>OY720629.1:1814594-11814594 GCA_963170105.1 Cantharis lateralis
TTTTGAAAAAAAACGTAAGGTTAACCCCTTTGAAGTTTTTTGACCCCAAAAAATGAAAGTACGAAATCCCCAGCTTTTTTCGCGTTTTCTGATGTAGATTTTGCAGAAAAATTCGATTGGCGCACAAAGTTTTTCCCGTAACTATGATATTTATTATTTTATTTGCTTTAAACTTTACAAAATCGGTGCAGATTTCGCTCGATCTTATTCTTAATTTTTCTCCGGTTTTGTGAACTTCCTGCAGCCCCAGGCGTATTATTCGAAACACATCCGCATCGAAATACATCGATTTACGTAATAAAATCCCCATGTAAAATTTTTACGGATTTTGAAAAAAACGTAAGGTTAACCCCTTTGAAGTTTTTTGACCCCCAAAAAATGAAAGTACGAAATCCCCAGCTTTTTTCGCGTTTTCTGATGTAGATTTTTCAGAAAATTCGATTGGCGCACAATAAGTTTTCCCCGTAACTATGATATTTATTATTTTATTTTGCTTTAAACTTTACAAATCGGTGCAGATTTCGCTCGATCTTATTCTTAATTTTTCTCCGGTTTTGTGAACTTCCTGCAGCCCCAGGCGTATTTTTCGAACACTCCGCATCGAAATACATCGATTTACGTAATAAAATCCCCATGTAAAATTTTACGGATTTTGAAAAAAACGTAAGGTTAACCCCTTTGAAGTTTTTTGACCCCAAAAAATGAAAGTACGAAATCCCCAGCTTTTTTCGCGTTTTCTGATGTAGATTTTGCAGAAAATTCGATTGGCGCACAAAGTTTTCCCGTAACTATGATATTTATTATTTTATTTTGCTTTAAACTTTACAAAATCGGTGCAGATTTCGCTCGATCTTATTCTTAATTTTTCTCCGGTTTTGTGAACTTCCTGCAGCCCCAGGCGTATTTTTCGAACACTCCGCATCGAAATACATCGATTTACGTAATAAAATCCCCATGTAAAATTTTTACGGATTTTGAAAAAAACGTAAGGTTAACCCCTTTGAAGTTTTTTGACCCCAAAAAATGAAAGTACGAAATCCCCAGCTTTTTTCGCGTTTTCTGATGTAGATTTTGCAGAAAATTCGATTGGCGCACAAAGTTTTCCCGTAACTATGATATTTATTATTTTATTTTGCTTTAAACTTTACAAAATCGGTGCAGATTTCGCTCGATCTTATTCTTAATTTTTCTCCGGTTTTGTGAACTTCCTGCAGCCCCAGGCGTATTTTTCGAACACTCCGCATCGAAATACATCGATTTACGTAATAAAATCCCCATGTAAAATTTTTACGGATTTTGAAAAAAACGTAAGGTTAACCCCTTTGAAGTTTTTTGACCCCAAAAAATGAAAGTACGAAATCCCCAGCTTTTTTCGCGTTTTCTGATGTAGATTTTGCAGAAAATTCGATTGGCGCACAAAGTTTTCCCGTAACTATGATATTTATTATTTTATTTTGCTTTAAACTTTACAAAATCGGTGCAGATTTCGCTCGATCTTATTCTTAATTTTTCTCCGGTTTTGTGAACTTCCTGCAGCCCCAGGCGTATTTTTCGAACACTCCGCATCGAAATACATCGATTTACGTAATAAAATCCCCATGTAAAATTTTTACGGATTTTGAAAAAAACGTAAGGTTAACCCCTTTGAAGTTTTTTGACCCCAAAAAATGAAAGTACGAAATCCCCAGCTTTTTTCGCGTTTTCTGATGTAGATTTTGCAGAAAATTCGATTGGCGCACAAAGTTTTCCCGTAACTATGATATTTATTATTTTATTTTGCTTTAAACTTTACAAAATCGGTGCAGATTTCGCTCGATCTTATTCTTAATTTTTCTCCGGTTTTGTGAACTTCCTGCAGCCCCAGGCGTATTTTTCGAACACTCCGCATCGAAATACATCGATTTACGTAATAAAATCCCCATGTAAAATTTTTACGGATTTTGAAAAAACGTAAGGTTAACCCCTTTGAAGTTTTTTGACCCCAAAAAATGAAAGTACGAAATCCCCAGCTTTTTTCGCGTTTTCTGATGTAGATTTTGCAGAAAATTCGATTGGCGCACAAAGTTTTCCCGTAACTATGATATTTATTATTTTATTTTGCTTTAAACTTTACAAAATCGGTGCAGATTTCGCTCGATCTTATTCTTAATTTTTCTCCGGTTTTGTGAACTTCCTGCAGCCCCAGGCGTATTTTTCGAACACTCCGCATCGAAATACATCGATTTACGTAATAAAATCCCCATGTAAAATTTTTACGGATTTTGAAAAAAACGTAAGGTTAACCCCTTTGAAGTTTTTTGACCCCAAAAAATGAAAGTACGAAATCCCCAGCTTTTTTCGCGTTTTCTGATGTAGATTTTTCAGAAAATTCGATTGGCGCACAAAGTTTTCCCGTAACTATGATATTTATTATTTTATTTTGCTTTAAACTTTACAAAATCGGTGCAGATTTCGCTCGATCTTATTCTTAATTTTTCTCCGGTTTTGTGAACTTCCTGCAGCCCCAGGCGTATTTTTCGAACACTCCGCATCGAAATACATCGATTTACGTAATAAAATCCCCATGTAAAATTTTTACGGATTTTGAAAAAAACGTAAGGTTAACCCCTTTGAAGTTTTTTGACCCCAAAAAATGAAAGTACGAAATCCCCAGCTTTTTTCGCGTTTTCTGATGTAGATTTTTCAGAAAATTCGATTGGCGCACAAAGTTTTCCCGTAACTATGATATTTATTATTTTATTTTGCTTTAAACTTTACAAAATCGGTGCAGATTTCGCTCGATCTTATTCTTAATTTTTCTCCGGTTTTGTGAACTTCCTGCAGCCCCAGGCGTATTTTTCGAACACTCCGCATCGAAATACATCGATTTACGTAATAAAATCCCCATGTAAAATTTTTACGGATTTTGAAAAAAACGTAAGGTTAACCCCTTTGAAGTTTTTTGACCCCAAAAAATGAAAGTACGAAATCCCCAGCTTTTTTCGCGTTTTCTGATGTAGATTTTGCAGAAAATTCGATTGGCGCACAAAGTTTTCCCGTAACTATGATATTTATTATTTTATTTTGCTTTAAACTTTACAAAATCGGTGCAGATTTCGCTCGATCTTATTCTTAATTTTTCTCCGGTTTTGTGAACTTCCTGCAGCCCCAGGCGTATTTTTCGAACACTCCGCATCGAAATACATCGATTTACGTAATAAAATCCCGATGTAAAATTTTTACGGATTTTGAAAAAAACGTAAGGTTAACCCCTTTGAAGTTTTTTGACCCCAAAAAATGAAAGTACGAAATCCCCAGCTTTTTCGCGTTTTCTGATGTAGATTTTTCAGAAAATTCGATTGGCGCACAAAGTTTTCCCGTAACTATGATATTTATTATTTTATTTTGCTTTAAACTTTACAAAATCGGTGCAGATTTCGCTCGATCTTATTCTTAATTTTTCTCCGGTTTTGTGAACTTCCTGCAGCCCCAGGCGTATTTTTCGAACACTCCGCATCGAAATACATCGATTTACGTAATAAAATCCCCATGTAAAATTTTTACGGATTTTGAAAAAACGTAAGGTTAACCCCTTTGAAGTTTTTTGACCCCAAAAAATGAAAGTACGAAATCCCCAGCTTTTTTCGCGTTTTCTGATGTAGATTTTGCAGAAAATTCGATTGGCGCACAAAGTTTTCCCGTAACTATGATATTTATTATTTTATTTTGCTTTAAACTTTACAAAATCGGTGCAGATTTCGCTCGATCTTATTCTTAATTTTTCTCCGGTTTTGTGAACTTCCTGCAGCCCCAGGCGTATTTTTCGAACACTCCGCATCGAAATACATCGATTTACGTAATAAAATCCCCATGTAAAATTTTTACGGATTTTGAAAAAAAACGTAAGGTTAACCCCTTTGAAGTTTTTTGACCCCAAAAAATGAAAGTACGAAATCCCCAGCTTTTTTCGCGTTTTCTGATGTAGATTTTGCAGAAAATTCGATTGGCGCACAAAGTTTTCCCGTAACTATGATATTTATTATTTTATTTTGCTTTAAACTTTACAAAATCGGTGCAGATTTCGCTCGATCTTATTCTTAATTTTTCTCCGGTTTTGTGAACTTCCTGCAGCCCCAGGCGTATTTTTCGAACACTCCGCATCGAAATACATCGATTTACGTAATAAAATCCCCATGTAAAATTTTTACGGATTTGAAAAAAACGTAAGGTTAACCCCTTTGAAGTTTTTTGACCCCAAAAAATGAAAGTACGAAATCCCCAGCTTTTTTCGCGTTTTCTGATGTAGATTTTGCAGAAAATTCGATTGGCGCACAAAGTTTTCCCGTAACTATGATATTTATTATTTTATTTTGCTTTAAAACTTTACAAAATCGGTGCAGATTTCGCTCGATCTTATTCTTAATTTTTCTCCGGTTTTGTGAACTTCCTGCAGCCCCAGGCGTATTTTTCGAACACTCCGCATCGAAATACATCGATTTACGTAATAAAATCCCCATGTAAAATTTTTACGGATTTTGAAAAAAACGTAAGGTTAACCCCTTTGAAGTTTTTTGACCCCAAAAAATGAAAGTACGAAATCCCAGCTTTTTTCGCGTTTTCTGATGTAGATTTTGCAGAAAATTCGATTGGCGCACAAAGTTTTCCCGTAACTATGATATTTATTATTTTATTTTGCTTTAAACTTTACAAAATCGGTGCAGATTTCGCTCGATCTTATTCTTAATTTTTCTCCGGTTTTGTGAACTTCCTGCAGCCCCAGGCGTATTTTTCGAACACTCCGCATCGAAATACATCGATTTACGTAATAAAATCCCCATGTAAAATTTTTACGGATTTTGAAAAAAACGTAAGGTTAACCCCTTTGAAGTTTTTTGACCCCAAAAAATGAAAGTACGAAATCCCCAGCTTTTTTCGCGTTTTCTGATGTAGATTTTTCAGAAAATTCGATTGGCGCACAAAGTTTTCCCGTAACTATGATATTTATTATTTTATTTTGCTTTAAACTTTACAAAATCGGTGCAGATTTCGCTCGATCTTATTCTTAATTTTTCTCCGGTTTTGTGAACTTCCTGCAGCCCCAGGCGTATTTTTCGAACACTCCGCATCGAAATACATCGATTTACGTAATAAAATCCCCATGTAAAATTTTTACGGATTTTGAAAAAAACGTAAGGTTAACCCCTTTGAAGTTTTTTGACCCCAAAAAATGAAAGTACGAAATCCCCAGCTTTTTTCGCGTTTTCTGATGTAGATTTTGCAGAAAATTCGATTGGCGCACAAAGTTTTCCCGTAACTATGATATTTATTATTTTATTTTGCTTTAAACTTTACAAAATCGGTGCAGATTTCGCTCGATCTTATTCTTAATTTTTCTCCGGTTTTGTGAACTTCCTGCAGCCCCAGGCGTATTTTTCGAACACTCCGCATCGAAATACATCGATTTACGTAATAAAATCCCCATGTAAAATTTTTACGGATTTTGAAAAAAACGTAAGGTTAACCCCTTTGAAGTTTTTTGACCCCAAAAAATGAAAGTACGAAATCCCCAGCTTTTTTCGCGTTTTCTGATGTAGATTTTTCAGAAAATTCGATTGGCGCACAAAGTTTTCCCGTAACTATGATATTTATTATTTTATTTTGCTTTAAACTTTACAAAATCGGTGCAGATTTCGCTCGATCTTATTCTTAATTTTTCTCCGGTTTTGTGAACTTCCTGCAGCCCCAGGCGTATTTTTCGAACACTCCGCATCGAAATACATCGATTTACGTAATAAAATCCCCATGTAAAATTTTTACGGATTTTGAAAAAAACGTAAGGTTAACCCCTTTGAAGTTTTTTGACCCCAAAAAATGAAAGTACGAAATCCCCAGCTTTTTTCGCGTTTTCTGATGTAGATTTTGCAGAAAATTCGATTGGCGCACAAAGTTTTCCCGTAACTATGATATTTATTATTTTATTTTGCTTTAAACTTTACAAAATCGGTGCAGATTTCGCTCGATCTTATTCTTAATTTTTCTCGGTTTTGTGAACTTCCTGCAGCCCCAGGCGTATTTTTCGAACACTCCGCATCGAAATACATCGATTTACGTAATAAAATCCCCATGTAAAATTTTTACGGATTTTGAAAAAAACGTAAGGTTAACCCCTTTGAAGTTTTTTGACCCCAAAAAATGAAAGTACGAAATCCCCAGCTTTTTTCGCGTTTTCTGATGTAGATTTTTCAGAAAATTCGATTGGCGCACAAAGTTTTCCCGTAACTATGATATTTATTATTTTATTTTGCTTTAAACTTTACAAAATCGGTGCAGATTTCGCTCGATCTTATTCTTAATTTTTCTCCGGTTTTGTGAACTTCCTGCAGCCCCAGGCGTATTTTTCGAACACTCCGCATCGAAATACATCGATTTACGTAATAAAATCCCCATGTAAAATTTTTACGGATTTTGAAAAAAAACGTAAGGTTAACCCCTTTGAAGTTTTTTGACCCCAAAAAATGAAAGTACGAAATCCCCAGCTTTTTTCGCGTTTTCTGATGTAGATTTTGCAGAAAATTCGATTGGCGCACAAAGTTTTCCCGTAACTATGATATTTATTATTTTATTTTGCTTTAAACTTTACAAAATCGGTGCAGATTTCGCTCGATCTTATTCTTAATTTTTCTCCGGTTTTGTGAACTTCCTGCAGCCCCAGGCGTATTTTTCGAACACTCCGCATCGAAATACATCGATTTACGTAATAAAATCCCCATGTAAAATTTTTACGGATTTTGAAAAAAACGTAAGGTTAACCCCTTTGAAGTTTTTTGACCCCAAAAAATGAAAGTACGAAATCCCCAGCTTTTTTCGCGTTTTCTGATGTAGATTTTTCAGAAAATTCGATTGGCGCACAAAGTTTTCCCGTAACTATGATATTTATTATTTTATTTTGCTTTAAACTTTACAAAATCGGTGCAGATTTCGCTCGATCTTATTCTTAATTTTTCTCCGGTTTTGTGAACTTCCTGCAGCCCCAGGCGTATTTTTCGAACACTCCGCATCGAATACATCGATTTACGTAATAAAATCCCCATGTAAAATTTTTACGGATTTTGAAAAAAACGTAAGGTTAACCCCTTTGAAGTTTTTTGACCCCAAAAAATGAAAGTACGAAATCCCCAGCTTTTTTCGCGTTTTCTGATGTAGATTTTGCAGAAAATTCGATTGGCGCACAAAGTTTTCCCGTAACTATGATATTTATTATTTTATTTTGCTTTAAACTTTACAAAATCGGTGCAGATTTCGCTCGATCTTATTCTTAATTTTTCTCCGGTTTTGTGAACTTCCTGCAGCCCCAGGCGTATTTTTCGAACACTCCGCATCGAAATACATCGATTTACGTAATAAAATCCCCATGTAAAATTTTTACGGATTTTGAAAAAAACGTAAGGTTAACCCCTTTGAAGTTTTTTGACCCCAAAAAATGAAAGTACGAAATCCCCAGCTTTTTTCGCGTTTTCTGATGTAGATTTTGCAGAAAATTCGATTGGCGCACAAAGTTTTCCCGTAACTATGATATTTATTATTTTATTTTGCTTTAAACTTTACAAAATCGGTGCAGATTTCGCTCGATCTTATTCTTAATTTTTCTCCGGTTTTGTGAACTTCCTGCAGCCCCAGGCGTATTTTTCGAACACTCCGCATCGAAATACATCGATTTACGTAATAAAATCCCCATGTAAAATTTTTACGGATTTTGAAAAAAACGTAAGGTTAACCCCTTTGAAGTTTTTTGACCCCAAAAAATGAAAGTACGAAATCCCCAGCTTTTTTCGCGTTTTCTGATGTAGATTTTGCAGAAAATTCGATTGGCGCACAAAGTTTTCCCGTAACTATGATATTTATTATTTTATTTTGCTTTAAACTTTACAAAATCGGTGCAGATTTCGCTCGATCTTATTCTTAATTTTTCTCCGGTTTTGTGAACTTCCTGCAGCCCCAGGCGTATTTTTCGAACACTCCGCATCGAAATACATCGATTTACGTAATAAAATCCCCATGTAAAATTTTTACGGATTTTGAAAAAAACGTAAGGTTAACCCCTTTGAAGTTTTTTGACCCCAAAAAATGAAAGTACGAAATCCCCAGCTTTTTTCGCGTTTTCTGATGTAGATTTTGCAGAAAATTCGATTGGCGCACAAAGTTTTCCCGTAACTATGATATTTATTATTTTATTTTGCTTTAAACTTTACAAAATCGGTGCAGATTTCGCTCGATCTTATTCTTAATTTTTCTCCGGTTTTGTGAACTTCCTGCAGCCCCAGGCGTATTTTTCGAACACTCCGCATCGAAATACATCGATTTACGTAATAAAATCCCCATGTAAAATTTTTACGGATTTTGAAAAAAACGTAAGGTTAACCCCTTTGAAGTTTTTTGACCCCAAAAAATGAAAGTACGAAATCCCCAGCTTTTTTCGCGTTTTCTGATGTAGATTTTGCAGAAAATTCGATTGGCGCACAAAGTTTTCCCGTAACTATGATATTTATTATTTTATTTTGCTTTAAACTTTACAAAATCGGTGCAGATTTCGCTCGATCTTATTCTTAATTTTTCTCCGGTTTTGTGAACTTCCTGCAGCCCCAGGCGTATTTTTCGAACACTCCGCATCGAAATACATCGATTTACGTAATAAAATCCCCATGTAAAATTTTTACGGATTTTGAAAAAAACGTAAGGTTAACCCCTTTGAAGTTTTTTGACCCCAAAAAATGAAAGTACGAAATCCCCAGCTTTTTTCGCGTTTTCTGATGTAGATTTTGCAGAAAATTCGATTGGCGCACAAAGTTTTCCCGTAACTATGATATTTATTATTTTATTTTGCTTTAAACTTTACAAAATCGGTGCAGATTTCGCTCGATCTTATTCTTAATTTTTCTCCGGTTTTGTGAACTTCCTGCAGCCCCAGGCGTATTTTTCGAACACTCCGCATCGAAATACATCGATTTACGTAATAAAATCCCCATGTAAAATTTTTACGGATTTTGAAAAAAACGTAAGGTTAACCCCTTTGAAGTTTTTTGACCCCAAAAAATGAAAGTACGAAATCCCCAGCTTTTTTCGCGTTTTCTGATGTAGATTTTGCAGAAAATTCGATTGGCGCACAAAGTTTTCCCGTAACTATGATATTTATTATTTTATTTTGCTTTAAACTTTACAAAATCGGTGCAGATTTCGCTCGATCTTATTCTTAATTTTTCTCCGGTTTTGTGAACTTCCTGCAGCCCCAGGCGTATTTTTCGAACACTCCGCATCGAAATACATCGATTTACGTAATAAAATCCCCATGTAAAATTTTTACGGATTTTGAAAAAAACGTAAGGTTAACCCCTTTGAAGTTTTTTGACCCCAAAAAATGAAAGTACGAAATCCCCAGCTTTTTTCGCGTTTTCTGATGTAGATTTTGCAGAAAATTCGATTGGCGCACAAAGTTTTCCCGTAACTATGATATTTATTATTTTATTTTGCTTTAAACTTTACAAAATCGGTGCAGATTTCGCTCGATCTTATTCTTAATTTTTCTCCGGTTTTGTGAACTTCCTGCAGCCCCAGGCGTATTTTTCGAACACTCCGCATCGAAATACATCGATTTACGTAATAAAATCCCCATGTAAAATTTTTACGGATTTTGAAAAAAACGTAAGGTTAACCCCTTTGAAGTTTTTTGACCCCAAAAAATGAAAGTACGAAATCCCCAGCTTTTTTCGCGTTTTCTGATGTAGATTTTGCAGAAAATTCGATTGGCGCACAAAGTTTTCCCGTAACTATGATATTTATTATTTTATTTTGCTTTAAACTTTACAAAATCGGTGCAGATTTCGCTCGATCTTATTCTTAATTTTTCTCCGGTTTTGTGAACTTCCTGCAGCCCCAGGCGTATTTTTCGAACACTCCGCATCGAAATACATCGATTTACGTAATAAAATCCCCATGTAAAATTTTTACGGATTTTGAAAAAAACGTAAGGTTAACCCCTTTGAAGTTTTTTGACCCCAAAAAATGAAAGTACGAAATCCCCAGCTTTTTTCGCGTTTTCTGATGTAGATTTTGCAGAAAATTCGATTGGCGCACAAAGTTTTCCCGTAACTATGATATTTATTATTTTATTTTGCTTTAAACTTTACAAAATCGGTGCAGATTTCGCTCGATCTTATTCTTAATTTTTCTCCGGTTTTGTGAACTTCCTGCAGCCCCAGGCGTATTTTTCGAACACTCCGCATCGAAATACATCGATTTACGTAATAAAATCCCCATGTAAAATTTTTACGGATTTTGAAAAAAACGTAAGGTTAACCCCTTTGAAGTTTTTTGACCCCAAAAAATGAAAGTACGAAATCCCCAGCTTTTTTCGCGTTTTCTGATGTAGATTTTGCAGAAAATTCGATTGGCGCACAAAGTTTTCCCGTAACTATGATATTTATTATTTTATTTTGCTTTAAACTTTACAAAATCGGTGCAGATTTCGCTCGATCTTATTCTTAATTTTTCTCCGGTTTTGTGAACTTCCTGCAGCCCCAGGCGTATTTTTCGAACACTCCGCATCGAAATACATCGATTTACGTAATAAAATCCCCATGTAAAATTTTTACGGATTTTGAAAAAAACGTAAGGTTAACCCCTTTGAAGTTTTTTGACCCCAAAAAATGAAAGTACGAAATCCCCAGCTTTTTTCGCGTTTTCTGATGTAGATTTTGCAGAAAATTCGATTGGCGCACAAAGTTTTCCCGTAACTATGATATTTATTATTTTATTTTGCTTTAAACTTTACAAAATCGGTGCAGATTTCGCTCGATCTTATTCTTAATTTTTCTCCGGTTTTGTGAACTTCCTGCAGCCCCAGGCGTATTTTTCGAACACTCCGCATCGAAATACATCGATTTACGTAATAAAATCCCCATGTAAAATTTTTACGGATTTTGAAAAAAACGTAAGGTTAACCCCTTTGAAGTTTTTTGACCCCAAAAAATGAAAGTACGAAATCCCCAGCTTTTTTCGCGTTTTCTGATGTAGATTTTGCAGAAAATTCGATTGGCGCACAAAGTTTTCCCGTAACTATGATATTTATTATTTTATTTTGCTTTAAACTTTACAAAATCGGTGCAGATTTCGCTCGATCTTATTCTTAATTTTTCTCCGGTTTTGTGAACTTCCTGCAGCCCCAGGCGTATTTTTCGAACACTCCGCATCGAAATACATCGATTTACGTAATAAAATCCCCATGTAAAATTTTTACGGATTTTGAAAAAAACGTAAGGTTAACCCCTTTGAAGTTTTTTGACCCCAAAAAATGAAAGTACGAAATCCCCAGCTTTTTTCGCGTTTTCTGATGTAGATTTTGCAGAAAATTCGATTGGCGCACAAAGTTTTCCCGTAACTATGATATTTATTATTTTATTTTGCTTTAAACTTTACAAAATCGGTGCAGATTTCGCTCGATCTTATTCTTAATTTTTCTCCGGTTTTGTGAACTTCCTGCAGCCCCAGGCGTATTTTTCGAACACTCCGCATCGAAATACATCGATTTACGTAATAAAATCCCCATGTAAAATTTTTACGGATTTTGAAAAAAACGTAAGGTTAACCCCTTTGAAGTTTTTTGACCCCAAAAAATGAAAGTACGAAATCCCCAGCTTTTTTCGCGTTTTCTGATGTAGATTTTGCAGAAAATTCGATTGGCGCACAAAGTTTTCCCGTAACTATGATATTTATTATTTTATTTTGCTTTAAACTTTACAAAATCGGTGCAGATTTCGCTCGATCTTATTCTTAATTTTTCTCCGGTTTTGTGAACTTCCTGCAGCCCCAGGCGTATTTTTCGAACACTCCGCATCGAAATACATCGATTTACGTAATAAAATCCCCATGTAAAATTTTTACGGATTTTGAAAAAAACGTAAGGTTAACCCCTTTGAAGTTTTTTGACCCCAAAAAATGAAAGTACGAAATCCCCAGCTTTTTTCGCGTTTTCTGATGTAGATTTTGCAGAAAATTCGATTGGCGCACAAAGTTTTCCCGTAACTATGATATTTATTATTTTATTTTGCTTTAAACTTTACAAAATCGGTGCAGATTTCGCTCGATCTTATTCTTAATTTTTCTCCGGTTTTGTGAACTTCCTGCAGCCCCAGGCGTATTTTTCGAACACTCCGCATCGAAATACATCGATTTACGTAATAAAATCCCCATGTAAAATTTTTACGGATTTTGAAAAAAACGTAAGGTTAACCCCTTTGAAGTTTTTTGACCCCAAAAAATGAAAGTACGAAATCCCCAGCTTTTTTCGCGTTTTCTGATGTAGATTTTGCAGAAAATTCGATTGGCGCACAAAGTTTTCCCGTAACTATGATATTTATTATTTTATTTTGCTTTAAACTTTACAAAATCGGTGCAGATTTCGCTCGATCTTATTCTTAATTTTTCTCCGGTTTTGTGAACTTCCTGCAGCCCCAGGCGTATTTTTCGAACACTCCGCATCGAAATACATCGATTTACGTAATAAAATCCCCATGTAAAATTTTTACGGATTTTGAAAAAAACGTAAGGTTAACCCCTTTGAAGTTTTTTGACCCCAAAAAATGAAAGTACGAAATCCCCAGCTTTTTTCGCGTTTTCTGATGTAGATTTTTCAGAAAATTCGATTGGCGCACAAAGTTTTCCCGTAACTATGATATTTATTATTTTATTTTGCTTTAAACTTTACAAAATCGGTGCAGATTTCGCTCGATCTTATTCTTAATTTTTCTCCGGTTTTGTGAACTTCCTGCAGCCCCAGGCGTATTTTTCGAACACTCCGCATCGAAATACATCGATTTACGTAATAAAATCCCCATGTAAAATTTTTACGGATTTTGAAAAAAACGTAAGGTTAACCCCTTTGAAGTTTTTTGACCCCAAAAAATGAAAGTACGAAATCCCCAGCTTTTTTCGCGTTTTCTGATGTAGATTTTGCAGAAAATTCGATTGGCGCACAAAGTTTTCCCGTAACTATGATATTTATTATTTTATTTTGCTTTAAACTTTACAAAATCGGTGCAGATTTCGCTCGATCTTATTCTTAATTTTTCTCCGGTTTTGTGAACTTCCTGCAGCCCCAGGCGTATTTTTCGAACACTCCGCATCGAAATACATCGATTTACGTAATAAAATCCCCATGTAAAATTTTTACGGATTTTGAAAAAAACGTAAGGTTAACCCCTTTGAAGTTTTTTGACCCCAAAAAATGAAAGTACGAAATCCCCAGCTTTTTTCGCGTTTTCTGATGTAGATTTTTCAGAAAATTCGATTGGCGCACAAAGTTTTCCCGTAACTATGATATTTATTATTTTATTTTGCTTTAAACTTTACAAAATCGGTGCAGATTTCGCTCGATCTTATTCTTAATTTTTCTCCGGTTTTGTGAACTTCCTGCAGCCCCAGGCGTATTTTTCGAACACTCCGCATCGAAATACATCGATTTACGTAATAAAATCCCCATGTAAAATTTTTACGGATTTTGAAAAAAACGTAAGGTTAACCCCTTTGAAGTTTTTTGACCCCAAAAAATGAAAGTACGAAATCCCCAGCTTTTTTCGCGTTTTCTGATGTAGATTTTGCAGAAAATTCGATTGGCGCACAAAGTTTTCCCGTAACTATGATATTTATTATTTTATTTTGCTTTAAACTTTACAAAATCGGTGCAGATTTCGCTCGATCTTATTCTTAATTTTTCTCCGGTTTTGTGAACTTCCTGCAGCCCCAGGCGTATTTTTCGAACACTCCGCATCGAAATACATCGATTTACGTAATAAAATCCCCATGTAAAATTTTTACGGATTTTGAAAAAAACGTAAGGTTAACCCCTTTGAAGTTTTTTGACCCCAAAAAATGAAAGTACGAAATCCCCAGCTTTTTTCGCGTTTTCTGATGTAGATTTTTCAGAAAATTCGATTGGCGCACAAAGTTTTCCCGTAACTATGATATTTATTATTTTATTTTGCTTTAAACTTTACAAAATCGGTGCAGATTTCGCTCGATCTTATTCTTAATTTTTCTCCGGTTTTGTGAACTTCCTGCAGCCCCAGGCGTATTTTTCGAACACTCCGCATCGAAATACATCGATTTACGTAATAAAATCCCCATGTAAAATTTTTACGGATTTTGAAAAAAACGTAAGGTTAACCCCTTTGAAGTTTTTTGACCCCAAAAAATGAAAGTACGAAATCCCCAGCTTTTTTCGCGTTTTCTGATGTAGATTTTTCAGAAAATTCGATTGGCGCACAAAGTTTTCCCGTAACTATGATATTTATTATTTTATTTTGCTTTAAACTTTACAAAATCGGTGCAGATTTCGCTCGATCTTATTCTTAATTTTTCTCCGGTTTTGTGAACTTCCTGCAGCCCCAGGCGTATTTTTCGAACACTCCGCATCGAAATACATCGATTTACGTAATAAAATCCCCATGTAAAATTTTTACGGATTTTGAAAAAAACGTAAGGTTAACCCCTTTGAAGTTTTTTGACCCCAAAAAATGAAAGTACGAAATCCCCAGCTTTTTTCGCGTTTTCTGATGTAGATTTTTCAGAAAATTCGATTGGCGCACAAAGTTTTCCCGTAACTATGATATTTATTATTTTATTTTGCTTTAAACTTTACAAAATCGGTGCAGATTTCGCTCGATCTTATTCTTAATTTTTCTCCGGTTTTGTGAACTTCCTGCAGCCCCAGGCGTATTTTTCGAACACTCCGCATCGAAATACATCGATTTACGTAATAAAATCCCCATGTAAAATTTTTACGGATTTTGAAAAAAACGTAAGGTTAACCCCTTTGAAGTTTTTTGACCCCAAAAAATGAAAGTACGAAATCCCCAGCTTTTTTCGCGTTTTCTGATGTAGATTTTTCAGAAAATTCGATTGGCGCACAAAGTTTTCCCGTAACTATGATATTTATTATTTTATTTTGCTTTAAACTTTACAAAATCGGTGCAGATTTCGCTCGATCTTATTCTTAATTTTTCTCCGGTTTTGTGAACTTCCTGCAGCCCCAGGCGTATTTTTCGAACACTCCGCATCGAAATACATCGATTTACGTAATAAAATCCCCATGTAAAATTTTTACGGATTTTGAAAAAAACGTAAGGTTAACCCCTTTGAAGTTTTTTGACCCCAAAAAATGAAAGTACGAAATCCCCAGCTTTTTTCGCGTTTTCTGATGTAGATTTTTCAGAAAATTCGATTGGCGCACAAAGTTTTCCCGTAACTATGATATTTATTATTTTATTTTGCTTTAAACTTTACAAAATCGGTGCAGATTTCGCTCGATCTTATTCTTAATTTTTCTCCGGTTTTGTGAACTTCCTGCAGCCCCAGGCGTATTTTTCGAACACTCCGCATCGCAATACATCGATTTACGTAATAAAATCCCCATGTAAAATTTTTACGGATTTTGAAAAAAACGTAAGGTTAACCCTTTTGAAGTTTTTTGACCCCAAAAAATGAAAGTACGAAATCCCCAGCTTTTTTCGCGTTTTCTGATGTAGATTTTGCAGAAAATTCGATTGGCGCACAAAGTTTTCCCGTAACTATGATATTTATTATTTTATTTTGCTTTAAACTTTACAAAATCGGTGCAGATTTCGCTCGATCTTATTCTTAATTTTTCTCCGGTTTTGTGAACTTCCTGCAGCCCCAGGCGTATTTTTCGAACACTCCGCATCGAAATACATCGATTTACGTAATAAAATCCCCATGTAAAATTTTTACGGATTTTGAAAAAAACGTAAGTTAACCCCTTTGAAGTTTTTTGACCCCAAATAATGAAAGTACGAAATCCCCAGCTTTTTTCGCGTTTTCTGATGTAGATTTTGCAGAAAATTCGATTGGCGCACAAAGTTTTCCCGTAACTATGATATTTATTATTTTATTTTGCTTTAAACTTTACAAAATCGGTGCAGATTTCGCTCGATCTTATTCTTAATTTTTCTCCGGTTTTGTGAACTTCCTGCAGCCCCAGGCGTATTTTTCGAACACTCCGCATCGAAATACATCGATTTACGTAATAAAATCCCCATGTAAAATTTTTACGGATTTTGAAAAAAACGTAAGGTTAACCCCTTTGAAGTTTTTTGACCCCAAAAAATGAAAGTACGAAATCCCCAGCTTTTTTCGCGTTTTCTGATGTAGATTTTGCAGAAAATTCGATTGGCGCACAAAGTTTTCCCGTAACTATGATATTTATTATTTTATTTTGCTTTAAACTTTACAAAATCGGTGCAGATTTCGCTCGATCTTATTCTTAATTTTTCTCCGGTTTTGTGAACTTCCTGCAGCCCCAGGCGTATTTTTCGAACACTCCGCATCGAAATACATCGATTTACGTAATAAAATCCCCATGTAAAATTTTTACGGATTTTGAAAAAAACGTAAGGTTAACCCCTTTGAAGTTTTTTGACCCCAAAAAATGAAAGTACGAAATCCCCAGCTTTTTTCGCGTTTTCTGATGTAGATTTTTCAGAAAATTCGATTGGCGCACAAAGTTTTCCCGTAACTATGATATTTATTATTTTATTTTGCTTTAAACTTTACAAAATCGGTGCAGATTTCGCTCGATCTTATTCTTAATTTTTCTCCGGTTTTGTGAACTTCCTGCAGCCCCAGGCGTATTTTTCGAACACTCCGCATCGAAATACATCGATTTACGTAATAAAATCCCCATGTAAAATTTTTACGGATTTTGAAAAAAACGTAAGGTTAACCCCTTTGAAGTTTTTTGACCCCAAAAAATGAAAGTACGAAATCCCCAGCTTTTTTCGCGTTTTCTGATGTAGATTTTTCAGAAAATTCGATTGGCGCACAAAGTTTTCCCGTAACTATGATATTTATTATTTTATTTTGCTTTAAACTTTACAAAATCGGTGCAGATTTCGCTCGATCTTATTCTTAATTTTTCTCCGGTTTTGTGAACTTCCTGCAGCCCCAGGCGTATTTTTCGAACACTCCGCATCGAAATACATCGATTTACGTAATAAAATCCCCATGTAAAATTTTTACGGATTTTGAAAAAAACGTAAGGTTAACCCCTTTGAAGTTTTTTGACCCCAAAAAATGAAAGTACGAAATCCCCAGCTTTTTTCGCGTTTTCTGATGTAGATTTTGCAGAAAATTCGATTGGCGCACAAAGTTTTCCCGTAACTATGATATTTATTATTTTATTTTGCTTTAAACTTTACAAAATCGGTGCAGATTTCACTCGATCTTATTCTTAATTTTTCTCCGGTTTTGTGAACTTCCTGCAGCCCCAGGCGTATTTTTCGAACACTCCGCATCGAAATACATCGATTTACGTAATAAAATCCCCATGTAAAATTTTTACGGATTTTGAAAAAAACGTAAGGTTAACCCCTTTGAAGTTTTTTGACCCCAAAAAATGAAAGTACGAAATCCCCAGCTTTTTTCGCGTTTTCTGATGTAGATTTTGCAGAAAATTCGATTGGCGCACAAAGTTTTCCCGTAACTATGATATTTATTATTTTATTTTGCTTTAAACTTTACAAAATCGGTGCAGATTTCGCTCGATCTTATTCTTAATTTTTCTCCGGTTTTGTGAACTTCCTGCAGCCCCAGGCGTATTTTTCGAACACTCCGCATCGAAATACATCGATTTACGTAATAAAATCCCGATGTAAAATTTTTACGGATTTTGAAAAAAACGTAAGGTTAACCCCTTTGAAGTTTTTTGACCCCAAAAAATGAAAGTACGAAATCCCCAGCTTTTTTCGCGTTTTCTGATGTAGATTTTGCACAAAATTCGATTGGCGCACAAAGTTTTCCCGTAACTATGATATTTATTATTTTATTTTGCTTTAAACTTTACAAAATCGGTGCAGATTTCGCTCGATCTTATTCTTAATTTTTCTCCGGTTTTGTGAACTTCCTGCAGCCCCAGGCGTATTTTTCGAACACTCCGCATCGAAATACATCGATTTACGTAATAAAATCCCCATGTAAAATTTTTACGGATTTTGAAAAAAACGTAAGTTAACCCCTTTGAAGTTTTTTGACCCCAAATAATGAAAGTACGAAATCCCCAGCTTTTTTCGCGTTTTCTGATGTAGATTTTGCAGAAAATTCGATTGGCGCACAAAGTTTTCCCGTAACTATGATATTTATTATTTTATTTTGCTTTAAACTTTACAAAATCGGTGCAGATTTCGCTCGATCTTATTCTTAATTTTTCTCCGGTTTTGTGAACTTCCTGCAGCCCCAGGCGTATTTTTCGAACACTCCGCATCGAAATACATCGATTTACGTAATAAAATCCCCATGTAAAATTTTTACGGATTTTGAAAAAAACGTAAGGTTAACCCCTTTGAAGTTTTTTGACCCCAAAAAATGAAAGTACGAAATCCCCAGCTTTTTTCGCGTTTTCTGATGTAGATTTTGCAGAAAATTCGATTGGCGCACAAAGTTTTCCCGTAACTATGATATTTATTATTTTATTTTGCTTTAAACTTTACAAAATCGGTGCAGATTTCGCTCGATCTTATTCTTAATTTTTCTCCGGTTTTGTGAACTTCCTGCAGCCCCAGGCGTATTTTTCGAACACTCCGCATCGAAATACATCGATTTACGTAATAAAATCCCCATGTAAAATTTTTACGGATTTTGAAAAAAACGTAAGGTTAACCCCTTTGAAGTTTTTTGACCCCAAAAAATGAAAGTACGAAATCCCCAGCTTTTTTCGCGTTTTCTGATGTAGATTTTTCAGAAAATTCGATTGGCGCACAAAGTTTTCCCGTAACTATGATATTTATTATTTTATTTTGCTTTAAACTTTACAAAATCGGTGCAGATTTCGCTCGATCTTATTCTTAATTTTTCTCCGGTTTTGTGAACTTCCTGCAGCCCCAGGCGTATTTTTCGAACACTCCGCATCGAAATACATCGATTTACGTAATAAAATCCCCATGTAAAATTTTTACGGATTTTGAAAAAAACGTAAGGTTAACCCCTTTGAAGTTTTTTGACCCCAAAAAATGAAAGTACGAAATCCCCAGCTTTTTTCGCGTTTTCTGATGTAGATTTTTCAGAAAATTCGATTGGCGCACAAAGTTTTCCCGTAACTATGATATTTATTATTTTATTTTGCTTTAAACTTTACAAAATCGGTGCAGATTTCGCTCGATCTTATTCTTAATTTTTCTCCGGTTTTGTGAACTTCCTGCAGCCCCAGGCGTATTTTTCGAACACTCCGCATCGAAATACATCGATTTACGTAATAAAATCCCCATGTAAAATTTTTACGGATTTTGAAAAAAACGTAAGGTTAACCCCTTTGAAGTTTTTTGACCCCAAAAAATGAAAGTACGAAATCCCCAGCTTTTTTCGCGTTTTCTGATGTAGATTTTTCAGAAAATTCGATTGGCGCACAAAGTTTTCCCGTAACTATGATATTTATTATTTTATTTTGCTTTAAACTTTACAAAATCGGTGCAGATTTCGCTCGATCTTATTCTTAATTTTTCTCCGGTTTTGTGAACTTCCTGCAGCCCCAGGCGTATTTTTCGAACACTCCGCATCGAAATACATCGATTTACGTAATAAAATCCCCATGTAAAATTTTTACGGATTTTGAAAAAAACGTAAGTTAACCCCTTTGAAGTTTTTTGACCCCAAATAATGAAAGTACGAAATCCCCAGCTTTTTTCGCGTTTTCTGATGTAGATTTTGCAGAAAATTCGATTGGCGCACAAAGTTTTCCCGTAACTATGATATTTATTATTTTATTTTGCTTTAAACTTTACAAAGTCGGTGCAGATTTAGCTCGATCTTATTCTTAATTTTTCTCCGGTTTTGTGAACTTCCTGCAGCCCCAGGCGTATTTTTCGAACACTCCGCATCGAAATACATCGATTTACGTAATAAAATCCCCATGTAAAATTTTTACGGATTTTGAAAAAAACGTAAGGTTAACCCCTTTGAAGTTTTTTGACCCCAAAAAATGAAAGTACGAAATCCCCAGCTTTTTTCGCGTTTTCTGATGTAGATTTTGCAGAAAATTCGATTGGCGCACAAAGTTTTCCCGTAACTATGATATTTATTATTTTATTTTGCTTTAAACTTTACAAAATCGGTGCAGATTTCGCTCGATCTTATTCTTAATTTTTCTCCGGTTTTGTGAACTTCCTGCAGCCCCAGGCGTATTTTTCGAACACTCCGCATCGAAATACATCGATTTACGTAATAAAATCCCCATGTAAAATTTTTACGGATTTTGAAAAAAACGTAAGGTTAACCCCTTTGAAGTTTTTTGACCCCAAAAAATGAAAGTACGAAATCCCCAGCTTTTTTCGCGTTTTCTGATGTAGATTTTTCAGAAAATTCGATTGGCGCACAAAGTTTTCCCGTAACTATGATATTTATTATTTTATTTTGCTTTAAACTTTACAAAATCGGTGCAGATTTCGCTCGATCTTATTCTTAATTTTTCTCCGGTTTTGTGAACTTCCTGCAGCCCCAGGCGTATTTTTCGAACACTCCGCATCGAAATACATCGATTTACGTAATAAAATCCCCATGTAAAATTTTTACGGATTTTGAAAAAAACGTAAGGTTAACCCCTTTGAAGTTTTTTGACCCCAAAAAATGAAAGTACGAAATCCCCAGCTTTTTTCGCGTTTTCTGATGTAGATTTTTCAGAAAATTCGATTGGCGCACAAAGTTTTCCCGTAACTATGATATTTATTATTTTATTTTGCTTTAAACTTTACAAAATCGGTGCAGATTTCGCTCGATCTTATTCTTAATTTTTCTCCGGTTTTGTGAACTTCCTGCAGCCCCAGGCGTATTTTTCGAACACTCCGCATCGAAATACATCGATTTACGTAATAAAATCCCCATGTAAAATTTTTACGGATTTTGAAAAAAACGTAAGGTTAACCCCTTTGAAGTTTTTTGACCCCAAAAAATGAAAGTACGAAATCCCCAGCTTTTTTCGCGTTTTCTGATGTAGATTTTTCAGAAAATTCGATTGGCGCACAAAGTTTTCCCGTAACTATGATATTTATTATTTTATTTTGCTTTAAACTTTACAAAATCGGTGCAGATTTCACTCGATCTTATTCTTAATTTTTCTCCGGTTTTGTGAACTTCCTGCAGCCCCAGGCGTATTTTTCGAACACTCCGCATCGAAATACATCGATTTACGTAATAAAATCCCCATGTAAAATTTTTACGGATTTTGAAAAAAACGTAAGGTTAACCCCTTTGAAGTTTTTTGACCCCAAAAAATGAAAGTACGAAATCCCCAGCTTTTTTCGCGTTTTCTGATGTAGATTTTGCAGAAAATTCGATTGGCGCACAAAGTTTTCCCGTAACTATGATATTTATTATTTTATTTTGCTTTAAACTTTACAAAATCGGTGCAGATTTCGCTCGATCTTATTCTTAATTTTTCTCCGGTTTTGTGAACTTCCTGCAGCCCCAGGCGTATTTTTCGAACACTCCGCATCGAAATACATCGATTTACGTAATAAAATCCCGATGTAAAATTTTTACGGATTTTGAAAAAAACGTAAGGTTAACCCCTTTGAAGTTTTTTGACCCCAAAAAATGAAAGTACGAAATCCCCAGCTTTTTTCGCGTTTTCTGATGTAGATTTTTCAGAAAATTCGATTGGCGCACAAAGTTTTCCCGTAACTATGATATTTATTATTTTATTTTGCTTTAAACTTTACAAAATCGGTGCAGATTTCGCTCGATCTTATTCTTAATTTTTCTCCGGTTTTGTGAACTTCCTGCAGCCCCAGGCGTATTTTTCGAACACTCCGCATCGAAATACATCGATTTACGTAATAAAATCCCCATGTAAAATTTTTACGGATTTTGAAAAAAACGTAAGTTAACCCCTTTGAAGTTTTTTGACCCCAAATAATGAAAGTACGAAATCCCCAGCTTTTTTCGCGTTTTCTGATGTAGATTTTGCAGAAAATTCGATTGGCGCACAAAGTTTTCCCGTAACTATGATATTTATTATTTTATTTTGCTTTAAACTTTACAAAGTCGGTGCAGATTTAGCTCGATCTTATTCTTAATTTTTCTCCGGTTTTGTGAACTTCCTGCAGCCCCAGGCGTATTTTTCGAACACTCCGCATCGAAATACATCGATTTACGTAATAAAATCCCCATGTAAAATTTTTACGGATTTTGAAAAAAACGTAAGGTTAACCCCTTTGAAGTTTTTTGACCCCAAAAAATGAAAGTACGAAATCCCCAGCTTTTTTCGCGTTTTCTGATGTAGATTTTGCAGAAAATTCGATTGGCGCACAAAGTTTTCCCGTAACTATGATATTTATTATTTTATTTTGCTTTAAACTTTACAAAATCGGTGCAGATTTCGCTCGATCTTATTCTTAATTTTTCTCCGGTTTTGTGAACTTCCTGCAGCCCCAGGCGTATTTTTCGAACACTCCGCATCGAAATACATCGATTTACGTAATAAAATCCCCATGTAAAATTTTTACGGATTTTGAAAAAAACGTAAGGTTAACCCCTTTGAAGTTTTTTGACCCCAAAAAATGAAAGTACGAAATCCCCAGCTTTTTTCGCGTTTTCTGATGTAGATTTTTCAGAAAATTCGATTGGCGCACAAAGTTTTCCCGTAACTATGATATTTATTATTTTATTTTGCTTTAAACTTTACAAAATCGGTGCAGATTTCGCTCGATCTTATTCTTAATTTTTCTCCGGTTTTGTGAACTTCCTGCAGCCCCAGGCGTATTTTTCGAACACTCCGCATCGAAATACATCGATTTACGTAATAAAATCCCCATGTAAAATTTTTACGGATTTTGAAAAAAACGTAAGGTTAACCCCTTTGAAGTTTTTTGACCCCAAAAAATGAAAGTACGAAATCCCCAGCTTTTTTCGCGTTTTCTGATGTAGATTTTGCAGAAAATTCGATTGGCGCACAAAGTTTTCCCGTAACTATGATATTTATTATTTTATTTTGCTTTAAACTTTACAAAATCGGTGCAGATTTCGCTCGATCTTATTCTTAATTTTTCTCCGGTTTTGTGAACTTCCTGCAGCCCCAGGCGTATTTTTCGAACACTCCGCATCGAAATACATCGATTTACGTAATAAAATCCCCATGTAAAATTTTTACGGATTTTGAAAAAAACGTAAGGTTAACCCCTTTGAAGTTTTTTGACCCCAAAAAATGAAAGTACGAAATCCCCAGCTTTTTTCGCGTTTTCTGATGTAGATTTTGCAGAAAATTCGATTGGCGCACAAAGTTTTCCCGTAACTATGATATTTATTATTTTATTTTGCTTTAAACTTTACAAAATCGGTGCAGATTTCGCTCGATCTTATTCTTAATTTTTCTCCGGTTTTGTGAACTTCCTGCAGCCCCAGGCGTATTTTTCGAACACTCCGCATCGAAATACATCGATTTTCGTAATAAAATCCCCATGTAAAATTTTTACGGATTTTGAAAAAAACGTAAGGTTAACCCCTTTGAAGTTTTTTGACCCCAAAAAATGAAAGTACGAAATCCCCAGCTTTTTTCGCGTTTTCTGATGTAGATTTTGCAGAAAATTCGATTGGCGCACAAAGTTTTCCCGTAACTATGATATTTATTATTTTATTTTGCTTTAAACTTTACAAAATCGGTGCAGATTTCGCTCGATCTTATTCTTAATTTTTCTCCGGTTTTGTGAACTTCCTGCAGCCCCAGGCGTATTTTTCGAACACTCCGCATCGAAATACATCGATTTACGTAATAAAATCCCCATGTAAAATTTTTACGGATTTTGAAAAAAACGTAAGGTTAACCCCTTTGAAGTTTTTTGACCCCAAAAAATGAAAGTACGAAATCCCCAGCTTTTTTCGCGTTTTCTGATGTAGATTTTGCAGAAAATTCGATTGGCGCACAAAGTTTTCCCGTAACTATGATATTTATTATTTTATTTTGCTTTAAACTTTACAAAATCGGTGCAGATTTCGCTCGATCTTATTCTTAATTTTTCTCCGGTTTTGTGAACTTCCTGCAGCCCCAGGCGTATTTTTCGAACACTCCGCATCGAAATACATCGATTTACGTAATAAAATCCCCATGTAAAATTTTTACGGATTTTGAAAAAAACGTAAGGTTAACCCCTTTGAAGTTTTTTGACCCCAAAAAATGAAAGTACGAAATCCCCAGCTTTTTTCGCGTTTTCTGATGTAGATTTTGCAGAAAATTCGATTGGCGCACAAAGTTTTCCCGTAACTATGATATTTATTATTTTATTTTGCTTTAAACTTTACAAAATCGGTGCAGATTTCGCTCGATCTTATTCTTAATTTTTCTCCGGTTTTGTGAACTTCCTGCAGCCCCAGGCGTATTTTTCGAACACTCCGCATCGAAATACATCGATTTACGTAATAAAATCCCGATGTAAAATTTTTACGGATTTTGAAAAAAACGTAAGGTTAACCCCTTTGAAGTTTTTTGACCCCAAAAAATGAAAGTACGAAATCCCCAGCTTTTTTCGCGTTTTCTGATGTAGATTTTTCAGAAAATTCGATTGGCGCACAAAGTTTTCCCGTAACTATGATATTTATTATTTTATTTTGCTTTAAACTTTACAAAATCGGTGCAGATTTCGCTCGATCTTATTCTTAATTTTTCTCCGGTTTTGTGAACTTCCTGCAGCCCCAGGCGTATTTTTCGAACACTCCGCATCGAAATACATCGATTTACGTAATAAAATCCCCATGTAAAATTTTTACGGATTTTGAAAAAAACGTAAGTTAACCCCTTTGAAGTTTTTTGACCCCAAATAATGAAAGTACGAAATCCCCAGCTTTTTTCGCGTTTTCTGATGTAGATTTTGCAGAAAATTCGATTGGCGCACAAAGTTTTCCCGTAACTATGATATTTATTATTTTATTTTGCTTTAAACTTTACAAAGTCGGTGCAGATTTAGCTCGATCTTATTCTTAATTTTTCTCCGGTTTTGTGAACTTCCTGCAGCCCCAGGCGTATTTTTCGAACACTCCGCATCGAAATACATCGATTTACGTAATAAAATCCCCATGTAAAATTTTTACGGATTTTGAAAAAAACGTAAGGTTAACCCCTTTGAAGTTTTTTGACCCCAAAAAATGAAAGTACGAAATCCCCAGCTTTTTTCGCGTTTTCTGATGTAGATTTTGCAGAAAATTCGATTGGCGCACAAAGTTTTCCCGTAACTATGATATTTATTATTTTATTTTGCTTTAAACTTTACAAAATCGGTGCAGATTTCGCTCGATCTTATTCTTAATTTTTCTCCGGTTTTGTGAACTTCCTGCAGCCCCAGGCGTATTTTTCGAACACTCCGCATCGAAATACATCGATTTACGTAATAAAATCCCCATGTAAAATTTTTACGGATTTTGAAAAAAACGTAAGGTTAACCCCTTTGAAGTTTTTTGACCCCAAAAAATGAAAGTACGAAATCCCCAGCTTTTTTCGCGTTTTCTGATGTAGATTTTGCAGAAAATTCGATTGGCGCACAAAGTTTTCCCGTAACTATGATATTTATTATTTTATTTTGCTTTAAACTTTACAAAATCGGTGCAGATTTCGCTCGATCTTATTCTTAATTTTTCTCCGGTTTTGTGAACTTCCTGCAGCCCCAGGCGTATTTTTCGAACACTCCGCATCGAAATACATCGATTTACGTAATAAAATCCCCATGTAAAATTTTTACGGATTTTGAAAAAAACGTAAGGTTAACCCCTTTGAAGTTTTTTGACCCCAAAAAATGAAAGTACGAAATCCCCAGCTTTTTTCGCGTTTTCTGATGTAGATTTTGCAGAAAATTCGATTGGCGCACAAAGTTTTCCCGTAACTATGATATTTATTATTTTATTTTGCTTTAAACTTTACAAAATCGGTGCAGATTTCGCTCGATCTTATTCTTAATTTTTCTCCGGTTTTGTGAACTTCCTGCAGCCCCAGGCGTATTTTTCGAACACTCCGCATCGAAATACATCGATTTACGTAATAAAATCCCCATGTAAAATTTTTACGGATTTTGAAAAAAACGTAAGGTTAACCCCTTTGAAGTTTTTTGACCCCAAAAAATGAAAGTACGAAATCCCCAGCTTTTTTCGCGTTTTCTGATGTAGATTTTGCAGAAAATTCGATTGGCGCACAAAGTTTTCCCGTAACTATGATATTTATTATTTTATTTTGCTTTAAACTTTACAAAATCGGTGCAGATTTCGATCGATCTTATTCTTAATTTTTCTCCGGTTTTGTGAACTTCCTGCAGCCCCAGGCGTATTTTTCGAACACTCCGCATCGAAATACATCGATTTACGTAATAAAATCCCCATGTAAAATTTTTACGGATTTTGAAAAAAACGTAAGGTTAACCCCTTTGAAGTTTTTTGACCCCAAAAAATGAAAGTACGAAATCCCCAGCTTTTTTCGCGTTTTCTGATGTAGATTTTGCAGAAAATTCGATTGGCGCACAAAGTTTTCCCGTAACTATGATATTTATTATTTTATTTTGCTTTAAACGATTATTCTCTTTGGATCACATAAGTTTAAGGTGGTAAGATTTCAATTCTGCATTCCTAATTCTTGGAAAACTTGGAATTAAGAGTTTTTAACCATTATTCTTATTATTATTAGGAACACATAAAGCAAAAGAGGTGGCAGACTTATTTCCTTTCAACATTTTGAACTTCTGCTCTCCTGGTAGAGAAACATTAAAAATTATAATTTTTGATAGACAAATTGTAGTTCTTTATTGAAGTATTAGGATCACATAAAGCGAAAGAAGTGGCAGACTTATTTAATTTCATCTTTTCGATCTTCTGCTCTCCTGGTAGAGAAACATTAAAAATTATAATTTTTGAAAGACAAATTGTAGTTCTTTATTGAAGTATTAGGATCACATAAAGCGAAAGAAGTGGCAGACTTATTTAATTTCATCTTTTCGATCTTCTGCTCTCCTGGTAGAGAAACATTAAAAATTATAATTTTTGAAAGACAAATTGTAGTTCTTTATTGAAGTATTAGGATCACATAAAGCGAAAGAAGTGGCAGACTTATTTAATTTCATCTTTTCGATCTTCTGCTCTCCTGGTAGAGAAACATTAAAAATTATAATTTTTGAAAGACAAATTGTAGTTCTTTATTGAAGTATTAGGATCACATAAAGCGAAAGAAGTGGCAGACTTATTTAATTTCATCTTTTCGATCTTCTGCTCTCCTGGTAGAGAAACATTAAAAATTATAATTTTTGAAAGACAAATTGTAGTTCTTTATTGAAGTATTAGGATCACATAAAGCAAAAAGAAGTGGCAGACTTATTTAATTTCATCTTTTCGATCTTCTGCTCTCCTGGTAGAGAAACATTAAAAATTATAATTTTTGAAAGACAAATTGTAGTTCTTTATTGAAGTATTAGGATCACATAAAGCGAAAGAAGTGGCAGACTTATTTAATTTCATCTTTTCGATCTTCTGCTCTCCTGGTAGAGAAACATTAAAAATTATAATTTTTGAAAGACAAATTGTAGTTCTTTATTGAAGTATTAGGATCACATAAAGCAAAAAGAAGTGGCAGACTTATTTAATTTCATCTTTTCGATCTTCTGCTCTCCTGGTAGAGAAACATTAAAAATTATAATTTTTGAAAGACAAATTGTAGTTCTTTATTGAAGTATTAGGATCACATAAAGCGAAGGAAGTGGAAGACTTATTTAATTTCATCTTTTCGATCTTCTGCTCTCCTGGTAGAGAAACATTAAAAATTATAATTTTTGAAAGACAAATTGTAGTTCTTTACTGAAGTATTAGGATCACATAAAGCGAAAGAAGTGGCAGACTTATTTAATTTCATCTTTTCGATCTTCTGCTCTCCTGGTAGAGAAACATTAAAAATTATAATTTTTGAAAGACAAATTGTAGTTCTTTATTGAAGTATTAGGATCACATAAAGCAAAAAGAAGTGGCAGACTTATTTAATTTCATCTTTTCGATCTTCTGCTCTCCTGGTAGAGAAACATTAAAAATTATAATTTTGGAAAGACAAATTGTAGTTCTTTATTGAAGTATTAGGATCACATAAAGCGAAAGAAGTGGCAGACTTATTTAATTTCATCTTTTCGATCTTCTGCTCTCCTGGTAGAGAAACATTAAAAATTATAATTTTTGAAAGACAAATTGTAGTTCTTTATTGAAGTATTAGGATCACATAAAGCGAAAGAAGTGGCAGACTTATTTAATTTCATCTTTTCGATCTTCTGCTCTCCTGGTAGAGAAACATTAAAAATTATAATTTTTGAAAGACAAATTGTAGTTCTTTATTGAAGTATTAGGATCACATAAAGCGAAAGAAGTGGCAGACTTATTTAATTTCATCTTTTCGATCTTCTGCTCTCCTGGTAGAGAAACATTAAAAATTATAATTTTTGAAAGACAAATTGTAGTTCTTTATTGAAGTATTAGGATCACATAAAGCGAAAGAAGTGGCAGACTTATTTAATTTCATCTTTTCGATCTTCTGCTCTCCTGGTAGAGAAACATTAAAAATTATAATTTTTGAAAGACAAATTGTAGTTCTTTATTGAAGTATTAGGATCACATAAAGCGAAAGAAGTGGCAGACTTATTTAATTTCATCTTTTCGATCTTCTGCTCTCCTGGTAGAGAAACATTAAAAATTATAATTTTTGAAAGACAAATTGTAGTTCTTTATTGAAGTATTAGGATCACATAAAGCAAAAAGAAGTGGCAGACTTATTTAATTTCATCTTTTCGATCTTCTGCTCTCCTGGTAGAGAAACATTAAAAATTATAAGTTTTGAAAGACAAATTGTAGTTCTTTATTGAAGTATTAGGATCACATAAAGCGAAGGAAGTGGAAGACTTATTTAATTTCATCTTTTCGATCTTCTGCTCTCCTGGTAGAGAAACATTAAAAATTATAATTTTTGAAAGACAAATTGTAGTTCTTTACTGAAGTATTAGGATCACATAAAGCGAAAGAAGTGGCAGACTTATTTAATTTCATCTTTTCGATCTTCTGCTCTCCTGGTAGAGAAACATTAAAAATTATAATTTTTGAAAGACAAATTGTAGTTCTTTATTGAAGTATTAGGATCACATAAAGCAAAAAGAAGTGGCAGACTTATTTAATTTCATCTTTTCGATCTTCTGCTCTCCTGGTAGAGAAACATTAAAAATTATAATTTTTGAAAGACAAATTGTAGTTCTTTATTGAAGTATTAGGATCACATAAAGCGAAAGAAGTGGCAGACTTATTTAATTTCATCTTTTCGATCTTCTGCTCTCCTGGTAGAGAAACATTAAAAATTATAATTTTTGAAAGACAAATTGTAGTTCTTTATTGAAGTATTAGGATCACATAAAGCAAAAAGAAGTGGCAGACTTATTTAATTTCATCTTTTCGATCTTCTGCTCTCCTGGTAGAGAAACATTAAAAATTATAAGTTTTGAAAGACAAATTGTAGTTCTTTATTGAAGTATTAGGATCACATAAAGCGAAAGAAGTGGAAGACTTATTTAATTTCATCTTTTCGATCTTCTGCTCTCCTGGTAGAGAAACATTAAAAATTATAATTTTTGAAAGACAAATTGTAGTTCTTTATTGAAGTATTAGGATCACATAAAGCAAAAGAAGTGGCAGACTTATTTAATTTCATCTTTTCGATCTTCTGCTCTCCTGGTAGAGAAACAGTAAAAATTATAATTTTTGAAAGACAAATTGTAGTTCTTTATTGAAGTATTAGGATCACATAAAGCGAAAGAAGTGGAAGACTTATTTAATTTCATCTTTTCGATCTTCTGCTCTCCTGGTAGAGAAACATTAAAAATTATAATTTTTGAAAGACAAATTGTAGTTCTTTATTGAAGTATTAGGATCACATAAAGCAAAAGAAGTGGCAGACTTATTTAATTTCATCTTTTCGATCTTCTGCTCTCCTGGTAGAGAAACAGTAAAAATTATAATTTTTGAAAGACAAATTGTAGTTCTTTATTGAAGTATTAGGATCACATAAAGCGAAAGAAGTGGAAGACTTATTTAATTTCATCTTTTCGATCTTCTGCTCTCCTGGTAGAGAAACATTAAAAATTATAATTTTTGAAAGACAAATTGTAGTTCTTTATTGAAGTATTAGGATCACATAAAGCAAAAGAAGTGGAAGACTTATTTAATTTCATCTTTTCGATCTTCTGCTCTCCTGGTAGAGAAACATTAAAAATTATAATTTTTGAAAGACAAATTGTAGTTCTTTATTGAAGTATTAGGATCACATAAAGCAAAAGAAGTGGCAGACTTATTTAATTTCAACTTTTCGATCTTCTGCTCTCCTGGTTGAGAAAGATTAAAACTTGGAATTTTTGAATGAGTTCGAAATCTGAAGGTTTTGGAGTTTTCCTAGCGTACAATTTGCAGAAAATGGAATGCCGTTCGCAGATTTCTTGTAAGTATGATATTTAGCTTGTTAGGATGTTAGGACTTGGAACAAACCAATATGCGACAGACGATGTATTAATTAATTTAGAACAAATCCTGAGGTGCCGATGGTTTCGGTCAACTTTGTTGTGAATTTTTACGAAAGGATTGAATAAATAAATAATCGTGTATACCAGACAATAATATAACATTTTATTTACATCAAGAACAATCTGTAGTGAATAGAATAAATTGGATAGCAGTATCGGTACATTCTTATGACTAGAAATTCCCTTTTAAAATTTTTAAATTTGAAACAATTTCGAAATTAACAACACAAAACTGAATCTACATTTTTCGAATGACCAATACTAACATTATGAAGACCATTAGGATTTGACTTCATCATAAAAGAAATGAGAATTAGCCTAATTGTCCACCCAATTATTTAATGCCCCTTTAGAACGTCACATAAAAGTATAAAAATTTACTAACAGAAGAACCGTAATATTAATATACACTTTTAACTGGATTCCTACAACTCCCTTATATATTTGATACTAATAATTATTAAAATAGTTAAAAATTACAGTTTCTTGTACTAAAATATAATTTTTTTACAATTTATTTATTAATGATGAACAAACGTCCTCGGTATAATAAAGAAAATTCAAATATAAGCACCATTAACTTCCACCACGTAGGTTCAAAACATCCAAACAAACTAAATTCACTAGAGTGCATTTCAGACCTACAATTCCTGTCGATATTTATTTTGTCACTTTATGCTCGAGACAGAAATTATAGGGACTAAGAATTAAAACCGATAAATAAATTAAATATAATAAAATGTATTTTTAAACTGCCTTTTTCGTTACAGTTGACTTGGTGTTCACTTTACAGTGGTCTAAACTAATCAGTGAGCCCCTCTTTGGTAATTGTAGGTTTTCGTACAACAAAAACTAAACAAGTTAATAATCAACAGGTGGACGTAACACAAACATAACATTTCAGTCTTAAAACATTTTTAACGCCTGTCAATAAATTTACAACTGGAAGCACTTCTTCTTTTAGTATTGCAAAAATTAACAAGTCAGACTAGCCGTTACTTTAAAATTAAAGTGCACAAAAATTTTAAGACTGGAACTTTTAAAATAAACTAACAATTTTTTCAATTTCACGACTTATATGTACGTATAACGTCTCTAATTATCGCCCTACATAAGGGACAATGTCCACCTCCTTTGCCGCGCCATTGTTGCAAAGCGCATTCGTAGCACATGCACATGTGTCCGCACATATAAAGAACAGAGTCTATTGAATTTTCGTAGCATATCGTGCACTCGGTTCCTGTACCGCCACCCAACGCACCCGGAAGCCGTTCCAAATCGCCTCGAATTTGCATGGTAGAATATGTACTGTTTGGTGATATTGGCTGCAAAAAAATAATTATTAGTCAAATAAGTGGGTTAATTAATATTTTTACAAAAAAAAGTTTATTTGGACTGTTTTGCGAAACTCACCTCGATGTAAGTGTTACTATAGTTGGACAGCATAGTTCCGGTTGGAATTGGTGCAATCACGGACGTTGGTACGGGTTGGCATAAGCTAGATGTGGTTGGCGGTTGCGTTACTGCATGATGGGAGGGATGAGAATGATTCGATGCATAATGACTAGAATGGCTGTTGTTGCTTTGATTTTGAATCGAATTTAATGACGAATGATGAGAACGATGCTGAGCAGCGGAGGCGGTTTGTTGATTAAGGAGATTGGCGTGAGATGGTGGTAAAATAACCGAGAGGACCGCGATTCCATTCATCGACTCCGAAGGAGTAGTGGTGGGCGTAAGAATTCTTCTCTCGGTGTTCCTGGCTGGAGAAGGTGGACTGCTGAGAACACGAATGCGTTGAGTCGATCCGTAAATATCAAAGAAAGCCCATAGTTTGAGAGTTTGGTCTACGTGAATAACGACGGATGGAGCACCACCATTTTTACTAATTTGAACTTCACCGTTGGGTGATATACAGAAACTAATTTCGTCCCCGCGCACCAAATGTCTCGCAAACTCCTTGCTGATGACCCAATATTCGGGCCGGTCCAACAAAAAGTTTGAATCGTCTGGCAAGTCACCACTTTGAAGATTGGCTGGATCGCACGACGTTAAACCTAAACCCAGATAGCCTTGAAACATGGATTCGGTGGATAATACTTGAATAACGACGCGTTCTCCTAATTGAACAGGTTTTGGTGTAAAAACGTAACCTTGGCAAAATTCGGTATCAGTTCTCCAGGCAATTGTGCGGTTGCTGTTAAATTTCACGTTGCGTCCTCTCGTGCGGTGAAGCTGAACTGGGGTAAAGGGTGAAGCGTTCAATCCCGCGGGTTGGTACCGTAAAGGCTGCAAACTCGACTCTTCGTTGTCTCTTTGATTGATGTTCATAGCTTGCATAGGAAACACGATCCTGTCAATTTCCTCTGGCGTATTGTCACAACTATTTAAAACATTATTACGTCTGTTATTATTCAATTGGTGCCGTATATCGACAAATTCAATTTCCGTCGAATTTCCATACACGTCAATTATAGCCCATAAAGGCCCTCTCGTCTCGACACCGCCAAAGAACATCCCCTTTTCTTCGCCGTTAATTCCAAAATAAACATCGCCTGCCGAAGTGACGTAATAAAATAGTACGGTGTTTTGGCTGCAAAATCTCTCGGCCAAAGCTTTCGCCCAATAGCCAGGTTTGTTTGTTAACTCTGGACAGGCATATTTTGGAAGACCATTCCTGAGCGTACTGGGATCGTTATAGGTGAAACCAAAGCGAATAACTCCGCTCCAATTGTTGGAAATTTCTGTGAACCGTATGCAGACCTGGAGATAAAATAGAATATTAAAATCGAGGGTGATGAAGATTTCAAGTTTTTATTTACCTTCTCGTTTACTTTCACCGGACGGGAGCTGAAAGCGATTCCTTTGCAAAAGCTTTCGGCCCGACGTGCGACTGTTCCATCACGCGATATCCTGATGTTATCGCCGTGAACATTGTGAAAAAGTAAGGGTGGCAAATTGTTGGTGCCTCCTCCGTGAGAACTTGATCTTGATACTGTAACAAATAATTCATTTATTATAAAACGATCGTATTTTTGTGGTAATTTACCGCGGCCATTCACCATTTTGCACAAATTTAACTAAACATTAACCGAGTGGACAGGGAGGGGTCGGCATGTGCGTCTTGAGATATTAAAAATTAAAATTTGGAATGGAATGTAAAATTTACTGATAATCGCACGTATCAGGTACTTTGCTTTATTGACAAACATTATTTTGAGTGTATCAAATGTTGGTTACGTAATTGCATATTTAGAGTTTAAGTTTAGATTTGGATATGAGGGAGGGGGTGGATTTGATAAAAATAAAACGTCTCCCGTTTGTGAAAACAACCAAATGAATTATTCTAGTGATCATATCTTATGTTCCTTTCTTATTCTCCCATGTGCTTATTTCCGGTACGGTTACCGGATATTATTCGAAGGGTGGCAATTTCCCCCATGCTTTTAGCTAAGTAAAGGAACAGTTGTTCGAGCCATTGTTATTTCAAACAAGAAACCGAAAAGAAACCCTCTTTAAAATTTTAGACAAGATGATCCTGAAGATAATTAAATTTTGAATTTTCCGCGCAACACATGGCGGAGTTTTCCTTTTGATGACCACATGCATAATCCCACACACTCGAACCCTATCAATTATAAAAGAAAATAGGATAGGGAATACAGCGATCGAAAATATCAATTTTATTGTGGGGGAGTTTGCGGTTATGTCATCGAGAGGGATGCTGACGCATCTGCAATGTTATTATAATGGGGTGGCCAAAGACGCGTCAAGTGTTAAAATTTTGGCGATGGTCGAAATTTTAGAACCGGATTCTTTTATAATACGTAACAAATTTCACAATAATTAATTAACGCGAACATGCGCTGCTCGCGATTTCCGCGTTACTTCGACAGATTGATAAATCTTAAGACTTCTTTATAGAATCTCGAGTTCTCACGGTTTTATAAATGATGAAACCGCAACTGAATCATGATAAATTTTATTACAAAAAAACAGTTAGGAACATAAATTGCTTGTTCGATTTTTCATTTAAATAAATTTCGTTCGCCAAAATACGTCACGTCGGTTGAACTTTGGTGGTATGGGAAAAATTCGAAACAATTAGAAACCTTTGTTTATGTGTGAAAGTGAAACGAATGCTACGCGATGTGTGGTCAGATAATTTTTTAGTTACAGGGTGCTCTTCAAATAATTGATGCTTATAAATTGTAAATTATGGTGTGTAATTTCAAAATTGGTATCACTCCAATAACCGGTTTACGAATTGAAAAACCGAAGAAGTGTGGAGCGCACCAGCGTAATTTTTCTTTAATTTGATACTTCCACATTAAATTTCTCCTTCTGTCACACTGGATGCTTATTTTGAATGAGTGTAGAAATTTTGAAGACCGGGAGCTTCCGGCGACAATGCGTAGGTCCGTGACGACGAACAATCTCGGTACTTTATACTTTTACCTGAAGTATAGGAAGTTCATCCGGTGCGCCCTCATCCTGCATCGAAACCTTATTTAACCCAGTATCCGTTACAAATGATAAAAAAACCTGCATCCGACGTTTTTTAATCCAGCCACTCCACGATGAGCGAAAAAAACAATGCGCATTCACCCCCTTGCTCAAAAAAATATTTTCTATTGTGACGACGTAAATTTGCATTCTTAAACGATAATTACCAAGTTATTTTTTAATATTCTCCGCTACCAAAAACGTCAAAACCATAATTAATAAAGAATGAGGTTGATCGTGAGAACGCGGCCGACCTTACGGGTTGACCAAAATTGTGGAAGAGCTGTAATTCTTGAATTGTTGTGCTTGTTTTCTAGTTCATGTTAGGGATGAGCAACCAATCGTAATAATGACAAGAAGCAGAGCAGTGATTGGAGATGCCGCGATGCGTGAGGAATCGCCTAGTGCGGCAGATAAGCAACACCAGCGGCCCGAAGAACCGGAGGATGTGCGGCCGGAAACAAACACAGCCAACTAGAAACGAGCGTTTAATACACCTCATCAATTTCTTGTTTACAGAAAAATATAATTAAAATTGTACACGAGAAGGACGTCTATGCGAAAAGTGCAAGAACCCATCGATCATCATGTTTTCCCGATGTGGACATTTGAATTGCTGATTTCTCGAACTGATCGTTAAGTATGTAAATATGCAGATATTAATAGAAAAATTGGGCGGGTGCGAATGTGGTGCACGTGTATTATGACAGTGAGCACGTGTCCTTTTCGCAGATGTTTCCGTTAACGGTTCCGCAGCTTGACTTTTGCACAAGGGCCGAGTCGGCATGCCGAGGAACTCTCAGGATTGACGAATTACTCGCGTCATACTATAAATTAATTTTAAAAGTTTCTCGGGCCGTTGACCGGTTTTGCATTTCCCGTAGAAAAATACAGGGGTATTAGAGGACAAATCTGCACCTTTGTGATTGCCCAACAGAGCAGAAACTTTTATCCCCCGAATTTTCGCAACGATTTCCTTTGAGGGTTGTTTGGAGATATCTATGGGGGAGGTATGAAATGACGAGACACCGCGAGGACATGTGGAAGGCGTCTCGAGAGACTCACGGCGATCAACGACAGCTGGCAATCCCCAAATCCCCTAGCTTAAATAAGATTCTAAATATATTTTTATAAGAATTATTAAGAGCCTCAAGTACACACGTACTTTGTGAAAACATGCTAAAACGCTTAATCTACAGATGAAATCTTTCCATCTGTCGCGGATCGCATAATTGGATCTGCAACGACTGGACGACCACCTTGTCAAGTTCCAATAGGTTTTCTATGAAAAGGAAGCATCATCTTCTAATTATACGGCTTATTCGAGTCTAATTAGAGTGAAGGTTAATTATTATAAAAATTATTTATTTAAGTAGCAACCATTACCATAATATTCACAGTGACCTTGTGTGTAGTACAAACATTTCTGTACATAACCGTCGAAGGTTAAATAAAGCCCCTTTTGAACTATACCGTACCGGTCTAATGCATCCACATTATAAATATACAATTGGGAGTTATACGCAGTTGTTTGTCCTGAATAGTCCCCCAGGAATACACGTCACATGTGCCCAAGTGCTATGTATTATAGCGCACCCCATAAAATTGCACAACACTTCTTGCGACACGCTAGATTCCTCGACCAAATTTTGAACACGCAAATTCCTTTATGGGAAAAGTAACTTTCAATTACCGGTAATGAAGGATAAATCGGGCAAGAGAACGCTAGGAATCCCAATATGCGCGTCAGCGCGATTATTCTCATCCTTGTCTGCCTATAAGTTTAATATCCAAAATGAGTTGACGTAGAGCTACTCTTCAATAAATAACTTAGAAAGGCTTGAGAGCTACCGTACCGTGGGAACTAAAGAATCGTGGTAGGATACTTAACATTTAGGTAACGTCGTTCCGAAGCACGCGATCTTGACTCTTAAACAAGTAAATATTAAGAACAAGCGTAATCACAGAAAACGTGATGTATAAAAATGTAGGATTCACGTGTACAGGTTACAATTATTTTATTATTAATAGATGCGGGTACGCAACTAACTACCTACATTTTTTTCTCACCGCCTATAATTTTCCAATTTATAGAACACGTTTCGAAAATTGCCACAAATTAATGTTCTCAAACACTTTCGTTACCTGCATTTTCATTAGAACATCAAAAAATCGTTCTCACGGATTTATAACCGGAAACAACGTACAGACAGATATTTCGGTGAAGTCGTAGAATCGATTCCCATCGTGACGTGGGTAGGATTGCACGTTAAATAGAGCCTGCAGTGCAGAAGCAAAGAAATTATCTCCAAGTTGCTCGGCTTAATTATTACGGCCGGCTTTCGAGCCCCTGTCGTCATGGCAGAAGGTCTGTGTCTATAGATCGCTCTGGTACCTCCCAGACCCCCCGATGTGAATAAAATTTGTCTGTGATCAAGTAAATAGAAATATTTTACTCTTTCAAAACAAATGCATCTACAGATTGCGGTGGTAGGCACCAGAGAGCAGTTCTGCAACCTGCGTTGTTCAATTGTTTGTTAATAAGAAATCCCGATTACTTCTTATTTTCTGTTGTTTCAACAAACTTTTACACATTCCATGATTACAGACTTCAATTTCTGGGGTCTGGGGGGTATTCCCCGAATCTTTCACTCTTTCAGAGCAAATGTATCTATCTATACATTGCGGGGGGGGGGCATCTGCGCGCTGCCACTGTTCAATATTGTTTGTTAACAATAACCCAATTAATTCTTATCTGTCACTGTTTAGATGTCATTTCGTGTCGAGGATCTTGCTCAATATTTGTCAAGTCTTTATCAGACTCCACGTTATTAATTTATTTCTAATGAAATTGGTTTATCGATAAACGCAATATGACATCAATTTATTTACTTGTTTACCTTTCTACCACAAAATTAGTTTGTAATTAACCGACTTATAAATAATTCACAATGGTTTTTCCGTAAATAAATAAAGATCCCCCGAATGACCGAAGCAATCCCAACAGTGAACCGTGCGAATTTTTAAAAAGGGATCGCAAATGGCAATCGAATACCAATTAGTTCGGGTCTCCTATTAGCCAAATGCCGTATCAGCTGTTTTGGATGAATGTTGCAAAATTAATTCTAAATTTAAGAGACAGTAAATTACGTCCGAAAGGTTTCGCAATTTAATTTCAATTGTTAAGAAACAAAAACCCATATATCGTAAGATTTGTGATATTAATAATTGTATGGGCTACAATAACAATAATTAACGAACCGAATTGACTGTAATCAAAAATTTTAATTGGGTCGAAAAAATTCTTTTGTTATACGAAAATATTATAAAGTTCTCACGTTTGGAATCTGTCGAGAACATAAATTGCTGCCAATGACACCGATAGGTGAATTTATTGTTTGGGGCCCTAAATGGTATCGATTTGGTTCTCGGCTACCACATTGCAGAACAGCTGCCCTAAAACAAAAATTTAGGTATCGGGGCAATCTAAATGGACACCACCCTGAGGGCCAGATTAAGATACCTTCGGACCTAAATGCGACAGAGGGAAATTGGTGGATTTGCATTTCAAACGGAAAGCCCTCGCAATAAAGGAAGATCAAACATTTTCGCTCCCAAGTTACACCGTAAAAAATGTTCTCAATTCGCATCAACGTTACGCACTAAATCCACGCAAAAAAGTAATTCAGTTATTATTATTTAATTTAGTTTTTGGTGAAATTTGTTGGTAGGCATGCAGGAATTGGAGCATTTCAAGCAGCAGCAGTGAAAAAAAAATCGAAATAAAAATGTGAACGACCGATGAAATAATAATAATAGCGGGTACGGATCTGCATTTAATTAGGTATAGGTTATTGCATGTTTAAAATTATTCTTTGTAGATATTGATTATCGAATGTGAGCACCGAGCACGTCAATTGGTTGCTTTACAAAAATAATTCTCGAGCGAATTTAGTACAACATACGAACGTAATCATAATTTAAACACGCCAATTACCACCATCGCCGATTAAATTAAACGCGTAATTATTTATTTAGAAAATCTGTACTAACCTAATCCCATACGCCGTTTAATTTTCTTAAGAACTTTCATTTTTCCTTTAGTAGGTGAACTATCTTGTTGAAGTGTATCTGCCTTGCAGTGACAAGTATTCTTATTAAATATCCCCATCAAGCTCTATACACACTGATTAGAGAATAAAATATACACAACACTAAATCCATAAAAAGACTTGATAACCGAAATGTTGACAACGAAACCGTAATGAAAACGCGAAACTACAACCTCCAACCTTCACCGTCAATTTCCAACTGAAACAAACTTAAAAGCACGAAAGCTTCAAGTACGAATTGAATTGAGTGGTGGGAGTAAAAGCAGCTGCAGCCACGAGCCGGTGACCAATGGAAACGCTGCCACACGCCTGGTGCCTATGCTTGCAGCCGGCATCGACAGATGTGACACCTCGTTATATGCCTTACCTGTATGGATAAATATATCTTTCGCTATTAAATTTGTTCTTCTTCATCTTTAAATTACATCATATCCAAAAACTTTGCCTGCCTAACAGTTTAATCTTCAAAATAAACAGTAGTTTTGCGAAACGTCAGGCCGGCAAAATTTGGTCGCGCTCAATTTTTGACAAGATGTTGATGGATTCACGTATGTAAATACACAAAAGTGTCGGCAAGATAGTGCGGAAGAGGAGAGAAATAACTTAAAAACAAGGAAGACGCAAAAAACATGGAATGGAGATCAACGAACAGACAAATGAAAAAATATATAGGTAGGTACCGACAATTCGAGTATAAACACTGGCATAAAGTGGCAGGATGGGAAAGGATTGAAATAGAGAAAAAAAGTAAAAGAGGAAATCAAACAGCAACAAAAACGACAACAAACAACAAAAATTAAAATTGAGAAATGACGAGCAAGTTCACACCAAAGTAACTTTTCCGGCGTTCAATGTGCAAATTCGCCTCGACACGACTTTGATGACAATCTGGCTGCTATGATCTCCTAAACTAGGTCAATGAAATTGAAATAAATACAAATTAATGCAGTAAGCCATGTATAATTAAAAGATGTATTTATAGGTAATCGTTCAATTAAGACCATTAAGGAAATTTAAAAAAATTTATCGATGATAACTCCGCTTGAATTCTTTTCGGCCTACTTAAATTACAATGACACATCTCAAAGTAATGAGATTGTGTCGAATTACCCCGTAGCCAACTAGCCCCGATCTTCCTTACAAATTAGCAATGCACACGAAAAGTTCAAACCACAAAAGAAGGTCCCGCATTTCGGTTTTTTGCTTATATCTCGAAAACGGTTAGCCCTATCTAAAAAGTTGTTCTATATAAAACTGAAGCTGATAAAATTTTCTACAAAAAAGATTCTACTAAATGTTGACGTATCTGTTTCCGTTTTTGAGATATTTTTTAAAAAACTTTCTTTCCTCACTTTTTTGATAAATAACTTCATTTCTCAACTTCTTTACCGTTTATTTAAGTCCAAAGTACCCCCGCATGTAGTTTTAGAACACTAAATTTCCTTTAAAAAGAGTAAATAATTCAATATTTTTCATCCTATTAAAAGCAATTTAAAAATTTCGACATAAGAAAATCCACCTTTTTTTATGAAAAAATAACTTTTTCGAAATTGCTATAAATTGTAATTTCGAAACAAACGAAATGTGTAAAAATTATATTGTAAAATTCCAGCGCTTCAAAAAGCCATCTGAATCTTGATTTAATTATAACAAAAATATCGAAATTTTATAATCATGTAATGCAAAATTCATTTTTCTTATTCGCCAAACAAAAGTCTATATATATTTCTTTTAAAGTACACTATTATTACAGCTGTATGATCACCAAAAATTTTTTATTTCGGCCGTTTAGTTTCTTAGTTACGCACAGATTTTTAAAAAAATGGTAAATATTTTAGAAATTACAGATTTCTCGATTAAAAATGTATAAAGTTTTCTAAAGCTGATAAAATTATCCCCATAAGGGAGGGGGGGGTTCTGGTCAGCTGAGAGAGTGGCTCGTACTCCTCATCTTCTTTGAAGATGATTCCCAAACGGTAAAGAAGTTACGAAGCACAGTTTATTAAAAAATGTGAGAAAAAAAGTTTATTAAAAATTCGCGAATTTCACGAGCGCATATCTCAGAAACTGAAAGAGATACACATTCTTGTAGGAAATAGTATCAGCTTCAATATTATACAGAACAACGTTGGGCTAGCGTTAACCGTTTTCGAGATATAAGCAGAAAACCAAATTGCAAACATTTCATTTTTATTTTTAATGAAATCCAAACCATGGGGCAGTTTTACGTCATACCCAGGACCACTAAAATTGTGTGCATCACATCTTTTCCTAAAAATCTCCCCAAAAAACAAATATGCAGATTGCGAATGGTTCTGTCACACTGTATATGGAGAAGTAAGGTTTTATCTAGACAAATAAATCATCATTATAGGATTAAGTCTGCATAATAAATTCTTGATAGTTTTAATTGAAAATCCTAATATGGTTTTAAATAATTCGGCTAGAATGACACCTAGACTGATATGCTTGATCCATGTCAACTCTCGAAAGATATAGAAAATTAAAATTGTAAGGTATCTACTAATTAAATTAATAACTGTTTTTATTCGTACACCAATTTTCCAGCGACAGTCTAATTTCCCATTTCAAGTTTTCTGGTTTGACTGGAATGCAATTTCATAAATTTGATAAGAGCGTTAATTAAAATTCCATTCAACAATTTAATTACTTATATGCTAATTTTAAATAACTTTAAGGCACGTCAATAATTTCACTTAACAACACCGAGTGTTGTCTTATTTTTCGACCAGCATAAGGTATAATTAAAATCCCGTACATCCGACAAATGATGTTACTTCCTTTTTAAGTTCTTTGATTATTCTGTAAATGGTTATCGTGGCATGTAAACAAGGAGGTGGATAATTTAAATGGGTTTCGTTTTTTAAATTGGCATCCAGAAAGGAATTTGAGGTAATTAAAGGAAATCGACCTACGGTGCAAAGCACTCTCTGGTTCGAAAAAATTCAGCGTGTGGATATGGTCGATTATCGGGATGGCGGTATAAGAACCTCTGGTTTAAATAATTAATTGTGATAAACGAAGTCACCCACACATACACACAACCTAAATTACTCCAATGTGTAGCTGTACGGATAATTATAATTTTACGTAAAAGTGTATTAACAAAATAAACAATCACGAAAACGTGATCATCATGAAAGCGAAGAAGAAGAATCGCGTGAAACGGCTTTTCTGAATAATATTGCACGAACTCACGAATATAAATTTATTGTTTCAATTCGTACACGCCGAGCCGATCGGAAATCAATCATTAGTGTTTAAAAAGCCGTTTCTATTCACATCCGATTTCCTGTTCTCAAATTTTGCTTCGCTGGTTTACCGAATTCTTATAAAACATTACTTCCGCTTCATTATTTATTCATCGTTTACTCTAACGGGATCGTACCAAAAGCCATTTCCAGATTCTAGGGAAACCCGAAAGGCACTAAAAATTTTCTTGGTGATTTACGTTTACCTGGCTGGCGCTCCCACGCTTCCAGCAGGCTGCCTGCACAATTCTTGCAAAATACCTTACGTCAAGCCTAAATAAATTGATTATAAGACTTTTGTGTGTGTCCAGAATACAGCCTTAAGAACTCAGGTGCTTTCTTGGTCCATTGTTCGTTTTCTTAAGACGACACACGTGTAAGGCACACTTTTCTTAAGTAAACGCCGATTTTCGAACAAAGGCATAAAAATTGTAAGACTGAATTGACTTTCAATTTATGGATTTCTTTATGCTTGTGGTTATACATATCTTTCCTTATCAGTTTATAACGCAAAAAAGGGGAACCTTCCAATTCCATACATCATCCCAGTGCAGCAGTTGGATAGTTTTCTCCAGTTTCCCGCATTAATTTGATCGGAGAAGACAAGTGGTGCTTCCAACAGGTAAATGTAGCCACAGAAGAGTAAGAAATTCTCCTGAAGGTCGTAAACCAGCTGATCGAAACAACAATCAACAGCTGAGAGGCTATTTTGACCATTCTTCCCACGGAATCAGGTACCGATGTTATGCGGTAAGAAAAGGTAACTTCTTTGATAGTGAGCTTTATGTTCGATCATCCTAGAGAGCTTTTTATATCCCACAGGTTTTTACGTAACTTTAGGTAAGGTTGAAGAATCTAACAGCTGGGGCTGCAACAATACGAGCCAGATTGAATGAATCCAAATCCAAATATGGGAACCGAATTTAAGAAATAAGCACAATTTGTAAAATTAGGACTTCGCAAGTTTGATAACTTTTCTGAAAGTTATGAAGCCTTCCCGAAGTTTTCCGTAGCCCTTATGAGAGTAGCTATAAAGTTGACGAAACTTGTCACAATAACAAAGCCGCGTTGGTCCACGAGATTATTACCCAGTAGGTTGTTAAATTGTTATAACTTTAAAATAGTTTCATCCTTGTAGAAAAGTCAAGCAACATCTGTTGTACATAGCGTGGTACCCAACTATTTTGTTTTATGACACTCCTGAACATGATTAAACAAGTACACATCTGGCTTTTAGAGTAAACTAAATTAGAGAAAATCCCTCAAAAGTACACCCATCGGCTTAAGTTCTATTCGGTCACGTTTAAGAAATATGAGAAAAAACTGCTGAGAAAAATTCCCACGGAATTGTAAATAAAATCCCGTTAGAATGCCACACTTGTTATTTTCCTAATAAAATTTACATTTAAATAATAATCGATGCATAACACAAAAGTTATATTTACAAATTGCTTTAGGTGTGTACGTACACAGTACAGTACTAATTGGGACATGCAAATTTAGAAAAAAGGATTAAAAAAAGTTAATAGCGTCATGAAACAAACTTGTATAAAATTATAATTGAAAAACAAAGAAAACAGAAATAGCAAAAAGGTCAAACAGTCGGGAATCGAGAGAAATTTACAAATAAAATGCATCAGACAGGTTCCGTTTTAAAATTAAGTGTATATAAACAAAGATAAGGTTCGGTTTATGAAATCCAATTAAAACAGATCAAATATGGCAGGAAGAGGGTAGTAAAATGTTATCCCATTATTTCTGTCTTCAGAGTCAACCGATCCCGTTTTAATTGAAATTTATGAATTTTAAAAGTTTTACATATAATTTTCTAGTTTCACGTACGCCTATGGTTAACTTTTTAGACCTAGGTAATCGCTAGACGGAATAAAAGAAGTACCCTTGCATCTTAAAAAGTGCGGATTGTAAAAACTGGTTTTAAAATTTAGCATTTTAATGTTCAACTTTTTTCAGTGTGGACTTCCTGCATAGCTTTTTTATCTGCTATGCACATACAGTAGAGGCCTCCAGGCCCGGACCGGGCCCATTATAAATCATCATAGCGCCGAAATTAAATTGCACGCCATAGTTTGGCGTAATTAAAAATTTTACATCTGACATCTGCTATCATCGCGATTAACAGCAGTGAAACTTGAGAAGACGATCATGCAGATTAACTATTATACACCGGGAGGTCTGGAGGTATAGAATTTTCAAATTTTATTAAAATAAACTACAATGAATGAATGAATTAACGAGATTCCTCTAATAAACTCGTGCTGTACCATTTGCAATCCACCGCAATAATTTTTTAACTACTTTGGAATTATTGATTGAAAATTTTGATATTCTGAGTATAACATTTTATAGTTGGATAGAGTTTGAAGAACGAGCTCAGCCTCCAGTTTCCATCAAATTTCGTTATCTTGCAAGTCATGTCTTGGTGTCTCGTAGAAGTTCATGTTCAACATCCCGATTAGCTAACACATCTCTTATAAATAATATAGCACATTGATCGTGCTATGTGTATGTATGTGTTTGCTACTTCGCTCGACTTTAGTAGAATCAATGATCGGTGAACTTTTATAAAAAGCGTCAATAGCAACACTGAAAAAAATCCATGGAAAACTTCCCGACAAAATTATTTACACAACTTGTTGAAGTTTTTTAAAAACTACTACAATTTTGTAGAAATTTATTGTACAAAATTTTATACAATAGTACCTACTCCAATTTGTACATATCACAATTTCGATAATTTGCTAGATATTTTCTACGTATGGTAATATAAAATACCATACGTCCGTTTGATGCTGGTAAAAAATAGACTAAACAAGTCCATCGTAATTATCAATTTTCGCGCTTTCTCGTTTATCCTTGCATTTAAATTTCCAGACCAAGTAATAAAAAAATAGCTATTTATTGAACCAGTGATACAAGTAAATGTAAAACTTTGAAAATGATTTACCATTTCATGAAATCACGTGCTTCTCATTGGTCTGTCAGTTTACTATTAAACCAATAAAAAAGCAATGTTATATATTAAAATAAAATGTCGAATAAATCAAATCAAAGTATCAATTCAATATATTCATTCAAATTTTTGGTTCCAAACTAAAATATCAATTCAAATTAAAATTTTCGATTTTGAAAGAGGTTTGGTAGAACATAAAATTCTGTACGAAACACGAGTTGATATCGTTTTACGACATTTTGACGCGGGGACATAATTTAATGTTTTTATGGTTTGTAATAAAACGGGATTTAATCAAAGACAATAGCATTTTATTCATTTTATGTAACATTTAATTAAAGGTTAGGGTGTCTGTACAACATTCGATAAGATATTTAAAAACTGTTAGGAAATCTTCATGGCGATCTGCAACATCTTCAGAGCAAACACTCAGGAAAAGCAGAGGAAATTAATATTTCGACAATAAAATTGAAATAATGTTTCGAATTTCGCTTTTCCGTTCAAAAATATCACCCTGGCTCACTGAATGTTACGCAGGGGTAACTTATAGAAAGTGAATACCCATTGTTCCCAAATTGTCCTTTTTGAAAATCTTCCGGTTAACCCTTTGAATGAAATTTCGATACATCTGCATAAACCCTCAATTTTCTATTTTCGATATCAGCTCTCCTATATTATTTCCTTCATCATTTACCTGAAACTCGCTTATTGAAGTTTAGGTCCACGTTGCAAATAGGTGTCAAATTTGCTTGCGTCAATGTCACCTGGATAAATGTACATCAGTTCACCCTTAATTTTACCCCTTATGTAGCTATGTTTATTCCATCTTTTATTCTATATCTGCTCCCCTAACTTTTACTTCTTTCACCTGGTGAGAGCTGCATTTAGAACAGAATCTTCTTTATCGAACACTTCGATATCAACATCAACCGGAAGTGTTTTACATTAACTGTGCTTTATCTAAAAATTTTCTCTGGATGCTCAACCAATATAGACTTGGTAAATATGTACATAACGTTTGACCCTATAATAACGTCTAGTCAAGATTATGCTTTTATCCTTGTTTGGACTGACCACCGATTATTCTTCTTTCCATTTTGTGCGTACCTACATTTGTTTGGATTTCATTCGTTTTGAAATCGTTCGTTTCGATAACCCAACTCACCTTCGTTCGAGAGAGGTGACAACGACGCAAAAGTAGATGTGCAAATTGAGAGGTTATCGCCATAGGTCAATAAGGCAGATCAAGTAAAATGTTAACAATTTTAAAAACAAAAACATTTTTGTATTAAAAATTGACGACCCTGAATACACTTCTTCCTCATACCTCCAGTTACACCTGTTGTAGTCTCAAAAAGTTTCGAAATTATTGATCCTAAACAGGTGGTGACGAATTATTATTTTTATATATCGAGTGTGTATTAAGCACCGAAAGCAAATTCGCATGTGTACACCTAGCCACATTAATCTTTCGGATATTTGTTTAACGCAGCTGCATTAATTAACTTTTGTAGGTTAATCATACATTTTTGTATTGCTGCTTGTACTAACACTTTTATCGTAGAAAATTTTAATACACCTGCCGTTATAACATCCCGCATCTTGGAAGATAAAACTCTACCAGACGACTTTGCACATGCTGTTAAATTTGATTGTTGCTATCTGCTGGGGGAGTGCGGTTTCCTATTTTAATTTTTCACATATTGAAAATTTTATATTTCAGCATTTAAATTTGCTGAGGACCTTCGATTTTTGTCACCATTGACAATACAAATTCGCTTAGATTGGTTATCGACAATAAAATGTGAACTTTGAGTTTGTATGCTGATGCGGAAGAAAACAATTCATTGAACAAATGAAAACTACGAGTTTTGTAATCAAAATATTGAAAAGAAAATTTTGCACACCGCAATAAGTTTTGACGGTTTAACGATTAAAAGAATAACACCAATAACAAATTTAATGCCATCTGTAAGAGCAGCACTATTAAAAATTCCGTAATTCATCAGTTTCAAACTACGGCAGTCGGTTTCCACCTGCTTAACATCTCCTAGAGGTAAGGCAGGTGACGCGTCCAACAGCATATGCCAGACTGTAGTCATCAACCCCCTTGCAATAATACTAAAACCACTAAAACAATTATTACCAAGCTTCATTTATGAGAAGAAAGGTGCAGCACATATACATAATGTGCGTCGGTGAGAAAGTCATGTCGTCGGTTGTATTCCTTCGCAAGTTTCTGTCCGATATGATAAATTTGGGGTCATACTTATTATTTATGAGTGAAAATCGGGGGCGGACAATAACTGGCCTCGAAATATTCAACCAGCCCTAGCAATGGAAACAAACCAAAAAAATCTCTAAAAAATACAAAAAATAATAAACCAACACAATTAATAGAAAAACCGAAAATCTTCTGGTGTATCAAAATGAAAAGTCTGATATATAACGCGATTTCAATGAAGTTATTATTAGGACCAGGTGTCTGACCAGGGGTGAGACTGATTTTATTCGACAAACATGAAAATTTCCAAAATTCGGCGACTTTTCCAGAAATTGTAATTTCGACAATTAAACAAATAAATCGTAAGTTCAGACTGGAATGACTGAAATAAACATCAAATAATATGACATAATATCAAGACAATGAAAATTTTTGATAATTTGCCAAAAATAATTATACGAGCAGACACCTTTACAAAATAGATAATAACAAAGCAGACACATACAAAAATGTTTAAAAGACGCCCACCCAGAATTAAAAATTCAAAAATTAGTATGGTCGTAAAACATAGCATTGTTCAAAATTTTCCAGTGGCTTAGCACGTGCCAGGCGCACGATTACCACATTATAATATATCACCCTCGGCTTAAGTATGAAATTTGAAAAAAAAATACTTAAGATTAAGACACTTCACCCACTTGGAAGTTGGAACAGAAATAATTTTGAAAATATAACATGGATAGTTTTAAAAATAAAAAATATGAATAACAATATAATCAACATCTGCTGAAATATAAAACCAGCTTTTTCGGGAAATTATACTCCGGGTGTATTGATATTTACAATTTTGAGGGGTCGACGAGTTGGTCTGCCACCGCCGTAAGTGAATCAAAATAAGAGAAAGCCAACAGCCACATTGTATAAAAATTTCGAATTGATTAAAGGTATTTGGGGTTGATATAGACAGGGTGCAATGTTTGCATGTTTAAGAGAGCAGACGCGTGTCCGGCAGCTGCCGACCAGACGTTGCAAAGCTGGGGCGGGTGCTGCAACTAAGGCCCCGCCAATCAACTATTTCTACTTCCGTTCTGTCTTGTGTTCTTCCGATACCTAAAAGTTCAAGAACCGAATTATTACTTACACGTTGGTTTATTTTCGTTGGGCACAACAAAAGGCACCGCATAATAATTAAATTCAACCATAAAGAAATATTCGCCTTATTTTTAGAAATAGCGGGGTTGCGAACTTTCCCTTGCAAATACCACATGATATATTACCAAAAATATTTTACTTTTTCGAAAATTTCGTAACCCATAAATCTCGCGCAACAGAATCAAAATTTAGCGCGGTTGGTTTATTATTTGTTCGTCCATAAATTAAAGTTACTTAACCAACAGTAAAGACCTAAATTTCCCATTAATATCCATCGCAATAAATTAAATTATTGCAGAACGTATAAATGTTGTGAACCACCCTGTATGCCCGTTCCCATTTCTGAGTTACGTTTTGAAAAATAAACTCGATAAATTAAAAAATCGTACAATTCATTTTCCAAGTGCGTTAACCTCGGAGAAAAAATGTACAAGATATTAAAAGAATGCATCTCGGAACTATTTCGAATGCGTTTGCAGCATAGAGCACTTGCCTATAAATATAAATTTTTAATGACCTTAAAATTGGTGTTTATTTTCCTCACTCACGATGTACAAATATATAAACAACATTTAATTACTAAAATACAATAGAACCACTCAAATTTAAAAGCGCGGAGCCACTTTTACTAGTATTAAAGAAGCGTAAACAAAGGCCAATAGTAAAAGTGCCAAAAATACATATTACACGATGTAAATATTGGATTTTGATTTAAAGTCCATTAAGTAAGCGTAAACGAATCTAAAATGTGACGACATAATAAAAAATGTTTTTATACTCAACAGGATTAAATATAAAAAATATGAATGATTCAAAAATAGCAGAGCTAAATATAAAATTTGCAATCACAATAATCACAGTCCATTGGGTTCTCCAAGTTGTTCAATTAAAATTGTAATAATAACAAAAGTACATACGTCAACTGTAAAACAATAAACAAAGACGATTTCGGCATTGTCCGTGGTAAATCAAACAAAAATTAATACCTACACATGGAAACCTCGCGCAACAATGTAAAATTTTAATTACTTCAGATTCAATTAATTAAGCGACGCCCACACCTACACCCAATTGACCACCTAAAAGTTCAAGTGCCCTTAAAACACAAAAATTTAAGAACAAAGCCATTATTGTGTTCATCACGCAGGAAGTGGAATAATTTGTATAAACGAGCTAGATAATTACTACAAAAGAAGTCGACTTTATGGGAATAATGAATGAAATAAAGTTTGAATCAAAACGAACACCGCCATCGTTGCGTATACACCGGAAACGTCTTTACGCGCTCTAATCAGCGTGGGTATCCCGTCAATAAACTAATTATGAATCCAAAATGTAGATTGCATTCGAAATAACCCGGAACGTGCAGAGGATACCCAAACGTGAGGTCAGGTGTTCAGAAACAAAATTTCGAAAACCAAAGTTTGGAGTGCTTAATCAAACTTAACAAACCCAGTCACGTTTAAGAATAATTCGCTTCCTGGTGGTCTATTCCAGATTTCTATCCGAGGGACTGTACAAGGGGACAAAAAATGTTCAGTAAAACATACACGAAAAGTTTTTATATGGATTTTGATATAATTATGGAAATTATCGATTTTCGGCAATGCAAAACTTCGTTTTGATCCAGTCTCTCCGATGTTACTTAGGAAATCGCCTTTTGACTCTGCACTGCCATAATAAGACTTATGCAGCAGGACCAAACTGGCAACAACAGCGTCCTCTCTACATCGACTGCAAAGATCAGTATGCTTGGTTCCAAAAACAATGAACTACAGATGGATATTTCGAGCCTTTGACCTTACTTGAATAAGAAAGGACATCCTCTACATTCAACCCAGAATATACCTCAGTGCTTCGCCATTGCCTTCCCGAAGGAAGACGGTCAGAAACTGCTCTGATATGTCTTGGCATGCTTTATGATCATTTTCGACAGGGAACAAATTGTTTACAATTGTTTGGAAAAACGTCGGCACGCTAGCTCGAGGCAACCGCCCGCAACGAAGCCTGCACTAATTGTTAATCAGTCCTACGTTCGATCCTACTGACGCACACAAACGGGTAGGTTTGTGTGGTCGGAAATATTTATGCAGTTTACGATCTATGCTGCAATACTGAAATTAAAAAAAGCATCAGCTTATCATTTAATTTAACAATATCTTTTGTTTAATTAATTACTTCCTAGCCCATCGTCCGAATAAATGTTGATCTACAGTTTTGATAAATAAATTTCTTCCAATCAAACAAATTTGTAACAGTAAGTAACCGACGTAGAAAGAATTTTATTATTTTCTATAACAATGTTACCTTGCCCATTGATGCGCGAGATCAAAACAGCATAGACCACGCTTCCTCTTTAACCATATTTTATGTAACGTGATGTAAACATTAAAATAACAAAAATAGATCAAACGTGAAAGAGTCTTCGATCTAAAATTTGAAATTAAAAAATACGTTTTATATTCTATTTGTAATTTTTAGAACGGCGCGGGGGAGGGGAACGGCGGTTTTAAGTAAAATAAAAAAACCTCGCCGACGAAGAATAAAGCACATAATGAAAACAACGGTAATGCATACCTATTATTTATACTGAAATATACATAAAGAAGGAAGTATGTATTGTTATGGCAAAACTGGTTTAAATTTGCATAATTAATTTCTAGATGTTCGCATTCAAACCGCCACAAGGAACTACTATTTTAAAGTATAAAATGTATAACCAAAAGTGTAAAACCGCGTTTATTATAAAAATGTGAAACTGTAAATAACTTTCGTTCCAGTACACCCAGTACAGTCTACTCTGCACCCCCCCCCCCCCGCGCCCTGAAGATGACCAGAGGCTTCCGCTATTACTTAGACAAAGCTTTAGAGACTTGGTCACGTTTTATAATAAAAATAGCGAGTGTGTCTAGAAAAAGCGCGGCTTCAATTATCCAATTCACTTGATTGAAGTCAAGAGGTCAACTCGTAGTAAAACCATACCACCATACAACGACCCCCAAGACCCTATATCTAATTCACATAATAACATACAATCCATATGATTAAGTGTGAAATAAGATTTTGATTGTTGCGTGAGCGTTAACTTAATTACACACATGAACATCATAAATAACTGGGTGCATTTATGATACTCATAATAAATTGTTTATTTTTATATTTTATAGAAAGCGGTTGGATATTTTTATAATATAAAATTCCATATAGCGATTGTTGCTGTACGGTTAAAAATTTAGAGAGCAATAAAACCGTTCAGGAGGATGCAGCTACGAATAAATCCAACAAAAATTTAAACTGCAATTATACTTTCATTCAAATTACTATAGAGATAGGGGATATACCCATATGATGGGGGCGGGCGGTTTAACGTAACCCGGATTTCGTGGTGTCTGCGAGGGTAACTGAATAAAGAAAGTGTTTTTGAACTATTATCCAAGATTAACGAATTTTTCTTTCAATATTTTGTTCATAAGTAGGTCGCTTACCTATCGTCGTCCTGTATGAAAATTACAAAAAAATTAATAGTACATTGCTCCAGACCGCTTTTGATAATTTTGCCAAAAAAATTTAATTTTTCTGACTAAGAGGAAGAAAAGTTAATTGATCCAAGTATAAAAGACCAAAATAGATCGAAGTGGTCTGTTAAAATCAACGTAAACGTAACGTAAAAATAAACTTAAAAACATGAATCACTTTGAAAAAAATTATGTCAGAAAATTAGTTCTATCCATTATGGTTTCCATGTGTCGTTCCACTTTCTCAGTGATTATCCACAGATCTCAAAAGTTACGTCTTTTGTTTACAAACACCTGAATTCTTTGTTTTGATGGTTACCGGTTAATTCCAGGCACCGCGATGGATCAGATGTTATTTTTACATTTTTTAATAAAAACAAGTGCGAAATGTCAGTTAAAGTTAATAAAACGAGGCTCGCTTACTAATTACCTAATTAAATTTGTGCCATCCCCAAAATTAAATGCCTCTTCCTTTGAACCTAGATAGGCTCCGATTATGGAACCCCTGCACTAATAACTCAGTTAATAATGTTAATTAATGTAAAATTAAGGGTTCCCTTGACATTTCTCAACACGAACGTAGATACTATTGAGGACATGGTTACATAAATCCGACTCTGTTGCGACAACAAACAAGTAAACATACAAGAGCGAACTTTAACCTTTAACAATTATTATTAACATCGCTGTACTGGAATAAAAATGGAACGGAGAAAATGGCATAAAACCTTTATAACCTAAAATATTAAATAAAAGCAACAATGTATTTTATTACTTACTTGGTATTCCACTAGTTGTTTGTCCCATTTTAAATGAAAATGTGATTCAATTAACGATTTGAAAACCGGCTACACAAATTACTTAATTAATAACATTGCACTTAAATTATATGGTTTCACACATTTGTTTTAAGCTTAAAATTTAAATAACTTTAACAAGTTAAAAAACATAATTATTTACATTATAAAAAGGTTAATTTATCAAATTTTAAAAACACAATTAATTAAAATAACGAATTTAACGTTCAAGCAACATTCTAATTGACAAATGTCAAGTTGACGTCAACTTTAAGGTTAGATGTGTTTACGTAAGTTGTATAGCGATGGCGCCACATGACGACATTGCTGTTTTTGAATTTTTCAAAAATTTTCTGAAGATACCTATGTTAGTTTTGAAAATTTAACTATTTTGTTTTGATAACTGTAGCCTGTAGCAATTACCTTACTCATGTCAAATTAGGCTTAATTATGCTATTATCCAAGAAAATATAAGTTAAAACTAATAACAAGTTTTCAAGAATTTCTTTATAACAAAGCAGGTACAAAGTATAAAAAATAGTTTTGTTGAGCCAAAACAGATGTACACCAAGTGCCTGGGCGTCTAAATAATACCAAGGTTTTATGATGTGGACTTTACTCCTCCTCATACCAGATTAAGTAACATTAATTTATCAAGTCCGAAGAATTAATATGACCGTCCCTGAGCAGGTTATGGGCTCAGGTCAGCCGTATGTAAAAAGTACTTACGTAGACATTCATTCAAAGAATCAGCAGGAGTAAACAAAATAATATAGTAAAGAGTCCGATTCTCTAGAAATTCTGTATACTGCAAATTTGAAAACTCGCAAACCAGTTATATGTTAAAAGCTTGTTAAACCAAAGTTCAACAAACATTTAACAACAAATTTTAGAATTTTTAACAACGAAGCAGGACACACAAATATATTAAATGTGTCACGGAATACATAATTCGTTGTTAAAATTTCTGAAATTTATTGAACTTTGCCTAAATGCAAACCGGGGGCCTCAAGGCTAGTTCAAAAAATAAATTGCTTCCAATTTAAAAATGTACCTTTTTATTATCGGCTAAATCCATTCTTGAATGTAAGCGATATTCTGAAAAGCAATTACCCGTCCAAGTGTGAACCGCTAGACTAGAATTGGTATCAATAAGAATTATGGAAAACATGGAATAAACCTGATCAACAAACCTTTGGATAATCTACGAATATGTCAATAAATATCGTGTAGTCGTGGTTCGAATTACAACAGGAACTTCATATTGAACTTCGATTCAATCGTCAATCATCTATTGGGCTGCAACATTTCGGCGGTGGATCTGGTACTAACTACTGGGTTCATTTGATAAAAACAAACGCCGGTGTGAGTTAGAAATACAATAAAATTAATATATTTTATACATTTTCATTATAAATTATGTACTTAATTACATATAAATTAATAAATTTGTATACAAAACTTTCAACTTAGCTGTAAACGTATAATCTAACATTTAAATGTACAACTTAGTAACCAAATTTGAGAAAAATAAATAATAGTAAAATTATACATCTGCAATAATAAAAACGTTAATTAAAATGAAGAGACAGTCGATTTAATTCGTGGTGTATTTATCTGTAATGTACAGGGTGAATATTTAAATACACGTTAATTACTCCAAATATAAAAATGGTAGGTTACATAGACCACCCTGTTTGTATATGTACACTTCGTTACAAATCTAGTTTAGACGTGTTTCAATAATTATTAATATTATCGCTAGCTATTATATTATTTATAATATTTATAGTAATATAAATTAAATTTTTTACCACGTAAACGCACAAATGCTTTAAAGGTGTTTTACACATTCAACTATTTTAAGAGCAGTAACATTATAAGTCAAGTGTCATGCCGCTGGTCACAATTCTAACATTTTTATTTACTTAAGTTGTGTCAAGCAAAAAACAAATCACATTTTTAATTTATTGATAGGTATGGTGTACCTCCTCTTCTTTCCAGTACAAAGTTAACGTTTCACGCTTCGTTCGTTATTTCAAAACTGGAACTTTTAAAAAGTTCCATTCGTAAAACTATAATATGTACACTGTTTGAACAAAACGTTAAATTTGTACCCAGTTAACTTGGTTTCTGTTTGGGTGACAAGATTATTGTGAAGAAAGTTTTGCTGTAAAGAAAATTAATCAAATATGGTGCCGGTTATCTCGTGAATCGTGTATGGAAACAGGTGGGAGGAATTTAAATTAGGCGGCACTACCCAAGAAACAGGAATCCATGCGATTTTGGCCAGCAACTCAAATTTAAAGAGCGAGGGATTCCCTCCACCTAATTTAAGTTCCTACAAAGTTTAATCAAAATGTTTACATCTTATCATAGAAACATGACATCTACCACTATTAAATTTTTTGCACGTTGTTAACAATAGCCACAAATATACAAGGTGCTCCGTTTGTTTCAAATAGCTTAACGTGAGAATCTCGCTTATTATAATAATTGGAGATCTGGATTCGGTTAATAAATTGACCAATATTTCTCAAGAAAAAGTTAGTGAACTGAAAAGAAAATATAGAACTAAGAAATCGTAATAACATTTTTATTTATTTGCAATCTAATTAAACTATTTAGAAAATTGTCCTCTATAAATTTTTTGATATAGCAAAAACCAACAACAGAGAAAATATGGTCCGTTCAACCAATGTTATAGTAAGCGGGATCTCCACAAAATAGAACACACTGTATTTCCGTTCAACTTTCACATATTTGCGTAACAATTATAAATTTAAAGCAATCAACACAAAGATACCCTGATAATATTTGGTTAATTTTCTTTACACTAATATTCTACCACCAATGCATAAGTTCCATTTGCATATGCATTTTTTGTCTTATCCACAATATCACTAAATACGCAAACGTAGAAATTGTAATAAAGTACAAAAATGCAGATACAATACAAGATTCATGTTGCACGGCGCTATCTAACTCCAACATTCTATTATTGATGTCGGCCTTATTATAACTTTCTACAATAACATCGTCGTCATCTTCGTAACTATTAATTTTCGATTTTCTTCCTTCGAATGACTTATCATCGTCACCGATGAAAAACGTCAACTGGTAGGGTTCGTTTTGAAGAGGGGGCGGTACAGATGGCTTTAAGTTAAGTATATTTTGGTTGAGATCGGCAGTGAGGGTGATTTGTGATGAATTATGTTCTTCGTCGCCTTGCACTGAAGACGACGCGTTAGAATTGTGAGCAGCGGCGTATGTCAGTCAGTAGCATTTCTTGGTGCACGCACATTTGCGTACAATATCGACGTCTTTGGTGTACCGAGTACCGTCGGTGCAAATAAGTCGTACCTAATCAGAAAAAAGTCAAAATTACGGAATTCAAATGAATTATTAAACTTACTTTACGGCGCTTGCTCTTTCTCGCGTTGCAGCACAGCGATCCACAACCACCGACGCATTTAGCCATTTTCAGTGGTTTGCGTGACCTGCAACCTTGCTCAGAGTAATATTCTCTCACTTGTTCTTTTCGACAGGATGGAGCTACAAAGAAAAATGTTACATAAAGAAAAACGGTAGCTTCGTGACAACGCTGGTTTATAAAACAAAGGAAAGAGAACGTGCAAGCAGAAAAGTACAGAATATAACATATAACATAGATTCAAAGAATCTAATAAACAGAATCAAAAAGTTATTTACATTAGCATAATTTGAGATGTTGGAGCAATAAAAACTAAAGTCGATTTTACAATAGTCAAATAAACCTTAAACAGGGGTTTATCCAGATATTGTACAACTGACCCTTTATGGTTAAAAAGTTTTAGTTAGTAAACTAGAAGGCACCACCCACAAGTATATACTTACTGTCTTCCTCACCTTGCTCGCAGTACTTGCCCTTAAAACCAGGTTTGCATCGACACGCATATTCTCCATTTCGTGACGAAACGCATTTGCTCTCATGCTTGCAATGATTATCTTCACATGGATCGGGCGGGCTGCTGGGTTCTTCAATCATTTGGTCCATTTCATCTTCCTGTTCAATTTCATCGTCCTTTTCTGTTTCGATTAACGAACAACCCGGAGTCACTTTTTGCTGTATAGCCGCATTACCAAAATCAACCTGTTTGTGATTAATCCAAACCTCCCTCATACAACCATTGAAACTGGTCAAGTTTCGTAAATGCCAAAAAGCGAAAGCTTGTTGACCTGGTTCTGGGGGAATCCCACCCAAGTACATAGGCGTGGTCAACTTCAAAAAGTCTTTACTTCCTTCGTTTATAATGGAGCGAGCTAAACCTCGGTCCACCCGTAAAGTAAAATTCTTTTTTATTGCAATGAGCTCAGCAACGTGGTACTGTCCATCGGAGACCATTTCAAAACTAAAATAACAGTTGTGAGGACCAGAAGTTTAGTAGATTAATGGTGGGTTTCATAAAGGTATCTTAAAATTTAAACTACGATTAAAATTATAACCATAGTTACAACAATTAAAATGCATTGTTGTTATATTGTTTGAATATTATAATCCTAGATTGAATTTTAAACCTCTTTTGTGAAACCCAGCATAAGAAAACCACTCACCTGTACATGGTGGAGACTGGATAATTCCCTACGTCGTAACTTATTCGTATTCTACCATTGAATAATTCAACAGCCAAGTGCTCCTGATGGCCGTCATACAACAGAACACCATTTTCTTGGTGTGTAGCAAAAATTATTGTGACGTTGGCTTCGGGTTTCGTTCGCAATGGTTCCAGTTCCACGTAAGAAGTGTTGTGGATGAAACTCAAACTGGTGAGATATTCGCAACGTTTTCCAGAGTAACCCGGTGCGCATTTACACATGTAGTCGTTTGAACCAGATGGTTGAAAGCAAACCCCATGTACACAATCGTGATGCTGACATGGGGAAGTTTGTGGGTACATCATTGCTACAAGAGGCGTTCCCTCGCAAAATTTTCCCGTGTAATCTCCAGAACACATACAAACATAATCGTTGATTCCATCGACACATGTAGCGCCATTCTAAAAGTTTACAATTAGAGGAATAATACAAAAGAAAAAGAAGAACCTTACCTGGCACATGTGGTTTTCGCAGTCGTCAATGTTAACGGTACAGTTTTGACCATTAAAGCCGGGTAAACACTCACAAGTGTAGTGCGTAAAGTGATCTACACATCGGGCATTATTTTTGCATGGGTTGAATTCTTTGGAACAGTATGCGATTTTGGTTTCACAATATTCGCCTAAACAAAACATTTTAAAAGTGGAAACTAGAATAACCAGAGCAAACTCACCCATAAAACCAGCAGAACATTTACATTGGTAGGCTTGAATGAGATCAACACAAGTGGCGTTATTTTGACAGTCGTTGCTTTCACAATCATCGATGTTGGTTTCGCAACGCAAACCTGTAAATCCAGGCGCGCATACGCAACTGAAAATTAAAAATAAATATCTATATTATCCATGGATTATATTAAAATATAAATTTTGATTGGGTTCTTATCTGTTATTTTATATAACAAATATTACTTCAAAGACTCCCCAGACAGGGGAGATAACGGATAAGATCCTCTTATTGATTTATCAAAAAACACGTGAAAAATATTTTTACCTGAATCTTCCTTCTTCCAGAACCGTACAGGTGGCATTGTTTCGGCACGGATTACCGTAACAGGCGTCGATCATGTATTCACAGTTTTTACCATGATAACCTGGTGCGCATCTGCATTCATAATCTCTTTCTGGCATAGTCGAACATTGTCCACCATTTTGGCAGGGAAAAGTGAAGCAAGCATCGCATTTGGCCAAAATGTCGTTACTAATCTTATCTGAATACAAAAATTAAATCCAATAATTTTAAACTGGTCAGGCCACTACTTACTTTTGCAAACAAACGAAGATGATGCGGTCGATAGGATAAGTTTTTCTTTCATAGAGGCAGGTTCAAAACATCGAGCAATTCCTGGTTCAACGTAGTCAACTTTTACCCATTCCGCTAACCATCGAAGAGAACAATCACAATAGAGAGGGTTCGAACCTAAAGCACTAAGAAGAAACTTTAAAATTAGTTTTTAAACGTTTAAGGCTTCCTTACAGATGCGTGATGGATTTCAGGTCCGAAAACGTCCCTTCTGGTATCAAAGAGATTTGGTTTCCATGCAGAGACCTGTAAGAGTTAAAAACCTAGTTCACAACCCAAAATTTCTGCTAAAGAAACTTACAAAATTCTCAAAGATTTTAAGCCTAGCAAGGCATTGTTTTGGACGCACTGTAACCTGTTATAGCTTATGATAAGAGTGGACAATTTAGATAAATTGATGAAGGTATTATTTGACAACATTCCAATGTGATTGTTGCTTAAGTCTCTGAAAAGAAGCAATTAATTTTCTAAAAATTTTTATACTTTTTGAAACCTACAGTCTCGTGAGAGCCTTTAAATGCAAAATTCTGTCAGCCTGAATACTCTTGATTTCGTTAACATCCAAGTATCTGAAACATAAAATTTTATGAATAGTAATAATTGTCGGAAAGGAATCTGCTCACAATTCTGAAGTTTCCGGAGGAATCCCTCGAGGTATTTCTGTTAATTTTGCTTTGGAACAGCGAACTACTGTTCCCGTGCAGGTACACATGGGCGGACAATAGTTGTCACCAAGACATCCTTGATCGCTGTCACCTGAAAAGTTGGGAATGAACCAAAACTGAAACCTATAATATCGGAAACCTACTCATGCATTTAAACTCATTTTGGGGTAAATCTTTGATGAGCACATCTTTAACACGTTCTGGAGCTGCACACCTTGGAGTTGAACCACTCAAGCCTTTATTTTTCAACCATTCGGAAAACCAGCCCAGGTGACAGTTACACACAAACGGGTTTTGGATTAAATTTCTACAAAACACGCTTTAGATTATTTCGTTTAAAATATGGGAAAACATACAAAGTGTGAAGAGTTGTCAGGTGATCAAATGATCCTGGCATTACGCAGGTAATGTGGTTGCTGTTCAAGCTCAAAACCTTCAGATTATGAAGCCCAAAAAACATTTTGTTGTGGATTTCTAATAACTTGTTCTCCGATAAATACCTGCAAAGTAATATAAAGTTAAATATTAAACAAAAAACTAAGTCCGTACAATTCTGCAATTCTGGTAGCTCCATCAAACGAATTCTTCTCAATTCCAGTAATTTGATTCCTTCTCAAGTCTAATCTGACCAAATTAGGAAGGCGGCCAAAGAGACCATCCGATTTTATTTTACCTAGTTCGTTATCATTTAGCAATCTGAAAAAAATTTGTAAGCATCATCGAGTTTTCCCTCAGATCAAGTTATTCTCACAATTCCGTCGTATACAACGGAATATCTCGTGGAATTTCCTTCAAACCGCGGTTGGAACAATCCACTTTAGTTCCATCGCAAGTGCAGCCACTGGGACATGCATTATCTATCAAGCACTCACCAGCAAACCGCGTTCGGAATTCTTCTTGACCTAAAGACAGAAATTTTGATAGTTTAAGCTTTCTGTAGTCAACAAAAAGTTAGCTGAAAGCAAAAAAACGCAGTTCCGAACCCTGAGAACACCAAAAAAGCAAAGCGTTAGTACCATTAACATTTCAAGCATGACCATTAATTTATAAGTATTCAACATTCCGATTTGGTTAATCAAACTTGTAAAATAAAAAATATTGTTATATTTACCGCTACCACTGGATCTTATCAAGTGGAAGTTCTTACCCTTACATTTAAACTTTTCGTCCTTCAACGATTCGATTCGTCTCCTTTGCATACGTTTTGGAGTATCGCACCTCACACCGGAGGTCTCAATTGGATGTTTGTGAAGATATTCTGCTAACCAACGCAAATTACAGTCGCAGATAAAAGGATTTCTGGCCAAATGAAGTGTCTGAATGCTCTTTAAAGATTCAAAAGTGCCGTTTGCTAGAGACTGAATTTGATTATCGTATAAGGACCTGAAAAAAATTGGGTGCAATTTTGGTGAACGACAAATATTGTAGACTCACAGTAAATTCAAACTGCCTAAATCTTGGAAGGTGTCCTTCCTGATGCAGGAAATTTCGTTGGCATTTAGTAATCTAGAAATTTTTTTTATTATGTTAGAAAAAATTGATATGGTGTAAAAACTTACAGTAACTGCAAGGATATTAAACCTTGAAATATTCCAGCTGGCAGATCTTTAATTTTGTTGCCGTAGAGAACGCTAAAAGTAAAATGAGTTAAAACGTAGTATGGTCTGGTGAAGAAACTTACAGGGACGACAACGCTCTCAATCCTTGAAATGCATCGGAAGCAACCCTTGCAATTTTGTTGTTACTTAAGTCACTGAAAGAAGATTTTATGAAAATAAAATATTGCAACGATCAAAGAAATTACATTTTCCTCAGCCTCTTGTATGTGGCAAAAGCTCTGGTTGGTAGTTCCGCTATGTCGTTTTGTTCCAATCGTCTGAAATAAAGAAAGAATGTTATAAAATTTGATATTTTCAAATAATTCTGGACATTTGGCATGCATGGTTGGGATCATGGATGTATGATAAAAACAAAAAATTAATAAATTGAAAACTAGAAATCAAAAATTATTTTTGATTTTGAGGGGGGGGGGGATAACGCCCTGCATAGAACTGTCCCATAATTTTTTTTAGTGTAGCCTCCTTGACGGGCTCAGTATAGACCCCCCCTTAATATTAAAATTAATGATGAAATAAATAATTATTTTACAAATAATGAAGTACAATCCTGTAAATTATTTAAAACAATTGATCGAAAATTCAAAACGATGAAAGAGTTTGTTTTATTTCTACGATGAAGTTGAACGTATCTTGTATTTAGATAAACTTGACCTTCAATTTATTTGACACATATCTAAATATTGCTTGCATAAAGCGACTTTAAATAAATAAATATTTTTTATTCCATTAGTTGGGGACGCCTATGCACAATGGCATCCAACTGCCCCCAATTTCCAAAAATTACGTGCTGGGTATGTCTTGATTGCCATACCCCACGCAAGTTATTGCGAGTGCTATAAAGTAGCAAACACCCTTTTTGAATTTCGCCGACAAATCTAGGAGTTTATCTGCCCTTCGTAAAAAATGTTAACTAGCACGAATTCAAGCTGACGCCATCTATCGCAAACAAGGTGTATTATCGAGTTTAAATGAAACGTCAATAAAATTCCAAAAACCAGTGACCACCAAACAATTTTATGAAACTTACAATTCTGTTGTTCCTTCGGGTAGATGTTCGGGGATTTTTGTGAGCGCTTTTTCACGGCAATCGACAATTCCTTCGGCGCATCTACACGGGTGCGGGCATTGGGGCTCGCTTATGCATTCTCCGCTAATCGCCTTTTCTACCAAACCTAAAAATAATAAAAATGAATTTCGAATTCCAATTTTCAGTCGAGTGCATACCGGAACATTTAAATTCTTGATCTTGTATATCGACAATGTTTTGGCCTTTGAGATGATTGGGTGAGTTGCAGCGCGTATACAGCGACAAACGACGCGAATGACGTAGATATCTCGCTAACCAAGATAACTGACAGTCACAATGGAATAAATTATCGTTCAATCTCAACGTTCGCAATCTGAACATGTTGCTGAAGGTATCTTTTCCTATTCCAGTTAAATTATTGTTATTTACAGTCCTGAAAATAAATACAATGTTACTATTACTGTTGAGATTAAAAAAAAAAACAAAGGTTCGACCCGCACGGAAATTTCAAAAACATTCAAAGCGACTGGAAAACATAATTCGTGTTTTATTCGTTTTCTTCTGCTTTCTCCCCTTCTTAAATCCAGTAAAGAAATTAACCAAATAAATCCAACTAGGATTATCAATTGACAATAAATCATGACGATTTTAATTCCTTCGCCAAAACAAAAGTCATGAAATACGTGCAAAGGAATGTAAATTAAATTTTCTATTTCTATTGAAACTGTTAAGGGTGGGTAGTCAAAATAATAACGAGATGCTTAGTTTTTATACCAAAATAAGTTGGTATAATTTCCATTAGCTACAAAATAATACAATTATAAAGCGTTTCCCGAAGCTTTTCCATGCAAGAATTGTAAATATTTAGTGCAAACACTAAAAGAGTTTAGCTTTGAGAGAAAATTGCGCGGAAATATTTACAATAATTTTTTTTACGTTGTCAGAGGGATACGCGAAAAAATTTCATTAATTTTTTTTCAACAAGAACGGTTCGTTTAAACGGCCCAAATAATTTGATACAATAATCTAACGGCTAATTTGCTTGTAATTTATTGCTTCATGAGCAGAAGATAAAAGGACAACTCTGCGGTTCAGATGGTACGAACTTGATAAGTAATTTTGTAACTTTTCTTTACAATTTAACGGAGTTACTGCCAAGAATCTTGTCTTGCAACCGAGTTCAGTCTTGTCAATTTTCCACGCCACCGGTTAACGCGATAATACCCACAAGTTATCCTGATGGGCGGGCACAATTAGTGAGAAGTTTTTTTGTTAACCAATAAGAGTGGTTTATTGCGTTGCGTCCGACTAGGCTGCACTGTTCCGTTTTCAACCTCACCTATCTATCGACATTGATTTCGAAGAGAAGGTTTTGAGCGTATCCTATTCCGCCCGACCAGATGTACATCAGTCACTATGCGGTCACCCATTAGCTCAGAAAAAGTCGAAATATTTTCTCTTGCATTGAATATAATAGCAAAAAGTGCAACGCGGGTTGCATACGTATCAGGCAGTATTTTGTTTTCTGGAAGATCGAAACCGAATTCATTTCATTCGTTTTCCAATTTATGATACTACAACAACATAAATAAACGTAACTTTAATTAATCAGGTAATATGGTGCGTGCATCGCATCGGCGTGAAAAAATAATAAAACAGTTGGGGTTGTTTAGGAAAAATTTCAAATTGGCCGAGTTTGTAAATTTTAATAAGATATTTGCCATGCCTGTGTACGTGCTTCACGATCGGTTTATTATAATGACACTAAGAACTCTTCCAAAGCATCAAACAAACAAGAGGTGAGCTTGGGGTCCAGTGGATCTTTAAATACGCGTTCAACAGACGTGACTTGATTTTAATCGCAGGATTCCTTCACGAACTCGGCTTGTACAGCGAGTGGGTTTGCAAAGTTGTAACTTATAGTGCAACAATTATTACTTCATTTAATTGTTCACTTGTTGACTTTCCAATTTTGGGACGACGAATGTCGCGTCGTACGTCCAAACTTTTGCTGTTTCCAAGTGGAAAATTGAAATAATAGATTTATTACCTGTCCTAGCAAAGGTATAATTTGAAAAAGTAAACAAACTGATTAATATCGTTTGGTAAAGCAAATTTTTCTTTGTCAAAATACAAGCTAATCGGTGCAGCAGTTTGTGCTTAATGCTATTCCATTCACAAATATAATTCTACATAATACATAGCGTGTTATGAGAGCATTTACTTACAGAATTTCTAAATCCTTAAAGCTTCTTAATGCTAAATCGTCGATGCACGTGAGATGATTGTTATCAAGTTGCCTATAAACATAAGAAAAAAAATTAAATAAAAACACGAGAATTTATTAAATAATGCAAATCCTTACAAATTTTTAATTGCTGCTATTCCTTTTAGGGTTCTTTTACCAATGACCGTCAACGAATTGTGGCTCAGGTCCCTAAAACACACACATCCAGGTGGTCAAAAATAATTAAACGATTTTCCAAATTAGGAAGACCTCACTCAACTTTACGGCAATCAATCATCGTAATATTTCAATTAACTTACAAATTTTTCATTACCATAATTTAAAACCAAAGATTTGGTTAAATAAGTAATTAAGCCATCAAAATTCAATGTAGGTACCCTACCTACGTGTGCAATTTACTTTAATTAAAAAAACATACAAAAATAGAAAGTTGGGGCGGTCTTCTTCATCAGGTAAAATTTAATTCTCCTGCTCGAGAGTTAAAAGTTAAAATGAAGGCGAACTGGCTCTAAAGTTCAATATTGTATACGATGTCCTTCTCACCATCTATCTATCCGTAAGGCACCTATGATTTTGGAGAGAGGTGCACCAATCGTGGTGCACAGCAATCTAGGTGCATACCAATCAAATTACGCATTTTTGGAGTTGCAGATCAATCGAATTAGCATTTAGACCCCACGGCTGTTGAAACCGGATAGGGTAACAATCATCAACCCACGGGAATCCAGGATCCAGGAAACGGAAACCCCTCCCTCCCCGATTCGAACCGGGTACCTAGCGTTAACAGTTCAAAATGATCTCTCTGCATTCATTAGGTTACCAGTCCGCCCCGATAAATAAAAAAATCAAACTTACAATCGATATAAATTATTCATGGTAAAAAACGTGTTGTCGGGAATGTGACGAATATTATTTCCGTTAAGTCGCCTGAAATAAATTTTTTTTAAGTCACTGAAAATTTGCAAATAGAAATTTTCTTACAGTCTTTCAAGATGAACGAGGTCCTGAAAGGCGTCTTTTTCGATGGTGTGAATCTGGTTGTCGGTTAATTGACTAAAAATTGGTTAGTAAAAATGCAGGAGGAAAATTTGAAAATTACTTACAGGATGCGAAGTTTTCCCATTCTCGCAAAGTCCATTTCGAAAATAATTGTGATGTTGTTTCCTTGTAGGTCTCTGCAACAAAAGGAAATAATTAGATTGGGATAAATCGATACAAATTAAAAATATTCTAAGCACATTCGCTGGCGCAGCAATTTAAAAAAAGTACAGTTTCAAGTAGATTTCCGTTCCATTAAGCCAATTTGACTGAATTAATCGAATTAAGTGGAGAAATAGAGTGATCAAGTGTAACCTTTGGATTACTACGGATAAGTCAGCACGAGTAGAACATTTTGGTATTCTTGGCGAGTTCCCTTACCTAGGAACGAGTCTTCCATATTCAATTAACTTCTCAATCAGAAGCTTTACATCGTCGTTGCATTTATATAATCGTTTAATTTATAAAAACCAATTCACCCACCCGAAAAATTTGCATTATAAAAAATCGCTCATCGGATGACTGAAAGCGGATTAAAACATCGCCACTCTATTTCGTGTTCCAGATGAATAAGAAATTTGCATGTTAAGAAATAAAGCCGGAGGAAATATGCTTTAAAAAAGTCATTCGACGAGTTTCGATATGTTGATGCAAATAAAATTTTCAATAACAATAAATTAAAGGTGGGAAAAATGATAAAAGGATTAGAGCTGTGTTTTAGCGTCGATAACTGAACATATTGGATTTTTCATTTTGTACCGACAACCGGTAACCCTGTATCTTCGTTCATTCTCCGAACAAAAATCCCTTTGTCTTTGGCATAATGAATAAATTTGCAAACACAAAATAGACTTTGTTATTTCGAATGAGATTTAATATTTCAGTCATAAAAGTTTTTCAATTTAAGAGCGGTGACAATTTCGCTGGGGATTATCAACTAAACTCTTCTTTGTCTCTCGCCACCATTCATTTATAAAATACGTTAACATCAAAAATGTAGGTAGGTAAACTTTTGACAGATTTGAAACAAATGGGGGATGTGTTGTTGAATCGCTCTTTATTATCAAAGGATTAAATTAATCCCGAACCTTAAAATTTAATTTATTTAAAATAGAAATTAACACGTTTACCCCGTTCCTTCTTTTATTTGCCCTGACCAAACAAACACTTTCTATGCCCCAGGAATTCAAACAACCTATTCACTTGTTAAACCAATTATTTGCTTCTGATTTATCATTCGTGAATTGATGCTGTAATGAATAAGCCCGTTGAATTAACAAATTTTAATTAGGTTATAAACAGGGTGGTCCATTTTATGCAGAAGAAAAAACCGATCACCCAACTGTTCTCTTTTGTTTTATTTAATCGCCAATCACCAGAGAGAGAAAAATCATACAGAATCTTAAATTATTATTACTTTACTCTTCCAGTTCACGGTGAAAAATGGATTTTTTTAACATTAAGATATAAAACACTGGAATAAGCAAAAATGTATTAGTTTTATTATTATTGAATAAACATAAATTGTATAATACAACCTGCGAATATTATATCGTTGAAAGGCTTTTGAGCTTTCCAGCATTTAGCTTTGAAAGCTATTAGAATTAAACCTTACTAATGTGTCATAACCAAATATTGTTTCCATTAAAAAAAATTAACTTTATGATATAACTTGAAAACGAAATTATCTGTACAGGAGGGCATCCAATATTTGAGTGCGACGAATTTTTCTAGTTAGTGTTTGTCGACCTAAATTTATGATTGTGGAGAATTGAGAACGATTAGTTCATACTTGGGTAAACTTTTCGTTGTTTTAGCCTTTTTTCCACATCAACAGACTCTCAGCTTCTGGAGGGAAGTATTTTTCATTAAATTGTTTGTTTAAACAGGAAGTTTTGGAAAACACACAATTAATTGTTAAAATTGGGTCATCGCGCTTAATGAAACTGGCAATAATCGAAGTCGTCGGGTTATCTTTCAATTTCAAGATACGAAATCGATAAAACGTAATAACGTCTGATTATCATTTTCATCTACCATTTTTATTATTTACATAAATTACAATATTAAGTTTATCGATTCCCTTATTCCAGATGCGTAAAAATCCGGCCAAACATAAATTTTATCGTAGGTATCGACTTATCAAAATTTAGCAAAAATTTTTTAAATATAAATAATGGAATTATGGAAATTCACCGTGCATGTGCTTTTGTAAATTTCATATCTAAGTCGAGATGAAAATAGAAAACAGCATAAAACACTTTTCCTCTAATCCGATAAGAAACACTTTGGATAAATTAGTACTTTGGGAATTAAGTCGTCGCACTTTTTTTGGCTTACGTGAGAAATTATCATTTGTGTTTCCACAATGTTTATGTAAATGCCGTTGGACTTGCACCAGGACACGCTAGCCCGACATTTTTATTTAGTTTTGTAATTTTTCGACACACTAAAATAAATTAATATTGACACAAGGAAATATAAATTAATTTAAAATTTGCGCCCCCGGCGAGCTACTAACTCCATTTCATGATTTATGAAAAGCAATTTGCTACTAAAATTAAAAAAATTTAATTACCCGCTGATGGCTACCTTTGTAAAATAAAGGTAACCTGCGCTAATGAATTATGTCCTTCCGATATTAATATTATTAGAATGACTCACCAGTTGGTAAAAAACAATAAATTATGTTTAAGTAGAATGTGATTAATCATTATGCAAATTGTCCATGAAAGTCCTAACTCCATCCCGAATAAGATTAGCCCTAAGGGAACGTAATAAATAAATTGTTAATGTATTCATTGGAAACGAATTTAACAAGTCCACCCACTCACTCCTTTAATATTGTTATCGAAATTAGTCAAATCAACTAAAAGCTGGTTCACACTATGTGATTTCTCACGTGACTTGTCACATGACTTCTCACGTGAGAAATTTTTTTCGTTCACACTATATGATTTTTGATATTATCGAAGTCATAGCTAAATAATAAGTAAAGTCATAGCAAAATAATAAGTGATTTTCAAAATAGGACGGTGTCTATTTTGCTATGACTTTTCATATGATTTTTTTGAATAAACCGCCTTTTTTAAATGTTTTTTGAATAAAACATTTTTATAAAAATAAAACAACATATTTTAGGTTGTTGGTAATGTAAATCATGCAAAACACGAAATAAATAATATTTTGTATAAAGATAAAGAATGTTTATAGAAAATAAAAAAGCTGCTTCCGATTATACTGGTTGCAGAAATAAATTTAATTTAAAAATTATGCATAGTTATTTGTTTCTAAAAATTAAATTTCTTAATAGCTTCCCATTGCCATTCAACATATCCTTCCTTATTAAAATATTTTGTAAACGTTTGTCTGATTTCTGTTGGTGCCTTTGCAGTTCGATTAATTCTGGAAGGTTCTATAAATTAGTTAGAAACACTCTCCAACTTCCTCTCGACATAATAACTTCTTCTGTATTTTCATGGTCTATCCCAACAATGTATTTTTTGCCTTCTTTACTTTTTTTCTACATTATGCAACTAATAATAGGAAAGATACTATTTTGAAATTTAATTCGTCACTCATAATAATTTATATTCGATAACTATTCAAAACCAATCACGCTTACTTCTATAAAGTTAGGTTAATTAGAATATTTATGACATCACAGCGGTTTTGACATTTTAAATCATAAGAAAAGTCATAAGTAAACTTGCGTAGTGTGAACATAAAAACTATTGGTCATGTGATTTGAGCGTTTAGATATGATTTAGCTATGACTTTTCGTATGACCTAGTCACATGAGAAATCACATAGTGTGAACCAGCTTTAAAGTCACTTTTGGCTACCAAACCCATAATTTTCCATCTCGATTAATCTCAATTTTCACAAAATCAAAAGGCGAAGAAATTTGTTCTTTTATTAGCTCAACTACGATAATAAATCATATTTACGCCCAAATTAGATCTAAGCTCACATAATATTCAAAAATAAAATTAACTCCGAACAACTTGCGTTCTTGTTTAACTTAAACTGCTTGCTGCACTTGGACGTTACGACCCTTCTCCTCCTTCATCTTTCTTGCAAATATCTTTGAACAACTTTCCTTCGTTGATCGTTTCAAACGCGGATTGGGCTGTCGCATCAATGATTCTTTCGAAGAAAAAAACAGTTAGTCCTAATGCTAACGCAAAATTCGAAGTTTTTGTGAAAATAAAATCGTTCAGAAACTTAGCTAAACCCATTTTGTTAGATTTTCTCTAAATTTAATTGGAAAATAATGTGACGTACCGATTGACATTAAATTTTTACGCGCACACTCAGTTTACAAAGCTTCTATTTAACTTGATTTTAACCCCACATTCATTTCTGGATATCCGCCTCCCCCATAACAGCTATGCTGTGGCCATCAATGGTCTACAAAATTTTATGTCGAGGATTTGATCTTCTATCGGTTTTTGGGCGTGGGAAATCTACCCTTTGGTTAGATGTGCGAAGAACAGCATAAATACCGGCCGTTAGCCGAAATCTGGAGTTAGAAGCCTTCAGGTTTCCACCGGAAGACGGAGCAAGTACTTTACAGAAACAGTAAAGTAAAACAAGATTCAAAATAACTACTTCTGATCTTAAACTTGGAGATCAGATATAATTTGGAGTCATTCAACGGAAGAGAAAAATTTTTGAAAAAAATATTTCAATATGCTTAATATTAAAAACGATCGATTGATACTTCAGTATTCGATCTTGACGAAAAAGTAGCGATAAAAGCTGCTTTTCGCAATATCTTCCTTATTATAGGCCCTACGATTAAAATACCTCAAATCAAAATTTTAAAGAAGACAATTTCCTTCAACTTTTGTATGAAACTTTTTCTTGTCGGCTAAATAGTTTTCAACCTGCGGCAGCGTAAAATGAAAAACTTTTCGGGAATTATCCGAACCGCTTATTTTGTACCTTTCTAACTTTGAACGAAAACAATGATGAGGTAGATAAAATTTGTGCGGTCAGGTAAGCAGAATTGAACAGAGATGAGGCGTATAGTTACAAAAGAACCACACAAGAAGTAAAATTGTTAAACACGTATGAATAAGAATTTCAATTGACATTTAAATAGTTGAATGACAATCGTAATTTAGTATTAACGCCAGAATAAAGCAATTGAATATTAAGTTTATGTGAATATAAGAGAGACGTCAACAATTGTAAAGTAGGTGGTGTATAAGCGTATATTTGTTGGCGAACCCACGGGATTTTAGATGCTGTTGGGGATAAATTTGTGTTTGTCCTCTGAAAGTATTTTCTAAAGTCGTAAGACTGCTTGCTTTGTTGTTTATTTATTTTATACTTAGATGTAACAACTTCTGCAGCAACGTTAATTACTTCGAGAGCCATTTTGGCTAAAATGGCAAAATCAACAAACAATAGTAGCCTGCGGTGGTTGGAACGAAATGGCGTATTTTTTCCAAACGAGCAAACATAATTTCACAATAATTATAATTTTTTTGTGTTCCGAACAAAAATATTAGTAAAACCTGAAACTTCGTTCTCGGCAGTCGCGAAAAGCAAATTTCGGCATCACAATGAAATATTAAACGAGAGGAAATGAACTACTGAATTTGAGCTTTGTTAGTGAAAGCTCGTAATAGTTTTAAGCTGCATAAGACTGAAACAAATTTTAATGTCCGGAAAACTTCATTAAGAATACTAAATCTTAATTAATAAAAGTCGTTAAGCGCGATATTATTAAACGTTTTAGGAGGAAACTTATATGAAAGTGTCTCCATAAAAGTTTATTAACCTTCAACTTGGTAAAAATTGGAAAAGCCATGAAAGCAACTTGTGGACGCCATTTAATATCGAACGAACTGTTACATGTTGTGATATTAAGCACAAGCGTGGGGATTTTTAAAAATTAATAACAAACTTTGTCTGGAATGGTGATCCGGATTAAAACTAACTGCAATGGGGAAATCTGGGCCCAACTTGTTACATACTGCAGTACAACATCCGCCGGATTAATCTTTAAACTAACAAGATTTACTGCATCCACCGTTTACGCTGGATTATTTCCTACCAACTTTCAGATTTTTTTTCAAACTTTTTAAATACTCCTTGTCTCATGAATGACTAAGTTCGACGACCGAAGTGTTTTATAACATCGTTTGGTACTTTCACCAGATTTTTATCTCGCACTAAGCTCAAAATGAATCCTGGAATTACTTAATATAATAAAAAGGCGAATCATAAAACCAAGCGTTGCCAAACAGAATAACTTCATATGGCATCCGAATTTTCCTTCATCTCAATTGGAGTGCATGTGCAAAAAACGTCACTTCGCAATCCAGACGAAGCTTCTCCTCGTGAACCCAATTATCCGAAATCGATCCGTTCTTGGTGTCCGATTTGACTTCTTATCGATGAAAATGTTCTCATTTGCATGTTTTTTGGTCTGCTACTTGTTATGGGTGTAATCGAGAAACCTGCAGTGCGAACGAATTAAACTTTGAACATTTTACAGCTTTGTAATTATTGCAACACATTCGTCGATGCATGTGCACTCGAATGCTTGGTTTAATTAAGAAGATGTCTAAACATGGGCAGACAACAGTAAAAATTAGTTTTTTTTTAAAGAAACATAGATTCGTTAATTCATTAGTTAATTGATGCGTAAAAATCGTATTAGACGAGTCTGTAATTAACAAGAATTCTATCATTAATTTTCATCCGTCAATATTAAATTACCTCGGTGTATTTTTCAGCATTGATTTTTCGACTTGATTGACGGGTTCAATAACGTTGTAACATGTCATATATCACGTTTCGTACCTTTATCATCAAAAAACCTGTCTTACTAATTGCGCCGGTTTCAGGAAATAACAAAACTTTTTTCGGCATTTAAATTCTTCAATGAATATAATTCCAATTTTGATTCCAATTTGATTTGATTGCGCGATAATTGATGGCCGATGTCAATTTTTGATTGATCCCGTAAATTGCATTAGTGTAATATAGGTATCGATGATAACTTTCGTGAAAATGTTAATTAACGATACTCATGTTTTAATTATATTTTTTAAATGAGAGCGCACGCTTTTACCAGAGGCGCTTTTAATATTTGACATAAAATAACGTTCAGTGCTGCTCTCATTTAAATATAAATTTCATTTTCCTTGTTTAACATAACAAAACACTTGGTATTATGTTTTGTAGTTTTCATTAAATAAGTTAAAATAATAATTACTACTTTGTTCAAAGTTATGTCAACTTAAATGGGGAAAGTCAGAATTTTTCTCAAAAAAATGTTCAAAAGTACGTACAAAAATCTACAAAACAAACAAATGAACAAGTTCACGCCCTAAATGCACAAATGCTTTGATTCGTCGAAACAAAAATATGTTGGATTTTCTTTTATTTTTTATTTTAAAAACAAAATCGAAACTTTAAATCAAAAAATAAGGTAGGTTACGTTCTAACCAACATTTTTGTGTTTAAGTTGAAAAGTTTGTAAATTACAGTGAAGATTTGTAAACCGAATACTTCCTATTTGAATACATTGCGAGTTCCCCTCGTGGATCGTAAACCCTTGGAAAGCCATAGTAAAAACTTGAGAATTTATCTGGTAAGTAAGCTAAAAATTTCCTGCAAAAAAAAGAACTCTTGATTCGGCATATTTGAATTAGTCATTTTTTCAAGAAATACTGTGCCAACTTTCTGTTCTCCATAAGCAGCCGTATCTACTTGACAAGTTTCCAAACTGCTCGAAATATTATAATATTATGTTTATCTTAATTTTTCAGGATCATTACTTTCAGGGTAATGTGGTGTTGTCTGAGAACTTGAAACGTAGCGAAGAAACTTTAAAATCACCTAAGTTTTAATTTTTGAGTAGAAGTCCTAGTGTAGCTTCTTTTAGCCATACCGGTAGCGGTCTGAACGACGCCATGCGTTTAATAATTAAACACTCTGTATATCACAAAATTTAAGAGCTCTCATGGGTAATGAATTTGATTTGATTGCACGATTTCTGTTCTTATGATGATCTTGATAGAATTTCTTGCAAATACAATGGCGAGTCCTGTTCTGTCGTACGGGACTATCGTAAATATGCAAAGAAACGAGTGTACATTTTCAACATAATGCGAAAATCGTGAACGAACGAGTTTTACAAGATTTCGAGAAAAACGATCATTCGTTATTTTCTCGATGAGCGATCAAATAGAATTTTGCAAGAGATATGAGTGCTGGAAGCTATTTTTATCGAGATAATCTTGCAGTATTCTAGTTAACCCCTGGATAAATAATTACAGCGTGCTTGGTGGCTAATGCAAGTGCAATTCAAGCAGTGCTATAAATCAAGCTTACACTCACGCACACCCGATATAGCATTTTGATATGAAAGCACTAACACTGCAAAACTGATTTATCAGTAAATCGGTTCTACTCGACTAACTATTCTAACACTTCATTGTTTAATGTGCTTCACTGTATACACAGATGATAACCGTTCTGTTTACCCAATACACAACGAATTGACCAAATTTATCTGCCGAATTGCATAAAATGCAATGTTTGATCAAGCATCTGCAAATAGTACCCAATGTGACTTGGGCACAAATCGCCATTCCGCCCCTGCGAGTACACAGTAAAATTACAACAAAATTAAAATTTTACAGATCACTAGTTCGGGATAAAATGCTAAAAAAAAATTTACCGGTTCTTCTCATTAGCGGTGATTGCTTTTTAATCTCACTTGACGACAATTTGAGCGATAATTGCCTTTATTACCCACAATTAAAATTTTTCCATTCGCCTTTTGATAATCGTGAAGATACGACGAATCCGTTACGTTAAAGCCGCTGCGAGCTTGCTTATATTTCGTGAACTTTGTTCCCCAAATTATTGGTTGAAACAACAATTAAATTTAGATTAAGATAAAAAATATAAATTTCTCACGAGTTCATTACTTTAGGCGAGTGGCTATTATATCCTCAGCCGTCCCTGTATCATCCTTTACTTAATCGCAAGAACAACTTTAACTGAACTTAGCTCAAAAACTTAAGAAAAACATGGAATAAAAATGGGTAGCATTAACTTGTCCAATAAATCTCGTAGTGCTTTCCATTACATGCCTGGTTTCTTCTAGTAAAATATGGAGAACTGAAGGTCTTAAAACTTGACTCGCAAATTATTTTTATTGCTCGGTTAATATGGTGACACTGTCGTAAGAGGACAATTATAAAAATAACATCAAAATTTTAGTGTGAGAACAAACTGCACCGCAGTCGAGATAAAACGAAAATTAATCTCGAAATAAAATTGAGCGGCACGTTTAAAACTACTAAAAAATGGATCCGATATATAAAATAAATAGTGGCATAAACTTCACGAAATGGTCGCCAAAACAATAGAAAATTGTAAATCACCTTTATTAGTGGACAGATAACGGAAATAAAATTACAAGTTCATGGCTGTTTTGTATTGGAGAGAATTAGAGAGGAAGTTCAACAATCGAGATTATTTGGATTATAGTAATAATAGCAAAAAGGTTTTAAGTTTTTAGATAAAAAATGGTTTTATCAGTCGTAAATTTGTAAAAAAATTTATCATTGGACCGGGTGTCGTAAATTTGTAGATAGTCGACCCCGGGTTCCCCAATTAAGGCTGCGGTCATCTGCGTGGGCGATAGCTTCGCTCTTAATTTTGAAATAATTAGAAAGAAAGTGGCGGTGTACTGTATATAAAAGCTGAACTATTATTCTTTGCTACCTTAAAGTTACTTGAAAGAATAAATTGAATCTCGACTAGTTTTTATCTCGTTTCTTAGAATAGAAATGCAAAATACCATGAGCTTACTGCAGCGATTATATTACAAGTTTATAGCAGTGTATAATAAATTTTTAATTCATATTATTATAGTTTGAATAATATATTTTATATAAAAATCTTTTTTAGAAATAAATTATAACCAACTTGACCATGGGTACTATCATTGATTAAATAACTTTTAAGTTGGTAAATTTAACAGAAATTTATATCGGCATAAAGTCATATTATGTATTTTTTTATCACGGTATGAATACTGACCTGCGCAACATAATAAGAAAATCCCGCCAAGATCATATATCCTGTGATGTAATGCATTACAATCCACCTACACTATTATAATTAACTGACAATAGCATAAGCAGTGGTTGTCTATGGTCAAGGTGCAGATATATTTTTTCAATTGCGAGTGGTTTATTTTGTGTTATAAAAATAAAATAATACAAGTGTACCAAAGAGTGTGGTGAAAAATTTCAAAAACTTAAAAGGCTTATTGCCTTGCATACAGTGATTTTACTCAAATTCAAAAAACTTTGTTTGTGTAATTTCTGTTATTTGTGTTTAGTAGAAATATTAAGTAAGTATACAATATTATTTGTTATTGTTGTGTGGTAAAAAATTTAGGGTACATATAAATACATATCAAATTTAATAAAATGGGGCGTACAAGAATTGCAGATCATAAAAAACATAATACGAAGCGAGCAAATGCCTGCAAGAGTAGAGCAATTAAACAGCACGATAAAATATTTATCCAGTCTATTGTTGAAGAAATAGTAGATAATGTTGAAGCAAATTTTATGCAATTTGACAATGGTAATGGGTTAGTCCAAAAACAACCTAATAATTTGTTAGAAGAAAACAACAGTGTCGGCATCGATGAAATTTTAGTTGATTGTGAAAACAATGAACCCAATGAAGAGAATTGTTGGAATTCTCAAGACGATGATGAAATAATGGCAGAAATATTAAAAATTGAAGCAGAGAAAACCTCAGAGAATTTGGGAGGATATCGCATAGTGGATATTCAATTTTTAATGAATCAATCAATTAGGTTGCAATTTGATCATTCAAAACAATGCACGAGTGGATTGCTACAATTTAAAAAAGAAATACCAAAGGGGTTAACAAGTACATTGATATATAAATGCAATTTGTGCGAAAAAGAGCTGTCAGTTTATACTGAAAATCCCAAGAACGAGTTTTTAAACCGATCTTCTGTATGGGGGACTCTAGCAACGGGTAGTACATTTGAACATACAGCCGAATTACTTAGCCTTATGGAAATACCAAATTATAGTAAAAATAAGTTTTTTAAAATTCAACGTAACCTGGGGAGTATATTTCATGATTCTTTGAAGGAATCAATGATAGCCGCTGGTGCTGAAGAGTATGATATAGCTGTTGCTAAGGGTAACATAGACGAGAACAATATTGCAAATGTGACTGTAATAGTGGATGGTGGATGGTCAAAAAGAAGTTTTGGCCATACATATAATGCTCTATCAGGTGTTGCTGTTATAATTGGTAAAGAAACTGGAAAATTGTTGTATTTAGGGGTAAAAAATAAATATTGCTCTGTTTGTACAAGAGCAGAAAATAAAAATGAAGCCATTAAAGAGCATGATTGTTTTAAAAACTGGGCAAAATCGTCTTCTGCTATGGAGCCCGCAATACTGGTAGAGGGATTTAATAATAGCATAGAAACGCACAAACTGAAATATACCAAATATATTGGTGATGGCGATTCAACTGTATATTCAGAGGTTAGGAAGAAAGTTGTATATGGTAATGAGGTGGTTAAAATAGAATGTACAAACCATTGCATAAAGAATTATGGAAAGCAATTATACAAAATTAAAAACGATACAAAAAGTGTTTCTTTGAGTTGTAGAAGAATGTTGACAACAGAAAATTTAACAAATCTTCAAGATGCTGCACAAGATGCCATTTATGCCAATGCTCACGGAGACGTGGAAGCTTTAAAAGAAGATTTGAGAAATTCTGTGAACCACGTATTTGGTAATCACGAGCATTGTAAATCTTCTATATGTGAAAATGTAGGTGTTCGAAGATTAGATCGCACAACAGATTTAAAGAATAGTGGAGCTCATCACCACATCTATGGAGCATTAAATTCATTGATCACTAAAGCGCACCTACTAATTGATAAAGAAACAAGCAATAAAGCCGAATTGTACATGAGTTTTGCAGCAAGATTTAATATGGGCAAGCGTCTTAATTTAGTTCAAAGAGATTCTTTTCAAATTCGAGCTTATCTAGCGGGTTTGAAGTTTAACGGCGGTCATTTATACCATAACGAATCCTGGAATAAAATCTTTGTTGGCAGGCCCGGTAAAATCTTAAATAAATTTATGAAGCAAAGAGATAGTGCTTGTAAAAGAAAACGAAATCCTACAGATCGACGAAAAGCTAGTAAAAAATTTAAATCGAATAAGGAAAACCTAGATTATGGTAGTAACATAGCAGAAGTCTTCATAGATGAAAAAGCTTTAGAAATTGAAATAAATGCGTTAATACTTCGTTTGAAGATTACATCGTCAGAAATTGAGGAAATCCATAAAAAAACAAAAAAACAGTTCGACTCGATAGAATTCATCCAAGCTAGAAAGAACCGACTAACAGCTTCTAAATTTGGAGCAGTAATAAAACGAAGACCAGCTACTTCATGTAATTCATTAGTTAGATCAATTTTAAATTGTAATTCGGTAAACACAGATGCTACTAGATATGGGAAAAATAAGGAACCGGTAGTCATAAAGAAATTTGAAGAACAAGTAGGCTGCAAAGTGAGTCGTACAGGTTTACACATACACGAAGAGACGGGTTTCTTGGGGGCTTCTCCTGATGGAATAATAAATGCTGATGAAATAGTGGAAGTGAAATGTCTCTATAAAGTAGCATCTTTAAAACTTGCTTTACGAGATGCCGTGGAAAACAAAAAAGTCCCTTGTTTAAAAATAGATGAGACCGGCAAAATCGCATTAATTAGATCCCACGATTATTTCTTCCAAATTCAGGGGCAGCTCGCAATCGCTAAAAAGAAGAAATGTTACTTTATTGTGTACTCGGGAGATCATAATGATTTATTTATTGAAGAAATATATTTTGATGAAGGAATTTGGTTAGATATGCTACCAAAATTAATTAAATTTTATAAAGAATGTTTAGCTCCTGAAATAATTTTAAATAGAATAGAAAAGAATTTAAAATGTAGAGATCCTCCTTCGATAGTTGAAGCACAAGCACTAAAATATTCCAATAAAAAGAAGTAAAGTAAAAGCCCACACAGCAACAACGTACTAAGGGAAGTGTTTACTAAGAAAATAATAATTGAAATTGTTAAAAGTTCAAAGTTATTTATTAATTGTAGATTGTACATATTATTTAATAATATTTTGTTTGGATTGTTACATTAATTGTTTTGAATTTCCTTAGATTATCCTTGGTAGTCGCTCTAGGGATATTTTTGAGAGAGAATCCCTGCAATTTCTTGAAAAACCCTGATTGTTTTGGAAATCTTTCGAATTCCATAAAAATCGTTGGAATTTCGAATTCCGTGTACAAACATTTTTCGAAATATTAATTCCCTTACTCTAGTCTATTATTTTTATTTTTAACCATGTTGTAGTTCCTGAGCATCCGCAGTAAATTATCAAATTGCAGTGTGATTTACTTTAATATTCCTTGAAATTATTGTAGTAACTAATAGCTAATCAATTTCATGAAATAAGTTAGTTTTAAAATAAATAGGTTTTTTATTTGCACTACTAACTATTTTGATTTCCCATTTTTCTTAATTAGTGCAGCCTATAATAGCGTAGCGTATTTATCATTATAAAAAAAAAAGTATAACGTTGACCTTCCATTACGTACCGACTGGTGCAGACCCTGCTATCCACACGTATGTAATGTTATACCTTGATAATAATATTATTATCACATTATTTTATTATGCACTTAGCAAAGTTTGAAACCATCGGTAAGCATTTTACTACAGCGCCGTTGCTGAACAAATAGACAAACTATTTTACGACAAAATTGCATATATTTTTTTTAATGTAGCAGATTTCTACCAACTATTTCAAGTAAATTCGCCAGAACAAGAAAAATTGTACTTTCAATTTATATTTGCTCTAGTTTCCACAAAAATGCATATAATGCTACCAAATTTTTTTACAAGTTAGGTGCAACATTTGTGCTGGATGTGAAATACTTTTTATACTTCTATTTATTAAAGTAATGTTTATAAAAATTATTAAATGGCTACTTTTGCTATTTAAAAAATTGTAAATTTGACAGCGAAATTTTGAATATTTGCGATTCTCTAATTGTAATAAAAAGTATATAGGGTCCAAGAGCCAAGTTTTAGCTTTTAAAAGATTACAAAATTGGGCTCTAAAAGTTCCTACTTTTTCTTCCTAAGCAAATACAATGACACCATATCGTGCATACATTTAACATAGGCGGGACGGCAGCCTTAAGTTAAACTTTGTAGCTTACTACTACCGGATCCCCCATCCCAAGTACCTTAAGCTACGCTTAGCTAAGCTGAAATTAACTTAAAAACAACTACGATGACTTTAAATTCAGTAAAGATATAACAATTTATTCTTACTTGACCTTAAAACGTCTTTAAGAATCGCCTGCGGCGCGGTGGATTGGGAAAGCAGCTTACATCTTTAAAATATAAATATGGGTGTTTATTGGATAGGAAAAAGAGACCAAATAAATCACCTGGACGCCTATACACGTATAGGGGAATTACGATTTGTTTATTAGCAGTAATGACATTAATAAAAATTTTATTATCGTTCAGAAATATTAGTATCATCGAACGAAACCGAAACTATTAAACGTACAAAATCACTAATTGAATTTTTTTGTGTTGGCGTTAAAATTTAAAGCGCTCTTTATATTCAAGTGAAATTTATGTTAAGGTTTTTATATTTTTTACACGATTAATATTTTTATGTAATCGTAAAATATTTTATTATTTAGACAAGGTGTTGCATAAATGTTTTAGTAAAAAATGGGGAGATAAGTGAATAAAACCCATACTTTGAGGTTATGTTTACGCTCGGGAAATGCGGAGAGGAATTTATTGTAAAAAAATTAATTGAATTAGAAAATGAGTTTAAGTATGGCAATAAATGAAAAAAAATAAATTCGACATTAAAAGTCGTCCTTCTACATCCAATTCTAACCGCAATAACAAGGTAAGTGGCAATAATATACACGATCCAATTGCGAGATCGAATTTCAGATATAAAATGTAACTCGCTTCGACCAATTATTTTAAAGAAAACGACGCCTTTCATAAATAATTCCCATTGCCATTTGGTTAATATTATCGTGGCGAAATGTACATTTTATGCAAAATAAATAAACTTGACGTGTTTGTCGAAGCCTTTCAATTTTCAAATCGCGACTGCAATACTTACATACGGTGCTTCGGTTTGTCGACCTCAACAAAGAATTGGGGCTTCTCCTGGTTTTCAACCACAATGCAGCAATCAAAGATATCGCGCGCCTTCTTCAAAATAAGCTTTAGAAATCCGATTAGGTGGAAATTGTGAGATAGGGAAAATACGCAAGCAACATATTTCATGCCTTCGCTCCACTGTAATTCCATTTGTAAATATTGTGGGCACTCAATAATTTGTAAAAAGAAGTCGTCGTAATTGAATTAGTACTTTAATCAATAAATTTTATGTTGCTTGCAGCTTGGCATGCATTTTAAACGATACCGTAATAAGTCTTCATTATCAGTTTTTAAACACTCAATTTGCATTTCAAATGACTGCTTTTATAAAATACGATGTATATTTTATAGTTGTAAAGTTTTAACATTAAAATCCTTCAGGAATGCGGTAATTACCCCAAGTTTCTTTAAACTTCGTGCTTTCGTTTTTTAATAAAAACAACGTTTCAAGAACGTCTCGTATACGTTGCTTTCACGTACTTTTTCACCGTAAAAACCATTTTACATCCTTTTGCAACACACTCGTGCTTGCAGTGTATTGAAAATTGACTTAAACTCGAAACTGTCAATACGGTAGCGGACCGGATTACAAAACGAACACTTAAACGTTGGAAACTGCATTGCAGTGGAACACAAAAGCTTAGTTGAAAAAAAAAGATGCAGTGTAGAAAGGATAACAAGCAAAAATAGTATTCGGAAGGGAAAATAATAAAACTCTCCAAGGGTAAATCAGCCTCGAGGTTAGATGGGGTAGATGAGAAGGTAATGAAAGTAAAGGATCGGGGTTGAAACTTCCACCGGTGGATAATTATGAAATCAGCCTTCATTATTATCCCGTAATTCGGAATACCGAGGATGATGAAATAAAAATATTTCCACTCTACGAGGGCAGTTCAATTTTTCCACTGCTTTTACATAACAAATAACTGATCCTTACTTATCGATTCGCTGAGAAGCAACTCTACCGGCGCTAAAGGACTAGTTTAGTGCTGGCTAGGACAGCTGGAATAACTGAACATCGGGTTTTATAATATAACCCCGAGTTATATTGACATAATCGTTTCTAGTAATTATGCTATACATGGTATTAAGCAGTGTCAATAAGACGAGGCAAAGTAGATTAGTGTTTAGGGGGATTACGTCTTGTGCATTGTGCTTCCTAGGAAGTAACGCTTAATAATAATAGGTAGTAATCCTGTGTAACGTTTGTCGAAACTCTTGATCGTTTCCTGGCTGCACATCTACGCGTTCCCGGCATTATCTTGATATTTTTCATGGTAATTGACACACCGGAGCTACCATGCTTTTTAGAACTGCTGCGGTTTCTATATCCGCTGTGTGAATGTCGTCTGTACCTTGATTGTTTGGTCGAGTTCCTTGTTTCTGATTTTAATTCATTGATCTCGTTTTTCAACATATCAATTTCGTTATTTCCACACACTGTGAAAAAGGATTTGTCGTCCTAACAAAGCTTTAGTAACTATGCCTCAACAGGCATATGTTTTTTGCATATTTTCCCCAATTGCGTAAAAACAAAGCATTTGAGTGTCCTCTCATTTTGCATATTTGTACATTTTTGAGCATATTTTTTAGAAATTGCATATTTTGTCATATATTTGCATATTTTCTCTGACTGAAATTCATGCTTTCTGCATGAAACCTGCAAGGTTTAGAGGGAGGCACCTAGGCACAAACAACACTCAAGCAAGAAAATCCTCTCTATGAAGTATTCAGGGCGCAAAACAAAACAAAAGACCCGAAAATCTGGCAATATCATCTTCCATCGCGATGAAGAAGTGGAAGGCACTTACAAACATGTAAACGGGGCAATCAAGTGGAGTAAAAGCGGATGAAGAACCCAATAGTATGGAAAGTAGAGGGGCAACTTGCAGTCTTCTTTTTAAAACCGACCAATTTGTCGGGTGTTAAATAAAATACTTTATCTAAATGTTGATGCTGCATCGTAAGAGAGCGTTGTATTACATTTCGATCGTGCTAGTTAACGCTAACTGACATGCCGAAGAGAAATTCGCTAGTATTACTGTGGATAAAGAATTATCCCAAACTCTAAAAGAATTTATAGTTTGTATGTTTCTACGATAAATACAGAAACGAAAAATAAATATCTACTCATACAACATTTTAGCATATTTTCAGAATATTATGTGCATATATCCGTAATTTTGAGTGCATGTGCATAACAAAGCATATTTTACTGTTTTTATATCTTCTATCTTGGGTATAGCTGTTTAATTTTTTTGTGCTGCCTGCCCCTCCCCATTACTAGAAGCACCTAAATTTTCTGGAATTTTTCAGAACGGAAACTACTTTAGCCCCCTCTCCACTAAAGGAAGATTCTTGTTTAAATTCTGCATCCGAGAGATAGAAAACAAGAAAGGTGGAATTAGCAATCACAATATTAATTTCGCTGTTTTTCCTCTATCGCAGGTTGAAAATTTTAAAATTATTTGCGGAGTTGCCTGGCGGGTGTTCCATACCCCCCGGTTAAGAATCCCATAATTTAGTTTTATTTTATATTGAGAACTTCAAAAAAGCTGTACTCATATTGATGATAAATTTAACATAATTAATGAAAAAATCATTGTATTTATGTAAGTAATTGGAATCGATAAAAAAACTTATGAATCTCATATACAAAGTGTTCTCGGCCAATGTATAGATCCTCTGAGGGCCTCCCATACAGAATAAAGTAGATAGTGCAATCCTTGACTGGGAAAAAACTAACCCTACAATTATTGAAAATAAAGGTGAGAAGCGAAGGGGACGGAAAGAGCATCAAATTAATTCGAATATAAATTTTTATCTACTATATAAATCCCGAGAGTAAAAATTTACGTGAAATCCTAACCACGCCATAAATAATTTAGACGCAACTGGAAATTTGAACAATACTTTGCCGAAGTTTGTCGGAAGGCTGCTATTGCACCGTAGTTGAGCAAATCTCCTACGGAGTTTTTCATTTAACCGTTTTCCTAGAAATAATTTTCATTTGATGAAATTTTTTGTCACATCTTGTACAACACAATTGCTCTGGAAATTAAATCAAGCTATCTATTGTGCGCCAAGTTCCACCGAACAGTCTTTGCAAGACAAACAAACTTGCGGTGAAAGCGCTACCAAACTTTCAATATAATGCGAGTGGACAGGAAATGATTTATTGTGTTAGGATGTTGACGTGTGGCGAAATTGTGGACTTAATTTACCTTTGCAGTTTGCATGAACACTACATATACAAATTTCCACCCGCAACAATCCCACTGGCGAAAAATTGGAGCTTTCTACTGTTTTCCTCAAGAAGAAGACTGCAAGAAAGCATTGTTATTCATATCGAATTCCTTTGTAGATTTACCCCTAAGAAGGGTGTATAAATAATAAATTGTGACTACAAAAAGAAACAGTGTTCTTTTACGTTTTCCATTTTAAAGACGGGAGGGATAAGAAGAGAAAGAATCTAATTTGAGATTGATAAGAGAAATGATAATTGGCACACGCTAACCGCACGGTAACAAACTCCCCCCTAGTCCTGACCGTCTGACAGCCGGAACACAGCAATTAACGAGAGATAAAGTGATTATGAACAGCACATCCGCCACTTGAACCCGACACGCCAAAGCGCCTTCAGGGAACGCCACGGAGATGCAATTTAGATGAAAATAATCTAAGGATTTAATGCCGCAAATGAGTCAAAACAATTATTTAGGCAAGTGGCTTATCTCGAAAAGTTTTCGTACCTTACAGCTTTGTGAGCGGTATTGTAACCGAGTGCCGCTCGAAGAGCGGCACGAGATTGCAATACGGCTCACAATGCTGTATTGGCGATTATAAGACGACCGCACCACTTAGATCTCGCATCGAACTTGCAAGTTTCGACTGTGCACTTGTGGGAGTGTTATAATCGAAAGAGAATCACATTTGTGGAGAATATTTACCTTTCGATACTAATAAAGTTTGGAATAAATGAACAGGCATTATCCGAGTCGACACACTTCAGTTCGACGAAGTATAAGTGGATTGATGTTGACAGACCCTAGAATAGAAATAGAGGCACTTGCGAACCAATTACGGCATTCCAAAACCTGGAAAGTAGAAAGAAGTACCAAAATTTCAAGAGGCCAATAAAATTTCTTTTCGCTCGAGGACGGACGATACAACGTTGTCCGTCAAATCTTGTCAAAAAAGTTATTTTGTGATCTAAGAGTTCAATAAACTCAAAAGCATTTTGCATCCTTTTAGGAGCTCGAAACAAGTTAAAGCAGCAGACACTGGATGTTTTATTCTGTTGCAAGTTTGTTTATTGTGCAAACTAAATACGATTTACTTTGTATGTGAATTGGAGAGTAAACTAAATTCCGTTTGTCCGCAGTCAGCAAATATCCACCAAAAGAGTATTTTTATACTCTTTGACATTCTCGGTCGATGATTAACGAGGAACTACTGTCACTACTTGTCGATTAATTCTTCGAGTGACAAGTAAATATGACACTTCCTTCACTCAAGTTAAACCCAAGTGGAAATGAAAATGAATTCCAACTGATGATGAAAATGAAACCTACATTCTATAAGTGAGGCGATAATTTACACTGTCACTTGACTTGCAATGGAATCGATAACTCTAGAAACATATGACAGTGCTACCAACCACAACTAACAATGTGTCCGTTACAGGTTGCGAAAGTTCCTGAGTTAGTATTTGAATTGTAAATACAACAATGTGCAGGAAAAATTCTTACGAGTTGGGCGAGCAAAGAAACAGAACCAGAAGGGGAATCGGAGAAGATCGTCACGAAGCCATTAAAAATTTGAAAATTAATTTATCGAACAACGAATTTATTGCGGGTCCCCGTTTTGTAAGCGTAACATGCAAAGCGTATTAGTAAAGCGTAACGATAGAACGATACGGCTTTATCTTTATGGCACATCTACCACAAATGAGCAATTACTTAACGCGAATGGGATATATGTTGCAGTTTGCGGTTGGAAATGAAAGTCAGATAATATGCCAAGAATTATGAATGGCTTAAATGTCTTGTTGATCCTAAACAGTAAAATTCCAAACAAAGCTCTCTCTCGAGTCTGATGTTATGTACTGTTTTGCATTTTCATTCTTTCGACGTAGGTACTTGATATACATGTCCATGACAGGTATTCTTGCATACTTAAACCAGCTTTCAGTAAAACTTCCAACCAAATAGGTAAAGTGCACCAGATCAAGTTTTTTACTCTTAAAATAAATCACAACTTTAATTATCGACTCATAAATTCTGGGCGAAGCTTTAATAACTATCAGTGTGACAAGTCACAATCCGCGCTCGTTCATTCAAAATTAATTTAATTGGTTTAATTTTTGTATTGCATTGTTTGCTCGTTATTGATTGACTTCGAGAACTCTTCATAACTCGAAAGAATTGAAAAATAATTCAATTAAAACGACACAGGACCGACTTTAACCAAAAACGTTTCGAGTCCGGATCTGCACAAATTCACATTTATTTTGTATTTACTCACATGCCAACCTCGACATACAAGAAAGTTGAATTATGGCAGGACGACGCGATCGAGTGGTCTATAATTAAGAAAATCGTTTCACGATTTCGATATTATCTTTATAAATTGCAAATTATAAATCAATTTTTATTATAATTTTTCGTATGACATATCGGCCATTTATAAAAATGTTGATAGTCAGGCTTTGCATGCATAAATATGTTATCGAAAAAGTTATTCGTACAAAACATGCAAGACCACCCCGTCACAAAACCACAATCGTGGTGGGCAATTCAAACAATGGCCAGATTATGCTATGTCAATTTCAAACACACAACAAAATTTATAATTACAAATGTCATAATCATCTTTCACGTAGCGAAAGTTGGCCAAAAAGTTGCATGTTCGTTTGCAATTACAAGCCAAAAATTATACGGTCGTTCGGTCCATAAACACTGCTCCGGGAATACTCGGAGGACTTCATCTCCATTAAGTTTACAAGAAAACGTCGCTCGAATCAAAGAAGGAATTTTTTAAAATTAGCTGTCGGTTCGTGTTTCTTGAGAAAAAGTTAAATTTGTTAGTTTTTTAACGACTTTCTTGTACGTTTAATTTTGACTTCCATCAACCACTAAACACGCAACTCCCGTGATTTATTGTGCACCCCTCAACACTTTATCTTACCTTCAACAGCCCATTTTCTTTAACCGAGTTAAGTGCCGAGCAAAGAAAATTTACACCATCATTTAGATCCCACTTGAGGTGTCGAAAACCCTACTTAACAATTCGCCAAAATTACAGTTTATGGTTCAATAAACGAAAATTTTATTCTACATGGTGGTTTATGTCGTCCAGAGGGTATAAATTAAATTTAACACCCTGTGTTGTTGCACAGCCTTATTTTTTGTTTCAAATTAAAATAAAAAATTTAATCGACGATAAGAATAAATTACAATTAAACATTATATTGGTTAAGATTCCTATGAAACAAAAAGTAAGTGTCAATTTGCAACATCCCCTAGATCTTAATTTAGACCTAGAAAGACAGAACAAGGTGACCCATGGAATGCCTGATTGGAAGGTTTGGAGAGTAGACATGATAATTTAATTAATATTAAAAAAATTCTAGCTGGAGAGGAGGAGAAGAATTTAAGTAGGTACATTTTTAAAATAGTATCAAAAATGTATCCCTTGCATCCGCCCTTGCAATTGGTGGAGAATAAACATAACCTTAAACGACCATTAAGCCATCAACTAAGCGCTAAGCATCAGAAACGACTGTGGAAAACTTATAGAATTAACCCCCAGGCAGGAATATCTAAGCCATCATAAAGCGCAGATGAAGAAGAAGTGTAACTTTTTGTGTAAAAAGTGACTGACTAGATCATTTTAATAATCGCTGTAGCTGCGAGCTACAATTAGCTGAAGTTACTAAGCTAATTTCATATTACTACAAAAGGAAGGTTGTAGCTGTAGTTTAGCTACACCAGAGCCTGCTGTTAACCACTTTATTATCAACGATTTCGTACTATCAAACTTGTCGAATTACAAATCGTAAATTTCGCAAGGGATTTTCCAGGATCGTTAGAATAATTCTATAAATTATGTTTGCGTTTTGGGCAAAATCTTGCATTAAGATGTCCTTTGTGCCACACCAACAATTACCGAGATGCTCAATTGATCATGGAAGTAAATACAAATTATGTAGATGTAATATTGTGGCTGAATTATTTCTAAATTTCCCTGAAGCAGTTCCACATAAATTCGGGATGAAAGATTAAAGGATGATATATGAAATCCTAAATTACTTAAGTAAATTAAATTATTTATTCCGAAAGAAAAGGAGCAAGTTTTAAAAAATTAGGCAATTAATTGGAGTCGGAAAATTTGGACAGTCAGAGATCTTCTGAAAATTTATATTTTACGATTCGGGATGTAAGAAAAATTTCAGAAATTTATCCAATTGTGCACTGCAAAACAAGCCAATAAAATAAAAATGAAGACCGACAGAATTTTCAAAGGATAAACTTTTCAAAGACGTATCATGTCGAAGAGTAACTAACACTTTCAAAAGAATTTCCTTGTCAAGTTTTGTACTTATTTTTCATGAAAAATGCATAAATGTATGAAGTTGTTAACACATGTTACGTGCATACTTTATTCAGATTTTCTTGTCAGTAAGATGGGCACGTTTAAGCAAATAGCGTCGCGACAAAATTTTTGTTTACCAAAATAAATTTTGATAAGCACGAAAAAAAAAGTGCAAAAATCACAAATTCATCGCGGCCTTTGAAATATTTAACACACTCGGGTGCGAAGCTCTCGTGCCAACAATTTTTCCTAACCATGTTTGCTATAAATCACACATTTGAAGTTTCGTCTACAAGTTTATTGTTTAATTTTTTGTAATCGTGTTTTACAAAATACTCCCACGTCGTGAACGTCGTTCATAATTTAATACTTCATTTCTTGAGTAAATACGATCTGTCACAATACTCCTACGTTTGGAGAAATTACAAAGTTAACCATTCCATTTTTTCATTCATAAGACGCGCGATGAATGCAACAATCCCCACATAATTCTGCACTCTCGTGGGAAAATTGATTCAAAGGTTAAGGATTCCTACGCAAAGTATGTCAGATTAAAATTAACTTTCAGCTTGTTAAATGAAAGCCATCGTAAACATCATCCAAAGTGGCTCTGCTCTTGGGAAATACAAAAACTGATCCGAAGAGAACTCAAAACCTTGCGAATATGTTGAGCCAAAGGTGATACAACTTAGTATGACTTACTGACTTACGTGAGATATACTGTAGGTCTACTCCAGCCATTATGACAATACTAAATCCATCACCCCATGAAGTAATACCACACTTGACATATATCTATTTTATAACGGTTAATGCAATTAAAGAAGAAGAATGCCGAAAGATCATAAAACCTAAATGTGGCATTGTATTAAGTAATTCTAATTGAAATATGTATGTACATCGAGGCGGACGCTATAAGTGAAGAAAAATCAATTGAAAGGAGTCGTTGGAAAAAATGTTCAATTACCATAAATTTAAATGACCTCATGAATGCATAAACAAAAGGAAAAATAGAGTCGTCGAGTTAAAAATTGTTCTTTTTATTACACCAAACGTATTGGGTTAACCCCCCAAGAAAAACCAATCAAAATATTAATATCTGAATGCAAATTAGCTATGATGATTCAGACTAAACCCTCAGCAAAACGAACGTGTTAATGTTTACATTGTAATAATGCGAAAATAAATCAAATAGCAACACATGTTAGGGTGTGGTAAATAGTTTGCAAGGGATGCATGTCAATATCGAGTGATATTGCGAAATAATAACCTTAAACGTATGATGGAAAAAATTATTGTCGCCTACCCTATACATCGGCAATGGAGAATGGAGACATAATTTAACTTGCCGGTTTTTTGTACGTCGGTTTATTTTTAATACTTGATAAATGCCGAAAGATTTATTATAAGAATGCAACTGTCAAGGAATACGCGGGTGGATGAATGAGACAGTCATCGCACGATATAAATGTTGTCAATGCCAGTGTAATCCTGGATTAAGTCAAGTCTCTGGCTTCCAATTATTCTTCCTTTCATGTTGAGAATTAAGCAAGCCTTTTAACCGCTTATGAAATATTGTCGACGTGTACATTAAGACCACCCCCCAGATATGAAAGAATTCAATTAACGTCTGAAATATTACAATAATTGCGTGTTCCAAAAAAAGATAATTAGAAAGTCTTATCAATGTTGCTAACCGTGAAACTAGATAGTCACATCCAGACCCTTGTTTGCATTCAAAAGTCAAAACCAATCACAGAAAACCCACAAAAAATGATATTCATAAAAAAGGAATCCTTTTTGAATACGAGAATAGGATGAAGCGGACATGCGGTGTGGGTTTAATAAAGAAGACTGTCAACGCGATATCTTACAGTCGATCACTTGGACAACGACAAGCTGCCGAGCTTGAAATCGACACCGAAACCGGAAAAAATCGCGTTTTCAATATATACTACACACAACGGTTACACATTTTCATGTTCAAGTCTTTTTTTTTAAATATTAAATGAAGAGGAACGGAATGCAATACAGTAAACGGGTACTGTTATAAACACTTCCTTTAAAAAATTCAAGAGTCGATGAAATTAAATGTATAATCAAATCGACATGGAAACGTGGAATGAATAATCTCCGAGCAAGTTCCGCTGGAAACTTCTAACAGCCAGTTATCCAAAGTTTAGTCGTCTTAGCAAATGCCGAACCGCAAATGCTTGATAATTTTTCATTCGCCAATTTAGTAAAAAGTAAATCAAGATTCTATCGAACGAAATTTTAATTGAAACTAAGGCCCCACGTTGGGCGTCAATTTAATAACTTCCACATCAAACAGATCATTAATTTTAGTTAAATTACATTTTCAGGGATCGCTTTTAGATTTAGGGTTCCTTAATTTATACCATCAGATTAGAACACGACGTTTAGTTTTTAATAAAAAAGTGTGACAAAGGTACGAAAATTTTCTAATTAAAAAAGCAGAAGGAATTTGGAAAATCCTCTTTTTAATTTCTTACCAGCAAAGCGACAATATTGACAGTACAAACAGCAGTAGCCGAGGCGTCATATTCCACTCCAGCGCTTTGGACAGATAAATAAAGAAATAATTCCTTTATCCTTTTCCATTTGATTTGGTTGGGAAGAATGGATATCAAAACCATAATTCTAAATATTGTGGGTCGAAGTTTGTCGTTTCAATTTTAAAGAAGGTTATAAATTTTCCACTTATCCGTTGATATATTTACTATAACGCCAAGTTGCCATTTTCATTTTTAAATTTGCTCTACTCAAAAATAATTGGATAATACACTGTTTCTATTCGTCGTGAGCTTCGATGATTTTTAATTGGGACAACTAACTTGGTGACGTCTGCCACAATGGACTTATAGTTTAAATCGTTTGGAAACTTTAATAGTTTCTAGTTTTAATCCTACAGAAAGGAAAACTCAGTTTTTGCCGAAGGATGTGGTTACAGCAAGCCGTCTACGGTCCAATTTATCTCGATTAATTTGGTATTTAATTTCGGCAATGCTCGATGGCTCTTTCCGCGCGTTTCCTTCCATTGTTGCCGACAACATATGGTCACTTATTTATCATTTTCTTTCGTCCATTGTGATCCACTTTTGTCTCTGCTGAAGCGTAAATTCTTAAAATTTTCTCGATTTCCTTTCAACTTTATTGACCAAGACATTCCAAGACGTTTCGTTGCAACAATCGATCTTGTGAAAGAAAAACCGTTGGAAGAAACGAAATCGAATTACGAGACCATACATCATGGAGTCAGACGTGCCCATTCGAAATTTTGCATAAACACGACTAACTACAAAGACAAATAACCTACTATCTATTATAACTTTGTATTATAACATGGAATGCATCTAAACACGAACACGTGGCGTTCTGCTTTTAAAACTTTCCAACTAACCTGAGCGTTATTAAACTTCCAAATGTGATTACGTGCGGGGCGTCCTCGTAAAGTTGGAACCTCAAGGGTAAAAAATTAATTTCCAAAAAAAAAAGAAATTATTAATCAAACACGCAAACTGTTTTAAATACCTGTAAATCTGCGGTAAACCAATTTAATCTCTAGTACCGCACGTTATATGCAATCGCAATCATAGTAAAGCGGTAATTTGAAGAAGGGCACTTCAAACGGTTGCCTTGGGGCTGCGTTATCAGAGGGAAAGCAGCCCTAATTAATAATATTCTACTGTAGTTGGGGGAATGCTTATTAAAAACCGCATGCATATTGCATGGTCTTGCCACGACTAAACAATCACAAGCTGGAGTTACAATATTGTTTTTGCTAGATCAATAAGTTGCAATGAGCTCGTTGCTCTATCTTGTTATGCGTACATCATTTAATAAGCGTATGCAGAATTATTTAGGAACAGATGTCATGGACTAATTAAATTTTAGTTCGCCATAGCTTGTCTGCATATTCAAATGCATCTCGTTAATTCCTCGCATTGTAAAATTGCAATTCAATTCCGAACTTGTACAAAATTGCAAGTTAGTGTATCAGGTGGATCGCCCACGCCAGGTTGGCAGATCATGGAGAAACGGAAACCGAATTAAATTGGGCATTTAAAAACAATTTATAAAATTAGCTCATACAAACAATATGCAATAAGGCAGCCAGCGTCGTGCACGAAAGTTCGACCACCTTTGCGGTTTCTGTTCATTAAGACCTACTTATGACTAATAACATGTCAAGGATCTTTAATGAAGCCCCACCGAAAGTGAGAAAAACCTTCAAGACTGTACCTAATTATATTAAGTACTTAAAATTCATACATCAAAAGCTTCGCGACGATCGCGAATCCATTTAAGTTTATTGAAAATATCTCGACGTCACGCTTTCCTTCAGCGGCGGCGGGCTAAAATGCGAATGCAGAACATTTAAATTAAGTTTTGTATTCCGATACGACATTTTGCAACACAAAATGATGGGGAACTAGCGGTTTGATTAAGATTTGTTATGACACGTGGCGTCACGCATTCGGAACTGCACGTGCTGCACGTACATTTCGTGAGTTTGAATATTTTCAATACACGAAATGTAATCTAAAATGCAGTAACATAAATTTTGATTACATAAATTAACAACTTGCAGGCAACTCCAACTCAAAAAAAGCCAGGTTTGGCCGTAGTCGGTGGGGTTCCATTTTCCAAAACCGGGGAAAAACAGCGAAAAGTACTTTGTTCCGTCATGAAAAATTTAAATTAGTAAAACGTTTTGCGATCTCGGTAACAGAACGTCAGATTTCAATTAAATTATAAAATTTTAACCCACTCGCTTTTAACAAAAAATCACGAGTGGAAAATTCGTTCAAAAGTGAATTACATTGTATGGTTTTCAAATTTTACATTTCAATATGTATATTTTGACGCAAAAATTTAAATTAGCGCCGATAATTAAGGAGGTGCGCAATTTATTAACATGCAGTGTTTAGTTAGAGGGTAAAAAAGTAAAAGACCACCCATCCTACAAAATTCATGTTGGTATTAAAAGATAAGACGAGAAGCGAGAAACACGGTCGAATTTGCATAACGAACCTTAATGAGCATGTTGATCACCACTTTTATATACTCCCGTTCGCTAATTGCAAAATTTGTAATGAAAATTCAGCGTAATCCCCTTATAGGTAAGTGGAAAATTATGTTTATAAAAGATCAACTTTTTTCTACCATTGCTTGGACCATGAGAAACCACCTACAACGTAATTAAATCTTCAAGGTACTCTTAATTAAACCAGCTAATTTTTTTGGTAGTTAATGATTTTTGATTCTCCGGATTATAAAAATTACGGGATTTCTATAAGAAATAAAATAAATTCATTATAACAGCATTTTTTTTTAAATTTGAGATTCAAAATTATTGAAAAACCTGTAAATTCACGTATAGGTAAATAATGAAAATATGGAAGCTGGAACATCTCGCGAAGTCATCTAACTGCAGCGCCATTTCACCACCAACTAATTGAAAATATATCATAGCTGTGTAAAAATTAATTAAAATATGTAGATGTTATAATTAAGTTATATTATTTTAAGGTGGAATTTCCGTCTGACGTATGAATCAGTCACAAATATGTAGGTTGAAATAATAAATGTTTTTGTATGGAAATCATCCAATCGATTTTTATTTTCGCACGGAAATATTTAAACTATGATTACTTAAACAGAACAATATCAGCGGCGGATCTGCATTTAAACTAAACAGCAAAAGCTAAATTTCATTAGAAAATTTTTACTCAGGAGCCCGACCCCTTAAAAAGGAATCCGCATTAAACAACACCCAAATTTTTCAATCTGATCCCAATATTTCGTTTGTTTTAAATTTTTTTTATAAGTCCCTGCAACCGAGGGGTATAGGGTTATAGAATATACCCCAGCATAAACAATGAAGAACTCCGCACCATTAGCGCGTGAATAGAGTAGAAAAAATGCGCTGGAGGGTATTCCATACCCCCAGACCCCCCGGATTCAATTCTACATTTAACCGGGTTACAGGTTTTCAGGGTTTTATCACAAAAACACCATTCTCATTTTCGTTAACAATACGCGCACTTATCTAAAAGTTCACTTGGTGCAAGTGTACTCTGATCGTGTCAATGGAGCTTAAGGGGTTAGACTACAGTAAAATTAAATAAAAATCTACCGCAGGTTTAGATCCGCTGTATGGGGCAGGAATCGTCGATTATCGGAATGACATAATAAATGTAATTATTATTATACTGAAAAATCCTGTTTTTTCAGATTGACTTTAAAAGCGCTTATTTTAAAATAACCAAGACGACATCCACCCTGTTCAAACCCGATTTGAAATGTAATATATTTATAATTTTTAAATGGTTTCTGTTTTTTAACTCTTCATATTTTTTCTGTTATGCCAATAATTTATTGTATATACCACGTAGTTAAAGAAAAAATCTGGTAGGATAAAATAAATAATGTTGCAAAAAAACTGCGGGACATGATTAATGCAAATATTAGCAATTTAAATTTCAAGTCACTTGAAAGGTTTTGTTGATGAACGATTAGGACGTAAAATACACTCCGGGTTTCTTGTAAATTGACTCATTGACGACGTGTCCACAGATGCAAGGTGGAGATTTACTCAAGTAAGTGATCAAATGGACATCGACATGTTTGTAAGTGGCCTTATATAGAGGGATTGGGGTCGAGGTTCACAGAAAACCAATTTCTAAAAAGATTTAGCTGACGCTTACTTTTATGGAAGTAATATCGGAAAAATAAAAATGTTATTTCTCTACATCTTGTCGAGAATAATCGTTAGCAATATTTATAATGTAAATATATATGTGTAAGAGAAACCCCAAATTTAATGCAAAGCTGCACGGGATGTTAACTAGTGGGTGGTAAACTACCCTCGATATTAGAGGAGACAGTGATATATGTGATCGATATTACAGCAGATGATGTTTCCAATCATGTTTCTCATTCTAACGCTAGAAAGAAACAGATTAACCCTAACGCAGATTAATGCGGCTCGAAGGACCAAATGTATGATTTGATCAACTTTAAAAATCAAAATTACTACTCACAACATTTCAAATTTTAGCTGGAAGGCTGGGTACTCACCTGAAACAAAAGAAAAAAAAAATCATTAGTAATTGTTACACCAAGAAAAATAAGAACGAGCAGAATCTCGCCCAAGTAACATTTTTACCTCTCAACTGCCTGGCAATATACAAACTTTGCTTACAGGCACCTGGCAGACAGCCTATTTGTCTGGACCTGTAAATTGCCTGAGACAGCTACCTAGCAGGTGTTTATTTAGAGCTTGTTTGCCTGTGCCTGTAAATTGCCTGGGACAGCTACCTAGCAGGTACTTATTTAAAGCTTGTTTGCCTGGGCCTGTAAATTGCCTGGGACAGCTACCTAGCACGTATTTATTTAAAGCTTGTTTACCTGTGCCTGTAAATTGCCTGGGACAGCTACCTAGCAGGTACTTATTTAAAGCTTGTTTGCCTGGGCCTGTAAATTGCCTGGGACAGCTACCTAGCAGGTACTTATTTAAAGCTTCTTTGTCTGGGCCTGTAAATTGCCTGGGACAGCTACCTAGCAGGTACTTATTTATAGCTTTTTTGCCTGGGCCTGTGAATTGCCTGGGACAGTTACCTAGCAGGTATTTATTTAAAGCTTGTTTACCTGTGCCTGTAAATTGCCTGGGACAGTTACCTAGCAGGTACTTATTTAGAGTTAGTTTGCCTGGGCCTGTAGATTGCCTGGGACAGCTACCGAGCAGGTACTTATTTAGAGTAAGTTTGCCTGGGCCTGTAGATTGCCTGGGACAGCTACCTAGCAGGTACTGATTTAAAGCTTATTTGCCTGGGCCCTTTAATTTCCTGGGACAGCTACTTAACAGGTTCTAAAGTTATACTGTTCCTTTCGGTGTGCTCTGTATAAATTGCCAGAAATAGACCCAAATAATATTTTCATCCTGAGAAGTGCCAAATCAACTGCAGCTATTTTTTTTAAATTGTACAAAATAGAACAATTTTGCAGGTGCGCATAAATTTATTAAAGCCGACTTCATGCATTTGATTTTTTAATACTACTATTTCTTAAACTACAGTTTTCCATTTCGTAAAGCGATCCAATGTTGGTTTATAAATTATAAATAAATTATAAATTTTAAATAACAGCATCGACTTTTATACTATACTGAAAATAATATATTAAGTACCAATCTAAGAAAATCAGATTTAGAAATTTAAATCACAGTTTAAGTAACTAGCTTCGGTGGCTCAGTGGTTAGAAGTTTAGGTTTCAAATTGGATAGAGGCAACAGTCGTCGGTTCGAACCCCGGGTAAGTCAAAAAAAAATCCACAATATTTAAATTTATTTTCGCAGGTACTGAATGTTGATACATCAAAAAATGAAGGTAATTAATTATACAGGGTTATGTAAATCTAAATATAATAAATTAATAACACTATAATTTAAATAGAAGATCAAAAACAATAACATTTATATATGTTACTTGTAATATCATAGCATTAAATCCTGGATTATAACTAAAATGTTAAATATAATTGAGTAATAAAATATAATAGATATTTTTTTTAAGCGTGGAAATCACTGAAACTTTTTATTAATATTTTGAGCAATCCGTAAGTCCCTCAGGTTCCCGGCAGCTACCTATCACAGGTCCCCGGCAGCTACCTTTCAAAGGTCCCAGCCAGATACCTGTTATAGGTCCCTGGCAGCGACCTTTCACAGGCCCCTGGCAGTCATCTATCACGGGTCCCTGCCAGGCACCTTACATAGGTACATGCCAGGGACCTGTTGAAACCCTGTCACAGGTCCCTGGCAGCATTCCCACAGGCTTGTCAAAAGCTTGTACCAGGCGGAATACAGGGGCCTAATTGCTTTATAAGGGCACTGTAATAAGCTTGGGACAGGCCTGGTACAGGTACAGGAACCTGTGAAATTTTCTCTGCCAGGTCCTTGCCAGACATTTCCCAGGCTCAAAATGTTACTTGGGCGGACTGTGTTAGTTCGTTGATATTCTCGATCAAATTTCAATCAAATTGTTTCGGTATGCAAATATAAAAAAATTATACAAAATTTTATCAAATATTTGAAAATAAAATTCAGCAGCTTCGAATTATCCGTCGGAATAAATTATGCAAAAAAATCAGTCATAACACCCATGTCCCTAATACATATTCAGATGGGCTGAATCGGAGTAATATCACTCACATACAAAAGATTTAATATTCTCTAGGTGTGTTTACGTCGAGTTTTTTGAAATATATTAGAACGAATGCGTTATTGTGCTACTACAAAACGACGTAACACGCCTTTTCAAAATTAAGCAACCATTCAATAAAATGCTCGTCGCAAATGAAGTAGAACAAGTTTTCGATGTAATATAAGAAAGAGGTGTAAATGTTTAATTTAATACTTGGAATTGAATGAAACTTCAATTATTTATGTCGCCTGTAAATTTATTAATTTGTATCCATTAAATGTAAACCTGAAACACGATTGCTACATTTCGGGTTGCATTGGGACACTCTGTGACAAAGTAATCCGTCTATTACAACCTATGATTATAGCTTTCGCCTTCTTACTTTTTTAACGACGTTGTGGAAGATAATAAATCTGCATGTAATTTCAAAACTTCTTTCTGGAGTGCTCATAAAATTTTTTAAACTGAAAAAGTTATTAAATTTTTATGAATAGTTTAGCTTTGATGATAGAAAGGCAACAAGTCTTTGTGGTTGCAATAATCCTATCGTGAATATTTTAAACTAATATGCATAATAACAAAGTGGTTTCATCAAGAAGGAAAGAGTAGGAATCGAACTTGCATTTCAGTTTCAAAACGTTCACCCAACTGCAGTTGTCGAAATGGCTTCAAATTTTAAGTTGGCCCTTTAAAAAACCCTCAGTACCTCAATAATTGTATGGATTTACAAGCAGATAATGTCAACGTTAATTTGACGTTAAAATGACGTCAAATTAACGTCACATCCTATTGTAGCGCTACGGCTTGCAGCAATAATCGAAAAATTAATTAAAAACAAGATGTGTAGAAAAATTTAGCATAAGGAGCATTTCAAATTCGACTTCTAATGACCTCGTGTGGGTAAAATTTAAATTGCTCGAGTGAACGATGTGGCCATAAAATTTCTAATCGACTCGATTAATGCACAAAATCCTTGTATTGCCTGACATATATTTCTCAAGGAAATTACCCAGAAATTTTATCCTCTTGCAGTAATTGCCCCAAATTGCCCAAATTAACATATTTTTATTTATTTCTCACCGCCCTCTCGCGTTTCTGTCTTTGCGTTTTGATTGTAACAAATGTATTCATCGTGGAGGTTCCAAATTTAAGTACAGCTTTATGTGAATCCCAAATTATAATAATTAAGTTTAATTAAAACGTCTTTATCGAAGATTCTATGCATCTGGAATTCGAAAAGAGTTATGGTTAATTTAATGATGGTATGCATGGCACTTTCGTTACAAATGCTGTAATTACTATTTTTTTTGTATAAACTGTTGAAGTTATAAAAAATTTATCTCAATGTTTCTCTTCGCTTGACGTGATTTTTCTAGTCTCACGGGAACAATTTAAAAACAACACTAAAAATCAAAATGTTACCGACTGCGCCAATTGTCAGTTTTAAGATAAACTCAATTGTATTGTTTTTAAAATCGGGTGATTATAAATCTCATGATCACCTATTGTATCAGAACGTCAATTAAGATTTAGAAATGCATTGATTGTGCATTAGACAGCGCAATGCAGCGTATGTGGAAGTCGACTAATATTTTATCATTGACATACAAGTCATAGTTTTTTATAAATCCGTTCCGTGGGTGGTCTTTTTGGTTATGGTTTATAGGGTTGTCATGTTCATTTAAACTTCTATATTATTTTTAGTGTATGTTACTAATGACAGGTAAATTGATCACCAGTCTTTTTAACCTCTACTTTTTACAAGCGTTTTTCTTCCGATTGTGAACACAGCTTCATGTTATTAAGTTACAGATAAGAAGTACCGGTAATTAATCAATGTTTTCAATTTGTGAAACGCGGTTGTATTTGTTATGTATATCAAAGCATTCTTCTGCCTTGTCACAATTAACTCGTGGTTCGATGTGGGAGCGTTTTTATAAAATCACTTTTGACACGAAACAAGCGTGTTTATTACTGCGTGTAATCAAAATTAGAAAGTCTGCTCATATTCAAACCGAAATTTAATAAAAAATGACAGGTTACTCGAGATGTCTTAGAAACCAGTACGGTTCTGTCCTTTACGCTTCTCGATTACTCTTTTGTGTCATCCCATCCGTTTAGCTTTCCCTTTCTTGTTCCAAATCAAAAGAGGTGGTTAATTATGTTTGGGTTTATAATTACCACCAAGAAACAATAAAAACAGAACTTCATAATTATTATACACCCCCGTTGTTAGTCTTGGTTCGTATCGAGGTTTAATAATTTTGATGAACTGTATTGTTCCGACAGACTGCTGTTCCACCTACTACGAGAACATATTCAATACTTTCATTATAAAGAAACGAAAAATCGATAATACCATTTGCCCTTGCTCAAGCTAGTGTTCGTTATTGCTCGCGTTGCTTTTTCTGCTCAAAACTCCAATGTTACAGTTTACTGGTTCGCAAAAGCCACCCCCACGGATGCTAGGCAATTATTTAGGCAAAAAAGTTGATTACTTTATTGCAAGATCGCCTCCTTCGCCCCGATGGATTTAAAGTCGCATTTTGGTAAAGGAAGAACCATAAAAATGCTTCATAGTTACATACAGTCCACTAACTTAAATTATACAACAGTGACCCTCTCTCATAGTTTCATATAAATTAGAAGGGTGTGTACCCACCCTTGAAATGAAAATTACACATACAGTAGCACTTAATTGCATTTCTTAAACCCTATAACATCCAACAACCAAGCGGTGCGTAAACCTTAATTCCTACGATACACATATTTTGACACCCGCATATTTTAAGATTTTTCCCTATCAAAAGTTTTCGTTCCATAACTTAATTTGTAACCTGTTCAACAGGCATATCGATTGCACCTAATTTTTCCCTTTCGGGTTAATTTTATTGCTCGTAAACACGAAACCACGACATAATTTAAACTTATGGTAATTTGAGATGACAAAAGTAGGGTAAAATCTGAAACAGGAGGTATACATTACGTTTTTGCAAAATTGAGGAAAAGATGTATTGGTTTTCATTATACTTTTTGATTTATACAGGAGAAGTTGCATAATTAAAGACCGATAAGGAAGGGCTTTCCCCTAAATCACTCGTAGTTATCTAGTCGGGGGTGCATTTAAGTGACTGATGTTGTCTTAACGGAGTCTTCGATTGAGTGATTGAATATTTCTCACGTTTTTGAGTACACTTCAATAATTTTAGCTTGACGAACAGTAATTGCTAGGTTTTAACTCGCCCCCATTAGGATTTGAATAATAATTTGAATTTTTGATAATACCTAAATTTCCCATCAACCCACCAGTTGAAATCCGCAGCTGTGTTGATGTCTTCCGCGATCTCATCTGATGATTACCCATGACCCATGAACCCATTATGCCACGAACACAGTAGCAAATGAAGAAGACAATAACTCTGAATATACATGATTTCACTATTGACCCAAATGTAAATCCGGGAGGTCTGGGAGGTATGGAATACTCTCCAGCGCACCTGGAGGTTAATCAATCAGTCCAAAATTCCTCCCATTCAATTTGTTAGTTTGTTTGAAACAGAATTATAGAAACTTTTTAACTATTTAATCGTGAAAATCACTTGACGCTTTCAACATGCAATACACTATTTTTTTCACCGTTTATTGATAAAAGTTTCCCGACTTACTTGGTTGGAATTGTTTGAAAATAATTTGAAATAACAAAGGAAATTAATTTAAAACGATAACTCACAACAAAATGAAATATTTGAAAGTTTGTTTGCAGTTGAGTTTTAAAACTATTTTAAATAGGAATGAAATAAATCATGTAGAAAATATACATTTCTGATAAACATGTTACATACCATAACCGCGATAAAAATCTTTGTTTGGCGAACGAGGGTTGGTCGATTCATATTTTTCATCTCGACTGAATGGTGAGAAAACAAAATTTAGTATCTAATGATATTTTGGGGTAAAAATGACACTTGGGGGAGTTGCATTAATCAGGTTGTATTTTAAGTTGCATTAACGAAGTAATTTTATCCTGCATCTCGTATGCTGCGTTTGATCCATGTCAAAAGGTGTACTTTACACAAAATAAATTATTGTACCAGAAGATTAATTCATTCGTCGTACTGAAGCATTAAACGTCAAGAATTATAATTAATCAAGAACAATGAAACCAACTCGTAATACACTTTGTTTACAGTGTTCTGTAAATTTTACGATTTTATCGTATTTTATAATTGAGTAGATGATATCTTGACTAAATTAATTCTTTAGAAAATATTACTTGCAATTTTGTATGGCGTGTTTTATACTCGAACAGTAACTACATAGTATAATTACACGGATATTTTAATTAGATTAAACGTAAATTCACTTTATTGATCATCATTATAATAAACGTTTAACTCAATTATGTCATATTTAAGCGAATTACTATAATTACGCATTATTTGCTCTCGAAATTATTACGCAGTCGCTTTTTTTATTAACTAATTAAATTCATTCTCCAAATCGAGTTTGTGACTTGGAACGCTTGGAAAGTACACGGATAAAGAGGTTTCGCTAATGTCGTTTCAGCCACATAATCGCGCAAAATTTGGACAAGAAGAACAAAAATAATAAATCCTCTTAAAATTAGAGAAACTTTGCGGTCCGTGATGAACCTTAACGACGTGAATGACAGTTTTAATGAGGAAGGCAGCTACGGTGTCGTAATGAGATAACATATTCAGAAGTGAATTGAATAAAATGACGTAACTGCCGGGGAGAGACTACAATGGACCACCACTTGAAATGCAGCACAATGAATGCAAAGCTTAGATTCTTCTTTGATATGTTACAAGGTTTGACTTCCACATTGACAAACAATGAAGCCGCTATCGAATACGTTTTCTTGTTTGTTACTTTGGAACTTACTAAATAAGTTAATTATTTTGCTCCATCTTACTTTATGTAGTCATTGTTTCACAACTCAACTGTTTCCTTTTCAATGAGCTTTTCTTATCTGCCAGTTTCTCTCGCTTTCCTGTCGCAAATTTTTAACCTGTTGATGTAATGATAGAACCCCAACGGCCTGGACAAACCTCTTGCTGAATCTTGATATACAAGCAAGGTGACCAAACAGATCTTGAAAATGATAAACCTTCAGTCCCAGAATAAGCATAAGCTGTCTGACAAAACAACTCACATTGTATATCTGCGACAAAATGCAATCTCACATACTACCTTTGCAGATTGATTTTCAGCAATCAGCGACTGATCTATGTTAAAACTAATGAAGCAAAAGCGTCAGGCCACTGATATAACAGAGACCTCATCATTATAAATAACTTGTCGAAATATCCGGTTTCGCTTGGATGTAAAAAAAGTGTAGATCCTGGCCCCTTAAAAATTGGATGTACAGTTTACACGCCTTAAATGAAGTCAATCTTGCAAAATTTCAGGTGGCTGCAGTTGCCCGTCTTTGACAACACTCGGAGAGAATTTTTTATTACCAGTATTCCATGCTTCCCAGTACTGGCAATTAAATATCTCCTTAGGGTTAGTGTGTGAATAAAGAGCAGAGAATGCGCTGGAGGAAATCCATAATTCCTCAGACACCCCGAACTTACACCTGGGTTTTGGTGTTCAAAAACCTCCAGAGCCCCCCCCCCCCCCCAAGAGAGAAAATCACAACAAGTTCAGATTTCCATTTACGAGATTTTGTCGTATTCTCTCGAGTGCCAGATTTCCCTAATGATTCCCCCCTTGCCTTTAAAAATAAGCCTATAAGTTGCATTCTGAAAAAAACTACTCCAAAGTATTTGTTTTTATTTGTTAATCTATGGTTGAATTTTGTTCCTCCGGAGAAAAAATGATAATTGATGAACCATTTTTCTAAGTGAAGAATACATTTTATTTTAGATTTAAAAGTAAATCCTTGCCTTTGATCACCAAGCTTTTAATTAAAATGAGATTTAACCCAGAAAAAGAATTCACTCAATTTCTTGTGATGAAATAATAATGAAATTGTATTGACTATTACTTGCGCTTGTATGCTTACATTTTGGTTAGAATATCCAATGGATTGATACAAATTTGCTATATTATGCAAGCAGATTTTGATTTAATACTATTACAATCCTTGAATGAATTCACATAATCATATTAACGGTGTTCAATACACGACAGTGGCGGCTGATACAAAGGAAGCGAAACGCTGCCCTTCCAAAATAAAATATTAAAAATAATAATTATTAACTTTTTTCCAAATTCTCGTGACAGCACCAGATTTGTCTAAGGACAAACCAGATCAGGGACCTATCCGAGCCTTAAGAAATTTCTAGTCGGAGTTTCAGAGATATCGCCCTTCGTAGCACCTCGATTTTTACCCAAAAAAACGTAGTTTTCGAAAACTGAGACTTCTTTTTTTTTTAACGAAAAATCGATAAAAATTGAGTTGTTATAAAGAGCGACATCTCGGAAAGCAGATGGACTAGAATCTTCTGTAGAGCTTTATCTACTTTAAATTTGATAAGACCATTTTGGATATAGTACAGAGAATGAATAGGAAAAGGTCAACTTACGATTTTGTGATTTTTACCATTGTTCCGGTTAGAACCTGATACTGAACTAAACAGAACAGCCATCCCCCGCATTCAAAATTACGCCAACTGTTATTTTCAATTTTTAATGTATGGCTGATCGGGGCTCATAACCTGTTATTATTATCTCCATGCCTGTCAATAACAATAACAGTTGTGGGTGATGCAGTTTTTTGTTCCTTCTCAACAAGGAAGACCACTAAAAATCCATTTTTTCGAGATTAAAAAGGCGGTTGGCATAATTTCTGAGAAGTTTAAACGAAGCTGTTATCGGGAGACCACTTTGGGAGTCATGTTAAGAATGTGTTTTAGTGAGACGATAGTGAAGACTTTGTTTCATTAAGAAGCATCAATAATAATCAAGGTGTAGCGAGTGAGTGAGTGCTCTCGGTATGAACATCATTTAGAAGACGATCAAAGCAACTGCTGCTAACAGCTATTAAAAGCTTTGTCGAAGTGCCTGCATCGAAATATATTGTGACTGATTAAATTTTAAAGAACAAAGTACAAAAGAAAATTGTATTGTTAATAAATTTAATTGGCATTTCTAAACGACAACTTTACAACTGATAAAATATTTCCGTCACTTCAAACATTTTTTCGCCATTCCATTCCCAAAGAGATTTCGCGATAATGACGATGAATGGAAAAAGTAAGCGGTACGCGACAAGTACAATAACTCTTTGATTGCGCGGTTCTTGTAATTCGAAAAAAATTGGATGACATTGTAACGACATTTTCTCCAGATAACAAAACTTGTCTTCAAATGATAGTAGCCTGCTAAAGTACATTCTACGACTACCGACAACCCCTAAATGCGTTTTTTATGATCCGATTACAAATTCCAAACGTGCTACATTTACAATCATTTGAAAGTTCATGATTTACGTAAATTTGTGACGATAAGCTAAGTGAGTTGATATTTTTTATGTTTTTACTTTTCTGAATAACTTAACATTTACATTTTTGATAGCGCAACAAAAATTCCTTGACCTTAATTGAAATGATAAAATATTTTTCAAATTTTTCTATAAAATGCAATTAAGCGACGAAAATCAAATTCCTGACAGAAGATTACGCTTTTCTTGTGGCACCGTCAAATAAACTTCAACCGAACTATAAATCGAACCTTTCAATTTCTACCTTTTATAAAATGAAATAAAACAGATACGAATTTTCCTCACCGCGGTTTTCACCTTTCCTCAATTAGACCGATGACGAAGCTTCTTCATAATAGGACGAGATATTGGAGAGAGAGCATTTTTGCCCATAACTCTTTCAGAATCCAATAATTGAAAAGCATTTGTCAGATGTCGTATGCAAAATGCATAACCGAAGGATTAGAGGCAAAAACTGTCTCATCATGTTCACGCACGATCTGCAATATTGTTTGTTAAGTAGGGTGTGAGCTTCCACGCGATACAAATAAACGAAACCATTCATACATAACGAACGTGATCACCTACCCTACTTTTATTTTACATCAATAGCACCACCGAATTCGTAAGGAGGGTGATGATTCAAGAAAAACGCAAAGTTTTCTCTTAAAGCTCCCTCAGCAAATAATGTAGTAGCAGATTCATATTAAATGGTATGAAACAAAATATGGGGCTGCATTTTGCATGAATGACACCCCGCGGGCGAAAGGGGGGAAGTCCTGATACGCAGATTAGAATAGCAAAAGACGATCCGCGAGAAGATGTCCCATATCGGGCGCCAAATCGTTGCAGAGATTTTCCTTCGTACTTCTTTTCTTTCAGACTATATATTATGAAAAATTCAAAATAAAGATTTAAGAGTGACGTCGTTGTTACGTTTACTTTCAATTAATTTTAAAGCTGTGTTTAAACAGTCGTAAATTATTAAGGTGTGTAGGTACTCACTTTTCGCTTGGTTGAAACGTTAATTTACGGTATGTGAGTTATATCAATGAAGCTTTCTGTCTACAAGTCTACGTAATTTTATGTGGTTCACCCTCAAAGTCTTACCAGCACTCAACAGATAATTGTGTCTGACATTTCATTCCATCATACTAGGCACAGATTCTTTGTGCCAGTAGACGACTCTCAAAGTGCACTATTACCAGTACATTTCCTAATAATTTGCGGTTCGTGACCAAAACGATTTTGGTTGTCTGATGGTACGGATAATGGCCGATTATTCTAGTTTTTCATAGATAATCGCGCTTGTGTTCTTTTTGAGACCGTTCTGATAATTTGATCTCGATTGTGAGCTTTTGTTTGCTTTATTAAAATCTCCAACGAGGATGCAATTTTATAAATCATCGTCTTCTGATAGCGTGCTTTATCTGACATCGAGAAAATGAAATATACCCGAGGTCTTTGTTTATGATCCAATCAATAAAGCACGCAGTGTTACATTTCTCAGATTTATTTAATCAATTTACAATATTTGTACGTTTTAATTACTTGGAAAAACTTGGAAGCGATGGTAAGACACTCTCATCGGGAATCTAGCTCGTGCCTCGTGTTTTGTGGGCAAATTAGTCAAATTGGACACTAAATATGGTACGACGAGGGGAGAGAATGTCGACAGCAATCATAATCATTACCAACCTTTCATTTTACACCCACTAGCTCTGAATGCTAAGTACCCTTATTTAAATATAATTTATATTGACTACATAATGAGTACTGCATTTTGTAAGACGGATTCGAGCGTGTCTCGCTTTTATTTAAATGAAAATATGTCGGCCATATCTTGGACGCTATATTAGTTTCTACTAATGTGATTATGTTCTTTAACTATTCATAAGTCAAATCGTGGGTTCCAATAAAGCTGAGTAGACACTATAAATTTAAATGTAATTTTCTTGAAATAATAATTGTAACCCCCAAGTTGCCTACGGGATCGGCTGTAAAACGACCTCCTATTATCCTTTCTTATACTAGCAAGTAGTCACGCACAAAAAGTCTTTGTTAAAATTTAATTGAATAGAAATTAAATGCTCAGTATCTATAGTTGGCGTTTTTTAATGCTACAACTTTATTTTATTTAAATTTCCTTTTTTCTTCTTCAACCTCTTTCGCACGCCGCTACTGGCAATCCGACCTACATAAACGCGATATTCACGCATTCCAGATATGGCTTTGTTTTGCAAACTCTTACAAAAGAATCAACACGCATGCATCTTGATATGCTATAATTTACGTATAAACCATTTTAAATTCGAGATAAACCCGCCAGAACCAATTACAAATCAGTAACCATTACTATATGTACATTGCAGGGTAGTGGCGGCTCGTTTTAAAGTGCCAACATGCCAAGGCACTCCCAATAATATACACAAAACTAAGTTTTCTGATTGTATTCATCCTTTCAGAGTAACCCAATTGTTATGTTTGCTCACCATTTCTGGTAGTAAAACAAACTTCTTCTGATGAATTACCTAGCGCTCATTATTTTTGCATAGTTCCATCCTTCGAAACTGGATAATATGAATGGCATCGGGACTAGCAGGACAACTGAATTGCGAAGCAAGAGTAGTAAAATGTAATATGTGGATATTCCACGCAACGTTGTTAGAAGTGAAAATTTGAAATCCACTTAATATTTCATATTCAAATCACAAGAGCTTTATTTGAAGTTTATCGACATTGTATAATAAGGAAATCACAATACAGCCAATTATAAAGTTACTCGTATTTGAAATTCTACTAATAATGTGCCAGAAAGTTAAATTAGATAATCCAATTGTATACATTCGAACTTCTACCAATTACATCTCCGAGTCCAATTCATAAAAAATTACGTAACCCAGTAGAGAGGTAAACCAGAAAATATTTAAATAAGAATTTAAAAACTTGTCGTTTGATTTATTTTGTTTAAATAAAATATGGTTGACAATTTCTTGTACAGAGTAAACTTTCTAATGTGATTTACTATGGGAACAGTTGATTTATCTGGAATACACGTCGCGTCGGGGTAGTCGCTCCAAAAAGTTGATAATTACGAAATTTCTAAACACGTGCAGAGTTGAGAGTTCATAAAACTTGAACAATAATCAAACATCTTTATAACAAAACGCTTTTAAGGTAAAAGCTTGATGAAATTGCAATAAGACACGCGAGGAAAACTGTAATTATGGGTAGATTTTCAAGCGACTTCAATTTCAGCGATTATGATGTGGTTTTCTTGCATTTAAATTGAATTTTCAAGTAGGTACGGATGTGAAAATAAATTGCAAGTAGGTAGGTTATACGAAGAACATCGATAACATCGTTTAAGGTGTGCTGGTTCGTTCTTGTGGTTTGTGAGGCCAATGAATGGACGAGAGGCAAAATGAATGAAACATTTTCATTATGATTTTACATCAAATCACACAAAGGCCAATTTAGTGCCTACCGATTGCACCACGCACACCAACACGTTAACAACAAAGCCAACAAATCATCGTAATAAATTTGGAAGAGGAAGAAAAACGGCCAAGTAATCTCCAACTTTTACACCTTACGCACACCATCGTCGCTCTAGGTGTTCTTTATACTCGATTTTGTCACCACAAGACGAAAATTTTTTAACCAGTCATCCTTTGGTGAAGTTGATGAATGTGTTGGAAACATGAATTTTATGTACTTGAACGGTGTAACAGAGATTACTAAATTATACGGAAAACGAGTGGAACGAACGTTAACTTAAACGAATGACTAGAAGAAGTAGATATTTCATCCACACCAATTGCTTTATTGTTTCTAAAAGCTATTAATTTATCTTTCAGGCAACAAAGCGAAACTAATCTTGTAAAAGTTTACTTGGTGTATATTACACTGTCAAAGAATCTCAACAATTACTTGTTAGCACCCGCAACAACTACAACTACACTTCATTAATATTTTGTAATCACAAACTCGAGAAAAAAATTTTCTAACGGAAAATTATGCGCGAAAGCGTTATAAACCAGGTAAATGCAATTTAATTTTGAAAGTTATGCAAACTGCCAATTATAAAAGTTTTTCCAGTATTAATATTAATTTATACAGTGGAAATTACTTTGCAAAAGTTTACAAAATAAAACTACAAGTAATATTTTCTATTAATTCCTTTTTAGATGAAGTTGGGATTAAAATTGTTCAGTTTCTAGAGATACTAGAAAACTTGAAAGAGCTTACGTTCGGCTTACGCGGTATTCGGTCAAATAATGACAAAATCATTAAGAAAATTTTAGAAAATCCATCCCTCTGACGTGATTCAATATATTAATGAATTATGGTAGTTGAAAGCATAAATTTCGGGTAAAAAAGTCCACAAATCTATTCCGATTTTCGATTGGCTGTTTCTAAATGTACTGAATGATTACGTTAAAATAACTAACTAAATATAAAACAAAATATTAAAACAATAGAATTTCATCTGTAACATTAGTTTTCTTCTTTTTCAAACATTCTTAGTCCTACCCTGTAAAATGTGTCGAATTAAAGTCTTTTCGTTGTTTTTAAAACTAAAATTTTAAATAGATACTAAATACCCCCCCCTCTGCCTTAGCATTATTACGCCACTGTTCTTTACTCTCCTATGTACCTACTTTAATTTTATCATGATTTTGGAAAAAAATTATTATATTTTTTACGAAAAGTTCATTTCGGCACTGGAATTTTTTGTAAAGAATTCAAAATAATGTGGTTACGTTTCGTTTAAATCAAGATTTGCCCTACAAAACTTAGTCATATGAGTGGAACGAAACCTCTAAGTGTGACTGGGAGCAAAAAACGCACTAAAAATTAGACAAAAATGTTTTAATGAAATAAACTCTCGCTCTGGGTGTTTAATAAGAGGAGGAGGAGGAATTGAAGAATTTGGTAGCTACTTTAATTTACAGTGCTAAAATGTCGGGAATGTAACGCCCCAGGTTATATTTTTACAAGAATGTTCAAGTCTCTCTAGTAGATATTATTGATATTGTTCAAGCACAAAGTCATAAAGTTAAAAGTTAAGTTGAGAAAAGGTGATATTGTGAGATCATAAAATATGTCTGATCTTTATGATGTCGTATATTCTTGAAATTGCATTTTCGAGTCCATTATTCACTAATTTTCATTTTTGTATTGTATTGCAAACTTTCATCAGGCAGTTTGTGCAACATTTTATTGTTTCGGTTCATCTTCAGTTTGTGTGCTTGGGTGTGACACATAACGAGGTATGCTGAACTTGTTGATGCGTCTACTTTTTTACCTGTTGAATCCAGCAGTCAAAACGAATGCTCAACGCACACGTATTTTTATGTTAGTTGAAGAAATCTAATTTGCGTAAATTGGATGGAAGAAAAATTGAAAAATTGAGTTTGTAAACAATCTTAAATTATATGCTCCTTGGAGAATTAACTCCCTTTGTATCGGCTTTTCGTTTGGAGACTTGTCACCGATGGTATGAACGATGGTCGTCATGCAAGTTATTCCCTCGTGAACGATCACGAACCTGCATTGTCCCAAGACAACAATTCTCATGATTAAATCAGTAAAATAATGTATTTCCAGATAGGCTACTAGTATTTATCAACGATAAAAAGAATTTAAATACTTCTCCGCTATCGACATATCAGATTCAATAAATCAAGATATTTTTTAAATTATATTATAAAACATCTTTAGTAAAGTAACTGGCAAAGATGAAATTTATTTAAAAATTGTGACAAGTATTGATGTCGATACTCGCAAATTAAATTTATAGCTGATCCGGACGATATCATCCATCCATTCAGGAGACGCGGCAGCGCCCCATTATAGGATGTCCACGAAGTCGTCCTCCGTTCCATTAAGGAACAAAAAAGAGGTAAAGGGAATCTTGCACAACACGACATCCAGAAACTATTTTCATGTAAATTTGTTGCAAACTCAATTTTGTGATATTAATTTAACTTTTTAATTCGTTTCGTCCGGAGCAAAAGTAATTTTTATTCAACAATTAAAAGTTTCGACGAGGTGAACGCTGACGCCGGGGTTAATTAAACAGGAACGCAAACTCAATTTAAATCAAACATAAATGGAAAAGCTTGACGAGTTTAATAAATTAATGGTAAAAACTACAAAGTTTAGCTTTGCTCACCTTTTTAGTTAACCTAATAAACTAATGCTATGGCGTGTAAGCGCTCCAAGTGGTCCGTTAATAAAAATTCTATTAACAACTCGTAAATAGCTTTTCATGAGCAGATTACACGTGATATTTTAAAGTAAAAGCGGTTTGATTCAAATCTAATTCGTTTGATGTTTGAAGGTGAAAGAAACCGTAAACTCAGCAGTACGTGAAAATGGATGTTAATCGAAATATGTATGTATAGAGGAATGAAAATAAGTGAGCTGTTGGGTTGAGGGTCACCAAAGCTGGAGGAAATACAAAGGCCAAGAAGAACAGAACTGCGAGAACGAAATTCGGCAAGGAAGCTTCAATAAAAATGTTCGATACACATTTAATTTTAATACGGAAGAAATCCATTAAGTTTTAATCAAATTAAGTCCAGCTTGGAGTAATAAATCAATGGGTTCGATGTTAATATTGCCTAATTACAAATCCAATCTTTAGCGTAAGCCGTAAAAGGTCGTAAAATTTAAAGAAAAATTAAAGTAGGATATATAAAGTATGTTAAAATACCTCGACAATAAAGGCCATTATGTGGCGGTCAATTACAAAATTACTTTAATATAATAACAATTTGTAGTCGCCAGTAAACAAACAAGTTGGAGAGTGTAAACTAAGTTACCCACGTCTCTTATGCAAATCTTGTAACTCTTTAATAATCTGGAGAGGAAAAATTATGCGCGTGTATGTTTTCGAGGAAGCAAGTTAAAAAGTTGGCACTAAATATTCAAATAGACTGTCGAAGAGGTTCGCTTTTCCAAAGTTATCTCATAAACATGTAGATGTTGCGTGTTAAGCTCTCAGGCGCCAGAAAGACGAACGCTTTCAAAGGGCTAAAACTGCTGACCGATTGGACCGCCCGTTCGATGTCGTCTCCGTATTATTATTTTCAACTCGAAATTTTTAGTCTACAAACTTTCAATTAAAGTTTCCACTACAATACCAAACTTGTTCGAATATCAAAAACTCTCTCATAAATCATTGGTTAATAACATTTCGGTTCAATAAGCATGAGGAGGATCGTCGATCATCATCGTTATTATGATTACCTACATAAATAGCATAGTTTCCCTCGTAAGTTTTCCATTAGCACACATTATTCAAATACATGACGAGGGTTTTCAGTTCTCGAGTTTCAAAAATTTCGTTACTATATCAAAACTCTTCCATTTGTTAGCTTTTTTTTAAATATGTATATGCCAAGTTTTGCAAGATCTGTAGCTTCACACCCCCAATCGAGCAAACTTTTTGAAAATAGCAAGAAAAGTAGATATCCATAACTTGAAAAATCGGTCGTTGTGACACTTAATATTTAAAAAAAATTCCTAATAAATTATAATAAACTACAAGCCGCCGCGTCGGTGATCCGAACAAGTATATTTGACGAAGAGGAAAATCGCTGAAAAAATCTGGTGTACAAGTGAAATGAAATTTGAGAAAATCCATGGAAATCTCAAGAAATCCGAGGAAATCTTAAGAATCAAAGGAAATTCCACATGAATTAAATCTTGTAGATGAGCTTTTTGTTGCTTTTTTTACTTTTTCCTACAGAAATATTTCTGGCAATCCTGGAGGAAATATCTCGATAATCTAGTAAAAGGAAATCTCGTGTACAAAATTTGTGATTTGCCGCTGTCAATCAATTGTTAACTGACAATAATTCTTAATGTACATTTAATTTTTGCTTGCAAAATTTTGTTCTGAATAGCATAATTTGCCAAACTGGACTAAAGGATATCTAAAATAATTACCAGTATTACTGGAAACTGGAGGGTATTCCATCCCCCCCAGACCCCCCGTGTATATTTCCACGAGATATTTTTTCAAACACATTTTAAATTCCTGTACACCGGGCGATCAGAGGGTATGGAATACTCTTCAGAACTATCTAAAATTTGCTCTGTAAAAATGAAAAGTTCCTATTAAATAAAAACAATCAAAACAAATGTTTAAATTATGTGAACCGGGGGGTCTGGGGGGTATGGAATACCCTCCAGAATACTCGTGATTGTGTTTGAAAGAAAAGTAATCCCGCAATCATGACGACTGAATTCTTTTAATGCAACCTATAATGTTTTCAATTTTTCTTTTCTTATATTTTCAAATTTTTATAACTTGATGAATTTTTCGGAAGCGTATTAACTAAACTGCCAAAACGGTGCGGCCCGAAGACCGCACTGCTCCGTCACTTTTCCAAAGGCTCCCAACATTGAATCAATCGGAATTATTTTGATGTTATATTCTGCAATTAAAGCCACAGCTAGGAAGCATGATTCCTCCCCGTCGCAGGGAGAAAAAATTAAAAACTAAAATAATGGTATAAATCGACAAAAAACAAATAACAAAACCAAATAATTCCTAAATTCAAAAAAACCGCCTGTAGGGCTACAATCCCGGTAGAGACAACATATTTTTTCTATTGTAAATTTTATGGCAATCAAAGTTCAAAAAATGTAAAAATTGTAAGTTTTATTAAATCAATTTATTTTAATTTATAAGCTTTAAAAAAGCATATTCGATTAAGATAAAGGTATGGTTTAAGGTTACTAAAAGCCACAGGTAATATCCAAGCCTGTTCACATCCGAGTGCAAGAAGTATGTTTTTGAGTAAAATAATAAGTTAAAAATTGTAAAAAAAAATTCCGATCAAAACTTTTAAATGAAATTTAAACTTCAGGATCGGAATAAAGAGAAAAGTGTGGCGCGAATATACAATGAGATGCAACAATAAATTTTTCTCACGCGTTAGTTACGAGGAGAAAAGTGTAACCATTTCTATTGGAAAATTTTTTATCCTCTTATTTTTTAAGGATTTTCTTTTTAGATTCGAAGGAAGGCTCGTAAGATAACAATATCCTTGCTGTGGATTTGAAGTTTATAAAGAGAAGGAAATCGATTGAGCCGAAAGAATTTATTTTCTATGAAATGATTGAAAAAATTTCAATGTGACGAATTGAGGAGTAAAAATTACACTTGCAGAATAAATTAATTCCGTTAATGTTCCGTTAAGGAACATTTCGATTGCGAAAGAGAGGGTGTGCTTAATCCCAAATCTCTTGATTCATATCCCTATTTCAAAAATGCGATGAGTCAGGTCCCTACATGTCCATTTATCACATAACTTTACATACATAGTACTTGGTATGAAGAAGTGGGTCCATTGTGTCGTTGCCACCCTCACCCACCCCACACATTGCATTACACTATTAAACATATGTGTCTTTCCCGACGATTCCTTCATCGCCTCCCGTATTATATGGTTTATTAAGGCACGTGTGATTCACCCTGGCGCACTCATGCTGTGCAAGAAATTAGATTTGTAAAACCTATGCGCCAGATAAATGGCCAAGCGTGGAAAAAATACAAAACACAGTTGGATCTATCAACATTTAACGACAAAACATTATTCTGTTTGAAAAATAAATTTCTCAAAAACCCGATCTTTGTACTTATTAGTTCGTCTCGAGTCTGTGTTATATGGAAAGTTGGGCTAATTCACCAACTGTTATCTATTTCCTACTTGTCAAGTAAAGTGGCCCCGAGGCTACGTTCTCTAATCCGTCTTCACGCGTCTCTCGAAAAGGTTTCCTTTGTCGCCCATTCACGAGTCGTCCGTGTTCCACCTTCCGAATTCGTGCGTAGTCATACTATTTAATGACGCCATAATAGCGAGTACTTGCCAGACATCACCACCAGTAATTTTTGAGCATTGTCAAACAGACAATGGGCATGTTCTAGTACATGTCTCGGACAATTAGGCCAATCATAAAAAATGTCTGATGCATTCGAAACAGTAAAAAGTTATAATTTATCGGGGAACCCCCGAGGCGCTATCGAAATTGAAAAAAAAAATTAAATTAGGGTTGAGTTCGCATTAACTACCTGACCGCCCGTTGTCAAAATGTAAAACAAGCTTGTTATTATTGAATCGAACGTTGTAATTCAAGCAATTTTATGTCATTCAATATAATATGGTAAGGATTACGGATTCCTACTTTCTCTTAGAAAGTTAGAAGATACGGTCTTATTTGAACATGCATGAAACTTTTTAAAATTCAGACAAACCCCGAAAAAGGTTTACATTCGAACAAATAGCTCCATTAGCACTCAATACAACCTATACCAACTACTTGAAACTTTCAACACAATTTGTAAAAGTTTCAACAAAAGTTCAAATCAATTCCGTTTATTGGACGCCGCTAGACTTCTCTTGCGTTATCATTCCTAAAATCTCCCCGGCTCATTTGAAATTCAAGAAGTCGACTTAATTTATGTGGACCTTTATCGGGCCGATTTATATAAAACCGGGTGTAGATGCAAAAATATGCTTATCTGCATCTGACCGAGAAAATGAGAAAAATATTGAAATCACCAAAAAAATTACGTTGTTGCATCGCAGGATTATACAGCCGAGTTTTTGTGCATCACTGATGGAGCAGACGAGATGTGTTTTCAATATTTGACTTTTACAGAACTCAGCAGGAAACGTTAAGATCGAAAAACCATGCCGAATTACCCCACGATTTGTAAGAAAACTTCGGCTCGTTTCCTTTTATTACAAACAACAAACACAAATTCAGTAAAAGTCAAAAAAAGGAAACGTAAAACAAATTAATCTCCTTTTTTCCGAAAAATTCGATAATAGAGAACAATAAATTTTTGAAACATTAAATCGTAATAAAATTTTGCAAAATAAATCAAACAATTTCCCGATAACCGTAAATTTTCAAATAGAATAAGAAAGTCGGAAAACTTGGGTACTTTTACGAGCTTTCCTCGATAACAATAATTAAGTGTATGTCATACCATGCAGTCGGTCCGACTCGAAAATATCGCTGATCAGCATTATTCCAACTTACCTAAAACAAAAATAAACAACATTAGGAAAAACCAACATAGGAGGGTTGAAAAATTGCGCTCGCATTTGTATTTTTTACAATGGAACACAAATACAAAATTGTAAAAACTTTCTGGTACAGGAAATCATCTATAACTTCCGAATATTTCAACAGGGAAAATGGCATCTAATAAAATGCGCATAATGGGCCGCTGCAAATCACACGAGGGGAAAAACAACAAGCCGGGAATTTATAGTTTATATCGCAAATAAAGGGGGCTAAATTATTGGCCATTAAATAATAATTATTGAAAAAATGATAAAAGTTTGCGGATCGCTTTTTGACGGTGTGGTAATTTTCCCTTTCAAACATATTATACTACTTCCCCCCCCCCCCCCATTTTAGTTATATGTAAGGTTGTAATGTAAATGGTTGATAAGATGTAGCCATTAAAATTTATTTTGCTGGCCTTATCAGACTGAAAAGCACTTTTATACAACAAATATGTCCGTTATAAAAGTTTTATCGACAAAAACATAAAAAATAGCCAAGTTCATAAAATAAATAAAATACCAAAGAAAAGATAAGAAGTCAAGATTAAAGTAAAAACAATAAGGATCGAAGTTTGTAACATAAACTCGATGTACGTTCACATTTTGAAAAACGATTATTATCTTAAAATGTCACGATTCGAAATAACAATTTTCAATCACAAAGGTAATTTCTATAATTTTCGAAATAACCGTATTTTTCTACTTTATACGTTAGAGTAATCGTTTGCACTTAAAAGCCATGTAGGTGGAATGTAATATTATTGAACCAATGTACTATGGACAGGCAACATTATCATTCAAAACCTACTCGTATACCAGAACTTACAACTTAATTCTCATTTATCTTTGCGATGGCGACAAAAGTTATTTCTCCATTTTCAATTGTCATTTTTTTGTAATAATATCAGCCAAACACCGGCATGAGTAGGAGTAACGTAAATTTGATTGTAAACAAAAATTAAAATCAGCCCTTAAATAGGCATGGCATACCAGGCATGTCTGTGTGTGGGTACCTTTGGCCATTTCCCTAAATTTAAAAAGAAACGATTATGATTGGATAATGATTACCACAGCTAACTCATTTTACCCTACAAGAAAGAAAGAAGAACAAACAGTTCTCAAAATCAATAATGGTAAAAGAAAAGGTGTGAATTTTTAAAAACTTAATTGTTTCTTTAACGAGACAAGCTAACGGGTGGCATTGACAACAATTAGTTTAATGCCGAACACGGTAAAATAATTGTGGTTTAATTAAAAAAATTAATTTTTAACGTTTCCAAAAAAATTAAATGTTTCATTCGGAGCAAATGTACTTTTTGTGACTCGTTTGTAATTGTCCGGCTGCGTTCCACTACGTTCATTTGTCATTTCCACAAACTCGTAACAAAATTGCAAATATTGCCCCCAACAAAACTGTATAATATTTTCTCTAAACGTAAAAGTAATTAACGTTTTTATTGTACACTAAGTGCGCATCTACTCAAAACTCAACTTATCAGCTGGAAGTGCTATAGCTTTTAGTGTCGCCCGTTAAATAAATAAATACGAAGTAAATTAAAAACTTAATAAATACCCCTGGGGCATACCCCCCAGAAATATCAAAAACCGTCAGTTGTTTAGTTTATTATATTATATAAATTTTTTTAGGACCAAGGTTAAAAATATGAAGTTTTACAGAAAAAGTTTTTAGAAAGAAAATCTTTTGCACATTTCTCTCTGTGGCTAGTTTGCCTTTGGATAAGCTAGCATTGTCTGTTTCATAATTAAGCAAAACTCTAGTATGGATAAATAATTCAGGTGCATTTTCCGAATTCGTTTGAAAGAGCACATCAACATGAACTCGAGCGAGTGCTAAAAAGAAGAAGGTAAAACCATCAAGGATAAAAAGCAGGAGGTAATAATATATTTAGCTAAAACGTATAGTAAGCATGCAAGTAAAACGTTAACCACTGAAATGTAGGTACGATCACCACGAGCACGTACTGGAGGAAATTCTTCGTGTTCGGAGAACTAATGAAAAATTAGAGTTGGCAGCTCTATATGCAGATACATGGCATTTAGTACCTGCAATTATACATCAGGAAGCAATAAATAATTCAGTTTGAATTTGTCACGAGCGAAGAAATACATTATGTCGCAATAAAATATCCGGATAAGATCAAATGGACACATTTCGTTGCAACAGAAACACGTAACGCTAACTTTTACGGCAAAACTAGCATTAATGCCAACTCTATTTTTTTTGATCTCGCGATACCAACACTTTCAAAATAAGAAAATTTCCTAATCAATTCGCCGACGATAGCGTCGGTCTTCGAAACGGCTGCAAATTGTGTACACGTACCGACTGCGCCAGTTTGTTAGAAAAAATTTAATTAGGAGATCAAACAAAAACGACACAATTAAATTTTTTCGCTTGACGTTTTTCGCGTCCTCTGCTGCAACTAAAGCTCGTCATCGATTCCTCGAGGTATTTTCGTGTGCTATATTTTTATAAATCGCGTGAAGTAATTTTATTGGTTTCTTTTGTTTTATGTGGTACCAATTTAGATCGGTAGAAGGCTTATAATCTGATAGCGTTGCTTGATAAAATCGGTTTATAAGAGCCGAGAGAGCAACAAGCCATTTCATGAGGTATTCTTCGCATTCTTTTAAAGAAATTTAATCTCCTTAAAAGTAAATGTCAGTAGTTTTTACCACCTGTTGGGTGTTGGTTCACGTATATGCTCCAACATACAACAAAAGGGCACGTTTGTTTGATAAAAATCTCGACCGTGCTACAGAGGGAGAGAGCTTGATCGAATTATTTACCACGAGCAAAAATTTCACTTTATTAAATTTTCCAGTTTAAAATTAACTGCATGTTTGCTGATGACCAAACAATGTGCCAATTAATAGCTTTGATTGCACTATCGTCATCAATCCAATAACATCAAATGAGGAATTTGCAAATTACCATGGGAGAACCTGTAAATCGAGCACAATTATTTGCACACACAACTATGTATAGTACATTAACAGGAATATAATCAACATTCGCTAATCCACTTGCTTGTCACAAACAATTTTTTCAAAAACTGGTTATTCATTATCCGAATGGTCATTTTAATTGTATTATGCAATTTTGCATTGGAAATCCTCGCTTGTTTTTATTACAATGCGTCCTTTAATTTCAGCAACTCAGCGCACCCACCAATCTCTCCAAAACAATAATGAAAAATGTGGCACCTTATCATTAAATCTCGACATCATTTTTACTCTATCATCAGACGCACACCGTTAACGTGAATGTTGAGCATCAGCAAATCAAACAATCGTGTTCATCATTGTACGATCGAATTGTCTAACACGAAACAGTTGATTGTTTTTTAATAAGAAAGGCAACCACATAAAAGACATCAAACTGAGATTTTGACAGCTGCACAATAAAGGATCCGCTTTGTTTTACTTTGTAAGCTCTAAGGAGCTTTCGACGTTTGATGCCTACATAACAAATAAGATCGAAATATTTGGATAAAATTTCACAAAAACTAAAAGTTGGTTCTCGAATTGTTTCCCAAAATTGCTGATTGTTTCTCAAATTTTTTCAATTGTTTTAGTAAATTTTTCATCAGATTTCATAAATTATAAAAATAGATATTATAGAAAAATAAGTTTAAATATTTTTTGGTATTGTAACCTGGCGCAGACTACGAGAGCTAGGCAACCAAGACATCTGAGCTTTAAGACCTCATGGCAGCATATATCGGGTTAAATGTAATGGGAATATTCAATCTTAGGAAAACAAGCGAAATTACTGCGATAACCTTAAAAACTAAACGAAGGGAAAAATAATAATTATTCATGAAAAACTGAAAATTCAAATTAAATACAGAAATAACTTTTATTATATGGTGAGTTCTTCAGAACAGAAAAAAGCTTTACTGCGTATATAATAAAATTCTAATTATATTTATCATAAGTCCAAAAAAACTGATATCATTTGTATTATAAAAATATATAGCTATTCATGCAAAGCACGACACCATACTATACAAAAGTAAACGACCGATTAGACTACTAATAATATAAATGTAACATGCCATTTACCATCTACACGCTATATATGCAAAAAAGTCGTAAACTTAAAATCTACAGCACTTGGCCAATAAATCTTGTGCCTTGGTTTTATATATAAACTATAAAAGTTAATCCTTCGAAAGTAGGTTAGTGCAAAAAAATTATTGGGCAGGGTTCTGGGCGACGAACGATTTAACTTATATAAATCGCTAAAATATTTCGACTAGTGTTTGAAGAAGGTAATGTAAATTCGTCCCAAGCTAATATTTGCTCATCATTATAAACCGGCTATAAAGTAACAATTTTATTTCGTCTACCAACCAAATTAGTGTGACGTTAAGTGGCCAATCCGATCGGCTAATTATGTCAATAAACTACCTATATGGATATTACAGTTTCTACTCAAAAACAGAAAAACCCACATACAAGTTCTCAATATGGCAAATGTGCAGTTCCAACGCAATTCAGCTACTCCACTAAATCTTGTTTGTTAAATTTTCATGGAAAACGAGGTAAACGTGAAGGTAGTTTTCAGTGAGTAGTTAGATATGTATGCGCTTAGAGCGATAGAGCTCTGGAACGAGCTAGATGCTCTTGCATATTTCATTTTAATATCGGCTGACCTAATTGAGTAGAAGTTGCCTTATACCGAAAATTAGTTGCTCTGGTTATAAAAAATAACATTCCGGCCACCCGCCTTGATAACAAATACAATCAAAGCAACTTTATGAATGCGGGATAATCCATTAAAAATAATTAAGTTATCAAAACGGCTTAAACAGAACGACATTATCTACCATCAGAATTGAAAGAAAATTATCGATCGGCTGTCAATAACCCACGTCAACACCTCGATTTATTAATTTTTCATTTGCTAACTAACTTTTTTTCCTCACCTCGTATACTTGCAAGTTAAAGATAGCAGATTATATTATATAAAACAGTAAATCAAAACGACCAAGAGATTAGATCAAAGTTCTGAATGGAGTTTGATTCGAGAACGTGATTGTAACGATCCCACGTAAATAGTCAAGTAAGGATATAAATAAAGCGATTTGCATTGATTATAGGCCGATTGTAAATCTTAAAGAATACAAATGAAAACAAATAACTGTCTTTAAAATATCGATTATATTAATGCTAAATTTTAAATTGCTTCATTTAATGGGATTGGAAAACAACCTTATAGCATGTCCAAATATATTGTACACGTTCAATTCCCAACTATACATAATATTCTCTTTCCGCAAGTTGGTTGTACGTATTGATCCACAAAAGAAAATTAAATTATTATGAATCTACTATTTTTTACCTGTTACCTAAACTTCACAACCTCACAACCTAGTGAAAAATTTCATAATAGAACGTAAATTTTCTCTGAGTGTAGAGTGTGCAAAAGTCAGCAAAACAGTAAAAGGGTAACAGGTAAGCTTACCTAAATGCATAATTTAATCTGCTAGGACATTTTAATTTGTGGATCAGTACGGTTACTTCGAAATAATTAATTTTCTTTGGTGAAGTAGAAGCAATTCAATTTTAAAATTTTTAATTTAGAAAGTATCCCTTTTAGTATCCTGTTTACGACTGCAATAATCCGCTTGTAGGTGCAACGGGATAAACGTGTAAAGCATTGTAATATTATTCATGACGCCTTTAACGCGGTTGCAGGAAATAGCGACATCCAGAGAGCTTATAATCGGGTTACATAATGCAGATATTTTACCAACATTTATTACATATGAAACACATAATGCCTGGAATTTAAGTTACCAGCCATCTTTGAATTTCACAATATTCATATTATTAAAATTATCTCGCTCAGTGCAAGCACCAGGCAGCCTCCATTAAGCTCTTTGCTTTATAGATAATTTGAGTTGTCTAGGAATAAACCCAATTTTATTTTATCTCCATGTCATCTCGTCACTATAATTTTCTCAGGAAATTTACTAAATTAGAACATGAAGGCCGATTGCACTAACGTGATTTCAGGATTTAACATCAGACAATTATAATTATGCCGTCTATTATAAATAATACTTAGCAAATAATTGAAAAACTAACCACCAGATCAAAATAATGAATGCAATCTATTTAATTTATTTTAATGGGGACATGTACCCCATCCTTAATTTAATTCATAATTCGAACTTGGTTGATTTTAGACAATACAGAGTTATATTCTAGTTTATAAACAACATTACCGCACTCTAAAAAAGCTACCTAATTTAATTTCGGTGCTATGATCCTATGAAGGTAACAAGGTAATAAAATCCTAACACTGCATTTGTTTATTATTTTTGTTTATTATGAAAGCATTTCCATATTCTGAAGAACAAAACGTTCCCGCGTTATCGATTATCTGATTAACCCTTTCACTTAATTATTTACTCAACGGGTCATTAATTTGACGAAAATTTGTCAACTTACGAAATTTCGTAACATTAAAAAACTAATCAACTTTTAGAAAAAATTTTACGGTCGGCTATTAATAATTAAAGTTTAATTTCCATCTTTATTCTTTACCCGCTGTGTTTTGGTAGATATTTTGTAAGGTTTAATTAGGTAGGCGTATTTTGGAACATTCGAAATGTCGATCGTTTATCATTTCGCTAAAATTGCATGTGACTGGTTAAAGTGGAGGGAGTGAGTATTTTACCTTAACGAAATAAATTAAATTTTGGAATTCGAAACAAGACGGCCTTTTTGTTACTTTGACGTCGTCGGTGCAGTTACTTTAAATGCTACTACATATACGAAGGTTTTCCCCAAGGCTCCCGAACCCTACGGGGTGCATGCACTTGTAACTTTAGGGAGCACATCCTTCTTTATTACGTTAACCCACTTAACGTGAGTTGACAGTTAAAACATTCTTCGAAATTAAATTATTGATTTCCGAGTCTATAATTTTTTAAAACTTGGTGTCAACTGAGGCGAGTGAAAATGCACGTCTGAGAGGTGCATTTATAAAGTTTAAAGTAGCGCGATATCGTGAAATTAAATTGAGAAACAAAATTTTCTAAGGTTATTGGAAATTTGACGTGATCACATTTTTAACTCTGCAACCGAGAGCTATTGAACGAACGTCAATATTAAATTACAACAGAAATGATGGTACAGAACAGTCGACATCTCCTTTATTCTCTGCTTGCTTCGCCGAATCTACACTCAAATTTTTAGGAATGTTTTTTTTTTTACTTGCAACTCTTAAACTTCCATCAAGTGCAATTTCAAATTCAATTTACATAGCAAAGCACTACTTCAATTGCATCTGCTATTTTCGTTTTCAAACATTTTATTTTCGAAAAATTTTAATCACCACTGCAATTTATTCTTCGGAAGGGTTGAATTTCAATGCCGTCCAATTTATTTACATTATTAAAGTTTTTTAATTTGGGTTAGGGGGCTATCGGCCAATTACGAAAATTTCGAAAAGGTATTTCGGGTAAGGATAATATTTCACATATAACACTAACCTCTTTAAAACACATCCCGAAGTTTTTCGGTCCCTAAAAATCGTCTTCCACAATAATGGCACACAACAAGTAAAACCACAGCACTAAATTTTGGAAACATGATTGCCCTTCGCGGTTACCGTGAAACTAAATATTATAACAAGTTGTAACAGGAAATTACAATTTGGTCTTTGAAATGACTCAAAATGATTAGAAAATGATGTTGTATTTTTGTAACGACTATTATTATCATTAAATCCTGTGTAATTCAATTTTATTTTCATCGAACAAATATTTTAGTAATTTTAATTTATAAATTTACTCCCCACCTTCCGGACACAAGGACTATAATCTTATGTTCAGTGTTTTGGAAAAATCTGGAAAAATTTTCTGCTATTCGGTCACTTGTCAAGAAAATCTCGGTCAATAAGCAAGGATAACGCTGTCTTAAAAGAAACAGCCCTTGTGGTGTAATGGGGATTCTAAGGGTTTCCCTCAGGCAAGCGCTGTCACAAGGGGTTGTCCATGGGGCCCTCGAACAAGAAGTTCGGTGATCATATTTATGCTTAATAATTTTTCTCATTATTTTGTCGTCTGTAGATGCACTACTTCCAAAAACCAATATGACCGCCCCTGTCCTTAGAACAGCCTTTTCATCCAATTTCGCTTAGATCTAAGCCTAAGCGTTTACATAATATGAATTGCTCACATTGCGCGGTCTAAAGGCCGCGATGACCCGTCGTCACTCTATCACAACCTTTCAAATTTTATATGGTAACTTAAAATGAACCAATCGAAGTAAGTACAGTAAAATAATTGATATAGGGTTACGGAAAGAATGGCAAGTTTGGCTTACCTATTAATTTCTTTTAGGTTGGTAACGTTTAATGAACCAATTGAAGGTGTGTTTTCCACGAAAAGACGTGGTTCCTTATTATAATACTCGAAATTGTTCAGCTGTGTGATTAGCTCTTGTATGTGTTTGTCTCCAAACATGAGATGCATTTAATAACATTATGAATTATGATAAATAAAGCCATAAGCCTACATCAGTTGCTAGACCACCCTGTATATAAATTTTGGGTGGGCGGGGTAATTAAAAAAAAAATTTCTAATTTTATGATTCGAACATTCAAATTTCTGAATCACAGTTTACATTTTTGCCGTCATATCTACCGCTCCCCTAACCTGTTGTATGCTTTTGAGCTTTTATATTCATTACAGAAAACTGACTAATTTGGAGGGGGGGGGATAGTGGTGTCCTCTTGTTGGATAAGAAAATTGCCGCATATTCATCCAAATAGATAATTTTTTTTAGGTGCACCGTCATTTCAAAGAGCCAACACGACCCGAAGTAGTAATTTAAAAATTACTACTAAAAATTTTGAATAGTTATATTGTTAATTTGTTCGCAAATTGCTACTTAGAATAAAATTTAAAAAATTTCATTAAGCAAACCGCCATAAAAGATTTTGGTTAACTATTCAAATGTATCTTCCCACTTTGTGAGATACTTTTACAAGTTGAAAACGTGATAAACTGAGGCAATTTATCTAACACATGAATCTGAGTTGAGTTGATTAAAGTTTCTCAACCACCACATTTTCCAAGTTCTCTCGAGATTTCTTATTCAATTATCCTTTAAGCTACTACGATTAAGTAAATTGTAACAAATTTTAAAAGAAATTTTCAGGGTTGAAAAATCCTCAATCCATTCCTGGTTAATTTTACGCGCTCTTAAATGATTTTGGGCATATGACATTCGTTGGCATGCAAAGACGTGGAATACCATTTTTGGAAACTCCGAAAAAATGATGTTCAAGTCTTAATCACTTAGTGTTCATTTTTCAAATTAAATAAAAGCGATAAAATTGACACGTCTTGCTACCCTAGAAAAAGTCACCATTGGTGTTAGACAAAGCTCATGCATATTTAATTTATAAAGCGACTGCAATGTGCGGTAGAGTAATTCCACTCCAACACTTTTGGTGCAACAACTGCTAAGAGGGTGAAAGTATTAGCTAAGAAAATAACATCGAATAGAAATTAGTAATTATTTCGAATGACGCTAACGAATTACTTCGAGACATTTTGTTAACTGCTTGTCTAAACGCGGAGAAATTGTTTTACTTTACTTCACTTAATGGTTATCTAACACTTAACCGATTGCCAATCCATCACATAATTAATTCTCGAAATTTAAGTTTAATTCTATTCTCTCACCAAATAAGGCCCCTTGGGTCGGCTCAATTTTTTCCAAATAGATAAACAGAAAAAATTAGAATTGCTATAATTTGTTATCCCAGCAAATATAAAGTTTGTTGAAATACAATGGTTACCAAATTATTTGTCGTGGAGAATAAAAAAAGTTAAACTCGTTTGTTTTAACTAAAATTGTTTGCTGCAGTTACAAATATTCCTTGCCAGTATAATGTTGATTTTAAAATTTTAAAAATTAGCAGAATTTAAGTGTAAAATGAGATTCAGTGTTTAACCCGTCAAAGCTCATCGTTACTGTAAAATCTCCTTTGTAATTCTACTCCCTTAAAATTAATCTAATTGCATTTGGACGTTTGATTGTAATCAAAGCTGACGGTTTACACTTTTTTAATTAAGAGTTTACATAAATACAATTACAATGCGCGAGTAATATTTTAAGGGTGCCCTAATAAAAGTACCTGCATTTTAGATGACTCACAATGGGCTACCCTTTTATGCCTTTCCATTAGAACACAGTACAGTGCACTCGACAACATTGACCGAACCCTCGTACATCCATCGCTGATGAGATTAATTTAAGATAGAGCTCCCAATGATTTGATATCAAATAGCCATGAATAGCAATGAAGATGAGTAACACTGATTGCGCTCTTGCAGCCTAGGGCTGTAAAGTAATACTACACCCCCATGCCCAGTGTAAAACGGGTATCTCTTTCAAAGTTACAACACAATAACAGCGGAAATTAAAATTTTCCTGTTTCGACACGTAATTTTTTTGAGTGGAATATAGTGGAGGACAATAAAATAATTTGTAATTTAATTTGAACCACCCACCCCCGCACCACCAGCATATCCAACTTCAAACGAAATAAAGTAGTAAATTGTAAATACATTAAACTGCCATTAAAATGGCACTCCCATGTAGGAACTGCCAGGCTTGAACGACGGGGCCAAGCTCGGGCCAGACTTGGGCAATCGAGCCTCGGCAGTTCAATGTTGGCCCATACCTGAGTCAGTCCTGGGCAATCGAAGCTCAGATCTCCTAATGTTGGCCTAAGCTTGGGCCAGCGCTGGGAAACCAAGACTTGGCTGTTCGTTGTTGGCCCATACTTGGGCCAGGCCTGGACAACCAAGCCTTGGCATTCTCAATGTTGGCCTAAACTTGGGTCAGCCCTGGGCAACCAAGGCTTGGCTGGTCGATATTCGCCCATACTTGGGCCAGACCTGGAACACCCAACCCCGGCTTTTCCAATGTTGGCTTAAGCTTGGGCCAGTGCTGGGAAACCGAGCCTGGGCTGTTCGTTGTTGGCCCATACCTGGACCAGGCCTGGACAACCAAGCCTTGGCTTTCTCAATGTTGGCCTAAACTTGGGTCAGCCCTGGGTAACTGAGACTTGGCTGTTCTATATTTGCCCATACCTGGGCCAGACCTGGAGCACCCAACCCCGGATTTTTCAATGTTGGTCTAAGCTTGGGCCAGGCCTGGACAACCAAGCATCGGCTTTCTCAATGTAAGCCTAAACTTGGGCCAGCCCTGGGCAACCGAGGCTTGGCTGTTCGATATTGGCCCATACTTCGGCCAGGCCTAGACAACCAAGTCTCGGTTTTTACAATGTTTGGCCTAAGCTTGCGTCAGCCGTAGGCAACCTAACCTCCGATATTAGATGTTGGCCCAAACTTGGGTCAGTCGTGGACAACCGATCCTTGGCAGTTCGATGTTGACCCAAGCTTGGGTCAGCCCTGAGCAATCGAGCTTCAGCGTTTACAGTTTTATCAATAAACAATTATTTAAAAAAAAAAATTATACAGAATAAATTAAAATTATAAATTATTTATATGTATTATAAAATAATTATAATTTGTTTTTACCATCCTCTTATCAATGTTTTAATGTTTGAGTTACAAACTTTTTACATCAAAAGTGTTGTAAGTACTAATAATTATTATTGTTAATTTACTTCGGCTTGTGTATAAACTATTCGTTTTTAGTTCCATGATTATGGAGGTATTTAACGCCGAAACGTTGGCTAGCATTTAATAAAAGTTTGTTTAATAATCCAAATAAACCAAGACCTATTATTTATTATCAATTTTTGGATGAGATTAATCTTTTTAATTTAATAATTAATCTTAATAATTTGGTAATTAATAAGTAATTAATTATTGATCGCCGAAAAGTTTAATCAATCAGGTCAGTGGTATTAAAGTTTTTGTTATAAAATTATTAGTTATTTTATTGAATCAATGAAATATAACAAAATTTAAATTATACCTAAAATAATTGTTTTCGTATACAATTAAGGCTGATGTTCGGTAGGTTTAGATTTTGTGCAAAAGAAATTGTAATACAGTGTATTTAAAGTAAAATAAAAATAAAAATTATGTCTAGTAAATTAGACTCTAGCGTTTAGTACAAGTTCCATTATGATATCTTATCAGGATCGTACAGGCATTCCGTAAATAAATTCATATTTTGAGTACAAATTGCGGCTAAACTAATTTTTTTAGAATTTATTTTAATAAACAAATATTATCTAAAATATGTACTTCTACAAGAATATTATAATAAATAAACTGTATTACAATTTTTTTGCACAAAATCTAAACCTACCGAACAGCCTTAAGTTGGCGGCAAAATATTATGGTGCACTTTTTATGTCGGCAATAATGTGAATTGTATCTTTTAAAGGCGTTTTTTCGTTCATAAAATCAGTCTTGTCTGTATTGCCGTCCTAAAAAATATACATCTCATTTTTTTCATTAGTTCTTGGCTGTGTGAATAAAATTATTTTCAGTGAATTTTTGGCTATCGACATTATGTCTACTTCTTATTATCGAGTTAAAAAATGCCGTGCGTTGAGCAAAAAAAATGAAATTTCATATAAACAAAATAATTTAGAAATCCAGCACGAAGTTTTAATTGATGAAGATATTAACAATAGTGTGAGTGAGAACATTGATTCAAGTGCTACACGATCACGTGGGTTAGTGCATACTGATTCTACTGACAGTATTAGAACAGACAGTAGTGATCAATTTTCAATTAATTCATCAATTGAAGTAAATGATGAAAACAACGAAGTAATTAATTCTTCAAATAATTCATCGCTTCAATATGATGAAATTATAGAAGAGATTATACCAAAAGCGAAATTGAGCGAAAAACTTCGTCGTTGGACTTTGGATAATATTAATATATTAACTTTAAATGTAGTTACGCAATTGTTAACAGTGCTAAGGGAAGAAGGACACGAAGATTTACCCAAAACTGCTCAACAATTATTAGGGACAAAACATTGTCGGCCGATGCAAACGGTGCCCAGTAAGCGAGACACAACTGGCCATTACTTATATATTGGGATAAAAAATAGTCTCCAAAAAATAATATGTCCAGATATTTATACTGAAAAAACTATAACAGTTCAGCTGCATATTGATGGAATTTCAATATATAATAATTCGGTAATACAAGTATGGCCTATAGTTTTAAACGTTTATCATAAAAATTATGAAAGTAAACCAGTTGTCGTTGCGTTATACTGTGGCGATTCGAAGCCTTATTCAGCTGAAGATTATTTGAAAGACCTAATAGAAGAAGCTAATAAGTACATTTTGAGTGGAATAATTTTAAATGAAATAAACTATTCGTTTAAAATTTTGTGTGTTGTTGCAGATGCGCCTGCAAGAGCTTTCATTAAATGTTGTAAGTGTCCAGGTGGTTATTTTGCTTGCGAAAGATGTACTACTGAAGGTATTACCGCAAACCGAAAGCGTGTGTACCCACAAATCGATTGTGAACTCCGGACAAAAGATTCATTTATTAACAAAAAACAATCAGAGCATCATCTACAGAACGTCAAGTCCGCGCTATGTGATTTAGAACATTTTGATCCTGTAAATGATGTAGCTCTAGATTCTATGCATCTACTGTATCTCGGTGTGATGAAGAATCTATTAGAAAAATTACTTATAGTGAAAAAACATACAGCCCGATTAAAAAGTCATAAAGTTAAAATTTTAAAATCAATAATGGAATCAATATCATCAGATATTCCTGAAGAATTTCAAAGAAAATTGTACGAAATTGATCAAGTTTCTAGATGGAAAGCCACGCAATTTCGTTTTTTTTTATTATATATTGGACCTCTTGCTTTTAAAGATGTTTTATCAACAACTAAATACAGGCACTTTTTATTATTGTATGTAGCATGTAGAATTTTAAATGACGATTCCAATGCAGTAAGGTATGCAGATTATGCTGGAGATCAACTGAGAGATTTTTTTAAATTATTGCCTTCAGAATATGGTGAAGATTCTCAAGTATTGAACATGCATAACTTAATACATATAGCAGATGATGTTCGTCATTTTCAAGCTCCTTTGAGTGATGTATCGGCATTTTGGGGAGAAAATTATATTAGTTTATTTAAACATTTAGTAAAATCACCAAACAAACCCCTTACACAAATTGCAAATCGATTGTATGAGTTAGAATCTCGTGATTACGTAAAAATTAAAAAAAAAAGTGCCTTATGCAAATGCAAGTATGAACCAGCTATAAATTTATTTTTACACAATCAAAAACGCTATTTTAAAGTTCAAGGAGTAGAATTTCGCGGGGTAAATCTTTCTTGTAATCATCCAAACAACATTATACAATTGCGCAGCGGTAAAATATTTATAATTGATAGCATATTAAATGTTAGGAAGAATTGCACGATTCGTGAAGATATCAATAATCTATATCTGTATGGTGTTATAGAAAATGAAAGAAAAGAAGTTTTTGATTTTCCGACTTCGTCCATTGATGTTGGTGTGATGGAAATAATTTCTTGGAAACAAGATAAAATAATGTTTGCAATTGAGTGTGTACAGCGAAAATGTATACTCTTGCACATAAATAATTGTCAATACGTATTAACGTTGTTACATGTATAGTATAAATTGGTAAACAAAGAAGAACTATATAAAAATTTCCACCGAGCTGGAAACAAAATATCAATAGAATTTTAAACTCAAGTCAATTTATAACTTATTTAGAAAACAAATTTGAAAAAGTCATGTTTAGAAAAAACATGTTTATTTTTATTTTTAAATTAGTGGTACAAACTGCAAAAGTGTACAAAATCAATGGTTTTACGACAAGTTGATCTACAAAAACCAGTTTTTAAGGGTGAAATGTATCACGTGTACAACATGTTCCGAAAGATTCTTTGCCTGGTATATCCTAAAATCGTTGCTAAAATTTTTAATAAATATTCTACGGTAGTCTCTTTTTGCGTTGACTTTTTACATTTTACTTTAAATTAAAATATAATAATAATTATGTATTATAATGCAATAACAAAATTTTTGAACCGCGACAATTTATATCTACATAAAAATTAAATTACTTATAGATGGGTAATACAATAAAGAAATACTTGGTTCATTATTTTGTAAAATGGAACAGATGTCATAGGACATCGTGTGCTGGCTGGGTCATGCTGGCTGGGTATAATAAAAGTGGATGCTAATTTAACATTTCAGCACGTTTTGGTTTAAAATGTATCACTTTCCTCAAAGCGGGCTTATATATTTTTAAAATTAGTCCTAATTTGTACTTTTGCCGCCTTCTGTATTCTTAGTTTTATGACTATTGCCTTTCAACCATGTGCCAAATGTTTTATTTCTTCGTTCTTCCGAAAGACATTTTTCCGTTAACGAAAATCAGTCTTATCTAGAGCGTGGTTGAGTGTTTAGCTCCTGAATTTTTAAAAATTTTTTCTTATTTCTTGTTCTTCAGTAATTATTTTTTATTAAATCATGTCAGGTTCTCAATATTTGTTCGCGGTCGTACAGTTCAACGAACTGATAAATAATAAAAAATGTGTAGAGTTGTTGCCAATTTCATGGTTATTTAATAACGATGAGATGTGTTATTATCCCCCCAAGAAGGATTTCACAAAAGTGGAGAAATGGGTTGAAAATCAACGCATTCCAGGTGAAGCGTGGCCGACATATCCAATAACAATAATTGCTAAAGCTAGTAAGTAATAACTACATTTTGTAAATTATTATTTATTATATTTTTATTATATTCAACATTCGGATAAACTCAATTATTATTTCAGGAGATTACGATCAAGGCAACAGGAAATTAAAAAGATCGTATCGTAAAAAGGAAGTGAACAGTTCTGATAGCGAATCACAGGTACAGGCAACTGTTGAATCGCTTCAGTTAAATTCTTCCGTTGTTTCTCAACTGTTGGGCACACCGCGGCCGTTAATAATAACCAAAGGCAATAATCAAGATAATTCTGCATGTATGAGGCAAATAACCAGCGCATCAAAGATACTGGACCCAATTCACGAAGAATTTGAGGAAGAAGAAGAATTCACGTTACCAGGACAACCACGTATGAATTCCAATTATGCCATTAAATGATACATTAACTTGATTTTAACTTAAAGTTTTTTCATCTCATTTGAAAATTTTATTTTTTCAGTTTTCTTTCAATCAAAATTCCATTATAAAATTTTACATTGTTTTAAAATATTTCATATTATTTAAAAATTGAATTTTGTTTTAAATTTTTTTTCTATTTTTATTATGTTGAATTGAATATTTTTAATATTATAGATATATCTGAGTTCAAGGAAGTGGTGGAAGATTTGAAGAAATTCATAAAAACAGAAATAACCAATGCAAAGAGGAGTATTCTGTATGATTTGGACCAAAAAATCAATACTCTAAAATTAGAAATATGCAAACAAACTGCCACTCCATCGGACCATCCACATCCCTGGAAAGTTATAGATGCGGACTTGCCAGCCAATGATTTGGAAACATTTTTAAAATTTGAAGAAATTTTAAAAATGGACAGCACGAAACAGGAAGCACTGGTATAAGTTTTTTTTTTAATCTAATATTTCAAGTTTTTACTTCTTGTATAATTTACAGAAAGAGATTTTTCGATTGGAAACTATCGGTTCCACAAATTACGACGCCGATATTTCAGCAATCCTAAAAAAATTGATTGGCAAAACTGTCCAATTACAGCACAGTGGATGTGGCAGAGTAGTGAATGGGGTGGGCAAGAAAAATTTTTCAGCTACAGAATTTTACAAACATATGAATGGTGAGTTAATATCTAAAAAAACAATTACTTGAAGTAATTATATTTTAATCAATTTCAGATTTTCTGATGTCCAAGTACAGAGATTCAAAAGAAGTTCTGAAAGTAATACAGTCTACAAGTAAATTTTTTTCCGGCGCGAAAGATCGAGATGGTGGCCGAGCTCAACGCGCAAAAAAAATTTAAAATACGAAATTAACACGGGAAACTGAAATTTTCTAAATTCTTGCTTCCCATTCCACGTCTAAAGATATCCAACACTTGATATTTAGTTTTTTAATTATTGATAAAAACTCGATAGTAAAAAAGAAATAGCTTGATTTTAGAAAATATTAGCAGACTTGGTCGTCGTATTACGTCAATTTAAATCTGTCAAAGTATTTTATTTAAATCAGCTATTTCTTAATTTTACTATAGAGTTTTTAACAATAATTAAATAACAAAATATCAAGTGTTGGATATCGTAAGACGCGGAAAAAAATCTCTTTAATTTGATACTTTTTAATTCTTATCCGTTACAATGGGAAGCATGAATTTAGAAAATCAATTTCCCATGGTAATTTCGTATTTTCAATGTTCAACCGGTCGCCTAGTATGTCCACTGATTTGAACACCGTTCAAATTTTTGTTTGTAAATAAATCATGACATTATTGTTTCAATCAACTATGTACAATCTTTCAAAAGCGATTGCTTTCAAATAATATCAAATAATAATTTGCTAATAAATTATTATTAATAATTTTGATAATGATAGCAAACCGCTTTAGAAAGCTTAATTAAAATTTTTTACCAAATTTTGTTTGTATTTATATTTACAAAGATTTTCAATGTAAAAAATTACATCTGTATTAATTTTAGCACAATAAAATAATTCTTATACTATTTAAACTACTTTATTTATTTAAAATATTCAGTTATCATTTATCATTTTTTCATTTTTAAATAAATTTTTACGACTTATCAACTTTAGCTATAAAGGCTGACATTACACATAATAATTATTATATGCAATAATTTTAATTTAATATAAAAAAATTTATTTTATTCCAAAATTTTATTCAGTCTTGTCCCAAGCCAGGTTTCAGTATTGGGCCAATCCTTACTACCCGTCTTGGCCCAAGCTAAAATTCAGTATTGGGCCAATCCTTACTACCAATCTTGGCCCAAGCTAGGTTTCAGTATTGGGCCAATCTTTACTACCAGTCTTGGCCCAAGCTAAAATTCAGTATTGGGCCAACCCTTGCTGCCAGTCTTGGCCCAATGCTGTATGCCAAGGCTGGCCCCTAGTTATCATCCCAGAGTCAAACCAGCGCTGGGCCAAGACTGGTTTGCAACCTTGGGCCAAGGTTAAGAAGTGTTGGCGCAACCCTGCGCCTATGCTGGGCCCGTCGTCATTTCCTGCATGGGCTGTGGTCGAGGTTCGTTTCACCTGTCAGGCATTTTTAGCAACATCCGTGACCAATTACGTTGCTGCTTTATGCCCCTATTTAACTAAAGAAAGATGCAGCACGGGTCAAGAGATTCGAATTTCAGCAGCTTGTAGATGTATCGCTTTTCAACCTCATTATTCCACCACAACAACGGGCCCGGACCAAAATTTCAAAATAAATTTATTGCGAAAACAAAATTGGCACTTACGGCTTGGAGAAAAACGATGCAACGTAATTATTCAATTTTCCAAAAGTTTCTTTGATTTATTAACTCGGTTTCCCCTTTAAGCCCTGCGTAATCCAAGCTTGACCAGCCGACCTCAATTACTCTGACAAATGATTAAATGGACGACACATCCGAAGTTAAATTTTCGAAAATTATGAAGGGCTCGCCTTAATAAGGTAATAAAAATAATCAATTAAAAAATTTCTTCCACTTTCTGCATTTTAGTTTGTACGCCCCAAGTCGCCCCTTCGTAACAGCGCAACGCAAGGAATTAATCAAATTCTTCCAGTATTTATTTTAAGCATTAAAACAACAACGAATTCGAAAACCTTATTTAGTTCCAAGATTAGTGTGAGATAAATTAAACAAATTATTTTACAAATTCTGGAAAATTTATTGCTCCTCCACTTACATAAGAACGTGAAGTTTCTAATTTACGTGTTTGTAACGTCAAGGATAAAAATGACTCTTATTAATTTTTTTTGTTTTCGTAATGAATAAGTAAAATGCCATTTGTATTTGTCTCCAACTATATTGCCGGAGACAGCTAAATGCAGTACCAAAGCGGTCAGATCGTAAACAAGGTAATTTCAAAAGATTTTAATTTATTTTAGAAGTGATGTGATTGATTACAAGAAAAATGAGCAGTCGCTCACAAGGGCGCAATAATTAGCATGTGAAAAGAAAAACGTAGTCTCATATTTTATATTAATTGGTTAAATATTCACTTCAGGTAAAAAAAACTTGCATGTGGTGACCAAAACGCTCGTTAAGGAACGCCAAGAAAGGTTCCGCCTAATTTGAGTTTCCTCCAAACAATTAACAAAATATAAATCGCAAATATTTTAAAAAAAAAGGATACACCGAAAATAATCTTATTTTAATTTTACCAAGACAATAAATATATTTTCCTGTCGTCCAAGAATTTATTTAATTTGGGGTAACTTGGAATTAACATTTTTGTGGCAGTTTTTAAAAAGGACATTCATCCAAGTTGAAAGATCGTTTTTTCCGGCATTCTATGAGATGGTCAAATCAAAAGAAAATTTCTTATTTATATTTACAAGGAAAAACTCATGAATTTCACTTTGTCAGTTTCTATTAGCAATCTTATAGATATATTTTTTTTGAAATTCCAATAAACTGCCCTTTCAGGGATTTATGTGTTGAAACCTCGACAACGTAGTGTAACAAATTCCTGCGGGATGTGAGGATGGACGGGATGAAATATGAGATTCTTTTCATCTTTGCCCTCCAAGAAGTAGCCGCTATTTAAGGGTGGCATTTTGAACGCTTTAATAGAGTCGTGCCTCTTCTTTGAGGTTCTGGTTCTTTCATGAATACATTCAGTTTATTTGTTGTAGGTTATTTTTAAATTACGTGATAAAATGTTTTTTTTTTACAATACTAACCCAATAAATTACGCTGACATTTTGCTTTAAAACATCATAAATTATGGAAGTGTAAATTAATATTATATATATTGTTTATTTAAATAATTATGTAGTACTTCTTCGCAAATGAAATTATATATTATTTTATAATATTTATTCTTTAATTAGACGACATGTTTCGTATGCATGGCATACATTATCAAGTCTACAGAGAAAATTAAATTTAAGAAAGGATATAAATTTTTTTGTAATAATTAATTACATACCTGAAATTAACAATTAAATATTGAAAACGATTTTTTTAAAAACAAATAATTAGTTCTGCTTGGTTATGATTTGATAAGGGTTGATATAAAAGAATTTTTAAAATTTTTTAAAAAATAGTTCAATTTTTGAAGTTAAGATGTCAATTGTAGTGATGGAAATTTAAAAATATATATGACAGTTGAAAAAATAAGAAAATCAAGGAAGTGTGTCGGTTGTTGTATTAAAGAAAAGTGTTGTAAAGTGGAGTAAAATTTAATAGTTCGTGTTTGTTGAGTAGTGGTTCTTGTAGTTTAGTTGCTTTTTGTATTTCGTATGATTAAATCATACTATTATTTTTTATTAAATTATTAAATTTTAAATTATAAAATAAATTATTTAAACTATTAAATTTTACTCCACTTTACAACACTTTTCTTTAATACAACAACCGACACACTTCCTTGATTTTCTTATTTTTTCAACTGTCATATATATTTTTAAATTTCCATCACTACAATTGACATCTTAACTTCAAAAATTGAACTATTTTTTAAAAAATTTTAAAAATTCTTTTATATCAACCCTTATCAAATCATAACCAAGCAGAACTAATTATTTGTTTTTAAAAAAATCGTTTTCAATATTTAATTGTTAATTTCAGGTATGTAATTAATTATTACAAAAAAATTTATATCCTTTCTTAAATTTAATTTTCTCTGTAGACTTGATAATGTATGCCATGCATACGAAACATGTCGTCTAATTAAAGAATAAATATTATAAAATAATATATAATTTCATTTGCGAAGAAGTACTACATAATTATTTAAATAAACAATATAAAGAAAAAAACTTCGCTTGACGTATTAACATTAATATTATATAGGTGAGCGGTGCCGGTGGTTAGAAATTAGGTTTGCATGATTTATTATTTAATGGCAATAACTTTTTCGCGTGTCGATCAAACTCTTACTAATTGTATTGTATAACCCGAAGTGCTGCAATTACGCAATAAATTGAATAATTTTCACTAAAATGTTGTACTTTTTATAACGGTTATTTAAAGTTGAGTTATTAGGATAAACAATAAATTACAATGTTTCATTAAATTGATGTTATAAAATCTACGACAAAAAAAATATGGTTAGCCACTTAAAAAAAATTTCAAGGTAAACCTGCTAATACATATTTACCAACTTAATATCTGGATATTGTCTATATTACCTATAAAAAGGAACAAATTCGAAAATTGTTCGAAAAATTAGCAAAGATGTTCTATCATTTGATATTAGATAAAGAAATTCTATTACATCCCCGGTATTTTGGACCGCATCTAATGGACAAGGTAAAAATGAAATTATACACCGAAATCGAAGGCACTTGCAGTGGAAATTACGGTTTTGTGATTGCTATAACAGCAATAAACAACATCGAAAAAGGATTACTCGTACCAGGACGAGGTTTCGCAAAGTATCAAATTAAATTCAGCGCGATAGTTTTTCGACCAATAAAAAATGAGGTACTCGATGGGGTAGTGCAAAGAATAACCAAGGTAGGAATATTTGTAGAAGTTGGACCCTTGACTTGTTTTATTTCACGACACTCGCTCCCACCCGAACTTGAATATTGTTCGGAAGCTAATCCACAATGCTTCAAATCTACATCGGAAGACGTTGTGATTCTACCAGGAGATGAAATTCGTTTCAGAATTGTCGGAGTCCGAATCGAAACTTCCGAAATCTTCACCATAGGCACTTTGATGGAAGACTATTTAGGAGTACTATAAATTAATAAGTTAATTTTGTATCGGTTTTCGACACACCCAGTATATATAAAATTTGCTTTTTATTAATAAATTTAATAATAATGAAGTTAAAAACGGAAATCGAAGGTTTCCACTGAGGGGGGTTACAGTTTTACTGCTGGAGTAGTTCAAAAGATGGTCAACAGATGGAACTACTAAATTTGAAATATCAAACTTCTGGAATTTTTACAATTCTCGAGAGCCATCTTTATTTTTAGATTGGCAAAGAAATTGACCAATCATTTGCGCTCCAGATAGCTTATTTATTATTCATGTAATATGATAATAAATTTATACTTCAATTTGTCCGAGATACACCGCGCATTTCAAGAGTACATGACAATAAATTTTCAGTTATCTGATTGAAAAGAAATTTTACAGTAAACGCATGTTCAATTTTCACGCCCCAGTATCAACGATTTCAATTAAGGTGTAACGACGTGTTTATTTCCTTCCGATCTTAAACAAACACCTCTGTCTAAACAAACGTCGAGTGTTAAATCAAACAACTTTCGGTGTGATGTTAATATTAACAAGTGGGTGGACAAACAACACGAGCTAATTACAGACGGTGTATTTCTTTCCTGATGTAAACTTTTAATTTTTCATGGACTGAGATAAATGACGAATATATCACGTTTCGTTTGGTATTTTTAAACGGTAGGACAACCACATCTTCTTGGCATAAGACTTTACACGTGTCCCGCTTATCTCTTCTTCTTGCGCTCTAATGAAGTAAACCAGACCGAAACATATTTAATAAAACCCAAATCAATTTTTAGAAGTGCAGTTATATTTGTTTAAGGTACATGACCGAATATTACGAATCAAGTATAAATAACGCCAAGTGAATTTTTTATGATCATCATAAGCTCTCGGTGAAAACTGGATAGTCAAACGATCAAGTGGGGCAATAGCGACAGACGAAGGTCGGAAAATCGATTAGATTTTAAAACTACTTACTTGAACTCCAACCGGAAAAATTCAAAGTTATTACATAGTTTTACGTTTTAATTAAGCAGGAGAAATAAATTTAATTAGAAATTAATAAGATATCCAAAGAATGTTAATGCTACATTTCGCTGGAATATTCAATTAATTTAACGTCCAAACAAATTTATTCATTTCATATCAAGTTTCCATGCGTTATACCGAAAAATTTTAATTACTACAACTCGCATTACCTAACAAATTGTTACCAAGTTTTGTAACAAAATTTACGTTTAGGCCATTATTTACCAGCTCAAATTTGTAATGTTCCTGTCGACAAGTTATTTGATGGGCATCAATAACAGAAATTGAGTTGCAAGTTGACTAATTAAATTGCGGATGAAAATGCTTGTAAATTAACTTGTATGCTGTTGTGCAGGTGATAACGAGTAGGTTTTTGGTAGCAAACTACCTACCTGATGCAAAGGTTTCCATCGATAACATTCTTTTCCAGCCATCAATTAAACATTTAATGATCAAAATTCTTGTATTTCAGGAATCACGATCGTGTAAAGAATTTTTACAAGAAATGGAAGACGGTTTATCTGTTTGGGACGTGACAATGGCGATGTTTCTTGACCGCAACTGCTTCTAACCTCCAATTAAAGGTTTCTGCTGTGGACAAGCAATGTGTGCTTTATGTTCTTTACTCTCAGACCCTGCATCATTTCCTATTGTCAGTGCGATGCACTCGAAATAAATTTATTAAATAATATCCGACGTCCATGCTATGTAAATTAGTTCAGCTTTTAAAATAAATTTCGTGATAATCCCAGTACTAAATTTTAAAAGTGCATTAGCGGGTCGACGGGTCATGCAAGGCGAAAATATTGCTCTCCATGATGTTGACCGCGCAGCTAAAAGAACAGATAATTTGCAAAAGTAGACTTCAAATTTTACACAAAATTCCATTAGATTCTCCATCCATGATTTAATTCTTAAAACATGTCAATCTCAACATTATTGTCAGCCATTTAAATTCATTGTACATCCACTTGACTATAAGTTAAAACAATCTCGACGAATTCCAAACTTTTGCCATTAGATGCGCGAATCGCCGAGCTACCCCAAGTTAATTTTAATACATTAACGAATCAAAAATTATTTATTTCATCCATTAAACATAAAAATGCAAATCAACATTTTCTGCTTGGAAAAACTGAATTAATTTAAAAATGAAAAGACCTAAAAACGGTAAAATTTTCGAGATTTCGCACGTATGCGGACTATTAATACATATCAGAAGACAGCATCGAGCTAATTAAAAGTTGAAATTTTCAAGTAAAAAGTAATTCAATTATCTCGAATGTTGATCAGATTTTAAAGTTTTGTAAACTAAATCGCACCTTCATTATAAAGTTAAGAAAAACTAATAAAAAAGCGGGTTTTTTTTATCTCGTTTCATTTAATACAAAATTTTGGTTTGCACAGACAATATCATTAATGCGGCTTTGCATTTATATTAGCCAGAAGTGCCAAGACGTCGCGTAAAACAATCTTATTTGATAAAATCTCATTTGTAAGGTGCAGAACTTCTCGGCTATGTATTACCATTTTGTTAGATAACGACGAGACAAACCCCATTCTCACTTGGTGGTTCAATTTATACTTTTATAAAAACACTAACTTGTTTTATAATATCAACTCCCGGGAGATGGAACTGACCTGCTGACCGTAATTTTTAAAAAAATCCGAACCTTCGACCAACAAGTCGCCGTGTTCGTAGTGTATTATTAGTAAAATATATAAAGTTTTCTTCTGATTGTGGCACAAATAGGTCACACACCCTTGGAAAATATTTATACACGTATTTCCATTCCGTTATATAAAAGCAATGAATAATTGAAAAATAATGGGTTTCAAATTGTTATTACACATGTTATCACTAATTTTTTCCCTTATTAATAATAAATAACAGAAATATTTATAGTGGATAAGCAATCAATACTAATATTTGGTAATCAAATTTATATATATACGAAGCTGCATTTTATCGCTCGACAGTTGACTTTGTCGGCGGTGGACTTAATTTTCGATTCGGCTCAAAATTTTGAACTGTGCCAATATGGAAAGAATTTTCATTAGGTCGGGGAATGCAATTAAAATTTTGTTTGTGTTACAAATTAGGAATGTTTACAAGGAAATCTTGAAAACAAGTGATCGATCCGTTTAATCTAATTTTAATATTTGAAATCATTCAAGCTCAATTAATTTACACTGCTGTAATTAAACATAAAATCGATCAATCATTATGACACTTTAATTATCTTAACATTTATGTTGTTACATTGAAATGCGATAGGCAACAATTCGTTTACAAGTGACATCCGAAATTTCGCATTTCCCACACAAAAAAACACACTTTCGGCCCCTTTTGATCCTCTCTCTTGGCGCCAATCTTTTGACTTTTGCGGTAACAAATATATTGTAAAACTAAAATTTTGATTTATGTCGATTTTATCCCCAAAACAAAACTTTAATTCGGGAGTTTTAATGGAACCCAAAATTATATAAACAATCCGTAATGGCCTGTCTAGCCTGTCTATCAGACGCCAAAATAATGTTGAAAATAGCTAACCCTTTCTAAAACAAACCCTTAATTTAATGTTTCCCTATCAGTTAAGTAAATACCTACAGGAATTCGCCTAATCCTGCAGAGGAATTTAATTAACACAAAAATATCGTTACCATTTAAAAAAATTCGGTTTACACGGTCAAATTGTATTGTATAGGTCAGGTAATCAGTAAATAAGACACGTTTAGAAATACGGTATATTGTGGGAATGCAGACATCGGGGTGGATCATCTGTAATACCTGTCAGCTTCCTAGATACGTTGTTTGTCCTTCCATTTAGTTACAATAGCCGGTCTGGCGGGGTCGTGGATAGCACAGATCAAATGCATACCCAAGAAGATTAATTTTACTAAGTAATTTCAGTCAGGGGTGGACCTGCAAACTAAATAATTTTATAAAAAAAATCTGTGCCGCAGGAGATCGTAGAAGTGTAAATTTCCAGTTAACATTGTTGACACTACACTCCTAGTTGAATTTTATAATTACCAATTATAAGGATAAGAATTATAATGGCTGATTCTACCCCTTCGACATAACAAATTAAAATATCCCGCTTGACAAATTAAATCTAATTAAGACAATAAAAAATTAATAAAGTATTTACATCGGTCTTACAAGATGGTGAAAGATCGATGCATACATATTTCGTAATTTCCACGTGGAAAGTCCGCTCCTGGTTACACGAAACCTCAAAAACGATGGGAAAGTGCAATAGGAGATTACTTATCTTGGAAATTTTGAGTAAACTTAATATATTTAAGTGAGTGGGTAAACATCAAAGGGAGTTTTAAGTTTTGTTTATTGTTTAACCTATGTTAAGTGTCTCTTAAGAATTATATTATTGACACAAGGATTTTCGGTGTAGCAATTTCAGCTACTACTGATTTTTGTAATCCAAGCCGACTTTGTTGACACAAACCAACTTTTTAGAATAAAAAACTGTTTTTAAAAATAACATCGCTATTAATGTTAAACACAGCCACCAACACTTATTTTTTTAAGAGCGCGGCTAAATGAAAAAGTTAAAGCACGGGGTTGTTTCTAGTTCAAAAGAAAATTGTGGAAAACGCGGCTTCCAAAGAGCAAATAAAACCCATATGCTCTCTGTGTACGACTTAGTTAAGTTTAACCTTGTACAAAACTTACAAGATTCGGAATTTCATTCGACAAGGGAATAAAAGAGAATAAAACCGATGCCCACGATATTTGAAATCCAACGGATATTACATTTTTCCTTTGAACTTCCAGCAAATGTATCATGTTTGCGAAGCAAATTCTACAACCTCGACTACCTAATAAAGTGCTTCTACCCGAATAAACTTAACGTGAACCTACTTATTACTTTAGTGCCTTAAAATTTATTTGAAACAAAAAAATAATTTAAATATTTTAGAAAGTAGAAGAAAAAAAACAAACGAAAGCTCATGTTACCAATTTATACTCATCAGTTTCTAATTTCGTGTGGGTTTTATAATTTGGGTTACATCTTGTGAACAAATTACCTTTCGATAGGACTAAGTCGCTCGAGTCTCGATCTACTTTGAATAAAATTAAAGTCGTTTTATCACGGTCGAGTTGTCAAATTAAATGAGTTAACCTCTAAGCCGGTTAATAAACGGAGGGCCTTACAAGTCAAACGTTCTCCGGAAGTCACCATTAAAGTATATGTCTTTCAAAATTGTTCCGTTGTCGTCTTTAAATGCTTCCTTACAATTGGATGGTCAAAGGATTTATAATTTTGGTCTCTTCGTCATCAAATTTTATTTTTAATTCATGCCAGAATAATTTTAATCTTACGCGTGCATTGTTAATTCGGTTTTAATTCACGTGCAATTTGCCAAGGGTTGGGTTACACCACCTTAATTTACATAATATCCTATGCATTATTATATATTAGGGCGATCCCAAAGGATTATTTTTAATAATAAGCTCGACGATACCATAAGGTAGCTGCTGAAATACTATATCGATTACATTCGAAAAATAAATTACACAGTTGGATGTATCTACCTAATTGTTGGGTATATAAAATTCGAATTATTTATAAGCCACTGCTTAAATAACGGTGAACGTAGATTCAAAAATCAAAGTTTTATAGAAATTTTATCGAGTCAATTTAACACTTGGATTTACACTTGAAAGTGTAATTAATTATGCATAGAACAAATCGCCTAAGTATACAAGATTTAAATCTACGAAATTAGCTTCCGGCGCATGTTCGTAATTATTAACGTAAAAACCACATTAGAGTTCCGAAAAAGCGTTCCTTGAGAAAAAAACGCCGTCAGGGGTGCAATAATCTACACTTAAATTTCCATAAAAGTTGCATAAAATTGCTGAAAAAATTCAATACAGAATTTAATGAAAAGGAAACAATTAACTTGTTGTCAGTGTTGATATTTCGGTAGGATTTAAGTACTTAATTTTATTAGCTTCAGGAAAAAATAAAAGCAGATCCTTTTATGCAGTGCCCCCCCCCTCGATGAATTATTATACCCAGTATTGATCTAATCGGAAGAAAAATTGTCGTAGTTTATTTCGGGAACTTTTTTTTATGCATTCTATCTGTTGCAACAATCCAAGGATGAAGGAGGTCTCATATCAGAAGGGCACGACGAAGTTTTTTTTTGAAGTCCTGACAAAACATGATCGACCATTTACCTCCACCTACAGAAACGCCAACTGTAATTTCTCATACCAGTTAGCGATTATTAATAATTCATTAATAACACAGCCAAGTTGTACTAATCGTTAGTTGAAAGACTACTGAAAGATTTATTATTAATGTACCGTTTTTTGAGCGTCGTAATGATTGACACGTTCAACTGGAAGTTTGTTTTTTTATATCTATTTTTTTACATTACAAAAACTACGACAAAAAATCTCGAGCTCCCCAACACGTCTTTCTGTATTCATTAAAATAAATTGCTTTTTTAATTAGATTTAATTGTTGATAATTTTTATTTTAATTTTCAAAGTGAAATCGTATGCAGAAGAGAAACTTGCGACCCTCGGCGAGCATTGATTCATAAATTATGCACCGCAAATTATGGCACGGTGATGTGTGTACCTATCAATTAGGCTAATGAAAAGATTGGTTTTATTTTGAGAATAAAATAAATTTAGAGGTGACTGTCTCGAAAGCTATCACAATGGCATGGCGTCTGAATTTTTCTTAATGCATTAGTTGCCGCCAATGTTTTGTGCCGTGCAAACGCATATCGTTCTCTTCTGGTGATTATTCATAGACATGAACCAACTTAACAGAGCCATTTATATTTTGAGAACTGCCTATTTGGCACATCACATATTTCTATGTAGCAATTTGGTTCTTTATTTCTCCTTTGAAATAATAATTGTCAAAGGAACTTCTTCCTTTTGTTCGTGACAACTGAAACGACTAAATACTTGTAGTTTGTTTTATTGGAAGCGTAATTATTACTATTGTTGCACATCAGAAGCAATATGGTTTATTTTCTGTAACGATTGTCAATTAAATTATGGCAAAATTTCGGTCATTGCAAGCATTGTACTGGAATTCACTTTGAAGCTTTGAACGCGATAACGTTGGAGATAATTTTAGAAAAACGGTCGTTTTATATAATTTGCGGTGTCGTTTGGAAAACTTTTAATGTCTTCCAGATATCTTTTGGAAGTGGAAGATATAGAAGCAAGCAGCTGGCGATTAGATATTTAATTCCTCCATTCACATCGCCGTAATACTCTGCATAAACATAATCTCACGAACGTAGGATGTTGAGTGTTGTACAAACATTGAAATTACAATGGTTTTACATTGCCGCGTAATACCCGCAGTTTCCAGTTGTGTTCTTTAGCTTTGGGTAAATAAAGATGAGAAATGCCACCATCGAGTTTCTCTATTGTGTCAGGCCTGTAGCTGTTTCGCAACCCGACGTTGGGATTTTTCAGTTAGATTTTAATTTAGCTTTTCGAAATTCTTCAATTACTTTCTAAACGAAATATAATGGGCGTAAATCGCTATTCATACTTCGCCATTATACCATAAGCATTCGTACATAAAAGGCATTTTATCGGGAAGATCTTAATAAGTAAAGGCAACACAGAGATGTAATTTTATGAGCTTAATCGCGTTAAATTTCACAGCTTCGTTGAGCTTATCGCTTATATCTTAATTTAAATTTTTTCTGGCTCTGCGAACACATGCATGCAAGACTGCTCGTTAATTTATTAAGGCAAACACGCGTCTTAACCGAAGTGCTTCGGTTTTTCTAAAGAGAAAAGAAGCTTCGAAAAGGGAATTTCCCCCATGGCTCACTTCATTTGACCGATAAAATTCGAATCTGGACCATATTTACTGTTCCGGCAGTGTCAACACCTTTCGCTTTCAATTCACTCACTCCCTTTTCCCAAAACAAAGAAACCGATAAGATCCCATACGGCGTCCCTTTTAATTTAGAAGGGAAACCACTTAAAACTCTTCTAGATAGGATGAATGGAAAAATATAGGCCGAATGACGATAATTTAAATTGATTCTACCTACACTCTGATAATTAGGGAACCGAAAATGCACCAAGCACTAATAAAGCAATTAATAGTTTAATTAAACGACTAAACTGTTAAATATTAGAACGTGAAATTTCTAATCATGCAGTTCTCTAAATTAGAAACTCTTGTTTTGGGAGAAGTTCACGAATTAAATTGAATTTAAATGCTTTGAATGGTTTCAAAAGGAAGGAATAGTTTTGCAAAATTTTAACTCTGCCAATATACAAAAATTCCTCGCATTTGGGCGTCAAGTAGCTACTTCAATTCCTGTTCTAAAACTCAAAAGGTGGGAGAGAACATCAGCTTTTATCCCTCATAAGTAGTAACCGAAAAAGAGCAAAAACACTGGAGGTTAATTTCAACCAATTCGAACGCTGTCACGTTAATCCATTCACGACTTCCACCAATTCATCCCTAGGGCAGCTATAAGCAAATTAAAAATTTTGAAGTAGCTAAAATACGTCCAAAAATCAGGATGGACTTTTGGCAAGGCGTTTAAAAAACCGAAGTCATAATGTATGGGTGCAATTGCGTAGTGTACGCCTTCAAACGTAAAATTGCCACATCCTTCACGAAATAATTTCTTAGTCCGCAGTTGAATTTCTGAATTTTTAACCTGATTCATATACGGATGCTACCGTATGGTAAACAGGTTTGTAAAATGTGTACTTGATATTAATTGATTATAAAAAAAATTATAATATTAACACCACATTATTTTTTGATGATCAGAAACGACGCCAAGGATCCAAGTTTGAACTTAGGAAATTTGGTGGAAGCATTCATCTTAATAAACTTATTAGTTTTACTTTCACATCGATCACGATACCTGCGAGACAATATAATAACCCAATTTATCTTCATATTAGAAATAAATTTAGGAATAAATGACCTTGAACGATAAATCATTATAAAATTAGATAAAGGTGATGATATAAATCTACCAAAACTGGCCCCCTTTATTTTGGATCTAATTTCGATGAGAACCAACAGGTTATGGAATCTCGTAAACGTGACCCGCGTCGAGGGTCGGTTTAATTTTAATCAGATTTCCAGTAACCTTCGTTAATGTGTATCACGCATACCTTTATTCAAATGCGATAACGCATCTGATTTTCAACTTCGACAATAACACAAATTTGGAACTACTGGGGGCTATTCGAATTTATCTAGCAGAAAATATCCCGAATGCATGCGAAACATTCAACCTAACATTTTTAATTTAAGTTCACCAAACAAGCTTTTGTTATTATAGAAAAAGAAAATAAAAAAATTTGGTGGGAAAACAAAAAGCGTGAGAGCAATTTTAACTGCAGCAGAATGGGCTGGAATGGGCGAGTGAAAAATGGACACAAAAAGTTTGACTTCAAACTGCAAGAATCGAGTGTTAGTGACTTTTTGTAAAAGAAATGGTTTGAGTTACGTTTGCCACTGCCAGTGGTTTTTTATTTTTGCAAAAAAACGGATAAGTTCGATGCGAAAGGAGAACCCCTTTCACCGGATTACACTTTCTTAATCAATCTCATCTTCTAAAATATCCAAGTTAAAAAGAGTAATCTGTAGTGTTTGTACTTTTGTGCCTTATATCGATTATATCCAGAGTTTAGAGTTGAAATAAGAGCGTTTCTTAATTAAAATTAAACAGATTTACATTCTGGCAGTAATAAAAAATTAATTACTTACGATATCTAATGAACCTTTTAAAATTCAACACTATCTGATTTAATTAAACCGGCGATGTTAAGTAATAAAAAATGTGAAATCATTATCGCCCCCGTTTATTATAAACTTTTATTTCTTTATTATTTATTACAAATTATCATAGAGATTAGAATTAAATGGCTTCCGATATTAATCAAAAAACTTCTTTTTATATTCGACACAAACATTGACAAATCGAATTGTTACAATGTAAATACTTGTAATAATTTTCAAAATAATCAATGTTCAATCAAAATAGCTGATTGACGTACGGATATTAAAATAAAAGGACCATCATGCCCACATATGTAAATGTAATGGGTTCCATCTTAACGATGGGCAGCCTTTCATGAGATCGTGATATAATAAAATAGCACTGATTAACATTTATACTTTGTAAACGTTTCATTAACTTCTTTTTAGTGTCTCGAGTTGACATTTGTATAAAAATGTTATTAGTTATGTTATTATGTTGTACTCGATTATTGAAAATATATTTAAATTTAAATTTATTTTTTGTACGCACCTGGTATCCAGCGCAAAGAAAAAGTGAGTCTTTTTAAAATTTTGAAAAACAACAAACAGGAAACTTTTATCTATTCTTTTCTAATAATACAAAGTAGAAGGGCTAAGCAGATTCTAGATCACTTTCAAGCAAAAAAAAAGTCCAAATGGATGGATAAGGATATTGCGACACCTATTGATAATCATCCAAACAATAACTCGTCCCTAACAAAACAATTGCCGCATCAACCCGAAATTTAAAATTTTACCAAATAAAAACACAAAATAATACACTTTCGCTGTAAGGATAATCTAATTTTGCATAATAAAACAAAAATAAAAATATTCGTTGCCCCCGGATTCAATTGTAATAATAAATTACCTACCCAATATTGAGCTCTTATCAATATTAATGAAATCATATACGCGAAACATAATTGAAAAAATCGAACACTTGGAGAAAAAACAGTGAAGGTTCGAATAAATCGGTATGGTAGCCCTCCAGGATTTTTTTAATAAACACGAAATTTAATGCAAATTTATGCAACATTAACGCGATTTAGTTCGGTAAATTTAATTTTTTTGTAAGCTCCATTTCGCTAGGGTTAACAAGCATAATAAATACAAATGGTTTAATAAAAACGCTTTACTAGGTCGGGAGTTGGGTTATGAATTATTATTAAAGAAAACTTTACGTTTGTATGTTTTTCCAACACCCAGTTCCTACATAATATATTTGGATACGTCTTATAAAAACTTTCCTAATAAATTCGTTAAAGCGACGGCAATAAAAATACCAAAAAGCTTGAATATGAAGCAGTGGTGGCGCATTAAAGCTAAATAAATAAATAAATGGGCGAGAAATGTCAAAAACAATAAAAGAGTCGGCTATTCGCCAGTTTTGAATTTTTAACGAATTAGAACTCGAAATTTGAGTTTTGCAAATTTTACGTAACATTCCTAGGTCGGAAAGCGTAAATCGACGGGTCAACTTTTTGCCCGAGATTGATTTGACCCTCGGGTCAATTTGGCGATACAATCCCACAAAACCGTCTAATAGGACAACGATTTATTTTATGTAACAACAATTTAATGCTTTGCTAATAGCCCTTGCTTTGGCAGAAAAGTTACACCGCAAAAACAGTATTATTTTCAATTTGCGGTTGTGGTTACCGCTCGTTACCGCAGCGCAGCAATAAACGAACAAATGCGGTATAAATTCTTGTTTCCTTTCTGTCTGATTCGTCAAATCCATTTAATATGCACCACAATAATACTAACGCATTCTTCTTCATAATAAAAAGTTTAGCTATTTACACTATAGGAAGTTTTGCAAAAATCTGACTAACTTCGGAGCTTAAATCTCCTCCATAGCCTACAGGTATACATTTACAATGGGGAAGTTTTAATAGGACTCAAAGTAAGATCAAGGGGTACAATAAAAGTGGAGAAAGTAAAATGGGGGAAGCTGAGTAAATAACAATCTCATTGCCGTGTTTATGACTAGGTTCGTTCGTTCTTCCGTTGTTCATAATACTTTTTTCAATAAATTAGAATTTAATGGCAACCTTAACTATTCTTTAGATTTATAAAACCTGATTTGGAAGCATAAACACTTCTAAACACGGCGTTCATTAAAAAATAATAACTCTTGATATTTTCACACTTTTAATTTGTTGGGAAAAGCTATTACTAAGTAATAAAAAATATAAATAAATAATACGGAACGTGTCTAACCTTATTTTCCACACCTTTCGAATTGTAAACCTTACATCAGTAAAAAAAAAAATCTAATGAACATCCAAACCGGTTAGATGACACCGAAATAATTAAATGTATTGGTAATATTAATTTACATCCAAATTTTCTTGTTGCAATTAGAAAAATTTCAAAAATTTGTAAATATTGAGAGATCAGTTACAGTTTCACCGACGATCAAGAGATAGAAACGGGTTTGTACTTACAAAATTATACATCGAGCTATGGTGGAGTTTATAAATGGTGCTAATAAATCGGTACTCACCTGAAACAAAAAAAATTATAATTACAGTGTGTCAAGTTAAGCATTAAGTTATGACATTTCATGATCACGAGCTAACAATTTTTTATTAACTTATAATTTATTAATTAGGTAGGTATTATCTGCTACGTAATTGATTTTGCCCAGTCGGGGCAGGCGGCACTAAAGTATACTAAAGTATACTTTAGTGCCGCCCTCTATTCCTTTGTTTAATAGCGATTATATCTGGTAAATTGGGTTAAGTGCAATTGGTAGGGTCAGATAATTTGACTGAAAATTCCCTTTCGATCCAGATTTCGTTTCTTAATACTGCACTTTTTAAGAATTTATTGTTGTGTTTTTACCATCGCCATTTATAAATGGGTAATTATGTCATTTGAAACTTTGATTTGTTTCTAACAGATTAATTTTCAGCGACTAAATGCCATTACGGTGGAAGAGTAATGTCGGATCGGAGACCATTTTCACCTTATGTGGGAAACGTTTGTAACAGAAGAAAATCGTTTTATCAAAAACTTTATGAAGGGAAAATGAAGTCAAAATCCAACGTGAAATATTTCGAGTACGCAAATAACCTCACCTTTAAATATGTTCTGGATTATCGTAAATTGGATTTATGTCTCTACTTACAAAATGATAGAAATATATTGTAAAATTGAGCTCGAGCCTTAAGTGCATGCGGTTGAACTACTATTTTCCAGGCCGAGCCGATAGTAAATCCTTTGAAAAAGTACACCAGGTGCACTTTGTTGAAAAACTTAATAAAACGACCGCCACTAAAAAACGTAACGAGTTTTAAACGTTTGAAATACGCAAAGGTTTAATCAGATGTTTGTTAAATGAGTTAAGTGCTTTTACTTTGTGTTCCAACATGATTATTATTATTTAATAACATTTTGCAAAAAGTTTTCAGATTAAATCAAAATTATAACCTTATAGTTAGTAAAAACGAGAAAACTTTTTTAATTATCAGATTCTTTAATTAAGATTTTTTCCTACTTCAAGCCAAGTTTGTAATTAAAAATCTCTAATTTCGGATGTCGCAGGAACAAATTGCATGCACAGTTGGAACAAAGTAAAAACTTCGTCACCGCCCGTGGCTCCAATTCGTTTTTCCTGCGATAAGGTTCGTCGTGATTAGTATTTTCGTCGGTGATTGTTAGATGAATTCTTTCGTTATTTGATTTTCACCTATCGGTTCACTGGCTTACATTTTTTAAGTACACAAAAAAGATTTAAATTAAAAATTTTCCCGTCGCTCGTCGGGCCGGGTCGATAATTTGGAAAACAAACGATTTAATAGAGAAGCGAAATGCATCATCCACTTTGGAGGTGGAATCAACCATCATCCAGTCATTAACGCCAAATCGTGCCGTTGTCTCGTTAGTAGCGCTCCGGGTATCACTCCCCACCGAAGTCTGGAAGAGTATGTTTGCAGTGATTCAATCCCGGATCAACGCTTGAATTTACTATTGTACTCACACAGGAAATTGCACCCCGGACTTCCGCAGCTGCGGGATGTGATTTCGATGTCGGATCGGGAAGTCGCCAATTTGTTAGCTAGAACGATGTGTATTTGCATATTTTTTACTTTCGCTTATTAAACTTTGTTTTCCCAACATTTTTGGGTTAACGAGCAAATTTTCCTTTTATTTTTCTTTTGCGCGAAGCAGGAACTTATTTTCATTGCACATTACTATAACTGTCTCGAATTTTAGTTGAGCCAAGAAGCGCTTTTCTGAAATAGTTAAAGCAAAGTAGCAATACGTGTCACAGTGTTTTTCTTTCTTTTGTGTCTTCCACCGCAAGATAAATGATAATGGAAATTAGCGGAAAGCAATTCTTAAAGGAAAACTGCGATCTGCACTTTGCAACCGAATATGGTTCGGAAAGCTTCAATTTTTTACGCTTAGTTAGAAAAACAACCATGTCGTTTTATTAAATTTGAAATAAATTAGAAATCGGAACCGTATTTTTACTTAATGGTGAGTTAATGTCGCATTAAGGAAAACTTCATTCATAAAATGTTTATGATACTCGCTTAGCAATTTTAAATATTTATCATCATAAATTTGTTACGTAAAAATTTATAAAACGGGTTATAAAACTTTATAAGATACTTGGAAACATTTCAAGTACAAAATTAATTAGTAACTTGAACAATGTTCTTAAGTTTCCAAATAATTCACTTAGGAAAATTCTTCAATTATCCTTCTAAAATTATTAATAAAGCAAGTCTTAAGTCGGGTTCGTCTCCGAGGGGTATTTTCGAAAAATAAACCTCGGACCAAATCAATTTCGCGAAGAGCAAAAAATACATTTTAACAAAGCAATTGTATAAAACACTAATTCCGTTTTCCGGTTTCCTAATTCCTAAAAAGCTAACTGTGTAGGGATAATGATGGTTCCCATCTTTCTTAGCGCGCGTTACTGATAAGAACGGATTGTCTGTCCTCCACCCATACCACTCGTTCATTGTTCTCAAGAGAAAACCGTTCTCACTTGAAAGAACAAGCGAAGCTTAATGAAAATGCTATCATGTTTAATTTTATTAATTATTTCGCATTTTCAACCGATCAAAGAGTTTTCTAAAATTAATGACTCAAGATGATCGATTCGAATTAATTTACGACCGGCCGCGCGACGTACGTTTCCAAAATGACCAAATCGTGTATTACGACGCCCTTAGTGTAAGAGTGACCGCAACCAATTTCGTGCGAAAGATCTCCCCCGACGACCATGTTCTTAGATTCGAGAGTAAATTTCGATATAACGTACAACTATCGCCTTTACTTTCATTATCGTCATATCTTCGGCCCGATGGATCCGTTTAAAGCTCCCGAGCGAACGAAATGCACACTTGACCGCTCATTTGAGGAGAGTGCAAACACATATAGCGACTTTTCATTCTTTTCATGCTAAAAGCTTTCCAAAAGCTGCACTCGACTGATTAATTCGAATCATATAAAATAAGTAAATGCGCGCGCCTTTAACTTTAAAAAAATGAGCCTCAATAAAATTGATCGATGGCGGAATAAATTGACGTATTTATTTAATGACGGTTCAGATAAAATATAATTTTTCATGAAAAGAATTCGGTCAGTGTGAGAATATCAGAAATCCATTATGAGGAACGTCTTGGGACTACATGGACCTTAAAGCCTCTATAAATGCTTGGTCAGCATGTTGGGGAGTTTAATTTCGATTACGGACTTTGGGTCCACAATACTCTACAGCAGCGAAAACAAGCTAATAGTCTTAATATCCATTTATCAACTAAACATAAGGAGATTATACACCCACCGATTATATTTTATGGAGCAGAAAATTTATTGACGTATCACCCAATAATTTATGAAAGTTAACCCTTGATAGCACAAATTTAAATAAATTTCAAAAATAAATCGTGTGGGAGTTTGATGAAACGGGGTGGGTCATCGCAAGTTATAGTTATTCCGGGGTGAAATTTACCGCGTCATAATTATTTATGTATTAGATACCTACAAAAAATTCAGTTTTATCAATTATTTAATTTAGGATTTACTGGCTTTCGTACCGGGATTCGCGTGGTTTCATTAAAAAAAAATCCCAAACTCAAATATTGTAATAAAAATTAAATTCGCTGGTTTTAGACAATAAAGGGTTAGAATCTTATTTGAAGATTTAAAATCAAAAGTTCCGATGCTAGCCATTTAGACAGTGAGGATTTATATTTTATGCAAATGATTTGCTGTCTCGAAATTTTCCGCACACCAGTCCACCTATGAATTCATTGTGAGTTTTAGGAAAATACAAAGTAAATACATAGAGCAAAACTGCACAACGCTTGTCAAATAAATGTTTGAAAGCACACGAAGCGGAAACTATAAAATTGCAATTTAAACACAAATGCATACATAATACGCGAAATGTGTTTGAACGGGGTTTAATTTTGTCCAAAAATGGAGAACTGCGGGTGGAAAGAAGAGACAAAAAGTGAGACAATCGTATATTTTGGAGAAAGACGGATTTTGTCGTTAATTACCAACTTGGCAGTTTAGGGACGACGGAACGTTCGGACCACTAGCAGCTCCCGGTGCAAACCGTTTGTTCCATTATCTGGTTGTTCAGCTCATCGAATATTATGAAATTGTTTAATTACATTATAAACTTTACGTAATAAACGATCAAACAAAAACATCCTCACAACAGTATTTGTTAATACAAAAAAGCGGAGGGTGAATTAATTAGACAATTTTCAGAAACTTGCGTTCCAATTAAAATTAGTGAAATCAAATATTTTGTTTGGAAACTAATGAAATAATTAGGCCGATTAAACCGCACCTCGATTTTTTACAAGAACGGGACTGACCCAAAGTGAGTTGAACGAAACAATGAAGCTAAAAAGTCTGGATAGTTCAATCCATCATTAGGCAATTATTTTGATACGCTGAGTGCACAAGAAAAACGTCCACAAGATTAAAATCCCGACTAATATTTTTTGTTGATCAAAACTAAACACCCTAATTTTTCTTTCAGTTGGCATTTCCTAACAGGAAACAACACCTTGGTGTACATGTTTCCAATTCAACAAGTTTGAGAAACGCCCAAGCTGTAAAACTGATTATTCGCGAAACTTTCTCACGTATAATTTATTTCTGCACGAATGGATTCGAGGCAAACTTTCATTGTACCTTCAATATTGATAAAAATGATACCTACTCAGCCAATCCAACAAGTTACAGAGCTAAGATTTACTAATTCCAATATAATTGGAATTAATTGTAAACATAACTAACGGTTAATTAAGCACACCTTTATAAATATCAGAACGATAATGGAAATAAATCTGTTGAAATTTAATCATGCAAATGTGTGAGGTCAGGAAGAAATCTTGCCTCATATTTGGCACTCCTTCCGCTCTCGGTAAACATTCAGTGAACATATCAAGACAAATGAAACGGCGGTGGTTGTGCTTGACCTGTGACCGGTGGACAGATTTTTCGTTTTCACCGCAGGAGTCATTTATCAAATCGAAGGTTTCTCAAATATTTACTGTTTAGGTAATTTCCCGTGCAGAGGTAGAAAAATGCGCTGATGCAAGGATTAAAAAATCTCAAGTGCGTGTTTCCAATCGATAGAAATAAACTCAAAATTAATCTCAATTAAAGGAAAAGAAACCGAAATTTATAAACAAACTCACGAAGCCAAAAGTGTACACGTTCAAATTACAATTAAATTTCCAATACAAATTCACGTATCACTAACTTTAATTAGAAAACCCAAACCTACTTCAACTTTCAGCGGGAGGTCACCAACGTTAATTAAATTGAAAACACGGTTAAATTATCAAATAATTTGAATTGCTGCAAAGTCCTGAAAATTTCAATGCGATCAACAAAATGCTTTTTTTTCCGAAAAATCAATCAACTGTATAAATATAGGATTGTACAGTGAAATAAAAGTAAAGTTCAAATTCGTCATTAGCGTGCACGAACTTGATGGACTTAAAATATTGACACTATTAAGAAATTTATTCGTGTCTATTTTTTTCGATTACCATAAATGCCCGCATAATTGTGTATTCAAAATACTACAAATCATTTCAATTATTATAATAAAGTTGTCCCATTAAAATTTTTTTTCATAGAATTATTCGTTTTATTATTGTTTGACTAACCAAGTTTGAAATTAATTAAAGACATCATAAATAAGGCAATTAAATTACAAGAATGCTCATAGAAATACAACACGTTTAATTTCATTTTAAAATGACAGGTTGTTTTAAAAATTGCCCATAATAAAAATTCTGAAAGTAATTTTAGCGATGCTTTACCTCTTCGCCAACTGATTTTTCGCCAAGAACCTTCACAATTGTTTACTGGTAAATTTCTTTCAAGAGTAATCCAAAAGGGAAGGAGAAAATGGCAAAAATTACTTTGCAGCACCAGGAAATCGAACCTATGGCCGAAGCTCAACTTCCTCAACAACAGCAATTATCTGTACATTTAGTATATATTTCGATTTGAATATTCAAAATACGAGAATATAATTAAAGCACCTAATAGAGAATTAAAATTAGTCAAATGAGATGTATTTATCTCGTAACTGTCAAGATTTGCTGTATGGCTTCAGGCAATACTCTATTAACAACACATTGCGTGTAAATAGTTGATCCGAAGAGACAAGAAGCAGCTACTGTTCGCAATTTCCTTCAAACCAAATGTAAAATAATTAGTTTTTCAATTTGTAAACTTTTTTTTTAATTTAGAAATTTTTCAGTTAAGCATGCGGCATCCTGAAGCTTGACTAAACGAGTGTAGCTTCTACAAAATTAGAGATATTAATAATATCTAACAGCATATCCATTTTGAAATTTCGATCAAATTAATTTTAATGAACAAATTAATTTACTTGTAAACTTTCCTTTATTAGCGGTTTAAAAATTTTTGTGTTACTCGCACGTCAAAGACGCAAAACATCCCATTTACAATCTTCTGGGGCAAATTAATAATATTTAATAGGTTGACATGCTTCAAATGTTTTCAAAATTTCAAATATGCCACGAAGTAAACCATAATTAAAATGGGATGAAAAAGTTAGCCGATATTGATGTGATATGAGATGGAGAAGGCGGTAGGTAGATGATGCTACATAAACGGTAATGAATGATATTGGCCCAACTCCAGACAACATAAACGACTTTAAATTATGGGTTTATCAAAGCTTAGAATTTTCGTTGAATCGCTTACGAGTTGTAAAAATAGCAGAAGAATTTTGAAATGTGATTTGTAGATAATTTCATAACTAATGAGCCAAAACAAATGTTGGAATGGTAAAAATAATTACGTAATTTATAAAGATGATGAGCTATGGCATAATACAACCCCCGAGAAGACAATTCAGGTTATTTTTATTGAAAATTTTAAACAGTTGACTTCGAAATCGACTTGTATTTCTGAATCACGCTGTACCTACCTACCCATATAATTATATTTTCAACTTAATTAGAGAATCCCCGCTCTTTATAAATCTCCCATAATCTGATAATCGTTCAAGACTCGCTGTTTTTACAAAAATCCAACGATAACAATCTTAATAGGAACTTTATTCCAATTAATAAATTCTGTAATAAAATTGAAGCCCTAACAATCAAATCAAAATAACAAATCTATAAAAATATGTAGGCCATCGATTGGCTGGTTACCTTTCCCGATTTTAGAACAACTCAATAATAACTAATAAAAAATTTAATTGTTTTTCTTTGATTGACGTGAAAAATTGGATTTTCGTTTCGGAAACACGCGACGATTCGATTCAGATCACCGTACTTTCACACTGCCCGCTCAAAAAAGCTCAAAATCAAATTTTCCAACTTCTTTTTGCTACTTCAACAAAATTTGGGTTACATTTTCACGTTTTATTTAATATTTGGTCGATTTAATGGTCAATAATCCTGCGTTTGGTTGTAAAATTGCCGTTACCAATTTTCTTATAAGAACCATTTTTTCCGGTTAATTTGACACGTTACTGCCCATAATAAATAAAATGGCGGACCACCATGTAATAAACTAGTAGTTAAAAATAAAAATAATATGAAATATGAATCGACATAATTCATGCAGTTTTCATGTTAAAAATAAACTGGTCGACCAAACCTTCGCACGTCAAACAAATTATTACACAAAAATTACCAACGTGCATAATTTGTTTATTAGTCAAAGATTAAAAAAAACTTGTAATTAATTAACAAATCAAAATATGGTAATGCAGAATAAATTATCGCTACAAAAGATTTGGTGTAAAATCGGTAAGAAAAGAAAATTCGTGATGTGTAAAAATATGTTACACGCTCTCGATTTTCTTGTAGTTATTAATCAAAAGGTAAAATTCGGGACTAAACAAGATAAGCTTTGCGATAAAAAATGTTAAAAGAAACGAAATAAAAATAATGTTTTCCGTTTAAAATCGACAATAGCCATTCTTCTTCTTCTGGGACCGATACACCACTCGTGGTGGTTTTACATCCAGTAAATTCTCACCTTAACCCAAATACAAACTCTCTAAGGCTTAATCTACGGAATAATCAGACTACTTCATTCCGATCTATGAAGAAAACCTCATTTGATACAATTTACAGCTCGAACCATACATAAAATAGATAATTTATAGCCAAATGTCTTGTAAAGAGACATTTAATTCCTAAGTACGACATTTTCCGGTTTAAGTAGCAATAAAGAATCATTTAATAAGCATACCTTTCCATCTGATCTTCAGAATTCACATTCGTTTAACGTAAAGCCGGTGAAAGCTCGCGTATGACGATTAATTTCATTGATATCTTAAAATGCGTCAACAGATTATTAAAGATTCCCAGAAGCTACTTAGTTGGAAATGCCTAAAAAAGGACTCAATCGGCAATTAAAACATAACTTTTGCCTTTTAATTAAAATTATATAACCGCGTGTGGGTTAATAAGATGTCGTTTGATGCAATGTACAAGGTGTGCTTTCCTTAATCAATTAACAATTTTTTCCATGTCATAAGTTTTCGGTCGCATAATCCTGGATGTCAACAAGGCTTGGTTGCATTTCATCCCAGATTAGATCAAAATATCAACGCTATTTGACACTTCTGTCAAACACGACGAAAGCATTGCACTTTCATCCTGTCTGCAAACATCGGGGCTTTGTGGCTCCTATCCGGATTAAGTCACACTGTCAGATATTTCACAAGAATAGTTTAAGGTCCGCAATAATTTTAGACAAATTTTCACTGAAAATTCAGTTTTCCGCTAATGAACGCCTAGTATATTATTCTTTCATCCGATGTGTCTATACCAGGTGTCCGAGACATTTAATCTTTTGTGTCTTAATTATTTTGATATATAGCAAACCCCAATGCACAAGAGCAATAAATTTACAAGAACTCAGACCTACTTATTTAAATAATAAAAATTATTCAACGCTGATTGGTTCTATTGTATAAGTTTATTGAACCGAAGAGGTTTTATGATCTCCCACATTATTAATTAAACTGCAGATTTAATAACTGATGCATAAATGCACGAAAGTTCTAATTAATTCCTTTCTTAAATTTAATGACAATTTTAATTAATTTAAAGTCTGGTTTTTCTGTTATAAAAAAAATCTCGTATGTAGCTTGCAATTTAAAAGGCAATTTTAAAAATAGCAGGTGCATTCAAATAACTTCTAAAATATTAGCTTCAAATTTTAAAATGATATTATCTTAAGAGGATTCTGCGACTTCGAAGGATAAAAATAAAATGTGTTTTTATTTTTTATTCATAAGAAACTTCTGATGAAACTTAACCTGCTAGTTTTATAAAATTTTCGTTTATATTTCAATACAAATAATATAAAAAAAACTTGAAGGGTTGAGATTAATTCTTTTCTACTTATACAATTTCAAGTTTCAGCACTTCCCCGACGAGAAACTTTATAGGGGTCTCCTGACGCCGGGCTCCCCTTAACCCGGAGATTAACCCCTCCATAAAAACCTCTACAGCAGCGGCGGCTCGTAGTTCGCTGTTATAAGAGGGCGTTTGTTCTCTAATTTGATACTGATTTTTTCGAAAAATTCCTTTTTTTCAGTTTTAGCACATTACATTCTTTCCTTTTTGCATTCAAAAATGTAACCGTTGTAATATTACGAGCATTTTTGTTGTGATATCGCTTTACTGGGTTCGTTATGATGCGTGCAAAACGCCATTAATATTATTGTGTCGTGCAAGTGTGAATCTGACAGAAATTCCTTGGTTTTAAGTTTTCATTTGATATCTGATTTGCGACGTAGTAATATTTTAATAAAACATAATTTCAAACTAAATAAGGCTTGGTGCATATAACATTACTAAATTGCTAAGGTCGTTACCTAGCGATTCAATAAATTCAAAATACATTTTCTTCGCCGCTCAATGTAGGTACAGATAATTTTTTGTTTATCCACTACCGTTCGGAAAAGTGCACTTTTTACATTCATGTTTACTGTAATATTAAAAGTGATTTATTTTAAATATCAGTAAATTTATTATGTTTTCAGTTTATTATTAAACCCATTAGAGGTGCATTATAACCTAAAACAGCAAATATATGTAATATGTCCTATTAAAACCTAACAAAATTACTGAATAGTGACGGAAAAGTCTCTAAAACAAATTAAATTATGAATTAGTTATGAGGTTATGACAATACATAACTACAAAATGCAATGAAGGTACGTACATTTGCCATATTATATTAATTGCTGTGGATTTTGTTATGTAAATGGAAGTTAGTTTGTACAATATCTTTCATGAAGATTATATTAGTCAATTATAGGCAATTTATAACAACATTAAAAGTTGTAATTAGATAAAATTAAAAATAATAAGAAGACGTTAAATGCAAATAAATTTTAACGTTGTATTTTTATTGCGTAGATATTATTACGATTTGAATAAGTACCCAGGTATTTATAAGAAAACACAGTAATATAATTATAAATTCCAACAAAGTTACTGCATTTAATTAATGAAATTTAAATTAAAATATTCGCGCAATTTTCAAGGATGAACGGAAGATAAGTATTTCGGACTCATTAGTTGTCATCAGCAACGAAAAGTTTACGTTCCACTATTCAAAAGTTTTGATGTGTAGACGGTACTGATGACGACCAATAAATCAGAGACACTAGTGTCTGCTTCGGATTATTAACGTTAACACCCCCCCCCGCCCCCCCCGTATCCCCTTATAAATTATTCTACTGCTGCATGACTCGTGCTGACAATTTACAGCAGAAATACTTGTGCTGGCATGCAGTAATTTGAAATGTTAGAAAAATCAAAATGGAAAAATTTATTTTACAACAAGATGGTAAGCGAGATAGGAAACGTGTAGCATGTTGTATAATTTTAAGCTAATGAGAAAGTATCTAATAAAATGTGGTTTTAACATAAATTTAAGTTTTATAAAAATAATATTATGCTGATTATATCGCGAGATATTATGATAATGACCATTTATAATGTACTAACAAAATTATTATCGATTGTGTGATCTTCAAAAATGTTGTTAAATATGCTGATTGAAATTTATAATTGGTTTGTGTTGACAAAATAGCCATAAGTTAAGATTTTTTTACCGTTCCGAAATGCTAAGTAAATCTTTGGTAAGTCGGTGAATTATTGGTGCAGCTTTCATCTGCAGGCGGCCATTGAAACTTGAAACTGCGGGATAGAAAAGGGCATTTAACGGGAATGCGATTTCAACAATACGTAATACCGACCCGACGCTATAAAGAAAGATGAAAGTGATTGATTTTCCGGTAAGAATTTTATAAGAAAACGACTGTTCTACTTGTGCACGTGGTAGATGACACAAACGTGAAGAATTACGTCGATCTAACCGATGAGTGTTTGTTAGTGTCAAAACGTAACTTTTCCGACGATTGATTATTTTTCCCAATTTATTGTGCACTGAAGCTAAAATAATTTGTATCACTCCATCCCGAATATCTGGGCGTTTTCACAAAATTTCATTTCTCGATGGAATCCTCTGGTATTTTATGATATGTATTAAAGAAAGGATATAATATGCATTTTGCATATTTATAATTTAGATATCATGCTGTTCTGAACGATATAATAAAATTTTAATGCTGTCTAACCATAAAAATAAATACCCGTGTTCGTTTTACAATTGAAAAGATGCCTTTATGGTTTATTCATTAATAAAAACCGTCAGTTAACCCTTCACCATTCGTTTAATAATAATATCGAAATTCTGGTTCTTGTCAGATCGAAATTTACGTCTGTTACCCAACCAACAAGCGAGTGACTAAATGGTTATCATATTTTAAGAAAGCTCCTCGTAATTCTCCGGAAAGGAATTTTAAATCCGCGATAATTTACAATAATTTTCGGAACCATGTTTTTTTTATACATTTGGTAGCATCTTACCACTTTATGTCTTACTTTATATACTTTATTCAAATTATCTCAATTTGGGTGCCCATAAATTTAAACCAACCGCTGCTTTTGCTTCTTTACTTACGCCGTAATGGATGCAGAAAACCCTCAAAAAGCAGTAGGTCGCAATTTTTTAATTTAAATAATTATTTTTCAAAAACATATTTTTACATCACAAAGACGCCGAATCTTCGTAACTCACATTTTATATGCTTGCACGTTGCGTCATTTTTATACATTTTCAAAACTAAATATTAAAAAAAACAATTAAGTAGATCGGTGGGCTCGAAATTTTAAATTTATGTGCGGCTGTAGTCTTCTATATTAAATTTTATGTTTTCAAAAAAATTGGATGTGAAATTCAACTTGACAGTTTTGCATGTTCATAGCTGATACATTCGTTATCCATTCACATGATTTTAATACTTTAGTGGTTTACTGCATATAAGTGGATGACTTGACTTGGCTATTGGGAATTGAATCGCAAAATTTTATTATCCGAGAGCAATATTCGATAAAAAGCGACAGTTTTATATAATTAGTTAGCTAGCACTGGGTCTTTTGTCTTATGGGACACCAGATTAGCATTCCAAATTGATTTTAACCTAATGATCAGTATAAAATATGATGGCACGAGTTTCCGTTACAGACCTGCAGAGGTAATAATTTTTTATACACAACACGAGACAATTTACAAGGTAGAGGTAGCTAATTTCGTCCATTAATATTGCTTTGGATGCCACTATGGTTGAGTAACAAAAAAATGTGCGTGTGTATCGGTGATTCTACTTTTTCATATTTTAAAGTTTTAATTTTAAAATGTAAAGATTCCTGAGGCAAACCTACTAAATATTTCATAAATGGAATTTTAATGTCGCTATATAGGAACTTGGAAGCGTGCGGCGTTTCGTTTTATAAGCTTTTGCTTCTAGGCAAGGTTCATTACGAATTTTATTGCCTACTGACAAAACCTATTTCACTTGTCGAGCCAAGTCAAAAACTTTTCTAGTTACTAAATATTTTAATTAAAATACGATAAAAGCAAGTTTATTTACATAAATATAACGAGTCATACCGAGCTGTTCGGAAGTTACTTACGTACATTGAAATTTTAACCTCTCGCTTCGGCTTTGATGATCAATTTAACTTTATAGAAAGTGGAAGGAAAAGTTAGTTTTAATGTCACAAAATCGTTGACTATTAGGTTGCGTTCTGTAAGCGATTTAAAATAATTTTTCTACAGAAACGCGAGCTCTCTTAAGCGTAACACGTGAACTTTGCATGACATTTTCTAAACGATTCCTAAACATGCGAATATAATTAACACTTAAATGAAATTAGAAAATATTTTATTAGTTAAATACCGAAGGCCAATTAAAATTCGTACTTTTTGCCCTTTTTACACCTAGTAAATCTGTGATCGATCAACCGACCTTTGCAATAGTAAAAAATTTGGGTAATTTATTCAAGAACGCTAATTACACATCTTAAGACCAATTCATGTTTGAATATTTAGGAGATTGAATGGGCCAAGTGTGAAAATGACTTGTAGTATCATTAGAATATTAAATGTGAACAAATAAATCCATTTCTCGTGTCGTGAAATTTAATTCAAGAGATATAATCTCGTAACTTGAGTGTGTGTGTGTGCTTTCAGAAAACTTGAAAATGAGGACAGCTCACTCAAAACGCTGTAGGTGTTTCGTAATTGTCGGCTGATAAACGTTAATAAATATTAAATTGACAAAATTTTCTACCGATTCAAATTGGATTTACTCGAATTATCAAATTTCAATTAAATTTCTAAATGATGGACAAGCGTGCTTAATTTCTGGTTTCCATTTCCACCAGCATTAATTAAATTTTATTCAAATGTCATTTAATACTTCGAAGTATACAGAAATACGTTTGTACAAAATTTATATTTAAAAAAAAAGAAATGAAAACTGAGAAATCAATATGTTTGAAAACTTAAAAAACAAAAAAACGAACTAATAAGGAATAAAAAAAGAAGAGAAAACGGAAGAAGAAAAGACGGTATGCCCGAAGGTTAATTTGAAAAATATACAATAAACTTAAATCAGTAGGTAATCGTTTCAAGTAAGTTTACTCGCAATATTCGTTCTATATGCCAATATATTATTATCCACATGACTTTACAGACGAACTACTAAATAATTGCACAATTAAATGCCAACATTTCTAAATAATAAGAAACTACTGCTTTCACAATTTCTCAGTTTGCAAACGATTTTTGATACCAGAAAGATACTATCTTTTCCACATTAAATTTGAAAAATTTTGTTTTTAAACTTATTTTGAAAGGCAAACTGACAGTAATAACAACATTTTCGAACGTTATAAACAAAGTTTTTTAAATTTCAAACCCATTCCGATGTCCAATAAAAGTTCATTTTGTTTGTGTTAATGACGCGAACTTCATCAAGCGTAGATACATAATATGTAGAATTACTTTTAAATTATAATTTACATAATTCGACTAATTCAAAAATATGTTACGGTAATATTTCAAAATGTAGAACCATCGTAACAAATTGGTTTAACTTCCTAATTTAAATAATAGCCTTTTAAGTGCGTACCCCAATTCTTTGATGCTGGCCAGATTGAGAAAATAAAAATGAACACATAACTTTTGACACGGTCAATAAAATGAAATTTAAATATAATTCTGCAATTACGTTGGGTCGCTTTTAGGGTGCCGACTATTAAGCTAATATGTAAAAAAAGAAAATCCCCGAAGCTAACATTTTAGTTGTCTCTATTGGCCAGCTAGCCAGTTAAAAAAAAGTCATCTAGAAATTATTCGAGTGTCTCGATCATCCGTAGTGTTATAACCGTTTCAAAATTATGCGGGTAGTAAATCTAAAAATGTACGTAGTACTATTAACCTGTACTTACGCCATAATTAAAATCATATTTTATATCGACAACATAAATCGTCATTAAAAATATAAAATGATACAAAAAATTTATGAAGCACATTCATAATTTTTAGATTTTTTTTTGAAATGCCGCCAATTTACAACCACGTAGCGGCATAAAATATAAGTATTTAAAAAGTTGTAATTACACGAGGCTTGTTTAATTTTAGACTTTTAAAACTGGTCTCGGAAAATTTCCGCAGACGGCTGTATAAATAGAACAAAAAATATTTGCAAAACTAATTACCTTGCCTGTCATAACCAGCGACTGTGACAAACTGTAATAACCAAGGGAGGTCAATCGCAAAGATTGGATAACAAATAATAACAGTAGAGATCTCCCGACAAGAATAAAATGTGGAAGAGGTTTTAAATTAACATTTTATATTCCGAGTCGATTTTTCACATTGGTCATGCCGTGGAGGAGCTAAAGTGCTACCACTATGCAATTTAAAAGTTCTGGATGCGCATAAAATTTAAACAATTTTATTTTAAATGTTGAAAACTTAGTAAATTTTCTATAATATAAACTGCTTGGGTAACTTTTCTAATAACCGTACAAACTCGAAAAGTTAAGCTTTAGTAAAGAGAAACTCAGTTCGGCAGATATACTGTACAATGAAGAAGCTCATTTTCGTTTTTCAAATCCGGCAATTGGAATTCAAGTATGCTCGGCTGCTTTTCAAATAGCAACAGTTTTGATTATGTTGACACATCGTTACATAAGTGTAGTACTTGTGGACACATATTATTACTACTTATTATATAAACACAGGTGGCATGTAGGCCCCGAAGCACTGACAATCTAAAACGGGTAGCCTGCACACTAGTATACTACGTCGAGAGTGCGTTCCATTTGATGTTTTGTTTTTATTGTGCTTTTGGAAGCTTTCGACTGTTCGTGACGTAAAAGCGCCGAGCAAACTAAAAGGGTCAAATGGAACGCGCTCAAAGAGCGCTTTCTTCTGATGTCGTAAATATGTTTGTTGTGGAAAACGACCGTAAAATAAACAAGAAGATAAATAAGCTTCAAATTACTTTAAACGGATTCTAAGCAGTTGGTCTAATTAAAACATTAATAAATTACAACAATTAAATCTAATTTATAATTTAGTTAAAACGAAGGGCGGCCATAATAATATATCCATCAACAAAGCAGTAACAAGAGTTATAAAATTATACACGTGGTTTTCATTTCATATTAAGCATTTAAGGAACTGCTATGATGACACGAGGTGTCATCCGTTACTGCTATTTCATGCTTCGCGTTGTCACTTTTCTCAAAGCAGATGCTACCACCAAAAAAGCTGATAATGAAACATAATAATAAACACCGAAGCCGCGTTTCGTGTCAAATTTAGAAGAAAATAATGATTTTGCCAGATTGAGCGGTCGGCGAACCAAATAAGCTTTCGGTTGGAAGTTTCGAAAAAAATCAATTAATAATAAAACGATTTCAATTTTACATAATTTGAATGTCGTTTTCAGAAAGCAAAGTTGAAGATTTAGAGTTTGCATGTTTTCTTGTTTTTGTATCGAGTCTGTATGTGACATACCCCTATTTTGATTAATTCGAAAAAAGTTGGCTTAATGGTTTCATAAATAATTGATTTGCTTTAGCCGCACGTTCCACCAGGTAATCCACTGGATTTTTAATAAGATTGTTTTAAACTTTCAGGTTTTTCTCAATCAACTTTCGAGGTCTCTCAGCTCCTTAACATGATGCGTACCGACGTTGGCCGGTAATGCAATACCTAAAATTCTATTCACGGCGATTTCGCTTACAGAAAGTGATTTTAATCCCCTGCCATTTTGCTGTTAAATACCAAGAACGGAAGGGCGGTCATGATTAATATGCGTGGAACCAGTCCAAGTATTTATGTGGTTGTTTTTGTTCAATTTTATGACCACAAATGGAACTAAATGACCTATAATATTATACAAATTTGTCTGCTTCGATAAAATATTGCTTACATCAAAACCATGTTTTGGCCAAAAATAGCCCTCGCTAATTCGAAAAATATTATTTTTAAAGTTTTTTGCGAAACTATATAAATAAATTGGAAAATGTGCACGTGGAACCGCCAAGTATTTTAATCCTTTCATTTCTCAGATTAATTTCCTCTGTGATTACGAAAAAATTCAGTTTTGCCACATTTATGTCGCCAGTAACCTAAATAGTTTCTCGGTTTACTTTTAACTGCAAATTTAAATATTTACCAACATTGTCGGTTTTCTTAAATATTAGTTTAATAAAATAAAAGGATTTCCTCTCGCGTTATTCAAAATTTGCAGATAATAATTTACCATCATGGAGCAGTGAGGAAATATTTCAAAAATATCGACGTTCTCTGTGTTCGCAGATACAAAAAAATTCCCATAAATAACCGATAGTTTACATATTAATGCGCCATTGTTAGTAAACAGAACACCGCCAAATACATAAAATGAAATAAAAACACAGCGTAAATAAAATTACAACGTTTATGAATATTAAAATATGGAGGAAACAAATTGAAAACAAGTTGCAATTCTCATACAAGAACGCAATTTTACACATCTCTTGAGAACATTTTCAAAAATTGCTTTGTAAAGCGGAATAGAAAACGTAGAACGCAGCTAAATGCTATCAATATTAAATAAATAACAAAAATCGTCGGCAATTGAAAAAATGTACATTTACTTATCGCTTCATAACGTTGAGCCATAATTGCATTATCAATAAAATTCTAATTTATTATCCCCAATAACAAAAAAGGCAATTTAACACTAAATTGATGAAATCATTAGTTATTGACATTGTACAATACATAATTTTACTATTTTAAAATAATTTTTATTGTATTTTTGGGTATCGAAATTTTAACACGACAATGGAAATTATATAATACCTACTCAAATTTCAATTATCAGGAAAATAATATTCCATTTCTTCAAGATTTCATGATCAAATTAACTAATGTTTGCTTTGTTCCATTTTCAACTTTACATTCGGCTTCGCCCGATTTTCACGTTCGCAATCATAGCATATGTAATGTTTTCTTTTATCAAGCATACCCAACTTGACGAAAATTTATAATTTCCATGATCGTGATCTTTCCTCTTGCCAATAATTAGAGTGAGTTTGTGTTTTAAATAACTTTAAACTAACTTCCCATGTTTTGTTCAGTGTGCAGGATACCGTCAGGTAATCAAAAAACGCGATTGCCTAATGAACTCGATTGAGATTCTTGACAGTATCAGCTCAGTATGGCAATACCCACAGGAGTACAGCAAAGCCGACTAAGATAATCACAAAATATTCAAAATTCCTTTTAAGTGAAAAACAATTAATCCAATTTAGACAAAATAATTGTAAGTTGTGTTATTCCATAAGCAAAGAGAAATAAAATTTAAATCAGGCGCAGTCGGTAGCTTTACAGTTAATTAATTTCTTGTGAATTTAAGGATTTAAATGAAATACGCGCGAAAGTAAATTAATAATTCGTTAATTAATATTATAAAGATTGTCGTTTGAAATTCTGTTAATTAATTTTTAATTTCAGTCCTCTCCAGAACAACTTGAATGTGAAGTTAACTCTTTGATGTAAGACTATTACCAAGTTTATTATTTAGTAAAAAAATTTCACAATAATTGTAGAAAGTTGAAACTAAATGCGAGCATAAAAGCACGCCGAGTCAAAGAGCGTCGTTGGCGTCGTCTGTTCGCCTCGAGAAAATTGCCACAATACGTCGTCGTTCTGTGAGCTTAGTTGCTAAAAAAACGTTTGAAGAACACGGTTTTAGAGCTTCAATTAAACGAGAGAAGTATATGGGTCAGTAATTAAAATACTTTTTCAAAGATGTGGTAATAAAATTTCATCAAATCACCGACCGCAGTAAAAATAATAAAATTGGTATCTACGACTCTACGGGGGGTTTTCAAAAAAGCTAGCCGGTTTGTTTGGATTAAAGGTATCTTGAAAGGTACCTACTAATGGATGCACCCCCGATAATAAAAAAACATTATCGAGAAGAAGCACTTTGCACCTATAAAGCTTTAGGTGAAAAATAATAACTTTTAAGACGCCAGCATATTTTCCGATATTATTTCGGCGGTGCTTGAAATAACTAACAATAATGCACCCCCTAAACAAGAAACTTCCGCATGTAAAGCCTTATATAAACAGATTACTATCTATATTATGTACCTTATAGCTTCCAATATAAGCAAGCGTTTACCACTTCCTAATACATTCGAAACTTTGCAAGTTGTTTAATTGCCTGCTTATCACGAAGTGATTAAACATTCTCAGCCAAGTAAATTGATAATTATAAATAATTTGATTAAAACGGCAGCAAACAATTTAAAAAAATAAAAAAAAAACGCGAACCGGATTCGAATCTGGAACCGAGATTTCCAATTCACCGTTAGAATTTTTTTAACAGAACTAATTCGGTGTATTTATTAACAATTTAATCGCGGTAGAAAATTAACTTCCAATTAAATTAAAATTCAAAACAAATCCTACAATTGACACCTTTGACTTTGGCGTTTTATTACTAGCAATAGACAACAATCGGACACCAATATTGATAAAATATCAAATTAATCGACCCACGTAATGATTATTAAATTGTTAATAAAAAGCGTTCGCATTCGCCCACGGAATTCATTAATTACCGATAATATTGAGCAACCATTTAAACTAATGCGGAAAACAAGCTCAATAAAAAATTACAACATGTAAAGATTTAATTTAAAAATTTATATAATTAATTTGACTTCTTCCAACGATAAATCATGTTCGTCTCTTTCTCCACTCAAAAGTGATTCGTTATAAAAGTAACTCAAAGAGGTGCCGAAGCAAATAGCAATTATCCTATGCATTACCTACATTACATACATAATTTTGCTGCAAGTGTTCATTAAATATGCAAACGATAATAATTAAAACATAATAAAAACTCCATTAGCGCGCGGCAACACAAGGAAGAAAGCGTTTTAAAGTTTTATCACTTCAAATGGCGGAAAATAAAATAATTTGCAGAGTTTGCAAGTTTTAAGAGTTAAAGCGAACTGCACAAAGTCGACGGATTAACTACAAATAATTAGGACCTGACGATGCCGAAATAAGCGAAACCGGTTATCCAAAATAAAATAAATGCTACAATATGCCAAGAAAGATAAAAAGATAAAAAAAAAGAACTCGGCGACCGTTAAATATCGAAACCTAATCGACTGTTCTATAGGAACTTTGCTATCAGAAACTCACACGGTTCTCCTGCATTGTCGTCGCTAAACCCTTTGTTTTGTTCTTTTCGTTCGCACCACTTCCTTCTCACTTTGGGGTGATTAAAATAGAAAATTAGAACTTAAGGACCAAGCCTTGTAATATTATTATTACACAAAAAGCAAATGTAGTTGGTTATAATATGGGGATCGAACCACATCGATGCGACGTAGCGAGCTCACCTACTACATAATTCATCATCATATACGTCGCTTATTTAAAAGATAGGTAAACTTGTAACATCAAAGAGCTTAATTTTCTAGTTGCTGCTCTATTTTACAAACTAGAAGGCTAAATAAGTAATTCGTTTTCTCACAGCCTCTACTTACTTCCAAAGGAAGATTTCCTCGAGTGTTTGATTGTGTTAAAATAATGCTAAAAGGAATCTCAAATTACTTCAAAAGCATTCAAATTATAAGACATTTTAATAAATAAAAACATAAAACCATATTTTTAAAATCATCAAACAGCTTCCTTTCAAATCTCATTTCACGTTTCACTGCAAAACGAATTATGCTGGAAGGACCATATTTATTTTAATAAAATGAATTTTAATTTGTGAATAAATATTAATCAGAAAGTAAATAAATTAGCACTAAATGTGCAATAACCGTCATATTTGTTTATATTTACTGTAATTTATTAGTCACATTGAATGTAATTTTGACCAAGTACTGATATCAAATTCTCTACGTCTTAAAGTAAAAATATTTATGATTATTAATATAAATAAACTACGTTGTATTTATAAGCATTGGTAAGTAACGCGATTTGATATACAAAAAAAACAGAATTACCAACATAATAACATTTGCATAAGAACTTAAGCATATAAAAAAATAAAGAATTGAGATGCTAAAGCACTTAGAAAAATATGTCCAAAGTAACCCAGGAAAGGTTTTAGCTGAAAAGGGTGTGATAAAGCTGTCAGTCAATATAAGGTGAAGCGAACTATTAAAACATAAAAAAGCGTCGGCTTCAAACTTCACATCATACTGAAGTAGATCTTTATGTAATTTCAATAAACGAATACATTAAATATTTATTCTGTTCCACGCTTATCTTAATCTCGGTTTACACGACCAATGCATCAAAAAGTCGCCGATTGTAAAAACCTAAATGTGAAAAGTGGATAATTTTATTTTTGTTGGAAGCTTAAATATCAAACGTTCCAGCGACATTAACATAACTTGGCTTTTCAATCGCACAAAAACGTAGTCCGAGTATTGGAGCTCGGATAAAAAGGTTAAAGCGCCTGGACAAAGTCTCGAATGCTTGTTTGAATAATCGGAAAGAGACTTTCAAATTTTGGAAATATAAGCCCGAAATGCTTGAAGGTAACGAAATATTTGAATATTTCGACTTAAAACCGATTCCCGATATTTTGTTTACTTTAGTGCATGTTTTGTCCGCTTAAATCCAAAATGTTTTTCTTCCATTGCCATTGGTTTAAGTTTGATTGTCTAATTTTTCAACAATCCACACCCTCGCTTGTGGAATCAGTTCAAACGAGGATAAAACGTAAATCAAATAAAGCAAATTCTTCGTGGATGTTAAAGCACTGCACTGGAATTATACTTTTTGGAACAAGGTAAGTTCAGTTCAGTGAAGTCTTGCTTATCTGAAATAAAATTACTCCATTTTTCATACTTAATTACATCGGTTTTAATAACTGATTTCTTCTCTAGATAACAACATATCAGATATGCATGGTCATACCAACACCATAAATATTTTTAACTTATTGGAATGTTTTCCCATCACCCTGTATAATCAATTTCATTGTTGAATTGATCGTTCCCCCGATAACTGAACGATTACTTCAACTTCGGTGTAATTAATTAAAATTATGCTCTGAATCCGGACCTGCGAATGATAAAGGGTCTAAATCTAAATTTTAGAATAATAATTAATTGTTGATATTTATTGTATATCAAGATTGTCGTGTCTATTTTGTGTCTAGATTGTGTTGTTAGTTTATCTCAAATTCTATTAATTTTAGATAGTAAATTTAGTAATTGCACCGAGAAAAAAGATTTGCTCTTCTGACCAAACCGGTCTTAACGATGCACCAAATTAGTTGATTCAACAAATATATTATTTGAGCCGAAGAATGACTTATAGTCGACTTCACGTTCTTTATGAACGACAAAAAATGGCGGATGCGTACTGAACTTGATATCACACGTAGATTTTTGGATATTCATGCTTATTTCACCGAAACTGTATTCTTTTTTGAGAATATTGTAACATTTTGTCTAAAATCAATTGCTTAACAGAAAATCTGCATTTCCTTGAAAACTTTAGTACAGAATTTTCTTACCTAATTCTTGTATGTTGAACAATTTCCTCGCAAGTTGTGTTATATGAATCAATGCACACATCAACTGAAGTATAGTAATAATAATTATTATCGTTGTTAACGAGGTAGTTTACTATTTAATCGCATTTTGCAAAGTGTAACCAAACCTGTTCCTGACGATGTTAATATTTTATAATATTGATAATTTGGCCCTCGACCAAAATCAACAGAGAAGTAAATAATTAATTACAATAACAAACACTGGTAGCGCAAACGATGTATATTTAATTAGCAGTAGTTTCTGTCGTAATTTTCAAAAATTATTATTATGTTTAATACAGCTTGTACCGACATTAAATGTGATTTATTATTATTTTCAATCATTAATTAAACAAATTCCTGAAATTTAACAATTTCCTTGATTTATGAGTATAACGAACATTAAAATTTGAAATTTGTCACCGTGTAGATATATGCGGTAATTAAAATTAATAATTCGTATAAATTTTCAATTTTATATCCAAACAAAAAAAGTAACATTGTTGTCGTTCCGAACTTTTCATTATAGTAACAAATATTTTTAAGAGCCATAAACAAATATAATCTGATTATGAAGATAAAGCATCTAAATAATCTACTTTATATTCATAAATGGCTACCAATTTAAATATTACCTTATAATTTAGAAGTGTTTAGGCTACCATTTCTTAAATCTAAACCAATTTATGTACCATCGATAATCCTTTTAAAGGAGAGCGTCAAAAAGTGGAAAAAGTACAATGCTGACCGAAAATTTATGTAAATCGGACGAGATTATTGAAACACGAAATGAATTTCTTGTAACAGGAAACAGAAAACCGCTATTGCATAGAAAAAATCAAACTTGAATGTTAACATGCCGAGAACATGATAATTCATAAAAATTTTAAATTTTAGAAATGCACACTCCGCTATTGATTTTGCAACTTAGGAAAAGTTTCCAACTTGATGAAATATTTCTTTGGCCGAACAAAATTAAACATTAAGGAATTAATGTTTCAAATATTCAAATCCTTATAGAAGTTGTAAATAATTTTGGAGAATTAAAAACAGGTTTTAAAATTTTAACATAAGCTAGGCGCGCATAAAAAGGTACATAATTCTAAATATTTCAACAAAAACAAACAGAATATCGGAAAATTTTAATGGCGGTCAACGTCGACTGGAAAATTAAAAAATCCAGAAGATATATTTGTCGGGTTTTCAAGTGTAACTTGCAGTTCAGAAAATTTCAACTACACCTGAAAACTTTTCAACTTTAAGGATACTTAAAATTAACTAAGCACATAAATAACGAAACGTTCATTTAAATCCAGAGAAAATCTCATAATTCAATGTAAATAAATTAACACAGTAACTCACGTCCACTAGCCAATTTACGTTTCTATATTAAACATTTGCAGAAGCACAAACGTTTAACTTAATAAATGAAGGAAAAAATTGTAATTAGTTTGTCTTAAGAATTACTGCCCAATTTTTGAACAAATCAAACTCAAGTGGACTTCAATTAAATCACCGCGAGCCATCATTAAATCAAAATTGATGTTTACAAAAAAAATATTAAAAATTTGTTTGGTTTCGCTCTATAGAAATTCTGTTTACATTTAATTTTCGTGACATAATAACGTTTCCTGTGTCGGACATTTACATTTCAACTTACATTTCCGAAAATAAATAATACGTCCTCGATGATGATCAAAATATCGAAACCCGCCCGTCACTCATTAAATTTAACGACGATAAGCTAATTAAATTTGCAAAATAAACACCAAATTAATTATGTGAGTGCTAATTATTGAGTTAAATAAATGACGTATAAAGGTATTAAGTTTTTATGTTGGGGAATCGATAGAGTTCACATTAAAATACACTTTAATTGGCGTTTAAATGAATGTATCGAGAAACAAAGTAATGAACTTAATTTTTTAACGTCTTCATTTAGTAACCAAGCCAATACCGAATTTATTTAAAAAAAACTTTCAAACAGGATGGAACGCATTTGCAAACATAAATTTACCAAAATAACTTCGAGAATGTTCATTAATTAATTTTAATTGATGAATTGATGTGATATATTATGAAAAAGTAGTGCAAAGCCCGATGCTGGTTTCAGTCAACATAATATTATTTATATTTTAAAATATAAGGACGCAGCATAGAGTTCTGCTATTGGTTCATATGGACGGAATAAATTTTCTTAATTAAATCTTATGTTAGGTAGAATTCAGTAGTTTTAAACAATTACTGCATTTTAAGTAAAAATTAGCATCAGCCTCTAGCATGGTGACATCGACTTGGGTGAAGCTAGACATTCTTGTGTGGGAAGCATACAGTAATTACATACTTATAATTTACAAGCGAAAGCACAACATACATTTTATATTATGCAGCATTTCAAAATTCAATTTATTACGTGATTCTTAAAAACCGCTTTTTATTTGAATTCGTTTAAAAGAATCCATTGTTTAGCTTTAAAGCTGATGCGAATTAGCATTTAATTATTACTTTAAAATTTATTTAATTTTAATTATGGATATTAATAATACCGTTTTGAATCTAGAAGAATATTTAATCAAATCAACAGCTTTCTTTCTCTTCGGATGTTTTATTACCGTTACCTGGCGCTCAGCAACTCCACCATTACCCTAATCTCCTAATCCTAATAAAATTTGTTTAAATCACTTACAATTTTTCGGTGTCCGTGGGAATGTTCCTCGGCACTTGGGTTAATCCTCGATGACCACAGTCGACGGTAGTTCCGGAACAAGCACAACTTTTCGGACATTTTGCGGAGTAAGGATCCAAGAAGCCTATACTGTTGGCCGGTTCGGCAGTTCCAAAATCACATAGTAACAAAAAAAATCCCACTAAAGCAACCGCGAACGCGACTGTAGCCCGCATTGTGTATTTTCACAAGAAAATGGAAAATGTTTGTTTTAACGCGGATTTTAAAGGGCAGAAACTTGCACTTTGTTTTAATTAAAATTGAGTCTCGTCGTATTTTCACTACGTTTTAATGATATTGATGGTGTATTTTCGCTGCCGCAACGAATTCGAGACCTGAAATAAAAGAAAATGTTAATTAACAATGCTCATGGGAAATTAAAGAAATGTTACGGCAACATTGAGCTGCAAATATTTTCGAAAAGTGTCTTTAAACGTTTAATTAAAACATTAACTAATTCAAATTTTTATTACCCGAGAAAAATGTCGACTCGGTCCGAATTTTTCGAATTTGCTTTGAATAAAAATGATATTTATTGCAATAATTAGAGAAAGCGATTTAGCCGAGCGCGCTGCTTGTGTGTGATTAAAACCTTTCCAATTATATTGGAAATTTTCTGTCAAGAAAAAATTCAATATTACCAATTCACCGAAAAATTTTAATCGGCCATTAAAAATTTGAAAAATGTATTAAGTATCTATAAATTCAATTTAAAATCCATTAAATAAAAATAAATTTTATCGGAAAAGTTTCCCGAGTTCGTTTGGTATTCAAGACGTCTTATGCAATTTTTGAAGCGTGAAAAATAATATACAGGAAAACGTATGGGAAGTAATATGTACATAAGCACAATATTAATTTCTCAAGCAACTTTCGTATTCCCGGGGCTACTGTAAAATTTGTAAATGTCAACACTGGAAGTACCGGGAAATCGTGGATAGATGTTCCTCAAAAGTTAGGGTTCCCGAAGGCAGGAAGCAATACGTGTAGCGCTATAGAAGGGTGCTCAAGAATTGATATAAACATATAAAACGACTATGCATTCAGTAGTCAATCGATTTCAATATACCTTTTCAATCTAGTTCGCGTTCCTTTGGAGTCCTCGGGCTATCCCTATAAGACTTCCACTCGGTACAGTGAACTTTAAATGGCAAACAATTGAAAATTTATTGATGCATCATTTTTACGTTGTATCATCCTATGTTCTCCAAAATAGCCCCATATAAAACTTTTACAGATATTAAAATTTTCAACAGTATTTAACTTTTAAATTGCTTTCATATTTGCGCCATACATGTCGCCGCATAAAACTAAATTTACGACGAAACTCAAAAACTATTAAAAAAATGTTTTCTCTCACAATTAAGAGTCGGAAAAGAAGCAGATGCTGCGAAAAAGTATTTTTATAGCAAATAGAAATTGCTACTAACGAAAAACAACGCTTTCAATATTGAATGCCTCACTTTTTGGCGTCAGACCCAAAATAAAATATAAAAACTACCGAAGAGATTTTAAAAAAGTCTATTCTATCGGAAATGCACATATCCTAAAGGGATACAATAACAACCGAGTAAAGCGAAGGTCTATCATAAAATTTCTTTTTTACAAAGGACTTAAGCAAATTCAGATATGTATATGGATTGCTTTTTTAAATCTTTTTGTCAAGTGCTCCTTTAAAGCGTTTTTATTGTCAGGACGTTTCACGATTATTTTTATCTAATTTAAAAATCGTTTTCTCAACCGCAAACAGTTTCCTAACATAGATGAAAATCATGTTTAGTCACTCGGCTGTGTGGCTTGGAGTGCACGCCGATTAGTTGCAGAACGAATACTTTCGATTCGCTCATTTGTCTGAATTTTTAATTATCGAACGTAGTCTTCCACTTTTTGAACCCAGCCAAGAGAAAATGAAGGTAATTTAACAAAGAAAGAAGTCGAATTAAAATTTTGTTCCTTTTATAATAAAATTTAATATTGATAAACTTATAGATGAAAAATTTGCTTTATCGGATAATGGAAAAACTGCTTCGATTACACGGCAGACTGATCTACACCCGACCTACTTGTCTACTATTTGTAAGAGATTTCACACGTTCTCTCTAAAAAGGAGTAAATTTTATTTTATCCAACCACACACAGCACACCCTAACCAAAACACAATTATGCATAATTCATTTAAATCCACAAAAATTAAACTGTACCCCCCTACGCTAATGGGTCATCTATGTAAAAACTAACACGAGCTTATATCTACAAGAAAAGAAACGAAAAAAATATGTTCCGTTGGCGTATTTCCAATAGTTGTAATGTAAAATTAAAATGTAATTATTTGAAAGTCTATATTTTTTTCGTCTTTAATTAAAATACCTTTCAATTTTTGACATTCAATTAGTAGCACTAATTTAAAAAACATTAAATAAATTTTTCTTAAAAACGGTTACAAAACATCAAAACGAACTCTTAATTGATTTATCTCCATTGATGAATGCTTAAGTAAAGCAACTTACGACGTTTTGAGTTTCGGCCAATAAAACTCTTCCGCAGAAAATTAGGCCCTTGTTGCTTCGCGTGCTCACCATCCACGCCATCTAACTCGACTTTACCCTATCGATAAAAAACTTTAATTACATTAGAAGTAAATAAATTTTATTTGTAAATTTTTTTCCAATCAATTTTCTAGATAAAAACAATATTATGACTTGTATTTACAATACAAAATAATTCCTAGAAAATAAACGAAATTTGTCACCATCACAAGCAGTAAAATTTCGAAAACCAAGAAGAATGTCAAAAACCGACTTAGTTTTAGTTAAAACCTGAAAATTGCAAAATAAAAAGGCAATAAAATTTCGTTTTGTAGAAAATGTAAAAATAATTTCCTCACGGGATAAAAAGATTTGGAAGTATCCCTCAAAATTTTCTCTATGCTATTTTTGTTATACGTAAAAATTGAGTTAGGTTTTATGAGCTAACAGAAGCTTGATTTTGAAAATTAGGAGTTTCCTCATCACAAAAAAATAGTTGTTAAAATAAAAACCACTATAATCGAAATTTAAGTGGCGAATATTTTCCAAAATATGCTAATGAGTCAGTTTTCCATTACAACGAATTAAACACACCTAAAAATTTTGGTTAAACATTGATTTGTTATCGATAACGTTATAATGCAAATTGACGAAGATAAAGTTATCGTGATCGACTTTGGTGTCGATGCCTCCGCTTGCAGGAAAGCAAGCAAGAGGGAAAATTGTTTATTTTTTTTCAAGTTACCTTTCAACCCTTTAGGTGTTGTTAAACGTCATCGTTCCTCCACAATAACAAAAATTCGATTATTTATAAAAAAACATAAAACTTCATTTTTGAGTCTCTCCTGAAGAACACAATCGCACCATCAAACTAAAAAATGCACGAGTGGGCGCTGACGACTTGGAAAAAATATTTTCGATTTCGAAAAGATCGCGATTCTAACTCCGATAAGCATAAAATACACCCCTTACAAACCGGTCGGTACTCGACTGACTACTCGGAGCGCAAAACTGAACTTAGGACGAGAAAGACTTGTTTTGGTGGCAGGGTGGGAGTCAGAGCCAACTTGTCTGCGCTATCCTAATGCCCGGGAATGCTTTATCAGAGTAGTAAATATGCGAAAACTAATATCAATTCTTTACCTTTTCCTGTTTAATTGAAACAAATAGAAATGTTCTTCGGAAAATAAGAAAAAAATGTTACAATCACTTGAATTATTGATATTCGTCTAAAAGAAGACGCTCGTCGATAAAAATTAATATTTTATTGGGAATTGAAACTTCCCGAGACTAAATTATTGACAAACAGAAAGGATAATTAAATGTTGGCAGGATCCTCAATTTGCAATTGAATTTTTGTGGGAATCGTAACCGATAATCTCTTATAGAGAAACTACTGGGGAAGATTACATTGGAGAGATGTTAAAGGAATTAAGCCAGTAACTGTTTCAACTATTACACCAAATTTCTGTGGTTAAACGAATCTATTAGGTAATTCATCAGGAAAGACAATCGTGAACCAATTGTTTTTGCGACCCTTCACCTCGACAAAGAAAATCGACATGAATAAATTAATAATAATTGTAATATCGTTTTCTATTGTTAACAAAACTTCTCTACTGTAACTCTATTATTTCACAATAATTATTTTAAAAGGCAACTCAACCCCTTGCGTGCCTACCCCTTTTAAGCGTTTTTCATATTTTATTGTTCTTACAACGGCAGTTTATGCATTCAAGTGAATTACCGCTGCTTTCTAGAGTTATACACTTGGGGTGACATTATGAATTAAAACAATAACAGCAATAAAAACAATACAAGTAAGTACATCCCCACTGTGGTTGGATGATTCTTTCACTTTTTTTTGGTTCCGACTGTCCAGTAAAATATTGCATAACATAATTGGAGAGTAAAGTGCTGTGTTACTTCCGAATTGATTTGACTGCGCTTAGGTCACAAATACAAAATTTTTACCTTGGTGTAAAATGTTTTCTCCAACTGTTAGGTAGGTAACATCAAATTGTTCAGAGTTTCGACCATCATCTGAAGAGAACCTTTCGCCAATCTTGTGTTTCGTGTATCCTTGGATTCCTAAAAACCAAATTTACCATTAGCATAACTTTTAACCAATTACCATAATAAGGTAGTAACGTACCATGCTCCTTTTCAAATTCCATAACTCCAAGATTTCTTCAACACGATAGCGAAGCTCAAGATTTCGTAAATCGAATTGCATATTGGGATCTGTAAAACTAAATTGTTATAAATTTTATGAATTTTGGGTAAAAAAGGCCAAAGAGCCGCTTGGTTAGTTCCGCCACTGGTGTGTTTTTTGTTATACAAGTCTTTTAGGTTATTATTAACAAAATCCAATTTAAAACAAATGTATGATAATAATATCACAGATTATACTACAGATAGCTCGCGCAATGTATTTTTCTGAATTCTAGAGGGCTGCCTATCCTTGTAATATATTTCTGGTGGGGTACCAGCAGGAAAACTCCGTAAGTAACCGACCATACTCACGGTCTATCGCTACATTAGCAATGTGAGCTAATGAATGCCTAGCAGCACGATCGTACAACAACCGCGGCTAGAAGAGAAATGATAACGTAACCACGAATAAACACGAACAGCCAGCGCCTCTATAATATAAAGTGAATGGCTTCCATACTAAGAAAATTGGCTTCCAAATACCTGAAAAGGGACACTCTTTCTCCCATAAGCGCGAGCTATCTGTAGTATTTAATCTGTGATAATATGATGTTAACTATTACACTTTTAGAAGACAACTGCGGCGGCAGGCTCCGCCCATTAAAACAACTGCTGCAACTATTTATGTTAACGGACAGAAGCTCAAATAATAAGAGGTTATGAGCCCAAGTTAACCACACGTTTTAAATTTTGAAATAATTACACAAAAAGCGCACGAATTTTTTTGATTTTGTTAATGACGAAAGAAAATAGTTTCACGAAAGTCTAGACAGTTCGCAGATGATCCGAGCAAGTTACAAATAAGTTCTTTCGACGGTAAGTGTTGCGGATGGGAAAAAAATTCAGCTAGTTTAATTTCCGTATTGATAAATTTTCTGCGCGAATACCTCGAGAAGCAATTTAATTTTGCAAGTACGAATAATAAGTTTATTTTCTTTTACGTTGAAACTTACATTTTTATTAAATGCAAAATTCATTTTATAAGTAACTTCCGTCAAACATAATCAATTTAAAATTTTATGGATATTCAATTTTATTACCAGTTGTGGAAATTATTCCCTGCGAACATAACAGCATTTCGAGTTAGTGTTCGATTTTTATTGTTCTTTTCCTGTAAATCTCTCTATTTTATTTACATACGTGGTAAATGTGGAATGCGAGTGAAATTGACGACCGTGGTGCACACAAAACGACCAGACTGATGGTCATACTCGTTTGTTAGGAATAGAAACTGTCCCTCAGCCGAAACCTATTTGTTGTTGTACTGGAATCTCGAGAAACTCACGTTTTATTGGAAGAATGTTTTCTATTATAAGTTTCAGTTGGAAAACCACATAAATCAGCTGATTGAAAGATTGTTTCTATTTTGAGGTGGAGGAGGTTTCGTTCGATCTAATTACTGCAGAAGTCCACGACTTCAAAGAACTTCAAATCCATTGAAAACTTTAACATATTCGATTGGATATTTTCGTACACCGCACCGGTCCAATAAATGATCAAGTGTAAATACCGCACAACACAAATAGGTTATCTCACCTACAATATTTATCATTGAGTACATAAATTTTGTTCATCATATAAATAAGGCTTATGTGTAAATAAACACAATTTATATGCCTTTGGCGGTTCCTCAAAATAATATTTTCGCCTGAACATCACATCACTTGCTGTCTCGCTCGGATGTTCCTGATGTTCTTATTTAAAAAAAAAGACCCAGTTCTGGACTGAATTAATTATTCACAATGATAACAATAAATTCCAACTTGTACAAATGACTCATATAATTGATATAATTAATGTTCAGATAACGTGAGAAATTTGAAAAGTAAAGGATTAGCTACGGATGACTTTCAGTTATATTTGGTAGTTTTTTAACACCTGGTCAATGAATTACATCTCGTGATCCTTTATGAAGCTTAATCTATCAGAGCTGTGACAAATATAAATGCAGTTAATTTGCATAAAGAAAACATTAAGTTTGTATTTTATAAAAAATCTTTTAAGTGCTTTTCCAACATGGTCGATAATAAAAAAATAGGAGCAACATACATCCGACGTAGTTAATACTTTTAATTAAAGTGGCTCAGCACGTAGGTACATTTGAGAATAACATTAATTTAACTTTGATTAAAAATTTTAATTATAATTAAAACGGCTACGGCAATATAAAATTATTCAGGATAGGGTAACGGCCAACTGAAGTGCTGAAAGCTTTAAAAATGCAGGGTTCAAATTCAAACTTCGTTTATTATTGAAAATCGAAAGAAGCGATCATTTGTTGTTGCTCGGATTGGAAAGTGGTTTCCCATCTCGAAAAATTTCACATTTTTAAACAAATGGCAGTAGTTTAAAATTTTCCCGTTAAATTTTTGTATGCAAGGAAATAGAACCAAAAATAGAATAAAACAAATAACGCAAACAATGGAGTTTTTGCACAATTTTTTTAAGCTGTCCTTTTTTAATTTCTTAGCCAGTTCATTAATTAGGTAATTAATTATCCTGCATAATGAAAAAATAAAAGTAATAGCCATTTATGTAACCAATTACATAACGCAACATTACTACTACCTCTTAGTACTGACCTAAAGGACGAAAATCAAAATTTTGATCCCGACTCTTCACAGTCTACAGTAGACTACTGGAAGGCAAAACAAGAATGAATATTGATCAATGGAAATCGAAGACTTCTTGCCATCCAACAGAGCTATTGGGAGCTAAAAATAAGTTTTGAAGTTTAGTTGCTGATCAGGATACACTTCGTAAGCGGTCGACCTAATTTCAAAATTTGCACTGGAAATTAACACAAGAAGTCATTGACTTCTGCTCTTCTCGGGGTTGATAGTAAAATTTAGTAATAATTCGCCAAAACTTACATTTTCTTTTAATTAATTCTAATGGCCAACTAAAATTAATTAAGCAAGTATTCAAAATTCTCAAAGGGCATACTAAAAGATAAAGTTTATTTCTATTATAATAATTAACGAATTATTAATTATAGTACGTATTCGAGCGTTGATAAATTTTATCTTTTGAATAAATATACAGCCTTATTATGCAAAACTATTTTATCCTTTACGAGATGGAGTTTTCTCTCGGGGTTTTATTTTGATATAAATAAATTAGGGTAAGTAATTTTCATTTCAGTAGGTATCAGAAATAATTTTGTTTGTTTCGTGTTGAAAAATACCGTTGCTCGTTCCAACTCTGGGGTGTTTGACCAGATAATAAAAGTTTATATATCAAAATTTCACTATGAAAGTTATCGAGATCCTACACAAAAAGTTTTTAAATTTTATGTCATAAATATTTAATGGTGGATTTTGAAAAAAAAAAAAGATAATATCTGTAAGTATAGTTCCTAAATGGTTTTTTTTCATTTTTCAAATAAAATACAGCAAGAAGTAAAACAGAAACTCTTTGAAAAAAGAGAGGGTCAGGACCCTTTAAGTATAGGGTGCTTTATTTTAAATGACACAGTATGAGAACCTCGGTTATTATAAGAGATTTTGTAAAATAATTTTTCTAATGAATAAAAAAAATTCAAGATTTCGTCAAAAATAATATATAAGGTAATTGGGGGGAAGATGCCAAACACTTTTAATTTAATTTATAAAACAAATAATATACATATTTCATCTAAGTCAAAAATATATATTTGTAGCTTAAAGAATACAGTATTAAAAATCACAACGAAATAAACATAAACTGATAACGAACATAAAAAAAAAAAATGTTTTTGAAAAAAGCAATTTGGCATCTTACCCCACTACATTGGGGGAAGATGCCTAGTATTTAGAATTATTTCGTTTGGCATGTTAATTCAATCGTGATGCCGTTTCATCCCGAAACGATGATGGGAAAGATGCCAAACGCAAAATAATATTTGTCACTTATTATTTTTCGCCACAATTGCTACAGTTATTCTCAAAAGAGGTGCAAGTCTCATGCAGCCACTGTTTGCAAGTAATGATAGTGCAGCAGCCCGAAGATTGTCCTCTGTCCATTGCCCTCTATCTGACTTTCTTACATAAGTCCGCATTGTTCACTGTAATAAATACGTACACGTGAAATACATAAGTTACAAGCTGGCATCTTACCCCAACACAGTTTAGGCAACTAACCCCAATGTGTTGGGGAAGATGCCAAACTTTAAAGTAAATTCAGTTTAGTGCCAATTATTTCTGCAAACATCGGAGTAAACGAGACAACCTACCTCCTTTCCAGCATAAAATTTTCCGCAGTTGAAACGATGTCCGTCTTAGATTTTTGAATACAATAGTAGGACGATAAAAAAACTTTCACAACACGTAATAACATCAACACGGTATAACTTTTGAATTAGTTGTTACTGCTGATTTTAAGAGACTACTTCACTGACATAGATATGAAAGATATCTGTAAACTGAATTTTGCTGATATCTATCCAGCAAATTCTGAATTAGGGTCCTTAGGCATCTTCCCCGCTTTGGCATCTTCCCCCCAATTACCTTATCTACTCCTAACATTTATGTAGTAAAATTAAGATTACTGACTTAATTTTAAACTGGAAAATATCGTTTGATGTGAGGAATGGTATTCTTTATTTCACAAGATGATGTTTTCCTTGTTGATGTTTTTTTCTGCCATCGTGCACCAGAGATTGGTGTTTTGAATGAAGTACCAGACTTCAAAGTTTTATCTTTCCGAAGTTACAACATCTTTTTTATCCGAGACGGCGATTTACTTTTATGCATTTTTGGATGTCCCACCTCAGCTTTCGAAGCAGATGACTGTAGCAAGTAGTCACACTTGCTCGTTTGATGAGTTTGGAACTATCAGGCATGTTCATTTGTTAATGAATATTTTGTCTTCTCTATTTTGCAAACTTTTATTCCTGGATAGTAGAGCAATAGAATCATGAAGCAATGTTACTGATTTCAAAAGGTCCTGACGAAGGAAAGACACTTGCAGATTCGTGAAATTGGTGCATTTTATCCATGCATTCAGAGTAATTCACCTAGAGAAGCATATCTTTATTTATTCATGATGGTTCTATTTTTTAGTCAATAATTCCAAGTAGATATTTAAAATTCGGTATTTTTGTTGGGTTATCCTCTTCAAGGATACTTTTGACGTTTTGACACGACTGAATGTACCTTTCAGGTGGATGTTCGTTCTTTACGAGTAAATTTGCATATTTTATTTTATTTTCTAGTACGTAGTCCTCAATTACGTGCTAGTGTTACTGGATCATTATGTGTACGTTTTATTCTTGATTAGTGAATTAATTAAACATGTCGACCTCAACTGCTTTTTCTATCTTTATTAATACAATAAATCGAATCTTCACTGCTTTCTAGCTTTATTTGTATTAACTGGCGTCCACTGTAAAATCGTATTCTTCCATTTTAGACGACACCACTGTAAAACTTCTGTAAAAACAATTGAAACCTCCAGAAATCAGAGCAAAAGAGAGCAGTGTCAGCAACCGTAATACAATTATTGTGGTTCAAGGGAAGAAAATTAAGATAATTCATTTCAAAATAAAGATATAAAAATGTAAAAGATTTCTCTAAAATTTATTGTATGCATTTGGTGAGTCGATATAAAAATTTACCACGTACATCACACTTACAACGGAGCACCTTGTATATTTTTATGTATTGCAATTTAAATGTTCACGATGTAAAGTGTACCCGAAGCGATTCTTTTAAGGTGACTCGATTGTCAAATAAATAAAATAAAAGATCTGTAAATATCAAGAAAATTTTTCCTACGCTAAATAGAGCTAGCCGGTCAGCTCACCGATGGCTACGCTACTTCCAGTAAGAAACAAGAAGCAGCAACCAAAAAACAAGTGATTGTCGAGATGCAATTAACAATAATAATCTATAGAAATATGTATTCAACATTCTATCAAGGTATGAAATCAGCAAGATAAAAATTAGCATAATAATTGTTAACCCGATATTTATTTTATTGCAATTTAGCTTCAAAATTTTACTTAAAATCCTCTACGATGCTTTATACTTTAAATTGTTAATGCAAATTACATTTTAAATAATATTAAGTTCATGTGTTGGTAACTAAAAACTACTTTAAAATTTATTATATGCTTACGAAGTGAGTCGATAAATTTTCACACTTCGACGATTACGATATCAAAAATAACCGATTACATCAAACTCTTATAACAACCGAGACTCTACGTCTCTATTCGAACAGAGCACCTGATATATATTTATATATTGCAATTTAAACGTTTAAAAAAAGTTTTACCTATAACCGATGACATTTTGAAATTTTCATCACGATGGAAAGTATACCCGAAACGATTTTGTTCAAGTGATCCGATTGTCGATTGAATAAAATAAAAGATCTGTAAATAATAAGAAAATTCTAAATTAGCTAATTTCAAGAGTATAAAAAAAATGAACAAGAATTTTGACATTTATGCAACCAACTCGGGCTAGATGGTCTTAAAAACAAAATTTAACTCGAGAGAACTCAAATGTACCAAATCTGCAGTAGCAGTCCAGATACATAGATTTTAACAATAAATTGCAAAAATAAACGAAAATTTACCGTGATTTTCATAAAACTTCGAAAGCATCGTCACTGGCAAACTCAAATAATTGAAAAGCATTCTTTCAGTGTGCTATCTAATTATAAACCAAGTATTCACACGACAAAGAACAAATTAGATATTTTTGACAACTATTTATATTTAAACACAATCAAATATAAGTAAATTTGAGTTAAATCTTCATAAGACGTCAGTTTTCAACAGTTACGGTGCGCCATTTTAAAACAAAAATAATATAAGCGCGAGAATTAAATTTCATGATTTTAAAATAGCGCCATCTGCCGGTAAATAACAAAAATGTGTATTAATTAAAAAAAGGCGAGAGAAATGTTGAAAACTGTAGTTTTATGTGATAAATAATCTAATCAATTTGTAAATATTATAAAATCACGGCTAAATAATAATTAAAAAACTTTTAATAGTTCAACTACACGGACTTTCAAAATAGTTTAAATAAACCGCCTTGGCGGCAGCTAATTTTCTAGTTATAAATTTGTTAATTTTTCAAAATAACTTTTAAGGAATAACATGGACCAAGATATTACACATGTTTTAAACAATGCCGATGCATATCTAAAACGTCTTCAAACTTTACAAGAAGATGTAAATTTTGCACAGGAACAAATAAAACTAAGTGCCAAACAGGCAGAAACAGAAATCTCACAATCCGTGGAGGCAGCTTTAAAAATTGTTACTGTAACGTTAAACGAACGACGAGATGTAATGTTAAAGAAAGTTAAGGTACAGCAACTGGAAGGGCTAATGTTGTTGGACCAAAGCCTGTTAGATTTAGTATGTAGAATTAATGAGGTTAAGAAGTTTGTTAGCCTTGGTAAGGAATTGTTGGTCGATGGAAGCGATCCCACACCGAAGTTTTTAAAACAGTCCGAATTGTTAAAAACCGTACCACCGGTACCTTCTTTCATCGACATTCCATGTTTCACCTTTGAGCGAGCAGCAAATTTTGACCAAGATTTAAGTATTTTATGTCAAAAGTTTGGATCCGTTACTATCAGCGGTCCTGCACAGGTAACAAATAAATGTTTCCATTATTTTGTATTAAAAGTTTTTAAAATTATAGATTATTTCGCTAACGCCCCGGCCTGGCGGAGTGCTAGTCGAATGGGAAATTTCGGATAAAGACAAGGAGCATAACTTGTACGACTTTGACTTTTTTCATTTACAAAATGTCGAAGGAGATATTAGAAGCGATCCAGACAAAATTAACCAGTTTCAGACTGTTTACGTTGGTATATATTAGAAACTTTTTGTTAGTAAAATATATTTCTGATTTCTATGTTTTGATCGGCGTATTAGACTTTGAGCAAAATTTTTAACTAATAATTTGTTCTTTAGGTAAAGAAAACCACGCTTTGGTATTAAATTTAAAAATTGGGCAGTTGTACACTTTCCGAGTGTGCTGTAAGGCAGATGTCGATGGGTTTTGGAGTGCTTGGTCCGTTCCAAGAACAGGTTCGACGAGCTTGGAGCCCTACAAATGGGCACCAAATAAGTATTATCAAATAGATGACAAATTTGCAAGTCCCTTACAAAGCAACATCCAAATAGTGTACTCAAATAAAAATAAATTTTATGAAGGATATTCCATTAAAATTGAAGTGAGTGCCTCTCCTAGAACCATTTAAGTTTTTTTACAATTTTTTGTTATTAGTTTCGACGGGTGGAAGATGAAACTGAAGAATCGTCAGAGGGCACATTCGTAGGCCTGTATGCTGACAATGCCCAAGAAGAATTCACATTCATCAACCCACAGTCCATTCTTGTGGAAGCCACCGGCCACATCTACGTCCAAGGTGTTAAAAAAAGTACCAAATTTCCACAGTTACATGCGGGCAATGTTGTAAGTAGAAACAAACACAAATTTTATAAAATTGTAATAATTTAATTGTAGGTCACTTTCACTTGCGAATTACAAGAGACACACAAATTACGAATCAACATAGATCTGAAAGATAAAAGAGTCACGTACGATTGGCCCATTAATGGAAGCTCAATTTACGTTGGTGCAATACTTAAGAACGAGAGTTGGAAAATAGCATTAGAATGAATCTTTTGTTTCGTTTAAGATAACTGAATTGTTTTTAATTTTTGATTATTAAATAAATTGGCCCATTAATGGAAGCTCAATTTACGTCGGTGCAATACTTGAAAACGAGAGTTGGAAAATAGCATTAGAATTAATCTTTTGTTTCGTTTAAGATAACTAAATTGTTTTTATTTTATTGTTTTTAATTTTTGATTAAATAAAAAAATTAACCTACTATACTGCTCGCGCCTCTTAATGCAAGTAAACCGGCTGTAATGTCCATTGGTAATCCCACTAATGTTGCGTATTCTTCTTTATTTGCGAATCGTAATCTTGTTTGTGGATCCGTGTATGGTGCAGGTAATCCAGACAAATCGGAAAATTTTTCGGCAGGCTTGAAAGAAGGTGGCGCATTAATGGACGTGTAATGAATATAGTCTTCTGGCCACGATAGTGCTCGTTCGGTTGCTATGATTTGTTTCAACGACTTCCATGTCCTCTTCTTGATCATCGATTTTGTCGCATTGTGATAGGAAGGAACTTTGAAAATTGGCTTGGGTTCTGTGTTCAAAACTTCTGTTGCACTCATTTTCTTGATAAACAAAATTATTAATTTATAACCTCAATTCATATATGTCAAATATGTTGTTCGTTATACAGGATGTTCGACAAAATTAGGTGAAGGGAGCCAAAAATCTAGGGGGGTGATGGTGAAATCGGGTATCTAAGTAAGGCTGGTGGACATGGTCATCAGACCTTGCTACGCCTCTAGATCTGAGGATTATTGAAGTCAAACTTTTCGACAAGGAAATTAGCATAAAAAATATGTGGGATTTGGGGTCAGAGCCGGCGAGAAGGTGGATCAGGGGGAACAGAGCCCTGGGGCACAAGAGGTCTCGGAGGGGGGGTCTGCTTCTGTCAAAGAAATAGAAAAATATAAAATATCAGGGGGCCCGGAATGATCAGCCCTGGGCCCACAAAAGTTCTCGCCGGTCTTTTTGTTTGAAAGTAAAATTTTTGAAATAGACTACAAGCCCATGGAAAATTTTATGGGGTCAAATGACCCATCATGAATCTTGTTTAGAACGATGCTGGTATATGAAAGAATAACTTTAAGCACTATGCCGTCAGTTTTGAACGGTACAGGTGAGTACACGGGAAAATTGAATTTTCCACCTAAAGATGGGAAATTACTACCAACTATTTTTGTACGGCTTTCTTCAAGATGAGAAATCATAAAAAAATAATAACGAAGAACCTAGTGCCGTACAAAAATAGTGGTACCGGGAGCGAGGATATTTTTTTAATTTCCCGAAGATTTTCTAATCGGTATAGGCGATTTATTACTGTACGGCATTTGTGTCATTCGCTTTGTATGCTTATGCAGATTCAATATTCAGAAACGCCGCGCCGTACATGTTTGTTGGTACAGGGTGAGAAATCCGGGCCCGCAACCCTTCATCCCTAATTAGTATAGGGGTAGTGATTTGAAGCAACTTAAAATTTAATGATCTTAATACTATTTCATGAACCGATGATGTATTTCGTCATGCCGTACATTAAAATATTAAAGATTTAATAATTTAATCTATTACTGTTTGTTTAACTCGTTTTATTTTAATTTAATTTTATATAAATTTATATAATCAAAAAATCCCGGAAAAGCTTACACACTTAATCGTTAAGCTGTTACTGTCTTAATTTAATGAGTGGAAAATGTTCACGAACTACGACTTATTTAGAATACTCATAATTTTCAAAATTTACAAACTATTTCCAAAAATTTGAATTACGGAAATAAAATAAAAATGAAATTTTATTGCAAATTATGTTCATTTAATTTATTTATTATTGAAATACACAGTGCCTTTATTACAATTAAGGGGTCCCTGCAGTCTAGCGCTGTAAAATTTGAGGCATTTTCAAGATTTTTTTTTGAAGGTTAAAGTAATGAACAACAATATTAAAAATCTTTAGATGTATTATCATTGTGAATATATACAATTTTTTTTTAATTGAGAATTATTTTTAATTACGACAAAAATAGCGCTAAATAACAACCTTTCAAAAAAATGTACTTGGGCGACGTTGCGGATTTTGACTCTTCATTTGTTTGGCAAAATTACGCTCTTTTGAAGTTTAAATACTAAAATCAGGCTTGTTTTTACCAGTTTTTCTATGTAAAAAATACCAAGTTTTTGAAATAAAAGTTGATTTTGGTTCCAGCGATAACCAATATACCAATAATAAAAATACAAATATGAATAACTTATTTTGTTTTGATTATACAAATTTATAGATAATATTAGTTGTTCACCCACACTTTTATTGTTAGTGATGCTTTTCTTTTTCAAGTCTAAAATATATTTTTAATTTCTAAACGCCACTTTTTGGCATAAGCGGCTGAAAAATTAGAAAAAAATAGAATAATTTAAATTTCAATGAACAAAGCAGTGGCGCAACTAGGGTAGGGTTACAGGAACTTGAGCCACCCCTACGTGCTACTTCACATTTTTGCCACCTACGGATCATTGATCACAGAACAAAACTAACTAAGCATAAAAAAATATATTATGCGTAAAATTCTACTTTTTTGGTCAGATATATCTTTTTTACTTAGATATGCAGTTTCAATCATTAAAAATATAATATAAAAACTTCTTACACTATAACAAATTATAATTAAAACATTTAATCATCTCCTCTCCGCCCATGACAATAAATTGTAAAAAACTTATAATTTCGTATTATTATTATTTGAGATCGTTGCTTGAAAAAGAACCTCAAAATGGTAATATAGTAAACGTACAAAAAAGTGATTATACTTCTAATAAATTTAAATAAAAAGTAAAATATTTACAAAACCACACAAATCTTTTTTCTCCAATATTAATTAGAACTTTCCTTTTCCTTGGAATCTGAAAGAAATAATTTGGTTAATAAATTTGCTTTGTATTAAAATTAAAATACCGGAATCTCCAGCCGATTCGCCATTTGTAAGAGGTTCATCTTTCTTCTCATCTTTTCGTTCCTCTTCTTTAGTTTCTTCAGTTTTTTTCTCGTCGCCGTCCTTCTTTTCTTCTGAGCTTTGTTTCTTCTCGTCTTTACCTTTAGCGGGAGTAGCGGGTTTTGGTTTCGGTTCGAGGCTGGGATCCAAAATAATTTAGCCAATATTTTTACGTTCATGCATTTTTTGCATTCCGTCGTGCACCTACCAAAAGTAAGTTAGCTTTTCAAAGAAACAAATAGAAATGAAACAAAACCACTTACGTCTTCCAAAGCCCACGTCGAATCTATGACGGGGTAGATTCTACTACAGAATTTTTATTATTAATCAATTATTATTTAATGAATGCCGTGATTGTACTATACTTCTCCAAGTTTGTTCTGCCGTTTGTATGGAAATGGAACACTTAGACAATTTGAAATTTTTACACAACGTTCTGCCGCCAATTTTCAACACAGATTCCGAGATACGGCCATTCGAACGTACATATGGAACGCCTAGCCTGTGAGAACTCTCTCGAAGCCGGATATTTATAAAATTTTAATTAGTTATAATATTCTCACAAGAAAATACTTAGACAATAATGCTATGTTTAAGTGCGGCCGAAGATGTTTATATTTGTTATCCATCCTTACTTTTGTCTGCGCTCACAAAAGAAATTTATACACAATGTTGATACAATTCACTGTTTTACCTGGGATTCGAAATGGGAATTTTTCCGGCTTCGTCGTCATCTAATGTACACCAAACGGTTCCTCCATCAGAAATAAAATAAGTCTCGTTGAATAATGCAGCCTTATACCAATCGGGTAGTTTGCTAGAAGTAATAAATTACGAACGACGATAAATTATTGCACAAAATGTGAACCTTACGGATCATCCAAAACTGACAATTGCCAATCGTAAATTTGATGCTCCCATGTATTAAAATTTTTAAGAGCGTAATCGACAATCTTAAATGTGGCATTATTTTTTCCAAAATATTTGGTATAAAATCTATAGTGAACTTTTGAACTTCTCGTAAACTTGAAGGAAGGCATGTCCCACACCGAACAAATTTCAGATTCTTTCACTTGTTTTGGTTTAACTACAATTTGAGTTGCGATACCGCAAGCTAGATCATGACACTCCTTTTCGTATTCAATTTTGGATGAAAAATCGTCAAACTTGCCATTTTCGTACAATTGCTTCCACGGAATTTCGCCATCGGAGCTTGGATCAAAATGTAAACATTTTGAAACTTGAACGCCATCGCTAACCTTTGCACCCAAAGCAAACGAACAAGGAATGTTATCGATCGAGTTGTGTAACACGACTCCGGTGGAATCCATGTACGTGTAACTTTTGGTACTACAAACGGCTATAAGAGGAATGCGGTCAGCAGATAATATAAAAATAAAGTTCAAAAATTCTTACACTTATTTTTGGTTTTATTACCAGTGCCATTTTTAAAAGTAAAAGCAATTGTAACGATGCGTTCTTCTTCTGAATTATTTTCTATACTCCATATAAATACTGCGCAAGGTAACGAACTATCCTAAATTAAAAGAATAAATTTTCCTTGCTGGATTTAAATGTATAAAGTATAAACAAGCACCTTATAATTGTGAGCTACAACTGTGCTGACTTGTCGACACACAAGTTTAATTCCATATTCTGAGAGATCATATTCGGTCCAAGCTCTGGGATATAGGCCGGTGTATTTGCATTGGGAACCATTCAGCAGCGACTGCCAAGAGCTGAGAGATTTCCCTGTTTTCCTAAAATTAAAATTATTAAAAACCAGAAAGAATTATTAAAACTGCATAACTCAAACTTACTGGAATGTGGACAACAGACTTTGAAAGATTGTCTTTCGAGTTGAACCGTCTTGAATCGTGACAATAAATTGATTTGCATCTACCGTGTTGTATTCGTAAACTCCCGGTTTAAGTTGAAATCTACAAAATTCGCCACGGTAGCTTCTCCCTATACTTCCAGCACCGATACCGCCAATGGGAACACCTGCATAATAATAATTATTTAAAAGATTGGCCACACTAAGCTCGACCCAACTTGATTACCATATATTTGTTTGCCGTGTTGAATTTTAATGTAATCCATACATGGAATAGTTTTATTCCACATTTGTTTGACATAGTCGATCAAATAACGAAACACGAGTGGTAGAATTGCCCAAATCATGCCCCATGTTAAGGTATTGCCCTGCTTCCACTTTTCAGGATATTGGTGATTTAACAATAATTTTAGGCCATACTTAGGTACCTTCTTTATGTTCTCATTTAAAATATCCATTTTATTAATGGGGTCGCTAAACCCCTCGACAACACAATTGCACGAACACGCAACCACGTCTCCAAATTTTCACCTCCAAACAATAAAAATTTAAAGTAAAATTGTAACAGTGGTTCTCAAACATAATTTGTAAGGCAAAAGAGTTGTTAACACAGTTTCAAAGTTCATATAATATGGCTTATTCAAGATCGAGTTTCAATTACGATTCAGGGGCGGCTTTACTATAGTGAAATTGGGGGCCTCCCCTAAAAATGAATAATGTTAGAAGCCAACTACGTTAGAGACGCTCTCAGCACTAAAACACCAGAGCGAGAAGATAGCGCACTTATGTGCTCCAGATACTTAAACTGAGGAATCATTTAGATTATTCGTCGTTTTAATATTTGTAAAGTATTAGGAAAGCATGAAGCAAAAGATGAGCAGGTTTCCTTTAATGCAGACTAGAACAATAATTTTTTTAAATATTTTTATGCAGAATTTTGGCAGGACCTATTTCGGCTATACAATGTACAGAAAAGGGCCAATTTAAGATTTTGTGATTTTTGGATTCATGGCAAATTTGCTCTTTTTCCGGTTCGAGTATGTTGTAGAAAACTTGGGTTCGAGCAAAATTAATTTCATTTCCGATTTCATTTCACGCAGACTCCTTTTTCCCTACGCAATGATGCTTTTGACACATTTTTATTTTTGCTAGTTTTAACTTGCCCACTATCAAACGTTTGATTATCATTTATACCTGCAAAAATTAAATCAAAATAATAAAATTTTCGAAGCCGTTCTTCATCAAAATTACTAACTCCCACATTCGTCACAATAATAAAAAGTTTGAACGTTTCCTGTGCTGATCTAATTCAAATTTTAGTACGGTGAAATCGGTAGAGCAGTAATAAGGACTTTATTGCTTTGTGAACAAATTTGTGTGTATTAAATTTTCATTTTTCTTCCCTTTTGTAAACGATCAGCCGCAAAAGTGCTAAACCTAAATGGTGGATTCGCTTTTTAAAATTTTTGAATAGATTAATCAATTCAACTGGACTCCCTTGCTGGATAAAGAAGGTAAAAATATTACTTATTTGCCATTGTTTTGCAAAATTTGACCATAGAAAAGTAGTAGTGCATGGGTTTAAATTCTCGCTTTGCCCATTGGTAATTTCATATTTCATAAGGCAAATTATATCAAAACCCAAACGCTACATGGAAAAGTAAGATCGGGGGGGTTTGAGGGAGGAAGCGATTTTCAGTGTAAATATTAAAATTATAATTATAAAAAAATGGCTCAAAACTTAGGGGTCCCAAATCTTTTCCATCCGAATTTTCAAACGTACTTGGTCAGTCTTGATCGTCAGATGTTTTACAGTGGAAAAGTAAAAATTATTTATGAATTTAGATGTTTAAATGTGATTCAGATTCAACAAATTCCAAATAATTTTAATTTTTGTAATTTCCGGCTTAACACATGTGCGAAAGCATTATTGGTAAATTAGGTAAACTCGAAAAAAATTATTTTATTCTAGACTTTATTTGGACATTTTGGTAATTTTGTGACGTAGAACAATAAACATTTTGGTTTATGTCAATCGCAGCGGTGGCGGTGGAGCTTATTGGAAACTATCAAAGTGCGTTAGATTCAACTAGTGGTGGTTTGCATTTTTCGATCTACATATTAAGTGGAAATTGGATTTTATTATTATTACCAAATTGTAAGCGGGTAAGTTACACAATGTTTATATTTTTTATGATTAACAAAGTTCAGACAAACTCAACTTTACAAGTTCTAAATTGTTGGCATTTTTCAAACTTGATTTTCACCAAAACGACAGTGGTTTCCGGTGGTTACTTTCTATGTGTAGAAAATTTAATACAGATTTTTGTTTTGCAGAATTATATTCGGCCGTTATGGCTTTGGTTTGTCAAACTGCAGTCGGCGTCATTTCGAAGAAAGAAATTTAGTCGGAATTGAATCGACTGGCAAATTTTCCGAAAAACTCGAAGAAAAAGCAAGTAAGGATGTTAAAAATTACTATTATTTATTTGCACGGAACATAAAATTTTGTGAACGATTCGGCCTTATTGAAAACTTTGTACTTTATATTACAAAATTATGATCTAATAAGGGTCGATCGGATTTTTTCTCATGTTATAAATTTTATCTTTTTTTTTTTCTGGTGGAAAAATTGCAATCCTGTTCATAAAGGTAATTTTTTTTTCAGAATACTATTCGGGCTTTATGACGTAACATTTGATTGTCAAATATGATATTAGCGTCACTTGTTTTAAAACTTCAGTTACGTTCATTTGTTTTTTCTGCTGTGGTTATAACAACGATGGTGCGCTTACTGGTTTATCCTTCATCGACAAATTGAAATTGGAGGGCAGATTTTCCTGAAAACATGAGGAACAATGAGAAAAAGAAAGTAAGTTAAATATTTTATTTCCACGTTCGAAAATGTATTTGGTAGGGTCTACTTTTATATTACCACCAGTTTGATTTAGTTTTCATTTCTATGCCTTAAATTTGACAATTAATTGAATGACATAAAGTTAAACTTTTGTTTTCTTGCGAACATCGACAAAATTTAACTTTGTGTAATTGCAACAAATAAGGCTGAATTTTCACTTTTCCAGAGATTTATAATTGTTTTACTTGATCTTCACAGGATCTAAAATATTTACTACAATCATTTTTCATATTTTGCTTTAAGTGCAAATCTTCAAATCGAACCTAAATTCGAGCTTTACCGAAGTGTTACTTAATGTTTTATCGTCCCTTTCCTTTGTAAACGTCTATTTTCCGTGTATTGCCATCAATATAATGGTAAACTTTATAACTATCGTTGCACCACGGAAAACCTCTAGTGTACTTTTTTGTTTCAGGCCGGGCTTCAGCTAAGTTAAGTTACGTTTGGTATTTATTGCCGATCTATAGCGGGCTTTGATTTTCAAGTATTGTTTAATTTTTTAGGAATTCTCCACATACAAACTTTTATCTTCGATTAGCTCAATCTTACATAAGTGGTTCGGGATCCGTGCACCTAAAAATAATAAATCCCTTCGGTCGGTTTTCGCGGTCGGGAGTGTAAGTGTCGAGTTCGAAGTATTTTCGGGAAAGCTTGATGGAAGCTTTAAATAATCGCGATTCATTTTTTGTTTAAATCTTGGTGCTGATAGTAGTGGTCAGTGTTCACTGAAATAATTATTTTGCGTACGTTAAAAAAGTTGTGTGGGTGTTTGGACTTGTGTTTAGTGCCCAGGGCTGGAATTGGACGGCGAACGACGATCAATGCGACAGGACATCAGTGAAAAAGGTAAGTTGACTTGAAGACCAGGGCTGGAAAATTTAAATATTAATAAGTTTCTTCTTTTGTTTATAGGTAGGGTCCACGTCGTGGGTTTTATCATCGAAGAAGGTTAGTCAATAATAATTTTTCTCCAGTGATGTAGCGGTGATTTTAGTGAGAGTGAGTGTAAACTGCATTTTTCTTTAAATGTTAACTGTGTTAGTGAACTGAGAAGGTAAGGAAAGTTTGTTTTTCCATATCAATAGCTTGACCCCTCTCTTCCAGGTGGTTGAATTTAGATGCTGGATTGGGACCGCTTTATTCCATAATAGGAGACGACCGAGGTCTCGTGTTGAGGTAATCTGCGAATATTTTTGAAGGTTTCGCTTACCCTAATCTTAGCCATTTAATTTTTTCAATTACAGGTAATTTGTGCGGGTTTCGCGTCCGGAAAAATCGTAATTACTTCGGTCGGTTTTCGCGGTCGGGAGTGTAAGTGTCGAGTTCGAAGTATTTTCGGGAAAGCTTGATGGAAGCTTTAAATAATCGCGATTCATTTTTTGTTTAAATCTTGGTGCTGATAGTAGTGGTCAGTGTTCACTGAAATAATTATTTTGCGTACGTTAAAAAAGTTGTGTGGGTGTTTGGACTTGTGTTTAGTGCCCAGGGCTGGAATTGGACGGCGAACGACGATCAATGCGACAGGACATCAGTGAAAAAGGTAAGTTGACTTGAAGACCAGGGCTGGAAAATTTAAATATTAATAAGTTTCTTCTTTTGTTTATAGGTAGGGTCCACGTCGTGGGTGTTATCATCGAAGAAGGTTAGTCAATAATAATTTTTCTCCAGTGATGTAGCGGTGATTTTAGTGAGAGTGAGTGTAAACTGCATTTTTCTTTAAATGTTAACTGTGTTAGTGAACTGAGAAGGTAAGGAAAGTTTGTTTTTCCATATCAATAGCTTGACCCCTCTCTTCCAGGTGGTTGAATTTATATGCTGGATTGGGACCGCTTTATTCCATAATAGGAGACGACCGAGGTCTCGTGTTGAGGTAATCTGCGAATATTTATGAAGGTTTCGCTTACCCTAATCTTAGCCATTTAATTTTTTCAATTACAGGTAATTTGTGCGGGTTTCGCGTCCGGAAAAATCGTAATTACTTCGGTCGGTTTTCGCGGTCGGGAGTGTAAGTGTCGAGTTCGAAGTATTTTCGGGAAAGCTTGATGGAAGCTTTAAATAATCGCGATTCATTTTTTATTTAAATCTTGGTGCTGATAGTAGTGGTCAGTGTTCACTGAAATAATTATTTTGCGTACGTTAAAAAAGTTGTGTGGGTGTTTGGACTTGTGTTTAGTGCCCAGGGCTGGAATTGGACGGCGAACGACGATCAATGCGACAGGACATCAGTGAAAAAGGTAAGTTGACTTGAAGACCAGGGCTGGAAAATTTAAATATTAATAAGTTTCTTCTTTTGTTTATAGGTAGGGTCCACGTCGTGGGTTTTATCATCGAAGAAGGTTAGTCAATAATAATTTTTCTCCAGTGATGTAGCGGTGATTTTAGTGAGAGTGAGTGTAAACTGCATTTTTCTTTAAATGTTAACTGTGTTAGTGAACTGAGAAGGTAAGGAAAGTTTGTTTTTCCATATCAATAGCTTGACCCCTCTCTTCCAGGTGGTTGAATTTAGATGCTGGATTGGGACCGCTTTATTCCATAATAGGAGACGACCGAGGTCTCGTGTTGAGGTAATCTGCGAATATTTTTGAAGGTTTCGCTTACCCTAATCTTAGCCATTTAATTTTTTCAATTACAGGTAATTTGTGCGGGTTTCGCGTCCGGAAAAATCGTAATTACTTCGGTCGGTTTTCGCGGTCGGGAGTGTAAGTGTCGAGTTCGAAGTATTTTCGGGAAAGCTTGATGGAAGCTTTAAATAATCGCGATTCATTTTTTATTTAAATCTTGGTGCTGATAGTAGTGGTCAGTGTTCACTGAAATAATTATTTTGCGTACGTTAAAAAAGTTGTGTGGGTGTTTGGACTTGTGTTTAGTGCCCAGGGCTGGAATTGGACGGCGAACGACGATCAATGCGACAGGACATCAGTGAAAAAGGTAAGTTGACTTGAAGACCAGGGCTGGAAAATTTAAATATTAATAAGTTTCTTCTTTTGTTTATAGGTAGGGTCCACGTCGTGGGTTTTATCATCGAAGAAGGTTAGTCAATAATAATTTTTCTCCAGTGATGTAGCGGTGATTTTAGTGAGAGTGAGTGTAAACTGCATTTTTCTTTAAATGTTAACTGTGTTAGTGAACTGAGAAGGTAAGGAAAGTTTGTTTTTCCATATCAATAGCTTGACCCCTCTCTTCCAGGTGGTTGAATTTAGATGCTGGATTGGGACCGCTTTATTCCATAATAGGAGACGACCGAGGTCTCGTGTTGAGGTAATCTGCGAATATTTTTGAAGGTTTCGCTTACCCTAATCTTAGCCATTTAATTTTTTCAATTACAGGTAATTTGTGCGGGTTTCGCGTCCGGAAAAATCGTAATTACTTCGGTCGGTTTTCGCGGTCGGGAGTGTAAGTGTCGAGTTCGAAGTATTTTCGGGAAAGCTTGATGGAAGCTTTAAATAATCGCGATTCATTTTTTATTTAAATCTTGGTGCTGATAGTAGTGGTCAGTGTTCACTGAAATAATTATTTTGCGTACGTTAAAAAAGTTGTGTGGGTGTTTGGACTTGTGTTTAGTGCCCAGGGCTGGAATTGGACGGCGAACGACGATCAATGCGACAGGACATCAGTGAAAAAGGTAAGTTGACTTGAAGACCAGGGCTGGAAAATTTAAATATTAATAAGTTTCTTCTTTTGTTTATAGGTAGGGTCCACGTCGTGGGTTTTATCATCGAAGAAGGTTAGTCAATAATAATTTTTCTCCAGTGATGTAGCGGTGATTTTAGTGAGAGTGAGTGTAAACTGCATTTTTCTTTAAATGTTAACTGTGTTAGTGAACTGAGAAGGTAAGGAAAGTTTGTTTTTCCATATCAATAGCTTGACCACTCTCTTCCAGGTGGTTGAATTTAGATGCTGGATTGGGACCGCTATATTCCATAATAGGAGACGACCGAGGTCTCGTGTTGAGGTAATCTGCGAATATTTTTGAAGGTTTCGCTTACCCTAATCTTAGCCATTTAATTTTTTCAATTACAGGTAATTTGTGCGGGTTTCGCGTCCGGAAAAATCGTAATTACTTCGGTCGGTTTTCGCGGTCGGGAGTGTAAGTGTCGAGTTCGAAGTATTTTCGGGAAAGCTTGATGGAAGCTTTAAATAATCGCGATTCATTTTTTGTTTAAATCTTGGTGCTGATAGTAGTGGTCAGTGTTCACTGAAATAATTATTTTGCGTACGTTAAAAAAGTTGTGTGGGTGTTTGGACTTGTGTTTAGTGCCCAGGGCTGGAATTGGACGGCGAACGACGATCAATGCGACAGGACATCAGTGAAAAAGGTAAGTTGACTTGAAGACCAGGGCTGGAAAATTTAAATATTAATAAGTTTCTTCTTTTGTTTATAGGTAGGGTCCACGTCGTGGGTGTTATCATCGAAGAAGGTTAGTCAATAATAATTTTTCTCCAGTGATGTAGCGGTGATTTTAGTGAGAGTGAGTGTAAACTGCATTTTTCTTTAAATGTTAACTGTGTTAGTGAACTGAGAAGGTAAGGAAAGTTTGTTTTTCCATATCAATAGCTTGACCCCTCTCTTCCAGGTGGTTGAATTTATATGCTGGATTGGGACCGCTTTATTCCATAATAGGAGACGACCGAGGTCTCGTGTTGAGGTAATCTGCGAATATTTATGAAGGTTTCGCTTACCCTAATCTTAGCCATTTAATTTTTTCAATTACAGGTAATTTGTGCGGGTTTCGCGTCCGGAAAAATCGTAATTACTTCGGTCGGTTTTCGCGGTCGGGAGTGTAAGTGTCGAGTTCGAAGTATTTTCGGGAAAGCTTGATGGAAGCTTTAAATAATCGCGATTCATTTTTTATTTAAATCTTGGTGCTGATAGTAGTGGTCAGTGTTCACTGAAATAATTATTTTGCGTACGTTAAAAAAGTTGTGTGGGTGTTTGGACTTGTGTTTAGTGCCCAGGGCTGGAATTGGACGGCGAACGACGATCAATGCGACAGGACATCAGTGAAAAAGGTAAGTTGACTTGAAGACCAGGGCTGGAAAATTTAAATATTAATAAGTTTCTTCTTTTGTTTATAGGTAGGGTCCACGTCGTGGGTGTTATCATCGAAGAAGGTTAGTCAATAATAATTTTTCTCCAGTGATGTAGCGGTGATTTTAGTGAGAGTGAGTGTAAACTGCATTTTTCTTTAAATGTTAACTGTGTTAGTGAACTGAGAAGGTAAGGAAAGTTTGTTTTTCCATATCAATAGCTTGACCCCTCTCTTCCAGGTGGTTGAATTTAGATGCTGGATTGGGACCGCTTTATTCCATAATAGGAGACGACCGAGGTCTCGTGTTGAGGTAATCTGCGAATATTTTTGAAGGTTTCGCTTACCCTAATCTTAGCCATTTAATTTTTTCAATTACAGGTAATTTGTGCGGGTTTCGCGTCCGGAAAAATCGTAATTACTTCGGTCGGTTTTCGCGGTCGGGAGTGTAAGTGTCGAGTTCGAAGTATTTTCGGGAAAGCTTGATGGAAGCTTTAAATAATCGCGATTCATTTTTTATTTAAATCTTGGTGCTGATAGTAGTGGTCAGTGTTCACTGAAATAATTATTTTGCGTACGTTAAAAAAGTTGTGTGGGTGTTTGGACTTGTGTTTAGTGCCCAGGGCTGGAATTGGACGGCGAACGACGATCAATGCGACAGGACATCAGTGAAAAAGGTAAGTTGACTTGAAGACCAGGGCTGGAAAATTTAAATATTAATAAGTTTCTTCTTTTGTTTATAGGTAGGGTCCACGTCGTGGGTTTTATCATCGAAGAAGGTTAGTCAATAATAATTTTTCTCCAGTGATGTAGCGGTGATTTTAGTGAGAGTGAGTGTAAACTGCATTTTTCTTTAAATGTTAACTGTGTTAGTGAACTGAGAAGGTAAGGAAAGTTTGTTTTTCCATATCAATAGCTTGACCCCTCTCTTCCAGGTGGTTGAATTTAGATGCTGGATTGGGACCGCTTTATTCCATAATAGGAGACGACCGAGGTCTCGTGTTGAGGTAATCTGCGAATATTTTTGAAGGTTTCGCTTACCCTAATCTTAGCCATTTAATTTTTTCAATTACAGGTAATTTGTGCGGGTTTCGCGTCCGGAAAAATCGTAATTACTTCGGTCGGTTTTCGCGGTCGGGAGTGTAAGTGTCGAGTTCGAAGTATTTTCGGGAAAGCTTGATGGAAGCTTTAAATAATCGCGATTCATTTTTTATTTAAATCTTGGTGCTGATAGTAGTGGTCAGTGTTCACTGAAATAATTATTTTGCGTACGTTAAAAAAGTTGTGTGGGTGTTTGGACTTGTGTTTAGTGCCCAGGGCTGGAATTGGACGGCGAACGACGATCAATGCGACAGGACATCAGTGAAAAAGGTAAGTTGACTTGAAGACCAGGGCTGGAAAATTTAAATATTAATAAGTTTCTTCTTTTGTTTATAGGTAGGGTCCACGTCGTGGGTTTTATCATCGAAGAAGGTTAGTCAATAATAATTTTTCTCCAGTGATGTAGCGGTGATTTTAGTGAGAGTGAGTGTAAACTGCATTTTTCTTTAAATGTTAACTGTGTTAGTGAACTGAGAAGGTAAGGAAAGTTTGTTTTTCCATATCAATAGCTTGACCCCTCTCTTCCAGGTGGTTGAATTTAGATGCTGGATTGGGACCGCTTTATTCCATAATAGGAGACGACCGAGGTCTCGTGTTGAGGTAATCTGCGAATATTTTTGAAGGTTTCGCTTACCCTAATCTTAGCCATTTAATTTTTTCAATTACAGGTAATTTGTGCGGGTTTCGCGTCCGGAAAAATCGTAATTACTTCGGTCGGTTTTCGCGGTCGGGAGTGTAAGTGTCGAGTTCGAAGTATTTTCGGGAAAGCTTGATGGAAGCTTTAAATAATCGCGATTCATTTTTTATTTAAATCTTGGTGCTGATAGTAGTGGTCAGTGTTCACTGAAATAATTATTTTGCGTACGTTAAAAAAGTTGTGTGGGTGTTTGGACTTGTGTTTAGTGCCCAGGGCTGGAATTGGACGGCGAACGACGATCAATGCGACAGGACATCAGTGAAAAAGGTAAGTTGACTTGAAGACCAGGGCTGGAAAATTTAAATATTAATAAGTTTCTTCTTTTGTTTATAGGTAGGGTCCACGTCGTGGGTTTTATCATCGAAGAAGGTTAGTCAATAATAATTTTTCTCCAGTGATGTAGCGGTGATTTTAGTGAGAGTGAGTGTAAACTGCATTTTTCTTTAAATGTTAACTGTGTTAGTGAACTGAGAAGGTAAGGAAAGTTTGTTTTTCCATATCAATAGCTTGACCACTCTCTTCCAGGTGGTTGAATTTAGATGCTGGATTGGGACCGCTATATTCCATAATAGGAGACGACCGAGGTCTCGTGTTGAGGTAATCTGCGAATATTTTTGAAGGTTTCGCTTACCCTAATCTTAGCCATTTAATTTTTTCAATTACAGGTAATTTGTGCGGGTTTCGCGTCCGGAAAAATCGTAATTACTTCGGTCGGTTTTCGCGGTCGGGAGTGTAAGTGTCGAGTTCGAAGTATTTTCGGGAAAGCTTGATGGAAGCTTTAAATAATCGCGATTCATTTTTTGTTTAAATCTTGGTGCTGATAGTAGTGGTCAGTGTTCACTGAAATAATTATTTTGCGTACGTTAAAAAAGTTGTGTGGGTGTTTGGACTTGTGTTTAGTGCCCAGGGCTGGAATTGGACGGCGAACGACGATCAATGCGACAGGACATCAGTGAAAAAGGTAAGTTGACTTGAAGACCAGGGCTGGAAAATTTAAATATTAATAAGTTTCTTCTTTTGTTTATAGGTAGGGTCCACGTCGTGGGTGTTATCATCGAAGAAGGTTAGTCAATAATAATTTTTCTCCAGTGATGTAGCGGTGATTTTAGTGAGAGTGAGTGTAAACTGCATTTTTCTTTAAATGTTAACTGTGTTAGTGAACTGAGAAGGTAAGGAAAGTTTGTTTTTCCATATCAATAGCTTGACCCCTCTCTTCCAGGTGGTTGAATTTATATGCTGGATTGGGACCGCTTTATTCCATAATAGGAGACGACCGAGGTCTCGTGTTGAGGTAATCTGCGAATATTTATGAAGGTTTCGCTTACCCTAATCTTAGCCATTTAATTTTTTCAATTACAGGTAATTTGTGCGGGTTTCGCGTCCGGAAAAATCGTAATTACTTCGGTCGGTTTTCGCGGTCGGGAGTGTAAGTGTCGAGTTCGAAGTATTTTCGGGAAAGCTTGATGGAAGCTTTAAATAATCGCGATTCATTTTTTATTTAAATCTTGGTGCTGATAGTAGTGGTCAGTGTTCACTGAAATAATTATTTTGCGTACGTTAAAAAAGTTGTGTGGGTGTTTGGACTTGTGTTTAGTGCCCAGGGCTGGAATTGGACGGCGAACGACGATCAATGCGACAGGACATCAGTGAAAAAGGTAAGTTGACTTGAAGACCAGGGCTGGAAAATTTAAATATTAATAAGTTTCTTCTTTTGTTTATAGGTAGGGTCCACGTCGTGGGTTTTATCATCGAAGAAGGTTAGTCAATAATAATTTTTCTCCAGTGATGTAGCGGTGATTTTAGTGAGAGTGAGTGTAAACTGCATTTTTCTTTAAATGTTAACTGTGTTAGTGAACTGAGAAGGTAAGGAAAGTTTGTTTTTCCATATCAATAGCTTGACCCCTCTCTTCCAGGTGGTTGAATTTAGATGCTGGATTGGGACCGCTTTATTCCATAATAGGAGACGACCGAGGTCTCGTGTTGAGGTAATCTGCGAATATTTTTGAAGGTTTCGCTTACCCTAATCTTAGCCATTTAATTTTTTCAATTACAGGTAATTTGTGCGGGTTTCGCGTCCGGAAAAATCGTAATTACTTCGGTCGGTTTTCGCGGTCGGGAGTGTAAGTGTCGAGTTCGAAGTATTTTCGGGAAAGCTTGATGGAAGCTTTAAATAATCGCGATTCATTTTTTATTTAAATCTTGGTGCTGATAGTAGTGGTCAGTGTTCACTGAAATAATTATTTTGCGTACGTTAAAAAAGTTGTGTGGGTGTTTGGACTTGTGTTTAGTGCCCAGGGCTGGAATTGGACGGCGAACGACGATCAATGCGACAGGACATCAGTGAAAAAGGTAAGTTGACTTGAAGACCAGGGCTGGAAAATTTAAATATTAATAAGTTTCTTCTTTTGTTTATAGGTAGGGTCCACGTCGTGGGTTTTATCATCGAAGAAGGTTAGTCAATAATAATTTTTCTCCAGTGATGTAGCGGTGATTTTAGTGAGAGTGAGTGTAAACTGCATTTTTCTTTAAATGTTAACTGTGTTAGTGAACTGAGAAGGTAAGGAAAGTTTGTTTTTCCATATCAATAGCTTGACCCCTCTCTTCCAGGTGGTTGAATTTAGATGCTGGATTGGGACCGCTTTATTCCATAATAGGAGACGACCGAGGTCTCGTGTTGAGGTAATCTGCGAATATTTTTGAAGGTTTCGCTTACCCTAATCTTAGCCATTTAATTTTTTCAATTACAGGTAATTTGTGCGGGTTTCGCGTCCGGAAAAATCGTAATTACTTCGGTCGGTTTTCGCGGTCGGGAGTGTAAGTGTCGAGTTCGAAGTATTTTCGGGAAAGCTTGATGGAAGCTTTAAATAATCGCGATTCATTTTTTATTTAAATCTTGGTGCTGATAGTAGTGGTCAGTGTTCACTGAAATAATTATTTTGCGTACGTTAAAAAAGTTGTGTGGGTGTTTGGACTTGTGTTTAGTGCCCAGGGCTGGAATTGGACGGCGAACGACGATCAATGCGACAGGACATCAGTGAAAAAGGTAAGTTGACTTGAAGACCAGGGCTGGAAAATTTAAATATTAATAAGTTTCTTCTTTTGTTTATAGGTAGGGTCCACGTCGTGGGTTTTATCATCGAAGAAGGTTAGTCAATAATAATTTTTCTCCAGTGATGTAGCGGTGATTTTAGTGAGAGTGAGTGTAAACTGCATTTTTCTTTAAATGTTAACTGTGTTAGTGAACTGAGAAGGTAAGGAAAGTTTGTTTTTCCATATCAATAGCTTGACCCCTCTCTTCCAGGTGGTTGAATTTAGATGCTGGATTGGGACCGCTTTATTCCATAATAGGAGACGACCGAGGTCTCGTGTTGAGGTAATCTGCGAATATTTTTGAAGGTTTCGCTTACCCTAATCTTAGCCATTTAATTTTTTCAATTACAGGTAATTTGTGCGGGTTTCGCGTCCGGAAAAATCGTAATTACTTCGGTCGGTTTTCGCGGTCGGGAGTGTAAGTGTCGAGTTCGAAGTATTTTCGGGAAAGCTTGATGGAAGCTTTAAATAATCGCGATTCATTTTTTATTTAAATCTTGGTGCTGATAGTAGTGGTCAGTGTTCACTGAAATAATTATTTTGCGTACGTTAAAAAAGTTGTGTGGGTGTTTGGACTTGTGTTTAGTGCCCAGGGCTGGAATTGGACGGCGAACGACGATCAATGCGACAGGACATCAGTGAAAAAGGTAAGTTGACTTGAAGACCAGGGCTGGAAAATTTAAATATTAATAAGTTTCTTCTTTTGTTTATAGGTAGGGTCCACGTCGTGGGTTTTATCATCGAAGAAGGTTAGTCAATAATAATTTTTCTCCAGTGATGTAGCGGTGATTTTAGTGAGAGTGAGTGTAAACTGCATTTTTCTTTAAATGTTAACTGTGTTAGTGAACTGAGAAGGTAAGGAAAGTTTGTTTTTCCATATCAATAGCTTGACCCCTCTCTTCCAGGTGGTTGAATTTAGATGCTGGATTGGGACCGCTTTATTCCATAATAGGAGACGACCGAGGTCTCGTGTTGAGGTAATCTGCGAATATTTTTGAAGGTTTCGCTTACCCTAATCTTAGCCATTTAATTTTTTCAATTACAGGTAATTTGTGCGGGTTTCGCGTCCGGAAAAATCGTAATTACTTCGGTCGGTTTTCGCGGTCGGGAGTGTAAGTGTCGAGTTCGAAGTATTTTCGGGAAAGCTTGATGGAAGCTTTAAATAATCGCGATTCATTTTTTATTTAAATCTTGGTGCTGATAGTAGTGGTCAGTGTTCACTGAAATAATTATTTTGCGTACGTTAAAAAAGTTGTGTGGGTGTTTGGACTTGTGTTTAGTGCCCAGGGCTGGAATTGGACGGCGAACGACGATCAATGCGACAGGACATCAGTGAAAAAGGTAAGTTGACTTGAAGACCAGGGCTGGAAAATTTAAATATTAATAAGTTTCTTCTTTTGTTTATAGGTAGGGTCCACGTCGTGGGTTTTATCATCGAAGAAGGTTAGTCAATAATAATTTTTCTCCAGTGATGTAGCGGTGATTTTAGTGAGAGTGAGTGTAAACTGCATTTTTCTTTAAATGTTAACTGTGTTAGTGAACTGAGAAGGTAAGGAAAGTTTGTTTTTCCATATCAATAGCTTGACCCCTCTCTTCCAGGTGGTTGAATTTAGATGCTGGATTGGGACCGCTTTATTCCATAATAGGAGACGACCGAGGTCTCGTGTTGAGGTAATCTGCGAATATTTATGAAGGTTTCGCTTACCCTAATCTTAGCCATTTAATTTTTTCAATTACAGGTAATTTGTGCGGGTTTCGCGTCCGGAAAAATCGTAATTACTTCGGTCGGTTTTCGCGGTCGGGAGTGTAAGTGTCGAGTTCGAAGTATTTTCGGGAAAGCTTGATGGAAGCTTTAAATAATCGCGATTCATTTTTTATTTAAATCTTGGTGCTGATAGTAGTGGTCAGTGTTCACTGAAATAATTATTTTGCGTACGTTAAAAAAGTTGTGTGGGTGTTTGGACTTGTGTTTAGTGCCCAGGGCTGGAATTGGACGGCGAACGACGATCAATGCGACAGGACATCAGTGAAAAAGGTAAGTTGACTTGAAGACCAGGGCTGGAAAATTTAAATATTAATAAGTTTCTTCTTTTGTTTATAGGTAGGGTCCACGTCGTGGGTTTTATCATCGAAGAAGGTTAGTCAATAATAATTTTTCTCCAGTGATGTAGCGGTGATTTTAGTGAGAGTGAGTGTAAACTGCATTTTTCTTTAAATGTTAACTGTGTTAGTGAACTGAGAAGGTAAGGAAAGTTTGTTTTTCCATATCAATAGCTTGACCCCTCTCTTCCAGGTGGTTGAATTTAGATGCTGGATTGGGACCGCTTTATTCCATAATAGGAGACGACCGAGGTCTCGTGTTGAGGTAATCTGCGAATATTTATGAAGGTTTCGCTTACCCTAATCTTAGCCATTTAATTTTTTCAATTACAGGTAATTTGTGCGGGTTTCGCGTCCGGAAAAATCGTAATTACTTCGGTCGGTTTTCGCGGTCGGGAGTGTAAGTGTCGAGTTCGAAGTATTTTCGGGAAAGCTTGATGGAAGCTTTAAATAATCGCGATTCATTTTTTATTTAAATCTTGGTGCTGATAGTAGTGGTCAGTGTTCACTGAAATAATTATTTTGCGTACGTTAAAAAAGTTGTGTGGGTGTTTGGACTTGTGTTTAGTGCCCAGGGCTGGAATTGGACGGCGAACGACGATCAATGCGACAGGACATCAGTGAAAAAGGTAAGTTGACTTGAAGACCAGGGCTGGAAAATTTAAATATTAATAAGTTTCTTCTTTTGTTTATAGGTAGGGTCCACGTCGTGGGTTTTATCATCGAAGAAGGTTAGTCAATAATAATTTTTCTCCAGTGATGTAGCGGTGATTTTAGTGAGAGTGAGTGTAAACTGCATTTTTCTTTAAATGTTAACTGTGTTAGTGAACTGAGAAGGTAAGGAAAGTTTGTTTTTCCATATCAATAGCTTGACCCCTCTCTTCCAGGTGGTTGAATTTAGATGCTGGATTGGGACCGCTTTATTCCATAATAGGAGACGACCGAGGTCTCGTGTTGAGGTAATCTGCGAATATTTTTGAAGGTTTCGCTTACCCTAATCTTAGCCATTTAATTTTTTCAATTACAGGTAATTTGTGCGGGTTTCGCGTCCGGAAAAATCGTAATTACTTCGGTCGGTTTTCGCGGTCGGGAGTGTAAGTGTCGAGTTCGAAGTATTTTCGGGAAAGCTTGATGGAAGCTTTAAATAATCGCGATTCATTTTTTATTTAAATCTTGGTGCTGATAGTAGTGGTCAGTGTTCACTGAAATAATTATTTTGCGTACGTTAAAAAAGTTGTGTGGGTGTTTGGACTTGTGTTTAGTGCCCAGGGCTGGAATTGGACGGCGAACGACGATCAATGCGACAGGACATCAGTGAAAAAGGTAAGTTGACTTGAAGACCAGGGCTGGAAAATTTAAATATTAATAAGTTTCTTCTTTTGTTTATAGGTAGGGTCCACGTCGTGGGTTTTATCATCGAAGAAGGTTAGTCAATAATAATTTTTCTCCAGTGATGTAGCGGTGATTTTAGTGAGAGTGAGTGTAAACTGCATTTTTCTTTAAATGTTAACTGTGTTAGTGAACTGAGAAGGTAAGGAAAGTTTGTTTTTCCATATCAATAGCTTGACCCCTCTCTTCCAGGTGGTTGAATTTAGATGCTGGATTGGGACCGCTTTATTCCATAATAGGAGACGACCGAGGTCTCGTGTTGAGGTAATCTGCGAATATTTATGAAGGTTTCGCTTACCCTAATCTTAGCCATTTAATTTTTTCAATTACAGGTAATTTGTGCGGGTTTCGCGTCCGGAAAAATCGTAATTACTTCGGTCGGTTTTCGCGGTCGGGAGTGTAAGTGTCGAGTTCGAAGTATTTTCGGGAAAGCTTGATGGAAGCTTTAAATAATCGCGATTCATTTTTTATTTAAATCTTGGTGCTGATAGTAGTGGTCAGTGTTCACTGAAATAATTATTTTGCGTACGTTAAAAAAGTTGTGTGGGTGTTTGGACTTGTGTTTAGTGCCCAGGGCTGGAATTGGACGGCGAACGACGATCAATGCGACAGGACATCAGTGAAAAAGGTAAGTTGACTTGAAGACCAGGGCTGGAAAATTTAAATATTAATAAGTTTCTTCTTTTGTTTATAGGTAGGGTCCACGTCGTGGGTTTTATCATCGAAGAAGGTTAGTCAATAATAATTTTTCTCCAGTGATGTAGCGGTGATTTTAGTGAGAGTGAGTGTAAACTGCATTTTTCTTTAAATGTTAACTGTGTTAGTGAACTGAGAAGGTAAGGAAAGTTTGTTTTTCCATATCAATAGCTTGACCCCTCTCTTCCAGGTGGTTGAATTTAGATGCTGGATTGGGACCGCTTTATTCCATAATAGGAGACGACCGAGGTCTCGTGTTGAGGTAATCTGCGAATATTTTTGAAGGTTTCGCTTACCCTAATCTTAGCCATTTAATTTTTTCAATTACAGGTAATTTGTGCGGGTTTCGCGTCCGGAAAAATCGTAATTACTTCGGTCGGTTTTCGCGGTCGGGAGTGTAAGTGTCGAGTTCGAAGTATTTTCGGGAAAGCTTGATGGAAGCTTTAAATAATCGCGATTCATTTTTTATTTAAATCTTGGTGCTGATAGTAGTGGTCAGTGTTCACTGAAATAATTATTTTGCGTACGTTAAAAAAGTTGTGTGGGTGTTTGGACTTGTGTTTAGTGCCCAGGGCTGGAATTGGACGGCGAACGACGATCAATGCGACAGGACATCAGTGAAAAAGGTAAGTTGACTTGAAGACCAGGGCTGGAAAATTTAAATATTAATAAGTTTCTTCTTTTGTTTATAGGTAGGGTCCACGTCGTGGGTTTTATCATCGAAGAAGGTTAGTCAATAATAATTTTTCTCCAGTGATGTAGCGGTGATTTTAGTGAGAGTGAGTGTAAACTGCATTTTTCTTTAAATGTTAACTGTGTTAGTGAACTGAGAAGGTAAGGAAAGTTTGTTTTTCCATATCAATAGCTTGACCCCTCTCTTCCAGGTGGTTGAATTTAGATGCTGGATTGGGACCGCTTTATTCCATAATAGGAGACGACCGAGGTCTCGTGTTGAGGTAATCTGCGAATATTTTTGAAGGTTTCGCTTACCCTAATCTTAGCCATTTAATTTTTTCAATTACAGGTAATTTGTGCGGGTTTCGCGTCCGGAAAAATCGTAATTACTTCGGTCGGTTTTCGCGGTCGGGAGTGTAAGTGTCGAGTTCGAAGTATTTTCGGGAAAGCTTGATGGAAGCTTTAAATAATCGCGATTCATTTTTTATTTAAATCTTGGTGCTGATAGTAGTGGTCAGTGTTCACTGAAATAATTATTTTGCGTACGTTAAAAAAGTTGTGTGGGTGTTTGGACTTGTGTTTAGTGCCCAGGGCTGGAATTGGACGGCGAACGACGATCAATGCGACAGGACATCAGTGAAAAAGGTAAGTTGACTTGAAGACCAGGGCTGGAAAATTTAAATATTAATAAGTTTCTTCTTTTGTTTATAGGTAGGGTCCACGTCGTGGGTTTTATCATCGAAGAAGGTTAGTCAATAATAATTTTTCTCCAGTGATGTAGCGGTGATTTTAGTGAGAGTGAGTGTAAACTGCATTTTTCTTTAAATGTTAACTGTGTTAGTGAACTGAGAAGGTAAGGAAAGTTTGTTTTTCCATATCAATAGCTTGACCACTCTCTTCCAGGTGGTTGAATTTAGATGCTGGATTGGGACCGCTATATTCCATAATAGGAGACGACCGAGGTCTCGTGTTGAGGTAATCTGCGAATATTTTTGAAGGTTTCGCTTACCCTAATCTTAGCCATTTAATTTTTTCAATTACAGGTAATTTGTGCGGGTTTCGCGTCCGGAAAAATCGTAATTACTTCGGTCGGTTTTCGCGGTCGGGAGTGTAAGTGTCGAGTTCGAAGTATTTTCGGGAAAGCTTGATGGAAGCTTTAAATAATCGCGATTCATTTTTTGTTTAAATCTTGGTGCTGATAGTAGTGGTCAGTGTTCACTGAAATAATTATTTTGCGTACGTTAAAAAAGTTGTGTGGGTGTTTGGACTTGTGTTTAGTGCCCAGGGCTGGAATTGGACGGCGAACGACGATCAATGCGACAGGACATCAGTGAAAAAGGTAAGTTGACTTGAAGACCAGGGCTGGAAAATTTAAATATTAATAAGTTTCTTCTTTTGTTTATAGGTAGGGTCCACGTCGTGGGTGTTATCATCGAAGAAGGTTAGTCAATAATAATTTTTCTCCAGTGATGTAGCGGTGATTTTAGTGAGAGTGAGTGTAAACTGCATTTTTCTTTAAATGTTAACTGTGTTAGTGAACTGAGAAGGTAAGGAAAGTTTGTTTTTCCATATCAATAGCTTGACCCCTCTCTTCCAGGTGGTTGAATTTATATGCTGGATTGGGACCGCTTTATTCCATAATAGGAGACGACCGAGGTCTCGTGTTGAGGTAATCTGCGAATATTTATGAAGGTTTCGCTTACCCTAATCTTAGCCATTTAATTTTTTCAATTACAGGTAATTTGTGCGGGTTTCGCGTCCGGAAAAATCGTAATTACTTCGGTCGGTTTTCGCGGTCGGGAGTGTAAGTGTCGAGTTCGAAGTATTTTCGGGAAAGCTTGATGGAAGCTTTAAATAATCGCGATTCATTTTTTATTTAAATCTTGGTGCTGATAGTAGTGGTCAGTGTTCACTGAAATAATTATTTTGCGTACGTTAAAAAAGTTGTGTGGGTGTTTGGACTTGTGTTTAGTGCCCAGGGCTGGAATTGGACGGCGAACGACGATCAATGCGACAGGACATCAGTGAAAAAGGTAAGTTGACTTGAAGACCAGGGCTGGAAAATTTAAATATTAATAAGTTTCTTCTTTTGTTTATAGGTAGGGTCCACGTCGTGGGTTTTATCATCGAAGAAGGTTAGTCAATAATAATTTTTCTCCAGTGATGTAGCGGTGATTTTAGTGAGAGTGAGTGTAAACTGCATTTTTCTTTAAATGTTAACTGTGTTAGTGAACTGAGAAGGTAAGGAAAGTTTGTTTTTCCATATCAATAGCTTGACCCCTCTCTTCCAGGTGGTTGAATTTAGATGCTGGATTGGGACCGCTTTATTCCATAATAGGAGACGACCGAGGTCTCGTGTTGAGGTAATCTGCGAATATTTTTGAAGGTTTCGCTTACCCTAATCTTAGCCATTTAATTTTTTCAATTACAGGTAATTTGTGCGGGTTTCGCGTCCGGAAAAATCGTAATTACTTCGGTCGGTTTTCGCGGTCGGGAGTGTAAGTGTCGAGTTCGAAGTATTTTCGGGAAAGCTTGATGGAAGCTTTAAATAATCGCGATTCATTTTTTATTTAAATCTTGGTGCTGATAGTAGTGGTCAGTGTTCACTGAAATAATTATTTTGCGTACGTTAAAAAAGTTGTGTGGGTGTTTGGACTTGTGTTTAGTGCCCAGGGCTGGAATTGGACGGCGAACGACGATCAATGCGACAGGACATCAGTGAAAAAGGTAAGTTGACTTGAAGACCAGGGCTGGAAAATTTAAATATTAATAAGTTTCTTCTTTTGTTTATAGGTAGGGTCCACGTCGTGGGTTTTATCATCGAAGAAGGTTAGTCAATAATAATTTTTCTCCAGTGATGTAGCGGTGATTTTAGTGAGAGTGAGTGTAAACTGCATTTTTCTTTAAATGTTAACTGTGTTAGTGAACTGAGAAGGTAAGGAAAGTTTGTTTTTCCATATCAATAGCTTGACCCCTCTCTTCCAGGTGGTTGAATTTAGATGCTGGATTGGGACCGCTTTATTCCATAATAGGAGACGACCGAGGTCTCGTGTTGAGGTAATCTGCGAATATTTTTGAAGGTTTCGCTTACCCTAATCTTAGCCATTTAATTTTTTCAATTACAGGTAATTTGTGCGGGTTTCGCGTCCGGAAAAATCGTAATTACTTCGGTCGGTTTTCGCGGTCGGGAGTGTAAGTGTCGAGTTCGAAGTATTTTCGGGAAAGCTTGATGGAAGCTTTAAATAATCGCGATTCATTTTTTATTTAAATCTTGGTGCTGATAGTAGTGGTCAGTGTTCACTGAAATAATTATTTTGCGTACGTTAAAAAAGTTGTGTGGGTGTTTGGACTTGTGTTTAGTGCCCAGGGCTGGAATTGGACGGCGAACGACGATCAATGCGACAGGACATCAGTGAAAAAGGTAAGTTGACTTGAAGACCAGGGCTGGAAAATTTAAATATTAATAAGTTTCTTCTTTTGTTTATAGGTAGGGTCCACGTCGTGGGTTTTATCATCGAAGAAGGTTAGTCAATAATAATTTTTCTCCAGTGATGTAGCGGTGATTTTAGTGAGAGTGAGTGTAAACTGCATTTTTCTTTAAATGTTAACTGTGTTAGTGAACTGAGAAGGTAAGGAAAGTTTGTTTTTCCATATCAATAGCTTGACCCCTCTCTTCCAGGTGGTTGAATTTAGATGCTGGATTGGGACCGCTTTATTCCATAATAGGAGACGACCGAGGTCTCGTGTTGAGGTAATCTGCGAATATTTTTGAAGGTTTCGCTTACCCTAATCTTAGCCATTTAATTTTTTCAATTACAGGTAATTTGTGCGGGTTTCGCGTCCGGAAAAATCGTAATTACTTCGGTCGGTTTTCGCGGTCGGGAGTGTAAGTGTCGAGTTCGAAGTATTTTCGGGAAAGCTTGATGGAAGCTTTAAATAATCGCGATTCATTTTTTATTTAAATCTTGGTGCTGATAGTAGTGGTCAGTGTTCACTGAAATAATTATTTTGCGTACGTTAAAAAAGTTGTGTGGGTGTTTGGACTTGTGTTTAGTGCCCAGGGCTGGAATTGGACGGCGAACGACGATCAATGCGACAGGACATCAGTGAAAAAGGTAAGTTGACTTGAAGACCAGGGCTGGAAAATTTAAATATTAATAAGTTTCTTCTTTTGTTTATAGGTAGGGTCCACGTCGTGGGTTTTATCATCGAAGAAGGTTAGTCAATAATAATTTTTCTCCAGTGATGTAGCGGTGATTTTAGTGAGAGTGAGTGTAAACTGCATTTTTCTTTAAATGTTAACTGTGTTAGTGAACTGAGAAGGTAAGGAAAGTTTGTTTTTCCATATCAATAGCTTGACCCCTCTCTTCCAGGTGGTTGAATTTAGATGCTGGATTGGGACCGCTTTATTCCATAATAGGAGACGACCGAGGTCTCGTGTTGAGGTAATCTGCGAATATTTTTGAAGGTTTCGCTTACCCTAATCTTAGCCATTTAATTTTTTCAATTACAGGTAATTTGTGCGGGTTTCGCGTCCGGAAAAATCGTAATTACTTCGGTCGGTTTTCGCGGTCGGGAGTGTAAGTGTCGAGTTCGAAGTATTTTCGGGAAAGCTTGATGGAAGCTTTAAATAATCGCGATTCATTTTTTATTTAAATCTTGGTGCTGATAGTAGTGGTCAGTGTTCACTGAAATAATTATTTTGCGTACGTTAAAAAAGTTGTGTGGGTGTTTGGACTTGTGTTTAGTGCCCAGGGCTGGAATTGGACGGCGAACGACGATCAATGCGACAGGACATCAGTGAAAAAGGTAAGTTGACTTGAAGACCAGGGCTGGAAAATTTAAATATTAATAAGTTTCTTCTTTTGTTTATAGGTAGGGTCCACGTCGTGGGTTTTATCATCGAAGAAGGTTAGTCAATAATAATTTTTCTCCAGTGATGTAGCGGTGATTTTAGTGAGAGTGAGTGTAAACTGCATTTTTCTTTAAATGTTAACTGTGTTAGTGAACTGAGAAGGTAAGGAAAGTTTGTTTTTCCATATCAATAGCTTGACCCCTCTCTTCCAGGTGGTTGAATTTAGATGCTGGATTGGGACCGCTTTATTCCATAATAGGAGACGACCGAGGTCTCGTGTTGAGGTAATCTGCGAATATTTATGAAGGTTTCGCTTACCCTAATCTTAGCCATTTAATTTTTTCAATTACAGGTAATTTGTGCGGGTTTCGCGTCCGGAAAAATCGTAATTACTTCGGTCGGTTTTCGCGGTCGGGAGTGTAAGTGTCGAGTTCGAAGTATTTTCGGGAAAGCTTGATGGAAGCTTTAAATAATCGCGATTCATTTTTTATTTAAATCTTGGTGCTGATAGTAGTGGTCAGTGTTCACTGAAATAATTATTTTGCGTACGTTAAAAAAGTTGTGTGGGTGTTTGGACTTGTGTTTAGTGCCCAGGGCTGGAATTGGACGGCGAACGACGATCAATGCGACAGGACATCAGTGAAAAAGGTAAGTTGACTTGAAGACCAGGGCTGGAAAATTTAAATATTAATAAGTTTCTTCTTTTGTTTATAGGTAGGGTCCACGTCGTGGGTTTTATCATCGAAGAAGGTTAGTCAATAATAATTTTTCTCCAGTGATGTAGCGGTGATTTTAGTGAGAGTGAGTGTAAACTGCATTTTTCTTTAAATGTTAACTGTGTTAGTGAACTGAGAAGGTAAGGAAAGTTTGTTTTTCCATATCAATAGCTTGACCCCTCTCTTCCAGGTGGTTGAATTTAGATGCTGGATTGGGACCGCTTTATTCCATAATAGGAGACGACCGAGGTCTCGTGTTGAGGTAATCTGCGAATATTTATGAAGGTTTCGCTTACCCTAATCTTAGCCATTTAATTTTTTCAATTACAGGTAATTTGTGCGGGTTTCGCGTCCGGAAAAATCGTAATTACTTCGGTCGGTTTTCGCGGTCGGGAGTGTAAGTGTCGAGTTCGAAGTATTTTCGGGAAAGCTTGATGGAAGCTTTAAATAATCGCGATTCATTTTTTATTTAAATCTTGGTGCTGATAGTAGTGGTCAGTGTTCACTGAAATAATTATTTTGCGTACGTTAAAAAAGTTGTGTGGGTGTTTGGACTTGTGTTTAGTGCCCAGGGCTGGAATTGGACGGCGAACGACGATCAATGCGACAGGACATCAGTGAAAAAGGTAAGTTGACTTGAAGACCAGGGCTGGAAAATTTAAATATTAATAAGTTTCTTCTTTTGTTTATAGGTAGGGTCCACGTCGTGGGTTTTATCATCGAAGAAGGTTAGTCAATAATAATTTTTCTCCAGTGATGTAGCGGTGATTTTAGTGAGAGTGAGTGTAAACTGCATTTTTCTTTAAATGTTAACTGTGTTAGTGAACTGAGAAGGTAAGGAAAGTTTGTTTTTCCATATCAATAGCTTGACCCCTCTCTTCCAGGTGGTTGAATTTAGATGCTGGATTGGGACCGCTTTATTCCATAATAGGAGACGACCGAGGTCTCGTGTTGAGGTAATCTGCGAATATTTTTGAAGGTTTCGCTTACCCTAATCTTAGCCATTTAATTTTTTCAATTACAGGTAATTTGTGCGGGTTTCGCGTCCGGAAAAATCGTAATTACTTCGGTCGGTTTTCGCGGTCGGGAGTGTAAGTGTCGAGTTCGAAGTATTTTCGGGAAAGCTTGATGGAAGCTTTAAATAATCGCGATTCATTTTTTATTTAAATCTTGGTGCTGATAGTAGTGGTCAGTGTTCACTGAAATAATTATTTTGCGTACGTTAAAAAAGTTGTGTGGGTGTTTGGACTTGTGTTTAGTGCCCAGGGCTGGAATTGGACGGCGAACGACGATCAATGCGACAGGACATCAGTGAAAAAGGTAAGTTGACTTGAAGACCAGGGCTGGAAAATTTAAATATTAATAAGTTTCTTCTTTTGTTTATAGGTAGGGTCCACGTCGTGGGTTTTATCATCGAAGAAGGTTAGTCAATAATAATTTTTCTCCAGTGATGTAGCGGTGATTTTAGTGAGAGTGAGTGTAAACTGCATTTTTCTTTAAATGTTAACTGTGTTAGTGAACTGAGAAGGTAAGGAAAGTTTGTTTTTCCATATCAATAGCTTGACCCCTCTCTTCCAGGTGGTTGAATTTAGATGCTGGATTGGGACCGCTTTATTCCATAATAGGAGACGACCGAGGTCTCGTGTTGAGGTAATCTGCGAATATTTATGAAGGTTTCGCTTACCCTAATCTTAGCCATTTAATTTTTTCAATTACAGGTAATTTGTGCGGGTTTCGCGTCCGGAAAAATCGTAATTACTTCGGTCGGTTTTCGCGGTCGGGAGTGTAAGTGTCGAGTTCGAAGTATTTTCGGGAAAGCTTGATGGAAGCTTTAAATAATCGCGATTCATTTTTTATTTAAATCTTGGTGCTGATAGTAGTGGTCAGTGTTCACTGAAATAATTATTTTGCGTACGTTAAAAAAGTTGTGTGGGTGTTTGGACTTGTGTTTAGTGCCCAGGGCTGGAATTGGACGGCGAACGACGATCAATGCGACAGGACATCAGTGAAAAAGGTAAGTTGACTTGAAGACCAGGGCTGGAAAATTTAAATATTAATAAGTTTCTTCTTTTGTTTATAGGTAGGGTCCACGTCGTGGGTTTTATCATCGAAGAAGGTTAGTCAATAATAATTTTTCTCCAGTGATGTAGCGGTGATTTTAGTGAGAGTGAGTGTAAACTGCATTTTTCTTTAAATGTTAACTGTGTTAGTGAACTGAGAAGGTAAGGAAAGTTTGTTTTTCCATATCAATAGCTTGACCCCTCTCTTCCAGGTGGTTGAATTTAGATGCTGGATTGGGACCGCTTTATTCCATAATAGGAGACGACCGAGGTCTCGTGTTGAGGTAATCTGCGAATATTTTTGAAGGTTTCGCTTACCCTAATCTTAGCCATTTAATTTTTTCAATTACAGGTAATTTGTGCGGGTTTCGCGTCCGGAAAAATCGTAATTACTTCGGTCGGTTTTCGCGGTCGGGAGTGTAAGTGTCGAGTTCGAAGTATTTTCGGGAAAGCTTGATGGAAGCTTTAAATAATCGCGATTCATTTTTTATTTAAATCTTGGTGCTGATAGTAGTGGTCAGTGTTCACTGAAATAATTATTTTGCGTACGTTAAAAAAGTTGTGTGGGTGTTTGGACTTGTGTTTAGTGCCCAGGGCTGGAATTGGACGGCGAACGACGATCAATGCGACAGGACATCAGTGAAAAAGGTAAGTTGACTTGAAGACCAGGGCTGGAAAATTTAAATATTAATAAGTTTCTTCTTTTGTTTATAGGTAGGGTCCACGTCGTGGGTTTTATCATCGAAGAAGGTTAGTCAATAATAATTTTTCTCCAGTGATGTAGCGGTGATTTTAGTGAGAGTGAGTGTAAACTGCATTTTTCTTTAAATGTTAACTGTGTTAGTGAACTGAGAAGGTAAGGAAAGTTTGTTTTTCCATATCAATAGCTTGACCCCTCTCTTCCAGGTGGTTGAATTTAGATGCTGGATTGGGACCGCTTTATTCCATAATAGGAGACGACCGAGGTCTCGTGTTGAGGTAATCTGCGAATATTTATGAAGGTTTCGCTTACCCTAATCTTAGCCATTTAATTTTTTCAATTACAGGTAATTTGTGCGGGTTTCGCGTCCGGAAAAATCGTAATTACTTCGGTCGGTTTTCGCGGTCGGGAGTGTAAGTGTCGAGTTCGAAGTATTTTCGGGAAAGCTTGATGGAAGCTTTAAATAATCGCGATTCATTTTTTATTTAAATCTTGGTGCTGATAGTAGTGGTCAGTGTTCACTGAAATAATTATTTTGCGTACGTTAAAAAAGTTGTGTGGGTGTTTGGACTTGTGTTTAGTGCCCAGGGCTGGAATTGGACGGCGAACGACGATCAATGCGACAGGACATCAGTGAAAAAGGTAAGTTGACTTGAAGACCAGGGCTGGAAAATTTAAATATTAATAAGTTTCTTCTTTTGTTTATAGGTAGGGTCCACGTCGTGGGTTTTATCATCGAAGAAGGTTAGTCAATAATAATTTTTCTCCAGTGATGTAGCGGTGATTTTAGTGAGAGTGAGTGTAAACTGCATTTTTCTTTAAATGTTAACTGTGTTAGTGAACTGAGAAGGTAAGGAAAGTTTGTTTTTCCATATCAATAGCTTGACCCCTCTCTTCCAGGTGGTTGAATTTAGATGCTGGATTGGGACCGCTTTATTCCATAATAGGAGACGACCGAGGTCTCGTGTTGAGGTAATCTGCGAATATTTTTGAAGGTTTCGCTTACCCTAATCTTAGCCATTTAATTTTTTCAATTACAGGTAATTTGTGCGGGTTTCGCGTCCGGAAAAATCGTAATTACTTCGGTCGGTTTTCGCGGTCGGGAGTGTAAGTGTCGAGTTCGAAGTATTTTCGGGAAAGCTTGATGGAAGCTTTAAATAATCGCGATTCATTTTTTATTTAAATCTTGGTGCTGATAGTAGTGGTCAGTGTTCACTGAAATAATTATTTTGCGTACGTTAAAAAAGTTGTGTGGGTGTTTGGACTTGTGTTTAGTGCCCAGGGCTGGAATTGGACGGCGAACGACGATCAATGCGACAGGACATCAGTGAAAAAGGTAAGTTGACTTGAAGACCAGGGCTGGAAAATTTAAATATTAATAAGTTTCTTCTTTTGTTTATAGGTAGGGTCCACGTCGTGGGTTTTATCATCGAAGAAGGTTAGTCAATAATAATTTTTCTCCAGTGATGTAGCGGTGATTTTAGTGAGAGTGAGTGTAAACTGCATTTTTCTTTAAATGTTAACTGTGTTAGTGAACTGAGAAGGTAAGGAAAGTTTGTTTTTCCATATCAATAGCTTGACCCCTCTCTTCCAGGTGGTTGAATTTAGATGCTGGATTGGGACCGCTTTATTCCATAATAGGAGACGACCGAGGTCTCGTGTTGAGGTAATCTGCGAATATTTTTGAAGGTTTCGCTTACCCTAATCTTAGCCATTTAATTTTTTCAATTACAGGTAATTTGTGCGGGTTTCGCGTCCGGAAAAATCGTAATTACTTCGGTCGGTTTTCGCGGTCGGGAGTGTAAGTGTCGAGTTCGAAGTATTTTCGGGAAAGCTTGATGGAAGCTTTAAATAATCGCGATTCATTTTTTATTTAAATCTTGGTGCTGATAGTAGTGGTCAGTGTTCACTGAAATAATTATTTTGCGTACGTTAAAAAAGTTGTGTGGGTGTTTGGACTTGTGTTTAGTGCCCAGGGCTGGAATTGGACGGCGAACGACGATCAATGCGACAGGACATCAGTGAAAAAGGTAAGTTGACTTGAAGACCAGGGCTGGAAAATTTAAATATTAATAAGTTTCTTCTTTTGTTTATAGGTAGGGTCCACGTCGTGGGTTTTATCATCGAAGAAGGTTAGTCAATAATAATTTTTCTCCAGTGATGTAGCGGTGATTTTAGTGAGAGTGAGTGTAAACTGCATTTTTCTTTAAATGTTAACTGTGTTAGTGAACTGAGAAGGTAAGGAAAGTTTGTTTTTCCATATCAATAGCTTGACCCCTCTCTTCCAGGTGGTTGAATTTAGATGCTGGATTGGGACCGCTTTATTCCATAATAGGAGACGACCGAGGTCTCGTGTTGAGGTAATCTGCGAATATTTTTGAAGGTTTCGCTTACCCTAATCTTAGCCATTTAATTTTTTCAATTACAGGTAATTTGTGCGGGTTTCGCGTCCGGAAAAATCGTAATTACTTCGGTCGGTTTTCGCGGTCGGGAGTGTAAGTGTCGAGTTCGAAGTATTTTCGGGAAAGCTTGATGGAAGCTTTAAATAATCGCGATTCATTTTTTATTTAAATCTTGGTGCTGATAGTAGTGGTCAGTGTTCACTGAAATAATTATTTTGCGTACGTTAAAAAAGTTGTGTGGGTGTTTGGACTTGTGTTTAGTGCCCAGGGCTGGAATTGGACGGCGAACGACGATCAATGCGACAGGACATCAGTGAAAAAGGTAAGTTGACTTGAAGACCAGGGCTGGAAAATTTAAATATTAATAAGTTTCTTCTTTTGTTTATAGGTAGGGTCCACGTCGTGGGTTTTATCATCGAAGAAGGTTAGTCAATAATAATTTTTCTCCAGTGATGTAGCGGTGATTTTAGTGAGAGTGAGTGTAAACTGCATTTTTCTTTAAATGTTAACTGTGTTAGTGAACTGAGAAGGTAAGGAAAGTTTGTTTTTCCATATCAATAGCTTGACCCCTCTCTTCCAGGTGGTTGAATTTAGATGCTGGATTGGGACCGCTTTATTCCATAATAGGAGACGACCGAGGTCTCGTGTTGAGGTAATCTGCGAATATTTATGAAGGTTTCGCTTACCCTAATCTTAGCCATTTAATTTTTTCAATTACAGGTAATTTGTGCGGGTTTCGCGTCCGGAAAAATCGTAATTACTTCGGTCGGTTTTCGCGGTCGGGAGTGTAAGTGTCGAGTTCGAAGTATTTTCGGGAAAGCTTGATGGAAGCTTTAAATAATCGCGATTCATTTTTTATTTAAATCTTGGTGCTGATAGTAGTGGTCAGTGTTCACTGAAATAATTATTTTGCGTACGTTAAAAAAGTTGTGTGGGTGTTTGGACTTGTGTTTAGTGCCCAGGGCTGGAATTGGACGGCGAACGACGATCAATGCGACAGGACATCAGTGAAAAAGGTAAGTTGACTTGAAGACCAGGGCTGGAAAATTTAAATATTAATAAGTTTCTTCTTTTGTTTATAGGTAGGGTCCACGTCGTGGGTTTTATCATCGAAGAAGGTTAGTCAATAATAATTTTTCTCCAGTGATGTAGCGGTGATTTTAGTGAGAGTGAGTGTAAACTGCATTTTTCTTTAAATGTTAACTGTGTTAGTGAACTGAGAAGGTAAGGAAAGTTTGTTTTTCCATATCAATAGCTTGACCCCTCTCTTCCAGGTGGTTGAATTTAGATGCTGGATTGGGACCGCTTTATTCCATAATAGGAGACGACCGAGGTCTCGTGTTGAGGTAATCTGCGAATATTTATGAAGGTTTCGCTTACCCTAATCTTAGCCATTTAATTTTTTCAATTACAGGTAATTTGTGCGGGTTTCGCGTCCGGAAAAATCGTAATTACTTCGGTCGGTTTTCGCGGTCGGGAGTGTAAGTGTCGAGTTCGAAGTATTTTCGGGAAAGCTTGATGGAAGCTTTAAATAATCGCGATTCATTTTTTATTTAAATCTTGGTGCTGATAGTAGTGGTCAGTGTTCACTGAAATAATTATTTTGCGTACGTTAAAAAAGTTGTGTGGGTGTTTGGACTTGTGTTTAGTGCCCAGGGCTGGAATTGGACGGCGAACGACGATCAATGCGACAGGACATCAGTGAAAAAGGTAAGTTGACTTGAAGACCAGGGCTGGAAAATTTAAATATTAATAAGTTTCTTCTTTTGTTTATAGGTAGGGTCCACGTCGTGGGTTTTATCATCGAAGAAGGTTAGTCAATAATAATTTTTCTCCAGTGATGTAGCGGTGATTTTAGTGAGAGTGAGTGTAAACTGCATTTTTCTTTAAATGTTAACTGTGTTAGTGAACTGAGAAGGTAAGGAAAGTTTGTTTTTCCATATCAATAGCTTGACCCCTCTCTTCCAGGTGGTTGAATTTAGATGCTGGATTGGGACCGCTTTATTCCATAATAGGAGACGACCGAGGTCTCGTGTTGAGGTAATCTGCGAATATTTTTGAAGGTTTCGCTTACCCTAATCTTAGCCATTTAATTTTTTCAATTACAGGTAATTTGTGCGGGTTTCGCGTCCGGAAAAATCGTAATTACTTCGGTCGGTTTTCGCGGTCGGGAGTGTAAGTGTCGAGTTCGAAGTATTTTCGGGAAAGCTTGATGGAAGCTTTAAATAATCGCGATTCATTTTTTATTTAAATCTTGGTGCTGATAGTAGTGGTCAGTGTTCACTGAAATAATTATTTTGCGTACGTTAAAAAAGTTGTGTGGGTGTTTGGACTTGTGTTTAGTGCCCAGGGCTGGAATTGGACGGCGAACGACGATCAATGCGACAGGACATCAGTGAAAAAGGTAAGTTGACTTGAAGACCAGGGCTGGAAAATTTAAATATTAATAAGTTTCTTCTTTTGTTTATAGGTAGGGTCCACGTCGTGGGTTTTATCATCGAAGAAGGTTAGTCAATAATAATTTTTCTCCAGTGATGTAGCGGTGATTTTAGTGAGAGTGAGTGTAAACTGCATTTTTCTTTAAATGTTAACTGTGTTAGTGAACTGAGAAGGTAAGGAAAGTTTGTTTTTCCATATCAATAGCTTGACCCCTCTCTTCCAGGTGGTTGAATTTAGATGCTGGATTGGGACCGCTTTATTCCATAATAGGAGACGACCGAGGTCTCGTGTTGAGGTAATCTGCGAATATTTATGAAGGTTTCGCTTACCCTAATCTTAGCCATTTAATTTTTTCAATTACAGGTAATTTGTGCGGGTTTCGCGTCCGGAAAAATCGTAATTACTTCGGTCGGTTTTCGCGGTCGGGAGTGTAAGTGTCGAGTTCGAAGTATTTTCGGGAAAGCTTGATGGAAGCTTTAAATAATCGCGATTCATTTTTTATTTAAATCTTGGTGCTGATAGTAGTGGTCAGTGTTCACTGAAATAATTATTTTGCGTACGTTAAAAAAGTTGTGTGGGTGTTTGGACTTGTGTTTAGTGCCCAGGGCTGGAATTGGACGGCGAACGACGATCAATGCGACAGGACATCAGTGAAAAAGGTAAGTTGACTTGAAGACCAGGGCTGGAAAATTTAAATATTAATAAGTTTCTTCTTTTGTTTATAGGTAGGGTCCACGTCGTGGGTTTTATCATCGAAGAAGGTTAGTCAATAATAATTTTTCTCCAGTGATGTAGCGGTGATTTTAGTGAGAGTGAGTGTAAACTGCATTTTTCTTTAAATGTTAACTGTGTTAGTGAACTGAGAAGGTAAGGAAAGTTTGTTTTTCCATATCAATAGCTTGACCCCTCTCTTCCAGGTGGTTGAATTTAGATGCTGGATTGGGACCGCTTTATTCCATAATAGGAGACGACCGAGGTCTCGTGTTGAGGTAATCTGCGAATATTTTTGAAGGTTTCGCTTACCCTAATCTTAGCCATTTAATTTTTTCAATTACAGGTAATTTGTGCGGGTTTCGCGTCCGGAAAAATCGTAATTACTTCGGTCGGTTTTCGCGGTCGGGAGTGTAAGTGTCGAGTTCGAAGTATTTTCGGGAAAGCTTGATGGAAGCTTTAAATAATCGCGATTCATTTTTTATTTAAATCTTGGTGCTGATAGTAGTGGTCAGTGTTCACTGAAATAATTATTTTGCGTACGTTAAAAAAGTTGTGTGGGTGTTTGGACTTGTGTTTAGTGCCCAGGGCTGGAATTGGACGGCGAACGACGATCAATGCGACAGGACATCAGTGAAAAAGGTAAGTTGACTTGAAGACCAGGGCTGGAAAATTTAAATATTAATAAGTTTCTTCTTTTGTTTATAGGTAGGGTCCACGTCGTGGGTTTTATCATCGAAGAAGGTTAGTCAATAATAATTTTTCTCCAGTGATGTAGCGGTGATTTTAGTGAGAGTGAGTGTAAACTGCATTTTTCTTTAAATGTTAACTGTGTTAGTGAACTGAGAAGGTAAGGAAAGTTTGTTTTTCCATATCAATAGCTTGACCCCTCTCTTCCAGGTGGTTGAATTTAGATGCTGGATTGGGACCGCTTTATTCCATAATAGGAGACGACCGAGGTCTCGTGTTGAGGTAATCTGCGAAAATTTTTGAAGGTTTCGCTTACCCTAATCTTAGCCATTTAATTTTTTCAATTACAGGTAATTTGTGCGGGTTTCCGGTCCGGAAAAATCGTAATTACTTCGGTCGGTTTTCGCGGTCGGGAGTGTAAGTGTCGAGTTCGAAGTATTTTCGGGAAAGCTTGATGGAAGCTTTAAATAATCGCGATTCATTTTTTATTTAAATCTTGGTGCTGATAGTAGTGGTCAGTGTTCACTGAAATAATTATTTTGCGTACGTTAAAAAAGTTGTGTGGGTGTTTGGACTTGTGTTTAGTGCCCAGGGCTGGAATTGGACGGCGAACGACGATCAATGCGACAGGACATCAGTGAAAAAGGTAAGTTGACTTGAAGACCAGGGCTGGAAAATTTAAATATTAATAAGTTTCTTCTTTTGTTTATAGGTAGGGTCCACGTCGTGGGTTTTATCATCGAAGAAGGTTAGTCAATAATAATTTTTCTCCAGTGATGTAGCGGTGATTTTAGTGAGAGTGAGTGTAAACTGCATTTTTCTTTAAATGTTAACTGTGTTAGTGAACTGAGAAGGTAAGGAAAGTTTGTTTTTCCATATCAATAGCTTGACCACTCTCTTCCAGGTGGTTGAATTTAGATGCTGGATTGGGACCGCTATATTCCATAATAGGAGACGACCGAGGTCTCGTGTTGAGGTAATCTGCGAATATTTTTGAAGGTTTCGCTGACCCTAATCTTAGCCATTTAATTTTTTCAATTACAGGTAATTTGTGCGGGTTTCGCGTCCGGAAAAATCGTAATTACTTCGGTCGGTTTTCGCGGTCGGGAGTGTAAGTGTCGAGTTCGAAGTATTTTCGGGAAAGCTTGATGGAAGCTTTAAATAATCGCGATTCATTTTTTGTTTAAATCTTGGTGCTGATAGTAGTGGTCAGTGTTCACTGAAATAATTATTTTGCGTACGTTAAAAAAGTTGTGTGGGTGTTTGGACTTGTGTTTAGTGCCCAGGGCTGGAATTGGACGGCGAACGACGATCAATGCGACAGGACATCAGTGAAAAAGGTAAGTTGACTTGAAGACCAGGGCTGGAAAATTTAAATATTAATAAGTTTCTTCTTTTGTTTATAGGTAGGGTCCACGTCGTGGGTGTTATCATCGAAGAAGGTTAGTCAATAATAATTTTTCTCCAGTGATGTAGCGGTGATTTTAGTGAGAGTGAGTGTAAACTGCATTTTTCTTTAAATGTTAACTGTGTTAGTGAACTGAGAAGGTAAGGAAAGTTTGTTTTTCCATATCAATAGCTTGACCCCTCTCTTCCAGGTGGTTGAATTTATATGCTGGATTGGGACCGCTTTATTCCATAATAGGAGACGACCGAGGTCTCGTGTTGAGGTAATCTGCGAATATTTATGAAGGTTTCGCTTACCCTAATCTTAGCCATTTAATTTTTTCAATTACAGGTAATTTGTGCGGGTTTCGCGTCCGGAAAAATCGTAATTACTTCGGTCGGTTTTCGCGGTCGGGAGTGTAAGTGTCGAGTTCGAAGTATTTTCGGGAAAGCTTGATGGAAGCTTTAAATAATCGCGATTCATTTTTTATTTAAATCTTGGTGCTGATAGTAGTGGTCAGTGTTCACTGAAATAATTATTTTGCGTACGTTAAAAAAGTTGTGTGGGTGTTTGGACTTGTGTTTAGTGCCCAGGGCTGGAATTGGACGGCGAACGACGATCAATGCGACAGGACATCAGTGAAAAAGGTAAGTTGACTTGAAGACCAGGGCTGGAAAATTTAAATATTAATAAGTTTCTTCTTTTGTTTATAGGTAGGGTCCACGTCGTGGGTTTTATCATCGAAGAAGGTTAGTCAATAATAATTTTTCTCCAGTGATGTAGCGGTGATTTTAGTGAGAGTGAGTGTAAACTGCATTTTTCTTTAAATGTTAACTGTGTTAGTGAACTGAGAAGGTAAGGAAAGTTTGTTTTTCCATATCAATAGCTTGACCCCTCTCTTCCAGGTGGTTGAATTTAGATGCTGGATTGGGACCGCTTTATTCCATAATAGGAGACGACCGAGGTCTCGTGTTGAGGTAATCTGCGAATATTTTTGAAGGTTTCGCTTACCCTAATCTTAGCCATTTAATTTTTTCAATTACAGGTAATTTGTGCGGGTTTCGCGTCCGGAAAAATCGTAATTACTTCGGTCGGTTTTCGCGGTCGGGAGTGTAAGTGTCGAGTTCGAAGTATTTTCGGGAAAGCTTGATGGAAGCTTTAAATAATCGCGATTCATTTTTTATTTAAATCTTGGTGCTGATAGTAGTGGTCAGTGTTCACTGAAATAATTATTTTGCGTACGTTAAAAAAGTTGTGTGGGTGTTTGGACTTGTGTTTAGTGCCCAGGGCTGGAATTGGACGGCGAACGACGATCAATGCGACAGGACATCAGTGAAAAAGGTAAGTTGACTTGAAGACCAGGGCTGGAAAATTTAAATATTAATAAGTTTCTTCTTTTGTTTATAGGTAGGGTCCACGTCGTGGGTTTTATCATCGAAGAAGGTTAGTCAATAATAATTTTTCTCCAGTGATGTAGCGGTGATTTTAGTGAGAGTGAGTGTAAACTGCATTTTTCTTTAAATGTTAACTGTGTTAGTGAACTGAGAAGGTAAGGAAAGTTTGTTTTTCCATATCAATAGCTTGACCCCTCTCTTCCAGGTGGTTGAATTTAGATGCTGGATTGGGACCGCTTTATTCCATAATAGGAGACGACCGAGGTCTCGTGTTGAGGTAATCTGCGAATATTTATGAAGGTTTCGCTTACCCTAATCTTAGCCATTTAATTTTTTCAATTACAGGTAATTTGTGCGGGTTTCGCGTCCGGAAAAATCGTAATTACTTCGGTCGGTTTTCGCGGTCGGGAGTGTAAGTGTCGAGTTCGAAGTATTTTCGGGAAAGCTTGATGGAAGCTTTAAATAATCGCGATTCATTTTTTATTTAAATCTTGGTGCTGATAGTAGTGGTCAGTGTTCACTGAAATAATTATTTTGCGTACGTTAAAAAAGTTGTGTGGGTGTTTGGACTTGTGTTTAGTGCCCAGGGCTGGAATTGGACGGCGAACGACGATCAATGCGACAGGACATCAGTGAAAAAGGTAAGTTGACTTGAAGACCAGGGCTGGAAAATTTAAATATTAATAAGTTTCTTCTTTTGTTTATAGGTAGGGTCCACGTCGTGGGTTTTATCATCGAAGAAGGTTAGTCAATAATAATTTTTCTCCAGTGATGTAGCGGTGATTTTAGTGAGAGTGAGTGTAAACTGCATTTTTCTTTAAATGTTAACTGTGTTAGTGAACTGAGAAGGTAAGGAAAGTTTGTTTTTCCATATCAATAGCTTGACCCCTCTCTTCCAGGTGGTTGAATTTAGATGCTGGATTGGGACCGCTTTATTCCATAATAGGAGACGACCGAGGTCTCGTGTTGAGGTAATCTGCGAATATTTTTGAAGGTTTCGCTTACCCTAATCTTAGCCATTTAATTTTTTCAATTACAGGTAATTTGTGCGGGTTTCGCGTCCGGAAAAATCGTAATTACTTCGGTCGGTTTTCGCGGTCGGGAGTGTAAGTGTCGAGTTCGAAGTATTTTCGGGAAAGCTTGATGGAAGCTTTAAATAATCGCGATTCATTTTTTATTTAAATCTTGGTGCTGATAGTAGTGGTCAGTGTTCACTGAAATAATTATTTTGCGTACGTTAAAAAAGTTGTGTGGGTGTTTGGACTTGTGTTTAGTGCCCAGGGCTGGAATTGGACGGCGAACGACGATCAATGCGACAGGACATCAGTGAAAAAGGTAAGTTGACTTGAAGACCAGGGCTGGAAAATTTAAATATTAATAAGTTTCTTCTTTTGTTTATAGGTAGGGTCCACGTCGTGGGTTTTATCATCGAAGAAGGTTAGTCAATAATAATTTTTCTCCAGTGATGTAGCGGTGATTTTAGTGAGAGTGAGTGTAAACTGCATTTTTCTTTAAATGTTAACTGTGTTAGTGAACTGAGAAGGTAAGGAAAGTTTGTTTTTCCATATCAATAGCTTGACCCCTCTCTTCCAGGTGGTTGAATTTAGATGCTGGATTGGGACCGCTTTATTCCATAATAGGAGACGACCGAGGTCTCGTGTTGAGGTAATCTGCGAATATTTATGAAGGTTTCGCTTACCCTAATCTTAGCCATTTAATTTTTTCAATTACAGGTAATTTGTGCGGGTTTCGCGTCCGGAAAAATCGTAATTACTTCGGTCGGTTTTCGCGGTCGGGAGTGTAAGTGTCGAGTTCGAAGTATTTTCGGGAAAGCTTGATGGAAGCTTTAAATAATCGCGATTCATTTTTTATTTAAATCTTGGTGCTGATAGTAGTGGTCAGTGTTCACTGAAATAATTATTTTGCGTACGTTAAAAAAGTTGTGTGGGTGTTTGGACTTGTGTTTAGTGCCCAGGGCTGGAATTGGACGGCGAACGACGATCAATGCGACAGGACATCAGTGAAAAAGGTAAGTTGACTTGAAGACCAGGGCTGGAAAATTTAAATATTAATAAGTTTCTTCTTTTGTTTATAGGTAGGGTCCACGTCGTGGGTTTTATCATCGAAGAAGGTTAGTCAATAATAATTTTTCTCCAGTGATGTAGCGGTGATTTTAGTGAGAGTGAGTGTAAACTGCATTTTTCTTTAAATGTTAACTGTGTTAGTGAACTGAGAAGGTAAGGAAAGTTTGTTTTTCCATATCAATAGCTTGACCCCTCTCTTCCAGGTGGTTGAATTTAGATGCTGGATTGGGACCGCTTTATTCCATAATAGGAGACGACCGAGGTCTCGTGTTGAGGTAATCTGCGAATATTTTTGAAGGTTTCGCTTACCCTAATCTTAGCCATTTAATTTTTTCAATTACAGGTAATTTGTGCGGGTTTCGCGTCCGGAAAAATCGTAATTACTTCGGTCGGTTTTCGCGGTCGGGAGTGTAAGTGTCGAGTTCGAAGTATTTTCGGGAAAGCTTGATGGAAGCTTTAAATAATCGCGATTCATTTTTTATTTAAATCTTGGTGCTGATAGTAGTGGTCAGTGTTCACTGAAATAATTATTTTGCGTACGTTAAAAAAGTTGTGTGGGTGTTTGGACTTGTGTTTAGTGCCCAGGGCTGGAATTGGACGGCGAACGACGATCAATGCGACAGGACATCAGTGAAAAAGGTAAGTTGACTTGAAGACCAGGGCTGGAAAATTTAAATATTAATAAGTTTCTTCTTTTGTTTATAGGTAGGGTCCACGTCGTGGGTTTTATCATCGAAGAAGGTTAGTCAATAATAATTTTTCTCCAGTGATGTAGCGGTGATTTTAGTGAGAGTGAGTGTAAACTGCATTTTTCTTTAAATGTTAACTGTGTTAGTGAACTGAGAAGGTAAGGAAAGTTTGTTTTTCCATATCAATAGCTTGACCCCTCTCTTCCAGGTGGTTGAATTTAGATGCTGGATTGGGACCGCTTTATTCCATAATAGGAGACGACCGAGGTCTCGTGTTGAGGTAATCTGCGAATATTTTTGAAGGTTTCGCTTACCCTAATCTTAGCCATTTAATTTTTTCAATTACAGGTAATTTGTGCGGGTTTCGCGTCCGGAAAAATCGTAATTACTTCGGTCGGTTTTCGCGGTCGGGAGTGTAAGTGTCGAGTTCGAAGTATTTTCGGGAAAGCTTGATGGAAGCTTTAAATAATCGCGATTCATTTTTTATTTAAATCTTGGTGCTGATAGTAGTGGTCAGTGTTCACTGAAATAATTATTTTGCGTACGTTAAAAAAGTTGTGTGGGTGTTTGGACTTGTGTTTAGTGCCCAGGGCTGGAATTGGACGGCGAACGACGATCAATGCGACAGGACATCAGTGAAAAAGGTAAGTTGACTTGAAGACCAGGGCTGGAAAATTTAAATATTAATAAGTTTCTTCTTTTGTTTATAGGTAGGGTCCACGTCGTGGGTTTTATCATCGAAGAAGGTTAGTCAATAATAATTTTTCTCCAGTGATGTAGCGGTGATTTTAGTGAGAGTGAGTGTAAACTGCATTTTTCTTTAAATGTTAACTGTGTTAGTGAACTGAGAAGGTAAGGAAAGTTTGTTTTTCCATATCAATAGCTTGACCCCTCTCTTCCAGGTGGTTGAATTTAGATGCTGGATTGGGACCGCTTTATTCCATAATAGGAGACGACCGAGGTCTCGTGTTGAGGTAATCTGCGAATATTTTTGAAGGTTTCGCTTACCCTAATCTTAGCCATTTAATTTTTTCAATTACAGGTAATTTGTGCGGGTTTCGCGTCCGGAAAAATCGTAATTACTTCGGTCGGTTTTCGCGGTCGGGAGTGTAAGTGTCGAGTTCGAAGTATTTTCGGGAAAGCTTGATGGAAGCTTTAAATAATCGCGATTCATTTTTTATTTAAATCTTGGTGCTGATAGTAGTGGTCAGTGTTCACTGAAATAATTATTTTGCGTACGTTAAAAAAGTTGTGTGGGTGTTTGGACTTGTGTTTAGTGCCCAGGGCTGGAATTGGACGGCGAACGACGATCAATGCGACAGGACATCAGTGAAAAAGGTAAGTTGACTTGAAGACCAGGGCTGGAAAATTTAAATATTAATAAGTTTCTTCTTTTGTTTATAGGTAGGGTCCACGTCGTGGGTTTTATCATCGAAGAAGGTTAGTCAATAATAATTTTTCTCCAGTGATGTAGCGGTGATTTTAGTGAGAGTGAGTGTAAACTGCATTTTTCTTTAAATGTTAACTGTGTTAGTGAACTGAGAAGGTAAGGAAAGTTTGTTTTTCCATATCAATAGCTTGACCCCTCTCTTCCAGGTGGTTGAATTTAGATGCTGGATTGGGACCGCTTTATTCCATAATAGGAGACGACCGAGGTCTCGTGTTGAGGTAATCTGCGAATATTTTTGAAGGTTTCGCTTACCCTAATCTTAGCCATTTAATTTTTTCAATTACAGGTAATTTGTGCGGGTTTCCGGTCCGGAAAAATCGTAATTACTTCGGTCGGTTTTCGCGGTCGGGAGTGTAAGTGTCGAGTTCGAAGTATTTTCGGGAAAGCTTGATGGAAGCTTTAAATAATCGCGATTCATTTTTTATTTAAATCTTGGTGCTGATAGTAGTGGTCAGTGTTCACTGAAATAATTATTTTGCGTACGTTAAAAAAGTTGTGTGGGTGTTTGGACTTGTGTTTAGTGCCCAGGGCTGGAATTGGACGGCGAACGACGATCAATGCGACAGGACATCAGTGAAAAAGGTAAGTTGACTTGAAGACCAGGGCTGGAAAATTTAAATATTAATAAGTTTCTTCTTTTGTTTATAGGTAGGGTCCACGTCGTGGGTTTTATCATCGAAGAAGGTTAGTCAATAATAATTTTTCTCCAGTGATGTAGCGGTGATTTTAGTGAGAGTGAGTGTAAACTGCATTTTTCTTTAAATGTTAACTGTGTTAGTGAACTGAGAAGGTAAGGAAAGTTTGTTTTTCCATATCAATAGCTTGACCCCTCTCTTCCAGGTGGTTGAATTTAGATGCTGGATTGGGACCGCTTTATTCCATAATAGGAGACGACCGAGGTCTCGTGTTGAGGTAATCTGCGAATATTTTTGAAGGTTTCGCTTACCCTAATCTTAGCCATTTAATTTTTTCAATTACAGGTAATTTGTGCGGGTTTCGCGTCCGGAAAAATCGTAATTACTTCGGTCGGTTTTCGCGGTCGGGAGTGTAAGTGTCGAGTTCGAAGTATTTTCGGGAAAGCTTGATGGAAGCTTTAAATAATCGCGATTCATTTTTTATTTAAATCTTGGTGCTGATAGTAGTGGTCAGTGTTCACTGAAATAATTATTTTGCGTACGTTAAAAAAGTTGTGTGGGTGTTTGGACTTGTGTTTAGTGCCCAGGGCTGGAATTGGACGGCGAACGACGATCAATGCGACAGGACATCAGTGAAAAAGGTAAGTTGACTTGAAGACCAGGGCTGGAAAATTTAAATATTAATAAGTTTCTTCTTTTGTTTATAGGTAGGGTCCACGTCGTGGGTTTTATCATCGAAGAAGGTTAGTCAATAATAATTTTTCTCCAGTGATGTAGCGGTGATTTTAGTGAGAGTGAGTGTAAACTGCATTTTTCTTTAAATGTTAACTGTGTTAGTGAACTGAGAAGGTAAGGAAAGTTTGTTTTTCCATATCAATAGCTTGACCCCTCTCTTCCAGGTGGTTGAATTTAGATGCTGGATTGGGACCGCTTTATTCCATAATAGGAGACGACCGAGGTCTCGTGTTGAGGTAATCTGCGAAAATTTTTGAAGGTTTCGCTTACCCTAATCTTAGCCATTTAATTTTTTCAATTACAGGTAATTTGTGCGGGTTTCCGGTCCGGAAAAATCGTAATTACTTCGGTCGGTTTTCGCGGTCGGGAGTGTAAGTGTCGAGTTCGAAGTATTTTCGGGAAAGCTTGATGGAAGCTTTAAATAATCGCGATTCATTTTTTATTTAAATCTTGGTGCTGATAGTAGTGGTCAGTGTTCACTGAAATAATTATTTTGCGTACGTTAAAAAAGTTGTGTGGGTGTTTGGACTTGTGTTTAGTGCCCAGGGCTGGAATTGGACGGCGAACGACGATCAATGCGACAGGACATCAGTGAAAAAGGTAAGTTGACTTGAAGACCAGGGCTGGAAAATTTAAATATTAATAAGTTTCTTCTTTTGTTTATAGGTAGGGTCCACGTCGTGGGTTTTATCATCGAAGAAGGTTAGTCAATAATAATTTTTCTCCAGTGATGTAGCGGTGATTTTAGTGAGAGTGAGTGTAAACTGCATTTTTCTTTAAATGTTAACTGTGTTAGTGAACTGAGAAGGTAAGGAAAGTTTGTTTTTCCATATCAATAGCTTGACCCCTCTCTTCCAGGTGGTTGATTTTGAGATGCTTGATTGGGACCTTTTTTCCGGATTAAGTACAATTAAAGTCAATGCAAAGGCTATGGTCAGGTGGTTTTGTTTTGCAAGAATTCCGGAATTCAAATTCAAATCAAAATTCAATCTAAATATTTATGTTTTAAAATATGTTATTTAATTTGGATTGTATAAAGGAAATAGGTTCAGGTTAATTTTTATATCTTTTCACACATATGTACCCCTAATAGTTAAATCAAAGAACCTCTCGTATCATTTGTCCTTTTAAAATTATTGCTGTTATTTAAACTTTAAAAACAATCGTATCATTTGTCTATTTCTGTATTATTAAGGCCCAGTTTTTCACTTTCAGGTTAAACCAAAAAAGTTGGGTTAACCAATGATATTGCATAAAAAACGGCTTTTGAACGTATTTCATTGGTTAACCCAAATTTTTTGGTTTAACCTGCAACTGAAAAACTGGGCCTAAGAGAACATAAAGCAAAAGAAAAAAGATATAAATTTATATAGATGCACCCTTATGTGCTCCTAATAATTAATTTAATAGACCTTGCGTATCATTTGATTTTTAATATTATAATATTTTATTTTAACTTAAGGCTGTTCGGTAAATTTAGATTTTGTTGAAAAAAATTATAATACAGTGTAGTTATTATAATATTCCTGTAGAATTACATATTTTAGATAATATTTGTTTATAAAAATAAATCCTAAAAAAAGTTGTTAGCCGCAATTTGTACTCAAAATATGAATTTATTTACGGAATGCCTGTACGATCGTGATAAGATATCATAATGGAACTTGTAATAAACGCAAGAATCTTTAATTTACCTTGACATGACATAAATTTTATTTTGATTTTTTCCTTTGAAAAACTAAAAATTAGCGGAACAAAAAATGTATGCTTTTCTTATAAATGTCCCATTGGAATAAGTATTTAAAAATTCATATTTTCAAAGTAAGAATAAAAATTAAAAATTATGTCATATCATAGGAAATTAAAGACTCTTGCGTTTAGTACAAGTTCCATTATGATATCTTATCAGGATCGTACAGGCATTTCGTATGAGTACAAATTGCGGCTAAACTAATTTTTTTAGAATTTATTTTTATAAACAAATATTATCTAAAATATGTAGTTCTACAAGAATATTATAGTAAATACACTGTATTACAATATTTTTTGTACAAAATCTAAACCTACCGAACAGCCTTAAGGATCTTTCGTATCATTTGTCATTTTAATATTTTTCAAGTATGCATTAGGAATGCATAAAGCAAAGATGACAGGTTAAATTATAAGTAAGTATATCTCTTACAAGTCATGTGCTCCAGATACATAAAACTGAAGCACCATTCAAATTACTCGTCTGCAATGTCGGACAGGTTAAATTTCATTTCTCTTCACGCTTATGTATACCCGAAAGCATCATTTCGGCAGGAGACAAAGGAACAGTAAAGATATTGACCTGGATGATTTCAAAATTTTTACATACCTAATCTAGCTTTCCTAATTGATATTACAATTTTTTTTTGCTAGGTAGATATTTATTTATTAGTAGCCATAGTACAATTAAATTAAAATCAGCAATAAAATAATTTATCAAACTTAATTTATGTTTAAACAAATTATTACATCAGTCTTGTTTTATTTTGATAAGAACTGGAGGAAATGAGATACAAAATAAAGAGTGGTTTACAAATTTTCACGTGATTGCAAGCAGGAAGCATAAATACAGAAAGAATATTTGGGATCACCTATTTTGAATATACAAGATAAAATTATTACACGATAACTATGTGTACCGCAAACTGCTCAATTTACGCTACAACAGCCACTTGCTTAACCGTAGATGTTCTGTACGCATTAGCTAGCCTTGTTACCTAAAACGCAGTTCTCGAGAGCGTGGTTTTCGGAAAACATCGTGGATTCGGTTCCATTAGGTCCTTTTCATACTCAGAACTCATCTCAGCCAAATGGAAATATTGATGTTAAAGTGGACGCCAGTTGATACAAATAAAACTAAGAAGTCGTGAAGAGTCGATTTATTGTATAAACAAAGATAGAAAAAATAGTTGAGGTCGACATGTTTAATTAATTCACTAAATTAAGAGTAAAACATAAAACACACACATAATCGGCAAGTAAAACCAGCACGTAATTGAGGACTAAGTGCTAGAAAACAAAAATAAAAAAATTGCAAATTTGAAAAACTGATATCTACCTGAAGGGTAAACTCAGTCAAAAAAATTACAGTTGAGTATCCTTGAAGAGGATAACTCAACAAAAACGAAGTTATGCTCCGGTAAAGATTAATCGCACACCGAATTTTAAATACTCGGGATTATTGACTCAAAATAGAACCTGGCACACAGCATCATCAATAAATAAGTATATGCATCTCTATCCGACTTACCCTGAATGCAGTACCACCAATTTCGCGACTCTGCAAGTATATTTCCTCCGTCAGGACCCTTCGAAATCAACAACATTACTTCATCATTCAATTGGTCTACCATCCAGGAATGAAATTCTACAAAATAGAGAACACAAAATACTCATTAAAAAATCAACATGCCTGCCAGTTCCAAGACTCATCAAACGAGTAAGTGTGACTACAAATCAATTAATCTTCACGGAAGCATCTTCAAATCTAATCATCTGCTTGAAAGTTGAGGTGTGACATCCCAAAATATAAAGATGGTAAAAAGGAAAATCTGCAAAGTTTGGCTCTCCAACTTGAAATGATATTTTGACCCATCCGGTATAAACACTTCGCAAGGAAACATCCTCTTGTGAACAAAAACCAACCATCAGGAATCAAAATTCAAAAGGGTAAAATAAACCATTCTTCGCACTCAAAATATTCGTCATCCCTCCAATTCTTCCAACAGGTGACGTATTAAAACAACGTCATCGTAAAACCAAAAATAAAGGTAAGAAACCATATGGGTGGATAAAAGATTTCCAACACAGATAAATCTCCATTTCACGACGACGAAAACATAAAGTTGATAAACCAAATAACGAATAATAATTGTAACGAACTACCAGTAACCTGGGTGCTAAAAATAATTTGTTAAACAAATTAATTTGTAAGAAAATATTATATTTAGTACCCGTTAATCCGGCAAAATTAAATGATATTAAAACCAAGATTACACGTCCATTCCTTTCGAAATTTCCGTGTAATGGCGCTTATCAAAACCACACATATTTTCCAAAACTAAAGCGATCCAGCGGCGTAGCTTGAAAACGAAATGAAACGGTCAAAACTAATTTTGACACGTTACATATGTAACACTTAGCGTAATTTTAATATATTATTATTATATAGCAATAATAGTATATTACTGGCCGAGCCTCGAAAATGATCCGTTATTGGGCGCGCAGCTATATTGAAAAGCGAGCGTAAGCGAGCTTTTTAAAGCTGTAAGCCCAATAACGGATAATGTTTCGAGTAGAGGTGAGTATATTTTTTTATCGGGAAACAAAAAAATTAAATGTTATGCTAAAATTATTAGCATTATGAAAAAAATATTTTTGAATTAGCTATAACTCAAGAACGGCGCTAGATATCGCAAAACTGAGCCATAAAATTATCTCCCCCCTCCGGCCCGTAACCACCCCTGGTTACAGGCATATGCAAAAATTTAGATCGATCGCGCGCAAAAAATCTTATTCAAGTTCAATTTGTAACCAGGTTATGATATTTATTAATCAGATTGTTATTCAAGTGTGCTAAAGTCAAAAAAAAATATCGTAACAATTAGTTGCATTTTTATTTATATTTAGGTGTCAACTGCAAAATAATAAATTATTATCGACTCCAAGAAATTTTCACTTATTGTAAACTATGCTGAACCCATTCTTTTCTCTGCTACAATAAATGTAATTTGTTTTGTAATTAGAATTATTCGAGTTGCAGACTTTTTTGTGCAAATCGCTAGTAATTTGTTTTATTAAATTGGCAAAAGAAATTTTATTTTAAATTTTTATAAATTTATTTAATTAGAATAAAATATCATTTAAAAATTACAAAATAGGTGGAATGGCATTCCGTTACTAGCAATAGATAAGACAAATTAAAAGAATGTAATTAGAACAACCCTCTGTGGCGAAACGTGTTACTCATTATATCATTAGAGGATTGTGAGTTCGAACCTCACGCGGGTCAAACTTTTTTTTAATAGCATTTTATAATAAAACTGACATGACATGCAGAAGTGACAGAATCGACCAGTAATGAAAACACATTACTAGTCGATTTTACATTACTAGTCGATTTGTTAAGTGACTAGAGAATGCCTCGCTTTGTCACCCGAGAACACATTCGGAAAGCATCGTTTTGTCTATGTTTTCCGATAAAATATTTTTCCAAGCCATTTTGTTCAATAAATATTATTAGGCAAGTTTATACACATTTACTCGATTAAATAATTGTTGTTCCACACATTTTTAAACAACTTGACAATTTACAATTCTTTCTTACTTTTGTATTTAGATTAGGTAGGTATGTAAGTGGGGCACTTTTTTATATGCCACATTATTAAGATATTTATAATTCGTTGATATAGTATTTTTTTAAATCGTAAGAAAGTGTCAATAATTTCTAAAACAACCCTGTTTCAAAAAAGCCTTTTTATAAAAACTTACAGTTTAATAGTATAGCTATTTTTAAATCGGTAATAATATTATGTTGATATCAAAATGTATTGTATAATATTATAGTAGAGTGCCCGATTCAAAATAAAACGCTTAAAAACGATTTCTGTGGGGGTGTCGGGGTTAAAAGCTGAAACTTGCAGGAATGAAAGGTGAGATGGCATATATTCGTAATCCGAAGGTAATCAAAAATAATCACGCGCAAAAGGGCACTATTTAAAAAAAATGAGATAATACTATTAGCAGGAAGCCCATAAAATGGCGATCATTTTGATATATAATTTGAAATCATTTTTGTACGAAATGTATTTTTTTTTAATGTTTGAAAACTGAAATTTGTTAAGTCGCTTATGGGAAATCAAATTTTAAATTGCAATTATCTCGGTTCGAACTTGGCAAAAATTTTATAATATTTGACAATATTTATTTATATACGCTTCTATTTGCGAAACGAAAGCCTAAACAAAATTTTTTGTATTTGATAATAGTTGCGCATATGTGTGGAGAATCGCTTAGTTGAAAAATGATAATTTTTCGTTTAATATTAAACATCATTTCGTAGATTATTTCTTGCATTGCAGCTCAAAATATTATTTATATCCAAGTTGAAAACCATTATTTCCATTATTTATTTGAGCGACTGTAAAAGTCTTGTAGCCATCTCTATGATAATGGCTGAACTATAATAATTAATTTAATCTAAAATTATTCCCGCCTGATTTGAATTGAACGATTATTTCTAATTAAATTTTTAACGTGTTATAGATAAAATAAATTTTCAAATAATTTATTTATGAGTTCTCTTATACATGTACATTAGTTAAATAGGTAGAATATTATTAATTGATAATCAATTTCAGGTTTTAAAATAAATATTACTGTTATAAAGAAAAATTTTTAATTTAAAAACCCCTGCTGCCCGTCCTTACAATGTCACAAATATTATCTCAAAATTTCAAACCGATGTGTTGGTGCGTTTTCGAGATGTTCTGGAATGAATGATTTTTTTTCACCTGGCCGATTTTTTTTTCTTTTTTTATTAATAATTCCTTGTTCGTATTTATTTCTCCTACTTAAATTTTTTGCTAAAAAGTTTACAAACATGGTATTTAAACAAATTGAAACCCAAATTACAAAATTTGATTTAAAAAAATAGCCTTTGCCCTTCCTTAATTTATTGTAAATATAATTTCCAAATTTGAAGAAAATCCATTCAGTCATTTTTGAATTGTTCTGGAATGAACAAGAGCGCATCGCAAATCCCTAGCCTTAAAGTTATTCTTTCATATACCAGCATCGTTCTAAACAAGATTCATGGTGGGTCATTTGACCCCATAAAATTTTCCATGGGCTTGTAGTCTAAAAGATTTTCTATAAATTCAAAAACGATGAGTGACAGAATTGATAAATAAAACTGATCCCCGGATGTTATGTACGTCGCTGCCACTGGTCGATGCAAATTATAGGCATTCCTTCGGAAACTTTTTCCAAGAGTTGGCATCAATGTTTATTGACCGAAAGTGCGAAGGTAATGGTTGAATGTCATTAGTTGGTGTCCTTAAAATACTGAAGAAATCGCAGAAAACCGAGGAATAAACGTCTAAACGTCGTCCAAAATTTCTAGCGGATACTCGAATGTGGTAATTTTTAATAAACACGTAAGTTCGAAGTTTTAGATCTAAATACCGATGTTCAATGTGCGCTAATCGATTGCGAGCGGAGGTCAACGCCTAGGCAAATTTTCGGGCGGTAAATTTAAATTACGCCGGTCGAGAAAATCGCAAAACTGCGCGTTTGTATCGGAAAATAGTGACGAAAAATCGCGATTTGGACTTACAAAAAATAATGTGGTTCGAAAATTTTCTTGCGCATTTGCGTGTTATTAAAATTTGGTCTAATTGGTGGAAAACGGGGACTTGAAGGTCTTCACTAATTATTTACACAAAAAATTTGTCATAATGGTGAAGACACTAACTTGTGTTTGTGATTACTTTGATTTTCCGGTGCTTTCGATCAGATCTCGAACAGATGCGCGGTACGGGTAGCAATGCATGAACAATTTTAGTTGGATTTATTTTACGGAAACAAACATTTTTATTTTACAATTTTATGTGATTATGTCGTGGTAATGTTTACTTACAACTGCTTTGCTAAATTTTAGTTTTCACACAAAAATTTATCTTGAACCAACTTTGTCTCGATGTTTGATCACAAATCAATCGATTGTTGCTCATATTGAAGATTTATTTTTGATGGGACTGTGTGTTTTATGATGTGTTATAGGTAAAAGTTCATTTGTTTATAATTAAACCTCTTTTCGTTTGCACTAAAATTTAAACCACAATTAACCAACACTAATATTCCATTAGCCTTCGAACCTGACGTATCCTTAATTTTCAATGATTGGTGCATCCCGATTTTAATTAAAATCAGGTGGACTGACCCCAAAATATTGGTGCAGAAAACTTTTAAGCCGGAATTTTGGAAAATATCTTAAGCCAAATCTATTTCTTTGTAATAGGACTGTAAAACCAGTTTTACAATGAAATTATTTGATGTGACGTTAGAGTCAGGACTAAGCGTATATCCAATCATATTGCCATATCAATTAGCTCATATCCAATCAGAAGGATACAGGCAGATGACACGTGTCAAATGTCCCATGCTCGTACCTATAGTCGATGCTTGTTTTTTTACTAACTTATGACGAGGCACGGGGGAGATGTGATGTACACGTGCAGGAGACGTTTGGTGAGATTTCATTGAAATGTTTAGAAAAAGATGAGGGGTGAATTACAACTGGACATGGAAATTTTCGAAGTACATGTATACCATTTTTGTCCTGGTTTACCTTTCGGAAAAAGAAGATTTGGTGTACACATTTTTTCCTCATGATTCTCCTCATAATAGGTATAATATTTTAAAGAGTTATTTAAAAACTTCCACCTTTAGAAAGTTTCCGGTTTTTCCTGCATGTGCAGTTTAATATGAAATCGGTAGCATAATTTTCGCAGGGGTGTGGTGATGATAAATTAGTTTTTCAAGCTTTCAATCAAATGAAATAATATACATTATTTTTCCGGTCATGTAAAGCTGGTTAATATTTTCTAAGAAAATTGTAATCTTTTATGTTACGAAGTTGTGCGCCATTTATAATATGGTTTGGCTGATCAGAATTTATTTTTACATTTCTAATAAATCAGAAAATCAAAGTAACGTTTCTACGTATTATTAATGCTAATATCGATTTTCTGTATTCTTCGTGTGGTCAGTCCCGCTCCTGCACAAAATACATTTTCAGAAGCCGGTGTGTCTCGATGATGCACCCAACCCATTTACTTCGACGATTTTAGTGGATAGCATTTTTCTCGCGGTCACAATTACTTTGCTTTCAAGTTTCATCTTTGTGTGTTTGATGTGCATTACTAAAATATAAAAACTTAGTATTACGATGAAAGACACGTCTTTTTAAGTCGCGTCATAATTTTAGCACCGTGGAAAACCTTATCACAACGTGTTACCGGCGGTTTTTCGCGTTTTCTAAGGATTTTTGCTACTAGAAACTTAATTTTATTCGGAAATCAGGTAAACGAATACAGCAATTTTCGATTAAAATGTTACAACTTTTGAAATTTTCTAGAATGTCTTCGAGAAGGCGTAGTAGTAGCAAAGATCGACGTGCAAGTGAAAAGGCGTCGAAATTGCGTATGGATACTAAAGCTCCTACTCCACGCATCACAGGTAAATTTCCACGTTCATAATTTTGTCGCAATTTGTGTTTTAATTTAAAAAAACGTGTCTTGCTGATAAAAATCATAAATGTAATTCGTGACTCTGATCGTTACATTTTTATCTCCACTAGATCCAAGTTTACCTGCAGGAAGAAGACGTGAAATCGATACAGTGATGAAGAAGGCGCGAGCATCCCCCAATTCTAACGCTTATTGGGACAAAAAACTTCTGGAAGTGGAAGCCAAAGATCCTAATCGGTAAAAACCACTATGTTATTTTATACTAAATGCAAAAAGAAACTTGATTTGTGAAGTGAATGAAAACGTGCTTTTAGTTGGCGTCACAGTGGTTACAAGTCGTTGTATTTGGATGGCTCATCGTCGCCATCTCCGAGTCGCCGTAGTCGCTCGCGATCTCCCGTTGGTCGCAGATCGCCACGATCACCGGCAGGTCGTAGATCGCCGCGATCCCCTGTTGGTCGTAGATCGCCGCCATCTCGTAGGTCACCTATCGGCCGTAGATCACCGCGATCGCCGCCTTTGCGAAGGTCACCTGTTGGTCGTAGATCTCCTAGATCACCGCCGTCACGTCGGTCGCCTCTGTCGCACAGATCGCCTATGACTCGCAGGTCGCCTCCGCCGAACGCTCGTACATCAAAAGCCGCAAGACCACGCTCACCAAGATCACCTCCAAATCATAAAGGCCGACGCTCTCCATCTGGCAGCTCTGTGAGTAGTTGTTCTGACGACTCCTGCTCCGTGTGCTCACCTTCGAGTCACCGTAGAGGGCATTCACGGTAAGAATATATTTCGCATTTAATTTTATTTTTGTTATTATTTTATGATTATTTTGAAACCATAACTTTTAACCATTTTCAGATGTCGTAATAATGTCATTTTTAGATCACGTTCAATTTCCAATTCACGTTCACGACCCAAAGTTGCACCGCGGCATGTACCATCTAAGTTACGTTCGCGACCTCGCCCACCATCACCTTCTCCGGTACAACGTCGCATACCTAAACCTATCACTCCTCCCCCTCAAGTCCGTCGACCCATGAGGGCTCCCATTTCCGACCGACCCACGGATCCACGCAGACAACCACCTCCACCAAGACCTAGAAATCCTTCAGGGGAAGTGATAAACGTTTCGGGAATAACTCCACCATCTATTAAAAAGCCGATGAAGAAGAAAGAAAAACCTAATGAACCTGTAAGTTGAAAATCATAAAATGTTGCTGAAAGATGTAGACCGTACTCCCATCAAGTTTATATTTAAAATATCCACAGTTCTGATCATTGTCTGATGGTTATAGGTACTTTTAACTCGAATTAAGAAAGAACGTACTAAGAAGCGACCAGGATCGCCTGATTCTTCTGGTTCTGAGGACAGCTCCACTTCCTCGATGTCTCCAATCGTAGCCACAACTCGATTAACGTTGTCGGAACGGTTTGGTAAGATGGCACAATGGAGTATAGATAGAGAGCGTCGAGATATAGAAAATATGCGCATCACAAAGAACTCGAGTGGTGGTGATTTGAAGGTGATGATTGAAGAAGACAGATTTTTGTATGGCACTCCTCCACGTCGATACAGGTCTGTATACTTTCCATGTAAACAATTTTGAATGTTTCTGATGTTCTTTAAATTTTCAGTCATTCTCCAGTACCTGCAGGTCACTTCCCAGACGAACTATTACCAGCTGGCCCATCTGGTTTAGCTTCGTGGGACGACGTACGCGTTCGTTACCAATATTACAAAGATCTGGGATATTTGCGAGACTTATCATTGGAAGACTATGTCAAGTGGGAGGAGTGGTGGTACAAATATCAAGATTGGTTAGCAAACGAAAGACACTACGAGCATTGGATATCCACACAAAGACGGAGAAAGAAGAGGATTCCAGCTTCTCAAAGATTAAATTAGTGAGATTTTTTGTACTGTTTGTTGATCTTAATGGCATTGTGGTTATGCTAAAATATTTTATTTGACAATTATTATGATTTATCGATAATTTTATATTTTTATGTGGACAAAATAGACATAAGCTCAGTTTCCTGGTTAATTTGAAGAAATTGTGTTTTGAATTTTTCAAAAATTAGTAATCTAAGACAAATTGGAGTATTTGGTACTTTTCTTATCGAATACGAATTTACTGGACGAGTGGCCAATTTTTGTTGCTTGTACTGATTTAAAATATAAGATACCACATACTCAACGGATTTTCAACTGATTTATCATTTTTGTGGTAATTTTTTCAGTATTCTATTTAAATTCTTTATAAATTATGATTACGAAATTAATTATATATTGAACTTTTTTTAAGTTCTAGGTAGTTCAAGTATAAAAACTAATAAGATCTGTAAATGTTAAAACAATAAATTATATTATGAAATTAATTGTTATTCCCCACTTCCCTCTCATTTTGCTTCATGACTGGTCGAAGTTATGATGCAAGAAATCCTAGCACCCACTCTGAGTTATTTATTTTACTAACAATCGTACATTTTATGAAGCTTAATTATATCAATTTCACTAAATCCAGTTTTGTGGCCAATGTTTGCTTTTGAATCCTAAAATTTTTTGATTGAAATATTACACTGTTTTAAAATGATACAAACTTGTCTCAAATTATACCTTGGTGATGATTGTTTTTTGTCCGTTCTTTGAAAAAGCATGGGCGCTATAATGCATCACACTTTCGTAATCATACGTTTGATTAAAATTTGTAATTACATTTGATTTATATTTTTTGAAGTTGTGTTTATTACCTAAAAAATAATTTAAAGAAATGGAACCTAGTATTTTAAGTTACTGACGTTTTATTATGTTTTCCCAAACAATCGTGACATAATTGTCTCTTTCTGTCGAACTTTGTTGGTGGTAAAAGCCGAGAGCGTGCAAAAATTCGTGAATGATTGCACCGCTGCGCAAACAACCCTTGCCTGGTTTATTTAAACCTAAGTTGATAATTTGTGCTCCACCGAATCGGCCAACTTTGGAAAAACACCCTGACTTTATTCCCTAGGAGAGAGTTGGAGTGGTTTTAGATATTTTGCAATTAAACCTTTTGACTTACAGAGAGGAGTATGTAATCCTTATCTTGGGAGGTTGCACGCCTGGGTTTTATACAAGTTCTGTTATTAAATTCGGATAGAGTTTGCATGATCCACTGCCTCTGTTTGGAATCTAAAAGTAGTTCAAGATTGTAATCAAAATTAAACGTTCTAACTGGACATACTAAAACTTGAATCAAATTTATACGGAATTTCTTTGTTGGGCCACCGATAATCAATATCGATCAGACCATTTTTTGCACGAGGATTTAAAATTATATCTCCTTCGAATTGTCCACTTAACTCCCAAATATTTTGTTTGCTCTCTTCCGTCCAGGAATTCAGGAGCTTTTCTAGAAATTAAAGATTGGATTTTGTTTTTTTTAAATAAAATTCTTACTTTCTTCGGGTGATACAGATCTCACATCGTAATATAACTTCTTTGTGGGCATGCAGAGGCTCAAGCGTACTTGAGAAACTAGCAGCAGGAAAGCGCACTCGAGAACTTTTCGAACTAACATTTTGTATTTAACCGATATTTTTGATCGAATTATTACATTAATTTGTTTTTATATCACAGTATTCCGGCAGAAAATTTATTTGTCGCAAATGTACTTCCCAAGTTTGCCGATTATCAGAAGGATAAATGTTAAAGGTTATCAACCATATCAATTTTGAAATAATAAAAAAGTGAAAAGGTTTCGAAATACCAATTCATTGTAATTTCAATTACGGGCTTTATATTAATGTGCTTTTTTATTAGAAAAATAAGTTCAACTTGCTCGGAATAGTGATAAAAATTTTAGTTTGGCATACGTATGTAGATGTAAACACTTTTTGAAATTTCCAATTATCTTAATCTATAAAACTGAGTGACTCAAGAATTTTTTACTAATAAACGAAATTGCCAATGTTACTGAAACTTAAATAAAGCATCCAAGGAAGTTTTGTGGGTTGTTGATATACTAACAAAATAATACAAATAACAATATTAAAACTGTCGCCTGTACTAATAGTCGAAGATTAAATCTGGAGATTTGGAGATCCTAGAATCTATCACCAGTCAGAGTACTTAGATAAATTTAAACCGTATCGTAGTAATAGTTGCTAATCCAAAAATAAATCCTAGATTAGATGTGAAGTCCCGACTATTAGTACGTGCACTAGATTTATACATTTCATTAAGCTTAATTATATCAATTGCACTAAATCCTACTCTTTGGCCGATCTTTGCATTTGGATCCTAAAATGTAACGGTCAAATTATGAATTCAAAAATTGAGTATAAATTTGGGAAAGAACAAATCTTATGAAAAGTTTGCTTATCTTTCTGATATTTATGCTCAATTGTTTAAAGGAATACCTTCGTAATAATAGTTTTTTGGAAGTTCTTCGAAAAAGCATATGCGCTGTAATGCATCACACTTGCATAATCATACGTTTGATCAAAATTTGATATATGAGTTGAGGGATATTTTTCAAAGTTGTTTTTATTGTCTAAAAAAATTTCTTAATTATTTTAAAATCAACATACAAAATTTCCAATAACGAACTTTCCTGTATGTTATTCCAAGCAATTGTTACGTAATCGTCTCTTTCTGTCGAACTTTGTTGGTGATAAAAACCAAGAGCGTGTAAAAATTCATGTATAATCGTACCGTGACTTAAACACCCATATCCTATTTTATTCACGGCTAAATTTAAAATTTGTCCTCCACCGACTCGGCCAACATAAGAAAAACATCCAGGAGAACTTCCCTGTGAAAAATATAATTATTGGTTTAGATAATTTGGAACTAAAATTGTGTCTTACGGTGATCAGTACGTAATCCTTGTCTGAAGTGGTTGCACGTCTAGTTTTTATGTTAGTTTTGATTTCGTAGTCCGATATCGATTGAGTGATCCATTGTATTTGTTCCGAATCTGGAAACAAATTGAAATGGTGACCACAATTTAACATTAAAGTCTAACATACTGAAACTTCCATCGAACGTGAATGGGATTACTCCGTCTGGCCATCGCATATCGGTGTCGATTAAACCATTTCTTTGACTTGAACTTAAAATTATATCGCCTTCAAATTGACCACTTAATTCCCAAATGTTTTGATTGCTCTCTTCCGTCCAGGAATCCAGGAGATTTGCTTAAATTTAAAAATTATGTTTTGTTTTTCCAAAAGTAGAATTCTTACTCTCGTCGGCTGATAGAACTTTGACGTCGTTATGCAATTTTTCTGTGGGCATGCAGAAGCTAATATAAATTTGAAAGACCAGAAGCAAGAATGAGCACTTAAAAACTTTTGGAAATAACATTTTGGATTTAACTGATTTTTATAATGAAATTTTTTAAAGGTATTTGATTAAACTAAATAATTTTTATAAAATTGATTATTTATATATGATTGATATATCAGCATTTAGCAAGTAAACTTCTTATCTGTAGTATCAATTCCTATGATAATATTATAAATGTACTTTTCAAGTTTTAGATATTCGCAATGATAAAATTTTACTTCTAAATGTATTAATTTTAATTTCTTGGTGGTATAATTTATATATTTCTATTTTTGAATCATTTTTGGAGAATTTAGTGAAGGAGTATTTGATAAATTTTCGATAAGCAATTTTTTGGAATTATAATGTCTGCTGTGTACAACCGGCATAACAAACTGAATTTGTGGATTTTCTTCGGGGCGGAAACCTCTTTAGTCCGTTCACCTCCCAGCATCAAAATCAGGTACCCCTCCCAAAAATAGTTTCTGATGAACTGACTTGAAGCAAATTACGATGTTGTTTTCGTCAGTTTCTTCTTAACATTTTCGTCTGTCTTTGATGTTCCTGTATTTTTGGGGGATTACCGACACTAAATTCTTCTTAGACAAGCAAAATTATATTTAATTTTTATTTAAAAAAATTTATTATAATGTAATATAAATAAGTATTTAGTAATTCATAAAAACTAACAGTTATACATTTTATGAAGCTTAATTATATCAATTTGACTAAATCCTGTTCTTTGACCGATCTCTGCTTTTGGATCCTGAAAGTTTTGGATTAAATTATGGAACATTCAAAATCAATTCAAGAGACATTGTGCCATAAGTTATTCCGAAAATAAGTAGTGCTACTTCTGAGCGTGTTCTTCTTCTGAAAGAAAAGGATCGGCATTCAGAGTAGCCGATGGTGGCATTCATCAACCCAGAGGAATGCCGGCTTTACGTTTCTCCCGAAGCACGGAGATGGTTTGGATTCAACCCGAGTAATTTTTCGGAATAAATTATGACACAAAGTTATTGGATTTGGATCATATGAATACCAACCTTGGTGACGATCGTCTTTTGTCCATTTCTTGAAAAAGCATATGCGCCGTAGTGCAATACACTAGCATAATCATATTTTTGATCAAAATTGGTAATTACGTTCGAAGCGTATTTATTAAAATTGTGTTTATTTGCTGAAAAGATCTAATTATTTGAAACGAAAATGCAAAGTTTCCAGTTACCGACCTTCGTATATGTTATCCCAAACAATGGTTACATAATTGTCTCTTTCTGTCGAGCTCTGTTGATGGTAAAAACCCAGAGCGTGCAAAAATTCATGGATAATCGTACCGTGACGTAAACAACCACTTCCTGGACTATTCAAAGCTAAATTTACAATTTGTTGTCCCCCAACTCTGCCAACACTGGAATAACACCCAGAATTTGTACCCTGGGAAAAATAAAAATGAATTAGATAATTATTATATCTTGTAAAAAATTTATACTTACAGTAATCAGTACGAAATCCTTATCTGCCGATGTAGCAAGCCTGGTTTTGATGCAAGTTTTCGTATTAAATTCAGATAAAGATTGAGTGATCCACTGTCTTTGTTGCGAACCTGCAAAAATGTTACAATTAGAAATAATAATTTTAACGTTGAAGCCCAACGTACTGAAACTTGAATCGAATTTGTACGGGATTTGCTTGTTTGGCCACCGATAGCGCGTGTTGATTAACCCATTTCTTTGCTCAGGAGTTAAGATTATGTCGCCTTCAAATTGACCACTTACTTCCCAGATATTTTGCTTGCTATCTTCCGTCCAGGAATCCAGGATGTTTCCTAAAATTTAAAAATTGACTTTTGTTTTTCCCGATGTAAAATTCTTACTCTCTTCCGCTGATAGTGGCTTGACTCCATAACTCAACTTCTCTGCCGGCATGCAGGAGCTAATGCAAATTTGAGACAGCACCAGCAGCAAAGTGCACTTGATAGCTTTTGGAACTAACATTTTGGATTTAACTGATCTTTCCAGCATAAAATTTTAAAAGCTTTTGATTGAACTAATTATAGATTTTAGTATTATATAGCTGAAGTTTTAGATAATCTGAGAGATAAAACCATAAGAATCTGGGTTTTTATTTAATTGTGATTACAAGCGTATGTACAGGCTAAAGTGGGATATCCGCTCCTTCATAAAACAATCGACTTTTCAATGATGCAATCACGAAGATTTTTTTATAACATTAATTTTGCCCATCTGAATCGGCAAATTAAAAATTTCGGGGGATGGCAAGTGTCTGATGTATGGAAATACATGCAATTTTGTTTTTTAATGTTCGGGGTTTTGGGCAATATTGGAATTAAAAATGGAATTAAAAGTGGAAATTGTAATGTCAAGCTTAATTAATGAATAATCAGGATGAATAGGTGAATTCATAAACCGAATCAAATGATCAAAATGTGTGCTGAAGTACAGATAAGGTAATTCCGCTATCTCATATTAAAATTAAAAACGTATTGTTTAGTAATCTTGTGTCACTTATGAAATTATTTTTTTTTAGATAAAACAATTGCACTAGTAAAAAAACAATGGAATTACAAAACTATAGAATCTTTCACTTTATTGTGAAAGCAATAAATTGTTTTACTTTAGCTCCTAGGCACTAAAGTACTTCAATTTCTTGTAATGCTATTATGAAGTTTGCATTCTAATTTAAATAATTTAACTTTTAAATAAAAACCTTGATAAAGGAACTGTTATTTGGAGCGCAAGTATTTCAAATTTAAATAATTTTCGTATATCTATAAACCGGGTTTAGGCTCATCGAACTTTATAATAAGCTATAAATAAATAGGTTACATTTATTTTATTTAAATTTGTTACGATTATTTTTTAATATTAATTTTGAAATTATGTTTTATTCAAAATAATAGATAAAACAAGCGCATATAAGTAAACAACATATATTTTAAAAATTACAACACAAAAATAGTGAACATGAAATTTCTTCAGTTCATGTTTGCTGGTATGTTACTGGTTAGAACAGTAACGAATCCAGTACTCGGTAACAAGCAAGGTTTTCGTTTTATAAAAATTATTGTTGTTTTATTAATGATTTCAGGTAAAGAGTTCGACGATAATCAAGACTCTCGCGCACCGCAAAATAGTGGAAAACTTCAAAGTAACATAATGCTTACGCAGGAACAACAAAATTATTTACGAAATGACGACAAATTTCGTAATGGAGTCATCGACATTCGCTTACGTTGGCCCAATAGAAAGATACCTTACGTACTATCCAACGATTTTAGTGAGTAAAAAAAAATAAGCCCGAGGTAACTGTAGGTCTCCGTGTCGATTTAAACTATATATATAACTAACTATTTAGCTAAAAACCTATTTAAAATTTTTAGCTGCAAGCGAAAAGGACTTCATCGGTAAAGCTCTTAAAGAAGATTACTCCAGAACTTGTTTTCGTGTTGTTCCACGCAAAAATGAAACCGATTACGTATATGTGACTGTAAGTTTCTCAAAATTAATTTTAAAAGAAATAAAAATTTCTACAATTCTGCAAGCATTCTTTGAAATTCCGTCACTTGCCTTTGAGATCAGCATTTTTGATCGATTAGCTTATTTCTGCAGGGACAAAATACTGGATGCTGGTCGTACACAGGACGACAAGGAGGAAGACAAGAACTTAATCTACAACGCAATGGTTGTCTTCATTACGGTACAATCATAGCTGAATTCTTCCATGCAGCTGGTTTTTACAATCAACAAAGTGCTACCGAAAGAGACGATTTTGTAACTATTCAATGGCAAAACATTGAATCTGGTAAATTGCATTGCATAACTGAATAGAATCGGCTGATTTTGATAGTATTGAATTTTAGGTGAAGAACACAATTTTGATAAATATGGAAGTAATGTGGTGAGCAGCTTTGGTCAACGCTACGATTATGGCAGTCTGGTGCACTCTGACGCTTACGCATATTCCAAAAATGGTCAAAAAACGATTGTTACTAAGGACGTAAGCAAAAAACTTTCTATTATTATGACAATAACATCTTATTTGGTACTTATCCTTTTTAGCCAAATGCTGTAATTGGACAAGCCACTAAACTTAGTCCAATCGACATTATTAAACTGAATAGAATGTACGGTTGTAGTTCAACCAGACCCAGAGCTGTAGAAAGCACTCAGCGAAAGTAATTCAATTACCAAAATTACTTTGTCAATATAAAATAAATTAAATATTTTTCCAACATGATAATGACCCGAAGCACCCGATTAAATGGTAAATTTCATTGACTTTCGGTAGCTTTATATTCAAATTTTGTATTTAAATAAAAATTATGATAACGAGTTGATAATATTTTGAGTCGTCTTTCCTATCTAAATAGGTGAAGCGGGTGTATATAAGTACACAATGCCATTTTAAAAACTAGAACATAGAATGAAGTTAATATGAAACTGGTTCAGTTTGTGTTTCTTTGTGTGTTGCTGCGTTTAGCAGCCGCAAATCCAGTACTCGACGACAAGCTGCTAGGTAACCCTTTAAAGTTGGTCGATCAGGACCCAAATTCATGGCAAAACAGTGGGAAGTTCGAAGGTGACATAATCCTCACCCGAGAACAAGAAAATTATTTACGAAGCGGCGGTGAACATAGGAATGGAGCTACCAACATTTTCTTACGTTGGTTCGATAGAAAAATACCCTATGAAATTTCCAGCGATTTCAGTAAGTTAAAACTATTTTGTGATACCTAGATCAAAGCCAAAATTTTAACTTCTAGCTGAAAAGGAAAAGGAACTCATCGACTGTGTTCTTAAAGAAGATTTTGCTAACACTTGTCTTAGTGTTGTTCCACGCCAAAATGAAACCGATTACGTTTATGTGACTGTAAGTTTCCCATCCACCAAGTAATAATATGTACAATATTTTGATTTGTCTAGGGAAAAAATCCTGGATGCTGGTCGTCCGTAGGGCGAGTTGGCGGAAAGCAGCGGCTTAATTTACAACGTAATGGATGCCTTTACAATCACACGATCGTTCACGAATTTTTGCATGCGGCTGGATTTTTTCATCAACAAAGTGCGAGCGACAGAGACGATTTTGTAACCATTAATTGGGAAAATATTGAAACCAGTAAGTTTCATTCTGACTGAATTTTTCGATGGACTAATTTGGGGAATTTAATTTTAGACAAGAGAAGTCAGTTTGATAAATATGCAAGGCATGCAGTTAGCAGCTTTGGTCAAAGCTACGATTATGGCAGCGTAATGCACTACAACTCTTATGCATTTTCCAAAAATGGTCAAAAAACAATGGTCCCAATTAAAGTAAACAAAACTTTGCTCGTTGTTTTTTGGTAATTTAACTTCTTGTTTATACTTTTCAGGAAAATGTGGAAATTGGAAAGGCTACTAGACTCAGTGAGGTCGATATTGCTAAATTGAATAGAATGTATATCTGTGACTTATTCAAAGCAAAATGACAAAACGGAGTTTTAAAATCATAAAAAAAATTATAAGAATTTAGAAGCAATATAATCCTATTATGCTATGTATCAGTTTTTTTTCTCTTATCTCCTATTTTTTAATTAGTTGTTAGTTGTGTTCCTCTTTATTTTGGTTAAACCGAATTCTTGAGTAAACCACGACCCTCGCTCACCGCGTCGAAGAGTAGTAAATTAACTTTTCTTTGTAAACAAGTAGAAATACTGCTAAAAATATGATTGCAGACACAATCATATTCAAATGGGATAAAATAAATATTAAAATTAAAAAACATCCATTTGGTACTCCACTGTTCAATTTTCTATGCGAGGCTAAAGAGACGATTGTCTCTAAGATATAAAATTTTAGTTTTTTTATTGGGTAGTAGTAATTTTGCGAGAGTGAAAAATTACCAAAGGGACATAAATATTGTAATGTTGCATTGTTTAAAAAACAATGCGCTAGATGCTAATCAATTGATTCAGACTTATTCTACATAACAGTTCGTTCCAAAATAAAAAATGGTTTCATCTGAAAAGTTACGACATTTTGTATTTCTTGGAATGCTACTGCATTTAGCTGTAACAGCTCCAGTAATATATAATGATGAAGAAGGTAAGTGTTTTGTATTTTCAATTTCCACTGAGGATGATCAATATCAAGATCCCATGCTTTGGCAAAAAAGTGGAAAAATGGAAGGGGATATGATCCTCACTGAAGAACAATATGATCATTTATATAAAGACAGAGAAACTAGAAATGGAGTTGTGGACGTCAGATTACGTTGGCCTAACAGAATAATTCCTTTTGAATTTTCTGACGACTTTAGTAAGTAAACAATTATTTTGTGTGGGCCAAGTAATACTTCTTATTTTCAGCTGAGCAGGAAAAAGATTACATCGCAAAAGTTCTTGAATCCGAATATGCTAGAACTTGTGTTACTGTCGTTCGACGTACTGACGAAGACGATTATGTTTATATAACTGTAAGTTTCTGCTCCATTCAATAAATTTCGACATACTGTTATTTAAGCGTAGGGTAAAAACACTGGATGTTGGTCGTGGATTGGATATTTTGGTGGAAGGCAGGAACTTAATTTAGAACGTGGAGAGCAGGGATGTATTTACTACCGTACAATCGTCCACGAATTCATGCATTCAGTTGGATTCTATCACCAACATGCTGCTCCCGAAAGAGACGATTATGTAGACATTCAATGGAGCAATGTCGAAGCTGGTAAGATGTATTGCTCGAGTAAATATTTAAATCGACAAATAAATTACAGGCCAAGAACACAATTTTGTAAAATATACAAGTAATGTGGTGAGTGGCTATGGTCATCCTTACGACTTTGATAGCGTAATGCACTATAACGCCTACACTTTCTCTAGAAATGGTGAAAAAACAATTATTCCCAAAGTGAGTTAAACGCTTTGGGTTTTTCCGAATTTTTGAATTATCTTACTTTTTCCAGGCAAATGTTGAAATTGGAATACTTCCCAAACTCAGCACAGTTGATATTGCAAAAATAAACACAATGTACGGTTGTTAATTCTCTATGAAAATAAAAATTATTAAAATGTTTTAAGTGATTATAAAATGTTAATTTATTTATTAATATATTGTATAGACGCGCGTGATTAGATTAAAAACATGGGAGCTTCAAGTTAATAAGATCTATAGTTTGTTGAAAAACATTTTGATAACTGTTTGGTATTACCTAATAATTAATTTTTCCAATTTTATTCAAAGTGGTCTGATTGGAAACCCACGATAATAACTTTAAATTAATTCTATTTTACCTAGAACATAAAAATGAAGTAAACAATACTCACAATAAATTGCACATAGATTACATAAATTAAATTAAAAAAATATAATAGAAAAAACTAATTATATCATGAAACTGGCAGAGATTGTATCTGTTGCAATGTTACTGCATTTGGCAGTAACAACTGCAGTACATAAACTCCATAAAGGTAAATACATATTTTGTTTAAACTCAGGAATATTTGGAGATAAATTAATTTTATAGATAAAGTTCACATTGGGAATTTAAACCGCAGAGACCCTCAATTATGGCTAAAGAGTGGGAAACTCGAAGGCGACATGGTTCTCACCCCAAAACAACACGAATACCTATATGCACAGGAGAAAAATAGAAACGGTGCTAGAGATATCCGCTTACGTTGGCCAAACCGAAAAATTCCTTATGAATTTTCTGACGACTTCAGTAAAAACAATTATATTATGTTGGCCAAAATTACAGTAATTTTTTTTTTAGCTGTAACCGAAAGATTTTACATCGAGACAGTTCTGAAGAAGGAATACGCTAAAACTTGTATTCGTTTTGTTCCACACACTAACGAAACTGATTTTGTTTATGTAACTGTAAGTCAAAGAAAAACTCAGGCTTGTAGAGCTGTACGCTTGATTGTAGGGCAATGACACTGGATGCTGGTCGGCGATTGGACGTACAGGTGGAAGGCAAGAACTTAACTTGCAACGTGGAGAGGGTGGATGTATTTATTACCATACAATCGTTCACGAATTTTTGCATACAGCTGGGTTCTTTCATCTACAAAGCTCTACGGAAAGAGACAACTATGTATCCATTCAATGAGATAATATTGAAACTAGTAAGTTATAAGACTGCATTGAATTAACTAATCTGACAATAAACTTTAGACCAAACACACAATTTTGTCAAATATGCAAAAAACGTGGTGAGCAACTTTGGGCTTAAGTATGATTTTGATAGCGTGATGCACTATCCTGCATATGCCTTTTCCAAAAATGGAAATAGAACAATTATTCCCAAAGTGAGTGAAGTATTTTCTCTTCAAAACACAGATTTTTATTTCTTGGTCTGTTTTCCAGAAAAATGTTGAAATTGGAATATCTTCGAAACTAAGTCCAGTTGACATCGTAAAAATCAGAAGGATGTATGGCTGTAGATACTTAATGAATTGTAATCCATAGGACGAAATTGTATTTGCTTTCAATAAAAATATAAGGTTCTTCACTTTATAGCCTGCATTTTATGTATAATTGTTTGTAACTCTGTAATAATTTTTGAGTTGGGGTCGCTGTAGGGATGTTTTAAAACACGCCCATATTAACCTAATATTTTGAAGGAACCTTTAAATTTAATGCAGTATCATTATTATAATTTCTAGTTCAATTATCGTACTACTCCCCCTATATGTATTCCAGAAGCTCTATGTACTACATAATAATATATTCAATCATTTTGATAGCTATCTAGCATTGTAGTATATCCAAGTGGCGATTATTAGGGCCACAAGGGGGCTATTTTGTTAAAATAGGTATTTATATTCAAGTGATTATAATATAATCAGTAGATTACCTTCCCTACGTATATGAAAAGGATGTATATAAGCAGGCCAAAATTTAATATATTATATACTGAAAGCAGTAACCATGAAATTAGCACAGTTTGTATTTGTTGGAATGTTGCTGCATGTAGCAGTAACAATTCCAGTACGAGACGAAAACCAAAGTAAGTTTTTAGACTGAGTTTTGAAATATAAATTTAGACTTTATTAATTTGTTAAGGTAAGGTTCCCATTGCGTACGACAACCATCAAGATCCACAATTATGGCAAAAGAGTGGAAAAATCGAAGGTGACATGCTCCTGACACCAGATCAACAAGAACGATTGCACAAAGATACTGAAAACAGAAATGGAGTTATCGATACTCGTTTACGTTGGCCAAACAGGATTGTTCCTTATGAATTTTCTGGCGAATTCAGTAAGTACCTGTTATTTTGTGTGGTTGGAAATTATAACTTTTATTTATAGCTGCTGCCGAAAGAGATTACATCACAAAAGTTCTTGCGGAAGATTACGCTAGGAGTTGCGTTAGGGTGGTTCCACGCACCAACCAAGCTGATTATGTTTATATAACTGTAAGTTTTTGGTCCATCCATTAAATATTGGAATAATCTGATTTAATCTTTGATAGGGCCAAAATACTGGGTGCTGGTCGTGGGTTGGACGTTTAGGTGGAAGACAAGAGCTCAATTTGCAACGTAATGGATGCATTTATTACCGTACCATCGTTCACGAATTTTTACATGCAGCTGGATTCTATCATCAGCAAAGTGCTACCGAAAGAGACGATTATGTAACCATCCAATGGGCAAACATCCAAGCTGGTAAGATCTGAGTTATCATTTGAATCCACCAATCTGACAATAAAATTATAGGCAAAGAACATAATTTTGATAAGTACGGCAGTAATGTAGTGAGCAGCTTTGGGGAACGTTACGATTATGGTAGCGTGATGCACTACAATGCTTACGCATTTTCGAGTAATGGCCAAAGCACGATTGTTCCCAAAGTAAGTTAAATTTTCTTCTGTTTGAACAAATACTTTACTTCTCATGTCTTTAGGAAAATGTTGAAATTGGAGTTGCACCCAAGCTTAGCCCAATTGATATCGCCAAACTCAACAAAATGTACAGTTGTTAATTCTCATTAAAATGAAAATATTATATTTTTTAATAAAATTAAAATTAAATGCAATTAAAACAATATAAAAATGTTAAATTATTAAACATATACCTTTTCCTACTCTAGTGAAAACTTTTTGAATTTTACCACAACTTGGTTAGCTAAAAAAGTTCTTGAGTCGACCCAAGATCCCGTGTTAGTAAATCGGTAATTTTTGAGTTAGGTCCGCTTCGGGGATTTTTTTAATAACAGGAGAGGTTCAAATATTTCGCAACCTGCGAGTACAATTTATGCCCAAAAATGCTTGTATAAAATAAAATCACATTTTGGACTGGGTTAAAAGACACCTCCCTATATGCATTCGAGAAGTTCTCAGAACTACATATTAATATAATGCAATCATTTTGATAGCTATCTAGCATTGCACAATCAATCCCGATTATTTGGCCCACAAGGGGTTTATTTGTTTAAAATACGTATTTGCACTTATCAGTAGATTATAACTTTCCCGTTTAAATGAAACTGGTGTATTATAATATATAAGTAGACCAAATTTTAATATTATATTATAGCAGTGAAAAGAGTAATCATGAAATTAGCCCAATTTGTATTTGTTGGAATGTTGCTGCATTTAGCAGTCACAAGTCCAGTAGAAGTTGTCAACCCAAGTAAGTTGAAAAAAATTTCATTTATAAAAATTTAGACTTTATTAATTTCGTCTAGGTAAAGTTTCCATTGCGTACGACAACCATCAAGATCCACAATTATGGCAAAAAAGCGGAAAAATCGAAGGTGACATGGTACTGACACCAGATCAACAAGAACGATTGTACAAAGACACCGAAAACAGAAGTGGAGTTATCGACACTCGCTTACGTTGGCCAAACAGGATTATTCCTTATGAATTTTCTAACCACTTCGGTGAGTAACCTGTTATTTTGGGTCGTTTTAAATATAATATTTGTAGATTCTTCCGAAAGAAATTACATCGAAAAAGTTCTTGCTGAAGAGTATGCTAGGACTTGCGTCAGGGTAGTTCCACGCACCAACGAAATTGATCATGTTTATATAACTGTAAGTTTTTGGTCCATTCATTAAATAATATTGGATTAAATTAATTTAAATTTGAAATAGGGCCGAGACACAGGTTGTTGGTCGTCGGTCGGACGTTTAGGTGGAAGACAAGAGCTGAATTTGCAACGCCTTTTTGGTGGTTGTATGACTTACAAAACCATCGTTCACGAATTCTTACACACAGCTGGATTCTATCATCAGCAAAGTGCTGCTGAAAGAGACGATTATGTAACCATCCAATGGGAAAACATTCAATATGGTAAGATCGGAGTTAACATTGGAAACAATCAATCTAACAATAAAATTTTTGGAAAAGAAGATAATTTTTATAAATATGGAAGTAATATGGTGAGCAACTTTGGTGAACGTTACGATTATGGTAGTATAATGCACTCCGATGCTTACGCATTTTCAAGTAATGGGTTAAAAACAATGGTTCCCAAAGTAGGTTAAATTTTCTCCATTATTTGTATAAAAGTTTTACGTTTCATTTTTTCTAGCATAATGTTGAAATGGGATCTGCACCCGACCTTAGCCGAACTGATATCGCCAAACTCAACAAAATGTACGGTTGTTAATTTTCATTAAAATGAAAATATATTTTTTAATAAAATGAGAAATAAATGATATTAAAATTATAAAAATCTTAAATTATTAATCATTGATACGAAAATGACCCCCTTTTCCCATTTACTATCATAGTTTGCATTATCTCTGCTTAGTTCAACTAATTAAAAAGTTCCCTGAGGTAGCCCCAATTGGAATATTCTAAAAAATCTGGAATCTTATATCTTTAAGTAGGTATTTAAAAAATCCCTGAAACGTACCGAATCCAAAATTACGAATATAGAAAGACGCATAACTTTGTTTTCAACTTAAATTCTCAAATATTTGTTTTTGTAAATCAGTAATTTTCGAGTTGGGGGGCACTATAGGGCTGTTTTGAATAGCAGTTTTGGCCTTTTATACCAAAAAATACTCGTATTAGGCGGGATTATCTTATGGAAACTGTATTATCGAATTTTTTTTGGTGGCTATCTAACATTATACAAATAAGTGACGGCTATTAGGCCCTCAAGTAGGCTGTTTTTTTATAATAGGTGGCTATTTATATTCAAGTGCTGTAATATAATAATCAACTTATCAGTGATTACCATCCTTACGTAAATGAAACAGATGTATATAAGCAGACCAAAATTTAATAACATTATAGTAGCAAAAACAGTATCCAATCATGAAATTTGCACAGTTTGTATTTGTTGGAATGTTGCTGCATGTAGCAGTAACAATTCCAGTACGAGATGACAAGAGTAAGTTTTTAGACTAAAAGTATTGAAAAAAAAAATTAGACTTAATTAATTTGTCAAGGTAAGGCTCCCATTGCCTACGACAACCATCAAGATCCACAATTATGGCAAAAGAGTGGAAAAATCGAAGGCGACATGCTCCTGACACCAGATCAACAAGCAAGATTGCACAAAGACGCCGAAAATAGAAATGGAGTTATCGACACTCGCTTACGTTGGCCAAACAGGATCGTTCCTTATGAATTTTCTGGCGACTTCAGTAAGTAACCTGTTATTTTGGGTGGGTCAATATCACAACTTTGTATATTTCCAGCTGCTGAAGAAAGAGATTACATCGCAAAAGTTCTTGCCGAAGACTACGCTAGGAGTTGCGTTAGGGTAGTTCCACGCACCAATGAAGCTGATTACGTTTATATAACTGTAAGTTTTTGGTTCATCCATTAAATTTTGGAATAATCTTACTTAATCCTGCATAGGGCCAAAACACAGGATGCTGGTCATGGGTTGGACGTTTAGGTGGTAGACAAGAGCTCAATTTGCAACGCAATGGTTGTATTTATTACAGTACCATCGTTCACGAATTCTTACATGCAGCTGGATTCTATCATCAGCAAAGCGCTACCGAAAGAGACGATTATGTAACCATCCAATGGGAAAACATTGAATCTGGTAAGACGTTTGGGTGAATAACTTGATCGGCTAATCCCTCAATAAAACTTTAGGTCAAGAACACAATTTCGATAAATACGGCACTGATATGGTGAGCAGCTTTGGTGAACGGTACGATTATGGAAGCGTGATGCACTACGATGCTTACGCCTTTTCGAGTAATGGCCAAAGAACCATTATTCCCAAAGTAAGTTACATTTTGTCCATTTGGATAAAGTTTTACTCTCGATTTTTTCTAGGAAAATGTTGAAATTGGAACTGCACCCAACCTTAGCGCAATCGACATCGCCAAACTCAACAAAATGTACAGTTGTTAATTCTTATTAAAATGAAAATATTCTATTTTTGAATATATAAAATATGAAATAAATGCAATTAATTATAAAAATGTTAAATTATTTCTTTATGTGGGTTAGCTAGCTTGATTAGCTAGGACACAGTTCCTGAGAGTTTAGGTTTAGAAAAACTGTAATAAGTAAATAGCAAACAAAAATAAATCACAAAGCTAATATCTACTTGAGAGATATTCAGTTATCAATTAAAAATTTAGTTGTAATCTTTGAAGAGGTAAAGACAATGATAAATCATAAACTTTTGAGCTGTTAATATTTATATAAAATCCCATTGTTTTTATTTATGAACGAACTAGGACAACTTCATTGTTTGATTTTTAACTTTTTTTTTCGGTACCTTGAATGTATACTCGCGGCCCTCGCTTTCCGTAAAAGAGTTAGGAGTGTTGGTTAAGTTTCTCTATCCTTAAATAATTTTTTTAACGTAGAAAATTACTTCTTGTCGTTAATTCAAACAAGAAGAAGTCAAAATCTTAACAATCTGATGATAAATTTAATTGAAATGATATGTGTGTAACCAAATATTTTGGTAACTATGTGCCATTGTACAATCAAGTGGCGATTATAAGGTTTCCAAGTGTTCCTATTTTAATAAAAATACAATAATACAACAATTGACTTAAAATAATAGATTACCTTGCCTATGTAAATAGAAAAGGCATATATAAGTCGACTAAAATTTAAAAGCTAAGAATAGTAAAAATAGTAATCATGCAATTGGTGCAATGTTTATTTGCTGGAATGTTGCTGCATTTGGCAGCAACAGCTCCCGGACAAAGTAAGTTTTTAGAGTTTTGAAAAAAAAATTTATAGTTCATATATTTGTCAAGGCAAAGTTCCCGTTGCGTACGACAACCATCAAGACCCACAATTATGGCAAAGGAGTGGAAAAATCGAGGGTGACATGGTTCTCACACCAGAACAACGGGAACGTTTATACAAAGACAGCGAAAATAGAAATGGAGATATCGACACTCGCTTACGTTGGCCAAACAGGGTTGTCCCTTACGTATTTTCTGACGATTTCAGTGAGTAAGCTATAATTATTATTTTGTGCTGGATAAAAGTTTCCTTTTTAGCTCCCGCCGAAAAGGATTACATTGCTAAAGTTCTTCAAGAAGATTACGCTCGAACCTGTGTTAGGGTTGTTCCTCGCACTAACCAAGCCGATTACGTTTATATAACTGTAATTTGACCTATTTTGAATTCTGAACTTAAAGTTGTTAACTTGAAAATGAGATTTAATTTAACAACTTGAAAGTAACTAATTCTGATCTTAGAGCTGCTTACTTTAATTTCATTTTGTTTAGGGCCAAAGCAGTGGATGTTGGTCCTCCGTTGGACGTTTAGGTGGAAGACAAGAGTTGAACTTACAACGTAATGGATGTATTTATTACAATACCATCGTTCACGAATTCTTGCATGCAGCTGGATTCTACCATCAACAAAGTGCTACCGAAAGAGACGACTATATAACCATCCAATGGGAAAACATTCTATCTGGTATTAAGCGAATATTTGGATTAAGTAATCTATAGTAATAAAATTTTAGGTTTAGAACACAATTTTGATAAATACGGCAGTAACATAGTGAGCAGTTTTGGTGAACGCTACGATTATGAAAGTGTGATGCATTACCACGCGTACGCCTTTTCCAAAAATGGTGAAAAAACAATTGTTCCCAAAGTAAGTTAAATATATCGCACGAAATCATGATGTTTGTTCAATTTTTTTAGGAGAATGTCGAAATTGGAACAGCACCCAAACTGAGCACGATCGACGTGGCCAAGCTCAACAAAATGTACGGTTGTTAATTTCCATAAAAATAAAAATATTGTAGTATTTTTTTTATTGTATCAAATAATTAATAAATTAAATTAATTATAAAAACGTTAAATTATTATATCATTTGCACGATAACCCACTAGAATAAAACCTGATCTACTTCCAGCAGGGTTACTTCCTCTTGTTTGATTTACACGAAATTAAATTCAAAATATAAAAATTAACTATTTTTGCATTGCCCAGGTGATTACTCAAAATTGCGTCCATCCAACGCCGTGCTCAACTCAGGAATCTTAAATTCACAGGAAGCGAGAGAATTATGAAAATAGAAATAGGCCGAGGACTTGGATGATAGCTGAATAATCACAAACACTTTAATAATTTTATCTATTGATATTGCTTAAGTGTTTTGCACGTCAAAAAGTTTTCAAAAAGAATTAGATTCAAGTGATCTGAATAGATTCGATCATCTCTATGTACGGGGAATATATTGGTAATAATGTGGAATTAATCAAGTAGCAATTATTTGGCACATAAGTGGTCCTATTTTCAATCCACTTTTACATAGCTACAAAAATATAACAATTGACTTATCAAACAATTATCTTCCCTACGTAAATAAAGCCGGTGTATATAAGCCAGGCAAAAATAATCAAAATTATAGTTCTGAAATCAGTAATCATGATATTAGCACAGTTTGTTTTTGTTGGAATGTTGCTGCATTTGGCAGTAACAATTCCAGTACAGGAAGAAAACCACAGTAAGTTTTTTTTCTGAGTTGTGAAAAACCCATTAAAGATTTAATTAATTTGTCTAGATGGAATTCCCATTGCGTACGACAACCACCAAGATCCTCAATTATGGCAAAGGAGTGGAAAGGTTGAAGGTGACATGGTCCTCACACCAGAACAACAAGAACGTTTATATAAAGACACCGAAAACAGAAATGGAGTTATCGACACCCGTCTACGTTGGCCCAACAGGGTTGTTCCTTATGTATTTTCTGGCGACTTCAGTAAGTAAAAATTATTTTGTGTAGGCTAAAATTATAGCTTTCATTTTAGCTGCCTCCGAAAGGGATTACATCACAAAAGTTCTACAGGAAGATTATGCCAGAAGTTGCGTCAGGGTTGTTCCTCGCACTAACCAAGCCGATTACGTTTATATAACTGTAAGTTTCTGGTCTATCCAATAAATTTTGACCAATTCTTATTTTAATTTGCGTAGGGCCAAAACACTGGATGTTGGTCGTACATTGGACGTTTAGGTGGAAGACAAGAGCTCAATTTGCAACGTAATGGATGTATTTATTACAATACCATCGTTCACGAATTCTTGCATGCAGCTGGATTCTACCATCAACAAAGTGCTACCGAAAGAGACGACTATGTAACCATTCAATGGGGAAACATTCAATCTGGTAAGACGTTTGAGTGAATAATTTGATCGGCTAATCCCTCAATAAAACTTTAGGTCAAGAACACAATTTTGATAAATACGGCACTAATGTAATCAGCAATTTTGGTCAACGTTACGATTATGGCAGTGTGATGCACTACGACGCATATGCATTTTCGAGTAATGGTCAAAGAACGATTGTTCCCAAAGTAAGCTAAAGATATTTAATTTACTTAGTCAAAAACACTTCTTATTTTTTACTTTTTTTTAGCAAAATGTTGAAATTGGAACAGCACCCAGGCTTAGCGCCATTGACATCGCAAAACTCAACAGTATGTACAATTGTTAATTCTCATCAAAATGTACATACGAATATGAAAATATTATATATTTTTTAATTCAATAAAATGCAAATTACTATAAAATTGTTAAATTATTTAATGATCAGCCAATGAGCGATCTTAAGGGGAGACTCCATGACATTGCCCAAAAAGTTATTCCCACTTTAACTTTTGTTAATTGACCTAATGGAACTGAACTTTGTATGAAGTGAAATAAAAAATAATAAGCCTTCAGGAGTAGTACTAATAACCTTTATTTTTACAAAACACTTTAATTTTATCAATTGATTATAAAATAAATAATTTAAGTAAGTGTTTTGTAATCAGAAATCTTGAAATTATTGTCCGTCTACATGCAGATTTACATTTTTTCGTTACATAGAATTATACAAGTTCTTTAAATTTCTGTAAGTAGGTTTTGCCTCTTCACCTTCATTTTTGATGGATATTACATAATTCAGCAGATAAAATATAAATAACCTTTATCTAAAATTATGGAATCATTCACTCTTTATCTACAGGTACAGAATATTAAACATGATATTGGCAGAGTTTGTATACTTTGCCAGTTTGCTGTATCTAGCAATTGCAAATCCATTACTCCAAAAAAATTCAGGTAATTTTTACTAAGATATCCGAAAATGCTTACATTAATATTGTTGCAGATGCTGATAACAACTACCGAATTTCCCATTTATGGGAAAGAAGTGGCAAGTACCAAGGCGACATGGTATTAACTCCAAAACAGCAAGCACGATTATCAAATGGACAAAGAAATGGAGTTCTGGATCCTGAACTTCGTTGGCCCAACAGAACAATTCCCTACCGACTATCAAGTTCCTACTGTAAGTAAAATTGATTTTAATTCAAAAAAACTAAATTATTTTGTTAGCTGACAAAGAAAGAGAGTTGATCCAAGAGGTTCTTGAAGGAGATTACGCTAGGAGTTGCGTACGTGTGTTACCACGTACGGACGAAACCGATTACGTATATATAACTGTATGTTTCTGGTTCTTCAAGTGGTATAAAAAAGTAAATTTTTTTAAATTGGCGTAGGCCCAGAACGATGGATGCTGGTCATCCGTGGGGCGTATGGGTGGAATACAACAACTTAATTTAGAACGTGACGAATGCCTAGATAACTCTACAATCGTGCACGAATTCTTGCACGCAATCGGATTCTTCCATCAACATAGCTCTACCGACAGGGACTCTTATGTAACCATCGAATGGGCTAATATTGAAAAAGGTATTTGTTTCCTTTATTTTCTTTTTTGGTAAAACGACTTATTTTTAGGCCAAGAGTACAATTTTGAAAAATTTGAAGACGATAAAATTACAAGTTTAGGCGAGCCTTACGATTACGATAGCGTGATGCATTACGAAGCGTACGCTTTTTCTTCGAATGGTGAAAAAACAATTGTTCCTAATGTGAGCTAAACAGTTTTCTGAATCTAGATGCTAACGCTTATGGTTTTAATTTTTTAGCAAGACGTTGAAATTGGAATGGCCGAAAGACTCAGCGATATCGATATAAAAAAACTCAACAAAATGTACAGCTGTCCATTTGTACAGTTATTTGACTAAGTTAATTTTTACAATAAATATTTTTTACCTGAATGCACTGCAAGGTTTTTCTTTCAATGTTTTAAAATTTAGGTTTTCCAAATCTTATTCAAAACAGCTAACAGAAATAATTTATTATAACTCTAAAATATTTGACGTCCAAAAATATGTTAGGATAACCATCGCATCGTATGAACAAAAATTAAATATTCGGTTATGCAACCCCATAAACATGCGTGTATGTAATCACAATATATTAGATGCTGATTTACTTCATTGGGCAAGCAGAAAAAAATTTCATTGAGGATAATATAGCTAACCCAATCCTGGTATCAATTAGCTTTTTTCTCTCTGCAGGTATAACGACGTCTTTATCGTACCCAATCTCGTGATGATTATATAAGTATTTTACAACAGTGCAACAGGACTTCAATATAATAGATACGCAGGCGTGAGTTGGTGATAGTATTAAGATTACATATTTTGTTTAAAACAAGTAGGGGAAGTCCTGACAGAAACTGCGCGTCCGAGCACCCCTGTCGCGTACCACGAGGTCCTCCCCCTACTTAAGTTAAAAATGAGATCATTTATATCATCATTAATACTAAAACTGGCCAGCCCATTTTTCTCATGATTTGTTGATTAATTTATTAGCAAATTGCGACCTCAAGTGCTGATAATTTTGTTCTATTATTGAGTACCTCAATTATTGTTTAATTGTTTATTGCGAATGTCGAGTAATAAGATATTCTTATCAATTAATATAACAAAGAACTCTCATCTTTATTTAAGTGTCAGTAGGTATAAAAGCCTCCAAAATTATATAGAATTCAAAAAAAAAAAACATTATGAAATTTGTACTGTTAGTATGTGCCAGTATCTTACTGCAATTTGCAGTAACAAATCCAGTCCATGACACAGACGGTAGGTACTGGCATGGTTTTCTATTCGTTCGCCGACCTACGAAGCTCGTTTCTTTTCCAGATGAGAATCTCGCATTTGATGATCAACAAGACCCTCACTTATGGCAACAGAGTGGCCAATTCCAAGGTGATATTCTTCTAACTCCGGAACAAGCAGAGAAAAGATTTTCAGGGAATAAAGAAAGGAATGGGATTATTGACCCCCGTTTACGTTGGCCCAATAGGGTGATACCCTACGTCATCTCGAACGATTTCAGTGAGTCTTTTCAAAAAATTAACTAAAGCATTGTTTAGTTAATTTTTAGCTGCAAGCCAAAAAAGTTTCATAGAAAGAGTTCTCAAAGAAGATTACGCCAGAACTTGTATTCGTGTTGTACCACGAACAAACCAAGCCGATTACGTATACGTGACGGTAAGTTTTGTTGGAGCTATAAACATTTTGTTCACTTTCAATTGTCTCAGGCTGAAGACACTGGATGTCTGTCGTATGTTGGCCGAATAGGTGGCAGGCAAGACCTCAATTTGCAACCCGACGGATGCCTTTATTACAGTACAGTCGTACACGAATTTATGCATGCAGCAGGATTCGAACACCAACACAGTGCTACGGAAAGAGACGATTACGTCACCATTCAATGGGGGAATATTGAAAGCGGTATGTAAGCTGCGCATGAAGGTGGATACCAAAAATTTCTCAATAATTGTCTTTCTAGGCTTGGAATATGCATTTGAAAAATATGGTGCAAATGTGATTTCTAGTTTTGGTCAACGTTACGATTATGGCAGTGTGATGCACTATGACGCATACGCTTTCTCCAAAAATGGTAGACCAACCATTGTTCCCAAGGTAAGTTACGCTTTCATTGCTGTTGCACAAAAGTGAATAATATTTTTTAAAGCAAAACGTCGAAATTGGAACAGCACCAAGACTTAGTTCCATTGATATTGCAAAGATCAACAAAATGTATAATTGCTGATTATCATTCTTTGGTGTCGATCCTTGGATTGCTGAATGTGGCAATATAATGTAATAATTTCAATAAAATCATAAACCGGAAAAGTTGTTAAATTAATGCAGTTGGATTACAATGTAATTTGCAAAATCAATCTTATCTATTGGTTTTACCGATAAAGATATTGCATTTCCGCTCTGCTTTCAAGTAAAATTACTGCTGCACTTGAGTTGAATCGATGATATGAATGGAATCTGGGAGTCGCAGTTTTGGGGGATGGAAGTAAAAGGTAGAGAATTGAGAGGTTTGAAGTGGATGGGTTTTGTTGGGACGTTTGTTGTCTTGCCTCGTTCATTTCACAGGAAAAATGGTCACGCTATCTTTCTCGATTTCGTGACCTTGGTTTTCAGGTTGGATCATGAAGAAAACATTTAATCTAGCATTGTACGGGAGAGGGGGGGTGTTTGCAAGTTCCCTTTGGGTCTCTTATACCGCAAGTAGTCGTCGAGTCGTCCACGATGGATTTCAGATTGGAATTCTTCTGCAACCATTTGGTTGTTGCTTTGAACAGTAAAAGTCAGGTATTTGGACATGCTATTCCCCTCCTTAGAGGAGATAAATCTCTGGCGTAACAAACAGCTCTCCTATTTTTTCTTTATATTATTGTTACCACCTGATGGTTGATTTAACTATTAAAATTCAATTATACCCAGTTTCACCGAATGACCTGGGTGATTTAAGATCTCATAGATAACTCATTTTTAAAAGTTATATTTGTTATAATAAATTGGCAATTGAGATTTAAGTACTGATATTTTTGTTTACAAATAGAAAAACCCTGAAGTAGGTACATACTATTAAAAATTTAATTACTATTGTGAATTTGAAATAATAAAGTATTCTTATCAATTAATATTACTAACCACTCTAGCTTTTCCTTAATTACATTAAGTGTCGGTGGGTATAAAAACCTTGAAAATTTTCGCGAACGGATAACAGAAAAAAATCATAATGAAATTTGTACTGTCGGTATGTGTTAGCATATTACTGCAACTTGCAGTAACGAATCCAATTTATGGCACACACGGTAAGTCCTTGAATAATTTTAATTATTTTTAATTTATATATTTATTTCGGGGGTAAATCACTGCGGCAGTATAGTGTACAAGGACTGGCAGTATCAGGCAGTATTAGTAGTAGATCAGGTAGCAGATGGCATTGTTATGCCATTAAAAATTATTACAAAATTTAAAAAATAGCGCCACTTACTGCTGATTCTACCTGATACTGCCGCTGATTACCTCTCACTACCTGGTAGTGGCTATACTGCTGACAATTACTACTTACTGCTGATATTGGCAGTATTGGTAACACAAGGCAGTAAGTTGCAGTATTAGGTAGTAAATAGCAATATATTATAAAAACTTGTATTTTCCAGACGACAATCTTGCATATGATGACCACCAAGACCCTAACTTGTGGCAAAATAGTGGACAATTCCAAGGTGATATCCTTCTCACTCCGGAACAAGCCAAAACTCTCTTTTCAGGCAACAAAGAAAGAAATGGGGTTATCAACACCCGTTTGCGATGGCCTAATAGGGTGATCCCGTACGTTATTTCAGATGATTTCAGTAAGTCACCTGAAAAAATTAAACAGCATTGCATTATTTCGTTGCTTTTTAGCTGCAAGCCAAAAAAGTTTCATTGATCAAGTCGTTAAGGAAGATTACGCCAGAACCTGTATTCGTGTGGTGCCACGGACGAATCAAACTGATTATGTACTTGTGACGGTAATGCTCTCTTCCTGAACAAGAAAGGAAAAGTCAGATTTATTTTCTTATGTCTTAGGCTAAAGATACTGGGTGTTCGTCGTATGTTGGCCGACTAGGTGGAGTGCAAGAACTCAATTTGAAACCAAGTGGATGCCTTAATTATAGAACAGTCGTACACGAATTTATGCATGCTGCAGGATTCTACCATCAACACAGTGCTACCGAAAGAGATGATTATGTGACCATTCAATGGGAAAATATTCAAAGTGGTAGGTAAATCCTGAAATAATAATTTCCAAAATTATATGCTGGTTTATTAATTAGGCTTAGAATATGCGTTTAACAAATATGGTACCAATGTGATTAGTAATTTTGGTCAATCTTACGATTATGGCAGTGTGATGCATTATAACGAATACGCTTTTTCTAAAAATGGTAAAAAAACCATTGTACCCAAGGTAAGCTGAATATTTTTCGCCGTTTACAAAAGCAAATATAATTTCTTTTAGGCAACCGTTGTAATTGGAACAGCTCAAAAACTTAGTTCTGTCGATATAGCAAAAATTAACAAAATGTACAATTGTTAATATTTAAGAATTTGCAAAACAGCCATGTATGTATAGTACATAATATGAGCGTATATCTTAAGGAACCCTCAGGAAATATTCGTTTGGCTGTTTTCGTAAGACTAGCCCAGTTCATGGCGTACATTTATCTTATATAACTATTTTTTTGTATAATTGAGCAATTTTCACGTTACTAGAGATTCTAAATTGTATTAAAATATAATGTTATTATTTTGTTGTTGTTGTTTTAACCTTTGTATCGATTACCTGGCTGTATTGATTTTTTAAGTTTAAATATATCATTTGAAAACAAATATATAAGTTTTATGAACTTATCGAAACCTGTTCAAGCAATTAGTATTAGATTAATTATAAGCTATTCAATTGATTAGCGACATACACATCTAAACTGCTTATTTGATCTGATCTGATCTGATCAGGGACACATATTGGAACTGTCTGATCAGCAAGGCAAATAAAAAATAAAAAATTGTTCATATGATATTTTATTTTGAAAAACCGTGAACATAGATTTTGGCTTCTTAGAATTGATCAGCTTATTCCAATAATTATAATAATGAATTCTTATCAATCGAAATTTAAAGTACCAATATATTTCAATAATAATTATTGCCGAAACCAGATAAATATAGCCTTAAGTATGTACCTATTATTAATTTAATCGATTTTGTCAATATAAAATTCTTATCAATTAATATTGTAAACAATCCAAATTTTTAATTAAATTAAATATCAGTAGGTATATAAGCCCTGACTATTTTCAACTACTTGTATTTGAAAAAAATCATGATGAAATTTGCACTATTGCTTTGTGTTAGCATGTTACTGCAGCTTGCAGTAGCAAATCCAGTTAACAGCACTGAAGGTAGGTTCAAATTATTTATTTCTCAAGCCCCCCCCTCTCCATGGTATAACAATTTGTATTTTGAGTAGATCATCTCGCATATGATGAACACCAGGACCCTCACTTGTGGCAAAAGAGTGGACAATTCCAAGGTGATATTCTTCTCACTCCGGAACAAGCCGAAAATCTATTTTCAGGCAATAAAGAAAGAAATGGGGTTATCGACACCCGCTTGCGTTGGCCCAATAGGGTAATCCCCTACGTCATTTCCAACGATTTCAGTAAGTCATTTCAAAAATTGACCAAGATGTTCTTTAGTTAATTTTTAGCTGCAAGCCAAAAAAGTTTTATTGATCAAGTCGTCAAGGAAGATTACGCCAGAACCTGTATTCGCGTTGTACCACGCACAAACCAAGCCGATTATGTACTCGTGACGGTAAATTTTGCCTTCTTAAAATTTGATTTTCTTTCATTTTATTGCCGTAGGCTAAAAATACTGGATGTTTGTCATATGTTGGCCGAATTGGTGGAGTACAAGAGCTGAACTTGCAACCCAACGGATGTCTTTATTACAACACAGTCGTCCACGAATTTATGCATGCTGCTGGATTCTACCATCAACACAGTGCTACCGAAAGAGACGATTATGTCACTATTCAATGGGGAAATATTCAAGACGGTGAGAATCTGGTGAAAAGGTCAGTTCCAAGAAATAACTTGATTCATTTCAGGCTTGGCATATGCATTTGACAAATATGGTACTAATGTCATTAGTAGTTTTGGCCAACGCTACGATTATGGCAGTGTTATGCACTATGACGCATATGCATTTTCTAAAAATGGCCAAAGAACCATTGTTCCGAAGGTAAATTAAATGGTTCTTGCAATTTCGTAAAAGTAAATTATGTCTTTTCAGCAAAACGTCGAAATTGGAACAGCCCGAAGACTTAGCTCCATCGATATTGCAAAGATTAACAAAATGTACAACTGCTAATTATGAAGAAATTATAATGTATACTTTATTATCCAACCAAATAAATATTGTTCTAAAATGATATCCCCTTTTCCTTGTCAAGTTTTCACAAAACTATGAACAAAATTATATCATTGAATTACCCCCAAGTAAAAGTCAGATAAATTTTACTTACTTGCAACAAGAGGATTTGGTCGAATTTTGAAAATTATGAACAGAAAGCGACGATTATTGTTAAGGCGTATATTTTCCGAATTTGCCCTCAATTGGTTTAAGTTCTTCGTTGTTGCGCGTTCATTTAGGGGTTGATCGTCGAAGTTAGTCCACTCCGGTCTCTTTCTATTGCATTAAAATATTATATCTATCTTTGTCGGTGAGATACTGCCCTAGGGCAGGATGTGTACAAGGATGCGCCCCGCTTTATTGGTAACCACTCAAATTTGAATGATATCAACATTTTCCTTAAAGTATGCAGATAACTATTTTTTATTTTGTATACGATGGAAAGTTACGAGGATTTTCATCCGGTTTGCACAAAATAGAGCTTTATCTTATGTTTTGGAACTAAACTGGTTATATCAAAAACGAGTCAAAAACGTGGAACATGATATCGACAAGCTACTGAGCACAAAGATGGAAATGGAAAGTTCATTGACTATAAAACCGATTACTAAAGAAGATATTATCCAAATTGTAAAAAACTTTAAAAATAAACATAGCAGCGGCATCGACGAAATCCCTACCAGCATAATCAAATATTGCATACACGAAATCCTGGATCCGATTTGGCATATTGGGAATAACTCCATCAAATATGGAGTTTTTCCAGACAGGCTAAAAGTAGCGCTAATAAAACCAATTTACAAAAAGGGAGACCCCACAAATTTTGATAACTATAGACCGATAAGCTTACTACCTGCAATATCGAAGATATTTGAAACAGCAATGTGCAATCAAATTATGCAATTTTTGATAAGAAACAATCTGCTCTCAGAAAGACAACATGGTTACATCAAAGGAAAATCCACACAAACAGCGATTTTTCAATTTATTAATGACATTGTTCAGGCTTATGAAGAGGGACAACTAGCTTTGGGAGTATTCCTCGACTTATCAAAAGCATATGACAGCGTAAACTATGAAACTTTGTTCTACAAGCTAGAAAGATATGGAATAACAGGAAAACCATTACAATGGATTAAATCCTATTTAACTGGTAGAAAACAAGTAGTCACAATTTCCAAAAATAAAAAAGAGCACCGCTCGCAAAGCGAACTAATTCAAAGAGGGGTACCACAGGGCAGTATAGTAGGTCCATTATTTTTTTTAATGTACATAAATGAGTTACCTAAAATTGTGAGTAACGAAGCCCAGCAATGTACAAATTATGTTGACGATTCTAACATGTTAATATGTGAAAATAATTGGCCAGAAGTGATGAAATCGTTAAACTCAGTTTTTAAGAAGGTTGAAGATTGGTTTCAACAAAACGATATGAAGCTCAACAAGCAAAAAACGAATGTGGTATTGTTTAAACCAGCTCGAGCAGGCATCGATACACCTGAAAATGTTGAAATCGATCAAATCAAGTACAACATTGTAAATGCGACAAAATTTTTGGGTTTAAAAGTGGATAGCAATTTATCATGGAAAGAGCATATCAAGGAGATTGGTGCTAATCTTAATTCAACTGTTTATGGTATGAAAGTGATCTCAAACTACGTTAGTTTCCAAGTGTTAAAAACTGTTTACCAGGCTTGTTTCGAATCCGGAATAAGATACGGAATAGTTTTTTACGGTGCTGGAGATATTGGAAAGTTATTTATTATACAAAAATCGGCATTAAGAACGCTGCTAAAATTGGGTTTTAGAGAGACATGTAGGAGTAGATTCAAACAGAACAAGCTACACACAATTTATGGAATTTATATACAGGAATGTATTTTGTTTATGTACAAAAATAAACACTTATTTACATGTCACTACAACTGTAAAGAATATCACAACACAAGAAGCTTAAATTACACTATACCTAAGCATAGACTCACAACAACGGAGAAAAATTGCTACTACACATGCATAAAATTCTATAATAGATTACCAGATCAAATAAAAATTATAAGTCCATTGAAGCAATTTAAAAGCGCTATTCATAAATTCATATTAGAAATTGAACCATACAGTGTGGATGAATACCTAAAAGAATAACATTTGTTTCGTTTTTTGTTTTATTTTATGTATTATTGGAAAACATAATTGAATTTTTGCTTTTTTGACGCTATTTTCTTTTTTTAAGTTTACGTTGGTAAATGTAAAATTTTTTCTTAGAAATAAAGTTTGGTTTATTATTATTATTATTATTATTATTATTCTTATCACAAATCTTCACTTACTATTGCAATAACCTATATATTTAAATAAGATTTAAATGCTTTTAAAATAATTAATTTTTAAAAATACGAAAATTTTGACTAGGCACTTGAGTGCTTTTGGCGCCACATCGATAAATTTCTATGTTTGCGTATGATGTCATGAAGTGAATTTCTCTATACAGTATGTCTAAATAATACTTCATTTAAAAAAAAATTAAAAAACAACAAGAGACACAAAACTCCAAATTTATGTTAGGTTGAAGTTCAAAAATATTAAAATTGCCGATTGATTAGCATTTCAGGAAGTTATTGCACACAAAAATCAATTAAGCTAATTTTTATTAACTTTTTCACATCGATAAATAATATTGATTATAGATTTGCCCTACATATCACCAGCCCCCTAATTTTATTTTTAAAAAATTACAATGTGAGGTACCGCTAAATTATTTGAAATTTTTCGAAAGGTACTATCAATAAATAAATAAAATGTGAACAACTTATTAACAAGATATTGTTATCAGTTAATCTTTTCTTATTTAATTAAAGTTAATGCAGGTAGGTATAAAAGCCCGGCATAATTTTAAAATGGTTAAAATTTTAACATGAAGTTCGCACTATTGGTATGTCTTGGTATGTTACTGCAAGTTGTAGTAACAATGCCGGTCGACGACGACGCGCAAGGTACGTAACAAAACGGACGAAGAAGGCCAAATTCTAAACTATTTTTTTCAGAAGCGTATGATGATCATCAGGATCCTCACCTATGGGAAAAAAGTGGAAAATTCCAAGGTGATATTGTTCTTACGCCGGAACAAGCCAAGAACCTGTATTCGGGCAATGCACAAAGAAATGGAGTCACCAACACCAAACTGCGATGGCCGAACAGAATAATCCCCTACGTAATTTCGGGAGACTTCAGTAAGTTACCAAAAACAGTCAAAAAGTAAATTGGTATTACCTTTATTTTTAGCTGCAAGTCAAAAGAGTTTCATTGAGCGGACCCTCAAAGAAGATTACGCTAGGACTTGCATTCGAGTGGTACCGCGTACCAATCAAGCCGATTACGTTTACGTAACGGTCAGTGTGTCCTATAGAAGTCGTAAAAAATAATTTTGCTTAAATTGTTACAGGGTAAAAATACTGGATGTTGGTCGTATATTGGTCGGTTGGGCGGAAGACAGGAGTTAAATTTATATCCAAACGGCTGCCTTAGCTACTCTACTGTTGTGCACGAATTCTTGCATGCAGCTGGTTTTTATCATCAGCAAGCTGCAACCGAAAGAGACAACTTTGTCACTATCCAGTGGGGAAATATTCAAAGTGGTAGGTATATTATAGAATAATGGATTTAAAAAAAAGAACAACATTGGTTTACTTTTAGGCAAGGAACATAATTTCAACAAATTAGGCGCCAATGTTATCAGCAGTTTTGGCCAACGGTATGATTATGGTAGTGTGATGCACTACGCTGCATACGCATTCTCAAAAAATGGACAGAGAACCATCGTTCCTAAGGTAGGTAATATATCATTATCTGTTACAGCTAAGTAAGTTTATTTTTCAGCAAAATGTTCAAATTGGAACAGCTCCAAAACTTAGTTCCATCGACATTGCCAAACTTAACCGAATGTACAATTGCTAATAATTCCAAGTATTCCAATTTAATGCATCAAGAAAATAACTACAATTTTTTTTTAATTGAAACCTAATAGAAATATCTTCATAAGCTGGTTTTTTATTTTCATTCCTGCCCCACCGGTCCCTACTGTTCTCCATTAAATCTATATTGTAAACAAGTCCAAAAAAGTTATATTGTTTTTGATGGAAAGCTCCCAGTTTGTTATAATAAGGGAGCGACGTTAATTTAACGTTGAATTAACGTTAATATTTAACGTTAACAGTTTCTTAGTATTTTCTGCACTTTAGTCGGTTCTGAAAATTACATTTGAGATATATACTGATTAGCAACAGTTCAGAAAATTTTTTAAACCGCAATATTTCTTGCACCTATAATAAATTATACATTTGCAATGCAGCGCTTGTGCAGATGCTGCTAACTTCGTTTGTATACAACGTACTCATGTGATTGTAGTGTAACTGTTTTGAAAATAATATGTTGTCCCAGGAAGAATTTCCCTGGTAAATACATTGTTATAATTACTTTTCTTTGTTTTTACCCAATCGCAGTTGCAGATGATATACTGTCTTCTTTTTCTGCTATCTACAGATAGCACCAATAAATGTGAACCCTCACGTGGCTTTCCAAAATTTAATTTTTTGATTTTATTTTAGGAACTTTGCAGTGAAGGATGCCATTGCAGAATTAACTGGAACAAAAAACTATGACTTGGTTACTGGCGTTTATATCGAACCGCCAGAAAGAACTTCTCCAGAAAAAACTAAAAATTTTGCATCAACTGAAGATGAAGTTCCATTTTTTCCCATGAGCGACGAATATTTTGAAAGGTATGCAGAAATCGTATTCGCCAACCACCAGCACACAAGCAGTAGAAGTTCCGTTATTAAACTAAGCTTGCAAAAAAAAGAAGAGCTAGTAAAAAGAACATCGCTATTCCCCGAACCTAACTACACTCAGTACATAGGTAAAACACCTACTCAGATCTTTGAACTATTTTTCGATGAAGAAATAATCAATTTAATCTACTTGGCAACAATCTTTCATGCAAAGAAAAAACAATATGATTTATCCTCACTCAAACGAGAAGAATTAAAAAAATTTATAGCAATATTGCTCTTATCAGGATACAATAAAATTTTAAGAACACCAGCTTGTTACTGGGAAGCTCCAGATGTACGAAATGAACTGGTTGCCAACTCGATGCACCAGGAACGCTTTATAGAAATTTATGAATATATCAATTTTGAACTTCAGGCGGAAATGACCAAAGAGAACGAAAATGATAGAGTGTGGATGTTGAGACCACTGATTACAATCTTGCAGAAACGCTTCGTCGCAAATTTACCGCCAGAAGAAACTATAAATTTTAACGAATACATGGTGGACAGTTTTCGACGGTTTGATTATATGGATATGAGACACATCCCTTTTGGTTACAAGGTGAGCTGTTTAAACACGCCCAGTGGGTACCTCATCGATTTTTTTGTTCACAACACCAAAATAAGCAATGGAATAAAATATGCAAACGAGATTGGAGTAGCTGCCGCACCTCTACTTCTAATGCTCGACAGGCAACCCAACAAAATTCGAAATTTACCCTACAAAATATATTTTGGAGATCTCAAAACCAATATGGCGTTTCTAACTGAATTGAAACAGCGTGGGTATACTGCTACAGGAGTTTTTCAATTTCCCGAACCGGAGGAAACCGGTTCTCTTCCCATTGAATCATGTAATGGTGCAAGTATCTTGCCAATTCCTGAACCTGATGAAAAATATCCTGCGCTTCTCATTGAGTCATGTAACGATCACTCTGAAAATTCTGCTAATGGTGAAACTCCAGTTCTTTGTGAGCCTGATATAACAGAATCTCCTGCTAAAAAAAGAAAACCTGCTAAAAAAAAGTGTCCTTGTCTTTCCATTGAGTCATGTAATGATCACTCTGAAAATACTGGTAATGGCGAAGCTTCAGTTCCTGCATTTGAAAACCTTTGTGAGCCGGATAAAAAGGAATCTCCTGCTAAAAAGAGAAAACCTGCTAATAATAAAAAATATCCAGTTAAAAAAAAATGTCCTGGTTCTGCCATTGAGTCATCTGATATTCACTCTGAAAGTACTGCTAATGGTACGGCTCCAGTTGCTGCATTTGATGAAATTTGTGTTCCTATTGAGTCTGAAAGCTTTTCTGTTTCGAAACCTGATGAAAAATATCCCTCCCTTCCCATTGGGTCATTCTGTGATTTTTCCGAGAGGAGGTATATTACAAGTGTAATGGAAGATGGAGACTATGAAATTATTACATGGTGTACTGAGTCAGGTAATCCGCTTCTGGTATCAAACAGTTGCGCTGAGAAAATGCCAAATATCTATGAAGAGGCAATAATTGGAACGGATACGATGAAGAAACACGTTGAACTTTACAGAATTGGAATTTGTAATGGTAGAAAGTGGTATTGGCCTTTGTTCACGTGGTTATTGGATGTTACTGTACATAATGCTTGGTTATTAATGCAGAAGGCTGGAAGTAATATTTCTCAACTTGATTTTCGTAGAGCCGTAGTGCGTGCTTACCTCGATGCAAAGGTTTCAGCTAAGCCTCCGTTTCCTGCAAGAAATGCAAGTCTTTTATCTTAAATGTTTTATTGTGTTTTGAATTTTAAATTATAATTGTAATAATAATAAATGTAAATAAATTGTACACGTTTCCAAATCCAAACGTTTCCAAAATTTTTTCTTAATTCTTTCCATAATAATTTCCAAAAATGTTTCCATTGTTTCAATTGGATTTGTTCGAAAACTTAGTCCTGTCGATATTATAAAGGTAAACCGAATGTTTGATTGCTAGCTGTTAGCAATAATATGTATTGCTTGATCTTCGTATAAGCTAGCTCCAGGCTGTTGCGGAAGCTAGGGTGCTATCTCCGATGTTGGCATTATATCAAGCAGATGGAATCGTCGGAAAAATATTACAGAAAATGCAAAAATGTTTATAATTATTAAAAAAAAATCAACAATACATTTTATTATATTAAGCATTCTTTAATAAATATTTGAAATATAAATATTTAAAATTTAAATATATTAGTTAACAACAACCAACTTTAAAACCTTATTTAACAATAATTACATAACTAAAATAATTTGTTTCAATAATAAAGATTTGAACAAAAATATGGCACATTAAAGCATTGATCAACAAATTTGTCAAAACCGAAAGAAAGAAATTTTGGTGAAGTTTTAATTTTCTAACACAAAGTGACACCATAAAAAATTTGTTCATCATTGCAGAGTAAAACCTAATCTCGATACGACTAGCAATTGAAACAAAAAGTCATTAATACGACAAGAATTATTTTAAAAATATAAAGTCTTTTCAAAACATTCCCATTCGAATTGTTAAAAGGTGTAGATGGAAGAATATAACAATTAAAATCTATTTTTGTGAGTTACAATTTGTCCTGAGTGTCAAAATTCGCTCATGAATGAGATAGACTTTGGAGTGGTATTTGGGCCTGATCTTGAACTGAAAAAATTGCTAAGGGTAGGGACAGCAATTTTTTTGGCAAAATATTTCTTTACAAAAGCTATTCCACCATCTATGTCGTAGTTTATTATTTTTTTCTTAAGTACGTTAGTTATCCTAGACAAATTAGTTTAGAAAACGGTAAAAATAATGAAAAGTCTAAGTGATATATTAACTTTTGGTCAAAAATTACTTATTTTAACCACACAATCGAATTATAAAAACAGTTTTCATTCTAACTGTTCGTAATATGATGAACAAAATGGTCCTTAGTTGTAACATTGTTCCTATCAAGATATTTGTGTAAATTTAGCTTTAGACATTCATCTTTACAATGATCGTTTAAATATCACCCTGTATATAGATAAAATAATTTTTGGAAAGAAGATATTATTATGATTATTGTGCTGTTTCAAAGTCCACTAAAAATTTTGTTAACATTCGCAATGAGAATTTTATTAGTGCAGGTTGTAGAAGAGCCTATGTGTATTATATATTTAAAATATTTTTTATGTATTGCACATAATTTGCAGTACTCAAAAAAATATTTCAAAAATTATTTGAAATTTAATTTTTTAGTAGAATATTTAAATATTTTGATAAATTATTTTTGAATGAAATAGTTTGAAATTTCATTAATATTTCAAGTATTTCACACTATTACTATCTATTACAGTATTTCAAATATTTAAAAATACTTTTAAAATATATTAAAATGTAATATATTTCAAATACCAAATATTAGAACAATATATCAAAATTACCCAAAAAAGTATTTGATATATTTAGCCAGAGTACTTCCAATAACTTAGAAGTATTTTAATATATCTGAAATATACATAAGATATGTATGTTTAAAACTAATATATAATACTTTCAGAATTATTTCAAATAAATATTTCAAACTTCCCCTTTGTCTTATACAGCCAAAATTCCAATACGTAGGTTACCAAAATTGTATTGGATTTGGCGCGAGAAATTTATTGATATGGTAGTATGTCGTTTCGAACTTTCTTCGCACGATCACGTATTCTATCAATGTCTAAAGCTGAAAATTTTGCATGGTGTATACAATATATTAAAAAACTACAATAATATTAATTTAATTATTACAAATTTGTTATTCATTGTAGTATAATTGTATGAAAGTGTTAGACTAACGACTCATTTACAATTACAGTTACTTAATCTATTAAACGAAAAGAACCTTAAGATACCTTGTCCAGAAGTCAAGACTTCCACTCTTTAAATTTTCGTAATGATACCTTTTTCAATCGCGAAACCGCCGACATGAGATCCGAATCTTTGCTTTCGTCATCACTTAACGTTTCACCTTCCGAATGAACTTCGCGGTGACACTGCTGTTTGGGCTGCAGAGTTTCCTTCTCAGAGTTCACTTTCCCGCGAATGAAACCTTTTCGGTTTTCGTCACCGCTTTTATTTTTCCATTTCGACGTGGTAGGATCACTTAGGACAACTTGAACGGGAACTTTAATACTGTTTGTTGCAGCGCTGCGAGCCGCACTTATACCCCGACTGATTCGGTCTAAAGTTGCCAAGCGAAGACTATGAGTAACACGATTTTTACGTAAGGAAGTTGGCGTCACGGTAGACCGTTCCTGCATAATGAAACGTCCCAGCGTTTGCCAATGGGATTGAGCACTGTACACATTTTCGTCGTCGATAAGCGCACGCTGCTGTAAATTATGACTCACGCCTCCCCATTCCAATTCTTCGACTATTACAAAGTTTGTGGGGTCTTCAAGCCGTCGTGCTTTCACCAACGCTTGAGCAATGACATCTTGCGCGCAAGCATTCAACGGAACCTTCAGTATACAATACGGAATTTCCGGGGAGACATTATAAATGCACACGAGGAAAGTATCGTTTTCCTCCCACGCGTTACTAGGCGCTCCATCCGACTTCCTCGCTTCCCGTTCACGATTCGCGACACTCCTAATCGACGACAACCAAGCCCGACTACTCGGATCGTCGCCCATCCGTTTCATAATAAACTTGCCTTCTCCTTTCCACTGCGATTGAGCTTGTAGAGGCCTTTCGTCGAGATCCAAAATCCTTTGAGTCGAAGGTAGGTCATGATCCTTTTTTTCCCAACCCCGCGCAACCTCTTCCACCAGAATATAATCGTTCACCTTTTCCTGCGGCATGTTTGCCTTTTGCAATCCCAAAGTCAAAACCTCTTGTGTAGAACTTTCTTGAGTTACCTTTAAAATCGTATAGGGTTCCCCAGAAATCACACCGTAAACCATGAGAAAAAACATGCGTCTCTTAACGCACAACGGCGTTCCGGATATTCCGAAATACGTGCCTTCGGGATTTCCTTCAACTGGAATTTTACCGTCTGTTTTCGAACGCTCCAAACTTTCACTGGCGTCCGAGTTGTCGATACTTTCTTCTTCTGTTCGAGAGTAAATAAACAACGTCGACATATTTAACGATCGGTTTTGTGGTGAACGTAACCTGAGGTGTCTGTAACCAGGCCTCAAGCATTTAAGCGGTAAAATTCTTTGGGCAACCATATGATTACTGGTGGAATCCATCACGCAGAATTTTATAAACGCCAAATCTTGAAACAACACTCGAAACTGAAACGTGTCGTTCCAAATCGGATTAAGGGCATTTTTCTGAATCACTTTGGTTTTTTGCTTATTACAATCGACAGGAATTCCTATGATTTCCACTTCGACGTAAGTGCTTAAATTTACGTTGGTTTGGGAAACGTATTGACCGGAAACGACGTTGATGGTTATTTGGGAAGAGTGTAATCCATCGAATTCTTTATCCCACGGATTAAATCGGCGATACATAACGTGGGATTTGTTCCACATAACGTCGGGTTTACTCACAAATCCGCACCTTCCGTTCATTTCGAACATGCCTACGTTCAGTTGCATCGCAATATCGTCCGTTTGATAGTTTAACGCAGACATTTGAATTCCAAAGGACCAAAAAATTACAGGGTTGAAGTTGGACGAGTCTATTCTCATGCCTGCAGGATATGTACGCATTAATTGGGTTTGGGTGTGGGCTACTAAGGCTAACGGTTGCTTTCGACACAATTTTTTCGCGGTGTTTTCGTTTATCGACGAACACTGATAACATGGATGAGTGATAGGTCGAATTTGCTTGGCATCGCTTTCATGTGCTATCGCATCCGAATCCATGGTGCTGCCGCTGGTGTTTGAGCCGGAACTGCTTACACCGGTTACTATCGAACTGCCAGAATTTGACATACTCGTCTTCTGACGTTGTTTTACTGAACTACTAGGACTTATAGTGTTAAGGCCTCTAAATTTTATTGCCTAAAATAAAATTCGTTTAATAATGAATAGAAAAAAAATCTATGGAAAGCGTACTTGCACGTAAATGACCATATCGGAGAGTTCCTTAGAAATTTGACTGCTTCGCTTTTTTAGCTTGTCATCTGGCGGTCCTCTCTTGGTCGAACTGGTTTTGGAAACTGTGTGAGATATGCCAAATCGAGGAGAATCGGTAGCTGCCAGGACACCGTGGATCGCTTTTTCTAAAATAAAACGGATTACTGCAACGCAAGGATGATTATAATGATTTTACCATCGATGTTGTCTTCGTCATCTTCATCGTCGTATTCGTCATCGCTAAAGTCGTCGTTAAATGAACTACTGCTGGTATTACTTATAATCGAACTAGTTCGTCCAGGAACCGAATGACGAAACCCTGTTCCTGGCCTTATGGGGGTGGAAAACGGAGGATAAGCGGGTATAGGTGTAGGCACTTCCATAATAAGTTTCTTATTTTTAATTAAAATTCTAAATTTTAATTGTTCGGGTGAAGGCAACACAGGTTCATCACTATAATCGGAGTCAAACAAGAAATTGGTCACTAATTTTTCTCCAAAATATCTCTAAAATAAAAGTTTAGAAATATTAATTGCATTATTTGCTTATTTGTTTCTTGGGTTAGCAATTTATTTTCAGTATTTCTTGTTTGTGTTTTGTTTCGTCTGTATTTTGTTTCTCGGATTTTAATTTTGCTCTTGGCATTTGTTTCTTGTCTTTGTTTTTTGTTTATTGTTTCTTCGTGTGTTTTGTTTCTCGCATTTGTTGATCGTGTTTTGTTTCTTGTGTTTGTATAGTTTTTGTTTCTTGTATATGTGTTTTGCAGATCAACTTACCTGAAAGATATGAGCCATTCTATTTTGTTGCTGTAACGAACAATGATTTTCAATTGATAATATCACAGGATAAGGAGACGTCACAAAAGCATTACGTTCTATCGTTTCAACTACTGCACTAAATGGTATCTTAGTTGTAAATGTGTGTCCGTGATAAATCATAGGATAACCGTCATCTCCGTCCCAGCAATCTAGTTCGACACATCTACAACCTGTCAGTAATACCTGAAATACGGAAAACATAATTTTTCGCATATTAATTTTCAAAATGTTCATACTTGACTGTACAGTTCCACGGACGACTCTCCCTTTAACTGGTGACCGGTCAGATATGTATTGTGAGACGAAGCTATGTAATATGTAGACATGGGACGTCCCATTTCAGCTTCGTTTGGTACTTCTTGTTCGTTAATGAAAGCGAAATTACTCTTGTCCATTAAATACCGAGCAAAACCTTCGAACGATAAACAATTTTGAGCTCTCAAACTTGCATCCGGTTCGTGGCGCTGCAAAGCATGGTATTTTAAATTTTACCCAATCACGCAGTCAAATTACCAACCTGAATTAAATTTTTGACGTCCTCCTCAGACCACACTTCCATTTGCCTAGTTTCCAAAAATTTCATAAACGTAGACATTGTAATTACTTGAGAATTGCTGGTATCGATACCAGCACAATTCGTAAAAATACTTGCAGCAGCAATGGCGTCGTAGATTTTCTTTTGCGAATTTACGACCACTCCTTCAATTTCTGCCTTACTGTTTCTCGTAAGTAAACCTAATTTTTGTGGTTTTTTGATAGTCTTATCTACCGGAGCTTTAACGCCATTTATTTTATTAGATGAGGTATTCACAGCCATACTTCGATACGATATTGCTAATTGATCGAATAAATCACGTAAATCTTTTCGAATTAATAAACTGAAATCGAGTAACAGTTAATATACGGCCTGTGCCCAAACATGATCTTACTTACCTAAAAGAACGAAAAAGTAAAACGAAATCTACAAAATCTAACTGGGTGTCGTATAGAATTGAACCGACTCTTGGATGGCGCCCATGCCATAAATGTTCCGTCGAACCATGGCGATCTCTATCAAACTTTGGTTGGGACTGAGAATGGTAGGCTAATTGTCCAAGACTGTGATGCCTGGCGACGTCTGGTTGGTGTTCTAAGAACGTAGTAGGTGTCGACTGACGATGATGGGTTGGGTTCCTCCAATAACTGCTCTCCATGCACATGGTCGCCGGTTCAACGAAATGACTTCGTAAGCTTCGATCCTTAAAGGTTTGATTGCTCAACAGCTGTTTCTTCTTGATTTTCATCGAAACCTCCCTTCGGAGCACACCGGGCGACTCTCCAGTCTGGCCACTTGGAGTCATTCCAGCCAGAGACCAATCGCGTCCTCCAAATGACTACAATTATAAAATTTTAAAGAAATAAAGGAGACTGCAGTTGTAAAAATAATAAAGAAAATTAACGAATTATTTATTTACCTACCCGAATTGCATCAGCAGCTAAAGGTCCACAACAGTATCCATCTTCGTGATATAGCTGCATGTATTGTTCGCGAAGCCAAAACAACCGCCGATCACATAAAGTTTGTTGCCTGACTATTCCATTTATTAGCCAGCTTAAGCCACTAAACCAAACCCTAAATAAATACAGCGCAAAATTATTTCAAGTTTGAAAATAAACCTGATTTGCTTACCGACATACAGTTGGCGGACAAACAATATACAGCAACCGATTGTCGCTAATTCCGTAACCGTAGAGAATGGTGAGAGCGCATTCGTTGCCCGGTTCGTGATTTATTCCGTACTTTCGACTGACACCGCACAATTCCAAGTCTTTTTCTGCATCTCGCCCACCGAGATGGACTTCTTTTATAGCCATCAAATCCAAAAACCTGCAACAGAATAAGAATTGTTTCAAATTTAAAAACAAAATTGTTTATTATTGTCGTGCCACCTGTCGGTTATCGCTAAAGTGACAAACGCAAATCAAAAAAAGGTTGCATTACTGACAGTTCGCCATGGATCAAGTTGCTAAAATAACAAGAACCGAAGCCGAGGTTACGGAAAATTTTAATAAAGTGGTCGAAGTGTGTAAAAAGATTTCTCACATAACTCATCAAACCAGCGAAAACGAAAGGCAAGCGAATATTCTTCAATTGAAACTTGATCAACTACAGCAGGAATGCTTGAAGTTGGAGATCGATGCCGCGTTACAGAAGAAACAAGTGGAATTCCAGAAAGGCAACGTAGCCGAACAAATTCAAGTTTTACACGACGAAAAAGAACAACTCGAAGGTATTCAGCAAGGAGTTTGGAAGGAAATGAGGGGATTCATGGACGAGGTGAACGGTCGGACATTTTGCAGCGGTCGCGAGGAAGCACAGAAGATTTTGGAAATGCGTGCCGTGGAGGAGTCTAAGCGATGCGTCGAATTAGAAAACTTGAAACTGGAAGGTGAAATTTACGCATTGAACTCGTACGCGAAATTTCAGGAAAAGCGGTTAACTGACATGGAAAATCAGATCGCAGTGAGGCAAAACAAAATGGGATCACCGCAGAACAATTAGAATGCCGGTAAATTAGAAACCTTTTTAGTTGTTTTGTTTTTGTTAATTTTGTTTGTATTAAATTTTCTTTCAACTATCGCGATATTTTATTGATGTACCTACGCAAAAAGTTTTCGCTAGTGAAAGCTAAAACTTTTAAGTAAAAAGACACTATGCCAATAATCCGTAAGAAAGTTTCGAAAAAAGCACGCAATCTTTAAGCTTTCACGAAAGCGTTGTTTGTTTGTGATATTTGGAACCTGACTTATTTTTATTTGCTTAAGCCATTCAAAAAATTTTCTACAAAAATTTGGCTACACTAAAAAAAGCACTGTAAGCTATTGGCAAAACAATTCCTCTAGCAAGCAACCTACTGACCTGCCACTTAGTCTTCTTTTGTACGTCAACATAAAAAATAACAACAAATTACTAACGTAGCTGCGAAGGTTTGCTCGTCGTTGTACAAGTAAAATTTGACGTGTGCTTACCCGTCATCCAAGGTGCTTCCGGTAGATTGCTCAGCTGCTCCCTGCAAAGCTAATTTGGTGAGAAGGCCCGGCGCCAAAGTCTCTTCGGGATTAAAGGACAAGTTGAAATCGGTGGAAAACGGATCGGTTTCGTTAGCATAACCCGTCTTTAATCCACTCCAGCTTGGACGCACCCACGTTAGAGTCGTGCAAGATCGATCAAGTCGCAAATATTGTAAAATTGCTCTAGGACCACCAGGTGGTGTAGGGCCTTCGACTCCCTCCCATAAAAGCACCGTACTTCCGTGATGTAATATCTAGGGACATTCAATAAATTCAAATTGTAAAAGTAGGTCAAGGTCATTTCTCGTGGTGCAAAATTTTACAAACGGGTCACAACTTTTACGTCTGATTTATTACAGGAATCGCTTACCTGCATAACGTGCTGGTCCACTTTGGAGAGCGGCGAGCACAAGCAGACGAAGCTGAGTCCATGGTCGTGCACCAAGGGCTGAACCGGATGATAGCCGTCGACTTCGAAGTCGTACTCGGCATCAAATTCTGAATTTAGAGGCTTCGCAGCGGCTATTATGCGTTGCTTATCTGTTATAGTCGATCTGAAATTTTCAAGAAATTAGAAACCACACTTGGCGATGGTAATAAAATTTCCATACTTGAGATGAGCGAGAAGCGTTGTAGCGGTAGAAAATCGATTGCGACTGTGGAAGTGTTGGTGGCATAATGAAATGTGATCCATAACGGCCTGCGTTTTATAAACTCGCTCCAAATTGATAAGACCTCCAGGTCCAACTTTAGTGAAGTGATGATCTTCTCCATTATAATCGGATATGAACTGAAATAAACGTAAAGGTAATTTATTCATATCATTCTTTCTTTGTCTAAAGCTCTACTGCTGGAAACGTACAACATTTTTGTTCTCAGTAAGCTTACATTGAGATGCAAATAATCAAAACTTAAATCTAGAAAGGAATGCAAAATATGCTTTATCCAGTGTCGCAGGATATTCTCCTCTATGCTAAGATTGAGTATGGGAGACCTACAGTTTAATGTTAATTGGAAATTTACAAAAATTTAAACGCCTACTTGGTCAAAATGCTAACTATGTTTTTGTGACTGCACAAAATGCTAGGTCAAATTATTTTCAGATTAGTGTCAGAATTTCTGCGATTTTTCTTTCTTTACTTTCGTACATCAATGTGGATCTGGGGAGATATAAGTTTTGTTCTGTGAAGTTTATTTAAAGGGGTCCAAATAAAGAAGAACAGATAGAGAAAGCACTCACTTTAAACTGTTACAGACCCAAATTTTTATGAAATATTTAAGGATAACTACAAAATTAAAGGATTAAGGAATTTTTTTAATTACTGATAATTGCTTTTAATTTTTATCTTTTCAGTGGAAGGATGTAGCTATGCATTGCCCCCCGGTCCATAACAGTATAAATGTTTGGGTTTTGAGTATTAAATTTACTTCATAATCATTTGAAGAATATATTGAGAATGTGGACCCGACAGGGCGGCACTGAAAGTCAGATGGTTTAGCTGATAAGTGGAATTTTGAATGCGCACTCAGTGTACACTAATTTTTAAATTTGATCAATAGGGAACTTCAGTTCCCGGCACCAAAGTGAAAAAATTACTTTAACGAGAAAATTAATCTTTTAGTTTGATATTGGGGGATTGCATGCAAAATTTCTAATAAAATTATGGTACTTAGTAGTTGAGTGCGTAAATTACAAATTTTTTCAGGTAAAAAATGCGAAAAACCTAATGGGATTATTCGATTGGCTGGTTCCATAAGGTTAGCCCCGCCCATGGTGCATCTTTTTCATATGCAAGTATTTTCTTGAGATGGTCAATGGATTAGTGATTGTCTCCGTGCTTCGGAGGGCACGTTAAGCCGTCGGTCCCCCTGGGTTGATGAGTGAGTGCTACCATTAACAGAAACAACCAGGGTTACAAGCACCATCTGTGGCCAGTCTAGCGTAGTTCACGTTACGATCAAAGCAGTTGTTGTTTTTTTTTAATAAAACCCTAAAAAAATATCCCCGACGTTGCCCAAAACTGGGAAAACTCGTTTTTAAATTAAATTCGGCTGTAAAAATAAATTTATAATATGATGCTGACTGTTGTACTCCTAGAAGGCAACTGCGCTAACGCACGTACCGTCAATGAGCAAAATTTGATAATTCTGAAATTAAAGGGAAATTTAGGTCAATCCATAATTTAATCACTTCATTTTAATGTCATCTATGTACATGCTATTTTGCATGTCATCTCAAAAAACACTTGTTTTAGTGGGCGGGGCCGCCCACAGTTGACTGATAGCCGGGCTACTGCTAACAACAAATTATAGATCCGAACTTCATCTAAAATCAAATATTCCATTTTTATAGATTCGTAGTTTTCGTTTTCGAGCCACTTCAAACATTTCTTCAATGATTGGAGCGACTCATACATTCTGTATTTCTAGATCCGTAATTTTCGAATTGCGACCGCTGCAGGGATGTTTTTAATAAGTGGAGCTAGTCAGAGATTCACTGACCAACTAGATCTGTCATTTTAAAGTGCAATTGAAGTTCAAAAGTACTTCTAAAAAAATTAAAATACGCTGTGAGCGGGGCAACCCTTATAGAAACAGCCAATCAAAGACAGCCATTCAATTTCTGCCGAATTTAATGTGGTAGAAGCGGTGGATTCAACTTTTTCCAGCTCGTAAGCTAAAGAAATCCGAAGAAAGAATCCAAGACCCGTACGTTTTTAAATTGTATAATAACATCTCACCTACCACTTGTCTTTGTTGTTCCTGTTCCCTATCCTTGCGTGCTTCAAACTTTGAAGATGTTTTTTGCGGTGGAAGATCCTTTATGATATGGTCGTGTACAGTTGACGGAGAGGACAGTATATCACGTAGTTCTCTTAAAAATGCGCCAAAAAACGGAACGACTGGGCATTCCGTCATCGACAGGGCTCTGCTTAGGGCACGGTCATATTCTGCCGATAACAGCGCCGCCGACAAAAAATCCAAGATTGGCAGCGTTTCCTTTTCAGTGATGGACAGCCAAAACGGCTTGAGTTTATTGGATCTGTAATTATAACACGAAAAAACGTTAGTAAGTGTGCAGGCGGCTTTAAATTAAATAAAATTAAAAATATCTCTTTTAAGAAGGTATAAAAATATGAATCGATCCGTACGTGCTTTTTAAACGCTTTGGTATCAAGATACCTTTGTATAACTTATTTAAGTTAATCTTGTCGGTTGATAAATTGTTAAGCCCCCTACAGACGCACGGGGAGAGTAGCCGACTTGAGATAAAATTATGTGTGCACTCAATTTGAAACCTTGGTATTTGTTTTAAATTATTGTAATTTGAGCAAACGATGGAATTTAATAAAAATTACATATTTTATGAGTTGAAATAATGTAGGAGGTAATATAAAATCGTTTCTGTATTTGCATTGTATTATACAGTTTTCTTTACAACTTGACAAACAATGGAAATATAAGGAAGCATAAAAATGTGGTAACAAAAATTGCTATTCGCATTCGAAATGTTTTAGTAATTACAATACAAATAATTCTATTTCTTTTTCTTATACTTTCTCGCACGGGGATTCAGCTTTGTTACACACCCGTCGCCGTCGGGCAATTTGAAAATATAATGAAACTTTCGTTGGTGGAAAAATTTCAGAGAAAATTAAACGAAAAAAAATTGGCAATATTAGTTGGTACATTTATAGCGGTGCTCTACGCGTTCATTAATATGCAAATGTTAGTGGGGTTCCCCGAGATGTTAAATTTCTTCAGGAACGCACCTCATATTAAAGCCACGTGACAAGAGAGTATAACATCAAATTTTTACATTTGTAATTTAATTTGTTTCAAAGGTCATAAAAGTTACGAGCAGGTAGCTACCTCAAAATTACAACATAATTTTATTACTCCATCCAAACCACGATAATTAATTCGATAGAAGGAAGATGAGTTTTTGATTTTCTATTTTCCTGACGTGCTGATACACAATGTCAAAGCAAGTAGTTTCCGCCGGCCTACAACATCCTCAATTCCGCTGGAGGCCGAAAGAAACCCCTACCTTTCCATCGCAGTAGTTTTTCCTTCATTTCTTCCTGCGACTTTTTAAATCCAATTTTTTCGCTCGCACCTCTCAGGCGTAACACATGTCAATATTTTTGTCGGCATTTTCTCTTTACGATTTATTTAAGAAACACTTTGAAAAGTTAAGTACCTCACACATTTATCAAGAGAGTCGAGATAAAATTAATGCTTTAGGATTTCCTCCACTAGCTCGTGAAGTTTTCAACCCCGGCAAAAAATACGTCATGCCGTTTCTAGATTAAATGCACAGCATGCAATTTTTGATCGAATTGAAGTTATTAAACTTTTCAAAACAAAATTCTACGTTAATTGAAACAGCTCCATCCCTTAATTTGTCTTGATTGTGCCGTTTGTCACGTTTAGATGACAACAACAAATTTTCTATGCAGTTTCACTAAAACTTTTCCGCTGTTTCCGTTATTATTGGTGGAGAGATGAAAATAAATAAGAAAAAATGTTGCAGGTGAATTTTAAGTAGGGGGGATGTGTAACAATTCAAAAAAAAGATGCATTGTAAATTTAATCCCGGTTGAATGAAGAATATGTAACGTATTAGCAGTCAGTATGTTAAAAGAAACATTTATGTAATAAAATTACAGAAATAAATCTTTTTACAACTCCATAAAAGCGAGCAGCAAGGAAAATGTATTTTTGCCAGTTCTCTAAGTTTCAAGCTAAGAAAAACTCGAAGTGTCACTTCTACAATAAAATGCACTTGAATAGCTTTTTATTGAATATTTCTTATTTGAATTTCAAACAATTCAAAATATCGACGATAAATTTCCTTTAGTCGGAAACTTTGCAAGTAAAGACATTACAATTGCTCCGACATTAAACAGCTTTAGCATGCTCAAGTTATATTCAATTTTAATGGGATTGTTAAAAATCTATTTCATTTTAATCTCGATTTACTATGATGAATTTAAAACCGACAAGAAAATCTTTTAACTACAATTCGACTACTAATTATTAAAACATTTGCAAAATTGAAGTCGTAACTATCTTGGAATTTAATCAAAGTCTCATTCTCACTCGAATTCGCTTCATGAATGCTCACATTTGGCCGTTCGAAACCCAAAATAAATTAAATTATGAAATCTACTGTTGCGTGTTATTAAATTAATTTAAGAAATCGATTAATAAAGTTAATGGACTACCTGGAGATACTCATTACTTGGATCGATTTTATGAAAGGGAACCCGACGAGAGTTTCTAAGCGTTCACGTGAAGAGTTCGAGTAAAAAAATTTGATGAATTTCCTCCATAGCTTCATCATCGAAACTAAATCAAGAGATTTTCACCGTTTCATTTTCTCGAGACGCAAAAAAACAACCTTTTAAAATTTAATCGAATGCTTTCAATGAATATAAAAGTAAAGTACTCACTTAAGGCCGGCGATAATCTCCATGGCTCCATTGAAATTTCCAATATTCCAGCTGCACAGAGCAACTCGCAGGACACACGAGAGAACAGCTCTTCTGGCATCATGAGTAGGCTGCGAGATTATCAGCTGCGTAACCCATGCGCTGACCTAAAAAAATTATTACCGAAGGGTTGTTATGTCCGGAAATTCAAAAAGGTAATTAAACTACGCTTTCTTTCTTATCAATTTAAATTTTTATTGCATAGGGAAATTTATTATCGGTTATCAAGCGGTTAAACTGAGAAGACGTTCTCTTTGCAACTCCGAATTGCTGCTCTATATTTGGTCACGGTAAGCCACTCGTGCGGTTATGGATTATTGTTTAACGAAAAATTATATTTACTTGGGCACCAACTTCATCAAGCTTCAAACTTCAGTTTAACAATAAATTGTTAAGCAACTTAACAAAATTTTACATGATTTTTGCTTTATTGACAACTCAAACACAACAGGCGCGGCGATTTGCTTTTAATTATAATATCTCGGAAGCGGTCACTCTGACGTCAAAAGTAAATAAAAAATAATTTGTAGAGAATTAAATTCTACGTAAAAAATGTTTTATACATTTTTTTCATAACTTTGATGGATTGTCAGATAATGAGCGTTGAAGTTCTGTTAAGCCTTTGTGCGATTGATCGATAGCAAAAAGTTTGGACACAGCCAACTTTCAATACGTTTTTTTTAATTGAATTTATTAAGTGCATTTTTGTGTCTTAGTAATTTTAAGTGCACTAAAATCTTTGATTTGGGGAAGTAAAGTGGCACTTTTCACTCCGCAACTCTAAGGAAAGGGTATTTTGCTTTTATACTTTTGCTTAATATTATAAAAAGTGGCACTTTAGTCTTTTGGCGTGTAACATACTATTATCGTTTAGTTTTCTTGAACATTCGCTTCCAGCATTTAATTAAATTTCATAGTAGACAGCTCTCCTGAGGTAAACATGCCAATTTTTTATGTAAATTAATAATAATTTGTGTGCACCGAAGTTTGTGCATGCTGGTTACCTATCCATTGTTGCTCCAAACAATCACAATTTTCAACTTTTTTTGTAGAAACTTTAATTATCTATAAATTATTTTTACTATTCATTGCTTACCTAACTATAGTATTTACAGAAATACGTACAGAAAATTGTTTGTAAATAATGTAATTCTCTACAGATTTAGTTTAATTGATTTTCAAGCTTATAGGAACCGTTTCCGAGATATCGGCAAGAAACAAATCACCAATATTAACCCTACGTTAGTTTTTTTATTTTTCCTTATTTTCCACACAGGAGAGCTCCAGAGACCGTTGATTGCTGTGATGTCAAGTCCAAGAACGAGGAAAACTACCCCAAATAAAATTTGGTTAGGTTAGGTTAAGTTAGGTTCGGTTAGGTCAGCGGGATTGAGCTGGATTTAAACCACCTTCGGTACAGGATATCTTCCTGTTATGAGATAAATTTATTTATTAAATAAATAAATGGAATTGTTAAGTGCGCCAAAATACCTCGGGGAAGTTTGTAATTAACGGTTTTAATCATCGTCTGATTAAGCTAATACCTAATATTTTTGAAGATTGGGAACTAAATTAATCTTTAGCCAACGAGTTTGTTTAACATTAACAGCAAATATAATAATCTAATGATTGGGTAATTTACTCGATTAATCTAATCGTAAATTAAAATAATTATTTATCGATTATTTTATTAGGTTACATAGATAGGAATAATGCGTAATAGTTGAGAAAGACTAAATGGTCAAAACAGGTTGAACATTTCGAAATTACCACTATCTATGATTCAAAACAGATTAGATTAAAAAAAAGCTCAAAATTTAATTGAAACGTGCTGAGAGCACCAACCATTTTGATTATGCGTTCAATAGCTTTGTCAAAATCGACCTCGTTAGTTGAAAAGCAATTAAAAGTCTATTGAACTGCAGAACTCACAAATAACTGAGGTTGCTTTTTAAGTGGTCCGCTCGATCAGTGTTAAAATTAGTTTTTCTACAGAGAAAAAATCGGAAAACCTTAAAATTTTATGCGGCTTCGAACTTACCTCGTTGAATCGTTTGATTAGGGTGGTTACAGATGATCTTGTGGAGGAATTACCGGGCAAACTTTCAGCAGCCGTTCCAGTGGTTCCCCCCAAATCAAAGGTCACCTGGCGTAGGTAGTCGATTGGCGGAACCTGAAAAATAAAAGTCCTTGTAGGAAGCTTCGGAAAATCAGCTGTTACCAGCATCGTAATCCCTTATTATAAAGTTGTGTTGTTTGTAAAACATTAGTTGAGACAAATCTAAGTTGAAAAGTAATTAAAAAGTTTGTCGGAAAGGAGTTAAGTACAAACAAGCCCGTGTTGTTTTTTATGTTGAAAATTCGTATTGCTTGCTTAAATATTAAAATAAAGGATTCTTTGTGACGGAATTTTTAGTTCGCACGTGCACGCCGTGTGCACGCACAATATTAAATCGAGAAGAGGAAAATTATGCACACTCTCATCTGCTGTGTTTTACATGATCGTTACATGAGGAAAATATGATATCAGATGAGATAATAAAGTAGCATGCAAATTATTATTGAAATGATCGCAATTTGCAAATGGGTCCGAACAACAAAGCATCCAGGATGTGCATGCTTTATCAAATTATGTCAACACGCCACATTGGATTCTAATTCCATTTTAGTTATGTCAAAGCTGCAATTATCATGCAGCAGATGAGATTGATAAAAAAATCAGAGGAAAATCCAGAGAGCTTTCATATTTACAACAAAAAGTATCAAATTGTGGAAACAATTTCCAGGGCGATGCCGTGTTAAAATTCCTTTCAGCTCTGTGTTTCAGAAGGTTTCGCCAGATGTTACAGTGTAACTTCTGGTAGTTCATGTTTTTATTATAAATTAGCATTTACAGACAAGTTGTTTAAAACTTACACAAGCTCACCCAAACTTTTGTGCTCAAAAAACTTCCAAAGATTTAATTACATTTTTCTCTTGATTTACCATTTTTTGTATGGACTTCGGCTCAGCTCTGAGAAGTTTTTACAATATTTAAGTTTGTGAGTTGAAATTGTTGAAACGAAGAACAAATAATTGGAGCGCAAATCAAAATTAAGAGCAAAGGTCGGCGAATATAGGTCTTTGCACATTTATAATCTGGCTGACTTAAATTAAATATTTAGATTTTAGTCACAAACCAGAGATCTAACCAGCTCAGTTAAAATTCATAGTTTCTATGCTAGATTAAATTTTCTTAGGTAATAAAATTACCGGCGGGCGTAAATTGCAGTATCATCTGCGTACAAGACGACAACATTCAGCCTCGAAGCTAAATATTTACAAAGAGTATCAGATTTAAAAATTTTAATTTTGTAATTATTTTTAAACAAACAAAATTTTGCAAGAAAAACAGCAAATATCAACTGAATAATCATTATTTACCAACAAATAACAACAAATTGGTTCATTTTAATTAAACACAATTGTTTGAACTAAAATAAAATAACCGTAACAATGTTTGTAAATACGAATTAATTGATTAAAAAAAGTTTGGAGTTTATTTCAGTCGTTTGAAGTGGGTATTACAATTATTATCAAAAAAAAAAAAATTTAATTAAAATAAATTGAAATTTCTAAGCCGCATAAGTCGGTCGATTTTTATAATATCGGATTCTATCGAATGGGAAAGATTAACGCAACTTTGTGGTTTATTGTAATCCAGGTGAAATATCGTTAAACAATTTAGTTTCTTCAGAAAGCTATTAAGCTCACTTGTACGGGTTTTTTACCGCTACAAGTGAGCTTAATTGGTTCCTCCAAAAACCAGCAAGTATTTTCGCAAGATATTAACACTTTCGGTAAGTTTTATTTCTTATTATTTTATTTCTCCAAAATTTCATTCGGAGTGAGAAAAAATGCAATAGTTCCAGAGTGCTGGAAGTGAGCTTGACGAATTTATGGTGAGTTAAAGTTAATTTTGAACTGGTTTTGGTATTGTAGGAGTAAATTTGGATATTTTAATGAATTGTTGCAAAACAAAAATTAATGGATGTCAATAGGAATGTTCGTTATATCTCGTTAGGTTCCAATATCAAATGAAAGCTCTTGGGAGGATAAATTGCGAGACGATAAAACAGAACAGCCATAATTAGAGAAACTATACAAATCAACCTTGTAGCCTTTGGAAATTGGCGACAAATACAAATAATTGGTTGAAAAATTTGAACAAAATTGGATAGTGCTCGTAGGTAAGCCGTTTAAAAATAATGGTAAAAATTTGTATATTATATGTAAATAAAAAATGATATAAAATGTCACACACAAGAGGAAACAAGAAAATTTAAATGGAAAGCGTAAGTACTTAATATGATGATGGAGTGTATGGCTTTGGGTATACATGGCGAAAATAAAACGAAATTAAATTTAAATAAAAAACATGGCTAAAAATGTTCTCAAAGAAATAATTGAAATTTTTGTTTAGAATTCCAATTGTTAATTCCACCGAACTTAGTAGCCGATTGTATAATTAAATAAGAAAAATAAAATGATTACCAAATGGACTATGAGTTTAGAATGCTGTATAAACTTGCAATTCAATAACGAACGGTTGGCAAAGAACGCGAGAGCTTCGTGTGTTTTACAGAGCGTAAACTTTTGAAATTCAATTTAACTTCAAAACAATCATTCTGTCAATATAAGGTATATTGGTTTCAAATTAATGCAATAAAAATAAATGTAGTGGAGGCCAATTTTCGCAGAGAGTGATGAACCACGTGAACTTCTTTTTTGCAACAAAGAGCGATTAGTTTGGAAAACTAATAATTACCTGATAGAAAAGTTGATATTCTGTGTCGGCCAGGCGCAATGCAACCTCTTCGGGGAAGTGGAGGAGCTGTTGCAACTCCTCCAGCTCTGCGCAGTTAGTCTTCTGCGCTGCAAGAGGAATCCTCTTCTCCAGCTCTGCAACAATATACAGTCAGTCATTTATTTAATTCATTCCAAAATTTACTAATTTTTCTACTGGATATAATTTTATTGGATAGTATAACAGCACCTGTAGCTTGTTTACTCGACTTGTCGACACTAGATTACTTATCTGTCTACATTAACAAACCCCGCACAATTGATGAGCTCAAGAGAAATATTGACGATAAAATTTGAAACTTTCAAAACTTTCGCACTCAGTCGGGATGATTTAACGAAGCGTTTACAAGAATTATTATGACAGGATGGAGACCACATTTCCCCACTTTAAATTAACAAAAATTATAAGTTTCCAAAATAATTAATTTTATTTTTAATTTTCCAATTCAGGGCTTTAGTGATATTTAAACCGGGCGATACCAGGTACGACTAATGGTAGGTCATCATTTTTCATTCATAATTATTTGTTGATATCGGGAAAGCGTTTTTATCGTCACGTCTCGATTTGTCCTGTTAAACATTTTAAATGCTGACAGCTTAGACAAAATTTTCTATTTTTAGTTTCAGGAAAATGTCGACGCAGGAAAGCTCGACAAAAGTTTTCCTGTGATTTTGCGATGGTAATTTATTCATATAATATGTAGTACCTGTTTTTCTCATTTCTTTAAATGCAAATTAAATATCTCTTTAGATCGGCTAAATCTCTAAAAAGTTTGCATTTCCAAGTTGTTTGAGGCTTTCCTAATTTTCAATTAACTTTATTGTATTAGAAGAAGTCAGACAAGCAAGCAAAAATGCGAAAGCCTCAAGCAAAACAATGGTATTTAATTATATAAATATATTTCTTTATTAAATTGTGGGGGGGGGGTTGCTTAGTTATAAAAATGGTTATATTGAACATCTTTTTGTACATCGTATATTTTTCCTTGTTCGTTGTTGTTTGCAGCCAGTCAATATGAACATTTTTGTAAAATCAAGTCGAACAGGGGTTGCACTCCAGTTGACTGACGACGTAAACTTCCTTTTATTTTTGTTTTGTATTGTCGTCCCTTAGGGCGCGGTTGAATATTGGATACTGTTAAATCCGTTTTAGATATACCGCGTGGCGCCTATCCAATTAGTTCAGCAGCTTTAGTGTCTTTGGAGATTAGCCGACAATTTGTGACCAAACAACCCTGTAATTTTCCGAAAACTTAAAAATCGGTAAAATAGAAGAACTTGAATAATCAAAAGAACAAAAGAGTCGGCGTCAGTTATCCATGCTAATCAGAAACACTCGTTCGCTTTCATCGTGTCAATTTTGAGTTTACTTAAGTGAAAAACTAATTCTGTGAATGCCGTCTTGTTTAAGAGAGTTGTATTGTTTTAACACAACAAAATAAATCGTGCTTCATTTTTATAAAGCAAATGTTTAATTTTAAACTTCAATGCGCTTAGCGAAAAAAACGGTTTGTTTGTATTTATATAGCTACGACATATTTTTTTGGGAAACAACATTTTCAGACTTGTCGGAAAAACTTTGCAGCCGTTATTGGATTTTGCAACTTTTCTTCAAATCACACCCTCCATAAAACTTTTTATGTCGACACACTTATTTTTTTGTTTCATATTGTTTACTTAATACTTTTTTCCTCAGTTTCCAGAGAAATCCACTATGCTGCTGTAGTTTTTGTGCTCATTTTCCCGAGACAACCTCATTAACACTACTACAAGCATTATGTAAACATTAGCACCAAAACTGTTTGACAAATTGTATTTGCAGAAAAACTAGAAAGCGGCTTTCCAGTTTATCAAGACGTTTTCAAGTAATGCGGAATTTCAAAAATTCTTGGGTGCGATAATTGGGTTTTTAAATAATTTTCGAAAGCTTTCAAGTCGGAATAGGAAAGCAGGGAAGTAAAATTTTGCGAAGTGCTATTATTTATTTAACAACTCGATTAGTTTTTCTCCTACATTTTTTGCTCACTTTTTTTGAATACCTAATCCAATTTTAGCCAACCGAAATAAGATATGGGTAATATTCCTGTATCGATTTCTCTAAGCCGATTCGGAGCGAAGTTGAAAGTTCACGCAATATTTGTGACATTTCATTTTGATACAATAGCGAGATAATTTAAGAACAATTGATGCGTTTTTTTTAGTTTTTATTAAATAACATTTAGCATGAGTTATGTTCGGGAAAGCGAGCGCCGGAAGCATTTTTCAAAAATTATGCAATAAAATACTGAAAAACATATTGCTCTGTCAAAAGTTTCCTTATGTTAAAGTTACAACTACGTTTCCAGTTTTTCATGCCACGCGCGAGAGGTTCAGACGTGAAAATAATGATATTGTGTTAAATTTTCCGAATCAAGAAAATTTAAACAATTTGATTAATTGACAAGGATGGGTCAGCTTTTATGTTGAAAGCGGATTTCCTTGCGAAATATTTTATGGATTTTTGTTTTATACATTCAATCTTCCACACTTTCCACCAACTGGAAAACATCGATCTGGACATACTGGCCAATAAAATTTGATAGCTTCAAAAGGGATTTTTTATTTAATTTTTCTTTTATTATATTTTATGGCCAGTCGTTTGTGAAATTTTTTCAATTTAATTTTCAGCTTCATTAAAATGTTGGCAAAATAGAACTTTCCATTTGTCATAGTTTTCTACGATATCTATAAATGTCTTGAAAATATTTCCGATAATATGATGAAATTTTGACGTTTTCTTTAGCTGTTTAATTTGACACGCAACAACTGGAAATTGATCCGTTTCTACATTTCTTACAAATTGAGGTTCATTATTACGGAATGAAATAACGAGGGGTCGATTTATTATCTTTATAGTCTTTGCTTATCAATCATTTTTGTGGTGTTTCCACCTTAATAACCGAGGTTCGAATTTCCATCGGCCACTTACTTTTGTTTGAATAATTTAGTGCGGGGGTGAGGCCGCATCTGGTGATGAATGTAGGAAGAGGAAGTTAAATAATTTCAGGACGATTTCAATGAGTAAATTATAATTGCACGTCAGTTTAGTGCGAAATATGTTATGAATTTCTAGGAGAAAACAATATAATTCAGCATTATTTAAACGCGCCCGAAGGAAGTTGAAAGGTTTTGGAAAAGGGTTGTGAACATAAAAGCCTGGATGAGGACAGGAACCGGCTGTAACAAACGTCAGACAGCACCTGCAGGTTTTCCAAATTGCTTCAACATATCATATACTTTTGTGACAGGCTTTACATAAATATATTTTTGGTAGTCGATTTTCCATTTTCGATTAGCAACGCAAGCAGGAGTGTTAACAAGCTCGCAGTTTGATGATTAATTCAACACTCTTTATTACCTCGTATCTCATATGTTGTTAATCTAACTAATTTCCTAAGTGTATTCCCTATCCACGAAGCGGAAATGTTTTCATGTAATATACAATGCACATAATAATACACGTTCGGTATCTAATTATCTAAATTTAAAATTTGCGTGCATTAAAGCCACCTAAAAGCTACATAGGTAATAAAATAAATGTACACATTAAAAGGATTAAGAGAACATTTTATCGACGCCTAAACAAACAACGAAAATTTTAATGGAACAATGCATGTTATTTTATTTCGATAAACTACCCTTAGTGAAGCAAAAGTCGTGTCGATTGTTTATTATTCCAGGTATCATGAATATTTTTGTTAGTTTTATGTTTGTTTATCACAAATTTTAATGTCATATGTCAACGTCTTTCTACATATTCTACCTAAAAGTGAATCACGTTGAGAGCTTTCAAACCTAAACACGCACCTTTTGGAAGATAAGATTTACGAAAGTCCATGTCTACGGGAATAACTTTACCAAACTCCGTATATACGCAAAACTTGATTGTTTAGTAAATTACTAGTTATTTAGTAAATTAATTTTATAAATAAATTATTATTCATGCTGAATTTTATTAAATCTCGTGAAATTGCTTATGAATATTACTTAAATTATTGATTTCTAATTAAAGCCTGCAATTTCATAAAAATGCAGTAAGTCAAAGTAGAGAATGGGTACAGACCTTCGTGTAATACCCATATGTTCCCTCCGGTGAAGTTTGATTAACTTCATTTTAAATTTGTTGTTGTTTTTATAATAATAAATTAACTTACCGTCAGTGTGAAGTAGAAGGTGTTCATGTATGTGGGGCTGTATGTCTACTGCTAGATGGAGCTGAGGGCCGTTTAGCTCACGCATGGCCCCACTGGTCGGGGAGGCCCACCAGTCGCGGTCATGTGTGTCTTACCAGGGCCCTTTAAAATTACGATCCGCTCTGAAACAAGAAAAAAATCTTAATGCAAAGGTTTCAATTTGAAACCAATTTTCAAATGTAATTCAATTTAAAATTTAAAAAATCACAATACAGCTCATAATTTAAGTCGTGGGTCGTCGTAATAGAATATTTTACGATGATTAGTTTATGCATATTTCAAATTTATAAACAAAAATGTCGAGCAAATTAAGAAAACCGCCGATTTGACTTGCAAATTCAGTCCGAATTGAATCTGTTCGCAAGTTGTGCCGTCGTTAAAGAAAGAAAAATTTCCTCATTTGCATGCAATGCTGTTCATTCACATTGCGACGATTTCAAACTGTACAAACGTAATGATGTGTTTTCCGCAAATCGGAAAAATCAGGTCAGCAAGTAAACGAATATTTCACTTTATTTGAAAAAGACTGCAAATTAGAAAAAATTATCGTCGGACCTGAATATCTTAAACATTTTCAATTTAAGAAAACTCCATTAACCATCACATCAAATAAAAGCAAGTTTCCTTTTGAATTTAAAATAAAGCAAAAATAAGATTACGAGTTTTTATTATTTTCAGAAAGCGTTTTCGTCTTTCTTCCTGCTCAAAGGTGTGCAATTGACAGAATAAATTTTTATTTAAGCACCCACATGTAAAGGTAATCTCCTACCAATTAACACCTAATTTATGCGACCAATTAGTACTGCAAATAAACTTTAAGACTGCTATTGATGAATTGTTTTACTATGCGTAGAATGGAAAATTACCATTTTCCTAATTACGAAAAATTGCTGTGGGTGTGATAGTGTTTTCGTTTTGGACGTCCCACATTGTACAAGCCGGAAAACTCAAGCTAAAATAATAATTTTTGAACTAAACTATTCAGCAACTCACATGGGAAAAATGTAATTAACTTTATATTTAACAGGGAACTCTACAACAAATTTAATTTAACATGTTGAAATTTTGGAATTTTGTAATATGGAATTATGATTTATAGTGCAATATAACACAAGAAAATGAACTTAACATTGCGTTCATCTATCTCGGGAAGTTCCCTAAACCAAGGAATCCCTAACGTGTGTTTAGTTCTGTCGAGATACTCTACAACGTCTACTCTACAACAAAACAAAACTTTGTATATTTTATTTTTAGAATAAATTGCCCGCTTTATTACTTTATTAAAACGGTTAAGTTTTTTTTTAAATACCTACTTTCATATTGTACATTTTTGAATTTGAAAATATTTTGAAGTTACAGTTTGTTCGACTGAAAATAATAGAACAAGTGACTATTTTGAAAGATTTCGGACAAATTTGAATTTAAAGTCTAAGAGAATTTATGCTATTAGAGAAAATGTAAGGGTTGAAATATTTACCGGATAGTCGGCTTTTGTTTTATAGAATATTTAAGTTCTTTTACTTTTACAAATTATTAATTTCTTTAATTCAGGTGTTCGCTCGAATCTTTAACGACCAAATTGTTGCGCTAAACCTGAAATTATTTCTAAGACGCAACAAGTAAAAAAAAATTGGGAAAATCGTACTGAAAACGCTAGCCTACAAGGTGTTTCCAGAAAATAATGTAACTTGGAAGGAAAGCTAGAAAATTTTGAAAGAAACAGAATTCAAACATATTAAAAAATGGAAGTACCAGAAAATGAAGCAATTAATGTAGATAAAATGAAGAATATTCTGATATTCTTTCTTGCTGGTTTAAAATTTATTAGAACTTTTATTTATTAATTGAAATGATGAAATTCTGCGATATATTGAACCAATTAAATTTCATTATTGCTGTGTCAATATAGAAAAAGCTTCATTTAAATTAATTACAATAAACTTTTTAAAGCTGCAATTTATTCCATTTCTTGGTTTTCGTGTATTTACATTTTCTGTATGGATATGAGCAGTACTAAGCTGTATTAAAGTAATATTTCAGAATTTGCCGCTTAATCTTGAATTAGAATTTACAATTTTAGGATGTTGCGTTTGAATAGTTCACCACAAAAAGCTTTTAAAGCAATATTTGCACGCGTACCTTTCTAAACGCATTATTTCCCTGCATTTCTGGGCAAAAAGTTTCAAATTTTCTTTTTTTCAAATTGTGAAATTAAAAGAAAATTATTATAATTTACCTGCTACATAGTGGAAGGTTGGTTTTGGTATATTTTTGAGTAAAATGTGAACGGCCGGTTTTCCCCAAGGGAGATTACGTTGTATCTCAGGATGAAAGCGTTTTGGTTGGTCAAATTTGAAATCCTAACTTTTCCATCGGCACAGATGCTTTTGTGACAAATAAATTTTAGTCTAACTTTTGAAAGAACGCGTTAATTAGCATAAATTGAAAAAAAATCTGTTTTGTTAACTTTAAAACTATTACGAGTTACCGAGCTGGCAAAATACAAAGTGTTAAAAGCTTTTCCTAGTTTCGCTCAAGTCGGTTTTTATCTTTAACTTAGAACAATTTTGTTTAAATGGCGTGTTAGTTTTTATGTTTAACTTTTAGTTGATGCCAGCTGCATTGCACATTTAATGCAATGTATTCGTTATTCTTTTTAAATTTTGTAACTATTCAGTTTGTTAAACTTTAATGCTGGATTAAAATATTATTGGAAAACTTGGAAATTTTATTGAAAATGATAATTAACTTATTAAGTAGTTGAAAACTTTCGAGATAGCTTAAAAGTTGGAGGAAACGTTGAAAAATGGAAAATTAAAGTCAGCTCGACTTGTTTTAATGGGCATTTATTTTGAACTTTAATATTTTACTATCGAATGGTATTTACTATTTAATGTGTTTTGGATATGGCCTGGCTGGAATAAACTATCATCATTATGCGCGAGTATCGTAGTAGTAAAATGAAAAGCTATCATAAATCAAATTAAAACCAGATTAAACTTTAATATGATATTAATAGCCTTTCGATGTATAAACAGTATCTCATATTACTTATCAAGTTTGAATTTCCATTCGTTGTTTATTAACGTTGCTATATTGTGGAGCAATTTTACCAGCTGGGATTTAATTAATCAAATGGATGAGTTTGTTAAAAAAAAATGTTTCGTTAAACATAGCATCGATTTTTATTGATTTATTCCCAAGGAGATGAAAAAACAGAAAAAAACAATTTCTATTAAAAAAAATTTTAATAGACGTTCGGAAAGTCGTTCTTTGCGCATCCAATATCGTGGGAAAAGTGGATCCTTTTCCCGCGTAAAACATAAAACTTTTATTTTTGGGAAAAAGTCTAAAAAATAATTTATTTTTTATTTCAAAACCTGTGTACGCCGCTGATTTTATTTGTATTGTGAATTATAACATCCACAACTGTAGAACCAACGAGAAACGAAATAATATTTACAAAACGAGCAGGGAAAATTGATTTTTGGTTTAAAAAATATTTACTGTTTTTCAAAATATTTTCCTTTGTATGTCAAACAAAAATTTCAAACAATTTAATTCTATACAATTCTAGTTTCAACAATCTTTGTAACTGGATATTTGCAGAAGCAATAAAATTGGTTTTGTTTAGCAAAATGTATTAATAATGAGTTTTACCTATGTAAAGTCTGTTGAATATTGATAAACGTATATATTTAATTAATTATCGGTGATGCACAAAAACCTTCAAAATCAATCATTATAAACTCAATGAAACTTATTAGTATGGTACCTACATGAATAATATTCTGTTTCATATTTTGATGCGATTATAAAGCGACCCTTTTCAAACTAGCAATTCTTGTTTAATAATTCAATATTATACAACGGTACGTTTATTAAATTGATTTATACGATAAAACAATGCCGTACATTTTTTCAGGCTTGCTGATTAATTTAATTGTTGCAAATTAGCTACATTGTAGCGCACTTTGGCTATTATTTCTTCAAAATCCATAAGGCAATTTAAAAATAAGCCCTTAATTTGGTAAATGTATTTGTTTAAGGTTCGGTTCGATTCGGTAAACAATGCTGTTGTAATACATTAAGATTTCATTTAAATCGGGAAAATTTATAAAAACAGACAATCGCAACAAATATTTAAAATATATTGGTAAGTGGCAATTAACTTACATAATTTCGGTTTCGCAAATAAAAAATTGCTCGTTGAATTTAAGGAAACGCTTCATTATATAAATTCCTGACCTGAAAATCCAATTAGTCTTCATTGAATTTGCATTCGTCATTTTTTCAAAATTATGTTAGAGGAAATTTGTTGACCTATTATGGGTTTAAACGTGCAATTTGTCATTCGGAGAGTAAATAAATTAAATTCTCAGTTACTTGACAAATAATGTCATTGAAAACTTGTAATTAAAGTTTCAGTGTAATATGAAAGGATCTCACATTTCAATGTAACTGAGATTTGTCCTGATCGACAAAATTTCGATAATGTGAGGATTTTACGTACGTAATTATGGGGTTATCGACATTCCGAACGTGGAATATGACGAATCGAATTCACCAGGGTATTGTGTTTATGTCAGGCTGGAAAATCTGACAAGGTCCCTTTAAGGGATGAACGAACACGCAATACATCAACAAGATTAACAAACCAAGCTGTCTAAACATTTTCCAGCCACCCCGTATCACAATTACATCGAGCATCACCAAAGCACTTCCATTAAAATTAAAAGTTGTGCTACATTATAACCCAATTTGTGTAACCACTGAAATTAATTAAAGTTTAAGAGAGGAAAACGAAATTACTGGTTTATATTATTAGACAAATTGAAAAGTAAACAAAGTTCTTGAGAAAGTGTTTAATTGCCTGTTAAAGTTCTCCCTTGTTTTCTCAGAAAATTTAAAATAAAATTTTAGATTTTTCAAGTTCCCCCGTGCTAAAAAAATAACAAAAAAGTTTAATCACAATTCTAAAGACTTTCTAATTACATTTCAAAACTTTTTTTCCATTCCAGGTGCAAAAACAGTTATTCTAATGTTCGGAAGAATTATTTCAATCTCGTGATTGATACCTTGACTAATTCAAAGTAATTTAATTAAAATTATATTTGTAGAAATGTTGGATTTGACGCGTACAATGTAGAACAAATTTCATTATAGAAATTCTAATTTGCACAAATTTGAGATTAATCGCTAATTATAGAGTCATAAATTATTCTAATAGTTTCACTTTTAACTTTAATTGAACATTTGAACGCGAAATCAAGGGCCGATAAAAAATTTATCCTAAGTTTAATTTTTTGATATTATGGTGCCGGTTTTGTCTACCTTAAATGCTGCCCGTCCCTGCTCGGATTTGTGGTTTATTAATGAATTAATCACAAAAACACTCACTTTTCATGTTTTTCTCTTGATTTATAAGGGGCGTGGGCCGATAAATTAATTTATGATCCGACTGAAGAGCTCATAAAACGTCCGGCGTCGTAAAACCAAAGTTTGTAGTTTTTATATAATTTTTTAATCAAATCAATTACTAGGTTCCACCCTTCTTTATTGAAACCAAGGTGAAAAGTATTTTTTGAAAAGAAAATTTAAAATATTCAGTACTGGAAACCTCCCTAATATTACGAACATTACAAAAATGACCATTTATTTTTACATCACAGGGTGGTGGTTTGTACGAACGAACAAGTTAAGCGGTGTGGGGTTACAAAATTATTAATGTGTTTACTAAAGTAAAGACTCTCGCCCACTGTTGTTAAATTACAAATTATTCACAGAAAATTAGCTTCATTTTCGAATAAAACATACATAACACAATTATATAAATTAATACCAGAGAAGATGAAGTAAATTATTGGGTTGCTGGCTCTCAAGTTGCAATTTCTCTCCTACAGTTGTAATTAATTAATTAATTTACTTTGTATTTTTTTAAATTAATTAATTACGGCGCTTGTCGAATTAAAATGAACAATCCGACTTTTTTCTTTGTGAGACAGAAGTAATTGAACACCAAGCTCGGTGCAACAATACCTAATAAAATAAATTAGTTTGTAACTTTCAAATAACAAAATTTCGAGGATTCGTGGGCACCAATTCCTGGTTCGATCTCACCCACCGTATTTGAAAATTAAGTTCTCTAAATGTTAATTGCTTTCCGAGCAAGCATGACATGTAATAAAAAACAGTTACTTTCGACATAGATGGAAAGCAAAAGAAAAACCTGGTTAGGTTTTTGTAAAATAAGTCGTCAGGAGATCGATAAAATAACAATAAATTAAACCTGCAGTTCCTATATACTTTATTTGACACCGTAATTGGTGCCTTTCTGTTTGCTGAAACGGAGTAACGTTAAAAAAATAACCGGCTCACTTCATCAAAGAAGGAATTTTTCTAAATTAAATTTTCCTCAAATTAAATTCTTTATTTTAGTCCTCCCGTGAGATCGCAATCCGCACACCTTGCAGGTCCTGGGAAGTTGCCTTTCACTTGGAAGAGTCTCTTTCCCTAAATAAGTTCAATAATTCGACGAGGGGCAATTATTATTTTTTTAATTGTTATCTACACCGCCCGATAATGCTTCGCGAGACTATAAAATTTAAAAATCGTGCCAAAAGCTAATTGTACAGTTTTAATTTGAATTTTTATCAGAAACAACGTTTACACAAACAGCAGATAAGATAATACAAATTACCGACACCAAATAATAGCGCTATTAAAATAACATCCGATCTTCAAATATTGATAAATTTAATTTTCAAGAAATTTAAACTCGCACGATTTCAGGATTATACCAAGATGCGGTTAAACTACAATTCGAGCAGTTGAGTTTTCCAACTTTTAATTTGATGGTTTTTAGAAAAACCAGGACTGGAAAGGGATACCTTTCCCATTAGGAAAATTACCGTTTCTTTCGTGGATTTCACGTCAAACAGTTTAGGATAAATGAAGTTGTTTAAAATAGAAAATGGTTTTATTGCTTTTTGTTGGTCTTAAAATTACTCTGGAAACCTGTTTAATTTTTCAAATTATCCTTTCGTTGCAAAAAAACTATTTTAACTTTTGTCTATAAAAATATTAAATTTTTTGTCTTTACACATCTAAAAATAATATTTTCGCTTATCGAACATAATTTGATATATTTTACGAAAACTTCCCAAGAGTTTAAATTTAAATATCTTGGGATCCAAAAGATCCTTTACAGATAAGAGAAGGATACGTAGGAGGAAGTACATTATAATTGCAAATAAGGTGGTCTTTATAGCAGAACCTAACATCATTTAAATTTATTTAAGGTTGTTTTGATCGACATATCCAGCTATTTGCCTATTTATACATTGTAATTTTCATAGTAATTAATTTTTGTCATAAAAATTTAAGTTGGCATGGAAACCGTTAGGTATTATGTCTAAATTTATAATGTGGCCAAATTATTGTGTGCTTTCCGTTTATATTAACATATCTGTGGGAATGATTGAACTACTCACATTTAGTTTAGAAATTGCTAGAGGATACCAATATAAGCAAAGCTGATGGTTTAGAGATATTCGGTGCTAGCTTTGGTATATCCTGAAACGTTTCGTATTAAGTAATTTATGTAAAGTAAGTCTTGTCTAGCAAATTACTTTACATTTATAATTCTACCGTAATTAGAAACTGGATAAGGCACAACGGATTAACTGCTCTAAAATGTATTAATAAAAATTTCGTTTTGTGCCGGATGCAACTCCTCAGACCAGCCAGGGGTTCCCCTAATCGCTGTCCGTCCTTGCTCAAGTTTCTAGTTCAAAACTGTTTTCTTCTAGTATTTATGTTTTAAACCGGAGATTATCCAGCAAAGAAAAAATATACTCCGGATATTGTTTTAGTTTTCCGCAACTAAACATCAAAACTGCGGTTGGCCTGGAGCTATTTATGATGTTATGGCCCAGCACTGAACGCGTTCTCTATTTTTGGGATTTAACAGGAACATCCTATTGTATTTTGTGTTGTTTTGATTTTGAAAAACCGATTTGTAACAATCAGATTGACTACAAAAGGTTATTATTGTCTATCTTGGGACATTAGATCTAACCATTTGATATATCACTAACATTTATGGTCATTTGTTGTTGTAGTAATAAATAAAATAAATCATTGGCAAAGAATTCATTTTTTATACTTAGCTTGACTTATACAAATGGTCTTCAAAAAGCTCTTCCTTTTTTAACGTATGGTAGTAAGTAATTTAAAATAGACAAGCCATTTACCATCTAAATATATTTAACGATGTTAATAACAATAAATCAAATGGTAATTTATCGATTTCCAAACTGTTTTCTATTTTTACCAATTATTATTATTAATAACTTATTTAAATAAGTATCGGACCTATAAATAATTTAGATGTTTGAAAGGTTTCTTCGAAAATGTACAAAATTTGAATTATGGACGCAAACATGTCAATCGGACGTGCACCGGAGTGTAAATATCGGAAAAATTAAAAATTTTTCCTGCCCCCGCGCCGATAAGTGAGCAATAAACATACAATTTTCTCGGAAATTATTAAAAGTACAACAGGAAATAATTTTTTTTGCACTTTGCTAATACGAGCAACATAAATCTAAATATATTTTTCAGTGACTAGATTTTTGCCAAACGATTCGGAGAAATACTGTGGATGTTTATAACGAATTGACAGACACAATCAAAGTGAAGGTTGTACTTTTAAAATTTTCAACAAGTGTATTTCAAGAGTAAAATATTTATGTAAATACGATCGTGTACCTACACACGTTTTGCATTAACATATATCGAAAGTATTGCTCAATTCGACACCAGTGGCTCACTTTATCCCGCTTTTTCGTTTTTGTTTGATTACCACCATTTTTACACGTTCTTTCAAACAAATTATACACAAATACACATAATAGCATAATTTATTTTACATATATTTGTATATTTTTTTAACATTTTATTTTAAGATCAAGTAGGCAAACGACAGAGCTCCGTCTTCCGGTCGTAGTTTTCTGCAAATATCTCTTAAACGATTTGAGCTACCGAAACATACCAATTAACAAAATTAAAGAGCAGAAAATTAGCTACAAAAAAGCTTAAGTATGTTTTTTGGGTAGTACGCTTAGTTTAGCCCCAAAATGGCGATGAAATGACGAAAGGTCTACCCATTATCAAAATAATTTATTTTACTGCCACAGCATAAGTCATAAATATGTAATTGTGTGACAACTTTTGCTTTTAAGACCTGGAATTTATTAAATTCCTATAGTTTAACAACATAAGCCAAGAATGAAAAAATGTTGTAAGGGCAAAATAATGTAATTGTTGCGTGTTTATAAGCAATTCACGTACATTACTAATTTTGTCTTGTATTTAAAATATTAGGGCTCACTTTCTCGTACATATAAATTTTTGTGCACATATTTATTGAGATAACAAAACTAAAAATAAAATGTTATGGAAATTTACCTGTCCTGACAAAATATTTAAAAATAATTAGAATCTGAATTGCTGGTCTTTTACTTGTCAAACAATTTACGTAACGCTAATGTGTTGAGACAGGCGGAAAATTTTATTAATATCACTGTGTGGTTTATTTAAAAAATAAAATATTTACAATAAAACATATTTCGAAAGGGCGGCATCCCATTACTCTTCCAGTACCAGCCGCCACTAAGTATTTGTATACATGACGGCTACTACGTTAAGTACATTTTTTAACAAACCATGCAGTTTATTTAATCGTAAGAAAAGCGTAAATGAAGCGAAATGGGGATAAATTAAATTATCAAACGTGGAAAATCTAGCAATAATTAACAAAATTTATTGCTTGGTTAAATAATTGTTACCTGAGGAAGGAAAAATCGACTTAGACGTAAAATTAATTGCCTTTATAAGAAAACCACATTTGGTCGGAGCGCGTTAAATGAATTTATTTATGAAATCGATAGTTTTAATTACCGTAATAGAAATTTTGATCGAACAATTATGGAAGAAACCAAAGAATTATAAAGATTGTTGAATTATTTATCATGAAATACATACAATAATATTTGGCTTAGCAGGTACTGTAATTTTTTTCAGTTTTAAATTTTGAACTTTTCTGAATATCTCGATAAAAATTTTTATGCAGAAATTTCAGGAGATTTTATTTTATATATTGAGTTTACTTTTTTAAAGTTTTTAACTGGAAAAACTTGTTTCTTAAAAACATCTTAAGTTAAGTTAAGTTACGTTAAGCTAAGTTACGTTAAGCTAAGTTAAGTTAAGTTAAAAAACCTTTCTAGAAAAATTCAAAAATTGTAATATTCAACTGAAAAACTTTAAATGCGTTTTTCATTTTTATTTAACAAATTTTTAAACTCGCATTTCTCGTTCTTTAACGATGGCTGAACAATGAATGTGGCTTGCGCGTCAGATTTTACACTTTTTCCTCTTATTTCAAGTTTTAAAATATAGTTAAAGCAACAATAAGTCTAATACAAAAAGCCGTATATTGTTATCTCTTCTCATTTCTTTAAAAAAAAGTTCACAAAGAACATCAATTTTTCAGCAGTCTAGACTAGGACCTTCTCTTAAACCAGAAGTTCTAAAACTGTTTATTACTAAATTTTACACAAAAACAGTCGTTACCTCATTAATAAACACTTACAAGTGCAATGACCAGTGAAAATGTAAATTTTTTTTTTATTTATTGCAAAATAGTTAGCACGCACCTGGACCTTGCTATTATGAAGGCATATAATTTGATATTTAAAATTTATACGCCGCCTTAGAACATTTTCTTAATACTATTCTAAAATGTTATCTTGCCAAAGCTACTTACCTACAAAGTCAAATTTTCTTCATATATCGGTAAACAATTTTGGTTAATCTGCAAAGGAAGAAAATAAAAATTTAATGGCTATATAAAATAAGCACAAAGAGAAATATTTTGAAGGTATGAAAGCATAAAAAATTTAATATAAGCGGCTTCACTCGTGGGTGTCTTTTGTGGTAATTTCCAAGGCTTACGTATCGATTGCTCAGAGCTTTTCTGGTTAATTATTTATGAATCATTTAAAATAACAATGATTTTATGGAATTTAGACCCGAAGTCGCGGCGACCAGACTACACAATTTGTAAAATTGATTTAAATGTGAATCGCACAGTCAAGTTGTAGACTTCTTAACCTGCCGAAGAGCTTTGTTTATGCGGTATCAATTTTCCGCCCTAATTGGTAATTTTTGTGTAATCGGTCGGTTACAAATTGTCACTCGATAAATTAATTTTATATTGTGGTTAATTATGATTATCAATTTATGGAAATTTAAACATGTTAAGTTCGACATGAAAGGAATTATTCAAGCATTATTTAATTTACTGGAAGTTAACTTTCAATCACCAATTTTCCGCGTTATATTTTTAAAAAACCTATACTGTTCAATTTGACAATCGAAAATTCAAATTCCGTTTCGATTGCCAATCATTTCTTTGAGTGTACCATATCCAGTCCAGTGTTTTTCTTGACTAATAAATTTTCTTTTGATTAATTCCAAGCAACTTAGCAAACACAGCGTCCGTTGTTGCTGATTACCGGCTATAAGAAAATCAATTGTTTAAATGTGTATTGTGAATTTCCCGGAAAATTCTTATACTTTCGCGTTGCAAACTTTTAAGCGTTCTCGAAATTAATCATTTTGGATGCCAAAGCAAGCTTATCTCTTCGGAAAATTTGGACCTTTTTCCAAATTTCAGGATTTGCAACCAATTAAAATTTTTCAAAGCCAAAGCTGCGTTTCGATTAATTTTAAAGCTCAATTATAACGTAATTTATTTATATTTAGTTCTAATTGGCAATAATTCAAATTAATAGTTTAATTTGGCTCGACAGCTGGATAAAAATTTCCTGCTTAATTCAGCCAATACTTGAATATTTATTTTGGGAGGTATTCACATTTTTACATAATTTCAGGTTGCAATTTTGAACGGATATATTCGGAAGGGCGTTTTGATTCCCAATTCCCAACAGTAAAGGTTCGGGAATAACTTCGGTATTTACATCAAAATTTTGTGCGATTCGAAATGAAATTTTACTACAGCAGCAAATTTTAGGAAAAGGAAGTAACTGGCACTTTTTAAGGAGTCAATGAAAAAGTCATGAGAAACATATTCTTTGATGTATTATGTCAGGTCTCTGAAATGTCCTTTCCTTTTCAACTTTTCAAACTTTGTGTTTAATTTTTTACAGCAGCTGCCATCAAAATACGGCCGAAGGATTTTAATAATTTGGCAAACCGATTAGAAATTTGAAGTGATCAATATTCTGACATTTTGTGAACATCGGAATGTTATAACCGAAAAAAGGAATTTTTGTACGTCACCGATTATTTTAAAATTTGTAATAAAGAATGCAATGTGCTGCGTACGGAGCAGCCTTTAGTGTTTGATAATCCCACCGGACTTTTTTGTTTCCTTATTTTACTTTGTTTTTTTCTTGAACAAATTGATTGATTGCTTAAAAAAGTCAAAAGGCAAAGCTTTTAGTTTGATCGCTCAGAAATCTATTACGGCTTGCACGTAAAGTTTAACTAAAACTATTCGAATTATTGGACTGGTTTTCTTCAAGTCCAAAAATTAAGTTTTATGTATGCTCGAGACTGGGAAACTCAAAAAACAGCTTGTAGTATTCATGGCATGTAAAAACAGCTTCAAATTAGCTACCCTAACAGTTAATTATATGCATAGACTACCTAATTGTTTGCAGAAAACCGAAATCAATGTTTGTAAAAGAGATACCTGTCGCTCCAAGCAATTTGTGCTGATAAAAAATTTATATGAACGTAGCAAAATCAACGTTCAAGTGAAACGAAAAATAGCACGCTGTTATATTGGAAATTGAATTAAAAATTATTCACCTTTACAAATTAAACTCAAAATGTTTATAGCGGCCTGAAGAACGTTTACGTTTACTGTTTGCTGGTGTTTAAGTCTTCAACGCGGTACCAGCTTTGAATGCTGGTTGCACGTGGAACTTAATTTACTTAAAACTTGTATTTGCACTATTGGTAATTACTTGTAATTTATGATACCGGTAATCAAGCATAAGTATTTTTATCGATTGGAAAGCAATGGAATTTTTTAAATATCGTAAATGTTCTATACCAGACTAGCATTAAAATCAAAAATAAACTTTTTTATGGTCGCTACGTAATGTATACAAGTAGCAGAATAGCACAATAACGTGTTTCGGTGATATAAATTTTATTTTTATTATCATTCGTGGTTATCACAGCTAAGAAAAAATATTGAAAAAAGACTTGTTGATACCACACTATACAAATGTACAATTCGACCACGCTTACAAAGGAACAAAACGACAATCTGCCACCTGGGCTTCAAAACTTGGTCGCTCTCCAGACGGGCGGCCACAGGTGAGCGAATTAACTCATTCGGGTAATTTATATTTCAAAATAAAATGGAAAAAAATATTTTTCGATTACCAAATGTAATGCATACCTCCCAAGCTTTCCAAGCTAGAGAATTGCAGGTGTATCGTAGAAAACGAATTTGTAAAAAATAAAAAAATTAATATTGAACGCAATAACGGCAAGAGCTTTTTCGTTGGCGAGCTTCTAACGTTATTCGGTTCATTAATATCACTTTACTTGGTTCTCGGTGCATATTCCGGTTTCTATCCTTTCGGATAATTGTCCTAATACCCTCAAGCGCGTGCTTTTAACTCGTTAGTTGACCACGTGCCTCACGTGATGGTGCTCATTACTGTGCTCAAAGTTTGTAAAATTGCAAATAGGAAGGTTGGTCTTTTAAGCTCTGTTTGGATTTTTATTATCCAATTTTTTTTTAATTCTATGCGCTCTACTCCAAATTGAATCTGTTTGAAAATTAAAAAAAAATTATATATTGCGAAATGGAAGAGAAGTAGCGCGATTAGGTCGCAGACTTTGAAAAAACGCAATTTACCGAAATCGTGTGATTTTATCGATGCAATGCAGATGTGATGCAAAGGTTTTTTGTAGATTTGCATACCACACAAGACTAAATTTACTTAATTGCGCAATTTGTATGCAGAAATTGTACGTGGGGTGTCAATTAATTTTTTTTAAAACACCCCAGAGCTTGCACCGGATTAGAAAATTTTGAAAATTCAGGAACATCGACATTTTGAGCAGATAATAAAATATAACGAAATGACTGACCGGCGTCGGTGAGTGGGTTCACACTGTTTTTATAATTTCAAACTTTAATGAAATAGCTGAGGAGCCTGCTTAAAGCGGAATTTCTTATTAACACATACGGTTTGTCCCTAAAATTAATCAATATTGTTGTACCGACTTTAATGTACAGCTTCTGGGCGAGATGGATTTATTTTTCTTCTTATTTCTGATTTGTTACTTAACAAACTTTGCAAGCGTCGAGTTTTTCTTTTGGAAACTAATTAAGCGAGAGTAGACGAAATAATTCTGAATAGGGGAATCCCATTGGAGCGATGTTTATAAAGTCATATTAAAGCTCGCCAAGTTGGTATGAAAATTTAAACGATATAAATTGTTATAAATGATTTAGTCGAGAGTTACCGTGTTGTTTTCTCCCCAAGGAAGAAATTGCCAATCCACCCCTGTAATTAAGTAAAATATACACCCTCGCTTGTAAAATACAACTGAAACATTTTAACGAGTTGTAAAACAATTTGCGAATTTTCAGGGAATAAGTCAAAAAAATTTGGAAACTTAATGCTGCTTTATTATCTCTCAGGTATAATTTCTTATAAATTGCAATAATAGCGTGCCGAAAAGCACTTGAATGGGTTTTACCCTGGTATATTTTTCATTTTCAGACGTGAAGCTATTCATTATGGGTTTTCCCATTTAATTTCGTAAATGTTACATTCGAAATACATAAACGTAATTGGTACGGTCAATAATTACCATAAATACTTGATTAACATTTTATGTAAAAATTGTGTAGGCTAATTTAGATAAAATTGATAAATTAAGTAAACATTTTAATAAAATTACAGTTACGGAGAAAAGCTGCTTATTGGATTGAAACAATTTTTTCTACTATTATAATCTACGATCGGCACAAAAGCTATCAAATTATAAGCTCAAATATGAGATCCAATTTTGTTCAAAATTATTCGAACGGAAAGATGTAAATCAGCAATCTCAATTTATTTCGTTTATCGTATTATATTACCTTTTATACCTACACATAATACCATGTGAAAAATCCAGTCCATGGATGAAAATTACTTTACAGCCGCAAATTGGACTGGCAATAATAAATTACTATGTATTATAATAAATTTTAATTGTTTGTTTAATCGTTTTTCTCTGTTGAATTACATTATTACAGTTTTATTTTTTATTTCAATTAGGGCTGATATTGATTTTCGCTTCCCACGTAATTTAATTTTAACACAAAAATTTAAATTAATTCGTGCAACCTTGACTATTATTATTTTATCATCGTAATCTCCAAATTTGAAAGTTAAACCGTTCAGCAGGCTTCAGGTTTCGAAATGAAAAGCTACAACAAAGCAGCTCTTTACTTAACTCTATTACAAATACATTTCTTTTATTTGGATATTTCAAGACTTACAGCTATGAAGATAAAAACTGTAACGAACAAACTAAACAAAACACTGAAAACTTTCGATAAAAAGTTTCTAATTTTATCAAGTTTGAAAGTTTCCTCCGAGTACATCCAACTCAAAGGTTTAAAATGTTCACTTTACGCTGCGTGTGATATTTGGGAAGATACTAATTTTCTGTTTTGGAATCAATAAAAACGTCTTACATTTTTTATTATCAATTAAGCTTCCCTGCAAAGTCTCCGATTCTCTCTTTCAGTTGACAACTTAAATAAATAAATAAAAGCCAAAGTTCCCAATCCATATTTTTGATTAATAAATTTGAGACCACACCACGCGGTATTTCATTACAAAAACAAGTTTATTTTTTTGAAGTTGTTTAAATATACAAATTTAATTATTATTTTGGGATAATTGCGTTTGTCTGTGTTTAAAAGCTGAAAAATTTATTAGTACTACAAATTTTCCACCTCCGAAAATTTAACTGTATAAATTATGAAATGATGAAAGCAAATTTTTCGACCGTATTGAATGCGGGGAAGAAATTTAATATTTGATATCCTAAATTTAAATCGAATATTTTGTTTTGAAAACTGAAAATCCCAAGAGAGTGGTCCGGTTTTATGAAGGAAACCCAGCGGAGAAAATGTTTTAAGAATTACGGCCTGGGTTGTGAAAACAATTTTGTCTTGTACATCAAAATTGAGGTGAAGAAAATAAAAAAGGAGGAAGTTCATTAGTAAAGTAAATGTGTGTTAAAGGCGTTCAAATCCCATCAGTTGTTTGGAAAGAAAACAAAACAGTAACCTCATTATCTACCCTCTGAGGGGAAAATTCTGATAACTGAAATAGAATGTTATGATAGAAAATAAAATCAATTCGCTTCGATTCAAAAGAAAAACAGAAGAAAAGCGTGGTCCAATTTTTTTGTCCCACATTGTGTATTATCGATATCTCGATGTATCATGGGAGTTTGTCAATAAGCCAGGCTATTAGGGATTATACTTGGCTTAACGAAGCAGGAAAATTACTGAAAAGCGGGTTACATAATAAAAACGAATCGTGTCAAAGCATGTGCCGCGTGCAGATGACACAGGGGCGCAGTTTCGAAGGGCAGACCGCTTAATTTTTTACGCATTAAAAAATAATAAATTTATTTTAAAATTTATAATATAACTTACAACAAGAAATGGGGTTTTAAAGTTTTACCATATTATTAACAAGCAAGATTTTCAGATACCACAACTTTTCTCGTTTGTATAAATTTCTTAGAAGCTCCATAAAAACTTTTTAATAAGCTAATTTGTTTAAACATTTCTTTTTTAATACAAACCGCATATATTTATGTGTTGAATATTAAAATTTTCGTTACAAATCAGCTCGAATAAAAAAGTTGTTAACTTGTATTTTCAAAACATACTACTTTACAGTTTGTTACGCTGAAATTATGGCCGTGAAAGTTGGAAATTAGCCGTTACTTTCAGGGATACTAAAGTTGCCCTTCCGGAATGCAATTAAAGAAACTCCTAAGGTTTTGTTTATTTTCTCTTTGTTTTTTGGCTTAAAATTACATGCATTTACTTTTTAAGCTGTTACCTTTCCGCTAAATTTACGGCCGTAACTCCGGAGGAATGCTGAAAGATAAAAGTTTTCCAAAACGGAAAATCCTACCAACTTACATAGTAATACTGGTAGAATCATAGCAAATCGCCATTGTAATGACGAAAAGAAAAGTTGTCACCTCTAAGAGGAAAACTTCTGGAACTACAATATCAATATTTGGAAAATGCTCGGGGATAAAGCCAATTTCTTACAAGTAGTAATCGGTTAACACACGAAGAGTTTGTTTTTGTTATACGAAACAAACTTTATCGATTTATTGTTAATTGCCTTTGACAATTACTTCTTGAAATCCAAGGCCATTTTTTATTGGCCTTTTCCATTAGATTAGAAGTATAATTAAAAAAATTAATTTTCTTTTAACTGCAATAAATTACTAAAAAGAAGCGGGAAGGAAGGTACAAAAAATATGAAAAGTAAATTGCACATAAAAGTTGACTGCAGCAGAAGAGTTTTGTAAAGGTCAAAGAAGTCGTAAACTCCGTGCACAAACATGGAATGACATAAAAGTAGAAAATTTTTACATGGAGATGCTACTTTATTATTCAGCTTAACTAACATTTTGTTATTTAATTTTTAAAACAGTTTTGCTTAACGTAAAACATAATTAATGTTACTTTTACTGCCGGCCGTTACCGGCGGTAAAGTAGACCAATTGTTTTTACAAGAAAGTTATTGATTAATGATTTCGTTATCTACATAATTATTCAGTTGTTTTATTATGATGGTTTTGAGTTAAGTGTCAGCTATGATAACAAGTACGTGAGCAATAGCTCCGGTAGGTAATTATCCTTGAAACTTTTTTCTTTTTTACAGAATAAGTATTGTTAACCTGGAAATTGATGATTCAAGGTATCTACCATTGATGGGCGCCTATGTAAAGTGGCAAAATATTGTAGATACGGACATAATTGGTATGAAGAAATCGATGCTAATGTACTCACTTCGAGAAAGAATATGTCTTACTCGATTATTTTCATATTTGATAAAAAATAATGGTGAAATGAATACTTCAAACCCTAAAAATATTTAATTCAACTCATCTACGCTCAGAAGTAATTATTATGAATTTAATTACAAAATTTCGATGGCGAAACGGCGAAGGCGAAATGACGGCAGCAAATTTATTACAATTGGTGCAATTTTGCATATCCTGTTTAAATGTTAAGGTTTTCCTTTAACAGACAGAATAAAAAGTTTTAAAGTTCCACAAGTTTTACATTTTTTGAACTTCTTAATTTAGGAATTTTCTATAAATAAAAATGTTTTCAAGAGTTACAAGTTATAATAATGTTATCCTCGTAGTAACCAACATCAAATTAATATTTTGAAAATTTAAATTTAACATTGATTTGGATAAATTATTTTTATTATTATTTTTTACATATATTATCCTATACATTTCAATTCAGTTATCAATCCTGGGGGGGGGGGGTTATTTCTCCCAGAACCCCCCGTCGTTTGCCAAAAAATGTAGGAGCTAAGCATAAAACTGGTCTGTTTGCCAATTTTAAGGTAAAATAAATGTAAACGTTTAGAGTAGAGGGGGGGGGGGTTAAAGTCACTCTAAAATAAGTTTGCTAGACTTCAGCTTCGGATTCGGCTGTAAATTACAACGGGGTTCGAACCCGGATGCCCTTAATTTCAATTGTAGATTAAAATACGTACTACGCATTATATTAGTTATATTTTATTATTTACGATTGAGGAAATGTAATACCACGCAACCCGAACATGAAGAAAATGTAATCTCAAGATTCTCTAAATTCAGAAAACAGGGAGTTGAAACAGGAGTTATCAACATGGATAGATAAAGAATATCGGATAGTTGGGTTTCATACTTTTGAAATAAGAATCCTTTGCTTATCCAATTTATTTAAATTAAATAAATACTCAAGATTGAATTACACAGCAATTTCTTCGCGTAAAATTATAAATTTTAAATTAAATTATTACCAATCGTCAGTTGCATTTAATCAAAAATTAAAGTTGATCCCAAAGAATATCCCAAGTACGAAATAAATATATTTTTAGAATTATGAATACTTAAATAAGATAAATATAAATAAAAAACTTACTAGGAAAATGGAAATCGAAACATCGGCACGTGGATTTGCAACGAATTTAAGGTTATGAACTGAAATTTTTTTCAATATTGCACTGTTTTTGTTTCCAAGTTGTAAATAACTCAACGATGTTTATCAAATCACTTCAAAATGTTTTCAAATCTTATCGTTTGAAATAAAAATACTTAAGGATGAGATAAAAATATCAGATTCCCTAACCTTATAGCCTAATTTACATAATTAAAGAAATTAAAAATTGTAACAAAAATTTAGCATTAAAAAGCAACAAAAGTTAATTATTTTCTGTAAAAAAATTTTTCTTAATGCATTCGCGTGTTCAAGTTTAATAGTTGGGTCAATCACTTGAGTATTTTTGGTAGAAGGTTATGAATATAAATATTTCACTCTTTTAAATTTAGTGAGATGTGAATAGTCAAGAGCATTTGCTTTCGTAATACGTTTAGTTTTTCATTTTTCTGGTGGTCGATTAAAAAATTAAATAAGCAGGAGTTTTATTAAGCGGGCAATTTTCTTGTACTACACCTGATGCTGGTACATCAAATGGGGTCGTGAAAATTCGGAATCTTTGTAAGTATCCGGGATGGTTTTTATTTTTCTCCCTTGTAACTTTTTAAATTATCGAGTTATATCTTTTTCTGGTTAACTTTTGTTCAATTGGACCTTGCAGAATCGTAATCGTTTTTTACGCAAGTTTTTCGTTTGGCTCCGAAAACTTCATTTAAAGTTTTCCCGACAATTTTTAAAATACATTGGTAAACTAAAACAATTAATTTTCGGCAACCTGCCGAAAATTTGATACCTAATTGAATTTTATAATTTGAGAATTTGGAAAACTTTTTATTCATTAAACCTGGATTCCCAACATACTAATTATAAATTTAATATAACTTTCTCCATCAAATAAATTAAATAACAAACCGAATTGAAGTTGCGAACATGGGTGTATATTTGCAAGTTTTAAAATAATATTCCCTTTGTTTAAATAGCCATAAAGTCAATGGCAGTGCGTTGTATTAATAGAGTCGAAAAAAATATTGGGGTTGTCGGGCAGCTAGAAAAATAGTAATCTGAAAATGAGAAAAAGGAGAGAAGAAATTTAATACGCCGATTTTATAGGGTTAGATAAAAGTTAATAAATTTATCTTTCAGATGTAATACTTACACGTCAATTAGTTTTAAAAGCTTTTTAATTCAATTACATGAATTATTAGTCGGTACACTAAGTAAGTTAATTACTTGAACTACATAGCGTTGTACGATAACTTGATACGAAATGCTCGGAGAAAACAAGTTCGTAAGTGCATCTAACTTTATAAACAAATAAGTTACAAAATTCTGATGTTACCTAGCTAAAGATGGCATTTAAATCGATTTGGAAGCACAAAATGCTTTTTAAACATAAATTTAACGCTAAGGACATAAAAATAAAACAACGTTTTTCCATCTTACGTGTAATGGAAAAATAAGTGTTGGAAAATTTATGTTACCGTGTGGGAGAAAAAAATAAAATTACTCACCGAAACTGTCATCAAGGTGGTTAATTTTGAACGACTTCCTCCTTGGTATTGGTTCTGAAAAAATAAATTATTTCAGGTGATTTGTTTATGTTTACGCCGAACAGAAGTGACAATCATAGCTGGAGACGACATTATCCTATCTCGCTAAGTTTACATTTACACCAGTAGACGTATCATAGATAATAAAGTTATAAATTGAATTCGATTCGTTGGAATTCCATAACATAAGCCCGAGCAAAATTGAAATCATGTAGATATCAATATTTAATATGAGGAATCTATTATGTAACGGAACCAAGCTAAGTTTTTCTTCTTTGCGTTTCAATTATAGGAAAACAAATTGAAAATCTAAAATAAAATTGCATGTGCACTCTCTCAGATATTTCGGCCTTTTTTTTAATGAAAAAACTTTTTTTAAATTGTATCGCCAATTATTAGTTTTCCTTTCAGCAGGATAACGTTCGAGATGATTCAGTTTTTTCTTGTCGATCAATTTCCGGCTGCTCGATTTTGAGTTTCTTATTAAAATATTAAATCAGCATCTAATATTAGTCAATTTTCCGGAAAATCAAATTAATATTCAAGATTTGCTGTAATTTGATTATTTTTAACTTTTTCAGAAGTAAATATTTTCTAGTGCAGTGGAAAATTATATTCGAAAGAAAAGTTAGTGGGAGTGTTCTTTCAGGCAGCACAAGCAGGAAAGTTTATCGCAGTCAAGCTATTAGCGGCTCACATTTTCCATTGTTCGCTTCACAGGATCATAGGCTTCAATAGATATCAGTACTTTTTTGATTTTGTGAATTTTTATTCGTTTTAATGCTTTAATCAAGTTAGGGTGTGCTTATTAAAAGAAAACACCACAAAACTTATAAGGTGAAGAATATATACGGTTATTCAAATACACATACAGAGCTGCTATCGTCATCAAAGCAGTCAAAGTGGCCGCCTGGCCTTTGTTGTTTTAAAAAAGCGTTTTAAAACTGTTCTGCACTAAACAAATAAAAAAGAAAATTTTCAGATTGATTTTAACGACATTCTTTGACGTTTCACAAACAACTCCGCTGCAGACTATGTTACAGGCAACAATTTAGGTCGCATGGTGTAAATTGATGGGGGGAGGCACTAAAGTACTTTAATGTCAGTCGTGACCGGCAGTAAAGTGATGTTGTTTTATGGCAATTATAATTTTTAGTTGCATGATTCTAAATGCGGCCCTGCACCGCATAAAAAATTATTATAACCTATTCATCGATTTTATTGTTGCTATTGTGAATCTTTCCGAAAAAAGATATTTATTGGTTTTATGCTTTTGCGGATTACACAGGATAAAAAATAAAAAATATTTACGGTTGTCTCGAGGGCCCTTTAAGTACCTGGGCCTGGAGTTGCGGGGCTGTAATTTACCCCACTGTCATAAAGCCATATTTATCACATACGACGCACTTGGTGCATATTGTAAGCCACTTATTTATTTAAAAATGTAATACAACTTTACAATTTTTATTTTGTTCTGTTTTCTCCAAACGGCCGAGATACAATAGAACAGAAAGGAACTTTTGTTTTGCAGAGAAAGCCGGCCGTAAGAATTAAGTCGTAGCGTTACTGCTTTTATACAGAAGAGAAAATGGAAGTCGCTTGAAAAAGCTTTACCAGAAGATTAAAAGATTGCTCACAGCTTTGAAAGTAAAAACTTTCTTTGAGAAAAAAAATTGCTTTGACATTAGTAGTTTGCTGGGTTAAGCTAAGATTTATCTCATAATAATAAAAATTTAGCTGAGCAACCGGTGTCTGCTCAGCTTAAGTGGTGAAATAATTACATAATAAATTGTAAGCCTCGATATGACATTTATATGAAATAAAGTGTATTCATGGTACGATAATTTATCCGGTTGTGCATTCGTATTAATTTGGTAGAATTTTTGGTTACTTTTGCACGTATCCACATAAATTAAGTTGTAAAGCTCAAAAAGACAGTCCAATATTTATAAAAGGCGAATAAAATATCACATTGCATTTAACTATCGAGAACAAAAATTGAATTCGATAAAAAAGGCTTAGGGCAGACCCTTGAAAAATGTATATTTAAAGGATCTCGTTCGAAAACAAGACGTATCAGTAGGTTGAAGTAGTGTTTATAAAAAATTCCATTTCGCTTATTTTATTTGAAAAAAAGTGTGCATTTCAACTTACATTTGTCTCTATACCGAAAGCAGAGTGCTTTGTTTTGTAGCTCCACGTACGTACTAACTTTGAATCAGGAATGCACGGCACTACTCCTTCGTATCGATTTTGTCCTAGTTTCTCGTATTCAACCCAAAGGGAAAATTTGAATATCGATTTTTTGATAAAGTAATTCCAAAAGTGCACAACTGCAAACTTAATTTATTCCGTTAGACGTTTTAGAATTCATGTTAAGTCGGTGTCAAACTGGGATCAATAACGTAAAAGTGTGGGATGTTAGATAATTTAAAAGTAGTGAAACATAATAAGAGCGTTGGAGGAAATCTTGTTGCTATCATGTTCGACTATTGAAAACAAGGGTTGAAAAAAACCTATTATTCTTCGGCACCACATCATCGTCAGATTATTCCTATACCTTCAATAATTGCCCGAATGAGAATACAAAACGACCAAATCTTAATTCGTGATTGGGAATTTTTTTAACAACGCTTTAACTTTCTTAATTAAGAACAAAAGCTTGCACGACACGATACTTTATGATAATTTAATTAAAACGCTTAAAATTTGCTTTTAGCATTTTTAACAGCCAAATTTGCGATATCAAACGCAACAGGTCTCGCATTAGCATTAAAGAAAAAAATTCTTTGTGATGTTTACAACCAACTTTTTTCATTGTATTTTCAAAATTTGAGCGATTAAACACTTCCCCGGGGAAGCTAGAGCATTGCGAACAATTGAACTGTCCGGCGACCAATTAGAAACAAGAAAGCAACATCTCACTCGAAGTAATTGGTTAATAATTTTATTATTAATTAATTGGTTTACCATGGAAAACAGCTGAACCGTCTCAGCCGACCAATTAAAACAATCACTCGTGTGGCCACGCCCATTAAATTTTTTTAATTAATATTAAAATTATATTGTTATTTTAATTTTGAATAGATAAATTTAATAAAATATGTTAATTTAGTGGGCGCGATTACAAATAATGCAGTATTGCTGTCATGCAATAAACCAATAATTCCAATAACTTAATCTATGTAATCACAAATTATTACTCCAACACTTGAAAAAACATAAAAAATCAAATTACGTCGATCGTGAATATTGGAAAAATATTGTTTTTCCGTTACCTTAAAATTATTTATTTTAGTTTTCCAATACGAAAGAAACTCTTTCCGTCAGCTATTGAATCACTGGGCTTTCCCATAACGTCGAGAAAAAGTTAATCAATTTATTGTGCTGCTCGAGCATTTCAAGGTTACGTACCAATATTTTAAGGTGCCAGTCGTACCTTCACTGGGTCTAATTTACAAAATTAAGTCCATTTATGACTCCAGTTAAGTTGTGCAAGGTTTCGTTCGAGTGATTTTAATATAATACCGCCGAGGGAGATTTTTTTAATACAATGAAATTTATTTCACATGATAACACTAAATATAAATATTTTTTAGAGATAAAGGGGAATAGAGAATTGTAACAATAAAATATTAACTTTTTAATTAAAATTTAGTTGAAATATTGTGGCAACCCCGAAAGCTGAAGGTAAGTCATAGCAATATATTTGTAGCATTAAAAACAGGTGAATGAAATTTATTAATTTTAGGAAATCTCTCATCCGAAGTTCTAGGTCAAGTTTATTGGCATTTCTCCAATGACTGATAAGTAGATGACCAGATAATATAAGATAAGTGAGATCGGCTTAATCATAATAAATTCAAACTAAAATTATAAAAACAAATCTAGGCAATTTAGAAATAATTTTCATTTTGCACCTTCTTTGTAATAGCATTTTTCAATTATATTATATTAATTTTGGTTTTTCTATTTCTTTTATTTCGTTATATTAATTATTTCTGCCTTTATTAGGTTTCATTCATCTTCACTTTTTTAATTTAAATTAATTTTCTGATTTTAATTTCGCTGATTTTATATTTTAGATTTTAATTACGTTTCGTTCGCTGGTTGTTGTGTTTTTGATTTTTTAAGTTTTGATTAGCTTAAAAAATTTGTTCGCCCCTGCAAAGCAGGTTTCCGTTTGAAATGTTTAAAAATAATTTTGAGTTGGCAAACATCTAAAAGCTTTGTTGCGCTTCTTTTGTTCTAAATTGCATGTCGGAAAATTCGTTTTCCCAGTTTTTAATTCGCGGTTACTCTAATGTTTTCGAATTTAATGTGACCACATTTTTATACAATAAAATATTACACTTTGGGAGTTGCCTGCCTGTTGGGGATGTTTCAGGAAAATAATTGCTTTTGACTTTTATGATAATCGTCAAACCACCCAGAAAAATTTAATTCTCATAAATAAGGGAAGTATGGCTGTTCAGCTGGTAATAAAGTCTCCCCCTCATAATCAAAAGGTTCTGGATAGCCCTTGGGTGGCAAACTTGTATTTTCCCTTGCATGAGATTAAGGAAATTTTTGTACACTTCACAGACAGAAAGAGCTTGCGCTAACGATGATTGAAAAGTTATCCGAGTTTAATTAAAAACTTGAGTACAGACCTGTACAGTTAATTCTATTTGTGCCAGACTAGCATAAATTACTTTACCAACTTAATAATTAGAGGTGGAAGTCGGAATTATACAACAATAACAGAACCATAAAATTTGTTTAACGTGTGGATAAATACTTAATGGTTTCGCCAGCACTAAGCAAGTTACTGTTAGACAAACAAAATTTAAATAAATAAAAAAAATTTCAAAAATGTGTTAATTCGAGTGTATATTTTACAATGTAATTTGTTAATCCCACTGCTTAAGCTATCAAAGCTTTCGTCTGAGCGAATTTCGACGCAACAAAAGAGATTTTTTTAAATCAAAAAAATTTAAATTAATAAAAATTCACATCAACGTGAAGCATTTATTATCTACAAAGAAATATTTCATTTCTTTGAGCTTTTGATACCATTTCGAAAGCTCCACGAAGAAGAATTAATGGGGCGAAATTAATTATTTAATATTAAATAGTAATTTTTTATGCAATAATGGGTTCAGCTTTGAAACGTAGCTTCGGTTTTTTTGATTTTTTAATCAATAATTTTTATTTTAGTACAAAAAAATTGATAAGGCAAAAGCAACATCAAAGTAGAAGGTACAAAAAGAAGCCTTCGCGAAAATATTAATATTATATTTCCAAGTACCTTCATTGCAAATTAATAAATTTTTAAGTAATTCCCAAAATTTTATTAATATTATTGCCGCCATAATATTTTTTTTCAAATCCCACTTACATTTGCTGCAGGTTTGGTAAAGTTGAAGTGTCCTCTATAAATTAAAATTAATTAAGTTCACATTATTCACAAAAAGCTGATGATAGGATTTGTCGGAAGTATTTTGAAAACGATTGCCCACGTCGCGAAAAGCACGTGTGGACTAACACTGAGTGACAAGTGGACACACTTGACATACACTCCCCACCCCGACGCCGCTCCCACTCAGCGTCGTTTCTACCGCGACGCTCTCATCGACGCGCCGCCGCACGTATGCTGAGCTTTTTATACTATTTCGTGACACAACTGTATGTAAAGTAACTCCCGAAACTTTCGTTTGAAGTTCTGGGTCAAGTATTTGCTTACTCGCATTTTGAAAACAAATCATCGACCAAAATTTACACAAATTTTCACACTGACAAAAAGCTCTCATTAAAATTTATCTTATTTTTCCAAGGGGTTTTTTCGTTTCTTCTCCGTAATAAATTTTTGAATTAGTTTCAAAGACAAACTTTTTATTTTAATTGTCACCTCCGACACTTGCATTAAAACTATGCTTCTTTGATCCTAGATGGAATTTATCGAAACGGATTGAATGCTTTTGCAAAATATTAAATTACATTACAACTTCAAAAGGCAACAAAAAGTGTAAGTTATGAAAAACCCGAGCGATCAATTTACAATTTTTGTAATAATTTATCGCGATGAAACAAACATTTTCAAAGTAAAATGAATTTGTACAATGAAGCCTTAAAGGAAAAACAAAAAAGGAAACTTAATTAAAATTCTAGCATACTGCTGCAATTTCAATGTTATTGTATGGAAGGAAGGAAGACATAAACGCTGATTGCAGAAGTCTATTCAGAATATTCTCAACTAAGGTGAATTATTTAAATCGATGAGAAGTTGCACAGAAACAAAAGAATTAACAATGGAAAAACTAAAAAAAAAGCTTAAGAAGCCGGTTCGAGAAAGATCCGACCTGATCTGAAAAATGGAAAGCTAAAAATTGTTAAATGCAAAGTATTTTATTACACATTAATTTTCCTAATTGTAAAACATTGCCGTCATAAACGTAGGCAATTTGAAAAGATTTCAAATTTATTGCCGACTAAGTAATCAATATGCAAAAGTATTAAGAAAATTTGCTTTCGCTGGAAAAACATAATTATTATTCGGCAAATAAAAGCCAAATTTAATAATTACTTCGCAGTAATAATGAAAGTTTTTAGCTAAATGATAATTTTTACAAGAGCTGTCAATTTCGTAAAATAATTAAAATGTTTTAATATAAATCATTTAATAGCCTGTTATTTTAATCAATAGTATTCAATTTACCAAAAATTTTAAAATATATGAAATCTTAATAAATTTCAAATAATTGTAAAGAATTCCAGATATTTAAATGAATTTCCAAGGAATTCTAGCTAATTTCGTTACATTTCCTAGATTTTCAAATAATTTTAGAGATTTTTAATGATTTAAAAAGAAGTGCAATTCTAAAATAATTTTAAAGAGATTAAAACAAATGAATTTCTAAGAAAATTCGGAAGTTTTCAAAAAATTTTAATTTTCAAGAAATTCCAAAGTTTTGCTAGGACTTACAGGGATTTTCAATGATATCAGGAGGAATCCTAAACAAGGATAAATCTAAAGAATTTCTAAAGAGCTCCAGAGATTTTTAAAAATTGCCGAATAAATGAAATATTAATAAAATTAATTAATTCCAATGATTTTCTCTAAGTATAATTTTCCAAGATATTTTAATACATTCCAAGAAATTTCAAAGATTTGCAATAAATTCTAGAGATTTATAAAGAATTTTATTGATTTTTATAGATTTCTAGCAGTTTCCTAATATTCCAAGAATTTTCAAAATGCTTTAGAGATTTTCAATGATTTCCGAAGGATTCCCAAAAAAGCATAAATCTAATGAATTTCTAAAGAAGACCAGGGATTTTTAAAGACTGCCAAATAAATGAAATATTAAAAATATTTATAAATTACAATGATTTCCAACTAAGTATTATCTAAGAAATTTCAGCAATTTCGGCCGATTTACAAAGAATTCTAGCGATTTGCAAGTAATTCCAGAGATATATAAAGAGTTTCATTGATTTCCGAAGGATTCCCAAAGAAGGGTAAATCAAAATAATTTCTAAGGAGTTCCAGGGAATTTTAAAGATAGTTAAATAAAATGAAATGTTAAAAAAATTAATTAATTCCAATGATTTACAAGTAAGTGAAATTCTATAAAAAATTTCAATTAATTCTAAGAAATTTCAATTAATTAAAATTTTTTTTTAGAGATTTCAGCTGATTTACAAAGAATTTCAAGGATTTTCAGGAGATTCCAGAGGTTTATAAAGAATTTTAATGATTTCCGAGGAATTCCAGCTATTTCCCAAAAGTTAAAGGATTTTCAATGGTTTTCTAAATAAAGGCAATTCTAAAGAATTTTCAACGAATTCCAGGAATTTCTAAAGATTTTCAAATAAGTAGATGAAATTCCACAAAATTTCAGTAATTTTCAAGGAATTCCAAACAAGTGCAAATCTAGAAATTTTAAGAAATTCAAAAGATTGTGATGCTGTTTTATTGCCAACGATGACGATGAAAAGTTGTTTTCTTCCCGGAATTTTTCATTTAATTTAAGTGTTCTCCATAATTATGGAAAATTATAATAACTACAACTGCAACTGAATACAGTGAAAAATCGCAGACGTCCGCAACCATGAAATTTTCACATATCCTTCATCAATTCAGCCCCGAGGAGATGACTTTTATTTATGTCCCGGTTGCTACCTGTCATTTTTATCTAATTCTGAAGACATCCTTAGCTGCTGCGCTGTCTCTTTTGATATAGGATACGGTGGAAGTAATATCTATCACTGCTGTGAAATTTTAAACAAAGAATTGTTTTTAAATTGACAAAATTTAAAATGTCCATTAGCTTTTCTGCTTTATGTCGCAATTTTGCGCAACTTGAAATTAAAAAAAAAGTGACCCTTATTGTAAATTAAATTAACTAGGACCTCTTTAGGGCCGGTAACTTCAATTTTATTACGCGGTAATTCAAAAAAACATTTGAAAAAGGATAAAATGTTACCGAAGGACGATAAGACCTCTTCTAAATTTTATAATTAAACAGTTCGAATTAAAGGCTGGTAGCGAATTATTCGCTATCGCAGACAATTTCCAAAATTCAAAAATTGATATTCTGACTCAATTACCAAATTTATTACACTGTTACGACCGATATAAAGAAAGTTAGGAGTTTGTAAAGCTTTAACGAGTAATAAACCTTTGTAGTAAGTATTCGACATTATCACCTTTTTATGTAGCGCATATACCGGGTGTTTAATATTACTTTAAGCCCAAATCAGGACTCGGCCAAGCATTTAAAACTCCTGTAATATTACAAAATATATTTTTGCCATTTTTGAATAATAAATTTTGGATTTAATTAATTTTGCAACCACCCTGACAGGTAGATGGGATGATTGATTCGTGTGCACAAAGATAAATAAAATAAATGTTAAAAATGGGGTTTCATACTGACAGATGGCTTACGTGAGAGATTTTAAATAGTATTTTTTACAAAATTTTAAAAAACGGTGATTAGATTACATTCATTAATTTTTTGATGAAAACCTTTATACAAAGTGATGGATAATTAAGGTAAAAAATATTTTATGTTTCACCAGTCGTTGTTTCATTTGCCCACACCAAATAGAAACAGAAAAGGTCATGGAGGATGAGACAGATTTTAAAAAACTTTTAATATGCAAAGTTGCGATTTATAAAGAAATTTTTTTAATTTTTTGCCAGGGTGTATTATAATTAGGTGCCTCCGGCTAAATGTTAATTAATAAACTTTAAGGTGACTAACTAATGTTGACTATGGTGGGTAGGTATGTGAAATATAAGCCAGTTTGGAATGTTTCAAAGCTCATCATGTTAAACTAAATCCCACTAGTTCAACTAGGTAGTAAATCCTAAAATTAATCAGCTCGTCAACAATTAGGCGGTTTTCGATTATTTATCTCATTTTAAAATTTCCTCGTCCCGATTCGCTAGAGAGAATTTATCATTTTTTCTAAATCGTTGTGTCACAATCGAAACCTGATGGAACATTAAATAAAACATTTTGTGATCAAATTGAAAGTTATATTTGGGATAAATCAGGAGACTTCTATCCACCTAATTGATTTTTTTCTCCTTGAATAAAACGCTGATTTCGAAATCAAACGCTTTGAAATTGCATAAGCTTGATGTGATTTACCAAGCGTTATTTATTTAATAAAATCGCAATCCAGGACTCCTTATTTAATTTTAATGTAATAAAAAAGGATTAACAAATCGTTTAATAAAGGGAGTTTCATTAAAATGTTATTAAATTAATTCGGAAATACTGGTCCTGGTGGACATTTGTAAATTTATATTCAGATCGGCAAGTGAGCTGTATATTATCAGTGTTCGTTGGGAATATTGCATTTTTTGTAAATGTTTCAATGGTTTAGATAGCAGGTGAAAATGTATGCTGAATACGAAATTAAGTTTCCCGCAGCCGGAAGAAAATCATTATTTTGTTATTAAAACGAGATTTCGCTGATAGTTTGTGATAAACAAAGATGTTTAGTGTAGTGTGTAATCAGGACATTTTCTCAGTCAGTAAACCTCATGTGTAACTAAATCATATTAATGTCTTTATAAGTTCCTTATAAAGTCGCCATCTATTACTAAAGATACCTTTTCTGGTAATTTGTTCTATAAGGGTTAAAACTTTATGCTACTATAGAGATTATATAAAGAGCTTAAATTTGATGAAAGTTTCGCTCGAGAAAAGTTTTCGTTCTGACGGTTTCAAAAAATATATCCTGCTTGTTATTACCTTACATGATTTGTGTAGCGTCGTTAATTTAACCACGAAATAGTGTCTTAACTATGTAACGTGACACACATTAACAAAATTTCCTCTCGTTTTCCTGTTTCAAACAGGAAATAGGTCCTTTAGATATTATCTCGTCCAACGTCAGTTGTACGCTTATCAATGCCTGCCGAAATCGGTTATGCTCTAAAAGGGTCTTTCCATTTAATGATCTGATCATTTCCAATCGATAATTACCAAAAAGAAATCTGCTTCCTCATATTTTCCTAAGTGGGAAGCTGGAACGCAGCAACTCAGAAATTCCAGCACTTGAAAGTTACCAACAAAAGTATAGGATGTGAGTAGAATCCTTTGTACTTATTTAGATGCTACTGGGAGGAATATAAAAATCCCTTAAGACTTTAATTCGGAAGCAAAATTCGTCTAGTGTATGTTCACTGGAGATTTCCTGTCAGAATTCTGCTATTTTGCACTACACTACGCCACGGAAGTACCTCATGGATTAAATTAAAGATTGAAAAAATAATTAAAACCGAAATATAAATAAAAGCTCTGTCTAGGTTTCATGAATAAAACAAATTGAGCGTGACACCTTCTGTTGGAATCTAAACATTCATTGATAAATACAACAAACGCGTAGCATCAGAGGAAATTCAATTTGCCGAATACATTGTCGACAACAAAATGCTTAATGATGTAATTTTGACAAAAATTTTGAATGTATTGAAAACATTTTTTGCACGCAATAAATAAACGAATAAGAAATCACAAATATCAAGCTTTTTCTATATTTATAATATTTTTTTTAAATCCAATTTCAAATTAGATTTTCTAAAATTTGTAGTCCTGACGAAAACCTGGCAGGTTTCGAAAGTTTTAAAAATTAATAAATTTTATGTTTGAATAAAAATTTCTGATGGGCAATTAATTAAAAACTGTAGTATACACCGATTTTGAATACCTTCAAGTTTTAATTTATTAAATTATATTTAAATATTGGCTAATAACAGTTAAATACATAATTAATCCGCCTACACAAAGATCTGGAGGGTGGTACCCCATTTCAGAACCATTTTACCCTGTCGCGAATTATGTAAATAAATTTGTAATTATTAAATGAAAAAGTAATTACTTGCGAAAAATTTCTAAAATAAAGAGAAAATAATTCAAAAATAGATTTATTTGTGTTCTTTTTTGAAGACTTTGTTTATATTTTTTTTCCTGACTTAATTATTTTGATTCACGGAATGTAAACCATTACCTTTCAGCAATTTTTTCACCATTAGTCAGGCCATTTAATTAATATTGAAATAATGGCATTGCGTTTTTCAGTTTTAAATTTAATAGTTTCAGTACACTGGCTAATTGAGTTTTCATTATTTTAAAAAGTTTTATATTAATTTTTCCGGAACTATATTTTTATTTATAATAAAACTGACATTCTGACTGCCGGAAACACGAATTTCCTGTTCTGTAACCCGAAAGCAGGCCCGGACTTGCAAAATTTAATAACCGAGTTTTCAAGAAAAATTAAGCAATAATTTTAATACTGTTTACCTTTGAGGAAAATAAACATGTTATTCGGATTAAACGTTGCTTGCTTAATTTTCTTACTCCCGGCATTCCGCTCATCCGTCAATTCTACAAACGGAAAGTGCTCAACTTTGTCATTTAATTGTCAAACTTAATTAATTAATTTTGTGAAAGCAGTTGTTTTACTTTACTGCCGGCTAAAGGATCATGTGAATCGAGGTTGCTGTGATTTTTTCAAATTTACCTATATTTCCTTGGATTTCTTCCAATTCCACCCAATTCCTTGGCTTTTCAAGAATTTCTACATTTTCTCGAAATTCCTATTTGTTTAAGATTTCCTGAGATTGCTCATGATTTCCTCAGATTTCCTGGATTTTTGAATTTCCTCAGATTTTCTGAATTTCCATCCTAAATCTCATCTTATTCTCTGAATAGGATAAGATTTCTCTCGTCCCGTCGTAACAAAAGGTATTGTTTAATTATAGCGCAATATATTAAGAAAAATATGCAAGGGAAAAGAGAGTTGTGCTTAAAGCGAGGCAACTCTAGATTTTGTTATATTAAGGCGAAATTTTTCAGACACTTAAGTAATATGTTAATTTAACACTTCAAAATTTATATTGCAAGTTTTTAATCATAAGACAGAGAGAACATAAACGTTTAGATTAAAACGATTAATTATAATTTGTGAGAGAACAAAGATAATATATTTGGAGTAAAAGTAGATAAGTCTCTTGGTGTTCATTAATTAGTGCTCTTTTTATTTTCGTTTAACCTATTTACAGCAATTAAACATTAAATTAATCAGTTCACAAGGAGTTATTAATTTTGCTTCTGTTTTATTATTTACTGGCAGACTTTGTGATACAAATTACATTTATAACTTGCAGTGATGGTATAAAATTCGAGTAGTACATTTTACGATTGCGATATTTCAATAGACTACAATGTGGACTGTTTGCAGACGCAGACGCAGATCCGAACCCAGATTATTTATTGTGCCGGTCGATCTTCCAGCCACTGCCAATTACGGCATTAAAATATTTTACGCGTCAATTTATGAAGAGAAGTGGCGAAAGGTTTGTTTAATCTAATTAATTGGCTGTGTAAAGCAGTTAACAATTTGTAAACAAAGAAATTAGCTTACAGGTGTTACCCCATTGTATATTCTGCGATACACCTTAGTAAATGCTCTTCAATATTGAGTGCATCAACCTTAGGGTACTAAAATATTAAAAGGAAAATGTATTTCCCTTGATAAACACACTATGATGCCGTCTATAATGTAACCTGCATTTCTTGACACAAGGGTTTATTTTAAATTAACTTTCCGCTTTTACGACGGTCGTGATTTTCAAATTATTATATTACATTCTTATAGCAATCGGAATGCAATTATCAGCTAAAACAATTACACGATTGTTCCCGAGCAATTTGAAACTTATTACTATTGAGGACGACAATCCCATTTCGATGGCATTGTGTGCCAACAAACCTGTATAATTGGCTCTTCCTATTAGGTGGTGGATTATTTTATGATTACACGAAACCGAACTTGCCAATTATATAATAGCGAAATAATGCGACGATTAATAAACGAAGGTGCGCTTACCTTCACGCCCCTCGGTTACAAACGCCACTGTTTTATATATCGCTAATGTAACTTAATTTACATATTGGTGTGATTTGGAGTGTGTAAGGGATATACAAAAGAAGTAATTAGTAATTTACATCGAAAACCTGAAAACCCAATTCAGTTAACGTTCTATCTCCTATATATGGCTTTCCGATTAAGTTTAGTTTAGCAATCTTGAAATTAGGTCACTCAGTCAGATACTAAACTTGTTACTCACCAACTTTGTAAATATTAACAACGAACTCTAATTATATAATTAAATTTACCATCAGGTTTATTAATTAATTAGTATCAATAGCGAAAATCGCTCGACGGCGACGCGAGTTTTATTAAATTTTCTTCGACTTGAAAACCTAGGCAGATTTTGTGGAAGACCCCGAACAAATACAAATTGTAGTTTCTTGTTTTAACAATCTGAAAATGCAATCGTATGGATTTAAATTCTAAGCATCCGTCGAGTATGATCTTGTTACGTCCTGACAGAACTCCTTTTATGTTTATTTTCATCCTTGTCATGAAAAATTGGAGCAAAACTGTTGATATTGTAAATGCGGTTTCTCGTCATGTAGAATTTTCATTGTCTTTAAAAACCCTTTCAATTTATTTTATGATTAAATTCGAAAAAAGAATTTTTAATAAAACAAAAATTGTGGCACTTACTCCGCTACTGGCTTACAGCGCGCATCCGTCTTCATAACGTAAAATATCTAAGTAATTTATAACAGTGAAATGTTGTAACTAACAAAATAATTTATCCAAAAAAGAAAACCCAGTAAACAATTTCTTTTACGACACGTTTCGCACTTCTGTATTATCTTATAAAATATTTCTTGTAAGACGCTAACTTTTTTATGTACCCGGTAAACAAAATAAATTTTACGCGCTTAAAGTTAATATAAATAAGACGGTGGAATGAAAGATGGGAGTTATATAAATTATTATTTATGCCAACGAAACTTGTAAATTTGAAAAACGTCAGAGGATTTGACGCGCATGAATGGGTTAACGAGATTCTGTCCCTCTCATATGAATTTTTTAAATACGTCCCTGCTCGGCACAATAATAAAATAATATTAATCTTTTGTTTTTACCTGGTGGATTTTAAAATGTGATTCAAAGTATTCAAATCATTTTGACTTTTGTAACTTCCGGCTTACACATGTGCGAAAACCTTATCGATGACGAATACCTTTTAAATTTCAAAAAAATTTAGAAACAAAAACGAAATTGTTACTCAGCACTGACATTCTTACTATAAACGAACTCGAAGTAGGTCGTTTTAAAATTTTGTTCCTGGTTTATTATTTTCCACTTTTCTGGAAAGTTTTGGGTCTGCAATATAATAATTATTGCCGGATTTTCTTGAGGAATCAAACCTGAAGTTAGTGTAAGTTGAAAATAACATAAATTGGTCAATAAACATTTTGGTAATTTTGTTTTTTCTGTCAAATGTAGAGGCGGAGTATTTTGGAAACTGTCAAGATGCGTTCGATTCAACCGGTGGTAGTTTGTCTTCCCTTTCAAAGTGGAAATTGTGTTTTTTGAATATGAACAAATTGCAACGGGGTAAGTTATAAATTGCTTTATTCTTCACGATTGCAAGTATTGAGAATGACTCAGTTTTTGAACAAACATAATATACAACTTCCGACTTGCTGTCATTTTACAAACTTGATTTTTACCAAGCCGGCTGTGGTTTCTTTCCATAAGAAAATTTAATACAGATTTTTGATCTGCAGAATTCAATTCTGCCGTTTTGACGTTGCAACATTCAAAAATTGCAGTCAGCGTCATTTCGAGGAAATAAATTTAGTCAGCATTGAATCAGCTGGCAGATTTACCGAAAAACCCCAAAAACAAAGAAAGTATGTTGAAAGTTGTTATTTATTTGTACGGAAGAGAAAATTTTGTAATTGATCAAGACATTTTTTTTCTACCTGGTGAAACTGCAATCCTGTAATTATACGTCATTTGTTTTAGTATTCTTTCGGGCTGGATGACGTGAACTTTTAACATTTAACCGTCAAATATGATATTAGCGCCACTTGATTGAAAACTTGGGTTAATCAACTGGTGCATGCTCACTCGACAATTTGGAAGGTGGATTTCTCCGGAAAACTTAGGGAACAAGAAGAAAGTAAGTTAAAATTTTGATTTTCTCGTTCGAAAATTTATTTGGTCGAAGTTGTGTTCATTTCCATGTTTTAAATTAGGAATTCATTTCTATTGTAGAATTACATCGAACTTTTACAATTAAACCTGGGAGTGACGTCATTGCTTACATTTTAATAAATCGCCCAAGTGGAAATCTCAGTTTATCCAGAACATTGGATTTGGGAAAATGTAAGTTGATTTGTTTCATTTTAATTTTTTGTTTTTATACCGCCCACCGCCGCTCCAGGGGTAATGTAAAACAATTGAATTCACAAAAAAGCAAATCTTTAAGTTTGACAATTAATTGAATGGCATAACAATATTTGTTTTTCTTCAAAACATTCACTTTGTCACTTTTTCTGAAATCAATTGTTTACTTGAGCTCCGCAGGCACTAAAGTATCTTCTACCTATTGTTACATAGAAATTTTAAAAATTATTTTTATTTAATGTGCAAAAACTGAAATCAAGCCATAATGCGAGCTTCGTCGGAATTTTTTTTCATGTTTTCATGATCATCTTCCTTTGTAAAATTGAACGTGAAAATACTAAATGTATTTCTTTGTTGCAGATCAGGCTTCAACTAATTGATTGATTTATAAAGGGCTTTGTTGTTCAAGCATTTAAAAATATTTGCAGTATTAATTGCTCGGGGTTCGCGTTCACAAAAATCAGATATCATTTCGGTCGGTTTTCGCGGTCGGGAGTGTTGTTTCGAGTACGAATTAGTGGAAAAGCTTGATGGAAGCTTTAATAATCGCGATTCATTTTTGATTTAAACCTGAGTTAAAAAGAATGATCAGTGTTCATTTAAAAAAATTCTTTCGTGACCGTTAAAAAATTGTGCGAGTGTTTGAACTTGTGTTTAGTGTCCTAGGATGGAATTGGACGACACACGACGACTATTGCGACAGGACAACAGTGATAAAGGTAAGGTTGATTGAAAACATTACTGAAAAATTATATATTAATGAAATTTTCTGTCTTGTTACAGGTAGGGTCCACTTCGTGGGTTTGTCAACAATTGAGGTTAGTCAACAATTTTTCCAAGTGATGTAGCAGTGAATTATTGTGAGCAAGTGTGAAAATTACATTTTTCTTTAAATGTAAACTGTGTTTAAAATTCTTCAGGTAAGCAACTGTTCGTTTTTCCATAATTACCTTAACCCCGGTTTACCAGTTGTTTGATTTTAGCGTTTGATTGGTTTCTGCTCTATCCCATATTAGGAATAACTGAGGTCCATACAATAAATTATTATTTCTTAGCGGTTTTTATCCAAGTATTCCGGAATTTCTTTTTACTTGCACTGATCCTTACATTTTAAATTTAATTTATTGCAGAAAAATGGTTCGGGATTCGCTCACGCAATTACTTTGTACGGTTCTCGCGGTCGGGAATGTAGTGTCGAGTACGAATTTGTGGAATAGCTTGATGGAAGCTTTAAAAAATCGCGATTCATTTTTGATCTAAATTTTGGTTAATAGTAGTGATCAGTGTTCATTAAAAAAAATTCTTTCGTTGCCGTTAAAAAAATGTGCTAGTGATTGAACTTGTGTTTAGTGTCCTGGGATGGAATTGGACGAAATATGACGATTGACTTCAGTGATAAAGGTTAGTTTCATTGAAAACATTACTGAAAAATTATATATTAATGAAATTTTCTTTCTTGTTACAGGTAGGGTCCACTTCGTGGGTTTGTCAACAATTGAGGTTAGTCAACAATTTTTCCAAGTGATGTAGCAGTGAATTATTGTGGGCAAGTGTGAAAATTACATTTTTCTTTAAATGTAAACTGTGTTTAGAATTCTTCAGGTAAGCAACTATTTGTTTTTCCATATTACCATAACTCTGGTTTACCTGATGTTTTATTTTAGCGTCTGATTGAATCTGCTCTATCCCATATTAGGAATAACTGACGTCCATATTATTATTATTTTTTAGCGGTTTTGTTTTCCAAGTGTTCCGGAATATTTTGTGAAGCTTTTACTTACACTAATCTTTACATTTAACTTATTTAATTTCAGATAAGTGATCCGCGATCCGCGCGCGTAAAAATCGTAATAACTTCGGACGGTTTTCGCGGTCGGGAATGTAGTGTCGAGTACGAATTTTTGGAAAAGCTTGATGGAAGCTTTAAATAATCGCGATTCATATTTGATTTAATCCTTAGCTTTAATAGCAGTGATCAGTGTTTATTAAAAAAAAAATTTCGCGATCGTTAAAAAATTGTGCGAGTGTTTGAACTTCTGTTTTGTGTCCTAGGATGGAATTGGACGAAACACGACGATTGTTGCGGCAGGACAGCAGTGATAAAGGTTAGTTTGATTGAAAACATGTACTGAAAAATTATATATTAATAAATTTCTCTTTTTTTTATAGGTAAGGTCCACTTCGTGGATTTACAATTTTTTTTCAAGTGAGGTAGCAGTGAATACAAAATGGGAAAGTGAAAAACTACATTTTTCTTTAAATGTAAACTGTGTTTAGACATCTTAAGGTAATAAATTTGGTTATTTTTCAAATAATTCTGAGACCAAAACTAGAACAAGGGGTTTTAACAGTTAACTGTAATTTTTTTCATAATTTTGTATCCACCGGAAAAAAAGTTACAGGTTGAAAACCAAAAATTCTTTTATGGCTTATCACAACCCCAATAATGGGGGCATCGAATGACGTATCACCTTTAATTTAATTTGATATCCATGTCGGTGAAAAACCTGTAATAGAGTCGGCAGAATAAAATCCATTTTAGATAGTTATCATAAATAATGTTTCGTTTAATGATTTTAAAATAAATCAATTTATTTCAAAATAAATTAGGTATATGAAATATTATTCAGAATTAACAAATTTAAAATGTTCACTTATTCTTACAATCAATATAGGCTGTATTAGATCTCATTTAAGTTTATATAATATGAATACTTGCAATTTACTAACCTAGATTAAAAAATCATTTTCCGAATAGCAAACTTAAACCTGGCAAGCTTTTCTGAAGAAACAATCAATTTCACTGTGAAATTTTCATAGATTCGAAGAACTTAATAAACATTTACTTTCGGATATTACAACAGCTTTGGGTTTCTTGTTAAATAAAACAACTGTGCAAGGTGTCGACCGGTTTCGGTTTATCAAACGATCATCAGGATGGCATATTCCAAATTGAAAAAATTCAAATTTTATGATTTGAAACTGTATTTTATTGATGGTTTAATAAACCGAACCCGGTCGACACCTGGCTAGTGTATTATTTAATGACATCCCATTGTTGTCTCTATAGCTATTATAAGTAGAGTAGAGTACTCTACTCGAGTGTGACCTATAGACATATATTTAGAATGCTGGGAAACTCTTTGTTAACTATTTTTATATTTCAAGATTATTTTTATTCCTTTCCAATTTATTTCCGGTTTATTTATTTTAAAGCTATTGCTGAAAAACTTGTGCCTTCAGTTGGTTAGCGTTTAGATCGAATTTTAAAATTTTTATGGTGCTATCAGCTAAAGATGAAAAGTAATAAAAAGTTTAATTTTACTCGAGTAATATCAGCATCCTTTATGCCTGCGTATTATATTAATGAACTTAGCAATTAAATTAATGGACTCGAAAACTGGGTTTCTAAAGGCAAATTATTAATGAAGTTAAACTAAACTGTACGTCACTCATGTATACAACAACTTTTAAATTGGTTAGACGGCGATAAAATAATAATTTAAGGCAAAAATATATTATTGAGATAGGTAACGAATTCAAATATTAATAACATGGAAACAACAGATTTGTCTGCCGCGGTTTTGATTCCACGGTATAGTACGTTGATACGTTGGTTAACGTTCGGAAAGTACTCTGCGGAATATTTAGATTTTAAAATAAGAAAATGTCGATATGCAAACAACAAAGTTTAATTTTGTTGTTTCAGAAAATGTAAACTTCTTCGCGGTTAATGAAACCAACTTGAAACATAATAAACGACGTGCTTAGAATACGATAAAACGTAAGGTTAAGAAAAGTTAAGCTTTATCAAATTATACATTAATTTTCCCAACATTTCTTTCGGAAAAACAGAGTTTCACCGCCTCTGGAGGTTTTCAATGGTTTGCGATCGTTCTCAAAGAAGTATATTTTATTTAACCCTGCTTTGGTGATCAGGCTTACTTTTTAATCTAAGTTTAAAGAAAGTACAGTATGTTGAGTTACTACGTTCTTGATTTGGATGGAAAAAATGTATTTTAAAAAGTTAAATTTTGATAGAAGAAAACTTAGCCTAGATTTGCAGTCAAAGGGTTGAGAACTTCTCTATTAAACAACAGAGGTAAACTTTAACCCTCTATACATTAAATATGACAGCTTTTAGAGTGGTTTTAACATTTTCGCATAAATTATATGAGAATGGGCCGCGCTAGAACGACTAGAACTAGTTTTCCACAAAACTAGCTCCTGGTCGTGGTGTTTAATGTTTTCAGTTAGTGTTTTCGTGTTAAATTGGCTAAATTTTCTAATTTTACCGAATGGGAGCGCTCGTAAAGGTTGAGTGCACCCGAAAAGAAAGTTTATTAAGACGAAGCTTTTAAACATTCGCCAGGCAGTCTTCTGTGGTAAGCGCTTATCAAAGGTCAATATTTTAATCTTTGGAAATTATTTGATGTACTGCTGTTATGATGTTTAAATGCCGCATGATATGTAAATAGAAATTTAACAAAGTATCGATTTAGTTTTAAGGTATCTTTGTACAAGTTATGTAGAGCAAACAATAGAACTTTGTTGGCATAAAACAGAATGGTTTCAATTGTACTCACAATCACAATGCAACTTTGCTTTACAACTGTTAAGGTGCTGATGAAATTTGTCAGACGTTCACCGTGATATCCTGAAGACTTAAGTTTAAATCTTGAAGGATTTGGCTTCAATTTTGCTTTTCAATCTTTTGTTATCATTTAGCATAATTAACTGACAAATGCACGAAGAGTTTTTTCGAATTTTACTTTATATTTTAGTTTCTAGAGACAAGTTTTAATAAAAATTATTATACAGCTGTAAATTTAACGTCAAGTTTAATATCTTCTCAGAATATAAAGTAGATAAAAGTTTTCCATACTTAAAGCTCATCCATCATTTTAACTAACCTCTTGGTAAATTAATACGTTCTCGAAAATCGATTAATTAAAAATTTTGGAGATGGGGAAGATTTTTGCGAAAACTCTCATAATGATTTGGTTAATTATCCAAACTCGTGTGGTTTTTCGAGACAAATAGGCCAGAAAAAGCGTCAGAGGATTAGCGCTAACGTAGCTACTCCCGAGTACCATATTATATACAGGATACGTACGCATCGATGTGTAAGATCAGATACTCTCACACACACCGACACGTTTGACCAATAATTTCCGCCGGCTTACGTTTGAAGCAATGGCAGAGCTTAATTTCATTAACAGAAATAATACTTTGATGTTTTGTGAACCAATCTTAATAGGTCTTAGTCCACATACACCCACAGTTATAATCTCGCGTCAGTCAGATTGGCTTTGATCCCTCAACCGAGGCATATTCATACTTTGTTCGCTTTATATACCTTTTGAATATTACTGTAAAATTCTCACACAACATTAGTTTTAAACAATTTCTTGCTTCGAAGTACACGAGGCTTGGTCATCTGACCGTAGATTGTTTTTCTTGCGTGCGAAATTAATTCTTTTTCAAGTGTAAAACTATCGCATCGCTGCTTCTTAACACTTTTCGAAAATTTACTAAAAATATTCAAGCAAAACGAGATCAAAACAATTACAATACCCTAATTACGCTTTGCTTCACTTGGTAATTATCTGCCTGTAAAAATTTATTAACCCTTGTTTTCCGCTAAAATAATTTTATTTCGGTCAAGCTAAATTTAAATTTTTATCTTTTTTTGACTTTTATGTTCATGGCTGAAATTTCAAATAATATAGTGAGGGCTTCAAGTATTTGGTAATTAAATATTGTACAGCTGCATGTTTAAATTTTATAATAATTACTTTTTCATGCTACCAGTGGTATTTTTTGTTTAAAAAATTCTATATTGGTTTATATCCACATACAATAAGTAAGAAAATCCCTTGTTGTTTTAATACTGACACTTTCTACTCCCTGTGTGACCAATTCCGCAGTGATAATTGGTACATTAGCGTCCCAAAATTAAGTTTAATTTTGAAATCCTAAACATTGTCTTGACTATTTGGAATTATCAGTCCCCGATTGATACTGGATATATCTGTTTTGGGACAATTTCCTCCTAATATTTACGTTTATGTTAGTAACTTCTTAGTTGGACTTAGATCTGCAGAGACGAAATTTCGAATTATGTAAAATTTTCAAAAACTCAAAAATTTCACTTAGAAATAGGTAGTTAATTAGTAATTCTTTTATTTTGGTTTAGATCAGCGTATATGGAATTCTTTATTATATGAAATTTACAAAATCACAAAATTTGGTATTATTTTTCTTTAAATAATAATAATTGCAGAGGAAATAGGTAATTAATTAGAAATTCTCTTCGTTTGGTTTATATCAACATAGACGAAAGTTTTTATATTGTGAAATTTTCAAAAACTCAAAAATTGATGTTAATTAATTTTACAATAATAATTACAGTTTAGAAATAGGTTGTTAATTAGTAATTGTCTTAGTTTAGTTCAGATCAGTAATTTATATTGAATTTTTTATTATTATGGAATTTTCAAAAACTCAAAAATTGATATTAATTAATTTCAAAATTATATTTGAAGTTCCCAAGTAGGTAGTTAATTAGTAATTTTCTTAGTTTAGTTTAGATCAGCAATTTATATTGAATTTTGTATTATATGAAAATTTCAAAAACCCAAAATTGGTATTAATTAATTTCAAAATTATAATTGCAGTTTAGAAATAGGTAGATAATTATTAGCAACACTTTTATTTTGGTTTAGATCAGCATAAACAAAAGTTTTATATGATGTGAAATTTTCAAAAAGCCAAAAATTGGTAATAATTAATTTCACAATAATAATTACAGTTTAGAAAAATAGGTATTTAGTTAATTAAAATTCATTTAGTTTAGATCAGCAATATTGAATTTTTTATTATATGGAATTTTCAAAAACTCAAAAATTGATATTAATTAATTTCAAAATTATAATTGAAGTTCAGAACTAGGTAGTTAATTAGTAATTTTCTTAGTTTAGTTTAGATCAGCAATTTATATTGAATTTTGTATTATGTGAAATTTTCAAAAAATTATTAATAATTACTTTCAAAATAATAAGTTCGAAGTTTAGAAATAGGTAGATATTAATTTGTAACTCTTTTATTTTGGTTTAGATCAGCATAGAGAAAAGTTTTTAGTATATGAAATTTTCAAAAACTCCAAAAATTGGTATTAATTAATTTCACAATAATAATTAAAGTTTCGAAATAGGTAGGTAGTTAATTAGGAATTCTTTTAGCTTAGTGTAGATCAGCATAATGTTGAATTATGTATTATGTGAAATTTGCAAAAACTCAAAAATTGGTATTAATTAATTTTAAAATAATAATTGAGGTTTTGAAATAATTAATTTCACTCATGCAGTTTAGAAATAGCTAGTTAATTTGGAATTCTTTTAGTTTAGTTTAGATCAGCATAATGTTGAATTTTTTACTACGTGAAATTAATTAATTAATTTAATAATAATAATCGAGGTTTAGAAATTAGTATTTAATTAGTGGTTTTTCATTTTTGGTTTAGATCAGCATAGACGAAAGTTTTTATTATTATGAAATTTTCAAAATCTCAAAAATTGGTAGATATTATTTAATTTCACATTAATAATTGCAGTTTAGAAACAGGTAGTAATTTTCACGTAGTTCAGAGAGGGAGGAATCGCCGCCGGTGATATCCGGTGAACAAGTGAAAGGAAATCTGAAGAAATTCAAGAAAATCTGAGAAAATCCTGACGAATACTATAGATTTATTTGTGAAAAGTATTTGCTTTTGTTTATCTAATTTTTAATATTTTACGTGAATTATCTTAAGAATTTAAATTTGAGGCAGAATATCAATTTTCACGTAGTACAGAGAGGGGGGGTATCCCCGGGGAAATCCTGACAAATCAGATTTATTTTTGAAAAGGCTTTGTTTTTTGCTTCTCAAATTTTTCATATTATCGTGAATTAGTTATATTGAGAAGAACTAAAATTTATAGGGCAGAATATAAGTTTTGCATAGCCCAGAGAGGGGAGGGGGTGAACAAGTTAAGGGAAATCTGAAGAAATTCGAGGAAATCCTGCTGGGGAAACCCAAAAAAATCTGAAAAATCCCTGACGAATACATAAATTTATTTCCGAAAACTAGATGAATTTTTTTGTTTTTGAATTTTGTTTGTTGTTGTTTTTGAGTTCTTGAATTTTTATTTTCATTATTTTTGGGTATGTTCATCCTCAATTTATCGGACCTTATATGGGAATTAACGCTGTTAATGGCATTTTTAATATCGGAAAGCTTATTTCATACAAAATCAGTTGTTGCCTAAAGGTACGGTTTAACAAAATATATCTAACCGATACCTAATCAAACTGAGAGGAACAACTGCGTTGTTTAAAAATGTCATGAGCACACAACGCACGTACCTGCGTACACGAATAAATAAATAAATAAATGTAGTAAAATATTCAAATGCTTTTACATAACAAAATGCACAGGCAAAACGACATTTTATTTTGAAACATTTATTGCGTTAGAAATAAGAAAATATTTTCCAATAAAACATACCTACTCCTATACGTGGATTTACTTGTTTCGTGAGTCTCGATAGAAGTGTTTTTGAGTCAAGTATTTGATTACCCACAAACATTGAGTTTTTAGTAGGAAAATTGCTTTTATATAAATTCTTCAATATAAATTGTTTGTTCAAAGATCCCTCTACGAATATACGATTTTTTGTTTATCGACATATGTGACAATTTTTCCAGTTTTACGTATCCAGTTTTGATTATTTGAGCTATAAATTTTTCCTTTTCCCCATACGTCCTTTTATATCAAAACCGTATATTCATTTTTTGTCCTAACGACATACTTTTTAATCGATTTTCTGTCACCCGATGATACTAAACTAAAATATGTTCTATTTACTTCTAAACTGATTTCCTTGTGATGGAACTATGAATAATTAAATGAAATGCAATAATTGCTAAGGAGATTGACGCTGTCCAATTGGAAATAATTTTTTGTAGATAACCCATCAAATAATTTCTACATATTTAGAAATGAAAGGGATGAAACCGGGGTGAACATGGTCTGATTTCATTTTCTTTTAGCCGGCAAGTGGTGCGTATAATTTACATCTTACAAATTACAGTTCTCTTCTAAATTTGTAATGCGATTCAACTATGAAAGTGTAACCAATTAATAAATTAAATTAATTTCACGCTAATTATGCCCTCCGATCTTGGCGTTCATTTCAAAGATATTTAATTACCACCACCATTATGATTAAGGAATCATTTAAGTTTTTCAATATTTATCATTGTTGTGGTGGGTAATTTTATATCTAATCTTAAAATATTTGCGTTTAAAAAACTGGCGCAGTCGTGCAAATGCGAATTTCGACAATTTCCATCGAAATTGCAGTCAAATACTCTAGTTTAAACTATTAGGGATGTTGTCAAAGTTAAAATTAATTAAAAATTAAAGTTGTAAGTTTTCTTTGGGTCGCAACAAATAAATTAAATTCTTTTTAGGTACTAATACGATGTATACGTACTTTTGTACTTAAGATGTTATCTGAAAAGAAATTTAACGCGCTTCCCAATAAGAGGTCTTTGATGTTCATAAGTCGAGCACCCTTGTGCTTTTATGTTTTTATTGACAAATAAAAGAGTGACTTAGTACTTTGCGGAATTTATTCAGAGCAATTTTACAGTTAATTTATTTTGAGAAACTTTTGACGAGAACCTTTTATATTGTATAAAGAGACGGCCCACCCTGTAGATCCTTTTCCAATATTTTTAATTATCCTTCAGTTGCCACATATACCCATTCATGTTTAGTATGCATTTTTCCATAAAAGTAAAAATAATTTTTATGAAATTCGCTGCTATATTATAAAATATCTGCGTGGTTATGATAAACGGGTACGTTGCCTTAAGCCATAAAATTGCAAATTTTTAAAGACAAACGTTCACAGTTTCCCGTATTTTACTTTATTTAAAAAGTGACATTTCTCAAACGCGATACACTAGAAAAACACAAATTGTTCAGATTTATCGAATAACAAAGATGGAATGGAAATTTACGAGACTGCCTTAATTTGAAAGAAATTTTCCTTGTTCAAATAGGTAAGTATTTTTTGAGTGGGACGTTATTATTATTTTATTCGTTTGCCCTACGTTCCACGTTCTCAACCTATTTGTACTTAACTGTGCAAATAATTTTACTATATTGCAGACACCCGTTTCTAAATTGTAGGTATAAAGTAACCCATAATTTCCTTTGCTAAAATTAACTTTGCAAGTAATGGTCGCAATTATAAATTAATTTCTTAGTCGATTATTAAAACTTTTTGAGTTTTGTTTGCCATGATGATAATATTATAATCCTATCGCGCACGAGGGATGAAACAGCATTATCACAAAGACTAATTACTTTGATTTCTCTCATTTCATTATTTTTCTTAAATAATAATTAATTTCAATGTACCAGCATATTTTATATCCATTGCGCGCCCACGATCTCTTCTTTCAAGCAAATATCTGGCTGCATTACCATTGTTGTATTTTCAGACTCACGATCCTCTTTTATGCGATACGTAAATTTTCCAACTTTTTATTAGACAACACAAAATTGAGAAAGGTTGTGTCAAACTACCTAGCCGCTCAGGATAACCCACTGCGTTTTCATCAACGGCTAAAAGAAAATTTTTATTTGAAAAAATAATGTCGTTGCAAATTGCGGCAACTAACTTGTATTTCTAAATTTTTTCCTAGTCGCAGGACAAGACTTCCTGCCAGTTTACCCTTACTGGGTTGGATCGTGACTAGAATAAAGCAGGATTTTTAAGTCACATGGATTCTCATTATTGTAAAAATATACTGCCTCTGGTCAGAAGCTGAAGAGGTTGTTAATTTGAACTGCAGTGCCCTGACGCGAAAAATTAATTAAATTTGAATTTAACAAATCCTCTTTTAATAACCTATAGTTTATTTTCATTTAGAATGGAGTCGTAGTAAAACTTTTAATTTATTGAATAAAACATTAGGAAAATTTGAAAACATTCAACAATTTTACCTTGTACTAAATAAAGAAAAATCGTGCTCGAGAAAGTACAATGAACTACACAATGTAAATTCAAATTGTCGGCACGCAAATGAAAATACATAAAATACTAAAGCTTGGTTTATACACAACGCTGTCAAGTTTTAACCGTCGTCGTGTCAAGACGCCGTCGTAGCGGAACAAAGGATTTGGTTTATGCACCCAAACGGTTTTATGTTGCAGTTCAATAATAACTTCAGTGAAATAGGTACTACTGAAAATTTTGTAACGCTAGAACTGTAGTCTTCAACTGGAGTTTTTCATTATTGAATTGAAATCATCTGAGCACTGCAATTTTATTTGTATTGAATGGCAACCTACTTATGAGGACTCACGACTCTTGCTTACAGTTGGATTTTAACCATGGAGATTCTTCTTTCCTGCGATTTTTAGCCTATTTTCTAGTGCATTCCAGTCCCTGGAATGTCCCTGGACATTCATAAAAAAACACGTCAATATATTAAAAATAAAAATTCGACGAGCTAGAAAGATGATTATTTTTTGCAGTTGTCAAGAGAGCTTGTTAGGCAGCAAAAGCTAATCTGAGACAGCAGGAGTGAAATCAAATTGGCGTAATAACACCACCGAACTCGGTGTGAAATGCCCACTGCTACAATAAAATTCTGGATTGGAATGTTACGCAGACGCAAATTGTGTGTAAACCAAGCTTAACACGTTTTATACTTTTTAGTTTTCATCCACATTTAATTTTTTTCTAATTATAACTTTGAAAAACAAACATAAACATGTAAAGTATGCTTTTGTATGCATTAAATAACATGTTTTTCGAATTTCGTCTTCTCCTTTAAAATAACATAATAAATTTACTTGAAAATTGCAGTCGCGTACAACGAATGTCTGCTACACAATTCTTCTACAACAAAATTATATAAGAAGCTCCAATATGTTTCAGTTGCTTGAAGTAAGGAATTTTAACTGATATATTAAAGCAGGAAAGGACTTTTTATATAAAGTTGAAATTAACTTGAATAAATTTGCTATCTAAATATTATTTTGTTGTTTTTCGCGCGGAAGGGTGTGGCAGGCGTGCTCTTTGTTTCTAAGGATTCAAAAACTCCTCGAAATTGTATGCATATTCCACCTTCGGCGGTCACACCAAGCCATCATTCCCAATGTTTTCTCGTTGAGGTAATCGATAATTGTTTTAGTAGTACAACCAATTTAACCATGTCTACGTCTAACATATTCTCTTTTAATTCACCCTTCTCAAGTTAAAGCTTAATAAATGACTTCTGACTAGAAAGGACTACCTTTTTGTATCTGTGATGAAATTGGCTATTCCTGTCACCATTTCACGCCTCCAAATTAAAACCACTAATCAGATTTCTTCCTCCTACGAAATTGGAATTGTAATAAAAAGTTAATTTGGGTTTTAAAGTTTACAGTTTTAGCTTTTTCTACATAGAACTTTCGTGTAAAGGCATGCGGACACCAGCAGTTTTTCGCTAATCTCTCATTTTTACGAGCATTCGCATGAGTTCAACCCTTTTCGCACAAAATACTCTGACGTGTCTCATCTGATAGGAATTATGATGATCTCCGTATACATAACTGATGATAAAAATAGACAATAAAACCGTTTTATTGATCTTAAATTTTTTCGTAATAATACCAGTGGAAGAGACGAAAATAAAAACCGATAACAGAGAAATTAACCTAATAATTTCTCCAAACTTCCGAACAAAATAATTATAGAGGGAATAAAAATATTTTAATATTGCCGGCTGTATTTGTTTGATTATTTTTGCGCAAGTTACGAGCAAATAGCATCTCATAAATTTTAAACTACATACATTTTTTCGGATTAGTAAAACTGAAATTAAATAAATACAGCTGTAATTTCGCCGTCATTATAGTGTTTAAACAGGGAGATTAGCATCCACAACATTTGCATGATGTTACCGTTATTTACAATAATAAAGTGCTGCTTCATTATTAATAGTAGGAAGCATTCCGTTTCATAACGAATCAATATTCCAGCAGGCAGAATAAAGTCCTATTACTGTAGGGGTCGAAGATGGTGGGACGTTGCGGTTTTCTCGAATTTTATGTGCCTACCTTCGCTACAGAATGTTTATACTAGGTTCACTTTTTATTACTTCTTAAGATTATCACTTAACACCAAAACTTTATGACCTATTCTAAAAAAATTTCAAATTTGTTATCCCTGACGGAAACAAATAAAACAACATTAATAAATGCATGTCAGTTGGGTTGCATACATTGCAGGGTCGTAAATTATACTCCGGTTAGGTTTCTTTTCATCATTTACATAATTTTATCACTAAGATTGCGGACAATATTATGTGTTGCTTTGATTTAAAAGTGTCGTGCGACCGAATTCTTTGATAGAAGGACAACACTAAAGTAAAGCGTATAAAAAAAGGACTACTAAAGTTTTTATTGACATTTATTTCGCAGATGGTAAATTTTTAACAATGCAACTGTGAACTCCCAAAATTAAATTAAATTTTTTGAAATCCTCGGCATAGTTTACCCATTACTGTTTATTTAACTTTATGAAGTGATTAAAAGTTAATCAAGTACTGCTTATCAATTTTGATTTATCGTGAGTTTTGCGAACAATTTTAAACAATCCTCTTATTTATTAAATCACAGACCAATTAGAAAATTATCTAGATCGTTTATTACTTGCAGAAGCTTAAAACTTTCTATTTGCTTTATTTGTTTGAAAAGCTTTGTAGTTGATGGATAAAGTTGCAAAAGTATTTAACTGATCAGATATATACATACACTCCGCTGAAATAACATTTCTTACTTCAGGAAGATTCGAAAAAAAACTAGGTTAACCCGCCATAAATCCACTGATGGCTAAATTCAAAAATGTCACTTTCCAGACCACTCAAATTCATAAATGCATTTTCTATATAAATCCGACGTAAGTCCAGAAAATGTTGTTTACCGCACGGTTTTCGAGTTATTACCCCACTACGTGCGGTAAGAAGTACAACATTTCAAATTAATACTGCATCCGATATTGGACTGTGAATTTATTATGACGTGGAAACGTTAAGGCAATTTAATTGGGTAATTTATTCATCACCTCTCTCAAAATATCGATTTCGACGCTTTCTTGCCAGTTTTTCAAAACACCGGTTGTTTTATTAACTAATTTACAAAATTTATTATAAACAAGGTTAACCGAACGGTTAAATCGCAGACTTTAAAAATAAACCGATCAGTTTCTAAGCTCTTCAAGATTTTTTGCAGGATTTTTTATTATCTCGACTTTACAATCACGAACGAGCAGGATTAAGCTAAATTTTAAACATCAGGTACTGTAAATTACAGATTACAGCTAGAATATTTTAAAATAAATTAAAACCATGAAAGGCTTGTTTGGCATTTCTTAACCCTTTTTTAAAATTTTCTTTAATTGTTATTTAATTAACCTTTGAGCTCAGATTTATAATACACAAAATCAAGACAGTGCGTGATGACCTTTTGATCCTATTACAAATTAAAATCTTTGATAATACAGCACGGGGTTTTCCAAAAGGAAATAAATTTTCTAGGTAATTAACATGATGAATACATAGACGTGGTAAAATATCTTCTTCATAGAGCGCTAACTTTTTTATGTTGTAAGTAGGTCATATTTATTTCACACAAGAAATAAATTAAAAGTTAAATTACAAAATTCATCTTTTATAAAAAAAATAAAAAGTCCATTTGCAGCAATAATTTAACTTATGATTTTTAATTTAAATTTAATTAATTTCTGCGCTCACTTTCATTATTTTTTTGCTAATGCTAGAAGTTATATTAGTTATTTCTGGTATTTTGTTTCGGTTTCAATTAATATTAATGCTAAAAATTCTATCTAAACTTGTTTCTTGCGATATACTTTTTATCACCTCCATCTAAAGCTCTCGCCCCGAAATGCTATTTAATTTAAAAATTTATGCGGTATTTATATTGGATAATTTTATGAAGGATAACTTTTATTTGTTTTATTTATACTTTTCAAACCTTTTGTCTTTTAAATTGAATGTCATGCAAAGTGGTCTTATTAGATCCTTTGGGAACAATGCCAGATTGGGTATAAATTGCATATAAATAAAAAAATAATCCGCCCCACGTTGAGCGCCAGGGTTATTGACTGTTGATGCTTGTTTCTCAACTATAATTCTGCGATTACGTAGAGGTGCGTTTACACTTAAGTAAACTGATTTTAAATGTATGAATTGAGGCGAACAAAGCAACCAGATTTTAGTGTCTAATGAGTTTGCGAACATTACACACACAAATCATAAAAGACTTATTAAAACAAGTTTCATTGTATTATGTACTTTCTGACTTTGAATTTGCTTTTAGTAGTAATTTATTGCAATTTAAGAAAATTTCATTATGTCGGCATGATCAACAACAGAAATCTCATTATGTGGTGGGAGAAATTCGTTCTAAAAAAACACGTATGCAGTTAACGTTCCATCTTAACATTGTAGAAAGTATTTAAGAGCTCAGGAATGCCAGAGATTACCCATGAACTGCGGGTTTTCAGCTGGACAGATGGTATTACAATATAACGTAGGTCAGGCAACGAATTAAAAAGCGGGTTTTGGGTGGGAAAGCCTCGTACTACAATAAACTCGCAGTTAGAATTAGGGAACAAATGAAAAATGTTATTGGGGTTGCATATACTATTATATGAAAATTTGTTTTTGCAATAGTTTAGTTGCAGTTTCTAACAAAAACTATTTTTGATACAATCCGTCGTTATTCATTTACACACTGAAAATGTTTCATTATCACTCCGGATACCTCGCAGGCGTTTTCGAAACTTTTCTAGTTTCCTGAACAAATAACCTGGCGTTATATATCACTGTGTATATAAAGTTTATTTCGTTTAATAAACTGCTATGACAGAGTTATTACATAACACTTTGTTATAGCAAATCAAAGAGATAACATTTTTTATTAAATTTCCTACTTCAATGTTCTTTGAAAGAAAATCGATATCGTTTTAACCATTTCCACGTCCGCTAGAAAAACTTTAGAATGAAGTCTCAGCTAATTTTCTTTTGGGATTCACTTTTGCGTTGCATATCAATCATCATCGGACATCTTGAACCAATTTAAAATATCTTACATTTATCCGGCATTTTATTCATGCGTAAAAAGTAATAACGAAAAACATTCATTCATTTTAAATGTTACTACGCATTTTCACCCTTGATATTCTTCCTTTGAAAAATTCGTCCTTAACACCATTTTTGTCTTTTGTAATACAATCCCATTCTATTTTGTTGCAAAAAGTTATTAAATATGTAGAAACGCGCGAATCTTTTACAAAGACTTTCGCAAAAGAGCTCTTAGTTTAAAATTCAAATAAAAATTTTACTGGCTTAACTTGGGAGACTTATCTGCCCTTAGTAAAATAATTAGTAGATTTTTAAGGCTTTTATTTTAACTATCAGAATGTAATTTATTTATTGAAACGAAGACAAAAATATCAAAGTTGCATTTGTTTATATTTATTGCACACCCTTTCTAGATTAGACACATTAATATTAAAATTTTTCAGGACTTCTTATATTGAATATTTCAGTTGCTTTTTACCTCGTCCAAATTTTTATTCTGCGTCTGCTTTGCTGCACTTTGCTAATTTATTTAAGAGAAGTCAGGGTAAAATTACAAAATAATATTGAATTAGTAGACTAAGAACTCTGAACTCTAGATTTGGACTGTAGACAATACAGTCATCCGGGGGGTTTGGGGGTATGTAATACCGTACGTCAGAAATAGAATGAAGTAACCAAGCAACATGTTAACTATTGAAATTTAAAATTACAATCAACAAAAATTGTTTAAAATATTGGGCTTCGACCATAGCTTTGAGTGAAATTCCATAAACTAGGTTACAGAATTAACTATATAATTTGCAATATTTGTAAGGTAAATTTTATCTAAATAGTAAATTTAACTTTGAGTAAACTATAGAACCGGTTAACACAGGAAATTTACTGCAGAGCCAGTGGTGAGCTTTATACGGCAGACCAATAGAAGGACCATTAAATCAATTGGTAATCGGGTTGTGTTGTATAAATCAAACTGTAGCATCTTTATTGCTTAGCACAAGTGAGACAGACAACCACTATAGTTAACTAACATGTTAACATCGCACAGGTCCTACTGTAAACATACGTGTGCTTTCCAAGTACACACACAAAGTTCAATTTTAGGTTTCGATTAACAATCAATCGAACTACAATCAAAATTTGAAACGCACGCCAGCAACCGCACGTCGGGGATTGTTGAGCTGCAAGTGATATTTAATCGCTAATCACGATGTTAAGCAGCAGACTACTTAATCCATTTCAATTTAAATAAAGCTGCGATTCAGAGAAATCAATAACAAATAAATTGTGAGCACGTTCTAATTTACACTTTAAAGCACTCGGAGAATTCGAAATTTATAAAGGGTGGGCATAAAATCGATAGGAGATTCCTTCAACACGAAAGGCTTAAATTGTAAGTCGTAAGATGTGGATAACGGATACTTAAAATTATAAAGTGCGACTTATAACCCAAAATTAAACAAATCGACTCGAAATAATCCAATTTGTATTTAATTTCATGCAAATAATATGGAAATAAGCGCAAATATTTATGCAAACAAATTTATCACTGTCTCAATTTTCCAAGACAAACTTGAACCTAAGTGTAGGTCGCTTTTTTCCCCTTCGATATCAGATTTTTCATAAAAGAAATATCGCGCGATAGATTTTTAAATACTTATCAGTATGCATAACACGAAAAACCATTTTACGATATTTTATATTTCATGTTGTATTGTCGGGAAGCGTTTCAGGCCTTATAAAAATTTCAGGCCGTTTAGGTGCTGTCGTAAGCTTGCGACGCAGTGTATGGCGCCCTTTAAAAGTAATAAATTCTTCCAGGTTTTTTTATATGTAAAAAATGTATTTTCAATCTGTTTTAGTAATTGCGTGGATAATATTTTAATATTTTTCGTGTTTCCCATACATTTTTGAAAATATACGACGCGTACGTGTTCAGATAAAGAAAAAAAACAAGAGTTTTACTTCGTACATTTCATTTTAAATATATCGCTGTGCCTAAGTTTGGTGGTATTATTTCCAGTTATGTCTTACTTTCGTTGATTTAGTGATAATGTGAAAAGTTAGTTTAGGGTCGATTATAACAACCCCATACCTTACACTCTAACTTAGAAGCTGCTTTATTTTAGGGTAAAAAACTAGTTACAGTTGAAATTAAAAGCTATATTTTACAATTTTTATAAAGTGCTAACTCCAAATAAACCAATTTTGCTAAATTCCCGCTGTGGCCTGCTGTGGCAGACCATTAAGTACCAGAGTGTATAAAAATTTTAATTTCGCCATGATTAACTGCGCTTACTGTAATTCAATTTTAAAAGACTGAAACTTCCACACCAAAGCAATTTTTTTTATTCCCGCTGCAACACGAACAGAATGACGAACTTGAAGAGAATTAATATATTTTTGGTGAGATATTTGTGAAGTATTTGAGACTTAATTTACTCGAGATAAGTTGTTATGAAAGTTGAAAGCGACGTTAAGAAAATATCGCTTATTTCGTTGGCCTCTTTTAACCGGATAACTTTTTCTATTTTACTTTTCAAGTTTTCATTTATGATTTTAAAAGTTTTTATTAAATTTTTGCCTGATAGTTACATATGTTGACAACAAGTTTTGTATGCTAGTTTCCAGATACAGATATTACCAAGTTTCCAACATTTTGCATCCCTTTTTTTATATTTTTATAGCAAAATTAAACCTGCTTGTATTTCCCGCGTCGAATGCTGACGACAAATGCAATTTTTCGTTTCAATCGTAAATCACATCGGATAGAAAGAACAAATACAATCATAACTCCCAAGTTTGAAGATTACAAATGTATCAAAAATAAGATTAGGTGTTGTAATCGAAACTGCTCAACTTTAGCTTACAGCTACAGCAGTGTAACTTACAGCAGCGAAAGATAATTATTAGTACTTATTAATTATTAATATTATGTTATTTAAAGTATATTTTATACAATATAATATTATAGAATTTTGACGCAATATTGTGATATACATCCAATATTGCACCAATATTGGCTGTAGGTTGATGCAATATTGCACTGATATTGGCTAAAGTTTGGTGCAATATTGTACCAAAATTGCACCTATTGCACAGTGCAGTATTTTTACAAAAACTTCTATATGTAAAGACAGTATGTATACCGGGGGGGAGGGCGTATAATTTTTTTTTTATTTATTGTTCAATTTTATAACCACCATAGTTTCCAAATATAATTGTTAACAGTTGTAACTTATTAACAAAGTAATAACTTAACAACTTAGCATAACATATGTAACAGGTCACGTGGCATGGATATTAATTTTACCATAACTAACAACGTGTGATCTATAATTAATCTAAACTGCAAACACTACATTTATGCAGCCAAACTTACAATTAGTTTGTTGCCTTTGATATTATAGCAGTTACGTACTTACCGTACATAAATGGCCGTTAGTAAGACCTATATCGTACATGGTAATCTGACAAAACTTATACTTAGATGGACGCAGAATATATTAAACAGAAATATTTCGAAACACAATTGCAATCCAACGTAGCATTGGTAACAGTAATTACATAACCCCCAGACCCCCCGGTTTGGAATATCCTCCAGTACCTCAACAATTGCATAAATAACTTTTTTAACGTAAAAATTAATAAGAAAAAACTAGAGAATTAATTAAAAACAATAAAAAGTTAAATCAAAGTAAGCAACGGAGAGCAAGCGTTTTTAATTAAAGGTCTGTGCGCATTTATTACTTTGACTTACCCGCTTATTCGGTAACTATTTGTTAAATTTTATCCGAACGTAAAATGTATTTTCAAAAAAATGCAAGCGGTTACGAGGGCGCTTTAGTTTCATTTACAGAAAGGTACGATATTCAGCTCAATTAATCTCAAAATCATTCAATATTCAAACAAAGGCACCACATTATTGTGTATTATATGTTTAAAGTCTTAGTCTGAGATTTCAAAGCGGTTTAGTAAAAGCTGTCTTTTACAAAGAACACCATTAGTAATTCATTTTATGTTTATTTAAAGTTTAAATCATCTTTAATGTAATATGACAAAAAGAGTCTTTGAGTTTCGAGTTCGTAAAAAACTTAGCAATCCGTGTGTGTACACTCTGAAAAGTTATGTATCTGCGTTCGACAATGGAAAATTTAGGAAATTTTCAGAAAGAAAAAAAGTAGTGTAAATAATATAATTTATAATTAGGACGAAGAGTTAACAATTTGTGTACACTCAGAAAAATTAGGTAGGAGCGTACATTAATAAACGGTTGAATTATGAGATTTTTTGGCGGAAGGCTGCTGTCTGCACGTTGTAAGTTATCCTGGTGGGCCTGTAAATTATTCAGCTAAAATAGGCATAAAATTATTCTATATTTAAACAAAAGCGTCTGCTTTCCGATGCGGTGTAACAAAGGTTTTCCTTGATAAAGCAACCACCTTGTAATTTAATTTTATATTTATTTAAAGTTTAAATCGCGTCTAAACCAAAATAGTAAAATAAATTAAAACCAATTAGACTGACGCTATTGAAATTTGGATTAAACTTGAAATTCCGTAATCGTTAGGGAAACCCCAATTTGTTTGGTGTTAATTCGTTAATATCGAAACGTGGAGAATATTGTTTTCGTTATATCAACCTCTTTGATCATTAGGAGTTTAGTGTAGACAATTTGCGGTAAAAATTTAAACATTTATAACATTTTAACCGCACATCAACTTTTGTGTTTGACTTGCTAATTATGAAACTTAATTAAACTTAAAGGCAGAGCACGATTCGGCAATAAACTAAAAATTTAAACCGAATATTTCATTCGGGCAAAGAAAATATTACTTCTACTTCATAAAATTCCATATTAAATATTTGGGCCTAATTTACATTCTAAATTAACTCGATACACTTTCCTAATCTTTCCTTCATTTGCGTCTTAACTTGACTCCGTTGTATGTGCCAACTTAGTGGTATGTGCTTGCTGGATACAATTGCAACTTAAATTAACATTCTCAGTTTGCCATATCACAATTGGATCTAATTAAAGCATTTACAGTTAAGAAAATTAACACATCCTCTAATCCTGTTTGGGTTTCATCAAAACAGCGCTGTGAAAATCATCACAAGATAGCATTTCGTTAATTACATAATTTTTAATTTTTTGCCTTCATTAATATGAACGAAGGGATGAGTAGATAAACTATGAAGATTCTAGATCACCTTTGCCAAGAAGTCCAGATTTTGGTGGCCTAGCAGCCGTATAGTTTATCTACTCATTTGTGGAAGTGGACGAATGACTGAACCTAGTTGGGATTTGCAAAGTATTTTTTTCCAAAAACCAAAACTGGTGCTTTTAACAATCGAACATTCTACCACTGACCTAACCGCATACAATCAATCAATCAATCTCTGTGCACGTAAAGTGTAAACAATGGTACAATCAATACATTACCACTTCATTTTCATATTTTGCATGTATAAGTTTATGTCATGTTCATGTTATTAATTAAAAACGTGTTGCACTAATTACGAAACAACTTTGTGCAGTACCTACCCAAACAACAACCAAGATCGCAATCGTTCTGAAAATATCAAACACGAAAGTTTAGCATTATTTTTATGGACGATCACGATCAGTTAAATTTTACTTTTCACGAGATACGACGCTGCCTATTAAGCAAAAAAATGTAATTAACTGCTCCAGTTTTGTACGGCAGTTTATTATTAATAAATAATCGGTTCGAATAGGTCTCGTGAAAATCGATTCATCGGAAGCTAAAAATTATTTTAACAAACGCACGAACCGATCAAGTTTACCTGAAAATTATTTGAGTGTGAATTTTCAAATGAATAACACAACAATGTAATTTTGTTTCGAAAACTAGGGGTGGTACGAGGCCGGATTCATACTGTAAGTGATGTCATGCTTCATTAAAATGTAAGGGATTGAAAAACAATATTTCTCGACCCTAAATAGCTGTAATAAAGTTGCATCCCCTGCATCTGCTGAATATTGGATAAACGAAATTGGGTTTCTGTTGATCTTCACATGAGCGTTCATCCGTTTCATTTTTATTTTGGTAAGAATCGTATATTTTCAGGCTGATCAAGTTTTACATTTTCTTCAAAAGTAATTTCCACCCTGTATTTCGTAACCGATTAGAAAATTTAAGATATTTGAAAACTTTTATTTTTGTTGAAAGAAAAACAAAAAATGTGTGGGTTTCACCACAATATCAATTTTTGACGTACGGAAAATTAATATTCTGGATATTAAATTACGTTAAAGATTCTCGAGATCACAAAGAATGTATCATCTTTTTTTATGCGAATTTGCCATTCGCAGATCCGTGTTCAGAAAGACTGCTATTTTCGCACCGATTTCGTTTATTAATTTTAATTTTTCAAAAAAACTTGTTACGACCCTGTCTTACACCGCAGTTGTTGTAAACATTGGTTTAAAAAATTTAATTTTATGTTATTCGACCCGAATTTTTATAATTAAACCGAAGTAGAACTTTAAAATGAGTAATGATGACTTAATTGGTGCAGTAGAATTTTCCTCGACGGTGAAATTTAAAAACTTTTAATTATTCAGTTATTCGACGATGTACGTCGGGACCTGCACTTGTTGACTACAAACCTAAAAGCTCAATTTGCTTACGGTTATAAAATCTAAATATTTGTCTGCGAATAAATTTTCCATCAGTTTCAAATGGGCACTCGAAATAATTTTATAGCCGAAATTTAAGTCATAATTACTTTAAAACGCACTTAAAATTTATTAATAACTTTTGTAAGAAGTTTTTCAAGTAATTTCGAAACGACTTGGAGTTTGCTAAGTTAGTTAACAAGAAAAACAGTTTTTGTGTTATTATATTTCGAAAGGAAACCGCTATTAGACGTTTTATTCAATTTGTATTTTCTCTTCTACTTTTATTTTATTACATCACACGAAAGTTTGCAAAATAAAATCTTTAGAACCCTTTCAGTTTTGCTCGTATGAGCCATTTGCTCGCACTTTTATTCCCTGGGGTAAAACCAAAAATCATTCTGGAAAATCCTCTCAAACAAATTATAAATCTCCAACGTAGCTGCTGCCAGCCGTGGTTTGCACTCCACGTTATTTATCCAATCTTGATAAACAAGCTGCTCTTATATTTCAAATAAATGTTGTTCTGTTCTATATGAAAGAGGGCTATAAATTGCATCGTAATATATTGGCCTTTGTATAGGACTATCGATTCTTAAACGTTCTTGAGCCTTCTGTTAACTTCATTGAGATTCCGAACAAGAATTTCACGTCAGATCGAATTTTGTTAGCTTAGCACAGCTTTGTGAACTTGATTGTTCCCCTGCTGAATCTGCACAGTTCCAAAGTGCGGAACTAACCTACTTTGGTAGGCATTTATGAAACCGAAGCGAGAGAATAGCTCTCTGGGTAAACCGAATCTAAAATCAAAGAGTAAGCATCACTTTTAAAAATCCACATTTAATGGTAATCGCTCTTTTAGCAATTTTAATGTTTTTTCATCGTGCAAAATTAGAAATCTTTGGTTCCGCTTAATTTGGATAAACGGCACGTCTTTCATTTACTACTAATGATAACGTCGGGTTAGTATGCAGGACGCTGCAAGGATTAAGTTTGACTGGTTGTTACGTGTTCCCTAATGCCTCTTTGCATACCGTAACTTTTAGGCCAATTAATGCAATAAACTGAAAATATTTTGAATCCACCTCGTAAGCGACAATTAATTAGAAGTGAAATATTGCCCCCAATTAAAACGTTGCCAAAGTCAATTCTTAGCTGGCCCGGAGCACTTTGCTTTGCCAACAAAAAATTTCCTCGTTTAAAAATGCAATATTGCCAACTAATTGAACAATTAATAAAAGAAAAACTTTGAAAAGTGAAATGCAGTAATATCTCCCCTAAAAAAAGAAAAGCGTTTGGCTTTTCTAATGGATCGAAATTCCGTATTGAAGTAGCTGGTGGAACACTATATCTTTACCTGGGGCCACGATCCCTTTCATCTCCTTCCAAATACTTCGCCACACAATTATCTTCTATCACAGCGACTCGATAGAACACAAAAACGGTCGAAATAGCTTTTAAATTGGAAATGTATTTCACTCACGCTTCTTTTAAACACGATACCCTTGCTAATGACAGTAATTTTAAAATTTTAAATTGAATTCAATCACCACAATTACAGCCAATAAAAATTTGGTCCTCTTATCGCACCTCTTTCGGTTAGACGGAGAAAATTTTCTTTTCGCTTTTCTTTTTGGTTTATTTCGGACTTTCTGATTGATGGGTACTAAAGAGTATTATTTCAGAAATTGGTTTTATCAATATGGCGCCTGTACCATTAACGTAGATTTAAAATCACTGCTAGAGAAAAACAATAAAATCTCGTCTGCATGTGAAGCTTTCCATTCGGCTCTAAAATCCAATACAAGAAAGTCTTACTACATGCAATTTTAAATGAAAAACAACGTTTTGACATGATATACCGTTTTCAGGTTTCAAAATTATTGTTAAATTTTTACAATAAAAATAGTATATTACGTGACAACGGAGTAAACAGGGTTATTATCCGCTCGAGCTTTAATAACAAATGAATTTGTCATGCTTAGCTATTATGGAAGACAAATAGTCCTGCATAGCATTGCAGGAATGAATTTTATGTCTCTGGAGATTTTTGGTACATTAAGTCATAAACCACACAGTTTAGAGTTCGATAAGGACTAAATTAATAATGAATCGCAGTTCAAAACTTGAATTATTTTAATTTAGACTGCTGAATATTTAACATTTTACCTTTTAGCAAAAAACAATTGAAACTTTATATTTTTATTATCTGAAATAAATGTGAAACTTTATATCAGTAGCTCAAAGCAAAATTTAATTAATGCAGTGCGGAGTACTAACAAAAAAGATCTTTAATGGGAAAGTTTGTTTATTTATTTTGTAATTTCTTGCGAAATATAATAATGGTAAAATTTGATTTCATGAATACCGGATTGATTATAAATTTTGTGCGAAAATAAATTGAATATCTGCATTTTATTTTTAATTACAAATTATCAATAAATCTGCATAGAGGTTATCACGCTAGCAACAAGTTCCGAAATAGTTTAGTTCTTGTACCAATTCCGAGGGATTATTCCAATAAAACTATCATTTTAAATTAAGAAGGAGAAATATTCTTAAAATCGTTTTCCAATAAATCTCCATACAGTAGACACTTGCTAGATAAAAATCTGCCAACCCCAAGGCAATGGTAACCATCTGGCTGTTAGTAATAAGGCCAAGTTGTTCTGTTTTACCATGGATAGAATCTAATCCTTCCGACTGAGTGTTTCAAGCCGCTGGGTGTTATCAGGTGAAAACTTTGGTTCAGTTACAAGTAAACCATCTGTAATAATTAACCGCCAAGCTCTGAAGTTGACTGCAGACGTTACGAGAGCGATTTGGCAGCAACACAATAAATAGTTGTTGGGTAAATTTTTCTATTTTTAAACCGGAAATTCAACTATTTAACAAAAGCGTAATACTTTTGAAAATCGATACTCTGTACTTACTAGTTTTCGTTTCAAAATATAATCAAATTTTTGAATTACAGTTTCCTCTGGTGAACATTTTTAACCTTCGTAATATCACGTTCTCCTTTTGATCCAATTTTTTTGTTGGGTTTTGTGTTCAGAAAAGCGAACTTTTAGATAAGCTTTATCAAGTATTAGAAAAGTATCACGTTTGTTGTATCTGTAATGTTTCCTTTTGTGATCAATTTGTCCATAAACCGAGCCAATTTTTAATATTCGATTAGGAAGGATTATTAGAAACAAAATAGGAAGTGTTGATTTCGAAAAATTCATAGGCAGGAAACAAAAATTGTATTAGCGACGCTTTCAGTCTCACTTTCAGCTTCATGAATAAAATTTAGCACTCACTATTCGTTTTAACACGCTCGAGTTAGAAATAAAATATGCATGAAGCAAAATACTATTAGAGAGATCTTCGTGTGGAATATACTGCACCTTTATTATTCATTATTGTATTCCACGATAAAATGGAATGTATTTCAAAGTCTCACATGTAAGGTCTAATTAGGTAGCATTCGGCTTTTGTTCCATTATTGTAAGTTTGAACAGTAAAACTGGAAGAAAAGTGTCATACATGCAGAAACCCACAAAGCTTTGATAATATCATAAACCTCATGCATGCACGTTTGTTTTAATTATTGCTAATTAGCTAAACGGCAAAAGAAACACAAAAGGCAGCAGAAAATCTACTGTAGAGGTAAATTTATAATATAGCCGGCAATCAATAAATCCAACATCAAACCAGGATTAAAATTTCATAATTTAAAAATAGGATGTCTATTTAGATAGTTTTCATTACTCTCGAGTCCGACCGCCTCTGCTATATCCGATTGAAACTCGCGTATTGACGTGTAGATGTATAGAGAGATAATCTGCTTTGCTTTACCAATATTTTTCATTTAAGTTCGGAAAATCTTCTAAAAACTCTTAGCACAACCTTACGAATTTTGTAAATCTAATCAGTGTTTTCATTTTGTCGGAAAAACTAAAAGAAAGCCGAGCGTAAGCACTGCTCAATTATATGTCAACTTGTAATCCTTAAATATTCGCGAGAGAGTCTCTACGTTTTAAAAAATTCAGTCAAAATTTTGTTTTTGTTATTAAGTATTAATTTCACTCTCGTTCAGTCATATTTACATTTCTAAAGTCTCCTAACGTCTAATCGAGATTCGCCCTTAATTTCTCAGAAACGGCTGCGTACGTAATATTTTGATATTTTATTAATACCTGTTCAAACTACAATTCACGCGAGGTTTCACTCAAAATCTAATTTATATTTATAACTAATTAAAAATTATGAGCGTTTGAAACGACCGACTACCACAATTCACCGAGATTAATTGAGCCTTAGCCTTGACAATCAATTTAGTTCAAGGACAGTCATTCCTTCGATATATAGAATCCAGTTTGAGAGTTGGTCATCCAAAACCAGGTGTTAAATGGTTTCTCGCCAGTACGAAACCTGACTTAATTCCTCTCCCTCCCCCTTAAACGACAGTTATCACACATTTGGAAATAGAATAATAGGTTCACTGTACACGATATTACCTACTAATCCACTTCTGTCAATGTTAAGTATTGGAAAATCCATGGGTGTTAACCTCAGAGTTTAAAAATACACTGTTGTTATTATTATCGATCGAGTGAGGCTCACTTTAAAGTGAGACCTGTCTAAATCGTAAACACCGATTCCACAATTAGCGTAATAACATAACAATCAGTTGTAATGTAACAAAACAAGAAAAGTCGAGTAAATCGTTAAAAATTTTATACAAATCGCATAAAATGTAAGAAAATGATTAATTCCAGGAAAGCAATAACTTTAATAGTCTACTTTTACTAACTAAATTTCCATTTAATTAAAATGCAAATGTATGTTCTAAACATTACTCGATCTATTATTAAAAAACTCGAAAATAAACAGAATCGTGTGGTACAGGGTGGGACAAATAATTTGTTTTTCCAATTTTGAATTTGCAATACGTGATTGATTGATTATTGTAATTTTTATTGGTTTATGTCACCGTCTACTTATTTTCATGTTAAGATAGTCCACATTTTCCTACTCGTTTGACTTTCGACTTCCCATATACGTGGAGATGCGATTATAAATACATTACACAACAATTAATTTTAATTACTAATTTGCGATAAAATAGCGATTTAATTGCAGAAATGGCAATAAACCAATATCCTTTACCTTATAAAGCCACTTGGAACGACTACGTTATTTTGAGTGGAAATAAAGGATCTCTTGGTTTTTGAAAAAAATTTAAACTTATTTCACTATGTACTTGGGCATTTAAAATCGATTGTGCATAATTAAACTTACATTAGGATCTTCTAAAAAGAGTCTGATGCAAACACCAAAAATAAACACGAAAATGTCTTTTTGTTAATTTAATGGATCGTCATGTCATGATATTCAGCAGAAACCGTTCAAAGATAAAAGCTCAAAGCTCGCAACTCGACGTTCGAATCGCGACGCTGCACTGAACATTATCTAGAACTGAATGAATGCGCACGAAATTGTTCTTACGTTATAATGCCGGATTCCAGTTTTCTTTTCTTTGTTTAAACACTTTTTTTATTCAATTCTGATGGTTTTGTCGAGTGTAGAGCTTTTCTGACATTCCCAAGGACGATCTCTCTCGGCTGTCTCATACAAAAGTCCCAATAATGGAATAATAAAATTCGTTTGTTTTGCTCGTGATCGAACCTCGTACAAAATAGTTTCAATCTGGATCTCTAATCGAATGTATCCCATCGCAGATGTTTTCCAGATAATTGTTTATTCACTTACCCTACGCCTTTTGGAAAAACATTATTCCAACTATTCATCGCAGGTATTCTAAATGTTATTGTTCGTTTATACAATAAACATTTTAAGGACGTACTGATAAACAATAAATAACAACAGCCCAAAGCTATTAGATAGATAGCATATCTTACACTTAAAGAAAATATTAAGTTTAAATTACCATATCGATTATGGGCTATTAAAACCCAACATACCTATAATCCTCCGGAAGACTCTCCCCAAATACAGCACAACACAACTTCTACAACTTGAAGAAAAAAATCCAAATTTTTCTGCTTCTTTCAAACAGCAATAATTTGTTACACCAATAAAAACAAAATGAAATTCAATCAGGGGTAATTAGTACGCATTCTTAACGACCTATAAATATTAATTTAATTTTTTTTGCATTTTATTTAATGTGCTTGGATTATTATCGAACCGGCGTGACGCGGCTTATGTTTTCCAAAATTTATGCAATTTATGTAAAAATTTACGATTTAACTTTTCAATTTGAAATGATCTTCCGAACCTGTGAGATTTAAGTTCCCGGTTTAAATTATAAATTACTGTGTTATATTTTATTTATTAAGGGCATAAAAGCGGTAGTGTTATACCAAGTAAATAATCCAAAATACAGGATTTAGCATCATTAAAAAGGAAAATTTATGACCGAACTGTTTCATACGGTAAAACGTTTCACTTCACCACAATGGCAACCATGTTTACTTTCCTACGTAATAAATCGTTTTAACGCGAAATTTCAATGCAAAAGTAACCCAATTTTGGGGTATCAAAAATTCGACAAGATATATTAATGTCCATGTGCAGGAGAAAAATAACATTGCGCTGTTGAATTTGTAAAAACGTAATTTAGATTGTTTCAAGCTAAGAGCAGGTTAAATTTAGTGCAAACGAAAATTTGAATAAAACATTTCTGTAAGAAGCTTGTAAAATACATAAACAAAGATTTAAAATTCTCCTAAAAATGTTCTGCATTTCTTACGAGTCGCAGAGACAAACAATTCCCATAGTTTCAAAATAAATCTCTTTGGGTAATCTCGAAACCGATCATGCACTGAGGCCTGTGTTTGTTCTGAGCTTTGGGTAAACTGGTCATTTGTCAAATATATATATATTATATCAAATATATAATGTAATTGTCTGTAGATAAAATACAAAAACAAAGATGAAGTTGAATCAGGACGACGACGTCCTTAGAATTTTCCTATTACATAAATGACGTGACCAATCCGCCCCTTATTTTTGATCGATTTTAGAATGCTGCCGTCGTACACATTATTATGTTCCAATTTTATTTTGATACGCCTTGTATTTTCCAGTCTATTACAAATTAGTATTTTAAGTATCGATTAATCGATCAAATAAATATTGAATGGTTCGTTGTTAAAAAAATTATTACTTTTAACATATTTGATGTAAATTATTCATAAAATTTCTTATCGCACATCTTTAAGTGCCTGAATTATTAAATTATAAAGCGCTCATAAAAAAATGAGCGCAGGAAAATTTATTGGGCTGTAAAAATTTCACTATTTCTCTAAGAAGATATATAATAATAATCGCCACATATCAGTTTGCAAAATCGGTGTAAACCGCTCTTGCCTTTCTATTAGGAACGTGGACGCTTTATATTTCAAGCCACTCTTCGGGGATAAAGACTTTTGTTGAGATTAAGCTGAAGCAGCTATTCTCTGGACATTAATTATTTTCTATTATTATGTAAGTAGACATCTTTATTATGGTGTGCTTCAAAAATATTGGAGAATAAGGCAAAAAAATTCTAATTAAATTCTGCGGGGCCACCAAACCCTAATCGGAAAATTAAGTTAACATAAAAAGATCAATTTATACTGAGTTCCGCGAAAATATGTTTTTTGAACATAAAAAGAGGGTAGTCAGTTTCATCCAGAACCACTTAAAATAAACGATTATAGGACAGTCTTTCCCTTCCCGCATTATTGTTTTAGGTTTCTTTTAGTGTTTTTATTATCAGATCGTATAAAGAAACTGCATCATAATATATTCAAAATCGAAGACCAAATATTTACGTTAAATTAAAAAAAATGTTGGGTTCGAAAATTCCGATTTGAGGAATTTTTGTTAATCTATTGATAAGCGAGATAAAAGAAACTGTTTTACATGAAAGGGGATGCAAAGATTTGTTGTAAATGACAATGCCTGCTACTGAGGGTTACTCATAATAAATCTTGGTAACCCCATTCGCTGTAAGTGGTTTCCTACATTGTGAACATCTTATTCATACTAACACAAATATGTACTCGAATATAAAAGAATTTTTTAAAGGAAACCAACCCGAGCACTTGATAATTTAATTAAATTTTTAAAGGAATTTCGCGTAAATTCGCTTATATTCGGTAAATCAAAAATCCAAATAGACACAACTTTTTTACATGCTATTTAACAATACCGGAGATCAAAAACTATTTTATAAAAATCTAACGTCATAATCACGTCATATACTGTGTTAGATTTACGTCATAATTCCTTCGTTCCTTTGGTTGGTGTGCTTATTAATTGTTTGTTAGTCAGTTGTTTATAAGTTAGTTTATGTTTTATTCGTTCCTTCAATTGTTTGTTGCTTTGTTCACTCGATTTTTCTTTTGTTTGTTGATTCGTTCCTCGTTGGATTTGATCTTTGTTTAGTATTTTCAATGCATCCAAAAATGTATGTTATTTTCAAAAAAAAATTTTTTATATTTATGAATAATTTAAATTTACCTTTTTCAATTAAATATTTAAATTAAAAACTTTCGATGTTAAAATTAAAGAAAGAATAACAAAAATTGTATACAATTTAAATTTTCATTCAAAAACAGAAACAAAGATGGCTTCTCAAAGGAATGTAAACAAATAGTAAACTAGCGAGGGCTGGCGTAAGTTCCAAGAATAAATAGTATAAAATTCCTTTTGTTTGTAGACAACTGCATTCATAACGTGCGCAAACTCCTCCCTCTTTTTGCTCCTTGTTTATGTCAAACTGACGTTTAGATAACCTCAAAATTTTTGTGATTTCAGCTCGAAGAAAATTAAAGAATTACTCGGAATTAAAAAATTTATATTCTCTACTTTATACAATTCGTAAAAAATCAAATAATCCACCGTAATTAAAATCAACATAAATAGTTTCAAACACTAAAATTATCTAATCTCATAATATTCTTTCAATTGTGGCAAAATATAATCCTTGATATCGTTTGCTGTTTTATGCAGAAGATCGTTGACATAAATACAATTAACACAAAATATGCATCCAAAAATGTATGTTATTTTCAAAAAAAAATTTTTTATATTTATGAATAATTTAAATTTACCTTTTTCAATTAAATATTTAAATTAAAAACTTTCGATGTTAAAATTAAAGAAAGAATAACAAAAATTGTATACAATTTAAATTTTCATTCAAAAACAGAAACAAAGATGGCTTCTCAAAGGAATGTAAACAAATAGTAAACTAGCGAGGGCTGGCGTAAGTTCCAAGAATAAATAGTATAAAATTCCTTTTGTTTGTAGACAACTGCATTCATAACGTGCGCAAACTCCTTTTTTTGCTCCTTTTTTTGCAACTTTTTGCTCCTTGTTTATGTCAAACTGACGTTTAGATAACCTCAAAATTTTTGTGATTTCAGCTCGAAGAAAATTAAAGAATTACTCGGAATTAAAAAATTTATATTCTCTACTTTATACAATTCGTAAAAAATCAAATAATCCACCGTAATTAAAATCAACATAAATAGTTTCAAACACTAAAATTATCTAATCTCATAATATTCTTTCAATTGTGGCAAAATATAATCCTTGATATCGTTTGCTGTTTTATGCAGAAGATCGTTGACATAAATACAATTAACACAAAATATGCCTTGTTCTGCTAAAGGCACAAATTCGGATACGTCCGTTACAGATTTAAAATTAATGAGGCAATGGGTTGCGTGAACAGCATCCGTAAAAGGTGGACTAAAAACACAAAACCATAAAAAAAACATTTTTTCAAGTTATATCAAATTACCTAGCTTGTACGACAACTCCACCTCCTGCTTCAATAATACGAACGATGCTGTCTTTCTTTTGTGCCAACACAATCGCTCGAACGTCGTGAAACGCGCCGTAACCACGCCGCTTTACCTCTTTCCTCCAGTAATGTATAGCGCTAAAGCGGTCCTCGCTTTCTTTATCGTGCTGCATTTGATTGTTCCGTAACGATTCTGGATTGCCAAACTCGTATGGCTCTTCCTAAAATTTAAACAATTAAAATAAAAATATAAATTTTATGGCTCCCTTACGTTAACTAGCCTTCCTTCCAAAACGGACTGCTCGAGGTAAGAAGGATGCAAGATCCATTTGCCAGCAGCCATGCACGCCAGAATCTTTTCATTTCGTGTCGGTTTGGGACAAATCAAATGAGTGCACATCGGATCGAAATTGCTTAAATTTGTAACAATACCGCCTAAATTTTCAATTTGCTTTACGAGTTCTTCACGACTGTCTTTTTCAATTCCAGAAAGCATGAACACCGGGATCGAATGTTGAATGAATTTCTGCAATTTAAAAAAATGTTACGGTTGAAAAAGTAAACAAGATTAACATTGTAAAATTACTTCTTGGTTTTCGATTTCCATAAATTCGTCGTCCCAACTGACAGTACTGGGTTGAGAACTCTTTACAGGCTTCTCTAAAATTCTTACAATTATTTCAAAGAATTAAACACAAGTTGAAGCAATACTTACCAATAGATACCACTGCTGCTGTAGAAAATTCAACGCCACTGGTATTTTTTAACTCTGAAATTATAAATATAAGAATTAAGCATAAAATTACGATATTATTTGTCGAATCTCGGAAAAGCACCTCTGAAATCTGGAGAAAGAGAATTCATGAACTGACTGAACTAACTGATCAAGATATTTTCAAAATCACTGTAAAAACAAACTGTACTCACGTTCAATTATTGGTACCATTGACTGCCTCTTCGAATTACCAAGCGCACTACCACTGCCAGATATAAGAGTATTTAAATGCTGCCAGTTTTTTGCCACATTATCTTGCACTCTCTAAAAGCAAAATTATACAAAATTAATAATATTACTCTACACTTAAATAGCCGAATGCAATTCAATGCAACTTAACGAGGTTATTGTTTTTCAATAAAAATTCACTTACAGGTGGAGTTTCAAAACCTTCGGCTGAAGTGGATGGGGGTTCTGCGGTTTTATTTTCATCATCTGAATCAAAATTTGGTTGTCTAGGAGGAACATTTTTAGTAATTGTCTCTTCACGAAGAACTTTTGACCATAACTGTCGTTTTAAATCCGATAAAGGCTAAAATAAAAGGTAAACCACAACAGGAAAATGTACAAACAAACATTTACCGTGCTATCTCTTCTGGGTTTGTGATCAGGAAACGTATTTAAATACCTAACCATTTCTTTACGCAACTGCGGTGAAGGATTTGGCCTAATAAAAGCACCCAGAGGTGTTTCAGGAGTGTCAACGTGATCCCAGGGTGTCGGAATCGGTAAACTTTGTTCAGGCGTTCCTAGCCAGTTATTTTTTCGAGCTTCCGCTAGAATTGTTTGAACAGGCGTAATTTGACTACAAATTCCTGATATATTTTGAATATTTCTGATTAATTTGTTTACAGGCGTGCGCTCTAAAGAAAAGAATTTAGAACAAATTTTTCCTTCAAAATCTGCTTACCAGAATCAGTCGAGTTCAATTTTTCTCCTAATATTGGCGTCTTGGGACAAGTCTTTTGTTGGACATGTAATTTGGGGGTTTCTACAAAAGACGATTTCAATTTTTGAAATGGAGTTTTAGTCACCGTGCTGGCACTTATCATCCCGTTAGTGGTATTTGTGATGTTTAAAGATTTAGTTGATTTTTGCAAGATTCTACACTTGGCATCTCCAACAAGATAAGGCATCTCGTTTATTAGAGATGACAAGCGTGCACACTCCAACAACCAATCTTTATTTACGACGGGTAAACCCCACTTAATGGCAGCCGCATATTTCCGTCCACTTGCTTCGGGGCTAACCAAATGCGTCGATGCCACAATATTATTTTTTGCACTTTCGATTCTCGAAAATTGTTCCTGACAAACCCCGCCCAACTTCATAATGAGATTCTTCAAGAAATTCCTTTCGTAATTTATGTAGCTACTTATAGTCACGACGCAACCTTTCAACACATCAACATTTTCTTTTATGGCAATTGGTTTATGAAAATATTCGATAGGGCGCAATTCGTTTTCTTGCCAACATTCGGATATCCACAGATCGTTTACTATTTCGTTTGCAGTCTGTTTTACTTCGAGACTAAATACAGGAACAACAATGTACTCGGGAATGCCTTTGAATGACTTGGAAACAACCTTGCCGGCCATCGCTTCTATCGCTAAAACGACAGAACTTTGCTGATCTTCTGTAAAATGGAGGACCATAAATTTTAAACCACTAAAAATCGGTTGGAATTGTTGACTACTGCTGTCGTCTACGGCAGAAGAAACCTCAGTTGCTTGTGAATTTGCTTGAGGTATGGGCGATTGTCGCGTCGCAATCGAAAAATTTGGATTTGAATCAAAATTTTCAGCATCTTTTAGCAATTTCGCTAGTGTGTCTTCTTGAGCTGGAAGAATTCCCACATTAATAATCTAATTTTTGATATTTTAGTAGAATATAAATGAAACTCAACCCAATTTTTTTATGATGACTTAAAAACGAGGAAAGATAACAAAAATATTTTATTAGAACTAAATTTACAAACAGCAGTTTTGCTGATTTTTGCAGCAAGAAGGTTAAAAATTAATTACAGCCTGGTAGTTTACACATGGAATTGCACATAGATGAAATTGTATGAAACTTACACGATTGGTTGCATTGTAAATATTGCTGGACAATGTCGACTTCTGGTTCTGATTGGGGCGGTAAGATGGGAATGTTACTGTCTTGGGATGGGGTATTATTTTTGGTCCGTAAGACATGTAAACCCTAAATATAAAATATTCCGTTAAGTATTGTAAAGTAAACCTCAATTTTGCTAAAAAAACCTTTTTACTGAGAGGCGAACTGGGTTCGTTTGCAAGATTAGCAGTATTAATGATAAAATTCTGTTCGTCTGCAGGCTGCTGTTTGTTCATACTCTCCAATAACCAGTGAATATTGACCAAAACGCAATCGTTTGAAGAAATTCGTGTCGCTAAAGCTTTCAATTCGTGACAAAATTCGTCGCCCACAATCACGTGAGTCACTCGTTCTGAAATATCATCATATCGTGTCGCCCCACTGAAATTTAAAACTTTGCACAACTTTTCGCGTCTATCTCCGTTGAAACCCATCAAATAAACCTAAAATCATTACTTATTAGCTATAAAACTTGACTGAACCTAATAGCTCACCCCACAACCGTCCAAAAAAGCTCCGGCCTTCTTTACTTGCTTTATATCAATTCCGTCAATTAAAGCATCACGTTCGGAAGATTCACCTAAAATTTTTCTACTCAAAAAAAGCGTAAACTAAACCAAATTCTTACTTTTTCTCTTGGCAGTTTGCTTTTCCTTGGCTGGAGTTAGGCTCAGAAGTCTTGTAACATTAGTCATGTCAATTGTGCTCAAATAATTGCTTTGGTTCCCAATGCTACTAATCATCGAAAAATTGGGCGGCATATTTTCGCCATCTTTGGTCGGTGTGGACGTTCCAACCGCCGTTTTATATTCCACATCGGATAAACAATACCCACTTCTTACACTGTCTATGACCCACGCCATAGTGACACAAGGTAGATTGTGCTTTCGAGCTGCTTTATACTTTGCACTAGATTCTCCGCTAAAATATTCGTTACTTACTCAGTGTATCTAAGTTAATAGTAACTCACCTTTCGCAAACTAAAAAATCGGTTGACTTTATGTGAAGTTGTTCGTTGTAGATTCCTCCATTTTGCGTTATCATATTTTTCAGTTCGATTCTTTTTAGATTATTAAATCCGGTACAGCATATGACCAATTTATGGAAAATCGGACACTTGTGTTTTTCAAACTGTTTGTCTGTACAAAGAATGTTACTTTTCTGGCATTGTTCCCACACGTCATCCACCCATGAACCCAACACAATTTTAATATTTGCTTCTGCTGCTTTCTGTTAAAAATAGAAAATTTATCTGCAAGATAGTAATATCACTTTCAACTTACAATATATTTTTCGGATTTAACGGAATCTGTAACGAGATATGTAGTATTTTCTGTTAAATTGGCCGTAAAGCAGCCGCCCATATATTCGATTTTTGATTGGATCAGTTTCTTCGTAGGTTTGGGAAAAGACGAAGATGAAATTATGCAATCGTTCATAGCTAAAGAGAAAATCGGCCAAGGATAGTTCGGTATTTGTTGAACTTTGGTTAGACATGATAGTAAACACCAAGGTCCGACTATTCTGCTATACAAAAGAAAAGGTAGTCAGAATACAGAAAAAGTAAAATATTTGTGCATTAATTAGTAGAAACTACGTAACTTTGAGAAGATTAAACTAAAACTACTGGACTAGATCTTCCAAGAGAGGAGAATACAAAAGTAAACAAGAAGCTTGATAAATACTTACACACATTTTAAATTTTGCAACTTTTCGAATGCTTCTCCTTCGAATTTCTGAAAAACCACGATATCGGTTTTTGCAAGCTGTAAACCTGCACATTCGTGTTCTTTACACCAACTGACGTTTAATTTGTTTTGTTTGCAGACCTAAAAGGAGATCACGACGAAGGTTTAACAAAAAGAAAAGTTTTTAATGAAAACTCACCTCGAAGGCCTGTTGAGTTTCCTGGTTGGTCTGACAGTCACTTTGACACTCCAAAGGCAGAACAAATAAAATTTTCACCCCACTGTTCATTTTAAAACAATCGCCAAACTTTCGTCAAGTTAACAACCACTACATCAACATAACCTCAACATTTAATTTAAAAATGGATTTATTATTGTATTGTGCGTACTTACGTTTGTACTTATTAAAATTGCGAATTAATTGTGTTTTACAATTTATCACTAAAAAACTTAACCTAAAGGTATTTTTAAATAAACTAAAAATTATTAAAATTTCGAGTAAACGTCAAATTAAGAACCCGAACTCAACCTTTTTGGGTGAATTTTCTTATTGTTATCATTTATATCGGGATTATCTTTGGTAAAATCAAAAATTGTCGTTAAAATTTGCCCCCAAATGATTGCACTGAAGAGAGAGAGACAGAAACTTTGATTTGATTGGCAGCTGTCTGAAGCAGCGCCAAACCATTTGAATTAAAAATAAGCGAATGTTAATTTTAAATTTACTTTTAAAAAAATCAGTCGATGTTGTTGTTTCTCTTTAATTAGGAAGATTAAAGAGTTTTAAAATCTGCAAAGTTAAAGAAAACTGCAAACTTCAGGGAAAGCGCAGATTTTCAGTTGGCGCTCGCAGTTTATTGATTTTAAGTTTTCTGAAAAGATGAAAATTCTTAACGATGCTCTGCAGGTTTATTTTTTTATTTAAGTGACAACGATTTTTAAGCAGCTCAAGAATGGTTGTTCAGCAAAAGGTTTATTGTAAAATAATTGACCAACAGCAGTAAGCTGAATTTTTTCAAAAATTGGTCGGGTATGATGCTGGGACGTAAACAAAGTATTAAGGGAGAGTCTGTGGTGGCTGATTATGGTCCAGAAGAGGCTTTTAACGAAAGTGCGGATACTGAATGGGTAAATAAGGTAACTTCTTTTCAATTTGCTTATTAGGTGCTTCCAAATGGTTATCCAATTCCATGGTTTTGCCTCGAAGTGGAGAGACAGGTTCGAATTTGGCCCGAAGTTCCATTTTTCCTTTGAATTGTTTTTCACTTAAGCGTTGCCCAACTTCCCACCTTTAAACATTCAAATTGTGTTTAGCCAGTAATTTGATTACCATTTTTCAGCGATGGATTCGAAGGATTATGAGATTTTGTGCCCTCCTCAGTTTAGCGTCTGTGAGTTGCAACACCCCGAAGACGTTCGAGAGATGGCCACCCATGCAGTACATCACATTTGGATGCGACGGGGTCGTCACCATCCTGTTCACGGCGGAGATGATAGCCAAAATGCACATACGCGGCATCCTGAAGGGAGAAATGCCGTATCTGCAAGACCACTGGTGCCAGTTTGATGCAAGCATGGTTTTCTTCTTATGGATTTCGGTGATACTACAAATTTTTGAAATTTTGGGCATCGTGCCCAGGTTCAGTTACCTTTCGATACTAAGAGCTCCAAGGCCTCTCATCATGATTCGGTTTCTAAGAGTTTTCCTCAAGTTCTCCATGCCTAAATCGCGAATTAATCAAATTTTCAAGTGAGGATAATTGTTGTGAAATTTTGAGCTCTTCTAAAAAATAATAACATTTTAGGCGGTCGAGTCAGCAAATCTACAACGTGACGCTTTTTTTCTTGTTTTTTATGTCGCTGTATGGTCTGTTAGGAGTTCAGTTTTTTGGAGAACTCAAAAATCATTGCGTGCTGAACACCACGGATCCAGGGTAAATATTTTCTTATTTCTTCCAAATCCTTCATAATTTCTTCTTGCAGTTACATCACCATCAACAGCCTCGCGATACCGGATACCTTTTGCTCGGTGATTCCAGATTCTGGATACCAATGTCCAGATGGAATGAAATGCATGAAGCTGGAATTGTCTCGATACACCATGGGTTTTAACGGATTCGACGAGTTTCGTGAGTGTGTATCTGGAAGATTCGATTTTTTTCTAATTTATTTCTTCAGTCACCAGCTTTTTCACCGTATACCAGGCCGCATCGCAGGAGGGATGGGTTTTCATAATGTACAGGGCTATCGATTCTCTTCCCGGATGGAGAGCAGTTTTGTATTTCAGCACCATGATATTCTTTTTGGCTTGGCTAGTCAAAAATGTGTTTATCGCCGTAATAACTGAAACGTTTAACGAAATTCGCGTTCAGTTCCAACAAATGTGGGGGGTGAGACAACAAATCCAAAAAAGCACGGCTTCACAGGTAAATATTATAATTTTGATGGCGGAATGTCCCATCTCTTATTTTTAACGCCCAATTTTTGTTAGATTCTAACAGGAGATGATCGCGGATGGAAGTTGGTTACTCTCGACGAAAACAAACACGCAGGGCTGGCACCGGAAATGTGCCACAAAATCTTGCAGTCTCCTCACTTCAGGCTCCTGGTGATGGGGATAATTTTGGCAAACGGGATTGTAACCTCGACCATGCACTTCAAACACGACGAAAGACCTAGGAGCGATTTTTACACCAAATATTATTACATCGAGATTGGATTCACGATAGTTCTGGATTTGGAGACGCTTTTCAAAATATGGTGCTTGGGTTGGCGAGGCTATTGGAAGCACTCCATCCATAAATTTGAACTTCTTCTATCAATCGGTACCACTATCCACGTCATTCCTGGGTTTTACATGTCCGGCTTTACATATTTTCAGGTAGGTACCGTCTTTTTCCAGTTAATTCCATAAAATCCAGGTTGTAATTTCAGGTATTAAGAGTGGTTCGTCTCATAAAAGCTTCACCGCTGCTGGAAGACTTCGTTTATAAAATCTTCGGACCCGGAAAGAAATTGGGAAGTTTAATCATATTCACCATGTGCTTACTGATCATTTCTTCCAGCATATCCATGCAGCTGTTTTGCTTCCTGTGCGATTTTACCAAATTCGAAATTTTCACCGAAGCGTTCATGTCCATGTTCCAAATCTTGACCCAAGAAGCTTGGGTGGAAGTCATGGATGAAACTATGTTGCGCACCAGACCAACGCTGGCACCTCTGGTGGCGGTTTATTTTATTTTGTACCATTTGTTCGTAACATTGGTACGTAAAACGATAATAAATTAAGTTGTTTTTTCATATGTCATATTTTCAGATCGTGCTGAGTTTGTTCGTTGCGGTTATTTTAGACAACTTGGAATTGGACGAAGACATAAAAAAGGTGAAGCAGCTCAAGTACAGAGAGCAAAGCGCAGAGATTAAAGAAACCCTGCCGTTTCGGCTGCGTATTTTCGAAAAGTTTCCCGATAGTCCCTTAATGGTAACTCTTCATAAAGTACCGTCAGATTTTAACGTTCCAAAGGTAAACCATCCGCTTTCGATAGTCTCCAGTTAATTGTGCTCTTTGCAGGTGAGAGAAAGTTTCATGAGGCAATTCGTGTACGAAACCGAAGACGATTCGAACGCCGAAGGAATTAAAAAGATAAGTGAAGAAATTTTCGATTCCAAAGTTATTTACAGGAAACAGAAGCCGTTGAAAATCCTCAATAGTCTCCCGAAGGTTCGCGTGGTGGACACGAAGCTGAGGAAAGCTTCGGTCGCCCAGATTATCAAGTATTTTTGAACCGTTTTTATTAAAATAAAATTCCTATTTCCAAAAGTTATAGCGATTCGAACAACCAACGTCTGATGTTGGGTGACTCGTCGATGATTCCAGTTCCCGGTGCAAAGGTGTTGAAGCCCCAAGGAACAGTCAACAGCATCAAGCAGTTTAAGTATAACAATTTTATTCCTGATAAAAAAAATTCCCCTATGTGGATGTGAATTTCTTTAAGGTTTGGCTCGAGATCGATTAGAAGAAGTGTGCGGAGTGGGTCGATAAAATTGAAGCAAACTTACGAGCATTTGATGGAGAATGGCGATATCGGAGTAAACAGGATGAGTTCGGCCAGGGCAAGACCACACGACTTGGATATCAAGTTGCTCCAAGCCAAACGGCAGCAAGCAGAGATGAGAAGGTTAGTGATTTTTGACGAAAGGATAAAATTTAACCGTTTCTCGTAGAAACCAAAGGGAAGAAGATTTACGAGAAAACCATCCATTTTTTGACACCCCTCTGTTTGCGGTCCCACGTGAAAGTAGATTTAGGAAGATCTGCCAGTTGATAGTTTACGCTCGATACGACGCCAGGCTTAAGGATCCGATCACTGGGAAGGAGAGGAAAGTTAAATATAAAAGTTTGCAGTGAGTCAAATTTGATCTATACTTTGGGAAAAATAACTTGGGCATTTTAGTAACTTTTTGGGATTGGTGACTTATTTGGATTGGATGATGATAACAATGACCACTCTTTCTTGTTTATCTATGATGTTCGAGACGCCTTATTACCGGGTCATGGAGAATGCTTCTCTCCAGATTGCCGAATACTGCTTTGTGATCTTTATGAGCACCGAATTAGCTTTAAAAATTCTAGCCGATGGGTTGTTTTTCACACCCAAAGCCTTCATCAAGGATGTTGCATCCGTTTTAGACGTTTTCATTTACATCGTAAGTTTGGTATTCTTGTGTTGGATGCCCCAGCGAGTTCCTCCAAACTCTGGAGCCCAGCTTCTGATGATTCTGCGATGCTTGCGACCGCTACGAATATTCACCCTGGTGCCGCATATGCGCAAAGTTGTTTACGAATTATGTAGAGGATTTAAGGAAATTTTATTGGTTTGTATGGTTTCATACTAGTGGCGCCCAAGAACGAGCACTTCAATTTTAGGTATCGACTTTGCTCATATTGCTAATGTTTGTTTTCGCAAGTTACGGGGTCCAATTATATGGCGGAAGGCTAGCGCGCTGCAACGATCCGACGATTTTAAAGCGAGAAGATTGCGTTGGGGTTTTCATGCGTAGGGTTTTCGTGACCAAAATGAAGCTATTGCCCGGGGTCAACGAATCATACCCTTCCATGCTGGTTCCTCGAGTTTGGTAAGCAAAAATACGGCTTAGGACGTCATTAACGCCACCGTTTCGACGTCGCGGGGATGTTTGCAAATAAAATTTATTTTTCGTACCCGGTTTCGCCTGTTTTCAGTTTTTCAAATACTTCCGTCACATGCTATCTGATTAAGATTTAAAGAACCAAACATGAAATAGTAACAGAACGTTCTGAAATTTTCTCTGAGTAAACAGCAGCATCAGAAAAGAAATAGTTTGAAGATATGGGGGGGGGATTATTCCTTTCTCTAAGAAAGAACAAGAAATTTAAGGTCATAAGAGCTGGGTACGATCATTGTTTATTCTCAGTGATAAATTAGAAAATACCTCTTGTAATTTTCCAAAAATTGCAATTAAGTTTATTGCTATCCAAATAATTGCAGCTCTTAAAAAGAAAACAAAAGTGACAATCCTGCTTTTGATATTGTAAAAATATTTTTTATGTATTTTTCAAAATATCCCCGTAAAACGGCGGTATCGAAACGGCCGCGTCAAAATGTCTCGTTCCGGCTAAGAGCAGCGGTTCTAAACTTTTCTAATTTATAATTTTAAAGGGCCAATCCACGTCGATTTAATTTTGACAATATTGGGGACGCAATGTTGACTCTGTTTGAGGTTCTCTCCTTTAAGGGTTGGTTAGATGTTAGGGATGTATTAATTAAAGCGTTAGGACCTGTAAGCATTAAACGATCACATTTCTATGTGTTTTAATGTTCTATGCATGTAATTGTTGTTATCAATGCATGACCAATCGGTAAATACAATAATAATATTGCAGTAGTTCTCAAACTTTTGAAATTATTATATCCAAAGTGCATTTACTTGAAATTCTAACGTAGCTCCCCAATTAAAAAAAGTTTTGGGTGCACTGTAAATTAAAATTTTTAAAAATTCGTGCATGATAGTTATTGATATGCCTCTATTGTTCTTGTGATGACACCGGTGGTATGTGTTATGTTATAAACATTTAAATAATCCGTTATATAATAGAAAGTAGGTATTGTGGTTGAATTATCTCTCTCATTTACAATACCTATCTAAAATTTTATTATGAATAAATTACAATAAAATTAGATGTTTATTTATGTAATTTGTTAAAAGCATACAAATTTTTTAAACGTTTTGTTTAGATATAAAATTGCCAATTTTAGGTTCACGCGATTTATATTCACGTTTACATTTTTCTTGGCTGTATGATTGGACTAACATTGTTTGTTGGCGTTGTAATTGCCAATTATTCCGAAAACAAAGGAACTGCATTGTTGACTGTGGACCAAAGACGTTGGTAAGTCCATATTTTCAAAATCACAATAGAGCAACAGTTGGGTTCGGGGATTACCCCAATCCCAACTCTTAACATCCAATTCTTTCCAGGTGCGATCTCAAGAAGCGATTGAAGATTGCCCAGCCTCTCCATTTACCTCCAAGACCGGACGGCAAGAAATTTAGAGCTTTCATCTACGACATAACACAAAACATCAAATTTAAACGTTTCGTCGCCATCATGGTCATCATCAACAGCTCATTATTGGGAGTAACGGTAAGTCTATTATTCAAATCTAAAAAATTCCAAAACCATCATCAAACCTGTTTCCTCTGCAGTGGGACAAAAAACAGAGCTACACAGAAATTCTAGCAACTATTGGAACATTCTGCACCATCATGTTTTTAGTAGAAGTTGTGATGAAGAACATCGCCTTCACGCCAAGAGGATACCTCCAATCTCGAAGAAACCGCTACGACCTGTTCGTCACCGTCCTCGGAGTTATCTGGATAATAATCCACATAACATTCAAGGTAAGCAGAAAACCAGAACTCACTGAAAAACTAATTTCTTTCTTTTAGAGCGACCTCTCCTATTTCATTGGGTTCATGGTGGTCATATTAAGATTTTTCACCATCACCGGGAAGCACGCAACGCTCAAGATGCTAATGTTAACCGTAGGGGTGTCAGTCTGCAAAAGCTTCTTCATCATTTTTGGAATGTTCCTCTTGGTTTTCTTCTACGCCCTTGCGGGAACAATATTATTTGGAACCGTCAAGTATGGAGAAGGTATCGGAAGGTACGGAAGTTCTCCATCCATAATCAAATTTATTACTGAATTTCTTCTTTTAGGCGAGCAAATTTTGAATCCCCGGTGACTGGAGTGGCCATGTTGTTCCGGATAGTGACAGGAGAAGACTGGAACAAAATAATGCACGACTGTATGATTCAACCTCCCTATTGCACTCCAGCTGACACGTACTGGCAGACCGATTGTGGGAATTTTACGGGTTCTTTAATTTACTTTTGCACGTTTTATGTTATAATCACGTACATTGTCTTGAATTTACTTGTGGGTATGCAATTTTTAAACTTTACATGTTAAAAAAAATTATCTCCACACTTTCAGCTATTATCATGGAGAACTTTTCGCTGTTTTATTCCAACGAAGAAGACGCCTTGTTATCTTACGCTGACATAAGAAACTTCCAAAACACTTGGAACATAGTGGATATCCACCAGAGAGGTGTGATTCCAGTTCGACGAGTTAAGTTTATTTTACGACTGTTAAAAGGAAGGTTAGAGGTGGATCCTCAAAAAGACCGACTTTTATTCAAGCATATGTGTTACGAATTGGAGAGGCTTCACAATGGTGAAGATGTAACCTTCCACGACGTTATTAAGTAATAATAATAAACAATAAAAAGATTTTGTCCAGCTACAATTTATTTCTCTTTTCCAGTATGCTTTCATACAGATCCGTCGATATACGAAAAGCCCTCCAATTAGAAGAACTTTTAGCTAGGGAAGAATTTGAATATATCATCGAGGAAGAAGTTGCTAAACAGACTATAAGAACATGGTTGGAAGGCTGTTTGAAAAAAATTAGATCCACCAGCGTAAGTTCTCATAAATTTGGTCAAAACTGGGCAAAATTGTCAAAATGTTTACAGAATAAACAAAATAGTTTAATAGCTGGATTAAGAGCAACGAATGAAGCTGTAGAACAGCTACATAATATTACCATGGAGCACAAAAATGTGGTCCCCGACCAAGAAAAAGAACAAGAAACTAAAGTCGCGAAGGTATAAACGTTAATCCACATTTCTGTACGATAATTTTGATATGTTTAGGAAGCCGATACGACGGTGAGGAAGCAAAAATTGGTGACCCTTCCAAGATCGGACAGTATCGGAAGCACTTCCGGCAGGAAGTTTTTGGCCCCAACCCTTTCAGATCCTGCGGCAAGAACCGAGAAGGAAAGGAATCTAACGAAAAAGAAGAGTAATCGTCAGGCCGGTAAATTTTTGGCCGATATGTTTGAAACTGTAAATATCACTTGGCATTTTAGCTGTGAAGAATTTGGCGCACCTAACGGATGGAGCCGAAACCAGCCGTCTTCCGAGGGACATATCCAACAGCAAAGCCAGCGTGCCTAAAATTTCAAACACTGCTCACGAAATCAAGGATTGGTGGAACGAACAATTGGCTTACGTTTCCGATAGCAGCGATGACGATTAATTCAGAACATTGTTTGTTGTGCCAAATGTAATTTTGTATTAGAACAATTATATTATACCTACCGTTGTATTTTAAGTACCCAGAAGTAGTTTTCCCCGCGGTGCCCTGGAAGCTCGAAGCTTTTGGTATCATAGAAAAATTTTATACAATAAATTTCTACGTCACAATGCCATCCAAAGAGATTTGCACTTAAATTTACCTCGATAACGACATCTGCATTTTGTAGAAAAATGAATAATTTATTGAAACATAAATCGTAGACAAAAAAGCTGAATATGAAAGTTGGTAACAAAAACACGATGTCTCTTTGAAATTATTATCTGTAAATTACATACTGATTCTTTTTAAAAAGATGAAATACCACAGGAAATACCGAACTTTCACTTGCATCTTTTGAAACGACCGAATGTGCGTTGTACTGAAGGAAATCATCCAAAGAAACCCTTTGGATGAGTCTGAGAATTTTAGTTACTTAAACCACATCCTGTTCTTTCGAAATTAAATTAATTTCTGCCTTGTATAGACTTTTTTTCTGATATCAGGAATCAGTGCTTGGTAGATTTTTTTCTCTGGATTATTTTATATTTCCAACCAATTATTATTTTTTTATTGAAAATTCTTTATTTCATACAATTATCAGGATATTCCATAGTCCCCTCCATAGTCCCCCCCCCCGGGTGTACTATAAACAACATATAACTACATGAAATATCCTAAACTTTTGGTTTCGGGGTCTGGGGATATTACCCCCCCCCCCCCCACCAGTGTTCCAGTGATTGTGTTCAGGAAAGATTGGATTGTGCCAAACGTCTACAGGTCAATCTTGCAAGCCCTTTCTCTTCAAAAAAATTGCATTCAGTCCCATATTGATAAGATAAATTTAATGTGGGCTAAGATATTTCAGTTTTCGTAAAAGTAATTTGACTGCCACACTGAAAGTAAACATATTTGAATTTAAATAAGAGTTGGAAAAAATGCCTTTATTTTAAAAATAGTGTTCTGAAATTCCTGAAAAATATTTTATTTTTTCATTTTGCAATTCTTCCGTTAAGATAAATATTTTATAGGTACATACCATCCGGGAGGTTTCACTTACCCACATTTTCCTCATTTTTATGCAATTTTGAATTCCTGCACGGTTAAAGTGCACAATTATGGTAATCTTACGAATTAAATAATTAGTTTAGTGCTCCAGTTAAGCAAACGAGTTTTTTTTTGTAGTCCCAAATGTAGTAAGTTCTAAGAAAACAGTTATTTTTAGAAACCAGACCAAGGTACCCTAAGGGCCCAAGGTACCATTTTTTAAAATTTTTGCTAAATTTATATTATGAAACCCAGTAACACAAAATTTTGTAATCGTAATTAATTAGGTAATACATAAAATGTATTGTTAATTTAACAATTAATAATTAGAAATCAACCGAAGCGTTTAGGTAACAGAATGATGCGTAAGCAGCGAATTGCAAAAAAATTCGGTTTTCGCATCACACGGAGTAGGATCTTTGGTTTGCAGGCAAATGTTTATTCATTCACATTTTACTTTCAATTAGCATAATAGTTGATTATAAATCACTTTAATTATTTCATAAATAATTTATTAACGCGGAATAATGAAGTGTGCAATTGAAAATGGCATGTAAAATTAGATAACGCAGTCGATTAACTAAAAATATTTGTAAGGAATAAAATTAAGGATGGAGCAATTATTTGCTTTTGTTGACTCGGTGCGGTCCAACAAGGATACTGCCGTATTTTCCAGCTATCTAAAAATGCGTCCAAAAATCCAATTACATAAATTTGGATATTTTAATAATTTAAACTTAAAAGACAAAAGTTGCCAGTTTGTTTTCAATTTCCGGTCAATAAAATCGGTTATGTAAGTTTCGGATTTTTCCAAGGGAAAGTAATACCTACAACGCCAATTAAATTTTTTATTTGACCTTGACATTTGGCTCAATAAGATTTTTATTCAAATTGCATGCAGACGAAGTGCGTAAAAAATTATTTTTGAAATTTTTTCGTCCGGCTGATTTTTATTTATTTTATCCCAAAATTTAGAAAATATCTATAATATAATTAAAATTTATTGTTAAGTGGTCGTTTCAAGATTCGGTGAAAGTGTTCTTCGCGGAGTATCGAAATTTGCAACCCCCACTTTTTTTAAAATGTAAAGTTACTATTTTTTTGATCATTAGTTTATCGACAAATCATTAAACGTGTTTTTGGAAGACACTCGTGCATGGTTCGACGAAGCGCTGCAAATTTTAAAAAGTTGGTGGAGTGAAAATGTCGAATTCGAAATTTTTGAAATTGTGAAGTTCACTAGTTACTGCTCGTTTTAAACTTAATTCGGTCAAATTGAGTTTAAAATGGAGCGTCTTTGGCTGCTGTGTCTTTTGGTAATTTTAGAGTTAAGTGCATACGGAAATAATCAGCGTCTAAATTTTTACGACAGATTAGTAAGAGAAACTGAAACGGTAAGTGAAAATTTTACATATTTTAGCATACCCGCGGGCGTTTCACATATTATATTGTATCATTCAGTCAAACGTGTACAGAATTTCACGTTCGTTGATGGAATAATGTAAGCAATCAATATCAATTTTGTCGACGTGATAAGTTGACAAATTTGATACCTTCTATATTGGGTAATACTAGAAAGTCCTTTCGGTTTCGCAAGTTTTGACTCGAAAATTTTCCATTTTTTCAGGAAGGCTTCAGAACTGTATTCACTTATCCGGCGCGGAAAAGTAGCATCAGACAGCAGGACGTACTTACGATGCCGTTTCCTTGCTCGAATTCAACTCAAACTGGACTTGGAAGATCGCTCGAGCGACCGACCAGCGTCCACAAGCTCAGACCAGGCGACATCGACATAATTGGAGCATTGGGGGATTCCCTAATAGCTGGCAACGGAGCAATGGAAGAATTCGCCATGGGAAGCCTAATCGAGCACAGAGGAATCTCTTGGTGCGCCGGTCGGTAAAACCAAACCATTTTCGTTATCAAAATTATCTTAACTATCAGTGTAGGTGGCAAAGGAACTTGGAGGAAGTATCTCACCGTACCCAACATATTAAAGGAGTTCAACCCAAACCTGCGGGGCTACTCCACGGGGGTTGGAGAATTTTTCACCCAACAGGCCCAATTGAACGTCGCATTTCCAGTGGCGGGCGACTCCGATGCGTTAAAGCAGGCCAAACTGTTGGTGAAAAAAATTAAAAAATTAAAGGGGGCGAACTATAAAACGGATTGGAAGATGATAACCATGTTTTTCGGCGCGAATGACTTGTGTTCGGCTCATTGTTTTAGTAAAACTAAAGGAACTCCGCAAGCACACGCCAGGAAGTTGATGGTGGCCCTGGATTACATTCAAGCGAACTTACCCAGGACGTTTGTTAACTTAATTCCTGTTTTAGGTAAGAGGAGACTTTTTTGTTGCGTCATAAACAATATTTCACCGAGTTCCAAAGTATAAGAAACCGGATATACGTTTTGAACTAATCGTCGTGTTTCTACCTGCCTCACTGTATTTTGACTCGGTAATTACAATAATTAATACGAGTACGTGATGAAGCAAATAGGGAAAGCATGATTTATTTAATACGCCTTTTACTTAAGAATTTGTGTGTGTAGTCGGTTTAGCTTTGATTTTCGTTATGTAAATACAAGCCCATCAACGGAGCAGGAGAATTTAAATTTTAATTGCATTTTGAAACCGGAAACTCAAACCACATATCAATATTTTTGCAAAAATTAAAAGAAACCGGAAACTAAAATAATACTTTTTCTGCAGATGTGTCGGTGAGCTTAAGAATACAACGGACGATGATGTGCAGATTATTACACCGCTTGTTCTGCACTTGTTTTCATCAGATCAAAAACCCTATGGCTGTGATTACGGAATTAACCAGGCAATACCAAAAAGCAGAAGAAGATTTGGTAAATATTTTTATAACATATTATTTTTCTTGCCAAATCGATTAGGCTCGGATTACGAGCACATTTTACTACGCACTCTTTATTACCTTTTCGTTGTTATTTTAGTATTGCATTAGCGGTTTACGTCTTTTTGTTGTTTGTAATACGAGACAGACACATTACTACCAAAGTGTCCCGAGAAGCTCAGCAAAAATTGCTTTCCAATTGTAAATTTACACTTATGATTGTAGTAATTTTGAGTTAGCATTTGCTCGAAAAAAAAAAGTTATAAAAAAGCATTTTTTCTGATCGGGAAATACCAATTTTGAAGACTACTCACCAGCGTCCGAAAATAAGTTAATGCAATCCAGTTGTGGACTAGACACTAATTTTAAAAACCAATTAAAATTAAATAGCAATTAATTTTCAATGTTAAGTGTTGTATCATCACCAAATAACACCAGACCGTTACTTAATGTCATTGCCGTATCAAAGTCGATCCATAAATTATAAATATTGTGAAAGGCAACGAAGAGCAACCAGAAGCAATGGCCCAAAACTAATAAATTATATATTAAGCCCGCAACATACAGGAATCCCATGTATTAAAATAGTAAAAGTGTGTTCGAGTATTAGCAAACTATGTCATATAATCCACGTCGAACAATTTAGAGCGATGGAACTCCGGATTTCTTGTCTTCAAAAAAAAATTCAGATGGCTGCTACTTATAGTGTAGATTTGCCTAGCAAACCAATAGAGAAAAGGCACACTTTTCGTTTGCCTCGGGCCGTCCTGACCTTGTGATCGCCAATTGAGGTGGTCGTCGATCTACTGCAACACTTTTTCAATTTTTTGCGTTTAAAAATTAAAAATTTAAATTACTAGTTCTGGTTCCTCCAATTGTTATGGCTTCTTTTGTTTAAGAGCGGCATAAGGGCGTACTAACAGGATGACGTAAAGGCTTAACCGGAGTTTATGCAGTAAATTACTGCATTCCTGATTTTTATCGACGGGTTCCATATGCTGTGAAGTCCTTTGAGGGCAATGTTACTACATACCGAATTTGGTTGAGATCCTTTCAGTACTTCAGGAGATATCCACTCTTTAAGTTTTAACTTTGACAGCTTGTAATTTTTGACAGATGACAGGTAGAAAGTTAATTTCACTTATTCTGGATATAGCTTTTCAAGGTTTTTAAAATAATCTATCACAAGACAAAATTGCTTTTAAAAATCTGGTATAATTTTCTGTTACTGTTTTTTTGATTACCATACCTCCACTTTTTTTGGTTGATTGCAGGTAAAAAGCAACCTGAAAACGTAATGAGATTATTCTATTGGTTGTTTCAATAAGGTTATCCCCACCCACGTCGTGTTTTTATGTTATACAAGTATTTTTTGGGAATAAATTGCACTAGATTTAACGAGGTTTAATGGTTTAATTGTGAAAAAGTAATTTCAACAGTCCAATTTGGAAAAAAAGTGAAGCCTTACTTAAGGAACCCTTAGTATCTCCCTCTAAAGAATTCACAATATTTACCAATACCCCTCCCCCTAATGACTTACGTAATTAATGGACGGTCCCTTAACAGTATCACAGTTAGAAGTCAAATGCTGCATACTCCGACAACTTCACTTATTTACGGTTTAAAACATTTCCCTGTCGCCATTTTGCCGTTCACCCAAATTGTAATCTTTCCAATTCTACAAAATAATTATACCTAAATTGTCATTGGCGTCCCCTATAAATTTTAGCCACTCGGAAGTTCTAGAAACTCGAAAAACTATTTCCGAATTTTAATCCAGGATATGTTTTCAATTGGTGTAATCTGGGAGGGGGGAGATCATCAAACATTTTTCGAATTTTTTATTTTATATTATAAAACTAAATGGCCCAGGTTGTGCGGCCTGAAGGCCGCATTGAGCCATCTTTCTCCCGCACTTTTTAGGTTGGTAACTTAAAATTAACCAATCTTTTCTTTAAATCCAAATAAAATAATTCTCTTTTATTTTAAACAATTTCTTGTCATTATCTCGTTGTCCCATTGCTGGATATAAGTAAAATTATTGCTGAATTTGATAGATAACACTTGAATAAAACAAATAAACTATGGGCGAATTTTAAATAGCGATTAATTTAAGAAATAATTGATTTTAAAGTTTCAATTTGGCACATAAAAATTGGTGATTTGCTTATTCTGTTGACGGTACGTGTGCTCGAGGTAAATATGTACAATACTTTGTTTTAATGGGCGGAGACGACCTTAATCGGTCTAGCACATTTCGCCGTCGCCATTTCGCCTTCGGAAATATAATATTTGGTTTTTAAATATTTAATTGAATATCGCAAATTTTTTTTATAATATGAAAAGGAAACTACATTTTATTTAATATATTTATAATATAATAGCAATGTTATATTACAATTATTTAAAAGTTACCTGATCAATTAAACAATAAAATTTAAATTATTTTCATTGTTGTTTTGTTTTATGTTTACCGGAAAACTAAAACCAACATAATATTATATTTCTTACTTTTTTTTTAAGTTTTCAATCAAAACTTCGTAATTTTGTTGTAATACTTCAATTTTAATTTGCAGATTAAAATTTTACTACTTTAAAGTTACTTCCTGGATAAACTTTGTGCTTTACCTTTAACAGGTGGAATACAAAGTTTTGCTCTCACTCTGAATTTCTTAATTCTGTGATTTTCCAAACGAAAATGCATTTTCGTAAAATTTGCAGATTTATAATAAACCTAAATAAACAATAGATACTATCATAATGGAAATATTTTCCAGATGTCCAGAAAACAAAATTTATTCTTTTTTAAAAATTACTAAATTTGTGGCGAAGTGGCGACGACGAAATGTCCCATTCGCGGCCCCAGTCGCCCTCTAGGAGTGCAACAGTTAACATCATATCATATGTTTATTTAAATTAGATTTCGTTAAACTTGATTTTGTAGTTCCCTAATTTTCGAATTGAAACGGCTTCGGGGATGTTTTTATCATTAGAGCCTCTCAAATATCTCCTGGAACCGTAATTTTTGCGTTTGAGCGGCTCCAGGGATGTTGATGTTGAGCAAATAAAACTTTGTTACTGAATGAGAAATCACCAACTGATTAATCGTTCAACAGGCTACAGAATAAGCTTCGCATGCTACCACATTTAATTTAAAATTTTTCGCAGCTACAAATATTTCTTTTTTAGATATTAAGTGGAAGATATGACAAAAAAGATGATTTTACGGTAGTCCTTCAACCCTTCATTAAATTGTACAATTTTCCTGTGGATACTCCGTTTTATGGTCAGGAAGCCATCAACATCACCTACATCACCCACGATTGTTTTCATTTTTCGCAAAAGGGCCACGCTTTGGGTGAGTACTTTAATAATCCACGTCGTTGCACCATACCGGTACAGCGTACGATTGCAAGCTATGTTATTTGTTCATATTGTTTAAAATTATAACATTTCACTTTATATTTTTCTAATTACACAATAATTGTATGTTTATAAATATTAAAATAATAAGTACATTGATGCATAAGTGAGTTATGCAAGTCAAGGTTAAAAGCTTTGGCAAATTAAAACAATTAAAGTGACTATTAATTTTGATTGACAAACATTTAAAGGTCACTTTGTAATTTCAGGTGCCAATATGTTATGGAACAACTTGCTACAACCAGTGGGTTTTAAAAGTATTACATCGTTAAATTACATAATGGAAAATTTTAAGTGTCCCACTACCAACGCACCTTATTTATTTACCAATAAAAACTCAAAAACATATCACTCCACAGGCCATCAATAAAACACAAATCGTTGGCGTTAGAAAAATCATACAAGAGATTAAGTCAATTGCGCTAAACGACGCCGACGGCGACGGGAGGGCATTGAATTGAGGTTTTTTTAAGTCGTAACCTAATTATTAAGATAGATTTAAGAAAAAATAAAGCCGAAAAGTATTATAAGATAAAGGGTATTTTCATTTTTTATCGCCACTTTGCCATTCCTGCAAAATTAATCGTGACTCGTCGAGAGATCGAGAGCTTAAATTAATTCTGTACTTTTCAGCTCCCATACTTAGATTTTAATTGGTGTTTTAGCTTTTGTAGCTTTTCTTCTTTGGAAAAATAAAATTACAGCTTAACCTTACGTAAGAAAATATGATTTAATTTCTATTTTCGTAGGCGATAATGCCCTTAAGTTGCGACTAGACTTCAATTTCTCAATTTATTGTTTATTTTTTTGTTTTTGTTTTAGCTTCCTTTGTCTGATATTGTAGATTCAATTGTTTTTTTGAACCAGCATTCTGAAAGAGAAGAGAAGGTGGCAGGCGAAATTGGAATAAAAAAATATTTTCAATTAAGCATAGATTCCATATTTTATGGAAAATTTGGTCCAAATCCGCATAGTTTATCTACTTCTAGAAAAAACAATTGAAGACGTCTATCAAGGGTTAACAATTATTGAATTGTTAGTTTTTCTTTTACACCACTCTGTATGCTCGAGTGTGAATCTGCAAAGTTTCCACTGAAAAACAAGTGCAAAGAACCATGGTGCAGGGTCAAGAGCGTTCAAACCACCAATTATATATTTGAAAAAGATGCGCAATATTATTACAAATAAATGTTAATTAATTCTTAAGCTAATAACATCCCGATTTTGCTGTTTATGAAATAGAGTTTATAGCTCTGATTTTAATAAATCCAAATTAGTGTTAACGTCACATCCAATGAGGTTGCACATTTCCCAAAATTTATAATTTGTGCTCAGACCGAAATGTGAGACCACGTTCATTATTAAATTTTTTTAATGTTTCAGGGGAAGCGATCAATTTGTATTTATTACATTTGCAAAAATGGAGCAATTAAATCTGCTAATGAAAAATATTGATTTACGTCCGCGCCCTTTTTTCAGCATAAATTTTTATTATGCGCAAAATTCAATAACAAAATATAAAGTATTTTTAAATTATGAAATGGTAATTTCGCTTAAATTTATTAAGGCGCTAAGCTTGATTTATCTATTTTGATATATCTTTGGTAGCTTTTTAGAGCTCTTTGTGTTAGATAAACTGTGGGCGATTCGTTCACGTAATAAATATGCAGGCATAAATTTTCTGTTAGGTGGTAGCTTGAAAATATTTTAAACTTTTCGCCAGTTATAATATAAGAATACAATTTTTTAATGAAGTTTATGATTTACGGGATTACCCGCACGTAAGCACACACAGCCAGCATCCATTCAGTTTATATTAACATCGAGAGCTTAAAATACTGAGAGCTTGCGACCAAAATTAAATTTGTTTTTAATTTTACAAAGTTGCGCTGATCAGTTTCTTACGTGATTTCAAGATTTATTTCGCTTTAGCTGCAAAAAAGAGAAAAAAATTAATAGGTGCTGCTATCTCAGAGCACCGACCGGTAATACACATCTCTTCCATAATCCCATATTTTTATTTTTAACAATTTGAATATTGCAACGAATTTATGAAAAAAGGGCAAAAAATAAATTTGCGCTAAGCTTCAATTTCACAAAAGCTCAAAAATTAAATCGGATAGTTAAATTTTATTTGAGAAAATAAGACATAAATTTAAATTAAATTTGAAATTTTTGAGTAATTTGTAAGGACAATAACGGAGATGTAATGGTCTACATGTAAACAAAACGAAAATTTATGTCCTATTGATATCGACAAATTCGTTTCGCTAGAGACTTTGGTCGCAATTTTTATACCTTCGGGTGTAAAATTTAAAAACGTATAAATTGTTTGTTCACTCTTTATCAACTTCTATAAAAACTTTATTATCATAACAATATAAATATTATTTTACCACATAATATATTATTCGATTTAACTTTTCTTTTCAAAATTGATCTAACGTTGTTTTCAGAAGGTCAATAAATTGTAAAATCGTTGAAATATTTTTGGATCCCCCCCCCCCTAAATATAAAATATATGAAAATCTTATAGTTGTTCTTTCTTATATTTAGACCACCTTAGCCTGATAAAATCAAACTTATTAGTTCTTCATCCTTAAAACAAAGAAACTGTAAAAATAATTAGAAAAAAAATCAATTAAGCGGTCTAAATTGAAAACGGCAATTTAATCCAATCGAAACAAAAACTGACGAAACAAAAGAAAATACAAAGGAACTATAAGAAATTAAATTAAGAAGTTTTTAAGTCTAATCTTTTCAATTACTAAATGAACATCCGTAAAAACATTTAGACAAATCAGAAAACTGTTTTTAAATTTATTCCCTTTTGTCTTCCAGCCACAGAATTAATAAAAAATTTTAAACAAAGTTGTATACAAATTTGAACTAATTGTTTTAAAATAAAAATTAACTTTAATGTTTTGTAAATTTTTTTTTCGAAAATTATAACTTTTTAATTCATTTACGACCGGCACCGATAAAGTTCGCTTCCATCGAGTAATTATAATTTTTAAAATACCCCTTATGCATTCGAGAATTGATAAACTTTTCATATCTCCAAAGACGGTGATGCTGGACGACCAAAATATATCGTTTGCTTCCAAAATAGATTTGGCTCATATAAAAAAACATATCAATAGATTAAAGAAAAGCAAATTTCAAATATTATTTCTGCTTTTTTCAGTCGGTGTAGTTAAAATATAAATTGTGCTTATTTATTGCTTTATAAAGAGAAATTTTTTTTCAAAGGTCGAAGCAGACAATCAAAATTATATAAAAGTTAAACATTTGAATTTTAATTGTAATTTTACATATTTTTTCTTCCGATTTTTAAGAAAATGGAGAGAACAGCCGGAATAAAATTAAATAAATTGGAATTAACGAATATCGGAATAAACAATCAAACACTTCCGCAAGCTGTGTTGATTAATGAACCGGTTTCGACTTTACGTCATTATCAGCACATATGGTAAATTGTAGAATTAAAAACATTATTTTAGTGTAAGTGTTCAATCAAATGCTTGAATACAATTAAACACAGTCCTTTGAGGAAATTAGTAGAGTTTACGTTAATTACACTCTTACAGGTGACGAAACGAAGGTTTGAATTTTCCGAAAGCAACAAGTGAAATGGCGAAGAGAGGAGACATCAATACTGACGTTCGTATTGTGATATGGAAGTTGCAAAGTGCGTTGGTGATCGAAAGAGAATTTGCAGGTAGTATATCACAGGTGCTCTAACCAGCAGTAGCGTGTCCAAGAAATTGTTTAAATAAATAATAAATTATTAATTTTTTGGGGTGAGTTCTTACACAACTACAAGCTAAATAAGCAAGTTTTTCGTTATTAATTTTAAATTAACCAACTTTTTTTTTAATTTTTTAAAAATGAAACCGAACAATTTTTCAGTAAGTAAATTAAAAATATTTTTATAAACAAAACCATTAAGTTTAATTTAAAATTTTCTTTTGTCCGATAAACCATAACTTAGCGCTACAATGTGAAATTTACAGCCAATTATTATTTCAAAATAGGTTTATTAGCCCTTCGGACATCAAAATAGTTTTTTTAATCGGTTTTAAAAAATTTACTGATTGAAGTCGACGACTGATTGATTGAGTTACAGTGAACTTTATTGTAAATGACAAATCGGAAAATTAAACAACCATTAAATTTTTCTGCAATTATGAAACTTGCATTTGACTGTTGAGTCCTATTAAATGTATAAACCACGGAATTTAATAATAAAATCAATCGTTTCAATATGCTACTCTGGCATTTTAACTTCAATTGGATGTTTTTGTTCTGTTGGAATAGTTTTCCGGGCATCACCAATACCTGCAAAATAAATTATTTTTAGGAAATCTAAAGTCGCAAAGCTTAGAAAAATGGTCAGCCATAAGCCAAAGGCTTATCAATCTTTTTTATCTGACAATTTTTGATTGACACGTTTTGAAATTTCAAAAATTATATTTTTGTGCGTTAATCAGTTTGAAAATTTTGACTTTAAGTGCCATAGCAATTAGGAAAATCGCTTTGTAGCTTATAAGAAAAAATGTTGAGTTATTGTGTGATTACACAGGCAGTGACAGTAGGAGGTCGCTTTTATTATGGTCAAACAAAAAAGTACCAGCACAGTGGCTAAATTGGCATTTTAGTTGATAAATTGCTTATTGATTAACTCCTACATATCAATTGTCACTTTTCTAATAGATTCATAATATAATTAACTTTTTTTGTTGAATTACAATTTTACAAGCTTCTTAAATTAGTTTAAATTCGATGCAGACCAAACGATGCGAGGGCTAATCCTGAATCTGGCGAGTAATTATTATCGGGACAAAATCATTCAGCAAAATTAATACACTTGGTATAATCCACGTGAAATAATTTTGAATGTCGGTAACAACACAAACAATTTTTTACATAATTTAAAAAACCTGATTTTTATTATATTATTTTATTAATTTTTTACTTTTTTTTTTCAAATTTTATTTGAAATTTCTATTAATTAAATTTATTATTTTTGTAACTCCCACTGTTTATTTGTTTCATTTTTTTGTTTTTTTATTATTTAAAATTAAAATAATTGGATTATAACTAATTGGCAAGCCCCTCGATTGTATGCCATATCTTCGTCCATATTGCGGTCTCTCATCGCATGTACATGCAAGATTTTCGGGGCATACCTTGTTTGTTCTTCCCAAGTGGTTTCCATGTAAACATTTTTATTTGCTAATTATAACTAACTAATTTTTATTTGCACAACTGGTTAAATCAATAAAGCACTTATTAATGATACTACGTTGTTCCACATTCAGGTGTAAAAACTGCCCGTTATAAATTATAAGCTTTTAATGATTTTGTTTTCTTATTTCGTTTGTTTGTCACACTCCTCCAGCCATTGAACTACCTCCTCTACAACCTGCTCCATCAAAATTCAAATTTTAAGTAAGTTACATATAGAAGATACATATTATTTGATTTGTACGTTAGTTAAAAATTAATTTAAAATTATTTAATGTGAGCTTTTGAGAAATAAAAATCCAATCTAGCAAAAGTGATGCTACAGGGAATTAAGCGACACTTACCTCCCTAGTGTGTTGACAACTACAAGCTAGGTAGGAAATTAAACTTAGATCCATAAATTCTAACATGATAGTTTTATTTATTGGATCGGCAGAGAAAACTATATTAATTACTGAGATATTGGTATATACAATAAACAGGATAGTCACCTTTTTTGAAAGCATGGAGCTCTCTTGGATATTACATGTCAATAAAAAAGAATTTATATTTTTTTTTTATTGTATATGCACAAGGATGCATCATTTACATTCAGTTTATTTGCAGTTTCATATCTAATATTTCAAAATAGATATTGTGTTGACAATCAACATAAGTTTCTCAGTTATCGATATAACGTTTTCTGTAAGATGTCACATATTTACCTATACCCGTATTAACAAACATTAAAATGTATTTATTTATAATCCGGACTTGTCTTTTAATTTTATAAAATTTCCAACTATTATTTTCAAAAAATTATTAATCGTTGGAGCATTGTAGTAGAACAAATTAAATATTTTTTTGTATAATATGGAATATAAGATTAACTTTTTGTGCGATTATGTTTACCGACCTACTTTATAAATCACAAATTTTAAATTATTTTTTAAGCACTGAATTATAAATCGGCTTAGTAGCTACATGCAGCATGGCCAACGGCGCTAAATTATTTTTATATAATTTTCCAGCTCCTTTTGTAATTTCCTCACAATATTTTCAATAACAAGTCGATTATAGCGAGACATTATTTTCAATTTCTGTTTCTGCTTTATTTTACAAAAAGCCTAATTAGTTAACGGTTAATTGGAAGCCGAATTTATTTCTCTCGAGCAATATCTCTTAAAGTTTTAACTTTTATTTCGTAAAAGTTCAATTTCTCCAACTGAACTTTGACTTACCTATAGTATATTGGATTATACTTCGGCGTGGGTACCATGGATAATCCTATTTTTTTCCTCCTGAAAATATCAAAGTGGCAATGCTGTCCTTATTAAAATAAAAACCTGAACCGGAAAACTCCCGAAAATGAATTGAACTGCATATAATGGTCATTTTTGCGTTAGTTCAACTTTTAAAATGACACTAAAGTTGAAGAACACGAAAAATGAAAATTACATTTCACCTATTTTTATTCCATTACTTACAAGAAATCTCAGGTGTCAGTTAGAAAATTTAATCTAAGCTGTAAGCGTGGCTTTTGCTCTTAGCATCTTGCAATATAAATTGTATAAATTAACCTTCATAATGCTATAAATTTTGAGAGGAAGCTTAATTTTTGCTTCTTGTTCGGTTTAAATGCTGTTAAGAAAAATGCTATTCATCCTGATGATTTAATTTAACTGTTAGCAAAGGTTGTGCTGTTAAATTAGACGGAAAATTCTTTTTAAATACGGGATTTGTTACAATAATCCTCTCTTCAAAAAAGAAAACTAATTTTCAAATTCTCTCAATTTAACGAGATTATGAATTCATGATGCAATTTGTTTTTTAAATGTTTCGTGGAGGTATAATTGCTAAAATAAAATTAATACAAAACAAGCTAATTGGATTTTCTATACAAAGTCATAAACTTTTTATAAAGAAATATAATTATTATATTTAAAAAAATCCTCCAATTGCAACGTAAAACTATTAATTTGTGTTTTGACTTTGCGAATAAATAAAATAATCAAAGTTCATCCCACGAAAAACGTAATGAATACCTTTCTAGTCAAAAATTTGTCACAAACAAGATCAATATCAAAAGAATTTTGTCTCTTATTATAATATGTAAGAACCAAATCCACAAAAATTATTACAATACAAAAAATTTAATTTATTATATTCAACTTAATGAATACAATAAAAATATATTATTATGAAAAATTTCTGTGTAATATTGGCGTAAAACAAAAAATCTCCTTGTTTTTTCCTCCAAAATCCAAAATAGTTTAGTTTGTAATAATAGCCCATGGGCTGGTAGTTGGGTTGCCAAACCAATTCCAAAAATATTAAAAGACAAATAGAAAAAAAGGTCCACTGTAGGACTCGAAAAGTTATATGGCCATATATGTACGATAGAGGGCATGCATTTTTTTTTGCAAACTTATTCAATTCAGGAAATCCATACAATGATGATCATTTGGATCTTTGGATTTCTGGGATATGTTTTAATTAAAAACTTATAAAAAATTATTTCCTCAAAGTTAAAGTTCCAGGGGGTCTGATTCTGGAGTATTGACGGCCATCAGGTCAGTTGATTGGTTGATTCACTTCTAGATTTGCCATCCCGAAACCGTTCCTGTTAACTCGGGGATGAAAAATTTGTCTCAAAACTTTAATCAGATTTATCGTTAAGTTACTAGCTTCTTTTAGGAGGATTTACAACTTCGACTCCCCCTTTTGCATTTGCACCCGGGTTTTGTATCTATGAGGATCAGTTTTATCCTATCAGCTTAACCTAAACTGTACCTTTACCTAACTTTTCTCTTAAGCTTTCGTTTATTCTAGAAAAGTTTGCAAATTATTTGTTTAACGTATTTTTAACGTAATTTTAACGTATTATCTTATTAATTTGAGTTCAAAACCTGTTATTATTTGAGTTTTCATCCGGTAAAAAATTTCTTTTCGTCACCCTACTCTGCATATAGCATTTTGCGGTAGCCTAAAAGTTTAAAACAGTCTTTTCTGTCACGACATTGGCTTTCATTATTCTTCTGCTTGCGTTCTCCCTATTAGGATTCATGAAACAAAGCATTATCAGAAATCTATTTATATCAGTGGTGTATTTAGAGGGGGGCAACGGAGCAATTGCCCCCCCCCCCCAGGATGACTCGAATTGTATCCCTGAAGTCCTCCGTAATAAACGAAATGTTTATTTAATAACAACTGACGCGCATGAATGGATTAACGAGAATCCAAAATACTTCCGGTTTGCCCCCCCCCCCCCAATAAGCATTTTTTAAATACGCCATTGATTTACATTCACATTTTTTACAGCTCGTAATTGTCAGAACTCCGGTTGCTGTGTCATTCAGTAGAACATTTGAAAGATTTATTTCAAAACTTGAAATCAGTGCGGCCTCAGGCCGCACAACTTGGGTATAATTATTTAAACAAGCATTACTACGAATGAAAAGTCAAAATCAGCACATATTGCCAACCTACACTGATGGTAATTAAACTAATAAGAATTAATTAAATAAATTTTTAAACAGCAAAAATTAAAATTGCAAAAATTTAAAATAATAATCACTTCAATAATTCAAATAAAATAGCTAAAAATTTTGAGGTGACCCTGTTGACCAGGGCTGTACCGTAATAAGAAATATGCAAAATATTTGTTTCAATTTTGTTCATATTTTTATATTTTATCTGTGAAAAATGAGCTTTTATTTCAAAATAAAAACTGCTGTTTTAGTGGGGAAAATAAAAATGATTTAAATTATTTTTCAGGTTACTTGAAAAGCTGTAAAATGAAGAGGTTTGTTTCCGTTAATCCAATTTCGATAAATTGAAAACTTGACGATATTTCGAAAATGCTAAAATTTTATGTTGCGAAATAATTAAATTTTTGCCAATGTGGCATGGTAAATTTTTTTCCGTAGCTTCTTTTTATGACGTCACGAGGTAAAAAACGTAGTTAATGACGTCAAACCCGTTTCAAGTTACTTGACCAAAATTCAAAAATATTTTATTTTAAATTTGAAATATTTTCACGAAGAAAATAATGAAAAGGTGCAAATTTTGTTGTTTTAGGCTAAAATCTGTTTAATTTACGGTAGAAATACAAATGTTTGTTAGTAAATAAAATTGGTAACCATCCTAATTGAGAAGGCTCAAATTATGGAAATTTGACAGGTGCAACCCTTTGATTAGACTTTTTCTCTCGTTTATAATAATGGGAAATTTTTAACTTCCATGAAATATTTTTATCAAACAGGAATAAATGATGTCCTAATTGTAGTCATATTTGAAATTTAATTAATATACGAAATGTTGGAGAATCAACTGAATTTTTGGAAAAATAATAATTGTTTGTACGAAAAAATTTATAAAAACTTCTTTGTAGAGAAATTAATTTTCTGAAATTTTGACTGTGATTATTTTTTATAATATTGACGTTCGGCAAATAGCTGGGAACAGCAACAAAAATTTAAAAGTAAAATTAATTGTTTGGCCAATATAAAAAATTGGGCGGTTGGCAGTCTTATTATTTTATGAAATTGAAAACAGAAAGTTGGTTAATTAGTTTTGGAATAATTTATCTCGATCTAATTTTATTCTTATGGTAATTAATTATGTTCATTTTCAGATGTGGAAGATATTAATAATGACATTGCTTCTTCAAACAACATTTACTCCTATAAAATTTACTCAAGCCTCGAATTTGATTTTGGATGAATATCAACCTCCGGCTAACTTGAAAGTCACCTTATCAGAATTGATTAAACAACGATTTCGTCCAGAAATAATTAACGGTAAATTTGAATTAAATTAAGGTGAGAGAAACTTAGCCGTGCATTTTCAGAACCACTGTTCGAACAAGTTTATCATCGGAAACTGCAGGAAAAGCGAGCTTTTTCGATCCTGGCGAGGATAAAACCATTTAGTGATTTCGGAAAACAGCGAAGTTCGATAAGACATACTAATAAGGGCCCCGCGCTATTACCTCCCATGTCAGATTTGGATATCGTCAGTGCAGAAACACGTGCAATGTTTCGACCTATAGGTCAGCCTCTTAGATGGGGTTGAAAACATAGCAAAATATTTATATTATATTTGATCATTTCAAACTTTAAAATTATTTCCCATTTCGCCGAACCAATCCGGTTTGGTTTTATTTTGATTTTATTATTTGAAATTTAATAACACAAATTAATTGGAAAACAAATATTCAACTCGGCTGTGAACTACTTTCAAGAGTGTAGGATGTACAGCCGATTTATTCCCAAATTTTTAAAACGCGACGCGACGCGACGCTCTGTTTCAATTCGAATAGAGGATAACTTCCGATAATAAAAATTTAAACTCCCTTAATCGTCCCGTTTTATTTGAATGGAATCGGTTGACCATAAATGAAGTCGTATTATAATATACTCAAGTTTACTTCAAATTTATTACAAGCATTTTGATTGAAAGTGGTTTAAGTGCGGTTTAATCGACATGACGATTTAATCAAAAATGTCCATAGCAGAATTGAACTTAAACGCTCTTTAATCAAGTTTCGGTCGTAAAAAATTGCAATGATCAAATATAAAAAAATTACAAAGTTTACATAAGACTGTGTAGCTTATAATTTTTTTGGGATTATTTTGTATTTAGTACAAGATCAAGGCCTACAGACGCATTTAAACGATTTTTAATTTGAACTTTTAAGTTGAAAATTTGCAGCTCAAAGTGTCTGAATGGATTTGTGTTGATTTATATTTTCCACCTTGTTAACACCGGGTTATATACATAAAAGCGTTAATAATCTCATTCAACTCACTGATTTTATTGATTATTATATTCTTTATGTAGTTCTAATTTTTATATACTCCTACCTATCTACAACTCTCAAGTTTTGCAATAAATAGAAAGAATGTTAGATCGTGTGCTAAATAATTCAATTATTCATAAGTATAATGTAGTTATGTATATAATAATTCTGTGTATACGTGAAGCAAACACGAAGTTTCTTGTTGTCCAATGTTAAATATTATTTTAATTGTTTACTTAATTTATTGTTAATAATATGTTGATTTAGAATATTTGAATAAAATTATTACAAATCTGGAAGCTCATTCGTTCCATAAGATGAAATGACCACCCCTATATAGATCAACTAATCCTAACGAATTGCAGTAATTATTTTAAGGATATTACCCCACATTAAAAAGAAAAATTACAAACGCCCCCATTTCTTATCCTGCCTTTTCGAAATTGAACTTTAACGAATTTTATTTTTTTTTAAATCCTAAATATTATTTACTTAGCTTGCCCTTGCTGAAAAACATCCTACGGACGCCCATGGTTAGAATTAATTATAATATTAAAGGCGGAAACTCTTGTTTCTTACACTCAAAAAAGTCAGTAAAAAATATTGTCCTAAAATCCCAGCGAACCGTATAATTTGCCCACATGGAGCATATAAACAATTCCACCCAATATGACAGCTCTTGTGAAAGTCTCTTTGATCTAAAGCGAATTTCTTCTGGTTCACCAGTAATTATTGAGATTTCCAAGGTAAGAGCTAATGTGTTTCAGGCATTTGCTATGGTTATCATACAGGCCCGGACTGGTAATATTTTAGTTATTTCCCCACCCCTCTTTTGTTTCATGCTTATTGTAAGCAATTGTTTTACTTTATTGCCGGCGACTGATGTGAATTTATCTAAAAGATTTATTAGTAGTGCACAGTTCCTTGGAGAACAAAATAAATCGAGAATCTCCGGTGCGGCCGGTTTGTAGTTTTATGTTTGTAATTTTTTAAATTTTATTTTAAAACAGCAAACTTCATGATAAACAAACTTAATAGTTGTACAGCATTACGGCCAAACCATTAAACTTTAGTTACCAGGCAACTCTGAATGGCAGAAAGTTACGTAAGTTATACTTTTATTTTTTAAAGCTTTTTAACAAAATTTTATAAACAAGGTAAATTTAAAAGTGAAAATAAAACACAAAATATATACTGTTATAGACTGGGAGATCGGGGGGGGGCTTAAACTATTACAGACCGAAGAGTTTTGGGTTTCACTGTGGAAAACCCTTATCCCGATTTAATCGATGTGCTAGAATATTATACCCTTCAGTCCAAATTTTTAGACCACTAGCCCGTTAATAATCATCGAAAGTTGAATACATCGGGATTAGTACTCGTACGTTAAATGCCCTCATAATTACAATTCATGCGCAAGGGGAGCTCACATTCCTCCCACGCGCATGACTACAGCCAAGACCAGGTAATGGTAATTCAATTCCCCTTCCGGCAGCCAATACTCGAGTACGTGAATCAAATATTCCACCAGGACCAAAGGGGGGGGCACCGAAAAGTTGACAACGGCTCTAATCGGTGACGATTTCAGGTCCCCCCCCAATGGCCCATGAAGCGGGATGACAGAAAGACAGAGATTTCTCAGAGAGACTGATTCTCCTCCGACAAGAGACTGGACTTCGCCTTGCCCTTACCAGCCTCGCGCCTCTGAAGACAGTCGATAAGCTTTACGGCCAATTTTCTATCCTCATAGGCAATGTCTATCCTTCTGCTGTTGGGTCCCGCTATGTTTTTTGACCCATTGAGGGGGGGGATGGGGCTCACATAACCCCATCACATCTCAGCCAGTCTGCCGACAGTCTTGATAGGTCTCTAATCGGATCTAAAGTCGGCAGATCCCCGGCGTACTGTTGTGTGCTAATTCCTCAACCCGATGCCAAACCAGGCGGTTCTCGCCAGTCATTTTAAGGAAGTGTGGGCTCAGCCCGGTATTCCGCATTGTCATTTCATGATTCTGATTCTGAAGTTTGTCTATAAGTATTTTAACAGCATAAAAAAGTCGATTGCCTTTTGTCCGAATTATTGTTTTGAACAGTAACAGGCCGATTTTAGTGCTTAGTTGATTTTTGTCCGTTCAGTAAAGAGCCGTGTATTTCATTCCTTTTTTATGTAACACAACTCCGATTGGTTAATTTGAAGTGATCAGTTTCGATGAGTGCGGCCTTCAGGCCGCACAGGCTGTGGAACGCTGGGGTCTGTGTAAGCTGACTTAGTAGACGATATCATTCGCGTAAAATGAAAAAAATAATTTCTTAATTTTTGTACCGATGAACAAAATTAATCATATTGATGAAAACTTCGTAGTATTAATGAAAGAAATCATTGTATTTATGAATTTGTTCATCGATGTGATTAATTTCGTTCATCGGTTCAATTTTCTCTGTGTACAGGGCCAATTTTCCCGGGTAATAATGTTTTTCTTATACATTTTTTAGTTAACAGTTATGTTTAAAAATTTATAAAGCACGAATTTGTTCAAATTTAATTCTTAATTCTACTACACTGATTAGGTCGGACTGGGGGGTATTCCATACCCCCCAGACCCCCCGGTCTGCAACAGTTTGAATGCATTCTTCCTCTTTTTCCTAACGTAGATGAACGTTAAAATGCCGCTTGGAGATTTTTTTTTCAATTTGATTACTTTTGTTCTATTTTGATTATAGCGAAACCACAATAAGCGGAGCCGCTCATTGAAATTCTTATGAGGTATACCATCGAATCGTACAATGAAAGGAGAGAGGGTGAGTTCACAGATTATTTTCTTTCTTGACAAATTGAACCCCCCTTCCTGCCAAGACAAGAAATGACTTAATTTGTAGGGGTTTTGACAAGTTGAAAGCCATCTAATTCTGCCAATCCCTTTAAAATTAGGATTTGGTTACGCTACTGATTTTTTTTATCCCAAAAAATATTAAAAAGGATGCTATTTGAAAATAGTGAAAATACGCTTCCATAAGCCAGAAAATTAATTAAATTTGTATTATTTTATTAAGTGCGTTTTTCTGTAAATTAATAAGCCTACAAAATTGTTGACAGCTAACACTTCTTATCCAGAGAAGGCAATATCTATGTAAGTGCGTATTTTTTTAAACTAAATTGTACACAGGATACCTACCTACTACAAAGTTAAACTAAATTAAATTTAAAAAAATTTAAGAATTCCTCTTCAGAAATAATAATAATAATAATATATTGCTAAGCTATAACTTTTGAATATGAAAAAAATGGAATAGTAATAACAAAAATAAAGCAATAAGAAAGTAAACAAAACAAGAAACGTCGACTATTTTTTAGTTGGGGAGCTGCACTCTTCCTCTGCAATTTTCATTATTGTTATTTAGCAATTGAAAAACTTTTAATTTCATATTTTCATTTTACAATTCAAAATGTTTGCTGTTATTTCGAGTATTGACAATTATTTGTATTTCTCCTCTTGTTGGCAAATTCAATTAAGTCAAGTATGTATTTAAATTTTTTTTTAATTTTTCGCTTAAAATATTAACGGATGTTTAAATAATGAAAATTGTAAAAATAATAATAATTTTAAATTTGATTAAATAATACTCGCCTGCGGAAAAAAGTGAAAAGTTTAATATTGTGAAGTTTAATTAAATACAAAATCTTCCCTTTGATATTTTTTTGTAAATGTCATTAGTTAATTTTTCGTTTAATCCTTTCGTTTTTATATTTTTGTTGTATAGAGGAACAAGCAACCGACTGAATCTAATCTTTTTGATATATAATTTAATATTTTTCGCGTTGCGTTCTGAATACTGTGGAAGTTTTTGTATAGAAATGGGACAGAAAGATTATCCACTGTTTGGGTCCGTGGAAAGCAATTTCCGCTGAAACAGCAGTGGCTTTTCTAATTAATACACTGTTACCATGTATCGTTAGGTGAGTATCGTGAAATTTAACGATCAATATACTAAGAAAATATTTTATATCTTAAGGCAGTAAATATTTTAGTGCGTATTTATTACACCAACTATAAAGTTAAAATTGGTCCACATGTGTTTCTGATCCGCCCCTGTAGAACCCAAACAACTTTTTAACCAAATCTGATGGCAGTTTCAATTACGAAAGAGGATGCACTCAATCTGAAATTTTGTTTTTTAAATTAAAGAAACTCAAAGTGTAATTAATTCTTTTGAAAGCTCCTGAAGATTCCTTTTATGATATTTTTATGTCGGTAATATAATTGTAGATTTATCTGCTGCCCGTTCCATTAACTTCCTCACAAAAATAATCTGAAGCAGTAAAAATCGTTCAGTTGTGCAATGAAAAATCGCAATCGTCGCTGCCAGTATGAGATTTTCAAAAATTCAAATCCAAAATTTTCCTTCCCACCAAGACCTGCAGTTTTAACAATTTCACGAAAACAAATTAAACTTTTTAATTGGAAGAGTGCATGGAGAGATGAACAAATATTTTTTGGAGTGAAAATATTCCTTTGAAAAAATTAATTAAAACAAGGTGGATAAATGATGCATTACCTCGCGTTTTAATATTAAAAATAATTTTAATTCTCTCTTTGAATAACTTTTTAACTATGTTCACTTAAAACGAAAAACTTTTTGTAATTAAACATCGCATTCCTGTAGGCAAAATATGAGCTTCCGGCTTATAAGCGCATTTTAATTTTTTAAATTGTTTATAAAGGTTTGCCTAAAAAATCCAATTTATTGGGTTAATTATTTTGATTTATTTGTTCTAAATTTGTGCAATTCGGTCGATGTCAACAAACTTGTGGCTGCAAGGATTTCGAAACAATTACTTTAAATATTTTTAATTAATATTGAGTTCTTCAGAAACTACTTAAGCTGTTTCCCATATGGACCGACTCAAATGGTCTCTTAATTACCATTACGCATGTGGTCCCTATTCATTTATTTAAAAATCATAATCAAAACATGCGTCTGGAGAGAGAGTAAATTGGTGATAGTTCTTTGGTGATTTCTTAAGAGTGTGCGAGTGCGATCTGACTCGGTTTCGATGGGCTGCCATGGGATTAGGATTACAAACTTTGGTAGGTATTATTTTTTTTTTGTGTTCAAAAAATTATTATGCTTCATATTTCTTAATTTTTGTTCAAATATCCCAAAAGCGCGACGAGGTAAATCATTTTTCGTATTACCACGTTAAGCCAATTTAAAAAGGGGATTATTAAAAAGAAAATTAAAAATTATGAACCAAGTCTAAAAAGTAACCCTCCTGGGAGGAAAGGGAGGTTCGAATTCTTTCACCCAGACGACGCATGCATATTGGAAAGGAATTTTGCAACATAAAATTATAAATAATTGAATCAAATTAATTGATCCTTCAATTTCTAGTCCATCCAACATTATTTTCGTTTTGACACCATTACAACAATTGATTAATAAGTGCCAATTAAATTGTGTCAATTTTGTATTGATGACATAACCCGGAAGAAAAAAATAATTGATTATTGTTTCAATAAAATATATTTTTCTTTTTTTGGATTTAGACAAATTTATTTTATCGCATATTTTTTAAATTAAGCAAGGGGTGACGATATGAAATTTTTTGAATAGCTGCAAATTTGCTAGTAAGAAATTAAGTTTATATTTGGAATCTGGAAATCTTCGAATTTTGTGTTTTGAACTTTTTTTTGGCTGCTGCGTCTTATTAAATTTGAAATTAAGTCGCTTCATAATTAAATATTCGCAAGATACCTGATAAAATATTGTCAAAGGAAGGGTGAAATTTAATGCGGAATAAAATATTTTGTTATGCCGTATTTGTAATTATAATTAAATCAGTGGTTTTGTGTAACTACGGGGGTGGCTCATTGAAGAGTGTAATAATTAAAATTATTTCTAATAATTTCTTCCAGGTTGAATCTTGGTTGAATCGATAGGGAAACACTTATGTTGTTCGCAAGTGTGTGTGTCGAATCTTAATTGGTGCACTTATTAGATAACCGCATGTCCATTAGTTGCTTAAGAGTTAATTAACTTCATCACAATGTTTAAATGTCCAAATTCAATTTCGTGCTTTTCATCAACTACTACCGGAAAGTCAAAGGTTATCAAATTGCAATTCAAAACGTTGGGATTAATTTAAAAGCACCAATTAAACAGATTTTGCTCTTAATTACCTTTCACTATACGTACACATTAATTTAATCTCTTTCTAGCAGTAAATAAACTTTTATAGATTATTTGATGTGAAGAGTCGATGATGAAAATTTAAGATGTCCATATTCAACATTCTTGGATTTTATTTGTTTTTTCTCTTCCATACAACCGTTCGTGGGCAAAATGGTAAGGAAATAAATTGTCTCTATATATTTCTCATCGTTAAAAAAATCATTTTTCTGAACGCTAAAAATTCAATTTATATATTTGAGGAAGCAGACGCTCAAATGCAAAGAAATGAAAACCTTAGAATAAAATCTTTTATCGCCGGGTTATTATGAAAAGTGAAACGATAACGATTCAATTTTACTATGAATACGGTAATTGTGTCTACAAATCAGCTTTTTGAATGAAAATTTTGTCATGACCTTTTAAATTCGCTGCTTTTCCTGCTATTTCCGAAACCAATAATTATTTTTTGTAGATGGCATAATCGACTTAATTGAATCCGCTAAATTACGGAAGGAACCCGATGGAGTTGAAAAAATATCGGGAAGATGCGAAAAGACCCAATCTGACCACTCGGATTGGGCATATCGTCTAAGCGAGAAGGCCCAAGTAACATTAAGCACCAGTCGATTATTTCCGGAGGGATTCCCCCAAAATTTTTCGATTTTAATCGTCGCTCGGCCAGCTGCAGGTAACCATAACTTCAAAACGCTCAAAAGCACCTCCAATTTATTCTTCCAGGTCAACTCTCGTCCATATTTACACTGTACAGTGGGGATGGAGACGAACAACTTTCTGTAACAGTTGGAAAAGACATAAGTTTGTATTACGAAGACACGGACGGTTTACCTGCCGAAGGAAACTTTATTTCTTTTAGCGAATCCGTTGACGATAAAAAGTGAGTTCTCTTTCCTCGTTCTCTCCGCGATTGCTCTAATTTTACAAAATTCTCAGATGGCACAGAATTGCTTTAAGTGTAAAAGGAGACTCGGTGACACTCATAGTGGATTGCAACAACATAGTGACCAGAAAGCTGGACAGAACAGAAAATTCCAAATTGAGTACCGCTGGAATAATAAACATCGGATACGAACTCGCAGATGAAGGATTCTACAACGTAAGCTTTTCCATCCCTCAGGATGCTTAAATTCTCACTCTTTACTTGCTAGGGTGACTTGCAACTCCTAAAAATTGCCAGCACTCCAGACGAAGGTTACGAGTTATGTAACAAGCACGCCAAAGAATGCAGAACACTTGGAGAACAAGAACAAAACAAGAAAAATGGCTTAAGAGATTCAGCAGATTTTGAGAATTCCGACATGATCTTGAAACCCAACGATAAAGATTTCATATACAATCAAGAACCTCTAGCTCACATAGAAGAACCAAATTTTGAAAGCTCCAGAATTACATCGCATAATCTCAGAGATGGAGTAACAACGAATTCTCCAATCCAATTCGGAGCAGCAAGAAACATAAACAGTAAAAATGTCTGCAGTATCAAAAACTTTGTTTAAAACTTTTTTTTCAGTCAGGCAAGTCGAAAATGTGACTACCACCACATACAGACCAATCATCAGCTTCATAGGAACTGAAAATTATGACTACATGGATGTCACGGACGAAGTGGCAACCTTACCAGACAACGTAGACTATAACGAAGTAAATATAATAAATTAACGTATTCAAATGACAAACAATTTAATCCTAGATCATCAATGAGGTTTTCACAAACTCTCCCACAAGTGTTAAACCCACGACAGAAGAATATTACCCTCAATATCCCATAAGAGGTGAACCAGGCCCCAGAGGCTACCCAGGTCCTCCAGGACCCATAGGTCCTAAAGGTTCCAAGGGTAACGACGGTAGAGAAGGAGCACCAGGAACTTCCGGTGTTTCCGGTGCTCCTGGACACGTCTTCGTAATACCTGTAAGTTTCATCAAATCAAACTAACGAAGCTTTTTTAAATCTATACTTTCAGCTAAATCCCCAAGGAAATGAAAAAGGTCCCGACACTCAAGCTGATTCCTTCAGGCAAATGTTATCTCAGCACATGGTAAGACCAAAGTTCTAATATACCTCAAAAAATAATTTGCACTGTGTATTAGATGTCCATGCGAGGAGCCGAAGGTCCAATGGGTTTAACTGGATTACCTGGTCCGGTAGGACCTACCGGACCTCAAGGCGTTAAGGGCGAGATTGGGGAAACTGGAGAACCTGTAAGTTTATCTTTACCTACAAGCTTCAAATAATACAAATGCTTAAAATAAATATTAAAGGGTCAAAGAGGTTTGCATGGACCCATAGGAATATCAGGTCGAGAAGGTCGACGAGGCAGACCCGGACGCGATGGCGAAAGAGGTCTAGCTGGTCCTTACGGAACTAAAGGAGAACAAGGACTTATAGGTAAAAATTATTAAAATTAAATTCACCTTCTATAATTTATTCTACTAACAGGATTACCAGGACTGCCTGGCGAAAAAGGCGAACGCGGTGCAACTGGTTTAACAGGTGCTAAAGGTTTGACCGGACACGAAGGAATGCAAGGAGAAGATGGCCCACCTGGGTTACCGGGTATTCCCGGTGAAATGGTTTGTGCGCTTTAATCTAATTAAATTTAAATAAACAACTTACTGTGATTTAGGGACCCCGAGGCTTTATGGGACCAAGGGGTATACCAGGATTTACGGGCAATCCAGGTTTACCTGGCAACGAAGGACCTATAGGGAATAAAGGCAACGCAGGCCCACCCGGTCAGCCTGGTTCCTCAGGACAACCAGGTTCTACAGGTCCGATAGGATCACCCGGACCTCAAGGAATGCTAGGACCTCCAGGAATAATGGTGGAAACTAAAATTTTAACTTTTACCTGCATATAATTAAAACTTTATTATTGTTAGGGTCCACAAGGAAAATCTGGCTTACCAGGACTGCCAGGTTCGGAAGGTACTCCGGGACATCCTGGAAATACAGGAAATCCCGGTATTAAAGGTGAACAGGGTGTTCAAGGTCCACAAGGGCCTGTTGGATTTCCAGGAAGTCGAGGTGTCAAAGGTGATGAAGGTAGACGGGGTGTTCAAGGGGAAAAGGGTGTTAAAGGAGATAGGGGAGGGGATGGTGACAAAGGAGATGCCGGACAAAAAGGAAACCTTGGACCAGCAGGTCCTGCGGGTAGTCTTGGGATGGAAGGGCCCGAAGGACCCAAAGTAAGTAAATTATTTTTATATAAAATAACTATGAAATTCAATTAATTTGTTTGTAGGGCATTGATGGTCCTAGGGGAGAAGCAGGTGCTATAGGTGCTCCAGGTGAAAAGGGCAAAATAGGCGCACCAGGTTTTGCAGGATATCCTGGTGCGACAGGTGAAAAGGGAGAAAAGGGAGTCAATGGAAAAAGTGGTTCGACAGGTGAAAAGGGCGAGAGGGTAAAAATTAATCAAACAATAATTAATTTATTAATAATATTATTTTAGGGAAAACCAGGAGCAAGCGGCGATAGAGGTGAAATGGGTCCACGCGGTTTTCGCGGCTCTAGAGGTAGAAGAGGATCAGAAGGACATTCTGGACCTAAAGGAAATACTGGACAACCTGGACCACCCGGTTCACAAGGAGAACAAGGCAGTCAGGGTCCCGAAGGACCACGAGGTTTTATTGGTCTACCTGGCCCCACCGGAACGAGTGGCAAAGATGGATTACCTGGTCCGCATGGTGAAAGAGGTGGACCTGTAAGTTATAGTGTCAATAAAATTTATATCCAAAATTGCAACGTCTTAATACGTTTAGGGTGAACCCGGTTCTCTTGGACCTGCAGGTTTACCGGGAGTGATAGGACCACAAGGATCTATTGGAGAACCAGGACCAGTCGGAGAACCTGGCGTACCTGGTACTCCAGGTCATCCTGGTGAAGCAGGTCCGCCTGGAGAAACCGGCAAAGAAGGACCTCCGGGAGCAATAGGTCTTCCAGGAAAATCAGGTCCACCGGGTCCAGCTGGTTTGCAAGGTTTTCCAGGTGAACGGGGTAACTCTGGATTACCTGTAAGAAACATAAATACGAATTTAAAAAATTTCTAAATAATTGCATTGTTAGGGTGCTTCTGGTTTAAAAGGTGATAGTGGACCGTCGGGACCAGCAGGTTCACCTGGCGATAAAGGACAACAAGGTGTTTCGGGAAGTGATGGTCCACCCGGTCCAGATGGTCGGAACGGCCCACCGGGACCCGCTGGTGCACCAGGTGTGAAAGGTGAACCTGGAGAATTAGGTCCTATTGGTGCAATAGGACGAGATGGTATGCAAGGTCAGAGAGGTTTACCTGGTGCACCAGGGCCCATCGGGCCTCCTGGTGAAGACGGCGATAAAGGTGATGTTGGTCCACCTGGCGAAAAAGGATTCAAAGGAGGCAAAGGCGAGATGGGGCCCGTTGGTAGTATTGGAGCGCAAGGTTTAAGAGGCGAACCTGGTGCAACAGGTCCACAAGGAGATAGAGGTTTACCGGGTGAAATGGGGCATCCGGGGTCCAAAGGAGAAGATGGTCCTGCAGGCGTAAATGGTCTTTCGGGTGCTCCGGGACTTCAGGGTTTTCCTGGATCACCGGGTATTAAAGGTGAAATTGGGGATGTTGGTAAAACAGGCCCGGTCGGACCGGCAGGGCCACCTGGTGAACCAGGTGTCCGTGGAGTAAAAGGTATAGAAGGTCCCGCAGGTCCTGCCGGGCCAGAAGGGTTACAAGGCCAGAAAGGAGAATCCGGACCGACGGGGCCAGTTGGTTCGGTTGGTAAAGATGGTAAAAATGTAAGTCTTAAATTGTTTGGTAGATAAAAATTTATTTGGAAAATTATTTTAAGGGTGACCGCGGCGCACCTGGACCGAAAGGGGAAGAAGGTAAATCGGGAATTCCAGGACCTGTCGGTGTCAGAGGTATAGTTGGTCCAGAAGGACCTAAGGGTTCTACAGGGCCTCCAGGTTTTCCAGGTATGATTAGATTTACTAATTTGGTTTTGTTGAACTAATTGAATTTTTAAATAGGGCCGCCTGGTGAACCGGGTTTAGTCGGTCCTAAAGGAGATATCGGTAAAGATGGCGACGAAGGTAAACAAGGTGAAGCAGGACCGTCTGGTGAAGCAGGTCCTGTAGGTAAACAAGGTCCGAATGGTCCACCTGGAAAAGCTGTAAGTTAAATGAAAGGTTTTTGACAGTTCTACATTGTTTTAATATTCAGGGAGCCGAAGGACCAGCAGGTTTACAAGGAAATACGGGAGTAGCCGGTGAGAAGGGAGATAAAGGTTTGCCTGGTCCAATTGGACAACAAGGACCGATCGGTCCGCAGGGAATTCCTGGACCACAAGGTTTACTCGGGTCAAGAGGTTCTCCCGGTCCCGCAGTAATTATTACTTTATTATAATTCAACTAGAAGAATGTTTAAATGAAAATATTTTGGTAGGGCGATGTTGGAGCTCCTGGAAAATCTGGAGTGATTGGTTTGACGGGAAAAATTGGCGATACAGGTCCTAAAGGTCAGAAAGGTGACCGAGGTCGTAGAGGTCCAAAGGGTCATCGGGGTGAAATTGGAGGTCCTGGTATAAAAGGAGAAAATGGTGAAAAAGGTGACACTGGACTACGGGGACCTCTTGGTCCGGAAGGAAAAAAAGGGGAAGTGGTAAGTAAGACGTAATTAAATTGTAATAACTACTCATTGCTTCATTCCAAGGGTCCAGTTGGGCAAGTTGGACCAAAAGGTGGCGATGGACCAATTGGATTACCTGGTGTGGAAGGTCCTATAGGAGCTAAAGGTGTGGGAGGCCCGGGAGGTTTAAAAGGTGAACCTGGATCACGAGGAGAGCAGGGACCACCAGGACCGCCTGCCGAAATGCCATTATTACCTCCCGAATTGCTTTTCCGTGACGAAATTACCAGATCAAAGCGTAGCATTAAAGAAAAACTGTATAATTCTAGAACATTTTCTAAAAGTTGATGGTTTATTGTGGTGTTTTAGATCAAAAAATAATTTACCTTCTGACAAGAACGGGACTTTGAAGAGTGCAGATGGATTGATGTTACTGGATATGTACAACAGCATTTATGAAATTCGCCAGGATTTGGAACAAATGAGTAAACCTATGGGTACAAGAGAAAATCCTGCACGAAGTTGTAAAGATTTAAGTTACGGGCATCCTCAACTAACCGATGGTAAATTACTTTGAACTGAGAGAAAGCAAAAAACTTTTTTTAATTCTAGATTGGTACTGGATCGATCCAAATTTGGGAATGCCCGATGATGCTATTTATGTCTTCTGCAACATGACCCGCAGGGGCGAGACGTGTATCTTCCCAGATGCGCATAGCTCGCAGATAGATAGTATATCTTGGTCTAAAGAAAAAAATAAAAACGATTGGTTTTCAAATCTTCGAGGAGGATCCAAAGTAAAGCTGTGGGTTTCCCGATTATGAGGATTTTACCGAGATTTGTTTTAGATAACTTACGATACGATAGGTGTCGTTCAAATGACGTTTTTGCGACTGCTGTCCTACGAAGGATACCAAAACTTTACGTACGCATGCACCAATGGTGTAGCGTGGCAAAACGAGAAAACGTTTAAATATGACATGGCGATAAAGTTGCTTGGCGATAACGACCAAGAATTTTCTTTCACTTCAGCTAAACCTCAGGTAATCAACGATGGTTGCAAAGCAAGGAAAGGGAAGGGCGAGACGATTTTCGAAATTCGTACCAAAAAATTGTATCAGCTTCCAATTGTCGACTTTTATCCTGTGGATTATGGAAAACCTGACCAAGCGTTTGGTTTCACAGTTGGAGCAGCTTGCTTTAGATAAGATTAGCTTTAAATTAATTCGATATTTAATTTGATTTTTATTGCAGCACCTAGATAAATATACTTATATTTAAAAGAATGTAAATATTTTGTAAATTACGTTTCGTATTTTAAGTAGATAGCAGATAATATTTTCTTTACAGACATAATTATTTTCGTTTTTAAAAAATATACGCGATGTACAGTATATTTATTTTCTTCTTCCTCTGAATTTAGGACTTCATCCTGATCCTGTGGGGAATTTTCCATTCGACCGTAAGATTTTTTGCCCTTTGCGGCATGCGCTCTTAGGTGCGACCCTGACTATCGATATCAAAGGCTGCTTAATATTTTTGTGCCAATGCGGCCCTGATAACTACATCCAAAACAAAAATATTTGGTCAAATGGCAGTAGATATTGTGCACGCACCTCGTATACTTTCCCTTTTCTAAAATTTTGACAAGAACGCTCGCTTTTTGTATTTAATGCAATTAAAATGGCAAAGTGAATGTTAATGAATTTAATTTAATGTTATGTTCCATTTAATTTACCTATTTATCTTTGTTACTACTCCGAACTTTCTAAAAATTCGCCACGTCTACGCTCGCGCCACCTCCGGTAGATTCGTGCAACCTTTGCACTATTTAAAAGCTTTTAAAAATAATCCATGAACAAACTACCATTTGTATTAAATTTTTTTATTTTGCATTTAATTTTAATGTAATTCAGGTGCCTCTTGTAATTTTATGTGCATAGTGCGGTTAGAACAATAGAGCGATAAATAATAGGTTGTGATTTGAAGAGGCCAACACGGCAACCAGAGTTTGTCAAAATAACCAGTTTGTGGTGTGGGCATGATGAAAGTCGTAGGATACCTAATCAATGTTTTGTGATAACTAGTGTTGTTTTAATATGTAGTTTATTTTTGTTAATTATTGGTGAGTAATCGCAATTTAATTATCACCCGGATTTAACCCCAATCGGGCGCTGGATCGATTCTAAAATCGACCGTCCCGTCTACAATATGTTGGGCATAATTTTTAATTTTTAAATTTAAACTTGTAATTGAATAAGCGACAAGGAGTTTTTCCACGTGATTTACTTAGACAAAATTGTCTATTTTTATTACGTAGGAAAATTAATTATAAATTTATTGTGACGTTTAAAATTGAGGTTAGGTTCGAGAGTTGTCATATTTACCTACTTAATTGACGTGTACATTTAAGTGTAATTGTTTTGATTAATTAGTAACTTATGTAGTTTTTAGATAACGAATAAATTTTAACATGTCTTGGATTAAAAGGCGTGGGCAGGGTGCGAGTCCCAACCCCTCATCTGCGCCACCTGTACAAATGTACAATCCAAATCAACATTCCAATTTACAGGTTAGTAGGTTTTCAATTATTTATGCGGTTTCTCCTAAGTACCTTGGTATGGCATATGGCAACTGAATGTGTATCGGTTGATCGCATTATTGATCGATTGTCCAGAATGATGAATTATTTAAACAAGTAATTCCAGCTCATTACGACCCAACATGACATGAATTTTTAAGAGCTGATTACACATTTTATTTTAGTTAAAAACACAATTTGATAAGAACGTAGTGTAACAATGATTTGAGATCTTTCCAAAGACCGAAAGGCTGTAGCCGGATAAGAATAGCAAATTTATATATACATTATAATTTTTTCCACTTGCAATTCTTATCCGGCTATGGTCGTTAATTATTATTATATTTTATAAATATTTTATTGCTCTACTTTGATATAACTTTGCATTTCAATTTAATTTAGAGTCAGTGGCAACAACAAGAATTGCAGCCACCAGCAACTAATTGGTACAATCATACACAACCAAACCAACAGCCTGCTTCATTTGGTCAGACGAATTATCCGCCTCAACAAGAATATTGGATGCAAAATTTTAATCAACAAAGAACTGAAAATGTGTATAACGATTATAGTAACCAACAATATTCCCAAACATATGATCAAACGAAACAGGATTATACGAAAAACAACCATCAGTCAGATCAAATATACGTTAGAAATACGCCGAATCATGTAGAACCTCCAATTCAAACTCAATCCGATACACTGAATTGGGGATGGGGCGACGAAGATAATTCAAACATTCAAACTCTTCCTCTTCAGAACACAAACTCGAATCAACCTCCAGTTGATACTTTTGGTGGCGACGACAGATGGAATTGGTCCGTAGAGGAGTCCAACACGAATTCCAATACTAAAGAAAACTTAGGCGTCGAAAACAGACAAGAAGTTTTGTTTCCTAAAATGGGAAAACTGGCAGAAAAGCACGTTGAACCTGTGCGGCGTGATGAACAAAAAGATAATGTAGGTTACGGAAATTTATCGCTAAATCAATTACCACTGCTAAAACCAAAAAGCAAATCCGACACTTTAACTCCTCAATGGTCGACCGAATCTCAAGTTTCCCAAGATTCATCAGATGTTTTGCACACATCCGAAAGCGACAAAAGCCACATGCTTTCACGTAGTTCCACAATTAGCGAATCACCAATCTCTGGCCAAGACGTTAATCCAGAATTAAATCAGCAAGAATTACACCTAAAACAATTTCCACCTTCTCAAGAGGAATTACCTAGCAATTATTACAGGCAAGAAAATTACAGCACGCAACATGAAAATAAAGAAGTTTTGTCTAGCGTTCAAGACGAGCCTAAAATGCTCAAACCACATCCAACTCCACCACCTCCACTTGCAAAAAATCAAACGCCTCCTCTTTTACCGCCTCCAGCTGACGATTCAGCCAATAACTACAAGAGAGTCGGTCCACTGTCTCATAAAACTGCCACCAAATACTCGGTGGAAAATCAGCAACAAAATTTTTATGCTTCTCAACCTTACTATCCAAATTTGAATAATCCTTTCACTCAAACTGTAAACTTAGAAACTTTACCCGATAATTCAGAACAACCTGACTCTTTACCGCAACCCAATAATCTTAAAAAAGTCGGTTCAACCAAAACCATTCAACAGTGGCCCGAAAATAACGAAATTGCTCCTATTAACGACCGCAACCAATATTTAGAAACTGGCCAACTATCAAATAACGATTACGATCAAAGCTTAACCGAAATTTCAGATTCGATACCGCCTCCCAGTTTTCCTAGGCTGGTTGTAGGTCAATTGGAGCAAATCGATGCTAACAATCAAGACGAACCACCACCCGGTTTAAGTAGATTGGTTTTGGGTGAAACTATAGCAAACGAACCTCCTGTTGGTTTGCATCGAATGGTACCAGGAGAGTCGAGCTCGCCGAAAGTGCAGACGGTTGTACGACCTTCGAACGAAATTTATCAAAACTACAACAGAGATGACAATAATTCGGACAGCAGTGCGATTCAAGTGCGTTCGGCCACAATTGGAGGCGACACTAACCGCTCGGAAACTATTGGTGCTGATTTATCACCTTACAATAGCAGCAGTGCGGATAATACTCACGTGCACAGTGCTCCAACCGCTTACAACAATAACGTACGTGAAACGAACGCAGATGGTGCTAATAATTTGGATGAATCCTTGGTTCCAAATCTACCCGTTATTGATAGGCGTGATTCTATTGAGGGGGAAACACAAGACACAAGTACAATAACAAATTTAGTCAGTTCTGTCCGGAATCTAGCAATTGGAGATGCCTCTATCGATAGTGCTGTCACGACGCAATCGGAGAGACAAAGTAGGAAACTCAGTCGGCAAGAAAGTACAGATAGTGAAAAAGAACACGAAACTCAGAGAAAAGTTTCAAAAGATCACAGCGAACGGAGGTATGCTGATAAGCACGATCGCTACGATAGAGATAAAGGAAGACGAAGGTATACGCCGTCTCCCGACGATTACAGAAAAAAATACGAACGCAGGAGGTATAAAGAGAAGAGGTACGATGACGACACTGATTATTACAGTGATAAAGAGAAGATGAGGAAGAAAGACGATCGGGACCGATTGGCTGATTATGAAAAAAAATACAGTAGTTTAAAGAGGGACAAAGATAAGGAGAGAGGGCGAAGAGAGCATCGTAGTCATAGGGAATATACTGGACGTGATCCACGAAGAAATGATTACTACAGTCGATATGGTGAAGAATATGATGATCAAACTAGGTGAGTTGGACAATTTTTATTGGGAGACATTGTAGTTTTTTATTTTAGACCATCAAGTCGGTCAGATTCTATGCACGATTCTTATCGTCAAGATCGTGACCGTCACCGAGATCGCGACAAGGACCGGCACAGAAGAAATCGTGATCCATTTTCGTATAATATGCAGGTTGGTTTCAATAGCACATTTTACGTCTAGATCTTTGTACTACTACTTTTTAATTTCTAGGGTTATGCATATGATCCGTACCATCCTTACTACCAACAGTACCATTATTACGAAAATTTGCGACGCACAAACCCTCAAGCATATGCGGAATGGTACCGCAAGTATTATCAGCAAAGTGGTATGCAGCAGGGTTACGGGCCTGAAGACAGAGCCTCTGTGCATTCGGGTCGAAGTTCTGCAAACGACGAATTGGCTAAAGACAGGTAAGTCTCGCTTCTTCTCTGAGCATTTATGCTTTTTGTGAGTTGTTGTGTTTAGTGAGTTTTACAATTTTAATGCACACGATTTTTACATGCTTTTACACTTAAAAACACTGATAACACTTTCAAATTGTAATGTATAGTTAGGAAGGGGGAGGAAATGTATCATACTCACGAATCACATCTAAATCTTGGTTGTTGGTTATTTTCTTTCTGCCAAAAATGAAACAACAACAGAGACCTGATGTTTATTGTTATTAACAACAAAAATATTTAACTGTGATCGTCTTTAGGTATACACGACAGAGTTATTACAGCCAGCAAAGTTTGAACTACTACAGAGAACCTAATCCGCAAAGCATTTCAGGCCATTACGGCCTCGACGAGTCTAGGTGAGCTTTCTTCTACTACAAACAGAATTATTTTCTTATAGATACTGTAAAATTTGATCTTTCGAGAAATTTAGCAACTTGTGCCTGATATTTTTGGGGAAAAGTAAAAAAAAATACTAATATTGGAATATTTTAAAAACTCTAATGTAACACCTCGATAATCCAAATAACCCAGATTTTTAAGTGTTAACGTTGTTGTTGTCTTCCATTAACTACTTTGTATGCTTAATTAACTTATTATTTTCTGTTGGTCCATCAATTTGTGTAAACCACAAAAATGTCGACGTCAAATTGAGATTTTTGTTACTCTCAACTCTAAAATGCCAACAATAACATCATTAACTGCATGAATTTTCATTATTTTATATGTTATGCTGACGTTGCAGTAAGTACAGTATGTAATCAACCAGTTCACGTTTATAAGGCTTAATTAATCGAAATTTGTTCTACTTGTGTGCAATTTTATTGACCTGCTAAACATGAGAATCCAAGATTTAATAAAAAAATAACATAAATAAAACTTAGATGTTTTAAACTTAATCTATAAAGTTTTGAAACATTTGATGTGATGTGCTTCTTTATTTTCTTATTAACTTTAATGTAAAGACTACTGGTACTTACTGTAACACTCTGTACATTTTATACTTGGTAAGAAAAACTTTTTGCTTATAAGTGGTTTTGCATGGAATGTGTGCGATTTCAATAGAACTCTGCTCAACTTACAAAAATTCCTACATTTTGAACAAAATTATTAAAATTACATAATATGGACGTTTCTCGAAAATGCAAGTTTTCCCGAAACTGTAAATAATATTCAAAGTAGTGTATCTATCTAAGTTTGAACCATATAGATCCTTAATTATATTTTTAATTTATTTGCCTTTTTCTTTGAACAAAAATATAAATTTTAAGTCTATCCCCTCTCCCTAATTGTGTTACTGTTACTTCGTCTATGACAGAAATTAAGTTTCTGTAATTTTGTAAGCTTGAACGAGCGACATGTGGTGTAAAAAGGCAAAGCTTTCCTTCTGGCGCTTTTAGAATTTTCAATTATAAATTTTGAAGGAAAGCAATTCTAATTTAATTTTTTAAATAGGCCATTTGACCAAACCGACACTTCATATCTAGAAGATACGACCATAGCGTCTCAGAGATTAACTCCAGCAAAATTCTCGACGGCACACATTAAAGCATCTATTACATCTGGCCATCTTGTTAAAATTTTTCCCAATTATCCTTTGGACGGTCAAAAGGCGACCATAGAAATAGGCAATTTACACGAATTGTTAAGTAACGATGATGAGTATAAAGAATTAGTCGAATTTCCCGGTCCACTAGTTAAAGGAGTCACACACAAAAAGACCATCATAGAATATTGTGAAAGTAAGATTCGAAATGCCATTTGCAATCGAGAAATTTCTGATGTCGATTCCTACGTTTTGATGTGGGAGTTGCTTATTTTGCTACTAAGGCAAAATGGGGTAAGTGTTCCTTTGTTTCAATTGAATTATTTTAATTGGGCCTAATTTAGATGGTTGTTGGAACTGACGTTGCCGAACTCTTGATGAAAGATAGAAAACAAGAACAAAGTGGTAGGGCGTCTGTCGGGTCTAATGCTAGCAGTGCTGCGTTGGGCGAAGCAGGAAACACGCCATTAAGTGAAACAAATGCAAGTTCAACTTCCATCGTTAAAGACGAAGTAGTTACAAATAAATTTAGAGAGTTTCTTATTTACGGCTCGGGAAAAGAAGCTTTAGAGTGGGCAATGAAACACAATTTGTGGGGTCACGCCTTCTTTTTAGCTAGTAAGCTTGACAAACGCACCTATGCAAATGTAATGACTCGTTTTGCTAACGGCATTGCTTTGAACGATCCACTTCAAACGCTATATCAACTTTTGTCTGGAAAAGTACCCGTTATGGTAAGAAACTATACTACATTTTTAGCAGCAAATTAATTTTTGTTTTTAGTGTACAGCTGACGAAAAATGGGGTAATTGGAAACCACACTTGGCGATGATTTTGTCAAATACTTCCAGTCGACCTGACGTTGACTCCAAAGCAATTGCAACTTTAGGCGATACGTTGTTGGGTCGTGGTAATCTTTACGCTGCGCAGTTTTGCTACTTGATGGCTCATGTAGGATTCGGATGTTACGGCAACGAAGAAGCGAAACTAGTTTTGCTAGGAGCAAATCATAACAAGTCATTTTTGGAGTTTGCTTTGAACGAGGCGATTCATATGACGGAAGTTTACGAATATGCAATCAGCCTTAACGACAGTTTGTTCGTTATTCCCGAATTTCAGCCTTACAAGTACGTTCTTGCCACTAGATTAGCCGATAGGGGGCTATTGGAAAAAGCGTTGTTATACCTCGAGAAGGTTTCTTATTCGATTCTACAAAATCCCTCGCTGGTTCAGTTGTCTCTTATCAGTCAAGTGTGCCAACTTGCTGATCGCCTCAAGTATTGTGATCCCGTCGAGGAATCGTTTGAAGGTGATCTAGATACCAGTCGCCCTGATAACTCCTGGTTGAAGGATTTGAAGGCAATTGAAGAGGATTACAATGTAACGATTGGCATTTCTTGGTTGTTAGGTTTTTTAATTTAACTTTTTTTTACAGAAAGGTTTGATTAGGCAGGAAAGTGTTGAAAGTTCGCATATTGAAGCGACACAAGAATTAAGCCAACCTGTGTATGATCAGCATTCGTTGGATCAGGAAAACTGGCAGAAAACCTATGCCGAGCAGCAATACCAACAACCGTGGCAAAATGTGCAACAACCGCATGATTATCAACAAAATCAAGGTCACTTAGATGGTAATACTATGATTTGCGTTAGCTTTTTTACTATTAAAAATTGTTTTTAAACAGTTGGGAATGGTGAACAGTATCAAGAACCTACACAACAGTATTGGCCTAATAATCAACCTGGATGGAATGAAACGGCTGGTATGGATAATAATGATCCACAAAGTTTACAAGATCTTCAAGCAAATAACGATTATTGGAATAATGCTAATGCACAGGTAAATAATTTTTTTTCACAATAGTGGGGGTATGAATCACCATAGCAGGAGAATCATAGAGATCATAATGCGATAAGAATGGGTACATCTGCTTTCACATTTATCGAATTGAGTTATTTTGTATTAGTTACCATCAGTGTGACTTAAACATTAGTCTTGAAAATCCAACATTGATAGTAATACTGCAATTTTTCTCAATATTTTCATTTAATCGTCGGTTGCTTTTTTTTAATTAAAAGTTAAGTAATTATCCTTCCATAAATATTTTAGAAAACCTAAAAAATGCACTGACACTAAATATTTTTAAGTTTTCACAAATGAAATGCACCAAGTATAATTATTGCAAATGTCTTCGCAATATTGTAGCATCATCAAAAAATAAGTATTTACAAAATATTCCTTCTATCTTCCAATATGAACAATATTTAAACAGATTTGCTTTATTTTTATTTTTTCTTTCTAGTTCATTGCCCGATGATATCATAGTATGGTGAAAACGTTTGTAATAATTATACTTACAGTGTATTTTATTTATGAAAACTTTAAAACAGCGTGTGAACATTTTTTTGGTTTTTCTAAATTATAGATACGGTTAATACCGAGTTTCACTACCCAAACCACGTATCCGTCCATATCCAAATGGAGTTTATAATAAAAAAATTGCTTTTCAAGAATATCAGAGGCGGGATTAACAAATTTGGGGAGTTATCTCGGCTGTTTTTAAAACTGTTGACCTTGAAATGTGTAGAATAGAAAAAAATGTTTAATAATTCTAACTTCCTTGTTTTCCGTGCTTCCCGGAGTGCAGCAGGAGGAGGTTGAAAAACAGCCAGACGAAGTAAGTACGCGTCACGTAAATACCTCAGTTCCTTGTCATTTAAATTCTGGAACATCTGTACGTAAACGACTGACCACAAATAATTCTAATAAAACCAAGTGTGCATTACTTTACACCAAAAGTCGTACCTTATCGGAAAGTACGCCATCTGGAAGCGAAAGCGAAACAAAACCTAAAGTCTCATCTAAAAAATATAAAATCTACCCTTTCAAAAATCGCAGCGCGGAAGAATTTCGCAAAAAGAGTTCTTCCATTGATAGTTCTGACTGTGAAGTCGATGGCGGATATTATCATAAGCATAAGAAACACGAAACTACCAAAAACGAAGAAAAATCTCAACTTCTCTACTATAAAGACAACAAAAAATATTTTAAATACAATAAAGAGTCTAAAGTGACCAAGTACAGTACTTTTGATTTAAAGTCAGACGAAAAACGTAAAATAATCAAATACCAATCGCTCGACGAATCCATAATTCAAACCAAATACCAAGACACTCAAGTTAGATATAAAGATACCCGCAGTAACGTCTCGCTTTCTGCACAAGAATTTGACGTGAATTTTAAATTATCAAAGGTTAATAAAAAACCAAAACGCGATCTAATCACCAGTACGGTCGATTCTTGGGCTAAAAGAGGAACAAAAAATATGTTTTCCAATATTAAAAATTCTTTATTTAAACATTCGTCTGATAAAGCTGTAATTTTTAAACCGCTGATATTTGGAGGAACTTTTCCTATTGATCTTCCAATGTCGACCTCCGAATCAGACAAACGTAACCTCGAGAGGTACCGCGGCGGCGGTGGTGATGAAACTAGAGTAAAAGATAATCATAAGTTGTTGTTGGCTGATTTACCACAAATACGTGAATATGGTGCTCCTAAAACGTTCGATATTGATCGACCTATTTAGAAAAAAAAGTAATTGTGATCGCTTAAATTGCATGTTGTTACTGTTGTTGTTGGTTGTGGTTAAATAGATTATGAAAAAATATAATTTGTTATGAAATGTGTAATGTTGTTTAAGGAAAAAAATTGTACCTAGTAATATTTACTTACGCTTTTTACATTCCTATTTGTGCAACAGAAAACGCTTTATACACAAAATGATGTATTTTGCTGTGTTATGTAGTTGAACGTTTTGTAGTCGAAATTCAAAATAAAAAGTTTTGCTTATTTTCAAATTTTTGATTGAAATCGCCGTTTTGCACTTAGAAATCCAAAATGCACAGTCTTCTTTATCGAGCAGTGAAAAGTGGTGACTCCGCATACAACTAGCACATTTAATCAGACTAAAAGAGGCGCTCATTAAGGAACGAGGTTTATCAAGTTGTAAAACTTGGTACATTTGTCAGATTGCTGGTGAAAACAAATGGCTACTAAACACTGCATTGTTTATCGTTTATATAAGTCAAAAATTGTGCTATTCTGATTTCACCTTCATAATACAACAAGATTCTTATAGCTAATTTCGAATGAGGATTCTAACATTCTGGTAAGAAATTAACTGTAACAAGTTTGTTATACACAAAGGTAAAATCAGCCTTAAACTTTAACAAGTTTGAAACTATAAATTTCAATAATTTCATAAACAAATGATGTAGTACGACAGAGGTTGGTTCAATGTAAAATCTCCAAAAAATTATTTGTGGTGGTTTGGATTCTACGTTTAGTCGTAGGATATAATATTTTGTGTAATTGTATTTGCTTGTTGAAATTCACACTGAATATCACCTTCCGTCATCCACGTCCAAACAAAACAAAGATCGACCAAAACCTTCCTTGAGGCAGGCATGCAGCCGTTTGCAAGCAATTAAAGGTGGAATATTCTGCGACTGATTATATCTGTTAATTCCGTTTGCTCAATTTACACTTAAAGTTTAAACTTCTCTTAAATCTTATTCCAACTAATCAGTAGGTGGAAGGAATAGCCGTCGGGTATCATCATAGCTAACAATTGTACTAAGTTTCATAAACCATATTCCATGTAATACACATTATTCGAGTGGACTAAAAACAAAGTGGTGCTCTATAATGTTGAGTTTTCATTGTCAAAGAGGAATATCGTCCAGAGATGGTAATTTTGCTTATTAGTAATAGTGTCAATAGGATTAGAATAAATGAACATTTCAATTTGAAACCTTCAAGAATTAGTAGGTGTCATAAAATTGGTGCAATTGACCGAGATTTCCGAAAATGTCCGTAAACCAAATTCAATTACGTTAATAAAATTTGTGTGAAGTGTCCACATGTGGTGTATTTGTAGTTTTATTTGGTGCTTTGTAATATATACCTTCATGTTCACATATTATAGTAAATTGTCGCTTTATTTAATTATCCAGGTTACATCTGCACCTCAAATTTCGTTACCTAATCAAGGCAAGCATCATAGTGACGAAAATGACAACACATCCGCACCAGCACATAAGCAGGATAGTCCCGCGAAAAATAAATCACAACCAATCCAACCATCATCGGGGTGGTTTACAAAAATTTTTAACGTCGTGTCGTTCAGGCCTAAAAATCAAATGCACCTACCAGACGACACAAATCCTTCGGTATGACAGTGAAAGTGAAAATTATTTTGTTTTGTAATGTAATATTTAATTTTAGATTGTTTATGACGAAAAGAGAAAGGCATGGATTAATAAAGAAGAGGGTGACGAGGGAATAGTTAAATCGAAAGTGTTACCACCGCCTACAATGGCCGATATGATGCCAAAAATGGGTCAACCTGTAGGAATGGCGCCGAAGATGCCACTTCAAAATTTTAACCCAATTCCAACTGGACCAAACCATAATATGAACAACAATGTTCAATCTAACCAATATCCAAGCATGGTAAGGCAACAGGAAGTTGTTCAACAATTAGCTCCTGTTCCGTCTGTTCAACAACCGCAACAACAACAACAGCCAGCACCTTCTTTAACTCCAAACGACGATTTAGGAATGCCTGCTCGATCAAATCAACCCAACATGTTTAAATTAGATAAAAGTAGAAGTGAGTTCATTTCTGGAAGGATTATCAAATTTTTAAATTATATTGTGTTAATTTTCAGATATGAAAAAAGCGTATGTGGACATATTGAATCCTGGTGCTAGAAACGCAAACGTTACGTCCTCAATTACAGCTCCTGATAATTTTGGACTTCCACCTACCAACGGAACCCATTTAAATTATTTCGTGCCTGCACCAGTTAACGACCCTAATGCACCAATGGATTTTCTTAGTCATGGCACGATACAACATCCGACTGATAACACACAGGTATTTTTTCATTTATTTTTGATTTGAAAAGTGGGAAATGTTTTTTGAATAAAAGTGTTTCTGGGGTGTGTAGCTAAATAATATCACGCTTGCATTTTATGGACTTGAGGTCACAGTTTCATTAAACTTTTGGGATCAATTTGATACTGGTTACTTTTAAGGTCAATCAAATTAGCGTTTTGAATTCCAATTGTAGCTAATTTCAGACTTAACAAACCTAAAGTAATTCAGTAAAATTGTCTGTCTTTTTTTGTTTCGAAAGATACTCGGAAAATTTGATTAATTCTGAAATTAGCTGGACTTCAGAATGAAAAATGATACCTATTGGTTTGGCGAATTAATATTTGTTATACAAATAATATTTTTGCAAAGTATTTACTCTTCTGTGTATTTTTTAACAGATGTAGAGGATCTAACAAGGAAAACGTAAGATTTGCTGTTCTAAGCACGTTTGCACGTTTTTGCTTTAAAATTCAAGTGTTGCATCAATTGTTGCAAATAACGAATGCTGCATTTTCATCTGCAAAAAATTACGAATTTTTTAAATTGAAATATGCACTAATAATAATTTTTTGTGCACGTTTTATTTAAATTGTAAATATTGTGTTTTTCAATTTATTATGGTTTGGGTATTAAATTAATGGTTGTGGGTAGATGTCTAGATGGAGCTCCACTAGTTCCTTATCAAGGGAGGTACAGTTTTATATGCAACCTAAACCTGCCCGACGCTAAACCTTTGCTTACACTGCCATTTGCATCTTTCATTTTGCGACATTTTTAAGTGTGAATGGTATGTACTTTTTTTTGGTTTTATCACTTTCATTACTGCATTATATTTTTTAATATTGTTACTCATCAGTTTATTTTTCAGCAACTTCAATGATTGGATAGAAAAAACTAACATTTAGTTTAAATGATTTCATTTCGGCTTCCATGTGATATCAGTTGGTTCTAGGTTTTAATAATCATAACTTACTGTATAATAGAAAATTGAAGTTTTTTAATTGTTGCACATACTTGATCCTGTGATCATGCTGGTTATTAATTTGCGCGAGTTTCTTAAATAAGTTGGTATAAAAATATGATGTTCGAGGGTATGAAAATATGATTAGTAATTTTTTGTTTTATTCATAAAAATATATGTACAGTATGGGTTTTAATAAATATATTAAGCATTTTTATTTTATTAACCGCCTGTTTCAGTATACTCTTTTATAGGTGGAAAGCCAGACTAGTTTGCGAGTTTTAAACAAAATTACGGATTCATTTGTTTTGTTTTTGTGTTTCAGTATCCTTTTTTGTAAATTTTGTTTACGAATTTTTCGAAAGTTTCTTTCTATATTGTTACTTTTTTTTTATATAGGTACTATGGTATTTTTGAGTTAATGGTAAAAACTCTGCAGGAATAAAAGTGAATAAATCCATATTTCAGAAAAAATAAAGGGAAGTACCGGATTTTATTTTAAAACGAGTGAGTTATTTTGGTTTATTTGTTTATATCAGAAGTCAGGAGGGGATCAGTTACGTTTTATAATTTTGAAACGTCAGATCTAAAAACGACAAAATTAATTAATGTAAATATTAAAATGAACTTCAGATCATACTTCTACAGTATGCGGCCCTGATTGTGAAGTAACTTCCTCTACCATTGGATGCCTTCATCACCAAAAATTTTGTTATTAAATCTTAATGTATTTCTAGAAAAACGCATCTTTTCTGCCAACACTCCCGAGTAACAAGTACATTAACCTTGACCCGAAGATATTAGCGATAGATATGGGGTGGCCAGAACAGGACTGAATCAAGTCTATTTTAAAAAAATTTAATTATGATCCCTAATGTCCTACAATTTTTATGGACTAGATTCACTCCTGTTGTAGCCCTTCGATTTCAATTTCTAGTCCATAAAAATTCTATAGAAATTTCAAACCAGAAGATCTAAGCTCCAAACTTGGAGATCAAGTAAGTTGTCCTCGCCGACTGATTTTGTTGTAAATCTCTAATGGTGAGTTTGACGAAGGTATTTTAAAATTTAAGCTGAGATTAAGAAAAGTTACCCATTTGTTACATGGTCAAATATGAAGCATAAGTAGCCTATGTTTCAGGCGCTTATATCATTAAATAATTATTATGGTCAATTAATTGCTGAGTTTGCAGTTTTTCTTGCCATAAAAAATACGTGCACGGCACTGGTATTTATATAGTTGTAAAACCGTGACATATTCGCACGTTTTCATTATTTTAACATATTACCGAGTCATTTAAATACTTTCTAGTAATTTTTATAAACTGAATTAAAGTTTATTCAATTTATTCAAATTTTTAATTAAATTTATAACGCGTTTATTGCTCGATGACCATGTACAGGTGATAGCTATCAATGAAAGTTATTTATTTATTGAGAAACCATTTATTGTTGTTGATAGATTAATCATAAACGATTTTAATTTGCAAAAATAACAGCAACGAATTAATTTGCGCTGAAGGAATATTTAGATTTCATTTAATTTACTTTGTAGTCTTAATATGGTTGCGGTCTAAGAGGGTGGACTAATTTATTTTTTGTTGCAGATATCGAATTCGTCTGAAGTTCCAATTTTTTAAAAATTCGCGTAGATATTACCATTTTGCGTCGCGCGTCGTGCTCTTGAAATTTTCAACGCTAAGTGTGGTCTGCGTATAATATAACAAATTATGTAAATAATTGCATGTGACGATTAATCTTGACTGAAAACTACTTTATTCAAATTAAGTATTTTACATCAATTTGCATGAAATTTCTATGTAAAACGCCGTCAGGATTGAAATATTGAGTTGCGGACTTTGCAAATTATAACGAGTTCGATTTTTCAATCAAACACGAACATAATGTTTTTCAAAATAGGAAGGGGGGGGGGGTGAAAAGAAATCTTTGGCGCCTAAAAAATACTTCAACAAAAATATGTTTCCCCCATGAAGTTTGGACAAAAATCCACAAAATCGAGATTTTCTTTTAAACTTTCGAACACCACCTGTTCAGGATTAGCCGGGGGGGGGGGGATTTGAAAAAAGTTTAAAGCTCTTCTTAGATTACAATACAACTAGTGAACTAGTTTCTATGTTAATATATTGATTTCGGCCGAGTTGATGAAGATATGGCACAATATATAGAATTTCTATGTAAATGAATGCTGCTTGCTTAAATACAAAATGAAGGTTTTTAAAAATTAGTCATGGCAAAATTTGGTTATTGATCAGTTGACCTTCCATTTATATTTAGGCGAGGAAATTTTGAGAAATAAAAAAATTATTTTGATTTTCCATTTTATCGTTCAAATGCTTTCAGCTCGGTGTCCTTTATTGCAGTCCACCTTGATAATTTTTTGAATCTTCTACTTTTTGTGGATTTTGGTCCAGCCTTTTTCTTTCCTGCCACAGGGAAAAAGGCCACAATTATTTTGTACTGATTTTATATTATTGTGAAATAGCAAAAATTGGTTATTTATGTACAAAAACCTGTTGAAGAAAATGAATCATATTGTGGTATCTAATATTTTAGCGCTGGTGCTGGTGAATAAACGATGTTTACAAAAAAGGATATTATACTTGAAACGACGCCCAGTTGTGTTGCGTTGATTACATAGGTATGAATTTGTGATAAGTAATAATAATTGTGATGATGAAGTTGTCCGTCCCACACATCATATGAGTTAGCGAGTCCTGCGAGACCAAAGAGTGAAAGTGTCCCTCGTCGTTCGCGCGCGGAGCTAAACAACTCCAGGAGCGCGAAGGCCGCGCTATCGGCTACCGAGGTCCGAACGAAGTGTGTCTTCTCAGCGTCGCGATACTAAAAATCCTACCACTTCCGAATCGACTACCGTGCGGTAACAGAAAGTGAAAGGGGTAAATTTTCGTGTGCTGGTCATCATGTGAGTTAATGTTAGTGGACCTCTTGGTGATGGTTTTCGTGTAAAAGGTGATCGAAAGCCCATGTGCGCGATGTGATGTAAGTATTGACACACTATTCACGTGTTTACATGTCAGGGCTTTTGTTGTTACTCATGTTTTTGCAATTTTAATAACTTTAAATTAATATGTGACTCCCTTGAGTGTGGCGCCTGTTTATCTCTATTCCCAACATCTCTGCGTGTGCTTGTTTTTAATTACCTCGGTGAGTTTCCACAATTTTTATATTAAATTACGTTTAATTACAATTTTCCACCCACGTTATCTCAAAAAAAAACAGAAATAAACCCGACATGTAAAAAAAATTCTGGATTTTTTTTCAAAATTTTTCGAAATTTTCAAAAAATAATTTTTTTCGATTTTTATCTTGCTGAAATATTCGGAATTATTAGACTATTACCTGTGTATTTTATCGCGAAATTCTATTTAGCTTAATCAGCAATGTTGTCGCATAATCGACAATAATACGTTGGAAATTTGTTTATATATTTAAAAAATTATCGTCGGCGAGTCGGACGAAATTTTTGTGAAATTTAAAATAACTATGATCGGGGCTAAATATAGCAGCACTTGAAATGCAAGTTTTAATTTAAGAAATGCACCCCCTGCATGCTGCACGACCGTGGTTTTAAAGTAAACATTCTTTAGTGCCCCAGAAAATATCTTAATTGATTTTTAAAAGGGCACCGTGCAAACGCGACATTTGCGTGGTTTCGTGTTTTGGGGCAGCTAAACCATATCCGTATGGTTTGATGCATAGACTGTCCGATTCAAGGCAATCGTCTCGTGTTAGATTCCTGAATGGGATTGATTAATCCCGTGACACGCACTCTTGTAATTTGTAAGGCTAGCAACCTACCCAGGAAGTTCCAAATGAATTTGCTCCAAACCGATACATCTCCCTGGGGGACGCCGCGCGGGATGTTAAGTCTTCTATTAGGTGTATCGATCGATATTAAGTGTGCATTTTGTTGCAATTTTCTTTACAAGAAAATTTATCTCGGATGTCAGTGGACGTCAATACTCTATCTTTTTTATCTTGTTAAATGGTTAAGAAATATCTGAGCATATTAAAATATTGCTTGGAGCGATAGGTACGTGGGTGGGATATTTAATTGAACAGGTAGGCTGCAGATAATAAAGGTGTCCAACTTCTGCACACAAATCGAAAACTTGTATGAATAAAAAGAACCTCATATTTAAATAAATAACTTGACTCTTTGACATGCAATAGTAATATCGAAAAATGTATAATAATCTCTCTTATATACAAAATACTGCATTGCAATTTATTTATAAGATCGTGAAAGATCAACGGTAATAAATTTGCATTCGGTTTCGGCCACAGGCGTTACAACTCTCTTTAATGCACTTCCCTGACGTGGTGAGCCATTATTTTCAGCCGCCACGGTACCATACCGAAATTCAATCTGCTCCGAGCAAGTCCCGTGCCCATAGAGGCTCTTGATCCAAATAAAGTGTGATTGATTTAATCACGAAATGAATATGTCGATGTAACACGGTTATGATGGTGGCGTGCCAACTAGAGGCAAGAGTAAAATTTATGGCTATGAACTTTTCTTACGTATATTGCACCGAAAACTAATTTTCTCCAACAGTAATTTATAGAATTTTGTCTTATTTTATTAATTTAAACAAATTGCAAGAGCCTGTTTCCTTGATAGCCTTGTAATTTACACCAGAGTAATTTTATAGTATTTACCTGTATCTGTAGTTATTAAGGTAATAACTACGTATTTTAAGTGCGGTTATTATAATAATTTATTATTTTAACGCTTTTCACCTTAATTACAGTGATTAATTGGTTGTTAAATTAAGTTACTTACTTTTTTCATCGCTCGGTATGACATGTGACGAATTGCGGTGAAAATGTGCTGGACAAGAGAAGGAACTCTGGTAGAGATGATGCGGATGTTCTGAAACGTCAAAGCCGCCACATCGGCCTGTGAGTTGAATTATGTTATTCTGTTTTAAGGAATTTACGGAAAATAAAACAAAAGCTTTCGTACTACATGCATAGAATGATAAACATATTACCAATGCGAAGTACGTGCTAATAGCGCTATTTATTCACCGCGCCTTCCTCTGGTAAATGAATTAAATCAGCTTTCAATACACTAGGCGATAGAGCTTTTATTAACCTAGAGTGGTACAGCGTAGAATTTAGAAAGGGGGATGAGAAAAAAAGCTTGAATTAAAGCAACGTTTTTATGTATAGTGGTTTCCGATCGTGTGAGATACATCTCTCCCAATACATGTCCAAAGAAAAAACTGACGAATTAGAGTTTCAAACTTCTGGAAGTTAATTGTGGAAAAAGGAAGAAAGCACTGACGTAATTTGTTTTTGTTTCTAATTATAAATTTATTCTTGTCTTTATTTTAAAATTAAACCGTTTCTTAAAATTTTGATTGCTCTGCTGTGGTTAACAAACATCCGTTGGCAGTTTGAATGTTTATTTTTTTGCGAAACATAATTTGTATGTAAAATGAAGAGTTTCAAATATTTCGGCGCCCATTTTGAGGCCAACTACTTCTCGACAAGTATTCTGATGTTCCGAACTATGGAAAACATAACATCTAATGTTTACTGGCCGTAAAGGAGATTACACGATTTTACGAAATTTAAAAACTCGTTTTCGATATTAAACCTATCAATTTAATGATTTTCTTATCAGAATGGCTTGAGATTAGAGGACCACGGACCGAACATTTTTAGATTCCAATTTAAATGCAAATGTAATATTTCAGAGAAGAGTCCGTCATTAACGCCCCCTTGTTTTGACAAAGGTTAATTTTTAATTAAAATATGGTTCGACCGAGATTTATTAAATCAAATTCTCTTATGTGGGTAACATCATCTTGCCAAAAAAGTTCTACCAGGTTACCCGATATAAATTTCATCGCAACCGCACTTTAATTTTTGTAATCCTCGCGGGCGACGTTTTTTGGTGTGAAGGAGCAAGTGTGCAGATGGAATTACGTGATAAGAGTGGGTAATTAACTCAGTTTCTTCAGTGGTTCTGCTCTGGCGTCAACAACTTGATGCAAATTAATCACACAATATGTTCACGACTGCATCAACTTTTCTTATTTTATTTTTGGTATAAATTTAGATTGCTAAATTTAGTCAGCAATGTCATCTTTGAAATTTAAACAATTTTAAAATAAAAGTAATTTTCAATTTTGATGAATTAAACTTTCCGACGGTAATCCTATTCTTGTGCGAGAAATATAAGAATTTTCTTGGAATTTGAGTTCTCGACCTTATCGTGCCAACGGAAGATATTTTCCAACCAGACGGTCAGCAAACGCGTTCGTTTTGCATACTAGCCTGCGTACTCGGCTTTGCCCGGTTCAAATGCCATCTATCGCAGAAACGTGTACTCCTATGGTTTGGATATGGAATTGTTTACAATTTAGTTAAATTTAATGTTTAAACATTGCTTAATTGGAACATAGCGATTAAGTATTTAATTAACCATTTAAATGTTTTTCACAGATAAATAAATCTAATGGATATCATTAGCGGATACGTATTTGCCGTTTTTTAAATTAAATCGATAATAATGAAATATTTAAATAAATATTAGATAATCTTATAAGGTAAATAAAAAAAATATTAAGAAATCTCGTGTGGCCCAAGGCTAGAACGTACCTATGCAAATTACTGCTTTTTTGCTATGTTTTATGCCCAACTACCGTTGGTTGCTTTCTGTGCTTGTTTACTTTACTAATTATGAAAACGTAGATAGGAAGTGTAATTATTACCGCAAACTGTAACCCGCGATGGAGAATGCGATCCGTGCACGATCAGCATGAGGTAATGAGATGTGTCGAATACGTTTGAACGGCTAGGTTCTCCGATGGTGCTGTTTCCTCAAATCGAAAAAGTCCAGGAAGAAAATTAACGAGCAACTTTAAATATGCAAAGAACTTAATTTATTTCACTCGCAGCCGCAGAAATACCGCAACGCAAAATTAATTTATCGCAGTCGAGATAAAATTCATAAGGTGTTTCAGGAATTCCGCGTATTGTATAGGCGCTTTATCTGCTTGCATGTTTTGGAAAATCGTGACAGTTAACAATTAGGAGAGTCGGAATGTATGTACATGGAGAGCCAAAATTTTAATAGCCACGAATTCTAGCTTTCGGTAAAACAGGAGGAAACAGTAACGTTTGGGCAGATTAGGCGTTTGATGTTTGGAGAACAAAGCTGTCGAGGAGTTTTATCATTAAAATTTAAAATTATGGCACTGTCAAGAAACAAATTACAGGTTAGTCGACTTCCTAGATAGCACCACCTTCTGCTAATAGAATTTAGCCTTCTTTTTTATTTGCTTATTTATTATTACTCCTATACGCGTTCATCATCCTTGTATTATTACACTTCACAATCAATTTACAAGTCAATAAAATATAAATTTTAAATACCAAAGCCTACACTGATGAAATTACCAAAACCTAACCGAGCGTTCCATTTTAAGATGGTTTTTCGCCTGAATTGAGAATCAAAATGGTAAATTTGTTTCTCGTTCACTTGCAGATATTTTGTTTATACCTCTTCACCTTGAGTGTGTGTGCTCTCGATAGTTAAAAACATTGAACGAATAATACATTTTTGCCTCCAGTTAATGCAGGGGATATCAGCCCACATAATTTTTTTCCTTAGACACGGCACTGTGTGGGATCACTACACGATATTATTATGTAGTTACGCAATACGTACAAAAATTTTGATTTTAAATTTCAAACATTGAATCACTGCGGTTTACTCATCAGCAATTCGTGTGCAATCATGAAATTTAAAATTGTAATTTTGTTGCGGAAAAATTATTTACATATAAATTTCCCTATATTTTAAGGTACACACTGTATATAATTTTAGTATTACCAATTAAATTTTTATTTTGGTAACGGTTGGTAGGGGGTGTGGTCGCTCCAATGCACCCCTGCCTTCATACGGCCTTATATGCAACTAATGAGACTTCGTTTGTTTCATCTGTCACTTAAATGTTGATCCAAAAACAGATCGGTGATTTTCGAATTCGGGCGGCTACGGGGATGTTTTTAAATAATTGTGCGAACTACTAATTCAGATATTTTTCAAACAGAACAACACGCTATGGGCGGGGCTAACCTTAAAGATACAGCCAATCGAATCATCGCCTTAGGTTTTTTAGGCTTTTTTACTCAAAATTTTGAAACTACCTATTCTAATGTTTTGTTCATTTATTTTGTAAGTATCAACCTACTGGTTCGCAAAATTATAGCTTTCTAAATAATTGAAAGAAATATTCAATTAGAACTCATTGAGCTATAATGTAAACAGCTTCGAGTTGTGTTTGTGTCACGCCTTATTAAATTTGAAATTAATTGGCTTCGTAATTAAATATTCCGTGGATCGCTGATAAAATATTGTCCTAGGTATTAGGGTGCGAAATAATGCGGAATATAAGATTTTGTTGTCTTACTCGTAATTATAATTTAAGCACTGATTTTGCGTGTAACTAAGAAAAATGTACTAATTAAATTTCAGGACTTTTGAAGACCTGCACAGCCGCACCAGAACGGGAGTACTTGACTGAAATTGAAAATGATTTTGAAATTTTAATAATATATCGTAGTGGTAATAGAAAGCGGAAGCGTATAACATAATTTAGATTTCTTTCGTTTCCCTTTTTTGGTATCTTTTTGCGTCGTGATCACCCTTTACTACGAACTTTCGACCAAGTCATTGTAAATTTTATTAGGTGCTCTTGTTATTGTTTCCCATTAAAATAAAAATTATCGTGATGTAATTTATTACTACTTAATAATAGGTAGTTACAAAATGGGATGGGAAAATTTCTGTGCGACCCTCGTATAAGATTGTGTAATGTAAATAACATTTTAATTTATTTGATTAAAAAAAATTAATCCTGTCGTCCATCGCGGTTCCCATATCTTTAATGTGACGGTGGATGCACTTTGGTTAAGTCGGTTTCAAAAGTAACTCGAGACGAGATGGAATATGTAAATTATTTCCATCTGATGAATGCGTGCACGTCTTGCACAAAATCTTTAATACTTTGTTCGAGCCATCTGGGCCCCATTTAAATTTTAAACTAATCCAGTTCTTATAATACAAATGAGATAAAATATGTGCATTTTTATCTTGCTGGGTTGGTGGCCGAAGACCCGATCTTCTGTCCATCGCTTCACCCTCATCGTTGTTAATTTTTAAACTCCAAAATGGGATGGGTAGCTTTACAATAATTACGTTAACGTTGATTTTATTAATTTAATAGTCAACGCACTGACAAGAAAATTTATGAACCAATAAAATTGTTTAATTTAATTGAACTTCCTTTAGGTTACTTTTTTTATTATTACTGTAATAACCGGCTAATGATGGCAACAAAACAAAGGATATTTTATTGTCGTCAGCAATAAATCATGTTTCTCTCGGGAGCCACCGATTTAAAAAAATCAGAAATTTGCATTATTCGAAATAATTAAAGGTCGCGCAGATCTTCATAAATTATGGCATTTTAATAGCAAAAAAAATTCCGAAGTAAATTATCCAATTTAATCGTTTACATCGCAGGAGCTCGTTTATCTCGATAAATTATGAGATGATTGCTCTTAAAGAGAATATGAAAAACGAAGCAACGATCCTAATTTCATATTTCGATTTCTCAATTGGCGGCGTGTAAAAGGTTAAGACTAGAAATAATATAAACGATTTTTATAATTTATGGCTAAAGGCTTTGTTAATTGAGTTGGTGTGATGTTTGCAATTAATTTTATAGTTTTATAAATTGGGATTTGTAGGTGTTCTTTGCAGTAATTCTTTTAGGGCTCACCAAGCAAAAATCATTTCCTGAATGACAAATCCAAGTTTTTGATATTTCGAATTAATGCACATATATGGAATTTTAAGTCGTTTACCTTTTTAAATTTATTTTTAGATATGGTTTAACTATGAATAAATTTGCAACTTGTAACTATAAATAAAATTCAATATTTAAATGTTACCTTTCCATTAATTAGACCGCGCGAAGTTAAACTTGGGGGTTCCAACCCAGTAGTTAGCACGATCAACTGCCGACTCTAAAACCGGGAAGAGATTCCGTCTCTTACGACTTATGAAAAATTGATTAAATGCATTTGCGATGTGCGTTATTAAATAATTTGCTGTGATGTGGAATGCTGCACGTCTCCAATTAAAGATTTTGTAATTGAAAATTATCACCGACGTAATTTTCTAACGCAGCTTCAATAAAATAAATTTAATGCGGCGTTAATTGCTTCATTTTAGCAAACGTTATTGGTATGCAGTCTCAAGTAAGTAGAAATTTTTTTTCGAACGCTCGAAGAACATTAATTTTCCATCACGAATTAAAATTAGTTAAGAAAATCGCATTGCATATTCGTCACACAATTGTGCACTTTATGTGACTACAAATGGAAGCCGATTTATTTTTCTGTGAACCTTCTTCGTCTATAAAAAGTTGTTAGTTAAAAACAATTAATTCTGGGAATTAATAAGAAAAAATCGTTGTATATGTTTAATTGCTCAACTAATTGTGCTACCAAGAAGTGTTTTATATTTATAACATGCAAGTAAGTTCAGAATGCAAATGGTCTGCACTTTTCATTCACCACTGATTTATTCTCTTCCATTCAGTCTCGTAATTAAGTTAAAAACAAAGGAACTTGGTATATGTGCTTAATGTTGTGTTACCATTTTGCCTCCCGTTGTATTATATTTTTAAAAACAGGGAAACAGGGTCAAAAACGAAGAATATATTGTTCCACTTTACTTCTGTTGTATTTGGAGCTGTACCGATTTGAAATTCCAATTTCTAATATTGGAGTACCGTTTCGAAATAAAATTATGTATTTTACTTTTAATTAATTATGTAGTGCCCATTTTAAGCATTATCACGATCGGGTCACATCTTGTTTAGTAAACAGCAACACCCAACCATAATTTACCATTTAATGAAACCGCAGGAATTCTTTTCAAAAAATTTGGTCCAATATTATATCTTTAATTGTTAAGTATTTATTTCCAAGAAATTACGATTTGCAAAATAATTCGTGTGGGAGTGTATAATACAAGACGCGCCCAATTTTCATTATTGGCTGCACTTGTACAACGCACTAAAAGCGTCACTTAAGTTGCAGATTTTAAATGAATGGAAATTGCTAATTAATTACTATGCAAGTCAAACAATAATTAATTGCTTAATTTATTGAAAGGCGGAATTGTAAACAGAATTGTCTTATTACAACTTTATGAATTTAAATAATTTTGCAAGGACGTTAACGTTCATCTCACTATATTTAGAAATAATTTACATTTTGTTTTTCCATTAATTGATAATTAATATACCATAAATTACAGACTTTGTCTTGACATAACCGTAAATTATCGCAAAATTAGGTCAAAACAAGAAATAACGCGGTTCCTCGCAGAATATCTAACTTTAAAAAAAATGTTCTACCCTGTTCTACCCCCTTAATCCGAACAGGCGCAAGAGGCGCGCGCTTGGGCCTCATAAATCCAGGGGGCCTCAAAATTCAGCTCTCAAACTAAAATAAAGTAATTTTATGAAATAGCAACTGATGTGAGTATAGTAAAAATATTTAGAGTGGGCCTCAAAATTAAATTACTCCTGGAGCCTCTCAAGTGCTAAATCCGCCATTGACAATAACTTTTCCCAAGTCCTACTGAGTTAGGCCAAGTATTTCAGTTGCAGGTTAAACCAAACAATTTGGGTTAAACAATGAAATACGTTGAAAAGCTGTTTTTTACGGAATATCATTGGTTAACCCACACTTTTTGGTTTAACTTGCTTCTGAAAAACTGGGCTTGTTTGTCAAGTTTGGTTTAAATCGTCAAAGGATCCAAGAGCGTATAAGAGACGAAGAAACAAACGAAGAAATATTCAGTTTTATGAAAAACACACCACGTGACCATAAATGAGCGTTTAAACTCATCATTATTTTTAGTATAAATTTAAAACATTAATTTTTGGTGTTTTGGATTAAAATTTTTTGAAAAAAAAAATTCCATATGTGTTCCATACACATCAGAATCATTTAGTGAGGTTTTTGAATTATAGTCAAATATCCTACGCGAATCTCGTTAATAGAGCGCAATATATGCGCGTCACCTAATTTCATGAGAAATCGCTCTTCTCTTAACCTTTTTAACATTTTCTTGCACAATAAGCAATAAGCATACCCCCAGACCTCCCGGATTGAAACCGCAGGCTTATGTACATGTTCAGTGATTGATTATTTACGTAGGAAATTTTAACCCTTTTGTATTTGTCTAAAACATAAAAATGAGGCTATTAAAGTGAAGATTAACTTAAAATACCGATTAATTTAAGAAATAAAAGTCACTAAATTGTTCAAGTTCTGGTACGTGTAATCGACGTTAATTTTTGCAGCACTTGTTTTAGTGGGCGGGGCCACCAGAAGTTGACTTCTAGCCGTGAGTGCACGCTTACCTATTTGTTCACTTTCTGAAACTTAGTGATTATTCAGTTGCTGGTGATGGGGGTATTCCATCTGGTTGCACTTTGTCCCGCGAATAAATTAGAAACATACGCGAAAAATTGGGGAATCCAAATGCTGGCGAAAGCCGGACAACCACCTCAATCGCCGACTATGAGATCTATGGGATCTTTCTCAATCTTGTTGTTTATACGTATTTAGTTATTTTACATTTGGAATCTATTCCATTGCTGTTTAATAACTCCAAGAAGATAAAATCGTTGCCAAATTCGACGAGGAAGTCAATAAAAGCTGGGATTCTACTAATAGGCGATGTAATAATTATGCTGCCTCGTGTGAAAGGCAACGAGAATGGAATGTAAACGTTTCTAGTCGGTTTCCGTCCAGAAGCTTACTTATTTTGAGACATTCAGAAATAGAGGAATGGACTAACTCTTGGACAGTTCGGAATGTATGGCGTCACACATCATGTCAGAAATACACAATTGGATGAAGAAGATAAAACTGATCTTATTACTGCGTCCCACAAACTTTTCCAAAAGTTATGGCCAAATGGCTACTTAAACTTTTAACCTTAATAAGGGAATGACTTGTCTTAATTTGAGCTGAACCGTCCGCATCGCTTGAAATAATTGGATTATCGTGGATTAGGAGGTCAAAGTCATATTCACTCATTGTAATAAAAATACTACATTTGTTATTTTGATTCGACAAGCCTGAACCGTGGCGTTCCATAATTGCATTTATAATTTTCTGATAAGGGGTCATGTTTGGCGTTGATTAAGCATCGTTTAGTTTTTTCATATAATTAGAAATTCGTCATCGCATTTTTTAATTTAATTTTGAACAAGGAGCATTATTTTTATTACATGACTCAATTTCAGATATCGTTATAGTGTTGGTTTTGTAATTAATTGATAATAAACAGAACGGAAATCAAATTTGAGTGCTCTGCGCTCTCTGCTGTAAACCATCTTCCATCTGGTTAATTTTTTTTGGACGACCGAGTGGAATTAAAAAAATTTATTGCACGAAAATCACGATTGTTTGTTAATAACAAACGAACTGTTGTGGCAATGCCAATAATTATTACAATAAACAATTTTGCATAACAGCAGTTTACCTTGATTCGAAATTAACATCTGTTGTACAAAGAATCTGTTGTTTGATGCTTAATTCGATTGGCTATACGTGTCAACAACTTATTTGATTATAAACAAATTTTTAACGAATGACTGTTGATACTTTTATTCGCACGTCTTGCCATCGCAAGTGTTCAATTTCTTCACGTAAAACAATGGAGCTTTAATCTACAGGGTGGCCATCGCCACAAGGTAAATGCTGCTCAAGTGCGTGCGTATTTACCGGTCATTATTTTATCATCAGGGTGTGTTATTTCTTTAACTGACACACGATAATTATATGCTTAATTAAGCGGTGGAATTATGCTCCGATGCATCAATCAAGCTACTGGGCATTGTTTGATTAACAAACAATGCCTCGAGAAGGTTTTTAATTGGCCACGTCAATTACACTTGGAAAGATGGCAAATTTTAATGTCAGCTTCCAAACGACACCCGTTTACCCCAAAATTAATCCCATTGATCTTGACCGCTACTTCACCTCCAATTGGACCACTGAAAAAATTCAAATAATTTCTAATCTTCTTAACTTCTTATATTTGACAAACAAAAACTGAGGTCGTTAATCCTAGTTTCACAATTTTTAAGTATTTTAACTTAAAAAAATCAATTAGTTTGATGTCCTTGTATCATAATCGTCATTTTGAAGATAAACCCTAATTGAATTAACAAGTTGTGATTTTTTTCTAGGACAGGGATTCCAAAACCGTGGGGGCCGAAAGATTCAAATCTTAGGTTTTGTTGATTTTTTCCTTATTTGAGAAAAATCATTCCTTTTTGAAACGGAAAATAATATAATTTATGCGCTAAATATTGCTTTATGGGATGTCATAACTGTATGTGAAATGTAGGCGTCTGCCATATTAATAATTTAAAAGGATTATCGTAAATATATGGGATCCTATTTAAATTTCGCTTTCGCAATGTTATTGTCATTTGTTGCTCAACAAAATGGGTGTTCAAGTTAACGTTAATTTAAAACGTGGAGGGGTTTTAAATAATTTAATTACACTTTGATCCACCTCGTCAGGTGAAGTCATCAGGGTCGCACTGGTGCGAAGTGTTTTAAACGACCCTCCGTGATGACGGCCGAATCAATTGAAACATTTAAAAAATAATTCATAACAGCCAAAAGCTGCATAATAATTTTTTGCAGTGTTTTTATCTAAATTAAATTTTTAATTTTGGAATTTTTTTTAAATGTGTAAAGCCCAGGGCCGGTTTACAAAATAAAACACATCAATATATATTCCAGATTCTCACTTTTAGAGCTACGCTCGAGATTTTTAAACGCAGCTTTTGCTGAAAAATTCAGAGCGTTTGCTTAGGGCTCTTTCACGAGAAGCTTTAATTATGATTAGCTACTAAAAGTTGACGTGAAAGAGCCCTTAGGCTACATATTTCATCCTTGATGAAACTAATAATCTTGCTATTTTATCAAACGCATTCTCTGTTAATTTATAATCTTAATCATAGGATTTGTTTTAAATTCAAATCAGTCACATTGTTATTCGCACAGTAATTCCTCGGTTCTTAAGTTTATAATTTTCATAATGAATGCTAATTAAAAGGCTATTAAGAAAAACTTGTTGCTTTTCCTTAAAGGGAAGGTCGACGGGGAATGTGAAAACGAATATTCAGCATCAAAACAACGGAAAATCTGTAAAAATAGTGTTTGTGCGAAAGGTGGTGCAAGTTCGTCGGTGAACAACAAACAACATTAAAATTAAAAAAAGTAATTTATTTTGTTGATTTTGTGGGTGAATCAAAAATATTTAATTTAGGGGTTGCTAAAATCTTAAATGCGTACGCCATTGTATTGTTCTATACGTGAAATACATGAAGATGTTTTCTTCATATATCGGGCAAACAAGAGATTTAAGTCTTCTCTGCGGAATAGCTTAGACTTTTTAGGGCTAGGCGGCCTTATTATTTGCATACCCCCCAGACCCCCCGGATTATGGTCCAATAAATAAAATTTGCTAGCTTGTAGTTCTGTTTTTCAGATACATACTAATATCCTTTTATTGTTCCCAGTCCCGGGAGCTTTGGGAATTTTTGAATAATTGGCCGGTCCGTCTCTGTTTTGATCGGAATTGAAAGATTCTTGTCTCCATTTTATGGATAAGTTTTCTAATAAAACTACAATTTGTATTGTAATTAATGCCATTTAAAAATATAACATGCAGTTTCAAGGCAGTCGTGATATTATTAATAAAATAACAAAGAGCGCAAGGACTAAAGGAATAAATTAGCAAGTGGTGAGATGCTAGTCGTCGGTTACTAGTAACAACCAAATCTATAAAATAGATCGATTTTATCCGATATGGAACTGTCATAGTCTAAATGAAGTAATAGTTTATAATGCAAAATAATACCAAATTTGGTCAAATTAGTCCAAGGTGGAACATGAATGACAATTGTAGCTAAACGGCCATATGTTGATTAAACATCAAACCACTGGCGCCCGAGATTTAATTTTTTTTCCACACGATACACACACCGTTCCACTAAAGCTCGAAATTAAAATCAAGGTGAAATATTAGTAATTACTTATTTATTGCGTACAAAATTGTAAAAGTTTTTGTTCGGATCGATGAATGTAATCAATCGTTAAGGTACCGCAATTATTAAAATTTTAATTTGCGTCGCTCGGTATTTTTTTCCTAGAATTTATTGTCGCCCACGCGTTTTTTCGTTAATTTATTTACCCGCAGAAGAATTTTGCTATTATCGTAGAGGAAGAGAGAATGCCAAAACCAGTTTGTTTAACCAAAAGTTGCAATTTTAAGTGGCAGTTATGACTTAAAATTAACATTAAGTTCCTATTAATTACCAATTAATTAAAATTAAATTATTTGCTTTTACGATTTTTAAAGGTTGTCGAGAACACACGGCGTGGGTTTTCTTTTTGTTCTTTTGTGCAATCACCAGACGCTTAGAATTGAATGGTAATTTGTTGTAAATTATTTACCCAATTGGGCGTAAGTGCCATCCCCCAATTTTACAACAGGTCACCTGCTGGGTTTTTTGCAAAATTTATTCCGTCTTCGTCTTGCGTAATTGGCAAAAATTCGGTTCCATATGCCACATTGTTGCTAAAGGGCAAGGAACCGTACGATCCGAAAGCCAGTTCATAAATTTTGTCGAAAGTCAATATTTTGTTTAAACCGCGTTTTCAGACATGGATTGTAGTTAGATAGAAATTTGCAAATATAGTAAATTGGGTGGGCGAACTGGAATCACAACGAGCAACTTCTGAAACCACCTCTGATTCAAATATTCAAATTAAAAATATTCGTTCGTAGCACAGTCGAAGTGTCGATATTTCAAAATTGTTCGTATTTAAAAAAATGAATCATCCTGTAAATTAGCCAAATTAGTGGTTAGTGAACGCTGGGCGAATGTTGCCAAAATTTCTAGACGGATCAATACCGAATGCCCCGGTTGGAATTTCTTTAACAGGATTATTGTATTCTTGCATTATCTTCTATATCTGCAGTGAAAAGTCGAATGTGACTAAAACGTCGTTTGCCAACACGAAAGGTATGTAATTTGGACCAAATTTATTAGTAGAAAATCCACAAAAAATTGAGCTCGCAATTGGAGTAACCATGCTTTCAAATTTAGATAATGCAATTCGTTAAACCAGTAGCGTAGCATAGAAATTACCGGCGGGGCTAATGGGGAGTCGGCGAAAAACCGGAAAGGAACTGCAATGCATTCTTCCAATACTTTTTGAAATGAAATTATTTTCAGGATTCGGTCCGATCGCAAGTCCTGAATAGTCGAGAAAAGGGGAGGGGAGTCGTTACATAATATTACCTATTGAGAGTAAAAGTATAATTTCAGTAAATATATTACACAGTATTAGTTACGCATTTTGCTTACTTCTTACATGAATGGAAATTGTTGTAATGGAGTCCAGCTTTTTACATAAGAAAGTTGCAGTTTTGTAACTGCAGACGCCTTAAGACAACATCGTTTTTCTTTGTATTTGCATTGCAAATGACGTATTGATTGGAATTAAGCGTACCTATTGATTATAGTAGTTACCATGGTACTTGCAGTGATTGGCTAACATTAATTTCAATTTGCATGCAAGTATAATATTGAGAAATCCACATTTTACTCTTCATCTCAAATTATATGCTTTCGTTATTATTTTTATGAAATGTTTTTTGTCCCAAATTTTTATTGAATCAGGCAGGCAGGAGGGGCAAGTTAACATGCGTATATTTTCGAAAGTGGCAAAATTTGTACCTTTGTTATCCCGAGTGTTTACATTAGGCGAGCTTACGCAAATTATGCAACACCATGTTTATTGATATAACATTTACATGGCTTCTTGACAGCATTGCTACTTTCATAATTTTAGCATTTTAGTTTATAGGTAATGCAAACAATGGATTCTCGTATTGGGTTGGATTTTATAGTTGAAAACCCGGAATACATTGGAAAACTTGCGGCAGCTTTGGACACGAACAACACCACCGTAAAAAAGCAAGTGGTGGAACTGCTATCGGCCCTCTGCGTACACAATGAGGATGGACACGCGCGTGCCATCGAAACCCTCGATTATTATAGGGTAAGTTGACATATTTCCATCTTAAACGACGAAAAACGCCGGAACGAATTCTGTGTCGGAGTTAATAATTACATTGTTAATTATAAACATAAACAACAATTTATTGCAATTTCATGCTGATTACTAGCATGCAATCGATAAAAAACTGAAACTCCTTCGCGTCTATCCAAATAAGCAATTGTGATATTTTAATTTACTCTCTGGTAATTTTCCCATTTGGACCATGGTTATAATTCCAGTAGTAGATAAAAAATCATTATATGCTGTCAAGGACTTTTTAGACCTCATTGCATCCTTTGATGTGTTGTGTCTTTTTGCAGAAAATAAAGGGCGAGAGATATAGACTGAATATGATAGTGAAGGAGCTGGATCATGCTACTTCCGTGGATTATCAGACAGCTTTAGTTGCATTCATCAATTGCCTTATTATATCGACTTCTCGATTAACGGACCGCACCAGGTTGAGGAACGAATTCATAGGTAGGCACTAATCTGGTTTATGTTCATTTAGATTGCACGTTTTTGCCGTAATTTCAGTCTGATTAAGGTGAATTACACCCAATCACAAGAGCAAATAATTAGAAATCCTTGTGGTGCATGATTAATAAGTATACGAATGAAATTATGCAAAAATTTGCCCATACTTGAACGGAGAGGCATTGGAAGACTTATAATTGAAACCGTCCCAATGTCTGTAGTTGTCTGAATAACTAATTTATATGCATATTTTGTTGCATTGCAGGATGTCATCTACTTCCGGTCCTTAGCCATTTAAGGTGAGTGTTAGAATGTAATAATTCAATTCAATTTAATCTTGAGAGCGATAACCTACTCAAAATTAAAAAAACAACAAAACTTAAGTTGCGATAAAAAATCAAAAGTGGTCCATAAAATTGCGACTTAACGATTTGTTTATTCAAGAAAGTTAAATAAATAACAATTAAGGACAAATTGTACTGGTTTAAAGGTTTCCAAAACATTTTTTGCATTGAATCGCCGTGAACCCAAAATTTTACATTCGTCACCAGTTTTGGATTTTTACCAGCAAATTTTCGATTTGACATTGAAAAATCGTCGAAGCTGCTGTTTTTTCTAATTAATTGATCGCCATTCTCGTAATTTTCCCAAACACGAAGAAAGTGTTGCTACTCCGAGTAACGTGAGAATTTTCAATTTAAAAAAATTGAGTTTCTTTTGTTGTAATTTAAGATAATTTTATGCTGCGATTAATTAAACGATAGTAAAAGTTTTTATTAATGAACCGATCGTTGAAATTGACATCTTGTTTAAAAAATTATTTTAGAAATTTGAATTCATTATTTGTTAATTTGCAAACCGAGCAATTTTTCAATTGAACTTACAAAACACTGGAGGTCGTTAACCAAGATGTTAAAATTTTGTTTACAGAAAGTGTGCCGAAGCCGAACCAGAACTTGCAGTCCAGTTGGACGTTTTTGACGAACAACGCGAAAGCGACGATTCCCAAAATATGCAAGGACCTCACGACGTAGATTTAAATTCACCTCTCGATGTCTTCTACGCAATTTTAAATCAAGTAAGACCAGTTCTCTCTATGTTTAAATTTTATCCCGTATCAGATGCGCAAACCTTATGGAAGCTTTGAAATACACAGTGGCGTTCAGATTAACAGCTGATGCTACTAAATTAATAGGCATAATAAATTAATCAACATTCTACTGTAGTAGACTGGCACGGTAGTTGTCAAACAACATGTTAGGTCTAGGTCAGCAGTTCCCAACCCTTGGGCTCAGATTAAATATATTCCCGGAGGAGCACCACCGAATTTCCTATGTAAATTAATTGGGAACCGCTGGCCAAGAACATCTGTAAAACTAAAATTTTGCACAGACATGGGTATTAGGCATACGTAGCGGTCTTCCTTGTCGGTGATGTGGTACCCCCCCCCCTTCTAAATATTTGACCTGATTTCGCCTATGGTTTCTAAATCATTTACATACATTCGGCTGTCGTAACCTCCTATTATAAAAATTGCGTATAAAAAGCTACCTAACCATCAGAATCTTTCGAACTACATAAGATGTTTCCAAAACTCCCATAAGGTTTACGTATCTGATTCTATATAATCAAAAATTAATCTTTATTGTACGCTTTCAAGGTTGCGGATACTCCTCAGGAAATTCCATTTTTGAGTATCTTGCAGCATTTGTTGCGAATAGACACGAAGGAAGCCATCAGCGATATTATATGGGACACAGCCGAACGCCTAGTACACAGAGCCACTTTATTAGAAAATAGAGAAGACGCATCTAAGTTACTCCGAGCACCAAGCATACAAACAAAATTACACTGCCACTGTCAGCACCGTTCCGAATCTCATGGAAGCAGAAGACAATCGTTAAATGCGGTACCGCTCAGCCCACAACCCGGACCGCCGCCTCCTCCACCTCTAGGTACGTTGTTCGCTATATAAAAAGTTTCTAAATAACTATCGCTTTCATTTTAGGTCCCTCGCTTCCGCCTCCGCCACCGCCCCCGCCAAACATACCTACACCGCCTACAATTCCGTCACAAGTGCCTTTACCTCCTCCAATCAAACAAAGATCAACCACCTCCACTTCTCCAACGTCAGAAAAAGAAGTCATTGTCGAAAAACTTCCCCAACAAGAAACTCCAATCCCAAAAATAAAAATGAAAACCATAAACTGGAATAAAATTCCTAATAATAAGGTACACGACCATCTGACTTTTTGACCAATTTCCAATGTTTCCTATTGCAGGTTGTAGGAAAAAACAACATATGGACCCAAGTTGCTTACAGTCACCAACATTCCCCAATGGCAGATATGGACTGGTCAGAAATGGAAGACCTATTCTGTCAGCAAGTTCCACCTTCCGCTCAATCGTCTCCAAAATTAAGTAGCAATCGTGACGGACCGATCGAAAACGTCGAACGAAGAATGAGAAAAGAAAGCACAGAAGTTTGTACACCCCGAATAATTTTACCCCGTCTAATTGTTCTCTTTCCAGATAACCCTGTTGGATGGCAAAAGAAGTCTCAACGTCAACATTTTTTTAAAACAATTCAGGAGTTCGAACGAAGAAATAATTCATTTAATCAAACATGGCGAGCATGACGAAATCGGTGCCGAAAAGTTGCGTGGTCTTTTGAAGATTTTGCCAGAAGTTGACGAACTGGATATGCTAAAGTCGTTCAGCGGCGACTACACTAAACTGGGAAACGCCGAAAAGTTTCTAATTCAACTCGTACATCTGCCCAAGTGAGTTTGCTCATCCGAAAGTGTGATCTCGAATTTTGGAATAAATTGTTTTGTTTTAGTTACAAACTAAGGATTGAAAGTATGTTGTTGAAGGAGGAATTTGCTTCCAATTTAAATTATTTGGAACCCAGCATCAATTCGATGATATCTGCGGCTAACGGTGAGTCGATCAACATTTTCTGGTTTTTCGTGCTGTAATGTTCCTAAATCTTTTAGATTTGATGACTAATAAACCTCTACAAGAAGTTTTGTACATGATTCTGGTGGCCGGGAATTTTTTGAATTCGGTAAGAAATTCTAATAAGCCGCACATTTTTATAAATCATATTTTCTTGTTTTTAGGGCGGTTATGCTGGTAATGCTGCAGGAGTTAAATTATCGTCACTACAAAAGATCACCGATATTCGAGCCAATAAACCTAACATGAGCTTGATCCATTACGTGGCACTGGTATGTTCGTCCGGGTTAAATTTTTTCATTTTTAATTTATCAATTTTAGCAAGCCGAGAAACGGAATAGTATACAACTTTTATCATTTGCTGATAATGTTGGAGTGCTGGAAGAAGCTGCAAAGTAAGTTTTTTTGTCTCAGCTTTGAAGAACTGCAGAGGATAATTCTTGCAATTTTAGGAACACCGTGGAGCAATTGCACAACGAAATCAGCACGTTAGATGTGAGAATTAAAAAAATTACCAAGCAAATTTTGGTACCTACGACCGAACCCGAAATTAAACAACAGATGACCGAATTTTTGCATGTAAGTTCAAAATAAATTTAATCGACGAATGTTTCTCATTCGTTTTTTTGCCAGATGGCAGCAAGCGAGGTGGCAAACCTGCAAAGAGGTCTGAAACAATTGGAAAATGTACGATATCAGCTGGCCGACTTCTTCTGCGAAGATGTAAATTCGTTCAAATTGGAAGAATGTTTCAGGATATTCCACGGAATTTACATCAAGTTTAGGCAAGCTGTTGCTGAAAATATGAGACGCAAAGCTCAAGAAGAGCAGGCCAATGCTAGAAGAAGACAAAGAGAAGAGTTAATAGCAACGAAACGACGTCAAAGTAAGAATTTTGTAAAATGTAACGATAAATTTAAACCAACATTCTTACAGTGGGTTATTTGGCCGGAAGCCGAGATTTGGAGGGCGCATACAGTGACACTCAAATTTATGATCCCAGAACTGGATATCCAATCAAAAAGGTGATTTACAATTTTTTGCCGTACAACAATTAAATGTTTTTTTTGTAGGGCCGAAAGGGACTCAACAGTAACAATGTCAACTCGGAAGACGAGTTATCGATCGTTGGCTCACCGTCTGTAACAAGACGTAGACTAGGATCCTTCAACGGTCAACAAAGTGGAGACACGACTCCATCTGCCACTGGGAAAGATGAAAAATCGCCAGGTTTGTAATTGTGAATTCTTTATTTAATTTTTGATATCCTTTCATTAATAGATATAACACCGAACGGAAGTTTGAGAAGGCGACGAAGTCGGGTGCTCTCGGAAGAAGACGAAGGCAACCTAATGGATTTTTTGCGAACTTCCGGACACGATAGCAATCGCGAAAGAAAATCTTGGGGTAGTTTGGGTAAATCTAGCAAACCTAAATGGCTTTTAAAATCTCTAATTTTTTCTCCGTTTAGATCGATCTTGGGCTAGAAGAGCACGTGGTAGTGGTCCGAGAAAACGACCAACTTTGTTGGGAGTTGACTTTTCTTCGGAAAGAGAGCGACCTTCTTCACCATCTCCACTAGCCGAAATAAAACCGTTATTGCCGACAAATGAAGAAGAAACGAAACCAAAAGAATGGAGACAAAAAATTGAGTCTTGGTTACAATCAAACGAAAACGATCAAATAACGGACGATACGAGAAGACAATCCAGGCGTGTTACAAACAGAAGATCTTTGGAGATGGATTCTGGTAATATAATATAGTTTTATTTACAACAGCAATTAGATAATAAATGTTACAGAGAGTGAACGTAGCAGTAATTTGGAGACTTTACCAGAAGGTAAACAAGTTTACAGTGGTGGTCAATCCATTTACCGTCGAGTTTACCCCGATTGGACGCCTTCAACGACTATCGATAAAACAGACGTGGTGAGCGCAATGGAAGTTGTCGAAGGTAACAATTTTGAACACACGTAACGTTTTCTATGTAATATTTGAATTTCTCGTAGAAGTCCAACCGCAGCCCAAAGATAAATCAGCTTGGCGCAAATCGAATTTGAACGTTTCCAACAGCACAGAATCGACGTACGATTCCAGGAATCGTACCGTTCCGCCAAATGATTTCAAAATTTCCGTTTCCGATCACGACGATAACGGTCGAAAAGAACTAATAAGTTCGCTGGGCGCTAGACCGTCGACCGACAAACTAACCTTGTACATACGTCAAACAAAAGATCCAAAGGAAGCTAAAGAACGTACCAATTCCGTGCAACACAACGCAAATAAAACCGATATCGACCAAGACAATATAGAAACGCCACCCGCAGTTCGACGAGTGTTCACTCCAACGCCTGTGGATAAACGCGAACCTGTCGTTCCTAGTCCTTGTCGACGTTTGAACGGACGTCCGAAAGATAAGGAGGTGCTAAGCCCTGACGAACCAGACAGTAATAACGTGCTAGGAGATGGGCAATTCGACAGGTTTTCAGCGACGAGACGGACAAGGCGATATAAACGTAGTTCCGAAAATGCAGACGCCTCGTCTCCCGAACTGGTAGCCGAAACGCACATAGTCAAATCACCTATTCCATGTTTAGAAACATCGACGTCAGTTTGCATGGTAACCGAAGCGGAAAAAGATACGAGATTGAAGGCATGGCAGGATAGACTAAAAACTCCACCGACCAGGCGTAGCCGACATCAGACCGGAATTAATCGTGACGAAGTAAAACAAGCCCTACAATTAAGTATATCGCCGCCTATCAACATTCCATCTCCAAAGAATAACGGAAATTTAATGAATATTAACAAAGTTGAGATACGAAAAGGACGAGAACATGACAACGACGAAGGTTTCGAAGAATCCCAGAGTTTAATGTCTGAATCTCCAAGTCAAGGTGCTTCTTCCGGTGGTGATATTGCGGATTCTACTTTAGTTACTGGAGCGTACAGTAAACCAAAACTGATGCGAACCAGTTTAGACAGCAAAGTTGCTACCAAAATTAATCAAATCCCAAGTTCGAAGAAATTGCTGATTAAACCCACGTTGTCCAACCGTCTCCAAGCTTCGCCACAAAAATACAATCGTAGTTTAGAACGCGCAAATTCGGTAAGACAACAACCAATTAGCAAAGACGTGGGTAGAAGTAGTGTGATTCCTCGAAGATTTGGATCTCTACGCAAAACTGACTCGCAAATAAACACGATAAGTAAAAAGAACGTCGAGCGTTCCAATTCTAGGAATAGTTTAGTTAGTTCCCGCAGTTCGCTTAATAGTGCTACTTCCACAAACACTGTTAAACGAATACCTTTAAAGCCCGCTAATACAAACACAAATAGTAAAATTGCTTCAAATATTCATATGGCGACGGCGACAAACAAAAATATTCTGTTAAAACGAACGCCCTCCACTTCGATCGCACCGCAAAAACCTCCAAGACCGCAATTGTCTTCATTTATGAAGCCCACAGCTGCTAGTACTACCAAAACCAATGCGCAATCTAATTTACCGAGCCGGATACAGACACCGTCATACAGATCCAAACATTAAGATTGCGAAGTTATGAAAGTTCCAAAAGAATTACGATTAGTTTATTTCTTTTGGGAGCGGTGGCCACTATTGGTCAGAAGCAGTACGGAAACCCGTCCGAGAAAGTTCCGTATCTTCAGCGCTGACAGATTTTATAATGAGCAATTGGGGGTGTATTCATACAACAAAATATCGAATTTTTACTTTATTTAATTTTGAAATTTATCAAAACGTTTTAATTGTATATTAGTTGAAATCGTAGACAGAGTCGGTCTTATTCCACGGGGGGTTTAGAAGACCGCCTCTGATAGTAGGTGCAATTATTTCTTATTTTCTATCCTCGATAACATCAAAATGCACAAGAAATAAGTGTAACTAGTCAATTTTCAAGTTTTACGGATTATTAGTTTAAGTAATTAATTTTTAATGCACGGCAAGTATTTTAAAACTCGTCAAAACTAAAATTAGCGAGTTATGCGAAATTTTGGAAAACTTGAAATTATATATAAAATGTTAAAAAGAATCGTCTAGTAAAATTTTAAAATAGTGTTTAGTTTTAAAGTCATTCTTGTTAATATTTTAATGTCGTCCATTCCGTGGTAAAGTGGAGTGGTACCTATACCTAGTTAACGAGGTTTTATTGAAACGAGTTTTTGAAAGAAAAACATTGTGTTTCACTGTCACCCATGGTTCAAAGATATCAGAGAAATTTTATTTCGCCAGCCATTTTTTAAATTTTACATTCTTCCGAATTTAATTACGATAAGTACGTATGAATATGAAGAAAATCACGAGCAGTTTACTCAGTATTATGTTAAAATTAAATATGATAAACTCACTAACTATACTTACCATAATTTTACCATTACTCTTAAAAAAATTCGAAAGTAAATGCTAGACTTAATTTATATTTTTTATACTGATAACTAATTTACATATTTATTGTTACCAATACATATAATCTCAAAATATCTGTTTTATTGCTTTTTTTATAGACAAAATTAAACTCTTGGAAGTGCAAATCGACACCAAACACAAAATCCCTTTCCGTTTGTTCAAGAAATCTAGAAACAACACGGGTAACCATTTTTTCATTTTGTGAACTTCAAATTATCAAATTCTCATAACTTTCAATATTTTAATAAATAAATCAATCGTGTAATAAAATAGCAGGTATGTATATTCCTACCTGGCATTTATAAAATTTTAAAATAATATGTACAAAGTTCTAAATTTTATAAAAGATAAAAAAATTACTTTCCACTTGAATTCAGCAGCATCATAGCTAATTCTTCGGCTTCATTCACCGACAAGTTATCGGTATTTCTAATAGGCAATTTTGTTTTCTTCTTTTTTGCCAATTCGACAGGTTCTTCAACGGCGTCTCGCTTTCGTTTTGAACTAAAATTTCAAAAATTGTAAAAAGATTAAAAATTAAAGTTGCACTCCTTACCTAGTAATTGGTTTCTTCAATTCCTCAACATCTTCGACGTCTTCAACACTGTTTTTATCATAAATTTCATCTGGATCTGGCAACCAAGCTAGTCTGTCCTCGTCAGATTCACTATCACCAAACTCATCCATTTCTTCCTCTTCTTCTCTCTTCTTTGCTAATTTTTTCTTCAGCTTTTCAGCCCTATGTTTTATTTTAACTTTCTCTTTATACAACTTTTTATCGTGCTGATCTTCTTCCTTCAGCATAGCCTTAGCCTTTTCGATGTCGATACCAGCTTCTGCTTCTTTTTCATATTCTTGTGCCAATTTTGACTTTTTGTCTTTAAAGCCAAGTTCTACTTCACCGTCATCGTCAAAAGTTATCTTTTTATTAGCAACAATTTGCTTCTTTAAGATTTTCTTAGCCTTCGCAATCTTTGTGGTAGCTTTTTTCTTTTTATTTGTAATCACAGTTTCTGTTTCGATTTCATTTTCACTGGGCAAGTCAATGTTGTGGTCTTCACGCTTAATTTGAAGAATGTCATCGTCACTATCGCTGTCATTATTAAACTGTACCGGACGATTTGAAATCACAGCAGCATCTTCTTTAGATTTCTTTGATGTATTTGCTTTCTTTTGGGTTTGTTTTGTTAATTTTTCCAAAAACCTCAATCGAGGAGGTACAGCTAGACCTAGAGATTTTGAAAATCCCTCTATATCTAAAGCGTGAACATCAAAAAAGGGCTGCTTAATTTTGGAAACAGCTTTAGCATATGAAACTACAGCTCTCTGGGCAGTTTCTTTTAATTCGACATTTTTGGCCAACAAAGATTGCATTTTTGAGACCGGATTGAAAATTTCATTCGAGTTGATTCTAAAAGTGTTAAATTTTATTATAGAAAATCTAGATATGATGATCAACTTACTTAATTTCACTAATGGGTACTTTGCGTTCTTGTAATCTTTCTACGATGCTCACTTCCGTTGGTAACAATAGGAGCAGGCTCTCGCCACCTTCTTGGTATCGGGCAGTTCTACCGACCCTGTGAATGTAGGTGTCTACATCTTCTGGACAATCGGCTTGAACAACCCAGTTCACTTTAGGAAAATCCAATCCACGCGAAACCAAATCGGTCGCAAATAAAACGGCAGTGGATTTTTCATGAAAAGTATCGTATATAGTGTTCCTACGAGCTTGATGCAAAGTTCCATACGATGCCATTACAGACAAACCAGGTTTCATTCTAAAACGCAAACAAGGTCGTTAACAGGCAAAAAAATAATAACAATTCTACTTACTTGCAGAAAATTTCATAAAAAAATTTTACGCTTTTACAGTTGGAAAAAAATACAATAATTTTTTTACGCTTGTGTCTTGTAATGAAACTCCACAGTATGGATACTTTATCTTTCAATTCGCAGACAACATAGCTTTGTTCCAAACTTTCGGGAGTGGAAAACTTGGAGTGTTCATGTACCGAACAATAAGTTGGATCTTTCAGGCTAAGTCTTGCAAGATTCTGAATCGACGTCTTTTGCGTAGCTGAAAAAAGTAACGTTTGGCGTTCGGCAGGTAAATTTTCTATTATAGCATTTATTTCTTTTTGGAAACCCATATCCAAACATCGATCGGCTTCGTCCAAAACTATCAACTAAAAAAATTTATAATTTGTAATAAAAACTTCGAAGGAAATGCAAAACAAAAATTATATAGCTTACCTGCAGGTTATTATTGGCGAGGAATAAATAATTGGTGTCCATGTGATGTAGCAAACGACCAGGTGTGCATATGACGATGTTGCACTGATCGATCAACTTTCGTTCTTCTTTCAAACCCTGGCCACCGATTACAAGTCCGCTTGTAAAATCGTGAAAAAACCCAACGTTGCGCAAACATTCGAAAATTTGTTTGGCTAATTCGCGTGTAGGTGATATGACAATAGCTCCGCATCCATCTAACTTGGTCCAGTTTTGGCAGTACAGCTTTTCAAGTAAAGGTACAAGAAAAGCGACAGTTTTACCGGATCCAGTTCGGGCAGCACCCAAGATATCTTTTCCTGCGAGAGCCCAAGGAATTGCTTCACGTTGGATATCGGTCGGTTCAACGTATCCGGCTTTCTTTAAACCTTTCATAGTTTTCGAAGAAAGTGGCATGTCCGAAAAACTTTGAATGTTTTCGATAGTACTCTTGGTAATCTGTAATAGACGAAATGTAAAGGTGTAAAATCAAAATGCTTCTTCGATTTACCTCCGCATATTTCGACTGCAATTCTGCGATTTCCAACTTTTCTTCGTTAATTTTCGACAATTTCTGATTGTTTTTATGTTTAAACTTTGACTTTTTCGATTGCGTTTTATTTTCCATTTTCGAAAATAAAAATTCTATTATTTTAAAAATTAGTTAAATTTGAGGTTAACACATGTGTGTTCGTTGTTATGACAGGTTTGCACGTTACCAATATAAAAAATGTACCTACTTGGTTATTTATTTTATGTAGGGTAATTATTTTAATATTTTAAATAATTTTAAAATAAATAAATAACTGTAGAATATAATTATCTATAATAATAGGGGGGTTGCAGGTTTATGCAATCAAATTAAAAGTATTCCGAATCTATGATTGCGCACGCCGCATCCGGCAGTAACTGGTACGCCACTGTGTAGTTTAACATAACCTAAAATGTAAATAATACAACCAAAACGAGAAATAAAGTGAAAATATTATTTAAAATGGCCGTATTAAGAGGTTGGAGGTACAATTTATTTATTGGGAGTTTAGTTTCTGCTATCGCTTTAACTTTATATCCCATCATGATATCTCCAATGATAAACCCAGATAAATACAGTGAGTAGAAAGAAATCTCGATTGAGATACTAAAACGTTTAATAATTCTAGAGAAGATCCAAGAACTGTCCCGTTCGGGAATTAAGCAAGAAGATGTACAACCAGGCAGTAAGTTATAAACCAACTGGATGCAAATTAAGTCCTTGATATTTTTTATTTTTAGATATGAAAGTGTGGTCCGATCCTTTTGACAGGAAATAATTTGTTAGGTTTATAGTTTAACAAATAAAGTTAAATTGTTATAGAAAACTCTTTTATTACAATTTGTCTTAAAAGTAGGCTATTTTACAAAATACGTACATAAAAATTTTATCTTTAAAAGCACCATCATTTTGGTTGAACATCTGGTATTTTAAGGTAAATGTAATTCATCGATGCAGATGTCGAGGAACATTTCAAATTCTTTTCGAGTGCATGTACCGTCTACGTTCAAAGTGTATTTATGGTATGTACCATTCACACAAATGGCTAAACATAAATGCAAATTAATTCGTATAAATTACAATTAAAAAAATGCTAACTCACCAACTATGGCATTCTCGTTCGTAAACGCACAAATACATGCACATTCTGAAAAAATTGTGAAATTTGTGAAGCCCCACTGTGATTCTCCATAATTTCCCAAGACTCCAAAATTAGAAACCCTGCAATAGAAAAAATTAGTTTTATAAAATTTCGGCTTAAAATTTTCTTACGCTAATCTCCTATTCAGATTCGTTTCTCTTATTGCGAAAACATGAACTGTTCCTTTATCACTAGAACAGCATAAATAATCTGCATTGTTGTTAAAATTTATACTAAAATTGAAAAATTAGATTAACCGCGATTATGTTACGTTAAACACAAAAATGTGTTACCAATAAATTGTGGCTTGGTCTGACCCCCTTCTAAGTTCGATTATTTGCGAACGAGTACTAGAATCCCACACTCTTATCAATGTGCCCTTCCGTGAAGCAGTTGCAATGAAATTGCCATCTTGACTAAGTGCTATACATCCAAGTTCGCTTTTATGTGCATTCAAACTTGTAGGAGTAGTAGATGACCCAACTTGCATCGTGGTCAAGCCCTAAAAGTAGATTTTGGCATTTTACGAGTTGGTTTCTTTTGAATGTAAAAATTTACCAAAATGTGAAGAGTTCCAACTTTAGGGGCAGGATAAACTAAAATTTGTCTGTTTGAAGTAGAGAGAGCCGTCATACCACACAATCCCAAAAAATTATCGCCGGTGTCGATGATTTCCAGAAGTTCTATTTGATTTGGAAAGGAGTACACATAAATTTGAGACCTTAAAGCTATTGCAAACCTAAAAACAATGAACTAGAAAAAAGCCGGGCTACACGTTATTTAAGTCTTACCTATTTCTTCGTAAACGAACCGCATGAACTGTCGACGAAAATTTAATTGTTAATTTTACTTTCTTTTTCAGGTCGTCATAAACCCATACGACATTGCTTGGATATTTTGGTTTAGAGCCACCCGACACTAAGGCCATCATGTTAGTGCGGTACAGCATTTCACAGATTGCTATGCTACCCAATGTGTCTGCATCTAGAAAATCAAAGTTTGAACTTATTTACCAGGAACAAAGAAACAAATCTTTTACCAAAGTGAGCCAACTCCACCAACGGGTCAACGTTGTATATACGCAAACCTCCTTCCATACCGGATGTGAAGCAGCCTAAAAACATTCGCTTTAAAAAACCAGGTAATTCAATTACTGGTGCCTTTTTACCATTGTCTTGATTAAATTTTAAACTTAATACCACTCTGTCATTGTCACTAGCCATACTTTGGCCAAATTTAACTTAATTAGACTAAGATCACAGTCGTTGCTTTTATCACCAATGTTAAAAAAATAAGTAAACCTTTTAGCGTTTTGAATTGCTTATATTTGTGCGTTGTGCCACTTATTTTATTAAATCAAAACACGATTTATTGTTCTCGATTTTGACATTATGCGCACAACTTTTATAAACATACGCGTGCGTATTATGACATTTAAAATTTTTCCAAAACTATCGTTTTCTCACTCAAAATATCGCCAACAACTACTTGCTTCATAATTTTTAATTATTTTCAACGAACATTTAGAAAGACGAGATATTCGATACGACATTCGCGACTATATAACCTAACAAATCTGACATGTAAAGGTCCGCCTACAAGGAATTCACGTAAAGGTCGCTCCGGGGGAAATCCCAAAGGGTTTCATATTGCCAAACGAACATGTAGCACAATCTTTTATTATTTAAAAAAAACTATAATTATTATATTTTATAACAGGTTAAAAAAGCAAAAAGCAACCTAATAGGCCTCATCAGTCATTAACTACGTTATTTTCCATTTATATACACAGTGATATGATAAAAATACTTTCAAGACCTCATTTTTTTTGGTAGCTAATTCACATTATTAAATAGGAATATCGATAAATCATTAATAGAGATCACAAAAATGATTTAAGCAACGTCGAAACTAAATTATAACTTAAAGAGTCACAGCTTTAAGAAATTGTGGCAAAATCTTGAAGAATTATTTGTAAATTGACTGCAGAAAAATTAATATTTTGCCTAGTATCACCGACCACACTCCTCAACATGTTGGTAAAGAAATCCGAGTGCTTTGGTTTTTCAGAATATCTGTCGTATTGATCTAACGAATCTTGCAGCTTTAATGTTAAACTATCGTAATTCTTGCGTACAACTTCTAAAATTTGGTCTTCTGAAGGCGTCGATAGGTTTTGAGAAGTCAACCACTGCTCAATTTTAGGCGAAAAATGTTTTATTATCGCGCGAATGTTGATTAGACTGTTGTTTAATTTTTGCGCATTATCTTTGAACTCTCCATCTCCAGTTGCGTATCTCAAACCTAGACAGATAAATTGAAATAAAATAATTTTAAAAAAATAAAAAACTTACCCATAGAGTAAACGTTGTCAAAAACTTGATGCATTCTAATTATTTCGTAATACAATTCGTCGTAACTGCTAGGCGTTGGAAGAAAAGTATCGCCATATGTGATAAACAAATTAAAAATATTAATAACTTGCAGTGACAAATCAAAAATGTTCATTTTTTTCGACAGGTTTGTTTCATTTTGTACCAAAAAACGCAACAGAGTAATCAAAGCTGTCCACAAGTCTTTCCATGGATAATTGATACGAACTCGACACTTTTTCTGATAACAAATTAACCTGTGAATGACGCCGACACACAATAAATATAATTCCATAGGCAACTTTTTCATCATGTGACTCATGATGAATTCAATCAATAAATCTGTAAATTGATTGTTAGAAACTCAGTTTCTATTCGTAAAGAAGCTGCTTACTTAAAAGTGTTGATGCTAACGGTTGCGAATTTGTCGTACGATCCGCAAACGGTTTTCTATGACGCATTGGCATTTTATACAGATAAATCTTGAAGGTGAGACTCACATCGTGCATCATCGAATTGGCATATTGGTCCTCCGTTATACAACTTAATATTAGAAAGCACAATTTTACAGTATTACTACCAGCTTCCGTTTTTGTGTCTTGCATTACGATGGAACTGAAATCAACAGTTAATACTTCAAAGGGATTTTCGATAACTTTTCCAAAATAAAATGCAAAATATATCAATTTTTTCTCTATTATAATTAAAAATCAAGTTTCCCATTTTCGGTAACCAAATTTGTGAAATATAAAATCCTTCAGTTTTCAGAAAAGTACAAAAATCTGTTAAAAAATAACTTACCAATACTGGAAGAAGGTGACCAATAAGTTTGAAGGCTGAGTGGTCATAATTTCAATCACATTCATGTTGGATAAGTCTGGGGTTGGACTGGACAAATTCATAGTGTTGCTGGGCGAAGGAGGCGAACTAGTTTCAGTTTGAGTCTGTGCCAGAGTCGTAATGAAGTTTCTGTTTAAGTGAATAGCTTCGTACAAGGCTAATAGGAGGGCATTGTTGGACCTAATTTGTTGCGTTCTGGTTCCACCATCTTCCGAAAACATACTGCCGACCATATTGGTTAAAGATGATAACCAGGAAGCATTTTGTGATTCTAAGTGCTGTAAATTAAATTGACGGCAAAATTCCATTAAGGCAGCGTTGATAACCTGACTGTAACCATTTAATGATAACTCGTCATCAAGCATCGACAATTTTACAATATAAGGATTTTGGGCATCGTATTTTCTATAATTAACCAATAAAGTCAACAATAAAACGACGTCGTGTCCGTGCGTTTGTCTCAAAGGTGCGTCACATAACAAGCGCATTAGACATTCAAACATCGAAGTAATCATTATGTATTCCGTAAGGATATTTTGGCTCACATTATCCGTTCCCGTTACAAACACAAGTAACAACTTCAAACATAAACTTTTCAAACTGTCCGGTGTATCACCTAAGAGGTAAAATGTTTTATTATTAAAAAAGATTCCAATTTTTTAACCTTCATGTATCGACTTACTCGTTAAAAACGTGTGGCAGTGTTGTAGCAAGTGCTGCATTTTATCTTCCGCTTCGTGACCGTCCATTAGTAAATTTAAAACGTCGATACCAGTTTCGGCAATTGCTCTCTTATAAATCGAGGACACCAAAGCGCACAAAGTTTGCATCGAATATACGACACGAATGTTGTGCTCGTGACTGAGAATATCGATACATTGCGAAAAGAGTAAATTAAAATTGTCTCTCACCAAGTTTAATTGATCACAGGTTAACTTTTGTATTTCACCTTCCAAGTATGCTACTTTGGGTTTAAGTAAAAAGAATTCATCCCAAAATGTAGCATTATTTACTGACATATCGTCGCCCCTAAAGATTGATTCGTAAATTTGCACCACCTTTTCTTTTAATTGTCTTTTAGAACCCGAACCGCTACGTTTTCTAGTACTCATCTTGTAAAAATTTTTGGTTAAACCGAAAAAAACTCAACAGTTGTCATTGCTTTTCAGGTTAGAATTTTATCGAGATACATGATGAATCAAAATAAAATGTCAAGCTCATATCTCTTTCTAATATTTTTATCTCCAGTTTATATTCTATTCTGTGCCTATAGATGATTTCCCTGATTTCACCTGGCTGAACCTCGCAGATAACCTGTTAGTGTGACATTTGTCATTTTACCCGATATTAGAGAGAAAGTAGTATATTCTGAAACAACTTTGGATTTAAACTACATTCAGCAATAAGTGGAATTGAAAGCACGAAACGAAAGAGTTTGGAATTAACGAAAACCATCATTTCATTTTTGAAATAGTTTCTACGCATCTGAATACGTCGTTTTATGGTTTAATTTGTCCTTGACTACAATTGCGGATTTTTTAAAAGAAACAAATTCTTATAGGCACTTTTGTCGAACAATAAATGTTCTAGTGGCTTTTATGGTTTTTCTAGCTTACTTTAACCAGCTCATTCGAATGCCGTGCGACGATATCCACTTAGTTTGATATTTTTCATTTTATTTAGCTTTAAAGTGAGTGAAGAGTATTTTCGGTTGCTCTTGCTAATTTTGCAATTATTATACTCCATATTGAACGCTTCCATCAACCAAAATGGTGTTTGTCCTACTCTACGCATATGATTACGTCGATTTAAGTAATAAAATCCCCATGTAAAATTTTTACGGATTTTGAAAAAAACGTAAGGTAACCCCTTTGAAGTTTTTTGACCCCAAAAAATGAAAGTACGAAATCTCCAGCTTTTTTCGCGTTTTCTGATGTAGATTTTGCAGAAAATTCGATTGGCGCACGCAGTTTTCCCGTAACTATGATATTTATTATTTTATTTTGCTTTAAACTTTACAAAATCGGTGCAGATTTCGCTCGATCTTATTCTTAATTTTTCTCCGGTTTTGTGAACTTCCCGCAGCCCCAGGCGTATTTTTCGAACACTCCGCATCGAAATACATCGATTTACGTAATAAAATCCCCATGTAAAATTTTTACGGATTTTGAAAAAAACGTAAGGTTAACCCCTTTGAAGTTTTTCGACCCCAAAAAATGAAAGTACGAAATCTCCAGCTTTTTTCGCGTTTTCTGATGTAGATTTTGCAGAAAATTCGATTGGCGCACGCAGTTTTCCCGTAACTATGATATTTATTATTTTATTTTGCTTTAAACTTTACAAAATCGGTGCAGATTTCGCTCGATCTTATTCTTAATTTTTCTCCGGTTTTGTGAACTTCCCGCAGCCCCAGGCGTATTTTTCGAACACTCCGCATCGAAATACATCGATTTACGTAATAAAATCCCCATGTAAAATTTTTACGGATTTTGAAAAAAACGTAAGGTTAACCCCTTTGAAGTTTTTCGACCCCAAAAAATGAAAGTACGAAATCTCCAGCTTTTTTCGCGTTTTCTGATGTAGATTTTGCAGAAAATTCGATTGGCGCACGCAGTTTTCCCGTAACTATGATATTTATTATTTTATTTTGCTTTAAACTTTACAAAATCGGTGCAGATTTCGTTCGATCTTATTCTTAATTTTTCTCCGGTTTTGTGAACTTCCCGCAGCCCCAGGAGTATTTTTCGAACACTCCGCATCGAAATACATCGATTTACGTAATAAAATCCCCATGTAAAATTTTTACGGATTTTGAAAAAAACGTAAGGTTAACCCCTTTGAAGTTTTTTGACCCCAAAAAATGAAAGTACGAAATCTCCAGTTTTTTTCGCGTTTTCTGATGTAGATTTTGCAGAAAATTCGATTGGCGCACGCAGTTTTCCCGTAACTATGATATTTATTATTTTATTTTGCTTTAAACTTTACAAAATCGGTGCAGATTTCGCTCGATCTTATTCTTAATTTTTCTCCGGTTTTGTGAACTTCCCGCAGCCCCAGGAGTATTTTTCGAACACTCCGCATCGAAATACATCGATTTACGTAATAAAATCCCCATGTAAAATTTTTACGGATTTTGAAAAAAACGTAAGGTTAACCCCTTTGAAGTTTTTCGACCCCAAAAAATGAAAGTACGAAATCTCCAGCTTTTTTCGCGTTTTCTGATGTAGATTTTGCAGAAAATTCGATTGGCGCACGCAGTTTTCCCGTAACTATGATATTTATTATTTTATTTTGCTTTAAACTTTACAAAATCGGTGCAGATTTCGCTCGATCTTATTCTTAATTTTTCTCCGGTTTTGTGAACTTCCCGCAGCCCCAGGAGTATTTTTCGAACACTCCGCATCGAAATACATCGATTTACGTAATAAAATCCCCATGTAAAATTTTTACGGATTTTGAAAAAAACGTAAGGTTAACCCCTTTGAAGTTTTTCGACCCCAAAAAATGAAAGTACGAAATCTCCAGCTTTTTTCGCGTTTTCTGATGTAGATTTTGCAGAAAATTCGATTGGCGCACGCAGTTTTCCCGTAACTATGATATTTATTATTTTATTTTGCTTTAAACTTTACAAAATCGGTGCAGATTTCGCTCGATCTTATTCTTAATTTTTCTCCGGTTTTGTGAACTTCCCGCAGCCCCAGGAGTATTTTTCGAACACTCCGCATCGAAATACATCGATTTACGTAATAAAATCCCCATGTAAAATTTTTACGGATTTTGAAAAAAACGTAAGGTTAACCCCTTTGAAGTTTTTCGACCCCAAAAAATGAAAGTACGAAATCTCCAGCTTTTTTCGCGTTTTCTGATGTAGATTTTGCAGAAAATTCGATTGGCGCACGCAGTTTTCCCGTAACTATGATATTTATTATTTTATTTTGCTTTAAACTTTACAAAATCGGTGTAGATTTCGCTCGATCTTATTCTTAATTTTTCTCCGGTTTTGTGAACTTCCCGCAGCCCCAGGAGTATTTTTCGAACACTCCGCATCGAAATACATCGATTTACGTAATAAAATCCCCATGTAAAATTTTTACGGATTTTGAAAAAAACGTAAGGTTAACCCCTTTGAAGTTTTTCGACCCCAAAAAATGAAAGTACGAAATCTCCAGCTTTTTTCGCGTTTTCTGATGTAGATTTTGCAGAAAATTCGATTGGCGCACGCAGTTTTCCCGTAACTATGATATTTATTATTTTATTTTGCTTTAAACTTTACAAAATCGGTGCAGATTTCGCTCGATCTTATTCTTAATTTTTCTCCGGTTTTGTGAACTTCCCGCAGCCCCAGGAGTATTTTTCGAACACTCCGCATCGAAATACATCGATTTACGTAATAAAATCCCCATGTAAAATTTTTACGGATTTTGAAAAAAACGTAAGGTTTTTGACCCCAAAAAATGAAAGTACGAAATCTCCAGCTTTTTTCGCGTTTTCTGATGTAGATTTTGCAGAAAATTCGATTGGCGCACGCAGTTTTCCCGTAACTATGATATTTATTATTTTATTTTGCTTTAAACTTTACAAAATCGGTGCAGATTTCGCTCGATCTTATTCTTAATTTTTCTCCGGTTTTGTGAACTTCCCGCAGCCCCAGGAGTATTTTTCGAACACTCCGCATCGAAATACATCGATTTACGTAATAAAATCCCCATGTAAAATTTTTACGGATTTTGAAAAAAACGTAAGGTTTTTGACCCCAAAAAATGAAAGTACGAAATCTCCAGCTTTTTTCGCGTTTTCTGATGTAGATTTTGCAGAAAATTCGATTGGCGCACGCAGTTTTCCCGTAACTATGATATTTATTATTTTATTTTGCTTTAAACTTTACAAAATCGGTGCAGATTTCGCTCGATCTTATTCTTAATTTTTCTCCGGTTTTGTGAACTTCCCGCAGCCCCAGGAGTATTTTTCGAACACTCCGCATCGAAATACATCGATTTACGTAATAAAATCCCCATGTAAAATTTTTACGGATTTTGAAAAAAACGTAAGGTTAACCCCTTTGAAGTTTTTCGACCCCAAAAAATGAAAGTACGAAATCTCCAGCTTTTTTCGCGTTTTCTGATGTAGATTTTGCAGAAAATTCGATTGGCGCACGCAGTTTTCCCGTAACTATGATATTTATTATTTTATTTTGCTTTAAACTTTACAAAATCGGTGTAGATTTCGCTCGATCTTATTCTTAATTTTTCTCCGGTTTTGTGAACTTCCCGCAGCCCCAGGAGTATTTTTCGAACACTCCGCATCGAAATACATCGATTTACGTAATAAAATCCCCATGTAAAATTTTTACGGATTTTGAAAAAAACGTAAGGTTAACCCCTTTGAAGTTTTTCGACCCCAAAAAATGAAAGTACGAAATCTCCAGCTTTTTTCGCGTTTTCTGATGTAGATTTTGCAGAAAATTCGATTGGCGCACGCAGTTTTCCCGTAACTATGATATTTATTATTTTATTTTGCTTTAAACTTTACAAAATCGGTGCAGATTTCGCTCGATCTTATTCTTAATTTTTCTCCGGTTTTGTGAACTTCCCGCAGCCCCAGGAGTATTTTTCGAACACTCCGCATCGAAATACATCGATTTACGTAATAAAATCCCCATGTAAAATTTTTACGGATTTTGAAAAAAACGTAAGGTTAACCCCTTTGAAGTTTTTCGACCCCAAAAAATGAAAGTACGAAATCTCCAGCTTTTTTCGCGTTTTCTGATGTAGATTTTGCAGAAAATTCGATTGGCGCACGCAGTTTTCCCGTAACTATGATATTTATTATTTTATTTTGCTTTAAACTTTACAAAATCGGTGCAGATTTCGCTCGATCTTATTCTTAATTTTTCTCCGGTTTTGTGAACTTCCCGCAGCCCCAGGAGTATTTTTCGAACACTCCGCATCGAAATACATCGATTTACGTAATAAAATCCCCATGTAAAATTTTTACGGATTTTGAAAAAAACGTAAGGTTTTTGACCCCAAAAAATGAAAGTACGAAATCTCCAGCTTTTTTCGCGTTTTCTGATGTAGATTTTGCAGAAAATTCGATTGGCGCACGCAGTTTTCCCGTAACTATGATATTTATTATTTTATTTTGCTTTAAACTTTACAAAATCGGTGCAGATTTCGCTCGATCTTATTCTTAATTTTTCTCCGGTTTTGTGAACTTCCCGCAGCCCCAGGAGTATTTTTCGAACACTCCGCATCGAAATACATCGATTTACGTAATAAAATCCCCATGTAAAATTTTTACGGATTTTGAAAAAACGTAAGGTTAACCCCTTTGAAGTTTTTCGACCCCAAAAAATGAAAGTACGAAATCTCCAGCTTTTTTCGCGTTTTCTGATGTAGATTTTGCAGAAAATTCGATTGGCGCACGCAGTTTTCCCGTAACTATGATATTTATTATTTTATTTTGCTTTAAACTTTACAAAATCGGTGCAGATTTCGCTCGATCTTATTCTTAATTTTTCTCCGGTTTTGTGAACTTCCCGCAGCCCCAGGAGTATTTTTCGAACACTCCGCATCGAAATACATCGATTTACGTAATAAAATCCCCATGTAAAATTTTTACGGATTTTGAAAAAAACGTAAGGTTAACCCCTTTGAAGTTTTTGGACCCCAAAAAATGAAAGTACGAAATCTCCAGCTTTTTTCGCGTTTTCTGATGTAGATTTTGCAGAAAATTCGATTGGCGCACGCAGTTTTCCCGTAACTATGATATTTATTATTTTATTTTGCTTTAAACTTTACAAAATCGGTGCAGATTTCGCTCGATCTTATTGTTAATTTTTCTCCGGTTTTGTGAACTTCCCGCAGCCCCAGGAGTATTTTTCGAACACTCCGCATCGAAATACATCGATTTACGTAATAAAATCCCCATGTAAAATTTTTACGGATTTTGAAAAAAACGTAAGGTTAACCCCTTTGAAGTTTTTCGACCCCAAAAAATGAAAGTACGAAATCTCCAGCTTTTTTCGCGTTTTCTGATGTAGATTTTGCAGAAAATTCGATTGGCGCACGCAGTTTTCCCGTAATAAAATCCCCATGTAAAATTTTTACGGATTTTGAAAAAAACGTAAGGTTAACCCCTTTGAAGTTTTTCGACCCCAAAAATTGAAAGTACGAAATCTCCAGCTTTTTTCGTGTTTTCTGATGTAGATTTTGCAGAAAATTCGATTGGCGCACGCAGTTTTCCCGTAACTATGATATTTATTATTTTATTTTGCTTTAAACTTTACAAAATCGGTGCAGATTTCGCTCGATCTTATTCTTAATTTTTCTCCGGTTTTGTGAACTTCCCGCAGCCCCAGGAGTATTTTTCGAACACTCCGCATCGAAATACATCGATTTACGTAATAAAATCCCCATGTAAAATTTTTACGGATTTTGAAAAAAACGTAAGGTTAACCCCTTTGAAGTTTTTTGACCCCAAAAAATGAAAGTACGAAATCTCCAGCTTTTTTCGCGTTTTCTGATGTAGATTTTGCAGAAAATTCGATTGGCGCACGCAGTTTTCCCGTAACTATGATATTTATTATTTTATTTTGCTTTAAACTTTACAAAATCGGTGCAGATTTCGCTCGATCTTATTGTTAATTTTTCTCCGGTTTTGTGAACTTCCCGCAGCCCCAGGAGTATTTTTCGAACACTCCGCATCGAAATACATCGATTTACGTAATAAAATCCCCATGTAAAATTTTTACGGATTTTGAAAAAAACGTAAGGTTAACCCCTTTGAAGTTTTTCGACCCCAAAAAATGAAAGTACGAAATCTCCAGCTTTTTTCGCGTTTTCTGATGTAGATTTTGCAGAAAATTCGATTGGCGCACGCAGTTTTCCCGTAACTATGATATTTATTATTTTATTTTGCTTTAAACTTTACAAAATCGGTGCAGATTTCGCTCGATCTTATTCTTAATTTTTCTCCGGTTTTGTGAACTTCCCGCAGCCCCAGGAGTATTTTTCGAACACTCCGCATCGAAATACATCGATTTACGTAATAAAATCCCCATGTAAAATTTTTACGGATTTTGAAAAAAACGTAAGGTTAACCCCTTTGAAGTTTTTTGACCCCAAAAAATGAAAGTACGAAATCTCCAGCTTTTTTCGCGTTTTCTGATGTAGATTTTGCAGAAAATTCGATTGGCGCACGCAGTTTTCCCGTAACTATGATATTTATTATTTTATTTTGCTTTAAACTTTACAAAATCGGTGCAGATTTCGCTCGATCTTATTCTTAATTTTTCTCCGGTTTTGTGAACTTCCCGCAGCCCCAGGAGTATTTTTCGAACACTCCGCATTGAAATACATCGATTTACGTAATAAAATCCCCATGTAAAATTTTTACGGATTTTGAAAAAAACGTAAGGTTAACCCCTTTGAAGTTTTTTGACCCCAAAAAATGAAAGTACGAAATCTCCAGCTTTTTTCGCGTTTTCTGATGTAGATTTTGCAGAAAATTCGATTGGCGCACGCAGTTTTCCCGTAACTATGATATTTATTATTTTATTTTGCTTTAAACTTTACAAAATCGGTGCAGATTTGGCTCGATCTTATTCTTAATTTTTCTACGGTTTTGTAAACTTCCCTCAGCCCCAGGAGTATTTTTCGAACACTCCGCATCGAAATACATCGATTTACGTAATAAAATCCCCATGTAAAATTTTTACGGATTTTGAAAAAAACGTAAGGTTAACCCCTTTGAAGTTTTTTGACCCCAAAAAATGAAAGTACGAAATCTCCAGCTTTTTTCGCGTTTTCTGATGTAGATTTTGCAGAAAATTCGATTGGCGCACGCAGTTTTCCCGTAACTATGATATTTATTATTTTATTTTGCTTTAAACTTTACAAAATCGGTGCAGATTTCGCTCGATCTTATTCTTAATTTTTCTCCGGTTTTGTGAACTTCCCGCAGCCCCAGGAGTATTTTTCGAACACTCCGCATCGAAATACATCGATTTACGTAATAAAATCCCCATGTAAAATTTTTACGGATTTTGAAAAAAACGTAAGGTTAACCCCTTTGAAGTTTTTCGACCCCAAAAAATGAAAGTACGATATCTCCAGCTTTTTTCGCGTTTTCTGATGTAGATTTTGCAGAAAATTCGATTGGCGCACGCAGTTTTCCCGTAACTATGATATTTATTATTTTATTTTGCTTTAAACTTTACAAAATCGGTGCAGATTTCGCTCGATCTTATTCTTAATTTTTCTCCGGTTTTGTGAACTTCCCGCAGCCCCAGGAGTATTTTTCGAACACTCCGCATCGAAATACATCGATTTACGTAATAAAATCCCCATGTAAAATTTTTACGGATTTTGAAAAAAACGTAAGGTTAACCCCTTTGAAGTTTTTTGACCCCAAAAAATGAAAGTACGAAATCTCCAGCTTTTTTCGCGTTTTCTGATGTAGATTTTGCAGAAAATTCGATTGGCGCACGCAGTTTTCCCGTAACTATGATATTTATTATTTTATTTTGCTTTAAACTTTACAAAATCGGTGCAGATTTCGCTCGATCTTATTCTTAATTTTTCTCCGGTTTTGTGAACTTCCCGCAGCCCCAGGAGTATTTTTCGAACACTCCGCATCGAAATACATCGATTTAAGTAATAAAATCGCCATGTAAAATTTTTACGGATTTTGAAAAAAACGTAAGGTTAACCCCTTTGAAGTTTTTCGACCCCAAAAAATGAAAGTACGAAATCTCCAGCTTTTTTCGCGTTTTCTGATGTAGATTTTGCAGAAAATTCGATTGGCGCACGCAGTTTTCCCGTAACTATGATATTTATTATTTTATTTTGCTTTAAACTTTACAAAATCGGTGCAGATTTCGCTCGATCTTATTCTTAATTTTTCTCCGGTTTTGTGAACTTCCCGCAGCCCCAGGAGTATTTTTCGAACACTCCGCATCGAAATACATCGATTTACGTAATAAAATCCCCATGTAAAATTTTTACGGATTTTGAAAAAAACGTAAGGTTAACCCCTTTGAAGTTTTTCGACCCCAAAAAATGAAAGTACGAAATCTCCAGCTTTTTTCGCGTTTTCTGATGTAGATTTTGCAGAAAATTCGATTGGCGCACGCAGTTTTCCCGTAACTATGATATTTATTATTTTATTTTGCTTTAAACTTTACAAAATCGGTGCAGATTTCGCTCGATCTTATTCTTAATTTTTCTCCGGTTTTGTGAACTTCCCGCAGCCCCAGGAGTATTTTTCGAACACTCCGCATCGAAATACATCGATTTACGTAATAAAATCCCCATGTAAAATTTTTACGGATTTTGAAAAAAACGTAAGGTTAACCCCTTTGAAGTTTTTTGACCCCAAAAAATGAAAGTACGAAATCTCCAGCTTTTTTCGCGTTTTCTGATGTAGATTTTGCAGAAAATTCGATTGGCGCACGCAGTTTTCCCGTAACTATGATATTTATTATTTTATTTTTCTTTAAACTTTACAAAATCGGTGCAGATTTCGCTCGATCTTATTCTTAATTTTTCTCCGGTTTTGTGAACTTCCCGCAGCCCCAGGAGTATTTTTCGAACACTCCGCATCGAAATACATCGATTTACGTAATAAAATCCCCATGTAAAATTTTTACGGATTTTGAAAAAAACGTAAGGTTAACCCCTTTGAAGTTTTTTGACCCCAAAAAATGAAAGTACGAAATCTCCAGCTTTTTTCGCGTTTTCTGATGTAGATTTTGCAGAAAATTCGATTGGCGCACGCAGTTTTCCCGTAACTATGATATTTATTATTTTATTTTGCTTTAAACTTTACAAAATCGGTGCAGATTTCGCTCGATCTTATTCTTAATTTTTCTCCGGTTTTGTGAACTTCCCGCAGCCCCAGGAGTATTTTTCGAACACTCCGCATCGAAATACATCGATTTACGTAATAAAATCCCCATGTAAAATTTTTACGGATTTTGAAAAAACGTAAGGTTAACCCCTTTGAAGTTTTTCGACCCCAAAAAATGAAAGTACGAAATCTCCAGCTTTTTTCGCGTTTTCTGATGTAGATTTTGCAGAAAATTCGATTGGCGCACGCAGTTTTCCCGTAACTATGATATTTATTATTTTATTTTGCTTTAAACTTTACAAAATCGGTGCAGATTTCGCTCGATCTTATTCTTAATTTTTCTCCGGTTTTGTGAACTTCCCGCAGCCCCAGGAGTATTTTTCGAACACTCCGCATCGAAATACATCGATTTACGTAATAAAATCCCCATGTAAAATTTTTACGGATTTTGAAAAAAACGTAAGGTTAACCCCTTTGAAGTTTTTCGACCCAAAAAAATGAAAGTACGAAATCTCCAGCTTTTTTCGCGTTTTCTGATGTAGATTTTGCAGAAAATTCGATTGGCGCACGCAGTTTTCCCGTAACTATGATATTTATTATTTTATTTTGCTTTAAACTTTACAAAATCGGTGCAGATTTCGCTCGATCTTATTCTTAATTTTTCTCCGGTTTTGTGAACTTCCCGCAGCCCCAGGAGTATTTTTCGAACACCATGCATCGAAATACATCGATTTACGTAATAAAATCGCCATGTAAAATTTTTACGGATTTTGAAAAAAACGTAAGGTTAACCCCTTTGAAGTTTTTCGACCCCAAAAAATGAAAGTACGAAATCTCCAGCTTTTTTCGCGTTTTCTGATGTAGATTTTGCAGAAAATTCGATTGGCGCACGCAGTTTTCCCGTAACTATGATATTTATTATTTTATTTTGCTTTAAACTTTACAAAATCGGTGCAGATTTCGCTCGATCTTATTCTTAATTTTTCTCCGGTTTTGTGAACTTCCCGCAGCCCCAGGAGTATTTTTCGAACACTCCGCATCGAAATACATCGATTTACGTAATAAAATCCCCATGTAAAATTTTTACGGATTTTGAAAAAAACGTAAGGTTAACCCCTTTGAAGTTTTTCGACCCCAAAAAATGAAAGTACGAAATCTCCAGCTTTTTTCGCGTTTTCTGATGTGGATTTTGCAGAAAATTCGATTGGCGCACGCAGTTTTCCCGTAACTATGATATTTATTATTTTATTTTGCTTTAAACTTTACAAAATCGGTGTAGATTTCGCTCGATCTTATTCTTAATTTTTCTCCGGTTTTGTGAACTTCCCGCAGCCCCAGGAGTATTTTTCGAACACTCCGCATCGAAATACATCGATTTACGTAATAAAATCCCCATGTAAAATTTTTACGGATTTTGAAAAAAACGTAAGGTTAACCCCTTTGAAGTTTTTCGACCCCAAAAAATGAAAGTACGAAATCTCCAGCTTTTTTCGCGTTTTCTGATGTAGATTTTGCAGAAAATTCGATTGGCGCACGCAGTTTTCCCGTAACTATGATATTTATTATTTTATTTTGCTTTAAACTTTACAAAATCGGTGCAGATTTCGCTCGATCTTATTCTTAATTTTTCTCCGGTTTTGTGAACTTCCCGCAGCCCCAGGAGTATTTTTCGAACACTCCGCATCGAAATACATCGATTTACGTAATAAAATCCCCATGTAAAATTTTTACGGATTTTGAAAAAAACGTAAGGTTAACCCCTTTGAAGTTTTTTGACCCCAAAAAATGAAAGTACGAAATCTCCAGCTTTTTTCGCGTTTTCTGATGTAGATTTTGCAGAAAATTCGATTGGCAAACGCAGTTTTCCCGTAACTATGATATTTATTATTTTATTTTGCTTTAAACTTTACAAAATAGGTGCAGATTTCGCTCGATCTTATTCTTAATTTTTCTCCGGTTTTGTGAACTTCCCGCAGCCCCAGGAGTATTTTTCGAACACTCCGCATCGAAATACATCGATTTACGTAATAAAATCCCCATGTAAAATTTTTACGGATTTTGAAAAAAACGTAAGGTTAACCCCTTTGAAGTTTTTCGACCCCAAAAAATGAAAGTACGAAATCTCCAGCTTTTTTCGCGTTTTCTGATGTGGATTTTGCAGAAAATTCGATTGGCGCACGCAGTTTTCCCGTAACTATGATATTTATTATTTTATTTTGCTTTAAACTTTACAAAATCGGTGTAGATTTCGCTCGATCTTATTCTTAATTTTTCTCCGGTTTTGTGAACTTCCCGCAGCCCCAGGAGTATTTTTCGAACACTCCGCATCGAAATACATCGATTTACGTAATAAAATCCCCATGTAAAATTTTTACGGATTTTGAAAAAAACGTAAGGTTAACCCCTTTGAAGTTTTTCGACCCCAAAAAATGAAAGTACGAAATCTCCAGCTTTTTTCGCGTTTTCTGATGTAGATTTTGCAGAAAATTCGATTGGCGCACGCAGTTTTCCCGTAACTATGATATTTATTATTTTATTTTGCTTTAAACTTTACAAAATCGGTGCAGATTTCGCTCGATCTTATTCTTAATTTTTCTCCGGTTTTGTGAACTTCCCGCAGCCCCAGGAGTATTTTTCGAACACTCCGCATCGAAATACATCGATTTACGTAATAAAATCCCCATGTAAAATTTTTACGGATTTTGAAAAAAACGTAAGGTTAACCCCTTGAAGTTTTTTGACCCCATAAAATGAAAGTACGAAATCTCCAGCTTTTTTCGCGTTTTCTGATGTAGATTTTGCAGAAAATTCGATTGGCGCACGCAGTTTTCCCGTAACTATGATATTTATTATTTTATTTTGCTTTAAACTTTACAAAATCGGTGCAGATTTCGCTCGATCTTATTCTTAATTTTTCTCCGGTTTTGTGAACTTCCCGCAGCCCCAGGAGTATTTTTCGAACACTCCGCATCGAAATACATCGATTTACGTAATAAAATCCCCATGTAAAATTTTTACGGATTTTGAAAAAAACGTAAGGTTAACCCCTTTGAAGTTTTTTGACCCCAAAAAATGAAAGTACGAAATCTCCAGCTTTTTTCGCGTTTTCTGATGTAGATTTTGCAGAAAATTCGATTGGCGCACGCAGTTTTCTCGTAACTATGATATTTATTATTTTATTTTGCTTTAAACTTTACAAAATCGGTGCAGATTTCGCTCGATCTTATTCTTAATTTTTCTCCGGTTTTGTGAACTTCCCGCAGCCCCAGGAGTATTTTTCGAACACTCCGCATCGAAATACATAGATTTACGTAATAAAATCCCCATGTAAAATTTTTACGGATTTTGAAAAAAACGTAAGGTTAACCCCTTTGAAGTTTTTTGACCCCATAAAATGAAAGTACGAAATCTCCAGCTTTTTTCGCGTTTTCTGATGTAGATTTTGCAGAAAATTCGATTGGCGCACGCAGTTTTCCCGTAACTATGATATTTATTATTTTATTTTGCTTTAAACTTTACAAAATCGGTGCAGATTTCGCTCGATCTTATTCTTAATTTTTCTCCGGTTTTGTGAACTTCCCGCAGCCCCAGGAGTATTTTTCGAACACTCCGCATCGAAATACATCGATTTACGTAATAAAATCCCCATGTAAAATTTTTACGGATTTTGAAAAAAACGTAAGGTTAACCCCTTTGAAGTTTTTTGACCCCAAAAAATGAAAGTACGAAATCTCCAGCTTTTTTCGCGTTTTCTGATGTAGATTTTGCAGAAAATTCGATTGGCGCACGCAGTTTTCCCGTAACTATGATATTTATTATTTTATTTTGCTTTAAACTTTACAAAATCGGTGCAGATTTGGCTCGATCTTATTCTTAATTTTTCTACGGTTTTGTAAACTTCCCTCAGCCCCAGGAGTATTTTTCGAACACTCCGCATCGAAATACATCGATTTACGTAATAAAATCCCCATGTAAAATTTTTACGGATTTTGAAAAAAACGTAAGGTTAACCCCTTTGAAGTTTTTTGACCCCAAAAAATGAAAGTACGAAATCTCCAGCTTTTTTCGCGTTTTCTGATGTAGATTTTGCAGAAAATTCGATTGGCGCACGCAGTTTTCCCGTAACTATGATATTTATTATTTTATTTTGCTTTAAACTTTACAAAATCGGTGCAGATTTCGCTCGATCTTATTCTTAATTTTTCTCCGGTTTTGTGAACTTCCCGCAGCCCCAGGAGTATTTTTCGAACACTCCGCATCGAAATACATCGATTTACGTAATAAAATCCCCATGTAAAATTTTTACGGATTTTGAAAAAAACGTAAGGTTAACCCCTTTGAAGTGTTTCGACCCCATAAAATGAAAGTACGAAATCTCCAGCTTTTTTCGCGTTTTCTGATGTAGATTTTGCAGAAAATTCGATTGGCGCACGCAGTTTTCCCGTAACTATGATATTTATTATTTTATTTTGCTTTAAACTTTACAAAATCGGTGCAGATTTCGCTCGATCTTATTCTTAATTTTTCTCCGGTTTTGTGAACTTCCCGCAGCCCCAGGAGTATTTTTCGAACACTCCGCATCGAAATACATCGATTTACGTAATAAAATCCCCATGTAAAATTTTTACGGATTTTGAAAAAACGTAAGGTTAACCCCTTTGAAGTTTTTCGACCCCAAAAAATGAAAGTACGAAATCTCCAGCTTTTTTCGCGTTTTCTGATGTAGATTTTGCAGAAAATTCGATTGGCGCACGCAGTTTTCCCGTAACTATGATATTTATTATTTTATTTTGCTTTAAACTTTACAAAATCGGTGCAGATTTCGCTCGATCTTATTCTTAATTTTTCTCCGGTTTTGTGAACTTCCCGCAGCCCCAGGAGTATTTTTCGAACACTCCGCATCGAAATACATCGATTTACGTAATAAAATCCCCATGTAAAATTTTTACGGATTTTGAAAAAAACGTAAGGTTAACCCCTTTGAAGTGTTTCGACCCCAAAAAATGAAAGTACGAAATCTCCAGCTTTTTTCGCGTTTTCTGATGTAGATTTTGCAGAAAATTCGATTGGCGCACGCAGTTTTCCCGTAACTATGATATTTATTATTTTATTTTGCTTTAAACTTTACAAAATCGGTGCAGATTTCGCTCGATCTTATTCTTAATTTTTCTCCGGTTTTGTGAACTTCCCGCAGCCCCAGGAGTATTTTTCGAACACTCCGCATCGAAATACATCGATTTACGTAATAAAATCCCCATGTAAAATTTTTACGGATTTTGAAAAAAACGTAAGGTTAACCCCTTTGAAGTTTTTCGACCCCAAAAAATGAAAGTACGAAATCTCCAGCTTTTTTCGCGTTTTCTGATGTAGATTTTGCAGAAAATTCGATTGGCGCACGCAGTTTTCCCGTAACTATGATATTTATTATTTTATTTTGCTTTAAACTTTACAAAATCGGTGCAGATTTCGCTCGATCTTATTCTTAATTTTTCTCCGGTTTTGTGAACTTCCCGCAGCCCCAGGAGTATTTTTCGAACACTCCGCATCGAAATACATCGATTTACGTAATAAAATCCCCATGTAAAATTTTTACGGATTTTGAAAAAAACGTAAGGTTAACCCCTTTGAAGTGTTTCGACCCCAAAAAATGAAAGTACGAAATCTCCAGCTTTTTTCGCGTTTTCTGATGTAGATTTTGCAGAAAATTCGATTGGCGCACGCAGTTTTCCCGTAACTATGATATTTATTATTTTATTTTGCTTTAAACTTTACAAAATCGGTGCAGATTTCGCTCGATCTTATTCTTAATTTTTCTCCGGTTTTGTGAACTTCCCGCAGCCCCAGGAGTATTTTTCGAACACTCCGCATCGAAATACATCGATTTACGTAATAAAATCCCCATGTAAAATTTTTACGGATTTTGAAAAAAACGTAAGGTTAACCCCTTTGAAGTTTTTCGACCCCAAAAAATGAAAGTACGAAATCTCCAGCTTTTTTCGCGTTTTCTGATGTAGATTTTGCAGAAAATTCGATTGGCGCACGCAGTTTTCCCGTAACTATGATATTTATTATTTTATTTTGCTTTAAACTTTACAAAATCGGTGCAGATTTCGCTCGATCTTATTCTTAATTTTTCTCCGGTTTTGTGAACTTTCCGCAGCCCCAGGAGTATTTTTCGAACACTCCGCTTCGAAATACATCGATTTACGTAATAAAATCCCCATGTAAAATTTTTACGGATTTTGAAAAAAACGTAAGGTTAACCCCTTTGAAGTTTTTTGACCCCAAAAAATGAAAGTACGAAATCTCCAGCTTTTTTCGCGTTTTCTGTTGTAGATTTTGCAGAAAATTCGATTGGCGCACGCAGTTTTCCCGTAACTATGATATTTATTATTTTATTTTGCTTTAAACTTTACAAAATCGGTGCAGATTTCGCTCGATCTTATTCTTAATTTTTCTCCGGTTTTGTGAACTTCCCGCAGCCCCAGGAGTATTTTTCGAACACTCCGCATCGAAATACATCGATTTACGTAATAAAATCCCCATGTAAAATTTTTACGGATTTTGAAAAAAACGTAAGGTTAACCCCTTTGAAGTTTTTCGACCCCAAAAAATGAAAGTACGAAATCTCCAGCTTTTTTCGCGTTTTCTGATGTAGATTTTGCAGAAAATTCGATTGGCGCACGCAGTTTTCCCGTAACTATGATATTTATTATTTTATTTTGCTTTAAACTTTACAAAATCGGTGCAGATTTCGCTCGATCTTATTCTTAATTTTTCTCCGGTTTTGTGAACTTCCCGCAGCCCCAGGAGTATTTTTCGAACACTCCGCATCGAAATACATCGATTTACGTAATAAAATCCCCATGTAAAATTTTTACGGATTTTGAAAAAAACGTAAGGTTAACCCCTTTGAAGTTTTTTGACCCCAAAAAATGAAAGTACGAAATCTCCAGCTTTTTTCGCGTTTTCTGATGTAGATTTTGCAGAAAATTCGATTGGCGCACGCAGTTTTCCCGTAACTATGATATTTATTATTTTATTTTGCTTTAAACTTTACAAAATCGGTGCAGATTTCGCTCGATCTTATTCTTAATTTTTCTCCGGTTTTGTGAACTTCCCGCAGCCCCAGGAGTATTTTTCGAACACTCCGCATCGAAATACATCGATTTACGTAATAAAATCCCCATGTAAAATTTTTACGGATTTTGAAAAAAACGTAAGGTTAACCCCTTTGAAGTGTTTCGACCCCATAAAATGAAAGTACGAAATCTCCAGCTTTTTTCGCGTTTTCTGATGTAGATTTTGCAGAAAATTCGATTGGCGCACGCAGTTTTCCCGTAACTATGATATTTATTATTTTATTTTGCTTTAAACTTTACAAAATCGGTGCAGATTTCGCTCGATCTTATTCTTAATTTTTCTCCGGTTTTGTGAACTTCCCGCAGCCCCAGGAGTATTTTTCGAACACTCCGCATCGAAATACATCGATTTACGTAATAAAATCCCCATGTAAAATTTTTACGGATTTTGAAAAAACGCAAGGTTAACCCCTTTGAAGTTTTTCGACCCCAAAAAATGAAAGTACGAAATCTCCAGCTTTTTTCGCGTTTTCTGATGTAGATTTTGCAGAAAATTCGATTGGCGCACGCAGTTTTCCCGTAACTATGATATTTATTATTTTATTTTGCTTTAAACTTTACAAAATCGGTGCAGATTTCGCTCGATCTTATTCTTAATTTTTCTCCGGATTTGTGAACTTCCCGCAGCCCCAGGAGTATTTTTCGAACACTCCGCATCGAAATACATCGATTTACGTAATAAAATCCCCATGTAAAATTTTTACGGATTTTGAAAAAAACGTAAGGTTAACCCCTTTGAAGTTTTTCGACCCCAAAAAATGAAAGTACGAAATCTCCAGCTTTTTTCGCGTTTTCTGATGTAGATTTTGCAGAAAATTCGATTGGCGCACGCAGTTTTCCCGTAACTATGATATTTATTATTTTATTTTGCTTTAAACTTTACAAAATCGGTGCAGATTTCGCTCGATCTTATTCTTAATTTTTCTCCGGTTTTGTGAACTTTCCGCAGCCCCAGGAGTATTTTTCGAACACTCCGCTTCGAAATACATCGATTTACGTAATAAAATCCCCATGTAAAATTTTTACGGATTTTGAAAAAAACGTAAGGTTAACCCCTTTGAAGTTTTTTGACCCCAAAAAATGAAAGTACGAAATCTCCAGCTTTTTTCGCGTTTTCTGTTGTAGATTTTGCAGAAAATTCGATTGGCGCACGCAGTTTTCCCGTAACTATGATATTTATTATTTTATTTTGCTTTAAACTTTACAAAATCGGTGCAGATTTCGCTCGATCTTATTCTTAGTTTTTCTCCGGTTTTGTGAACTTCCCGCAGCCCCAGGAGTATTTTTCGAACACTCCGCATCGAAATACATCGATTTACGTAATAAAATCCCCATGTAAAATTTTTACGGATTTTGAAAAAAACGTAAGGTTAACCCCTTTGAAGTTTTTCGACCCCAAAAAATGAAAGTACGAAATCTCCAGCTTTTTTCGCGTTTTCTGATGTAGATTTTGCAGAAAATTCGATTGGCGCACGCAGTTTTCCCGTAACTATGATATTTATTATTTTATTTTGCTTTAAACTTTACAAAATCGGTGCAGATTTCGCTCGATCTTATTCTTAATTTTTCTCCGGTTTTGTGAACTTCCCGCAGCCCCAGGAGTATTTTTCGAACACTCCGCATCGAAATACATCGATTTACGTAATAAAATCCCCATGTAAAATTTTTACGGATTTTGAAAAAAACGTAAGGTTAACCCCTTTGAAGTTTTTCGACCCCAAAAAATGAAAGTACGAAATCTCCAGCTTTTTTCGCGTTTTCTGATGTAGATTTTGCAGAAAATTCGATTGGCAAACGCAGTTTTCCCGTAACTATGATATTTATTATTTTATTTTGCTTTAAACTTTACAAAATAGGTGCAGATTTCGCTCGATCTTATTCTTAATTTTTCTCCGGTTTTGTGAACTTCCCGCAGCCCCAGGAGTATTTTTCGAACACTCCGCATCGAAATACATCGATTTACGTAATAAAATCCCCATGTAAAATTTTTACGGATTTTGAAAAAAACGTAAGGTTAACCCCTTGAAGTTTTTTGACCCCAAAAAATGAAAGTACGAAATCTCCAGCTTTTTTCGCGTTTTCTGATGTAGATTTTGCAGAAAATTCGATTGGCGCACGCAGTTTTCCCGTAACTATGATATTTATTATTTTATTTTGCTTTAAACTTTACAAAATCGGTGCAGATTTCGCTCGATCTTATTCTTAATTTTTCTCCGGTTTTGTGAACTTCCCGCAGCCCCAGGAGTATTTTTCGAACACTCCGCATCGAAATACATCGATTTACGTAATAAAATCCCCATGTAAAATTTTTACGGATTTTGAAAAAAACGTAAGGTTAACCCCTTTGAAGTTTTTTGACACCATAAAATGAAAGTACGAAATCTCCAGCTTTTTTCGCGTTTTCTGATGTAGATTTTGCAGAAAATTCGATTGGCAAACGCAGTTTTCCCGTAACTATGATATTTATTATTTTATTTTGCTTTAAACTTTACAAAATCGGTGCAGATTTCGCTCGATCTTATTCTTAATTTTTCTCCGGTTTTGTGAACTTCCCGCAGCCCCAGGAGTATTTTTCGAACACTCCGCATCGAAATACATCGATTTACGTAATAAAATCCCCATGTAAAATTTTTACGGATTTTTAAAAAAACGTAAGGTTAACCCCTTTGAAGTTTTTTGACCCCAAAAAATGAAAGAACGAAATCTCCAGCTTTTTTCGCGTTTTCTGATGTAGATTTTGCAGAAAATTCGATTGGCAAACGCAGTTTTCCCGTAACTATGATATTTATTATTTTATTTTGCTTTAAACTTTACAAAATAGGTGCAGATTTCGCTCGATCTTATTCTTAATTTTTCTCCGGTTTTGTGAACTTCCCGCAGCCCCAGGAGTATTTTTCGAACACTCCGCATCGAAATACATCGATTTACGTAATAAAATCCCCATGTAAAATTTTTACGGATTTTGAAAAAAACGTAAGGTTAACCCCTTGAAGTTTTTTGACCCCAAAAAATGAAAGTACGAAATCTCCAGCTTTTTTCGCGTTTTCTGATGTAGATTTTGCAGAAAATTCGATTGGCGCACGCAGTTTTCCCGTAACTATGATATTTATTATTTTATTTTGCTTTAAACTTTATAAAATCGGTGCAGATTTCGCTCGATCTTATTCTTAATTTTTCTCCGGTTTTGTGAACTTCCCGCAGCCCCAGGAGTATTTTTCGAACACTCCGCATCGAAATACATCGATTTACGTAATAAAATCCCCATGTAAAATTTTTACGGATTTTGAAAAAAACGTAAGGTTAACCCCTTTGAAGTTTTTTGACACCATAAAATGAAAGTACGAAATCTCCAGCTTTTTTCGCGTTTTCTGATGTAGATTTTGCAGAAAATTCGATTGGTAAACGCAGTTTTCCCGTAACTATGATATTTATTATTTTATTTTGCTTTAAACTTTACAAAATCGGTGCAGATTTCGCTCGATCTTATTCTTAATTTTTCTCCGGTTTTGTGAACTTCCCGCAGCCCCAGGAGTATTTTTCGAACACTCCGCATCGAAATACATCGATTTACGTAATAAAATCCCCATGTTAAATTTTTACGGATTTTTAAAAAAACGTAAGGTTAACCCCTTTGAAGTTTTTTGACCCCAAAAAATGAAAGTACGAAATCTCCAGCTTTTTTCGCGTTTTCTGATGTAGATTTTGCAGAAAATTCGATTGGCGCACGCAGTTTTCCCGTAACTATGATATTTATTATTTTATTTTGCTTTAAACTTTACAAAATCGGTGCAGATTTCGCTCGATCTTATTCTTAATTTTTCTCCGGTTTTGTGAACTTCCCGCAGCCCCAGGAGTATTTTTCGAACACTCCGCATCGAAATACATCGATTTACGTAATAAAATCCCCATGTTAAATTTTTACGGATTTTGAAAAAAACGTAAGGTTTAACCCCTTTGAAGTTTTTTGACCCCAAAAAATGAAAGTACGAAATCTCCAGCTTTTTTCGCGTTTTCTGATGTAGATTTTGCAGAAAATTCGATTGGCGCACGCAGTTTTCCCGTAACTATGATATTTATTATTTTATTTTGCTTTAAACTTTACAAAATCGGTGCAGATTTCGCTCGATCTTATTCTTAATTTTTCTCCGGTTTTGTGAACTTCCCGCAGCCCCAGGAGTATTTTTCGAACACTCCGCATCGAAATACATCGATTTACGTAATAAAATCCCCATGTAAAATTTTTACGGATTTTGAAAAAAACGTAAGGTTAACCCCTTTGAAGTTTTTTGACACCATAAAATGAAAGTACGAAATCTCCAGCTTTTTTCGCGTTTTCTGATGTAGATTTTGCAGAAAATTCGATTGGCAAACGCAGTTTTCCCGTAACTATGATATTTATTATTTTATTTTGCTTTAAACTTTACAAAATCGGTGCAGATTTCGCTCGATCTTATTCTTAATTTTTCTCCGGTTTTGTGAACTTCCCGCAGCCCCAGGAGTATTTTTCGAACACTCCGCATCGAAATACATCGATTTACGTAATAAAATCCCCATGTTAAATTTTTACGGATTTTTAAAAAAACGTAAGGTTAACCCCTTTGAAGTTTTTTGACCCCAAAAAATGAAAGTACGAAATCTCCAGCTTTTTTCGCGTTTTCTGATGTAGATTTTGCAGAAAATTCGATTGGCGCACGCAGTTTTCCCGTAACTATGATATTTATTATTTTATTTTGCTTTAAACTTTACAAAATCGGTGCAGATTTTGCTCGATCTTATTCTTAATTTTTCTCCGGTTTTGTGAACTTCCCGCAGCCCCAGGAGTATTTTTCGAACACTCCGCATCGAAATACATCGATTTACGTAATAAAATCCCCATGTTAAATTTTTACGGATTTTGAAAAAAACGTAAGGTTAACCCCTTTGAAGTTTTTCGACCCCAAAAAATGAAAGTACGAAATCTCCAGCTTTTTTCGCGTTTTCTGATGTAGATTTTGCAGAAAATTCGATTGGCGCACGCAGTTTTCCCGTAACTATGATATTTATTATTTTATTTTGCTTTAAACTTTACAAAATCGGTGCAGATTTCGCTCGATCTTATTCTTAATTTTTCTCCGGTTTTGTGAACTTCCCGCAGCCCCAGGAGTATTTTTCGAACACTCCGCATCGAAATACATCGATTTACGTAATAAAATCCCCATGTAAAATTTTTACGGATTTTGAAAATAACGTAAGGTTAACCCCTTTGAAGTTTTTTGACCCCAAAAAATGAATGTACGAAATCTCCAGCTTTTTTCGCGTTTTCTGATGTAGATTTTGCAGAAAATTCGATTGGCGCACGCAGTTTTCCCGTAACTATGATATTTATTATTTTATTTTGCTTTAAACTTTACAAAATCGGTGCAGATTTCGCTCGATCTTATTCTTAATTTTTCTCCGGTTTTGTGAACTTCCCGCAGCCCCAGGAGTATTTTTCGAACACTCCGCATCGAAATACATCGATTTACGTAATAAAATCCCCATGTAAAATTTTTACGGATTTTGAAAAAAACGTAAGGTTAACCCCTTTGAAGTTTTTTGACCCCAAAAAATGAAAGTACGAAATCTCCAGCTTTTTTCGCGTTTTCTGATGTAGATTTTGCAGAAAATTCGATTGGCAAACGCAGTTTTCCCGTAACTATGATATTTATTATTTTATTTTGCTTTAAACTTTACAAAATCGGTGCAGATTTCGCTCGATCTTATTCTTAATTTTTCTCCGGTTTTGTGAACTTCCCGCAGCCCCAGGAGTATTTTTCGAACACTCCGCATCGAAATACATCGATTTACGTAATAAAATCCCCATGTTAAATTTTTACGGATTTTGAAAAAAACGTAAGGTTAACCCCTTTGAAGTTTTTTGACCCCAAAAAATGAAAGTACGAAATCTCCAGCTTTTTTCGCGTTTTCTGATGTAGATTTTGCAGAAAATTCGATTGGCGCACGCAGTTTTCCCGTAACTATGATATTTATTATTTTATTTTGCTTTAAACTTTACAAAATCGGTGCAGATTTCGCTCGATCTTATTCTTAATTTTTCTCCGGTTTTGTGAACTTCCCGCAGCCCCAGGAGTATTTTTCGAACACTCCGCATCGAAATACATCGATTTACGTAATAAAATCCCCATGTAAAATTTTTACGGATTTTGAAAAAAACGTAAGGTTAACCCCTTTGAAGTTTTTTGACACCATAAAATGAAAGTACGAAATCTCCAGCTTTTTTCGCGTTTTCTGATGTAGATTTTGCAGAAAATTCGATTGGCTAACGCAGTTTTCCCGTAACTATGATATTTATTATTTTATTTTGCTTTAAACTTTACAAAATCGGTGCAGATTTCGCTCGATCTTATTCTTAATTTTTCTCCGGTTTTGTGAACTTCCCGCAGCCCCAGGAGTATTTTTCGAACACTCCGCATCGAAATACATCGATTTACGTAATAAAATCCCCATGTTAAATTTTTACGGATTTTTAAAAAAACGTAAGGTTAACCCCTTTGAAGTTTTTTGACCCCAAAAAATGAAAGTACGAAATCTCCAGCTTTTTTCGCGTTTTCTGATGTAGATTTTGCAGAAAATTCGATTGGCGCACGCAGTTTTCCCGTAACTATGATATTTATTATTTTATTTTGCTTTAAACTTTACAAAATCGGTGCAGATTTCGCTCGATCTTATTCTTAATTTTTCTCCGGTTTTGTGAACTTCCCGCAGCCCCAGGAGTATTTTTCGAACACTCCGCATCGAAATACATCGATTTACGTAATAAAATCCCCATGTTAAATTTTTACGGATTTTGAAAAAAACGTAAGGTTAACCCCTTTGAAGTTTTTTGACCCCAAAAAATGAAAGTACGAAATCTCCAGCTTTTTTCGCGTTTTCTGATGTAGATTTTGCAGAAAATTCGATTGGCGCACGCAGTTTTCCCGTAACTATGATATTTATTATTTTATTTTGCTTTAAACTTTACAAAATCGGTGCAGATTTCGCTCGATCTTATTCTTAATTTTTCTCCGGTTTTGTGAACTTCCCGCAGCCCCAGGAGTATTTTTCGAACACTCCGCATCGAAATACATCGATTTACGTAATAAAATCCCCATGTAAAATTTTTACGGATTTTGAAAAAAACGTAAGGTTAACCCCTTTGAAGTTTTTTGACACCATAAAATGAAAGTACGAAATCTCCAGCTTTTTTCGCGTTTTCTGATGTAGATTTTGCAGAAAATTCGATTGGCAAACGCAGTTTTCCCGTAACTATGATATTTATTATTTTATTTTGCTTTAAACTTTACAAAATCGGTGCAGATTTCGCTCGATCTTATTCTTAATTTTTCTCCGGTTTTGTGAACTTCCCGCAGCCCCAGGAGTATTTTTCGAACACTCCGCATCGAAATACATCGATTTACGTAATAAAATCCCCATGTAAAATTTTTACGGATTTTGAAAATAACGTAAGGTTAACCCCTTTGAAGTTTTTTGACCCCAAAAAATGAATGTACGAAATCTCCAGCTTTTTTCGCGTTTTCTGATGTAGATTTTGCAGAAAATTCGATTGGCGCACGCAGTTTTCCCGTAACTATGATATTTATTATTTTATTTTGCTTTAAACTTTACAAAATCGGTGCAGATTTCGCTCGATCTTATTCTTAATTTTTCTCCGGTTTTGTGAACTTCCCGCAGCCCCAGGAGTATTTTTCGAACACTCCGCATCGAAATACATCGATTTACGTAATAAAATCCCCATGTAAAATTTTTACGGATTTTGAAAAAAACGTAAGGTTAACCCCTTTGAAGTTTTTTGACCCCAAAAAATGAAAGTACGAAATCTCCAGCTTTTTTCGCGTTTTCTGATGTAGATTTTGCAGAAAATTCGATTGGCAAACGCAGTTTTCCCGTAACTATGATATTTATTATTTTATTTTGCTTTAAACTTTACAAAATCGGTGCAGATTTCGCTCGATCTTATTCTTAATTTTTCTCCGGTTTTGTGAACTTCCCGCAGCCCCAGGAGTATTTTTCGAACACTCCGCATCGAAATACATCGATTTACGTAATAAAATCCCCATGTAAAATTTTTACGGATTTTGAAAAAAACGTAAGGTTAACCCCTTTGAAGTTTTTTGACACCATAAAATGAAAGTACGAAATCTCCAGCTTTTTTCGCGTTTTCTGATGTAGATTTTGCAGAAAATTCGATTGGCAAACGCAGTTTTCCCGTAACTATGATATTTATTATTTTATTTTGCTTTAAACTTTACAAAATCGGTGCAGATTTCGCTCGATCTTATTCTTAATTTTTCTCCGGTTTTGTGAACTTCCCGCAGCCCCAGGAGTATTTTTCGAACACTCCGCATCGAAATACATCGATTTACGTAATAAAATCCCCATGTTAAATTTTTACGGATTTTTAAAAAAACGTAAGGTTAACCCCTTTGAAGTTTTTTGACCCCAAAAAATGAAAGTACGAAATCTCCAGCTTTTTTCGCGTTTTCTGATGTAGATTTTGCAGAAAATTCGATTGGCGCACGCAGTTTTCCCGTAACTATGATATTTATTATTTTATTTTGCTTTAAACTTTACAAAATCGGTGCAGATTTCGCTTGATCTTATTCTTAATTTTTCTCCGGTTTTGTGAACTTCCCGCAGCCCCAGGAGTATTTTTCGAACACTCCGCATCGAAATACATCGATTTACGTAATAAAATCCCCATGTTAAATTTTTACGGATTTTGAAAAAAACGTAAGGTTAACCCCTTTGAAGTTTTTTGACCCCAAAAAATGAAAGTACGAAATCTCCAGCTTTTTTCGCGTTTTCTGATGTAGATTTTGCAGAAAATTCGATTGGCGCACGCAGTTTTCCCGTAACTATGATATTTATTATTTTATTTTGCTTTAAACTTTACAAAATCGGTGCAGATTTCGCTCGATCTTATTCTTAATTTTTCTCCGGTTTTGTGAACTTCCCGCAGCCCCAGGAGTATTTTTCGAACACTCCGCATCGAAATACATCGATTTACGTAATAAAATCCCCATGTAAAATTTTTACGGATTTTGAAAAAAACGTAAGGTTAACCCCTTTGAAGTTTTTTGACACCATAAAATGAAAGTACGAAATCTCCAGCTTTTTTCGCGTTTTCTGATGTAGATTTTGCAGAAAATTCGATTGGCAAACGCAGTTTTCCCGTAACTATGATATTTATTATTTTATTTTGCTTTAAACTTTACAAAATCGGTGCAGATTTCGCTCGATCTTATTCTTAATTTTTCTCCGGTTTTGTGAACTTCCCGCAGCCCCAGGAGTATTTTTCGAACACTCCGCATCGAAATACATCGATTTACGTAATAAAATCCCCATGTTAAATTTTTACGGATTTTTAAAAAAACGTAAGGTTAACCCCTTTGAAGTTTTTTGACCCCAAAAAATGAAAGTACGAAATCTCCAGCTTTTTTCGCGTTTTCTGATGTAGATTTTGCAGAAAATTCGATTGGCGCACGCAGTTTTCCCGTAACTATGATATTTATTATTTTATTTTGCTTTAAACTTTACAAAATCGGTGCAGATTTCGCTCGATCTTATTCTTAATTTTTCTCCGGTTTTGTGAACTTCCCGCAGCCCCAGGAGTATTTTTCGAACACTCCGCATCGAAATACATCGATTTACGTAATAAAATCCCCATGTTAAATTTTTACGGATTTTGAAAAAAACGTAAGGTTAACCCCTTTGAAGTTTTTTGACCCCAAAAAATGAAAGTACGAAATCTCCAGCTTTTTTCGCGTTTTCTGATGTAGATTTTGCAGAAAATTCGATTGGCGCACGCAGTTTTCCCGTAACTATGATATTTATTATTTTATTTTGCTTTAAACTTTACAAAATCGGTGCAGATTTCGCTCGATCTTATTCTTAATTTTTCTCCGGTTTTGTGAACTTCCCGCAGCCCCAGGAGTATTTTTCGAACACTCCGCATCGAAATACATCGATTTACGTAATAAAATCCCCATGTAAAATTTTTACGGATTTTGAAAAAAACGTAAGGTTAACCCCTTTGAAGTTTTTTGACCCCAAAAAATGAAAGTACGAAATCTCCAGCTTTTTTCGCGTTTTCTGATGTAGATTTTGCAGAAAATTCGATTGGCGCACGCAGTTTTCCCGTAACTATGATATTTATTATTTTATTTTGCTTTAAACTTTACAAAATCGGTGCAGATTTCGCTCGATCTTATTCTTAATTTTTCTCCGGTTTTGTGAACTTCCCGCAGCCCCAGGAGTATTTTTCGAACACTCCGCATCGAAATACATCGATTTACGTAATAAAATCCCCATGTAAAATTTTTACGGATTTTGAAAAAAACGTAAGGTTAACCCCTTTGAAGTTTTTCGACCCCAAAAAATGAAAGTACGAAATCTCCAGCTTTTTTCGCGTTTTCTGATGTAGATTTTGCAGAAAATTCGATTGGCGCACGCAGTTTTCCCGTAACTATGATATTTATTATTTTATTTTGCTTTAAACTTTACAAAATCGGTGCAGATTTCGCTCGATCTTATTCTTAATTTTTCTCCGGTTTTGTGAACTTCCCGCAGCCCCAGGAGTATTTTTCGAACACTCCGCATCGAAATACATCGATTTACGTAATAAAATCCCCATGTAAAATTTTTACGGATTTTGAAAAAAACGTAAGGTTAACCCCTTTGAAGTTTTTTGACCCCAAAAAATGAAAGTACGAAATCTCCAGCTTTTTTCGCGTTTTCTGATGTAGATTTTGCAGAAAATTCGATTGGCGCACGCAGTTTTCCCGTAACTATGATATTTATTATTTTATTTTGCTTTAAACTTTTAAAAATCGGTGCAGATTTCGCTCGATCTTATTCTTAATTTTTCTCCGGTTTTGTGAACTTCCCGCAGCCCCAGGAGTATTTTTCGAACACTCCGCATCGAAATACATCGATTTACGTAATAAAATCCCCATGTAAAATTTTTACGGATTTTGAAAAAAACGTAAGGTTAACCCCTTTGAAGTTTTTTGACCCCAAAAAATGAAAGTACGAAATCTCCAGCTTTTTTCGCGTTTTCTGATGTAGATTTTGCAGAAAATTCGATTGGCGCACGCAGTTTTCCCGTAACTATGATATTTATTATTTTATTTTGCTTTAAACTTTACAAAATCGGTGCAGATTTCGCTCGATCTTATTCTTAATTTTTCTCCGGTTTTGTGAACTTCCCGCAGCCCCAGGAGTATTTTTCGAACACTCCGCATCGAAATACATCGATTTACGTAATAAAATCCCCATGTAAAATTTTTACGGATTTTGAAAAAAACGTAAGGTTAACCCCTTTGAAGTTTTTTGACCCCAAAAAATGAAAGTACGAAATCTCCAGCTTTTTTCGCGTTTTCTGATGTAGATTTTGCAGAAAATTCGATTGGCGCACGCAGTTTTCCCGTAACTATGATATTTATTATTTTATTTTGCTTTAAACTTTACAAAATCGGTGCAGATTTCGCTCGATCTTATTCTTAATTTTTCTCCGGTTTTGTGAACTTCCCGCAGCCCCAGGAGTATTTTTCGAACACTCCGCATCGAAATACATCGATTTACGTAATAAAATCCCCATGTAAAATTTTTACGGATTTTGAAAAAAACGTAAGGTTAACCCCTTTGAAGTTTTTTGACCCCAAAAAATGAAAGTACGAAATCTCCAGCTTTTTTCGCGTTTTCTGATGTAGATTTTGCAGAAAATTCGATTGGCGCACGCAGTTTTCCCGTAACTATGATATTTATTATTTTATTTTGCTTTAAACTTTACAAAATCGGTGCAGATTTCGCTCGATCTTATTCTTAATTTTTCTCCGGTTTTGTGAACTTCCCGCAGCCCCAGGAGTATTTTTCGAACACTCCGCATCGAAATACATCGATTTACGTAATAAAATCCCCATGTAAAATTTTTACGGATTTTGAAAAAAACGTAAGGTTAACCCCTTTGAAGTTTTTTGACCCCATAAAATGAAAGTACGAAATCTCCAGCTTTTTTCGCGTTTTCTGATGTAGATTTTGCAGAAAATTCGATTGGCGCACGCAGTTTTCCCGTAACTATGATATTTATTATTTTATTTTGCTTTAAACTTTACAAAATCGGTGCAGATTTCGCTCGATCTTATTCTTAATTTTTCTCCGGTTTTGTGAACTTCCCGCAGCCCCAGGAGTATTTTTCGAACACTCCGCATCGAAAAACATCGATTTACGTAATAAAATCCCCATGTAAAATTTTTACGGATTTTGAAAAAAACGTAAGGTTAACCCCTTTGAAGTTTTTTGACCCCAAAAAATGAAAGTACGAAATCTCCAGCTTTTTTCGCGTTTTCTGATGTAGATTTTGCAGAAAATTCGATTGGCGCACGCAGTTTTCCCGTAACTATGATATTTATTATTTTATTTTGCTTTAAACTTTTAAAAATCGGTGCAGATTTCGCTCGATCTTATTCTTAATTTTTCTCCGGTTTTGTGAACTTCCCGCAGCCCCAGGAGTATTTTTCGAACACTCCGCATCGAAATACATCGATTTACGTAATAAAATCCCCATGTAAAATTTTTACGGATTTTGAAAAAAACGTAAGGTTAACTTTGAAGTTTTTTGACCCCAAAAAATGAAAGTACGAAATCTCCAGCTTTTTTCGCGTTTTCTGATGTAGATTTTGCAGAAAATTCGATTGGCGCACGCAGTTTTCCCGTAACTATGATATTTATTATTTTATTTTGCTTTAAACTTTACAAAATCGGTGCAGATTTCGCTCGATCTTATTCTTAATTTTTCTCCGGTTTTGTGAACTTCCCGCAGCCCCAGGAGTATTTTTCGAACACTCCGCATCGAAATACATCGATTTACGTAATAAAATCCCCATGTAAAATTTTTACGGATTTTGAAAAAAACGTAAGGTTAACCCCTTTGAAGTTTTTTGACCCCAAAAAATGAAAGTACGAAATCTCCAGCTTTTTTCGCGTTTTCTGATGTAGATTTTGCAGAAAATTCGATTGGCGCACGCAGTTTTCCCGTAACTATGATATTTATTATTTTATTTTGCTTTAAACTTTACAAAATCGGTGCAGATTTCGCTCGATCTTATTCTTAATTTTTCTCCGGTTTTGTGAACTTCCCGCAGCCCCAGGAGTATTTTTCGAACACTCCGCATCGAAATACATCGATTTACGTAATAAAATCCCCATGTAAAATTTTTACGGATTTTGAAAAAAACGTAAGGTTAACCCCTTTGAAGTTTTTTGACCCCAAAAAATGAAAGTACGAAATCTCCAGCTTTTTTCGCGTTTTCTGATGTAGATTTTGCAGAAAATTCGATTGGCGCACGCAGTTTTCCCGTAACTATGATATTTATTATTTTATTTTGCTTTAAACTTTACAAAATCGGTGCAGATTTCGCTCGATCTTATTCTTAATTTTTCTCCGGTTTTGTGAACTTCCCGCAGCCCCAGGAGTATTTTTCGAACACTCCGCATCGAAATACATCGATTTACGTAATAAAATCCCCATGTAAAATTTTTACGGATTTTGAAAAAAACGTAAGGTTAACCCCTTTGAAGTTTTTTGACCCCAAAAAATGAAAGTACGAAATCTCCAGCTTTTTTCGCGTTTTCTGATGTAGATTTTGCAGAAAATTCGATTGGCGCACGCAGTTTTCCCGTAACTATGATATTTATTATTTTATTTTGCTTTAAACTTTACAAAATCGGTGCAGATTTCGCTCGATCTTATTCTTAATTTTTCTCCGGTTTTGTGAACTTCCCGCAGCCCCAGGAGTATTTTTCGAACACTCCGCATCGAAATACATCGATTTACGTAATAAAATCCCCATGTAAAATTTTTACGGATTTTGAAAAAAACGTAAGGTTAACCCCTTTGAAGTTTTTCGACCCCAAAAAATGAAAGTACGAAATCTCCAGCTTTTTTCGCGTTTTCTGATGTAGATTTTGCAGAAAATTCGATTGGCGCACGCAGTTTTCCCGTAACTATGATATTTATTATTTTATTTTGCTTTAAACTTTACAAAATCGGTGCAGATTTCGCTCGATCTTATTCTTAATTTTTCTCCGGTTTTGTGAACTTCCCGCAGCCCCAGGAGTATTTTTCGAACACTCCGCATCGAAATACATCGATTTACGTAATAAAATCCCCATGTAAAATTTTTACGGATTTTGAAAAAAACGTAAGGTTAACCCCTTTGAAGTTTTTTGACCCCAAAAAATGAAAGTACGAAATCTCCAGCTTTTTTCGCGTTTTCTGATGTAGATTTTGCAGAAAATTCGATTGGCGCACGCAGTTTTCCCGTAACTATGATATTTATTATTTTATTTTGCTTTAAACTTTTAAAAATCGGTGCAGATTTCGCTCGATCTTATTCTTAATTTTTCTCCGGTTTTGTGAACTTCCCGCAGCCCCAGGAGTATTTTTCGAACACTCCGCATCGAAATACATCGATTTACGTAATAAAATCCCCATGTAAAATTTTTACGGATTTTGAAAAAAACGTAAGGTTAACTTTGAAGTTTTTTGACCCCAAAAAATGAAAGTACGAAATCTCCAGCTTTTTTCGCGTTTTCTGATGTAGATTTTGCAGAAAATTCGATTGGCGCACGCAGTTTTCCCGTAACTATGATATTTATTATTTTATTTTGCTTTAAACTTTACAAAATCGGTGCAGATTTCGCTCGATCTTATTCTTAATTTTTCTCCGGTTTTGTGAACTTCCCGCAGCCCCAGGAGTATTTTTCGAACACTCCGCATCGAAATACATCGATTTACGTAATAAAATCCCCATGTAAAATTTTTACGGATTTTGAAAAAAACGTAAGGTTAACCCCTTTGAAGTTTTTTGACCCCAAAAAATGAAAGTACGAAATCTCCAGCTTTTTTCGCGTTTTCTGATGTAGATTTTGCAGAAAATTCGATTGGCGCACGCAGTTTTCCCGTAACTATGATATTTATTATTTTATTTTGCTTTAAACTTTACAAAATCGGTGCAGATTTCGCTCGATCTTATTCTTAATTTTTCTCCGGTTTTGTGAACTACCCGCAGCCCCAGGAGTATTTTTCGAACACTCCGCATCGAAATACATCGATTTACGTAATAAAATCCCCATGTAAAATTTTTACGGATTTTGAAAAAAACGTAAGGTTAACCCCTTTGAAGTTTTTCGACCCCAAAAAATGAAAGTACGAAATCTCCAGCTTTTTTCGCGTTTTCTGATGTAGATTTTGCAGAAAATTCGATTGGCGCACGCAGTTTTCCCGTAACTATGATATTTATTATTTTATTTTGCTTTAAACTTTACAAAATCGGTGCAGATTTCGCTCGATCTTATTCTTAATTTTTCTCCGGTTTTGTGAACTTCCCGCAGCCCCAGGAGTATTTTTCGAACACTCCGCATCGAAATACATCGATTTACGTAATAAAATCCCCATGTAAAATTTTTACGGATTTTGAAAAAAACGTAAGGTTAACCCCTTTGAAGTTTTTCGACCCCAAAAAATGAAAGTACGAAATCTCCAGCTTTTTTCGCGTTTTCTGATGTAGATTTTGCAGAAAATTCGATTTGGCACGCAGTTTTCCCGTAACTATGATATTTATTATTTTATTTTGCTTTAAACTTTACAAAATCGGTGCAGATTTCGCTCGATCTTATTCTTAATTTTTCTCCGGTTTTGTGAACTTCCCGCAGCCCCAGGAGTATTTTTCGAACACTCCGCATCGAAATACATCGATTTACGTAATAAAATCCCCATGTAAAATTTTTACGGATTTTGAAAAAAACGTAAGGTTAACCCCTTTGAAGTTTTTTGACCCCAAAAAATGAAAGTACGAAATCTCCAGCTTTTTTCGCGTTTTCTGATGTAGATTTTGCAGAAAATTCGATTGGCGCACGCAGTTTTCCCGTAACTATGATATTTATTATTTTATTTTGCTTTAAACTTTTAAAAATCGGTGCAGATTTCGCTCGATCTTATTCTTAATTTTTCTCCGGTTTTGTGAACTTCCCGCAGCCCCAGGAGTATTTTTCGAACACTCCGCATCGAAATACATCGATTTACGTAATAAAATCCCCATGTAAAATTTTTACGGATTTTGAAAAAAACGTAAGGTTAACTTTGAAGTTTTTTGACCCCAAAAAATGAAAGTACGAAATCTCCAGCTTTTTTCGCGTTTTCTGATGTAGATTTTGCAGAAAATTCGATTGGCGCACGCAGTTTTCCCGTAACTATGATATTTATTATTTTATTTTGCTTTAAACTTTACAAAATCGGTGCAGATTTCGCTCGATCTTATTCTTAATTTTTCTCCGGTTTTGTGAACTTCCCGCAGCCCCAGGAGTATTTTTCGAACACTCCGCATCGAAATACATCGATTTACGTAATAAAATCCCCATGTAAAATTTTTACGGATTTTGAAAAAAACGTAAGGTTAACTTTGAAGTTTTTTGACCCCAAAAAATGAAAGTACGAAATCTCCAGCTTTTTTCGCGTTTTCTGATGTAGATTTTGCAGAAAATTCGATTGGCGCACGCAGTTTTCCCGTAACTATGATATTTATTATTTTATTTTGCTTTAAACTTTACAAAATCGGTGCAGATTTCGCTCGATCTTATTCTTAATTTTTCTCCGGTTTTGTGAACTTCCCGCAGCCCCAGGAGTATTTTTCGAACACGCCGCATCGAAATACATCGATTTACGTAATAAAATCCCCATGTAAAATTTTTACGGATTATGAAAAAAACGTAAGGTTAACCCCTTTGAAGTTTTTTGACCCCAAAAAATGAAAGTACGAAATCTCCAGCTTTTTTCGCGTTTTCTGATGTAGATTTTGCAGAAAATTCGATTGGCGCACGCAGTTTTCCCGTAACTATGATATTTATTATTTTATTTTGCTTTAAACTTTACAAAATCGGTGCAGATTTTGCTCGATCTTATTCTTAATTTTTCTCCGGTTTTGTGAACTTCCCGCAGCCCCAGGAGTATTTTTCGAACACTCCGCATCGAAATACATCGATTTACGTAATAAAATCCCCATGTAAAATTTTTACGTATTTTGAAAAAAACGTAAGGTTAACCCCTTTGCAGTTTTTTGACCCCAAAAAATGAAAGTACGAAATCTCCAGCTTTTTTCGCGTTTTCTGATGTAGATTTTGCAGAAAATTCGATTGGCGCACGCAGTTTTCCCGTAACTATGATATTTATTATTTTATTTTGCTTCAAACTTTACAAAATCGGTGCAGATTTCGCTCGATCTTATTCTTAATTTTTCTCCGGTTTTGTGAACTTCCCGCAGCCCCAGGAGTATTTTTCGAACACTCCGCATCGAAATACATCGATTTACGTAATAAAATCCCCATGTAAAATTTTTACGGATTTTGAAAAAAACGTAAGGTTAACCCCTTTGAAGTTTTTCGACCCCAAAAAATGAAAGTACGAAATCTCCAGCTTTTTTCGCGTTTTCTGATGTAGATTTTGCAGAAAATTCGATTGGCGCACGCAGTTTTCCCGTAACTATCATATTTATTATTTTATTTTGCTTTAAACTTTTAAAAATCGGTGCAGATTTCGCTCGATCTTATTCTTAATTTTTCTCCGGTTTTGTGAACTTCCCGCAGCCCCAGGAGTATTTTTCGAACACTCCGCATCGAAATACATCGATTTACGTAATAAAATCCCCATGTAAAATTTTTACGGATTTTGAAAAAAACGTAAGGTTAACCCCTTTGCAGTTTTTTGACCCCAAAAAATGAAAGTACGAAATCTCCAGCTTTTTTCGCGTTTTCTGATGTAGATTTTGCAGAAAATTCGATTGGCGCACGCAGTTTTCCCGTAACTATGATATTTATTATTTTATTTTGCTTCAAACTTTACAAAATCGGTGCTGATTTCGCTCGATCTTATTCTTAATTTTTCTCCGGTTTTGTGAACTTCCCGCAGCCCCAGGAGTATTTTTCGAACACTCCGCATCGAAATACATCGATTTACGTAATAAAATCCCCATGTAAAATTTTTACGGATTTTGAAAAAAACGTAAGGTTAACCCCTTTGAAGTTTTTCGACCCCAAAAAATGAAAGTACGAAATCTCCAGCTTTTTTCGCGTTTTCTGATGTAGATTTTGCAGAAAATTCGATTGGCGCACGCAGTTTTCCCGTAACTATGATATTTATTATTTTATTTTGCTTTAAACTTTACAAATTCGGTGCAGATTTCGCTCGATCTTATTCTTAATTTTTCTCCGGTTTTGTGAACTTCCCGCAGCCCCAGGAGTATTTTTCGAACACTCCGCATCGAAATACATCGATTTACGTAATAAAATCCCCATGTAAAATTTTTACGGATTTTGAAAAAAACGTAAGGTTAACCCCTTTGAAGTTTTTTGACCCCAAAAAATGAAAGTACGAAATCTCCAGCTTTTTTCGCGTTTTCTGATGTAGATTTTGCAGAAAATTCGATTGGCGCACGCAGTTTTCCCGTAACTATGATATTTATTATTTTATTTTGCTTCAAACTTTACAAAATCGGTGCTGATTTCGCTCGATCTTATTCTTAATTTTTCTCCGGTTTTGTGAACTTCCCGCAGCCCCAGGAGTATTTTTCGAACACTCCGCATCGAAATACATCGATTTACGTAATAAAATCCCCATGTAAAATTTTTACGGATTTTGAAAAAAACGTAAGGTTAACCCCTTTGAAGTTTTTCGACCCCAAAAAATGAAAGTACGAAATCTCCAGCTTTTTTCGCGTTTTCTGATGTAGATTTTGCAGAAAATTCGATTGGCGCACGCAGTTTTCCCGTAACTATGATATTTATTATTTTATTTTGCTTTAAACTTTACAAATTCGGTGCAGATTTCGCTCGATCTTATTCTTAATTTTTCTCCGGTTTTGTGAACTTCCCGCAGCCCCAGGAGTATTTTTCGAACACTCCGCATCGAAATACATCGATTTACGTAATAAAATCCCCATGTAAAATTTTTACGGATTTTGAAAAAAACGTAAGGTTAACCCCTTTGAAGTTTTTTGACCCCAAAAAATGAAAGTACGAAATCTCCAGCTTTTTTCGCGTTTTCTGATGTAGATTTTGCAGAAAATTCGATTGGCGCACGCAGTTTTCCCGTAACTATGATATTTATTATTTTATTTTGCTTTAAACTTTACAAAATCGGTGCAGATTTCGCTCGATCTTATTCTTAATTTTTCTCCGGTTTTGTGAACTTCCCGCAGCCCCAGGAGTATTTTTCGAACACTCCGCATCGAAATACATCGATTTACGTAATAAAATCGCCATGTAAAATTTTTACGGATTTTGAAAAAAACGTAAGGTTAGCCCCTTTGAAGTTTTTCGACCCCAAAAAATGAAAGTACGAAATCTCCAGCTTTTTTCGCGTTTTCTGATGTAGATTTTGCAGAAAATTCGATTGGCGCACGCAGTTTTCCCGTAACTATGATATTTATTATTTTATTTTGCTTTAAACTTTACAAAATCGGTGCAGATTTCGCTCGATCTTATTCTTAATTTTTCTCCGGTTTTGTGAACTTCCCGCAGCCCCAGGAGTATTTTTCGAACACTCCGCATCGAAATACATCGATTTACGTAATAAAATCCCCATGTAAACTTTTTACGGATTTTGAAAAAAACGTAAGGTTAACCCCTTTGAAGTTTTTTGACCCCATAAAATGAAAGTACGAAATCTCCAGCTTTTTTCGCGTTTTCTGATGTAGATTTTGCAGAAAATTCGATTGGCGCACGCAGTTTTCCCGTAACTATGATATTTATTATTTTATTTTGCTTTAAACTTTACAAAATCGGTGCAGATTTCGCTCGATCTTATTCTTAATTTTTCTCCGGTTTTGTGAACTTCCCGCAGCCCCAGGAGTATTTTTCGAACACTCCGCATCGAAATACATCGATTTACGTAATAAAATCCCCATGTAAAATTTTTACGGATTTTGAAAAAAACGTAAGGTTAACCCCTTTGAAGTTTTTTGACCCCAAAAAATGAAAGTACGAAATCTCCAGCTTTTTTCGCGTTTTCTGATGTAGATTTTGCAGAAAATTCGATTGGCGCACGCAGTTTTCCCGTAACTATGATATTTATTATTTTATTTTGCTTTAAACTTTACAAAATCGGTGCAGATTTCGCTCGATCTTATTCTTAATTTTTCTCCGGTTTTGTGAACTACCCGCAGCCCCAGGAGTATTTTTCGAACACTCCGCATCGAAATACATCGATTTACGTAATAAAATCCCCATGTAAAATTTTTACGGATTTTGAAAAAAACGTAAGGTTAACCCCTTTGAAGTTTTTCGACCCCAAAAAATGAAAGTACGAAATCTCCAGCTTTTTTCGCGTTTTCTGATGTAGATTTTGCAGAAAATTCGATTGGCGCACGCAGTTTTCCCGTAACTATGATATTTATTATTTTATTTTGCTTTAAACTTTACAAAATCGGTGCAGATTTCGCTCGATCTTATTCTTAATTTTTCTCCGGTTTTGTGAACTTCCCGCAGCCCCAGGAGTATTTTTCGAACACTCCGCATCGAAATACATCGATTTACGTAATAAAATCCCCATGTAAAATTTTTACGGATTTTGAAAAAAACGTAAGGTTAACCCCTTTGAAGTTTTTTGACCCCAAAAAATGAAAGTACGAAATCTCCAGCTTTTTTCGCGTTTTCTGATGTAGATTTTGCAGAAAATTCGATTGGCGCACGCAGTTTTCCCGTAACTATGATATTTATTATTTTATTTTGCTTTAAACTTTACAAAATCGGTGCAGATTTCGCTCGATCTTATTCTTAATTTTTCTCCGGTTTTGTGAACTTCCCGCAGCCCCAGGAGTATTTTTCGAACACTCCGCATCGAAATACATCGATTTACGTAATAAAATCCCCATGTAAAATTTTTACGGATTTTGAAAAAAACGTAAGGTTAACTTTGAAGTTTTTTGACCCCAAAAAATGAAAGTACGAAATCTCCAGCTTTTTTCGGGTTTTCTGATGTAGATTTTGCAGAAAATTCGATTGGCGCACGCAGTTTTCCCGTAACTATGATATTTATTATTTTATTTTGCTTTAAACTTTACAAAATCGGTGCAGATTTCGCTCGATCTTATTCTTAATTTTTCTCCGGTTTTGTGAACTTCCCGCAGCCCCAGGAGTATTTTTCGAACACTCCGCATCGAAATACATCGATTTACGTAATAAAATCCCCATGTAAAATTTTTACGGATTTTGAAAAAAACGTAAGGTTAACCCCTTTGAAGTTTTTTGACCCCAAAAAATGAAAGTACGAAATCTCCAGCTTTTTTCGCGTTTTCTGATGTAGATTTTGCAGAAAATTCGATTGGCGCACGCAGTTTTCCCGTAACTATGATATTTATTATTTTATTTTGCTTTAAACTTTTAAAAATCGGTGCAGATTTCGCTCGATCTTATTCTTAATTTTTCTCCGGTTTTGTGAACTTCCCGCAGCCCCAGGAGTATTTTTCGAACACTCCGCATCGAAATACATCGATTTACGTAATAAAATCCCCATGTAAAATTTTTACGGATTTTGAAAAAAACGTAAGGTTAACCCCTTTGAAGTTTTTCGACCCCAAAAAATGAAAGTACGAAATCTCCAGCTTTTTTCGCGTTTTCTGATGTAGATTTTGCAGAAAATTCGATTGGCGCACGCAGTTTTCCCGTAACTATGATATTTATTATTTTATTTTGCTTTAAACTTTACAAAATCGGTGCAGATTTCGCTCGATCTTATTCTTAATTTTTCTCCGGTTTTGTGAACTTCCTGCAGCCCCAGGAGTATTTTTCGAACACTCCGCATCGAAATACATCGATTTACGTAATAAAATCCCCATGTAAAATTTTTACGGATTTTGAAAAAAACGTAAGGTTAACCCCTTTGAAGTTTTTTGACCCCAAAAAATGAAAGTACGAAATCTCCAGCTTTTTTCGCGTTTTCTGATGTAGATTTTGCAGAAAATTCGATTGGCGCACGCAGTTTTCCCGTAACTATGATATTTATTATTTTATTTTGCTTTAAACTTTACAAAATCGGTGCAGATTTCGCTCGATCTTATTCTTAATTTTTCTCCGGATTTGTGAACTTCCCGCAGCCCCAGGAGTATTTTTCGAACACTCCGCATCGAAATACATCGATTTACGTAATAAAATCCCCATGTAAAATTTTTACGGATTTTGAAAAAAACGTAAGGTTAACCCCTTTGAAGTTTTTTGACCCCATAAAATGAAAGTACGAAATCTCCAGCTTTTTTCGCGTTTTCTGATTAGGATTTTGCAGAAAATTCGATTGGCGCACGCAGTTTTCCCGTAACTATGATATTTATTATTTTATTTTGCTTTAAACTTTACAAAATCGGTGCAGATTTCGCTCGATCTTATTCTTAATTTTTCTCCGGTTTTGTGAACTTCCCGCAGCCCCAGGAGTATTTTTCGAACACTCCGCATCGAAATACATCGATTTACGTAATAAAATCCCCATGTAAAATTTTTACGGATTTTGAAAAAAACGTAAGGTTAACCCCTTTGAAGTTTTTTGACCCCATAAAATGAAAGTACGAAATCTCCAGCTTTTTTCGCGTTTTCTGATTAGGATTTTGCAGAAAATTCGATTGGCGCACGCAGTTTTCCCGTAACTATGATATTTATTATTTTATTTTGCTTTAAACTTTACAAAATCGGTGCAGATTTCGCTCGATCTTATTCTTAATTTTTCTCCGGTTTTGTGAACTTCCCGCAGCCCCAGGAGTATTTTTCGAACACTCCGCATCGAAATACATCGATTTACGTAATAAAATCCCCATGTAAAATTTTTACGGATTTTGAAAAAAACGTAAGGTTAACCCCTTTGAAGTTTTTTGACCCCAAAAAATGAAAGTACGAAATCTCCAGCTTTTTTCGCGTTTTCTGATGTAGATTTTGCAGAAAATTCGATTGGCGCACGCAGTTTTCCCGTAACTATGATATTTATTATTTTATTTTGCTTTAAACTTTACAAAATCGGTGCAGATTTCGCTCGATCTTATTCTTAATTTTTCTCCGGATTTGTGAACTTCCCGCAGCCCCAGGAGTATTTTTCGAACACTCCGCATCGAAATACATCGATTTACGTAATAAAATCCCCATGTAAAATTTTTACGGATTTTGAAAAAAACGTAAGGTTAACCACTTTGAAGTTTTTTGACCCCATAAAATGAAAGTACGAAATCTCCAGCTTTTTTCGCGTTTTCTGATTAGGATTTTGCAGAAAATTCGATTGGCGCACGCAGTTTTCCCGTAACTATGATATTTATTATTTTATTTTGCTTTAAACTTTACAAAATCGGTGCAGATTTCGCTCGATCTTATTCTTAATTTTTCTCCGGTTTTGTGAACTTCCCGCAGCCCCAGGAGTATTTTTCGAACACTCCGCATCGAAATACATCGATTTACGTAATAAAATCCCCATGTAAAATTTTTACGGATTTTGAAAAAAACGTAAGGTTAACCCCTTTGAAGTTTTTCGACCCCAAAAAATGAAAGTACGAAATCTCCAGCTTTTTTCGCGTTTTCTGATGTAGATTTTGCAGAAAATTCGATTGGCGCACGCAGTTTTCCCGTAACTATGATATTTATTATTTTATTTTGCTTTAAACTTTACAAAATCGGTGCAGATTTCGCTCGATCTTATTCTTAATTTTTCTCCGGTTTTGTGAACTTCCCGCAGCCCCAGGAGTATTTTTCGAACACTCCGCATCGAAATACATCGATTTACGTAATAAAATCCCCATGTAAAATTTTTACGGATTTTGAAAAAAACGTAAGGTTAACCCCTTTGAAGTTTTTTGACCCCATAAAATGAAAGTACGAAATCTCCAGCTTTTTTCGCGTTTTCTGATTAGGATTTTGCAGAAAATTCGATTGGCGCACGCAGTTTTCCCGTAACTATGATATTTATTATTTTATTTTGCTTTAAACTTTACAAAATCGGTGCAGATTTCGCTCGATCTTATTCTTAATTTTTCTCCGGTTTTGTGAACTTCCCGCAGCCCCAGGAGTATTTTTCGAACACTCCGCATCGAAATACATCGATTTACGTAATAAAATCCCCATGTAAAATTTTTACGGATTTTGAAAAAAACGTAAGGTTAACCCCTTTGAAGTTTTTTGACCCCAAAAAATGAAAGTACGAAATCTCCAGCTTTTTTCGCGTTTTCTGATGTAGATTTTGCAGAAAATTCGATTGGCGCACGCAGTTTTCCCGTAACTATGATATTTATTATTTTATTTTGCTTTAAACTTTACAAAATCGGTGCAGATTTCGCTCGATCTTATTCTTAATTTTTCTCCGGTTTTGTGAACTTCCCGCAGCCCCAGGAGTATTTTTCGAACACTCCGCATCGAAATACATCGATTTACGTAATAAAATCCCCATGTAAAATTTTTACGGATTTTGAAAAAAACGTAAGGTTAACCCCTTTGAAGTTTTTTGACCCCATAAAATGAAAGTACGAAATCTCCAGCTTTTTTCGCGTTTTCTGATGTAGATTTTGCAGAAAATTTGATTGGCGCACGCAGTTTTCCCGTAACTATGATATTTATTATTTTATTTTGCTTTAAACTTTACAAAATCGGTGCAGATTTCGCTCGATCTTATTCTTAATTTTTCTCCGGTTTTGTGAACTTCCCGCAGCCCCAGGAGTATTTTTCGAACACTCCGCATCGAAATACATCGATTTACGTAATAAAATCCCCATGTAAAATTTTTACGGATTTTGAAAAAAACGTAAGGTTAACCCCTTTGAAGTTTTTTGACCCCAAAAAATGAAAGTACGAAATCTCCAGCTTTTTTCGCGTTTTCTGATGTAGATTTTGCAGAAAATTCGATTGGCGCACGCAGTTTTCCCGTAACTATGATATTTATTATTTTATTTTGCTTTAAACTTTTAAAAATCGGTGCAGATTTCGCTCGATCTTATTCTTAATTTTTCTCCGGTTTTGTGAACTTCCCGCAGCCCCAGGAGTATTTTTCGAACACTCCGCATCGAAATACATCGATTTACGTAATAAAATCCCCATGTAAAATTTTTACGGATTTTGAAAAAAACGTAAGGTTAACTTTGAAGTTTTTTGACCCCAAAAAATGAAAGTACGAAATCTCCAGCTTTTTTCGCGTTTTCTGATGTAGATTTTGCAGAAAATTCGATTGGCGCACGCAGTTTTCCCGTAACTATGATATTTATTATTTTATTTTGCTTTAAACTTTACAAAATCGGTGCAGATTTCGCTCGATCTTATTCTTAATTTTTCTCCGGTTTTGTGAACTTCCCGCAGCCCCAGGAGTATTTTTCGAACACTCCGCATCGAAATACATCGATTTACGTAATAAAATCCCCATGTAAAATTTTTACGGATTTTGAAAAAAACGTAAGGTTAACCCCTTTGAAGTTTTTTGACCCCAAAAAATGAAAGTACGAAATCTCCAGCTTTTTTCGCGTTTTCTGATGTAGATTTTGCAGAAAATTCGATTGGCTCACGCAGTTTTCCCGTAACTATGATATTTATTATATTATTTTGCTTCAAACTTTACAAAATCGGTGCAGATTTCGCTCGATCTTATTCTTAATTTTTCTCCGGTTTTGTGAACTTCCCGCAGCCCCAGGAGTATTTTTCGAACACTCCGCATCGAAATACATCGATTTACGTAATAAAATCCCCATGTAAAATTTTTACGGATTTTGAAAAAAACGTAAGGTTAACCCCTTTGAAGTTTTTTGACCCCAAAAAATGAAAGTACGAAATCTCCAGCTTTTTTCGCGTTTTCTGATGTAGATTTTGCAGAAAATTCGATTGGCGCACGCAGTTTTCCCGTAACTATGATATTTATTATTTTATTTTGCTTTAAACTTTACAAAATCGGTGCAGATTTCGCTCGATCTTATTCTTAATTTTTCTCCGGCTTTGTGAACTTCCCGCAGCCCCAGGAGTATTTTTCGAACACTCCGCATCGAAATACATCGATTTACGTAATAAAATCCCCATGTAAAATTTTTACGGATTTTGAAAAAAACGTAAGGTTAACCCCTTTGAAGTTTTTTGACCCCATAAAATGAAAGTACGAAATCTCCAGCTTTTTTCGCGTTTTCTGATGTAGATTTTGCAGAAAATTCGATTGGCGCACGCAGTTTTCCCGTAACTATGATATTTATTATTTTATTTTGCTTTAAACTTTTAAAAATCGGTGCAGATTTCGCTCGATCTTATTCTTAATTTTTCTCCGGTTTTGTGAACTTCCCGCAGCCCCAGGAGTATTTTTCGTACACTCCGCATCGAAATACATCGATTTACGTAATAAAATCCCCATGTAAAATTTTTACGGATTTTGAAAAAAACGTAAGGTTAACTTTGAAGTTTTTTGACCCCAAAAAATGAAAGTACGAAATCTCCAGCTTTTTTCGCGTTTTCTGATGTAGATTTTGCAGAAAATTCGATTGGCGCACGCAGTTTTCCCGTAACTATGATATTTATTATTTTATTTTGCTTTAAACTTTACAAAATCGGTGCAGATTTCGCTCGATCTTATTCTTAATTTTTCTCCGGTTTTGTGAACTTCCCGCAGCCCCAGGAGTATTTTTCGAACACTCCGCATCGAAATACATCGATTTACGTAATAAAATCCCCATGTAAAATTTTTACGGATTTTGAAAAAAACGTAAGGTTAACCCCTTTGAAGTTTTTTGACCCCATAAAATGAAAGTACGAAATCTCCAGCTTTTTTCGCGTTTTCTGATTAGGATTTTGCAGAAAATTCGATTGGCGCACGCAGTTTTCCCGTAACTATGATATTTATTATTTTATTTTGCTTTAAACTTTACAAAATCGGTGCAGATTTCGCTCGATCTTATTCTTAATTTTTCTCCGGTTTTGTGAACTACCCGCAGCCCCAGGAGTATTTTTCGAACACTCCGCATCGAAATACATCGATTTACGTAATAAAATCCCCATGTAAAATTTTTACGGATTTTGAAAAAAACGTAAGGTTAACCCCTTTGAAGTTTTTCGACCCCAAAAAATGAAAGTACGAAATCTCCAGCTTTTTTCGCGTTTTCTGATGTAGATTTTGCAGAAAATTCGATTGGCGCACGCAGTTTTCCCGTAACTATGATATTTATTATTTTATTTTGCTTTAAACTTTACAAAATCGGTGCAGATTTCGCTCGATCTTATTCTTAATTTTTCTCCGGTTTTGTGAACTTCCCGCAGCCCCAGGAGTATTTTTCGAACACTCCGCATCGAAATACATCGATTTACGTAATAAAATCCCCATGTAAAATTTTTACGGATTTTGAAAAAAACGTAAGGTTAACCCCTTTGAAGTTTTTTGACCCCAAAAAATGAAAGTACGAAATCTCCAGCTTTTTTCGCGTTTTCTGTTGTAGATTTTGCAGAAAATTCGATTGGCGCACGCAGTTTTCCCGTAACTATGATATTTATTATTTTATTTTGCTTTAAACTTTACAAATTCGGTGCAGATTTCGCTCGATCTTATTCTTAATTTTTCTCCGGTTTTGTGAACTTCCCGCAGCCCCAGGAGTATTTTTCGAACACTCCGCATCGAAATACATCGATTTACGTAATAAAATCCCCATGTAAAATTTTTACGGATTTTGAAAAAAACGTAAGGTTAACCCCTTTGAAGTTTTTTGACCCCAAAAAATGAAAGTACGAAATCTCCAGCTTTTTTCGCGTTTTCTGATGTAGATTTTGCAGAAAATTCGATTGGCTCACGCAGTTTTCCCGTAACTATGATATTTATTATATTATTTTGCTTCAAACTTTACAAAATCGGTGCAGATTTCGCTCGATCTTATTCTTAATTTTTCTCCGGTTTTGTGAACTTCCCGCAGCCCCAGGAGTATTTTTCGAACACTCCGCATCGAAATACATCGATTTACGTAATAAATTCCCCATGTAAAATTTTTACGGATTTTGAAAAAAACGTAAGGTTAACCCCTTTGAAGTTTTTTGACCCCAAAAAATGAAAGTACGAAATCTCCAGCTTTTTTCGCGTTTTCTGATGTAGATTTTGCAGAAAATTCGATTGGCGCACGCAGTTTTCCCGTAACTATGATATTTATTATTTTATTTTGCTTTAAACTTTACAAAATCGGTGCAGATTTCGCTCGATCTTATTCTTAATTTTTCTCCGGTTTTGTGAACTTCCCGCAGCCCCAGGAGTATTTTTCGAACACTCCGCATCGAAATACATCGATTTACGTAATAAAATCCCCATGTAAAATTTTTACGGATTTTGAAAAAAACGTAAGGTTAACCCCTTTGAAGTTTTTTGACCCCAAAAAATGAAAGTACGAAATCTCCAGCTTTTTTCGCGTTTTCTGATGTAGATTTTGCAGAAAATTCGATTGGCGCACGCAGTTTTCCCGTAACTATGATATTTATTATTTTATTTTGCTTTAAACTTTACAAAATCGGTGCAGATTTCGCTCGATCTTATTCTTAATTTTTCTCCGGTTTTGTGAACTTCCCGCAGCCCCAGGAGTATTTTTCGAACACTCCGCATCGAAATACATCGATTTACGTAATAAAATCCCCATGTAAAATTTTTACGGATTTTGAAAAAAACGTAAGGTTAACCCCTTTGAAGTTTTTTGACCCCAAAAAATGAAAGTACGAAATCTCCAGCTTTTTTCGCGTTTTCTGATGTAGATTTTGCAGAAAATTCGATTGGCGCACGCAGTTTTCCTGTAACTATGATATTTATTATTTTATTTTGCTTTAAACTTTTAAAAATCGGTGCAGATTTCGCTCGATCTTATTCTTAATTTTTCTCCGGTTTTGTGAACTTCCCGCAGCCCCAGGAGTATTTTTCGAACACTCCGCATCGAAATACATCGATTTACGTAATAAAATCCCCATGTAAAATTTTTACGGATTTTGAAAAAAACGTAAGGTTAACTTTGAAGTTTTTTGACCCCAAAAAATGAAAGTACGAAATCTCCAGCTTTTTTCGCGTTTTCTGATGTAGATTTTGCAGAAAATTCGATTGGCGCACGCAGTTTTCCCGTAACTATGATATTTATTATTTTATTTTGCTTTAAACTTTACAAAATCGGTGCAGATTTCGCTCGATCTTATTCTTAATTTTTCTCCGGTTTTGTGAACTACCCGCAGCCCCAGGAGTATTTTTCGAACACTCCGCATCGAAATACATCGATTTACGTAATAAAATCCCCATGTAAAATTTTTACGGATTTTGAAAAAAACGTAAGGTTAACCCCTTTGAAGTTTTTCGACCCCAAAAAATGAAAGTACGAAATCTCCAGCTTTTTTCGCGTTTTCTGATGTAGATTTTGCAGAAAATTCGATTGGCGCACGCAGTTTTCCCGTAACTATGATATTTATTATTTTATTTTGCTTTAAACTTTACAAAATCGGTGCAGATTTCGCTCGATCTTATTCTTAATTTTTCTCCGGTTTTGTGAACTTCCCGCAGCCCCAGGAGTATTTTTCGAACACTCCGCATCGAAATACATCGATTTACGTAATAAAATCCCCATGTAAAATTTTTACGGATTTTGAAAAAAACGTAAGGTTAACTTTGAAGTTTTTTGACCCCAAAAAATGAAAGTACGAAATCTCCAGCTTTTTTCGCGTTTTCTGATGTAGATTTTGCAGAAAATTCGATTGGCGCACGCAGTTTTCCCGTAACTATGATATTTATTATTTTATTTTGCTTTAAACTTTACAAAATCGGTGCAGATTTCGCTCGATCTTATTCTTAATTTTTCTCCGGTTTTGTGAACTTCCCGCAGCCCCAGGAGTATTTTTCGAACACTCCGCATCGAAATACATCGATTTACGTAATAAATTCCCCATGTAAAATTTTTACGGATATTGAAAAAAACGTAAGGTTAACCCCTTTGAAGTTTTTTGACCCCAAAAAATGAAAGTACGAAATCTCCAGCTTTTTTCGCGTTTTCTGATGTAGATTTTGCAGAAAATTCGATTGGCGCACGCAGTTTTCCCGTAACTATGATATTTATTATATTATTTTGCTTCAAACTTTACAAAATCGGTGCAGATTTCGCTCGATCTTATTCTTAATTTTTCTCCGGTTTTGTGAACTTCCCGCAGCCCCAGGAGTATTTTTCGAACACTCCGCATCGAAATACATCGATTTACGTAATAAAATCCCCATGTAAAATTTTTACGGATTTTGAAAAAAACGTAAGGTTAACCCCTTTGAAGTTTTTCGACCCCAAAAAATGAAAGTACGAAATCTCCAGCTTTTTTCGCGTTTTCTGATGTAGATTTTGCAGAAAATTCGATTGGCGCACGCAGTTTTCCCGTAACTATGATATTTATTATTTTATTTTGCTTTAAACTTTACAAAATCGGTGCAGATTTCGCTCGATCTTATTCTTAATTTTTCTCCGGTTTTGTGAACTACCCGCAGCCCCAGGAGTATTTTTCGAAAACTCCGCATCGAAATACATCGATTTACGTAATAAAATCCCCATGTAAAATTTTTACGGATTTTGAAAAAAACGTAAGGTTAACCCCTTTGAAGTTTTTCGACCCCAAAAAATGAAAGTACGAAATCTCCAGCTTTTTTCGCGTTTTCTGATGTAGATTTTGCAGAAAATTCGATTGGCGCACGCAGTTTTCCCGTAACTATGATATTTATTATTTTATTTTGCTTTAAACTTTACAAAATCGGTGCAGATTTCGCTCGATCTTATTCTTAATTTTTCTCCGGTTTTGTGAACTTCCCGCAGCCCCAGGAGTATTTTTCGAACACTCCGCATCGAAATACATCGATTTACGTAATAAAATCCCCATGTAAAATTTTTACGGATTTTGAAAAAAACGTAAGGTTAACCCCTTTGAAGTTTTTTGACCCCATAAAATGAAAGTACGAAATCTCCAGCTTTTTTCGCGTTTTCTGATGTAGATTTTGCAGAAAATTCGATTGGCGCACGCAGTTTTCCCGTAACTATGATATTTATTATTTTATTTTGCTTTAAACTTTACAAAATCGGTGCAGATTTCGCTCGATCTTATTCTTAATTTTTCTCCGGTTTTGTGAACTTCCCGCATCCCCAGGAGTATTTTTCGAACACTCCGCATCGAAATACATCGATTTACGTAATAAAATCCCCATGTAAAATTTTTACGGATTTTGAAAAAAACGTAAGGTTAACCCCTTTGAAGTTTTTTGACCTCAAAAAATGAAAGTACGAAATCTCCAGCTTTTTTCGCGTTTTCTGATGTAGATTTTGCAGAAAATTCGATTGGCGCACGCAGTTTTCCCGTAACTATGATATTTATTATTTTATTTTGCTTTAAACTTTACAAAATCGGTGCAGATTTCGCTCGATCTTATTCTTAATTTTTCTCCGGTTTTGTGAACTTCCCGCATCCCCAGGAGTATTTTTCGAACACTCCGCATCGAAATACATCGATTTACGTAATAAAATCCCCATGTAAAATTTTTACGGATTTTGAAAAAAACGTAAGGTTAACCCCTTTGAAGTTTTTTGACCCCAAAAAATGAAAGTACGAAATCTCCAGCTTTTTTCGCGTTTTCTGATGTAGATTTTGCAGAAAATTCGATTGGCGCACGCAGTTTTCCCGTAACTATGATATTTATTATTTTATTTTGCTTTAAACTTTACAAAATCGGTGCAGATTTCGCTCGATCTTATTCTTAATTTTTCTCCGGTTTTGTGAACTTCCCGCAGCCCCAGGAGTATTTTTCGAACACTCCGCATCGAAATACATCGATTTACGTAATAAAATCCCCAGGTTAAATTTTTACGGATTTTGAAAAAAACGTAAGGTTAACCCCTTTGAAGTTTTTTGACCCCAAAAAATGAAAGTACGAAATCTCCAGCTTTTTTCGCGTTTTCTGATGTAGATTTTGCAGAAAATTCGATTGGCGCACGCAGTTTTCCCGTAACTATGATATTTATTATTTTATTTTGCTTTAAACTTTACAAAATCGGTGCAGATTTCGCTCGATCTTATTCTTAATTTTTCTCCGGTTTTGTGAACTTCCCGCAGCCCCAGGAGTATTTTTCGAACACTCCGCATCGAAATACATCGATTTACGTAATAAAATCCCCATGTAAAATTTTTACGGATTTTGAAAAAAACGTAAGGTTAACTTTGAAGTTTTTTGACCCCAAAAAATGAAAGTACGAAATCTCCAGCTTTTTTCGCGTTTTCTGATGTAGATTTTGCAGAAAATTCGATTGGCGCACGCAGTTTTCCCGTAACTATGATATTTATTATTTTATTTTGCTTTAAACTTTACAAAATCGGTGCAGATTTCGCTCGATCTTATTCTTAATTTTTCTCCGGTTTTGTGAACTTCCCGCAGCCCCAGGAGTATTTTTCGAACACTCCGCATCGAAATACATCGATTTACGTAATAAATTCCCCATGTAAAATTTTTACGGATATTGAAAAAAACGTAAGGTTAACCCCTTTGAAGTTTTTTGACCCCAAAAAATGAAAGTACGAAATCTCCAGCTTTTTTCGCGTTTTCTGATGTAGATTTTGCAGAAAATTCGATTGGCGCACGCAGTTTTCCCGTAACTATGATATTTATTATATTATTTTGCTTCAAACTTTACAAAATCGGTGCAGATTTCGCTCGATCTTATTCTTAATTTTTCTCCGGTTTTGTGAACTTCCCGCAGCCCCAGGAGTATTTTTCGAACACTCCGCATCGAAATACATCGATTTACGTAATAAAATCCCCATGTAAAATTTTTACGGATTTTGAAAAAAACGTAAGGTTAACCCCTTTGAAGTTTTTCGACCCCAAAAAATGAAAGTACGAAATCTCCAGCTTTTTTCGCGTTTTCTGATGTAGATTTTGCAGAAAATTCGATTGGCGCACGCAGTTTTCCCGTAACTATGATATTTATTATTTTATTTTGCTTTAAACTTTACAAAATCGGTGCAGATTTCGCTCGATCTTATTCTTAATTTTTCTCCGGTTTTGTGAACTACCCGCAGCCCCAGGAGTATTTTTCGAACACTCCGCATCGAAATACATCGATTTACGTAATAAAATCCCCATGTAAAATTTTTACGGATTTTGAAAAAAACGTAAGGTTAACCCCTTTGAAGTTTTTCGACCCCAAAAAATGAAAGTACGAAATCTCCAGCTTTTTTCGCGTTTTCTGATGTAGATTTTGCAGAAAATTCGATTGGCGCACGCAGTTTTCCCGTAACTATGATATTTATTATTTTATTTTGCTTTAAACTTTACAAAATCGGTGCAGATTTCGCTCGATCTTATTCTTAATTTTTCTCCGGTTTTGTGAACTTCCCGCAGCCCCAGGAGTATTTTTCGAACACTCCGCATCGAAATACATCGATTTACGTAATAAAATCCCCATGTAAAATTTTTACGGATTTTGAAAAAAACGTAAGGTTAACCCCTTTGAAGTTTTTTGACCCCATAAAATGAAAGTACGAAATCTCCAGCTTTTTTCGCGTTTTCTGATGTAGATTTTGCAGAAAATTCGATTGGCGCACGCAGTTTTCCCGTAACTATGATATTTATTATTTTATTTTGCTTTAAACTTTACAAAATCGGTGCAGATTTCGCTCGATCTTATTCTTAATTTTTCTCCGGTTTTGTGAACTTCCCGCATCCCCAGGAGTATTTTTCGAACACTCCGCATCGAAATACATCGATTTACGTAATAAAATCCCCATGTAAAATTTTTACGGATTTTGAAAAAAACGTAAGGTTAACCCCTTTGAAGTTTTTTGACCTCAAAAAATGAAAGTACGAAATCTCCAGCTTTTTTCGCGTTTTCTGATGTAGATTTTGCAGAAAATTCGATTGGCGCACGCAGTTTTCCCGTAACTATGATATTTATTATTTTATTTTGCTTTAAACTTTACAAAATCGGTGCAGATTTCGCTCGATCTTATTCTTAATTTTTCTCCGGTTTTGTGAACTTCCCGCATCCCCAGGAGTATTTTTCGAACACTCCGCATCGAAATACATCGATTTACGTAATAAAATCCCCATGTAAAATTTTTACGGATTTTGAAAAAAACGTAAGGTTAACCCCTTTGAAGTTTTTTGACCCCAAAAAATGAAAGTACGATATCTCCAGCTTTTTTCGCGTTTTCTGATGTAGATTTTGCAGAAAATTCGATTGGCGCACGCAGTTTTCCCGTAACTATGATATTTATTATTTTATTTTGCTTTAAACTTTACAAAATCGGTGCAGATTTCGCTCGATCTTATTCTTAATTTTTCTCCGGTTTTGTGAACTTCCCGCAGCCCCAGGAGTATTTTTCGAACACTCCGCATCGAAATACATCGATTTACGTAATAAAATCCCCAGGTTAAATTTTTACGGATTTTGAAAAAAACGTAAGGTTAACCCCTTTGAAGTTTTTTGACCCCAAAAAATGAAAGTACGAAATCTCCAGCTTTTTTCGCGTTTTCTGATGTAGATTTTGCAGAAAATTCGATTGGCGCACGCAGTTTTCCCGTAACTATGATATTTATTATTTTATTTTGCTTTAAACTTTACAAAATCGGTGCAGATTTGCTCGATCTTATTCTTAATTTTTCTCCGGTTTTGTGAACTTCCCGCAGCCCCAGGAGTATTTTTCGAACACTCCGCATCGAAATACATCGATTTACGTAATAAAATCCCCATGTAAAATTTTTACGGATTTTGAAAAAAACGTAAGGTTAACCCCTTTGAAGTTTTTCGACCCCAAAAAATGAAAGTACGAAATCTCCAGCTTTTTTCGCGTTTTCTGATGTAGATTTTGCAGAAAATTCGATTGGCGCACGCAGTTTTCCCGTAACTATGATATTTATTATTTTATTTTGCTTTAAACTTTACAAAATCGGTGCAGATTTCGCTCGATCTTATTCTTAATTTTTCTCCGGTTTTGTGAACTTCCCGCAGCCCCAGGAGTATTTTTCGAACACTCCGCATCGAAATACATCGATTTACGTAATAAAATCCCCATGTAAAATTTTTACGGATTTTGAAAAAAACGTAAGGTTAACCCCTTTGAAGTTTTTTGACCCCATAAAATGATAGTACGAAATCTCCAGCTTTTTTCGCGTTTTCTGATGTAGATTTTGCAGAAAATTCGATTGGCGCACGCAGTTTTCCCGTAACTATGATATTTATTATTTTATTTTGCTTTAAACTTTACAAAATCGGTGCAGATTTCGCTCGATCTTATTCTTAATTTTTCTCCGGTTTTGTGAACTTCCCGCAGCCCCAGGAGTATTTTTCGAACACTCCGCATCGAAATACATCGATTTACGTAATAAAATCCCCATGTAAAATTTTTACGGATTTTGAAAAAAACGTAAGGTTAACCCCTTTGAAGTTTTTCGACCCCAAAAAATGAAAGTACGAAATCTCCAGCTTTTTTCGCGTTTTCTGATGTAGATTTTGCAGAAAATTCGATTGGCGCACGCAGTTTTCCCGTAACTATGATATTTATTATTTTATTTTGCTTTAAACTTTACAAAATCGGTGCAGATTTCGCTCGATCTTATTCTTAATTTTTCTCCGGTTTTGTGAACTTCCCGCAGCCCCAGGAGTATTTTTCGAACACTCCGCATCGAAATACATCGATTTACGTAATAAAATCCCCATGTAAAATTTTTACGGATTTTGAAAAAAACGTAAGGTTAACCCCTTTGAAGTTTTTTGACCCCATAAAATGAAAGTACGAAATCTCCAGCTTTTTTCGCGTTTTCTGACGTAGATTTTGCAGAAAATTCGATTGGCGCACGCAGTTTTCCCGTAACTATGATATTTATTATTTTATGTTGCTTTAAACTTTACAAAATCGGTGCAGATTTCGCTCGATCTTATTCTTAATTTTTCTCCGGTTTTGTGAACTTCCCGCAGCCCCAGGAGTATTTTTCGAACACTCCGCATCGAAATACATCGATTTACGTAATAAAATCCCCATGTAAAATTTTTACGGATTTTGAAAAAAACGTAAGGTTAACCCCTTTGAAGTTTTTTGACCCCAAAAAATGAAAGTACGAAATCTCCAGCTTTTTTCGCGTTTTCTGATGTAGATTTTGCAGAAAATTCGATTGGCTCACGCAGTTTTCCCGTAACTATGATATTTATTATATTATTTTGCTTCAAACTTTACAAAATCGGTGCAGATTTCGCTCGATCTTATTCTTAATTTTTCTCCGGTTTTGTGAACTACCCGCAGCCCCAGGAGTATTTTTCGAACACTCCGCATCGAAATACATCGATTTACGTAATAAAATCCCCATGTAAAATTTTTACGGATTTTGAAAAAAACGTAAGGTTAACCCCTTTGAAGTTTTTCGACCCCAAAAAATGAAAGTACGAAATCTCCAGCTTTTTTCGCGTTTTCTGATGTAGATTTTGCAGAAAATTCGATTGGCGCACGCAGTTTTCCCGTAACTATGATATTTATTATTTTATTTTGCTTTAAACTTTACAAAATCGGTGCAGATTTCGCTCGATCTTATTCTTAATTTTTCTCCGGTTTTGTGAACTTCCCGCAGCCCCAGGAGTATTTTTCGAACACTCCGCATCGAAATACATCGATTTACGTAATAAAATCCCCATGTAAAATTTTTACGGATTTTGAAAAAAACGTAAGGTTAACCCCTTTGAAGTTTTTCGACCCCAAAAAATGAAAGTACGAAATCTCCAGCTTTTTTCGCGTTTTCTGATGTAGATTTTGCAGAAAATTCGATTGGCGCACGCAGTTTTCCCGTAACTATGATATTTATTATTTTATTTTGCTTTAAACTTTACAAAATCGGTGCAGATTTCGCTCGATCTTATTCTTAATTTTTCTCCGGTTTTGTGAACTTCCCGCAGCCCCAGGAGTATTTTTCGAACACTCCGCATCGAAATACATCGATTTACGTAATAAAATCCCCATGTTAAATTTTTACGGATTTTTAAAAAAACGTAAGGTTAACCCCTTTGAAGTTTTTTGACCCCAAAAAATGAAAGTACGAAATCTCCAGCTTTTTTCGCGTTTTCTGATGTAGATTTTGCAGAAAATTCGATTGGCGCACGCAGTTTTCCCGTAACTATGATATTTATTATTTTATTTTGCTTTAAACTTTACAAAATCGGTGCAGATTTCGCTCGATCTTATTCTTAATTTTTCTCCGGTTTTGTGAACTTCCCGCAGCCCCAGGAGTATTTTTCGAACACTCCGCATCGAAATACATCGATTTACGTAATAAAATCCCCATGTTAAATTTTTACGGATTTTGAAAAAAACGTAAGGTTAACCCCTTTGAAGTTTTTTGACCCCATAAAATGAAAGTACGAAATCTCCAGCTTTTTTCGCGTTTTCTGATGTAGATTTTGCAGAAAATTCGATTGGCGCACGCAGTTTTCCCGTAACTATGATATTTATTATTTTATTTTGCTTTAAACTTTACAAAATCGGTGCAGATTTCGCTCGATCTTATTCTTAATTTTTCTCCGGTTTTGTGAACTTCCCGCAGCCCCAGGAGTATTTTTCGAACACTCCGCATCGAAATACATCGATTTACGTAATAAAATCCCCATGTAAAATTTTTACGGATTTTGAAAAAAACGTAAGGTTAACCCCTTTGAAGTTTTTTGACCCCAAAAAATGAAAGTACGAAATCTCCAGCTTTTTTCGCGTTTTCTGATGTAGATTTTGCAGAAAATTCGATTGGCTCACGCAGTTTTCCCGTAACTATGATATTTATTATATTATTTTGCTTCAAACTTTACAAAATCGGTGCAGATTTCGCTCGATCTTATTCTTAATTTTTCTCCGGTTTTGTGAACTTCCCGCAGCCCCAGGAGTATTTTTCGAACACTCCGCATCGAAATACATCGATTTACGTAATAAAATCCCCATGTAAAATTTTTACGGATTTTGAAAAAAACGTAAGGTTAACCCCTTTGAAGTTTTTTGACCCCATAAAATGAAAGTACGAAATCTCCAGCTTTTTTCGCGTTTTCTGATGTAGATTTTGCAGAAAATTCGATTGGCGCACGCAGTTTTCCCGTAACTATGATATTTATTATTTTATTTTGCTTTAAACTTTACAAAATCGGTGCAGATTTCGCTCGATCTTATTCTTAATTTTTCTCCGGTTTTGTGAACTTCCCGCAGCCCCAGGAGTATTTTTCGAACACTCCGCATCGAAATACATCGATTTACGTAATAAAATCCCCATGTAAAATTTTTACGGATTTTGAAAAAAACGTAAGGTTAACCCCTTTGAAGTTTTTTGACCCCATAAAATGAAAGTACGAAATCTCCAGCTTTTTTCGCGTTTTCTGATGTAGATTTTGCAGAAAATTCGATTGGCGCACGCAGTTTTCCCGTAACTATGATATTTATTATTTTATTTTGCTTTAAACTTTTAAAAATCGGTGCAGATTTCGCTCGATCTTATTCTTAATTTTTCTCCGGTTTTGTGAACTTCCCGCAGCCCCAGGAGTATTTTTCGAACACTCCGCATCGAAATACATCGATTTACGTAATAAAATCCCCATGTAAAATTTTTACGGATTTTGAAAAAAACGTAAGGTTAACTTTGAAGTTTTTTGACCCCAAAAAATGAAAGTACGAAATCTCCAGCTTTTTTCGCGTTTTCTGATGTAGATTTTGCAGAAAATTCGATTGGCGCACGCAGTTTTCCCGTAACTATGATATTTATTATTTTATTTTGCTTTAAACTTTACAAAATCGGTGCAGATTTCGCTCGATCTTATTCTTAATTTTTCTCCGGTTTTGTGAACTTCCCGCAGCCCCAGGAGTATTTTTCGAACACTCCGCATCGAAATACATCGATTTACGTAATAAAATACCCATGTAAAATTTTTACGGATTTTGAAAAAAACGTAAGGTTAACCCCTTTGAAGTTTTTTGACCCCAAAAAATGAAAGTACGAAATCTCCAGCTTTTTTCGCGTTTTCTGATGTAGATTTTGCAGAAAATTCGATTGGCGCACGCAGTTTTCCCGTAACTATGATATTTATTATTTTATTTTGCTTTAAACTTTTAAAAATCGGTGCAGATTTCGCTCGATCTTATTCTTAATTTTTCTCCGGTTTTGTGAACTTCCCGCAGCCCCAGGAGTATTTTTCGAACACTCCGCATCGAAATACATCGATTTACGTAATAAAATCCCCATGTAAAATATTTACGGATTTTGAAAAAAACGTAAGGTTAACTTTGAAGTTTTTTGACCCCAAAAAATGAAAGTACGAAATCTCCAGCTTTTTTCGCGTTTTCTGATGTAGATTTTGCAGAAAATTCGATTGGCGCACGCAGTTTTCCCGTAACTATGATATTTATTATTTTATTTTGCTTTAAACTTTACAAAATCGGTGCAGATTTCGCTCGATCTTATTCTTAATTTTTCTCCGGTTTTGTGAACTTCCCGCAGCCCCAGGAGTATTTTTCGAACACTCCGCATCGAAATACATCGATTTACGTAATAAAATCCCCATGTAAAATTTTTACGGATTTTGAAAAAAACGTAAGGTTAACCCCTTTGAAGTTTTTTGACCCCAAAAAATGAAAGTACGAAATCTCCAGCTTTTTTCGCGTTTTCTGATGTAGATTTTGCAGAAAATTCGATTGGCTCACGCAGTTTTCCCGTAACTATGATATTTATTATATTATTTTGCTTCAAACTTTACAAAATCGGTGCAGATTTCGCTCGATCTTATTCTTAATTTTTCTCCGGTTTTGTGAACTTCCCGCAGCCCCAGGAGTATTTTTCGAACACTCCGCATCGAAATACATCGATTTACGTAATAAAATCCCCATGTAAAATTTTTACGGATTTTGAAAAAAACGTAAGGTTAACCCCTTTGAAGTTTTTTGACCCCAAAAAATGAAAGTACGAAATCTCCAGCTTTTTTCGCGTTTTCTGATGTAGATTTTGCAGAAAATTCGATTGGCGCACGCAGTTTTCCCGTAACTATGATATTTATTATTTTATTTTGCTTTAAACTTTTAAAAATCGGTGCAGATTTCGCTCGATCTTATTCTTAATTTTTCTCCGGTTTTGTGAACTTCCCGCAGCCCCAGGAGTATTTTTCGAACACTCCGCATCGAAATACATCGATTTACGTAATAAAATCCCCATGTAAAATTTTTACGGATTTTGAAAAAAACGTAAGGTTAACCCCTTTGAAGTTTTTTGACCCCAAAAAATGAAAGTACGAAATCTCCAGCTTTTTTCGCGTTTTCTGATGTAGATTTTGCAGAAAATTCGATTGGCGCACGCAGTTTTCCTGTAACTATGATATTTATTATTTTATTTTGCTTTAAACTTTTAAAAATCGGTGCAGATTTCGCTCGATCTTATTCTTAATTTTTCTCCGGTTTTGTGAACTTCCCGCAGCCCCAGGAGTATTTTTCGAACACTCCGCATCGAAATACATCGATTTACGTAATAAAATCCCCATGTAAAATTTTTACGGATTTTGAAAAAAACGTAAGGTTAACTTTGAAGTTTTTTGACCCCAAAAAATGAAAGTACGAAATCTCCAGCTTTTTTCGCGTTTTCTGATGTAGATTTTGCAGAAAATTCGATTGGCGCACGCAGTTTTCCCGTAACTATGATATTTATTATTTTATTTTGCTTTAAACTTTACAAAATCGGTGCAGATTTCGCTCGATCTTATTCTTAATTTTTCTCCGGTTTTGTGAACTTCCCGCAGCCCCAGGAGTATTTTTCGAACACTCCGCATCGAAATACATCGATTTACGTAATAAAATCCCCATGTAAAATTTTTACGGATTTTGAAAAAAACGTAAGGTTAACCCCTTTGAAGTTTTTTGACCCCAAAAAATGAAAGTACGAAATCTCCAGCTTTTTTCGCGTTTTCTGATGTAGATTTTGCAGAAAATTCGATTGGCTCACGCAGTTTTCCCGTAACTATGATATTTATTATATTATTTTGCTTCAAACTTTACAAAATCGGTGCAGATTTCGCTCGATCTTATTCTTAATTTTTCTCCGGTTTTGTGAACTTCCCGCAGCCCCAGGAGTATTTTTCGAACACTCCGCATCGAAATACATCGATTTACGTAATAAAATCCCCATGTAAAATTTTTACGGATTTTGAAAAAAACGTAAGGTTAACCCCTTTGAAGTTTTTTGACCCCATAAAATGAAAGTACGCAATCTCCAGCTTTTTTCGCGTTTTCTGATGTAGATTTTGCAGAAAATTCGATTGGCGCACGCAGTTTTCCCGTAACTATGATATTTATTATTTTATTTTGCTTTAAACTTTACAAAATCGGTGCAGATTTCGCTCGATCTTATTCTTAATTTTTCTCCGGTTTTGTGAACTTCCCGCAGCCCCAGGAGTATTTTTCGAACACTCCGCATCGAAATACATCGATTTACGTAATAAAATCCCCATGTAAAATTTTTACGGATTTTGAAAAAAACGTAAGGTTAACCCCTTTGAAGTTTTTTGACCCCATAAAATGAAAGTACGAAATCTCCAGCTTTTTTCGCGTTTTCTGATGTAGATTTTGCAGAAAATTCGATTGGCGCACGCAGTTTTCCCGTAACTATGATATTTATTATTTTATTTTGCTTTAAACTTTTAAAAATCGGTGCAGATTTCGCTCGATCTTATTCTTAATTTTTCTCCGGTTTTGTGAACTTCCCGCAGCCCCAGGAGTATTTTTCGAACACTCCGCATCGAAATACATCGATTTACGTAATAAAATCCCCATGTAAAATTTTTACGGATTTTGAAAAAAACGTAAGGTTAACTTTGAAGTTTTTTGACCCCAAAAAATGAAAGTACGAAATCTCCAGCTTTTTTCGCGTTTTCTGATGTAGATTTTGCAGAAAATTCGATTGGCGCACGCAGTTTTCCCGTAACTATGATATTTATTATTTTATTTTGCTTTAAACTTTACAAAATCGGTGCAGATTTCGCTCGATCTTATTCTTAATTTTTCTCCGGTTTTGTGAACTTCCCGCAGCCCCAGGAGTATTTTTCGAACACTCCGCATCGAAATACATCGATTTACGTAATAAAATCCCCATGTAAAATTTTTACGGATTTTGAAAAAAACGTAAGGTTAACCCCTTTGAAGTTTTTTGACCCCAAAAAATGAAAGTACGAAATCTCCAGCTTTTTTCGCGTTTTCTGATGTAGATTTTGCAGAAAATTCGATTGGCGCACGCAGTTTTCCCGTAACTATGATATTTATTATTTTATTTTGCTTTAAACTTTTAAAAATCGGTGCAGATTTCGCTCGATCTTATTCTTAATTTTTCTCCGGTTTTGTGAACTTCCCGCAGCCCCAGGAGTATTTTTCGAACACTCCGCATCGAAATACATCGATTTACGTAATAAAATCCCCATGTAAAATTTTTACGGATTTTGAAAAAAACGTAAGGTTAACCCCTTTGAAGTTTTTTGACCCCAAAAAATGAAAGTACGAAATCTCCAGCTTTTTTCGCGTTTTCTGATGTAGATTTTGCAGAAAATTCGATTGGCTCACGCAGTTTTCCCGTAACTATGATATTTATTATATTATTTTGCTTCAAACTTTACAAAATCGGTGCAGATTTCGCTCGATCTTATTCTTAATTTTTCTCCGGTTTTGTGAACTTCCCGCAGCCCCAGGAGTATTTTTCGAACACTCCGCATCGAAATACATCGATTTACGTAATAAAATCCCCATGTAAAATTTTTACGGATTTTGAAAAAAACGTAAGGTTAACCCCTTTGAAGTTTTTTGACCCCAAAAAATGAAAGTACGAAATCTCCAGCTTTTTTCGCGTTTTCTGATTTAGATTTTGCAGAAAATTCGATTGGCGCACGCAGTTTTCCCGTAACTATGATATTTATTATTTTATTTTGCTTTAAACTTTTAAAAATCGGTGCAGATTTCGCTCGATCTTATTCTTAATTTTTCTCCGGTTTTGTGAACTTCCCGCAGCCCCAGGAGTATTTTTCGAACACTCCGCATCGAAATACATCGATTTACGTAATAAAATCCCCATGTAAAATTTTTACGGATTTTGAAAAAAACGTAAGGTTAACTTTGAAGTTTTTTGACCCCAAAAAATGAAAGTACGAAATTTCCAGCTTTTTTCGCGTTTTCTGATGTAGATTTTGCAGAAAATTCGATTGGCGCACGCAGTTTTCCCGTAACTATGATATTTATTATTTTATTTTGCTTTAAACTTTACAAAATCGGTGCAGATTTCGCTCGATCTTATTCTTAATTTTTCTCCGGTTTTGTGAACTTCCCGCAGCCCCAGGAGTATTTTTCGAACACTCCGCATCGAAATACATCGATTTACGTAATAAAATCCCCATGTAAAATTTTTACGGATTTTGAAAAAAACGTAAGGTTAACCCCTTTGAAGTTTTTTGACCCCAAAAAATGAAAGTACGAAATCTCCAGCTTTTTTCGCGTTTTCTGATGTAGATTTTGCAGAAAATTCGATTGGCTCACGCAGTTTTCCCGTAACTATGATATTTATTATATTATTTTGCTTCAAACTTTACAAAATCGGTGCAGATTTCGCTCGATCTTATTCTTAATTTTTCTCCGGTTTTCTGAACTTCCCGCAGCCCCAGGAGTATTTTTCGAACACTCCGCATCGAAATACATCGATTTACGTAATAAAATCCCCATGTAAAATTTTTACGGATTTTGAAAAAAACGTAAGGTTAACCCCTTTGAAGTTTTTTGACCCCATAAAATGAAAGTACGAAATCTCCAGCTTTTTTCGCGTTTTCTGATTAGGATTTTGCAGAAAATTCGATTGGCGCACGCAGTTTTCCCGTAACTATGATATTTATTATTTTATTTTGCTTTAAACTTTACAAAATCGGTGCAGATTTCGCTCGATCTTATTCTTAATTTTTCTCCGGTTTTGTGAACTTCCCGCAGCCCCAGGAGTATTTTTCGAACACTCCGCATCGAAATACATCGATTTACGTAATAAAATCCCCATGTAAAATTTTTACGGATTTTGAAAAAAACGTAAGGTTAACCCCTTTGAAGTTTTTTGACCCCAAAAAATGAAAGTACGAAATCTCCAGCTTTTTTCGCGTTTTCTGATGTAGATTTTGCAGAAATCTCGATTGGCTCACGCAGTTTTCCCGTAACTATGATATTTATTATATTATTTTGCTTCAAACTTTACAAAATCGGTGCAGATTTCGCTCGATCTTATTCTTAATTTTTCTCCGGTTTTGTGAACTTCCCGCAGCCCCAGGAGTATTTTTCGAACACTCCGCATCGAAATACATCGATTTACGTAATAAAATCCCCATGTAAAATTTTTACGGATTTTGAAAAAAACGTAAGGTTAACTTTGAAGTTTTTTGACCCCAAAAAATGAAAGTACGAAATCTCCAGCTTTTTTCGCGTTTTCTGATGTAGATTTTGCAGAAAATTCGATTGGCGCACGCAGTTTTCCCGTAACTATGATATTTATTATTTTATTTTGCTTTAAACTTTACAAAATCGGTGCAGATTTCGCTCGATCTTATTCTTAATTTTTCTCCGGTTTTGTGAACTTCCCGCAGCCCCAGGAGTATTTTTCGAACACTCCGCATCGAAATACATCGATTTACGTAATAAAATCCCCATGTAAAATTTTTACGGATTTTGAAAAAAACGTAAGGTTAACCCCTTTGAAGTTTTTTGACCCCAAAAAATGAAAGTACGAAATCTCCAGCTTTTTTCGCGTTTTCTGATGTAGATTTTGCAGAAAATTCGATTGGCTCACGCAGTTTTCCCGTAACTATGATATTTATTATATTATTTTGCTTCAAACTTTACAAAATCGGTGCAGATTTCGCTCGATCTTATTCTTAATTTTTCTCCGGTTTTGTGAACTTCCCGCAGCCCCAGGAGTATTTTTCGAACACTCCGCATCGAAATACATCGATTTACGTAATAAAATCCCCATGTAAAATTTTTACGGATTTTGAAAAAAACGTAAGGTTAACCCCTTTGAAGTTTTTTGACCCCAAAAAATGAAAGTACGAAATCTCCAGCTTTTTTCGCGTTTTCTGATGTAGATTTTGCAGAAATCTCGATTGGCTCACGCAGTTTTCCCGTAACTATGATATTTATTATATTATTTTGCTTCAAACTTTACAAAATCGGTGCAGATTTCGCTCGATCTTATTCTTAATTTTTCTCCGGTTTTGTGAACTTCCCGCAGCCCCAGGAGTATTTTTCGAACACTCCGCATCGAAATACATCGATTTACGTAATAAAATCCCCATGTAAAATTTTTACGGATTTTGAAAAAAACGTAAGGTTAACCCCTTTGAAGTTTTTTGACCCCAAAAAACGAAGGTACGAAATCTCCAGCTTTTTTCGCGTTTTCTGATGTAGATTTTGCAGAAAATTCGATTGGCTCACGCAGTTTTCCCGTAACTATGATATTTATTATATTATTTTGCTTCAAACTTTACAAAATCGGTGCAGATTTCGCTCGATCTTATTCTTAATTTTTCTCCGGTTTTGTGAACTTCCCGCAGCCCCAGGAGTATTTTTCGAACACTCCGCATCGAAATACATCGATTTACGTAATAAAATCCCCATGTAAAATTTTTACGGATTTTGAAAAAAACGTAAGGTTAACCCCTTTGAAGTTTTTTGACCCCATAAAATGAAAGTACGAAATCTCCAGCTTTTTTCGCGTTTTCTGATGTAGATTTTGCAGAAAATTCGATTGGCGCACGCAGTTTTCCCGTAACTATGATATTTATTATTTTATTTTGCTTTAAACTTTACAAAATCGGTGCAGATTTCGCTCGATCTTATTCTTAATTTTTCTCCGGTTTTGTGAACTTCCCGCAGCCCCAGGAGTATTTTTCGAACACTCCGCATCGAAATACATCGATTTACGTAATAAAATCCCCATGTAAAATTTTTACGGATTTTGAAAAAAACGTAAGGTTAACCCCTTTGAAGTTTTTTGACCCCATAAAATGAAAGTACGAAATCTCCAGCTTTTTTCGCGTTTTCTGATGTAGATTTTGCAGAAAATTCGATTGGCGCACGCAGTTTTCCCGTAACTATGATATTTATTATTTTATTTTGCTTTAAACTTTACAAAATCGGTGCAGATTTCGCTCGATCTTATTCTTAATTTTTCTCCGGTTTTGTGAACTTCCCGCAGCCCCAGGAGTATTTTTCGAACACTCCGCATCGAAATACATCGATTTACGTAATAAAATCCCCATGTAAAATTTTTACGGATTTTGAAAAAAACGTAAGGTTAACTTTGAAGTTTTTTGACCCCAAAAAATGAAAGTACGAAATCTCCAGCTTTTTTCGCGTTTTCTGATGTAGATTTTGCAGAAAATTCGATTGGCGCACGCAGTTTTCCCGTAACTATGATATTTATTATTTTATTTTGCTTTAAACTTTACAAAATCGGTGCAGATTTCGCTCGATCTTATTCTTAATTTTTCTCCGGTTTTGTGAACTTCCCGCAGCCCCAGGAGTATTTTTCGAACACTCCGCATCGAAATACATCGATTTACGTAATAAAATCCCCATGTAAAATTTTTACGGATTTTGAAAAAAACGTAAGGTTAACCCCTTTGAAGTTTTTTGACCCCAAAAAATGAAAGTACGAAATCTCCAGCTTTTTTCGCGTTTTCTGATGTAGATTTTGCAGAAAATTCGATTGGCTCACGCAGTTTTCCCGTAACTATGATATTTATTATATTATTTTGCTTCAAACTTTACAAAATCGGTGCAGATTTCGCTCGATCTTATTCTTAATTTTTCTCCGGTTTTGTGAACTTCCCGCAGCCCCAGGAGTATTTTTCGAACACTCCGCATCGAAATACATCGATTTACGTAATAAAATCCCCATGTAAAATTTTTACGGATTTTGAAAAAAACGTAAGGTTAACCCCTTTGAAGTTTTTTGACCCCATAAAATGAAAGTACGAAATCTCCTGCTTTTTTCGCGTTTTCTGATTAGGATTTTGCAGAAAATTCGATTGGCGCACGCAGTTTTCCCGTAACTATGATATTTATTATTTTATTTTGCTTTAAACTTTACAAAATCGGTGCAGATTTCGCTCGATCTTATTCTTAATTTTTCTCCGGTTTTGTGAACTACCCGCAGCCCCAGGAGTATTTTTCGAACACTCCGCATCGAAATACATCGATTTACGTAATAAAATCCCCATGTAAAATTTTTACGGATTTTGAAAAAAACGTAAGGTTTTTAAAATTTGAAGTTTTTTGACCCCAAAAAATGAAAGTACGAAATCTCCAGCTTTTTTCGCGTTTTCTGTTGTAGATTTTGCAGAAAATTCGATTGGCGCACGCAGTTTTCCCGTAACTATGATATTTATTATTTTATTTGGCTTTAAACTTTACAAAATCGGTGCAGATTTCGCTCGATCTTATTCTTAATTTTTCTCCGGTTTTGTGAACTTCCCGCAGCCCCAGGAGTATTTTTCGAACACTCCGCATCGAAATACATCGATTTACGTAATAAAATCCCCATGTAAAATTTTTACGGATTTTGAAAAAAACGTAAGGTTAACTTTGAAGTTTTTTGACCCCAAAAAATGAAAGTACGAAATCTCCAGCTTTTTTCGCGTTTTCTGATGTAGATTTTGCAGAAAATTCGATTGGCGCACGCAGTTTTCCCGTAACTATGATATTTATTATTTTATTTTGCTTTAAACTTTACAAAATCGGTGCAGATTTCGCTCGATCTTATTCTTAATTTTTCTCCGGTTTTGTGAACTTCCCGCAGCCCCAGGAGTATTTTTCGAACACTCCGCATCGAAATACATCGATTTACGTAATAAAATCCCCATGTAAAATTTTTACGGATTTTGAAAAAAACGTAAGGTTAACCCCTTTGAAGTTTTTTGACCCCATAAAATGAAAGTACGAAATCTCCAGCTTTTTTCGCGTTTTCTGTTGTAGATTTTGCAGAAAATTCGATTGGCGCACGCAGTTTTCCCGTAACTATGATATTTATTATTTTATTTTGCTTTAAACTTTACAAAATCGGTGCAGATTTCGCTCGATCTTATTCTTAATTTTTCTCCGGTTTTGTGAACTACCCGCAGCCCCAGGAGTATTTTTCGAACACTCCGCATCGAAATACATCGATTTACGTAATAAAATCCCCATGTAAAATTTTTACGGATTTTGAAAAAAACGTAAGGTTAACCCCTTTGAAGTTTTTCGACCCCAAAAAATGAAAGTACGAAATCTCCAGCTTTTTTCGCGTTTTCTGATGTAGATTTTGCAGAAAATTCGATTGGCGCACGCAGTTTTCCCGTAACTATGATATTTATTATTTTATTTTGCTTCAAACTTTACAAAATCGGTGCAGATTTCGCTCGATCTTATTCTTAATTTTTCTCCGGTTTTGTGAACTTCCCGCAGCCCCAGGAGTATTTTTCGAACACTCCGCATCGAAATACATCGATTTACGTAATAAAATCCCCATGTAAAATTTTTACGGATTTTGAAAAAAACGTAAGGTTTTTAAAATTTGAAGTTTTTTGACCCCAAAAAATGAAAGTACGAAATCTCCAGCTTTTTTCGCGTTTTCTGTTGTAGATTTTGCAGAAAATTCGATTGGCGCACGCAGTTTTCCCGTAACTATGATATTTATTATTTTATTTGGCTTTAAACTTTACAAAATCGGTGCAGATTTCGCTCGATCTTATTCTTAATTTTTCTCCGGTTTTGTGAACTTCCCGCAGCCCCAGGAGTATTTTTCGAACACTCCGCATCGAAATACATCGATTTACGTAATAAAATCCCCATGTAAAATTTTTACGGATTTTGAAAAAAACGTAAGGTTAACCCCTTTGAAGTTTTTTGACCCCAAAAAATGAAAGTACGAAATCTCCAGCTTTTTTCGCGTTTTCTGATGTAGATTTTGCAGAAAATTCGATTGGCGCACGCAGTTTTCCCGTAACTATGATATTTATTATTTTATTTTGCTTTAAACTTTACAAAATCGGTGCAGATTTCGCTCGATCTTATTCTTAATTTTTCTCCGGTTTTGTGAACTTCCCGCAGCCCCAGGAGTATTTTTCGAACACTCCGCATCGAAATACATCGATTTACGTAATAAAATCCCCATGTAAAATTTTTACGGATTTTGAAAAAAACGTAAGGTTTTTAAAATTTGAAGTTTTTTGACCCCAAAAAATGAAAGTACGAAATCTCCAGCTTTTTTCGCGTTTTCTGTTGTAGATTTTGCAGAAAATTCGATTGGCGCACGCAGTTTTCCCGTAACTATGATATTTATTATTTTATTTGGCTTTAAACTTTACAAAATCGGTGCAGATTTCGCTCGATCTTATTCTTAATTTTTCTCCGGTTTTGTGAACTTCCCGCAGCCCCAGGAGTATTTTTCGAACACTCCGCATCGAAATACATCGATTTACGTAATAAAATCCCCATGTAAAATTTTTACGGATTTTGAAAAAAACGTAAGGTTTTTAAAATTTGAAGTTTTTTGACCCCAAAAAATGAAAGTACGAAATCTCCAGCTTTTTTCGCGTTTTCTGTTGTAGATTTTGCAGAAAATTCGATTGGCGCACGCAGTTTTCCCGTAACTATGATATTTATTATTTTATTTGGCTTTAAACTTTACAAAATCGGTGCAGATTTCGCTCGATCTTATTCTTAATTTTTCTCCGGTTTTGTGAACTTCCCGCAGCCCCAGGAGTATTTTTCGAACACTCCGCATCGAAATACATCGATTTACGTAATAAAATCCCCATGTAAAATTTTTACGGATTTTGAAAAAAACGTAAGGTTAACCCCTTTGAAGTTTTTTGACCCCAAAAAATGAAAGTACGAAATCTCCAGCTTTTTTCGCGTTTTCTGATGTAGATTTTGCAGAAAATTCGATTGGCGCACGCAGTTTTCCCGTAACTATGATATTTATTATTTTATTTTGCTTTAAACTTTACAAAATCGGTGCAGATTTCGCTCGATCTTATTCTTAATTTTTCTCCGGTTTTGTGAACTTCCCGCAGCCCCAGGAGTATTTTTCGAACACTCCGCATCGAAATACATCGATTTACGTAATAAAATCCCCATGTAAAATTTTTACGGATTTTGAAAAAAACGTAAGGTTTTTAAAATTTGAAGTTTTTTGACCCCAAAAAATGAAAGTACGAAATCTCCAGCTTTTTTCGCGTTTTCTGTTGTAGATTTTGCAGAAAATTCGATTGGCGCACGCAGTTTTCCCGTAACTATGATATTTATTATTTTATTTGGCTTTAAACTTTACAAAATCGGTGCAGATTTCGCTCGATCTTATTCTTAATTTTTCTCCGGTTTTGTGAACTTCCCGCAGCCCCAGGAGTATTTTTCGAACACTCCGCATCGAAATACATCGATTTACGTAATAAAATCCCCATGTAAAATTTTTACGGATTTTGAAAAAAACGTAAGGTTAACCCCTTTGAAGTTTTTTGACCCCATAAAATGAAAGTACGAAATCTCCAGCTTTTTTCGCGTTTTCTGTTGTAGATTTTGCAGAAAATTCGATTGGCGCACGCAGTTTTCCCGTAACTATGATATTTATTATTTTATTTTGCTTTAAACTTTACAAAATCGGTGCAGATTTCGCTCGATCTTATTCTTAATTTTTCTCCGGTTTTGTGAACTACCCGCAGCCCCAGGAGTATTTTTCGAACACTCCGCATCGAAATACATCGATTTACGTAATAAAATCCCCATGTAAAATTTTTACGGATTTTGAAAAAAACGTAAGGTTAACCCCTTTGAAGTTTTTCGACCCCAAAAAATGAAAGTACGAAATCTCCAGCTTTTTTCGCGTTTTCTGATGTAGATTTTGCAGAAAATTCGATTGGCGCACGCAGTTTTCCCGTAACTATGATATTTATTATTTTATTTTGCTTTAAACTTTACAAAATCGGTGCAGATTTCGCTCGATCTTATTCTTAATTTTTCTCCGGTTTTGTGAACTTCCCGCAGCCCCAGGAGTATTTTTCGAACACTCCGCATCGAAATACATCGATTTACGTAATAAAATCCCCATGTTAAATTTTTACGGATTTTTAAAAAAACGTAAGGTTAACCCCTTTGAAGTTTTTTGACCCCAAAAAATGAAAGTACGAAATCTCCAGCTTTTTTCGCGTTTTCTGATGTAGATTTTGCAGAAAATTCGATTGGCGCACGCAGTTTTCCCGTAACTATGATATTTATTATTTTATTTTGCTTCAAACTTTACAAAATCGGTGCAGATTTCGCTCGATCTTATTCTTAATTTTTCTCCGGTTTTGTGAACTTCCCGCAGCCCCAGGAGTATTTTTCGAACACTCCGCATCGAAATACATCGATTTACGTAATAAAATCCCCATGTAAAATTTATACGGATTTTGAAAAAAACGTAAGGTTTTTAAAATTTGAAGTTTTTTGACCCCAAAAAATGAAAGTACGAAATCTCCAGCTTTTTTCGCGTTTTCTGTTGTAGATTTTGCAGAAAATTCGATTGGCGCACGCAGTTTTCCCGTAACTATGATATTTATTATTTTATTTGGCTTTAAACTTTACAAAATCGGTGCAGATTTCGCTCGATCTTATTCTTAATTTTTCTCCGGTTTTGTGAACTTCCCGCAGCCCCAGGAGTATTTTTCGAACACTCCGCATCGAAATACATCCATTTACGTAATAAAATCCCCATGTAAAATTTTTACGGATTTTGAAAAAAACGTAAGGTTAACTTTGAAGTTTTTTGACCCCAAAAAATGAAAGTACGAAATCTCCAGCTTTTTTCGCGTTTTCTGATGTAGATTTTGCAGAAAATTCGATTGGCGCACGCAGTTTTCCCGTAACTATGATATTTATTATTTTATTTTGCTTTAAACTTTACAAATTCGGTGCAGATTTCGCTCGATCTTATTCTTAATTTTTCTCCGGTTTTGTGAACTTCCCGCAGCCCCAGGAGTATTTTTCGAACACTCCGCATCGAAATACATCGATTTACGTAATAAAATCCCCATGTAAAATTTTTACGGATTTTGAAAAAAACGTAAGGTTAACCCCTTTGAAGTTTTTTGACCCCAAAAAATGAAAGTACGAAATCTCCAGCTTTTTTCGCGTTTTCTGATGTAGATTTTGCAGAAAATTCGATTGGCGCACGCAGTTTTCCCGTAACTATGATATTTATTATTTTATTTTGCTTTAAACTTTACAAAATCGGTGCAGATTTCGCTCGATCTTATTCTTAATTTTTCTCCGGTTTTGTGAACTTCCCGCAGCCCCAGGAGTATTTTTCGAACACTCCGCATCGAAATACATCGATTTACGTAATAAAATCCCCATGTAAAATTTTTACGGATTTTGAAAAAAACGTAAGGTTAACCCCTTTGAAGTTTTTTGACCCCAAAAAATGAAAGTACGAAATCTCCAGCTTTTTTCGCGTTTTCTGATGTAGATTTTGCAGAAAATTCGATTGGCTCACGCAGTTTTCCCGTAACTATGATATTTATTATATTATTTTGCTTCAAACTTTACAAAATCGGTGCAGATTTCGCTCGATCTTATTCTTAATTTTTCTCCGGTTTTGTGAACTTCCCGCAGCCCCAGGAGTATTTTTCGAACACTCCGCATCGAAATACATCGATTTACGTAATAAAATCCCCATGTAAAATTTTTACGGATTTTGAAAAAAACGTAAGGTTAACCCCTTTGAAGTTTTTTGACCCCAAAAAATGAAAGTACGAAATCTCCAGCTTTTTTCGCGTTTTCTGATGTAGATTTTGCAGAAAATTCGATTGGCGCACGCAGTTTTCCCGTAACTATGATATTTATTATTTTATTTTGCTTTAAACTTTACAAAATCGGTGCAGATTTCGCTCGATCTTATTCTTAATTTTTCTCCGGTTTTGTGAACTTCCCGCATCCCCAGGAGTATTTTTCGAACACTCCGCATCGAAATACATCGATTTACGTAATAAAATCCCCATGTAAAATTTTTACGGATTTTGAAAAAAACGTAAGGTTAACCCCTTTGAAGTTTTTTGACCCCAAAAAATGAAAGTACGAAATCTCCAGCTTTTTTCCCGTTTTCTGATGTAGATTTTGCAGAAAATTCGATTGGCGCACGCAGTTTTCCCGTAACTATGATATTTATTATTTTATTTTGCTTTAAACTTTACAAAATCGGTGCAGATTTCGCTCGATCTTATTCTTAATTTTTCTCCGGTTTTGTGAACTTCCCGCAGCCCCAGGAGTATTTTTCGAACACTCCGCATCGAAATACATCGATTTACGTAATAAAATCCCCATGTAAAATTTTTACGGATTTTGAAAAAAACGTAAGGTTAACCCCTTTGAAGTTTTTTGACCCCAAAAATGAAAGTACGAAATCTCCAGCTTTTTTCGCGTTTTCTGATGTAGATTTTGCAGAAAATTCGATTGGCGCACGCAGTTTTCCCGTAACTATGATATTTATTATTTTATTTTGCTTTAAACTTTACAAAATCGGTGCAGATTTCGCTCGATCTTATTCTTAATTTTTCTCCGGTTTTGTGAACTTCCCGCAGCCCCAGGAGTATTTTTCGAACACTCCACATCGAAATACATCGATTTACGTAATAAAATCCCCATGTTAAATTTTTACGGATTTTGAAAAAAACGTAAGGTTAACCCCTTTGAAGTTTTTTGACCCCAAAAAATGAAAGTACGAAATCTCCAGCTTTTTTCGCGTTTTCTGATGTAGATTTTGCAGAAAATTCGATTGGCGCACGCAGTTTTCCCGTAACTATGATATTTATTATTTTATTTTGCTTTAAACTTTACAAAATCGGTGCAGATTTCGCTCGATCTTATTCTTAATTTTTCTCCGGTTTTGTGAACTTCCCGCAGCCCCAGGAGTATTTTTCGAACACTCCGCATCAAAATACATCGATTTACGTAATAAAATCCCCATGTAAAATTTTTACTGATTTTGAAAAAACGTAAGGTTAACCCCTTTGAAGTTTTTTGACCCCAAAAAATGAAAGTACGAAATCTCCAGCTTTTTTCGCGTTTTCTGATGTAGATTTTGCAGAAAATTCGATTGGCGCACGCAGTTTTCCCGTAACTATGATATTTATTATTTTATTTTGCTTTAAACTTTACAAAATCGGTGCAGATTTGCTCGATCTTATTCTTAATTTTTCTCCGGTTTTGTGAACTTCCCGCAGCCCCAGGAGTATTTTTCGAACACTCCGCATCGAAATACATCGATTTACGTAATAAAATCCCCATGTAAAATTTTTACGGATTTTGAAAAAAACGTAAGGTTAACCCCTTTGAAGTTTTTCGACCCCAAAAAATGAAAGTACGAAATCGCCAGCTTTTTTCGCGTTTTCTGATGTAGATTTTGCAGAAAATTCGATTGGCGCACGCAGTTTTCCCGTAACTATGATATTTATTATTTTATTTTGCTTTAAACTTTACAAAATCGGTGCAGATTTCGCTCGATCTTATTCTTAATTTTTCTCCGGTTTTGTGAACTTCCCGCAGCCCCAGGAGTATTTTTCGAACACTCCGCATCGAAATACATCGATTTACGTAATAAAATCCCCATGTTAAATTTTTACGGATTTTGAAAAAAACGTAAGGTTAACCCCTTTGAAGTTTTTTGACCCCAAAAAATGAAAGTACGAAATCTCCAGCTTTTTTCGCGTTTTCTGATGTAGATTTTGCAGAAAATTCGATTGGCGCACGCAGTTTTCCCGTAACTATGATATTTATTATTTTATTTTGCTTTAAACTTTACAAAATCGGTGCAGATTTCGCTCGATCTTATTCTTAATTTTTCTCCGGTTTTGTGAACTTCCCGCAGCCCCAGGAGTATTTTTCGAACACTCCGCATCGAAATACATCGATTTACGTAATAAAATCCCCATGTTAAATTTTTACGGATTTTGAAAAAAACGTAAGGTTAACCCCTTTGAAGTTTTTTGACCCCAAAAAATGAAAGTACGAAATCTCCAGCTTTTTTCGCGTTTTCTGATGTAGATTTTGCAGAAAATTCGATTGGCGCACGCAGTTTTCCCGTAACTATGATATTTATTATTTTATTTTGCTTTAAACTTTACAAAATCGGTGCAGATTTGCTCGATCTTATTCTTAATTTTTCTCCGGTTTTGTGAACTTCCCGCAGCCCCAGGAGTATTTTTCGAACACTCCGCATCGAAATACATCGATTTACGTAATAAAATCCCCATGTAAAATTTTTACGGATTTTGAAAAAAACGTAAGGTTAACCCCTTTGAAGTTTTTCGACCCCAAAAAATGAAAGTACGAAATCTCCAGCTTTTTTCGCGTTTTCTGATGTAGATTTTGCAGAAAATTCGATTGGCGCACGCAGTTTTCCCGTAACTATGATATTTATTATTTTATTTTGCTTTAAACTTTACAAAATCGGTGCAGATTTCGCTCGATCTTATTCTTAATTTTTCTCCGGTTTTGTGAACTTCCCGCAGCCCCAGGAGTATTTTTCGAACACTCCGCATCGAAATACATCGATTTACGTAATAAAATCCCCATGTAAAATTTTTACGGATTTTGAAAAAAACGTAAGGTTAACCCCTTTGAAGTTTTTTGACCCCATAAAATGATAGTACGAAATCTCCAGCTTTTTTCGCGTTTTCTGATGTAGATTTTGCAGAAAATTCGATTGGCGCACGCAGTTTTCCCGTAACTATGATATTTATTATTTTATTTTGCTTTAAACTTTACAAAATCGGTGCAGATTTCGCTCGATCTTATTCTTAATTTTTCTCCGGTTTTGTGAACTTCCCGCATCCCCAGGAGTATTTTTCGAACACTCCGCATCGAAATACATCGATTTACGTAATAAAATCCCCATGTAAAATTTTTACGGATTTTGAAAAAAACGTAAGGTTAACCCCTTTGAAGTTTTTTGACCCCAAAAAATGAAAGTACGAAATCTCCAGCTTTTTTCGCGTTTTCTGATGTAGATTTTGCAGAAAATTCGATTGGCGCACGCAGTTTTCCCGTAACTATGATATTTATTATTTTATTTTGCTTTAAACTTTACAAAATCGGTGCAGATTTGCTCGATCTTATTCTTAATTTTTCTCCGGTTTTGTGAACTTCCCGCAGCCCCAGGAGTATTTTTCGAACACTCCGCATCGAAATACATCGATTTACGTAATAAAATCCCCATGTAAAATTTTTACGGATTTTGAAAAAAACGTAAGGTTAACCCCTTTGAAGTTTTTCGACCCCAAAAAATGAAAGTACGAAATCTCCAGCTTTTTTCGCGTTTTCTGATGTAGATTTTGCAGAAAATTCGATTGGCGCACGCAGTTTTCCCGTAACTATGATATTTATTATTTTATTTTGCTTTAAACTTTACAAAATCGGTGCAGATTTCGCTCGATCTTATTCTTAATTTTTCTCCGGTTTTGTGAACTTCCCGCAGCCCCAGGAGTATTTTTCGAACACTCCGCATCGAAATACATCGATTTACGTAATAAAATCCCCATGTAAAATTTTTACGGATTTTGAAAAAAACGTAAGGTTAACCCCTTTGAAGTTTTTTGACCCCATAAAATGATAGTACGAAATCTCCAGCTTTTTTCGCGTTTTCTGATGTAGATTTTGCAGAAAATTCGATTGGCGCACGCAGTTTTCCCGTAACTATGATATTTATTATTTTATTTTGCTTTAAACTTTACAAAATCGGTGCAGATTTCGCTCGATCTTATTCTTAATTTTTCTCCGGTTTTGTGAACTTCCCGCATCCCCAGGAGTATTTTTCGAACACTCCGCATCGAAATACATCGATTTACGTAATAAAATCCCCATGTAAAATTATTACGGATTTTGAAAAAAACGTAAGGTTAACCCCTTTGAAGTTTTTTGACCCCAAAAAATGAAAGTACGAAATCTCCAGCTTTTTTCGCGTTTTCTGATGTAGATTTTGCAGAAAATTCGATTGGCGCACGCAGTTTTCCCGTAACTATGATATTTATTATTTTATTTTGCTTTAAACTTTACAAAATCGGTGCAGATTTCGCTCGATCTTATTCTTAATTTTTCTCCGGTTTTGTGAACTTCCCGCAGCCCCAGGAGTATTTTTCGAACACTCCGCATCGAAATACATCGATTTACGTAATAAAATCCCCATGTAAAATTTTTACGGATTTTGAAAAAAACGTAAGGTTAACCCCTTTGAAGTTTTTTGACCCCAAAAAATGAAAGTACGAAATCTCCAGCTTTTTTCGCGTTTTCTGATGTAGATTTTGCAGAAAATTCGATTGGCGCACGCAGTTTTCCCGTAACTATGATATTTATTATTTTATTTTGCTTTAAACTTTACAAAATCGGTGCAGATTTGCTCGATCTTATTCTTAATTTTTCTCCGGTTTTGTGAACTTCCCGCAGCCCCAGGAGTATTTTTCGAACACTCCGCATCGAAATACATCGATTTACGTAATAAAATCCCCATGTAAAATTTTTACGGATTTTGAAAAAAACGTAAGGTTAACCCCTTTGAAGTTTTTCGACCCCAAAAAATGAAAGTACGAAATCGCCAGCTTTTTTCGCGTTTTCTGATGTAGATTTTGCAGAAAATTCGATTGGCGCACGCAGTTTTCCCGTAACTATGATATTTATTATTTTATTTTGCTTTAAACTTTACAAAATCGGTGCAGATTTCGCTCGATCTTATTCTTAATTTTTCTCCGGTTTTGTGAACTTCCCGCAGCCCCAGGAGTATTTTTCGAACACTCCGCATCGAAATACATCGATTTACGTAATAAAATCCCCATGTTAAATTTTTACGGATTTTGAAAAAAACGTAAGGTTAACCCCTTTGAAGTTTTTTGACCCCAAAAAATGAAAGTACGAAATCTCCAGCTTTTTTCGCGTTTTCTGATGTAGATTTTGCAGAAAATTCGATTGGCGCACGCAGTTTTCCCGTAACTATGATATTTATTATTTTATTTTGCTTTAAACTTTACAAAATCGGTGCAGATTTGCTCGTTCTTATTCTTAATTTTTCTCCGGTTTTGTGAACTTCCCGCAGCCCCAGGAGTATTTTTCGAACACTCCGCATCGAAATACATCGATTTACGTAATAAAATCCCCATGTAAAATTTTTACGGATTTTGAAAAAAACGTAAGGTTAACCCCTTTGAAGTTTTTCGACCCCAAAAAATGAAAGTACGAAATCGCCAGCTTTTTTCGCGTTTTCTGATGTAGATTTTGCAGAAAATTCGATTGGCGCACGCAGTTTTCCCGTAACTATGATATTTATTATTTTATTTTGCTTTAAACTTTACAAAATCGGTGCAGATTTCGCTCGATCTTATTCTTAATTTTTCTCCGGTTTTGTGAACTTCCCGCAGCCCCAGGAGTATTTTTCGAACACTCCGCATCGAAATACATCGATTTACGTAATAAAATCCCCATGTTAAATTTTTACGGATTTTGAAAAAAACGTAAGGTTAACCCCTTTGAAGTTTTTTGACCCCAAAAAATGAAAGTACGAAATCTCCAGCTTTTTTCGCGTTTTCTGATGTAGATTTTGCAGAAAATTCGATTGGCGCACGCAGTTTTCCCGTAACTATGATATTTATTATTTTATTTTGCTTTAAACTTTACAAAATCGGTGCAGATTTCGCTCGATCTTATTCTTAATTTTTCTCCGGTTTTGTGAACTTCCCGCATCCCCAGGAGTATTTTTCGAACACTCCGCATCGAAATACATCGATTTACGTAATAAAATCCCCATGTAAAATTTTTACGGATTTTGAAAAAAACATAAGGTTAACCCCTTTGAAGTTTTTTGACCCCAAAAAATGAAAGTACGAAATCTCCAGCTTTTTTCCCGTTTTCTGATGTAGATTTTGCAGAAAATTCGATTGGCGCACGCAGTTTTCCCGTAACTATGATATTTATTATTTTATTTTGCTTTAAACTTTACAAAATCGGTGCAGATTTGCTCGATCTTATTCTTAATTTTTCTCCGGTTTTGTGAACTTCCCGCAGCCCCAGGAGTATTTTTCGAACACACCGCATCGAAATACATCGATTTACGTAATAAAATCCCCATGTAAAATTTTTACGGATTTTGAAAAAAACGTAAGGTTAACCCCTTTGAAGTTTTTCGACCCCAAAAAATGAAAGTACGAAATCTCCAGCTTTTTTCGCGTTTTCTGATGTAGATTTTGCAGAAAATTCGATTGGCGCACGCAGTTTTCCCGTAACTATGATATTTATTATTTTATTTTGCTTTAAACTTTACAAAATCGGTGCAGATTTCGCTCGATCTTATTCTTAATTTTTCTCCGGTTTTGTGAACTTCCCGCAGCCCCAGGAGTATTTTTCGAACACTCCGCATCGAAATACATCGATTTACGTAATAAAATCCCCATGTTAAATTTTTACGGATTTTGAAAAAAACGTAAGGTTAACCCCTTTGAAGTTTTTTGACCCCAAAAAATGAAAGTACGAAATCTCCAGCTTTTTTCGCGTTTTCTGATGTAGATTTTGCAGAAAATTCGATTGGCGCACGCAGTTTTCCCGTAACTATGATATATATTATTTTATTTTGCTTTAAACTTTACAAAATCGGTGCAGATTTGCTCGATCTTATTCTTAATTTTTCTCCGGTTTTGTGAACTTCCCGCAGCCCCAGGAGTATTTTTCGAACACTCCGCATCGAAATACATCGATTTACGTAATAAAATCCCCATGTAAAATTTTTACTGATTTTGAAAAAAACGTAAGGTTAACCCCTTTGAAGTTTTTTGACCCCAAAAAATGAAAGTACGAAATCTCCAGCTTTTTTCGCGTTTTCTGATGTAGATTTTGCAGAAAATTCGATTGGCGCACGCAGTTTTCCCGTAACTATGATATTTATTATTTTATTTTGCTTTAAACTTTACAAAATCGGTGCAGATTTCGCTCGATCTTATTCTTAATTTTTCTCCGGTTTTGTGAACTTCCCGCAGCCCCAGGAGTATTTTTCGAACACTCCGCATCGAAATACATCGATTTACGTAATAAAATCCCCATGTAAAATTTTTACGGATTTTGAAAAAAACGTAAGGTTAACCCCTTTGAAGTTTTTTGACCCCATAAAATGAAAGTACGCAATCTCCAGCTTTTTTCGCGTTTTCTGATGTAGATTTTGCAGAAAATTCGATTGGCGCACGCAGTTTTCCCGTAACTATGATATTTATTATTTTATTTTGCTTTAAACTTTACAAAATCGGTGCAGATTTCGCTCGATCTTATTCTTAATTTTTCTCCGGTTTTGTGAACTTCCCGCAGCCCCAGGAGTATTTTTCGAACACTCCGCATCGAAATACATCGATTTACGTAATAAAATCCCCATGTTAAATTTTTACGGATTTTGAAAAAAACGTAAGGTTAACCCCTTTGAAGTTTTTTGACCCCAAAAAATGAAAGTACGAAATCTCCAGCTTTTTTCGCGTTTTCTGATGTAGATTTTGCAGAAAATTCGATTGGCGCACGCAGTTTTCCCGTAACTATGATATTTATTATTTTATTTTGCTTTAAACTTTACAAAATCGGTGCAGATTTGCTCGATCTTATTCTTAATTTTTCTCCGGTTTTGTGAACTTCCCGCAGCCCCAGGAGTATTTTTCGAACACTCCGCATCGAAATACATCGATTTACGTAATAAAATCCCCATGTAAAATTTTTACGGATTTTGAAAAAAACGTAAGGTTAACCCCTTTGAAGTTTTTCGACCCCAAAAAATGAAAGTACGAAATCTCCAGCTTTTTTCGCGTTTTCTGATGTAGATTTTGCAGAAAATTCGATTGGCGCACGCAGTTTTCCCGTAACTATGATATTTATTATTTTATTTTGCTTTAAACTTTACAAAATCGGTGCAGATTTCGCTCGATCTTATTCTTAATTTTTCTCCGGTTTTGTGAACTTCCCGCAGCCCCAGGAGTATTTTTCGAACACTCCGCATCGAAATACATCGATTTACGTAATAAAATCCCCATGTAAAATTTTTACGGATTTTGAAAAAAACGTAAGGTTAACCCCTTTGAAGTTTTTTGACCCCATAAAATGATAGTACGAAATCTCCAGCTTTTTTCGCGTTTTCTGATGTAGATTTTGCAGAAAATTCGATTGGCGCACGCAGTTTTCCCGTAACTATGATATTTATTATTTTATTTTGCTTTAAACTTTACAAAATCGGTGCAGATTTCGCTCGATCTTATTCTTAATTTTTCTCCGGTTTTGTGAACTTCCCGCATCCCCAGGAGTATTTTTCGAACACTCCGCATCGAAATACATCGATTTACGTAATAAAATCCCCATGTAAAATTTTTACGGATTTTGAAAAAAACGTAAGGTTAACCCCTTTGAAGTTTTTTGACCCCAAAAAATGAAAGTACGAAATCTCCAGCTTTTTTCGCGTTTTCTGATGTAGATTTTGCAGAAAATTCGATTGGCGCACGCAGTTTTCCCGTAACTATGATATTTATTATTTTATTTTGCTTTAAACTTTACAAAATCGGTGCAGATTTCGCTCGATCTTATTCTTAATTTTTCTCCGGTTTTGTGAACTTCCCGCAGCCCCAGGAGTATTTTTCGAACACTCCGCATCGAAATACATCGATTTACGTAATAAAATCCCCATGTAAAATTTTTACGGATTTTGAAAAAAACGTAAGGTTAACCCCTTTGAAGTTTTTTGACCCCAAAAAATGAAAGTACGAAATCTCCAGCTTTTTTCGCGTTTTCTGATGTAGATTTTGCAGAAAATTCGATTGGCGCACGCAGTTTTCCCGTAACTATGATATTTATTATTTTATTTTGCTTTAAACTTTACAAAATCGGTGCAGATTTGCTCGATCTTATTCTTAATTTTTCTCCGGTTTTGTGAACTTCCCGCAGCCCCAGGAGTATTTTTCGAACACTCCGCATCGAAATACATCGATTTACGTAATAAAATCCCCATGTAAAATTTTTACGGATTTTGAAAAAAACGTAAGGTTAACCCCTTTGAAGTTTTTCGACCCCAAAAAATGAAAGTACGAAATCTCCAGCTTTTTTCGCGTTTTCTGATGTAGATTTTGCAGAAAATTCGATTGGCGCACGCAGTTTTCCCGTAACTATGATATTTATTATTTTATTTTGCTTTAAACTTTACAAAATCGGTGCAGATTTCGCTCGATCTTATTCTTAATTTTTCTCCGGTTTTGTGAACTTCCCGCAGCCCCAGGAGTATTTTTCGAACACTCCGCATCGAAATACATCGATTTACGTAATAAAATCCCCATGTTAAATTTTTACGGATTTTTAAAAAAACGTAAGGTTAACCCCTTTGAAGTTTTTTGACCCCAAAAAATGAAAGTACGAAATCTCCAGCTTTTTTCGCGTTTTCTGATGTAGATTTTGCAGAAAATTCGATTGGCGCACGCAGTTTTCCCGTAACTATGATATTTATTATTTTATTTTGCTTTAAACTTTACAAAATCGGTGCAGATTTCGCTCGATCTTATTCTTAATTTTTCTCCGGTTTTGTGAACTTCCCGCAGCCCCAGGAGTATTTTTCGAACACTCCGCATCGAAATACATCGATTTACGTAATAAAATCCCCATGTTAAATTTTTACGGATTTTGAAAAAAACGTAAGGTTAACCCCTTTGAAGTTTTTTGACCCCAAAAAATGAAAGTACGAAATCTCCAGCTTTTTTCGCGTTTTCTGATGTAGATTTTGCAGAAAATTCGATTGGCGCACGCAGTTTTCCCGTAACTATGATATTTATTATTTTATTTTGCTTTAAACTTTACAAAATCGGTGCAGATTTCGCTCGATCTTATTCTTAATTTTTCTCCGGTTTTGTGAACTTCCCGCAGCCCCAGGAGTATTTTTCGAACACTCCGCATCGAAATACATCGATTTACGTAATAAAATCCCCATGTAAAATTTTTACTGATTTTGAAAAAAACGTAAGGTTAACCCCTTTGAAGTTTTTTGACCCCAAAAAATGAAAGTGTGAAATCTCCAGCTTTTTTCGCGTTTTCTGATGTAGATTTTGCAGAAAATTCGATTGGCGCACGCAGTTTTCCCGTAACTATGATATTTATTATTTTATTTTGCTTTAAACTTTACAAAATCGGTGCAGATTTCGCTCGATCTTATTCTTAATTTTTCTCCGGTTTTGTGAACTTCCCGCAGCCCCAGGAGTATTTTTCGAACACTCCGCATCGAAATACATCGATTTACGTAATAAAATCCCCATGTAAAATTTTTACGGATTTTGAAAAAAACGTAAGGTTAACCCCTTTGAAGTTTTTTGACCCCAAAAAATGAAAGTACGAAATCTCCAGCTTTTTTCGCGTTTTCTGATGTAGATTTTGCAGAAAATTCGATTGGCGCACGCAGTTTTCCCGTAACTATGATATTTATTATTTTATTTTGCTTTAAACTTTACAAAATCGGTGCAGATTTCGCTCGATCTTATTCTTAATTTTTCTCCGGTTTTGTGAACTTCCCGCAGCCCCAGGAGTATTTTTCGAACACTCCGCATCGAAATACATCGATTTACGTAATAAAATCCCCATGTAAAATTTTTACTGATTTTGAAAAAAACGTAAGGTTAACCCCTTTGAAGTTTTTTGACCCCAAAAAATGAAAGTACGAAATCTCCAGCTTTTTTCGCGTTTTCTGATGTAGATTTTGCAGAAAATTCGATTGGCGCACGCAGTTTTCCCGTAACTATGATATTTATTATTTTATTTTGCTTTAAACTTTACAAAATCGGTGCAGATTTCGCTCGATCTTATTCTTAATTTTTCTCCAATTTTGTGAACTTCCCGCAGCCCCAGGAGTATTTTTCGAACACTCCGCATCGAAATACATCGATTTACGTAATAAAATCCCCATGTAAAATTTTTACGGATTTTGAAAAAAACGTAAGGTTAACCCCTTTGAAGTTTTTTGACCCCATAAAATGAAAGTACGCAATCTCCAGCTTTTTTCGCGTTTTCTGATGTAGATTTTGCAGAAAATTCGATTGGCGCACGCAGTTTTCCCGTAACTATGATATTTATTATTTTATTTGGCTTTAAACTTTACAAAATCGGTGCAGATTTCGCTCGATCTTATTCTTAATTTTTCTCCGGTTTTGTGAACTTCCCGCAGCCCCAGGAGTATTTTTCGAACACTCCGCATCGAAATACATCGATTTACGTAATAAAATCCCCATGTAAAATTTTTACGGATTTTGAAAAAAACGTAAGGTTAACCCCTTTGAAGTTTTTTGACCCCAAAAAATGAAAGTACGAAATCTCCAGCTTTTTTCGCGTTTTCTGATGTAGATTTTGCAGAAAATTCGATTGGCGCACGCAGTTTTCCCGTAACTATGATATTTATTATTTTATTTTGCTTTAAACTTTTAAAAATCGGTGCAGATTTCGCTCGATCTTATTCTTAATTTTTCTCCGGTTTTGTGAACTTCCCGCAGCCCCAGGAGTATTTTTCGAACACTCCGCATCGAAATACATCGATTTACGTAATAAAATCCCCATGTAAAATTTTTACGGATTTTGAAAAAAACGTAAGGTTAACCCCTTTGAAGTTTTTTGACCCCAAAAAATGAAAGTACGAAATCTCCAGCTTTTTTCGCGTTTTCTGATGTAGATTTTGCAGAAAATTCGATTGGCGCACGCAGTTTTCCCGTAACTATGATATTTATTATTTTATTTTGCTTTAAACTTTACAAAATCGGTGCAGATTTCGCTCGATCTTATTCTTAATTTTTCTCCGGTTTGTGAACTTCCCGCAGCCCCAGGAGTATTTTTCGAACACTCCGCATCGAAATACATCGATTTACGTAATAAAATCCCCATGTAAAATTTTTACGGATTTTGAAAAAAACGTAAGGTTAACCCCTTTGAAGTTTTTTGACCCCAAAAAATGAAAGTACGAAATCTCCAGCTTTTTTCGCGTTTTCTGATGTAGATTTTGCAGAAAATTCGATTGGCGCACGCAGTTTTCCCGTAACTATGATATTTATTATTTTATTTTGCTTTAAACTTTACAAAATCGGTGCAGATTTCGCTCGATCTTATTCTTAATTTTTCTCCGGTTTTGTGAACTTCCCGCAGCCCCAGGAGTATTTTTCGAACACTCCGCATCGAAATACATCGATTTACGTAATAAAATCCCCATGTAAAATTTTTACGGATTTTGAAAAAAACGTAAGGTTAACCCCTTTGAAGTTTTTTGACCCCAAAAAATGAAAGTACGAAATCTCCAGCTTTTTTCGCGTTTTCTGATGTAGATTTTGCAGAAAATTCGATTGGCGCACGCAGTTTTCCCGTAACTATGATATTTATTATTTTATTTTGCTTTAAACTTTACAAAATCGGTGCAGATTTCGCTCGATCTTATTCTTAATTTTTCTCCGGTTTTGTGAACTTCCCGCAGCCCCAGGAGTATTTTTCGAACACTCCGCATCGAAATACATCGATTTACGTAATAAAATCCCCATGTAAATTTTTTACGGATTTTGAAAAAAACGTAAGGTTAACCCCTTTGAAGTTTTTTGACCCCATAAAATGAAAGTACGAAATCTCCAGCTTTTTTCGCGTTTTCTGATGTAGATTTTGCAGAAAATTCGATTGGCGCACGCAGTTTTCCCGTAACTATGATATTTATTATTTTATTTTGCTTTAAACTTTACAAAATCGGTGCAGATTTCGCTCGATCTTATTCTTAATTTTTCTCCGGTTTTGTGAACTTCCCGCAGCCCCAGGAGTATTTTTCGAACACTCCGCATCGAAATACATCGATTTACGTAATAAAATCCCCATGTAAAATTTTTACGGATTTTGAAAAAAACGTAAGGTTAACCCCTTTGAAGTTTTTTGACCCCAAAAAATGAAAGTACGAAATCTCCAGCTTTTTTCGCGTTTTCTGATGTAGATTTTGCAGAAAATTCGATTGGCGCACGCAGTTTTCCCGTAACTATGATATTTATTATTTTATTTTGCTTTAAACTTTACAAAATCGGTGCAGATTTCGCTCGATCTTATTCTTAATTTTTCTCCGGTTTTGTGAACTTCCCGCAGCCCCAGCAGTATTTTTCGAACACTCCGCATCGAAATACATCGATTTACGTAATAAAATCCCCATGTAAAATTTTTACGGATTTTGAAAAAAACGTAAGTTTTTTGACCCCAAAAAATGAAAGTACGAAATCTCCAGCTTTTTTCGCGTTTTCTGATGTAGATTTTGCAGAAAATTCGATTGGCTCACGCAGTTTTCCCGTAACTATGATATTTATTATATTATTTTGCTTCAAACTTTACAAAATCGGTGCAGATTTCGCTCGATCTTATTCTTAATTTTTCTCCGGTTTTGTGAACTTCCCGCAGCCCCAGGAGTATTTTTCGAACACTCCGCATCGAAATACATCGATTTACGTAATAAAATCCCCATGTAAAATTTTTACGGATTTTGAAAAAAACGTAAGGTTAACCCCTTTGAAGTTTTTCGACCCCAAAAAATGAAAGTACGAAATCTCCAGCTTTTTTCGCGTTTTCTGATGTAGATTTTGCAGAAAATTCGATTGGCTCACGCAGTTTTCCCGTAACTATGATATTTATTATATTATTTTGCTTCAAACTTTACAAAATCGGTGCAGATTTCGCTCGATCTTATTCTTAATTTTTCTCCGGTTTTGTGAACTTCCCGCAGCCCCAGGAGTATTTTTCGAACCTTCCGCATCGAAATACATCGATTTACGTAATAAAATCCCCATGTAAAATTTTTACGGATTTTAAAAAAAACGTAAGGTTAACCCCTTTGAAGTTTTTTGACCCCAAAAAATGAAAGTACGAAATCTCCAGCTTTTTTCGCGTTTTCTGATGTAGATTTTGCAGAAAATTCGATTGGCGCACGCAGTTTTCCCGTAACTATGATATTTATTATTTTATTTTGCTTGAAACTTTACAAAATCGGTGCAGATTTCGCTCGATCTTATTCTTAATTTTTCTCCGGTTTTGTGAACTTCCCGCAGCCCCGGGAGTATTTTTCGAATACTCCGCATCGAAATACATCGATTTACGTAATAAAATCCCCATGTAAAATTTTTACGGATTTTGAAAAAAACGTAAGGTTAACCCCTTTGAAGTTTTTCGACCCCAAAAAATGAAAGTACGAAATCTCCAGCTTTTTTCGCGTTTTCTGATGTAGATTTTGCAGAAAATTCGATTGGCTCACGCAGTTTTCCCGTAACTATGATATTTATTATATTATTTTGCTTCAAACTTTACAAAATCGGTGCAGATTTCGCTCGATCTTATTCTTAATTTTTCTCCGGTTTTGTGAACTTCCCGCAGCCCCAGGAGTATTTTTCGAACCTTCCGCATCGAAATACATCGATTTACGTAATAAAATCCCCATGTAAAATTTTTACGGATTTTGAAAAAAACGTAAGGTTAACCCCTTTGAAGTTTTTTGACCCCAAAAAATGAAAGTACGAAATCTCCAGCTTTTTTCGCGTTTTCTGATGTAGATTTTGCAGAAAATTCGATTGGCGCACGCAGTTTTCCCGTAACTATGATATTTATTATTTTATTTTGCTTGAAACTTTACAAAATCGGTGCAGATTTCGCTCGATCTTATTCTTAATTTTTCTCCGGTTTTGTGAACTTCCCGCAGCCCCGGGAGTATTTTTCGAACACTCCGCATCGAAATACATCGATTTACGTAATAAAATCCCCATGTAAAATTTTTACGGATTTTGAAAAAAACGTAAGTTTTTTGACCCCAAAAAATGAAAGTACGAAATCTCCAGCTTTTTTCGCGTTTTCTGATGTAGATTTTGCAGAAAATTCGATTGGCGCACGCAGTTTTCCCGTAACTATGATATTTATTATTTTATTTTGCTTTAAACTTTACAAAATCGGTGCAGATTTCGCTCGATCTTATTCTTAATTTTTCTCCGGTTTGTGAACTTCCCGCAGCCCCAGGAGTATTTTTCGAACACTCCGCATCGAAATACATCGATTTACGTAATAAAATCCCCATGTAAAATTTTTACGGATTTTGAAAAAAACGTAAGGTTAACCCCTTTGAAGTTTTTTGACCCCAAAAAATGAAAGTACGAAATCTCCAGCTTTATTCGCGTTTTCTGATGTAGATTTTGCAGAAAATTCGATTGGCGCACGCAGTTTTCCCGTAACTATGATATTTTTATTTTATTTTGCTTTAAACTTTACAAAATCGGTGCAGATTTCGCTCGATCTTATTCTTAATTTTTCTCCGGTTTTGTGAACTTCCCGCAGCCCCGGGAGTATTTTTCGAACACTCCGCATCGAAATACATCGATTTACGTAATAAAATCCCCATGTAAAATTTTTACGGATTTTGAAAAAAACGTAAGGTTAACCCCTTTGAAGTTTTTTGACCCCAAAAAATGAAAGTACGAAATCTCCAGCTTTTTTCGCGTTTTCTGATGTAGATTTTGCAGAAAATTCGATTGGCGCACGCAGTTTTCCCGTAACTATGATATTTATTATTTTATTTTGCTTTAAACTTTACAAAATCGGTGCAGATTTCGCTCGATCTTATTCTTAATTTTTCTCCGGTTTTGTGAACTTCCCGCAGCCCCGGGAGTATTTTTCGAACACTCCGCATCAAAATACATCGATTTACGTAATAAAATCACCATGTAAAATTTTTACGGATTTTGAAAAAAACGAAAGGTTAACCCCTTTGAAGTTTTTGACCCCAAAAAATGAAAGTACGAAATCTCCAGCTATTTTCGCGTTTTCTGATGTAGATTTTGCAGAAAATTCGATTGGCGCACGCAGTTTTCCCGTAACTATGATATTTATTATTTTATTTTGCTTTAAACTTTACAAAATCGGTGCAGATTTCGCTCGATCTTATTCTTAATTTTTCTCCGGTTTTGTGAACTTCCCGCAGCCCCGGGAGTATTTTTCGAACACTCCGCATCGAAATACATCGATTTACGTAATAAAATCCCCATGTAAAATTTTTACGGATTTTGAAAAAAACGAAAGGTTAACCCCTTTGAAGTTTTTGACCCCAAAAAATGAAACTACGAAATCTCCAGCTTTTTTCGCGTTTTCTGATGTAGATTTTGCAGAAAATTCGATTGGCGCACGCAGTTTTCCCGTAACTATGATATTTATTATTTTATTTTGCTTTAAACTTTACAAAATCGGTGCAGATTTCGCTCGATCTTATTCTTAATTTTTCTCCGGTTTTGTGAACTTCCCGCAGCCCCAGGAGTATTTTTCGAACACTCCGCATCGAAATACATCGATTTACGTAATAAAATCCCCATGTAAAATTTTTACGGATTTTGAAAAAAACGTAAGGTTAACCCCTTTGAAGTTTTTCGACCCCAAAAAATGAAAGTACGAAATCTCCAGCTTTTTTCGCGTTTTCTGATGTAGATTTTGCAGAAAATTCGATTGGCTCACGCAGTTTTCCCGTAACTATGATATTTATTATATTATTTTGCTTCAAACTTTACAAAATCGGTGCAGATTTCGCTCGATCTTATTCTTAATTTTTCTCCGGTTTTGTGAACTTCCCGCAGCCCCAGGAGTATTTTTCGAACACTCCGCATCGAAATACATCGATTTACGTAATAAAATCCCCATGTAAAATTTTTACGGTTTTTGAAAAAAACGTAAGGTTAACCCCTTTGAAGTTTTTTGACCCCAAAAAATGAAAGTACGAAATCTCCAGCTTTTTTCGCGTTTTCTGATGTAGATTTTGCAGAAAATTCAATTGGCGCACGCAGTTTTCCCGTAACTATGATATTTATTATTTTATTTTGCTTGAAACTTTACAAAATCGGTGCAGATTTCGCTCGATCTTATTCTTAATTTTTCTCCGGTTTTGTGAACTTCCCGCAGCCCCGGGAGTATTTTTCGAACACTCCGCATCGAAATACATCGATTTACGTAATAAAATCCCCATGTAAAATTTTTACGGATTTTGAAAAAAACGTAAGGTTAACCCCTTTGAAGTTTTTTGACCCCAAAAAATGAAAGTACGAAATCTCCAGCTTTTTTCGCGTTTTCTGATGTAGATTTTGCAGAAAATTCGATTGGCGCACGCAGTTTTCCCGTAACTATGATATTTATTATTTTATTTTGCTTTAAACTTTACAAAATCGGTGCAGATTTCGCTCGATCTTATTCTTAATTTTTCTCCGGTTTGTGAACTTCCCGCAGCCCCAGGAGTATTTTTCGAACACTCCGCATCGAAATACATCGATTTACGTAATAAAATCCCCATGTAAAATTTTTACGGATTTTGAAAAAAACGTAAGGTTAACCCCTTTGAAGTTTTTTGACCCCAAAAAATGAAAGTACGAAATCTCCAGCTTTATTCGCGTTTTCTGATGTAGATTTTGCAGAAAATTCGATTGGCGCACGCAGTTTTCCCGTAACTATGATATTTTTATTTTATTTTGCTTTAAACTTTACAAAATCGGTGCAGATTTCGCTCGATCTTATTCTTAATTTTTCTCCGGTTTTGTGAACTTCCCGCAGCCCCGGGAGTATTTTTCGAACACTCCGCATCGAAATACATCGATTTACGTAATAAAATCCCCATGTAAAATTTTTACGGATTTTGAAAAAAACGTAAGGTTAACCCCTTTGAAGGTTTTTTGACCCCAAAAAATGAAAGTACGAAATCTCCAGCTTTTTTCGCGTTTTCTGATGTAGATTTTGCAGAAAATTCGATTGGCGCACGCAGTTTTCCCGTAACTATGATATTTATTATTTTATTTTGCTTTAAACTTTACAAAATCGGTGCAGATTTCGCTCGATCTTATTCTTAATTTTTCTCCGGTTTTGTGAACTTCCCGCAGCCCCGGGAGTATTTTTCGAACACTCCGCATCGAAATACATCGATTTACGTAATAAAATCCCCATGTAAAATTTTTACGGATTTTGAAAAAAACGTAAGGTTAACCCCTTTGAAGTTTTTTGACCCCAAAAAATGAAAGTACGAAATCTCCAGCTTTTTTCGCGTTTTCTGATGTAGATTTTGCAGAAAATTCGATTGGCGCACGCAGTTTTCCCGTAACTATGATATTTATTATTTTATTTTGCTTTAAACTTTACAAAATCGGTGCAGATTTCGCTCGATCTTATTCTTAATTTTTCTCCGGTTTTGTGAACTTCCCGCAGCCCCGGGAGTATTTTTCGAACACTCCGCATCGAAATACATCAATTTGCGTAATAAAATCCCCATGTAAAATTTTTACGGATTTTGAAAAAAACGTAAGGTTAACCCCTTTGAAGTTTTTTGACCCCAAAAAATGAAAGTACGAAATCTCCAGCTTTTTTCGCGTTTTCTGATGTAGATTTTGCAGAAAATTCGATTGGCGCACGCAGTTTTCCCGTAACTATGATATTTATTATTTTATTTTGCTTTAAACTTTACGAAATCGGTGCAGATTTCATAAGTTGAAGGAGGTAAGTTTTCGGTTTCTGCATTCCTAATAATTGGAAAAAGTGGAATTAAAATCTTAAACGATTTTTCTCTTGATCTATTAGGATCACATAAGTTTAAGGAGGTAAGTTGTCGCTTTCTGCATTCCTAATAATTGGAAGAAGTGGAATTAACATCTTAAACGATTATTCTCTTGATCTATTAGGATCACATAAGTTTAAGGAGGTAAGTTTTTGCTTTCTTCATTCCTAATGATTGGAAAAATGGAATTGAGATTTTTAAACGATTTTTCTCTTGCTCTATTAGGATCACATAAGTTGAAGGAGGTAAGTTTTCACTTTCTGCATTCCTAATAATTGGAAAAAAGTGGAATTAAATTTTAAACGATTATTCTCTTGCTCTATTAGGATCACATAAGTTTAAGGAGATAAGTTTTCGATTTCTGCATTCCTAATAATTGGAAAAAGTGGAATTAAAATCTTAAACGATTATTCTCTTGCTCTATTAGGATCACATAAGTTTAAGGAAGTAAGTTTTTGCTTTCTGCATTCCTAATAATTGGAAAAATGGAATTGAGATTTTTAAACGATTTTTCTCTTGCACTATTAGGATCACATAAGTTTAAGGTTGTAAGTTTTCGCTTTCTGCATTCCTAATAATTGGAAAAAGTGGAATCAAAATCTTAAACGATTATTCTCTTGCTCTATTAGGATCACATAAGTTTAAGGAGGTAAGTTTTCGCTTTCTGAATTCCTAATAATTGGAAAAAGTGGAATTAAAATCTTAAACGATTATTCTCTTGCTCTATTAGGATCACATAAGTTTAAGGAGGTAAGTTTTTGCTTTTTGCATTCCTAATAATTGGAAAAATGGAATTGAGATTTTTAAACGATTTTTCTCTTGCTCTATTAGGATCACATAAGTTGAAGGAGGTAAGTTTTCACTTTCTGCATTCCTAATAATTGGAAAAAAGTGGAATTAAATTTTAAACGATTATTCTCTTGCTCTATTAGGATCACATAAGTTTAAGGCGATAAGTTTTCGATTTCTGCATTCCTAATAATTGGAAAAAGAGGAATTAAAATCTTAAACGATTATTCTCTTGCTCTATTAGGATCACATAAGTTTAAGGAAGTAAGTTTTTGCTTTCTGCATTCCTAATAATTGGAAAAATGGAATTGAGATTTTTAAACGATTTTTCTCTTGCACTATTAGGATCACATAAGTTTAAGGTTGTAAGTTTTCGCTTTCTGCATTCCTAATAATTGGAAAAAGTGGAATCAAAATCTTAAACGATTATTCTCTTGCTCTATTAGGATCACATAAGTTTAAGGAGGTAAGTTTTCGCTTTCTGCATTCCTAATAATTGGAAAAAGTGGAATTAAAATCTTAAACGATTATTCTCTTGCTCTATTAGGATCACATAAGTTGAAGGAGGTAAGTTTTTGCTTTTTGCATTCCTAATAATTGGAAAAATGGAATTGAGATTTTTAAACGATTTTTCTCTTGCTCTATTAGGATCACATAAGTTGAAGGAGGTAAGTTTTCAATTTCTGCATTCCTAATAATTGGAAAAAAGTGGAATTAAAATCTTAAACGATTATCCTCTTTCTCTATTAGGATCACATAAGTTTAAGAAGGTAAGTTTTCGATTTCTGCATTCCTAATAATTGGAAAAAGTGGAATCAAAATCTTAAACGATTATTCTCTTGCTCTATTGGGATCACATAAGTTTAAGGAGGTAAGTTTTCGGTTTCTGCATTCCTAATAATTGGAATATCCGTAAGTTGTTTGGACTACACACGTTTCAGGTAAGTATTAAAGGTTTTTATTTTAAGAGGCTCTAATTTGAACCAAGTTGGTTTTGTAAATTTTGAATAGTAATTAATGTAGTTTATTTCACATATAATTTTAAAAAGTATTCGTTGAACAGTACTTTAATTTGCGATAGTAAAATTTTCTTTTCTGATTCTATTAAATGGTACAAATAGTGAAGGACATCTTTACGGGCCAGTCATATTAACTTTGATACCACGAATGAGGTGTCAAATAATTTTGAAGTTTTCTATAATAAAACTTCATTATGTTCTCAACTTTCGACATACAGGATTTTGTAGATATTAAATTCAAGTTTTCAATTATTTCCTTCTATTGATCCTTTACATCAGAATTTGCGGGTGTTCCCATGTTGTTTATAGGAAATACAGGTTTAGCCTCTCCCGAAATGCTGTACTATAAAAAATTTTAACGACTAATGGAATAATCGCATTACGTTTTTGAGTTGTTTTTTCCCGAATTTTTTGATGATTCAATGACTTATTAGATGCAACTAGTGACCAATGAAAATTATCAAGTGCAACTACAATAATTTATTCACGCACAAGAAAGTATTTATTCATTATTCTCTCTGTTAGAAAAAAAACAGGTTGGCGGATCCACGGTAGCAACGTCATTTACGTCAGTAAATATTTAAACAGAAATTTCGGTATAACGCGAGTACATTAAAATTTAGCAAAAATGCCTCATTGCAAGGTATTTTAGTTAATTTTCATTCCAAGTAAAATTATTTTAGTTCATTTCAGCAAATTAAATTGGGCGATGTTTGGAGAACGTGCAATAAAATTAGAGCTGCCATTTTCCGAGTTGGAATTAACTTATGGGAGTATTACTTACCTTTAGATCCAAACAAAAACTGTTTAATATCAGGTAGGTGTTTCCGCTTCCAACCGAAATATTGAAAAACCTTGATCAAATTTTCTTTTTATCTCTTTCAGAATCGAAATTTTGTTCAGTATTGGCTGGGCCTTTGCGCGGTGCCATCGGGCTATCAGATCAGGAGATTGGAGAAATTGCCGATTATTTTCGAGTACAAGATGGAAGAATATTGTACACCCAGTTTTGCGAAGTTATAAACGACAGCGGTAAAATTCGGTCGGAAGTTATTAATAAATTTGTAAAATTAAATTTCAGTTCCGGACTTTAAAAAACATGAACCCCTGGTGACCGGATTAGAATGGGAAGATCCTTTGCAAGTAAATAGATTAAGCATAACCGAAGAACGACGTTTAAGTTTGCTTATAACAAAAATCGCTGTGCTGGTCAACATGCGAAAAATAATACTGAGACCATACTTTCAAGATTACGAACTGGTGAGTTTGAAAAGTGGAAAAACTGAGTAAAAATGGTGATGAGGTTTTAGGTGGCAAAAAATGCAGGCGTAGTCACCTTGGCACATTTTGCCAGAGTCTTGGCTTATCTCGATATTGTGGTATCGGCAGAAGATTTCAATCTTTTGGTTAAGAAATTTTTAAAAGACAGTTACACGGTGAACTACGTGGCTTTTGTAGCCTCCGTCGATGGGGTCGTGCAATATATGGATAAATATGGAATGTTGGATTTGGGAGGAGTAAGTTCCGACGTGTTTCAGTCGTTTAAATTAATTATATATGAATTCCAGGATATTCTGAACCAATTTCCCGGAAAATTAATAAATGCGGAGTTGCCAAAACTACCCAGACCAGAGATTGGAAAAATATTGGCTGCAAGTATTTTTGGAAAGCAAACTACTTTTCATCCAGCTTTGAATAGTCCAAAACAGGCGCAAGATGTTATTTCTATAATACGCAGTGTTCAAAAACACGTTTTTCAAAATCGCCTTCGAGTTAGCGAATGCTTTAGCGTAAGTTGAAGAAATTAAGTTGCCAATTAATCCAAATCCAATTAATTTGTTTTTCCAGCACTTTGATCCGTTAAATTGCGGAAAAATTACCGTTTCACAATTCCATCGCGGTTTGGATATGCTGGGTATAAGTGGAATTCAAAGATTATTTTTGTCGTTACCGGAGATTCACTCTTTGATTATCCAGTATCGGGATCCCTGCGATTTTTCGCGCGTTTGTTGGAGAACATTCGAAGACGACATCGAACAAGTTTTTACGACTAAAGTTGGTTTTCAGAAATTTTTGAAAAGTTGAATATTTTATTTTTGGATTTTGTTAGGAACTGGAAAAATGTCCGTGCTTGCAAGTCGTTTCACCTCCACGGGAACTCGATCAAGTTACCAAAGGCGGAAAAGCCTGGCAGAGTGTTGATGGGTCGATGCGTGATTTGTGTGAAGATTCGGTTATTAAGGTTAAACAGAGAACTTTAAAAAGAAGTATCATGTTGAAGCCTGCATTTAGAGACTACGACGCGTAAGTCAAAACTTTAAGCTTCCTCATCAATCTCCGGAGAGCGCGGGGCTGAAAAAGCTGCGTCTTCACCAACTGTCTTCACCGCTAACGCTGAATAAAAATTAGTGATCTAATTTTTCATCACTGCTTTAATTTCTCTTTTTTTGGAAACTTTTTGATCGCACCTCGTAGATACGTCCTGCAGCCCACACGGATTGGGCTAGCTAATTCGCTAATTTAATAAAAATTAGGATAGCGATCTCATTTTTCTGATACATATAAGAGTTAAATTTAAATGAGAGACGAAATAATTAAAATTTATGTTGCATTTAAATTTGTAGGCACAACAACGGACACGTCTCTCGTTCACAAATGCGCCAGTGTTTGTCCTCGAGCGGAATTCTTTTATCCGATGAAGAATTATATGCTTTGGAAGAGCGTTTTAATGATGATTTAGGTTTTAATTATTTTTGGTTTTTGCGAGAAGTCGAACCAAAAAATCACGAAGTTGCATTGGTAATTCATAAAATAATCCGCGCGAATTAGAAAAATAAACCGTTGTGTTTGCTGACGAACCCAAATGGTTGTTCGTTTTCTAGAGCAGAGCGGAAAATTAAAAGAGCAAATTAAAAATAAAAATATTCTTGCAGTATACCGGATTCGTTGCTGACAAGATAAAAATTAACGCACCGAAACCTCCTAAACCAGCTCAAAGGGAAGAAAAAGATATCGTGCTGGTTTTAGCAAAAATTAAAGGAAAAATAGTGAGGGAGCGTATTCGAGTTTTAGAATTTTTGGAAAGTTTCGATACCTGCCACGAGGAAGTTATATCGCGGGAAGATTTTAAACGGGGAATTGGAACGTGTCGTCTGGGCTTATCGGAAGCGGAATTGGAGACCATAATGGAAGTGTAAGCTTTCTAGAAAGGCTTTTTTCCTTTGCATCTTTTTCCTTTCCTTTGCAGATTTGCATCGCCCAAACGGTGCCATTGCATCGATTACAAGCGATTTTCGAATGTGGTGGAAGAATCCTTCACTCAGAGCTGCTTGGAAAGAGCGCCTCTGGTCGTTCCGTTACAACACGTGCCAACAATTGACTGCACTAAGAATTTCCTCAACTTCGACGAGAGGAGAATGCTTTCGATCGCCATGACCAAGCTCGCCAAGAAGCCGGACATCCAAATGAATATTATGTCCTTGTTTGATGTGAGTATTCCAAAAAAATTACGTCCCACGTCTGCTCGTTAAATTTTTTTAATTAAAAAGTCAGTCCGATAGGTAGGTGCAAAAAATTGCACGTTAAACAAAATGAGTTTACCGAATGTTTAATATATGGCTGAGCTTAATTTAGCGCAATTTTTACAACGTGTGCTAAGACAACATAGCCATGTTGGCTTAATTTTAATGAAATTATTCAAAATTTTAATCAATCTTAATTTTTAGGATTACGATCGAACCAAATGCGGAACCGTTTCACAGGAACAATTCCTTAAAGCTCTATCGGTTCGAGGAGTGTACGAATTAATTTCGAGGAGCGAATTCGATATGATTTGTAAGTGTTTCGGTTACGAAAGAGGACTTAGAGATGAAGTAGATTATAGAGCTTTCGTTAAAGCTTTGGACATTTTATATGCTACAAGTAGATATTTGCCCAATTAAAATTGTATGTGTCGTGTAGGTACTAATTTTTTCAATAAATTAACTATTATTCAAAACTGCATTGGTCTCATTGTGAATCGAACCCGATAACTTTTTGGTAACGAAGACCATTTACATTAAAGTTTCAGCATAAATAAGAAGCAAATTTAACGTTTTAGTTCACTAGAGTGACGGTTTGTCCCAATTTGTTGTAATGATACAAGAAGGAAAGCAATGTCCGATTTAAAGGCTCATAAGGGACACATAAATTACGTTCCGTGTCGAACGGTATTATTGCACCTAAACAAACGTATTTTTATACGCCCACAATATCTACCTAAAACTTGCAGATTTATCGTATTTGCCCTACGGAAGACGATTCGAATTTTTCACAAACAAAAAGTTAAAAAAATTCAAAAATTTAAATATTAGTTAGGGGAACCCCCAAACCCATCCCTCCCAAACGTGCCATTTACGCGCCAGTAAAACGCAAACAGATAAAATAATAAAGTGCCCACATCTTGCAACCATTAAAGTAGTAACTTAATTTTCCCCAACGACCCCATAAATTAATAATTCAATTTGGCAACCTACGGATTCATAAAATGTCTGATGGTCTTTATAAGTATCATCAAAATTTAACTTTTTCGCTGGAATCGTAAAAAAAGATGTTGGGAAATTTATGGCGACAATCAGTGACCACTATTTACAATTCAATTTAATAGAGATGTTATTCTTGTATAGGATCCGTTTGGTTTTATGGCGACTGCGCCAGCGGAAACAAGTCATACATCAAATGGCAAAAATTTAGGTAGTTCTTTTCCAACAATCTTTCAGTTTCCACACTTGTTGAATGTGCGCTGAAAAATTGTAAGTCACCATCATATTATTTTCGATCGCATTATTCAAAGTGTTTTTCTGGTTGGTGGAAATTAGTGAATAATTTTTAAAATTTTCTTGAGATAATTTAAATTTTTTCACGTTCAAGTAAGTTTCAAAAAGTGGAAAATAAATTAATATCTTTCTATTTCTCTAATTTTTGTGAGAAAAAAACAACATGAAAAAGTTCCTGTTAAATTGATAATTTAAATTGGCTTTAGATGTGGTTTCCTGTTTCAACAGTAGCAGCTCTTTGCTTTATTTTGGATATCGCCGATACAACGCTTACCGGGGAAAACCAGCTGGAAGATGTTTTTCGGCAAAGGTAAATTAAAAAAAAAAATTCCTAGCTCGCCACCGATTCTGTTGTTTTATTTGGTGTTTTATTATTTTTCGCGGGTAACATTCATGTGGGCGATTGATAAAAATATTTAAACAAACGGAAAAAAATCAGAAAAATTTTAAATCGGATTTAAAAAAATGTTGTGTTGTTTAATAATTTTAATCTCAGGTTAAATTTTAAATTACTTTTATCCAGTCCACTATAGGTCAAATTTATGCTTAATAGCCATCTATAAATTAATTTTTAATAAATCTTGACTGAGCAGTAACGGCCTAAGCTACAAATTCAATTTCCTAAGAAAACAGATTGAATATTAATCCGTTATTAACAGAACGTGATCTAACATACAGGTGAACATTAGAACAACATTGTTTACCTGATGTTACTATTTAAACAGGATTACGTAAAGCAGCACTTAAGTCTTAAAAACACATTTTATTTTATTTTGTATTTTCAAAAAATATACGTTTTTAGTCCAAATTTTTTTCGAAATTAAAAATTTTGAAATACATTCCCTTGCAGTCGGTATTTTGTGTTTATTTTTCGTTTTGCATAAATGTGTGACGTAATATTTGGAGGTGGTCTAGGTTTTTGTGACGATGAAGGAGAGATGAAAATTGTATATCGTAATTTATGAACGACTCCGTAGCAGCCCTGGATCTAGGGGGCCAAATCGGGGTACCTGCCCCGGGCGGTAATTCAAGGAAGCGTCAAATTCATATGATTGAAAAAAAACTTATTTCGCTAGGTACATTTCGAAAGTCAAGATCTTACCCCGGTTCCGAAAAATCGTAGATCCGGGGCTGCCCCGTAGTCCTAAATTAAGAAAAAGTAAAATAGGTAAAACTACAATTTTATTCAAAATCCAATATAAACTAAAACAATTTATTATTGTAAATGACTTAGCCAAAATTTATGTTTTAACAAACTAATTATAAACATCGAAACATAAAATGGCAATATCCGCAATTCAACCACCCTCGCAACAGGATTGATCGGTTCGATTGCGTTATTTTCTTATTTAATGTTTCGTTGTTAATAATTAGTTTGTTAAACTATAAATAATATTACATCAAATTAATTTATATAAAAATTTACGAAATCTTACAATTTTATAAATTAATCCTGGGTCCGATGAGACCGAAACGCGTCACCCAAGAAAATAAAATTAAAAGAAAAGAAAAAAATTATTGAAAAAGAAAATTTTTTAATTTTCAAAAATGGAGAAAATTTTATTAATACTTTCATTGTTACCAACCTCCTTTTAATCTATAAAATAGGACTTAAATATCACCTAAATTTTTTTAAATTATTGTTAGTGTTTTGTTTTGAAAAAAAACATAATAAGGGGTGATTCAAAATTAAATTTAAACAAAAACCTTTCAAAACTAAAGGACGATTTCGACTAAATGTCCAACAATACGGAAAGTTGCGAAACTGGCACAGTCCAGAAATTAAAAAATCATGAATCGAATCCACCAGAATTTGAAGTTTCCATTACCAAAAGCGAACAACCGATGATTAATAACAATTTAAATCTAAAACCGGTATTTACTTACAATTGGATGAAAAGATTCCCTTACGACATCGATGGACGCAAAAGCGAAGTTTTCTATTGTTCTTCTTCCGGTAAAAAAATCGGTTGGATGCCGATGATATTGAAAGCGTTAAAACGTGGAGATCTTCACGAAAATTTCACATTTATCAGAAGATATAAAAATAAAGGAAAGGTTACCAAATTACAGCATTCCGATAAGAATCCGAGTCCTGCTCGGGTTGGAATTTCTCTGAACAATAATGGCATTGAAAAATAGAACATTGCAATTTAATTAATTTTTAATTAAAATTTTAAAATAAAAAACAATTTTTTTCTTATGTTTCATATGTTCATCTATCCATTCTGGTTTCCTGTATTTTATTTCCGATGGCAGCAGTCTGAACGACAACTTGTGGTTGTCGAAATCTTGTTTTCGTATAAAATCAATTTATTCTGTACTTTCTATTTTTAGGAGCCGCTCCGATTGGGAAGAAGCTTGGCATCGCGAAAAATACACCCGCTGCAGAGAAACTTTAGTTCAGCACTTATATTGGGCGTGCGAAAAAGACATCTACCGCTTGACTCGTAGAAGTGAACAACCAAACGAAATTAAATCGTATGATAGCGACTACGATGACGAATACAGTAAGTATTTTCTATTTACCATACAAGGAACACTTTTTATTCCGGTATTAAATTTTATAGATTATCCCGAAATATCACCAAAAAGAGCTAAGGAAATGGTACGAAGCCGTCGAGGAGGATCTTCCATAACAGCGGAATGTTGCAGCTCCAATGGTTGCACATGGGAAGAGTATGCCGAATATTGTCCAACAAATAAGAGACACACCGTATTTGTAAACTAAGTGCATTAAAAATAATTGTTTTGTAATATTTATCATAGTTTTGTTATTTTAAACAAATGTATAAATTATGTTTACAATACAGAGTCTACAATGAGTCGTTTCAAAGGTTGCACAAAAAAGCATTTAATTAAAAACATAAAAAATTTATTGCGACTTATACTTTTTCTTTACACTTTTTGGCGACGTATTCAAAAAAAGTACATAGTATTTTGCCCAAGCGTAAATTATTCCTGCCGAGCAATAAATTGATGTTAGCATCAGGGGTAAAAATGGTAACGTCCCAGATAAACCAATCAGGTGATGAAGTAGGCTGTCGTACAAAAATAATACGGCTAAACCTAGTAGATAAATGCTTTCCAAAAAACTAAGTAAAGGCAAACTGTACTTATGGATATGCAAGGGATACAAAGTTGATAAACTGTAAAATGCGTATGTGGAATACAAAACAAGGGAGGATAACTTTATTAGTAGTAAAGAGTTAGGAAATAAGAGAGGAAACAATGAATAATGGCCGACTGTTGAAAGCAACAGAAACATTTTGGCATCGCCAGCTTCCATTACACTCAAAATGCTGCAAAAAATTAGAAAATTAAAAAATTACCAGCGCATTTTTCCTTACCTTAACGGAATAATGGACATCAAAATGGCCTTTTCGTGAACGTGCCATCCAAATAAGAACGACGTTAAACTGCATAAAACAAGACAGCGCACAAAATGGGCAGGATTTGCATTAAGAACCCACAATTTGTATAGAGCGGGCAGCATGAAAACAGCACTGACTAGCATCGTGGTAAGTGGTGTTATATTTGGAAGGATGGAATGCGAGAATTCTTGTACTAAACCACCGGTCATAGTGGCCACATCGTTGGTAACGTTAAATCCAGATTTTTTTGCTGCAAATTTAAAAGTTTACGATAGGTAGCAGATAGATTGGAATTTTACCTGCCACGAAAGCAGCTTTGTCAATTACATTATAAATCGCCCACACATTGGGCGCCCAATAGGCATGACACAATCCTCTTTTGAAAGGAAACAGTCGAGAAAGTACCTGCGATAAAATTAAAACCAATTTTCTTTATGTGCAAGCAAATCAGACTCACCTGAGGTAACTGATAAATAAATGGCAAATAAGTCACTAAAAATATTGATATCACAGTCATTCCTAAACGTAAAGTGTTGCTTATCGAAAATTGTTTCCACAATTGTCTTATGTTGAACGACAATGATCGATTCGTAAAGCAATAATTTCGTAGCAAATATACGAAGTAAGCTGGGGCCACGTAGAGGTAAATGTGTTTTACGTTAAGTAAAACGGCGAACCAAAATGCTCCGCCTAAATATTGATTCTAAACAAATATAAAAAATCCATTATTAGTCGTGCTAGGGTTTCTTATTTAAAAAATAAATTATTAACCTTAAAGATTTTTGCCACGGAGAGCAGCAAAATTCCAAACATGATTCCATTATACTGGAAATGAATATGGTCCACCATTAACAATCCAACATTCGTAAGTAGAAGTATGGGTAAGACTAAGGTATTACGCCAGCTTTTATTGAAAGCCGAAACACATCTAAAAAAAAATTAGAATGTTAGCATTGGCATCGTCCAGAGGGACAATATTGCTGCTGTGGTTTTTAAAAAATGAAAATAAATAAATTGAGCTACTCACCGATGTGTTCCATAAGCTAACACGGAATCTGCAACAATAACGCTCAATCGTTGAAACACAACAGTTCTAAACGAAGAATAGTTGTGATTATCCAATTTTAACATTTCCGAGTCAAAATAATTTGCAAAATATGCTAGAAAATACTCGAACCACGCAAACAGGGGAGGATAATCCAACGTCCATTCTGAAGAATCTTCATAATACCATTTGCTAATAGGTAAATTATGTGTTATTGCTAACCAGTTCCTGTGGACTTCGAAATCTGTCGAGTAACTGAAAAATTGGAAATGATTTACACTTTCGTTTTGATTCTTAAAATGTAACTTACTAGGACGGAATCAGTAAAAGTTTAACACACGAAATAAGTATAAATATCAGAAAAATCATGTTTTTAAAATTTTGACAAACGTATTGCCGCTAACCTCAAAATTTGTAGTTCGTTTGACGTGGAAGTTATTATGCACCTGTCAGTTGAAAAGATCTAACGTGACGACGTGTGGAAGTCGAATTCAATTTTTCCGATATTCAAAAAAAACTGCCGACTTTTCCTTGCTTCCCATGCCAAGTTGTTAATTACAAATTAATAAGAAACATTAACATTTAAAAATTTATTTTAAGAAAACGAACTCAATTTCATAAAAATTAATTACTTCCGACAATTTTTATCGAAAAATTAAAACAAAATAATTTTAAAGATCGGAAACAATAAAAATTCTTAACACTTACATTAGATAAAAAAGCAACTTAAAATTAATACTGTAGAATTGATTAAAAACCCTCAATTTTACAAAGTTGCAAATTATTCCCCCATGTAATTGTTTTTGTTTATTGCTAAAATAAATGGAGACATTTTAATTATATATATAAAATATAAAATAAAATAAAATTAATGATAAAATCATAATTTCAAATCGCACAATTAAAAAATATAAAAATTACTGTATTTATTTCAAATTGTACTTCATAATCAGCTGCAATAAATTTTGATGGGTATAAAAATATATGTTCTCCAAATTTGAATTAATACATAATTCGGACAATCGATGAAGCTGATGTTGTTGCATGTTTAAATTGGACATATTTATAAATCACTTGTAGGCACTGTGTAAGTATTAATCTTGATCTTGATCATGCCGGGATTAAAGCTATAGTTATTGAATCTAAAAAATTTCATTGTAGTTGAAAGAACAAAAAGCAAGTTGATTTGCACTATAAAGAAGCTAAAGAAAACTGTAATGCTGCTATCATCACCAAGTAACAAAAATTTAGCTGCGTTGTTAGATTGCAGTAATCTTTAGTCTCCTCAACTCGGAAATAAGAAAAGTTTAAAAAAATACATACGGTATGTTACGCTTCCTTAGACGTGCTTGCACAGCAGGCCTCAGTTTCGATTTCCCATTGGCACTATTCTTTCCACGTCCGGTTATTACGGACAGTTCCTGTGAGGTCCTGTTAGTCTCTTTCAACGAATTTACGTTCACGTCAATAAACAAATCTAAAGCTTGCAGAGCCTCTTTCACATAAAGGTTATGCAAGTCTAGTACGTTTAGCTGTTTAAGTTTGTTTGCATTTTGCTCAATAAAAGCAGCGGCTGCCATACCATTAGCTTTTTCATAGAGCTTGGTATGTGACTTAGCCAAGTCGGAATAATATTGTGCAATCTGATATTGTTTACGTTGATAAGCCGCTTGTGCAGTCGCTAAAGTTTCGTTGTGCTTTGCAAAGTGCATTTGCGCCTCCTCACGGTACTCCTCTGCTGTTTTATTGTAATTATCCGCTTCGCATTCCTAAAACGCATGAAAAGTGAAGACCCAATCTCCAACCTTCCAAAAATAAACGACACCTACCTTTTCCAAGTTTTCTTGAGCAACTTTCATTTCGTTTACCATTTCCTGTGGAATTGGAGCCGACGACTCATCGTCGCTATCGATCGACGCTCTCAGGACCTCGACGGTTTCATCATAAGAATAATTATGAGCCATTAAAATTTCCATAATTGTCTGTTTCGGAACGGTCGGAAAAGTTGTAGTTAAATTGTGTAGAGTTAACCTACTGGCCAAATCGTCACGACAATTTTGCTCGATCCACTCTTCAATTTCTCGCTGTTGTAAGCTTGACGCCAACTGATCCTTCATTATGGTATTCAAATTTAAAGGTTCATTAACATGATCCTCGTTTTCTTCTTGCTGTTGCAATTTTTTCGCAAATTCTTCATCCTCTTTGACCAACATCTCCAAAACTTGAGTTTGGTTTTCCATTTGTACAAAAACGGATTCCACATAAAACGCGTGCAATTGCTTGGCCAAATCGGTTGGAATGTTGATTACAGGTTGAAAACCTTGTGGTATCATGTTTAAGTAACCAAATTTTGATTCCAGTTGGGAGATCAGGTTTGCTCCCAAATTTAACTCCATGCGCTCTTCCTCTTCAAATTCGCTTGGAGAATTTCCTCTTTCGATGAAAACTAAATTAAAAACAAAATTGTCAAATTATCGATACAATGATTAAGAAAATCGAAAATTGCTCACCCGACTCAAAAAAATTGGACAAAGTACTTTTTGCGTGCTTTTAAAACAATACTTGCAGCCACACACAAAAGTATTAAAAATGTAAGTCAAAAAATTAATTGCAATAATGAAAGAGATATAAAAATATTTTATTAAACATTAAAACTACAAACAATATTTTATATATCTTGACAAACATAAAAACATTAAAATTTGAATGTTTCTATATAGTAGGTAGAACCGTCCCGTTCAAAATTCGGAATAATTTTTTAAATATGTACACAAATACATGTAATTAATGTTACTATTAGGTGGCACAACAACTAAGTTATTTGGAATGTTGAAAAGTAAAAATTATCAATTTTTCAAAACAAAACCGATTTTTGGCCAGATCAAAAAAAGCCATAATTTAAATACTTCGATAAAGTATCGCTTCCGGATTATCGAAGTTATCTCCTTAAACTCAGCTCGGCATATCTGTCATAAATAGTAAAAACCACGAAACATTAAAAAACGGTTGAGCAAAATCGAGAAATTAATAAAAAAAACTTACCAAACTCATCACTATTGGTAGTCCCAGATGTCGACGGAGAAGCACTCTCACCAGAAGAATATACTCCAGCCTGCCTATCTTTAAGCTTCAACACGTGTTCCGAATAATAGTCTTTATTTATGACAACGTTTTCTTCAATGTGTTTTTTTATTTCTTCACTTTCCCGCAACGGCGGTTTACTTCGTTCGTCTTCCCCAGTGGAACATAAATCGTTCATCATAGTAGCCATAGATTTGTTTTCATCCCCATTATCATTGTTTAATATATAATCCACAGTATAATTTAAATTATTCCCGCCTCTATTATAAATATCAGTTAAGTAATCCACAGGCAAATCGGAAAATAAAGTCTTCAACGTTTCAATTTCTTGATTGATTGTTATATTTTCTTCATTATCTGCCGACACACTTATATCCTGCAACGGACTCTCTTGAACTGATTCCAACAGGGGAATCGTATCTTCATTATCTGACGAAGAAACAGTTTCTTGCACAGTAGCTGCTTCAGTAACTGGTAAAAAGTCTCTGCTATCATCAAGCAGAAGGTCTACGGTCCAGTTTAAGTTATTTCCGCACTTTTCGTACACATCTTTCAAATAATCAATTGGCACGTCAACAAACAACGTCTGCAATTCTTGAATATCTTGGTTGTTATCAGCAACAACCGCCTCGTTTGTCATCGAACTTTTATCTAGGGTAATTTTATGTGCAAAATGTCTAGCTTGATCAATTTTGACACCTTCGTTGATATCTCTATTTACTGTATTCATAATTCGTACGTTGCCCGCATTATCCCATCCGTTATTTAGAATTGAAAAATCCGAACCCAAAGTGTTGGATGACGATTCCATGGTGGACTTGTTTTCAAGCAATTCATAACCGTCCATTAAAGTATTTGAAACTGGAGACATTATAGGACTGACAACTTCCCAAGACTTCCAAGAATTTGGAAAATTTTCGGGTAATACCAAACTTCCTTTGTTTGGAATCTGTAATTTGGGAATGTCAATATTGGACGTTTCCTGACGATGAATTGCTTCAAACAAGTAAGGTTTTAACACAGCTGCCAATTTTCGTCCCTCTTGCATTGAAGTTCCAGTATTCTCTAATGTTTGGGTTTCTTTTCTTGGGCTGCCGAAATTCATCAAACCAGATTCGAACGCCACTGGATTTGCTCCAGTATTCCCTAACGTTTGGGTTTCTTTTTTTGGGCTCCCAAAATTCATCGTACCAGATTCAAACGTGACTCGAGCTGCTCCAGTATTCCCTAATGCTTGGGTTTCCTTTTTTGGGATGCCAAAACTCATCGTACCAGATTCGAACGCGAATGGAGTTGCATTCAGTTCAATCGTCCGCTTCTTTTGAGGTGATCCTTCTAAAGGAAGCAATTGTGCAACTGATGCACGATTTTCATGGGATTTTGGGCTAGCAATGCTTTTCGGCAATTCGTTAAAATTTAGGTTAACGCCCTGAACAAACTGATTTTGCGCCTGTGCTTGAGTTCCACTTGAAAGTCCATTTCTCATAATATTGTCTTGAGGACTGAAACAGAGAGGCGGTATAGATTCTTGTTCTTTCAAAACTGGAGGAAATTTTCGCAACACTGGAGGCTTTAAATCTTTGTAAGAAAAATGGAAGGAACTAATAAGTTCCTTGGAAGTGATATTTCTTTCGTATCGATCTAGCATTTCTTGGAGTTTTACTCTCGGCACTCCGTGAACATTTTTTCGCGCTAATTCTTTTTCGTTAAAAGCCCAACGAGTAGTCGGTTCAATGATTTCGATTATGTAACCAAAATTGGTGGCAAAACCAGCGTAGCATTTCATTTCCCACATTTGGGTGTGGGTATTGTCGACGATTATGGGACTGACGCCCTCTCTTGTTTTCGTAAGAACTTTGTTCTGGACGTATTCGTGTGCGTCTCGAAGTTTGCTTGGATTGTATGTATACACTCCAGTTCTCTTACTAATAAAATAATCGTCAGCACTAAAAATATGTTGGTCATAATTGGTAGTTCCCATAAGACTTTTGATTATTTCCTTTGCTTTTGTCGATTTACCACTTCCCGGTAATCCTCTCATTATTATCATCACCTTGTATCCTTTCTTTATGTCATCCACTATTCTTTTAGGCAAAACGTCAGGCTGGGTTTGCTTATTAGGGGTTACAACATTTCTCGTAGCTTTGGAATTTGTCGTTCCTGTAATATTCTTTACGGTGCCAGTCATTTCGAAGAGTATGTTTGAAATTGTTTCAACTGAAAAGAAAAACCGATTATATTGTTAAATTTTTATGAAAAATTTAGAGACAATCCATTACCGGTATTAAAAGTAGAAAATAAAAATAAATCAATACAGACAAGTTGAGTAGAAAATATTTTGTAATTGTCGGTTTTGATTGCACCGAATTTGCCTTTTAGAGAGTTTATTTCAGGCAATAAGTGTCAGATGGCTCGTTCTTAAGTGCCAACCTGAGTGGGAAAAGGATAAATGAGACAGAATCAAACCACCGAGGTTGGATATTAGCAAAAAAAAAAAAAATTTTGATTGGATGCAAGCCTATTTTTTTATCCTAATGGTGACCACAAAACTGATAGTTGCCTCACAAAAAAGAAATAATATCTTCTGGACTAGTGCAAAAATATGCAGAAAAGAAAGAAAAGAAGGCGATATTGTTTGCAATGAAACAAATAGTAAGGAAAAAAGTTAAAAATGTCGATATAATATGTTGTTACTTACGGTGATAATTACAATTAAGGGCGACATTTTGAATCAAATCATAATCGAGGACATTTCCAAATAATTGTAGCAACTGTTGCATGGTTTCATTTTCTTCGTCTCGCACTGGCGTCAGTCTTCGAGAAATAGCACCGGTTGAAGCCATTTTTGTTGTAACGATTTTAATATATTATCTAATAAAGAAAAATGCCATCATTTTTATGGTTGATAGATAGGTAATCAAGCTATGAATCATTTCAAACATTTAACACGCAAAATAATTACTCATTGTTTAGAGAAAAAACGTGGTAAGCAAATAATAGATTAAATAATGCATTAAAAAACTCAACGAAACAACAGATTATTTAATGAAACAAAACAAAACTGCTTATTTATATTATAAACTATACGAGGGCGGTTCAGAAAATAAAAACTTGAATATGCAAATTACCGTTTATCTTCTATTTGCCGTCAACACTGATAAATCAATAAAAAAAAAAAGAAATACAAATATTTACGTCTCGCCGAACAAACAGTTTATTTATACTAATTGATCGGATAAATTATTTAATAAATATTAATCAATGCACGTACACTTAGTTCAATTATTTATGGAGAAATGATTACTATATCAAAAAAGAACACTTTTATTCCATTACTAATAGGTATTTATCAAAGGTATAAGTGGGGACTTCCCAACTTTGTGAAATTAATACTACAAGTAAAAAGTACAAAGGTAATTTAATTATATACTTAATGATAAAATCCTATATAAATAAATCTCGTTCCCACAATAGTTCATCTAATAACAGGAAGGTATAAAGGCACTGCTAACTTGCAATCAAAAATCTAGTAAACGTAGAATTACAAAAATTGTCTATCTCGAAAAACATGAACCAACTCAATTTTTAGCAATTAGATTTAGGTTTTTCGATTATCAGCCAGTAAGAAGCATCGGATGAGGATGAATATTTTCTATTGAAAACTGCCTGGACCAGAGGCAGTGGGACTATAGGATCGAAACTCGAAATAAAAAGATTTCTAATAACATAGCTTCTCGGCCTTCCAAAATTTACCAGTGCGGCTAAGCTCTCGTGGTTTCACTTCCGTTGATAGTACAGTTTATTTTAAAATTTAAAAGACGTAAACATTGTAAATTGTCATTACGTGTATCTCCCACTTCATACCATAAAAGCATCTTATTGTACTTTAAAAAGAACTATTATGAATTAAAAACATTAATTTTGTAATGCTTTATGAGTCTTTGTTCAAGAATTTATTAGTAATGTATAATACAGATAATTTTAATAGAGCAAGTTATTAATGATTTTTTAATTTACTACTGATTGAAAATTTTATAAAGATGAATTTTTAATGTTTACTGTTTTAATTAACTTTGTTCTATACATTGTCATCACAACAGTCGATTAATATAGAATGACTTGGATGGGTTTCCGATTTAAGAACAATACATATCGCTGCTCCTCCTCTAGCCTGCAGTTAGCCAGCGTAGTTTATGAATATTTTTTTAACGTGCCCCGTAAAAACCCAATGAGCGTTGAAATTTAAATTTAGAACACATCTAAATTTTAATTACTGTTTTTTAAATTTTTTCTGAAAGTACGATCAAGTCATGCGGAAAGCCACATCAAAGGATCCTTAAATTTGGTCAATGCACTTTGCTAATTTTTATTTACACCAAACATTGATGATTCAAAGTATGCCAATTCGAAATAAACACAAGATAACTTCTAAATGAATTAAATAATGTAGTTCAGATAAAACAAATTATCGACATTCGTAAAACTTACGACCTACATAAAAAACGCATTAATAAACAAAGAAAATTCATCAGATAAAAAACATAGATATTCCTGTGGTTATTTATCAAATTATCCTTATCCAAATAACTTCAGTTACGAAATTTAAAAAAATTAGGCTTCTAAACTCTACGTGACAAAAAATTTTAAAAAAAGTTTCCGTGAACTGATTTCAACCAAAATCTAATCACTTCTTCTCGATATGAAAGTACAAATGCTAATTAGTTTTTAAGGCAGAGCGCACACAAAATTTAACCACATACACAAGAAACTTTTTGAAAATTAAGGTTCGGAGACCCCAAAAAGTCTCTGCACAAAACAGCGTCAGAATTATAAGACTTCTTGCAAACGGGTTGGATGTTTGACATGGAATTTGAACCCAAAAAAACATTACTCATGTTACAACTATTTCCCTTACCTTAAGCAATTATAGTTACGCCACTGTACCTAAAAATACCAAAATTTGACAGGTATTGTTGGAAAATTTAAAACAATAGTTTTGAACAATTAATTAAATGGGTAAAAAAATTAAGAATCGATAAATTTTTAAACGGCACTCTATTATTGAAAAGTCAAATCACAGCAATTTAAGGTTAGAATTTCAAAAAGCAACAAACATTAAAAATACATCAACATTTGAAATACTCACACGCATGACAACCTAAATAAAGCAAATCTGGTTATTTGGTTGTTATGTTAAAAAATAAAAATAGAAAGGTCTCCTTTTTTCATTGTCACAATCTTGGCATGAACTGGTTTTGAAAGTGAAGCAATTCAGCATATGTTTAAGTAAGCACTTATGAGTAAAAACCTAAAAAATCGAAACTATACTTACACAAAATAGAAATCTGTACTGTTCCACTCGAAATTTTAAACCACTTTGAGTTTTACACTGATTACAATTTGAACAATATGAAGGTTATCTCGCCTGTTAATTACTAATAACAAAATTGCGCATTCGATGTTGTTGGTACGCTGATAAAAAATAAACAAATAAACGAGCATGTGCAACCAGTGGCGACTCGTAGTTACTTAAAAAAAATTTGTAAGTTGAGCATGCGCTAAACGATGACAACATTGAAGATCCTAAACCATGAACTCCTAACTACGACTGGTAACTATGCTCGTAAAACAAACAAACTGTCATCGTAAAAACTCGAATCGAAATTTGCACGCGCACCGTAACAGACTTCATCTTTCATGTGCCTCATTTTCAGACGAAATTTAAGTGACAAGTTATTGCAACTCACCGTGTACATCTCCAGGTAACACAAAAACTACAACAAAATTGAAATTCCCTAGTTTTGAAGGTCACACAAGCCAAAACATGCTGCAAGTGTAGACGGCTTTGTAGACAACTATTACACTCAGCTGATTCGTGCGAATTGCAAAAATTATAAAAAACGGTTTTTCGATCGAATCAAACTTTAATAACAAATGTAAAGTCGAAGAAAAGATATATTTGACGATCGAAGTCACGAGGGACCTAATTTACCAAAGTTCCAAGCTACAAAGCCCATTTTTTTGTACAACCAAATTAATAAAAGTGGTGACCTATTCTTTAGACTCCTGGGGAGTGGCGATATCCAGCTAAGGTTCCCGTGCAATTTTCGGTAATTAAAATTTTTAACGTATTCGTTTTGACCTGTCTTTTGTTTGAGTCGCCCTAAAAATTTTGTTAGCATAACCTGGATCATCAGTTTTTGTCAAATTTTTTCAGATAACTGCTCTCCAGTCCCAATTCACCGTAACAATGCCCAGAGGTAAAAGAAGAAATGTGGATAACGTCGATGAAGAGCAATACACTGCTAAGAGGATGCGAACTTCCAATAGGTGAGTTTGTAGAATTGCAGAAACGCACTTGTCTTTATAGGGCTCAAAATTTGAAGGCGTTTTATTTATAGAGCACAAAAACATCCTGTTTAGTTTCACAATTACAAAAGTTGTAAGTAACTAGCAAATGTCTCAAAAGTTGAGGCTATTTTTAGACGAGGTTGTACTGCTGCCAAATTTTATTTGTGCCTGTGTGTTTTTTGCATGGATGATCAAAAGTGTGTTAATATTTAGAGAAAATAATGGTCTCATAAATTTGTTTTAGGAGAAATACACGTGCAGAGGAATTTAGTGCTTTTAATACAAAACGATGTTTAGATTGGTTTAAAAAATACACAAACACAAACGATATGGACACTATAGAGCCACACGGAATGGAGAGGTTCTGTAGGGATTTGAACGTAGCTCCGGAGAATATCGTCATGTTAGTTTTGGCATTTAAACTTCAAGCCAGACAAATGGGCTACTTCACAAAAGAAGAATGGTTAAAAGGATTCACAGATTTACAGTGCGATAGTTTAACTAAGTTACTCGCCAAACTCGAATCGTTACGTAATTTGTTAAATGATGTAACCTCATTTAAGTCCATTTATCGATACGCATTTGATTTTGCAAGGGTGAGTGCATTTTTATATTCACAAATTATCACAATGATACCTTGCACAAGTCTAGTCATACAGAATGTGGTGAAAATCAAGTTTAAATTATCAAAAAGTCTTGAATCCTGCCAGGGTCGTAGATGCCATGTTAAAAGGAGGGGGAAGTTTAATTAAAAATAAACGTTCATAAAATATGCATTGCAAAAAGTAAACAAATTGATGTAATTTTGTAAATTATTATCTTTATGTGGATGACCCCCCCCCCTTCCTTTTACGTATTATGACCCTAATTGGTGATTTGTAAATCTTATTTCAATACACGTAATGAGCATTGACAAAGTTACATTGGAATAGTAACGTAAACGTAAAGAGATTACTTTTAAATTAAATTATTTTTCAAACACTTTCCCGAGGAAGTTCTCCCGGTGCCCCATATCTAGGGGTGCTCTGTAGCCTCAGATCCTCTTGACCGTGGTTCTGCCAAATTGTTAACCTTGTCTAAGGGTTCCATGACTTAAATTAATTGGGAACCACTGATTTGATTCAGACAATAAATTTCACCAAGGTGAATTTGTCGGAAACTCAAGAAAAGTCAAATCAAGGGTCTGATGAATTCATAATTAATGAGTTAATCAGCTGCGCTTTCTCTGAAAACCTTAAAAGAACAATACCTCTTGACGAAGCTGTACAATCGGCATAACTTCTAGTAATTTTTGTGACAGATTCCCTCCCTCCCATACTTTTAACAATGTTCAACGGGTTGAAATTAAAATTGTTATTTGCATAACTGTCACATCAACCATTTTACGATTATTAACTTGAACGTAAATAAAATTTTAGGATAAAGATCAACGCAGCATGGATATTGAAACTGCAAAAGGAATGCTACAACTTTTACTGTCAAGTCATTGGCCTCTTTATGGAGAATTCAATCAATTTCTTCAACAATCAAAGTACAAAGTTATCAATAAGGATCAGTGGTGTAATATACTCGAATTTTCAAGAACCATTTCTAACGATTTATCTAATTATGATGTCGATGGAGCATGTAAGACATATTTTGCAAATTCTTATTTAAATCTAACATTTGTTTAATTTTCAGGGCCTGTATTATTAGATGAATTTGTGGAATGGCTAAAAGCAACAGGAAACCTGCACACTGCAAGTTGAGTTTACAAACATTATGCTTATTTAATACCATGTGAGATTGTTTCACTGTAAATTGCCATTTTATTTTCTGTAAAAAATGACATTTAGGTTAATCAAAATTGTAACACCTAGATATCTACTGATTATTAGGCATCCTTTGCAACTTTCAGTTTGAAAAATTACGAGGAAGTAAATATCTCTCCCCTTCATTCCTAAATGACCCCAAACTAATGTACTGAAGTAAAATAATGTTATTTTGTATTTATAAACTATTTTTAATTTAGTCAATAAATTTAATTAAGAAGAAACTGTTTTGTCAGCTTTTATTTACAATAACGATCCGCCTTCATTTTACTTCTACGATCTAACAAAGTTTCGTGAAGAGTCCCCGAAGTTTTTGCTTCCTTTAATTGTTTGTCGTCTTCTTTACTAATCCTCAGACGTTTATCTTGAAATTTTTGGAACTTTTTCCTTAAAATAAAACAACCAAGTCAGTAAGTGCTTGAATTCAGAAAAGAAAGGCTAACTTACACATAATTAATTTCAATTTGTTTAACATTAGTTTGTTCCTCCTCGGGAACACCTTTATGAGGATTTTCGGCCTTCACCGTTTGGGATCGAATTTGAAGTACGTTACCTTCACCGACAGACTTATCGATTGCAACCACTGTGTCTTCTTCCACATCTATCGACATGAAACATTCAGTCGCTGATTGTAACGCTAATTTTCCGTCCTAAAATTTCAAAGCTATAATAAAAACGGTAAACCTTTGATGGAAACTTACTTGAAAAACAGGTTCCCATTGTTCCATAGCTCCAATTGCATCCGACCGACCAGTCACTACTCCACTTTTCTCAACCTTAACGTACTTCCCGTATCCCGATTTCAAAGCAATCTTGCGTTCGCTGACTGTAATTGCAGTGAGAATTTCTTCAGGCGATGGTCCGTCACCTTCGTCGTGCGGTGCGCCCAAAGTGAACAGACCATTGTCTAGAGCCTTAATATAAGTATGTTTACCAAATTCGATACAAACTGGTCCCGTAAGTTCCTCAATAGTCGAGACCTTCCACCAATTTCCATGTTCTAAAGTGTCTTTAGGGTCGATTTTAGGTTCGTTGTCTATTTTCGATTTCTTGTGCTTCCGTTTTTTGCTTCTATAAAGAAAAACGCTTAGATGTTGAACTTAAACTAGCAAATCAACTTACTTTGGTTTTTCGCCCTTTAAAACAAGCTTTCCTGGTCTAAATTGATCGTATTCCGACATTTTTAACACAAACAATGACAAATTAACCTCACTTTTAAATGTCAATGATGTCATGGGCAAAATATTATATACAAGGTGAAGTGGCTAAATTGTGTAGCCCCCCGTACACAGTAAATTCGCCAGATGGATAAATTAATTTACAAGGGGGCCCTAAAAGAAGAACTACGAAAAATAAACCTCTATACAAAAATTTGTTACCATCCAAGTGATGCATACATTTACTTACTACGATGTTTGAAACTGCAAGTTTAGAGAAATATTTACGTCAAGTTCAACAGACATTAGAAAATTTATATAATATAATAAAAACAAAGATTTTAGCAAAAGATTTGTATTAAAAACTTAAATATAAATGTTGATGTTATTAATCAGGTAAACTGCTTCGTTATCACAACCACACAGCAACTGATTTCTATTTAGATCTAAACTGTTCACCGATTTGTGTAACTTCGGCATTAACATAAAAACTTCAAATTTATTCTTCGAAGCTTCACTGGTGAACCAAGGATTGGTGTCTACGGCTTCGTAATTTAACAACGAATTGCTCAATGCACTTTGTTTGTTATTCAACCAATGCCATACTTCGCCCGAATTTGAGCAAGTGAACAATTGGTCTGGCTGGTCTGGATGAAAGTGAATCTCCGAGACGCTCTCGGAATGGGCGCTCAATAAATTAACAGGAAAGGTGTTTTGACGTAAATCCCAGATAATTAAAGAGCCTTCGTTGTCTCCAGCTATTACCATGTGCCGTTGGGTGGGATGATACGTGAGACAAGTGGCGGCAATTTGTTCACCACTCAGCATGAAAGTGCTAGTTGGTTTGTTGCTACTGGACCGCAGGTCATAGATTTTCATTCGTCCTCTTAAATTGCCCGTAATAATTTCATTGTGTTTTATAAATGTAACGCATTTCAATGAACAGCTGTCGGCATCAACTAAAAGTAACCAATGTATAATTTAATTTAAAAGAATAAATTGAATTACCTAGAGAACGTACTACGCTCTTCGAGTTCACATTTAATAAATTTATTGTACCATCTTCTCCGGTCGTAACGACATCATTTTCGTAGGTAGCAAAAGCGGTACAGGAACAATCGTCTCCGTTTTTAAACTGGTGGATGTTTTTCCAAGACGTTTCCTCTACAATACTAATAGCTCCGGTGTTTTCGGTTAGAATTTTGTAATAATATAAAGAACCACTGGAGGACGAAGCAACGAAATAGTCGCTATTCAAAAACTGCAACATACAAAGTCAACACCTAACAAAGACTGAGGTATGAATAATTTACGGAAATTTCGGTTACGTCCGCTTCGAAAGGATACGTTTTGATTACGAACGGATAAATGTCGATGTCGTCAACGTTGGTTTGAAAACTCCACAACTTGATGTGATTTTCGTCGTTGTCCCAACTTCCAGTTAAAAACGAGTGGGAATAATCGTACGGATCTGGTCTCCATCGTACTTTATTAATCTTTTCTGACATAAAAGTACCATGCACATTTGCAGACATTTTCAAAGAAAACCGGTAGAAACACAAAAACACAACCTCACAATTTAATTTGACATTTGTTTTTAAATTAGATCGGTGGTTCTAAACAAGTTCGACATTTGTACAGAAACCAGTGGGAAAATGTTCCAAAAATTACAAAATCTTACATTGGCCGTTTCCTGTACATCCTATGCCGAAAATTGGTCATATCAAAATAACAGTAAATAAAATTTTGGCTAAATGTAAAAAAATTGATTGATTTAGTATGTAAAAATTATAATAACAACTGTGCATGCTTCCCTGATCCCGTAAGACTTTGCTATTAGAAGAAGGATCTACACCTTCACTATGTTAGACTGGGATTACAAAAGGAACTTCATAAAACGGTTTTTATTTATATAAAATATCACAATCCTTAGTTTCTAGTATCACAAAAGTACTCTTAAAATATAAAACTATACGGAGGGGGGGGTGTTACAAATACACAAATAACGTTAAAAATAACAACAACCAGGTGGTTTTAATTCTACTACTTCCAGAATCAGAACACTCGGAACTGTGAATAAAAAATCGTTTCACTTTCGATGTAAGAGAATTTCCGCATTTTGAATCTGTTGGGGCTTCGTAGTGAGGCAAATAATCTCCACAACGTGGAAAACCTTTGGGAATTGGCGGCATTTGGTTATGTTCGCCAACTTTAAATACCAACGCCATTCCAACTTCTACGTGGAATTCAATATGGCAGTGGAATAACCAATATCCTGCAATTGGAACGTTGTAGTAATAGAAACAACTTAGATGATGAAGCTTACCTGGATTTGTGGCGTGAAAACGTAAAATTGTGAATCCACCGTCTGGAACCGTTACCGTGTCTTTCTTAGGCGGATCGACAAGGTTTCTTTTAATTAGTCCACTTTTATCCAATTGTCGTACTTGCTCTTCCGTGACGTTTTTCCCAACCTTTTGCATTCCCACAACTCTGAACGAATGGCCATGTAAGTGGAAGGGGTGGTTGGCGTCGTACGCAAATCCTCTGTCGATTAATATCAGCTCAACCACCGAATTTAAGGGTACCTAAAATGAAAATGTAAAGATGGGCGCCAACAAAAATACCAATTTTCCTCAAACCTGCAAAACATGTGGACATTCACAATATTCCCTGCTGCAGTTTCGCGAAGTGGATTCGTTGCAAAATAAATTAGTGTTGATTTCATTTCGTGCCGAAAGCAAAGGAACGGGCAACAATTTTAACGAAATCTTGTTCAGTTGTGGGGTCAGCAATTGCCGTCGTGGATCAGTAACTGAAAATGTCAAAAAACCTTAGATGTTTTAGGAAAAAACCATAAGTTAGTACTTACAATTTTCAAATCCATATAATCCAGCTTTGTGATAATGTGGATTGTCAATTTTATAAAAATCATAACCAATATAAAACTGGTAGTCTGGAATTTCCTTTAAACTTTCATCCCATTCGTCCAATGATTGAAATTCGGCCACACTCACCGAGTTGTTTTCCCCGGTTCCTTTATTTAACGCATTCACTTGCTAAAAAGAAAGTTTTAAATTTTTGCAACGCAGAGGTTCCTTATGGAAACCTACCAAACCTTCCTTGTGAGATTGATCGTAATCTGGCGCTCCCTCAGGATAATCAGTTTCGGAAGTTCCTTTGTATTGTATTACCGCCACCTGGTTTGCTTTTGTAAACCGTTCGTCGCAATCCATTAAACCGCGGAAACGCATCCAGTATAACCCAACTGGTTGATCGGCATTAAGGATAAAATCGAATCTCTCCCCAGCGTACGTTACCAAGGATTCAGCTGAAAATTTATAGAATGATATATATTGTCATGTTTGCTGCAAACGAGAGGGAAACTTGTTTTTCATTTAATGTACCTGTTATTGGATGAAAGTCATTTCCGTCACTGCTGATGATGGTTATGGTGTGATTATCAACCGATAATTCAATGGGACAGTTTAAAAATTCGGCGTTGATGACGCGGAATCGATAGCGGTATCCCTGCAACAACAAAATAATTGCAAATCAATTTTTTTGACTGTGTTCCATTATTACCCTTTCCACAGCAAATCTGGCTGTTGGATTGTAAATGGTTTCGTTATCGTTTCCAACGAATGCCTTAAAGCGTCCCAATCCGTTCACCAGAATAGTGTCGGGTTTGTTATCTCCATCACTGTGGACGTGAGTCAAAAATTTGGCCATTCCAATTTCAGGTCCCCAATCCAGGATCACCATAATGTGATCCGATAGATCATAATCGTATAGATTGCAGTGAGGATCGTCATCTTCTGGAACCCTAACTACGAACGCACCAAAGGCACCATCCGTTCGCTGAAAGCCTATAAAATCGTTATTTAAATTGAATTTTAAATTACACCTTTCTGTTACCTGAATGTGAATGCCAAAACTGAGTGCCAGGTTGTACCGCTTTGAACTGGTACCGAAACGTACTGGCAGGATAAATCGGGCATTGGGTTACAAAAGGCACGCCATCCATGTAAGGTGTCCCCCTTTGATGATAGCCGTGCCAGTGAATACTGGTGGCTTCTCCTAATAGATGATTCTCGACATCGACCACAATTTCGTCACCCAGGCAGACCTACGCAAAGATAAAATAACAACATCTGGAAAGAACCTTAATCCGCCCATGCTTACCTCGACGGAAGGTCCGGGCATTTGTCTGTTGACGACCAGTGCAGCTCGTTTATTACCATCTGCGGGTATACAGTCCGGTTTAAAACAATCTTCAAGTTTGTGCGGACAGTCGTAGCAAGCTTTACTCAACGTTTGGTACCATTCCAACGTAAAATTGTAGTGACATATCATGGGGGGGCCGTCTCTGGTGCACGTCCTGGTACAAGGATGTGTTACGTCATTTAAAAGAATGTACTCAAAAAGATCAGTGGAATTGTTGTTTTGTCCAACTTCTACAATGGAAAAAAGGTAAAGAGGGTAAAGGGAGCTATGGGGTAAACTTACCGTAAACTGCGTAAGCCTCCAAGTCAGCAGCGTAGAGTAATAGTAAAAATATTGTCACTCTTGTTATCATTTTTTGACCTGAAATAAAAAGCTATATTATTTTTAAAATAATAAAAAATTAATTTATTTGGTAATTAAAATGTTCCCGGATACCAAAGATAATTTTCGTTAAAATTAATAAAACAGCTTTATACAGCGCGTTTTAAAATGTAGGTAATTGGATAATTGACTAATTAAAATAAATTAGAAACACGAAAACAATCTTATTTTTTTAAAAAATGGCAATGAATTCGGCAAAGCTTGAACTATTGTTTTTTGTTTATTATGTTTACTAAGAATTGAAAAACTAATATAATTAAACAATAAACAGAATTACTTAATTCAATACCCACGTGTTCGTGCATTGTCTACTTTTTAGATAAATTTTATAAAATTGAAGTTTTATAGATGCTTTAAAAAATTGGAGAAACAAAACAGAATAACAGCAAGTAATTTTTTAATTTTTTTTTAAATTAATATGTGGAATAGGTACTTATGTTATGCATTACAAAACCGCACGTACGTGACGTCTTTCAATATTTTTTTGTTTTTGTAGTTAAAAAAATATTAGGAGTAATTATTTTTATCGAAATCCTTGAACCAAGTTTTCCCCACATTTTAAAATATTTTCTAATTATTTGTGTTGGTTAACAGTCGTAAATCCCAAATCTATAATACCTAATATAAATAGACATACAATTATTGACTCATTAATTATAAAAATTCCCAAATACCTGCAGACATAACTCGAATTTTCGCATATATATTGTATAATATATTTTAATAATTTTTTGCATACGCGGAATATTTTAATATTTTAAACAATTCACCTAAAATATCGAAAATTTATAAAAAGGACCCCCTTGCCTTGCGTAAATCCCCCCGTAGAAAACTGGTTTATTTTTAAATGTACCCCTATTGTTATTATTATGGTTGCCAATACAATAAATCTATTTTTTATTATAACTGCAATGCTATAAAAAATTATTTTTGCAATAAAAATAAAATGAAAGTAAATTTCTACCTTCAAATTTTCAAAAAAAAATATAAATCACAATTTTCTCAGAAATAAAATTGAAAATACTTGTAAGTGTGTAGCAGATACGAGGCTGCAGGCTATACCAAATATAATTTACATAATAAATTAATAAACTTAAGGAAACTCAAACTTGAACTATAAAAAAACCCATTCACGAGCACATTGCAACACCGACGAGCGTTGAATTAATTAAATATACATAATTTTAAATCTGCTGACGCACATTCTTCATTGCCAGGTAACCATGAATGAGATTACTCCACTTAGATTAATTTGAAATAATTAGGGTTTTACATCCTTCTACCTCGAAGACAAGTCACTTAACACGAAACTGGAGATCCTTGCTGCTACTCCAAGGTGCAGCTTACTAAAACTTTTTATCGGCCTAATAAATTTCGCAGTGGACCAACGAATGCTTACCATGAAGTACGGAACCGAGTCAGCCAGAAGATCAAGATAAAGTCACGATGTGACGAGATAATTGTTCTTCAGCCGCTCACTGGACCAATGCGAACCGAAAAATGCTTAAAATAATTAACATTCTTAAGGATCCCACAGATCAACGCGATACTGCGAAAGCGGAAGCAGAAACTACTTGGCCAAAAACAAAATTTAGATTGAAAATAATACTTGTTCTCAAATCGGAAAAACATTCTCTACGCATTTCATTCCGGACATTTCGCTCTCGTACAATTCGCTCGCGAACATTTCGCTATTTAATTCGAGTATTTCTCCACCACTCTTGGTTTATTATTAAAAAAACGTGAAAAAAATCGCTAACGACAAATGGAAAATAGCGAAATGTTCGGAAGCGAAATGTCCGGGAGCGAAATATTCGGAAGCGAAATTTCCGGAAGCGAAATATTCGGTCATCTTTGTTTATATTTTTATTTTAGTTTTTTTCTGTTATTTTGATTAGGTATAAGTAAGGTAATTTGATGATAAATTTGTATTAGACTTTGTATGGTAAAATAAAAAATATATCCTAATGGATTTGGTTTGTATAGTTATTTCTGGTTTGTAATTAGTTGCATAAGATCCTACGAGATTATTTTACTGTTAAAAGATTTTATTAATGGAATGGTTTCTCATTGTCTTTCCCATAGCCTTTATATCGTTCGTATATCTTTAGATTCAAATTTAAATTTAATATTAATTATTATTAAAATATTATTTAAATTTTTTAAATATTTACATACGTACACTTACTATATAATATGTATAATATACTTTTATACTCGGAATCGATCCCATCATTTACGCATCTGGTGACAAAAGAATCACTTTCCGCTTTTTACACAATATACTATATTACCATGACGGTGACAAATTTTTAATTTCCTATCTCTCAATATCAATTATTAATTTAAAACAATTAGAAATGAATTAACTAGAGGGGTCATTTCTACTTCGGTTTAAGGGCGATTACAAGGGGGTCATAGGGGCCAACGTATTAAAACGTTTTAAACCAATGTTTTTAATTTTCAAAATTTTTATTATTTTTCAACCCCCCCCCCCCGTCGGAAATTTGAAATATGACCGCCTCTCCAGGGATTACCCATACTAAAAATTTTCATTTTAAAATAATCCTAGCTTTTTTTGGGGGTTTATTATTTATTTATATTTTTAAAATGTACAAAAAAATATCGTCACTTCTGCCGCAATACCTCCAATCATCAGCACACCAAATTTTATCTGAATCGGTTATACATTCCCGGAGATATGATGTAATTTTCATTTTTTTTTATTTATTTTATTGTGGTAGTCCTGGCAAAGATTTCTCTGCCAAAACCTTATTTTCACCACTAGAGCCTACAAGACACACGTCCAAAAAGTTTGAATGCCATCGACGTAGAAATGCCGAAAAAAATCGAGGGACAAGGACTTTTTTTAAGTATTCGCAAAAAAAATTAATTATTTTTTTTCATATTAAATTCCTGATTTTTATCAAAGGGTTCCATATGCGGTGAAGTCCTTTGAGGGCAATGTTCCTACATACCAAATTTGGTTGAGATCCCTTCAGTACTTCATGGGTTATTTACTTTTGAAGTTTTAACTTTGACAGCTTGTAATTTTTGACAGATGACTGATAGAAAGTTAATTTCACCCATTCTGGATAAAGCTTTTCAAGGTCTTTAAAATAACCTATCACAAGACAAAATCGCTTTTAAAAATCTTGTATCATTTTCTTGTAGTGGCACTCCTGATTGACAGATCGCGACGAAAACCTTATTTTCACTTTTCTACCGTAAACCCTACCACTATACCAAATTTGGTCCTGATAGGTTGGATGGTTCACGAATAAATCGAGGGACAAAATCTGGCGACCGACCGACCGCCCGACCGACCGACCGCCCGACCGACCGACAGACCGACACAGAAATTTATTTTTTATTTTTTGCAGATCTTTACGTTTCTGGACACGGTGATCTCGAAAATGTAAAAAAAAAAAATTGAAATTTTTTTTCGATTACCATACCTCCAATTTTTTAATTGATTGGAGGTAAAATTTGAAAACAAACAATTAAGTGGCTCACGTAGGTTATACACCTACTGTCTCTTATTTTGAAAGTCATGGGTTATGAGTACTATTTTTATTTTAAGTATTTTAATTTGTTGTTGACATATTTTTTACTTTCTTTAATTTTTTAAAATCCTATAATATCTGGCTAATTCATTCATTCACATATACCTACGAATAGGTATAAATAAATAAATAGCAAAGGAGCAGTGGTAAATTTAAAAAATGCCTATGGGGGGGGGCAACCCAGATTATTTTTGAGATTCTTGATGTCAAAGTTAAATTGATAAATTCTTGATATATTTCAACTTATTTAAATTTTAAAACCTCATGCATCGGGGATACAATCCGAGTCATCCTTGGGAGGGGCAATTGCTCCTTTATCCACCTCTAAATACGCCGCTGCAAAGGAATCTCATAACAGGTTCAACCGATTTGAAAAAACGGACAGTGGTAAGTTCCACCGATGGTCAGTTTTTAGTCCTTTTTTTTTGCTAACCTGCCGACGGTAAACATGTAAGTTCCATCGCTGGTCGAAAAGGTTCCCGGGTAAAACATATAAGTTCCACATTTGGTAACTTAAAGTATTACTGGATTTTAGAGTGGATCCGAGATTTGGGGGACCGTCGATGTTCTGCGCTTTCGAATTTTGCCGAAATTTTAACTCTGGGTGGTAAATATGAAAAATAAAATATCCGGAATATCCTGTAGTTTTTCCAAAATTTACAAAAATAAATTCTTAAATTATTGAATTATATTGTGCAATACCATTGGTCACTGACAGCAAGCAGGAGGCGGAGCCTGTGAGAATTACTTAACAAACCTTATGTTTTTTTTCAAATCACTCAAAAATGGTGGATTTTAGAGTACCTGGATCCGAGATTTTCCGTGGTTGCGCTTGTCAAAACTAAGCCCTTCAAACCCTCACTGCGATCGGGCGATCTGGACCGTTTTAACAACCGCTAAATTCGCTAAAAACATCCCGATAGGGTTACCGAACTTGAAAATTACAGAAAATTGAACAATCATCGAAGCACAAATGCACTCGATAATGTAAGAACTCGATCGATGTTTCCTCTGCAACCGCATGCAGTGGAATGAACACGCAAATATTACTTACTTAGACCCATCTAGCATACACGTACCGTCAAATAAATGAATTTTTAAAGCTAACATGAACTTAAACCTGATTTTGACCAGCTGTGGAACTTACATGTTTACCTTCGGCAGCTTAGCAAAAACAAGGACTAAAAACTGCCCATCGGTGGAACTTACCCCTGTCCGGGATAACATTTATTTGTTAGCACACCCACGTGGGGATGCCGTCGACATTTTACTTGCGTTCTAGCGCAATTCAAAGTCCAAATTTGATTAATCGAATTTTAATTCGCGGATTATTTTATTAAAATTTTTATTCGCGGTTTTGATAACATTGTATCATTTGGGATTAATTACAATTTACGTTGTAATAATTTAAATTTTTCAGCCCGGGGTAACTGGAATCTATTGCGTCGGGAATTGGGTTAATAATAATTAATATATTTATGTAATTAATTTTTATAATAAAATAAGTAAATAAATATATTACGTGTAGTGTAACCACTGTTTAAAAACGAATTCAAAATTTAATTTTTGATTAATATTATTCAACAATTAATTTAATTGTTGTAAAATTTTAATTAAAATTTTAATAATAAATTTTAAATAACCTTGATTAAATTGCATTAAAATAAAGTAATTATGTTTACAGACTAATTGATGGCGAGATGTATACGGTGGTCAACGACATTTTATAAATTAAATTTTATATGTTGCCCAAATTAGGTTCCTTTTTGGAAATACAGCAGTATTTCCGAGCCGAGTTTTTCACAAAAATAATTTTTAAGCGTTTTTGGGACAGACAAATAAATTTTTTAGATTTTTTTTTGAAATTTTATTGCTTGTCATCGACTTGACTTATATTTTGAGTGTATTATGGCACGGAATACACAAACCAGTCACTCAATTTTAATAAATTTTGCATAATTTCATATTTATTGTGATAATAAATAACATAAATTATTGTAAACATAAATAAAACTAACAATGAAAAATCTAAGGACTGATCTCACCTGGCATAAACAAACCGAGTTTAAGCTAAACTTGGATTAATTACGTAAATTTAACATGCGTTGCTAAGGTAAATTACTGAATTTTAATCTTAAATTAAAGTATTTAAATAATTTTACATAAAAAAAAAAATGTTTCTCAAAAATTAACCGGAGCGCTTACCTTCTGAAGAAGACAAATGGAAATTTGCACTAATCACAGATTAAAATCCTGGTTAATTTATAACAAAATTAATTTGAAGATGAGCACGTAAAATTATTAAGTCGCTAAGAATCACGTTCGACAAGATTAAAGGCATTCGGTAAACTAAAACATTTAAAAATTTTGTTATCTTATTTTATAAGTTTCGAGGTAGGGATTGCAGACAAATGCGAATACCCGGATTTTTCCACTTTATAATTCACATTTACCTGATTACAAATTCACATAATATCAATTAATTATTTTTTTATTAGTCATTTGAGTTATTACCCGAAAGCAACGACAGGATAAAGGAACTTGCGTCAAAGCTCCACTTCGAAGTTGACATTTTTTTTAAATCTAACAACCTTCGGTATATTTTTTGTCAATAAATTGTATGCAATTACAAAAATAGATATTCAAATATTGTGCAATGATTAATGAACATTATTGCAAGTGAAAGTAATTTTTTGACTTGCTGTTCTTATCACTTGTGAGATTTCTTCCGAAGCACAATTGGGAAAAATTTCGAGTGTTTGACAAAAGTCTTCTGTGATGCAATCGCGATTGCTTTATTTTTTATTGCCAGGGCAGGGCTTAAATGCAAATTTGTTTTTAGGGCAACAATTTACGACAAAGTAGGACAAAAGCCTTGAATTTGGTAAAACTATGTGAAATGAATGTGCATCAACGTGTGAGCGAGTGTGTTTTAAATGTTTGTACAAAACGTTAACTTCCAAGGATGATTTTGTGCAATCTATTGAAAAACATTCGATAACATATAATTACTTTCGAATAAAAAATAATGGACGCTCTTTAATAATTGTCTGTCAATAACACTCCGTATAATTATTTTTCAAAAATTAACTCGACGATTATCTACTTTATGGTATTTTACTCTTATCTAAACAATTGGGATTAGCGCGGTTTATGTCGAAACCAAATGTTTAATTAGCATTTGAAATTTATGTTAAAAAACCAGTAGCGGAACTCCAAGTGAATAAGTGGAAATAGGAAAATCCATAAACGCTTTTCAATTACCGTGCGGTTACGTTTTCAATTTTCCAGTTAGTACTTTTAAGGTAACATTAATACGAACAATGTTCAATTAACGTAATCAATAATTTTACAGGAAGTGGTTTCCGGACATAAAAACCTGGAAATTTAATTTGTTGAGGAAAATGAATGCGTTAACATATTAATTATTACAAAATATACACACATGCAGTGGAGGATTTAGCATTTAAGAGGCCCCAGGCGCAATTTAATTTTGAAGCCCCCTCTAAAAATTTTGCTACTCACATCAGTTGTTATTTTATATTGGTTAATTTTCAATGTGTTTTTCCTATTCCACAATTTCTTATGAATTATGAAATATGCTGTGATAATTGTTAATTATTTTCATTACAAAAAAAGTTAGATAAAATTAATAAAAGGCGAGCGCCTCTTGTGCCTGTTCGAAAATCCGCCACTGCTTATTGTGCAAGAAAATGTTAAAAAGGTTAAGAGAAGAGCGATTTCTCTTGAAATTAGGTGACGCGCATAAATTGCGCTCTATTAACGAGATTCTCACAGGATATTTGACAATAATTTAAAAACCTCACTGAATGGTTCTTATGTGTATGGAACACACATGGAATTTTTTTTTCCAAAAAATTTTAATCCAAAACACCAAAAATTAATGTTTTAAATTTATACTAATAATAATAATTAGTTTTAACGCTCATTTATGGTCACGTGGTGTGTTTTTCATAAAACTGAATATTTCTTCGTTTGTTTCTTCGTCTCTTATACGCGCTTGGATCCTTTGACGATTTAAACCAAACTTGACAAACAAGCCCAGTTTTTCAGTAGCAGGTTAAACCAAAAAGTGTGGGTTAACCAATGATATTGCGTAAAAAACAGCTTTTCAACGTATTTCATTGTTTAACCCAAATTTTTTGGTTTAACTTGCAACTGAAATACTTGGCCTAACTCAGTAGGACTTGGGAAAGGTTATTGTCAATGGCGGATTTAACATTTGAGAGGCTCCAGGAGTAATTTAATTTTGAGGCCCACTCTAAATATTTTTACTACTCACATCAGTTGTTATTTTATATTGGTTAATTTTCAATGTGTTTTTCCTATTCCACAATTTCTTATGAATTATGAAATATGCTGTGATAATTATTAATTAATTATTTTCATTAGAAGAAAAGTTAGATAAAATTACTTTATTTTATTTTGAGGCCCCCTGGATTTATGAGGCCCAGGCGCGCGCCTTTTGCGCCTGTTCGGAAATCCGCCACTGATGCACACATGATCTGTCTTGAAACTACCGCACAGGCTCCAGGATTAAGGGGAATCCCGAAAAAAAATGAGAGCCCCAAAAATAATATTTTCACTGAGGAGCTAATTACGGTACTGCGTACATAAAAATAATTTACCAGCATCCTTACAGTATTAAATATTTAATTCCGATGTATGATCAAATTTTTATTTGCACACCTGTTCACTTGTAAATTTTCCAATAACACAAAAATTAAAACAAAAAGTTATGCAACCAAAGATTCAAATGAGTAACATTACCTCTCAGTCCGCAAAATCAACAATCTCAACTTTCCCCTGCACGAGCAACCTGAGAACTCCATCGAAGAAGACGCATCGGGCCTAGAACTGAACCTTGTGGTACCTACTCAAAATAGAAATTAATTGTTCGTCTATTAGTAGTTTTTAAAATTTTTACCTCAGTTGGCCGAGTTGAAAGAGTTCTTTACATCCAAGATGACCAGGACGCAGTATGGCCAATTTCACTATTCTTTGGACCGCCTGGATGGCAATGTTGATTTTCGGAATCCATAATTTCTTTCTATCTCTTTCGTTAGTCTTTGAAGTAGCAGCCTTTCGAAGAGTTTGCCTAAACGATCAAGGAGGCGTTAGGGTCTTTTAAGGGTTTTTCCATTTCTAAGAAGCACTGGCTTTCCCATCTTACAGTTCTCTGGGTACTGGTCCCTCTTAAGACGATTATTCTCCCTCTTAAGCTTTGAAAGCAATATAGCCGAAAGTTTAGGTGTGAATCTGATGTAGCGGTGGTTGTTTCTAGAACCCCATACCGAGGACTTCGCATCGAAATGCTGTTGCATTTGTACTTCTTCAAACATCAGGACCTCCTCATTTGGTGAGAAGTAGCAGGAGTACGCCATCAGACTTCCCATGTCAGCTCATACATAGCCAGATGTCTGGACCCAGTTATTCCCTCGCCTTATTTGGATCCGATATCAAAGATCGGTCGATGATGTTCCTGCAAAGCTGTGAAGGAGTAGGTTTAAGACGACCTTGGAATTATTGAGATTGATCCAAATTCAAACGCAAGAGAAAAAAATGTATAGTATATAAATAAAAATGAAATTTGCAACAAAAAAGGCTGCTTTAAACATCTTTTATTTCCTTCTAAAAAATAATACAGAAACCTGTGCAACATACTGTATTTATAGTTCAAGTGGAAGAATTGCGTGATTCCCCGAATTTGTTTAACATCGTAATATCATGAGTCATAGGTAGATACATAAATAGGTTAGTCGTGATTGATCTGCAGTTGCGATTTTACGCTTATTTTATATTGTACTTCAAGTGGTAGATACCTAAATTAATCCGAGGTGATTTTTTGGTTGACAAAATTAATTACTATTTTTAAAACTAATTGATACGTTTTTAGATGTTACCAACAAGTGCATTGTTAAATAATCTGCCCGGTAAATGGTCTACCACAAATTATGATTATCCTTCGGACCACATTTTAGTGCCCCTTGAGAGCTATAGTTCCGAGTATAGCGAATATGCTAATAAGGTTAGTGGAAGTTTTAACAAGAATATTACGAGCATAAAAAGAGTCCAAAATCCATTCTTGTATGGACAATTTCTGTTAAAACAAGAAGAATACAGGAGTCGTGGTATAAGTTTTCAAATTCAAGAATTATTTCACGACACAGGAGTCGGAAAAGTTAATTCAATCGTCACATATAATCTTGATTGGCGTTTGACAAGCCGTGCAAAATTTGGAAAAGGAGTTAGCTTTTCACCATCACCAAGTTATGCAAACAAACAAAGTTCTCGATACAATGGAACTGATCGAGCAATGATCATCACCGATGTATTGGTGGGATCAATAGAAGGTGGATCGGAAGGACAGTCATTGCCATCGTGTGGTGATACCACTGTCGGAAATGGTGGCAACGTCTACGTTAAATTTTACGATGACGAATTTTATCCAAAATATGTAGTCAACTATGAGAGTGCACCGCAAGTGTACGGACGACGCAGGCGTTTCAGCTTCTTTTAACAAACAAAATTGTTTTGAAAACGTTTTAATTTGTAATCTTCTACAATTTTATTATTATATGAAACAGTATTATATTTTTAATTTGTAATCGCTTTTATTCAGTTTTATTTATATATAATATTATACAAACTTATGTAAATGTAGTGCATTCATCAAATTAATAAAGTAAATATTAATTAATTAATTTATTCAATTATATGTCATAACGAAAAATGTATCGTTAAATAGGTCTTTTCGTTGAATTTTTAATACCACAAAGTAGTCGGACGTTTTGTTATCATTAAAAATGATACAGAATTGGTGAAACCTAACTGTAGCCGTTACAAGATTAGGAATCCCCGATACATTTAACATTTTAATTTACTGAGTCATAGGTTAATCAAATATCTTATAATTTATATTATCTAAGTCAGTCGTAGTTTCTCTGCAGCCCGGGTTTTATGTTTAATTGTTTTTTTTTTAACTATCGGGGTAAGTTTAGAATAAGACGATTTTCGGTTCACAAAATTAATTATTATTTTAATTTACCGTTTATTGCATTTTAGATGTTTCCAACAAATGTATTAACAGATTTAAATCAAATATCTGATACATGGTCCACCGTAAATTATGATGATGATGATAATAATACTGACTACGTTTTAGTACCCATTGAGGACTACACCTATGAGTATTCCGAATGTGCCGATAAGGTTAGTGGAAGATTTAATGAAGGCATTAAGAGCATCGAGAGAGTCCAAAATCCCTTCCTGTATGGACAATTTATGTTAAAACAAGAAGAATATGAGAGTCGTGGTATAAATTTTGAAATCAAAGAATTATTTCACGATACAGCACAAGAAAAGATTGATTCAATTGTCACAAATAATCTTGATTGGCGTTTAACATACCGTTCTAAATTTGGAAGAGGAGTGTGCTTCTCGCCCGACCCAAATTACGCTAACGAACAAAGCTCTCGTTCCAATGGAACCGATCGAGCAATGATCATCACCGATGTATTGGTAGGAACAACAGAAGATGGGTCTGAGGGCCAATCTTTGCCACTGGATAGTGATACTACAGTGGGAAATAATGACAACGTATACGTTAAGTTTTATGACGACGAATTTTATCCAAAATATATCGTCAACTACAAGAGTCCACCTCGAGACTACAGAGGACGCTGGATTAGATAATTTTCTGCTATCTTTTACAATTTTATCTTGCATTCTTGCATTTTATTTTTAGAATTTATTGTAATCGTTTTTATTCTAGTGTTTATCAACTTGCGGAAGTAGCGCATTCTTAGAATTCATAAAATAAATATCAGTTTAATAACTTTTTAATTGAATCAACAGAAAAATTCTCCCAACATTAGTTTTCCGCATGAATATGTAAACTATAAATAAATAACCCGAATAAACTATAGCGGAGTTACACTTGAGAATTAATAACAGGATTAAATAAAATAATAGCCCACGTATTAAATTCAAAATTTGTGCATTTTATTTTTTAAAATTAACTTTATACAAATAGGAAGACATTTTTACATAAATAATTAAATATTCGATGAAATTATCAAAAGTTTAAAAACTAACCTTAGTAACGTAACTAATTTTGCAGGCATTATCTCCTAAAAGCAAAAACCAAACCAGTCACTGACTATAAGATTAAAATTTCCCTGTAATTTTAAGTTTCATCACATCAACTTTGTGCATTTAAATTTTAAATGGTCCAAAAACCAAAACCATTATAAGATTTTTAAAACAATCGCAAAATATCAGTTTGGTCTCTATTATAGGGTAAAATAAGCAATTAACTTGTGATTTCAAAAATAAAAGTTAATTGTCTCTCATTAATAATCTCTTTATAATTAACATTAGTTAAATTTTTATTTCACGTGATTGAATGAAGAGGGGATATGGATTAAAATTGAGATCAGTCATTGTGGTTTGACATGCTATGCGTTAGAGGGGTAGCTTGCTTTAAGGCATGGGCGATGCTTCCGTTGATCTTTGCAACGTTGCCATTGCCAACATGCTTGTTCAAATTCCCTGTAACAGCTTTGGGTACCACATTAGGCACAATTATCAACGCCAATAATCCCACGATATGAAGGCACAGGTACATATGTCTATAAAAAAAAAGTTTTCGTAAAATTTCCAACGTGGAGATTTAATACTCACAGAAATACTCTAATGCTGGGCCAAAACTCCAACAAAACAAAACTAAAGGTAATATACGTCATAACAAGGCGAGTAAGAACGCAAGTCGAAATATCGTACAAACGTTTTACTGTAGAATTGTGCGTAAAGTAATGACGAAACGATCGTCGCATCTAAAAAATCAATATTATTGTAAAATATACAAAAAATAGCAAGGAGTGATTTACATTTCGAGCTGCAAATGTGAAAAACGCTCCACTTGCAAAGGTGATATAATATCCTGCATAAAATCCATGCCACACTGCCGAGAGAGCATAGGTCAAAACTAATGGATATTTTTTTGCCCTTTCGTACACAACTATACGTAGCCATCTGTTGGTCCCAATGTTCCAAGCCTCAATACTGTCATGTAAGCTTGCACCCAACTAGAATAAAATAATTTTTTAAACATTGGAAACAAACAATAACGACATACTATTAATACGCTTTCTTTAAAATAAAATAACATTTAAATCAGAAATTAATTATAATAACCAAATAATAAAAACAGATTCAAGTGGCCAGCATAATCTCTTTTTATTTAATTATTTTAATGTGTGCACAGAATAACCGACAAAAATAAAAAAACAATTGCAGTGACGACAATAATTGCTGCTTAAAAAATTTCGACAATTACATAAAAAAATCTATATTTAATGGCATCTTAATTCCAATTTTGTTTTACTATTAACGGCCACAAAATCAATAAATTGTTTAATTTCGTTCCACTTGGTGTCGAACTCGCCGAATTCCTGGAAATGATCTTCCAATTTCAGAATGTTTTTAAACTCCAATCGTGCCAGAGCTTGCTTATTAAACACTCGATCCAAAAAGTGCACATCGTACACTTCCTCCAACTTCCTTATCTCTAAGTGCGATTTAGCCTCCTCGGCAGTTAGCAGAATGCAATTCCAAGGAGACCAGTTTTGATCCCGAAACCATCGGCACAAGCGCAAATTGTACACATCCTGAAATTCGCTGACGGCAGAATGACCGTGCCAAATTTTAACAACAATATGGTGGATATCCTTGTCCTGTATGATGAAAGCGATGGAAGACGGAGAACTTTTCCTACGTTCTTCCCGTCGTATCAAACGTAACATGTAGCGGTATGGAGCCGAATCAAACCAAGGTTCCATAACCCGGTCATCCCAAGCGCAAGCAAGACACGTGTGTAAAGCATCTGTACGAGTATGAATGTCGAATGCCTTGTGAGACTTCAATTTTTGACAACGCTTGCAGTAGAAAAGATCATTGGTCATTAACTTCTCTTTTACTCGCAACATTCTATTCGTCACTCCGAAGTTACATTCCGGAGTTCTGATATGTCTGAGTAAAAGTCCCTGAACGCGTTTGATCAGAATATCGAGACGACTTCTACAAACATTCCTCACCATTAGTTCGCAAGCTCGGTCTATCAGATCGACCAGTTCGTTTGATAATCTACAGTTATGTTCGTGTAATAGCAGTTTAACGTTCAGTAAAGCTTGGAGTTTATCTTCCAGTTCGGACTTCTCGTCACTGATAAACAAATACATTTTGTAGTATTCGTTGCCTTGTTGAGTCTCCAAGGTGTCCATTTCGATGTATAAATCTTTGTATTCTTCCATCCAAGTTTTGTAGTGATTGTTCCACGCAATCGGATCGGCGATGATTTTGAAAAATTCACGATCTCTCGCCAGTTTCATATCTTCCTTGACTTGCTTTCTATGTTTTTCTATTGCCTTCAGCATCTGGATCTCTCTATCCAAAAGCATGTAGAACGCGGTAATTTTTGCGGGACCCGAATACGTGTTACAAATTCGCTTGATTTCGGCTTTCTTCCATCTATCCACCATGGCGTACAGCATGCAAAAATCTGCTTTGGTGCGAGGAAAAACTTTGGCGATCAATTCGCGTCGTTTTCTATTGGCGTTTTCGAGAATGTTAAATTCTTCCAACTCTTGTTCGAGGCGTATTCGTTTTGCGTACTCCGCGCACAGAATTTTCAGTGCTCGACGAATCCTCATGGCTCGGTAGTACCTAAAGCAGGACACGGTTAAAATAAATTCAACGCGCAAACTATGACAAACCTTTGAATTGTTCTAACTTTATTTTCAATATCCAATCTCTTTTCCCTTTCGTCTGCAGTTTCATATGGACCAGAAGTCAAAATTTTATCTGTTACGTTTGGAATGTAAACTTCCTCGCTTTGCATTTGAGTTGCTCGCGAGTAGTGGGTGTCCAATAATCGGTTCCGATAAAAATAAGTTTGAGTGTCTCGATGATTTTTATTTTCGGGCGGAACTTTGGGTTTCGGGGGTCCAGTTTGAGAGTATCCATTGTGGTATTCCAAACCGTTTTCCTTGTGGATGTAACCTCCGAGGAAAGGTTTTATTATGCTGCGATCGACTATTTCAACCACTACATCTTTGTAGCCATCTTCTTCGTCCGAATCTTCCACTTGTACAGTAATGACATCCGGTACGGCAAAATCTTTGTAAGCGTTTTCTGCAGAAATCGTTCGGCCTAGTTTCGCCGAAAATAAACCAAGCTCCAGAGTGTTGTATTGATCCAATTGGAATTGGTTTAGACTTTTATCGTCGTCGATGATTTCCTCTCCGAGTTGAATTTTCATGATATCAACCGGGATTGCGAAAACGTCCACAAGGATCGATTTAATTTCGCCGATTTTGGTTCTCTCCGAGTAAGATTGGGTGAAAACTTTTCCATCGTCGGTTGTGAATTTTACAGTGACTGTGCTGTACCCTGGAGTGTCCGCAAAAGTCAACACTTTTTTGAAATAATCGGACGTGGTTGTGTCGGTTCGTGCGCTACTGGTGTCGTTTTCTTCCATAATTTTTGATAATCACAATAAAACAATAAGCTGGGTTTTTAAGACGAAATGACAAGCGGATATTGCACTTTAACTGTAAAAGTCAAAACACGCAAATCGGATTGTTTGGTCAATAAATTGCGCAATAGGAAACAAATTTTGAAGGGTGTCATAAAATTGACTGACAAAATAGATAGATTTGCCAGTGGCGTACAGGTAAAGTAAGCCCATAAGGCATCAGGCCTTCTGATTGGTTAATTTTTTTGCCAACCTAAAAAAATTGCAACCAGTCAAAAGCTCCGCTGTATCTACTTACTAGGATACCTGAAATAAGAAAACTACCTTTGCTTACCTCAAATTTCAAAATATTGACATTGGAGAAACGATCCCATTTGGGTGAGCCATTTTCGTCGTAACCGTTAAAACCAATCGCCGCATTATTACAAATAGCATCCGCTAACAGCCACGCAAAATAATACTTAAACCTAACTAACAAAGTTGCCACACTGAGAAACCAAAATTTGTAACTGAGAGATGTGTTCTTCAGGAAGTCCTCGTCCTTGACTCTTTGTATTGGAAACATTGGCAAAAAGTTGACAAACATGATTGCGCATAATGAAGAGAGGATAATTTTTTTGATGACCGCCATGCAAGGCGACGGTTCTATCGTTACGGTCCTGCCATTGGAGTTGTTGTTTAAGTTGCTCTAGAAATTACGAATGCGGTTAGATTAAATTTTAATTAAAAAATTGACTTACGCTCGCAGGCTTCTGTATCATTAAATTATTGCCATGAATAAAATCGATATAATCTTTGTAAAACACAACAGGGCCCGCCATTAATGCGGGAAAGGCGAGAGCATAGCTGAAATATTCTAGCGCCGATGGAAGTTTATAGACGGCGAAGGATTTTTGATTTTTTGTTAATTCGTCCTCGTCCTTTCCAGATATACCATCATGCAGATTGAAAGCCAAACTTGTTACTTTCTGCGTTATCACCATTAAGGGACCTAAAAGAGGTAATGCAATAAAGTAGCAGAAGAAATTAGAAGAAAAACGAAAATGAAAGATAAACAGCCTATTAATATTCGACTTCCTTGTTATTTTCGATTATACACCTAAAAATTTATGCGATAATGAACATCGCGTGATTCTAAATTAAAATAGTCGGTTCCAAAGTACACACATACAAATTCTTACCCGTAATATCTAAAGTATATGAACCATAATCATAATATTGCCGGTGAATATGTATACAACACAGATATGAAAAAGCCACCGCCGTAACCATCCTGAAACATATTATTTGTTACGTTTTTCATTTTCATGAACGCAAATTTTTTTTTAACTACCATTGCATAATTTCTGGATGCTGTGTGCGAATAACAATGTAACATAGCGCCGGCAATCCGGCTAAGTGAATGGCCTGCCTAAAAATTTGGAGTCAAAATTCGGCGAGTTCCAACATTTTTATTCAAACTTACATTCCGAAACAGAAGTAGCCAATGATGAGGCCGAACATGAGTCCAAATCCATGTCTTGTTCCGGCGTTTGTTTTTGAAGGATGAAAAAATGTGCGAAACAGCGACGCCAATGCAAGAGCCACGAATTGACTGATCACAAAATTTACCTACAAGAAGAGAAACAAAATTAATTCAACAGCTGTAGAAAAACATTATTAATGGAATTAGTTTCAAAATAAATAAACAAAATTATCAATTTTCAATATATCAAAATGTAAATAAATTTTAAAACTTTCCAACACTGATGATTCATTACAAATATTTAATTTTGATAAGGACCTTCCTAAACAGTAATTTATCTTTGTGAAAAAGGAAGAAACACTCAATGGCAAGTCTTTTGTCGGGTCGAGTACAAATTACAGGAGGCCCAAGCCAAGATATTCGTGACTGGAATTTCCGCTCGGAAACTCAAGCTGGGATCAAATTTAGCTACCACTCGCTGCTGCGATCGATTAATGGAATTTTGTAATCCAAAAACATTATATTATATTTCGGTTATTATAATATACCATAATTAGTAAAATTACGTCATATGATAAACGGTGGGAAGCAGGATTACGCGCAAATATTCAAATGAATCGATAACCACAGGTGATAAGTTCTAAAAATGGAACAAAATCTAAAATGATTTGAAAAAAAATATTTTGTCAATAAATTGGAATGTTGTGTTCAATGTATAATTATATAAAAAAACAATAATACAAATCTACCGATTTAGCTCCAGGCCATAGGAAGATCGGGGGTGTATTGAAGCGGCTGCATTCAGCAGATTTTGAACTGTCAGCCTCAATAATACTTTAATCTAAACAGCAGCTTGTAGCAGTCTGAAGGACATCTACGTTTCAATCGCCCCTTATACAATGTAATAATTTTTAAAATAAAAAAATTCCGTTTTTCATTCAGCTAAAATAAATATATAGAACAGAAAAGAGAAATTAATTAATCGGAAAATCAACCAGTGGTAGGTAACCTATATCGAGAAGCGAATTTCATCGTCAATGCAGTTGTGTTGTATTCAATACTGTTGATTATTCTTTATTGTACCACAAAATCGATACTCAGCCCACATACAATGTTTAACCAATGACAAGAATATAATTATTATGCAGTGGCATGAAAATCTCACTACAAACTTTTTCGATCAACAATAATAATTATTGACAATCTCTGGAAGCTTCCACCAGACTGAAAACCAATTTCTGATAGCACAATAGCAAATTAGACTAAAAAATCTGCAAAAACTTTATGCAAACTTTGTCAGTATATTATATTCTGCAATATTATAACCTTCGAGTAAATAGAAAATAATATGGAAAAGTTTCCCTCGCGAGATAATGCATCATATTTTCAATTTCCATAACTTTTTAACTGCTCCAATCCACCTCATAATTTCAAAGCTCGTTATTCACCAATCTGTCACGTTTACGAAGGTAACTGTTTGGAGCAGTCACACAAAAAATGTTATTTACTTCAAATAGGTCACTATTGGATTTTCTTGTAAACTCAGCTTTGTAACTTATCAATAGAACCCACACAATTAAGAAAAAAGTTTTGGCAAATTACCCGAGCTGAATTTTTGAGTAAGACTGAGGGTCAGTTGTATCAATGGTATTGGGGAAATCGGCCCTAAACTTTCCAATAGCAAACAAAGTGTGAAAATCAACATGTCAATTTTGGGTCATCTCTCGAACAGTTACAGAAAAGGAGTTCATACATTCTCTTATTTTATTTTTTAAAAAGATTAAAAAGTTGAAATCTTCGGGAAATTAATTCAAGCTATTTTTTTACTATACAGCCTTCGAGCAAGCTCATAATTTCTAGCCGGCTCATAATTTAAAATTTCGTTACCGGACCGTTCCAGAGCTATGAGCAAAACGAATGGCAGTGTATGGCCAGTTTAATCGCTTAAAGCGGCTCAAATTGGTCTCTTCAACTCCAATTATAAAAATTCTATTTTAGCTGATTACAGTAACTTGTGAGCCTTATTGATATGCAGGTTAAGTAGCTAGCACGCCTGATTCATACGATTATTCAATATAAAAGAGAATGCTAATTAAACTGGCTATTGCTTGATATTCTAAGTGGAACGATTTTCTCATAACATTTCGCACTTTGTACTTTCGCGTCACTTTATATTTAAATTAAGAATCAGGCGATCTTCTCCAGTTCAAACACTTTTTAATTATCTAATCTAATGACATGTCTAGTAGGTACACATAGGTATTTGATTTCATTCATACTCGGTAATAAAAGAATAAAACCAATTTAGTAAACAATACGGAATTCCAGTTTATATTTACTATTTTCGTGATATTTTAATTATACATCTTCAGACCAACCGCCAATTCTAAGTGCTATGTATTGAATATCTAATTCAAATTCTATGTCATTTATTTGCGGAATGGTACGAAAATTAATAACCTCAATTTTTTACATTACAAGGTTCAGAATCCCCAGTGTGTCACATTATCTACCCTTTCAATTAATAACAAGTTTACTCCCGAGCGTAGTATATACTATTGGTATATACATTTTAATCAATAAAAATAAAAATATAGGTTGAATTTTAATGGCAGTTTGCAAGAATAGGGTAAAATAAAAATCGTGGTTTGGGAATCCCCGAATACTACACCCATAGCATTTCACCCCCACCTCACCCCGATCGTTGGAACTGCACTAGTTAACTTTAATAATACAAATACAAAAATAGAGTTTCTGTTTCCAACGTATAATTAAAGATTTGATGTATTAGGACCCTTTAATAATCAAAACAATTTAAATTTATTCGCTTCGTATATTATTCCATCAACATCAAATTGAGTTGTAAATTGTAATTTGATAAATTTATACCTTGTACAAAAAAAAACCATTTGAATAATAAAATAACAATTTATCGTAATATAAAAATTTTAATTGGTTTACAGCCAATTTAATGCAATTCCAGAGGTTTTCATAATTAAATTTTTATAATTACACCCAACGTAAACTATTATTACAGCACAAAGTTTATAATGTAAGCTAGAGTCGAAAGTATATTATCTTTTTATCGTAAAAAAAAAATTTGTGGTTCAAGTTCAAGTTCAAAACACAACATCCGAAGCATTGCAGAAATAATAATGGGTCAATGTATTCTCCATGCATAAAAAAACCGTTATAGTGGGTAATAATTTTCGTTTTGAAAACAATAATGTAAAGTGATGCTAGGTAAATTAAATTTTTTTCATATTTTGCCAGAAAATCGTCAACCGCATGACTTTTAAATATTTTATGTTGTCATCTTGTAATGTAAAACCTTCAAATTTATGGGGTAACTACCCAGAGTGTATTGCCTCTATCGAGAATATAGATGATATACAACGTATTTTTTATATCGAGATTAATTTCGTTTTCGCCGAAAAGCATTAAACCGTATCTATATAATATGGAATAATTGGTTTTTAAAAACATATCCTAAAACAAAAGAGGATATTACCATGCAAATTGTAGATCAGGCAGCTATTTACCTGCACTTCAAACAAAATATTTTCAATTGAATAAAATAAAGTCAAAACAGCATTCTGCATACAAAGTCCATTCCATTAGGACTAGATTTATAATTAACAAGCTAAGCAAATACATACCTGTAGTAAAATACAGATTATTCAATGAACAAGCAGTAATTTAATTATTGTGATAAATTAGTTTCGACAACCACCCTAATGACGGACCATAAGGTCAGGGCGGCCGATAGGCCTTCTAGTCATATAATCAAATAGATTGCTGTTATACAAACGCAACCGAGGATCCTGCTCGGCGAAACCAATGCATACAAAACTAACAGTCCTCGCTCGCTCACTCGTTCTTTAAAAATCAATGATTGGTTTACAACAACTAGGTTTCGCTGAATTTTGTAAGGATTCCACGAAAAGATGCTTCACTTGCAAATTACTGCAGTAATTAGTCTGAACGCTAATATGTTTACAATGAAAATCAAGCTCAATCTAGAAATTGACCGTTCATTTTACGCAATTTAGATAATTATGTATTTTTACATCGTTAACTTGTTTTCAGGAATAAAATTAAATTATATAATATGAAAAAATTTTCAAATTATAAATAATAATTTTTAAGGGGAAGGGAACGACAAAAAAACTGAAAAAACTGAAAAATCTCCTATGGAGCTCTTAATTTTTCTTATCAAACGAGGAAGAGGTGGAATATTATCGTCGAATAAAATTGCCTTTTATGAGCAGATATCATAAAAAGTATTATAGCTAAATTTCAAGTGCCAACTTGATCAATTTCAATTAATACCCATTGGTTGTTTTTATTGATGATAATATATGACGTCATCTATTTTGAAAATAGTTTTCGTTTTGATTGCCCTGTTTACCTAGAAGTATTTAGGTTTTTGTTATCTTAAGCTAAAACAATCATTGTATAATTGATAATTTAAAATGTGAAAATGTTCAAATTCCGTTGCTATTGTTGCTATTAGCAAATCGAGGAGTGGTGTGATGTTTTTAAATGTATTAATGATTGAGTCATGCACTAAAATTAAATCTTTATGATGGTGTACCATCATCCAGCGAATGTTTTTTATCTCAATTTTTAAAAATAGAGTATGCAATTGGAGAAAAACAAAACATTCAGGAATTCGATAACATTTAATTAACTCTTAGCAGGCACGGACTGGTTGATTTTGCAGAGGCCCGCAAGACAAGTTACTTTGTTGGGAGGGCCCGGGACGTTACGCCCTGGCCAGTCCGCACCTGGCACTAAGATTTTAGTGAAACAATATTCCCTAAAATTCCGAGCATTACCTCATTGTTTAAAATAATTTCTAATTTGCATTTTTATAACAAACAAACTCATAAATATTAATTTAAAATGTTAAAAAAATTCGGTTAACTTATGGTTAGTTAGCCCCTAGGCTAAACCGTTAAATTTAATAATAATTATTTGAAACCCGCATGCGTTATTTAAATTGGTTATCTGGGGGATAAACAAAATATAATTTAGAAAAATACAGGGAAATTTGAAAATTAAACGTCAAAAATTGTAGCTTCGAAACTAACTTGTTGAATGCCGGCGAGTTAGAAAAAATGGCAAATTAAATAATAATATAAAATTAAAAACCATGACGCATTAATAATTTCCTTTCCAAATCTAGCAATTATTCGCAAATACGGATTTAATTTGCATGACAAACACGTGGTTTTACAGCACAAAAACAAAAGAATGCGAAGTTTAAAAATGAGATGAGTTGGAATGTAAACAAACAAATGATATTATTTTGTTTTGCTTGGTGTAAATTTTTGCACAACAATTGCGCCATTAATATGTTTAATATAAAAATATGCTGAATTTAAGATCGATAATGGTACATTTATAAGAGCAGAAAAGGTGCTAAGCAACGAGAACCGGGAAAATTGTATTTAAATAAAAAATTGTGAAACATACCTGATCGACAGACACCCCGGTGAGATCAGAGACGAAAGTAAATATTTTGCTTCCATCGTAATAAGAACTTGTACTCGTACCTTACAGCTTTGTGAGCGGTATTGTAACCGAGTGCCGCTCGAAGAGCGGCACGAGATTGCAATACGGCTCACAATGCTGTATTGGCGATTATAAGACGACCGCACCACTTAGATCTCGCATCGAACTTGCAAGTTTCGACTGTGCACTTGTGGGAGTGTTATAATCGCCATTTCACTTTAGAAATAATTTCCGTTTAAAAATTGGGCAGGGCAGCCACAATCTGACAAGCGCGTACGACCCTTCGCAACTACACAAAACACAAGTTGGGTCGCGATTCCTATAAAGACTCAGGTTGTGTTGTGGTGGGAGATAAAGATAAACAATTTACTCGTCTGTCTGTATACAGGTCCAATGACCTGATTTCAAATATTTTTTTCAAAAAGATCGCACTGTTGATGAAACTCCCAAAAACTACCTCAAGGTCACTTTTTTGAAGGTGATCATTTTTACACAAAATCAAATGCACTTGTTGCGGAAGTGACCGTTACGCATGTCGATGCCAAATAAACAACGAGTTGCTTTTCAAAATAAGGAGAATTAAATTTTGCAAACCTGCGGTCTTCAAACTTTTGAAAAACTCGGTTAGTGTTACTAAAATTTATATTATCAAAATTAGTTTTAACAAATCTAAGATAATATTCAAAAACAAATATTGCTCAAAATATCCGTTTGCAAAGCTTTTCGTTCCGTAGTATCAGATACGCAAACCTTACAGAAGTTTTAGAAATGCCTCATGCAGTTTAATGAATTTTTTTACAAGTAGGTAGCAGATCTAAACAAAAAACAATGTAAGGCATAATAATATGAAAATGCTATCAAATTGTAAAAACAAATTATTAAGTTATTATTATTAACAACTGATGTTTGTAAAGAATACAAATTCCACTTCGATAATTTAATATAACCCGACAATTATTATTAATATTTGTAATTTAGATTCAATGTTGATCACATCATCTTTTCTACATTAAACTAATACCTATTTGAAAAATTTCGATTCTTACTCCTAACAAACAAATTAAGTATTGCATAAAAGTTTTAAAATTCAAAGTGATTCTAAAATATTGCAAGTAGGCACTCGAATGATAATTTTATTTATATGCACTTCGTGGGAACTTTTCTGGAAAACCCTGTTTATTGTAAGCAATTAAAAACAATAAAATATTCTATGTTATTTATTAAAATATATTTTGTTAAACAAACCGACAAAGTCGACTCTACCTTTAAAAAGAAAATTTTCCAAAAAACCTTACCTTTATCACTGCAGTCTTTCATCCAATTGCATCCTAAGTCATCAAACACAGGTTCAAACACTCACACAATGTTTTTAACGGCCACGAATTTTTTTTTTATAATTAATACTGATTCCTACTATTAAAACACAGATTTAAATAAAAAATGAATCGCGATTATTTAACACAAATTCGTACTCGACACCACACTCCCGACCGCGAAAATTTTCCAAAGTAATTTTCAAGTTATCTGAAATTAAAATAACTATATGTATTAGTATAAGTAAAAAATTCACAAAAAATTGTGGAATACTTAGAAAACAAAACCGCTGAAAGTTAATAATAATTGCATAGACCTCATTTGTTCCTAATATGGGATAGAACCGAACCAATCAAACACCTGGAAAACAAGGTTAAGGTAATTTTGTTATTTTAATACATTCAATTAATTGTCAAACTTACAAAGTATTTACCACAAAGGAAGAATGAATTTCTGCAAAATATAAAATTTAAGGCATGGAAATAGAAACAACGTCAGACTGGTGGTAATACAAAAGTTGACTCAACCAATACATTTTCGAATTTTTTATTGTTCTATAAGTTTTCCAAAAAATATACCTGTTAAAAACTATTTTTCTCACATTTTTAATTATGGTAGACTTAATCCCTCTTTTGTCAGCTTATGTCTGGCGACAGCATTAAGTGTTGACTTGAAAATTTTTATTTTTTTAGTACATTCAAAGTTCCTAACTCCGGCATTGTAAATATTTGGGGTAAATACTGGGGCTCAAAACAATACCTTTCAATTTGCTGATGAAGTGCAAACCAGTAGATTAACTGAAGTTTTTCAATTAAGTGAAAAATCCAACTGGAGATACAAAATTTCCGCCCAAGCTGAGTCGTTCACAAAATTTTCCTTTCCAAACAAATAAATAATATTCCTAAATTTTAACTTACTTTCTTTCTTCTTGAAGTTTTTGGAAAATATGTTAGTCGATTCAATCCTAATTAAATAACTTTCTTCGAAATGACGCTGGCTGGAGTTGGACAATGTTCTGCAAAACAAAAATCTGTATTGAATTTTCTACATAGAATTATTTACCGGAAATCATAGACGTTTTGGTAAAAATCGAGTTTGAACAATGCCAACAAACTGGAACAAAACTCTCTTAACTGGGCAAACTTTACTTGCTTCCAATTTGTTAATATTTAAAAAATCCAATTTCCACCTGATGGAGAACAACCAACCACCAGTTGAATCCAACTCACCCTGGCAGTTAGCAAGAGACTCCGCTTTCACGACTTCAATGTTAAATGTTCTAGATCACAAAATTACCAAAATTATTGTTCAATTTACACTATCTCTAGATTTAATTCCCCAAAAATTTTTATATCGCAGACCCAGAAAAGTACAAAATAATAAACACCCTTAGAATACATTTTTGGCTGCGTTTAAAGCAAGAATGCGGAGTAACCATTCGTTATCTAATTTGTTTTGTAATTCTAAAGGTGCATCATCAATGAGGCTATCAAACGTGTAAACCGGAAGTTACAAAAAAATTACAATACAAAATAAATAATTTTTCAATAATTCGATAGAGCGTCTAAAAGTACCATTGCAATGAAGTTTTAATCCTCTACCCCTATTATTGGGATAGGAAACTAAGGAAAAACTCAAAATTTTGGATTTTATTATTTTTGACTCTGGTGCATACTTCAAAAGAATCTCAAAAAATTGTAAAACAATACAATAATTACTGTATTTATACTCCTAATAACATTTTTACAATCTCGAAGTTTAGAGCATTAAATAATAACTTGAACGTAAAGATTTTTCTAAGTATGTTAGCATGTTTTAAAATCGCGTGAAGTTCCGTTTAGTGCTTGTTTACATCGGACGTAAACATAAAAAATGCATAACTTTCATCAAGTGAACAATTAATAGCAAATTAATGTGAGTGTTCATAATAAGTCCATATAATTTTTATGTTTACTTGCAGATACTTAGTTTTTATATTAAAATATCGGACGTCAGCGCTTCAGCGGCATCACTAGGGGTAGGCTAAAATTTGTCCGGTTCACCCTGAATTAATAAAATTAATTATGTAACATTTCTTTCTTGAAACAAACATGCTAAACGTATTCAAAAAATAATATGCATTTGTTTAGGGTCTGTGTATAAAATATGGATTTCTTCCGAATCTCCAGCCAGGAGATTCAAACCTGAAATTTTTAGAGTATGTAATGGTGCTCTGTGTACTCAGACCCAATATACCAATTAGTCCCTTAAACTTGAACTATTTTTTACACCACCACTATGTTATTGTTAGTCCGCTCCTGACCTGATCAGTTTCAATAATGAAAAAATTACAACCTTATCATCGTTAAAAAACAATAAAGAAAACCATAAACATAAAAATGCTATCAAAGGTCTCACCTATTCTATCTGTATTGGAAATTTATTTTTATTCCTTAGATTATGGGAATTAATACGTATCTACTTCATTTTATTAAATAAACAAATTCCAAAATCCATTCAGTTTATTCAATAAATTAACGATCTAATTAAACGACCACGTATGCGACTTTGGTAAACACTGCTTTATGTAAGTTAGGTAGGTACTTGAAAATCTAAAAATAATAATAAAATTTGGCAAAAGCAATAACAAAATAAACAAAGTAAAAGGTGATTTTAAGTTCTCCTCATGGTAGAGATAAGTTTCTCTGTGTTAAAATCCTGCAAAAGACATAAACTCATCTAAGAAGCTAATTTATAGAAGATTACAATTAATTAAAAAATAATGAGGACGACAGTAAAATACTTTAGTGCCGGCAGCCAGCTTTTTTATTTATTATATTAAGCTAATTAATTAAATTTGATTGATGTATCAGGTTTTCAGAAAAACGGCATGTTTTATTCAGAGCATAAAGTACTGCAGTCATTTTTATATGGCTAAAAAAGAAACACTCTTAGGGCTAAACTAAACAAAGTTTAAACTTCAAAAATTAAGTTCAAACTGACATTGAAATACTGGCTTTAACTTGTAGAATATTTTATGGCATCATTTTCAAGTTACCTGTAAAAAAAAAGTTCCGACTGAAAAATAAATTGATGTTAATCGAACATTTAAGACAAATAAAAATCCAACAGAAAAATATCAATCTACATTTACTATTAGCTAAATTTATATTTCAACCTCTGCGGTCAAAGTTTAAGTGCATGCCTAGACGGTCAAGTGACTTCCTGCTCTAATTTAGTTACGAAAAATAACAATAGAAAGTAACAGTAATAAATTACGTAGCTCTCTTTACATTCATTATTCTATTTAGAAACAAAATAAAAACATATTGGTTTACTGCTGCCCTCTCTGTCGCCCAACAAAAAACAGACAAATAAAATCACAACAATGTCTTTATTTAATACAACACTAAATCACGTAATAATAATTACGTTAACAATTTTACATAAAGGAACAATAAGATGGTTCGATAAAAATAAAATTCTATCATCACAGCATTAGGATAAAATTTTCACTAAACTCAAATATTTAAAACTGTTATGTACCTACTGTGTACATAATTTAATATGAATTACGTGTTCAACTATAAAATATCACTAAAAAGTTGCCTGTAAAATAACAACTAAAATAAATAATGTTTTTTAACTGCCCAAACAAAAAACTATGGGTACTAATTTGTCTTTGTTTAGTGTTAAAGAAAACACTTGGTTTACGTAAAAAATTAAAATTAGAAATTATCTACTTGATTTTGATTTTGTGCAATTTTAGTTTAAAACCTAACATTTCTGAAAGTACGCCCGACAAGGCAGACAATACAAATACTTTAGTAATGGTGTAAATGTGAGGATTTGTTGAAAATCCTGATATTTTGAAAGGAGTTTCAAGTTCCTGAAAAACAAATTTTAATGATCCATTTCATTGATAATACAAAAATCAAATTACCTTTAATAAATCGGCAGCCAATTTGAGTACGCTATTGGATACGTTTAGTTCCTCCTTTTTCTCAGGCTTTTGCTCAATTTGAAGGTACAAATTTATTTGTTCCGTAATTAAAATAGACAAATTACTATGATACTTTTGATTAATTTTTGTACCTAACGTCATGAAACGTAAAAGCAAACAACCCAAACCAAAACACCACAACAAAGCCTCGATGTTGTATTGCGAATTTAAAGCACCGGAATCCTGTTGAAAAGAAGAAATTTTTATCTCTAAAATGTAGCTATTCCAGCTCTGCAAATACTTACCTTAAGCAGTTCAATACTAAGCAAGGACAAAAGAAGCAATGTGATGACAAAAGCTGAAGAAACAATCACATCTACAGAACGTTGTGGTCCCCTTTTCTTCAAAAAAGACCGAACAGATAGCCAAGTTTTGATGTTACGCACTTTATTGAGCCTAAAGTGAGGCAGTTGTGATTTTCGTGCCCTTCGCGTTGAAGTCAAATGAGAAAAGAGCTTGGCATACAAAAAGCGCTGTTTGAATGTGCGCTCTGCCACACTTAACAAGAAAAAGTAAAGGCACGTTAAGATGTAACGTTGAAGTAAAGCAGTAGCCATCACAAGGCGCTCCCTATAAAATAAAATGAAATTTATGGAATTTGAAATTTCAATTTTACTATAAATAAAAATGCTTTTTTACCACAGTGTGCTTCCTAAGGCGGCGTCCAAAATTGCAATCATTGAACCTGAAAGTTTTTCCAGTATGAGTCCGGATATTTCAACAATGGACAACTGAACGTCGCTTGTGGATACAGAATCCATAGCCGCGTTGCTTAAACGACAGAGTGCGGGTAAAAGAGCGATTAGTAATGCATAAAACACGCCAAAGTAGAAGTAATCCTTGGATTCAGCGACTTCTTCGACGCGAGCGATAATCTCACAGCTGATATCAAAAGCAGACATGTCCACCTTCTTTATTTCGCTTTGTTTCCATACGGTGCAACTCACTGATAAAACGAATAATTTATATTAAAACATAAGAGCAAAGAAACTACATACCCCTGTCGGAAACAGCATAAGGACTTAAAATAGCAGTAGGAGCGAAAGCTGTATCCCACAGTATATCAGTGTCCGATGGTTCCAATTCCGAACTATAACTGCAATCTTCTGTATTGGTAGTTACTCCCATCCATTCAGTAGCTGAAGTTGTGGCTTCAGTGAAAGTGGGTATGGAATTATCACCAACATCTGGCGAAGACATAGTTTCTCCATCTTCACTATCACAAGACGTGCTTTCTGCTGCAGAAGTTACACTGGTCTTCCACTTTCGTCTACTAATTTGTTGCTACAATAAAATCATTATGTAAACCAGGTTGGTCAAATTTTTACGAAACAAATCATTGGATACTCATTTATTTAGTACCAATAAAAAGGGGTGAATTATTGAAAAATTAAAATCCCTTCACACCCCATTTTACGGCGCCATTGAATGAAGATTGAATCGTAATAAAGTGTGCAGTGTCCGATTATAGTTAAAATAGTCCAATTTAGTATAAAATATTTCAGAAAAGAAACAGAAACCAAAACCGATTGCTTACAGAAATCATTCAAGCAACCCAAATAAATATACTGCAGTTTTAAACAAATAGATGTATAGTTTAGAAACCCTCTGATCTTGGAAATTGTGAACACGCTAAGGAACTCATCAAGCGTTCTTAAACGTTACAATTTGCAAATCAAAAATAGACTATTTTATAAATAAATAATAAGTAATAAATAAGACTCCAATGATTAGTAACAAGAGAAAATTATTGTAAAAATGTAAATTCAAAAAATAGTAAAACACTTACACTTCATTACTTAATTTTCTACTGTAACAAAGTTCTAAACACAAAAACCCTGAAAATAACACAAAAACTACTTCAGAATAAAAAAACATGCTCAAAGAATCCACGTGAATAATTATATCCACAAGAAAAAACATAACACAGATGGTTATAATTATACGCAGAGCACCAAGAGGTTAAATTGTGTTTACTAAAAATTTTACTTACTCTAACAGTATCACTTTTGGGTGTACCAATATCAAAATTTAATTTTCCAGAATTTTTCCTCAATTGCCGTGGGTACAAATTAAAGATGGGTCTTAAATTTTTCACGTCAGTTTCTGCCTCTTTAGCTTTGTGTTCTGAACTCACATCACTATCATCGCCATTTTCGTTATTTAAATTTGTATACGATCCGTTTGTGCTCCTAGCAGCTTCATACTCTTCGGGTGTGTCCGTAGCAGTCGACGCATTTCCGTTAAAACTTTCAAAGCCATCGTCAATTAAAGGAAGCCCTTCTTTGGAAGTCCTAAAATTTAAAATTAAAATATGTGTTTGAAAAGTGACTTTTTTACGTACAAAGTACAAACTCGTGGTGGGGAATCTCCGGGTCTCTCGATCACAGGTTTAAAAATGACGCATTTCGGTAGGACACCGTTTTTGTTACTTTTAAGCGAATCGCTGCTTTCGTTAATAAGTATGCTGCTATCCGAAGCAACTTTGGTCATGGGCGCCACTTTCCCTTTACGGCGACGCCTGAAATTACGGCGCTTATTTGTCTGTCGAAAGGATTTCTTTACGTCAGACTGTGTGGATACAATTTGCGAGTGAAGCAAACTTAAAATCCACATCATTAGAATTGGCACTACAATTTCACTGCAAGGGACATGCTAAAAACACATAATTAAAAACTGAGAACCAACGGAAAGGAGACTTACTTCTACGGAATCGTCAGGTAAATTGCTCACATGGTAAGAGTATACGCTAATGTTCAACAGCTGTCCCAAGTATAAAATCAACAGAAGCAGAAAAGTTTTACCCGATGTTTGCAATAACCACCACTTGGAATACAGCGGGAACAAAAAAAATCTCAGTGTTGCTAGCTTTGCCACCGTAACAAATCCATGCTTAGGTTTGGTTTTAGTAAAGGAAGAACCTAGAGAAATTTAACTTATTATTATGCTTATCAAATCTCTTCGACTAATGTTTTAATTAGGATTGTAATAAAAATAACCCGTAACGAAAGTTACAGGAAAAAGAGGGTTTCCAAAATATATTTTTTTGGGAGTTTTAAAATTAAAACACATTTGGCATTTTCAAAGTACCGTAAATCAAAAACAAGTTATCGAAAAATACCTTGGTTTTTCCATGTGTACCATAGCTGTGTTTAATTAAAATTGGTGGGGGTCAGGTTGTGAAAGCGATTGATTTGACATGGAATGACCCCGTGGGTATTACCAATGTTGTTTCAAGAAAATCAGTGAAAGTTAGGTTGAAAATAGGATTTTGTTTAGGTTGATTTGAAATGAAATGAGCCTTTTTTTTTTCTCATCAGCAATCACATACATATTTTATTTGTTGAACAATAATAAAGAACAGAAATCTTTTGGACGCACCTTGTATACCATGAACTTGAAATTGAAGGTCAAACAAACAATAAAATTAAAAATTTACCTCTGACCAGGTCGATATCAATAAATTCAGTTTTTATCCTGGTTGGTTTCATTTGTACGTCGTACTCATTGTCGCAGTCGCTGTTGCACTTGGAACGCTTACGTACAGCATTTTTGAACTGAATATTAGCCAACCCCCTCAGTATTCGTTGTTCTATTGTCTTTTCCCATAACTGTTTATCGTACGTTCCAATTTTTTTCTGATACCTAAAGAGTTTTTGAATAGAATTGTTTTCTATCAATATAGAAATTTGTTATTACCATGTGATAATTTGATCTATCCCCATTTATTAATACAATTTTTAATGTATTTAATATTAAATTAAACATTTACAATCACCTAAAAAGGGCTAATAGGAAAAGAAGGTTAAAGTAACTGTAAAGATCGTTATTTTCTTACTTCTTTTCGTTGTAAAATGTCCAAATAAGTTTTTGCATAAATTGTATGCAAATTAACTAAATGGCACTGTTTCACTAAAGTTTAAAAGCATATTAAACTTATGTTGAGGTTTCCACAAACATTTCACTTCAAATTTTGATTAACAGCTGATAAAGTGACAGTCGAATGAACCGTCCACGAATCGTTAATCATTGCCAACTTAAATTATTATAACAACAATAATTTTTGTTAGTTTGAGGTGAAAAGCAGACTTTCAAGAAAAATAAGGAAAATCACGCTTTCTAAAAATAGTACTTCTAAAAATGAGAAATTCTGGAAAATTCCATTGCTCGGTTGGTTACATACGTGCTAGGGTCCTATTAACTCAAGGTTCTATTGTTTAGATTGGCCAGTCCGCCCATAAAAAATGATAATCATGCATTCTCGCTTAGATTTAAAAATTTCGGTGTAGAATGGTTGCATACCTCCACATTCAAAATAAGTATATCCCCCCCCCCACCCAATGGATGTGAACTTGTTGGGAATTCCTGTAATTTTGTGGATTTCGGAAGAGGTCAAGTTGGATGTAACGATCATTAAAAACACTTTATTCAACTTATTTAAGACAAATAATATTTTCTTGTGTTAAATTTACAGTAAAATGATAACATATTGATAATTTCAAATATCACAAAGTTCATTGACGATCAGGAACGAACTACTACATCTAAAAACTTTGTTTTCTTACATATAAAACGTTTACAATTCCCCGTGCAAAAGTTTCTTATCGAACAAGTATTCTCCCAAAACACCATGATTCTCCATCATTTTATCCAAATTTGAAACTTTACCAGCTAAATCCCGTTGACCTTTGTACTGCTCTTCCAAAAACTCGCCGGTCAGGTAATCTACCAACTGATAAAAACAATCAGATAGGAAAGCAAAATCACAACAAAAAGCGCAACTCACGTGATAATCGTTGACATTATTACCCTCATCTTTTGGATCTTCGCAGACCTCGATTACTTCTCTGATCTTCTTAGTGACTCTAGCTTCAAGTTTAAGAGCATCCTTCAAAGCACTCACACCGTCTCTCCAGACAATAATTTCAGGTTCAATCTAAGGTTTAAAAAAAATTAATAACAAAAATCATCAAACCACAAGGTCATTTACGTGTTTTTTGATAAGATTGCTGACACTGGAAGTCAACTCCCCACGCATGAGCAAGTAAGCAATGAGTTTCTTCGCATGCTCCCTTTCTTCACTTGCGGCTTCAAAAAACAACTTTGCGAAACCGGGTCTGTTGATCGTATCGCGCGAGAAATGCGCAGCCATGGTGAGATACTGAATGGAAGCCTTGAGTTCCTCCTGAACCTGGCTTCTCATTTTTTTAACACACGGTGAGACCATGTCGATCCAGTCTTTGGGTATATCCGGTTGCTTGTGGGTGCCTAAAATTTGGTTAACCTTAAAAAAAATATGACTCGAATAATGGAAACTTACATGATAACGCAGCGCTGGAATAAGCGAAGGTTGTTGCACAGAGAAAGAAAACTAACGTGGCCTTCATATTTAGATACTGAAAAATAAAGTAACTCGATCGTTCACTAGTATGCCTTTACACTCACTGGTGTAGAAGGTGACTAGCCAGAAATGCTATTGAATAAACGAACTTTGATAAAGGAAGATAAGACGCACTCGATTTGCACAAATAGTAGCGACGACTGTTTTTCAATGACCAACAAATGACACTGGTTGGCCCCTTCCACTAATTAAGGCGCACTTTCCTTTGTATTTCGATATACGCAATTAAGTACAGCGCACGCGCAGCTGTCATCTGTTTTCCTGTCGATTTACAAATCGTTTATATTCTTTGTGATTACGCTGGCGAGATACCAGGTTAGGTTTTTAGTTGAGTATTAATTGCAATCAATCGATTTAATTTAGTTAATTTTACTTTTACAGGGATCATGAAGACAATTATTGTGTTAGCTACCTTTGCTATATCTGCTTTTGCAGTAACAACAGAAGATTATTGTTACAAGGACGCAATCAGAACTTGCACCACGACAGCCAAGAGTAAGTTCTTTCTTTAATTTTAAAGCGTAATTGTTAATTTATTATTTCCATTTCATTTGTTTATGAGTACGTAGTTCAAAGGTGGCTGATAAAAATTGTCATTTCCTAACCTAAATGTGAATGTGGAAAGTTCGGACAGGAAAGGGGTAACTTGATAAAAATCGGCCAACTCGTAAACAATATTGACCATTGTTTCCTTTTTACTTATTTTTTCACATTTTTTTAAAATTTTGACAGACCATGACTACCCGGTTCTAGTTCAAGGTCACACAGGGGCGAACCGGGATAATTTGAGTAAAACCAGGGTTGTTACAAAATCATGCGACTTTTGAAAAACGCGGAAGTCTGAAAACTTAAAATGTGTCAGTCGGGATTAGATTTTGATTACGAAGAGTCTGAGAAATTAATTTTTAAAAATTTTATTGCTTTTTTCAAACTGCTGGGTATGGGAGGAAAGGATGCATCGTACAGTTGTTTTTATGCTTTGTGCAGTATTAAATCGAGCTTTATCTTTTAAGAGGGTCAAACTGTCTAAATAAAAATAGCCAATAATTGTTCTAGAATAATATAATAATTGAACTAATTAAGAACTCTCAAAAACACACTCACCCACAAATCATTTGCAAGCAATCTTATCAGAAGATTGTATTTTAATTCGTGATTTCTATATTATCTACACATCTAGAACAGGCACAGGTAGGGAATCGGACAATACTGCAAATGTTACTGATTTGATGCGGTCTTGTCTTGAAATCATTATTTCTTTAATATTGAGACCTGGAGCTGAACAAATTTTAGTTAAAATCGATTTTCGGAAACTTACAAAAATTATTTTAGTCATTATAGCGGTTAATCGTTTCCTAAAAAACTGTCTAATGTGGAAAGATTCCGATAAACATATAAAGAATAAATTTATTGTTTTAAAAAATTCCCGAGAGAAAGATTTTCTTTCGAAAAAGTAAAAGCTTCTGGTTTTACTTAATAAGAATTCCCCAGTGATTTCACTTGCACTAACTAAATTTTTCTGTTTACTTTAGACATCAATGGCTTGTCAAATTGTAACGCGCTCTACGGAGCAATGGAGGCGGTGCTTCCAGATCTACAAGCTTACGTAAACACCCACATAACGAGATCTTATGAATATCTCCTAATGTCGACGCATTACGGAAACTACGAGAAGAGCAGAGAAGGTTTTGAAAAATTATACGAAGACTTGTCCAACGACAAGTGGCATGAAGCAATCGATTTAATCAAATACATAACGAAACGGGGTGGTAAAATGGACTTCTCTGTGATCAAACAAGACACCATTAACGACGACAGTGTCGGTAAATACGAATTCTACGAATTAGAAAGTATAGCCAAAGCTCTGGACATGGAGAAGCAGTTAGCAGTCGAAGCACATCGCATTCACGGTGAAGCAACGCGCAGGCGTAAGGACTACCACGATCCAGAAGTCTCTTCGTTCTTGGAGAACGAATTTGTTCACAAACATGCCAGCATTATTCGTAAACTATCTGGCTATGCTGCCGATTTGTACGGTTTGTTAGACGGACCCGATTCGTCGTTAGGCTTATACTTGTTTGATGGATTCCTCAAGAAAGAATCGATTGTTTAATATTTTATTATGTAATTTAGAATTTTATTATTGTAAGTTTTTGTGATAAAAATGTCTTATCCTTTTTCATCCTTCAAGATGGTTTATATGAACAGTTGAATGTAGAATAAAAAAATTTTAAACGTCAAGTTTTGACTTTTTATTTCAAATTCGATGTCAAAATGGCACTCGAAAATTTTTATCATGTAGATAATCGGACTGTTGACTTCACCTTTCTGTTGAAAGCCATGTTTCCATTTATCAACCGCCAGTTTAAGAAGCATATTGTGTATGCAGAAGGTTTGTATCAAAAGTGCAAGGTCATCAACAAATTATCGGATATTATTGTACAATCATAACAAAAAATATTTTCAAGGTGTCATGCTGAATGTACTAAAAACTCGCAAGAAAAATCTTCAATTGGATGACGTTAACGATTTATTGGTTAACCTGCACACCCCCATTATTTACGCCTACATTTTATTTGGAGGCATTTTAGTGAGCATTTTGGCGGCGCCTTTCATATGTTGCACGTTTGGTTCATGTACGAAGAAAGTCATCGGCCCGTCGAAATGGAAGAAACTGTGCTGTTTACCGTTGGAAATTTTACTGTTCGTCTTTTTCGGAATATGTTTGGTGTAAATAACCAAATACCTTTGGTTTCGTTCATGGCCTAATATAGGAGGCTTTCAATTTTCAGACTTGGAATCGTTGGTCTCTATCAAACTACGCTAAGCATCCAAGAGATTTTAATGGTTTTTCCGCTCATGTGGCGCAACATTGTTTTAGATTTGGCGTTAAATCGTTACGTGTTTAAAATGCAGGTTACGTCCGTCATTGACAATATAAAAACTTCCTCCGATTTAATAATTAACGAAACATCGAAAATTCCCACTCTTGCTGCAGGAAATGTAACGAACGAGAAGTTGAACCGGAATTTAAACAGCTCCTTATCGTACTTAAACGGTGATCCATTTCAGGCTGAAATAATTTTCAACAAATCAAGTAGGGGCTTGAGGATGATTAAAATGTTAGGATAAAATCGAGACACGTTTCAGGCTTCTTCCCCAATCGAAAGTTTGTTACGCATTCCCTGGAGGACGAATTTGAGATTACCAGAAAAAAAATGTTATTGTTGAGGGATTTTTTAAATCAAATAAATGGCAGTTCCGACGAGATCGCCCCCGAGATTCGTTTTTTTGAAAAAAAACAAAAGGTAAACTTTGCGAATAAGTGCGCATGCGCAAAGAAATAAAAATGGTTATCACAAAAAAATTAAACGACGAATTGCAAAATTGCAGTTTCCGAAATGGACAATCCTTTATTCGAATCTTCAGATGGTTTTTCAAAAATCTTTGCCGAACGTAATCCAAGCTCTAGATTTTAAAAAGAATTTGTTTTTGAAAATTCAAAGTTCTTCCAAAAAGGAAATTAAGAGAATCACGAGAGCTATGGTGACGTTACACGTAAGTGCGTATTTTTCAATTAAAAATTGTTAGTTACACATAATTGTGAAACTTCCGTTTATCACATGATGATGACTTGGCATGTAATCTATTTTTCAGGAATTAGCAAGTACAGTTGACCGCAAAATTGATATGGCCATCGAAGCATTGCTTTCAAAAACGGCACAAGATTTGCTAATCAGTCAATCTTACGGCGTCGAAAATTATTTATCGCATTTAGAAATAATAACGAGGTAAATTTTTGGATTCAATAGGACCTTCGGGGGTCTCCTGCGGAACCCCACCAAATAATTTTGTTTTGATGATTTAAATAATTCAAAATTGTCAAGTTATCGAAAATTACGCCAATTGAAATGAAAAAGTCACGTTCAAGGATTTTTACAATGCAATGTGTCAACAATTATTGATTACAAATTTAATTATTACTCAGAAACTAACAGATAAATTTTTATTAAATTAGGTCAATAAAGCAGTGGGCGGACTGGCAACAATATTTTAATTATGAAGTTCTATGAAGATGAAGACATAGATTTTAGCTAAATGTTTTTTACGCCAACGGCTTTATCTTTTTTATTAATATATTATTTTTTAAATAATTAAAATAGTTTATTAAATAATATATTATGAACATAGCTTTATCATTTATTTTTTTTTGAACCGGGCGAAGACGGGTACGCGAGCTAATAATTTAATATACCGTAAAAAAACACGTAGTAGATAAAGTGCGTCGCTGTTATCACCTCTTGACTTACAATGTATGAATTTAATAATTCTCGGTCTATGTTTATAAATAAAATACAGAAACTCATCATAATAGAGACTCGTGAGATAACCAAAATTGGTTTGGTATATTACAATGAACTAATCTTTGAAATATGGATTGCTATTATTCGGGAACGATTAGAACCAATCAATAAGGTCCGAGGTCCGAGAAACTAATGCAATAATCAATTTTTCAAAAAATCATTCATTGGTACCTAATCAAAGATCTACAATTTGTTGCTAAGCTGGCTAAGCGAGGTCTAGAAGATTCCGCCGTCGGCATTTTAGAAAAAATTCGAGTTTTATTATTTAATTAATCTGTTAATTTATAAATTTTAATATTGAAAAATGTAGAGTTGCTTCCTACCTCGAGAAAAATACCTTGGATGTTCATTTTGGAATTAAAAAATTGAATTCTAATTTTCCGATGGCGGAATGTCCCATTCCCGTGAAAAAACAATTGGGACATCCAGAGTCAAACCAATTAAAATAACATTAAAGTATCTGTATGCTCCACGCGCCAGTCCCCCCCTGCGGAAGTTAGGAAAAAACTGCCTTGCCCTGTGTGGCAATAAATGCGATTAAATCGCAAATATTAGCTGTGTTTTTTTCAATTTAGGCACAGTGTTAGCCTCCCAAAACCTCGTTGAAATTTAAATTCTCAGTCATATCTTGACCTAAATTTAACGGAAAGTTTAAATTGCAGAAACAATAAAAATTTATTTCTGAATTGTAATTTATGGATTATGCTGATACCATGCATTGTCGTGGCAATTTTATTCCTCTTATTTGCTTACACATTTGTGTTTTCAATTGAAGAATTGAAAAAAATTATCGTCGACGCAGCATGGAGTTTGAGGCTGTATAGCCGTTCGAGTAAAACTTCCAAAACTCTCAAATTATTTCGGGTAAACAACTAGAAACGTATTTTTTTAAATGACTATAAAATTTTCTATTCCAGATTTGCATGATATTTTCGATATCAATTTTATGGTTTCTGTTAATCTTGACTGCAGTGTTTTATTGTGTACATTTACCCGTATCAATATTTTGTGAAGCAATAAACGATCAACACATTTTTACTGATTATATCGATAAACCAAGTGTGAGTATGACTTGATCACACAAAAAAATATCGCAAGGTTCTTTCTCAACCAAGGATTCTATACCTGACGTCTGCAGAGCAACAGAAAAACTTTGCAGATACATTAAAAATAGAGCTCCATTGAGGTGACCATCCGATTAATGGCACATCAACGAGATATAACATAACTTCGCGATTTTTCTTTTAATAACCAATAATAAAATAAAAAGGCAAATAATACCAAAAGTCTCCAGAGACTACAAAATAAAAACATCATAAATAAATAATATAATTAGCATAACATAAATTCCGACAACAAATTCGCCTTATCACTGTTATTTGTTTACTGGCACAGTATGATAATAATTTTAAATTAAAAACATTTAAATTATCATTATGAACTTTAATCGCCATGCAAACTTTTCAATTGCAGCAAGAAATACAAAAATATTTTTTAACTTCGTGCGCACAACTAAATTAATTTATTTTTAGGTTTGGAATAATCACACTTGGCTCGACAATAAATTGCATCGATTTTTGCCTTCGCATAGGAGGGAATTAAGAATTAGAAAAATTCTGGACGAGTGCTATTTGAACAAAACGCTCTACAAAAGTTTGGGAATGCACCAGGTTTGGGCACAATTACCGGGAGTTCCTAACTTTTAAAAAATGCTTCTAGTATTGGAATATTTCCCGAAACATCAACGACATGCTCGTTTTGATGAACGCAACTGCTTTGCAAAACGTCGTTTCAAAGACAATTGGTGGCACGAGAACACCAGATGTGGAAATTAATAATTTGCTTAAAAAATTAAACACAATTGAAAATAATTTTAATTTACCCAATATTAGTGACGTAAGCCGATTTTATCATTTCGTCGGATCAAAATAATATTGGTTTATTTTTCTGAAAAAAAAAAAAAAATGGAAATTACCGAATAAAAATAATTTGTCGGTTGCAGATAAAAGAAACAATAAAAAGTTTTAACAATAAATTACACAATGCGATAAAACAGAAAATAGAAGACGAAAACTTAAAAAAATTGTTGAAACAAATTAATTTTCCCAATTTATTAGGAAATATGTCGGATTTGTTAGATTTAAAATTCTATTTGAACACCATGAGAGTGAGTATCTTTACGTTTATCGATTCATGTAGAGATAACTTAGAAAAGCCCACTTCACAATTTCAAATACATTTTTAAAAATTCATTCTTCATATAAATTTGAAAAAATTTGTAGCCAAATCGATAAATTATTGATTTAAACAGCTTAGTAACACACGATCAGATAAACAAAGGTAAAACAATACATTGTTATCTGTGCTTTAAAATTCACTTGAAAAAATGCAAACAGTGGAAACAAATAATAACTTGATTTCATTAAAAGTTTGAACGAATATACAAAAATAAATCCTAGTTTCAAAGGCTAAACAAAAAAAATTTTAAAATTTTCCATTAACTAATTGCGAAATTTGATTCCCATTTCTATTGCGCACTTGGAAATAAAAAAATTGGGAACAACAAATTAATAGAATTTTATCTATTTCCCGAGATTCTGTCTGTCTGGGCGGACTGGTACCAAAATATTAAGTGACCTGTTACGATGACGGCTTCTATAGCTATTATTTTATTAAATATTTTTATTTTAAACAGCAGCAATAGGTAATATGAACATTTCACCTCTTTAAGACAAATCAGGTTTGTAGCTAAAGAGGGGAAAAAATTCTAATAATAGGACTTCATTAAAAAAAGTTTACATTGTGTTATTTTTGTATCTAAATAATATAATAAAATCTACATTTAAATTTTTTTTAAATTTAAAACAATATTTAAACTTTTGATTAAACTAATTATCTGGCCTACCCGAAAATCCCTCGAGAACCGCCTAACATTAGTTTTTAGCTACAAGCCTGCAGACCCACATCGGACCGCAGGCAAAGAGGTGAATGTCTGGGTGTTTCGGCAGCCTAGTCCCTCGATTGGTATTATTTAACATATATACTGGGTCGTTCAAATATATGTTGTGGTCTAAAAGTAGCTAATGGTTAACAATGCCCTAACTGATTAAATTTTGTAAAAAATCTATGATAAGCCTGTCCATATCTTTTATATATTTTTCAGGAAGAATTTGTGGGCATCAAATTAATTGTTGGAAATTTTTCCGCAATTATTCAAGAAGCACCTAAAATAATTAATCAAGTTGTAGAAAACGCCGCAACAAAAATTAACGCGATTATAACAAAATTGGTAATAGAAACAACAAACGAAGTTGAAAACAAAGTTGGTAATTGTTATGTGTTGCCATTTGTTTACGACAAAGCAATATGGTCTGTCTGTCACCATGGATTATCAATCCTCGTATGATAAGCACAAACAGTTGAATTCCAAATTTAAAATTTAATTTTCAGAACGCAGCTTGGCTATCCCTGGGGCTGATTTGCATCTCAATTGCTTTATGCACAATTTTTAGTTGTCGATTGTCTGGATACATACGAGGAGCCTATTGTGAGTTTAAAGTTTAAGTAGAGTGATGTCCAGTTATAACGTACCTCGAGAGACCAACTATTCGTCTTCGAAATGGGAGGTTCAACTCAGTACGCTATAAGCGGACCCCACTGTACTTACATTTAAATCAATTTATAATCAACATCTCTCGTATATAGGTAACTACTACATATTGAGAGGAAGTACGACGGAGAGTCGCCGCTACTCGAATCAAACTGCTAGGTTGAATGTCACATTTTTATTTAATAAATCAATAAGTGCAACAGGAAGTTCTTTCACAATGACTGAAGAAAATGTAAATAAAGCAAACTAAATTGTATCAAATTCGGTCATTAAATATTTTGGAATGCAGTTCATTAAATTGTGATAATGGTTTTTAAAACCAAAAAACTTAAACTAACAAAAAGATATCTCTCTAAGATTTAAAACCACATTAAAAGCCTTGTTGAAATTGCTTCGATTCTAAACGTGTTTGAAGAATTTCCAACTGTCGTTTTGCTTCACATTGCGGGAAATTTTGTAAATCGTAATATTGTGGTGCAATTTTCAGTAACCAATCAGCTAAAGATAGATAAAAATTAGTAAATTTCGTCTTAGGAAAAAAATTCAAAAGTTAGTTACCTTTGATGTCTGTGACGGTTCTAATGTAATTTTTTGTGGTTAAGACGAATTCATTATAAATCACCCATTCGGGTTTGTGATCCAAACAAGTGGACGGATGCAATTGAACCATTTGGTTGTCCTTTATCGTAAGATAATGACCTGTTCTTTCTAAATGAGCAACCTGAAAAAGAGGAACTTTAGAAATGGTCAACAGGTGGCAGAGCTTTGACATACCTGCATGAAAAATCCATTAACTAAAGCCTTACGAATGTTGATGTAATAATCCTTGCTGCTGAAATCGGTCGACGTCCTTTTCAAATTAAACCGGTCCATGATACGGGACAACTGTTGGCGGACATTATCGGCCGATTTTAAAGAACGATAATTAATGAAATTATCGTAGCACCACTGAGGATCTTCCATGTCTACACAAAATGGTGTTAGTATCTCAAATTTAAGCAACTTAAAATATTGACAAGGACAAGGTCAGAATTGTACGAAGGTGTCCCAAGTTTAGCGAAATATATATTATTTTTAATTAATAAATAAAAAATTTAGTATAACAAAAACAAAATTTCGTACGCCGATCTTCCTCTTGGAAGAATAAACTTGTAAACTAAAATACAAAATTAAAAGTTCCTAAAAAATTGAGCTAAGAAGAATTTAGTAAAAAAATTCTGTAAAATAAAAATTACTGAGACCTCAGGATGATACTGTGATGGCATTGATAATAATAAAATATCTGGAGTAATGTACTTACTTTGTTTAAAAGCATGGTAAACATTGAGCAGAGTGAGATGGTCTCCATCGATATGAGCGAACCTCATCTTGGCATCATCGGCAGCTTTCTTGGTGTCATTAGGTCTCACGAAACACTGTGGGACTAAATATTGGAGCCGGGGCAGTCGCCCGTATCCAACCAATATAGTGGCCGCATTCAAACCTTTCCTACAGAGCTACCTTAGTTAGTAAAATTCTGAGCAATACAAACCACCCAACTAACTCTCGATTATAAAAAATTCAAGAATTAAAAGTTGTTAAATGTTTTGCTCAGAATCATCATTTACTTTTTACACACAGGAACTCTGCATTTTATTGTTTTGTAGGTACAATAATAAAAAAACATTCTTCAGAAAAGCAAAATCAATAAAAATATATAAATACCTGACAGCATCGCGGTGACGGACAGGATTTCATTGGAACAGTTGTGGTTGCAGCTCGCAATCAACATCTTTGCAAGTTGTGGATCTAGTGGAAACTCCGCCATAACAGCTCCTAACTCCGTAAGGTTACCGTCGTCGTCTAACGCGGCAAGATAGTTCAGCAGTTCAAGTGCCCTCATCAAGGTTTCCGGTGCTGGAGGATCCATAAAATCAAAATGAACCAAATCGTCAATACCCAACTTCTTCAACTGTAAAACCACCGAACCTAAGTTCGATCGCAAAATCTCCGGGTAGGTATTGTCCTGCATTTCGTTCTTGTAGGCTTTTTCGGTGTACAAACGGAAACATTTACCGGGTCTCGTACGTCCAGCACGACCGGCTCTTTGTTGTGCAGAAGCTTTACTAATAGGGGAGACGAGTAGAGACTCGACACGAATTCTAGGATTATAAACTTTTTGTTTTGCAAAACCTGGATCGATAACAAAAACTACACCATCGATTGTCAAGGATGTTTCTGCTATGTTAGTCGAAACCACTACCTTCCTACCAATTCCACCGTTAACTTTATTAGGCGGAGGGTCCTCAAAAATCCTTTGTTGCAAATTTGGTGGTAGTGTAGAATACAAAGGTATGCACTTGAGTTCGCCTACTTCTGGTCCTAAATTATCAATTTCCCTCTTGATTCTCTTACAAGCAACTTCGATTTCTTCCTGTCCTGTCAGGAAGAGCAAGATATCGCCGGCAACTTCTTCGCACATGTGGATTTGTATCACGGTTCTGATTGCAGCTTCTAGGTAGTCTCGTTCAGGTTCGGGAGTGTAAAATATTTCTACTGGGTGGGTACGACCTGGGACGTTCATCAAAGGAGCATTATCGAAATACATTTGAAACTTTCCGGCATCCAAAGTGGCCGACATAATCACTAGCTTCAAATCGTTTCTTTGCTTAGTTACTTCTTTCAAAACCCCCATTAAAATATCCGTGGCTAAAGTACGTTCGTGGGCCTCATCCAAAAGTATGCACTGGTAGCTATCTAACATAGGATCGCTCATTCCTTCTCGTAACAACATACCGTCAGTCATGTACCTTTAAAAATAAGAATTATAGACAAAATTACGTGGGGAGATAAAAAAAACTTACTTTAAAATTGTTTTAGCGGATGAGCAATCTTCAAAACGAATACTGTAACCAACTTCCTGTCCGAGTGAGACATCCATTTCCTCGGACACTCTCTGAGCGACAGACATAGCGGCCACCCTTCTCGGCTGAGTGCAGCAAACACCCTTCTTTCCAACCGATCTAGCATACTCCACACACCATTGTGGTATTTGCGTAGTTTTACCTGAACCTGTCTCGCCGACCAGAACTATACATTGGTGTTCGTTTAATAACCTCATAAAATCATTTTTGTACTCGAAAACCGGCAAGGTTATGCGCTTGCGAAACAATTCGTTATAACGTTGAGTATACGGCAATCCGGTTAATGTGCTGATGGACGTATTGATGGGTTGTGAAATTGTCATAGTTAAAGGTAAACCACGCTCCTCCCTGCGGAAAGTTTAAACGTTATTTTGACACACCGCAAAAAGTAAATAATGAAAACGTACCTTTTCTTTTTAATGAAAGGATCCATAATGTCTATTCTCCGTTTCGACATATTTCGTAACAAATAATTTTCAAAAGTACAATGTCACTTCGTTATAAAACCAGCATGTCCCACAATACCACTGTCAAATGTAGGTGGCGGGTGGTGAAAGCAGAGTTCTGCACAGTGTCGGTAATGTCAAATTGTAGGTTCAAAATTTCAAATTTAAAATTTTGACGTGTGCTTCATTTTGTGAATTTTAAAAGAATTTGGTAAGTTTTATTAGATAAATTATGAGTGTACGTTCGCAGTAGGTTCTGAATTTAAATTAGCGCAGTTAATTTTTGTACTGAACCAGCACAAGCAAATTTTGGGGCCTTGGTGGTTAATTTTACCTTTGTAATGTTAGATTTCATGGGTTGGAAAAGGAGGCTGAAATTTGAAGCTACAAAAAATCTTTGGATTTGGTTGATTGGAATCGCAAGTCGGTGATGGATTTCTGCAAAATTGAATTGGTGAGTAATTTTCTTTTTACTATTCATTCGTCGCGTCGCCGTCATTCGGTTGAAAAATGTGGCGGGAAATTTAAATTTGAATTTTATTATTGAAGGATTGAGGGTTAGATAGATAGAGATTTTAAGTTAAATAAAACTTAGAACCGCTTAACAATTTATTTAATTAAAAGTTAACAATGTATTACTAAATTTATACTTTTATTTAAAAGTACTTATCGTTCTTTATATTGCTGATTTTGTAAGAAAATTATTGTAAATAAAGAATACGTTACAATTAATGAGCGGCATTCGTTAGTACAATAATAATTAGGGTATGTAAAGTACATGAATACAGAGTAAGTACAATTATTATGTTATGGTTTACAAAATTTGCATTTTTAACAAGTACTACACAATTAAAAAGTTTTTCTAATTTTATAAACCTACACTAATTTTAAAATTATCAAAAAGGAAACTAAAAAGCGTTTTACTTTATAGAACCTCATCATCTATGGGTTTGTATCTACAAAAATATGAAGTTTAATTAAATTATATTTATAAGAAAAATTGAAAACCTTTCGTTCCTCTCCTTTCTATAATAATAGTAGTAATCTTAAAATTATAATATTATAAAATAGATAACTTAGCTTACTAATGGAATGTGTGTGACACTTTCGTCTTGTAGGTATATCTGAGTTTGACCGTAGATAGAATTGTATACGAGGGCGAAGCAGTAATTTTTAACACAGTCATGTAAAAAAATTCAGTAAAATACATTCAACAATGATAATTATTATTTTAAAAACACTTAGAATTTTTTCATATTTGGAAATTTTTTTGATGTAAATCGTCTTTATGTATTTTACAATTTACTCACACAATTTTAAATTTTTTAACGCCTTATTATACACAGTTTTTGCTTTCATAAGAAAATTATTGTACCAATATTACAATCGACTTACATTATTTTTTTCAAAATTTATCAATACAATTATTAGTCACATTAAAACATTTAATAGACTTTTTCATCTCACCCTATTGTGGTACGTGCTTCATAAGATACAATGAAATGTTGCTGATTGTTTTAGTTATAAAATTAAAAGAAAACTTTTGTACAGGACGTTGGTCTGCGAGAGATCCCGAGTTACACCAAAAAACTCGATTAATCCGCAAGCGCTCGCATAGATGAGCTTCCGATCCTCATCTATTTTCCATGTGAAAGGTCTTTCCGGCCCATCATTCTCGTCCATATCTGTTGGTTATTGATTAAGCACCCAAACTTTCCGATTAATAAATTTTGCCGAGTTTAAATATTTTAGACCGAACATCCTGTACAAGACAAAATGGTACATTACATATTTTGCGGGTACAGTTTTGAAAAATCTATTATTGACTTGAAGCAAATCGAAACCCGGCATTCTTTTGCTGTAGACCCGCCCAAATTGTAAGCTTAATAATACAATAAACATTTTCTTAATTATAAATATTAATTAGGCCTCAAAATTACATCAGTTCTTTTTATAGCTGAAAATATTATACTTATATGGAAGGAAGTAAATTGTATACCCATATTTAATAAGCGATAAGCTCTCAAATACCTGATAAATCTGGAGGAAAATTTTTTACTCTTAAGCATTTCATCTTATTAAATAAAAAAATAAAATTAAAATTTGTTGTTAAGGAGGCACTTTTGTTAAATTTGAAAATATCCATCGGGAAGATTTGTTCGTTTTTATTCAAATGGTTGGGGTTCGGAGGGTTACCCACTTCAATATCTTCTTGCTATAATTCAAAATTGTGATTTGGCAAGCAAAGTAAGAGAACTGAAAATTCTGAAGATTTTAGGGGCCAGAGTGTCGCCAATGGTAGGCCAGGAACCCAAAACCCCCCAACAAGGATTGTCTTGTTGAAGTCAGGTCAGTACGTGATATGTCTAGAAAATGTGGTTATCCTGAGATTAGTTTTGAATTTTGCAAATTTAAGTGAGAGAAATAAGGTAGAGAAGCAATTAAGTTCCAAATTTGAGTTGGTCCACGATTTTCAAAATTTTGATTTATCAGTTGAAAGGAAAAAGTTCTTCTTTTCCCGAAAAGTGCAATAGATTACACGAAGAACTTAAAAGCAGAACACAGCGTTTTCAAGGTTTAAATCACTTTTAAAAATTGAAAGAATTTTCCGCTCCGAAAAGTATCATCGGGACCATTTTCGTGCTCATTTTTATTCTTTAAAGGGTTTTCTCGCTTTATCTCTTTCGTAATTTAATTATTTAGTTAATTTATGTTGATCTTGTAGCGGTCTAAACAACGTGTACGTTTCAATCACCCTGCTTATCCGTTACAATGGGAAGAGAAAAAAATAGCAAAATGAAGAATATTCAGACAGCTACGAAATAGAATTAGTAACCTCTCGCTCGTAGGATAAAAAGACATCAATTAGGTTATAGACACCATTTCTCTTGAATCTTCAAGCAAGATTTGAACTCACAAGGAACTATAGGGCTTCATTACATTCCGTAACTCTAATAGGGGAAAACAGACCGGTCACACAAAAGAGGAAAAGACTAGAGGAACACTCAGTATGTAGATTTTTTTCAAAATTGCAAAATATTCTGTATACACCACAGAACTACAGTTTCTCATCTCTCGAGCGGTTTTTCTCCACTTTCGGGATAAAAAGTGCAACTTTGGTCCCTTGTGGTATAATATACCTTTTACAGTAGCTACCTGGTAGTATAAGGTACTAATACTTTTGTGACGCGATTTTGTTGTACAGCAGGAGTTTTTAAGCAGTTACAAAGAAATACAAATTGATTCTTGAATCATACGCTTGTGAACGTATACGCTCGTGATGTATAATTTATGTACGATTCAAAAAAGTACCTTTGGGATCAGAACTAGAATTAGATGAAAAGGTGTATCACGTAGGAGAATATAATTCAGTCAATGCATTTGTGGAAAATAATCCAAATAATTATACTTTATGCAGTGTATTTATATCGTAAATTTCTATAAAGTTCACCACCGGCTTTTTAGCTTTTAATATGCAAAGAAAAATATTGTTCAGCAAATTCTAAGGAGAATGGCTGTCATCTTTATATTGGGCAGCTACCTAGGGAACTTTAAATTTCTAGCCAGAGTTTACATTTTAACCCTGACAAAAAATCTTAATTTAAAACTCTGCGTAGCAACGTTAATTTTCGTTTTCAGTAAATTGAAAATTTTCATTTGAAAATTTAATTCTAATTTTAATTACTGTACTTGGACCTGCTTTGACCGGGAATCACCAGTTTGGCTCTGGAAGACACAATGTGGTTGTGTGTGATTTTTTGGATTCAAACCTTCACGTTAATGTGCATTGAACCAAATGTGGTACCAGTGTAATATTAGTTTCTTCTTTGCGTAAGCGTAGATTTGATACTGACAACCCCCCCCCCCCACTGTTGAAGAAAGGAAGCGGATCCAGTAGTAATTCGGAAAATTGAAAAGTCAACAAAAAGACAATCAGAAGAAATTAAATTTGCTGGATTTAATTGACAACTGAGAATTTTATTTGAAGTTTTCTCAATTTCATTTAACGCTTTCTGAATTACAGTTGACGATTTTCTTTGACCTTTTCCTATTGTAATAAATTAGCAGCTGCCACTGACTTCCCCTATTAGTATCTAATAATGCTAATCACCTGAGTTACCTTTTAAGACCTCAACAGTGTCGCTGCTTAGCAACCTGTTGAAGGGAGAAAATGAATTTTCTTCTGTACTCAAGCCGAGTTAGCCCCTGTTTTTCGGAAAAAAAGGAATTAAGCACCATATTAAGTGGGGATTAAATTTATCACAAAGAAAGATGCTTCGATGTTTCATCGGGGTCACCAATTCATTATAAGGATGTGCCAAAAAAATATATTTTTATCAAGACAATAGGTTTAATGTTGCGTGGATCAGATATATTATAAATGGAATTGATTCGAAAGTTTTGGATCAAAGCCTGAAAGTGGAAGCCCTGCCAAAAAAATAAGTGGTAGGTGGATGACTATAAGAAAAATTGAGCAGTTTTTTAAGGAAGGGAGTGAAAGCGCTTACAAATTAAATTGTAAACTGTTGTCGAAGAAAATATTGAAGTGTTTAGTTTGATTTTGCACTAAACTTTTGATAATAATCAATTGTAGCACGTTAGGTATTCGATAAGCGAAGTGCAAACACCCAAGTCTTACATAATTTAGGATTTAGCATTTAGAAGTTTGATTTTTATAAAATTATTCACTGTGCATAATCTAAGATGTTTGAGAAAATGATAATTTTTCAATTAAACTAAAATTAGAAGCGAGAAAGTCACCGAGGAGATAAAATTGCCATACTTATTTGGTCTGGATCCGGAAGCTGTTTTTACTAAAAATTTATGATCCAAAATCGTTTCCCTCGAGACGATATTGGTTCAAATTTTAGTTTAATTAAAATCTTCTACCAAAAAAATTCATTTCATTCTCCCTTTCTATTGGCATCATAAATCAAGTTTATTCCGATATCAAATACCAAAAAATATAAGGGCAATGACAATTTCAAACGAGCTAACTTTTGTCCAATTAAAGAAAAACAAAAAACTGTCAAACATATAATTTCGATAATTGCGCTGGTAATTTATCTCATGCCTTCTCGTTTTTGATTTTTTAAACGATCCTCGGTATTTATTACACTTTTGGCGTTTTTCCAAGCGAATGAAAAAATCGGCTAAAAAATAAAAATCCATTTATTAATAAAAACCTAAATACTTAATTGCTTGATTTATGCGCGAAGACTAATGGTTCGACAAATTATCGAGTATTAGCGACGGACGGTGAGATAATGGAAGAAATATTATTTAATTAAAACATTCATATTATTTATATTTTAACTAACACTAATTTATTTAAAAAACAAAGTAATAAAAAAGTGGTTTCGTTTAGTCGCCTCAGTTTAATCAACAATTTGAACTTATAGTGTCACTATTACTTATTATATTATGCAAAAAAATTACACCCTGTTACGGAATAGAAACCGTTGAACTTTTGCACACTTAAGCCAACCATAGTAAAACTCAAATTGTTTTTTTTTCTCTTACTAAAGCTTTGGGCAAATACGGCGTGTGGCACTCTTAGAGACGCCCAAAATCGGGCTTCCGCTTTCTTCATCATAGTACTGTATCGAACATCTGGAGAGACCTAGTGATTACATCGTCCTTTAAACACGATTCCATAAATTCTTCTATAGTTATAACTCCGTCTTGGTTCAGATCCAGTTTTCGGAACACCCGATCGACTTGCTCTTTGGTTTTTCTTTCGTCTTCGTTATGATGCTGATGATTCGAGCGTCTTCCTATTAGGTCGTGAACTGCGGTTACAATATCGGCTAACTCACCGCGACTAATACATCCGTCACCATTTACGTCGTACAACTTAAACGTCCATCTTAAACGTTCGTAAACGGAACCTCTCAGGAGAGTCGATAAGGTTACCAGTAAATCCTGAAAAAATACCAAATTAATCTTTTCCTTTTGGGCATGGGGAAACAATGTTAGTCACGCCGGGGTCACCGTTTAAAAATTACACGAGCAACAACTGGTATTACAAAAATATTAAAAGTTATATCGGATAAACGACGAAACATGTCCGTTGTGCCAATTTGTCTATTGCCAAACCTACAGTCAAGCCAAACTTTCAAGACAGAGATAAAAAGTTTTACAAGTTTCGATTACTTTTTCAATAGCTCACAGCGAGATTTTTAACTTTATTTGAAATTTTTCACTATAATGCACTTGGACATTTCGTGAAGTTTGAAAATAACTTCTAGTAAATAGTAATTTGCTGTGAGGAGGATATTAATAATAGAAACGTGGACCACTATGTGCGGCGTGCCCAATATTTTTATTAGCCAAAATTTGTTTATAAAAAAACGTGCTCGAATAGCAAACAGTTTTAAAAATGTCGATTGCAATAATAAAGTTTTATTTTCATTTGAACGTCAAAAATAAAATTTTTTCTTCCCGAAAGCTATAAGCTCGCCCTAATGTTTTTCGGATACGTCGGGTTTATTCCCATCGCGTACATATTCAGTATTTCCGCAAAGGGAATGTTTATAACCCTAAGTTAGCAAGTAGTTTCTATAAACTTAGTGGTATTGTTTCAGTTTAAAGCGGATAGAAATAGACAATAATGAATAGCAATTTTATACAAATGCATATTTAGCCTAGGCACCAATAAATTTCCTCAAAATCATTTGTTTCGCTTAATTAAACTACGGTTCGTCTAAAACAATCATGGCCGAATGCAGAAAATAGCCATGCTTTTATTATTCGAGTAAAAATTTGAAACATCGATCGAACAGGCATCTGTGTAAAACATCGTTGCCGATTTGAATAATTTATCCACCTTTCAAACCAAATCAAAACTGGAACAATCTTTTTATCGAAATTATAATAACGAAACGAACAGTTTACGCAGAGGTTTGTTAATTTTTAATTAAATTGTGTGTTATTTTAAATAGCAGACGTAATAAATTATGTGCGAAGGGTTGAAAGGGTACAGTTCGATCGCACACTGCGGTATTCTGCGGTTACTCTTACGTTTTACTTGATACAGAAATGCCATCCCTCGAATATTATGCTTTAGTAATGAAATGCAAATAGCTTAAGTTTAATTAATTATGAAATAATTTAACCTTACCCTAAAACTAATAGCTCCGTTGCAGTTTACGTCGAACGCTTTAAACACGTAATGTGCATACGTGGCCGAATCTGGAAACAACAAAAAAATGTTAAACTGGTTGCCTAAGAAAACATGACGACGACGTCCTGGCCGTCTCTACGTGGCTTTGATGCCACCCCAATTCGTGTCAATTAAAAAGTAAAACAAAAGCTATTGTTGTAAAGTATTGGCGATGTATTGTGAATTGACAACTCGATTATTAAATAACTTCGCTGGAAGCATTTTCGGCGCAAATATTGGTACACAATTCGGGCGGATTAATTGTTTTAATGAAAAAAGAAATGATATATGAGCCTCCTTAATTTGAACAATCATTTTTTTACAATCTGTCGAAATCAATAGAGAGTTTCTGTCAATTCCAGCGTTACACTACTACTTTGCCACGAAACTTAATTTAGTGTTGTAAAAAATTTGACAAGAAAAATTGAAAGCACTTAATAACCACTCACTGGTAAATCTGCGTATTTATTTTTAAATTCGAGTTATCCTTTATGTTTTTTGCATGAAAACGCGGTAGGTAATATAGGCAACGTAGGAAATTCAATTTTTTTCTAACGACTTAAAAACTCGCGCGCTTACGCTCTCAGAAACAATACAAGTATTTCGCGGTTAGGCGCCACTTCTACGCAGGAAAATCATCGACGCCTCGTCGAAACAAAAGTTTTGTTTCTTCCTTTTGCCAATCCTAGAATAGCAAAAAATTTAAACACAGCATGGGAGTACTTGAGGAATAAAAATGAGAATAATTAATTGTGGTGGTGTCAAGTGTTGCACAGAAATTTCGCACTTCCAACTGGGAGTTTTACTATTGCGGTTTCACATGACTTAATTAATTTTGAACATGAAAGGAAATTTATAATTGCTCTAGCCAGAAGTCGCCGTTTACAATTAAAAAGTTGAAAATATCGCACGTGCTGTCTCATTAGCCGGTTGTAAAGTTTAAACATAGACTACATAATCTTACAGATCCGATTGGCTAATGCATTCATTCTTTGGATGGAACACAGATGACGGCACTACCCGTACCACGACACCGCGACAGGTTGACAAGCTACCACTCCTCGCAACAAAAAACCGCACTTTTGTTTAAAAAATGAAGTTTGTTGGCTGCTGTCATCTATTATTCCTACTCCATTGTTCGTAAAACAATTTAAAATTTTAATTAGACCTTCCGGGATTATAAGATTATTTAGTTGATTTAAACTGGTTTGTTTCGAAAAAGTCAAACCTGGTAGACTTTTGATATTAATCGGGGTGGTTTTCAGCTTCGAGATTTAAAGAGACAGAATAATAAATTAATTTGACAATCAACACAAAAAATAATTTTATTTTTTACAAAACAAAACATTAAAATTGAACGAAAAGCGGAAAATTGGACGAGAGTCATAATATAACTCTGTTTGTCAAAGGATTTAGTGTCAAAACATTAAATTTAAAATTTAAACCTGCTTGAATGTATCTGAGCTTCAGATTATAGAGAAAAGCTGAAATTATTATATTATTTCCGGTTAAAATAAGAATTGCTATACTTACTTCCATGTGGAAAAAACTTGGCGTAAATGTCTTTAAAAGAGTCCTCGTGAACAACTCCTTCAGGACATTCCTGCAAAAAAATTAAAAAGTAATGAAAATGCTACATTATTTATTTGCCTGCCATATCATTAACCTTTTTCAAATATCATTCATATTTATAGCTTTGGAATAGAACGTCAGAATGAACGTAACAATTTTGTCTTACTTTATATGTTGTGGTCGGTTCCAAATTTTGAACATCGATTATAACACTCCCACAAGTGCACAGTCGAAACTTGCAAGTTCGATGCGAGATCTAAGTGGTGCGGTCGTCTTATAATCGCCAATACAGCATTGTGAGCCGTATTGCAATCTCGTGCCGCTCTTCGAGCGGCACTCGGTTACAATACCGCTCACAAAGCTGTAAGGTACGATTATAAACCACCGATAGGTTTGTAACCATTCTTTGTTTATTTTTATTTCCCGGTAACAAGTCCTGTAAGATGGCCTGTTCCCGAAGCTCGAAATCTGAGAACACAGAAGCCGACTGGTTTGTAACCGTTTTTGTTTATTTTACTTATCGAAAACTGGCCCTGCAAGAGGACTTGTTCTCGATCATCTGTCAACACTTCCTCTATTAGTTATGTCGATTAGTGCCACTTTCCAACGCCACGACAACGCTAAATATAAGCGCTCACATCGTGGTTGTTAGTGGACCTGTAACTTGTGTTTGAAATTTTGTATATATGCAACGCATGGGCTTCAACACTATAGCACTATAAATTTGCACGTTTCTTATGGCCCCACCGCTATTTAGCCAAATTTTTGCTTTTTTTCTTCTACCAATTTATTCACAATTTGTATTTGCTTGCGTATGTACTTAAATTTGCCCCGACGGCCCTACCTCGTAGTTACAAAAATAAATGTAACCTCTTAAATTTTGTGTATTTTTTAAAATTTCACATACAAGTTGCTCCTGATCAACATTTGTCCATAAGCTTAATATCCGTATATTATATTTTAGGAAATCTTAAGTAATTGAAGAATTATTTTCACATTTCTATTTAAAAACAACAAAAATTTCGGCGTATTTAGAAATTCGGTATTTCTTCTTACATAAATATTATATTGATAAAGTTATTAACATGTGTTAATTAGTAATGAAAGTATGACTTGATTACATGTTAGAAAAAATTGCAAATATATTAAATAAATTAAATATCCTACGAAAATATAAAATATAACTATTAATTTTGATAGTTTATGTCACCTTTTGGTCGACCAAGTGTGTTTAGAATTTTTGATTCTCCTCAGATAAAGAGCATAAGTATTATAATAAATTTGCCTACAGTAAAATTTGTATATTTTTATGAATTCCGAACATATCCCTGAATTAAAGATAAATAGACAAACGATTCCGCTTTAATTGTAATCTGTTGTAATCTAATTTGCCATACTTTTTTACACTTTTTATCAAATCCGTGTAGGCATTTTAGCTTAATTTTTTAATTCCAAATTTTGAATTGTGGCCGGGTTCTTCTCGTGGTTTTACTACAACTTTTTTATTTTCCAAATTGCGAGCGTCCTTCACTTTTATGACCATATTTCCTGCTTTAAACCGCATCGGTACTATTGAATATTTGCAACCTATCCATGTGGTTCATCCCTGCAAAATATGGTTAATTTCTTCGTTTTTCGCTTAGCTATTCGGACGTCCACTTTGCGGGTTTTAACTTTCTTATTTTGTACTTCAGATTTTTTGAGAGGATTTTTATAGATTTTCGTGTGTTTGAGATACGATTCGATTTTTTACTAAAATTAATGTAATCTTAAAATTTTCGAATATTTTTTAAATACATTTTTTAATTTTGATATTCCTACTGCTGTTTAAGGTAAAAAAAAAATGTTCCATTTATTTTGTTGTTCCTTAATTTTTCGCCCCGTCTGGGATTCGATAACCCTCTTATTCGATTTTTTACTAAAATTAATGTAATCTTAAAATTTTTGAATATTTTTTAGATACATATTTTAATTTTGATATTCCTACTGCTCTTTAAGGAAAAAAAAAATGTTCCATTTATTTTGTTGTTCCCTAATATCTCGCCCCGTCTGGGATTCGATGACCCTCTTTTTCGATTTTTTACTAAAATTAATGAAATCTTAAAATTTTCGAATATTTTGTAAATACACTTTTTAATTTTGATATTCCTACTGCTCTTTAAGATAAAAAAAAATGTTCCATTTATTTTGTTGTTCCTTAATTTTTCGCCCCGTCTGGGATTCGATGACCATCTTATGCGATTTTTTATTAAAATTAATGTAATCTTAAAATTTTTGAATATTTTTTAAATACACTTTTTAATTTTGATATTCCTACTGCTCTTTAAGGTAAAAAAAAATGTTTTATTTATTTTGTTGTTGCCTAATTTCTCGCCCCGCCTGAGATTCGATGACCTTTCTATTAGATTTTTGCGATTCCCATCGCAAGGCGTAGCAATCCCGCTCTTGAACGTTATTTAAATATGAAATAAATTGTAACTATTCACGACACAATTTATGCATTAAAAATGTTGATTTATCGATAAATTTATAATAAATAATAATAAATTTGACAAAACAAATTAAAAATTGTTGAATTATTAATGTAATAATTGCAGATTTTGAATTTGAGATTATTTTTGACATTATCCATTAAATCCGCGTAGAGATTTTATCTTACTTTTTTGTTCAAAATTTTGAATAGCGCACGGGTCCCTCTCGCGGTGTTTTATAATCGTACCTTACAGCTTTGTGAGCGGTATTGTAACCGAGTGCTTCGGAATTTCCTCGACTCGAGCCTGTTCTCCGTGCGATACTCGAGAATTAACCGGTCTCAGTGCTGTTACATACGATTATAATGTCAAAGCAACCAGAATCCATTAACCCTCTTAAAAATTAATAGGGAGCCTTAACGAAGTAGTCGTTTGCAAAAATCGTGCGATGTCAAATTAAAAGGATTAAAAATAAAAAATGGACAACAATTTGACTTGATTAGGGATTTGAGTAGTAAATTGCATTAGCTAGCAATTTATTTTGACAGTTATCGAAAAATTGCTAAGAAATGCAATGAAAGAAAATCTATTATTAGTTTTCCTATTGAAAATAGAAATGAGAAATCAACAGGGCATCCTTTGATCAAGTTTAGCGCACTTTTTATATTTTTATTAAATTTTTATATCCCGGCTCACGAGGGAAAATAAAAATTTAAAAACTTTTCCGATTAAAACAAAACCTATAAAATCGATTACTATAAGCGAAAACCGTTAAATTTTTTAAAAATTATTAGCTATAATATAAGTAAATTAATGTAGTTATCCTTTCCTCGTAAATAAACGTATAAGGATAAAAAATATGGGAGCCAATGAAATTATTAAATATAAAAATATTGATGGATTTCTAGGTGTGGTAGATGTGACAATTGCACATCTGCTAAGAAAATATTATATATAAATTCAAATTAAAATAATTTTCTATGTAACGGGAATAATATTTGCACAATAATTATAATGCCCATTTTAAAATGTCTGGATGCAATCACAAAACCAAAGCGATTAGGATTATACAATTATTTATAATGCATTTTCCTTAAAGCGTTGAAAATATCATCTAGTGTGACCGGTTGTTCTACCTAAGATAAAAAGCATTGTATAATCCCGTAATCTTCTCAAGCTATTAATAATCTTGTAATAAATGCGGGTGCTTCTATACAAATTTTTTGGTCGGGATTAAAATTTGAACTCTGACTAGAAACTTAAAGTGCCCTTACCCGCTGCCCTATATGAAAAATTCCAGCAATTTCATTTGCTGCACAATTTTTTTCTCTGCATAAAAGCCTTAAATTTGTCTTTATGCACTTCTGTCTTAGAGACCTTCTAACAAATTATTCATGAAAATCTCTTTGAGATTTTGACGATGATAATTCTTTTAAGAGGATGGAAAGCTTTAAAATGTAAGAACTGCACCGTCTCGACATTAATTGCGACAATTTTGACTTATTGCATGACCGGTTTCGTGTTTACATCTTCACATTCTACCCGATAAAAATATTTCACATAATTAGAATGATGGGAAAAAGCAATTTTTGTCAGAAAATTCAGAGAATAATTATAAAATACAATTATTGATGTAAAAAAGGCATAAAAAGAATTAAATAATCTAATTTATGGACAAATTTCAGTTTAATTCTTATTAGATGGTTCTGAAATTTTAAACATTTTGCATGCGCAGGATGTATTATTTCGATTGCATAGAGATGCTCTATTACAACTCGAAAGCATCATACCAAATTAATGACCTCATCTCATTGATCCAAAACTAAAACTCCGCACTAATTGCAAGTACGTGAAAATTTTAGAACGCTTAAATTTTTCGGTAGTCCCGTGATATATTGTAAAACAGCTTAAACTAAAGTTTATGGTATTATAATGTTAGCAAGGGGTCAGAGTTGTTTTCTAATCTTTATTTACAATTTAAAAAATCTTATTGACATGTTGACGATAGTCGAATCGAATTAATAATAAAAAATACTTCCTTTGGGTTTGTCCAATTTTTGTTGCCTATTATTTTTTTGAGTCGAGCAAGCTTTTTTGAGCTCGAAGCAAGTTTTGTCCGTTATCCATGGTAGAATACACCTGCGCATCGTCTTTCAATTTGCAATTGTCGCACTTGGGATCGTCTTCTATCTCCTCACCGACGACTTTGGCTGTCACATATCTGGATGTTAAATATAAACATCTATTGCAAATAATGAGACTCCTTGCTCTGAGAAATTTATAGGCATCGGCAAATCCACCTTTCAAAGTCTCAATTAGGTATTCACGTTCGGGAACTTGTACGATATTTGTAAAGCGTTTAAGATTTTGCTTTGATAATTCGATGATTGTATTATTAAAGTTTATGTAGGACATACCGGCACTATCGTCTTTAGGGCAGATGTCGTGTTCGCCACAAAATGGTGTTATGGAAATTGTATCGTGGTCTAATATGACTAAATTATTACTCAGACCACCGTCCATATATTTAATCTCTTTAATTTTGGGATAAGTAAATCCAGAAAAAACCGGTATATACGCCGAAGCTAGAAGAGATTCGATCAGTTCCTCCCTGTCGAAATATTTGGATTTGATTTGGTTCTCATGATCTTCGACTCGAGTGAGCGAAACATGCAACTTTCCATCTACTCTCATATGCGCATCCGGTGGTAGTATACGCGACAAACTCTTGGACAATATATCGCTCACCGGAAAGAAAACACTGCATGCACCAAAGATTGGTATTTTCCGGGCCTGGTCGGTGACTCTAAAAATATCGAAAGTCATATTGGAGACAGTTTTTATACTGTTAAAATGGGGTACCGATGTTAATGGCTGTAAAATATTGCTCAACATGGTATAACCTGTTTTTCTTTCTTGTAGGACCTCGGATGACGTTAATGCATCCCCAACATCAGATTCTGGTCTGATCGGTAAATCACATATTAATCCACATGCCACCATCGCTCCTGCCGAAGCTCCACAAATTTTATCGAATAACTGTTGGGGAGCATACTTCTTCAATGCAATCCCAACGCCAATGTGGTAAATTCCCATAAATCCACAGCCGGAAAAGGATAAAGACATTTTTTTATAAACTTAGTAAGTCTTGATTTTCTTATATAGAGAAAAATTATTGCAAACTTAGCGGATTAAATGGATTAAAAAAATGTTTAAAGCCAGGATTAGGAGAAAAAATAATTAGAAGAGAACAAACATGTTTTATTGAATAAAGAAACTTGAGTACGGAGGTTTGGCGAGAGAAAAATATAATAAATGAACTTAATTTAAAAATGATGGACCCTTAGACGTTCACGAGTTAATAACGTATCGATTTCCAACCTCCTTGTGACATCGAAAGTGATTTGGTAATCAAGTTCGATCAACAATATCAATTTCTCCAAAAATTATGAAAAGTAAAATTTTAACGTCGTCCTTTTAACAAAAAGCAGGCGATGAATTAATAAACAGCAAAACGATATAGGTACAAAGAAAAATGGAAAATTGTGCTAACAAACTCGGGACACTTTTGTATACATGTACAATTTTATGACGTATTTGAGCTAGCGAAAATTACGAGCCGGTACAATGTAATAAATCATAAACGTGTTACTTAAAAATCAAAGTAGGCAGGTAATGCAAATATCAAAAAATGAAAATCAAGATAACTCGCTTAAAGCGCCATCAACGCTAAAAGGAATCTTAAAGCAAAGTCTAAATTTAGGAGTAATAAAACATATAAAAGTTTAATTATCTCTAATACAATTTAAAGTAAGAAGGTTAATTTGCAAGTCCCATTAAGAACTTAATTAAGCACATAAAAAATCCTATAAATTTCTAAAATGAAGAAAATAAATTACTATTAATTTTGTTCAAATTAAAACGAAAGGTTCAACGTAAAAACTTTTCACCTTATAAATATTTCGTATCTACAAGACGTGCAAATGGATACACGCACGTGAATATTTAATTTACATACAAATCACACTTATTTATGTAAAATGTAAATAATACATTGTAACCGAATCTACAAGTTGCCACGGCACGAAAGTAAACACAAAATAGACTTTTACAAAAACAATGGCCGATCTGTGAACGATCGCCTCTCACCTTTAAAATCGCGCCATGTTTTTTTCGCATAATCATGACGTGTGTGTGTGTGTGTGCCACTTACGGGGTGCGGGGTCGCTCGAAATTATATTATTAAAAATTAATTTCCGATTCATTTCGAAGTTGCCTAAAAAGTTAATTATTCAAGAAAAAGCAAACAAAGGAAAAAGTTCATAAAGTCACTGCGTTATAAATCATTTACATCAAGGAACATCTCTCCCACTCAATTAGAAAAGTGAAAGTTAAATTTTTTATTCCAAAATCGTTCGGAAAATTGCTTACAAGAAATGCTGAAAAGTTTTAAGAGGATTACACTTGAAATAGAAAACCTTCAAACTCGCCGATTAGATCGACTTTTGTATTTTACACGGCCTTTTAATTGATGCAACTTTCGACACTCCAAGTTCGCAAAATACAACTACGATTTTTGTTTCAAGAACGTGGAAATTTGATCCATCAATCATCTTCGTGAATTTGCTACTTTGAGGTTCTTGTCATTTGACATTGATAAATGTGTTTTGTATTACTGTTTGGGTTATTTTAAGATGGGTGACAATTTGACATTTATAGTTATTCAATTCAATATAACGTAAAAAGAACGAATCAACAAAATGAAAAGAAGATGAAAAATCGTTCAATTGGGATTACTCAAAATGTTAACACAACCTCGCCAATCGTCTCATTTTGGAAGGAAAGTTACGTCTTCAATTGCAACATAATGGATGTGCGAGCTACAACAACAATTTTTAGGATCGAGTTAGTTGTTCAAACCTTTGGAACGAACTTTTCTTTTAATTGGTCAAGAGAGGTTAAAAAACTACAAAACTAAAAAATAAACCCCAACACAACACCACAGACGAAAAAGAAAAACCGAAGTTTTTTCTTTGTTACTTTAAACAAAATGTACGAACTTTTAAAAACAAAAGTATATCTTTTATCTTTACACTGAAATAAATTCATTTGTTTTATGGTTATAGGGTGTTCTTAAAATTCACTCTTGGTCGCACGTTTTAAGAACATCCTGTATTAGGAAACATCTGACGCAATTCAAAATATTATCGACAGATGGCGCTATTAAATTAGAAGGCTTAATAAATTAATTTATTTAAAAACTTTAAAATTTCATAATTAATGCAAAAAATAATACACAACTCAGGATTCGTCTATTCGTACTACTACAGAACAGGACCAACAGCAAATAATTGCTGCAATAGCAACTGGGAATTCTTGGGGATTCTCAAAAGAATCTTGGCCTTTAATCTTTACCCGAAGGTTTTAAAATAAAGATCCGCGTCTTTCTAGATCCGTAATTTTTTTAGTTAGAGCGACTTCAGGAATGTTTTTAATTAGTTAAGCTTAAGTATATTTATGCCTAAAAATACTTGAAAACATTAAAAACAGCCAATACAGCCAATTGCTTTCAATTTTTTATGGTTTTTGTAATTTACGCTATGATCTACCACAATTTTATTAGAAAAAATGTTTAAATCTTGGTCAGGTTATTGTATTATCCCCCAAAATGACAATTTAATTTTAGATAGCATAGTGCAAAATAATGCAGGAACTGCTGGGTAGCTGTCAAAGCAATGGTAATAAATGTAATATTACAGGAAGACCGAGACTATAGATCTCCTAAATACAAGGTGGAACTAGACGTTGCGCTGACAAAAGCTCCACGAGAGAGAATACAATAAAATAAGATCTCGATACGAGACATCAATTTGCATGGGAGTTTTTTTTTACTAGGTAGAAACCCGACAGTACCACCCTTCATGGGCTGGTAGTGTATTTGATAATTTTTTTCCTTCTAAAGCATGAAATAAAAATTTAAACAAAATGAAAATTTTAAATGACGTCGGCGTAATCGGCACTGGGCTCTCAATGCCTATTTTATTTTAACGCAATAAAGAAGTAAATTCTTTTTCCATATTTCTGCAGGAAAATACTATAGGCTTTTAATACAGCTTAAAAATATTTTTTAATTTGTAAAAGTTTGTTGTAAAAATATAATATGCGAATTATTGGACTGTCCATCACGAATTATGTTTGAAAATTTAACTTTTCAACTATTTGAACATGGAGGGTTTTATTGAAAACTGAATTTAGAAATACTTCGTCATTTTACCCTATCCTCGACTCCGAAGCCTGACCCCTTGAAATATGGCATATACTCTGCATCCTGAAAGAGTAATCCGCCTTGCAAAATTTCAGATTGCTGTGATTTATACTGTACATTTGTATAACAAGCAATAATAAAGAACCACAACATAAACCTTCTGCGTTTACAAATCAGTCGACTTTAGGCCGCCCTGATGCCATAGTCGGCAAAACTCGAGAATTTTTATTTTACTTGGTGAATCCGTCGCCAACGATGAGATCTGATTATTTGAGGATGTGATTATTTTTGTTTATTTTGGCTTTTTCTTTACAGCAGCAGGATTGACAAACATTACTACGCCCACAAGAATGAAGGTGACAAATTGAGTCTGTGAGGTGAGTTGTATTACAATTATTAGTTACATTATTGATTTTGAGATGTCATCTGGCAAACTTGCCATTTAGATCATCAACAATATTTTTCCATCACAAAAGTTCCATCTCTATATTATTTTTGAATTCAAATACATTGAAATTCTTTTCGTGCTTTTGTCTTATTAATTTTATTTGGTGTCTGTTATTTTCCACAATTACCTGAATAACAGACACCTGAGTAAACAATCCACAAACGGACAAGCTCTTTCTCTCTGAATCTGAATATAAAGGTTAGCTGCCCTTTAACATTAAAGGAGCTTTGAAACACAATAGTGTTCAGTGTAGAACTACAAATGTTGTTACACTTGTAATAATTATTAATGTGACAATCTTGTATTCTTTATAAATAAGTACAACCTAGTATGACATGCAATCAGTTGTCTCTTACCCGGCAACTCAAAACTTATCAAATACAAATTAGAGTACTGTGAAAGGAATCCCCAGAAAGCTTGATTCGCAACAGTCAAAATCTGTTCGACAAAGTACTAATCCAAGAACCGAAACCACTTTATGTGGAAAGATCATTTCACAAAGTCCATTTATTGCGGTCACCGGATTAAATGGAGCTGATAAATATCGCAGTGTCGTCTGCGTATAGAGCATTCCCATATTAATACATTATTTTCTATAACGCGAGCCGCCACTGGTATATTTGTTAAATATTAATTAGATTTTGGATAATCTTACTATCCATGATATAATAATAGAATTATCTTCGTAACAGGTTTATAGATGGTTACGTCACTGCGCTTAACATGGTACGGGTTCTTTTCATCTTTATAAAATCCTGCATGCTAATGATCAAAAGTGGATCTGATATTTAATGGGTGGCCCTGGTAGTTTTACAAAATTAATTTAAATTTAATTTGTGCACTTTACTACATGTTCCGTTGTATAAACTTTAATCCATTATACATTTTTCTCTTTAGTAAATTAATTTTTATTGTAGATTAAAATTTCCATACGAAAAAGTTCTTTATTTTAAAGAAACACGCAACGCTAGAGAACTATGGATATATTTAGTTTTAGTGCTTTTTCTTTAATTGGTTACACAATTACAAATTTTTATTGTGCTTAAGAATTTGAAAAATGCTGCAAAACCAACCCTTTCCTTTGGAAAATCAATAGGGGATTCCCGAAAACACTGCGTTCGTCGTCTCCCTGGTGCGCTTTTCCCGTAACCGCTCTAAGCACGCCTTCATCCACTTTTCGCAAGATTTCATGATTTTTTTATAAACAAAAAACAGTCGCGATTGTTGGGGAATCCCTAGCCATTTTTTGGTTTTTAATTAGCTTTTCTTTTGTTTCGTTAGGTTGGCACAATAAATTAACTTTCATAAAAAAAATGAGCGTATTCCATGGAGAAAACCAGATTATTAAAAAATCAATTTGAAAAGTTTTAAGGCGAAACGAATTATACGCGATAACATGAAAAATATGTAAATTTATGTGTAAAATTATAAGCCTCTTAATGAAACTTGATCAAGTTATTACCATCCACATTCGCGTATTAAGAACGTTGTAAGAGCCCAAAACGAATTGAAAACAAAAAATTCAATAAAGTCCTTCTACAACTTGCTAATTAGTTGCAAAAGAACCCCGGAAGAAGTTTTTGATTGAACATAGAATCGAACTTAATTCGGAAGTTTGCCGTGAGTTCAAACCTACCTACGGGACTGAATATGAACTCGGGCCCAATTGTAGGGACCCTGAAGTGGAACACCCTTGTCAAAAAGTTTCTGCAAGGAAAGTTTTTCACTAAATCATTTCCTACAACAAATTGAAAATTTCTACAGTTCGACCAAGCGACAAGTATAGGTGGGCGTGGTCAATTTTCTTTCTCTGATTGGCCGGTTCGATGGTTTGCTTGGTCAAGCTATTGTTTTATAGGCTATATCGAATGGAATTCAAACGTGCAGACAGTTTAAAATTTGTTTTATTACTCGAAATTCTAAAATAATTCTATTTGTGTCAAGAGACAATCTACCGCATTATTGATTTTGTTATACGATTAAATAAAACATAAAATGAGCCTCTTAGAAAACTCATGAAAATGTAATGCAAATTTAACTATTTGCATACAATAGAATAAAGGATGTATCATGTATCACTAAACAAATTTTATGTCCAAGATCTCGTGATGTGATTTATTCAAAATTTCGAACAGAATAGAAAAAAAAATACCGGGACACTTTTTTTTTCTTGTTTTCAAGTTTGTATTATAAAATCGACTAAGGACTGCAGCCTACCATATTAATTTGTCTTCAGAATTCGATAAAAGTGAATTACCTCTGCTTGCGGAAGATAAAAAGTTCTATTATTTTGTCAAAACGAGGGGGAGACATGTAATAAATTTTAATTTGATACATTAAATTCTTTGATATAAAAACGTAAGTAGCAATTTAGAGATGTAATTTTGAGATCAACTACTTTACTGAAGTATTGATCACACAGTAGATTGCTGCATCAAGCTTAAGAGGTGTACTTATCTTGCTTTCTGAAAAGCAAGAGAAATTGATTTTATTTTTAAATTAGCAGCATTAATTTAAAATTAATTAAAGTTGGATGGTTTTATTCTTTGTTGTTTGCTAATTAAAAAAATTTAATTAAATTTTCTGGAAAGGGGGATAATATGTGAAATATTTTCTTCCAGTTTCCTTCCAGAGGAATGTTAGGGACAGGGGCAGACTGGTGCCAATGGTTTAATACAGAAAACGACGGCCGGTTAGCTAAAGTATAAACAGCACGTAGGGGATTTTTTGAAAAATTTCAAAGCCAAATAAAAGTTTTTTTACAGCATCACAATGTCATTTTTATGGTTTTTAATTTAAATTGCATGCATATTTAACAAGGTGAAAATTTATTATACAATGCCAATCTTTGATAGCGGTTTGCATACATACGTTAAAAATTACCGTTAAACTGAATTAATATTACGACTGCGGTCGGCACTAAACAAGCACTTTAGTGCCGGCGAAGTAAAAAGTACTTTAAATTGACTAAAATATATCAGATATTTATTATTTATAATAATTTTACTAGCTGTGATTATGCCTAATTTTCATTGATGATATTCAACGAAAATCAATTTTCCCTATTTGCACATTATTCCTGTGAGCAGTCCGTCCATGATGGGAGATGACATTTTTAGATAGGGCCTGCAAAATGGGAAAACGATGTCCTTTTGCCAGAATGCATATAACCAAAGATAAATCAAGAGAAGTAACTTGATAGGTTGATGCATAAATCAATATAACGCGAAAAGTTCCTATAGTGCTGCTGAAGAACATTTCAGTAGACAAAAGAAAATCCATAAACTAAAATCTCTTAGTGGTTTTTTATGCTTTATAAGTTATGATAAATTAGTGAAAACAGTCAAAGAGCCTGCATTCGACCTTAGCTTAAACTTTTTAACTCGAAAACGAATTTGAGGAAGTTGGTTGCCGCGACATCAATCTACCTAATGATAAAATTTTTAATACAACCCCAAAAGAAACTTTTTTTTACACGAAAAGAAGTTATAATAATTAGGATCGGTTACTTTAACTTTTGTTACGACAAAGGCTTTAACCGCTAACGGCAACGCCAACGCCGGTGAAAATAGAATAATATAATTAACCCTCGATATAAAGCCCCTAAATGTTATGTCGTAACATTTGCAGTTATGGCTTATCATAATTTTAAAGGTCTCCGAAAAGGATTTAAAATTTGCTCAAGTCGACACTTAACTGTGACAAAATTACATTTTTAGTGCGAACATTAATCAAACGTCAACATTTTCATCCATTAAGTTGAAATATCTACGAAGAGTACGGCGTTTAAACAAAAATGAATTTAATATACGACATAAAACTATGCAACTTGCTCGGAGCAATTTTTTGATCAAGGATAAGAGTCGAACCAAATGCGGCCCAATTATGCTAGGCTCAGTTTCGTGCGAATTAATTTAACAGTTAATAATTTAACTTTTCCTTCCCGAATGCTCTGCAATAATTTAGAAACAAAAATACTAATGGCTTAGAGAAACCATAATATCAACTGTAAATCTTGCTTAGTGTATTTTAGCACTTAACTTTTCAAGAATTATAAAGATAATCTAAGAGAATAGCAACGCAACGTAAAATTATTACTCAAATTAATAGGTATGTGCATAAATTTTATCTTATCAAGATTCAGTAAACCAATTTTTCACAAAGAAAAAACGCCTAGATTGCGATTTTTAAAGAAAATTTTAATTGGAAATACGTAATTTAATGTGCGCCATTGAGTCAGTTATATCTTACATCTACAGATTTTTTTCCGCTGATATCTTATAAGTAGGGTCGCACTCGGGTATTTTATTTCCTTGCGAAACATACTTTTGATGCTATATAATTTACTATTACATTCGGTATATGGATTCGCCAGCCGCCAGACAGAATTTCGAGTTATATTATTCTCATCAGATTGTCGGAGTCGCGAGAGGTTACCAGCGGTTAGTGCCAGGATACGCAGCAAGCAGTAGGGTGTGTCCCATTCCTTTCAGTAATATTAGTCGTTCGAAATCAACGGCAACGTTAAACAATAGGTCTGTACCCTAACAACAGCAGGTTAAACAGTACAGCTTAACGCGGAGTCGAAACCACGGTAATCTGTGACGTGGATTATTATAATAAAAACGTAACTGGATTTTGCCATCCTTGAATCTTGCTTTCTAAAAAACTCACGAAGGTATTCGAACCTACGCTCTCGAGAACTGTGTTTTAAATAACAACAGCTAGCTTTCGTGCGTAAATATCTCATTATTAATAGCATTCTTTAAGTTTCAATGATTTCTTGGTTTTGGGAATTTGATGCTGGTGGAATTGAAAGCTCTATAATTTATATTAATTTGCCCCCCAGATGATTATGTCAAAGTTAGACGTTTCAATATCTGAATCTTATTAATAATTTTTGTAGTAAATGATATAATTAAGAAATAAACTGAATTATTAAATTTACTGAGTGGAAAGTGATTGTTTGATTTGATTCATCATAAATAAATTAAAGTAAGATTATACGAAGGAGGCAGTTCAATAACTTCAAAGCGAAGAGCGAATCAGAAGCTCTGTAAGATAATAAAAATCTAATTAATAAATAAAGTAAAATTTAATATGGAACTAAAGAAAATTTCTACGATTGGAAAATTAAATTTAACATTTAAGTTTTCCAAGCAAAGTCAGAACTTAAACAGAATCTTTTATTGCATATGATTGAAAAATGGATGATTGCTTGTACATTGAAGGATTTTTTATACCGAGTACAAAAAATTTTTGCGGAACAAGGGACATTTCGCCATCACCATTTCGCCGTCGGAAATTTAACATGAGCATCCCTACAATTTTTTAGGAGGGAGAAAAAGAGGTTTTTGTTTAATTAAACAATAAAATTACAATTATTTTTAATGTTGCGCACAGAATAAGTCTGTTTATGTTGTCCAAACGAAAATTTAAATCTCTTGTAAAGCTTTTTGATGGTCTTCGATTAGTTTATTATGAGCAACTTGTAGCCTTTCGAAATCGCAAAATAAAAAATAAAAAATTGGGCAAAGCCGCATACTGACTGGAGTTTCTTCTTCTTTCCCTTTTCTGTTGGTGCGCATATTTGCAGGTAAATATAGATATAAGAAATAATGTTAAAAAATAATGGTATAATTCAAATTTAACAATTTGACGTTATCGATAAAATCAAATTGAAGTAAATTAGGCATTCCATCATGGCAATTTATCTTAAAGATAGATGATACTTCCAACAGAACATTTATCACAAAAAACAACACCAATGGTCAGGAATGACCTCAGAATTGGATATAATCGGCAGATAGCAGATAAAACATAAATTCAAAATTGCCTTAACGCATGACGCGTTTCCACGTTACAGCCGATTTTGTTCGTGGAATTTATTTTGTCAAACAATTTAGGATTTGAACATTTTATCATCTACTGTTATTAAATTTTTGGTTTTGAACTAATTTTTGCACAAATACTGTTGAAAATGAAGAAAATGGAAAATCAAATTAAAAATCCGTTCTTTACCGTAATTATTCAAAAATGTCTTTTTAATTCAAGTTAAACCAATTGCCGGAAGATTAATGTAGACACTTCGTTTTCAAATCCGTGCCTGATTCACCTTTTTGGAGAAATAATGGCTTTGTTACGAACTAATATTTGTTGTGGTGTAGAATGTTCGGGTTGTTGATCCCCCCGAGAATGGCTCTAAGGGTGAGTGATGAAAATTCAGTAAAAACAAATATCGTAGAATAAATTAAGATTTAGAGATGTCTATATGAAATGAGATACTTTTAGTCACTTGGCAAAAGTTCAAATTTTATTGTGTGTTTTGAAAACAAAAGTTTTATTTGTCTAGATTTCCGATACCAAAAATAAAGACAACGCTATAACTAATTAGATAGTTTTGTATTCTATATTCCAATAAATTTGAGAAATTTTTGGAAAATTTTTCTTATCGAAAACTTAGACAAGTTTCCTTTCTGCTGCTTTGCGGAAAATTTACGTTTTATTTATTTTTATAGTTTTCTTTAGGAAACTGTTTTTCTAAAGTACGTAGAAAAAGATTTATAAAAACTTTATTGCGACTCTTTCTCAATTTTATTTCCAAAATAAAAATAGAAGAGAAGGAAATTATTTACAAGTTTATCTCGTAACAATTAAGCAGTAAAAAAATTTTCTTAATTAAAGTTGATTTGATTTTAATGCAGCCACAACAAATTCATTAAAATTATTCAAATCAATATTTCATTAATTCGAGTTTCATTCGAAACAATCTAATTATAATCGAAAACTTGGAGTGATCGCAGGGGCTCGTAAAGTTCTGCAGTTAAAAATTAATTTTCACTTGAAGTTTAACGTGTTAATTACAAATATTTCTGAATTGTTAACATAAAATATACGGTTTCAAGAACAAAAAGCTTTTTAAGCTTTCAGTAGCTTTGGACTTCTTTTATGTGAATTACATTTCGCTTAATTGCAGAGTGCTCTCATGTTTTCAGTTTTTTTAAAGCTTTTATGATTACTACTATTTTGATTTTGTAATAAATCAGCGTCCCATAAAGTTTTAATTGCACGAAGCTGAAGATTTCTATCAAATTCACCCAAAAAAGAAATTTATTAATATGTAACGAACTTAATTAAAAATTTTGTTGCGTGATGGAATGCTGTCGTGATTATATTAACGATTCGAAATAGCTTCACCCGAAAGTCGATTAATTATTTGACAACATTTTTGACGACAACTTTTTCAAACCTATCACGTAAATCAAATTAACTGCGTCTTTGGTTTCATCACTTTCGATTGATGCGTGCCCTGAATTTTGGCAAGAGCGACGGTCAAGGTCTGCCTTTAAAAATTATTTTTAAAAAAGCAAATAAAAATATTGACAGCATTAAAAGCTCTGCAAACCGTGAAAGTGCTAGCTAAGCTGCTGCTTTAGTGTCTTGAATGCTTGATGAAACTATACGATGAGACTCCTGCTGCATCATGAGCAGAGTGAATTACAAATTTACAATGCTACATTTCACCTCGTAAAGAGACAACATTTTTAGTAAAACCCAAGGCGCACCCAAAAATCAATAAAAATGTTCATTATAAAAAGAAATAATTATATAATTGCACAGTCAACTTTGCAGGATAAATATTCCATTCTGTAGAGATGAAATATTTTCGAAAATAATCAAGATATTACCAGATTGGAAGAAAAATATATAAGAACTCGGGCGGGTCCCGAGTGTTCAACGTATAGGAATTGGTTTTCCTTCAAAAAGTTCGAACAGTTTCAATTGATTTTATATTCCTTATAATTAATTTAAATTGAAAATTTTTTAAATCTCTTACAACATATTATTGAAACAGGTTTGAAACCAAGTTGGTATAGCATTCAGTTCAAGTTGACTTTAACTTGAAGATTGGTTTGCTGCAATTTCAAAGAAGAAAATTTTATCTTTGAACTTTTTGTGGCGTTCGAAACGTGATAGCTTGCTAGTGTCAACCCCACTTAGGTAGTTGGAGTTTGAACTAGCGCATTTCACAAGTTTTCCGCAAAATGGCTTTTTACGAGTGGTCTGGGACGTCGAATGTTGCTTGCTAAATTTGCAGAGGCATTGAGCATAACTTATTAATATGTTGTGCATTCTTTGTTTTGGCCTTTCGTCGGTTTTACCCGATAAAGCGATACAGTTAGTTGTAAGAGAGACATAATACGAAACAAAAGTCATAAACTCAACGTCATGGAAATGTATTCGCCAGACGAAGGAAGTAAGCGAGCCTCGGTGACACATGCTCTGCAATACCATTATGTTCACCTCACCGCCAACAAGACACAATCTATGAGAACGAAAAGCCATTGAAGCACAAATGATTGACAGCAATTTCACTAAAAAATTCCCAATGGAAGGGGAACTACCAGAGGATGGAAAGCCTTTCGTGCAGTAAATTTGAATAACTTTCTTCTGGAATAATTTTTTTTGACAAATTTAATATAATTTTATTGCATGGAATTATTCGTACAACCAGAACGATCTCGCTTTATCGCTGCTGCAAAATGACCAAACTTTTCCATCGTAAGCCAATGGGTCAATTCTGTTATAGCGAAATCCTAAGAACAGCCGTTGCAAGTGCACTTGAGTACCCATAATCTTCCAAAACATAAAAAGAAAATTGCGAGACGTTCATAACTTTGTAACGGTTTCATAAAGCAATACTGACACTGCCATATTAAATTTGTGCCTCTTGGATAACCTATATCGAAGGATCGATATGAAAATTGGGGAGAAATTAGATAAAGAGATAGCAAGTTCTAGTTTCTAATGCTATGGCGCGATTTGTGAGCGAGCAGACATAATGCAACATAAGATGGAGATTGTTTAGAAGTGTCAGGGTTCAAGGCTTAATCAGAACACTAGGCACAAAATCAGCTTCCGAAGCTTCCGATGTTTTGTCACCCTTAAACTTGGCAATTGTGCCTCCAACATTGTTCAATGTTGATAAAAAAAAAACTCGCCCCTGCAGTATCACAATTGTGTATTTATCATTAAATCCGCTTTTCTCGCGTTTAATTAAATTAGAAGAGTGTGCAATTTTCATACACCCTAACGAGCTCCATTAAGAAGACTTAATTGGTAGGTAGGGTGAGTAATTGTGCAATTTTATGAACTTGGGTCACTTTCTCGAGTTTTTTTATAAACTCATAAAACACTTGGTGGTGTTAAATAAAAAGTTTCCTGTGCGTGTGCAATGGTAATTTCGTATCCATCCACACAAAATATTATAATGTCATTGAATTGTAAATTATTCTGCGCCGGGCATATTTACCAGTAGTTATATATATATAAAATTTTCTTAACTTTTTCTTACAATTTAAATTTATTTTGTTTCAGCATTAAATATGTAATTTTTATGTATTATGCATAGACCAACTTATAAATAAAAATACGATAAGTTGGATTATTTATGTAACAAATTTAAAAGTTTCTCGTAATTGTCGTAAATTCTAAGTCGATTTTTGTTAGAAATAAAATATATAACTGAGCCTTCACGGAAGAATGCCGTGGAATTTAGCGTTTAACGAAATTTTTGGCCACGGCACGCACCTCTTCCGCCGATGATTTATCTCATTCCGACAATTTTTGTAAGCTTTAGCCCAAACCCTTACCTGTAAAATCAACCACTCGCCGTAATTTATGTGGTCTACATCATGCGAATAATATGGAACACGGTCATTAGGTCGATGAAGTTTTTAGGCAATGAATGGAAAAACAGAATCCAAACTATCCCATGGGCAGATAAAAACAAGAAGTTATTGACACCTAAAAATAAATTTAATTTGCCATCATGAATGTTTGCAGAGATAATTTTTATTTGATGTCAGCAAAGTTTTTATTGTGTTGGCATTGTCATCTTTCTAAAAATACAAGACTTGAGGAGCACGAGATTCTCAGAGTAGAATACAATGTATAATTAAAATTTTAAGTACATTTCTCAAGTTATCATAATATAAAGTTAATTTTTGAGTTGAAAACTTTTCCATAAAATATTTAAATGTACTGCGAGGAATGAAACGTAGTATCTTGCGGGAAATTTCGAACGAGTTAAAATTATTGGATTACCAAAACGCAGCGTATGCATTTTTATGGACTAGTTTAGGTGGTTTATGGACAAATTTGAATATAATTTTGCAGCAAACTATTGGCAGGTTGCTAATAGTTTAAAACGAAATATTGGAAATAAAAATAAAAGATATGAAAATTAATTAAAAAGATGCTGGAAAAATATTCTAAAGAAGCTGACAATAAGAAAAAGTTGAAGTTTGGAAACTTATAATTAAGAATATTAATACATAGTAGTTGCTGTAAGTAAGGTAAAAGAATTTGTAGTATAAAAAAGTAATTGGAAAAATGATGGAATTAAATTATGATAAATAAAGCAAAATTTGTTATCAAAATGATTATAAAAGTAAAGTTAGGCTCATTAGATCGTTGAACAGATGCGAATAGCCGTTATTAAAGTGAATAATGAGTTTAATTTTAATTTATTTAATAATAAGAATTTAAAACATTTTTTTGAATTAAGTTTGAAGTAATTTTGAAAATTAAAATTATTACATAATTATATGGTCAGAATATAGATCTTTTTCACTCGGGCTCAAGCCGAGTACCTCGGTTTTAGCAGTCAAGACTCTAACCGTTAACTTGCAGCCATCCCTACGGATTGCTAAACTCTCCCATATAAATTTTAGGGGTTGTTACAAATTTAACTTTTTATTTTTATTTGTGCCTTGAAAAATCGAAGCACAGCCTGTTATCGCTACCCATGTGCGCTATCTCGGTATTTCGAATATTTTACCATTCCATTCCATCTCATTTCACAATATTAAATTTTAATAAATAATGAAATATGTTACCTCAATTTCCAATTTTTCCGTTTCTGTTTACAATAATTAATATACGTGATTTCCTCCATATTTTTTCTCACACTTATCTTCTTTCCATCGTACTTTTTCATTTGCAATATTAATTAATCAGCGCTTGTTTATGTACATTAAAATTTTATTTTTATTATCATTTAAACAAAATCAATTTTTGAAGCACGACTTTCTTTTTTTCATTCCAAAGGTTACATGAATGAACTTATAAACGAAATTGGACTAGTTAAATCGTGAATAAGTAAGGCATTACAGGAATAAAAAAAATTGTAGAAAAAAGAAATGCTATTACTCAAAAACGACCCGAGGCCTCCCAGAGGCTCGTCATGTTTCTTTTCTGTAATCATGACGGTGACTGCACTGAATAATTTTGTCTCAATTTGTCATTTGTCATTTTCGTCATTTATCTAAAATTTCAGTTCGGCTTCGTCTCGAATCTCAATATTTTTTTGTTTGCTAACAATAAGCTGGAACATATTGGTTCCAGGATCCTGCATTTTCAAACCCTACAGTTTTGTACAATTGAATTTTATTCCAGAAACCAGGCCCCACGAGTAATTATATAAAAATAATTAAAATTAGCTTAAGGGATCATTAAAAGTTTTAATTTAATAATTGAGTAGGAGGTATCTAAAAAAATTGATTTTGTCGAAACTTTTTTTTAGGTAGGTACATTGCGTGTACATAAATCTAAAGCACCTGACATTTTGATGCGAAGATTTACAAAGAACTTCACAGCAATGCAATATTAAAGAATTTTATTTTGGCTCGAAACAAAACAAAATAAATGGGGTTTAATTTAAAAGCAGACGAAGAAAAATGTGAAAAATAAAAATCTAAATAAAAAGTTCTGTTACTAGTGTAATTTTGGGAAATATTATGATGGATGGCTGAAAAGATGTAAAATTGTTGACTAAAGAGCTAACAGCATCAATATTTTGCAATCAGTTTAAGTTAAACGGATCGGCGAGTTAAGCCAATTTATCTCTCGGATAATAATTATTAGCGCAAGTGGAAAGCGGGCGGCAAATTTAAATTTCAAAAACATAGACTGATTTTCTAAATAATTAGTGCAGTTGAAATATTAATGGTCTACGAATCCATATCAGATAAGCAAACGAATTTACTTGTTCGGCTTTATTGTACCAGATGATAAATTATCCAGCTAATAAATAAAACAAAAGTTTATTAACACGCCATTTAGTTGTATTATAGCAGGAAACAAATAGTAATAAATGTTCATCATTAGGTATATCGGTTAATTTATTGATTAGGTTTACAGTAAAACAGTGCGCAATTATATAACTTGGGTTTGAATATGTTAATGCAATTATATAACTTGGAAACATTTAGTTTCCCAGTTGATATTCGAATAATAAACTTTGTTCCAAACGAAATCAATTTGAATAAATTAATTCAATTGAAATTGTTTAATGACGTTTTAAACTCAAAAGTAGTAAATAACGAAAGGCGACCAATTTAGAAAAAATGCCGAGGAAAAGAAGAAGTATAAAGAGGAACGAAAGTAATTTTTTTCCTAGTATAGCAAATATTTATTTTTCCATTTACACCGAAAGAACTCATTCCCATGTGCGAATTACAAAACAAAAACATTGAACAACTATGGCAATAAATAATCAAATCGATAAATGTACAGTACAGACACAAAGATAAAACCGCTATAATATAGAACATGCAGTTTGCACACGACAAATTTATTTCAGTATGTGGTTGGTGTTTAACATCCTGCCAAAACAATATAATAATTATTATTAGGAAATACGTTAGGCCCTCGAAAACCTGCCGTAAGAATTAAGTTGTAGATGTTTAAAATTTAACAGTTGAATTATTTCCGTTGTTCAATAGGATATTTAGCTTTGCACGCTACCACAATTTATTTACATTTATTTACTCGCAAGGTACTGAACCCATTTTGACCAACAAGTTGCTAGTCCAAATGACTTCTTAACCCTTAGGTTAGACCTGATTGGTCCTTACCTAACCTAACGTTGATTGTCACTCGTTTATTTAAACCTAAACCAATCGCAGTGTCCAAAGTATAAAAATATGTTAAATCAGAATAAATATTTTAAAACGAATAATAAATTAATCGTTTACAAATTACTTTGACAGATTTAAGTTATTTTGATCTGTCAGCAATTAATTTATTTAATTTTATTGGGTCTAAGAAATTTACAGACGATTATTTTTCTAGTGCAAGTCGTATATTTTAAGGAGCGTTTATTTTATGTTTTAACAATAATTAAAACTGAAATTTTTTACCCTTCCGCTGATTACCATTTCGTTAATACATTATGCGCGTCGACAATTTGAAAATTTCGTTCTTTTACCTATGGATCTTCGGGAGAAAGAAGCAGGAATTTGATTGTTTTAATTGCAGTTGATTAGGAAGTTTGGGAGGAAATGGTGTGGTTTGAAATTTAAAAATCTCATTTCTATCAATTCAACGACATATCAATTCAATGCGGTAAGCGGGCTTCGCCCTCACATACTCCGCAGGGTTATTATGTTTGCAGCTCGCAGCTTCGCAGTTGTTCATTAAAAACAGTTTTTTCCCACTCGACTCGTCATTCGTTATATTTTCCTTAATTTCGATTGAAGGGTGCAAAATATAATGGATTAATTTTTTTAGAAAAACTGGAATCGTCTGAAAGAGTTACACAGAGCTCTTTTATTTACTTTAGGTATAGGTATAATTTTCAACATTAAACCGCACTTAAATTTCAAACAGTTTGCAGCTTTTGAAATTCAAAAAATAAAGCAATAAAGATAGTGCAATTTCTATACGCGCGAGGGTAGTGTTCATTAAATCAGCGCCGGGAAAAATTTTGAATGGGTAAAACCTTTTATAGTTTTTATCGTTGCATGTCTGAATGTCTGATAAATTGAAAATTGTTGGATCGTTAATATAAGTAATAAATTCGGGTAGTTTTTGCGAATTTTGTTTTTAAGGGGTGACAAATGAATTATCTCGACAATCAAAAGTACATAAATATAATATTCCAGGCATTTTTTATTTTTAAATGTCAATCACAAATTGAAAGTAAAATTGTCGGTGCGCCACTGAACCGCAAAAGGCACGTAAACCTGACGTCACGGGAATGCGGGAGCTAAATCGATAGAGCTTTCCTTCCCCTTTGCTACACGCGTCCTAGTGGATATTATTAATCCTTAGCCGTCACATCTTCGCCGTAAGTAAATTGGCGAAAGGGTCGAGCACCAACTGTACCACTTACCTACATAACTTTTCTTTCCCAACGCTCTCCAGTATAAATGCTACAGGATGGAGTAACTTCTAATTAAATCCGCAGAGACAAAATGTGACTTGCAAAGTTGTTGCCACGGAAAACTTACACCGATTGCAATTTACGCCACCGTTACGTAAGATTTTACGACTAATTGATTAATTATTTTAATATGGGTACCTATTTATGGGTGCGGATGAGAAGTTTTTGGGGTCGCGGCTCAAAAACTCGTTACTGCACCACCAAATTTTAATTGCCCTTATATTATACATGCATGATGCAAATTTGGAAATAATTATAAAAAAATTGGTGAATATAAAATTAGAAGTAGATTTTGACCCCGAACAAATAATGATAAAAAAATTCCTACATGGGTTGAGTTATGACATACATTATTTGCGTTTTAATAAAAAATGTTCCATTACACACGCAATTGAATAAATTTTTGAGGGATACGATTTACTTATTTTTGGAATATGTGTTCACTGGGAAAATGCGAAGGTAAGTAAAGGAGCCACTTTTTTCTGTCGCAATAATCCTTAATTTCGCTATTGGTGAATTTATCAAAATCTGAATTCTATTGGATTATCCTAAACAAATGGAAAAGAAATTCGCTATACGTAGTATATTGTAGATAGTTAAAAACACATCAATAAACTTTTGTGGCTTCTTTGTTAAAAACAAGGTTTTGCGTCCACGGACAGACAGGCTGGCGTTGCCGAAACATAATTTCAACTATTGGAAGATGCTAAAATTATTCCTTCTTTTCTCCTAGATAGGTGCGTTCCAACGATTTTATAGTCATCCAATATTTTTATTTTGGCAAACAAATGGATAATTTAATCCGCTTTTCGTTTTTTCTTGCAAAGTTTGATTACGCCAATAAATTAGTTAAGATTATGATACGTATAATTACAAAATTAAAATAGATTTGACATAGAAGACGCGGGTTTTAAATAGAACATATAAATAAACATGGAATTTGACGATGGAAGAAAATAAACTTGTATTTATAGAAAAGTGTTGCCAAAAAAAAGTAATACAATTGGAAAATTAACAAAAAATGCCATAATTGAGTAGATAAATAAATACAATTTGCATTTTATTGCATAATTCGACGTATTTCAAAATAAACGCGGTTTTAAAATTAACGCAATTGAGGTTTATGACTTGTAAAATATTTGTCTGCGTCGATAAAGAGTTAAAATGTTTCAAAATTAAATTAAAAGCGGTTTTCCAGAAACCTTTTTAAGTGTCAAATAAATGACAACTAAAAGAGGGACAACAGGGACGCACTGGCCATGCAAAACAATTATATTTGCTGATGAACACAAAGATTTTTTGTAAATACAATATAGATTTTGAAATGGAAAACATGGGTAATGAATTTGATTTATGCAATTGCCTGCTTTTTGTCCTGATATTAAAAAATTCAATGATTGTGTCGTCTCATATACTGGAATAAACTGCCCTTCCAATATTTTAACATAAAATGGCTCCCCCATGCTATTATTTCCTTAAAATTTCTTTTTAAATATTGCAAGTGCATTTCCAAATGATAATTCATGGCTAAATTTAGAAATGCGAATATTACTTTTTAAATTGCTGAGTAAAATATGACTTTCAAAAATAAATTATGGGAGGGTCATTTACCCTACCTTTGAACAAATAACTACGGCATTTACTGACCAAAAACTTACAAATCAAATTTAAGCCTGGTCAAGATAATTATAGCAGTCAACCCAATATTTATTTAGTTTTAATGGAGATTGGGTTACTAAGTTGAATGATTAGATCCAATGTAAGTTTAAGGGAGAGCTCGCCCTTAGCTATGTTTAATGTTAGTAGCCTTTAAAATTTAACCCTTAACATTGCGATTTGAATCTTCAAGAACAGTTTCGATTCGTCATTTCAAGTACAGAATTAGTTGCATTTTATATTGGGAGATTGTTTTTATTTTTCCATTACATTTTTCAGTTTTGAATATATTAATTTTTTTTTAATATTGTTCTTTTTTCATTACAGAAAATATCAAAATCCAAAGGCAATTTCAAAAATTGGCGGTAAGTGAGAATAAAGCGTAATTTCCCTAATATACCTCACTCATAATCGTTAATAAACGAATAACAAATTAATATTCATCGTTCATTCGCCTAAAATGTATATATCCACCCTTGGAGATTTGAGTCTCTATAGGGTACAAAATTACATCATTAACGAAGGTGGTAATACATTTAAAAGTACAATACACTGATACCAGCACTAAAATTCTACCCCCAAAAATATGAGTAAACCATGATTTTAGAAACCGGGAAGTCTAGGGAATTATGAATAAATAACTATATCGGCTTAATTTTTCAAGACTAACAGAATTTTAAAATTCAGATACATTTAGTTTTGTATAATTTTATTTAAATGTATTTTAAAACTAGTCCCCGAGGACCGATTGTACCAACGCCGTTTAAGGATTTAACAGACCTTTAAATTGAAGGAAAAGTTTTACTGGCAAAATGAGGTTGGTCAATTTATATTTGTTACATCTTTAAATGCCATTGCTGCAATCGGCCATTCTTTCAAACTGAAACTGGAAAACCGATGAATAATTGCTGTATAATTTTATGGACGCGCGTAAATGTTACGGCGTACTCACATGGAGCTCGAGATATTCCATCTGGAATTTCCTTGCATTATTACTATTATTTATTGCGATAAATTTAAAAATTCATGAATTTTAAAGTAGCGATCAGAATAGCTCGAAATCTTTAATAAGAGATACCTAATTTGTCCAAAACAAAATATAAATTGCTCCACTAAGTCTCGGAGAAGCTTTAATTATTTATTTTCTTATAAGAATGGTTCTTATTGGTACACAGACCACGTAAACTTTTAATGTTGAAACTCTGCTAAAGAACCACATTTATTAACATTAAAAAAGCCTGGTTAATTTTTTCCTTGCTTTCTTTCAACATTAATCAGGGGTCGGACGATTACTTGCTTTTACGTTAAAACAAAAAATTATACAATGTACGGATAATGTGGTATATTGTAAAGCTTGTAAAATCTGCAAAATTGTTTCCTCCCCGTCCCCAACCCCTCGGCCGTAATTGTATAGGTAAACGTTAACAAAATACCCGAATAATCCTAATATTACCGAAATTAGAGGTTTCGATCTTTTTGTAACACACGGTGTACGTGGCTACAACTTTTCTAATTTAATTTTCTTACGATATCTACCCCGTGGCAATCATAACTAAAGTTTTACAATAAAATTTCTATGTATAGAATTCAAGGCATTGATTATATTTTCAGAACAAAATCAATGATTAAACAGTCAATTTGCTGCCGCGAATGCTGTATCGCACGCATATCTGCTAATAGGGCGAAGGTAAATTTATATTTTTTATATAAAAAATTAGAGTACAAAATTTAATACGGTAATCGCGCGTTATAATGAAAAATGGAAAAATTAAGAAGCCTGATGCGTGAGCGCTAAAATTTGCATAAATTTGCAATCTAAAATTATTAAAATAATTTAATTAATTTGAAAGCTGTTATTTTCGTTTAAAAGTGTAATAAGTGTACCCGAATGTCTTCCCCATCATATTTAACAAATTAAAACAAACTTTTGGTGAAATATTAGAAACAGGCGGACCGACAGACACGCGCACAATACATAAAAACGTTTGATGATATACAAACAAAATATAATTGACTTGATGGCAATAAATGGAAGCTTTCCCCCTCGATAATTCAGTTGTCCAAGGATAGTGCGTAATAAATTGCCCAAATTAAACTATCCAATAAAAAAGAAATTTAAAGTCGAGCAAATAAGGAAAAATGATGCGGCCCAAGTATAAATCACACCGAAACAAGAATTTAACATTAGCAGAAACAAAAAGTTACTGCATTAGCGTGTAATTAACATTAAAACATGCCACCGCAATTAAGTCCTATATAATTTAATAATCAATGACTTTTTGGGCTTAATGGATCAAATTCCACTTTTGACAAATACATCCTGTAGTTTGCATTATCTAAACACGATATACTCTAATTTGAGCAATATTTTTACGCTCACTTACCTATCGAACAGCAGTAAATTAAGCTTCTAAGTTTTGATTAGCAATATTAGTTCTTAGTAGAATGCTAGTTCTAAGCAGGCGCAGGTGGGAGCGGAGAAATAAAATTAGGATATTATGATTTTTCAGAAGTTCAATAAAATTCCTCAAGAATGATAATGCAACAAGTGTCTTCAAAACTCTCATAAGGTTTGCACATCTGATACTATCATAATCAAAACTAATACTAGGATCATTTGCGCCCATTCAAGTGCAAGAATAATATCCGTTCAAGAGACTACGGGATATAAGCCTCGAACGCTACCACATTTAAAAGTAATACTAAAATGATTTGATCCAATTAACAAATAGTAAATTTTGTGGATGTTAAGAAATGCGACCTGTACATCTGAACAAAGCTGTTGGTGGTTCGATATGTAGGTCTGTCACACATTATCAACATACACCGGAGACAGGCAGAGAAAACCGGACGTTGTGTAAACAGCATAAAACCGTAAATATGTTGGTAAAAAATTAAAGTCCCAGACTGACTATTTTTAGAAAAAATAACAAATTACTTTAACCGTTCGTAAACGTAATAGGGTGTAAAAATAGTAAAAATAAAATCGAGCGGTGGTACATACAATGGATGAGGGCTAAAGTGGGGCATTATTGATTTAAAGCTTAAATGTCATTTTTATATCAAATACACTATGACATTTAGTTGATAAAACACTGCTTTATCACTAAGCTCTTATTACATCCACGCTCTTCGCATTTATAAGCAATAAAATTCTAAACTCAAAAGCAATGCTTTAAGTGTCATCCTTAATTCCGTTATTCTCAAAATTGCTTCCAAAATAGCATTTTGAAATGTTTCCGGAACAGTAAATTGCTTTATTCAATCACCTGGCGGCAGGTGAAACGTATCTCAAAATTAGGTAAAGATTATTTCGACTCTCCCCCCCCCTCGCTGCGTAAAATAAAATTCTGCTAGATGATATCATTGTTAGATGTAACTCTTATAATTTATGTTACCTGTTGCTCCGACTGTAATTATAAAAAGCTGAGCCTACAAAATGTCCTCGATACCTTCCATATTTTTGCGTTCCCCTTTCTGAATATGTAAACTGGCTCTTATCATCGATATAAAATTAAATTTAAAAATTTAAAATTCTAATATAGTTAGGAGATATGCGAGAGTAGCAGGTAAAAATGTAGAGTGAATTTAATATTCTCTTTATCTCTCGAACACCAAAAATGAACGAGAAAAGCAACAAAACGCACAACAAAGGAACAAAATTCGAATAACTTATAAATTCTGAATGTATATCTTCGACTTTTTCAATGTGCGGACGGAGATACATATTTTACTTATCAATTTTTACGAAAAGTATGGACGATTGTTGTTTCTAGAATAAAATTGCGACGATAAGGAAGAACTTTCTTTGAAAGAGCTGGTAAGGTATTTCAGGAAAAAAGTATTATTGATCTTTCCCTTCGGAGCTATGTCATCCAGTTGAATCACGAATTATTCACCCTCTTATAATGCATACAATTTGTATATGTAGGTACGAAAGTGCAAAAATGCTAATTACTAAGCTTACTGAGCGATCAATTTGGTGGTTGCAAAGCAAGATTGAGTGGGGTAATAAAAATAATGGTAAAAGTGAAAAGTGGATAAAATATGATAACGAAAAGTTGCTACATCCCTTAATAGGCCGTTTATAGGATAGAGAATGGAAGGAAAAGAGCAAGTGCATGTTATTGGCAAGAATCAATCGACCGAAGTTTGATGGCGTTGCTCATTGTGAAAACATTACAATGTATCGAAAGTAATGATCGGCGGACGTTACAGCGACGATATTAATTTATAACTTAATTATTCAATCAATGATGCCCATACTAATTCTGGTGGCAAAGTTTCCATTAAATTTTTATTAAATATGTTTTTAACTTCGAGTTATGAAGAAAATAAATTTATAGAGGGTGCAACTTGCTCGAAGCTATATTATGTAGCCGCAACGATCGAACTTGGAAGTCAATATGAGAAATTTCTAGTCAAATAATAACTTGGAAATTAAAACCATAAAACCAACAAATCGGGGTAAAGAAAATTTAAACTAAAATATTTAATGGTATATTACATGACAATGGAATAAAGTTAATTAATAATAAAAATATAACCTAACCTAACCTTCAGTTTTTATTGTTAATATTTTTTTTATTGGTTTTATATTATTTACCTATGCATAATTCTGGTCAATTAGTAAAAAAGAAAATTTAAATTTTTAACAAATCCGAGTTTCTACGTTTACATATTTTTGAATAAAATTGAAATATATTAAAATTTAATCAACTCTTTGAATATTAACAAGAATTAACGCAAAAGGACATCTCCTAAACGAAAATTATAAAAAATTTAGCTTGGGTAATTCACTTAGTAAAGAGCGCATAAAAATTTTAAAAAAATCAATAAGCAAGACAGCGACATCGACGTAATAGCTACTTAACAATACTGTTAATTATAATATCAGCATCATTCAATAAGCACGAAGCCACGAGCAATTTGTGTGCTGTTAGAGCACTTAGATTACTAGCTTAGAGCACATGTTCCTAATTAGTAAGGTGTGTCTAAACTTGCCAATCTAAATAAAGTCAAAGAGGCCGGAGCAATAATAAAATTAGCAGAAAATTAATAAATCAATCGCGAGCAGTGTAAATTTGCTTTATCTATAAGCTCCCTCAACCTCTTCAGCAAATCTCAAAAAGGGGACAAAACGCATTCAGATTTAAAAAAAAACTTTTAGATCAAAGTTCACCTTTTAACAGTAAACTGCGACTTGTCTGAAACACATTAGTCCTAATCTACCCCAATTGAAGGGTAAATATCATAGCAATATATTGTAAAATCGTAAAATGTAATGTAAAGTATGAAGGATACAATTTGACGTTGAATATGAGCGACTATTTAATCTTCGGAGCTGCCTATACAGGATTGGGAAATTAATTTATAACTTTCGGCAATCGTCCGATGTAACCGTATACTAGACTTAAAACTCATAAAAATTATTAATCCCATTAGAATATCCAATACCATTAGAAAACTAAGTTCAACTTCATCGGAATAAGAATGTTTAATCGTTCGTATTCATTTTGAAGATGTCATATTAATTTAGAAACTCATAAACTGTTTATCCGCTAGATGAAGTTTAATTCCACTACTCTCAATATACTTGACATAACCCTGGCCAACGCCCAGTTCTCTGTTTGAACACAAGTTGATTTACAGTATTTACTTTAAAAATTCCAATTTCGAAAAGAAAGAAAAATGCTTCATTTAATTGCAGTTTTCCTGGGAAGGCGGTTAATAACTACCATCATTGATTAGTCATAAACATAAGAATTACGTACAAAACTCTGATATAATATGATTTCTAACCTATCTCAAATTGATAAATTTTTAAACGAATGCAGGATTTTAAAATAGTTTCAAAATCATTATCGTACTAAAAGATCAAGGCGGCTGACAGCCGCCAGACCGGCTAGAAAATAATAATCAGCAGTTTAAAGCATTTAAGTTTGACCCCCCCCCCCCGTCTGCATAATCCGGGGACATTGAATATGTTCAATGTTGTTTTATAGATATTAATTTAATATTTCGTTGTTTACTGTTCCGTCACTGTAGTAAATTATTTAATGATATTCGGCCGGCACCATTAAAAACTTCTAATAATTGATTAATTAGGAAACCATCTTTTCAGGTTCATGGGGCGGAATCTGCACTTTTACTGTGATTATTTTGTTTTACTTGGGCCGGCCCTGGCTGTTCAGATTGTTGAAAAACTTTATTATTTCTAATATTATTTTATTATTATTATCCATATAAAAATATTAATAAAATAAAAATGTAAACATGAACGTTAAAACGGGAACTATAGGGTAGGAATCGGTTAGAAAGAAAGAAGAACGTTTTTAATATAATAATTGCAAAAAATAATAAGAATTCTAAAAGAAAAATTTTTCATTGTATAAAATTTGCTAGAAATTTAAAATAAAAGTAGGAATTTGTGACAACCCCAAATATAAGAATAGATCATGGCGTTATATATAGCTGCTTGGTCTAGGTAAAAGATATTAAAAGAAAAATAATAAATACAAAATGTAAAAAAAACTTTTGAGAAGGTATAAATTACATAAAATAGTATAAATATAAAAAGGTTTTCTCTCAGAAAATTCTTTATATTTAAAAAAACTTGAAATTTTCAAAAAATCTCCTACGGAGCATCCACATAAATTTTATGATTTATTAAAATATGCTATATTTTCCTGTATCAAAATTGTACTGCAAATCTGCACTCTCAGCTCCCTCTTTCCATTTAAATGAAGTATGGCAAACGCATAAACCAAGGGTCAGGGGGGGGTTATAAAAACGTAACGTAAAAATTTCAGAAAAAATTTAAAAAATGCAGCATAAAATTGGACATAAAAATAGCAAAATAAATTAACATACAGAGTGTTGTTTAAACAATGCTACATATTTTTATTTATAATTTATGGCATTTCCAAAGCCTGAAATCCCCAATTTTAATTAAAAATAAGCAAATCTCTAGTAAACCTTGCAAGTCAACCCTGTACAAAGCTTCAGAAACGTTACGGGAATATCAATTGTGTGGTTTATCTCCCAAATTAGAGTTAATTGATTTTCAAATTTGTTTTTGGCTGCTACCTACGTGTTTACACGAAAATATTAAATAAAATCAAACAAAACTTAATTTTTTTTATAGATCCTGTTCTATTGTTACTATAACACAAAGCAAAGGCATCACACTTGAATAAATATTTATGCTGCATAGGTAAACGTTTATTTTTAAATTTTTTTGCATAATAAATGAATAGTTTTTCTTTTTAATTAAGGCTACGTACTAATTATAATATAATTTTTATTTATTCTAAAATATTTCGTGGCTCGAGACGTTTCGCAATTTTAGTCACGTCAGTTGATGAAGTAATTAATTTTTTTGAACGTGCCGTGGGTAATTAAAGGCAAGTTTGTTTATTATTTTAAAAGAGACATAAATAAATAAATAAGACTAACCGTTTTGAATCCTCGATACATGATTCTAATTTCTTGCCTACTGAATTTTGTTTGTTTGCAGAGGTCTTCTAGGGCAACTGGTATAGGTTTTGGCACCCTGGACGGTTCTAATTCGTAAACTACCTCTTCGACACTTTCTTCTGAAGGAGAAGTCATATTTTGTTATTTTTTTATATTCATCAACACATGTTTGCATTATAACGCGACGAAATCACTTTCAGTTCTATCATCTGCAGTAGCAGATTTTATTAAAGTACATCTTCAACTATTTATAGAATCTCATTATACAACCGGAAAATGCCGCATAATTAAGAAAGATCTTTACCGCTACATCTTTAAAAGTTTTTTTCCTTTATTAAAATTTGCACTTTTATTTTTAAATTTAAAACTAAAAATAGAAATAAACTAATTTGGTGTTATAATTGGACGAGATGTTGAGGTTTAATTTATATTTAAAAAAATGGTTACGATTCAGAAGTCCGGAAGATTTTCCGTGCAGTACCCGGATTCGCCCCGGACTGGTCCTTCGCGCTATTAGCTGCAGTCTGCGTCTCAATTGCGCGCAAACTCCACGTTCAGCCCTAGTGGTAGCCTGCTAAAATGTGAATCCTGCATGCTATCCTATGCTATAAATTGGCCAAATGCGCGTAAATCTGTGCTAAGGACAGGTCATGCAAACGCTTACTACCCTAAACATTACAAAAATAGAATTTCATATCAACCAAATGCTAATTAGATGGAAGTTATTTTCCACTAAAAACCCTTGCGATAAGAAAATTACTTGCACAAAAAAGATATAAAAAATCTTCAAATTTTTTGCCCCGTAACCGCACTCGACTAATTTTTTTACGCCGAAAACCCTTGTAAATTTTTTAATAAGCACGCAAAACAAACTGTAAATTTTATTACGCAGATTATATTACCCTTTTTTCACGTTTAATATTTCTCATGCATAATCAATAATTTTAAGAACCCACAAGCTGGACGTTAATGACAAAAATTCGTAAACAAAAAACAAAATGCGTATGAATATAAAAATACGGACATTTTTGCAAAACAACGTAGGGACTAAAAAAAAATTGCCAACAATAAATTTTTTTTAACGATCCGGTTCTCCTCTATCTAAAAAATCATCGAACCTTAAAAACTGAAAATGGAAATCCTATAAATTTTTATTAGGCATTTAAAAGATTTTATGCGAACGGCTAAACTTACATACATTTTGGAATTTTTACGAATATTTAAAATTTGACTTCTAGCGGCACCTATGCTTCAAAACTAGTACTTTATTTAATATGCAAGTCGAAGTCTACGATGTAGTTTAAGCGCGCATAAATTTAAAATCCAACCCCCTTATTTGGTATTCTTTGGAATAGGAATATTAAAAAAATAGTTTGATAAAAAATGTACCTTCATTTATTAACATAAAAATATAACAAGCTTACTTAAAAAATACTTGAATTAATTCTTCCTTTTCTTTTTAAATCCTTCAAACTGCATACTCAATAGAGGATCATTTTTCTTTTTCTAAAACGAAAACGTTACATAAACTTTTAACAAAAACCACTGCAATTAATTTACCTGAAATTTGACGGCAGCCGCACTAGTAGGCGCTTTACGATTCCATTTCCTCTTGGTGCCTTTGTGAATACCGGCTAAATTTTTCAAAGTCGCCGGAACGATATATTCGGGTACGTTTGCTAAATGTGGTTGCACTTTTACAGTATGCAAAGCTTTGTCGTGTCGTAACAATTGAAAATCATTCTGATTGTCTTCGAAAAATGTCTGCAAAAAAACTTATTACATCAAGTTGAAAGAAAACGCATTAATTTACCTTTAGTTTCTGGGAGTTAAAAATTTCTTGTTTGATTTCCTTCAGCCGTGCTTCTCGAACTGCGATTCTTGTCACTGCCCGCCATGCATCTTTGGAACGATAACGAAAACCTTCCATTTCATTCATTTTAAACTGGTAAGGCCTGAAAGTGGAGTAAAATTTACTCGACTGCACCTTGGGTAAAATTTTGAAGAAATACTCACTTGACCACTGAAGTTTCGGAAAGACTTTCCTGCAGATGCGTTTCAACTTTTCCCAACAAATCCTTTTCTTTCATGCTGATGAAAGATAAAACGCTTCCCTCGTTTGTTCCTCTTGCAGTTCGTCCGGCCCTGTGGATGTATGAATCGATGTCCAAAGGAAAATCAAAGTTAATCACATTTGACACAAACTGAAAGTCTATTCCACGGGAAACTCCACTCTCTTTGTCTTTCCTTCTTTTGCTAGGTTTTTTATCCACCACCTGACCTGGTTCGCATGGCTGTTCCAAAGCTTTCTCGTCAGATGCAACTATAATGTTGTATTTACCTTGATTAAATTGATTCACCGAATGGCATCGAATTGTAGCTGGCAGCTCCGAATTTAACACACAGGTCGGTATACTAAATTGTTCCAAATATAACTTTATCCTAAAAATGTATCGAAATATAATAACGCAATAGAAAAAGTACCCTCGCTTACTTATAACACTTGTCGACTGAATTTACAAATATAATGGTTTTTCCTCTAATCAGGTGCAACTTCAACAAAGCGTAGAGAATGGTAGCTTTGTCTACCTCTTCTGCGGACAAATGGTAGTGGGTTAGCTGACTAACGGGTGCCAAATCAGGTTCTTCTAACTCCAAAATTACGGGGTTGTGTAAAACCAAACCTTTCAAACTTTTCACGTCTTGACTTAACGTCGCCGAAGCTAAAATGGCTTGATAAATATTAGGCAAGTAAGCAATCAACTCTTTCAGTTCCTCTTCGTAACCAAAAGAAAAAATTAAGTCGGCTTCGTCTATAACCAGCATTTCCAACGATTCTGTTATATTTAAATGTCCTGCTTTGAGGTGTTGCAACACACGAGACGGCGTTCCTACTACGATATCAGGTTTTTCAACTAAAAGTGGTTTTTGAATGTTTAAGTGTACTTGGGGTGCAATATCAACACATGTAACCTCTCGAGTGCACTTTGCAGTCAAATCTTTTATCACGTTACAAATTTGGTTACACAATTCTTTACTCGGTGCTAAAATTAATGCTTTAATTTCTTGTTGTGTGACGGTTAATTTGCTGTTTAAAATTTTTTGAATGACTGGGATCGTGAATGCAGCTGTCTTGCCCGAGCCAGTACGTGCGCGTACAAGAACATCTTTTCCTTCCAGAAGAAAAGGAATCGCTTTTTCTTGTATGTGGGTTGGCTTTTCCCAACCAAGTTTTGAAATTGCCTAAAATGCAAGTATTATTTTTGACATAACCTAGAAAGTAGTTTAGGTACCTTTAAAATGCGGTCGTCCAATTCCATTTCGTGGAAGTTAAGCACATTTTCTTCAATTTCTTCCTCCATTATTTCAAATATATATTGTAAAGCTAATTATTTAGCTTTCGATCGTTTGGTGCACGTGCGTGGTTTATAAACTTTGACAACTACAAAAATTTGAACACGAGTGACCAGTGACGCACGTTTTTGTAATTGGTTACCTCCAATAGGAACGAAGCTACATGAGCGCCAATTAATTTAAAAATTTTAAATCTAATAATAATATCTAATATTTTGCCAATTACTGTTGTATTGATTAAATTTAAACCATCTGTGAATGCGTCCTGATCAGTGGCTTTTTAATAAATTAGGTTAATCATAAATTTTGGTGTACAACAGTGAAAACAGTGAAAACAACAGTGAAAGGGGAGGCAAAATTTAATATATTAGATTTCCTATGGTAAGATTTTTGAAAGATTTCTGCTGATTTCCTCCTGAATTGCCTTAAGATATATTTCTAAGATTTCCTATGATTTTCTTGGATTTCCTAAAATTTCCTCTGATTTTCTAAAATTTTCTATTTTCCAAGATTTTTTGTTTTGAGATTTTCTAAGGTTTCTTAATATTTCTTCAAACTTTCCCGGATTTTATTTGATTTCTTCAGATTTCCCTTTACTTATACATGTGATTTTCCTAACGATTACCCCCTAGACCCACTGCCATTTTTTTTTAAATAACCAAAAATTAATTTGGATGGAGAAGAACTGCGTTCTCTACTAATTCAACGGCGGATCCAAGCAAAGTTTATGAAGAGGGGGGTGACTTTTGACGCCTTTCATGGTGACAAATAAGATGTTTTATTTTTTGTAGAGGCGAGGAGAGGAGGTGAGTAAATGAATATATTCTGTTAAGAGCTTAGGTATATTTTTTGAATTTTAACAAAATTTTGTTGACTTTCATGGGTCATAGGAGAGGGGTACTTACCTCGTAAGGCGCACTTTCAGGATATATGTTGTGGAAGGAGTATTTACCTTTTGGTAGATCTCAAGATCAGAAATTCACTTTTCCTTATTGAAAATTTTAATAGTTTAATAGTTCAGAATTTTAGGGGAGACATTGCCATCTCTGACGAGCCGCCGCTGATCCTTATAATACAAATAGGTCATCACTAACATTAATAGGATTTCCTATGAATGCCTTGAACAGTGGCGTATTAAAAAAATGCTTATGGGGGGGGGGGCAAATCAGATTAATTTTTTGATTCTCGTTAATCCATTCATGCGCGTCAATTGTAAATAGAAAATACGTACAAATTCATTGACGTTTGAAAAATATAAATTATTATTAATCCTATTATTATTGGCGAACGCTATTAACGGTAAACAATTAAATAAACTTTGTTTTTATCATGGAGGGTTTCAGGGATACAATTCGAGTCATCCTTGGGGGGACACAATTGCCCCTTTGTCCCCTCTAAATACGCCACTGGCCTTGAATTTCCTGAATTCAAAGAAATGAATTTTCTGAGATTTCTTGGGATTTCCTTGGTTTTCCTAGATTTTCTAAATTTCCTACATTTCCAATTTTTTAATAATTTTTCGAATTTTCTAGGATTTACCTCGGATTTTCTAAGATTTCCTGTATTTTATCAGTTTGTTAAGATTTCCCTTCACTTGTACTCTAGATTTTCTTAACGATTCTGCTCTCGAACCAGATTAAATGTTTTTAAATAGTAAACAGTAGTTTTGCTAGGGGTAGGCGTGGATGAGTGTCGCCAAGAGGTAAATATCCAAAAAAAAAAGGGGTAAATATAATTAGAATTTCTGTGAAATTCTTCATAAAGTACTGAAATTGTTTGGAAATCCGCGGGGAGTCTTTGCAAATCTCTGGAAATGATTGGAATTTTTTTAACAATCTACTAAGTCGCGTATTTAAATTAAAAACTCGTCGGACGAATTTCATATTTTGTAATATTTTTGTGCAAAATTTTTTTTCAAAGAAATAAAAGGCCAGATTTAATTATTCTTATTAATTTTTTTAATTCTATCAATTAAATATAATATAAACTCTACAGACTTTTTATGGTCTTTTTTGACTTATTCTTGATTTTTTTGAATGAATATCTGGTTGAATTTCGAAAAATTAAAATAATGTTAAAAAAAAAAGTGTAAAATTATTTTACCAATTTAAATTTTACTACTAGGGAAAACTTTTAGTTGTTCGGCCTGCCTAGGGAGATCGCTTTGATTTAATTTGATTATGTTTAATTTAAAAATGTTGATTTTTTATTTTTTGCCATTCAATTGTTTTGTTTTAAATTTTTTTATCTATGGTTTTAAATTAAATTCTTTTTTTATATATTTTTTATGATTGCAGGATTAGTTTGTGGGTTCTAGTCGTATTTTTATACTCTGAGAGGAAAAAGAATTTTCCATTGAATTCGCTATAATTATCGAAATCGCAGGGGAAATCTGGTGTACAAGTGAAGGAAATCTATGAACATTCAAGGAAATTCAGGAAATCTTAGTAAATCCAAAAAACTCTTAATAAATCCCAGGAATCATTTTTGCTTTTTCATCTTTTTTGAAAGGAAATTTTAAGGTAACCGATTTTTGAAAACTTTCAAAAATCTATTTAAAAAAATCTAGTAAACAAAAATTTTTCCTTGTGACTCGCCCATCGAAAAATACTATCGAATTCATTCATACAGGTATATAAATTTGTTTCATAATATCTAAATATAATGTCGGGAAAATGGAACAATTTTATTATTCAATTATGCATTTACATGGTGTCTATAAAATGTCATATATTACGAAACACTCGATGCTTATCACAAACGTAATAAATCTTGTCTTTATTGTTTTTACCGCATTGACATGTGGACAATTTATTATTACCCAAATATTTGATACTAAATGTTTGTTTAATTTGTGCGGGTAATACAACTGCAATAAAATGAAAATAGAAACAAATGTAAACATTTTTGGGAAAATTGCCAATATTTTAATTTTATCATTTTTTTTGGAATTATTAATTTTTCATTATTGTTTTCGTCTATTCTTCAACTCTTGCAATTTTATTATATTTATTTATTTTTTGTATACCTAATTTAAAATATACTGCTGACATAGCCGAGCTTAAAAATCGAATATTTTAAAGAAAATTCAATTTAAAAAAATAAAAACGTATCGTGAACTTTCAAAGTAAATCCGTGACAAGCAGTTTTCCTCAGAGCGAAACTACATGCAATTAATATTAAAATCTTATAAGCTAAAGAAGAAACCATGTATCGATAAGTAGCATAAACTAATTTAAGCTGAAAACTTTTTCTTTGAAATTCAATTGGCCTACGTTTTACGTTTGAGAGTTCTGTGAGTTTTAAACATGGGCGTTTTTAGATAAGATAAACTTTATAAAATCATCCCTACCCTCCTATTTGGTACATTTTCAGCACTTATATAATCCTGCACCAAAAGAAAATCGTTTTTCGCACTTGAACCGAGTTTCCAAACTCAGCACAATCATGCATAGGGAAGTGTTGGCGACATTTTTAATTTTGGGTGAGTGAACAAGTTTTAATTTTGATCGCAGTGTAAGTGATTCGAAAGTCGATGGCTGATTCGCTTCATTTAGAAGAGTTATCGATTTGCTTGGCATATTTGCCAAACTCATTGCTTGCCGATCCATAAATTATTACCCAAATTATGGCCCATAAAATAATTTTATTGTAATCTTATTTGTAGAAAGATATTATTCATTGCATGCGTAATAGATTATATTTCATAAATTATGTGTCGTAAATATTGTAAAATTAATTAATTAAATCGCTTACATTTTTATTGGTTCGGACGAAGACAATTTTCTATGCAGTAACTGTGAAAAAGTATATTAATTTGGTCGCCCTATCAAAGTTTTTTTTGCTGTTACAACAAATTTTATACTGCATTCACAAAGTTTTTTCTGTTCAGAAAAGAAAAATTGTTTTTTCTGAACTGTATGGCAACATAAAATTTGTTGTAGCAGCAAATAAACTTTGTTGAGACAAATCCTGTTCACAGTAGACTTCCAGAGTTGTATACTTTTTACCGCGCCGAAATAATGTAAAATTTGACTTTCATTTTAGGATTTATTTGGGGAACAGTGCAATCTTGCGTTTCGTGTGGTTCCGAATGCGAGTCAGCATGTGGAACGAGGCGATTCCGCACTTGTTGCTTCAACTACTTGAGAAAAAGAAGTCAACCTGATAAATTGGATGTGCTACCCCTGATGGATCCGACTTTACGTCTGGAATTATGGCTGGCAAAAGAGAGAAATTCGATGATTCAAGAAAAGATGGAACCAAATGAAGACTACTTAAAGGAGCAATTTCCCAATGACGATAAAATTCCCATCATCCAATAAAAGATGTCTTGTTAATGTTAATCTTAAGTGTGTACAATCAATGTTAAATTGTTTATTATAAAAAATATATATTATCATTTTGTGGCTGGATATTCTCAACGTAATATTCCTGTTTTAATTTGAAAGCGGTGGTGTATTGCGCTGATAGTCAGCGCCGGCACAATTTGCAATCGTCCATTTAAATTACTTGGCTGTTGTTATATTTTATAAGAAATCTTTTATTTCCAACTGTTATAGATAATTTATATGAGTAAGTTACAATATTTTGGGCAATATATCACAAAAATCAGCAATGTATAGCAAAATTACACCTCACAACGACATCTATTTGAAAATTAACGAATGAAACGAATGGTTTGCATTTCGGATTAAGTGTAGCATGGCGGAATGGCGCACGACGACGTGGCGCTGATACGTAAAGGTCTCTCTGGGCGTCGTTCGTGATTCTCGGTAGATTCCTGTTCCTGCTTGTGACGCGACAGCTCCACATTAGCTTCCTGAATTGCTTCCCAAAGTTTAGCTTCCGACATAATCTGCCTAGTTAGATCTTCCACCGCAGGTTCTGCACTTAATTGCAATAAACTGTTAATTGATTCGTCTACGGAGTCGCTTTGATTTGGCAGAGCTGGCAAATTTGATCGTTTACGTCCACAACCTTAAGCGATACCGGTTAATTTAATAATTTAAATTTTAATTCATTAGCTTATCTTACCTGTGAAAGCGTTGCAAAATGGGCGTTTCTTGGGATCCATTAAATTGTCAGATAAACGATCAACCTAGAGACCAATCTTCATTAATTTTTTATCGATGTGTTTACGTAAAATATTAATCAGGACAAGAATTACGTAATTAATTAAACGCCACTCAAAAAATGTGGTTTTCATTTTAAAAATTTTCAATCAATACTTTATTAATTATTGCCATGTTGAAATTTATAATATACAGAGAAAAAAATCCGTTCGATATAGCAAAATTTATTGGATTTTGAAGATTTTATTGAATGTGACTGCTCCCTGCCTCTTAAATGAAAACATTTTACACTTTTTTCCAATTTTCCTAGCTGTTTTCAATCGGTTCACATAGCAGACAACTTCGGTGGTTTCACGGTCAGCGAATCGAATTCTTGGTTTTTTTAACATAACCAGAACTTATTTTTTGGGGTAGGGCGGCTGAGTTACAAATTTAAATTTGTGGCTGGTTCGAGCTCCCATAGCCTTTTTGTGGTTACGCCACTGGTCATTTATTTAAATCCAAACTTGTAATATCTATTTAACCAACTTAATTTTTAATAAACAGTTTTGGGGAACGTCTGGAATTGAAGTAGCCTACAATAAAATGTAAATTTTTTGAAAAATTTAGGTAAGGCGGATGCCAATACTATGCACCGGAGGAAATATATTATTTTATTTCAGTTATTTGTCTAAGATTTTGTGAATAGAACGTTAAAAGTTCCATTTAACGGATTGGCACTACAAATTTTCCAATAATGCAATAATTACATTTAATGTAATTAAATTAAACCAATAATCGAAAATATGCTCCACTAAAATAAATCGTATCTCCGGTTCTATTTCTCCTACAACCTTCATTAAAAAATCATTTTGAAGCTGTTTGATGGGGCTTTCATAGAATATTTATTAAATATAACAATACCCAAAAATCCAATTTTTTATAAACAATTTTTTTTATTTAAGGATGATTTTCAAAATAAATTTCTCTTTGAAAAATTTCGAAAAATATGAACTTATTTGTCACGTAATTCTATTTAACACTGTAAAATTTTGAAGAAAATCGGAGACGTTGACGATTTTTTCGTAAAATTAAATTGATTTAAAATAATTATAACTCCATTTAAAATTCTAAAAATTCCAAATTGCCCTTATATAATTTGTTACACGCCGATTAAATATTTTTTGTTAAATTTCAAAGTATTGATTTAAATAAAATAATTATTTCGTGTATTAAAAAAATATATTAACAGTAATACTTACTCGTTTGGGTAAATAAAAAGCTATCGTTCCTTGATGCATTATTGCAATTGTAACAATAATAATAAAAAATGTTGACGTGATCATGGTTGCTGAAAAAAATGGTCAATGATAAATGGTTTGGCTTTATTGAAGACTCCCTGAGTTTACTACAATGAAATGCTCTTGGCTTCCGACAGAGAATACATTCACAGATAAAGCAATAAAATCGTTTCAGCTTTCACGAAAATGTTCCCTGCTTATAAATTACTTTTTTTTAATTCCACTTATTTAAATAAATAAATTCAGAAATTACAATAATTTTTTGGTTTCTATGTTTCGATTCATCTTCAGAAATTTTTGTAAACTTACTCTTTCTAAATTTTTCTTAATTTTATTTTATTTATTATAATAAAAATAAAAAAATGGTGTTACAAAATTAAATAACCAATGTGACGATTTTGTTCAAATTTTTGTTTAATACCTAATAAAATTTTGATATTATTTAAATATTGAAGCCGTAATTTACTAACTAAATAAATAAATAAAATACCTGTTGATTATGTGGATGTTAAAGTTCGCACTATTACTTAGGGTGAGAAAACAAGTTACTAAACAAGCCACGGTACGGATTATGATTCTTATATAAATCAACCCTCCACATCATATCGTGCGCACTCATTATTTTTACCACCCTCTCAAAGTGCGTACAGCATCGATAATTAAGAATAAATTCAACAACAACATTTAATTATGTGCAATTTAATTTTAAAACGTAATTATTTTTCAAAAAAAAAAAAAGAAAAATTTCGCTCTAAATTTAGTAGGTAACCACATTTTATATAATTTAATCATTTGCGTCATAGAAAATTTGAGTATTAAACTAAACAGTGCTTTGCAAATGTGACAAATTTTTACATGGTACCCTAAAATTATTTTTTTTAATTTATGTATTTTCAGTATAATATTTTTCGGCCACAATTTGGAGCTTAAAAATATTTAAAAAATTTTCGAGACCAATTTTAGGTAAAACATCTTGTTATAGTTGTCTCAGAATTTTTGAGAATTTTTGGAATGGTCCCCCATAGTAAAAATCAAATTTTTGAATATGTTTCTTTTTCATTATAATAATATTTTAAATAATTGTAAAATAAATTTAAAACACAATTTTGTAATCATCAATAATACATTATTACTCATACCGGGTGTTCATTTGAAAACTTCCACCTCATGAAATATTCTCGAAAACCAAATGCCACATGAAAAGTATTTTGGATAAATGTTGTGTAATGGCGAAGGGAAAATAATATGGTATAATTCGTTTTACATTTATTAAACCTTATTTTTTAGCAGGAACCCCAAAAATTTTTCAGCCGGACTTCCAAATCGGTTATTTTTTACTTTCACCTTGTAGATGTTTAAATTTGCGTCAACAAAATTCAAATCGATTTAATTTGTGTAACTTCCGGCTTAACACATGTGCGAAAGCCTTATCGGTGATGCACCTTTTAAATTACAAAAAATTTTAGAAACAAAAATTAACTAAATATGAAATTGTTACTCAGCACTGGCATTCTTGATATAAACACAGTCCAAGAAGGTTGTGTCCAAAATTTATTATTTGCCACTTTTGTGAACATTTTTGGGTCTGCGATACAACCATTTTTGCTAGACTTTCTTTAAGAATTAAACCTGGAGATAGTGTGGATTGGTATATGGAACGGAATAATTAGGTAAACTATAAATAAATAAATTTATTCTAGATTTACTTTAGTCATTTTGGCAAATTTGTGCTGTTGTTTGACAAGCGGTGTTTCTTGCTAACTGTCAGGGTGCGTTGGATTTAACTGATGATGGTTTGATTGTTCCCCATAAAAGTTGAAATTGAATTTTTTGAATATTAGCAAACTGGTTTTGTGAATAACTCAGTTTGAGTGGAAATTTAGTATGGCCAGTCGGATTTTTTCCCACGTTTTAAACTGGATGTTTTAACATTTAACATTTGATTGTCAAATATGATGATGACAAATTATACTAAATGTATTTCTTTATTGCAGGTCAGGCTTCAGCTAATTGATTGATTTCGTTCAATCTCAAACTTGTTCGGGTTTGGTAGTGTGGTGTCCAGTAGGAACTTTGTGGAAAAGCTTGATGGAAGCTTTAAATAATCGCGATTCATTTTTGATTTAAATCTTGGTTTTAATAGTATAGTGATCAGTGTTCATTAAAATAAAGTTTTCGTGACCGTTAAAAAATTGTGAAAGTGTTTGGTGCCCTAGGATGGAATTGGACGAAAGACGACTATTGCGGCAGGACTACATTGATAAAGGTAAGTTTGATTGAAAACATGAACTGATAACAAAATTAATAAATTCCTTCTTTTGTTATAGGTAGGGTTCATTTTGTGGGTTTATCGACAATTAAGGTTAGTCAACAATTTTTTTCAAGTGTGTAGCAGTGAAAACTGGTGTTTGATCAAACGGGTGTTTGATTTTAGCTGTTTGCTCTATCCCATTTTAGGAACAACTGAGGTTCATAGAATTATTACCTTTTGATGGTTTTGTTATCGAAATATCCCGCAATTATTTTAAGGTCCTGAAAAAATTCAGAACACCGCGCATTGTATGATTTTTAACCTTCCGTTAACCTAACCGTTGTTGCTGTTGCAATGCGTTGAAAATTGCACTACGAAAGTGCGGTGTACAATATGGTTTAAATTTCAAAAACATTCGCTATTGTTAATTATATCTGTTGTAAGTGCTGGTTATTTATTATAAATCAAAAAATATTTTGCAATCAAAATATCAAAATTGCGCATTTCTTTCGACAAGTATTTACCATTTGCTAAAATTTCTCTAGGCACCCCAAGTTCAAATGACTGGGCAAAATAAACCACTCACAATAATCGTTCAATTCTTGAGATAGATGTGTCCCGATGTAATATTACGTTTTAGCAAACTCACATTGAGGTCAACCCCTTAGTCCTTAGTGTAATGAACTTAATCCAGTCCAGCATTACATATTCTGTACTCTGTACTTAATCCGATCTAAATGTAACTTTTTACTTTAATGCAGGGCCAGGTTAATTAATGGTCTCATTAAGTCGGCGAATCCGAAGGATTCGGCATGGGCATGGATTTAAATAAATCTCATTTGATTCTTAGTTTTTACCAATTTTACTTGGTGGATAATTTAGAAATTTTCATTTGGTTGTTTTCTGTATCTCCTCGTTTTCTACATCGACATTAATTAAATTTCAACCTCACGCTATTGATTATTTTCATAATTACCTGTTATTAAAAAATATTCACAGTTATTATCTTTGGTTTTTCAAGAATATAGTAATTTGTAGGCGATTTTTTTCTTCATCTTTGGTCTTTTAGCCTTCATTCCTAACGATCGTTCTGTTTTACGTCAAGAAAGGTTAAAACATTTAAACCCCACGGGTTCTTAAACCGGGTTGGTAAATTGTTTTAATCACAGACTAGATTTTTTATGCGATTATTTTATTTTTGTATTTTTAATTAAAATAACTCACAACCTTATCGATTGAGAGGGCTCCTGAATAATAGCAAATTGATAAAATCACATTATTTTTTGACTACGAGTATTTCTTAAAATAAATATAAAAATTAATTGATAATTATGAAGATTATCTTCCAGATTTGCTAATAATTATTTCTGCTAGAGTGTTTGCATTTACGATTGTTCTAAAAAGATAAACCACTTCATTTTCAAGTTTTAAAATCAAATCTAGTTTTTGAAAACGATAATTTTCAGAATTAAATTTTATCCTTCCCAATTTTTGTATTCTGGTGTTTAGCGTATAATGTTAAAGAGTTCACTGGGGGTTATTCCATACCCCCCAGACCCCCCGGATTGTAACTTATGTTTTGCGTTTAAGCCAGTTTTATAATAACTGCCGAACTAAGATTCAACGCAATTGGTTGATAAATCTTCTAAAATCAGTAGTAAAAATTTGTTAATTAAGTTGTTAATATAAAACTAGTCCTTAAAGAAACAAAATGTAGAAACCAATCCGGGGGGTCTGGGGGGTATGGAATAGAAGCTCAACTAATAACCGCTTATACTTAAAATGTAAAACAATAATTTGCGTATTTTTCTGCTTTATAATATTACAAGATCCCTATAATGTATTTCCGTACTTAGTTACATAATATATTCCAGTACTTTTCTATATTTTTTTGCATTGTCAAGGTTCATATTATGGTAATTACTCCAAGATCTTGGAAAATAATAGATATCCCAAGATTTCAATCCTAAATTTTCAATATTACAATTAGTAATGGTTAGACCAATAATATTAAATCTTCTGCCTTCTGGACTGGGACTTTGACTGGGGGGTTTGGGGGTATGGCTCAGCATCGCAAGGTTTAAACTAAAGCTAACCGAATTTAGCTAGCAGCTCAGCTATTTTAGAAAAGTAACTTATCTAACTTTTGCATATTGAGATAAAAATACTGACCTGGTCCTTAAGACCAAGTGGAACTTATCAGAAAACAATTAATTGATTTTAGAAAACATTTTTATTTAGTATCTAGTACTTGAAAAATTAAAAAACTGGTTTACAATAATATTAATAATTAAAATTGTAGCTACTACTTAATTTTTATCTTAAGATGAAACCTATTTGATTATCATTAATATACCTATTATGTATATTAAACCTATAATCGTGTACAATTAATTACATTGATGTTGTGGCAATAAATAAATTAAACATTTATTTTTATTAAGTGTTTTAATCGGTTTTTAACTTAAAAATAGAGGGGCTTACATACAATTATAATTAGACCAGCGGTTCTTTAACTGAATTAGTCTGAGATAGCGAAATTATTTTTATTGGATATTTTTTTCAATCCAAACAGCCCCTTTCTTACATTTAGCCAATCATGGCTTCCAAATTAATTTGGCTTTCGCCAATCGCTTTATTATAGTAATTTGTACAAAAACGAAAAAGAGAAGTATAATCCAGTTTAAGAACCGCTGATATACAGGAATCACTGTAAATTAATGGCAAAATGAAAGAACACAAAAATTGACTAGAAAAACAATTACAATTTTTTTAGTGTTTCCCAAAAACTTTTTCTATTTAACTATCAAAATAAATGCATTTGTAAAAATTGCTATTTATCCTCTGTGAGGATATGTGTGGAAAGCTGGACTTTGTTTGACTAATACAATCGCTCGACCATTTAAGGCTTGTACACACCTGTAGTTATTTTTCATATCTTCATCAATTTTGGCAGCCGCTCGGAATATGTTTAATTGGGCTTGAGAAATGGTGAGCGGCCTGGTAAAAATAATCCAGTTAACCGATTCCGTAAATGGTGGCGTTGTCAGCGAACCGTCGTATGCGAAATACGGGATGGATCGCTTTTCGAACAAATCTGATAACGCAAATGGCATTACTTCATGAGGAACGTTGGCTTCTTTGGCAGTTTCTAATGCTGGTTTCAGAATTTTTGTCATAACCTTGTTATCCAACAGAGATAGCTGTAAAATAAATTGAGTTTACTGTTTACTCTGGACTGGGAGGTTGAAAATTACCTTGAAAACATACGTAACTACAGTATAAGTATTGACATTTGGATTAGTATATTGTGTGTGGACTGCATGCATTTCCAAAGGAAACGAGTGGTTGTTAATGGTATGTTCGCTTCCTTTAGCGTTGGTAGTGGCCCAATGGAAATGCAACTGTTCAAATTTGTACGTTGCTCCTAAACCTCCACCCGATAACTCCAAGGAAACATTGAAACGGCTTTGTAGCTGCACTAAAAAATAAATAAAAATTAGAAAATATCACTGCGGTCTTCCAGACTTACACGTATGTCCTGGGTTAATTAATTCCCAAGATTGGGACTGGGAGTACTCCTTAGACCATTCCAGCGGAGCTTCGGCGGCCACTTTAACTTGCAACGTATTTATATTTACCGGAGATTGCTTTAAACCTTCGTTGGGTTCTAAAACCGATTTTTAATTTTTTTTTTTTAATAAAAACTTACCTAGATAAGTTACCACACTCTTGTGCTTTAACAATAGCACAGCTCCAAATCAGGCATGAAAAAACTAAAATTCGCATAATTAGGTACCAAAAAAGCTGGGAGTTAAATGATGCAATGCTGGATCTGAAACAATGAAGTTATTAATATTTTTATTATTGTTTAATGCAAAAAAAATCTTACTAAAAATCGAAAGATACATTTCGGTATGATGGGATGATAGAACTAAATCGCAAAATGATGGGTAAACAAATATTGCTTTTGGGAGGAAGGGATTTTACGGTTGCTCAACTTTAATTTGTAAATTTAATTTTTATGTAAATTTATTATATCAGTACATTATTGTAAGGTGAATTGTAATACGTCATGCGTTCTCTTACCTATTTTTCAAGCGTGCACATAAAATATGTAATTCTTTGTGTAATTACGGGTTGTACATTTGTGCCCATAATAATATATTTTTATTTTCAAGGGAACATCCCGCTGTGTTTTATTCTTTCATTAGGCAAAATTATAATTACCAGCTTTTGTTTTTGTGCTGTTTGCTGTGCACAGAAGTGTCCACGATTGTTAGAAATAACGTAAACCTTTTTAAATATAAATAATTATACCAAATAATCGATTTTTTTTTCGTTTTTCTGGTTTTCCGCTTTACGGAGCAAAATTTCAATTTTTAAATAATTTTAAAAAAATTTGAATTTACCTTTATATAATCTGGAGCACAACTAATGGTATTTAAAAAAAAATGCAAGTTTTTATAGAAAACATCAATGATAAGGAATTCGTGTATTTTAAAACCATATTAGTGATAATGATATTTTTTCGACTTAATTAGACAAACTTCCTTGGATTGATAATTATTGTAATGGTACCTATATGCCTAATTTGTTATCGGCGACTTTCCAAAAAATAATGATAAGGAATTTGAAATAATTTGATGTCTACATATATATATGTGGTCATATAACATTATTATCCAACAATTTTGTGGCGGGTGGTTATCTACAGTGATTGGAGAGCACTGTGGGGGTGCACGCCCCGCCTAGGATCATCTTTATCTGAAAACGCATGCTCCAAATATTAGGGGTTGCAGGTACGCCCTTGATAATTAAATTTTTCGCGATTTCTATCCTTACTATTAGCTTCTTTATGACATAATTAATTATTGATTAATTAATTAAAAAAATTAAGCACTTACCTTTTAAAGATTTTCACTCATCAATGTCGCAATTTGATCGAGACTTCTTAATTTTATACATTCTTGTCTTTCGTGATAAAGCGATGATAACATCAGGTGCACACAACATTCTTGAAATTTATCAATAAAATAATAATATTACTAGTACCCACTTCTATTATTATTATTATCAATCATTTACTTATAATAGGTAAGTGGAGCAGAAGTGACGCAACTTTTATTGAAGTATTAAATACGCAAATTAGCGAAATTATCGGTTAATTCTACAAGTACTACTTCGGCTATAAGCTGCACTAGCCAACTGCGAAATTAATTTCAAACCAATCTGAATTTTCAATCTAACATTGAAAAAAAAAATTAAATTATTTCTTTGCAAAATTTCCTTAAGAAAATGTTTCGTTACATCAGGAACCTTGAATTTTGAAGAAAGCGATTATAATTTTTATTTTATTCAAATTAATTTCGCATCCTTAAGATTTTACTTAAAAAAAATTGTATTTGAGGCCTTTGCAGTTGGAAAACCCAGTTTTGGTTATCATATTCAAAGAAAATTGAAGATTTATGTTCAAATCCGTAGAGAGAGTACGAATCTTAAACAAGTACAAACCGGGGGGTCTGGGGGGTATGGAATACCCTCCAGTCCGATCTAATAAATGTGGTAGAATTATGGTAGATTGGAACTGGATTGAATTTTGTTTCCAATCATACCATAATTCCACCAAATGGATTACATCGAATTGGGGATATTCCATAACTTACAGACTCCCCCCCCCCCCGGTTTGTACCATTTTAAACTTTTCTACTTTTTATATTTGAAGTATCAAATTTAAGCTGTGCTCTAATTCTATTACATTTATTCTATCTGATATTATCAGTAGAGAAACTATGATGATTTTGACGCGAATGTGTAAATCTATCAGAAGTATAACTTGGAAAGCATTTTGGTTGGATTTTTATTTCTCAGTCAGTTTTGTTTAGTTACAAAATTGAAATTGTATGAAAAATAATCTCTCTAAGTGCAACCGAATGCTATAAAACCACTTCAATTTTAGATTATAAAGTCAGGGCGACCGATAGGATACCTATGTCCAATTGCGCGTAAGGGTTAATCCAGTGATAGAGCTGAAGTGAAAGTAATAAGTTTGTTTCCTGGTGAAACTTTGCAATAAAGCTAAAAATAAATTTAGGAATTTGATGCATCCTGACCAATGAAGGATATTATATAACATCCTTAAATTCATTTAAAAAGTTATATTTTAATCAATGATTGAGCATCAGTGGGATTTAAATGCCTAAACCTAAATCTAATATTATAGTTATTTCCTTTCTTCCGGGAGGCAGGAACAAGCTTCCAGGTTTGACTTCAATCCTGACCAAAATGTACATCTGATATTTTCTGACCTTCCGTCGGCGGACGCGACGCATTCTAAGTCGTCAAATTGCGTAAAATTTGGAAATAAGTGAGATATCTGATGACCTTTATGCAAATGTCTAAAATTAATATGCTTTTCATCAGAAGGCACTTAGTTTTCTGGCAGCTATTCTTTTGAACTAAAGCAATCATGAGTCTCAGGAGCAAACGTCCTGAGGTTGAATCATGAAGTTCCTCTTTGATCACGTGTATCTCATTGCATAACTGCAAAAACCAACTTATGATGAAACGTGTTCGCTCTAGCTTAAAATTACGTGCTTCTTATTGGAAGACTCATCTTCATACAAAACTATATCTAATAAAATTGGGAAAATCCAGTTCGCCTGAGATTTCCATATTATATCGAAATTTTTGGTTCGTATTCTCATAATTCTAAATGTATTTTACTTAGTATTAGTTAACATCTTTATGTATTCATTAAAGATGAAATAGAATTACCTACAACTTAACAACATTGAACTAAAACTGCCTTTTAATGGTTTTTATGCGCAGCATTGACCTTATAATTTATAATTACATATTATTATAATTAAATTTTTATTACTGGAACGAATAAAATAAATTAACATGAAATCGTTAGATACTATATTTAACCCAACAGAAATCGTAGGTACATTAATAAGAATTTTCGGCGAAAACTGAAGTTTTCATAATTTTGCTTTTTTATAAAACCAAAAATTTTTTGAATTATCTTTAGATTTTGTTTAGAAAATTTCGATACTGCTCTTGACACTGTTATTGAAATAATGACCACAATAAATTTCACTATTTTGAAATTCCGAAATCGTCTATTATTATGTAAATCAAATTTAAATTTGCTTTAAAACCAAAATCATATTTTATGTGTAATTATTGCGTAATAATTGATTATTAAAAGTTTTTGCAATTACTTAATTACAATAATTACCTATTATTGTGTTAATTATTATAGCAGATACTGCTCGAAAGCTATTCATACAGAACCGTCTCAAGGTATTTTGCGTCTCTGATCAATTTACAAAAAAATGACATAAAATTAATATAATTTATTATTTGGTTCATATTATTACAAGAAATAATGTATTAGTTACATTGTTATAACATTTTTAGTGTCTTTAGTATTAAATTGCACTATCAAGTAGTTTTTTGGAAAGTCCCCGTATGGGGTAGCTCAAAAATAACATAAACAAAAATTTAATTAAGATTAAGTCACGTGTTATCATTACTCGAACTGTTTGTGTCTTGATTATCAATGTGAGAATCATTTAAAATTAGCTGCTGCTGCTTTAGCGCAGCTAAACGCTGATGAGTCAGCTCGAGATGATGTTTTCGCCATTTTATTCTTCTATTTTGAAACCAAACTTTTACCTAAACAAACTTCCGGTAACTTAACAAAATATCGGGAAATATTAATTACCTGTGCTTCCGTTAATTGCAGAGTGTGTGCTAGGTACAGCCGTTCTGGTCCGACCATGTATTGTTGTCGCTCAAATTCAGCTTCCAGTCTTTCCAGTTGTTCCGGCGTGAAAATCGTTCGCACCCTTTTGCTTTTGCAGTTTTTTTTGTTTACAATTCCAGATTGGAAATTTTTTATTCCTCGAACTGAAATTGGAAATAATTAGAAGCAATTTATGGAGTAAAAATTTATTTTTGAAAATTAATCTAGACAGATCTTTTACTTCTGCCTTCTTTGTAATAAAGATATTGTTATTAAACTAAAATTCAGAACTCAGAACAGTCAGAACTCGATCTGTAAGTTTAGATGCATAAATCTACAGAGAAGTCTTTATATTTTTGGAATAAAACATTTTTTTGATTGCGCAGGCAGTTCCTCCACCAAGTTCATTTTTGAGTCGATCTTAATTTTTTCTGCCATTTTGATGTTATCGAAACTCATTCGGTCTATAGCAGTCAAAGCAGTTTAATTATCATATTTTGCAATTAATTGGTTTGGACTCGATTATCTTGAACCGAAAGATAATTATTATTTCTATGGAAATTATAATGCTTTAATATGCTTTTGGTTTTACCAGCGGTTTTCATTTATTTTGTCTTTTATATAAACCACAAGGTACAACTTCCAAGAATGCCGGTTCGTCTGGAAGTTGTGTTCATTTAGAAATTAACTAATTTCTGCACCAAAGCTGTAAATGGCAATTTGCACTAACCGCAAAGGTACCACATTAGATTGAATGCATAAACAGACAGATAAAACGGAAATTTTGTACAAAAATAGATTTAGAAGCAAATAATGCTCAGAGTAAAACAATTAATATTATTTTTAGTGACGCGAGAGAGTCGCACAAAAGTAGCGCTTTAGAGCCGTCCGCCGCCGGCACCAAAGTTAAACAATTGCTTTTAGTGAAACTTCAACAAATTTAATTAATCAAAATGTATAACTAAAACAAATATACACAGTGAAAAGATGGACGAATTTTCAATTTTCCTTCACTAAATGGAAAAATGAGGAAAGTTACCCAGAAAAACACACCTTTTCTGAGTAATTTTTCACATTTATTTTTACAGTGTACAGTATAAAATTAATATTATGAGTTATTTCTCAGTCATTAGCGGGCCGTCGGTTTTCCAAAGGTTGGAAAATTCAAGAGCCCCATAATTTTTTTTTTAAATTTAGAGTTATATTTCTCCTTTTATACCCCCTAAACCCCGGATTACGGGAAAATTTTATCCAGTTAATCTCTGATCACGATTGATTGCGACGCCACATATACCAGGTGATATCAATAGATTTGTAGCAGCTATCACAGGAAGTGCGCCGCCTAGCGGTCTCTTCTGATACTTTTGGGTTACTTTTAGTCGTGATTTCCATATTAAGAGATTTTTGGTATATTTTTATAAATTATGGAAAACAAACCAATCTAATTTTTTTATGTAGGTTACATTTGCCAAAAATAATTGACTATCTGAACTTATTTAACATATCTAATATGATAAAAACTACAAATCTACAAATATATGAATATTTCATTTAAATACAAAAAGTTATCTTTGGTATAACGAGCAACTAATAGCAATGATAAACGCAACTAAAAATTTTTCCCTACAATTGTACTAAATTCTGTTTTTCAAGTTTTCGGCAGCGAAATTTAGCCCACATCTAGAAAAAAAAATCTTCAACGGTGCAAATTTAATTTTACAAAACTTCTGGCCGACCTAAACTTTTCATATTTGCTCCACGAGTTTTCCAAAGCAAAAATTTTGGATTTAAAAAAAAATTTGAATTTGATCTCTCATCGGCATAAAATAAAAATTGAAAATACGAGAAAGGCAGTAACATGATAACTTACCTGTCTGTTTAGCAGAGCACGAAGATGCGACGGAATAGTGTCCGGTGATACCATGACGAACAGGAAGTTGTAACCTGCCGACACCTGAGACCAAAGCTCTTTCTGCAGCTCCTTGATGAACGCTTAAATTGACAACTGCACTGAGATCTGTAGGAGAATTTTGCATATCACTGTTATCGCTTTTTAAACCTAAAATGGCCGCAATAGTAAAAGATTTACTAGTCGATGATGCTGATGACGAACTCCTGTAGCGGTGATCAATTTGCTCTTCGCACAAGGAATTGGATGTGGTTTGCTCATTATCGGCTGCTATTTGCTCTTCCAGCTGATGTAAATTTAAAAATTGCGACAGCGGGCTCGAGTAGTTGTAATGATGTAACATTTTTGAAATTTTACTTTAATAATTTAGGCACATTTTTGCATTTTTATCCGAAAAACTAAGAGTACAAAATTTCACGATTAATTTTTTTGCCACTTTTTATTAATAATTAATTATTTATTTTAAAATTCGGTTAATTGTTTAAATTTTACAAGAAAAGTTTACACAATAAGTTTATTACATAAATAAACCGACAGATAACTTTGTTATCTCTAGCAATGATGTAACTGACATATACGGCACTTGTTCCGGTGCTCATCAGAAGAACCCCTCCAGCCGCAAGGGTGGGTCTGATGTTAAGACCACCCCCGCGCTTCAGATTAGCAATTTAACCCTAACGACCCCACAACCTGTACGTTTTAATCTAACGAAATTGAGGATTAATGTTGCGGTACGAAATCAACCTTTTTTTGTAAACATTTCTGCGGTTATATTAACTTTTCACTCAAAAATAATAATTTTAGAAAAAACAATTCAAAAATTCATGAAAAGTCACCTAAAATTATTTAAACAAACTCCCAGCTTTAACATATTATTTTATTAACTTTACAGATATTATTATTTATGGTTTTGGTGGGATTATCAATTTTGTCCCATTGTGCCCGATGTTGCAATCTTTCCCATTCTATGCGCTTCAAAATGATTTCAATTGGATTTTTTTTTTAATATTTCCATTAAAATGGGATTTCGTTGTTATTCAGACCACACTGTAGATGCTTTCACTAAAGATAATTCATAAATGTTGAAATCAAATAAAAGCAAAATGTTCAACTTTGAAAAAAAGGCAATTACACATCAAACGATTTGAGAAAAATGCGGTTGGAATTCATATTGTTTTCATAACATAACGAGCCGTAGCTGAAGTATTATAACTGTGCCATGCCATATATATAAACTGTCATATATCAAGAGAGGTAACGAGAAATATAAGGGGTTGCTTCTGCTCATCCCTTAACTCCCCTCTATGACATGATTGACTATGTTAATATCATTTGTCGGCAGATTTAAAAGCAAGTCAAGCACCCGGTGTTAAATCCGCTCTTCAGATTATATTGTCCAAAAATCTTTCATTATTTAGCATCCCGAATTGGCTTTCAGATTTGTTGTCTACGTCAACGTTCGCCCAATTAAAAACTTTGTTGCAAATTATGTGAGAACTAACTTAAGCGGAATTTAAAGATTTTCTAGCAAAATTAAATAATAAAGGTAATTTCTCAATCCGGTGCTGGCAGCTGTGGGGTTTAAATGCCAAGATACCTAGGTCCCCTAGCTCAACTTTAGCGCTGAATTGTTTTAAATTTTAATATAAAATAATTTAATATTCATCGTCTAACTGAATCTACCATTTGATGCCCAAAAATACCTGTATAATATAAAATTACGCTATGGGAGGAGCTAATCACGTGGAACAGCCAATCGCATAATGGCATGAAATTTTTTGCCATTTTTTACCCAAAATATTTAATAATCCACAAAATTTTATTAGAAAATTTCTAAATTCATAGGTTCAGTTAATATACTTCTCCCGGGAGAGTGTTTAATTTAATTAACTAAGAAAATAAAAATATTTTTAGGAAAATTAAAGTGGAAGAAATCTTAAGATTTCTTTCAAGTTAATAAATCAAAAATAAAGTAACAGTGAACTAAAATTTTGTACATATTTTGAAAAAACAATTGAAAACAGGAAAGAGGAACTAAAATATACCCCAAGTGCTCGTTGATCATCTATATCAGGCAAACTATGCAAGATAGAGCTAAATTGTAAATAAACAATTTTGTAGAGCGTAAAATTATCTACAAAAAAGTTATAGGTGACATATTTTTATATTTGAATCTTAAGCCGTTAGAGGCATTTGAAAATGAATTATTCTTTACTGCATTCGCTGCGAAATATATGAACATCAGTAACAATTTAATTGCAATATGACAACTTCAAATTAAACAACCGAAAAAATTCAAGATTTGTACTGATCGCCGAAAGTAATTTTTCTAATTTTTAAAATATTTTTTTTCATAACATTGAATTTTTGACAAACATTCGCAGAAAAAAATATTTTTTTCTTTTATTTTGAACATAACTCATAAACTATTTATCGAAAATTATTCAAAATTCGTGCGATTCTTTATTATTCTATTCTCTAAAAATTCGATCTCCTCAGTTTTCATCGTAGAGTCAACTGTTTTGCAGTAATACAAATTATAAAGCGCCAATCGTACCCAGTGGACCGGTAGATCTAAACAAAATGTTTTTGGTTAGAATATTTGGATGCAAAAATCAAAAATTCTGAATTAAAAAAAAAAGTTTGGCTGATGCCCTAAAGTAATTCTTCCGACATTTAAAATAATTTTTTTTAATCAATTGATTTTTTGACGGACGTATAAAGAGAAACATGTTATTTTTTTCTTATTCTTGGTATAACTCCTATACTATTTATCGCAAAATATTCAAAATTCTTGTAGTTCTTTATCATTCTATTCTCTAAAAATTCGATCTGTTTACTTTTTATCGTAGAGTCAACCGATTTACAGTAAAAAATCATAAAGCACCATAATCGTACCCGGTAGCCGGTAGATCTAAATTAAACTGTTTTGGTTAGAATATTTGAGCGTAAAAAGGAAGTTTGTTAACCTTCTGGTTTACGCCAGGTGTTTAAATGCATATTTGTAATCTTCATAATGTTTTAATAGTTCTTGAGGTAACTGCAAGTGGAATATTGAGAACGCTCCGTGCAAATTCTGCTGACGACCTGATGCGGTCAGTGCTTTTTAATTTTTTATGGGCAAACGGTTGATTTTACGATAAAAAGTAAAGAGATCGAACTTTTAAAGAATAATCTGATAGAGAAGCACACTAAATTTCAATATTGTCCGACTAGTACTTCATGAGTTATGTTAAAATTAAGTAAGAATATCAAAGGATTCCTTTTCTCGTCTTTCAAAAATCCAATTTTAAAAACAATTAATTTTAAAATTGGGAGATGTTATCTTAAGCCGTCTGCATAAACTGTCATATTGATATAAAATTTTTAATGATTCGCAGTGAAAGTAGTCAAGAATTGCTCATTTTCGAATGTCTCCAATGGCTTAAGTATTTAAGATAGAAATACGTCACATTTGAAATTTTTGTAGAGAATTTTACGCTCTTTAAATTGTCTACTTGTACTTTTTTTCTATCTTGACTAGAGGCGTTGAAAGAGCACGTAGCGTAAGTTTTTGCCACCTTTTTTTGGTTTTCAGTTATATTTTTTCCGCACATTGTTGATATTTTTATGCACATAAAGACACAGGGGTAAAGAAAAAAAAACGAATAATTGTGTTTATTAAAAATCAAAAAATAATTTTCTATTTTATATTGGATATTAGGATATTGAAATTGTTGGGAAGGTTAAAACTTTTCATTCTGACGTGGGAATGTTTAGAAATCATTAAACAAACATAAAAAATGTAATTTGAATTGGCATTTTTAATTTGAGATTTTTTTTGAAAATATTTGTATCTTTGAAGTTGGTGGCTTAACGTACACTGTTCATTGATTAAACGAACATTTTCATTATTTGCTTTGTTTGTTCTAATTATTACGTATTTATAAATAAAAAATTTTCTATTGTGCAGATGAGGAAATTGAAGGAAAGGAAATGAAAATGATTATTGCGAGTGTATTTAATTTGTATTCGAATTTACTAGACTTGGTGCTTCGTGTGTCAAGTGTTTTCTTTTGTGCATCGTTTAAGTTAAAATTTAATATTTTAGAAGAAAATAAAAAAGTAAATTTTCATTAGAATTCATTTTGTGCGGGGTTGGAGTGTAAGAAATGTGAAGAGTTTAATTTTAATAAGAGAGGCAATAAAATTTGTTTATTATTATAAAGCTAATTGTCGAACATGTTATGAGATTAAAGTATGTCACAATAAAAGCTCTTTAGAGGGTATAAAGCATAAAATAGTCATTCGTTTTGCCTTTATTAAAAGTCAAACGTGAGCATATTGGCTGGACCCTCGAATTCCAAACCGCCCCTTCTGCATTACGTTTCTTCTTTATATTCCCTTTCTTATTTAGACAATTTATGTCGCTTTATCTAAGAAGAAAAAATTGCCGGCTATTTTTTTTGCCAACAACAGAATTTGAACAATTTTATTTGGTTATAAATTTGGTGCTAAATGAAGAATAGGAAGGAGTATAATTATATCATAAAATCAATTAGCTAGTTTATGTAAAGGGTTAAGAGCTAATTTTGCAAGCAGACACAGCCCTTATTGATCCAACAGCTAATTTAGCAGAATCATCTGACAAGTTTATTGGTAATTTACTCATAATATCGCAGCTCTAAATTTCAACTTGAGAAATTAATTACTTAAGCTTCACTTAATAAGATTGCCTTCAACGGCAGAGCAAATTTTATTCTTTAATTATTACATCTTTCAAACAAAGTCTCGAACATTTTATCCTTTGATTTTAATTTTAAAAAGTGGATGCGACGCTTTTTTCCTATGCCCACCTCTCGGGGCATAGGATCTAAGGGAGGAATCGTTTATTAATTAAAAATTTTCAGATAGGTATTACGTTGAAAGTTGTAGTCAAAATGTTTCCATATTGCAAGTTTTAATGAGAGGGATTGCGAGTTTATCTATTGCAGTCAATCTTGGTAATCTTGGTGGCTCCACTGTATGGCCATCCTGCTTTAATAACCCCTAGCATTTTCCAGGATGCTTTTGCTACATACAAGGGTATAGTCGAACCCGTGGAATGCGAGGTATTTCAATTAATCCGCGAATCAAAAGAGACGAGCGTCGCTTTATGCCGCCGCCCGTCGGTCGACCCGGTGAGGGTGCAGCAAAAGGCAGAAGCTCAGCTAATATCGTGGCCCGATTATCCCCGCATACACGGAGCATTGTTTATTTTCACCCCATATCTCGACACCGCCGCCACGCTAATTTGCGTGGTTATTAGTTTATGAGACATTTACAGATTTCATGCTTCAACAATATTTTACAAGCGATCAGATCAATTTTAAAATTAACTTTCACACGTTTATTTTTTCCCAAATTTCCATTGTTTCAAAAACTACAGCCAATTTAATCATAATTTCAATTTTCAAACGTTCATGTGTAATAGAAATAATAGTTAATTTAAATTAATAATTACTTTTTCACGTTAGAATGAAAATATTCGGAGTTAATGTACTTTTTGTGGTCTGTCTGTAATTTTCGGACCCGACCGATCTATTCGTCCATTAATTCTTTATTCTCGCCGCAGTAAAAGTTCAGCATTAGCTTCTAATAAAAAAAAAATGCTGCTATTTTTCTCCAAATATCACAAAATCCGAATTTTAATAATTCTACTATATCAATAACGTCGGACTGAATACCCCCCAGACCCCCCGGTCTGCAACAGTTATTTCTATAGATATTTTTAAAAAAAACTTAACATGGCAGAACTTTTGCAAATTTCACAATATTTTTTATCTTTTCATAATTTTCAAAATCAAAAATATATCGTTATATTGCTGGCCTGTCGTAATTTTTGATTCCATATTGTTGGAACTAGAAACACTCCGGCTGAAATGATACTGAGTGATTCATTAAATTGATCTGTGCAATAGAAGGTAAATGAAATTCTCTGGTTCAATTGAATGACCGTTCAAACTTTTCTAGACCTGGGAGTCGAATCGAGCTGCTTGAAACCCCCAAACCCCCCGGTCGATGATCTCATAATTTATTGGTTGGCTTACTGCTGATTGCTCTGGTGGGAACTTTAAAGCAAAATTACACTGTAAAAACTGAGTGTAATTTCATGTTTTACCCCAAAAAAAAGTAAACTAAGTACATCCTGAGGTAAATTTATCTCCATGAGTACTAAATACTCCCATTTTTGCGGCAATTCTACCTTATTTTTTGGGGTAAAACATGAAATTACACTATCTTTAGGGCAAATTGACTCTGTGAAGTATAAATAATTTTCACCGGTAAAATTACACCCATTTTTTACAGTGTACTTTATTAATCTATTTTTCTTTAGTGAACAAAGGTGTTAGCATTAAAACCCCACGGCTGCTTAACCCGGATTGGAAAATGCTTGTAACCCCTTTTTTGTTGAAAAGAATTACCTTATTAACCTTAACTTGTGTAGTAGCCTGTTCTCGGCCGAAATGTCCAGTAATCAGCCGATGCGATGCCAATTTTCGGCTAGATTTAATAAAACAGTAACGGGAAAGGCAACTTTTTTACCTAATGCTTCTCCAATTAGTTCATTTTAAGTTATTAAGCTAAAAAGATGGGGAGATCACGGGAGACTGAAAGATCAGTGCGGCCTTCAGGCCGCACAGCTTGGCTAATCGAGTTGAACACCATTGTGTTCCACACAATTCATACGATAGGAGATCAGAGATTTCCTCTTTAAAGTCGGGGATTCAAAATTTATTTATAATAAATTAAAATCCCAAAAATGAATTTTTGAATTATTACGGTCTTCTTTCAATCCGACGGAATGTCTAATCTGTTAGTTTACTTCAGTTCAGTTAAATTCAGCTTAAGCGTAGACGTTAATCCGGGGGAGTCTAGGGGGGGGTATGGAATCTGAAAAATTATTCAGTTGTTAAACAGAATTTAAAGACAAACGCCTTCATTTTCAACTCTCAACGGTCACCTTGAAATTTTTCAAACATTTAATAAATTTTATATCTTTACAATTTGTATCTATTAATCCGATAATAATTTATAATTGTGTTTAAAATGCCGATTTTCAAGATAGTCGTATTTTTTATTTAAAATGCTAATTTATAACAGATATCGTAATTTATATTTAAAAATTTAAATAGTCTTAAGGTTAGAGGTAATTGGTAAAACATTAAAAGTATTTCAAATTTAAAATACAAACAATTAAAATATAGGTATTTAAAATACAAAATACAAGTAAGTAGATACATTGAAAATTAGTAGAAAATGCAAATTAATTTTCAAATACATGCTTATCTCTGGATATTAAATTAAATATAAAAAATATAATTCTTTTATTTAAAAGTAATAATATATTCTACTAAAATTCAAAATATAAAAGTTTGGGGGGGGGGGCTGTCGAAAAGCTTTTGTTTTGGCTTAGACAACTGGGTATTTAATTTGTTTATGTGATATTGTATTACTTTATTAGTTTAATATTCAACTAACATAACAACCTACCATGACAAATGATTAAATTATACATAATTATAGTACTTAATATATTATAATAAATAATTATAGTATTCAATTGTAGTGCATACTCTTTATATTTTAATCTCGATGTTAGGTATACTTTTTTTTGTTAATCTGGATGACTCTTGTAAATTTAATTTACACTTGTAAATTATGATCTCGAATTCTATTTCGATAGAATAATAATTATTTGAAAATAAGTAGAAAAATGATCTAAACAACTTGAAAAAATTCCATTAAGATCATAATTTAAGATATAAAAATATTATCAATATTTTTAAAATAAGTTTATTGATTCAAAAATTCGTTTATAAAATGAGCCTGGGTTTTTTATTTGGTGAATTTAGAAAAGACGAAATTACCGGTTATTCAATATGTATTTATATCATTTTGTCATGTTTTCAACACGAAAACCAAATAAAAATTTTTTTTAAAGCTTTTCAAAATTAATAAAAATTATATTACTTCCACGATATTTCAAAATAAATTATTTTTGAAAAACTTGCCTTGGTGAAATTTTATAAAAAAAAATAACCAAATACCTACGTATATATCAAAATATAAAAATGAAATTATCTACATTTTGAATGCAGATGCAACAAAACGAATACTTGGTTTTAAATTAATTTTAATTACATTGAAAAATATTACAATTACCTAGACGAAATAATATATAAAATGCCTGCATATCATATTTATTAACTTTTGATGTTTGCATATTAAATAATGAAACCGTGGTAGGATAATTAAATTAGGGTAGCTTTTGCAATTACAGCGAACAAATCTGTGTGAAGCATTCAATATTAAATTCAAAGGGGTAAAGGTATTGTAACAAAGTGTTAACATTTTTATTACGTTTTGTCGTTATGTTAAAATTATATTCGAATATGGAAAGCCCTTTGTATAAGTTCAATTTACAATGAGCGAGTAAATTTTTAAATTAATCGACCGTAATAATACGACTATAATTTTTATTGCTGGCACACGTTACAATTAATCATTAAACCACAGGGCAATGTGAAATTTAAACTAGGGGGTTGATTATATATTTAATATTTTAAAAAGAAAAACAATTAATTTATTTTTCTTCGCCTGGGATATATCGCTTAATGTAAAGCATATTGATGGCAATAGCAGGCTTCTTTTTAAAAATGCAATAAAATGAACATAAATAAATTTCCAAATGTGGAAAATACTATGTTAGTTTTCTACCAGTATTTCTTTTTCCTTTCAAAGTAGGAAAGAAAACTAATAAATATTCTGAAAGAGCACATTTTAAGCTTTCAGATGAGGTAAAGATGAATGAGTTAGGCCCACCGGTTACTTCACAATTTTATTTTGAAAATCGATGTTTTATACATGTATATTGAGAGACAGTCCGCTTCACGTGAGACGTAATTCAGATGCCGTGAGCAGTAGTAACTAGTGCAGTAGTACGCTGTAGATCGTTTCGCTCGGGCGCTCCAAGCAGTTTTGACAGGCGCAACCAAGGCAAATTACGGATCGGGGCGAACCTGCTGTGTTTAGCCAATTACTAGATGATAATTGAATTAAAAGTAATTATTTATAAATTTTTTTGAAGAACTATCGGGTTTTAGCATTAATAATTTATTTTATTATGATTAATATTATATAAAGTCTAATATGTTTAATAATTATATAAATACAATCTTTATTTTTAAATATTAATATAGTACCTAACTGTTTCAGTATTTTTTTAAAAATTTTCGCGTGTGAAATTGGACTCATAAAACCCGACCTCCCAAAAACTGGTATGTCATCTCCCGGTTTGTGTTCACTGGCATGTAAACGTCAAATGGCGCTTGAATACAAAAATTGAAATGTTAATTTGCATTATTTAAAGAAAACCTCAATGATTAATTGAAATAGTAAGTTTAAATCATGTAAGTAAAATTAATTAACTAAAATTATTTCAAATTTGAAGCAGAATCATTTTCTAACAACTTTTCGCTGAAACATAACCTAACAAAACTTCCACTCAAGCATTGAGAAAGATTTAAAATTTTTTCTTACAATTTCCAAACAGAAGCCATGAAAACTACAAAGAATTTTACAGCACGTAATAATCTTGAACGACACTAAAATCTAAAATTGAAAGAAAGGGTTTTAATTCGGAAGTAAGTGATTCAAAATTTTCAACTTTATATTTTATTTATAATCAACAGTCATTTAAGTATCACATAAAAAAACAGTACTGAAAAAATCACAGATTATTCAAGTAATAAAAAAAGGTTAAAAATTTTTAAACAAATTTCCAACTAGAGAATTAAATCGGAATTTTTAAAATATCAACACAGTATGTATATCGTGCTTTGGTAAAACAATTAAAAAAGTACCCCATTAAAGTATCCCACTAAAACCAATTACTATAGTTTTATTAAGAAATGGCCCAATGTTCTGCCCTCCATAACAACACAAACATGTTTTGTATATTGGTACTTGATGGAATGCCACTGCTGACTGGGCTCAATAGAGAATTTCCAATATTAGCGGGTACGTCGGCATATCGAGTCAATAAACTTCGATAACCTCTTCCAATGGTTGCAATTAAATGATTATCATTTTCACTTCCATTTTTACTTAACGAAAGGGGTACTATAGATCTAACTTCTTCTTCGTACGGCCTAAATATTGTGATCGGACGTAATGACAATCTTTCTACTATTATAATGCATCCCCAAGTCGTTCCAATGTATAATTCTTCATTCAAAACTGCTAAACTGGTTACCTGAAGATTTATAAATTTAGATATCGTATAAATTTTACTCGTAAATTTTTCTGATTAAATGACAAGTTCATGCATATAGAAAGTGTAGACTAAATCTTACCTGACAGTTGGTAGGACTGAGGTGCTCCTCGATAGCAATTGATTTCAAACTCTCTGAACAAGGAACCAATTTGGAGCAATCCAACTTATTAACAACGCTTCTACTTTTTTGTTTCCATTGATACACGATACATCCAGGAGAAACATAAGAATACACAAAATTTTCGTACGCAATCACATTTAAAACATTTGCGTTTTCAAGGACGGGTTCAAAATGATTAATAATTTCATGATTTGTCACCACGTTGTCTTTTATGCTATAAATAGAAATTTGACCATGAGATTGTCCACACCACAGTTCACACATCCTGTAATCGTAAAAAATTTTAAAATAACCACCAATAATACTCAAGAGACTTACGATCCGTTATCTTGAAATAAAGCACACAAAGAGTGTAAGTTAAAATTTGAGCCCAATTCGGTCATAACAAAACTGCCTTCTGCCGAAGTTGGAGTGGAAGGCGCCGTTTCAGTGTTCAACAAAAACAGCCTTCCGTTGGATAATCCACACGCTACTCGTTTCAAAGTTGGCAAATATAACAAAGAGTTTACAGAAGAATTATTCCCGCTGTCCAGCGCATAGGAAAATAGTTTGTAACCGTCTGATGCTCTAAAATAGAAAGAAAATTTAGAAAACAAATAACGACAAACTTAAAACTTACAAGTACGCATGAACTTGTCCTACACAATCGCCGATCCAAATGTAATTGCCAATTGAACAAACGGCGGTCGAGCGAATGGGCATAACCATACTGTGGTACTGCAACCATCCACGGTTTGAAGCCAGCAACAGGTCAATGCGCGAATTTGCACACATCAACCACATTTCTGATCCTGTTAGTCCATCATCTAAGAAGATTTTTTTATTTTATACAGGAAATTTAAGAAATTAAATTATTCACCTGTGATGTGTGAGACAGGAACAGAGGCGGAAGCTGTCACTTTCGCAGAGTGTTTCAAGGACATCACGTCGCTCAGATGCACAAACTCTGGCGCACTAGCAATAGAAACAATTTGGCTTGCCGATGGTCGATCCTTAGGTTGCTGCGACCAACACAACACCATCAAGTCTAAACAGTAACTTGGATATAAGGTTTCCTAAAATTAAAAACGAAAGTTAATCTACAAGAAAGTAATGAAATTTGCAAAGGTACCCTGTATGATAGCGGTGGTCTTCCACCCTCCAAAATAAACTCTTTTACAGATTCGTGACCCTCAAACGGTTGATGAAGCGTCAGCAACTCGTAAATAAACATACCAAATGAAAAGCAGTCAACTTTTTCCGTGTACTCTTCTTCTCCATTGTATCTCATAATTTCAGGAGCCATGAAACCTTCGGTTCCACCAAATCCTTTAGTACCGGAGGGTAAAGTCAGCCGACTTATACCGTAATCTGCCACTTTAATGTGGACAGGATGCTGGGGGTGATCGGTAAATGGTAGCGGCATTTCCCACACCAAAACATTTTCCGACTTTAAATCTCTATAAATCACGTGCTGCCTGTGCAAATATTCGATTGCTTTTGCAACCTAAAAATTTTAGAGTAAAGTTTGTCATTTTCTAAATAAGATATATTTTATTCTTCTTTTATCAGAAGTAAATATCAAATGATCTGCACAGCTAAAATAATGTAACTTACCTGTAAAATCACTGCCTGTAACGTGTAAGGTCCAACTTTAGCACCAGATCTTCTGTAATGTTTTAAAACTAAATCCAGAGCTCCTTGAGGTGCCAAATCTAACACTAATGCTAATGGACTGCTGCATAATCCCATAAATGGCACAATGTTTGGGTGCCGCAAGGATAACAAAATGTTCAACTCTTGTCTAGCCGTGCAGTAAGCTTTGCAAGCGTATTGGATGGGATCCCTATCCCATTTTCCTTGTGCAGCTTTGTAAGCGTCACTTGCAGATTTTTGAGCGTTAGGGCCAGGATGTACCGGTTGCAACATTTTCATTGCCACGTCGACTACGACGTTAGTGCATCTATTTTTACAAGTCCCCTTAAATACAAAACCAAACGCCCCGCGACCCAACAAGTGACCCTTCTTGATATTTTCGGATTTGATTAAATAACGATCTCCTAAATCCAAAAATATCTAAAAAAAAAACAAACTGTAGATACTTTTCAAAGAAACACTTATCCTTTCTTACCACATCTGGAGCTATAAGTGAAAGATGAACGTCGGAATGACTTGGACAAGTCACAGCCTTATCACCATAAGCGGCTAAAATGCATTCTTCCACCATCCAACTATAAAATATTTGATTGGCCAAATTGTGTATGTTTTGATCGTCAGTATGAACATTTGGATGTCCTTCAACCGACGGCATTCGACTGGAATCAGTTGAATCGCGACCAACTCCACTGTCACACTCGGAAGTGTACGATTCTTGAGATTTTCTCACTCGCCGATGATTTTGATACGTTGGTTCATTATCCATATTGTTGAATTCCTTTAAAAAAGCTGATATAGTGTTTTATCTAAGGAAAGTACAAATAAACTTTACCTCCAGTAAATGCTTGGATTGATAATCGCTTTGTTCGTTAAACTGTTGCTCAAGTTCATAAGCAGACAACAGACATTTAGGGCAGGGAACCAGTCGAGTCACCAAAAATTTGCCTTCGGAAGTATGAACAAATCGCGTCCCCAAGGTAGGATACCAATCTTCCAGTAAAATATCGATGTGGTCGACCGCAAGCGCCAATAGTTGAGCAGTAGATTCGATTTTGCATTCAACCACTAACTCATCCAACAATTCAAATCTACAATCTGACGTATCATTATATACTGGTTTGATTACCAAAGAATCAACGGGAAAATGGATCTCCAGAATGGAATTGTTTTGCATATCGACATCACACCAAATCCCATCTTGTTTCAGTTTGAACCTAAAATAAAGTTTTCATATTCCGTTCCAGTTTTTTTAAAAAAAACTTACTTTAATTGTTTGTAAATCGTGCCGGAGTTTGGTAAAATTTCTCTCATCCTAAACAGGGTTATATCGCCGTATTTCAACTGGAAACCAGTTTTCCACAAGATCCATTCCGCTTTTAAGTCCAACAATTTTGCAATTTCAGATACCTGCGCCACTTCTTTGGGCAAAATAAAAATTGATCTGATGATGTCTATTATGGTATCATCGGCTAAAATCCTCGAAATCAGTCTCGACCAAAAACCAGAAGGAAAATAAGACATCAGCAGTAATCTGGTGATGGACTGTTGTGTGGAACGACTACTTATAATATAATTCGCTATTTCGGGCGCAGCTTCCTCTAAAATTTGAAGGTTAATAATAAGATCGCAACATTCTTTACCATTTTACCAATAGCATGCGAAGTACTCGGCATGGTCATGGTGAATTTCTCTATTCCACTTTCTTTATACAACAGAGATTTTGGTGACACAGAAATTTTTTTATTTCTGACCGCCCAGCTTCGTGAGCGCAAGGGAACTTTAACCTTGACAAGTGCGTGGTGATGCTCTGGATACATTTGAGCTAAATGGATGTCTTCTTCCGATGGTAAAAGCGATGGTATGAGCAATGTTCTAGAGTCCCACGTTAAAGCTACTTCAAATTTGTTGAGTAAATTAACTATGTATTCTTTGGTGTCGATCGAACCAATACTGCTGACCTTAAAAATGTGCTTCAAATCGTCCAACTTCATTATTCCAGTTCGGGCAAACGGATTTATTTCTCTAATGGTAACAACATGAGCCAGCATGTCGCACAACCACTGTGGATCGAGAAAATAAAGGTCACGTAAAGTAGCATCATCGTAGTGCAGAAGAACACCTAAAAAAATGCTATTCACTTGAATGGCTGGCATCATTTATGCAAAAACGTACCATTATCGTGCAAAAATAGAGTAGCTTGGTGGAGTTCGGCCAAGTCTCTGAAACTTCTATTATACCTCAGCTGCATTTCGTTGCTTACAATGGTCCGGTACTGATCTCCTGTCAAAACTGGATCCAAACCGTTTAATCGACGGTCCATGGAAACGTGATTGACAACGTCTTCCAAAATTAAGTAAGTTGCTGGAACTTTTTGTTCTAACAGCAACTCTTTACTTCCTGTAACCCAATTGTTGGTTAAAAATTAAAAGAAAACCGGTTTGTCACCTGGTGGTCTCAAACTAAAAACTGTGTCGTAAATCAAATTGCAGAGCAGTTTCAAGTTGTGCCTGGTCTTGCAACTTATTTCGATTGTGTCGAGAACCCGAGGAAGTCCACATTTTTCTGCATCCACGATATTAATAAATTTATCCCTAATTATCTGTTGGTATTCTTCCGAAAAGTTAGGATTCATTTCTTGTACGACATCGTAGTGGGTGCCAATAATCAATACTGGTGAGTTTGGCGCCCTAGCTTGTATGTTAACCAACCATTGAGAAATTTCATTAATTCCTCTTTGTCCATCTACAATACGCCACACGACCAAATATAAGCTACGCTTCGATAAGAAATACTGATGCGTCGCATAATACCTAAACGAGTTCAAAATTACTATGGCTCCTTTTATGGGACCTACCTACTTACTCTTTTTGTCCACCAAAATCCCAAGTTCTAAAAATTACCGGACCATGAACGGACTGATTCCGCACTTTTTTTTCGTACACCCAATCGCCAATGTCAACACCAACAGTTGACATGTTAGTACCTCGAAACGTCTTGACGTTTATATTTTTATTTCCCATTCTCTTGGCCCAATGCTGAAACCTATGTTGGTGCAATGTAAACAAAAAATATTTAGTGTTACCTCAACGGGTTTTTTTCTAGTCGTGCCTTCTTGTCTCAGCAAATCCAGTAAACTTGTTTTTCCGATGCCTTGAACCCCAACAATCATCAATTTCATTCTGGCATATGATTTGGCGTCTTCGAGGACTGATTTTAAGTAGCCAATGATGTCCATGGTTTTGTACTTTTTACTTTCAATCATTGACTTCAGTGGTTCTTGTAGAGGACAACCGCGAGTATTTAAATTCCATAATCTGGATAGTAAACCCATTTGGGGAGGTAATTCGGTTATTTCTAAAAAGAAATCACAAATTTTCTTAATATTGCCCAACCCCAGTTTTATCGCACTTACCAATATTTCCACTAATGTTAAATATCGATAAATTGTTGAGTTCATAAATGTTAAGTGGAATTTCTTTCAGGTTGTTGTTGCTGACATCCAACATTGATATATTTGGAAACATGAGCCGTGCTTTGCCCAGTAAAGGATTCTATAATAAAATTTTTAACAATGGAGCTTAAAAATCAGTCAAAAGGCGTACGTGTTCAGATTCTTCCTCTTCCGCAGTGGTGAAATCGCCGTCGTCGTCGGTGGCCAACTGTATCCGTATTAAATGATTGTCAGCAAGAACTAGCGTGCGTAGATTGTCTAAGCGTAAGTGACGACGATGTGAACACACCGAATGAAGCACGGCGTTACGCATCGATCTACTGGAATGTCTTTGAACTGAAAAAAGTTGGGGTAAGTTTTATTATGATAAAATTATTTTAAACTATTTAATCCCCAAATCTGATGTCCTATTTTCCAAACCAAAAAGTTAACAGGTTTGCCGTTAGATATGTTCTATAGTACTTATAACTTGGAAACCACCACTTGTACGCCAAAAATGAATGACTAATTTAGACAACTTAAGTAATATTATTATTTAACGTAAAAGTAATAGTTTCCGAGTCGTAAGTAAAACCTTTATTTGTATAAATACCTGGCATTAGTGGAAGTTTGTCTTTGTTGTTAGAATTTTTGCTATAACAAGCCAAATTTGCTAATTCCATGGTATCTTGTGCTTCAACTTGAGGTAAACTTGGCCAACAACTGATTTGGTTGTGACTCAAATCGAGTTGTTTTAGGGAACTAGGATAACTTGTGATGTGCGACATCGATCTAAGCGAGTTAAACGACATATTTAGTTTTGTTAAATTTACTGCTAAGCATGGAAGAACCACAGGAATTCCGGAAAACAAATTGTGTGCCAAATTTAGGGACGACAATTGTGATGACTTTTCAGTTAGAGATTCTTCATTGTGCAAAATTTGCTCAGTAACTTCAACACTTTTGTTCCAAATGTGATGTTTTACCAAATCAAGTTGCCTGAAAGATTTCTCCTTTTTTCTGTAACGTACAGCTTCGGTGAGGTCGTCAGAGTCGCTTTCCAAGTCGGACTGAATCTCACCGTCACAATCATTGTCCGTGTGGCTGGACAATTGACTGTCACTAGAACTTACGCTAATGCGATCCAAATCACTTTTTACGTTCTAAAAAACGAAACATAGTAAAAAAGATTAGCGTAGGAGTTTCGACGTACGTCTGCGTTACTTGGTAATTCCTTCAACAAATTGAATGCACAATTTAACTCCTTTAATTTTGGGGATTGCCACATTTCGTAGGGCAATTTTTGAAGTTTGTTATTTGAAACCACACAAATAACCAATGCTGGGAGCTTGAAAATTGAAGCAGGAATGCAATCCAGCCGATTGTCTTGTAAATACAGCTCTTCTAAAACGGGACAACTATAACCTTCGTCTTTAACGTGTTTTCTGCCTCGAGATTTTTTCGGGGGTGAAACAATCGGAAGGGGTAATTTGTCAATTTTATTTTGGGCTAAATTTAAGTACCTCAGGCTACTTAATTGGAAAACACCTAAAGGTAGTGAGGTTAGGCTATTGCTGGAAATATCGAGCCGTGTTATGGCGTACAAGGCGATGTCGTAGTTACGAGGATTTTGCTTTAATTTGGAATTTAAATGAAGAGCTGCGTCTGTTAACCACTGCAAACGAATTTGAGATAAGTGGCAACGCTGGTTGTGCCAGTTGATCATGGTGGGAGTGTTGGGAAATAAAGAACTGTAGGTCAAATTGCTGATGCTGGAAAACATTAAAAATTGAGACGAATGCGCCCCTTCCGTCATGCACTTCTTATTGATCTTGTATTCCGGATCTGGGTTTGCCTGAAATTTTAAAAATAGAAAAAATGTGAAGACAACCTCGACTTTTGTTTACCTTCACAGACAATAACTTCGCCGTTAAGGTTTCGTCTTTGTTTTGCACCGCAATAGCTAACGCTTTACATTCGTCGTCGCGCGCTCCATATCGCAGCAATAAATCTACCAAGGGGACGTCTCTGATCCGACAAGCTTCAACTAACGCCGACGATTGACTAAAATTTAGCTCTTCTGCAGAGCAGCACCTCGAATTACCATAGAATGCATCCATTAGGTCTTCACTAATTTCTTGATAGCTCCTGATGATCATGTTCGGATTAGCGCCACAATTTAACAATGCTAACGAAATGTCATAGTGCCTTCCTTTAATTGCTGCATGTAGCGCAGTCTCTGTATTGTTGTTGCAGTACATGTTGATTTTTAACGGACATATTAAGGACGAATCCGTATCATTCTAAAAAGTTAAGTTTAGGAGAAAACCTTGATAGCAATCTACATTTTGGTAGGGGGAGGGCACTACAGGTAGATTCCTGCACATGAAATTTAAAAAATTAGCAGAGTAATTATTAGTTAATGAAAATTTTCTAATTTTTGATAATGAAAAAATCATTGAACCTATGAATTTGTTCATCGGGTCAAAAGTAATGATTTTATCTATAATAACATGATCAATAGGCAGAAAAACATTAACGTTTATATAATTTTTCACGAATCTTCCCTCCCCCGCCTTGGAAGAACTACCGAAGCAAGTTTACTTACGTCTGCAATTTTTTCTACCGAAGTTTCTCTAGACAAACTAAGCTTTGACATTATTGATTGAATACCATCAGATATTCGTCTACCAGATGGACTAACTGCTAATTTATTTGTAGCACTTGGGGTCGTTTCTTCTTCCTAAGCATAAAAACAAACATTACAAGTTGGCGTTCAAAGTTTAGCCCCATTCAGATAGGACATTGCATTTATATTCCATAAATTAATGCAGTCCCCGGAATATTTTTGATGTAGTGGTAATGCAAAGGTATTAAATTTTGTCAAATTTAGCTTATTTTATGTGAGCGCTCCCATTCGATTTAGTTTGTTACTTACAAATGCAATGCCTTATATAAATGGGGGATTAAGATATTTAAACAAAAACCCACCACTTTAATCCTTGTCGCTTTAATTTTAAATTTTAGAATCATATCCAACAATTTTTTATTTCCTAGAAGGCAAGCTACATAGAGAATGTTTTGTCCTGTTGCATCTCTTTCGTTAATATCAAAAGCCATACAATACTCCCACTGTTCAGTTGTATCTCTAAAATTTCAGTTTAGTTTTGAAAAGTTGCATGTTGTAAGCTTTACCTAAATTTTTGTAAAATGTGATTTGGATACGTAAACTTAAAAAGTAGATCAAGTATAGTCAAGTGGCCATTTATGGCGCTTGCATGAATCGGTAGCCAGCGTTCCACTGTGTGTTGCTAAAATTTGTTCATTAACCTAAAAGTATTTTGTGGGGTTCATTTTACCTGCACTAAATCTGGGAAGCGTAAAAGGAGCATTTCTACAATTTCCTTGTGACCATGATAACAGGCAATATAAAGGGGTGAATATTTGGTGACAGGGTGAAATCTACCATCGGCTCCATGTTCTAACAAAATTTTGACTATGGTCTTGTTACCAATTTGACAGGCACTGAAAGGAAGCATTTTAACTTAGGAAAAATTAAGTGAGCGTGTGGTTTACATGAATAACAGCGTGTTTGCGCCGCTAGGTGCCATATTGACGATGAATTCGGCATCTTTGGATAAAGAAGTGATGAGTTGCTGCACGGATCTTGTATCTCCGCGACTGCAGGCATCACGAAGCGCCGAATGGATGTCGAGTCTCGCTTTTTCTCTAGCATCTAAAATGTTAGGAGTGTGCAGTTTAGTATCAAATTTTGAGATGATTAGAAAAACTTGCCCAAACGTAAGGAATTAAAATAAACGCAAACATCAATTGCTACTTCGGGAGGAGAACCACCAATTATCTCGAAACTTTCATCCCTTTTCATCATTCTCTCTCAAAAAAAGGATTTTGTAGAAAAAATTAAAAATGTGTGAGTGTAAATAACAAAAACAAAACAAGAAAATTAACAATTAATGTTAAATTTACGCGTGATGTATTTGTGTCATCCCTTCCTTCATTCCTTAAATGGAGATCAGAAATGGAGAGGGTGTTGCAAGGAAAATCAATACCAGGGTGTACACTCTGCGTGAAAAAACCACTTCCATCTTTGATTTAAAATAAAAATAACTGTAAATTTACACTCCTGTGGTTACTGCTTGCTCTAATAATATCAATTACTCACTATTTAATTTCCTGCTTTGGCCGATTCCACATAATTAAACTTCCTATTTAACAGGACAATTATTAAATACGTCAGAATTAACACCAAAATTGCAGTAAACACGCATCTTGCCATTTCAAATCAATTCATTTGCTCCCACAACAATAAACGCAATTCTACCAAGTACAAAATTTTCTGATTTATTGGATGTGCACACACTTAGTCACACACAACTGATAACAAGCACAGCCAATTTTAAATTGCCAATTAAACTCTGATTAAAGTTGATAAAATAATTATCTCATGAGAACAAATAAAACTTACCTGCAACTTCTTTGAGCAAATTCATGCACTCTGTGTGACCAGATTTGTCGGCCAAGTCTGAAGCAGTCATGCCATTCGAATCTCTAACCAACATATTTGCATTTTGTTGCAGAAGTGCAGAAACGTTGCTGCAGTGTCCGTGCTCTGCACTCAGATGCAGAGGAGTCTAATTCAGAAAAATCGTCATTATTTGAAAGCAAAAGGCTGCTAATTTACCTTGTATTCCCCCCTGGGACCGCATTGTATATTGCAATCGGCACCTGCATTTAATAGGATTTGTAAGCACGAAGATGTTTCCGTAATAGCAGCAGCGTGTAGGGGCGTACGACCCCAACTGTCTTGCGAATTTATCAGATGCTGTTGCCCCCCATCTAACAAATCTTCTAACAATTCGGTGTTGTCCCACAGAGCGGCCTAGAGAAAAAGTTTACAAAACAAATGTTTTAAAAATATGGGTCAAGAAACCTGGTGCAACAGACGCCCGGGGAAGTCTTCATCTTCCGGAGACGAATCCAACATTTTATAATTCAACACTTAAAATTAACAATAACAAATTACATATTTATTAACAATTATTAGAAAGTTGACGGGACTTTTGTTGACATTTATTTGACATTTCGTTTGTTTACGTCTGCATTTCTCAAAATTTCGTTAGTGATGACCTCTTGTACGGGGCGCCGTTTATAAAAATTTGATTGAATGATAAAAGAGAGTGGATAATCTGTTGCAAAGAACTAATTTGGATCTTCTATGTGCATAAAAATTATTTCAAACAACACAACTAACTTAATCGTAGCCCTAAACATTTGCTCTTAAATCACCCGACTTAATTCTCATAACTGGCTTTCGCTAGACTTGATGTATTCCTACTTATATTTTTGTTAAATTATTCTTCTTTAACTTTAAGGTTATTGTTAGAGTATGACTGAAGATGATTCCACAGCCAAATCCAAACTTAAGTTTCTTTACTTTTGGACTGAAACCAGAGGAAATAGAGCGTGCCGATTAACGACTGACCACCTCTATATCTCCAGAACGTGACTTTCGACAACTCGTCTGCATACAGCTGCAATCGGTCGGAGACTTCACGTGATACTCCAAAATATTAGGTATAGATGTTCAATCGTTTTCGAGAGATTAAAGGTAAAAGTTTTATTACTTATCGAATATCTTCAAGTTTAGCATAAAAATATAGAAAATCCTAATCTATGGTATTTAGAGTTTAAGATTAATTAAAATAAAATAATAAAAACAATTTATTCTGATAAAATGTATACAACATAAAAAGTTTTGGAACTGCAGCTTTTCTTGTTTATTGTCAAAAATTCCTCAGTCCACCTTATAACTTTGTTGTGTGTTGTGTAGCTTTTTTTATACACGAAATGCTTTAATTGTTGTTAATTTCTATTAATTTATTATTTTAATTAATTGTTTAGTGAAGTAAATCAATTTTACAAGGTAAAACCATAGAACTTGAAACATTTTTGTGTTCAAAAAATTAATAATTATTTTTCTTCACTTTTTTAATTGTCTTTAACTTTTCAAGTCTTTTTTAATATTTATTTTAATTTGTACTATTCATGTAGCTTTACTCAAAAATACTTGATTCAAAAAACCTCTTTTTCTGCTTCGACATTTTCAATTTCAACAAGACTTCAGACCTGAGTATAATTACCGTACTAAACTTTAGTTTGGAAATTTTAAGATGGATGAAGCAGCTGCTTTACCGCATGGGCCTCCGATGAACATACTTCCACCAACTCCAGCAGGACTAGAAGCTTTGTACACTTTGTGTCGGAAAATTTACCCAGATCAGCCAAACCCGCTGCAAGTTACAGCCCTTCTCAAATATTGGTAATTATGAACACATTTTTTCGTCCCTTTTTTTAACTTCCTTCCAATTTATTTATAACTTACTCCCTCTTTTACGCACTTCCTGTCTTTATTTGTGTTCTATTTTTAGGTTGTCAGGTCCTGACCCTTTGGATTACATATCTATGTATTCAAATCCAGGAAATCCACACGAAGATATTCCACCCCATTGGCATTACATCAGGTAATATTAATAATGAAAATATTTCTTTGTTTTACGATAAATTTGTTTTAGTTTTGGTTTGTCAGACCTTCACGGTGATGGCAGAGTGCATGACGTTTCAAGTCTCGACGGTGTCTCAGGTTATGGTTTTGAATTAACCTTTAGACTGAAGAGACAACCAGAAGAAACAGCTCCACCCACTTGGCCTGCGACGTTGATGCAATCATTAGCAAAATACGTCTTCCAATCAGGTTTGTACTAAGCAACCAGTTTTTCAATTTCAATAAATTGACTTTTCTTTAGGTAACACGCTATGTGCTGGCGATCATGTTTCCTGGCACTGCGCACTAGACAATAGCGAATCTCGCATTCAGCACATGCTAATGACATCCGACATTCAGTTAGAAACAACACACACTCCTTTTGGTTCTGTCGAATTTGTTCAAATTATAGGAGTTTGTGCTGAAGAATTACGTGCCGCTCAACAGTGGAATGGCGATGGAATTTTAAAAATGCTCAGTCGCCTACCTTTGTAAGTTTGCCAACTACTTTATTTTCTTAAATAATATCGTACATTTTTAGGGCTGGTGGATTGTGGTTGATAACTGACATGAGAAGAGGCGAAAGCATGTTTGAATTGGATCCACAAGCACACGAAGAAGTGGAAAGAGGTTTCGAACAAGAAGGTTCCAATTTAAGTGGAGTGAGTGCTCGTTGTTCGTGGATGGAACAAGATCAAACAAAACTAGATCTGATGCAGTTGACAAACAGCGTTAACTTGGAGAGATTTGAACAAACCAAACCCACAAATCCTTGCCTACAAAGTTTCGAACACCAAGGGTTTGGGAATTACAAAATGAATATGCTGAAAGACCGATCGAGCATTTTGGAATCGGCCGAATTGTTACACGTCAAGAGGTTGGAGGCGCTACATTTGGTTTTTAATTTGGAAGCCGGGAGCCTCTTACCACTTGCCATCAGGTAGGTTTGTTAGATTTTTCATTTCATCAAGTGTAATATTATGTAAATGGGAGATCTGGTTTTTCACTTTTTCTTCTCATATACAGACATTTCTCTGCCGTATTCTTGTAGAAAATAGAAATATCATTTTTTCAAGATAGGAGTAACCTTCATTTCTTTGTTTTTTAATAGGGGAAGAGTGAGACACGGAAGACACTTCACATTTAAATCAGTTATGGGCGAAACTGCAATTACTTTAGTAGCAAATTCGGTTACTGGGACATTGGTAGATAACGAAAACCCCTTTGTTGCTCAAGGAACTTGGTTGCAAGTTTTAATACCCGACGATTTAGCTCAAGACATGGCAGCCACATTCCAAGTGTTGACGACACCAGAAGCCTTAGCATTACCCAAAACGTTTGCTTGGCCTGAACGAAAATTATCCATCACAATTGTAGCCGACAAGATTTAAACAAGTTTTACAATTTTATATTGCAAATTGACAGGTGCCTTAATATTTATTTAAATTATTTTTATTATATTGTGTAATATTTTACACGCCCAAGAAAATTACAAGAATTTTATTGTCTCAAGTTTCTAAGACAACTACCCATTTCCACTCCTTAGTTATATTATACAGGCGGAAGGGGAGGATCAACAAGAAATTAAATGTGGATAATACTTTAACAAAATATAATCTTTTAAATCTGTTGTTTAACAATGTTATCACATAAACTTTAATAATGTTCTCCTTTAATCGCATGTGAGAGCCAACCGAAATCTATCCAACAGTTTAGTCCTTATTTCATCTTCATCGGGTTCAATTTTTTCATCTTCAATTCTGATTTGTTCTGCTATTTCATTGAATTGTACCTAAAAAATTGGAGAAAAATTGACTTTTATTGAAAAAGGAAGTGGGAATCATTGGTGTACAAGTGAAGAGAAATCTTGGAAAATTTTGTACATGGATTTTCGAGAAGTGGATGAACTTTTGTGATCCTAACTTCGAGCGAGGGAAAATTCAATGAGATCTTTGTCGTTTATTTACTTTGAAATACTGGCAGTTGTGATTATATCAACAAATCCATGACCAGCGGAGGGAATACTTACTTCTAATCCTTCATAATTCAGCACAGCCATACAACTAACTGGAATAAATTTTAGAGTGAGTTTTCCTAATTGGCGCCTTCTCAAAATAAATGCGTAAGGCACATTGTTACTTTTTGATTTCTCAATTAATTCGTTAATCACGCAGCTCAGGGTATCTAAAAATTGTTGTTCTTAACATTCTGAAATCTAATAAAACCTGTGCATACCATTCTCCTTGGTTATTTGAATGTCGGTGGCAAAGAATAAAATTTTCACCCGATTTAACTGCAGATACTTTTTTACCTCGTGTAAACCAACTACATATCTCTTTTTATATGCTCCTTTAATTGGATTACGTTTATAAAGTTTCTGTTGCAATTCAACCAAATTTTTGACAAACAATTTTGTAGACTCTTCAAACTCGTATGGCAGGTTACTCTCAAAGGGGTTTTCCTTTAAGTCAACATTTTCACTTTTGTCTTGCAGAATCTTTTGTTTTAGTAAGGTTGGCTTTTTTTCCTTAGGTTGTTCTCGCACCTTGCCACGGCTCCTCACCGGCATATCAGAATCTAATGGATTACCACCATAACTTCCAGTAGAAGTACCACGAACGGGAACCGATTTGTGCTGTATAGTTAATGCGTTTGGACGATTTAAAAGGTCTGCTAATTCTACATTTATTTTTGCTAAACTTTTCCCACTTGGTTCCAAGTGAACGACTTGATTCGACCCACTTTTATGAACGTTAATGCGACCGGTCTCCTCGAGTGAGGGAAAATCACGCTCGCTAACTGAAAATTCCTGATTTGGCGACTTGAACGGAACATTTCCAACAATTCTTTTTGCATCATCTTGGGTCAGTAAAGTCAAGTAGTTTGATTTTGGTTGCAATTTTAACAGATTCGCTTGCTCCCTTTTTTTTTGATTTTCTAATTGTTTAGCCAACTTTTTTTGCTTATTACGAATCCTACGCTCTTCTTTTAATTGTACACGATCAATTCCATTTTTAGAATTATCATTTGAACTCTCTTCCATTTTCAGGTTAAAACCAGTGCTTTTCAAAATTTGTGGTGACAGATGACGTTTCAGGGAAATGTCCGTTTTAGGTTAACTTTAATTCTACATTGATAATTTATTAGGTATTTAATGAACAAATCAGAATTTTTCAACAAAAAATCAAAGTGGATCCGCCACTGGCAGTTTCAATTTATCTGCCCACCCGCAGTAGTGCCCTTGTCCATTTCTGGACCACGGAAGAACAAAACATCTGCATGATGTCATAAACTAAATAGAATATGCGCATGACAACTACAAAACTTTGAGTTTCAATTTTCAAATCGAAATTTCTAGAATTAAGTGGATTAAAGTCTTAATTATATGTGTAGGTATTCTGCAGTCAGGATTAGTAAAAATATTTTACGAATTCGTGCAACTCCTTATTTATTATTTCCTAAACTGGAAGATTAATCTTGGGGTTAAAATTATTTTGTTTATTAGGTTATGTAACTTTGGAAGGTTTTCAAAATAAACTGGATGAATTTTGGTTTTTAAGTTTCCAAAAGAAGTAGATATGGATTACAACAATCCAACGTCGTCGGATGACGAAGCTTCGTCGAGGGCCATTCTGAAGTATTCAGCTTTAGAAATAAGAAATTTAAATTGCGATATCAACTTGCAATCAACCGAAGACGACCTGGAAGAAAACGACGATAAGGTAAAATCGGTTGCCATCGTTAAGTCTTCATCTGCGTGCAGGGTTGAATTTCGCAAGTTGGATTCTAATACAAATTTAAATAAACCTCCTCAAAATTGGTTGTGTCCTTCTGTTGGCCCAGAAATTAATACCGCTTTGCATACGACATTGTTTGGTAGAACGCAGGAACAGTTTACAAGGTATGTAAAATAGAGTGCACTCTGAAAAGTCTTATTCTATTAATTCTTATTTTCAGTTTCCGAATTGCCCATATGTTTGCAAACTACGTCGGGAAAGTAGATGTGGTTGCAGACGCCGAAGTAATAAAGAGTCTGCTCAAAATTCCGTACTATAAAGGCCCAGTTAGTGTTATTGTGCATAGAATCGGCAACACTTTGCTCATTGATAATTTCAACGTAAAGCAATGCCTTTTACAAATTCCCGATAAAAAGGAGTTTGAAGAGTTGCGACGTTTTCTGGGTTGGATTGCTAAGAACAATGCTTTTAGCAATACCTTGTATGTTAAAAGTAGATGCCGTAAGAAACTTCAAGAAAAGAGTTTGGTTTCCAAGTTTTTATGTTACAGTGTGAGCCCTAATAACAATTTTATGAGAGAAAATGTTGGAATGCCGATATCGGATTCCATTCCCGATGAAGGCCACGATCCCTATGCTCATTTTCACAAATATAATAGAAACGTTTATTGGAAATTTGAAAGCTTAAAAATGCTGATTGGTACAGACATGCCGATATTCGGACAAGGAACTCATCCGTGCATTTCGCTACGACTCCACGACATGAACAAACCTATCAGTGTTTTAACCGGAATTGATTATTGGTTGGATAATTTAATGTGTAATGTTCCGGAAGTAGCAATGTGCTACCACTTGAATGGAATTGTTCAAAATTACGAGCTAATCAAAACGGAAGATTTACCCGGTTTGGAAAATTCACAGTTTTCTTCCTCGATAATCGCCGATATAGCTAAAAATATCTTAACGTTTCTTAAATCAAATGCTACCAAGGCTGGCCACACTTACTGGTTATTTAAACCAAACAATCAAGATGTTGTAAAGTTGTACGATTTGACTTCGTTGTGCTCAAAAAATGTTCCCACCAAAGACGGAAGTCCTTTTATTGTGCCTGTCGCCATGTTGCTCTACAGATGTGCTTGCAGCATTCAGTATTCTTCGGATAAGCATCAGCCGAGTGTGGTGAGGATGTTACTTGAAAATTGCGTGGAATTGTTAAATAAAGAAAAGTATCCAGAAATTGTCACATCATCTCATTTTATGCTTGCCGAATTGTATATTCCATTCGATATTGTTCCCCAGTCACCCATCTTCAGGAAGGAAGACTGCGAGCAAACATTTGATGATGATTTACCAAGTAAGTAGTTTACATCTTAGAGATAAACAGCTCAGCTACTCAACTAGAATTTCAAGTTTCTTTAATTTATTTCTTCTTACAGATAGCGAAACTAAAGAAGAACAAAAATATGAAGAAAATCAAACCAAGGAAGAATTTACAGTGAATGGGAAAGAATCTCACCATGTGCAAGTCCACGACATTCAGGAGTCTTCTTTGTCTGACTTTTCTGTTCTTGGAACGCCCACATTTAAAGAAGAAAGTAAACAAAAGATCCACGATGATTTACCAAGTAAGTATAAGTAGATAAACTCTCCTCTGTGTGGAATACATTTTAATGGCTTTCTCTTGCAGATAACAATCACAGATCAGACTTAAAATCATCTTTAGCCGATTTATCAATAGAAGATCGATGTTTGAGTGCTCTTCATCACATAGCAATGGCTCTCGATTCTCTTCAATACTTCCAGATCACTAAAGAAAAGGAGGAGGAAGTGGTGATGGCCAAACCATCGGAAGCGATTCCAATGCCGTACCAAAAATTAAGCGAAGCCTCTAATGCATCGAAACCTAGTAAAAAAAAGAAGAAGAAAGACAAAAAAGAGAGCACCAGTAATAATCCAAACGCGGAATTTAGCGATTCTTTAATAATTACAACTAACGTAAAAGCCCAACCTCTGCCGGCTTGGAAAGATTTCAATGGAGATGATGAATCATGGCGAGACCAACTAAAGATGCGGCTTTACGAAAAAAGCAAATTGGTCTATGCAACTTTGGTGGAATATTATTTTAAGCACAAAAGTTATGGTGCAGGTTTGCGCTGCTTGGGTATGCTTGTGCGTTGTAATCAAATTGCGATGAATATTTATAGCTTGTCAAACACTTTGGTAATGAGTTCATTGTTCACCAAAGCGGGAGATTATTGCACGATGTATGCTCAGGACTGGAGCAAAGCTGAATCTTACCAAAAAGCCTATGCCACATATACGGAACAAGACGAAGAAATGATAAAGCAATTGGAAGGGGACGAAAAGAAATACAGCGGAAAGAATTCCGATGTTAATTGGATGTTTGGGAACGAAACTATGACACTTCAACAAGTACTTGAAAAAGGTGAGAAATCTGTAAATATATCTTGGGCGCCATTTGAATTTTTGTTTTTAGGAATTGAATCTTACACTGAGGCCTTGGGATACCAAAGACACGAAAGTATTTATTCGAAATTAGGAAACGCCTATAATGAACTGGGGAGGTATTTCTTGGACGAAACACGTCGAAATTTCGCCCACCTGACTCCGAGTTTGTGCAAGAAAGCGAAAGAAAATTTGGATAAGGCGTTAGTTAATTTAAAGAAGGGGGCCAGCGAAATGTCGCTCAATTGTGCGTTTGTTTATTGCAATATAGCGCACTTGCACCGAATTTTAGCGGCATTAGATTTTGAGAAAAATGCTAAATTGGATGACGAACGCGAATTAGAGTATAACAGCGCCATTAGTAACTATCGAACTGCATTGAAGATTTTGGATAAAAGTGAAGATTATGTAACATTCCAGGAACAAGTACGCTGGGACTTGACGTCAACCGAGTTCACCAAGGCTTTTCTTGTGTATGAATATGTTAGTTGTGAACGCAATTTGGTAGGTTACTTTATCTTGTGAAGTCTTCGGTATTTAAAATTATTTTATTAGGTTAATAACCAGGATGTCCAGAAAGCTTTTGAAAAATTAGAGAAATGTGTTACAAGCTGTAATGTGTCACATGATAATTCATACTTTGTTAAATACCAAGAAAGACTAGGAAAAACTTACCTCTACATGGCTACATTGAAATTTTTGTTGTTGAGGAAAGAGAGCAATCAAAAAGTTTTAAATCTTGATCAAGCTATGATTAAGAAGCTGTACAATGAAGCCATTTGCTGTTTTTGTGAAGTTAAAGAATTTGAAATGTTTGTATGGACACTACATGAAAAGTTGACCTTTTTCCGGTACCTTAGTTCCGGTAAGTTCTATCACTTGCTCAAAGCTTGAAAATTTATTAATCTTGGATAATTATCGTAATTAAAACACTTGGCTACAATTTTTGGAAAACATACAATAACTTTTATGTTTCTTTCTGTAAACATAACCATCTGATAACTGTAAAATAAAATATGAAAATGATCTGCGGCAAGGCATTTTGCACTCTTGGCTTTTTTTTTCTGCCACTACGATCAAAATATTATATTTCTCCGTTGTCAGGTCGAACGTTTGGTTTTCTTATCATGAAACACATTTGAAGACTTCATAAATTTTTCAAATACCGATAATCAGGTTTATCATCAAAAGATCTCTCTGATGAAGTCTGCTGAGAGGTAAATTGATTACGATATCTTACGGAATCACTTGAAAGTTTGGACACAACCACGATCAACAAAGCAACACAATAGGTTTCAAGTTTACTAACTGATTTAGTTGATGATTGACAATAATAATATAATATAATGTAAATTTTTTTAATAATAGTATTCAACCATAAATAAGCAAAGTGTTCCTGTTCCTTTTGGCACTTTACATCTTTTTAATGTTTGTTTGTTTTACAGTGTCAGAAAATCCAGAACTCAAAATTTTCCACCTTAAGACAGGCTTGCAGGGCACATTTGCTATAAGAATAATTCTGCAGTGCAATCTCAACCTGATAACCGACGAAATGGCCAACACTTTGCTACAATTTTTGGAAAACATCAAACCTTTACTGCAAAAAACCCTACTTAACTTGCTCAAGTTGGTTAAAGTTAATAAGCCCAATCTTCAGAAGTTGTACGAAGAGTGCTACAGAAAATCTCTGTATAAAGTAACGAACAATAATGCTAAAGAAGCAATACAAGGTTTATTTACAGCTTTAGAACAAATAGAAACAGATCTACAAAAAGCACAAGAAATTGTTTAGAATGTTTTATTATTCACGGAATATGAAGTATTAGTACCTTTTAAATTATTTTATAGAATAGCGACACAATATAATAGTTTTAATTTTGAACGATAAAGAATCTTGGTGGTGGATTTTCCACGTTTGGTAATTGTTTTCATTGTGATAAATGGGCAGCTTTTGTCTTTTAGCTTGACTTATATTTTTGTAAACTTTTATTGTTCATTTTCTCACCTTTTTAAATTGAAGGACTTGGATTCGGAGCATTCTGAAAGTTTGAAACGACAAAATGCTATCTTGTGGCCTTCAATATTTACAGAGAATATGAAGTTGTCCTATATTTTTATAGCAAAAACTGTCGATATGTAGATTTTAGGTATACAAAAAGACTGAAATTGTTGAATTTGTGGTGAACAGCTACAACTTTAGTTGGACAAATTGAAATGGAGGTGAAATTTTTATAACTTCTGTTTTAAATTATCTTTTCTATTGTATTTATATTACTAAGTTGATGTTTGTTAAATTGTTTTGCTAATAAACACTTTTGTAAAATTGTCCCCATATTTCTGTCTCACCCTGTACATTTTATAATTCCTATAGATCTCCTATGATGAAAAGGATAATATATTTTGCTAATTTGTTTTTATTGTCTGTTGTGTCGCAAACTGCGATTAGAGTTGATTTTGAAGGACCATCTCAGCCCTTACGACATTTTTGGAAAAGTACTGGATTATGGTAAGCTAACGTTTTTTTAAAGGAAGAGTTCAAAGGTTAATTTTAAATTTTTAGTCCACCCGATCCAAAAAACGAAGCGTACAAGTTTTTGTTATCAAGTGAAGAAAAATTGAATTTGTTATATATAGGGGCATTACCAAACGAAGCCATTAAATATGTTCGGATTCATTGGCTCTTTAATTTGGTGAACGTTAGGTACTGTATTTTGTGCGATTGAATAGCATGTCTCGATAGCCGTGATCGTCTAGTGGTTAGGACCCTACGTTGTGGCCGTAGTAACCCAGGTTCGAATCCTGGTCACGGCAATGTGTCACACATTGTCACGGAGAGACTTTTTTTTTTTTAAATTTTAGTAAAGTAATTTTGACTTGAAATATTAGGAGTAGATATTTTGTTTGATGTTTTCGAAATTTTTTGAAATAAATTCAATTTAAAATATAAAAATTTATTAGACTTTATTCAAAAAGAATTTTTTAACAGAATGGAACTTAGAACGAATTTGTAAATGAAATTTTATAAAAGTTACTTAACTGTAATGTCCAATTTAATTAATTTTTATTTTTTACTCGAAATTCAAAGCTACACAAAACGTAATAAATAATTGTGAAAAATGAATGCTTCAAATTTAAAATTGAAAACATCTTAAAAGAAGTGAATTTGTAAAACGAAGTTTTTTATGTTAAAAATTGGGGAAGCTGTGTACGAAATTTTAACTCTCTGGGAAGATTTTGGGGAAGTTGAATTAATAGTTATTTATGTACCAATGCGATAAACTGATAGTGTTCAGTGCGTAGCGTAATTTTTTGAATGTTTTTAGAATTGAAAACGAAAATTTCGTTTATGATTTTCATTATTTGGACCTCTTATTGGATTGGATTAAAAATCAAAGACTAAGCGTCGGGTTTGAATTAATGGGCGTTCCGATGCTTGCCGAAAACCTCGGAGGGAAAACTATAAATTTTTCGTTGAAAACCCAAGAGTTCTGGTATAACATTGTTTATAACTTAACCAGAAGATATATAGGTAGGTGAATGATTTCCTCAGTATTTTTTCACTATTATTCCGACTTTACAGAACGATACGGAGTTAAATACGTGAGCCAGTGGAGGTTTGAGACCTGGAACGAACCCGATTTGAAAAACTACAACATCCTGAATTTTACTTCTGAAGGTAAACGTGGAATTTGTAGAAATTATGATTCTAACGTTATTTCTCGCAGATTACTTTTCCTACGTGGATTCTTGCAGGGAAGCCTTACGAGATGCTTTCGCGCATGGATCTGTTAAAATTCCCAGGTTGGGAGGACCTGCGGGTTTGTTTAAAAATCCTAGGAATCATCCCTTTTGCTGGGGGCTGCTGGAAAAATGTAATAGCAACGTCACTTCGTGTCCCATTCAATTTATTTCCTTTCACAAGAAAGGAAACGAAACCACGAGGGCAGTTTTGCAAGAAGATCTAGAACTGATCGGACAGTTTCGTTCCAGATTTCCGAATCTTCGCTTGTTGCCGATCGCTAACGAGTAAGTCAACTTATTAACACTGGAAATATTGTGAAATTTGATGTTTTAGCGAAGCAGACATTTTGGTGAATTGGTCAAAAAGTAAGGAATGGAGAGGCGACGTGAGGTACGCAGCGATGGTAACCCGAGTGATAATCGAACATTTTAAAAGGATCATCGTTGGTTTAGGAATAAAAATGGAAGTTTTGAGCAACGACAATGCATTCCTCAATTATCATCCCTATTACTTCACTCAGAGGACGCTTTTGACGAGGTAGGAACGCAAGAATTAACTTAAACCATAACTGGGGAAAGGAAATGAGGAATGAGGAAAAGAGGATATAGTTAATATTTAGGAAAAACTAATGATTTCAATTTACTTAAATAACTAGCAGGTTAGGCGGCCTCTTGGCCGCCATAAACTGACTTATAAATTGTTTAATTTCCTTATACAGCAGGATAACCACCTACTTCATTGTTTGAATTTATTTATGGGTTCGGGAATCAATTTGTCGAAATGTTTCTCTTCACGGCTGACTTTTTCACACGAGTAAATTGGTTACACTCGAAAACGAGATTTACGGGGGTAAGAATGAAAGTTGGAAAACAAATGGATTACTATGGATCAATATCCCTAAACTGCCTGAAGAATATCCAAATCCGAGACATTGCATTGCTGTTGAGTTATTTCATTTCAATTTAATCGAAAAGTTGTTTTCAAACAGCAATTTCTATTAGGTATGATTTGCGTCGCTTTTTTCCATTTTTCAGTTCCGTCGAATAAAATAAAATTACCTCACGTTTAGTCAACTTATTTTTGGAGAAAATCATAAATTTAGTTTTTTAATAAAATAGCCGTAAAATAAAATTTATTATCGAGTCTTCCATAGGAACACTTTTATTAAAACTTAAAAATTAAATATGATTCGAGTATTATCATAAAAAATTCAAAATTAGAAATTATGACGAATATTAAAACAGCATTCATCTCGGAAAAAATTTTCGACTAACATTAAGTAGATTAATTTAATAGCCCCGCGTGTGTTTGAAAAGGAAACTTTGGAGTTGCATTAAATTTGAAAAATATGAAACTTGTTCAATAAACGAAGTGCCTAATTAAAAGTTTCTAGATTTCAGATGAATCATACCGAACCCCCTCATATACAGTTCGTGAAAAAACCGGTCTATTCAGTAATGGCTTTGTTGGCGTTGCTAGGAGATGAATACCTTCAGGAAGAAATTATTTCTCCCGACCTGTCTTTATCCTTTTTAGCATCCCGTTCGGTAATAAATAAAAACAAACCCAAAACTTTTAGTCTTCTTGTTTCATACGCAAATGATACTCGCGAGGATCGCCAGACAACGAAAACCGTGGATATCAAAATTTTGAATCTGATGCCAGACACTAAATATGTCGTTTATTTGTTGGATAATTCGGTTACAAACCCATTTTCTCGCTGGAAATCGTCCGGATCTCCAGTTTTTCCATCCGAAACTCTACGGCAAAGTATGCGAAACCACGAGGTGAGACAATGAAGTAGTTGCATATATATTGCAGTGTTTTACCTCTGATTTAGGGGTGTAATTTAATTTTTTTTTAGGAACCCTACAGGTTGCAAGGTCCATCAATCGTGTCAGATTCAACGCTTAATGTTCAAGTCGAGCTGACATTACCGTCTGTTGTTCTCATACATATTTGTCAGAAGAACCGCAGACCTCCTGGCAGGGTCACCCATCTTCGAGCAGTCAACATAACAAGGAACGAAGTCCTTCTGGTTTGGAAAGACAAACGAGTGGAAACTAAGTATAAAGAAGTAAGATTTTAGTTGTTCTTTTGATTCACGTACTTGTTCCGTTCAGGTGCATTCGGACCTACGAAGTGGAGTTCCAGCCAGGTGGACAAAACTTTTCGTTCGGAAGAGTAAATCCACGTGACACGACGTTTCTATCGTTTCATTTTGTAGCGAAAGGTAAAGTGAAGTTGTGTAAATTGATTAATGATAACTGAAACCGCACTAGTAGCATGCAAATTAATTACGTTGTTCTGGACGTAATGTGTCATGACAGCTTGCAGTGGTGCTTATCAAATCTCGCTCTCATAGGACGCCATTTGGGACTACGTACTTAAACAAATGGCATTTGTAGTGGTAATATGAATAATAACATATTGCTTTGTTAATTAACTGCTCAAGCGTGGTATTTGAATGCAAATCTTACAAGAAAAGCGGAAGTTCATTGCAGGAGTGGAGCGGTTATCCAAATTTGCTTTAAAATTTAAACGACCGCAACTTAAAAATTTTTGAAGCAATAAAAAGTTTATCGTTGTTTTTCCAAATTGTTTTTTTGTGAAGTTTCTTATTTTCATGCTGGGAAAGCTGAATGCAAAATACACATATCTAAACTATTAACAACAGTTTCTGACATAAAAATTTATTTCAGCGAGTTTGGAAAGTGAAACTACCCGTGGCAAGTATCGTGTTCGAGCAGTGGATTATTGGAATGTTTCCGGAGAATATTCCAAATACATCGATTACTAATCTAATGAAATGCAAAAATTAAAGTTTTTCAATAAACCGCCCAGTTTTTGTTTGCACCTCGTAACAATAATTTATGCGCGTCATTAGTTTCCGCTTTTTAAAAAGTCGGCGTAATTTTGTGCAAGCGTCTTTAGCAAAGTAAATTTATAATTTATTCCAAAGTGGTGACCACCCACGTTACATCGGAAAATGTTTGTTTATGGCTACCGTCGTAACGTGTTGCTTTTTTGCATATTAATAACTCATAAAATAATGGACAAACTCGACTGAATACAGAATATTGTCGTTTTTCAGGAGACTGCAGTTTTATGACCTTTTTATATTTGAATAACAGTTGTTTTTTCTTTGACGTTGAAAAACAATCCTTTCCCGGTTCCAAAAACCGAAAGAAATAAATTGGATAAGAGGTTTGGACTAGTAATCATTCAGTATCAATAGATAGTACTATAGCTAAGATTCAAAATAAGTTTCATGCTGAACGTCAAACTAATTCAATTAGGAAAACTTAATTGTAAAGTTTTACAACCCCCCCGAATCCTCGGTTTCCAATATTTACTAGAAAATAATTTTAAAATTGTTTCTATAGGTCACAGTAGATCTGGGGAGGGGGGATATTAAAATTTCAATTTAAAAACACTTGGCTCCGCACTAAGATTCCCAAAAATTTCTAATCCGGACTGATCTTGATCGTCAGACGGTTAAAAAGTGAAAAATTTTCACTTTCACCCTGTAGATGTTTAAATATGCGTCACGAAAATTCAAATTATTGTGATTTTTTTACTTCCGGCTTAACACATATGCAAAAGCCTTATCGATAAGGCAAGATTACAAAAAAATTATAGAAACAAAAATTAACTATTAAATATTACTCACTTTTATTCTAAACACAGCCGAGCTAGGTCGTCGTCGTCTCAAAATTTCATTGTGAGTGAATTTATTATTTTGCACTTTTGCGGACATTGGTAACTGTCAAGATGCATTGGATTCAACTGGTCGTGGTCTGTTCTTTTCCATCAAAATACAAATTGGATTGTTTGAATATTAACAAATTGGACGCCCGTAAGGTATAAATGTTGTATTTTGCATGGTTATTAAGAAAGTTTTGTGAATGATTCAGCTTTTGAACAAACTTAATTATACAAATTTCAACTTGTTGTCATTTTTCAAACTTGATTTTCACCAAAACGACTGTGGATTTCGGTGGTTTCTTTCTGTGTAGAAAATTTAATACAAATTTTTGTTTTGCAGAATTCTAATCGACAGTTATGGCTTTGCTTTATAACGTCACCATTGTCAAATTGCTGACAGCGTCATTTCGAAGAAAGAAATTTAGTCAGCATTGAATCGACTGGTAGATTTTCCGAAAAACTCCAAGAACAAGGAAAGTAAGTTAAAAGTTGTTATTTATTCGCATTGAAAAGAAAATTTGGTAAATTACTCAACTGGGGTGAGTAATTACGTAACTTTTTAAAATTCTATCGGGCTTTATGACGTGAACATTTAACATTTGACTGTCAAATATGATATTAGCGTCATTTGATTGAAAATCTTCAGTTAATCGACATGCCTTAAATTTGATATTTTGTAGGTACTCATTCTTCCATTGTGGTAAATACATCGAACATTTTAATCTGAAGATGTGAGTGACGTCATAGCAATGTGAAAATTTCGTTGGATTCGGGAAAAAGTAAGTTGATATGTTTACTTGATTTACGAAAAATAAATGTACAAGTTTTTGCTTTTGTAACCGCCCACCGGTGGCAGAAATGTAAAACAATTGTTTTCACACAAAAGTGAAATTAATTGCATGACAAAGTCAAACTTTTGTTTTTCTGCGGACGTCAACACAAGTTAGCTTCGTGTAATTTCAATAACCAAAGCTGAAGTTTCATTTTTCATAAAAACAATTGTCTTATGTACAGAGCTGGGAAGTAACTGAGCAAAAAAGTTACTTTCAGTAACTTATGCCCGTTTTCACCAACAATTCCCTAACGTTAAGAGTTCCCTAACGTTGAGATAAGAAACTCTTATGTCAAATTTGGTTTTCACCAAGCGATAAAAGTTCCTATGAGCGTTAAGAAATCCCTAACCTTAGGTATCCGATTTACCGACCCCTAAAGTGTTAGGAATTCCTTAGCGATTGTATTATAGTCAAAAAGTGAGCGCAGTATGACAACTCGTTTGACAATTAACGTTTCATAAATTGTATAATAAGCAAAAAGCACTTTTTATAATACAACCTCTCGCCATGGATTTTGGATAGATTGGAAAGATTTGAAGATTCATCAGATGATGAAGTTGTATACCCCAAAACCATTAAACAACGGGAAAATTATTTTGATAGTTTCAATGAAGTGAAATTTGCTGCAAGATTTCGGTTAAGAAAACAAACTGTTTTGGAGGTTTTCAAATTAATAGAAGGATCTCTGGAGTTTATCGGTAATAGAAATCAATCAGTATCGCCTATTAATCAGCTATTACTGGCAAAGCTATTGCAAATTTGCGACCTCATTTTGTAAAATTTCCTACAACCGAGAGTGAAATGTCTGAAGCAAAAGCAGATTACTATCAAATATGTGGTTTTCCAAATGTGTTAGCAACAATTATTATTGATTGTACCAATACCAATAGAATTAAACGAATTTGAAATATCCGTCCAAGCATATAATTTATTTTTATTAGTATATTTATCAGTTTTTCTACTTAACAAGACCCGATCTTTTCTGACGCATGATATTAGCTTAAATTTTTCCTCCGATGTAAAATTTGGGCATCTCTTACGGTTTTTTGTCATTTTTAGTTAACACAATATACACAATATTGTAACGTCACGTCAAATTCAAATATGTATGACGTTTAGGACCCGTATTAGTTCATTTGTTGACTGTAAAAAATACCTAGCAAGGGAACTTCTGGTTAAGAAATTCCTATCTTGGTGAAATGCAAATTTTCCTAAGTATTATTTTATGGAATACCTAGCGTAAAGAATTCTTTAGTAGGGAATTTTTAAATAAATGTTGGTGAAATCGGGCATTAGTTACTTCTAGGAACTTAGTTACTATAACTTAGTTACATTAATGTTGCAAGTAACTGTAACTGATTTATAGTTATTTTATAAATGTAACTGTAACTAAGTTATTTTTATAAGTAACTTATGCCCGTTTTCACCAACAATTCCCTAACGTTAAGAGTTCCCTAACGTTGAGATAAGAAACTCTTATGTCAAATTTGGTTTTCACCAAGCGATAAAAGTTCCTATGAGCGTTAAGAAATCCCTAACCTTAGGTATCCGATTTACCGACCCCTAAAGTGTTAGGAATTCCTTAGCGATTGTATTATAGTCAAAAAGTGAGCGCAGTATGACAACTCGTTTGACAATTAACGTTTCATAAATTGTATAATAAGCAAAAAGCACTTTTTATAATACAACCTCTCGCCATGGATTTTGGATAGATTGGAAAGATTTGAAGATTCATCAGATGATGAAGTTGTATACCCCAAAACCATTAAACAACGGGAAAATTATTTTGATAGTTTCAATGAAGTGAAATTTGCTGCAAGATTTCGGTTAAGAAAACAAACTGTTTTGGAGGTTTTCAAATTAATAGAAGGATCTCTGGAGTTTATCGGTAATAGAAATCAATCAGTATCGCCTATTAATCAGCTATTACTGGCAAAGCTATTGCAAATTTGCGACCTCATTTTGTAAAATTTCCTACAACCGAGAGTGAAATGTCTGAAGCAAAAGCAGATTACTATCAAATATGTGGTTTTCCAAATGTGTTAGCAACAATTATTATTGATTGTACCAATACCAATAGAATTAAACGAATTTGAAATATCCGTCCAAGCATATAATTTATTTTTATTAGTATATTTATCAGTTTTTCTACTTAACAAGACCCGATCTTTTCTGACGCATGATATTAGCTTAAATTTTTCCTCCGATGTAAAATTTGGGCATCTCTTACGGTTTTTTGTCATTTTTAGTTAACACAATATACACAATATTGTAACGTCACGTCAAATTCAAATATGTATGACGTTTAGGACCCGTATTAGTTCATTTGTTGACTGTAAAAAATACCTAGCAAGGGAACTTCTGGTTAAGAAATTCCTATCTTGGTGAAATGCAAATTTTCCTAAGTATTATTTTATGGAATACCTAGCGTAAAGAATTCTTTAGTAGGGAATTTTTAAATAAATGTTGGTGAAATCGGGCATTAGTTATTTTTATACGTAACTTAGTTGCTTTTCTGGAACTAAGTTACTTTTCTGGAACTAAGTTACTTTCTATTAATTAAGTTACTTTTACTGTTACCGTATATTTAATCAAAAATAGTTATTTGTATTTCTATACAGAAAGCACTACTTGGACACCAAGTTAGTACTAAAGTGGAAGGCTGGGATAGTGCGAGGGTGTCAAAGAGCTTTCTGTTCCTGGTATACCTACTTGTATACCGTGATACACATTATATTTTATACGATTGTTAAATTATTAAACATTTTATAAATTTCCGCTGTCATTTCAGTTTTGAAACTGTAACCGTATTTAGTGGGTGCACACTGCACAGTGCATGTAACTTTTGGTTTTTTTAATCAGCGAGTTTTTTTTTATCTAAGAAAAACCATTTGATTTATGTTTTATGTTTTTTTGCATAAACTGTATGTATTAAAACCTAATAATTAAAAAATAATTAAAATGTGTACCTTGTATTTACATATATCTATCTAAATCAGGTTAAATTGATGAAGAAAGTTCGGGTAATGAAATGTAACTACAAAAGTAACTTGTTTCAAGTAACTAAGTTACTTAAACTAACTGTAATTAAGTTACTGACTTCAAAAGTAACTGTCTAATTAAGTAACTAAAGGTATCTTAATCAAGTAACTTGTAACTTGTAACGAGTTACTTTTTAAAAGTAACTTTCCCAGCTCTGCTTATGTACTTCAGCTCCGCCGACACTAAAGTGTCTACTATACCAGGGGTGGCCAACTTTGGTGTACATAAGATCGATGTTTTTGCGGTGACACCGTCGATGTTAAATACCAATGACAACTTTGTTTTAGCTTTTACGCCTTTTTTTTTAAGAAATTAATTTAAACAACACGGGTAATTATTAATTTTCGAATTTCACAATTTGGACTCGCAATCGACCGATTGACTCGTTCGCCACCCCTGTACTATATTTATACAAAAAAATTATAAGAATTATTTCTGCCTATATTAATTTGTAAACATCTATTTTTTATAGCAAACTTTAAAACTAAATTTGAACCACGGAAAAATACTAAATGTATTTCTTTGTTGCAGGTCAGGCTTTAGCTAATTGATTGATTTAACTCTACCTCAATACAATACTGTATTGCAAGTATTTAAAAAAAATCAGTGCAATTGAATCACAAATAAATTGACAAATAATCGGTCGGTCTTCGCGGTCGGGAGTGCGGTGTCGAGTACGAACTTGTGGAATAGCTTGATGGAAGCTTTAAATATAATCGCGATTAATTTTGATCTAAACCATGGTTTTAATAGTAGTGATCAGTGTTCATTAATTTTTTTTGTAGCCGTTAAAAAATTGTGCTAGTGTTTGAACTTTTGTGTGGTGGTGTCCTAGGATGGAATTGGACCACAAATGACGACTATTACGGCAGGACTAAAGTGACAAAGGTAAATTTAATTGAAAACACAAACTGAAAAAATAAATACTAATAAATTTCTTCTTCTTTTTATAGGTAAGGGTCCACGTTGTGGGTTTGTCATCAATTAGGTTAGTCAACAATTTTTTTCAAGTGATGTAGCAGTGATTTAATGTGATAAAGTGTGAAAACTACAGTTTTCTTGAAATGTAAAGTGTGCTAAGAACTCTTAAGGTAAGAAAATTATTTGTTTTTCATGTGTTTGATTTTAGCTCGTTTTATTCCATATTAGGAACAATTAAGGTTCATACAGAGATTACATTTCGGCGGGTTTGTTTTTCAATAGTCTACAATTCTTTGGGTAGATTTTTCTTAATTTTAACATTATAACTTTTTTAATTACAGATAAGTTGTCCGGGATTCGCGTACGAATATCGGTCGGTTCTCGCGGTCGGTAGTGCTGTGTCGAGTACGTATTATTCGTGGAAAAGCTTGATGGAAGCTTTAAAAAATCGCGATTCATTTTTGATTTAAATCTTGGTTTTAATAGTAGTTATCAGTGTTCATTAAAAAAATTCTTTCGTGGCTGTTAAAAAATTGTGAAGTGTTTGAACTTGTGTTTGGTGTCCTAGGATGGAATTGGACGACTATTGCGGCAGGACTACAGTGATTAAGGTAAGTTTGATTGAAAACCTTAAATGAAAAAAATATATATTAATAAATTTCTGTTTTCTTTACAGGTAGGATCCACTTGGTGGCTTTGTTGGTCAACAATTTTTTTCAAGTGATGTAGCAGTGAATTATTGTGGAAAATTGTGAAAACTACATTTTTCTTTAAATGTAATTTATGTTCAGGACTGTCAAGGTAAGAAAATTATAATTACATTAACCTTCCTATCCAAAATTTGATTTTGAATTCAAATTCAAAATTTTGGTTTACACTTCTAGACTTCTTAGACAATGATTATAACTAAATGATTTTACTGTGAGAAAATAAAAGTGGAGAATTTGTAATTTTTTAATTTTGTGAAGTTCCTAATTATAATAGGGGTAGAGGATTAAAATGTAAAACGTACCGGTGAAATGGTACTTTTTGACCATCTGATCTCTTTATTTTTCGCTAAATTCGGTGACCTTGAGAGAAGAATAAAGCTGGTATGTTAGGAAGATAATTTGAAAATTAGAAGTCAAGCCATTGAGCGGTTTTTGAAATGAATATATGAAAAACCTCAAACGCACCGGATGCAGGACCCTTAACAGAATTGTTATTACGCTTCCGCCTAGCTAAGCTATTTCAGCCATCCCTGGTATATGTGAGCGGGCAGTTAGAATAATTTAGGTTCGCATTTTTGGAAAATTTGCATAAAATGCAACAATAATAATAATTTACTTAATGGAGTAATTAAAAATGTCATCAATTTAGCATTATCTTGTGTATTAATGCTAATTTGGGTATGTAAATGTGGACACAAAACGTATAAAATGGAGATTATGTGCTATGATACAATTAAGTGGAAAAATGTAACCAACTTTTTTAGTGGTTGTTCGTAATTAGAAAAAAGCAAAACATTTAAATTATTTTGTAAATACTAAAGTAAAAAGATAAGAGTGAGAGCGTTGAAATATTCCAGTTGTTAGTGAATAACTTAGGGTTTAATTAACGCCCGAGCTTAATCATGAAGCTTGTCAAAACTTTTGAGTCCACAGCGGCAGTAACGGCTGTTCGTTTTAATGGACATAACTACTTTTTCAACAAACATTGTTACTAAATCATTCTCTATAGTCGTTTATGCACAATGTTGCACATTAAAGTTTTTAAACTTGGATTGGCAAGGCGACCGCAAGTGACGCCCGAGATTTCTTCCAAACCGCTATTTCTTGCACAACTATCGCAAAACAGAGCACAATTCTTATACAAAATGGAAAATTATTATCAGCGGAGAGATATCGACAAATTCTTCACTTTCATAAGCCACCACCGAAATGGAAAAACGGAAATATAAAATTTCACTTATCTTTCTATAAGGAGTGGATAACCAAGAAAAAATTGCAATTGATATAAAATAAAAAGAAATGAAGGTGAGATAACCCACGCTTTTCGAGATGATGTCGAAACGATTTCATCAAAATTTATTTAAATTGGACGTTTAGTATGGTGGGCGGTTAATTCGACTCGCAAGGTTTTCTATATACAGAGACGTCTCTAATTTGTGCCAGCCAACAAACGACATAAATTAAATAGAGCTTTCGTGAATCACTGCGGTGCTACAGGTGCCACGGATTTGGTTTTATAAAGAATTACAGCACCCCAGAGCTTTGACGTGTCCAATGTAGAGATAATCGCCTATTCAACGATTGCATTAAGGAGTACAACACCACGCAGAAGTGTTAATTGAGGGGAAGCGCGCCCTCAGATATACTCCGAAGCACTTTGATATATACATAGGGTGGTTTGCATAAAACAAACGAATTCAAAACATAATTCAACCGACAATTGAATTTGAAAGTAGATTTTTTTTAATTTCACGTGCATCTTTACTAATTCGGCTGCAGCGCAATTTTAATTAAAAATGAGAAGTTTGAGGGTTGAAACGGTAAGATAATATACTAGCGCGTGCGTCCCTTGTTGACAATTCCCAAAACTACCTTCTGGATTTTCTGATAAGAATTTTAATTACGGCATTAAATAAATGTTTGCGTCGAGTCGCGTTTCTAAGGCCCAGTTGTTCAGTTCCAATCTACATTTTTTTAACTTGACATAATTTTATGGAATGATCGAATAACTTAGATTCGTCGCCGGAAGAAGAACATAAAAGCAGTCAATCATTAGCCCAGTTTGAGGCTTGGGAAAAACCGTGGTCAATTGAAAAGCTCTCTGCGGGCCCGCGTTCGGATCTCAGTACTGACTTAAGTCTGCATTTTATTTAAAAAGTTTAGTCGTGAAGTTTTTGTTATTAAAAATTTTAATCGCATAAGTATATAAATTTGAGTGGAATAAAATGATAGAGTGAGATTAATGGTGGGTGTAGTAACAGAGCTTTTAACAGTAAATTATGTGTGTACTGCGACATATACGTGACGTATGTGGGTGAAAATGTCATTATGCAGTGTTATACGGTAATGAAGCTGTAGGGTGTTAAGTGCAAGAGCATGTATCAACGTTAGTTATTGCGTTTAACTCTTCTCCAAAGATTCGTATAATTTTATATCAAAGAAACAAATTAACAAGTTATGATAATGGGAAACTGTAAAAACTCTAAGAATTACTTTTGCATTTTTGAATTTTTTGCAAATAAAAAAGTAGTTGTAGGGTTTTGAGTGGAGTATGCACTTATAGGGTCGTAAATTTTGCAAGCCACCCTAATTGGTTGTAATATTACATTCGGCATTCCTCGCATACTTTTCGATCCAATTTTTTATGGCTCATCAACATTAATGCCAAATATTGAGGGCCAAAGACAATTTTTGGAAGAAAAAAGTAAAACTTGACATAAATTTCCATCAAAACCAATAAGCCCATTATTTTAGAAGTAATAAAAAGATGATATTTCCATAGAAACTCCTATTGTTTCCTTGCAGGTGCTGCCTTCTTCACGGCTTTCGCAGCTCCATTTATTACCAGTAAAATTCAATTTTGTAACGGAATGCTGAGATAGCGTGCCGCAGTATCGAAAATTAAATTCGTTTTGAAGATGAATCGACAAAACATATTTACTTATCAGTATTTATTGTTTTATTTTGGGACAAGCTCGTTAAATTTATTTCAAGAGGACATCAATACGAATTACAATTCAATAAGAAATAAGAGGATTTTTTGTTAGATAATTTAATTTTCCTTAAGTATTTCGAATTTTATATTTAAGAAGTATAAAAGTAGCAAAATCGAAATCAATATTTTACGTTGCTCACACGAATACACGGCCCGTTAAAAGTGGAATTCGGTGTTTAAGTTTAAAGCCTCTTCGTATGCTTCCAATAAGTTGACCACCAAATTGCATTTGGTAAATGCGGAACACTTAGCTTTAAAGCTTCACTAGGTTAAAATTTTTTTTTTCCGGTGCCACAGTGCAAGAAATATTCTTGTATATTGTGATATATTTTCAAAATTTTTCTCTCCCTGGTTTCGAATTTAATTTCCATATAAATAATAATACCAAATCTTCATAAATCGCACACTTTTATTTTAAAATAAAATTATATTTTAAACTAATATCCAAATATGGATCAAAAATTGCGGAGCGTTTATCAACGCGTCCATACGCGTTGGCTTACGCCATTCAAAAGCTAATTTTTCTATTAAACAATTACCAACATAAACAATTCAAAATAAAATACAACTTCTACAGGATGAAACATAAAACATCTTACAAACATAATTAAAATAAACAACCCCCTACACAATTTACACAAAAAAAACATGACATTATTACCCCCTTGGATTTAATTGCCAAAACCCACGTGTTTTTCAATTAAATACAACAACCTGTCATGTTAAAAAAAAAGTATTTACAAATAACAAAACAAATTTTAAATTTTTAACAAAGTCAATTATTTACAAATTTTTCAAAATCAGTATTCAAAATAGCAATTTTCACATATTTAAATTTAAACATTTTCAAAATAATATCAATGATCAAATCAATTTCTTGACAAATTTAATTATTCCAATTTTTAACACATTCAAAATAAAATTTTCGAGCTAATTATTTATATAGTCACAAATCTAAAATAATAAGTTTAAAATTATTTATAAAATTCAAATCAAATGTTCATCATAAACAAAACCAAAATTTTCAAAATTAACCCAAACAAATATTTATTTTATAATTACAATTTTTGTTGTTGTATCATCCAGCATCTATTTTTGTTTACCTCCATCTCTTTGACTTCCATAAGATTATTTCATCTTTTGGACTCCACATCTCTAAAATTATCCCAATCTTCCTTCCAATTTTCATTCGCATCATCCAAATTTTGTTCTTAGCATAGCCAGATTTATTTTTCTTGCGTGTACAAGAATTTTTTTTGTGTCGAATTTTTAATTTCATATGTCCACCAAACGTAGTTTCGTGTCCAATTTTAATTTTCGTTTTGAATCCAAATTTTATTATGTTTTTGTTACCCATTTTTTTAAATCCATTGGTTCTCCTTTTGTGTCCAATCTTCCCTATTGTTGTACCACATTTTTTTCTGTGTCCACATTTTAACTTTTTGTGAACCGCATTTTTGTTTTTGATTTTGAGCATTTTTCTATTATTTTTTCTGACTTTTCTTGTCTTTACCACCTTGTTCACCTGTCCATTTAATATCTTCTGTCCCACAATTTCATCTTGAGCCGCATCATGCCAGAAGTTTTCCAATTTTTCTTCCAATGAGTCAAATTTGTTGTTCATTTCTTCTTGGCTTTTTATTGTAATTTTTGTTAAATTTCTTATTAAATCTATTAATTGATCCATTTTAATATTTTATGTATTTTTTTCTTCTTAATTAATATTTTTTTCCAATCAACGTTAAGTTTTTATTTTTGTTATCCAAACGGAAATAAATTTTTAAGTTTTCATAAATTTTTTAATCAAATTATAGAAAAGATAGTTTCATTTTTACGTTTCAATTCTTATCTTCTTGAGTATAAATTTTTATCGCCCAGCTTTCCAATTTTGTTGATTTTCATTTATAATATTTAACACATGGCAATTTAACTTAATTTTCTTGCATTAAACTCAATTTCCAAAGGTTTTTTATCTCCCTGGCATATCCTCTTCGAATCCCTGGTTTCGTGTGCCAAATAAATGTGATATATTTTCAAAATTTTTCTCTCCCTGGTTTCGAATTTAATTTCCATATAAATAATAATACCAAATCTTCATAAATCGCACACTTTTATTTTAAAATAAAATTATATTTTAAACTAATATCCAAATATGGATCAAAAATTGCGGAGCGTTTATCAACGCGTCCATACGCGTTGGCTTACGGCATTCAAAAGCAAATTTTTCTATTAAACAATTACCAACATAAACAATTCAAAATAAAATACAACTTCTACAGGATGAAACATAAAACATCTTACAAACATAATTAAAATAAACAACCCCCTACACAATTTACACAAAAAAAACATGACAATATATTGCCGTGTTATTTTAAGAGAGCATAAAAGTTGGTACTTTGGTTTATTAAAATTTATATTTAATACTCACAACGTCAAGTTGAATTGCAGTGGCTAGGACGTCTCAGTTGTTGATTTGTATAGCCTAGAAGCACCCATGTCATTAATTCAATTTATAAAGCCCACGGAGAGAAGGTTTGACACTTTTAAGGTCGTAACATGAAAATTTTATTGCTAAAAGGACATAGTGTAATGGTAGAATTTACTTGTCCAAAAAGCGGATATTTTAATGCTTGGTGATTTTAATAAGTCAAACACTTTAAAGGAGTTTTCGTACAAATCTGTAATTTCTATCGTTAAATTTTTAATTTAGGTGAAAATGCAATGCTTTAGTTTATCACGGAAAATTTTATTAGGAATAATAAGTTGGTTGCTACCTACTTGGGGGGTAGGTGAAAGATATTAGTTGTTAATTTTATAAATAAAAAGAGAATTTGTGAAAAAGAAACAGAAATTTGATATATTATTAAATTTGAACTGGAAAGCTTTTGTTTCAAAATTCTTGAAGGAAATTAATGAAATTTTATCCTCCAAATTTCAACATACAATTTAATCGTAGAGAATTTTTGATATTTTGAAAAGGTAGAAATTCGAAATTATAATATTTAAATTTTTTTAAATTATGGGAGATATGGAAAGGCCCCAGACTCAATCGCCAAGGAGAAGTTATACTGAACAGAGAAAAGTTTATCAAATGTATGAATAAATGATCATTTTTGCATCGAAGAACAAACTTCATTGTATTTATGCATTTGTTCATCAATACAATGAAATTTTTCATCGTCGTGAAACTAGTGATTTTTTTGATCAACAAAATAAACTTTTTTTTTCAGATTCCAACTCCAAATTAAAGATTTATTCCAAATTTTACTTTTAGTCCAGTTGTTTAGTTGCAGGTTAAACCAAAAAGTTTACGTTAACTAATAAAATATTATGAAAAGCTGTTTTTTTTATAAAATATTGGTTAACTTAAAATTTTTGGTTTAAACTTCAACTGAACAATGCGCTTAAGTTCTATTGTCTTAAATCAACGAGTACCTAAAGTACCAAATATAAATCGTGGTGGAATTCCTGACCGGGGGGGGGGGGGGGGGGGCGTTCGGGCAAATCGATTTGACATTACCATAATTTACAGTGTAGATTCTGATTTCAACATTAAAATTTTAAGTCCAAAATTTTCTTTAACCTTTTAGTGTTTGAATGCCGGAGAGAAGCATTGGTGTACAAATAAATTTCCCCAGGTTGTGCGGCCTGAAGGCCTCTCCTATAACACTCCAATTTTTTAAATTGCGGCTCAAATTAACGGCTCTTGAGTTATGAATTTAATTTAGTTACAAAATATTACTGTGAAAGTACCTTAAGAAAACTTGGGAAGTCTGGGGGGGGGGGGGGGCGGTACGAATTTGGACTCTGATTTTTATCATTAAATTCTTAAACTCTAAAACTCATTGACCTTTCTAGCGCCGCAAGGTTAGCTTGGTCGTCCTGACCTTTTATGCCCGTTTGCACCACCTACACTTATAATTTAAGTTTTCCTTAAATATTTTTTCTACCAATAGGAAAACGGAACAAGTGACAATACCATTTTAAGTAGCACTTAAATTTTAACTGTAGTGCTTGTTTGCACAACTTATACTTAAAAGTGTTAAGCATTCCTTAAATCGTTAAGTTCCACTTATTTTCATTGCACCACTGAACTAAGTGACGCTTAACGTCTTACGGAACACCTACATTTAATCCTAAGAAATTGACCGCTTAAACTGTCGCTTAACCTCAATTTACGGAAATTTGTTTATAAAATATTACCGAATGCTGTATTGCTTATCTAGACCTCCACTTAAAAATAATTAAGTGCCGCTTAGGTAAGGGTCACATTTAAGCAGCAGTGGTGCAAACGGGCATTAGTGTTTGAATGACATGGAACTCGACTGATGTGCAAATAGATTGATCAAGTTATACTACTGACCCATCCCTTTTCCATTCCAATTTGTGTTAGGTTGGTAGCTTAAAATAAACCAATCGGATTTAGGTTAGCAGTTTTTCGATATTTGAAGTATGTAGTTCACCATAAATTTAAGGTGGGTCGTTTTCAAATGTACACCCTGTATATTATATTAGTAAACTAAGACATATTATAAAAGAGCAACGCAGCACTGATTGATTCATTATAAGTCACAGGTTATGGGAAGATGGACGGGTCAGTGCGGCCTTTAGGCCGCACAACCTAGGTAATATGGTATCTAGTACAACATAAAAAGCCATAATTTTTTGTTGCTGCACAACATGGGAACAAGCGTTTTTACGTGTTTTAAAAAAATTGGCTTTTGTGATTTTCTTCCACAAATTAAATTAAAAATAAATTTCATTTCCTTTGCATTGAAATTTTAATGGAACATAAAAAGTTTGTTAATAATTTACATTAAACGCGGTACATCAAAAGTTTAAACTAATTCAAGAGATAGTAGAATTCCAAATATTTAAAAAAGTTTATAAGTTAATTAATTTTAAAAAGTAATGTTTTATTCATCTAGTTCCTGAGCTAGTTAGTTACCAAACTAGGTAACTGGGTAACTAACCTAGTTAGGGAGCAACGTTCAAAACGTTGCAGCATAATGCAGCTATGGATTGGAACATTGCAATATATATAAATGAGATTTTTTATACGAAATTTCCAATAGTTGGTAATTTTTAGGTTTAATATTAATTATTATTTATTGTAATTAATTGATGTTGTCCTGTTGAAACGGATACCACAGTGTTGAGGTATACATTTCTGAAGTATCGACTTGAAACTAGATAGAAGATAGAGTGAAGGTTATAATAAATAACCTTAAGATTCAATAATCGAAGATCCGGCAGTAAGTAAATTAAAATTTGACAACAAATAAAACTTATAAATAAATACAACTACAAGAAAACATTTTTAATAGATAAATTCTATGAAATATTGGTATTAGAGATATAAAAAGTCGGTGTAAATTCGGGGGGGGGGGGGGGGGCTGGGGGTGTAGATAATCGGTTGTCAATGCTTCAGGGGTATTCAATACCCCCAGATCCATTTGAAAAAAAATCTGAGTATAGCGCACATAGCGGTGTGCGCTCACTTTTAGAGATTTAGTATATTTTTGAAATGCCAGCAAATTTGGATCATGATGAAGTGAAAATTTAACAAGAATAAGTAAGTGTTGAGATTTATTTGCGCGAAAATAATTATTTCAAAATAAAACAATGTTATCGACTATAAATTTTCAGTAGCATTGTGTTGCCATTTCCTAATCGCTTTTCGCTTCCATAAGTCACGGTTTCAACGGCTGACTCTTACTGATAATGGATTTAATACGATTCCTATTACTAATGTATTTAACAAACAGATTTATAATTTCCCTACTGGAGAAGGCACTTAAGACGTTTATTGTGCCAGCTAACATAGTCCTATACAACACTTACATGTATCCCCCTAATTATGCGATCTGATGCAAAGCTATTAAATCAATTTGGATTAAGCTCCCCCTTAAGTAGTTCTAAAAGGAAATATTTTGCGGTTGCTCTGTAAATATTCCAAAAACATAACCAACATTTATATTATGGATAAGATTTATATTCTTGTAACAAATTTAGCATTCCATGCACAACTTAAACCAGACTTTTCTCTTACTCCATATTTTATTTTTATGTTTCAAAAATTATTTTAAAATTTTGTGACCGAACGTTCCTGCGCATAAATTTGCCTTATTAATAAATTGACGTTTGCAAGGAAAACATTTATCGAAGCCTAATTGCCCGAAAATCAATCTATTAAATCAGGCAAGGTGAATTTCTATATCTGAATAGTGTCGATCGTTCCCTTGCTCAAAGGTGATTCTAAATTTACCCTATTCCGCTTGGGAAATCATCCGGCAACTGAGTTGACGAGATTCCGGTTTCAAGCTCATGGGGAAACGGACACGAATCTAGGGACAAACCAATAGTCATTGTTTACTCTAATGTGTTTGTTGTAGTTTTTCTTTTCTTTTTATTCTATTAAATGTATACTATGCAAGTTATTTCACAGAGTTTGAACATTCGAAAATGCTCAACAAGATTTTAGAATTAATTTGAACACAAAACGATAAATACGAACGACGATGTACCCATTAGAATCATGAAATGTTTTTTCAAATAAGCAAAAAGCTTTAATAAACATGCTAAATTGAATATCAGTTTTCCAGAAGAAATTTTTAAAAATATGAACGCTCAAAATTCGCATTTACAACATTACACCCAGAGTTGTCTCTTTTTTCTATAAGGACGTCTTGAGGATGAAAGCACAAATAGAAAAGGCAAAATATTTATTGCGTGCAAAGGTATCAACTTAAGACCTCATTTTATAATAATAAAAAAAACAAAAATTCAAAAACTTGCTAAATTAATTATTTTTTCTGCCAATTATTTAAAAAAATATTAACATTCCTTTGAGTGAAGGCTTAAATGTCTTTTTGAATAACCTGGACGTGCAGTTTTATAATTTCAAATTTCAAATGGAAATGATTGCTGACGGGTGTGAACCTTCGAGTGTCGTCGTAGATGATCTTGACGTGGAGTTTTATAGTCACACGTGGTGCAGGAAAATTTTTTCTGGTTTGAGTTATGCTGTTTTAAGTGGATCAACAAGCAACTTTTACGTTCTGCCACGTAGTCGCAGACTTGGCAGCAAAATGATAACTCGGGGTTATTTACTTTTAAATGTCGCTGTAGATGACTTTGACGTGGAGTCTTATAGCCGCACGTAGTACACGAAAACAGTCTTATTTCTGAGCGACGTTGTTGGTTTTCTGTGTAATATCGACATTGTCGCTTACTGGTGTGTACTTTTAAGTGTCGCACTAAGTGGTCTTCACGTGGAGACTTGTAACCGCACTCTGCACAGGAAAATATCTTCTTTCCTGCGTGAACCTCTTTGAAGTGGCATTCTAAATTTGTTTTGTACAGTCCCACGTAGTCACAACTCTTACATGAAAATTGTCGCTTTTGTGTCGTTCTTGTGTGAACTTCTAAATGAATCCGCAATTGACATCTGTTCATTGTCTTATAATCACACATTGTACACGGGATTTTTCTGATTCTTCTTTTCGGGTTACCCTCTGATTTTAAGTGCGTACTGACGTGTCGCGACAGTTTACTCTTATGCATAGTTCTATAGTCGCAGTGCGTACACGTAAGTGTTTTCTTTACCGTATGACGAGCTAAATGCGTTTTCAAGTGACATACACGCTTAGCTCCATACCCACAAATGTCACACGTAAATGGCCGATTTCCTACGTGAACTGTCGCATAATGTCGCTGAAGATGCTGTTTACGTGGAGTTTCATACTCACACATAGGACACACAAATTTTCTCCGTTCTGCGCTAACGCGTTTTCTTTGGTGAATTTTCAGATGTTGTTGCAGATGATTTCTACGTTTGGCCCGGTAGTCACACATTTGACAGGGAAAGGGTCGTTCGCCTGTGTGAACTCTGAAGTGACTCTGCAAATCGCATTTCCATTTGGTTTTGTAGTCACAAATTGAACAGCAAAATATTTTTATATTTTTGCTACCATTTTGCCTTCCAGTTGAGTGCGTACCTACGTGTTGTCGGAATTGGCTCATATGGATGGTTTTGTACACGCAGTTTCGACAAGATATTGTCTTTTTCCTGGTGTGAATTTCTAGATGATGCTTCAAGTCGTAGCTTCTCAAAGCCCGATAGTCACAAATCGTACAGGGAAATGATCGTGTTCGCACTTCCGAAGCGCCGTCCAGGTCACGAAGTGTACCCAAACATGTCTTGAGGTGTTGCTGAAAATGCTTGAAGTGCATGGTTTTGTAGTCGCACTGTTCACATGAAAATAATGCTTTTCTGGCGTGACATTTTAAGTGTTGATTTAAACTGCTTTTCTGATTGGATTTATAACAGCAGAGTTGACAGGAAAACGGTTTTTCCCCAGTGTGGATTCTTTCGTGCTGGGTTACATTTGCTTTAAATTTCGACCGATAGTCACAGAATTGGCATCCGAAGGATGGTTTAGTCTTGTGGATTTTTAAGTGCAGTTTTAAGTGGTTCTGTTTTACGGCTTTAAAATCACATTTATCACATTTAAATGTTTTCAAAACTTGGGTAACACCTGGTGCTTTCGAATCCTGCAATAATATTGGTTCATCTTTATAGAAGCCTTCTTCGCTGGAATATAGAGTTTCCTGGTATGTGTCCATTAGATCTTCCTTTATGTCAATGGAATGATGGAGAACTTCCAGACTGTAGTCTGATGTTTCAATTTTGACCCTTCCATTGGAATTCCAACTTTCTAAGAAGTTTAGTTTTAATTAGGAACGGAAAGTGCTTTGATGCAGTCGGTACTAACCTGCTAGACTCCAGCGGTCATCCTCCATTGTGCTACGGCTTCATCAAAACAAACGCAATGAAAGACAGTTATTATTACTACCAACGTTAAACTACGAAAGTTCCTTCCAATGTTAAAACAATAACAAAGAGAATTTTTCTATTTCTGCTATCTGGAAGATTAATGATGAGACTGAAGTTGGAAAAAATGCCTGATCAAGTTGTTAGCATGCAGATTGGAATTGGAAGTTAAAATTAATGCAAAAAGTTGCAATTGCCAACTGTTTAAAATTTTACGTTTTAACATACAAAGGCTCAAAAGTGACAGCCATAAAATGTCAACTGGAGACGAAGTATAAACGATTTCATTACAACATTCTCTTCACAACCATGCATTAACAAAGCTGGTAATACAAAAGATACATTTGCATACACACCAAAAAGGAGCTACTTAAAATTCAAAAGAATAATCTTTGCGTTGTCTTTTACACTTCCGCTTAAAATACACAATAATGTTTATAGCAACATTAAGTGAAACGCGCAAACTTTGGCATGCGTTTTATTTCCTGTCCCTTTTGTTAAAATAAAATTTAATTTTCTTTAAGGATTTCGTTCAAGTAATAGTGATTTTATTTTTCGGGCATAAAAGTTTCCTTAAATTAAAAAATTGGATTGGTAAATCTTGGTGTAAGTAAACCGGATCGATAGTTTCAAAGAGAAACACCAACCAGAGCAAATAATTTACATCTCCGACCTTATTGAGGTCAGAATGGAATTGAGCTTAATTAGGATCTAAGGATGAGAATCCTGGCTGTACGGAATCGTAGGTGCAAATATTTTGCAATAAAAGGTAAACGAATTAGGTCTTGTTGATTTTGTTAACTTTCCGACACCGCCCTGTATACCATTATCCTTTATATTATTACCCAGTAATTTTTTTTCCATGTTAGGATTTAATAAAAAGTAAGCAACTATGTTTGGCGAGCTTTTATGCGGACCGTTAAAAATAATTTTATGGAAAAGTCGAATACGGCAACAATGTAAACATTATTAAATTCAATAAAAATTTTATATTGCGTAAAAAGAAATGGATTTTGATTTAAAATTAAGTTAGCAACTGAACTATAAATGCTTACCTTTTCTCAACGTTTGCTTTGTTTTGCGCCCTATCAAGACTAACCTCAGCCCAATCGCACCCTCGAGGATGGAAAGCAAACATTTTGGATACTTGTTTTCCAGCATCAACTTGTGCATGTAGATGTTACCAAAGAGACCTCAGAATTATTGTCTACCACGATAAGATTCCAATGTTTAACAAAATAATTTTTACCACCAATCGAACGGACAAACAAATTTTTAATACTCCAACTTTTGTAATTTATCAGGAAAAGTTATTGTAGGAGTCTGTTACTTTTCATTTTTTATCAGATAATTTGAATTCGCAATATCGGGCAACGCTGTTTATCATTTTTTGTTACCTTCATTTGTTTTTCTAGAAAATTAGCAACAAAACAATTTGTTTCAAATTAACCTAATTTCCAACAAATTTTTAATTGAGTTTCGGCTCCAATTAACTGCAGTACCGAGGTGTTCAGATTTATATTCAGTGAATAAATTTTTACATAATTTTGAGGTCGGTATATTAATATAATTCATGATTACTACCCCCCCCCCCCCCAATGAGAAACAGTGTTGCCGTAACTCTTGTTTCAACTGTTTCTCAAAGATTGCTTGGAGACTTGTAGTTCAATGGAATATTTTTCTTTTACTTTGTTTAGAAAATAATTTTAAATTTTGAATTTTGCGAACACTTGTTGCTTGGACCACATAAATGCAGTTAACTTCTATCGATAAAAAGTAAGCGGTTCGAATTATTAACATAAGCTTTGCAGTGGATAATTTTATTTATTTATTATGTAAATCAGTGGTTCTCAACTTTTTATTAGCTCCAACTCCATTACTAAAATTCAAAACTTGCTCACGGGATATGTTTTTGTATGTAGCATTAAAATGTTAATCGTTTGTTGGTACTTTGCTCGAGTTGATTCGATGAGGAAAATATGAAAAACTGGTCAAGCATTTAATAAGCACGAAAAGGTTCCGTTTTTTTAATCGACTAGATAAAATAAGATTCTGTCTTTTTCAGGGAAAACTTGAACTGAATTTTAAAAACGTAACCTTGTCTGCATTTTTAAACGCTTCATTGATTTTTTATCGAACCACGCAATAGTTTATTTATACATTGGAATAGATATATCAATTTTAAATTATAATTGCACAACTACTAACTGTACGTTAGTAGAACGATTTAACTCACAGTTAAGTTAAGTAAGTTAACTAAAACTATAATCTATAACTATAAACCGGAAGGTTTGCGTATATGTTCTGTGATTGATTTCATTAATTAAGAAGCTGCAACAATGCAAAACAAAATTGCGAGTTATATTTTTACACCCAATAATCACGTAATATAAACGTTAATAAGACGTTAAAATGACGTATTTTATCCGTTCAAAAATAAAATAAGTTTACAATAAATTAGTAGGTTTCATTCAGGTAGATGGATTTAACAGGCACAAAAAAATTGTTATACTTTACCCCCCCCATTATTTTAAATTTGTTTATAATTCGCGCTTTTCAGTTCTATTTTTATTTAATCGATATTTTATTAATCAGTGGCTTTGTCATTTCGGTTACAAAAAATCAGAAGAATAGGGCGCAGAAGAATTTAAATTACGATGAGAGTATCACAATAGCTATTTTGCTAATTTTGATACGATTTGGGAATGTAAGCCAAATCCCCTCTATAGTAATCAATCATCTAACTAAACTGAGCTTTGCGTATTGCACCATAACAATAAATTTCGTGTCATGGTAATGTCATTATTAAGTCATTATTGTAATTGCATATTTGCATCTGCATTGGAGGGTAGCATTAAAATGTAAATAAACCCACCTACTCAACTTCTTACTGCCTTTCTTGCTTGTAAATATTGTAATAATTAAGAAAATTGATTGCGAGTACCTATACCAAGACTTAAGCGACGTGATTATTTTGCCCAAATAATAATTAACTTAAATTAATTAAATTATGGAAAGTAGTGGAATTGTTTTTTTTTTCAAAAAACGCATTTAAAAACATGGCCTACATTGATTTTATAATTGAAACAGTGCAAAATTCAATTCTGTTTTACGACATACTTTGAAGCTGAGAAAAGGCACTCAAGTGAAACCAAAAGCGAATAAGAAAAATTGTCGTGGAAAACGTTAGCGCACAAAATAAATCGAATCAGACTAAATTCCTTAACTTTCAACCGTAAATGATCTATCTGCTTTTTGAAATTCGGAGCATTTGGTTAGATTTTGATTAGAAAAAAATAATTTTGCGCTGTTTGCTTGCTTGGCTTTCATAATTAATGTCGTCGAGGTCCGGTTTATCCGGAGGCTTTATGTTCGGCAAGCCATTCTTAAGACAAACAGTTAAACTTAATTGTTAAATTCGGTGTAAAATATTCAAGACTTATAGGCTAGGGTTGCCATTAACCAGCGCATTGTGCACAGTGCATTTGTGCAATAAACCCGCCATAATTTCCGTAACCACGAAATATGCGAGCATGCGAATTTAGTGGATATATAAAAGCATTATTAGGGAATAAATTTAAGGTTTTGGTCGGGCGGAGGGTTGTAAAAAAAGTTAGATCATTATATAAGATGTAAAGTCAAAATTTATACGTCCAACTTGTAAAAGAAATGCAATCAAAAATATTTGCTTTCCATATAAAGCTACATATGTAGAGTGCCTCTATCAATTTTTTAAAGATTGGTTGTTATGTTTACACTCTGGGTTTTTTATGTTTATGGACTTGAAACCATACTTGCCTTTCAAATATCTTCTTCGTGTTGCCCTGCACTTTAGCGCTTTCAGTTCTCATTCACAACGCCAGCGGGGTAACTTTTATAGCTATCTAAAGCTTTTATCCACCTCTCTCATCATCTATTTTCAGTTTCTGACTGCTATTCATTCTCACAATTTATATACAAAATATTTTATTGCCAAATATATTCAGCAACGCCTTTTCAAGTAATTCTCCTTAAAAACGTATTTCCTTTGTACATACCGAGATAAAAAAACATAATAGCTGCTCTCAAAACTTACAACGTTTTACTTTTTGCTTGAATTTTTAAAAATATATCACAATTTTAATATCTGCTGTGGTGTCGAGAAAAAATGATAAAGCTGTACTATACATAATACACATTTTTACCCTTACAAGGGTGAAACACAACACAATGTACTGCTAATATGAAAAGCTTAAAGAATGTCTGGAGTTTCCTCCGGTCTATTAGAATTTTAAATTTTCTTAATTAGCCTAGCGGGAAAATGCTTTTTAACCAAAAACTTATTCGGCCTTCAAGTCCAGATTGTTGCACTTGCAGGATCTTTGGTTTACTCCAGGCAATTTGGCAATAATCCTTAACACGTAGATATTGTTAGGAATTTCCCAAGTGTTGGGAACTTTTAGTATGTTAAATAAAAGATCTAAGTGACTACAAAATTCTTTTGTGTCTTTTTATGCCAGACACCGAAAAGATAATGCCGAGGCGTCAATCCCAGAAAACTTTGAAGCTATATTGTTAGAAAATTGTTTGCTTAAATTCTTCTTTTTTTAAATAATTACAGAATAAAGTTCAATGTAGAAAAACCATCAAACTACAACTTTCATCGAACTTTTCAAATAAAATTGTAACTTAAAATCCGAGCTTCCTTTTTTAGTTTAACTTTCTTCTAGCCAAAGTGGTCTTAAAGGGTGATTTACCTTTTTCGAAATTTAGTTCAAACGTCAGGGCTGGTTATTAATTTTTTGGGTGGAATTTTAAATTCGCAATGGCGTTTTTTTAATAAAACGAAGAAATATGAAAGCATGGAACAAAGCAGCTATCTGCGGTATGTTATTTATTGAGGACTGACCCTTGTACATAACTTTTAAGGGCTTGTACAACCGCGGATAAAAACCCAACAGTTCTGCCAAGTACTAAATTTCAATTTAAAGTTTTCAGAATTTATAATTTTAATTTCGCCTTTTTCGCAATTTTAGTTAGCCGACTTCGTAATTTTTTTAAAACTTATACACATGTGGCATCTGCCCGCATTTACTGCACGTAGCTCCAACACCAAAAGGAAAACTTAAATAACTTATGAAGCTCATCCACTTTTACAACCAAGATCACAACCCTTAGTCGTTTGCTACCGACCCAACTTTCGCAATCGAAAAACTGTGTCCACTATGACATTTTAGTTGGAAATTCTTAATTGGATTATTTATTTATTTTATCAAGGTGAATTTATTTTTATCGTCACTACTGCATTTTCCAGTTTTTTGTTGTTGTTTTCTTTCTATATGATTTGCTCTATTTCATTAAAAAATAAATAATAAACGGGGGACACTTAAATTTTTATATATTCATAGTTTGCTTCGCAATTATTTTTATTGTGTTCAGGATGCAATTGGAGTATTTTTGCTCTGTACTTGTCCTTTAATGTTCTCTCTAATTTAATTTCCTTTGTTTTTTTAGTAACATAAGATGAAAGCTATCAGGTTGTAATATTGAGGAAAATTTTGTTACAGAATAATTTTTTGATTGTATAAAAGACAATTTGGCAGAGATTTCAAGTGGTCGTTTGTTTGCTTTGATGGCATAAGTGCCATATTTACAGTGATCTTTTACTCTAAAATTACAATTTTGGTGATTTACGTAGGGTAGATAATTAAATATCTTTAGATTTTTATATTCTATTTTTATTCCTCAATTTTAATATTGCTTTTTTTCAATTTATATTAATTTGTAAATATAAAAATGTTATCTTATGTACATTTTTGTAATAAATAAGGATGCGGAATTTCACTATAAACTTGTTGAGTTGGTTTAAGAAATCAAACTTGTGGAAATGGTAGCTATCATAAAACTGATCATTGCCGTAGGAATTTTAACGATACAGAATGTAGGAGGTCTGGGGGTATAGATTATCCTTGTAAAAATGCTGGAGAGTATTCCATATCCCCCAAATCCTCGGTTGCTCGCGGGAAAAATTAGCAAAAAATTATTCTAATTTAAAAGGAAATTTCTTATTTCATGAAACCAATCATAGAACATGCATATAAACCATCCGCTACCGAAACCGGGGGGTCTAGGGGGTATGAATACCCCCAGTACACCAGTAATTACGCATGCAGAACTAAAAATCTGTAGGCCTGAGATCTCTCTAGATTAGATAATATTATATTGTTTTATTGAGTGGATAGTAAAATTATAATAATTTTATTATTTACTGGTAAACTGGAGAGTATTCAACCTCCCCCCCCCCACAAATCCTTCGGTATGTACTGCCGCGCCGCGATTTCTAAAAGAACTTTGATCTGGAAGATTACCGCAATTACCATCAACTTGGATCACTTTCCGTTTTTTCAATCAAAATATGACCAAGAAATCATGTGAGTCCTAATGATAACTACCTTTGATAACAATTGCTGGTGTACTGGGGGTATTCCATACCCCCCAGTAGACCCCCCGGTTTGAAAGAAAAATAAAGTTTGTATTTATGATCTGCGACTAATTATTTTAAATAGGAACTTTTTTGAACGATAGAAAATCATTAAATCTCATCTGAAAAGAAGATAACCTTCTTTGAAAACAGTTGCCAATGTACACTGAGGGATATTGCATACCCCTCAGACCCCCCGGTTTGAAAGATCCTTGCTTTATTTTTATGCTCTGCGATTAATTATTATATTAAATAGGAATTGTTTTGAAAGATAGAATTTTGTTCGGAAAGATTAAGAGGGGCTTATTTAATGAAACCAATCACAAAATATGCATAAAAATCTTTCGGTTTTCAGACCGGGGGGTCTGGGGAGTATGGAATACCCCCCAGTGTACTCCAAATTTTTTATTTACAAGAAAAATCAAGGGTTATTGAGTTTTCAGTGTTGGAGATATGGCAAACCCTTCAGTTTTCTCGTAACTAAAAAATAAAAAGTGAACTGGAGGGTATTCCCCCCCCCAGATCCCCCGGATTAGATTACAGATCAGGTTAGGTTAGGCAGGGGAAATAAAGAAAATTTAAAGTTGAGAGACACTGGCAAAAATTTAGTCCCATTGCCTTCTTTACCCCACCCACACGAGTAGATTGAATCTCCGACTGCAAGGTCGGGGCGGCCCGAAGCCGAATCATACACTGAAAAAAAATAGTTGATGAAAAGTTCATAATTTTTTCGCGGAAGAACAAAATTCATCCTATTGATGAAAAATTCATTGTATTCATGAAATAATCATTGTATTTATGAATTTGTTCATCAATATGATTAATTTAGTTCATCAGCGTAAAAATTACGAATTTTTCATCAGAATTAAACCAAAACTCTCAAATTTGCTCATTAACCAATTGATATATTTCCTTTACTTTAATTCTGTGCTTCCTCGCGAAAATTATGAAATATTTAAAATTTTGTTGTCTCCGTAATTATGAAAATCCTTATAACGTTGACTGGCAGACATATTTGAGCTGTATTAATGTGGTTTTCGGGAGTGGAAAATATCTGTAAAAATTTAATAAATAAATGCCATGTAAACATACCTCTATATAAATTGTTCAGATAACTAAAGACTATATTTACTGCATCCGTAAATCTTACTGAAAACGGATATCTATCTGCGTCAACAAGGTTGGAAACATGCGTGATACGCACTTTTTCACATATTGCACAAAAACAAACTTTTTTGGTCGTAAATATGTAAGAGTATAATGTAGTTTGGTAAAAAATGCGGTTCCGAGTTTGAAAAAAAATTTGGACTATTTTTCAAAAATTGTTGTTTGTTTAATTATTACGGAATTTTTGTTGGTGCAAATTTAGTTCTCATTTCAACATTAGCGACAAATGATGCTTGGCTTATAAAGAAAAATGTAGTTTTTCTGGTTCGGCCTCATGTTGATAATAAAACGTTGGTATCAATCTTAGTCATATGCAAATTTACGAGATTGTTAAAAGCATCGGTTTTTATCTCTCTAAATGGATCTGTTGGCGAGATAGTCGAGGTAAAAAGTAATTTTAAAATTATTAAACATACAGGATGCTTCACTTACCTTGGTTTCGGCAGTTGGGCGTGCCTCAGGCCAAATACGATTGAATTAGATATTAAGTAAATATAACATTTATTAGGTTTTTCGGATACATAACATGAATTGTGATAAATAATTAAGTAGTAAACAATATAATTAGTACAATTATACATACATACAAGTAAATGATTAGTTTTTGGAAATGCAAATAGTTATGTGGATGATTTTAAAATTGGATGAGCAAAAGTTCAGATTTACATGATACAGAAGATATGAAAACATTACACTATCAACTCATTATTACAAATTGTAGATAAAAATTTTATTGACATTTTCGGCTATGCATTTATCCCTAAATCTAAAATTATTATTAATATGTACAAGTTCTAACACTCATATTTTAAACCAGCAAAAATGTACATGCCAGTTTGTTGTTATTTAGTAGACTACTATCACACACAAATTCATGCGATAATGCGTTACTTCATTAATGAAAAGGTTATTTATTATTTTACACAAAATAAAATCGGCAAAAATGTAGGACGTATATTTTATGGTTTAAAAAATTTTGCGTCTCAACAATGTCGTCCTATTAGAAAAAATTTTAAGATTGTCCTTTTTCTAAACTGTAGCTCAAAAATATTAATGCAATTCGACTGCTTAGATGAGGTTGAGTTATACTTCAGGGTGGAAAACCCTGAGTTTGATCACAAACACAATATATCAACACGTCAGTTCTTATCTTCAGTCCTGAACAAGTTCTCTCTTGACACATATTATTTGCAGTCTTACACAATTTCGTCCTACCAATTGAAGTATACTTTGTTACACGATCGTGCCGATCCGCACCATTTGGTTTCTACAAGTGGAGGGCAAAGTTGTCCACCCCGTCTCGCATGTTTAAAAACTTCCCTACGTCGCGTCATTTCTCCTATTCCACATGATTTACTGCAAGCACTCCACGATGACCACTCGGTTACCCTACAATCACGTGGAGGTCCTGAAAATCAAACACACATAAAAACAACCACCTCGCTCATCCGCATCCTCTTCCCCCAACTTACGAATCTTTTTTGCTGGCTTTCGGGGCTTTTTGTACTTCTTACGGTGCTTTTCTTTCGGATGTGTACGATATGAATCCACTATGCTATTCATGATCGCATTTTTATCTCCTCGTGGTACAATCGCAGGAACGGCCGCCGACGTCACCGGTGAAAGATTCTCTCGATGATTTCTGTAAATGCATATTCACGAAAAGGATATTTTTTCTCACAAATAAAAAATATTAATTCTACAAATCGCGGTTCTTATACAGCGTAAACTACTAAGCTCGGCATCCAATTATATTATGCAAAATACTTCGCGACTGAAAGGATTTCTGATTTAAAATTCCGCGTCTAATGAATACAAAAATACGAATAACGTTAATTGTTTTCTTTAATTATGCTGTAAAAACGAAAAATTATTTTTTATATTTCAGCTTACATGGTATTGAGATATCTGTCGTTTGTGGTGTTTCTTATGTTGTATATGTTGTTCGAAGCGATTGTCGAAGTCGATGGCATGAACTGTTGGAAGCGAGGATTGACTCGACTTCGCTTATGATCCTCTTGTTCTTCTCGTTCTTCTTCGATCGCAGTTTCGATATCGTTATTTCCGTTAAAAACGCTTATGCTATTTTGTGTCAGGTGCTCCATTTTTAGTACTTCGTACTTGTGATCGTCTTCGTCGTGATGAAAGACCTCGCTGAGTTCGTATTCCTTAATCTGTCGGAAACGTTGATGAGATGAAAATATTCGAAAATGGAATACTGTTTTACCTTGAGAAATTGAAACGTGGCAATAGGCGGAAGACGTTTAAGGTACGGGTAAAAAAAGGAGCCGGCTGGATGTGCAGGATAATGTGCCGTAATGCGATACGCCACTCCTTGAGGTTCGGTGGGCCAGTTTGGTGCGGTAAATGTGAAGCCATTATCTGTGCCCGCGTCGATGGGATCCACCTGGAGAAACCACCACACGTTAATTGCTAAATAGAATCTTAAACCGCAATATTTCTTACCTCAACGGTTATGCTATCCAACCAATTGCCGTTTACACATAGATCAAAAGCATCGATTCCGATGAACCAGTCGGGCGATGGGGTAATACGCGATATTAATGAAACCTACAATGTTACATGAAAACTAATTAATTAAAGTTTAGGTTTACGAGCAATATTGTTGCTCACGATATTAAATCTAAATTACGCAGCAGATTAAGCACGAAGCCTGGAAAAAATTTAAATTTTCACTGATCGGTAAAAAAATCTAAATTAGTCGGGGAGCTACTAGGACGTGTCAAAATGACATCTTTGCGGGAAAATTGGTTAATTGTGTAATTAACTGAAAAAAGCTAAACTGTTTTTGAAAACAAAATCTATTAAAATAGTGGCGAACGAACAATTTATTCACGTCAAGTTTTTAATTGCATTGTCGAGTGAATTATGAAATGGTAAAGCTCAAAGTAACATACTTCCTAAATATAAACTTATTAGGGCGCATATTGTGCGTAGGCTGTATTTAAAATTAACTGAATTGTGTTACCGTGAAACCTACTTTTCAAAGAACTACATTTTTACAGATTTAAAATTTATTTCTACGCAATTGTTTCCGCTCCAGGAAGTAAAGTTAGGTAGCGCCACTGCCAGTTAATTAAGTTAAGTTAGCATTATGCTTTCCTACTAACCACGAGCAAAGAGGATATATTATATTTTTAACTAAAGTTTTTGAATAAAACCTTCAATTGCTTTAAAAATCTACAAACCAGATTGGAACCTATATTGTCTAAAATCAACAGCTTTGAAGTTGTGAATTAAATTATGTAAAAAAAGTTTTCTTTTGTTTTTTTTATTCTAGAAAATTGTTTTGAAAAATTAATCTGTTTTACGGAAAATTCGAAAAAAAAATTTGATACTTTTTATTTAATTTCATTCATAACTTGAAAGTCATTGATTTTAGGCAAATAAGAGTTCGAACATAATTTGTAGATAATTTCACGCTCTTTAAAAAAGAACTGAAAGATTTTCGCGAAAAAATCAATAGTTTTCGAGCTATGGTCATGGAAAGACAGATATTTTAAAAATTTGGTTAAAAAGCGTTTGAATTAGGCAAAAATTTTAGTTCAAATTCGGGGACATCTTGTATATAATATTACAACTGCCAGCGATACCTCATAGTTTTTTAAAATATGTAAAAGAAGTTTGTTCTGAAAGATTACCGCAATTGGTACTTATTTTCGTTTTTTGCAAACAAAATATGACAAATAAATCATGTAAATCCTAATGATAACTTATTTTAAAAACAGTTGCTGATGTACACTGGGGGGTAGTCCATACTCCCCAGACCCCCCGGTTTGAAAGATGAGGAAAGTTTGTATTTATAATCTGCGTCTAATTATTTTAAATAGGAACTTTTTTGATAGATAACAAATCATCAAATCTCATCTGAAAAGATGATAACTTTCTTAAAAAACAGTTGCTGCTATACGCTGGGGCGGGGTATTCTATACCCCTCTGACTCCCCGATCACCCCCGATTGAAAGATCCTTGGCTTGTTGTTATGCTCTGCGATCAATTATTAATTTAAATAGGAACTTTTTTGAAAGATAGAATTTTGTTCGGAAGATTAAAAGGTTCTTATTTAATAAAACCAATCACAAAATATGTATATAAACCTTTCGCTTCTCAGACCGGGGGGTCTGGGGGTATGGAATACCCCCTAGTACACCTGCAATTGTATTTGAAGGACTAAACTCTTAATTTAATTTTTCACTGTTTGTTTATTAGGTTAGAGGTTAAGTAGATAGACTAGGTTAGAAATACTTTGTAGTTTTACATTTGCAATGATGGGTCTGGGCTTATAACCTGTTATTTTTGGTATTTAAATCTATTTTAAAATTTCTTAAAATTATCTATTGGAGTTGCAGTGTACAGTTTAAAATATTGTCAACAAAAATTAATATAAAAATACTTCATATTAAAAATAAAAACTTAACGTGCATGTGTTTCGGTCTATTGAAGCATCTTCAGGTTAAAATATAAGTTTAAAAAGTAGCAATCTTCTAGCTGCCGAACAGTTTTCAATTTAAAATTGATATTTATTTGAAACGGCAGCCCCCATTTGATAAATGTGACTGGCAGTTCTACATTGACGGATATATCAATACATCTATCTAATATTATAGTGTGTTGTTGCTTGAGGCTTTGTGCTATGTCAATCTTTCGTTATATAATGAACATACGAACCATAATACAATTAAGAAGTACCTACTCCTAATGTAAAGCTAATAATTATATTAATATGTTTGAAAATAGGAATTTCTGTTTCCAAAAAATATAACGTTGCATTAGGAGCAATTGATAAAAACACGAAACCACAAAAAACAATGTATTATTAGATTCAGTCATACATTCATGCGTCAAGAGGATGTGATTGGTGGTAGCTAGAGCAATGAACTGATGCTAAGGTATCCGATTCAAGTCCGGAAAGAGCAAAGATCACCAGTGTACAATCCAAAGAATTTGTCCTGCGCGAAATACCCCCAATCTCCAATACCAGTTTTAACACCCCCCCTTTTAAATTTCTGCAAAACCATAGTTGATATAAAAGTAATCTGGTGTATCTACGAATCAGAATGGAAAGAAATCTGAGGGAATCCGAGGAAATCTTAGGAATACCATAAATGAGCCTTTTTTACTTCTTCAAAAATTTTCGAAAAGAAATCTAGTGTTTGCGAAAATACAAAAGATGACCGGCAGCACTGAAGCAAAAATAATTATACTTTTACATCTGAAACATTAAAATAACACATACAAATTTGATTGCAGGAAACAGGAATATGTAACATTGATTATGAAAAGATACGCAACCTTAGAAAAAAAATTTGTTAGACACTGTATACTGTACTATTATTTGGCAGCAGGATACACTGCTGTGATCTAAAGTCCAATATCGATCTGTAGGCTAACGGAAGGCAACGGAAAATCACCCATTATTTCCTAGTCAGTCATCTTGGCTAACCTTGCAATTTGCAGTATGAATTAAATTTATTCCAATAGTACTTGAATTTACACATTGACAGTTGAATAAATTCCCAGAGGCAACTTAAATCTTGACCATTCTTTAGATCCGGTGGCACTGCTCTATGAATTTATCACTCGGTGGTGACAAAAATAAATTACAGGTTGCGTATCTTTTGAAAATTAAAAATCGGCAGTCTTAATATTATTTTCTTTCTTTCTACCTTGGTAGGGAAGTAAAGAAGTTCCATAACTCTAAACTGGCAGGTCTTTGGAAATTGGGTCAAAAATACGTAGCATTTTCGTGTCGACTGGAAGCAACAGCGTTGGTAGATACCGACAAACAATTATTAATAAAAATACAAAGATGAACAACGCTTTGACGTTATAATATAAGTTCATCGCTGCGTTCAAATTTGTTGCATTCAAGTTCTCTTTTTCCTTTGAGATAAAAAGAAAATTTAAAATATAGTACACCTGGAGGAAAATTAAAAATGCAACAAAAAATTTTGATTTAGTTTTGGTCGGTGATAAATGTATCCCTTCACGCAAGGTTCCTTAAAAGAAGAAGCAATCAATTAAACCAACAAAGCTTTCGGATAGATCCTGGGCGAGCAAATATCGTAATGATAATATTCCGTGCGTGAAGCGGCGTGGATCATTTGTAAGCCGGACACGCGTTGATGTCACTCGAAATCCAACAGCTTGCACTCGAACATCTTTTCTTAAGTATTTATATCATTTAAAGTGCGTATACACAATCGATAGGTAAGGAGGAAACATAAAACAAGAGATAACATTCATTCACTTTGAAGTCATTACTTATTTACCCTCGAATGGTTGCCGTCTACGAAGAATTCTGCTTCAGTGCGTCCTACACCGGTGGAGATAGGAGGAGCGTTGAACTCGTCGTATATTCCTCCTTCGCCTTGACTTTGTTCTTCTAGAATATCTGAACGGCCTGTTTCAGCGAAAGCTTTCACCCCCGGGGAAGAACGCTGACCAAGCCGGAACAAAGTGAACGATTTGTCGTGACTGCGACCTGAAAATAAATACGTGTGTCATTTTTAAATTCGATCTACAACTCTACACAAGATACAAAATTTAGTCTCTCCACTTTTCGCCCAAAGCTAAGTGGAACGCATAAACTGGGATCGTATCCAAAATTAAAGCGCATAAAAATTTACATTATACCATCCGATTGATTTTTAATTAAGGCTTGTCGAGTAACGTTTTCACATTTGTGGCAACGTTTTCCATGTACGACGTAAAACAATATTTTTTCTGATCGATAAACAATAACTATAACCAATCACGTTGACAGGACTAAAATTCTGATTGAACGAATATCGGATTATTATGTAATCAATCAATTTGGACATGTCGGAAAATCTATTTTTAATGATTGTATAATTTAAACTAAGGCCGAATTTAAGTTCAAAATACAATTAATTAATCATTTTAATGGATTTTTAATTCAAATTTTAATTTCTCTAACCAAATTATCAATTTATTCTCCATAAGAATTTATTCTTTAATTCAAATAATATAAGAGATGCGTTCTATCGTGCGTTTCATATTTTTATAATTCCGCTTCATCCCCTTTAAAATATCTTGCATTGCGAAAAAAAGAAAAATATCCAGAGCTGGTTAGAGCTGGAAAAATTCATCCGCCGTAACAGCTCAATTAAATTAATATTAGAACAAAAACCAATTATGTTCGTACAAAAGTTTATGTGCGGCCCGCTTTAGAAGGTGCATTAATAAAATATTATGTTTTTTTAATGCGCAATAAAAATAAAGAAAAATTTTGTACTAAACAATTTTGAATAAAACCATCATCAATTACATCTCAAAAATAAACTTGAAGTTATGCAGATACGACGCAGAGGTACTTAGCAATTGATAAATGCATTTTCTCGACAGTCTCTAAGAAGGATCAACTCCACTACTTACAAAACGAGAAAAATCAGTCACCGTAACATACCTGCAGTCAAATCTCATGTAAGATCGATTCGTTTCCAATGTTATTAACATACACGTATAACTTTCAGGAAACTCCAGCCACTAGCGGAACGGGAAAATTTTAATTTGACTTGGAAAAATGTTTATCAGTTTTACAAATGAAATTGTCGCTGTAAAACACCTGGTAATTGCTTAGGAAAATACTTTGGCGCGAGGAAACTGCAATGTGGAAAATAATTTCTTAGAATTTAATTAAATTGGACGTTTATGTTAAAATTGCAAAGTGTAACATCAGGTTATGGGTCCAGTTCGTTTTTTGGAAAATTCGCGCCAAAATTAATTTGTGTTTGAGTAAATAACATTTGAGCATCAACAAACAACAATATTGCAGTATTAATTTGCAAAGTAGTAAAACTAAAGTCCCCAGAGATTTGGATAACGGTTTATTTGAATTATGTTAGTACCAGAGCGGTCGGGAGCACTGTAAATACTTTATAATCCTATCGAGACCCTTCCTGAATCCTTTGATGATAGAAAGCCAACCGTTTTCAGTTGCTAAAACGGTTTGATGCACGTAAATTGCATTAAATTATAAATTGCAGTAAAAAGACGCTTTAATTCATAATTTATTCGCTTAGCTACAGAATTTTACGAGTTCAACTTGGGATTTTTATAATTTAATCTTAATTCATCATTTAGGAATGGCAAGTTTTTAGGTATTTTGCAACATTTACAAAATAACTTCAAGAATTTTCGATTACGTACATGCCGCGAGTTTATTACGAATCTATTTGAGATTTTCTTCGGGCGATCTTTTTTGAATCTAAAGAATTTGTGCTATATTAAATTTTATGAAATCGCATACCCCGTATACCTTGCCTAATAATTATTATATTTTCCTCCCACAATTTCTCAGGTGTAAGTGGCTCAAATAGATAACTAGTCCATTACTCAAAAACTAACTGTCCCATTATTTTTATTACTTTAGTAGCAAGCATTTTAAGAATCTGTGCAGAAAAATTGAATATTACATTTTTGAAATTAAATTTATCAAACCTCAACACTGAAGCAATGGAAATAGATGTCACAGGAGACTGAAGACTTAATATTTCAGATCGGAAATCTCGACTTGAATTTCGATCTGTTGGAAATTTTCCGGTGCTGGGAACTCGTCGCGCCGGTTGATGTGGTGGCGTCTACAGGCACTCAGATAAATCAGGACAAATTGATACTTAAGAAGAGTCAGACAAGGCAGAAAAAAAGATTAGAGAAGTAGGCATCCGAGCAATTGTCATAGAGGGAAATCATGGGCAGCACCCTCTGAGAGCAAAACTCGGCATAGCTCAAATGGAGAGGAAAAGCTTGTCGGGGTTCTTTCTAGATTAGAGGTCTTAGACAAACCCCCTTCCCCACCCAGGTGGGTAAGAATAAAAAGAATATAGAGGCGAAAAGATAAATGAAGAACAACCAGGCCATACTGGTAAAGACTGCGGCAGAGTTCTGTTCCGAGAAAGCCATGGCAAGATTAAAGGATGTTTGACTGAATGCAAAAGAATATAGAACAGAGGAAAGATAAAATGCAAGGAGTTGTTGCAGAAGCAGAAGAACAGAGAAACTTCAGCGCGAGAACTGATAAAGACGACAGAATTGAGATAATGTACTCAGATGCATCCAAACATACTCTTCGATTTTTTAAGATAATTTACCAGAGCCCAGATGGCGACCATCAGATGTAGCAAGGAAAAACTCAGAGTGAGAATGACCAGCGAATGCAGAGTCCCGAAGTTAACCAGGTGCTTCAGATGCTGGTCTCACACGGCAAGCTCAGGTACAAAACTACCCAGGCTTTGAACAGACACGAATGCTTCCGCAGCTGTCACTTCTGTGGAGAGATGGATGATGCAGAACACACGTTCAAACAACGTCGTGGAGCTGATCATTGGTAGCGAAGATTGGAAGGAAGATTGGATGACGGTATGGGTACGGAGGAAATACTGTAAGCGATTCCCGGCTCATGCAAAGAGTGGGGTTTTAATCGGTAAAAATTGGACAATACCGCTCAATCCATCTGGATGGTGTCTTTTGAAGATTTTCTCACTCCCAACGCAGAAAAAAAAGGTCCAGCCTAGGTTAGGTTCAGCCTAGGTTAGGTTCAGCCTAAGTTAGGTTCAGGTTAGGTTCTACCTAGGTTAGGTTCAGCCTAGGTTTAGGTTAGCTTTAAGTTTAGGTTTAGGTTAGGTTAATCTTATAAAATTCATAAAAAATTAAACCAATAAATAAAGACAATTATTGTTTTATTATTCACACTTTTGATTGTGTTAAAATAATTTATTATTTCCCAGTAATAAAACTTGAAATTAATTTATGCGAAGGCGGTAAAGGCACAAAAACTGGATTATTGAATTTTTGTATTAGCAAATTTTATTAAAAAATAAAAACACTTTTAAACAACCAAAACAACACTAAAAAACATGTTTTCATGTTATCAATATTTGTTCGTACATGATTTAATTGAAATTTTATTGCAAGTATATTAATATATTATGTATAATATTAAGATTTGAAAAATTTCTTCTGGTTAAAAAATCCAATGATATTTTGTAAAAATTACAAGAGCTCGAGGATGACTTAAATTGTGTCGTGGTTTAGATTCCACGTTAATCTACTAATCCTGCTTTTAATTAATATCAACTTTCGACTTGAAATTCAGGATTCGTTGGAAAAAGTTTACCTGAAAATTGAATAAAATGGAAAGTACTTTCAAAGTGGAAACATCAGGCTGCAATAATTCTCATATACTTTATTTATTATATCGAATGTCTCAATAATAACGAAGTTTCGTGAGTTTAAAATAATCGGCTTACATTTTTGTGATCGCATTTATTTTGAAATACAACCAACCGAAAGATTTGTTCATTATTCTATAAGGCATTCACAACGTAAGATCTTTTGTATAAATTTTTATATTATAATTGTGAATTATGTCTTCGTTATCTTGTTTTTCAATAGAGTAAAATTTGGGTTTATTGCGAAAATGTAAGAAAAATATATCGTAGCCGAGTGCGTAGTCGTTCGGTATGGCTGAAAACATTTCGTGACTCGAAAGGTAGATGGGATTATTGGAAAAAGATGTGAATGGAGCAAACATTGTAATGAAATGCACGAGCGTGCTCAGTGGAGAACCTGTTTATCTGTACTATTTGATGTCGAGCTAACGAAAGACGAGAAAATGTGACCAGGTTTAAATCCGGTGCACATTCCTGGGAGATTACCTCCAGGTTGTCGTACACCTGCCAGACCAGACCGATCTGCAACTGCGATTCCAAATAAGGAATAATGAGTATGATAAAATCAATTCAGCTTGCAACTTCTTTTCTTTACCGTTAGCCATTCAATTATATGCAATTTTTACCGCTACAAAACTGAAGATTTCATTAATTGATTGAAAGGGAAAACGTTGATAAAGCCCGGATTTCGCTCGACATAATTAAAAGATATTTCAGCGATTAGACGTTGACTTATAAAAATATAAATTCATGAATGGATTATTATAAAACCACAATCTCATCAACACTCAAGATTATTTAAGCCCGAAAAAGTTTTTGATTGATCTGGGTTAAACAGGGACTAAACTTTCGCCAAAATTCACTCTCTCCAGATTACTTTAAACTAGTTAATTTTCGCGTCGACATTTTTTACAGCTTCGGGATTTTCAACTTTTACGTTAAAAGAGTTATACGGACAGAATTAAACACTGCATTGATTAATTAACAGGAATGTTAACACAGTACAAGTAAATTAACAAAAACGTTAAATTAGTCGGGACAGCATTCAATGTTTTCCTTTCAGATTTCTGGTTTAATTAAGAGAAAAATTTTAGTTTACCTCCATAGATAAAGGATCCACTTGTTTTAATCATTAATTACGTTTGTATAATAGCAAAAAAGCTTGTTAAACTCAAGTCCGTCTGTCTGGCAGTATTGCAGTTTCGACTTAATTAATTTAAAAGGTTCATATTTGCCATATGAAAAAAAAATGGAACAAATACTGAATATTTCGTAAATTAAAAGCTGATATTTCTTCATAATATATAGTTATTTTCTTTTATGACCCCGATCTTAGCCTGATCGTCTTTGTTTTGTTAGGGTAGCTTGGCGCTCGTTATTCTTTGCAGTTAGCTAAACTTCTCGTGCCTGGAAGCTAGTCGCCCTTTGCGTCAAAGGACCTTCGGGGGAAAGTGTAGGGTTGAGCTGCGTTTGTCGGTAGAACCTTTATACTAAATTTCAAACGCATAATTTAATTAGTCCGACACCTAACCCAAGACGAGGTACTTGTGTTGTCCTTTACGTTTTACCACTCTTAGCTGAATTTCTTTTAAAATTGGTTTTAGCCCACGACATACATTGTGATATATCCGGAGTTTTAGGAGAGTCATTAACAAACAGCCATTTAATTTTATCACATTTTCCTGTACTCGATTTAAAACTCGAACGAATAATTCTAATAATCTTTTCAAGTCACGATCGCTGATACGTCAAACTTTTCACATTTGCAAATATAAAACTAGCGATATGATAAAAAGTTTGTAACAAAAAATGTGTTCGATAACCCCGGTTAAAACTTTTTTTATTTTATTAAATCATTTTTTAAGGTAGGAAGGTAGCTAATCAATTACGAAGTTACTAATGTTTCAAGTTGGAAATTAATATATGTATGCTCTATTATTCGGAGCTAAATTATCTTTTCCCGACGTATTATAGAGAGCGATTTTGATAATTCTATATAATTTGAAGTTTAAAGTAAATAAACTGGCTATTGTTATGCGAACTTTTGTTATCAAAAGACAATGATAAGTTTGTATTAGAATTTGATCGAATTAAGTCTATAGTTGAGGCATTGTCTAAATTTAACTAGTTAATTTTATATTCTCAGGCTTAATGTTCATTTTGCTTATTCTCAGTTAGATTTTATTTAAGCTTGTTTAATTTAATTGTCGTCAAAAGCCTTTGTTGCTATAAATTAATTTTTTGTTAATAATAAACGAACCGGTTTAATTATATCGAAACAATCGTTAATATCAAATTTAATTATCTTTTTTAGCTTACCCGCTATACTCCATTACAGAAGTTAGCTCCCTCCACCAAGAAGGCCTCCTCTACCTCTCCAATAGTTTTCCCAACAATCCGATCTTGGGAACAGAATAGCCTAGTCCGGAAAATGTTATAAATTCGCATTTTAAGCGAAAAGAGTGTGCAATGTCAGATGTAATTTTCGTCAAGCTCGAAAGTTTTTTATTAAGACTTTTGTTGAAACGAAAGCAACTTTTTAATTTTCCGGCGTTTTAACAGGTTCCTTTAGTTATGCAGAAAAAGAGTTTTAATCTCTCTACTTATTATCAAAACTTGACTGAAAATTTAATCCTACTTGTAACTAATGGCAGCGTCAGTCAATTATTTCTGCTTCATCAGCTTAGAACTTGCCGATCTCATTAATTTTCTACTTAACAGGCAGGCCATAATTAAAAGAGTATGAATAAATTATGTTAAAATTCATTACAGATGAACGGAAGCTGTTGAGGTATCACTTTCGGAATTATTTTTTGGACGTCTTTATTTGTCCCGAAAGCAAACTAGTAAATTATTTTACGTCAACTAACTGCGGTAATTTTAGAAATACTAAAATTTTCATGGCTGAAATTACAAGGGCGCTCTATCGTCACCCTACTGAATAATGGCGGAATTGTGACTCTCGCTTTGAAAATTTCTTCGGGGTAATGTTAAGTTATGGTTACATTTATGTTACTTCCCAGTTAAGTGTGCAACCTTTATGTGGTGGAAACTTACAACTGGGGTAAGGTCACCCAATTTGGGTTAGGTGCCTTTCACGTAGTGTAGAAAGGGGTCGGTTAGGAAAATGTACTGCACCACGCCGAGCTTGTTTGACTTTTTCCTTTCTTTATAATATATTTATGTAGCAGAAAAACCAAAATTGCATTCTCGAGATTTTCGCCAATAACTTGAATTTGATTTTAAAACGCTGAGAGTAGTGCGAAAGTAAATGATTGCTTGAGTTATGGTTAAGCTCGCGACTTGGAAGTTTCATAAAAAGTTCTTTTTGTTTACTTTTTAGTTATACTTTGTATGTAGTAAATCATACTTTGCTATATAAAATGTTGTTTTAAAATTGCTCTACGTGTACAGCTAAACGTTTAGGTAATATTTATAGCACTTTTCTGCAACCTTAAATTTTATCTATATCAATATATCACAGAAATAAATTTATTTTTCCAAAAAAAGGGTTCGGACAATGCATCCAAACTGCTGATGATATCGCCACGAACACAATATCATTTTGCGTTATTTATGCAAATAAGGAAATCGTTTTGGGATACGTTTAACATCTAATGCAACATTTCGGCTAGTTTTCGTCTCAATTTCTGAAATAATGAATAATTTATCAATCCTTTCATATTCTTATTGACAAAATTATTGAACGCATAAAATATGTCAGGCATGCTTGAATATTGCAGCTATAAAAATATATTCTAGTGGAATAGGTAGTTTTTTACCACAAAAATTCCACTTCTTTATGCCAATAATATAAATTTATTGCTATTGATTTGCTCGTTTAACCGAGCTCTCTTGTATAGGTAATTATTTAAACATCAAAATTGCATGATTCAGTTAATTGCTGCAATTATATTTGTATTAATGGACAGTGGTTATAGGTTAATGCCCTCAATATGGTAGCTACAAAAAAATTTATTATATCGATTTCGGGTATTACATTTTTAAATTGCTTGCTTGGAGCGGACACGGTCAGGACAACACAGCCCTTTGGGTCTAGAACCATCCCGATGTTATATAATAAAAGTAAGAAAGACAAGGTGCAATTTACAATCTTTATTATCAACACGTAGTTATTTTTATCGAACTTTCCAAAAATTACAGTGTGTCAGTAAAAAAAAGAGTTAACATCAAATTTGTTAGGCGATTAGGAGTAAAAGAGGGCAAAGTGGAACTAACTATCATTATTATATAACAGAACATAAAAGGAACGGCGAGGAGGGGAGTTTGTAGTGGAATTTGCTTTAGAATTCGTAGCAGAACCTTCGGTTTAAATTTGCCTTCGATAAAGCTTTCAGTTTGGGACAGACACGCCTACAGTGACTCGCAAAAGTTCTCGGACACTTCTATGTTACCAATGTTTTTCTATTTTGTCACACCGTTTCCGAGATATAGACGAAAATATTTTTTGTATTTTATAACCTTGTTTAAGTCGCTGTCAGTCAGAAACGGTGCGACTAAATAGAAAAATGTATAGAAATAAAATTGAAGGGAATGAAATTTTGAACAAAAAATGTCTTAAAAATTTTGCTGTCATTTTTTATGTCATTTTTTCGCCCCCCCCTCTTGGCGATACATTGTGAGATTTTAGGTTAAACACCCCTCCCAATATTACGTGTATTTTTTATTGAAAAATATCGTAAAGGTATTTTCAGAATCTCATTTAATGAAAAGGGGGGCCAACTGAGAAATATTGTTGCTTCCTTGCACGTAGTCGCATGAAAATATACACGTGATTGTCACAACCTCCCCCCTCAACGCCGCGTGGTGGCGTTTTCTTAATGTAAATCGCGAATTGAAGTTCTTTTAGGATAAGCTCCTTTTAGGTTGGTATATACAAGGAACCAATCAGAAGCTTTAATTAACGTAACAGGCTTAAAAAAGTTGACCAATCAGAGAGTAATTACTGTAGTTACGAGATAGAGAGAGACAGAGATTTGTACGTAATTCTAATGAATAATGCAAAGATGGGCAAAATAAAATACAAATTGTATTTCAAATATTGCCCATTCCCGATATATTGTATATTATAATTACTTCGTATATACTACATTTTTTTGTTTTTTGTTTTTTGTTTTGTAAAAGCAAATTTTGACCTGAAAACGGATGTTTAAAACACTTTTATAAATAAAACGTATGTATTCAAAAATTTAAATTCAATTATTGAAATAAAACATTTTTATTTTCTCTCTTCCGAGATACAAATAACAAAAAGTTGCGTTTTTTCGTTTCAAAATTAAATTACTACTACCTACCTAAAATTATTTTGAGTAAATCATTTAATTTAAAAATTTAATTTTTCAGTAGGTAATATAAAAAGTTCATATTATTTTAATCGGTTGTCAAATTTGAAATCTCGCATTTCGTCAATGCAAGAAGTGATTTTTAGCAAAACTATGGCGGGCGGCTGTAAAGTACTTTAGTGCCGCAAGTAAATGTACCTTTTTTGGTTTGTCTTTATTAATTCACCTTGCTACAATTGTCCGTGAATCCTACAAAACCGTCAGGAACAGCCAAATATTAGTTATTTTTATAAAACAATATACTATTAAATTACTTTAGCGCCGTCCTCTGCCGGCAGTAAATTACTTTAATACCGTCTGCCAGCAGTGAAAGTAAAAGTTATTAATTACAGGAGCTATTCGTAAATTTTAAGAAAAACTGGTATGCTTTATTCGGAGCAAAAGCAGCTTTTAGGATTCGATATTAAAAGTCCTATTTTTGTTACCAATAAAACAATAGAAATATTATTAATTTATCATTAATTTCACCTGTTACCCAACAAACCAGCAATTCGTGTCTTGCTTTTGATGTTAAGAATAAAAATTAACTTTTTTAGCAACATAGAAATTCATACGTGCGGGGGGGGGGGACTGGAACAAAAGGGTAATTTAACCCTCTAGTCTTTGGGTTTAAGAAAAAATAACCAACGACATAAAATGCAAATTAACTTTTTCGATTTTCATTGTAGACCGGTTTTATTTAGTAGGTGAAGGGGGGGGGGGGCTTTGCGATTTTTTTACGTTAAATCTTCTTGTATTTTTGAATCAGCAATTATGAATTATTGTAGAAAATATTATCTCAATTATTATCATCTGCATTTTCACGATTCAGGATATTTTCTATAACACTGAAATTGGTGGAAAAGCTGCGTTACTTTAATTTTCAATTAAAAACTGCGACTGCTTTTTATTTTTTTGTAAGCAACCACTATGAGTCAATAGTCCAGCAGTGAAATGAAGGCAAGTTTCTTGCAATTAAGTTGCAACAAGAAGTTACATTATCAAATTCAATTAAAATTAACGAGATAAACTGCAACTGGAAGTTTATCTTGCAGTGCAGTATAAAAAAATTAATTTGTAACTCGGCACTGTCTCAAAAAGTTGAATGATTTAAATTTAATTTGCATAAGACACAAAAGGTATAACAATATATCTGGAAAACCGAACAGATAATGTTGTATATCAGCGAGGTTGACTGGCGGTTCGCCACCGTATAACTCACGTCCGAGGATTTTCCGGTAATTTGTTCAACTATCGAGTCAACCAAATCGACGTGTCACACGAAGCCATAAAACTTGCTCAACATCAAATATGCATTTTGTGTATGCACTTGAATACAAACAAAATTTGCGAAATTGATGGCTGTCTTGATAAGAATTCGAATTTCCCAATCAATAATGGAGGTATCATTACCTATCCCGCTTCTGAAATATCGGGTTTCTCCTTTCGAGAGAATTCGATTTGATTTAACAGTTTTTATCCAAAATTATCCACTTTAATCGTTAATAACTTTATTACTGTCGTGGTTGGGTGTATAAATTTCCAAGTCAATAAAATTTATTCCTTTGAAGCCAATTTAAAAAGATTTGTGCGGCTAAGTAAATCACTTTAAAATTTATAGTAAAAATATTCTTCACATTATTTCCTGTTTCTGTTGTTCTCTGGGCAAAAAGCAAAAATTTATAAGTAATCCGAAATAACCATAAAATAATGAAGTCTCTTAAAAGTGATGGATGGTTTCGCGAAGACGTTTCATTGTGATAATCCTGAATTATTTGTCAGTTATTAAAGAAGCTTAACAAAGAAAATCAATTGCAGGTAAAACGGCTTCATTAATAACGTCAAAGTTTGCATTTTTATCAAAATTTAATTAGGGCAGTCCTTGCGGAACGCCCGCATTATACCGACTGACAATAAAGCGCGACAATAAATTTGCAAAAGCGCGCGCGTAACAAAATTAACTAAAATATTTTCGATACATTGAATCCTGAATAACAACCAGCGACTAAACATTTATTGTTAAGTTTTAGTGTTATATGTAGTAGAAAATTGCTCACGGGTTCAAGTAATTTCAACTATAAAAATACTCACTTGGCCGAATGCCAATATCGAGAATTTAAGCAAAAATAAAAAGTTAATCAAACACATTTGGGTACTCGAAAGTTAACTCGATTATTGTTTTATTGGAAAAAATGTTAGCAAGTTCATTAACTGTTTATCTTTATCAAGTATCATAGATCATAGTGCAAGTCTGCTTCGCTTCCTATCTCGTAGGCGAGCAGACGCTCGTTCGGCTTACCATGATAAGTAGCGAAGCGAATGACTTGTAAGCACTTGAAAGCTGCTCGACGTATAAAGAGCATCACTTATGCAAGTCCTTTGTACTTTAGTGAAAAGTTTCAACTATACAGAATTTTGATAATGTAAAACCGACCTTATTGTACTCGCTCTTTAGTTTCCACCATGTAGGAATATGTATAATATGCTCAAGTGATATGCAGCTCGCTATACCAATCAATTTTCGGAATTTTTAAATTTATTTCAAATGCTTTCAAACGTTTAAATGTCGGATTAAATGCCACCACACAATACCTAGTCAGACATATTAAAAAAGGATTAAGCTTTCAAAAATTTGGACGGTATTTAGTCCGCAATTGTTCATGTAAATTTACAAAATCATATTATGGTAACTCAACTGAACTGTTACACAAATTAAATATGTATAAAAATGAATTAAGTTTTGGGACCCAATGAATTTAATACTGAAATCAGAATCTACGCCGCGCCGTTTCGAAATTTCATTTCATCTCAATAAGCCCCTTTATGATCCAATAAAACGCAACCAAAGCTTTAAAAATGCAGTAAAAAAGGTAAACACACGTTTTCGCTACATTTACCCCCCCCCCATGAACTTTGCCTGAATCCACCCTTGTGCTAATTTTTTTTAAGCTGACGAGTTATCGTAGTTTGTTTTCCCTATTCAAATATCCCGAGATAAATTATTTTTTTTAAATTTAATATAATTTATAACTTGGGAGGCATTGATTTTAGACAATAAAGGGTTACAATCTCCTCTGTAAATTATTTCCTTGAGTTTCCTTAGGTTTCCAAAAAAAAATTTACCCTTCTCAAATTAAAGTTTCCTGATATTTCTGATAATTCTCTAGAACTTTCTACACTTACTGAGATTTCCTATTTCTTAAGATTTTCTCGGATTTCCTGGCATTTCCTAAGATATATTCAAATTTTGCCTGATTTACCTTAACTTCTACACCGGATTTCCTCAGCGATCCACTTCGGTTTCGGTATTAACCTGAAGATAAAAATTTTAAAAATTCTCCACTTTTTTGGTTTTTAAATTTAGACCTCAAGTTGGTTACGGTCGATTTTCTACGCTTTTTTCCTTCATAAGTACGATAGAAAACCTTTAAATATTCTAAAAGAGCAAAATTTAAGCTTTCTTATGAGGCGCGGATGAATAAAATCGACCCAACGGTTACTCTTCAATTTAATTTTGAAAATCGACATTTTGATGTAAATTTTACATTTTTCAATAAAAATTAACAAATTAATTAAATGTGGTAATCAATCGAGTTTAAACTGTCTATCTATTTATCTATCTTTTATCGCACCTCTGATTGGTCAGTTTTTTATCAACAAAAAAAAATTAGAGATTACGGGAGAATGATTAGTCAGTGCTGCCTTTAGGCCGCACAACCTGAGAAATCTAGTTGGTAATGCCATAAATAGCCCATTTTCATCTATCTAAATACTGATAACTAATATCTTTTATTCTCGCTGTGAGGGGGGGGGGGATAAATAAATATATTCTAATAAGAATTTTGGTATGTTTGAAATTTTAACTAAATTTTGTTGATTTTTATTAGTCATAAAGGGGGGAGGCTCACTCCGTTACCCCCCTCCATTGCCTTTAATAAACACTGAAAAACTGTTTCCCTACATATCTACATACAAACACAAAATTGATAAATTTTCAATGTATTGTATATTATAAAAAAAAATTTTTAAATTAATTACTTTCATTTCAACTGACAGTTAATTTTTCAGCAAACGAATTGGTTTTATAAATAAAATAAATGGGAAAGTGTCTGAATTCAATTATTTCAAATGATAGTTTAATTTTATATGCATACTTGGGTGTCTTTTCCGTCACTATCAACTTGTCCGATTTTAATTTGACATTAGCACTTTTTACGTTACTGTAAACCTTTGATTGGTTAAATAATAAAGGAAAGATCAAATATTTACATCAGAGGATATTATGTGAAGGAGAAAAATTATAAAAGTTAAAATTTTATATAATAGAAATTATTTGCCCAAATTAATTTTAAACGTAAATTGATACTGCAAGGCACTATTAGAGTTTTTTTTTAAATATTACATAACATAACATACAATATATCAACTAAAATTTATGTTTCAACATTTCAATTATTAAGTTATTTTTGTAAATTTGCATTTGTTAATGTAATTGCTTCAAAAATCGATATTTACCAAAAGCGATATTATGTAAATAGTGTGCTGATTACCAAATTTAAATTGAGGGGGGGGGGTCTTTAGGATTTAATTCAGCGGAATACAAAAATATTTGCGAATCAGAACACAAAAAATTAAACCTGATCAGTGATATCAACTGCGTTTGAACAAATAATTTGGTTGTTTTGGAATGAGAAATGAGATGCATATCACGAAATAAATTGCTTTGAAAATATTGTGATTCAATTAGAACCATCACCACATAGCCTGCCTTTGGTCTAACGAAAACACTAATTTGAATTACAACATTGTTGTAATAAATTTACATATTATTCTAAATAATAACGAAAGGTAGGATTAATCGCAAAAAATTATCCTGCGATAACTTGAAGAAATTACTTCGGAGTTTCACTCCGGCAAAAAACGACGTATATTATTATAAGCCGTCCTAGTTCTTGTTTGGGCCACTGCAGAAGAATCAGGAATTGTTCGTAAAAAAAACAAGAGATTTTGTATCGAACGTTATATTTTTGCAAAAGCTAATGCTTTTTGCAAACTAGTTTTGCGCCAGAATTAAAATTTATGTCCCGCATGCATCGGCACCATCAAATGACATCATTTTACAATCCGGCTATAAAGAACACAATGCGGGCTTCTTTAAGACCATTAATAAAAATTTTGCAAAATAAACAATTTAAATTCAACTCAGAAGCCGTCAAAATATAATTACACACAGAGTACCGTTTTTGCTCAATTCGTTTTAATTGCATTTTAAATGGTTTGAAGATTTGAATCAGCAATGTTCACATCGTATGTAGTTTATTACGACTCGTAAAACCAGTGGAAATTCGCAAAAAATAGATAAATGATGGAAGAACAAAGGAAACTTGATTGGGTTGTTTTAATATATTGCTATGATCTACCAGCACAAATGAGGCTGCACTATATTTTTATTAAATAGAAATGCGACGTGTGGAAATTCGGTGGAAAGAAAAATTATTGACCGGAACGCAACGATTTGTATGAGGACGGAAGCTGTTGAATGCCGGTTAATGTGTGCGTACGTGTGTAGCGGGCTTTCGGGGTTGAAAATTGATTTTCGTTGTAGAGAATTATCAAAAAAAGTTAATTATTATTTGAAATTTAAGACGGAGATGGTTATTAAGGATTTTATCAGTAAAACAGATATTTTACTGCGAATTAACTTCCTGCAAGTTTTACCTGTAATAACTTTCACAAGGATTAAGTAGAAAGCGGGCCACAGAGGAAAACTGCATGCTAGTGTTAACTGGATAATTCCATTCTGATGAAATTAAACTTCTGTAGTGCTAAAACTAACTTTAAGTATATCTTGGCGTTAGATTACACAGTCTTGTTTTTCAAACAGTAATATTGTTACAGTATTTTCATTTTAATTAAAGGCGTTTTCCTCCCACCAGATGATCAATTATTTTACCAAACGGATAAACTGACGATAACGAATGGAACTGGTAGTGAAAAAACCACACCCCTTAAACTTCATCGATTAGTTTGTTTTATCTTAATCGCATTCAAAATTTAAAATTTTCGAATAAAATGGATTTGACACAAATTTTTAAGTAGGAAAAGTTATCAGATATAAAAGTTGGAAAAAGCGATCGAAATGTCAATTCAGTTTGTAGATGCATTTTCCAACAAGTTGCTATAGCCCGGATGCACTCGACATACCATATTGGTATTACAACTTGCTTTCAGATGATTTGTGATCGGTTAGGACTTTTCAGAAAAGAAAAGCTTGGCAGACGGCCAAGTTTTCTAATACTGGTAATGCACTTGGTGTTTCTTACTGCAAAAACGCCTGCACCACTTTTTCGGGTATGAAATTCGAAAAGTCGACTAAAACAATTTTATAATAAATGGAAATTTAATTAAAGTTTTCAGAAAACGAAATGAAAAATTTTCAATTTCCACGTTTGATGTGCTTGCGAAACCCGAGGACAATAATTGTATTCTTTATATTATAATCAGGTTAAAACAAAATAAAAAACGTTTTCTATTTGTGTAATTTAATTTTCATTTCAAAATCATATTTGTATTTTGCAAACTTATAAATTTCGCTTGAAAATTACTCGCGGTTTCAAATTTTTAAATTTATTATAAGAATCATCCTGGAAAGAAGAACATTAATTTTGGTGTCAGACTTTGTATACATAAGCAAACAAGTTTTTGAATTAGGAAAACTGTAATATATATAAATTTAATGTAACTTTTCAAAAGTGAAAAATAAAAAATTAGAAGTCAGGAATTGTTTTATAAAATAAAGGCCAAGTGATTAAACATGCGGATAGCGTAAAGGTGCCTACACACCGGTAACATATGTGTTACCGGTTTTCGCTTGCGTTTACCACCAATAAATAATAAATAAAAAAATATATATATAAAAGTTTCGAACATAAAATACATTTTATTGTTTAGAATCACCACCCACGACTGCAAGTTTTTCACTTTTCTTTTTCTAAAATAAAAACACTTCCCTTGTACTCAAAGTTTCCGATTTCAGGGAATTTTCTAAATTTTCTTTTATGAACTGTGCGCGAATATCACCCACGGTTTAGTATTACGAGGTAACGCGTGATCCGGGTTACTAATGTAGCACAAGGGCATGTAAATTCAGGTTAAGTCTTGGCGTAATTACTTAATTGAGATTATTTAATTGTTAAGTTAATTATAGGCTTCACTTTTGTATCTTCGGAAACCGCCAATCGTGGTTCGCACGTTTCCACTTGTCTGTTTCCGATGAAATTATCCAATTTCTCGTCTTACCTTGTTTTGCGAAAAATTAACCGGAATAGCTTACCTGCAACAGAAAGTTTACATTAATAAAATTATAATTGAGCTGCACTAATTATAAATTGCATGCTCAGCGTTCCGGACGAGCGGAACTCAATCAAGCCTCGGGAGGTAGCCCTAGGGCTGCCATACCTTCATACTTGATTGGTTATGGTTCAGATCGTAGGGTGACCATTCAGCTATAACTGACCCGTGCATTTATTTGCTCTACATAATGATGGCCTACTGGAAACTGGATGAAATATTTAGTTGTCGACATGTGGACATGATACGAAAGTTATAATTTACGAGAGTACGGGGATTAATAATACAATAGATGAACAAAAGCAAATTTATTTAAATTTAAATAAACACAAATTTAGTTTGCAAATGTAATTAAAGCTCCACATGTATGAGTTACTACTTCTAATTAGAAAATTTTGTTATTATAAAAACCTGGGCGGGATGAGAGCTAAAATAATTTAGAACTCTCTTGAGTTAACCCTGGCGACCGATTTCTCTCCGATCCAACATCATTAGATCGACTTGCCAATTTAGGAAGAAAAGTGTGGTTTTTAACCCCCAATTTTTGCTCGATTAACTCAAATTAAGTCGTGGGTCACACCAACAACACTGGAGTTTTTCAATATTTTGCGTATTAAGTGGTCGACGTCATCGCGATAGTCGGAAAGTCTGTTTTTGATCGAATAACGTAAATGTCGGGAACAATAAATTTCAGTTTCGCTTGGGCGTAATTATAATTATCTGTTCATAATTTACTTTTAAAAGGTTTTTCGAGTTACATCGAATATTGAGAAAATTTTTATTAGATTAAAAATATTTGGTATCAGCCAGAGGCGTTCCATTCGCTTAAAATAAATTAAAGATGTAGCCCCGAAGCTTGGCTTTCTAAAAATTTGTCATTTGCTATGTCGAATTTTCTGTTTAAAGAAAATTAAATAATATTTGCTAATTTTCCACCAAAAATTTAAATTTTTTCGTTTAGCCGAGCATAAGCAAGAGCCCAATAATAATACGATTCAATTAGCTATCGACGTCACTTAAATGTTCTAAATATTTAAATGTTTTTAATTGGAAATTTGCTGAAGTAAGTGTTAATAAGACATAATATAATATTAATTATTTTTCACAAATAGCCGCAGCTGTTGGAGAAGTCAATCACTTAACTGCGTGCTAAAATTTATTAATGATACTCAATAATCACATTATCAAGGGTTTTATAATTAAGGCATTCATATATTGCACGCAGAATGCTTTTAAATCGATCAACAGGCATTCGAGAACGCCGAAATAATTAGAAAATTTCAATCCCTTCAGAATTTAGTTCCTGAAATCTGAAATATCTTAATTTTCAGTCTAAAAACAGAGAACATACAACAAGAAAATTTGAAGAGTCTACGGTCTCACCTGGCTACTTATTTATTAAATTTGCATTATCATGCAGATTTAAATTAGAAAATGTAAGTAGAACGTGAAGAACTCATTAACAGAAGCAATCACATTAAACGCTGTACGTGGGTGGTTAGTTAATGCCAAATTAAATCTTATTTCTATTACTTTAACGATGATACATCTAAAGATTTCATACCCAATTTCACGTGAAAATTAAAAAATCCCGTAAATTACCTGCGATGTACCGGTATTAACTTTATTTCCGCAAATTTAAAAATGGAAGTGGCTCTTGTCCCCAACGGCAAATTAACTAACTTAACTAATTTCGTTCTGAAAACCGGATAGTTCGTATTTTAATAAAACAAAAAATAATAAATCAAGTTTACGAGAGGAATTCTGCCATACACAAAAAACTGTTAGGATGAGACGTTGATGTGTTGAAGTTTTGTTATTTTTATGTGGCAAACTGGAAAAGTAATATAAAGTTTGACGGTTTTTAGTGCGCCAGGAATTAGGAACAGTTTTTGTTTACTACCATCGATATAAATTAGCACATGCGTAAAAAGTTTAATGAATTACTTAACAATGGGCCATCGCATCCCGAGTGTCTTCTTTAATAAATTTAGTTAATTTCGAAGAGTACATTAAATTTATAGGCGTTTGTTGATTATTAAGTGTTATATTGTTTGAAAGTTTTTGCTTTTATTAAGACTGGCCCGTTTGCGAGCGTTTCGCTTTTCGTATATTTAGCTAAGGGGACCCACATAAAGTCGTTGGCAGTTCTATTAACGTCGATTGAGGACGCGGCTGTTCTTCATGGATATCGTCAACTTTATGTCTTATGTTTCATTTAATGAAAAAAATACCCGAGAATTTACTATGTAATAATATCGAAGCATTAATTAACTTTTTTTAATAAAATCTCGGATATATGGAGCGGCGCGCGTCGACTGCGCCACTACGATTTTCAATTTTTAATATCGCAAATTACAGCGACGAATAGATTTTAAGTGCCGTAATTTAGGAAATTCATAATGAAATATTTACAACAGGAATAATTAAATATTGCAGAAGTGAGCGAGCATATCCGTAGTTAAAATTAGCTTTGAAATCGCGGCTTCAGCGGTGTAATAAACTGCTCCTGCACTGCGGCACAAACTTATGGTTATGTTTCAGCACGGGATCCGGAACCTGGAGCCCTCAGCCAGGTGTCCGCATACTGCCAACGGCAGCCAATTAAGAACACTCGCCCTTTGAGGATATAATTAGTACTTTTTTACTTTTTTAATTTTCTTTATTTTTCTACAAAAAGTGTGTAAAATATTCTTCATTACATAAATTTAATTAAATTCAGATTTTGGACCAACTTTTATATTTCTCCACTTCCTTTATGACTATGAAAAATAACAAACGTTAATTAATTAATCAGCGTTAACGCTCACGATATTTTTTAATTAATATTAATAATTGCCTTTTTAAGCAATTTGTTTTTAAATGTTCGTACAGCGCGAAAAGTTAATAAATTGTGACAAAAATATTTTTTTCAATTAATAAGGAGAAGTAGCAGATTTATTTTTAGTGTCTATTAAGCTTTATAAGGAAACTTTCAGGGTGTTATGTCAAGTGGAAGCACACGCTTTAACGCTAAATGAAACTTGCTTGAAACATTTAAGAATTTAGAATCAAAAATTAAACTACCAGTGTATTAATCATTTTTGGAAAACCGAACTCAAAAAAGGCGATTTTCGGTCAGAACAATTGGGATGGTTAAATACATTGATTAATTAGAAAATTTGCCATCAAGCAATGTTTTGAAATATTTTATCGAGCACTGCTAGCTGGCAAGCACTCAATGTAACACGAGCTATTAATGAGAAAATAATGTGCTAACACATTTGTGAGTGCTTACGAGTGTTCTTCAAAGTAATCTTTAAATATCCATTCACATAATTGTAAACATAAACATAACTGCAACATTCGTGCAAGATTTACACATGGAATTTCTGTTGATAAAACCAGCAGAGCTTGATTATGTAAATTGTCATGTGAGCATTTTCAAGCAAGTATTAATTATTTCATTCGTTTATTTTGTAACAGCATCAAAAGCTTTGAAAGAAACTAAAATTCCAAAAAATCGCCAACGACCTGCCTAGGTACCTTTTTATTACATTGGGAAAGGGGTAAGTGCTGCAGCATTTTACAGCATAGCAAAAAAGAAGCTGGTCTTATAGTATTTTTAAAATTTGTTAGATTTCCTCAAATTTCTCCGGATTTTACTTTACTTTTACACCAGATTTCCTCAGCGATTTCCCTCTCGTTCTCTTGCAGGTTAAACCAAAAAGTTTGGGTTAACCAATGAAATACGTTGAATAAAGCTGGTTTTTTTATGAAATATCATCGGTTAACTCAAATTTTTTAGTTTAAACCTACAACTGAACAACTGGGTTTTAAGTGTAATTACGTTATAGATTTCTTTTTTTATTTATCATAAGAGAAACCATAAAACACAGTTCACACTGTGTTTTCTTCCTTAAAATTATAAAAAATATCATGTAAACCATACTTTGATTTCTACTATGATAAATCCTAAGAGAAATCCTATAATGTAAACTGCATTAGTCTAAAATCGTGCGGCTGATTAAAAAAATACAATCAAACTAGAATTACAAAAATCCAATAAATATGATCTGATTTCCACTTTTCCGATGTTTCGCAAGTATCATGATCTTTTAATTTACTAAACTTATGATAGACGTTTTCAAATAATTTTAACGATTTTGATCAGTAACGGCTGATACAGGGAAGAGTCGGATAACCCCCTAAATTTCGTAACGGCAAGTAAATCACGCGAGTTTTAATGTTCTTCTTTTCAAAACAATTGCTGATGTATGCTGGGGGAATTATTTTAAATAACTAAAAACCTCTCACTTTTTTAAAACAGATGGATGAAATAGACTGTGGGGGGGGGGGGGTCGAGGGGTATGAAATACCAACAGTAATTCTATTAAAAAAATGAAGACTTGGTTTGTTAAAATTATAAGTTTTTCAAAACACATAAATTCAGGTTCTTCTTCAATGAAATTATGTATATTATTTTTTATTACTAAATATACAGTGACTCGCAAAAGTTCTCGGACACTCCTATCTTACCAATGTAAATTGAACATTTTGAAGCTGTTTTTTGTCATATAAAAATCGATTTTACAGCAAAATTTCTAAGACATTTTTTGTTGCAAATTTCATTGTTTTTTTTTTTAATTATTGTTTTCTTCACTTATGCTCAAGCTATATACATTCAACTAGCACGTTATTGCTGTCGTTCAAGTAAAGGTTAATAATTTTCGTTAAAATCATCTAACAGTACGATTTCTTTCTTTCAAGGGACTGCGGACTGTAGGAGTTGAACTGGATGATTTGAAAATGTTAAATCGGTGATAATCGATTTTTCCCATAAAAATCGGTGAATTGCAGAAATATGTTTTAGTGGGGGGAGGGGGAGCTGCCCGCAGTTGACTCTAGTCCTTCTACTGTTAACATATTATTAATTTATTTAAAATAGGATTTCTGACTTAAAAACAAAGATAAATCACAATACGATGAATTAATAAATAAATATTAAGTCATTTTTGTGTCAATTCCTCTGGCGAATGGTATTTTTTACTTATTTATATGGAGGATGCCAAAAGCAACGGCCCTGGGTTTTCATTACTTAAATATTAGCGTTTACATAAAAAAAGTGCAATTGAGTGGATTCAATTTGGAAACGGTGTCGCCAACTTTCATCTAAATTTAACTTGGCAAAGAAGAGGAGGTTACCGTGTACCGATTGCATATAATTGAATGTCTGTTCCGTTAAATCACACGCAATTTAATGAATATAGAGCATTCAACTTGTCTTTGTTATTGATCGCAAATACTTTTCAATTAAGAAAATATTAAACAATCAATGACATTCGCTAATAAATCAGCAAGCAGTTCAAAGAAACTTCAAGGCTTCGATAACGAGATTATTTTCGTATCCATATTAAATTTTGATGAAAGGGTTCCGAGGGTGGATTGCACATTTTAATTCTTAAAGCCTGCCGTAACTCAGGTTAAACTTTTTAGCCGGAACGTGGGTCTATCGTTTCCCTAAACGTTGACTCCGTAATGGTTAAATTGCGAGTAAGTACAGTGGTTAAAATATTTCATTAGACCGCTTAAAGCCGAAATAAATGCGAATTTAATCATCTAGTCACCGGGGCAGTAAAGTTAAGTCAGATTATAATGGACGCGATGCCCAGCACCGATTAACGATAACAAAAGGAAAGGACGGCGCCGGCACCTTGCCAAATGGCGCGACGCCTGTTCACGGACGCCAACCTAATCTTTTCTTTCCCGTAAACATACCCACCTTCGAAAAACCAACGATTTATAATATTTACGTTTTTCGATACTACCAATTATCCTGCTTTCCGAGATATCCTAAGCAGGAAGCGAAGTTTGAATTTTCCATTTATACAACCTTAATTAGAGTTTGCAAAGTTATGAAGGAAATTTAGTTTTCTCTAAATACATACAACGTGTGTCTAATTAATTTACTCTATGTTGAACATAGATACATATACAATATGGGATATGTACATTATATAGTTATAATATGTATGTACCATGTGTATATAGCAAAATGCAAGTCCCGAAGGGAAATTGATAAAATAATTTGGTTTTATAAATCTTGCTTGCGACAAAAGAGCCATAGTGTAAATGTCCGAAATTTTGTCTTAAGATGAAGGGGTCTGCAATAAATTTCTATATTACTTTTTCTGGACCGTCTTTAGGTTTACAAATGCTTACTACTTAAGGATGTTTTTTGTTAACACTATTACCTTTTTTGTTCCTTACGTGTCAGAAACAGTAATAGTAAACATTTTATATGCTGCTGACTACGGAATACCAGGACAAAAAATTTCTGGTATAAATAGAGCAATAAATAGTAAATTTTTTGTTTCGGGGGTGGAATGTTAAGATATTACCGAAACGATTTACAGATTAAATTAAGTTTGGAAGAATTTTTCTGTTATCAGAAACCGTATTTCACCCTCTTCCATTTACCAAATGCGCATATCCGCTCCTGTCAAAATTAAAACGCGGTGCATGCTTGGATGAGCAACAACCACAAAAGTTTTTAGATTACGAAATGTCAAATGGAGCGAAACGGAAATTGCATTGTAAGGTGCAAAAACATATTTCTTACATTTTCCACACTTATATTCGAACCGCCCTCGTACTCCTTGGAAGCTTTATATTCCAACCGCTACCCACATCAGCGCATTTTAATATTTTAAATCGATAGTTTTACTTTTAAAATTCATCCGAATATCACAAGTTGCACTGAGACTGACAAATACCATTCCTCTATATGAATAGATATTACTTTTTGACAATGTTTATATACCCAATACATCAAGACCTGCTGATCCTTCAGGATGCTCCGCAAACAAACAGCAAAAATATTTAAAATTGTATTTTCCTTCTTGATATCTTCAGATTGCCCAAAACCTTTAATTCTATTTTGCCTCTTTGGATATTACCAATTTGTGCGACCACTTTTAGAAATATCTGCCGTTGTTTTTTTTTTTCAAAGCGAGTGAATGAATGTAGCTCGACAATAAAAATAGTCAACCAGGAGTTCTAAAATAAGTTTACAAGAAGTATAAAATAAGGATAAGTTTTTGAATGGTTGTTAGGAAGGCAAAGCTCATATTGCTCTAAGGCTATTCCGTTGTAGCAATGCCAGTTCACTACGTTCTACTTGCATAATAGAAAATCGTTCGTCTTTTCCTATGCAATTTTCAATGTATAGGTGGATTTCCAGCGAACAACAAAATTAATTTATAATAAGGATTGAATTTCCTAAATTATACACCAGGCTAAATTAGGCGAGTCTCCGCATTGCAGGGTTAATTTTGCCATATTTGTTGTATTTTTTCAAATATTTTTCACTTTTCAAGAAGTGGAAAATGAAAATTTCGTTATTGTGGTGAGTAACAAAAAGGAAAACTGTTAAAATATACCAAACTAAAAGCGGGAAAAACATATAATACAAACAACGTTCAAACGATTATTGCAATAACCTGAGTGTTACTTTGAATTGTTTTAAAGTTTAACATCTTCTTATTTTACACTTAAACACATTATTTGCATTTTAAAATTTTCCAATTCACTTTAATTTGAGCATTTGTTTAAAGTGGCACTTTAACAAGTTAGAAACTAAAGTTGGAATGACTCTTGACCGGCCGGTGTTTGAAATATTAACAACGAGATCAATTTCGTTTAATTTTTGATAATTTTTTTAAATTTCAGTTTAAAAAGTACAAAATTATTGAAATGTTTTGTTCTGAAAGACTGGCTCCGACATGGCTCTTTATATAACAGATTACAAAATTGCTCACGTTTTTAATAAATTTTCTTTTAATTATAATTTTGTTTTTGACTTATTTTTATTCTTACTTAATTAGAATAATTACACAGAACGTTAAAGTAACTTTTCAATCAAATTCTAAAATTCAAAACTTAACTAAAAATAACTTTTTAAATTAAACGACAATTCTTAGCGTTTTGCATTGCCTAGAGCCGGCTCACAAAATAAAACACGTCTATATATTATTTATCTTCGATAAAATCGCACATTTTGATTTTTTGGTTGTTAATCGCGATTTTAAACGACTACCCTATTGAAAATAAATGTATGCTTTATTCCATACCCCCCAAACCCCCCGGTCTTTGTGCCAATACATTTTTTATAAGACGTATCAACGATTGAAACCGGGGGGGTCTCCACAATGCACACTTTTCTTTTAAAAGTACTTGCCGTCCAGACCTCCCACCCCTCGATTTTAGTAAAATACTGCAAGAAAACTTAAATTCTTTATACTGGCTTTACGTTGAGCGCCACAAAGTGCTTATATTGGCGCCCAACGTGGGGCCAGTATGTTCAATTTTTCAACCTTTTTCCATCTTGCTAAAAATTTGAAGCAATTTCAAAGTTGGTTAATTAAATTTACCGAAGTTTCAATTTCAAGGTAGAAATAATCTTGTACGTGTCTCTTCTGCGCTTTTTCTCCAGTAACTAAGTAGCCGTTGGCATGGTCGCAAGAGATGGCGATCATTCGATGGTGTCGTTTTCCTTCTGGCTGCGCTGATTTAATTAAGACTTAATTTGGATGAAACGCAATACATTATTATTTAGTAAACATATGTATGTACAAAGACAAATATTGCAGTCACATTTATGTCCTTAAATACTTCCGGTTACAGTAGAGAAACTTAAAACGAAGGGAATCCTAAGTAAACTAATTACGTCGTATAATTTCTAAACTTCATTTGAATTCTCAGCACAATAGTTGTGTTAGCGTTGTGCCTGAAACTTGTGTTCTTAATAGAAGTAAATCTGCAACGTTTGCCATAAAATGACAACCTAGCGAGCAATTGCACACAAGACATCCATTATATTAGCTGAAGATACTTCAAATTAATACCAGGAGCAATCAAAAGTTATTTCTTACACTGCAATATTGCTTTCCAAAATGTTTCCGCAATGCAGTCGACAATTCTTCTCACATAATAAACTTTTAGATTGTAGGTAACCGAATCCCTTTTAGGTTGTGGCTTTATTACAGTCCAACTATATTGCGAAACGAGAAACGACCAGCATTGTTTCTTAAATCCTTAAAGAAAATACAAGTTTCTGCAGGAAGTCTGCAGCGTAGCAGCACGACCGTACTTTGTTTCGACTTTTTCTGTAAAATTGGAAAAACCTGGTAATTTCCCGACTTAAATTTTGGGGTCGATGGCAGTGTTAAGGTTTTAGTATAAGCTGTGCCTGTTAAGTAGGCGGGTAACCCGCCGGCTTACGGAGCGGTCGTCCCTGGTTCGAATTGATGGAAGCTTTTTTGTGTGTACATGAATTTATAATTCAAATTAATTTTTAAATAATGCACAGCTAAATAAATTTGAATTTTAAATGTTGTAATAAAAATGTATGGATTACTCGAGACCAAGTATGTCCGTTTTAGAATTTAATTCGACGGATTTGTACGTATCCACAATCTTTCTCCGACGAGTTAAAAAAATGCGAACGAATTAATTCAGATTTTATAATATAATATATGGGTTTGCGCTAAATATGCATGTATGTTAAAATTTGGATCGCCGATCCAAGAAGATGTTCGGTCCGTTTTATGGCCTAGTAAAAGTTGATCGTTAGTTTTGGGGTACCAAATTATCGAATCGTTATTAACGGTTATTTATTTCTAAGGCTAAAAAAATTGTACACCATTAAAGCTCACAAAACGCTAATAAAATCTCGCTTTACTGTACAATAAAAATCTCGTATGTTCTAAATTACGTAATAGGTATTATTTTAGAGCTGTTACCTATTAAAGCCAGTTAAGAATTACATCGGTGATCCAGCTAAATTGGAAATGGGTTCGGAGAAGAATACAAACTACAAATAAAATGCCAGCACTTAATAGAGAAAATACGTTATTAGGAGTGAGCTGGTTTACATTTTAAAAGGTTCCAATACCTAATTTGTATTCAAAATTAAACAAACTCGGTTTATTTTTGGCAGTTAAATATAACATAAACAAATTTTAGCCGTTTTCCTGAAAAGCCAATTAAGTGTTCAATGGGCTTTTAATTAAATCACTCCAACTCATTCTTTCAGTCAAACACATTAATTAACATATCAGCCATAAGTGAGGATTTAAGAGTATTAATGGCCCAAACCATAAATTTTATTTACTGGAAAAACAAAATATGTTACGAAATTTAAAGAAGAGAGAGAAATCAGAATACATTATACAAAATAGGAACGAATAGCAACAGATAGGACGAGAGGAGATAATCCGCATAGGTGACTATCCGGTTGTCAACCAATGCATTAGCTACATCGAAGCGCCATAAAAAAGAGACAGCAATATTAGGCTAAACACACTAGAGGCTTAAGATTGAAATCCTCATAGCAAAATCAGATCAAAGAGTCAGGCTACATGAATCCAGGAAGTCACAAAAAATAGGAAAGGATGATCCACGACCACGACTCTGTTTAAAAGAACAGTTTTCTCATAAATAAACAGTAAAGAGTGAACTGGAGGGTATTCCATACCCCCCAGACCCCCCGGATTGACATATCACATTTATGTCCTCAAGGACCAATTTTATAATAACAGTGTTAGCTAGAATCAACCGAATTGAAACTCAACAAAATTTTAACTGGTTTTAGACAGTTTAATCAAACAAAGAAGTTTTGTCAAGTGTTTAACTTGAGTTTTCAATTTTTGTTGGGTTGTTTGTTAAATTTTAATGTTTGTATTGTCTAATATTCAGTAATTTAAAGATTTACAATAATCTTTTTTCTTTTGTTAGAGAGAAAAGAGTTTACCATAGCACTAGTGATGCAATAATAAAATTAGGCCCTAGGAAGATACAAATAATGTAATGTTTAAATATCAATCCGGGGGGTCTGGGGGGTATGGAATACCCTTCAGTGCACTCTATATTCTTTATTTATAAGAAAATTTAACGATTATGGAGTTTCCGGTTCTAAATAAATACCCCCATAACCCCCAGATCTCCTGTTTGTTTATTAAATTTTGCCTTTTTGCCTTTGTTCGAGAAAAAAAAAGTTTTAGAAAGCTTTTTCTAACAAAGCAGTTATGTCAAGTGTTTAACTTGAGTTTTTTTCTTTTTTAGCTTGTTTGTTAAATTTTTAATGTTTATATTTTTTTATATTCTGGAATTTAAAGATTTACGCAATTCTTTTCTCCTTTCCTTGGAGAATACAGTATGTTATTATTAATTTGTGTTTCTCAGTTATCTTGCACAGCATCCTGACTAAACTTACAACTTTCTGACATCTTGAAGCCATAGCTATTGAGAGAGTAGGAGATTAAGAGAACCGACGAGGGATTAGATAGACGACAAGACGGGCTATAAGAAAGTTAGTTACTCGCCGGATTATAACCATTAATAGTTGATCGTATCAAGTCAATGATCATCGCATCTGCTGAGCGTAGATCCTTGATGTAAGTGGAACCCCATTGTGATTTCATTTTGTAGACCATCGACTCAGGAGTACGTCGCCGTTGGAATCGGACTGGAAGGCAACTGAATAACTCCCGTACCTCCCAGACCTCACAATTTACATCTCGATTTTATGGTTTCAAGAACCAAATTCATAACGGCTTCTTCAGCTGGGTTCAACTAAACTGGAGTTCAAGCAATTTACATTCAATTCTTAACTTATGCCTTTTTTTAAATTTCTTTCATTTTATGAGCATCCTTAGAAGTTATATTTAGCAATGTTTGCCCAATTAAAATTTTCATATCTAAGTCAAACCTCTTCAAAAATGAATAACCAATAAATAACTCACCCGATGAATAATTAGTTTGCATCCCCGAACTGTTGCTTTAAAAATTTCCACTTAAATATTCCAAGTTAATTAAAACACAAATTGCTGTAATTCCTGAAAACTATGATTCAAATTTGCGGCGAATCGATTTGTTCCTGTTGAAGTTTTTAAATTCCCGAAATTTGTTATTGTCCAACTAAATTGCGAAGTTGATATTTAAATTTAGTAAAACTTTATTAAAACAAAAGGAAGTTATTTGCATGACAATAGGGCTGTAGAAATAACTCTTCAATATTTCTGTGGACTATATAAATAATATGAGCCTCAAGTATTGTATCTTGATGAAGTCGGTGGAATTAAAACGTTCACTTAAATTGCAAATGTGTAAGAAGACGTAGCGAATTAATTAAATTTTTCCATCCGGGAAATTTATTCGTTTATAATTTTTTGTCGTGTACGTCTAACTTGGAACACTTACGCGATGTTATACTAATTAAGGAATTTCAGATTTCGAATGTTGACAACAATTTAATTGGTATTCAAAAAATTCAACACGACAGCAACAGAAACTAAAATTGGGTTTGTGGAAATACGTAGTTACTACAAGCAGGTTTAACGTTGGAACAACTTGTAGTATGCACGTTTCCAAAAGTTTTGGCAACTTTCAGACAGCTGCTTGTGACATTGCACGACGCATTTTTCTTACGATTAAGTTAACATTAGGTTGGTCAATGTAATGGCAAAGTTGCCGAGTAGCAGAATTTTCGTTTTTCTATATTAAGAAATAAAAAAATTGTTTGTATTCCTTCTGCAGCATCAACTCAGAAACAACTTGGCAGAACTTGGAACGAATTTAAATAATACGCCATCCGGTACCATGATATAGTAAAAGTCTGAAAACTAGAGACACTTTGAAAACTTCAATTTATCACATTTTGGAGTTTAAAAGATTGAAAAATAAGCCAAATGATGCTGAATTAAACCAAGTTTACATTTTTTTTACGCTTTTCCAAACCTCCGGGAATCGAAGAAATCAGGTAGATGCAAGATGATTGGGTTTATTGTGCGAATGAACTGCCGAGGGTCAATACAAAACAGTACCACATCATATTATGACCGGAGGGTCTGGGGGTTATCGTTCAAGACGATTTGATGATATTAAATTATATTTTTATCTCTTAGATGCAGAGCTATTATCCAACTACTTTATAAAAATGTAATTACATTTTCATTCAAGTGAAATCAGAAAATAATAATACGGTTTGCCATATGACGTGGATATGTCTGTACAATGGCGAAGTAACTAAAAATAAAGCTAAACCTCAAGCAAATACTGCACAAGGAAAACTTTATCAGCTTACGAATTAGCTTTTAAATTACCACATTTCCTTTCGGATTAAATCGTTACGTCAGAGCTGCATGCAAATGCAATTATCATAATATTTACAAAGCGATTCTAACTTTTACATTCTTGTCAAATCAGCTTTAGGAAAATGTCACGAGACGAGGGAAAAAAGTTGAGGGCCCATTGCTGAGAAAATCGTATTAATTGCTGTTTAAAAGTTCGTCAGGATATTTTGAAAGGATTTAACGCTGTCATTTCGTCAAACGTTATAAAATTGAAGAAATTGTATATTGGAATTTTATATTTTTCCGAGGAAATAAAACAAAGGCTTGTGGGTTACGGAAAGGAAAATGCGCCAAGGTAATTCCGTCAACAGTTTCGGATGGTATAATTTTATCGTGTTAACAATGTTGTTCAGCGATTTTACGCAACTTAATGGGTCTTAAAGCAGCGGAGCTTATAGATTAGTCAAATGTCGGAGAGCACGAAATTAACTATCTCCATATTTGGCGTGGAGATTTTTGATAAATTGGGCCGAAAAAATTAAATATTAACAAAAAGCATTTAATTTGTTCGGTAATGAAAGTTAAGAGCTATAATTTTATTCATTCGATGGAAATACCTAGATGTCAGTGAGGATAAAATGAAATAAATGTACGCTCGAGTTTTGACGGTTTTATTAGAGATGTGGGAAACATTTCATTACTCTGTTGCTCCGCTCGAGTTTCAGTTTTTCCTATCTACCCTGAATATTTTTTGACGTTTCAAATTTGATTTTCGTTAAATTCAAAATTCAACTTGATAGGAAAGATTTATAAAACTATTGTCAAGGCTCTCGTTTTAATATAGGAAAACATATTTTTTGCAAAATATAAACCACGTAGAAGCAGGGATAAACAAATCCGAGTTACTTTACACGTTTCGACTTAATATTAGAGACAGCGGAATTTAAATTAACCAAAATCGACAAATACTTTATCACAAGGGTTTTCTATATTCCAAGTTACCCCACACATTGCCGACACGCAATTGGATTTTACTGTGGCAAACGACGAAGAAGAATATTAAATAGCGTATCTCCTGTACGTCAAATGGAATTTTTAAATAATTTCAATTTAGATGGCCGAGTCGAGTTGTCAATTTACATAATACAAATAATACATTTAATGCTGGTATAAATTTTCTGTCTGTTTCTTTTTATCGTTGTTCCGCCTTAACCGTCTCGCTTCCGCTGCCGAGCAGTCCGGGTTGGTTTCCGCGTCGCAAACAAACGGAACTTAATCTTGCAATCCTTTCGACCTCGACCGGGCACATATTTTAATAATTTAAATGAGTATTGCTTTCGGTTGACGTATAATATACGCGAAAGTTAATATATTAGCTTATGCATCGTCTGCTGGAGAAAATTTACAGTTTGAATTAACAAAATCACTTACGCCGTTCCTTTGAAACGTTTTCAACAAACGCATTTAATTTGATCGTAAAATAAATTTAATGTTACCTTCAGGCTACTACACGTTAGTTGATTAAATTTCGCATAATTTAAATATCACTCAACAAAATTAAGATTATCAAATTATTATTTGCAAAGTAAGGGAAAGTCATAATTTTTTTGTATCACTCAATTATTATTCGTAAAACGATTTCGTATCAAATTTAGCGCGCAAGAAAATTATCTCATAAATGCAAATTGGTTTTAAATCATATCGAAATTATGATTGCAAGCGTCATCGCAAATTTTACGTTCTTATTTTAATAAAAATACGTAATTTTATTACTCCTGCCATACACGGCATGAATTTTTATTAATCCTTCGCCAGGATCACATAAAAGTTTGTAACGTAAAATTCTTATTTTAATTGCGCCGAACAAACTTGCTCCTTTCCTCCAAGTGGTCAATTTAAAAAATACACAAATACACATTTTCATGAAAATCTGAAAATATAATGAATGCTTTTATCTAAGCTTAAATGGCATTATTGAAAGGATTTCCCGTAAACCTAATTGGTGGTTTATTTTTATTTGTAGGTTTTTGTAAAATGCACTTTGGCTTAGTTGTATCCATTGAGATTTACAAATGAACTGCTTTATGAATAACATGAGCTATTCAAATACAAATGAAACGTTGCAGCGGACAAGATATTTTTGTTTTCAAAATCTCGTTAAACATTCAACGCATCGGCAGAGATGAATGCAACAAACTGAAAATAAAGGTTAACGCGATTTCGATGTCCTTCTATTCACCATTCGCATCATTTCTTTTTTCTTCATGCTAGTTACCTAAATTAAATGTAATTAGGATTGATGAATTTCCCAATCAGGTTTCAGCAGCCATGGGGTCTAAAAGCTGAAACCTTTCTCTATAAAAAAAAAAGGTTTAAGTTCATAGTTATAGGAATAATAGGAAGACTAATAAAAAGAGAGCGAGAAATTATAGAATCCCTTAGTTATTCAAGTTAAAATGTTTCCGCCGGTAACTAGATAAATCTAAAATGTTACGTTTTTTTCAAGCCGTGCACCACGTTGGGCGCCAGTGTTACCAATCCCGATCTTTTTCTCTACATATCAGTCATGCAGTCCAAATGCAAACTAAGTGGCCCAAGTGAAAGTAAAACTTTCATATTAAGTTTTGTTAACGATAATTTAATTTGTTTAGGCTTAATATGCAGATTCGCAAATCTCACGATTTAGTATTTCTCTCTAGTATTGGGCTTGTCATTCCGACGAAGAATTTACACATGAATTCAGAGTTTAAGTTTAAATTCAAGATATCTAGTACAAAATAAATTGTGTATCCTATTCAAAAAAAGCCCAATTTATTCCGTAAAAGGTAAAAACTTTTTTGGCTGCCTTCAACTCAAAAACTACAGATGTATAGATCCTTGTTTTCAGTTAATTTTAAAGAAAATAAATTTTCAAGTTAAATAACCACTGACGCGCATGAATGGATTAACGAAAATATAAAATACTCGGGTCTGTCTTCCCCCCATAGGTATTTTTTTTAAAACGCCACTGGCTGTTTATATAAATTCATTTTGTGTCCCAACTGACATGTTTCTCCAAAGACATGCAGAAAAATGATTTGTAGAACTGGAAAAAACGTAATCTATTGTTTTTAATATTAGGCGCGCAGTTTACTCCTATTTTCAGTTCACTTATCGACCAATCAGCGTTCTAGTGGTTGGAAATTATTTTATTATCGATTATATTATACCGAAATTTTTTTCTCTTTGACTTTTCTTGTAAAATCAATGGTTTTGAAGATAAAACTCAATAAATGGAAAAAATTCCTACTTTTATGATTTTTTTTCTCAGAAACCAATCGTCCATTCAGAATAACTGAAAAATAAAAATATTCAGCCAACCTTAAACTATCACGACATTTTTTTTCGTTTCGATTTTTAGTGTTAGTAACAGTGAAAATCGTATTGGAGTAGACCTCTAACACCGCGTCCTCTGTGCGTGCGTATATCCGTCCGGCGAGCTAGGATGCAAGCTTTAGTTCAAATTCAAATTGTTTATTAGTCTCTAAAATACAATATATTACGTACATGTGGATTGTCATAATTTAAATTGCGTAAATACTAGAAGATGTGACAAAAACAAAGCTATTTAAATACGAAATAAATTCTAAAGGTAGGCATTTTTCGTCATTTGTTGAGTTTTAACTTAAAAACCATTGATTTTACGAGAAAAGTCAAAGATACAAAAAATGATTGTTTTGGTCTAATTAAACCTCTATATTTTTTTCAGATTTTTTCCCCGAAATTTAGATTTTTAAAACAAAAAATTGTTTATAACTATTAAAGGACCCATAAAAAAATAAGGTGTATATAGAATTTTTTCACTAGAACGTTGGTTGGTCGGTTAATATAGTTTCTAAGCGACTTTGAGACAGTAAACCGTTCGCCTAGGCTTGTGCCCAGAACCTGTGATTGGTATGCCCATCGTAAGCAATGCAGTAGTAGAATTATAATTTATATTTGAACAAACTTTCGACTGTATTTTAAAGACAACTGTAAATCGAGTTCATTTGTCTTATGAATAAGAGATTTTTTATCTCGAATTTTAATGCGAAAATTATTCGACTATCCATCACAAATTATTCGCAACTGGAATTAATCATCTACACCTTTTCCAGCAGTAATTCAGCAGACGTCAACTGTAATTCAGAACTTCCCAGATTCCCAATATCCTGCATAATATATTTTTGAAATAAAAATTATTTTGCCCAAAATAAAAATAATTAAATAAGGCACGAAGACCGGGGGGTCTGGGGGGGTAAGGAATACCCTCCAGTCCGATGGAATCGATGCAGTTTAAATAAATACGAACAAAGTACAGTTCTTTGTTTTAAGATTAAGTGACCTGGGCCCATAACCTGTCACCCCCACCTCCAGGGACATTACACGTGAATTATTCTCATCTAAGATTGGACCGGGGATATAATAAATTGTAATACATCGATTGTATCAGACTGAGGGTATCCGAAGACATGCGCCCTGACTGTAATTTTTTCAGAGCAAAATTTAACTTTTGGTCCGCCCTTGGAGGTTTATTATTCGATGTAAGGGAATAAAAAGTGGAACCTTTAACTTATTTATTTTACTTTTATCATTGTCAAAGGATTTTTTCTTGTTCGCTTTTAACTTGTAACTGTTTGCACCAAAAGTTAATGATCCGTGAACATCTTCTTGCAAAATGATGAGTTAAATCTTGTGTAAATTTTATGTAAACGTTGCGTATATAATATGACACTCAATATAAAAAGTTCCAGTGTATATTTTAGCGTTGTTTTATGGTACAGGTGAACTTTTTGTTCATGTAAACCCAAGTTACGTAATTTTAATAACAATAACATCAATCTTGCGGATCGAAATTTTACAGGATCTCGTTTCAAGAGGAAAGCCATTTTTTAAATTGAAGCGCTTTCGGGTTATAAAGCAACAACACACACACACACATCTACGACTTTTTTAAGAAAGAATAAAATAACTTGGCACGTGTAAAATAAGATCAATGAGCCAGAGTAAAATATCGAACACAGATGTTCTTTCACCTTGATTTTCGAGCTAGAATTAAGATTGGATTAAGCGATCCACGATTCAGTTTTTATTGCAATGATTTGTCTTCCTTCAAAGTGACAATATCGAGAAAATGAAAAAATTCTCTTTGCTGCGACGAAGTTACAAAATATCGGATACCGTAATGATCCTTCTTTGCAATTCCTTTAAGCTCATTTTTTATGTTAGAAGTTAATGGGGTATCAAATTCGACTAATTTTCATGCTCCAAAAATTATTTTTACCTTATTGCGCGTACAACACACAAACAAAGGAGGCTGTCGTCCTGGAAGATTTTTATAAAATATTTACATCGGAAACTATTCCGGATGGATTTAATTTCTTTTTAGCCTAATCAAGAAATTCTATTTTATTCCAAGCTCTGTGAGTACATTTATTCACAAAGAAGGGTAAAAGCAATTAAGAGCAATGCTACTTAAATGTGAGATGTTCAATAGAAACCGCTAAAATGGTTATCCCTTGTGTTAAAATTGGAGAATAGATTCTCTAAACAATTTCGAGGTGACATCAATCACTCTACCAAGCAAAGCTACTAGAAGAGTGAGTAACTTGATGATAAAACTTTGCCGAAGGAACTAAAGTAAAAGTCGAACGTTTTTCACGAAAAATCTTATAATATTTTACGAGTGTTGTTAAAATAATTAACTATAATTAATTGAGACTTAGGTAAATTGAGGCAATTATAAATGCTTCGGTCGAATTAAATTAAAATTAATTAGCGCTTGTTTTCCTTTGAAAATGCTATCTTTGGTAATTAAATATTTCAAATTAAATTACATAAAAGTCAAAATACAATGTGCCACTTCAGCTTCACCTTTTGAAAAAAATCGTCTGCGGAGAAGCTTTGAAAGACCGAAAATAATTAATTTCGCTCAAGAGCTGGAGAAATACACAATTAGCAATTAACTGCAACCGTGTGCATAGCGGTAATAACGTGCAAAAAATGTTAGCAGTATCTTCTGCTGATGTTAACTAGAACCTTTTGAATTCGTTAATAAAATAATTACAAGTTAACGTTTTAATTGAGAAAAGCGACAACCATGAAACACGCTCTCCGGCATACCGAACTTCACACGAAACTGGTTTGATTCCCGTTCAAAAAAAAATAATTAAAATCAATTTTATATTGCTATCACTTCCATCTGAAGAATTTCACGAATTGATTCGTCAATTTACAAGAGCATACGATAATAATTTAATTAACCTCTCGAATGATTTAAATGTGAAGGTTTTAGATTCCTATCTCATTGAAAAGTAAGCAATTCGTTGTTTTTAACAAATAAATATTGTTAATTTTTAGCACAAATTCAAAATTAGTTAATTGGGGTTGCAGGTTTCCAGTTAACATACCGTCAATCGGGTAAGATTTGAAGGATGGAGGAAAAACCTGTTGTATAATGAAATAAGACGAGGAGTAGACTTTTGGTCGATTTATTTTGAAAAGATGATAAGAAAAGCATATTGAAAGCATTAAATAGCATTATCGCGATGATGCTTTCCCGATAAACACAAGAGCATCGTCGTGAAAACCTGTCAGTGACAGTAATATGTAGGGACAGATAAAACGAGGGTGATCACTTGATCAGAGCCAGTTTCATAGGGATCTTTGAGACATTCTGGATGTGGCGTGAAGAGATGAAATATGGATTCATGCTGAGTGACAAGAGCGGATAATAAAACAGAGTGCACCTCGGTGTACCACCAAAGAGTCTCTGTTTAGGATAATGAGGTTTTGTTTTAGACCAAAAACCTGTCAAACGCACACTTCTACTAATTATACTTTGTTTTTAACGTTTAAGCTTTCACGTTGAAAGAGTAATTTAATTTTTGTGTTATTCCCACGCAATAAAAAATATTGAAACCCCAAATTAACAGCCAACTCAAAGGTTGCTTTAGTGCAATCCAAAACGTACTTCTCCAAAGAATATTTAATCGATATCATGCGTGAACGAATTCTATCACATTTCTATTTATTAGATGTGAGATATGATATTAAATTTTCAACGTAGCGACATCTTCTAAAGTGCATATTTGGTATCGATGAAATTTGAATTATTAACCATGTTTTTCCATCGCGACTCTTCAAATATTAATCGCAGCTTTTTTCGTCGGGCCTCCCACCTCTCCACGCTTAGTTTAAATTAACATTTCATTTGTTTTTAATAAAAAAAAAATATAAATGGGTACCTGATTGGAATATTGGCAAATCGCGCTCCGTTTAATTGGAAACTCACCTGAAACAAAAAACAAATTATTAATTTTGCTTGCTATTGTTTTTGCTCATTTGCACGATGGACCTCCCCCTTAAGTGGTCGAAACAAAACACAAACATACAATCGTGCATATGCTTTAAAACTTCTTACAGTTTGTTGTGCGTGGTCAAACTAGGGTCACCCATCCAAGTGAAAACCATCCAATTTAATGGCATCGAAACAATGAAAACAAATGGATTGCAAACAAAGGAACGTTTTAAGGGGTGCGTTTAGTTTCGAAAAAAATATGTTTCCTGGTTTAAAATTTATACAAAGTGTGGATGGTATTTTACGTGAAAAATCCATTGTAATCATTGAAACAATACCGAAAGTTCATTTATTTCAGTTGCAAGTAGACAGCTAAAAAAGAATTATTAAAAGTGTCGCCATTAGCGTAATTATCGTACAACGTCAAAGTGTTTGTATCTCGGAGATTGTGTTTGCATTCAACGTCATAAAGATTTATCGTTTACTTCTAAAAACTTTTATTGATTTGTACAGCGACTTTCCCTGAAAGGAATAGCTGTCGCGAGCACTTTATTTTCAGTGCACACAGTCGACTTAATAGCATTTAATTAAATTAAGTATTTCAAATTTGTGTTGTATCCAACTTTGAGAAAAACTTTAAATATTTACAACTCCTCTGAAAATCCCCAAACAAACTTTTAATTTTTACCGTCGTCGGAGATTTCTTCCATCATTTCATACTTTAATCAAATCATTGCCATTTTATTTACAACGAACTATGAATGTACAAAGTTTTCAGCATGTTTCGGGAAAACATCAAATTTGTAAGTAAGCAGATCGCACCCTCTCCTCCACTGTGAAGGAAATTTATAAGGAATTTAATAACTTTTAATTAGTTATATTATTATTCCCGAGGATTTTTTACACAATTTTATATAAAATAATTAAATTTTATGCACGGTTTTCAAGACAAGAGTGAAATTCATTAAATTTGTCTTATTTTTCAGACCGGATTAGATCTCAAGAATTTTCTTTCATCTGAAGAAAAATGACGAGAAACCCCATTCGTGAAGTTTTTACATTTTTTAATTTATTTTCTGTATGTAGGAAAATTCTTAAATATGCAAAGAGAAAATCTGCACATTGTTTTATCAATCCAGTATTATTAGAAGAATTATTCCCACAGGATATTATGCTTTACCGACGAAATTTATTTATAGAAATAATAGTCATTTGAGCACGAAGGCAGGAAAGTTTAATTTTTTAAATTATTGAAAAAAACACCGAAAAATAAAAGATTTATTGGCAAAATTGTTACTTCACAGTAAAAGTTTCAAACAGCTTCAATTTAATCACAAAAGCAATCGGCAAAAAGCAGTGGTTCGGCTTGATCAACTCCAAAATAAAAGGAACGATAAAGCACATATGATAAAAGTAAGATAAGGTTATAAAAGCGAATCACAACAATGTACTTTTAAAGATTATTAAAATTATTCAGTTCGTGTACAAATTTCGATCTGATCAGTTTGTTTAGTGCTTTAGCAGAAAATTATTTTGGGCAAAGAAAATTCTACTTCAAACATTGCCGATATTGAGTTTAATACCTGTAGTCCATTTTTTTCGACATTCAATTTAAAATATAATCTTTCAAATTAGGTACCGTAAAAAAATTGTTCTAAAAATAAATTTTGATTAACTAAAACTTGTAGAAAGGTGAAACGTCAATGCGAGTTTAAATAAGACGGTAAAGCCCCGATTTTACATTTTTACTTTTAATGGTGTTTACAGAAATCCATGTTATTTCTAGCAGCGTAATCTGCTTACCCCGTTATACCACCAAAAGGACAGAAAAGGGAAATGGAATCCTCGATATATCTGGCCTGGGGCTGCTTGGAAATAAGAAAACTGGAAGGGGAAATGAAGCGAGCTTTACACGCATTAAGTTTAAGGAAAACAAGGAAATCTCTACAGTTTCAGTTCAAGAACAAGCAACAATTCAAAAGCAGATATTCGAAACAATCGATATCTCTAACCTTTGAAAATATCAGGACCTTTCGGGCGCAATTTTTATCGCCTGGCGTTTAATTTAAAATTTTTTTAATTAATATGTACAATTTTTAATTATCACGGAACCGTAAACTTGACAAATCTATAAAATGTTGTTGAAATGATTTCGATTCGTTCGTTAATAAAAAGGAAACTTTTAACATAAAAAGCACGGTAAATACATTTTCCAATTACAATTTAAATTGTAAAAACGCTGTTTCTTTAAACAACTTTGTAATCGATATCCATCGAGTTAAGTTGCAATTTTATTACTCGAATTCGTTTAAAAATCAAATACGTAATTACAACTTTTGAAAATTAAAAATATGACGACCCTTCTAAACAGCACAAATTTAATCTTCGGATTATATTATTAGAGTCTGTGAGGTGCGAAATTGGCTCCCTAATGACTCCGGCACATATCTATGCTACGCTGCACTCAATTTTGCAAATTCATGCTTGTTGAATATAATTTTGTTTTAACTGTATTAAATTAGGCCTTAGGAGTTTTCAATATTTTCCATAAAATGTAATATACCGGATAAGTGCTCACAAACTTGCAATATTTCTCTCCTAACTATCCTGCGGTAACCCCCGGATTTTTAGCCCAATACACGATTTTTTAGAGAACAACTTGAATTTCTGATAAATTTAGATTATAAAATCCAATTTACGTTGTCGAAGGCCCGTCCGCATAAAAATCTGTTCATAATTGTTGTGGTCACATAAAAATTTTACCGCCCCAGGAATATTTTCATACTTCGACGCTTGCCGGGAAAATGATACCAAAAAATTTGGTTTAATCAACGCGAGAGGTAGGAAATTTAGAAAAGGAAAATCGCAGGTTTTTCTTCACGCTCAGATGTTACAGTCAAATAAGTTGTCTGTAGAATCAATTAAACGTAATTATCCAGAATAAACTTTTCCGATGTCAAATTAAAATCCACGGTTAGTAGTAAAGTTGAACCCAAAACGATCGATGCTGCTCTCAAAAAGTGCTTTCCATTTAATCTGATCGGTGTTACTAACCTTACGCCATTTTATTTAGCTATCGGCAAAGGTCGAAATATGTTGATTTTATCAGCATTATCAAAACGCTTGTTCCGAACGTTGAAATTTCAACGAATTTACATTTGGTTTCGTTATGAAATATCAAATAATATTAACTTGTTGCGCGAAATGTGTTTACATTTTTAGAACCGTATTTTCTCTCGTTTCCTTAAAAAATATTCGCATCTTTAACGACCGGCGCAGCAGGATGGCAATTAATATCGTTTAATTATACGATATGTCGATTTGCTTCTGTGGTTTATTAACCCTTTGAATAAGCAACTCTCAATTTAGATGTAATTCTGCTAAGGAAATTAATTTTGCAGGTCCTTTGGGAAGAAAGCCTACAAATGGAAGATATATAAGCTTACATGAATTTGAAAGAGACAGCACAGTCAAATTACTTCTCTGTTGTATACCATAATTGTGCAGAATACCATTTATGAGTTTGAAATGAATAGACAAAATTTTAACTGTACTAATAGCAACGCTTTTCATACCAAATTCACATTAATTAGCAGTAGAAAATGTTCAGCAATTGTTTTTCTACCTTTCAAGTCTAAGGAAGGAAGGGTAATTGCAGAATCGTCCAAATGGAAGCGCTTTATTTTATGTGACCTCAAAATCATGTTATTAATTAATTCAGTCGATGAAGGAGATAATCTGGCTGCTTTGCCGCGTTATATTTATGAACAGCAAGAAAAAAATTTGAATCAAAATCAAATACGCGAATTTCTGTTAGAATTCCCCAGGGAAATTTCTGTATCCAACACTTTACTTGAATAATCAAAATAAGCTTTTCATTTTTTGCTTTTCCCGTAAACTAAATATGCAAATTAATGCATTTTTAATGCAAAATGTAAAAAGTGCTTATGCCAATTAAGCGTTGCTGGCGTAAATAAGAAAAAAAGGAAATCCTAATACCGGTCACGTATTATCATCGGACCTGAAGTACAGAGTGTTTAATTAGTACTGCCTGTATTTTGAAAATTGTGAACGAAGAAAGGTTTTTGGCGTGCTGCTCTTATTAAATCAGATAAATTTCCAAGTCGAGAAGGATCATCTCGAAAGTTTGTGCATTTTATGTTAATAGTTACAATAAGGGAAACGTCCAACAAGAAAAACATATCCATTATTTTCGAAATGGTTGTGGTTTGGCATTGGGAACAAACAAGTATAACTCGATAATGATTGCAAAACTTTGTTATCTATAAATTTTGTATAACTAGACTGTTATTGGCGCCTCCACTTGGCTGTAAGGGTTGGTTTCGGTAGTCCATTGGTAACAGATGCTCCTATATGTATCTATAAAGCTCATAAAAAGTCTTAAACAGCTTTCATTTCCATTTGAAACCATATGTGCTTTCTCGTATTATATGTAGCACCTATTTTTTATTGTTTTCCTGTTATTGATTTTTACTTAATTATTTAAGTTTGGGCCCTAAAAATTATTTATTTGATTGGGAAGAAGAAAATGGGTTTTTCCCCGATCGAACATCTCCTGGATACTTAAAAAGTTGTAAAACACTTAGTTTGATTAAGATTAATGACCACACTATAAAATCTCAATCTGAACAAATGGTAAACTATTACAGTTTAGCGAATAAAAGTAATGGAGTAAGAATAATAAAAGGGCAAAACAACGTTTTTACTTGTATAATTTATTCATTTCAGAAAGCCACATAATTTACTTTTCAGGATTCTCAACGGTTTATTGCAAAATAGTTCTGCAAACAGACACATTTTCAGATAGAGGCAACAACGCCGAAACAGTTAAAACTTGAAATGATGAAGCATTGTTTGCACCAACTCTTTTGTGAAGGATGTTTTAAATTTGTCTTTTTGATTACCTAATTGTACACTGTTAAAACGATCATCGCCGAGCGCTTTCTGTTTATTTTCACACTTTTTTTAATTAATCCTGCGGTCCGACCGTCTGGTCGCCAAAATTTTGAAAAATAACACGAACAGTCATAAATCAATATAGCAGGTTTTTATAATCACCTTCGGTGACTCCCCTAGCAGATAGTATATCAGCGTTGCTGGGGTGAGCGGTCAGTGAAACGTGCTAATCAGGATATTGAACACGATTTTTCACAGTATCTGGTTAAGTTTGGTTTTTTTGAGGAAAGATATTGATGATGCTGTCAAAACTTTCTAATCGTGATTGCTTTCGAAAATCGAAAAAAAGTTACCTTCATTTTTTTTCATTTGCGAGACGAAACGACTACACAGGAAACCTTTTGAGTTGCAGAAATTCTTCTACCGGATTAATTAAAAACCGGATGCGCAAATTCAAATGATGATGCACGATGCACGCATACTTTACAAAAATAATGAACAGGTGATATTTATTTGTGTTAGCACGTAATACGCAAATTACAAAAAACCAAAATTTATGGCGCAATAAAAATGCGCAACGAATTAGATTAAAAAATTTTCATTATTTCAAAACAATGCAGTAAACTTTCTGAAATGGAATATTTGTTGGTTGGTGTGATATTCGAATCCTGCTTTTTACGGTCAGTGATACAATATTATATTGAGAACGTAATTTATTTATAATTTTTCAAAAATGAATTTTTTGAATAAACATACACTAAATTATATCTGCACCGAACCAAACATTGTCATATATACAACGAAAATTCAATGAAACAATTGCTGATGTGTCCTGGGGGGTATTCCATACCCCCCAGACCCCCCGGTTTAAAACCTTTGGTTTTAAAGGGAAACCTTTCATTATCCAGAAAAAATATATTTGTCACCTGTTTGTATGTCACGGCCATATGTACCGGCGGGGGGGGGGGGTAATTAAATATAATAGTTTTTAGACAGGCAGAATCCCATATTTCCATTTGTTGTGAAGTTTGCCCACGGTTTCCGATTATTCCAGCCGGATAAAGAAGGTAACATTTGGTACCAGTGGTTCAAAACCTTTCGAACGTGCAGACCCCAAAGTAAAAATTTTTTCTTTAAATGATTTTTTAAATTTGTTCCTTTCTAAAAAGATCAGACTTTTTAAACTTTTTAAACTCCTCTAGATTTTGTGCTTTGTGACACAACTTTTAGATTTTTCTTGACCACTACGTCAAACAAGATATGCATGACAAGTAAATTACATGAGTTTTAATGATAACCATGATCACTGCCTTTGAAAACATATTGCCGTTGTTCTGGGGGGTACTTGTCAGAACAAAATATATCTCTCATCTGTAACTCTTGGAAATATGCCACGGAGGGGGGGGGGGGGAAATTAACGACAGTTTTCCATTAATTGTTTAAAATACCTTTTTATAGGTAGAATTTCACTTTGGTTTCACATTTCTAGTTGCTGACCTCTAAGTCAGAATTTCCGCTGATATTGCTAATATCTAGCAGAAGTCCATGGACTGGCTTGCCATCAGGGTGTTATTCTGATATACTAAAACATAACAAGATTGCAATAACACATTTTTAAGTCGGTCGAAAGCTTCCAGTTCCAACTGGCATTTGTATATTATATATAAATTATTGTCAGAATACATGAAAATACATTTTCTTAGCAATATATTTGTGAAAAATGTAATTTCAACATTTAAAATACCAAAGTTCTGTTTTAATTAAAATCCAAGTGTTTTGAGTTATTTAGTGTTAATATTTCAATTTTCTTTCTTTTAGTTTTCCTTATTTTTGCCTGCTTCCAGCTCTATAGCTTGTGCTTTAAAGTGTATCAACTTCTTGTCGTTCCAATCTAACTCCACGTTTTCAATAATTCAATACGACATTTAAAACGTGACTTGCAGGTTTCCGTACACCAATTCAAGAGATCCCCATTCAACTGCCTTATTATTCAATGGAAAGAAAGAATTCGTTTTTATCAGTGCCGGTCCCGAATGGATTAACGAGTTTATCATTCCTCGTTAAATTTTAAAATTTATTTTCTTTGTCGAGAGAAAAATAATTAATTTTTGACGTTTAAACCAGGTTTTAGAAATTTACAGTGGCATTTAAAATTAATTTAATTTTAACTCGGCCCCTCGACGAAGCATTATTAGCCTCCGATTGGGCTAACACTTTAAAAGCTTCTGTGTAAAATAAGGCTAATAAATTAAAAAATCTCCTTCAAAAAGGAAAAGTTAGCCAAAACAAGAATTTCAGTAGTGCAGTTCACAACAGAATTTTTCAATTCCAGTGTAACTTAATTTATTAAACTAAATTTAATTACAGAAAGGTCTTCCAATTACTAATCAAAAGCTGGTTTAACCCTCAAACGAAAGTAATTTAAATTAAGATTTCAATTTTAAACAATTAAAGCGAACCCAGAATATTCTAAAACGAGATCTGTTACTTAAGATTTAATTTATTAGTATTTAAGTAAATTATTTAATTAGTAATGTCGCAAGGAATTAATATTCTTAAACATGGAATAAATACCTCGAGGGTTTCTCTTTATTAGCTTTACAAAACTTCTTTGTAGTTTAAGCTTTTAGCCTCAAGTCGTCGAGATTGATTGATTCACTAATAATTTTTCAATTTTAAAAGTGAATTATTGGGTACATCAAACTTTAAAAATAATGGATTTGTTCGAAATAAATATTACCTTATCGAAATAGACGTTTAAAATTGAAAATTTATTACTTGATGAAGATGGAATAAAAATAGGAGTAGGTAACAATTATTTCCGGTGATGGACCTTCGAGCAGACAACTATTTTCCACCCTTCCCCAGGGAGAAACTCGCCAAGGAAACCCAACACCACGAAGTTTGCGCAATGTTTTACCTTTTGAAAATTCTAGGCACTCATTGGTTAATGAGGAGAAAGAATTTTTTTGAAACTGGAAGGTGAGGTCTGTTTTTAACATGTAATTCCATGTTGGCGTACGGTTCGGAAAGTTGGCAACAAATAAACATCGAGTCAAAACTTTGCAGACTAACAGGTATTAATTTAAATTTAAATGGCAAATACATCTGTAAATTGTTGGTTTTAGTGGTAATTAGAATGGCGGAGACAAATTTAACAATAAATTATTCATCGGAACAAAATTACATAATGCAGGTAGGTTAAGGTGGGTGAAATAAGTGGACGGAGCGCATATTAATATTACATAAGCGAATGTGCACCATGTATAATAGAGAAATGAGAGACAATGTAGAAACGGAGAAAACAAGTCACGAGATAGATACCCAAAGGGCAGTGGTCGTTTGTGAGATACCCTCGTTAAAGTGTCCAACCATGTGTGTTGTAGAGTTGATAATCCCTTCAACCGGCTGCTCCGCCGAGATTTATCACATATCTACGTCCACGAATCCCCATTTCAATTATGGAAATGTTATTTTGCAAAATGTGGGACCTGAATCATCTTTAATTTCAAAAACACACCCCAAAAAATGTTAACACAGTACTACTTTATTAATTGAGCTTTCATTTTCGCCGATTCATAGCAACATGAAAAGTTTTACTTCTATTTAAAACTTCAGAATGGCTACGAAACAAAGCCATTCATCATTCGTTAAAAGCTCTTTTCAAAATTTCTCCTCATAAACCCAAGTAATGCCTACTACCTACCTCGCGATTAAAGATTAACCGTAAACAAATAGAAATTATATTTTTTAAAGCGAGCTTTCTCCAGTCACAGTCGGCCTGCCTTACACTACCTTAATATAAATAAATTTTCGTGTCGAGCTAGGATCAGGTGTTATCAATTTAACTTCGCAATTTTCCTAAAACCTACGAAGTAAGAAAATTTAAAACCCAAAAATAAAACTTTTATGAATTTTCACGCTATTGGCGTCGCGTCGTAATATTTGTCTACAATTATGCCAATCAATGTAACGCAGCACTGTAATTTTACGTTATTACTATTAATGTCGAATGTATTAATTCACAATTCATTTCATATTGTGACAACTTAAAGCCATGAATGACAGAATGCTATATTAAACCGCATAATGGATGTACTAAACGCGATTTATAAACTTTACCCAAGTACAGCACTGCTCGCTTTACAAAATTTTGTCGGCGAGATCGTAAATCTTGTTAGAAAAGATTAAAAGCCGCTGGTCTTCCCGCCTAACTTACCAGGACATACATTGTACCGACTACTTTGTGGTTAGCTGCACTTCCGGTTGTGTTTCTAAGTTCCATTGAGATTTATGCATCTCGGGCTTGTCCTTTGAAACACCCTGTATTTCAATTTTTCGCAGGTATGTAGGTAATGTGCGTCAACAAAATTCAAATCGTTTAATTTGTGTAACTTCCGGCTGAACACATATGCGAGGACCTTATCGGATGATGCACCTTTGAATTACAAAATATTTTAGAAACAAAAATAACTATCAAGTGATTACGCCGCAGTCTTGCTTTAAACGCAGCCGGGGTAGGTCGTCTCAAAAATGTATTTTTAATGTGTTTATTATTTTCCACTACCGGCGAAATTTTTGTTAGATTTTCTTAGAGAATTACAGTGATCAGTGTTCATTAAAAAAAATTCATTTGTGACATTTAAAAAATTGTGCGAGTGTTTGAACTTGTCTTTGGTGAAGACTATTGCGACAGGACTACAGCGATAAAGGTAATTTCGATTGAAAACGAACTGAAAAAAATTAATATTAATAAATTCCTTTTTTTTTATAGGTAAGGACCACTTTGTTGGTTTGTTCACGGTTAGGGTTAGTCAAAAAAAATCTTCAAGTGATGTAGGAGTAATTATTGTGGGAAAGTGTGAAAACTACATATTGAATGGGTGGTTTGTCTTTGGAGTCCACCCCCTTAAAGCTAAATTACTGTAGAATATGGACCTGTTTTCTTAAGAGTAATGTCATTCAATATTTTCACAAAAATGTTTTATGCAGAATTATGTGTTTTAAAAAGATAATAAAGTAAAACATTTTATTAAAAATAATAAAAACAAAACTCGATAAGACTTTTTTACATTTAAAGGCAATTTGAAACTTTTACACAATATCGTCTAGTCACGAATTTAATTTTCTTCTTTTCATGTGCCGAATCTAGCAGGTATTAACTTTTATATTAAAAATTGTTTTATGAATATTTTAAAGGTATGAAAGCAAATTATACAAAAGTTTTAAAAATTTGCTTTAGACTTCGTAAAACTTGCAACATAATAAACACCAAAGTTGGAAATAAAAGTACCAAGAAGATACAAGTTGTGCTATATGCAAAATTAAATTTTAAAATCCGTCAGATTAGTTAAATTAAAATTCAGAATACAAATTTAAACGTTGTGCGGGAGCGAATCTGATTCGCGCAGAAAACGACATTTGGATACGTCACAACCAACACGTCGTCGCTGTTGCACGACAATTTATACGTTTGGCTTCCCTGGTTTTTCCCTACCTGAATAGAATTTTTATCGTCCAATTCTCATTACACAAAGCTTTTAATTTTTGAATTATAAAATTTGAAACACAAATACAACATTTAATGAAATAAATACGTTTACAAAAATTCCCCAGCAAACTAAACACTTAAAACGTAAATAAACAGTCTGGTTCTAATTGTTTAGCTGCAGTTTTATTTACTTTTACCTTAAAATTACAAAAATATAAAGGCGAAATTTAATAGCGAATGAAAATTTAAACGTTCTTTTATTACCAGCTTTCCGAGGATGGATGGAAGCCCTTAAGACTTTTTCAAGCAACAACCCGCATTTTTTATTAAATTCTGAGTGTTTTGTTTTAACCCCCGTTAATTTGAAATTAGCAGAGGACGTGCGTAAATTTTTAGTTAAATAATTTAGTTGGGAAATTAGTTTAAACTTGAACTTTGGTGCTGCTACGAGTTGAATGTGCGTTGTTATCTTGCGAATCGTAAATCATACACCTAAACCCTAAATAGAAATCATTTCTGGTAAACTAGATAATGTGGGTGTTGTACACGTCCCAAACTTAACTTCTAAATTTGCGGGAGAAAAATGTTTGTTTACTGCTAATTGTTGGGGACAGGGGCTGGGTCGAAAGTATAATATTTAAATTCCGCTTCGTACAGAAGGCGAAGTGACAATTTACATTTGCAACAAAAGTTTTATTAAATTTACTGAGCATTACGGCACTATTGTAATCGAATTTTCGAGTAATGTGTGAAAAGTGCTAGATGTGCCAGTTTTGCTCAGAGAAAGTGCATTACTAAATTACCGAATGGAAACTTGCTGTTTAGACTATGTAGGTGTATGGTGTCTGTCTACAACAGGAAATTACAACAAAACCTTACTGACTGCTTTCGAGTATACTACTCCACTCTAATTGTTGACTCCCTAACATAAGCGCATTATATACAGCTTCAATATACAATTCACTAACGTCATGTCCACGGAAATTTTCACAAAATTGATTTATTTCCAAATAAACTGGGCCTCGGAGCGCTTTGTTCCGGTGTGAATAGCAGTGTAATTCACTTGGGGAACATATAGTAGGTATTATATTAATTTATTTATAAATACAAAAAATATTTGAAATTTATAGTTTTTTATGAACCAAATTGTTTTAAACCGAAAAATAATAAAATACACAATGCCGAGGCTGCAAAAGCCGCATAATAATATATTATAATATTATACTGTTTCAACAATTCAAATTATTGTATAATACATTTATTTTAAGTAAGTTGTGTACTATATAGTAAGTTTTCAAAGTTATAATAATATAATATTACGATTGTCTCATTATACAATATACTGTATAATTGCAATACAGTAATAGGCTATTACCGCATTGCAATAACACATAATAATCCTGAATATCTACTGCAGGGTATAGCATAATCCTATATTTTATTTGTAATTTTTCAATTAAAAAAAAACATTTTTTCCAATAGTAAATGTTCAAGTGCAGTTTGTTCGATTGAAAATAATAGAACAAGGGTAGATAAAGTGCTTTATTGTTTACTAAAATTGTCAAGTATTAATTTAATTTGTAAGTAATTAGGATTTAATATCTGCTATATTTTATTACGCCGATTATTAATTTTAAATTAATGTAGAAACAGGATTAATTAATTAACTAAAATTTACTCAAACTGTTGTTTGCATTACCTCGGATTACAGGTAGTTTACTCACATATATGGCATAAGCTTCAATCCCAGTTACTACCAGATTACTTACTCAATCCATTTTGAGCTTAACAAGATCTTATTTGTGCGAATTGTTTCAAAAATATTTCAAAATAATATAGACGTGTTTACCTAAAACCCTGTCGAGTCCTGGGAAGCCTGAGAGGTTTTAGATTTAGATTATTATAATTAACAAAACTTAAATTAGTTCAATTAGTTTCCCAATTGCAGGTTTAATTTTTCACGGTATTAAATCGATTTGCCTGCAGGGTATTCCATACCCCCCAGACCCCCCGGTAAGAAATACCGAAATTTAAGGGTGCTTGAAATGTAATTTATGCTCAAAAATACCTGTTTAACATAAAATCACGCCATGGGCGGAGAGCTAACCTATTAGAAACTGTCAATCGAATATTGGGTGTATGGCCGTTTTACCCGTATATTCAAATGGTCCTTAGAAATTTGTAGTTTGCGCCATAATCTACTATAATTTGATCTGAAAATTTTTAAATTTGTGGGTCAACATTTTAATTAAATGTGCAGGTATAATTTTTTTTTTATGTGCCTGGGGGGTATTCCATACCTCCAGACCCCCCGGTCAGGAATCGTACGGCTTGGTATAACACTACAATATTGAGCTCGTTATTTGAACAATTAATTAACAGGCTGATTTAGATTTGTAATCTAAATTCAAGGTCCGCAGTACGAAATCGACAACTACTCGTAGCTAAAGTTGTGAATCTTATATACAGGATGTCCTCGAGATGAGTTACGACAAATTTATTACTAAAATTGAAAGTTATTTTTTACCTTCAAATGGCCTATATAGCTATATAGCCTAAAATTAACGGTTTTCGAGTTACGGAATAAATTAACCAAAAAAATGCGAATATTCCTAGCAGGGCGATTTTTATCATTCTGGGGGTAACAATTTAAAAAATTCTTCCCGCTCTCTTTTCCCTCATGTTTGGATGTATATAAAAATGTCAGTTAAAAATGTTTCCATCAGCTCCTGAATTGGCCATAGTGTAAATTATTTTTCGGAAAATTTCCAACCCACAGCTTACATTCAATAAAGAATAATACCAGAAAATAGGATATCAGACCGGGGGGTCAATAAAATAAATTAGGAATTCTATATACAGGGTGTTATCGTGACGGTTCAAATACATTAACCTATACCTAAAGTGGCCAGATGTTTAATAATGAAATGCAGGACAGGATTAACAATAAAAAAGAACCTAACACTGGCTTGTAATCAGTTTACATACAAGTACAATTTTTTGTGCCATAATCTACCATAATTTCATTATTTTATTTAAAAATCTATGGAGTCAACAACAAGATTAATTATGATCATAATAAACAAAGTTTAAATATGCAGATTTTAATGGTTATTTTAAGTTGAAACCCCCGAACCCTCCGATCAGAAATCCCACAATTCAGTTTTACTCTATACTTCATTTAATAAAGAATAAATAAATAAAAATTTATTATCTAGATAATAGAATCTCAGCCTGATGGGTCTGGGAGGTATGGAATACCCATTTCATTTTTGCTTGGATAGTTTCTATTTTTTAGATACAAAACTATTTTTTAAACCTTTTTTTTTATTCTCTGATCAAAAATAAAACTGATAATTGGTATTGTTTTATCCATTATTTTTTTATTAATTTTTGTGAATTTCATAAAAGATAGACTGTCGCTAGTTGGTTCAACTTCCGTAAAGTCATTTAAAATTCGCAGATAAATTCAATTAAAATTTCATACTTACACGTTAATTCTGTTCGCTCGGTTTGACCCCGTATAATTCAATTTTAGTTTTGTTAATAAATTTCTATTCTAAAATAATATTCATTCACACTTGCTAATAAATTTCAGTTTCTTTGTCTTTCGAGCTATCTTGCCAAAATGCAAAATTATGTGGCAGCATTAGATTATTTTATTTTTATTTTGAACTCAATAGGTAATTTACAAAGCTGCGTTTAGTTTTGATAAAATCCAAGAGGTCTGGGAGGTATGTTATACCAAAACTGAGCAGTTATGCGATTTTTCAAAAAATTTGATTACAGTCCTGAAGCTTTTGTTTTATTAGTTTCAAGATATGTCCGCCGTTGGCAATTAACAAGTAACATTTCGTAATTTTGTTTATGTTGGATTATCTTTTTCCAAGATTTTCAGCAGTAATTTATTTATTGACTGAATACATCCTTCAGGAAGATTTCAGTTAACTTGGAGTTATTTTAGAATTAATAATACGAAAACAACTTGAAAAAAAAAAATTCATTTCTGAATATGAAATTATTTCATAACATCATAAATAGTGAGATTTCTGCTATATGAATTTATTTAGATTTATTCCGGAGTAATCTGGTTGGCCTTTTAAATACATTTTAATGTTGATAAAATATAATGTTATTGTATATTATAGAAAATACGTTTTGGTTTTCATTACAAAGCTTTGATGTTGTTCTCTGTTATATCCCTCTTTGAATACCAAATAAATACGAAATGGGGGACAATCCAATTGCGGTGGAGGAAAACAATAATTTTGAAAAATCCATTTTGGTTGCGTTTAACAGCAAGAATGAATATTTATCGTTGTATAAATAATTTTCAATGAAACAAATTAGATTAAATAATCCGAATTGGTATAATACACTGATGTAGGTTGCTAAGTCATACTTTAATATACATTTATGTTTTAGCAGTAGCTTATAACTTAAACCGAGATACGAATATCACATTTATGGAAATTATAGAGAGACAAATTCAATATCTAACGATAATGGTAGTTACGAATAATAATAATAGACGTACATTTGTTAACGATTTCGATTATAACTTGATTAGTTTTTTTTCGATTGAAGTCCCCCCCCCCTCTTTCAGAAACGGATCTACTTAGATCTACCCCTCGGTTATAAAAAGGTAAATTTATTTAAATGTGGTTTTAGAGTTGGCTCGTCTGGCTTGATGTTTTTTTATTTGCGGAAACGCGTCGCTGCGAATTCCATGTGAGGGAATTAAAGCTGTCGATCTCGCGTGATAATGCGGTGTAACATGTTAAAAAAAAGTCTAAGAGTTTTCGATTGAAATTCTTTGCAATTCTTTTAGGAATAGAAGGTGGTAGTAACAGCTACTACGTTTTTATTAGATTTTCAATCAGGTACCTACTGAATATTACATTCGGATTGGAACGTTCCATTTCTTCGATAACTGTTTTGTGTTAATTTAACTGGCTCGATTTCAAAAATTTCGCAATAAATTAGGAAGTTTGACAAATAATCATGTTTATACGGATGTCCGGAGCGTCTACCTTGCAATATAAAATCGAAGTCTATGATTGGCTGCAGGCCAATACAGTTGCCCAGTGTCTGCGTGCGAGGGAATCAAATTCGAGACTTTTTCGAACTGTCTGTCGGGTTAAAATTTACTTAATTATTCGGATTCGTGTTTAAAACGGTCGTATAATTGTTTTGTTATGTCGTACCGAGATATTTATTGAAAACCGGAGGATTCTCGTTCCGAGACAATAAATATTCATTATTTTTGGAAAAATCTATTTTAACTGTACAATGCAGTGTATATTTTTAACATGGATTTTTATGGCGAGAAGTTAACTTCTGAAAATAGTCGAAAATGGAGCATTCTTCATGTTGACGTGCTATTTTTACGCTCGATACGTTGATAGTGCATTCATAAATTATGGATTCTATTACTTGCATATTTTTGAAATATATAACCGATATGACAGGCCGTCTAATTTATTATATTCGAATTTGAAATTTATGTTATATTCGAATTGGAAACTTCAATTATCACTCGATTAAATAAATTTACACGTTTTTGTGGTGTCAGGAGTCATAGAATTTTCCAAAAGCGAGCGTCGCTCCGCTAGGAATTTTCAAACCTAGGCGCCACGCGGTTATGCTACCGTAACTCGCCTATGTTTAGAATTTGTATTTTGAATTAAATTTTGTAACGTAAGCAAAGCTAAATCACATCCCGAAAAACTGCCATTACAAATGTTACGATTATATATGTTTAACTGTTATATATAGTGGAGTAATTATATTTGCAGATCGTTATTTATGTCTGCCTTACTCATCCCATTTAAACCAAACTGTCTGTTTTTGTAGATGTAATCAATTGTTCAATTTGCAGATTGAATATATTAAGGGGTATTTGACAAATTAATTCCGTATATAAACGCGAATTAGTCAACACCGAATTTTATAGTTCGGAGTCACAAATAGGTTAAACGAAACATTGAACCGGATCGGTTTTGTTACCAGGTTACAATTTCAATTATAACATTTTTTTTGGAAAACCCAGTTTTGGATTAAAGTTTTCCTGAAAGTTACTCATTTGTTTTCTTACAGCTTGAATCGCAACAAAGTTAATAACTCGGTTAAAAATAAACCGATTTTAATTTTTGTAAACGTTTTAAAAAGAGCTTTAACAGGGTTAAATAATATGTTTTACATTTTTTTCTCTAACGCCAGTAATTTCAAAGCTATCGTGTCGTGATTGCGCTTGTCAAAACGGCCCCGAACGCCCAAGCGCAGCGAGGATGTGTATTTCCATCGGTGGAACTTACAGTCGCCCAAGGGGGTGTCCAGGATCGGTCAAATCTTTTTTAATCCGAAATGTAAGTTCCACCGGTTGGATTAGTGTCGTTATTATCTTGCATGTAAGTTCCACCGATTCTATTAAGTCAAGGCGGTCAAGGTTATTAATTTTTTAAGTAAACAGTATTCGGTTAATTATAGCCGAATTTAAGGTGGAAATAACTACGATCCCGCCTTTTGAGATCTGTAATTTTCTTAATATTACAATCCTGTAATATTCCACCGGTGGAACTTACATGTTTTTACCGGGTACATTTTTTCCAGCGGTGGAACTTACATGTTTACCCTCGGCAGCTTAGTAAATAAAGGATTGTTAACGTCCTTGAACCGTTGTCGCGAAGACACCCTGTATATAGGATAACTAATTCATTTTGTTCTAAGGACCATGAATTCAGACTTAAAATCTAAATCCGAGTATAGCAATGTTAAATCGTGGAATTCCTGACCGGGGGGTCTGGGGCCAGACAAATTGATTCAATAAACGTTAAAAATTGTTTTTGTCGTTCATAAATTTGGACAAATTGCACCTGATTTAAATTTTTCTAGAAGTCACTAATTTTTTTTTTGAATCCGCAGGTTTTTTAAATAATTACTTACACTTTGAATAGCAGGAACTTTAATAACTCGGCTAAAAATTAACCGATTTTAATTTTCGTGAACTTTATAAAAAGAGCTTTAACAGGGCTAAATAATATGTTTTATATTTTTTTCTGTAACGCGCGTAATTTAATAAGTAGCCCAGCTAATGTTAAAAAAAATGCACTCAAGTACTTCAGTGCCGGCAACAAAAATGTATCCAGACTTATTAATTATAATGTTTTTCTACTAATAAATTAGAGGCAAAGTATATAAAATTTCCCAAAAAAGTTATCCAATTAAATTAGTGGATTTAATAATATTTTTTTTTAGTAAAATACAAAGTTTTACAGTTATCACTGGTTTAAATTTATTGAAGAATTCATTCCCGATATTTTTCAATACTAAATATGTAACTCATGTAATACAAAAAATAGATTCAAAGTTTCTTTTCAGAATATACAGTGTTTGATTTATTACCAATCAATATCCGAGTCTTGTACCGTGGTGGTTTCGCGATGTTTTAGATTGGCAAAACAAAATCTTGTAGTGTAGTTTTGAGAAAACGCGCAGTTTTCTAATTATCGCGAATTACAAATTTCAGTTGATATTTTCTTCTATATGACCTGGTTATCTCTTTTATTAAGTTTTGTAGAAGTTATTGCTATTGAAGTCGTTGCCTTTGCTTTGTGAGAAAACAAGACTTAAATATATTTATGAAAACACAGAGTAAACGCTAGTAGCGGAGTGGTTTTGTTTATTTATCATTAAAACTATTTCCTGAATTGTCTTTAATTTATTGCTTTAATTACTGTCGTGAAGAAAATAATAATATTGTTAGTTATGTTCCAAATTAAACATTTCGAAAATGCTCTTGTTTGATGTATTCTCATCGTCTTAAGTGTTACTCGAGTCTTTGTTAACTTCACGTTTTCATTACCTTTTACAACAATCAATTATTCATTATCATTTCCATATAAACTCATTCATTAAAAGCTCCTAAAAATAAATTAAAGTGTAATTTCTGTGATATTTCTCCTAGCAGACAAAGGAAAATAAAAACTTGTATCATAATTTTGCAAAAAGCAAGTTTTCATGACGATCCGATAATTTTTAATTAAATGCTTGACAATTTATTAACAAAAGTAGCAGAATTTTTGCAAAAAATCGGATAATTTTAAGTAACTGCAGGATAATTCGATGAAACAAAGAAAACTTCATATAATAATTTACTTTAGTCCTATATAAACTTTCTTGACATTAACAAGGGTATGAAAATTATATTTTCTCTCAAACAAGTTATATTCATAAACGCTCGCCGACGTTTATATTGTCTGCCATAGAATAAGAAAATTTTACAAAACGAACCCTAAAAGTATTGTCTTTTTCGGTGCAAATCGATAAAATTTTTATTCCAACAATACCGAATGAAATCAAATTAAAATCAAACTTTTCGCGCGTATTTCGCTCTGGCCCAATAAGAAACGAGGGAATAATTGTTTAATAACATCGCGAGCCACGCCCACCAATTTTGTAAGCTTGAGCAGTTGTTTTTTTAAACTTTTATTATTTGTAAGTCTGAAAAAAATGCGGTCCATTAAAAGAGTTAATAAAAATTTTAATTCGATTACACAGGCCAGTTACTTTTTTCTTTTCAATTTAATTATCCGGAGCGAATTTACTATTTCCCACTTTTCCGATAGCTGAAACACGTACAACTATGTGGAAACTTTATTTCTATTTATTTTCACATTTTGTAAATGATTATTTATTTCATTTTTCCATTCCGTGCTTTTAATGCAAAGTTTATTGTAATGCGATTTTCCATTTTCCTTCGTCCTATTTTAAGGTGACTGTGTTATTTTTACGCATTAAGTAGTTTTTGTTGCGGGCATTACTTGATGCTTCTGAAAGTGCGTGACCACTCTATTTTCGGACCGAACGTTAAACTCGCTCACTCAGTACCAAAACACAAAACAAATTATCGATTACCTTGTGTATAAATTAGTAGGTCTATTTTAACGGACCTGGAAATAAAGTCGGAATTTTCTCTTATCGAAGAAAGAATTAAATGACGGGTTAAGCTCTAAAATAGCAATGTTACGGCAATTTTGTCATAGTACGGCCGAACCCGCATTAAAATAAAAATTCAAATTGCCCCGACACAAATTAAAAATTCTTTTAATTAAACTTGGCGAACGCTTAAATAAAAAAAATCTCGTGAAAAAAATCTCATAAAAATACTAAAAGTTTTTATTTTAAATTCATCCGACGTAAACCATAGGTTATCTTGATTACATTTTAAATATTTACACAGCTTTAAAGCTTTCTTCATCCGAAAGAGAAACAGAGAAGTTTGCCAGTATGTACAAAGCACATAAACAATCCTAAAGAATAAAAACCCTAAAGATTAATATTGGACGCGGCGATTCTCTCCATACGCTCTTTCTTATTTTATCCTCTTCTTTGACAAGATAATGTATTCGTCGGCGGGTGGATTCCTGCCATTCGTTATTTTTCTTCCATAAAAATCTTAATAGAAAGACCTCTTCCTTAAATTATCGCAATTTTTCCCACTCGTCCCGCGAGGACGCGTCTTATTTGCTACGTGTTAATTGGTCAATCAAATTGCAAAATTAGAAACAATATCAAGTGATTTAATCTTTAAACGACCGTCAATAACTAAAATAAACCATCAAAAATGATGACAAATCCCCGCACGCGAAAGCTATGAATATATGCTAAAAAATTATTGTTTCAATAGCAAATAAATAAATATTTAAATTGGTTTAATATATGTCAATTAAAAACTTAATTAATAATCGCATATTACGCGATAAATTTAAATGGCAAAATTAACGCCAATTGGCTTTGTTCGGACCCCTCTCCTCGACGAAGCAAGGTATATTTACACGAAATTTCCAAACCGAGTTAAGATTTTCTAACTACATTCTTAAATTAATCGCTTGTTTTAAAAAAGTTTTTCAAAGCACCGTAACTGTAAAATAAAAAAGTTCATTAATTACTGCAGCTAAAATTATCAAACAAAATTCGTTTTTGTAATCGCGCGCTTTGTAAATTTGAATTTCTAAAGAATATTCAAAATCGATGAAAAAACTTTTAACAATGGTCAATTGAACCAAAAAAATTCAGTTTTAATGTAAAGTTGATAGAATCTACATCAATTAAAATTTTTTTAAATGTTAATTTTTTATTAATTAAATTTGGGAGTCGATTCGCTTTTGTGTGAAGGAAGAAAAAACAGCGGCGTAATTACGCTTTGAAATATATTAATATTCATTTTTTTTTTTTCGATAAAAGCTCCCTTTTCAATTATTATTTGTGTGCGTCCTCGATAAATCAAATTTTTAACAATGCAATGGTGCAGTAAATAAAAAAAATCGGTCAACTTTGGGAAAACTTTAAATATTGATAACCGCCATTATAAACTTGCTGCATTATGATGCTCGTCACGGATGTGAGTTGCTAACAATGTCTCTCTTGATACCGAAAGATCTAATTTAAGTTCGTATAAATAACAAAAAAAATTGTTGAAATGTAAAATTGTTTTTTAAATTAAATTCGTGATTAGATATACATCGGACTTCGTGTTATTCTATCTTGAATTTATAAACATTACATTTTCCTTTGCAAAAGCTCGCATAAAACCTATTTTAGTTCCGAGTGTATTCAATTTTGTCATTTTAGTTGTATTTTATCCAGTTAAATAAGCTTCGAGTGTTTTATTCCAGAAGTGCAGTCCAATTGCTATTTTCTCTCGTATTATTATCGTAATAGCTATAAAGTAAATCATAAACCCCCCAAACCCCCCGGATTGAATTGATAATCTTCTGAGATTGAGGTGGTTGTCCGGCCTCTGAGACTGCATATTTAGGTAAATTAACATTTTTTTTTGGTAAATGAAATAAAAATTTTAATGCAAAATTCAGATCAAAGTTCGTACCCAGGCCCTGGCAGTTTAAAAATGTCAACCTTGTTGTGGGCGAGATAAGCTTATCTAAATTACCTAAAATATTAATTCAACCACAAGAATTAAGCAGCTTAGTTTACATTAATTTTGCACACTTACACCCACTCAGAGTGCAGGAACACACCTAGCCAACTTTTAACCCAAAATTTATCCAAAAATTACTTCGTTAAAACTTTTCTATCAAAGCAATTTAAAATTGTGCAATATGGAGAACAAAAACGTGCTCGTAACAATACTCAACGATTGTTTGTCTTTCAATTTCTAAAACAAATAAGTGATTTACTCAAACATAAAAGTTATAAAAATTTATTCATGCTGTGGGAAAACAAATATTAAATTCTTCTAGATCGAATATAAACGTCATGTTGCTTTGTAACAATACAATAACAATAGTCGAATCGGCCGTCTTAAAGAAATAATAAAAAAAGTGCATTATGTATTTTTTTAAACTTGACTTTTTAACAAAACCCAGCCCCGCCCCCACCTTCCACGGTGAGGATACAAAATTAAAAATTTATTCAATAAGGTAAAATTAGGTGACCACTGCTGGCTCTAACGAGAAGATATCACGAAGTCGTTCCTAAACCGCTCTTTTTTAAATTAAAAATTTAAAAATTTAATGGAAATTAAATTTGGTTTTCCAGGTGGTCCAGAAGTGACTGAACCTATGTCATGCATCAGTGCAAAATTTTAATCTACGAGTATATTTTTATAGTTTTTTATAATTCACTGCAACTGCATTAATTACTACTAAACAATTGATTTCTGTACGAGGCGTAGCGTAGCGTAGTTTAACAAAGGAATCGCTGTAAAAAGAAGACCTTTCCTATTTTTAAATTTAGTTTAAAAATTTAACTGGTAGCTAAAACTTGCCTGGAGGGTTAAAAGAGCACATAATTTTTTTCCTCATACATATATTGTTATGTTAATTATTTTCAATGCTGAAAATATTTTTATTTTTTGGTTCGACCGTATAGAATAGAAATAAAGTCATTTCACATACTAATATTATTAATTTATACATTGTAAATCTATTAAAATCTCTATTTTATTTATTTTATAGTTTTAATTTATTCATTGCAAGTTTTAAACAGATTTAATCTGCATTATTTATAAATAAATTTGTAGTTGCAATTCATTTGTTTTCGGTAAGCGCATTAAAACTGGGGAGAACACCGGGATCTGTGTAAAAATTCTGGACCGAAAGCTTCTTAGCTTAATCTTAAGGTATTTCAAATTTTTTGGCTATTTCGTGTACTATTGTGTATGTAATTCTTATTATACCAACACTATATTTCCCTGGTTGTGCGGCCCGAAGGCCGCACTGACTGATCATTCTCCCATAATCTCTAATTTTTTTTGGTTGATAACGTAACATGAACCAATCAGAAATGCGTTACGGGATAAATAGAAATGGGCTATTATATTATTAAAAATATATATAAAAATAATTTATATAATAAAAAAATAATAGATTACCCAGGTTGTGCGGCCTGAGGGCCGCACTGATGAGGTCATTATTTCGCAATTTACATTTTTTAGATTGGTAACGTAAAATGAACCAACGGGAGGTGCGTTACGGAATGATATAAATAGCTTTTTATATTACCAAAAATTAAATATATAATTTTTAAGTAGGCGAAGAAACGTACAAATCAAAGGTGCGTTATTATTAAATGGGCTGTTATAACAGAGAGAAAATTTGATATAAAAAAATTATGTTCTTATTCTTTCTAAAATTTGTGTTTTGTTTAATCTTGGATTGTCTACATTTAACAAGTCAGTATATCAAAATTAGAAACATGACTAACAAGGAGAGGGCTTGACGTTGGGGTCACGGATTTTAAAGCCCTATTGGGGTAGAAAAGTACTTCGTAATAAGAAACTCAAGGCCAAGCGACAGCGCGCAACTCTAAGCCGTTTCCGAAAAAAACAAATTTGAAAATTTAATATCTGTTCATATACCTGCTCGGTTGCATCAAATACAAGGTAACCGCGGTGGTTAGGAGGTAAGCGTTACGACTTATCATCCTGGCGGACCGGGTTCAGTTCCTGTAGAAGTAAATTTTTTTTTAATTAAAAAATAAAAAATTTTGCTACCCGTCAACGTCGTATGTTTATATATCAACAATTTTGTCAACTTATCTGTAGAATGATTAAATTATAACGCTATTATTTCTCATTCTTTAATATTTATCATCGTATATTTGTCTCAAAAAATAATTTTTTACACCTCTGTATGTTTTTACTGTTATTTATTTATTTATTCGTATGAAATTACAATGTATATGTCATCATTGGAAAGAAATATCTAGAATTTTAAGCTTTGTACCAAAATTGTGTAGTTCGATTAAACCATCATGAAATCGCCTTTTGTTTAATAATATCAGGAAGACTTCATGGTTCTGCATTCATGCAGTTATATTTTAAAATCCAAAAGTTTAACAAGTGGTTGATAGTCAGTGATTGTTACATTGTGCTTAAAATACAGAGTGATACAAACATACGATGATAAATATTAAAGAATGAGAAATAATTGACAATAATAAATTGACAAAATTGTGAATAGATAAACATATACGATGTTGAGGGGTAACAAAAAAGTTTTTTTTAAGTAAAAAAAAATTTACTTCTACAGGAACTGAACCCGGTCCGACAGGATGATAAGTCGTAACGCTTACCTCCTAACCACCGCGGTTACCTTGTATTTGATGCAACCGAGCAGGTATATGAACAGATATTAAATTTTCAAATTTGTTTTTTTCGAAAACGGCTTAGAGTTGCGCGCTGTCGCTTGGCCTTGAGTTTCTTATTACGAAGTACTTTTCTACCCCAATAGGGCTTTAAAATCCGTGACCCCAACGTCAAGCCCTCTCCTTGTAAGTTAGTTAAGCTAATTAGACCGAAATAATTTGTTAAAAACAAAGAGGAACTTCTCGCAATCTTGAAATAAGTGTGGGTTTTATTAGCAAAAGAAAGAAAGAAAAGTTGAAAAGATCACACAGGTGAAATTATAACAGACCAGGGGGTCTGGGGGGTATGGAATACTCCCCAGCCCAATGTAAGCAATGTGGTAGTAGAATTATAACAAAAGTTCTTTGAATTAAGAGATTTTTAATTCGAAATTTAACACGCAAATCAACTGTCACTCATAAATTATTCGCAACTAAAGTCAACGGAATTCTACTACCATCGATTATATCGGCCGGGGGTATTCCAGGGGGTGGCTACCTTCAGATCTCTCGGTTTGTAATACTTTAAACGGTTTGGAAATTTAACTTTTCAAATAATAAAGAAGAAAATTTTTAAATCCTGAAATAAGGCTGTTTTAAAAAAAGAAAAGTTCTAAAGATCACACTTCACACAGGTCAAGCTATATTAATCCGGGGGGGGGGGGGGGGGTCTGAGAGGTATGAAATAACCCCCAGACCCAAGAAAATGTCATAAGTTTAAGGGAGAAAAAGTTAAAAAAATTATATTTTGAACATTTTTGATATATTTCGCCGTTTTCGGTTTTTAACTCCGCCTGGGAAGGTCGTTGAGCGAATTGAGTAGCTCAGCGGTTTTCACTGCCGGTCCCAAGCCCGGATAAAGGAGGAGGGTTGAGCGATGGGTTAACAACCGCTTAATATATTTTTTTCTAGATTAATCTTATGGTTATGGAAAACTTATGGTTGAGTCATATTCATAGTTACTTGTGACGTCAAGTGCCAGTTTGGAAATTTGAACTGTATATACGACGACCTATTCAACTTTAGTTGGGTTCAATTAGATAAAATTCGGTTTTAAGTACCTGAATTTCCATGAAAACGCTAGATTTATCAATCTATAATTAAGCCTTCCGTTAACTGCAAGATACGATAAATTAACCGATCTCTAGAGTAACCGATAAATTATGTAACCGATTGTTGGAGAAACTAGCCTGAAGTGGATATTTTTTTCAGGTGATTTATGAAGAAGAGAAAAATAATGTTACGTGTAGTTTCCGACATAATTATTTGGCAATTTTGTGTAATTGGTAGGAAGAATGAAAATTTGATCGTTTTATCCCAATTTGGCCACAGATAATAATTAAAGATTTATAAATTTTAATAAACATAATAATTATGATGGGGCTCAATGACGGTGTATAATAACAAGCACATTTACATGTATAATTTGATAACAAATTTGATCGGGGCCATTAAACAGCACATATCTGTTGACGATGAAAATTACTCTCCGTGTCCATGTACAACTCAATTTATCAAGCTTGTATAATTCAAAACTGAAGGCTGCGTTGAAATTCATCACCTATTAATAAAAAAAGGGAAAAAGTTAAAAAACGTTAAATTAACGTTAAACTTCAAATTGAATTTGTTTTCGACGCAACATCAATTACGTAATGTTATAATTAGCATAAGTATCTGCTTTACACCCTTAATGCTTTCGCTTCCTAAAATTAATATCTAAAACAAACACTACAAGCCTGGGACCTGCCATATACGACCTTATTGTATCAAGTAGCAGCCATGTCATACAAAACAATATTGTTAAATTATATGCCTTAATGTTTGGTAGCAGTGGTTGATCTACTCATATTTAATTAACATAATCTGAAAATTTCTCATTTCCTTTTCACCAGTTGCAAACGTAAATTATCTATTTGCTTTATGCAAATTTTTGATGCTATCTCAAGATTGTTTCAACTAATTAAAATCCAAACCCCCAAGTACAACATTTTCAGATGCACTTTGTACGATAACAACAAGAAACAAAGCTTTAATCAAATATTGTTTTTCAAATGCCAATTTGCGTGTCCCGAAAAGTTCTCTTTGAAACGAAAGAAATAATGATAGAATAAAAGTTGAAAGGACCGGAGCGAAACTTTCAAAGTCAAAAACTTGTTGGCCAATTAATTTCCCTACAATTTTAAAAAAAGAGCATCTGTTTATATCCGCACAATTGAAAAGCATAAAATTCGAAATTTGCCGAGGAGAGCAATAAATTTCTATAATAAAACAAAATTTTTTTAACAAGAAAGCTCCTCTCGCATGGTACGACTATTTAGAAGTTAATTCAATCCAATTTGTCTCAAAAGCATCCCAAAGTTTGGCTCTACTTTGTTAGAAAGCAGAATAGAGCTGTATTGAAGAACAATAATTGTACATCCTTGATGATTCTTTGAATCCTTATATTCCTTGTACTGGATACGCACAAAAATAACATTTCATTTCATTGCTACATCAGCAATTTTTTATGCCCCATCAATTTCGATGGATGCTTCGTCCTGACCTAGAAATACAGATATTATTCAACGCTAATGTTTTTGTGCGGTATAAATTTTTAATTGTAATATTATATTAACAATTTTAATAAATCAGCCAACTACCCGAAATAACATAAAAGTTTAGCAAGTTTTTGTGAATAATTGAACCCAAATTTCGTGCCAAGTATAATAAAATGTAAGGATACGGAATAATAAATTAAAATTGTTTAATTAATTTAGTTAGTTCCCACAGTAAATTTCATTATAAAGGTAGGAGTTGCAAAATTAACAAATATTTAAAAATAAATAAGCAAAACTGTTAAAAGTTATCCTAACAAATTCAACTTTTTGAATTTTGTTCAAATACGAATTAATTTATAATTAAGTATGTTTTAATTAACAAGAACTCCGAATCGAGCATCTGTAATATTTTTATCCCGGAGCAATCCCTTAGAATTTTACCTTTCTTATTCTGTTGAGAAGCTTTATTAGCTATAAAATTTCGACATGATGCTCCTTAATGAGAAGGAGAGATTAATTAAATTTTTTTAACTGTTCCTACTACCGCACAGGAAACCTTCCCAAATTCCAAACTGGACTTTGTAGTGCAAACTTAGGTATTCCCCGGAGGCTCCGAATGTTTTAATTTGGCGGAAAAATAAATATAATTTTGAGCGAAAGCTTGAATTCCGACAATGCTTTGTTTATTAAAAATGTCTATCTCCCCCCTCGTTTAAGATTAATTTTGTTATTTTAATCGTGGTATTGATTTTTCAGCATTTTGGGGTGTAAATTGTATTTCCCTCTGTATGATTGATTGGTGGTGTTGCACCAGCTGCGTGTTCACTTAACGCATTTTGCAGTTAATTTTCTTAAAATATCACATGTCCGAGTTACCATTGGACCTCACCGAAGTACGCCACTGTTGAGAACAAAAATCTTCTATGTGGTTTATTTTAATTCTAAAAAATTTGTTCAATAAAATGTTTTAATTTTAAAGCCGGCACTTAGAGATTATTTTCTTCGTTTATTATGCAATTTGTGATTTTAATTTTGAAATTATCGTGTTAATGGCAACTAAAATCTACTACATTCATTACGTTCCTGCATAACTGCTGATTATTAATTCAGTAGCAACAATACTCATTTTTATGAGTTTTTGAATACTTAATTGGAAGCATAAAATATAAAAATTTAATGGAGTTGGATTTGTTGGATTGTAATTATTATTTTTGTACAATTATTATCGATTGCTTACAGGGAAGGACTTGCACCTTTGGGTGAACAAATATGTATGTATATAAAAAATAATTTATAAATTACTAATTATATTGGTCAAAACAAAAAAGATAGGATGTGTTTTATGGTTTCTCCTATGATAAATCATATAATGTAAACAAACGCATGTCTATGGGGTTGCATATCCGACTGTTTGTTTGTCATTGCAGTTGTCAGCCTATCAAATTGAAGTAAACGTTTATTTATAAATAAAATAATTTTACGTTCATAGAATATACAACTTTTGTTAGGTCAGGGGGTGCTTAATAAAAAAAAAAACATTGCGGTATAGATATGAATACAAAACGCTACATTAACAACCACTTGAATGCCACAAACCTTTTAGTATAATATGTTGAAATATTACTGCAATGAAATTATAAATAACCCGAAATAAATGAAATAAAATAAAGTTGCACGCAAACCAGTTAACTTCAACATATATTTTCATATATAAGTAGTTCTGGAATTGACCAATCTTCGTAATTTGAACTCCGAGTTCGAATTTACTATTTTTCGAAGTTTTAAAAAGCTTTCTTTCTTTTATTATATTAATAACTTCTTTAAGCAGTAAAATAATTGAACAACTCAGCAGTCTTGGCGGGAAAATAAAAATCAGAGTCAGTGGGAGGTACTCCATACCCCCCAGACCCCCCGGATTGACACCAAAGTTATTTTCAGTTATTATTATGGTTGATTAAGAAAAAGTTTGGAATCACTGGTACAGGACTTGCAGTTTGCAGTCGGAGAAATTTTATTTAATTCAACTGGAAGTATGAAATTAAATTCCCGTTTATCGGATTATCTCTACAAAAATAATTATTCAATAACACTAATGGAGTTTTTGTTTTGCAATAAATTTCGAGATGCAATTAAAGATTGGAAGAATTGGTGTAGTACGTATGTCTGTTCTCACTTATCTGTTAATGTATTGGTTAAGATATTTATGGGACGAAATAAAAATAAAACTCTTTATTTTCTCTCGATACCGAGTGTTCTTTGTTGGGAAGGCAAATTGGAGTTTCGACAATTTTGTCGGGCTAATCTCAAAATCTTGGAAATGCCTGATATGTACAAAAAGTATACAATTCCAACTCGTGTGCCCCAAACCCTAAAAGTTTTAGTTATGCTACCAAGTTTCTATTATTTGCTGTAAGCCATTTTAGTTTCCACGTAGTTTCCAAACTACCATAATTTGACTACTATCAATAAAATAGAGGAAATCCCAAATACTTAACATACATATAATCAAATTATCAGTGCGGTTCATCAGAAGCAGAGGATCCTGCCTGTAAGGCAAGAAAACTGAAAAATTTCCGTTCGTTTGGATGTATGTACATATTCTTGACAACTGGAAGTTTATTTTGGAACGCTGGGAGAATGAACCAGCTCATTAGTAAATTTTCCAACAAACGACGTCTATTTTGACATAAATTTTCTTCCGAATCGTAATCTTTAAATCCCGCACGCTTAATTTAAATTTAATTTAGTGGCACAACATAAAATAAATTCAAAAAAAGTTTCCTTGGATTTTCAAAAATTCGGCGAAGTTTTGTTTTACTTTTTGGCAATGTCGTTTGTTTTTAAGTGGTCCTTGCTGTTAGGCGCCTCACCATCGCGCTAAAAATACGCTTTCTTCCAATGTTATGTAAATTTTCTATTTTTGGGTGTGCGTGTAGTTTGTGGACCACTTTCAAAAATTTACTACAAATTCTAAAATTAACGCAGATGAATCAAATTTTGAAAGCGCTTCCGGATTATTAGCCCACAAGATAAAAGGAAAACTTGGCGATTAATTTTTCACGATATCGTAAACCGGGGGCAACAACTGCCTACGCCTGATCGATATAATATAATACAAATAAAAAGAAATAAATCGTGTCGAGAAATAAAACTTACCGAAAACTTTCGACCACTGTGCTGGAGGCCTCCAATCGGGATAATGTTTAGGGAATTTTTCCCTGGACCAAAATGTGTGCAGAATCACTTTGTAGACTGTTAGCTTATCAGGCTGACACGGTTCATTATCGACATTAGCGTATTGTGAACTTGGAATTGCACTAGAAGCTATCACTGCACAAAATGTTAGATACACACACGCAACGAAACCCATGATGATGGTCCGGGAGAGTATAACTTACTCAGACCGCGACCGACGAGCGATTGAGAGTGCGACCCGCGGCACCAAGTCTACCTCTGCTGCAGATTCTCGTTGCCAGGATGCGCCGTCCTGACACGCACGCGAAATGATTTTTATTTTCCACGTTAATTTTTCACCCAAAACTTATCCACAATAAATTATTGTAAAAATTTCCAAAAAACAAAATGCAGCGTCGATTTTGCTTTTCAGGCGTCGAAGGGCGTCGTTCCAAATTCGCAACCTAACCAGCAACGATTTTCATTATTTAAGGATCAAATTTAATTTAATTTTCTTCTGCAAAGGTGGTGCTAAAGTCAAAGGAATTGCTGAAATATGCCTACTTTCTACTTTGAAAAAAAAATGGGAAGCTCGAAAGCATTGTCGACGTTTGTTTATTGTGTCTCTTCCAGAACATTCATTTCAACAAGTAATTTTTTTACTCATCGCACGAATCCACGTTTCCTTTGATGAAACTTTAATCCAAGTAAACGTTTCGGAAGAACTTGCACGATAATGCTATATTATCTTTCCAAAAATTGCACTGCCCCAGTTTCTTTCCATTTGGTAATCAATTATTTTAACGATTACTTCATGAAAAATTGATCTGAACTTTTCAAGTGTTGATTGGCGTCATCGAAAAGATGCAATTGTAATTAATATTTAGATGAATCTAAATTTCAAGACTAATAAATATAAATTTGTATTTATGTAGGACCACGCGAAAGGTTAATCGTAAATTATTAAGGAAATTAATTAAAAACCAAAATCCGTGTAAGTTTCGTTAATTTATTACAATTTTTTATTTCTTTATTGGAAACATTGACTATCATGATTACTGGGCTTAGTTTTGAAACAAGAAAAACCACACGCAATGTAATCAACTTCCTCACAGATAGCATCAACATCTTGTTAATAAGTTCAATAACGGCGTAAATGTGCCCCAATGGGGTAATTTATTTTTAAGAGGTGGTTTTACGACTGCACGCCCCACTCACCTGGCCAATGTATTATAATCACCAAAAATATCACAGCCGATGATAATCCCCAGGATAACGGTGATCAGTCCCGTATTTTATTGCTGAAGTAGGTATAAATTTCGTCTCCTGCTTTCGGGACTCGAAAAGTCCTCTGCTTCCACTTGTTTTTGTTTTTCAGAAGGGTAGATCATAGCAATATATAATCAATATAACTTCTGGCTCCCTCATTTCCATTAATTTATTTTCAGATAACAAATAAACGCAGCATGTTTGGGCAGAGTAATCCCACTTGACTAGATCTTGGTCAAACTGGCATTGATGAGATGGATGTAACCGAATTAATTCGCTTTTGCAATAGCATCGATAAATTTTCCGAATGTAATTCCAAAATTTATCGAATCTAAAATTTCCTAATTGTTTAAAACAATATCTTGGATAATTTTTCAATGCGCTTCTCATTAACGCTAATATTAAACGCACATTGCGTTTTAACTGGAAGATGATTTAGTGTTTGGCAGAACTAATTTCTCTTCTTTTTCTCATCTTTTGACAGTCTAATATTTCATTCGTTTCTTAACCTAATAACGAATTGTAGATTATTGATCAATCAGTTACAAAATTCGCTGGGGTTGCTTTTTTGAAGTGATTTGTTTCTTAATTGTCCATCGATTTTATGCCAGCCGAAATTTATTAATTTTTGAAAACCATAATTGTGCGCTTCTTTTTATGTTATTGGCCGAGCAGCGAAGGTTTCATTGCTAAAATCTTATCAAACCAAACAGAAAATCCTGCAAGGATTTATAAAAAGCAGAAAGCACCACGCTTGCAAGATTCGAACAGCTCCCATATAAATACTACGTTAATCCACTGCTTGTTTGGTTTCTAAAAATTGGACGGATATGATGCATTAGCTAAAAAAGATTTGTGGAATAAAATCTGAAATAATGAAAACTCAATTAGCAAATTAAATTGTGAGAACCAGGACTTGGTATAAAAAGTTGGCAATTTACATTTCAAATGGAAGTGCGATTTAAAGTTTCAAGGTAAAAACTATTAATTAGTCAAAGTTTTCAATCAAGATCGTTTAAGTATTCCAGATCGTTATGGGTATGGTGAATCAACAAATGTACCTAATATTAATTTGTAGAACAGATCTGGCTCGCTGTTAGGTGTGTTTGGGCTGATAGTCGGTTTGGAGGACATCAAAGAACGCATAAGTTTGCGGCTGCGATGATATCATTACTTTAATTAATTTTTTAAAGGCCCAGACGAGCTTTTAACGAGATTGCTAAATGTTTGACATCGCAGAGTACGGAAAGTATTAATTAAAAATTGCATAATGCCAATTGAAAACCATCCACGCGCAGTTTTTCACAGCAAAAAAAAATTGCAAACGATTGCTATTATAATCGATAAAAATGTCATCGTGGAACTTTGGTGCGGAGCACTGTTAAACAGTGGAAAGTTCATTAAAAATGAATAAATAACCATAACTTAATGAGTTCTTTTGTTGTAAAATTTTTCAATATTAATAAGATTTTATTATCCACGAAACTATAAAAGGTAAACTTGGTATATTATCCAACAAAGGCAATAAAGCAACCAATGACATTTTAGAAGTAAAACCGTGAATTATGATCGCATAAATCGGGCGAGGCTTTCAGCCTCAGGTATTGTTTAGCCTAACACCGAACTGGACCCGGACTAGTCCGGGTTTAACGCCGACAAGTTCAACACGTGAAGGTGTATTATTGTATTACCCAAAAAATGTATTTTCAAATTGATAATGCAAATTTCAATTTTCAATTTTTAAATTAAATTCAATAAGTTTCGAAATTATCTCCATAGAAACTTTAATTACCTTAATGGGAAAGCTGAAACTTTTCCTAAGGTGTAATAAAATCCAGACATGATAACATTAATAGTGCAATTGCAAAACCTCCCTTAAAAGCAAGTACCTAACCTATAAAGCGGAAAGTTACTATCTGCACTTTATTTAGATCGCAACTTTTAATGCACTAATTACTAATTTTTGAGAGATTTAAGATTCTGCACTTTAAAATTCATAGCTAAATTATGAACACGGAAAATTGCAAATTTAAAATTTAGCACTCCACGTTGGGCGCCACGGTTACGTTTATCGCCCAACGAAGAACGAAATAATAAAAAATATTCGATTCAGTTAAACCAATTAAAAAATCGCCGTAAATTTAACATTCCAATACTCCCGTTGTAGCCATTCGTCTTTTGAAACAGAAGTTCTTTTTATACCAGAAATTTTAAAATTCCAACTTTGAGAAACTTATTTAGCAATTTGTAATTTATTCAATTATAGGGAACTTTACATGCGATTTAGCAAGCTCATTAAATTTTCAAGACAAAACTTTCTTGCATGGATTATGGTAAGTGCCTTATGTTATCGCTAAATATAACTTAAAAATTTTTACATTTACAAAGTAATGATAATTTTCAAGCCTTGAATAAGTAAATTTTAGTGCACTCAAACAGTTTCCAAAAACGAAACTGGCTTCTAAATTGGTCGAATTGTACATAAAATGCATTTAAATGGCGGTTGTAGCAATTAAAAGTCAAAATAAGAACGAGTGGGGTTAGATCCACAATTCCGTTCGCTATAAATGGACCACAACGGAGGATATTTAAGGATTTACGTTAAGTATTGTCCATTGTCAACTAAAATTAATCGAACTGCCCGGAATTGCTTTTTGCTGCTTTTATTTTGCTAACCAAATTTAATTATTCAAATACTAAAAATTAGAAAGAGTATTAAAAATATATTTATTTATAACTCACATGAAATCCTTCTCTGAACGTATGGCATCTGACGTCACAAAACAACGGTCGTCGTTCACCAATAATTAAAGTTGATCTGGAAAATTGAAGGCTGGGAAGTCAACCAGGCGCCTAAAGGGTTAACTTAAAACTGGCGTCAACTATGCTTTTGTTAGATAGCTAAAAATACCCCCCCCCCCAATTTTATAACTGGTTTGCTAACCTGTAATATAACTAAGCATGTTTCGTCAAAACGAACTCGCTGGTTGGTTTACAATTAAATTAACAATTCAATTTAATAATCGTAAAAAACAAATTTTAAAAAAACGGGCTACTTTTTTGACGAATATTTAAAAAGCTAAAAGAGAGATTTATTTACTTCGAAATTAAAAACCGCAACTACATATTTGTACATAAAATGTTGACATTTGAGTTTTAAAATTGCAAAAAGTTAATTTTTAATATCTGAGTAAAAAAATTAATGTATTTAATTTGTAATAAAAATTTTTGAATTTAAAAATTCTCTATGTAGTCGAGATTTATCTTGATAATAATAGTGAATTAATATCGTTGAGTTTGTATGTCTGCATACTATATTTTTCACAATATTAACTCACTGCATTATTATCGGGATAAAGGTCAACTTAATTTTTAATATTGTGGAAATTTTTTAATTAAATTTTTATACTGCATTTTTTGTCAGTGTAGGAATATAGTAGATATACTATTTTATATGGCAATTTAAACTAATTTAATTAAAATTAATCAGAAAAAGCCGGAAAAAGCTAATTAAAAGCTTCCCGTAAAGTAATTAATACTTTTGAACGTTAGCAGCCTCACCAACGAGTTTTTTAGACTTGGATCCTAAAAATCCCAAATACCAGAAAATTTTGATAAATCTTAAGAAGATGAGCCCGATTGGTTCAGGTTAACAATTAAATACAATTTATTGTTATGTGAGTTGACATCAAATTGCGCGTGTATGAAGCCCTTTAGGTCTTTAAGCAAATACTGTGGTTAAAATTAATAAGGACGATCAAATTACTAAGACATTTGAACTAAATAATTGTGATAATTTTGCAAATAAACCCAGTTTTATTGTACAAATCTGTAATTCCATTCTCAAAGTGCCTACCAATTAAATAAGTAAATGATCTAATGACCACAAAAGATAACACCAAACACTGCTTTTGTGTTTCTTGTCTGATCGAAGCAGTAAACGGATAAATTTGTTTTATTTTGTTTGTAAGTATTTTCGTTTCCGACTTCCTGCGGTAGGTTTTTTGTAGTAACATCTTCCGGCGTTAATGTCTAAATGAAACATTGATTACTTCTTACTCTTCCGTTAATTAATTAATTAGTGGATAATCGAATTATAATTATCGTCTAATAACCAACTAAATTTTATCCAAAAACTCTCTTTAATGCAGTTAATGGAAACCGTAATTTCCATAGTATCCCAAAAATTGAACTTCTTTATGTCTGCCAATCAATATCCGCATATTTACTGAGATATCGGATTTCCGATAGGTAATTCGATCACACAATTAAAGTTTTTTTTTAGTTTTATGAAGATGGATTTAAATTTACCATAACCAAGCTCGAATTTGTTAGGAGTCGAAAATCAAATAAAGAAATTGGGTTATCAATAGTGGGCACGTCTCCAAAAATAATCAAAGAGATCGTTCGGGGCTGATTAAGTTGCGACATCAAAATAATAAAAATATGCCGATTTTGCACTTTTAGCAGTACTAATAAATAACCTACAAGGACCATCTCGAAACATTTATCTAGTTTTATGAGTTAAGTTGTCAAAAGGACATGAAATTTGTACGATAGACATGACGAACATAACAACGTTTTGGGAAAATTGATTTAACGTAAACGTAATTTCTTGTTTATCCGGAACAAATTTGCTGTTGGTAACAAACAGAAGTAGAAACAATTTTTTAAAAAGTAATTTAGAATGCAAATTTACTTGCAAACTCCATTACAGCTGGACCAAATTTAATTATCAAGGGTACCCTGCATTTCTATCATCTGCTGGCTGACTTAAGAAACTTGCAAACTTTTTAAGTAACAAGTTTCTTGGATAATATTTTGTGTGCATATCATGTTTAAGATAATATTTTGCACGCAGGAGGGTTAATAATGTATTGTGGGTGTTGTGTAACATGAAATACGCGTTAAACACAGCATAATTATTGTACGATGTTGTTTGCTAAACCACAATAGTAAACGCATTATGAATATAAACTTATTACATTCACTGCTTAAGGTGTTAATTTCATAATTTAAATTAAAGTGCCGACACTCGGATTAAACTTGACGTATTGACTAACAGATGGCGCGGCGACAGATTAAATCAGCTCCGTGGTTTTCTTTTGCTTTCCGCAAAAAATTTGATTGTGTGGAAGCTTAACTGTTTCTTCTGACTCGCAAAAGTTTACCGTCGAATCGAGAAATTAATGACAGGAAGGCGGATTGAGCGGAACTTGTGCAAGTACGTACCGGAGTTTGTGCAAGTAAAATTTTATTGTTTACGTAGTGCAGACGTTCCCGAAGTTTTTAAATTAATTAAATAATTTCTTTTTAAATTGGAAACTTTTAAATGATGCCGTGGTCGTAAAAAGTTTGCGGCAATTTTCTTAGGTGGGTTCGTTGTTTTATTTTCTACTTTGGCATCAATATCGAACGCGGTTCGATCAAGCACCTAATTGTTATCGTGAGTGGTAAAATATTGCTCGCCCAACTTCTCACTTTACCGTGTTTCTAAGGGATTATTAAAAACTCGTTACGCATCCCCACTTTGGGAAAATGATGATTTTTTAAGTTCCATTAAAACTTTGTTTTGTATATAGCGATGTACCGCTCTAGTGCGGTAATTTAGTCGACCGTCGACTTAATTATTTAAATTAATTGAAATCATTAGTTTTTTCTATCAAATTTAATTTAAATCTCCCCCTGAGGACATAACAATAATAAGGATAAAACAATTGAACGACTGTACTGTACTGTGGGGCCGACTGACTGGCTCGGGATTGGCTAATTATGAACGAATCAGCAAGCTTGAATTGTTTTTACTTGCTACTCTGCAAATGGAATTAAATCTAAAAAGAGGGGTAATTTTGAAAATATAAATGTAATTATGCGAACGTGTATTTTGGCTTTGACAAAAAGGATATCGATGTAAAAGTTTATCCTATTTCTATTATATCAGCGTATAGATTTGAAAGAAAATCTCTTGACATTCGTTATCGACCTGCTCGTTTTGTTTCAAACCAGAGACACAAAAGTGGCAACCGAATCAAGTCTTGGGGTCTTATATTGGTTCGGTTGTTTTCATTCAAATTTGATTTATTAAAATGCTGAAGTAAACGAAATCAAAAATATTTCGTCATCGCTAACAATGGGGTTGTTTAATTATTTGCATCCGATAAATTATGCGAATACCTCCAGAGCAAAACCAAGAAATGAAAGCTTTAAATTTTTAATGAAGTGTTCATTTGCGAAATCTAAGATGTATAGCCAGGCAGTCCTAAAAAGCTGTGTAATTTTAACAGTATTTGCTGCTATTAAAAGTTGAAAAAAGAAACAAAGAAATCTCTTTAAGCGAACAGTACAAACACATTCTACAGTCATCTCCAGAGACAAAGTAAAGTGGAATGGGGTGTTTTTGATACAATTTTCCACGGAAAGCTGTCTTCCACCACGAGACAGATTAAACCCGCCTTATAATGATAAGTGAATACTTAAACATGCTACATTGCACACGTTTTACTCCTGTACTTCACCAACTTACATTTTAAAGCACACTTTTACAATTTCACGCCACCATCAATTTCATTTTTACCCTGTATATTATTTCAAAATAATAATTAATTACGATCACGAAACATTGCACAAAAAATGTAAGATAAATGAATATCAAATGCTTTGTTCTTAATATTTTTGTACGCAGGGAAACTCCTGCTCTAAAGAATCGTTCACTCAATCTAAATAAGCTCGCTTTCAAGAGCTTGTCGTTTTAAAATCTTTTTTGTTTAGCCATCATTGTGTGTTTCGTTAAACTTTATTAATATGAACCTTTTTGTTCAACAAAATTCCCTCCTTTTAAAATTATGTTGCCCCCCCCCTGCACACCTCGCCAATACCAACCTTATAAAATATATTAAATATTGTATTTATACCACATCATAGGAAACATCCCAATCTGAATAGTTAAGAAATTCATATTTTTTTGGCATGGCAGATACAGAGAACAAAGATATGGGAAGTCAAAATGCAACTAACGATGAAGAAGGGGAAGAACCGGTATGCGATGTGTGTTTTGGAACAAAATTTATTTCCGACGTGATGACTACCATCGACTCGTGCCAGCATAGATTTTGCGGTTATTGCTTAGACCAATGGTCTAAACAGCACGACACTTGTCCAGTTGATAGACTGAAGTTCAGCAAAATTTCATTTACTAATGCAATAACTGGAGAAATTATAGACAAGCAAGTGATTAAACCACATAACAGCGTTGTGGAGTCAGAATCAGAGACAGATCATGAGATGGATGATGACGACGATTTAGAGTGGCAATTATACGTTCTGCGTAATTATGAAAATAATGTTGATGATAATGCACATAGTGTACCCGAAGATGAAGATGTGGACTTGGTGGTAGATTCAGTAGAAGATAGCCAACAATTATGAAATTAATATGCTTAGAAATTAATTAACACGTTTAATTTTTTTTAAGATAGATTTAAATAAAATTAAAACCAATAATAATTACGTTGATCATTTGGTATCAGATGATAAATAGAAGCAATTGCTTGGAAACCCTCAACGGAAACAATTTGCTTTCATCAGGTTAATAAATTTAATTTTATAAACCGGAGGATTAAATAGGATTAAATTTTTTAATATTAATCCGATAATCCGATAAAAAATACTATATAAGAAAAAAATACAAAGGCATTTAATAAATTATCGTAACCGAAGATCATTTGGTATCAGATAATAAATAGAAGAAATTGCTTGGAAACCCTCAACGGAAACAATTTGCCTTTCATCAAGGTAATAAAGCAAAACAGAAGGAATAATTCGATAATCCGACAAAAAATTACTATATAAGAAAAAAATACAAAGACATTTGGCAAATTACAGTAACAAGTAGTTAACGATGAATTCCAACATCGATGAAACTTCCATTCGGTCTAACAGTTCCAACGACTGTGAACCTGCAGTATTAGAACATGGAGTAAAAAAAGAAGTGGAAAGCCCTGATGTCGCAAAGAGTCCCAGCAGATCACGAGATCTTTCTATGGAGAATGTAGGTGACAGTCCCTATTCTGTTGAAAAACCGCTCTCCCGTAAACGAAAACGAAGTTCGAGTCCAAGACGAACAGTGTACCGCGGAAGAGACCGCAGTCCATATATGGAAGGCAGACGACGACGGCGTGACGATAGCGAGCGTGATAACCCAAAACCGGCAAGATGTCTTGGAGTTTTTGGTCTGAGTACCAATACGAGAGAAAATGATCTGCGTGACATTTTCTCAAAATATGGAAAAATTCAAGACATAAGGATCGTTCGCAGCTTTGCCTTTGTGTATTATAAAGAGATCGAAGAAGCCCGATTAGCGAAAGAGCGATGCAATGGCCTCCAAATCAAGGGCAGAAATATTAGGGTAGATTATTCTATGACCGATCAACCGCAGAGTTCAAACAGATCAAGGGAATGGAACCGCCGTCCAGAAAGGTATGGTAATCATACTCGTAGATACTACAACAGAAGGTACAGGTCTCCTCCACGTCGCAGCCGCCGCAGCCGTTCCTAAAAATGTAATCTTGTTTGATAATTAATGTTTTTCTGTTCAATAAATAATAATTTTTTTTCTTAATTAGTAAATTATAAATTTTTGTGGGAAGAAGAAAACGTAATAAAAGTACTCTTTACTTTACAGCCGCCGAGTGGCAGTCGTCGGAAAACGTCAACTTCGCTTGTTTTTGTAATTATCGCGAGGACAACCGATGGAGGCATTTGACGGTTTATCATTTAAACATAAATTTCGCCAAACCAAATCATCTGAGATTGCAAAATGGTCGAGTAAACTTATTTAAGATTTACAAACGCATGACTAAGTTCTATAACATGCAATTTTGTATATGTGACAGTTCTATTAAACTCCTTCATACACAGGAAATCGAACAAAATTCAACAGACATCTATCGGGATCACAATAAGCTGGCTTAGCTTATCAACTGTATGAAAAAATATTGGGAGGTCATACGCCAGCCAACTTGAGGTTTTAATTAAATTGAAAGCAGGTGAAAATTTTCCTTTGATTAATGGCGAGATTTTTGAAACTCAATTTAGCGGTTAAATCGAAATTGTTTGAACTCGAATGATTTCTTACTATTACTTAATCAAGGGTCAGTGAATTCATCAAAAATGAAACCATTATTGGCGTTTCATTTGTTGGATAAATTGTATTCTTCGCAAAATCAACCTTGTTCATTTTCCCCGGATTATTTATTTCTTCAGTTTGGAAAGACATTTCAAAATTCCAACTTTTTGATGAGTGAAGGCTGGATCCGCGTAAATTTCCTTTGAAACTGAAAGCGTTTTCCGGTGCTACTTAATATGTATAGATTTTTAATTCGCCTCTCAAGTAATTACGCGATACAAAATACTTGAAAGCGAAACAAATTCAATTAAATGATTGTTCTTCAACAAACCAATATTGCAATTATCTAACGGTAGCAGAATATTTCCTCGAAATATATTAAGCAAAACGAAGAATTGTAATATACAAAGCTTCTTTCATTAAATTTATTAATAAAATTTCACTTGAGAAAGATTCTTTGCATTACATTTTCTGAGCTAATAAAAATGTTCTTAAAATAAATTAAAATTTTAATTCAATTTTTTATTTGACTTTTTCTTTGTTGAATTTTGCAAAACTTTAGCTGCGCCAAATAAATAATTTAAAAAAGTTTTTAAATTTTGTTAATCTCGATTATTGCTGTTTCCTTCAGCATTTCACGTAAAGTTGCTTTTCGAGATTTTCTCTTCGGCCTTTAAGTATAAAAATTTAATTTTTTGTTTCCAACAAACTAAAATCTGAAAAAAATGTTTTGCTAGTTTAAATACATTGTCCTGGTTTCTGCATTTTCGGAAGACGATGAACAAGTCCTTGCATCCAGTTTAATAGCTTTCTCGACAGCCATCCCAATCTTAGTACAAACTTAAGGATTTTGCGGACAAAGTTTTGCAGTTTGTGTAGTTACCACTTTCGCAGGATCGAATTTATGCGTTTTATCTTGTCAGCCGAAGCCCGCGCGCAATTCAAAGTATAGAAGATACTCCTGATGAGTTTTGTATAGTAATTTAAATAATATAAATGTTTTACCATCTAAAATTTTTGCGTTACAGGAAAGTTGGGGCTTTTCCAGAATTGGACGGAATTTAAATCATCGATTACGATAACCCCCCCCCCCCCTATCCACATTTTCCGAACTGTGTTATAATTATTGCTACTTTTTAAATCCCCCCCCCCCCCCGACACATTGTTTAAACACTGGGTTTTGATTTTTGGAATCTCATCAGAAACATACGTGGGAAAAAGATCTTGAAACTGCCATAATTGAAATTTTAAATTCATATTTTTGAGGTTTTACCTTTTGACTTCTGTGATTTTTTGAGTTTTTCCAAATTTTTAAGTTGGGAAAGTAAAATCTGCTTCGGTTCAGTTAATTTGTTTCTCTTTACAGAAATGTTGTGAACAACACTGGTAATAAAATTCTTTGTATTTTTTTTGTTGTACATTGCAAATCTACAGGTTTCCGCTACGAAAATACTAGATTGAAAAAACAATTTTGTAATGCGAGAGAAAAGTAAATGTTGAATTTTTAATAAATTTTTCTATTCTATGCTTTTCTTTTAAATTTTTTATTGAAAATATTTAGAAAATGTAATTTTTAGGGTATTTCAATTAACATTTTTTGGAATTTTTAAGATTAACAACATCCGGTTTAATAAAAAATATAAAAAATGTTTATCAAAATGTCATTTGCTAGGGTAAGAAATAAAAAGGAATGCAAAAAAAATTGGGCTCGTCCGGGATTTGAACCCGGGACCTCTCGCACCCTAAGCGAAAATCATACCCCTAGACCAACGAGCCAGATACTAGAATCATCGAAATAATGGGATTTACACCAAATTGAATAATTTCAATTTTTGAATTTTGAATTTTATTTTGTAAATTTTATTTTGAAAGTTTAAATTTTGAAATATATTAAGACATTATAAGGTACGAATTTTATGATTGAGTTTACTGATTGTTTTATTATTTTTATTAAACTCTCACATTTTTGTGGTGTTACAGTTGGGTGGGGGAACAATTCCAACCATCTAACAAATAAATGAATGTACATAATCTTTGCAATTTAGATAAATAATTTTGAAAACTTTTTGAAAAATTTTGAAAACAATTACACCATCTTGAATTGCACACATAAAACCTTCCGTTTCTGAATGCAATTTTCCTTGTTTCAAGGCTATTATTATTATTATCATTATTGTTAGATTTCGATTATTATTTTCCAAATGGTTGTTTGCTAAATAAATGAAGTTTTAAAAATACATCCTTAATTTATTTTGAATTTATACAAAATCATTAAAAAAAAAAAATTTTAGCAGAGCGTGGTTTCGATCCACGGACCTCTGGGTTATGGGCCCAGCACGCTTCCACTGCGCCACTCTGCTCTTACACAATATTATGATTTATATGTAACTTAACGTACACTCACAATCAAAATAAAATTAATTTCAATTTATTTTTTTCACAAATAAAATTAAAAAATTTCATACCCAATCCAATATTCTCCTTGTTAAAACTTTAACGCTAAAAATGTTGTAAGGACTTATTATAAATACGAAAAGTTCCTTTGCAAGTTTCCTGATCAAGTGCCTACTTCGCTTCCCCAATATTTACCATTATTGCTTAAATTGACATCTCAATTGTTCGCCGAACTTTCTCTATTATCGCTGCTTTTGTTATTAAGTTTATTTTGCTCTTTCGGTCCATACCATTACAAGCACCCTTCACGTTCACTTCGTTCTTTTTTTTTAAAAGGAAAACCAAACTTTCACATTACCCATTCTTTCATACACAATAAAATTGTTAAAACCCAAAATACACTATTTTTATTTTAGAAATAACAGTTAAAAGTTTTGAATTTCCAGTAACATCCGACCAGTGGCGGCTCGTCAGCGATGGCAAGGGATGCTTCGCCTCCCCCGAAATTCTCGACATTATATTTTTATTACAAAAAAGTTGAGGTGGGGTGAGTTAGCCTCCTCAAATGAAAACCCACGAGCCGCCACTGCATCAGGAATATGTAAATTTGGTACAAACCGATTATGTTATCTGATCCGTTTTTAAATTCACTAAAAGGACTAATTAAATTTATTAAGGGTGTAAAACTTGTCAGGAAGTTGAAAGTTACTTGCAGTAGTTCAGGTTACAGTAATAAATGGAAAATCTTAATAAGACTTTATTGTAAGATTGTAATTCAAGATTTTCGAATACATCCAGTTTCTTGTTACTGCTACCCCTAATTTATTATTTAAGTCTTAATACGATTTTATTCCAAGCATTTAATTGTTATGTATGATTATTTTATGTATTGTAATTCTAAGCTCCGATCACAATGGCGCGAGTTGAATCGAGCTTAACTTCATGAATCGCTATAGTATTGAATACCTCGTCCAATATGCAGATTTTCGATCTCTTTGTTGCCCATATTTAGTCGAATGGAAATGTATAACGTAAATGATCGAGCATTATTAAAGCTGGTGATTACTTCACCCACTATTAACAAAATCCAGGTTGACTGGGGCGGACTGGCGCTAAATAACTCATCATCTGGAATTGGATTGATTAGAAAATATCAAACCCAACCGTAATTTTGCAGGATTCACAGCCAGTTCAAGTACAGAATAACAACCAAAATTTGGATTATTCTCAGGAAGTCCGTAGTTTAACTGCACGACTACCTCGAGCCGCTTGGTTAATAGTTCAAAGCGTCTTTTCCGAGATTCAAAAGTTTGCACTACACCTACCATGCAGAACTGACTGTCGTTCACGTAATTTTTAAATTTCTCATAAAAGAAAATAAGGGATTTTAAGGACGACAATTTAAAATTCTCGTTTTGCAAAGTTTTGATATTAGATGAGGAATTTTTATTCCTTTCTACAAGAAAACTATTAAAAATATTTCAAGTCATTTTTTGTACCTTACTTAGACAAGAAAATAAATTTTCAAAGGAAACTTCTATGAAGACACTCGAAAGAGTAAGCAAAATACTTTAAAATTCTCGTGATATTCTTAAATCCCCTGTGTCTACTAACTCATAAATCTCTATGACCAAAACAACAACTTCAAAGCAGATCTACATCGTAACAAGTGTAAGAATTTGTTAAAGTTTACTTTTAATCCAAAGGATTTTCGCAAGTTATGTCGATGGCCTACCCCCTCGCCAGCCGATTTAATTTTCTGATGGAAAATTCTAATTTCTATTTTTTATCGTCCATCCCGATTTGACGTTTTAATTCAATAAAAATGGAATTTTAATTAAACTGAACTAATAATTTTTGTGCCATTTCCACTGATAGATAAATTTATGCAAATAATCTGAAATTGCATGAGTTGATTGTCTAAATCAAAACACGATGCGTGCTTTCTGCGTTTAAATAAGCCAGGTATGTTGGTTATTTATTAAAAATCCATATCAGAAATATTTCGAATTATTTTATGACGTTTTTATTGCTAACAATAAAAGAGTCGGAAAATTATTGTCGTTGTAGCGACTCTTCCCTCTTGTGTCGGTTTAAAAAATCGACAGGACTTTTCTAAAATGCTACAATCAATTATTCCGTTGGGTCAAGATTTTCATATAAAATTTTGAATTTTCCCAAATAGCTCTTCTACTATGTATAAATAAATTTGAATTATTGTAATCCATTTTTACATTATGACATTTCGTATTTGGTTCATGCTATAACAGTTTTGTGGTTACGAGGGTGAATGGTCCTCATATAAAATACGATTTTCTATCGACCGTTTCGTATTATTGCTTGTGATAAGTTGCTAACATATTTTTGTGTTGTTATTGATGATGGGGTGTACCGAAATAAATCAAAGTCGATTTTTACTTTTATAGCGAGTGATAAGTCGGAGTAATAACAAATTGCGAACACCGAAGGGGTTCTTCATTGGTGTATAAAAAATAAAAGACATTTCAAATTACATCTATCAAAAATAATACCTACAAGGTGTTGCCACTTTTTCCCTAATATCAAAAAATAAATATACAAAGTCCAACTCTTCTCCTACGCGGACTTTCATAGTTAAAAAGGTCCTCTTCGCGTCCAGATTTGGATCGTTTGAAACCAGTAGCTTTCTTCGCTACATCTTACCTAGTACGAGCAAGCCCTTTTTGCCATTAGTTTACAAGTAGGAAAAATTCCCTCGAATAAAGAAATTAAAAAAGCCTATTATATCCAGCTTTCGATGCCTATATAGCTTGGAAACAGGAAGTTGCACGCAAAAAACTTATAAGACATTTTGTATAGACAATTTAATTTTATTTAATTTTGATAACCTCATATTTTGCCCTAAAATTTATAGGAATAAAGTTATTTAGAAATAATGAAACAAATTAAAATTATTTCCAGCTTGTCCGGAATTGCACCCGCTATCAGCTATTTTATACGACTTGGTGTTGTATTTTCTAAAAGCAGAAGAAATGTTAAACTCTTTTTATAGCGCAAAAGTAAAGATAAAATATTACGATTATTATTATTTTACATAAAAATTGCTTTCAACTGCAAAACCTTTATAGTTTGAGAGTAAAATTGCTTTGTTATTGCCAGAGCTTCGATTGTAAAATTGTGAAAACAGACGTTGACACATTACAACTCTTTATTTCTGGTTCCTCTTCTCTACATTGGAAACTATACAGATCTAGATCGACACATTTAACGGTAATGTCTGTTGTCAGGTTATCGCATGTGTTCAATGTTCTCAAGCTTCTTTCATTTTTATCAATTTCATTTGGCTGATAGAGTTCTCAATCACTTTTCAGTTGGAAAGCTCGAAACAAGACAACGGAACTTATTTTTAGCACAATAGAACCGCGTTCATAAATATGCCGCCCGGGTGTTTCCCAATATTACAAAATTCTGTGTGAAAAAAAAGTTGCTAACTGAATAGATTATTTAGCTGATTTTATTAATTTTTTAAAGTTTATTTTGCTAAGCCTTCCTTCACCTGTTCTATATTCGCCGACATTGTGTTTTGCTGTTATGAAATTAAGCTCGTTATTGATTGAAACAGAATAATTAAAAAACTTAATTCCGTAAACAGTGGATTTATATTTTGCGTAAAAAACTGATGAATATTAAAAATCCGAAGTTAATAATAATTTTGCTGATATAATTTTGATTTATTTATTGCGATTTTTTAAAATTTAATTTTCTAATTAAAAGGAATAATGTGAGCGTTGTCTGCGGGTGCGGTAATAATTTTATTATGACGACAGAAAAATAACTGTAAATCGTAAGGATAATTTATAAAAGTCCTAACAGGAAATTGTTTTTACCCCTATTTAGCGTTATCGATGACGATAGCATTAAGCTTTTGTGTGTCGACACCTCTATCGTGCAAGTGATAAAGGGTTGCAATAATTACTCACCTACAGTGACAACGAAATTTGTTACGCTTCGAAAATTACTTTAATACTCGCATTATAAAAATCGCACTTCAGTTGTTTTGACTGGCCAATCTGAAACAACAAAACAATCGCCGATTACAGCGCCAGTGGAAATGCCTGCCTTAACATGTAAGTTTTTGCCGGGGGGTTTACCGGATTCGCCGTTTTATTGATGAAAATTAAATCCCGCAATAAAAATATAAGGAGATGAATTTCAAACATGTTCGCGATGGTTTAATATGAGAAAACTTAAAAGATTTACTACTAAAGTTTTGACGGCTGAAATGAATCTTTGTTAAGTGTTTCTGGTTTGACTATTTAAATTTAGTTTAGATGGAATATGTGAAGTAACTCTGGAGAAAGCCAGGAGCATCATATTATGTGATGCTAAGGATAAGTTCGAAGGTGCATAAGAGTACTTGCTAGAGTTGGTGTAATACAAAGAGCTTTGAGGAGCTTAACCTATTAAATGAGATCCTAATTGGACTTGCTGTAAGAAAATATAAATACCAGCCCGATGTAGTTTGCTGGGTTAGAAAGTAATTCGGTGTAAACCAGTTTTAACAAGTTTTGCGCAAACTACATCGAATCTTGAAGAAATGTTATTAAAATGTTATGCTTAACATAACATGGCTTGGAAACTTTTAACAATATTTTTAAAATTGCACTAAGCAAAAATGGAAAAGCAATCGAATCGTTTCGACATTTTCAATGTAGTCAATTTCTCATCACGGCAGATGTTGCAGATATTAAAGCCATCAGCAATTAAAACGATAGCTTTGCTATATTACTTCGCTGTATAATTTACGGTAGAAAATCGAAAAAGAAAATTAGTGCGCGGGATAGCATATTATAACGTGTGCACTGCAATATATTGCGGAAAACCGGAAACCGTGCCTCCCTCTGTGTTGGTCTGCCTTTGCACTGGCGAAGGATTACGTCAATATTAAGTTTATCGTAAATATCTCATTTTTCTCTAATCGTAGGGCAAAAAGAGTTATCTGCAATATTAAAAAGAATTAAATTCTCTATAAAAATGTTTATGAGCATATTCTTCGTACGATGAGTGATTTAGAAGTTATGACCGCACTTTCGTGCAATTGAACAAAATTATACTTTTACTCGTTATATCTCATTTTTATGTCGCATAAAATTCAATTTTAATGTTTTTCAAAATAACAAATGCACTTATCATTATTTAAAAAGTATTTGTATGTGGAAAACCGTCTGTTGAGGCCTAGGTTAATAATTTAATGAGCGGGAGGATGCCACTGTTAGTTTGATAACGCGGAATAACAGAACTGGAGTTAATAGTCTATAATATTAAATATTAATTAATAATTAAGAAGTAAAACCGATAGGCTAATTTACTTTTAATTAAATAGTGCAATTACGGAATTTTAAAACATAAAATGCATTACCATTATTATTGCAGTTCTTTTGTGTTGCGAATCATTCACTGGGATTTCCTTTGATGACCGTTAATTTCATTTGATTTTGGACGACAGCAAGTTCTCTGATGGCAAATAACAGATCTTCACAAAAAAGTTCAAACGCACTCGAATTAATTAAAAACCTTAATTGCAGTGTGTTCGATTCCCAACGAAGAGCGCTCGTTGTTGATGCATAAAATTACGCGACTGCCGGCTGGTGTAATTTTTAGTCAAAAATTGGACGTATTGCGTCACAATAAAGTTATAAAGCTAACGTGGATGTCACAATAGCGCTTTAAGTGCATTTGTTAGTTTGGAAGGCATCAAAAGGAAAATCGTATGATGTTTGGTTGAGAAGTAGCAAACAATGCAGGAATAGTTGAATAGGTTTAACGAAATGGAAAGAGGTGCGAAAGGGTAGATAAGAAACTAACTGCATGTTTGCCTACATTAAAAAGGAAAATCGAAGTCAATTTTGGACGATAAAAAGTTTTTTTTAAATGTGATTCGATTATCGCGGATTATCGTGTTTGGAGAGAGAAAATTATGAGTGGATTTGTACGTTCATGCCGTTTTAATCTGCTTTCCATAATTTATCGATTTACAGCTTGGTGCAATTGCGGATGCAGACACATATCTCTTCCTTTGCAAGATGCAGGTGGTCGTTAACTGAAATCTTAAACCCTAAAAGCGGAGAATTGCTGAAATATTTTTCAATTTTCAACTTTACTTACGGTATAACGTTGAATTTACTGATTAGATAGCGTTTCGTAGATTGTATCAACATCGCCTATGGTATTTTTATATTTCACGTCTGCTACATTAAAGTTTGGATTATCCATCCTACTTTAAATCATAAAGACCCGTAAAAGTAAATTTTAATTCTGCTCAAAAATGCAGATTTTGCATAATTAAGAAAGAATTTCCAGATAAATTATTATTCCAGGCATCTCTTTACCTACACCATCCGTCGATATTATTATGCACATCACATGATATATTAAGATTGTTTAATAATAGCGGCAAGAGTAAGTAACATCGATGTATGCCGAATTAGAATTACATTGGATGTAATAGTTTATATCTTTAGTGATTTGTCGTGTTGGTAAATTTAAAATAACCTGTGTGATTTCTCCATAGAATATCTGTAATATCACAGGTGCACCAAATGCACTGAAAAGCACTTGTCAAGCATTTTTTGTAAATATCTCAGTTTCAAGCAATTTTACAATAAAGAGTATTCTTACCAATATTAAACGTAATTAAATTCTCTTTAAAAAAGTTCCTAAGCAAGTTTTTCGTGAGACAAGCGGTTTAGAAGTTATAGAAGTTAGAACTTGGGTACTTTTTGACGACTTAAACTATTAATGCTAAAACAGCCGGTTTAAACCATAGAATTTCGTCATCATCACTTCAGGCCAAGAGGAGGTTTTAAAAAATTAAAAATTAACAGATTAAACCCAAAAAAAACAGGTACATTTCCCCATCCAATTTAAGCAGCCACGGGGTCTGAATGCTGATATCTTTCTCTATAAAAAAATATTGTTCGATCTTGTTCAAAAATGTATAGGAGGCTAAAAAAGAACTGCGGTATGGATGAAAAGACAGACAGATATGAATATGAATTTTTAAATCAGTGGCGGCTTGTCAGGGTAGGCAGAGGAGATAGTGCCTCACCAAACCAACAAATCAACTTTCACAAGACATAATTAATATAAAAAAAAAAAAACTTTTGTTTGGGGGAAAATGCCTTCAAGCATTAGTTGAAAAGTTTAATTTTCAAACTGTTCTTAAACTGCTACAGACTAAGATACCTTTTGGACCCCCCCTACACTGTAATAATTTAATAGATTGATTACCCCCCTCCCTTAAATTAACTCAAAAATCCGGAAAACACGTTACGAAAATTTAGAAAGAACTGAGTTTGATATGAAAAAATGTATTTTAGCCTTAAGTAGGTTGATTACAACTGAATTGAACTGAACGTTCGCGTCGTCGGTTAGAGAAACAAATTGACGAAAAGTTTTTAATAATTTAAATTTTACTATTTCAACGATGGTACTCAGTGCCAAAAGTGCATAGTAAAACAAAGAATTTTTCCAACATTTTTATGGGCGAATGTAATTTCCTAGTTTATGGTTTGAGACAACAAAGTTTAATGCAAATTCGATTTATGTCAGTTAGGAAATGTTCTTATAACTAGAAGTAATCGAAGTATGAAGTGGAGAAGTTGTTGCCATTTTAAAGTAACGACAGTTGAGCAAATTTAGTGCCGTAGGTTGCTAGCAGTAAATTTCTACTTGCTTTTCCGTCTATAAACTTCTGAATCCAGTCCACCCGATCGACTCGATGTCTCACTCAATCTCCGCTATTTATCTCGGCAATCTTTTTGTATGTTTCCGCTTCGATTTTGAAATGCATCCAACCGAAATTTAAATTTGTTGTGAATTTTCATTAAAACTCTTCGGTATTTGTTTTCCCGGCCAAGTCTACCCCTTTAAGATGATGCGTGTATATACACAACTTGACTTTGCTCGATAGCGCAATTTCTACCAACATTTTATTGTTATGAAGTTTTCGTGTCTAAAATACAAATTTGATGACCGAATATTCTGTCACATAAACAACCATTTTCGTGAATATCGTTGGCTCTCTTGCGTACTTGATAAAATTTTCACACGCAAGTTTGCTTATATTTTATATTTACTTCGGATATTTTCTATTTGTATGCGAACGCTATTTGAACAAAAGAAAAATTGATATTTTATTAGCATCAAGCTATATAAATTCGGAAACAAAATTTAACTTTACCCGAAATTTAATTTGTTCGAGTTCCTCCGGAAGGTTTGCGTATCCGATACCTAACACCCACCTGAACAACAAGAAACTGATGTTTAATGATGTAATATTCCTTTAACTGAGTTAATGTTCTTTATTTTTAATGACTCTGCTTCGTTAAATTTTTTTACGGTGTATAATTTTCAAATAAACTTTTTAATTGACTTAGTTATTATTAAGTTTTCTTTTATTACTTACTAAGTTTTCTCTTTATTGGATTTTAATGTAATAAAAATAAATGTATAATTGTTTTTACCTTGATGTTTTTTCGATCGGCCAGCTAAATCTTGACAAAAAGAATTGCAATTTTCAAAATAGGAAATTACGTTTCTACTTGGAGTTTCCGAAAATATTTTTTCTGAAAAGTTAAAAAATACATAATAGTACTTTACTGCCGACGAGGGGAGGCGACGTTTTGTGGTCCTGGTCACGTTGGACGTCAGAAAAGCCTTCAATTCCGCGAGATGACTCGGTTCTCGTCCCCCTTCTGTGGAACGTGATGTATGACGGTGTTCTCGGGTTTCATACACCACCAGGGATGAGCATCACTAGTTTTGCGGACGACATCACGATCGTGGCTGATGTCCGCACGGGGGGGGGGGAGCTGAAGGATTTGGCTAACTGTACTATGGAGGACATTAACGACTGGATGAACGGCAGGGGCCTACAGCTCGTTTCGGCGCAGACTAAAGCGGTGGTTGTTTCGGGAAGAAGAATGATGAGACTCGTCCACTTTCTGGTGGGTGGGCAGACTATCTCGACGAGTGATCAACAGCTGCCTCTCCTTCAAGCCCCACATCTTGCGAGTCGCCAAGAATGCAGGTTCACTAACGGAGGCCCTATAAAAGATCATACCGAACAAGAGAGCTCCCAGAAAGGCTAAGGGGAGGCTCCTGAGCACTGTAGATGAATCTATCATGCTGTACGAAGCACCAACGACAACTGGAACAACTCCACTAAAGGCATGTGGGCAAATCGCCTCATCCCGAACATCGCAAGAAAATATGGGAAGGGCTTTACTTGAGGCTCAGCTTTGGGTTTAGCTAGAGCTCAGCTGGATCTTAGTTTAAGGCTTGACTTAGCTAGAAGTTTAGCTTGGGGCTTACATAAAAACTTAATTTAGAGCTTAGTTGGAAGCTTGCCTTGAAACTGAAATTAATTTTTCAATTTCTCGATTTAAAAATTGCCCAATTTGCAGTGTTTGATATATTTTCAATAAATTAATGACTTCAATTTGTAAATATTAGCTCAATTGTAATAAATTACGTGATAGAATAGCGAATCTTCTAAAAACTAAAGAATAGCAAAAATAATTTTATGTTTATTTATAAAATTTATGTAGGAAAAATGTGAATCAGCTTACATCGATTACTTATCGATTACGTATCTACTAGCAGCTAATTTGTATAGGTTACGCATAATTTCGTAAACACAACTTAAAAATTTGTCATTGTATTTCGGGCATTGATCGAGTGTAGTTCGATTGTGGTTTGGTATGTGTTTAAAAATTTAAAAACTAAGTTTTCGCAGTGTAAGTGAAATTTTGTTAAGGGAGGACTTTCCTGTGGGTGAAATTTTCAAGGAGCTAAATTTCCAAGGAATAAAATCAAAGGTAAATTACATTATTTTTATGCTAATGAAAACTATTATTATTATAATTCATCGATAAATCTAATTATATCAAAAATTGTTTAAACGGGGGGGGGGGGGGCATCGAATAGCTAGTCATCGAACAAAATCATCTTCCTTTATTGGAGCTTGTGACCACTCGATCAAACCACCAGCTACGTCGAATTTAATTTAATTTTATAGATCAGGTTGTTATATTAATTTTAAAAAACTTCAAGCCCACCGGGTTCTCTAATCCATCTTTAATCCTCGAGCGCCAACCAGAGAGTAAACAAATCACAAAATTTCACTTAAAAGATCGTCGTGTTTGCAGCATAATTTTTTTTAATTGCTTCCACACAAACTAATTTAATCTCCGCATCAAAATTGCTTACTTTGACATTTAAAAAGCTCATATCTCTACAGTTACATTCCTTTCTCAACTTTCTTTTTGCTTCTAAAACTACTTTTATACTTTTAGAAGTCAAAATTAAATTGAGAAGCTTGATTATATTTGTAACTTTTAAAATGTCATTCAAAAAGCTAACTAATTTTTTTTTTAATTGCACTTTTGTATTTGCTTATGTATTGAAAGCAATTTGCTGAAATGCTTAATTATTTTTTTTTGCAAAAATTTGATATCTTTTCGAACTTTACAAAATTAACTTTTGATGAAAGTTTTTTCTGTGTGTAGTGGGAAAACATTTTCGGCGTTCAATTAAAGAAAATGAACCTACTGGTTTAATATTTCATGTTTTTATGTAAACGAAATTATTTGAATTGCTTAGTGGTACAGGGTGGACCAGAAAGGTGGTCACTGCGTGTGCATGTTAATCGACACCGTGGAAACTTTCGGGCCAGCTTTAATCTGAAATTAAATTTCCATTTTATATTTACTCAACATATCGATTTGCCAAAATTTAAAAGCTTAATTTAAAAACTGCTTTACATTTTAGATACGCGTATAATGTAAAGAGTTATCTAAAAAGTAAATAAAACATTTTATGCGATCGCTCGTGTGTTTTTTTAATAAAAAAGAGCGAACGCAATTTTGGTTGGGTCAGGTTTAAAAACACCCTGTATATATTTTCAATATATTAAAATCTATACTGTGTCTCGAAACCGCACAATATAAATTTATGAGAATTCTTTCAAGAACCCTATGAACTTTCAAATGGTATTTTACTTCATAGTTTGGATTCTAAAGCTTTTGTCATACTCCAAACCCTCTTATCTCTAACACGCACTGTCCCCTCGATTAAGCCTTCCTCGGTCTTCTTTTCTATGTTTTCGTTATTAAATTAAATAAATCCAATATAAGAATTCCATAAATATTTTTCTACTGGTACAACTGCCTCCACTAAAAGAGCAAATAGATTACAAATAACGTTCCAGGTTTAAGGGTGGTTTTCATCGTCCGCCCATCTCCGATTTAATTTTCATTTCTCATTTACTTTTTCTTTGTTTGACCTGCATTTGAAAACATAAAGAACATTTTTTTCTTTATACTCTGGTACCTGTCTAGCTGAGACTTAATATTAAGGGCTTGTCAAAAGCAGTCAAAGTTTAAAAACTTGAAAGGAACGGCGGAAGAAATACAGTCTCCCCTTATTGCTTTTGTGCAAAATGTAGTCCTTTGACATCATCTGAATCACGTAATTATATTACGATATTTACTATCATTTTCCCTATTTCCAGCTTGACGTGAAACTAGCGGCACGGCAAAAATGAAAAAGTAAAACAGGAAAGCGAGACACGGTTTTTATGAACCACCAGAGACAATCCTTTGTGAATATATTTTAACTTATTATTTTTGGAATGACAAATTGCTACATGTTTGAATAACTAAATCGATAATTTAAATTTAGAAGAATTAATGCACCGATACGCTTTCACGAGCAAGGTAAAGAAATTATCCTGGTTTTCCTACTACATCAGAGGTTTTTTCACTTAGACATTTCTGGTTTTTTACAAATGCAAAAAATACTTGCAAAATTATGAAAAGTAATTTTATCCATCCAGATTCGGTTTCAATTATTGAACAGCGCCGCAGGCTATTCCTTTATTATTTCGACGGCAAGCATTTGTTTTTGATTGGATTATCAAACTTTAACTGTCGAAAATCAATATTATTTACGCCGCCACATACATGTTTTCTTGCTTCGAAAGCGAAATTTGAATTTATCCGAAGTAATATTTAAATTAATTGATTAAAAAATTAATATTTGTTGATATACATCCCACCCAACCGCTCCCAACTGGCAGGCTAACCTGACCTGCAGTGCTGTCTCACTTCATAAAATTACTAATTTAACTAACTTTTTATTAAAATTTCACCGCAGATCTGTTTTCAGTTTTATAGTAGTTCATAACTTAAAGTGCATTGTTGCGTTGCAACAAAGAATTTTGTAATTTTTACTGAAATTTAAAATAATTAAACTCGGAATGGAATGTAAAATTATATAACACTTACTTTTATTAAGTTTTTACAGCCAAGTTTTAAAGTTGGTCGTTTGAAACAGTTCGGGTTATTTAAATAAATTTTTTACGTCGTCTTTAGGTATAAAATATTTTATTGCTGGATTTTCAAGTGAAATTCGGATTTTCTCGATTGGTTACAAAATCTGAGAAAAACTAATTTTATTTCTTTTCGACTATCCAAAATTGTGATCCAAATTTTATCTGGATAGTCACCTGTATATTAATAACTTCATTTATGATAATCCAGTGCATCAAAGTTAAAATTATTAAATGGAGAACCTTTGATGGTAGCTATATACTCATCCATATCTAAAGCATTTGCTGGCATATATTATTTGAATATTAATGAAAATATTCAAACACACGGAGAATTTTTAGGTAAATTGCCCAAAATATTTAATTTTTCGTTAGCGACGTGGGCGATTCAGAGTTTAGACTAAACTGTTTTGCCAACAATAATGTTCCTTTATCGTACAAAATAGTTTTTTTACGAGATTTTAACGATCCTGAGAGAACTTAGCATCGGGGCAATTAAGTCTAAGACGATCCTAAAATTTCCTTAAGATCAAATCCCCCAGTCATAAAATTGTACTAATTGGTTGAAGTTTAAAAAAATTCTAAATTAATTGAAATTGTAATATTTGATCCTTTCGCCAAAGGACTTGGTGATCTAATTTAACTAGCCGATATTAACTATTGATTTTGTGTACGTACTACCAGACCAATTACACTAAACTACTATAAATTAAATACTTTCCTGTTATATTATACATTAAAAGTTTCAAACCTTCGGATCATCGCTCCGCAAATAATAGATTATCTACTGGTCTAGAAATATTTTATCAACTCAAAATTAGGTGGGTTTTCTCACTCGCTCCTTACCTTGTAATAAAAGTTTAACCTGGCTCTCTGGTTTGCACAGGCCCAGCAATGTCTTTTTACTTTTTTAGTCTATTACTTTGGACTTGGGGATAATCAAATTTTAAAACCTTCTGAATTATTTTCTTCCATTTTTTGAGATAAACATGCAAGTGATGTAAATACTTAACGTTCTTTGAAATACTTTCGAAATGCAGAGTAGTTAAAAAACTGTAAATTTTTATAGTGATATTCCTGCCCCACGTTGGGCCCCAGTTAGTGAGAAAATCACATAACGCTTACAGAACAAGTTGTCGTGCAAAATTGTTGCTTAATTTTTAGTTTAGTAAATCAAAAATAATATTGTTAGAGACCGGGACTTCTAAAGTATTTAAAAATCCCTGATCATAAACCGTAGGAACCTCTGCTTTATTTGCAGATGTCCTTAAATATCCATTAAGAATTTTAAACATTGATTACGTCTGGCTGGTGGCGGTCTGTATCAGTCTCATCTGAATGATCTCTGCAACTTAAAGGTTAAAAAATGAAAGTTAGAGACAGCATACAGGTAAAACTCTTACAGGTCTGGGGGTCTGGGGGGTATGGTATACCCCCAGTCTGACATAATCATTGTTATTGGAATTTCAGTTTGGATTTGAACAATATTCTTAATGAATATTTAAGAAAAACTGCAAAAACGGCAGTGGTCAATTCCAAAGTATATTACTACTAATCTCGGTTAACGCCGGACTGGGGAGTCCCTTTGACCCCCCCCCCGGTTTATAACAGTTTCATGTGCATGATCTCTCATCGAACTTTTCTTACTTTTTAATTTGCGGAAGCTTTGTTCTTTGAAATTTATTTAAAAAGTTATAAAGGAAAAAGAGCTGGAGAAACCATGCAGATGAAACTGTGACAGACCGGGGGGTCTGGGGGGTATGGAATACCACCCAGGCCGATGGAAGCAATGTTAAAAAAATGATTTTAGTTTGGATTTGATCTGCTGCCTTATTATTTGTAGATGTTCTTCAATATTCATTAAAAATATTATTAAAATGCAAACTATAATTCTACCAACATTGATTACGTTGAGCTCAAGGGTATTCCATACCCCCAGACTCCCCCGGTTTGTAACAGTTTCATATACATAAAATAACATCGCACTTTTTAATTTGAGGAAGCTTCGTATTTTGTTTAAAAAGTTATGATGGAAGAAGAAAAGCTGGAGAAATCATGCAGACCGGGGGGTCTGGGGGGTATGGAATACCCCCCAGTCCGACGGAAGCAATGTTAAAAGAATTATTGTAATTTGGATTTGACCTCTTCCTTATCAATATATTAACCCCCTCGAGGGTTTATTGATTTTAAATTTGTGGAAGCTTCGTTCTGTGAAGTTCATTTAAAAAATTTTGTAGGAAAAAGAAAAGTTGAAGAGAACATGCAGATGAAACTGTTAAGCGCAGTTTAAATTATATGATTTCTCTTATGATTTATCATAGGAGGAACCATAACGCATAATATCATAAATCAAAAGAGAAATCATATAATGTAAACTGTACTTTACAGACCAGGGGGTCTGGGGGGTATTCCATACCCCCCAGACCCCCCGGTCTGAAGCATTTTCGTAAGTGTGTTCTCTCTAACTTTTCTTCTTTCTGCAAAACTTATTAAATGAAGTTCACAAACCAAAGTTTTCACAAATTGAAAATTAAAAAAGGGTCAGGAGTTCCAATTGTGTTCACGATTATAGCGAAAAAATTGATCTCGTCAGACATATTGACGTAGTACAGATAAAAAAATCACGTTGTTTCATTAAATTTTCAAGAAAATTACAAGCTGTCTTACTAGAACCAATTATGCTATTGTATTGCAAAATCCATACAGTATTTTTGGGCAACAAACTGTTTTGAAAAAATGAAAAAACTGTTAATAAGAAGATAACTGGAGAATAGCACAATATCCAGGCGCACGAGGCACGACTATTCTGGTAGTTCAAGGCGTAAACTACAAAAATAGGCAAAAATTCCTAGAAATTGTATTGGCTCTTTGCATTTGTTTAGCTCCGCCCATTTAAATAATTTCAATATAGGACTGAGTAAATACAAATTTGTTTTAGTTTATAGCTTAGATCCGAGTATCTCTGTTCACGGGATTAAAGCACGGATCTGGATGGGCACTGGGCAGAATTTATACCACGCTGTTGTAGTTCCTTGTAGTACAGAGGGGGGGGGGGTCCCTTCCCTCATGATCCATCATAATCCAATAAAATTCAGAAAATATTATCACAATATATTTATTTACACCCCCCCCCCCCAAGGAATGAAATGTGTTGTTTGTTACATTTTGTAAATTTACATAAGTTACGCGTACTGTCAACAGAATGGGACAAGCCCCGCCCACTTCTAAGAAGTAGGTGTTTCTTGTATGACTTATCTAAACTTGAATAGCGATTGTTTCTTAAATTAAGCGATATTTGAAGTTAAATCTCAGTTTAATCGCTTCATTTCTGCAATTTTTTCAGAGTAGACAGAAAGAAATAATAAATTGGGATAATCCGTCTGAAATAGTACAAAGGTTGAAACTTCAAATATAAATAATTTTTATGTAAATTGGAAAATAAGCAGTTGCTAGGGCATCAATTTATAGAAGTTACATATTAAAACAAAATTTAAAAATTCATTTCTTATACTTAGCTGTTGCGATAGACAAATAATAATAGTATATTACGTGACAAGGTAGTAAAGATGGTAATTAATCATGAATGTAAATATACACCTGCCACGAGAAGTTAGTCGAGTGACATATTAGAAATTTTACCTGCCCTTTCGTTTTCAGATAATAATCTAAATTTATTTTTCCAAAGAATGTTGAAATTTAATATTATCTTGAATCCAAAGAAATGTATACGCTGCGAGTAAAATTAAACATAGCGGAAAACAAAAATGGAAAATTGTAATTCGATATAAGAAATAAGAAAAGTACCTACTTACATACGCTTTCACGTTCGTGTCTAGCAATCCATCTTATTCAGGAAAATCCTTTAGTAAACTCGTAGACATATTCGTTCTTTATAGTCTCCACTAAATTTATAGTAAGAGCAACAATAAAATAAATACCTACTGTGGCCCACCATTACATTTTTCAGTCTTTGTATCTAAAAAAGCGAAAGGTTAATTTTTATGAAGGCTGATAAAAGTTTTTCCGAGTTTTCCTCGACATAAAAACGGAAAGCGGGGGTGCGGTAGGAAACCAAAAATGTCTCGAGCGCAATTTTTATCTTTGAAAGCCCCCCGTAAAACGCGCAGTAATAGCAAAAATAAATTTTTAAATTGGCTTTAAAAACAGAAGCAAACTTAAATTAATTTTAGGGGCATACGTCAAGTCGCATTTAAAGTTTCTACAATCTTGTGTCTAAAAGTTTTATTATTATTACCCGTTCTTTGATACTTCAATTCACTTCATTTTACTACCACCTTTGTGAACATTTCTCCGAAACCCACCCCTTACAACATTAACTATTTACGTTGGAGTCAAAATTAAAAATTGCTATAAAGTTTTTATCTGCCGGAACTTAAACCATAAATTTGATTCGAAAAAATGTAATGTTTTAAATTTTTTGAACGGTTGCCTTTAAAAAATTGCTCTGATGATGCTCGCAAATTTGTTTATCAAACAACGTCCGTAATAATACGGGAACTTTTATAGTTGCTATAAATTACAGTTTCCTCAGAAAGGTTTTATTACAAAAAGTTTTAAATAATTTTTATGATGCTCGGTAATCTAAGACAACTCCCCAGCAGCCAAAAGTTTTCTTTGACTCACAAAAAATACAATTAAGTAGGAAACTTCCAAATTATCTCCTCAAAAATAAAAAAGCCACGTTTACCTGTCCGACCAGCTTTTCAATCTGGTATTTTAATCAAATATCCAAATTTTTACGAGTCTATGATTCGGTAAACTTTTCTGAAAAAATGGTTATCGTGACAATTTTTTTAAACGTCACATATTTCATTTTTTAAATCGGGAACTGGGCAGTCGAAATGAAATTGACAGAGAGAAAACAAAATTAGTAAATTGAAAATCGATTTATATTCCACATTTGCTCATACATTAGAGTATTAATTTTTTAATAATTAATCGAGAAAGCAAAATTCAATCACATTATATCGCGACGACTTTGTATCCATATTTTGCTTTGAACTGAAACATCAGAGATGTTTTCAGAAAAAACTTTATTGGACGCCTTGGCACCCGTTACGTGGTTATCCAAAATTCTAGCGATGCCAATGTGTAACCAAGACGTAGACGCGAAACAAAAAACTAAAAAGTTTTTCATTTTGGAAAAAATTATTTTTATTCTTTCAGTTTCTGGCATCGCAGCGCTTCATGCTGTTGGGCTGCCTTCGTGTATTAGAGATTTTTATTCTTTGGTGTCGTCCATCACGATACAGCTGCTAAGATACGGAAGCTTTATACTGACAATCTCGAATCTTGGGCTGGGATTTTTCCAAAAACGGAAGATTTCGTTCATAATTGAGAGTTTAATGAAGTTTGATGAGTTGCTAAGAGTTAGCACGTCCAACTCGATCGATTTCAAAGTGATGAAGAAACGTGTACTTGCAGTAATGGCTTTAGAAAGTATTTTGGTAACATTTCTGCTTTCGTGCAATTTATACGCTTGTTTGCAAAGCTACGTTAACCCTTTGTGTATGTTAACGTATTCAATATCCGCTTTGAGTAATATGTGTCTCCAGTGCCAAATTCTGATTTTTCTCGGCGAACTCAAGCATCGATTCGAAGTCGTAAACGCTCATTTGGCCACTGTGGTTGATGGGATTTCAAAAAACAAAAGATTGGTTTCCGAATACCTCATTGGCCAGCTTAAAAATGCCAGCCATTTACATAACGAGTTATGCGACGTTGCTCGTTTATTTAATCGAGCCTATAATGGACAGATTCTCGTAAAACTTCTGGTTTCGTTTGTTTTCATTATAACCTCAATTTTTTCGATTATCAGTGATTTTAAAAACAACTCCAAAAATTATACATTCAATTTTGTAAATTATATGTATTTGATTTTATATGAAGCTGCCGATATAATTTTACTTCTGCATACATTTTCTTTAGGCGAATTTGCGGTAAATTAATGTACTCAAACATGAGAGGCCAAATAATTTTGTTTTTGTTGTAGGCCAATGAAACAGCAACTGTTCTTTTTTCCAAACCATCTGAAGAATTTTGCCATGACGAATACATAAATAATATAGTAAGTAGAGTTTACTAAGCAGCTGTTAAACATATTATAATAAATAGCGTAGCGTAGCGTGGTAGCAGTGCGGAGAGCATTTAATGTCTTGTAACCTGCGGTTTTTATTATTTAATTTGGTAATGCGTCTTTGTTAACATCCGGTATAATATATAAATTATAATTTCAATTTATACGAAATACATTGAAAAGGTGATAGGGATATCAGTAGATAGTTGAACGCCATTGCGATTTTTGAATTCGGTTAAGAAAAGGGAATTATAAGTAGATTGATGAACAGTGATCATTCAGATATATTTTATTGGAAAATAATATTTTGCTTCCGTACCGTTAATTTGGGATTTGGATATCTGGTGATTTCATTCGGGGACCGACATTTGGGTTGCATTTTGGAAGTTGGTCAACCGATTACGCATTTGCGGATTTGTTTTGCTGTACGACATTCGAAGATAATTCTCAAGAATCCGAAGAAGTAATATCCTGAAACATATTATTAAAATCTGCTCCATTACCATTCAAGAATCATTCCTCGTATCACAGTTACCAACAAAATTGATTGGAAGAAATTCGTTCGTTGATACCATTGGCGTTACTTGCAGGTTATTAAAATCGTTAATAGTAGTAGTGGTTGAAGCTATAACGGCCATCGAGATTGGTAGCACACCCGTTCCTGTCTACAACATCCAGTGCCGTACCTACTTTCGGATAATTTGGGGTGAGCCAATATTATAATTTTTTTTTATCGAACCATCGTGGTGCGTTTATGTGTCGTGCGCATTTAAATATCTACCAGCCGAATTGTCATCGTCGTTAATATTTTTTTTGAAGAAGATTTATTATTTTTTTCCATCGTAATTATTTAATTACTGTTTGCTCGAAGTGCGGCGTTGAGCGCACTTGTATAGTCTTTGTAACCGCCATCAGATCTGACGACGTGATTATTTTATTTTCAGCTGCGTCTGACCACCTTTGTTTGCAATATTTATAATACAATAATTTATAGGCACGCTCTAAGTTTTGTTATATATATATTTTTTGTTTTGTTTATTAAACTTAATTTACTTTCACAACGCGTTTCATTACTCTTTTTGCTTTCGTACTTTCAGGCACAACATCGGTGAAGCGACAATAAGTACGTGGCGCCTTGGCTTTTGTTTGGAGAGTCGGAGTCAGCTACTCCTTTGACCCCCCCCTTTTATTTTGCTCAAACAAAGGCTAGCCGTAGCGTCGCTCGAAGTCGTTGTTGTAGGTATTTGGTTCTAGAGCCACTAGTTTGTTTCTGGACTGAGTTTGCGCAGTTGGCTTTGCTGCGATAGAGCCAAGCTCAGGTCACAGTCTGAGGTGTCGTATAATCTCGCGAAGGTGAACCAATGGTTTTGGAAGTTAAAAAATGCACTATATTATCCTGACTAAAAACAAAAGATCTAAAATTTAAACTGAGATATGATACTCTGGCGTCATCTATTATAAAAGTTAGAATTTAAAAGATAGAATTCGACGATCGCTTTCAAAGTTCAAAAACCGCAACAATCGATTAGGAAGATTGGAAGTTTCCCGTTTTAACCGCACGCCATACTAGTGGCATTTAAACCGTTTTGCTTTTTTTTATTTAAAGATTAATTGGACATTTCAGCCCGATTACATATTATTATTCTTTCAGGTGGAATTGTTTTCTTTGCAGTTGTATGCTAACAAAATAAAGTTTACTGCATGCGAATTGGTGAACCTTGATACATCGGTCATTTATTCGGTAATTTTAGAAGCATTTATATTTGTATAAATAATTTTTAATTTTATTTTACATTGCAGATTATCGCCAGTATTTTTACTTACCTTATATTTTTAATACAATTTCACCGTACAGAATAAAAATCATCATTGGCTGATGGTCTGCAAAAATACTGATCCACCCTCCCCCCTCCCAAAATACATTATTATTGCATTGTTTATTCTAAGTTCTTTTGTTTTCAATAAATATTTTAATTAATTTCTTTTCCTCGCCCTTTGCCTTTACCTTGATCCGTAATTCGTACTTTTCGAGTTTCTAAGTTGATTTTCCATTCAATTTGGTTGATTTTGCTCTTTTTTCTGCGAATAATTTACAAAAGTAGTATCGATTCACTCCCTACGTTTGAGATGCGCTGATTTTATTTTGCCACCAAAATATTAACAAAACGAAGTTTCATAGATGTCGTGAGTGTTGCTCATTTAAAATATTAAAATAACGCTTAGAATAATACTCTAATTTTTATGTAAATTTTAACTTGATTTATGGTGATAAGAAGGTAAACGATCCATTTTGTCCACTTTCGCTACATTTTCACTGATTTTCAGCTGTCGCAAAGGGAAAGACATAATTTTTAGGTTAGTTTTATAAGTCACATTAAGCCGAAATGGATTCCACTGTGGATAATGCGAGGCCGAACACGGTTTCGTTAGCGGCCTACAACATTATTAAATTTCTGAAAGAAGATACGTCGGGGTCGATGTTGTACGACCAAATGGGCATACCCGCAAGAGGAGCTGCTACATGCAGCGGACAGTCTGATAACGATTACCCTAATTTTTCGAACTTACCCTCAGCGTTGAGCAAACTTGGACAGATCAAATCTTCCGCCAAAGTTCCTTTACCGGCAGAAATTTTAGAACGATTTCGTTGTATGTATTTCAAGTTTTTGAAAATTTAAGCTCTAACTTATCGGCTTTTAGATATGCAATGTAACAGTAATATTGGATTATTTACTGAGATCAATCGTGCTTGGATAACGATTGACAGTGATATTTATGTGTGGTCTTACGAAGATGGTAGTGATGTTGCATATTTTGATGGTCTCAACGAGACAATTTTGTGCGTGGGACTTATTCGTCCACGCGTTGGTGTTTTTCACAATTTTATCACACATTTGCTGGTTTTAACAACGGCAGTTGATATTGTAGTGCTTGGTGTAACCTTCACGTCAAATAATTCGATAGAAGAAATTCAATTAGTCCCTGATCCTGTTTTCACTATTTCTACCGATGGAGCTTCAATAGCCACAATTGTTGGAACCGACACGGGCCGGATGTTTTTGGGTACCAAAGATGGATGTTTACTGGAAATTGCATATCAGGTACCTAATATTTGAAATACAACAAAAAATTAGTTTCGGGAAACCGTGCATTAGAATTAAACTAAGAGACGGTCTCAAAATTTCATCTAGTAGAGGTCATTATTGGAGAGCTTTTTTTCTTTAAATACGGTTTATATTGTTTCCTCACGTATTTTGTAATATTTTCAGGCTGAAAGCACTTGGTTTGGAAAGAGATGCAAGAAAATTAATCATTCCACAAGTACCTTATCGCTCCTAGTGCCTTCGTTTTTAAATGCCGCTCTAACAGAAGACGATGCAGTTTCTCAAATCAGCATCGACAACAGCCGCAACATTTTGTACGTTTTATCCGAGAAGGGATCAATATGTGTATATGATTTAGGAGAAAACGGCAAATCTTTGAGTAAAATTGTTAAACTGTCTCAAAATTCTATAGTGCAACAAGCCGTGACTGTGGTCAGGTAAGAAAATTGCGACATTTCTTTCTAACTTTAATTTTTTAATTCTTAACTTAGGGGTTTGGATGGTCAAAGTTTTTGTCCAATTGTTAGTATTTCTGCTGTGGAATCAAGAGAGTCTCTGTTTGTCAACCTGGTTGCGGTTTCTCACACAGGTGTGAGATTTTATTTAAGTGTCAACAATTTCCTAAACTTGCAAACAGTAAATCAGCGACCCACGACGCTCATGCTTTGTCACGTAAGACTCCCACCTGGATTTTCGGCCCTATCCACGCCTAGGCCACGAGGGGTTCTCATGTCACAGTATAGACAGTCAAATTTGGTAATGGTGACGGCGGTGAATGAAAGCGATACTTTGTGGTGTATCAGCTCGGATATGTTTCCGTTCAGTACTAAACTCATGGAAGGATTTACAACCATCCCGCTTGACGGTCCAGTGTGGGCAATGGCTGAAATCAAACAACAGTCAGATGTTGTACCAAAACAGTTAACTTATCAAGTCCTTCCCCCAATGGTTGTACGTCAACATTACGAACCGCCACGAAAATTTGTAGTTTTAACCGCTCAGGGTGCCCACATATTTTCCAAACTGCGACCCGTCGATATGTTACGGCAACTTTTGCTTGATTGTCGTGGACCTGACAGTGAAGCTATTAAAATGTTTTTCATGATTTTGAAGGAAGAACAAGCTTGTGCCACTAGTTTAATTTTGGGCTGTTTGGAAAATGTTCAAAATATAGAAGTAGCCGAATGGGCCACTCGTGCATTCTTCCTGTACGGTGGTGAACCTAAAAACCCGCAACCTGCTGGACCCACATACCCAAATCAATGTAAGCTCAAAATTTTAAATTCTTTGTAATTTTACCAATATTGGCTTTTAGATAAAGGGACCTCCGTTTCGAATACGTTTATACCAAATGTAATGTCAACACCACTTCCACCTCATTTGCAACAACAGCAGCAGCTTAACTATTCGAACAGTACATTGGACCAATCGAATTTTACTAGCACTTTTGATAACAACTCCTTTCCTTATTCTGCAAGACATAACGGGCTGTATTTGTATTTGGCAAGAATATTGGGACCCATCTGGGATATGCCCTGTGTCGAGAAGTTAACTGTAAATACTACCAGATATTACGTAAGTCAAATGTTACCTCTCATATTTTTTATTATACATAAATTATAATTTTGGCTTGTGTTTCAGTTAAGCAGTAAATTACCTTCAGAAACCTGCTCCTGGATGTTAAGTCACGTGCTGACACTAAGAACCTTTATTTTAAAAAACACCCGTTTAATGGTAAACTCGGTATCTGATTCGACTCTCCAACAGTCACTTAACGTGTCACAGCAATCGATCAACTCGACCAGGATTAACCAAACCATGCCAGACTCGCAAGTTCAAGAAAGGCAATCGTTAGAAGCGTTCAAATATTTACTGTTTTGTTGCTGTCAAGTATTGGGATTATGGAAAATTTTATGCGAGCACCAGTTGCATCTCATCATTGATGTATTATCAACTAACGAGAAACAGATTTTAGAAGGGCTAACTTTCAGAGATCTCATTTTAAATGGTCAGGATATTTGCATCAGTTTGATCAACATTTTAATTGACAGTTATTTATCTGATAATGCTGCAATCGACTCAATTAGTTTAAAACTGAGAGATACCTGCCCAGATTTTTACAAAAATGAAGATGCCATTTGTTCGAAGGTAAGAATTTTGACTTGACTTTAAATTTTATTAAAAACATTTTTTAAGGTCTACGAGATGCTGAAAAGTGCACAAATACTTCAAAATTACGAAGAAAAGGAAGAGGTCATTGTTGCTGCTATGCAGTTGGCGAGATCGGTGGCTCCTAACATAAATTTGCATGAAATATGTCAACAGTTGGTGTCTCTTAATGCATACCATGCGGCAACCGATATTTGTGTCACTTGTGCCAAGAAGGTAGATCCTGATGGTGTGGCTGAATATTTTTATAAAAATGGCACCGAAGTTAGAAATACGGATAACTACAATTTTTATTCCCAAAGGTAACCATCGACACCATGAAGAGTAAATTTACAATTTGATGCTTTCAGGATGAAGATTTATAAAGAAGTTATTTTTATTTTGGACAAATTATATAATGAAAACAAATCAGCCGATGCAATTATAGCTAAGCTAGATTTACCAGGTTCTATCACAAATGACGAAACTGTTAATGATTTGGTACTTAAACGCTAGAAATTATTTTTTACTTCTTTAACTCTTCACTTTTAGGTCCTCCGTGTGATTTACGATATTTTAACATTTGATGATGAACTGCTCCACGTAGCAGTTTATGAATGGATGATTGTTAAACAATTTAACAGCGACATTATCAAGATTAAGCAGCCTACTTTAGAAAAATATTTAATTAGGGCGTCGCAACAATCGCAAGAGAACACAAATACCCTGAATTTGTTGTGGAAATATTACGAAAGTTGTAATAATCATGCATCTGCTGCCAAGATTTTACATAATTTAGCGATAAAAAAAGAGTAGGAACTTGGTAACGGTTGTTTCCGGAAACTTATGTTTGTATTTTTAGAAATGGTTTAACACTAAGAGATCGTTTAAGCAACCTGGCCAGAGCGGTTATGTGCATGAGAAGTGAAAACGTTGGGTACGCCCCCAGTCTTGGTGTATTCCTGAGAGACCTGGAAGATAAATTGGAAATGGCCAAGGTGCAAGAACAAGTTTTAGATTCTATCATCAACTTGCAAGGAAGGGTACCAGACGTAGAAGAAGCAGCGATGGCTCTAAACAACGGATTGTATGACCTTACACAATTGTACGAAGAATTTGCTGATAAATTTCAATTGTGGCAGTGCAAACTAGCAATTATCGACTGTGCTGGTTACAAAGATGATATTGCTTTGGTGGAAACCATCTGGCAGCATATAATCGACGGTGAAATCCAGTTGTCTTCCGGTTCTGGCAACGATAAAGTCTTGCAGGTGTTAAGCACGGTTTTGAATTTAATTCGTCGATACAAAGTGTCCTCCATTTGTGTACCACTACGTAAGCTAGTTTTCACTGTTTTAAATATTTTATTAACTTATTTTCCTCAGCGTACATTGTCTCAAAATTGGAAATTATGAGCATTCGAATGCGTGCTTCTGCAGACCTAGTCCCACTTACACTTGCATCAGAAATTTCATTTGAAATTTTGATTCCAATTTATAACGAGTAAGTTTTTGATTAGCCACGTTTTACTAGTCTAACAAAATATGTTGCAGTCTTGTTGTTTCTTCATTTTCCGATCGATTTTGGACGTTAGAAGAGAACGAGTACCACTTGGCCGAAGCATTTGTTGCATTGGTTAATAAATTCCTTGAAAATGAACAACAAATTGATAATCACACTAGGTAAGAGACTGCGTGGCTTCAACAAATTAATTACTACAAAGTTTATTATTTTTAGAAATAGAATTAAGGCGCCCTGCGAAGACACAGTTGCGAAATTATTGTCTACGTTTTATAGTAAATCAAATGCAGACCAGTTAATTAATCTTTTAAGGAATGTTCAAGCTAAACTTGCAAAATAAGCAATTTTTATACTCCATATTTTTATAAGTAAATAAAAAATGTAGATTAAGAATTATGTTCCTCTTAATCTAGGTTTCCTCCTGTTAGCATTCTGATTTTCCTTAGCGTAGCATTCCTTAAACCTTCCTATTTTGTTGCTACAATTCTGATATTCTCTAATTCAAATTTATGTTCAGTTACGCATGGTGTGGGATAGTTTCGTTTAGATCTGTTGATTTTTTTTTACAATTTTATTGAACTTTCAAATGCTTGTAATTTATAAACCATACAACGTTAAAGGCTCAAAATTATCCCAAGCCCCGAATCAATTATCGCTTTTTCATATTGTTTCTATTAAAGTTTTACGAATTCTGTCGGAGTAAAAAGATTTGTACATTCTAGCTTAGGTGTTTTTCTATGTTTACGCCATCTGGTGTGCACTTATACGTATTTTATGCCGTTAAGCGTGTTGTCTACCTACGAATTATCTTATAAGCCCTCTCGCGGTCGTGAATCAATTCAATACATTTCAGATCTTTTGTTTTTTTTAAGTATTGCTTAACGCAAACTCTTTATTATAGTAAACAGTATATTTTGTGCTCTTTAGTTTCACCTGCAACTAAGCGAAATAAATTCTAGTCAAGTTAGCTCATTCCACCACCAACTTTTAGAATACATCTGAAAAAATCAATAACAGTTATTAAGTCCGCCCCTGTAATCTAGCGTTAGTTGAGTCTTTACTTAATTTTCTTATAATTTAAAATTAACTTTTAAAAAATGGAAAGAAAAACTCAAAATTTAATTATGTTCTAATAAATTAAGTTAAATTTTAAGAAAAAAGTTTGGCAAACACTGCCTTTGATATTATTATGATTATGTGCAGTAGCGGATCCAAGATTTAATTTGGAGGGCTGCCTTCTGTTTTTTTTTAGAGCCCGAGAGTTGTCTTTAAAATTGTAATAAATTTCAATGATATTTTTTGAAAGTATGAATGAATTAATTAGATATATTTTAATATAAAAAAATTGGTAGACACACATGTAATTTAAGAGTTCCACGGGACTTCAAGCAGGATGTCTTCAAAGTGTCCAGGTCTTTAAGGGCCACTTGTAGAACAGAAGATTAACCTCGGATTAGAGTTAACCCAGGGTTTTGGGCACTGCAGTTAATTAAATTCTGGTTTAACTCTTACCTGCGTTTTATACAAGTGATCCTATGTTCATGCAGATGAAGGGCGACTGAATTCGAAAATCACGGATCTAGAAAGACGGGGAATATCTGAGCATACGCACTTGACAAAAACTTTCATAAAGGCCGCCCTACATTGTTGTTTGGTCCACGCCACTGGTAAGTGCTACCTCGGGAGTTCCATTTTCATTTGTACAAAAATATTTGCGGTTTTTTGCCTTTTAAACTTGGATGTTTAATTTACTTTCATGTTGAAGCTCAAATTTCGTAATTTACTCCAACAGTTTAGTTTTTTCTGTTTATTCTTGTTTATTTTAGGACGTTTAATTAAATACGAAAAAAATTAAATTCGAGCTATGATATTAAATGAATTCAAAATTGCTAACAATATCAACCAAGGATTTCCTCAAAACCTGAGTTCATCTACCCTCTTATTCAAGGCGTACGCTATTATTTAACATAATTAAGAAAGAGGGAAGAAAAATTTATAATTAAAAATAAATTTTGAAATGTTTGCTAGTGCGGGGGGGGGGGTTAAGTCATTATTCCCGCTACTCGAGTCGAGAAGTGACCCCCCCCCCGAGCTGCGAATTGCATCTTGAATAACCCTCGTATTTGTATATTTTCACGCGATAACAAGCAATCAAATTTAAATAAATCATAGATAGACAGGTTTACCTAAATTTTTTAAATTCTAATTTATTTCAAAAATGTTGATGAATGTGTTTTCATTCAATGACTTATGAAAGAGTTGATGTTTTTGTTATTTAAATTTTTGGAATAATTTATTCGTTTATTTGAAAAGTAAGACAGTGGATATAGCGGAAAACGAAATATCACCTCTTTATACACGCACGGTACGTGCAATAAATTAACTTCGTCTCAAGGTCGCAGAGTCGTAGAAATCTTGCTTTATACCTTGTACACCTTGAATGATTGATAATAATTAACACATGGGCGTCGTTATACCAAATAATATTGAATTTTAAATATTTTTTGCAAAGTTCGTTTAGTAATTTTGGGTGTTTGAACAGATTCCAAGATGAGAAGCAGGAATAAGAAAGGAGAAATTGCAATGGCTCCCCGAATTGCACCGTATTGGTATTATAATGGAAATATTTTTGTTCTAAACGAAGGTAATAATTTTTTTCATTCTAATTTTTCCGAGCAAATCTCGTTGGGTAAAATGCACCGAGCAAGTCGCGTAGAGGTAAATGGAATGGCTCCACCGTCGTCGGCGCCTATGGTCGAGTTCTATAACCTGGCGAGTTTTTAACGTTCACGTATTCATAAAAATATCTTTTACGAGTGGAGGATTTAAAAATTGCAAATGGAAAAAGTGCGATGGGTTGCAAGGCTCCAATTAAGTCGGCGGTGTAACGGCCCTAACGAACACGCACTTGTTATTTTTGGTTTGGTTGTAACGAGGTCTTGGCGGTAAAAATGTCGTCATGCATGAGGTTGATTTTGTTATTGCGGAATGATAATGAGAAATAAGAAAAAGCGACTTAAGGAGGTCGAATAGTTGAGACGTTTGATTGCGAGATTGACGTGTGTGGGTTTGTGCGAATCGTGATGTCATAATTGTCACCGACACAACATTCATCCCCTCTATTGTTGGTGAATCGGCCCATGTGCGATCGCTCGCACTTTTTCCGTACTTTTATTATGCCGTAAGCTGGGCAACGGTGGAAAGTCACGCCAGAAGTGCCATAGCAGTTCGTGACGATTAGCAGCTACCGGCGTCGAAGTTGCTCTACTTACCTTGGAGACGTGGCAAGCGAATCCCGACCGGCACGAACAGTGACATCTGAACGCGAAGATTTCGTAAAACAAAAGAACCGTATAGTAGAATACCGTGCGATCGAGAGAAGCGTGTGTTATTTTGACGCGATGTGTAGTAATGATAATCGTGATGTTGCTGAATGAACAGCGGATGGGGAAGGGCTAACCGGTGGTGAACTTATTGATTTTTAGGGTGACACTGTCAACCGTCGTCGACTCAATTCACCATGGAAGATATACAATGAGAAAAAGTTTACGAATGCCAACAAAGTTCTGATCGATTGCCAATTGTTTCATCGACACAAACTACTTGTCGTTAATTTTGTATTGTTGTGCGGTTTTGGTGAACCAATCGGAACGGGCCGACATGCTATGAGTGTTTTTTACGCGAATTTGAATTCAAAGCCGGTCGAACGTACCGTCGCTCAGACGCAGCGCTGTAGGCGATGGCAGAGTACATCTCGAACGCAGCTCGCATCATCTGCGTCACTCGATAACAGCGATGACAGCACTTGGTGGCTTTTCGCAAGATAATTTTTGTAGAAGGCCGAAGAAGAAAGACAGTTGACCCTTCGCTTTTAGAATACCAAGGCTCGAAATCGTAGGAGGTGGGCGTTTGTTGTTTTTGTTTAAACAAAAAGGTTACTCGTTTTAACCATAAAATTTTCGACCGTTTACGAACAATTACGATTTGAAAAAATTCACACTTTCGACACACTTCGACGACAAAAGGGCCCATTCGAGTCGCACTCTCTTATTTTGCTTCCTGTCTTTTTTATTTTGTTGGTTCGAAATCGGTGCCCGAACCGCGGTAAATTTTGAATGTTCGTCGATAATGCAGACGCCTATTTGGTGGTAGTTTTAAAATGGCGGTAGCGTAAACATGCGCTATGGTTTGCTTTGAGCAGTGTTTACTTGATGTGTTTCTTGAGATGTTGCATTTAGATTTTGTGATAGTTAAGTTTACGTCAAAAAAGAGTTAATTAAAAATAAAATTGCTTTTAATATAAAAATGCCGCGATATAATAAAGTGACTTTGTTTGTGGAAAAATGCGTGTTCGATACAAGATCAGTGCAAAACCTAGCAAGTTACCAAAGCTATAAATCAGTTCGTAAAAGTCGAGTGCGGATTTTTTTAAATTTTGATTCGCAAAAGCTTGAAGAATGAGACAGGGGCGAGTGGCACAACGTAAAACAAAATGTAAACAATTTTTCTCTATGAATTTGTGTATAATTTACTAGATATTGACTTAATTACGTGACTGTAGAGGTTAGAAACAGCACGTACTTAACCTCACGTTGTAAAATTCGTTCGTACGTCTGTCTGGCAGCGGTTCTATGTTACGGAATTCGTTTGTTGTAGGCCTTAGCCGCCGCGTAGCGCCTCCCATCACCCTGCCCGTCACCCTGGAGGACCCCGCCACGAGCTGGAAGGGACCGCCGCCCGGTTCGGAGCCCCAGAGCTTCGCACCTAACTCGGGAAACTCCTTCTCCGGGCCGCCGGCGGGCTTCCAGGGGCCGTCGCCGTTCCAAGGCCCGCCGGCGGGGGCAGGTTCTCCAGCGGGTGCACCACCATATCAGGGTCCACCGCCAGGTTCGACGACGCCGCAATATACCGCGTCGCCTGCACCATCGGGTTCTTCGACACCTGGACCCGGTCCACCTCAATCCGTTGGAAATGCCGGTTTCCCGCCACCACCGAATAGTGCTGGACCTCCTTACAATGGACCAGGGCCGGGTCCTTTTGGTTCCCCGTCCGCTGGAGGACCTCCTTTCGGACGGCCGGGCTCATCTGGACCTCCGTTCGTCGGCGGACCAGGACCGGGACCTGGTGGTAACCCTCATTTCGCATCTCCAGGACAACCTTTCGGAGGTCCAGGATTTGGAATGCCACCCGGATCGCCGTTCGGTCCTGGACCTGGACATCCAATGTCCGGTCCTCTGGGACCAACCCACGGCATGATGCCGGGACAAATGACCGGACCGTCTCCCGTTGACAGGCTAGATCCAGGGTAAGTTCGATTTACATTTTTCTTTTAAATAAAATTAGAAACCACTTCAAATATTAAAAATTACTTTTTAACTTAATTTTTGCTAAAATTTATTACTTTTTTCGAAAGCAACCTAACCTTCTCGTTATTTTTCAAAGTACCAATTAGAACTTGACTTTTGTGTCACAATTTTAGAGATTAAAATTTTCGGAAGGTTAAATTTTTTTTATTTCCACTTTTTATCATTCATTTTCGCATCGATATTTTGACATTATTTTTCATTAGTATTATTGCTAATTAATCAATACTAGAAGAGGGTTTAATATTAGTACGATATGTAAATATTTTTGTCGGCGCCTGTACGGCTCCCTCCACCCTCTACCCTAGTCGGGGGGTTGGTGTGGGCCGCTCACGAGGTATAACGCTGCTAGCTCAATAAGTCTATACTATCGTCGGTGCGTCGGGTCCACATTTATTTTTATAAGTACACATTACATTATCGTACTTTTTTTTATTAAACTAATTGTCCATCGGTGCATCGGAAATAATTCTAATTAAAAAATGCATCGACACTTTCGTTAATAATTCATTATCGAATTGTTTTTTTTCTCCCTCCCGCATAAGACGCGCACGACGAAACTTCAATTTTAATTTCTATGTAATTCGAGTCGACATTAGTTACGTGAATTATTTCTACAATTTATCTTTAATCTTATCCTGCAAATCTTTCATCTCAATATTGTAACTCTTTTTTTCTGTCTCTCATTTAATTGAAAGGTCAAGACTGCCTAGAACTTAAGGGTTGGAGTGAAAATAACAGTAAAAAGGGGAGGGAGAGAATTAAGTTCTCATTTCGCCCGGAATCGAACAGGAGACTATTGCTTAAGCACCCCCCCCCTTTGATTATGTATGGTTAATGCCTTGAATGCTTGAGTTGCGTTTTTGTTTACAAATAGTTGTTATTTTATCTGATAGAGTGATATTGTTCATGCAGAAATAAGAAATATTCAGAAAACCTTGTTTTTGTTATTATTACATAAAAACTCTCGTATACAATGCCATTGGATACGTATTTTCTGAATTAATTTTTAATTTTCCTGTGTAACATAGTTTTGCCAAGCGTGGGACTTGGTTGTTCCGCTTCAGAAGTTGAGTGTTTAGAGACCACTGGGCTTGCCGCAGTTCCACTTTAATTGTTTCCAAATTCAGTTCAGAGCATCACTTTTTTTGTCAACTGGGTATTTTCCGTTTCTTTACCATCCGCTATCGGATACCGAAAGTTTGCGATAGAAACCTTGCATTCTGTAGGTTAATTTATGCAGAATATGGCGTAACGCAACGCCACGCTCCAATATTCTGTTTGGTATCATTGGCGTTGCGTCACATTGTATCGTAGTCATTCTATTATACACTTGGCGTTCTTGGTGCGTAATATACCATTATAACAACCTTCCCTCGGAAGGCAATGGCAGACAATGTATTGTCTTCCAAACGTACTTTCAATTGTTTTCAAATACAGTTCAAGGTTTGTTTATGTAGAACGCCGACGTGCTGCAACGCCTCGTTCAAACATTCTCATTGGCTTATCTTTCGTGCTGGACCATGTATCACGTCGGGTTCTGAATAAACCAACAGGTTACCTTAACAGCCTTAGGGACATCAATTTTACCCCCCCCCCCTCTTATGCTCCTGTTATATGATGAGATGTCTTGAATGCTTTCGTTGTGTTTCATTTGCCAGACATCCAAAATGATCTAATAAATTTTTTCTGTAAATCCCCCCCCTCTTATTCGCCAAATTTTTAACTCAGTGAAGAAGGTACTCTCAATATTTATACCTCTCGACTTCTTCATTGTTTGCCCAACTGAGCTGGATGAACACAAAAGGTATATTGTGTACCTTTCTCGTCTTATAAGCCTGTATCGTTGACAAATCCATACAACAAGACTGGATGGTTTTATGGACCACGGTTCCGTTTCCAAATTGGAACAAGGAGGAAGAGGTTGTTCCAGTTGGAATGGTTTGTTTAATTTTAGTTACCGATCGGTGTTTTGCGTAACCAAATCATATATCTGCCTAGCAAGTCTTACAGATTTCGTAATCTCGGGATTAACATAACCAGAAATACCTGATTTTAGAAAGTTGACTGACGTAAAGCCAAGTTCAGGTCGGCTTTCTTGGTGTTGACGAATTATAACAACAAGCATTATGTCGTTTCGTTAGCCTCTTTTGTTTGTTATTATTAATTGGGTCAACTTCTGATGATACAGTTTTAGAAACTAAAAAAAAATAGTGAAAAAGTAAATTTAAAATACACTAGTGAGACTCGACGCACCGACGGCAGTATAGATTGTAGGGGGATGGTTATAGCTCGGCGGGGCGCCAGAACAGAGCTACATCCCGTGCAACGCCGCTCGCACCTACTCTCTCGCGCCGGCCGGTTTACAGGTGCACACAACCACGTGGATTCTCCAAGCGAAAGCTAGTAGTAGCTAAGTATATGGGCGACACTCATTTCGCCATCCAACACGATCCCCTTTAGGCTGTTTCAAGACGACGTAATTTTGATTTTTCCCCACATTTGGATCAATAACTTTTCCTAAATATTTGGTTATTTATAACTCGAAAAAATCGCTTCTTATTATAGAAATTTCGTCATCGAATATCAAATAGTTTATCGCATAGTTTACGTACTACACTTGGCATAAGACAATCTAGGATTATTTTTATTCCATTTCTTTGCCATTGTACGTTTTCGAAAAGTACGTAACGAATTGAAAAATTTTGCCGCCCCGAGGCACTTCTCTAAGACCCGATGTTTCGGTATATCAAGGTCTCGTAATAATCATCATTGTGAGTAGAAATTCAAAAATTTTGACTAAACATCACCGTTTCTGTTACGCCCACTTTTGTAAGCGAGTTTGAAACTTTTTTACTAGGTTGAATGAGCTTCTAAAAATGTTATCTAACCATGAGACAATTATTCATCCATCTCATGGGTGACGAACACGAGCTCAATTTTTTTGTTCGATTCAGATTAATTTCGATTTTTTTATTACAAACTTTATGCCATTTCGTTATCATGTCCACTCGCCCTCGAAACGTCGTAAATTTCCAAATCGTTTGGTAAAAGCTAAATGAATTGTTAATCTTTATTTTTCTTAGAACCTCGTTACTATTAAATTTGTTATGGCCAACTTTGATATCAAAATTTTTATGTGTTTAAACAAGCAGCCGGAAAATGCATTGTTTCGAAAATGTGTGTCATTGAGAAAATTGTAATCACATTGTTAACCTACAAAATTTTTATTTCCTAGTGTCGTGCTAGATTAAGTACGCGCCGCGGTTTTGTGGACGCCCGCACCATAGTTTAATTACGATATTCCATCGGATTGTCTAGAATACACATTATATCCTAGTCAAAACAGCCAGTCGTTGGTTATTGAAATTTGCATTGGAAAGGAGGGGGGGGATTTTTTCTAAAAATTCCGAAGTAATCGGGATGTTCTGATTTGAATTAACACCCGGTATATCAAATATCACTTATAGTTCTGCATAGAGCTCGAAGAAATAGTAGGTTGTTTAACAATTGCCGAAGTGCATCTTTACAGTCCTAAAAGGGTAAAAATTGTAGCTATTGCTCATGTCTCTTCAGGTTTACTCGAGAACATAAATAAATGATTTGAATGAAAAAAAAAGAAGAGAAGTTTCGTTTCAAAATTCTCGGTTGGAATCTGCCGATGTCTCCTTGTTAGTCAATTACTCGAGTTAAATTAGCACCCAATTAATGTCATGAGTAAATAATGTCTTGGGACCCAGGTTTGGTATTTTTTTATTTTAAAAACATAGTTTGATGCAAAAGTCTTCTGAAGATGAGTGAATTAGATGCAGTTCTCTAGCTGTTGGCTTTCAATGTAGTAGCGGTAGTAGGGCGCCGCTGCCCTCTCAAACCAGAATATTAAGGCAATCACGAGTCAATCACGCGAGTTTTAATGATACTCAAGACCGCTTGATTTAAGCAAAAGCTGATTCAGCCAAATATCATGGGGTGCGCTAATTAAATATTTCTCGATAAAAACATATTAAATATATGTTTCGAATTTCTTGCAACTTTCAAGACCAGTATTTTAATGTCAGTTTAAATCCTTGTAATTTGAGCTATATCAAAATACATTTTAATATAATTCCTGTGATAACTGGAGGGTATTCCATACCCCCCAGACCCCCCGGTCAGGCAGAGAGAGTTTTTATGCATAATCTACTTGTTTTTATTAAATAAGAACCTTTCACTGTATCAAAACAAAATTCATTTGTAGGTCACGGCAGTACGCACCGGGGGGTCTGGGGGATATAGATTTTCTTCTAGTATAGCAGTTATGAATGAAAAATTTCAAATACATTCTCAATAAACACGACATGAAAGGAAGTTGTATGGGGCTCAATCCTATGTATGTAAATATAAAAAGCTTCGTAAAATAGGGAAATCTTTTGCAAGAACTGACCTTCACAAGTCGACTTTTATGATTGTTCTGTTGTACAAATTGTTCGTGAATATAGTAAAGCAGGCTAGGTGATAATTCTGATATTTATCCTATTGGTGGATTGCTTTCCATTGCAATAACCCAAAATCCGACTCTCTGAATCGTCCAAATCGTAGAGTGCTAAAAAATAATTTTTCAAATTATTCTGGATTGGAAATATTTAATTATTCCAGGTTTTTTCGTATAAATCGCATTCAGACAGACCATTGCATCGTTTAATTTTTGCACCGACTGACTGTTGATACAGCCAGAAAGAATTAGTCGACAACAAACGCCAGTGTTCTGGTTTATCAAGAACAGCCCTTAAATCTAAGTTTGTTCATCTTCGTCATCGGGAACTGGTGGTTATAAAAAGTGTAATGGTGCAGTGCGACATGTGAACACTTGCAACTTTATAATCTGTGCAATACAAATACAATATCTTATCTGAAGATTTTCTGCTCGTCAAAGTACTTGGCAAGTAATTTGGCAGTGACGTGACAAGTACTTGCTCACTCGCTATTACACTACTTGTCACGTCACCGTCAGATCCCGCCCAACGTTACTTTGATGGGCACTCTGGCACTAGTCACTATCGCATGTAGTGCTCACTTGAACTTTGTAATTGTGACAGGTGGAATACTACAAGTATTTTTCTAAATTAAAATATGGTCCTGGGGAAGTTGCTAGTGTAACGTTAACTTAATTAATTATGGCAACTTGTACACATTTTTATGGTTTCATTTTAGAATCCCTTTCTCTTGTATGGTATTTCAACTTAAAATTGGAGAAACTTTTGTACGGTGTCACTGTCTCGGCTCACTCTTGCAATTACCCCAGTTTAAGCTTAAACGAGAGAGCCAACCTCGCCATGTGTCACCATTAAGAAGGAAAGGGTTAAATTTGATGTCTTATTAAAAAGTTTCGCCCCTAATTATCTGTTTTAATGTTCGCCTACACTGTACATATAGAACCTTGCACGTGGGTTTTTGGGCTCAAATTTGAAAGTCGGTGTTTTTGAAAATTTTAAATTATGTCATTTATTTTAATTTACGGCTGCTCTTCGTTATCAACCAGCAACATTGTACGGTTCTTTGTACAAGAGAACGGAAATGAATGTGATTACGTATTTTTTACTTCAATAATTCTCGTTCGATAAGATAATATACAATAATATGTATTGACAAATTGCACCATATTTCAGAAGTTTTTCTATTTTAATTTGTAACTTTTTACGGTGATTTACATGACAGAACCAAAACAGATGGTCCGAGCAAGAAGCGCCGGCTGTTAAAAAACCGTACTGACCAATTGAAAAAAGTTTCGGTCCATTAACGTTTATGGTGTCCAAATAGAACCATCAAGAGAGATTTAATAAGCGCAACATTTTCGATATTCTATAATAACCAAAATCAACAGAGTAACTGTTTCCTTCTTTTTTTTTTCGAGTTTTTACGAGAGAGATTTCGTCATTAATTAAGCCATTTTACTACTTAACATTTAAACCGTAATTTATTTAGCACCGGTTTTATTATTAATTTTACAAGTTAATAATTTATTATGTATTTTTCGATAAGCTATTAATAAACCTCCGGATTGGCGAAGGCGTAATAGACTGCACTTTTTTTCTTAAATGAGCATGACCACTGTTTTTTGAATTTTTAAAACTTATTAGGTTCCTAATGAATTACTTTTCCGTTACTGAGGGAAACTTTAGACCGGAATTGGAAGTTATGGAAGTGTAACGATAATTATTAAGTCATCCTTGCTTAGACAAGAATAATTGCACCGGTCTGTCTGTATGTATTGCTTATAAAATTTCAAATTTGGAACCAAGTTGTAGAATCGGTCTTTGAAGCATTCGGAAAATTTATTTGTTCATTCAGGTAAAACCTTCTGTTGCTTGTTGAATTTAGTCGATTGGGGTTAACTATCGGAGGTGATGAAAATAAACAAACCCTTTAGTTTCAAACTTATTCGTACAAACATCACGAGTGGTCCGCACTGCGAAATAATTTACCATAACCCGGCTATGCACAAAGGTTTTGTAGTTTAAAAAAAAAATTGGTGACTCCCAAACGAACGATTGACACGACCGCGGAAAAACTGTCCCCGAGTATTTCCAGGATTATGCCTCAGGAGTAATACGTCATGAAAATTATTTTATTTCTCCACGACCGTACAATCGATAGGGATACCGGAGGAGGGGGGGAGGGATTCGAGAATTAGCTGAAAACAAAAGAACCAGCAACTAAAAGAAATTAAAATATTCTGATGAGAAACGATTGTCGATCTTCACGCGGGAATTTATTCATTTTTTCACGTATTGGCCCAGATTAGAGAAAAAATTCGCAAATAATGTGAATGAAAAGCCACCATACACTCGACTAATACGACATTTACAGCACTGCAGGTCAGAAACTTTTTGTCCAACTTAGTAATTAAAGTTTCGAACTTTGCGATTAATTAAACTTACTGGGACTTTCAGAATTATTTACCTGTTTTAAATCATTGGAATAACAATTTTCCTGCGAAATCGGCAGAGATATATTGAAGAATACTGCTGCGGGGGGGGGGCAATTCAGGCTCGGTGAATCCCCGGAAACTCGAACATTTTAATTATACTTTTTTTTGGAACAATTTATGTTTTTGACGTTTTTAATTTATTTTAAAACTGATTGATGCATTGCATGCAGAATACCACAGAAATTTTAGGTTGCAAAAATTAATGTTCGGCTTTGGTTTGGATTTTCTTATTAATTTTAACGCGAATCAATCTTGATATATCATCGATAATAAGCTTTCCGTTCAAGTTGTGTTTGATATATTATTTTTTGTACATTAAATTATTTATTCTTCTGTATTTTTAGACCTACTTTTGACATAATAAAAATGACGACTTATTCAATAGGGAGCCGTCATAATATTTCATTTTTTATATTCAAATGTTAAAGAAATGTTTTAGCGCCAAAAAAGTGTCTTAATTATCCTCGGAAGAAACGAGTGCGAGATTTTTTGGACGGAAATCCATCAACAGTGTATTTGAGATCTTCCCATCCGCAGGAGAACAATGGAATTGACATAATTGAGTGGACTAATTAGATATCGAATTATCTCATGTCGTTTTGAATGAAACGTTAATTGGTACCGTAATCTTGCAAATTTTTTCACTTCGTATTTTTTAACTCGCCAACTTCATTTTAATTTTAAATCCTAGCTTAAATTTATGCCCGAAGGTTGACTTTACCGAATTAGTAAATATAGTAGAATATGGGAAGGGGGGGGGGTGATTCACATCTGCAATCGCAGATCCCTATCCGGGATCTCGGAGCCACCAGCAAACCCACGGTTTTTCTAATAATTACATCCAGTTACCATGGTAACCTGCTACTACAGCTTCGCGCTATACGCGATTGGCAGTGAGCATCCTATGGAATTTTGCTTCACGTGTTTATAACTTACCTTGCTAATTATTTACGATGTACCTTACAAAATTTTATATTAAGAAAAATTTTTCATGCGAATTATTCCACTTGGAATTTTTTTTTTTTTTTCGACTTTCCCGATTTTGAGCTCTATCAATCGGAGTATAAATTTTAAACTGTTCGGGGCATAATTTTTATTTTTTGAAGATCCTTTAAATTCGTCTGAAATATTAGTTTACAAGTAGGAACGAAATGTCTTGTGAAGGAACTAAGTATCGTACTTCCGAACGCTGGGGAATACTGGCGCAAAGGGATTGTTTAGGCACGAATAAAGAAAGTTTCGTAGCTACGTTGAAGTTGAGAATCGCGCTCCAGCCCAGTAGTAAACTTTTTCCTTCGGAATTTCTGAAAATGTCATTGCTACGCTTTCATAATACGAAAATATATTTTATTCTGCATTTTTGATTATTCATATCCTGCGGTTTGGGCACGGAGATGTCTCGAAACAGATTTAGCCCTGCGGTTTGCCTCCTGCAATCTGTCAAAAGTGACCTTGAAATTCAACCGAGGATGAATCGCTTTATTGATTTAAGTTTTCATCTCGCGAAACTAGCCGCGCCACGGGCGATTTTTTAAATTCGAAGGCCGTGCCTGGAATTTTAACTTGAATTTATTTAATAAATTTATGTGATTGCCAATAAGGTTGTTTACGTACAGTATGATTCATAACGGATGCAGTATTTCGATAGGAAATCTGTACAAACAAATTTTGTTTTTATTTATTTTCGTATAAATCGATTAGAATTTTTATGGATTTTTGAGTTTTGCCCTCTCTTTGAAGATCCGAAATTTTTAAAATATTGCTGTGGGTTGGATTTTTTTAAATTGCATGTCTATAGTGTCTAAAAGTTTATCTCACATATTTACATGAACTTGCCAATGAACCGTAACGAGTATGTACACTTGGAGATAAACTAATCCACTCAATTTTGAATTTTTTCTAAGACTGCAAATTTATTTTAATCATAAAAAGGTTTTTCTTGCATATCGAGACGGAATGTGCAAAATTTAAATTTTTGCGAATTTATGGAGATATAAACAAATCTTTGTTTTATGGTACTTTCGTTTTCGTTAAACTACCGGCTCAGACGTGTCGTAAAAAAGTAATAAAAAAAACTTGTTTCATATAAAATTACATGCAGAACAGAACATCAATTAAACTATTGCAAAAGTATCTTATGCTAGGTCAGGGAAGTCCATACAAAGTTTACAAACTACCTTCATCTTCAAACTTCGCACTCGAACTTCCTTACCTGTTGTGCAATCTCTAAATCAGGAGTAACTTACCTTTAAAACTTTATTTTTTAACAGTTGCATTTCTTTTTTCATAAATCAATTTTTAACAAGAGAACATTGTCTGGTAGGTCGTTAGCGGTTCGGATGGGAAAAATTAGAAAATGTTGGCAAGGACGCCGAGCTGGATCGGGAAATTTGCGATTATAAATTTTATCATCGGTAAACATTTGATGTAGAAACCGCATCATGTCTGAACGCGGCTTTAAGCAAGTAAGCTGTCGATCAATTTTCAGAACGCGTCCTTGTCATACGCTGCCCTTATTTCTCTCTTCCTTTCAACCCCTTGTCCCATTCATTACCCACCCTCTCCTAGGCATCCCCGGAACATGCGCAACCCCATTGTTCGCTCGTAATACAGTTAGGTATAACTAATTCAATAACATGTCGCCACTTTATGCGCCTTGACTCGTCAAAAATGCCAAGCATTCTCTGCCTAATGAGCCTTGTAGTGACTAATGACTGGTTATACACACGCACGTGCTAAGAATTAAATTGTAAGGAAAAAACGACTTCATTGAAAGGATTTTAGCTTTTCCTAATTAATAAATTAGTCTATTAGAAGTAGGTAAATTAAGGTCTTAACGATTGTTCGATTTACCCCAGTTATCCAATCATTTTTTTTTGAAAGTCCCGCGCCTAATTTGCAAGTTGCCACACAAATCCCCGAGATCGCTCTCCCGACCAGCCGGATACCGGAATCATCATAATATAATATACTTCAATGCTGTAATAATTTTGTACCGTTGGGTAACGTAATTTTGTAATCTAGTACGAAGATAAATTGAGAGGGCGACCATGATATTTTGTCATTTATGCATAAAGTAAATAATAGAGGTTCGTAATGCTCCTTGGGGTACTCCCCTTTGAAATATCGTAACAGGTTTTTTGAGAACTCAAATCAAGCACACATCAGAAACGATTTTCTTTGTACTGTCTAACTGTTCATATATCAAATCCCATGTTTGATTAATCGTCGGGTCAAGTTTATCAATGAATTGTTAGAAAATTGTCTAATAATGATCGACACATAAACTTTTTCAGCTCCGCTGATTGCGTACATATTTTTTAGCTTGAAATGCAATCTTGCAGGAAAAATGTCTAAATCAGCGGCTCTCAAGCCGATATTAGCATTCAATTCCAAAATGTTTTTCTCAGTTTTATACTTCAACTTTTTCTTCTGTTGGAAAGAAAATCGCAAAAGTGTGTCACGCGTTACTTCCTTGAAAATTATCTCTCGTTCCACTTTTATTGCAAAATGGCCCCGATGTTTTCCAATTTTATTGAAACCTTACTTTTAACGCTATACTAATTATAGGAGGTTAACGAACTCGATTTGATTGTGCATTAACACGAAAAAATAATAATTAAAAGAAAGAAATTTATTTTTTGTCCTTTATAGCAGAAAAAGACGCGTTTCTTGTGTATAGCAGTTGACTCGTGTCATTGCTATTTTCGTGACGTTATTACCATACAATCCATAAAAAGTGATCAAGTGCTTGATGCATAGCGAAGCAGGAATGCAACCAATTACTTCTAACATTAAAATCCAGAATGTGGTTAAGATTTGCACGTCACCCCCTGTCGCGTCATCGTGTTAGCGACTAATTAAAAATTTTGACGGTCACAGATATATAATCGATCAAAAAATTAACTTAACGTCTTTTGCCTGCTGTTTGTTGTTTTGCCTTCGTAGCCGAGAACAAAATGGCTTTTAGTGTTAACAGTTAATTTATTTAAGTGTAGAACAGTCGCAAGTTTTACGCTAAAGTAGTTGCACCATAATTGTTGTTCGTACAACGGAAAGATGTAACGGTGTAATTAATTTTAGTAGTGCAAATTTAACTGCAGTTAGGTACACGTTGGATCATATCCCTTTACATTAAGAATGCTAATTAGTTCGAAAACTATGGCCGTTTATTTGCTTATTTAATATTTGATTTCCGAACTCAAAAATCAGTTTCATTGCTATCTGTTAGATTTCTTCTTGACCATTCAAAAAATAATATTTTTGTAAAAAAATATTTTTAGGGATTCTAAACGTTGAGAAAACGGAGCTTTTCCAAATTAAAATTAATTAAAAATTATCTTCGTTCTGGGGGGGGGGGGGCAAATTTTAAGACTGCCCCGGGCAGCAAAAATTCTAGGTACGCCAATGGAAAAACCTTCCAATTTAATTAATCGGGTCTGGAGGATATGGAATAATTAAAAAATAATATTCAAGGTTTGCAATAATTCTGTTGTGGGAGGGCGCTGGTGGTTTTCACCATTTCAAAAGAAGTAAATGGCCAATAGAAACCTAGCAGCTCACAATATTCATAAATGTTAGAAATTATTTAAAATTTTTCTGAGTGAAAAATGTGCCTTGAGATTAGAACCCGGCAATTAAACGAGTTCGATTATTTTAACTTGATGAAAATGTTTATAAAATATATTAATGTTATTAATAACAAAGAGTTTTGAAAATGATTTTAATGTCTATTTAATTCGTTGTTTTTATTAATATTAATATTTTGAAAATAATGTAAAATATACACAGTTAAAAAATAAAAACAAAATTATAAAAATTTATTTTTAGATAAACAAAGTCCCATCCCCAATTGTTTTCACAAAAAAAGACAATTGAATACTGTGGCAACGAATTTGTCGCCTCGACAAAGTGTTTTTGCTGCTACAACAAATTTTATACTGCCATAACCAAGTTTTCCCTGTTCAGAAGAAAATTAGTTGGTTCAACCATTTTCCAAATTAGTTCATTCGACAATTTTTGTTTTCTGGACAGAAAACTTTGTTATGGCAGCAAAACAACAAATAATCTTTGTTAAGGCGACAAATGCTTTTTCACAGTGTATTAATGAAAAGCAGAGAACTTTTATTTTCTTATTTCTAGTCCCCAGAATTTATTCGCCCTGTTCACCTGGTTCTTATTTACTGTTTGTGTTTGGACGATATCGCACTTGCCCACATCTTCTTCCGGTGGCAAATCCATTTATTAACGGACGTTGTCTATGGTCATCCTAGCCAAACAGCAATGATGATTCTAGAGAGATAATTGTGGGGTTATTTCCGGTTGCTTGCCTCAAAAACCACAAGCGAGTCAGTTCGGAATGCTGTTTTTTGAGACTTAAAACTGCGTCCAAATCGATTTTGTCTGTCCGTTTCTTCCTCTTCTGCAGCAGTTGGAAGCGTTCGATTACTCCCACCTTTACGGCATTGAAAATTATTTTATGCCTTAAAATAAGAAAAATCGATATTATTTTTTCAATGGCGTGGGCGAAAAATGGTCTTCATATTCGTATTTTATAATAAAGAGAAGAGCAACAAGTAGTCAAATTAAACGGTTTCATAAATTATTTGTATCTTAATTTGTATTGTTTGCTAAGTAATGTACGTGTGATTTATTTTTGTGAATGCACTTCATTCAAATTACTTTGACGTAGCCAAATTTATCTAATCTCAATATTTTGTAGTGTAGAGAAAAACAAATATCAAACTCGAACTTGATTAATATTTTTTCGTTACACAAAAAATGTCAACGTGCGATATATTTTTATTGTTTTAATTAATTTTGTAATTAATTGGGCACATAACCAATTTATGGTTTGAACACGAGCACCATTTAGGGCTATTACGGGTAATTCGGATTATTTGGATTATCTTAATTGACTTGACACCTAAATTTTCGCGATAATCGCGACACCTTATTTTGTTAAGCCTTCAAGTTGGCAACAAGGATTTACGTCAGGATATTTTTGATTTCCACATTGTTTGGGAAATTTAAGGCTCGTGTTAGTTACATGCTAAGTTTGTCTTCTTAATTGCCGTATAATTCTCATCTAAATCAAGGAGAGCGAAAGTTATTTCTTATTTCTCAGCTTCATTTTCTAAAATTCCTGTAGTGAGTCGTTTAGTTTATAATTAAGGATTTTTAATGCTCTTTTTGCTCCATTAGCATCGGAATTAGCAAAGTGTTTTCCCAACACGTAAAAACTCCAGTACCTACTCGAGATGTTTCAGCATCCGGGGGCGGACTGTCTTCGGAAAAGTGCCAGTTCCAAAATTGAGTTTTTGGGTCCGTTATTTTTTAACGCACCATGATTGAACCTGTGGCAGAAATTTTCACTTTGACGTTCATTAAACTTTTTATATTGCATCAGCACTTTATGTAATAAGTAATAAAAAGCCGCAATAGTAAATAATGGGGTAACAATTCAGTAGCGGTTCCGAAGATATATAGAGATTTCTGACCACAAACCAGGGGGATCGTTAAAATTTAAAACGAAAACGTCATCATTGGGTGTGCACTATTAAATCTGTTCTTGTTTTTATTTTTTTATATAACACTAATTAACAGACGTTTTATATTTTTTCACTATCTTTCGAGGTTACCGCCAGTCTATTAGTGGTTCCCATTCATCCATATTGAACGCAAATTCTAAAAGAAACCGTTAGAAGTTCAAATTTTGTACGCTCACTAATTGAAATTTATTTTTTTGTAACTGTGAGGTATGTATTATTTACTTTTTCCATTATATATATTGTTGTCTAATTTATAACGATGTGATTACAGTATTCCCTTGTCACACACTAATCGATAAGCATCGAAAATTATGACGTCCATAACAGTTCGGCATTGAATAATCGATACGCGTATTGGAATTACACAATTTTTTGGCATGTGAAAATTGGTACGGAACACGAAACCCTCTCTTCGTTAATTTATTAAATTTTCCCGTTAATTTCCAAATTCAGCGACGTAGCAGCTTTGTCTTTGGAAAAATTCAATCCGTTTTATTTTTAAATATGTTTACGATAGCGGCACATATTCTTGTGGGTACCACAAAAATAGAATTTCTCTTGGTTTAAAATTTGTACAATGGAAGCTATTGGCTGCCGATATCGAAGCTTCAGGTCTGAACGTTTTATTTTCCAAAAAGTATTACGGTTACGTTCGTCCAGGATGGGAGAGTAATCTTAAAAATTTATTACAAACTTACGTTTCCAATTTTTCAATAAGAAATCTTAAAAGTTAAAAATGTAGGGGATCAAATCGGGGACAGTTGACCGACAGCCTACAAAATTAACCCTTGAAATATTTTGATAATCGACCAACTTTGTGGGATCTACCCGCTCAAACGTGAAATGGAAGGAAACTAACGTTCACGCACACCGATAAAAAAAATTGTAGCCTTGTTTGATTTAAATATATGAAATTTATCACGAGATGTTCTACTTTCCGTGTAGGTAGGAAGCAACTCGGTATTGCTGTTTCTTATGGATAATTAAGAAAAACTACGTAACGATATTTTTCCAACGGAATCGCATCGAAAAGTACAACAAAATTGTTCAAATCCAAATCGCGGCTGCTGCAAGGAAAATCACTTCGTGAATACCCCAGTTGCTCTTTCAAGAATATAAGCAGATGATTCATTACGCGTTTGAGAAGACAGTAATGCCAGCTTCCAATCCAAAATCCACATAAAGCTGTAGATGTACGATCCATCGACTTCGAGAGTGAACGAACAAAAAGCAGCCTTTGGGAGTGAAAAATAACATGTTTTATTCGGAGAAAAAGTACTTTTTGTGACACTGGTTCGTCCACTCGCAGGCTGATGTCAATGCAAGTTGAATCAGTCTTGGTAAGTTTGCAACCCTCCTTACAGATTAACCAAACCAACACAACGTCGTTGTGAATAATAAACCACCGATTATGCTGTTACAGTTAATGGGGTAGTGGACTTTACTGGAACCACGAAAGTTTCTCTTCTCCAAAATAGATCGAAATCTCATTAATCCATTCGTGTGCGTCACCAATCTCACGTAATTTCAGGCTTGCTATAAAATACCTTTTTGTACGAAGGTTAAAAATCGTCCTTCCATTCTAGTTCCAATTCGTCAACCACGTTTCGTCCTTATTGAAGGATCCTAACGTATTTTTACAAATAAATTGATGTAGTGTCACCTCGTACGATCCTAAATGTTCAGGTTAAATCGCCCCGAGCGAGATGGAAAGCCGAACGAACAACTATGTCCTTGTTAAGGATATCATTCAAATTTCGCTTAAGCACTGGAACAAATTTTTATTCTATAAACTTACAAATTTGACAAAATTTGTTAAATTGCAATGCGTTTTCGTCCGTAGAACTCGCAAAATTTAGTTGTTTGAAGTTTGAACGATTATTGGAACTTTTCTAATAAAGTGCGAGACGTGACCGGTTTTATTCATCCAAAAATTTGGCTTAACCTTACCCCGTGCGTAGTTTTTTTATTATTATTATTGTTAATTTATCGGGACGTCTTGTGTCGCCTGCTAGGTCGGGTCATGTACCATGACCAGAAGTCGAAATGTAGAAAAAGTAATTTTTTTGGTTTCACGATTTTAATTAAATAATAAGTGGGCTTTTTTGTGTGCACGATGGAGTTAGTAGGTTATTTGGTAGTTACGATTATTTGCTTGTAGTTTTGCAAGAATTTTGATTTTCGTGAAATATCTAGCAAGTAACGGCCTTTAAGGAATGCGGTTCTACTTACTTCAGACTGCCCTGTTGCTTCTTTTTCTTTGAATAGAGATGACTTGAGCAGCAAGCTAGTAGTAGTAGTTTTATGGCGGTTAAAAAATACGGTGTTGTCTAATTAATGCCGAAGATGTTTGAGTCCTGTCGTGTGAACGCAGTTCCACCATGAGATACTGAAAAAATCTCGCAGTAGTTTTAAAGGACGACCTACCCGAGTCGCACAGCCTCTTTGTGCTACACAACAAAAAATAGCACAACTGGGGTATTTAAAAGTGTTGACGGGGGTCCACGTGCTGATGTCAAGATATTGGGAACCCTCTATTACAAACTTGCTACTCCAGAGGCAGAGGATTGATTTTGCTGAAACAGCAGTTCCTCTTTAAAGCTGTTTGGTTGGCGGTTCTCCATTGGTATAAAGGTTTGAGCGGTTCAGATATCAAGAACATTTTAGTTTTGTGCGAATTTTCTCATTTCAGGATGAGTTGACAAAGGAAATTATTATAAATAATTTTGTCAAATTTAAATATTATTTCGCAACTATCGCAATTTTTCGATGCCGCAGTTTAAATTTTTATCGACGCTTCCTCTTTAAAAAGCTAATGTGTAGTTCACACACAAAGGAATACAGTTATCGAATCACAAATAAATTAAGGTGAAGCTAAAGAACGTCTACCCTACTCAACATTCGTGAGGAACACCATTTTTAATTTTGCATTAATAATTCCTTTTCGAAAATTTACTCCACTTAACGATGGCGTTCTAAGTCTTTTAATTTAATAATGCCCGATAAAAAAAACCTAATGCGAAATTAATATGCAGTTAAGGATTCCTCGTTAGCGAAAATTTTTTGGTTAACGTCCAATCGATAAATTTTCGTAAGTGGAAAACTCGGCCGTCCGTTTCCTCGACGCTGCACGCTCGTTTATTTTTTTTTGAAAAAATGCATCTCGATTTTTTCCGTAAGTCTTCATCTAAAGAAAATTTCTTTTGTCGAGATTATTCCAGGTTTTCTTATTTATGAATTTTTCGCACTTCACCGAGTCGTAGTATTTTCTACTGTAACGAAAAAATTGAATCGATACTCCGATAAAACAAAATTTTAAATAATTCTGGAAATTAAAATCCTCCGGGCCGGAGGTAACGTGCGGGGTCGTCGCGTGTGTTGGGGGATTTCCCCCGATTTTCTCAAAATTTAGTTTTTCTTACACGAACGTTTAGTACCTAAGTAATGCATAAAAAAAACGGTGTGATCGACCGTTCTGGCCAGCGCACACGGTAAACTTGTTTTGATGCCCTAGAACTTCGCCACTCATCATTCTTGCCCATGAAGCAGCAAGCAAGGAGTTCAGGTTATTGGCTTATTTCTAAGGTTTTATTAGCATCGCTGTCCATTATTTGGCAAACTAGAATAACCAACAAGTTATTTAACCTATGCTGGCTTATTTTAGAAATTAAAATTCTAAATTTCAAATAAAAATGTCGAAATTATTTCACACGAGATAACTTAATTGCCGTCACATAATCGGCGTTAAAATTTTAAACATTAACAATTTAAGTAGTTGATAAAACGGCTACCGTAATTAGAAATTTTGAAGTAATAAATTATATCGAAAACTAGACGCAGCAATGGGAGGGAGATGGATTAGGACGGAATTTCTTTTTATTTCCCTTGTCCGCCGAAATAAGGGGGGCAGTTACCATACCATAAGATAATTTTTATTATTTATTGTTCACCCAAAAAAACACCATCGTTCCAAAGTAGTGATTGTCAAATTTTGGTAGGCATCAAAATTGGACAATCGACTGGTAAAACGCTAAAGCAAACATTTCATTCATATCATCATAATTTATATGGTTTTTTCATGTTAATTCAAGAATGATGTAAAAATCACCTCTTGTTCTCGTTGGTAAACTCCGGTATTTAATTGCAGGATTTTCTGGAACGGGAATATTTGTTCCAACCCTCTTGATGTGACCGTCAAAGGTAGCTCAGGAATAGGATTAATAAGGTGAGAAAATTTACCTTTTTCAAAAAAAATGTAACACTGATTTTAATTTGGCTTTCTTTGACGCACTTGAATGGAACAGAATGTAAAATATTTTGTTATTGTTATTGTGTTTAGTGCCCAAAAATGTTTGCTTATTGAAAACCCCATGTACTATATTTTATATTACTCTATTTATAGAATTCTTAGCCTTTCTTTCTTTTCTGGATGCTTGAAACTATATTACCCCCCTACTTTATGGAACGTATATGTTTTTTTGTATATTGTTAAGTGTTGTGTAATTGTTGGCTGGATGGAGTGAGTTCTAACTTCATTTTTGCAGAAAAAAAAGTATAGAGATTAATAAAAAACGGGGGTGTGTCGTAGTCGTCATGGATACAGGCTCACGAAGCTCCGTACAAAGTGTATGCAGGTGAATCCAAAAAGTATCGCGAGTCAGAAATATTTATGTAGGGCGAAGTTAATTTAATAGGGGGCGTAAGGTCATAATTAAGTAATTAGGTTCTCGCGAAGAAAGCGTTTAATAACATCGGGGTGCTTAAAACAGCTGATACAATTAAGATTTGACATTTTAATCGGTAACTAATGAGGTGCACGTTGTTGCACTCGAGATCTGACAGAGATCGGGCATGTTCTTGTTAAAGGAGCCATTTGTGGCACTCAATTCTTAACAATGACCCGTTTTTGTAGGTAATTGAATTATTCAAACTGCAAACTGTTCTTTTTATTGGCATTCTTTTAACTCGTGTGCTCATTTTATTTATCTTACTATGTAGTAGCTCTGCTATGTGTGATTAATCACGTTCGCTTTCATTACTCGATAAATATGTATTCGTGGTTATCTTAAATATCTTAATTGTATTTATTTATTATTCTTCCATTAACCATCGATTGCTCTATTGCATTTTATGTCCCTGCGATTTGCTCCGCACCAAAAGTGTCGTCATCAGTTTTTTCAGCTAGATTATAGAAGTATAGGCTAGAACGCCGCTTATCCGATACCCGATTATCCGAGCATGGTTGGTCTTAGAATTAGAGCCGATTGCAAATATATCGCGAATTTTAGAGTTCGCTACGAATACCGCATTTGAAACTTTATTTTATGTTTTCCAAATGTTTGAAATTTTTTCTCGCGAAAACAAACTTTCAAGTTTGTAAATATGAAATGCGGATAATCTCCTCATCAACGACACTTCATCGCTGATAAAAGTGGCTTGAGAAACCGGTGCGGTGGTCTGAGTATTAGTGAAATCAAACGATTTATTCGGTATTATTCCAATTGCAGTTCGAGTTTTAAAAATTCTACACTCAGACTTGATTTACTTTTACTTTTGGAAAAGGCACCCGGTTTGATCCCGGGGGAAGTAAGACCTTTATTTTGACTTTGTCTCCCCGGAATACAGGAGGGAAGGGCGTCACTTCAACGTTACTATCCCCATTTGCTGAAACTGGGGTTTTCTAGAATTAGGAGATTTCTGAAATAATACAGCCTCTTACTGCTGATACTGCTTAATAGTATTAAACGTAAAATTCCATGTATCAGAGATAGTACCGGCAGTAAATAGCAGAGTTAGACAATATCAGCAGTAAGTGGTAGTCTTCAGCAGTATCGGCCGTACCAGGTAGTAAAAGGCAGTCGGCGGCAGTGTTAGATAGGATTAGCAGTATCAGCAGTATGTTCCTACTACCACTTACTGCCAGTCAGTGTGCACTACTTATACTGCCTCAGTGATTCACCCCCCACCTTTTAAAATTGTTCCCGATAAATACTTCACCAATAATAATTTATCACCGACTCCGTACGGTACCTAAATGATGAAATTAATTTAGTCAACTTGATGTCGTGATTACCAAGTTTTATTAATGCCTTGGAGCTTCTCCTGTTATTTATTTGGTGACAAAAAGATTTAAAAAATACGAGATCGTTTTTGAGTTAATTTATGTGATTGTTACAAAAATCCAAAACCGGTTCATTAACTACTCGTTTTTTTTTTTTTTAGAAAAAGTTGTTTGGTTAATTGTTGCCCTGTTGATTTCGGTCACGAAGTTATTTTAATTTTGCCCTCGGTAGTGCGTCCCGTATTTATTTATTACTTCATTAACTAGTTTGAATGATGCACAACTCGGGCGCCACTAGAAGATTTATTAATATTCACAACACTGATTATTTCGTTATTGAACGTATTAATTCTCTATTATGCAAATTTTAATGGGATTCTAAAGACGAAATTTACACTTTGCAACATTTGTTGTCCAATAGCGCGTAAGTTGTATGCAGCATCTGCGACGACCAAAGTATCTTGTGTAAATTCCGTATAACAAATTTTTCAATAGATCGAGTAGGATTTTTACATTCTATGAATTCCATTCAGGTTTGTCGTGTTTCATTTTTTGTCAATCGTATACACACAACAAGAAAATAAAGTACCTCTGATGCACGTGCTAGACCGATTGAAGTGCCAGAGAGCTTCATATAAGCCTCCCAATAGACCGGAAGGGAATTTGGTAGTAACTGGTTTGACACTAAGGGAGGTCTTCCTTTTCTACTTTCGCCTTTTTAAATAAAGTTCACTCCTAATCTTGATCCATCGGATGTTTGATTGGGCGACAATAAAATGCATATTACGGCTTTCAATTAACCGGAACGATCTCAACAGATGACCGAATTAATCACCGATATTCAATTGTGTAATGGAATGAGGTAATCCGTCTTCTTATATAAGCTCGATGTATGAATTTCATCTCCAGATGATGATTGATTCCTTCAAACCAGAAGGAATGGAGCGGACAATAGATGCGGGAGTCGCTCAACTTCGGCACGGTGTGTCGTCCTTGAAACGCCAACACGATAATTAATGAGGCTCTTGAAATTTCTTGGAATATTTTATTGGGGCGTTGAACTATTACTATCACGATTGAGGGATCTTGCAGGTCTTAATAAATACTATGCAATGAATCAAAGATTGCAACTTTTCAAACTGTCACATTTATTCTTGGATAGGAATCGATCTCGTCCAGATTCTCCAGAATTATTTTCATAATGAATCCTGCCGGACAAATCTTAAATCTTGTTCCTGGGGATGGTTCAGTCGGGTAACGCAGGTGTACGTGTGGCAGGTCATTCCTTTTTTTTTCTCTTCGTCTATTGCTACTTATAATTGCGAACTTCGTGTGGAAGGAATTCTTTTGCAGACTCACGATTGTACAAGACATATCATTACTTGGACTAGAAGTTGTGTGTTGGTTCGCGGTTTTTTGTAACCGCAAACAGCCAATGGGATTTCGGGTCAAGTTGCTATTCGCCGACGACTTCGTGAGATTAGAAGTGTTACCAACTAAAGTTTCAAATCCACAACATGATTTATACTGCCATAAATTTATCAACAAGTCGCGGCAAGAAAAATTCGAAATTATTGCATTAATTTGGGAGGTTTCGATGGGCCGATCTAATCTGGAATGGCGTTATCGATTCCACTACTTATTAATATTATTCGTTCTTTTTTTTTGTAATTTACCAGTAACCTGATTGGACAAACACGAGTTGCTTTAATTGTAAGGACACTTGATAAAAAGTAGGTCACACGAAAGGTTGTTGGGGAAAATGTATTTTAATCGACAAATATAGCATGAAATTGATAATTTTGAAATTGCGTTCGTGTATGATAATTCGAGTTGCCATCAGCAGTGAGATATATTCCCTTTGTTGGTTGTGTTGTGCGTTCCACCGCGCAATGCGTTAAAATCGCCTCTACGCTCTGGCACTGACTGCTTCGTTCATGGACACGGAGAGCCAGTTCACGTGGGTATGGTTGACAATCTATACACACTCTTGTGTGCTCTCGACGAGTTCTGTTGATAAAATTAAATGTCGTTGTATGGTTGTAATAGTGAAGAACTGATTAAACCTTATGCCTGTGAGAGTTCGTCCTTCAAGCACTACGAGTTGTAGTGTATCGAGACACCTGGTGGGAACCTCGGAATCCCACCAAGAACATCCTCATATGGGGTTGCATTCCATGTGTTCTGTGATACCTTCGCGCCCATCCACCGATCCTTTTTATTTCTCACCCTTTGGTACACCTTACTACAGGTGAGAAATTTAATCGCTATATTTCGAAATTGATTTTGTTTCACCCGCGCCACTCAAATTTGACATGTTAATGTACATATTTTAGGGGTGGGAATGACACACTAACATTACATTTTGAAATGTGTGAGCATGTTTAAAATATTTAACATAATCGAGGGGGCTATATCGATCGTTTTTTCTAAACGGCTCATTTATAAATGAAAAACGTTTTCATTTGCTTTCGCTTGCATATTCGAAATCTCATATTTTTTTATTTTCCTAACGGTATTTTCATTGACTCCTCACCAACGCTACAAGTTCGAGCATCTTCTCTTCGTGTATTCGATTCGAAAAAACAACGAAATCGTGTACGTATAAAATACCACGAGCGATTGGTTGTTGTGTTGCGAAATGTTGCGAATTTTCACTCCCGATTGTGTTTGTTCGCCGATAATGGGCATAACACGTTGACTGACTCTTTCAATGTTTGGTTTTGGCGTTACGAAATGATTTTTCCTTTTCAATTCCAAATGCATTGAAAGTGACAACTTATCAACCAACACTTTTCATGTTTTAAAATAATTACAAGTCGTCAAATAATTTCACACATTTTCACATAATCGCTGGTGTTCTTGAAGGGAATATAATAAAAATCGATAAGCCACCACAAAAACTGCTTTTTCTATTTTTTTTTTCTTATTTGTCCGAACGGAAACTTGCTTGACTGACGTAGATTTCCAAGTGAATCGGAATTGAAAACGGTAGGATAACGTGCACACGTAATTGGGGAAGCTACTTTTAAAAGTTTTTCCGAGTACATCTGCAAGCTACTTTTTACCCTTCAAAAGTAGCTTAAGCTACTTACAGCTAGTTTTTATCTACCCAAAATTTTTGTATTACACCAGTTGCGGGGGTTATGGTGCCGGATGATCGGGATTATACCCTGCCATGCCGGTACGTTACGTTTGCGGAGAAAATGGAAATTCTGAAAAGTACCCATCAGATTACCACCATAATTTTGACTAAAAAATGGTCCGATATTCACCAGGGACCGACTGGGAATTTTTTCAACCGGCTCCCGAAGGACCGCTCCAAAAATTAATAAATTAAAAATTGAGTAATTGGCAAGAAGAATCTTGCAAGCTTTTGAAAATGATACACCGCTGTGGCGCTAACATTTCTTGTAATTTTTCTGGATATGGGTTTGCCCAATTATTGGTGATATGCAGAAACCCGTGTCTGACAATGTAGATATTATTGATCGTCAGCTCAACAATAATTCAAATATTTCGATTAACATTCGGTCAGGTATTCTAAATTAGTGCCGGTTCTGCAATGTTGGATTCCAGCCCGTTCCTGAGTTTTACGTATTCGTGGACCACTTGCGTCATAAAAACAGGAAAAAAACTGCACTTGATGGGAATCAATAATTGTAGGCAGCAACATAGTTCAATATAGACACTTCGTTCTCATTAGACTGCGATAATAAAGCAAACCCACTGTTGAATAGGTGACTCCTTCAAAACAAACATTGTGTTGAGGTCATTTGGTATCCTTCTGGAGACCCGAGTATCGGAAGACTGGCATGTAGATATTATTTGGAGCAAATGCACTTTTTGTGTCTTCTTTAAAAACAATATAATATACTATTTTTTGTACTATTTTACGGTGTAAAGTTTTTTTTTAATACAATTACTAATGTACTGGGGGGGGGGGTATTCCATACCGCCAAACCCCCGGTCTTTCACCTTACGAAACAAATAATAAAATTTGCGTTCACCAGGCATCCAATTAACCGGCATAAAGATCCCACAAGCGGCACGTAGAAATTTCTCGCTTCAGATTTGTAATAAGAGCACAGTATTTTTACTAATTTAATTGATTAGCAACTAAATATTAGCCAGTTTTGCCTATATATTTTGTGCATTTTTATGTTATAACTATTATAAACCGAAAATATACCGGTTTTACATTACAAGTTTTGCATTTCTTTCGCACAGTATAATAATACTGATTTTAAAATTGCAATTGGACATCGGCATAATCCTAATTAGCCGGAAAATTTCAATCTCACGGCATATTTACTGTCCCGACCGTGCCGGTTGAACGAGAATTTACCGTAAAACGTCAATAACTTCTGTTATTGTTTCTGTAAATTAACTTCAACTATGTTGCAATGACAGCTGGTGTGGGGAGAGCGATGGGGCGGCCACCCTCCCAAGATTAATAAAACATTTGCAAGTTTTAAATATGTACATGATTATTATTCTTACAGCCAACTCAGAATAATATTTTTTATACGCATCTGACGCCATAAGTTGTTGCTTGACTCTTTCAAATCATTGTGTAAAGAGGACGGTTTATTATATTTTAATGGATGGGATTATTTTATATAACAAAAACATACACCACTTTGTTTATTTTATCAAAGCATGCAAAAAGTGACTGCTCAAAGTTTTTGTCAAAGTGTAATTTACTAAATTGACAATCCCGACTTTCACGAAAACGCACTTTTTTAACTACAAATAACCGAAACATGGCCAATTTTCACGATAGCGAAATAAATGAAAATAAAATAACAGTGAATTAAATTATCTTTCATGTTGCTATTTACCTGGTTTTTTGCGGGATTCTTACCTTTTGAGCATACCGCAAAAAATGCCTCTTGTATTTTGACTTTTACAAAAATGCGAAAAAAATTATATCTTCATCAATTTTTGACCAAATTACACAAATTTTAGCCTTAGGGGTATTTGAGCTGGTTTTCTAACTACAATATTTTTTCTAGACCAATAATGAGCTATAGGCTACGTCAATGAGTGAAACAAAAAAGCGAAAATAAACGAAATATATTTTGTTCAAAATTAAAGTTTTGCTGCGGTCTAATACATTATTGGTGTCCATGCTTCGAACTATAGTTCTGTAATGGCTTCATTACTTAATGACGCGCATGATAGATTAACGAGATTCTATTTCTGTAGTTGTAAATTTAAAATAATAAACTTGGTTTTTCATTGATACAATAAATATTTTCATTGCAATATTTGTCTTACTTAGTGAAAAACTGGCAAAAGTTTCTGGAATATATAAACATAGCATTGTTAAATATTTAATTGGTGCTCACAAAAAACAACCTATTTTTCACATTAGAATTTTCTTGATTGATGGTTCTTCTTCCGAATCCATTCTTAAATTAAGAAAACAAACACGAGAGCAGATAAAAATTCGCTAAATAATTAGAATGATCAATAATTGTCTGGAGGTTCTTCTATCTTTCCATTCGGTTCTTAATCATTGCGACCGATTTCTGAGAGTCTTTTTAGTTTTTGCACTTCGTGCTTTCTCAAAACGGAAATCCTGAACACGCGATTGCTTTACCCATCGTCCAAATTATTCAGTTCCGTTGCAAATTTACTGTAGGGGAAGTAGCAGGTTTATAAATTCTTGTTACCAAATTTGGTACATTCAAAAAATATTTATTTTATTTTTTTTGTTTTGTAATTTTGTAAAACACCGTGGGGTCTTAGGATAGGATAGACCCTTTCGGGATCGATACTACCCACGATACCACAAATAGTAGATAAATCTGTCTTGAGACTTGGGTTTTTGCTAAACACGAATAGATTCTACTCAGGAGTGAGCCAAATCTGTTGCTTTACTTAAATTCTTGTTTCGGTTTCTAATGATGGTTGTTGCAATGATAAAACGCTGTTTTCATTGTGCATTATTTGTTATTGACAAAATGTCGACGTCATAGGTGATACGACCATTGTTATGTAACTAATTACGGTAATCGTTTAAAGTCTACATAATAGGTTGCGTTCTGTATGGGTTATTTTTAAGCTTAATCTGTCATCTAAAGTCGAAACCTTCAAAAGTCGAACAATTATGGTTTTGCCATTTTTGGACTCGTTTATTTATTCCATGTTTTTCTCAAGTTATCTATCTCCGAGCTACACGTTCGAAATTGTTATTATTGGATTAATTATTTAATTAAAACGACCTCAAAAATACTAATCGGTATAATTAATTTTAATATTCTCACAAGTGGGGGTTGGTGAGTGTTCGTTTGATCATTTGTTCCAAGTGCATCCAAAGCAAAAACAAACTTTAAATATTCAAATATTTTGGAAATTTTGCGTGCGAGATTTTATTATTTGCACAACTAATTTTTTTTATGTCGACACATTATTTTATTCAATAGGTACTTGATATTGCGTGTTATCTTTATTTTTGGAATTTATTTATATTTAAAAGATAGCAAATTCGATTCATTTATTTATCTTATTTGTATATTATTTAATGCACGCTGGTGCTCCCACTCGAATAATCAAAATTTTTCCTCAAAATTGTATGAAGTTCGTCCTCCAGTTGTCGATGAACTTTTATATGCAGCCACACTCTTTTTTTCAAATTATTTTGCTTTTAAATAAAATTGGTTTTATTCGGAACTTATGTACTTTTTGTGGCTCATCTGTAATTGTCGGACTCGCTTGCCTATCAATCTAATAAACTCTTCTCGAAAAGTAGTCCCAACATTTGCTCCTCAAATTACTCGAGCTTCGTCAAAGAACGAAACTGTAAATCCGAAAGATGATAAAAATTTAAATCGCTTTGCGAACAGGGGAAGACAGATGGCAGCACAGATCAGATGTTGTTTACAAAATATACAATTCGTTGACTAATCAATACGTGCTGCCATCTGTATATCACTGCAGACTCATTTTAATTTTTCATGTGCGTTTGACTGCGAAATGCTGAGTTACCCAGAAAGTCGTTTTGTTTAGGATCTCGACGTATAATAATTGCGGTTAATTCATAACCCTAACCGCGTTAACAACCCTGCTGTAGGGTACAAAATCACGGTTATGACAATAATTTTCTCCTCTCTTTTGCTGAAAAATCGTTTCATTAGTTTTCATTGTCGGTGCTGAGTTTACGAACAAAACAACAAATTTACAAGTTGTCAGCGTCAGTACTGTCAGCCTTTCGGTGCTCAAAGAACGCCGGGGTCTGTAATATCATAGACTGAACAACTTATGGTAATAATATGGAATTATGAAACCATGTTATATTTACCATCTAAAAGGGCAACATTTTATATTATTACTCGGGAGCTAAATAAAAATATGAAGTGTTTACAATCTCCAATTCAAAACTAAATCTAATAACCATAGATTTTGCTGAGGATGCGTATAAAGAGTTACCTAATTTACAATTTGCATTGTAATATGTTTGTTTTACAAATGCATAATTCGCCATCTTTGATATTTGATAGGCATGACGGGCCAGGCATCTTAGCATTGGTCGTTCGGGAAAAGCTTTAGACTATAGGTTTTCTTTACACATTTCAATACGACAGATAGCCTTGCGACACTTGCGGTAGAACTAGGAGGCGTAGAAAAGCCGTCTATGTCGTTAAAAAATACACAAAATTTTGGGTACATTTTGAACTTATAGTTTTGCGATCCCATCGGGCTAGAACACTCAGTAACTTTCCCCTTGAATTGGCGTGGCCCTGCCGGCGAATTCGTATATTACAGAGTTAACTGTGAGGGAATCCCCGAATTTTAGAACTTCTTTAATATTTCCAAATTAACGCCGCGTATAAAGGAGCGACCTTTGTGTTGGATCAATACTTGGGATTCATTCCGAACGTAATACATGGGAGTACATAAAGAGAACTCTCTACTTAAACTTGAAATTTCTTATTTATCGGCAAATTTAAAGCTTGGCTTCGTTAAAATCGATAAATTTTACAAAACATGTTTTGTTTTTCTTTGAGAAGACCGTGAGGTCGATAACAAACCACAATAATTCCTGTGTGTTACGATAATCGTTCCATTTTTGTCGTGGGTTGATTTATTTTTTAATTAAGTTCAAATCTTGACTCGGATCTATTCTTCGTTTTGTTGGTTTTTTACCGTAATTACGTGCTTTACCTAAAATGTCGCAATTTAGAAGTTTTTTTAAGTCGATCGTTTACCAAAACTGAGAGAGAATGATGTAATCAATCTGAAAACCGTTTAATCTGCGAATGACGCGGACGTCGTCGATAACATCCTCGTAGCTTATAGAAAGCTGACCACACGCAGTGTTACTCACTGCTACCCCAGTTTGAGAGTGAACCTGTTGATCTTTTACTGACATCGTGAAATTATTTAGTTTCGCGCATGCAGAAATAAGCTTTTACATCACCACCCTTTCTCATTATTAATTGCTTCTTAAACTATTCAAGTTTCCTAACAATTTTACTCTTCTACCTGCCCGTTATTTCTTCTCGAATTTAATTTATCAGATTCCTAGATTTTAAATGCCGAAGCAGTACAGCGGCGGTACGTAGGTTTGGGACCAGGGGGCGGGCGACGCTGAGTGCGCATCAAATAAATATTTAACTGTCCTATGTTTCTTTCTGTTACTTAAACATGTTTATAAATTTTTTTTTTATTTCAGATCCCTACCAGTTCCCAGGCGGCATACACCTTACTTCGGACAACCCGACTACCGAGTTTATGAATTAAATAAAAGGCTGCAGCAAAGGGCGGAGGTAGTGAGAGTACAACGAACATAAACATATCTTAATCGTTTTGAATTTTAGGAAAGTGATAATATTTGGTGGGATTCCTTTGCGACGGAGTTTTTTGAAGACGACGCATCCTTAACGTTAGCATTTTGTTTAGAAGATGGTCCAAAAAGATACAGTAAGGGGATTCACACATCGTTCAAACATACGACTAATCGATCTTTTTCCCTTTTCAGCAATAGGAAGGACGTTAATTCCAAGATACTTTAGAAGTATATTCGAAGGAGGTGTAACAGAATTGTACTATAATATGAGACATCCGAAGGAGTCTTTCCACAATACGAGTATTACGCTAGACTGTGATCAGTGCACCATGGTGACGCACCATGGGAAGCCATTATTTACTAAAGTAACCGTTTAGCAGTGTTTTCGAAAGACAGAACTAATTGTTTGAATTTTAGGTGTGTACAGAAGGTCGATTAATCCTAGAATTTACGTTTGACGATTTAATGAGGATAAAATCGTGGCATTTTACCGTTCGAACTCATAGGGAACTAATACCTCGGTCGGTGGTTGGTATGCACTCGCAGCAAGACCCCGGAATGTTAGATCAATTGTCAAAAAATATAACGAGGCAAGGAATTACCAATTCGACTCTCAACTATCTTAGGGTAACCTCACCGTTCTTTTCTTGTTGTGGTTGCTTAATTTTAAATTTTTGTTGCAGCTGTGTGTAATACTTGAACCCATGCAAGAATTAATGTCGAGGCATAAAGCGTATGCTTTAAGTCCGCGGGATTGTTTAAAGACCACCTTATTTCAAAAGTGGCAGAGAATGGTTGCCCCGCCGGGTAAGAGAGGTACCAATTTTAATGCACTAGAGGATTTATTCATTTTTGCTTTATTAACTTTAAAGATGCTTTGTACATACTTGACTTGGGCAAGTAAATGTGAATAAACTCCTGTATAGTTCACTTTTAATTAACTTGAATTTTTGTTGGTGGAAGTTTAATGCTTTGAATTGTAAAGAGAATGCAAAATATGTTTAACGCAGTGGAAAATATTCTCATCTTCCACTGAAAAGTCAAATTTGTCACCAGCCGGCTTTCATTTCTGGGATATTAACAAACCAAACAAATATCGTTGATGTGTTTTGCAGTTTTTACTTTAAAACCTGATTGGCTTGCTTACTCATTCTATCTTTTTTACATTGTCTTGCATCGTAAGACCAACTTAAGGAATGTTAGTTCAAATTACAGACACTAGCTTGGTTATTATTGAATTTGGTTGGGTAACAAATAATTTGTGTTATCATATTTTTAATATCAAGTTATGCGTAATATTTCTGGAAATTTAAAAATGCTCAGTATTACAAGTACTACAAAGCGAAGTAGATGTATTTCTATTACTGATATATTTAAAAATTACAAGAGGCGCTGGACAAAATAATAAGGTTTTTACAGTGAGTAAAATTCACTTTTATTTTTTAAATACTTTAAAATGGTTTGTCGCTTGTCTGAAAGCAAAGAATTAAACATTTCTGTTAGCGAACAGCACCAGTTCAAGAAAATGTTTTGATGATCGGCTAGATATTTTACTCAAGCTTCAAAAAAAAACCCTTTCATCCACACATGGGTACAAAGTAGTTTTGATTCAAGAATTTAACGAAGACGATTCTGACCGTAGTTTACCGTTTTATAAATATAGTTTTTTCTGATGGAGCTACCTTTTATCTCGAGTTTGATGAGCTTGCTGTATAGGATAATAAATTACTATAGTTTACCACACACGAAGAGATCGCTCTGCTTAATCAGAAATATTTTTGAATTATAATAAATCTGCATCTGAACAATTAAAATTATTCTAATTTCATAACTGTGCCAACGTTGCTTAGTTTGTTTCCAAGCATCATGCTTGATTATGTTTATAATATTAAACAATAGCTAGTGGCAATTGTTTTTTAACAGGGCTTTGCAGTGCGCTCTATTTGATATTATTTGTAAAATTTTGAATTAAACATGAAATATTTCTAGTTTTATCAAGTTGATGTATAACAAGTGGGGTACCATTGAAAAGCGCATTTTAAGAGGAATAATAATGCTGAAAATAACTAAAAGGTATTCCATTATAAATAACAAAGCTTTTTACGTTTCGAATTGACCTATTAGTTTTTCTATAAAAGATTTGTACCTAACTTCCTAAGTTGTATTCAACAACTTATTTGCACGAAACGAAAAATGGCACGTCCTTGCAATACCTAGATTAGTCGTGAGTTTATCGAGCTCGCTTTCAGTCAGAGTATTTTACTCTAATAACTGCTCTTCGAGCAGACTAGTTTTTAAGTAACCGAACCATAGATTATTTTCAAATCACAAAAACCTGATGTTAAAATATATGATAGTTTATTTCTTTTCCTCTAAGTTGAATAATAACCACGTATTCCGCAAAATATCAGTGTTGACCCGTCCTGTTTACCTTATAAGCTTTATATTCTTGAAACAAAACTAACTTAACTATGCACCTATGTAATATGATGAACTCGGCTATACTAACATGGATGCACATGTAAGAAAGACTAGCTTGATTCTCTTAGTTCGTATATTGCTGTGTTGTTTGCTAACACTTTGCTTGTTTAATTTAGAATCACAACGTCCAGCGAATAAAAGACGAAAACGCAAGGGTTCGAATTCTGGAGGTGCAGCCAACAACGCGCCGGCACTTCCCAATAAGAAAAGATCGCCTGGACCCAACTTTTCCTTAGCGTCACAGGTGAGAAAGTCTCGTCACTTTGTGAAGTTATTTTTGTAACAAATTGTTTTTCAGGATGTGATGGTAGTGGGAGAGCCTTCCTTGATGGGCGGTGAATTCGGAGACGAAGACGAGCGGTTAATTACGAGATTAGAAAATACGCAATACGACGCTGCAAATTCGTTGGATCACGATAATCACGGTTTTCATGGTTCAGATTCACCGATGCCGGGTGCTAATTCGTGGGGCAGTAATAGTGTAAATGATAGAGGACCGGGTGGTGGCCCTTCGCAGGGTAACGCGCCTTCGTCTCAAGACTCTGATAAAAAATCCCCTGCAGTGAGTCAGTGATGATAAGTTCATAATAAACTTGAATCTCTTTCAGTCAGTATTTGCTGTATAAAGTGATGGTGTGGCAAGCATCGTGGACAATTTTACAAATTAATTAAGTGCAAAGTTATATAACGGTTGGATGTGTGACCAAGTGATAAAATAATAAACTAGTGAAAGGCCCAATTATCATAACCCACGAAAAGTGCAGTGTCACTGCAAATAGAGTACTCTAGTGTTATAGACTACGTAAAACATTGCGCTACGTAATGTAGTGCAATCCTATTACGGTTCATTTTTGAACCACCTACCATAGGTACCTCTACAGAGTGAATGAAGCAGCTCAGTTGTACAGTAGGTTTAAACATCACAGTATCTGTTGATTGTCTTCTAAATTGTAAACACAAATTTGTTCAAATTTAGTAATTCTATGCTTCTTGGTGCAAAGTTTGTATAATTATTATTATTAATTGACGATTGATTGATTTGATTTTAAAATTGCGGTACGCAACTAGAATCTTGTCGATTTTAAATCAAATTTTATTGAAACGTTACAAACAGGAACTGATTATTTTATTTTTATTTTTATAATTGTTGTAAATTTTGTGCGTGGGCAAAATTGACGCTTAGTTAGCGAGGGAGTAATTTTGTTTACTCACAGAAGAATTGTTTTGCAATTTTCTAGTTGTGTCGAAACAAATGATTAATTGACTAAACGCACGTCTTCCGTTGTATTTATTTATTGTATTGAGAATATATTGCGTTTGTATAAAGTATATGTAAAATAGTTTTGAATTTACATACTTTGCACAAAGAGGAGACAATTTTAATATAAACGCTACTACACGAGAACGACTCGACAGAGAAAAACGAGTCGTCCTTTTTTTATTAGGATCAATTTTGTATAGAAAATAAAATGTATTACATACCTAAAAAAATTATATTATCCGTTCATTATGATATGTAACAGTGATTAAACATCCCGTTGTGATGTATTTTATATGGAAGTTTTGAATGGATTTTTGGCATTTATTTTAATGCAATTATGGTGTGACTGCAATTCCTATCTTGGTGTCGGAATGAAAGTTTTAATTGTAAGAGTAAGGAAATAAATTTTGGGACTTGCAGTATTTCAAAATATCATTTTCAACTGTGTAAGTGTATTTTTACAACTTTTTGTCTGTAGTTGTGTGTGTTCTCCATTTGGATCATTTTCATTTCTATTAAATTTGTAATCTCAGATGTATTAAAGTCTGTACATTGTACAGCATTTACTGCAACGTCACAATACAACATATTACAAAACCTGAGTATTTATTTAAATATTTATATCATTTTTTTAAATTGGGATTACACGGAACAATTATAAACTACCGCACTAAAACAAACACGTAAGTACCTACTTAAACCTGAAAAATATTCTTTTTATGAGATATTACTTTTTATAGTAAACTATGATAATATCTTGCGTGAGACATATTTCGAGAAAGTACGTCGATGAGCAGAAATCGCCCGTTGCAACTCGGAAAAATCATACGAGTTACCTGTTGTCTCTGATGCTAGGATGGAATGGGTGGTGGCTCTAGAGTATGGGTTGATATTTAGGCGACGGGATTTTCACGATTCAAGAGCAACAAATTATGGTACTTATGAAGTATTTTTCCAACTCTCCGTTCATTAATTACCAACGTGGTTTTGCTAGCTTGATCCCAAGCTGGCAGCGCAATCAATTCCGGCTAAACGGGTGGAGCAACAAAATCGGGAATGCGGCAACAAATTATGGTATTTATGAAATATTTTTCCAATAATCCTTTCATTAATTTATTATCAACGTGGTTTGGCTAGCTTGATCTCAAGCTGGCAGAGCCACCGATTCCGGCGAAAAAACACAATTTACGACTTTTTCAAACTTTCCAGCTGATGTGAGCAGATTATTCGTAGGCCGTGCGCTGATTTCTCGTAAGTACAATTTGTTGCATTTTATTTGGCTTTACACTGTTTTGCGGATTTTGTACAAAATACAACATCTTTGGGTATTTTTTTTCAAATAATGAAATTTCTAATGGTTTTTAAGGTTTTTCTAGCATACTTTGGCTAGTACATTTGAATGCGGTGCGCAGATTTCCCGTAACTATGATATTTTACATTTTTTCATTTGGCTATAAAGTGGGTGAAAGGTAATTTCAGTTGCTCTTGCAAATTCCGCAATTTTACTCCCATTTGAACGCTTCCATTTAGCACAACAGTGTTTCTCCTACTCGACGCATAGGATTACGTCTTTTTATGGTATAAAGAGACCATCTAAGTTTTTAAAATTCCAGGTAAGGTTACTTTGATGTTTTTTACCTAAAAAAACGAAGGTTTATTTATTTATTTATTTATTTATTTATTTATATATTTATTCGCGATGAAAAGCGAAGCAAAGCTAAGCGAATTTTAGTTCATGTACTTACCTTAATGTGAAGAATTTGCTAACGTGCAGGTCCTATCCACATTTAATGGTGGGTTTCATAAAGGCATCTTAAAATTTAAACTACGATTAAAATTATAACCATAGTTTCAACAATTAAAATGCATTGTTGTTATATTGTTTGAATATTATAATCCTAGATTGAATTTTAAACCTCTTTTGTGAAACCGGGCATATGTGTAGTATTTTCATTACCTACATTTAAAGTAGACTTTTGTGACCTTGCACTTCTTTATTTAGTTCATTGTTGTTTATATTTGCAACTTGATTTCACATTGTTGCTTATTGTTTTGGCTACTAATTAATAATTAAAAATATACTAATTCTATGGTTAATTTTATATTAAACATTCTGCCACCCGAAAGATTGTTGAGTTGCTGCCCATTTTGATGTCCTGGTTAATTTTGAATTAAACAATAATCATGATTAGCAAAATAAAATAACAATATTGTTTATATTATTTACAATTGCTTATATTTTTAGCTATAATAATTAAACTAAACAATTAGCTAAATAATCCGATAAAGCTTCAAGTTTATGTCGGGTCATACATAGATAAACTTATTGCTATTAATTATTGCAAAAGTATTTTTATTAACTTAAATGTATTATTCAGTAGAATTAATTAAAAGTATTAATAGAAAATAAACATATTAAATTATTATGAAGAATTGTAGAACTCTTCGTCGCGGGTTTCATAAAATTTTTTCAGCAAGCTATATGCAAAATTGATTACTATTTTTAAAATTCTATATTTTCTGCGGTTTTGTAAACTTCCCGCAGCTCCATGCGTATTTTTCGAACAGCCCGCCCGCATCGTAATGCGTCGATTTAAGTAATAAAAACACCATGTAAATTTTTATATTGAAGAAAAAATGTTTTAAAAGCTTTATGAAAAACGTAATCTAAGGAGGAATTCTTACATTCAAAAAGAAATTATAGATCCAGGTTTAATATTAGATTGGCGCAACCAATAAGCAGCTCTTAATTCAGCTCGATTCTCATTAATAAGAAGTAATCGTAGTAAATTAAAGCAATCGCAAATTTTATTACAAATTTTAGTTTAACATCTCATACAAGTAAGGCAATATTACTGAAAACTTCTACTTGACTAATGGTTTGGATTTTACAATCATCCGCCAATGATTTATTTCGATCGTAAAAGTGTGCGGTTCCAAATTCTATGTCCAAACTGAGCAATTCGGTTGGAGTGGGAATTAAATTGTACTGAATAATTTGTTTTAATGAAGACGAATTTATCATAAAGTTTAACTTTTGCAAAGCCTAAAAATGAAAGAGAAAATATTCTGAAAGTGCATTTTTTAAATCACTCACCGCAAAACATGGAAGCGGGACATTTCCTTCCAAATAGAGCGCTCCCTTCTTCAATATGTCGGTTATCGATTTTTGTAAAACAACAACAAAAACTCCGCCTAATTTCAATTGTTCTGCATACATTCGCTTCTCGAAGCAGAAATCGCTATTGTAAAATATTCGTAAGATGGAACGATTGCAATGCATAACTTGACTCCAGATATTCGCTAAGAAACCGTATGCTAAACCTTCCAAGTAGAATATCACGGATAATCCGTTATCGATTATAAATCCAGTCAAAGCCGAATCATTATAAGATGCTTTCTTGCTCAGATTTGGAAGACAAAATTGCTCAGTTTTATTGGGAGTTTTCAAGAACATGGTGTTCAGAATTTCTGCTCCCAAAGCTTCTTGGTTATAGCATAGCACTGCATTTATTAACGTCGTTGCAATTTCGGAACGATTAACGATGATCACTACACGATTGTAAAGTACCGGTGTCGTGTGAACTTGCAAAATGGCATTAAGAGGAGCACTTAAATAGACTTCCACTTTCAAAGTTGTCCCATGTTCCAATAACAGTGATTCGCTTAACGGACTCAAGCTTTTTGACTTAAACAGAATGTTAAGATTAACCTCGTTGGTTGTAAATTTGTCCAAAATATCGAAGGCGCCATATGAACGTTTGGTGTTCTGGAAAATCGCATTATCGGGATGATGCAAAGGTGCTTTTTCTTTAAAATCCCAAGTCGACTTCAATAACGACGAAATGTCCAAACAGGCCACCGCAATCGTTACCATCGTTGGTTCTTCCTTTAGTTTCTTCAGGCATTCTCTTGCTGTAGCTCTTTTATCAAAATTTGTGTCGTTTTTTTCCGTGCCAAAAATGTTGGCTTCAATTGGCCGTTTAAATTCATCCCGAACTCCACGTATCTGGAAAATTGAAAGTTTGAAAAAAGATTCCCAATAAAATTTTTTATTACCTGGATATACAACCGGCGAGATTGAAGCAACTCCGTAATATTTATGGCAGGCATGGTATTCGTAAAATATGCGTGGGCTTCATTAAATTTCACTGTTTCGGATAAAGGTTTGGCGATGGTGGTGCATTGGGCTACTAATGGAATGCTGTAATGTACGTGGATTTCTTTAAATCTGAAATAAAGCTTTGAAATCTTTTCTTGAACTCTTAAGTTTCTCTTACCTATTTTCCTCCAAAACCTGAACTGGCAGATTTGATAATTTTGTGACCTTGATAATTAAGGGATTCAGTGAATATTTCTGTGCTCTGGTCATCACATTTTTCGCAGAAGTCAAAATAAACGCATTCAGTAACGACTTGTTAGGAGTCTTCAAGTCGTAAATACTGAGAACCGGATCTGTGTATAACACTTCGCCAGGTATTGACATTTTGAGAATGTCACTAGGACCTTTCTTTCCTTTTTTAGATTTTTTACTCTTCTTAGATTTTTTATCAGATTTTTTACTCTTCTTAGATTTTGTACTCTTAGATTTATCCGACTTCTTATCGGACTTCTTGCCTTTTTTAGACTTGCCGCCCTTTTTAGATTTACCAACCTTTTCCTTTTTGACTTCATCCTCCTCCTCCTCTAATTTAGGTGGTGGACAAATTGGAACAAAGTCTTTGCAATCCACTATCTTTCCAAGAGTAACTGTATCTATTATTTTATTCATTTGAAACTTGTGAATCTGATCTGAAAAACCCCACATTATTTTTGGACTTCAACACAAATCCAAAGAAGACCTGACAAAAACCCCATACGCGAAACAACTTCTTGATAGTTAACAATTCCGGGAGTATCGGCGCACTCCCACAATATGTCTTTCATTATTTTCTTCAACTTCCTTTTATAAACTTTTTCTTCCTCTTCTAAGCCTTCTTCTTCCAATTGATTAGATTCAACTTTATCAAGGCTTGGATTTGTAAGGAAAGCTTCCACGAACTTTTCATTGGTCACTAAATCTTTCTCGTTTATGAAAAATTGTTTAGCTACTTGTGCTTTTGCCCTAGAAAAATATAATTATGTTGTTGCTGTTAGCACTTTTCTTTCACGATTACCTGGCTCCTAGTTTTTTTTTATTTGTAAAAATTGTATAATTAATAACGTGACTGTGCAATTTTATTAAACTTGGATTATCTAAATTATGCAAAATATGAGTTATGCTTACAGGGACCCAGGCGGTTTCTTTCACTATGTGAGTCTTTAGGGTTACATCGCCATCAACAGAAAATATCTAAAAGATGTAAAGTTAACTACAAAAATTAAAAAGAAAATGTAAACACCTTAGCTACTGGACCCCAACACACAATATCAATTTGATACTTCGGTCGTCCGGGTATCAATTCATATTCCACGTGAGAAAATCCCAGAGATGGCCCAACCTCGATAAGATTTTTGGGCTTTTCAACAACTACGATAACCTTTTCCTTTTTCCCCTTTTTACTTTTCTTTGAAGATTTATCTTTCTTTCCTTTCTTCGAAGCTTTGTCCTTTTTCGACTTCCCTTTCTTACCCTTTTTACCTTTTTTCTTTTTGCCAGCGGGTTTCGCAACAACTAAAGAATAAGACAGGAGAAAAGACAGTTTGATGGTTATCATCGTATGGATTTTATCCTTTCCCAAACCTATTAATTTTGCTGCGCGATATTTTTTACGTGTAAATGTCAAATTATTCTGAAATTCATAAAATAATAAATATCATAGTTACGGGAAAACTACGTGCGCCAATCGAATTTTCTGCAAAATCTACATCAGAAAACGCGAAAAAAGCTGGAGATTTCGTACTTTCATTTTTTGGGGTCAAAAAACTTCAAAGGGGTTAACCTTACGTTTTTTTCAAAATCCGTAAAAATTTTACATGGGGATTTTATTACGTAAATCGATGTATTTCGATGCGGAGTGTTCGAAAAATACGCCTGGGGCTGCGGGAAGTTCACAAAACCGGATAAAAATTAAGAATAAGATCGAGCGAAATCTGCACCGATTGTGTAAAGTTTAAAGCAAAATAAAATAATAAATATCATAGTTACGGGAAAACTACGTGCGCCAATCGAATTTTCTGCAAAATCTACATCAGAAAACGCGAAAAAAGCTGGAGATTTCGTACTTTCATTTTTTGGGGTCAAAAAACTTCAAAGGGGTTAACCTTACGTTTTTTTCAAAATCCGTAAAAATTTTACATGGGGATTTTATTACGTAAATCGATGTATTTCGATGCGGAGTGTTCGAAAAATACGCCTGGGGCTGCGGGAAGTTCACAAAACCGGATAAAAATTAAGAATAAGATCGAGCGAAATCTGCACCGATTGTGTAAAGTTTAAAGCAAAATAAAATAATAAATATCATAGTTACGGGAAAACTACGTGCGCCAATCGAATTTTCTGCAAAATCTACATCAGAAAACGCGAAAAAAGCTGGAGATTTCGTACTTTCATTTTTTGGGGTCAAAAAACTTCAAAGGGGTTAACCTTACGTTTTTTTCAAAATCCGTAAAAATTTTACATGGGGATTTTATTACGTAAATCGATGTATTTCGATGCGGAGTGTTCGAAAAATACGCCTGGGGCTGCGGGAAGTTCACAAAACCGGATAAAAATTAAGAATAAGATCGAGCGAAATCTGCACCGATTGTGTAAAGTTTAAAGCAAAATAAAATAATAAATATCATAGTTACGGGAAAACTACGTGCGCCAATCGAATTTTCTGCAAAATCTACATCAGAAAACGCGAAAAAAGCTGGAGATTTCGTACTTTCATTTTTTGGGGTCAAAAAACTTCAAAGGGGTTAACCTTACGTTTTTTTCAAAATCCGCAAAAATTTTACATGGGGATTTTATTACGTAAATCGATGTATTTCGATGCGGAGTGTTCGAAAAATACGCCTGGGGCTGCGGGAAGTTCACAAAACCGGATAAAAATTAAGAATAAGATCGAGCGAAATCTGCACCGATTGTGTAAAGTTTAAAGCAAAATAAAATAATAAATATCATAGTTACGGGAAAACTACGTGCGCCAATCGAATTTTCTGCAAAATCTACATCAGAAAACGCGCAAAAAGCTGGAGATTTCGTACTTTCATTTTTTGGGGTCAAAAAACTTCAAAGGGGTTAACCTTACGTTTTTTTCAAAATCCGTAAAAATTTTACATGGGGATTTTATTACGTAAATCGATGTATTTCGATGCGGAGTGTTCGAAAAATACGCCTGGGGCTGCGGGAAGTTCACAAAACCGGATAAAAATTAAGAATAAGATCGAGCGAAATCTGCACCGATTGTGTAAAGTTTAAAGCAAAATAAAATAATAAATATCATAGTTACGGGAAAACTACGTGCGCCAATCGAATTTTCTGCAAAATCTACATCAGAAAACGCGAAAAAAGCTGGAGATTTCGTACTTTCATTTTTTGGGGTCAAAAAACTTCAAAGGGGTTAACCTTACGTTTTTTTCAAAATCCGTAAAAATTTTACATGGGGATTTTATTACGTAAATCGATGTATTTCGATGCGGAGTGTTCGAAAAATACGCCTGGGGCTGCGGGAAGTTCACAAAACCGGATAAAAATTAAGAATAAGATCGAGCGAAATCTGCACCGATTGTGTAAAGTTTAAAGCAAAATAAAATAATAAATATCATAGTTACGGGAAAACTACGTGCGCCAATCGAATTTTCTGCAAAATCTACATCAGAAAACGCGAAAAAAGCTGGAGATTTCGTACTTTCATTTTTTGGGGTCAAAAAACTTCAAAGGGGTTAACCTTACGTTTTTTTCAAAATCCGTAAAAATTTTACATGGGGATTTTATTACGTAAATCGATGTATTTCGATGCGGAGTGTTCGAAAAATACGCCTGGGGCTGCGGGAAGTTCACAAAACCGGATAAAAATTAAGAATAAGTTCGAGCGAAATCTGCACCGATTGTGTAAAGTTTAAAGCAAAATAAAATAATAAATATCATAGTTACGGGAAAACTACGTGCGCCAATCGAATTTTCTGCAAAATCTACATCAGAACACGCGAAAAAAGCTGGAGATTTCGTACTTTCATTTTTTGGGGTCAAAAAACTTCAAAGGGGTTAACCTTACGTTTTTTTCAAAATCCGCAAAAATTTTACATGGGGATTTTATTACGTAAATCGATGTATTTCGATGCGGAGTGTTCGAAAAATACGCCTGGGGCTGCGGGAAGTTCACAAAACCGGATAAAAATTAAGAATAAGTTCGAGCGAAATCTGCACCGATTGTGTAAAGTTTACAGCAAAATAAAATAATAAATATCATAGTTACGGGAAAACTACGTGCGCCAATCGAATTTTCTGCAAAATCTACATCAGAAAACGCGCAAAAAGCTGGAGATTTCGTACTTTCATTTTTTGGGGTCAAAAAACTTCAAAGGGGTTAACCTTACGTTTTTTTCAAAATCCGTAAAAATTTTACATGGGGATTTTATTACGTAAATCGATGTATTTCGATGCGGAGTGTTCGAAAAATACGCCTGGGGCTGCGGGAAGTTCACAAAACCGGATAAAAATTAAGAATAAGTTCGAGCGAAATCTGCACCGATTGTGTAAAGTTTAAAGCAAAATAAAATAATAAATATCATAGTTACGGGAAAACTACGTGCGCCAATCGAATTTTCTGCAAAATCTACATCAGAAAACGCGAAAAAAGCTGGAGATTTCGTACTTTCATTTTTTGGGGTCAAAAAACTTCAAAGGGGTTAACCTTACGTTTTTTTCAAAATCCGCAAAAATTTTACATGGGGATTTTATTACGTAAATCGATGTATTTCGATGCGGAGTGTTCGAAAAATACGCCTGGGGCTGCGGGAAGTTCACAAAACCGGATAAAAATTAAGAATAAGATCGAGCGAAATCTGCACCGATTGTGTAAAGTTTAAAGCAAAATAAAATAATAAATATCATAGTTACGGGAAAACTACGTGCGCCAATCGAATTTTCTGCAAAATCTACATCAGAAAACGCGCAAAAAGCTGGAGATTTCGTACTTTCATTTTTTGGGGTCAAAAAACTTCAAAGGGGTTAACCTTACGTTTTTTTCAAAATCCGTAAAAATTTTACATGGGGATTTTATTACGTAAATCGATGTATTTCGATGCGGAGTGTTCGAAAAATACGCCTGGGGCTGCGGGAAGTTCACAAAACCGGATAAAAATTAAGAATAAGTTCGAGCGAAATCTGCACCGATTGTGTAAAGTTTAAAGCAAAATAAAATAATAAATATCATAGTTACGGGAAAACTACGTGCGCCAATCGAATTTTCTGCAAAATCTACATCAGAAAACGCGAAAAAAGCTGGAGATTTCGTACTTTCATTTTTTGGGGTCAAAAAACTTCAAAGGGGTTAACCTTACGTTTTTTTCAAAATCCGTAAAAATTTTACATGGGGATTTTATTACGTAAATCGATGTATTTCGATGCGGAGTGTTCGAAAAATACGCCTGGGGCTGCGGGAAGTTCACAAAACCGGATAAAAATTAAGAATAAGTTCGAGCGAAATCTGCACCGATTGTGTAAAGTTTAAAGCAAAATAAAATAATAAATATCATAGTTACGGGAAAACTACGTGCGCCAATCGAATTTTCTGCAAAATCTACATCAGAAAACGCGAAAAAAGCTGGAGATTTCGTACTTTCATTTTTTGGGGTCAAAAAACTTCAAAGGGGTTAACCTTACGTTTTTTTCAAAATCCGTAAAAATTTTACATGGGGATTTTATTACGTAAATCGATGTATTTCGATGCGGAGTGTTCGAAAAATACGCCTGGGGCTGCGGGAAGTTCACAAAACCGGATAAAAATTAAGAATAAGATCGAGCGAAATCTGCACCGATTGTGTAAAGTTTAAAGCAAAATAAAATAATAAAATATCATAGTTACGGGAAAACTACGTGCGCCAATCGAATTTTCTGCAAAATCTACATCAGAAAACGCGAAAAAAGCTGGAGATTTCGTACTTTCATTTTTTGGGGTCAAAAAACTTCAAAGGGGTTAACCTTACGTTTTTTTCAAAATCCGTAAAAATTTTACATGGGGATTTTATTACGTAAATCGATGTATTTCGATGCGGAGTGTTCGAAAAATACGCCTGGGGCTGCGGGAAGTTCACAAAACCGGATAAAAATTAAGAATAAGATCGAGCGAAATCTGCACCGATTGTGTAAAGTTTAAAGCAAAATAAAATAATAAATATCATAGTTACGGGAAAACTACGTGCGCCAATCGAATTTTCTGCAAAATCTACATCAGAAAACGCGCAAAAAGCTGGAGATTTCGTACTTTCATTTTTTGGGGTCAAAAAACTTCAAAGGGGTTAACCTTACGTTTTTTTCAAAATCCGTAAAAATTTTACATGGGGATTTTATTACGTAAATCGATGTATTTCGATGCGGAGTGTTCGAAAAATACGCCTGGGGCTGCGGGAAGTTCACAAAACCGGATAAAAATTAAGAATAAGATCGAGCGAAATCTGCACCGATTGTGTAAAGTTTAAAGCAAAATAAAATAATAAATATCATAGTTACGGGAAAACTACGTGCGCCAATCGAATTTTCTGCAAAATCTACATCAGAAAACGCGAAAAAAGCTGGAGATTTCGTACTTTAATTTTTTGGGGTCAAAAAACTTCAAAGGGGTTAACCTTACGTTTTTTTCAAAATCCGTAAAAAATTTACATGGGGATTTTATTACGTAAATCGATGTATTTCGATGCGGAGTGTTCGAAAAATACGCCTGGGGCTGCGGGAAGTTCACAAAACCGGATAATAATTAAGAATAAGATCGAGCGAAATCTGCACCGATTGTGTAAAGTTTAAAGCAAAATAAAATAATAAATATCATAGTTACGGGAAAACTACGTGCGCCAATCGAATTTTCTGCAAAATCTACATCAGAAAACGCGAAAAAAGCTGGAGATTTCGTACTTTCATTTTTTGGGGTCAAAAAACTTCAAAGGGGTTAACCTTACGTTTTTTTCAAAATCCGTAAAAATTTTACATGGGGATTTTATTACGTAAATCGATGTATTTCGATGCGGAGTGTTCGAAAAATACGCCTGGGGCTGCGGGAAGTTCACAAAACCGGATAAAAATTAAGAATAAGTTCGAGCGAAATCTGCACCGATTGTGTAAAGTTTAAAGCAAAATAAAATAATAAATATCATAGTTACGGGAAAACTACGTGCGCCAATCGAATTTTCTGCAAAATCTACATCAGAAAACGCGAAAAAAGCTGGAGATTTCGTACTTTCATTTTTTGGGGTCAAAAAACTTCAAAGGGGTTAACCTTACGTTTTTTTCAAAATCCGTAAAAATTTTACATGGGGATTTTATTACGTAAATCGATGTATTTCGATGCGGAGTGTTCGAAAAATACGCCTGGGGCTGCGGGAAGTTCACAAAACCGGATAAAAATTAAGAATAAGTTCGAGCGAAATCTGCACCGATTGTGTAAAGTTTAAAGCAAAATAAAATAATAAATATCATAGTTACGGGAAAACTACGTGCGCCAATCGAATTTTCTGCAAAATCTACATCAGAAAACGCGAAAAAAGCTGGAGATTTCGTACTTTCATTTTTTGGGGTCAAAAAACTTCAAAGGGGTTAACCTTACGTTTTTTTCAAAATCCGTAAAAATTTTACATGGGGATTTTATTACGTAAATCGATGTATTTCGATGCGGAGTGTTCGAAAAATACGCCTGGGGCTGCGGGAAGTTCACAAAACCGGATAAAAATTAAGAATAAGATCGAGCGAAATCTGCACCGATTGTGTAAAGTTTAAAGCAAAATAAAATAATAAATATCATAGTTACGGGAAAACTACGTGCGCCAATCGAATTTTCTGCAAAATCTACATCAGAAAACGCGAAAAAAGCTGGAGATTTCGTACTTTCATTTTTTGGGGTCAAAAAACTTCAAAGGGGTTAACCTTACGTTTTTTTCAAAATCCGCAAAAATTTTACATGGGGATTTTATTACGTAAATCGATGTATTTCGATGCGGAGTGTTCGAAAAATACGCCTGGGGCTGCGGGAAGTTCACAAAACCGGATAAAAATTAAGAATAAGATCGAGCGAAATCTGCACCGATTGTGTAAAGTTTAAAGCAAAATAAAATAATAAATATCATAGTTACGGGAAAACTACGTGCGCCAATCGAATTTTCTGCAAAATCTACATCAGAAAACGCGAAAAAAGCTGGAGATTTCGTACTTTCATTTTTTGGGGTCAAAAAACTTCAAAGGGGTTAACCTTACGTTTTTTTCAAAATCCGTAAAAATTTTACATGGGGATTTTATTACGTAAATCGATGTATTTCGATGCGGAGTGTTCGAAAAATACGCCTGGGGCTGCGGGAAGTTCACAAAACCGGATAAAAATTAAGAATAAGTTCGAGCGAAATCTGCACCGATTGTGTAAAGTTTAAAGCAAAATAAAATAATAAATATCATAGTTACGGGAAAACTACGTGCGCCAATCGAATTTTCTGCAAAATCTACATCAGAAAACGCGAAAAAAGCTGGAGATTTCGTACTTTCATTTTTTGGGGTCAAAAAACTTCAAAGGGGTTAACCTTACGTTTTTTTCAAAATCCGTAAAAATTTTACATGGGGATTTTATTACGTAAATCGATGTATTTCGATGCGGAGTGTTCGAAAAATACGCCTGGGGCTGCGGGAAGTTCACAAAACCGGATAAAAATTAAGAATAAGTTCGAGCGAAATCTGCACCGATTGTGTAAAGTTTAAAGCAAAATAAAATAATAAATATCATAGTTACGGGAAAACTACGTGCGCCAATCGAATTTTCTGCAAAATCTACATCAGAAAACGCGAAAAAAGCTGGAGATTTCGTACTTTCATTTTTTGGGGTCAAAAAACTTCAAAGGGGTTAACCTTACGTTTTTTTCAAAATCCGTAAAAATTTTACATGGGGATTTTATTACGTAAATCGATGTATTTCGATGCGGAGTGTTCGAAAAATACGCCTGGGGCTGCGGGAACTTCACAAAACCGGATAATAATTAAGAATAAGATCGAGCGAAATCTGCACCGATTGTGTAAAGTTTAAAGCAAAATAAAATAATAAATATCATAGTTACGGGAAAACTACGTGCGCCAATCGAATTTTCTGCAAAATCTACATCAGAAAACGCGAAAAAAGCTGGAGATTTCGTACTTTCATTTTTTGGGGTCAAAAAACTTCAAAGGGGTTAACCTTACGTTTTTTTCAAAATCCGTAAAAATTTTACATGGGGATTTTATTACGTAAATCGATGTATTTCGATGCGGAGTGTTCGAAAAATACGCCTGGGGCTGCGGGAAGTTCACAAAACCGGATAAAAATTAAGAATAAGATCGAGCGAAATCTGCACCGATTGTGTAAAGTTTAAAGCAAAATAAAATAATAAATATCATAGTTACGGGAAAACTACGTGCGCCAATCGAATTTTCTGCAAAATCTACATCAGAAAACGCGAAAAAAGCTGGAGATTTCGTACTTTCATTTTTTGGGGTCAAAAAACTTCAAAGGGGTTAACCTTACGTTTTTTTCAAAATCCGTAAAAATTTTACATGGGGATTTTATTACGTAAATCGATGTATTTCGATGCGGAGTGTTCGAAAAATACGCCTGGGGCTGCGGGAAGTTCACAAAACCGGATAAAAATTAAGAATAAGATCGAGCGAAATCTGCACCGATTGTGTAAAGTTTAAAGCAAAATAAAATAATAAATATCATAGTTACGGGAAAACTACGTGCGCCAATCGAATTTTCTGCAAAATCTACATCAGAAAACGCGAAAAAAGCTGGAGATTTCGTACTTTCATTTTTTGGGGTCAAAAAACTTCAAAGGGGTTAACCTTACGTTTTTTTCAAAATCCGTAAAAATTTTACATGGGGATTTTATTACGTAAATCGATGTATTTCGATGCGGAGTGTTCGAAAAATACGCCTGGGGCTGCGGGAACTTCACAAAACCGGATAAAAATTAAGAATAAGATCGAGCGAAATCTGCACCGATTGTGTAAAGTTTAAAGCAAAATAAAATAATAAATATCATAGTTACGGGAAAACTACGTGCGCCAATCGAATTTTCTGCAAAATCTACATCAGAAAACGCGAAAAAAGCTGGAGATTTCGTACTTTCATTTTTTGGGGTCAAAAAACTTCAAAGGGGTTAACCTTACGTTTTTTTCAAAATCCGTAAAAATTTTACATGGGGATTTTATTACGTAAATCGATGTATTTCGATGCGGAGTGTTCGAAAAATACGCCTGGGGCTGCGGGAAGTTCACAAAACCGGATAAAAATTAAGAATAAGTTCGAGCGAAATCTGCACCGATTGTGTAAAGTTTAAAGCAAAATAAAATAATAAATATCATAGTTACGGGAAAACTACGTGCGCCATTCGAATTTTCTGCAAAATCTACATCAGAAAACGCGAAAAAAGCTGGAGATTTCGTACTTTCATTTTTTGGGGTCAAAAAACTTCAAAGGGGTTAACCTTACGTTTTTTTCAAAATCCGTAAAAATTTTACATGGGGATTTTATTACGTAAATCGATGTATTTCGATGCGGAGTGTTCGAAAAATACGCCTGGGGCTGCGGGAAGTTCACAAAACCGGATAAAAATTAAGAATAAGTTCGAGCGAAATCTGCACCGATTGTGTAAAGTTTAAAGCAAAATAAAATAATAAATATCATAGTTACGGGAAAACTACGTGCGCCAATCGAATTTTCTGCAAAATCTACATCAGAAAACGCGAAAAAAGCTGGAGATTTCGTACTTTCATTTTTTGGGGTCAAAAAACTTCAAAGGGGTTAACCTTACGTTTTTTTCAAAATCCGTAAAAATTTTACATGGGGATTTTATTACGTAAATCGATGTATTTCGATGCGGAGTGTTCGAAAAATACGCCTGGGGCTGCGGGAAGTTCACAAAACCGGATAAAAATTAAGAATAAGTTCGAGCGAAATCTGCACCGATTGTGTAAAGTTTAAAGCAAAATAAAATAATAAATATCATAGTTACGGGAAAACTACGTGCGCCAATCGAATTTTCTGCAAAATCTACATCAGAAAACGCGAAAAATGCTGGAGATTTCGTACTTTCATTTTTTGGGGTCAAAAAACTTCAAAGGGGTTAACCTTACGTTTTTTTCAAAATCCGTAAAAATTTTACATGGGGATTTTATTACGTAAATCGATGTATTTCGATGCGGAGTGTTCGAAAAATACGCCTGGGGCTGCGGGAAGTTCACAAAACCGGATAAAAATTAAGAATAAGTTCGAGCGAAATCTGCACCGATTGTGTAAAGTTTAAAGCAAAATAAAATAATAAATATCATAGTTACGGGAAAACTACGTGCGCCAATCGAATTTTCTGCAAAATCTACATCAGAAAACGCGAAAAAAGCTGGAGATTTCGTACTTTCATTTTTTGGGGTCAAAAAACTTCAAAGGGGTTAACCTTACGTTTTTTTCAAAATCCGTAAAAATTTTACATGGGGATTTTATTACGTAAATCGATGTATTTCGATGCGGAGTGTTCGAAAAATACGCCTGGGGCTGCGGGAAGTTCACAAAACCGGATAAAAATTAAGAATAAGTTCGAGCGAAATCTGCACCGATTGTGTAAAGTTTAAAGCAAAATAAAATAATAAATATCATAGTTACGGGAAAACTACGTGCGCCAATCGAATTTTCTGCAAAATCTACATCAGAAAACGCGAAAAAAGCTGGAGATTTCGTACTTTAATTTTTTGGGGTCAAAAAACTTCAAAGGGGTTAACCTTACGTTTTTTTCAAAATCCGTAAAAATTTTACATGGGGATTTTATTACGTAAATCGATGTATTTCGATGCGGAGTGTTCGAAAAATACGCCTGGGGCTGCGGGAAGTTCACAAAACCGGATAATAATTAAGAATAAGATCGAGCGAAATCTGCACCGATTGTGTAAAGTTTAAAGCAAAATAAAATAATAAATATCATAGTTACGGGAAAACTACGTGCGCCAATCGAATTTTCTGCAAAATCTACATCAGAAAACGCGAAAAAAGCTGGAGATTTCGTACTTTCATTTTTTGGGGTCAAAAAACTTCAAAGGGGTTAACCTTACGTTTTTTTCAAAATCCGTAAAAATTTTACATGGGGATTTTATTACGTAAATCGATGTATTTCGATGCGGAGTGTTCGAAAAATACGCCTGGGGCTGCGGGAACTTCACAAAACCGGATAAAAATTAAGAATAAGATCGAGCGAAATCTGCACCGATTGTGTAAAGTTTAAAGCAAAATAAAATAATAAATATCATAGTTACGGGAAAACTACGTGCGCCAATCGAATTTTCTGCAAAATCTACATCAGAAAACGCGAAAAAAGCTGGAGATTTCGTACTTTAATTTTTTGGGGTCAAAAAACTTCAAAGGGGTTAACCTTACGTTTTTTTCAAAATCCGTAAAAATTTTACATGGGGATTTTATTACGTAAATCGATGTATTTCGATGCGGAGTGTTCGAAAAATACGCCTGGGGCTGCGGGAAGTTCACAAAACCGGATAAAAATTAAGAATAAGTTCGAGCGAAATCTGCACCGATTGTGTAAAGTTTAAAGCAAAATAAAATAATAAATATCATAGTTACGGGAAAACTACGTGCGCCAATCGAATTTTCTGCAAAATCTACATCAGAAAACGCGAAAAAAGCTGGAGATTTCGTACTTTAATTTTTTGGGGTCAAAAAACTTCAAAGGGGTTAACCTTACGTTTTTTTCAAAATCCGTAAAAATTTTACATGGGGATTTTATTACGTAAATCGATGTATTTCGATGCGGAGTGTTCGAAAAATACGCCTGGGGCTGCGGGAAGTTCACAAAACCGGATAATAATTAAGAATAAGATCGAGCGAAATCTGCACCGATTGTGTAAAGTTTAAAGCAAAATAAAATAATAAATATCATAGTTACGGGAAAACTACGTGCGCCAATCGAATTTTCTGCAAAATCTACATCAGAAAACGCGAAAAAAGCTGGAGATTTCGTACTTTCATTTTTTGGGGTCAAAAAACTTCAAAGGGGTTAACCTTACGTTTTTTTCAAAATCCGTAAAAAATTTACATGGGGATTTTATTACGTAAATCGATGTATTTCGATGCGGAGTGTTCGAAAAATACGCCTGGGGCTGCGGGAAGTTCACAAAACCGGATAATAATTAAGAATAAGATCGAGCGAAATCTGCACCGATTGTGTAAAGTTTAAAGCAAAATAAAATAATAAATATCATAGTTACGGGAAAACTACGTGCGCCAATCGAATTTTCTGCAAAATCTACATCAGAAAACGCGAAAAAAGCTGGAGATTTCGTACTTTCATTTTTTGGGGTCAAAAAACTTCAAAGGGGTTAACCTTACGTTTTTTTCAAAATCCGTAAAAATTTTACATGGGGATTTTATTACGTAAATCGATGTATTTCGATGCGGAGTGTTCGAAAAATACGCCTGGGGCTGCGGGAAGTTCACAAAACCGGATAAAAATTAAGAATAAGTTCGAGCGAAATCTGCACCGATTGTGTAAAGTTTAAAGCAAAATAAAATAATAAATATCATAGTTACGGGAAAACTACGTGCGCCAATCGAATTTTCTGCAAAATCTACATCAGAAAACGCGAAAAAAGCTGGAGATTTCGTACTTTCATTTTTTGGGGTCAAAAAACTTCAAAGGGGTTAACCTTACGTTTTTTTCAAAATCCGTAAAAATTTTACATGGGGATTTTATTACGTAAATCGATGTATTTCGATGCGGAGTGTTCGAAAAATACGCCTGGGGCTGCGGGAACTTCACAAAACCGGATAAAAATTAAGAATAAGATCGAGCGAAATCTGCACCGATTGTGTAAAGTTTAAAGCAAAATAAAATAATAAATATCATAGTTACGGGAAAACTACGTGCGCCAATCGAATTTTCTGCAAAATCTACATCAGAAAACGCGAAAAAAGCTGGAGATTTCGTACTTTCATTTTTTGGGGTCAAAAAACTTCAAAGGGGTTAACCTTACGTTTTTTTCAAAATCCGTAAAAATTTTACATGGGGATTTTATTACGTAAATCGATGTATTTCGATGCGGAGTGTTCGAAAAATACGCCTGGGGCTGCGGGAACTTCACAAAACCGGATAAAAATTAAGAATAAGATCGAGCGAAATCTGCACCGATTGTGTAAAGTTTAAAGCAAAATAAAATAATAAATATCATAGTTACGGGAAAACTACGTGCGCCAATCGAATTTTCTGCAAAATCTACATCAGAAAACGCGAAAAAAGCTGGAGATTTCGTACTTTCATTTTTTGGGGTCAAAAAACTTCAAAGGGGTTAACCTTACGTTTTTTTCAAAATCCGTAAAAATTTTACATGGGGATTTTATTACGTAAATCGATGTATTTCGATGCGGAGTGTTCGAAAAATACGCCTGGGGCTGCGGGAAGTTCACAAAACCGGATAAAAATTAAGAATAAGATCGAGCGAAATCTGCACCGATTGTGTAAAGTTTAAAGCAAAATAAAATAATAAATATCATAGTTACGGGAAAACTACGTGCGCCAATCGAATTTTCTGCAAAATCTACATCAGAAAACGCGAAAAAAGCTGGAGATTTCGTACTTTCATTTTTTGGGGTCAAAAAACTTCAAAGGGGTTAACCTTACGTTTTTTTCAAAATCCGTAAAAATTTTACATGGGGATTTTATTACGTAAATCGATGTATTTCGATGCGGAGTGTTCGAAAAATACGCCTGGGGCTGCGGGAACTTCACAAAACCGGATAATAATTAAGAATAAGATCGAGCGAAATCTGCACCGATTGTGTAAAGTTTAAAGCAAAATAAAATAATAAATATCATAGTTACGGGAAAACTACGTGCGCCAATCGAATTTTCTGCAAAATCTACATCAGAAAACGCGAAAAAAGCTGGAGATTTCGTACTTTCATTTTTTGGGGTCAAAAAACTTCAAAGGGGTTAACCTTACGTTTTTTTCAAAATCCGTAAAAATTTTACATGGGGATTTTATTACGTAAATCGATGTATTTCGATGCGGAGTGTTCGAAAAATACGCCTGGGGCTGCGGGAAGTTCACAAAACCGGATAAAAATTAAGAATAAGATCGAGCGAAATCTGCACCGATTGTGTAAAGTTTAAAGCAAAATAAAATAATAAATATCATAGTTACGGGAAAACTACGTGCGCCAATCGAATTTTCTGCAAAATCTACATCAGAAAACGCGAAAAAAGCTGGAGATTTCGTACTTTCATTTTTTGGGGTCAAAAAACTTCAAAGGGGTTAACCTTACGTTTTTTTCAAAATCCGTAAAAATTTTACATGGGGATTTTATTACGTAAATCGATGTATTTCGATGCGGAGTGTTCGAAAAATACGCCTGGGGCTGCGGGAACTTCACAAAACCGGATAATAATTAAGAATAAGATCGAGCGAAATCTGCACCGATTGTGTAAAGTTTAAAGCAAAATAAAATAATAAATATCATAGTTACGGGAAAACTACGTGCGCCAATCGAATTTTCTGCAAAATCTACATCAGAAAACGCGAAAAAAGCTGGAGATTTCGTACTTTCATTTTTTGGGGTCAAAAAACTTCAAAGGGGTTAACCTTACGTTTTTTTCAAAATCCGTAAAAATTTTACATGGGGATTTTATTACGTAAATCGATGTATTTCGATGCGGAGTGTTCGAAAAATACGCCTGGGGCTGCGGGAAGTTCACAAAACCGGATAAAAATTAAGAATAAGATCGAGCGAAATCTGCACCGATTGTGTAAAGTTTAAAGCAAAATAAAATAATAAATATCATAGTTACGGGAAAACTACGTGCGCCAATCGAATTTTCTGCAAAATCTACATCAGAAAACGCGAAAAAAGCTGGAGATTTCGTACTTTCATTTTTTGGGGTCAAAAAACTTCAAAGGGGTTAACCTTACGTTTTTTTCAAAATCCGTAAAAATTTTACATGGGGATTTTATTACGTAAATCGATGTATTTCGATGCGGAGTGTTCGAAAAATACGCCTGGGGCTGCGGGAAGTTCACAAAACCGGATAAAAATTAAGAATAAGATCGAGCGAAATCTGCACCGATTGTGTAAAGTTTAAAGCAAAATAAAATAATAAATATCATAGTTACGGGAAAACTACGTGCGCCAATCGAATTTTCTGCAAAATCTACATCAGAAAACGCGAAAAAAGCTGGAGATTTCGTACTTTCATTTTTTGGGGTCAAAAAACTTCAAAGGGGTTAACCTTACGTTTTTTTCAAAATCCGTAAAAATTTTACATGGGGATTTTATTACGTAAATCGATGTATTTCGATGCGGAGTGTTCGAAAAATACGCCTGGGGCTGCGGGAACTTCACAAAACCGGATAATAATTAAGAATAAGATCGAGCGAAATCTGCACCGATTGTGTAAAGTTTAAAGCAAAATAAAATAATAAATATCATAGTTACGGGAAAACTACGTGCGCCAATCGAATTTTCTGCAAAATCTACATCAGAAAACGCGAAAAAAGCTGGAGATTTCGTACTTTCATTTTTTGGGGTCAAAAAACTTCAAAGGGGTTAACCTTACGTTTTTTTCAAAATCCGTAAAAATTTTACATGGGGATTTTATTACGTAAATCGATGTATTTCGATGCGGAGTGTTCGAAAAATACGCCTGGGGCTGCGGGAAGTTCACAAAACCGGATAAAAATTAAGAATAAGATCGAGCGAAATCTGCACCGATTGTGTAAAGTTTAAAGCAAAATAAAATAATAAATATCATAGTTACGGGAAAACTACGTGCGCCAATCGAATTTTCTGCAAAATCTACATCAGAAAACGCGAAAAAAGCTGGAGATTTCGTACTTTCATTTTTTGGGGTCAAAAAACTTCAAAGGGGTTAACCTTACGTTTTTTTCAAAATCCGTAAAAATTTTACATGGGGATTTTATTACGTAAATCGATGTATTTCGATGCGGAGTGTTCGAAAAATACGCCTGGGGCTGCGGGAAGTTCACAAAACCGGATAAAAATTAAGAATAAGATCGAGCGAAATCTGCACCGATTGTGTAAAGTTTAAAGCAAAATAAAATAATAAATATCATAGTTACGGGAAAACTACGTGCGCCAATCGAATTTTCTGCAAAATCTACATCAGAAAACGCGAAAAAAGCTGGAGATTTCGTACTTTCATTTTTTGGGGTCAAAAAACTTCAAAGGGGTTAACCTTACGTTTTTTTCAAAATCCGTAAAAATTTTACATGGGGATTTTATTACGTAAATCGATGTATTTCGATGCGGAGTGTTCGAAAAATACGCCTGGGGCTGCGGGAAGTTCACAAAACCGGATAAAAATTAAGAATAAGATCGAGCGAAATCTGCACCGATTGTGTAAAGTTTAAAGCAAAATAAAATAATAAATATCATAGTTACGGGAAAACTACGTGCGCCAATCGAATTTTCTGCAAAATCTACATCAGAAAACGCGAAAAAAGCTGGAGATTTCGTACTTTCATTTTTTGGGGTCAAAAAACTTCAAAGGGGTTAACCTTACGTTTTTTTCAAAATCCGTAAAAATTTTACATGGGGATTTTATTACGTAAATCGATGTATTTCGATGCGGAGTGTTCGAAAAATACGCCTGGGGCTGCGGGAACTTCACAAAACCGGATAATAATTAAGAATAAGATCGAGCGAAATCTGCACCGATTGTGTAAAGTTTAAAGCAAAATAAAATAATAAATATCATAGTTACGGGAAAACTACGTGCGCCAATCGAATTTTCTGCAAAATCTACATCAGAAAACGCGAAAAAAGCTGGAGATTTCGTACTTTCATTTTTTGGGGTCAAAAAACTTCAAAGGGGTTAACCTTACGTTTTTTTCAAAATCCGTAAAAATTTTACATGGGGATTTTATTACGTAAATCGATGTATTTCGATGCGGAGTGTTCGAAAAATACGCCTGGGGCTGCGGGAACTTCACAAAACCGGATAAAAATTAAGAATAAGATCGAGCGAAATCTGCACCGATTGTGTAAAGTTTAAAGCAAAATAAAATAATAAATATCATAGTTACGGGAAAACTACGTGCGCCAATCGAATTTTCTGCAAAATCTACATCAGAAAACGCGAAAAAAGCTGGAGATTTCGTACTTTCATTTTTTGGGGTCAAAAAACTTCAAAGGGGTTAACCTTACGTTTTTTTCAAAATCCGTAAAAATTTTACATGGGGATTTTATTACGTAAATCGATGTATTTCGATGCGGAGTGTTCGAAAAATACGCCTGGGGCTGCGGGAAGTTCACAAAACCGGATAAAAATTAAGAATAAGTTCGAGCGAAATCTGCACCGATTGTGTAAAGTTTAAAGCAAAATAAAATAATAAATATCATAGTTACGGGAAAACTACGTGCGCCAATCGAATTTTCTGCAAAATCTACATCAGAAAACGCGAAAAAAGCTGGAGATTTCGTACTTTCATTTTTTGGGGTCAAAAAACTTCAAATGGGTTAACCTTACGTTTTTTTCAAAATCCGTAAAAATTTTACATGGGGATTTTATTACGTAAATCGATGTATTTCGATGCGGAGTGTTCGAAAAATACGCCTGGGGCTGCGGGAAGTTCACAAAACCGGATAAAAATTAAGAATAAGTTCGAGCGAAATCTGCACCGATTGTGTAAAGTTTAAAGCAAAATAAAATAATAAATATCATAGTTACGGGAAAACTACGTGCGCCAATCGAATTTTCTGCAAAATCTACATCAGAAAACGCGAAAAATGCTGGAGATTTCGTACTTTCATTTTTTGGGGTCAAAAAACTTCAAAGGGGTTAACCTTACGTTTTTTTCAAAATCCGTAAAAATTTTACATGGGGATTTTATTACGTAAATCGATGTATTTCGATGCGGAGTGTTCGAAAAATACGCCTGGGGCTGCGGGAAGTTCACAAAACCGGATAAAAATTAAGAATAAGTTCGAGCGAAATCTGCACCGATTGTGTAAAGTTTAAAGCAAAATAAAATAATAAATATCATAGTTACGGGAAAACTACGTGCGCCAATCGAATTTTCTGCAAAATCTACATCAGAAAACGCGAAAAATGCTGGAGATTTCGTACTTTCATTTTTTGGGGTCAAAAAACTTCAAAGGGGTTAACCTTACGTTTTTTTCAAAATCCGTAAAAATTTTACATGGGGATTTTATTACGTAAATCGATGTATTTCGATGCGGAGTGTTCGAAAAATACGCCTGGGGCTGCGGGAAGTTCACAAAACCGGATAAAAATTAAGAATAAGTTCGAGCGAAATCTGCACCGATTGTGTAAAGTTTAAAGCAAAATAAAATAATAAATATCATAGTTACGGGAAAACTACGTGCGCCAATCGAATTTTCTGCAAAATCTACATCACAAAACGCGAAAAAAGCTGGAGATTTCGTACTTTCATTTTTTGGGGTCAAAAAACTTCAAAGGGGTTAACCTTACGTTTTTTTCAAAATCCGTAAAAATTTTACATGGGGATTTTATTACGTAAATCGATGTATTTCGATGCGGAGTGTTCGAAAAATACGCCTGGGGCTGCGGGAAGTTCACAAAACCGGATAAAAATTAAGAATAAGTTCGAGCGAAATCTGCACCGATTGTGTAAAGTTTAAAGCAAAATAAAATAATAAATATCATAGTTACGGGAAAACTACGTGCGCCAATCAAATTTTCTGCAAAATCTACATCAGAAAACGCGAAAAAAGCTGGAGATTTCGTACTTTAATTTTTTGGGGTCAAAAAACTTCAAAGGGGTTAACCTTACGTTTTTTTCAAAATCCGTAAAAATTTTACATGGGGATTTTATTACGTAAATCGATGTATTTCGATGCGGAGTGTTCGAAAAATACGCCTGGGGCTGCGGGAAGTTCACAAAACCGGATAATAATTAAGAATAAGATCGAGCGAAATCTGCACCGATTGTGTAAAGTTTAAAGCAAAATAAAATAATAAATATCATAGTTACGGGAAAACTACGTGCGCCAATCGAATTTTCTGCAAAATCTACATCAGAAAACGCGAAAAAAGCTGGAGATTTCGTACTTTCATTTTTTGGGGTCAAAAAACTTCAAAGGGGTTAACCTTACGTTTTTTTCAAAATCCGTAAAAATTTTACATGGGGATTTTATTACGTAAATCGATGTATTTCGATGCGGAGTGTTCGAAAAATACGCCTGGGGCTGCGGGAACTTCACAAAACCGGATAAAAATTAAGAATAAGATCGAGCGAAATCTGCACCGATTGTGTAAAGTTTAAAGCAAAATAAAATAATAAATATCATAGTTACGGGAAAACTACGTGCGCCAATCGAATTTTCTGCAAAATCTACATCAGAAAACGCGAAAAAAGCTGGAGATTTCGTACTTTAATTTTTTGGGGTCAAAAAACTTCAAAGGGGTTAACCTTACGTTTTTTTCAAAATCCGTAAAAATTTTACATGGGGATTTTATTACGTAAATCGATGTATTTCGATGCGGAGTGTTCGAAAAATACGCCTGGGGCTGCGGGAAGTTCACAAAACCGGATAAAAATTAAGAATAAGTTCGAGCGAAATCTGCACCGATTGTGTAAAGTTTAAAGCAAAATAAAATAATAAATATCATAGTTACGGGAAAACTACGTGCGCCAATCGAATTTTCTGCAAAATCTACATCAGAAAACGCGAAAAAAGCTGGAGATTTCGTACTTTAATTTTTTGGGGTCAAAAAACTTCAAAGGGGTTAACCTTACGTTTTTTTCAAAATCCGTAAAAATTTTACATGGGGATTTTATTACGTAAATCGATGTATTTCGATGCGGAGTGTTCGAAAAATACGCCTGGGGCTGCGGGAAGTTCACAAAACCGGATAATAATTAAGAATAAGATCGAGCGAAATCTGCACCGATTGTGTAAAGTTTAAAGCAAAATAAAATAATATATATCATAGTTACGGGAAAACTACGTGCGCCAATCGAATTTTCTGCAAAATCTACATCAGAAAACGCGAAAAAAGCTGGAGATTTCGTACTTTCATTTTTTGGGGTCAAAAAACTTCAAAGGGGTTAACCTTACGTTTTTTTCAAAATCCGTAAAAATTTTACATGGGGATTTTATTACGTAAATCGATGTATTTCGATGCGGAGTGTTCGAAAAATACGCCTGGGGCTGCGGGAAGTTCACAAAACCGGATAAAAATTAAGAATAAGATCGAGCGAAATCTGCACCGATTGTGTAAAGTTTAAAGCAAAATAAAATAATAAATATCATAGTTACGGGAAAACTACGTGCGCCAATCGAATTTTCTGCAAAATCTACATCAGAAAACGCGAAAAAAGCTGGAGATTTCGTACTTTCATTTTTTGGGGTCAAAAAACTTCAAAGGGGTTAACCTTACGTTTTTTTCAAAATCCGTAAAAATTTTACATGGGGATTTTATTACGTAAATCGATGTATTTCGATGCGGAGTGTTCGAAAAATACGCCTGGGGCTGCGGGAACTTCACAAAACCGGATAAAAATTAAGAATAAGATCGAGCGAAATCTGCACCGATTGTGTAAAGTTTAAAGCAAAATAAAATAATAAATATCATAGTTACGGGAAAACTACGTGCGCCAATCGAATTTTCTGCAAAATCTACATCAGAAAACGCGAAAAAAGCTGGAGATTTCGTACTTTCATTTTTTGGGGTCAAAAAACTTCAAAGGGGTTAACCTTACGTTTTTTTCAAAATCCGTAAAAATTTTACATGGGGATTTTATTACGTAAATCGATGTATTTCGATGCGGAGTGTTCGAAAAATACGCCTGGGGCTGCGGGAAGTTCACAAAACCGGATAAAAATTAAGAATAAGTTCGAGCGAAATCTGCACCGATTGTGTAAAGTTTAAAGCAAAATAAAATAATAAATATCATAGTTACGGGAAAACTACGTGCGCCAATCGAATTTTCTGCAAAATCTACATCAGAAAACGCGAAAAAAGCTGGAGATTTCGTACTTTAATTTTTTGGGGTCAAAAAACTTCAAAGGGGTTAACCTTACGTTTTTTTCAAAATCCGTAAAAATTTTACATGGGGATTTTATTACGTAAATCGATGTATTTCGATGCGGAGTGTTCGAAAAATACGCCTGGGGCTGCGGGAAGTTCACAAAACCGGATAATAATTAAGAATAAGATCGAGCGAAATCTGCACCGATTGTGTAAAGTTTAAAGCAAAATAAAATAATATATATCATAGTTACGGGAAAACTACGTGCGCCAATCGAATTTTCTGCAAAATCTACATCAGAAAACGCGAAAAAAGCTGGAGATTTCGTACTTTCATTTTTTGGGGTCAAAAAACTTCAAAGGGGTTAACCTTACGTTTTTTTCAAAATCCGTAAAAATTTTACATGGGGATTTTATTACGTAAATCGATGTATTTCGATGCGGAGTGTTCGAAAAATACGCCTGGGGCTGCGGGAAGTTCACAAAACCGGATAAAAATTAAGAATAAGATCGAGCGAAATCTGCACCGATTGTGTAAAGTTTAAAGCAAAATAAAATAATAAATATCATAGTTACGGGAAAACTACGTGCGCCAATCGAATTTTCTGCAAAATCTACATCAGAAAACGCGAAAAAAGCTGGAGATTTCGTACTTTCATTTTTTGGGGTCAAAAAACTTCAAAGGGGTTAACCTTACGTTTTTTTCAAAATCCGTAAAAATTTTACATGGGGATTTTATTACGTAAATCGATGTATTTCGATGCGGAGTGTTCGAAAAATACGCCTGGGGCTGCGGGAACTTCACAAAACCGGATAAAAATTAAGAATAAGATCGAGCGAAATCTGCACCGATTGTGTAAAGTTTAAAGCAAAATAAAATAATAAATATCATAGTTACGGGAAAACTACGTGCGCCAATCGAATTTTCTGCAAAATCTACATCAGAAAACGCGAAAAAAGCTGGAGATTTCGTACTTTCATTTTTTGGGGTCAAAAAACTTCAAAGGGGTTAACCTTACGTTTTTTTCAAAATCCGTAAAAATTTTACATGGGGATTTTATTACGTAAATCGATGTATTTCGATGCGGAGTGTTCGAAAAATACGCCTGGGGCTGCGGGAAGTTCACAAAACCGGATAAAAATTAAGAATAAGTTCGAGCGAAATCTGCACCGATTGTGTAAAGTTTAAAGCAAAATAAAATAATAAATATCATAGTTACGGGAAAACTACGTGCGCCAATCGAATTTTCTGCAAAATCTACATCAGAAAACGCGAAAAAAGCTGGAGATTTCGTACTTTCATTTTTTGGGGTCAAAAAACTTCAAATGGGTTAACCTTACGTTTTTTTCAAAATCCGTAAAAATTTTACATGGGGATTTTATTACGTAAATCGATGTATTTCGATGCGGAGTGTTCGAAAAATACGCCTGGGGCTGCGGGAAGTTCACAAAACCGGATAAAAATTAAGAATAAGTTCGAGCGAAATCTGCACCGATTGTGTAAAGTTTAAAGCAAAATAAAATAATAAATATCATAGTTACGGGAAAACTACGTGCGCCAATCGAATTTTCTGCAAAATCTACATCAGAAAACGCGAAAAATGCTGGAGATTTCGTACTTTCATTTTTTGGGGTCAAAAAACTTCAAAGGGGTTAACCTTACGTTTTTTTCAAAATCCGTAAAAATTTTACATGGGGATTTTATTACGTAAATCGATGTATTTCGATGCGGAGTGTTCGAAAAATACGCCTGGGGCTGCGGGAAGTTCACAAAACCGGATAAAAATTAAGAATAAGTTCGAGCGAAATCTGCACCGATTGTGTAAAGTTTAAAGCAAAATAAAATAATAAATATCATAGTTACGGGAAAACTACGTGCGCCAATCGAATTTTCTGCAAAATCTACATCAGAAAACGCGAAAAATGCTGGAGATTTCGTACTTTCATTTTTTGGGGTCAAAAAACTTCAAAGGGGTTAACCTTACGTTTTTTTCAAAATCCGTAAAAATTTTACATGGGGATTTTATTACGTAAATCGATGTATTTCGATGCGGAGTGTTCGAAAAATACGCCTGGGGCTGCGGGAACTTCACAAAACCGGATAAAAATTAAGAATAAGATCGAGCGAAATCTGCACCGATTGTGTAAAGTTTAAAGCAAAATAAAATAATAAATATCATAGTTACGGGAAAACTACGTGCGCCAATCGAATTTTCTGCAAAATCTACATCAGAAAACGCGAAAAATGCTGGAGATTTCGTACTTTCATTTTTTGGGGTCAAAAAACTTCAAAGGGGTTAACCTTACGTTTTTTTCAAAATCCGTAAAAATTTTACATGGGGATTTTATTACGTAAATCGATGTATTTCGATGCGGAGTGTTCGAAAAATACGCCTGGGGCTGCGGGAAGTTCACAAAACCGGATAAAAATTAAGAATAAGTTCGAGCGAAATCTGCACCGATTGTGTAAAGTTTAAAGCAAAATAAAATAATAAATATCATAGTTACGGGAAAACTACGTGCGCCAATCGAATTTTCTGCAAAATCTACATCACAAAACGCGAAAAAAGCTGGAGATTTCGTACTTTCATTTTTTGGGGTCAAAAAACTTCAAAGGGGTTAACCTTACGTTTTTTTCAAAATCCGTAAAAATTTTACATGGGGATTTTATTACGTAAATCGATGTATTTCGATGCGGAGTGTTCGAAAAATACGCCTGGGGCTGCGGGAAGTTCACAAAACCGGATAAAAATTAAGAATAAGTTCGAGCGAAATCTGCACCGATTGTGTAAAGTTTAAAGCAAAATAAAATAATAAATATCATAGTTACGGGAAAACTACGTGCGCCAATCAAATTTTCTGCAAAATCTACATCAGAAAACGCGAAAAAAGCTGGAGATTTCGTACTTTAATTTTTTGGGGTCAAAAAACTTCAAAGGGGTTAACCTTACGTTTTTTTCAAAATCCGTAAAAATTTTACATGGGGATTTTATTACGTAAATCGATGTATTTCGATGCGGAGTGTTCGAAAAATACGCCTGGGGCTGCGGGAAGTTCACAAAACCGGATAATAATTAAGAATAAGATCGAGCGAAATCTGCACCGATTGTGTAAAGTTTAAAGCAAAATAAAATAATAAATATCATAGTTACGGGAAAACTACGTGCGCCAATCGAATTTTCTGCAAAATCTACATCAGAAAACGCGAAAAAAGCTGGAGATTTCGTACTTTCATTTTTTGGGGTCAAAAAACTTCAAAGGGGTTAACCTTACGTTTTTTTCAAAATCCGTAAAAATTTTACATGGGGATTTTATTACGTAAATCGATGTATTTCGATGCGGAGTGTTCGAAAAATACGCCTGGGGCTGCGGGAACTTCACAAAACCGGATAAAAATTAAGAATAAGATCGAGCGAAATCTGCACCGATTGTGTAAAGTTTAAAGCAAAATAAAATAATAAATATCATAGTTACGGGAAAACTACGTGCGCCAATCGAATTTTCTGCAAAATCTACATCAGAAAACGCGAAAAAAGCTGGAGATTTCGTACTTTAATTTTTTGGGGTCAAAAAACTTCAAAGGGGTTAACCTTACGTTTTTTTCAAAATCCGTAAAAATTTTACATGGGGATTTTATTACGTAAATCGATGTATTTCGATGCGGAGTGTTCGAAAAATACGCCTGGGGCTGCGGGAAGTTCACAAAACCGGATAAAAATTAAGAATAAGTTCGAGCGAAATCTGCACCGATTGTGTAAAGTTTAAAGCAAAATAAAATAATAAATATCATAGTTACGGGAAAACTACGTGCGCCAATCGAATTTTCTGCAAAATCTACATCAGAAAACGCGAAAAAAGCTGGAGATTTCGTACTTTAATTTTTTGGGGTCAAAAAACTTCAAAGGGGTTAACCTTACGTTTTTTTCAAAATCCGTAAAAATTTTACATGGGGATTTTATTACGTAAATCGATGTATTTCGATGCGGAGTGTTCGAAAAATACGCCTGGGGCTGCGGGAAGTTCACAAAACCGGATAATAATTAAGAATAAGATCGAGCGAAATCTGCACCGATTGTGTAAAGTTTAAAGCAAAATAAAATAATATATATCATAGTTACGGGAAAACTACGTGCGCCAATCGAATTTTCTGCAAAATCTACATCAGAAAACGCGAAAAAAGCTGGAGATTTCGTACTTTCATTTTTTGGGGTCAAAAAACTTCAAAGGGGTTAACCTTACGTTTTTTTCAAAATCCGTAAAAATTTTACATGGGGATTTTATTACGTAAATCGATGTATTTCGATGCGGAGTGTTCGAAAAATACGCCTGGGGCTGCGGGAAGTTCACAAAACCGGATAAAAATTAAGAATAAGATCGAGCGAAATCTGCACCGATTGTGTAAAGTTTAAAGCAAAATAAAATAATAAATATCATAGTTACGGGAAAACTACGTGCGCCAATCGAATTTTCTGCAAAATCTACATCAGAAAACGCGAAAAAAGCTGGAGATTTCGTACTTTCATTTTTTGGGGTCAAAAAACTTCAAAGGGGTTAACCTTACGTTTTTTTCAAAATCCGTAAAAATTTTACATGGGGATTTTATTACGTAAATCGATGTATTTCGATGCGGAGTGTTCGAAAAATACGCCTGGGGCTGCGGGAACTTCACAAAACCGGATAAAAATTAAGAATAAGATCGAGCGAAATCTGCACCGATTGTGTAAAGTTTAAAGCAAAATAAAATAATAAATATCATAGTTACGGGAAAACTACGTGCGCCAATCGAATTTTCTGCAAAATCTACATCAGAAAACGCGAAAAAAGCTGGAGATTTCGTACTTTCATTTTTTGGGGTCAAAAAACTTCAAAGGGGTTAACCTTACGTTTTTTTCAAAATCCGTAAAAATTTTACATGGGGATTTTATTACGTAAATCGATGTATTTCGATGCGGAGTGTTCGAAAAATACGCCTGGGGCTGCGGGAAGTTCACAAAACCGGATAAAAATTAAGAATAAGTTCGAGCGAAATCTGCACCGATTGTGTAAAGTTTAAAGCAAAATAAAATAATAAATATCATAGTTACGGGAAAACTACGTGCGCCAATCGAATTTTCTGCAAAATCTACATCAGAAAACGCGAAAAAAGCTGGAGATTTCGTACTTTAATTTTTTGGGGTCAAAAAACTTCAAAGGGGTTAACCTTACGTTTTTTTCAAAATCCGTAAAAATTTTACATGGGGATTTTATTACGTAAATCGATGTATTTCGATGCGGAGTGTTCGAAAAATACGCCTGGGGCTGCGGGAAGTTCACAAAACCGGATAATAATTAAGAATAAGATCGAGCGAAATCTGCACCGATTGTGTAAAGTTTAAAGCAAAATAAAATAATATATATCATAGTTACGGGAAAACTACGTGCGCCAATCGAATTTTCTGCAAAATCTACATCAGAAAACGCGAAAAAAGCTGGAGATTTCGTACTTTCATTTTTTGGGGTCAAAAAACTTCAAAGGGGTTAACCTTACGTTTTTTTCAAAATCCGTAAAAATTTTACATGGGGATTTTATTACGTAAATCGATGTATTTCGATGCGGAGTGTTCGAAAAATACGCCTGGGGCTGCGGGAAGTTCACAAAACCGGATAAAAATTAAGAATAAGATCGAGCGAAATCTGCACCGATTGTGTAAAGTTTAAAGCAAAATAAAATAATAAATATCATAGTTACGGGAAAACTACGTGCGCCAATCGAATTTTCTGCAAAATCTACATCAGAAAACGCGAAAAAAGCTGGAGATTTCGTACTTTCATTTTTTGGGGTCAAAAAACTTCAAAGGGGTTAACCTTACGTTTTTTTCAAAATCCGTAAAAATTTTACATGGGGATTTTATTACGTAAATCGATGTATTTCGATGCGGAGTGTTCGAAAAATACGCCTGGGGCTGCGGGAACTTCACAAAACCGGATAAAAATTAAGAATAAGATCGAGCGAAATCTGCACCGATTGTGTAAAGTTTAAAGCAAAATAAAATAATAAATATCATAGTTACGGGAAAACTACGTGCGCCAATCGAATTTTCTGCAAAATCTACATCAGAAAACGCGAAAAAAGCTGGAGATTTCGTACTTTCATTTTTTGGGGTCAAAAAACTTCAAAGGGGTTAACCTTACGTTTTTTTCAAAATCCGTAAAAATTTTACATGGGGATTTTATTACGTAAATCGATGTATTTCGATGCGGAGTGTTCGAAAAATACGCCTGGGGCTGCGGGAAGTTCACAAAACCGGATAAAAATTAAGAATAAGTTCGAGCGAAATCTGCACCGATTGTGTAAAGTTTAAAGCAAAATAAAATAATAAATATCATAGTTACGGGAAAACTACGTGCGCCAATCGAATTTTCTGCAAAATCTACATCAGAAAACGCGAAAAAAGCTGGAGATTTCGTACTTTCATTTTTTGGGGTCAAAAAACTTCAAATGGGTTAACCTTACGTTTTTTTCAAAATCCGTAAAAATTTTACATGGGGATTTTATTACGTAAATCGATGTATTTCGATGCGGAGTGTTCGAAAAATACGCCTGGGGCTGCGGGAAGTTCACAAAACCGGATAAAAATTAAGAATAAGTTCGAGCGAAATCTGCACCGATTGTGTAAAGTTTAAAGCAAAATAAAATAATAAATATCATAGTTACGGGAAAACTACGTGCGCCAATCGAATTTTCTGCAAAATCTACATCAGAAAACGCGAAAAATGCTGGAGATTTCGTACTTTCATTTTTTGGGGTCAAAAAACTTCAAAGGGGTTAACCTTACGTTTTTTTCAAAATCCGTAAAAATTTTACATGGGGATTTTATTACGTAAATCGATGTATTTCGATGCGGAGTGTTCGAAAAATACGCCTGGGGCTGCGGGAAGTTCACAAAACCGGATAAAAATTAAGAATAAGTTCGAGCGAAATCTGCACCGATTGTGTAAAGTTTAAAGCAAAATAAAATAATAAATATCATAGTTACGGGAAAACTACGTGCGCCAATCGAATTTTCTGCAAAATCTACATCAGAAAACGCGAAAAATGCTGGAGATTTCGTACTTTCATTTTTTGGGGTCAAAAAACTTCAAAGGGGTTAACCTTACGTTTTTTTCAAAATCCGTAAAAATTTTACATGGGGATTTTATTACGTAAATCGATGTATTTCGATGCGGAGTGTTCGAAAAATACGCCTGGGGCTGCGGGAAGTTCACAAAACCGGATAAAAATTAAGAATAAGTTCGAGCGAAATCTGCACCGATTGTGTAAAGTTTAAAGCAAAATAAAATAATAAATATCATAGTTACGGGAAAACTACGTGCGCCAATCGAATTTTCTGCAAAATCTACATCACAAAACGCGAAAAAAGCTGGAGATTTCGTACTTTCATTTTTTGGGGTCAAAAAACTTCAAAGGGGTTAACCTTACGTTTTTTTCAAAATCCGTAAAAATTTTACATGGGGATTTTATTACGTAAATCGATGTATTTCGATGCGGAGTGTTCGAAAAATACGCCTGGGGCTGCGGGAAGTTCACAAAACCGGATAAAAATTAAGAATAAGTTCGAGCGAAATCTGCACCGATTGTGTAAAGTTTAAAGCAAAATAAAATAATAAATATCATAGTTACGGGAAAACTACGTGCGCCAATCAAATTTTCTGCAAAATCTACATCAGAAAACGCGAAAAAAGCTGGAGATTTCGTACTTTAATTTTTTGGGGTCAAAAAACTTCAAAGGGGTTAACCTTACGTTTTTTTCAAAATCCGTAAAAATTTTACATGGGGATTTTATTACGTAAATCGATGTATTTCGATGCGGAGTGTTCGAAAAATACGCCTGGGGCTGCGGGAAGTTCACAAAACCGGATAATAATTAAGAATAAGATCGAGCGAAATCTGCACCGATTGTGTAAAGTTTAAAGCAAAATAAAATAATAAATATCATAGTTACGGGAAAACTACGTGCGCCAATCGAATTTTCTGCAAAATCTACATCAGAAAACGCGAAAAAAGCTGGAGATTTCGTACTTTCATTTTTTGGGGTCAAAAAACTTCAAAGGGGTTAACCTTACGTTTTTTTCAAAATCCGTAAAAATTTTACATGGGGATTTTATTACGTAAATCGATGTATTTCGATGCGGAGTGTTCGAAAAATACGCCTGGGGCTGCGGGAACTTCACAAAACCGGATAAAAATTAAGAATAAGATCGAGCGAAATCTGCACCGATTGTGTAAAGTTTAAAGCAAAATAAAATAATAAATATCATAGTTACGGGAAAACTACGTGCGCCAATCGAATTTTCTGCAAAATCTACATCAGAAAACGCGAAAAAAGCTGGAGATTTCGTACTTTAATTTTTTGGGGTCAAAAAACTTCAAAGGGGTTAACCTTACGTTTTTTTCAAAATCCGTAAAAATTTTACATGGGGATTTTATTACGTAAATCGATGTATTTCGATGCGGAGTGTTCGAAAAATACGCCTGGGGCTGCGGGAAGTTCACAAAACCGGATAAAAATTAAGAATAAGTTCGAGCGAAATCTGCACCGATTGTGTAAAGTTTAAAGCAAAATAAAATAATAAATATCATAGTTACGGGAAAACTACGTGCGCCAATCGAATTTTCTGCAAAATCTACATCAGAAAACGCGAAAAAAGCTGGAGATTTCGTACTTTAATTTTTTGGGGTCAAAAAACTTCAAAGGGGTTAACCTTACGTTTTTTTCAAAATCCGTAAAAATTTTACATGGGGATTTTATTACGTAAATCGATGTATTTCGATGCGGAGTGTTCGAAAAATACGCCTGGGGCTGCGGGAAGTTCACAAAACCGGATAATAATTAAGAATAAGATCGAGCGAAATCTGCACCGATTGTGTAAAGTTTAAAGCAAAATAAAATAATATATATCATAGTTACGGGAAAACTACGTGCGCCAATCGAATTTTCTGCAAAATCTACATCAGAAAACGCGAAAAAAGCTGGAGATTTCGTACTTTCATTTTTTGGGGTCAAAAAACTTCAAAGGGGTTAACCTTACGTTTTTTTCAAAATCCGTAAAAATTTTACATGGGGATTTTATTACGTAAATCGATGTATTTCGATGCGGAGTGTTCGAAAAATACGCCTGGGGCTGCGGGAAGTTCACAAAACCGGATAAAAATTAAGAATAAGTTCGAGCCAAATCTGCACCGATTGTGTAAAGTTTAAAGCAAAATAAAATAATAAATATCATAGTTACGGGAAAACTACGTGCGCCAATCGAATTTTCTGCAAAATCTACATCAGAAAACGCGAAAAAAGCTGGAGATTTCGTACTTTAATTTTTTGGGGTCAAAAAACTTCAAAGGGGTTAACCTTACGTTTTTTTCAAAATCCGTAAAAATTTTACATGGGGATTTTATTACGTAAATCGATGTATTTCGATGCGGAGTGTTCGAAAAATACGCCTGGGGCTGCGGGAAGTTCACAAAACCGGATAATAATTAAGAATAAGATCGAGCGAAATCTGCACCGATTGTGTAAAGTTTAAAGCAAAATAAAATAATAAATATCATAGTTACGGGAAAACTACGTGCGCCAATCGAATTTTCTGCAAAATCTACATCAGAAAACGCGAAAAAAGCTGGAGATTTCGTACATTCATTTTTTGGGGTCAAAAAACTTCAAAGGGGTTAACCTTACGTTTTTTTCAAAATCCGTAAAAATTTTACATGGGGATTTTATTACGTAAATCGATGTATTTCGATGCGGAGTGTTCGAAAAATACGCCTGGGGCTGCGGGAACTTCACAAAACCGGATAAAAATTAAGAATAAGATCGAGCGAAATCTGCACCGATTGTGTAAAGTTTAAAGCAAAATAAAATAATAAATATCATAGTTACGGGAAAACTACGTGCGCCAATCGAATTTTCTGCAAAATCTACATCAGAAAACGCGAAAAAAGCTGGAGATTTCGTACTTTAATTTTTTGGGGTCAAAAAACTTCAAAGGGGTTAACCTTACGTTTTTTTCAAAATCCGTAAAAATTTTACATGGGGATTTTATTACGTAAATCGATGTATTTCGATGCGGAGTGTTCGAAAAATACGCCTGGGGCTGCGGGAAGTTCACAAAACCGGATAATAATTAAGAATAAGATCGAGCGAAATCTGCACCGATTGTGTAAAGTTTAAAGCAAAATAAAATAATAAATATCATAGTTACGGGAAAACTACGTGCGCCAATCGAATTTTCTGCAAAATCTACATCAGAAAACGCGAAAAAAGCTGGAGATTTCGTACTTTCATTTTTTGGGGTCAAAAAACTTCCAAGGGGTTAACCTTACGTTTTTTTCAAAATCCGTAAAAATTTTACATGGGGATTTTATTACGTAAATCGATGTATTTCGATGCGGAGTGTTCGAAAAATACGCCTGGGGCTGCGGGAAGTTCACAAAACCGGATAAAAATTAAGAATAAGTTCGAGCGAAATCTGCACCGATTGTGTAAAGTTTAAAGCAAAATAAAATAATAAATATCATAGTTACGGGAAAACTACGTGCGCCAATCGAATTTTCTGCAAAATCTACATCAGAAAACGCGAAAAAAGCTGGAGATTTCGTACTTTCATTTTTTGGGGTCAAAAAACTTCAAAGGGGTTAACCTTACGTTTTTTTCAAAATCCGTAAAAATTTTACATGGGGATTTTATTACGTAAATCGATGTATTTCGATGCGGAGTGTTCGAAAAATACGCCTGGGGCTGCGGGAAGTTCACAAAACCGGATAAAAATTAAGAATAAGTTCGAGCGAAATCTGCACCGATTGTGTAAAGTTTAAAGCAAAATAAAATAATAAATATCATAGTTACGGGAAAACTACGTGCGCCAATCGAATTTTCTGCAAAATCTACATCACAAAACGCGAAAAAAGCTGGAGATTTCGTACTTTCATTTTTTGGGGTCAAAAAACTTCAAAGGGGTTAACCTTACGTTTTTTTCAAAATCCGTAAAAATTTTACATGGGGATTTTATTACGTAAATCGATGTATTTCGATGCGGAGTGTTCGAAAAATACGCCTGGGGCTGCGGAAAGTTCACAAAACCGGATAAAAATTAAGAATAAGTTCGAGCGAAATCTGCACCGATTGTGTAAAGTTTAAAGCAAAATAAAATAATAAATATCATAGTTACGGGAAAACTACGTGCGCCAATCGAATTTTCTGCAAAATCTACATCAGAAAACGCGAAAAAAGCTGGAGATTTCGTACTTTCATTTTTTGGGGTCAAAAAACTTCAAAGGGGTTAACCTTACGTTTTTTTCAAAATCCGTAAAAATTTTACATGGGGATTTTATTACGTAAATCGATGTATTTCGATGCGGAGTGTTCGAAAAATACGCCTGGGGCTGCGGGAAGTTCACAAAACCGGATAAAAATTAAGAATAAGTTCGAGCGAAATCTGCACCGATTGTGTAAAGTTTAAAGCAAAATAAAATAATAAATATCATAGTTACGGGAAAACTACGTGCGCCAATCGAATTTTCTGCAAAATCTACATCAGAAAACGCGAAAAAAGCTGGAGATTTCGTACTTTAATTTTTTGGGGTCAAAAAACTTCAAAGGGGTTAACCTTACGTTTTTTTCAAAATCCGTAAAAATTTTACATGGGGATTTTATTACGTAAATCGATGTATTTCGATGCGGAGTGTTCGAAAAATACGCCTGGGGCTGCGGGAAGTTCACAAAACCGGATAATAATTAAGAATAAGATCGAGCGAAATCTGCACCGATTGTGTAAAGTTTAAAGCAAAATAAAATAATAAATATCATAGTTACGGGAAAACTACGTGCGCCAATCGAATTTTCTGCAAAATCTACATCAGAAAACGCGAAAAAAGCTGGAGATTTCGTACTTTCATTTTTTGGGGTCAAAAAACTTCAAAGGGGTTAACCTTACGTTTTTTTCAAAATCCGTAAAAATTTTACATGGGGATTTTATTACGTAAATCGATGTATTTCGATGCGGAGTGTTCGAAAAATACGCCTGGGGCTGCGGGAACTTCACAAAACCGGATAAAAATTAAGAATAAGATCGAGCGAAATCTGCACCGATTGTGTAAAGTTTAAAGCAAAATAAAATAATAAATATCATAGTTACGGGAAAACTACGTGCGCCAATCGAATTTTCTGCAAAATCTACATCAGAAAACGCGAAAAAAGCTGGAGATTTCGTACTTTAATTTTTTGGGGTCAAAAAACTTCAAAGGGGTTAACCTTACGTTTTTTTCAAAATCCGTAAAAATTTTACATGGGGATTTTATTACGTAAATCGATGTATTTCGATGCGGAGTGTTCGAAAAATACGCCTGGGGCTGCGGGAAGTTCACAAAACCGGATAATAATTAAGAATAAGATCGAGCGAAATCTGCACCGATTGTGTAAAGTTTAAAGCAAAATAAAATAATAAATATCATAGTTACGGGAAAACTACGTGCGCCAATCGAATTTTCTGCAAAATCTACATCAGAAAACGCGAAAAAAGCTGGAGATTTCGTACTTTCATTTTTTGGGGTCAAAAAACTTCCAAGGGGTTAACCTTACGTTTTTTTCAAAATCCGTAAAAATTTTACATGGGGATTTTATTACGTAAATCGATGTATTTCGATGCGGAGTGTTCGAAAAATACGCCTGGGGCTGCGGGAAGTTCACAAAACCGGATAAAAATTAAGAATAAGTTCGAGCGAAATCTGCACCGATTGTGTAAAGTTTAAAGCAAAATAAAATAATAAATATCATAGTTACGGGAAAACTACGTGCGCCAATCGAATTTTCTGCAAAATCTACATCAGAAAACGCGAAAAAAGCTGGAGATTTCGTACTTTCATTTTTTGGGGTCAAAAAACTTCAAAGGGGTTAACCTTACGTTTTTTTCAAAATCCGTAAAAATTTTACATGGGGATTTTATTACGTAAATCGATGTATTTCGATGCGGAGTGTTCGAAAAATACGCCTGGGGCTGCGGGAAGTTCACAAAACCGGATAAAAATTAAGAATAAGTTCGAGCGAAATCTGCACCGATTGTGTAAAGTTTAAAGCAAAATAAAATAATAAATATCATAGTTACGGGAAAACTACGTGCGCCAATCGAATTTTCTGCAAAATCTACATCACAAAACGCGAAAAAAGCTGGAGATTTCGTACTTTCATTTTTTGGGGTCAAAAAACTTCAAAGGGGTTAACCTTACGTTTTTTTCAAAATCCGTAAAAATTTTACATGGGGATTTTATTACGTAAATCGATGTATTTCGATGCGGAGTGTTCGAAAAATACGCCTGGGGCTGCGGAAAGTTCACAAAACCGGATAAAAATTAAGAATAAGTTCGAGCGAAATCTGCACCGATTGTGTAAAGTTTAAAGCAAAATAAAATAATAAATATCATAGTTACGGGAAAACTACGTGCGCCAATCGAATTTTCTGCAAAATCTACATCAGAAAACGCGAAAAAAGCTGGAGATTTCGTACTTTCATTTTTTGGGGTCAAAAAACTTCAAAGGGGTTAACCTTACGTTTTTTTCAAAATCCGTAAAAATTTTACATGGGGATTTTATTACGTAAATCGATGTATTTCGATGCGGAGTGTTCGAAAAATACGCCTGGGGCTGCGGGAAGTTCACAAAACCGGATAAAAATTAAGAATAAGTTCGAGCGAAATCTGCACCGATTGTGTAAAGTTTAAAGCAAAATAAAATAATAAATATCATAGTTACGGGAAAACTACGTGCGCCAATCGAATTTTCTGCAAAATCTACATCACAAAACGCGAAAAAAGCTGGAGATTTCGTACTTTCATTTTTTGGGGTCAAAAAACTTCAAAGGGGTTAACCTTACGTTTTTTTCAAAATCCGTAAAAATTTTACATGGGGATTTTATTACGTAAATCGATGTATTTCGATGCGGAGTGTTCGAAAAATACGCCTGGGGCTGCGGGAAGTTCACAAAACCGGATAAAAATTAAGAATAAGTTCGAGCGAAATCTGCACCGATTGTGTAAAGTTTAAAGCAAAATAAAATAATAAATATCATAGTTACGGGAAAACTACGTGCGCCAATCGAATTTTCTGCAAAATCTACATCAGAAAACGCGAAAAAAGCTGGAGATTTCGTACTTTCATTTTTTGGGGTCAAAAAACTTCAAAGGGGTTAACCTTACGTTTTTTTCAAAATCCGTAAAAATTTTACATGGGGATTTTATTACGTAAATCGATGTATTTCGATGCGGAGTGTTCGAAAAATACGCCTGGGGCTGCGGAAAGTTCACAAAACCGGATAAAAATTAAGAATAAGTTCGAGCGAAATCTGCACCGATTGTGTAAAGTTTAAAGCAAAATAAAATAATAAATATCATAGTTACGGGAAAACTACGTGCGCCAATCGAATTTTCTGCAAAATCTACATCAGAAAACGCGAAAAAAGCTGGAGATTTCGTACTTTCATTTTTTGGGGTCAAAAAACTTCAAAGGGGTTAACCTTACGTTTTTTTCAAAATCCGTAAAAATTTTACATGGGGATTTTATTACGTAAATCGATGTATTTCGATGCGGAGTGTTCGAAAAATACGCCTGGGGCTGCGGGAAGTTCACAAAACCGGATAATAATTAAGAATAAGATCGAGCGAAATCTGCCCCGATTGTGTAAAGTTTAAAGCAAAATAAAATAATAAATATCATAGTTACGGGAAAACTACGTGCGCCAATCGAATTTTCTGCAAAATCTACATCAGAAAACGCGAAAAAAGCTGGAGATTTCGTACTTTCATTTTTTGGGGTCAAAAAACTTCAAAGGGGTTAACCTTACGTTTTTTTCAAAATCCGTAAAAATTTTACATGGGGATTTTATTACGTAAATCGATGTATTTCGATGCGGAGTGTTCGAAAAATACGCCTGGGGCTGCGGGAAGTTCACAAAACCGGATAAAAATTAAGAATAAGTTCGAGCGAAATCTGCACCGATTGTGTAAAGTTTAAAGCAAAATAAAATAATAAATATCATAGTTACGGGAAAACTACGTGCGCCAATCGAATTTTCTGCAAAATCTACATCAGAAAACGCGAAAAATGCTGGAGATTTCGTACTTTCATTTTTTGGGTTCAAAAAACTTCAAAGGGGTTAACCTTACGTTTTTTTCAAAATCCGTAAAAATTTTACATGGGGATTTTATTACGTAAATCGATGTATTTCGATGCGGAGTGTTCGAAAAATACGCCTGGGGCTGCGGGAAGTTCACAAAACCGGATAAAAATTAAGAATAAGTTCGAGCGAAATCTGCACCGATTGTGTAAAGTTTAAAGCAAAATAAAATAATAAATATCATAGTTACGGGAAAACTACGTGCGCCAATCGAATTTTCTGCAAAATCTACATCAGAAAACGCGAAAAAAGCTGGAGATTTCGTACTTTCATTTTTTGGGGTCAAAAAACTTCAAAGGGGTTAACCTTACGTTTTTTTCAAAATCCGTAAAAATTTTACATGGGGATTTTATTACGTAAATCGATGTATTTCGATGCGGAGTGTTCGAAAAATACGCCTGGGGCTGCGGGAAGTTCACAAAACCGGATAAAAATTAAGAATAAGTTCGAGCGAAATCTGCACCGATTGTGTAAAGTTTAAAGCAAAATAAAATAATAAATATCATAGTTACGGGAAAACTACGTGCGCCAATCGAATTTTCTGCAAAATCTACATCAGAAAACGCGAAAAAAGCTGGAGATTTCGTACTTTCATTTTTTGGGGTCAAAAAACTTCAAAGAGGTTAACCTTACGTTTTTTTCAAAATCCGTAAAAATTTTACATGGGGATTTTATTACGTAAATCGATGTATTTCGATGCGGAGTGTTCGAAAAATACGCCTGGGGCTGCGGGAAGTTCACAAAACCGGATAAAAATTAAGAATAAGTTCGAGCGAAATCTGCACCGATTGTGTAAAGTTTAAAGCAAAATAAAATAATAAATATCATAGTTACGGGAAAACTACGTGCGCCAATCGAATTTTCTGCAAAATCTACATCAGAAAACGCGAAAAAAGCTGGAGATTTCGTACTTTCATTTTTTGGGGTCAAAAAACTTCAAAGGGGTTAACCTTACGTTTTTTTCAAAATCCGTAAAAATTTTACATGGGGATTTTATTACGTAAATCGATGTATTTCGATGCGGAGTGTTCGAAAAATACGCCTGGGGCTGCGGGAAGTTCACAAAACCGGATAATAATTAAGAATAAGATCGAGCGAAATCTGCACCGATTGTGTAAAGTTTAAAGCAAAATAAAATAATAAATATCATAGTTACGGGAAAACTACGTGCGCCAATCGAATTTTCTGCAAAATCTACATCAGAAAACGCGAAAAAAGCTGGAGATTTCGTACTTTCATTTTTTGGGGTCAAAAAACTTCAAAGGGGTTAACCTTACGTTTTTTTCAAAATCCGTAAAAATTTTACATGGGGATTTTATTACGTAAATCGATGTATTTCGATGCGGAGTGTTCGAAAAATACGCCTGGGGCTGCGGGAAGTTCACAAAACCGGATAAAAATTAAGAATAAGTTCGAGCGAAATCTGCACCGATTGTGTAAAGTTTAAAGCAAAATAAAATAATAAATATCATAGTTACGGGAAAACTACGTGCGCCAATCGAATTTTCTGCAAAATCTACATCAGAAAACGCGAAAAAAGCTGGAGATTTCGTACTTTAATTTTTTGGGGTCAAAAAACTTCAAAGGGGTTAACCTTACGTTTTTTTCAAAATCCGTAAAAATTTTACATGGGGATTTTATTACGTAAATCGATGTATTTCGATGCGGAGTGTTCGAAAAATACGCCTGGGGCTGCGGGAACTTCACAAAACCGGATAAAAATTAAGAATAAGATCGAGCGAAATCTGCACCGATTGTGTAAAGTTTAAAGCAAAATAAAATAATAAATATCATAGTTACGGGAAAACTACGTGCGCCAATCGAATTTTCTGCAAAATCTACATCAGAAAACGCGAAAAAAGCTGGAGATTTCGTACTTTAATTTTTTGGGGTCAAAAAACTTCAAAGGGGTTAACCTTACGTTTTTTTCAAAATCCGTAAAAATTTTACATGGGGATTTTATTACGTAAATCGATGTATTTCGATGCGGAGTGTTCGAAAAATACGCCTGGGGCTGCGGGAAGTTCACAAAACCGGATAAAAATTAAGAATAAGTTCGAGCGAAATCTGCACCGATTGTGTAAAGTTTAAAGCAAAATAAAATAATAAATATCATAGTTACGGGAAAACTACGTGCGCCAATCGAATTTTCTGCAAAATCTACATCAGAAAACGCGAAAAAAGCTGGAGATTTCGTACTTTCATTTTTTGGGGTCAAAAAACTTCAAAGGGGTTAACCTTACGTTTTTTTCAAAATCCGTAAAAATTTTACATGGGGATTTTATTACGTAAATCGATGTATTTCGATGCGGAGTGTTCGAAAAATACGCCTGGGGCTGCGGGAACTTCACAAAACCGGATAAAAATTAAGAATAAGATCGAGCGAAATCTGCACCGATTGTGTAAAGTTTAAAGCAAAATAAAATAATAAATATCATAGTTACGGGAAAACTACGTGCGCCAATCGAATTTTCTGCAAAATCTACATCAGAAAACGCGAAAAAAGCTGGAGATTTCGTACTTTCATTTTTTGGGGTCAAAAAACTTCAAAGGGGTTAACCTTACGTTTTTTTCAAAATCCGTAAAAATTTTACATGGGGATTTTATTACGTAAATCGATGTATTTCGATGCGGAGTGTTCGAAAAATACGCCTGGGGCTGCGGGAAGTTCACAAAACCGGATAATAATTAAGAATAAGATCGAGCGAAATCTGCACCGATTGTGTAAAGTTTAAAGCAAAATAAAATAATAAATATCATAGTTACGGGAAAACTACGTGCGCCAATCGAATTTTCTGCAAAATCTACATCAGAAAACGCGAAAAAAGCTGGAGATTTCGTACTTTCATTTTTTGGGGTCAAAAAACTTCAAAGGGGTTAACCTTACGTTTTTTTCAAAATCCGTAAAAATTTTACATGGGGATTTTATTACGTAAATCGATGTATTTCGATGCGGAGTGTTCGAAAAATACGCCTGGGGCTGCGGGAAGTTCACAAAACCGGATAAAAATTAAGAATAAGATCGAGCGAAATCTGCACCGATTGTGTAAAGTTTAAAGCAAAATAAAATAATAAATATCATAGTTACGGGAAAACTACGTGCGCCAATCGAATTTTCTGCAAAATCTACATCAGAAAACGCGAAAAAAGCTGGAGATTTCGTACTTTCATTTTTTGGGGTCAAAAAACTTCAAAGGGGTTAACCTTACGTTTTTTTCAAAATCCGTAAAAATTTTACATGGGGATTTTATTACGTAAATCGATGTATTTCGATGCGGAGTGTTCGAAAAATACGCCTGGGGCTGCGGGAAGTTCACAAAACCGGATAAAAATTAAGAATAAGTTCGAGCGAAATCTGCACCGATTGTGTAAAGTTTAAAGCAAAATAAAATAATAAATATCATAGTTACGGGAAAACTACGTGCGCCAATCGAATTTTCTGCAAAATCTACATCAGAAAACGCGAAAAAAGCTGGAGATTTCGTACTTTCATTTTTTGGGGTCAAAAAACTTCAAAGGGGTTAACCTTACGTTTTTTTCAAAATCCGTAAAAATTTTACATGGGGATTTTATTACGTAAATCGATGTATTTCGATGCGGAGTGTTCGAAAAATACGCCTGGGGCTGCGGGAAGTTCACAAAACCGGATAAAAATTAAGAATAAGATCGAGCGAAATCTGCACCGATTGTGTAAAGTTTAAAGCAAAATAAAATAATAAATATCATAGTTACGGGAAAACTACGTGCGCCAATCGAATTTTCTGCAAAATCTACATCAGAAAACGCGAAAAAAGCTGGAGATTTCGTACTTTCATTTTTTGGGGTCAAAAAACTTCAAAGGGGTTAACCTTACGTTTTTTTCAAAATCCGTAAAAATTTTACATGGGGATTTTATTACGTAAATCGATGTATTTCGATGCGGAGTGTTCGAAAAATACGCCTGGGGCTGCGGGAAGTTCACAAAACCGGATAAAAATTAAGAATAAGATCGAGCGAAATCTGCACCGATTGTGTAAAGTTTAAAGCAAAATAAAATAATAAATATCATAGTTACGGGAAAACTACGTGCGCCAATCGAATTTTCTGCAAAATCTACATCAGAAAACGCGAAAAAAGCTGGAGATTTCGTACTTTAATTTTTTGGGGTCAAAAAACTTCAAAGGGGTTAACCTTACGTTTTTTTCAAAATCCGTAAAAATTTTACATGGGGATTTTATTACGTAAATCGATGTATTTCGATGCGGAGTGTTCGAAAAATACGCCTGGGGCTGCGGGAAGTTCACAAAACCGGATAAAAATTAAGAATAAGTTCGAGCGAAATCTGCACCGATTGTGTAAAGTTTAAAGCAAAATAAAATAATAAATATCATAGTTACGGGAAAACTACGTGCGCCAATCGAATTTTCTGCAAAATCTACATCAGAAAACGCGAAAAAAGCTGGAGATTTCGTACTTTCATTTTTTGGGGTCAAAAAACTTCAAAGGGGTTAACCTTACGTTTTTTTCAAAATCCGTAAAAATTTTACATGGGGATTTTATTACGTAAATCGATGTATTTCGATGCGGAGTGTTCGAAAAATACGCCTGGGGCTGCGGGAAGTTCACAAAACCGGATAAAAATTAAGAATAAGTTCGAGCGAAATCTGCACCGATTGTGTAAAGTTTAAAGCAAAATAAAATAATAAATATCATAGTTACGGGAAAACTACGTGCGCCAATCGAATTTTCTGCAAAATCTACATCAGAAAACGCGAAAAAAGCTGGAGATTTCGTACTTTCATTTTTTGGGGTCAAAAAACTTCAAAGGGGTTAACCTTACGTTTTTTTCAAAATCCGTAAAAATTTTACATGGGGATTTTATTACGTAAATCGATGTATTTCGATGCGGAGTGTTCGAAAAATACGCCTGGGGCTGCGGAAAGTTCACAAAACCGGATAATAATTAAGAATAAGATCGAGCGAAATCTGCACCGATTGTGTAAAGTTTAAAGCAAAATAAAATAATAAATATCATAGTTACGGGAAAACTACGTGCGCCAATCGAATTTTCTGCAAAATCTACATCAGAAAACGCGAAAAAAGCTGGAGATTTCGTACTTTCATTTTTTGGGGTCAAAAAACTTCAAAGGGGTTAACCTTACGTTTTTTTCAAAATCCGTAAAAATTTTACATGGGGATTTTATTACGTAAATCGATGTATTTCGATGCGGAGTGTTCGAAAAATACGCCTGGGGCTGCGGGAAGTTCACAAAACCGGATAAAAATTAAGAATAAGTTCGAGCGAAATCTGCACCGATTGTGTAAAGTTTAAAGCAAAATAAAATAATAAATATCATAGTTACGGGAAAACTACGTGCGCCAATCGAATTTTCTGCAAAATCTACATCAGAAAACGCGAAAAAAGCTGGAGATTTCGTACTTTCATTTTTTGGGGTCAAAAAACTTCAAAGGGGTTAACCTTACGTTTTTTTCAAAATCCGTAAAAATTTTACATGGGGATTTTATTACGTAAATCGATGTATTTCGATGCGGAGTGTTCGAAAAATACGCCTGGGGCTGCGGGAACTTCACAAAACCGGATAAAAATTAAGAATAAGATCGAGCGAAATCTGCACCGATTGTGTAAAGTTTAAAGCAAAATAAAATAATAAATATCATAGTTACGGGAAAACTACGTGCGCCAATCGAATTTTCTGCAAAATCTACATCAGAAAACGCGAAAAAAGCTGGAGATTTCGTACTTTAATTTTTTGGGGTCAAAAAACTTCAAAGGGGTTAACCTTACGTTTTTTTCAAAATCCGTAAAAATTTTACATGGGGATTTTATTACGTAAATCGATGTATTTCGATGCGGAGTGTTCGAAAAATACGCCTGGGGCTGCGGGAACTTCACAAAACCGGATAAAAATTAAGAATAAGATCGAGCGAAATCTGCACCGATTGTGTAAAGTTTAAAGCAAAATAAAATAATAAATATCATAGTTACGGGAAAACTACGTGCGCCAATCGAATTTTCTGCAAAATCTACATCAGAAAACGCGAAAAAAGCTGGAGATTTCGTACTTTCATTTTTTGGGGTCAAAAAACTTCAAAGGGGTTAACCTTACGTTTTTTTCAAAATCCGTAAAAATTTTACATGGGGATTTTATTACGTAAATCGATGTATTTCGATGCGGAGTGTTCGAAAAATACGCCTGGGGCTGCGGGAAGTTCACAAAACCGGATAAAAATTAAGAATAAGTTCGAGCGAAATCTGCACCGATTGTGTAAAGTTTAAAGCAAAATAAAATAATAAATATCATAGTTACGGGAAAACTACGTGCGCCAATCGAATTTTCTGCAAAATCTACATCAGAAAACGCGAAAAATGCTGGAGATTTCGTACTTTCATTTTTTGGGGTCAAAAAACTTCAAAGGGGTTAACCTTACGTTTTTTTCAAAATCCGTAAAAATTTTACATGGGGATTTTATTACGTAAATCGATGTATTTCGATGCGGAGTGTTCGAAAAATACGCCTGGGGCTGCGGGAAGTTCACAAAACCGGATAATAATTAAGAATAAGATCGAGCGAAATCTGCACCGATTGTGTAAAGTTTAAAGCAAAATAAAATAATATATATCATAGTTACGGGAAAACTACGTGCGCCAATCGAATTTTCTGCAAAATCTACATCAGAAAACGCGAAAAAAGCTGGAGATTTCGTACTTTCATTTTTTGGGGTCAAAAAACTTCAAAGGGGTTAACCTTACGTTTTTTTCAAAATCCGTAAAAATTTTACATGGGGATTTTATTACGTAAATCGATGTATTTCGATGCGGAGTGTTCGAAAAATACGCCTGGGGCTGCGGGAAGTTCACAAAACCGGATAAAAATTAAGAATAAGTTCGAGCGAAATCTGCACCGATTGTGTAAAGTTTAAAGCAAAATAAAATAATAAATATCATAGTTACGGGAAAACTACGTGCGCCAATCGAATTTTCTGCAAAATCTACATCAGAAAACGCGAAAAAAGCTGGAGATTTCGTACTTTCATTTTTTGGGGTCAAAAAACTTCAAAGGGGTTAACCTTACGTTTTTTTCAAAATCCGTAAAAATTTTACATGGGGATTTTATTACGTAAATCGATGTATTTCGATGCGGAGTGTTCGAAAAATACGCCTGGGGCTGCGGAAAGTTCACAAAACCGGATAATAATTAAGAATAAGATCGAGCGAAATCTGCACCGATTGTGTAAAGTTTAAAGCAAAATAAAATAATAAATATCATAGTTACGGGAAAACTACGTGCGCCAATCGAATTTTCTGCAAAATCTACATCAGAAAACGCGAAAAAAGCTGGAGATTTCGTACTTTCATTTTTTGGGGTCAAAAAACTTCAAAGGGGTTAACCTTACGTTTTTTTCAAAATCCGTAAAAATTTTACATGGGGATTTTATTACGTAAATCGATGTATTTCGATGCGGAGTGTTCGAAAAATACGCCTGGGGCTGCGGGAAGTTCACAAAACCGGATAAAAATTAAGAATAAGTTCGAGCGAAATCTGCACCGATTGTGTAAAGTTTAAAGCAAAATAAAATAATAAATATCATAGTTACGGGAAAACTACGTGCGCCAATCGAATTTTCTGCAAAATCTACATCAGAAAACGCGAAAAAAGCTGGAGATTTCGTACTTTCATTTTTTGGGGTCAAAAAACTTCAAAGGGGTTAACCTTACGTTTTTTTCAAAATCCGTAAAAATTTTACATGGGGATTTTATTACGTAAATCGATGTATTTCGATGCGGAGTGTTCGAAAAATACGCCTGGGGCTGCGGGAAGTTCACAAAACCGGATAATAATTAAGAATAAGATCGAGCGAAATCTGCACCGATTGTGTAAAGTTTAAAGCAAAATAAAATAATAAATATCATAGTTACGGGAAAACTACGTGCGCCAATCGAATTTTCTGCAAAATCTACATCAGAAAACGCGAAAAAAGCTGGAGATTTCGTACTTTCATTTTTTGGGGTCAAAAAACTTCAAAGGGGTTAACCTTACGTTTTTTTCAAAATCCGTAAAAATTTTACATGGGGATTTTATTACGTAAATCGATGTATTTCGATGCGGAGTGTTCGAAAAATACGCCTGGGGCTGCGGGAAGTTCACAAAACCGGATAAAAATTAAGAATAAGTTCGAGCGAAATCTGCACCGATTGTGTAAAGTTTAAAGCAAAATAAAATAATAAATATCATAGTTACGGGAAAACTACGTGCGCCAATCGAATTTTCTGCAAAATCTACATCAGAAAACGCGAAAAAAGCTGGAGATTTCGTACTTTCATTTTTTGGGGTCAAAAAACTTCAAAGGGGTTAACCTTACGTTTTTTTCAAAATCCGTAAAAATTTTACATGGGGATTTTATTACGTAAATCGATGTATTTCGATGCGGAGTGTTCGAAAAATACGCCTGGGGCTGCGGGAACTTCACAAAACCGGATAAAAATTAAGAATAAGATCGAGCGAAATCTGCACCGATTGTGTAAAGTTTAAAGCAAAATAAAATAATAAATATCATAGTTACGGGAAAACTACGTGCGCCAATCGAATTTTCTGCAAAATCTACATCAGAAAACGCGAAAAAAGCTGGAGATTTCGTACTTTCATTTTTTGGGGTCAAAAAACTTCAAAGGGGTTAACCTTACGTTTTTTTCAAAATCCGTAAAAATTTTACATGGGGATTTTATTACGTAAATCGATGTATTTCGATGCGGAGTGTTCGAAAAATACGCCTGGGGCTGCGGGAAGTTCACAAAACCGGATAATAATTAAGAATAAGATCGAGCGAAATCTGCACCGATTGTGTAAAGTTTAAAGCAAAATAAAATAATAAATATCATAGTTACGGGAAAACTACGTGCGCCAATCGAATTTTCTGCAAAATCTACATCAGAAAACGCGAAAAAAGCTGGAGATTTCGTACTTTCATTTTTTGGGGTCAAAAAACTTCAAAGGGGTTAACCTTACGTTTTTTTCAAAATCCGTAAAAATTTTACATGGGGATTTTATTACGTAAATCGATGTATTTCGATGCGGAGTGTTCGAAAAATACGCCTGGGGCTGCGGGAAGTTCACAAAACCGGATAAAAATTAAGAATAAGATCGAGCGAAATCTGCACCGATTGTGTAAAGTTTAAAGCAAAATAAAATAATAAATATCATAGTTACGGGAAAACTACGTGCGCCAATCGAATTTTCTGCAAAATCTACATCAGAAAACGCGAAAAAAGCTGGAGATTTCGTACTTTCATTTTTTGGGGTCAAAAAACTTCAAAGGGGTTAACCTTACGTTTTTTTCAAAATCCGTAAAAATTTTACATGGGGATTTTATTACGTAAATCGATGTATTTCGATGCGGAGTGTTCGAAAAATACGCCTGGGGCTGCGGGAAGTTCACAAAACCGGATAAAAATTAAGAATAAGTTCGAGCGAAATCTGCACCGATTGTGTAAAGTTTAAAGCAAAATAAAATAATAAATATCATAGTTACGGGAAAACTACGTGCGCCAATCGAATTTTCTGCAAAATCTACATCAGAAAACGCGAAAAAAGCTGGAGATTTCGTACTTTCATTTTTTGGGGTCAAAAAACTTCAAAGGGGTTAACCTTACGTTTTTTTCAAAATCCGTAAAAATTTTACATGGGGATTTTATTACGTAAATCGATGTATTTCGATGCGGAGTGTTCGAAAAATACGCCTGGGGCTGCGGGAACTTCACAAAACCGGATAAAAATTAAGAATAAGATCGAGCGAAATCTGCACCGATTGTGTAAAGTTTAAAGCAAAATAAAATAATAAATATCATAGTTACGGGAAAACTACGTGCGCCAATCGAATTTTCTGCAAAATCTACATCAGAAAACGCGAAAAAAGCTGGAGATTTCGTACTTTCATTTTTTGGGGTCAAAAAACTTCAAAGGGGTTAACCTTACGTTTTTTTCAAAATCCGTAAAAATTTTACATGGGGATTTTATTACGTAAATCGATGTATTTCGATGCGGAGTGTTCGAAAAATACGCCTGGGGCTGCGGGAAGTTCACAAAACCGGATAATAATTAAGAATAAGATCGAGCGAAATCTGCACCGATTGTGTAAAGTTTAAAGCAAAATAAAATAATAAATATCATAGTTACGGGAAAACTACGTGCGCCAATCGAATTTTCTGCAAAATCTACATCAGAAAACGCGAAAAAAGCTGGAGATTTCGTACTTTCATTTTTTGGGGTCAAAAAACTTCAAAGGGGTTAACCTTACGTTTTTTTCAAAATCCGTAAAAATTTTACATGGGGATTTTATTACGTAAATCGATGTATTTCGATGCGGAGTGTTCGAAAAATACGCCTGGGGCTGCGGGAAGTTCACAAAACCGGATAAAAATTAAGAATAAGATCGAGCGAAATCTGCACCGATTGTGTAAAGTTTAAAGCAAAATAAAATAATAAATATCATAGTTACGGGAAAACTACGTGCGCCAATCGAATTTTCTGCAAAATCTACATCAGAAAACGCGAAAAAAGCTGGAGATTTCGTACTTTCATTTTTTGGGGTCAAAAAACTTCAAAGGGGTTAACCTTACGTTTTTTTCAAAATCCGTAAAAATTTTACATGGGGATTTTATTACGTAAATCGATGTATTTCGATGCGGAGTGTTCGAAAAATACGCCTGGGGCTGCGGGAAGTTCACAAAACCGGATAAAAATTAAGAATAAGTTCGAGCGAAATCTGCACCGATTGTGTAAAGTTTAAAGCAAAATAAAATAATAAATATCATAGTTACGGGAAAACTACGTGCGCCAATCGAATTTTCTGCAAAATCTACATCAGAAAACGCGAAAAAAGCTGGAGATTTCGTACTTTCATTTTTTGGGGTCAAAAAACTTCAAAGGGGTTAACCTTACGTTTTTTTCAAAATCCGTAAAAATTTTACATGGGGATTTTATTACGTAAATCGATGTATTTCGATGCGGAGTGTTCGAAAAATACGCCTGGGGCTGCGGGAAGTTCACAAAACCGGATAATAATTAAGAATAAGATCGAGCGAAATCTGCCCCGATTGTGTAAAGTTTAAAGCAAAATAAAATAATAAATATCATAGTTACGGGAAAACTACGTGCGCCAATCGAATTTTCTGCAAAATCTACATCAGAAAACGCGAAAAAAGCTGGAGATTTCGTACTTTCATTTTTTGGGGTCAAAAAACTTCAAAGGGGTTAACCTTACGTTTTTTTCAAAATCCGTAAAAATTTTACATGGGGATTTTATTACGTAAATCGATGTATTTCGATGCGGAGTGTTCGAAAAATACGCCTGGGGCTGCGGGAAGTTCACAAAACCGGATAAAAATTAAGAATAAGATCGAGCGAAATCTGCACCGATTGTGTAAAGTTTAAAGCAAAATAAAATAATAAATATCATAGTTACGGGAAAACTACGTGCGCCAATCGAATTTTCTGCAAAATCTACATCAGAAAACGCGAAAAAAGCTGGAGATTTCGTACTTTCATTTTTTGGGGTCAAAAAACTTCAAAGGGGTTAACCTTACGTTTTTTTCAAAATCCGTAAAAATTTTACATGGGGATTTTATTACGTAAATCGATGTATTTCGATGCGGAGTGTTCGAAAAATACGCCTGGGGCTGCGGGAAGTTCACAAAACCGGATAAAAATTAAGAATAAGATCGAGCGAAATCTGCACCGATTGTGTAAAGTTTAAAGCAAAATAAAATAATAAATATCATAGTTACGGGAAAACTACGTGCGCCAATCGAATTTTCTGCAAAATCTACATCAGAAAACGCGAAAAAAGCTGGAGATTTCGTACTTTCATTTTTTGGGGTCAAAAAACTTCAAAGGGGTTAACCTTACGTTTTTTTCAAAATCCGTAAAAATTTTACATGGGGATTTTATTACGTAAATCGATGTATTTCGATGCGGAGTGTTCGAAAAATACGCCTGGGGCTGCGGGAAGTTCACAAAACCGGATAAAAATTAAGAATAAGATCGAGCGAAATCTGCACCGATTGTGTAAAGTTTAAAGCAAAATAAAGTAATAAATATCATAGTTACGGGAAAACTACGTGCGCCAATCGAATTTTCTGCAAAATCTACATCAGAAAACGCGAAAAAAGCTGGAGATTTCGTACTTTCATTTTTTGGGGTCAAAAAACTTCAAAGGGGTTAACCTTACGTTTTTTTCAAAATCCGTAAAAATTTTACATGGGGATTTTATTACGTAAATCGATGTATTTCGATGCGGAGTGTTCGAAAAATACGCCTGGGGCTGCGGGAAGTTCACAAAACCGGATAAAAATTAAGAATAAGATCGAGCGAAATCTGCACCGATTGTGTAAAGTTTAAAGCAAAATAAAATAATAAATATCATAGTTACGGGAAAACTACGTGCGCCAATCGAATTTTCTGCAAAATCTACATCAGAAAACGCGAAAAAAGCTGGAGATTTCGTACTTTCATTTTTTGGGGTCAAAAAACTTCAAAGGGGTTAACCTTACGTTTTTTTCAAAATCCGCAAAAATTTTACACGGGGATTTTATTACGTAAATCGATGTATTTCGATGCGGAGTGTTCGAAAAATACGCCTGGGGCTGCGGGAAGTTCACAAAACCGGATAATAATTAAGAATAAGATCGAGCGAAATCTGCACCGATTGTGTAAAGTTTAAAGCAAAATAAAATAATAAATATCATAGTTACGGGAAAACTACGTGCGCCAATCGAATTTTCTGCAAAATCTACATCAGAAAACGCGAAAAAAGCTGGAGATTTCGTACTTTCATTTTTTGGGGTCAAAAAACTTCAAAGGGGTTAACCTTACGTTTTTTTCAAAATCCGTAAAAATTTTACATGGCGATTTTATTACGTAAATCGATGTATTTCGATGCGGAGTGTTCGAAAAATACGCCTGGGGCTGCGGGAAGTTCACAAAACCGGATAAAAATTAAGAATAAGATCGAGCGAAATCTGCACCGATTGTGTAAAGTTTAAAGCAAAATAAAATAATAAATATCATAGTTACGGGAAAACTACGTGCGCCAATCGAATTTTCTGCAAAATCTACATCAGAAAACGCGAAAAAAGCTGGAGATTTCGTACTTTCATTTTTTGGGGTCAAAAAACTTCAAAGGGGTTAACCTTACGTTTTTTTCAAAATCCGTAAAAATTTTACATGGGGATTTTATTACGTAAATCGATGTATTTCGATGCGGAGTGTTCGAAAAATACGCCTGGGGCTGCGGGAAGTTCACAAAACCGGATAAAAATTAAGAATAAGATCGAGCGAAATCTGCACCGATTGTGTAAAGTTTAAAGCAAAATAAAATAATAAATATCATAGTTACGGGAAAACTACGTGCGCCAATCGAATTTTCTGCAAAATCTACATCAGAAAACGCGAAAAAAGCTGGAGATTTCGTACTTTCATTTTTTGGGGTCAAAAAACTTCAAAGGGGTTAACCTTACGTTTTTTTCAAAATCCGTAAAAATTTTACATGGGGATTTTATTACGTAAATCGATGTATTTCGATGCGGAGTGTTCGAAAAATACGCCTGGGGCTGCGGGAAGTTCACAAAACCGGATAAAAATTAAGAATAAGATCGAGCGAAATCTGCACCGATTGTGTAAAGTTTAAAGCAAAATAAAATAATAAATATCATAGTTACGGGAAAACTACGTGCGCCAATCGAATTTTCTGCAAAATCTACATCAGAAAACGCGAAAAAAGCTGGAGATTTCGTACTTTCATTTTTTGGGGTCAAAAAACTTCAAAGGGGTTAACCTTACGTTTTTTTCAAAATCCGTAAAAATTTTACATGGGGATTTTATTACGTAAATCGATGTATTTCGATGCGGAGTGTTCGAAAAATACGCCTGGGGCTGCGGGAAGTTCACAAAACCGGATAAAAATTAAGAATAAGATCGAGCGAAATCTGCACCGATTGTGTAAAGTTTAAAGCAAAATAAAATAATAAATATCATAGTTACGGGAAAACTACGTGCGCCAATCGAATTTTCTGCAAAATCTACATCAGAAAACGCGAAAAAAGCTGGAGATTTCGTACTTTCATTTTTTGGGGTCAAAAAACTTCAAAGGGGTTAACCTTACGTTTTTTTCAAAATCCGTAAAAATTTTACATGGGGATTTTATTACGTAAATCGATGTATTTCGATGCGGAGTGTTCGAAAAATACGCCTGGGGCTGCGGGAAGTTCACAAAACCGGATAAAAATTAAGAATAAGATCGAGCGAAATCTGCACCGATTGTGTAAAGTTTAAAGCAAAATAAAATAATAAATATCATAGTTACGGGAAAACTACGTGCGCCAATCGAATTTTCTGCAAAATCTACATCAGAAAACGCGAAAAAAGCTGGAGATTTCGTACTTTCATTTTTTGGGGTCAAAAAACTTCAAAGGGGTTAACCTTACGTTTTTTTCAAAATCCGTAAAAATTTTACATGGGGATTTTATTACGTAAATCGATGTATTTCGATGCGGAGTGTTCGAAAAATACGCCTGGGGCTGCGGGAAGTTCACAAAACCGGATAAAAATTAAGAATAAGATCGAGCGAAATCTGCACCGATTGTGTAAAGTTTAAAGCAAAATAAAATAATAAATATCATAGTTACGGGAAAACTACGTGCGCCAATCGAATTTTCTGCAAAATCTACATCAGAAAACGCGAAAAAAGCTGGAGATTTCGTACTTTCATTTTTTGGGGTCAAAAAACTTCAAAGGGGTTAACCTTACGTTTTTTTCAAAATCCGTAAAAATTTTACATGGGGATTTTATTACGTAAATCGATGTATTTCGATGCGGAGTGTTCGAAAAATACGCCTGGGGCTGCGGGAAGTTCACAAAACCGGATAAAAATTAAGAATAAGATCGAGCGAAATCTGCACCGATTGTGTAAAGTTTAAAGCAAAATAAAATAATAAATATCATAGTTACGGGAAAACTACGTGCGCCAATCGAATTTTCTGCAAAATCTACATCAGAAAACGCGAAAAAAGCTGGAGATTTCGTACTTTCATTTTTTGGGGTCAAAAAACTTCAAAGGGGTTAACCTTACGTTTTTTTCAAAATCCGTAAAAATTTTACATGGGGATTTTATTACGTAAATCGATGTATTTCGATGCGGAGTGTTCGAAAAATACGCCTGGGGCTGCGGGAAGTTCACAAAACCGGATAAAAATTAAGAATAAGATCGAGCGAAATCTGCACCGATTGTGTAAAGTTTAAAGCAAAATAAAATAATAAATATCATAGTTACGGGAAAACTACGTGCGCCAATCGAATTTTCTGCAAAATCTACATCAGAAAACGCGAAAAAAGCTGGAGATTTCGTACTTTCATTTTTTGGGGTCAAAAAACTTCAAAGGGGTTAACCTTACGTTTTTTTCAAAATCCGTAAAAATTTTACATGGGGATTTTATTACGTAAATCGATGTATTTCGATGCGGAGTGTTCGAAAAATACGCCTGGGGCTGCGGGAAGTTCACAAAACCGGATAAAAATTAAGAATAAGTTCGAGCGAAATCTGCACCGATTGTGTAAAGTTTAAAGCAAAATAAAATAATAAATATCATAGTTACGGGAAAACTACGTGCGCCAATCGAATTTTCTGCAAAATCTACATCAGAAAACGCGAAAAATGCTGGAGATTTCGTACTTTCATTTTTTGGGGTCAAAAAACTTCAAAGGGGTTAACCTTAAGTTTTTTTCAAAATCCGTAAAAATTTTACATGGGGATTTTATTACGTAAATCGATGTATTTCGATGCGGAGTGTTCGAAAAATACGCCTGGGGCTGCGGGAACTTCACAAAACCGGATAAAAATTAAGAATAAGATCGAGCGAAATCTGCACCGATTGTGTAAAGTTTAAAGCAAAATAAAATAATAAATATCATAGTTACGGGAAAACTACGTGCGCCAATCGAATTTTCTGCAAAATCTACATCAGAAAACGCGAAAAAAGCTGGAGATTTCGTACTTTCATTTTTTGGGGTCAAAAAACTTCAAAGGGGTTAACCTTACGTTTTTTTCAAAATCCGTAAAAATTTTACATGGGGATTTTATTACGTAAATCGATGTATTTCGATGCGGAGTGTTCGAAAAATACGCCTGGGGCTGCGGGAAGTTCACAAAACCGGATAAAAATTAAGAATAAGATCGAGCGAAATCTGCACCGATTGTGTAAAGTTTAAAGCAAAATAAAATAATAAATATCATAGTTACGGGAAAACTACGTGCGCCAATCGAATTTTCTGCAAAATCTACATCAGAAAACGCGAAAAAAGCTGGAGATTTCGTACTTTCATTTTTTGGGGTCAAAAAACTTCAAAGGGGTTAACCTTACGTTTTTTTCAAAATCCGTAAAAATTTTACATGGGGATTTTATTACGTAAATCGATGTATTTCGATGCGGAGTGTTCGAAAAATACGCCTGGGGCTGCGGGAAGTTCACAAAACCGGATAAAAATTAAGAATAAGTTCGAGCGAAATCTGCACCGATTGTGTAAAGTTTAAAGCAAAATAAAATAATAAATATCATAGTTACGGGAAAACTACGTGCGCCAATCGAATTTTCTGCAAAATCTACATCAGAAAACGCGAAAAATGCTGGAGATTTCGTACTTTCATTTTTTGGGGTCAAAAAACTTCAAAGGGGTTAACCTTAAGTTTTTTTCAAAATCCGTAAAAATTTTACATGGGGATTTTATTACGTAAATCGATGTATTTCGATGCGGAGTGTTCGAAAAATACGCCTGGGGCTGCGGGAAGTTCACAAAACCGGATAAAAATTAAGAATAAGATCGAGCGAAATCTGCACCGATTGTGTAAAGTTTAAAGCAAAATAAAATAATAAATATCATAGTTACGGGAAAACTACGTGCGCCAATCGAATTTTCTGCAAAATCTACATCAGAAAACGCGAAAAAAGCTGGAGATTTCGTACTTTCATTTTTTGGGGTCAAAAAACTTCAAAGGGGTTAACCTTACGTTTTTTTCAAAATCCGTAAAAATTTTACATGGGGATTTTATTACGTAAATCGATGTATTTCGATGCGGAGTGTTCGAAAAATACGCCTGGGGCTGCGGGAAGTTCACAAAACCGGATAAAAATTAAGAATAAGATCGAGCGAAATCTGCACCGATTGTGTAAAGTTTAAAGCAAAATAAAATAATAAATATCATAGTTACGGGAAAACTACGTGCGCCAATCGAATTTTCTGCAAAATCTACATCAGAAAACGCGAAAAAAGCTGGAGATTTCGTACTTTCATTTTTTGGGGTCAAAAAACTTCAAAGGGGTTAACCTTAGGTTTTTTTCAAAATCCGTAAAAATTTTACATGGGGATTTTATTACGTAAATCGATGTATTTCGATGCGGAGTGTTCGAAAAATACGCCTGGGGCTGCGGGAAGTTCACAAAACCGGATAAAAATGAAGAATAAGATCGAGCGAAATCTGCACCGATTGTGTAAAGTTTAAAGCAAAATAAAATAATAAATATCATAGTTACGGGAAAACTACGTGCGCCAATCGAATTTTCTGCAAAATCTACATCAGAAAACGCGAAAAAAGCTGGAGATTTCGTACTTTCATTTTTTGGGGTCAAAAAACTTCAAAGGGGTTAACCTTACGTTTTTTTCAAAATCCGTAAAAATTTTACATGGGGATTTTATTACGTAAATCGATGTATTTCGATGCGGAGTGTTCGAAAAATACGCCTGGGGCTGCGGGAAGTTCACAAAACCGGATAAAAATTAAGAATAAGATCGAGCGAAATCTGCACCGATTGTGTAAAGTTTAAAGCAAAATAAAATAATAAATATCATAGTTACGGGAAAACTACGTGCGCCAATCGAATTTTCTGCAAAATCTACATCAGAAAACGCGAAAAAAGCTGGAGATTTCGTACTTTCATTTTTTGGGGTCAAAAAACTTCAAAGGGGTTAACCTTACGTTTTTTTCAAAATCCGTAAAAATTTTACATGGGGATTTTATTACGTAAATCGATGTATTTCGATGCGGAGTGTTCGAAAAATACGCCTGGGGCTGCGGGAAGTTCACAAAACCGGATAAAAATTAAGAATAAGATCGAGCGAAATCTGCACCGATTGTGTAAAGTTTAAAGCAAAATAAAATAATAAATATCATAGTTACGGGAAAACTACGTGCGCCAATCGAATTTTCTGCAAAATCTACATCAGAAAACGCGAAAAAAGCTGGAGATTTCGTACTTTCATTTTTTGGGGTCAAAAAACTTCAAAGGGGTTAACCTTACGTTTTTTTCAAAATCCGTAAAAATTTTACATGGGGATTTTATTACGTAAATCGATGTATTTCGATGCGGAGTGTTCGAAAAATACGCCTGGGGCTGCGGGAACTTCACAAAACCGGATAAAAATTAAGAATAAGATCGAGCGAAATCTGCACCGATTGTGTAAAGTTTAAAGCAAAATAAAATAATAAATATCATAGTTACGGGAAAACTACGTGCGCCAATCGAATTTTCTGCAAAATCTACATCAGAAAACGCGAAAAAAGCTGGAGATTTCGTACTTTCATTTTTTGGGGTCAAAAAACTTCAAAGGGGTTAACCTTACGTTTTTTTCAAAATCCGTAAAAATTTTACATGGGGATTTTATTACGTAAATCGATGTATTTCGATGCGGAGTGTTCGAAAAATACGCCTGGGGCTGCGGGAAGTTCACAAAACCGGATAAAAATTAAGAATAAGATCGAGCGAAATCTGCACCGATTGTGTAAAGTTTAAAGCAAAATAAAATAATAAATATCATAGTTACGGGAAAACTACGTGCGCCAATCGAATTTTCTGCAAAATCTACATCAGAAAACGCGAAAAAAGCTGGAGATTTCGTACTTTCATTTTTTGGGGTCAAAAAACTTCAAAGGGGTTAACCTTACGTTTTTTTCAAAATCCGTAAAAATTTTACATGGGGATTTTATTACGTAAATCGATGTATTTCGATGCGGAGTGTTCGAAAAATACGCCTGGGGCTGCGGGAAGTTCACAAAACCGGATAAAAATTAAGAATAAGTTCGAGCGAAATCTGCACCGATTGTGTAAAGTTTAAAGCAAAATAAAATAATAAATATCATAGTTACGGGAAAACTACGTGCGCCAATCGAATTTTCTGCAAAATCTACATCAGAAAACGCGAAAAATGCTGGAGATTTCGTACTTTCATTTTTTGGGGTCAAAAAACTTCAAAGGGGTTAACCTTAAGTTTTTTTCAAAATCCGTAAAAATTTTACATGGGGATTTTATTACGTAAATCGATGTATTTCGATGCGGAGTGTTCGAAAAATACGCCTGGGGCTGCGGGAAGTTCACAAAACCGGATAAAAATTAAGAATAAGATCGAGCGAAATCTGCACCGATTGTGTAAAGTTTAAAGCAAAATAAAATAATAAATATCATAGTTACGGGAAAACTACGTGCGCCAATCGAATTTTCTGCAAAATCTACATCAGAAAACGCGAAAAAAGCTGGAGATTTCGTACTTTCATTTTTTGGGGTCAAAAAACTTCAAAGGGGTTAACCTTACGTTTTTTTCAAAATCCGTAAAAATTTTACATGGGGATTTTATTACGTAAATCGATGTATTTCGATGCGGAGTGTTCGAAAAATACGCCTGGGGCTGCGGGAAGTTCACAAAACCGGATAAAAATTAAGAATAAGATCGAGCGAAATCTGCACCGATTGTGTAAAGTTTAAAGCAAAATAAAATAATAAATATCATAGTTACGGGAAAACTACGTGCGCCAATCGAATTTTCTGCAAAATCTACATCAGAAAACGCGAAAAAAGCTGGAGATTTCGTACTTTCATTTTTTGGGGTCAAAAAACTTCAAAGGGGTTAACCTTACGTTTTTTTCAAAATCCGTAAAAATTTTACATGGGGATTTTATTACGTAAATCGATGTATTTCGATGCGGAGTGTTCGAAAAATACGCCTGGGGCTGCGGGAACTTCACAAAACCGGATAAAAATTAAGAATAAGATCGAGCGAAATCTGCACCGATTGTGTAAAGTTTAAAGCAAAATAAAATAATAAATATCATAGTTACGGGAAAACTACGTGCGCCAATCGAATTTTCTGCAAAATCTACATCAGAAAACGCGAAAAAAGCTGGAGATTTCGTACTTTCATTTTTTGGGGTCAACAAACTTCAAAGGGGTTAACCTTACGTTTTTTTCAAAATCCGTAAAAATTTTACATGGGGATTTTATTACGTAAATCGATGTATTTCGATGCGGAGTGTTCGAAAAATACGCCTGGGGCTGCGGGAAGTTCACAAAACCGGATAAAAATTAAGAATAAGTTCGAGCGAAATCTGCACCGATTGTGTAAAGTTTAAAGCAAAATAAAATAATAAATATCATAGTTACGGGAAAACTACGTGCGCCAATCGAATTTTCTGCAAAATCTACATCAGAAAACGCGAAAAAAGCTGGAGATTTCGTACTTTCATTTTTTGGGGTCAAAAAACTTCAAAGGGGTTAACCTTACGTTTTTTTCAAAATCCGTAAAAATTTTACATGGGGATTTTATTACGTAAATCGATGTATTTCGATGCGGAGTGTTCGAAAAATACGCCTGGGGCTGCGGGAAGTTCACAAAACCGGATAAAAATTAAGAATAAGATCGAGCGAAATCTGCACCGATTGTGTAAAGTTTAAAGCAAAATAAAATAATAAATATCATAGTTACGGGAAAACTACGTGCGCCAATCGAATTTTCTGCAAAATCTACATCAGAAAACGCGAAAAAAGCTGGAGATTTCGTACTTTCATTTTTTGGGGTCAAAAAACTTCAAAGGGGTTAACCTTACGTTTTTTTCAAAATCCGTAAAAATTTTACATGGGGATTTTATTACGTAAATCGATGTATTTCGATGCGGAGTGTTCGAAAAATACGCCTGGGGCTGCGGGAACTTCACAAAACCGGATAAAAATTAAGAATAAGATCGAGCGAAATCTGCACCGATTGTGTAAAGTTTAAAGCAAAATAAAATAATAAATATCATAGTTACGGGAAAACTACGTGCGCCAATCGAATTTTCTGCAAAATCTACATCAGAAAACGCGAAAAAAGCTGGAGATTTCGTACTTTCATTTTTTGGGGTCAAAAAACTTCAAAGGGGTTAACCTTACGTTTTTTTCAAAATCCGTAAAAATTTTACATGGGGATTTTATTACGTAAATCGATGTATTTCGATGCGGAGTGTTCGAAAAATACGCCTGGGGCTGCGGGAAGTTCACAAAACCGGATAAAAATTAAGAATAAGATCGAGCGAAATCTGCACCGATTGTGTAAAGTTTAAAGCAAAATAAAATAATAAATATCATAGTTACGGGAAAACTACGTGCGCCAATCGAATTTTCTGCAAAATCTACATCAGAAAACGCGAAAAAAGCTGGAGATTTCGTACTTTCATTTTTTGGGGTCAAAAAACTTCAAAGGGGTTAACCTTACGTTTTTTTCAAAATCCGTAAAAATTTTACATGGGGATTTTATTACGTAAATCGATGTATTTCGATGCGGAGTGTTCGAAAAATACGCCTGGGGCTGCGGGAAGTTCACAAAACCGGATAAAAATTAAGAATAAGATCGAGCGAAATCTGCACCGATTGTGTAAAGTTTAAAGCAAAATAAAATAATAAATATCATAGTTACGGGAAAACTACGTGCGCCAATCGAATTTTCTGCAAAATCTACATCAGAAAACGCGAAAAAAGCTGGAGATTTCGTACTTTCATTTTTTGGGGTCAAAAAACTTCAAAGGGGTTAACCTTACGTTTTTTTCAAAATCCGTAAAAATTTTACATGGGGATTTTATTACGTAAATCGATGTATTTCGATGCGGAGTGTTCGAAAAATACGCCTGGGGCTGCGGGAAGTTCACAAAACCGGATAAAAATTAAGAATAAGATCGAGCGAAATCTGCACCGATTGTGTAAAGTTTAAAGCAAAATAAAATAATAAATATCATAGTTACGGGAAAACTACGTGCGCCAATCGAATTTTCTGCAAAATCTACATCAGAAAACGCGAAAAAAGCTGGAGATTTCGTACTTTCATTTTTTGGGGTCAAAAAACTTCAAAGGGGTTAACCTTACGTTTTTTTCAAAATCCGTAAAAATTTTACATGGGGATTTTATTACGTAAATCGATGTATTTCGATGCGGAGTGTTCGAAAAATACGCCTGGGGCTGCGGGAAGTTCACAAAACCGGATAAAAATTAAGAATAAGATCGAGCGAAATCTGCACCGATTGTGTAAAGTTTAAAGCAAAATAAAATAATAAATATCATAGTTACGGGAAAACTACGTGCGCCAATCGAATTTTCTGCAAAATCTACATCAGAAAACGCGAAAAAAGCTGGAGATTTCGTACTTTCATTTTTTGGGGTCAAAAAACTTCAAAGGGGTTAACCTTACGTTTTTTTCAAAATCCGTAAAAATTTTACATGGGGATTTTATTACGTAAATCGATGTATTTCGATGCGGAGTGTTCGAAAAATACGCCTGGGGCTGCGGGAACTTCACAAAACCGGATAAAAATTAAGAATAAGATCGAGCGAAATCTGCACCGATTGTGTAAAGTTTAAAGCAAAATAAAATAATAAATATCATAGTTACGGGAAAACTACGTGCGCCAATCGAATTTTCTGCAAAATCTACATCAGAAAACGCGAAAAAAGCTGGAGATTTCGTACTTTCATTTTTTGGGGTCAAAAAACTTCAAAGGGGTTAACCTTACGTTTTTTTCAAAATCCGTAAAAATTTTACATGGGGATTTTATTACGTAAATCGATGTATTTCGATGCGGAGTGTTCGAAAAATACGCCTGGGGCTGCGGGAAGTTCACAAAACCGGATAAAAATTAAGAATAAGATCGAGCGAAATCTGCACCGATTGTGTAAAGTTTAAAGCAAAATAAAATAATAAATATCATAGTTACGGGAAAACTACGTGCGCCAATCGAATTTTCTGCAAAATCTACATCAGAAAACGCGAAAAAAGCTGGAGATTTCGTACTTTCATTTTTTGGGGTCAAAAAACTTCAAAGGGGTTAACCTTACGTTTTTTTCAAAATCCGTAAAAATTTTACATGGGGATTTTATTACGTAAATCGATGTATTTCGATGCGGAGTGTTCGAAAAATACGCCTGGGGCTGCGGGAAGTTCACAAAACCGGATAAAAATTAAGAATAAGATCGAGCGAAATCTGCACCGATTGTGTAAAGTTTAAAGCAAAATAAAATAATAAATATCATAGTTACGGGAAAACTACGTGCGCCAATCGAATTTTCTGCAAAATCTACATCAGAAAACGCGAAAAAAGCTGGAGATTTCGTACTTTCATTTTTTGGGGTCAAAAAACTTCAAAGGGGTTAACCTTACGTTTTTTTCAAAATCCGTAAAAATTTTACATGGGGATTTTATTACGTAAATCGATGTATTTCGATGCGGAGTGTTCGAAAAATACGCCTGGGGCTGCGGGAACTTCACAAAACCGGATAAAAATTAAGAATAAGATCGAGCGAAATCTGCACCGATTGTGTAAAGTTTAAAGCAAAATAAAATAATAAATATCATAGTTACGGGAAAACTACGTGCGCCAATCGAATTTTCTGCAAAATCTACATCAGAAAACGCGAAAAAAGCTGGAGATTTCGTACTTTCATTTTTTGGGGTCAAAAAACTTCAAAGGGGTTAACCTTACGTTTTTTTCAAAATCCGTAAAAATTTTACATGGGGATTTTATTACGTAAATCGATGTATTTCGATGCGGAGTGTTCGAAAAATACGCCTGGGGCTGCGGGAAGTTCACAAAACCGGATAAAAATTAAGAATAAGATCGAGCGAAATCTGCACCGATTGTGTAAAGTTTAAAGCAAAATAAAATAATAAATATCATAGTTACGGGAAAACTACGTGCGCCAATCGAATTTTCTGCAAAATCTACATCAGAAAACGCGAAAAAAGCTGGAGATTTCGTACTTTCATTTTTTGGGGTCAAAAAACTTCAAAGGGGTTAACCTTACGTTTTTTTCAAAATCCGTAAAAATTTTACATGGGGATTTTATTACGTAAATCGATGTATTTCGATGCGGAGTGTTCGAAAAATACGCCTGGGGCTGCGGGAAGTTCACAAAACCGGATAAAAATTAAGAATAAGATCGAGCGAAATCTGCACCGATTGTGTAAAGTTTAAAGCAAAATAAAATAATAAATATCATAGTTACGGGAAAACTACGTGCGCCAATCGAATTTTCTGCAAAATCTACATCAGAAAACGCGAAAAAAGCTGGAGATTTCGTACTTTCATTTTTTGGGGTCAAAAAACTTCAAAGGGGTTAACCTTACGTTTTTTTCAAAATCCGTAAAAATTTTACATGGGGATTTTATTACGTAAATCGATGTATTTCGATGCGGAGTGTTCGAAAAATACGCCTGGGGCTGCGGGAAGTTCACAAAACCGGATAAAAATTAAGAATAAGATCGAGCGAAATCTGCACCGATTGTGTAAAGTTTAAAGCAAAATAAAATAATAAATATCATAGTTACGGGAAAACTACGTGCGCCAATCGAATTTTCTGCAAAATCTACATCAGAAAACGCGAAAAAAGCTGGAGATTTCGTACTTTCATTTTTTGGGGTCAAAAAACTTCAAAGGGGTTAACCTTACGTTTTTTTCAAAATCCGTAAAAATTTTACATGGGGATTTTATTACGTAAATCGATGTATTTCGATGCGGAGTGTTCGAAAAATACGCCTGGGGCTGCGGGAAGTTCACAAAACCGGATAAAAATTAAGAATAAGATCGAGCGAAATCTGCACCGATTGTGTAAAGTTTAAAGCAAAATAAAATAATAAATATCATAGTTACGGGAAAACTACGTGCGCCAATCGAATTTTCTGCAAAATCTACATCAGAAAACGCGAAAAAAGCTGGAGATTTCGTACTTTCATTTTTTGGGGTCAAAAAACTTCAAAGGGGTTAACCTTACGTTTTTTTCAAAATCCGTAAAAATTTTACATGGGGATTTTATTACGTAAATCGATGTATTTCGATGCGAAGTGTTCGAAAAATACGCCTGGGGCTGCGGGAAGTTCACAAAACCGGATAAAAATTAAGAATAAGATCGAGCGAAATCTGCACCGATTGTGTAAAGTTTAAAGCAAAATAAAATAATAAATATCATAGTTACGGGAAAACTACGTGCGCCAATCGAATTTTCTGCAAAATCTACATCAGAAAACGCGAAAAAAGCTGGAGATTTCGTACTTTCATTTTTTGGGGTCAAAAAACTTCAAAGGGGTTAACCTTACGTTTTTTTCAAAATCCGCAAAAATTTTACATGGGGATTTTATTACTTAAATCGATGTATTTCGATGCGGAGTGTTCGAAAAATACGCCTGGGGCTGCGGGAAGTTCACAAAACCGGATAAAAATTAATAATAAGATCGAGCGAAATCTGCACCGATTGTGTAAAGTTTAAAGCAAAATAAAATAATAAATATCATAGTTACGGGAAAACTACGTGCGCCAATCGAATTTTCTGCAAAATCTACATCAGAAAACGCGAAAAAAGCTGGAGATTTCGTACTTTCATTTTTTGGGGTCAAAAAACTTCTAAGGGGTTAACCTTACGTTTTTTTCAAAATCCGTAAAAATTTTACATGGGGATTTTATTACGTAAATCGATGTATTTCGATGCGGAGTGTTCGAAAAATACGCCTGGGGCTGCGGGAAGTTCACAAAACCGGATAAAAATTAAGAATAAGATCGAGCGAAATCTGCACCGATTGTGTAAAGTTTAAAGCAAAATAAAATAATAAATATCATAGTTACGGGAAAACTACGTGCGCCAATCGAATTTTCTGCAAAATCTACAGCGGAAAACGCGAAAAAAGCTGGAGATTTCGTACTTTCATTTTTTGGGGTCAACAAACTTCAAAGGGGTTAACCTTACGTTTTTTTCAAAATCCGTAAAAATTTTACATGGGGATTTTATTACGTAAATCGATGTATTTCGATGCGGAGTGTTCGAAAAATACGCCTGGGGCTGCGGGAAGTTCACAAAACCGGATAAAAATTAAGAATAAGATCGAGCGAAATCTGCACCGATTGTGTAAAGTTTAAAGCAAAATAAAATAATAAATATCATAGTTACGGGAAAACTACGTGCGCCAATCGAATTTTCTGCAAAATCTACATCAGAAAACGCGAAAAAAGCTGGAGATTTCGTACTTTCATTTTTTGGGGTCAAAAAACTTCAAAGGGGTTAACCTTACGTTTTTTTCAAAATCCGTAAAAATTTTACATGGGGATTTTATTACGTAAATCGATGTATTTCGATGCGGAGTGTTCGAAAAATACGCCTGGGGCTGCGGGAACTTCACAAAACCGGATAAAAATTAAGAATAAGATCGAGCGAAATCTGCACCGATTGTGTAAAGTTTAAAGCAAAATAAAATAATAAATATCATAGTTACGGGAAAACTACGTGCGCCAATCGAATTTTCTGCAAAATCTACATCAGAAAACGCGAAAAAAGCTGGAGATTTCGTACTTTCATTTTTTGGGGTCAAAAAACTTCAAAGGGGTTAACCTTAGGTTTTTTTCAAAATCCGTAAAAATTTTACATGGGGATTTTATTACGTAAATCGATGTATTTCGATGCGGAGTGTTCGAAAAATACGCCTGGGGCTGCGGGAAGTTCACAAAACCGGATAAAAATTAAGAATAAGATCGAGCGAAATCTGCACCGATTGTGTAAAGTTTAAAGCAAAATAAAATAATAAATATCATAGTTACGGGAAAACTACGTGCGCCAATCGAATTTTCTGCAAAATCTACATCAGAAAACGCGAAAAAAGCTGGAGATTTCGTACTTTCATTTTTTGGGGTCAAAAAACTTCAAAGGGGTTAACCTTACGTTTTTTTCAAAATCCGCAAAAATTTTACATGGGGATTTTATTACGTAAATCGATGTATTTCGATGCGGAGTGTTCGAAAAATACGCCTGGGGCTGCGGGAAGTTCACAAAACCGGATAAAAATTAAGAATAAGATCGAGCGAAATCTGCACCGATTGTGTAAAGTTTAAAGCAAAATAAAATAATAAATATCATAGTTACGGGAAAACTACGTGCGCCAATCGAATTTTCTGCAAAATCTACATCAGAAAACGCGAAAAAAGCTGGAGATTTCGTACTTTCATTTTTTGGGGTCAAAAAACTTCAAAGGGGTTAACCTTACGTTTTTTTCAAAATCCGTAAAAATTTTACATGGGGATTTTATTACGTAAATCGATGTATTTCGATGCGGAGTGTTCGAAAAATACGCCTGGGGCTGCGGGAAGTTCACAAAACCGGATAAAAATTAAGAATAAGATCGAGCGAAATCTGCACCGATTGTGTAAAGTTTAAAGCAAAATAAAATAATAAATATCATAGTTACGGGAAAACTACGTGCGCCAATCGAATTTTCTGCAAAATCTACATCAGAAAACGCGAAAAAAGCTGGAGATTTCGTACTTTCATTTTTTGGGGTCAAAAAACTTCAAAGGGGTTAACCTTACGTTTTTTTCAAAATCCGTAAAAATTTTACATGGGGATTTTATTACGTAAATCGATGTATTTCGATGCGGAGTGTTCGAAAAATACGCCTGGGGCTGCGGGAAGTTCACAAAACCGGATAAAAATTAAGAATAAGATCGAGCGAAATCTGCACCGATTGTGTAAAGTTTAAAGCAAAATAAAATAATAAATATCATAGTTACGGGAAAACTACGTGCGCCAATCGAATTTTCTGCAAAATCTACATCAGAAAACGCGAGAAAAGCTGGAGATTTCGTACTTTCATTTTTTGGGGTCAAAAAACTTCAAAGGGGTTAACCTTACGTTTTTTTCAAAATCCGTAAAAATTTTACATGGGGATTTTATTACGTAAATCGATGTATTTCGATGCGGAGTGTTCGAAAAATACGCCTGGGGCTGCGGGAAGTTCACAAAACCGGATAAAAATTAAGAATAAGATCGAGCGAAATCTGCACCGATTGTGTAAAGTTTAAAGCAAAATAAAATAATAAATATCATAGTTACGGGAAAACTACGTGCGCCAATCGAATTTTCTGCAAAATCTACATCAGAAAACGCGAAAAAAGCTGGAGATTTCGTACTTTCATTTTTTGGGGTCAAAAAACTTCAAAGGGGTTAACCTTACGTTTTTTTCAAAATCCGTAAAAATTTTACATGGGGATTTTATTACGTAAATCGATGTATTTCGATGCGGAGTGTTCGAAAAATACGCCTGGGGCTGCGGGAAGTTCACAAAACCGGATAAAAATTAAGAATAAGATCGAGCGAAATCTGCACCGATTGTGTAAAGTTTAAAGCAAAATAAAATAATAAATATCATAGTTACGGGAAAACTACGTGCGCCAATCGAATTTTCTGCAAAATCTACATCAGAAAACGCGAAAAAAGCTGGAGATTTCGTACTTTCATTTTTTGGGGTCAAAAAACTTCAAAGGGGTTAACCTTACGTTTTTTTCAAAATCCGTAAAAATTTTACATGGGGATTTTATTACGTAAATCGATGTATTTCGATGCGAAGTGTTCGAAAAATACGCCTGGGGCTGCGGGAAGTTCACAAAACCGGATAAAAATTAAGAATAAGATCGAGCGAAATCTGCACCGATTGTGTAAAGTTTAAAGCAAAATAAAATAATAAATATCATAGTTACGGGAAAACTACGTGCGCCAATCGAATTTTCTGCAAAATCTACATCAGAAAACGCGAAAAAAGCTGGAGATTTCGTACTTTCATTTTTTGGGGTCAAAAAACTTCTAAGGGGTTAACCTTACGTTTTTTTCAAAATCCGTAAAAATTTTACATGGGGATTTTATTACGTAAATCGATGTATTTCGATGCGGAGTGTTCGAAAAATACGCCTGGGGCTGCGGGAAGTTCACAAAACCGGATAAAAATTAAGAATAAGATCGAGCGAAATCTGCACCGATTGTGTAAAGTTTAAAGCAAAATAAAATAATAAATATCATAGTTACGGGAAAACTACGTGCGCCAATCGAATTTTCTGCAAAATCTACAGCGGAAAACGCGAAAAAAGCTGGAGATTTCGTACTTTCATTTTTTGGGGTCAACAAACTTCAAAGGGGTTAACCTTACGTTTTTTTCAAAATCCGTAAAAATTTTACATGGGGATTTTATTACGTAAATCGATGTATTTCGATGCGGAGTGTTCGAAAAATACGCCTGGGGCTGCGGGAAGTTCACAAAACCGGATAAAAATTAAGAATAAGATCGAGCGAAATCTGCACCGATTGTGTAAAGTTTAAAGCAAAATAAAATAATAAATATCATAGTTACGGGAAAACTACGTGCGCCAATCGAATTTTCTGCAAAATCTACATCAGAAAACGCGAAAAAAGCTGGAGATTTCGTACTTTCATTTTTTGGGGTCAAAAAACTTCAAAGGGGTTAACCTTACGTTTTTTTCAAAATCCGTAAAAATTTTACATGGGGATTTTATTACGTAAATCGATGTATTTCGATGCGGAGTGTTCGAAAAATACGCCTGGGGCTGCGGGAACTTCACAAAACCGGATAAAAATTAAGAATAAGATCGAGCGAAATCTGCACCGATTGTGTAAAGTTTAAAGCAAAATAAAATAATAAATATCATAGTTACGGGAAAACTACGTGCGCCAATCGAATTTTCTGCAAAATCTACATCAGAAAACGCGAAAAAAGCTGGAGATTTCGTACTTTCATTTTTTGGGGTCAAAAAACTTCAAAGGGGTTAACCTTAGGTTTTTTTCAAAATCCGTAAAAATTTTACATGGGGATTTTATTACGTAAATCGATGTATTTCGATGCGGAGTGTTCGAAAAATACGCCTGGGGCTGCGGGAAGTTCACAAAACCGGATAAAAATTAAGAATAAGATCGAGCGAAATCTGCACCGATTGTGTAAAGTTTAAAGCAAAATAAAATAATAAATATCATAGTTACGGGAAAACTACGTGCGCCAATCGAATTTTCTGCAAAATCTACATCAGAAAACGCGAAAAAAGCTGGAGATTTCGTACTTTCATTTTTTGGGGTCAAAAAACTTCAAAGGGGTTAACCTTACGTTTTTTTCAAAATCCGCAAAAATTTTACATGGGGATTTTATTACGTAAATCGATGTATTTCGATGCGGAGTGTTCGAAAAATACGCCTGGGGCTGCGGGAAGTTCACAAAACCGGATAAAAATTAAGAATAAGATCGAGCGAAATCTGCACCGATTGTGTAAAGTTTAAAGCAAAATAAAATAATAAATATCATAGTTACGGGAAAACTACGTGCGCCAATCGAATTTTCTGCAAAATCTACATCAGAAAACGCGAAAAAAGCTGGAGATTTCGTACTTTCATTTTTTGGGGTCAAAAAACTTCAAAGGGGTTAACCTTACGTTTTTTTCAAAATCCGTAAAAATTTTACATGGGGATTTTATTACGTAAATCGATGTATTTCGATGCGGAGTGTTCGAAAAATACGCCTGGGGCTGCGGGAAGTTCACAAAACCGGATAAAAATTAAGAATAAGATCGAGCGAAATCTGCACCGATTGTGTAAAGTTTAAAGCAAAATAAAATAATAAATATCATAGTTACGGGAAAACTACGTGCGCCAATCGAATTTTCTGCAAAATCTACAGCGGAAAACGCGAAAAAAGCTGGAGATTTCGTACTTTCATTTTTTGGGGTCAAAAAACTTCAAAGGGGTTAACCTTACGTTTTTTTCAAAATCCGTAAAAATTTTACATGGGGATTTTATTACGTAAATCGATGTATTTCGATGCGGAGTGTTCGAAAAATACGCCTGGGGCTGCGGGAAGTTCACAAAACCGGATAAAAATTAAGAATAAGATCGAGCGAAATCTGCACCGATTGTGTAAAGTTTAAAGCAAAATAAAATAATAAATATCATAGTTACGGGAAAACTACGTGCGCCAATCGAATTTTCTGCAAAATCTACATCAGAAAACGCGAAAAAAGCTGGAGATTTCGTACTTTCATTTTTTGGGGTCAACAAACTTCAAAGGGGTTAACCTTACGTTTTTTTCAAAATCCGTAAAAATTTTACATGGGGATTTTATTACGTAAATCGATGTATTTCGATGCGGAGTGTTCGAAAAATACGCCTGGGGCTGCGGGAAGTTCACAAAACCGGATAAAAATTAAGAATAAGATCGAGCGAAATCTGCACCGATTGTGTAAAGTTTAAAGCAAAATAAAATAATAAATATCATAGTTACGGGAAAACTACGTGCGCCAATCGAATTTTCTGCAAAATCTACATCAGAAAACGCGAAAAAAGCTGGAGATTTCGTACTTTCATTTTTTGGGGTCAAAAAACTTCAAAGGGGTTAACCTTAGGTTTTTTTCAAAATCCGTAAAAATTTTACATGGGGATTTTATTACGTAAATCGATGTATTTCGATGCGGAGTGTTCGAAAAATACGCCTGGGGCTGCGGGAAGTTCACAAAACCGGATAAAAATTAAGAATAAGATCGAGCGAAATCTGCACCGATTGTGTAAAGTTTAAAGCAAAATAAAATAATAAATATCATAGTTACGGGAAAACTACGTGCGCCAATCGAATTTTCTGCAAAATCTACATCAGAAAACGCGAAAAAAGCTGGAGATTTCGTACTTTCATTTTTTGGGGTCAAAAAACTTCAAAGGGGTTAACCTTACGTTTTTTTCAAAATCCGTAAAAATTTTACATGGGGATTTTATTACGTAAATCGATGTATTTCGATGCGGAGTGTTCGAAAAATACGCCTGGGGCTGCGGGAAGTTCACAAAACCGGATAAAAATTAAGAATAAGATCGAGCGAAATCTGCACCGATTGTGTAAAGTTTAAAGCAAAATAAAATAATAAATATCATAGTTACGGGAAAACTACGTGCGCCAATCGAATTTTCTGCAAAATCTACATCAGAAAACGCGAAAAAAGCTGGAGATTTCGTACTTTCATTTTTTGGGGTCAAAAAAGAAGTTTATTAAAGAATAAGAAATAGTCCTAAAATTGGAATTAAGAATTTTAAACGATTTTTCTCTTGCTCTATTAGGATCACATAAGTTCAAGGAGGTAAGTTTTCGATTTCTGCATTCCTAATAATTGGAAAAATTGGAATTAAGAACTTTAAACGATTTTTCTCTTGCTCTATTAGGATCACATAAGTTTAAGGAGGTAAGTTTTCGATTTCTGCATTCCTAATAATTGGAAAAAGTGGAATCAAAATCTTAATGATTTTTCTCTTGCTCTATTAGGATCACACAAGTTCAAGGAGGTAAGTTTTCGATTTCTGCATTCCTAATAATTGGAAAAATTGGAATTAAGAACTTTAAACGATTTTTCTCTTGCTCTATTAGGATCACATAAGTTTAAGGAGGTAAGTTTTCGATTTCTGCATTCCTAATAATTGGAAAAAGTGGAATCAAAATCTTAATGATTTTTCTCTTGCTCTATTAGGATCACATAAGTTCAAGGAGGTAAGTTTTCGATTTCTGCATTCCTAATAATTGGAAAAATTGGAATTAAGAATTTTAATGATTTTTCTCTTGCTCTACTAGGATCACATAAGTTCAATGAGGTAAGTTTTCGATTTCTGCATTCCTAATAATTGGAAAAAGTGGAATCAAAATCTTAATGATTTTTCTCTTGCTCTATTAGGATCACACAAGTTCAAGGAGGTAAGTTTTCGATTTCTGCATTCCCAATAATTGGAAAAATTGGAATTAAGAACTTTAAACGATTTTTCTCTTGCTCTATTAGGATCACATAAATTTAAGGAGGTAAGTTTTCGATTTCTGCATTCCTATTAATTGGAAAAATTGGAATTAAGAACTTTAAACGATTTTTCTCTTGCTCTATTAGGATCACATAAGTTTAAGGAGGTAAGTTTTCGATTTCTGCATTCCTAATAATTGGAAAAAGTGGAATCAAAATCTTAATGATTTTTCTCTTGCTCTATTAGGATCACACAAGTTCAAGGAGGTAAGTTTTCGATTTCTGCATTCCTAATAATTGGAAAAATTGGAATTAAGAACTTTAAACGATTTTTCTCTTGCTCTATTAGGATCACATAAGTTTAAGGAGGTAAGTTTTCGATTTCTGCATTCCTAATAATTGGAAAAAGTGGAATCAAAATCTTAATGATTTTTCTCTTGCTCTATTAGGATCACACAAGTTCAAGGAGGTAAGTTTTCGATTTCTGCATTCCTAATAATTGGAAAAATTGGAATTAAGAACTTTAAACGATTTTTCTCTTGCTCTATTAGGATCACATAAGTTTAAGGAGGTAAGTTTTCGATTTCTGCATTCCTAATAATTGGAAAAAGTGGAATCAAAATCTTAATGATTTTTCTCTTGCTCTATTAGGATCACACAAGTTCAAGGAGGTAAGTTTTCGATTTCTGCATTCCTAATAATTGGAAAAATTGGAATTAAGAACTTTAAACGATTTTTCTCTTGCTCTATTAGGATCACATAAGTTTAAGGAGGTAAGTTTTCGATTTCTGCATTCCTAATAATTGGAAAAAGTGGAATCAAAATCTTAATGATTTTTCTCTTGCTCTATTAGGATCACACAAGTTCAAGGAGGTAAGTTTTCGATTTCTGCATTCCTAATAATTGGAAAAATTGGAATTAAGAACTTTAAACGATTTTTCTCTTGCTCTATTAGGATCACATAAGTTTAAGGAGGTAAGTTTTCGATTTCTGCATTCCTAATAATTGGAAAAAGTGGAATCAAAATCTTAATGATTTTTCTCTTGCTCTATTAGGATCACACAAGTTCAAGGAGGTAAGTTTTCGATTTCTGCATTCCTAATAATTGGAAAAATTGGAATTAAGAACTTTAAACGATTTTTCTCTTGCTCTATTAGGATCACATAAGTTTAAGGAGGTAAGTTTTCGATTTCTGCATCCCTAATAATTGGAAAAATTGGAATTAAGAACTTTAAACGATTTTTCTCTTGCTCTATTAGGATCACATAAGTTTAAGGAGGTAAGTTTTCGATTTCTGCATTCTTAATAATTGGAAAAAGTGGAATCAAAATCTTAATGATTTTTCTCTTGCTCTATTAGGATCACACAAGTTCAAGGAGGTAAGTTTTCGATTTCTGCATTCCTAATAATTGGAAAAATTGGAATTAAGAACTTTAAACGATTTTTCTATAAATATAACTTAATTTATCACGTTCCATTTTAGAAAATGGCACATCAGGGCGAATGGATACTCGTAGATATTCTACGGTTGACCGAAGGGGACAAGACCGTACTGCTGGAGCAGTTGCAGGGTTGAGGTCTCATTCCGAGAAAGGGATATTACCTCTGCCCCAAGTGCTCTGCTCCGTTACGTTTGTACGAAGATGTCCATAGGTGAGCCTTTAAAAAATTTAGAAAAATTTGATGATTTATTACAAATATTTATTTTTTTAGTGCGGGTGGATGGCGGTGGTTGTGCAGGAATAAGGTGTCCGTCCGCAAGCAAAAGAGGACAGCGTGTGGCACAATTGTTAGTTTTTATAAGGGTACCTTTTTCGAAAGGTCCCATATAACTATGTGGCAAATGCTGGCGTTTGTCCAATTTTGGGTTGGGGACGTGACACTGTCATTCGTGCGCAAACAACTGCGCATCAGTGGACACACTGCTGTGGACTGGGCGTCATTTTGCCGGGAGGTCATTTTGGCTCATATGATCAATCACCCGGTAAAACTTGGCGGCCCAGGGGTTATCGTAGAAATCGACGAGTCTAAATTTGGCAAGCGAAAGTATCATCAATCTCTAACATGGTATAATTTAAGGGCGTCATGTTGAGGAGCATTGGGTATTTGGTGGTTACGAGCGGAGGCAGTGGCCGTGTATTCATGGTTATTGTCGCCGATCGGACCGCCGAAACTCTAGTGCCCATCATCGAGAGGTGGATCGAACCAGGGACAACCATCATTAGCGACTGCTGGAGGGCTTACTTTCGCTTGAATGAAGCCGGTTATAATCATTTGACGGTAAACACTAATTAATGCATCCAGCAAAAAAAAGTAATTTTTTTGTTTATTGTAGGTCAATCATTCCATAAATTTCTGTGATCCTGAGACAGGAGCTCACACCAACCACATCGAGGCTTCGTGGCGTGCTGCAAAGGCTGTTATGGCGTCAGGGGGGCGCACAAAGGCCAACATCCCTGGAAACCTAGCTCGCTACATGTTTTATAAACGTTGTAAGCAGCTAGGTGAGGACAGGTTTGAGGCCTTTTTAAAGCTTGCGGGCAAGCTTTACGATCCCCTGAATCCACCTCAGCAACCACTCCAGGAGGTACTTGATGATGGGGAGATCACGGAAGAAGAATTTGAAGGAGACGAATGATGAGTAAGGAATACTAAGCTACTGGGGTTTATATAAAACACTTTTTATTTACAGTTCAACCGTTGTAAGCCTCCAAAAGTCGCGATGAGCCATAATGATGTTCCTCCTTGTCCCGGTGATCCAAAGAGTAAGCTATTAAGACTATTATGATAATTTTACATATTATGATCAATAAACCCGTCTTTCTAGATCTGTAATTTACAAGTTGGAGCCGCTTTAGCGAATTTGTTAAAGAATGGAACTACTCAAAGATACCGTATTTTGAGGTGTGTAATATTTGACATGGTTTTAATGAGCTGAGCTACTCAATCAACTCGTCTACGTTTTTGGTTTATTGACTTGATTTAAAATGTGGTGCTGGGATTTGCACGCAGAATTTCTTAGCAGTGTTAAACTATACTAATTTTAAATGTTTTATTATTATTGCTTGATATTTAACTGATTTTATATTGAAATGTGGTATTGGGCTTTGCTCGTAGATTGTTTAACCACAGTTAACGTATGTGTACATAGTTGTTGTTGGAGAACATTTACTTATTTTTTTATTTTTATTAAATACAGTTAAAATAAAAGCCATGTTTTTTATTGGTTTTGTAACAATTGAATGAATCAGTACGTAGGTTAGTGTAGGAATTTATATTTATTTAGTGATTCTGCTGTTAAAAGAGTGATCCGTGCTTAGCCATGCATCTGCCGGTAAGACAGAGATCCGTGCGTGGCCATGAATCTGTACGTAGGTTAGTGTTAGGAATTTATTGGCTAATCTAGGATCACAGCCTTCGAATTTCGTCATTTATTTGAGGCCCGTGCCCTACGGGGGATGTTTTTAAGTTTTTTAGTCCTTGTCAAAACGGCTCGGAGCCGAGCGACAGTTGGCGGAGAGTCGGTTTTGACATGCACAACACGGCAATCTCGGATCCAGGATTTGTGTTAATTTTTGTGTTGAATATTTTGAAATGTGAATAACTCGAGAACGGCGCTAGATATCGAAAAACGGAGCAAAAAATGCCCCCCCTCGCCTAATACATATCCCCCGTGAATTTTCGGTGAGAACACATATGCAAAATTACAGATCGATCGCGCGCTGATAACAATATAAGGTTATTAAATGACATATTTTGAAATGTGAATAACTCGAGAACGGAGCAAGATATCGAAAAACGGAGCAAAAAATGCCCCCCCCTCGCTCAACAGACACCCCTCGTGAATTATGGATGAGAACATATGTGCAAAATTTCAGATCGATAGTGCGTGGAATGTCGTTAATCCATTCGTGACTACCACCCTCTCCACAACCCCCCCATGCATTTCCGCACCGATATTTTGTGTTTTCCTGGCTTGGTGGACCCCCCCTCCGCCCCCCCGCAAAATTTTGGAAATCGGGTCTGTATACTAAAGTGCAATCATGCCGAATTGGGTACAGAAAATCAAAAAACGGCTTGCATAGAATTCTTTTATTATTTTTATTCTTGAATTATCTAAAATAGTTCACATTTTTATTTGTACTCGAATGATTTATTAGTACTTATAGCTCTAAAATCGTCTCGATCAACTTTTATCTGTCGTCTTGTTGAAATAATCTGTAATTTTACGTTTGGTCGATATTTTTGACCTCTGCTCTGAAACCTCGCTTGTTGTATCACTGTCAATGTCAATAATTATTTCATCCACAAGCATGGGTTCACACTTTTCTTCTTCTCTCTTCATCTTTTTAGCAAACTCGTCAATCGATGCCAGCAACGAGTAACTTCCGTCACTTTTAACTTCTTCGTTCTTGGGCTTCTCGTCTATAATATCAAGTAAACGAATTATTTCGTTATGCTTCTCTTCAGATGGCAAGTTTTGTTTCTGGTTTGGTTTTTTCTTAAATTTTTCAAAATTCAGTTGACTTAAACTTTTGGGCTGCACGGCATCTTTCTGGGACGATTCTACAATATCATCCTCGGGTACAATAATATCAGAAATGGGACCGGTAAAATCGTCATCAAAAATGTCAGGACTGAGTTCGCTCGAACTGACAGGTTTAGGGATTGGTTTTTTAAGTGGGGAGTTTTTTGATGTCGAAGTTGACGGAAAACTATTGTCGGCTTTTTGTTTATTCAGCTGAAAAAAATCTTTGACGGAAACTAATCCCTTATTGTCAAAATGTGCTTGCTGTATGTAGGAGTACAACTGTTCGCTTTTTAGTTTTGCTTGAGAAAACTGACACAAGTATCGCCATAACTGACCTGTAATGAAATTGTTAACCAATTGAAAAGAAATTTACTCTGTTACTAACAGAGAAACTTACATATTGTGATCCGATTTGTAGATAAAAACTCATAAATGTTGTAAATACGATCCCTCAAATCGACGTCTTCAAATGTAAAGTACACCATGTCCCTTTTGCTAACACAGCACGCCATGAATTGAATCAAAAATTTCAAATTGGGATCGCCACGAAAAGCACCACATCCCCAGTTACCTGTAGCAACGGCAGGCAACTTCTTATCAAATTTAGATTGAAAACCTACGTACGCCTAAAATTAATAATTACAAACATAATCAGCAAAAGTTTGAGTCAACAAAAACCTTATTGAGCTCCCTTAAGATTAAAGACGAATGAAATTGATTCGTAGGTTGAGTAAATCGCAAGGCATCAATTGCGACAATACTGGTGCGTCTACGTCCCGAAGTGTCGTGCGGTGTCTGATCGTCGTGATTACCAGACCAAGTAAACGTATTGCCGTAACCCTTGTAATCACTGTATCGTTCCACCCCTTCATAAAAAAAATGTGTAAGTAGGGGAGATGCAGTTTATAATAAATTAAATAAGACAATGTGCTTCAAAAAAAAATCCAGCCCCTGAGTACCCCATAATAATTTTTAAAAACCTGTTATGACTAGCGCTTCAGTTGATCCCAGCTCTTCTGTAACTAGGCGACTGACTAGAAGTTCTGGACAAATAACAAATCTAATTTCTTCCTGGACACATCCAAAAGCTAAAACACCGCCTCCAATATTTCTAAAAAACATAATTATTACTAAAGCAATTTTAGTCTGCTCCGGATGAAAATATTACTTGTTAGCAAAATCAACTTGCAGAAGACCAATTCCATCGTCTTCGATAACTCCAGTGCTGGAAACGTGAATTTTTGTGCCGCTTAGAATGTTGTCACGCCGATCCCATCGTGGTAAATGTTGATGATCAATATACTTTCGTTCAAATGTGACAACACCGATAGGTTCTAAACAAATATCGGCAACTTACACAAGAAACTAAAAATTGAACGTAATCACTTACTCGTAGAGGTAACGCGTCGAAAGTAGTGACAAATGCACTTGAATTTTTCGTGTACCGACTCGATACGATTTGGTCTCGAATGTGCAGAAAATAATCTAAAATATTTATAATCTTCTAACCACTAATTTCAAGAAAAATTATTACCTTATAAAATTAACACCCGAACATGTACGATTTTTGTTATATGGAAATGTACATAGAAAGCCATTAGCTAGAAGCGAACTAATTTGGTACTGGCTAATACTTATTGCCCTATTTGATTCCTTTTTTAGTAAGGGTACGTTTCCAGGCAGAATATCTGGTAGTTGTAATGCAAGCTGAATGATTCGAGGTAATAGATATTTGAAAAAATGACCGGCTTCCTCTTCCTCTAAATTCTAACACAGAACACTAGATTAGTACAAATTTAACAAATTTCCAGAACTGTTACATCAAAAAACTGGTGAAAAGCTTCAAACTTTGGTAATCTTGTGTTATATTTATTAATTGCTTCCTCAAACTCTCTACTAGAATTTATTGGACGTAACAAAGCGAGTTGGATCAATTCCCAACGAGGTTTCCATGTTTCTTCGTTATTGTCCTGCAAATTCAAATTAGAAAATATTGCTTTCATCGACTGTGATCAATTTACATTTTTTCCTGGGTGTAAACTTTTTGGACTAAATGGCATTTGCACGTAGTCACTGTTGGCATGATGAACTTGCGAGTTGACATGGGGTCTAGGTGGTGTTATTAATTTTGCCGGTAGCTCGTACAGAACGGCATGATGTCTGGATGCGCTTATTTCTTCGGTTTCAAAGGCCCAAGGGCCGTGATGACAGTAAATTTCATCCAAACTACATCCTAACCATGATTTCGAGACATCACAACCTACAAATTATGGTTTGTGTCAAGTTCAAGTGCAGATCGTTAGAGTTTAACTTGCCTGCCATGATAACAGTAACATGCGTGGGTTAAGTTCAAATAAAATGCAAAAATTAAAGCTAAAATAAAAACAGGAAAAATTATTTGATTTAAAATATTCTGTTTATTTTGATTATAACCACAATTTATGACATTTTATAGTGGCGCCACCTGTTGTCATTGATACACCGGGTGGAACAAACATAACGTGACTTCCGTAAGCTGAATCTTCACATAATTTCAACATCCAAAGTAATTTTAACAAAAATAATAACTACATATTGTGTTTAATCCAGATATTTCAACTACCGTGGTGTAAAATCTTTCATTGACCAAATATCAACCTGTCGTTCCCAGGTAACTTTATAAATACTTACCTCGCCTTTTCCTTATGAAAGTTGGGGGTAGGAAAATAATTATATATCGAGATAAAATAATTCAATTTATGAAGAAATATATTTGCAAACAAATTAAGTATACAACTATACAATAGAAAATATATAAAGCTTTAAATATTTAAACTTTCATCATACAAATTATTTACACGTTTTAATTAGTTAGGTACTGTTACAAGTAGATGCCTCTCGTGCAGGTTCTATTATTATAAATTACTTACGTATCAATTAATTTTACATTTGCGTGTGCCTCTTTTTTCTAAATAGATCCATAATCCTTGAAGATTTCTTTTGATCGCTAGTTTGCTGTTGCATGGTGGTGGGTCTTCTGGTCGGCGTTTGCCAATCGCTTCCTTTAGCTATACTCGACTCGCCATAACCTCCTACAAGTAATACAGAAAATTAGAACAAAACTTCAACAGAACTAAGTTCCTCATGCTTGTAGAAAGTAGAGAGAAATAAAAGTTATTTGCAAATCAAGTAGTTTTGTTATTAAGAAATTAAAAAAGCAAGATAAAAGTTGCTGAAAGAGATTTGATGTTTCGGCATGCATGCAAATACACTAACCATGAAGATCTCCGGCCGAGTCTAAGGTATTACGGCGTTGTACTGCTTCGCTGTTATTGGGTGGTTCGCTCATAGGTAACGGCGGCGGGTTTTCTGCTAAATTAGTACGAGATAAATTCAAGCCTTGATTAAACATTGCAGGACAAATACAGAGAAGTTAATTTATTATTTTATGTAACCACCATATTAGTTGATTATCACGTTATTATTTTATTATTATAATACTCGTGTTAAGTCTACGTGGTATAGGTGGGTGCCACGAAAGAATGTGCTCACATTTCGGTAATTGTTTACCGTAAGTCATGTCCACGATTTGCACATACGTATATACAATAATACAATACAATAATAAATAAATTAAAAATTAAGTTGTATTTCCACATATGAGCAAATGTAGCCGTGACCTATAAACTGTGAAATTCAGAAATCCAACAAATTGATAAATTGCTCAAAAACTACCAGCATATCTGTTAAAAATTATATTTTCGTATGATTTATACTGTTATTCTTCTCCTTTTCCATAGACAACTTCGTAACATTATTTCATACAGATTTCTTAAAAATATGTCAAATTTATCGGAAAGCAAATAGTCTTATTTAAATTGATTCGTTTTCTTACAAACAGTATTTTCGGGCAGATTTGTTGAGTTTAAGTTGAGATAAATGTACGTGACACCTACCAATCCGATCTAATTACCTACTGTAAATTCGAATGAACGAAACAGTTCCACAAATTGGTTTTTAATTGAATAAATCCTTTTTATTTTTACCTGTGAGTGTGTGCCTCCAAGTTGTTTGGTGTGACGAGTTCCCGTTCTGGTATTGTGGGTCATGTCTTAGTACAACAGAATCTGTAATATCAGGACTGGAAGTTCTGCTCGACTGTGAACTGACATCTAATTCGTGAGGGTCCTAAAAATACAATTTATAAGTACAAATTCACAAAACATTCTAATTTACCTTGTGAACTTCAAGGTGAAGGAGCTGTTGACTTGGTGGTAACTTTGCTCTGAACGCAATTTTATTAACCCAATCTAACATATCAGCTTCACAACTGCAGGAAAACAAAAACTGGGAACTGTCCGATGTCACCAATCTAAAAGTGTGCTTTCTCTTGAAATAATCGTCGGCTACAGTACAAATAGCATTGTGGATTCCAACCGGCGACGAAATTGCTTTACTGGCAGCAAAATCATCCCGATTTTTGAAGAAACACAACAACTGGCCACACAAAACTGTGTAACAACTTTTCCATGCCCTGTTCTGAGCGCGCTTTCCACCCGCCGTCAAAACTTGTTTACGTTCCAAAAATGCTTGAATTTCAACTGGCGGTAATTCGTGTTCTAAAAAAAAGTTTTAAGTATAAAATCTTCCAACTTCAATGTAGAAAAAAAATCTTACCTTGTTTGTTTCTAAATGATCCCGCTCTTCTTCGAGTGGTAAACGAAGGCGTTTTCTTGACCGGTTTGCTAATCGTGCTCACTTTCATACTCTCCGCCCTTTTGATGCTCGCGTCCGATGCCTTACGAATCCTGTTACCAAACATATAAGCAACAGAGTTTGATTTCGTTATAGAAGTATTTGGTGCCGAGTTGTTTGAAACTTCAACGACTTTAGTTCCGTTCATGTGACCGTCATTACGTGGTCGCTGCTCCAGCCGTCTTTGTTCAGTAATTCGTTGCATTTCCAAACGTTTACGCTGTTCCAAACGCTCCTGTTCTAAGCGTTCCCGTTCCGCTTGTTTAGCGCGCGCTTCTTCCTTCAGCTGATTCGCAAAAGCTTCCTCGATTAGGGTTGTTCGTTGTAAAGCAATAAATTTCTCTTCCTGTGCTTCTATGGTCTTTTCGAAATCGTCATGCTTACGCAACAAATCTTCGACTTGTACAATACTGTCGCCGTAGTTTGATTCGTTGAGTGGACCCTCCCTGATTACCAACCAATTTTCCAACAAATTAGCTTCTCGTTTAAATAATTGAACATCTAAGTTTTGATCGTAAATTATCGATCGTTGGTGCCAGGTATGGTTCAAAACGTTCATTCTGTGGAGTAAAATGTTAATTCGATCTTCGATTTCGGCGGCTAAGAAATGGCCATCTCGGATTAAGCTGTTTCCGGTGTCTTTGAACTGTTCAACTGTGTCTAATCGTGCGTTGATTGCAACTTCGTGATCCTTGTGGTGTTTCATTAATAATTCTGCTGCGGTCACATCTTGAGGTAAATCTGGTGCAGTGATCTTTGCAAGCATTTCGTTGATCCAGGCCCTAAAACATAAAAAATGTAAAAAAACATTCGCTCATAGTTCAAAACTTTTACATCAAATCTTGGTACTGGTCAAAGTAAGTCTGCAATTGTTCGGCCTGTTGGAGATTTTCTCGTCTGTGTTCGGCTTTCGTTTGTAGCTCCTGCCAGGCACTGATAGTGTCTTCACGTTTCACTTCAATATGTTCTTCGGCATCGGGGAACAACTCGCTAAGTCGATGGGCTTCGTGTTCGATAACTTCAACTTGTTCCTTCACTGCAAGCAATTCGCTTTCAAACGCGGCGTGTTTTCGTGCCAAAGCTTGAATACTTTCCAAGTCTTGATCGTGCGTATCGATAGCCAAAGTCGCTTCTTTTTCCAATATCCACGCAATGATTTCATCTGCTGTTCGGTCAAAAATATGGACTTGTTTAGCTCCGCCAAGTGCTTCATGGCGCGCTTGCGCAAGTTCCATCAAATCTTCCCATTGATCTTTAACATCAGAAACTTTTTGTTCGATTTTACTTTTGTGTGCGTTGTTGGATGCAATAAGCTTGCTTCCGTTGTCGATACAACTTTGCACTTTGAGCTCGCTGTTGTTGAGACTCGCCAAGAACGTTTCAAAAGCTTGAATTAATAATTCCACGTGTTCTACGTCCGTTCCGTAGTCTTCCGATGCCGCTTTAGCTTGCTGATCATTCATCCATTCCTGCATTTCGCTGCATTCGCGCACGAAACTGAAAAAGGTGAGCGATTCGGAAAGGCACTGCTCCCTCAGGGTCATCAGTTTTTGCACCTCTTCGAATTTGTGTTGTATTTGTTCCTATAAAAAAATCACAATTTACCCTAAATATTTTATAACTTCCCTTGCTTGCATGTTCTGCAAACCCATTCTAGTAATTTATTATCCTTCAATTTTAATAAAACCAAACTTACCCTTTTCAGCTGCACATTTTTGGCATCAAAGTGTTGTCTTTCCGCAATATTATCAGATAATAAAGTCAAATGTTCGAGAGTTGCTTTGAAAGATTCAATTTCGCATCGTAAAGCTTCCAATTTTCTTTGTAAGGTTTGAGTGGAGTCTTCATCTTTACCAATTTCCGTTGACACTAGCAAAGGTCTCTTGTCGTTCAACCAAGCTTCTGCTTCGGCAGCTTCGGTGTAAAACTAAAATATTTAATTATTACTAAGTATTAACCTCTAAGAATTGAAAACCACACCATTTGCGATTCGTATGCGTCCTGAAGCCGCAACTTTCTAATACTGGCCAAATCACGAATGTGAGCGAGTTTTTGTTTCAACATTTTTGATTTATCTTCTATGACGGAGGTGTCTTGAGCACCGGCTCTTGTCAAATGACTTGCTCGAGATGTAAGTGCTGCAACCACAAGTTCACGAGACAATAATTCAGCTTCTAGTGCTTGATGTTTCTTTTGTAAGATTTGAACCGAAGTTAAACTCGTTCCTAAAATTTTAAAATTAATCAAAACAAAATATTCAGTTTATTCAACGTACCTAAGTCGGATGATCCAGCCAACGATTCTCGTTCGCTTAACCATTGGATTTCGTCATCCACGTCACGTGTGAACTGCTGCAACATGGCGGACGCTTCCAAAAAGTCTCTTCTGGCTTGCATGGGGCCTTTTAACTGATGGAACCTGGTGATTGCGTTTTGCGCTTTTGCTTGCAACTCGTCACTCAAAAAGTGCTTATGCTTTACGAATTGCTCCGCCGTTTCGTTTATAGTCTCACAATTTTCTGTGTGCTGAGAAACATCATTTTCTAACAATGCGTGTCGTTTCAACAAGTTGTTCACCGTAACTAAGTCTTTACCATAATCCGTTGATTTCAGTTGAAGTTCAACTTCGTCTAACCATGAAATAAATTCGTCAAGCGATCGATCAAACAGCAAAGCTTGGTAAGCGTCGACCAAACGATCCCGTTTTAGCTGGGAAATCTCTTTCAGATGTTTCCAGTCATTGTCTAAATCTTCGAGTCGTTGTCGGATTTCACCGGAAGCGAAATGATTAGAAGTGATTAAATCTTCACCTTCATCTATCACAGACTGAACACGATTATCATTGGCTAGAATTTCGGCATCAAAAGTCACATGTTTTTGGATTTTACTCTGCAAATTACTGGGATCCCGATAATTTTCATCGCTTGCAATTTGGATCTTTTGAGCTAACCAATGTTCCACTTCGGCTGCGTTTCTTCTAAATTCATACAAAGCTTGCGATTCTCCTAGTTTCTTATTTCTCGCTTTTGTGTTTTCTAATAAACGATCCCGTCGGTCTAAAATCGTGTGCAGGCGATCTTTAATTATTTGGTTATCGTAGCGCGTATCGGAAATGATAATCTGGGAGATTTTCTCCAAATCATTTAACCGACTCATCTGCTGGTCCAGAAGCTTTTCAAAGTCTTGGTGCTTCCTGATTAGGGTTTCGACTGATCTAGGACTCTCGCCCAAATCGTCGTTGTTCAAAAAGGCTTCCTTAGATGCCAGCCAAGTCTCCATTTGATCTGCTTGTTCTTTGAATTCCTGCAACTGGTACTCGTGAGTTAAATCAACTCGATGTTTTTCCCAAGTATGAAGAAGTTTCTCTTCCAATTTTTCTAGCTGTTCTAAAGTGTCCTCTATTTCTTCATCTTCCTTTTTGATGCTTTGTCCAAAATCGCGCAAGTTTCTGAAAACCTCTCGTCTGCCGTCAATTTCCGCTTTCTTTTCGTTGTGAAGTTCTATCAAAGCCTCACCTTCCGCGATACTCGTCGGTTTGTTTCCACCTTCTATGTGCGATATAGTTTCGTTGGTCCACAATTCCAAGTCTTTGCAATCGGCCAAAAACTTTTGTTTGGTGTAAGCTTTATCCAAAATATTGTGTCGTCTTTCTTTGGCAATTAATAACTTGTTCCAATCTTGCTGAACTTCGTCGATTCTCTGAACAATTTCTTCGCCACTTTCGGGGTACTTTTGACACAATTTCTGGGCATCCCTTTCGTGTGAGTTTAATTTCTGTTCAACTGCTGTCATTTCAATTTCTAAGGCTTCTTGCTTTCGTTGCAAAGCTCCCACGCCGTGTAAATTACGTCCAACATCATCCACCTCCATCGCCAATGCCTTTTCGTTAATCCTGTGGGATGTGTCGGCGATATCTCGATTAAACAAGTGAACCTCCAGAGCTCCAGCTAGTTTTTCTCGATAATTACTCAAAGATCCTTGAAGGTTTTGCCACTTTTTAATAAAATCGGTCCGTCGTGGTTGAACGCCAACGTGACCTTGCCTGACGAGTTTATCAGCTAACGCGTTAATGTTCTTAATTCTTGTGTCGTCAACCCTCATGTCGCTATCCACATCGTCCAATTTCCTTTGCAAAGCATGACAATGTTCGTAATCTCTTCCGGTATCGCCAGCTTGCACCATAACTTCTTTGTCACGGATCCAAGCCTCCATTTTATCCAACTGATTGTTAAATTCTAAAATATCTTGCGCTTCTTCTAATCCCTTTCCTCTCAAACTAACCTCGTACACGAGTTGCTTCCAGGAGGATTCCAAATGCATCAACTGTTGTTTTATGTTGTCTGATGCCTTGTGACGTTTTCCAATTAAAGTGGCTCCTTTATCCTTCACCTCTTTAATTCTACTCTCATTCGCAGCAACTTCGGCCTGTAAAGCTTGATGTTTCTGTAATTCTTTGATTTTTTCTTCCAAATTATTAACTTCGCTGGTTTTTACTTCTGATTGCAACTTTTTATATTTTTCCGCGATCCAAGCTTGCGCATCCGCCACGTCTCGCACGAATTGCGCGTACAGTAACGCATTTTCCAATTGGTAACGCTTTTGTAAGCACAACTGTCTTAGGTGTAGCCGTTTTTGTTGTATATCAGCCACGCAGCTTGCAATTTGGGGACTTTCAAAGTGTCTTTGTGAAATTAACATATCGGCTGAGGTGAGCAGATTATCCACTCGTTCCTCTTGGGAATTGAAAAGTTTTTCAAACGCGTCGTGCTTTTTCAAGTGGTTGGCCACTTCGTCGACGGTTTCGCCAAAGTCGTGATTACTTAAGGTGGCTTCTTGGGAGTTACAGATGTTTTCTATTTGTTTAGTTTCACGTAGGAAGAATAACAAGTCGAGTAATTGGTCCAAGTGGACCTTTTTTTGTTGCCAGGCTGTGTGAAGCTTATCGCGTTCTTTGAATAACACTGCGCATCTTTCAACCGCTTCGGGAGCCGCATAGTGACCTGTAAAGTGTACGCACACATGTGAATATAACCCGCAAATGGAAATTTACAAATAAATACCTGTTTGCTCCATTGCTGTGCTCATGTCGGCCACGGCTTGGAAATTATCTTCTCGGGCTTCAATTTCGCTTTTTAAGGCTTCGTGTTCGGTTTTAAGCGCTTGTGCTCCTGCAATGCTTCTTACATTTTCGTTGGCACTCATTGCGATGCGAAGATTGGACGACCAACTAGTCAGGTCGCGTGCTTGAGCTAGGAATTTCTGCAAATCAACGCTGGCTTGTAATTGATCGCGTCTTAAATCGGCACGTTCTTTAAGACCCTGCCAAGCCGTCACCACCAGTTCTTGTTTTTGATTGATTTGTACTTTGTTACTGGGATAAGACAAATGAAGTCGGGCGCCATCGTCAACCAGAACTTGTAGCTGAGCCTCCAAGGCAACCAACTCATTTTCAAACGCTTCTTGTCTTCGCAACAAAGCCAAAGCGGAGTTTAAATCGCGACCCAATTCGGTGCCCAAAGCGGCGTTCTTTTCGTGAATTCTGGATAAAGCATCGGCCACATCCTTATGGAAACGATGAATCTCGCCAGCAGCATGAAGACGCCGATCTCGATTCTCTATTTGTTCTCCTAACTTGTTCCATTTTTCGCTATCATAACAAAAAAATTCAGAAATATTTCTAAACAAAGAAGTTTCCCGAAACCCCCCTCATTAAATTAAGAAGTTTTGTTTACCATATAACGGAATGACGAGCTGCTACTTGCTTCACCGCATCAGACTGCTCCACATTCCTAAAACAGTTAGTACCACGCCTACATGCAGTTTTTATATACACAAGTGATGTTTATAAAAAATATTGTGCAAAAGCCAAAAACCAAGCCAAACACTGATTGAAAATCAGAAAATACTCACTCTAGCTGTAATTGCTTTCGCTCAATCTCGGTGGTGTATGGATTTTCGTTGACAATCAATTTTTTGGCTAAATCTTCGCACTGGTTGAAACGTTCGCTTCCGGCCTCCACTCTGTGTTTGAAATCGTCGAATTTTGCCTGTAACAACTTGAAAAAAAAAATTAATTTTTGTTCACTTTTGGTGCGGTTTTTATTACCAGTAGATGCTCATAGTCTTGTCCATAATCCTCAGATGCTGCTTGTTGTTGTTGCTCAGAAATCCACCTTTCTAAATCGCTTGATTCCGAGAAATACTCATGCCTGAACAAAGATTCCATTAGTCTGTGTTGTCGAACTGCAGCACGGCGTTGTAAAGAGCGAACCAAGTGTTCCAAAGTGGCTTGTCTTTCTCCGATTGCTTTTGATTCTGGATGGCCAGAAACGATCAGTGCCTGAGCCCCACAACCCATCTCCACTATTATGCTGTTGTAAGTGTCCAATTCTAATTCAAGTGCTTTGTGTTTTGTTAACCATTTTGTGGCCGAGTCTCGATCGCGTCCGTAATCCGTACTGGACAAAACATCCCCTTTTTCGTGAAGCCACGATTCCACTTCGTTTGCGTCAAAGAAGTACTGTTGGGCCTTCAAGGATAACTCTAATTTGTGGGCCCTTACAACCGCTTTTTCATTCAAGTCAGTCCAAGCTTCACGCACTTGGTTGCACAATTCTTCAACCTAAATTTAAAAAGTAAAATAAATTAGTTGAAAAAAACGAAACCCTAAATAACACAAAAATGCATGCAACACCGAAATCACGTCAAACCACACACAATCTTACCAGTTTAAAATCTTTCACTTGGAAAACTAAAGAAATGAAAATTTAACAAGTTTCATTTGAGCTAATAGAAAATCTTACCTTAGCTTTTTGCGGATGGTTTTCTTGTATCAACAGGTTTCCTTTATCCAGGGCTTTGTCAATTACAGGCTGGTGACCTAAAATTTCAGCTTCCATTTTCTTATGTTTTTTATAAAACGTTTGTGCTTCGTACAAATTTTGGCCCAACGTGTCAGAACCCACAACTGGACTGCGCTCTTTGATCCACTGTAATTCCGTATCCAACTCAAAGGCAAACAGGTGGAACCTCAAAGCTTCGCCAAGAACTTCACGACGCGAACGAGCAGGCTTATGTAAATCTTTCAGTCTTCTCTGAGTATCCAATGCTCTTTTATTCACAACCTCCGAATTAAAGTGACCATCTTGAGTCATTTCTTCACTTTGACTCACAAGTTCGTTGATGCGAACCGTGCACACAGTCAATTCGCTTTCCAACAATTCGTGCCTTTTAAGTAACTCCCTGCATGACCTCAAGTCGCTACCAACTTGCGTGTTTTTCAAGTGAGTTTCAATTTCGTCTAATTTAGTGTGAACATCTTCGATTGAGCTGTTGTATTCGTGTTGCGTGACAGCTTGACGTAAACGTGCTCCCTTGTTCAACGAGATACCCACCAAATGTTTCCACTCGTCGTTAAGCTGATGTAAAGTTCTTGCAACATCATTTTTTCTGTAACTCTCTTGGGCAATCAAAGCTTGTCCCAATTTATTGATCGTTCTCAATTGGCCCTCATTGGATCGTAACTCTCGCTCAAACGCTTCATGTTTCTGTAACTTACGTTCTAAGTTGCTCAGGTCACGATAACTTTCGTCCGAGGCGGTTTTTAATTTTTCTGATAACCACGTTCTAAGATCGTTCACTTCAGCGCAAAACTCTTGGTAATTTTTCGAAGCTTCTAAAGCGTGCGTTCTAGCTTGGCACAAATTCTTCACCGCTTTTCGCCTTTCCAAAACTTGCTTTCTCTTATCGTCAATTCTAAACAAAATAATTTTATTTGACAATAATTGCTAAATCAAAAATTCTTACCCTTCGCTGTCGTAGTGTTGTTGAGCTATTAAAGAGTCAGCTGTATCATTAAAAGCGTTCAAACGGTCGTCCTGTGCGTTTAGAGTGTTGATAAAGGCGCGGTGTTGTTTTAGTAAAGCTTCCACTTCGTCCAAGGATTCCTAATATCATTTAAATAGATAAATTATAAATAAACTAAAATAAGTCAAAAGAAAAGGAAACAAAAGAAAAACTACTAATGCTTACCCCAAGATTGTTAAATTCCAAAAATGCTTGATGGCCGGAGGTAGAAGCATCAAGTTTATCAGCTTCTTTATTGAACATCTGTAGTTGGAGGCATTGATCTAGCCAGTTTTGCTTCTCCATCCAACCTCTTGTGATGGCAGCCTTTTCGGCATTCAAACGATCCACTTTTTCTGAGACGTCCGTTAATTTTGGATTTGCTTTTAGTAGTTTCATGCCCAAATTAGTCACTTCCCGGAACCTAAACAATTTTTTTAATTAAAAATGAATAACAACATAGAGAAACAACTTACTCGTCTTCGTGAGCTTTAATGTCCTGTTGTAGGTCTTTGTGGTTTTTCAATAAGTTCTGAGCAGTTTGTACGTCTCTGGCAGTTGTGTCAGTATTAAGCAACTCTTTAACGTCTGACACCCAAGTAAGAAGCGCTTTTGCACTGTTGTCAAAAATTTGGTGACCAACTGCATTTTGGAGTCGATTTCTCCGATCAACCGCCTTATCTTTGACCTTCTGCCACAATTCTTTAATTTCATTCTCTTTTTGTGTGATATTTTCTCGTTCGTGAGGATAGGCATTCTTCACGGAACTGGCCAGCAATTGAACTCTGTCCACCTTCTCTTCGAGTGGGGCCAATTCACGTTCAAGGTTGTGATGCCGTCTTTGTAATGCTTGCACAGTCTTGAGGTCTGGGCCTAGCTCGGCCGTATCAAGTTGAGTCATTTTTTCCCACATCCAATCTTTCGCTTCGTCGCATGTCCGGAAGTATAATTCGACGCTGCTAGCCCCTGAAATTTCAAAAGTAAGAAAAAGAATAAGCTAAATTGCGACCTGTTACCTTCGAGACTGCGTTCTTTCTCCAATTTTAGTTTATTCAAATGATTCCAAGCAGCGTGGACGTGCTTGTGACGAGCCTTGACTTTATCAAACTGGGAGTGTCTTTGTTTTTCAAACTCGACCGCTTCGGCGTCTAAAGCCTCCATTCGTTTGTTACTCGCCGACAAATCGGTTAAAAATTTCTCAAACTTTCGCTTTGCTTGTTCTACCGTTTTAACGTCTTCATCGTTGCTCAAAAGCTTCTCTTTATCTTTGATCCATCTTTCAAAATCGTCGCACTCTTTATAAAACCTAAACAATCTGATCGCGTCCTCTAAAAGCGCATGGCGTTCAATCGCCAACTTTTGTAATTGATCGTAAGTGTCGTTAACCTTCTTTTGCCTTTTAGGAATACTATTGCTATCGTCGATTTTCCTTTTTACTTGTTTATTCGTAGTCTTGTTCACTTTTACGGGAACAGTTTGTTTCACGATCTTAGTTTTCTTGACCCTCTGAACGCTCTTTATCTTTTCGGGTCTTCTAACTTGTATCTGCATGATTCGAGGTTCAATTTCAACGACATAATTTGCTGGTGCAAAACCATCCGAACCGTCGGCACGACGAACGCTCCACCAATCCGGGTTACTTTTATTTAAAAGAAACATAACTTCGCCTTTGTTCATATTAAATCCATGGCCGTTATAAGCATATAGCGATCGCACCTGTGGAACTTTGCGCTCTTCAATCTGGGTTTTATGTTCCACCCTTTCTATTTGTTCGTCTTCCCAAACTTCGATTGGAACCAATTTAACTTCGTGAATAACTTCATCAACTGTTTCCTCAACTTCCGCTTCGGGATTTAAATCGAGATTTGAAATTCCGGCAGTTATAAGCCTATCTGCTTGACTGTTCAAACTTTGCACGTCACCTTTGTAAGCGTTTAATTCGCCTTGTAAGTCTTTGTGCCTTTGCAATAAAGCTTGAGCGCTGGGTTCGTCGGAACCGTAATCAGTTGAAGTCAAAATGGAAGTCTTCTCATTCAGCCACGAATCCGCTTCGTTTGCATCAGCATAAAATTGGTAAGCTTCAGCAGCGTCTTGCAATTGTTTGGCCCGCTCGCTCGTAACCTTTTCCAATTTACTCCATTCTTCGTTAATGTTACGAATGCGTTGCTGAATTTCTGGAGACCTCGAGTGCTTTTCTTGAATTAACTGTTGTCCAATATTTGCCAACTGATCAAACTTGTACTTTCGACTTTTGATTTCATCTTGCAGCAACTTGTGTTTTTGCTGAAGACTTAAAACACCACGAAGATCTTTGGCCGAAATTTCCGCTTGACATATCCGTTGTTTTTCGATCAGCCACGCTTCTTCCTCTTCTTGATCTTGCAAAAATTGATAAAAATTCCGCGCATCTTCCAGTAAAGTCTTTCGTTTGGCACTACAATCTTGTAGGTCTTTGTATCCCTCCACCAATTCGGTTAACTTATTCCTCAAAACTTGTTCTTCTTTGGGATTTTGAGAAGCGGCAGATTCGCCCAATCGTTTCATCTTTCTTTCGGTTTCGCCTAAGGAAGTCACTTGAAGTTCTTGGAGCGCATGTTTGTGTAAAAGTTCTTCCACTGCGAATAAATGCACACCGGTATCCACGGAAGATAAATCAGACTTGAGTTGTCTAATAGTCGCAAGCGTGGTGTCAATTTCTCTCAATATCGACATAACACTTCCCATGCTGCTTAAATTATTTTTGTGTTTTTCCAACAGTTTTAACAGGTCGCGCCATTTGTCCAGTATTTCGACTTCTCTCGCCTTAACACGCTCGGAATTTCTATAATTTTCTTTTACCAGCTCGTTACACATTTGGGACAAATCGTGGAACCGTTCTTCTCGGGCTAAAATATCAGCCGATATTGCTTCGTGCTTTTTCACTGTAGCGTCGACTTGTGCCAGATTGGAACCGTACCTGGGATCCGACAAGACCTGGATCATTTCTTTTAGGTAATTTTCACGCAAAATACTTTTACGCTCGAACTTGTAATTTAGTTGTTCCAAACGTTCCTGTCTTCGTAGTTCGCTGCGAAGCGCAACTTCGCGATTGTGTTCGGCTCTTTCCAAAATTTCCCAAGATCTTTCGATATCTTGCACTAATTTCCCGTCGATTGGAATGAAAGCGGGTTGTCGAAGTTCCTTCAACTGGGTATTGATTTGGAAAAAGAGAACTTCGATTTCGCTTCTTTCTTTGTATTTAGGTGGTTTTTCTTGGGTTCTGTAGAAGCCGAAGGCGAGTAAGAGGCTTTGGATGCCTTCCAGAGAGTTTGGGAATTGACGGTCTTCGAGTTCGGTTGTTTTCTTTCGGATCCAATCCAGTAAGGTGGTGGTGAGGCCGTCGTAATTTAATTTCATTTTGTCTGCTTCTACCATTTGTTTTATTATTTTTGCTATTCTTCTGCCACTTTTGGCTTCGTTTTTCATTCTTGCAAATGTGTGATAATACGAGGCAATGTAGGTCATGATACTTTTTTCGTCCGGTCTGGTGTTGTCGACATCTTCGGCGTCCAACAAGGAAGGTATACCGAGTTCGTTGTTGGCTACGTCGAAAGCGTGGTTTAAGTTGTCTATGTGGTTTTTGGGTTGTAAGCTGTCGTAATCGAACAGATCTGGTCGATGGGAATGAATGAGGGCGTTAAAACCTAACCCACTGCGCCAGGAGCCAGAAAAATCGACAATGTGAACATTGGCATAACCGTTGGTTTTACGCTGCGCCCACAATAACAAAGCATCTTTGGCGGATTTCTTTTCGGAACTTTCATTTTCTTCGTCCTAATAGAATAATTTATTAAAAGTCATCAAGTCGAGGTGCTAATTAAAAAAGAAACTTACCACGTCAATTTCGATTTCTTGTATTTGAAAACGTAAAATAATTGTCCATATTAAACCTAAAATTAGCCTCGGATTTCCATCGACTATGTCTTCAGCACCTATACTTTCCAGTCGCACCTTCGTGTGTAAAAACGCTAAACTTTTATTTACATTTTCGATTTTGTGTACCCGCATCCTTCCACTGTTTGGTTTACCTAGCTTTTCTCCCGAAATTATTTCTAATAATTTTAATAGCTTCTTTCCATCTGCTAAATCGGTGAAGAGATCTTCCACTTCCATACGTGACTGTGGAATAAGAAAAGTGTTTATTAACGAATTATATTAAAAAAGGGGGGGTCGTATGATATATTAATTTTATGGAATGTGCTGTAAGTTGTAAAACCTTGATAAGCAAAGCCGCAAAAATCAAAGAGATATGCCAAATATTCGTGTCAACTTCGATAAGTCTTCTAATCACCAATTTGATTACAGTAAAGCGCTTAAAACATTTTCAAAGTGGAATTCCTTGAGACATATCGAATTTGTGATAATAAATTATAACTTTTAAAATTCAAGACCGTAATTAGATTGTAAGAATTATGGTAATTTTCGAAGAAAAAAAAGCTGTGGGTAACCTAATTTTAAACTCATGAATAATTGAACACACATTGATTGACTAACTACAATTAAACTTCCATGCAGCGTTTAATTATCGACACATCACAACTCAATTAGCTGCATACTTTCAAATCTCCAAACAATTGGTGAAGACATAATTTAAGAGCCCCATCATATTAAGTGATCTGCTTTACATTCCAAGGGTGCAGTTTAAATTGGACTAAATTTGTTTTAATCTTTTATTATGCAACAAACCGTACAGTTTCGAGATTGAGATTTATGAGCTACTCCGAGCAAGTTGCGTCCCAGTGTAAATCTGGGTGCGCTACTGAGTCTTATTGAAAAGTGTTTGGAGAACCGCCCCAGAAATGATGGCATTCCGTCATGGATACTTCTTGTTCAATGAACCGACTCCATCAGATTAATCTCCCTCCCGCTGAATATTACACCACCATTGATTACTTTATCAAGTGTTTGAATGAATGATCGAATATTTGCAAACAAAAACACAAAGAACTCGATAACTGGCCAACAGTTAACTCAATAACGGTTTCTTAGCTTTAATATTATGTAAATAGCGGCACAAAATGTAACAATTTGATTCATAAAATAAATAAATTTAATTGGCGTAGTGCAAATAAGATTTTTGGGCTTGCCACTGATCAGATGAGGTCGGGGGAGGATAATTGGGAAAAGAAAAAAGTTTGGGAACCTCTGCGAGATTATTAAAATTAAATTGTGTAATAAAATTTACCACAATTTTATTGAATTGGGAGGATACGCTTATAAATAAATCAAAAGTTCCAGTCATATCACACGGGCAGGAAATAAAAACGTGGTTGAGTTATTCATAAATTGATTAATTTTTCATTATTTTAATTACTCAATAAACTCATTTTGAACCATTGTCTATGAGGAAAGTGTTAATAAATGAATTACACAACCTCGTTCCCAAGTTCCCAATAGCAAGTGGTCGCCCTCGATTTTCTTAATCGATTACGAAATCAAAATGCAATTTGCCAGTAACCTGGAAGACGAGCGCGAGGGGGGGGGGATTTAAAATTTATTAAAAGTTTGTAGATTCCAAAACTCGTCGAACAAAGCACCGTTATTATCTTGTACAGTTTGAAGAGTTTCAAGCGATAACTGAAGTGCAAATGTAGCAATTACATTCGTCCCGAATGGATTAATAAGGAAAATAATAAAATAGAACAATTACATAAAAGTAAGCTGTTTTATCCATTTTTATTAAAATATCTAGACGATAGCGCCGATAAGATAAAGCGTTTACGTTAATTGAAATTAAATTAATAATAAAATTCCTCACCTTTTGTAAAAACGAATTCATCCATTTGGTAAAGGTCTTCTTCTGGATATGTAGACGCTCTTCTTGCAGGAACCTAATGCGTCCCTGCTCGAATTTTTGCACATCATCTCTCTGCGTCATGTTGACCCCGTGTAAAATAGAAGATTGCTGTGTCTCATAATGCACAAAGCCCCCTGTAAAAAAGGAAAACATTATCTCATCTTACTCATGTAAAACCTTGTTTGCTAAAAAAATAGTCTGATGCTTGTAGCACTTAACGTTATCTTTAAATCAACATGAAAAGACAAATAACCAGATAAAGCGAAAAATTAGCAATTAAAAATTCAAACTCGACCAGTCCAACCCTCAGTGTCCGCATACCCAGAATTTTCAAACGTGCGAAGGCATTAATTTTTGAATAAAGCACGTAAGAGAAAGTTTTATTGGTCTTCGGTACACAACAAATGAATGCTCTCTTTCAGAAGTGGAAGAGGAGGAAAAACATATTCCTGTCCTTTCAAACGGGACGAAAGCGGTTGACCTTTCCTTTCTTTGGGTTGTCAAATTAAATGGGGTCTCGTTTGACTAAACACAATAAAATGCATCTCCTCGAGCTGTTACAGCATGTGCGATATTGTTCTTCTTCCATGACAACTGGAACGAGACCCTCCCATTTTTAAAACCGTTAATCATTCTCGAAGTTATTGTGAACAAAACATAATTCTGCACTAAAATTAAACAAAATTTTATTTTCTTCCTCCTCCGCTCGCTCAAAACGTTACAAGGCGTAGGTTGCATTATAATAAGGTTTTTTACCGATGAAGACGAAGTCTTTTCAATATAACATGTGCGTTTAACGTTAAATTAATATCGATCAATTTGCTGGTATCTGGTTTGCTGCATTCATTAACATTCCAATGAAACGAGTGTAAAATTAATTAAAATAAAGCGGCGATAATTTTTCTTGCTTCATGGGTCAATGGGATTCAAATTCGACACACATTTTGACGACCCTTCCCTTCCCGGATTGCAAAGTTCAAATTTCAAATTTTTCGTTGTTCGGAGCTGGAAGCCATCACGATAATCAAAAAATTGTAAACTATAATTAGTTGGTCTAGTTGTTGCAGTCAAAAGCAGGTAGGTAACCACAGAATTAGCTCCGGGTTATTAAATCTACCCAGTGTGAGAGAAAAAGACGAATCCTTGGTCGAAACCAAAGCCAAAAAGGTATGCCGGATCGTATTTACGAGGTTTACTGTTACAAAGTCGACTTCTTCTGATTTTGCAGGATTACAATCTAGTTTTATAAAACGGTAACATCATAAACCTTTAAATATTTTCCTCCAAATGTTGGAAGCCTCATTTTTGTAAAGTGCAAACGTAATCAATGAACTTCGATACAAACGTAAATAAATGAAACTTGTATTCGTTTCGCAATTCGTAAAAACCGGTAGACTAATCCCAATTATATCTTATTTAATTGATGAGTCATTTCGGAACTGATTCGTGATAAACACCATTTAGAATTTGAGTAATACGTGAGAAAATAAGGGGCTTCGTGCCCGTATTTAATTTACTTTTGATTATTATCGAATTAATGAAGACCTTTTCGTTTGACAACCATGGCAGCCAGATTTGCAGGACGATAGTCACTAAAACCAGAACACCTACATGTTTTTTGATATGAAGAAGCTTGTGAATATTTTCAGTTTTCCTCCCATAGCAGGAATTGCAATTTTTTTATTTTAACGAGAGCTAGAGCAAAAACGAAGCGCCCTACAGTAAAACTACATCACACCAAATTTTTAGCATGCATAGCTGTCTTTTTAGAACATCTAAAAACTTTAAAATCGGTTAAGTTTTGTTGAAGTTATTGGCGATTGTTCGAGCTCTGGCGCCTAAACCATTTAATGCACAAAAGAATACTTCCAACCATTTTTGTAGAGAATTTCGCCCCGAACAACATTGATGCCTATCATATTTGCTCTCAAGTCAACACGGAAGGAGATATAGGCAAGAAAAGCGAAAAACCCGATTTTGGAGTTTCGATACGGTCTAAAAAAATGGCCGCACTTTGATGTTGGTTGGACAACCTATTAAACTTTTAATTACAAACCATTAACGGTTCGTAAATCAACTATGCATATAAAAATTTGCAATGTCACCTTCACTTTAAAATATCAAATATTTTATAATTTCCTTTTTATTATTATTAATCACAAAATAAATCAATTAATTTCAAAATTTAATAATGAATTCAAAAATTCAATAAAAAAAAATTACAAGGCTAAAATTTTAATAAACCAATTAATGTGTAACGGTGATTTAAATAGAATACCGAATCCAATACATATTTTAATGCTCAATATCGGTGTTATCTGTATGATTTATGGATTTTGTAACTTTAATAATAGGTGAGTTTCAGGATAAGATAAACTGGTTATTCAAATCGTAGTGTTTTAAAAACAAAATAATCGAAACAAAAAATTTCGCTTTTATAAAGGGCCAAGCCCCACGTCGGGCGCCAGAAGTTAGCGGAAACCATCGCCAAGACAACTTAAAATAATTGACCTAAACGACACGAGTGCATTGTTAATTTATTCAATTCATACAGAACTTAATTCCAGCAACGGTTAAAGAGTAAAATTAAGCAATAAAATGGGCACACGTACCATCATAGCGGACGCCAGGCATGACAAAATTTTAAGAATGTCCACACTTGATACAAACACTGTTCACTTACATGTAAATACGAATTGACTAAACCGTTACATCACATCGAATGCATTTCGATTTGAAAAGGGAGAACAAAAAATGTAAAAATATCTAATCAAACACGATAAAATATTATCTATACATATCACAGAAAACTCGAGTTTCGACAAAAATACGGTAGGTAAAACTGATTCCAAAAAAGCGATTTGCCGCTGCGTCATATAAATGAGTAATTTAGGATTGGAGTACAATTTTAAAGTTGCCGCTATTTTTTGCATTCCAACACGACGCGACGTTATTATGCACCGCAGTACACCGAAAAAAATTTCAGATGTTTTATTCGCAAAATTGCAATTGCAACTGTTGGGCACGAATCGTTGAAACAATTTTACACTTACAAAACACACATTACGTCTACTCCGAAAGGATGTTGCATCATTAGTGAGATCATTTTCCAAATAAGTAGAAAAAATTACCGCAAGAATAATGTAAACCAAATGTCGCTCCACTTTAATCGATCAGAGCGTCGGAAAGTCGAATCGGAAGAGAGCCGGCCCCCCTACATGGAAATATTCCCTCCTTTTCCTAAGTGAGGAATTTACTTAATTATATAAACATTAGTTCCACGTGCAGTAAACACTACCGTGCCGTATTATTTGAAAAGTAAATTACCATAAAATTAAAATATAATTTTCTGTAATTATTGCACCAAACAAATCAATTAAATACTGGAGCTGCAAATCTTCACTTCCTCATACCTTATAATTTTTAAGACAATTATAAAATACACGAAGAATTAGCACCTGCATTTAAATGTCTCCGCGCTTGAGTTATCCTGGCCTGCGGGCGCGAAATTAAATATTTATTACTATAACTGAATGGATCCGTTCGGGAGAGAACTCAGCAGATAACAAAATATTAAAAATCCATAAAAATTAAACTGGTACATTGATTGACAGATTAAAGCACTCAATATTGCAGAATTCAATAAGAAGTCATAAAATGTATTAATGTGATTGATAAGAAGAAAATCGCACAAAGAACTTCGGATCGTACAACTCCAAGTAAACAAAGAAATAAAATTTTTATCGAATCGTTAAAAATTTATCGACAAATAAGCAAAATACTTTTAAATAATTGCAGTTTTTATTGCTCATGCCGAACTAGCACCTACTTAATTATGAGAGTTTGTTAAACTTTTCGCTATGGTCCTGCGAGCAGGATTATAATATAAAAAATAAAGAGTTAATTTGATTTTACTTTAAAAATTAAATTGAACCCAAATTGAAAAACAAGAAGTATTAATTTCGCCATATTTGTTACGCAACTGCACAATCTAATAAACGTGATGCAAATATGCATAGCTAACAAGAAATAAATCAACAAGAGTTAATTGGTAAATGAAACCAATACTTATGCAGATATTTCGTTCAGGGTTAGAGCGGTATATTGCTGCAGAGCTTTCTCCAATACGAAGAAGTTCAGTATTTTCAGCCCCGCCATATTGAAAAAATGGCCGCCAATTTTAATATTTATCCACGTGCAACTTTTCACATAGACTTAACGGTTTTGGAGTTATCTGGCGTTAAAACTCTTCTCGTTTTGGAATACGTTTAATGCAGTTTTGGCTCTGGAATAGCCACGATAACCACAATCACAATAGTCATCTTGAGCCTCAACTTTGCACACACGATAACTCTCAAAATAACGAACCATGGACATTTTGGAAACAATGATACCTATATATTGATATGACATACTATGTAAACTTAACGGTTTTGAATTTATGCAGCGTTGAAATTATTCTACCAAATCTCATGCTTGTTTTGTTTCCTACACGACGACATTTATGGTTGTGTACAGTAACTGAAGTGAAAATAGCATTTAACCTGAAGCAAGAATCCCACAATGCGGTAAAAGTAAATCATCTGCAACAAGTGCATAGATAGCTCCCAGGTCCAATTAAACTTTCAGGAATTTACATACTATGTATTACGCATTTGCATTACTACAAATCCATTCAGCATTGCACCTTTCACTCACTTAACGTCTTTCTTCCGGGTACGACTCCGTAAATCGTGTATGTAATTGGTAGAAAGTTACAAATCCAAATTTAAAACAATGCAAACGTTGTGGGGTGCGGCAACGTTTAATTTTTCATTCCACAAGACAGACAGACATCGAAGCAAACCGAAACCCGGAAAAACAAAGTTTAAATCCTCCGCTTCTTCAGTTTCCTGTCCCGGCACAAACAAGAAGATATATTCGACCTTGAGACAAACCGAAACGTAATTATTTGTCCAACAACCCAGGGCAACGTATCATCAATTATAATTAACAAACAAAATAAGAGTCGTGTAATTTGCAGTTTGATTTTTTTAAAAGGTTCAACGACTCGCAAATATGTATACTTAAAAGGCTCCAATAAATTAACGATTAAAATGGGCATTATGTAAGACAGTATAATATAATAACGCGGAAGCATACATACATGGCTGGCGTTCCACGGGGGATGAAATAGGGTCCAGACCAAATTCTGTCGATATAATTAAAATTATTATATTTTTCAAGTTGTATAATCAAATAGCATTCCATAAACACTACTTAATAACCTCGCTATGTTATAATTATAGATAATACAATGGATACTCGGTTTAAAAAAAATTTATGTCGAAAACCATTGTTTAAAATTTTTACGACTCAATATTCCGGACGAATGTGGGAATTTCAAAAATAATCCGTATTTTTGAACTTTTCAGTTTAGATTGAAAATATATTTTTGGGAATCGAACTGACAAATATTTACAACCTTGACGTCGTGTTTACATATCAGTAAAAATTTAATGATAAAAGCTACCTACCGAATTACACCCAATTAATTTATAAAATTTTTAGATAAGTTTGTAACTTACACTATCATTGGCGTCGCCAAGGGAATAGCAGTGTGTATAAATTATCCTGAAACAAAAAACTAAATTAGCAATTTCGAACACCGTAACCTACCCCAACTGTACAGAGTTTGGTTACCGAAAACTTAATATTCCATATGCCAAATTAGCTTCCGGTGGCCGGAAAGAGCAGACTTCCTTCGCTTTTCAACTAACTTACCCACTTAAATAAATATAAAGCAAACCAGCTGCCTTGTTAAATCAATACGGCTGCTGAATGTTAAAATGGTGAAAAGTAAAAATTTTGGTGTAAATTACCTGTCCAAAATTCAAAACACATAGGCAAAGAACGCCGGTAAAATTACAACCAATTAAAAAGATTTAGTATCGACATCTCTCTCGAAACAACGCAAGATGTGAAGTCTGATTGAATAATAACACACCCCGTATAGATATAATTATTAGTTCCATTCCAAGAGAAAAAACTTCACTCTAAAATCGTTCAATTTTTTGCACGCATTTGCGAATTAATAATTAAAATAATACTGAATAAATTAAGAAATAGTTTGCAGTCTATCGCGGTAAATTGTATAAAATGTGTGTTAATTTACACAAATTAGTTTATATGGGAACAGTTTTTACTATGTAGGCGAGCTAATTGTTGTAGAACAATTGGCTTGGGACCCCAATTTTAAATATTTCATTAAATAATAAGGGGGCCCATATGAAATATGCGTTTTATGAATTATGGCTCCGGTACGCTCGATTTCCACTAATTTCCAATAAAAATTCCATTGTGATCGGTTGAACCACTGCATAATATTCCGAAAAACGCTTGTGCATTTGTAAGTGACTGGTAAAAGGCATTTTTCTATAACAAATAATTAATTGCTATTCTAAGCACAAAAGAAAGGATTTAGAAATCGCAATGAGAAGTAAAAGTGTCTCAGGTTTTTGATACAAAAGAATAACAAGTCTTCTTCGAACGTGCACCATAATTAAAGTGGCACTTGGTACCTTTTTCACATAATCAAATAGGTGCTATCAAAAATGAATAAGTACACCATCTACCTAAGTTTCTCCTAGGAAAGTCAAGCCAATGATTCAACCCGGTGAGGGTGGAAGAAGGAATAACACCAAGCGGCAGCGGAGTGGTTAGCCCTTCGGACTTCGATCGGTAGGGCTTGAAACGTAGCTCAAAATCTTTTTTCCTGTCGGTCATTGACCACAATTCCACCAATTAATGCAAAAAATCAAGTGCCATAAAAATGTAGTGTGTTCTCTACAACTTTCGACTAAATTCATGAAAGGTTTGGTGATTTACGTTTTCTTGTTCACAGTTTGTTGTAGTACGTTGGACGGATCCGAGCGAAAATAGCTTGAAAATGAATGGAAGAACAAATCAACTAAAGAATTATCATTTTAAACTTGAAAAAAACAAGTTTATTTTTGGAAATAAATAAAATACAAGTTCCTTGCCTCCCGACAACTCGTTTTGTCATCTAAAATAATTTCCATGTTTTACATTTTAAAATACCTAATTTTTGCCTTGTCGATAAATTTTGCCACGTTCGAATGTGTGAAAATGTAACTTCCTAGTCGTTGACACACATAAAGAGGTTAAGAATTGTTGTAAGCAATAATTTTCTTAGAAACCTGCCCAACTTGATAAAATAATTACTAAAAAAACATTGCCGAGTTGCACAATAGTTCATGTTGTTGTTGAAGTCATGTAAAAAAATTACTGAACTCGATTCTGAATAAGTAAATCGTAGGTGGTTTGGAATCTGTAGTATTCGAGCCGACTGGGGGTCCATGATGGATATCGCAGTAGAAGAAATTAGACGCTTCCTACTCGCACGCCACGATCAGTGGCTTATTGCCTTGGAAGCCTGATTTAGAGATAGACTTATTGAAAGGATTTAGAAGAAATTTAATTGTCGTCGATAAAATCGTTAGCGACCACCGGATTGGAAGGCCCTAGTGTGAAGGTTAAAGGTAAACAAACTAGCAGAATTGTAATCATTCATTATACCTTCCAGCACAATTAGACAAGTTACGAGTTATAACCTACCAATTTAAATCATTATAGGTATCAAGGTTAACAGAATCCTCAGAAATAAACGATATCCAATTAGGTTAAATTTCGAGTTAAGAGGAAAAGTATAAACTGGTTTCGAAAATCTAAAATCTCCACCTACCACATCTTTGGGAGGTTCCCAAAACTGGAGAATTGTATGGAAGTCCACAAATGACATAATTATTACGATTCAAAAGAAACGCAAGTAGGAAATGGTAAAATTGCTAGCTAGACCTTGATGCAAAACAGCAAGTTACATAAGCAACACAATTAGATTTCAACAATGCAGATATTTTAAGAAAGGTTTTCCAATGAACCTTTTATTGGATTAGTTTGATAACTTAAACGTAGTATATCTGAGTGTCAAGTTCACGAACGAGTTATTTAGGTACCTGTTTAGCATACATTAAGTTAAATTACATTGAACCATACTGTTTACAAGAATAAACAAGTAACTAACTGGACTACTAATTATATGTGCTACTGTTAGGTGTATCAAATCACGTTCTTGGTTAATTTCCTGCCGCATGGCTCGAGGTAGAAAGGAATCGAATATTGGTTTTGCAACATAGTTCTAGATAAACTGGAAAACCATTTTGATCAAATTAAAATGTTTTTGCGTCTAATTAGAATAATGAAAAGTTACATTGAAATACAGTAGAACAGTGCATACCCTTGAAAACTTACGCAGGTGCTATGACAAAAATAATGACTTTCACATTGAAATGAAAGGTTACTGTGCACCTCTTAATTAAACGGTCTAGAAGCTAGATAATCGAAACTTTTTGCCATATCTAATCTACTAGTTTGGAGCAGGGGTATCCCCCTGCAAGTTCCTATACAAGAAGTTGCAAGTTCATATCAGTTCGTCCATTAAAATGCCTGTAATCCTATTTCTAACAGTTGATGGTGGCAAATCATCAACCCAGGGGGACCGCCGGCTTTACGTGCCCTCCGAAGCCCGAAGACCATCGTATGCAAGTTGGTACTGAGCCAATGAGCGTTTCTCTGTTTCTTGTCTGACCCATGCCTGAACGGAGTGCACCCTAATCTCTCCATCAATTGCTGATATGAATTATCTCTCTGTTTTCTTTATCCTAAGGACAAGGTGGCATCAGAAGAGAAATCTCACTTATCTTCTTGCCTCTCGGATCATCAGGTTTTGCATGGTCTTACTGTTATCTCAAAGGCTTCAACTCTTCCTCTATCGTCCTTCTTCCACTGTTCACAAGCATAGAGAGAATGTCGGTGTGTGAAACATTTACAAATTGATTTACCTTTAATTACGGTGTTATTAAATTGTTAAGTATAAGAAAAAATCATCGCGTCTTCTTTATAGTGCAATAAATGTTTATTGCATGTGAAGTTGTAAAATAACCAGACCCAGTCGAGGAATATATTAAACAATTTCTAATGCTACGGTGTAAGTACAGTTAAAGGATAAGTAAAATTGCTAAAATTTTGTTGAAAGTTACAATATTGAACGAGTTACCCAGGTATTTAGATACTTGGCCACTGCTGTGTCCAAACTAGTATCCTCTATGCTGATGATGTAACGAGTTGGCCGCCTCAAGGAATAATTGCATCTGATCAGTTCGAAGCTAATCGTTAATGGACCGCTTCTCGAATCAGGTCAGGCCAAAATATTGGCCCGAGGGGAAACCACCACGGCGAATATTTGATCTGAAGACCGCCTGACAGATCGTACATTATTTGCGAGTCGACAATACTGAACAAATAGTAGTTTGTTCCAATTTTACATTAATTAATCGCTATCTCTGTAAAAAACACATTCAAAATACCAGCGTCAAGTTAATATTTATTTGTCTGATAACATATTATCAACTCGTGGTGTGCTTCATTTGACACATCTACACAATATTGTGTTTTTTTAATAGAATTGAAAGTCCATGTCAAACGAATACAATTATATATTTTTATATAAAACTATCATTAGGTACAAATAGTTTTGATATGAAATAATCGCTCAATATACAATTCTACGTAGTACGTTAAGTATGCACTCAAGATACTTTCATTTTTGTCTATTTATTGCCTACCATGGCTCACGACTTTTTCAAATATAGTGTCCCATTCAAATAGCAACCTTTCAGAAGTGCCTGATGATGTCACGCCATGACAAAACCTCTTCGCCGCCTTTCAAATTTCATCATTTCAATTTTCCAACTCGTCAGTTTTCAATTTCTCATAATTAGTAACGGAAGAAAAATTTGGGTGCATTCTATTTGGAAATAAAAAATCAGATTAAATCAAAAAGTTTTGAAGCATTATAAATCAATTGAGCGAAAGTTATTCAGGTTGCGTAAGTTATAAACTGATGGATGGTCGCAAAATTGCACAATTAAAAATAATTACGTAATACAACAACAGGTGTACCTGTATGTCTGCAAATGCGAGTTCTGGTAGGTTAGCTTCAAAAAATGGGTCGAGTCGAAAATCATCGACATTTTAAAAATTAGTGTCAAGAGTGAAAAGATTATCAAGTGATTTACAACTGAGGTTAGTAATGTGGAGACATTTAAAATTTGCCGAATAATGCATACATATTTGCCTAATTATCTAAATCTATTAGTCCGAAACCATGTTAGGTGAACGGCCTCTCTTCGAGGTGAGGTCGTGAGTTTGCCTAGTTTGGCCAAAACGTTACCACCAACTGACCAAACTTGATGCTTGTGCAATCCGCAGTGGGCGTATTGCATCAGATGTGCAAACAACGCCAACACTTTTTGGGCATCTCGAAGAAAAATTTCCCGATTCGACAACCTCGACCTATTAAGCAAACACCAAGATAAGTGGAATTCCTAACGAAATTATCATCCAATGTCCTATGCACTTTTATCTTTATTTGGGTTCCAATTCACTTGATCCAAGAAGAAGGGGTCAAACCTTCGCATATCTAAATGCTTCCTGCTCGTAGATGCAATATTTGTAAACAAAATAATTCTTTATTGGAAAATAAAAGTTCAAACTAGGTGTGTGGTATGGTGAATTATTTATAAGTGACCTTAACATTTATCAGTTTCACATTATAAAAGTTTGGTATTTGCTACCAATTTTAATCGTTTTCACTATCTGGGATAAACATGTTTGGTTTTATGCAATCGAAATACTTTCGAGCACTAATATGGCATAATCGCCCATAAAAGTTTTCCAATCGATTCTGATTGTAATCAATTTCATAGGTGACATGGTGCGTCCGAATGTAGATCAGTGGAGATCGGGGAATCCCTTAGCGGTACCGGTCAACTCCGCGATCAGTCAACTGGGCGGCGTTCAACTCAACGATACTGTTTTAGGTCCTTAGTTCTGAAGCACATGCTTGTCTTTGTTCTCATTTTGTAGATCCAACGCCCTCAGAAAAAAGAGAAATGATAAATAATGTTTGCACTTCTCGGTATGTATGTGTGGAAGATAATAAAACAAACACATTATCGTGTTAAGATTGTAAAGTATCACAAAACATGGTTATCAGCCCAGCTTTGTAGAACAAATTAAAATTAATTTAAATAACAAATCCGTTTCCTAATAGTTGTAATAAAATCCTCAATAAACCTGTCAGCTTTAGCACAAACAAATAAATTTTCAATTTTCATTTGAATTATTAAAACGAAAGTACCAGGTGTGATCGAAAAGTGTGGTTGCGGAAGTTGATCTGATGGAAGCCTCCTTATTTTTGGATCCCAGTCATAAATAAAGATTATCTCTCGAAACTGGCAACCTAATTTTGCTGCACAACATGGTCGTTGATCTTTGAGTAGACCAACAATTTTGCAACACCTCCTACATCTAATGAATAATTAATTTGTTAATCTTCTAAAGAAGAACACCTTGACGAAACCACGATCCATTAACATCGTTACGACGTTCTCCAAAATATAAATTTGTAAATATTTCTTTGGATAGGATAAAATTGTAATTCCGTTGCGGAAATTGTAATTCATATGGAAAGAAGCCTTACTGCGTGTTAACATATAAGGTAATTCCATCAAGCAGAATGAAGCTAATGTAACTACCGAAGCCATCCAAAGTTGTTGCAATGCTCATAATAGCCAACTAGAGTCATTTGCCACGATTGTACAATTTCCATTTACAACTCCGGCACCATAAAAAAATGCAAATTCAGCAAAGAAAGTAGAATTCTTTAATTTCACATAGGAGTCAGCTTACATTGGCATGTGCAGTTGCTGCTAAATTATTTGTGCCGTGGTTCCGATTCCACGGTAAGCCGAAGGTCCCTGTTTACAAAACAACTTGCAATGTGATTTCCGTTAGTTCACAAATGTTAGACCAGGTCAGTATTATAATACAAAAGTTATGAGAGAAAATACTTCGACCAACCTTGGTCATTCAAAAATGTTCTCACACTTTCAGTTCTCCTTCAAGCCCTAAACCGTTTCGGTTCCATAAGACACTGAAGTGGTACAAAAAATGTAAACCACTCGAGAGAACCAGTGTCGACGATAACGGTGCATGCGGTGCACCAAACTCCTTAAAAAGTTTCCGGAAGAAATAACTGGAAGATCGTGATTCTCGATCCATTTTTTCTTCGGGATTCACACGGAGCGAGTTACATCTTTTCTAAGGAACCCAGCCAGTGGTTAATTAAAAAAAAACTTGCAGGTAAAAATGTCTACGTTTCTGAATCCAAGGAGTAATTAACATTCTTAGGATAACCGAACAAGTCTTACTAGAGACAGTTAAGACGTAATGAAAACCCATTTTATGCTCTAGGTTATGGATACAAGTTTTTAGACAAATTTAAATGGCAAGAGACGAAAACGGTTTGGTAGCTTGACCTGGTGAAGAAGTAGGATCTCGAGCGAGTCGGTTCAAAATTTGGGAATGCAAGTGCAGCTTGCAACCGACCGATGCAGTCACAACAAATTTAAATCGAGAAAGATCAAAGAGAAAACCAGGGCATCTTGAATGAGCGGAGTCGTTGACCTAAACACATGAAGTCATGCGTCGCAAAAACTGCCAATTACAAGTTCAATATGTAAAAAAAAGAGCCGGGTTGAGCCTTGTTGGTCCATGTCCTTGATTCTCGGGTATCTTTACATAATAACTACGTGTCCTGTCTCGGCATGTGCCCTACCTCCGTAGAATCAACTGTCGATGCGATTATGCTGACATAAAGGCAAGAAGAATTTGCCGCGCCTATCTATTGACCATTTTCATTTATAACATGTGAAAATACCCAGTCCAAAATTTACACTCCACGCAAATTTACCTAAATAAGCCGGCGACTAGACCGACCACGTTAACGACACAAATTATTTATTTACAAATCATAAAATAACAAAGTTTAGCTTGTCAAAACAAAGTCAACGCGACGAAAATCTCGGAAAGGTGTTTTGTTAATTAATGTGTTTACCTTTTGAAGTAACCTCCAATAATAAAAAAAAATCCTGGAAAAGCAGACACAAGCACTAACTTGCACTAAAATTGTTTATGGTTCTTTAATCTCACGATTAAATAAACAAGCACAATTAGCGCGTATTTATGTTTTCATGGAAAAATTATTAAAAACCGACAACTACTTTGTAACGAAACTTCAACAACAACGCGTCTCTTTCAACTTCTGCTGTCGTTTGAAAAGTTCGAATAGTACAGGTGGTTCTTTACGCAGACGTACCAATCGTCATAACAAAATTGTTCCCACTACTTTTCTCTTATTCAACATTTTAAACTTTTTATCAAATCATACGATCTAATAGGTTATAGATTTTTAAGTATACATTTTGTAAACAAATAAATCGTGAATATTATAATTTTTTTAAATAAAACAAAAGACAAACTTTCAACAGAGTCGGAGAGTGGGGATTTTATTTTAAGGGTCTGGGGTGAATGGAAAACGTCCATCATCAAATCAGAAATTAAAAAAAAAACTTTTAAACGGGGGTTGTTTTATAAAAGGCATAGGCGTGCATAGAATTTCTTCAGGAACGGGCAAAACTAAAATAAATTAAAATATTTATAGAAATAAAATCAGAAAGTTTTTGTTAGATGTCAATAATTTATAGCTGCTTTCAGTTCAAATTAACCAAAAATAATAATGTTTAAAAAGACCAATTGACACAAATAAATTTAAAAAACCCTTAAAATGCACTAAATTCTTAAAATTAGCAATATTGTCATTTAAGGTAAAGCCCCTAACTCCTATCTATGATCAGCCCTGTGAAATAAAGCAGACCGTGGAGAAAGCAACCCTGGTTCTATATGCCCGGTTACAAGGGTTACTTTGACTACACTGGTGCAATTGAAAAGCTATAGAAAAACAGTGATCTGAATGGAGAGGTAAACCACCTCATGGTGGAAACTCTTGTTTCCCATTTATTAACAGATTGATGTTGGACGATTTAGATCACAACATATCCAAGAATAAAACCACAGGTTCTTTACTACCTTACCTCCCGGTGCATGTTTTACGTCACACTGCTGATCTCAATTCTTTCAAGATAAATTTATTTACACTAAAATTTTATTTGAATAAACAAACAATTTTTATCGTGTAGATTACGAAGTTCCATGAAAATATCTAAGCTCTAAGGTTTATCAGAATTGACTGGCCATGCCCAGAAAATTAGGAAAATAATTTTTCGTGGGTAAATTAAAATTTTAACGCAATTTTATTAAGTCAAAAAAATTATGTACAAAATACCTATAAAGATCAATTAATATTCTGTAAAAAAGTTTATTTCAAATTTATTTTATAGATTGTAAAATATTCTCCCAGCAGCCCTACGTTGGGCGCCAATTGTAGAAGCGCTATCGAAATATTCATTAGCTTAACAACGAATCCTAATTTCTGAATAATAAAAAAGTCTTTTTTCACAATTTATATAAATGACTATTCTACTTTAACTTAAACCACTTTAAAAACAAATGACAGAATAACCTGCCCAAGTACCCGGTTGTTTAAAAAGAATTTGGGTAGTAAGACAAAAGATGTAAGTTTACTCACCCTCCGTTTAAAGTCCGGCGAACGCGAATTTTCAACCACGATAAAAAAATTTCCCGGGAAAATTCCAACTAAAAAATTATCGCGACGGCTCATCCCGTTTCTCGTACGCTACCTTAATAGAAACAAATATATACATAAATTTATTATCAGATATTCTCATTCCTACTGCATTTTTCTCTTCTTCAAACTTGGCTTATCAAACGTTTGCCGCACTCCACCAGCTTGAGAAGAATGAAATTTGATATTTTGCGTCGTTTCGCTAACCCACGGTGAATCAAATTGTGTCGTATCTTGATCAACCAAATGAGTGTATTTCGTACGTCCAGACCGGCCGAAGTTTTTGACTTGCATGACCTTAGGTAAAATGGTCTTATCGAAGTGATCTTCCAGGGTGGCTTGCGAAAAGTCCCTCTTAAACACTTCGTCTTCTTTATCAAGATAGAAAGCACCCCTGTGATAATATTTCTGCAAAAACTTGTATTTTCCCTTGACAGCTTTGTTCAAAATATGTTTCGGGTTCAATCGCGAATCTAGTCTCCTCTCTTCTTCTGTCATGTTTCGCATTCGATCAATCTCCAGTCGTTCCTTTTCTATTGCTTCGCGTTCTTCACGATCTCTTTTTATTCGTTTCAGTTCGCGTAATTTCCACGCTTCGTATTCTATTTCATCGTACTCGTCATCCGTACAAACATCGTTTAGATTAGGTTCGTTGTCTTCCTTATTCTTCGCTTGCTGTTCCTTCTTGATTGATTCTTCCACCATTTTTAAAGTGTGTCGACGCCGTTCTTCCGCTTGCTTTTGCGCTTCTTGTTCCAACTGTTTCAGGCGTTGAGCTTCCTTTTCTTTCTCCATGATTGTGATGCGGTCCCGTTTACGCACAAAAACTGGTTTCAACCTCGGCCCTGTATCTTCCTCAGAATCTGTATACTCTTCGTATTCTGAACTCTCAGACGACTCCGAATCCGATTTCTCGTCTTCCTCCAAAGCCAACTCTTGTTCTTCTTGCTTGCTCAAAACCCGCCGTTTTAACAATTCACGTCGGGATTCAATTTCTGTGTCACTTAATTCAGCTTCCGATTCATCATCCGGAGCTTCCAGAGTGTGCTTCGGTTCTAAACATAAACAATGGTTTACCATACTACTTACACAATAAACTGAAAATTACTTACCAGGAAGATTAATTTTATCCTTGTCGTCTTCATCATCGCTACTTTGCAGCACTTCGGCTTCATACACATGACGTCTTCTTTCAGGTCTAATTTCCGTATCGGCTTCTCGAATTTTGAGCCTACGCAAACGGGGATCGTTCATATCATCATCGTCACTTTTGTCAGCCTTGGGGCTTGGCGCTCGGGCGTGTGGATGATTACGTCTCTCAATAAAGTCATCATCTTCGTTCTCATAGTCAGAATAATCTTGTGCATAATCGGGACGTTTACCCGACACATATCTGCGTACTTTCACCTTTTGCATAGACAATTCACCTAAAATATAAAAATTTAACGATCTGATCCTAATTTTTATACGAATTTTGATTTACCTTTCTCATTACGAACAGGAACTGCTCCTGCAGTACTTTGTATACCAAACGCTGTCGACGGGTTCATCATCTTGAAAACCTCAGAATTATTTCACAGAAACTCAAAATAATTCGTAAATTTTATGTAGTCAAACGTCAATTAACTTACATAACCTCGAATATATCAACAAAATAAAGGAGCACATCGACGAATGTATATACAGGGTTAATCAAAAGTATGATCGTGTTGAAAAATCATCCAGAAACACTGCCGCATTTAGAAAATAATAAAATAGAAAGTACTCGGATTAATATAAGATAAAAATATATAGTCCTATTTCTTTTTGGTGTTATGAAAGCTGTAAAAAAATAGATCAACTTCCAGATTTTAAAACATAAATTTTAAAAAGTAATATAACATTTTTACTTATTAAATGTACTGGAGATGGGAGTAATAATATAATAATTCAGTTTAACAAAATTGTTAAATAACTTTATTATTTAACAACATTCCTTGTAATAAAAATTAATTCGTTACAAATATAAAATATTAAAAAAATTTAATCAGTTCACTTTTACATCAAATGAATAATTCAAACTTGGGAGACACCGATATATGGACGAATTGTATTACAAAATTTTATAATAAGATAATTCGCTTATATTATTATTGCATTTCCAAGTTTTAATTTATTTCAAGATTTTAAATTGATGCAAAAATTTCACTGAAAGTCTTTGAATAAAGCACAGCATATAAAAAATTCTTAACTACAGAAAACTATTATATCAAACCTGATTGAAGTTTGGGGGATTAAATTATATGATATTTTAAAAAGAAAACGTGAATGACAAAAAAGCAGGAAACAACAAAATAATGAATTTAAAAATGCCTACTGTCGTAAATTAAAAATTAATCGCTTCTTTTGTAAAGTTTTCCTAGAAAAATATCACAAGTCTTTTTATAATATATCAGTTGCAATATGCATATTAAACGATCTAACAAAATTTAATATTCGATAAATATTTGGAAACTTAATTGCAACGTGGTGACTTAATCTGACGACAACAATCTTAAGGCAATTTTTGACGCAGCTTTCTTAGCAAACGTTTTATTTTCACCAAATCCATATACTCTCTTTTTTACACCAAGGTGCATAAAATCGAGTGGCACCATTACACGTCCAGCGGTTACTGCAACTGCACTCCTGTGAACAAAGTAAACATTAAAGGCTACTATTATTATTAAGTGCTTCTTTAGGATGAGATTTCCTAATTTCTTCCACAAAAATTCACAATTAAACAAACTACTTACTGAAAATCAGGATGAGCGCCAGGAGTTTCGTGTAGCATTCTGACTATGTTTTTAGGAATATTCGCCTTGAACTGCTCAATTTCCTTCCACATAATTCTATAAAAAACATTCCAAACTGCATTAAGATCCATACCGCTATCTAAATACACAGCACCAGCTAAAGCTTCAAAAATATCACCAAGAGTCTGTAAAAAAAATACAACTTTATTACACGACTCAAGAAAATGACAAAAAATCGTTACCTTAGGCACATCAATATGTTCAGCTAAGTACAAATCATTCTCTTGTAGCAAAACCAATATTTCGTCATCTATAACATGGTTGCGTAATTCTTGGTACTGCACGAAGTTATCGATGTACTCCAACAATTTGTTATTGTAGAACAGCATGAACTTATGAAAACCGCATCTAACTGTAAATGCGGCAAACACAATGTTATTCACCAAAGCCGATCGCAGATCGGTGAGTTGGCCAGGATTCAAGTCCTTACAAGTTTCAAAAATGTGACACGTAATCAAAAAATCTAAAATTGCGTCACCTAGAAACTCCAATCTTTGGTAACAACCAGTGACACGATTGGTAGTGTACGATGAGTGAGTGAAAGCTTGCAACAAGTATGCCCGGTTATTGAAATGATAACCCAGCAGGTTTTCCACCCTTTGCCAGGAAGGAAACATAAAATTTATGTTACGTTGTGTGGCAGTGGAGTTCAATACTGGATTAGCAGGAACCATACTGAAAAGCTCAGGTAGGTTTTCACTTTTTGGAATAATTTCCAACCACTCCATTAGCTTTAGCCCGCCTTCGAATCCAGACGATAAAAAGTAGGTGCCAATTAATGCTTCAACGCTGTCTGCTACCGTTTTATCCGATATCACTCGTTTATTAACAAAGGTCAATAAGGAATCGTAACTAATTTCTGGTTTCTTTTCAACGTTCGATAATTCGCTTAAAATTTCGTTTTTAGTTCCTCTCAGCACATCGCCCGCTATTTGCTCTCGATGTGAAATAAAAATTTTCATCAAAGCCGCGGGATCCAGATCACCACTTTCGATTTTTTCGGCTATGAAGTTGGGTACGCAAAAGCTTGGTGGCTTCCATTCGTAGGTAGGTGTAAACTCACTAACATTCAGGTATCCGTTTAGTTTTTTATGTACTCCAACATAGTACAAATTTTTGTTGCTTATAAGTTTACACTTTAACGTAGTGGCTTTTCCTTCGTCATATTTTGGATACTTCAATATAATAAAGACTGAAATAGTCAATTTCAAAAAAGAATCTCCTAGAGTTTCCATTCGTTCAAAGTTAACTATGTCGTTTGCTTTGACAGTTGTTATTGCCTGAAGAATGTCGACCAATTCTGGTCCACAATTGTTGCTTCTCGGTTGTAGAAGGTCAATTTTATTTTCTATAAAGTTACGGTCAAAATCTATAGCGGGATAGTTACTTTTCGATGGTAAATTCCTCTTCTTCCTGGTTTGACTTCCAACACTCTCCGATATAAAACTGACGTAGTATTGTATATCCATTGGAGTGACATGCAAGTGCCGTTCGATGTCAACCGGTTCGTCTTTTTCTTCCCAAGGATATTCAGAATCCAGCTTCTTTGAAACAAAATCAGACTTTATCTGTTGAAGTTCGGAATCGTTTGGTACTGAAACAGTGGCTTCATCCAAATCACTCACATTGAGTTCTTTTTGCTCGTGCTTTTTACCCAAATCATTTTCATCATCGAAGATATTATTGTCTATAATCAAAGCTTTCCACTGATGACTTTTAGGTAAAACACCAATTCCCGCTTCTTCTGCAATAGTTTCATGCAACTCATAAGCTTGTAATAAACCCAGCAATCGATGCAAAAAACTGGGCAAGAGAAACGATTGAATCCACAAGGTTGCAGGAAACGTTTGTCGTACACAATATTCGGCCACCAAATGCTCCTCCATGTCTTCATAGTTTTTTTCCTTATCACGCTTCTTGTTACCACGTGGTTTCAAGCAGTTCATTCTCTTTGATACGCTTTTCACCAGAAGCAGGGGTTGGTTAGGAGTGTACAAGGTAAGCGAGTATTTTTCTTTGTAATAGTTGGCATAAGTGTCGAAATCGTTAGAAGGAAATTTGGTATTGGCGTTTTTAAATAAGGCAACGCTGGTAACCAGATACAACTAAAAAAAATGAAAAATTATGTTTTGAGAGAAAATTTAGTATTATTTTATGGAAAATTTGTACTTGAAATATCCTTCTCTAATTACAACTTAGCAGCCACATATTTTAGAAGAAATTTTACACAAAATCTTTTTAGAATAAATTGCAAGTAAAAATAATTAAAATTTTACTAAAATTTCTTACCTGTTCGTCTCGTCTGTACCACGGAGTCACAATTTTTCCTAAATAATTTTCCTCCGAAACTTCTGTTTGAGACCTTTCCTTTTCGCTAGGTTCGTCTTGCATTTCTACCACAGTCGAATGATTTTGTATTACTTCAAAATCGATGCTGTAGTTTATGTGCTTCCTGATTGGCACCACCAACATTCCATCCGCACTATCGGAATTATCAAATACCAAGAAAGTTTTCAAAACTTTCAAAATATCTTTGAAAATTAGAGCATGAAAAACCCTCAGTTGTGAAATTTGCGCTGCACTTAAAGACAATGTTTTCTTATTAACGCTAAAGTTCACCACTAGTTCACCCAACGAAACAAAAAAGGAAAATTCGCAAAGTTGTGGTAACTTTTCACAAGTCAATATTCCAAAACATGTCGAAGATGTGTACATCTGGTACATCATTTTTAAGCCTGGAGTGTTCAAACTGTCCAGGGTAACGTTGGGTTGAAATTCTATAATGTGCAAAAATAAAGTTTTCTTTGCCTCGATTTTTCCAATTAGCAGTTCAGGTATCTAAAAAACTTTTGTCGTAACACAGAAGACTTTGCAAACAAAACCCACCTTCAGCATGTGCACTCGTTTTTTCTTATGAATTCCCGAATCTGTTTCCTCCACTTCGGGCCAATGACGGAATAAATGAGACACATCTTCGCCTAGTGTTTCGTGAGATTTTGGGCTCAGATTATCATCAAATTCGCCAATTTTATGCAGCAATTTGCAAGCTAATAGTGCGGCTGCACGTTTAGCCAACTTTTTAGACAACATATAGGGACCCTAATATTAAACTTATTAAACAATAAATAGTATTTAGGAAACTTCAATTACCTCAATGGGCTTCACGATTGGAGACACTGTTGGCAATTCAATGACTACTTGATATCTATCTGATTCACCAGATTCGCTTAAGTACCAAAGAGGGGCATATGTAGTGTACTTGTCGGCAGGAAGAGTTCCACAATACCTGCACAGTAATGAAATTGCAGATACCATAGTAACCACAGCTGAACCAGGTCCGTTTGTAAAATACGGTGGAAATTCGGATTCTTGGTAAAAATCGGTGATATTTTTGTCTGTAGGCCCTTGTCGTTTATGAGTTTTGCCAATAAGAAACTGTAAATTCGTAAAACTATACAAGAATCAAAAAGCATCAGAACAATTTTTAGGGCATCAAATACTGGGAATATGCAATTCTTACCTCGTTAATGTTTAAGACATTTACAATGCTACCTGAAGTCAGCAGGTAGTCACATTAATTCATCATTCATTCACACAAACAAACTCTCAAATTAGCGTTACAAAAAATCAACTGCACTTACTTCGTTTAATAAATTTTCCACTTTCTTGAAAACTTCGTATTTTGACAGGAAGGCACTCTTTTCCGTATTGCTCACCAAAACACCATAAAAACTATCCTTATGTCTGGCACGTCCCTTAGACTGCATATAAGAGCGGTAATCTGTTGGTTTATCAAACTTAATTACCAGGGAGCATAAAGGAATGTCGATTCCTTCTTCTAAAACGTTCGACGCTATCAGCAAATTAATATCTTTGCTATGGAATTGAGCCATAACCTTCTTTTGCATTTTTGCATTGTACAAACTTTCGCGAGTGTCAACGAAAGGATTGCTATTAAATCCTACCACAAAATTTGGTTTCAAATAATGAAACCGCGGATCCACTTGTGCTAATTCTAAAAAAATATGGTAGAGAATTTTTGCAGTAAAGCGCCTTCGCACGAATATTATTCCACACAACGGTTGGTTCGATTTCGACTTGTACTCGTCCAATACGTTAAACAATTCAATCAACTGATTAGCAGAGAACTGATAAATTTTCTCAATTGGAGAATAATTGTTCATAACGTTCTCTAAAATTTTTTGAGCAATCATGTATTGAGTGATAACGCTATCGATGATGCACGCAAATTGTGGATCTTGGCAATTTTTTCTCAAACGTTCGAATTGAATCAAATGGGATATGATTGCTATTCTGCCTCCGTAAATACCTAACTCGGTTATGTGTACTATGGTGTCTTTGACTAGTTTAATCACATTGTTGAAGGTATCTTCCGTGCCGAAATGTTTTAGGTGAGATTTAGGAGGCGTTCGAATATGTGTAACCACTTTAATGTTCTGCAATAAAAAGTTCACTTCTTCCAACATAGCAACAATGTTCATTTCAACTTGACTTTGTTCGTGTGCTCTAAATATACGAATCCACTCGTAAGGATTAGTGGAATAGCTGTAAGAAATCAAACAAAGAACGTTAGGTGTTTTAGTGCATTTAACTGAAATTCTATTGTTAATTGTAATTAATATTATGCTTAATTGCACAATTAATCATTTCCTGTTAATTCAATTTCTCATGAGTAAAATAGCATAATATTAATCGAGCTATTTAAGGACACAAATAACTCACCCTAAAACATGTTTTAACTCATCAACTGTTGCAACGGTGCTGTGATATGTTGTCTCCAATTCTCTTACTTCGTTTACCACTTGATGTGGTTTACAGTTTTTATTAAGTAATGTAGCTGTCAATCCTAGCACACGAGGAGGCGTAGTCGCATACTCAAACTTCAGCATAATTTGTCTCATGGAATGATCGCTAACTCCATGATGACATTCGTCAAATACCAATAAATGCACACGATCTAAGCCTATTGAAAAATTGTAACAATATTAAAACATAAATAATTATAGAAAGTCTTACTTAAAATTGAAGCTTCAATAATATTCAATAATATTTGAGAAGTCATAACTAAAACCTGATTCTTATTAAATTCGTCTTCCCATGCTTGTGGTGACCAGAAATCCACATTCATATCACCACTGTATCCGCCAACGTTAAACGGTGTGAAACGTTTCAAATAATTCAAATGCTGATCGACTAAAGTTACCGTATTAACTACCATAACACAAATGTTTCCGCCCAAACTAAAAGGTCTACCCAAAGAAAACAATTTTATTCAATTAACATAGTAATAAATCTCACTTGTCCAGCAGTTCTCCACACAACTGCTTCATAACCATGACAGCTATAAAAGTTTTGCCCGAACCGGTTGGCAAATATATTATTGTGTTTTTCCGAAGGGCCACTTCCATAAGCTTAATTTGGTAGTTTCGGGCCTCGATAAGCATATCATCTTCATTGTCCGAATCCGTGGAATCGACCATTTTTCCAACCAACTAAAGTCAAAATTTTAAGGTTAAAATAATGAAACTTTCAGAAGTCGCTCAGTATTACAAAATTTACGTAAGAGTTCAAAATTAATCGGTTTCGCCAGTCTAGGGGATTCCCATAACTGTACACGGCGACAGGTTACTAATTTTTTGTGGTACCATACAAAATGTACACACGAAATTAAGTACTTGTCAATCACTTTTTCGCGATATGCTATGAAATCGATGAATAAAGTAACAGTAAGAAATAAAATTTGAACGAAATTAGAACTAACAAACCCGAAATGCAATGAGTGAATGACATCTAATGCAATCAACTCACAAATGTACCGCCCATATGCAACCAGCGCATAATAAACTATTTGAAGGCATGGGCGTACTAGGCCAGACCACGGCAGGGTTTAAAATCATTCAAAATATTATGTGAATAACTTTTTTTTATTTTTTAAGGATACATTAGAGTATAAACAGACAGATTCCAAGTTTTCTGATTCCTTCTAAGGCCGCTTAAGTGATGGTAGTACGAGGAAGGTACAACAAAACGGTTTTTCCAAGATAACTTCTTTTCTCCTTGAAATACGATGAAAATAGATTTATATTTTAAAGCTGATAAAATTCTCTACAAAAGATTTTATGAGTTTTGACCTTGGGTTGCATATTAGCACTTGAAAGTACATAGTGTCTGACTCCAGTGTACGGGCTTAAATGTCTATTAATTACTAATTACTTAAGTTTACTTAATGGCTTTTCATAAATAACATAATTACGCAAGCACCTAAGTACCTTTCTACTTAATTATCAATAATATTATGAGAATGCAATTAAATGAATTCACAGCAGCGGTGACTCGTCAGTCGTCAGAGGTGGCAAGAGAGACTCAGCCTCCCTGGAAATTCTGGACTATTAAACTCTTAGAATTTTCAAAATAGTACAAAGTAAGGATTTTAGATCGTGAGATCCATCAAAAAATAAATACTTCTGCCACAATACACATCCAAAAAGTTACGTAAGGCTACCGCAGAAGCAGTACTCCCCCAGTTAATATACAAACAGATGGTTTAACCATAACATGAACCGTAAATTTAACTTTGGAAAACCTCTGTTTAAAATTTCATTATCGCCTGCCAGTTACGCCACTGTAAATTGTTTTGAAAAATTGAAAAACATGAATTCCAATAGGTAACCTATAAATTAAAACTTTTCGAGAAAAGCATTGTTAAAGCTTTAACATGGACTTTCAAAATAAATCTTTCGAAATTTTGGTTAAAAATCAGCACGCTTTAGGTGTCAGCGAAAGTGAATTTAATGTGTTGTTATACGAAACCAACGATTTAAAAGTATTGAATGAATTTTTTAAATTAAAATTGGCTTTTATCAAAAATAATGTGCACAGTGCAATCAATTTTCCTGTGGACCACATTTTGAACCAAATAAACAAAGAAAACATAGACGAGGTTTGTCGCGTTTTAAAATTAGGATTTTTAATTCAAAGCGACGAAACGCAGTACGAGGGCTTTTTGAAATTTATTCGGGATAAAAATTTGTTAAACGATGAGTTTTTCGATTATTTGTTACACCAGGAAAATTTGGTTTATTTAAAATTATTGAAGTTTGCGGTGGGTTCGTGCGATTCCCAAACGAAATATTTTGCACTGAAGAAAAATTTCGGCGATTTTTTAATTAAATTGTTGTTTTGCGAATCGAAATTTGTGAAAGATTTCGTAATCGTTCATATTTTCCCCTTATATTTACAAAATGGTGGAGAGGATTCCAAAACGTTGGAAGTGATTTTGCAAAACGCGTTATCGGAAAGAAATCTTGGCGTTTTGTGTGGTTTGTGGGATTCCTTCTCGGATAAGGAATATTTATTCGCATCGAAAGGCTTCTGGTCCTTGATCCAAGAGTGTCTTCTCGAAGAATACGAACTCAAAAATGCTTTGTTTCTCATGAAGCGATCCCTACTTTTGATCCAAGACAGGGATAGTTTCGGATCTCCTTCCGATGTAATTCATTGGAATGCCGATACCAAAAATGATGTAACTGCTGCGTTGACCAATTTTCTAATCTTATTTGATGTATCGCAAGAAAAACAGTTATATCTTATCGAACCTTCTTATCATTTGTTGACAAAAATCGGAACTTTAGACGCCAGGTGGTTGCTTTGCTTGTACAAAATTTTCCTGTCGCATTCTCTTACTTCTGTGCGACTTCACTGTCTGCAGTATTTGTTAAAATCGGCATGGTGTAAAGGCTGGGTTTTGCCGGAGATATCCCGTTATATTTTTAACTCCTTAAACGTCTACACTTTAGTTAAGTCGCAAGAAGTTTGGGAAGCTTTATCGCTTTCTTTTGGCAATTTGAATGAACAACAATTTTTAGATTTGCTACGCGAAAGTTTGAACGTACAATGGGTTCCCTCCGTAAGCTACAAATTTTACAAAACATATTTTGCGAAACAACGACAAATTTTTATTCCAATCGATACTTTACAAGATTTAAAAATTAACATCGAGAAAATCCCTCATATACATATTCGTGATGCTTGTATGCAGGAAATAAAAGATTTCGTAAGAAATTCGCTGGCACTGTACAGCGAATTTGATGTTTTTATCAAAATGAATTTCGTCCTCTACGGGGACCGATATTCTCCTAAAGATGACGAAGATCTAATCGATTTTTTGAGCTACCAATCAAATATCGAGGAAATTATCAAGACATGGTGTTCTCCAAACGAAACAATTCCAATAGAAACCGAAATAATCTTCAAAATCCTGACATTACCCATATTTCATAAACATTTGATAACGTTACGAGATTTACTTCGTTTCAACGAAATAAATCCAGCCATATCCTTACGTGTTTGCCTTTTGCTATGTCAACAAAAAATGAACGACGATTTGATAAAATTCATCGACTTACAATTTGACACGATTTTTGTAAACTACAACGAAATGAGAAATCTCTTACCCTTTTTAAAACCAAACTCGGGTCGAAGCATATACCAAGAACGCAATAAAAGAAAAATCCTTCCAGTTGCCGCCGAATTTTCTTACGAATTAATCTCCAAGCATGTGAAATTATCGGATAACGAAGAAATCGAGCTGATGGAATCTTGGGAAAAGTTATTCGTCAACAGCAAAGGGTTATTTACCACAGACATGTGCTCCTTATTTTTGGATTTTGTAAGTTCCAAAATTTTGTCAAAAGAATTTCAATTTAACCAAAAGCACGACCAACTTTTTCCAATTCTCGAAGCCATTTTAGAAAAGTGTCATCACGATGCACTACCAATAATTGCCAGAAATTTAGGTATTCTCTTGTACAATAATGTTTATACGGAAGATATAGATCACTATATCAATTCGCTCTTAAAAGCCATAAACGATTGGAGGAAAGGAGAATGTTTTAAAAGCGCAATTAAAAATTTTATAGTAACATTTTATCGGTATGCTCGAATCACCAATGATTTTACTTTGGAAAAAATTGTAGGTGTAACGTGGAAGTTACATGAAATATCGTGCGATTTCGACCACGTCGCGGCTAATTTGTCGAGTACTTTATATAATGTAATCTTAGTTGTGGTGGACAATAACTCAGAGCATGTGAAAGATTTTCTTCCAATTCTTATGGAATTGTTACTCCGTGGGAATAATTTGGGAAATGTGCAACGGTAAGTTGAGAATAAAATTACGAATCAGAAATTTGAAATTGTGCTTGTAGGGCCGAATATATGATTTGCCAGGAAATAAACGACCTCGAGAACAAGTAAGTAAATACTGCACTTTTTGTTACTATGCTACCAATAATTTTCGATATCTACATCGTCGAGCACTAACGATAATTGATGGACGACTTACAGCTGATAGTTTTTCTTTTAGTCCAAATTTGGTCAAGTTATCAGTTCGTGTGAATATAATTCGAATCGTTTATTTTCTTTTATACGAAGCAGATATTTCATCTGATGTTCGAAAAATCTATGCCAATCAAATGGCGTTATTGTTAATGGAAAAATACAAAGCTAACTTTAAAAAGCGATACTCCGAAAATTGTGAGGTAAGATTATCTTCCATTCTTTTGGACAAATTTTGCACCGAAACTTTTAGGTTCATTTACAAAAGTTACGGATCCTTCAAGCCCTGTTGCTGATACACGAAGACCTAGATTATCAAATAGACAGTGTGGTTCAGCTGCTCATAGACAGTTTATGCCAGGAAAGTCATCAAGCGAGTATCAAATTTTTCATCCAATGGTTACTTATTAAATTATTAAAACAAGACCACGAATCCTTTTCTTTAATAGCTTCCAAGCTGAATGCTGCAAGTAAAGTTCACAAATCAACCATCATTGCATTCGCACCCATTTTATACCACTTGGTTTTGAATAAGACGGAGGAATCTTGGATTGACGCTTTCAACATTATGCTGCCTTGGACAATGGGGCCCCATTTCAATTTACGGTTGTATTCTCAGGTAATTACATCAGACCTTCAATGTAGTATTTATAATCAATCCAAATCGTTTGTTTTAGGAAACGCTTTCTCGGTTATTTGATAAAGCAAAAACGAAAGGTTTTGAAAGGCTACTGCAGAATTTTCATCTCACTGCGGATTCAATAAATATGGTACTGAAAAATTCCGAAAGGCGGCTTGATGTAATAGACAATTTTGTTTATTATGATTTTCAACCCGATAAGCACTTCCATTTGGGTATAATTTACCACGACATACCAAAATTTACAAAAGTCACACAGGAGGAGTACGAAAATATCTTCAATATTAAAGGTTTTCAGAATTTCCAAGAGGGCAGGTCGTTTAGTTTTTCTAACATACAACAAAACATTGTGTTACCACAGGAAAAAGCATCGTGCGATTTTGTCCAAAAGAAACTGCAGGTGTTGAAGGATAAGGGTGAAAATTTCGGGGAACTTATTGTGTTAGCAAGTTTGGTGGATAAAATACCAAATTTGGGTGGATTATGTAGATCATGCGAAGTGTTCCAAGTTAAACAATTAATACTGAGGAACAAAAGTTGTCTTCTGGATCCACAATTTAGAAACGTTAGTTTGTCATCCGAAAATTGGATGGACATAACGGAAGTTAAAGTGGAAGCATTACCGGCGTTCCTATTGGATATGAAAGACAACCAAGGGTATGCTATAGTAGGAGCTGAGCAGACTCCAAATAGCATCAAATTGAATAAATTTTCGTTTCCAAAGAAGTCACTTCTTTTACTGGGGTAAGTAATCTGATAGCATTGAAGTACCGCAGTTGATTTTGGTTTTTAGCAACGAAAAAGAAGGAATTCCCCCAAATTTGCTACCACTCCTTGATTTTTGTGTCGAAATACCGCAGTATGGAGTGGTGAGGTCCTTAAATGTTCACGTGGCAGCGTCCACTTTCATTTATGAATACACGAAGCAACAGCTGCCAGATGTAAATTAACATTAATTTATTATTCAAGTTTTGATATTTTAAAAATAAAGTTTTTATATTCAATTTTCTTTTCAAGCTTCCAAAATTAAGTTTGTAAAAATATAGGAATTATGAAAAGCCACCTACCGAGAATAAACGCCTGCCGAATTCTTAAACCAAAATTGAAGTTAAAAATTTAAAGGAGGTTTCGGGTGAGAAAATCCTTTAACTTTTAATAAATCTATTTACAGTTTTGAAGAAATTAACAAATTAATGAGAACGTGCGATATCTGAAAAAAAGTTCAAAATGTCATCAATTGTAAACTCTAACGTGATTTGTGATCCCGGGTAGCACTGTTGTATGAGATCTTCCAACATTTTGTACTGCCGTATGAATTCTTCTTGCATGGCGCGCCACACGACTTGCAACAAGTTGCCTTCTTCTGAAAGATGTTTTTCTACCTTTTTGTATAAAGATTCAATGCCTTTTTTGACCTATAAAGTTTCCAAATATCAATAATTCTGAAAGTCTTCTTGCACTTTCTTACCGTGCTTCCTGGATACTGATTGATTACTTTGCGTAATTCTTGCTTACTGAATGCTAACTGATAGCTAACTTCAGATAATTTCACCCCGCTTGCGACACGAGCTTGAACGCCATCGAAAAATATCTACAAGCATTTTGTTAAGGGTTTAATAATATGCCAAAATAAATCACGTAAACGTCAGAAATTACCACTCACGTTTAATTTTTCAAGGGGTCTTCCAAAATATTGAGTAACATACGCCGCAAGAGCGTCGTTATACTTTTGTTTGGCTTCTTTACGTTGTGAATCCAAAACAGACACTTTCAGTTGCGATAGGAGCGAATAGAGGTAGTGGTAGTTTTCTGTAACAAAAACATTGCGTTACGTCGTCTGCATCAACTTTGCTTGGCGCATTGTTACCCATTTTGATGACCTGCTGTGGGGTTTTGTGATGATCCGCACTGTGAAGCGCTATAAACTCCAGTATGGTATCAATAAGACGGGTGTACCACTTTTCCAAATCGGCACGTCGATCACTCTTCAACAGAACATCTGTGCATCTTGCAAACTCTTCCAAATTTATCACATAGGGTAGAATACCGCACTTGGACCGCCTTGACAAGCGACAATCTTTGACTGAATCCACTTGCATCTGCATGAAACGATCAAGCGATCTTTTCATGTGAATCAAAACGGATGCAAAGGTGTTGCTCAGGTGGGAACTCTGTGCAGACATTACGTGCTGATTTAAATGTACCAACACGTACATGCAGTAGCTAAAATGACAGTAAATTTTCTGTATGACACAAATTATAGAACTTACAAGCTGTCCTGCTTTTCAATGTAACTGATAAAACTCAGCAGCTCTTCCTCCAGACACGAAAATAAATTTCCCATTAAATTCCGAACGTCTTCGTTTATCTGCTTTTCGACTTTTCGATGCGGTAAAACTGCCGTATCGGTTTCGATTCCATCAAGGGTGGTTAATGTGTTTTTTGAGCTTGGACTCAAAACATCCAACTAAAATTTTAGGTTGAAAAGGTAAAAAGTGAGCAACTGGAGACAGGTAAATTTACTTGGAAAAATCCCACACAAAATTGTTGCTCCTGCATACAAATAGGTTCTAGCTGAGACAAAACTTGCTCCAAAGTTGATTCGTAACGGTTCCGTTCCACCACTGTTGTTTCTAGCGTCCACTGCTCTCTGTCCACCCCTAATAGAGCTACAGTTCGTGTGGGAGAAGTCACTTGTGTCATGGCTAAAAAAATTAAGGTCAAAGGGGAAAAATTGAATCGGAAGTTGCTCACGTGAAATTCTTTCTTTTGCGATTTCAAACAAAGCACGAACGTCACGATCGTACAGTTTTCCTAAAGAGTCGGTGTAAACCTTCTTGAGACCATCGTATGATTTACGATCCATAACCTAAACAATTCGGTAAGATTAACACAAAATCAATCAAAGATATAAAACACTCACTTTAATCCAATGCATTAGCTCGGAATACATGCTGAGTTCTTTATGGACGGCGTTGTGCTGCGGTAGAACCAAAGTGTCGGAAGTCTTCTCCGACTCTCCTTTATGGTTACCATAATGAATAAAGAGGTTGTTAAGTTGCCTGCAGATGCTACGCGAAAATTTGTCTTTGTACTTCTCGAACCTCTTCCTTTGCTCTTGAACCGCCGCCATCCTCAACAATGCCGGGTCGAGCTGACAGTTCATTGCGTCTCTTAGCGCATTTCCTGCACTAATGGCAGCTTTTAAATTTTGCGAGTTTGTCAAGTCAGCATCTTCTAGGATGTCTTGATATTTACGGGGCAAATCAAGTTGTTTCTAAGATTAAAAAACATTTTAGTTGGATTTACAAGATTTTTTCTTAAAATCTCAACTTACAACCACGTTAATGAGTTCCTCATACAATCGTATGTTATTCTTGTTTGCTGTACCTATCATGGAATTTTTCTTTTCCATTTTTTCCATCACGTCTCTCACATGTGCTAAAATTTCGTCATAGGAATTCAGTCGCTCTTCAATTTTATCTGCCTCGACGATGGCATTTTCCAGCTGATCCATCAGGGCTTCGATTTGAGATTCGGACGCCAAAACACATTGAACATTTTCACCGTCCAATAAAGACAAATCTCGGGCTAAAACTTCCATAAAACCTTCGGCGTTGCTGATAGCAAACTCACAATTGCTTATCAATCTGGAAAAAACGGAAAGATGTAGTATCCAAGTTTGAGACTGGTTAAAAGCGAGTTGAAGTTTTGTCTAAAGTTAAGGAATGGCCGCAACATACCTGTTTAAATCCTCTTGTTCCTTATCGGTTATGGGCTGAAAATCTTCGTTTAAATCGTTTTCGAGCGCCAAGGGTGACGTTACGTATTTATTTTCTGGTGTCATAACATCTTCCACCAGCCACGCCTGCGAGACATTCTTAAATATCGGTTTATCTTTCAACACATGCTTCGAACACTGCCTGAACAGCGTTATAATAAAAAGTTGTCTTTCTTGAGCACTGGAAGCAGTCCATCGGTACAATTTGTCCATATGCAAATCAAAATCGAGAGTTTCTGCATTTTCATTTTTACCATCAACCACCGTCAACTCGGCTATAGACCAATTTCGTTTCCTTTTAAATGTTTTATCCGTTTGCTTAACCTGAACTATAGAAAAATTTAGAGGTGGATTTGTGGTGCTCACAATGCAAAGAAAAGAGGATTTTTTCTTCTTGAATAATTTTCCAACGTGACATATCGCTAGAAGACGTTCTTCCTTCGGTAGGAAAATTTCCTGCTGTAAGGTATGGCGAGTAGTAGTCATTGTTCTGCTTAAATATTTTCAAAACTTCAAACGCCCACAAAAGTTGTCACATTTTGGGTTATGTTTAGGTGTCATGTTGACAGTACGGCTACTTGTGAAGTTAGCTGCAAGTTTTTGTTTACTTACACGTCGGCTTGCAAACAGTGGTAGTCAAACTTTTGCTAAATTGAGAAAAATAAAGGAAACAAGATTGGAAAGGGTGCCCATTTGACAAATAATACTATTGCTGCTTAAATATTATATTTCATTTTTAAGAAAATCGGCTTAGAAATCACATATTTATTACAAAATCAGACGACCTTCCGATGTTTCCGTTGGTGCTAACTACACGTATGCGGTTCAGGGTTGGCTGCGCGTAGGTAGCGAACTGTCAAGATTCAAGTTTGACATACTCACAGATGCCGAAAAAAGTTTAGCGAGTTTTGTGCTGTACTCAAATAATTTGTTTTTAGCTTATTTTAGTCGATTTTAAAAATGGTGCGTAAAAATTGTACTCATCTTAAGTATCCGCGGCATGTAATCTTCTTATCTCTATTACCGTATTATATTTCCGAGTGGGCGTATTGTTTATCAGCATAACAATAACCTCTTATCTCGATGCAATTAATTGAATAATTGTCCTTTTCTTGTTCGTAGACGGAGAGGGGAACACCAGAAGAAGGAAACACCGTTCCTCTTACAGATAATAGCTTAATTGTGGATATATCCGATGCGTTAAGCGAAAAGGATAAAGTTAAGTTTACGGTGCACACTCGCACAACGTTGAAGGTTTTTCAGAAGCCCGAGTTTCTCGTCGTTCGTCAGCACGAAGAATTCATATGGCTGCACGACCGTTTCGAAGAAAGCCCCCTATATGCCGGTTACATTGTAAGCCACTCTTGTTTTTGTTTACCGTTTGAAATTTAAGTTACACGATCTCATTTTAAGATTCCTCCTCCGCCCCCTAGACCGAATTTCGATGCGTCCCGCGAAAAGTTACAACGATTAGGAGAAGGCGAAGGAACCATGACAAAGGAAGAATTTACTAAAATGAAGCAGGAATTAGAAGCGTAAGTGTAGCAGGGAAATCAAATATTTGGTTAATGTATTTACAATTTTAGAGAGTATTTAGCAACTTTTAAGAAAACCGTAGCTATGCACGAAGTTTTTCTGACTCGTTTGGCCAGCCATGCAGTGTTCCGTGACGATAATCACCTACAAGTGTTCCTTGAATACGATCAAGACTTATGTGCACGTCCCAAAGGCCGTTTCCAACAGCTCGGTGGAATAGTTCGTAGTTTAGGCAGTACGACTGATCAATATTACTTGGGTGCCACGGTTCGAGACGTAAATGATTTTTTCGAACAACAAAATAATTCTATTACGGAATACCATGGTCACTTAAAAGAGGCAACTCTTCGTACGGACAAAATGACCGAAAAACATAAAGGTTTGAGTTTTGCTGGTTTTATTCAAACGTTACATTTATTTTGGTTTTAATTTATTGTAGAGGTCGCCGATAGCTATATTAAAATTTCGAGTGGATTGTTACAAATGGCCAACCTTGATTCTGGACCTTTAAATAAATTTTTATCCAGGGTGTCGGATTATTTTGAAAAAGCTAGGGTAAGTTTGCAGTGAAAGGGATAACAACCATCTGTTCTAGTCAGTACATTGGCATTGTTGAAGCAATGAATCTACACTGCGATATTATAGCATTACAAGAGATAATTCCCTAACTGACGGTTTCTTACATGTGGGCTATTTGGTTTACAAATCATTGCATTTTCATAACTAATAAATTACACTATAGGTAGCATCATCGATGATTGCCAATGTATTCTGTTTGTTTTAGAAAATAGAGAGTCGAGTTGCAAGTGATCAAGATTTAAAGTTAGCCGACACTTTAAGATATTACATGCGTGATAGTCAGGCGGCCAAGGCCTTATTAGTTAGGCGTTTGAAGTGCTTATCAAATTACGAAGGAGCAAATAGAGCTTTAGAAAAGGCCAGACATAGGAATAAAGATATTCATGCGGTAAGAAAACAAAAATTTGTTTTACACTGTAATAATGCACTAAAATTTTTCTTTTGCTTCGCTTTAAAAGGCACCTGAAATACAAGAGGTTTGTGATTAGTTTAAATAAATTGTCAAAGTGGTGTAGATTATGTAAACTAATAAATTTGTTTTGAATTAGGCGGAGTCTTCGCAAACTTCCGCGTGTGAGCAATTCGAAGGGATTTCGACACAAGCAAAAGAAGAACTTCTCGATTTTAAAAATAGGAGGTTACATGCTTTCAGGAAAAGGTAAAAAGTATGAGTATATTGCGTGCGGTTAAATATTAACAAAAATATTTTTAGTTTAATAGAATTAGCAGAATTAGAAGTAAAACACGCTCGAACTCAACAAGATTTGATACGGAAATCGATAAAAGATCTGCAAGAACTTCTTTAATGTTATTGGGGGTGATAGGTATTTTTCTATAATATTTTTTCAATGTTTTGATTATACATTCCCATTTTATCAAATTTTATATCAATAAGGAATGTTTATATATTAGGATGTAAGCTCTATTATTATTATCGTAAAAACATGTTTAAAAATTGTATATGGAAAAAGATGGATTTATTTACCTATTCACAATATTATGTTATTTCTATATTTTATTTCAATAATAAAATTGAATTGTGTTATTTTTTTCCAATTTTTATAAATTAATTTTCTTTTCATTTTTCCTTTTGTGCCTTTATTTTATCAGTGGTGTTTAAAAGCAGAGCATTAATGCACGGTGAACCTAAAAAAATATTTAATCGAGAAAGATTGGTCGTTCAACTCTTAACACGTTTAATTTTTCAAGAAAATTTCGTAAGGTATTTTACAGTATTATAAGTTTACCAGTTTTGCATCTTATTAATTATTTTAGTGCTGTTTCAAATTTTTTTTACGTTAGGTCTGCGACCTGAACTTTCACCAACAGCAACCTTGGTGGTCTTCCAAAGCCACCACTAGTGCTGTAAACATATAATTGGTAAAACATCAACCTAGAAGATTGCCGGTTTTATGCGCCCTGTTAAGCACAAAGACGTCCTAGGAAATTTTGACTCTCCGGATTACAATCGTGTCAGCAGTTATTTCGTTAACTTATTATTTTATTTCACTCGTATTAAGTGGTGGATGTCTATTATCGGAGAAATATCTATCGGTAGATCCTGTGACAAAATTCACTTGACTTTAAATTTTGAAAAATTGTAAACCTGTTTGAAATTTTTCCGTTTATTACCATTAGGTTCTTCCGTTGGTAATACATTTATGTTATTTTTTCTCTCCTCGTTCAAAGTAGCTTGAACCCCTAGAGAGCATTTTGGGGGGTGAGACATCCTTGACGAATGAATTAATGAGATTTATCCATGTTTGGTGACGTTATTTTCACGAAGGTTGCTTTTAGACAGACGAATATTATAGCGGAATCCTCGCTAATCCACTCATGCGCGCGACAGTTCCATTGGGACAAAGCATTGCAGGTAAAAGTTATTAAAGCTTATTGATTGTGATAATTAGCACTTTCAGGATAATGCAATTGGTATGATTATTGCATGGAGGTTATATATAGGAAATCGAAATCATGGTTGATGTTTAATGCAATAATTTGCAATATCTTCCTAGATGTATCCGCATAGAGAGTTATGTTCTTGAAGTAACATTTATTTTTAAAAATTTTGCAATGTTTCCATATACCTATTAATTTTTCTTCTGCTTTGTTGCAGAGTTTGGATTGCTTCCTGTTCAGTTCTCCAAAAAAATAATCAAACAATGTTGAATATTGAATCAGCAATTTTTCAATTAATTCTAATTGGATTTGTAAGCTCCCATAAAAATTTTGATGAGAACAGTTAAGTGTGACCCAGCTCCATCGATAGTAGCTTGACCTTCCTCAACTCTCAATTGAACAGATTCAGACACTCGACCTTGATGTTCCGAGAAGCGAAATCTTGACCAAAAGAATGCAGAAAATTAACGTAATAATTTTTTGTACTTCGCTTCGTACCATCTATGCAATTATTGTTTGATTGCAAACCTGAAGTTGAAGGGTACTGGAACAGTTTCAATGTCGTAATGCTTTAACGACATTGCTGGGATTAAAGTGGACGAGCAACAATTTCCTCTTCCAAGTCATTAAATTATTTATAGATTTAATTGCCCTAACAAATACGTAACACTAGATAATCTAATCGAATATCCGAAATTACAAAAATTGAACATATTTGCTGAGATTCCTCGAGCACCAGCCTTGGCCTTTTCAAGGCGACATTTGAGGTCGTTGTTTGGATAACCATATGACCATACCATAAAGCAGGTGACTATTGTACTTATTCTAAAAACTGGTCTTTTAATTATTCTTCTAGGCTTACCGTTTAACACGGTTTTATTTTTATCAATTAACTTCTCGACGTCACATATTTGGCGTTTTTCAAATTTTTCTACCCATATTAAATTTAGCCATCCCATTAACGGAATGAAAAACTTTCTTAATTGATTTTATTGCGTTTTTATTTATAGAAATAATTCTTTGAATAGGTAATATTACACAGCTGTTTGCATATAATTAGAGGTCAGTTAGGTGGGTCTGGCGATTTACTCGTCTATAATTTGGACTACTTTTGACCTGACTGCTTAAACCAGAGCAAATTTCTTCCATCAAGTATTTTCAAAACGAATCAAATTTTGTATTTTTTACCAAGACCCCAGAGCACGCCAAAAATACCGGTAAAAGAATTTCTGTATAAAATTGAAAATAACCCGATAATGATCCGCAACAAAAATTAATTTTTATTTCCTCAACTGGATTGGAAAAGAAAAAAGGTTGCTCCCGAACTTAGAAATGAACTGCATCATAAAATCAATTGGAATTCATGCAAATTGGGAAAAACGTTTCGACCTCGAATGCCGAAGTTTAAACCGAATGTCCTGGTTTTTCTGCAAATAGTGCATTTTTGTTTAGTTTTATGCATAACGCAAAAAATCTATTTATAGAGCAATACAGGAAAAAATTATACCAATTAAGATAAGTTATATTTAATGGCAATGAAATTTTTAGCAATTTAAAAAGCGATGACTAATAAAAGTATTACAATACAAAACCACACGGAATAAAAAAGCTTTCGCTTGCTGTAATATTTCGGTTTTGTTTCATCAGCCACATATCCTAAATTTTTAACGTCCTTAGATATTGCACCATTGTCCGATACAATTAAACAATTAACATGGATGGCCCCCTCATTGAACATTATTAAATCGCTAGCCTGATTCGATTAAGTAACACGTTGAACTCTATATTATGAAAACATTGTCGATCATCCATCAGAATTTTTCTGATGCAAGTGAAGTCAAAAGTCAAAGAACTTCAATTAGATGAAGACGTTCAATTAACTCCCATGGGGGTCTTCGATGTTAAATATGCTAAGAGGTTCATCAATTCGCTGATGCAATAATTATATAACATTTCTGCTTGTAATAAAAAACCGCGGATTTGAAAATGGAAAAACTTCGAATAGTGAAACCACAGAGTTCGTTGAAATATAAAACCAGGGAACTCCAGGTAGTTTACCTGCCTTATGGTTCTATGAAAACCCAATGTTTTTCTTTTGTACCCATTGAAATCATTCTTCTCAATAATGGTATATTGGTATATTATTCAACATCCAGTGCTTTCGCTTTAGTGAAACCAATTGTTTTATTTATGTCGAAACAAAGGAAACAAAGGAAACAAAAGAATCTCAGTTGAGTACAACTGTGGAAAAGAATTTGTTGCCCTAACAAAAATTTTTGTTGGTTCAACAAATTTTCAAATTTAGTGTAAATTTTTGCTACTAAATGCTACTAAAAGCACAGTACGCGATTGTTTTGTTTCATTATAATGGAAAGCGACGCCTGTCATCTGTTTTTTAATTTTTATTGTCGCTCGTCTAAAATTTTTTACAGAATACCATAAAAAGTCCTACTTTTGCTACTGATAAAATAATATTTAATTAATTTATAAAATAAAATTGTATCTTAAAATATTTGTTTAAAAATTTTGAAAGCAATTAAAATCGGTAGATACCTACAATCAAAATTTAAAAATGCAAAATAATCGATAATTTTACTGTGCATTGATAAATCAAAATTTTTGTAATTCCTATCTTGAGATAAACATAGCACTGAACTTATTGATTATTTATAACGTGATATTATTTATAAATTAGATTAACCCTTTATTGGATAAAATCAACGGCTTTCGAGTTATGGATTAAATTAAATATTTTAAAAAATATCGTAAACTTTAAATTTGGACTTGGAGACAAAATATGTAATGCACACAGAATAAAGTAAATCATTTTCTGACCGGGGAGTCTGGGGGGTACCAGAATCAATAAAGAAAAGGCCAAAAATATTTAAACTCAAAATTAATATTTTTTTCCAGTATTAACCTATATTTTTTTTATAAGTGTAGGTAGATACATATTTATTAAATTAGATTCCACTAATTAGTGACGCAAACCCTACAATTAGCACTTCTTTTATAGAATTACTAATAGCTTTGGTAATTTCCATTATCGTCGTAAACGAATATGTCACCACTTAACTTTGATCTGCAGTATAATAAAAAAATAATAATATACATATTACTTCATTCCTACAAAATATCAAAAAATAAAATTTTTAAAATAATAAATTAAAATTTAAACAAACCTTACCTCAGGGGTGGAACATAGTGAATGCCATCGTCTTCCAAACAGCTAACTACGGCACTGCAAATTAATATTAAAATGAATATTTGAAAATGAAATTTTTGAATTTGGAATAAAATTTATTTTTATTTAAAATAATCGGTAAATTCTCGAAGTATAATCTGATTTCTTTGCAAATAAAATAACATTTTTGTTTCTACCAGTGGCGTAACCACAGGGGCTGAAGTTCCTCTCTAGAAATAACTAAATTTTTGGAGCAAATTTATAAAAAAATTCGGGCCCCTATTAAATCCGGGCTACATAGATACCTATATAATTTTTTGAAAATTTGAAAAAATATAAATCGGTTGTTTGAAAGTTCTCGGTGCAAACCTGAAGGTACTAAATAAAAAGAGCGCTAATTGTGCTGTCAATGAACCCACACAGACCGTAATATCTAAGCGGTTAAGTGCGTTGACTGCCAATGTGGAGTACCCGGTTCAACTCCAGACAGGGTCGGTCATATTTGAAACTTCTCAGGACGGGAATTTCTGAAAAATAATAAAAATATTGAAATTTTAGTTCGGAAGGACCGTTGCTACTATTCCCCCACCTGGGAAAGAAAAAAAAGAAGTGACCAGAGTAAGCAATGTCGAGTATAATGCCCCCCCCCCCCCAAATTTGACCTGATAATGAATTTGAAAGAATTCAAAAAATTCGTTTCGATTTAGCGCAAATCAATAAATCATTTCAGCAATTTACCGGTTTACAGAGCGATTGCGCGCGAGTTTAAATCTTGATTAATCCACATACATAGCTTATTATTAATTTATACATTTTTACTGCAAAATACAATGGAGGAAGTTATATCAAAGAAACTTGGGTTTTATTCGCAATTAACAATTCGTTTTACTTAATTCGATTAATCAGCGAATGTAAAAATGTAAGCAGGCTGAAAATCTTATCGGAAAGTTTCGACCTTCGAGACCATTTTCAGACCATAGCAGATCTTGCAGTCTCGCAAATTCACCTTGCTTATTGAACAAATGGTAATTAACCAACGACTATAATTAACGTGTACAGAAAAATTTAGGTAATAACCGCGATAGCCTGAGGAAAGACGATTAAACAGTTTTCGGCTGATGCAACTTGTGCAAGTATTACAGGATATAGTAATTTTCAATTGGTAATTCGAATTACTGGAATTGTTCTCAATTTTTCTAGGAGGTCAGATAGTAATTGTAAATTTTACGTTTAGTGTATTTTTTCTAGCAACGAATTAGTGAGCGGTTACGGTTAATTTAACCTATTTGATTTCCCACAAGGAATTAGGAAATTACTCAAGCGATAGATAATTATCGTTATTGTGCGGTAATTATTCAAGTGCACATTAATAAGACAAACAAACCGATGGCGACATTTTCTTTTACTTAAAAGGATTTTTACAATCGAAACGATCACCCAGGAGCTTTCAGCTTCGTAGGTAAGAAAAATGATTTTTGGTGCAGGACCGGCTTTGGGAATTTTTATACATTGCTAAACAAAATTTTTTGATGGCTCCTCGTATAATCAAAAACCGACGTGACTATTAGCTCGTAGACCGTAAACTTGACCTTATTCTTCCCGACTGGTTTTGGTTTCGAAATAATTTTAACGTTATTTCCATAAAATTATTTAAAAAATTACATACTTGCGTATGTAGGCTCGGTAATATTGATAGGGGGGGGGGGGCATTTTTGGAAAAGCTCGGCGATTTTAGTAACAATAATAGTAAAATATAGTAAAAATAATAACCAGGAATTAATCAATTAAATTAAAAAACTGAATTAGTTTCATCAAGATTAAACAATAACTTAATTTATTCATTCTAGATGTTTTTTAAGTCCTTAGATACTGGATTTATAAATAGAAGTTTCCAAAATTGTTTGCTCAAAATCAAATCAAGGATATACACTTTTTATGAAAAGTAAAATTTATTGTTTTAATTTTAAAAAATATGAATAATTTAAATTGGAATTTCTGTGTATTTTTTTGAAAAAAAAAGTCTTTGGATCCTTTCTATATCTTTAAAAACATTTTCGTTATTTAATGTGTGCAACTGGGTGACGGTCAATTTGGCGGTAAAAAAAAAACTTCGTTTTTATGTAGTATTGGAAATAATGGTAAAAACTTCCCTAAAGGACGACCGGACTCGAAAATCGCGGATCTACACGGAGGAACGGTCACCGAGTTGACCAGTGGAAACTGGTGGAAAAGTTAATTTGAATCGCGAATCTTTCTAAAGCGCAGTTGTTGTGTTGTAGGTAAACTGGAAAATATGGGTTTACTTAATTGGTTAACCCAAACTTTTTGGTTTAATCTGCTGTTGAACAACTTTGCCTGAGTATCTTAGCAATTAAGATTCGTCGTTCATAATAAATTTCATTTTCTGTAAAATAAAATATTTCATTTTTATTTATGTTTTTTTCAAATTTAAATAACAATTAAAAATTTAAATTTATAATTTCAGTTGATAGTTAACGTTTATTTAAAAATAAGTAAATTTCTGATTATGTAATAATTTATTTATTTAATTATTACCAGTACTAAGTACGTTTCTCCTAGGGGGGAGGGGAGACTGAATTAAATATTGCTTGCCAAATGTTTGTGAAGAAAATGAAGTCTTTATAGCCTTTGTGGATGGGGATGGGAATTGAGTAGGTTTTTTAAGAGGGGGGGGGGAAGCAAACTCTTCATTTCTTAATATAACAATAAAATTTTAAAATTAACGTTAATCTATACTGGCTCTCTCCACATTAAGCTCGTCGATTCTTCTTCTTGGCAGCTCGTGGTCCACACTTGGAACTTTTTTTCTCCCAGACCAAAGGATGCAGTTTTACGTCATGCCCAGGACCCCCGGGGTGTGTAGGTTGCATTTGATTTATATGCATTATATAATTATATTTTTTACCATTAGATTGTTTATTATAAATTTTTACTTAATACTTAATAAATAAATAAATTATTTAAAATAATTATTACGATAGATTTGTTATTTGTAAACAAAGTTAAAGGCGACTAGGTCGTGGTACATACATTCTGATATAAGTAATTTTTTAATTTAAAAAATTCACGTCCTCAATTAATTTAATTTTAAATGAATTATGGTACTCGAGACTTTTCTGCTCTTCCGGGCCTTTGTAGATATTCAGATCAGACTTTAACTTTTAAATCTTCCTGCCCAACAACGAGATTGTCCATTATTTTTATACAGAAGGGGGGGGGCAGAATTCCACTCGTGTGATTGTGAACATCTTAGGTAAACTTCCTCGGGGTTATCTCCATGCGCCTCCAGAATCGACCCTGAACATATAGAAATATGCAAAACATTGTAAATCAGCGTGATAATGTAAACATATCAAAGAAATATTATTACTTCAATATGAACAAAAAATCTACTTTAAAATTCAAATTTCATTCCGTTACTTGTTTACAATAAACAATTTTTGATTGCGTAGCTACCACACCGTAATACCAAAGTGACACGTGCAATATTTGGATGTAAAATTTTAAATAATAAACAGGAACTTGTTACGTATCTTAAACTATAGATATCCTCCAATAAGATGTGGGCTCTTCATCAAGCCCACATACGCAATAAATTCGAATAACCCCCCTCCCTTAACAATTGAAATACACTGAAGAACATTTTTAGATGTAGGGTCAGGATGTTCCTGCAATAAAGTAAAACATTAAAATCGTTTGTTCATAAAAATTTTTTATTAGTAAAATGGACAGCCTTTACAATTCTTTCTCTTCCTTCTTAAAAAAACTCGAAACGAAGTTGCTAACTCTTGTACCCTCCCCGCCGGTACTTTTCTTACCTGCTTTATGTTTTTTAAAGCCTGAATTATCTGATGCCAAATTACCAAATTCGTACTTATCTCTCAGCCTTTTGAAAGCAAGCTTCTTATTCAGATACTGCGCTGGAGATCTGAAAGGACTCTCTTTCCTGTTTTTGATGGTTGGGTTCTGGTCATTGCTTCCTATAAGTGGAATTGGTAGTTTCTCTTTTAAATCAGCATCTTGATGTGTTTCAATTTTATTGGATCGTCTAAATCTTTTTAATATAATGCTGTCTGATTCGAAAGAATTTGATGTTCGTTTTAGTGTAAGCTTGCTTCTATTCATTATTTCTTCCTGCAATTTTGGACCAGCCTGATCTTCCAGATTTTTGGTATACTTTTGCAATATAAGGTTATCGGAAGTTGTCGATCTGACAGTCGAAATACCTCTAAGTGCAGATGGCCTAAAAACCTTCATTTTTTTGATGATGGGTGAACTTGTAATCGTGTCAAACGATGGCTTCCAAATATTTTTATCCTTGAGGCTACTGGAAGAGAACGTTTCAAATTTGGAAACTAAATTGGAAAACTTTTCAGTTCTTGGCAAGTTGACATCATTACTTTCTCTTCTATTCAGTCCTGGTTGATCAGATGATAACACTAAGCCAGCATCGAGAGATTTACATTTCATCTGGGCGAATTTACTCGATCTAACTTCTGGTAAGTCACATTTCAGAATAGGAAGGTCATCTGTGTCGTACAAACATAAAACCTGTCGACTCGAAACGACCGCTTTGTTTAGATTTCGGTATCGGGTGCACGGATCCAGAGTGAACGTTTTGAAATTCTTGTGTAAATTATCCGATGTGGTTTGAGCGAGCAGTTTAAATATGGACTCTCTTTCGGCCAAAACTTCCAAAGGTTCCACGCCGGAACTCCAGGCTTTCAGAGCCCAAGCAGCATCAAAAGATGATAAAAATCCTCTGGCACAGCCCGATCCGGTTGGCCAAAAGGGCTGCAATAATCCATCTCCCACTAGCAATTTCAGAAGTTTCCGACCACTTCGTACAGCGACCTTGGACGAGGATTCGGCTGCGTACATTGTTGAGAAATCAAACATACAGACATCTGGTTGGCCGTCATGATTAGCAGCAAATTCCAAATTGGGCAGTTGGTATTTTGTACTAAACTCGACTGCTTCTTTAGCGTAGCGCTGTAAGGCTTCTTTGTTGACATTATCAGGATGCAATAATGCAGCACCAACGAGATTTTCCTTGATAACCCCTTTGGCGATGAGGCTGCTCTTTTTGGGCGTCATAACGAAATAATGCGTATCGTCTTTGTAGTAAATAATGTTTTCTAGATCAATGCCCATTTGGGTACCCAATGTTTTGAAGAACACTTGGTTGTATATGTAAGATATTCCGCTAATCTCAGGTACTTTCGTTTCAGCTTCCGTGCGGTTGTTGACGAAATTAACTGTGATTGCAATTGCACGCTTGCTACGTAACTCTGTTTGCTTGAAGTCCTTTGAAAACGAGCTTCGACCTCCATCGGCTCCCACTATCACGTCAAAATCGTATTTCGAAACTGGATGATCCATCGGATCCAACTTGGCTCTCCAGCCAGTTTCTTCTTCGCCGTTGGGCTCTATCAGCTTTTCAAAACTAACCTCTGTATGAACTTCCACTCCAAGTAACAAAGCAACCTTCAGCAACATGCACTGCAGTCGCTTGATGCTGACGTGATCGATGGAACCGATACAAAACTGCCTGACGAATCGTTTTGCACCCAAATCACGTAAGTCTTCAATAACGAAAGGCCACAGGCGAAGGACATTGTTTCTGCAGATATAATTTCGCTTTTCAATTACAACCACTTTCGCCCCAAGGAATTGAGCTTCGATTGCTGTTCGAAGTCCACAAGGACCTGCACCAATGATGAGAACCTTCGTGTTGGGACAGGCCAGACCACCAGAGTAGCATTTATGCTTGGCACGAGCGTCGAACTTGTCGAATATTTCTTTAGACTTCCAGTTTCTCAAATTTGATTTCAATTTTGGATAAAATAATGTAAAGACATCGGGCTTCATACATAATTGGTCGCAAATGTTTTGATAATGTCCGAGTATGTCTGCCAGGGTATCTGCTTTGAAAAATAAAACAAATGCGTCGTCTGCAGATTTCAATGATTTCGAAAATAACTTTCGTTTCATTTCGTGTTAAAAAAATAAAATAACTTGTTGATGAATAATATAAATGTATACAGCTGAATTTTTTACCAACCTAAATATGGCGACCAATCGAATTCTGCACAAATCGAGTTCTGCTGTAGGAGATAATTGCGACCTTCGTTCACAATAATTATACAAAGTTTACAATAAATAAACAAAACAAAATCAAAAAATAAAGAAAGAGAGGGTTTGTTTGCAGTAAAAGGAGTTTTAGAACTGCTGAAAAAATTTGCAAGTGAAATTTCATTCCCACGATTACAAAAAATTTGCAAATTAAATTTTAAAAAAATGGTATGTATCTACATTTCACCTTCCAAAAAAACACGCGATGTTCGACTTTTCACACCGATTAATTAAATTAATTGTTAATTCTTTTAATCGTAGAAACCAATCGAAAATTATTATTCAGTGCAAAAGTTTGTTTCGTTATAAAATTAAAAAATTTTCAGTATAGGTAAGTCAATTGAAATACCACGTAAAATTTAAAAAATATACTGCCCCCCCCCCGTAATTTGCGGAAAACATACGTTTTTAATAACAAATTGAAATGATTGCGACTACCAGCGGCGTCGCTATGGCACCTAAATTATTCCAGCTCACCCTTTGGCTCATTTTGGATTAGTAAAATCAAATATTACGATGAAACAAAGGGGCAAATTAAATAATTAAAAATTAAATCGAAGACCATCGACAGTCAAGTGTCGGCTAAAGCCATGCATTTCTGTGCCCGTTTGCTCCAAAATTTTGGGTAAGAAATCATTATTTTCCATTGTGCGTGCATGTCAGTATAAGTGAACGAACTTGATTAATAATAATGTGGAATGTACGTCATTACTTCTCTTGTTTACTAATCCTGTTCAGATGATTGAACAATAAATCCCTTATTCAAAACATATTTTAACATAGTAATATATTATGTATGTGTGTAACTTTTACGCAACTACATTATTCTATTTATAATCGATTGCATTAAACTACAAGTCAGATAAAGTCAAATTATCTGTGTTAATTATTTATTTATATAATAAAATGTATATCAATTTGAAGCAACCATTAATTAATTACTTTGTTATCGAATATTTAAATATATTTTTGTAAATTTTTTTACATTTCTGAGAAGTAATTTTTGAGGGTAACCCTATATAGATCTGTAGCTAGGGGGCAACAAACCTCTCCCCTAGAATTGGAACTAATATAGCAGGTTATCCTAAATCTATCAGTATATCCAATCTTAAATGAACGGTATCTTCAGTTAACCCCCCCCCCCCGATAGATTTTGGGGTTTTTAACGCCTTTAGGTTCCCCTCCTGCCCAATTGTTACAAAATTACCATTAAAAATTGTGCGTAGTGGTATCTCACCCCCCCCTCATTGTTGACGACAACAAATAAAGTTATTTTTCAGTGATGTTTATTCAAAGAAGTTTACAGTAGCTAAAGCAATTGAAGAGATCGCGCACTTTAAACTATTACCGACCGGGGGGTCTGGGGGGTATGGAATACCCCCCAGCCCGACCTAATAATGTTGATTCTTTAAAAAAATTTAAGGGTTTTAATAAATAATAAAAAATTTAATTTAAAAAAGCGAAAAAAATGAAGCTGCAGACAAGAAATTCTATAATTCAAGAATTTCAACATTCGATCGGGTGTTTTAGAGATTACACAGGGATTAGTAAATTTGTTGCCATGTTATCATCGACTATATATTTTTACCAAAGATATGCACTGCGTGGAAAATTTTGATTAAAACACAAAAAAGATTTTTGAATGGAACCGGTCACCCATCTAAATTTCTTCCACGGTCTGAGTTCTTCCCCGGGTTTTTTATTAAATTAAAAATAAGGCGATCACCATAGGCGTAGACGAAAGAGGACAAGGCTCTTTTTTACGTTCAAATTCAAAACATTGATTTTTAATGGTTAGATTAACCCTGAATCAAATTAATGATTTTGAGATGAATGAAAATGCATAAGGGACATTATGAAATAATAGGCGTAGGTGAGTGGGATAAAAGGTCAAATTTGAATAAACAAAATTTAGAACATTCAAATTTGATAACTGCACTGCTTTTATGCAAAAATATTGGAGAAAACTGCATAAGATTTTTTGTAGGTACTTAGTTCAGTAGCGGTGCATCGACCCAGACAGGTGATCGCTGGAAGTTTTGCAATATTTAAATTAGAATTTTTAAGAAATAAATAAATGCTATGACGCACTTAAAATGTGCAACCTGCGAAAATCCCACATGCATAGGTGGTTTGCGTCTTGTGAAAATCTGTCCGCAGGTGCCACAATTTATTTTTCGATGACGCTATTCATCATCCAATAATTGGTCGATGAAACATAAATGTCAATATTTTTATTATGTAATATGCAATATAATGGAAGAGGATGGGCCTCTGTACCAGCGTACCCATTTTCTCATTAAGGCTGACCTTGAATTAATTTTTTTCCTTGCAATTTTGGTTTGCCGACAGATTATTGTTCCGTCTATGGAATGTCGTAACCGATCTGTGATTTATTTATGTTGTGACCCAAAACCACCCCTAATTCTAAGTTTTCCAGGAAAGGCATTCCTTTTATTGTATAGCTTCCTTTGTCGGAGGTGATGGATATTTAACTTCCTAATCGGATTTCGAGGAAGATTTAGAAAAAAAGGTAACCCTGTAATAATTATTACCCTACGATGACAGATGAAGTTTGGGACGAAAATACGGGGTGCGTTTAAAAATCTTCTCGAGCGTAGCCGTATAATTGGTTAAATTAAATTGGTTTGCTGAGCGAATTGATAATTTGTGAACGGTGACAAAATTGATTTTTTTTTATCAATTAATTAGATAATTTAAGGGGCATAATTTGTTTAGAGAAAGGTCAAGATAAGCAAAAACTATATTTAAAAAACTGGATTGATATAATCCAAGAAGGGGAAATCGCATTTCTAGATATAGGCAATCTTACACAGAAGTCTCGTCAGTTAACATTTTGATTGAGTTGTTGTTGGTTGTTAATTAACACGAAAGTTGGTGTATTTTGTGATTTATTCAATTGGCTGGTTACTTATGAATTATTAATTAAGGTAAAAATTTTTAATAATTAAAATTTCAAAACTTACTACATTTTTCATTGTTTCTTTCATTAAATTTTGAAATCGTCGCCCCCCCTGCAAGGGATGCTTGGTTAGGGGAGGGTTGAATTAATTGCGGCAGAGAAACTTAAAATTTATTTTGTACAAATTTTTTAATTTACTTTGTGGTATTATGGAGGAAGTTAAAAAAAGATATCACACACGTGGAATACTTTTCCAGCGCAGTGCTTCTAAAACTGTTTTTCTAATATTATTTTTGACCCAATTTCGCGCAAAAATTGCAAGCCTGTTTTTGGGAACCACTTGGGAAAATCCTGTCAATTTTTACGTACCCAACCGATAGAAAAATTCGAAAATCGTGAACCGGCAAAAATTATTTAACCGGAAGTGCTGATTAATGAACGATAATAGGCAAGGTTTCTTAAAATCAATATTGGTTTTGCAATATTTTTGTTTCATAATAATTACATTTTCTCAACTTTTATTATAATAATAAGGTAATGTGACAGTAGCGGTTTTTCAGAACAGGCAGGTTAGGCCGGGCCTACCTTAAATTTGAACACATCAAATAATTTTTTTCAGTTTAAAATATTTTATTTTACATAATATATTTTATTATTTCCATTCAAAATAATTGCAATAATACCGCTAAACTATCACAACGCTGTATTTTTATTTGCAGTTTGCAAGTAGTATAGGCACGACAGGCACCGGCCGAACCGACTTACATAGCAGCCAATGTATTCAGCACGGTGCACCATATAATATGTGATTCACACAGGTACTATGCTGTTATGGTAGGCCCGGGCTTGTATTTAGAGTCCGCAACCCGCAGTGCATCCGATTAAGTCTCCAGTCGTATTTAGTAAATTATTTATTATTATATTATATTTTACTACTATTATTTATACAGTTTAAGTTTTTATTATTTCCATTCTAAATAATTTCAATAATACTGCTAAAAATGTAAAAATCACCTCGCCGTATATTTTATTTGCAAGTATAGGCACTGGCCGAACCGATATAATACCATATCACAGAGCACCGGCGACCCACCGTATGATTCACATGCCACCATACAATTACTATATAGGCCCGTGCCTTGCAGTTAATCGCTAAAGAAGCCGTTTTTTGTCATATTGAAATCGATTTTACAGCAAAACTTTTTAGATATTTTTTGTTGGAAATTTCATTGCCTTCAATTTTGTTCAAATACAATTTTTATTTTTACGCACTGTTTCTGACTGACAGCGACTTAAACAGCACTCTGTAAAATACAAAAAATAAAATTTCCAACAAAACATGTCTAAAAATTTTTGCTGTAAAATCGATTTTAATATGATAAAAATTACTTCAAAATGTTCAAATTTTATTGGTAACATAGGAGTGTATGAGTTTTTTTGCGAGTAAGAACCTTCTCGTGTTTAAAGCGTTAAAAACTTATTTAAGAAATACGATGTCCCAAGATCGACTATCTTCACTTGCACTGCTGTCGATACAAAAAGATATCCTCAATGACTTAATGAAAAAAGATTCATTTTATGATGACATAATCGACAGATTTGCGAAGAGTAAGGATAGAAGAATTAAACTTCTTTACAAAATAATGATAATAATACTGAATTTTATAAAAACTTTTTGTTTTTTCATTTTAATTACTATAGGTACAAAAAAACTTATTCAAAAAAACCATGCCAAAAAAAGCCCCCCCCCCCTCGGAGCTATTCAAAAATTGCTGGCCTACCCAATATTTTAGTACACGAGCCGCCGCTGTAATGTGATTCAAATTTACATAAATTTACATCAGAATGGAATAATGCAAAATTTGAGATCGGCCCAAGCTCATACGTCAGTTTATTGTTTAAAAAAAATTAAATATGCAGGTGTATTCTTTCGGCCGAACAATATTTATGTTTGCATTCCCTTATCGGTAAGAATCGATTAACTATTTGGTAACATGATAGGCCATCCATCAACATATATTTACGCAGTTTGAATAAAAACTACGTCAGAATGTAACTATGCAAGGTATAAATATAATTTAATTAATTAATGAAGAATATTCAAAAAAGCAGTGTATAAATTTGCTTGTTGTTTCTTTTCGAAAGTCAAAAGATAAATCAATCCTGAACTTTGCCACCAATAAAAACAATAATTGATAACTCCAAAATTGACTTCTTTTGCAAAATGATAATCGAGATCACCAGTTGAAGGCAACGATAACATAAATTAAGGTTTGTTGTTCCATATCCAGTCTTCGCCAGTGTTTGCTTATCTCATTGCTGACGAACAACAAGAATTTTGCACAAATTTCCCGACTTTCCTCCTGGATTGCCTTAATATTTCCTAAGATGTCCTGAGATTTTCTAGGATTTTGTTAGAATTCCTATACTTCTTTTTCTTCAGATTTCCTGAGATGTACTTGGATTTCCAACATTATTTAATTTTAAATTTAATGTTTTTGTTTTTTTCCGACTTTAGTAATTTATAAATAATTTGGGGGGGGGGGGGGTTCTAACCCCTAAACCTCCCCCCTTATGAGATTTTCTTGCGTTTCTTTAAGTTTTCTACGTTTAGCTGACACCACACCAAAAGTTACAAAACCTTTTAAATTTTCCAATTTATCCGCCTGTAAAGCCAGCTTCAGACCTTTAATTACAAAAGAAATTCTGGCACCACCACTGAACAATCCCACGAGCTGCCCACTGCAAATGCAATTCAAATGAATTCCAAATTTAGTTTCCAAGTCGACGAGTTTTGTTCAGCTATAAATAAAGATGAAATAATAAAATCCAGAATACGACAAAACTCCCAGATATGAGACTGGGGGGTCTGGAGGGTATTCATACCTCCCAAACCCCCCGGTCTAATATCTGCAGTTTATGTCGTATTCCGGGACGCGAGATCTGATGGGTTTCTCCGCTGATCAGGGGATCTTTTCTTCCCCGGAGAAAGAACCATATATTCTACCATTTTGAACCGAGGGGGGGGGGGTTAATTTGCCCGTTTAACTAATTTCGTGTTTTTAAAATTGTACTTCTTCGTTTGAGCATCTCCACACAATTTTATTCCCTTAAAAAAGTAAGAGAAAAATCAACTGTTTTTTCATCTCCCAATAGTCGATCTGGAACAATAGTTAAAAATAGTACAGTAGAGCAAGGATTGGAAAAAGCAAACAATGAACTATAAATATTGTCCGAAAAATTCAAGTACACTCAACAGCTGCTTCATTACACCAAAGCAAAAATATAAATTACTAGCTTTCGTACCCGGTTTTCTATACTTATTTCTAACGGTTTCAAGAAGTGGGGGGAAAACGGTTAAAATTTTCCAGTAATATATTGATCATTAATTAAATAAATTTTGTATTTGCTTGTTTGATACTAAAATTTTATCTGTTACTTTCTAAATATTTATTTATACTATACAGGTTGTGGTTAAAACTCAAGGTCATTGTCATAATTTTCGATAACGATGTTTGATTGTATTTACAATAATTTTTATTATTGGCAAAACGATATATATTTTATCGCCGGCGGAAGGACACGAGTACGATATTCTCTGTTTATTGTTTTTACTTTCTTCGTTTCTTCTTCTTCAATTGGTCATCAGCTTCGAACGATTTTCTTGGCTGGTTGCAATTTCCAGATTGAAGATATACCTCTTGCATTACTAGATGCATCTTCCGTCTTCACCTCTTCGCCACTTCATGGAGAGAAGTTTGCAGACAAATTAATGACTGTCTACGCGCGTGCGGTATGTTGACGCGAAACTAGCATACCTTGGTGCAGGTGTCTTAACTCTTGCGTTTATGAAAAAAATAATTCAAGTCTGTTGCTAAACCTTGGCCTTTGAAAATTTGTTAATGTTCTGAGATAAACTTGATTTTACTTATTATTTGTCTAATGTTATGTCATTCATTAAAAAAATATTTAAAACTCCCATTAACAGAACAATTAAAAATAATGGAGTGGAAAAGTTTGACTTTTGAAATTTTTCAAAATCGTGCTGGTCAAGGTCTGAGATGTCCTTCCAATCCTCGAAACTTCTTTGGAAGTAGATTCGTTGGGTTCCTATTAGGGTCGTAGCCAGCCAAATACACTCCATACCACCTACGATAATTTGGATTAAAATCCTTCAGCAGCAGTAGGTACAACTTTTACACCATTGGAGTGCAAAAACTGGCCTGGCAGGAGTGGGTGCTAATTAAGTGGTCGGAATTTTATTGCACTTAAGATTAATTCAGTTAAAAATTGTAGTTCATCAAATTTTATGTCGGTTACTACAGTTCAATATACGGAAGTTCAATAGTTCAATATACGCGGGCGGTCGGAAAGTAAAGCTTTACGGTGGGCCAAATTGGGCCATATCAAATATTGAAATTCACCTTAATGTCCTTACAATCGATACTTTTAGTAAAGGTAACATGATTGTGTTGACTATTTGAACCAAGGCTACAATAATAGCGATACAGCTTTGTTACAAAGGTTATCAATAGTCACCGATTTTCATCATATTATTTATAATTATGAAACTAATTTTAATCTCAATTAAGCCGAATAGTTTCGCAATAATTCAAATTGTACGATTTATTTATGGGTTGACAATACGCGAGATGATCTTGCAAGGGTAAGGTCACAGCTGACATGGTGATCACGCCTAACTTTCCGCTCTTGTCTCCGAGGAGAAAATTCGGGGAGGAATTGTTAATGGCCTGGATTATCAAGGCTGTCTCTGCTATGTCAAGGGTCAAACACAATCAGATATTTCTGTTTTTGCAAAAATGGAACGGTCTCCCCAAGTCATGGAACACAAGTTTCCCAAGAGGATTTCAGTTGCTCTGCTACCTTTTGGGCCAGGTGCCGTAATTTTGCCATATCACTGGATTTTCAAATTATTATGCAAAACTCTCTATCGATTTATTTAAATTTTACTTTTAAAAATGTAAAAGTTTGCTTTTCAACGTAAACAAGATTTATTTACCTTGAACTTCTCAAGAACACCGATGGCTTTTTAAAATCACCTTATGTTGATTGATCAACCTTATGTTTAATTACTTTTCTTTGCATTCTAAATTCACTTGAGCAATTTCGGCTGTTGGGGACGTTTTTTCTTCCGTCCAAATTGATTTTCGTTCTTGGTTCATGCAACCACTGCAACCAGTCGAATTCATTTTCATCAATGACACACCTTCGTACGAACTTCATTTATTTACTACGGAATACTTTATCATTAAAATCTGGAAAATCCAACTTGCGCTTTTTCTGATGGAATAAATTCCGCTCTAGACATCTTATCATAATAAAGCAAGAAATGCAACATGGATGACTACGTTTTGCATTGATAAACAAGATTTTTGTTAAAATATATGCTAATCATTGTGTACACTTAACATAACCAGTATTAATGAACTTAAAAGGATAGTAACTGTTTTTCTTAGCCAACCTTGAAAATGCGATCACATTGAGTACACACCTACTTTGGCCCCCAAGTAATTATTCTTTTCATTTACAGGTTTCGCTTTCTATACCATGTCAACAAAGTTTGCACCTAGTGAAAACGAGAACGAATATCAACCTCTATCCCTGGAGCCAGTAGAAGATGCCACCGACAACGAGAAACAACTATCCAAACCCAACAATGAAGAAGAGTCCAGTTCATCGTCCGATTCACAATCAGATAGCGATGACATAATAGTTCCTCCGGATGGAGGTTGGGGTTGGGTTGTGGTGTTCGGTTCCTTCATGTGTAATCTGATAGTAGACGGCATCATTTTTTCATTCGGACTCTTCTTGGACGACATGGCGAGAGATTTAGGAGAAACCACAGCTTCCACTGCCCTTGTTGGATCTCTTCTCACCGGATTTTATTTGATGGTAGGACCTTTTACCAGTGCCATTGCCAATCGTTATGGTTTTCAATTGGTTGCAGTCATCGGATGCTTTTTAGGCGCCATTGGTTTTGCAGCTTCCTACTTCGTTCACAGCGTTTCGCTTTTGTGTTTCACCTACGGTATCATTGGAGGTAAACTCAAACCTTCACACCATTAGACTCAGATAATAAACATATCTTTTTCCCATAGGTATCGGATTAGGATTCATTTACGTACCCGCAGTCGTAACCGTTGGCTTCTACTTTGAAAAATGGAGAGCACTGGCCACTGGAATTGGTGTATGCGGATCTGGTATTGGAACCTTTATTTTTGCACCACTTTGCGCCGAACTCCTCCGGAGTTTACAATGGAGAGCGTCCCTATTAGTTTTAGCCGGAATTATCTTGACCTGCGGCATATTTGGATTAACGTTTAGGTAAGCATATTGTCCAATCACTCAAAAATCGGTTGCTAATTGTTTTTTAACTTTCAGGCCATTGAAACCCACCAAGATTAAAGACTTAAAAGCAAAAGACGATTTTGAAAAGCCTGAATTGAAAATGGACAGCAGTAAGCTTCCCCCAGCGGCCAGAATTAAAATGGAAGAAGCTTTAGCAAGTATGCGGCAACGTTCCGACTCGTTGGTCGGCAATTTTGAGCAATCCACGATCTCGAAAATGCTCGGGGTGAACAACAATGCCGAATATCCAACTGCTGCGGAATTATGGGGGCCTAACATCAATACGGTTTATCACACGATTGCAACACCGCAGAACCTGAAGAAACCCAAAATTTTGGGAGACGACAAGCGGTTAAGCGTTCCGTTTACGACGGAAGCTCTACTCGACAGTTCTGATAATCCGAAAGGAACTGTTCCGTTGTTGAAGGAAAATGTTGTACCGGAACCTGCAGAAAAGGCGCGGAGATACACCATCAGTGAGAAGAGGTCCCGAACTGTGTCCGAAAATGTTACGGGTATTCGGAGTCGTAAGCGCGCCATGACAGGTGGTGTGGACATAAATAGACCTCTTTACCGAGACGACATCTTCTTCACTGCAAGTTTGACCAGGTTACCGCAATACACGTCCCAATCGTCGATCGCTTATAACCTTTCCGTTACTCGGCCGCCGACGAAGAACGATATCGACGAAGAGAAAAAGCGAAGGTGTCGGATTTGCCCGGAATCTGTCAGAAGACCGTTGGCCAATATGTTGGATTTCAGCCTCCTGAAATCACCGTCGTTTTTGATACTGGCAGGCAGTGGTTTCCTAACGATGGTGGGCTTGTTCATACCTTTCATCTACATGACCCAAAGAGCGATCACAGCTGGAATAGACGCAGAAGCGGCGGTATGGTTGATCTCTGCTGTTGGAATTGCAAACACAGTTGGAAGGGTGATCTCCGGATTGTTTAGTTCCTTACCGTCCGTGAATGTGCTCTTAGTGTACAACGTTGCCATTTCCATATCTGGAATTTCAACCATGATGAGTGGATTGTCCCTCTCGTTTGAGTATCAAATTTTATATGCTGTCGTATACGGATTGTCCATATGTAAGTAACTTGCCAAAATTTTTAACAAATCAAAAATTATCGATTCTTTTCTTTCTAGCTTGTTTCGCGTCTCTAAGAACGATCTTGGTGGTGGAGCTTTTAGGCTTGGAAAAATTGACGAACGCCTTTGGATTGCTACTTCTGTTCCAAGGAATAGCGGCGTGTATAGGAACACCACTTGCCGGAAAATTCTTGATGGTCACGGGGAGTTACGACGCCTCGTTCTATTTGGCTGGTAGTTTTCTATTTGTGTCGGCCATCATGTGCTACCCTCTCAACGTAATCAACAGATGGGAAAAGAGCAAACTGAAAAATGATTCTTCGGTGGTTGTTTGAAACAATTGCCGATCTAATCATTTGGTTCAATGTTTCTACGTTTGTAAGCGTTAATTGTTAGACGGGGTAGTATATTACTACCCTTAAACTTGTAAAAGACTGATTCTACGAATTAAGAATACTTCAAGTATTTTAACTTGTCAAACATTCCTTTTAAATACTCATTCGAGGAGCTCTCTAAACTGAACTCTGCCAGAACGTAACAGTCCGATCGGAAATTAAAAAAAGGCTTTAACAGATTTCATATTTTAGACAAGTACAAATTATTTGTTTGTTATAGTAGATAATTATTTTAATGTTTGATTAATTATTATTTTTGAAACACCCTGTATCCTTAATAAATAGTGATCGTGAAATACCAAATGTACTCATTATAATTAAATTTGTAAATACGTGTTAGCATTTAAGAACTAAATAAAATATTTAAATTGTTTATAAATAAGTAACTTAAAATTGAAGTTTGTTGTTATTAATTATTTGTAATAAATGTATATTTTTACAAAAACATAACTTTGTTATAATTAAATATAAACCTATTGCGGTAGCGTGCGAGGCTACATACCCTCTTGGCAGTCGGTGCTGTGCATGCACGCGATTTCAAATTACAATACTTTGCATTACAAATCACATTACTATTGAAAATGACATTTTACGTGACTTTCTTAAAATAACCTAAGTTGAAGTGAATCAAAATGCCTCCAAAAAACCCTGTGAAAGATCCAGTTGCGGCTTCTAGTGGAATGCGTAAGATCCCCCCACCAACCGAGCAGTATGCAGTTCTCGAAACCTACATAATCATCCCACCTGATGGCGGTTGGGGGTGGGTGACCGTGTTGGTTGCCTTCTTCTGTAACTTTGTAGCGGATGGTACGATGTATACATTCGGAATTTTTTTAGAAGACATTTCTCAATCCGTTCATGTACCCAAAGAAAATGTTGCTATTGCAAATTCCCTGATGACAGGCTCTTATTACTTAACCGGTAAGTAAACAGTTCAATTTTGATTTCTCCATTATAGGCGTTTGATTTCAGCTCCAATTGTAAGTGCGTTGACGAACAGATACGGGTACAGAGTTGTAGCATTTTTTGGCGGAATCATTGCATGCGTTTCGATCTTAATTACCTCCTATGCCAAAACGGTTTTAACCGTCCTCATAGTGTACGGTGTGATTGGAGGTCTAGGATTTGGAATGATGTATCTTCCGTCCCTGATAGTGTTAGGTTATTATTTTGAAAGGTGGCGTGCACTAGCAAACTCTATTGCTTCCACTGGATCGTCACTGGGAATTGTTTGTTTTCCATTAGTTTTCAGTATTTTGCTCAAAGACGAAGACTGGAGAATGAAGTTTCGAATAATTTCTTCGGTCGCACTTTTTTGTGCAGTTTTATCCATTTTGTATCGACCTCTCCTACCTGTAAGAATTGTAAATACTGACGACAAGCATGTCCAGTTTATGAACGATTATCGTTCGTTCACATCCGTAGTGGGCGAAACAGATTCGTTTGTTAGGCCTTCATTTTCGCATTTTCATAACGTCGCTTACCCAACAACGGCCGATTTTCACAGCGGGGGCCCTGGAGGTACTGGTATGGGAAATTATAGTATGTCCAACGTTTCCATGCTGGTGGGTACAAGTGGTCCATCGACTAGCTTTTCGAGATTCAGCGTAAACAAATCTCGCAGTGCTTTCAAACAAAATCGCTTGAGAACTGTGTTGGAAGAAGACGAAGACTACGAGGAATATAACAGATGCACAAGGTGTTGCGGACTGTGCTGCATACGATTGGGCGACATGTGTAAAAGCTGTTGGTGCTGTTGTTGTGCAGCAAAAGAGAACAAGGTTCCAGAGCGACCAATGTACAGGGATGACATATTTTATACTGCTTCCGTTGCACGTCTGCCCGAGTACATCAAAACGACACAGAGTCGTACTTCCAGAATAATCCTCAACGAGGTGAATCCGTCCCAGTATTAATATTTAATCAAACTTATGATTTTTAGCCATCAAAACTCGACTATCATTTATCCGTTACCAGAGTAGCAACCGCAAAGGATATGGAAGAAACCTACGAACCGTGTATATGCTGCCCGGAAGCGATCAAGCGAACGCTAGCAACGATGTTAGATGCCAGTCTTCTGAAATCTCCATCATTCCTGATACTTTCCATCAGTGGATTGATTTCATCGCTAGGCTTGTACACTCCCTTCTTGTTCATTGCAGAAAGAGCCATGGAAAATGGAATAGAAGCAGATGTCGCTTACAATTTGATTACTACGTTAGGAATTGCAAATTCAGTGGGAAGAATGGGAAGTGGAATATTATCTTCCCTACCAAGCGTTAATGCTTTATTAATTTCTTATATTAGCTTAACAATTTGCGGAGTTTCGACGCTTCTCTCATCGATTTCGTTTTCAGTTCCATATCAGATGGGATATGCGGTTATTTTTGCTTCAACTATAGGTAAGTTCAACCCAGTTTCTCTCTAATAACTTTAAAACGGAGAAAGAAATCAAACAATATTTCCTACAAAAATTTGTCCATATTTGGACATTTAAGCTATAATTAGGAATTTTCAGCGTGTGTTGCATCGTTACGGGCCGTCATCGTGGTAGAAATGGTGGGACTTGAACAACTGACAAATGGATTTGGATTGAGCCTCATGTTTCAAGGCTTCGCATGTCTCGCGGGTGTTCCTTTGGCTGGAATTTTAAAAACCAGGTACGGAAGCTACGACGTGGCTTTTTACTTTTCCGGAACTTCCATATTGATAAGCGCCATTCTATTGATGCCCATTAAAGCTATCCATAAGTGGGAACAAAGAAATTCCGCCTAAGAATAGTTTGTAAGATTCAACTATGAATTGTAAATAGAAACATTAAAAAATTATTGAAACGCACCTCGTATATTATTTATTTAAAACACTGGTTGATTCCGCTATAAATTTAAAATTGCAGTTTTTGAGTCAATAAAGTTCGAAACGTCGCGTAACATATAGTCAAGTTGTTTTAACGACCGGACCCTCGATAATTATAATATTATCTTTAACTTTTTAACTTAAACAAACATTCCCGAACAAAAAAAGACTAAACAATTTCATTCATAAGTTCGAAAATGCACGCGCACGCTCCTTAAGTTGTCCTATATACCTACAAATTTTATTCGTTTGAATTTGCAACAGCGCCGCGACGCTATTGATCGACGCGCTACTTGAAGTAACATTGATTGTGATAAGTGCTAGTGAAATATGGAAAGGTTAAATAACGATAATTATGAATTTCCTGTGCAACCAGTACAAACGGGAACAATTCCTGGAGTGCGTCCACTGGTGGATGCAGAAGCAACTGGAGAAGTCGATCCAACAAGGTAGACCTATTTATAGCGCCCATATGATGGTCCATATGATTAGTCCAACACTCGCTAAAAAAAACATTTTAATTTTTAGATACCCGCAACCCAAAGAATCGACACATAAAATTCGAGGAAGATCCGACATTCTAGAACTCCTATTTGGCACAGTCGATCAAGAATTATTAATAGTAAAAACATTTTATTTTTTTTTCTATTCTGCATTTGGCTCACTATTCCCATTGATGGGTGTATATTTTAAACAAATGGGGATGAATGCAACCCAGTGCGGTTTTCTAATAGGTTCACGTCCGTTTGTCGAATTTTTAGCCGCCCCATTTTGGGGAAGTCTCGCCGATCGTTGGCAAAAGGGAAAAATTTTACTTTTGGCTTCCCTGTCCGCCTGGATCATATTCACAGTTCCACTCGGTTTCATTCAACCTCCCGTAACATCCTGTATAGAAGTTAAAAATAAAAGTGCTTACATAAAAACTTTCGACGAAAATGCTCCATCAGAAATCAACAAACGGTCGATCGAATTGGATCCCAATTTATACACATATAACGACTTTTCGGATAAATCCATGTAACTATAACCAGATTTTATTAAATTTTTCGCTAACCATCAAATTTTAGTTACTACCGAACAAGCCGATCCACTTTTCCTGCCATAAACGCAGGACAGTCTCCACGAAACGTGGACTTTGCGAAAAATTTCGTTCCAGCCGAACACGACAACCTAGTGCAACCGATCATATCCTCCATCGTGTACCGAGTCGAAGACATTCAGAAAGCCTTCGTGTTGCTACTCCTTCTCGTGATAATTGGCGAATTTTTCAGCGCTCCAGCCATAACGCTAGCAGATTCCGCGGTGATAACGCTTCTGGGCGAAGACTCCGACCGTTACGGCCATCAAAGGATGTTTGGCTCGCTCGGTTGGGGCCTAGCCATGTTTTTCGTCGGAATTGCCCTGGACCACTCGACGGCTTTCCCCGACCATCCGTGCGGACCTGCGGAAAAAGAGAAAAACTACACCATATGTTTTGCCACTTTTTCAGTTCTAATGGGAGCCGCTTTAATAACGGCAACCCAGATTAATTTCAAGTACGACGACATGACCGAAGAATCTCGAATGAGAAAGGATAACCAGGAACCTGCACCTATGACGTATGAAGATAAAATGCAAGCCCAACTCGCAGAGCAGTTACAGTTACCTTCGCTAGCAGACACCAAAGCTTCCGTGAACCAACCACCGGAAGAGAAGGTAAGAATCATTTTCCAGTGTGGTGGGGATATTTAAACAAACTTTGCTTTTCAGTCCAAGATTTTCGCCCAAACGATGCGGGAGATACCGGAATGGGTGACGGTTCTTCAACAGTTTAAGAATCTTAAGTGCGCTTCCTTTCTGTTTGTTGCTTGGTATATGGGATTCGGAATTGGATTGATTTTTACGTTCCTGTTTTGGCATCTACAGGATTACAACGGTTCGCCGACCCTTTTCGGAGTTGCATCCGTCATCAATCACATTTCTGAAATATTTGCCTATTTTTTCAGTTTTAGATTGATTTGCCAAATTGGGCACGTGAAAGTGTTGTGTCTTGGTTTGGTCGGAAACACTTTGCGTTTCTTGTACATTTCCTGGTTGCACAACCCCTGGTGGGTTTTACCTTTCGAGTTCATACAGGTAAGGTTCGCAGGGTGTAAAAAAAGAACTTGAGATGTTATTGTTTTCAGGGAATAACTCACGCTGCTGTTTGGGCGGCTTGTTGCTCTTACATCGCGCACAATACACCGCAACAGTTGCGATCTTCCGCCCAAGGAGTTTTGCAGGGTATCCACCATGGTTTGGGACGAGGATGTGGAGCGGTTATCGGCGGAATATTCGTCAATGCGTTTGGTTCCACGGCCACGTTTAGAGGATACGGCTTGACTTGCATATTGGTTTTGGCAGGCTTCATTTTCATCAACTTTTATAGACAAGATCAAGGATTTGTCCGAGATATTCCCGTGGCGGAAGATCCCAGGCAAGTTGCCGAAGAAACTTCTCATTTAGCTCCGCATGGTGTTCCGAGCAATCCTATACCAAGAGCTTTGTCTAGTTCAAGACTTAACGAAATGTCGCAGGACGGATATGGTGCTACTTATCAAACGGGAAGCGGAGGAACTTTGGACGTTCCTGGCGCTCCGGCTAATCCATTTTTGCAATCAAATCAACAAAATTCAAACTACAAGGTATTTTTTGGTGAACCTGTCCATTCTGGCTTAGAAATAAATTTTTGATTTAGATGAATAATTCTTGTGCTGTTCCTATGCGATGCGGTGGGGTGGTGGCATCCTCATTCACGAAGCTCGAAACTCAGCAACCTATAACTACCGGAAATACTGCGTATAACTGGTAAATCAACGAATAGTAATTTTTCAACTATTGACAAATCAAGAGACACCTCTGTAATATTGTAAAATTATTTTTATGTAAACGAATTACGAACTCAGATGAATATTATAAATAAGATCCAATTATTTTTATTATATGTTATGAAAAGCTAAGTAAAGATAAAGTTGATCTCATTAATATTGTATACTACTCTTTAAATCTTCTAAAAAAAACTTAGCTATGTAAGTAAACTGTATTTCATCCTGTATATTTCAAGCTTTTCAAATATTCTATAAATGCGCAAAGAGTTGAATTTGATTGTAATATAAGGATACATTCAGAGGATATGCAAGAAAATGTAATAATAAATAATAAGGCCACTCTTACACTACAAAAACGTGTAAGTGTATTTTCGTGTAAGAAACGCGGGATATTCGTAAATGTAAGTTACCGCCTTCGTATTACTTATCATTAACGAATATACCGCAGATTTTTCCGTTGAGACCTCGCCCAATTTTTTGCACATTTCTACGTGTCGTGTAATTAAATTTGCTTTGTATAATTTGCCAAAGATAATTTGAATTTTCAGTTGGTGCCACTATAGAACACTCAGTAGAATAAAAATCGCATTCACATCTTTAAAATTAAACAAATTATTTTTATCTACTTTTCATTGCGGTTACTATCACAGTAGTATAGCGCCCCACGTTGGGTGTCATTGTTACGATTTTATTATAATATACAATTTAAAGTGAATTAATTTTGGTCTTTAACTTTAAGGTTGTGAACGCGGCATCTCACTAATAAATTAAGTACGTGGCACCTGCTAGAGCATTTTAAAAATTTATTATACAGGGTGTTTTGTTTCCTCTAGTAGTCAACCTACCTGGTCCAGTTTGACCAGTAATTTAAATGTTAGAACATTTTAGGATTGAAAAATTGTTAAAATGCCAACTAAAACTTCTAAATTTTGACCAAATAATTTCTAAAATTGAGTGGTGCTGCCATTTGAATGTTTTGGATTAAAACCAAAATTTTAAAGATTTTTAGATAGGATGAGCTTATTGCTCGTAATGTTGATGAAATTTTATGAAACTTTTTTTTCTACAAGCCAACAGTTGTTTACAGGTTAAATTCATATCTGTTAAATGTTATCGTATGGGGGGGGGGAATTCAATTTTTTGGATGCTAGCTTTAATAGTTTGCCTTACCAATTTACTTATCAATGAAACCTCGTACATTTCTTCCGTAAAATATCACTTTTCCACACTTTGTTTGTTCCAGATGAACTGTAAATATTTTAATTGTTGGGGAAAGGTGGGGTAAGTAGGTGCATCAACTTCCGCTCGTCGTGCAGCCGCTCGACGAGCATTAACGATGCGGAATGCGCCTACCAAATTTTGCGCTAAATCACTTTTTAAAACTGAACACATTGTATTTGTATGATTTAAAAATTAGCGCAAATGGGTATCACAGATTATATAAACCAAGTGACTACCTTAGCCGATACATATCTTAATATTGAGGGCCTATTGCACAAATTTTAATTCAAAATTGCCGAATTTTTGGTATCGAAGATAAGCAAAAATTAATTTGTGTGTAATTCGTCCTGGGTAATTGATGTTTTGTCTGTGTTATAACTAAAAAAAAAGCACCACATGAATTTATGTGTTAATGTAGATTGCACGAAAATATATCACGTGTTAGCATAATTTTTAATTTACATACTAATAATAATTAAAAATTTAGCGTTATAATTTTGGATACAATTTTTACAAATTAGTTGAAAAATGTTAAATAGACATCGCTAATACCACAGACTTATGTAGCCTTGTAGACCCCGAAAGGAATGGTAAAATTCAAGTCCGTCGATTGGTCAATGTGTGCTGCCATCTACATTTCCAATTTGAAACAGTCTTTTCGGCTCTACAAAGATATTTAGTCTATTTCTACGTTAAAGAGCTCAAAGGTATATTTTATAGGATCACATGTACAGAGCTGAGCAAAAGTTATTCTTACCGTTTGCTTGAGCATCCGTATTGTTACTCATGCGTTTGAAAAACTTAAGGTATTTTAGATGTAAAATTGTAAATTAGGTTGGATATTACAAAACGTCACTAAATCTTAGGTGGGATTTGCGCAGTTATTTTTGATTTGTTAATGAAGGAATAAGAAATTAAGTCGAAAAACTAACTTTTATTGTTAAAGTAGTTATAAATTTAGTTTCTGTATAAAATATGTAATAAAGTTCTGTTTAAATTATAAGTTATTGACTAGAATATAATTTTTGGTACGAACCCTGCCCGCTCAGGACAAGGATTTAAGACTACAGACTGACAACTAGGCACAACCACAGAAATGTTACGAACATGCAATATTTATAGTAATTTAAATCTAAAATTCGTCTAATTACTCCAGCAAGGATGAATAGTCTATGGGGTTTTGTAGTTTCGGGGTAACTCAGAGTTTAAACCATTCATCCAGCTGGAGCGTTGAAAAGTCCACGAAGAATTGGTCAAAATATAAAAGAGAATCGAGCGTCCAAGTTAATACTGATTTAGTAGCAGATAACTTCAAGATCCGAAGTTACTGTTTTGAAGTTATGAACATTTTAAACGGAAATTTCTACGTTTTTTGGCAATTTTATTGTAATTTTCTTGAGTTGACAGTTATCCGTTTCGCAGCAATTCCGTTCGGTTATTTTTGGCAATAAACTCCGCGCGGGCGAATAAATTTCCATTAAATTTGCGGGATCCAGTAAAACTTGCAATAACTCGATGCCAGTTTGGCAAGAGAGGGTTCTCTTCTGCGGCACCTCTTTGACTTGCTTGTCGATTTCTTTGCTGCTGCTGTTGCTGTAATTGCGCCAACTGTTGATTGAGCTTTTTTCAGAAATGGCGGTCGATACTCTACACCCAATATGGCACCTTATGTTTTTACTCGTGGTGAAGAAGGAACGATTGTTTTTCTCGGCTCGAAAAAGTATGATAAACAATTTCGGAACGAACAGGAAGACCCACGTGACCATGGCGCTGAAGGTGATGCACATGCAGCTGGTTATGATTTTCGAGTCGCTTCCAAAGTAGATAGGAACGAAAGCGATCCAAATCACGCAGGTTGTATACATGGAGAAGCCTATAAACTTGGCCTCGTTGAAGTTTTCCGGTACGTTCCGCGTTTTCACGGCGTAAACGGTACACAACAAGATTAAGAGGAAATCGAAAGCTAAAGGAACTATGACTCCTTCGGGTGTGGTGTCACATTCTAGAACGGTCCGGTGCGAAAAATAAGTGAGCGTTTTGTTCGGGGGTTGATAAAACAGCATTCCGACCGAAATAAAAATTTCGATTCCAATCAAAAAGCAGGTTATCATAACTTGAGCTGTGGCCGACATAAATAATTGCTTTCGAGTGGGAAATTTCTTTTTAGAGCCGGCTAAAATTCTCGCTATTCTATTTGTCTTGGTCAGTAGAGCGGCGTAAATCATCGCGAAACTAAATCCAGGAATGAACCGCACTAATGTGCAGGTCATTACGGTCGGCTCAGCTAAAATAGCAAAAATAGAAGCGTGAGATATCATCATTCCTAATAATAAAATGTAAGAGAGTTCTTTGGTGGAAGACTTGACGACTGGGGTGTCGCTGTATTTGACGAAGACGACGAATGCAAATGAAGTGGTCAAAAAACCTAGCGTGGCGAAACTCATCGAAATTATTGCTTCGGTGTCGAGCCATTGTGTGTACTCGATGGGTAGGAGAAGGCAAACTAAAACAGAAATAGTTGGATTTAGAGGACAGCGACGTGAGGCTATCAACTTACCAGTTTGAGTCTCATCTGGAACGGTGCCCAAGGGACATTTTTTGCAATTTTCATAATCGGACGAAGCGTTGAGAATTTCTCCGTATGGACATCTAACGCAAACCCAACAGCATCTTTTGTCTTTTCCTCCTTGCTGTACTTGCTGGAATTACAAAATAAAGTCGATAATGCTATCGTCCGCTGGGACCTCTTTAGCGAATGCAAAAACTATTTCCAATTTTAAACCTCGTTAGAACTAGTGGTAGTTTTGAAGTTATCAATTATTAAATTCCATTAAAATGTTTAATTGTATTTTAATTTTAAATTTTCCGCTATATTGCTAATTAAGGATGTAAATTAAAAATCGTTTTTTGGTGGGTTTCACGTCATTGCCAAAAATACTAAATCTATACTTTTTACCGACCTTGTAATGTCCGTTATGGCATGGAGCGGAACACACCGATTTCACAAAATTGACAGGTCCAAACTGAAAATCCGATATCCACACGAGCGACCTGTTGTTCCAGACTCCGATTGGAACGTAGTCGTACGAACCGTCTTCCAACTTTTGATAGTTGATGATGTCGTACCTGCCAGGTGGATCACCGTTTTCGTCAAACTCGACCACTTCGTCGTCGTAAATGAAGGAGACGTTCATTAAGTAGCTCTGAAAATCGAAAATAAATCTGGGCAGCTTAAGAATTTCAAGCAAAAACGAAAAGGGAAACTTAGCCTAAGCGGTCATTTTAAATATTTTTTACCTTAAACAGAGATCCGTTAAATGGAACCAATTTATCGCACACCCCATGGTACCTTTCCCCACACAATTCCTGGTGCATGTTGTGTAAAGCGTAAGCGAACGTATAGACGGCTTTGATTACAAAGCTTAGCTTTGGATCCTGTCGAAAACCTTGCGTTGCCAATTCTTCTCCTAAAAAAATAAAGTTATAATGGCAGATATGGAACTAAAGGAATCGTTCCCACGTTAGAGCTTCGTTCTCCAGCTTCCCCTAATTTTTTCAATACAATAAAAAAATTAAAACTACCCTTTGTGTGTGCTCGTTGAAAAGGTTGTGAAAAACTCCGTTTGGGCCTGAGTTAAATTAAAAATTAAATTCTAGCCGCTCAAATTACGTCAATTTTTTACAAGTTCGACAGTATTACTGATAAATTCGAGGAAGCCTCCTGGAGAATAAAAATGTAATTTTAAATTAAAAAGGGTATCAATTTTTCATCGTTAAAAATCAATTAAATAATTATTAATTCTGAATGATGATTAATGTTTGTAAACCAAAATTGCTTTTGAATGCAGCAATATTACATCAACCCCGTCATAAATCAAATTAAGGGATTGCAAGCGAGATCATTGTTTTCATCCAAAAAGTGGGATAATCATTTTGAAAATTTATTTTTTATAAGATTAAGAAACGAAATGCTGTTATTTTAAAGGGATTGCGAGGATGTACGAATTCATTTACCTGTGCAAAGTGGCTTTTCCGAATTGTTTAGAGAGCACGGAAATCTATCGTTCCACAATTCCTTAAACCATGGGTTTCGAATGTTTGTCGAGGGTCTTAAGGTCTTGTAGTAGGGATCAAAATCGTACACGTAAGGCGAGTGAATCCTGATGGAAATGCCACCCCAAGCTTCAACTTCGTAATCTCTTGTAACGTCGCCGCGATCGGCCCAGCCATCACTGAAAACCAAAAACAGAAATTAATTAAAAAATTTAAATAATTTATGTCTGCAGCGGAAGGGGGTTTATCGAATCCGCCCTCTTATTTATTTCTATTTTATACGCGTCTCATCAACGTCGGAAAGTGAAAAATAGACGCAATTTTCAGCGAATAAATTCATGCCGGCTAACAGCAAGTTAAATTTTTTCTGCGTTTAAAGACTTTGCGAATTATTTATTCGGGTTAATTGCAGGATGAAATCGTACAAATTAAAAGAAATATTTTATTTACAACAACAAAAGCGAAAAAACTGCTTTAAAGCGGTTGTAATTTATTAAACCCTTTGTTGTCTGTTAAATCACGATCTTTAGCGTGACAATTAGCGCGACAGGGACTAAACGTGCGAAAGGGATTTTTAAATTTTAAAACGTTCGTACTATAAATTCAGCTTTGTCACAAGAAGAAAGGCTAGAAGGTGCCGATAATCCGCCAATAACTCGAGTTCCCTCTACATACTTCGGCATATAAAATTATGATTTTGCCAGGGAAGCTCATTAAAATCGCTAAGGGTGCTAAAATATAAAATAACTCTCAAGCAGCAGATTAAATTTAATCAATTTTCCGAAATAAAAGGTAAATATATCGGAGCGCGATTAAAGCGAAACTTGACTACTTCTAGTTTCCTGCCGATTTCGAGTTGTAATTACAAAGTTTGAGCGAAACTGAATATATTATTTAAGTTGCCAAATTCGTTAAAAAAATGTTTCCAACTTTTTTTTTGGAAATCCCCCTAGAATTTTTAGACGAGTTGTTGCTACACAAACTTTTCGAGTAATTAGACCGACAAAGATGGCAGATCCGAAAGTTGTTTTAATGAGATTTGAATTAATTTTCTTAACATATTTTGATTGTTAAGCCCAGTTTTCGCTCTAATAGGATTAAAGTATGTGCTAACACAATTTATTAGTTATATTACTAAACGGAGCGAAATCTCTGCATCATCAACTTCTTCTCACACAATATCAACCACGGGGGAATCCCCGGACTCACCTTCCGATAAAAAGGAAATGATTGCTAATGTTGAGTCTTCTTGTAGCCATCAGCAATCCGCGGACAGTTAATCCCTCACAAAAGCATACCACGACACGAGCGTTTGGATCAACCATGAGATTCGAAACAACTTTATCGAAAACTTCGTTGGGCGCATTGCTGAGGACGGAGTCTTCGCGGGCTATGCACACGTTAACCTCCTCTGCAAGCTCTCGAAAAGCCTGAATTCCAGATTGACCGTAGTTTTCTGAAATAATCAAATCAAATTACAAATTCGATCGATTCGGTTTAATTAAAATAATTTTTAAATTTAATTTAAATACAAGGAAGTGAAATTATTGAAATTTTATGCAAATTTTATTCAATTTTTTTGCGTTTAAACCAATAAAATTTTATGTAATAGTATATTACGATGATAGTACCATGTGTATGGTAGTAAGGACTTTATAAAAAAGATTTTTTTTTTAAAACACCAAAATCAATGAAATTTCAGCCAACGAACAAAAATTCATTGTATTTATGAATTGGTACATTAAATTATTGCATTGTTTTTGCCACCTAAAAGCTGTTCTTGTGTCACGTAAAAATTTACTTCCGGGATTTTAGGTAAATATGTAAATGGAAAAATATATTGATTTTTTTTTTAATATCACGGAATTTGCTTTTAATATTTAAAAAGCCTGAAATTAACAATGTTGATCTTGTAGACCTTGAAGAAAGTTACCGAAATTTGTCTTTTAGATTATTTAGTATTAAACAAGATTTATACTTTCACAGTTAAAATATTGGTAAACAGTATTGTAAATTTTTACTACTTGTGCTGTGAAAACTTGGTGATCTGAAAATTCCGAAAATTATTTTTAAATATCTAAAACAACTAAAATATGGTAAGAAAATGCGTAAATCTTCATTTTCTCTTATAATTGTGATATTTTAGGCGAGAAGCAGTTTGACTCGATTAATTCTAAAATTTCTACTATCAACTTTACTATTTTTAATTTTTCTATTACTCCTGTTACCAATTTTCGTATTTTTCTACATCTACCGCTTGGTAATTTATATAATTTTGCGCACAAAGCTTGGGTGCAGATTTTGGGGACTTCTGGGCGGACTGGATGTGCTATTTTCAATGGAAGGACCATCAAAAAATATAGTTTGCGTTCTTATAACTGTAAAAACCAAAGACAATTTTGAAGATTTTATGCAAAAATTTAGAGAACACATTAAGTCAAAAATATTCGACGAAGCACAGTTTTCGAAATTACTAGCGACGCGTCACCAAGCCTTTGGTTTCTATTATTTGATCAAAGATGAAGTCAAAATTGACGATTGCGTGGGGATTCTAAAAGTTGAAAGCCCAAATGAAGAGATTAGTAGAGAAGAATTGCTGACACAATTGGATAATTGTTTCAGCGATCCTTTACCATGTAACCATACCTGTTCGTGGGAATTTTTGATTTGCGAAAAAGCTTTCAGATGCAACACCGTTGATAAAACCGAAAAATCTTATGCAGTTTTGGCCCGGTTCCACCACTCAGTCGGAGATGGATTGTCGTTGTTAAATTGTTTCTTTGACATCAATCAAGATCAAAATCATTCTGATGAGAGTGTACTGTTTCGTGTGGTTACCAAGTTCCAAGACATTTTAGTTTACACTTTCTGTATTTTAATGACGCCCATCAATACTTTCATCAAGCACAGTGCTCGATTACCCGAAAAAAATAGTTTGGATTCGACCGGACTAGCAACGGAAAGCTTTCTAGTTGAAAATGTTGGAGAATCGAGACAATTCCTGAAAATAATTAAAGATATAAAGAAAAGAAACAGCAATACAACTTTCAGTGACATTTTAATTACCGCAGTGTCGAGCAGTTTCAGTAATTATTTTCAAAAAAATGTAAGAAAACATGATTTAAAGTAACAACATAGCTCAGTTAAAAACAATTTATCATTTACTTTATTTTTTAGTTATTTTGGTTTTCTTTCAGAACAAAGATCCGAACCTAACTTCTATTCGGTCCAGCATAACCGGAACACCAAGAAAATCTAAATTATCGTTTGCGAAAAATAAATCTGCCCAGTTAAGCAATAGTTTTTCATTTATGGATTTGAATGTTCCAATTATTTTTAAGGAAGACCAACAATCTCAATGTAAGAATCACATGGAAACCCTGGAAACTGTCAAAAGGGCATTTGAAGACGCAAGGAAATCTTACGATTTACAGGTAACTGATTTAGAAGGCAATTTATTTTCACCACAGAAAAATTTTAGACTTCGTCCATTTTTTTAAAATCTGCTTGCTCCTTGTTTCCCCTATGGATGATTCTACGAATTTTAAGAGGTCCTCGCCAGATAACTCTATTTATCACCAACGTTCCGGGTCCATCGTTAACCACAGCTTGGGATGGTTGTTTGATAGAAGACGTTGCAGTTTGGGTACCCGTTATTGGGAAAACTGGTAAAAAATAAATTAGAAAAATTTAATTTGTTGAATTTTCACTTTCAGGTGTCGCGTTGTCGTTTTTCTCGTATGACAACCGCTTACATATAGCGCTGACTGTTAACAAATCGCTAAAATTACAAAGAGAAGATGCCCAAAGTTTGGTGGATGGAATCCATCGAGCAATAATTGAAATGGATAGCTACGTTTAGCGGCTGTAAATTTTACCATAAAATAGAAAATTTTCATCACAGGAATAAAAGTTGTATGTGTGTATATGAAGGGGGGGGGGGTTAAATATTTTCTAAAACATTAAAAATTTAATTAAAAGTTATTTTGTGCTTCAATCTTGACTATCTTTGATCAAATAATAGAAACCAAAACTTGGTGGCGCGTCGTTAACAATTTGGAAAACTGTTGTGCATTGTCGAATATTTTTCTCTTTATTTGGTCTCGAAATTTTAGCATAAATTTTTAAAAATTGTCTTCGGTTTTCGCAGTTATAAGGACACAAATTATTTGTTTTGACGGTCCTTCAATTGAAAATATCACATCCAGTCCGTTCAGAAGTCCCCAAAATCTGAACCCAAACTTGATTCGCAAAATTACATAAATAGAAATAATTTTGAAATTACTTCGACCAAATTATTTGTCTTCTAAAATAACATAATAAATTTTGAAAAAAATTGGAGATATTCGAAATAACTTACCATATTATGTTTGGATTGAAAAAAATATTTTTTAATGGAATTTTGGGCGATACAAAATTTTTTTTATTCTTGAAGAGGTAAATAATAAATTAAATAAATTAAAAATGTAGGTTTCAATCAAGATTTTCTAAAGTAATAAAATGTAATAAATCTGCAGAGGCGGACTTTGTATTTTGCCGCCCTAAAATACAATTGTAATTAATTTTAAAATTACTTATTTTCTTATATTTATTTCTAGAAAAAAAAGTCCGCAACAGCATACATTTGCCAACAATTCTCTACTATTTATTTAAATAATTTTCATTTTAAAATTCCTAAGTTAGCCTCTGTGTACCCAATTCACTTAATGCAATGTTCTCGTTTACTTTTTAATACTAATTATTACTTACATTGCCTTGTTCATTTCAAGGTAATGTGTATAATTAAACCTTGATCAATTATAATTTTTTGATAAAAATAATTAAATATTTTGCAGATACATTTTCTTCTTAAATTTAAATTAAAAAAAAGAAGGGGGCAATATTATACACACAGATAAAAAAATTCAAAAATGAATTCTTTGTTTAAATCTTCTGATGGTAAATTAAATTTCAGTTAATAAATCTCTAAAATTTGCATAAAAAATGCCGAAAACTCAGTGGATAAATTTTTCTTCGATGTAAATTTATTTTTTCGAGTGTAACTTCAGCATAAATAAAGACGACGCCGACGTATAAATTAAAAGTCTTCAAATTGCTTATTTAAAAGTGAAAACCTGTTAAATGAGTTTTTTAACAGGTATATTTTTGTATTTTATTTCAATTGACTTATTTAAACGTAAATTAACATTGCAAAGCCCTAATGAATTACTTCCTCTGTGAAGTTGCCCAACAAAGCTTTCAAATAAAAATTTCAATTTCTTAAAATCTCCCCTTTCGAAGTTTACAAAATTTAATTAAACTTACCGTCGGTATTCACCACGGACACGTACGTCCACCCATGGTAGCGCAGTATGTCCAGAATAACTTGAGCCTGGTAGTAATCAGACGGTACGACTCTTTGGAAGAATGTAAACCTGCTCTTATCGGATAAATCCCTCGACGTCGTGGAATATCCGACTTGTGGTATATGGAAAAGTTGCAGAAGGTTTTGGACCTGAAGGGCTGATGAACTAGCTCCTGGACCAATCACGCCAATCAACGGACCTCGAATTTCAGAATTCGGTTCCTTTGTATTCGAACACGAATTAAAATTCGAGGTAGGTGTAATCGAATCGCGAATAAGTTCGATGCTTTGTTGCAACGCAACAGGTGCAAACCAACACTCGTCTCGAATTTCCATCCCCAGAGTTAAATGGGGTAGCAGACTGGAATCCTTGTTTATCTTATCGAGCGTCTGAAGGGCCACTTCCACACGCTGAATTCCATACTGTTCTCGGACTGTTCCGCACGTGATCACCTGGCTTGTCCTCTTTTTGTTCTTCGCAGGCTGGTGATGCACGGGAAGCAGGACGCCGATTATAAAATCGCCATTGATGGAGATGTGCGTTGCTTTCTGTTCCTCGAGCGAATTCAAAAAATTAGGTGTAAAAATTAATAACAGTGTAATAATATTTCGACAAGAGACCATTATGTTGCTTAATTTTATTATCTAAATCATCTGCCATAGTTCCAATTTAGCCAAAATCTAAAACCAAAAGTTAAGTTTTATTTTCTAACGGAAAGTGAAAGAGGAAATAGGAAATGGGAAGGACGTACCTCTGTTTACTGGGATTTTTAATCTTTCAAAGAGACAAAATTAAATTATTCAGTTGCAATTTACTTTAGAGAAAAATTTCATCTCCAATAATATTCTGCCTTACAAATTATTATTTAAATATGCATTCAGTTGTGGAGAAAGGAAGTTTGTATGGATCACTTCACTTGTATGTATGGTACTTGTGTTTTATCCGCATTATGACTCCCTCTTTTAAAAAGCTAGACAATGAAAGACCTACGTCGCGAAAGTAAATACAATTTATTTTTTAAAAGTTGTTTTCGTGATAGGATTTTTCCATTTTGCTTATCGCATTTTAATAAGGATAAAAGGTTTGTTCCTTAATTTCACTGTCATGTTATCCTTGCGCTGTGGCCGCACCTTAAAAATGTTCACATTAATCTAAATAATAATTTGTTGATGTTGTATTCATTCATAACTTCCACAATTTGAGATATTAAAATTAAGCTCTCCTGATAGGGGCTACTTGAAAACTTCCAACTTTCCCTGGTGAAGGTTTGTCTCCGAAGTAAATTTCCCGGTTAAAGATAAGGAGTAGAAAGGAAGTAAGTAACTTGAAGACGAGGATGTAAATCACGATCATTTTTCAGCTTGTGTATTTTTTTTCTTAAATAATAATTTTCATTAGAGAAGAGACAGTTAAAAGAAAATCGATGGAAAATGTTACTCTTTAGTTTCCTCGACGCTAATGATAATTATTTCCCTTCGGAATGAAAATAGTAATTTCCATGAGGGACTGCAAGTTTTCACATTTTTATTTCCGCTTTTATCATTCACAAAATTAATTTTTAATAATCATCGCATGTAAGTTTAAGTAAATTACCTGTTGGACGCGTGCAATCCCGCAGTTTCAATTTTGAAATATTTGGAATTCCTTATTCTCGCACATTTTTACAAAAATTTGTGATTCGTCAAGTACTTGGAAAATTCTATTAAGCACACAAAGAGCACTTCATTACTTGAGAGGGCCCTAGCGACATTTTGGGTAATAACAGCGGCGGCTCGTGTACTAAAATATTGGGTAGGCCAGCAATTTTTGAATAGCTCCGAGGGGGGGGGGGCTTTTTTTGGCATGGTTTTTTGAATAAGTTTTTTTGTACCTATAGTAATTAAAATGAAAAAACAAAAAGTTTTTATAAAATTCAGTATTATTATTATTATTATTTTGTAAAGAAGGTTAATTCTTCTATCCTTACTCTTCGCAAATCTGTCGATTATGTCATCATAAAATGAATCTTTTTTTATTAAGTCATTGAGGATATCTTTTTGTATCGACAGCAGTGCAAGTGAAGATAGTCGATCTTGGGACATCGTATTTCTTAAATAAGTTTTTAACGCTTTAAACACGAGAAGGTTCTTACTCGCAAAAAAACTCAGACACTCCTATGTTACCAATAAAATTTGAACATTTTGAAGTAATTTTTGTTATATTAAAATCGATTTTACAGCAAAAATTTATAGACATGTTTTGTTGGAAATTTTATTTTTTGTATTTTACAGAGTGCTGTTTAAGTCGCTGTCAGTCAGAAACAGTGCATAAAAATAAAAATTGTATTTGAACAAAATTGAAGGCAATGAAATTTCCAACAAAAAATATCTAAAAAGTTTTGCTGTAAAATCGATTTCAATATGACAAAAAACGGCTTCTTTAGCGATTAACTGCAAGGCACGGGCCTATATAGTAATTGTATGGTGGCATGTGAATCATACGGTGGGTCGCCGGTGCTCTGTGCTATGCTATTATATCGGTTCGGCCAGTGCCTATACTTGCAAATAAAAAATACGGCGAGGTGATTTTTACATTTTTAGCAGTAGATATTATTGAAATTATTTAGAATGGAAATAATAAAAACTTAAACTGTATAAATAATAGTAGTAAAATATATAATAATAAATAATTTACTAAATACGACTGGAGACTTAATCGGATGCACTGCGGGTTGCGGACTCTACATAAAGCCCGGGCCTACCATAACAGCATAGTACCTGTGTGAATCACATATTATATGGTGAACCGTGCTGAATACATTGGCTGCTATGTAAGTCGGTTCGGCCGGTGCCTGTCGTGCCTATACTACTTGCAAACTGCAAATAAAAATACAGCGTTGTGATAGTTTAGAGGTATTATTGCACTTATTTTGAATGGAAATAATAAAATATATTATGTAAAATAAAATATTTTAAACTGAAAAAAATTATTTGATGTGTTCAAATTTAAGGTAGGCCCGGCCTAACCTGCCTGTTCTGAAAAACCGCTACTGGGTAATAACCGTGTAAGTACTTAACGGTTCGTTATCAACAAGCTAATATACCAAAATATGTAAACATTTATCCAGATTAATAAAAATCAATTATTACTAAAACCAGATAAAGGGAGTTCAAAAAGTGCAGCTACGCGATTGGGTTGGCGTAATTGGGAAGCGAACGGAAGCTACTTCAAACAGATCCGGCCGTAAGAATTAAGTCGTAACGTAACTCCCGCTAACAATTTAAAATTCAAATAACCAATTAAGAACACTCCGACCTAATAACGATAATTGAGCAATTAATCTAGAAAAATTGTAAGTTGAAAGAATGATTTTTTTAACCGAAAAAAATATACAAAATTTATTATCGTCGACTGTTAATGGCGTCTTGGAATATGTTTAATTACAAGATTTTTTTAGTTCATTATTTAATCATTTATCAAACCATCAAATTAGCTACTTTTGACATAATCTAGCTAAACAAAAATACACTCGCAATTTTATCAAATTAAAAATTAATTTTAAGTTTAATCACCGTCCCCATTTTTATAACATTTTTAATATTTTATAATTATGTCAGTGCGTGAATATTGAGAAGCATTTTTTTTTTATTTTGACCAACTTTTCCAGGGTTTCAAACCTCCACTACATCTAATGTAGTAGAGGTGCTAAGCTGGTGCTGAGCCACTGATTTTTGAATTGGATAAGTTGAATTTTGATTTAACGAATAATTTAATTAAATTTTGTTTGATTGATGTTATTTTAAAACTCACTTTGTGCTTTCTCATATCCCTCAATCCCTTAAATGCCTAAAAATTCAATTTCCTTCTAGATATTTGACGGGATTTATTCAATTGTTTTGTTATTTTTATTATTTGAATTCAAATGATAAAATTTTTGCGCCTATGCGGAGGATGTATTGACTCAAAAAAATTTCAAATCATGGTTTGTGGATACCAACCATAATTCCCCTCCCCTGCTGAATAAAAAGCAAAGGGGTGCACTGGAGGGCATTCCATGCCCCCCAGACCCCCCGGATTGACACCTACGTTTTACATTTGAATTGATCTAAGGATAAACTAATGTTTCTTGTAAATAAATAAAGAATTTTCAAATCATTGTATTTAAAATCTAGATCATATTAACCATGATCCTCAGAATTTTTAGGGAAATATTGCATTGACGCTAATCTAAAGGCAGAACTATTGGGCGATGAATTTCTTTATCGCAATCACTGATTTGTTATGCATAAAATTTAAAGTTATCAAACCATATATAATATTATGATTATGGCAAATTAAAATCTGTTGCACGTCATTCCAATTTTGTAACGTCATATCTGAATTTTGTTCCTGGAAAATTTGTATTTGCTTATTTTTAAACGTAAACTTTTATAGAAAAACTTGCATATTTGGAAACGCACCTCCATCTGAGAAGATGGGAATTAAAATATAATTTGGAAGGCTGGAACGTTTCGCGATTAGCAAACAGAACATGAAGGGCTTTAAAATAATCACATCAGTTAAAGTGGAATTATAGGTTGTCTTGAATAGGATAAAGAACCAAATGAGGTGAAATAGTTAATTAATTTTCTATTATCTACCAACGCTAAGTTTTGCATAATTTTAAGCTAAGATAAAGTGAGTTCCAATTAGAACGGGTAAAAAAATTACGTTTGTGTCTGGCTGACGTCTACCGTGCGATAAATTAAATATGGAAATGTTAAGGAGAAAAATGAAATGATCAAACAGCTAAAATACATAAACAACAAAGAACTTACGGCAAAATGGTTGTGTTTGAATCATTTACAAAATCAAATTCCAACAATGAAACGACACAAGCTTTTCACTGAACAAGATCGTTATGCAAATTACGACAAACTGATAAATTTTGGTACTTGGAAGTGTGGTTTTGAGCTTTGAATAACTAACATTACCCCATTTTTAACGTCAACACAATAATAATGTATACTCCTTATCAGAGTAGTCTATTATCAGTAATAACTAATTTATTTTGCTAAAAATAAGTATAAAATTTCAATGATTACAATATTAATGAGATAAATAGAACCTATTCATGTCATTGCCGCAATTACAATATTGAGAAATTTTCTATTTATTCAAATCTGAAAAGGTCTTTCAATTCCAATACCGACAGTTTGCTTGCTGAAAAAACTGACCATTTGCGTGACAAACGTGCTTTTCAATAAGTTTCAATAAGTGCATCACGTGTCGCCAAGCAGCTTCTTCTCACACGTGAGTACGCTCATACAGGACGAAGCTTTTGCGATTATATAAATTCGGTCCTCGGACATTGATTGATTTTCTCTACATATTCACCTAGTGCAAATGAAACAATTTGATTTGCCGTTTTATTTTTAATTTTCAAAAAGCTCCGCACCAAAACTGCCGAGAAACTTTTATTAAATTTAGAAGAGACAACGCTGCCACATATATAATAAAATTAACAGATTAATTAAACAATGAAAATAGAAACCCTTAGTTATAAATTCCTGGTAATAGAGTTATCATTATTAACCAAAGCATTGCTGACCGCTCGAATCCCACACATAGGACCTATAAATAAATATACGTACTCCTATGAATATTCCATCCAATCCATAAAGGTAAATTTCTGTTAATTTAACAAACGAACCTTTGGTTTCTAATCTATTAGCAATAATTAAAATGCTGAAAGTTATTATCCAGTACTGGATCAATACAATAGAGCATGGTAAATAAACAACTTCAATTACAAGAATTTGGTTTTGTTTTACAAAAGCTTTGTTCTTCTATCTGAGGCAATAAAAGCTTGACAAAATTTAATTTACGAAACGGCGTTTGCTTTACGAGTTTAAAAATATGTAGGAAACGCTCAGAAATATTTTGCACTTAAATTTAAAATTTTCCGTCCGGAACATCACCAACAATAAAGTTATTACAATAGAGAAACTATCAAATTTTTGCAAAAGAATAAAATAACATTTCCACGCCCATTTAATTTTTGTAAGCTCGATTGGAGTGTACATTTAGTTTTTCTGAATTTCTTTCGACCCATCTCTGTTTTTATTTCGGAATAATTAATTTGGCGGATTACGTTAATTATCAGATATTGGTGGTTGTTAACCTTAACTAACTTAATCAGTATATTAATCACATCACGCCAAAATAGAACCCAGAAACAATAACCTCATTAAACTTTAATTAATTTGAGATTGCACTATCAAAACATTAATTTTTTACTTCCTATAAATTTAAAATCAAAAGTCTATCGACAATGCCGAGATAAATTATATTAAAACGTAATATTATTCAACATAGTAAAAGTTCCGTATTGGAAACTTTGGAACAATATTAATTCATCAAGAAAATATCGAAAAAATGTCCCAGAACCGAGTCAGCTCCTCTACTTAACTTGCAGTGTTTCTTGTAAAAAATCTCACAATTCCTTTTCTTTGGCGCAAATGCAGTTGCAATGGATAGCGTATGCTTAGGGACTGGGGATTTTGATAGTCACCCCCCCCCCCCCCCAGTCATAATAAATTATTCGCGGCAATATTTATATTAATGACTTCCAGTTTAGACTTTTCGGTAAATTGAACATATACCTCCTCTTGAATAAATATTTCTGAACTTTTCAACGTTTTGAAAGATATATTCCACGCATTTATCGTATTGCTTTTATATTAAATCAAACATAAAGAACGATTCATGCTGTATGGCGCCATACAATTTTATTCAGTTTAATTAACGGGCGAATTTAATCTCGATGACGATATTATGTAACTTTGTGCTCTTATCGCAGCGGGTTTTTGAATAATCATAATAATATACATTTTCGTATTTATTTCGTATTCCCTTAAAACCAGAAAAAGTTTTATCAAATGTGTTTTGTTAAACATTTACATAGTAGACAAGGTTCCGTTTAAAAAACCAATTACATGCTAACGTATGCCTTTGAATATAGCGGCGCCACCCGCACATCTATTATGTTTTTTTAAAAATCAAAAAGTTGAAATATGAAAATTATTCTAAATTATTAAATTTTTTTAAATAATAATACAATGAAGATAAAATTTCGTGCCCCAAATTAATTTTTATGCAATAAAATTGGGGATTCTATGAAGAGAAAACATTGGACTATTAGGTGACAAAAATATTTTAATTATCATCATAAAAAATATGTAAATGGCAATATTAAAATATCAAATGTAACACCAGGCCAATAAAAATTATTATATACGTGAAATTTCAAAAAGGTAAACTGAAATTTAATAGAGTTTAATTATTCTTAAATTGATGAAATTATTTGAATGTTTTAATAAGGACAAGTTGATTAAAACATTCGTATATTCAAAATTTCGTAAGCTAAAAAAAGTAGAAAAACCAGAAAATTTAAATAAAAATAATTTACACTGAAAAAAATTAGAAAAATTATTCAGTGTGAGCAGGTAGGCATTCAAATCTCATTCGCTCTACATATACTTTAAAATTATGGTTTAAAGTGTCTTCGCTAGTGTGAAGATTTCAATAAAGCTGGTAAACAATGTTCTAAAAATTTAACAATAGAGCAAAAGTTGAACAATGAATTTTCGCTTAATTGCACCTATTTTCAGCTGCTCCACCTGATAAAACTAATATAACAACGTAACAATGCGTTATAGTATTTACCTACTCAAAGAATTTATAATTACTTTTTTTTAAATACTTCCAAATATTTATAATATATAAGAAAAAGGTAACTTTTGAAAAAGATTTCCTCCCTAATATTTTATATAACAAAAGACAAAGTTTTGAATAAAATTTTAATGATTGTATTCATCAAGTATCTTATTATGAAAAGTTATCTCCATTCAAAGTTAATTTCCGCGCTTTCAGAGTTTAAAATTTTATAAATTTTATATAAAATAAATGATACGTTCCAACACTCTGTTGCATGCGAAATACTCGTAAGTACACCAACCCAGATCAAAACTTTCAAGTTTCTTCGTTTAAATAAAACTTTTAAGTAAAAACTAACTGATTTCCCAAATTAATCACTCAACACCTTTGTTTATTTATTTCATTCCGCGTTCGTTAGAGAATTTCATCTTCTGGTTTTTGTCACTTTGTCCTAATCTATTTTAGTTTAAAGAACAGAACTTTTGAATTCAGTTTCGCGGGGGGGGGGGATTGACCTAAAATAGCCATTGTCCACGAAGTTTCAACTTTAACCGAGAAAAACCAACTTTTCCACCGAAAATCATTAATTTCATTTAAGTAAAAAACTTTCAAGACCGACCGACAGTATCAGCCGAATTATCAACAAATAAATTTAAATTTACTCAGCATCATTAATTATAATTTCAGCTCACCTACTTCACGCATTATTTTATTAGTTCAAAAAGTTATGAAAAGGCATTAATTGCGTTGAATTTATAATTTTTAAGTTACAAGAACTTGTAAATTTGTAATGAAAGAAACGACAAATCCACGATTACCGATTTCCAAAAATTCATAATTAATTATTACAAATTTCGCCGGAAAATTCAACAGAAATACTTCGTCAATTATTCAAACTTTAAGTGTAACTTTACTGAAATGTTCCAATTTGCAAGTGGATTTTAAATTTATAAAATAAAAAAAAACATTGAAAAGTAAAGGCAACAGGAAAATGGAAAACTATAAATAATTCACCTGCAGTATTCATGAATACGGGCGTCCGTCTTCTGTCTTTGATGTAGAATTTCCACTATTAAACTCGGAGGGAGTTTGTTTTAAACTGCGTTCCCTTAACATACAATTTTCCGCCAAATACGTGCGTCGCGTCGGCGCTTTCCACTTCCTTTTCCGCGATTTACAAAGTTAAATGATTATTCGGGAATAAAAAATGTCCAAAATTAAAAGAATTAAGGAAAATCATAAATTTTCCCAATTGCTTAAATTTTCAATTATTTTTCTTAGCAGGTTTTGTATAACACTGGTTTAAGGCCTCATCTACCCCCTGATTTACGGCGTCTCCAATTTCTTAACTTAATAATTACCTACTTTTGAGTTATAAATTTACAAATATTTTTCTAGTTCTTTTTATTTGCCAAAATGGAAAATGCAACTATAATAAAACGATTCGTTTTTTTTTCAGTGGGAAACCCGAGAGATATTAGAATATTACAATTAAACACAACTTATTTTGCATTCTGGATAGAAATAGAAATTATAGCAGATGAGGCTCTTGAGAGTTATAAATCAAAACTTATAACAATGGCGATAATTTGTTATTTGTTAACTTAATGAAAATATTAAATATTAAAATATTTAATTCCGGTCCTGTGCTCTTGGATTATTGGCAATTGCAATTTAGCGTCAGCTGGTATCAAATGTGACGGCGTCGTCGGTTTAATTAAAAAGATCCGAAAATTTTTTTTTCCCGGACAGTAAACTCTTCCTATGGTCATATAATCTGCTTAATCTGCTTAAGGCTCGTAGGTTTAATTTTAAAATTTCTGCCCCCCCCCCCCAAGTGAAATATTATGATACGATAAATTTGAAAACTAAAATATTAAGCTTAAAGCAGTTAACTACTAAGATAAGAATCATAAATTTCAGTTCAATAGCTGATCCCCCTTAAGATAGAATGCATTCCGGTGTCTCATAGAGCCAACATTGTCTGTACCAGTTTACCAGGGGGGTTACGTCCACGCATCTGTCGTTTGACATTTTTCAGCATTTTCTATACTTGGTATCTGCTCCAGCATGATTTTCACTTCAGTCCTAAGTAAGTCCCCTATCTCTCGTTTGTTGGCTGACCCACCCTCCCGCTGGGATTTTAACCTCAACCTTCGAATGGGTTACTTAGCTTGTCAGGGTTCACCACGTGAAGGTGAGAGTCGAGTTTGGTTGGAGAGGCTAAGAAACTTTTAAAGTTTTATATTGCGCGTCACAACCCCTTGAACCCCACATTACTCCTCAAAATATATTGCTTAAAAAAAATGCAACGCCCTGTTTACCACCATTAATCAGTCTTTGTTACGCCCCTGTCTAAAATTTATCGATGAAGTAAAAAATCTCATTTTGGTAAAAGATCAATTTCTTATTATTGTAAACAATGTAAAATGAACGGAAGAAGCCAAGCAGTATTGTGTGAGTCATTAAGTTTGAGCGAATAATGGGGCGAAAGTTCACTTAAAAATTTGTGGTTATGTTTACATTATTTTCATAGAAATGGTTTTTTGAACGTAATTTCAAGATTAAGAAATGAAGAGTTACGAAAATGTTTCCTCGTCTCGTTATTTTTTTGAGTTTTCTATGCGCGAGAACGTTCAGTGAAGGAGTAGCAAACGAAAATGGTACAGCTTTTAATCCTCTTGGTCCATTGGTAAAATGTTCGTTTTTGAGTTGGGAGTTTATGGATTGTGATGAACCGATGGATCATAAAGGAAATAAGACGGCAAGAGAGGAACAAGGATATGGGTGTGTTAAATTTGGTGGGATGTGGTATGACGATGTCGAGAAGACGAAAGTTATGTGCACCGTTTTGGATAAAATTGAGTGTTTTGGGAATAAGACTTTCCTAAAGGAGGGGGTTCCATGTGTGAAATATTCCGAACAGTACTTTGCTACGACTTTATTGTATAGCATTTTATTGGGATTTTTAGGAATGGATCGCTTTTGCTTGGGACAAACTGGAACGGCAGTGGGAAAATTATTAACCTTGGGTGGGCTTGGTATTTGGTGGATAGTCGATATAGTTTTACTTATCACAAATAATTTGACACCCGAAGATGGCAGCAATTGGAACACAAATGTTTGATGATCGTTGTATTTGTAAATAAAATGTTTATTAGGCTCTAGGTAAAATTCTTTTGTATATAAAGTGATTGTTTTTATTAATAAAAGCTTTAACAATGTTCAAAGAGTTTTAGAAAAATTTTAAAAAGAAAAAAAGCTGTGACAGTTGCTCTATTTCAAATGGAATCCACATCAAAAGAAATCGTATTAAGAATTAACATGTCAAAAAAGCTGTAGTTAAATTTACTTTTAAAACTGAAAAATTAAAAAAAAAAGTATCATTCCCTCTGATTTTGACCAAAAAATTAAATTTGTTCAAGTTTAAAAAATTACACTCAATGTCTAGTCTAAAATTTGTGTAAAAATTTAATTACGTCCAAACAATATCAATAAAGTAAGCGCTCAATCTATTCTAGAAATAATCATGCAGAATATTAAATGAAACCCATGCACATTTTTAATCAGTTTTGCAAAAATGCTAAGAAATTTTTCAACTAAAATCATTCCCGAGATGTTTATGCATCGTATTATTTACTTTGCAAAAATTTTCACAAAATAAATATAAAACTTTTATCGTTGATAATGAGAACTGAATCCGTGTAAAAAAGAAAAATTCAAAATTACATGATTTTTTTTATTAACTCCCTCATTCATACAAAACTAAAATTTACATTAAGCAGAATTTGAGTTTGGACCACGACGACGTCCAAAAGTGGTGACAACGTTAACAAACCGCCTGTTGTATTGGATGCGTCTCTTAGCACGTCCGGTCTTCTTCTTTCGTTTTTCCTGTTTTTCAACTTTTGGAGTTTGGCCCTTCACCTTACCTAAAACACATCAAATGTTTCAAACACCTAATTTATTAGACAAAAATACATTAATGTCCGTAACTTTCTTGAATAGGTGCATAAAATAATCTGCAACTACCTCAAACAGCCCACTTCATTTAGCAAGTTTCTAGGAAAGTACTCGTTAAAGAATCACAAGATACCAGCTGACACTTGCAGAAGTTAAATAAAAAATTAAATTACCTGCACGAGCAAGGGAACCGTGAACTTTACCACCGAGTAAGCCAACAGTAACTTCCAAGTCTGTGGATTCAAAAACTGAAACCAAAGTTTCGTCACTGATTGGACTTCCACTGGCGTATAAATGAATTTCATTAACGTCCAATTGCTCTAACGCAGCAATTTGACCCTAAAAAAATACTCCGTAAGACACCACATTTGATTGCTCTATTTTATGCTAACCTTAATTTCGGCAATAGTTTCGGTGCCTTCGCACGTCAAAACGTGAGTAGCATTTCCTCGCACTTGCAATTGCATTTTGTCGCTAAAATAAAATAATAATTAGTTACGCCATATTTGTTAACCCCAAAGCACGTGTAAAATTTCATGTGGACAATATTGAAGGGACATGTTTCAATATTTTAATTTAAAATCGGCATATTTACCGTATATGAAAGTTAAAAGTGGATATTTTACTCAAATTTAATTAACAATCACTAAAAACTTACTTTCCAATCAACACTGTTGCTTGATGTCAGAACACACTTCAAAAGATATGCACGTAAAAGGATCAGAACGCCAACAGTTGGCTCGAAAAGTCACCATTAAATTTTTGAAGTTATTGCCAACATAAACCGGTGTTGGCAAAACTGCCGCAAAATTTTAAAATCGTTTTTGGATTTTACATATTTTTGAATTCCTAGGTAAATTAATTGTTAATTTTTGAAACTCAGCGATAATAAAAATCGCTAATGTTATCACTGCCAGATTCTACAATGTATGTACCATCAAATTATTGTTAATCATTAGAAAATACCTCCTACATTTTATTCGGTCCTAATAGGACGGCGACACATAGTCTGGAATAGAAAGTGAAGAAACTTACTTTTATCGCAGTAAATTTTTAAACAATTCCGGTAAAATAAACTTGGCTAATTATTATTTGTGTAAAAAAAAATTAATGCATAAATTATAAACCTGTTAGAACATCTGTAATCCTGTTTAGAATACATCAATTTTTGGAAAGATCAATTTTGTGAAATTTCTGATGCGATTCTATAAAAATTGTATTACAGACTGTTATCGTAACGTTACTTTATAATCTCGAATCCCAATTTATCTTCGATGTACAAATCTATTAAATATTAAATAAAATAACAAAGTAACCAATGAGATTTTTAATTTATTGCTGTCCGATTGGTTGTTTCGTTAATTTAACTAATAGTAGTTGTATCTGGAAGATATACCGTGGTATATGAATGCAAGTTGTTGTAGATCACAGTGTTTTGTTACCAGGAGCACATAAATTAGTGAAAGTATCTAATTAAGGAAATTTGGAATAGTTCAAAGCAGCAGGTACACAATTTTTGTCCATAATTTTATGGAAATTAATTGTTTGTATTATTCTCTCTTTGACTGTTCATTCTCTTAAATCGAATTCAAGTCAGGGCGACCGTAAGACCGCCTGACCGAGCATAGAAATAAAATAGTTCAATTAAATAATTTATTGTCTAAAAAATTAAAGGATATTGTATTTGAAGAAAACAAATAATCATTTGAAGAATCTAAAAAGTAAAAATCATTATCGTTAGATCTCAAAATTTTAAATGTTTAGTCGGACCACTGTACACCTACGTTAAATTTTCTCTTGCCATATCAAAGAACCATTAGCTCGTTTACAGAACTTAATATCCATACCGAAATGTGCAAACCAGCTTACACATCGAACAGTTTTTGCAAATATAAATATACTTTTTATTCGTTTACCTCTCGCCCGCTGTACTTAACTAATTTGCAACTAAAAATTAAATTTTAATATTTTAAATAAACAATAAAGCAAAACAAAGAAACAAAAATAAAAATATTTTACAATTATATATTTTTTCCTAGTTAAAACTAATAAAAGAAAATTATTGTTAACAATTGAAAATAAAAAGCTATTGTCCTGCGCAACAAATGTTCAACGTTTCTTAAAGAGAATCTTGACAATTTCGAGCGTTTGTTCACCACACAAAAGCATTCAAATCACTTCCACAGTGAAACTTATTTATTTATTCTAAACTTCATTTTTCTAAGGTGTAGGTGGTCGTTAGCTATTGCAATCATTATAATTACTTATAAAATTGATTCTGCTTAAACATTCTAGAAAAAAACACAATTGTAATTTCTCTATAATAATAAAATATATAAAAGGTTATAATAAATTAATATGGATACGACGATGGTGCTCAATAGAAAGAATTAAGACAAAATGTTATTCTGGCGAGCTGTTGAAAAAAAAGATGATTCCCTACTGTAGATGACGGACAACACACACGCACGCACACAAGCATGTTTTTAAATAGAAACTGATTTTCTACGAACACCACCGAAACAACTACAATCGATAAAGTAGCTCAATGCAAACAATTAACAAGTTAATTAATTATCACATCAGCCAAATAAGTACAGTATACACATCTTAACAAAAATTTACGAGTTTTCGTATAAATTTTAACAAATTGTGTTGAAAATCTCAGAACCTATGTATCGAATCAGTTCCAAAAAATTCACCTACACAAAAATAAAATGTAATATGAAATGAGACGAATAAAGTAAAAAAAAAGTTAAAACCTTTGTTGAAAATTTTGCTGTTGTTGATTGTTGTTATACATCATTTGCTGCTGATGGAACTCTTGTTGTTGTTGGGAATTAATAGGCACAACCTGCAACACAACCGATTAAATTTTGAAAATAAGACCAACGCAGTCTTACTTGTGGGTTAACTTGGCCCTGGTGAGGTCCCAATCTGGGTCGTTTGGCTTGATTTCCGTGACTGTCTGAATTATTAGACGCTTGAGGTTGTTGCTGCTGCTGTTGTTGTTGCTGACTTTGCTGTTGGGCTTGCTGCTGCTGCGTTTGAGCTTGTCGTTTGGTGTCGGCTTTTTCATCTTGATCGTCGTCAGTCAGAAACTCGCGCTTTGGGTAAGGAATCAAACAACCTACAACAAATTTTATTTTTTAGTTTCGATAATCGATTCCTGACAATATTGTTGGATAATAAAATTAACCTGCAAAGACATCCTGAGTCGGTAGGGGATCTTCGGTGAAATAAGCATCCTGCATGGCTTGTTCGGAAGTTATGCGTTTATTGGGGTCCATTAAAAGCAAACGCTGTAATAAGTGAAACGCTTTACTGTCCGGTTTAATTTTGTGACGATCCATGTACTTCACCAACGAGCAATTCACGTAACTGAAACAGAATCAATGTTAAAATCGGCAGGAAAATTTTCATAAAATTACTTTGATTTTTTGAAATCTTTGAGCAGAGTTGGATGTTCTGGCATTTTTCTAATGTCTTCCCAGTCTTTTTCGTGTGGGAAACCCATGACGTTAAAGATACGATCAAGTTGGTCGTGGTGGTAAGGGTTACTTGTTTTGATGTCTTCTTGACGACAATGGAAGATGGGTTCGGACGTTAATAGTTCAGCAAAAATGCAACCGATTGCCCAAATATCTAAAACAAACATACAGTTCCAACCAAACTCTTTCTATATTCGGTAGCATACCGATTGCCTTGGTGTAATGTCTGGCACCGAGTAGCAATTCAGGCGCCCTGTACCAGAATGTAACCACAACTGGATCCAAATCGGCCAAAGGTTTTAAAGGCGCATTAAACAATCGCGCAAAACCCATATCGGCAATTTTAACTCTTCCACGCTCGGGTCCTTCACCCATCACCAAAATATTGGCAGGTTTCAGATCTCTGTGAAGAACCCAATTTGAATGTAAATAATGAATCCCATCCAAGATTTGATATAGTAGCGACTTCACCATGCCTTTAGGCACCATAACAGGTTTCTTGTTTGCCTTGGCAGCCCGATGAAATTTAATAATGTGCCATAAATCGTGCTCGGCAAAGTCAAAGAGTAGCCATACCTTCCGATCATTGTGAGATAGAAAAACCCTAATTAGGTTAATAACATTGGAGTGCTTCAGTTCCCGAAGTAACTAAACAAAAACAGAATAGTAAAAGTGACTTTTAAAGAGAATACAAGTTACCGCTATTTCGCGACAAGCCGACATGGATAAACCGGTACCTTCGATTTGTTTTAACGCGTAATCTCTACTATCGGAACCATCTTTCCGCCTTCCTTTGTAAACGTGACCGTAAGTTCCTCTACCCACTTTACAGCCCTCGTATTCAAACAAGTCTTCCACTTTAACCCTTTCAGTTTGTGTCTTAATTTTAAATTCGTAGTCCATCATGAGAGTAGTCATAATATTACGCGTGCATGCGTAATTTACAAGTAAGAAGGTTTTATCGTTTCCAAGATTTTATTGCATTAATTAGGACCTGAAACGGTAAACAACAAATTAACTTTTAGGTTAATCGATGTAATCAAAACATTTGGTACCAATCGTAACGAGTAAAAGCAGTAAAAGTTACTGAGAGAAAACGGCGCTTCTCAAACTTTTAATCTTGAAAGACCAATCTGTAAATAGAGAGATTCAGGTTCGAATCTTGGGTGGGATCGGCTCTTCCTTTACCGCAGTTTGGATTCCGATCCACTGATTCTATCTAAGTTCAGCTGCTTATACAGCCATAACAAAGTGCAGAGATAGCCCACCCCTAAGATTAAGAAAATTTAGGTCCTATAGATTGTCTTCTAGCTTTGAATCAATTCAGCTTTTAATTAAATTTTTACATTTTGTTAATATTTTATTTCTACTTTAAAAAATAGTTTGGGCAAAGGGTAAGAGAGACCCTTTGCTACCGGGAGTTGGGGTTGGTCGGGGTTTTCACCCTGTCTGTTATTATGTCACTGGTCTTTAGCTAGATTTGATACAAAATTGTACGTCTGCGTTATTTTTCAAACGATACAAAAGTTAGTTTTTCCTGAAAAGAAATTCGTGCAGATAATTTTGTTGGTAGAAAATTAGTAGGTATAAATATTAATAAATAAGGGAAAAGTATTGCGTATAATTACGTACAATTACGTAGTTAGATTTTGCACTTGCTTGTGACTGCATTCATGATTACTTCAAAAAAGTAAATGCATAAATTTCACGAATTATTTTTTTAATTTCAAAATTAAAAGTAGTAATCGATAGGCTGATTCTTATATCTTATTAATCTATCATTTGCATATACAGGGACGTACTGGAAAATTATTTTTCACTGGGCTCTCAGACAACCGGCAGTATGTGGTGTTGGCCGACCATTTCATAGATAAAAGACCATCCGGTCCCAATTTACTGGATTTTTCCCAGTGACTTTTATGTCCAATACGCCCCTGTAAAAATATAAACCAATCAAAGTCACTTTTACATAAAAAATCTGATTGGTTACTTGATTGGTACTCTTTTAAGAGCCCCCCCTTATTTATCCCTGCATATTTGTCTTTCAAAGTATTTACTTTTAGTTTTCACCAAGCAAACCAGAGTGTGAACCTTAATAATGCAGTCTACGAATAAGAATGCTTGAGAAGAATTGAATCGGTGGGTTTCCTGCAAAACAACTAACATTGGATCCGATCTATCAATGTTGGGCAAAGAAGGTGCTCATTGTACGATGTTGAAATTTAACCATCCCGATGAATCTTTTACTCTAAAGCGGAATAAATTATTGGTTAGATGAATTAATATGCACAATTTCTGATACTTCAATGTATTTTATTCTTGATTTAAATGAATCGCAACATGCTTTGGTTGGCGACGATATGATCATCAACATTATATTGACGTAGATGGCATTGAACCGCATTAAAACCGATCACATTTATCTGATGTTTAAATCCAAAGAGAAGGCCATCGTAAAATTATACGATTTAACATTAATTTGTGAAATCGATCCCAAAGACACAAATTGCATTGTAACAGTAGTAGGAAAGTTGCTACACAAATATTCTGTCGGTTTACAGTCCACATTGACTAAACGCTATAGGCCAGAACTTCTACGAATGCTGTTGGAGAATTCCATTGAATTACTAAAGCAAGAAATGTATCCCGAAATAATTTCTTGGACTCATGTTGCGCTGTGTGAATTATACATTCCTCTTGCTACAATTCCCGAGACACCCACATTCATGGAAGATGATACCGGTAAGTAGTGTTAATTTTTCAACTGTTTCAAATGATTGTTTCTACTTACAGATGACATCGACATATCTACCCTGCAGTTGTCTTTAAATAATTTATCAACGGAGAAAAGAAATGCAACGGTTTGGAAATGTTTAATTTCAATATAGTTGCGATTGAACGGTTGTACAAGGATTCCGCTTCCTGTTTTTGCGAGATAGCAGAATTCGAAATGTTTCTGAGGACACTACACGAAAAATTTACATTCCTTCAGTACCTTAATTCGGGTAAGTAGGTATATTTTTTGATCGAAATCCACTTTTTTGATTATTTTTGCTTTTCAGCAATAGAAAATTCGAAACACGCGATTTTGTACCTAAAGGCAGGCTTACACGGCACATTTTCTATGAGAATACAACAAAATGGCAGAAAATTTATTAAATTTTTTGGAAGATATCAAACTCTTAGCACAGAAAATTTTGCATAACTTACTGAAGCTGGTTACTATGGCTAGTAAGGCAAATGTTCTGAACCTGTACAAAGATTGCTACAAGAAATCTCTGTATATAGTTCCAAACGGTAATGTTAAAGAAGCAGTGAATATTTTATTTACAGCTTTGGAGGAAATAGAAACCGATTTACGAAAAGCGCAGCAAATTTTGTAACAGAAAATGCTTATTATTTTTCTAGTTGTCATCCGAATAATATATTAAGGGTAAAGAAATTAAATTAAATATTTACGTACTTTATTATCGCATTACATGATTTGAGGGATCAATACTGATTTTCAAAGTTGATAGTATTTGGAATCTTCTCATTCCGAAGAAAATATTCTAGATTTTCACGGAATTGTTCAGCTATATGTCGAGGTTTACTTACACCTGCTATATGTGGAGTTATCCTGACCTAAATGAAATAATTAAGAAAAAATATTGTGAAAATAACGAAATATTACGTTTGGAGTTGTCCACAATGCACTATCCGAGGGTAATGGTTCTGTAGAAAATACGTCTAAAATTGCTGCCGACAACCATTTATTATTTAAAGCAGAAATTAAGTCTTTCTCTCCAATTATGCCTCCCCTACCGACGTTGATAAAAACAGGCTTCTTAGCTAAAACATTGTAAATAAAAGTTTTCATTTGATGGAAAATTGAAAATTTTACCTTCGCAGTTTTCCAGCACATTTCCATTCAGAAGTCCACTCGTATCTTGAGTATGAGGCAAAATATTGACGAGATAATCTGACTGTTGCAAAAATTCAGAAAACCCAGGTTTGCTAAAATAAGAAGAAAAGTACTTTGTTTTCTCTGGATCATCCAAATGTGGTTTCCGTCCAAATCCTAATACGGTGGCCCCTAGCAAATTCAAGCACTTTGCAACTAGAAAAAAAAACTGTTAATAAAATAACCTGCATTAAAATAAATTTTTTACTCCAAGTTCCAATATTTCCTACTCCTAAAATGCCAACGGTCAATTCGGAAATTGCTCGATGATCGAAAATGTTCCCGGCCCGACTCCAGAGTTTATTTTTTTGATTTTCATTTATTGTAAACATATCTCTTTCCTGGTTAACTATACAAGTTACAACATATTCTGAAATAAGTTGGCCGAAATGTCGGCCAGAAAACCGAACTATTGGAAACGAAAGAGGTTTATCTATAGAAGATACAATGCGATCCACTCCTGCCCACGTTCCTTGCACATATTTCGCGTTAGGAAGATCATTAATGCAAGGTTCCAATAAATCAAAATCCCCAATTATAACTTCAGAATTTTTTAAATTATTGTCTGTTACTAAAATAAATTGAAAGTAAAGATAAGTACGGTCCTGAAGTTTTAACCAAAAAATTAACAAAGGAATATTTACCTTCAAAAACTTCTACAAATTTGTGATTCGGCAATGCTAATCGCAATTCCGATATTAAATTTGTAATTCTTGTAAAAACACAAATATTCATCGTGAAAATTAATTATAAACGAAGGACTTTAACACGTCAAAATCAAATTGATGCTATCTTCAGACTATGAGCTGCTGAGTTAGAAAATTGATAAGATTACGCCCAAAAATAAAATCTATACAAATTTTCGATGTATTTTTGATAAAGAAATTACGTGTTAACTTTAATAATTTTTTGAAAAATCATACAGGTGAATAACCATTTAAATCTGATTTTTGCGACTGAACAGCCGTCCGGAAAGGTGAGGGACTGGCAAAACTGAAAGGCAAAGCCCATTTAAGATTTTTATACATATATCGGTATTAATATGTTTAAATAATAATATAAAAAGGAAACTTCTCAGTATTTGAAACTACATACTATGCAGTACATAATGTTCAATTTAAAAAAAAAGATTAAATTTTGCAAAACCCAGAAAGATATAAAATAAATGAGATCATTAAATATAGAGAACGCAACAATGTATTGTCTCCGTTCCCCCGGCTACGGAGGTGCAGGAACTTAAGTCAACTTTCATTTATTTATAAGTTATTTTTGGATCACATAGATAGGTAAATTTCGGAGTTCTATCGATGGCTGCTTGCAGCACTTTTACAATGCACTGCCCTAAAAAACATTTACATTTTCAAATATTTCCTCGCAAAAGTAGGCATCTAATGACTGGACTAATCCGTCACCAAATATAGGGTGAAATAATTATCCAAACCAATAAAATTCAAGTTAAAAATTTATTAATAATTAAATGAGATATCCAATTATTCATAAAGCTTAAAACAAATAGGTTCACTAACTTGATAGACCGACACGTAAATGTGATAATTTATTAAAAAAAATTAATTTATCTTCTCGACATTTACTGTATTACGCGTGCATACCAATTGCAATTAAATTAATAACCATTGTACTAATAAATTTATTAAGGTAAAAAGGCTCCAAATCCGAAAGTTTGCTTGATGGAATTCCAATAATAGCGGTCCCAGTTATTTTTCGTCACATCTGCATCTGAACAGGGAACTCCGGTTTGAGTTATATTAACCTCGGTGTGATCCGTCTAGAAATAAACTGGGTAGTCTGTTAATTCGCTTTAAAGTATTTCGTTACCTTTTCTTCAAGTTTTATAGTTACAAGAGAGTAATGATCACTGGGCCACTGCTTGTACCTCCATTTTTGGACTATTTTTTCGGCAGGAATTAGTTCTACAAACGTACCGCTTATATTACCTCCAAATAGTTCAAAAACTCCACCATTCACGGCGTCCAATTTTACTTGTCCCCTAGTGAAAGCGGTCACCATCTCAATTTTCGTTAAGGCGTTATAAAAGTCCTGAGCTTTGCATTGAAATTTTTCTTTAAGTTTCAAGGTGGTCACGTCAACTTTGCTCTTGGTACTATTAGAATTTGAAACGATTGGTTCCATGTTGACTTTTTTATTAAATCCACTGGTCAAATTTTTGATTGTGTCCGGTTTGACTTCATCTTTCTTTGGAAGTAGCATACCTTTCGTGTATTCGCTTTTTAAACTTTCTGTATATTTGGCAGCTACATTACGAATGGGCTCTTTTCCACAACTAAACATAATCTCCTTCAGGACATCAGCGTCGCTTCCTTCATCGGTTAAGCCGATTTGAATCTAAAACAAGAAATGGAGTCATTACAATCCTTCAGTCGTAATTTTCACTTACGTCCAAGTCCTGAATGTCGTTCTCCTCCGAAAGATTTGGAATCGTAACGGTGCCTTTAACCTTCTCACTCGATGGCTTTAAATTACCTTCCCACTTTAATACGAGTTTCCATTCGTAAAAGAAGATTAATTTGCCTTTTCTGCTATTAATCGAAGCCTCGCCTTCGCATTTCTCTACCTCGGTGATGACAAACTCGGCCAGTTCGGTTTCAATTTTGAAACCCTCAAAGAGGGTTTTGATAGTAGTTTTCGACCAACCACTCGCATCCCGTTCTTTCCAATGCCAGTTGTTTACGTTGGTCGCATCGGGCCGCTCTTCCACAATCCATCTCGGATCACCCTCACCCCATTTAGCCATTTTTTAAGATTTCAAAAAGTATTTACAAAAAAAATTAACCACAAATTTGCCACGACAATTTTACAACCTTCTGTGTGTTAAACGGAAATCTTACGTCCGAGTTACGCAGGTATTTTAAATCAGTTAATGGATAATTAGACTAAATGCAATAAATTAAAAATTAATCATAAATATTAAAATTATTTTCGCACTTGCTTACTTTTGAAGCAAATTTCTAGAAATTTCTCGCGAAAATCTGATGTCCTACGCGATAGATGGCGCAATTATGTAAATGGGCAAATATTTAATTTTTAGCTTTTCAGCCAGTGGCGGAGGGAGATTCGAGGTATTATAATTTCTTGTATCAGAAATTTCTTCAGGTTTTAAAAAGGTTCTGGAAAGGGGTAATTACCAGCATTACCTCGCCCTTAAACAAAAACAGTTTGTTAAATTCAGAAAGATCGATCTCATTCAGGAATCTCACTTAATTATCATAAAGGTTCGTTCATCACACTGTGAAAAAGGATTTATCATCATAACAAAGCTTTGGAGTTTTAAATTTTATGCCGATGATATTTTTTTTTTACAGAAAAAATTTGGTTGAGTCTACTAAAAACTTTGTTACGGCAGCATAAAATTTGTTGCAGTAACAAAAAACTTTGTTGAGTCTACTAAAACTTTGTCAGGGTAACAAATCATTTTTCATAGAGCAATGGTGCTAGGTAAAAGTTTTAAAACGTCGTTACAAATCTATATTATATGCAAACTTTTGTGTAAATTCAAAACTTACGTCTAGATTAACTTTCTCGGAAACCCTACAATGTTAGCGTTTGGGATCAGAAGAGAACTGCCTGTAGGGACTTTTACGAAAACATGTAATTGCTCCCCCAAGTTAGAGGTTTGGATATTTTAGGATTCCGTGGGCACTTTTCTCTCCTGCAAAGGCAGTTCGGCTTTAAAAATTTTTAAAAATCGCCTGCGGTGTTTCCTAGTTATTTACAGAATAGAAAATTTAAATTATTATTGTTTACTTAAATTTTATTTATTTATATCAAAAGTTGCTTTTAATTAATTATTTTCCTTTATAGAAATAATATCCTTTTAAAAATTGAAATTCACGCACCGAGGGCTAAGGACTTTCAGAAACCACATCAAGTCAAACATTTACAAGAAACTTTTCGTTTGAAAATTCAAACTTTGTTGTTCACATTAAAACGATTGCAGTTTCTGTACTAAAGAAATTTAATATTATTTAATGACGATGGGGTGAAATTATTTAATGGCGAATATTGGCATTTTACGAGTAAACTGAGATCCAGAAACGATATCCCAATTTATTTCGCATTGCGCTTATGGGAAATAAAGAATTGATTTATGGAAGCTCCCTTTTCAAATTTTCCTCAAGAACCAATTAGTTCCTATCAGAGGGTATTAGTGTTGTACTCGTATGATATAAAAATATTACTCACTTAATTAGTTACTGATGGTGCCAAAAATATTACTTCTTGGGAAATAATAACAAACGAGATCCGCAGGAAGCCTCCTAATATTATTTTCGCAATCCTTAAAAATCACTTCGACTTTAAGTGATTTTTCTAAAATATAAAATAAAATTTCTAGCCAAGAAGATTTTGTAAATTTCTGTCATAGAAGCTTGACTTGGAGAGTAATTCGAAAAGTTGGAATGCAATGTAGTGTGCGGTCTGTTTGTTTAGAACGAGTAATTCACAAAAAATTTGTTTTGTATTATTTTCTGTTTTAAAATCGTATTTCTAAGTAATTTTCATGAAAATGTAGTCATTTGTGCATTTTTCACACAAAATAAAGAGCAACATATTTTCTTGTTTGTTTGTTGTTTGCGCTACAATAAATTGTAGTAAAATTTGGTATACATTTTTTTTCAGTGTATAATATGAGTAATGTGTGGATGCCAGTGGCGGGTTGTCATAAAGGGCACAGGGGCACGTACCCTCCCATCCCAAAACGAAAAATAATAGAAGGATAGGTTTTCATTAAAAATAAATCTTTTTTTTATTTTGTGCCCTTCCACTCGAAAATGTCACGAGCCGCCACTGGGCGATGCCATTGCTTATGCAAAATCAAAAACTGTGAATCTGCTCCAATGTTTGTAATATATTCAACAAGGTAAAATTTTATTATTTGCTTGGAGTTAATTTTCAAACGTTTATAATCCTGCTTAAAAAATTTTCATAATTTCTTAGCCTTTTAATTAATTTCAAATGGCAATTTTTATTATATTTTCGCGGATTTTTATAAGGACAGTAAGGACAATAGCCCCTAAATCGGCCTAGGATGTCGCTAAACCTCTTTATTCGGCCCAAGATATTGTAAATGAAATCAATAAATACATGTTTTAATATGAAATATTTTTTAAATTTAATGGTTTTCCGTTTTTCCTGTCGATAAAATACACAAATAATGTATGAAAATTTTTGTTTTGTTTTTGCTATTGGAGTCAATCAAAAATCGGATATCAACGAGTTTTAGTGGGTGAACCCGGTCGCAGTTGTTTTCTAATATTTTAATTGTTAACATCAATTGGATTACATAAATTAAAGTCAAATTTAACGGAAAAAAGGACCTTTTTAGGTCCGTAATTTTTCAGTTCAAGCAGCTTCAGGGATGATTTTGCCAAAAAAATAGTACCAAAGAGACAAATTCACCTCAAATTTTGAGAATTTCCTTAAGAAAGGTTGCAGCTATCGCTGTGCGTATTCTATTGAAAAACGTATGCTGCCTGACCTGTTCGATGCATGATTTTTGAGCGTGGGGTATTTTTAACTTCTCGTTAATCCAGTCATGCGCGTCAAATGTATACCGCTGGTTTTGAGACCATAAAAGGGGGGGGGGATATAAAATACTCCGTACTTCAGTAAGCGAACTTGAATATCATTAAAGTTGTTCCGATTAATTTTTCCAGGTTTAAAATTGCAACTATTACAAATACCCAGTGGCGTAGCCTTATGGGTTCTAAAGGAGTAAAGTGCTTGCCCCACCCGTTCAATAAACATTAAAAATTATTTTATATTTTTCGACCGCTGCCGTCGAATCATATTCCTTCGGAAATTTAGTATTCAATTTTTTAATAAATTAATTGTTAAATTCAAAATTATGTAGTAACCTGAAATTTAATAACAATAAAATCCTATTATTCCCGCTGAGAGCATAAAAATAATTCGATTTTTATTGTATAATAAATTAATCCGTTAATTTCATTATACTGTGTGTTACAAAAATGCAAAATTTTCTTACCATCTCTTGAAAAAAAATAGATACTCTGGATTTTGACATTAAAAATTTAATACTAAAATTCCGACACTGAAATAATTCGACGACGAAACGACGACGGCGAAGTACTGCCAGCAAAATGTCCCATCCCCATTGAGTGGTTTACAAATTTGGGCGGGGAGTATAATTCTATTTCGTCACTCATTCTAAAATAAGTTTAAAAAGATGATGTTAGTAGAATCGAGAATATGGTCCCGATTGAGCGGCAGATCAGGTAAAAGTTAACGTAATTAGGTAATCAGAGTCGCCAAAACCTGAGTTAACCCTGATCCGAGGTTGATCTTCTGTCATCCAGAAGTAATTAATAAATTTAATTTATAATAAAATAATTACATTCATAAATGTTAAGAGCGAATCTAACCAAAATTTAGAAGGGGGGGGTTACATTTTAATAGTGGCAGTACCGCTACTGATTTTTCAACTTATCAGATTTAGGTTCAATATTATATTAATAGACGCAACTAGATCTAATATTTGAAGAAATTAAAAAATATATCGTGAGTTTTCAAGCAAATACAGTGCCGTAGGCGATTGTTTTTGAAAATCCCAAGATTTGGTAATTGTGGTAATAATAGTTTATATGCAAATTTAATATATTTTCAATCAAAGTTTTACTGTAATTAGTTAAATTTAGGGCTAAGCCCCCCCCCCCCCCCTATTTGTTTCTGTAGTTAATACGCAACAATGAGAGATGGAATAATAAACAAATGCATGTTTAATTCACCTGTAATTAACGGATAGATTATTTTTTGTATAAAATTTCTTGACTCAGAGGAGTTGCCCAAATACTAAATTATTACCAGTCCGGTTCTGACGTGACGTGTGGTTTGCTGACGACAGGCAAAAATTGAAGTAGCTACTTTTTGTAGGCAATTATTTGGGATGAAATAAATAAAGGAACAAACTAACATAATAAATAATTTATTTAATTACGAAATGCAGTTTTCCACAAACGAATGGTCCACGATTGGCGTAAGAGAGAGAAAAGTTTGGAGAAGAAAATCTATCAATTAGTAGAAATGTGGTAGTAATTAATTAGCACAAATTACAAGTCGATAAAATACACATAAATAATTATTAGTGGAGTTGTGTTTTTAACTTTGATTAACTAACGTGGGGTTAATTTGTCGTAGTGCGAGTGCGGGGGTTTAGTAGGTATGACGTGGGATTAAAAATCATGTTGCGAATTGGCAAATGCACTTATGTCCGATAGAGATAATTAAACATTCACAGCAATAACAGAAGCCATATAACACGATACTATATCAAAATAATATTCATCCAAGCTGAGTCTAAAATCAATGAGCGCCATGCGCGTCCTGGGGTGTGTATCGGTGGGGGTGAGTGACGGCTCCACAGGCGCCAACCCGGACAGTCCACGCCTATGGTGCCAGCTGCACCTAGCATCAGCCCTAGGAGTCTTGTGTGTTATGTGTTCGCCGAGGGTGAGGCATGGCCTGCCGCGATGTAGACGCTAAGGTGAGTCCTGAAGGCTATATCGATTCTCCCGGACCTCTCTAAAATACCCCTCGTGCTAAACCATCTTATTTTGTACTCTTATACCCAGAGCACGTCTTATTTTAATGTGTCCTATATGTGTGTTAATTCGCTTACTGCATCTCTATCATCCCTATTTTGACTTATTAATTTTCAAATTAAACTCGGCATTTCGTGTGCTAGAACAGTCGAAACACGTATTGCGCAAATATCCCGAAAGCTTTCCGCCAACCAACCTAAACACCATTTAGAAATGTCCCGAAAAATAAAGCTTTACGCCGCTATCTCACTTTTCCACCGTTCATTCAAGAAAAATCTTGAGTGATTAATAAGCGTTACCTAGGGAATTCGTGTTTCCAAATCAAAAAATCGCAAACTTGGTGTTAACTAAATTCGAAGTTTTAATTATTATCCGAATTAAGTAAATAAATGCAAGTGATGGAACGACAACATCGTCCTCATCATCGACATTCAACTGGTTGAAAATATTGGATTTCCATAAACTTATTCAATTTTAGGTATTATTTATTAATTTCAAACTACATTTTTTGATTGTTTATGCATGAAACTTCCTTTTTTGCTCCTTTTTTTGCCGTCTATTTGTAGCAATATAGTAGTGGTTGGTTGACATTTTTTATGTGACATGTCCATTTGTTGCTGTCGTTTGCAGAAACTCCAACTTTCGGTTCCGCTTCGGTGTATAATAATAATTTGCATAATGCATGCAATTTAGGATGACGTTTTCATAGGGAGATGCAATTTTTGGTAGCACTCGAGACAGGTAAAAACGCGACGACACATTTTTGGCAACGTGTCCAAAATCCGTTCTTTACGTCTGTCGAGAGTGCGATTTTACAATAAAATTGCAACGAGCAACTTGTGGAGATATTTTGGCCCGGCACGTTAACGTTTTCGTTTCCTCATTCATAATTTATCTTATTTGGACCCCTTTATCTCGGTTAATTTATATCGTCTGCACTAAATCCTAACACCGCTTTATGGCCATTCCCATTGCCATCATTTAGATTTGACGGATCGATATTCTAATTGGACAATCGTATTTACCAAATTAGTTGTAGTTTTTCAAATCAACCGAATAATTGGATTTTTGTGCAAACGCCACTATTCCGCCGAGGAAAGCGATTTTTGAGCCAGATCAAAGTTCCAGCTAATTATTTTTCGAATAAAAATTTGATTAACTTTTTGGTAAATTGCGCCGTACAACTATTGCAAAAAGTTTCGCACCCAATTACAAACTCAACTTATATTAATTAATTTTGGAAGAAAAAAGGAGCATCCACTCGTTAATTTATTACTTGTAACAATGAAAGACGATGCTAATATAAGATTACCTTCATGATTAACTCTTAGTTTCTCGCTAATTGAATTTAATAGTTTGGTTAAAAGCATAGGATACTAACCAGACAATCAAAAGTTTTTCTTGAGCGCCTCATCATTGTTCGGCTCAAATTTTCTATTTCGCAATCAAACCGACTACACACATACAACATTATAAATAATAATAATAATAATATAATGAAGTTAATTCCGTTACACATCTGCATAATTAAAATTAATAATTAAATATTTTCGTATAATGGATATAAATTTAACTTATATTATTTTCTGCTTTGAATTCGTTATGGAATATGAATATGGAAATAACTTTAATCAATTTCGTTTAAAAATTTTTGTAATTAATATTTTGCTCGTAAGGGACTTTTGCAAAATTTAATTAGTTTCAAATTTTGTTCAATCTTACTACGGAATACATATTAAATTTTTGAATAACAATCCACGAGTGGTCATGCTTTTGGATTCCATTAGTCTCCGAACAACCGCTTTGAGTGGTACACAAACTTTTGTCCCGTAAAATTGCCTCAACAATCATTAAAGTAGAAAAAAATCAATGCCTACGAAATATTTTAGAGTGGAATACAGAAGTGAAAATAAATGAGAAATTATTTTCAAAAAATGCTTTTAATTCAAGCAGATCTCTAAAAAGGATGAAAATTGTCTTACACAGGAAGCGTGAACAATCAAGCTTACCAAAAAGACCAACGTACATTTGACGTAAATTTAAACACCGGAAAGAAACAAAAAACAAGATTTTTTGTGTTGCTACGTTTGAAAGATGATTGCAACTCTCAGGTGCGAAAGACCAATCAGAGCGCTCGATTTTAGACCTGTCAATAACTGGTAACCGCACTCGGATAACAAAAAAAAGTTGATGAAAAATTCTTCATTTTTGCGCCGATGAACAAAATTCATCATATTGATGAAAAATTCATAGTATTCATGAATAAAATCATTGTATTTATGAATTTGTTCATCAATACGATTAATTTTACCTCTTGGTTTGTACTTCTGCGACACTTAAAAAAATATTATTAATTTGTAAAAGTTAAAATTGTCTTAAAATTAATCACAGTATAAGAATGTAAACCTTTATATTTTAAAACAGGGGTAAATGGGGGGGGGGATTGAATACCTTTCATGAGAAACTATCATGGCCGCGTCGAATAGATTTGGGTAGAAAATCGAGCAGCGGTGGCTCATAGATTGCTATATTAGAAAAGCCACAACTAGAAAAATGTTTTAAATTCTTGCCTTAAAACTTCTCACCCCCCCCCCCCAGATCATGGGGCCGCAAAAACTTCATTACGGCATTAAGCCCCTATCCCCTATCATTAGAATCAAAAATATTAATTCGAGCGATACTTTGACTTGGAAATAACCTTTTTGGTATGTTTATTAAATAAAAATTAATCTGAAGTTAATCACAATGAAAGCAAAAACCTTTAAATATTAAATTCGAAAAGTTGGAGGGGGGGGGGAATATCCGTAATAATTGTTTTCAAACATCACGAGAAATAATAGCCTAGTAACTGGCAGGAACATATTCATAAAAAATATTATGCAAGTTGGAAGTTGGTAATAATATTCTGTTTCGGGAGGGTGGCGGCGCCTTCTTTACCCTTCCCATAGGCGCGGGGCAACTAAGCCTGATATGTTGAAGGGGGATAGAAATATAAGATTTGATTTTTAACTCATTGTTGTCTTGCCTTTCACGATCCGATCCAGAACCAAACGTCACCGATGACTTTAGTCAATTAATATTGGGGGAAACTGATTTTAGGGGGGCTAAACGACCCAGTCCCTCTCTAGATCCGCCGCTGTGCCAGTTGTCACAGAAGTTGAATTATCAGCTACTGCATCGCCGTACCCCAAAGAACGACAGCAAAAAATCAACAGGTGGGCCAATTATTGGTCTATCAATCCGAATCGTGACATAGACCAGACAAAATAGCCCCCCCCCTCTACATTCATTGTACATCAACTGTACGTATTTGGACTGATTTTGTAAAAGTAAATAATATTAAAATAAAAATTGATTGCTAATGGCCTATGCTTGTTTGTACCATATTACAATGGCAAAACAATATACCGACGCGCACGAGCAGATTAACGAAATTCCAATTGATTAATTGCCTTTTCTTCTGAGCGAAATTCACCAAACAGACAGCGTGCTATAATTAATATTAAGTGATTGCACTCTGATTTATCATCAGGTTATCACCGAATATTATTATACCTCTTGGGCTAGATCATGCGGGATATCATTATAACAGGAAACTCTAAAAGTTAGCAAAACGAACGCTTTATACATTATCGTATAGAAAACGATTCAAGCCTGGAGTAAACCGAAATCCCCAGTTCAGAAGTAAGAACTTGATTCTAATCGCTTGCTCTCTGTAGGCAATGGCAAAACCCTGAGGTAAAATGCCTAGAAAACTCTCCTCATAATTTCAATCTAGGCCAATCATTTGAGTTCAATTGTTTTTTAAAGTTACGTTAATTATAAACGGCGACGCAGAGGAATTTTAGAGTATTTTTATTTAAAGACAAATTTCACGATGGAGAGACTTTCCTGGACTTGAAATTTAGAGAAATGAACGTACGGTTAACCCGTTACATAAATATTTGTGTGACCACTGACCGGAAGACAACCGGGTTGAATTAGGCTACTCTCTTTAGTTTTTAGTTTATTTATTAGGAAACATTTCTCAGTTGAATAAAATCGAGGTATTCTAATTTAGAAACGCAGGTGCTGGCCGGTCGTCCATTCCGGCTAAAATTACCTCTGTTTTCTGTTACAAATTTGTCTTTTCCTCTTTACTTTCTGTCCTTTTGAATGGAGATTGCTCTTCGCCCGATATATTTTTCTCCGTGTTCTAAAACTCGAGAAAGTGCATCCTTGGACCGGTCGGTTGAATCAGTAAAATTAAGAAAAAGTTTCCGAATTTTAGAAAATCCCGTCGTTGTACGAAAAGGAAATATAAAATTTTTACATCTTTAATACAATAAAATTTATTCAACGCTGTGTAGTGGTAGTAAAAATTTGGATACGGAACGAGCGAATACGATTGGGTGATTTGCAACTTAATTTGCTAAACAGTTTTTAATCAAGTTGACACTTGTTGCAGAATCTTGCAATTGAATAGAAAATAAATTTGTTTTTTCTCATTTGAAACTTCAAACCGATTAATCTTGCCCAAATTTTGCGCTTTAAAGTTGTGTGTCAACAGAGCTGTTTTGTAAAAAAAAGTTTTCCGAACATGGAAAAATCTTTTCTGTTAAGCGTTAATCTAAGCTGGGTGGAATAGCTGATGCACTTTGAAAGAACAAGGAAATCCTTTTGTCAGTTACTACGAGAGCATGTGGGTCAGGAGCTTTTAGAGCAAACCAATCAACTTAAGATTGATCACGCTATGTGCAAATGTTTGTCCTGCTTCTTTATTACACGGCAAACTTTTTTTATTTCACGTTTAACGTTATTAATGTTTACTTCATTCGCTTTTTATTTAATTAAAAAGAAATCTTCGCGAGTCGAACTCTTTTATTCGAACGGACCTCGTATTCGAGACTAAATCGCGTAATAGGTACCCACATACTTCGAGGATTCCTAGTTTTGGAACTAAAATTTAATGAGCGAATAATTATTAGGTTAGGCTAATTTGTGTTCATAATTACTCGATTAATTTAAGTCGGTTTGAATAAAGAAAATCGGGGCCCGTGCCCGTCGACGACGGTTTGTGCGACGCCACCGGCAGGTTGGTAGTTGGAAATTGCCACGTAAGCGTCCCTTTAGAAATTTTATTTTTGCGATTTTTAGAATATGGAACGCTTGATAGTTTCAATAGAAAATGAGGATTTATTTATTGTATAGAATAGCTTAGGGGGCAATCAAAATGCTATCATCAGAAGCGTAGGTTGGAAAGGCCATTATCAAATTTTACGGTTTAAGTGAAGCATAACAGCATTGTTGAATAGAATGGAATAATCTTAAGATAATTTAATTTATTATGTCGAGATTTTGCTTAAAATTACACGAGAGACAATTAGAGGTGTGCAATTATTACGTAATTAATTATTTTTAAATCTAAAATTTCGTTCCTATATTTCTATTTGCTCCTCCATTCTTCATTATCTCATACATCATATTGATCCATAACTTTCTCGAGCCCTACATTTCTTTCACTTCTCTTTAAGCAAGTTCAACTATTTCGAAATAAGTTTTTCATTTGTTTGAACAGCGTCGGCAGAATTTATTTTACAAAAAATTTTATTATGTAATAAAGACGAAACTGATTTTCGAAATTTGAATTTTGATTAACGCGTAATATATTATTATGTCGCTTTATACGTTTAAAGACGCGTGGGTTTAATTTAATTTAGGAAAATATGGAAATCGTTTCACGAGTAAACGGATTTTATTTGTTTTTTAAAAAGCAATCCCGACACTCTCCACGAGTTCTCCGCATCAAACGGTATTTGCAAGTGGGCTGGAGGGCTCGGGCCGGGGGGGGGGGGGAGGTACTATCTCTAGCGATATCAAATTAATTTTGTTACTTATTGATGAATCGCAATAGCAAATACACAGCACAGCTAACTAAACGATTTAATTAACCCAATTAGCAGACTGAAAGGAAGTGGTTGAAACGTACAAACAGAACTAATTTAGTTATTGATAAGAATTTATAAAATTTCGAATGCAACTTTGCAGTTTAACGTCGAGAAGAAGTGTAAAATTAACTGTGACATTTGAAACTTTTGGCGGAGTACTTAAAATTTGCGCTTGTTATAATAAGATGCAGCATTCATCGTCACCATGAAGTCCGCAATAAGGAAACTCGAGTAAATCGTGCCTAAGGCACATCTCCTGTAAAGTGCTTTAACGTAAGCTCGGTGGCATTGTTCCAAAAAGATGGTTGGTTTTAAATCTGCCATTTTGCAGTTTGTACCTAACAAAGTGACATTTCTAATTATTTACCTACATCACAGGCCATGTAATTCGATTTTTTCTTATCGGAAAATTTCTAATTCAACACGTTTGGCAAGTTGTCACGTTTAGTTCATTCTTTTCTCGTGCGTTGTAGATTACATTCCGCTTTCTTTGATAAGCTTTTTATAAATCAATATTTTTGAAAATTGGTTTCATTTCATTCTTTCCAACGCATTTTTTCCAGTTTGAGCTTAATTCAAATCGAGTTAGTCGAAAGTGGGCGGTGGGGGATTCCCCGAGACGCTGCTCTTATCGTTTTCATAAATTGCTATCGATAGAACATCGATTTTCTCAAACTTGCGTTTTGTTTTTGGATTTCTTACAGCAAGAAGTAGCAAAGCTGCGGTAAATACTGGATAAGTCTCGGCAGCACCAAATTTTATTCGCACAATTAATTTAACCCCGCTTTATTCGGTGCACTCCATTAACTCGAATTCTTACGGCCATCTTTTATTGCACAACATCTCGGCGGCGGCAGTAAGGCATTCTCCACGCTGTATATTTTCGAAAAAATAAAAAACAACTTTTTTAACTGCTCGGTTTAACTGTCAATAACTTGTGTTAGTCCGTAGGTTTGATAAATTAAAATTGCTTTGATAGCACGTAACGCAGTTTGATTATAGTCAAAGCCCTTTGATGTTAAGCCAAAACCACCACGTCGTTTGCATATTCAATTAGCACCTTAATATAATTAATTGTATATATTATTTTTTGCAAAATACGTTCGGTTAATTTTCCATTTCAAATTAAGCCCCGACATCTTTCGATATGACATACATGAACGAAATGCATCCTTGCTAATCCGAAATCTCCGGACTGAAATCGCTTTACCAACTAATTTTGTATTTTAATAAAATAGGAATTTAATCAACTGTCATTTAACTATTATGACGGCTTCCGAGCCTGACGTACTATACATATTAAGTTTAGCTTACATTAGGACTCAACATTTCTTTTTTACCAATTAATAATTTTTTTTATGAGATCATAGCAGTATATATTGGTAACGTGGTCAGAAAATGAAACCGCGGTTTCTAAACTACTAGTTAAATTATTATTTAAGAAAAATTTTAAATCGTTATTTTTCTGTAAGTACTAACCTACGTAAAAAGTGAGATATGACAACGAAAGCTATTATATTATTTACAATTGAGCAAGGTCTAGACTTCTCGTAGTTTTCATTCCGAACCAATTGTTCTACGACATTTTTATAGAGAATTTCATTTGCTTTAATATTAGTAATAACTAAAAGAAAGCTTCTTGAAACTAAAGCGGTTTTTTTGTAAATTTTGCCAATAGAAATCCACTCCAAAATCGTGAGCACGCCACTGCACAATAGGATTACAATTTATTATTGAAGCTCGTTTTGCCTATTATTTACAGAGAACCATCACTTACTTAGACAATATTGATTGAAATTGAGACGAATTGCACATTAAGAAAGTTAAGCAATTTGTTTACTTGGTAATTTTATACAAAAATTTATTATCGAGAGCAAATTTGAAGCTGAAAACGGTTTGGAGTGTCTACGGCTTAACAGTAAGCCTAATAGTTTTTTAATAATTGATGGTTTTATATTACAAAAATTAAAAAGCCATTTGACTTCTTATAGCTTTAGCGCAAAAACCAATGCAAGTTAGCTTTAGTTAGCGGAATCACGTAATACTGAAAGATAAAGTTTTTGTTTAAAAATAGCAGTACGAAGTTCTCTTGATATTCTGTCAGCAGTACCAAAAGTATATTGACATACATATCAAAAGATGTGGGGAAAGTCGTACAATTTTTGCTCTTATGCCATTTAGATGTTCTGGCAGCTAACCTTCATAATATACTACGCCAAAAGCGAACAATATTCGAATATAAACCTTACGCAGTTGTTTAAGAAAAAAAAAGAAAAACTTAATACAATTTGATCCCATGTAAAATACAAGAAATGAAAGAAAACTGTTTTTCTGTTGTGAAAATGCCTAAATAATACTTTATATTAGGAATATTTGGAATAGACTGATATAAACTGAAAAATTAAAATCCCAGAAAAAAATTTTCGGAATAAGGGGAAAAGAATTTCACTGTCTGCTCAACCAAAAAAAGAACTAACCTACTTTTTCCACTATTCTTTCCAGCAAAGAATATAAATATGGAATCATAGAGAAACTTGGCCTATATTGACAATTTTTGTATGAGTCGGCAATAAGTGATTTACTCTTTCAATTTATGGTGTAAAGTGAACGGTTATCCACCATAGTTTAAAAAAAATTAGACCCCCCCCATTTTGTGAAATAAGAATCAATCACTTTTTAAGAACAAATACAATGATTTCTTCATGAATACTATGAATTTTTCATCAATATGATGAATTTTGTTCATCGGCTCAAAAATGATGAATTTTTCATCAATAATTTTTTTCATTGTAGTATATGTGGCGGCAGTAAGTCTATGGGGAGACCTTCAGTCTCAACATATTGATGTATTTGAACTGAAATCATGAAAGGCTATTCTTAAAATAAATTCATTACGGGAGGGGGGGATAATTGTTTTCAAACAAAAAACTTTTATTATGGTAGATAACCGTTGATTTTACATGATGCACTGAAAGAGCAAAGTACATATGGCGTCATATTGTCGTAATATTCTGTTTTGGAAGGTCGACACCCCTTTGCCCTTCTCGTACCAGCCGCCAATGTCTCTTGGCTCTTGCAAGAGCCGCTTTCCTTGAGCTCGCGTGCACACCAACAAATCACATGTGATTGTAATTCTGTTTATTCTGATGGTAATTACATTACCTAAGCTGTGCGGCCTGAAGGCCGCACTATTTTTATAATAAATCTTAGAATATTCATTGTGGACAACAAAGAAACCTCTTTGAATTTTTGACAATAATAGAACTTGAAAATTTAACAAATATCTATGTCCTAACGACCAGTTTGGTGCGGCCGTTTTGACGCAAGTTACCTCAAATAATCTGACGCAAGTACAGTTCGGTGCAGACTCTTTTTAAGACGAGTAATTTGATATTTTATTTAAGTTGAACCCAGTGCCGCATTTATATTTTTAAAAGGGGGTGCAGACTGGCAATTTGCCGCCCACTAGGCAAAATTTAGATAACTAAGAATAAAAGAAGAATACAAAATTGTTTTTTAACAATTATTGGTTAACTAAAGGTTTATTTTCCTCGACTTTCCCCCTCCCGCCCACTAAATCCGGGCCTGGTTGAACTTGGCCTACTAGTTTTGGAATGAGCGGTTAACATTTTTAGACTCTCTCCGGATTCAAACCAGGTTCTTCAGAGTCAGCAGTTATTCGGTTAACTTACTAAGCTAATGACCATCTCTATACTTTGGGGGGCACGTAAAAGCCGGTTGCCTTCCTGGGTTGATTATTGCCACCATCAACTATTAAAAACAGTATTACAGATATTCTTCAATCCGGTTTCAGCAGTTATAGAGTTATAGAGCAGTTATAGAAAATGTTGAAACCTTTCTCTGTAAGAGAGAGGCCTAAGTTCAAAGTTGAACAATTCTGACCAGCAATGGATAGGGAGACTAAGAAGAGAGAGGGCAGCGGTTAACATACATATTTAAAAGAAATTTTCATTTTTACTCCATCTGGGACACAGCATTACTCAGCCAATGAGGGTAAACTTTTAGTCTGTCTTTAACGTTAAATCAGGGAAACGCCGGATTTACGTGCCCTCCGAAGCATGGAGACGGTCGTCATCTGAAAGTGATTTTTACTTTCATTACCGGTTACATAAATAGTGCGGGCGTTTTCAACTGTTTATGATACTGATGATTGCTAATAAGTCAGAAACGCGTGTCTGCCGTTCATTCCTTAGCTATACAATATTGCATGAAATTTTGTTATAAAAGGTTTTTCGGGGACGATCGATGTTTTAAGAGCTCGAATTTTGCCGAAATTTTTAATAAAATTTGCCGAATATCCAGTAGTTTTTTGAAAATAACTTGTCAAAATGGCTGGCAGCGCTCGAGCAAGGCGGAGCCGAGCGAGAAAACTTACATTTTGGTTTTTCAGAATAGACTACTATTTTAAAGTAATCCTTTCCTACTTTTGAAAGAAAATCTCTTAAAAAATCGACCGTAACCGGTTTTTCAATTGACCCCCCCCCCCCCGGTTTCAGAAGTTGAATGATATGTACTGAGCATTTAGCGAAATCCCAATAGACCTCAAGTTGCGGGTGGGGGGGGAATTAAATTATATTTTCAGTTGTCACAGTTGTCAACGATTCGAAAGTCTACGGCTTAACAGCATTTCTACTTAACCGGCAATAATTAAAACTTGGCGAAAAGGGAACTGAACAAATGATATTTTAACGCGCTGTCATTTAAAGAAATGGTCAAATAATTTTATCAGGGCAGCACCGGGCGGCTTATTTGCCGCTACACTGCTCAGCAGACGATCAACATTTAACGTTTTATTGTAAATATTATGTTCAATTTATTATCCCTTTGTCGTGTCATCGTTGACAAATTTCAAAATAGCAACCTTGCAAAAGCCTTTCATTTGTGTTTTAATGTTTACTTTGTGCGTAGCGAATCGAGGGGGAACGGTAAATCCGCCGGCAGAAGACTCGCGAGGTATTGCATTATTGATTACATTTTACATTAGATGCACAAGGGGTCGGATGGTACGCGTTAAGTTAACTTGGTTATTTTTCCCGACGTTGTGCAAATAAAAATAAATCAGACAAGCTTGTCCGCGTATATTCATATTTCTGGCGACACCGAACGTTGGAGGACCGCAGACTTCGGTCAAAATGTTTTTTTGCAATTTTATTAAAAATTTTGACGTCCCAGAGTAATATTGCATGTTAAGGTAAACAAAGTACGACGAGAAAAAATGCGGACAGCGAAAAATATTTCTTTTGTGTGAGAAAAATCGAACTGTGTATTATGAAAAAACTAGACGCATTTTTGGGGATTACTAAACTTTCAAAGTGAAAATTGAAAAAAATGAATGCGAGTTTTATTTCGTTCGTATTTTATTCGGGATCAAAAATGTATTATTTTTCAATAAGGCTCCGAAGGTCCGTCTAAAAATTTAATAAATTAAATTAAATTTTCAACGGACTTGACCAAATGAAGTTATCTCGTGTTTAAAATAATTTAGAGGGAAGATAAAGTAAACGACAAACTAAATGAAATATAAATATCCAGTGAGAGAATATTAATAGAATTTACAGTTTAATTAAACCCGACCGGACGATTATCGATTTATGAAAAGTTAAAAAAAGCGTCACAATTTTTGAAACTGCGTATTTATGAATACTTTTTTAAACGACGACGATAGCTTTTACAAATTTCTTTCAGCGCGATAATTAAAATTCGTCTACGCGACAGACTAATATTGATGGGAAAAAGTCCTAAGCGTATACAGGGGAAATGAAAAGGGTTGACGAAGCGAATCTGACACAATGAGGATCAATTCGTAAGGCCGGTGATGTGACAATACGAAACAATTGCTAAGAAAATCGAAATTACTTATTATGAAATGAAAATCTTACGTTTCGCGAAAATACGTGAAGATTATTTTGGGAAAATTTAATTTTCTCGAGTTTAGGTATTAAATTTTAAATTCCATTAAGTCATTGAAAAAGTAACAAACAGGAACTTTCTTGTAGCTGTCAGGATAGTCGTGCTGTTAGATTACGGACTTCCAGCACGGTCGCCCTAGTTTCGATTATTAAATGGCAGTTTATGATAATAGAAAATTTTTTTATAACGCGGGATATATGCGGATACAGAATTTTTACAAAAACGTAAACTAAATTTACTTTGAAAACAAGCCTAATGAGTAGATTTTCAAGTTTATACAATATTAAATCGGACCTACAGTTCTTGAATAATTTGATTTTACTAAAAATTCAATTCAGAATCGAAGAAGGCGGTTGTGCGAAGGAGCAGTAAATGGATCCACTATAAAGTTTAAAAAGTAACACAAAAAGGATTCAACATCCGCATACGGAAATGTATAAGAGGAATAATTTAAATGATTACGGGATTGAATGAGGTGTAAGCGTAGATATAGCTAATTCAATCTGCATTATCCTTTAAGGACCTAATAACAGTTTAACCTGGATTGCTAACCACCGTAAAAAAAATTGGAGCTCACCAGGCGATGTTACCCAGGTCCCAAATCTAAATTCTGGAATAGCTGTTTCATCGACTGTTCAATGGGGGAAACTAATTATTATACGACTACACAGGCATAAAATACATAAAATATAAGCTCACAAAGGCAAGAATGGAAGCGCAAGGGAACGACATCTTGCCAGACACAAATCGATGCTAATGTAGCATGCCTCGAAGGGCTTAGATTTGACTGGCTTTTTTGTAGTTTGAATTTTCGTTCAGTTTTTTAACCCCGTTTCACATTAGGCGAGCCTGGGTGATGGTAAATTTATTAGAAAATATACTAAAAATTCACGCGATCCATACATTCGCAAAAAGCTTCTCCAATTCTGTTATTGTATCATTCCGGAGCGCATTTCCAATTTTTCCAACAAAAAATAAAGCAATCGCATCGCAACCAAAAATTTACAGTTTTCATGATTTATAAGAGGTAAGTACTGGAGAAAACAATCCCGCATTGTTGTTTCAAGTGGCATACTTCATTCTCTTGTAACATGAGGATATATCGCGCATTTCTTAAAATCAAATGAATATTTTATCTTGAGAGTTGCGGAACTTGAAACAAATTGAGTTTCCAGCCATAAATCAACTTACCAGATAACGGAAGCATTGGCAACTAACTATTGTTGCATTTAGATTTGATTAATAAATTCGAGATCATTATTGATAGAAAATTCGTTACTCAACTTCCCAAATTTAGTTTTCGGGAAAGTTGTGTTAATTAAAAGTTGCATATTATTAACATAAAGTTAGCACAACAGAAAATATGTGGGTAGTTAATGCGGCATAAAAATGTCATTTCCAAAGAAAAACGATGTGAACAAACTTCGTTTTGTTTTGCTCAAAAACTTTTAAACCGGTGGCGCTTTTTAAAGAGCGAAAGAGGAAGCATTCATTTCAAAGTTAATATTATTTTTATATTATGGCATTTACTTTGTACTTTTAAATTGTATTCCGTCGCATTTATTATTGTAAAACTAATTGGATTAATTAAAAAGTCACAATTATTGCGTCCAAGTTAAATATACAGAGTTACCGCTTTTAGAAACAATTTTTTGCATTAACAAAAGCGCTTTCGTTAAATTTCCTGATACGATGAACAGGGGTGCAGTTTAACGTCATGCCCGGGACCAGTCCGTTCGAAAGAATAATTATAAACCGGGGGGTCTGGGAGGTATGTAATACCCCCATACCCCCTTGTCCTTTATTGACGCATCAAATTTTATACTAGGTTCTTGCGGGACTATTTTTGTAAATGGATGTTAACTGGTAACATAAAACTTTTTGTATAAAATTTCATGCCACAAATTGTGGCTTTAAGAGCCCCATGGGCCACGGCTAGATTGATATTCTCCGCTAATATGCTGTGCGAATGCTGCAGTATTATTGCGCTAATATAATTTAGTATATTTATCAATTATCAATATTGTGATGTTATGCGATATTATGTTATATATTATATTTAGTTTGTAAAGTGGTTTATCCGTAAATATACGTTAGGTATTATTATAATATATTCCTACAATTTGTAGGAAGCACATTATGGGGGAGTTAAAAAGTTCAGTATATTGAGAGCAATAATTAAATGTTGCATTAAACTTTAGTGACAGCATTTGTTTACATGATGAAATAAATTAAGCGCAGCGCAATATTGCTAAATTAACAAAATTTATTTAAAGCGTTCTCGGAGTAAATCAATGTTTACATAAATGTACGCATACATATATTCAAAATTTAAACGTTATTATATAGTTACTCACAATACATTAAGCTTTATCGTAAAATTTTCGAAAGCTTTGACGAAAAAATAGGAATATAATAATTCAGACATATAAAATTCATCGATTCGACCGACGTTAACGTAAACGGTAAATAACTGAAAACGGAAAAAGAAGGTTTACGATATTTTACTATAATCAGTTGTTGTTAGGGTTACAAACCCTCCCGGATTCGACGGAAATCTTCCGGAATGGATCTAGTTTTCCCGTAATTATCTCGACTCTGCATAAAGTGTTATATTCTACCGGTTCGGTTTAAATAAAAGCCTTATTGAATTTTGAACTGGAAATAACTTTTTTCAATCAAAATAATTATCGTTAAAAGAAGACGCGCTTTCAATAGAATATCGAATCTCAATGCCAGGCTAAGAAATGGCGAATTTAAACTTTGATTTTCGAGTCGACTCGTTATTTTTTACGATAAAAACATTCTCGCTTTTTATTTATTTTATCGTTCGGTTATCGGAATCCAAAATGTATGAATTACACCTCCCCGCCCGCCTCCGCTTGTTAAGTTCAACCGTTTACCACACAACCCTCGTACAACTCCATCTCCTAATTAAATTAAAATTCTTTGATCAAATGGCAATGGTATTGCATTACGGTAGTAACAAAACCGAACGAAAGAAACAAGAAAATGAGGTGTAAAGCACTCCAGGACGAAAAATTCCCGACTCAATTGTAATTCGTCCTTTGAGACGACCGCTATTATTATCAAGTTGAACTTTAAAATACAATTAAATAATTTTCGCGATATCTGAAATTTACACGTTTCGGCTAGGTAAACTGTGTTGCGTCGATCATTTCGCCGTTTACATCAATAAAATAAATTTTATTGTTTTCGGTCATCAGTCCGTTAAGTATGAATACACAATTCAAGTGCCTTTCATGAAACAGCTCCCTGAAATGGTAATTCAATGGGCTCTTTCGAAGGTGTCGTTTTCATAATTATTTGCTGTTTACGCTGTTACACTGAAAAAAATATTTTTGGATTTTCATCAGCTCACCATCGACTGATTGGCACATTTTGGTTTCATTGTTCAGCACAAAGTGCATTCATCCCTAAAACAAATTGACTATATAAAGCGACGATCTTGTTTCGCACGTTCTTGTATTTCTTCACGAAATGTACGTGTCTACTTTCGTCGTCTGCTTGTAATATTTCCTGATGACACCGAGGTTTATATGGATGATACTTTTTTGTGTTTTTTTAATATCTGATATATCGCCGACTTTAACTTTTGGGTAATTTGTCTTACGCTGTACGTTGGCCAGATATTAATCATCCCCCAAACACGTTCTTCCAATCAGTGCTGCTCTTTTAATTTTTAACTTGGGCACATAACCTGTTATTATTAGTCCTTGTATATTGTAATAATAATGTTTGTTGCAGGAAGGGCGAAGCACCATGCGGCGCCCAAATTGTGGGTCATCGTGACAACATGACCAATTCGACACTGATGCTGAACGCATCTATCATCTATGCTCCTCACGAAGCTGCTTACACTATCACCCAAACTGTTATCATAAGCATAATAGCAATCTTTTTATCTTTCATAACCGTAGTTGGAAATGTTATGGTAATGGTTTCTTTCAAAATCGACAAACAACTACAAACTATAAGCAACTACTTCTTATGTTCACTGGCCGTAGCAGATTTAGCAATCGGATTAATTTCAATGCCATTATTCGTTATTTCTACTTTGTTAGGTTATTGGCCATTAGGACCTTTAATTTGTGATACATGGTTGGCACTAGATTATTTGGCTAGCAACGCGTCGGTACTTAATTTGCTCATTATTAGTTTTGATCGATATTTTTCGGTGACCAGACCGCTCACGTATAGGGTAAATAGGACGACAAACAAAGCTGCATTCATGATAGGGTGAGTAAATTTTTATGTTGTTCCTTCTCTCATTTCTAAAGGTAAATCTTTGTTCGACATATAAAGTCGATACAGAGTGTTTACAAAATATGTATTCTATGACACAATAGAATAATCTCGAAGGGGAAATAAATTTGTATCGTAAATATTAATCATGAAAATGCATAATTTTCTTATCGTTTTTTATTATTTACAGTTGCGCTTGGGGAATTAGTCTGCTATTATGGCCACCTTGGATATACAGTTGGCCTTATATCGAAGGAGAGAGAACTGTACCTGATAACGAATGCTACATTCAATTCATAGAAACAAATCATTACATTACTTTTGGTACTGCCATTGCGGCTTTTTATGTTCCAGTTACCGTTATGTGCATCTTATATTGGCAAATATGGCGCGAAACAGAAAAAAGGAAAAAGGATCTCACACATCTGCAAGCGGGAAAAAAGGATAGTAGTAAAAGAAGCAATTCGAGGTAATTTTAAAATTTTTCTATAATATTAAGACGCAATCGGACCGTTCGCCTATTTGTACTGGTCAAACGCATGCAGTAAACGGAAAAATTATTGGCGAATTAACTACAAATCGATATCGCGACTACGTTTTCCAACTGGAATTCGCGTTGTCACGGTAACCGATTTAAAAACCGCCGGCTCTTTGGAGACCACTCTGTATTTTAATTTTGACTTGAACAAACAAGCAATGCGAATAATTTAAATTTCCAATTAATGCAAAGATGGCCGCTACGAAAAATCTTGCTAGCTAATTTTTAAAAAGTTTACGCGAACTCATTTGGAAAATTATGGCGAGAGCCTGAGAATGGGCAATAATTTTGAGTGCCACTTTCGAAATTTCTGGCAAATGTAATTTACAATTGTCTAATGAGTACTACTCGGTTAATGAATATTCAAATATTGGTATATTCAATGCCATCAATAAATGACGCGATAAAGCTCTTTATATACTAAAGAGTTTATTAAATCAGATAAATATTGACTCGTGTCATCACAACAGCTAGGGGAGAAGAAAGGTTCCAAGTGTTCTTGTGCAGACCAGAAAATCGTAGAAACACAATATGAATAATGTTTTACATAATGCCAATGAAAATACCGATACATCAAAACTCCGATAATATAACTTCGTTATTGTCATTGTCGTAGCTTTAATTCTTAAATGAATTTCGTTTTTCCTATTTTATTCAAAGACGACTCTTTTTACAATTAGATGAAAAAAGTTAATGTTTCCCTGGAATCGAACCGGGTACCTTAGCAGTGTTAGTAGTTGATCGGCCTAACTACTAGGTCAATGAGCATCTCTTGGACTTGGTAATACCAGTACGCCCCTGTTGTCGTTTTGATGTTATATTATTTAAAAAATGTATTCTACATTTATCTATGAATCAGTGTGTTCGTGTGTAGCGAGGAAGCCAACAATGCGTGTGCCACAGTGGAGACAGACGATTGGAGGAGGCCACGCTCGGAATCTTCTACAGGGGCCGACAACGATTCTGTATATATGCATAGTACTTGTATTGACTACCGATCTCGCAGAAGAAAACCGCCGGTAAGTAAACTTTTTTCATTATGCTACTACTTAATTCTTACGGCTGACTCTCGATGAGCCAATTTCAGGTTATTATTATTATCGACAGAAATTCGTAATCGTGCATCAATTATTTGTTAGGCTGCATTAATCAACAATCGACAAGCAATTTGCTAATTGCTCTAAAGGAAACGAGATGAACTACCAATTAAATTCTAGATTAGGAGATTAGGCTTGCTCGCAGGGGTGGAAGTATGTTTGTAAAAGTAAATAATTTAGAAAACATCCTTGTGTTATTAACCTATTACATCGATAGCACTAACTTTTAGGATTATATTATCCGCGTCGCGCGCCAAGGCTTAGCCCAAAGGTTCTCAAAACTAGGAAGGTACCTAAATAATATTCTTTTCGTTTGTGGAAAACCCACACGGCTATGCGGGCGTTATTCAATTACGAACTATGTTTTGTATAACATGTTTAAAAGTTAACGGTGTTTAGAATTCACCAAATTTATAAAGCAATTTGAAACTTTATCGACTCTTTTCACTTCACTTGGAATGTAAGATACAATTTCACCAGAATTTGTCTAAATTGATTTAACGCTTCGTTTATATTCTGAAACAAGTTGTTGTCGAGGAAAACATCGAAGAGAATTTTCAACTTTTCTATTTATTTAAATCGGGCTCGGATGGTTATTAAATGTACACCATTACGTTCCGAGTATGATGGCACCGCAGGCGATTTTTTGAAAAAACATCCAAATGCAAATTATTCACAAATGGGCAAGGTGGTATTAATATTTTAAACCGCCCATAATAATATAAAAGATAAGTTCTCCCAAATTAAACAAACGAGAAAAATAAATGTGTTTTTAATATTTTTAGCAGGCTGTATCGACCTGCCCTGCTAACTCATTATAAATTAAAGAATAAATTAAATTGTAATCCATTTTACTGTCTAAAGTCGAAACATTATTAAAATTAACATTAAAAAAATTTAAATTTAACCCTGCGCCGTATGGTTCGTAAACTTCCTATGTATCTCAGTTTATAGTCTTCAGCCGAGGGAACTTACTGATTGACGTGGGCTTTGAACCAAGAAAAAATGACCTTTTGAATAATGAATAAAAATTATAATAGTTTTATATCTAACATTTTGAAATGGCGCTTTTTTCAACGGGCCGGGTAAAAATCCACCTGATTTCAGTGTAGCCGAATTTAGTTTATCCTGCTGAAAGAATACAAAAGGTGTAAATCCGGGGAATACCCTCCAGCACAAAAGTGAATATGACTCCCTCGATCTTTCTTAAAAATATTAAGTTCATATTTGACGGCGGCGCCCATAACCCAACCATAATACTGGGTAACAGTTGAAGAACCTCAAAAATGTGTATGTGCAAAAACTTCCATTTTCAAAGTGTTTATCGACGAAAGACTCGAGAAGTTGCATCGATGCATTTTTATAAAATGTAAAAGTCGTCGGGACGGTCGTGTAGTTTGATTGTAGACTTCCGGAAGAGTCGACCTAGTTTCTAATAAGGTACCTAGCTAGCCAGCTCCAATGTGACATACATTCTGCTACCTTAAATTTTTTCCTTTTATTTTTGTTCGAGTCGTGGAATTTTAAATTAACATTTAATTGTGAACAAATCACAAAATCGAACAAATTTTAATTCAATCTATTAGCTCTTTTGAGTGCTTATTCAGTTATTACAAACGCTCAAAGCGGATATTAAGAGCATTTTTCTTTAATTTCCTATTAATTATTGAGCTGCAAAATATACGTCGTTATTTAAATTTCCCTTTTCAGTGGTGGTAAATTTTGCTAAAAATTTTCGTTAAATGTATTTTAATATTAAATGTGTTGGTTGGAGTTGGCTTTTGTAAGTGCCAATAGTTTTGACAGTTTCCGCCTAAAACACAGTTGTATCTATGTGTCCCTATTGTGGAATCGATAACACCATTGTTTACAATTATGTCGTGCTTTGTGCGGAAGAAAATTTTCGACATTAAAGAAAATTATATTTTCAGAGACCGGGTAGTTGGTTGGGAGGCTGGGTTTGGCAAATACGAATGTGGTGCCTCGCGTGGTGGCATTCGGGTCGTGAAGACAGCGATACGGAAGAAGAGAGTCCTAGCGAACAAGCTGCAGGATATATTACACCCATGTCACTCGAAACTCCTCTTCAGAGTTCAGTTTCGCGTTGTACTTCTCTTAACGTTATCAGGTAAGATATTTTCTAATATGTAATTCAAAGACCAGGTATCAATTTACACAAATGTGCTGAAACTTTGCCATCATAATCGATAAATCGATGTCCAACTCGCTTTGGGTTTAATAAATGATTATTGGAAAACTTTTTTTAATAATGTTCGACTCAAAAATGTGTCATGTTTTCATAAATGAAAAGTTTTTTCAAAAGTTATCAATTTTTGTTGTTAATCCGACAAACAAAAAGTACACTCCAGAAACTATCCATCCAGGAATTTTGATTACAAATTATTTCGCAAGTGCCTCACTTCCTGTTTCCTCCATAATTCAGAAACTATTTCAATGCTATATATTATTTAATTCCACGATAGAAATAGAAGACGCAATGCTTTTTTTCGCTTTTCCGCTGACACTTCAAGTTTCCACTTCTCCGCCTCGAAGTTCATACAGGATACAGGAGCTTCTGCAGCTTTGTAATGTCTCTATGGTTACAGGTTACAGATTTGACAATTTACTAGATGTAGTTTACTTCGCTTCGCTGCTTTACTGGATAATATAACAGAATCCAAATAGTAGATTCGAATCTAGCAAGCTCATCCAGTCCGCTTTCAGTTATTCATGCAGTGGCGGCTCGTGGGATTGTTCCATGGTGGTGCCAGAATTTAACGTATCAATCAACTTTACGCCGGCCGTAGATATCGAATGAATTTTAAGCAGCAACGAATCTTTAATTTTAAAATTTTTTCATGCAAGCGGCTTCGTTACTGTATTTCGGCCATCGATTTTGCTATTTTATTTAAAAATTCCACTTGAAAAAATTTTCACACTACAGTGACTGCTCACAGTGCTACCCTGACGAATTGTGAAGAATAAATTATTTTCAAAATTTATTTTTCAGGCGTAATTGATGAATTATGGAGCATTTATTAAAATATTAAGGCTTGAAGAAAATTATGCGAGAAAAATTCCAGCCGTGTATTCAGAAAGAAAAAATATATTCATCATTACCTACTTAATTATACCGCACTTTTGTAAACTTAAAAATTAATTAAAAATTTAAAACAGTTGAACACAAAACCTTTCAAATCGATTACGTAATTAAATTTTGATTGAGAGCGGGCACGATAAAAGTCGTTATTGTAATCAACGTTTATTTCTAAATAATATTCGTCGTTATAATATTATAAAAGTATTTCAAAAATGATTTAATTAATTTGAAGGAAAATGTAATAACGGAAGAGTCTAAAAATAACAAAAAGTTACAACTAAATCGATGAGTTTACTATATTTTTATCATTTTATTTACACTGAATTGAAACGAGAGTTAAAAATAAATGGATGTTTTTCAAACTCGAGAAAATGTTGTTAATGTGTTTTTTCACGATCGCAGTTTGCACGGAATATTGCTGAGAAACTTGACATTAATAAAATGTAATCTCCTTACCCCCTGGTACATCTTTCTCCTTTTTCCCAACGAACGATTTCTCGACAAAATTACAAGATTAAACTTAATCTCCCTAGTCGCGACCTTATTTGTTCAGGTGTCCTTGAAGCTTCGGGTATCTTCCATCAGATCAGATGGTAAGATAATAATTTTCAGTTTAATTAATCTACATATTTTAAATTTCTAAGAAATTTTTATTTTTTCAGGGATCCATACGTTGTGGCATTTTCGCAACAGCAGCGTGATGCTCCACAGTCAAACATGACACCAACACCAACGCGACTAACACCTCGTGACACCAGGAGCTTACCAGCAGCGAATCGTTTGACCGGACTATCTTTGTCGAACGATAGCGTGTACACAATTTTAATTCGACTTCCCGGCGAAGGCAATGAAGGAACACCATGTTCGAACACACCTTCCATCAAAATGATAGCAGAAGACGTACAAAAACCAATAAGATCTCACACGGACATAAATTTCACCCTTGGCACCGCTCAAAGTAATCACGTCAATAGAAGACCTTCTGCCATGCCAGACATCAGAATACCTTTAAACGCCAAAATAATTCCCAAACAACTGACGGGAAAACCGATGCTCACGAACGCGTCGAAACAGCAAGCCAAGAAGAAGAAAAAGACGATAGAGAAGAAAGCGGAAAGAAAAGCGGCAAAGACACTCTCCGCTATATTGTTAACTTTTATTATAACGTGGACACCTTATAATATTCTTGTTTTGTTAAAACCTGTAACATCAAGTGCGCGAATACCTCCTCAAGTGTGGGATTTTTTTTATTACCTTTGTTACATCAACTCCACCATAAATCCAATGTGTTACGCTCTATGTAATGCAAGTTTTCGTCGCACATATTTAAGAATTCTTAAATGTAAATGGCACAATCGCAATAGGGCAGCTATGAACAGAGGTTTTTATAATTAAGTCGGACGCACCTGGTTTAACGCAACAATAAAAATCCCAAACGAACTTGATACCAAATCAAGAACACTAAATGTTTTTTCTATATTTTGTAAATGTATATCGCTCAATCCGTGTTCTAAACCGTGCGTGGAAGAACTAGTAGATTAAATTACAGATATTTATACCATAATATAGAGGCTGTGTGTTAGATTTAGTTTTAATTAATGTTCTTGTAACAGCAAGACCAATTTTTGGACACCTATTGTAATTCGACATGCAAGGTTGTCTTCCACATTCCTAAAATCTTGTAAATGGCAGCTTGACAAAGAAAAAAAATGATTGTGTGTACATTGCTAGCAAGCGTAACTGCTGTCGTGTTTGTACTTGTACTTGTGTAACGTAATTGTATTGTTTCCTTTGTCAAAAAAAAACGAAGCTTTGTAGCATATTGGTGTACCTATAGCAATTTGTTTAGGAGCAATAATTTGCAAGAAACACAATAAATTTATTTCATTCGTCAACACTATGGTGCCAAAAAATAGCAACGATTGCTGCTTTATTCAAATTTTATGACTGTTTTAATATAAGAAAATTCTTTCCTTTTCATTTTGTAAAGTTTACAACACCACCATGGTCTCAAAAATTATATTTTAATGATTACTTGCTTTGAGGAGTCGTAAATTTTACAATTTTGATGTGACTAATAGAATAATAAGTACATTGACAATCTTCCTCTTAATATTTTGTCCTTACACGTGAATAAATTGCTTCTTCCGTAGATCATCGTAAATGTGTTGGGAAAATTTTGGGCCGCTGCCCTCTGATTGGATCTGCAGAAATCCAAACTGAAACACAACAACATAAGTGTAGGTACAAACAATTCCATTCTTCCATTTATTTACTTCCAGCGTTTGATTTGGATAACATTTTGACTGAATATTTGCCAAACATTCTCGTGCCTACACTTTTTTGTTGTCTTCCTTGTTTGAATATCTGCAGGGATTCAAAAGTTGTTCTGTAAATAGATAATATAACTGTTTTGTTGCTGCTCTGTATGTTCCATCATAAACAGATGGTTTGTTCTGCAACAGCCAGTTAACTCAATCTGTTTATGATGGACAAAGCCAAAAATCGACCCGACATATTTACCGTAGTCACCTCAAAACAAAAAATGTGACGAAATTAAACTAAGAAAACATAAAAATGTTAATAATTTAATTCTTCGCACACACGAGATTTTTCATTAATAGCAGGACTGAACGACACGGGCCTACCTTAACAATTTTAACGATTTCGAGACAAGTAAACATTTACAGTAACAATAAAAGCTTCAATTCTCGTGTGTGTGCAAAAGGAATTTAAACTAAAAAGTTTGTTCATTTGCTCAATTTACAATAAGCTTAATTTTGTTATTAGTCAAATTTTTGTACAAGTTCGGGGCGCGAGGAAATCTGTCATCGTCGCAGGTTAAAAGAACAAATGATCCCACACGAGTTACGCATTCCAGGTTACACGGAAAAAAAGAAAGTCGTGACGTATTTCTGTCGGGCCCTTAACGATATTTGCATCAACTTATCGATTAAATTATTTTTAACTAGGAAGCATTACGAACAGAATATGAAAATGGAAGATAATAAGAAAAATTTGATGTGCGTAGTTTTGTATAGTAAAGCGTCCCTCCATAAATGGTGGAAGGGCGCGAAATCGTTTGGTTTTTGAATTTTTGATTTAAAAAATGAACATTATGTACATGTAATGATTAACGCACATTAGATTACAATTTAATATAAAAGTAAAAACAAGACTTTTTGTAACATTTACCGTTTCACTATCAAATAGTGGTTTGTAAATGAATTAATAAATAAAATGTTGTTTTATATTCTAATGTAATAAAGAAATTTTATTAAACTTCCCACTAAATCAACTGACAAAGTTACGGGTATTATAAATATAATAATGTTAATGAATATGTATAAAATAATGAGATAATAAAGCTCGGTTTAAATAGAGTATTAATATTTCAATTTTACTAGATGTTTGTATGTTTTAGCATTAAGGGTGCAAATTTATCGGGCCTTTGCGGAGACGTACTTGCATTAATTTATTACATTTGCTCCGTAAATACCCGAATTATGCAAATACATATAATATAATAATAAAAATATTTATTCTATTCTTCTAGAATGCTCTATGCATAAAACCTTTTTAAATTTCACAAATATACTTCTATGGCAATTTGTAAAATTTATTGGTTTTCTTAAACAAAATTACCAGTACCGGCTTTAACCAAAATAATGCTAATCATCAAACACAGGTTTTGTTTTAGGGATATTAGGTCTGTATTATAGAAATAATTCCACCCAACGGTTCCAAGTCCAAAATTTTATATTACAGCAGTAGAGCGTCGATAATCCGGATCAATTGTGACCGGACCCTATCCGGATTATCAAAATGTCCGGATTTTCAAAAAGAATCAAAAAAATGTCGTTTGAGTTCATAACCAAAAAAAAGCTTGCTAAAACGGTTAATAAATCACTTTAGTGGTTAAGTAATTGCAGCAGATAAAGAAAAACATTAATTAATATGAAGTTATAATGTGGTATTTTAATAAAAGTTTAGTAAAAATAAAAATATAAGAACACTCACGCATTCTTTTGTAGCGGTAAGACGACTAAAAAAAAATTTTCTCAACCGGAATTGAATCCGGATTATCGACGGTCCGGTTTTCTGACGTCCGGATTATTGACGCTCTACTGTATTTCTTGTCGGTTAAAATTTTAAAATTATTTTTAAAATGGCAGAAATTATTCGCGATGGCAATTCGGTAATAATAAAATATTGGAAATTACCAGAATTTTTTCACTTTTATTCAAAATTAATTTATTGTAGGTTCAATTTTTAAATATGATCGAATAACTTTTTCGGGGGGTTATTTTGTAACCCTCAGAACCCCTGGCCAGGAAACTTTTATTTTATTCTGTAGTGAGTCAAGGGCTGAGTTGAATTTAAGAGCGGATACAAGAGAGGGGAGGGAATGAAAACAAAAGGAAAATATACAACATTTTACCTAAATTTTCATTAAAATATATTCATTTACCCCCCCCAGCCCAATTAAAAGCTGGACTCCAGTTTTATAATTTGGGCTCGGTCAAAACATACAAAAATATTCATTATATTTTCAAAAACCATTATTTTTGAATGAGAGAACAAGTTTTATTGGATTGATGAACAAATTATTAAATGCAATAATTTGGTTTTTAGGTAATTTTTTCATCAAAATGTGTGGTTTTCTGAGTGGTTCCTCTGGCGGGTCGAAATGCAGAATAAATTATGTGATCCCTGAACAGGAGGCATGAAATATTGAACTTGAAAATATTGGTTTTGATTTCAAATTTAAATCGTGAGACATAAATTTATGCTTACCTATAAATAATGTTGGTAAAACATATTTATTGATCTGAGAGTATAATTTACAAATATGAAGATTAAATTGACAAAAACCCTTTCCAAAAGGGTTGCTCCGCCTATGTCGTGACTTTTATTGTACTATACAAGTATTTAAAAAGTACAAGTACAAAAATTAAAATATAAGTATTAATATGGCCGCTTCGGTCATTAAAAACATCCCCCAAAGTGGCCCCAATTCAAAAATTGTGCTTTGTCAGCAGAAGAAATAAAAAAAACAATTATTTCAAAAATGAAAGGAAAACTTTAGGTTGATTCATAGTTTAATAGTGTTATTGGAAGTAATTAACCAAAAACAAAAGAAATGTACCCATTTTCGCCTGGTTTGTAGTTTGATTGGTTCACAATTTTGTTTGCTGAAATAAACAAAAATATAATAATTGTTTGTAGTAACAATGACACGTGTTTTGTTTTTATTCGTTCGTGAGATTTTAATCGTAGTTATTTTAATATTGTAACCATCTGACGAGATAGAATAAAAACGATATTTTTTTAATGTTGAAAACACGAACCTTGTCGCGGGGTATATACAAGCAATTACATATTTCTAATAATTTCTAAAATTGTAATTTATTTCTTTCGGGGTTAATATTCTCGAGATATTAAATCTAAGATCCAAGATTAAAAAACTTCTAATTTGTTTAATCAACAACACCGTTCATATTATGTTGGGGAAATAAGGGGATGGGGTAATAAGAACACTATATATTTTAAAGTATTTTTTAATGAAAGAAAGCGAAAAATCGTTAAATTATTAAAATAGAAAAACGTGAAATGCATGGCCTCTTCGTTACACCACCAATCACGTCAATTGCTGCATATCTGTCAATTCGAGACAGGGCTGATGTTGAATCACCGTCTCCACAAAAACTGCGGTAAGAAAAGCTAGAAGACTGGATAAGCAACAAACTTCCCTAGAAGACATTTACCCGTAAGTTTCGTATTATTTCGTGTCGTTTAACTTAGGCAAAATTTAATCAAGTAAATAAAATAGAAATCTCTTAAAAGTTAAATAAATCTAAGATAGAAGATTATTTTTCTTGTGCGTTAAAACTCCCAGATTTGTTACGAACGGCGTGCCGGGCTTTTCTAAAGGAACTTCCAGGTGGTCAATGTCATTTTCGTTAATCGAATGCACGCTATTTTGTTTCTTTAATACTTTCTTACACTGAGCTGATTGCACCCTTTGTATAAGTATCTGTGAGAAAATGTTATTAGTCACGCAACGCGTCAATCAGTCTTATTCACCTGCTGTCTTCTAAGTTCGGCTTCATCTAATTTTTCTTGGAGCCGAATCAAGGAAACGGTAGGACTTGTCTGCTGATCTTCCAATTTTTGGAACCGCTTAGGCGGGTGCTTTTTTATTATACTTTCCGATTCGGTCTCTTCAAAAGGAATATCGAAGGATAACCCATTTGCTGAAACGATAAAAACACGGTTTTAATCTTCCGTTCACGACAAGGTTGGCATAAATATACATTTTTTTAATCTTCACGAAAAAAAATTATTTTAATTACGATATCGTGACAAAATGGTATTAATTTGGATGTAAATGATATGCAAAGTGTATACATTACATTGAAGAGAAATGAGCATTCTAATTGACTTTGAAAAATATTTTAATTTGATTGAAATCTTGCGGAACTGATTTTTGCCGTACGTCTGATCGGCTTGGTGCAACGAAGGACAATTGGAAAATTGTTTATCATTTGCATAATAAATAACAAAATTTGACACAATGAACCATATTTCATTATTTTCAAGAAAATACCCTACACTTTCATGTCGAGTTATATATAATCGCGTCTATTGTTGATAGGGTAGCCGATGATATTAATAATGACGGTGGTATTGTCAACCATTTTGCCTTACTAAAGGCAATAACCTCATTAGTTATTAATGGTAATTCAAAAAAAGTGTAGCATATAGCACTAATGACATCTAACAGTTGGTGATAACCCGCACGCGACTGTTTGCAAAATATAACATATCGGCCGTTTTCCGTTTTATCTATAACTTACTTGTTTGGTGCACATTGTTTATGATTCCATTTTCAAGAAACTCCGTTTGAGGATCTATCCCTTCCAACGGTGGAACGTCGGACAATTTAATCGCCGACGGTCTTTTTTCTAGCGTTCCATTCGAAATGGCTGTAACAGAGTTCGTTCCATCCAGAGGTTCCACCGTCAAATTTTTAGCAGCACTGCATCCCATTTTCAGCAAGTATTCTAAAAACAGACTTGGTCAGCAATATTAACATATCAAAGGTCAACAAATTAAAATCAAATGGCATGTCTGCACGTAACTAAACTTGGCTAAATTTCCAAAACCCATCAGCAGCTTAGGTGTAAATTATAATGTTTTGTTGGAATTTTAATTTTTCCTCGGACCGGACTAATCACTTTTCGGAATTTATTTAATTTTACAAAGTATAAAGTGATAGGTACGAAGAATTTGAATGTATGCATGGGTAAACATGGTGATCGATAGTTTGTATGGTCATTTCGAAACACGAACACAATAAACAGTAATTTATACAAATCAATTATTTAAAATGAAGGGTTAACAAAATCGCTTAACGAATTTGTCAAATGTTAAAGGGTCACGAACTAGAAAAAAAAATGAGCTTAGGAAGCTGCTTGCAGAAATGGACAGAGCTGAGTCGTCAAATCCTGACTTGGTGGAAAAATTGTATCCATTGAATAATAAATTACAAGGTAAACATACAAACACATGAATAACTTAGACAGGGCTTACTTAATAATTGATTAATATTCTTTTGTATAGGAACATTCATAATCTGATTTCTTATGGATCTTCTATTTTTATATTTGGTTGATATTTGTTCTGCGGGAAAGGTGACTTCGAAACGGGGAAACCACCCAAATTTTTTTCCAAAATTTGATGAAAAAGCTTCTTTTGTTTTTGGAAAAATAGACCAAGTCAAATTCGTCCATTTTAAAACCTATTCAAAATGGAAATCTCAGACAAAAAAATATTTCTATAATTTTTATAAATACAAATTTGGAAAACCAAGTTGCAGACTTACCGAACCATCAATCAAAATAAGTAACAATATTTTAAAAAACTTACCTATCACAATTTCAAAAAACTTAACTAACTGCACGCATTGTACGAAGCACCAACATGGAGTTTATCAGGTATTGGATTGGCGGTTTAATCAAAATATAAAAGAGAATAAATTTGTATCACCGCGTTTGCGTAAAGGGATTGTTTGCATTGATATTCATATACATACGAACAGTTAATACATTAATTTAAAACCTTTACCCTGTTTTTTCTAATTCCAATAACTAATTGTACAAGTTCAGCTTTTCCATGTTCTAATTAAAAACGAAACAGTTGTTGACGCGCTCCTCGACCTCCGGAAAAAATGGATTAGTAGAAATTGGTTTTTAGATACCTAATCAAAATTTTCTTAAATTCTCACAAAAAAAAATCGATATAAACTTAAATGTGTAACTCAGGCAGGTATATTATTATTTGATAGAAAGTTCAACGACTTTGAGCTTTGTTTTGTGAAAGTTTGTACTTACAAATTATTATTGACGAATATGGAGCACCCTTATTTGTTGACGAAATTACATCCACTTTTTCAATTTCTCTAATTGCGGTTTTTCTTGGTATATCGATGTTGTTTGTACGACAAATTGGGTTCAGTTCCATTCAATAATAAAAATGTTAGAGCAATTTATTGAAAGACTTCTGAAGAATATAATATAAAAATTTTCAGTTGGGATAGCTATTCTTGAATTCTCTTCTACAATTTTGGTCCATCGTACATGCTGGCTGCTCAAAAACTATTGTACAAATTTTTTCAAGCGCGCTGTTTTTATATTTTAAATTTAATACATTTTTAAACAACGATAACGATAAAAAATGAGTTAAGGACAATAGGAATCTCGTTAGTCTATTCATGTGTGTCATTAATTATAATTGTATACCTACTATATATTATACTGACCCAGAAATTGAATTAAAGCAATCGTTTTTTTGATTTTTAGAATAGAAGTTAAGGAGTCTACATAATAATTAGGTATATAAAATTGTCAGGATTGCAACTAGGCGTTCGCTTCCTGCAAGAAAAACAAGCTTTTCTGTTTCGTGTCTTGTGAATATTATAATCTTGATTGTGTTTAATATGTAAAGAAGATAAACATTTACACTCGTCAATAATAAAACAGTAATGGCGTATGTTAATGTAAAGTTGTATACCTAAAGCATAGCCTAAAGTACTCACTTAATAGTTTCTAAAGTTCGAAACGAAAAACCTAAATTGAAGTTAAAAAAATTATTTTAGACAAATTAAATTCCAAAAATATGAAAGTTTATGATTTAACACTATAAAAAAATAATAAATTACTTAAAAACATAAAAATCGTTGATTAATTCATTTTAAATAGTGTAAATAGCTGGCAATACAGTGTACTTTTAACCTCTGCTACTGCTAAAATCGTTTAATAAATTGATTTTAAATAGAATTTCGTGAATTATGACCGAATTAAATTTAGAAACAAAAATCCCGTCTTACTAGATCCGTAATTTTTTAATCCTAGCGACTTCGGAGATTTTTTTAATGCCCGGAACGGCTCCAAAATAGATCGAAAATTTTTAAATGCAGTTTATGCCCAAAAATACTTGTATAACATAAAAACACGTCATGGGCGAAGATAAGTATGAAAACATTCTATAAAACTTGGTTGGGCCATTTTTACTTGATTATAAGTTTCAAATTTGATCCTTTCTAGATTATTTAAAAAATTGTGGTTGTACATTCTTTTGAAAGCAACGCTCACAAAATTACGCGACAAAGAAGGGGTACAATTCCCAGGGAGAACTACGCTAGATAAAAATAAACCACGTTCAAAACCTGCAGGATGGTTTTTAAAAACCAACTTATTGAAGTGAAAATATCGTTAAATTAATAATAAATTGTTAAACAATTAATCAGCAGCAAGGATATATGGTCATGATCTTTTCTGAGGGGTATTCCATACCCCCCAGACCCCCCGGTTTGCAATAATACAACTTTGTGTCATAATCACTTGAAGAAAGTACTGATAAAAAAATATGGAATCACCGGCACTAAAAGTTATAGCGTCCTAAACCGGTACATTGGGTTCTGAGTGCGCACTCAAATGAAAAGCGCCACTAAAGTACTTTAGTATATTTTCAAAAGCGGCACTAAAGTACTTTAGTGACGCTTATTGCCGGCGGTAAAGTAAAACAAATGCTTTCATAAAAAAGTGAATCTTTAAATTTGAGAATTGAAAGAAAAGTTTTTTGACGTTTTAAGCAAAAATAGTAATATAATGTTAGCCTACAATCCTATTAATTTGTTTATTTACATAGCAACAATAAGTACGTGCTCTCTAGAGATTTAAACATATAATACGATATATTTTCAGAACGGTGTTTTATGGAACTAGAACTAGTGAAAATAAATGAATGAAAAACAATCGAAACGTCCAATATCAAAAACGCAAATGTTTATTTTACGCCTGACGCATATGCAACCAGCACTACGAGAACGCATTTGAAAAAGTCTACATGTAACCGAAAAATTTGAAGTTTATCCATTTTAATATTTTCAAAAACATAAATCTCCACTAAAAATCTACTTTTGTATTTTTAAATTTAAATAAATGTGCTAAATTTTCGTACAATCAACTAAGTATCCTATTTATATTTGTGAAAAACTACAGTGGGGTGTTATTCGGCATGGAGTTTCATCCTATAAGAAAAGAAGTTGCTAAATAATCGTAAAACTAGCTTTGCAGACATACTCGACATTATTAGGAATAAATGGGTTTTTAAAAATGTGACACTGGCATGTGACCAGTCAGTATAAAGAGACTTTGCGAATTTATTGCATGCTTCAAACAGCTTAATTCATAAACAACAAAAAAACATGGAAAATTTAATATTAACCGTGTCCGAATGGAAGTCACATTTGGTAGCTATAAATTTTCTTAATTAAAAGATCTTTAAAAATAACCTTTTTTAAAAGCGACTCGAGTAAAAGGGAAAATCCAACAGGAAACAGTCAAGATATAGATTGAAAAGTTCATCTGTCTATGTTCGTTAGTTCGGCTATTATTTCCTGTTCTTCAAATTACTCAATAAGTTTCGATTAGGTGCTTTAACTTTGCTAGAACTTTAGAACTGTGAAAAACTTCCCCTGATGGCTCGGTATCTTTCCATTTGTAGATGCTGTGTAATTTTCTAGGGGAATCCTGCAACGACATTTCTAGAAACCAATTATTTCTGCATCTTCTTCCTAAACTGATCAAGGTTTGCACCAGTAATCGTATTCTAAAAACACATTCAGTTTTTTTCGAATAATAAAATTGTACTCGACAACCTTCCATTGTGCCAACTTCTGCTAATCCACAAAATATATTTTTGCAATAAAATCAAGGAAGTCGGTTTCTTCTATAAATATTCCCGAGTTTAAAACTTGTGTGGTGTAAACATAAGTAAGTATAGATAATTCTGCTTATATGTGAAACTAAAAGCTTACAATAGCGAAGGCCAATTTTATTTATTTTTATTCGTCCAACAGCCTTCGAATAAGTTGCCAAAAAATTCGAATATGTAACTTCTTATTCGCGAAAATTTCGCTTATTTACCGTAAAATCATTGCCAAAAATTAAATAATAGCGATTACTTGTTACAATGTGAAGAGGAATTTCTTTCTGAAATTGATCACACAAAATTTCATGTCCTGACTGACGACATGGCTATAAGAATGCGTAATTGCAAAAGGAAAAAATTAAAAATTTTAGCGGGGTCCTTCATCATCGATACTCGACATGCTCTTGCCGATGCGTTTACTACAATAAAAAATAAAGTCACCCAATTATGTCCATAACTTTTAAGACAAAAAGATAAAAATTTACAAGTCCCATTAACTTTATTTAAATTTTTCAACTTTCTGCATTTTTATTGTTTTAATTAATTTTCTTTCGTAATTTATTAAGATCACCTTGATTCAAGTGTGCGGATAACATAAAAGTGAAATGTTAATGTGCAAAGTGTAAGATAAATCATAGCGTTATTACATTTTAACGAGTAATTCATTTCGTGGCGATTTTATTAATTAAATAATCAATAAACGACAAATTTTTAATAGAAGCATTTGTAAAATTCAATCAATTCAATCAGTTATCGTCGCAGTCGTGATAGACACAAGCTAGCACCAATACGACAAAAAAGGAAAGCTTCCGGTCAAGCATTTCCAAACCTGGACTAATGCCGGAGTCCTACATATTTTCACGATTTGTCTTAACACGTAACTTTTGTGCGATACAACTCGTAAAACCAATTAAAAAACAAATTATTGGATTATTACCACTACACCTCCTCCCTTCCACCGGCCACTGCAGACTTTTATTGCCCAAACGAAAAGAAATTTTCAACAAATTCGCTTTTTGCAACGAAACTGATGGCTGTGTCTTCCAAAATGACGATGTCAATCAATTATATCACACGTTTAAGAAAACTAAAATGGAAATGGTATTCCGCACGCATGAGTGCGCCTGTGATGACCATATAATTTTTATTTCTTTGTTATTGAATGCTATTAGCGATTTGTTCGTGTCATACCGGTACAATATATTGCATTCATAAAACCAAATATATGTCAATCAACGGCGATTGAGTTGAAGCGTTTGAAAGAAAAATTAATTGGGCGTGTAATCATACCTTTCTTTAAATAACTGGAATTTTAACATACAATGTTTACCTTACGATAGCATTTTTCCAATTATACCCGGTTAGTTTCAGTAATAATAGGTATGTAGCAAAGAAAATTTCCTAGTCGGTCTGGAAAAACTAATTGAAAGCTTCGAAGATGTTAAATTCGAAAAATATAAGTGAAAATTTCCAGTGGATCCCCTCAGATCAGATATCTTTTAATCCTTTATTGGGAATCAGATGCAATTAAAATTCTAATTAATTTATTTAGCTTAATATGGCAGCAGTGCATATAAAATAATTAATAAGTTTATTAATTTATAAAATTAAAATAGTCGTATCTGGAAAAAGTATGGTTCGTCATCAATGCTAAGCATTGAAATCCACTCTTTAAGATTTCTTCGTGGTTTTTATTGAACTCATCTGTGGATTTAAGAGATTCAAATTGTTATTGAATGATTTAACGAGGTTTTCATACTAAAGCTGCGTTGGAAAGCGTTCAAAGAACGGGCATAACCTCTGGTTTTTTACAAAATTTGTTTTTATATCTGGCACAGTTTCGGAGTTATGTGCCGAAATGTAAACATCGTTTATCATTTTCCTATATGTGACGGCCATGCTTCACTTGGACTATACGAAAACCTTGAAATATTGTTTGTTTCTAACATAAATATATTTAAGATAACGCTGTTCTGTGTACAGCACCTCGTTAATTCCATTTGGCAACCAAAATGTAATTTATTTAAATTCGTAGTATAATAGTTTCAACGGCTCATAACTTGCAAGCTTTTCTATATATCAAAATAACGAGTATATGAAAACATGTGTATTTTTTTGTTATCTAAATTTTCTATTTAAAACTTTTTTTGATATCTGTCAAAGTTCCCGAGTTATAAGCAAAATTACAACAGTCCGTCGCCGATTTAATAATTTTAAATTGCCAGCTGAGCCGCGGTTAGAATAATGGGAATTTTTAACATATTGTTCATAATACTACGATTATCGTTAGACCAACCCTATACTTTCTGTTCCGTTTTGTCATTCGGAGTTACAAAAAAATGTAAAGGATATTCCAGTTACATTTCGATAAATCAATGCCGCGCAGGTGTTATTCCATTGTTTACGACAACAGTAAAACTGCAGATTTCCAATTGCTTTTCTATAATAGCTCCTATTAGAGACAATAAAAGCAAGGTAAAACCTTCGGTTAATTTGCTACACGGTTTTTACTGGCACTGCATACCATCAATAGATAATCTTCCAAAGATCGACTCATGGATCTGTAAATTACCCAATTAATCTTACTGCCACCTCGAACTAATTCCTACGTAATTTAAGTAGCGCTTTGGTAAATATAAGAATTTAGATTTAACCTGGCGCACTTACACGTGGAATCCCATTTTGGTCGATTTTATTTTTGTAATTTTTCAGTCCACGAAAATTATAAATAGGCAAGAATCCTCCCTACCATTTCCTATTTCCATTTAGAAAAACATTTCGTGCTCCCAACTTCCTGCAAGTTGTGACCCAATTATTCGGTTGTAAAAATTTTCTCATGCTTAAATGGTCAAAGTTTTGGAAATAAAAAAGAAAGAATTTAAATCTTAAATCGACAAAATGTTAATTAAGAATGGCGAAATTGCAAATGCTGATCATTTTTACAGTAATATAACTGAATACTAATTTAATTGACAAAATTAAATGAATCATGGCTTATAGATTTACTTCGTGCATAACAATTTTGAAAAAAAATTAAATTAATATTCTCTTTATATTAACAAATCGACTTAACAATTTTTTTAATCATCAATATACGTCTTGTATATTAAGTGAAACGGTGTGTAATTTTCGACGAGATAAACTCGCTTTCGAATTTTAAAATCTATTTCCATACGAATTCAAGTGTTGAGCAGACGGCTGCGATTTTCCTATTTTAGTACCAAGTAAAAATAAACCTAATGTAGAAACATGCTGCTAGAAAAATAGTTAAAAAGAAAAAACACAGTAGCAGTAATATTTTATTTCTGTTATGGCACGTGATATAAATAAAGAGCTTATAAAATCATCTTGCGCTACACAAAGAATGATTTTCAATTTTATTATTAATTTATTACTGAAAAAACCCAATAAATAAAATATTGAGTACGCAATACCAGGTTCTCGATCTTCGGGTGCGCAATTTACTTAGTGTGGATTGGGCGCAATAAAAAAATTTACTCGGCAATTACAAACAAGTTTATTTTTCGTCTCCAATGGAATGATTTCAAAAAAATTTGGAAAGCTTTTTTGAAATCATTGCAAGTGTTAAAATTACAAACATAACAATATATGTAACAATTTCGTCAATCAAGGCACTTAATTTCATATTTTGACACGTTACACCGCTTAAACTACCAAAACATCAAAAAGTTCAATTGTTCATTCACATTTCGGGACGCCAAGTCCCTCGTTACGTTTTTTGGCATTTATTATGGTGTGGTTTTCATCCACGCACCTTTCGCTAAAAGTAATTTCATAGAAACACTAATCTAAAAGACAGAATGTCGCTGTATCCGAGTCCGACTGTCGATAATTGTTGACACTTTAAATTTTAAACATTAAAATACGATAATTAGAAATGCTAATGACTCAATTGTATAAAATTGCAATAAATATTTAATATAGAAGTAAAAAATACCACACCAAGACTAGCAATAACAATGAAGAAAAATAAAAAGCTAATTCTACCACAATATGACTAGCACAAATAATGTAACTCAAGCAAAAATTATAGTCAGTCTAAATTTTGGTGTAGTAAAAAAATACAACATGAGCTAATTTTTTTCTTAAGTACATTAAGACACTTAAAGACTAATTAAGGGGTTAAATTATTGTCGACGTTGTCAGATCAAAACGAAAATAATAGTTTGATTGCGGGGGGGGGGGGGTTACTGTGATTCGGTAAAAAAACATGAATAATAATCGAGGGTATTCGCAATTTATATTTTTTAACCCCATCCACGAGGAAGCCCGGCTACTCTATCATTTTCGGCAATATTGAATTTACACCAAATGCAATAATTAAAAACAAAAGCAAGAAAAGTCTTTCTTCTTCCAAACCCGAAAAAGAAAATTTTGCAAAGAAATTGGGCTTGAATTACCTATACGATTAATTTTTTTTTTAGCAAACATTACAACATGTTTGTTGATAATTTGGACCCTGTTTAGGTTTGGATCTTCTTCCTCTTTGACAATAACACACGGAAGCCACGTATAGTAAATACACGCATACAGCACGCGTTAAAATAAAAAGCGGATACAAGTAACGTGCTTTATTTTAGCAATATTCACTTCCGCTTGGATAAATCTAACTCTCCTTGGCCGTTGCCCGTCATGACGGATAACGGTATCGTGATGAAATGAGGAGGTTGGCCCGAATTTGCATCCCCTTGTGCCAAACTAAAAATGACGCCTCCGTTGGAAGGAGTAGCGTACATCATACCTTGCGGCGTTTTATACACTAGCGGCGACGATAACATAGACGATTGCGAGGAACTCGTGGTTTTATTGGTGGCCGAAGAAGACGAGGAAACAACTTGCGGCGATACCGACTTTTGATGTTCTTGCGTTACGCGTGGCGAGGATGTGGAACTTTTTGAGGAAAACGTGGACGTCGTCGCCGTCGATTGGGGTGTGAATTTTGTTTCTCCTCCTAAATCTAACTCGTCTTCGCTGCTATCACTGGTCTCTTCCTGAGACATGTTATTTTCCTCCTGCAACAAAAACAGTTTCTTTAGCTTGCGGATTATAATAATTAATAAGTATATGTTCGAGTATACTAGGAAATGATAAACGTGTTAGTCATCTAAAAGCTTCTACCTGAAAGCGCAAAAAAGAAGGTCGAATTCTTAGCGAGACGAGTGCAATTTCCATGATATAACATGGTTTTTCTGTGATATCCACATTTGGTCTAAGCCAGATGCGGTCTCTGTGCAATAACGCTATAATAGGCAACAAAGCCACGCAGTCTGCGATTTTCCATTGGAAATGCTAAACTTGTCTTTGTCAAATTTGGTATTGTATGCGATGGCGGCACACACGTAAATCTGAGATCTAAGCGCACTCGGACTACTAATTATATAAATTAATTGTTATTTGCCTTATTTATAAGTACATACTCTTGACTTGGTACGATATTTATCGCAACTTGAATTGTAATAACGTATAAAAGAATACAAAATGACTTCAATTACAATAGCTTTATCCCATCAATCAACTCCCATCTGAAATAAACGATAATAAAGAAGAAAATTGTCGTTTCGGAAGCGAAAAACATTCAAACTCGTTAAATTGGGCTAAAGCAAATCTCGAGCACACCCTGTACCTGCACATAAAACAGTAATAGACAAATAGAGCACATTATTTTGAAATGGCAACGTGCCGACAAAATTTGGACAACTGGCGCTGCTCCAAGTGTAATTCGGCAAATTAATCGGACCTTATGGTCGGGTCTGGATGGAAAACACGGTTATTAATTTGTAAAACATTTGAATCGACGATAATTAAAATTATTTCGGGTATTTATTTTACCAATTATTTATGCTACACTAAACGTACTCCCAAGATCTACTGTCAAGTGTTTTGGCGCCGGTCCTCCTTTGATCAGGTGGGGTATTGACCTGAACCGATACCGGGTCACCGCAAGCTCACGCTTCTTAAACATATGAAATGTTGAAGGGTAGAAACAACCCTAAGTTTCAAAAAAAAATTAATACGAAAGCAAAAAACTCATCCCGATTTGAAAAGAATTGTCCTGTGGTAAAAAACGGAACCGAAACGAATCGAACAAAATTAATTGCAAAAATTTACTTCGTGATGATAACGTTAACTTCCTATGTCTACATTATTAAAGATTAATAATGTATTACCTCCCGGTTGCGATTAAATTTGCAATGTTCGATCGTGTAACGAGAGCAACCGCAAAAACAATCTGAGATGCATCTTCTAAAAGACAAGATTTGCTAACTTATTTTGAAAACAGGTATGCGTTAGTTAAATTAAAAAAGTAACATAAAAACGGCGTGGGATAATTAAAAACATTTAAAAGGCGTTCGGTTTGACCTACATATAGGTTATTGCAATATGGGTCTAGAAATTGGAAAATACCAAAATTTGAGGTCGTAACGAAGGTTTGTTGGAAAATTTCAACTTGCGTTTAGAAATCAATTACAATTTTAACAAAAAAACGGCCTTTAGTGCACGTAGCCTCAACTCCATAAATAGGAAAGCACTTAAAATTCAATATTTCGCATTTTATGATGTGACGGCGGCGTACTCGTTAGTCGCTAATATGTAAATATGAATATGTAGTTTCGAGTTAACAAGAATACAATTATGCTCAATAAATAGAAGATGTTATCTGGAATGTTAAAATCTTTAGTATCTAGGGGATATCATTGGATATATCTGGCAGTGATCGTAATCGGGCGGGCGCACCGTCGGGTCGCGTTCTTCGTAAGTAATGGTCGCTTGTCCCACAATTACATGGAACAATGGCTATTATATTGTTATCGAGTTACTTGGCAAAAATATTAACTTATTATATGCAAGCACATATCTACTGGCAACCACGTAGGTGTAGATACATAGCATGTTAGTACATATTCTAAGGCTCTTCTTGTTTGTCTTCTCTTTGCCGCAATACCAAATCGATAGCATTCTGTTCCTTCAAATATTCGTCTTACAGAAATTTAATGCCAAAAACGCCAAGTCTCAAAATAACCTCTCAAATTTGTGATTAACGATTTTTATTTGCCAAGAAATGTATTTATTAGCCAAAAAGCAAAAAAATGCTACCCAAATCGCGAAGTCTAGCAATGATGAGGTAAGTAACCAATTTTAAAGATTGTATAAAAACTAAGCAAGAGTTTTGAAATTTATTGTAATCGTTAATATTCTTATTTTATTGTCGGTTTATTGTGAATGAACAATAAATTTTGATATACCGTTCACGATTTGCGAGTTAACCATATCAAATTCCCAAAGTTTGCAATGGAAATTTCTCGAAAACTCACCAAAATAAACAGAAATTCTCAATAGAATTTTTCAGTAAATACGAGTTTATCTGTATTTTTGCTATTTACATAGTATAACTCAACAAATTTTTTAATGTAGGAAATCTGTTTTCAAAAAGGTCAGAAATTACAACAAATTGTATAATAGAGAAAAATGAAGTTATAAGATAGAAAAAGAGGAACAAAAACTGCAAAATATGAAAAAGAAAAAGTTGAAAATTCATAATTTCAAAAATTCAAACCCAAACATAGGGAAATAAATCGAAGGAAATTTTTCCATTTCTGAAAATACCTAACAATTTTATGATATTTTCTTTTTAATTGTTAATCAATAAAAATGAAAAAGTATAATTCAAAGCTTTTAAAACAAATTTGACTTGACTTGTAGAACAATCGCCTACAAATTACAAAGTAGTTTAAATTTTACATGTTGGATTAAAAATATATTATATTATCTGATGAGAATCCGAAATTCGAAACACTATGTTCGATCCATTCAATTGAATAGTTTTAAAGTGAATTATTACATTAAAATAATTTTAATTCTGCATGCAAAATTTAAACATATCGTCAACATTTTTTTATTGAACATATCAGTCAAACTAATATTTTTTCAGCATTGAAAATTTAAGATTTCCGAAATCCTTGATGTACAGAATCCAAAAAATAATAGTTCACCCTATTAACGAAAGAATCAAAGTATGCTGAAAACCAATTAATAATATGTTATTTCCCTACAATCAGGTTACACATTGGCAAGTTAAATTTGAAAAAATTTCCTCTTTCCTTCGGTAGGTTCGATGAAAGTCAAGCAAAATAGGATAAATTCATTTAGAAAATGGAAGGAAATAATTATAATTACCTATTTTCCGATCAGAAAATACACTGAAAACATTTTTTCAGCCAATAAAATATTTATCAAAATTAACATTCCTACATAAATTGAATTAATATTTAATACTATAAAATTTTCATAAATACTGTAAATTGGTTGAAATTTCATTGATTGAAAGAATATTTTCACCGTGTTAAATATTATTATTACCATAGAACCAAGATGGTTGTTGGTATCGATTAAACATTTGAAAAATATTTTTGAGAAATTAATTTACGTTACAAAAATTTACGTTGAAAAACAAATTTTGCAATTAGAATTTAAATAAAGACAGATATTATTTAATAAAATCTGGACCTTCCTTCATTTTCAAAAAATTCTAAAAACAACAATTTTGCAATTAAATTGTTTATCTTGGGTCAAAAATTAGCTAGAAAAAATTAATTAAAATGATTTTGTGAAAATACCGCCGATTTTAAATTCAAATGGTATCCGACGTTAAAAAATATTCCTTGTGCCCTTATAGTAATATCAATTAATAGGCCAAGATATATTCTTCCATGAATAAATCGTTTTCGGTCAATTTTTAACCTTTTGCTCTTTCTGAAATTGTAAATATTTCTTTAGTGATACTACAAAAATTACACCGCTTTGATTTAACATATTTAAAAAAATATTTGGGTAATTTTTTGAATTCTTTTAATTTAGTTATAAGTAAGTAAAGTAAGTAAAATAAGTTAAATTTAAATTATTCCACTTTTCCCTGTGTAAATCTTGCTCTCCAGCGGCATATGAACTAAAGAAAAAATGATAAACTATAAAATAGGCCTAAAATAATACTTATCATGACTGCAACAATATAGAATCAATATTTATTAAATTGATTCATTAATCAAGAAGAGAAAAATCGTTGAAAAGAGAAAACCAGTTGCCATGGCAATGTGTTAACTCAAAAAACACGACCAACTACACTTAAAACGTAAGGTTTCTTTAAATCTTTTTATCAACCAATGGGCAAACAGAGCAAGTTTTGGTAAAAAAACCGTTTTGACCATTGGACAGGTCGGTTTCACATTTTTATGGTTTTTCCATAGTAACATGACGTCGACCATCATAATTTTGATCAAAAAGTCAAAAAAATGATGGAAATTTTGATTGTGGTGACGGTAGCAGGGTAAATAGTATGTAACATACGTGCGCATAAATAATAAAACTTCGCAATAAAATGAAGAAGTTTTGCTTTACGCACTTATATTACAATAAACTATTTAAAAAAAAAGAAATTTAATAATAGTTGACCGAATGTTAAACAAAATATTTAAGTTATTCTTGAGATTGCGATCAGTAATATCTACAATATAGACACGTGTTTGTGCGATCACCATCTCAAAAAAAAGCAATTGGCCAGGTCCGTATCTAGAATAAACATTATCAAATCAAAAACTCGTATAGGAAATGCAAAATAATATTGAGAATGTTATTGTTATTGTGATGGTGTTTATAATAGGAACACGTGCCTACATTGTTGATATTACTGATCGCAATCTCAAGAATAATTTATTTAAATATTTTAAATTATTTCTAAATTAAAAATTGAAAATAATTCAGTTACAACAGGATGAATATTTGAAGACATTGAAAGAAAATCAGAAAAACATATTTCGAACATTTCGAGTTGGGGGAGCTGCAGGGTTAATTTAAATGGAAAAATTGTATGTTACCATTATTCTATTATTAAATTAATTAAGCGAAAATAATTTCATAAATCTCGAAATTCAGTTGCATAAGGAAAAAAGGCCAGATCACTTCTCAACTCAAAATGTAATTTATATTCGTTCGACGTTTGATGAAAAAGGTTTTTTTTAAATCAAACATTTCTTAAGTTTTTATTTTGCTAGCATGGGTGGTCCAAAATTACTGAAGCAATCTCAAAAACTGGAATCTTTTTTCGAAATTCATAAAACATGCAGAAATTATAAAATAAAAAAAAAACAGTGCGACCCGCGACGAAGCAAAATTTTTAGATATTAATTAAAAAAGCTTGACCGGTAAAACTATTTCTACAAAATTAGAAAAATGTCGATCGATATTGAACAATCCGAGTATGAAAATGTAAGATATTTTTTGAATTGTAAATGATTAATATTTGATAACCGTTGAAGATGCCTACATGGTATAATTGCAATTCCTAATCATCATCGCCGTCGTCAAAACGAGCTTCAGAATACAATAGCACGTGCCGAAACCTTATTTTTTGTGTTGTAGCAAGGTAGACCCATGCCCAGTAGCCGTTTGCAACAATACCAAACCCGTATATGGAATGGTACCCTTGTATGGGCAAGTCCGACTCGGCTTCAATCGCCACGACCCGTTCACGATACCTAAGCTAACTCAAATCCGCGACAGTTTATAATCGACGTTCGATGGTCCGTATCCTTCCAGGATCGCAACTTTATTTCTCGACAATTTTTATAAATGTAAGTAATTTTATAATTTTATTTTTACAAAAATCATCATTTAAAATTATCGTTTTTGTTTTAATTTTCACGATCGCGGTTGTGATTGGTAAAAATTGGAAATTTTGGGAAAATAATAATTTTTCCTACAATTTCCACTCAAAACCAATCAGAAAAATTAATTTTTTTTTCAAATATAAGAAAAATAACAACGTAAAAGCACATGTGATTTCCAGTTGCACCGAGCGTGGACGGTCGATCGAGGTGGTTATAGTGGACACCTGTGCGGAAAACTCAGTCATGGATCGAAAGAAAAACACCGAGGGTGAAAATTTATTATCAGATTAAGAAAATGGAGTGAAAAGAAGACTTCCGAGTGGTCGTCACCCCTAAAGGGTGAAAAACGACCCCATGAGGGTACGAAAGGTGAACAGGTGCGATACCACGTCCCCCACTCCACCGCAACTCGGTCAACGCTAGAGCTATGTCGCAAATCATCACAAGAGGTACCTTAATTTATTTTCTTTTATTGATAAATTATTTTTATGCCTTTAGATTTTTTCAAAAATAAAATAAAACTTAGTAAATCAAAAGAATTTAATTCAGTTTTGCTGCCGTAAGTTTTAGGGGTAGTATTAAATTTTTTTAATACAACTTTGGTTCTTTTCATTTTTTTAAAATTGAACCCCCTTTAATTTGATACTTTTTGTAAAAGGTGGATTTTCAATCGAAATATTTTAGTAAACCTTAGCATATGGCAGAAGGGTCGTCGCTCGAGAATCCAACAAAAATTTTTTTGTTCAGAGGTCAAAGTGAAAATTCTTCGTGCACTTGATTATGCATTTGCATTATCGGCAGGATTGTCATCGAACTTGAAGCACGTACACAGGTGACAAAAACTAATGCACTTGTCATACTTGGCGAATATAAATAAATTAGTCATTCTTATTATTGATACGTCATATTCTATAGATTGTTGGATTCTTGACCACACCTTACAATTTTCAATTTAACGCGTTAATTACTTTTATTAGTATCGCTATTAAGTTAATCGATTTAATTAATTTCACGTAAATTTTAATTTGGGCGCCAAAAAATTGTCTGGAATATTTTCAGGGAGGGGAGTGAAGGAGAAATGATTTCTTTTGTTTGATTTTATTTGCCATATGGTCAATCAAATTTCGAAAATTGTCGTAGGGGTCGGTCAATTCAAAATTGAAAAAATTATAATATAAAAACAAAATATTTAAATATTTCTAATTGAAAAAATTTCAAATTAAATTTAAATAAAACAATTTTAAAGAAAGCAAAAACCTAAAAGCTTGTAAAAAATAAATCATTTAATTAAAAAAATATTTAAAAGTGTGACTTTTGGCCGAATAACTGATTTTTGTTACATTGCTAAAATTTTCAATTTCACCAAGGTACAATGTTAAATCTCTCTTTGTTTATAGTATTCTTAAAGTAAACGTAATATAGACACCCAACAGAAAAAAACCTTTATTTTAGTTTTGAAAAACTGGCGAGAAACTTCTCAAATCGAAGGGTCAATGGACATTGGAATTTTTAAAATCGAATAGTTTTTTAAAATTAAAAATTTGGATATTTTATGAAGTTGGTGACATTTATTTTAAATTAAAAAAATTATAATATTTCGGGAGAGATAGATATTTCAAAAATTTCCCGCGTGGGTTCTCCCCCCCCTCCCCCCGACCAGATAAAAATATTTTATTTGTTTTCTGAATAAAAGTACAATTAATTTTAAATTATTGGGAATAAACAAAGAGTAATTTGAATTTTGCCCTACATTTAACCTAAACCGGTCAAAAACAATTATTTGACATTTCGGGTCATGAGTCATACCGATTATATTGCAATACCTTTTACATAAATATATTATGAATTAATTATGTTGAATGGAGGCACCCACCCACCCATACAGCAAATTAGCCATCCTACACGGTCTGCAATTTATTTAAAAACGATTTCTTGTTTTCAGGTACACAAATTTTTTGGAAGGAGCGAAATTTCTAAAAATTCAACGTTTTGCGGAAACCAGTAGCGAAGCAATTAAACGGGAGACGATTTAATAACAAGTTGATGGGTATACTTTGTTACCAGCGTAGGTGGAAAAACAAGTGCGGAACCGGTTCGTGGTCTTTCAGACTTCCATGTTATGTCAACAAGAAGAAAAATATATCACAAAAATTTTATAATCAGGTGGATTGTGTAACCTCGCCGAGAAAAAATAATTTTGGAAGCAGTTGTGTGCCATATTAGGTTTACTTTATTATTACGTATGTTACGCGGCGTCTCGACGCCATTTTTTCTCAAATGTGCCAAGTAGGTTTAAGTTATTTTTATTTGTTTATTTTAGTCTTTTCCTAAATTACCACAATGTAACCGAATTATTCTTATTTAATAAATGATTTACTGCATTTTATTTTTGTTATTATTTGAAGACGTCGGTGTGGGCCGATTAAAAGTATTCTACGTCGCCCAAGGAAGTTGTGCTTCCACATAATTAGCGGGCAATAATTGTGACACAAAAATTGGTAGGTATTACAAACATACAATTATGTTACTTCTGAATCCAAAAGTGGTAATGGTTCTATTATGGTATACCACAATTATGGGGGTATAATTACGCTAATTATGTTGCACGTTCGATCGCCGAGATTTCGACGACACAAATTTTCTTATGTCACTATCGAGGAGCTCTTTTTGTTGTTAACAGGCATAATAATAATTAATCAATAAAGAAGGGATAAAAAATAATTAATAAAAACATATTTATTATCACAATTACGGAACAATATCGAATAGAGCACTGGCATCGCTTATAAGATGTAGGAATAATAAAAATAAATACACAAAACGATAAAAAATGTCACAGTTGACACAAAGCAATGCGGTTACACCTTGTCTATATTCCCCAGTCGGGAGCTTAAAATTTTTAATTGTAAAAAAAATGGGAAACAAAAGTGGTACCGTCCCCCGAATAGAACATACACAACGTGTAACCCATTTTAAAAAATTTAAAAAATAAATAACAAATCGTAAAAATCGACGTTCAACATAAATTAAAAGCTACAAAATGCACTAACTTAGAAATTATTTTAAAAAATAAATAGCACAGTTTTCCAGTACTAATATTCGACTTAGAATTAACCCAGTTCACGATGTGTAATATGATGTAGTAATACTTGACAATATTAATAATTAAAAAACTTTGTACAAAAATATTCTAAAATAAACTATTTTTACGATTAATATGTATTTACATAAAAAAACTTTAATAAGTTAAAAACGAGTACGACTTGATGCAATTCTCATCGACAATCCACAACTAGCGCTTAAAATTCAAACTGTCTGGTTAGTACAAGTACCGAACACCAGATGGTCCATCTCATCTTAGCCGCGACGACGATTTTCTTATCGAACACAATGAAGAAAGCAAGACAGTTTGAAAAAATACCATCAAACGATAACAAAGATTCACTCGAGGTGCGGTTTTAATAATGGAAAATGTACCTTCCTTTTCCGTTAATATTTGATTACAAAAAAAGCCTTCAACCGTTGTTAACGAATGCAAATTTAACCATCCAATTAAAAATTACAAAAGAATAATTAAAACAAAAAATTAATTTGGCCCGTGGTGTTTGCGATGCAGATTCTGTGTTGGTTTACAGTAAGTAACCCTGTGCGTTTTACTAAAATGTCGGATCAAAATTAGAAATTTAAGATCAACGACCTAAATAGAAGTATAACACCAACGCACATAGAAACTCCTACATCTGAAAGACACCCGAGTTTTACCTGACTAATAAAATTAAGATTTCGTAAAGATCACAACAAGCAAGTAAGTAGGTAGAAATTGCCTCGACTAATCAAAGCAAAAATTATTAATTGAACAGATGCCAACGTCACGTCAAAATAACGATTCGTCCAACAACGTGTGCTACTCTCCACAAGCTGCATCATTTTCGGAGAGAAACATTTGGATGCGGTTTACTCGAGAGCTTTCACAAATCCAAAAATTTTCTAAACTACCAAAAGAACATGCAAACAATAATACAAGTGCACATTGTCGTCGTCACATACCCCACAGCACAATTTTTGCGTTAGCCTTTACTCAGCCCCCCCCTCCCCAGGCGCTCACTGAGCGAGCTTAATCGGGGATGGAATTAAGAGGCAATCAGAGCGATATACCGTAATGCACGCTTTACACGTCGTTCACGTGCATATAAAGCAGCTAAGGCACGCACAACACCAAAGAACATTTCCGTTTCCTCAACAGCGGAAGTAATTTCAATAAGACGAGTTCCATTATGCGAACCACGTCCCGAAAGGCTTTTTTCTTTATACATTGACTTGCCAAAATATAAATGCGGTGGGAAATAAAATAAATCGCATGTTCCGATGCGTGAGGTCTCACTATAAGATGAATTATTCAAGTAAGTCGGTCATCGTTCAGTTTTTAAATTAGGCTTTAGTTCTTCCGACGCGTCGAGTGCAAGATTCTGTTCCGCATTACGATTCTCGCGTACACGGACTGCTAATTCGATATCAAGTTGCTACATGAGAAAAGTAAATTGCAAAATCCAATTAATGATCGCAGTTCGCGTTTTGGTCGCAATATTATTTTAATCTTTTTCTGCCAATTATAAATTTGATACCAACTTGTTTATTATTTATGAAGTATTGTTCCCGCAAAAATGCTTTCAAAAAAATGATTAAATTGATTTTTTGCCCAATACGAAAACGACGTTGGCATTCGGATAATTGCCTCCTCAATTTGCTATCACCATCGTCATCATACCTCTACTTTACCCATTAGTTTCATCGTCATCCCACTAGTTGATCATTAAGACCTACAGTTACGTATCAAAATTGTTAATTTATTAATTACATAAATTCTAGAGACTTTATCGTTGTGGATGCGAATGCGACATATGCGTATGTGTATGAGGGTGCGACGGATGGCCGTAGCTCTGATGCGGAGGTGGCAAAGGACTAGGACAAGCTTGTGCGTAACCGTGCTGCGGCGAACCCCCTAAACCTAAGTGACTTTGTTCTAGGTGCGAATAATGGGTTTGCCCACCTAACGAATGTGCATGTGTGTGCGTATGTGGCGACCCATATACCATTTGCCTTACTTTAGAATCCTCGTCGCTAATGTTGTATGTGAGTTCTGTTTCTTCGAAGCCGGTAGCCGACATACGCTGATCTCCGCTAGAAGAACCGGCAGGTGGATCGGGAGAATTCAAACAAGTTTGGATTAACGCCTTACCAGCCTCGCTCGTTATCATCGGCTGGAGTTTACGGGTTGCAAACGTATATACGTGTCCTGTCTCCGACGCTACCAGAAGCATCACTTGCGTTCCTGTTAACGTCGATAACTCGTACGCCTGCAAACAACAAAAATCATTAGCAAAGAAATTGAGAAAACTTTTCGGCATTGCACACACACACACACGGTTTTTATAATAATCCGTTCGATCCATCACAGTGTGATCACATTAAACGGCAGTCGCAATTATCTAATCAAATACCATCTCCTATACAACAAGCCGGTCAAATCAATTTGAAATTTAAATTACCAAACAATTTTCCATTAATCGATTCGTTATAATTATAAAAATATCTTGCAGTTGTTGTCGTTTCATTTGTCTTAGTCATGGTTCATCTCATCAACTTCGTCAATGAAGCCCGCTACCCGCTGGTACAAATCAAGGTGTCAAGAACCCGATTTGTGCTAAGTATGTTATTATCATTTAAATCTTTTAATACCACATTAGTGAAATTTTAAATAAAAAATATATATATCCACGCAAGCCTAACGGATTGTACCACCACACCAAATTATCTTCGTTTCAACATTTTATATTTTATTTAAATTTCGCGATTCTCTCAGAGATAGACACGACACCGATGAACGGATCCGTTTGGTCAACTCCAAAATAGAAGAGATAAATTTAAGCGTCGTTTCGGAAATTACACTTCATCATCAGTTGATAGCGCTAAAATAACTTTGACAAAAAATTAAACGTCGACGAAAGTGAATAATAAACATTAATTTTATATTTTAACGATCCAATACTGTTTAATTGAAGTTCGGCACGACCCACACGTAATAATTTCCTTATCGACGCTTCATCGCGAAATCGAAATAAAATTTAATTATTTCGCTCGTTAATAAATCACAAACTGCCTAATTACGAGACTGGAGAGATAAAATTGAAACATTAGCTTGCGAAAACAGCACCGAGAAACCGTATGGCCCGGTTTATAGCTAGAAGAGCAGCCATCGAAACAGAAAATCCAAATAGAAATGACGAATCTGCAAAACTTAAACACTTCCCCATATATGGGATCCGGCAGGATATAATGTCGGCCGATCTTTGGTGCCATACCGACGAAGAGTAACGGTCCAAAATACACCAAGGATTATTTAAAATTTTGTTTCTCAAGTATGGTTAATTAAAATTCGCGAATGTCTAGCCAAGACTGATAAAATCCAGATATTCAAACACAGGAAGTTCAAAAACATGTTAATTATTTCGTTGTCAGAATTTAATTTGATGGTTCTGTGAGCCTGTGTATTTGTCGACGAAGGAAGAAATTACAAAAAATATGGATCGACGAAGAAATTTATGGTTTGATTTACCAGTTTTCCAAAACAGGAACAACCTATTCAATTATTTTAGTTCACACAGATTGAAATAAGGTAAATTTTAATTAATACATCAAATTAGAAGTTACTGTAAGAGAATTAATAATTATTAATACTCGAGATTAATTAGCTTTTCTAGATGATGTATGCAACCATAACGATGTCAAAATGCACATAAATCAAAAACGTCGGACGATCGTTTTGAATTTAAACACCGAAACTAATCGCTTTATAATTTTCGGGAGGCAATTAAGACATTCCATCTTTATTTTTACGAAAATTTAACCATTTGGCGCAAACATCGGTTAACGATAAACCAATAGCCAAAGCAAACAGAAGTCCTCAACTGCGAGGACGCTTTTGTATCGAAGAACAACAGGGAACTCAATTTCTTCCAGAGTAAATCAAAGATTTTCGCACTTGGGGAAAACCAATTACCAAATTAAATAAATAATTCTGTTCGATTTGGAATTTTTGGATCGACCCATAAACAGGTGGTGGCTTGCACTGCAAAGTGAATGTATTCAAAGCTAATCCAATTATACAATCTTCTGTTGGAAATCTCGCTGAAGTTGCTACAATAAAGCATTATTTCTTTTAAGACATTGCAGAATCATCGCCGCACATTGAAACAATACAAGCACTGATTGATGATCTGTTATCATCTTTAGGAGTTCCAAATTTTTCTCTTCTCATTTCTCGCCCTGCTAACTTCCTCGTTGAAATCAAATTTTCAAAGGTTCAAATTGAAACCTAATATTTGAATTTTATTGTTAGAAATTCTATTTTTGTACGGAATTCGATCAAGTAAATGTCAATAGGATTAAACGATCACGCCCATGTTGGAAAAAAGTAATTATCAATTGCAAATGCGAGTTGAATTAAACGAGCAGTGGGTAACATTATATATGTTGTAAATATTAATATTAATTAATATTTTTGAAGTCGTTTGCAAAGACAAAAAAGAAATTTAAGAAAATTCTTGATTTTTCCGACGTTAATTAAAAACTGTCGTCTAATTAGGACATATTAAAGCGGTTCGAATTAATTGAGTCCAGGTGGTATTCAATGTACACCTCAAGAGCATCATCATCTACCAATAAGGAGACTTCATTGTTAGAAAATCAGAAAACTGCCAATTAACAAATCGCACCGGAATCGTTGGAACACTTGGAAGAAATACTAATTCAATGATAACCTTCGGTAACACACAAATAAAATTATTATTCCATTCGTCGTCGCTACATTTGTTAAACTAATAAAATAATTGAGCAGCAATTTCAGCGTTCAATTGCTTCCGATTATTTTTCAACACGCATTCTTTATTGGAGGAAACTCAAATTTTCACTCCGCAACTCAATCGAGAGCACACCAAACCGCCGTCTATCGTTTAATTATACTCAAAACAGGTATACGCATTCTCAAAAGTTGAGCAATTAATTACTGAATTAATTAAGCGTACAACTCGAAACAGATTATGATTAATAAAGGAATCTCTTAATTGACCAAGCTGGAATTCTGTAAATTTTATGCAATATAATTTTGCAAATTAAGGGCATTAATATTAATCCTCAAAGCGTGCGGCGTCGTTGTTGGTTTTTTTGATTTTAATTTCCATAATATTATTAAAAATAGGAGGTTATTTAAGAAGAAAAAACAATGCTGGTGTAAACTGTTAAAATGTGTGGTAAATTTTAGCTCGTGCGCCAAATACTAATAACATACAGAAATCTATTTCGGTTAGGTAATATTTTTTACTTGCAAGTTATCACACTTATTTCGTAATTCGAAAATTCAACTTGCTTACAATAACGAAATTTAAAGTAAAACAGATCCGTAATCCATTAAGTTGTAATAAAATCCCACATACAATAGGCGGGTGAGCTTAAAAAGGCAAAATATTCAAAAATCGATAGCTTAATTTCAAATTTAAAATTATTTCCTTTTTAGTAATCGAGAAAAATTTGGGTGCGTGGTTTGTGGTACCGTTGCAGTTTCCATTTTTCGAAAATAAATTAAATTCCATCTGGAATATCTTGCGACTTCGTCTTTTCTTCAATATTTGGAAACCTTTAATACAAAAATGAAAATTTAAATTTATTTTCGTTTTCCATGGCTGAAAACCCGTTCAAGAAGTTTTCTATTTCAAGAGAAGAAACAACAGCTTAAATAACGGCCGTTAGCTGTTTACGACTACCCCATCTGGAGATATTCCAAGCCAATTTTCGTGACCGAGGTTACCCCACGCGTTGGTTATGTACATTAAAAAACTCTTTTGCATTTAATAATTATGTTAGCCGTAGTTTTTTTTGACCTTGATGATTTGTCAATTGGCTAGACTTATGTAAATATAGAACCAATTTCTAAACCCACATCTTGTTGATGTTCACCAGAGGGCCGAACTGAGAAATTCAATAAAAAAGATTTTCGTTCTGTGAAAAGTAGTGTAGCTAATGGTAACTACCAACTACTATTGAATTTTAAAAATAGTCTCATTAATCTTATGAGCTTTCGACAATAGATTACATCACTAAATTTTGTCTGGACCAATCATAGCTGTACGAAAATCCCTCGGAGCATCAGAAACAACCAAACTAAGTATGTATTCTCTGGATTTAATAAAATAAGAAGCCTTCATGACGAAATAAATACTCTAGGGGTTACCCTGGAAATAGTCGTTTAATCTAGTTTCTCTCAATAATCAAATACACAAAGACTGTTCCCTCGCAACGCTCCAATGTGACCATATCTTTAAAACCAAGAGGTCCGCTAGCTATACATACGCTCTGAATAGAGTAAAAAGTTCCCAAAACACTCTTCCGGGACTCCAGCTGGGTACTTTAGTATCAGCAGTTGATCTCTACAACCACTACGTCAATGAGTGTCGTTCGCCTCTTGACGCATTCATAACTCCTGTGACTGTGCTTAGAGTTTTGCGGAAGTATTTTCACATACATAAAGAACCTGCTGTACAACGTGAGAGCTCCAATCCGAAAGCAATCGGATGCTGCTATTGTTCTGCATTAGAACTATTTACTTTTTCACTTGTTATAAAATCTATAATATCATGGAAAAAGTATACGTTCGAAACGATTATTCCAAAATTATGAACAGTCTCTCCATTGCCTTTCGGCTCGGGTGACAAACTGGTGCCGAACTCTCGAACTTTTTGCGGTCGATAAGCAGCAAAAAGTCACCTTTAAACTTTCAACCGACATGACAGCTGAAAAACAGTTGTTTTCGGTTCAAGACAGCGCCGTAACATTTTCTACTAGACTGGAACGTGACCGACAAAAACTGACATAACTCAAAATCAGTACCATGGATATATTCAGAAAATTCGACTAAATCATATTATGGAAAAGTAACATATTATCATTTGTGGATTGCATTATTGTCCCCAAATAGCGCAGTTGTGTCGCTTTAACTTCTGTTCAACTAATTTCATTTCTTTTGTTTTTCCGATTCTTCAAAAATGCATTTCTTTGGGTTGTGTCACCTTTTGTGCTGTACGATTTTATCCTTTATTTCTACTTTCTTGCGATTTATAAAATAAAGTAAGAACTGCATAGTACTTATATTTTTACTTCATCGTGGAAATACTACAATGAAAATATTTTCATCCAGCATGACTCACGGTAACTAGAAGTATGATTTCGAGATTTCGTTTGTTATATAAAGTTTTTCAAAATAAACTGAAACCGCATACAATGGGAAAAAAAATCGAGTTGAGGTCTTTTTCAGAAAAAAAAAAATTTTAATCCATTCGGTGAAATATGTTCACCAGTTGTAAATTTTGACTGGATAGTTTAAAAATACCAAGTACAGAAATAGTAGAACAGTTTTACTTAAAGAAAATGAGTCAAGTTGTAATAAAGAAAAGTGCTCTCATTTTGGAGTTATTCCAAAATAAGAACTAGTATTTTTAGTTCGTAAGCCTCAATCAGTTTCGTTTATTTATAAAAGGAATTCACGTTCTACGAGCATTTCAGTAGTATCGTACCAGAAGTTTTCAAACATTTTTGCCCAAACAGCAGCCAATATAGAGTGCGATTTGAAGAGTACGAATTCCACCCTGTATGCGATGAGTTATAACTCCTACACACCCACGTAATGATGATTTCATAAAAATTATACATCTAAGCTCTAAATTTAAGTTCCCTAGAAAATGTATAGCTATGGCTATCAAGCCTATAGGAGAAACAAAACAAATGCATTGAATGAAGATCAAAAATAGATTTATACAGAAATCTTTCCGCCGAAAGCCCCGGGCTTGTGCAAATCTCCACGTGTTTCTCTGCTCAATGAAACTCTCATCAATAAAATGGTTAATTTAGTCCTCCACTAAAAGACCATCGCAATAAATTTAATAAAACTGTTGATACCGGCGAAGAAGTGACCATTACTAGAAGATTTCTTCTATGTTTTATGTTAGCACATAATAATAAAAATTTTAAGCCGTAACTTACTGTCACATATGTCACAATTTATAATATTTTTATTTACACAATCGAGAGCCAAGTGTGAAATTTATTGAATAAAAAAGAATCTACCGCCCACCATACTTTTATTACTTTACCAGAAAAAAATTGCGCAACTGCGACATGTTGTGTAGGTTACACCTTGACAAAAAAAAATCAAAAATACTCAAAATTCGAATCGTCGAAGAGGTGTTTATAAATTCGAGTTATTAACATTTTAATTACTTTGATTAAATGAATAAATTATGCTTTACTTCAGTAGGATGGCGATGGTCTGTTAAGTTGTGTTTACAAGTGTTCTACACCCACTTCGGGGCAAAACTTGAAGCGTCACATTCAACCGTCAAATTTCTTCGCATCTCGAAATCCATCAAAATTCATAGTTCATTATGGGTTAGTAGGTGTTGTGTTGATCAGGTAAACGAGGTGGGCGGATGATTTTTTACGTCACGACAAAATTGTAATTAGGAAAACAAAAGTTAAGCTACCAGGGAAGTACCATGAGCTGCCCGAACCTGCAAAATTTTCGAAATTGGCAAGCTGGTTCGAGACTTGGATTTCTAATCCGAGTGGCGTTGACCCCTGGAGATTCGTGCAATAACATTTGAATTTGCTTCAGTTTTTTTTTTTATTCAAACGAATTTGGACTAGACACACATGTTTTGGTCTTTCTCTAAATTTGCGCTGACGGGCGATGACAAATTTGGAAAATATCGAGAGTGCATGTTACCGAAAGGAGTGGATAATTGGTGGGTTCAGAAATAAATTAACGTCAATTTTTTCGAGCCGTCAGTCAATTGAGGAACAAATTAATTCAAAATTCATCATCTGTTGTGCGGTGGAGTAGTTAAAAAGACGGGTGGAATTAAAACATTTGTAAATAAAAAATAGCACTTATGTTAAACTTTCTAAAATTGACGGTGAGCAGTCCGTCAGCAATACTTTAATTAATTAAAATTTAGCTGTCAGAAAGGTTGACGTGTAGGAAATATTTCAAATGTTTTTTAAGCGTATAAACCTCTTGTTACGATATAACAGAACCGTAATTCCAATGTCCGTAATTATCTGAGTCACGTGTTACAATCTTGTATCATTATGGATAAGCAAATCAATATTTGTAAATAAAATGACAATATACGGCGATATTGTGGCAAAGATTATCGAACTAAACAAAAGTCGAGCACGTAAATGGGAAAAACAAACGAAAATTACGATATTTGTTCGCAGATGTATATCTCGCGTTATTTTTTGTACTCATCCGAACTCAAAGAACGTCTACGGTCGCGGGTGCGTGCGCACACGTTCACGTGCATGCGCTAATCTTTAAGCCTGCAAATCACATAAAGAGGTTATCTCACCTTTTTCATTATACCAGTCTTCCGTTTAGAGAAAGTTGTATATCGTCGCAATTTATTTTCTATGTATTCCATTTTAATTTTAACTCTGCCTTTGGTTTTCTTTCCGTTACTAGGTGGTGATTTTTTTGACTGAAGGGAAGTGTAAGTATCGTCCGATACCTCGTTCACAACACCACATCCATCTAAACCTAACCCTTGGGTAGGCATGCCACGTTCGTCGTAACACACATCGCGCTTAATATTTTGAGTACTGCAAGCACTCGACACCATGGTATGCCTCGGTGACAATTGCTGAAGACTACTAGATGGCCGTCCAAGATTTGGATTTCCATAAATTTCGGGTGCCGTTTCGCCGCTCAAAAGATTCATGCTGTAGCCCAGGTTAAATCGGGAATCTCTCCCGCCTGGCGGTTCCATAGTGCACCACAGTTTGACAGTTTTAAGAAGACACCAACACTTCGTCACACCTTGTGTACACACAAACACAGCTGAGCGAACAATGTCCAGCAGTTTACTCGCTGCACCGCCCAACGCGACGCTCACGGCCAATGCTCACACTACGAATCTGCGCAGGCGCCATTCGCAGACGTGCAACGTTACTTCCTTCCCTTTCTGCTCCGCACGTTGGGAACGTTAACGTACGTGCGCCACGAATAACAGGCACGTAATTTGACACAAGTGCATAAATTTAAATTTGCCAAATTGGAAATAGCTCCAAAAGCGCTCATTAAAAATAACAATCGTGCCGAAGCTGAATAAAACAACGAAACGGGAACATTGCAGCCCCTAATGCAAAATTATGACATCTTGGATTTCGAAAACTTCACATATTGTCGCAAAAGTACGAAGTGGGATGTAAACACGCACTTTAAGCACTGCCCAGTGCCTTATTTAGAGACGAGGCTTGCCTTTTAAGGCCAAGATATCCTTTTATGGAAAACTAAAATCCCTCCTTTTATTATGCAGTAGCGAACTGTCAAACATTCGTCAAAATCTACACGCGGAATTCGAAACAAACGTCTCAACAAAACAATATTTGCACGCAAGTTATGTAATAAGTGCGTTCCCGGCGGCAGGCGCAACAGGAAACACTTGGCATCGTGTCCGGAAGTTTATTTACAATATACGTTTTTGATTAATTCATTTATAATTAATACGTCATACGTTTGGGCGTTAAAATTACTTAAGTATGCAAATTTTTCTACGACTTTCAAATTATTTGTTTCTTTGTTGAACTGTTTATTTATAAAGTGAACGGTTTATTTTGATATGTTTGGAAAAAATTGTCTAAAATGGTAATATTATGTCATATCGGTAAGCTAAGCGTGCACGACTTCATTTTCAAAATTGATTCAAAATTTCAAGGACCCTGATTGCAAAACGTTTGTGTGGATGGCGGTTTTTAACAAAAAAAATTAGAGTCTTCAGTTTAAAATTTGGGATGGAGTGTTTCAAGATCTTCATATGAATTAGTTTTAAAGATAATAAGATTACAGTAGGAAAGAAGATCAACTTAAATTTTCAAATCAAAAATAACATACTAAACCAAAGTGAAGTAGGTTTTGAATTTTGAAAAATTCAAACAGATCCGGCTTGAGATAACAACCGCGCAGAACCTGTGGTTAGTGGGGTCGTCAATTTTATTTAAAAAACAGTTTAAATTAAAAAAGAAACAAAAGGATTAAAACAAACGTTTTAAAAAACATGCGACGCAATGTGATAATGCTATCTCATTAATGAGTAATATTCCGGGATATAATATAAAATATTGCAATGATTATTATGTTGCAAATATTGCAAAAAATTAAACAGTGTTTGTCTCTTTATGGAAAACACTTTTAACCTCTTCAAGATTTTCAATACCTATCACGGGCTTTGAGTTAGATATTTTCAACTTATAATAACACATATATAGAACAATATGTTAAAATTGAACATAGGTACATTTAATGTATGTTCAATTTTAACATATTAAGCACATAACAACCTATATACTAAATATTGTTAAAATTTAATATGAGTAAAAACTTAATGGACGGGTTTCTCAATATTATAGATGTATTTGATAAAACATCAAACCGATTTTAAAAATTTGTAAGTATCTACAGATAATATTTTCGTGATTAGAAGCATTTTTACACGTAGAAGGGTAGAAACCTCTCAAGCCGCAACAATTCTTTCTAAAATGTCGAGAAATTTGAGTCAACAATAATCCCAGTTTAAAAATAATAAAATATTATTTGAAAGGTTTTCGGTAACGTCGATTTTATCAAGAGAAAATAAAACAATCAAATAATATAAAACATTTTTTGATATTTGTAAGTGCGCAAAGCAGCTCATATCTTAACAAAATATGTCTAAAATAAAAACTACTCTACCACACAGATTATATTTCGCCTGTGTAAGAAAAGAGCGCTAAATTAAAAATATTACTAATATGTGCTATAATATATTTGGAGCTTTGCTGCATATTATGTATAATAGTGGTGGCTGCTACAGGGAGGACAATAGAACACCGCCCCCGTAAAACGCAATATTAAATCATTATTTAATTTTAAATACCTATAGTTATTATTATTTTCAAATTTGAATAATAGTTTTTTAACAATTACGTTCAATTTAATAAAACAATTTAAAAATAACTTATCAAAGTTACAGGTTGATAATTGACTTCTTCATATTGCATACAAATTAATTTAAAAATAATAAAGTGTTTTACGCGGTAGCCCCCCTGTCCCCTTCCTATTTACTTATCTATCAAAAAATACATAAAATCAAAGATAAATAACATACCCAACTGGAATCTTATTTAAATAAGAAAATGAATGAGAATAAAAAAAAACAAAAAGCCAATATGACTGAATGGGATGTACTATAATTAATTGGGAGGTTTCCTATTGGCAGCCTTATTTAAATCTCCCAATCGGTAAAAATTGCATTGGGATTGCAAAGGAAATGTATGGGATTGATTAAATTTAAAAATTGACTTGTTTGACTAAACTAAAAAAGAAATGAAAAAATAATCCCCTAAGTATTTTCTATGACCACTACTGTATTAAATATTATTTAATTGCTCACATTTGAGGTTGTTCAAGAAATTTTCGAAGTAAAATTTGACTTCACGTGAATTGTAAATTTTAAAAAATAATTCTGCCTGCACCGGCGGTCTTCTCTGCAGGGTTCGAACGCGAAATCTCAAGCAAAGTTTTATAATTTTTCCTTCTTATATTAAAAATACAACATTGAAAGTTTTACGTTGATTGATGTAAGTAGTATAATTTTTTAATGAACTTCTATCAAATTAATTATTTCGTTGTTCTTTACTTTTTTGAAAAGTGGAATTTCCCGAAAACTTCAAAAATGTACCTAAACATCAAATTCTGGATTTAATTCGAATTTCTTAGTTCGACCATCGGTATATTGGGCAGCGACGGAGCATATCTCAAGTTGCTATCCATGGCCTTTTGTATAACAGAAGACTATCCTCGGATCAGACTTAACCAAAAATCAAACTCAATCTTAGGTAAGAATAGATCATACATTCCCAAATTAAGATCAATCCGAAGATGCTCTTCTCTGTACAGCCAGCACCCCAATTCATTTAATTATATTTGCAAATTATTATTTAAGAAATATCTTTATATGTAGCAAAATTGAAATAAAAAAACTACGTGAAGAATAAGTTTCTGAAGTCACCCAAAGAAGATTGGAATCGCAGTCGATGATGAAAGCTTTTCAGACAATGGAAACTACATAATATAATATTCAATCTACAACTTTACAAGAACGCAATGTCATCATTTCAAAACGTTAAATGTTTTTCTCGTCTTTTCTTCTCGTCGCGTCGCTTATTTTGCTATCAAAAAAATTGTTAAATTATAATTACGATCAATTTTTAAACATGCGCTTTCTCCAATTATTTAAAATTTCCTTCTGTGTAACACAGATATGCCATATAAATGTTTTAATCTAAAAATCATTTACCTTTAAGTGTTCAATAATTCTTAATTATTATTGGATTTAATTCGTCGATAATATAAAATAAGGCATTTTAGCAGTTTTTCAACTGCTCAATTACGGGAAGCAACTGTTTTGCAAAACAGGTTAACATTTATTTGTAATTGTAATTGGCTTTTTAGTGCTCGGTTCACTTTTAATAACTTTTTACGAACAATTTTACAGGCACTAAAGTCCAAGTTGATATTATAAGTTAATTTTCTATATATTTATAGGTAGGCAGGCAGGCAGGCTTACATTACAAATGATGGTACATTGCTATACTTGATATTTACTTCTGTGCGAAATTTATTAACACTCCGGAGTTAATTAGAAAATAAATTTTTAAATCGCTTACTGGAAAAAATGAAGAACTATGAAGAAATCCGGTAAGAAATTAATGAATAACAAATAAAAATTAACTAAGGAAAGAAGAAATAAATCAAATGGGGAAATAATTACTTTGCACACTAAGATAAAACTTTCCTGGTGTTTGTTACACCGCCTGTTATTTAAATCGAAGAAAGCTAATTATAATTGTCTTTATGAAGGCAATCAATATACCGATACATAAATATAATATTGAGATATCTAAACGAACATCATTAGCGATGACTTCTGAACAAGAATGTTTTTTTTCAAAACCAAGTTAGTGAAAACCTTTTTGGTTTGGTATTATATTTATGAAAATATTAATAGGTATTGGGTAAAGAAAGTTCGTTAGTTTCCTTAACACCAAAATGAGATTTATGAGTTTGTAGTAATCCATTATAACGACAGTCACATTTACTTATGTTACTCCTGTTTTGCAAGCATGCAATTACATTATGTCGTTAATTGATTGTTGTTATTATATTTACTCATTAATATGAAAATTAATCCATACTCGTTAATATCCTTAAATAGAATATCATAATTACAATGATTGGAGTGTATCTCACACATTTCTATTGCTACTTCTCCTACCTAATAGAGGCAATTGGTAAAGTCACTGGTTAACATTAAACTACTTTTTTTTCAAAATTCCTTCGGGTCGATTTGAGGATTTCTCGTATACGCATAGCCGAGTGTTAGAAATACAAAGTCACTTAAACCAAATTTATGTTTACCGAAAAGTTGCCAGGAATAAATCTGATATGTAAGAAACGAGGTATGACAAAATTTTCTTTTGCAAGTTGTACGACCTGTCAATATTGATGTATGCAGCTCCCGGGCGAGATGCGGGAGCACATTGATGCCTCATTTGGTAACAAACGCGAGAACATGCTTCTTATCCTTTCATGGCCATTGCGCTTCATTTTATCTTGTGCTATATTTATACCATTTTAATATGTAAATTGGATAAATTAATTACTTATTCAAATCATATTAATTGCTAGTCGACTTTTTATTGTGCATTTACTTTGTTTAATAATATTGCAACACAAGAATTAATTAGTATATAAGTTACCGGTTGTTGGCAAGCAAAAACTTGACACCACATTGTTGATCATATTCTACAGCATTTTTCATAACCTTTATGGGAAAGAACACAAAAGCACGAATCTAGGTTGAAGTCGTGTCAGGAAAACAAGCATATTAAACAGAAACGAAAACCATCTGAACCATTGAATACAAAAATTCTTATAGATACGAAAAAACTTTAGTTTAGGAAGAAGTGAAATATAAACAACAGCATGGATTAGCCAATCAAGCAGCTGTATTTTTGGTGTTCTTTGATTATTAATACGACCTGCTATCTATGTTTCACTATTTTCAATTCTATTTTGAATGTCTCTTTCGGGACATGACCCTTACCTTCGTCGAGATTACATAGATTTTCAGCAACTACGCATGTATCTCCAAATTGGGTGATTTCCTGAAAAAACAATTCATTAGACAAAAATCTACTTGGTATAATACGTATTATATAAAATAATAGATATAATCAATCGGAAATTTACCATTTATCCAAATCCCGGTCTTCCCTTTAACATAACTCGATCAAATTAGTTAAACATGTTCAGTGAAAATTAAAGAAGCTTTCCACTTAAAATCCATGATTTGGGATGTAATTTTTTTACATACACTGGGGTTTATCTTCCCTAAGATCTATTAGGTGACTTCCTAAAACACAAAAACATTAAATCGTATTCGGTAGGTCTTGAACTATCAAAATTTAATAATTAAAAAACTTACAATAAAATATTACTTACTTACTGCAACTCTGTACATTTAAATAAAAATATACATATTTTCACACAATAGCACTGCTTCACTAAACCTACATCACCAAGAGAAGTTTCACAAACCTTAAACTGCTGCCAACCCACGACGTGGACCCTACCTGCAACAAGATTTCCTATATTAATATAATATAATATAATGTGCATTTAGATTTTGTGCTACATTTAAATTCAATTTATTAGTAGCAAAAAAGTTGCTCGAAAATATTTCTTTTACCTTTATCACTGAAGTCCTATGGCCCAAATCCTCGTCTTTGTCTCCAACCTCCTCGATCCAATCCAATTACACATAACTTCACTCACTTGCAATGTTTTTTAAATCGATCGAAGTTCAAAAATATTAAAAATGAACACATTTCACTACTTTTTCACAAGATTTATAAAATAAATGAACAACGAAATTTAAAGCTTCAAACATTAAGCTTATTCCCGATTACACTGAAAATCGTACTCGTCACATTTTCACTCCCGTCCGCGAGAAACTCAAATATAAGCCTATGTCCGTACTTATATTCGTCGATAAAAGTTTATCCCTAAATTAAAAATAATAAATTGTTAACATTGGAATCCTATTTGTATACCTTTTGATGGGTCCATGACCATTGATTCTCTCCACTTAATAGCCATGATTTGGGTTGTAAATGTTTTTTTATATACACTGAGAATCTATTTACACGAACATCTATTGACCTCCTAAAACACAAGAACATTAAATCGAATTCGGTGGATCCTGGAACTATAACAAAATTTCATAACCGAAAAAGAATATTACTTACCTAATAAAACTTTGTACATTTAAAGAAAAATGTACATATTTTCACAACCTCACACTACTTCACCAAACCTACATCACCAAGAGAAGGTTTCCACATACCTTAAACTCCTGCCAACCCACGACGTGGACCCTACCTGCAACAAGAATACTTTTGTTAATATAATTCGGTCATATAGGATTTGCAATACATTTATATTCAATTTATTAGTAGCAAAAAAGTTTGTCCAAAAAATGTGTTCACCTTTATCACTGAAGTCCTATGGCCCAAATCCTCGTCTTTGTCTCCAACCTCCTCGATCCAATCCAATTACACATAACTTCACTCACTTGCAATGTTTTTTAAATCGATCGAAGTTCAAAAATATTAAAAATGAACACATTTCACTACTTTTTCACAAGATTTATAAAATAAATGAACAACGAAATTTAAAGCTTCAAACATTAAGCTTATTCCCGATTACACTGAAAATCGTACTCGTCACATTTTCACTCCCGTCCGCGAGAAACTCAAATATAAGCCTATGTCCGTACTTATATTCGTCGATAAAAGTTTATCCCTAAATTAAAAATAATAAATTGTTAACATTGGAATCCTATTTGTATACCTTTTGATGGGTCCATGACCATTGATTCTCTCCACTTAATAGCCATGATTTGGGTTGTAAATGTTTTTTTATATACACTGAGAATCTATTTACACGAACATCTATTGACCTCCTAAAACACAAGAACATTAAATCGAATTCGGTGGATCCTGGAACTATAACAAAATTTCATAACCGAAAAAGAATATTACTTACCTAATAAAACTTTGTGCATTTAAAGAAAAATGTACATATTTTCACAACCTCACACTACTTCACCAAACCTACATCACCAAGAGAAGGTTTCCACATACCTTAAACTCCTGCCAACCCACGACGTGGACCCTACCTGCAACAAGAATACTTTTGTTAATATAATTCGGTCATATAGGATTTGCAATACATTTATATTCAATTTATTAGTAGCAAAAAAGTTTGTCCAAAAAATGTGTTCACCTTTATCACTGAAGTCCTATGGCCCAAATCCTCGTCTTTGTCTCCAACCTCCTCGATCCAATCCAATTACACATAACTTCACTCACTTGCAATGTTTTTTAAATCGATCGAAGTTCAAAAATATTAAAAATGAACACATTTCACTACTTTTTCACAAGATTTATAAAATAAATGAACAACGAAATTTAAAGCTTCAAACATTAAGCTTATTCCCGATTACACTGAAAATCGTACTCGTCACATTTTCACTCCCGTCCGCGAGAAACTCAAATATAAGCCTATGTCCGTACTTATATTCGTCGATAAAAGTTTATCCCTAAATTAAAAATAATAAATTGTTAACATTGGAATCCTATTTGTATACCTTTTGATGGGTCCATGACCATTGATTCTCTCCACTTAATATCCATGATTTGGGTTGTAAATGATTTTTTATATACACTGAGAATCTATTTACACGAACATCTATTGACCTCCTAAAACACAAGAACATTAAATCGAATTCGGTGGATCCTGGAACTATAACAAAATTTCATAACCGAAAAAGAATATTACTTACCTAATAAAACTTTGTACATTTAAAGAAAAATGTACATATTTTCACAACCTCACACTACTTCACCAAACCTACATCACCAAGAGAAGTTTTCCACATACCTTAAACTCCTGCCAACCCACGACGTGGACCCTACCTGCAACAAGAATACTTTTGTTAATATAATTCGGTCATATAGGATTTGCAATACATTTATATTCAATTTATTAGTAGCAAAAAAGTTTGTCCAAAAAATGTGTTCACCTTTATCACTGAAGTCCTATGGCACAAATCCTCGTCTTTGTCTCCAACCTCCTCGATCCAATCCAATTACACATAACTTCACTCACTTGCAATGTTTTTTAAATCGATCGAAGTTCAAAAATATTAAAAATGAACACATTTCACTACTTTTTCACAAGATTTATAAAATAAATGAACAACGAAATTTAAAGCTTCAAATATTAAGCTTATTCCCGATTACACTGAAAATCGTACTCGTCACATTTTCACTCCCGTCCGCGAGAAACTCAAATATAAGCCTATGTCCGTACTTATATTCCTCGATAAAAGTTTATCCCTAAATTAAAAATAATAAATTGTTAACATTGGAATCCTATTTGTATACCTTTTGATGGGTCCATGACCATTGATTCTCTCCACTTAATAGCCATGATTTGGGTTGTAAATGTTTTTTTATATACACTGAGAATCTATTTACACGAACATCTATTGACCTCCTAAAACACAAGAACATTAAATCGAATTCGGTGGATCCTGGAACTATAACAAAATTTCATAACCGAAAAAGAATATTACTTACCTAATAAAACTTTGTACATTTAAAGAAAAATGTACATATTTTCACAACCTCACACTACTTCACCAAACCTACATCACCAAGAGAAGTTTTCCACATACCTTAAACTCCTGCCAACCCACGACGTGGACCCTACCTGCAACAAGAATACTTTTGTTAATATAATTCGGTCATATAGGATTTGCAATACATTTATATTCAATTTATTAGTAGCAAAAAAGTTTGTCCAAAAAATGTGTTCACCTTTATCACTGAAGTCCTATGGCACAAATCCTCGTCTTTGTCTCCAACCTCCTCGATCCAATCCAATTACACATAACTTCACTCACTTGCAATGTTTTTTAAATCGATCGAAGTTCAAAAATATTAAAAATGAACACATTTCACTACTTTTTCACAAGATTTATAAAATAAATGAACAACGAAATTTAAAGCTTCAAATATTAAGCTTATTCCCGATTACACTGAAAATCGTACTCGTCACATTTTCACTCCCGTCCGCGAGAAACTCAAATATAAGCCTATGTCCGTACTTATATTCCTCGATAAAAGTTTATCCCTAAATTAAAAATAATAAATTGTTAACATTGGAATCCTATTTGTATACCTTTTGATGGGTCCATGACCATTGATTCTCTCCACTTAATAGCCATGATTTGGGTTGTAAATGTTTTTTTATATACACTGAGAATCTATTTACACGAACATCTATTGACCTCCTAAAACACAAGAACATTAAATCGAATTCGGTGGATCCTGGAACTATAACAAAATTTCATAACCGAAAAAGAATATTACTTACCTAATAAAACTTTGTACATTTAAAGAAAAATGTACATATTTTCACAACCTCACACTACTTCACCAAACCTACATCACCAAGAGAAGGTTTCCACATACCTTAAACTCCTGCCAACCCACGACGTGGACCCTACCTGCAACAAGAATACTTTTGTTAATATAATTCGGTCATATAGGATTTGCAATACATTTATATTCAATTTATTAGTAGCAAAAAAGTTTGTCCAAAAAATGTGTTCACCTTTATCACTGAAGTCCTATGGCCCAAATCCTCGTCTTTGTCTCCAACCTCCTCGATCCAATCCAATTACACATAACTTCACTCACTTGCAATGTTTTTTAAATCGATCGAAGTTCAAAAATATTAAAAATGAACACATTTCACTACTTTTTCACAAGATTTATAAAATAAATGAACAACGAAATTTAAAGCTTCAAACATTAAGCTTATTCCCGATTACACTGAAAATCGTACTCGTCACATTTTCACTCCCGTCCGCGAGAAACTCAAATATAAGCCTATGTCCGTACTTATATTCGTCGATAAAAGTTTATCCCTAAATTAAAAATAATAAATTGTTAACATTGGAATCCTATTTGTATACCTTTTGATGGGTCCATGACCATTGATTCTCTCCACTTAATATCCATGATTTGGGTTGTAAATGTTTTTTTATATACACTGAGAATCTATTTACACGAACATATATTGACCTCCTAAATCACAAGAACATTAAATCGAATTCGGTGGATCCTGGAACTATAACAAAATTTCATAACCGAAAAAGAATATTACTTACCTAATAAAACTTTGTACATTTAAAGAAAAAGAATATTACTTACCTAATAAAACTTTGTACATTTAAAGAAAAATGTACATATTTTCACAACCTCACACTACTTCACCAAACCTACATCACCAAGAGAAGGTTTCCACATACCTTAAACTCCTGCCAACCCACGACGTGGACCCTACCTGCAACAAGAATACTTTTGTTAATATAATTCGGTCATATAGGATTTGCAATACATTTATATTCAATTTATTAGTAGCAAAAAAGTTTGTCCAAAAAATGTGTTCACCTTTATCACTGAAGTCCTATGGCCCAAATCCTCGTCTTTGTCTCCAACCTCCTCGATCCAATCCAATTACACATAACTTCACTCACTTGCAATGTTTTTTAAATCGATCGAAGTTCAAAAATATTAAAAATGAACACATTTCACTACTTTTTCACAAGATTTATAAAATAAATGAACAACGAAATTTAAAGCTTCAAACATTAAGCTTATTCCCGATTACACTGAAAATCGTACTCGTCACATTTTCACTCCCGTCCGCGAGAAACTCAATTATAAGCCTATCACCGTACTTATACTCCGCGATAAATGTTTATCCCTAAATTAAAAAAATAAATTGTTAACAGTGTACTCGACACATCTACACTTCAGCTGTTGTCTTGATTTTCCGGCCGTTTCTGAAACTTTGGCTTCAATGTACCACGCAAAATAGTACATAAGCGAATTTAAAAAAAATTGTTGCACATCGTCATCGATCCAATCTGAAATAAAAACCATTTTTTAATTAAAGTGCCTATCCCATAGATAGTCTAAGAGCTCAAGAGAGTTCGTAATTGTTATTTTGTAAGATATATTATGTTCATCAAGAGATTTACAAAAGATATTCAGATATTTTTCTTAAAGTTTCTAAAATTAAAAATCACAAGATATTTAGATAATACCTTAAGGGTTGAAATTTGTACTGGACTCTTTGTGAATTATTTAGAACTTAAGTAAAAATTTCAAATAAGGGCCACCCTAAAGTATAACTGTAACTTAAATACAGGGGATTTAATTTAAAATAATTCACCAAATATTTTTAGTAAACTACACAAGGCATTTAAAAACTGTGAAAGAAGCTTTTCTATTAGATAGGAAAAGAAAGTATAGGCTGCGTACTCTGAGTTACATTAGAACTCACCCCCTCAACCTCTGCTACCCCATCTTCTTACAAATACAGATAATATTACTTTTTCACAAATTATTTTACAGTTTTTCGATATTTTGTGTAGTTCATGAGAAATATAATGTGGAAATTTAATAAACACCCTATTTAAAAAAGTGTTTTGTTAGGTTCAAAAAATCTGTATTCAAAATTCAAATGTATTTTTCCGGTAGTTGGTATGTCAGGAATCCATATTTTGCAGTCATTCGAAATTCTGGATATGTAAAACTCCCAAGTGCCATCACGACAGTACATTAACCAAGTTATCATTCAATGGAAAATTTTTACAAACTGAAGGGAAAAAAATAAATGAGGTGCGATTATCGTACTATTAAAATACCGTCACAAAACAAAACATTTTTACAAAAAATGTTTAAAAAACAGGATCCAAGTCAAAACGTCGCAGATATTTGGACGCGGTCATTTGGGTGCGCGACATCTGGACGTATGTATCAATTGGGCCCACGTCAATTGGACGCATGCGACAATTTGCGGATACACCAATTGGACGCGCGCTAATTGGAGGAATGCGAAATTTGGCGCATGCGACAATTGGATATATGCAATAATTTGCCATAAATATGATAGATATAAAATCTATATCAGGAATTACAGAACAGACGTTACGAAAAAGTGTCCCATGTGCCAAGAAAACCAGAAAGGCCACCTATGAACACCTGGGGGCCGGTCCTAGTTCTACGCTTCCGAATTTCGCCGAAATTTTTGCACTGGGTGGTAGGTAATGGTCTATAATAGTAGATATAAATAATAAAATTTTCGGATGGTCCAGTAGTTTTTCCAAAATTAACAAAAATCCTGGATCCGAGATTTGCTGTGGTTGCGCGTGTCAAAACGGCTCGGAGCGCTCGAAGCGAGGCGGAGCGAAATAACCCAATAAACGCAAATAACTGCGTCCAAATATCGCGCGGCCAAATATCCGCGACGTTTTGACGGGATGCCAAAAAACATTATTAATAAGTTCAATTTTTACAAAGTTTCGAACAAATGAATATACCTTATAATATTTTGAAAAATGCCCACCGAATACAATTTTACGTTTTAAGAATTTCCATATAAAATTCAAAATGTGAGGTTTTAAAAATAATTTATTATTAAATTGGATAAATTTTAGCTAATAATTTAAAGTAGAAACTTAAATTCGTTCAACAGGTCGCACATGCAATATGATGCCACATCACAGCTAACCATAATGCCCTACACTACGGCTTGATTTGTTATTTTTTTAGGTCAAAATAATGCAAAATGTAAAAATAATTTGTCAATGTAAATGTAATGCTTAAAGTCACTTACTTTTTACAAATGGAAAGTTCATCGCTGAACAGCAACAAGTGGTTGATACATTTACGGCGTCTAAAAAAAAATATGTTGGTTACATAACTAAAAAGTATGAAAATAATAAGTATACGAAAATTTAAATGTCGATAAAAGAATAACTGTTACAACTCCAGAAATTTCAACAAAATTTCAATTAAAAATACCTAAATCTACGGTGATGTACCTGTCGTCATAGCAACAGAATAAACTTCGAAATAAATACCATCGAACACATGATCGAAGCGAAAACGAACTTTATTATTATAAAAAAACTAGAAATTACTATACTTTTAAGTTAGTTAATTGCACTAATAATAATTGCAGTAATTATTGAAACTTTTTGACTATAAAAATACGATTCCGATTAGCAACAGGTTGTTACTTGCGTTATGACGTACCGCAGCCATTATGACTTCAATTGTTATTTGATTTAAAAAGGTTTCAATTAAACAATATGCCATTTACCTGAATTTACATTTCAGCCACTATTTTCACTACTATTAGTACACAAATTTTTACATTCTGAATATCTTTCATCACCGCGAACTACAAGTGTTGAACTAATAAACATTTTAGGGTAACTAATGCGATGCACCAAGCGTCTTAAAACAATTGCTAATGCCTTTAGCCAATGACAATTCGGCAACCGACGAAATTATTAGAAGTGCAGGTACCTAACTCGTAACCCAGGAAACGAATTTATTTAAAAATTAAATTGAACATTGAAACCGAATTTAATGAATTACACCAAAGTTTAACTTTTACATTTTATAGTTTATTGTTAACTAAATATTTTCTTTATACCAGGGTGCCCATTTTTAGACCTCATGGATTAGAATTAATCCGTTAAATTTAATTTATGTTTTAAAAATAAGCACTGCCAATACAAATCACAAAAAGAAAAGCTTTAAACAACATTTGGGAAAGAAAAAACGGAATTTTTGATAAAATTATACTTAAATCGCTTACTTTTTATAACTGCAAAGTTCGGTGCCGAACAGCAACAAGTGGTTGGTGGTTTCATGATTCTAAAAAGATAAAAATTATGTTAGTTAACTGAAAAGTATAAAAACAGAACAAAATTTATGAATGTCGGAGAAAGAATAATTGATACATCTCCAAAAATTTCGACAAAATCGCAATTAATTCAAAATCTACGATGATGTACCTGTCGTCATGGCAACAGAATAAACCTACGAATATCTAACGCCGAACACATGATCGAAGCGAATACAATCTTTAATATTAAACGTAAAATTGCAAATTATTAATTTATTACGATAGTTAATTACACTAATAATAATTGCAGAAATTATTGCAAGTTTTTAACTACAAAAATGCGATTCTGATCGGCAACAGGTTGTGACTTACGTTATGACGTACTGCGGCCATTATGACTACAATTGCTATTTGTCTTAAAAAGGTTTTAATTAAACAAAATGTCATTTACCTGAATTTACATTTAAGCCACAGTTATCACTACTATTAATACACAAATTTTCACCTTTTGAATATCTTAAAACACCGAAATCCAAGTGTAACATTTTAGGGTAACTTAATGCGATGCACCAAGCGTCTTAAAACAATTGCTAATGCCTTCAGCCAATGACAATTCGGCAACCTCGTATGACGAAATCATTAGAAGTGCCGAGTGCAAATTTAAAAATTATTGAAACGCAATTCTTAAAAAAAAAATTCAACGAATTATAATTTTTACATTATGATTCCAAAATTTAAAAAACGGACCGATGTGTCTATAGCAAAGGGGTTGTTTTTAATTCGAATAAATATTTTAAATTTGATTGTCTACAAGAACAAGTAGATGCCTACTTTGTTACCATGGAAACGGATTTATGTAAAAGAATCAAAATTAAACATTGAAACAGCCAAATCAAATTAATTTTTACTTTTAATCGACATTGCAAACTGAATATTTCGATGTACCTGTCGTCATGGCAATAGAATAAACTTACGAATATCTAACGCGGAACACATCATCGAAGCGAATACAATCTTTATTATTAAACGTAAAATTATAAATTATTAATTTATTACGATAGTTAATTACACTAATAATAATTGCAGTAATTATTGCAAGTTTTTAACTACAAAAATGCGATTCTGATCGGCAACAGGTTGTGACTTACGTTATGACGTACCGCGGCCACTATGGCTCTGTTGTAATTTGTCTTAAAAAGGTTTTAATTAATCAAAATGTCATTTACCTGAATTTACATTTAAGGCACAGTTATCACTACTATTAATACACAAATTTTACATTTTGAATATCTTAAAACACCGAAATCCAAGTGTAACATTTTAGGGTAACTTAATGCGATGCACCAAGCGTCTTAAAACAATTGCTAATGCCTTTAGCCAATGACAATTCGGCAACCTCGTATGACGAAATTATTTGAAGTGCCGAGTGCAAATTTAAAAATTAGTTGTAACGAAATTCTTAAAAAAATTATCCGAATTATAATTTTGAACTATGATTTCAAAATTTAAAAAACGGACCGATGTGTCTATAGCAAAGAGGTTGTTTTTAATTCGAATAAATATTTAAAATTTGATTGTCTACAAGAGCAAGTAGATACCTACTTTGTTACCATGGAAACGGATTTGTGTAAAAGATTAAAAAATTTAACATTGAAACAGAAATTTATAAACCGAAATCAAATTAATTAATACTTTTAATCGTCATTGAAAACTTAATATTTCGTATATACAGGGTGCCCATTTTTAAGACCCAACGATTTTAAATCGAACAAAATTATAATGACACACTACACTTACTTTTGGGTAATCTAAAATTCGGCTCTGGACAGCAACAAGTGGTTGGTCACTCTGGAAGAAAAAAATTACATTTGAATCGTAATTTAAAAAATATTTTTACCTCGATTGCAATTTAACGATAAGAGCGGATATGAACCTATAGCAAGAGATTTCTTTATTACCGAATAAATATTTATACTACAAAATATTTGAATTTTAAAATACCCTGCGAAAGAGCAGTGGAGTACAGGTAATACCCGGTATTTTTTCAGTGGATGTTAGACTAGGGTGTAATTATAAAAATTTAAAAAGTTTCGAAAATTACACAAATATTCAAATTTTTCTGAAAAATTGAACGTCGGATTTTTCAAAAACCCCATTTTTTTCTTCTAAAAATTTTATATGTTGGGGAGAATAGTTTTACTCTAAATGCACTCTAAATTTATTATATTCAGGAAATTTATGAAAATTATTTAGAATTTATCAAATTTTGAAAGAGAAAACTGGAATTCTCGGCATTAACGAGTTTTAAATTTTTTAAATTATTAATATTTCCTTTCGTTGTAGAAATATTTTGAAACTTACATTTTTAAAACTCCAGTTCTGTTTCACGTAAGAGAAAAAAAAAGATCTTACTGAAAGCTCCAAATTACCGAATTGGATAACATTATTTATTTTGAAATTTTAAAATGCCGCTAGCGGGCGTTAAGATTTTTTAAGGTAAAATAATATGAGTTCTCTCGTTTTGTGTAAACAGCAATATTTTTCAGTTAAAACGAATTCTGTAATATGGGCCCTGTCAGCCTACACGAAATGTTATGGATTCGGTTAGAGTAATTTTATTAACACTGAAAAATTGATATCTCCGAAACTAATAATAAAAAACCCAATTTAGATCTAATCTTGGCTGACCCTAACTTAGGTTAAACCTAGCCTATGATGAACCTAACCTAGGCTGAACCTTATCTAGACTGAACCTAACCTATGATGAACCTAACCTAGACTGAACCTAACCTATGATGAACCTAACCTATGATGAACCTAACCTAGGCTGAACCTAACCTAGGATGAGCCTAACCTAGGCTGAACCAAACCTGATCCTAACCTAGGTTAAACCTAACCTAACGTAGGTTCAGCCTAACCTAGGATGAACCTAACCTAGGCTGAACCTAACCTAGGTTAAACCTAACCTAGATTGAACCTAACCTAGGCTGAACCTAACCTTGGCTGTGCCTAACCTAGGTTAAACCTAACCTAGGCTGTGCCTAACCTAGGTTAAACCTAACCTAGGCTGAACCTAACCTAGGTTGAACCTAACTTAGACTAAACCTAACCTAGGCTGAACCTAAACCTAATCCTTCCTGAACCTAACTTAGGAATTTATTAAAATTAAAAATTACCTAATAATTTAATTATAGGCACCCCCTGTTTATGTAATTTTATAATAATTTAAATGACAGCTGGTCGAGATTTTTTACCTATTGTGCCACTAGTGGTTTAGTTCGGTGAGGTAATACGGTTAAACGCGTGTGAAATCGAATATAATTACCAGCTTTCTCTTTCTAAGTTATGTTTTTCTTCTTCCTAAATTTGAAGAGGCGAAAGAAAATCACTTGTGATCATTTAAGACTAGAGTGAGGTGAAACCAGATGTTCAGATTAAAATTATTTTTTTATATAAAATTTTCTACATACATAGATGCTGGATGTTTGGTAAGAGAAAAATGCGGATTATAACATTAGAAAAAAAATCAATGTTAATTAGGGAATTTGAACTTTTTGAAATTATTTCATCCAATTAAAATTGATCTGAAAAAAAGTTAAGATTTAGGTTAATTTTGATGTTTCGGGGTCCAGAAAGCTGAAAATCATTTCCAAAAAATTTCTGACTTTAATATTGAAACTTAGTTCTGATTTTAAATTTTAGATGAAAAATAACCATTACTATTTTCATTGGTTTTCTAAAAGAATCTATGCTGAAGTATGGCCCGATCAGATGTTAAAAATATACAGATTCAAACCATTTTCAGAAAAAAGGAAATTATTGTTATTTTTCTGGAAAACTTGAAACTAGTTAATCTCGAAAATTCCAGTTTTTTTCTCAAAAATTGTTTTGAGAGGATACTTATCCCACATCCTCTTACAAAATGTGTTACTACTCTTGAACAACTTCATTCTAAATAAATTTTCATCAGTTTCATCGTCGTGAAAATACAGCTACATAATTTCATGTAGTTCTGAATAGTATAAATTTAAAGGACATTTAGAGGAAGCATTCTCCAAAACCATATTAAATTTTTGAAGAAAAAAAAGTGGGGGTTTTGAAAAATATCGACCTTCAGAAAAATTGGAATTTTTCTGTTATTTTCGAAAGTTTTTATAGGCTCCGCCAAGTTGGCTTCATTTTGAAATTTGCAAGTTTTCTTTGCATCATTTGGAAGGGCTCGAAAAGTGCTGGCGAGTGCTGTAAATTAATTTGAAATTCTGGGTATTCTTTAATTTTTTATTAGTAAATAACGAATTTTAGCCGAAAGGGGCCAACTTGACGCCTCTCCTACACTTTGAAATTTGTAATTTTTTTAAAAAATGCTGACGATTACTGTGATTTATTTTGAAAGTGTTGGATCCGTTAAATTTTTATTAAAATATTGAAATATCGACTTTTGAAAAAACGGTAAGTTGGCCCCTCAGTATTTAATATTTATTATGAAGTAAAATTTTCTGCACGTTATTTAAAAGTACACGTGAACTGCTGGTGAGTTCTGTAAATTATTTCAAGATACTCATTTTATTACAAAATTTAAGAAAAGCTCCGAGCAAGATACTTTGAAGTCGAGAAGCAGTTTTGTTATTTCAATATAATTTTTTTTTATTTAACGATTTTAAATCGTTGGGTCTTAAAATCGGACACCCTGTATACACGAAATATTCAGTTTTCAATGTCGATTAAAAGTAAAAATTAATTTGATTTGGCTGTTTCAATGTTTAATTTTGATTCTTTTACATAAATCCGTTTCCATAGTAACAAAGTAGGCATCTACTTGCTCTTGTAGACAATCAAATTTAAAATATTTATTCGAATTAAAAACAATCTCTTTGCTATAGACACATCGGTCCGTTTTTTAAATTTGGTAATCATAAATGTAAAAATTATAATTCGTATTATTTTTTTTTAAGAATTCCGTTTCAATAATTTTTAAATTTGCACTCGGCACTTCTAATGATTTCGTCATACGAGGTTGCCGAATTGTCATTGGCTAAAGGCATTAGCAATTGTTTTAAGACGCTTGGTGCATCGCAATAGTTACCCTAAAATGTTACACTTGGATTTCGGTGTTTTAAGATATTCAAAAGGTGAAACTTTGTGTATTAATAGTAGTGAAAATTGTGGCTTCAATGTAAATCCAGGTAAATGACATTTTGTATAATTAAAACCTTTTTAAGACAAATAGCAATTGTAGCCATAATGGCCGCAGTACGTCATAACGTAAGTCACAACCTGTTGCCGATCAAAATCGAATTTTTGTAGTTAAAAAGTTGCAATAATTACTGCAAATATTATTAGTGTAATTAACTAACGTAATAAATTAATAATTTGCAATTTTAAGTTTAATAATAAAGATTGTATTCGCTTCGATCATGTGTTCGGCGTTAGATATTCGTAAGTTTATTCTGTTGCCATGACGACAGGTACATCATCGTAGATTTGAATTAATTGCGATTTAGTCGAAATTTTTGGAGGTGTAACAATTATTCTTTCTCCGACATTCAAAAATTTTGTTCTGTTTTTATATATTTCAATTAACTAACAAAAATTTTATCTTTTTAGAATCATGAAATCACCAACCACTTGTTGCTGTTCGGCACCGAAGTTTGCAGTTATAAAAAGTAAGTGATTTAATCATAATTTTATCAAAAATTGCGTTTTTTCTTTCGCAAATGTTGTTTAAAGCTTTTCTTTTTGTGATTTGTATTGGCAGTACTTATTTTTAAATCATAAATTAAATTTAACGGATTAATTTATTCTAATCCATGAGGTCTAAAAATGGGCACCCTGGTATAAAGAAAATATTTAGTTAACAATAAACTATAAAATGTAAAAGTTAAACTTTGGTGAAATTCATTAAATTCGGTTTCAATGTTCAATTTAATTTTTTAAATAAATTCGTTTCCTGGGTTACGAGTTAGGTACCTGCACTTCTAATAATTTCGTCATACGCGGTTGCCGAATTGTCATTGGCTAAATGCATTAGCAATTGTTTTAAGACGCTTGGTGCATCGCATTAGTTACCCTAAAATGTTTATTAGTTCAACACTTGCAGTTCGCGGTGATGCAAGGTATTCAAAATGTAAAAATTTGTGTACTAATAGTAGTGAAAATAGTGGCTTAAATGAAAATTCAGGTAAATGGCATATTGTTTAATTAAAACCTTTTTAAATCAAATAACAATTGAAGCCATAATGGCCGCGGTACGTCATAACGAAAGTAACAACCTGTTGCTAATCAAAATCTTTTTTTTATAGTTAAAAAGTTTCAATAATTACTGCAATTATTATTAGTGCAATTAACTAACTTAAAAATATAGTAATTTCTAGTTTTTTCATAATAATAAAGTTTGTTTTCGTTTCGTTCATGTGTTCGATGTCATTTATTTCGAAGTTTACTCTGTTGCTATGACGACAGGTACATCACCGTAGATTTTTGTATTAATTGTGATGTAGTCGAAAGTACTGATGTATAATAATTCATTTTTGTTCATTTCAAATTTTCATATTTTTTTCATAGTTTTTAATCGCTTCACTCACGAAAATATTTTATTTTTACATTTTACTTAAATTTGACTTTATTACTTGTTACTACAATCAAGATTCCCCCCGTGGAAGGAAAATTTAGTAAGCAATAAACTATAAAATGTAATAATTATTAAACTTTGCCAAGTTCAATTTCTTATTTTTTAAATAAATTGGTTTACATAGTTACATATTATGTACTACCTGCACTTCTAATAATTTCGTCATACGAGGTTGCCGGGCTATCATTGGTTTAAAGTATTTTAGCAATTGTTTTAAGACGCGAGATGCACCACCGCTTTAGTTACCCCAAAACGGTGATTAGGTGAACTTGGAACATTTAGCTGCTGTGCAGTATTCAATATGTGGCTGAATAATTTAATATTGTTATTTATAATTATTGTGAATACAGGTAAATTTCATATTGTTTAATCCAAAACATTTCAATAAAAATTACAGTTTGAGCCACAATGGCCGTGTTACGTCATAACGAAAGTCACAACCTGTAACCATGTCAAAATCTGATTATTACGGGTACAATAATTATTTACTGTTGATTTACTATCGAATAATTCCTGCTTTCACATCCTGATGAGTTTCTGTTTGGCTTCTTTACATACTTCCAGATATTTGGAAATGGTTAGCTTTGATTTGAATTTTCAGTAGTGGCGTTTATTATTATTTTGCAATTATTAAAACATAACATTGTAAATTCTTTTGTTTTCGTTTAAATTCGGATTAAGGATGTATAGGAGACAAAAAATAAAATTATAAAGGGTCTGTAATCGATGAAAATTGGTACCCATGTCCTCAGTGACTTTGCGGTCTAGTGAAAAAAAATTTCAAATCAATTCACTACACCGTTTTGTAGTTCTTTCAGTTTTGTTAACACTTCTTATTTTCTTAAGATTCGTTAAAATCACATGGTTTTCCTCGGAAGTCGGCTATTAGGGAAAATCACAAGATGTATCTCGTAACATACCGAAAAAAAATTTTCGATACAAATTTTTTCAACTTTTTTCGGCTCCTAATAAGCAATTTTAGGGGGTGCATTCGCCTTTCAAAATTGGCTAAAAATTCTAATTTTCCTGTAGTAGGAGTTTTGATTATTATGAAACCAACTTTAAATTGCAATTAATATTATTTATAAATTTTACAATAAATTCAAAAGCAGTGGTAATGGGGATTTTGATTTAAATAAGTAGTATGGACGTGAAAGAAGAACAAAATATAATAAATTCTTTCATTAAAAGTCAAAAATTTCAATAAAGTATTTGTAAATTCTTATTATAAAATGGTGAGACATGGAAAAATTAAGAAATGAGGTGTTATCCCCTTAAATATCATTTTAGGAAAAACCTAAAAATTATTGAAAAATATGTATTGTTTTGAAAAAATTTGATGGCACTACGGTTATTTTTTGGGGGTTTAAAATTTTTTTAGGATGATCCACCCCTGAAAATGTTAAATTATTATTGCGAAAAAATTATGTGGATTAAGTATTAGGCTAAAATGAAATATTTTGGCGTTGATTTCATACAAATAAAAAACTCATGTTTGAAATATCAAAAATTCAATTTTTCCCCTATTTTAACCATCATCAGCAACTAATAAAATTTGGAGGTTTTCATTGCTTTATCACATAGTCAAAAATTATCCAAATCGACTAGAATCACGGGGGAACCTTTACTTGTTGTTTACAATCTTTAGCTAACTATGTGTCATAAAACAGCAAGTACTGCCAACAGTTTTTTCCCTCTGCGTCTGCAATTTGGATAACGTCGGTGTAGTTAATTTAAAGACAAATCGTACACCTATATTATTGAGCTACCTAAAACATTGTTTCTCTTTCAGGTAGGATTCACGACATGAGTTTGGGCGTATATGCAGTCTGGAAAGTTTCTTTTGGACACAGTATTAATATTGAGGCAAAGCATTGTTGTGTAAGAATTTTTTAAATTGCGGAATGAACTTTTTGCGGTAGATTTGAGACAAAGTTTGAGACACGAATGGGGATTCGCGGACGGGAGTAAAAAAGTGACGAGTACGATTTTCAGTGTAATCGGGAATAAGCTTAATATTTGAAGCTTTAAATTTCGTTGTTCATTTATTTTTTAAATCTTGTGAAAAAGTAGTGAAATGTGTTCATTCTAAATATTTTTGAACTTCCATCGCTTCGGTTTAAAAAACATTGAAAGTGAATGAAGTTAATGTGTAATTGGATTGGATCGATGAGGTTGGAGGCAAAGACGAGGATTTGGGCCATAGGACATCAGTGATAAAGGTAAACAAATTTTTTCCACAAACTGTTTTGCTAAGTAGGTACTAATATATGGAATATAAATGTATCGCAAATCCTATATGACCGAATTATATTAACAAAAGTATTCTTGTTGCAGGTAGGGTCCACGTCGTGGGTTGGCAGGAGTTTAAGGTTTGTGGAAAACTTCTCTTGGTGATGTAGGTTTAGTGAAGCAGTGTGAGGTTGTGAAAATCTGTACATTTTTCTTTAAATGTACAAAGTTTTTGAAGATAAGTAAAATTCTCTTATTAAACATTTAAATTATGAAATTTTAATACTTCAGGATCCACCGAATACGATTTAATGTTCTTGTGTTTTAGGAGGTCAATAGATGTTCGTGTAAATAGATTCTCGGTGTATATAAAAAAACATTTACAACCCAAATCATGGATATTAAGTGGAGAGAATCAATGGTCATGGACCCATCGAAAGGTATACAAATAGGATTCCAATGTTAACAATTTATTATTTTTAATTTAGGGATAAACTTTTATCGAGGAATATAAGTACGGACATAGGCTTATATTTGAGTTTCTCGCGGACGCGAGTGAAAATGTGACGAGTACGATTTTCAGTGTAATCGGGAATAAGCTTAATATTTGAAGCTTTAAATTTCGTTGTTCATTTATTTTATAAATCTTGTGAAAAAGTAGTGAAATGTGTTCATTTTTAATATTTTTGAACTTCGATCGATTTAAAAAACATTGCAAGTGAGTGAAGTTATGTGTAATTGGATTGGATCGAGGAGGTTGGAGACAAAGACGAGGATTTGGGCCATAGGACTTCAGTGATAAAGGTGAACACATTTTTTGGACAAACTTTTTTGCTACTAATAAATTGAATATAAATGTATTGCAAATCCTATATGACCGAATTATATTAACAAAAGTATTCTTGTTGCAGGTAGGGTCCACGTCGTGGGTTGGCAGGAGTTTAAGGTATGTGGAAAACTTCTCTTGGTGATGTAGGTTTGGTGAAGTAGTGTGAGGTTGTGAAAATATGTACATTTTTCTTTAAATGTACAAAGTTTTATTAGGTAAGTAATATTCTTTTTCGGTTATGAAATTTTGTTATAGTTCCAGGATCCACCGAATTCGATTTAATGTTCTTGTGTTTTAGGAGGTCAATAGATGTTCGTGTAAATAGATTCTCAGTGTATATAAAAAAACATTTACAACCCAAATCATGGATATTAAGTGGAGAGAATCAATGGTCATGGACCCATCAAAAGGTATACAAATAGGATTCCAATGTTAACAATTTATTATTTTTAATTTAGGGATAAACTTTTATCGAGGAATATAAGTACGGACATAGGCTTATATTTGAGTTTCTCGCGGACGGGAGTGAAAATGTGACGAGTACGATTTTCAGTGTAATCGGGAATAAGCTTTCAATTTCGTTGTTCATTTATTTTATAAATCTTGTGAAAAAGTAGTGAAATGTGTTCATTTTTAATATTTTTGAACTTTGCTTTGAAGTAAAACAATGTAAAATTAAATATAATCGAGAGAAACTGAAAACCGGGACCCAGGAGAAAGATTTTGGACTGTAGGACTCGTAGGACTGCGTACAGTGATAAGGTAAACATATTTTTCTAATATTTCTTTTTTTTGTTGAATAATCATGAACGGTATTAAAAATTTGAAAATTCCACTTTAACTAAAAATAAACAAACTTGTAGATATTGAAGTTTACTATATTTTTTTATTAGAACGATTTATTTTTTAATTTACCCGAATACAAATTTTTGCCATTGGTAAATTCGGAAGAAGCTAAAAATGAAAATTTATAAAGCAAAATCACATTAATTATTCGATTAATTTATTAAAAATATACTTCCATGAGCAGAAACAGCATTTCACTTCCTTGCTAATTAACTTGCAGAATTTATTGCAATTTAAAAAAATTCAAGAATTATTCAACATTTTCCGTATAAGCCATTGTAAGCATAAACAATAGATAAAATTGAAAAATGAAGCTTGTACACCGTCCACGCAGCAAATCCATTATTGAAAATCTATTAGTTGTGATATCTGCAAAGACTGAGAAACTCCTTTTGTGGTAAATTACAAGAAGTAGCGGTGCAGTAGACGGCATGGCTCCGACAATGGACTTACTAAATCAGTGGTGTAATTACCAACTAACGACCAATTTACCAGTTTATTTATTTATTGCAACGTATAATACATTGAATTTGAATTATTGCCTATTCAGCAGAATCACCACACAAATTACAATTAAGAAAATTTAGTGTTGTTAAAATGCGAATTATTCAAATGACACAGCAGACTAATTAAATAACAGATTAATCTGTCATAATTAGAGAAAATAATAATTAGGGATAATATATTAATTTCGTTGCGAAGCGTTCTTGTCTGTTATTTAGTAAGTTCATAATTTTTTTTCAACAAAATGATGAAACCAACTGATTTCCACGTGATCATTTTCATATCTACGCAGTTTCTCTAAAAAGTGCAATTAAAACGTCAAGCCTTTAGAAAACGATGAGACTGATACCATCAGCCTGTTTTTCTAAAAATAAAGCAATTAATTTAATACACTTTGCTTGGATTCTTAACCGTTACTCTTAGTTAGCTCTATAGACGAGGTCTAAGCAACAAGTTATACTTGTGAAAACTAGTTGATGTTCTCACAATAATATCAAAAGTAATAAAGTACCTTCCTTGTTTCATATGCACATCGCATCTCTTGCAAATCCTCGTTTACTGAAATAATAGGCGTACAAATTCTCACAGTAGAGCCAAGCAGTCTGGACTAGCTGCAAACATCTCCTCTTATGGTCTTCCAGAGACGCTGCAAGAAAATTGTTAACTTGCATGTTTTTTCGAAATGTGCGAACGCACATTTTTACCAACAAGAAGATTATTATTCCAGTTTAATTAGAAATTTTAATTCTAAATTGTTTTGTTTTTAAAAGCTGCTATATGATGATAGCAACCAGTTCAATTTAAAATTGAGAATTTATCAGGTTTAATAATAGGTCAAAAACTTTTCGATTAATTCAGACTATACCTTTGGAGAATTGCAGTTAGGACATTATGCCCTAAAAATTCCCTGTTCTACCATTAAATATGAAATCAGGAATTTTGTTCTATACAACAATACTGTCGAGTACCCAAGATTTCAAATCCATACTCTTGCGATCCCCCAGATTTACACTTTAGCTTTAATAACTTCTTTATTTTTAAGTTCCCCTTTATTACTGATAGTTTCCCTGGCCTAATAAGTATTTATTAATTATATAAAGAAAGAAAAGGTCCTTATTACTGATCTGTTCGTAATAAATATTTTGTTTACTGTTCGATGCGATAGATTTCGAGATACGTTGATAACGATGATTCTTCGAGAACTTATAGAAAATTAATTTATCGCATTGAAAAGTACGCAAACTATTGTTTTAAAATTTTGAGCATAGATAACCTGGGTCAATAACCTGTTATTATTTGAATTTCTATCCTTGGAAACGCACTTAAGCTAAATATCCTGATTTCACAGAGAGGAGTTTAAAGTTAATCTGTGACAAATTTTAATCTTGGATTAAATTTTAACTCACTTTTGTGAAACCTGAATTAAAATTTGGTTTTCTTACGAAAGCTATAGAAAATTACTAACTAAAATTCCTAGTGACTGGTGAAATGTATGGTACCTACTATATAGTGAACAAAAGAGATTTGAGTTATTTCTTAAAAATTTTATCTAATTCGTCCAGTATAATCTCCCTATCACCTAAACTTTTATATAGAAACATTTTTCATAATGTTTGCAATGTCCAGTAATACATAAGCACCATAGGAGATTTTTCTAAATCTCTGAATGGAACAAAAATGAATTCGCCAATCCATTAGAGTTTATATTCCACAAAGAATACATACATTTTAACTTTTTGATTTCTGTGTGCGCCTTTCACGATTAAACTATTAAATATAATACTTTCCCGCATTTCCGGACTATTTTGTAGAAAATTTAATTTTAAGGGTCATGTAAAAATAACCCTTGGGGGTTTCCAGATCCTAGTAGACTTGGAAGTAAGTACGGATCTGAAGGCATCTCTGCGGGGCGTCCTGACTTTAGCTCCTATGATAGATAGGTTTTTAATCTTCATTTGTTTCCAACTCTACAGTTAATAATATCACCAATACAGCAGCACTTAATATTTATTTGTTTTGTTAATATATTTCTGTTATTATTATATTATATCTACTCAAAATAAATAAATCTGATTTAATAATAATGAATTAATATGATTTATTTATTTTTTCTTTCGGTGGTGGGAGGGCATAATTATTAGCTATGAAAGAAGAATCAAAATAAAAGGAAAGGACTAACAAAAATCACGCAACGTGTATGTTTTTGTTAATTGTTTTCAAAACAAAAAATATACAAAATTTTACCCCCCAAAATTAGCATTTTGATAATTTTCTTCCGATTACCTCTATCCGCCTGATTTTATCATTGTCATAAGAAATCTCTAATTTTACTGGATAAATGACGATACCAATTATTATTGGGGCGGTGTTTATCCCCATAATAAAATTTGATTGGAAAAATAATCAGAAATAAGTCGTATAAAATCGAAATTTTAAAAATCGCTTTTTATTTAAATTATTTTCTTATGAATTATTTTTCATATCACTGTTTATAAATTTCCTCACCAAGCACTTAGTGGCACACCGCCCCCGAGAAGGGAGTATGTTTCTTTGCAAAGGTTAGGAAAGTTTGTTCTCACGACAGGTTAGGCAAAAACTTTAATTTTATCCTCCTTGCTAGTTGTAACTCATGGAGTTAATAAATTTTTAAAGAAAAACTGTAAAATGCAGCTCGGCAGCATTTAACGAGCATTTAATCATGAACAATTTGTTAAATTTACTAAGATAAAAAATAATTTGCTTTTAATATAAAAAATACTATCGATTGTATTGCATACTAGTCGTTTGTTTAAAGTGCATGATGCAGTAATTAAATATAAAACACAAGTCACGTCCATTTTATTTGTAATTAGTGCTTAAATTACTAAAAGCTACAAGAATGTAGAAATAATTAACTCCACTGTAAAGTACCAACTAATACATATAAGATCAACAATTAATTTTAATACAGGGATAATATTTTGCATGTAGATGTATAGGGTGGCCGCAAAAATATGGACATGCAATTATAAAATGATCACAAATTAATTTGAATTTTTTCTTATTTTTATCTGATAGTTCATTAAAACTATTTTAATTATTTTACGGAACTGCCACTTACTTGGTGGCCTTTGCATTTATTTTTAATTATTTTTTTTATAAAATTATATTACCAGAGAAGAAGTGGACTAAGAATAATTCACCTTTACATAATGTGTCTATTTAATAATGTAGTAGACCCATAGCTGGGGCTATTACTTCCCTGCCTATCTTGGTTTATTTATACCCATCAAGTTTTAAACAACTTGCAACTGATAGACAAAAAATCGATCAGATCAGTTGTGAGTCATATAAACAGGTTACAATTATTTATGCGACAAATAAAAGTAAACAATAGTAGTAAGTACTGGTTGTAAGCGAGTCCTTTGACCGCTCCAACATTGTTTAATCCATTTGTGGTGGTCGTTTCCCGCGGAAAAAGTGGTCTACGCCACCCGGTCACTTCTATCAACAATTCTCTAAGGTAATTTGGGCAACTTTTATTTGTTTTCTATTCCTAATTGATTTTTTCACAATAAAGCTAAATACCTGGCTAAAAGTGTGCATATGCTGATATATAATGCGGATTCGGTGGTGGAATGACATTTTTCCCGGACTTTTTTCAAAATGACAAGAATTTTTATTCTAGAAGCCTTTGTGCTGCGATAACTCCTTAGCATACAAAACACTTTCGACGTATTGATATATTCGATACAGAATTATCATTTAGTTTTTAGTTATTTTTTTAAAATTTATTTAATAGAAACTTAAAAGTAAATTTTCAATTTGGAGAAATATACTTTTGTCGTGAACGTTACGCATGTTTTGTTCCCACTTCGGTCATGTGGTCTATCACAGATAGATACTTCTTTCGCTACCTATGAATACATATCCAAAGCTTGACACGAAGCTACTGTAGAGGACATAAATCTACATTTGGTATAGGGCTTAAGTCAGAAAATGTAGTTTTCGGTAAACAAGAAAGAATATTATAATGCAAATTTTGTAAATCAGGTAGCTATTTATATACATTTTCAGCAATATATTGAATTATTATTTATTTCTTGAAATTGTATACTAATTTTCACTTTCTGGCAGTTTTATCAATTCCTGAGAAAGGAATCACTCGATCTTAAATAGTTTTTTATTATTTATTTATTCAAAAAAATTATTATTTTCCTACTAATTAACATTTTACTGGGCTATTATTGTTTTGGATCTATTATGTCCATCAGACTAGATTTGATGAAAAATTTCTTTTATTTTACTTGCAAACTTCTGCATACCCACAGCTACGCTACGCATCACTTCAGAAATTTAGAAGTTGCTTTTTGAATCATTCAATTGATTGATAACGTTTGGAGCCGAACTCTAATTACACCAACTTAATTTTAGTTTATATCTTCAACGGAAGACCATATTCTCTTAAATCTAAAATTTATTTCTACTAATTTTTTATTATAATAATCAATTATCTGTAAAAATTTTATTTTCGGTTCAGCAGAAGATAATTTATTGTCCAATGTAATATATTGTAAATTATTATATTTACAATTTGTTATATTATTTGTTTTATTTTTTATATAAAAACATAAATATTATTATAATAATACCCCAAATAAAATATCTTTAGTTTAAGTAATGAAATATTGGGTTTTATATTTTTATCTGCTTATGGAATTATAAAAGAGACCTTTTGTGTTAAATAACAGCCCTCTACATATGGGGTGGTCAGAACAAGAATGAATCAAGTCCATTTGAAAAAATTTTTGTTATGTTTCCCAAAGGTCTACAGAATGAGGTTTTAAAGTCATTTAGAATTTTTATGGGCTAGAAACTGAAATAGAAGGTCTAGAGCAGCAGTTAATCTATTCAATAAAAATTTTATATGAATTTCAAACCTTATTCCGAGGGACATTAGGGAACATACCAGAATTTTTTTTAAATGGACTTGATTCACTACTGTTCTGACCACTCCATATTATGAATGGATTAATAAGAAAGACTTGCTATTCAATTCGAGAAAAATGAGGTTCCCTACTTTGAAAAGTCTTAAAAGCACGAGACTAAAGACGATCGTAAAACAGTAGGAGAAGATATAGAAAATATCTTAATAGAATGGGATATATTTATTTTGTGATCATGAAGCTAGCCTCCGCTCTAATTTCTGGATTCGTCCCCCCCTCCCCAAAAAAATCAAAGCCTGGCTACGACACCGACTCTAGTTATACTGTAATAAAGAATGAATTGAGAATTAATAATTAAAAGAATACTTACCTATTTCCTCTCGATATTATTCAAATTTTTTCTTAGTTTTCCCAAAACGGAAAGTAAAAAATGAATTTTTAAAAATCGTAACTTGCTAATACTGTCATAAATATTTCATTATCAATTAGTTGTAACTCTTGAAATAATTTTCCACAAAAGTTAGAATCATTAAAATTATATTTCTTTAAAAATTTTCTTAAAATAATTATCACATAATTTTGTAAAATCTACGCTACACACACCCATCAAGTAACAAAATATACAAATTCACTACACATTATATAATAAATAAAATAAAATTATAAACTTCCAATATCATTAAATCGCTTAAGTTTTTCTGGAAATGGATCTTTATACAACACTGGATCAGCACGAAACTCGACGGATTTTAAAGGCATCCGGCCGAAAGCCTTGGTAAATCTATCGACACACTGAGACCTTTCGACCATGTGCCCAATATCGGCAGAGAGCATTTCATTATTAACACATTCGGGACATTTAAACTTCTTCCTCGGTGCAACCTGCAATAAAGCATTTAATAAAAATTTTACTTCAACATAAAGGAGTAACTACACACTTTAATAGGAGGCTTATTGGTAATATTTGCAACCAAGAAGTTCATAGCTATATCTTCACAATTCATGTGCTCGTCTACCCAATCTCTCACACTTGCTGGCATGCTACTCGTATAGGCATAACTCCAATACTTATGATGAAAAGCTGCGCCAGTTAAAACCATCGATATTTCATTTGTCCACTCAGATTCGTACTTCCAACTCATGGTTACATTATCCCAAATGTGCGTACGAGAAGGAAAACCTACAATCCTATCTGGAAATTCTCGCCAAACTTCATACCCAAACTCCAACTCGTCTGTCGTCAGCATGATAATATCGTCGTCGATTGTCAAAATTGCTTCGGTCTGAATTTCTTCGTATGGATAAAAACGATTAGAGAGCTTATTGGCCCTTGTTCTAATAATTTTGATCGGTTTTGATATTTGTGGAAATGAAGCAACTAAAAAATGTTGATTACATTAACTCGAATAACTTGGGAATACATGTAACGTAAAATGTAAACTTGAGTCTAAAACTAATTCATTTGGAAATATCAATTTTTGATTGGCTCATTAAACAATAAAGTTGGCTAAAAAAAAACTTACGAGGTGGGGGCGATTTCTTTTGGTTGTTCCAAATCACTAAAATTTTAACCATGCTGGGCACTTTTGCAAGTTTTTCAATTAACATGAACAAACTTTCCACCCTGTCGTACGTTAAAATCGCTGCTGTAAAACCCTGGGATCTAGGAGCAGTTATGGATAAAAATAGAGGGTTTGATAGTTTCTAAAAAAAATTAACTCAAACAAGAACCGGTAAATAAAAAGGTTTGCTTACCCCTGGTCTTCTGTTCCAGTCATCATAAGTTTTAGCCCAATTTGGATAAACGCGATCTTGTACGATGTCGAAGGTAGTTTCCACTATGGTCTTCATGTCGTGGAAATACCTTTCATACAAAAATTTGACTTGGCTTTGCATGTCGATGATGCGCTCTTCGGAAATTTGTTTCAATGTATCCATCAGAGTGTTCAAATAATCTTCCATGATAAAAATAGCCGCACGTTTCCAATCGATCACGTTGCTGAACGGCATCACCACACCGTCCATCACAATTACTGGAATACAATTTGCAGCCATCGCTTCGAGCAACACCATCTGACTCATCCTTTCACCTCGAAAGACCAAACAAAAAATGCTTTCTTTTAATATTTCCGGATAGCTGTACAGGGTGTTCATTGCATACTCGCAACGTTTCGTGTAATTATGAGCTCGGCAAGCGTCTAAAATGAGTATATCTAAGTTGTGCGATTGAAGATCTTGCAGCTCATCTAAGAAGTACGAATCTATGCTAATTTGAGACGACGTAATAAACCATGATCTAAATATTTTAAAAATAATAAAGTTAGTAATCAATGCTATGATCTCAATGTCTCAGATTTCAATAATTTTGAACTCAAGTTGTTCGGTAAATTTTCGCGGTCACTTTGGCTCTTTCGTAAATTTCCAAAAATTAATTAAAAGAAAACTTCTTACTCAAGAAATCAAAAAATTTGTATTATACATTGCTCCATCGTTAGACCTGGTGTATCAAAATTGATTGAAATTTGAGACACGATTCTTTTTGTTACTTGCCTTTTGTTATGGATCTTATCTGTTTCTGCCAATTTTAAAATCGGGCTCATGATAGGAATTGAAATGTCGAAACCAACTCGATAGGTGTGGCTGTTAAAACCGGCTCCGGCTATTAACGCGTTTCCAATATTTAATTCTAAAACGGTTGAAAAATCTGGTGCAGTTCCAGAAATCATGTTGAAGAAAATATGGTTTTCGCCTCCATTCCAGCTAAAAGTTTAAGAAGGTTAAAGGAAAAAACCAAATAGATGGTTACCTACTAAGGTAAAGATTGTAATGCTTTAGAAACCACATCACTTCTCACTCGTTCCTGATTCAAAGTGTCAATTGAAGGTACCAATAGACAGGCTTCGTGTGGATTTGCAGTGTAATATTTCGAATTTCTAATGCTGTCGAGAATTAAATAGTACTGTTTCGAAATCAAGCCAACCCCTGGGGCTCCATTGCCATCCACATACTCCTTCAAGGGATAAATATACACTGCAATCCTATCGTGACCAGTTCTTCCACACCGATAAATATTGAAACAATCCCAATAGGTGCACTTGGCATTCCTAGGTTTGGAAGCCGCATGTTTGTCTTTCAACTGAACCTGCGGCAAGTTATTTAGATTCTTTAAAACAATTTTATCGTATTTTCTGGAAGAACCGCTGGAGAACGACCAACTGTACAAAATTAACGCGGAGAAAATTGATATGATTAGAATTACGACTAAAGCGATAAAAAAGTTTTTGAAATTAGTTAATCTTGAATTAGTATACTTCGTTGCCTTCGTAGAAATCGTCATTATTGTTTAATTAATTAAATCATTTCTATATAAAAGCTAGGTTATATTTTGTAGGCTTTGTTTTTATAACTTCAATCAGTGGCGTGGACCAGCGTGGACAATAATATTTAAACCACTACTAAAATGACGATGATGCGGCTTCCCACCAGCAGATCCAACCTAGTTTTGAGTCAAGGCTTTGCATTATTATAGTGGAAGCTAAACTATTAAATGTAAATACACAGCCGTTTTCGAGAACTTAGAGGTGTTGGATTTGGATTTCTGGTTCTGGTGTTCCATCTTAAAATGTCAATCCGGTTTCTTTTTTCTTGTTGTTTTGTCTTTTTTGTATTCCAACGCAATCGAACAAACAACTGAAATTTTCCCTGTAGTTGTAATGTAAACCAGTAGCCAGTCCGCCCTGATTTGTGCGCTACTGTTTTTGAAAGTGTAGAGCCTAACCTCTCTTTACCAAATAATCGATTTTAAATTTTGTTCATTTACCAACTCAAATTAAAATGAAGACAGTTTACTTGAAAATAAGACGTTTTGATGTGGACGGTAAATAACGAAAACTTGTAGAGGGCTCTCGATTTTTATTTTCTTCTTTAGAGAAGGACACCCACCAAATAGTTCAGTTTCGTTTGAATTCAAATTTGGATTATAACGCTCTGAAGCAGGAGGTACGGAGTTGGGTCAATTTAAACGAAAATGACGATAAAGTGGTTAAACTACGCAACAACAAGTTAATTCTTTTACCCCTGGCAGATCTGCTGGATGGAAATTCTTGTGAAAAGTAACTATTTGATGTTTCGTTTCACCAAATTTCACGTTTTTATTTTCAGTTATTTTGTACTTGATGTATCGAAAATACAACAAGCTGGTGGGTTGTTGATAAATTTATGTTAGGTTTCTACATTTTTGTGCTTTTAGCAAAAACGACTGCTAATCTTCAGGATTCATATTTGGACGCTGTGCATAAAAAAATTCAAAATATTAAATTACGAATAGCACAAGTTGAGTTGTCCATCCCACACACTCAACTGAAGAGGCAAGCTAATATGGAACAAACCGTGCAGTGCATGGGCAACCGTGTTGCGTTTTTAGATAAAAGAATCGATGATCTAATGCCCCCTCAGTGGAAGTCAAAAATGCCTGTTACCATATCATAAATATTTTCGTATTTACGTAACTTTAAATGTGAATTTTTATCTAAGTCATTATTACAGCTTTAATTAAATCTAAACGTATCTAAAGAATACAATCTGAGGTGATTCGGTATCAAGGGTGTTTTTAATAGTTGTAATTATTATTCTTGTGTCAAAGCTCGTAATTGGTATCATTTTGTTGGAAAATATATAATTATTAATTGTAATATTTTAAGTGTTCAAATCTTCATCGCCTGTCCACCTTCTTTCTTTTTAAACAGCAAAATTAAGTTTGAATTCGAAGTCCTCTATCCAAGAAAATTTTTGATTAAATTGGTGTAAACCGTTTATGCTTCTATCCTGTCATATTGGTAATATTTCAATAATTGGCGTTCCATTCCCAACTATTAATATACCAAATGAACGCATAAATGAGAAATTCTAGTACAGGATCTGTATTCTGTAAGCGTGATTGTAATCCTTACGTAAAATTTAATAAAAGAAAGATTAATTATCTACAAATTTTATTTTATAAAAAATTAAAGAGATATTGCTACCTCGTATGTTACAATAAATTTAAAAATTAAGGCCATTTATAAAATGACGATTTCTTTATAAAACTCTGACTTACTTCCTAATTAAAAATTTTCTGCAAGTAAAATAAAATTTGGTTTAGCAATTTTTTGATAATTAAATAATTTCACGAATAACACTTTACAATTTTTAATAACAATATTTGCAATTTTATTTATTAGAATAAATTATAATGAAACTTATAAAAGCTCAATAAATAAATTAACTTCTGTTATTTTTAAAAATAAACATTAAAATTTGGTTACATCAATTGTAAACATTTTAAAAACGCAATAAAAAAATTTTAATTTAATTGTATCAGGTTTTCGTTAGGTTTGAGGTCATTTTGTACAATCATTCACTGGTAAAGAAACGGATTAAAATTCATTTAATTAATGAAAAATTCTTTTTTTTACTTTCAGGCAATTACTCGCTTGACTTCTTCCTGAGCCTGACGAAGTCGACGGCCTTGATGCTTCCACCCTCGCTAATTTTTCCCTCACATCACTTTCCGAAGGAGCCGCAAAGCTGCTCAAATGTTCGTGATATCTTTGCCGGGTTAGCAGTTTAACTTGCATAGTGTCATTTGCTAAACCGAAGTTTTGTGGTTGAAGTATTTTGATATTATTAGTGTTAGCTAGTTGCAATGTCGCTAAAAAATATCGCGCAACTTCCGATGGCTTCTGTCCTTTAACTATATTTTTAAAGTGCATTGCATCATGTTCAGAAACTGAATCCATAATATTTGTTCCATATTCATGGATATCAAAATTTAAATTGTTCTCGGCTTCTATTAATTTTGGTTGTATGAATTTGCTCCATTCATTAATTACCAACCTACTTTCAGTTTGTTTGGACGGCGTTTTAGTGGTAACTTGAACTATAGGTTCACTTATAATACTGTTTTGGATAGGAACACTACAACTGTCCAGAGGGGGATCACTAGAAACTGTGCTGTCTGGGAGGGGTTCACTAGGAACAACACTGTCTGAAAGGGAAACACTAGAAACAGCACCGCATTCGTCAAATTGCGAAACTTCAATGCCGCTGTCTCGTGATGTACTGGGAACGTCTTCATTGCATTGTCGTACTGGTGTACTGTGATGCTCCGGAAGAGCATTTTCATATGAATCATCGAATACTTCATCATCTGAGCCTTCGGTCACATAATCTATAGATAGAAAAAAAATTAAAGCCAGAACGATTAAAAATGTATGAAAGCTTCCCGAGATAATAAAGAAAATTCTTTTTCCAATAATTGCCAACTTCCGTTAATATTTTTCAAATTTTTAATTATATAATATTAGTCATCTGGTTTTGAAGGTCATTTATGCTTTCAAAATTCTAACTATTTCATCTGTGGGTTTTAATTAATGCAAACTTAATACAAAATACCAACACTCTCAAGATTGTTTTTTTAGCAGAGCGAAAGTGTGGCTACAGTAGTTGTACTTCTCCTGAATGATTCAACCCAAGTGTAAATTGATAATTAGAAAAAAAATTTAATTAACAGCCTCGGGATGCTTTCGTCTTCTTGTATTTTTGCTTAATTTAAATGTTATAAAAATTTGAAAACTCACCGTCGTCAAATAATGTGCGGTAGGTGCGTCGAAAAAAAATTTCAAAATCTTTAAAATCCACTGTACACCTTGGTTTCAATTTAAATTTTGCTTTTTTTGGTCTTTTTTCGATTTTTACAATTTCTTCATCATCATCATCATCTGCTTCCCCTTCTTCCTCAAATTTTCTCTGAAAAATTAAAAAATTAGTTTCCAACAAGTCAATATATATAAAATAAGAACAAAAATGAAGAAGAAGCTGCAGAACTAAGCAAATTAAAATTGTTTACCTTTTTTATTCTCCTTGATCTTTCTAATTCAACATTGTCAACTAAAAAGGCTACTAAATCACCTTCCGCACTGATAACCGCTTCCTGTACAACATTTCTAATTGCTTCCTGTGCAACTTGATCGATATAGTCTCCGCAACTCCTTTCTACACTCGGAGTGGTACATTCCTGCAACGTCAACGATGTGATCATCGAACCGTTATCCGCTAAATCTTCTTCAATGTGAGTACCATCACTAATATTTCCATCACAATAAATACCGGAATCCGTCATACTTCGTCTCGTGTTCGATATACGAGTATTTTGAAATCCATCATTCGAAGATTCAACTTCGTGAAACAAAGAATCAACATCACTAACACATTCGGAAGCAGCTTTTGAAGATTTTTGAGCATTGGTAACAACAGAGTTATTATTATATTCTCTAACATTTGAACACAAACCTTCAACTTGCTGACTAACTATTTCCTCCCCCAACAACTGATAATTTCTTCTAAAGTGTTCAAAATCACTGCCACACTTATCTTCACAGTATTTTTCGTACGTCAGTCGTTTTGAATTCAAATACTTTTGCAATAAGTCATCACCATTACAACAACTTCGTGCCGAATCAACTTCCATCTCATCTAAATGCAAAAGTGCGCTGGTACAAAACAAGTCGTCGTAATTGCTCAACTTTTCTTTTGTGTTTATTTCATTAACATTCACATTCAGTGGTAATCTGAAATCCATTGTCGGATGAATTCTCACATCGCTGTTCGTTCTCAACGAATTTTGTGATGAGTCTTTTTGTAGTAAGTTAGCTGCCTTCCATAAATTGTTCAATTCATTTGAGTTTTGAAGGGATTCACCTTTTTTTATTACTTGAGATGCTTGGTTAAGCAGAGTGGTCAGGTCTTGGTTCAAGTGTCGACTTATATCGGTATTTTGAAGGGTGATTTTTTTTCTCTTTCTCTGATTTATCCGTTCTATAATTCGGTTCGTTTCTTCCACATTTTCGGGAGATCTAAGAAAAATTAAAAAGTTAACAACGTAATATTAAATAAACAGTGGCTGTAATGTACTTTTGCTTATAGTGAACTAATTTAAGTCACATAAAAACGACCCACCTATTATATGAAAAATAAATTAACAGAATAGATACGTAGTTAAAAGACTAGAACTCATGTTTTATGCTTGCTAATGGGCTGATGTACGCTTTGTCACATTGTTACTGGTAAAAGGCTACATCTACCTGAAATATAATATCCACGATGGTATAGAACGTTTGCCTAATGAGGTGAAAGTACCACGTTTGACTCCTAGTAACACCAGGAACCTATATTAAAACTAATGTTTCGAATAATCTGACTTTGTTTAGAACCGACATCACACTGTAGGTCTTTCCTACTCGACTCTAGTGTTGAAGACCTACAATCTGAAAACTAAAATTAAAACTTCACTTGGTCCATATTATTTGATGCGTAGCTTAGTACTTTTATTTGCATTTCTCTAGGCACACATGGGGACCTACAGTTTAATGTGGGTTCCAAACCATGAGAGGTGTAATACACTTACATTTGGCAAGGATTTTTAAGTAGATTACACCTGGATGGATTGCCATTGTAATCCCAAAGGAAACGACCACAATAAAATTCTCGATTCGCCCGGGATTGAACGGTTACTGCTTCATTAAAAGTCGATGTACTTAACTCCTAAGTCATTGCCAATCTTACCCAATATGTAGGCGGCATAATTTGAGAAAAACTAAAAGATATCAAATTTTTGAACTTTTAAATAGTACTAATAATGTTAATAAATCCACTCCTTTCATTTTTATTAAATTAATTAAACAAAATTTAAAACATTAATTTAGAATAGAGTTTTAACCAGTCTTTTTATGTCTACGATTTATTCTGATATTAAATTTTTTTGTGGCCTTGGACTTAGAATAATTTGCCCACACTAGGTTTGCATGATAAAACCAATTTACATGCAAATTTTTTGAAGGGTCAGAGCGCAAATTTTGACCAAATTATGTAAAACCGAAATATTTTGACTTACCGGGTGCAAAGTGACATTAACAGCAAAAACAATTAATAAATAAAAGGTAGTTACTTGTTTTGGGCACACAGGTGCATGTGAAATTGCAAACTGTTCTGCCAAAGGATGTCAACCTCCTTTCCGAAGACAGAAGCCGCATATTCCACGAAGAGAGCAGCTTCGGGAAAATCCACATTCACTATGCCATTCCTCAAATAATCCTGCTTTTCTTTGAGAACGCCCATAAAGCTATCCAGAGCCTAAAACAAAGTAAGCATGAGAAAAACAAATTATAAATTGGAAACCAACTTACTTCGTTCAAAGCCATGTCTATCGAAGGTTTTTTATTCAATTCTTGAATTCTCAGTAACAATTGTGCGACATCATCCAAGGCCATAACTATTAACAAAAATATTCATTTAGCGTCTGCAGAGCCATAACCAAGAATAAAACAAAAATGTGAACATAATTTTAGAGGTAACTTGGAAAAGCAAACACAACAACAATCATCCATTTTGTTATTAAAACGTGCGTGTGACACTTATTTCATAATAGCAAGTTGTAAAAATTAAACCCAAAGAAGTTTACTTGTTTATTATTAATTTGTGTACTGCCACCACCACCACCACGGTCAACCCCTACAGGAACCAATAAAATGTCATCAAACATAATCTACTCACAATTTTATTTTTGTTTTTTCACTGAGTTCGCAACATTACGATGGCGGCACTACCGAAAAACCACGAGGCGCTCTTACGCTACCCGAAAGCTTCTTCCGGTACGGGTTCGTGTGGGATGGTGTGGGGTTTGTCTCTCCATGTATGACAATTTGCAGTGTTTATAAATCGCAGAATAATTTTAATTAGTCGAATTAGTGCAATCAAGCAATAAAACATGGCTTTGAATGGTTGTTACACTTTCATCAAATACCTGATGGTGTTTATGAACTTCTTATTTTTCGTGAGTATTTTTTCAAATCGATTCTAAAAATAATACGAATTATAATATGCATGGGTAAGCCAGCTGCAACTTTAGTGAATATTTAAAGGTCCTTGCGTGCATATTTTCTGTAAAAATTTAATTGACGTTAAAATGCGCGAACCAATAAACTCATTTTGATTTAATTTTAGTTAACGTGAACCAACTTAATTCTTCCGAAATTAAATATTATTCATCGCATTCGTATGTCTGATACTCGGTTTATTTTTAAAAAATTATTCAATAGTCGATTGTTTATCATACCGGGTGTGACAATATGACCTAATTTGAACTAAGGCAATTAATTTATTCTAAATATTTTGAATTTGAGGATGAATGAATTTTAAGAAATACGGGGTTCTGCTAGTTTTTTACGCTAAGGACCCGTTTTTTTCATTGACTGTCGAGATTGTTTACTATAATTGGAACCGGAAGCGATAAATAAAAAATTGACATTTCGAATAAAAAAGCAGTGATCATCAACATTTCTTGCATAATATCGACATTCTTTAAAATTAATATCTTACCTTGTTTCGCGGCAAATGAAAAGATTGTGATTATAAATTCATAATTAGGTGCTTTCGTAATGTGCAATGGTAGTTCTCATCTCAATATCCGTTAAGACAAGAATCTCGTTAATCGATTATAAGAGCCATTGGGCAGTCCCTCAAGCCACTAAAAATTACAGTTCTTACATTACAAAACAATAAACAAAGAAACAGCCTCCCTAATAATTAAAAAGGGGCACGACAATACATTATCCCATTTCGCCGATGGAAAAGTATTTAATTTTTTAATGTCAAAATGAGCATCCAGAGTATTTTTTCAAGAGATGGGAAGCAAACTCTGGATTTTTTTAATATGCAGTACCATATAAATTTGAATTATTTTTGGCGGAAAATACAAATTTAAATAAAACAAAGATTTTTTTTATAATAATGTAATTTTTCGAACTAAAATATTTTTTTATAATTGTTCGCCCCCTTTACAATAAAAAAACACGACAATATATCTGTATTCCAGAACTAGGCAGTTCTAACTGCATTTTTTCAAAAATCAGCTTAGAGATGATTCTTATTATAATAGAATAAAAAATAATTCTTATTATATTGTACTGTGCATTAAAAAATGTACAGGTTACTTCTCACCTTTTTAAAGAAATCTTAAGGATGCTCATGTTAACGTAAAAAAAATAAATACTAAATTTCTGACATTGTCCTAGACCGACACTTTGTTTCCTGACCGAAAAGCCCGACCTCTTATGAACAAGCATAATATGAAAAGCCCTGAGTAAATAATCAATTTTTATATTTTTTTTTAATAAAACTAGTTCAGCCCTCCGCAAAGTGAGGTTTTGCGTACGCCACTGGCAAGGGATTTGCAATTTACAAATTAAATTTTGTTTTTTTTGATCTGTCAAAAGTAATTTTTATGTCTGTGGTTCCCAAAATGGGTTTCAGTGATCCCGAAAGTAATTTTTGAATGGGGTGAAATTAATTTTAAGGCTGCCGTCCCGCCCATGTTAAATGTATGCACGATATGGTGTCATTGTATTTGCTTAGGAAGAAAAAGTAGGAACTTTTAGAGCCCATTTTTGTAATCTCTTAAAAGCTAAAACTTGGCTCTTGGACCCTATATACTTTTTATTACAATTAGAGAATCGCAAATATTCAAAATTTCGCTGTGAAATTTACAATTTTTTAAATAGCAAAAGTAGCCATTTAATAATTTTTATAAACATTACTTTAATAAATAGAAGTATAAAAAGTATTTCACATCCAGCACAAATGTTGCACCTAACTTGTAAAAAAATTTGGTAGCATTATATGCATTTTTGTGGAAACTAGAGCAAATATAAATTGAAAGTACAATTTTTCTTGTTCTGGCGAATTTACTTGAAATAGTTGATAGAAATCTGCCACATTAAAAAAAAATATATGCAATTTTGTCGTAAAATAGTTTGTCTATTTGTTCAGCAACGGCGCTGTAGTAAAATGCTACCGATGGTTTCAAACTTTGCTAAGTGCATAATAAATGTGATAATAATATTATTATCAAGGTATAACATTACATACGTGTGGATAGCAGGGTCTGCACCAGTCGGTACGTAATGGAAGGTCAACGTTATACTTTTTTTTTTATAATGATAAATACGCTACGCTATTTATAGGCTGCACTAATTAACAAAAATGGGAAATCAAAATAGTTAGTAGTGCAAATAAAAAACCTATTTATTTTAAAACTAACTTATTTCATGAAATTGATTAGCTATTAGTTACTACAATAATTTCAAGGAATATTAAAGTAAATCACACTGCAATTTGATAATTTACTGCGGATGCTCAGGAACTACAACATGGTTAAAAATAAAAATAATAGACTAGAGTAAGGGAATTAATATTTCGAAAAATGTTTGTACGCGGAATTCGAAATTCCAACGATTTTTATGGAATTCGAAAGATTTCCAAAACAATCAGGGTTTTTCAAGAAATTGCAGGGATTCTCTCTCAAGGATAATCTAAGGAAATTCAAAACAATTAATGTAACAATCCAAACAAAATATTATTAAATAATATGTACAATCTACAATTAATAAATAACTTTGAACTTTTAACAATTTCAATTATTATTTTCTTAGTAAACACTTCCCTTAGTACGTTGTTGCTGTGTGGGCTTTTACTTTACTTCTTTTTATTGGAATATTTTAGTGCTTGTGCTTCAACTATCGAAGGAGGATCTCTACATTTTAAATTCTTTTCTATTCTATTTAAAATTATTTCAGGAGCTAAACATTCTTTATAAAATTTAATTAATTTTGGTAGCATATCTAACCAAATTCCTTCATCAAAATATATTTCTTCAATAAATAAATCATTATGATCTCCCGAGTACACAATAAAGTAACATTTCTTCTTTTTAGCGATTGCGAGCTGCCCCTGAATTTGGAAGAAATAATCGTGGGATCTAATTAATGCGATTTTGCCGGTCTCATCTATTTTTAAGCAAGGGACTTTTTTGTTTTCCACGGCATCTCGTAAAGCAAGTTTTAAAGATGCTACTTTATAGAGACATTTCACTTCCACTATTTCATCAGCATTTATTATTCCATCAGGAGAAGCCCCCAAGAAACCCGTCTCTTCGTGTATGTGTAAACCTGTACGACTCACTTTGCAGCCTACCTGTTCTTCAAATTTCTTTATGACTACCGGTTCCTTATTTTTCCCATATCTAGTAGCATCTGTGTTTACCGAATTACAATTTAAAATTGATCTAACTAATGAATTACATGAAGTAGCTGGTCTTCGTTTTATTACTGCTCCAAATTTAGAAGCTGTTAGTCGGTTCTTTCTAGCTTGGATGAATTCTATCGAGTCGAACTGTTTTTTTGTTTTTTTATGGATTTCCTCAATTTCTGACGATGTAATCTTCAAACGAAGTATTAACGCATTTATTTCAATTTCTAAAGCTTTTTCATCTATGAAGACTTCTGCTATGTTACTACCATAATCTAGGTTTTCCTTATTCGATTTAAATTTTTTACTAGCTTTTCGTCGATCTGTAGGATTTCGTTTTCTTTTACAAGCACTATCTCTTTGCTTCATAAATTTATTTAAGATTTTACCGGGCCTGCCAACAAAGATTTTATTCCAGGATTCGTTATGGTATAAATGACCGCCGTTAAACTTCAAACCCGCTAGATAAGCTCGAATTTGAAAAGAATCTCTTTGAACTAAATTAAGACGCTTGCCCATATTAAATCTTGCTGCAAAACTCATGTACAATTCGGCTTTATTGCTTGTTTCTTTATCAATTAGTAGGTGCGCTTTAGTGATCAATGAATTTAATGCTCCATAGATGTGGTGATGAGCTCCACTATTCTTTAAATCTGTTGTGCGATCTAATCTTCGAACACCAACATTTTCACATATAGAAGATTTACAATGCTCGTGATTACCAAATACGTGGTTCACAGAATTTCTCAAATCTTCTTTTAAAGCTTCCACGTCTCCGTGAGCATTGGCATAAATGGCATCTTGTGCAGCATCTTGAAGATTTGTTAAATTTTCTGTTGTCAACATTCTTCTACAACTCAAAGAAACACTTTTTGTATCGTTTTTAATTTTGTATAATTGCTTTCCATAATTCTTTATGCAATGGTTTGTACATTCTATTTTAACCACCTCATTACCATATACAACTTTCTTCCTAACCTCTGAATATACAGTTGAATCGCCATCACCAATATATTTGGTATATTTCAGTTTGTGCGTTTCTATGCTATTATTAAATCCCTCTACCAGTATTGCGGGCTCCATAGCAGAAGACGATTTTGCCCAGTTTTTAAAACAATCATGCTCTTTAATGGCTTCATTTTTATTTTCTGCTCTTGTACAAACAGAGCAATATTTATTTTTTACCCCTAAATACAACAATTTTCCAGTTTCTTTACCAATTATAACAGCAACACCTGATAGAGCATTATATGTATGGCCAAAACTTCTTTTTGACCATCCACCATCCACTATTACAGTTACATTTGCAATATTGTTCTCGTCTATGTTACCTTTAGCAACAGCTATATCATACTCTTCAGCCCCAGCGGCCATCATTGATTCCTTCAAAGAATCATGAAATATACTCCCCAGGTTACGTTGAATTTTAAAAAACTTATTTTTACTATAATTTGGTATTTCCATAAGGCTAAGTAATTCGGCTGTATGTTCAAATGTACTACCCGTTGCTAGAGTCCCCCATACAGAAGATCGGTTTAAAAACTCGTTCTTGGGATTTTCAGTATAAACTGACAGCTCTTTTTCGCACAAATTGCATTTATATTGTAGTGGAACGTTGCTTCTTGTAGCAACTTCCGTTTCTACCTCTTTATTTTTTTGCTCCGGTCTAGCTCAAATTTGTCGGAGGTGAGACTCTCAGGAGCCGGTTCCTTGTAATAAATTTTTCGAGTAAAAATTACGCTTATCAGCTGCAGTCGACCAGGTGCTCGCTGCAAATGCCAGTATGGCGTTTCCGCGTTCCAATTTAATAAAGGATTGGTTTCGCTTACCCAAACAACGAAAATTATTTATTTAGTAGACGCACTTTTACTTCTTAAAGAAAACAACACTTAAATTTCATTTCAAATTTTATTTAAAAATTTACAAATTCGCCAATAATGTGGAGCGATTTAAAACACTGCACCGGCCTCGCCGTCCGCAGTCGCGCTTCTCCACAGCACACCACCACAATAAAATCAAAAGAAACTTAAAATTAATAACATTTTTGTACAGTGCAAATAAAATTATTTAAACATAAAAGTTTAACAATTTACAAAATTAACAAAAACAAAAATACCAATTTGTTTCACCACATCTTTATCCTCCTGCGTGAGGTGGACATTTTCTTCCTGCGTGGTGTTGGCAAGAAAATTCTATCTCACGCACCCACAAATTTGGTGAAACTTTTAAAATAAAATTTTATTTACAAAACATTGCAATATTTAAAGAAGAATAAAAATTTAAATTCAAAAACAAAATATCAAACTTTCAAATTAAATCACAATCATTTACATTATTTACACACATCATCAAAATCAAATTATTTTAAATAACAAATTACAAGAGTTTACAATAATTTTTCAACTTTTTCAAAATTTTCAGGCAAACCTGCCTTTCCAACATTATCAAAATTTCCAAAATTTTCTTTAAACAATAAATTCAAAATTTCAACTCGTATCTCAAATTATAACAAGCGTCTTATTTTATTTCTGGCAATCTAATTTTTTTCACTCAACTTTCCTAAAATTTCCTTTTCCTGGCAAATCCTTATCTTACTGTTTAAATACAACCCTATAACCCCTAACTTCCATATCCATAAAATTCCTTAATACCACAATTTTCGATATTTCATAATTCAAACTTTTCTTTATAATAACAACCATAATACTACCAATAATAATCGTAAATTTTTCAGTCATTTTTATCTGCCCAAAACTATCTATTTTTGTAAAATTTCATTTATTTATCATCTTGCCCAAAATTTCATTTTTCTTCTTGTCTTCATCATCAATTTACGAATTTTATTTTATTTATTGCTGTTGTTAAATTTTATTTCTAATTAGTTAAATTATTAAAAAAACATTTTTCACCCAGTTTTTAAAATTATCAAATCTTTACTTTTCAACCCTTGCAATTTCAAACTTTTATTTCATAAGCAATTTTTAAATTCATCTTCATAATTGTAAAATAAATCACCCCTTCATAAATTTTCAAATAAACAAATTCATTTTCATAATTATTTACACACAAATTCAAATTTTCAAAATCGAGTTCATAGAATAATTTAAGTCATCAACAAATTCAAATTATAGTTCCAATTAAAATTTTATTTACTAATCAAACAAACAAAAACTCACACCTCCATCTCCATCTCGCTGGTCTGCCTACTGCCTTGAGATGCAGCCATTCTTCATCTCCGTCTCTCACAACAAATCGTCCATTCTTTACTGATCCATTATCGCCCAGTATCCATCCTCCAACATTTCGGCATCTCTTGGTTCGAGGGCATCTACTTCGACCACCGTAGGTGCGTCGTCCAAATACCTCCGACTCCTTGAAATTCATATTCACCTGTACGTTTATTTTATTTACATCCTTGATCTGATCCTCCGCAACTTCCTCGACCTCATCTTCCGCATTCTCGATCGCTTCCACAATCAACACCTGTCCATCCTTTTCCTCTTTTAGAACCTGATCTTCCACTTCCTGGATCAATGCCTCCTTCTCGACCGGATCATCGATCACTTCCCGGACCTCATCCACGTCAGCATCCTCCATTCCTGTATTGACAGCAAAGTTCTTCTCCAGTGGCTGCACGACCATGATTTCCATCCCTTCAAATATTGGATCGTCCACTTCACACAGGGTGGATTCTACTACAAATTTATTTGCAAGTTTTTCTTTTAATATTTGTATTTGATTACGTGCTTCCTGTAATTCAATTTCGATCAAATTTTTTTCTTGAATTTTTATATAATTTTTCTTCACAATGTCGTTTAAATTTTTATTTTCCTCCAATAATAATTTGGTTTGATTTTTTTGTAAATAAATTTCATTTTTTAGTACATCGTTGCTTTCAATTATCCTCTTGTACGCTTCTTCGTCAAATTTTTCCTTCGATTTAAGATGAACTGCATCTTCATTCATGTTTTCCTTTATTTTATTTATCTTTGCAATAATTAGATTAATAGTTTTTGTATTCCTTTCTCTCCTTTCATGATAAGCTTTGCAAAATCTGTTCTGTAATTCTTCCCGATTTTCTGGATTTTCCTTTTTGTCCATATTTGCTTTTTCCACATCTTCTTGGTTTTCCCGTTCTTCCCTTGCTTCTATCTCCCATATTTTTATTCTTTCTTGCAAGATTTCCATTTTTATTTATTTTTTTATTACCATTTCATTCATGTATAGTCATGTATACATGTAAAAGGAGGTTTGAAATTTGTGGAGGTCGTTTTGAAAAATAACTTTACGTAATACAGCTGTACGATTTAAATACCAAAAAGTTCTAGTAGTCACCTTGCAAAAATGTTCACCAAAATGCCCCACGTCGTGGCGCCAAAAGTTGTAGTGGAACGTTGCTTCTTGTAGCAACTTCCGTTTCTACCTCTTTATTTTTTTGCTCCGGTCTAGCTCAAATTTGTCGGAGGTGAGACTCTCAGGAGCCGGTTCCTTGTAATAAATTTTTCGAGTAAAAATTACGCTTATCAGCTGCAGTCGACCAGGTGCTCGCTGCAAATGCCAGTATGGCGTTTCCGCGTTCCAATTTAATAAAGGATTGGTTTCGCTTACCCAAACAACGAAAATTATTTATTTAGTAGACGCACTTTTACTTCTTAAAGAAAACAACACTTAAATTTCATTTCAAATTTTATTTAAAAATTTACAAATTCGCCAATAATGTGGAGCGATTTAAAACACTGCACCGGCCTCGCCGTCCGCAGTCGCGCTTCTCCACAGCACACCACCACAATAAAATCAAAAGAAACTTAAAATTAATAACATTTTTGTACAGTGCAAATAAAATTATTTAAACATAAAAGTTTAACAATTTACAAAATTAACAAAAACAAAAATACCAATTTGTTTCACCACAATATATCAATGTACTTGTTAACCCCTTTGGTATTTCTTTTTTAAATTGTAGCAATCCACTCGTGCATTGTTTTGAATGATCAAATTGCAACCTAATTGATTGATTCATTAAAAATTGAATATCCACTATGCGATATCCTTCCAAATTCTCTGAGGTTTTCTCTGCTTCAATTTGTAATATTTCTGCCATTATTTCATCATCGTCTTGAGAATTCCAACAATTCTCTTCATTGGGTTCATTGTTTTCACAATCAACTAAAATTTCATCGATGCCGACACTGTTGTTTTCTTCTAACAAATTATTAGGTTGTTTTTGGACTAACCCATTACCATTGTCAAATTGCATAAAATTTGCTTCAACATTATCTACTATTTCTTCAACAATAGACTGGATAAATATTTTATCGTGCTGTTTAATTGCTCTGCTCTTGCAGGCATTTGCTCGCTTCGTATTATGTTTTTTATGATCTGCAATTCTTGTACGGCCCATTTTATTAAATTTGATATGTATTTATATGTACCCTAAATTTTTTACCACACAAAAATAACAAATAATATTGTATACTTACTTAATATTTCTACTCAACACAAATAACAGAAATTACACAAACAAAGTTTTTTGAATTTGAGTAAAATCACTGTATGCAAGGCAATAAGCCTTTTAAGTTTTTGAAATTTTTCACCACACTCTTTGGTACACTTGTATTATTTTATTTTTATAACACAAAATAAACCACTCGCAATTGAAAAAATATATCTGCACCTTGACCATAGACAACCACTGCTTATGCTATTGTCAGATAATTATAATAGTGTAGGTGGATTGTAATGCATTACATCACAGGATATATGATCTTGGCGGGATTTTCTTATTATGTTGCGCAGGTCAGTATTCATACCGTGATAAAAAAATACATAATATGACTTTATGCCGATATAAATTTCTGTTAAATTTACCAACTTAAAAGTTATTTAATCAATGATAGTACCCATGGTCAAGTTGGTTATAATTTATTTCTAAAAAAGATTTTTATATAAAATATATTATTCAAACTATAATAATATGAATTAAAAATTTATTATACACTGCTATAAACTTGTAATATAATCGCTGCAGTAAGCTCATGGTATTTTGCATTTCTATTCTAAGAAACGAGATAAAAACTAGTCGAGATTCAATTTATTCTTTCAAGTAACTTTAAGGTAGCAAAGAATAATAGTTCAGCTTTTATATACAGTACACCGCCACTTTCTTTCTAATTATTTCAAAATTAAGAGCGAAGCTATCGCCCACGCTGATGACCGCAACCTTAAATTATTAATTTAAATGCGGTCTTCGTCTTTCTATTGCTTAGATCGCACGCTGGAGTGCTAGTGTTAAAACCAGCTAGTCATAAGAATATAATAATAAATATTTGACGCTCCTCCTTTATTTGCTGGTTACTGATAACGTAAAAATTATGGGATGCTGTTGGATTGTAGACTTCTTGACTTAAATTCTACACACATTTATCAGTTTCGGCATTTTTATGAATTCCAAATTTGAGAAAAGTGTAGAAGATGTGTTTTTATTTGATTTCTATAAGTTTGTTTATGATTTGGCTAAATTAAAAATTTCTTACCTTATTTTGATATTAAATATAACATCACCATACCCGAACTTAAAGTGAGGAGTGTTGGTATATCAATCTCAGTTTGATAAGAAGTATGAATATCATATTAATTTTTTGATTGGAACATTACATACAGCTGGTCAAAAAACCTTGATTCGAAGCTCATCGAACTTAGGACTCATGGAAAATTATCTGGACGAGTTTTCATGGGGTGAATTATCTGAAGCTTATTATTATTTCTTTATGAAACCGTAAATAAATTTCAAATTTAACTAATCTCGCTTTCGGTTTGGGAAATTTTATTGTAGTTGCCCCATATAAATTTATAAAATCGAAATCTACTGTAATATATTCAATTCAGAACTATTTTGTAGTAAGAGAAGTTTTAAAGCAACGTTCAAAAAGCTTCTTCTTTCGTTAGGTCTCTGACCTGTGTTTTTACCAACCGGCTACCTCGGTGGTGTTCTGAAGTCACTATTAGTGCTATGAGCATGTTAATTGTTTTACATCCGAGATAGTTTTCTAGGCTTGTCTACCATTATCATATCTACCAAATAGGAGTTTAAAGCTCTTCGACACATTTACATCTTTCACTCAGGATCTTAATAAAATAAGGAAACACTTCCACTTATTTGTTTCACTGTATCATCAAAAACAAGCAAACATTTTTACTGTCCATTAAATGATATAGCTTGCCGACTAATTCTATTACGTAGGTGCTTTATTTTAGAACCACTTCGATATACCTAATTGTAATTTTTTATTCTGTGATCTACATGCATAATAATAATATTATGTAATTTATAGCACTGACTAATTTTTTGTTTACATTTTTGATTGCCAACTTCCTTTTCACTGCAAGTAGCTAAAATTATTTAATTCGTTTAATATTATTCATTCAATAATGAAATTTTAAAAATAATTCAGAATTATGGGTAACAGGAAAAAGTTTATTGTACACAACTAACAGGTACCACATAAATATTTTTATTTTTCCAGATAATCAGCATAGGAATAGTGGCTTTGGCGTCATGGATGCTATACGACTACACGTTTTACGTTTCAATGGCAGTCGATAACAGCAATTACACCATTTCTGTTTGCATACTTTTAGTAAGCGGTCTTCTCTTATTTGTTGTATCGTTTTTGGGATGTTGTGGATCGTTCCAAGAATCTTCTTGTATGTTGGTTTCAGTAAGTAATTTAAAATTTAACATCTATTCTTCCTACAACTTTATTCATAGTTCTTCTGCATTCTTCTCATTATTGTGGTCGGCCAAATTGCTTCCGCAATTTGGATGTACTCGAACAGTGAGAAACTAGAGGCGATGATTCGCTACAACGTGAAGGCCACAGTTCAAGAGGAATATCACAAAGATGAGCGCCTCAGGAAGATTTTTGACACCATCCAACAAGGAGTAAGTTGTTCTCTTTATTTATTCTTCCATTTTTTATTACTTTTCTTTTAGTTAAAATGTTGTGGTGCCGAATTACCCTCCGATTGGAACGAAAGCAAGAACATAGTGATTGGAGCCAGTTTGGAACAAAAGACCTTTGAATTGCCCAGAAGTTGCTGCAAAGCAGACGTAGACGTAGACAAGTGTACAAAAGCAACCCAAAACATACCTTTAGGAGGTGGAATCGATAACACCGTAATTTTCGAAAAAGGATGCATGACCAAGGTTGTAGATGTCATAACAGACAACATGTTCATTGCATCAATTATTGGAATCGTTTTAATCATTGTCGAGTTTATCGGTTTAATTTTCGCCTTGATTTTGGCTTTCGCAGTTAATAACTCTCGCAATTACAAGCGTTAGTCGAAACAGATTTTTAGGTAACTTTTAGTCGAGCAGCTGCAGGGACACAAAAGTGTGAACCACAAACTTCTACAAATTTTATTTAACCAGTACTTAAGCTCTCTAATTATTTTATTTATATGAAACTGGAAACTGTGCCAAACTAATATTTTTTTTAAGTAAAAAATTAAGTTGATTTTATAAAACTAACACTGCCCTAATGTATCTGAATGTATCGTGTTATAAATAAGTAGATCTGCATTTTATATTTTATTTTAGGAGTGTGATTGTATTGTACATAATATTGAGAAATCACTTTTTTACAAATTTTCGAGATCTTCTAGCTTTAAATTGTTACCATTTACTTTTATGTTTTACGTGTGTGCATGTAGTTTTTTCGCCAATTTAAATTTATTTACATAGAATATACAAATTTTTATAGATAATTTATGGTAGAAACTTTATAAAGACGTTCTAATAAATGTAATAAAAATCCATTCAAATTATTTATTCCTCCATGCGATCCCAAATTTATATTTAATTAACATTATTTTTACTTTTACGATGGGCTGAACTAAAGCACTTTTAAAGATTAAATAATTTAAGAAAATTTTGTATTGACGAAATGTAGCTTTCGTTTTTCAGCTCTTCAAATCGTTTTGAAATTGGCTTCCGAGATGCTTTAATTCATGCGTGGACTTGCTCACATCGAATGCCATTGGTATCTTTACCGCAATAGGTAACCAATGTGTTCACACACGTGTTTCGCCGACAAACAGTGGATCTAGCAAAAAACTCTCCACTTCCAGTCTTATAGGGCTCTTACGATACATATTACTTAGTGATTTCTTTATTAAAACATCTCTTTAATTTATTATTTTATAAATTAAAAAAAAATTTCTCAAACACTGAAGTTAATCAAAAGAATTGACTGATTACTAGATTATTTCCAGTCGAGACCTTCCGATGTTCAGTAATTCTTGACCAAAATTTAGTATTTCGAAAACCTCAAAAATCGCTGCCGCTCCCTTAATTTTTAGATTTATTTTTATTTTGCAAGTAAAAAAATTACAGAATTATTTCACTTGTAAAATCTACAAAATGCACCCTGCTAAAATTTACTGTTTAAAATTCGAGCCAAATTCAATTAACGAAATTTGTATTTGGCGCTTCGACTTGACGGCAACCTCATGTACTACCGGTACTTTCCGTTTCCCTAGCGTGAAGTTGTCCTTTTAGTTGGTGTGGTTTTGCTTATTGCATCTAAAATGAAGGCTAAAGGAGAGGTTCGTAAAGTTTTTATTTCATTTTACGTATAATTTTAATTTTCAAATGCTTTGAATGTCCGTAGATTAATTGCTCATACCTTTTTTTTTTTAAATTAAAGTAATAAAATTTGTGGTTATTGCAATTAGGTTAACATGTTCGTACACGTGGTACTTATGTTTTATTTAATTTTTAGCTTATAGAATTCGAAGTTATCGGGCGTAAGCTTCCCGGTCCAGATGAAAAAACTACTCCGTTATATAAAATGCGAATTTTCGCACCTGACCGCATTGTGGCAAAATCCAGGTTTTGGTACTTCTTACGTCAATTGAAGAAGTTTAAGAAGTCCACTGGTGAAATTGTCTCAATTAAACAGATTCCCGAGAAGTCGCCTACTAAAATCAAGAATTACGGAATTTGGTTGCGTTATGATTCTCGTTCCGGTACCCACAACATGTACAGGGAATACCGTGACTTGAGTGTGTCCGGTGCAGTCACTTTGTGTTACAGGGATATGGGAGCCCGTCATCGTGCCCGCGCTCACGCAATTCAGGTTTGTTTGAAACATATTTTTTGTTATTTGAGATGTTATTCTAATTTATTGCATTTTAGATTATTAAAGTAGAACAGGTGAAGGCTTCTGCTTGCAGAAGGCCACAAGTGAAACAATTCCACAATTCTAAGATTCGTTTCCCGTTACCCAAGAGGATTCAAGGTGCACGCACTCTGAATCGTTTCTCGGTTCGTAAACCAAGAACGTATTTCCTTTAAATGTTGACGATTAAGAAGTAATAAATAAATTTCTTATGTAATACTCGTACAGGTTTTTTTATTATTATGTACCCTAATATTTATTTAAATTTCAATACATTAACAGAAAAATATTTGAATTTGAATAAACCACTAATTTTTTTTAAGTAGAAATATATCAAATTTCAAGAGTGGAAGGAATATTGTCCTTGTTATTTTTGTAAATAATATTTGTTCCACGAATGCATTTATTTCTATACAAATAAAACTAACCGGAGATTAAAAAATTGGTTCAAATACTGCATGTACTTCATTATTTTTTGAAAGTTTTAAACCTACGATCGTTTGTCAATAACTTGTTTTAGTCTAGCCCAATAATATTTTAAAATCGTTCAGAAAGGTAGACTTATAATTTTGTATTCTGTAACTTATTTTTTTAAGTTATAGGTACTGTTCGGTAAATTGAGTTGTGAACAAAATTTGAGAGCGAGCTCATTTCTAATGCCGGCTGTACATTCTCGCCCGAATGTCTCGGCGAGAGTGTACAGCAGGCATAATACAATGCTCCTCATGAATATAACAGATATTATGTTTTATATACTGTTTTTTTGCTGATTATATTTACAGATGAAAATGAAATTTTTTTATGAAAGTGATTGTTTCAAGTGCCTCTAAAGAACTAATGTGCTACTAATAGCACATTTTATTTAGAACAAATGAAATTTTTGTAACTCACCTTCACCTGTAATTTTCGTACTCTTTCTGGTCATTTTACAAACTTATCATAAAATGACAAACATTAAAGGTACGCGTTCACTTATCCGCATCGAAAAATAGAAGATAGAAATCACAACGGCTTGATTACATTTGCAGTTTTCACAACATTTTTTGCAATCATGGAAGATGGTACGCTTATTACTTTAGTGCAAAATTATGAAGAACTTTATAAGCTATCTAGAAGCCGTTTGATACGATCCGATTAAGTGAACAAACTCGAAGTAAATAATATGATACGTTCGATGCGGATAAGTGAACGCGTACCTTTAATCACAAAGCATTTGCTGGTAATGCTTTTGCGTAATTAAATGACAACTTAATGTTTTAAGGAAAAATAGGTTTTTTATTGATCAAATTTTTGGGCTCGACTAATTTACATAAAATTAAAAAGTTGCCAAAAACATGATTTCGTGTCACTAATTTATATGCTTCAACGAATTTTATCGAGTGGTCAAATGCAATGGCATGCCAAATCTTTCGGGGGAGAGCAGAGGATCCTTAGGAGCACAAATCAATCTTAATTAATCATGAAGATTATCGACAGATGTAATTTATGAGTTAAATTTTAAAATCTCTTTTTCTTAGGACCTTCATATTGGAAGCTCCTTAATTCAATATGATTTCGAGTTCACTCTGCTACAAAACTCTGGATTAATTGGCCTTATCAGGTTTCTTTTTAATTTTATTTGCATTTATTTTATTTTCTATTCAAGGATTATCTAACATTTGTAAATGGTAAAATGTAAAGTAGACATAAAACAGACAATACTAATAATCATTAAGTTTATTAAAACATTTCATACTACCAATAAGACACAACTACATTCTTCACCTCGACCATTATTGCAATTAATCGCCTTCAATTCTTTCAGTGTAATCGCTTAATTCTTTAGTTTGTCTGTGATATTTGGCGATAATTGGTCTGTAATAATAGGTTTGATAATCTTTCCTTTCCTTCATTTTCTCCTTAATTTGATTCTCCAATTCCCTAACAAAATAATATAAAATTAGACCCCACTCGAATAAGAATCTGAAACAAATACCTACCTCAATCTGGATCTATCTTCTTCCTCAAATACATAATGCATATATTTTTCGTACTCTTGTTGAGGATTATTAGTAATATAACGGGCTATAAACCGTGTGATAGGATGCTATAAAAACGAAATCATTAAAATTCCGATCCCTACATCGAATATTACTTTCTATTTACCCGGTAGTATTCCCAGTGCTTAGGCTCGCAACCTTCTGGAATCTCGGAGAGAGTTGCAGGACCAATGAATACGTTAACGTATGTCGTAAGTGCAGTTAAGGGAATAACTCCGATGAGGACATAGAAATGAAGTAAATCTTTAAATTTATTCCATTGGAAACGCGACGGTTGCATAGGAAACGTCCTATGCTCACTCATATTTCGCTTAAACACTAAAAAATCGAAAATATAAAAATTATAGTTACATAATAATTATAACCTCACAAGTTGAGATGGCCCCATTTTTGCTCAAATTGGCGAGCAGGGGTCGTAATGCACTCCACCCTGTCATTTTGTATTTGTTATTAACAACAAATTGTGCTATTAAATTAATTAAACATAGACTGAAACAATATTCGTTAAACGTCAAAAAACCAAAATGTCACCGATGAACTATCAACTCAAAATCAGTGACAATCAAACATTCGGGACGAATTGCTGTTCTTGTACAGAGTAAAGCGTTGTTTTGGTAATAATATAGTTTCGGTGAATGCTGCTATGGTCTGAAGACATTACGTATTTTTATTATTTGGTTTTTTAAAAAACGAGTAAGTTTGCTTGAAAATTTTTCTTCAGATTTAGAAAATACACCACTTGAACTAACACTAAAGAACTTTGTAAAATAATTGTACTGTAAAATATGTTTTTTTTTCAACGAAAAGACTGTTTTAGGTGGTTTTACGTTCATTATTACACAAAATAATTTTTTCGTGTTCAGTTGACAAGAGGCTCTTGTCTGTAATCTTGGAGCCACCCAGTATATTATAGTTGCACTCCTACCTAAACTTTGTAAGCTTGGTGAAGTTTATGATTGTTTATTTATAAAATATTTTGTAATTCCGTTATTTTCATTATAAAAACATTGTTTTGAATGTATTAAAAAGAAGTTGCAAGAAACAGTTCAGAAGGAAAATCGTATCAGGTGGAAACGTAACCTCAGAAGTATCCTTGTATTTGAGTTTTTCTGAGAAAAAATGGTAAAAGTGGAACCCAAAGAAGAAATATTCGATGATTATGATGATCAAATTGCACAACCCAATTTTTCTACTTATACAAGTATGTTCAAAACGGAAGCTACAGAAGAACCCGAGATAAAACTAGAAAATCTACATAGTTCGATCGACATTAAAATTGAAGTTAGTAATTTGCCAATTCTTCAGCAGAATCTCCAAGTTGATAATGCAATCGGTGGCACTCAAATTCAATCGCCGACACACAAAGACAAAAAATTTGAATGTGAAATTTGTAAACTAAAATTTTCTCGAAAGCATTTACTAACTGATCATTCGAGAACCCATACAGGCGAAAAGCCTTTCGTATGTGACCTTTGTGATTATAAGTGTGCAGTGAAACGAAATTTGCACAGACATTTAAACATCCACACTGGAGAAAAACGATTTGAATGTGATATTTGTAACACAAAATTTTCGCGTAAGGATCATTTGAAATGCCACAAGAAAACTCACACCGGCGAGAAGCCTTTCGTGTGTGAATTTTGCAATTCGAAATTTTCCGAAAGGGTGGTTTTGAAAATTCATGTGAGAACTCATACGGGCGAAAAACCATTTGCATGTGATAACTGTAGTTTCAAATCTTCACAAAAGTATCGATTAACTCTACATCTAAGAAGCCCTATTGGTGAACAACCGTTTGTATGCACATTTTGCGATTTAGTATTTCCCCGAGAGGGCTGTTTGGAAAATCATTTGAAAACGCACACGAGGACTCGCAAGGGTGATAAAGGATCGGAGAAAAAGCAGACGGATGGATGAGTTGATCGGCTAAAGTTAATTTTCGTATTACTTCACCAAATATCCTTTATTAAACGATATATTTATATAGAGGTAGAAATTTTGTCGAAAGGAAAACAATAAATTTGCTACACCCTATAAAGAAAATTATTTATTTTGCAGTGTTAGTATGTCGTGCGTAAGATGGCGTACTTCATTTTGAAGTTGTCAATGAGTTTCTAACCTTTAATATTTTTATTAAGTTTAAAATTCATGTGAACACTTAAAAATGAATTTAAGATTGTTAAAAAGTTTACAGTTTTACGGACGTTCGTATTTTAAGATAAGAAGTATTCGTGAATTCAGTTTAACTGCAGGTGAGTGTTTTACTTTATACGAATGTTTTCTATCTTTGAATTTTTGTAGGTTTGAGGCACGGAGAATACGAGTGGCAAGATCCTAAGTCTGAAGATGAAGTGTAAGTTTATGCTGATTTATATGAAGACCTTACTAGTTGAATTTTCTAGGGTAAACATAACCTTTGTTACGAAAAACGGTGAATCAATTCCTGTTAAGGGTAAAGTGGGTGATAATATTTTATATTTGGCACACCGTTATCAAATACCAATGGAAGGTGCGTGCGAGGCTTCTCTAGCGTGTACCACTTGCCATGTTTACGTAGGAGAACCACACTGTGATAAATTACCCGAAGCTTTAGAGACGGAAGAAGATTTATTGGACATGGCACCATTTTTGCAGGAAAATTCACGCTTAGGTTGCCAGATTATTTTGAACAAAAGTTTAGAAGGTATCAAAGTACAGTTACCGAAAGCCACTAGGAATTTTTACGTCGATGGTCATGTGCCCAAACCCCACTAAGTTGTTAGTTCTTGTAAGTAGATTATAAAATTATTTTTTGTTATCATTTTAAGTGAAAATAAAAAAAATGTAAAATAAATGCATGAAGCATACTTTTATTTGCCTTGGCTAAATTAAATTTTCCATTGAGACTCTTCGTATTGAAATCGCTGTTATGCAGATTAGGCGACTGCTTTTTTTCTTAGCATTTTTCTCTGTTTTTGCGTCATTGAAATAATCGATGAATATGTGGTTTAGGTGGTGAAAATTTTATAATGACAACTTCATTAATTAATTATTGATAGGTATTTTTGCACAAACATTTTTATTCAAATATCCCAATCCATAGAAAACATTGAAATCCATTTTGATTTAGTATTTTGTAGAACACGGAAATGTTGAGATCATTCAACTAAAACATTTTTTATTTTTTGCGTTAACAATCCTTACAAATATATGAATAACAAATAATGAGATTAATTCTTGTCATTGTCAATTTTGAATTTTTTCGTGTCTTTAACTATCTCGTTTAGTTTATTTATATCTTTCAATGAAAATTCTGCCGTCCCTCTTTCCATTGGTTTGGGTTGATTGGGGTGAGGCTTCCATCCTAACATGTTAATTATCTAAAAATGGTAACTCTTATATTTTAAAACTTTTATTTCTTTGAAATTGCATTTACTTGAAACGTGGCTGGAATAAATTCTTTTCCAGATTCTGCATCTCGTTTGCTGTACATTTCGTGATAAATGGCAGCTGCAGCAAACTGTGTGTCACGGTGCAAGTGTATAGTACGATTAATAGCGGCGTTGCTTTCTGCCATTCCTTTTAAATCCAGCATCAACTCAAACATTGTGGGGTAATTAATGACAATCTCGTCCGTATCGATTGTTAGCATTGTAAAACCAGCTCTAGTCAGTAGGCTACCAATGTCTTGAATTTCAGTAAAGGGTGAAACGTGAGGTGCAAGCCCTCCACGTCTTTCGTTCTCTGCTAATTGTAAAGAACTTCGTAATTCGTATAAAGTATCCCCTCCAAACACCGACGCCATAAATACTCCGTCTTGTTTCAATCCATTTAGAATATTTTTGAAAGCACCCGGTAGGTCATTAACCCAGTGTAAATTTAAACTAGAAACCACCAAATCCAAGGAATTGGGTGGAAACTGAAATAAGAGGTTGTACAGTGATATTTTGGTTACTATTTGAAATCTCGAGTAACTCACTTGTATATTTTCTTCATCTAAAATTTGTTTACGAACTTTAACTCCTTCCTGCACTACAACAGAATCTAAATTCGCCTGATTTGTATCGCATAAAATCAGTTCTTCTACCGAATCACTTGTGATGTGCTTGGCAATGTATCCACGGCTACAGCCTGAAAATTCGCATTTAAGAAGGATAAATGCAATTATAGAACTGTTCACCTATATCGGCAGCAAGTTTAAATTGCCTTTTGATATCAAAAACACGATCCGCTAATCTATAACCAATCTCGTCCTTCAAATAGTCGTACACGTTAACGTCCGAAGCCAAACCTGCTCGTTCTCGCTGAAGCAGTTTGGTCTTTCGGTCAAAGACTTGGAGAGAAGCACTATCATTTCGAATACTTTTGAGTAATTTGTTTGTGGAAAAATTGCGTGATCCGAACTTGATTACTTTTGTACCAATTATAGACATTTCCAATTTCAAAATATTGTTCGAGGTTAAAATTTTTAGGCTATTTTCGGAAAATTGTATATTATCCTGCAAATCAAAGTACTAAAATAATGAATTATATTTGAATTCCTTGTGGTGTTTACCAATTTTAAATATTTAACTGTAAACACTCACAAGTTGCAGTCAGTTTTGACAACTACAAGTGAGGTTAGTTTTTTTTTTTATTATGATAGTGTATTATCCCGAACCGATTCGAATAAAAACTAGTTTAATATACTTATCCGATATCACTACTTATATTTTGTGTTCGTTATGGAGGTATACAGAATTCATTCAGTTGGATGCGCACCACCCAGCGTTTATTATATTCCTAATTTTATAACTGTGGAAGAAGAATTGCAAATTCTGGATAAAGTTTATTCGGTACCTAAACCGAAGTGGACTTGCTTATCAAAACGCAGGCTGCAGGATTATGGAGGAGTTCCCCATAAAAATGGTATGCTTGTGGAGAAAATTCCTCTTTGGTTGGGAGCCTACATGAAAAAGATCGATCAGTTGGGGGTGTTTGAAGGTAAAAGTTCAAATCACTGTCTTGTGAATGAGTATTTACCTGGACAAGGCATTATGCCGCACAGCGATGGACCTTTGTTTTATCCTACGGTGACTACGATAACTTGTGGATCTCATACAGTGCTGGAGTTTTGTGATAACGAAAGAACGAAAATATGTGATTTATTGTTAGAACGTAGAAGTTTGGTGGTGCTAAAAGACGAAATGTATACTAAATATTTACATTCCATTAGAGAAGTAGAGGAAGACTTCGTTTCGGATTCGTATACTAATTTAAGTGCATGTTGCGGGACTTACGAAATGGGTCAGGTTTTGAAAAGGGACACTCGTGTATCGTTAACTATTAGAAACGTACCGAAAGTATGCAAACTAAACATTTTTAATTTGAAATAAAAATTGTTAGATTTTTTCGACATTCCCATTGAATAAAGTTTTTATAATAATAAAAATTGTTCATTATTGTTTTTCGAGAGGTGAATCGAGAAAAGGCAAAGTGGAGTTAGAGGCACCAATAATACTGAACCAGCACTGCTCATAAAAATAACAATTTAGAAAACGTCCCTGTTTATTAAACTTATAACTAAAATTGTACAAAATTATTATTCTGACATGGGTTCCGGTCCAGGACTGTTTGTAATGTCATCCAAAGAAGTATTCATGGCGTCATCGTCGACACTATCCTCCAACATGGTGCGCAACTGATTGGCACTTGATACCAAAACATGAAATTGTTTACGACGCAATTCCAATTTGTTTTCTAAACTTTTCTTCTGTTCGTGTAGACTGTTAAGTTCTGCTTTCAAATCGGCCAACCGTTTGTCGGTATCTTTTCTGGCCGGTTGTTGTTTGATGCTTTGAGCCAACAAGTCGTACATCATTCGGTTCTGTTTCAAAATTTTTGCTTGAGACAAGTTTTGTTTACTGACTTCAATATTACGTTTGACATCGTTTATTTGCTTTTCAAGTTTTTTCTGTAGATTTTGATAGTTCACTAATTGTTTTTTGTTCGTTCGAGCCAACAACTGCGAACGTTTAACGGCAAATTCACACTGCGATATTTGCGCAAGCATGCGGTCGTATAATTGATGATACTCGGGGGACGCTTCGTCGGTGTGCAGCGCCCATTTGATTAGGTTTTTTAGTAAGACATTCAATCTTCTGTCGTCACCCGTTCCATCCCCGTCGATCACTAACCTGCGCTTTATAACTTCCTCTGCAATAAATACATCAGTTGAAATTGTTTATATGGTTAAAATAAAACAACTTACCGTCAGACATTGTTTACTAAATTTTAATTCTAAACATAACCTTAAAAATGGCAGTGATTCTTGTAACGTTCACTTTTCAATTTTAAGAAGTTATGATAAATTAAAATCATATAATATAGTGATTTACTTTGGTTGGTATCTCCTTAGAGATAATCTCAAACAGGAAAAAAATTTAACGATTTTTAATCTTTTGAATATTGTGACGTTGCAGTGTATCTAATCATTGGATGTATCCAATGTACACTTTGATTTAACGGCTAATGATATCTTTGCGTGGGGTTCAAATTCAAACTCTGGGTGGCAACTTTATGTAACCTCGCCCACTATCCAAGTATACCAAACTCTAAACAGAAAAGACCTTTTGGCGTGTATCTTGAACACGAACTGCCGACCAATCAAAATAAGTTTCCAATGCAGGCAAACAGCTGAGAATCCAGCTGTAACGTCAGGCAACCCATTTATCACGCTTGTTTTTCTATCGTTGGCTCACAGTTCACGACATTTAAAATATCAATCCATATAATTTAAATAAATTATTAAATTAATCGTGCATGTTGGAATGTTTCCCTAAACAATTACGTAACATATTATCGCGTTCTAAGTAATAGTGTTAAAACAATATCACCAAACCTGAACTTAATTACGCTATAGTTGCGCTCCATAACATTTACAATTTAGATTATATTGCTAGATAAAAGTCTGGATTTTTTTTACGCCAAAACAGTAATTTTAGTTATGCATGCAATTGAAATCGATCGATATTTAGTTGGAAATGACCGTGACCGAGAAACTATGAAATTTTGCGCTTTGAAAACGCGCATAAACACGTTCTGAATTAGTACAAGTTGTGTTTTTTGAAATTTTTTTGCCAAATTCTTAGAAAGAATTTATATTCAATTTTCCCATCACTATGCCAGCAGTTTCTACATTGAACAGTTTTTATTTATTTTTTGTCACCTCGCTTTATTATTGTATAATATTAGTTTTTATTATACTTAATAATTACAACTACTATATGAGAAGCATTGAATTTATCAACAATCGATGAGTCGTAGGATTTTAACACGCTTTGTTTGGATACGCTCTTTTTAAAAGAGCTTTATTTGGATGCACTATGACGTCACTGCTAAGATTAATGGCGCGTATACTATACTAGAAATGATGTCACGCACATAATGGTCCTGGGTATGACCTAAAACTGCATCCTTTGTTCTTCGGTAAAAGAACAAGCCCTTTAATTTTGTTTTATAATTATCCAACTGAACCCACTGTTTGTAAAGAAGTACAGATCTCCTTATTCTGTTGTTTCCTATTTCTTTCGATTTTTGAATTTTGTGGACAATTTATTCTTGTAGATGTCTTTTGTTATTAGCAAATAGAAAGTCAACGTTCCCGGAATAATCTATATCAAGTAGGTCGTGTTTGGTCGTTCTTCCATATGCGTGGGCCCAGATACCCCCGTCTTTCTAGATCCGTGACTTTCGAGTTTGGTCGATATGATTGACAGCTACTTTTGAGGGTAATTTTTGGAATTACTGTTTGTCTTTTTAGCTGGAAGGCAGTTTACACTTTTCAATTTCTCTCCTGTTTGATAGATCGTAGCTGTTTGAACTCGCCCAAAAATTATAACTCGACTTTATTAAAGGTTCGGTCCTTTCCTACTATTTCTTGATCAGGATGATCAGGTTTGGTAATCCTAAGGGCTATAATTGATTAAAGTTCGAGTAAGAGTTAACTCTGGGTTAATTCTGATTTTAGCAACTCTGATTGAATTAACAATGACCCCAGCTTTATACAACTGGATGTAATGATGCCATATTTCTGTCACGTAGCTACTCGGGGGGGGGGGGGGGGAAGAAATATTTTAGAAGGAGGGCAATTGGGTAATTATGTATTGCTAACAAAAACATTTTTTCCGGCAAAAGGCTGTCAGGCTCTTATAATAGTGGTGCTCTGATGGGCAGTTGCCCCTTGGTGTTGACAGTGTTGCCAGATTTTTTGAAGTCGTGTCGACTTCAACTCACAGTCAACTTTACAACGAATAAAAATAGATGGGGTTGGCTTGAAAGTTTTATCTACGGTAGTTTGAAGAAAGTTGGAACAATTAAATATAAAACACTGGGTGCTGAGTGATTGACATTCGAAGAGCAAGAGTCAACAATATGATAGTAAACCAGAATACCAACGTTACCACTGACGCGCATGAATGGATCAACGAATTAATTCGTTACGGTGTTTCTGAATTTTATAATTTTTATTTGTGACTGATTCGAAAGACGGCCCTGACTACTAGTGTCTTTTTGCGATGTTGTTTATTTAAAAATTTACTAACTTATGGCGAATTTAGCATGTGTACAAGTTTACCTTAAACTCCATTAGGCTTTGTCTGCTGAAACTGAACCTTAGTAGATTAAAACGATCCCAATTTCAATTATTTTATTCATTATTAAATTCTTTCTTGGGGGGCCAATTGGTTCCAGTTAAATGGAGTAAAAAAATGCATAAAAGTTTTATTCCCAAATTTTATTTTTGACACTCGGTATCTTCTAAATCAAACATTTTAGAACAACTTATATAGAAAAACCGGAAGTAATAAATAAAACAAAGAAAAGAATTGACAATGTAGTCAAGTAAATTTTACTCAATACTGAATTTTGTGAATTTATTGTATTTTGTACGTACCTTATTTATTTTTCTCTATTATTTTCAGTTTTTCTCTGAAATAGATTAATTTTTCATAAAAGTTAATTTCACAAAATTTGTAGCCCTTTAATTTTTCTATTCGGAAAACGAATAATATTATTCTGCTTCTGTAAGCAGATAGCAAATCAATTTAATGAAGTCCAAAATATGCCTATGAACGTCGTACGTCATTAGGAAAGGTAATCATCGTCAGAAAGGTCGAACTACACATTAATAATTCATATAAATGAAAAATTATAAAGTAATTATAGGTTAAACCCGTTGTTCGAACGCTTGAGAATCTCGTTAATCCATTCTACGGCAATAGGTATCTCGTTAATTCATTTACGACCAGCATATCTGGAAGGCTGGATTTTTTCTTTTCATGATGGGGTAATGAAAATTTTCTAAATAGCTTTTATAAATATAAATTTTTGGATGTTTTAGGAAGAGGTAATCGCGAAACGAACTTTTTCATTGATTCAACGAACATTTTCAATGTATATAATTTAACAGTTTTGCAACCAAATACATAGGTTTTTATGCCCTCTCTTTTTTTGTAATCTTGATTTTTTTTTCAATCAAAAGCGTTGCGGAGGGGGGGGGGCTAAAATCATTGATTTCTTCAAATATTCCCAACCAACCTTTTTAGAATATCTCACCACAAATTTGCATATGTACAAAAACTCGATGGATTTATTGTAGCATGGCGAATCTGCTAAATTGATTGTTTTTGTTTAAAAAATACTGGAATGTGGAATGAAATTGCAAAGGCACAGAACAATCAAATAGCATATAAAACGTGAAATTTATTTGTTGCAAATATTGTTAAGCAATCTAAAAATTTATTTCAGTTCTGTACATACAAACTACTAAATGGTCAATAAATCATTCACCCTCGCGTTTCGCGCAACTGTATACACAGTCGAACTGGTTAGTAGTCACTTGAGCGCAGAAGACGTGCAGCTTTAAGTTCAGGTCGGCCTCTGTCAAGTGCCCCCGTAAGGGGCCATGGGGCCTGCCATCAGCAGAGAAGAAGAAGATGATCCCGAAGAAGACATTCGCAAAATATCTAATTGTTATGTAAGTTTTCCATTTTTTATTGACTTATTAGATAGCTAATCGATAAAATTCCTGCCATACAAACAATAAATTGTTTTCTCAATCAAATTCAAAATATTACTTACGTGCATTGCGTGGAATGCTATAAATTGCGAGGCCAATTTTAAATAAAAAGTAATCAATCGTTGTTAAATAAGATAAGAGGAAATTATAAACAGCTCGAAGCAGTTAAAAATTAGCTCCAAATTTTATCGTACAATTTTTAAACATTTTCTGGCATTTTTCAACCCACTCGCAATAATTAGGAAATTCAATTTTAAATTCAGGTGTTTTGGTATTGATCGCCGGCTTCCTCCGTGCAGGGGACAAGTTTTAGATTCAACTATTTCTATTATATTTTCAAAACAAAACAACAACCCCTCGCAACGTACGAAACATTTTTGGATATTGATTTTTTGTCAGTTGTTTATATTTTCGAAAATCTTGAACAAAAGGAAGCTGTGCTGGGATAAATACAGGCAATATCAACTTCGATTGTTTCGATGGTACGAAACTGCAGTGATCGCGTGGGAAGTCTATGGCTTAACCATATGACCAGCCCGGAGCTCATTCAATGAATTCTTACAGGTTTCGCACATTTCTCTGCGTAGGCGCCTTCGTTGTGTGTAAATTTTTAGTTTGCTAGGAGTTTACTACGTGTTTGCAGGGCTCACATGTTGCTCGGAGATACGAGTTGGAGCTTTTTTTGGCGCTACTTTTATATTATTTGCATCGCCATATTACTCTACCCCTAGCAACCACGTCGGTTGCGATGTTATAAACAGTAGCAGGGTAGCATTGTCGATGAGGAGAGGAAGCGGATTCGATCTTTTGTGCAGGAAGCAGGACTGTGAATGATAGAAATAAAAGAACGGACATTGGCGGGGTTGATCATATTGATGGCGTATGACATTCAGGAAATTAAAACGAAGAAGCTCGACCGGATGAAAATATTTGTTCCTCCATCTGGATTCAAACCCTGACGTTCTCAAAGTGGTTTCTCGTGTAGGCCGGTTAACTACAGACCGAGAAACTCGCACTACATAGAATTTCAAGTCGGAAGAAAGCTGAAAGCTTCAGCGGACGGATTTTTAAATGGAAAGCGGAAATTAGTTTTTGCTTCACGATCGATATTGGATGCACCTCGACAAAAATGTGATATTTCAGTTTTTAACCTCACCATTCACCTTGAAAACGATTATATCAAAATTAATATGAATGCTTTATTAAAAGGGGCGTAAAATGTATTTAAATGGCGAATTGTTTGACCCGAAGCGAGGTTCGTGACGTCACATGTTTAGTAGATTTCTTGAAGAACAATGGATTTGCCGTTTATTAGATCAGCTGATCGTATTAGTAATTATAGTCTTACCGGTTTAATAAAGTCGTGGTGTGTATGTAGGTTGCTGCTTTCGACTAAATTCAAAAATCAAACTCTTGGTTGATAGTTTTGCAAAATTATAGAACTGCAGGGATTTTTCGATTTAAAAAACCCAAAAATTGTTAACTACGGACATGGGGAGGGGGTTGCTTCGAACTTTTGGGGTTTTTGTATACTCAAAAATTAATTTTCTACATTTAATTATTTTGCGATACTGAAATGTTTATACAGTTGCATACCACTTTATCGTTCCGATAATGCTATAATTTGGCAACCATGACGTCACGTTCAGCGCCTGTCCATCTAGTGAATTTATATTTACGACAAACTACACTTCTGAACAGTTGTGTGTTACATTTGTTCATATACTCTGGTGTGTTTTATCATGCAAAAAAATCCGTAAAATTATTTTAATTCTTTGTGCCGTTTCGTGTGAATGAAATGTTGGATCGACATCAAAAAAGTGCAACTTAATCCCATTGGTGGGACGAACAACGAATACGTTAGGCGCGTTATTTGAATTGTGTGCATTCTAGTCAATTTTTTTTACAATGTCTAAACCTACGAGGACCAGGACGATTAGCAGGGTAAGGTTTCGCTAATTTTTTTTCGCCATAATTTTCGAAAATACGGGTCACCTGCTTGAGTTCAATTTTGAAAATTTAAATGAAATCAGAGATGTGTAATAATGAATAGGCGTATTGTTTTTTACCAAGTTTGTTATCGTTTAAAAGTTATGTTATTTATTCGTAAATCGTAATCATTCGGTTAATATTATTTCAAATTTATGATAATGATGAAAATGTCAGTCCAGACGTCATCGGTGTGATTTTTAGACGAAAAAATTAAAAAAACAGGGAATTTTTATCTAGGCGGTACTGATGAATGCCAACAAGTTCGAAATGGTGATCTTGGAACGTTTTATGATGGACCGAGTCTTGTAGAAGTTGGCGGTGAGTTTGGGAGGCGTTGAACCTCTGTTTGTGCTAGGCTGAGTTGGGCCGAATGGAAAATCTTAAGATGACCAGCTGGGAGTACCAGGTAGATGTACGAGAACAACATAGCAAAATATATACGGGGTGTTCTTCGTTGCTCCTTCTCGAAATAATTCTAATCCAACTCAATTGCGCGTGTTACCTATCTTATTGTGAAAATGTAATGTCGAAAGAAAATTACCCAAGATACTCATGCATATTTCATCTGCTATGTTTTAAAAACTGTGGACTAAATTTTAAAACTAGGTAATTAATTACAAGGACATTGTTAAAACCCAGTTTCTAATAATTATCGAACTAATAAAATCAGCACTTGATACAATGTCTTATCAATTTTGTAGATTTCGTCAAGTACAAAATAATGTTGTTTCACCTTATATAACACTTTTCAAGATCCAGGACAAATTTATTTTCATTATTGGAATTTTTGATTTAATTATAATATAATGAAAGTGATAACTTTGAAGTATTTTGTTTTTTTCTGTACTCGTGCAAATATTCAAAAGCACAGGTTCTCAAACGGTTCCGATCTCGAACCGTGGAATCAAAATGAGTTGTCCTTATTACAGCACACTTGAAGTTGATATAATGTTGAGTGTATTATTGGTTGAACTTTTGACATTATTAAATTGCTCGTTAGTATTACTTTAGAACGATACACTTACTTTAAAATTATGCGTAAATTATTAATATGCATGGTATTATTTTATTATTACAGCGCAGTTTGTTTGACTTTTTTGATACTTTACAGGGACGATTTGCTTTTAAGAGTCAATAAACTTAAAAAAAACATTAGGAAATATGCTTGTTTGGCTTGACGAGATAATAATGAACCTGCGTGTTAAAACGAGCATCTTCGCGTGCCCTTTCGTCCAATCAGGCGAAAGAATTTTGCAATTCGCCATATTTACATACTTTCAGACAAATCCACTTTTAGTTTTATAGTTATGCAGTCCTTGTACTTCAATTATTCAGATAACAACGTAATCGACCCAATAGATTACATTCAAAAATTTAATCTCACCTAGAATCAAGCCCGAAGTGATACAAAAATAGGTTAACGCAAATTACTTACATTGTGATAATTAATTTCATTATTGTAAATAGGTTAATTTGACGATAACGTATATTGAAGGTATTTTTGCCAACTCGAGCCAAGAAAAAATAAAATTGTTATCATAAAAGTGCAAAACGGATTATTTATCATTAGAATTTAATTATCGCTTTGATAAGTACACATTATTATAATAAAAAGTCAGTGATGACTCGTTAATTTAATAATTTATGCTAACCATGAGAAAAACCAAATGTACATAATTTGTTTTTTTATTTTTTAAATTAAACTATTTTTGTTTAAAATTAAATAATCCACGCGAATAAATAAAATATATAGTACAAATTTCGCTTGGTATTATCTGGTAACCGAACCCGTACCGTGTCTAGCCTGCTTTATCTATCAAATTCTGTTCGTTCAGAAATCTGCTTTATCAAATTCTCTAGGAGGTTTTGCATTTCCGTACACGCCAGACCATACTAGTGCATCCAAACTCATTTTTACCTACAATCCGCAGTTCCAACTACAGCCACCGTTGACTACCGACCAAAAATTCAACCAATGGAAGTGGTTGTTTTGTTTTTTGCACCAATTGAATTTTAAGACTCAATAAAAAACAAAACAGTCACAATTCTATTTCTTGCCGTTCAAATGTCAACGTTGAACCATTGTGCAATGGATGCTTGATCCACACAAGAGGAAGTCGTAGTAAATCTGACTTTGTGCTGGTAGTACTATGGAATAATTACCAGTTCCGACATTGAAGGTTATCGTAACGGTTTATAAAAGTATAGTAGGATGCTATACGAGCAATAATAATTATTATTGTATTCGGCTATACAGTGGTATATGCTAATTTTTCAAGTAAAACGAGATTGCTGGAACGGGGGGGTTGTTTCGGCCCAATTTTTTCACCCAGCGATATTAATAATTGTGGAATTAAAATTTCTCGAAGTTTAAAAATTGGAATGACGTATAATTGTACCCAGATAAGAGTGATATGTACTCGCGATTAATTGAATCATTCAAGAAATGTTTGTTCAGCAATCAAGTTTACAGTCTCCGATATTTCATGTAATTATTTCATTAGCTAATAAATCTCGCCACGATAAGCAGACAGAGATTACATCAGTTTCTATGGTCGAAACGATACGCTATTGACAGTAGGCGTCACTTTTATGAGCTATAAAAGCAAAAAATTTGATTAGATTTTCGAGTTATAGATTAAATAGGACAAATAAATAAATGCATTTTATTGATATGCACTTGAAACATTTCAATTCATTAAGTAAATATTTTAACAACGGTTTCGAATTTTTGTTCATCTTCATTTTGTTCAAAAATAAACCACTTCTATCGTTTGAAGTTTTGGTTGGTGGTTGACGGTGGCCGCAGTGGAGAGATGAACCACGGACAAAAATTATATAGAACATTGCGGACTAACCCTGGACTTAGGATTACCTCGGCCTCGTTGTACACCGGACTATCACGGCGATTAACAATTTAAAATTAATTTTGTGGTAACCATAGTTACGCTTATTCATAGTTCGCTATCTGTAGGAGATAACAATGAGTGGTCGAAAATGCTAAATGCGGAAGTTAAATAGCAAATTTCCAAACGAGTAAAAATTTATAGCACGTGTACAAGATTATAATCGTTATTAAATCCCTAGGGACATAATAATATAAGCAGATTGTCTGTGATCAGATAAAAAACTGTCTGCAGGGTCTACACTGAAAAAATGGTTAATCATTTTGATGAACAGATTAATAAAATTCAATGATTTTTCTTCCTTCGGTTTCAAATCAATATTATTGATTCTATACGCAATTTAATAGCAAAAAGCCTTATAATCTGATTCCGTGTCCGTTCGTCTGTCCGGTCGCATATTAAATTGGTAGTATATCAGATTAAAGCAAACAAAATACTCAAAAATCAATTGAAAACGAAGGTTGCTGTTATAGAAGCCTAGGAACTGCGGTCATCCGAGTTTCACCCGATTAACAATTTATCGATACATTTTAACTATGAGTAATCCAACTCAGGAACGTCGTTAAAAGTTTTAATCGGAGGATGTTTATTAGATGCGTATCAGTCACGATTTTGGTGAGCTTTTTATGCAAATAAAAAAAGGGTTTGCGTCGCAGGAGCCACAGCTTAACCAGCGACCACACAATTTTAGATTTTGGAAGTTCAACTCCTGGCAAATTAATTTAAAAAAATTATCAAAGTGTTAAAGTTGCATCGAAAATGTATCATACAATATTTCTTTTTTTTGCCATGATAATCGTTAACCTTTGAACTGTCCATATGATAGCCGTGTTTGGATTGATAATTTTATTGTGTTTTATTTACGTAGTGCGGGTTTTGTTTATAAATTTAATTTATTTGTTAAGCGTCAAGTAATACAACACAAATCTTGAAAATTATTATAAAATACATAATATTGTTTATCTAATTAGAAGTTTGGAATTTTACCAGTAGTTGATTTAAAATAATATAAATTATTATATGACATAATGTTTATTTATATCGTTGTTTGTTTATTAATATGTAATAGATCGGAAATTATTTTATTTACTCTTTTTCTTCAATTCGTGGAATAGTAGATTTATTGTACATTTTATTCTGGAGGTCAGTTTTATACAATCGCGCCGGAGTAGGAGAACCTTTCGACGCGACCTAATAATTTGTGAAACAAAAAATCTTGTATGTTTAAGTGGAGGGGGGGGGCGCTTTTTTAAAATTGTTTTCAATATTAGGGGAAACCGGTGCAGGTCACGTTTCGCTCCTGAGAAAACCCACCGAAACCCGTTTATATTGACTTCTGAAGAAATATGATGCATCGTTTACGTTGGTGTAGTTTTTTATTTGTTTCTATTGTGTTGTTCCATATCCATTAAGTAGATAATTGGACCTGTTAACAAATAAGCACATACCGACTGATTAAATTAATGAAACAGCGTACGATGCTTGTCATATCATTTAATGTCAGTTTAATGAATTCATTTTTTATTACCGCCACCTTGTTGAATGAAACGTAGTAACTTTTTAATATTTTTCCATTAGCTGATCCTTTACCAATTTTCTCGTTTCGGCCAGTGCGAATATTGAACCCGAAGACAATTCCACAGTGGAAGAATTTATCAGATGACCTCGTTTTGTCCTTTTTTCAAACGTATATTTTTTTATAACAAAGCAAATTCTTCAGATTTTCTCAAATGTACAAATAAATAACTTGGCAATAAGCTGTGCAAATAAAAGCGATAGTAACCTTTCATTTTTTTATTACTGGAATTATAAACTAAATATTGCTTACTTAACCATTCATTATGGTCTATTTGTCCTTAGAAGTGTTTTTCGTAATACGTGGCCGGAGATAAATATTCATAAATGCATAATTAAAGTACATTACTTCTGTAATTTCAGTAATTACAGCTAATAACGTGAGCAATATGAATTGGGGACATTAGTAGGAGCGGTCATCAAACGCCAATATTTTCCAGCCGGATTTCAGCTCCCCATCTTCTTCTCTTTGTTTTTCTATTTTGCGCATCGCCAGCTTCTTCATCTCGGTTTTTTTCCCAACGTCTCATCAACGGCTAATAAAAATTAATTTAAATTCATTTAATGCTCGTTAATTAAAATCCCAGAGTAATGACCGATAAGTACTTCCAGGAATTTTTTCCAGAGCGGATTGAGCACTGAATTTCAGAACAAGAAAGTTTTGGGGTTAACGATTGGAATCGATATGTCTCGTCAGAGTTGATTACTTTGATATTGGAAGGAACCAAGCGCAAGGGTTTCGATTTTGTTGCTTGGCGATTTGAGTACAACTTGGAGTATATTAACCCCACCGATAATGATGGTTTACAAATTGATAACTGTGGGAAAAAAAGGAGCTTGTTTATAGTTATCGATAGCGTTTTTTGTCGTTCCATTCGAATGTTAATTATTTAGTGTTGGTCATGTCTTGGTATGCAGATTTCATTCGCTTCATCATATAGGAATTTTTCATCAATCATACTTCTTCTTGTGGTGCCTGCAACCTTGATCATTTTCAAATAGATTGATTAAATGCTCGGAAGATCCGCTTGTGCTAAAATTGTTTACGTTAGGATCACTTTGCAGAAAAATGCAAACCAATCGGTCAAATTTGGGCAAGGTATGTAGCAACAGAATTGAAAATTTTTAAAAAAATACTGCAATTAAGTTGTTATCGAGTTTAAGATTTTATCGATTAGCATATCTTTGAGGCTAATAATAGACGGCGCGAGTTTTCCACGTGATCTAATCACGTGGATGGTACAGATGTCCCATATTGTTTTTTATTTTCATATTTATTGTTACATAATATCGATGCAAATTGATGAACCAATAAATAATACTCGTGAGAAAATATTACACTATTGTTCTAACTTTTTATAATATCCTTATCTAATGACGATAGACATCTAGCGTAAATTTAAAAACTTGGCTGTTACGTCATCATAACATTGATATTTTTTGTAATTAATTAATTTTCTTCTTTTTTTCAGACGGACAGTGAGGTGGCATGCGAAGAAGCTGCAAGATTAACAGCAGAACAAGAAGGCGAAGTGGACGAAGATGCACTTTCTTTTTGTGACTACCACGATATACCACCGCCACCTGACGGTGGGTACGGTTGGGTTATCTGTTTTGCTTCGTTCATGTGTAACATGATAGTGGATGGAATTGCGTATACGTTCGGAGTATTTTTAAGCGAATTTGTACAGTATTATCACGAATCGGCCGGTACAACGGCGTGGGTTGGTTCTTTATTGTCGGGGATGTACTTAACGGCCGGACCATTAGTAAGTGCTCTTACCAACAAGTTTGGGTGTAGAAGTGTTTGCATAGCGGGTAGTTTAATTTCCACGACCGCATTTATACTATCAACGTTTAGTCCAAACATTAACGTTTTGATGGTAACGTACGGTTTGATGGGTGGTTTTGGTTTCGGACTTATTTACCTGCCCGCCGTCGTATGTGTTGGCTATTATTTTGAAACTAAGCGATCCTTAGCTACCGGCATAGCAGTATGCGGTTCCGGCGTGGGAACGTTCGCCTTTGCACCCTTAGCTACCGTTTTATTGCATTCGTACGGCTGGAAGGGCGCGAATATAATTCTTGCGGGGGTGATTTTAAATTGCGTAGTTTTTGGTGCGCTCATGAGGCCTTTAGAATATCCAAAAACATCGAGCGTGAAGCCGCTGTTGCAACGAATGGCGGAAGAACGTCGTATACAGATGGAACGGGGTAGTATCGGCGGGTCGTACTTCATGGTCCAGTTACCCGATGGAACGATGGAAAAACGAATGAAACAGCACGTCAACATCGATCCCGGCGTACATTCCAGCTTGAATTTGGATCAGTTAGCTCCAGGAACGCCCATTACTCCTATACCCACCGTAGCAACTTTACCCACCATCGCAGAAGGTAAAATACCCGAACATGGCGGTGGTTCCGGCGATTCGAACGGAGAAAGCACGGGAGATTTAAAATCAAACATTGCGAAGAATCCAAGAATTGATGAAATCAGACAGGATGGTGTTAGATCCCGCCGCGATTCTACCAACGAAAATGGCGATTATGCGACAGGCCCTAAGGGCATGCCACGAAATGCTAGCCAACCTGCGTTCACCACGCACGTTCAGGGACTTCCCAAGAACGGATCCGTACCATTCTTCGATCGTATACGCAAAACTTCTTTGAGCGAGCGTTATAAACCAACTCTCAATCCGATTAGATCGAATTCAAGGGGGACAATGAATTCGAATGGCGAATTAAGGAAGAGTTCAAATTTTAGGGTATCAAATTCATCTTTTCTCGGCAATAATAATTCAGATGTGAGTATATTCTACTGTTTTATTAATTATCTTTTATTGTCGTATACCTTGGCGACAGGCTTGACATTTATTTTTCCGATTTAATTAAATTCTTATGAAACAATAAAAATTTCACTGATTGGCACTCAATTAATTATAGTCTTAATTATCGGCAGGGAGAGAAAGATCTTTAAAAATTTTCTTTTGCAAGCTGCCAGTCCATAAATACCTAATTTATATATCTGGTCTCCTGAAAGTTACTTAATTTTGTGAAATGCGGTTTATTTCTTCGCACCAATCGATTAAAATGTCATTAAATGTTTTGCAAATAACCAGATTTTTAGCGATTTCTCCATTTACATTAAATATTGTTGTTGTTTTTTGTAATATCTACCTAATTGTTTAAATGTCGTGTTTAACTTTCACGAAGCTAAATTCATCGCGTCATCTTATTTTTTATTGATTATAAATTTTCCCACAATTATTAATTTAGAACAAATAGAGGACAGAAATTTTTAGACACAAATACAGAAACAGGATTAAATTGATTGGAATTTAAAATTTTTGAAGTATATTGCCATCACTCGATTGAAAGAAAGTTCTTTATAATAACATAAATTCAGTGGCGGCTCATTTCAAAGTGCCAACGTATCATGACACTGCCCATAGGAATCCAGTTAAAAAAATAATTTTTTGCTTTACCCACTTCCTTCGGCTTCTGTTCGAAAGCGAAAAACTTATCTTCGGTCAGTCTTCAACGATTATTAACTTGTCGAAAACAATTTCCAGGTCACATTATAATTTCATGAGCCCCCAATGCTGGAAGATATTCCAGACCGTTCAGTCTATTCAACCTGGATAAAAATTAGTTGGACAACTCTGGTTTCTACCGTCTGTCGATTAGTCGGGAAGTAAACACTACTGACTTGTAATTCGGTTTAGTTGATTTATCCCGAAAGTAGAAACTGTTCAATCAATCCTGGGATTAATTTATTGTAGTCTCAAAACTAACTTTTGTCCCAGGATTAAGATTGATTTTGGAGTTTATGTTAGTGGACTTAAATTTTTTAAATTTGTTTTTGTACTGGAAATTTGTCCAAATAATATTTCAATTTTTTTGTAAGTCCAGGAAGCATCTGAACTAGTTATTTATGTATCGGGACATAAAGTAGTTTTTTTTTTACCTACGGCTCGAAAGTTGAAGCACAAACCGTAGACGTGGAAATGACAACACTTTAAAGACTACTTTAAAATTATGTGGTGGTTCAGATACCACGATAAATAGTAGGCTTTAATTTTGATTTCTACGATTATATCATTTTAATTGAGGATTTTGTTCAAAAACATTTTAACGAAGCAACAGTATCCCCATTTGTTTCAGCAACAGTTTCACCAAGAAATTTTTGTTAGAGCTCCGAACGGTAGCTAATCCGCCCAAATAATTAGGAAAAGTTTCCAACATTTGATCCGTTTATTCACATTAACGTGTTTACAAGCGAAGCGCTCACATTTTGATAAACTTCATGAATTATTTATTATGCCGACCTTGCTTGCATAAATTTAAATCACAGATCACGATCGCTTCATCGATGTTTTTCATTTTCTCAGTTTTAAGAATTAAAAACTAATTGACAATGAGCGTTAGGGAATATTAAAATAAATTTGCTAAAAGTAGTGGGTGTACCCAAATGCCACCTGGTGCACTATGGAATGGTGTTGTTAAAATAAGTCGGGTTTCACAATTTGGAATATTTCCAATTGGAATACACCTTAGTTATCTGTGATCTTGATGTTCTTTGTAAGGTTGTCCTGCCTGCCTGTCTCAAAAAAATTTTTATTTTTGTATTTTTACCCCCCACCTCTCGCCCATCACGGCGAAGTCACGAGAATATGTTAGTTTTTTTAACCCAGTTTAATTAAGTATATTAATTAGTAAGACAAATAAATGATAAAATTTGTTGATTTGTGCACACTTGAAAATTTAAACCTTAAGATCATTTGGTTATGTAATTTGGGAAGAATCCCTGACCTTCCCCCTTTGGAAAGTTCATTAAATTTGAATTTATTTAAATCGGAAACATTTTAATATGAGTCACATTTTACATAATAATTTTAAGCGACTACTGGAGGTCGGTGTGTGAGCCGCCTAATTTTTATATTTTTGTTGTTATTTTTAAGGGCGATGCCAACAGCGTCAACTTTGGAGCCTCCAAACTGTCTCTTAGCCGGGAAAAGGCTCAAATGGTGCGACCGCTCTCCAGGAAGGACATTTTTTACTCTGGGTCGGTTAACCACCTTCCCGAGTTTCAGTCACAAAAGTCGCTAACGAACTACAGGCAGAGCATCATGAGCATTAACCGTCCCAGGACGGAAATGAGCGACGCAGAGAAAGGGGAATGTAAGTCGGTGATTTTTAATCGAAGCATTATAATTTTAACTGAAATTTTAGCGTACGATAATTGCTGTCCATGCCTCGTCCTCCCGGAAAGTTTCACAAGTGCGCTTTCGGAACTTATGGACTTTGGGTTACTCAAGGATCCCGTTTTCGTCCTAATTGCAATTTCGAACTTTTTTGGAATGGCTGGTTTATATGTTCCTTTTGTATATTTGGTCGAGTGCGCTAAACTTGACGTAAGAACCGGGAAGGTCTAAAATTTCGTGACCTAAATTATTTTTTTATAGAACATACCGCCGAGTAAAGCATCGTTCTTGCTGTCCATTATTGGTATAACCAACACCGTCGGTCGTATAGCTTGCGGTTATTTTGCAGATTTTCCACAAGTCAATGCACTTTTTGTCAACAACATTTGTCTTGTCACTGCTACTATAGCCGTAGCGATATTTCCGTTCTGCCATACCTACGGAGCTTACATAGCCATGGCTATTGTTTTTGGATTAGCAGTAGGTGAGTTTAACAACCGTTCGATTGAAAGATTTGCAAACTAAAATTGAAATTTTATTTTTCAGCCGGTTACATCTCGTTGACTTCTATTATTTTGGTGGACCTGCTCGGATTAGACAAGCTAACGAACGCGTTTGGGTTGTTGATATTGTTTCGCGGGGTCGCCACTATTATCGGGTCTCCCATGGCCGGTGCACTTAAAGACGCTACGGGATCGTACGCGATACCGTTTTTCGTCGCGTCGGGTTTGTTCGGGATTTCGGCCGTAACGAGTTTCGTAGCGCCCTGCTTCAAAAAGCAGTCTTCGGAGATGCAACGCATGCCTGGCGACGACATTTTAACACCAATAGATGAAGACGAGGAGGAGGAGGAAGACGGTCCAATAACTATACATAGTAATCGAAATAATATTCCCGAAATTATTAAAACTGCGTCGAGTCCAAATGAAAAAGAAATTAAACAACTAGAGTCGGTTTTGTAAAAATAATTGTACACTATTTTTTAAAAATTCAGGTATTTACAAACCACACTTACTTACCTATCCAGGTATTTTATTATTATTATTATTGTTTTCAAATTATTTTATTACAAAAGTTGTTTTTCTTTTTTAATTGTGATTTTAATTTGATAATTTTAATTATTTTAGGTGTATATTATTACTATTATTTTACGATTTATATAAAAAGCTTATATAAAGTGATCTTATGAAAGACTTAGTGATGTGATGACGTGACAGTATTGTGAGCTAAGATAGTCAATTCAAAAGTGCGATCTAGCAGTTAATGTTTCAATAATTGTAACGTTGTAAGTAGGAAATGTGTAAATATACCATTTGAACATTTAATTAATAATTAATTAGTAAGCTACCTACTCTTATTATAATTTCATCAACATTTTGCACAATACGTATAAGACATTTTTATACAGAGTGTTTCATTTACATACCTATTCACTCTTTGATTGTGTTCATCAAGAAATTTTACTTTTTTAACATGGAAAGCCAAAATGAGCGACTCTGTATAATAAATTAATTGTAGCGTTTCTTTCTGATTGTCGCTTAAAAATAAACTAACGGCTCAATTTCGTAACACTTGGAAAGACACACGTTACTTAATTATTATAATAAAAGCAAAATATTATTTAATCTTTTCAAAGTTTATACAACAAATTGTATTTTTTGCTTGATTTTATTATAACTTATATTTAAATATTTTTGCTCAGGATCTCAAAATCGCCACATGTTTTGTTAAAAATAAATGTGCGCTATTTTTTCGCCTCAATAAAGCAAAAATTCAAAAACTATTTTAATTACAAATTAATTTTTTCTGTACCCAAATATGTTTTTGTAGGTTCTCGTGTCTTTAAAACAGGAACTCAAATGGTACACTGGACGGAAGGAAAATAAAGAGAGAGACATTTTCTACAACAAAGATCTAATTCTCATTTTTGAATCAACCGCTGAGGTGTTAAGGGGTTTTAAACATTTTTTTAGGTATTCTACGAAGGTGGAGCAAATTAGTATATTATACGCTATGGGAAGAACATTGAAGTTGTGAAAAAAATTAAGTATCTCGGCATAATTGTGGATGAAAAACTAATAATGCAAAGTCACATCAATTACGCCTGCTGAAGCTGGTTAGGTCATTGCAACGAATGGTAAGAAGCAGTTATAGTTGGAACTTAGAACCTAGATAACGTGAAGAAAAAAGAAAAGGCCAATCGTGCTCATCATTGTATATGGACATGAATTCTGGGTTAAGAAAATTGGAAAAAACTACATTTAAGTCAGGTTGGTGTCGCTCTATGGGTTTTGATGTCGAATGATTGGTAAAAATCCATAGGACGGTAAAAGCCTTGGTTGCAGGTGTTGCATTCAACTCAAGAATGGCAACCAGATGTCTTTTATGAACTATCTCTAATTTGCCAGGTCAACGAGGGAAGTAATATTGGACGAACGGCAGGCCAGGTGAGAAGATATCGTAAATGGATGGTTGACCTTTCAGTTCACACCGAGGGTGAAAAATATCAACTATTTCAATAAAATTTGTGTATAATCAGGTATATAATATACAATCATTGTATTATTTAATTACTGTATGTAAAAAATATAGAAAAGTTAAAAATATAATAAAAAATCAGATTTTACTTTTTCTTCTCTACTTGTGAAAGTCTCTTGACTGCTTCAACTGGTTTAGCTTGAAGTTTTTCTTCATTCGTTATTGGAGAAAAATCCAAATTTACCAACTAAAATTAAATTAATTTGATACTGTATTATTAATACAAAATGAAAAGAATTTAATAAAATTTGAGACTGGCTTCTAAATACTGAAATTTTTCGAGAAAGGGACCAGTTAAAAGCTGGATAACAAACAACTAAGATGATTAGTAATTTAAATTATAGTAAAAATTACCCTTGGCAAATAGCAAATCACGTGATTTCTATATCGATCAATTTCAGCGATAGGATTTCCATGCATAGTTAAGTTTCTCAATTCCGTTAAATCTCTTATGCGAAATACATCCTCCATACTTTCCAAAAGGTTACCATGAAGGTAAAGTATTTTTAAATTTGGTAATTTAAGTAAACCCTGTGCAAGAAAATAAACTTAGATGTGAAAAAAAAAGAATCGTTTACGTACTTCATCAAGTTCGGTGATCTCATTAAACGAAAAATCAATCCAGCCTAATTTCTCGGGTTGTTCTAGTATCTTGGCCGTCATGGTGGCTACATCTTTAATATTTTTTAATTTGTTGTTATTCAACCAAATTGCTCTAGTTAAATATTTTCTGTGCTCAGCTCCACGTTCTGGAATTTTCCCAACTCGGGTTGATCGTGGCCCTTCTATTCCAAGACCTATTTAATAAAATTAATTTACAATGGAGAAAAAACGGAAACGAAATGAATTTTCCATATTATCTATAATTACCAATCAAAGCGGTGATATTTTTAAAAGAAAAATCTACAGGTTTGGCACAGTCCGATATTTCTTCTTCGGTAAGTGGTTTAACTCCTTCGGGCATTTGTTATGTACAACTAGATTACTATATTTTAAATCTTAGAATATTTTGGTGGTAGGACTTTTTGTCGTAACTCTTTCACTGTTTGAAATGTTTATTTGACATTTGAAATGTTTATAATTTATGGCAACCGCCTATCAGATTTATTTACAGCTCCAATTAGACGCCCAGGTAATCTAGATAGTCAACCGTTGCATCTAAATGGAAATCCGAAGTCAAAACGGAGCACAACTAAAGAAGAGGTTGGGGGGGTTAGTTTCTCAAAATCAAAACAATTGTTCCAACTTTATATGATTTCCATAGATTTCAGTTTGTTGTCGCGAAGAAGTACCTACATAATTACTAGAATAATATTTTACAAAAAAAAAGTATGTCAGGTGTGGGGTTCGAACCCACGCTCCCAATTGGGAACCAGAGCTTAAATCTGGCGCCTTAGACCGCTCGGCCAACCTGACTAGTTATCGTGAGAGTGATTTTTGGGTGATTTAACAAATCACTGATAACCAGAAATTCTCAAACAATGGGTCAGGTATCATATTACTTATTACTGAAAATATTTTTAATGATTTATTTACAATTAATGATTATAGCAAAACATCGCAGATGAGATCAGTGCCATAGCCAGAATTTTGGTGGATATATAAACACAGTTGGGGGGGGGGATATGTTCTCAAAATGTTGCCAATCAAAAAGTTAAATTGTAATCTTCCTTCGTAATTATTGAATTCAACAAAACTTATCCTTTTCGTTACTTGGTTACTATATACTTATAAATAAAAGTGTAATGATTCTACCGACGGCGACGTTTCGTTTAACTAGGATTCCGACCCACGGTTTGAGTATTCCTGGTTAACAACGATTTTTAAATCACCTAAAAAGCACTCTTACGATAACTAGTCAGGTTGGCCGAGCGGTCTAAGGCGCCAGATTTAAGCTCTGGTTCCCAATTGGGAGCGTGGGTTCGAACCCCACACCTGACAGTCTTTTTTTGTTATTATAAACACACAGCTCTGACGTTCCAGTTTTTAAACAAAACAATTTTAAAAATTTATAAACGAAAAGGTAATTTTTGTTAATTCAAACAAAAATCTTTAACATGTGGTTCCTTCTTGCAGCCGCCATGACCTTGTAGTCGACGATTGAGATGGCTATTCAGTTTTTGACAGCACTTAGACAATAATTTCCGTAGTTTTTAGCGTATCAAAGTTCTTTTTCCACCTCCTAGCAGTGGGAATATTCTCAGCCATTTTTAACGTAGGTATACGGTGAACCTGGGCACATAACCTGCTATTATTTATTCTATTTTGTGAAGAATTTTTTACCTCCTAAATTTCTAAATTAAATCAAAAACATTTTGAAAAATATGAAAAAATAAACTTTTTTAAATTTAAATTTTTCAAAAATTTCAAAAAGTTAAATTTATTTTTTTAAAGAGAATTCATTGGGTATTCCATTTGGAATGATAATAATTAGAAAACGTCATGCATCAAAAACCATTAAAATATTTACGAAAAATGCTAAGTATGCAGAAGAAATCAAAATTTTACGACTTGGAGACAATCACTCAAGGCCAAAGTATAGGAATCAAGATCATTTGTACTTGAATAAGAGTGCAACGTGTACGTTATTTCACCTTTATACCAAGATCGAGGTACATAGAACTCAAGAAGTAGAAGCCAAAATTCTTAGGTAAATTTAATTCAATTATAATATTATATTTTTTTGTCTGATATTATATTAAAAATTTTTAGTTTGGGAAGATGGAAAAATGATAGTTTTAATTTTATTTTTTGATTAGCGCACCTTCTAAAATTAACCAGGCTTATCAGACCTCGTATCATAATAATATCAAAACACTCAAGTGTAAGTCTCAAGATGTTCAAAAAGGAAATCAGTAATTCAATTTAATAAATGCAATGATTTAAAAGTTTCTGGTCTTTTATAATTTGTTGGCTTGTTGTAACTACGTATAAGTAAAAAAAATATATATATTGAAAATCATTCAGTCAAGTTTCTTGAATAACCACTACCAGGTGAGCGAAATTCTTAATTTTTATTAAAAATATTTCCACATAGAATTTCTTAAAAATAACATTGCCATTACCTAATTTGGTAAAATTCCATTAAAAACAATTAATTATCGTGTTATGATAATTATTACATTTTGTTTTGCTTGAGATGATTAGTTCAATAATTTAAATTTTTTAAATTTGTACAACTAGAAATTTTGTTTTTAAATTTATTTTCGCTTCAGATTCAAAAACTCCACATACAATTTATTTTTTTTACCCTTTTAAAAGCCAGATCTAGGAGAGTGGGGGTAAATTTGGGAACCTACCAATTATATATATTTTTGGCGATTATTTATGCGGATTGTTTAGAGCAAATATTTTGGATCAGTTCGGCGCAAAATTATTCGGTGCACAACAGACTAACAAAATCGTCAGTGCGTTCCTGATTTTTTTTCATATATTTTTCTATGTTTAAATTTAGAACTACTTTGATAAGCGTATTATCGTGAAATATATCGTTTTATTTATAAAATATTTGTTGAATTTTCCACTATCTTTTTCGTCAGAATGATTTTACCGTCATTCATAAACAAAAATAAATGCTTGTTATTTATCCACGTCAGCAAGACCAGAACGAGGACTACGACATACAATAATTTTTTATTAAATCTAATTAGAGCGAAATCTTTCGAGAGCGCTGGAAGAAACCAGATTTCTTGCAATTTTCCACTTTTTTTCTGACGAAATCAACCTCGAAACAATTAGGAATAACAATAATAAATGTGTTTTTAGCAAAAACTAATCAAAATAATTTTGAGATAGTACGTTTCATAATTTATTTATAAACCAGATAGAGTAAGGGTCAAATGGCATTAATTAATTGTGAAACAACACATTTAATTCCACACTTTTCATAAGTTGAAACCAGTTCGAGTTAGTTGTATTAAATCGGTCAAAAACGTGATATTGCTAGTATAATCTATAAGAATAATTTATTTTTTAGCCGAATTTAAAAATCAGGTAGCTATTTACCATTATCTATCTATAATATATAATATTTTTTATATATTTTACAATTATTTTTTTATTCCTGCAAATTTTTTCAAAAAAATAAATGGGATTCCCCAAAATTCAAAATTATCAAATTGAAATGTTTTGGTGCGGTTCAAAATTTTTAAATAGTATCTAGTGTACTGATTTTGACGTTTGACGTTTAAATTTCAAATGTAAAATAAAATAAAAACCGGTTATGTAATTTAACCAAAAAAAACTCAGTTTTAGGGTAAACAAAATAAATGGGTGAGCGGAATATGCTGGAAAAATATCAGAATTTTTCATACCAGTAATCTAAGTTTTGCTTCCATTCTTAACTTATTTTTTCTTGCAGACCAAAAATGCTATCCAAGTGCAGAAGTGCCATCCAAAGAGGAATAACCCTACAAGGGAAAAGATTGGTTTCGACCCAAGACGTAATTGAACGCGAGAACCAATATGGAGCACACAATTACCACCCACTTCCGGTAGCACTAACAAAAGGGAAAGGTAAGAATGGGGCCACCGAAATATTTAAACAAAGCAAAATTATAAAATATCTTTCAGGTGTCTTTGTCTGGGACGTCGAAGGTAAAAAATACTTCGATTTCTTAAGTGGATATTCGGCCAACAATTTTGGACACTGTCACCCAAAAATCATTAAAGCGTTAACCAACCAAGTATCAATTTTACATCACACGTCGCGAGCATTTTACAGTGACGCATTCGGCGAATACGCCAAAATCGTAACCAAAATTTTTCAATATGATAAAGTATTACCCATGAATACAGGTAAAATTTCACCCAAACTTGAATTAAATATAAAATAAAATCATTTCAGGCGTGGAAGCCGACGATACCGCATGTAAGTTAGCCCGAAAATGGGGATACAACGAAAAAAAGATTCCCAAAAATCAAGCCCGAATTATTTTCGCCAAAGAGAACTTTTGGGGGCGCTCCATGGCAGCTATATCTGCTTCGACAGATCCGCTGAGCTACGAAGGTTATGGTCCATTTATGCCAGGATTTAATATTGTTCCATACGATGATTTGGCATCTCTTGAGGTGAGAAATCGCAGTTTTTCCCAGAGTTTGGTTTAGTTTAAACTGGGTCTTTATTTAGATAGAATTCCAAGATCCAAATGTGTGCGCGTTTATGGTGGAACCGATTCAAGGAGAAGCGGGAGTTGTGGTACCAAGCGAAGGTTACTTGAAAGGTCTTCGAGAGCTGTGTACAAAATACAACGTCTTGTTGATAGCCGATGAAATTCAGACAGGTTTGGGTCGAACTGGAAAGCGTTTGGCCGTGGATTACGAAAATGTCAAGCCAGATATTTTGGTTTTGGGTAAAGCGCTTGGAGGTGGGGTATATCCAGTTTCTTGCTGTTTAGCTAACGACAACGTCATGATGGTCATGACACCAGGTAAGACAATTTTTGCAATTGGGAGCGCCATTACCACGTTTTTGTATTAGGTACGCATGGTTCTACTTTTGGAGGAAATCCCTTGGGGTCGCGCGTTGCTATTGCAGCTTTGGAGGTATTGGAAGAAGAAAAACTTTCCAATAATTCATACAAAATGGGCGAAATTCTTAGAAATGGCTTAAAACCGTTGGTGGATGGAAAAACAATTGATTCTGTTAGAGGAAGAGGATTGTTGAATGCGATTGTACTTAATAAAGGTTATTATTGACGGGATGAGGAACGAAGTAATCGGGTTAATTTTAATATTTTTTTAGACTTTGCACCCGCCTGGGACATTTTATTGAAATTGAAAGAGAACGGAATTTTGGCCAAACACACTCACGATCACATAATTCGATTTTCGCCACCTCTTGTGATAACAGAAGATCAGACATGCGAAGCAGTTGATGCTATAGTAAAAAGCATCAATAGTTTTAAATAAAGTAGGGTTAATAATAAATTTTGTTCAATAATAATTGGTAATTTATGAATACTATAAAATACGTTAAATATATGATTTGAATGTTTGACGTGGTGCATTTGACGTTTTGTGAAAAATTATCATTCCCGGGGGGGAGCTCATCCCATACATGGGGTAACAATCCCTAGGTGCCGCAGGGCGTGACTAGTGGCTCTAATGAAAACTTCGGAAGACGGGTTGTCCCGGGGAATTCTTCTCATCTGTGTGAGATTTGCAGGGGCTGGGGTTGACCAAATGCTGCCAATGGGATCTGCAAAAGTTGATAGAGCTGGGAAAGTGGCTTTGATCCTACCTTGGGTATCCTGATCCATGGTCTTGGACCCGTATTGGGGAAGACCTAGAGAATTAAACATTGAAATGTCCAAAGGCTTTAAATGCTGGGCAGTTGACCAAGAGACGCAGACGCAGAGTAGGTAGAATGGAAGATACTCCTTTATTTGGAAGCAGAATGAAGAGAAAGGCCCAAAAGGAAGAAACGTAATTCTTTGTTTGGAATAAGCGCCTAGGAAGAAGAACAAAGGCCCGGAAGGGGTTCGAAGAGGAAACTACGTGAACAAAAAGGTACTTGAGAAAGCCCAATTAAAAATCTAACATGGCGCCCATAAGAAAAACAAAATCAATTCATTCGCGTTTCATTTGTTTTTTTTTTTGAAAATCAAATTTTTAAAAATGTGAATTATGAATATAAATCAAGATAAAAATAGTGTTTTATTTGACTCGTCGCGTGTTGTAGCTGATGTCTAGTGAGTATTTATAATTTCAAAACAGAAAATGTTGGTCGTCGCGACGTCTTTAATGCTGTATAAGCAATCGTGGCAAAAATCGCGTTTATTGTTATTGTTCTAAAAATAATAACAGAAATGTAACATAATATAAATATATAGTTGTGTTACTGGGATGCTAAAATAGAGTTGGAGCTGTAATTGAAAAAACGCGGAGCTATATTTACAAGAATCCCTCCAATCTCAGCGGCGTTTCGATTTGTTCTGGTCCATTCCAATCTCTAATATAGAATAATTTGTATTTTATATTACTTTTCACAAGTCCTACAAAATTTAAATAATCGCTAGTTTTTGTTTCAGCTACTTAGCTATAATCAGCAATTTTTAAAAATAATTATTTATTTGTTTATCGGAACATCATCGTTAGGGGAATCCCAATTTTTCATCAGTAAAAAACTAGCAATTATTTCATTTTTGTACGATTTGTAAATGAATGTTATAAAATACAAATTATTCTATCTAGCACTGGACATTGCACTGAATGACTTAATACAAGGACGCCACTGCTCGTATGGTTTTTGTTTTCCCGTAGTACTTAACCTTAGTTTGTGACGTTTTTACATTTTAATTTCATTAAAAATTGAAAGTAATTCCATTGTGTTTAATTTTTTATTGTTTTGAATTATTTTATATTTATTTTTATTTTTATACTAAAGGTAATTAGGTGAGTTCGTGTGTTGATTGAACGTTTCATCATTAATTTTTTTCCAGAATGTTCTGGAACTGATAATCATTTACATAGCAAGCCAAAGCATGCGTTTTGCTTTGATTTTAAAATTAATCGAAAACTGAATTAGTAATATGTACGCTTGGGGTAGTACGGTGCACGGCGAGTTAGGTGTCGGGGGAATCGAAGACGAATACATTTACACTCCACGATTGTTGGAGTGGTCTAAAGACGTAAAATTCGTCAAAGAAGTAGCGTGTAGTGTCAATCATACACTATTTTTAACCAAGGATGGCAAAGTTTACTCGTGCGGTAACAACGATTATGGACAATTGGGGCACTCTCAACCTAGAAAACGGCCACGTATGTCTACATTTAGTATGTAATACAAATCCCAATATTTCTAAAATATTTTAAATCACATTTTGTTTTCTGACTAAACTATTTGTTTCTTTTTGTATGAGTTTGCACTTTTTAGATCTTATTCATGATTTAAATGCGCACGAAATCACGCACATTGCGTGTGGCCTCTATCACTCGATGGCTCTTGATACCTGGGGTAAGGTTTTTACCTGGGGTTCAAATTCGTTAGGACAGTTGGGCAATCCACAAACAGAACCTCCGCAAGTGACGCCTAAAATTGTGAAAATACTTAACACATCCCACGTCTTGCAAATTGCTTGCGGAGAGACGCATTGCTTAGCTTTAACCAGTGGTGAGTGTCATTCGAAATGGCCGTAACTTAAATTTTATTGTTTTATATTTTTGTATGGCGGCCACAATTTATTGTTTACAGAATGCAGCATTTTTTATAATTTAAAAGGTTTGTGGATTTAATGAAATCTGAAGACGAAGGCTACTGCATTGTAGCCATCAAGAAAAAGAAAAGGAAACACTAATAAATATTATGGGGTCACTAATGCCTTGTTTTAAGCTAGAGCGAGGGTCATACATAAAAGAGATAGTTTTGTCAACAAGGATCCGGACATGGTCATCATTTTTATGTTATTATTATTTCTTGAATGCATAAAGATAATGTTCACCACATTTTCTTTAGATCCTGTTACACTTTAACCACAGAATAAACAGTGATTTTGTGGTTAAGAGGATGACTAATTTTCAAATTACAAACAACTTTTGCAGATGAAAATCGTTTTGAACAGTAGAATAAATCCATAACTAAAGAAATAACATAAATTTTAAGGGCGGTTGAGTCCGACTTATTTAACAAAGAAAAAATAATAGCATCTCCAATAGTATCGGTATACCGCAGAAGGGGGTTCAGTTTTGGCAAATCTTTGTAATTATAAAAATGCTGCACTTGATAAAATAAAAAATATGGCCACCACATGAAAACAGTAACATTTAAATAATGATCATTATGAACCAATTAATTTCTTTATAGATAACATGACAATGTTGAATGACTTAAACGTTTATTTTCCAAAATTATTTTCTCGGTTTTCAGATGGCACTGTTTATGCTTGGGGAGCGAACGATGTGGGCCAATTGGGTATTGGCACGATGACGCCGTTTGAGCCTGAACCTGTAATAGTTTCTTCTATAAGTGGAGTTCCTTTTTCGTTCATAGCCTGCGGAAGTTATCATTCCTTTGCACTTTCAACTTCTGGCTGTGTTTTTGGCTGGGGTACGTAAATAACTAGACTGATCAAGTCGTTACCTAATTTAAACAAAAAACAAAGATAAAAAAATACCAAAGGTAAGGAATTTGAAAAATTTCAGGCAGATGATTTCGTAGATAATTAAATTTTTTACAGAAATGCATAATTTAGGCTCGAGAAGTTTTCAAAATTGTGCATTTGAAAATCCATCTTGTCAACCTACATATATCTCGGAAACTATAAAGGCTAGAACAATTATTTTTTAGTATCTACTACTTTGGACGCTTCCAAACTGTTAAATATAATCATAATGTGCTAGCTTCTTGTTTTTTGTAGGAAATTTAATTATCTACAAAATTGTTTATAATACAAAATTGCAATTTTTGTCGTAATTTAATAATCATTTTGTCTTCGGCCAAGTTGACGGTTCAGGTTTTGAGGTTCAACTCAAGATTTTTAACAAATTTTGTTTTAATAGGAAAGAATTCTCGTGGTCAATTGGGGTTAAATGACAGGGAAAATAAAATATTTCCTCAACAAGTTCGAATTTTAAGAAATGTCAAAGTGAGATATATATCATGTGGGGAGGAGTTTTCTATTTTTTTGACGTATGATGGTGGTGTTTTTACGTGTGGAGCTGGAACGTATGGACAACTTGGACATGGTAATAAGTCCGACGAGCTTCTACCTAAAATGGTTTGAAATTATTTCAAGTGATGAACTTTTATTACATCTGAATTTTAGATAATGGAACTAATGGGTTCGACAATTTCGCAAGTTGTTTGTGGTCGTCGTCACACCCTAGCGTTTCTTTCCACGGGAGGTAACGTGTATAGTTTCGGCTTGGGTAGTGCAGGACAATTGGGTCTTAGTAAAGATGTAAATAAAACTTTAATTCCGCAAAATATTAATGGGCCATGGGTTTCTCCTATGAGTAAGAAGGCTGACGAATCAACTCAATCCGTAATTCAACGAATATTTGCCGGAGGGGATCATTGTTTTGCAACAATAACAAAAAAAAAGGATAAAATCATGTCGTATGATTGTCGAGTTTATGATCCCAGGAGTCAAATATTGACCTTAAGCTTTGAATACTTGCAATCAAATTTAAAGAACGATGTTAAAAATTTGGATCCCGATGTGATGCCTTATCTAGAGACGGTGTTTAAAAGTTTAGCTTGCATTAATGCGTCGTTTTTGTTAGAAAACCAAAAACATTACTGCTGTTCGAGTAAGAATCATGGAGTTAATTTGGTTAAAGCCGAAGAGACTTTTAATTTTATTGCTAGAAGTGGAAACGAGGAAGCTAAAAAGTTGGTAGGTACTTTGGGGTACAGCTGAGATATTAATTATTAATCTAATTTTTTGTTTCAGATATATGATACCATAACGAACGACAATAATTTACTAAAAAAATTGTGCTCTTCGCCACCCGACGTCGAAACTCTAAGAGCTTACCTAATTTTACCTCTCTATCACGAATTCAGTAACGCGAGGAGATATGAAAAGTTACAATTGCTTTATGCACGAGCGGTTCTACAATTACAGGGTCCTGCCAAAATGATTTTGGACAGATGGCTGACTACGATGCCATCGAATCAATACGAGAGAATTGTTAATTGTTATAAAGGAGTAGCTATTTTTATTATTAAAGGTTTACGTATAAATAAAGAGACAGAGGTTTGTAATTGTTTTTCTATTTGATCAAATTTTGATTAATCGGTTTTTTAGATAATTAAGAAAAATCCTAGTTTAATTGCCGTATTGGATTTTTTAGCAAAGTTACATTCGTTAAATAAAATTAATAATAAACTTAGAATTCCAACCGAAACTTTCATTTTACCCGAGTTGAACGAATATGTAGATGTCAAGCTTGATTACCTTCTTTGGTTATCGGATCCTTCAGTGAGTGTTGCCGAGTAAATTACAATACAATTTAAATTTTAAATATTGCTTTTGTTATAGGAAACGACGAGGTTGTATCTATGTAATTATCCATATTTATTTGATACTGAAGCAAAAGTAACTCTGCTACAATTAGATACATACCTACAGGTAGGTTCCTTTTCAAGTATTGCAGACTACGGCTATGTGATTTTGATACATTTGATAATGATTATTTGTGTATTATTTTAGCGAGTATCTGCAACTAACGAAGCTGCACGTCGAGCTGCTCTTACGATGTTTCTTAATTTACCGAGAAACACGCAGGAAAATCAATTTTTACAATTGTTTATTGATCGAAGTAAAATAACAGATTGCACCATTCAGCAATTGGAACGAGTGAGCCAAAACGATTTAAGAAAACCACTCAAGGTAAGTCCAAACAATAAAAAGTGCTTGCTATCTAATATATTATTATTGGCTTGTAGGTAAAATTTTTAAACGAAGATGGTGAAGACGCGGGAGGTGTCAAGAGAGAATTCTTTTTACTTGTCCTTCGTGATATTTTAGATCCTAAATACGGAATGTTTAAAAATTATGATGAAAGTACACGATTTCACTGGTTTATGCCGCATCCCTTGGAATCGTCTCACATGTATGGTTTAATAGGTAAACTTCTAAACCTCAGCAGGGGCAGTTCAAATACTAAAGTTTCTTCCTCCTTAGGCATGATATGCGGACTGGCAATCTATAATTCTATAACTATCTACTTACCATTCCCTCTCGCTATGTATAAAAAAATATTAAAAGAGGAACCGACGTTGGCGGACTTGTGCGAACTGAATCCCATCGTAGGTAATTCAATGAAAGCTATGCTTGATTATGAAGGGCAAAATTTTGAAGAGGAATTCTACGAAATATATTTTGAAATATCCTACTCAAATTTGGGCGAAACAGTCTCCGTTGATTTGATTCCAAACGGAAAAGAGGTCCGCGTTACGCTAGAGAACAGGTGATGCAATAAAAGGCATAGGGAACAAATTAAATTAAGTTTATGAATTGCAGACAAGATTATGTGAAGCATTACGTCGATTTCATTTTTAATAAAAGTTGTAAACAACAATTTGAAGCTTTCCGTCAACAATTTGTGAGGGTGTGTGAGAGCAGGGTGATGAAGTTGTTTCATGCATACGAATTAATGGCCTTAGTTACCGGAAACGAAAATTACGATTGGTTTAAGCTGCAAGAAGTTGCCAAATATAAAGACGGATATTCGAGTTCGGATCCCCAGATTGTGTGGTTTTGGGAAGTTATACACGAAATGACCCTGAAACAAAAGAAAGACTTTTTGTTGTTTTTAACTGGCACCGATCGAGTACCAATACAGGGAATGGGAGAAATCGAGGTTAGTTATTGTTGTTGCTCTCTTTTATTTAGGTAAATTTAACTTGAATTGTGTTCAGATTGAGATACAACCCATGGCCGATGATAGATATTTACCAGTAGCTCATACATGTACGCATCAATTAGACTTACCTAAGTATCGCACTAAGGAGCGTTTGAAGTATAAATTGTTGCAAGCAATTCAACATAATCAAGGATTTACAATTGTGTGATAAGGGTGTTATGTTCCAAAATACGCAGTTATATTTTTAATAAAAAATTTTATACACCATTAATTGTTACTATCTCTTTATGGTTAAATTTTACTAGAAAATTTTTTATTATAATCGCTTACGATACACGAAGCATTAATTTATTTTGCCTGTAAAAACAAGAATTTAATTAAATATTTTTGATTGTTCTTTGATCTTGTCTGTTGAATATCCATATACTAAGTTAATTTCTATTCCGTAGATTCCAATTCACGATCAACACTTTGGAAGTTACCAAAGATGTAGAAGAATGCAGAAAACTTATAAAGGCTACTTTTTATTTGTTCTTTTGTAATTTTTGAGAATCTCATTTCAATTGTGAGATTCCAACTTGTTGCTGATAATTTAAATCAATTTTTGTTTATTTGATAGGTTTGGCGGCACCAGAACTTTTAGAACTTAGGCGACTAGGATCTCTCCGAATAAACGGATCGAGGCTACAATGGATGGCGTACATTACTTCCACTAACATAACTGAGTTTTTGTGATTTCAAATTTCTTTTCAGGTAACTTTAACAATTTTTATGACTTTTTTTGAGGAGATGAATTTCGTAGCAAAAATTGTGAATCTAATATTCTACAAGTTCAAATCATCGTCATGGTTGTTACATATTTTATGCTTCCCCGATTTTTATTTAAGAAATAACTCACAAAAACAATAATAAAATTTATTTATTTTCCATTCTTGCATTTTACAAAAGTTAATATTTAAACCAATCTTATTTTAATTTAATAAAAATAAATTCGTTAAATGATGAAGCAGCAAACAACCGCAACGAGAAACACATTTTATGCGATGGGCGTTAGTTTAATTTTTTTTGTTCATTTATTTTGCATTTTTAACGAAGCGTCAGCATACAAAACCGAAATTGCATACTATATTATTTATTATATAAAATAATTTTTGTGCCCCATTAAATTATTAAGCGTCAAATTATGCAATCATACAAATACATAGGAAAGAGGCACATTTTACGACATGCGTTCTTGAGCATAGAATTGCGTACCAGGTGGTATTTTGTAACCTGGATACGTGTTGTTAAGTGCATGCTGCGCAAAGAAGCCAGAATAGTCCCTCTTGACTTTTCTTGGTCTGCAAACAGGCCCTCTGGCTAAGTCCATTCTTGCCTGATTTTCTACTTCCATTTGTGCTTTTGTTTCTGGTGGTGGCCATTTTAGGTCACCACGCAGATTTTTACCTCCTGAAAATGAGAAAATCGTAACTTGGTCGCAACAGAAGTTATCGCTTGTTTGTTTTACCTTTTAAAGTAGCCGTTGCTGGTTGTGATGTGTACACGCTTTGTGGAATTTGGCTGACTGGAGTTTCTTGTCTCAGTTGGATCGTAGATGGAGGTGGTTCTACAACACGTGCTGGTCTGTAAGCTGGTTGTTGTTGATACTGTTGTTGTTGTGGTGGTGGTTGGCCGTAATTAGGTTGTTGTTGTTGTGGTGGTTGGCCGTAATTGGGTTGCTGTTGTGGTGGTTGACCGTAATTAGGTTGTTGTTGTGGTGGTTGGCCGTAATTAGGTTGTTGTTGTGTTGGTTGACCGTAAATAGGTTGTTGTTGTAGTGGTGTTCCGTAATTTGGTTGTTGTTGTTGCTGCGTCAACTGAAAGAATATTTATTATGTAATTATACTGGCTTGGTCGGAAAATGTTAAGGAAAGCTGGATTTATGAATTATTTATTGTTTTGTGTTTCATCATTATGTTGAGGCGTCGAGAGCAACAATGCCAATGGTCTAAACCACATATTATTAATTTTTTTTATTGTATCCTATTCTGTTGATCTCAACGCTTCAATGGGTGTTACCTGAGGAGACCAAGGTTGTGCGTTATCGATAGGTTGATAATTTTGTTGAACAAATTGGTGTTGTTTCTCTTGGTATTGCTGAGAATGTAACGATTCTTCCGAGTATTGTTGAGGAGAGTAAGTTTGAGGAGATGTAAATGACGGCGGTTTTGTCTGATAGTTTGCAGCGGGCGAATGGACAGGGGCCCATTGCCTTCCCGGTGGCACGGGACTATAACGCATCGGAGCGACATTTGGCTTGGGTGAAATTGGCCGATAGTTAGGTGAAACAGGAGTTGGTTGATAAGTTTGTGATGTAACAGACTGTTGGTAGTTAGCACTTGGTGATTGATTATTTTGTAAGCCAACCGAGGGAATCTGTGGTCCATCCTAATAAAAATTTACAATTTTAATAATTTTTTTTGTCGAAATGCCAAGCGAAATTTATAGTATGATGGTGACCACGATTCCTCCAAAAGTGGCACTCATATATTTGGATTGAATTTCTAGATTACTCAGAATATGAGTCGCCTTGAAATACAATACAGAATACCGAGTGTCGCTTCGTTGTTAAACTACTAGGATTTTTAAATCGTTAATTATTTTAAACATAAATTGTACAGGATGTTGGAGGTCACAGGCGTGTGATAATAAGTGCAAAGTAGGTACTCACCAAGTCTTGATGAGAGATTTCCGATAAATGACCTTCTGCATCCGAAGCTGGTGGCCAAGCTACCCTTTTAAGACCTATAAATTTTATTTCTTTTAGCAGTGCCAAATAAAATTGGCGCTCACAAAATTCAGAAATGAAAGGAAACTTTGTTCTGCGGAACCTCACGTTAAAAATGCCAAGATATTTCTAATTTGTACACCTTAAATTTCAAGTGGGGCAAACTAAAAAACCAGGTTTGCATTTTCTTCATAAAAATTTTGGCAGCCGTTGCATATTTTGCACTTTTGGCACCTGGCGATCGTTACACCACGTTATTGAAGTTATTGTAGAAGACTAATTAATTAATTTTTTTTGAAAGCCCCTCAAAGTTACTGCCTTACCTAAGGTCATAATTTAAAATTTATTATACCGTAAAAATAGTTTCGCCGTTGATTTAACCTGATGATAAGTAAATTCTAATTTTTTTGGCACGCGAGCAAAATTTATGGTACGTTTTTGCGTCATTTGATTCTGCGTTTTTCAGTTTCATTCGAAAGGAACTATGCATAACTCGATAATTAAATATTTTGTCACTCGACATGTTGCGGAAAATTTGGCAAGTGAAAAATACAAAACAAAATGACTAAGCGCAAAGTAATAACTAAAGTAATACTACATTTTTTTGAAATGACAAGCAGGTATTATTAATTGAACAAAACTATTTTTGCGTTGGTGGCTGCTAGAAAAACGACGTTCAATTTTATTTTCATGGGAAGACAACTTACTAGGTGGTGTTCCGCCCTTTTTTCTTTGTTCTTCCTCTTCTAGAAACCTCAACACTGCAGAGTTTTGAAGATTTCCTGGCTTACTCGAATTTGGATTGTGAAAATTTATTCTGAAATCAGAAAGGTCAAATTTTACGAAGCAGTACAAGAATAATAAAATTGGTAATCGCCGAGGTGCACGTGAAGGTTAAAGTACGAAAATTGTACCACTGATTCATACATTTTATTGTATTTTGAGTGCAATTTGCAAAATGATACAGGTTTTATTGGAATTGATTCAAAATTATAATTTTATTATGTTACTCGAACTTGTTTTTCGCTTTGGAGATGTAATTTTCAAAAATAAAACACGGTTGATAGCAAACAAATGAATTTGTTAAACATATTTTTGGAACTCAAACTTAAAGTTTCACATTTTTTTAAAACTATTATTTTATTTTAGTGCTTTGGTGTTCTCCGTCCCGGCAGTAAATGTAATGTTAATTAAATTTCATGATTACTAATTAAGTTTAAAGAAAAATTAATATGTTTTATTCGGAGCAAATGTTTTTTTTTTGACCCTCGTCGCCGCTCCGTTCGTACGTCAATCCTACAAACTTACTTTACGCGACTGTAGGTTGGAAACTATTTAGCCAACAAAGAAAAGTTTTATACAAAAATTGTAGAAAATTCTCTTCTTTATAATATTTATTTGGGGTATTTTAATCTACGGCGGATAATAAGGGAGATATTACCGAAACAGCATCTTCTGTCGCTATTTTTTCAAGACGGCGGCAATCCGTCTAGGTCGACCACTTAGAAATGTTTCAATCAATTAATTATTTTTAAAATTAAGCGTTTTGTAATTTATACAATACGTTCTGTTGCGAATTTCTATGTCAGAACAATTGCTGGCTGATGAACCAAGGGTAGGGGATGGAGCATTTTCGGAAATTTAGTATTTAATTTTTTAATATTATCATGAGTATCTTCAGAATTCCTTTAAAAAATTGGATTTTAATAAAATTAACGGATTAATTAAACTAAAACAAAAAAAATTAAGTAGATTGTAAATTTTTTAGCATAAACTTGCAAAAGTAGTAAATATTATATCTGGAAAATTAAAATTGCATTACTAGATTGCAATATTATGAATTTTTAACTGAAAAAATATGCAATGTACAATAATAATAACCTTTTATGACCGACTCCGGCGTGTTTTAAAGGGTACGTTAAGCTAAGTTGGTCCTCCTGGTAGAGAAGACTCTCGCCCCCCACGACATTTTTTGGCGTTCTTTCCTATTACAAAATTTATATTAGAAAAGCATGCTCTTTCCCCCACTCTTCCGGCCACGTTGTTACAACTAGCAAGATAGAAAAAGCGACAATCCGGTCTCCCATTTATTCTAAATATTCCTAAAATTTATTTTTTCATTTTTATTTTTAAATTTAAACTATAAGCTTTATTTTTAATATTCCTCAAATTTTTTAAATTATTTTAAATATTTGTGAAATGTTTTTAAAATTTAATTTTAATATTCTTCAAATTTTTAATATAATATTAACTTAACTTTTTGGCTGATTTTGTATTAGAATAATTTTTTTATATATTCAAATTTTTAAATTTTGTAATGTAATACACCTTAGCTCCCCCCTTCAAATCTTCGAATAGTAACATCAATGTGTACCAACTTTTTTAATAAAGAAATAAATAAATAAAATAAGTACGTAGGTTAATAATAATAATATTAAGAGTAATATTACTTAAAAATAACGTAAGGGGAAAATATGCTCCCCCTCGTCTGTCGATGGCGAATTTACTGTCGAATTTACTCTGAATTAAAATTACACTTTGAAATTTCTAAAAACACAAAAAACTGTACGAGACTGCATACTCTGTGTTACACTAGGACTCACTCCCTCACCCTCAACTACCCCAACTTATAAAATTTAAATATCCTTTTATGCAAAAAAAAATTAAAATTTTTCGATTTGAATTTTTATCGAATTTATTTATTTTGGTATAAAAATTTCTAAATTCTTAACTAAAATCTGGCAATTTGCTATGGGAGGCCTAGACAACGCTCTATCTTAAAGATGTCCATGATATTATGAACTAGCCAATATATTAAAACTCCAAAATCATGAGGTTACAGAAGAGTGACCGGCAGTGCGGCCTTCAGGCCGCACAACCTGGGCAACTCCATATTATTCAAACATTAGTTTATACACAAATCATACAATCTTATAGCGGAAATAACGGGTCTGAAAAGTAAACAAATGCATGTAAGATTCTAATCTTTCGATACTGTAGATTTCGAAAATGAAATATTTTTTGAAAGGTGTTTATTCGATTTCAAAATTAAATTTTATGTATATTATTAAAGCTCTTAATGGGATCGTAAAAAATCCATATTTCAATCATAGTAACCTATAAATTAGATGCAAATATGCTCATAATAAACAATCAATAAATTTTGTATAATACAATAAAAAACAGACGGTTATTGGTCTGATAATAAATTAACGTAATCAACTGCTGACGCTAAAGGGCATGGTTCGAATCCGAGAAGACGCTAAGTCTTTTATGACCGTTCCCATGCTTTGGAGGGCACGTACAGCAAATTTGGTTGATGAAAAAATCGTTATTTTTGCGCCAATGAACAAAATTCATAGTATTCATGAAGAAAATCATAGAAATGAATTTTTGGCGCAAAAATGTTAATTTTTTACGGTGTATGAATGCAGCTTTCCCAAAACAATATCACACCCAGTTCTTTTTGGAAAAGTTTGTGAAGCTGCTTAAATTTTGTCCAAAATATAGTTTTCCAAAAATTAACTTGATTTGAAATTTTTCTGTCCAACAAATAAAAAAAATTTCGATTCATTGTTATGAGATCCGAGTTCAAAAATGTAAGTCCAAGGTGCGAATTATTTTCTAAACCAACTTCTTAGGTCTCTGACCTAATTAACTCTTGCGAAGGTTCCAATCCCAAAATAACAACCGAATTGGAAGGTCACGGCGTGTAAAATTTTTGGAAACACTAAAAAATCAAACTTACCCCACAGCTCCATTTGACAGCATTTGAGTCTCTCTGTCCAAAACGTCTCGTATATTATTTTCGGAATAAAGATTAATTGGCGAATTGAATTGTTTGTTTACTAATTTCCCGTATTGACTAGCCATTTTTATTGTCTTCAGTCGATTTTCTCTTTGTGGCAACTGCAACAGAAAATTTTCTCAAAAAAATGGAATAAATATTTGCGCGCGAGTATTTATAACTTTTTACAATGTAAACTCTTGCGTGCAAGTTGTTGAAATTTTGACGCAAATATTTAAATTGGGTGTTAACACAGAAGAATTTGCCAGACTAGTCCACTTTTACAAATTTTTAAATTGTCCGATAAAAGTCAAAATATTTAATAAATTTATACTTAGCGGGTTTTGGCTCGAACGTAAATTTAGAAATATGAATTGGTCGGTTTTGTGAGTTTAAAAAATTCTCTTCGAGCAAATTGTGAAATGTGATGGTGTCTATTTTTAACAAAAGTTCTATTAAAAGAACGGAATTTTATTAAATGAGTTATTTGACTTAATTGCAACAATTAAAGTGGATAAGCCGTTAGGGTTACTTTTTATTTTTTAAAATTTTTTAGCGAAAAAATTAAGTTAAATTTTTTTTAGTGCGGTTACGCAAGAATTATTAATTATTGTTATTTAATATAGTAATTATTAATTTGAAAAGTACCTGAATTAAAAACGCTAATATCAAATTATACGTGATCCGCCAAGTCGTTAAATCGTTTGAATTATACTGGCGTCGCGACGCCTTTTCCAAATCTAACACTTGCGTGGTTCAGGTATCGGCGGGGAGGTTTTATTTTTGCATTCAAATATTAAATTTATTCGATATATTTGAATAAATTTAAAGTCTAATAGTTGGCTTTATTTTTCAAAATTTCGAAAAGATTATTATTATTCTCGCGCTTATCTTCTTCTTTTTCTGTTTCAATCAATTTTTTTTTATTATTGCAAGTATTTGTGTTTTATAATAAAGAAAATTTATTAAGTTGTGAAATAATTCGAAACTATTAAAGTCGTGTTCGTGGGCAGAACTTGGTAACAAGGCGGGCACAACAAGTTAAATTTGCCATGTTTACAAATATCCACTATGTTGCATACCTACCTGTAATTTCTAATAATAAACAAAATGTTTTACTATTTTATTTTTATTCCACAGGTAGCTCAAAATAACTAATATTTTTTCGATTTTTGAAATGGTAGATATGCTGACGAAGAGCCAACCGCTGCTCAAAAATTACAGGATGCGCTTAGAAATGTTTTGCTACGGAATAGTCCAACTGCGATTTACCCCCCTTAAGTTTTTTAAAAATTAAAATTATTTCTTCATCAAAAGTAAAAAGAGGTCCTCGTGTTGCTCTTCGTCCTAGAACTTATCGACCCGCCCAGTAAAGATCCACTTTTTCACCGGTTGTGTAAATAACTATTAAGGGCAGTGGTAGCTCTTGGTACAAATAGAGGCTGCCTCGGTAGGGAATGGGACATTTCGCCGTCGCCATTTCGAATTATTTTTGAACATTTTGCTTCAATTTAATAATTTACGATTTATACTACGTACGGCGAAATTGCCGACGGCGAAATAGTCAATTGTTCGATAGTAGGCAGAAAAGGCTGATTTAACAAGGTAGATTCTGACAGCAACTGATTGCGGATAATTTCTGATTGGTCAAAAATTTGAAATAAATCCTATTTCGCACGGCATTTCAAAATAAATCCGCCGAAGTTGCTGCTTTAAAAAAAAATTATTGGACGCTCTATTTAGTCTACAACTTACACACACGAGTGTGAACTTGATGTTACGCTATAAAAATATTTTTAACCAGCCGTTGGCAAGCACAAGAGTCGATATCGATATTTTTTTACAGATTGCGCAGAATTCGAAAAGGAAGCTGTAGGAGCTAGAAAAGCGAAAATTTTAAAACGATTCCGGAATTTTTAGCTTAAATTTACGATAATTCCAAATTTTTTGGTTTTACAATTTAAATTCCCCTCTTCTCCCACTTCCGTTATTACCCTAACTAACCTAGAATTTATCAGTAAAATAAATATTGCAATTTGTTCATTTTACATTTATTTCGCGTAGTCCTCATTTTACTAACGTAAATTTTGGCTAAACAGACGTCACGTCGAAAACACAACTGCGTCGATTTGAATTTGGCGCTCAAATTGGGTGTGTATAAAAGTTTCCTGCAATTGTTTTGCGCATGCACACTTTTAGTAAGTTTTCGTCGTTCAATAAATAAACGATAAAGCAGTTAGCGTCCTTGCTGATATTTGCGTCAAATAGAAAAGGAAACTGGCTTATCAATAAATATCTCGTTTACCAACAACAATATGAAAACATACAGTAGAAAAAAGCCGGGTGAATCTACCGAAATAATTTTGCATCTCGACGAATTGTGCAGATTGTGCATGACCAAGGAGGATGTACTCGTTCCAATATTTAACGACACTGACACTTTTCCTCTAACGCTCCGAATTATGTCTTGCGTTCAGTTGGAGGTAATAATTTTTCAAATTCATTTTTGATGTGCGGTAGGTTCTTTCAGTTTAAAGTTGTTGCAATTAGTTATATACAAACTAAGACGATTTTCTTTTGCTTTTAGGTCTTCGAAGGCGACGGCTTGCCCAATAAAATTTGCCATCCTTGTCGGTTTCAGCTAGAAAAGTCTTATTCTTTTAGGAAAAAGTGCGAACAGTCGGATGTGAAATTAAGGCATCACTTGAAGTTATTACAAGAGAAGATGGGAGATCAGTGTAGTGTAGACGACGACGATGAAGGTGAAGATAAACATGAAACTACTACTTTGCCAGACAGAAGTACGGAGGAGGATTTGGTCGGTGTGCCCCAGCTTGCTTACATCGAACCCACTCCTGAAACTGTTGAGGAAGACACGCCGGAAAATATAACTTTGCCCATGGAAACGGATCATTTAAATAAGGAAGCTTGCACATTGGTGACTCAGATTGAAATGAAGAAGGAAGACGATTGTGCTGACGAAATGATTAACGATGTCGAAATTGAAGATGAAAGTCTGATTTATGACGGCGAAGAGGCGGAAGTGGTAATCGAAGATGATCAAGAGCAAGGCACGGTGATGGACGAAAACGATTTGGAAGCGATCGCTGATGCTGTAAAGCAAACTTTAGCCTCCCATCCGGGAATTAATGTGAATGGAGAGCTGCAGATGAAGTTTGACAAGGAGCCAGGTAAACCAACTCAAGTGCAAGTCACAACGGAAGATGGTGCAGTGATTGTTATGCAGTTATCTACTGAAGATGATCCTGATGAACTTAACATTGAGGGTATGGTGGAAGATAATCAAGAGATGCACACGTTTAACGAAGATGGTGAGATGCAAGTATTCAAGTGTCCAGATTGTCCTAAATCGTTTGCAAGACGAATACAGTTACGGCGTCACGCGTCGGTTCACATGCAGCAACGTGGTTTTAGTTGTGGAATTTGTGAGAAGTGGTTCCCGACTCGGTCTGCTTTGGTCAGGCACGAGCGAATACACACCGGAGAACGACCCTTCCAATGTGAAGTGTGTCAGAAAAGTTTCGCCCAAAAGGAAATTTTGTTCAGGCATCTAATGACTCACACCGGGCAGAAGCCGTACAACTGCCCTCACTGTCCCAAAGGGTTCACCCAGAAGGAACCACTTCGTGCTCACCTCAGGACTCACTTAAATCCAAACCCTAACAACATCCAACTTCACTACTGCACGCTTTGTCCTAAAGTGTTTTGTCATGCTTCTGGATTAAGCCGTCACTTGGTTACACACACAGGAAAAACATTTAAATGTCGTGATTGTGACAAATCTTTCACGGATAAATCATCATTAAGGCGGCACCACCGACAAACTATGCATCAAGAATAATAAGTTAAATGTAAGCTATACATAATTTTGGAAAAATTATTAATTTATAAAATTTTAATTGTAAAAAACAGTAAACATGCGTGAAATGTCAAAATGTTTTTTTTGTACCTAAGAGATGGCGTTGATTTTTCTTTCAACTTCAAAAAACGTTCAGTTGCTGTCATTCAATTAGTCTAAGGCCCAGTTTTTCAATCGTGAGTTAACCCAAATTCAATGGTTAACCTACAGTTATGACTATTTTGATTGGTTAGGAGTCGAAGTTAACTATTGATTTTGGGTTAACTCACGATTGAAAAACTGGGCCTAAATCTTTTTCTGTACCAATTTAGTATTTTGTTAAAAATAATAATTACATTTCTCTTGAAAGGTAATTAGATTAATTAATCGTGCAAGTTACAATTTATGTGACGTGTGTCACTGAACGGTAATTTGGAAATAAGTTTTGTATTGTAGTGTTCCGAATTTTTAATTTGTTTTTAGACTTTGTTTGCAGCACCCGCCATGTAAGTATTCCTATAATCAAATGGATTAGTTCTTAACATGTGAAAATATATAATAAATTCAAAATCTAATTGATTTACATGTTATAAAATGCAGAAAACGTAATATTTAATAAGAACGAAACATGATTTGTCGACCAACAGTGTAATAAATTATCAATTCATTGTATTTAAAATATTACGTAAGTCAAGAATTCAATTTTATATTTTCTGCATTTTATAACATGTAAATCAATTATACTGGGTTTATCAAAAGAGGTTTAAAATTCAATCTACGATTATAATATTTAAACAATATAACAACAATGCATTTTAATTGTTGTAACTATGGTTTTAATTTTAATCGTAGTTTAAATTTTAAGATACTTTTATGAAACCCACCATTAGATTTTGAATTTATTATATTCCTATAATCTTTTGGCTGGTTTCATGAAACTTTTAATAAGCTGGTATAAAATATGGGGTAGTACAGTAAAACCCCGCACGCTGGTGGTTTCTCTGTGGGCTTTGTATACTATGTAAAAGCAAACGTATAGAATTTATGCTTATTTCAGACTACTTACTATTTGTAATATTAACAAAAAACATCAATTATTATCCGTGCAGAGCACAGTCCCAGTCAACCCAGATAATCGAGGTTCTACTGTACTAACAAGTTGATGAAGTTGTCGAGTGCTGATCTTTCTTTTATTGTGGATAAAATTAATTTTCTTTTAAGATGTTCATAATTATTTTATTTTGTTTCCGCAGTCCGGATTGCTAGATCTTTCTAAATAAATTAATGTTATATTTATTTGCAGTATGCAGACCTAATTCTTGATTATATTTTTATGATTTTTTAAAATAGAAATTTTATGTTGTTTGTGAGATTTTTTATTGTATTTAATGTTTGTAAATTTCAAGCAAACAATAATAATTAATTTACCAATTTTTAATTACGTATGAGTTTATTATAAATGCTTTATTATATATTATTATGTGTCGAAATGGAAAATGCTGTATTACAGCTTAGGCTAAGATAGTTGGCTGAGATGCGAAGCTCTCAAGTTTAAGAATTAGAAGCATGAGCTTCCAGTAATACTTGAAACCGAAGTATTATAATATTATTTTATTCACAATCAGTGAATATGACAAATTAATAGTAAACAATTGTAATTAAATTTGTTTTATTTTATTAAAAAATATTTTTTTATCGAGTCGGGAAGTGATCACTTTGGTCGGAAAGTAAAACAAAACAACTTTCCGATTGGTTGGCAGGTGAAAGTAAGTAATCAATTGTTTCCGATTTTATTAAAATTCAGGAATGGGTCGATTACTAACTGATTGTGAATAAAATTAATAATTTGTATTCAAAAAGTGAGATGAAAGTAGCAGCCCCTGGATGAAATATTTTCAGAACACCACTGGCTTTTTGACGATTTATTAAATTTGATATAATCGGGAAGTGGTGTCCGCTTCTAGGGGTTAAATCTAGACGCCACTACCGACCAATTATTTTGTAATATTTAAATTTGTAATAAAATGTAAACATTGTAAAAATTATTTTTGTTTGGCACAGATGGCGTTGTTCCTTTTCGTTGCGAAGTTGGACGGTAGGTTCCGCAACGGACGCTACTTTCGATGACTCAATTTGTCACGTTAGGTTTTTTTAATCGCGTAAAGGGTGTGTGCACGATAGACGTGTGTTGTTTGTGTTATCGTAACGTGGGTGGTGGAAGTTTCTAATTTATTTTGCTAAAAGTAAGTAGAAACAGTTCCTTTTTCTCAGTTATTGTGACCAAATTTGTAATAATTAAAATTTTCGGTTGGCCGTAAACGGATACCGGTTTTACGTGAACAAGTGCGTCCCCATCCCTACCTGTTAGGTCATGTTGGTTGTTTTACTTGCATTTACTGCATATGTGTCTACATTTCGAAACTTTCGGGCACTTATTTACAACCGTTACGAAAACCTAACCCCAATAAGTACATATCCCCGAACATAATCTTGGAATTTATGATTTCACAGGTTAAGAACAAATAAGATAATAAAATTTATTACTACTCGAGATAACCGGCTTTTGTGTTATTTACGACAAAGAAACCCTCTCGGATATCTTGCGGCTTAAACGTAAAAATTGCCAAGATGTCCTTTTGTATTCGTTCTTTAATCTTCCGTTAATACTAAGTGGGGGATAATCTAATTATTCATTGATGGCGTTCACGGTGGACCACCAAAACACCAGCCAACCAAATATAGGTTAAATTCTATGTGCAACAGGTTAATGTTTAAAACAAACATTACATGCCGGTACATCAACTTTCTATGCCACGGGGGTTACATTATCGGCTAAAATAAAAAAAGAACATCGAAATATTAGCGAATCCCTCCAATACGAGCCCGAATGTGCATCCATTATTGTGATTTTTTTTAACAACAATAGGATTGGTAAAAATAAACATGCTACCTACATTTTTTGTTCCATAAATAAATTCGAACAATAAGTGACGCCCATACGAGGGCCAATCAGGAAGTTACTACGAGTGTTCCGATTTCCTTCCGAAAGGAACAAAATGACGGTTGCTACATTTTTAAATTTGAAAAATGGAAGAGGTTCGTAATATTCTGGTGACAACTATGCTGCGAATCTCCTTCGCCCTTCCGTTTCTCTCGATCGCGTTTAGCTAAAACGGTCTGGTCAGGTTTCGATCGATTTACGGTTTCGTTTAAACTTGACCTTGACAATTTCATATCGCACCTGTGGAGTCAAATACCTTCGTCTATTTAAAATATTAGACACCGCTCTCTTTGAAAGTTTTTGTTTTGCACTCATAAAAGAAATCATTTCGATTGAACTTGACCTACACACACACTTTTACACCTCCTTATTTTTGACCCCATTTTCTCCCCATATGAAAGTATGGTTCGATGGAGATATTAAAATAAAATTGACAAATTTGTAAATTAAGTTGGAACCACTGCAGTACTTCCTTCCCATCGCACGTCATATGTTTTTTTTTAGGGAATAACAGATAACCCTGTGATTCATCACATTGGTATATTATCTGTGGTAGCTATTTTGTCGGTCATTCATTAACATTATGTAAAATAATTGCTGTTTAAATATTTGTTGTAGTAGTAACTTGGGGTCCCCTCTAGCCTCGACAGGTGATTGGGAAGAGTTTGACTGCATTTTAGTATGACAAATTTTTTATTCTCGATGCCTGCAGCGTGAAAGTCTGATCCACTCACTCCGAATTTACATTCATTGCCACTTCATAGTTTTCTCTTAGGTCGAAGTCCTTGTACAAGAGTTGAATTTTATTATTTTAATCATCGGTTCATCAGCAGTTGATCGACATTTGCATATATGTATATCACTTCAGAGTTTTTGCACCACGATCGAGAAGATACGAGTATGCACATACTTGCAGGTTTTTGTGCGTAACGCAGGAATTTTTTTCCGAAAGAAAGAGTAACTTATAATTACAACTTTCGTTAGTGAAACAAAGAAACGAAATTAATAAGTCATTACAGAACGATAATAATGACGTCGAAACTTATTCATGTGGAAATCCACGCCGCGCCGGTGAGCTCTCTGCGCTTGAGAAGATTCAGAGTTGCAGGCAGATGGTCAGCTTTAAAGTCGGACTTACGACTAACAATAACGGGATTTTGCAGAAGGAAGAAACGGAATCTTAGAATTTAAGGGCCAAAAGAAAATCAATATACCCCGTATAACGCGGATTTGCTTTAACGCGATCAATAGATTTCAGCAATGGTGTAGCATTGTAAATTACTGCTCGATTAAGGAGGTTTTAATGCACTGCACTGGTACTAATGCCAATATGACTACACAAGGCCGAGTACCTGGACCATACCTGGACCACTCCGTGCCGATAACCTGATACTTAAGTTTGAGGAATTCTGGAAAGTTATGACTTGATTTCAAACTTCACTCATGCTTTGCGATGAACAGTTGGTTAGGATTGCAGGATAGAGAGATTCCCGATAGTTATTCTACGGACAGTTTCATATTGCCTAATGGAGAGTGAACACACATGAGTATTGTGATATACCAATTTCTCTTTAATTTTTGTCTTGATAAACATTCAACCTAGTGGTTAATGTGATCAACTACCAATACGAAGAGTGTCCTGTTCAAATTCGGGGGGGTACATAAATCGGCGAAAACTAAAAATAAATCTATCTGACGTGACAACATTTCATAACTTTCTCATTTATTAGGCTCAATTACCTTTTATATTTTTATTGAATCTGTTAAAAAAATCAAGAATTTAAATATAACTTACGGGCAAAGGTGGAGAGATTTTAATCAAAATTTAATCGTGTCCTAAGGCAATTGCTTCATTCTAGTGATAGAAATTTCAAGTCAATCTGTGCATTCGCATTTTCTGCCAGCCTATCCAAAATACAAAGAAGGCCCATTTTGCATAAAATTTTTGTGCCAGAAAATTATGAATTTCGTTCAAATCATCAGGATCTGAAGGACTAAATTGAAGTTGTAGGTTTCACAATAGCAGAAAGTTGTAAATTTTAATTTTCTGAATTGCAGCGTGGGCTCTTCGGAATTTTAAATTAAAAATTAATAGATAAATGATCAATAAAATTTATAGCATTATATAATACAATCATGAGTAATTTAATTGCACTTTTAACAAACAAATTATCATTCATACTCAAGATACGACCGCAATTTAATCATGACTATTTCGATATTTATGTTCCTATTTCAGTTTAAAACTATTTATTTTTTCGAAAATTTGTAATCTCACGGTAAATTAAAAAATATCATTATGATTAATTTTAGCGGATAATAATAATTTGATAATTTCTATTTTTAACACTTGACTAGCGCATTTCAATTTGGTTCTGTCATGAGCAATGCTTAATTTTTGATTAAATAATTAATTTAAATAAAATTTAGGTTTTGATTTGTGTCCTAATGATTTTTTTCAATTTTCAGGTTTACATTCCTCACAATCGCCACCATGCCGAAATCGGTAAGTTTATTTCTTTGCTTAAAGTTGGAAGATTTTGGGTTCCCCTTTTTAGTTTTCCCTATAAGTAAAATCAATACGACGACGGGCTCTTAGGGTGAAACACTCTTATGGTAGTCGGATTACAAAACTTATTCTTTCTACCCTATGAATCCGGAAATCTCGAAAATAATTAAATTAATTTTGTGGTTTTCAATGGAAAAATTTATTTACTATTGCCTATTTTATTACTCCTCAACAAGGTCAAACTTATTGAAATCTGACACGATTGGGTTTTATATTTCGCATAAGCTGTCGGTATGCTGCATATTTTCATATCGAATCGATTTGAACCTGCTTCGATTAGAACCATTGCTGTAAAACTGAAAGTTTTCTCGAAAGTACTCAAATCAATTTTCATATTATTTCTGATTGAAGTGATTAAAAATTTTGTCGCAATCAAAAAATATATAAAAGCAATATTTATCGATGTGCTTAGATTAAAGTGCGATGCCATGCGTGATAGGGTAAATAATAGATAAATAAATAAACCTCTCGAAATTGATAATAGAATTATTATTTTAATGTAATTTTATCAATCATGTCACTTCAATATCAGACATGAAATTGCTTCTGAGAAGAATTTAGTAAATGAGGTGCAACGACATGACTTGATGTGTGCTGCACCTCGACTACAAACTGGATAGATCCACTGTTCGTGCTGATATCTTAAATTGTACTTTTGTAATTGACTCGACTTTGTACTGAGTACCCTGGAGGAACCCCCGGGAGTGTTCTGAATTTTGAATCGATGTTTAAAAAATTTAAGTAATAGCTGCTTTTTTTTATAAGAAACTAGAAAAAACTGCATTCTACCTGTAACAGCAAATTGTGTGAAAAGTATAATGCGCTTTAATTTCTTCCACACAATCGAAAGCACGAAAATATTTCACACAATTTTCTGCTTGCAACTACACAATTTAGATTGTTTCAAAAAAAATGTTCAATAGATTGTGTTATATAATGGCCCATTAAAGTTTCTCGCGCTAATCTTTGCGGTATTAAAAGATATTAACATTTAAAAAGTTAATCTTTACAACCTGTGTCATACAAGACAATAATTGAAGTTGATATCATTCGGAATAAAATAGGTGTTATGCGTTTAACATAAGTACGTAAGAATCCCTGCCAGAACATTGCATGGAAATCTTTTGTGGTCTGGAATTATATGCTAAATTTGGACTGCAAACAAAAACCACAATTTAAATTTGTATCTGTATTTAATTTTATTAAATATGCGTAGGCGTGAGAATAAGGTTTCCCATTCAAAACATATAAAAAGTGGTTATCAGAAATCGTATTTTCCGTTCTATTTTGATTAGACGTCTTCTGGCAAGAGTTCAAATTGATAATTTCACCGATTTGTTTTAACGATTCAACCTGTCAAATGCTCATTTCACATTAAATAATGAGGAGTGCTGCTCTGGCCGTTGTTCAACATTTTAGTTTACAATTTGTTACTTATATTTTCATAATATCAAAATCTCAAGAACAACAGGAATTTGATCGTTTGGGTTATCCTAAAGTGCCCAGGGCCTCCAATGGGTTAAAGACGGCCCTGTCAACAGACTTAAACACTCATTGGACTGAATTTTGGCATTGTAACTCAACTTGGCATTTCTATCTGGACTATTGGACTATCTCGGCATTTTATGTAACTCGGCTGGTTTTTGGAGATGATAAGATTTCAAGATTAAATAAGCAGACGACAGGCGACCTGATAATGTACGGCCAGCATTCTCGAGTTCAAATGGTATTATCAATTTTCTACCGAGTTTCACTTTTCTTGGATTTTGTTCATAAATTCAATAAAGTTTATGTCACTTTTCATTGTGTGATATAATAATAATTTTTGTGTAGATGTGAAGTGATGGTAGTTTTTGGCCCCCGGACAGTTTAAAAATTTTTGTAAAAGACATGGATTTATCAACAGACAAATTATTTTGGGAAAAGTTTTATTTTGATTAATTAGATAAAATTTTCCTTCCATCATCAAGAATTTATTTTCCACAAGAGGTATCGAAGCCATATGTGCACCATAGCTTCGATATATTATGCAGATTGCATATCTATTTTTTGGTCCAGATTGATGGCGTGGGGGTCGACTTATAGGCGAACAGGTTAAAACAATAGGTTATCGATAGATGGCGTGAGGGTTGCAAGTAAATTTTTATAGACCCCGGGCGAAGCCGGGTATGCAGCTAGTATTATAATATAATCAAAGATAGTAATGAAGCTTATCATTAACCGAGCAACTGGCCAGTTCAACTTGGATTTAAAATAATTTTTAAATTATTAAAAAAATTGAATCCCAACTGTATTACAGCACCAACAGTAATAGTATTTTATGCAATAAGCTACAAAATGTGAAAAACTTAAAGTTTTGTCAAGTTCTATTTCGGTTGTAGGGTCAACATATTCCATTTAGGAGTTAAATAATCAACAATCGGCTGAATCACATGATTTCGACTTGTCACGACACAAAATTATGATAATTTTCATTCTTAAACGTTTTACATCCAACTTTTGTTTTAACGACGAGATTAACTTTAAATTGTTAATTTTAAAAGTCGCGTCGTGGTCAATGAATTCTGGCAAATTATTTATAGCATTAATTATTGTTTACCTACTTATTATAAGAGGAAGAAATAATATGTAAATAATTATATAATATAAATTATTTATTTTTCACACGCTTTTTACACAATTAATTATTTTAAATGGCAAGGTGGCTAATTATGTGCTAATTGAATCGACGATTCCGTGCAAACACCCAACGCTAATTTTTGATTTTACACTTTTCGTTTTCAAGATTTAAAAATTTCTACTATTATTATTAATATCCTCGATTCCGCTGTTTTATGAACTTTGCTTGTTGAACGCTCTACCACCATTTCCCACGAGTTATTGAAACTTGCTAGCTGGAGCCATCCCATTTGCTCGACCTTCAGAATGACATCATCTTTTTCCAACAGCTCCGCCTGATCGTCGTTGGTACAAAAATCAGTAGTACCAGTAGCGTAGTCGTGAATCAAGTGACGGTGAGCTTTTTACGTACCCATTCGTTACATCACCGGCACAAGTGAATATTTGCGGTTTATTTTCGCCATGGTGTCCAGCAAAACGGTAGGTCCTTAATATTGACGTTTCGTCCATTCGTTCATCATCCATCATTTTTTGAAAATTTTGCAACCGTTTTCGAGCTATTGTGGAATTTTCCGCTTACACTTTCGGGATTCGATGTCTGCCACCGATGTAATAGCAAATATTAAATAGACAAGAAAAATAAATAGCGCTAATTGATGTAAACTCTTTTAATAGCCAGCTGCTTCCAATGTGTGCATGTGATGGACTTGTTTTCTAGAACGCGTCACCTTTCATCATGAGAAAATGTGTTTGCGAGAATATGAATTCTATTTGAACGGCCATAGAAAATCGCATACTACTTTTGATATGCTAAAATAAGTAAAATTAGCATTAATTTGCATAGTTTTGTTTGCCCCACCGAAGAATTCTTTTCGCAAATGTGCTAAACTGGATTAACGAATCCGTGTTAAAAATTTGATTTTATTACTTTTAACAAAATTCAACCAGCCCCCCGTAATTTTGCCCATTCGAATTTGGAACTTAAAACATCGATTGCGTGGGTGAATTGTTTTTTTTAGAAGGTTGTCGATGACTAATCCATTAGCCGGTTACATCAAACCAGAGACTTCCACTATTCTATTAGCCGAAAATCTACAAATTTGTTTACCCGCCATGATTCGGGTATACATGCACTGGCAATTTTTTTCGTTTCCTGGTGTGTGTATTGCTTGTAATAATTTTTTTTAACTATAAAATTGTACGTTAGTACGTCAAGTATTTTACGTGTTCTCAGGGTTTGCCTTCAATTGTGTAATTATAGTGCAAAGTGCTTCTAACTACCGAATTATTAAATACACGGTATATTTTTCAAGGTTTACGGTTTCCTGTTATCATTTACTGATAGGATGGTGGTTACCTATTGTAATTTAGTTCATTTTCGCCCTAATGCGATGTCACAAGTGGCCCCCCTTAAAGCTTGCTCTCGCCATTCTACGACGATATTGGTCAAAGAGATAATAAATTAGAAAGTTATTCCAATTTGCAAAGATCGATTGGCTTGTCAAAGTCTGTTGATCAAATAATGTGTAGAACAATAATTTATTTTTGGGTGTCATTGTTTCAATAACATTCACAAGGTGGAACAGTAGTTTGTAAGGTTCTGTTTCAAAGTCATGGTGGAATAATTTTTTGCACTGGATACGTCGAGGTTCCTAATTTGCTCTTTTTACCTGCGCTATAGTCAATGTTTGACCACAGCTGACAGTTGCCATTAATCATTTTCAAGTATGGGCGGAAGATTTAGAGTTGGGAGTCGGTTTTGTTAGATTACGAGAAGCAAGCAAGGTTGCTAGCGGCTGATACCAGGATGGGTGTCCGCAAGGTAACCTATTTTAGAATACCGCTAGTCACTACAAGTTCAGCAGTGGATGATGACTAATATCTGCTGGGTTTGGGAGCCCTGAACGTAAAGAGTTTCAGATATGAAGATCATCTTTGGATCAGAGTTAACTCTGGCGTTGGCCACTCTGATTGGTGAGTTGCACCAACATTCATGTGTAGGCGTCTACGAAAGTGGATATGTGAGATAAATCTACTGGGGAGTCTGCTTTGCATTAATTAATGATGGTAAATAGTCATTCACTGCCTCCAACCTCGGGGTTGAACTACATTATTGTTTTAGTCCTGGCGGAGCTAAAGTACTTTTAGCGCCCCTCTAATTTTTCAAAAGAATCTTTTTTATCTGTTCGTTTAAGAATATCAGACTATGATCTATTACTTTTCAAAATTAAAAATCTTGTTTTACTTTTTTTTTAATTATTTCGAAAATGGTAAGAGATACGGCAAAATTATACATATAAATTTTTGTAGAGAATTTAATTTCTTACAAAAAAGTACCCGAGAGCGTACATCTGTCTTGAAGAGTTTACACTCGGGAGGCGTCGAAGGAGCATAATTCGAATTTTTATCAGCTACGAGTTGAATATCTTTTACGCCTAAACTGTTCAAAATAAATACTATATGCTGGCGCGGACTTTTATGGAAAATTTATTTCTCTATAAAATTTTCTGTGCCTATATAATTTTGTCATATTTTTTTATCTTTTGAAAGCAATGGAAGATTCAGGATCGTGCTGCTCCTATAGCTAAGGGGGGGGATCCATTTGTCTATTAAGCTATTCGCACCCAATATTATAATTTTTAAAAATATTTTGGAGTTTACACTTTCGTCCCTTGTTATGCAAACAACTATTATTTTGATTTTGGTACTAATGGTTTTTTTTTTAATGTTTCAGATGAATGTGCGGGTCACGACGATGGATGCGGAACTCGAGTTCGCAATCCAGCATACAACAACCGGCAAGCAACTTTTTGATCAAGTAGTAAAAACAATTGGCCTTCGAGAGGTTTGGTTTTTTGGTTTGCAATACACGGATTCCAAAGGAGATCTCACCTGGATCAAACTTTACAAGAAGGTAAAAAAAATGTTAAAACCAATTGTATTCACTCGATTGCATTACAAAAAAAATTGTTTGAGTAATAAATGTGATATAACCTTCATCCTAAAATTGTTTTTACATAACAGAGTATGCTGATTAATTTTTGAAGTAATTCTAATTTTACCGAAGTTATTAGTTTTGTCCAACAATGCTTTATCGTGCTTTATCATTCAAATAAAAGAGAACATAAATTTTAATGTTTACTTTTGTATAATTTTGGCTTACTTTATAGCAGATACTTCCTGTTTCACAATTGATATTAAATTATAATTAGCGTGATAAATTTTTTAATTATATCACTTCATTAGTCAATTTTAACCAGAGCGAAATACAGTACATCCTCATTAATACGACCCCACATTATTGTCAAACCGAACATCAAAAATTTTTAAATGTGATATTCTTTTAGCTATCTAATGGGTAAATTACGAATTTATCATGGTAAGTTTTATTTCAACGCCGTTTTTAGATGTTTTCGTTAGATTTTTTATTTTCCATTATGTTAGTGTCTCACTAATTGCCTACCTACCTGTAAATTTTCTTTAATTATTGTATGTCTTACGCCCTTGAGCATTATCTTTTTTTTGTAAATTGTAATTTTCTGATGTTTCGTGTATTTCAAACTTGGTCTACGTTGATAACAAAATTGTAAACTCATTTAATTGCATTTCTACGTAAGTTAATGCCACGCGAGTATAGATATATCAAAAATATAATTACTCATCCTATCAATGACGCTATAACCCCCCCCCTGCCCACGTAACGAAGTATGTACACAGCTTGGCACATAGAAAATGAGTGGGTAAAGTAAATAATTACGTAGGTTAGGAATTAATTAACCATATCAGATTTTCGTTTGCGATTTCAATATGTTCATGCTATTCCGCATTGGCGTAAGTAAGTGCGTAAATAAGGGTGGTTCAAACACATCTGTGAGATGTCCAAGCAAATACGACGTTTGACCGCCGAATACATAAAAATATGTTGACTGCTATTTTAAGACACAATTACACGAGTTTTCGCGTTTATTGATCCTTGAAATTCAATATTTCAGGGTTGACAACCCATTGGAGCTTTTATTAATTCAGTCTCAAATGGTCGTGGCCGATAAAAATAGACCGTTTAACTTAAATGCAAGATCTGCCGCAGAAATTTTGGCCGGAATTGCAAATGTTCAATGCGATTTGGCACTTCAACAAAATCGGTTTGGTGACCCACGTAATGTTTTTCTTCACCTCGCCACAGAATACGAGGTGGATTCGAAAAATTCCAATTCATGGTTTTTTGCGATAACCTTTTGGAAAGATTCCATAGAGGCTCAAATCAATTATGGAAAATGATGTGCAATTGTTCGACCTCTAAGTACATTTTTATGCATATTTCTGACCCACCTTGACGCGAAAACAGTTACTTTGGTATATTTAATTATGATTATAACTTGCAATTTTCGAACGGTTTCTCCATTTAATTATAAAAATGGCATTGTATAATATTACTAAACGTTATCTGCTTTATAAGATACTAAAACGGTGTAAGTGCACTTAATTATTTATGCGAAAAAACTTAAAAGCCTTGGACTTCATCAACATAGCTGTAAACAGTGCAGAATAATAAATTAATACCTGTAATTTGTGTACATCGGAGGGGAATTACACTTGATTGTTACGTAATCAATTAATTATTTTATTTTATATTGAAAATTCTCCAATAACTATTGATAATTCGACTCTTTTTGCCCACATGACTAATCTCGTGATAACATATCGATGAACAGCGCAAAATTTCATTAGATATTTTTTTAATTGTCCTTTTATTATGTCCAGCCTTGGCCCAGTTGTGATACAATGAATATTTACTTGTCAAGGCGAGAAATTTTCGAATTTCCATTTCGCACCTGAAATCGTAGACTTATCCTCAAGCTTTGGGATTACCTGAATCGGATTTGTTTTATTTTGGTTCTCGAAAACCTCTTGAACGACTTCTTAATTATCATTAATGCCAAGCGACAACTGCATGCGCTGGTGATTCATCGAAAGGTCGAAAATCTTTTAAATTGTGAATATGTGATTCTGTTTTTTAATTTTCTATTTTTATTGTAACCATGCACAATAAAATAAAGTGGAACATACATACTTAAAATAATGCGAAACGTTTTATGTTTTCATTGATTTCTAAACTTCCATAATCATATTAAGCTTCTACATTATTTGCATGCCTGAATGTGTGTCATCAAACTATTTAATGAAACACTAAGTAGTAAATAATTCAATTTGTTGATTAAACACAAATACAATTAATTGTTTTTGTCTGCTTAACTCCATGACGACATTGTTAGTGAATTCGGTAAAAATTTGCAATTGATTCTTTCAAACTGGCAGGATGGATTCTAATGGGACCGAGAATTAAGATAATATTGAATTTGGAAGGAAAAAATTGTCGAAATAGGAAAAGAATGAATGTCTGTCTATGAACTCAGAGGTAAAAGGCTGAACAGAAAATTGAAAGCGCAAAATTTTTGAAGGGAGTAGAAGTAATACAATTTTTACCTGCAAATTCAAGAAGAAATTTATAGTTAGCTTCAAATTTACATTGAAACATAAACTTCTACAAAATTCGTCTCTCGTAATATTACACAAAATTAACATTGTATCAGAAAGTAGCAAACTATTTCCAAAATCCTAGAAATTTCAAATTTCTAAGAGCTGGAAACCAAGATTAATTTTAAATTAATTTATTGGTAATTAAATAATACAAATAATAAAAAAACAGCTTTACAATAATATGGTAATTTATTTCAAGAGCACTTAGTATAAACGAATACCTCTGTCGCGATTGCCAAGTGAATAATTATTGTTAATTATAAAATTAAATGCACGTTTGCATACAAACTATGTACAGGGTGCGTAAAACGTACTTGGCGCTCAGTCCGCTACTACGGTTGCAAAATGTATGATTTCCTTCGTGACTCATTTTCTCCATTGCGGGATGAAAAGTGGGATTTTATTCTCTCAAAATTGGGCATCCGAAGTGCAAAAATACATACTTCGGTTGTTCAAGCCGCATTTTTCACAAAATCGAGGGGACTAATATAAAAAATAAAGCAGAATTAAAATTTTCCAGTTTGAGTAATACCTACATACGTTGTTTATTAATCATTCTCTATTCTGTGTACTAAGCAATTGAAAATGTAGATAAAATATTTTAACGTTGCATCACGTGAATGAATTTCCGTTGTTCTTTATAATTTTTTTCAATTGAACTGGTGCCTCCCTCATTTGTTTAAAATTTGATGGAATTTCTAGATTAGAATTATGGATTACCAAAATATTTACCCCGTGATATCGAATAATATTTGAAATTTAATCTGTATTTATCTATTTTTGTGCTTACTTATGGATAAAGTCGGTTTCGTTACCTTTTTCCACATGGGTAAGTAGGTGAACTAATTACTGTTGCATTGTCTACCATGTGAATCAAAAAATTTGTTGATCTATATAAATGTTGCAAAGTGAACCTTGAAATTATACAGTATGTAAAACTTATTTTCTGTCATTTAGGTGATGAACCAAGACGTTAAAAAGGAAAATCCATTGCAATTCAAATTCCGTGCCAAATTTTATCCCGAAGATGTTGCCGAAGAACTTATTCAAGATATCACCCTTCGTTTATTTTATCTTCAAGTCAAAAATGGAATTTTATCTGACGAAATTTATTGTCCACCCGAAACGTCAGTGCTCTTGGCTTCGTATGCAGTCCAAGCGCGGCATGGAGATTTTAATAAAGTAGCTCATGGGTCTGGTTTTCTTACTAACGATAGGCTTTTGCCGCAAAGGTAAGTTAGCCGGTGCCAGGAAAGAGTGTGTTTAACTTAAAGATTTAATATTTTAGAGTATTGGATCAACACAAAATGTCAAAAGACGAGTGGGAACAAAGTATAACCACATGGTGGCACGAACATCGGGGTATGTTACGAGAAGATGCCATGATGGAGTACTTGAAAATTGCTCAAGACTTAGAAATGTACGGAGTTAATTATTTTGATATTCGTAACAAAAAAGGAACCGAACTGTTTCTCGGAGTCGATGCTCTTGGCTTGAATATTTACGAAAGGGACGATAAATTGACGCCCAAGATTGGTTTTCCCTGGTCGGAAATTCGCAACATTTCGTTTAACGATAGGAAATTTATCATAAAGCCAATCGATAAGAAGGCTCCAGATTTTGTGTTCTTTGCCCCTCGAGTTCGTATTAACAAACGAATTTTGGCTTTGTGTATGGGAAATCACGAGTTGTATATGCGTAGACGCAAGCCAGATACGATCGATGTGCAACAAATGAAGGCGCAGGCGCGCGAAGAGAAATTAGCTAAACAACAGCAAAGGTTTGTACGAAATTTTGTACTTTTGATCTGTTACTTATGGTTCTGGTTTTTTTTGCAGAGAAAAGTTACAACAAGAAATAGCAGCTCGTGAACGGGCCGAAAAGAAACAGCAAGAATATGAAGACAGGATAAAGTCAATGCAAGAAGAAATGGAACGCAGTCAGGCAAGCTTGCAAGAAGCGCAAGAAATGATTAAGAGATTAGAGGAACAATTGAAACAATTGCAAGCGGCTAAAGAAGAACTTGAACTGAAACAAAACGAGTTACAAGCCATGATGGAACGTCTCGAAGAAAGCAAGAACATGGAAGCTGCCGAGCGTCAAAAACTAGAAGACGAAATTAGAACAAAACAAGAGGAAGTTATGAGGATTCAAATGGAAGTGGAAATTAAAGATAGCGAAACTCGCCGTTTACAAGAGGAAGTTGAGGCTGCTCGTCTTAAAGAAGAGGAACTTAAAGTTCAACAACTCGCCAACGCCGCCAAAGGGCACTTACAAGAGGAAAATAATCACGATGAGGACGACGAAATGGTCAACGGTGACGTTAGTCGAGATTTAGACACCGATGAAAATATAGTGGATCCGATTAACGAGAGACGTACATTAGCCGAACGTAATGAACGTTTACAAGATCAACTTCTGGTAAGACAATTAATGATAAATCTAATGGTAAGGGTTCTGAGAGCTTTTTCTAAGTTTTAAAAATGGAAGGAGCCTTAATAGGTTGATCGATTGAAGATTTTTATTTAATTGTACTTGACGACCTTAATTTAAGAATTAAATGTTTTTGTTGAAGTGCTAAATTATATATTTTGTTTACAACTTTTTACTGCTATGATAACAGATTAAACTACTTGATTCTAAATATAACGCTAAATACTCCACCCATTTTGTCATACCTAAATCAAGCGAGTTTGAGATGTCTCAGAATCCCCACTGTTATGCTATAATTTTTGATAATGTCAGAAGTGTAAACTAACTTTTGTCTTGCAGGCTCTAAAACAAGATCTTGCTTTGTCGAGAGATGACACCAAGGAAACCCACATGGATAAAATTCATAGAGAAAACGTTCGCCAAGGACGAGATAAGTACAAAACTTTGCGCGAAATCCGTAAAGGCAACACCAAACGCCGCGTAGATCAATTTGAAAACATGTAGAATTCTCCTCGATTCTTTAACTCAAAAATTTGGGCTAAAACATTTCTCCGTTTTACTCATCAATGCTCAACGTTTGAAATTTTTAAAACTGTTTACTTACTTAGGTCAAGGTTTCATTTTTGCCCCAAAATTAGAGAGGCTTTTTTGGTTTCTCTTCTGGAATTTATTTTATGTTTACTTCCCTTCACCCCACTTTCTAACTTTGTTTTTAGCGCGCTTCTTGAAGTTTTGCATTTTTAAATTATGAATTATTTTATAAGCACTGTTTTTGTGAAGGCATTCCATTTTATGTTTAATTTTTAACAGTAATTGTGTCCTCGAGTTAGTGCCATTGCGTTTCGTTCTCAAATCTAATGAAAATCTAAATCCTTTACTATTTTTTGTACGAGACATCCGAAAGGAATTTTTGAAACCACCAGAATCTCAAAACAGAACCCCATCGCTATAATCTCAGATTGTAGCAATACTTCCTGGGCACTGGTTTTTTAAAGTGTAAGAAACAGGTGCTTCCCTTAAATATGTATATATCGACGTCCATGATTTATAGAAATTTGAAATAATTGGACATCTTTTTTAAGCTGCATAATTTTAATGTATATAATAAGTACATACCTACCGTTGTTGCCTTTAGCCTTTAATAATTATAAGTTTGGATGATATTTACTGTAGTTGGTTTTTCAAATCACATGGTTTACTGCTGCGAAGAATAAAAAATTTCGGGTTACGGATCATCGTTGGATGTGTTTTAAAGATTTGGTTTTAATTACTTTAGTAATTATTATTTTAATTTAAATTTGCAACATGTCAGTTGAACACATTTGTTTTATATAATGGAAAGTATTTAATAATAAAATTAAATACGTTTATTAGATTTAATATTACATTTTGCTTAAAACACTACTTTGCTGTTTCTCAGTTGTCTTACAAGTTACTTTATATTTTTTGAGTTAATAATTATATAAATGTTAGGGTTAAATAAAAACATTACAAGGATCAAATTATGTCTTAATTTTTCCATCAATTTTTTAACCACGTCCTAAACCACTTTGGGTTATGCTAAATACAAAAAGAAAATGGAACAACACTGTCGTCAGGTAGATACAATACAAAATTGCAATTCTGCACAAGGTAACTGTTGCCACACATTTGAGTCTATACAAATACGATGAACAGAGAAATGGAATCAGCTCCACCGATTTATGATGGCATAAGTGACGAAGCAGGGTAGACTATGAAATTTTGCAGTAATCTAATTACGTAAGGGTAGGTACTAATATTTCTTTGATCATTAAAAGGATTTCATCGAATGAATTATTCTAATTCAGGGATGGGCGACAACACAGTCATACAAGTGGCTAAATTTTATAAATTTTTCATCTCAAAATGTTTAGGCAACAGATAGTTAGTAAAACGATTTTTGTAAATACAACAGAACCCCGGTTATCCATGAAGCGGTTTAACTGCGAAATTTGGGAATATAAGCTCGGGGGGGATAAAATCTACAACGTAATCGATCAAGAAGCATTGTTCTAATATTTGTATAAAAGTAAACTAACTTCTTGAAAACTTGTTTACTTGAATTATTCATTCCCACATTTAAATTTGCATTTAAATTTTACGATATCAGAATTAATGCATCAGACAAATTGAAAAGTCTAATAATTACTTGATTCATTAATGAAGTATTTTGTACCACTCAAATTTATAAAATAAGTTGGCTATCTAATTATCTATATCGCTGATATCTTATCAATTTGGTGTTGGTGGAGAAAAAGGCTTAGTTTATATCACGCCATCAGTCGATTATATTACATTTATTTAATAATTTCAAAAACAAAATCAAAATGGTAAGTCTCGTTTGCATCTTTAATTTGAAAATTATAAATTGTTCCATTGGATTAATTTTTTTGATTAATTTATCTTGATTCTTTAGTACTATATTATCGTCGGTAAAACTTGCCTACCAAGTTGATCCCCTTAGCTCTCAAAATATAAATTTTTAATATCAAAATTTCACTTCAAATATTTTGATGACCATAATAATTACACTTTTCCGAAAAAATGTGTTTTGAAATATCGATTTTGTGACGTGTTATTGAGAAATGTTAAGATTAGATAATGAATTTAGCACTGAAGGAATTAAGATAAGATTTTTGTGACTTATGTTTTCAATCTTTAAGAGTAAGATAAAAGTTACGACTATGAGTACGGAACTGGAACTGATAGTGCCCAGAAAAACCAAGGGGCGCGATCTTTTCTTACAAATCAGTCGTGATTTGGGATTACACGAGCTGTGGTATTTTGGGATGATGTTCTTAGACGCCAACCATCACGAGATTTGGTTTGACGGTTCCAAAAAGGTAAATTTTGTTTTGATTTTTGATTCCTTCGAATAATTATGATTTTTTCAGTCAATCGCGGATATAGGATCATATGCTCTTAACTTAAAGTATCGGGTAAAATACTATCCGGAAGATGTTTCGCAAGAATTAATCGAAGATGTAACAATTGCAAGCTTTTATTATCAAGTTCGTTCGGCAATTCTTTCGAATCAAATTTACTGCCCCCCAGACACTTGCGTTTTGCTTGCCTCGTACGCAGTTCAAGTACGGCATGGCAATTATCATGCTAGAATTCATAAAAACGGATTCCTACGCAAGGAAAAAATTTTACCTCAAAGGTAATGCACTCCTTAATGTTACCATCAAATTTATTAGTGTGCATCTTTTAGGATTTACGATCAGTTTAAAATAAAACGCGAGACATGGGAAGAAAACGTGATGAAAATGTGGCAAAAACACAGTGGAATGCTCTCCGAAGATGCCATGTTGGAATACCTTAAAATTGCCCAAAACCTTGAAATGTTTGGAGTTTCCTACTACGAAATAAGCAATAAAAAAGGAACAGGTCTTCTATTGGGTGTTGACGCTTTAGGTTTAAATATTTACCAAAGAGAAGACAGGTACTGATCATCATTATTTCTTTAAAAATCCTATTAAAAAAACTGTTTCAGGCTAAATCCTACCATCGCATTTCCATGGTCGGAAATAAAAAATATCAACTTTAAAGGGACCAAATTTACAATAAAACCGACCGATTCTCAATCCAAATTGTTTTCTTTTTATTCCTCCGAAGCAATAACAAATAAATATATTCTAAATTTAAGCATAGGCAATCATGCGCTCTACATGAGGAGGCGAAAAAAAGACACGCTAGAAGTGCAGCAAATGAGAGCTAAAGCGGCACAACAAAGAAAATATAAATTGGAAGAGCGGGCAAAATTGCTACACGAGACTTTGGCGAGAGAGCAGGCGGAAAAACGTGAACAACAATATCAAGATGAAATTAGAGCGCTGAAAGAAGCAATGGATCGCAGCAACTCCAATTTAAACGATGCACACGTTACGATTCAGAAACTTCAGGAACAACTACGTCAACTTCAAATTGCCAAACAAGTGTTGGAAGATGAACAAAACAATTTGAGATTGATGATGGAACGTTTAGAGTATAGTAAAACAATGGAAGCGATGGAAAGGCAGAAGTTGATTGAAGAAATCGAACAGAAACAGAGTCAGGTTCAAAATATACAAAAGCAAGTTGCCAAAAAAAGCGAAGAAACTCAAAAGCTGCAGCACGAAATTGAGGAAGCTAATAGAAGGGAACAGTTACTCCGAGAACAACAAGAAATAACAAGGCGGAAGAATCAGGAGGCACACGAATTGGAAGTTTTAGCCGATGCGAATAACGAGCTTCCGTCTTTGGTGGAAGTGAACGATCAACTAAAAGACGATTTGAAGGTTTTTATCGAAATTATGTTTTAATTCTGGTTTTAATTGTCTTTTTTTTGTTTTAGAACCTTCAACAACAGTTGAATGCGACGCGTGACGAGAGCAAGGATACAGAGATGGATAAAATTTACAGGAAGAATTTGCAAGACGGGCGAGATAAATATAAAACTTTGAATGAAATTCGTAAAGGGAATACAGTTAGACGGGTGGATATGTTTGAAAATATGTAAATATGAAAATTAATAGTAAACGTATTAGTTCTATTTTATCCTATTTTCATCTCTTCCTCTTACGATTTTTATTTTATTTATTATCAAGAAGATTAATTAATTGTACTTCAGCAAATATTGAAGATGTTGGAAAGATTTATTATAAAAAGAAATTTATTTTTTATTTGGTGGTTTTCTTGGGTTTTATTAGTTACACTTCATTTGTTTTCTTATTCGGTCAGTTTGGTGTGGATCGTAAATAAATCACGAATCGGATATTTAAATTTTATTGTTTTAATCCAAACTCTAGCTACTTTATTATTGACAGACTGACATCAGATTGCATTTTCTTGGTCAATGTGGACTCTTAGATTTTCGGTCTTCCCACCGGAGATCGCGACACTCACGCTTTTGTCCCAGGCCCTGACAACTGCAAGACATGCATCTGTCGCAACCTTCAATTTTCTCAGACCCAGATCTTTTGGGTAGTAGTGTCGGATTTTTACTGACTAAAACTCCACTCCATGAAGTTGCCGGGAATCGCTAGCGCATGTCGTCCGAACAATCTTCTGCGTTTCTTCTTGGTTCTGCCCTTTCGGGTCTTACCTCTTCTTGTCTCACTGCGTCCTGTGCTTTGGTGGACAGGATCTTCACCAGCATCTGCTCTATAACGGCCCAGTTAAGTTCGACGAGGTTGGTTGGACTGAGATACGTGCCCAGCTGTTCTTGGGTCTCGTGTCTGATCTCAGTCCATTTGATGCAGGAGAAGATTGTATGCTGCATCGTCGTTCTCCCCGCAGTAGTGGCAATTGGGGGAGTCTGCTTTCTTGAACCTATGTAGGTAGATTTTCCCATGTTTTACACCAACTAATGACTTACACCCTAGCTTCCGGAACAAACCAGAGCTAGCTTATACGAAGATCAAGGGCTACACACAAATATAATCAGGTGTTCTTGCAAAATTTAAATAAATTGAATTAATTAAAAATTTAATAATAATTTAAATTTCTAAAGGTCAATAAAATTGGCACATGACCAGAAAGACTGACTTAGACTTTGTACCTGTATCTTCTTCACCTCTTCTACTAAAAATTCTCTACCGATTTTTTATTTTATGTTTACATTAAAATTTTAATTGTACAAAAAATATAAATATCACGTTTTAATGTTATTAATCACTCGAGTGGATGATAAACTTACAATTTTAAATCGTCCTATCACGGCATAGGTTAAGGGGCAATTATCATACTCTCCCAAAGTGCACGAATTGCCAGTTGCGTTAACCATCACCAGTGAGAAGTGCTAACTCTGCTTATACAAAAGTGAGTACATTTTTTAAATTTCAAAGATTTTTAATTCCAACTTTTTTATTTATTAAATAGTAGGTACTTACCCCATATTTTCTTAATAATTAAAATATTTTTTTACTTTATTTTAATTTTTTGAATAATTTGTATTTTTCTATACCGTGGAAGAAATTTTGAAAATTTTATTAGGCCGATTGTCCAACTGAGTTCAACGGCAATTTAGTTGAACTGATAGTCAAAGAAATTTTAAATTGTACTTAGAACTTTGGACGGCAAATCAGGTATTTATTACCACGCCACATTTAATTGGACAACTGCACCGGCAGAAATAAATAAAAAATTAATATTAATATGAAAAATTATGAAAAAAATAATTTATTATTACTTAGATTACTTTTTAAAATTATTTCGGATTTTTCAATTTGGGAAACATAACGTACATATTAATGGGTGTTTTGTAAACCCCTTACAATTTATAGGATTTATTAAAAAAATTCCACAAGGCACATTTTTTCTGTTTGAGAGATTGGCTATCAGTATCGGTCACTACAGGTTATCAATTGTTCTGAAAACATTGAAAACTGCTGTAGCAACGCCAGTGTCTTGTCGTAAGGTAAATCGTAAATCTTAAAGTAGGTGAAGTTTTTAATCCCCCCCCCTTTCATTGGAATTATTTGAACCGCGAAGGTACAAGAAAATAATCGGATTGTTACAAATACAGAAGCTAAACTCGGGTTCACTGTTACAGACGGTATCACAAAAAATGCCGCAGGAGATTTTTTAACATATTTACAAATACAATACATAGTACAAATAAATTGTACTACTCGTGGGTAAATTTTCTGTGTGGATTTCGATTTGCATACATTCCAGAATAATTAATTACCTATTTTACTCCCTTGTAATATGATATACTATTATTTATTTGGTATCATTGTACTATTTATGTTATAGAAAAATTTCACAATAAAAGAACACTATAATATAATTTGCTTAACAATAACAAATAAATTGTTGAACAAATTCAAACCTTTGTACATTAACATATTTAATATCATCCACATTTCACAAGTTAAAAAAATTCTATATTAAAAATGTAATATTTTCGAATTTTGCGTCTCCCCGCACCATAAATGTTGAAATATATATTTAAAATCCGCTAAAAATTATAGCAATTTTGAAAGAAGTTGAAATAACGTAAATTACACGGGGGCGCCAGGTCACTTCCGCTGGCTGACACCGCGCCCACAAAAGTTAATGTTTTTTAATTATATTATGTTTATAAATATTTTTAAATATATTTCTAGCAAAATTTCAAAAATTATTTTACTAGTTAAAATGTTCAAAGTGACTTTGTGCTATTTTACGCACACCACTGCGTCTTAAAATATTTATATTTTTTCAAGCATTTCAATTGTACAAGTAGGTATTACTAAATTTGTTTACAAAACTGTTTGATATAACTTGAGACATCCAAAGTACAGCTCCAATTTTTTCGTGCTGATAACGAAATGAAGACACCTAAAAATTTTATGTAAAAAAACGGAATTGAAGATTAATTTATTTCAATGTTGTCTGGTTTATTAATAGTTCATCAGACTCATTTTTATTAGATCAACAGGTTAACGTTATATAATATAGTACTTGCATTCTTCTGTAGCAACCGACTGATTGGGTGGGGTGGGGCAAAAAAAAATAATAATTTTTTTGAATTTTCGAATCACAAAATATTTCGAAACAATTTTTTTACGCATTTTTTTGGGTGTATCCTTTTTTAATCGCCCTGTAATTTTCGAGTTACTCACGTTGAACTTTGATAAGTCCGGGTCTAAAGCTTATTTTATACAAAGTTAGGACATATTTTTACATAACAATATTTAAGATTTTAGATAACCGCCATCATTGTTATTAATAAGAACCATTATGAATTCCATAAAAAGTTAATCATAAGGACATTAGATAAAAGCAACCGATTAACCTTTCAGTGCATTGATGTGATAAAATATTATCGAAACCAAAATATACAACGAATGCACAACACCAACACAATTTTAAATGCAGCATTCTGGCCAAAAAAGATAAAATCTGGAAAAATATTTTAAACTAAACATTACTTCATATTCTTATTTTTAATTGTTAAACATAACAGCTGTTGTTGTTCCTTTATCAATTATTGTTATTTTTAACAAAACTTTTACAACGCACATTCAATTGTGTGTTAAATAACTTTTTTTAAATAAACTTTTAACATTCTATACTTTTTTATACCTAGTGGTTATATCGAAATCTCAAAAACTGCCAAAATTGGAAGGCCTAGATCGTTTGCTCCATATCCCCGTAGTTGAATTTGGATACACCTATGCTGGGCAGGTCTACAGTTCCATAAAGGTAAATTTCCACTCCACAAACCTTCAAGTTCCAACTTCACATCATTTTTTCATTTTTTACTCTTAGGGATCCAATGGCGTCCTGCATTGGGTATTTGGTCAAGCCGAATCTTCAATCCAATTTGTGGTGACCACCACATTGCCGTCCGCTACTCTAATAGAAGGACCCGTAATCACCATCGACAAACTCTTGGCTCAGAGTTTGGATGTCGTTCAGACAATGGTGCCTCAAATTAATCTTCCACCTGAAGAGGTAAGTTTTTATTTTGCATTCCGTCAGGACCGTTACATTCTCCTTCAGTTATATTCCAGCGGCAAGCAATACGTGACCAACAAATTTGTTCGTCCAATTTTGCAAAGAGCTGATTCAGTGTTGGACAGTAAATACACTGCTATCGCTGCCGATACCCTGGAAGGAGCGCTACTTATCGCTGACAAATACGTGGACAAATATTTGCCAGACGATGTCAACGAAAATGAAGTCAACGGTTCGTTTCAAACTTCCTAACTATTTCTCTTTTTACCATAAACTTTTTCAACAGAAGAATCGAGAATGGCCAACACTCCCACCGAGAAGGCCTACAAGACCATTCACCATGTGGACACGTTTTCTCGTAAATTGCAAAGAAGGTTAACTCTTCGCACTTTGGCCGAAGCCAAAGCTTTAAAAGAGCACAGCACCGAAGCCGTGCATGTTTTTAAATATATTCTAGATTTGGTAACTTACAGGAAGAGCTACCTTTTGGCAAAATACTAATTCGATTACTCTTGCAGGTCGTAACGGATCCTAAGCTGGCATTACAAAAAGGACAAGAATTGTGGTCAAGTTTGAGTAAAGACGAACCTGAAAATCAAGCTCGTCCTGAAAATATCGAACAACTTTTGGTTATGTTGACTCGGGAGTCGTCGAGACGAATTGTTCATCTTATTAATTTTACCAATGGCGTTATCGTCAGTCTTCCAGATCAAATAAGAACTGTTTCTACCAGATTAATCAATATTGTGGACCATGTACTGAAGGTAATAACAAATTTGCGATGCGACTTAAAAAGCTTATTAATTTAAATTATAGGGGGTTCACTTGGACGGAAAAAATAAACCGTTGGTCGACTTTGCACGAGCTCGGGCGCATAAACTAACAGTTTTTCTCTATCAGTTAAATGTGTACACCACAGAAATATTAGTAAGATAATATAAAACGCAATATGAATTTTTCATGCTCTTCTTTTAGGAACAACTGGCTAAAAACTTGGAGCAACACGAACAAAATATTAATAAAAATCCGTCTACGAACTCAAAAAAAGTTGAACAATCTGACCAAAACCATGGCAATCATGATGCACCTAAGCAATCGACGACTAATCAAATTCGAAATTCTCCTAAAACCCCGACAATAACTAACGGGATCGAAAATTCGAAATAATCAATGCATTTATAATATCTAGCCTGTAAACTTATTTAAACTAATTGTTATAAACTATTTTTTGACATATTTTTGCTATAGTAGATGGGAGCTACGTAATATGTTATGCGTTAAGTACCTATATATTATTATTTATTACATAATGCTTATTCTTATAAAATTTAAATATTGTACAATGGTTGGGACTGTAATGAAAACTCTTCATAAAAGAAATAACGACTTCATTAGAAGTAAGCTATGAAATTTAAAATTTATATTTCTCATATAATTCTAATAATTATGTCTAATAATTCCTACTATATAAAAACAAAGTGCTTTTTGAAATACATTATTGAAATTTTACAATAATTCTTTACTAATAAAACCTGCAAATATGCAAATTAACCTAATCAAATATGTTTTTAATTACCCACAGAAATCGCACTGCTCAACAGCGACGTACTCAATAATTTGCTTTGGGAAAGAGTCTTGGTTCTTTTCGCCTTTTACCTTTCCAACTTTCCGATACGCCACCGATACTTTATAATACTTGCTGTTCAATCTTATAAACACAAAAATTTATAGTCAGTCCGCCCTAAGGCACGACCCTTTTTTAAAAATTGGTCAGTGATCAACAAACTACACTAACCATGAGAAATCATGCATCTACGGTACAGTACACGTCGTCTCAGCGAAATATCATACTTACATGAAATCTGCGCACGGCATTCGATTCGCCGGCCCAAATTACGCTAGGATAGTCTGAAAACGTTTTAGATGTTGTACTTTAAATTTTTGGGTCAAAAAAACCCCAAGGGGGTTGACCTTTGGTTTTTTTCAAAAATCGCAAAAAATTTAGATAGTCTTTTTATCACTCTAACCAACGTATTTTGACCCGGGGAGTTCGAAAAACCACATTACAGGTGGGGCAAATGCTCGTACGCCGACCAAAATGCGTTTGGATTTTTTCAACTTTAAACGCGCAAAAATCCTAAAATATAATACTTACGTGAAATCTGCCTGCGCCAATCACTTTATCTCGGCAAATTACATAAGGAACAGTGAAAAAAAAGTGCTCGATTTCGAACTGGAAATTTTTGGAGTAAAAAAGTAGCAGAAACAGAAATTGAAAGTTCGAAATCGAGCACTTTTTTCACTGTTCCTTATGTAATTTGCCGAGATAAAGCGATTGGCGCAGGCAGATTTCACGTAAGTATCATATTTTAGGATTTATGGGCATGCAGAAATCGAAAACTTACCTCCTTAAACTTATGTGATCCTAATAGAGCAAGAGAAAAATCGTTTAACATTCTTAATTCCACTTTTTCCAATTATTAGGAATGCAGAAAGCGAAAACTTACCTCCTTAAACTTATGTGATCCTAATAGAGCAAGAGAAAAATCGTTTAAAATTCTTAATTCCACTTTTTCCAATTATTAGGAATGCAGAAAGCGAAAACTTACCTCCTTAAACTTATGTGATCCTAATAGAGCAAGAGAAAAATCATTAAGATTTTGATTCCACGTTTTCCAATTATTAGGAATGCAGAAATCGAAGACTTACCTCCTTAAACTTATGTGACCCTAATAGAGCAAGAGAAAAATCATTAAGATTTTGATTCCACTTTTTCCAATTATTAGGAATGCAGAAATCGAAAACTTACCTCCTTAAACTTATGTGATCCTAATAGGATCACATAAGTGATCGAAATACATCGATTTACGTAATAAAATCCCCATGTAAAATTTTTACGGATTTTGAAAAAAACGTAAGGTTAACCCCTTTGAAGTTTTTTGACCCCAAAAAATGAAAGTACGAAATCTCCAGCTTTTTTCGCGTTTTCTGATGTAGATTTTGCAGAAAATTCGATTGGCGCACGCAGTTTTCCCGTAACTATGATATTTATTATTTTATTTTGCTTTAAACTTTACAAAATCGGTGCAGATTTCGCTCGATCTAATTCTTAATTTTTCTCCGGTTTTGTGAACTTCCCGCAGCCCCAGGAGTATTTTTCGAACACTCCGCATCGAAATACATCGATTTACGTAATAAAATCCCCATGTAAAATTTTTACGGATTTTGAAAAAAACGTAAGTGGTAAATCATTCATCGATTTCCAGTTGGCGTTGTTTCCCCGGTAACAAAAAAAAAACATTTTTTTGTTGTTGTTATTATTTTATGTGAATTGTTTTGACATGTACCAATATGTGTAACTATCAATTTCCGTTTTTTAATATATTTCTTTGGTTTACATAAATTGCATTCATTTATGTGTTAAAACGTCAGTACCAAAGACACCATCAGCCCTTTCGGACCACTCCGGAAGGCGGTTTTAAATAAAGCACGGAGTTACAACCGATATGCTTGAAACCAGGATAAAAACAAAGCTCCAACACCAGTAAGCTGAACCATTTTGGTCCTTCGAACCGGATGTTATTAGGTAACTCGCAAGTGATTACTAAATAACAAGAACATAACATTGTGAAAGCATTGAAGATAGACGAAGCGGATAGCACTCACACAAAGGTTAGCCAATTACATCACTCCTCTTATTGTTTCCAATCCTTTAAGAACTGATTCAATTTGGTATCAATCTTCTGTAGTAGTAGATGCTTTCGGTAAAACTTTCCGATCTTCAATCCATAAAGCACGTGTTATATTAAATTTACGATTCAAATTACACGGTTGCAATCAATTTTACAATTGATTATTCAATCTTTACGCAAAATTTACCCTACAATTTATTTTCATACCTCTCGCTAGTGTGTATTCATAATGGCAAAACGGGAAAAGATGGAAATAAAAGTTCTATTGGCGGAGGCTCATTCGCTAATAAATCAATTGGAAAGATTTAAAACCTTTCTAAATACAATCAAAAGTCAATCTGAAATAACAAATGCAGCTATAAAGGAATTAGAGCTAAGAACAAGAAAAGTTTCTCCTTTATGTGAGTCTTACTCAAAAGTCATGATACACTTGGCAGCCCTTTCGGCTTCTGACGATGCTCCAATGACTAGCGATAACTTTGATGACCAATACATCGAATTGAATGTCACTGCTTCTCTAATGTTGGAGAATCAAAAGGTTGTAAACAATAATTTCACGTCTTCCCCAGCACATGGGGACAGAGCTTCTAGTGTAAAATTACCTCAAATAAAGCTGCCAACCTTTTCAGGTAATTACGTTGACTTTAAAGGCTATTTCGATTCATTCATGACATTAATACATGATAACAAAAATTTGTCATCAATCGAAAAATTCATTTACTTAAAATCAAGCCTAGATCACTCTGCTTTACGCGTGGTAAGCGACATTCAAATGTCGCACGAGAATTACAATATGGCTCTTAAAATGTTGCGCGACAGATATGATAATTCCAAATTGATAATCCAGGGTCACATTAAAGCCATTTTTGATTTAAAACCATTATCCAAAGATTCATCTTCACAAATACGTAACCTGCATGATGAACTTTCTAAAAACATAAGAGCATTGCAAAATCTAAAAGTACCAGTAGAGCATTGTAACGCTTTCATTTCACACATTCTAATGCAAAAACTCGATCTTCAAACAAGAATCGAATTCAGTAAACTCAAACCCCGCGAAATTCCATCTCTACTCGACATCGAGACATTTCTTCGGGACAAATCTCAACTGGTAGAGGAATTGAAAGAAATAAATCAAAATACTTTTAATCAAAATAAACCCAAAAAACCCCTCAAGTTGTCGTTAGTAGCTGCTAGTCAGCCAGCGTCATGTTCCATATGCAACCAAATGCATTCAATTTCGCGTTGCTCAACATTTCTTGCATATTCTATCCAGAAGCGATCTGATACAATTGACCGTTTAAACATGTGCAAAAATTGTTTGGGCCACCCAATCAATTCCAAGTGCAATTCACGTTTCACGTGTCAGCACTGCCATAAACGACATCATACACTATTACACCCCGAACAAATTTCTAAAATAGAATCGCAGCACCCCGACACGATCACAATTGTTCCTTCAGGATCAGCGGAACACTCACAAGTTGCTTTACCTTGTTACGGTGGTTCTAGCCTAATATTACTTTCTACAGCATGCGTTAATGTTAAAAATTCTGAAGGAAGATGGGTTCGCGCACGGGCTATTTTAGATACCGGGAGTATGAATTCTTTTATAACTGAATCTCTTTTTAAAGCACTTAAGCTTAAACACCAACGTGTGAACACCACAATAAACGGAATCAATGCTACAACAAGTCAGCAAGTGAATTTCGCGGTTAAAATCAATTTTTCCTCAATAAAGGGCAACTATGAAGACGATATATCTTGTTTAGTGGTTCCCAAAATATGCTCATCTCTCCCATCCATTTCATTCAATAGAAATTGCATTGATATTCCTACAAACATCGAATTAGCGGACCATCATTATAACAAATCTGCTCCCATCGACTTGCTTTTAGGTGTGTCTATTTTCTATAAACTGTTGTGTATTGGGCAGATCTCATTAGGAAAAAATCAACCAACGCTCCAAAAAACATTACTGGGCTGGATTGTATCTGGAAACATGATCAATAACAATAAAGATCGAAACTCGTTAAAAAATCCAAGCGTTTCAATATCAAATTTGTCGATCTCAAATGAAGAATTGGACAAAGGTCTGATTAAATTTTGGCAGCTTGAAGAAGTCACTCCAAAAAGCAAACTTTCGCTCCTATCGCAGGAAGAACTCTTTTGCGAAAATCATTTTAACAATACAACGATTCGTAAAGCATCGGGTAGATTTTCGGTTTCCATCCCATTCAACTCGAAGCTGGTCAATTTGGGAGAATCGCAAACTCAAGCAGTTAAAAGGTTTCTAAAATTGGAAAAGCGGTTGGCAAATGACCCTGAATTGAAATTAAGCTACTCTTCATTCATAAACGAATACATTTCCTTAGGACACATGTCCAAAATTAATACTCTACAACCTCAACTTGATAATGGCTACATCATAAAGGCCATGAATGTAGAAATACCTTCATCAAACCTACCATATTATTATCTTCCACATCATGCCGTGATAAAAACAAGTTCATTCACAACTAAACTTCGCGTGGTATTTGATGGCAGCGCAAATTCAAGCTCCGGAATATCAATTAATCACGCACAGTTAGTTGGTCCGGTAGTTCAAGATGATTTATTCTCTATTCTAATACGATTTCGACAATACAGCGTCGCCTTGACCGGCGACATTGAAAAAATGTATCGACAAATTGAAATCAATCCGAACGAACGTAAGTTACAATGTATTTTGTGGAGAGATAGTCCTGATGAACCTATCTGCAATTATGAGTTGAATACAATTACGTATGGCACGGCTTCCGCTAGCTATTTGGCTACAAATTCTTTGCGAACATTGGCAGAAATAAATGCAACAGCATTTCCAAAAACTTCCAATGTTTTAAAGAAAAATTTTTACGTCGACGATCTGCTCTACTCGCTCCCAAGTCCAGGCGAAATGATGCAAACAAAAAGGGAAATAACAGAAATATTAGCATCGGCGTGTTTTCCAATTAGAAAATTCTTGTCAAACTACCCTGAAATATTAAAGAATGACTGCGAAGATACCGACTCCTATCACACAATTCCACTGGGGGAACGAGAAAGTGTAAAAACTCTCGGTGTTTCTTGGAACGCTATCTCAGATCAATTGCAATTTGAAATCAGACCAAACCCCGAATCAAAAACTAGTTCTAAACGATCCGTTCTTTCAATAGCTTCACAACTGTTTGATCCATTGGGGTTGCTTGCCCCAATCACTATACGAGCAAAAATCTTGATTCAAAGGTTATGGGAAGCCAAATTGGACTGGGATGAAAGCTTACCTCAAAGCTTGCACTCCGAGTGGGAATCATTTAATTCAGAACTTCCACTACTAACATCATTAAAATTTCCAAGGTGCGTAATACCAGCAAAGTCAGACTCAGTTGAACTTCATGGCTTCGCAGACAGTAGCTCGATCGCTTACGGAGCCTGTATTTACGTTCGAGTAAAAACCTCCTCAAATCAATTCGCTACTCAACTTTTATGTTCAAAGTCTCGTGTTGCCCCTCTTAAGGGTGCCACCATACCTAGATTAGAGCTCTCAGCAGCGGTTCTCTTATCTGAATTAATGCAAAGGGTTCAAACAGCATTCGACGGGTGCAATCTTCAACTATTCTTCTGGACAGATTCCACGATAGTGTTGCATTGGATTAACTCGGCTCCAAACAAATACAAAATCTTTGTGGCCAATCGAATTGCCGCTATACAAGAAAGCACAAGATCAAGTGATTGGTATCACGTTCGGTCACAGAACAATCCTGCTGACTTAGTCTCTCGTGGTATCAGTGCTCAAAGCATCCTAAAAAATGAACTTTGGATAAATGGTCCAGGCTTTTTAAAAGACCCTATATCTGATTGGCCAAAATCATGTATCAACTCAACTATTGATACAACGGAATTAAAACCCACCTGTTTAATATCTTCATGCGATTGCCCCACGACATGTTTACTCAACGCATTGGCCCCTAACGATATTTTATTCACATCTGACATGATTTCCAAGTTCTCCACTTTAACAAAATTAAAACGAGTAGTAGCTTGGCTCATCAGATTCAAATACAATTGTCAAAATTCAAAAGAATTACGGCACACGGGTCCACTCACTGTAAATGAGTTAAAAGGCGCATTAGAAAATATTATTAAAAATTGTCAAAACGCAATGTTCCTCAAGGAAATCAATTCATTACGTCATCATAAATTTGTAAAAGGTAAATCAAGCTTATCCGCTTTAAATCCGTTCTTGGATGAAAGTGGTCTTCTCCGTGTAGGAGGCAGACTAAAAAACTCTGATTTTTCCTATGATAAAAAATTCCCAATTTTATTACCAAAGCAGCATCATCTAACAAATCTGATTTTTTGTGACTATCATTTAAAATTACAACACTGTGGTGCACAACAACTTTTATATTGCGTTCGCGAAATTTATTGGCCAATTTCCGGAAAGAACGAAGCCAAAAGGGTTGTCAGGAAGTGTATAAAATGCTTCAAAGCAAATCCGTCGTCTAGAACAACCCCCTTATGGGAAATTTACCTCCAAAACGCCTTCACGTTGAGGCGCCCGTCTTCCATAATACCGGTCTCGATTATGCTGGACCCATCCTCATACGTGATCGTAATACCAGAGGCTCAAAAACCATTAAGGCTTACATTTGCTTATTTATCTGCATGACTACAAAGGCCGTCCATCTTGAGCTAGTAACGGACCTCACCACTGAAGGTTTTTTATCAGTTCTAAAACGGTTTATTAGCAGAAGAGGAATGCCTCATACACTTTCAAGCGACAACGCCACCAATTTCGTTGGTGCTTACAATCACCTGAAAGATTTGTATGATTTTTTAAATTGCAAGGTAAATCAGAATTCCATTCATGACTACTTAGCCGTTAAAGGCATCAAGTGGGAATTCATAATTCCACGCAATCCTCATGAAGGAGGAATGTGGGAGAGTAACATCAAATCAACCAAAGCTCACCTAAAAAGGGTCTTAGGCAATACTCATTTAACTTACGAGCAATTTTTAACAACATTGAACCAAATTGAATCAGTTTTAAATTCTCGACCTCTTTCTCCTCTATCTTCCGATCCCAATGATCTTAATTCTCTCACTCCTGGCCACTTCCTCATTGGAAGACCTTTGAGTGCTATCCCCGATGAAGACGTCTCAAATTTACCCGAAAATCGCTTGTCCAAATATCAACGGATCCAACAAATCACGCAGCATTTTTGGAAGCGTTGGAGTTCGGAGGTAGTTCCCAACATGCAAAGAAGAACGAAATGGTTCACACATCTTCCAGATCTCATTCAAGTAGACCAGTTAGTGTTAATAAAAGAAGACAATACACCAACATTGGCTTGGCCACTCGGTCGGGTGGTGTCAGTGCACGTCGGTAAAGACAACGTAATCCGTTCTGCATCGGTGCGCGTAAAAAACGGTTCTGTGATCAAACGCTCTGTAATAAAACTATGTGCGCTACCTACTTAAAGAATCCAGATGTGATCCGAACTACAACTCATTTTTGAGTAGAAATTCTTCTTGTGCAAACAAACTATGTAAAGAGAATATTTTTATTTTATATTATTATATTCATTGTTCTTTGAAATCTGTCATATTTCAAGGCCGGCGGTATGGTAAATCATTCATCGATTTCCAGTTGGCGTTGTTTCCCCGGTAACAAAAAAAAAACATTTTTTTGTTGTTGTTATTATTTTATGTGAATTGTTTTGACATGTACCAATATGTGTAACTATCAATTTCCGTTTTTTAATATATTTCTTTGGTTTACATAAATTGCATTCATTTATGTGTTAAAACGTCAGTACCAAAGACACCATCAGCCCTTTCGGACCACTCCGGAAGGCGGTTTTAAATAAAGCACGGAGTTACAACCGATATGCTTGAAACCAGGATAAAAACAAAGCTCCAACACCAGTAAGCTGAACCAGTAAGGTTAACCCCTTTGAAGTTTTTTGACCCCAAAAAATGAAAGTACGAAATCTCCAGCTTTTTTCGCGTTTTCTGATGTAGATTTTGCAGAAAATTCGATTGGCGCACGCAGTTTTCCCGTAACTATGATATTTATTATTTTATTTTGCTTTAAACTTTACAAAATCGGTGCAGATTTCGCTCGATCTAATTCTTAATTTTTCTCCGGTTTTGTGAACTTCCCGCAGCCCCAGGAGTATTTTTCGAACACTCCGCATCGAAATACATCGATTTACGTAATAAAATCCCCATGTAAAATTTTTACGGATTTTGAAAAAAACGTAAGGTTAACCCCTTTGAAGTTTTTTGACCCCAAAAAATGAAAGTACGAAATCTCCAGCTTTTTTCGCGTTTTCTGATGTAGATTTTGCAGAAAATTCGATTGGCGCACGCAGTTTTCCCGTAACTATGATATTTATTATTTTATTTTGCTTTAAACTTTACAAAATCGGTGCAGATTTCGCTCGATCTAATTCTTAATTTTTCTCCGGTTTTGTGAACTTCCCGCAGCCCCAGGAGTATTTTTCGAACACTCCGCATCGAAATACATCGATTTACGTAATAAAATCCCCATGTAAAATTTTTACGGATTTTGAAAAAAACGTAAGGTTAACCCCTTTGAAGTTTTTTGACCCCAAAAAATGAAAGTACGAAATCTCCAGCTTTTTTCGCGTTTTCTGATGTAGATTTTGCAGAAAATTCGATTGGCGCACGCAGTTTTCCCGTAACTATGATATTTATTATTTTATTTTGCTTTAAACTTTACAAAATCGGTGCAGATTTCGCTCGATCTAATTCTTAATTTTTCTCCGGTTTTGTGAACTTCCCGCAGCCCCAGGAGTATTTTTCGAACACTCCGCATCGAAATACATCGATTTACGTAATAAAATCCCCATGTAAAATTTTTACGGATTTTGAAAAAAACGTAAGGTTAACCCCTTTGAAGTTTTTTGACCCCAAAAAATGAAAGTACGAAATCTCCAGCTTTTTTCGCGTTTTCTGATGTAGATTTTGCAGAAAATACGATTGGCGCACGCAGTTTTCCCGTAACTATGATATTTATTATTTTATTTTGCTTTAAACTTTACAAAATCGGTGCAGATTTCGCTCGATCTTATTCTTAATTTTTCTCCGGTTTTGTGAACTTCCCGCAGCCCCAGGAGTATTTTTCGAACACTCCGCATCGAAATACATCGATTTACGTAATAAAATCCCCATGTAAAATTTTTACGGATTTTGAAAAAAACGTAAGGTTAACCCCTTTGAAGTTTTTTGACCCCAAACAATGAAAGTACGAAATCTCCAGCTTTTTTCGCGTTTTCTGATGTAGATTTTGCAGAAAATTCGATTGGCGCACGCAGTTTTCCCGTAACTATGATATTTATTATTTTATTTTGCTTTAAACTTTACAAAATCGGTGCAGATTTCGCTCGATCTAATTCTTAATTTTTCTCCGGTTTTGTGAACTTCCCGCAGCCCCAGGAGTATTTTTCGAACACTCCGCATCGAAATACATCGATTTACGTAATAAAATCCCCATGTAAAATTTTTACGGATTTTGAAAAAAACGTAAGGTTAACCCCTTTGAAGTTTTTTGACCCCAAAAAATGAAAGTACGAAATCTCCAGCTTTTTTCGCGTTTTCTGATGTAGATTTTGCAGAAAATTCGATTGGCGCACGCAGTTTTCCCGTAACTATGATATTTATTATTTTATTTTGCTTTAAACTTTACAAAATCGGTGCAGATTTCGCTCGATCTAATTCTTAATTTTTCTCCGGTTTTGTGAACTTCCCGCAGCCCCAGGAGTATTTTTCGAACACTCCGCATCGAAATACATCGATTTACGTAATAAAATCCCCATGTAAAATTTTTACGGATTTTGAAAAAAACGTAAGGTTAACCCCTTTGAAGTTTTTTGACCCCAAAAAATGAAAGTACGAAATCTCCAGCTTTTTTCGCGTTTTCTGATGTAGATTTTGCAGAAAATTCGATTGGCGCACGCAGTTTTCCCGTAACTATGATATTTATTATTTTATTTTGCTTTAAACTTTACAAAATCGGTGCAGATTTCGCTCGATCTAATTCTTAATTTTTCTCCGGTTTTGTGAACTTCCCGCAGCCCCAGGAGTATTTTTCGAACACTCCGCATCGAAATACATCGATTTACGTAATAAAATCCCCATGTAAAATTTTTACGGATTTTGAAAAAAACGTAAGGTTAACCCCTTTGAAGTTTTTTGACCCCAAAAAATGAAAGTACGAAATCTCCAGCTTTTTTCGCGTTTTCTGATGTAGATTTTGCAGAAAATTCGATTGGCGCACGCAGTTTTCCCGTAACTATGATATTTATTATTTTATTTTGCTTTAAACTTTACAAAATCGGTGCAGATTTCGCTCGATCTAATTCTTAATTTTTCTCCGGTTTTGTGAACTTCCCGCAGCCCCAGGAGTATTTTTCGAACACTCCGCATCGAAATACATCGATTTACGTAATAAAATCCCCATGTAAAATTTTTACGGATTTTGAAAAAAACGTAAGGTTAACCCCTTTGAAGTTTTTTGACCCCAAAAAATGAAAGTACGAAATCTCCAGCTTTTTTCGCGTTTTCTGATGTAGATTTTGCAGAAAATTCGATTGGCGCACGCAGTTTTCCCGTAACTATGATATTTATTATTTTATTTTGCTTTAAACTTTACAAAATCGGTGCAGATTTCGCTCGATCTAATTCTTAATTTTTCTCCGGTTTTGTGAACTTCCCGCAGCCCCAGGAGTATTTTTCGAACACTCCGCATCGAAATACATCGATTTACGTAATAAAATCCCCATGTAAAATTTTTACGGATTTTGAAAAAAACGTAAGGTTAACCCCTTTGAAGTTTTTTGACCCCAAAAAATGAAAGTACGAAATCTCCAGCTTTTTTCGCGTTTTCTGATGTAGATTTTGCAGAAAATTCGATTGGCGCACGCAGTTTTCCCGTAACTATGATATTTATTATTTTATTTTGCTTTAAACTTTACAAAATCGGTGCAGATTTCGCTCGATCTAATTCTTAATTTTTCTCCGGTTTTGTGAACTTCCCGCAGCCCCAGGAGTATTTTTCGAACACTCCGCATCGAAATACATCGATTTACGTAATAAAATCCCCATGTAAAATTTTTACGGATTTTGAAAAAAACGTAAGGTTAACCCCTTTGAAGTTTTTTGACCCCAAAAAATGAAAGTACGAAATCTCCAGCTTTTTTCGCGTTTTCTGATGTAGATTTTGCAGAAAATTCGATTGGCGCACGCAGTTTTCCCGTAACTATGATATTTATTATTTTATTTTGCTTTAAACTTTACAAAATCGGTGCAGATTTCGCTCGATCTAATTCTTAATTTTTCTCCGGTTTTGTGAACTTCCCGCAGCCCCAGGAGTATTTTTCGAACACTCCGCATCGAAATACATCGATTTACGTAATAAAATCCCCATGTAAAATTTTTACGGATTTTGAAAAAAACGTAAGGTTAACCCCTTTGAAGTTTTTTGACCCCAAAAAATGAAAGTACGAAATCTCCAGCTTTTTTCGCGTTTTCTGATGTAGATTTTGCAGAAAATTCGATTGGCGCACGCAGTTTTCCCGTAACTATGATATTTATTATTTTATTTTGCTTTAAACTTTACAAAATCGGTGCAGATTTCGCTCGATCTAATTCTTAATTTTTCTCCGGTTTTGTGAACTTCCCGCAGCCCCAGGAGTATTTTTCGAACACTCCGCATCGAAATACATCGATTTACGTAATAAAATCCCCATGTAAAATTTTTACGGATTTTGAAAAAAACGTAAGGTTAACCCCTTTGAAGTTTTTTGACCCCAAAAAATGAAAGTACGAAATCTCCAGCTTTTTTCGCGTTTTCTGATGTAGATTTTGCAGAAAATTCGATTGGCGCACGCAGTTTTCCCGTAACTATGATATTTATTATTTTATTTTGCTTTAAACTTTACAAAATCGGTGCAGATTTCGCTCGATCTAATTCTTAATTTTTCTCCGGTTTTGTGAACTTCCCGCAGCCCCAGGAGTATTTTTCGAACACTCCGCATCGAAATACATCGATTTACGTAATAAAATCCCCATGTAAAATTTTTACGGATTTTGAAAAAAACGTAAGGTTAACCCCTTTGAAGTTTTTTGACCCCAAAAAATGAAAGTACGAAATCTCCAGCTTTTTTCGCGTTTTCTGATGTAGATTTTGCAGAAAATTCGATTGGCGCACGCAGTTTTCCCGTAACTATGATATTTATTATTTTATTTTGCTTTAAACTTTACAAAATCGGTGCAGATTTCGCTCGATCTAATTCTTAATTTTTCTCCGGTTTTGTGAACTTCCCGCAGCCCCAGGAGTATTTTTCGAACACTCCGCATCGAAATACATCGATTTACGTAATAAAATCCCCATGTAAAATTTTTACGGATTTTGAAAAAAACGTAAGGTTAACCCCTTTGAAGTTTTTTGACCCCAAAAAATGAAAGTACGAAATCTCCAGCTTTTTTCGCGTTTTCTGATGTAGATTTTGCAGAAAATTCGATTGGCGCACGCAGTTTTCCCGTAACTATGATATTTATTATTTTATTTTGCTTTAAACTTTACAAAATCGGTGCAGATTTCGCTCGATCTAATTCTTAATTTTTCTCCGGTTTTGTGAACTTCCCGCAGCCCCAGGAGTATTTTTCGAACACTCCGCATCGAAATACATCGATTTACGTAATAAAATCCCCATGTAAAATTTTTACGGATTTTGAAAAAAACGTAAGGTTAACCCCTTTGAAGTTTTTTGACCCCAAAAAATGAAAGTACGAAATCTCCAGCTTTTTTCGCGTTTTCTGATGTAGATTTTGCAGAAAATTCGATTGGCGCACGCAGTTTTCCCGTAACTATGATATTTATTATTTTATTTTGCTTTAAACTTTACAAAATCGGTGCAGATTTCGCTCGATCTAATTCTTAATTTTTCTCCGGTTTTGTGAACTTCCCGCAGCCCCAGGAGTATTTTTCGAACACTCCGCATCGAAATACATCGATTTACGTAATAAAATCCCCATGTAAAATTTTTACGGATTTTGAAAAAAACGTAAGGTTAACCCCTTTGAAGTTTTTTGACCCCAAAAAATGAAAGTACGAAATCTCCAGCTTTTTTCGCGTTTTCTGATGTAGATTTTGCAGAAAATTCGATTGGCGCACGCAGTTTTCCCGTAACTATGATATTTATTATTTTATTTTGCTTTAAACTTTACAAAATCGGTGCAGATTTCGCTCGATCTAATTCTTAATTTTTCTCCGGTTTTGTGAACTTCCCGCAGCCCCAGGAGTATTTTTCGAACACTCCGCATCGAAATACATCGATTTACGTAATAAAATCCCCATGTAAAATTTTTACGGATTTTGAAAAAAACGTAAGGTTAACCCCTTTGAAGTTTTTTGACCCCAAAAAATGAAAGTACGAAATCTCCAGCTTTTTTCGCGTTTTCTGATGTAGATTTTGCAGAAAATTCGATTGGCGCACGCAGTTTTCCCGTAACTATGATATTTATTATTTTATTTTGCTTTAAACTTTACAAAATCGGTGCAGATTTCGCTCGATCTAATTCTTAATTTTTCTCCGGTTTTGTGAACTTCCCGCAGCCCCAGGAGTATTTTTCGAACACTCCGCATCGAAATACATCGATTTACGTAATAAAATCCCCATGTAAAATTTTTACGGATTTTGAAAAAAACGTAAGGTTAACCCCTTTGAAGTTTTTTGACCCCAAAAAATGAAAGTACGAAATCTCCAGCTTTTTTCGCGTTTTCTGATGTAGATTTTGCAGAAAATTCGATTGGCGCACGCAGTTTTCCCGTAACTATGATATTTATTATTTTATTTTGCTTTAAACTTTACAAAATCGGTGCAGATTTCGCTCGATCTAATTCTTAATTTTTCTCCGGTTTTGTGAACTTCCCGCAGCCCCAGGAGTATTTTTCGAACACTCCGCATCGAAATACATCGATTTACGTAATAAAATCCCCATGTAAAATTTTTACGGATTTTGAAAAAAACGTAAGGTTAACCCCTTTGAAGTTTTTTGACCCCAAAAAATGAAAGTACGAAATCTCCAGCTTTTTTCGCGTTTTCTGATGTAGATTTTGCAGAAAATTCGATTGGCGCACGCAGTTTTCCCGTAACTATGATATTTATTATTTTATTTTGCTTTAAACTTTACAAAATCGGTGCAGATTTCGCTCGATCTAATTCTTAATTTTTCTCCGGTTTTGTGAACTTCCCGCAGCCCCAGGAGTATTTTTCGAACACTCCGCATCGAAATACATCGATTTACGTAATAAAATCCCCATGTAAAATTTTTACGGATTTTGAAAAAAACGTAAGGTTAACCCCTTTGAAGTTTTTTGACCCCAAAAAATGAAAGTACGAAATCTCCAGCTTTTTTCGCGTTTTCTGATGTAGATTTTGCAGAAAATTCGATTGGCGCACGCAGTTTTCCCGTAACTATGATATTTATTATTTTATTTTGCTTTAAACTTTACAAAATCGGTGCAGATTTCGCTCGATCTAATTCTTAATTTTTCTCCGGTTTTGTGAACTTCCCGCAGCCCCAGGAGTATTTTTCGAACACTCCGCATCGAAATACATCGATTTACGTAATAAAATCCCCATGTAAAATTTTTACGGATTTTGAAAAAAACGTAAGGTTAACCCCTTTGAAGTTTTTTGACCCCAAAAAATGAAAGTACGAAATCTCCAGCTTTTTTCGCGTTTTCTGATGTAGATTTTGCAGAAAATTCGATTGGCGCACGCAGTTTTCCCGTAACTATGATATTTATTATTTTATTTTGCTTTAAACTTTACAAAATCGGTGCAGATTTCGCTCGATCTAATTCTTAATTTTTCTCCGGTTTTGTGAACTTCCCGCAGCCCCAGGAGTATTTTTCGAACACTCCGCATCGAAATACATCGATTTACGTAATAAAATCCCCATGTAAAATTTTTACGGATTTTGAAAAAAACGTAAGGTTAACCCCTTTGAAGTTTTTTGACCCCAAAAAATGAAAGTACGAAATCTCCAGCTTTTTTCGCGTTTTCTGATGTAGATTTTGCAGAAAATTCGATTGGCGCACGCAGTTTTCCCGTAACTATGATATTTATTATTTTATTTTGCTTTAAACTTTACAAAATCGGTGCAGATTTCGCTCGATCTAATTCTTAATTTTTCTCCGGTTTTGTGAACTTCCCGCAGCCCCAGGAGTATTTTTCGAACACTCCGCATCGAAATACATCGATTTACGTAATAAAATCCCCATGTAAAATTTTTACGGATTTTGAAAAAAACGTAAGGTTAACCCCTTTGAAGTTTTTTGACCCCAAAAAATGAAAGTACGAAATCTCCAGCTTTTTTCGCGTTTTCTGATGTAGATTTTGCAGAAAATTCGATTGGCGCACGCAGTTTTCCCGTAACTATGATATTTATTATTTTATTTTGCTTTAAACTTTACAAAATCGGTGCAGATTTCGCTCGATCTAATTCTTAATTTTTCTCCGGTTTTGTGAACTTCCCGCAGCCCCAGGAGTATTTTTCGAACACTCCGCATCGAAATACATCGATTTACGTAATAAAATCCCCATGTAAAATTTTTACGGATTTTGAAAAAAACGTAAGGTTAACCCCTTTGAAGTTTTTTGACCCCAAAAAATGAAAGTACGAAATCTCCAGCTTTTTTCGCGTTTTCTGATGTAGATTTTGCAGAAAATTCGATTGGCGCACGCAGTTTTCCCGTAACTATGATATTTATTATTTTATTTTGCTTTAAACTTTACAAAATCGGTGCAGATTTCGCTCGATCTAATTCTTAATTTTTCTCCGGTTTTGTGAACTTCCCGCAGCCCCAGGAGTATTTTTCGAACACTCCGCATCGAAATACATCGATTTACGTAATAAAATCCCCATGTAAAATTTTTACGGATTTTGAAAAAAACGTAAGGTTAACCCCTTTGAAGTTTTTTGACCCCAAAAAATGAAAGTACGAAATCTCCAGCTTTTTTCGCGTTTTCTGATGTAGATTTTGCAGAAAATTCGATTGGCGCACGCAGTTTTCCCGTAACTATGATATTTATTATTTTATTTTGCTTTAAACTTTACAAAATCGGTGCAGATTTCGCTCGATCTAATTCTTAATTTTTCTCCGGTTTTGTGAACTTCCCGCAGCCCCAGGAGTATTTTTCGAACACTCCGCATCGAAATACATCGATTTACGTAATAAAATCCCCATGTAAAATTTTTACGGATTTTGAAAAAAACGTAAGGTTAACCCCTTTGAAGTTTTTTGACCCCAAAAAATGAAAGTACGAAATCTCCAGCTTTTTTCGCGTTTTCTGATGTAGATTTTGCAGAAAATTCGATTGGCGCACGCAGTTTTCCCGTAACTATGATATTTATTATTTTATTTTGCTTTAAACTTTACAAAATCGGTGCAGATTTCGCTCGATCTAATTCTTAATTTTTCTCCGGTTTTGTGAACTTCCCGCAGCCCCAGGAGTATTTTTCGAACACTCCGCATCGAAATACATCGATTTACGTAATAAAATCCCCATGTAAAATTTTTACGGATTTTGAAAAAAACGTAAGGTTAACCCCTTTGAAGTTTTTTGACCCCAAAAAATGAAAGTACGAAATCTCCAGCTTTTTTTGCGTTTTCTGATGTAGATTTTGCAGAAAATTCGATTGGCGCACGCAGTTTTCCCGTAACTATGATATTTATTATTTTATTTTGCTTTAAACTTTACAAAATCGGTGCAGATTTCGCTCGATCTAATTCTTAATTTTTCTCCGGTTTTGTGAACTTCCCGCAGCCCCAGGAGTATTTTTCGAACACTCCGCATCGAAATACATCGATTTACGTAATAAAATCCCCATGTAAAATTTTTACGGATTTTGAAAAAAACGTAAGGTTAACCCCTTTGAAGTTTTTTGACCCCAAAAAATGAAAGTACGAAATCTCCAGCTTTTTTCGCGTTTTCTGATGTAGATTTTGCAGAAAATTCGATTGGCGCACGCAGTTTTCCCGTAACTATGATATTTATTATTTTATTTTGCTTTAAACTTTACAAAATCGGTGCAGATTTCGCTCGATCTAATTCTTAATTTTTCTCCGGTTTTGTGAACTTCCCGCAGCCCCAGGAGTATTTTTCGAACACTCCGCATCGAAATACATCGATTTACGTAATAAAATCCCCATGTAAAATTTTTACGGATTTTGAAAAAAACGTAAGGTTAACCCCTTTGAAGTTTTTTGACCCCAAAAAATGAAAGTACGAAATCTCCAGCTTTTTTCGCGTTTTCTGATGTAGATTTTGCAGAAAATTCGATTGGCGCACGCAGTTTTCCCGTAACTATGATATTTATTATTTTATTTTGCTTTAAACTTTACAAAATCGGTGCAGATTTCGCTCGATCTAATTCTTAATTTTTCTCCGGTTTTGTGAACTTCCCGCAGCCCCAGGAGTATTTTTCGAACACTCCGCATCGAAATACATCGATTTACGTAATAAAATCCCCATGTAAAATTTTTACGGATTTTGAAAAAAACGTAAGGTTAACCCCTTTGAAGTTTTTTGACTCCAAAAAATGAAAGTACGAAATCTCCAGCTTTTTTCGCGTTTTCTGATGTAGATTTTGCAGAAAATTCGATTGGCGCACGCAGTTTTCCCGTAACTATGATATTTATTATTTTATTTTGCTTTAAACTTTACAAAATCGGTGCAGATTTCGCTCGATCTAATTCTTAATTTTTCTCCGGTTTTGTGAACTTCCCGCAGCCCCAGGAGTATTTTTCGAACACTCCGCATCGAAATACATCGATTTACGTAATAAAATCCCCATGTAAAATTTTTACGGATTTTGAAAAAAACGTAAGGTTAACCCCTTTGAAGTTTTTTGACCCCAAAAAATGAAAGTACGAAATCTCCAGCTTTTTTCGCGTTTTCTGATGTAGATTTTGCAGAAAATTCGATTGGCGCACGCAGTTTTCCCGTAACTATGATATTTATTATTTTATTTTGCTTTAAACTTTACAAAATCGGTGCAGATTTCGCTCGATCTAATTCTTAATTTTTCTCCGGTTTTGTGAACTTCCCGCAGCCCCAGGAGTATTTTTCGAACACTCCGCATCGAAATACATCGATTTACGTAATAAAATCCCCATGTAAAATTTTTACGGATTTTGAAAAAAACGTAAGGTTAACCCCTTTGAAGTTTTTTGACTCCAAAAAATGAAAGTACGAAATCTCCAGCTTTTTTCGCGTTTTCTGATGTAGATTTTGCAGAAAATTCGATTGGCGCACGCAGTTTTCCCGTAACTATGATATTTATTATTTTATTTTGCTTTAAACTTTACAAAATCGGTGCAGATTTCGCTCGATCTAATTCTTAATTTTTCTCCGGTTTTGTGAACTTCCCGCAGCCCCAGGAGTATTTTTCGAACACTCCGCATCGAAATACATCGATTTACGTAATAAAATCCCCATGTAAAATTTTTACGGATTTTGAAAAAAACGTAAGGTTAACCCCTTTGAAGTTTTTTGACCCCAAAAAATGAAAGTACGAAATCTCCAGCTTTTTTCGCGTTTTCTGATGTAGATTTTGCAGAAAATTCGATTGGCGCACGCAGTTTTCCCGTAACTATGATATTTATTATTTTATTTTGCTTTAAACTTTACAAAATCGGTGCAGATTTCGCTCGATCTAATTCTTAATTTTTCTCCGGTTTTGTGAACTTCCCGCAGCCCCAGGAGTATTTTTCGAACACTCCGCATCGAAATACATCGATTTACGTAATAAAATCCCCATGTAAAATTTTTACGGATTTTGAAAAAAACGTAAGGTTAACCCCTTTGAAGTTTTTTGACCCCAAAAAATGAAAGTACGAAATCTCCAGCTTTTTTCGCGTTTTCTGATGTAGATTTTGCAGAAAATTCGATTGGCGCACGCAGTTTTCCCGTAACTATGATATTTATTATTTTATTTTGCTTTAAACTTTACAAAATCGGTGCAGATTTCGCTCGATCTAATTCTTAATTTTTCTCCGGTTTTGTGAACTTCCCGCAGCCCCAGGAGTATTTTTCGAACACTCCGCATCGAAATACTACGATTTACGTAATAAAATCCCCATGTAAAATTTTTTCGGATTTTGAAAAAAACGTAAGGTTAACCCCTTTGAAGTTTATGACCCCAAAAAGTGAAAGTACGAAATCTCCAGCATTTTTCGCGTTTTCTGATGTAGATTTTGCAGAAAATTCGATTGGCGCACGCAGTTTTCCCGTAACTATGATATTTATTATTTTATTTTGCTTTAAACTTTACAAAATCGGTGCAGATTTCGCTCGATCTTATTCTTAATTTTTCTCCGGTTTTGTGAACTTCCCGCAGCCCCAGGAGTATTTTTCGAACACTCCGCATCGAAATACATCGATTTACGTAATAAAATCCCCATGTAAAATTTTTACGGATTTTGAAGAAAACGTAAGGTTAACCCCTTTGAAGTTTTTTGACCCCAAAAAATGAAAGTACGAAATCTCCAGCTTTTTTCGCGTTTTCTGATGTAGATTTTGCAGAAAATTCGATTGGCGCACGCAGTTTTCCCGTAACTATGATATTTATTATTTTATTTTGCTTTAAACTTTACAAAATCGGTGCAGATTTCGCTCGATCTAATTCTTAATTTTTCTCCGGTTTTGTGAACTTCCCGCAGCCCCAGGAGTATTTTTCGAACACTCCGCATCGAAATACATCGATTTACGTAATAAAATCCCCATGTAAAATTTTTACGGATTTTGAAAAAAACGTAAGGTTAACCCCTTTGAAGTTTTTTGACCCCAAAAAATGAAAGTACGAAATCTCCAGCTTTTTTCGCGTTTTCTGATGTAGATTTTGCAGAAAATACGATTGGCGCACGCAGTTTTCCCGTAACTATGATATTTATTATTTTATTTTGCTTTAAACTTTACAAAATCGGTGCAGATTTCGCTCGATCTTATTCTTAATTTTTCTCCGGTTTTGTGAACTTCCCGCAGCCCCAGGAGTATTTTTCGAACACTCCGCATCGAAATACATCGATTTACGTAATAAAATCCCCATGTAAAATTTTTACGGATTTTGAAAAAAACGTAAGGTTAACCCCTTTGAAGTTTTTTGACCCCAAACAATGAAAGTACGAAATCTCCAGCTTTTTTCGCGTTTTCTGATGTAGATTTTGCAGAAAATTCGATTGGCGCACGCAGTTTTCCCGTAACTATGATATTTATTATTTTATTTTGCTTTAAACTTTACAAAATCGGTGCAGATTTCGCTCGATCTAATTCTTAATTTTTCTCCGGTTTTGTGAACTTCCCGCAGCCCCAGGAGTATTTTTCGAACACTCCGCATCGAAATACATCGATTTACGTAATAAAATCCCCATGTAAAATTTTTACGGATTTTGAAAAAAACGTAAGGTTAACCCCTTTGAAGTTTTTTGACCCCAAAAAATGAAAGTACGAAATCTCCAGCTTTTTTCGCGTTTTCTGATGTAGATTTTGCAGAAAATTCGATTGGCGCACGCAGTTTTCCCGTAACTATGATATTTATTATTTTATTTTGCTTTAAACTTTACAAAATCGGTGCAGATTTCGCTCGATCTAATTCTTAATTTTTCTCCGGTTTTGTGAACTTCCCGCAGCCCCAGGAGTATTTTTCGAACACTCCGCATCGAAATACATCGATTTACGTAATAAAATCCCCATGTAAAATTTTTACGGATTTTGAAAAAAACGTAAGGTTAACCCCTTTGAAGTTTTTTGACCCCAAAAAATGAAAGTACGAAATCTCCAGCTTTTTTCGCGTTTTCTGATGTAGATTTTGCAGAAAATTCGATTGGCGCACGCAGTTTTCCCGTAACTATGATATTTATTATTTTATTTTGCTTTAAACTTTACAAAATCGGTGCAGATTTCGCTCGATCTAATTCTTAATTTTTCTCCGGTTTTGTGAACTTCCCGCAGCCCCAGGAGTATTTTTCGAACACTCCGCATCGAAATACATCGATTTACGTAATAAAATCCCCATGTAAAATTTTTACGGATTTTGAAAAAAACGTAAGGTTAACCCCTTTGAAGTTTTTTGACCCCAAAAAATGAAAGTACGAAATCTCCAGCTTTTTTCGCGTTTTCTGATGTAGATTTTGCAGAAAATTCGATTGGCGCACGCAGTTTTCCCGTAACTATGATATTTATTATTTTATTTTGCTTTAAACTTTACAAAATCGGTGCAGATTTCGCTCGATCTAATTCTTAATTTTTCTCCGGTTTTGTGAACTTCCCGCAGCCCCAGGAGTATTTTTCGAACACTCCGCATCGAAATACATCGATTTACGTAATAAAATCCCCATGTAAAATTTTTACGGATTTTGAAAAAAACGTAAGGTTAACCCCTTTGAAGTTTTTTGACCCCAAAAAATGAAAGTACGAAATCTCCAGCTTTTTTCGCGTTTTCTGATGTAGATTTTGCAGAAAATTCGATTGGCGCACGCAGTTTTCCCGTAACTATGATATTTATTATTTTATTTTGCTTTAAACTTTACAAAATCGGTGCAGATTTCGCTCGATCTTATTCTTAATTTTTCTCCGGTTTTGTGAACTTCCCGCAGCCCCAGGAGTATTTTTCGAACACTCCGCATCGAAATACATCGATTTACGTAATAAAATCCCCATGTAAAATTTTTACGGATTTTGAAAAAAACGTAAGGTTAACCCCTTTGAAGTTTTTTGACCCCAAAAAATGAAAGTACGAAATCTCCAGCTTTTTTCGCGTTTTCTGATGTAGATTTTGCAGAAAATTCGATTGGCGCACGCAGTTTTCCCGTAACTATGATATTTATTATTTTATTTTGCTTTAAACTTTACAAAATCGGTGCAGATTTCGCTCGATCTTATTCTTAATTTTTCTCCGGTTTTGTGAACTTCCCGCAGCCCCAGGAGTATTTTTCGAACACTCCGCATCGAAATACATCGATTTACGTAATAAAATCCCCATGTAAAATTTTTACGGATTTTGAAAAAAACGTAAGGTTAACCCCTTTGAAGTTTTTTGACCCCAAAAAATGAAAGTACGAAATCTCCAGCTTTTTTCGCGTTTTCTGATGTAGATTTTGCAGAAAATTCGATTGGCGCACGCAGTTTTCCCGTAACTATGATATTTATTATTTTATTTTGCTTTAAACTTTACAAAATCGGTGCAGATTTCGCTCGATCTTATTCTTAATTTTTCTCCGGTTTTGTGAACTTCCCGCAGCCCCAGGAGTATTTTTCGAACACTCCGCATCGAAATACATCGATTTACGTAATAAAATCCCCATGTAAAATTTTTACGGATTTTGAAAAAAACGTAAGGTTAACCCCTTTGAAGTTTTTTGACCCCAAAAAATGAAAGTACGAAATCTCCAGCTTTTTTCGCGTTTTCTGATGTAGATTTTGCAGAAAATTCGATTGGCGCACGCAGTTTTCCCGTAACTATGATATTTATTATTTTATTTTGCTTTAAACTTTACAAAATCGGTGCAGATTTCGCTCGATCTTATTCTTAATTTTTCTCCGGTTTTGTGAACTTCCCGCAGCCCCAGGAGTATTTTTCGAACACTCCGCATCGAAATACATCGATTTACGTAATAAAATCCCCATGTAAAATTTTTACGGATTTTGAAAAAAACGTAAGGTTAACCCCTTTGAAGTTTTTTGACCCCAAAAAATGAAAGTACGAAATCTCCAGCTTTTTTCGCGTTTTCTGATGTAGATTTTGCAGAAAATTCGATTGGCGCACGCAGTTTTCCCGTAACTATGATATTTATTATTTTATTTTGCTTTAAACTTTACAAAATCGGTGCAGATTTCGCTCGATCTAATTCTTAATTTTTCTCCGGTTTTGTGAACTTCCCGCAGCCCCAGGAGTATTTTTCGAACACTCCGCATCGAAATACATCGATTTACGTAATAAAATCCCCATGTAAAATTTTTACGGATTTTGAAAAAAACGTAAGGTTAACCCCTTTGAAGTTTTTTGACCCCAAAAAATGAAAGTACGAAATCTCCAGCTTTTTTCGCGTTTTCTGATGTAGATTTTGCAGAAAATTCGATTGGCGCACGCAGTTTTCCCGTAACTATGATATTTATTATTTTATTTTGCTTTAAACTTTACAAAATCGGTGCAGATTTCGCTCGATCTAATTCTTAATTTTTCTCCGGTTTTGTGAACTTCCCGCAGCCCCAGGAGTATTTTTCGAACACTCCGCATCGAAATACATCGATTTACGTAATAAAATCCCCATGTAAAATTTTTACGGATTTTGAAAAAAACGTAAGGTTAACCCCTTTGAAGTTTTTTGACCCCAAAAAATGAAAGTACGAAATCTCCAGCTTTTTTTGCGTTTTCTGATGTAGATTTTGCAGAAAATTCGATTGGCGCACGCAGTTTTCCCGTAACTATGATATTTATTATTTTATTTTGCTTTAAACTTTACAAAATCGGTGCAGATTTCGCTCGATCTAATTCTTAATTTTTCTCCGGTTTTGTGAACTTCCCGCAGCCCCAGGAGTATTTTTCGAACACTCCGCATCGAAATACATCGATTTACGTAATAAAATCCCCATGTAAAATTTTTACGGATTTTGAAAAAAACGTAAGGTTAACCCCTTTGAAGTTTTTTGACCCCAAAAAATGAAAGTACGAAATCTCCAGCTTTTTTCGCGTTTTCTGATGTAGATTTTGCAGAAAATTCGATTGGCGCACGCAGTTTTCCCGTAACTATGATATTTATTATTTTATTTTGCTTTAAACTTTACAAAATCGGTGCAGATTTCGCTCGATCTAATTCTTAATTTTTCTCCGGTTTTGTGAACTTCCCGCAGCCCCAGGAGTATTTTTCGAACACTCCGCATCGAAATACATCGATTTACGTAATAAAATCCCCATGTAAAATTTTTACGGATTTTGAAAAAAACGTAAGGTTAACCCCTTTGAAGTTTTTTGACCCCAAAAAATGAAAGTACGAAATCTCCAGCTTTTTTCGCGTTTTCTGATGTAGATTTTGCAGAAAATTCGATTGGCGCACGCAGTTTTCCCGTAACTATGATATTTATTATTTTATTTTGCTTTAAACTTTACAAAATCGGTGCAGATTTCGCTCGATCTAATTCTTAATTTTTCTCCGGTTTTGTGAACTTCCCGCAGCCCCAGGAGTATTTTTCGAACACTCCGCATCGAAATACATCGATTTACGTAATAAAATCCCCATGTAAAATTTTTACGGATTTTGAAAAAAACGTAAGGTTAACCCCTTTGAAGTTTTTTGACTCCAAAAAATGAAAGTACGAAATCTCCAGCTTTTTTCGCGTTTTCTGATGTAGATTTTGCAGAAAATTCGATTGGCGCACGCAGTTTTCCCGTAACTATGATATTTATTATTTTATTTTGCTTTAAACTTTACAAAATCGGTGCAGATTTCGCTCGATCTAATTCTTAATTTTTCTCCGGTTTTGTGAACTTCCCGCAGCCCCAGGAGTATTTTTCGAACACTCCGCATCGAAATACATCGATTTACGTAATAAAATCCCCATGTAAAATTTTTACGGATTTTGAAAAAAACGTAAGGTTAACCCCTTTGAAGTTTTTTGACCCCAAAAAATGAAAGTACGAAATCTCCAGCTTTTTTCGCGTTTTCTGATGTAGATTTTGCAGAAAATTCGATTGGCGCACGCAGTTTTCCCGTAACTATGATATTTATTATTTTATTTTGCTTTAAACTTTACAAAATCGGTGCAGATTTCGCTCGATCTAATTCTTAATTTTTCTCCGGTTTTGTGAACTTCCCGCAGCCCCAGGAGTATTTTTCGAACACTCCGCATCGAAATACATCGATTTACGTAATAAAATCCCCATGTAAAATTTTTACGGATTTTGAAAAAAACGTAAGGTTAACCCCTTTGAAGTTTTTTGACTCCAAAAAATGAAAGTACGAAATCTCCAGCTTTTTTCGCGTTTTCTGATGTAGATTTTGCAGAAAATTCGATTGGCGCACGCAGTTTTCCCGTAACTATGATATTTATTATTTTATTTTGCTTTAAACTTTACAAAATCGGTGCAGATTTCGCTCGATCTAATTCTTAATTTTTCTCCGGTTTTGTGAACTTCCCGCAGCCCCAGGAGTATTTTTCGAACACTCCGCATCGAAATACATCGATTTACGTAATAAAATCCCCATGTAAAATTTTTACGGATTTTGAAAAAAACGTAAGGTTAACCCCTTTGAAGTTTTTTGACCCCAAAAAATGAAAGTACGAAATCTCCAGCTTTTTTCGCGTTTTCTGATGTAGATTTTGCAGAAAATTCGATTGGCGCACGCAGTTTTCCCGTAACTATGATATTTATTATTTTATTTTGCTTTAAACTTTACAAAATCGGTGCAGATTTCGCTCGATCTAATTCTTAATTTTTCTCCGGTTTTGTGAACTTCCCGCAGCCCCAGGAGTATTTTTCGAACACTCCGCATCGAAATACATCGATTTACGTAATAAAATCCCCATGTAAAATTTTTACGGATTTTGAAAAAAACGTAAGGTTAACCCCTTTGAAGTTTTTTGACCCCAAAAAATGAAAGTACGAAATCTCCAGCTTTTTTCGCGTTTTCTGATGTAGATTTTGCAGAAAATTCGATTGGCGCACGCAGTTTTCCCGTAACTATGATATTTATTATTTTATTTTGCTTTAAACTTTACAAAATCGGTGCAGATTTCGCTCGATCTAATTCTTAATTTTTCTCCGGTTTTGTGAACTTCCCGCAGCCCCAGGAGTATTTTTCGAACACTCCGCATCGAAATACATCGATTTACGTAATAAAATCCCCATGTAAAATTTTTACGGATTTTGAAAAAAACGTAAGGTTAACCCCTTTGAAGTTTTTTGACCCCAAACAATGAAAGTACGAAATCTCCAGCTTTTTTCGCGTTTTCTGATGTAGATTTTGCAGAAAATTCGATTGGCGCACGCAGTTTTCCCGTAACTATGATATTTATTATTTTATTTTGCTTTAAACTTTACAAAATCGGTGCAGATTTCGCTCGATCTAATTCTTAATTTTTCTCCGGTTTTGTGAACTTCCCGCAGCCCCAGGAGTATTTTTCGAACACTCCGCATCGAAATACATCGATTTACGTAATAAAATCCCCATGTAAAATTTTTACGGATTTTGAAAAAAACGTAAGGTTAACCCCTTTGAAGTTTTTTGACCCCAAAAAATGAAAGTACGAAATCTCCAGCTTTTTTCGCGTTTTCTGATGTAGATTTTGCAGAAAATTCGATTGGCGCACGCAGTTTTCCCGTAACTATGATATTTATTATTTTATTTTGCTTTAAACTTTACAAAATCGGTGCAGATTTCGCTCGATCTTATTCTTAATTTTTCTCCGGTTTTGTGAACTTCCCGCAGCCCCAGGAGTATTTTTCGAACACTCCGCATCGAAATACATCGATTTACGTAATAAAATCCCCATGTAAAATTTTTACGGATTTTGAAAAAAACGTAAGGTTAACCCCTTTGAAGTTTTTTGACCCCAAAAAATGAAAGTACGAAATCTCCAGCTTTTTTCGCGTTTTCTGATGTAGATTTTGCAGAAAATTCGATTGGCGCACGCAGTTTTCCCGTAACTATGATATTTATTATTTTATTTTGCTTTAAACTTTACAAAATCGGTGCAGATTTCGCTCGATCTAATTCTTAATTTTTCTCCGGTTTTGTGAACTTCCCGCAGCCCCAGGAGTATTTTTCGAACACTCCGCATCGAAATACATCGATTTACGTAATAAAATCCCCATGTAAAATTTTTACGGATTTTGAAAAAAACGTAAGGTTAACCCCTTTGAAGTTTTTTGACCCCAAAAAATGAAAGTACGAAATCTCCAGCTTTTTTCGCGTTTTCTGATGTAGATTTTGCAGAAAATTCGATTGGCGCACGCAGTTTTCCCGTAACTATGATATTTATTATTTTATTTTGCTTTAAACTTTACAAAATCGGTGCAGATTTCGCTCGATCTAATTCTTAATTTTTCTCCGGTTTTGTGAACTTCCCGCAGCCCCAGGAGTATTTTTCGAACACTCCGCATCGAAATACATCGATTTACGTAATAAAATCCCCATGTAAAATTTTTACGGATTTTGAAAAAAACGTAAGGTTAACCCCTTTGAAGTTTTTTGACTCCAAAAAATGAAAGTACGAAATCTCCAGCTTTTTTCGCGTTTTCTGATGTAGATTTTGCAGAAAATTCGATTGGCGCACGCAGTTTTCCCGTAACTATGATATTTATTATTTTATTTTGCTTTAAACTTTACAAAATCGGTGCAGATTTCGCTCGATCTAATTCTTAATTTTTCTCCGGTTTTGTGAACTTCCCGCAGCCCCAGGAGTATTTTTCGAACACTCCGCATCGAAATACATCGATTTACGTAATAAAATTCCCATGTAAAATTTTTACGGATTTTGAAAAAAACGTAAGGTTAACCCCTTTGAAGTTTTTTGACCCCAAAAAATGAAAGTACGAAATCTCCAGCTTTTTTCGCGTTTTCTGATGTAGATTTTGCAGAAAATTCGATTGGCGCACGCAGTTTTCCCGTAACTATGATATTTATTATTTTATTTTGCTTTAAACTTTACAAAATCGGTGCAGATTTCGCTCGATCTAATTCTTAATTTTTCTCCGGTTTTGTGAACTTCCCGCAGCCCCAGGAGTATTTTTCGAACACTCCGCATCGAAATACATCGATTTACGTAATAAAATCCCCATGTAAAATTTTTACGGATTTTGAAAAAAACGTAAGGTTAACCCCTTTGAAGTTTTTTGACTCCAAAAAATGAAAGTACGAAATCTCCAGCTTTTTTCGCGTTTTCTGATGTATATTTTGCAGAAAATTCGATTGGCGCACGCAGTTTTCCCGTAACTATGATATTTATTATTTTATTTTGCTTTAAACTTTACAAAATCGGTGCAGATTTCGCTCGATCTAATTCTTAATTTTTCTCCGGTTTTGTGAACTTCCCGCAGCCCCAGGAGTATTTTTCGAACACTCCGCATCGAAATACATCGATTTACGTAATAAAATCCCCATGTAAAATTTTTACGGATTTTGAAAAAAACGTAAGGTTAACCCCTTTGAAGTTTTTTGACCCCAAAAAATGAAAGTACGAAATCTCCAGCTTTTTTCGCGTTTTCTGATGTAGATTTTGCAGAAAATTCGATTGGCGCACGCAGTTTTCCCGTAACTATGATATTTATTATTTTATTTTGCTTTAAACTTTACAAAATCGGTGCAGATTTCGCTCGATCTAATTCTTAATTTTTCTCCGGTTTTGTGAACTTCCCGCAGCCCCAGGAGTATTTTTCGAACACTCCGCATCGAAATACATCGATTTACGTAATAAAATCCCCATGTAAAATTTTTACGGATTTTGAAAAAAACGTAAGGTTAACCCCTTTGAAGTTTTTTGACCCCAAAAAATGAAAGTACGAAATCTCCAGCTTTTTTCGCGTTTTCTGATGTAGATTTTGCAGAAAATTCGATTGGCGCACGCAGTTTTCCCGTAACTATGATATTTATTATTTTATTTTGCTTTAAACTTTACAAAATCGGTGCAGATTTCGCTCGATCTTATTCTTAATTTTTCTCCGGTTTTGTGAACTTCCCGCAGCCCCAGGAGTATTTTTCGAACACTCCGCATCGAAATACATCGATTTACGTAATAAAATCCCCATGTAAAATTTTTACGGATTTTGAAAAAAACGTAAGGTTAACCCCTTTGAAGTTTTTTGACCCCAAAAAATGAAAGTACGAAATCTCCAGCTTTTTTCGCGTTTTCTGATGTAGATTTTGCAGAAAATTCGATTGGCGCACGCAGTTTTCCCGTAACTATGATATTTATTATTTTATTTTGCTTTAAACTTTACAAAATCGGTGCAGATTTCGCTCGATCTAATTCTTAATTTTTCTCCGGTTTTGTGAACTTCCCGCAGCCCCAGGAGTATTTTTCGAACACTCCGCATCGAAATACATCGATTTACGTAATAAAATCCCCATGTAAAATTTTTACGGATTTTGAAAAAAACGTAAGGTTAACCCCTTTGAAGTTTTTTGACCCCAAAAAATGAAAGTACGAAATCTCCAGCTTTTTTCGCGTTTTCTGATGTAGATTTTGCAGAAAATTCGATTGGCGCACGCAGTTTTCCCGTAACTATGATATTTATTATTTTATTTTGCTTTAAACTTTACAAAATCGGTGCAGATTTCGCTCGATCTAATTCTTAATTTTTCTCCGGTTTTGTGAACTTCCCGCAGCCCCAGGAGTATTTTTCGAACACTCCGCATCGAAATACATCGATTTACGTAATAAAATCCCCATGTAAAATTTTTACGGATTTTGAAAAAAACGTAAGGTTAACTTGAAAAAGTTTGAAGTTTGACCCTTTGAAGTTTTTTGACCCCAAAAAATGAAAGTACGAAATCTCCAGCTTTTTTCGCGTTTTCTGATGTAGATTTTGCAGAAAATTCGATTGGCGCACGCAGTTTTCCCGTAACTATGATATTTATTATTTTATTTTGCTTTAAACTTTACAAAATCGGTGCAGATTTCGCTCGATCTAATTCTTAATTTTTCTCCGGTTTTGTGAACTTCCCGCAGCCCCAGGAGTATTTTTCGAACACTCCGCATCGAAATACATCGATTTACGTAATAAAATCCCCATGTAAAATTTTTACGGATTTTGAAAAAAACGTAAGGTTAACCCCTTTGAAGTTTTTTGACCCCAAAAAATGAAAGTACGAAATCTCCAGCTTTTTTCGCGTTTTCTGATGTAGATTTTGCAGAAAATTCGATTGGCGCACGCAGTTTTCCCGTAACTATGATATTTATTATTTTATTTTGCTTTAAACTTTACAAAATCGGTGCAGATTTCGCTCGATCTAATTCTTAATTTTTCTCCGGTTTTGTGAACTTCCCGCAGCCCCAGGAGTATTTTTCGAACACTCCGCATCGAAATACATCGATTTACGTAATAAAATCCCCATGTAAAATTTTTACGGATTTTGAAAAAAACGTAAGGTTAACCCCTTTGAAGTTTTTTGACCCCAAAAAATGAAAGTACGAAATCTCCAGCTTTTTTCGCGTTTTCTGATGTAGATTTTGCAGAAAATTCGATTGGCGCACGCAGTTTTCCCGTAACTATGATATTTATTATTTTATTTTGCTTTAAACTTTACAAAATCGGTGCAGATTTCGCTCGATCTAATTCTTAATTTTTCTCCGGTTTTGTGAACTTCCCGCAGCCCCAGGAGTATTTTTCGAACACTCCGCATCGAAATACATCGATTTACGTAATAAAATCCCCATGTAAAATTTTTACGGATTTTGAAAAAAACGTAAGGTTAACCCCTTTGAAGTTTTTTGACCCCAAAAAATGAAAGTACGAAATCTCCAGCTTTTTTCGCGTTTTCTGATGTAGATTTTGCAGAAAATTCGATTGGCGCACGCAGTTTTCCCGTAACTATGATATTTATTATTTTATTTTGCTTTAAACTTTACAAAATCGGTGCAGATTTCGCTCGATCTAATTCTTAATTTTTCTCCGGTTTTGTGAACTTCCCGCAGCCCCAGGAGTATTTTTCGAACACTCCGCATCGAAATACATCGATTTACGTAATAAAATCCCCATGTAAAATTTTTACGGATTTTGAAAAAAACGTAAGGTTAACCCCTTTGAAGTTTTTTGACCCCAAAAAATGAAAGTACGAAATCTCCAGCTTTTTTCGCGTTTTCTGATGTAGATTTTGCAGAAAATTCGATTGGCGCACGCAGTTTTCCCGTAACTATGATATTTATTATTTTATTTTGCTTTAAACTTTACAAAATCGGTGCAGATTTCGCTCGATCTAATTCTTAATTTTTCTCCGGTTTTGTGAACTTCCCGCAGCCCCAGGAGTATTTTTCGAACACTCCGCATCGAAATACATCGATTTACGTAATAAAATCCCCATGTAAAATTTTTACGGATTTTGAAAAAAACGTAAGGTTAACCCCTTTGAAGTTTTTTGACCCCAAAAAATGAAAGTACGAAATCTCCAGCTTTTTTCGCGTTTTCTGATGTAGATTTTGCAGAAAATTCGATTGGCGCACGCAGTTTTCCCGTAACTATGATATTTATTATTTTATTTTGCTTTAAACTTTACAAAATCGGTGCAGATTTCGCTCGATCTAATTCTTAATTTTTCTCCGGTTTTGTGAACTTCCCGCAGCCCCAGGAGTATTTTTCGAACACTCCGCATCGAAATACATCGATTTACGTAATAAAATCCCCATGTAAAATTTTTACGGATTTTGAAAAAAACGTAAGGTTAACCCCTTTGAAGTTTTTTGACCCCAAAAAATGAAAGTACGAAATCTCCAGCTTTTTTCGCGTTTTCTGATGTAGATTTTGCAGAAAATTCGATTGGCGCACGCAGTTTTCCCGTAACTATGATATTTATTATTTTATTTTGCTTTAAACTTTACAAAATCGGTGCAGATTTCGCTCGATCTAATTCTTAATTTTTCTCCGGTTTTGTGAACTTCCCGCAGCCCCAGGAGTATTTTTCGAACACTCCGCATCGAAATACATCGATTTACGTAATAAAATCCCCATGTAAAATTTTTACGGATTTTGAAAAAAACGTAAGGTTAACCCCTTTGAAGTTTTTTGACCCCAAAAAATGAAAGTACGAAATCTCCAGCTTTTTTCGCGTTTTCTGATGTAGATTTTGCAGAAAATTCGATTGGCGCACGCAGTTTTCCCGTAACTATGATATTTATTATTTTATTTTGCTTTAAACTTTACAAAATCGGTGCAGATTTCGCTCGATCTAATTCTTAATTTTTCTCCGGTTTTGTGAACTTCCCGCAGCCCCAGGAGTATTTTTCGAACACTCCGCATCGAAATACATCGATTTACGTAATAAAATCCCCATGTAAAATTTTTACGGATTTTGAAAAAAACGTAAGGTTAACCCCTTTGAAGTTTTTTGACCCCAAAAAATGAAAGTACGAAATCTCCAGCTTTTTTCGCGTTTTCTGATGTAGATTTTGCAGAAAATTCGATTGGCGCACGCAGTTTTCCCGTAACTATGATATTTATTATTTTATTTTGCTTTAAACTTGACAAAATCGGTGCAGATTTCGCTCGATCTAATTCTTAATTTTTCTCCGGTTTTGTGAACTTCCCGCAGCCCCAGGAGTATTTTTCGAACACTCCGCATCGAAATACATCGATTTACGTAATAAAATCCCCATGTAAAATTTTTACGGATTTTGAAAAAAACGTAAGGTTAACCCCTTTGAAGTTTTTTGACCCCAAAAAATGAAAGTACGAAATCTCCAGCTTTTTTCGCGTTTTCTGATGTAGATTTTGCAGAAAATTCGATTGGCGCACGCAGTTTTCCCGTAACTATGATATTTATTATTTTATTTTGCTTTAAACTTTACAAAATCGGTGCAGATTTCGCTCGATCTAATTCTTAATTTTTCTCCGGTTTTGTGAACTTCCCGCAGCCCCAGGAGTATTTTTCGAACACTCCGCATCGAAATACATCGATTTACGTAATAAAATCCCCATGTAAAATTTTTACGGATTTTGAAAAAAACGTAAGGTTAACCCCTTTGAAGTTTTTTGACCCCAAAAAATGAAAGTACGAAATCTCCAGCTTTTTTCGCGTTTTCTGATGTAGATTTTGCAGAAAATTCGATTGGCGCACGCAGTTTTCCCGTAACTATGATATTTATTATTTTATTTTGCTTTAAACTTTACAAAATCGGTGCAGATTTCGCTCGATCTAATTCTTAATTTTTCTCCGGTTTTGTGAACTTCCCGCAGCCCCAGGAGTATTTTTCGAACACTCCGCATCGAAATACATCGATTTACGTAATAAAATCCCCATGTAAAATTTTTACGGATTTTGAAAAAAACGTAAGGTTAACCCCTTTGAAGTTTTTTGACCCCAAAAAATGAAAGTACGAAATCTCCAGCTTTTTTCGCGTTTTCTGATGTAGATTTTGCAGAAAATTCGATTGGCGCACGCAGTTTTCCCGTAACTATGATATTTATTATTTTATTTTGCTTTAAACTTTACAAAATCGGTGCAGATTTCGCTCGATCTAATTCTTAATTTTTCTCCGGTTTTGTGAACTTCCCGCAGCCCCAGGAGTATTTTTCGAACACTCCGCATCGAAATACATCGACTTACGTAATAAAATCCCCATGTAAAATTTTTACGGATTTTGAAAAAAACGTAAGGTTAACCCCTTTGAAGTTTTTTGACCCCAAAAAATGAAAGTACGAAATCTCCAGCTTTTTTCGCGTTTTCTGATGTAGATTTTGCAGAAAATTCGATTGGCGCACGCAGTTTTCCCGTAACTATGATATTTATTATTTTATTTTGCTTTAAACTTTACAAAATCGGTGCAGATTTCGCTCGATCTAATTCTTAATTTTTCTCCGGTTTTGTGAACTTCCCGCAGCCCCAGGAGTATTTTTCGAACACTCCGCATCGAAATACATCGATTTACGTAATAAAATCCCCATGTAAAATTTTTACGGATTTTGAAAAAAACGTAAGGTTAACCCCTTTGAAGTTTTTTGACCCCAAAAAATGAAAGTACGAAATCTCCAGCTTTTTCGCGTTTTCTGATGTAGATTTTGCAGAAAATTCGATTGGCGCACGCAGTTTTCCCGTAACTATGATATTTATTATTTTATTTTGCTTTAAACTTTACAAAATCGGTGCAGATTTCGCTCGATCTAATTCTTAATTTTTCTCCGGTTTTGTGAACTTCCCGCAGCCCCAGGAGTATTTTTCGAACACTCCGCATCGAAATACATCGATTTACGTAATAAAATCCCCATGTAAAATTTTTACGGATTTTGAAAAAAACGTAAGGTTAACCCCTTTGAAGTTTTTTGACCCCAAAAAATGAAAGTACGAAATCTCCAGCTTTTTTCGCGTTTTCTGATGTAGATTTTGCAGAAAATTCGATTGGCGCACGCAGTTTTCCCGTAACTATGATATTTATTATTTTATTTTGCTTTAAACTTTACAAAATCGGTGCAGATTTCGCTCGATCTAATTCTTAATTTTTCTCCGGTTTTGTGAACTTCCCGCAGCCCCAGGAGTATTTTTCGAACACTCCGCATCGAAATACTACGATTTACGTAATAAAATCCCCATGTAAAATTTTTACGGATTTTGAAAAAAACGTAAGGTTAACCCCTTTGAAGTTTATGACCCCAAAAAGTGAAAGTACGAAATCTCCAGCATTTTTCGCGTTTTCTGATGTAGATTTTGCAGAAAATTCGATTGGCGCACGCAGTTTTCCCGTAACTATGATATTTATTATTTTATTTTGCTTTAAACTTTACAAAATCGGTGCAGATTTCGCTCGATCTTATTCTTAATTTTTCTCCGGTTTTGTGAACTTCCCGCAGCCCCAGGAGTATTTTTCGAACACTCCGCATCGAAATACATCGATTTACGTAATAAAATCCCCATGTAAAATTTTTACGGATTTTGAAAAAAACGTAAGGTTAACCCCTTTGAAGTTTTTTGACCCCAAAAAATGAAAGTACGAAATCTCCAGCTTTTTTCGCGTTTTCTGATGTAGATTTTGCAGAAAATTCGATTGGCGCACGCAGTTTTCCCGTAACTATGATATTTATTATTTTATTTTGCTTTAAACTTTACAAAATCGGTGCAGATTTCGCTCGATCTAATTCTTAATTTTTCTCCGGTTTTGTGAACTTCCCGCAGCCCCAGGAGTATTTTTCGAACACTCCGCATCGAAATACATCGATTTACGTAATAAAATCCCCATGTAAAATTTTTACGGATTTTGAAAAAAACGTAAGGTTAACCCTTTGAAGTTTTTTGACCCCAAAAAATGAAAGTACGAAATCTCCAGCTTTTTTCGCGTTTTCTGATGTAGATTTTGCAGAAAATTCGATTGGCGCACGCAGTTTTCCCGTAACTATGATATTTATTATTTTATTTTGCTTTAAACTTTACAAAATCGGTGCAGTTTTCGCTCGATCTAATTCTTAATTTTTCTCCGGTTTTGTGAACTTCCCGCAGCCCCAGGAGTATTTTTCGAACACTCCGCATCGAAATACTACGATTTACGTAATAAAATCCCCATGTAAAATTTTTACGGATTTTGAAAAAAACGTAAGGTTAACCCCTTTGAAGTTTTTTGACCCCAAAAAATGAAAGTACGAAATCTCCAGCTTTTTTCGCGTTTTCTGATGTAGATTTTGCAGAAAATTCGATTGGCGCACGCAGTTTTCCCGTAACTATGATATTTATTATTTTATTTTGCTTTAAACTTTACAAAATCGGTGCAGATTTCGCTCGATCTAATTCTTAATTTTTCTCCGGTTTTGTGAACTTCCCGCAGCCCCAGGAGTATTTTTCGAACACTCCGCATCGAAATACATCGATTTACGTAATAAAATCCCCATGTAAAATTTTTACGGATTTTGAAAAAAACGTAAGGTTAACCCCTTTGAAGTTTTTTGACCCCAAAAAATGAAAGTACGAAATCTCCAGCTTTTTTCGCGTTTTCTGATGTAGATTTTGCAGAAAATTCGATTGGCGCACGCAGTTTTCCCGTAACTATGATATTTATTATTTTATTTTGCTTTAAACTTTACAAAATCGGTGCAGATTTCGCTCGATCTAATTCTTAATTTTTCTCCGGTTTTGTGAACTTCCCGCAGCCCCAGGAGTATTTTTCGAACACTCCGCATCGAAATACATCGATTTACGTAATAAAATCCCCATGTAAAATTTTTACGGATTTTGAAAAAAACGTAAGGTTAACCCCTTTGAAGTTTTTTGACCCCAAAAAATGAAAGTACGAAATCTCCAGCTTTTTTCGCGTTTTCTGATGTAGATTTTGCAGAAAATTCGATTGGCGCACGCAGTTTTCCCGTAACTATGATATTTATTATTTTATTTTGCTTTAAACTTTACAAAATCGGTGCAGATTTCGCTCGATCTAATTCTTAATTTTTCTCCGGTTTTGTGAACTTCCCGCAGCCCCAGGAGTATTTTTCGAACACTCCGCATCGAAATACATCGATTTACGTAATAAAATCCCCATGTAAAATTTTTACGGATTTTGAAAAAAACGTAAGGTTAACCCCTTTGAAGTTTTTTGACCCCAAAAAATGAAAGTACGAAATCTCCAGCTTTTTTCGCGTTTTCTGATGTAGATTTTGCAGAAAATTCGATTGGCGCACGCAGTTTTCCCGTAACTATGATATTTATTATTTTATTTTGCTTTAAACTTTACAAAATCGGTGCAGATTTCGCTCGATCTAATTCTTAATTTTTCTCCGGTTTTGTGAACTTCCCGCAGCCCCAGGAGTATTTTTCGAACACTCCGCATCGAAATACATCGATTTACGTAATAAAATCCCCATGTAAAATTTTTACGGATTTTGAAAAAAACGTAAGGTTAACCCCTTTGAAGTTTTTTGACCCCAAAAAATGAAAGTACGAAATCTCCAGCTTTTTTCGCGTTTTCTGATGTAGATTTTGCAGAAAATTCGATTGGCGCACGCAGTTTTCCCGTAACTATGATATTTATTATTTTATTTTGCTTTAAACTTTACAAAATCGGTGCAGATTTCGCTCGATCTAATTCTTAATTTTTCTCCGGTTTTGTGAACTTCCCGCAGCCCCAGGAGTATTTTTCGAACACTCCGCATCGAAATACATCGATTTACGTAATAAAATCCCCATGTAAAATTTTTACGGATTTTGAAAAAAACGTAAGGTTAACCCCTTTGAAGTTTTTTGACCCCAAAAAATGAAAGTACGAAATCTCCAGCTTTTTTCGCGTTTTCTGATGTAGATTTTGCAGAAAATTCGATTGGCGCACGCAGTTTTCCCGTAACTATGATATTTATTATTTTATTTTGCTTTAAACTTTACAAAATCGGTGCAGATTTCGCTCGATCTTATTCTTAATTTTTCTCCGGTTTTGTGAACTTCCCGCAGCCCCAGGAGTATTTTTCGAACACTCCGCATCGAAATACATCGATTTACGTAATAAAATCCCCATGTAAAATTTTTACGGATTTTGAAAAAAACGCAAGGTTAACCCCTTTGAAGTTTTTTGACCCCAAAAAATGAAAGTACGAAATCTCCAGCTTTTTTCGCGTTTTCTGATGTAGATTTTGCAGAAAATTCGATTGGCGCACGCAGTTTTCCCGTAACTATGATATTTATTATTTTATTTTGCTTTAAACTTTACAAAATCGGTGCAGATTTCGCTCGATCTAATTCTTAATTTTTCTCCGGTTTTGTGAACTTCCCGCAGCCCCAGGAGTATTTTTCGAACACTCCGCATCGAAATACATCGATTTACGTAATAAAATCCCCATGTAAAATTTTTACGGATTTTGAAAAAAACGTAAGGTTAACCCCTTTGAAGTTTTTTGACCCCAAAAAATGAAAGTACGAAATCTCCAGCTTTTTTCGCGTTTTCTGATGTAGATTTTGCAGAAAATTCGATTGGCGCACGCAGTTTTCCCGTAACTATGATATTTATTATTTTATTTTGCTTTAAACTTTACAAAATCGGTGCAGATTTCGCTCGATCTAATTCTTAATTTTTCTCCGGTTTTGTGAACTTCCCGCAGCCCCAGGAGTATTTTTCGAACACTCCGCATCGAAATACATCGATTTACGTAATAAAATCCCCATGTAAAATTTTTACGGATTTTGAAAAAAACGTAAGGTTAACCCCTTTGAAGTTTTTTGACCCCAAAAAATGAAAGTACGAAATCTCCAGCTTTTTTCGCGTTTTCTGATGTAGATTTTGCAGAAAATTCGATTGGCGCACGCAGTTTTCCCGTAACTATGATATTTATTATTTTATTTTGCTTTAAACTTTACAAAATCGGTGCAGATTTCGCTCGATCTAATTCTTAATTTTTCTCCGGTTTTGTGAACTTCCCGCAGCCCCAGGAGTATTTTTCGAACACTCCGCATCGAAATACATCGATTTACGTAATAAAATCCCCATGTAAAATTTTTACGGATTTTGAAAAAAACGTAAGGTTAACCCCTTTGAAGTTTTTTGACCCCAAAAAATGAAAGTACGAAATCTCCAGCTTTTTTCGCGTTTTCTGATGTAGATTTTGCAGAAAATTCGATTGGCGCACGCAGTTTTCCCGTAACTATGATATTTATTATTTTATTTTGCTTTAAACTTTACAAAATCGGTGCAGATTTCGCTCGATCTAATTCTTAATTTTTCTCCGGTTTTGTGAACTTCCCGCAGCCCCAGGAGTATTTTTCGAACACTCCGCATCGAAATACATCGATTTACGTAATAAAATCCCCATGTAAAATTTTTACGGATTTTGAAAAAAACGTAAGGTTAACCCCTTTGAAGTTTTTTGACCCCAAAAAATGAAAGTACGAAATCTCCAGCTTTTTTCGCGTTTTCTGATGTAGATTTTGCAGAAAATTCGATTGGCGCACGCAGTTTTCCCGTAACTATGATATTTATTATTTTATTTTGCTTTAAACTTTACAAAATCGGTGCAGATTTCGCTCGATCTAATTCTTAATTTTTCTCCGGTTTTGTGAACTTCCCGCAGCCCCAGGAGTATTTTTCGAACACTCCGCATCGAAATACATCGATTTACGTAATAAAATCCCCATGTAAAATTTTTACGGATTTTGAAAAAAACGTAAGGTTAACCCCTTTGAAGTTTTTTGACCCCAAAAAATGAAAGTACGAAATCTCCAGCTTTCTTCGCGTTTTCTGATGTAGATTTTGCAGAAAATTCGATTGGCGCACGCAGTTTTCCCGTAACTATGATATTTATTATTTTATTTTGCTTTAAACTTTACAAAATCGGTGCAGATTTCGCTCGATCAAATTCTTAATTTTTCTCCGGTTTTGTGAACTTCCCGCAGCCCCAGGAGTATTTTTCGAACACTCCGCATCGAAATACATCGATTTACGTAATAAAATCCCCATGTAAAATTTTTACGGATTTTGAAAAAAACGTAAGGTTAACCCCTTTGAAGTTTTTTGACCCCAAAAAATGAAAGTACGAAATCTCCAGTTTTTTCGCGTTTTCTGATGTAGATTTTGCAGAAAATTCGATTGGCGCACGCAGTTTTCCCGTAACTATGATATTTATTATTTTATTTTGCTTTAAACTTTACAAAATCGGTGCAGATTTCGCTCGATCTAATTCTTAATTTTTCTCCGGTTTTGTGAACTTCCCGCAGCCCCAGGAGTATTTTTCGAACACTCCGCATCGAAATACATCGATTTACGTAATAAAATCCCCATGTAAAATTTTTACGGATTTTGAAAAAAACGTAAGGTTAACCCCTTTGAAGTTTTTTGACCCCAAAAAATGAAAGTACGAAATCTCCAGCTTTTTTCGCGTTTTCTGATGTAGATTTTGCAGAAAATTCGATTGGCGCACGCAGTTTTCCCGTAACTATGATATTTATTATTTTATTTTGCTTTAAACTTTACAAAATCGGTGCAGATTTCGCTCGATCTAATTCTTAATTTTTCTCCGGTTTTGTGAACTTCCCGCAGCCCCAGGAGTATTTTTCGAACACTCCGCATCGAAATACATCGATTTACGTAATAAAATCCCCATGTAAAATTTTTACGGATTTTGAAAAAAACGTAAGGTTAACCCCTTTGAAGTTTTTTGACCCCAAAAAATGAAAGTACGAAATCTCCAGCTTTCTTCGCGTTTTCTGATGTAGATTTTGCAGAAAATTCGATTGGCGCACGCAGTTTTCCCGTAACTATGATATTTATTATTTTATTTTGCTTTAAACTTTACAAAATCGGTGCAGATTTCGCTCGATCAAATTCTTAATTTTTCTCCGGTTTTGTGAACTTCCCGCAGCCCCAGGAGTATTTTTCGAACACTCCGCATCGAAATACATCGATTTACGTAATAAAATCCCCATGTAAAATTTTTACGGATTTTGAAAAAAACGTAAGGTTAACCCCTTTGAAGTTTTTTGACCCCAAAAAATGAAAGTACGAAATCTCCAGTTTTTTCGCGTTTTCTGATGTAGATTTTGCAGAAAATTCGATTGGCGCACGCAGTTTTCCCGTAACTATGATATTTATTATTTTATTTTGCTTTAAACTTTACAAAATCGGTGCAGATTTCGCTCGATCTAATTCTTAATTTTTCTCCGGTTTTGTGAACTTCCCGCAGCCCCAGGAGTATTTTTCGAACACTCCGCATCGAAATACATCGATTTACGTAATAAAATCCCCATGTAAAATTTTTACGGATTTTGAAAAAAACGTAAGGTTAACCCCTTTGAAGTTTTTTGACCCCAAAAAATGAAAGTACGAAATCTCCAGCTTTTTTCGCGTTTTCTGATGTAGATTTTGCAGAAAATTCGATTGGCGCACGCAGTTTTCCCGTAACTATGATATTTATTATTTTATTTTGCTTTAAACTTTACAAAATCGGTGCAGATTTCGCTCGATCTAATTCTTAATTTTTCTCCGGTTTTGTGAACTTCCCGCAGCCCCAGGAGTATTTTTCGAACACTCCGCATCGAAATACATCGATTTACGTAATAAAATCCCCATGTAAAATTTTTACGGATTTTGAAAAAAACGTAAGGTTAACCCCTTCGAAGTTTTTTGACCCCAAAAAATGAAAGTACGAAATCTCCAGCTTTTTTCGCGTTTTCTGATGTAGATTTTGCAGAAAATTCGATTGGCGCACGCAGTTTTCCCGTAACTATGAAATTTATTATTTTATTTTGCTTTAAACTTTACAAAATCGGTGCAGATTTCGCTCGATCTTATTCTTAATTTTTCTCCGGTTTTGTGAACTTCCCGCAGCCCCAGGAGTATTTTTCGAACACTCCGCATCGAAATACATCGATTTACGTAATAAAATCCCCATGTAAAATTTTTACGGATTTTGAAAAAAACGTAAGGTTAACCCCTTTGAAGTTTTTTGACCCCAAAAAATGAAAGTACGAAATCTCCAGCTTTTTTCGCGTTTTCTGATGTAGATTTTGCAGAAAATTCGATTGGCGCACGCAGTTTTCCCGTAACTATGATATTTATTATTTTATTTTGCTTTAAACTTTACAAAATCGGTGCAGATTTCGCTCGATCTAATTCTTAATTTTTCTCCGGTTTTGTGAACTTCCCGCAGCCCCAGGAGTATTTTTCGAACACTCCGCATCGAAATACATCGATTTACGTAATAAAATCCCCATGTAAAATTTTTACGGATTTTGAAAAAAACGTAAGGTTAACCCCTTTGAAGTTTTTTGACCCCAAAAAATGAAAGTACGAAATCTCCAGCTTTCTTCGCGTTTTCTGATGTAGATTTTGCAGAAAATTCGATTGGCGCACGCAGTTTTCCCGTAACTATGATATTTATTATTTTATTTTGCTTTAAACTTTACAAAATCGGTGCAGATTTCGCTCGATCAAATTCTTAATTTTTCTCCGGTTTTGTGAACTTCCCGCAGCCCCAGGAGTATTTTTCGAACACTCCGCATCGAAATACATCGATTTACGTAATAAAATCCCCATGTAAAATTTTTACGGATTTTGAAAAAAACGTAAGGTTAACCCCTTTGAAGTTTTTTGACCCCAAAAAATGAAAGTACGAAATCTCCAGTTTTTTCGCGTTTTCTGATGTAGATTTTGCAGAAAATTCGATTGGCGCACGCAGTTTTCCCGTAACTATGATATTTATTATTTTATTTTGCTTTAAACTTTACAAAATCGGTGCAGATTTCGCTCGATCTAATTCTTAATTTTTCTCCGGTTTTGTGAGCTTCCCGCAGCCCCAGGAGTATTTTTCGAACACTCCGCATCGAAATACATCGATTTACGTAATAAAATCCCCATGTAAAATTTTTACGGATTTTGAAAAAAACGTAAGGTTAACCCCTTTGAAGTTTTTTGACCCCAAAAAATGAAAGTACGAAATCTCCAGCTTTTTTCGCGTTTTCTGATGTAGATTTTGCAGAAAATTCGATTGGCGCACGCAGTTTTCCCGTAACTATGATATTTATTATTTTATTTTGCTTTAAACTTTACAAAATCGGTGCAGATTTCGCTCGATCTAATTCTTAATTTTTCTCCGGTTTTGTGAACTTCCCGCAGCCCCAGGAGTATTTTTCGAACACTCCGCATCGAAATACATCGATTTACGTAATAAAATCCCCATGTAAAATTTTTACGGATTTTGCAAAAAACGTAAGGTTAACCCCTTTGAAGTTTTTTGACCCCAAAAAATGAAAGTACGAAATCTCCAGCTTTTTTCGCGTTTTCTGATGTAGATTTTGCAGAAAATTCGATTGGCGCACGCAGTTTTCCCGTAACTATGAAATTTATTATTTTATTTTGCTTTAAACTTTACAAAATCGGTGCAGATTTCGCTCGATCTTATTCTTAATTTTTCTCCGGTTTTGTGAACTTCCCGCAGCCCCAGGAGTATTTTTCGAACACTCCGCATCGAAATACATCGATTTACGTAATAAAATCCCCATGTAAAATTTTTACGGATTTTGAAAAAAACGTAAGGTTAACCCCTTTGAAGTTTTTTGACCCCAAAAAATGAAAGTACGAAATCTCCAGCTTTTTTCGCGTTTTCTGATGTAGATTTTGCAGAAAATTCGATTGGCGCACGCAGTTTTCCCGTAACTTTGATATTTATTATTTTATTTTGCTTTAAACTTTACAAAATCGGTGCAGATTTCGCTCGATCTAATTCTTAATTTTTCTCCGGTTTTGTGAACTTCCCGCAGCCCCAGGAGTATTTTTCGAACACTCCGCATCGAAATACATCGATTTACGTAATAAAATCCCCATGTAAAATTTTTACGGATTTTGAAAAAAACGTAAGGTTAACCCCTTTGAAGTTTTTTGACCCCAAAAAATGAAAGTACGAAATCTCCAGCTTTTTTCGCGTTTTCTGTTGTAGATTTTGCAGAAAATTCGATTGGCGCACGCAGTTTTCCCGTAACTATGATATTTATTATTTTATTTTGCTTTAAACTTTACAAAATCGGTGCAGATTTCGCTCGATCTTATTCTTAATTTTTCTCCGGTTTTGTGAACTTCCCGCAGCCCCAGGAGTATTTTTCGAACACTCCGCATCGAAATACATCGATTTACGTAATAAAATCCCCATGTAAAATTTTTACGGATTTTGAAAAAAACGTAAGGTTAACCCCTTTGAAGTTTTTTGACCCCAAAAAATGAAAGTACGAAATCTCCAGCTTTTTTCGCGTTTTCTGATGTAGATTTTGCAGAAAATTCGATTGGCGCACGCAGTTTTCCCGTAACTATGATATTTATTATTTTATTTTGCTTTAAACTTTACAAAATCGGTGCAGATTTCGCTCGATCTAATTCTTAATTTTTCTCCGGTTTTGTGAACTTCCCGCAGCCCCAGGAGTATTTTTCGAACACTCCGCATCGAAATACATCGATTTACGTAATAAAATCCCCATGTAAAATTTTTACGGATTTTGAAAAAAACGTAAGGTTAACCCCTTTGAAGTTTTTTGACCCCAAAAAATGAAAGTACGAAATCTCCAGCTTTTTTCGCGTTTTCTGATGTAGATTTTGCAGAAAATTCGATTGGCGCACGCAGTTTTCCCGTAACTATGATATTTATTATTTTATTTTGCTTTAAACTTTACAAAATCGGTGCAGATTTCGCTCGATCTAATTCTTAATTTTTCTCCGGTTTTGTGAACTTCCCGCAGCCCCAGGAGTATTTTTCGAACACTCCGCATCGAAATACATCGATTTACGTAATAAAATCCCCATGTAAAATTTTTACGGATTTTGAAAAAACGTAAGGTTAACCCCTTTGAAGTTTTTTGACCCCAAAAAATGAAAGTACGAAATCTCCAGCTTTTTTCGCGTTTTCTGATGTAGATTTTGCAGAAAATTCGATTGGCGCACGCAGTTTTCCCGTAACTATGATATTTATTATTTTATTTTGCTTTAAACTTTACAAAATCGGTGCAGATTTCGCTCGATCTTATTCTTAATTTTTCTCCGGTTTTGTGAACTTCCCGCAGCCCCAGGAGTATTTTTCGAACACTCCGCATCGAAATACATCGATTTACGTAATAAAATCCCCATGTAAAATTTTTACGGATTTTGAAAGTTTTTTGACCCCAAAAAATGAAAGTACGAAATCTCCAGCTTTTTTCGCGTTTTCTGATGTAGATTTTGCAGAAAATTCGATTGGCGCACGCAGTTTTCCCGTAACTATGATATTTATTATTTTATTTTGCTTTAAACTTTACAAAATCGGTGCAGATTTCGCTCGATCTAATTCTTAATTTTTCTCCGGTTTTGTGAACTTCCCGCAGCCCCAGGAGTATTTTTCGAACACTCCGCATCGAAATACATCGATTTACGTAATAAAATCCCCATGTAAAATTTTTACGGATTTTGAAAAAAACGTAAGGTTAACCCCTTTGAAGTTTTTTGACCCCAAAAAATGAAAGTACGAAATCTCCAGCTTTTTTCGCGTTTTCTGATGTAGATTTTGCAGAAAATTCGATTGGCGCACGCAGTTTTCCCGTAACTATGATATTTATTATTTTATTTTGCTTTAAACTTTACAAAATCGGTGCAGATTTCGCTCGATCTAATTCTTAATTTTTCTCCGGTTTTGTGAACTTCCCGCAGCCCCAGGAGTATTTTTCGAACACTCCGCATCGAAATACATCGATTTACGTAATAAAATCCCCATGTAAAATTTTTACGGATTTTGAAAAAACGTAAGGTTAACCCCTTTGAAGTTTTTTGACCCCAAAAAATGAAAGTACGAAATCTCCAGCTTTTTTCGCGTTTTCTGATGTAGATTTTGCAGAAAATTCGATTGGCGCACGCAGTTTTCCCGTAACTATGATATTTATTATTTTATTTTGCTTTAAACTTTACAAAATCGGTGCAGATTTCGCTCGATCTTATTCTTAATTTTTCTCCGGTTTTGTGAACTTCCCGCAGCCCCAGGAGTATTTTTCGAACACTCCGCATCGAAATACATCGATTTACGTAATAAAATCCCCATGTAAAATTTTTACGGATTTTGAAAAAAACGTAAGGTTAACCCCTTTGAAGTTTTTTGACCCCAAAAAATGAAAGTACGAAATCTCCAGCTTTTTTCGCGTTTTCTGATGTAGATTTTGCAGAAAATTCGATTGGCGCACGCAGTTTTCCCGTAACTATGATATTTATTATTTTATTTTGCTTTAAACTTTACAAAATCGGTGCAGATTTCGCTCGATCTAATTCTTAATTTTTCTCCGGTTTTGTGAACTTCCCGCAGCCCCAGGAGTATTTTTCGAACACTCCGCATCGAAATACATCGATTTACGTAATAAAATCCCCATGTAAAATTTTTACGGATTTTGAAAAAAACGTAAGGTTAACCCCTTTGAAGTTTTTTGACCCCAAAAAATGAAAGTACGAAATCTCCAGTTTTTTCGCGTTTTCTGATGTAGATTTTGCAGAAAATTCGATTGGCGCACGCAGTTTTCCCGTAACTATGATATTTATTATTTTATTTTGCTTTAAACTTTACAAAATCGGTGCAGATTTCGCTCGATCTAATTCTTAATTTTTCTCCGGTTTTGTGAACTTCCCGCAGCCCCAGGAGTATTTTTCGAACACTCCGCATCGAAATACATCGATTTACGTAATAAAATCCCCATGTAAAATTTTTACGGATTTTGAAAAAAACGTAAGGTTAACCCCTTTGAAGTTTTTTGACCCCAAAAAATGAAAGTACGAAATCTCCAGTTTTTTCGCGTTTTCTGATGTAGATTTTGCAGAAAATTCGATTGGCGCACGCAGTTTTCCCGTAACTATGATATTTATTATTTTATTTTGCTTTAAACTTTACAAAATCGGTGCAGATTTCGCTCGATCTAATTCTTAATTTTTCTCCGGTTTTGTGAACTTCCCGCAGCCCCAGGAGTATTTTTCGAACACTCCGCATCGAAATACATCGATTTACGTAATAAAATCCCCATGTAAAATTTTTACGGATTTTGAAAAAAACGTAAGGTTAACCCCTTTGAAGTTTTTTGACCCCAAAAAATGAAAGTACGAAATCTCCAGTTTTTTCGCGTTTTCTGATGTAGATTTTGCAGAAAATTCGATTGGCGCACGCAGTTTTCCCGTAACTATGATATTTATTATTTTATTTTGCTTTAAACTTTACAAAATCGGTGCAGATTTCGCTCGATCTAATTCTTAATTTTTCTCCGGTTTTGTGAACTTCCCGCAGCCCCAGGAGTATTTTTCGAACACTCCGCATCGAAATACATCGATTTACGTAATAAAATCCCCATGTAAAATTTTTACGGATTTTGAAAAAAACGTAAGGTTAACCCCTTTGAAGTTTTTTGACCCCAAAAAATGAAAGTACGAAATCTCCAGCTTTTTTCGCGTTTTCTGATGTAGATTTTGCAGAAAATTCGATTGGCGCACGCAGTTTTCCCGTAACTATGATATTTATTATTTTATTTTGCTTTAAACTTTACAAAATCGGTGCAGATTTCGCTCGATCTAATTCTTAATTTTTCTCCGGTTTTGTGAACTTCCCGCAGCCCCAGGAGTATTTTTCGAACACTCCGCATCGAAATACATCGATTTACGTAATAAAATCCCCATGTAAAATTTTTACGGATTTTGAAAAAAACGTAAGGTTAACCCCTTTGAAGTTTTTTGACCCCAAAAAACGAAAGTACGATATCTCCAGCTTTTTTCGCGTTTTCTGATGTAGATTTTGCAGAAAATTCGATTGGCGCACGCAGTTTTCCCGTAACTATGATATTTATTATTTTATTTTGCTTTAAACTTTACAAAATCGGTGCAGATTTCGCTCGATCTAATTCTTAATTTTTCTCCGGTTTTGTGAACTTCCCGCAGCCCCAGGAGTATTTTTCGAACACTCCGCATCGAAATACATCGATTTACGTAATAAAATCCCCATGTAAAATTTTTACGGATTTTGAAAAAAACGTAAGGTTAACCCCTTTGAAGTTTTTTGACCCCAAAAAATGAAAGTACGAAATCTCCAGCTTTTTTCGCGTTTTCTGATGTAGATTTTGCAGAAAATTCGATTGGCGCACGCAGTTTTCCCGTAACTATGATATTTATTATTTTATTTTGCTTTAAACTTTACAAAATCGGTGCAGATTTCGCTCGATCTAATTCTTAATTTTTCTCCGGTTTTGTGAACTTCCCGCAGCCCCAGGAGTATTTTTCGAACACTCCGCATCGAAATACATCGATTTACGTAATAAAATCCCCATGTAAAATTTTTACGGATTTTGAAAAAAACGTAAGGTTAACCCCTTTGAAGTTTTTTGACCCCAAAAAATGAAAGTACGAAATCTCCAGCTTTTTTCGCGTTTTCTGATGTAGATTTTGCAGAAAATTCGATTGGCGCACGCAGTTTTCCCGTAACTATGATATTTATTATTTTATTTTGCTTTAAACTTTACAAAATCGGTGCAGATTTCGCTCGATCTAATTCTTAATTTTTCTCCGGTTTTGTGAACTTCCCGCAGCCCCAGGAGTATTTTTCGAACACTCCGCATCGAAATACATCGATTTACGTAATAAAATCCCCATGTAAAATTTTTACGGATTTTGAAAAAAACGTAAGGTTAACCCCTTTGAAGTTTTTTGACCCCAAAAAATGAAAGTACGAAATCTCCAGCTTTTTTCGCGTTTTCTGATGTAGATTTTGCAGAAAATTCGATTGGCGCACGCAGTTTTCCCGTAACTATGATATTTATTATTTTATTTTGCTTTAAACTTTACAAAATCGGTGCAGATTTCGCTCGATCTAATTCTTAATTTTTCTCCGGTTTTGTGAACTTCCCGCAGCCCCAGGAGTATTTTTCGAACACTCCGCATCGAAATACATCGATTTACGTAATAAAATCCCCATGTAAAATTTTTACGGATTTTGAAAAAAACGTAAGGTTAACCCCTTTGAAGTTTTTTGACCCCAAAAAATGAAAGTACGAAATCTCCAGCTTTTTTCGCGTTTTCTGATGTAGATTTTGCAGAAAATTCGATTGGCGCACGCAGTTTTCCCGTAACTATGATATTTATTATTTTATTTTGCTTTAAACTTTACAAAATCGGTGCAGATTTCGCTCGATCTAATTCTTAATTTTTCTCCGGTTTTGTGAACTTCCCGCAGCCCCAGGAGTATTTTTCGAACACTCCGCATCGAAATACATCGATTTACGTAATAAAATCCCCATGTAAAATTTTTACGGATTTTGAAAAAAACGTAAGGTTATAATTTTTTTCAAAAATCGCAAAAAATTTGGATGGGTTTTTTAGTGCATAAATCGACGTTTTCCGATGCGTATAGAGTACGAAAAACACGATTGCGCGCGTTTATTTGCGTTTTTAAAAAAAATCCTAAAAATTTTAAATTGTCTCTATTTTCCATAGGACGACGTATCCCGATGCGTAGGGTACGAAAAACGCAATTGCGCTCGCCGAAAATGCCGAAATGCGCGAGAAAATAGGGAAATAACAAAGTTGCTTTTCTTAGCCGAATAAAATCTAAATTATCATCCTTAGGTGAAATCTGTGCACGGCATTCAATTTTAAATTTTTAATCTTTCTCTATCAGGAGAGCAGAAGATCGAAGAGATGAAATTAAATACATAAGTATAATATTAAACATTTTATTTGGATTTTAAGTTTTTTTGTAAAATACACAAAATCTTTGGGTAGTTTTTCGAAATAGTGAAATTTCTCCAAGATTTTAAGGTAATTCTAGCGTAAACTGAGCAGAAAAATCGAATTCCGTGCGCAGATTGAAAAGTTGAAAAGAGGTTTAAAAACGCTATTTAAAAATATGATTTTCAACTATGGTCTCCATTTGAAAAAAACACAAGATTATGTTATAACTCTGAAACTGAGATATAGTATATTTAAAATCTCATTAGCCCATTTTATTGATCTTAAAAAAGTGTCCCAAAAAAGTGTTGACATTTTTTTGATAACTTGATAAACAACCGAGATATCGACAGTTATCGAAAATTCGAACTTTTGGCTATAACTCGAAAACAAAAAAAGGTAGCGAATTCTGGTTTTCGCCATTGAGCTTTTCTCGAAAAAAGAGATCGAGGATGCGCCATCCATTTTTTCATATCTCTTATAGTTACCGAGTTTCCCATAAGAACTATCGAAATTGGCCCACCCAGTACACCCACAAAAGATGAAAATAACAAAACGAGGTAACAGGCTTATGAAGTTAAAGATAAGGACTAAATATCCTGAAAGTTTCATATTTTCATCTCATAGCCAACACGATCATATTATAGCCTAAATAATGAGATTTTTTAAAATTTCAAAATTTCAAGTTGAGATTATTTTTATACAAAGTAGGCTAAAGGAGTAAAATGCAGGTTTTATTTCTTCCACTGTATGTGCACTTTATCTCTCAGAAATATTAGCTGTTTGCATTGAACAGTCGAAATACTGGAGTCAATTAAAAATCACCAAAAATCAATAAAATTCGGGTATTTTTAGCACCGTGTTATTTTTCAGGGGTATTGATTAAATGATTTTATATTTTTTATATTTGTTCATTTTCATAAAATATTTTTTGGATGGTAGGTTTTTTTGGTTAAAACACAAAAATACTTGTAGAATGAAGAAAATATTAGGAATAAAGAAATCATCCCTTGGTCTTATCGAACACAGTGAAAGAGAAAGGATACTGTAGAACAGTGTTGGACAGTTAAAAATGGAGCTTCATCCGGCAGGATCTATTAAGATAAAAAAGTATACTAAGTAAGAGCACTGAATTCTTTATTGAGTTCAAATGAAATACAATCGTAGTTTAACATAAAAAAAACTAAATAATACGTAGACTATGAGTTTATATACACAAAAATTGCTTCATAAACGCACACGACCTTATTGATATTACACCTCACATGGAGCTTAAGAGAAAGGTTTAGAAAAGGAAAATACGATAAAAAATCAAAACTTAAACATTTAGTATGATAGAGATATTATTCTTTTTAGATTTACATTGGCAGTGCACATATTTTACACTTAATAGATTCTAAAATGTCGTCTAGTACACAGTAAGCCCTTAAAACAGATTTAGTGGTTCGAATTATTTTATAATCGAGCAGCAAAATTGTACATTTATAATTTATTATTATTATCTTTAAACCTACTTAAACATTTAATTTGCTACCGAATGATAGTAGATATAAGTTCATTATTTCAACATGTAAGTAAATTGTATTACAACAGTTTAGTTTTACATTAGAATCTTTGGTTCACATATTTTGATTAAATTTAAAAGTTACTACTCGAAATAATTATGTATCTATCGACTAATTTGCAATAACACATTTTCACTAATTTGTTTTTAAATTTTGATATTGCACTTTAACGATGATATATTATTGAAGAACAGGTACGCGGAGAGTAACTTTTAAATCGTGGTCTAAGGCCCGTTTCACACTTGAACAACATTATCTTTTAATTTGTCCAAGACTGAAATGGTCGATAAAATATAAAATCTTATTAATTAATATGAAGCATTTCAGTGCCCATATATCGAGAGGGACCGAGAGAAGAACTAACTAAAGGTTAACATTACACTGGAATTGATTCATTTCTTTTTGATACACTTACAATTCGCATTATTGGCCTCAGTCCCGATTAAATGTACTAAATTTCATCCCAAAAAATAGATTTTTTAATAGAAGAAAAAATAAATAGTACTAGTGATTTGTTATATCTAAAAGATTCTATTAGAATTTCATACCTAACATTTATAAACACTTTTATGTCAAAAATATGAACATTTACACTCATTCACGCATATTTACAAAAGTTGTGTCATTATAAATAAATATTTAAAGCAACGCATTTTACATTTCACACTTTTAAAATAGTCACAATAACGTAGCATTAGTTTGAAGCCCATCCGTGGTCACTTTCTGAACAGCCCACGTAAAATTCTTAATATTATCAATTTTGAAAGTATGGAATGTATATTTGTAGTAATAAAGTTACTTAGGTGTAGTTATAAAAGCTATGCTTAACGAGTAAGGCTTTCAAAACACTGGCGGATTCAAATAAAAAAATCAAGATTCAAAATTTACATTTTCGCTCGTCCTACCTCCGCTAATCCGAACCCGCCACTGTTTGAAAATGTTTAATTAATTATCTACTCTTTTGATTTATTAAATTTTAGGTGCTGATTATAAAATTGTAATTTTAAATTAATAATAAGTCCAACTTTAAGCTGAAATGCTTCAAATTTTAGTTTGAATAAGCACAAACTTGAGTATCCAAATAAAAACGTAGCGAGCTAGAGCTTGCAGTTCTCATAAGCGAGGTCCGAAAAAAAATCAAAAATAAACTATCGACTAATTTGGTAATGCAAATCTTATAATTAAAGAAGTCTTTATTAATTGGTTAACTATTAACCGTAACTTTATGTACACATAACACAATTCTATTCGTAATAAATTAAAAACTTTTTTTATATACATAAAAATATGTACGCACGATTATTAATTAAACAAAAATTCATCAATTAAAACCTAAGATGATTTTTTTTGTATTTTTTAGTTGTGCTTATTTAAAAAACAAATTTACATCAGAATAACGATGATTATGCGAGAATTGAGGAAATCATACGAGGTACATCAAAAAATTTCTTTTACAGCCGGTAGGCCTTGTAAAGGTAAAAAGATATTGACAATTCTTTTTCTAGAAGAGTGGATGGTATTAGAGTAAAAGCCATTTGACAAACAATAGCATTAACAAATGAGGTGCCAACATTATGTTTGTTGCTGATGAGTCTCTAATTACACGGATGTCGTCTTGCTGAAGAAATGGTGCGTCGATCACGTGAATGATTCCGTTTGTGCATTCCACGTTGGGTCTGAATACTGGAATCTTGTGTCCCTTCCAATGGATTATGTACGCTGTGGAAAAAATACAAATTTCTACTACAAATCTTTTTACCCACAAAATACTGGCACTCAACCAACCACGAAGTGTAAATTACAACCATCTAAAGCCACAAATTTTAATAGCATGCAGTTTGTAACAGAAACACTAATATGTTAAAATTATTAACTTACAAGAATTAGAAGATTAATATTTACCCATACGGTTAAAGATCAAGTCGAGTTTTCACTTGCTACGTTATGCTTTTATTGTAGGTATATTATGTAATGATTAATGTATTTTTACACACCCGAGAGTCATTCAAATGTAACTGCGAGAAAAAAATGTTAATCCCGCTCAAAACTGTTATGTTAGGTTTCATTTGAACTGCCCTCGTATGTTTATTTTGTTATGTATTGGAATGAAGTTGTAAAAAACTAAAAAGTGAGTGTTGTGCTTATTGCGTAAACGTCGAAATATATCCGGAGAGAGAATTGCACAAGGTCAACATTTTTGTAAAAAGTCAGATGACTCCCTAGACTATCTGCCAAGTTTCGACCTTTCCCAAACGCCGAGATTGATCGAACAGATTACAAATTTCTTCTGGATTTGGAAAACTGAGTTTGAGTGAAAAAAAAATTAACTAGGAGTTACATGGGGGGGGGGGGGGAATATAATCCTTGCTGGATGACTGAAATTATAGCACCATCGAAAAGAATGCAAAACTGCAAATGATGACTGTGCAATTATCTCCGCGGTGTTCGCGCGTTAATGTTCTTGTAATTTAAAATTAAAAGTGTAAGTGTTAAAGCATCTACTGTACTGTACTGTAATCAAATTTCTATCCAACAACACCATCAATTTTAGTTCTACTTACATTTGTTGTAGGTACCAAGACGATTGACTGTTGTACAGAAATAAACGTTAATCATGACTATTTTGGAAACATGCAAAAAAATAATAAAGAATTTATAGAACTTACAGTGATCTGGCCGTTCTTCCACCGAAAGTTTTAAAACACCTCTTTGAGAGTTCAACTCCAGTTCTTTCCTAAATCCTAAATTGGAGGGTCCATTCGTGTCGTTTGTTAGAAGCTTGATCCGTTCCATTGTGTATGGATAATCAGATTCGACCAAGTGACGTTCCAGGATTTGACGAGCCTGCAAAGAAGTTATTTTAGTTGTTTTCGCCACCAAAATTAAAAGGTTGAGCGTTTACGTAGTATCCAAATTCCTTCATGAAGAGTTTCTTCACCGTGGATGGAATTTCAAGTCGGGCGTCATTCCAAGCCTTATCTCGTGGAACGAAATAAGTAAAGCGTTTGAGTGTGTTGTTTAACTGAGCGTTAAAATCGTTAAATTGGCCCAATTGGAACGTGTCACTAAAATTACAGTTTTAATTCTATCAAAGTCACAGTTAAGTAGCTTACTTTAGCATTGGGTCTTGCAGCAATTTATCAAGAACTGTAGTGTATGGGACTCCTAATACGCGATCGATGATGTGGATAATTCCATTAGTAGCTGCAATGTTTGCTTGAATTACGGTTGCATTTACGCCACCTCCTTCTACGCTCAGTGTACTATTTTCGCCCACCCCGGCGACATTGAAATATAAATTCTTGCGCTTATTTAATGTCGGAGCTTGGTATAGCTGCAATTTGTAATAAAACTTTTATCTTTAGGCGGAGAACACTGCACTTACTCTAAAATGCGCATTAAATTTTGAATAACGATAGGGGAGTTGCGGCCGAAACATGGGCGCTAACCACGCGCCTTTCGCAGTCACATTCTATAATGCATGAAGTGCATTTTTTGTTTTTACCATTTTACGACTTGACTTCCCTGGTTTATTTTATTCTCGGACTTGGAATAAAATAAAGTTTGATGGCGGATTTATTACCAAAGCGAGAACAATAATTTTAATTAGATTAAATGTACCGACGAAATGATTTAAATGCTTCGAGGACTGGAAGGCTGAAAGCAAATTCTCAGCTATTAATTTGCAAACGTTAGAAACGATGAATGACCTTTAGCTCTGCATCATAAATCAAAAATTGCCGAGATCGTTAAAACAAAATTTATATTCAAAAATTTAATTCGATATAATTAATTGAATTTTTGATGAATAGTTTTAGGAAGTTTATGCCGATGTGTGCACAATTTACGTGTATCAGGTGTTTTATCAGGACCTTCAGGTTAACTCGAGTAATTTTTCCTATTTTACAAACAATTAAAAGAATAAAATATAAAAAAGACGTAACACATCCCTAACACACAATAAAAAAAAAAACAAATAAAAAAGTCGAAATGTTCCGGAGTTGTACCTAAAAACCCTGATCACCGATTTTCTACCATTGCAAAAAATGCACATAAAGTAACAACGACTTACCTGCTTCTTGTTGTTTTTGACAATCTGGTCCTTGGTGAGCCTGGAATCGACCACCAAGTGCATGAACAAAATATCGCGCATACGTTCCTTATCGTGGACGATATTTTTTAAATTTCCATCAGTCCAGGCGGCATTGCTGGGTGCGAATAGGGTGACATCTCGAGCCCTCTCGATGGTTTTCAAAAATTCCTTACCGATATCGCCTGCGTCTGAGATTGCTTCGACAAACTTACTCAGAGGTCCTTCGCCTTTTTCCTACAGAAAAGTTTAGGTAAAGCTTTTTTTTAATTTATTAATCGGGACAGTGTAAATGAGAACTCTTATCCGTTTGACCTAAGTAACTTTTATCCTTTAAAATTTAGTTCGACCCTTGGAAGCTTTGGAGTAAAGTTTCGGGAAAAGGGTTATTATTTTTAATTATTCATTTATGGAAACAAAGCTTTCGCGTAAAGATTGAAGATCTTTGTAATTCACGAATACAATACAAAAACAGAAACGGTAGTGCAGTGTAGTGAATAATTTATTATTTTTGAACAATTGCAATTCATAATATGAATGCAACACCAACAATGTAACAACTATAAACTTTACATAAAAGCTGTTATTATTTAAAGTTTAAAATTTATGGAGCTTAATTTACTAAATAAAACATTGAGAGATAAATCCGACGCTAAAGGTTTTAAAATTGAAAACCATGAAACAAGTGTCGAGATCTTCTATTTTTAATTCCTTTTTAAGTTCCAATACGCGAGGGAGGAACAAAATGTTCGACCGTAGCATTTAAAATAATTTATTGTTGTTGTAGGGCGCTCTAAGTTAACTTAATCTTTAAAGGTTTCGGAATGGAGTGCGATGCTTCGGGTCCGACACCGGGAAATATTAAATAACTATCATGCTAATGGGCTTTTACACTACATGCGATTTTCGAAAACGACTCAAATTTTATTAATGTTACTCCAGGAATTACCAACAAAATTAAATTATTAAAAGCTTACTACATTGTTAATAATATTTTTAAACTTATTAAACAATTAACCCTTCTCCTGTCTAATTTAAGCCCTTAATCCATTAAAAATAATTATAACCGTCCAATAATTGCTACCAGTAGTTATAAAAATGTTGTCAGTTCGTCGATTCAGCACAACGCCGTCAAACCCGAACGCCGGCGCCGCGCCGCCCGGAACACCGACTGTTAAATTTAAATTCATTCTCCCAATTTAAAGGAAAGTTTGAAATAAAAATTGTAAGGATAAAATTTATTATTTTTATGCGAAGTATTGAGAGTTGGTTGGGTGATAAAGCGTTTTGAAATTGTATTTTCATTTTCAATTTGGATTGCAATTATTTCGCATAATGCCGTAGCGTATTTGGCGTAATTTTAAAGAATAGTCTTTTAAGGTTAGCCCTATATACAAAGTTTAGTCTTTGTACAAGGCAATTTCTTACCGAACAAAATCAATAATTCATTTTATTTGTGTTCTCCTTTATAAAAGGATATTTTAGCCATTTATTTTCGTACGCAGTGTGTTGGTTCCGTGTTTTAAATTACTTCGCTTAAATAATAATTCGTATAATTTCCAAAACATAATTTTTAAATAATAAATTTCAGAAAATTATTTCTTCCAGCTTTATTCGTTTTAAGTTTTGTGAGGATGAAACGAATAATTAATAATTTCGGCACGAACCTGCCTACATTATGCTGAGTTGTAACCATAAATACACATTAGTGTAAACATGATTAATGAGCAATAAAAAACTTTACCGTAACACGAATTCCTCCTTACTTTATACTTTGTAAAAATTTTACACACACACATTACCGTTTCGTTACGATTCAACCTTAATGAAGTAACAAAAAAGGCAACCGTGAGCCACGAACGCGTGTGCGAACGCGGCTTTAACCTAATGTGAATGAAAGTGCATTGATTACGGTGAAACCTAATTTTTGTGGTGCCCTGTAGATAATAAAATCAATTAATTACTGTACCTTTAGCTAAGCAGCAAATCAGCAGGAAATCAGGAAACAACCGGACGAAGACACAAAATAATAATAGTTTAACAATAATTAGTAATTACGTTTCGACACAAAATTTAGCGCAGTATAATTACTCTGTATACGATTAAATTTGAAAATAATTTATATTTTTTACCACAAGTTATTTAAAATTAGCAATCTATAAATTATTATAGTTGAAATTTAATGCAAAATGTGGCTGCCCTTAAATTCCATTACGGTTTGGTAAAGACTGCATTAAAATGTTAATTTATGTATTACCAAATAGCAAAAAACTTGTTAACATTTTGTATGTTATGATTTTGAATAATTTTCTATACAGAGTAACTGCTACTGCTGACAAAAAGTTAACTACACCTAAAGAAACAAGAAAACGTGCGAACCAGTTTATGTTATAGTTTTTGAAAAGAAAGCCAGGATTTTCTACAAGCAGGTCGTCTTTCTAACACCAAGGAAACAATTTTATATTAATTATTTATTTTCAAAAAATTTGATTGAAATGTCAGCGCGTTACGATGAAATAGGTAATCCCTACGGTTAACCAGAAATGGTAAGGCTAATGCGGTATTATTAACATTTGAAATGGAAGGATCAGGGAGAACGATGATAAAGCTCGAATTATTTATCAAGTAAAATTTAAATAAATACCACCTTCATTTATTTCGTATAATAATATGTCCAACGGGAAAAATTCTATTCTTGGGGGGGAGGGGGGGGGAGATTAAAAATCCAAATATCCATTTTTGTCGATCATTCAAGTCAAGCAAAGTTGCATTTGGCAGTTAGGCCAAAAATCCTTGCGAGGGGTAAACCCCACACCGCCAATTCCTATAATTAATTCCCTTGATTCCTAGATTTCTCTGCAGATACGGATGAGGAAAAGCTTTAAGCAACGTAAAGAAGCTTATATACAGCAGTGAGTGAAAGATAACGGGATCGATGATATTGTGATTGCTAACCTCTAGAGGTTTATGAGATTGCCTTGGGACCTTAAGTTAAATTTAAATTATAAACTCCAATCATCAGAAAAATGGCTTTCTGAGTATTCCATACCCCCAGACCGCCCAGTGCGTATTGCCGCTATATATTACATTTGTTGCGTGGGAAAAAGTGAAAGGTATCTATTTAAAATAATCAAACATAGAACATGCACAGAGAACCTCGATCTCTAAACTGGGAGGTCTGGGAGGTATGTAATAGTAGCCCTTAGTATCTGAGCAATCTTGTGCCTAAAGAAAAACTCACATTATGGTAGATAATCGTACACTTTCCCTACTCTAAAAGTGGGGGGGGGGAATCTTTCTTAAAAGCAATTTCTCACCTTTAAATGGCTGTAGCATCTAAACGAATAATTTATTAGTATCATTGGTTCTTAACTTTTTTAAAGAGCGTGAAATTCTCTACAAACTAAATTATAACACTTAAGTGTCTAAAAGTAACGACTATCGAGTTATGGATTAAATCAAGCGAAGAAATGTTATAAACTTTCAAGTTAAAGTTTATCCATTGTTGCAAACTCGCAAACTTTTAAATAAAAAACTTAAAAAAATTCTTGATAGCAGTAAATTGACGGGGTATAACTTTAGCCTAGTCACCTTTTTTGAAAACTCTACCAACTTTGTAAACAAAAGTAATATTGACGTAAAAAAGGTAAAGAAATTGCAAAAAATTAAAAACTAATTTCAGTTTTTCTGCGAAATAAATTTGATTTTCCGAAAAGTTTATCAAAGTAAAGTTGTAGCCCGTTAAGTTTGCTATCTGGGAAAAAAACTTATCAAAAAATAAAAGTAAGAATCCCCCCCTCTTTTTGAAACTTTTATTTAATATTTAATTAAATTTTTTTCAAAAACTGTAACAAAGAGGTTTGTGTTATATTTCTTGTTTCCTATTAGCAGGATGCGACATTAAAAAGCAAAACAAATTAAAGATTCGTTTGAAAAATCCAACATTTCTACTCTACAGTCTTAGAATTCTTTGTGCAAAGTAAACTAATTGTTTCCTAATTGTGCTCAAAATAAAACATAATTATTTTAGTTACTTATAAAAATTTTGTTAGTTAGATAAAAACGTCAGAATTTTATACAAACATTCCGTGTTGAAAAATCAGAAAGACGCTCAATTTTCCATGTAGTGGAAAACCAGACGAAAATAAAGACAGTAAAATAGGTTACAAAAATCTTGTGTGTTCGATAGTGTATGTGCTCAAGTGTTACAAGTATAAAGGAAAAACAATGCAAGAAAACATTCTCTGCGTAGCTACATCCGCATTTTAAAAATACATTTGGGAAAATTATTTGTTCATCCCAAGTCGTAACTTTTCGAGTAGGTACGCAGAAAATATTTTTGTATTTCGTGTACACAACATTTACAATAACAAAAATATTATAAATAAACATGGCGTACCTGTAAAAACTGCTTCACTGTAGTATCAACAACCATAAGTGGTTTTTGAATTAAATGAATAACACCATTATCCACGGGGATGTTGGCTTTTACAATTTCAGCTATAACAACTCCAGGCGAATGTTTCGAATCTCCAATTCGAGTTTCACTTTTTACGTATACTAAAATTAAAAGAAATTTATTTAAGGGTTTACTTATAATCAGCGCACGGTAATCCATCCGCCGTGTTGCCACTTTTACCTTTTTCTGTCTTATCGTTAGGTTCCTGAAAGAAAGTAATGTAAACTTTCAAGTTGTCTCCATTTGCAGCGGTGACGTATGCGACGTCCCTTTGGGTTGGAGCAGTGAAGAGGACCTTCTTGGGAATTAGATGGCCATCGATCGTTTTGTTATCGATCAGGTCAGATCGTACGGTCTGGAAAAACGAAATTAGGACTCTATGAAAAATAAAACAAGTAAACTTACGCCTTCGTCGATGGGCAGGAAGAAGGTATGCCCACCCAAGCTGTTGAAAACGTCGTCCTTTTGTAACTTCTCGACTCGTTCCCGGAAATTTCTAAGGAATAAAATATTATTGCGAGATAAGCATCAAAAAATAAATAAGTGAATTTACCTAAGACGATAAGGATTTATATCTAACAATTCGAAATTCTTTAAAAACTTCAAAGCGTTGGGATTATCCAAACCCAGTTCGGCTGTTCTTGGCGATGTTGTTGGAATGAGAACCTCGTCAATTTTGTGAACCACCTAAAAAAATATGCAAATTTAAGAAAACATTTTCCTTGCGTTTACCTTAAAAATTTAAAGTTTATTTTATTTATACTAAGCAAATAAAACGTATAACTTGGTAATATAAAAAGGCTTTTGCTTAAATAATCACAAGCTAGGAAAATTGAATAGTTAAAGCTGCGAATTGAGAAGATTACTCTTTGACATTGAGTGACTTCGAGAAAACCCTCGACGGCTTTAGAAAATAGTTTAAGATACAAAAAAATTGGTATTCCGCTTTTTACATTAAAATTTGTGTTTCTTATCTCAAATAGCAACTTTTTGTGTATTGGAAAAGGAAGTGGCTTGAAATTTATTTGCCTTCGGAAACGAATAATGCAGATACGATTTCCTCCTCGGAGACCATAAATGTTCATGAAACTTTTACGTTTGTTTACAGTTTATATAAACACTTTATCAAATACTCAATAGGCATCTAAAATAATAAAAATGGATTTTTGGGCGTACACGACGGCAGCATCGCGACGTGCCAACCCCAGATGTCAGTGATTCCAAACAAGAGGAGCTGTTGGTGTATGCCGAAAATTTATAATAAAGTACAAAATAAAAATTTATAAGTAATTCAAGGAAAGTACAAAATAAACTGCCTATTGCATTGAATAGTACGCAAAGTAGTTGTGACAGATAGGTTTATAATAAACGGAAGATTAAAACTTTTGGAAGTGGAGAGAGGAACTAAAAATTCTTTATTACAAAAAAGAGAACTTGCGAACTTGTTATTTTACAATAACAGCTTAAACTGAGCTTATCTGAATTAAAATTCATTTTAACAAAAAACCAGGTATACCAACACATAATATTGTATATTTCAACATTAATCCTACTAATTTTGTTGTGTTATACCTAATTTGTTTGTAAACTTCTTTAATTAATTGGTTGTAAAAATTTCGTTCAAATGAACTAAGCTTAAGTAGATTATTATAAAACTATGGTAGTCAATCCGGGGGGTCTGGGGGGCATGGAATGCCCTCCAGTGCACTCCTTGTAAATTAAATACCTCGAATTTATGCCACTTTATAAGATTATACAATTTACTGGTCTTAAGACACAAAACGTAGACTTAATGTAAGGTGGTAGGTAAAGAGTGCACTGGAGGGCATTCCATGCCCCCCCAGACCCCCCGGATTGCCACCAACGTTATGCCCCCTATAAAACTCTACTTGAAAATCTTAGAAAGTAGAATCAAATCCAGGGATCTGAAGAGTTATTTAGTTACTAATGGGACTTTTACATAATCAAGTAAGAGGAACCTCTTCCAAAATGGCATCCCAGGTTAAGTAACTGGGAATAATATTGACCTGGAAGCTAAATTGGGGCAAACATACTAGTTCTAAGACTACAAAAACTGGCATGGCTTTCTGACAGTGTCGAAGGGCTATGGAAAGATCATGGAGCTTCCCTCCCAAGATAAAACTCAAGAATCAACTTGATAACAACAGCGTCCTCTCTACATCAGCTGTAGGGATTGCTCTGTTTGGCCCTAACTGAGGTGATTGGAACCTTTGGCCTTGGAGACTCTCCTCTAGGGCTCTATCTGGGGGACAGGCTGTGAGAGCTGTTTTTAGCATGTGGGCAAGGAGCCTTTGGGATTCTGCTCGAGAAAGTTACCTTTTATGGATCTAAATGCTAATGGGGTTCCTACTAATTATGTGTTTGACATTCAGTCGGTTATAACAAGAACTGACGGGTCTAACCTATTACTGTACATGGATGGTTGCAAAAGCCATCCTGGCTTAGGTGCTATAGTTCCTCTGAACTATAGCCTGCCGCTAGGTAGATATGCCTCCGTCTTCCAAACGGAAATCATGGGTTTAAAAATAATTTGGATTTTCTTCCTCCTAAATTTTGAATGTATATTTTAGTTCGAGATAATACGAACCATCCTCGACGACTCAAGGAATGGAGAGAGGGAGAATTTAAATGAAAACCTCACCAAAAATAAAAATTACAGTTTAAACAATTTACCTGTTCTTTTCCATTATATTTTCCTTTGATGTCAGAATGAGGTAGAAGAAGCTGGGCATTGTTGACAAAAATATCATTGTGATATTGTCCTGGCCGCACTGTAATCCAAAGTGGCGGATGTCCTCCTAGCTCGGAACTCGTGTAACTTGTCGCACTCAATTGATCTGTAGTTTTGGCCAAACTTCCTGTAAAAATAAAGTAAAATAAATTCCTTGCTACACTGCGGCTTACGAAGAAACTTTATTTAAATTATTAATTGTTTGAGGGGCGGGGGGGGGGAGTTGCTTTGAATAAAAAGTGATAAATTGTTAAACTGGGTAAGTTCCAAATCATCTCAGCCTATAAAATTAAAATTCCTAGTCGCACACTTCAACCGCGCTGAAAAATAGTTAATTGCTTTGGGAGAAAACACATTATTATTCTGAAAGTGTTTTGTTAAATTAGAAAATTTTGTTGAGTCAAATAAAAATATTGCTTGCGATGTCAGCAATAGCTTCATATTTTGCGATGCTATTAAGCTGAAAGTAAAAATAAAGCTGAAAAAATAAGTATATACCCAACGAAGCTGTATATTAATTTTTTAAATTTTAATGTGTCGCGTTTGAAGTGGTTTAACACTTGGGCAGATCGCATGCAGAACTAAAGAATTTCATTAAATTATCTCCAGTTAAAAAACTCACTTGGTGCATATAAAATTTTCCGTTAGAAGTAGAAACTAATTTTCAGCGTAAACTCGAATATTTTATTTGAGATTTTTTATCAAAGTCTGCAGTGCTATCGGAGCAGTAAAACAAACATTTTTAATTATGGAGGGAAATCTTTTGTCATAAAGGAATTTGCTTTTGATTGAAATCAAAAAGCAATCTCGCTACTAATTAATTTCATATTTTTACGGATTTGTTTTGTTTTGGCCCTTCAAAATGGATCTGCTCAAAATAAACCAATAAGGTTTGACATTAAACAGAAGGACGACATGTAAAGGAGGATGTAGGCAGAAATACGACCATCACAAACAAATATTTACATAATTAAAGAACACTTACAATAATAGCAAGAAAATGGAGCTGCCATGTGTGAACTTTGAATGACGTCAGAGATTTTTAATATTCAATTTTAAAATCAATACCATTCGTAACAGAACTAGAAGTTCGCCAGAGCTACGCAAACCTGCCGAAAATTTTAAGACGGAGCCAAGCGGAATTCCTATTTAGGATATGAATATATCACTCCTGTATTACCGCAGTGCGACAATAAAGACAAACCCAAATTTAACACACATAATTATTTAAAGTAACTACCTACTCCAGTTTGCAATGAATTCATTCTTAATTAATGTTGTTGTTAAGCATTGTTGTTTCAGCACCATCATTTACATAATTATACCTACCGAATCATAAAAAACAAACAAGCAAGATTACAGATATTTAAATAATTACTATATAATTTTGTAAAAATTTATAAAATAGTTGGCAATTATCCAAAAGGAACGCCAACAACGAATTGATGAAAGCTATTATGACAAATCAAGTGCTTCAGTCTGAACATTCTGGATGTCGAGCAGGATAATTCCCAGTCCAACCAAGTCCCTGCTTTCTTGACATCAAAGCTTTATCAATGTCGAAAGTTAACTTCATATCTGGGTTAAGAATTTTAAAATAAAACAGAAAAATTCCTCGCCGGTCGATTCATACATTTAAAGCAGAAGAAAAATAATTAAATATAATAAATTCACATGCCCCACTTTTGACGCGCCAAATTGAGCGAGTTACACTTGGGATTGTGCTCTCGAGAACTGCGTTTTAAATAGCACAGTTAGCTACTACACCGAGAGATTTTCGTCTACTTGACACATTAATTTAAAATGTGTAAGTTTTCTAATCTCCATTTTATGTTAACGAAGAGGCAACAGAACAGGAATTTGTAAAAGAAGAGAAAGCTGCACTAAATTATTTCCTTCCCCTTTGGACCAAATAATCTAACAACAATTATTTATGGCCACCTAAGGGATATAATTTCGTACCTTATGAAAAGCAAATGAAAGAACAAGATCCAACTCCGTCCATTGCGCACTGGAAATATAGCAATTTTAATTAAATCGTGTAGGTAATTTTATAGTAATTAGTAGATATTGCTATTAATTTTTAGTAACTTCAATCGTATAACCCGATTTTAATGGCAATTGTAATTTGATTGAATTTTTTTTGGTTAAATTTTAACGGTTGTTTTATAGTCAATTAATTTTATTTGTTTGAAGTTAATTAAGCGCCAGTATATTTTAATTAAATAAGCACCCTTCAAAATACTCAATGAGGCTAAATCTATTTATCCTGTTTTTTTTTAAATTAATGCTGTCCGAATTAACTTTTTTTTTGAAATGTTGAAATTCTACTGATCAGAACACAATTTGGTTGAGTTTTTTCGATAAAATACAAAAAGCAGGAAATTTAGAAAATTTTTAAAATATCAGGGAGCGATCCTGACATGTCCCATTTCGACTCGACTTATTCCCATTGCGTTCGGCAACCGTAATTACTAATATATCCATGTTTCCAACATATCAAAAAGCTTTTAATGTTAATTGAAATATCAGACGCGGAATTTTGCGATATTAAGCTAGAATAACGAGCAGGATAAAAAAGCTGCAAAATAGTTGGTTGAACTAACTGAAATTTACCACTGTCATGCGATGTTCTCTGAGCATTAAAATAATTGAAATTTGCAGAATATTTTCTAGCTCAGACATTTTTTCATGCCAAGCGAACATTGACTTGGGGAGGTGTGTCGATTTATTTTGCATTTAGGTTACTGGAATACTGGACAATTTTACGGTGCAAAAAATCTGAGCAATTTTCCATTTGTCGGTTTCGGCCTGAAAGGAAACGATAAGAACTTTACGTATCCAAATGAGGCACAATAAATAAATTATTTAAATCACATTGGCCTCCTTTGCAAATTGGCATTTTTATTGGAGTCGGCTTCAATTGGGTTGTGCTTTTTATTTTTGTTCCATCTTCATCAAGGAAGTTATTAAAGCATAAGTACGCGATTATGACAAATAAACCCAAAACTACATTTGCATGTATACAATTTACATGGTAGAACTCGTACTTCCCCAAACATGTACAATGAAAGCCTTAGGCGTAATTATCTCCAAGTTTTCGCTATTAGCAAAACTCATTAGAGAATAGCGATAACATCAAGCTTTCCAGAAAAACAACCACTTAATACAAAAGCCACTTAGGCCGAAAAAACTTCACCCATATTTCGAAAACTATTGTTAAGATAATTATTTATGATTTTAATAAGTCTAATGCTTGAAAAGTGGAATTTCGGAGGAAGAAGCCGTAACCACTTCCCTATTATTATTATTCCTTCACCAGAAACGTTGTATACTTGAGAATTGACGAAAATCGCTTGGGGTATCAAAGAAACTAAGCTTGTTACTGTGTTCAACAGTCTATCCATTTTCGTATTGTTGCCGAAATATGCTGACTTGACTTTAAGAATTGTAATATCATTTCGCAAAACTCAAATACAGCACAAACTCATAATTGTATTGTCTGAGCAACTGACACTTCAGATTCATACAAACAAAATTTAGACATAATTATTTTGTCCAAATACTACCAACTTTAAAAACTCGTATTCCACTGAACTAATTAAACAAAATCAATAGAAAGCTTTTGGGCACCGCTTCTCTCATTTAAGTTTCCGCAATTATCAAAAAGAAAAGTTGAACAAAAACAAGACAAATACTGAAATTGAATAAACTGAAATTTATAAGTTGGTTGAAGTGAAAGAAGCTAAAATGTGGTTTTTAAAGTAGATGCAGCGTAATTTGGTTTTCTTTCCTGATTTTAATGAATATTTAATTTAATTTTATTTCAAGATTAAGCAAACATAAAACCGTAAAATTACTGCCTCAAAAATTGCATTTCTATAAAGTAACCCAATTAAATTGGAACATTACATAGTCTATTAATTTTCAATCTTAGTAATTAATTCATATGCAAATTAAATAAAGTTAGCGAAGTTACTTCTTGTATAATATCGTATTAAAAGCTTTAATGTTTTATTTCCAAGATACAAGCCGAGGTCCCCCTTTTTGACAACGCCGATGAATATTATGGATGTACCAAGCAAGCGATTTACAATTTCAATGGAAGACCCAACAGCCAATTATTGAGTTTCTTCAGCATCCAGACTGAACATTTAAAAACATTTCTGCAATTTACGATAATAAGCAACACGCAATACACGTGTGTATTTACCTTCAAGCGGTTCGAGATTGATAAAATCAATAGAAAGCAAATATAAAATAAAATTCAATTTTGTAATATCTGGAAGTATTAAAAAAAATAAACAAATAATATTGATATGTTATATATAACTGCTTTCAAATAGTAAAATTCCGTACAAGAAAAATAAATAAAGAAAACACTAAAAATTCACCAATATCATCTATCTGCTTTTCCACCTTGTCTACAACCTCATAGCAGTCACGGTCCATCAAGTTTCCTTTTCAGCCGATAAAATTTTAGCATTTGTTTTTTTTATTGCAGATTCTTTTAACGGAATGAACTCCGATTTTACTATTAAAACGGTTTGTTTGGGTAATACCGATTTATCTGATTTTTTTAAAGCTGGCTTCATAATTTTTCAGCTGGGAACTTTTCCGAGCCAAAGAAGTAAATCCGGCTGGCTGTTCTAGTCTTCTTTCCCATTATCTTTAAATATTGAGAAAGCAATAAGTTAAGTTAAAGCTGACATTAATTTTAAGAGATTTGTTACATCGATCCGTTTCCTTAATAATATCTTTCAATAATGCTATTAACTAGAATGGGTTAATAAGACTTTACGAAATCCGATTGAAATTTTTAATCTTTCCTTGCGTAGATGATTATTTTCACGTTCTGCTTATGTAGTTGGATAGAAACGGTCAATATAACAGAAATTCAAATCCATACAAATGGTGGCAGCGGTGGGACCCTAAATTGCATCTCACCTGAGCGGAGCGGAATATCACCTGGAAGGTTGCGTATCTTTGAGAAAAAGTTCTAAACAAGCTAGAACCTCAAATGAGATTCTATAGCATCATTTTAACCGTCATTCATTCGAGAATCGTGAAAAGAAAAGTCATATTAAAGTTGGAATGAAGTAACGAGCAATGTAGCGTCACTACAGAAGTTCTTGTGTACTAACGCAGATGTTCTCAACCACTTACTGAATTTTTAGCAAAAACTTTAACGTCCACAAAGTGCTTAACTAAATTTTTGTTGTACCATTACGAGGCTTTGAACGCCTAAGCCACTCACGCCAGTTACAACTGTAAATATTAAAGTTTACAAAACAATAATTGAAATGAAAAAATTCTGAATTCCGGTAAAAATATTACGCTGAATTAAAGTATGAGTATAAGCGAATATTCTGGCTTGCGTCGCTCAAGTTTCAATCGCTCCGGCAGATCACGAAATTTACTGGTTTGTTAATGAGTTAAAATCAATTGAAATTCAATATCAATATTTGCGGTAGCGTGCGAGGCTACTGTATCCTCCTGAACGGGTTCCCACGCACTGAGCAGACCAAACTAATAATTGGAAAGCTGTAATTGCTGTAGACGTTGCGACTCACTTCTTACGGCTGACTTTCGAATTCCAGTCGTATTTCTCCTACAATTGTAAGCAACTAGCATATCTTTCAATTTTCCTTGGGTCTGTTATTTTCTTTCTTGTCTTTCAACTTAGCAATTTAATTCAAGATAATATATAACTTTTAATTTAAATTTACAGAGATAACTTTATTTTGCTTCTCAACTTACACAAAAGTAATTTGTTTTAACATTTCTGAAAATGTTCTAAAGATCACCCGGTTAAAGAAATGTCTCTGAACAATTAAAAATTTTAATTAAATTTTTTTCGGTATCGACAAAAAACGCTGGTGTTTTTGAGAGCCATGCGTTGAAACATAATATAATGAAAAACACGAGAGTTACGTGCTTTAATGCCAAGACGCGGGAATAATGCATTTTCAAATAAAATTTACTTAAACAATTATAAATTTAATCAAAGTTCGCAACCTTTAAACGGCAATATAAATATTGGAGTTCTCTAATTTCAAAAATATTAACTGAAATGTAAATACTAAAATTTTAGTATGGAGTTTCACAAAACACGCATTACAAACACATAAACCTTTTCGGTTTGTACTAATGAGAAATGTTTGAGCAAAACGCTTACGAAATAGGAAGTATAAAACAGGCAGATCGTATCTGGAATTGTACATGCAGATCAGGTTCCGCCAAACTAAGTTTTCAGTACTCCAACATTTAGTAGTATCAAACCGGAAGAATATCTTTTTCGAATAAGTATGGAGGATGTTTTATTAATTTATATCGTTCTTCCTCGTTTCCCTTGCAAATATAATTTATTAAATTCGGGACTTTCCCTACACACTTACCCATATGATATAACGCCAAATAAAACTTCGATTGGTCGATGGCCTTGCCATAATTCTGGAACGCTGTATTTATTGGTGCGAATATCGTGATCGATTTAAATTGCAGAGTGAAATTTGCTTCCGGATTATTCTTCACCATAAAACAGAACTGAAACAAAATTTAAACGTTAGCATTTGCGTACTGTGACATTTAATTATAATGTGAAGTTAGTTTCGCTCGCTCCGCTTTCGAGCGCTCCGAGCAAGTCGCGAAAGAAACTTTAATTAATAATAAATTAGCCAGCTTTCATAATTAAATTTTGAAAAAAATGTTGACTAATTTAAATTGTAGTGATAAATTGTGTAATTAATAATTAGTTTAATTCTCTGTACGTAGTAGGTTATATTGTTTTGGTAATTAAATAGACGGTTGGATTTAAGTAAACCCAGCAGCTTTAATTTAAATTTTGCTTAATATACCACAGCGTTTATGAATAAATGTTTAATACATAATTAGTTTTGTAATTTACGTAATTGTAAAATTTCAAGTACTTTCTAACTATAAAACGTGCAATGTGTATAAACCGCAATTTTCATGCAGAAATTAAAACTTGGGGTTTATTTTGTTGTCCAACATGGATAAATGTTTACCGAAGAATAAATTACTTGTAAAATATATTCAGGTCGTTTTCGACAAGAATTCGACCTAATTAGGTTAATTTTTATTTAAAAAGCACACCAAATTTTGGGTCGCGTTCCAAGTGTTGTATCAACACGCACTGCATATATTTGTATATATCCCGAATATTTTCAAATGTATATAAATATAAAATGGTTAAATGGAAATTCAATTTGATACGCTTGGTGATAATGAAAGTTCATTCTACCAGAAAATAATACTCCGAGATTCTGATTAAAATGTTTCTATTATTCAAACAGCCCAAAAAGTGCAATTTTCTATTCCGAATATGTAACAGGTAAATAGAAACTTTTAAATTGCTTCATTTAAATACAATTTTGTTGTTACAACCAACTGCATAAGAAATATTAGATTTTATGTTGACATCAAAGAGAACTCAGAAGACATGATTGCAGATTTTTTGTCATACGAAACTGGGATTATTAGTTATTCAATGTTGACCCGTCTGGAAGTTTATTCAACCTTTTTATAAAAAAATGACCTTATTAATATAGCACTTACAAATTCTGCAGCTGCTAATATACAGAGTCAAGTTCATTAATTAAAGTTAGGATGGAAGCTGTAGATTTAGAAAGCAGATAAAACTGAACCTGGACTCGTATCAACTCGCCTGAAACTAATTTTGGGGTGATCTTTCGAAAATCTTTAATTTTTCCCTCTTTGACCTGTCTACAAACAAAAGTATACTGGTTATTTGATTTTCCCCCTGACATGGTTAGATTTTTTTGAACGCAACTCATTTAAAGATTCAATCCTTTACAAACAATGTTGTAAAATTTCAGTATTTTCAGAAGTAAGTCCCCTATATGAAGCCAAATTTCTAGTAAATGGACGCTACATTTGTGATGTAATCATGTCCAATGCGGCCGTTAGGCTGCACAATTATGACTATAATGCATTACATAATAAAAACAATCGAAAATCGCCAGTTCAATCAAATTTAAATAATAAAAAGTAAATAAACCGAAAATTCCGAGTAAATGTACCCTACATAATGTGATTGTAATCTCGTCCAGTGCGGCCTTTAGGCTGCACAACTATGACAATCAAGCATTATCATAAGATATTAAAAACTGTTGAAAATCGCCTGCGTAATTAAAATAAAATTAAATTAAATAAACCAGAAAATCGAGTAAATGCACTTCACTTATGATTGTAATCTCGTTCAGTGCGGCCTTTAGGCTGCACAACTATGACGATCATGTATTAGCATTGATGTCATCATATAATATTACAATATAAATTCCATAAAAGTTTCATTAAATCAATGAAATTTCAACCAATGAACTAAAATTCACTATATTTATGAAAAATTTCGTAGTAAAGAAATTCATTATTTTTATGAAGAGTTCATTGAATTTATGATTTTTTTTTATTGTTTTAATGAATTCTTTCATTGTATTTATGACTTTTTTTCAGTGTATAAATGATAACAGTCGTCTGTTTAATTTAATTCAAATTAAATTAAACAAACGTGTGTTCGAGGATGTAGCCTACACTTATAATTGTAATCTCCTCCAGTGCGGCCTTAAGGCCGCACAGCTATGACATTCATATATAAGATTCTTGTGTAGGGTACATTTATTCGAATTGCGGGCTTATGAAATTTAATTTTTTTTAATTTAAATTTAATTAAACAGGAGATTTTCGACTGATTGTATTATCTGCTCACAGGATGATAAAATCAGAGACTAATGCATGAATTATCAAATTTGTGCGGCCTAAAGGCCGCACTGGATGATATTATAATCTTAAGTGTAGGTGCATTTATTTGAATTTCGGATTTATTTAGTTCAATTAGAATTATTTAATTTAATTTAACAGATGACTGCTTTTATTATCTAGTGGCTAGATCAGTGGTCGCCAACCCGAGCTACTGGTAGCTCGAATAAAATATTTCAAAAATACAAAAAAGAATAAATTTATAAAAATAAAAATTATAGAAGCAAAACCGCTTTAAGAAATGCTTGAAAAAAATTTTGGTGGCTCTTTGTTTAATTCAAAGTTATAAATGTAGCTCACCACATTGGAAAGGTTGGCGACCACTGGACTACATGATAAAAGCAGTCTAAAGTCGTCTGTAGTACTAGTTAAAAAAAGGACATTTAATTCGAATAGACAAACGGTTTCGTAGAAAGAATTATTCAATTTAATTAACATTACTTTTACTGCCGGCTACGGGCGGCACTAAAGTAGTATTTTAGCACCGCCGATCCTAATGTAAAACAATTGCGTGATTTAAAATCCGTTGGTCAATACGAAATTTTTTAATATTATTAATTTTATGATCTCAGTCAAGTTAAATCATTCTTTGTCTTGTCCTGGGGGGTATTCCATACCCCCCAGACCCCCCGGTTTCTATATTATTACTTTTAAGTCTATCCATATACATATGTTTTAAAATACAGTTAAAAGTTTTAAATTAACTGTGGATGAGCTAAAATTCGGAAGAGAAATTTTTTTAAATAATCAGTATGTCCAGCTCAAATTTTCTAGTAAACTGAAATATTGAAAATTTCTCACGCGGATCCTAAATTGAAAAATTGTAAGTGGAAGCTCTGGGAAATGAGGAAAATATCGAAAAAACCAAATACTTAACTGAAATGCCGTACAATAATCTATCGCAATAACAAAAAAAAAGTATTGTTTATTATTGATAAAGTGAGAATGACATTGATATTGGTGTCTGGGGGGTCTGGGAGGTATGCAGTGAAAACTTGTGAAATTGCAAAGTGATAATACTCGAAGGCTGCTTTCAAATTGGCAAAGTTTCGAGCAAGAAGTGTCAATCGTGGTTAATTAATAATAATATTAAAGGTATATGGAAATAAACTTTGAACAAACAAAATACAAGCCTAAAAACTCGTTAGTGAGGCTGCTAACGCTCAAAAATCATCCCAACTTCATTTTTAAACACTGTAACATGAAACTCTACTGTATGTAAGCACAGGCAGGATAGTATTTATTAGATGATGATAATATGCAATCCCATAAAAGCATGTCACGTCCCTTTGCATATAAAGAAAAATGATATGCGAGATCTTATTCGGATATCCGAAGCGCGAAATTAAATTGAAATAAAAGTATTTTACGGTGTTTATCTGCATTTTCCATAAACTGAAGGCTTTCGGTTTGGTGTTATGATCGCAAATCCGCGTAAATTTGTATTTTCAATATATAAGAAGCTAAAGTCTATTTTACATGGAAAATCGTCTAATAAAAGGGTTGCTTGAAACAAACTTTGCATACATATTAACACTTGGCTGGTGCGTACATTTAGAGAATTAAATAAAGTTTTGCTACCACCAAATCCGCACCCCAAGAACCAAAATAATCCTGCGATAATTTGCATTTTTAATGGAAGTCATTTTCCAAACTCGACTTAAAACTCAATAATCTTTCGAAGTTTACTTACATTTCTTAAAGTGTTTGCGTTAGCTTACACAAATAAAACCATCACACCGAAGATGTTAAAAGATAAACAAGTCGGAATTATCATTTACGCGCAATACAAAGCAAACACCGAAGATGAATTGCCGAGTATTTTTGTATTAATCACAAGAAGTTCGTAAACTGAAGATTGGTCGACTGCGCCATAATAACCGGGCGGCTCAGTGAGGGGTAGTAAAAACACGGGAAGTAATGGGGTTATAAAATGATGTTAATAAAAAGGAATCGTAAAAAATGCGATAATTTGACATTAAAATATAATCGAGTGCATAATAGCCGAAATAATGGCAGGAGGAGCGTAAAAATGGATGGGATGGTGGGACAATTTTTGTTTGTGCCAAAGACTTTGCTAATTTTGATATCACAATAATTACGAGACGAGTGGGTAACGGAAGCACTCGATTAAGTTTCTTGAGCGTTATTGCTTAACCAAAACAGAGCAAAAGGTTAAAAGGAGCAGATCAAACTACAGCAGCCAATTCGGATCGCTTACTCACTTATAATTTTTGTCGAGTGCAATTTGCTTCCAGATAGTAGTATATTTAATTAATTCGGTTTGGGTTCGAGTAATCCTGTAATTAACAATGGCTTGACTTTGGAGTGGTTCTACATCATCGCCAAAATAAAATCAAAACTTTTGTGTAATAATTTAGTATGTATTCAGTTTGATAAGTTTCTGCTTTGGAAGGCTAAATTCTGCAGCAGACAAGGTTTTACCTGTAGTTGTCGTCGCTTATACAATCCCTGGACACTAGGACAAGCGGAAAGCGTAATCCCTCGTCAGGGCCTGTAATCCTCTTACAGTAAGGGTTTCATACAAAGAAAACTCTCATTTAAAAACGCATCCAAATATCTTTCATCCAACAATAGACAAGAACTTTTAAATTTGCTTTACCATAAATAAAACAAAGCGGACGCATCGCACGGAAGGAATTCCTAACAGAAATATTAAATAATAAATCATAAAAGTGCAATTTAAATTGTCGCTTAATAAGACAATAACTTATTTTTTCAAACAACGGCTGGAAGGAAAGAGATTGCACTATTTTATGTGCCACTATATTTTTCTGTCACAAAATGAGTGTGCTTGAAATATGAAACAAAAGTAATAAGAAGGCAAAACGTATCCAAAATACTAAATTTTCTTCAGCCAGCTTAAGGCCGGTCTATCAATGTAAGGTCACGGAGACATCACAAGTCGGATTAAAATGTACTCGCCGAATATATGGCGGATACTCGAATCGACTCGCTAATTTTTGGCGAAAGAGCGATGAACCGAGGAAGTTAAGTCGGGCTAATTCTCCCTTACAAGAAATCGGTTTAACTGGGGCAGAAGTTGACTTTATCCTTAAAGTGTTGCTGCTTGAAAAATACATTTGTAAACGGAAAATGTCATCTCCCGATGATATGTCAAGACGACGATCTCGATAAGATGAAATTGAAAATTCCACCTTCTGTTTTATAATCCGAATGCTACGTAATAATCCGTTGATAAGCTTTCGCACAACATAACAAATGCGATGGAAATTGTTGCAAGAAAACAACTATTTTCCGTATCCGGAATGTCTTTCATATTAAATTTGGAAATGTCTTATGTGACAAGAAAAATGAGTTAAGCCAAATTGTAATAAAAAGCGGAATTATAGCCAAAATGTCCCGGAAGGTGACGATATTCCACATTTACATCATCACGTACGTGTAATTCAACACGTAACATTCCACATCAATAAAACATGCGTTTGATAGGGAGAAGAACGTATTCCATCACCATCCCCTTTAGTAACTACACAACTAACGAAAGCTTATTTGACCTACATTTTTTCGAACCCATCCATTTTCCACCCCATCCTTTATTGTCTTGTAAGATATCTCCTGCAAATTTCGCATTAGCTTATCTAGGAGCATAAAGATAAATCGCGAAAGTGTTTTAATAGAATTAAAAATTTAAGAAAACATCCCTTCCACTGTAATTTTCCAAAATTTAAATAAAACTCCGAGCGAGATAACGAAAACATCCTTAAAGCTGCCAAATTGCTTGTAATATCACTAAATTAGACTTACTTAATGTAGGCTCATTTTTAAGTACAAAATTGAACATTTGCATTAACTCGAATTCTAAAAATAAACCCAAAAATTATCTTTTCAAAAAATATAGGTAGGTGAGCGGCAGTCCTGATATGAATTTAAAGCACCGCACGCACCGCATGCAATATGTATGAGATAAACTTAAAAATAATTATTGAGAATTTTAAAAAATACCGTGGGCGAACAAGGCAGGATAATTTAATACTAAAAGAATTATGCAATAATTTTTTACTTCCACCCTTACGTTCAATATTCAACCGAATGAACCACATTAAATCAAAAGAATCTGATCGACATTCATTCGCCAAAGCTGCAAATGTAGGGGATAACGGTATCGTTATCCTTCAGGAAAATATTTTAATTCTGCTAAATTTATAGTTCGAAATTTTAAACCGAAGGGTGCTGTTTAATACCGCGTTTAAAATATAAACAAGGATCAAGTTTCATAAAATTCTCCATAACGAACTTTCTCGTTCACGATTTTTGTTTAAAAAAACAATGTTAATTTCAAATTTAAACCAGAGCTTCCATTTTAGTAATTATTGCATTTAGCTCGAACGTTTATTTATACTACATTATCCTTTCGTTATGAAATATCATTCCCGTGTCGAGAAAATTCAAATTTTTCGAGCATTATTAATTAAATTATACGAACAAAGAGAATTTTTAAGCGAAGTAATTCAAAGGAAGTTATCGGTGGAATTTAAAATATTAAGTTGTTGGTGAATTTCTGCGAGAGTTGCCATACTCAAAACGATAGAAAAATAATTGAGTTTGAATTTCTCTTAAAAAAAAAGGATTCGAACCACGGCTTCCAGTTACCCTCTAGGGTCATTTTGCTATGACCTATAATTTTATTATAAACAAATTTATAGCAATAATTTATTCTGCGGTGAAAATTTAGTAGAAAACTAATTAATTTTATATGGAGTTTATAGATAAACACAAATTTATGTTTCAAGTTGAATGCAACTGAGTATTAAAAGCATACTAACTTATAACAACATGATTATGTATAAACTTTCAGAATTCTAATCTAACTATTAAATTATTTAAATATTCCATATTCCGTGTAAGTGCTTTCAATTTAATGTAGTCCGTTGTTCATAAAAAAAAGCAGAAGAAAGAAAACGTGCAAAATATGTATGCTCTAGACAAACAAGAGAGTTGGCCGAGGTCTCTAACGATAGTTTTTGACCCGCATACTGAAAACCACTGGCGGCTTTTACCTCAAAAACCAAATGTTCAAAATTACAAATTAAATTTCATATCCTGTATTTTATCATATATAACCGACATGTAGTTGCCACACCTACCACACATGGAAAGCCGATAGTGCTGAAACAGTTGAAAAATTTGTCCAATTAATTATAATAATTTATTGCTTATCCTAAAATTTATGAAGAGATATGATCAAATTCAGAGTTGCCTGGGGACAATCATTGTGTATTGTTGTTCCCGTAATAACAAATATAACCTAAAATTTTAAGTAACCATAAAAAAAAATTTGGTTAGGTCTAACATTTGAGCATGGCTCATCGGTATGAGCTTCAGGTTGTAATAATAATCAAAGACGGATCCAGATTTACATCGGGGTCTGAAGTTGTAACAAAGTTACTTCAGATAATTCTTCATTTAAACTTCTAGAACAACTTTGTTACACAAAGTTAAGCTGATTTAAACTTAAATTGCTACTATAAAATGTAGGTGCCAATCCGGGAGGTCTGGGGGGCATGGAATGCCCTCCAGTGCACACCTTGCCAATTACAAGTCTTAAATACACAAATCGAAAACTAAATGTAAGGTAAAAGTGGCACTGGAGGGCATTGCATGCCCCCCAGACCCCCCGGATTGATCCTACGTTTTGTCATCCATAAAAGTAGACCTGAAAGACCTAAAATGGAAGTGCAAATGAGAGGTTGTCAGCTAACTTTCAACTGCAGTGAATGTAAAAATTCTAATATGATGTGGAATAGTTATCGACCTAATTCATCATTAAAACTTCTAAAATTAGTCGTACAACTTTGTTACACAAAGTTCAACTGAACTAAACTTAAATTGCAACTATAAAACGTATAGGTGCCAATCCGGGGGGTCTGGGGGGCATGGAATGCCCTCCAGTGCACATCTTGCCAATTACAGGTCTTAAATACACAAAACGAAGACTTAATGTAAAGTTATTGGTAGAGAGTGCACTGGAGGGCATTCCATGCCCCCCAGACCCCCCGGATTGGGCCTAATTTTCGTCATCCATAGAGGTAGACCTAAAGACATAAAATGGAAGTGCAAATCCGGGAGGTCAGAGGAGGTTTTGGTTACTAATGAGAGTTTGTCTCAGCTCTTCCAGTTATTTGCTAAATAAAATTAGAAATACACGTAAAAATTAATTAAAAAAGTACAGAAAAATTATAAAATCAGGTTACTTTTTCATGGCGATTTCTTGAGCACACTTTGAATTGTTAATAATAATGGAGCCCATGTCACATTCCCACAGCTCCTGTCCTGAAGCTTTCTCTCCCATATTTATAAATAATACCATTGAGTGCAGAATATTTCAAAACAAAGAAAAATACGGAGTATGATCTCAAATTGATGTTGAAAGTCATCTTTAAAACTTCTAAAATTGGATGTACAGCTTTTTTGAATTTTACTTCAGCTGGACGTAACATAAATCGCCATTATAAAATGTAAATTTCAATCCGGGGGGTCTGGGGGGTATGGAATGCCCTCCAGTGCACTCTATACCAATTAGATCGGATTTAGACGTAAGTATTATGTCTTCAAAAATAGGATTTAAGATCTTAAAGGCACAAAAAGTAGACGTAAATGTAAATTAATAGGCAGAAAGTGCACTGAAGGGCATTCATTTCCCCCATACCCCCAGGATGCATACCTATGTTTTGCCACTAAACCAGAAGTGCAAATCTGGTCATTTTGGTTACCACAGTTACCAAACTATAATAACCTATTATTATAATGAGAAGTTAAGTGACCTGAAATTTTGCAATAAGCGTTATCTTTTCAGCGTAATTTTTTTCATGACACTTTGAGTTACTTGTAATAACAGCGTTCTTATTACATCGGATGCTCCAAGCTTTTTCTTTCATATTATATAAATATCAATGAGATTAAGAAAGATGATGAGAAAAATCTTTAGAAAGCTGCCGTAAGCTAACAAGAGAGAACGAAGAAAAACAGAGTGAATGGTATTAATTGATAATCCAATGGATCTGCAATAAACATGAAACCCTTATTGGCCAAATGTCAATAAATTCCAACTGCAGTAAACGGGTCCGTTACTTTGCCCCCCCCCCCGTTAAAATTTTTGGCAAAAAAGCTATCTCTCGAATCTATGGAGCTAGCACCCAAATATTAAAGCTAGCACCATTACAGTTTTTTCTGGAGCTAGCTTTTGGAACCGAAATATTAACTGGAGAAGGGGGGGCTAGCGTTACTTTAGCCCCCCTCAGTTTCAATGTGGATTTGAGAAAAAACTGTAATGGTGCTAACTTTGATATTTGGGTGCTAGCTCCATAGATTCGGGAGCTAGCTTTTTGGGCAAAAATTTTAACTGGGGGGGGGGGCAAAGTAACGGCCCCGTAGTGAAGTTTGCAGTTGTGTCATGAACGTTTAACCGGCCTAATTCATCAGTAAGATGTCTAAAATCAGCTGTAAAGCTGATAAATTCAATTTTAGTCCAGCTGAACTTAACTTAAATTGCCATAAAAAATCGTAGACTTCAATCCGGGGGGTCTGGGGGGCATGGAATGCCCTCCAGTTCACTCCTTGGCAATTACCTTGAATTTACGAGGGTAATAACGTAAGGGTTCACTGGAGGGCATTCCATGCCCCCCAGACCCCCCGGATTGCCACCTACGTTTTATCACCCATAGAACCTGGTCTTAAAAATCTTATTAGGTGGAAATTCCTCAAGTTTCTTGCAAAATAAAATCAGGAACATAAGCGAAAAGGAAATAGAGAAAAATAAATTTTTCGAGTCCTTGTTACATCGGGAGACCACCAGCACTTCCTTTCATAATTATATTATAAATATGGAAGATATATTTACCGAAAGTAGTAAAACAAAAGGAAAAGGGGGGGCCTGATCACTCCAAGCACAAATTAATTTTGTTATGTTGAATAATTTGATTTAGACAAAAGGCTAAATTTTCTATAGCCAACTGCGTATTTCGGAGACGGTGGTCCTCCGGGGGTCAATGATTGCCACAATTAATTAATTGTTTAACTTTGTTATACTTAATTTTAATTAATTAATTTAGTCAATCAATTTTATAACCCCAATGAGTTCAATTCACACAAACAATTTGATTATCCAAATTTAATTTTTACACAAGTTTCGAGTAAATCGAGTGTTCAGAAGCCTGTAGCTTAACCGAATTGGTTGGATACTTTAAAATTCAAACATCTTAGTTAAATTGCTGTTTATCTTGGTTGCTTGTTCTCCCTTAGTTGATTAAAACTATATCGTTTCTTCCCTTTTCATCAGGATAAAGCTTGAAGTTTCTTCCAGTTTTTATGCAGCAGTATAATTTTTAATATTTCATGAAGTGGAAATTACTATTTCGTGACACCCCTTCCTAATCCTAATCGATAAAAATACAATTATTGAATTAATAAATGCCAAATATGGGAAACCGATTGTACATTTGCAAGAAGCAAAAAATAATGTAAGTGCATCGCAAGCCTTAAACAACAAAGCATTACCTAACCAAACAAACCCCACAAGAAAGGTTAAAAATATAAACAAGACGAAGAGTATATCGGATAAACATGTTAAAGAAAATAAAATACTATCAACCACGAAAGACGAATGCGATAATTCAAATGCGAAAAGAGAAACATCCGAAAAGGTGGAAATTGTAGAAAAATTAAGTGATCCACGTGACAAAAATCATGAAATCGAGCAATCGACGCAACCAAATGCAGTGCAGCAACAACAAATAGCAAATCAAAGCGAAGAAAATGGCTTTACAAAAATTACTTATAGGAAGGGTAGGAAATCAAAGTCAAAATCAATTGCGGTAGGAAATAATACCGACTCACAAGCTCTTGAATTTGCAGGAGAAAAACCAAAACTGTGGTTGTTCATTTCTAGAGTAAAAGAGCATGTGACAAACGAACATATCAAGAAATATGTTACCGACAAACTGGAGGATTCTGATGTAAAAGTGGACCTTCTCAAAACCGCAAATATAGGAGCAAACCGAAACTGTTTCATGGTAGGAATCGATATGAAGCACAAGGAAACAATATACCAAAACAGCTTCTGGCCAGCAGGTGTAAGGTATTCTCGTTTTCTCTTCACGAAAGGCGGGCATTTTTTTCGAAAAGGTCAGCAGGAAAAAATCACAACATAAAAATCTCCTTGGCAAGTAACGACAATGTTTTTTCTGATAAAGAAGACAAAACAAAGGAAACTACAAATGAAAATGGTAGCCGCAAAAAAATCAAAATATTAAACCTAAATATACAGTGTATTTCAAATAAAATTGACAGCTTGGATCACTTTTTAAACAATGGTGGAGACTACGATGTTGCATGTATTACCGAACATTGGTTGACAGACAAAACTCAACATAAGATAGTGATTCCAAACTATGATTTGGCAAGTTGCGTCTCTAGAACAAGTTCAATTCATGGAGGTAGTCTAATTCTGCTTAGAAATCATACCAAATCAAAACCCATAGATTACATAAACCAACTCTCTATTGAAAGGCAAGTCGAAATGGCAGCTGTTAAATTGTATGAAAGTGATCTAGCCATCATCAGTTTATATAGGCCTCCACTTGGGGACGTAAACATCTTCCTAGAACAAGTTGACCTGGCCTTAAATTTTTTAATTGGTCTGTCGATAAACTACATTATAGTGGCCGGTGACTATAATATAAACTTTCTCACAAGTTCAAATGAAAATCAAACACTACTTGAGCTCTTCAATAGTTATAATATGTATCAAGTATTCTCCGAGCCCTCTCGGGTAACTGCAAGTACGAGTACATGCATTGACAATATCTTTACGAATATAAATACTGACACATACCTCAAGGACACAATAAATCCCCACCTATCTGATCATATGGCACAAACGTTGACTATACAAAATATGCATGCACTGGAAAAAAATGAATATAAAAGTGTTCGAAAAATCACAGATAAAGGTATTAGATTCTTTATAGAAAAACTTCAAAATACAAATTGGGATCCCATAATCTCACTTGATGCCGAAAACAGCTATTCGTCTTTTCACAGCACCACACAACGTCACTTTGAATCTTGTTTTCCAGAAAGAAAGGTTAACGTGAATAAAATACATAAAAACAAATTAAACGAAACTACCAAAAAATTAGAAAACCAGCTAAATGCAGCACACACAATATCAATGGTTAGAAAAGACGAGGCATCCCAAAAACTGTATCAAGCTCTAAAAAAGAAGTTCAAAGTACAGGTAGAAAGTTGTTCTCGAGCAACAAATCTGGAACGTATAAGAAATGCAGAAAATAAAAGTAAGGCCATATGGCAGGTAATAAATTCAAAGACAAAAAAAACACCAAAAAAAGCGGATAGTTCATTAACTGCAGAAGAGTTAAATAGATACTTTGCAAATGTGGGAAAAGAGCTTTCAGCTGAAGAAGATACAGAAAAATCAAAAAAACTACTGAAGAACTTCCCACGTACGTCGTCAAATTCTATGTTTCTATTTGACACTACTCCATGTGAGGTGATTGACGTGGTAACAACACTTAAAGCAAAGAAATCTATCGACATATACGGCATTCCTGTAAAAATAATAAAGAAAGCAATTTACGAATTGGCTGAACCATTAAGTCACATCATAAATAAATGTTTCAACCGGGGAATCTTTCCAAAAATATTAAAAGTTGCTAAAGTGGTACCAGTACATAAAAAAGAAAATGCAAACATGTGCAAAAACTATAGGCCCATTTCGATCCTACCAGTATTTTCAAAGATTTTTGAAATGCTAATTAAAAATCGACTTGTAGTTTTTTTGGAAACCAACAAGCTCTTATGTTCTTCGCAGCACGGATTCAGAAAAAATCGATCTACAGTCACAGCGATGACGGAAGTTGTTGAATCAATATTCGAAGCATTCGAAGAAAAGGAGGAGATAGAACTGTCATGTCTGGACTTGAGCAAGGCCTTTGATTGCGTAAACCATAAAGTACTTCTAAACAAATTGGAATTTTATGGAATCAGAGGTATCGCATACGACATTATCAAATCGTATCTAAAGGATCGCACCCAAATAGTGTCATGGAAAAACAATAAGTCACGAGAAGAGAAAATAGAGTTGGGAGTGCCTCAAGGATCAGTACTGGGACCAATTTTATTCATTATCTACATAAACGACTTACCCATAAACATAAGCACCTACAAGATATGTATTTTTGCGGACGACACAACAGTTATAAATAAAAATAAAGAAAGAAGCACATTAAAACAGAAATCAACAGAAGCAATCAAGGAAGTACAAGAATGGTTCAAAGCAAATGGACTACAACTAAACGTGGGGAAAACACAGAAATTGCTATTCACGACAAGAAAGCCAGCCCAGCCGGAGGCAGTAACTCTACTGGGTTTCCACCTTGACGGCGCTCTGACTTGGAGCAAGCACATACAACGTACATGCAGTAAACTAGCATCGACAATATACCCGATTAGAAGAATAAGCTTCATAGTAAATGAAGCGGCAGCAAAGATGACTTACTACGCACAGTTCCATAGTGTGGCAACCTATGGAATTGTGATGTGGGGAGCTTCTGCAAATTCCACAAAAATATTTATGCAGCAAAAGAGAGCTGTCAGAGCCATTGTTGGAGTAACACAACAAAAAAGCTGCAGACCGCTCTTCAAAAAGCTGAGAATATTAACCATTCCTGCATGTTACATAATTATGTGTCTGTGCTACATTCATCAAAGGAGTAGTACTTACAATAAACACGGCCAAAACCACAAATATGAGACTCGTACAAGAGAAAAGATAATTCTTCCAAGGCATCGACTGCACAAACTGCAAAATAGCTTTACCTATTGGGGAATTAAAATGTATAACAAATTGCCAGATGAAATGAAAATCATGAATGAAAGTAGTTTCAAAAGGAAATTAAAACAAATTCTGACGGAGACAATTGTTTATTCTCTCGAGGAGTTCCTGAAGTTAAATTTATAACGTGAAATCACCTGCATTGTTACTTTACGTTCAGGCTTGTGTATTGTGTAATTTTTGACTTTTTTTTGACGTACCTTGTAATTATTATTGAAAGTTAAATAAATATTATTATTATTATAATTCACTTTGTGGAAGTCTTAGAAACTTCGGTATATTTTAATATAAAATTTTTGACTCTAGGTATATCTGGGTAATTTATTATGTTTTTCGCACAATTTAAACACTTTTTTACACTAAGTTTGCAAAGTTCGTCGTTCATGTATCTTAGTGCTAGTATTTAAATGTCAGTTTAAACAGATAGACGCCGTCATGTCTAATGGCGCGTATACGATCGAAGAGAGTCCTGCGAGAAGAAAGGCCGAGCCGAGAAGGTATATGATTTGAAACTTCCGCAATAAAATGAACTAATAAAGCAAGGTTAAATTGGAATGAGCAGCCAAAAGGCCATTTATAAAAGGAACAACCAAACACAATAATTTAAATTAGGCACACATGTTATCCTAATCCGTTCATTGTGATAATTTACAATCGGCAAATTTTAACAAATTAAATCGCGATCTCAATCGCATAAAATAAAGTTAACCCTTGGCAATTTATAAAGTTTGAGATTTTCTGTTTCGGTTTATTTACTTTTATTGCCGAAACTTTTAAAAGAAGCTATCGTTATTCTTGTCGAAACAAACAGTTTCCTAAAATTTTAACGACTTTCGCAATTTATTTTCGGAAAATATTTTGTTATATGGGAGTTCATAAATTAAAACTTATTACTTTTATACCTCCACAATTAAATTCTTAATTCAATTAAAAGGAAAGTATATAATGTACATAAATAACCCCGCGTTAATTAAACTTAGCAGGTTTATAACAATAATCAATGTCTTAGTTTGGCGAAGCCTCTTTTGCTGGGTACACCAATATTTAACGGATTTATGCTTACATTGTAACAACTATTTAGGCCGTTCAAAGTTACACCCTCTCTCAAAGGAGTAACAATTCATATAAATAATTACTGCGTCATACTGGTGTGGTCACAATAATTTATGACGTAATTATAATATAATTTCGGGCTTATACAAGTGCTGTTCAATAAGTTAGTTTGGGATCTTAAGTGTCAAAGGGGTGAAAAGCACCCGAGGACTATCGTTTCGGATTTCCACAGAAAATACGCTCCTGCCAGGAAGCGTGGTGAAAACTTTACAACCTTCGCATAATTTCGGACCATAAAAGGGTTACATCCTACTTAATTAATTTCTTCGCTAAAATAATGTTAGTAAAAAAACTCCTTGATTGCCTCTCGTAATTTTTTTCTATTATTCTCAAAGAAAATCATTCTCTTGTAACTTTAATTTGTTACATTCTGCGCATAAAGGATTCGAGAATTTAAAATGTTTAATTTTAAAATGTTTTGTGTTACAAGGAGTGTTTCATTAAATATTTGGAAAGAAAATTTTCGTGATTACAAAGCTAACCGAATCGACAGGTCAAGTGGAAAATAAAGTTTTCGAGAATATCTCGCTTCGGATGCCGCTAAAAATAATTTTTCTAGTTTTTGACGTCATCCATCGTCACAAATTAGAGTTAATTACAAAATTGAGCTCGTTTACGTATCGGTGATACATGGGCGATGAAAGACGCTTTCGGCATTTTCACACCAATGAAAGAGCTAATTAAGTCTTTATTTTTAAATTTCGTTCCTGATTAAAAGTGGAATTTTTAATCATTCGCGTTCCGCAGAAATAAATTAAAGTGTCTCCAGAAGAGCGCATCTTTCTGAATTTTTGATACTACCGGTATTATTTGAAATAACTGATTAAGTAATTTTAAGCAACGAGCGGAATTTTTCAATATGAGAATGAAATATTTTTCTCCTTGACGTCACGAAAAGTATCCATAATATTTTTATACACAACAATAAAAGAAAAGTGAAAATAACTAAACCGCCGTAAAAATATTTTCAGGGAAATGGCTGAAAAGCGTCGTACATCAAAACTTGTGTAATCTTCATTTCAAAATGAAAACAAGCAACAATAATCGTTCTTTAATTTAGTGTTTCGAGTTGTAATTGCTCTGCAAAATAGCGAACTATAACACTGGCTGCTTTTATTACTTGCTTTATGAAGACATTCGATAAAGTTTCATAAACTATTTGAGTTTGTGTTTTCAACTATTTGACAGTTTCTAATTTAAAGCTTTTAATTAAACTTTATCAAGCGTTTCCTTAAAAATGATAAAATATCCCCTGCAAATAGAGTACAATTAAAATTGTATTAACTTACTTTACGAAATAATTTTCCTTTTCTAAATAAGACATTAAAATGATTAATGAGTGAAGGCGCCATTACTTCTATCTGTTAATTTTTTTGGTACTTACTTTGCTATATTAAAAATGTTGCGAAATAATTAGAGAAGGTAAGATTTTCCGTCAGGTTTCCAATTGCGGGGACTTCAATCAAATTAATGGAAAGGTGAACTTTGGCATATAAATCTTTAAGAGTATTCGGGAAAATGTATGAAAGAGAAACTGCATGAAAATCAAAGCTAGAATTAATTTTATAGATTAAAACGAAAAAAAAGAAAAACCTTGCGTATATACACCATTTCTATGCGTATACAATTTCTACATAACATAATACAAGTCCTCACTCACTCACTTACTGACTCGCATTCATTCACTAAAATATCAGAATTTGTTTACAATAAACCAATCAAAGAGCTTCAATTCAATTCAGTTTATCTGTATTGTAATATTATATAGATAAGAGTAGCCCTTACGTGTTCATTCACTAATTAAAAAAATCGGGATTGGTTTATAAATACCAAATTAAGAATTATTAATTTGAAAATATAATATCGAGGAAGCAATTGCCCCCCCCCCCCCCCCCCAGCAAACAGTTCAATAAATGTAAGGGACCTTAAAGTTAAAATAGAAACTTTAAAAAGAAGCGGTACTGTGGTTAAAATCGTAGTGGGATATGAGGGAAAGCAACAGGAAACCATTTATTCCATTCCCTAGTAAGCCATCTTGGCTTCAGCCAACCTGATCACCTAATAACCCTATATAAAACTGGCTCTTAAAGACATAAAATGTAGAAGTCAATTTTACCTTAGAAATATTTACGTCTACGTTTTGTGCCTTTAAAGGCCAAATAAATGAAATAATCATCTAAATTGGCCTTTAAAGAACATAAATTAGAGGTAATCGGCATAGAGTGCACTGGAGGGCATTCCATGCCCCCCAGACCCCCCGGATTGAACCTACATTTTATAGTAGCAGTCTAAGATAAGTTCAGTTGGAATTTTGGTTCAACCAAAATTTTCAGATCATTTTAAAATTTTTTATTGATCAACCTTATTATTTTAGATTATTTCTAATTTTGTTTCGCGAACAGCCCGAAGGGATGAGGTAATCCCCCATAGGATTCCATGACTAAAATTGAAGATTTTCTCTGACATTTCGAGCTTTGATAAAATTTAGAAATTGTAAATTTTAATTATTTACAGAAATGAAAAACGTAAATTTTATAATTAATGTTGTTTTCCGAAGTTTCCAAAAGCTTTCCCTGACCCAAGGTCTTAATTTCCTTAACTTTTGTTTAAAAATTTAAAATTCACTGACTTTGCTTGCCAAAATTTACACAATTTAGATTTTATGACTTTTTCAGGTATTTCAGGTTTTCCAGACGAGTAGGAATCCTGTCTCGTAACCTAATAATCTCTTAGACCTCTCGGATTTGTACCGACGATTTAGGTTTTTAATACAAGCGTTTAGGGGGACAAATCATAAGTGGCAATCCGGGGGGTCTGGGGGGCATGGAATGCCCTCCAGTGCACCTTTTCGGGTCTGCCTACTTTTATATCGGTTTAATTGAAGACACTATAAAAATTGAGTGCAAATATGTATACTAGGGCTCCTGAAGACCAAGGATAGGGTAGCCATCGTCTTCAGGCCATTTTTCACCCACTCCTGAACATAAGCCTCTGTCATAGGGGAGGGTTCAACATTCAGACCCCACGGCTGCTTAAATCGGGTTGGGGAATACTTGTTACCCTGTTTAATAATGGTTGATGGTGGCAATCATCAATTTCAAATCAGAAATTTTTCGGCTCTTCCTGGATTCGAACCGGGTACCTTAGAGTCAGCAGTTGTTCGGATAACTTACTAAGCTAATGACCGTCTCTTCTAAATCTAAATCTCTAAAAGGGTAGCAATGATGCGCATGCACAAATTAACGAGATGTCGACTTAAAATCTTGTTTTGTCATAAAGTCTTCCCCAAAACGGAACAAATCCCGATTGTGTATTGAAAAATGAGGGTGTTTACTATTTTCTGATTTTCTGTGGAATGAACTGGTTTTTCAAAATTTTTTACAAGGCCAGAGTTGTAGTCCGTTAAAATTCCTATCCGAAATGGGGCGTCAGAATTTTTATAAAATGTTTCGTTTAAAAGTTACAGGGTCTTGAAAAAAAATAAAAAATATTAAAGGTATAAGTTTCCAACATTTTTGTACTTACTTTAATTCATAACTCGAAAGCCGTTGATTTTAGACAATTAAAGGTTTAAATCTATTTTGTAGATTATTTCATGCTCTTTAAAAAAGAACTAAACCATTTTTACTGAAAAATCAATAGTTTCGGGGCTATGGCCATGTAAAGGTGGAAATTTAAAAAAATGGGTTTAAATTTTGAAAAAAAAATTAGTTAAATATTTTTCTTAAAAAAGTGTTGACCTCTATCACCAGCTAAATTATGAAAAGTGTATCCGGGGACACCCTGTATTTAAAAATAAATAAACTTAAAATATTTTGTTCTGGTAGCTACATACTGAGGTGAATACATTTTATGAGGTTGGTACGAAAATTTTTAAATAAACTCGACCAATCACATTCTACTATTTGATTTTTTATTAAATATGTTAGTGCCATCTACTGGCGCAGGCGGTAGAACGTCTAGTAACAATATTTGCACCTTGTGCGCATGGTAGACCATGTTATAAAACAAATTGTTCCTGCCAACCTAATAGACCCGGTTCACGGCCAAAATATTCCAGAATTAGTGAACTAAAATAATTTTAAAAGATATTTACAATGACAGCCCTAGCAAGATTGAGACAAGATTACAATGCAATAAAAATGGATCCTATAAGTGGAATTGACGCCGAACCATTGCCAACGAATATTCTGAAATGGTAAGTCAATCGATCCAGCTGACATTTGACTTTGACATTTGTAAATATTTTCTGTATGAGCAACGATAAAAACTCCGCTTTAATTTTTCGATCAATTATATAAAGTCCGTTTGAATCCAATGCTTTATAAAAATTTACTGTAGACTTGTCAAAATTTTTTTCTTGTTTTCCGGTCTGGTGCGTCGCTCTTCTGCGCAACCCGGCGCTAATTTTGAAAGAACTAGAAACAGCGAATTCAAAGTGAAATCCTTGGACCAGAGTTTAGCACTTTTTCGTCCAATATAATTTAACAACTTGAAGTTACTTCAAATTAGGAAATTCAGATCTTAAATTTTAGGCATTACGTATTCAGAGGTCCCAAAATGACCCCATACGAAGGAGGTTTCTACCATGGCAAATTGGTGTTTCCCGAGGAATATCCATTTAAACCACCTGCAATATTTATGTTTACACCAAACGGCCGTTTCAAGTCGACCAAAATATGCCTGAACATTTCAGATTTCCATCCAGAAACTTGGAAACCTGTATGGAATGTATCTACCATTCTCCTTGGCCTTTTAAGTTTTATGGTAATAATACCAAATTTTTTTGATTAAGTACTAATCCTATTTATCCTTAGACCGACGAAACTACATCTGCTCATAAATTCACCACAGATCAGGAAAAAATAGAACTCGCGCTGAGTTCTTTGAAATTTAACTTACAAAATAAAGTTCTTTGTGAACTTTTTCCACACATAGCATTAGAGATGAGAGTAAGTTGAATTGCGTTGCTAACTGTTTTTTTTTTGAACCGGCTTGCAATTTTTTGTAGACTATTTTAGAGTTGGAAATGGAAGATTCGCAAGACGAAAAGGAGTCCGATGACGAAAACGGCCCAAAAGATTTCATTTAAATTTTTTATAGTTTTAATTGTGATTGTTACCAAATAAAGATTCTTGTTTAAAATTTAAATTTTGCACAATTTATATTATATCAAAAATGCTAGGGGGTTTAATTAAAAATTACATCACTAGGGAGATAATATATTGAAATTTGGTTTACTATATTCGTAGGATACTCATATATTAATTTTTTTTCTATAGCAGATATTAACTTGGAGTTCGTTCGACTGAAAATAGTAGAACAAATGACAATTTTACTTAACCCATTGTAAAATGGTAGATTCGCAATAAAAAAAAAATTTGAAGCGTATAACTCACACCGCTTCAATTTGTGCCAAATGAAACTCCGTTAATAAATCCTAACCAACTACTTTGTATGCAGATATTCGTGCTTGTCTACATTCAAAACGAACACGACTTGAATCACGTTTAATATTATCGCGATATTGAAACAAAAACTTTTCAAGTTTAGTCGACATTGTTTTAAAAATAAACAACCCGGGCGTTATCGTGTAGTAAATAATGAATAGATTTTTTTGAATTCAAAATCGCGAGCGAGATTTAATTAATTAGCTCTTCGTTGTGCGCTGAAAAAGTTTGACAATTAAAATTTGTAATTTACAATTGAGCCTGGGTTCGACTCCCAATAGAAACGCATACATTTCATCGTGGAAAATAAAAAATTCTTTGGTGGAAAAAATAATTTGGGCTAAATTCAAAAATTAGCAATGGGGTTGCGTGCGTTTATTTATAATTTATTATCACGAAGCAGTGATACAAAACTATTGTGTTTTTGTAGTTGAATTGTATACGGTATTGATTAGGAATTCTCTTAGAATGTTAGGTTGGTTTTATATCAGGACATGCGGAATATAGAACGAGGGATGGCTTGAAGGAATTTGCTGGTTGCTCTGACTGTAGCAATAAATGTGATAGGGGATGTCTCAGGACAGAAAATTGTATAGTGAAAGCCTATTGTTACGTGTTCATGTAGACCTTGGATCATTTTCATCCAGTTTGTGATGCCAAGCCAAAATACCAATTACGTCAAATCCACCCAACTATCAAAATAGTAAAATACGTAATAAATTAGACCTTATTAGTTTAAAGTAGCGTATAAAATTTAAATAAAAAAAGTGGTAGTACATTTTTTACTTGACTGGGTTCCATTCTCAAAATGGAAATGCTTTATTCAAAGTAGACATATACCGTTCTCGAATCTGCTACTGACGAAATGGATACGAGTTTTCTGTGAACGCGGTAACTTGTCGTTGTCTGTTCATTTTTCATTTGCAAAAGAACTACTAACTTGAAAAATTTTTCTTTTTATATGAAAACAGTCCTTGTTAACGCGTACAATTTACAGCGTAGAAAGTATTCGGAAAAATACGAATTCCATTTTAATTAAAAATGTTTTATCTTCGGTTACCAATTTTCAAGAGCCAAAAGTGGATTTTGGCGTCCTGCGAAACGATCAAATGTTAAAAGTAATTCAAGTGTTAATCAAAATTTTTATATCTTTAAATATTAAAATTTAATAATTCAAATACAAAATGTGCCTAAATTGAAAGCTCTTTGGAGCTTAAAAGCTTTCATCGTAAGTGTAATTTATTATAATATAAAAATGAAAAAATTAGAATATTTTGGAATTATTTTCTTATTCGTGTTGCAGCAAAATGGAATTTTACCTTCAGAAATGAAAATTTACAGCTGTTTCGTTAATAAAATACAACAAAGACTTTACCTAATAATTAGTGTTTTGTATTTATCAACATCTTTTATATTAAAAATTTAAGTTATTTAAAGAAAATTACTTTGTTCTTTCATGAAGATTTTCAAAATTGCTTGTTTCTTTTATACTAATAAATAGTAAATAAATTCTCTCATGAATAAATAAATGGGTTTTGCTTCAACAATTTAAAAATTAAACCAATCTCACTCAGGTTATTTTCAGACTAACCCAATTAAAAAATATATTATACATAACTATAATATAATAGAGCCGTTTTAGTAGGTACAATAATTTAAATAAAAATATGACCTAACCTAACCTGTACATTGCTGTGATCTACTCTTGTAAATTAGGGTATTCCCAAAACTTCAACTTTTTAAATATTACAAAAATTAATTTTTTAAATTATTTATTAGAAAAAATTTCATTTGGATGCGAATAATTCCAGTTCAAATCCCAGATAACATTCAATATCTACTGAATATCCAATACCAGTTCAGATAATGTATGTAATCCAGGACTTTATCTGGATATCTATTAGATATAGACGTGTGATATAGATATGTGTCCTTAAAAACGTAGACATTCATGTAAGATATTGGGTCGAGTATGTACTGGAGGGCATTCCATGCCCCCCAGACCCCCCGGATAGCCACCCACGGAACTACACCTTACAGACTTAAGATAATCCAAATGAAAATTCGGGGGTCTGGAGGGTTATTTGATTACTAATGGGAGGTTACCTCAGACGTTCCAATTGTTCGGGGAACAAAATTAAAATCAAATAATTACTATTGGCCTCATGGCACATTGGAGGCCTCAAAAAATAATACACACAGCAGCGCAACAACCCAGGATGAGTTTAGGCTGACCACTTCGTTTAATTTCTTTTTCTTCATAAAAGAAAACTGAATATATCTGGTAGTGGACGAAAAAGGGGAAGACTTAAACATCGAAACAAACATAATTAAATACACCCCAACCTTCAAATACCTTGGCGTTACCTTATCTGGCTCGGGTAATGGTGATGTGGATATAAAAAATAAGAGGAAGAGCTATTAAGCAACTAAAGCCAATAGGAATGATAAAATAAAGAAAATAAATGAGAGAAATTTAGATGTAGACTGAGAGCGTTAGAGATGGACTTCTGGAGACGCAGCTGCGCCGTATCCAGATTGAAAAACGTTCAAAATGACGATATTCGGCAGATAATGGAGATAACTGTCTCGATAATGGACACAATAGAAACCAAAAGGCTAAAGTGGTTCGGCCATACGCAGCGAATGGACGTATCTCGAAATGGACTCTCATAAGTAACCAAATAACTCCCTAAACCTCCCAGATTTGCATTTCTAGATTTCTAGGATGGCAAAACATAGGTGTCAATCCAGGGGGTCTGGGGGGCATGGAATGCCTTCCAGTGCACTCTGCCAATTATGCCACACAATAGCAGTATAAGATTTACGGGTCTTAAATACACAAAACGTAGACTTAATGTGAGGTTATTGGTAGAGTGCACTGGAGGGCATTCCATGCCCCCCAGACCCCCCGGATTGACACCTCTGTTTTGCCACCCAAAAAACTAGATCTTAAAGACCCAGAACGTAAATGCAAATCCGGGAGGTTCAGGGAGTAATTTGGTTACTTATGAGAGGTTGACTCAGATCTTCCGGTTGTTCGCGAAAATTAGAAACATAAATGCGAAAAGTAATTTGAAAAATTAAAAAATCGAAATGAGCCGAGGCTGGGGTTCTTGTTACATCGGATGTTACAAGCTTTTTTCTCATGTTATAACAATACTAATGAGATAAAGGAAGACGAAGAGAAAATTCTCCAACACACTGACGCATTCCAATAAGTGTCTGAATATTCGAAACAAAAAAACCGGGGTGAATGATAACCGACTGAATCGGCAACAAATATGAAACCCTATTTCCAGTGAAAATTGATATCATGTCTTGGAAAACTTCAAAACTCTGTTAGAACTGTAGTCCAACTCAACATAGTTCAAATTGCAAAGCTATAAAACGTAGTAGTCAATCTGGGGGTATGGGGGGGGGGGGATGCTCACCAGTGCACCCTTTGGCAGTACTGTTAATTTACACCTACCTTTTTTGCCTTTAATCCAAATTTATAGGATTTAAAGACACAAAACGTAGACGTAAAATTATGTGTAGTTCCTTTTTTAGGTTTTCTTTTATGATTTATCATTGGAGAAACCATAAAACACAGTTTACACTGTGTGTAAACCAAACTTTTCTCCTATGATAAATCCTAAGAGAAATTATATAATATAAACTGAACTTAAGGCATTCCATGCCCGCCAGACCCCCCGGATAGCCACCTCACCTTTGTCATCCATCAACGTAGACTTTAACGACTTAAAGACTCCGTGAATTATTTGGTATTTTATTCAGATCCTTCGGTTGTTCTAGAAACACAAGTTTTAGAGCACCTTGAGTTGCTTCTAATAATGGGACGTTGGTTGTAAAATTTTGTTGAAGTTAAATTGCTATTGTCAATCCGGGGGGTCTGGGGGGCATGGAATGCCCTCCAGTGACCAATTTTATAACTCTATAAATTGGTTTTAATGACATAAATGACATTTAGATCCTTAAAGGCCACTTTCAGGAGTGTAAGATTTACTGGACCTTAAAGACTTAAAACGTAAATGTAAGATAATAGGTAAAATGTCTCCAAGGCCCCCAGATTTCCACCCATAAAACTAAGACCAAAGCGTAAATGCAAATTGGGGTGTCTGGGGGCATGGATTATAAGATTAATGCCTTTTGGCATTTAAAAAGAAATCATGAGGTAATTAGACATATCCCAACCTTTATAATAATAAATTTTATATGTACCAATTTAGACTAATTTACAGTATTCAATAATTGTTGGATCTCTCTGTCATTTGGTTTCGCTTTAACTTAACATATCGCAAAACTTATGCGGTATATCGTTCCAACCACGATAATATTTGATACATTACATATACATGACATCATAGACCTTCACGAACAAACAGTAGAGACTACCTCAAACATATTCTTAGATAATTAGTGCGCTTCACTGAGTTAAAGTTACCAACCGTTTAATTATATTTGGCTTCAAACCCACCGTTCCATTTTCAATCAGAGTTTTTTTTGATTTTGTAAACAGAACCTTTTCTACCTAGTTAATAATTAACAATAGCAGAACATAATATTAGCTAACCTCGCCGGAGTACCGCAGTTGGCTTTGGAACGTCCGGAGTTCGAATCCAGATCTAAATGCATTAGATAAAAATATTTTTGAAATATATTATTTTTAGCGCATTCCGAAGTATTCAAGTGTGAAATAACAAATACTATAAGTTCAGGGTGGTTATAAAACCGACTGTTTGATTAGAGTCCCCTTTTATTGACATAAAATACATATAGAATCCTAAAATAGACTTAGGTCACCACATTTCCTGGATCATCGCCAAATAAGGTACTTAAATTACAACACCTGAACTTGATTTCCCAAATAACCATTTATCAATTTGAAAAACAAAAATCCCATCAAATTTTAAATTATAAATTGAAAACTGTCTTTCCTTTTATGCGGTTTTCGTAGTTGTTGTAACAACTTCATTCTTTACGAAATCAATATTCGATGTAAAATTAATAATAATGGATGTCATAACTGAAAACCTTTGATTTGATCGCTGCTGGAACGAGCTTTCTATTTAAATTGAAATCATTAGGGTCCTTTATGTATCGGTAGGCGGTGTCGTCCTCGTTTAACATAAACAAGAAACAATATTATACATACCCAATGTTTATCCGTCATCGGAAAATTTATCAAATTTTAAACAACAATAATTATTTTCGACTTGAAGTTATTACTTATTGCAATTTACTATGTTAGCACTACGTTCAATTACGCGGATAGTTTCTAATCGTGTGGCAATTTAATTATAAAATAAATTAATCTTCATTACCGTAAGTGCCGCCCGCAATAAATAAATTTTGCATATATTGCTATGAACCAATATTGACTATAAGAAATTAATTGATCGCTTAGTCTAATGTTACAAAACGTTTTCATGATGGCATTCGGAAGGATAATTTCCTTATTTGTATTTTTTTGGACATTGCTTACCATAGGGGTTCTTCCATTGTTGGTTTAGAGAACATCCGACAGCATTGTTTCGACTGAAATAATTTAGTTAAAAGTGATGTAATTATTGAAAATTAATAACGGATTAATAATACCCGTCAGCTTCAGGGCGTAGGATCTCTATGATGAACCTCCCCGAGTTCGGTTTCGATATTTTATATAATATGTAGGTATTTTCAACTTTCAATTTTAATAATGCGATAAAAATAATTCATTTCAGAAACTTGGAATAAATATTTAGTCCTGACAGCCAAGTTAATTAATATTTTGATTGAAATTACTCGATTAAATATATTCGAAATTTTGTAAATTTTTTAATGAGTTACGCAAATAATGTTATTAAATTACTGTATTGATTAATTTTCAGGTCGGATTGTTAATTTTAAAGTGAACCAAAATCTATATTTAGAACGGTTTACTATTGGCTACGATTAAACCAACAAAATTGGGCTTAAACTAACTGCTATGCATATTTGTGTTATGTGAAAATTGCCAAGGGATTTCCTATAATATGGTTATTAGGAAATGTTACGAATTCGAGACAAATTTACACAAGTTTTTGAATTTCTTGCACAAAACTGCACTCCAGTTTCTAAAGTCAGAGGGAAGTCAATTTAATGGCTCGGGGAGCCGCGCTACGGACTCCTTATTACAATTAGGCAAATTAAGATAACTTCCATCGACGTTATTATGTTGCTAATGCTTATCATTTCTCAAACTTGCTCCAAATATTTCGAAAATTTGAGCCGCACAAAAATCTCGACTCCACCGCAGGCAGGCGCGGGTAGTTTCCTGTTGAACCGAAATCTTGCAATATAATATTAATTAATTTTTAATTGTACCGTAATTGCAATTTTTCGATGGAGGCAATTTTAATTAAGAAACATTTTTAAGTGAGATTTAATTGGCCGAATTTTAATTAAAAATTCATATAGATTTTAATTAGGCGGTGTCAAAATTTGATAAAGAAAATTACAATTTCAAAGTGCATTTAAATGGGATTTCATTAATTTCCAAAGTTACATTTTCAATTTGCATATTTTCAAGATTTATATCGGCAACAGAAACAAGATGGCGTCCGTAAGGGGGAGATGACATTAAATATAATGATTATAAGGGTGCATGATTACTGTATTAACTGCCGCCAGTCAGATTGGTGGATTGACACGTGTCGGGTTTCCTTTTTTACAAAATGCGGATTAGGGGATACATGTGACTCACAAATCTGACAAATCATTATTCGATACTCACAATGAAAAGTGTAGCAACTTGACATTATACGGGAAAAACAGGAAAAAGGTTAAATTTGCAAAATTTATTATCCAGAAACTTTAAGTGCTTTTACCAAAACTAAACTGGCTGGAGAGGGGTTGCGTGTAATCACTTATGCGTTCAGTAAATTTACGCAAGTTTTTGACAAACTATTCGGTTGCTTTGCAATTTTTTTCCTCTCCAAATTAATGTGGTAAAATATTGAAAAGTTATGTCGTCATAAAATTCAATCCCCCCCGAGCAATAAAATAAGACGACCGTAATTTAAACAAGTATTGGAAGGTACAATCCGCCCTTATATTGTTGGTATCGAATATAGCAAGATTGATGTCTTAAGACAGTCGTCACATATAGGGGTACATTATAGCGTCGCGACTGAGCGTCGTATTATCTAACGGCGTCGCTCCAGAAATCCAGTTCTCTAGCTAAGCAAACAACATTTATTTACATTTAGAAAATTGTAATTTTACGATTTTAATAGACTCATATTTTGCCACGTGTTAACTTGGTAATTTTGGGGTCAGTACTTCCCCTAACATATTTTGCATGCATAATCTGTAAACAAAAACCGGAGCTTAATCAGGATTTTGATTTATGAATCGCTGGAGAATAAACTTTTGAATTTTTTACTAAATAGAGTTTTGATTAAAAATTAAAAAGCAAAATACATAATATAGGAAAATGTTTTATAAATTGTAGGCTTATTTAGTAATTTTTAATCAAATTATATGCTACTTTTTCAAAAATAAATTTATTACAAGGGAGCCATCCGGCATTCGTTAATTATTTAAATTTGCTTTGATAATATGACGCAAAGCATCCTTTGTTGTAGAATTATCAGACATTTTTTCAGTGAGAGAATCTTGTCTACCTAATTATGTTGTACAGAATTAATATTCTAAAGCTTAAAATTGAAGTGCGTCTGAGTAGTACTACGTTGGAGTTTCAGTACAGTTATAAAAGCTACCCTTATCTTGTACAGGACAAACTACCCCTTCTGAAGACATATCAGACAGGCTGCTGCGCCATTGCGAAATATTAAAGCAGCTTAAATTATACAACGAATTTTTCCGAAAAACAAATCAAATGTCGAGAAGAACAGAAAATTCCAACAATATAATTGCACTTTTAAGAAGATTTAAGATTTACAATGTTTGCTGACTTTTCGATTTTGCAGAAAATGTATAAAGGCTTTACAACTTCCAGAGTATTTGAGATACTTTACAGAACAAATTAGCAAAGTTAGCAATATTTTCTGTATTATTTTATTAAGAATTTTAGCGTTGCTGTTAATACTTAAAATTTTACTTCGCCAACAATTGAAAAGTTAGTAATTAGTAATAAAATCTAAATGATTATTGCGGCATAAGCACGATAAGACTTGGATATCATCCAAAACAGCTTTAAGTTTGGAACGCCCCTCGTATTTCACATTATTTTTGAATATTATTGCTCACAAAAACCTAATTTGTACATTTTCGCATAAAAGATATGTCTCGTTGCCAAGGCATAATTACCTAACTAAAACCTTTTACCATGTTAATTTAAACTACATTAATTATAATTATTTTACCCTCGCAATTTGGAGGAGAAAATAAAAAAAAATTAAAAGTTTATTCCAACAAAATCGTTTTATTAGTAACAAACTGGAGCCTCCGACACTCCGAGACGTCCTTACATCAAGTTCTCGGAGCAATAATTAATTAAATTATTTACTTAATGCCTAATTTCACGGCGCTCTAAACTCTATAAAGACTGATTAAAGAAATAGATAATTTTGATATTAAAAGGTCAAAACTCGGAAAGGAAGCTGCATGCGGGCATTCTGAAGGCAAGGATTTTCTAGAATTAAAAAAATTTATTGTTATGACCAACTCCATTGTTATCCTCGCCTTTATTAGCATATTGACCATTCAATTCGTTTACCAATTGATTAATTGATCATACATTCATTGTCACATACTTATTGAGTAATACGCTAAAACCACATCATAGGTATCTACTATGAAATCATAATTTATAGATACGACAATTACGCCGCACAATTATTATCGAAATGTTTTACCCTAATTAAAACATAATTATTTCTCATTTCGGGGATTATTATAAGAATGATTTGATTATTCCTATATTTATCATTCGAATAATTAAAACGTTCATTATTTTGATTAATAATCATACCTGTACAAGAATTTACCAAACATACATTTACTCAAGATACGAGAGACATTCAACAAAAAATCAGAGCGAGAAACAAAAATTTAAAAAAATAAAAAGTGTGAAATTTAATTGGCGCAGTCCGGAGGTTTGCAGGATAAATTAATTTAAACTAAATTCTAATAATTATTATGCACGAAAATAGCAAAAGTTTTAGTTGAAATTGAAAAGCTAAACTTGTTTTGTCAACTTAAAACGATTCGTCAAATATAGTCAGATTTCTAAATAAGCTTCTTTGACTAAGTACAAGAAAAAGTTTTACTTCAATAAAAATTCTTTAATACTTTGACCTCAAAGCAAACAGCTACTTGTCAACCAATGCGAAAAAGTAGCATGTTTTCATACTACAATTGATATTTTTATCAATTCATATCTGATCCCGGTACTTCTGCAATAAACTGAATAAATTTTCTGACTTCCACAATTACCACGCCGCTGCAAAATCTGCTTGCAACAGGAACAAAAAAAAATTGGAATGAATGGCATATTTTTTTAAATTTTCATGAAACACCACACAAAACCAAGCCGAGAAAACCAACAAGTTAGCGCTGACTCGTGTATTAAAACAACTTAATTTTCTGCAGAAATTTACGCGGCGATGGCTTGTGTAAATATGCCTCTCGGACTTGGAATACATAAGCGGAATTATAAAATAAAATATGTAAAGCCATGTCATAAAATTGCAAAAATTAATCAATACACAATGTATTCTAAATTTTTGAATTTAAAGTTTGGTTCTTCCTTGGAATCCCTTTGAATGCCTAGTTAGCTCGAGAGGAATTAACGAGAAAATGCTTGCAATATAACAAAATCTTCAATTTCAAGATTGCTTTGCTGCAGCTAAATGCAAGGATGTATCAAAATATGATTTATAAAAATCAAAAACAAATAATATCTACGAAAAGCGCATTCCAACTTGGCAAATTAAAAATTATATACTTATTGCTTAGCAACGTACAAAAGCTTTAGTCTGAGCACTGTTACTACTTACTAAGTAGCTTCTTGATTGCATATACGGAATAGTTCAATAAGAGAAACAAACAAAAACAAAGAATACGGATTTATATGGCTGTAAAAGAGAACTTTTATTATAAAATAAAAATCACACAAAGAGTAGAAAACATAATATAAAGTAGTTAGTTTTAATAAGATAGAATAGTTGTGGATTTCTAAAAAGCAGCCTGTCCAACTAAATTTATCAATTTTAATTAAACGGAAAGGGGTGAGGGTGTCCCCTGGATTTGAAGTTATTTAATGAAAATTAATGATAATTTAAAATTAAACTTCAAGTTAATACTACAGACTAACTTGGTCTTCTTATAGTTTACAACTTTACAAGAAAATAGACAACTCTTATAGGAGGTAAATAAACATTTGATTCAAAACATTTTCATTATATTATAACCAGATTATAGATTTCCAAAAACAATTAAATTTATTATGACTTTTAATTTAATAGATCCGCCTGTTGGCAATTTTTTAAACTACAACAAGTTTTTGAAGCTCCTCATAAGGTTTGCCTATCTGATACTATATAATTAAAGTTGACAGTGGATTTGACGACGTTAGCTAAGTAAATTTTTCAAAATTAACTTAGAAGCTATCATTTACAGTTAAAAGTTGCCCCCCTCCCGGCACAAAACTGCTGAAGGAAGAAAGTCGACGTTTGACTACCATAATAAGAATTTTTCTTATAAACACAATTACTGACTGACCCCCCGGTTTCAAGGGAGGCAGGTTTGCTTGCATGTTTTCAGAGTATACAATAATTTTATTTTAAAGTGAATTTTCTTAATTACAGCCGAATTTTACTCAAAAACAGAGATCCCTGTCCTACTAGATCCATAAAAACAGACTTTCCTGCTATTCTAAATCGCTACCCTTCAAATCCGGATGTCCTACAGCGATGTAGGTTTGAGGGTTAATTAATAAAAAAGCTGGGACAGCTACTGGAAGATACGCTCCTGAGATTGCATCCACGGTAGTGTCCATAGGCGCCGGACAGGGGAGGCAAAGCAAGGCAGTTGCCCCCCCTTAGGAAATTAGATTTTTTGTTTTTATCTAGCTAGCGCTCGTAAAATATTAAAAAATTTCCTTTAAAATCATAAAGCCTAATAAAACTGAATACTTTGTCCCCTTCTATACTTAACTTTGCCCCCCTGTATATTTAACATTTCCGGCGCCATTGCTAGTGTCTTTGTCGTCGTAGAAAACAGCAGCTGTTGCGTACAGGTACTTGTATGTATTGTATACAAATTTGGGGATATTATCTTGACAAAAACGTTTCATCCACAGAATTTGGCCATCAACAATAAAAACGTGGGTTACAGGAATATACGTGGCTACCCTAACAAACTGTGGATGTAAAACTAAAAATGAATAGAGTAGTAATAGGGTGCGGTTTTACAGAGTTTCAGGATTTATTTCCCATTAGATTCATAAAATGTAGGTGTCAATCCGGGGGGTCTGGGGGGCATGGAATGCCCTCCAGTGCAATCTTGGTCAATTACCCAGCGAAAAACATCTCGTAACGTTGGTGACTGAATAATATCCAAGATTTAGCAAGCTAACGAAGAGAAAGTTTGCGCTGGAGGGCATTCCATGCCCCCCAGACCCCCCGGATTACTATTTCCGTACTAATGTACAAACTGTTGCATGTAGCTGCTTTTATGTACTACTTGTAGATACAGAAGAACTGAATGGGCGGAGTTAATTAAATAAAAACAGCCAATACTGTGTACACATTCAGGTTTTTCTGTTTTTGGCCCTTTTCATCGTTAAATTTAATGTTAATATCTGTAATTTACGCTTTCAGCTACTATAATTTCGTTTAAAAAATATGAGTTTCCGGTAAATAATATTATTCAGAGTTGGCAGTAATATTTTAAACTTATTGATTTAATATTCTATTTTGGTAGGGCGACGCCCCATCATCCTTCCAGTACCAGCCATTGTCACTGCTATACTAACTTTAAGTATAACTTTTGGAATATAATAAATAATCAATGTAACATAAATTGCATTGGTTTCTTAATTTTGGAGGTCGCTGACCTAAAAACTAATTCAACAAGCTCCACAATTATTTGTTCATTTGTCTACTACTGACGCGCATGAATGGATTAACGGCATTTATAAAATATTTAAAAATACAACAAATTGGGTTAGGTTAGAATAGGAAATCTAAATTAGCTTCAAATTCTGTCAAACTAAATTAATTTATTTTTTATTTACTTAACTTAAGTTTAAATAATTAAACGTGATTTTCTCTATTATTGTCACTCAAGTAGATACTAAAGAAGTAAACTGAATTTGCAAAAGTTGAAAAGTTTGTATTTTTCTAGTAATAACAGAATTATGCTCGACAGTAAAATTGTTTCTCGAGTTTGAATTTGATCGTATATGGATAAATGTAAGCAAGTTTACGGAAGAAAATTATTTGCAAGTTTCCGGATTTGTAAACTCCAAAATATAAATATAGAAATATCCATTCGGAGAAAATCATGAATAATAAAGCATCTAAATTAAATTTTTAACTTTTACTGGGTCAATAAAACTGCAACCTCTTCCATAAAGTTTATTGCTTCCTAATGTTTAAGTTTTACTCAAACTTCCTCGAGTTCTAACTTTCTAGTATGTACTTCCTAATTCAACAAACTACATCTAATAGCTGATTTCTATGCCCTTTACGTTTTTCAAACTTCAATCCGAGTTCTTAAAACTACTTACTGGCAGTGGCAAACGGAAACTCGAAGTAAACTTGGTAATATTAATCTAACGGGCAGGTGCATGGGATGTTAGCATTAATATTCATGGCAATTAACCGAAAAGAAACACTGGTTTTTGACAATACGCGATTAAGTTACTTAAAAAGAAGAGGATAGGTCAGGAATTTTCTTCTCCGTTTTTCATCCCATCTGTCGGATACCAACAGGAAGGGAATAATCTTACGCTTAACGTTTTATGTGGTCATGAAAGGCCTAAAAAGGAAGAACATCGTATGCTGTCAGAGTTTCAACAAAACCGACGAACCCTGTGTTACTGAGTGAGGGTCGTGGAAATCAATAATGGAAGTCGTAGGCACGATGCCAACAGGACATACTGGCGCCAGGCGTTCAGGCGCCCACGCAAAAAGCACCAACCTCCTTAATCCTATTTTCTAAACAAATAGTGCTTTACTTATTTCTGCAATTCGTTGCAAATTTTCATTGTCTTCCAGAAAAGTCGCGGAGGAAGGAGAACATCGGGATGCGGTTTTTGAATATTGCCACGCCATGTGAGGCATAAATATTGAGTATGGACGTGTGGTATGTATCGAATTGAAAAGATTACACGTTCCGAGGCGTCGCGTCGGTCGCCCAAACGGATGCGATGGGCGAGCGTTTCAAGAAGGTGTTGGTGGCTTGGAAATTGATAAATAAAACAATACTCGTAGCTTTTTTTAATTAAATTGTTGCGATTCCGTTTGGCATAATGAAAATAAAAAGTGGTGGAATTATGTCGACAAGCTGGCAACTTGGAATGTAAACATCGTAATACGTCGCAGTGGTATTTTCAAGCTAGTTAGCAATTTAAACTGGAGCTATTATTTCTGTAAAATTATAAGATATCTGACACTAAATGCTAAAAGCTGAAACTAAACTAATTCCAACTTGATTCTCGTATTGTAGATGAGTTTGTGTTGGGTGAACTAGTTTCGACTGGGTTTTGACTTACAATACGATACACATCAAACGAACAAATTTTAGCAACCCACATTTATGCATTTACAGCGAAAACGTGATTATAATCAACGAAACATGTCTCTAAAGTATAAAACGTTAATCGTAGAAAAAAAATTGCTTTGGAAAACATAGCCTCGTTATGTCTCTCCTGAACAGCTGCTGTTCAAACATAATCAAGTAACTTTCAAAATAAAGCTTTAGGGTTTCAACTTTCATTACAAAATATTGGCAATAGTCGAGGAAAAACTTAAACAAAAGGCAATGTCGCCGATGGAATTTCAAGTATCATACCGAAAATATTATTAAAATTCCGAATCGAAACAATCTCGTATTTGGAGATCATTCAAAAGTTAATTGGAAATGTAAAACACAAACTTACGTTTTAATTAATAAAAACACATCCTGTGTGCTCAAGTTAATTAATAAGCCTTTGTTATTAAACGAGCGGTGGTAGCCTCGGTGCATTACAATAAATTGGCTAACAGGTACTAAAGTTTAATCAAAATAAGTCGCTTCAGTCCGATTCAGCCTCTTCCCTTGTTCTTCTTTCATTTAATGCCACTTCTTTGCCTACTTTATCTCCATAACCTTTCGAGTGTATTTCAGTTTACATGCTTTTGGCAACAATCGCTCTGTTACAATTTAGGATTAAAGCTTTATTGCGAAAATAAAAAACAAATTTCGAATTTCAAGAATTTGTAGACAGCCATACAGACAGATAATTAATTTCGTCGAGTGGATAAATTTCTTAACCCCCATACACAATTCCAAAAAGAGCTTTCCCCGAAGAACAAATATTCCTCGTTTCATAAAAGCTGCTATTTTTATATTTCCAAATTACGTTACTCATGGTTGAATATACAAAAAATAACAGAACCTTACGTTTTTGACGTCTCACAACACCTCCAATCAACCTACGTCAAGAAAGCTGAGTTTTCCTCGCGAACGGAGACAAAGCCCTTTCGTTACTTTTTAATGGACTATTAAAAATTTAAATTATTCAGTTTTTATTTGGTAATTTAACAAAGTAGGTTAACTTGGATGTTTCGTGCTAAAATTCTGAAAATAGATATCGCCTTTATGTCATAAAAAATAGGATAAGTATTATCTTTCCGGGTTAAGGTGTGCCTGAACGCATAAAAAGCAATACCATAAAATTTTATAATATCTAACTGATCGGGCTTCCGTTTCCTTAACCTTTAACATAATTAAATAAAACCTTCCATTTGTAACGAAGAATTACTAAAACAATTTGAACTAATGAGGATGCCCTTTAACCTCTGGAGGTATCCTTAAAACACCGGTAACCTACTTTCATACATCGCCTAATTTATTTGCCCTGGTGTGGGGTAGGGAAACGTGTTGGAACTTCAAAAATACCCCCAGAGTATAAAAATTCTCAATTATACCACAAGGCAGATCAGAGATTCGAACTTTCGTTACTAAGCCATTCTTTCGGCTTAAAATACAAAATTATTTACCTTTTCTCCAGGGTTTGGTTTATGTTAATCACATAGTATACGAGTTCATTCTTACCTGTAACAAAAATATCAAATTAAAAATTATAAACAAAGAGAAAAAATTGTAAAAAAAACAATATTACTTCAAAATATAAAACGGTAAACGATATCCCACCCCCTTCGAATATTTTAACAAAAAAAAAACTGTAGAGCTGTGTTTTGAAACGAGTAAGAAAAACTTCAAACGATTAAAGCAAGCGAAATGAGATTTCCGAGTACTCGGGCGGCAGGATTCCAAGGACAACATATCTCTAATAAAATTAATTAAAAAACTAATTCATACAAAAATATAATTTAAATAAAGTAAACTTTGACTTTGATCACAGTTAATGAAGAAATATAACTCGAGGCTTTGCACTTAGATGGATTACTATTTCGAAAAAGCCTTGCGGCTGCCGTCCTCCACTTATCCTCTTCTTAGTATCGAAGCTACTGTGAGTTTTATGATCTGAGCTGTTACATCCTAGGTTAACGCTACCGAACAATCAAAAAACCTAGTAAGTCGGGTTACTAAAAATTGTATATAATGGTAGTTTAAGTAAAAATGCGAAAGTTATGCCGTTTATCTACGTTTTATTGTATTAATTACATTCTGCTATACAGATTTGTTAACTAATATACAGAAGCGTCAAATGAAGTGATGACACTTTATTGACAAATGTGGATTTTATTGTAGACCCGCTGAAATTCATTTGATGGCGGTTTCTCAATTTAATTTGACATTTTCTGAATTTCATTTGAGGCTTCCTGAATTTCATTTGACACTTTCTGAATTTCATTTGACGGTTTCTGAATTTCTAATGGAAATGATGTACACCAATAACCGAAAATAAATAAACTTAATAGTTTCCCAATCACTAGGTTTTCAGTCGCTGTTATTGGTTTAACAGTCACAAAAATATTTTGTAATGAGCTAATTCCAGAGCTGATCAACAATAAAAACTAGGATAATACTAGTAATATATGGTTTTATACGGTTGTCCTATCCGGGGGGTCTGGGGGGGCATGGAATGCCCTCCAGTGCAATTCACTCAGTTTTGGCGCATGAGAGACCTTTAAAGACGTAAGTGTAAATCCGGGGGTCTGAGAGGGGGGGTGATTATGAAATACTCTCCAGTACATTCCCTCGATTTTATTCGCACGCTATAACTGAGAACCCCCATTCCCCATATCCCCATACTCATCAACTCAATTTTTTTGATTAATTTAGTTTTGGCGCTTAAATAATGAGAATAGGATGAAGTGGAGGGCATTATTTGTTTGTTAAAAATTCATCTAAATTTAGTTTAGATGAATAAAGCTTAAGCAGTTAATAATAGAACTAAGGGTGTCAATCCGGGGGGTCTGGGGGGCATGGAATGTCCTCCAGTGCAATCCTTGTCAATTACTGCATAACCATTCCGTTTTTTCTCGTGAAAGAACAGCAAAGAGTGTACTGGAGGGCATTCCATGCCCCCCAGACCCCCCGGATTAACACCTGCATTTTATGATTTTAACGGAAAGTGTTATCGTATACGTATTTTAAACGTAAGTGTAAATCCGGTGGTCTGGAGTGTATGGAAAACCATCTAGTATATTCTTTCATTTTTATTTAACGCGCAATTATTAAGCAGATATTTGGTTACCAACGCTAGAAGACACTTCATATATCCAGACTCACCGGTCACAACTTCATGATTAGTAGTCCTGAAGCCTTACAAAAAAAAGTCGAAGATTGGATATTGTATTATAAATTAATTATACTTATAATATGTAATATATTATTCATCACTATTTTGTTTCTATATGTGACCTAGTCTACGAGAAGAGGGCTTAGGAGCGAAAGAAAAGAATTTTTTTTCACCATTCATGTGAAAGAGCGTTTCAAACTCAATCTGAATCGACAAAAAATTGGAGAATTTTTTAACTCTACTAACCTAAGCCCACTTTTCGTAGACCAAGTCACATATACTTATAGTTTGTATTTTTTTAATATTTGTTATTCTTGGAATTTTTCAGTTATCTCTTTCTTTCTGTGCTGTGCCACTGACGCGCATTAATGGATTAACGAGATTCTAAAAATAATCTGATTTGCCCATAATAGGCATTTTCTAAATACGCCACTGACCCGAAGGATAAACATCGGAATCATTGTAGTGCACATTCATGACGGTATCAAAGAATGCTTAAAGCGAGTGCGAAATCTGGTATGCTATTGAACATAAATCTGATGAAATCCAAGAAAATTTTTGGAAATCTCAGGAAATAATATTAGGAAATTTTAGAAAATCTTTGGAAATCTTAGGTTGCTTGGGAGAAAAAATTAGGAAGATAAGCGAAGATGTGGTACCTTAGAGCAAATTGGAAAGCAAATCTTCAAGTGCCCAATAATTTATCTCTTCGTCTCCAATTTTCCGCTCATATTTCTAATTTTTCTACTCGAGCGATCTGTGTAGTATGGAATTAATCCTTTGAATTTCCACTTACATGTCAGGAACAAATGATATTAACCAGTTATTATTTCAGCTTCTACCCGTGAAAAACATTAGAAACCCCTGAATATTTTTGATATATTTTGCTATTTTTGAGTTATTGGACAAAAGCAACTTACCTAAGTTGGAAATATACTACAGCAAAAATATTTTCAAACTATACAATTAAATTTCACAATACAAAGAATTTCAAAATTAATATATGTTACCTTAGTAAATGTCTTGTTTTATGTTATTCCTGCAATATAACATTTAGTGAACTGACTTCGCCAAACACACTATATAAACTGAATCAATTTACAAAATTATAGAAAGTAAACATAAGCATACTCTTACGCCACATCCTGTGAGTAAGTAATATTCCATAATAACAAAATTTACCCAACAGCATTTGATTCATATAAAAATTAGTTCAAGTATTCTTTTAGTCTCTTGTACAAGTTTGAGAAACTGAACAGGGCCGTCTTAACAAGTTTGAGCGTTCGGGGCTAGAAAAACTACCTGGTTCGGTAGCTTCTTGACCTAATGAATTCAGTTTAGAAACTGAGCTGGGGAGGCTTTCGTGAACAACTGCTATTTTTTTATTTACGGAAAACGAACTGAACAATTTTCTATCAAAAAGACTTTGAAATGCTTAAAAATAGACAACAACAATCATCGTTGGAAGCAATGCCTTGTGTCAATTGCGCACTTCCTTCTCGAGTTCTGTGTGTATTTTTGTTACACCTTATATACATTATACATTATATTTAGGGTAACCATAATTTTCGGAACAAAAAAGAGTACAATAATGTATTATAGTGGATTGGAATTCTCCAATGCGCCGCAGGCGAAAATTTACGACATTTCAAGGTCAACGAGGTTTGAAGAAAAGTTCAAAAACTACTGGTAACAAGGCACTTTGGATGCAATGCCGTTAAAACAGTTAAATAATTTAATTTTGTTTGGTTCGAACTTTTTTTTCGAAATTTTTATTTAAATAAAAAATAAAATGCAGTTCGATACCTCAGTTTCAAAGTAACTCAAAAAGAGTTAGTTTTGAGATAACTCAGCTTTTACATTTTACTATTTCGTTAAAATTAAAATAGTTTTTGTTTGTTTACAGATTTGATAATCCAAAGAGTATATCAAACAAAGACTATGTAGTTCTTGACCATAATTTTCCTAATTGTTGGAAAACTGTTGTTTGTGAAATTTCCCATACTTATCTCATTTTCACCAATTTCGGACTTGTTACACTTTGGAACTGAGATATCGAGTTGTTTACATTTCGACTTTTTGCATCTTAGGAAAAAAGTACATTTAGGTGTACTTTATAAACCTTTGAAGGACACTAGGACATCATTCAAAAAGAAAGTACTGTCCTACTAAAATAAGTACATATGGTCACCCTAATTATATTGTTATTACGATAATACGATCTCCTTGCAAAATACCTGATGTGCATTTAAAATATTAAATTCTTGAACGCCAACATCTAAGTGTTTTAAGTCGTCACGCCATTTTTTAATGGTCCCTAAGGTTAACTTAACAATTACGCGCCTTGAGAAAATTTTATCAATGCAAATGAGATTTTTCCCAAAATTCTATATTTCGAAGTCCTGATAGTGCGCTCTGATAACCGAAAGTGCTTTTAAAAAATTATTTATGACCCACAAATAGCAATCAAATATTTTTAAATATTTAACCTTTGAACTCGAGCAGAAAAAAGTATCAAAGAAAATGAAAACCATTCAGTTCGAGAAAAGATACTCCATTTAATAATAATGGCAACATTAAGTAAAAAGAAAAAAAATTAAAATAAAATTTCTATCAATAATAATAAATTTCAATTAACCATTGAATTAAAGAATTACATTCAATTATTCAACAATACAAACGATTCATTTAGTTAACAAGACCTTCCTTGTTATTTATTAAGTTTATCTTAAAATAATGCCCGTCGATAATTTTTTTATGATAGGAAAAAAGTTTGGAAACGGCAGTCGATTCGTCAATTTTGAACCAATAAACATCAAACCACACTGAAACTTGAATATTAGTTTGTTCAAGACTTAGCTGGTGTCATGTCACGTAATTTGATATTAAATTTTAGGTAACAATAAAATCATAATTCCTAACCGAACTAATTAAAGTCTCACAATCGCAAATCCAAATACTCCATACATTAATTACAATGGAGTGTCACACCGGTATAACCGGAAACCTAATTAAAATCAATAAAATTCAATTTGTAAAATATTTCGAAAATTAGCATAATTTCAAAAAGTTTCCTCACTAATCGAACGAGCTTTTACTATATCAAGCCATTGTGGTGAATAGAAACTATGTTTCATCCGCAATGAAGGAAAACAAGAAGCGTTTCCTAATCCTAATTGGAAATTGCGGTTTCAACCAAAGCGAAGTTACGCTTTAACCATGCAACACTTATTATGTCACGTCATTCCAAAACGTGAATAAAATTGATTCCAAAATTGACCGAGTCAGCAAAATTTTCAAAAACATCCAAAAGCCATCGAAACTAATACGGTTTTGCATTTTGGCTTATTTTGAGGGGTGGGATAAGAAAATCCACCATTAAAAGTTGTATTATTTTGTAAACAGTTTATTTCACGACGCTTTCAATAAAATTGATTTTGTCGTGAGAATGACACCGCTGTAACCTCGTTTGTTATTTCTTCAAGAAGTTCGATTCTCTTATTGTGATTATTTATCGATCTTAATCAGTTGGTAGGTTTATTTAACTCGATTGGAAAAGAATAATGTTGATTTAGGTGATAATTTCTCAAGTTTCCTTGGAATTGACGTTAATTGTAATTGCGTTTTGCAGTAGTCGTGGCTTGCAGGTACTCTCAAAAAAGGAGGATTAAACAAATTTCTGTTTCTAATGTCGAATTAACTCCCAACTAAGTTTTTAATTGAATTTTATTTACAATTAACTTAAATGCTTCTGGTTATTGTCACTATTTAAATTTAAATACAAATGTTCGGATTAATTTTCCCTGCTACAAGTCGATTATTGCTTGTTGAATGCAAAATTAAATTTAGAATTTCCCAACTTTTGGAATGCTAATGAAACGTGAAACTACGTAAACAAACAAGTTAACGCAACTTAATTTTCAATTGGCCTGTATAATTTTGAATTTGGAATCTTTCGATATGCTCCAGTGGGAAACGAGCGGAATTGATCCCTTATTGCAGTCGTGTAACTGCCAGAAAGATCGAGTAATTTAAATTGTGCTTTATTTACTTTAACAATTTACGGACTTATGCCCATTGTGTGAGAATTAAGATTTTTAACAAAATTAATGTCCCACCGAGCAACCCAAGTAGTAAATTCAAATTTAAACCGTTCTTAGGAAAGCGAAACAAATAGAAGCTTTTCACGTAGAAAATTGCGTGCTAAAAGCCCAAAAACGAAATAAAGCGAAAAACACTCAAATTATTTTATTTTTTGTTGTTTCACTTGTAATTTATGTTTCGGTTAACTGTCATGATTTTTCAGCTTAACATTTGCGTTATGAATCCACATCCACCGAATTAATTAAATTTTCAAAAAGTTTTCAAGCGAAAAAAGAAATTTTTATCCCTACTGATGAAAACAATCATCATGTTCTAAAATATTTTTGTTTAAAGTTGTATTTTTACTTTACACCTCTCTGTATGCCTTGCACCCGGAGCATGGGGACACTAAATAATTAGACTGCGTCAGCTTACCCCGTAGGCAACTAGCCCAGATCTCTCCAACTTAAATTGTATATCTTATATAATTCCTTTTTATTATTTCAAAGACAAATTCAATGTAATATACTTCAATTATTGAGATTTTCTTTTATGGTTTCATGCAATAATGTACCGCATTGCTGAATTTCCAGTAGCGACTATTGAGCGTTGGATGTAATCCAACTTTTTGACGACTATTGCTATGTCATGATGTAGCATTGAATTAAATTGACAGCCACAAAAAATTACATTTCGTTCACATCAAATTCCAAATCCATTACGAGCGTTATTTATTGGTTTTTTGGAAACTGCAAACATTGATAATTTGGTATATTCAAATTAAATAAATTTATGTATTTGAAAAACTATAACAAAAAGAAGCTCGCTCGGTTTAGAATTTCCTACGTCGTCGTTATCCATCGTGAAGGTCTTCTTTGATGTACAAGGACAATTTCAAGTATCATTGAAGACCCATCGATTATTAATTGCTTTTTTAAGAGCGCAGAGAAAGAGATACAAATAAATCGAAAGTACTCTTGAAAAAGCTGTGGGCTTCGGTTTGCCTTTTAGAGTACTCGCGATAAATGTACATCTGTCAAAACTTACTTACATGAAAAACCATTTAACAATGGCAGAATTGAAAAATTTTGCACGATAAATTAACCACACAAGAACCCATATAAAATAATTAACCCCTTCAGCAGAATTAGAGGCTACCGAAATGGAAAAATTGTGTTTGAATCCTGTTGTTGCAAGTGGAAAAGATAACAATTGGTTGAGCAGCAGACTTCCCAGTTTACACTTCGAAAACAAATGAACAATCCAAATAAACAACAGTGATAATAAATATTTTTTATAAAAAACTGCCTGTAGGATAAGAAAAATCTGGAAAATATATATTTTTTCTAAATGGAACTGGATATTTTTAATAATCTCTGCTCAACAATGAAGTTCACTTGTAATAAAATAATAAAGAAATGCTACAACAAAATCAATCATTTGTGCTTTATTTACAGCATTTAAAAAAGGTTAAAGTGAAAGGTTGAATTAGATACGTTGAATTTAAACATGAACACAATATTTTTGTTTTGCTTTAATCAATATACGCCATTGTATTACAATGTTTGTTCTAATGACCCTCTGCGTAACATATTTAATACAATTTTATTTTTGTAATTTTTCTTGTCAAGTCCAAACTCCAAAGCGTACATAACAATGAAGTGATATTAAATACAATTTGGTGATCATGGGAGATTTAACCCATCGATATTTGATATACAGGATAAAAACTAAAAATACATCTTCTCTTCTTTTTGAATTCATATTATTTTTTTTCATTGTTTAATTTTGTTTAAAACTAATATTACGTAATATTTTAGAGTTGGGATGAAAGCTTTGAAACTCCTATTAACTTGAGAACGAATTGATTGATTATGGTTTTCTTTCGACAAATTTCAGTTTCAATCTGAACTGTGACGAGGAGAATATTTGTAATAGAATAGTTAGCGACGAAGTTAGAGAACTTTGATCAACTTTTAAGTATTCTACTATAATTTCGTAGTTCGTATTCCACGTTAAGTTATAGGTTGTTAGGAAAATACCTATATATTTCTGAGCAGCACTCCAAAAAATGCACTTTTATGATTTCCTATACTTCTAGAGGGCTGTCCGGCCCTCGGCTAGTTTAACTGAATTACTTCCCAGTTTTTACATGAGAATGAAAAGCAAAGAGTGCACTGGGGGGTATTCCATATCCCACAGACCCCCCGGACTGACACCTAGGTTTTATGTAAAATCTTTCACGATGTGCAGCACACTCATTACATTTTATTGTTTCCTAAGATTTCCTAGGATATCCTAAGATATTCCAACATGATATAACCATATAAAATTAATCCGGGGGGTCTGGGGGGCATGGAATGCCCTCCAGCGCAACCTTCGCTATACATTAGCTTGCTAAAACTTACAAATTATTCAGTTACCAACGTTTTGTGAAATGTTTTTCACTGAGGTAATTGACCAGGATTGCACTGGAGGGCATTCCATGCCCCCCAGACCCCCTGGTTTGACACCTAGGTTTTATGTAAACTCTTACACAAGGCACAACACATTTTTACAAGTAATTTTTGAAATTTTCCAACATTTTCTTCCAGTTGTAACTTAGAATAGATGGCGTGGCATAGATTGATTGCAATCCAATAGTATAATTCCGATAACATGGATTTATGGTATGTCTACAGTAGAACATGGATAAAATATAGTATAAGTGAAATTTGTGTTTACAATAAATTGTACGAATTGAAAATTCTTGTAACAAATAGAAAATCGTACTATCTTACGGAGTGACACTTTTGTGTTAGAGTTCCGGTACTATAATAAAATATAACTGTGTATATGCTAAAGACCACGAGAGCTCCAATTTGACTTCATTCATAATATCGTGCAATTTTGAGTTATTAGAGTCAACTGGAATTAAACGATGACAGGTTATGAGCCCAAGTTAGCCATAGAGACAACTCCCCATGATCGTTGTATTGAATAGTTGGAATATTTTATTTGTCTACATCTGGGAAACCAAGGGATTGCGGTTCAAATCCTGTTGAAATCTTATTTTCAACCTTCTATTCTCATTTTTCACTTACTCACTCACAAAACGTACATAAAAATCCGGAGGGGGGGCTAATTCCATACTCTAAAACCTCTTAGAAATATAAGCAAAAAATTGAAGACAAAAAGAATAATTATTTGGAATTTTTTTATAAGTCACCAGATTTTTCACTTATCTTCCGAACTCCCCCCCCCCCAAGCAACTGGAGAGTCTAGGCCACTTCCCCTGTATATCCTTTCAAAACTTCAAACTGAGGGGGCAAGTTTTTGTAAACTAGATATTCTTTTACAAGATTTTTAAAAGATTTCCTCGAAATTTTTTTGGATTGGTTTGCTCTCAAAAATGTTGCAAAAAGAAAACTTGGACTTATCAAGATTTCCTGGAAATTTCTTGGATTTCCTAAGATTCCTCGTTCCTCAGATTTCTGATTACTTTTACAACAAATTTCCCCAGTGATTCCCCTTCGCTTCAAACATTGTGTTACATCGTCAGAAATGTGAGCTATAAAACTCCCGATGTTTACCCTTCGGGTGATATTATTCATGAAGTTGTGACAAAAGGCCGTATTAAAGGGGGGGGGGGGTCTGAAGTATTTATCAATTACAAAAGTTCAGGAAATCCGACTGCAATCTTAAAAAAATCAGAAAAACACGAAAAAAACCTTCAAAACAAAAACATTAAACCCCCCTCCCCTAAAATTTGGTGTAAACACGGCCCTGTTGTGACAGGTGAGTTTTGAAGTATGGAGTGTCTCTCAGCGTTGATAACTGAATAACTTCTTAATTATGCTGCGTGAATAAAGACGAAAGAATGTATTAGAGGGTATTCCATACCCCTCAAACCCCCCGGAGTTATACCTGCGTTTTTAAAAGCCAGCACATGATATAACTCAAATCTAATAAAACTCTCCCTTAAAAACGCAAAACGTAATTGTTGGGTGTCAATCCGGGGGGTCTGGGGGGCATGGAATGCCCTCCAGTGCACCCCTTGCTTTTCATTACACTCTAAAACTAAGCGGTTATTCAGTTACCAAAATATTTACCAGCGAGGTAATTGTCTCTGTCGGTTTGAAACACTTCGGAGTTTCAAAAATGATTGAAAATGCAGTTGAATAATAAAAGCTGAATTTTAAAGCATCGAAAAATAAAAAATCGAATAATATTTTTTACGTTCAGGTTTAAAAATATTTTAAATATTGCACAAATAAATAAATATGATACTTTTAAACGATGTCGATAAAAATGAAGATTGCATTTCACTTTACGTTACCTCCGGTATAAATAATGAAATTTTATTAAAATGAGGTAAATATTATTTTTTGATGTGGAATGGAGCACAATATTTGTTTACTTTAATTCTTCAACGTGACAAATTTAGAGCAATAGAAAATTTAGGAAAAATATTTCTGATTTTTCCTCCATAATACACATTGAATCTGTGTTTATTTTTCATGCGTGACTTATATTAAAGAAAAGCTTTCAAACTTCCAATTCATCTGGAACCATATGAAAGACACTCATTTCGAGCGATATTTTATTTCTAAAAAAATGTTTGCTCTATTTTGTAGGTAGAATATGCAATTTAAATGTGTATCTTTTCCAACATCACGTATTTCTCATTCCCGAAAAGTTTTGCACTGAAAGGATTTTCCAGATGTAATATTTGGTATTATTAGTGCGGCGTGATGTGCACGAGGAAATTGTAAAATAACTTTAAATAAAATTTTTGGACCATGTTGATGATGGAATTGTCGTAAAAAATCTGGTAAGTGGTGAGTAAATCCCAGGAGAAACATAAGATTTTTCCGATATAATCAGAACGGGAAACTGGAGGAGCCATTACGATCCTTATAATGGATAACCTACCCCATAACAGAGAGCGTCAGACAATAACATTTCGGAAAAATAGTCTCCGTAAGGAATCTTTATTGGCATTTTATTTTTAGGAAAATTTTAATTATGTCACGCAAAACTAGGACGCCGCCGCCGTCGTCGTCGCGTCGTTAGCGTGGAATATGATTGCAAAAATCAAGTGGGAGACACGACGAAAATAATGAAGTTTATTTGCACAATAATAAAGGAAGGTTTGTTAGGAATTACGTCCCAATCCACCTTATAACTCGACACCACATCATCACAATGAATTAAATTCAACATCCGTATTCACTAGCTAAACTTAATGTTGATGACGTCAAGTCGATTCACAATTTTGATTGCCATCTCTTTCAGAGTGTACGACTTCGCCAGATTACATTCTCAAAATGTTTCTTCTGATAATTGGAATATTTGAGAAAATATAATCCCTTATAGTTGGAGCTCGCATTAATTAGTAGGCGCTTAACCGCACCCTTGGATCTTAAAATTTTTAATTAGGTATTAAGTCATTAATGAGGTGCGCTATACTTTCGTCGCTGCAATTAGAAAATTAACTACACTATCAAGATTAATAGTTTGTTTTATTAAGCCAGAAAATCCAAGTAGAGACTTGATAAAACGATGAATCATACTTTGCGCTTGTCTGTTGAGGAAAATTAACCATCGCAACTAAATGTATTACACAATAGACGTGTAATGTTGATGACTTAATTATGTCTGGCTCAATTGCAAGTCGGGGGTATTCATGTTGTTTAATCGAGTCATATGCCTAGTGAACAAGCACCGAATCGTACGAAGAACTTCTTAACATGCTTCTTGATTGAAAATCCCAAACGTTGGGCTGTTAAACGTCTCACTAATTTAATCTTACCTTACATTTTGTCGCTCTAATCCGATTTTGGTTTCAACCACACGATTTATTATCAACACAAATCTTGGAATACAAAATGTTACCAACTTGTTCGAGTACAACCTAATAACTTCTTGCGCGCCACTCCAAAATCTACTTCCATTCAAGATCGTGGATGCATAAACCATTTTCGACTCCACTTGACCCAACTTTCCTTGTTAACTTAATTCGCATTATATCGATTGATCTTAGCAACTCGTTCAAGTTTTTCACTAATTTCATCTCGAAACTTGGCATAACTAAACTTTCAAGTCCGTCCGAGTAAGTCAGCCAGTCACTCCGATTGGATTATCCGGCTATCGTTTTGATTAGCATTATCCTCATGCTTCGACAGAAATATTTTGAGTGTGAAACACTCCAAAGTATTTTTTCACAAGACTGTGCTTTAAAAACTTTCGAGTCTATAAAATCAAAGTTTCTGAGTGGAAATACATTAAAGGAAAGTAATGAAACCTAAGCATCACTCTCACCTTCAACTTTTCTTCCAGAGATATAATACGAGGTGATTTATTTTCCAAAATTCGACAGCTCTCACTACTTTACACCCCAAGTTAAAATTCCTTTCCGACATATTCAAAAACATTTTTGTCAAAAAAAAATTTGAATCGACCGCTATTGTTTTCGTTAATTACGTTCCCTACATGCGGAGCGGGTTATTTGGTAGCGTAGCGGCTTACCTCGGCTCAGGGCTCAACTCAAATTCGCTTGCAAGCATATTATAGTCGATCCATAAACCTTCGATTGTTTGTCAGCTACGGATATGGAGGGAAGTGCAAGTTGTTCCACCGAGGAAGATGTCGAGTCGACCGAATCGATTTACGGGTAAATACATTTTAAACCTCCCGTATTCCCCAATTATAACTTTATTGCGAAATGGTCTTCTCAATTTTCAAACTTGAATTGTGTTCGATCAAGGTCGAGCGTAGATCACGTGAACGTTATAGATAGGTTCTTAAACTTTTTTCAACATATTTTTTTTATTTCACTCGGCCTTCAGTCTCAATTATGTAATAGCGAGTTATTTTTACGAAATAAGGAGGACTGTATAACATAATTTATGGATCGAAATTGATTTGTGTCTGATCAAACACAGCCGAGTTGTCGGTTTGAATTACTCCAGGCGTAGAATAAATTAGAACCTGACACTTGAGCAACGCGAGTGCTGTAAGAAATTATAGAGAAACTGAATTTTTAAATATACACGTTGTGCTGAGATTCTTTTAGTTGAGATTAAACTTTCAGGAACAGTTTTGAAGCTGTAATTAGGGATAGTCTTTTAAAAAGAAGGAAAACGATTTTGCTAACTACTGACAAAAAAAGACTTGGCACACTGCATTTAAAACAGCATTTTGTCATTTTATATTTCAAGTGGCATTATAAAATTTTTATAACTTCAGGGCCTTTTTTTCTGTTCTTCATAAATATCTATTTAGGTCTTTATTTTCCTTCGAAATCAATTTGGGCTGTTTTTAGGCCAAAGTTAACTGGTGGGTATGGAATACTCCATGGAAGTGATAACTGAATAACCCCCAGACCTCCCATATTGTCTTTAAGTTAATAAAGAAGAATAAATTAATATATTCAGACAACTAAATCATAAAACGTAGGTATAAATCCGGGGGGTCTGGGGGGCATGGTATGCCCTCCAGTGCAATTTTTAGTAAATATCTCGATAACTGAATGACGCCTCAGTTTTGACCTATCTGGGTCTATAATCTGATTATTATTTGGGTTCCTCTTAGGGTTCGACAAATTGCGCAAAATCGTACTTGCTCGCATCAAAAAGCCTAAAAAAATTCATCTACTACCGTTCGGAAAACTGTACTTTCAACATTTATTTGTAATACGGAATAAGTTACCTCACCAGCATTAAATTTGGCAAGCAATGTATTGTTGCTGAAACCACTGCCGGATTAAGTTTAAAATCATTCGTAAACAAATTATTTTTAGGTGTTTGGTTCATTAGTTCTAAATTTGAACACTGAAAATATAGAGATCAACATTTTAGAATTTTTTACTTGAAGTACTTCGCGGTTCTCCTCCTCAGTGTAGAACAGTCAAAAAATTAAATCAAATTATAACTATAAATAAATAAAAATCGTCGTTTGTTTATTAACCAACCAATCAGAGCTGCTTGGTGTAGTGGAGGTTAAATTGACAATTAAACTGTTTTTCATTTGATTTATTGGCATTGTATTTTGTATTAAGAACCCACTCTCGTGATCGGGGGGGGGGAGTCAGCATTGGCAAATTCAATAATTGTACAGTAAGATTTTCTCGAATTTCCTAAGATTTTTTTTAATGTTCCCGATTTCCTTGGTTTTCCTCAGATTTACGATTATTTTTATATCTCTTACTCATCAAGATGTGCTCTGTAAAACTCTCCCTTAAAGACGAAAAACTTGGGTATAAATCCGGGGGGTCTGGAAGGCATGGAATGCCCTCCAGGTCAGCCTTTGCTCTTCGTTCACGCTCTAAAATTGAAGAGTTATTCAGTTACCAACGCTGCAGATATTTACCACCGGGGTAATTAAGAAAGATTGCACTGGAGGGCATTCCATGCCCCCCAGACCCCCCGGATTGCAGCTACGTTTGGTCTTTAAGTTCAAGATATTTTAAATTTTAAATGATTTAATAACGAATTAGGAATTCTGCTCTATATTCTTCCAAACTCCAAAATATGTTTAGCTGTAAGCCTTAAAAACAGTACCTATGACTACTGGGCTCACAAGTTTTTATGGATATCACCAAAATTCTTATGGAATTTGAAAGGAAACTACTGTGGGTTTTTCTGCTAATACGAGCACCTACCGTAAGCGTCTGGCGAAGAAGACAACATGGATGGAAAAGGTGGGGTATAAAACCAGGTACACTGCATTAGCCATAGATGACATGGATTTAGTGACCACAGTTCACTTCTAGTCCTGGTACTGCTAACAACATATTTATAAATTTAAAAACAGATCCGTAATTTTCGAGTTGGAACCTCTTCAGAACTACTCATAGACCCGGCCTTTGTAGATTTTTAAATTTAGGCTTTCATTGTGTTTCAGGAATTTAACCACAATCGAAGCCATACAGTCCACGAAGAAAGCCGATCTTAGAAGAGGTATCATGGGCGTATATATTGAACCGCCGGAAGTCACCGTAAATTCCGACGAGGAATCGCCGGATGAAGAGATGATAGGTACACCAAGGTGTCAAAAACCAAGATATGACAATTTAAGTAAACAGCACTACGAAACTTACGCGGAAATTGTATTCGTTAACCATAAACGCGTGATCACTTCCAAAAAAGAAGATGAGAAGCCGAAACCATCAAAAAAACACGAGCATATTTTGTGGGAATCTACAGAAATACCAGAGGTTCCAGATTTATCATTTCCCGAACCAAACTACGCTGCTTACAAAAATAAAACACCGGTGCAGATTTTTGAGCAAATTTTCGATAAAAAAATTATTAATTACATAATTGATGAAACGTCCAAGTATACAGCACAGAGAAATTGTCGAATTGCTACCCTGACACCAAGAGAACTTAAAATATTTGTAGGTATCCTTCTCTTATCTGGAGTACGTGGAACGTCAAAGAACTACAACTTTTGGGAACCGGACACATCATCTAGATGCGAATTGGTTGCAAAAGCAATGCAAAGGAACCGTTTAGTAGAAATTTGTAACTCCATCCACTTTGCAGATAACACAAAAATGGACGAATCGGATAAAATGTGGAAACTAAGACCATTAATGAATTTATTTCAGAAACGGTTCGTTGAAATGTTTCAACCAGAGGAACATTTGAGTTTTGGCGAGTATATGGCTGATACTTGCCGACGACACAATGATTTGGAGTGGTGTGACGTGCCCATTTCTTACAAAATCTGGTGTCTAAATGGTACTAGTGGTTACCTCGTCAACTTCGATGTTTTCCAACGGAAAAATCCAAATGACGTCAAGTACGAGAATAAGTTTGGAGTTCCCGGTGCGGCTTTGATCCAAATTTTGGAAGGTTTACCCCAAAATATTTCCAAGTTGCCTTTCAAAATATATTTTAACCAGTTCTTCACCAGTATGGCTCTGCTGATTCATCTGCAAGAACGTGGGTATGATGGGACAGGATCCTTGAAGGATAGTGAAGTTCCCGAAAGTTGTCCTTTGCCTTCATCGAGGGAAATGAAGACTCGCAACAGAGGTGCTTGGGAGTATTCCAGTTGTGTGGATGAAAATATTATGATTGCGAGGATGAGGGATTCTTCTGTTGTTACTGTCGGTTCAACGTGTCATGGTTTGCAAGCGGTGGATGTCGTTGTGGATAAAAAGCGAGATATCAGTGTGTTGTATCCTTCGATATTCGGTAACTACCGGAAGTTTAAGAAAGGTACCACACGGATGGACGAAACATTGTGCAAGTACGGCATAAAGGCGGAGGGAAAAAAGTGGTATTGGCCTTTGTTCACGTGGTTGTTGGACGTTGCAGTGTACAATTCGTGCATATTGATGCAAAAAACTGGAAAGGATATTACTCATGTTAATTTTCGTAAAGCTATAATCCTAGCTTATCTTGTGGGCGACAGCGACGACGCATCAGTCTGATAGAACTATGCCAATGTAGCTTTTAATTTCACTTTGTATTTCGAAATTGTTCTTTTAATTGAATTTGTAACGTCTAATTTGTGTTAATAAATTTTTGATATATTAAATAAATCTTGATCGTATTGATTGGTAATAAAAGGCTGCCAATACATTTTAAACGCACAATAATTAAATTTATTGTATTATCCAAATAGGAATTGATATTTTCATTAGGAATGCGTAAAAAATGTGGTTGGAAACTCTGAAAAGAGCATAAATAACGTAGCGTTCTCCAATATATTTGTTAGATCGATATCGCGACAATAAAGAAAATTATTTGTGGCTAAATAATATAACGGTTACCCTCGTAACAACAAAAACTTGATCACTAAATATTTCATTATTATCATTTCAATAAAATAAAAGCTTTCAGTTTTTCCCCGGTTCTGTATTTCGTTCGGAATTTGATTGGATTAATATTCAGGATTTTATTGCTTTTTTCCTTGCTGAAAATTATTAACTCGAAAATGTGTTTTAAAAAAGTATTTCGGGATCAATTCATTGCAATGTGAATTTTTTTAACTTTCAAGTTTTCAACTCAAGTTTTCGAGGATTACTTTGTAAGTACTAAGTAGTAATAAGAAAAGCAAAAGGAACTTTAATTAAACTTGGAAAGAGTGAACCCTCCCTCATCCCCGAAATTCCATCCAGTTAATTTGTCCATTATTTGTTTGATTTATTTCGTTAGAAATAAAAGGTTTTTTACAGCACAACGCCTACAACTATCACAGAAATTGTCCTATATAAATAATGGTCGTCGTTAAATCATCCACCTTACATAATTCAAATTCTTAACCCATTAGGTATCATAAGTTACTTTAATAGGTTAATTTCTAAACTTGGTAGTTTACTAAGATGAAAACTCAACAAAGTTAGTTGAAAACAACTAATTTAACTTAAAATTTCATCAACTTGTTGAAATTCAAAACTTTACTTGCCTTATATGCTGGTGTTAATAAGCAAACAATTTCAATTCGCTGTATTATACATCATTTACTTCATAATTAATAGTTTAAGCACTTGAACATAAAGGACTTTGAAGTTCTTAGAATGTAAATATTATCCCCAGTTAAATTTTAATCCTTCGTAATAAATTATAAATCGTGACAACTTATATATTATTTCAAAATACGCCAAGGTCCACACTTACGCCTAAGATTCGCCCAAAACCCGCTGGCTGAGTTAATTAAGCAGACAAGTTGAATTCCGCAAAAAAAATTATGAATATTCATAATGGGTAATAACTCCGGTTGTATATGTAGATGCATCCATAACCCAGTCGTAATTAAGAGGGTTGTTAGTCCATATGACGGTCTTTATATGTCTGTAAAGTATGATATATTCGGCTCCCGTTTAATGAAAATGAAAGCTTAAAAACATGCTTATACATTAAATATTATTATATGAATTTTTAACGATTTCAAAGTGGCCGAAACCGACTTTAAGGACTTTCCGCTCCCATCGAGGAATCGAACCAATTTACCCAAATTTTACGCACGCAGTTTAATTATTACATTATATAGTTTTAAGAACTGATATATTGCGTACAATATGTGTTCCGAGTCGGAAATTTTAATTAAATTAAATATGTATGTATGTAAATATACCAAGTGAAGTTTAATAATTGAGACATATATAGGAAAATGAGGTTGAGGTGGTAAACCTAAGGTTAGTGAGGAATGCGAGTTTGCAATATGTCATTCCATTTGGTTACTAATTCTACTTTATAATTATTTAGCGATTAAAGTGATCAAATGGGAGGTAATATATTTTAAATAATTTACAGATTTGTTAATCAAATGTGGCAATTCGCGATCAATATTTAAATAACAAATTCAATTTTAATTAAGCGTCTACTAATGTATTTTAATTATTAATTCACTTATTTGCAAACAAAGCAAAGCCATTTTAAATTGAGTCCGGTCCTGTTCCAGAACTCCCAGTTAAAAGTCAAGCTTTTTAATGTTTTTTATTAAAATTTCTCTATTTACTGCATTTTAATACCTACTTTAAAAGATGAAAACGTTGGATGGAAACTGAAAAAAGTAACAAGCAAGAACGACACATACAGGGGAAATAAGACATGACAGTTTGAAATTGAGGTGATTTATGAATCCGTACAATGGGAAGGAAAGAAGTAACTTCGCCGCATCAGAGGAAATGAAAAAAATCAAATTAACAATGAAAATTTTGTTAAGTACATAGAAAAACTTAATAACAGGAGAAAAAGGTAGAAAAGTGACAACGATGATATGCACTAATGTCTTCTTCTTCTGAGAGTTACGTCCCCTTCAAAACAGACTGCTAATAGAGGGTGTGTTAATAGGAAGAGCATGACGTACAAAATTTCTGTTAACAAGATAATTAAACTACCAGCTGTTTTAATGCAAAAGTCTACAATTCAACTGCACGGCTATTCCAATTGGCTACTTGGTAACTTACATAGAATGCAATTTCGGGCGAGCTTGCTTGCTTAAATCTTTGTTCAACTCAGCCAACTAACTGTAGAAAAAGTTTAACGTGGAATGCTTTTGAAATTATCCTGGTTAAACATACAAGAGGTTTGCCTCTTGCAGGATTTGCTCGTTTTTGACTCAAACTTTAAGATTTACTTGAATATTTTTCAAACGAAACGTAAATCTTTACCCGGACATTCTTTCCATTTTCACTGGAAGAATCACAATTTAGGAGGGCGTTTATTAGCCGGCAAAATAACTCTTGAAACTTTTAGTTCACAAATTGTTGAGAGACTTTCTTCGTAAGCTGAGTAGTCAAAAGTTTTTAACTACTGGCCATTGGCTTAGTAGTTATCGCGATTAACTGCAACCGTGAAGAATTTTATTTCCAATGGATAAAGGCATATTCCCTAATCCAGTTGAAGCAGCCAGGGGGTTTAAGTCTAAATGCTGAAATAATTGTATAAGAGAAAGAGGCAGAGTATCCAGAAGTAGACAGGGAAAGCTTCATGAATGAAGTGTAAGATATTTACCATCGAGGTAATTAATAAAGTGTGCACTGGGGGGCATTCCATGCCCCCCAGACCCCCCGGATTGACATCACGTTTTGTATTTCGAATTTTTTTAGACATCACCAAATTCCTTTAGGACTTCGAGAGATGACATTAAAATCAAGCGATTAAACTATGGACGAACATTATATTTTTCCTTTAATTTAAAAACAAGAATCCGCGTCTTTCTACATCTGTAATTTTCGAGTTGGGACCGCCGCAGGGATGTTTTAAATTATTTATTATTAATTTATTAAAATTGAATATTATTTATTATTACGCCGAAAAACTACCATAATTGTATTAGATTATTTTTAAATTAAAGGGTTAAGTTATCATATTACTCCCGTATACTGCTAAGTTGCTAAATTAGTGTGGTCTAAAGCCCTTTTTTAGCCGCAGCCACGCAGACATACAAACATGGTTTACACTGACTTGACTAAGGCAATGCCACTGGATCACTGTATTCTGTGTGTAGAACATGTTTCGAAAAGTACCTCTCGTTGAAAGGTTGAAAGTCTCCTGTGGTCCTATTCTCGAACTCATACGAAAATAAATCACTTTCGCATAAAAATGAAGTATTTGCACTCTCTGATTGGTCGAAATATAATGATTTGCACGCGAATCAAGTCGTGTGAGCTGCAGAATAGGGCACCAGACGTTTACCCCCCCCCCCAATTTACTCTTACGTCTTTTAAGGCTAGGACACAGTGGCGGGTTTAAACATTTGCCGCCAGTAGGCTATGCTAATTTCCCCCCCCCCCTACGGACCTCTGCACCCTTTACTCTGCTTTTACTCTTATTTGGTTACTGAGACAATTGCACTGGAAGGCATTCCATGCCTCATCAGGAGCGTTGACTCCAAAACGATTAGAATTAACTGATGGGAGTCCTAAATTCTAAACACTAGGCTAGCAGAGTCTATGTTTCCACGTTGACCTTTAGATGTAATTAAGAACTTAGTATCTGCCGGTATATCTTCAAGAGCTAGGTATACCAACACAAAGGTGTTGTGGTATACTTGATTTGTTGTTATAATTTGTAGTAAAAACTGTTCAACCAAACATTGGATAAGCTGTTATTGTAAACTGGCATTTATAGACACAAAACATATAAAGGTGTCAATCCGGGGGGTCTGGGGGGCATGGAATGCCCTCCAGTGCACCCTTTCCTGTTCATTTACATTCCAAAAATGAAGAGTTATTCAGTTATCGATGAAGTAATTGACAAGGATTGCACTGGAGGGAATTCCATGCCCCCCAGACCCCCCGGTTTTACACCTACGTATTATGACTTTAAGAGGCAGTAAACCCTGTAGCCCTATACATAATGTATGTAGGTGTTAATCTGGGAGGTCTGGGAGGTATGGAATACCCTTCAAAAAAAACTTACGATCAGTAACTAAAACTTCCACTCCCAATTTCTCTGAACAGCCAATTATCTATCATTTAAGGTTTTAATAATAAATATAAATATGAAGATCAACAGGCAGAATTGAGTGGCCTGTGCTAAAATAATCAGCAAAGATTTCAAAAATATTGAAATTGATAAAAACTTAGATGAAATATGCCTGGTTAGCAACGATAGCTTGTTGGCAGCTAAAGTACGTTCATTATTTTTATCATGAACTTTGTGGCCACCATAAGCAGCTATCGGTCAATTGTTAACTACTGGTGCATTGGTTTGCTCCCTATTCCCATATATCCTATAAACCACATAGCAGTTTCCTTTATTTATATATTATTCTAACGAAATAAAAAACAAGCAAACCTAATGCGGTTCTACAAAACAAACATTTAGAGAGTACTCGTACAACTCTCGTAGTATTATTGTGATTGATTAAATAAATCAAACGTTGCAGATTTTGCTCAAACATTATTTGGAATTTTCTTGCCGGTAATAAAATAAATTTATTTTTAAAAAACAAAAGTTGCTTTAAATTTAAATATGGAAAATGAAAAGCAAAAAGCGCAAACAAATAAATAAGCTTATAGTACAAACCGTCGAATTTTCTATACATATAATTCTTCTCTCTTCTGTAAATTGCACGTTTTTGTTCAAATTGTTTTATTTTCAAACATTCTCGGTGAGCGTGAGTTTGTTAAAACGAATTAAATCACGTAAAGACCGAGAAATAGGTGAATATTTGTGCCAGTACATCAACAATTAGTAGAGTAATAACAATAAACTTGCGGAGGTATATTTTACCAGCTTCATGCTCGGCATTTTGTATGCACTTTAAAGCTGTTTAATTAAAAATATGGCTGAAACGCTCAATCTTATAATCTGACAACCTGTGGTCAGGATGATTTTCAGCATGTCGCTCGTTATCTGTTTCAGCGTCATCCCTTCCCATGGAAGAGCAGCAGTGAAGTTTGGTAAACTTAAAAAATTCTCGTAGGAAATCATCCATTGTGTGCATATCTAGGTAAACAATGGAAAGCTTGTAATACAAAATTATAAAAGGTAGTTATGAAAGATAAGAAGGAAACAAGGGCGTTTCTCCGAGGCATCATCAATCATACACATCTTGTTTTAATCCCGTCCCAGATTTGAAGTACTTTGGAGACTTCGGAAGGGCGCAATGTCACCGCTTGGAATATTGAATGAATAATTAAAGCAAACTTGCGATAGCTTTCCAAGTATTATCTTGTTAGGTGTGCTACGGTAACGACTCTTTCTGCATGCTAAGTTATAAATAAGTGCCGAATTTATTGAAGAGACGTATAAAGAACATTAAATAACTCCAATGGGTTACCTCAATGCTCCTATGACAAAGTACAAGATTACTGCTCACAATTTGATATCAAAATTCAACAGGAGTAGCGAAGCTCAAAAACCAACCAGAATAAAAAGTATTACAACTCAATATTATTTATTATGTGGAATACGTATTGCAGAGAGCTGGCGTTTCAATTTCGAGATAGAGATTGTATGCTCAAGTGTTTCATTACCTGTTTTTTCTATTATCTAGCAGATAACTCGAGAAAGTTAATAATTTGTCTTTCTTGAATGTTCCCCAACTAAGTTCAGCAAAATGCAAGGGTTGTTTACAAAGTCGTAAACTTGAAAAACATAAAGAAAAACTTTTGAGTTTTTGTTGGGGTTGGTTTTGCGGGAAACATATTTATCAAATTATTCGACTTTTTATAAGTATCGATCAAATTCGGTTCGTTATACCATAAAAAGCTACAATAACGAATTTAATTTAAATTTACGCAAAAATTCTTCTCCTAATTTAAAAAGTTTTAATAAACTATTACCTTTTTCGCTGTGCTACATAAATGAACAATAAAGTGTCGTAAAAGGGGTAGTTTACTTTTTAGCAACCCTTTTTAATAGCGAAAGAAAATACGAGACCTACCTACATAAAAAATTAATTTATTTTTTCGACAAGTTCCTAAAATTTTAAACTAAGCGTTGGGAAAATTTAAATTGCTCCTCTATATACCCCCAGCTTCGTATTTAAGGGCTTGATAATATGCTAAGCACGAAAATTTTTGCTACTTCTGCAATTTGACTTTCTTTATTTTTTAAATATCCCGCTAGACCCAGTTGTGAAATCTTTCGAGTAGAAAGGCAACAAACAATGGAAATTGGCGCAATAAACCACCAATTAGAACGAAATAACTGCAAATTTCGTCGAGCTTCCAGCATGCAAATTGAATCAAAATTATTTTTTGAAAACAACTGGACTGAAAATTTCTTTTAGTGAAAGATCACTGGAGCAAAGATAGAACACTGCTCTGAATAGCGTTAACAACAGTTGGTTGCTTGTAGCAATAATAGCCAACAGCAAACGTGAGAGCGCCCAGACAATGATCTTTGTTTCCATTCGATGTTCAATGAACCAAAAGGAAAGCACTCGCCAAAGCCACTTGAGCGTAGGTCCTCGGTGCCCAAGTAAATTATAATACTTGCTGAATGTTATAATATTGATAACGCACTTATTTTATTTCCCCTCCCCTCTTCTTATCTTTTAATATATAATTTATAAAACCGTAATGCATTATATAATTAACATTGTTCAATTTACGGATGGACGAGCTTCAATTGCCGCATAAACTGCCGTTAAAAATCTCATAATATTGAGAAAGACGACCGAAAAATATTCTTCACCTCCTTAAGGTTTCCATTGTATTGTCGATTGGGTGCGGCTAGGCTGTATGATTTTTTAAGGCGAAACGGTCGACTTTACGATAAAAACTAAAGAGATCAAACTTTTAGAGAATAAAATAATGAAAACACACAGAAAGTCTTAATACCGCCCGACAAATCGTTCCCGAGTTATATCGCAAACAAGCAAAAAGAAAATTAAATTTTTTTTTTGAATCCTGCTTGAAAAGCTTTCACATCTAAAATTCACAATGTATCTGCGAAAATTGTGTAACTTTTTTGATCCCATAAAAATTATAAACAAAGATCAGGGATGGAAGAATACAAAAATTGACGTTGCTTCCTCTTGAGCAATAAATCACCCTAAAAGATAGGGAGATTTAAGCTAGCCTATTGTTAGAATGAACTAACCAATCTCAATTTATCAGTAAAATAAAATATTTTTTGTTCCATTCCTTTGTGACATATCTTTTTAATTAAAAGATTAAGTAAGATGGTTAAGTCCCGAGCCTAACCAGAGCTAGATGAGTTTTATTAGAAAAATTAATGTGGAGATCGATATTTCCACTTTGAGAGCTTTTGAAAATTATAAAATGTTATGAGTACCTACATTGCCTGGCTGACAGATCTTTCGCAAACTATCATTAGCAAACGAAGTGCATGCATAAATTAAATTCGTGGTTGATGCAATGTAGAGAAATTACGTCTTGGGGTGAGCAAACTTACAATCACCGTATGGCATACTAAGTAGTGATGCTTAAACTGAGGATGGCTCTCACAAATTTCATTGTTTTGCATAAAAAGTAATTAGTGGCTTACACCTTGGAGTGGAGAGGGAAAATTAAGAAAATGATACTTTCGAGTAAAAAATCCAACAAAAGCAACTCCGAAAGTGATTGAGTGTAATTTTCAAAGATGCTTGAAAGCTTTAAACTCGATAGATAAATTAGAATCGGTGACCTTTAGGGTTGCTGCCATTCGATCAGTTGTCCAATCACCTTTACCCTCGATTTTCATCCGCAATGTTGAAGGTAAAAAATAAAATAAATTTTTTAAATAACAAAAAAGCTTATAATGAATAGAAAATCGTAAATCTAGGGGAAAAGTTGACATCCCAATAATATAACAAGTACCAAACAATTCAATGATTTATAGAAATTTGTATTCGTATAATACAACCCTATTATTATGCTCTTGTCGAAAATACAAATCCATTGTGTTTATTACTGAATAGAAGAAAATACAAATGCGATGATAACGAACTGTTGCATTTTCCTATTGCAATTACATTGCTAGAAGAGTTTTCTACTTCAACAAGCCTTTCAAAACTTTAATTATTAGATACCAAATTATACTTCCATTCGTAATTAACAGACAAAAAAGGACAACTAATTAGTATAACTGCCACTCACAATAATTAAATTTTAAAAATTTTAGATTACAAGATTTTAATTAGTATTTACATTTTAAAATGGCGAGACAACTTATAGTAAATCATTCGAGTGAAAAATGTAAGCTAAAGCAAGGAACAGAAATGTTTGAACAATTTTAACTCGAATCATCGTAGAAAGTATTAGCAAGTAATTTTGAGTATCAAAATACTCAAAAAATTAGTGTAAAAAGTCCCAAATCCTAATTTTGGTGCAATAAAATCTGATTTGAATCAAGTTTGATTATGAACAACGCCGTCAAATAAGTACGCCGCCGTGGACGTTGCCAACACGAGATGAAATATACACTTCATAAAAAAATGACGCACAGTATATGAGTCAAATTATAGCTATGAGTAAAACTTGAATTTAAAGAATTTTTCCGGTATTTTTAAAAAGGTAAGAAAGTTTCCTACATTCTTCTAGAAAACAATGTTACATTGTATTCGATTTGATCTGGTATCGTTAACTGATGGTTGTCAAATATTTCACACCTTTCAAGCGATAATTGTGAAATTATTCAGTATTTTGATTTGTGACTATTTCTTCCTTCGTGCATCTATCATTGTATAAATTAATAAATCCTTTCCACTGCGTTGATGCATTTTGTTTTGTATTTTGCTTTTAAAAACATTCACCTTTCTGCAGTATTGGCGCCGTAAATAAATGAAAATTGATTAGTCTTTATATTGAATTCCAGTTCAAAAGATCTTTCAAAGAATAATTTTCTGAAATGGCTGTTATATTTTATTAAAGCTTGTTTTTCAATTTTACTTCGACTTAAAAAGTTGTTTCGAGTGTAAACTGATTAAATTTCATTGTAAAAACCCAAATTATTGTAAAATAAATTATAGGCTTGGAACAGATCTGATTGTTAAGTATAGCCTAAAGCCTAGTTTTGAATTTCTTTCTGTTTTTTAGTTTAATCATTACAACTTTATTGATTACTAGCAATACAGGTGGCCATACCTGTGTCATAAATATGTCAGCAGATTTTATTTAGCCAGCAACTCGAGGATCTGGATGTCTTTAAGTGCCAGTAAATTTATAATCCTAACGTCGATGTAAATCGGACGTGACTGCCAAAGGGTGCACTGGAGAGCATTCCATGCCCCCCAGACCCCCCGGATTAACTCCAATAGTTTTATAATAGCTGATGCATAAGCTTGTTGATTATTTTTGATTATTCACAAGACTGAATTCCCCAGATTATGCACTGATTCGTCACTTTTCCAATTATTATTATCATTTGTAAAAATTCCTCGCACAGACTGTTTGAATCAAGACAAGTTCACTTGACCGCCGAAGATCGCCGGATGCTTCAAGGATACCTGATCAGATCAGATCGTGAGTAGGCGACTGTATTTGTTATAAAAAAAAATTATCCCTTTTATAAATTTACAATGTCAATTCCTATCAGCAAAACTTTAAGCAAAGTCATCAGGACTCTGGAAAAACTAAGCCCCATGACAATAAATATCTTTCGTTCGGATACGGGTAATTTAACATTTCCCAGTGAAAAACATTTATAGGCTTTGGCCTCCAAATTCTCCGACTACTTAAAAAGTTGGACTGCAAAATTTGCAAAAGTAAATCGCCTTGCAAAGTTTCAAAACTCTGTTTTTGTTTTTGTGTTCCTACTGATTACTAGAATTACTAGAATATTGATTTCCCAAGTTTTCTCTAAGTTTTCAATTTTTCGCGTATGTTTCTATTTGATACGGATGGGGCCGGGGGGCCTGAAGCTAAATAATTCGTTAGTTTACAGAATGCCGGATTTACATCTCCGTTTTGTGTCTTATAGAGCCAGTTTTATAATATCATAAGCTAAATTCAGCTGAACTGAAAATTAATAAAGTTTTACACCAAGTTTTACAACGTTTTCCAGTGAAAAAAATTTTAAACTCTCCATTAAAGAATGAGAGCATGTCTTCACCATTAAAAAGAATCCTGTTGTGCAAAATTTCAGTTCATATGTAATTCTCTTTTTTTACTCAGAGAACTGATTTCCAAAATTTCACCTGAATTTCTGATGAAAAACTGCTTCTGATTTTATTTTGCAAGCAACTGGAGGAGATGAGTGTAACCTTCCCATAAGTAACCAATTAATAATTCACTAGACGCCAGGATTTTCTGCTCCGTTTTGGATTTTTAAAATGTAGATTTCTAGGTGGTATAACTCAAGTGGCAATCCGGGGGTCTGGGGGCATGGAATGGCCTCCAGCGCACCTTTTACCTTAGAAAGACTTTAAAAGTCAATAAATTGGACGAGGTGACTGCCAAACGGGTCCACTGGAGGGCATTCCATGCCCCCCAGACCCCCCGGATTGAATCCGATAGTTTTAAAATAGCTGCTTAAGCTTAGTTGAAGCTAAATTGAAATTTTACAGCCGATAACGGTAGAACTTCACAAACCAAAAATGATGTTGAAGTAATACTGTTTGTTCCCCCCCCCCGCCCCCGGTGCTCTTTTGCTTATGATTCACGGGCCAAAACAAAAAAGTTTTCGATGATTCTCAGGCTAGAACTGCCAGAAGAAGTGACCATAGTCTTTAGACAGAGACATAAGAATAGTGGAAGCTAAATCCAAGGAGGTTATAGCCATATTCTCCACTAGATCAGAGAGAGAGAACTGGCCCTGATCCCGGCCAAGTCCGAGGCAGTACTGGTATCGGGCAGGAGGAAGGTCTTGACCATACTTCACTCGGCGTGAAGTTAGACAAACACCTAAACTTCGGCGAGCACATCCAGGAGACGACGGTCAAAGCTGAGAGCTTTGACCTGAATGTGGAGAGGCTGCTAAGAGTCCAAAAACGTGCAGCGCTTTGAAAGGTGTGCGCCTATAGGACAGTGTCCAGAGAAGCAGCGTTGGTGATAGCCGCTATGCCACCAGTAGACCTGAAGGTCGGAGGAAGGACAAAAATACCAGTCATTCGGTTTTTTGCAAGAAAAATTTAAGAACACAAGCAGAAATTGAAGACGGAAAGAAAAATTTGGAAACCGATTTTCTTGCTGCCGAACGTCATCTCCATTCCACTCATATTGTTTTTTTAGGTTGGTAAAACATCAACCAATGGATGCATAGGTAATAGACAGTTTAATATTGAATTAAGCAATGATGATATTATGCACATTATTATTTGTAAAATTTCTATTATATTTTTGAAGTTACGAATTCCAACTATACTATTGATCTTTCGACGCGTTTATAAATATTTAACCTTTCGATAAATAATTAATGTGGTGAAACTTTTTAGAATTCCTAAAACAATGCCCAAAATACTCTGGAGAACTAAAATACAAAATCTTAGATGAATAAATTACATAAAATAACGAATAAATACTCGTTAACCAATAAAAGTATAGGTTTGTCGGTTACTTATCTGAGAGATAAATTATCTGGTAGTTTAATTTATTTTTGGGTTTGTTGATACATAGTGGAAATAAAATATAGGTATGTTTCATTTCTGTGACCTCTCTCTGCCATCGTTTATTTTGCCGGATTGGCAGCTGTACATTTATTTTCTATTTTTGAAAGCGGGAGTTATGGCATTTCGACGTCATGCATGGGCGTCCTTTTGACAACCTCTTTGCTGGCAAGGCAAAGCAGCCCTGCAGCAGGTTGTGGTTTGTTTTAGTCTTGTTAATGTTTGTGTAGTTGGAAACATCAAAAATATCCCATTATCTATGCATCCATAAAAAGAAGGAAAAGGAAAATTGATAGACTTCGTCGTGGTTCTAAGTTTGTATAATTAAAGCAACTAAGAAACAAGTAGAAATAAAATTAAAAATGCACTTGGATAAATCTGATAAAAGCTGGAGCGAAGAAAATAAATGAACGTTAAGTTAAGCGCTTCAAAAAGCTGCGAATGCAAAATCTTGAAAATATAGACCCAACAACTTAAAAGTTTGAAAAACTAACAATAATTTATCGGATTCGCCTTTCTCGAGAAACAAACTTATTTTAAACAAAATCAATAGCTTATATGTTGTAGGAGCTTAGAATGCTGACGCAACTTTTGTGATAACTTTTACAATTATGGTTTTATGTAATCTATTAACACAAAAGTTTTATTAGATCTACAAGTTTTCACAACACTCGTTTTGTTATCAAACTGCTGTAAAAATGGGAACTTTTCATAATTTTAGCAAAATTAAATAATTTCTCACATCAACTTGCTTGCAAGAAAATTAAAAAAGTTTAACGTAATATGATTATTTTTTTGTGTTATAAAATTCATTATATTTTGGTTTATCGGCAGAAGCCTGATCCTTGCACTCCACTCCGGTCCTGTTTTCATTGCTAAATTATGTGATGTTTGATTACGGGTTAATTGTAATTTATGATGATTTATGTTTGAAAAAATGTGTTTTATTTTTTATACGAGGGTCTTTCAAATTTAATTTGTATGTAATTTTTGTGCAAGCTGCCTCGTAAAGCACATGACCCCGGCTTGTTTAATTGCATCCTCATAATTTAATAAAATGTAATTTGAGTTTAAAGCTCGAGGCGTGGATCTTTAGGAAACCTCCGATAAAATTCCTATAAAATTAATTTTTATTCGGCAGTTTAATGTTTCACGTATTGGGTTTGTAAAACACACCTAAGTTTAATAACCATTTAGAAGGGTTATACATAAACAAACTAGGTCATATCATAATCATAGTAGTTGCAAGTTGACAAGGGTCACCATTAATGCTAATAATAGAAGGATGACCTTATGTTGATTGAAAATTTTCCTACGTTACTATGTACATATTGGAAAGCTCGAAACACAGCTACACAGTGAGTGGCGTGATGATTAGAAATTTATGTAAAATAAAATGCTTTAAATATTACTAATTCATTCCAAGAACGAATAAAGCTAATCTTATTTTTATAATTTGATTAAACTAACAATTTATTTTTTCCATTCTTTGTCACGTTTCTACAACTCGTGCCTCATAAATACTAACGAAGCAGATTGAAATGATAGAGAGCTTTTAAGCTTCCATTTTCCTACAGATATTTCCTCCAAAGTTTAAAAAAATGTATATTTAATATTTTACTATCACTTTGTGTCATAATGCACTCTATGTATATTCCCTATAATCCAATCGATGCTACGTTCCACCCTCGCTTACTACCTAAGTGAATTTTCTACATAAAAGTTTTTCACTTTACTGAACGAAGACATCGGTGAGTACGGTTTTGTAGTTTTCCTTATACTTTACAAAATACAAATGTATTTTCTTTGTAGTTAAAACTTTAAAATAATTTAGTAGACATTTTCATGCTTCGCATATTTCTTTTTATCAATAACAAGCACACAACAATTTTTAATAACCTCTTTTGGTCTTAGAAAATATTTTCAAACTTTGTTAATTTTATTTCCACATCCAAAGACAGGAAATAACACAAATAGTTTCTCTGCTACAGGGTGGATTCAAATTTTACCTTATTATTTCATTACAGCGCAGAAGGCGTGGAAATGTCCCCTACATTTTCAATCAACCCCGACCTTATCGTCAACACTCCCTGCTAAACGACCCTCAACTGATACCAATCCGTAGCAATTTTTGTACAATTGGACAATTCTTACCTGAAACAAAAAAAAACACTGTTAGAAATATAATTATTTGGGGGAGATTTTCAATTCAATTTTCAAGTCTTTTAAAGGAACGCAATTTATTCCCATTATTTTAGATTTTATAGTATCAGATAAGCAAATCTTATGGGAGGTTTACAAACACCAACACCTGGGGTAGTTCAAAAGATTTACGCCATCCAATTTAGTTGCACCATCCGATGGTAATCCTTTGAACTTTTACCAGGTGTTCCGAAATCTACCATAAATTTTGTACTTGTAATAGCATTAAATTAAAACAAATTTCCATGATTTTAAGACAAAAGAGATTTTTGCAGACTTCGATTTCTTAGAAAAATTTCTAATACATAAAGCTTAAAATTTATGCTGTAAATCGTCTCACACATTACATTGATGCATTTCTTCCGCCTTTCTCCGTTTACACTAGATAATATTTTTAGGATAAGCGCCAAGAGAGCTGGAGGAAGAGGAAACTTAAAAAATTTGACAATGTATGCTTCTTATTATTTAATTTTATTTTTATGTAGTATAATTTTTTATCTGAACTATAAAAAAATGTAAAATCGTCCATATTACTTTCCTCAACGTTTTAGTAAATTTTGAAATTTTTCGCTTGAATGTCCACAAATAAATTATCGATTTTATATTACATCTTGGCATCTCAAATTTATTTTTCTCATAGGAAACGAAAAAAATATTATGTTAAATCTTTTTCGTTTAGTAGAGATATGTATCTTTTAGTTACTTTTGACTTCATTATGCTCCAAGAAAATATATTGACGTGTTTTCTTTTATTTTAGTCAAACCCCGATCGGTAATCCATATCCTAATTTTTAAAATTGAAGCTATAAAAATTCAGTTCAATAATCGGGTATTATGCCAAAGTAAAGAATGTGTACAGACCTTCGCATAAAAAATCATGTTCTCAATCGTCAGTTTGATTAACTAATTTTTGTTTTTAATTTACATCATTTCTGTCATGGATTTTTTCAAAACATTCTTTCATAATAAGCTAAGAATATGAAATTTCTTTATTGCAGAATTTTAAAATTCAAAACTGGCAATTTGTATAAAAAAAATTACCCGGTAATTTTGAAGTTATAACTCCATTAAAAATTAAAATTCCAATAATGAAAATGATGTATAATATTGATAAAACTGTGAAAAAGTAAAGGAAATTAATAATTAAATTCAATTCTAGTAAGGTATTCACGTTCTTCGTTTTTTTTGAAGAATATAATGACATAGCTGTAGTGATAAAATTTGCTCGGCTTGTATTGATTTTATAAAATTAAAACTAAATTGTATTTTATTTGTAAATTCTATCAATTAGTACGGCTATATAAATCGATCACCATGACCTAGTGTTTAAATGCACTTGATTGCCCAAATTGTGCGGCCTGAAGGCCGCACTGATTTACTTTCCTATTCATAAAAAAACAGCCGGAAATATTTTTTTATAGAATATAAAGCAGATTAAATGTTACGAAGCACTTTTCAGCCATTTCTGCAGAAATTAACTTTGAAAATGTCATGTGTTTTTTTGGTGCAGGTGAAGAGAAACCTAATTACCTAAATCAATTAGTATAATTTGATATATTTTACAAAAAAAAATTCTTAAGGAGATTTGAACCATAGACCTCGAACAGGTTGGACTAATTGGACTGCGTTATGCATAACTTGACCAAACGCCATTTTTAATTTTGCCAAAACAATGCCATTTCACACATATCCGCGTTACCCATCTTACAAAATATTAAATATCTCTTTATAGAAATATATATTAAATACTTATTTCTATAATTACCCGATTTTTTGTAAGATGGGTAACGCGGATATGTGTCAAATGGCATTGTTTTGGCAAAATTAGGAAATGGCGTTTGGTCAAGTTATGCATAACGCTGTCCAATTGTAATCCGCCCCCGAAAATTGAAAAACATACGACATTTTCAAATCCGATTTTTGGGAAAACAGCTAAGAATTGGGTCGTCAAAATTTAACCCTTTCAATTTCAGGTCACAACCTGCACGCACAACAAATATAAACCAAATCGATTATATAGAGGTCGAGTAGTCTCCAGTGGCGTACCGTGCATTTTGGGGCGGCAGGGGCAAAACATTCTTATGGGTTTCAAATCTTAAATAAATCATTTTTGGGGGCCGGTTCAAATTTCGATAAATTTTTTTGAAAAAGTGATAGTAAATAGGGGTTACTGGCAGTTTTCTGCGGCTTTTTCCCTTCAAAGTAGGAAAGAAAACCAATGGAAACTCTGAAAGAGCACATTTAAGCTTTCAGATGAGATGAGGATGAATGAATTAGGCCCACCGGTTACTTCACAATATAATTTTGAAAATCAAATTTTGACATATTATATTTTCACATCAACAGGTCAGGCGCCGCGTTACAATGGTGTTCTATAGCCGGTCCGTGTGTTCAACGTAATTACTAGCATTAACGTACTAAAATGCCCCCTGATTTTTTGTTTAATTTATGATTTATTTTATTTGATTAATTATGACCGAATTTAACTTGAAAACTGAGATCCCAGCTTTCGAGTTCGGTCACTCTTCAGACATGTTTTTTGTCATCAAGGCAAATCTGGGATCGGGGCGCTCTAAAATCCACCGTTTTTGAGTAATTTGAAATAAAAGTTTTTAAGGAAAACTCACAGGCTCCTGCTCCAACCTGCCGTGTGTAGCCAATCACAAGATGACAATGTTAATTAATTAAAACTACCGGGTTATCAGCCGATTTTATATTTTTTACTATGACCAATTTATTACCCTTTTTTCAAAAAAAATATGTAAAAATTTGATACCGTAGCTCACTACTATCCCCCGCTTTACAAAATGTTTTGCTTGGAGCGCTGGGTGCCCCACGCGGGAACGCCACTGGTAGTCTCTATATAAGAGGTTGTTTAGCCTAGGTAACACTTGGTAACACATATTGAATATCAAATGATAAATAATAAATCTAAAAAAAAATATTAAAATCCTAAGAGGAAAATTGGCATATTAATTTTCCTTCAAAACTCCTGATTGCAAAATTAGGAAGTCCAAAAACCAACTGCGGACTATAGGTCAAATACAGGTCCGGACTTTGAGTTTTTTAATAACATTTCTACCTGCATCGCAACGTTTTAAATGTATTATTCTATTTTTCTCTAATATTCTTCAATTGTTTTGTTTATGTTAACAACTGGCGCTTTCGATATCGACCGAGCTCTCGAGAACTGCTTCCTAAATAGACAAAGTTAGCTTAACCCTGTAATCGTGGGTGATGTCACGATACCTAAGCAGACTGGCGTTTACGACAATTAAGTCATTTGAAATTTGCAATATTATTATTAAGTAGACTATATCGAAAAGCATTCATCCACTAAAAGAATTTATCGGTAAAATTTAAATTTTAGCATGGAATGGATTTATGCTAAAAAAAATATCAACAAGATTATTAAAATCTTATCAAATTATCCCGAAGCGAAATTTAAAAATCGCTTTAATTGCAATAATATTTTTTGGAACAGATTTCTAATAAAGTTCTGAAATTGTACTGATTCGAACGAGTTGGCAACACATTCCAAAACGTAATAAAAAATATTTAATATACGTACCAGCTTTTCAGCAAACCAAGCCAACAACCAACCACATCTTAATTTGTAATATTATTCAAATAATAATAGCTGGAATATTAAATAATACAAAGCCGATTTTCATTTTTAGAACGAAGTGAAATGTAATTACGTACTTCGGATTTAAGCTGTCCTGGTGAAAATATTTTAACTGAACTGGAATATTGCTGAACGTGGTCGGGAATTCGTTGGCGCAACTTGCTCGGAGCGTGAGATTTATGCACTTGCTGTAAAATTATGTGAAAGCCATAAATAAATATAAAATAATTGTATTCAAAATTTTGGTGCATTGCTGCGATTGTTTTTAATTTCCGTTGGTACAATTATTGGTGGTTGTGACGAGGAAGTGCAAGTAATAACCATAGCATTCATGTAAATGTGATAGGACAGTTTTGGCAATTCTAATAGCAAAATCGACGTAATAAATGCATAATACGCAATAAAACTTCTACAAGTCTACGTGTTTCCGCATTTATTTTTTATTTTATGTCGTGCATCATCCACTTCAATGTATGACAGTCACGTTTTAATGTAATCCTTACTTTTACAGTGCAATACACAGCAAATATTGCAGGGAGCTTTTTAAATATTTTATTTTTGATAATAAACAATTTAAAATTTGGAAAATACAGGTCGGTCGCGAAGGATTCGGGTGGCGCCTGATGCAGGGGGGAAAATTCGTTTGGGCTGTGTGTATGTTAAATTTGGGAATTAAATTGGCATATAAATTGTTTGTCTGCCGGAATGGCATTAACACTTTTTTTTAAACCATGTAGCCTGCATTCACTTCCGTAGTCTATTATAATCCTAATCCTTTGTGTATATAAATTTAAAAGCGGACAAGCGTTCGCTATATGCATTGTCATTGTATCTACACCCTTTTCTATAATAAGTAAGTGGTAGGTATACTGAATAATGAATGTAAAACGTGTTTAACGTTACCAGTCCAAGGGGGTACCGCTTCAAGTAACACCCTTATTTGTTGTCGATTACTCAGCCCTCGAGCCCCTACCGGTGTTTAATCAGACATCCCTTTTTTGTAAACAACACGTTGGTGTCAGCATGCGAACGTAAGGTTTCACAAAAATTTTAAAAATCGATTAAACCCAGACTGTATATTGCGTGACCACTTTCTTGCTTATGCGTAATTCAGAGCATCGCATGCTGACTCAAAACGAACAATTAAAACACATTCGATAAGAAATTCAAATGAGAAATTTATAACGCCGCGCCGCATACAAAAGGAGAGATTAAATCGAACCGAAAAATAAAAAGAAAACGTAACTTATTTTCCACATCGAATTACTACCAACTTCGCCATTGTGCATAAGTGATCTGCCCTTAAATTTATACGCCATTTCAAATTTTGCCGACTGTCGAGGAAAATTAAGTTTCAACTGTTAATTTCATATATTCTGATGCAGACGTTTCCTCCTTCGAGATCGCCTTTACAAGTTAAGGTCGATTTAATTTAACTTTGTATTTTCTTGCTGCCATTTCGAGAAAGTAAGAGTAGTTTTCCTTTCAAAAAATTTTTCGAGTCGAAATAAATCAAGTAGTAAATCAATATTTCCTGTCGTATTCCAACAATCTAACGAAATAAATTTGATATGTCTGAAGTCCACGCTTGCTTCGTTAGGAGAAGGCTTTAACAGGATTTTCCGAAATAAAGTGGTAGTTTCGTCGAGTTTTGAAGCCGCCCTCGTATGAAAAATTGAGACTTCTCCAAGGGAAGGAAGGCACGAAGATAATTTTATGCCACGATCGATTTTTTTTAATATTCAATAAAAATGTGAATATTATATGGGAAGGACCCAGATGGTTTTTTTATAATAAAGAAAAATTTATGTTTATCCTGGAAGTCAACTGTGAACGCTCAAAATTTGATGATTTATACTCCATTTTGTATCCTTATTACTTACTCAGTATATAAATTTTATATGCACATAACATAAAAAGCTCGCTGCATCAAAAGCAAATTTTAAATCTTCAAAGTACCCCAAATATATTAAATTTGTCGACTTATTTATGATTTTACAAAATTTTCCCTTTGAATAAATTATTCACAAAACAAATTTGAAAAGATATTTAAAAAAACAACCCAAATAAAATAAATATCAGAGCTTAAAGAGAAAAGCGCAAAATTGGGTATTCACGAATTCTTTTTATTGTAAGCGACTTGCTCAATTTCAGCCGACACTTCATGATGTTGGTCATTTTAGATTACACACTTTCGGGCACTTTAATGCTTTAGATATTTACATTTATGTTTACGCCACATTTAAATTTTAAGTTAACGTCACTTCGGGCGCAAGTTATTTTTTCACGCACACGCTTTTAATACATATTAAAAAATTTTTCGCGTTTCAGTTTGAAATCAAGTGAGTAAATAATACTCAAAAGAAATAAATCGTTCCCGCCCCTATCTACACTTATTTAATTTCATATTTTGACATTGTAGGTTCCTTTGAGCTTTGCGCCCAAAGCAGTTTTGCTTTGCTCTCGTTACGCACCCTTGATCCAGTTCTACCTAGAATAATTCCCATACCAATTTAAATTGTTCAATTTGATTTTTGGAACTTTATTCTCTTGCCGTTGTTTCCAATCGTCGTCGTAATGAAGTATAAAACTAAAACCAACGGTCCGTTAAAATTCGGCCAGCAGGGTTAATAAGATTCCAAACAAAAATAAATTCAACTTGGCAATTAAAGAACACTAGGTAATCTGAAACCCAACTTTTCAAAATCACACTTTATATTAGGGAAATGTGTATAGCGAACGTGCATACAAATGTCGACCAAAACTTCTTATAAATTTGAATGTAAACGTAAAATCAATATCCGTTTCAAAGCTTCAAACTTTGACGACGAAACGATAACGAGAAGATCTAAACTGTCATGCTCAGGTCATATTAAGCCCAAAAATGTACAGAATGAAATAAAAATAACCATCTTTCATTGAAGTGCGGCCGAATAAAATTTTTTCAAATTACCCAGCTGAAATTGCTGTAAAGCAGATTTAAGAATAAAACAACCAACCCGCCTTAAGGGCGTAGTTAATAATTTCACCTGGAATTGGTGGTATCCAGTAATTATTTGTAGTTGTTGCCCGCTAGGACACGAAGTCACCAGCCCCTGCTTGCTTATAAGCTTGCGGAGGCAAAGGGGGTGGATCGAACTTCTCGTCGTTAATTGCTTTCCCTGCAAAGAAATGTGAACAAAAGAAAACACAATTTGATCAACAAAATATTTAATGATTTTAGCAGATTGACTCGTGATTACAACTTCCAACGTATCCAAATTTGACTCGGCTATCTTCAACTTTTGAGTCACCGACAATTGTGATAGTAAAAATATGTGTTCGTCTGCACAAAATCTAACAATAAATAAATGACTCACCAGTACTGATTGTCTCACAAAAAGTAATACGACAAGGTGTATCGTCAGCTTCGGTACAGGAACGATGTTAATTGATACTTCCAACACTTGCCAATGACTTCCTGATAGCTCTACAGGTGAACAGATGACCTTGCGAAAACAGACCAGTAGTGGGATTCGATTTACAGCAACAGATGGTTCGGTGTGGAAAACTTTCACACTTGGAAAACTTGATCGCGAACAAAACAGGTACCCAGGTAACAAAATCGCATACAACATTCGCATAGGAACTCTTGGTTTCGTGTTACTTAATTTATGATCTTCCATACAATTGCAATTGCGGCTCGACAAAATCAAACAGGCTCTCGTGCTTGGCGTTGTTGAAATTTCTTGTACAACACAAGTTATTTCGTTTGGGCGTTCTCGGGAACTCACACGGATTAAAACTCGTAGAATTAAAACAGAATACTACTCCGGAGTATCACCTCTAACCACAACATAAACGCACGACTTCTTAGTTTGCCGTCCAAATCTCAAAAAACCTCGAAAAATACGCTGTACGCCGGGACCTTCAGGGCGCGTGGTACCTTTTAAGAACGCTAGGGGCCGAATTCCATTAGCGTCGCGTATGGGAATTCTAAATAGGAAATTATTTAACATAATTCCGTTACACACCCCCTCCCCAAATATCTCCTCGGTAGATGGAGATAGCTATCAACTAACCCAAAGTCTGCAAAAACTGTGCTCTTGCGTTGAAGACGCAGCCCCCTAACTGTAGGATAAACTAAAAAACTTCGGATCAAAACTATCCTAATTTCCCAAAAACTAAACCATAAAATAAAAAAATAAGGTAGGTATTCAACCTGATAACGAAACGTTACCTTTAAATCCGCCTAAGCGAGAACCCTCATGACTAAGCTTGGTAGCTTCAAAAAGTCATCAACAAAAAAACTGCCATTTATGCCGTCACATAATGGACTTAAATGCCCCTAGGCTAGTACAGCTCCCCATAGGACCCGTACTAATATAAAAAACTCAGATTCCAACGAATCTCAACAATACACCCAATGGCTACGCCGCCCAATGGTGTTTTGGAATGGACCGCATAGGACCCATTCGTGCCTGCTCGAAAGTGTATCTAATCCCAACTAACACACCCAGCGCAAAAATTCGTTCCGGACCAACGCACTCAGCGTCGTTGGAACATAGGAACTGTAAGTAAAAATAAAAAAATAAACTTCCGTTTTAATCATAAAAACCCAAATCCTCTACAGCTAGTAGACTACGCATTCCTAAGCGTGAGATTAAATCTCAGATGGCGCAATTAAAAGCTTCCGATGTTATGCTAATTAATTGAAAATTTAAAACCCAGGAAAACAAAATATACCCAACCCTTCCCAGGAATGTTACAAATAGGATCCCAATGTGAAATAGGAAGGAGGTAGAAAGGAGGAAAGGTAAAGGAAGGTAATAGGAAACAGAAGGATAAATGACTTCCGTAATTAATGGTTCCCCGCAGCAATGACGTAATCGATGATTCGTCCTCGCGTATGGATGATAACAACGCGTCGTGGACCGCCAATCAACAGATCATCGCCACCGCAACGACAAAACACCAACGACTTGGTCGAATTTGAGGACGGGAGGAAAGGTTACCCCGGGGAATGACAGTATGTCATTGAGAGCCTGAAAAACTCACGTAATCCGCCCTCAAAATTACGGTCATCGTCCGGGACTTAACTGACTGAGTTCTGGAAACTGCACGACGAGAGACCTCCACAAACACCCAGGGCTACCGCTCGCAACGTTAACACGGACTTTCCAGTTGACCAACCCCACCGCAACGGTGTAGCGAAGCCTAGCCTAAACAGGGTCTTCAGGTGTAGTCAACCTTTGCGTACGCGCAAAACGAAGGATGGCTTCACAGCACGCTTGGCGTGAGAGCGAATTCCCCCGCCCCTGCAATAACCAGAACCGAAAAAAACCAAACGAGTCGGGACTTAATGACTCCACGGAAGACGGTAGTCTGATGTACGACATACGGGCTAACAGGTGCTTGAGCAGAACCCTGTAAAAAAACTCTGATCTAGATGTTAACCGACCAGGTTGTGACAACATTACCCAACCTCCACCCATTATGTTGAATCACTCCATCCCACAACCTTCCTCTGCTCTATTATCCTGAGGATGCTGCTTCAGATCTTTGATGTGGAACACTCCCACATCTTTACCCCGTTCGTTGACCAGACGGTAGGTCAAAGGACCTGTAACCTCCTTAACTCTACATTTGACATACTTCGGTGCAAGTTTACTGACGAAATGCTTACTAGCGTTGGACAAGGCGAAATTCCGGCGCCATACCGTCTCACCCACCCTAAAGCGCGTGGTTCGCTTCCGGAAGTTGTAATGTGAAGCATTACGGCGGTAAGCACTCCCTAACCGGTTCGTAACATTATTGTAGAGCTCATTCAGTTTATTCATCTCTTCCGCAATTCTTTCGCGACTCCCTAAGGTTACGTCTCCCTCCCCCAATTCCGACACGCGACCGTAATAATCTCCCTTCGCAGGAACGGTCCTGCCTAAATTTAGGAAAGAAGGTGTGAACCCAGTCACCTCATGAGTTGCGGATCTAATAGCGTGGGCAATCTTGTGGATTTCCACATCCCATGTCCGGTGGTCTTGTTTGACATAAGATCTGATCGCAGTACCTACTACTCTATTCACCCTCTCTACAAAATTAACCTGCGGGTGATAGGCTGCGTTATACCATAGATGATTCACCTTGTAGTCGTTCATGAGTGCCCGAAATTCGTGACTGATAAACTGAGGCCCGTTATCCACCATGCATATTTGAGGAACTCCAAATAGCAGGAAGACTTGGTTCTCTAAAAATTCGCAAATCGACTTTGCGGTAGCCTTACGTAAGGGTTGTACCAACACAAACTTAGAAAACCAATCACAGACTACAAGTAACATGGTGTTACCCCTAGCAGAACGCGGAAAAGGACCCATAAGGTCGACAGAAATGCACTGGAAAGGAAATCGAACTTTTTTCGGGTTCCCCATTAACCCACTACGCCCTCCCTGACATGCCTTAGACGACAAACACACGGTGCACCGACGCACATACCTAGCCACATCCGCTCGCATCCTTGGCCAATAGTAAAGTTCGCTGATCTTATTCAAAGTTTTAAAAATTCCCAAATGAGCCGAGGTCGGATCGTCATGGCATTCCTTAAAAATGTCCTGGCGTCGCGACTTGGGTATGACTTGTTTCCATTCAATCAAATTGGAAGTCACATCATGATTGTTACTAATAAGTTTGAACAGAAGCCCCCCCTCTATGCGCCAATCAGGATAATTCACCGGATTTTCGCGAACTCTGGCCAACATGCGTCGATACCACGCATCGAAATCGCCCTCGGACAAGTCAAGAGAAGACACCTCCAAAGGTGCGCGTGATAGTGCATCCGGCACTACGTTCAATTTCCCTTTCCGATGCTGGATGTTAAAAGAATGTTGAGCTAAACGTACGCTCCACCTAGCCAGCTTATTCGTGGGACTTTTCATCGATAAAAGCCATAACAAACTGTAATGGTCCGTAACCACCGTAAATTCGGTTCCCTCTACATAAGGTCGGAATTTCTCGATGCCGAAAATTACAGCTAAACATTCCCGTTCCGTCGCAGAATAATTCCTCTCGGCTTTGTTGAGAGTTCTCGAAGCATAGGCAATTGCACGTTCTTCGTCCCCTTCCCCTTGACTTAAAACACAACCCAACCCGTAGTTTGAAGCATCACACTGTATGTAAAATTTCTTACTAAAATCCGGACTAGCCAAAATAGGCGCAGTAACTAACAACTTTTTTAAGTTTTCAAATGACTCATTAGCGTCAGGAGTCCAGGTAATGGATTGACGCTTGGCCCGTCCCTTAATAAGCTCGGTGATGGGAGCCGAATAATTTGAAAAATTAGGAATGAAACGCCGGTACCAACCAATCATACCTATAAAACGTTTGACACCTGTCGTGGTGGTCGGTTTAGCTAGTCGTGTGATCGCTTCAACCTTATCTGGATCCGTGTGAAGTCCAGTTTCGTCGATAATGTGACCTAGAAACTTAAGGCTTGACCTACAAAATTCACACTTTTCCAAATTAATGGTTAGGTTGGCTTCCTGTAGACGAGAAAACACCTGTTCGAGCAGATGTAAGTGCTCTTCGAAAGTTGCCGAGATAACGATGATGTCGTCCAAATACACCCAAATTCTCTCTCCGAGAAGAGATCCGAAAATATTTTCCATCAGCCGCTGCTGAGTCATGGGAGCGTTAGAAATTCCCATGGGAACGACCACGTATTCGAACAACCCTCGACCCGGTACTGTAAAAGCCGTCTTCTCGCAGGAGGATTCAGTAAGAGGTATCTGCCAAAACGCCTTCTTTAAATCGATGGTCGATAAAAAACGCGCGTCGCGGAGAGATGTAAGAATCTCCTCAGGCGTGGGTAACGGAAAAGCATCGCGTTTGCTTAACCGGTTCAACGACCTCCCGTCATAACACAAACGGTGCGACCCATCAGATTTCTTCACCAATAACATTGGAGAAGACCACGGCGATTTTGACGGACGTACAATGCCCATCTCCAACATCTTGTCGAGCTCTGCGTGAGCTATCTTACGCATAGCCGGAGACAACGGATACGCCCGTTGTTTGAGAGGAGCAGCATCCCCAGTATCAATGTTGTGAGTAATCTTATCTGTACGAGTAAGACCATCACGAGAAAGTAATTTAAATTTATTTTTAATTTCAGTGAGAGCAACCTGTTGTTCTAGGTTTAAGTCCCCAGCAGATCTTATCAGTTTCAACGATTGGACCTCGTCCACAACGTACTGATCTTGACGGAAATCTGCTCGAACCCCAAACAGCCGGCAAAAATCTATCCCTAAGGTCAACCCTATATGTATGCTTTTACATACCAGAACCTCTAGTGGTCGCACCACTCTGCCAATACATAATGGTAAATTGACCTTACCCAAAATCTCCTGCGGCGTTCCGTCCGCAGACCGCAAAACCGAAGTACCCCCCTTAGAAAGTATAAGGTCGAGCTTATCTACGAGGTAATGACCCTCGGTACCTAAGATAGATACGCTAGCACCTGAATCTAGCAACGCTGTCACTGGCTCTTCACCTACTTTTAAATTAATATAAGGACGTTGATCGGAAGTAGGATGGAGGAAAAGAGTAGAATCATTGGAGGCCGATCCGCAAAAATCGCGTATTTTTGCCAACCAATTCTTCCAGTCTCCTTTCGCGACGATTTTAGCTTTTCTTAACGCCGCGAGGGACGCGCCGCGACGCCTCCTCGCCCTACGGCGTTTTTTGAACCCTTACTACAGTCACACATGTTGGTAGCTTTACCCTTGCGGCCACAACCGCTACAAAAAATGGAAACAGGTTTAGGGCATGATCGAAAATGGTGCCCCTGCTCTGAGCAGTTCCAACAATTACCTACATTAAATCTCCGTTGAGAGCTCGGAGCGGGTGGAGTTACAATTGAATTCTCAGAGGCGAGTGTCGACGCGGACACTTCCCTAGCAGTCCATTGTACCAAACGTTCCGCTGCCTGGGCCGTTTGAATAAAAACTTCACGGTTCGACGTGAGAGTCGGTCCCATGGCTAACGAAATTGAAGGCAATAAATTCCTTCGAATCACCCACAATTGATCTTCCTCCGAAGGAACTGGAGAAATTCGCGAAAACTCGGCAAACATTGATTCAGCAAAACTACGCACCGACTCGCTAGGTTTCTGTTTCCGATTACGGATTTGTTCAATGTACTCGCGACTGAAATCGAGGGACAAAAAACGAATTTTTAATTCCTCGACCAGCTGCGCCCATGTGGTGATAGCAGTAGTACCTAACGTCCGATACCAAGTTAATGCTTCGCCTGTGAAAAATTCGACCGCCTTATCGAATAATACTTTTTCGCTTATTCCCCGAGAACGTGAAAGTTCCTTTGCTCTCTCAATAAAACTAAATAATTGCTCGGACCCCCCTTTACCATCGTAAGACAAATTCCATTTATGTACGGCCGAGTTGGAATTTTTATTACTAATTAACGATTGTAACACAGTAGTTAAATCGGGATTACTAACCGGTGGAAGTAGAGATGACTTACGCATCGGGCTCTCAAACATCGAGATCCCGGGATCTTCGTAGACTTCCTCTTCTTCATTTTGAGTGATCACATTCTCCAATTTAACCCTAAGCGCAAGAATTTTTGCTAACATTTTTTCCCTATCAGCTTTAGGAGCACCCTGTACTATCTCTATGCGGTTGTTATAATGCGCGAGCCGGTTGGTGGTTTTCTCGAGCGCTTTAGCGTCAACCGTTCTTTCAAGTTCCTCGATAGAAATTTGAATCTCATTTAACGCCCTATTAGTAGCTTCGAAATCAGCTATTAAATTCGACGGACTATAACTGTGTGGATTGGTGAAAGATGTAAATTTTTCACTACGCATTAATTTATTAAGTTCTTTACGAAGAGAAGTAAGGTGTTGCGGCAAAGTTGAAAGGTCTTTTCCTCTAATAAGAAATTCCACATGAATTTCATCGCGGTTAAGTGCATGAACGTAATTAGTAGCCGACATGTTAAATTAAATTTATTAAAATAATTTATCGTAACTGTAGATAATGGTCGAAAAGCCAACAAAATTGAATGCAAGGTCATACAATCAAATATTCGCATACGCAAATACCTGGTTCAATCTTCAAACAAAAGATTAATTCAAAAATTTTATCACGTGTTCACACTATGCTACGCTTGTATGTATTTCGACGTACCACCTGTATAAAATTTGATGCGAAAAAAAATACCACTGTTGCTGTGACTTCTAAAACAATCTACTGCCCGCAAGTCAATAAAAAAACCGAACAACCGTTGGAAATTGTAACACAGCAATCGTTCAGGGAAAGCAATCAAGTTTAAAAAAAATGGTCGGCAACTACGTTGGGCGCCAGTAAAACAACCAACCCGCCTTAAGGGCGTAGTTAATAATTTCACCTGGAATTGGTGGTATCCAGTAATTATTTGTAGTTGTTGCCCGCTAGGACACGAAGTCACCAGCCCCTGCTTGCTTATAAGCTTGCGGAGGCAAAGGGGGTGGATCGAACTTCTCGTCGTTAATTGCTTTCCCTGCAAAGAAATGTGAACAAAAGAAAACACAATTTGATCAACAAAATATTTAATGATTTTAGCAGATTGACTCGTGATTACAACTTCCAACGTATCCAAATTTGACTCGGCTATCTTCAACTTTTGAGTCACCGACAATTGTGATAGTAAAAATATGTGTTCGTCTGCACAAAATCTAACAATAAATAAATGACTCACCAGTACTGATTGTCTCACAAAAAGTAATACGACAAGGTGTATCGTCAGCTTCGGTACAGGAACGATGTTAATTGATACTTCCAACACTTGCCAATGACTTCCTGATAGCTCTACAGGTGAACAGATGACCTTGCGAAAACAGACCAGTAGTGGGATTCGATTTACAGCAACAGATGGTTCGGTGTGGAAAACTTTCACACTTGGAAAACTTGATCGCGAACAAAACAGGTACCCAGGTAACAAAATCGCATACAACATTCGCATAGGAACTCTTGGTTTCGTGTTACTTAATTTATGATCTTCCATACAATTGCAATTGCGGCTCGACAAAATCAAACAGGCTCTCGTGCTTGGCGTTGTTGAAATTTCTTGTACAACACAAGTTATTTCGTTTGGGCGTTCTCGGGAACTCACACGGATTAAAACTCGTAGAATTAAAACAGAATACTACTCCGGAGTATCACCTCTAACCACAACATAAACGCACGACTTCTTAGTTTGCCGTCCAAATCTCAAAAAACCTCGAAAAATACGCTGTACGCCGGGACCTTCAGGGCGCGTGGTACCTTTTAAGAACGCTAGGGGCCGAATTCCATTAGCGTCGCGTATGGGAATTCTAAATAGGAAATTATTTAACATAATTCCGTTACAAGAAGAGGCTGAAGAGATAGCTCAATAATTTTTTTTTGAGTCCAATAAATTTTTATAGACATGGAAAATTCTGCCTTCCGTTATCTGACACTTATCAAGTGATCCAAGGGGGATATGTGTCATGATTTTTGAGTGAGTAAATGTCTTCGTCCGTTTCTATGGCAACAATCCAAAATTTATTTAAGCAAAGGTATCTGTTGCACAAGTTCTATCAAATTGTTTTTAAGTTTTGTCTCATTCTTTCATACCCCCCCCCCCCCCCCTCACAATATTGTACGTATAAGGCCCAGTTGTTCAGTTGCAGCTCGGCCTGCTATTATTATCATAATAATAGCAGTTTATGACATCAGTGTTGAAAGGAGACAATTATCCAGCCACACAAGTTCGACTTTGTTTGAATTTTATATTTAACAATGGAAATTATACCGAAAGAAGGCCTTTTGTCATATAAAAATCACTTTTACAGCAATACTTATTAGACATTTTTTATTGCAAATTTCATTCTCTTCATTTTTATTTATATACGTTTTTCTATTTCGTGACACCGTTTCAGAGATATAGTGACATAAAAATATTTTGTAAAAATTGTAATAAAAATGTTATTATTTCTTTAAGTCACTGTATCTCGGAAACGGTGCGACGAAATAGAAAAATGTATATATACAAAAATGAAGAAAGTGAAATTTGCAATAAAAAATGTCTAATAAGTATTGCTGTAAAAGCAATTTTCGTATATGTTTTTCCATAAAACGTAAAAATTACTATTAAGTTGAATTAAGATTAATTCTACTGCCCACCAGCAGACCTAGACACCCCCCCTAAAAGAGTGAAAAGTTCCTATTAAACATTATTCAATCACATAACATAGCTCATAGCATATAGCTTTCAGCTCCAAAACCGGGGGTCTGAGGGGGGGTTCCAGTATGGAAACAATATAATTATGCTGTGTTTAAACTAAATAAATTTTAAATAGTAGAAGAAATTCCATACAATTAATGGATGCTACTTCAGATGAAGTAGTAGTATATCTATAGATATAAGGGCTGTAGACCAATGGATATTTCGTGCAAATTCACCGTTAGATATGCCATCCAGTGGTCTCAGTTTGCTTTTCATGTTTTTGAATTAATTTAAGAAAATAACAAAAAAGAATCAAATTATTAAACAAACTTTTAAACTGCGTTGCATGCGTGCAAACTTTTAGTTTTAGGCACTAGTGCGTAAAAGTACAATTTCACGCACTAGTGCATAAAAGAAGGTTTTTTCGGCACTAAAATGATAATAAAAAAATTAATTTACGGAAAAATCTTCATACTATCAAAAATTTATTATATTGTTATTTAAATATTAAAGATTATTTTAAATTAATTTAATTATTTTTAAATAATTCCTGGTTTTGATTGAACGTTTGACACATATGGAGTATATATCGTAAAATTCAAGTTTGCTAACTGGAAATCCAACTGATTACTATGATTAATAAATTATCTAGTATATTACGCGCCAAACGAGCTAGACGATTATATACAGGGTGATGACCGTGACTTTCGGTCATAAGACTTTGACCTGCAAATTATAGGTACTACAGTAATTTCCTGCTTCTCTAATTATTTTAGGCAAAAAACCTTCAAACATAAGTTTTAGAGCATAAAACTCCGCATGCCTATCAATGAACAAAATTAATTGGCTATAAAATAAATTTTTATTTTGTAAAAATATTTGTGTTTTGTTATTTAACAGTAAAAAGATTTGTGTTTATAATTTAGAATTAAAATCTCGTTAATCCATCCTACGCATCCGTGAAACACCGATAAATTTTGAGCGTTTTAATTTTCCTAAATAGAATAGGCATGGTTATTGGAAATTCCTCCTTTTTTTCTGAAACTGCGAAACCGACTGTAAAAACATTATAAAACGATTTTATTTTTCCTTCTATACTGGATAAGTTTCCTTTAAAAAAGTGGACTGTAATTCTAGTATCATATTGCATACCCCAAGGAACTGCTAGTTACAGCGTTTTACAAGCCCGTTTCGTCCCTCGAGGACTGTAAAAATCTGCCACTGTTTGCACAAACCATCATAGCCAAAAATTTGACATTGTAACAACCGTTATTATAATGTTAGATCGAATTTTTTAATTTTCCTTCCACCCTCCGAGCAGATGTAATAATAAATTTCAACTGTTATCAGCGCAACCCCCGGAAATGCAATTCGTGCGTAAAAACATTACGGTAATGTATTTCAAAACAAAGCATTTAAAGATTCCATTAACGGGAATTAATATTACATGAAAAAGTTTTAATAATTTCCAAAAAGATTTTAAAAAATTTGGTTTAAAATGAAAGGATTTGTCGATTTAAATTTTAAATTAGTCTACCTAAAGTAGGAAGGACGAGCCGGCTTTAGGAAATAGTGTTCGACGCTATTTAAATGAAAGATTTTGAAGTGGCCAAAAATAAAGCAAGAAATGAAATTGTTTCATTTTCTTACTACGAAGCATAATCTAGGATATCATAGTTTTGAGTTAGGATAATCATCGTCGGCGAAATTCAGTAATATTGTGATGGGAATTTTCTTAAAAAGTAATCAAAAATGAAAGATCGTTAATAATCATTATATATTTATTCTTCGGGATATTACCTATCCGGAAAGGCAAATAGAAATATGTAAATTATAGAACAGGAAACTAACGATACACACGAATGCTCCTTGTTCATCCTGTTTCCCTAACCGCAATGTGCCGCTGCTTAAAACTTTCATTTAATTCAAATATTCAAATATGTATGTAGGTTTTCCTATTCTCCATATCAAACCCCTTGTCACTCTACTTCTAATTTGAAAAATGGTGGAACCATCCTGACCTAAGAAACTTTTCCGTGGAATAATTAAACTGAACTTAAATAAGTAGCTGCCGAGCCCTTATTATTAAAACACGCAATTAATTAATATTTTGGTGATACAGTTACGTTTTACTTTATTAAACCTCCCGCTAAAGCTTCTTTAGGCGAAAATTTGGAAAGTAAAGGGTTAACGTAAAATATTCTATAATTAATACTTCTCATGTTGAACTAAATTCAAATTTCTTGGCAAACCTAAATGGCTTACCACAACATAATTAAATTTAATATTGCTAGCAATTATCCTTTTAACTGAAATTATTCTTTTCACCCAAAAATGGTTATAACTCGGTTAATTCCAGACTAAAACACTTAATTCATCAGCACTTAATTATAGAAGCAAATACCTGTAATTACAATTTCAATGCCGGTTTCGTGAAACAATACTAACATCTTGAGAAAGTTTGGGTTTAACAGCTTTAGAACGAAATAATAGTTAGTCTAACAGAAATGTAGGTGGGTGAGTTTACGTTTCCCTTCGATTTTAACCTCTGTTGACAGGAAAACACGAGCAAGATTCTTTGGAGGTGGCCGCTCGCCTTTAAAAGCGGAGACGTAAAGTTATCTTAGTTTTTCATCGATAACCCCGTAATCGAGTAAGTAATGGAAGTATCAGTTTTTAGACGAAAATATAAAAGGTAAAAAATTTCTTATCTGGAACATAAAATGTTGTTGAAGAAGAGTCCACGTCAGAAAGTTGAAATTAGGAATTCCTATTTCGGATTAATAATAACGAAAAGTGGCTAAAATATTACTTACATTTTTGTTAGGACTTTCGTAAACGCAAAAGAAAATGAGTTTTAGTAAATATCCCAAGAGAAACATCGAGGTGACGATGAATGTATCTTGCGAAATTTCTTAAAAATAAAATTTGATCTTATATTTTAAAAATTTCAGTCCTTTATTACATCGTTACGCCAACATAATCTTATAAATTATCAAATTCAGTAAACCTCGAGGAAATGAGATCCGAAATTCTAAAAATAGTGGAAATAGGTCATTCAATAATCGTGTTCTAATCAAATCTACCACTACCCCTTGTATCGTGGATCGTTTTCTTCCACAACGACAGATACTCAAAGCCAAATCCATTAACCTGACGCTAACGGCGCCTCAATGGCCAATTGATTTCAGCTTTTCTCTATTTCGTATTATACGAGCTAAGAATCGTTGAAAAATATAAAACAAAGCGAAATCTTAAAAGCTCGCAATTACGGCACAATACAAAAAATATCCAAGCTTTATTAAAATAATAAGCTTTTAAGCTTGACAACCCTAAAATCCAACACGGAACTCAAACGAAAATTGATACTACAACCAGCATCCTGGCATTAAATTACATTGAAGGGTCCAATAAAGCACCCATCAATATGTATTCTTAAGGGATTATTAAAACGTGTCCCAAAAACGGAGGTCTCCATAAAATCAAAGTTTTCGATGTAAAGGTAGCTAAATGAGCTTTCAAATTAATGCAACAATTTAACGATAGTAACTAAGCACCAACAACACCCCGAAGTTTGCTTTACAATTTTCTAATTAATTAAATTTAAACTTACCCAACAACTCACCATCGATATAATATAATGGAAGCTTAGGAGCGGCAAAAAAATTAATAAAAAATAAACAATTTAAAGTTTCACAAAAGCTTCTGGAGACGTAACGAAATCGGTATTGACTGATTCACACCCTTCTGTCAGCCTAAAGGATCACTTTCGCGAAAGTAGTTATTGCTCTTCTTAACTCTCTTTGTTTCTTGGACATCACGATCCTTGTTTTAACAAGAAAGCCTTCTCCCAGTAGATTTTAATGATCAAATTAAAAGAATTGGGATTTGAAAATTGTAATTGCTCTTTCTGTCACATCGAAATCTGATAATTCATTTGCGCCGACCCACCGGGGATTGTTTTAAATGTATTCTGTGACGTCAGATGCGATATGGATTTTTACCTCAATGTAAAACTAAATTAATCAACACCCAAAATATATTATTCTTTGATAAGTTCGGTTATGCACGTCAATTTTAAAAACATAAACCTACAACTTTGAAATTGTAATAAAAATTTTAACACTGTAAATCTAAATTTACCCAATAAATCATAAAATATTTCTGATACAACAAAAGTTATTGACAAGTAAATCAATTTATTGACAAACTTCGGCAAAAACCTAGAGATAATTTATAAAAACTTTCAAGAAGAAAAATAACGAAGGAAATAAAGTCGACCCAGATAAGGAAATATAGTTTTCGCCGTAGAAAAAAATTTAAATTTAATGAAATTTTGGCCAAAACGTGACTTATTTTTTCGTGATTGTTTTGGTATATAATCTCGCTGACCATCTGTAATTCGAAATTCTAATATTGGACGGATGAATGAATTCCTAAATCCGGGAGTCATAAATTGACTTTTAAAGACCACATTAATTTTCAAAGTGAAACCGTTGCTAACTGAAAATGAAATTTATTCGATGATAAGGTAACAGCTGTAGGTATGTCGAGTTCCAAATAAAAATGTTGGAGAAGATAATCAGCAATTTATTTATATGGTTTTTTAATTTGATAGAAAATTGAATTAAACTTTCAAAATGTTATGAAAAATGCATTGGAACGCAAACAGGAAATAATAGTCTGTTGACAGAAAATGTAATGTTTTGTGTATTTGTTTCCGGATCGAGCAATACATTAACTCCGGCACGTGAATGAATTCAGGGACCATGGCATAAATAAATACGGAAAGTATCAATTAAAATTTTGTTAATACAAATCAGTTTTTAATTTCCTCGGACGAATTAAATAAAATTTACGGTTAACCTTATATTATCCAAGACCGATTTTATAATGAAGAACCTGGAAACCATGCATACTCGGCACACTAAACATCCAGGATGAAAGTGGAAAGCGACAACCGCAGTCGGGCGACATTGGGCAGTCAAGCGAGAGCTTGAACAGCAAAGATATCGACTCGCCTATTGAAAACCCTTGTAATTAATTAATTGTTAATGATTTTGTAATAATCCTTGAAAGTTCATGGTTCCTTTTTATTTTTCAACTTCGAAGCGTCTAAAGTCGTAACTCACCACGTCTGGCTCATATTTCCTTTTCTATTACAAAACAAACTTTTGCAACACTAAAAACTTTAGTAGATTAACTTTATATATTGACGTGTATTTATAATTCTGCCAAACATCCATTCCAACCAATTTGCCATCTGATTTGATGACAGACACCTGATGCTTCAAGAACACCTGACCAGATCAGGTCGTGAGTATTTGGTGTATATTTTATTTGATAGCAAAGTCGTCAGCGCCCTGGAAAAATAGGGCATACATGACAACTAATTTATTTTTTCTCATCTAATATGAATGAATCGGTTTAAAATAGACTGCATGTTCATAAAATAGTTTAATAGTGAACGCTTATAGAAGATCGTTCATAATTTTTCCACATCAGAATTTTGCTCCTAATTGGCAAATATTACGAACTTTAAGCTTCTTTAATGAAGTTTGCTCTTTTTTGAAAAAGAAGCTCAAAAAGTTTGCATTTCTAAGCGAATGCAAACGAGCTGTAGCTATTTATCCTTTGTGCTACCAAAGATAACCACGCAACCTCGTAAACTTACAGGGTGTCTTCTACTTAACAGCACAATAAATCCATTAGTTGAGTAAATTAACCGCGTCGGCAATAAAGGATTAAGAGATTATTATTGAATTTTCCATGTACGTATTACTATAACCGGCGGTAATACTAAACTGAACACAATTTACAAATCAACAGGAGCTAAAATGTATCAATAATTCCGGAGTATTTCAAAGAGCATTGTTAAAAATCGGAATTTTCGCCATAATTCCTGGTTCTAAACGGATCACGACATTGATTTAGTGTACATTCCAAAATTTTATTAACAAAACTAAAAGAATATTTTCATGAGACTTTATATCTAAAGTTTTTGAGTCTCTTATCGATTGCAATAAATTCGCCCCTAATAGAAAACGTCCTTAGTTGAAGTGTACAAAGCGTTACAAGAGATTCGGACAGAAACCATTTTCTTCTTATACCAGAAATCTTGTTGAGTTTTGAAAAGTACAATCTATTTTGCTACTTTATTACTGTTACTAGCTAAAATATGGACTTGAGTATGCAAAGCGTATGGTAATCGGGTTAGCCGGTTATCATAATCGATTAAACGCTGTACATTATTATCAAAGCAGTTTTATCCCAAAAATTGTAACGGTCGAGAGCTTTAAATTACAAAAAACTGACAAATTAACGATATTAAACAAAGTCTAACGTAAAATGGAGTAATTCGCGTAAAGCATTAGATAGTTAAGCATATCAAACGCCCAGGCGTCCATCCATTAGTTAATGAAAGCGATTAGTTCCTCACTAAACTATAGACACGGGTCTCCTCTTAATGAATATTGCGTTTGCACAAATTAACACCATTCCACCATTAGGTACAAACTTTAATCATGAATATCAGAAAAAAAACAAATTAAAAAGTTACATCAACATCAAAAATGAAAGAAAATCTTGAAACACTGTTACAACCTTCGTTTATCTTCAAACTTGCTTAAAACGCCAGTTAACTATTGAATTTAAAAAATGCCGGATCTTTCAGCACGTCCTGAAAAAGGTATCGCGCAGAGAAAATTTGATATATTTTTAAGATAAGGATTTTTCTTAGCTTTAGGAATGAATTCTTTCAGTGAGATATGAAAGCGTAACGGAGTGTTCAAAACGGCTTCAGATTTTTCAGAATGAATAATCTACTCGGGGCTTGATAAGATTCTGAAATAGTGCGTTTAAGTTTAACTTTCCCTCATTTACATGGCATTTTCCAGCCCAATTTGAATAACTGATATTTTTCTCAGGGAAACCTATCACGTACATAAGTACAAATTTGATGGTTCACATTTCACAACCACTGCTTCCTATTTCATATAAACGGAAATAATTTTCCACTGAAGTAACGCATTCAAGCTTACTGCAAAGCTATAACTCACAAACGTTATGGAATGCGTCAACAAAAGTTGGTTACACATAAACTTTTTTCCAAAAACGACGTTTTAATTGTGTACAATGAGAAAGTTTCAATGAAAAAATGTCTCGAAATACTGAATAACAATTTTTACAACGAAAAAATAAAGTATACTGTGCGATCACTAATATGCTGCTGTTTACGTTGATCATGATGATTGCATTATAAAAGATAAAAGGATTATAAAAGTAAAATATAAATTATATTAGCCCACTTTTGACACCATGTTATATTAAGTTACATTTTACGTCTTTAGTTACTTAGTCTCCCCTTTGCAAAGTCTGTCTTACATTCAGTATTAACTTTCGTTATATTATACAAGTTAGTATTATTTCTATAGGTTGATTCATGAACTTAATCCATGAAAGGTGCAACGAGATTTGGAGAGAATTCTGATTGGCAGCTAAAAGTTAATAGTTAACATAAACAAAACTAAATGTGTGATTATTATAAATGACGGAAAAGACAAAAATTATGATGTGATTGATGATATTCACATTGAAGTAGTTAGTAAAATTAAATACTTGGGTGTAATGATAGATGATAAATTGGCCTTTGAAAGTCATTTGGATTATACATCATGTAAAACATGATAAAAATAATTTAAAAAAAAATTTCAGTGTATGACTACATTGAAACTACAGCACAGGTAATCTGTATATCATTTAAATTATTTATTAGATATAATATTGATTAATCATTAAATACCTATATTTTAAATTTTAAAGCATTATTTTCAATCCAAACAGAGATTAAACATTTTATATGAATAATAGAACATTATTGTTTGATTTTAGGTCATAAAACAATTTTTTTAATTGTCACACGCTTCGGCTCGATTATTGACTCCATTCAAGGCTTAGGTTTTCCAAAATTGCAAATTAAGTATGTCTTTGTAGAAGACAACAATTTTGTAACATTTAAAATGAGCCCGAAATGTCGATTAATTAAAGGCATTGTTTTTATAACCTCGATTATAGCAATGCTGTTTAATTAAAAAAAGATCGGCAACCAGATTCGAACGTACAACCTTGCGTTTGCTAATGTAGGTCAGGTGATAATTTGTTAAAAAATTTCAACTCAATTTTCTAGAAGTAGAATCTACATTTTAGGTCTAAAAGTGTAATTGTATGGGAGACAATCCGGGGGGTCTGGGGGATGCCCTCCAGAGTACCTATTATCTTAGAAGATTTACGTCTACGTTTTGTGTCTTTGATTGACCTTTAAAGGCATAAAACATAGCTGTAAATTCAAAGTAACTGGTAACTGGCAGAGGGTTGCACTGGAGGGCATTCCATGCCCCCCAGACCCCCCGGATTACCTCCCTTAGTTTTATAATAGCAACTTAAGTGTGGTTCAACTGAACTGCATGTAGACAAATTTTTTTATTAGGAAGATTGAGGTTATTTCCAATTTTTCTAATCCAATAAAATTCTTTATTGAAAAATTTAGAACTTTCGAACATGTTTTACAATAAAAGCCTAAAGTGAGCTGATTTGAACTTAAATTCATTTTAATGACAGCAAAAATTTGTCGAAAATCAGTTGTAACTGAACCAAGCGCTTAAAAAGCTATTATAATACTATGAGAGATAATCCGGGGGGCCTGGGGGCATGGAATGCTCTCCAGTACACTTCCTATCTATTACTTTAGAAATATTTACCCCTATTTTTGTGTCTTCAGGTGCCAGTAAATTTATAATCCAATAAATAGACCTTTAAAGCCATAAAACATAGATGAAAATTCAAAATAACTGTAACTGGTCGAGGGTTGCACTGGAGGGCATTCCATGCCCCCCAGACCCCCCCGATTAACTCCCATAGTTTTATATTAGCTGTTATGCCTTGGTTAAGCTATATTGCATTTTTCCAAATTTTACCATTACCATTTAGTATGTTGAAATATACTATAGTAGGTGTTGGTATACCCGGTTTGTTGTAAAAATAAATTTAACTTAAGATAAGCTCAGTTTAAGCTATTATTACAAAATAAGTTGTCAATTTTACAATAAAGAATTTTTAAAGATGAGAAAAACATACAAATCTAATTTTTTTCTTAGCTGTCGTTTATTTCATTATAAACCTATCTGCCACAACTATTTTGCGTACTTTTCAATGCAATAGACAACTTATTTTCTACTCTCCTCAATAAACCGGATTATTTCTACGTGTGGAGATAATCATGTTTCCCTTGGAATGTAAAAAAAACTATTTAGTATAGGCTTAAAAAGAATGCAAACCAGTTGTTTTAATTTTTAACGCATGGCTGACCAGGACCCATAACCTGTCATTATTTGAGCTTCTATCGATAAAAACTTGTATGTATTTTGTACGGCAGCTGTTTAGCAGTTTAAAAAATAATTTAAAACCAGATTAAAATGGCAGACTATAATACAATCCTGACGTAAAAGGAAACTGAATTTCCTACACCTGATTTTCCCCTTTCAACTACTTAATCTTTTTTTTTTACTGTTAAACATTACTTTGACTGTCAACGCAATTACAATTTAATTTTACTTCAATAAATTGATTTATTATGTATTAGCAAACTTTTACGCTGAGACTTAATTCTTTTCGCTGGATTTCTCTGGGCCTGACAAATCCTGGTAATATAATTAATTTAAGATTGATGTAAAGTCGAAAATATCATTAATAAATTATTATCAGACTGGAGATTTTGTAGGTAAGTTATTTGTTTTAAGTTCATTAATAAACACCGCATAAATATAACTTGGCACTTTAATTAACATTATAATTAATTTTCAGTCGGAAAGTAAGTTCACATGAACATAGGCTTCAACAATGAAGATTTTTCTATTAAAATTATAATACCTGGGCTACAGAGTTTATTAATATATTGCTTATTTTTCTACCGCGAGGTGCAAAAACTTAAAATTTAAATTGTATTGTTGATTTAAAATTAAGTATAAATTTACTGTTTACTGTTACTGTTTCGAGCATTATCGTTCATCATCACAATTTGCATATTTCAGTATTCCATATCCACTTAACTATATTGATGACTTAACTTAACTTACACAAGATAGCACGTCATTACGAATATTATAACAAATCAATAACCAGAACTCGGCACTGAAAAAGACGAGAGAGAATGAAGTAGAAGAGAAGAATTATTTAGGCTTAATTCAAGCTGTTAATTTGTTAAGTTTCTTTTGTTCTTAATTTCCGGTCTCTCCAAATGTGTAAATTTGTGTCATTTCTTTCGCTGGTGAAGCAATTTCGTCTTATTCCTATCTACAACCTATTAAAATTCATAGCAGTGCCTTGCATCAATTTTAGGTCTACCGCTTCGGCCAATACAATAATATTTTCCACACTGGTAATAATTGATTCATTTCGAAATTACACATGATTTGTCCAAAACTTCATAATATTGGATATAATTTATTACTCTCCATATTTTTGGGTTTTCCTTACATTCATAATTTGTTAAGGAAGCCACCCTAGCAGTTTGATCTATAGTAACAGTTTTCTTGTTTATTAGTTTATTAATATTAGCCATACTGTAACCACTACTAATGGTTGTTTTCCATCCACTATTTATTTTAATTAGGAAATTATCGGTCGAAAGTGCTGTTGAACCTTAAACAGCCAATACATTATATCTATTGACAGCAAACCAATTTATTAAACAAACGAAATTGTTTGCAGTCCACTCCAGAGAAAAATCCTTGTAAAATACTATCTTATTTATGTTGATGTGTATATGACGGTCGATTGGATTAACGAGATTTTCGTCCTAGTTTTAAATTATACTTGTATAAAAATTAATCAAAACATTTCAAATAAGTAAGCAATTTTGTCTGCCAATGAAAAGTTACTAATTGATTTCTGCAGGCTTCTAATATTTATACAGTAACGAAAGGAAATAATTCTTCTGAATGTGACATCTTGGAGGTGGTACTGCCTGACAAGCTGGGTGTATGGTTTTTTTGTGGTAAAAATAGTTCCACATCGCACTACATAAAAACAGTTAGTTATCGGAAAATATGTTGAATTTTAATTAATTTTTCATGAAATAGCAATTTAGAGGGTCTGCAAATTTCCATAGAAATAACCTGTCAGCTTCAATGTGGTCACACCGTACAGAATTTTATAAATTCTAGTTTACTTTGTATTTAAAAAAAAATACAGATGATGTATTAGTAACAAGGATTTAAAAACATAAATTTAGGATCAAGTTAATTAAAATTCAAGCCGGTTGGGAAACAAAATTATAAGGATAACGATTATCCAGATTAACCTGAATTAAACAAACGAAAGCGTGATTCAAAAAAATAATTGGTCGACTCATTAGTAGAGGAGTAAGGTAATTTCTGGTCTCCTTAGTGCTACAACCTTAAATTAAATTTTTTTTACGAAAATAACGCAACCAAGTTGAAAAAGAAACAAAATCCTTGTCGTGTTATTACAACGAATGGGGTTCATTTTCATGCACAAGCCATAATTATAGTCATTTTATAAGCAGGGCAAGTGCTTATCTAAAAAGTTTTATAGTGCTAACGTGCTCTTAAAAATTCGAGCAAACAAAATTATTGTATTCTCGAAAGAGTTAAGGTCTCTTCAAGTGAAGTATGTTGTAAAACAGCCACAGAAAAAATGCGTGTGACCATGAATAAACAAGCAGGAAATAGTAGGACTTGCTCATTTATGTAGCTAAACAGGGATCTACAATTACATTATTTTGCTTTGCTCTGTGTAGGGGATAAGGCTTTTAGCACTTGATTCGAAAATTTTCTCCGGCATAATGCGATTAAACGCCGGCAAATTTAATATTCAAAACTGCATTCGCTTAGTATGCCTGTTTGTCTAAAATATTCGATGCAGTGAATAAATTGCGAAAATTTCAAGTTCGGTAAACACATTTTGTTGGTTTTAACGACTTTACTGGGGAAACCATACTGCACCACTGAAAAAATAATTAAAGGGTTTCACTAATCATTATATTGATTACTTTACCGAAGCAGGAAATGAGTAATACAATTCTGCGCAGGTGGTACCATTTATTTATAGTATCAGCTTACTTTTAAATTTAATTAACATTAAATGAAAAATATCTCATTTTAATGTAATTTGAGTAATTATCTAAACTTTTGCAACTTCTCATGTTCGTGCTCGGAACAACAAAGATTTCAAACCATCTATCGATTTCAAACATACAAATTATTCACCGTTATTGACTTTTTCCACAATAAAGCCAAGTAATAAATAAAATTTATTAAAACACAAAAAATATAAAATAAATTTATACATTTTGTACGTACAAAAAATAGTTTAGCTTGAAGCTACATATACGTAGCTGTATACGATGGTTTTGATGAATAAAGTAGTCAGCACACGAGCGTTGAAGTGTTATGTAATGTAAGGTAACTAATTTTAACTCATTATTGCAATTGAATTTTTTTTCGTTTTAACTTCATTTTGTAAAACCACAAATATCGCAGAATTTGAAACAGTAATACTAGAGAATGGTTGGAAACTTTGGCAGGAAGCCATTGCCATTTCTAAAGATTCCCATTAGTTTTTTTTATACAAAAACGAATCCTTCCTAATACAGCAACACATAAAAGCTTATTTTAATATTTCTCTTTTCATTTTTTCTTGATTTCAGCTGTCTGCTCGAATCTGTAAGTCAACGGCCACTACAACTCTGTCGTTAGAAAGATCGATTAACCAGCCGATATTGGAGCAGCAAAACAGCTATCAGACTGAATGATTAGTGGCAACACTCTAAAGATGCCTTCAGGCTAGCTCATTATTAACTGTTCGGAAGTTGCACGTACTATCTCTGAGATACACATTGTATTACATAGCAGCGGTGGATCTACATTGAAAATTATAAAGCAACAGCTTCCGGCCTTTGATGTACAAGAGATAAAGAATTAGTCCAAAATTCCAAACTCCCCAAACCCACCGGATTTACACGTACGTTTTGCTTTTAAACAAAAGCGGAACTCACAAATATTCTTGATTGAAAATCATTAGAGGTCCCATTGATCCGCCACTGTAAAACTGATTACTAGAAGTTTACGTAGCTTCGAATGCTTATGTTCTTAATTTATTATCTTGCAAAAGACCAAAGGGTATGGAATACCCTCAGCTTTGGTAACTGAATAACTCTTCAGTTTACACGAGACAGACTAAGCTTTGCGCTTTTCAAAAGGTGAAAGCATCCAGAAAAACGGCTAAAAGTTTGCCAGTCAAATTCGTAGTTTCTCAGTTTAGATTGGCGAATAAAGAGAAAGAGCAGAGCTGAAGACTAATTTTGTTTCGTTAGCAACTGAAGGGTCTGAGGGTAACCTTGCCATAGTAACCAAATATGTGATTTATTCAGCTACGATTTAGGTATTTAAGATCAAATTTTATGTGAAACAAAATATGGGTGGCAATCCGGGGGGTCTGGGGGGCATGGAATGCCCTCCAGTGCACCCTTTAACTATTACCTTACATGTCATGTGTGTCTTTAAGGGCCAATTATATAAACCAATGAATTGATTTTTTTAAATATAAAATTAACTCCGTAATTCCGAGGTAATTGGCATAGGGTGCACTGGAGGGCATTCCATGCCCCCCAGACCCCCCGGATTGACATCTACGCTCCACATTTTTGACAGCAGTTTTAAGTTGCACTCACAAGTGCTGAGGGTTGAGACTTTGCCTGATAGTAGTAGACATAGGCGGTAATGAATTCCTCAAATATTGAGTGTAAATAGTCAACCGTTTCCGAAAAATGAAGGGGGAAGGAGAAAAAACTGATGCTTTTGAATGAATGACGATTTATCTCAATCCTACCCTGTTTTTATATAAGCGTTGGGAATAGTAAAAATTACTCATGCCCTTGACCTCGTACACCTCCATTGAGATGGTTGTTGGGCAAACGGCAATGCTTGTTTCGAGGATTAACTTCTAAAGTTTTTTCTATGTTATTTTTCCATGTGTCCCTAATGGGAAGAATCGGGAGGTCTGGGGGTATTTTTATAACAGCAGCTCAATCTCAGTTTGGACGTAGGCTTCTTTCTGATAGAGAGAGATTTCAGCAGCTCACGGCTGCATAAACCGGATTAGGAATGTATCCGTGACCCCTGTTTTTGTTGATGGTGGCAATTAGCAGCCCAAAAAAATTCACGGCTTTACGTGTCCTCCGAAGCACGAAACCGGCCATAAGAAAGTTAATTTCTCCCCAATTCAACTGAGTTGAATGACCAATGACCGTCTCATTTGGCAGCACTAACAGATTAAATCCAATTCTCTCTCTCTCTGTTTGAATTCCAGACCTTTCTCTACGTCCTAATTCCTTTATGTTTCTAATATTTTCTCGCAATCGAACTGAGGTCTGGGGTTCTTTCAATTTCATCTTATATGGTTAATCTGGGCCCGTAACCCGATGTGTGAAAATTACAATTTTCTTTCTTCCAAAGAAATCTACTTATAGGGTGCAGCTTTGTATAAGTAGCTGCACTTACAGACAAATAAATTTTAATATGTAATAAGGTAGATTAGAGTTTAATTCTCATTCTTGCTTGAATGGAAAACAGAGCTTGGCGACTTTTAAATTATTCGTTACAACTTCGGCAGAAATATTAAACCCCGATCCCCGATAATATATTTAGTTTGAGACCCCGAAAGCGATGGAAACTTATACCGAAAAGATTGCAACCTTCGAATGGTTAGTGGTGACCTTAATGTCTAGTCCGCAGTCCTGGTCAATAAATAACAGGCAAAATTTTAGCAACATCAGCCAACAAAGATTCTGCCTACGTGGCAGTTACGGTAACTAAAGATGTTAATACAACAGATTTATCTGATTTAACCCAAAGTCGTTTAGTTATGTCAACTGAAATAATGCAAATTAAGATCACAGCAGTGGTGGAAGCGAATATAGAAGTTCGCTAAAGCCTCAGTCACACCAAACGACTTTTCTCGCCGCAACTGCAGACTTTAAAGTCGTCAATTGTGACAGGTTAGTCACAACGAGTTAAATCGCCCGAGTATCTAAGTCGTGGAGGAGAGGGGAGTCCCCTACGTTATTACACCCACAAATGGGGGTAAGTTTCAAACAATAAAAATTAAGCGTTGGCTTCCCCTGAAACCGAAATTTGCCAATAATTCAAAAAATGCTGATTTCTTTATTGCGATGTCCTGTTGTTTTAATTATAATTTAATTTCAATTAAAAATAAGCTGCCTGTTCTTGATGATTCAATAACAACTCATCCAAGGGTCGTAAAGATCAATTTCAAAATATAAAGGAAGGAACGACTACCCTTTAATTTAAAGGTTTAAGTTCGAGGGAGAAATTCAAAATTAATTCTGCACCCTAAAAACGTCGAAGATGATTTGTTTTACAATAAATTTGATTATTCATCTTCAAAATAACATAAAAATTATTCACCCCTGGAGCGTTTCAGCGTTTCTTTGATTTCTTTTAGCTTGTCAAAGCACTTAAATTTCATTGCAATTTTTTACATCGTGTACAATTTGCAACACAAAATCAAACTTTTCGCTTCCTCAAATGGAAATAAATTAATCAAGGTTCTAACGGAAAACTACGCATATTTTCTTGGCATCGTCGAATATTTCCCAACAGATCTATTCAGTATTTAATTAAAACTCCTACTCGGTCAAATTAGTCTGAATTAGATTGGTTGTTTATTGTATAGTCAACATCGACTGGTTTTTATAATATGATATTTATAAATATTATTATCTAAGAAACTGATGGAATTTAAATATTCCGAAATAGCTTTGATCATCTGCGAAAAGTAAAAAATATTCTCGATGAGAAGACGTAATCACATAAAAATGTTTTAATGGCTGTGACCTTAAGATATTAACTCTAATATTTCTACAATTTTAAGCAACTTCCGTCAACACTTGAACCTCCCTCGTATTTTTAAAAATAAAATAATTATAGAATTTGCAATTGTTGACCTTTTATTTAGTATGATGGATGAGATTAATTGAAAAAAGAGGTCAATGGAAGAAAGGAAACGTGCTCCCTTTAGGATATTATAAGGACCGGCCTGCTTTGTGAAGGAATGAATGGTTTTGTCTAACCATCCATCCTGTCAAAATTTTGTAAGCCTGGTTTATGTAATTACACTTTTTTACAAAATAAATTAGAATTTGCTTTGTGGATAATGAAGACGTCGGAAAAGAAACAAGAATTCAGCAAAAACCAGATAAAATAATAAAATTACGGTGCGTACTAAATTATACAATATGAAACTACAATGAAAACAATTTTCTATATAAACAGTGTTATTTACTCTCCAGTAATTTAATACACTTTTGTTCCCATTTCCTCACAATAGGTAAACTGATACAATATATGAACGTTGGTTTACAACGCAAAATATTCGTGGTTACAGGGTATGCACACAAAAAACTACCATTTTCCCAATTAAAATTATAAAATTTGCGAGGGCGTCGAGACGCTGTGAACGAAAATCTTATCAGGGCCGTAATCTGTTTGATAAACTTTGTGTGTCGGGAGAAGCAAATCCGTGTTAATTTTATTTAGAGATTTCCTAAACTGATTAGGAAATTGAAAGCCAAAATATACCTAACGGCGTGCAAAATGGAAGCTTCCACGTATAAGGCTTTTTTAGAAAGCTAAAAAAGTTGCCCATTAATAAAATAGCAAACATAGGATTTTGGAGTAACAATAATTTCACTTGACGTAGTTATTTGCTCTGATGACTTCGAAATTATGTCGAGCCATTAACTTCTATTCTGACAACTCGGCTCATTTGTAGTAACACACAGGATGCAAGTGAGGATATTAAAATAATGTCCTTTACATTCCAAAAAACAAAATTTCATATTTCTGCGCGCTTCCATCGCATTAAATACAATAATTAAAAGGAACTCCAGGAGAACGACCGATTATTTAATCAAAATTTAATTATAAGTTACGGCAAAGAAGGATAAAAAAAAGCAGAATTGTTCTAAAATTAATTTTCAATTTAAATTAAAACTTTAAAGCGTTTTGCTCCTAGACAACAAAAACTGTGTATTTCTAAATTAGTTTTTGCAAAAATTTGCGAGCCCATGTTTTATTAAAAACAAATTTTGTACAAAATATATTTGCTTTCATTGAAAAACCTGCAGGAAAAAAGTTGATATCCTAATACATTTTGAAGTAAATATTTGCTAGTAAAAATTTTAGAGCTTCAAGTGCTCGACTGGGTAAACAAAAAAATTTGAAATTTATTGCCCACTTTTGTGAATGGGAATTATGAACGAAAACCAAAAGAAACCAATTAAGGCTATTGAGCGAAAATACAATTTAGAAAAAATAATGGGAAAGCTGTAAGATAAACGAGTGGCTTGATGTACCATCAATATACATTATATGGTCGGTAGCAGGTGTTACTGACCTAAAGGAGGATAATTTTCTCATTGTTACTTATTCAAAACTTCATTAACTCGAAAAAAGCAATCTAAATTGTAAAAATTTGATGAGACATCTCAATTATCATAATTTTATGTATGGCAAGTTTTTCCCAGTATCGATTCCATTAATAATTCATAAAAACATAAGTGGAATCGATAAATTTCCGAGGGAAATTTTTTCGAAAATTACCTGAGAGAGATCTGTGTCATTTTCAATTTTTTCCAAAATAGTGGTGCCGGATGCCACTTGATAAAGCGAAAAACCTATAGCAACAAGTCTAAACAACACACACATGCTTGTCATTTTCACTAAACAGACACGACAATATCGGATCAAAACTGGGAGCACTACACACACAGCACGATAAATCGAGTTGAACTAAAATCAGTGGCGCACGCTAAGGTGCGCGACCCGGAAGATTCCCCACCAGCTGAAGGATTAGCGCTATGCGCAAACCTCACCCTATCTCAATATTTCAAAATCGTTATTAATTAATAATGTCACATTATGCCTACAGAATTGAAAAGGTGGAAAAGCTCCAGCAGTCAAGAGAATATTTATTTTGGGAAAAACAAAAAATTATGGATCGGTCGACGGCGGGATCGCGCAAAACTCATCACCTAAAGTAGTTGCTAACAAAACGAACAAAATTAAAAAAAAAAAACTTTAAAAGGTTCTCATTATAAATTTTTAATAGAGTTCTTTGGGGATCGTTAAATGAGTCGTGGCTAAATTACTCGTATAATTTATATTCCACGTAAAAGGTGGATCATCATAATGAAGAGGGATTGGTATCTCAACTAAAAATTTCGTGTTTTACAAAATTTTAAAGAAAAGTTTATTAAAAAGCGATCGATTAAAAACTGAAAGCATTCTTTCACCTCTGAAAGTTTGGCGAGGGAAATCACCTCGTGTAAAAGATGAAAAATTTGCTTCCCGAAACAGGCGCATAAATAATAAAAAAATACGTTAACCAAAAAGTGAAAATGTGAAACATTCATTAAAATTTCATATCAAATCTATCAGTCTTATCGAAAGCTCCCTTTAATCACGCCGCCATCTAAACCATAACCCTACACAACACAAACCCGATTGATTAAACCGTTATTTTTTGAAAAATGGTTTCAACTACCCATTTCTTAATGTTACGGTTATTGCACTTTCTTCATTCTCTTTCACACTTTCTTTCATTTTTACAACATCTCATTAGTTTTATTAAAGAACCAGAACGATTTGTATGAAAAAATTTTAAATAAAACTTTCCTCGTTCACAAAAAGTTACGGCTATTTCCAATTTCCACTTCCGTCGTAAAAAGTTACGACCACAAAATCTCTTGGTTTGGTGTGCTTTCCACCGAGTTAGAGCGCGAGAAACTCCCGGTTTCTATCTCTGCTGCAATTTATAGTCGTAGTCGTCTAATCCTAACAAATAGCAATCGCTATAAAACTAGAATGAGCTTCACGTGTAACTACCAACACAATCTGAATTTAGAACTGGCAATTATAAGTAGAATAGCAAATGTGACAAAGACAAATTCATTAAAATTAATTAATATTATTAAAAACGTTGCTTTACATAATATAGCAAAGCTTGGAATAACAAACAAGCATCACCACTGGTTCATATCAAGTGATCGAATCCTGGATATTCGGTCAAAAAATAAAAAAATTTGTTTTCGCTCAGCTCAATGGTAATCAAAATTACCATTATTTAAATTTTATTGTATTTTCTTTTCGGGTGACGGCCACATTTGTCGGACAAGTTAGAACATTTTTTCAATTTACCAGTTTGTCAAAATTTAAATTTTTCAGCCCCTATTTATCCTATCAACGCGAAGCTGTAGGTAATTTGTTTTAAAAAACAAGTGCAATCTTAAAGCCAGCAAAATTCACAAAATTTTATTAAATATTGTAAAATATAAATTTTTATCAGAATATATTTATTAACCTAATCCCCCCCCCCTCCGGCCAGCAAAAATTAAAACTCTTATTTGTCACCCTGACCACTGAAACAAATGCTGCGCCTAATTGTCGTCAAGCACACGTACCGTCAACTGAATGAGCTATTCGCCAACTTTTAAGTGACAAATCAAAACTTTAAATTTCATCATTTCGGAAATTAAAAAAAATATTTAGAACCGAGAGACTCACTGTGGAACTACAGCCCTGTGATTATATTAATTTATTTGAAAAGCTAGATTCGAAACCAATGACCATCTGGTCATGTTTTGGAAAAGTTCAAATATAATTATAACCTCCAGCGGCGGCACATTGATTGGTATAATAGAAGGTGACAACTAGAAATGTGAGATCAAAGTGCAATTTTAATTAAATTACAATTGCAAAAAAGACTAATAGGTTCCAATGTAATAATAAATAATAATAGAATGCACACAAACTTTTAGTCTTTAAACCGGGGGGTCTGGGGGGTATGGAATACCCTCTAGTATCCCAATAATCGTGTTCAAAAGAAAACTTGAGGATATAAAAAATATTATTCAGATTTGCCAATAATTCTAAATGCAGAATTTACCACAAAGCCATTCCATAAAATTTACATAGGTATCAGGATGATATTGCACTTTCCGCCGCGGAAGCTGCAAGCTTAGTGTTTGTTGATTTTATTTTAAAGTTATTTAAAATGTAAGTAGCTCACAGCTTACTGCAGTTTTATTGTTCTTATGGATTTTATTGAAACATGTTTTGTGTTAAATAATACAATAAATTACTCCAGCAGAATTTTTATTTTTTAACAAATAATTATTATTACCAGTTGAATTAGAACACTATTACTGGGATCCTGATGAGTATTCCATACTCCACAGGCCCCCCGATTTTCGAACCCCAAGTATTGTGAACATGATCTTGGTTTAATTGTATTAAATATGAGAAATTTTCATTTTTTCGGATATATCATGGCAGTACGCATCGGGGGTGGGGGGGGGTGAAGGATATGTAATAATATGGCGTTAACAATAATGTAAACGCCGAGACTCAAAATTAAATTAAATTGTAAACATTTTGTTGCATTTCTCTGTTTAGGTTATACTGAATGTCTTCTATTTTATAAATTTTGATTTCCTACTGGAGAGGGTCGAAAATCGGGCATCCTGGCATCAAAAGTGAATTTTTTGCCATAAAAAACGTTCAATATTAAGGATTGCGACAGGCTCATACAAGCAAATGTTACAAAAAAGTTTGTAAACCAGACCGAGTAAGAAAGCAATATTGTATTTTAAGTGAAAATTCTTTACTTCTTTGTTTACGAAAACTGCGTAAATTTATGACGTCATCATGTTGTGACAAATCGTTCACAGGTGATTCAGTGATAAAAAATAAAAATCCTACCTTATATTAATCCTTAAGATGACGGTCCTGTTCCTGCTCCTGGCCCAACCTTATTATCCTGAAATAGAGAAATATTACGATTACTTAATATTCGGTTACAAAATTTCGAGTAAGAATGTTTACCTTAAAAGTCGCACGAAACTTGATTCCGCAGTTTAGGAAACACTGAAAAACACGCGAACACTTTTCACCATCAGTCAACACCATCAAGAAAATTAGAAAACACCACCGCACTTTTCACTCGAGTCCGAAAATGTACCAACATTCTATTGTTTATTAAAAATCAACTACATGTCAAAACTGCAACTTCCACGTTGGAACCGGCCGACGTCACAGCTTCGTTTTTGTTTTAAGGTAAAACCAAAAACAAATGAACTATTTGAATTTAATTGCACTTACATTTGAACGAAGGTCTTTAATTAATATTTTAATAAAAAGAATTCTAAATTAAAACGCAAAAAACCGGCAAAATTAAAAATTTCGCGAGAGGCTTTGTATCGCCGTTTAACACCGAAATAAAACTAATGCCGTTGCAGCTCGCTCGATCGTCTTTTGTTATTCGTAGAAATTATATCACAACGACGAACTTTTTTAATGTTATTATTCCTACCATAAATATTCAAGTATCTACATAATATTTTATGACAAACGAAAATTTTAATTTTGTACGTTTCGATGTTGGGAAAATGTGAAGAAGTAAAATAAAATTAATTTATAGGATTTTATGAATTTAGTTAGCAGGAGTGGCTGAAAATTTGAAAAATTTGATTTAACTTTTGTTTGACGAAAAGTTAAAAAAAAAAAAACTGAAAATTAAGAGAAAAAAATAATAAGGATTATTTTGAAATATAAATAGAAATTAAGTAAATTAAAAATTTTGAAAGAGGGTACGGCACATTATTTAACAATTACACAATTGGGGATTTACCAACAGAGATGATTCGGTGTAGGCGGTGTAAAAAATTAAAATTAAATATTAAATGGAATATTTGGAATCTCTGAATGCGATTCCGATTTATTGGATCTTATCAATAGAACGTTTCCTTTATTCCATTTTAATGACAAAACCTTTTTTCATGTGATCGAAGGCTTTGAAAGACGTCTAAATTGTATGCCAATTAACATTATACGAATCCACACAAGCTGAAAAATAAAAAAAGGAAACTTGATGTTGCAAGTTTAACTGGTTGATATTTTTAACAGCAACAATATTATTCTAGAAAATATTTAAGCTGTAAACCTGGAATTTCAGTATAAACATTTGCATTTTTAAATGTATCAATTACGCTTACCTTGAAGCAAAATAATCATACTGATGAAAAATTCAAAGCCGGAATTGTTAGCACAGAAATTTCTGAAATCTCTTTTTGATGTATCCGTAACGACAAAAAAATAAAGCATAAAAGTTATGAAGCAGCACATGAAAGCTTTACCACATCACGTTTTGGTGTCATTCCCTGCTCCGCATCTTCTCAAATTTATTAAGGATGGATTAATTTTTTCCAAGCCTTGTGAAAGAACGATTATTTTCAACACCAGGCAGTAAGCTCGTGCTCGAGATTCCGAAAAGGAGTGCATTAGCCCTCGTTGTTAGATGCCAACGTTTAAAAGGACACAAACAAAAAGCCGTCCATATAAATCATCCGGCATTTAAAGAAAGGACGAAAAATTTTTAAATGCGAATGGAGGGGAATCGATAAAATTATCACATCACAAAGTGTTTTTCTTCGAGTAGGTATTGATTTTTAATTCATATTTAATTGTTTTTGTAAAGGACGAAAGAATTCGACCCTTAACATGTAAAGCGCCAAAGTAAACGTGTTTTACATACACAATTAAATTGTAGGACAGGACCTGCATTAATTACTTTAACATTCATAGACAACATTTGCAAAATTAATAAACAGTTTGCACAAAATGTTTTCACAGAACAAACATTTTTTTTAGTTAGCCATCACAATTTTCGTCTTATAAATATTTTGCGAATCTTTTCTTCTGTTATTTTCCACCCCACGTCTGTTGTTCTTTGTATTACATAATCGTAAATTTATTAACCCTCGTCAATAAATATTCCCGAAGTATGGTCTGTCCTTAACGTGGGGTTATTTTCTTTTATAATTTTTTCAGCCAAGGAAACTAAATTAAAAAGAAACAAGACGTAACAATGTCGGTTTATTGTTAGACAACTCAACTTGAAACATGTAATAGTCTTTTATTTTTTTGTGAATTTGTTAGGGTGCATCCATCCGTCGCAGAAGAAAAAATTGAATATTAAGCAGTGGTATTCGATCAACGCTAAATAATAGCTTCTAACATCAATTGCGTCAGCAGTTGATCGCGCTAACTACTAGACCAATGTCCGAGTTTCATGATAGAATTAACTATCTGTATTTCTAATTGTTTGTGACGATTGTAATTTTGAATTCAAATCCACGTATTTGTACCGACAACTCAAGCATGGATTTAGTCAAGGTTTTTCGTTGAACTTTTATTACGTAAAGAATATTTTTAGACGTTGTTTACCTAGTTCTTATTTCGCATAGCACAAATCGATTAGCCTAGGACACTTGTTTATCGAATTAGGTCACCTTATGTAGCATCAACCACCAGACGTTCAGACGATAATTTAGAATTATTTGGAGCAGCCGATAACTTAACATATTTTATGCTTAATTGTTTTGGACGAGTAGCAGCTCGTTCCGTTCTGCTGCTGTAATTTACATATGTTGCATTTCGCCATGATGTGCAATGCAGCCATCCGATGGAATCAGGCGCCACTTCATAATCATTGCCAAATTCTCTCGAAGTATAATACTTTGAGATTATTACATTTTTTCATAAACAAACCTGTTGTCCCTGACCAATTTGTTGGAATTCCAAGGATAAGGCAATCCTTTGCCTCCCGTAAGTTGAAGACTTAAGCACTAGCAAACAAAATAGTTACTAGACTAAAAAATTTAGTTTACTCTCGAATAATCAAATTTCTAGTTTAAAAAGCAATATGTAGGTTTATGTTTATAATACGTCGGAAGAAACTGCAGGATTGAGATTAGAAAAGAAAAGAATAATTGTGAATTGAGAGCCAACAGATTGGAATGGCAGAAAAGAATAACTACGTCGAGTTTGTTTACAGTTCTTTTTCGGGAAAACGTCAAAATTCGAATGAATAAATTTTCCACGATAAAAACAATTGAGTTGTAATACAAGCCGCATCATCTTCTCTTTACCAGGGTCGTTCGAAAATTAATATCTTTTGTTTACCCTGACAAATTAATGTCCTCTGTCACATCACCAATGGCTTCATGTAAATTTTCAATTTAATGGATGCAATTTTCAAAAGAATGATGCACCTGTACCAATAAATTCCCGTCTCTCCAGGGACGAGAGCATACAAATTGTAGTTTAAACCCTAAAAAATTGCTAATTTAATTAAAAATATTTCTATAAATCCACAATCCGCTGATTAAACTTTACATTTTTAAAGACGAAGAAAATAAATTTTAAGGATTGCAACGTAAACAATAAAATATGCGCACACAAAAATATAATTTAGGAAAATTGTGAGATTCTGCATTATGTATGCACCCTAAAATTTGAAGTAACAAACCTTGCGGTGCGATGTGGTTTTGGGGTGTATCTTACTTGGTCACCTTAAAGTTTAAACCCCAAAAACTTAAGTCTAATTAATGGTGATGAGCTACCGTAATATAGAACACACTGCGCTCGTTATCCAAAATTTAAATAAATTACTTTCGCTTGGAACTTTGATTTTCGGCGAAAATTACGAAAACAAAATTGTACTAATAAATCGTAAATCACATAAACTTCTAATTCGAAGACAATCCTTTTCATATTTGAACTAGAATATAGAAACTCTCTCCAGAGAGTCGAGAATTATCTAAGAATACGAGGGAATTAGCAGGGAAACTTCATAGTTTGCATACATTTGGCAATTGATTTATTATGGCTGCGGGGGCCGTAGAAATTTAACATGGGTTTTTCGAAATTTTAACAAAATTAAAATTATCCCCGAGCAGGAACCTAAACGAAATTTGCAAAATAATAATTTATTGACAAGCTATTACAAATTGAATTAATTGGATGTTTCACATTCACAACTGGTGATTTTGATAAATTATTAACTGCCGTATTATTCAATACGGTTTTATTGTAAATGACTAAACAGAAACATGGAGTTACTCATGTTTGATAAATTTTAATTTCTTAGTCATACAAGGTGGTAATAAAATAACGAAATATTTATGTACTACTGCAACCGAATGAGTAACTTAGAAAATTACACAAACCATAAGTTTCACCTATTGTCTGGCCGTTATTGATTTAATAAAGAATGGGAATAAATGTACTAGTATACGGTATACATAATACACCCCAAACGATTATTGATCTAACAACGCATTAGGAACGTTAACTTTCCTTGAACCTAAAAAATAACACATTTAAAAGAAAATTGCTTGTATAGGGTGGATAAACAAAAATTGAACTGCTGGCAGTTACTCTAAAATATTTTCTCTTTAACTTTCAAATTTATATCATATTTTCCTTTTGAATTTAAAAAAATTTCATTAAGTCATTACATTCCAGGTTTAAGAATTTTTTTCCAGAAAAAAAAAAGTTGAGTTACAATTAACTATGTAAATTGAAATAATTGAGTGAATAACAAACAACATGAATAATATAAATAATAAAAATACAGGGAAAGTTCTAGTTTAAAGTTAAAAAAAATGCAATATTTTATGAAAAGTTTAAATGTTGAATTTATAATAAAACGAAGAGATTGCAAATACAGGGGATGCTTATCCGTTTGACTTCCATAAGCTGAGAAGAACTCTTACATTATAAAATATTACATAGACATCAAGTAGTCAATTCCAATGCATTGAAGAAGAAAAGTCAAAGAGAGTACACAGTTTAAACTGTTACAGATCGGGGGGTCTGGGAGGTATAGAATACCCCAAGTTCGCATCTTGAATTGGTTCTGTATAACATCAAAAGAAACAGGAACTTGTTCGTATAAATTCTATTTTCAAAGACAAGATTAAATTAAAATTCAAAGTTGACTTTGAGAAAGTCAAAAATGAAATATTTGACGGAAGTTTTTTAGAAAACCTCGAACTGTCCTTTGAATGATAAACTAAAATTGCAGGTTTTTTTTCAAAAATATATCGAACATCTTATTTGGTAAAATAGGGAAGTGTACCATAAAATTATCGACCAGTTTTTTTCGATAAATAATAAATTTTATTTAATTATATTTCCTATTGCCCTTTGGCAGTATAAGCCCATTTTTTATAATTGTTGTTTTCAAGATAGAACAACCTTGGTATTTTTAATAAAATTTAAACTGTAACTAAGAAAAATTTCGAAATTATCCTTATAGCATCCTTTGTGCCGAAGCCGGTCGTAGTTTGATACGTAATTATACATTTTGGAATTTTTGTCTTCTTTAGTCAACTTCCAGCTGAATTAATTTTGCATTCCCTCATTTCTTTGTTTCGTCTTTTAAGTATACGATAAAATATTCAAGATAAAAGCAAACCGAGTGAGTAGTAAGTTTTAATGGGAAGCCTCATTAACAATACAAGAAGGGCGGAGTTGTTAACAACGACAATAAAAAAACTTAAATCTTTGGACAGGTGTATCGTAAAAAACATGTCATACCGGTTACTGTTTTAAAATTGTAACAACATTTTTATGTTCACGTTAAAACTCAAAAGCATACGCCAGATTGAATTTTATAGAAAAAATTGTAGAAGCATTAGTTTTCATTGATTGCTTCCAAGCTTTGTCTAACTATAATGGCAATGGTCAATTTTATGATTCACCAAAGTGAAAAGTTAACAAAGGGCCTCACCACAAACCAGTCGTACACAATAAATTTTTTATAAACGCTGAGAAAATTAAAACCAAAGAACTTGATAAAAAAACTTTAGTGGAATAAAAAGTTTGGAAGGAGAAAATCAAAGCAAAACGAGCTCTATCATTTCACAGAGGATTTAATTTTTGCAGCTATTTTTGAAATATTAAAACCAATAGTAATTAATTTTTAAATTTGTTTTTCGGCAAGCAAAAAATAACTATTAATTTTTTAATTCCTTTCCATCTAGACATCAAAACAATACATCAAAAACTAATTACTTTGGTTTTCAGAAAGTTGAAGATATTTTTTTTTTTTTCAAATTTCAAAACGGGTATAAGTTCCTTTAAAATTAATAATTAATTACCAAATGTATAGTTTTTTCCCATCCCTTTACTTGATCTTGTTTCTTCTTCTTCACTTACGGCATTAAATGTTAAAACAAAAATCGATTACCCGCGGTTTTTGCTTCTTCGTCCGCTGGCGCCGCTGCAGTCCGGGCCTGACCGCGATTATTTTTATAATTTTTTGTTTCTGTCTGAAAGAATTAATTTATGCCTCGTTATAAGTATTAATCTTAATTAAGGGATGTGTATCATGCAGCAACTAGGCATAATTCTGCAAAATTATAAATCAAGATTATAAAGGTTATTGCAAAAAATCTCTCCACATCCTCATTTTATTTGTTGGGATAAAGTGAATTTTAGATAGAAAATATAGCAACCAGGAAGTAATTAAAAGAATAGCACAATAATTTGAAATACCTACGTAAAAACAAGAAAGTGTAATTAATTTTAATTATAACGTTCGCTGCATCATGAAAAGTTATCAAAACAGCGATTTATATTTTTATTAGCGTAGTTGCTGCAAAGAAATAAAATGTTGATTGAAAACTTTGTTGTACCAGGACAAATTGCAAATTATGTTAATATTTACCAGTGTGGTTTAAGCTCGTATAACCATAAGCCAGCTTTGTGGTCACCAAATAACCCTTGTAACCCCAGTTTATGATCGGATAATTTGAAACGTCTGCAAATTACATCGATTTATGTTATTGGCCATCAACAGATCAAATTAAAATTTCTATAACCAAAGAAAAAATAAAAAATTACGAGACAATTAAAGAAGGTACATTGAAATAAAACACTCCGTAGACTTGGCTAAAATTTTCTCGAAGAAAGTAAATTACTTTTAAAATTATGTTTACATTTGATTTAAAGAAATCAAGCCAATTTTCTTTCGGAAAATGTTCCACATGTAATATAAAATATATGCATAGAAATGAATGTTGACAAAACTTCATTAAATCCTCTGGTTACATCACAGAATTTATATAGCTTAATTATTTTCGCTACTGTTAGTAAATCTATATTAAATATCTGAAATTTTAGTCACACAGTTGAGCAGTAAGCTCCAATGAAAATAATTTTTCGAGTACATGCAATGCCAAACCGATATGAAGATTTTTCGCGATCGATCAAGCAAATCGTTTTTCACGCTCTATTAAAAGGTTAATTTGAATTTAGGATTCCAAAGAAGATTAACTCCAGAGCTTATTGATTAGCTCCCATCAATGTAATACTACAGAATAAAATATTTGCCTGACTTAATATTACATCTTGCTATAATTTTATTAAAGAAATTACGTCGTGGAAACTGATTTTTCATAAATGGATATTCGTCCTTACAATGAAAATGCACCCGAGAGCATCAATTCAAAAGAATTTTTTAATAATTACGATCGGAACGTAGTGAATAAAAATTTCATTAAATGAGCAAAATATGAAACTGGAAAGCAAAAAACGAATAAAACATGTCCACTACATTGTGATTACCTTTTTTATTATATTAACGAAAATTTTTCGTCGTCGTTCGAAATGTACCATGGTGAAACCTTATATATTTTAGCAACAAATATTTTCGGGGTCAGGTTAGCTTACCAAACGACGTATTAACGAAAAATCATCCCTTTCTTAAGGATAGCTTCCAGTTTGGCAAAGGGTCTGCCATTATTCCCACGTTTTAAGATTGACATAATAGCTTAAGAAGAGAAGTCGTTTTTGAGGATTAACTAAATAAAAAAAATCAATATAGGATTGGAAAATGGGTACCTTTTACCTAATTAAATAAAACAAAAAAATACGTAGGTATGATTTTATTTTAAACAATTACAAGGCTTCTGTAATGATAAATTAATGTGCTTATGAAATTGAAACGGATTCCATGAAATTGTAAAAGTGTAAAACTTGAATCAAATTTAATGAAAAGCTATTAGAAAGACGAGAGACAGCTTATTATAGAAATAAAGCTTTAGTGTATCTAAAACATAAATGCCATTTAATTGGCAGAGTTTTAAAATTTACTGCTTGTAAAGACAATAACATAGGCAATGCAATACAACAAGTCAAAAAAAAACAATATTTACAGACATAAAATATACATACTAATAATTAATAGAATAAAGTATACATTATACTGTCTTATTAAAAACTTTTCAGTTCACCTTAGCTATAGAACGTTAAAAGTTTATCACATTAAAATTACAATAACCACTAAAATAATCCAAATATCCAAAAAAACGTCGTTAACTAGTTAAATTTTTAATAAATTGTGTTTTGTTCAATATTCGGCAGTGATAAACGTACAACAAGAATTTGGTGATAGTTTTGAGAAAATCATTCACAGAAGGTAAACTGATTATTTCACCATAAATAAAATGGTACACCTTCAAATTAGCGACACATACATTATCGTAAATCTATTTATGTATTACTTATAAAATAAATTTAAATATTTTTTTATTAATTAAGAAGCCTGTCTAAATTCAGCTGGACTACTAAAGTTTTGTGTACTTTAAAAGCGCGTTTGATAACCCACCAGATAATTGCGACGAAGACGTCCCGTTCGACGTAAGCGATCTGCAAAATTACCATAATTAAAATTATCAAAGTTCACAAGCATTATACATTTTTGTTAAATTTCTACATCTAGAACGCACAGGTTGTAATAGGTAAAATGTTCACCAATTCAGCTGTTACATCCTCATTATAAAACTTTGACAATTTCGAACCCTTAATTAATTTTTGAAATTTATTCCTCTCTTAGACAAACCTAATTAAAAATAATAAATTTAGCGATTCTTTTCCGACCACTCGGTATTACAAAGCATCGCATTAAAATAATAGAAAGAATACAATATGAAAGTTGTCCTGAATGTGCACACCCTTGCTCGAATTCGCAAGGGAAATCACGAAATTCAAACGCCGAATTTTAGTATAGGTAAATAGGCATTTTAATCCACACGACCATCTAGCAAATTACTTGTGTCGATTACGCTTATATGGGTGACTTAATACCTACCCTCCTCCACAACTTATCGATTTAATCTGATAATGCCTAAGAAACAATATCGTAAAATATTATCGCCGTGTGCTCACCCAACCACCCCCGTCTAGGCAAGGTGAGCTTGGTACTCGAAGTTGTCAATTTAAAGTTTTATAAGTTTCGCATTTTCTAATTACGAACCTTTGCGTTCTAGAAAATTCATTTGAGACACTAGAGGCGCCGAAATTTAAATTATAAAATTAATCAAAGCGCCACTAAACACACACATTAATAAAACATTTTGAAGCGCTCAGCTGGTTCTTCTATTTCACATCGGTTCGAGTGGCTGTGGTTGGTCTTAAAATATAACTTGAAAGGAAAAACTAGAAAGCTTACAAAATAATAATATGCAAAATAAACCTCTACTTGGATATTAACACCTACATCTAGGCTTCACTCACTGGTGAATGAGTGAACTAACTAATAGCGACTATTATACGATTTGGGGTAGGTAATGCTAAAAGCTATCCAACTTACTAGAGAACCATTATTCGGGCAATTTGCAAATTGCCTTTTCAATTCCGAAGATGCGTCGATATTTATTGCAATCACAACCTATTCACCATTCAAATTTTCCCGCCGTCGGCAAGTTAGGGATATGTACTCCCATGACGTCACAGAGAAGAAATGTCCATCCCCGACTTACCAACTGGAGATAAAATAAGTTTGAATCGTGAATAGCTTTGAAAATGTACAAAGTATTTGCAGAGTCGACGTTCTCGAAATGAAGTGTACCTACTCCACTTACCATGGCTAAGAGCATGGTTCGAGCTACGGTGCAATTGCTCTTGGTCATGGTATAAAAAAATAGCCTGTATTATGCAGTATAAACCCAAATAGTCTACATGTACTGACAATCAGTGATGTGCTGTGAATATTTCATCAGCGGGCTTACATATTCTATAAAAACAAATGGTAATCTGATTATCAATTTTAATACACTCCTGCAATTCGCTACGGTACACCACTGGTTACAGCTAAATTTTTTCAGAAATGCTCATCTCAAAAATGGCTTTAGGAATTAACTTAACATTATAATATAAAACACAATAAGCTATTTTGCCTTAAAATGTATTTTTTTAAATAGAAAAATATAATACTGCGATGAAATTACATATTATCTTACTTTCGATTAAGGAAATCGTAGGTTATTATTGCATTTTAACAGAGTTAGTGCATTTATCTCTGTTGTTTTTTATTTTCGACTTCTAAGATAGAGGTGAATTATTAAAGTACGATTGCATGTGGTAAGTCTATTAGTAGAGATATACAACTGAATTTTCAAATTGCAGAAAAATACGACATTATAGCTCTCCTTTCGTCTGCTACTGGTGATTCTCCCGAGTTCGAATTTTTTCTAACATCGGAAAAATATATAGGTATTGAAAGAATTCGGTACTGGATAATTATTTTTAGATAGCAGAGCAACGTTTACAGTGAGAAAAAAGATTATTCCGGTGATTTAACAGCCGATAAATCCACTCCTGCATCTTTAATGCCACATTAGCTACTGCAACATTAAGCAGATGGTAGTACTGCCACGCTGGTTAACTTTAATGCAGTTTGGTTTTAACTCGATCAAATATGTAAGATGATATCGAGGAGAATAAGTGGAGGTCGCATCGGAATTAAATTTTCAAAATTACATCTCGAATTACAAAAATCTTTTCGGTAAAAGTTAAGAATCGCAGTGAATCATTCAATTATGTAAATTTACAAGTTGTGATTGCAATAATAATCAGCTGCTAATAAAAAACGAATTAGTAAATTTCCATTCAATTCATTCGGTTCTTTTGTTTTATCCATGCAGTAGCAATTTCACCTCCTACATGCAGCAACAATATAAAATTTAAATTATCATGCAGGTGCAATTGTGCGTTAAAAATAAACAATCGGTTATGCATTTTAACAAGGCGCACCTTTCCGTTGGTAACCAAAATTGAGTAAACTTCCTTTTGGGCCAACAAAAAAGTGTTATATCCAAATTGTACGTCATTACGCAATTTCGAACAAACCGGGGAAAGCTTTAAATCGTTAAAATGAAGCGGCACTTATAGGTGTAATTAATTATACAAAAAATTGTCGCTCCACGTGTCAATTTAGCGTTTATTTAAAAAAAAACCGAATCTTCTATTTGTAAATTTCAAATCGTTCCAGTTCCTTCATTTGCAAACATTTGTAATCGAGCGGCTTAATAAATACGACACAATAACGGAATTACGCTGGTTATTTTTCTGTCAATCAATTACACCATCTATTTCCATTTTTCAATAAACGATTAGCGTAAACACTTTTAAATTGCATAATGGCACAATTTGACGCAATATTTCATTTTAAAACGAAAAAATATGAGGCTGAGCCATAAACATAAGCACATTTATATAACACAAAAGATCGAAATTTTAAATACATATCGGAAACATAAATATCGCTGCAAAACGAGCTTTTGCTTCATTTTTATTCCTCTCTTGAGATTTGTAAAGTTTTACAAATTTTACGGTTAAGATAAAATTGATATAAACAAAAACCAAATTAAAAATCGATACACCGCTTCACCATAATATTTTTTAAATTTACTAATTTATTAATCGGGACTCGAACGTTAAGACGCGAAAGGGCTCTCTAAACTTTTTCTACATATTTTATCCGGGAATTTTAGGGGAGTTTTCGCGACTACACCAATAAATCAGACTTAATTTCAGTTTAATGTCAATCTAAAAGTTGTAACTGTAACTTGTGTAGTCACGGACGATTAATTCAATTTTCAATAACAAATCGCCTAGGGGGTGGTCCAAAAACACTGACTCAACAGGAATAAATTTATTTAAATTCGACAAAATTACTAGAGAAAGTGGGAGGGGTCACGTTACAATTTTCTGTGGTGGAAAGCTATTTTTTAGCGGCCAAAACAGAATCTGGAGATGACAGTGCAAAGTTTTTTCCAAATCCTTTTTCTGGTTTTATTTTAATATTTCTAAACCACCCTATAGATTTAATCCTGCTGCTTGCATTTCTGCAATTAATGATAATAGGACGGTGAAAAATTGATTAAAAAATTTGGAATAATTATTTTCCAATAGCTTTCCCATTATTCGAAATTTTGACCATGCTAAAGAAGAAGCAATAAATTTAAATTTTTATCGTTGCTAGTGGCAAATTAGAACAATATTTTACGGAAAAAAAAAGAAGTTTTTCTAAAACCGAAGCAAATGACAAACATTAATCAGCCCGAACAAATAAAAATTAATATTGCCGTAAAAATGTTGCAAAAGTAGAACAAAAATAACGACACACGATGGTTATATTTTGTTATATAAATGTGCCCATGGGACAATAAAAGATAATCATCAGTAAAATGGATACGTACGTACATCCTTTAATGGCAGGCTACGAGCTGGATGCGCCCAGCCGAGATAGACGACGTTCTGTGAACAGATAGGACAACGCATTCAATGGGAACACTAGGGTTGAAATCACATATGGGGTGAGTACGATGCCGCATAGAAAAACAAACTATAGGCTAATCAACCTTTTTGATCTGGCTGTATCATTTAAAGGTCAAACCAGCGTTTTCATGAGGCAGCGTACTCAAAAATGTTATTTTCGTGCAAAATGTATCAATGCAATAATAATTAAAACACAAACATTTGATTAGTAATACCTAATTTGGTTAATTAATAAAAATATGTGAGTAATTCAAAAATTAAAAGCAAACAATCAACTAATTTCGGGTTTAATGTTGTCGGGCAGTCTTGTAATTATTGAAACAAAGCCGTGAACATATTTTTCCGATGTAAAATTTTTATGCAAAATAAACGATGCTAAAATAAATAAAATCTCAAAAAATTCGATACAGGTACGCAAGCCATCCCCTTGATGTTTGCTTGTGAACAGTCTGCAAAGCATCGTCAAAAAAATCACTGATCGATGTCATCATTTGCTCGCAAGCAATTTGAATTTTGTACGACCCACTTCAGAAATGAGACCAAAAAATTAATTTGTAAAAAAAATATCCAAATAAAGTTACGAAATTACCTACTTTAACGCAAATTAGATAAACTTCCAACGGAGATAAACTCAAAAGACGTCGTGAAAAAGCTAACGTGAAATTTATGCTTCAAGTACTCTGGTTCTTGTCACATATAAATGGCTCGATAGTTAAACATTGAAAATTTAAGAAAGATGAATTTTACATTTAATCCGAGCTGAAGTTAAACTTGCAAAACTTAATCAGTAAAAATGGGATTTAAATTATTAACCATAAAAGTACGTGATTCTCGTTGGAGTTTATTTTCACAAAAACTTCAATAACTTTCAGATAGCATCAGAAAACTTCGCTCTCTTTATACGAAACTATTGGATGATCAATGAAGAAGTTGAAATAAGATTGAAAAAGAGAAAAAAGGAATGCGTCGGAGAAATAAGCTCGCGAATTTCTACAACAAAATGAACAAAATTATTAAGTAACGTTTTATTTGAAAATGGAATTTTAAAAGAGATAAAAATAATATTAGAAGAAAATGTTATCAGAAAAATTCAAATCTCTAGGCAGGGCGATAGAATCGAATTTAATCAGTGGGTAAAGACGTGTTGCCACGACGCGCGAATAACGGATGTGTTTACCATTTCGTGAGAGACGTAATAATACGGTTCGGAAAGGAAAATTTTGCTTTTTGTTGTCAAATTTATTTTAAAATTTCTAAACGAATGTTGCTCGGAGCTTTTAAATAGAATGCAGTGAGCGAGATCCATGATAGAATCGTTTGTGAATCGGACAAGCAATGGTGATGTAAATGTATAAAACATAGGCTCGAATCTTTTTAAATTCATTTGAATAACTTCATCATTGCATCATCAACCGCGATTCCACTCTAAGCTGTAACAGCGAAACCGCTGTCATTTTGAGTTTAAAATCGAGACGTTGCCCAGCGGAAAATACCCCATTAATTATATTAATCTGCCAAAGCGAATAAAAAATATGGCACCTAGACGAACAACACTTGAGTGCGGTTGCAATAAACGTCAAGACAATTTGTTGCCGTACTTGGACGACGACTTTGCTTGATCACAATGAAAAGTTTTGCATCGGGCACAGGATTTAACTTGGCACTTTACACTCGTCGTTTATGTAACCATCTATACTGTAAACACTTGTCGGGCTACCTACTTGATATGTGGGTTTGTGGCGAACAGATATTATAATTATTGTCAGGTTGCAAGTTTGAAGTTTTAATTAAATGTTTTGTGAAGCCTCCTATCCACTTTACCACTCCAGAGTAGCTGACAAATTTCGAAAGCATTTAGTTTGGACTATAATTACTGCGATACCCTATACATCAAGAGCGGGAATTAAACAAGTGCGAATATGTTTTCAAAATCAGCCGAATTGCTTAGAAAGCGCAAATAATTTCGTGAAAAAAGTAATATAAATTCCAGGGTATGAATTATTTGCGTTAATCGCACGAATTTTACAAATATTAACCCTAACAGTCAAACTTTTGTTATTACGTAAATTACAAACATCTAAACTACCTCGAAAAATTGGCTAAAATCCGACCCTCGGATTTGGTAAACTGCGTTAGCAGTAGGAATATACCGTTAAAATTCAATAATCGTCCCTTTTAATTTGCGTAATTCCTTTCGATATTTTGCGAGCGTTTCGGCCAAAAATTGTAATAAAAGTAAATTGAGTAAAATAATTCGGCATAAAATTTTATGATAAGTAAAAATTGTGATTAATTGTGTGTCCCTTAAAATGCGACGTAACAGGCATGCATTGTTAATAGTGAAAAATGCTAAGGCCAGGTTAAACATGCGAATATATTAAATGGATCCAAGATAAAACGACGAACTGCCTAGAGTAATATTCGTGGAAGATCACGTCGCTGCTATGATGTAGATGTCAGAAAAAGAATATTTGTGGAAATGTAAAATATCAGTTTTTTTACTACTATTACGCACATTTTCTTACGTCGATAAATTTAGAATATTTATTGGCGAAAGATAAAAATTCGTTTTTCTTTAAAAAAAAAAAAAAATTAAATAGTGTTATGTCTAACTAAAATTCTAAGCTGAAGCTATTATTAAACGGTTAAAGAATAATTTTGCTACACGACATAAGTGTACCTTCATTTGATCAAAGGTGTTTTCCTGTGGTTAAAGAATCTGAACTGCAGTCGTAGTGTTAAGTCTTTTCGAACTGTTGAAAACATTAAAATATCAAATTCTAAATAACATAGGCAAAGTTGCGTAATTTCCTAACCACCCCTAACGTGTACGGATAATTTATTTAGTTGATTAAATTTCGGTACTCGTCAATTCTGTACCCCTAAGCAGATGCAACATAAAAATGCAATAAACAAACACTTGGTTCTTTTAAAATAAATCGGTGACTCCAAAATTAGCCTACTCACGCCATCTGATAGCTGTTCAAGCAATTTGCTTGATATTAAAGTTAGGAGATCCACCAGAATTGATTCTAACTACGTAGGCTGCTTTCATTACGAGCCGTTCTGAACAAAAATAAACAACTTACAACACGGTCTGGACACAAGAATGCAAAATTACAAAATAATTAGTTCAAAATTTTTGCATTCGATTTTAAAAACTGACTTGGACAAAAAACAAAAACCGACAAAAAAATTACCCAGTATAAAATAACCTACAGAAAATATAAATTGTAGAGTAGAAACTTCCTTAAAAAATAAAACAAAATTTTATGAACGTGAGAAAAAAGGTGATGTTAATCTTAAAGTCTACTTACTTGTGTCGATGTTACGTTGTAAATGTGTGGCGATACGATGACGAGCATCGTTGTATTCTAAATGCAACCCCAGTCGTAAAAGAGTAGGATTTTGCTCTACCAGCGCCGTAATTTCCATTTCTATCTTGTTACCCAAAACTTGTGATCGCTACGTACAAAACAAACATTAATTTTTCAACTTGGTGCAAATATTCCCTCGTACCTGATTTGTTGCTCTGAACTCTTCCACGGTTTTCGTTTTGAGGAGGGACTTCACAAGACAGACGATTCCGGTAGGCGATATAAAATTGGTTTCTACGTTTACAACTTTAAGGGTGTTGTTTTTTTCAAGCGCATCCGCCAATTTCAAAGCGTGTCTATCGCTTAGTCCAACATTTGTTAACGAAAGCGTTTCCAAATGTGTATTATTTGCAAGGGCATCGAAAAGACTGTCGAATTTCTCGTCAGAAATGTTCTGTAAAAAATTATTGAATTAGCACAAAAAATAAATTTTTTGAATTATGAATAGAAGTGAAAAATTTAACAAAGTGCTGATTCGACACAGATTTTCAACTCAATGGAAACTGCAAATTTATTTATGAGTTTTCTTTTTATGACAAAATAAGTTTCTTCATTGTCGCTGCATTTGATGGCAGGAAGTGCAGTTTACGACGTTGATTAATTTTTATATTTGCAGCATTAAACTTATATTATTTAAATTTTACACCAAGAGATTGAATTTTTATTATAAAAATATAAAGCCATAGCTGGATAAGAATGGCAAATTTCCGCTCATCACGTTGATATTTTTTGACAGCTTATGATTAAATTTTATTCTTTTATTTTTTAATATTTTACAAATTTTTTCATTAACGTTTAAAATGAATCTTACCTTAATGTTATTCCAATTGAGATCTATCAACTTTGAATCATCTTCTTTAACTTGTCGTAAAGTATCAGATGGGTCTGTATTATTTGGTGGATCTTGTGGATATATTTTTTGTTTTGAAGCTTTTGTGATGCCGTCCCAACCAACACCAACAGGTTGACCTTTATTAAGGAGAGACGCATGGTACTGATCCTGATTCATCATCGAATGGAAACCCAAAATAGCTGCAAAGAAAATTTGTTAGGAAAAATTCAGACTATGGTTCTATAATCATCACCTGCTAAATCAATGATTTCTTCTTGTGACGCATCTTCAAGTGCATGCTCATATTCGTCCCCTAAATCGATGGCAATTTGTTCGTCCGCATCTTTTTCTTGTCTGGGTGCTTCTGGTGGAATCCACTAAAAATAAAATATTCGTAAATTAGAAAAAATACAATAGACACAAAAAAGCAAGTTAAACTCGGAAGTCAAATTTTGCTATCGAGCAAATAACGTGCTATATTTTTAAATCTTTACGATTGACCACATGCAGCCTACAAAATTTTATGTAATTCAAATATATCTCTTTGATTGAATGAACTTGTATTTAAAGACTTGGCCACAAGTATATTTTTATATAAATAAATTAACAGGCGTTTGTAATTTTCTGCAACAGTTTTAAATTAAACGTGCTATTGCAGTGCTTCTCAACCTTTTTCGATTTCCGCCCCCTTTACCATAACAATTCTTATTGTGCCCTCTCCTTTTGAAGTGGTGACAAGAATTGTTTTTGAGTTTTTATGCTGGGATCCTTGCCGATGTTGAAATTTTTAAACGAGTTTACAATAAGAAATCTCTGGGATTGAACGAATTTAATTTTAAAAAATTTACTCGTTTGGCTCAATTTAAGACTGTAACTACAAATTTGTCTTGATAAAATGGCATGCCAAAATATTCACTTGCTCTTCAAGTGTAAGTACTACATATTTATTGTTAGATTGTGCATTTTCAAAATTAATGTAATCACTTTAACGCCAAAATTTAAACCTTTGTTTATGCCAATTGTACAAAAACATACATTTTTAAGTGCAATACACGGTAAAATTGTAATACACATTAGTATTCTCTATGCTAGTGGTTCCCACATGCCGAACTTACTTATTGTGGCAGAATTAAAAAAAAATAGCTCTGAGCTTTAATTAAATTTTTATATTAAATTTCACCTTTGTGATCGTTCATAAATTAATCGCGCATGGAGCAGAGGAGGGAATCAGACCATCGCGACAATTTGTAATGAAGGGGTGGGGTGGGGGGGGGTTCTATTATTTATTCTAATAGGCTCTATAATTTGTGATTAAATTGATATACAATTTTACATTATACAATTGACTGTTACAGAGGACTTCGCCCTATATAATATTATGTTTATTGTGATGTTTTCGCAATGTAAATTTTGTTTCATAAATATTTTCAATAGTTCTTTTTTAAACATTTGCTTTTAAGCTTTTATGCAAATTATAAGTATATACCTACCTATGTATTTATAAAAGCTTTTAAATAGAAAATGTACTTTAAATTATACAGATTAAACCCGAAAATATAAAATTACTTATCGATTGAAAGTTTTATGCTATGTTTTTTGTAATCTGATTTTTTAGAACCAATATTAGGATATTAAAAAGATATGTTACTGGCAAAATCTACAGTCTATATCTATAAGATACTAAAATATGATAAGGTTCTACGATGCAAAAGCAGTATTTTAAATACTATTTACTTTTATCTACTTTTGTGCAGTGTCAAACATAAAATCATATACTTTATTTCAACCTTCCAGTAAACGCGAGACATCATAATTTAATAAAATTTTACATAACTCCGAAGTCCTTATAATATGTACCCAGAAATCCTCGGTAACTACCACTAACAACAAAAAGCTACTTGGCGATTTACGCATCTGATCTGAGATATATGACGACTACTCGTGACGAGAAAAAAAGGTGCATTATATCATTAATATTCTCTCACCAAGAAAATCTGAAAATTGGGTATAACTAACAAAATTTGAAAATGAAAACCAGTAGAAAATATTCAATATTTTACAATTTTAGGGTTGAATTTCTAAATAATATACCTATTTGCAAGTGGTTGCAACAATAAGTATGATCCAACTTATTCAATTTAGCATCTATGATATCATCAAGGCCAATTATATTCACAAAAACATATTATTAACATTACATAATTTTATTAAAATTTTCCTGTTGATCAGCAAGTACAATTCAACTTACTTTTTTTCCTCTGACAATTCCAGCTACGTAAGGTTTCTCTTCTGGTATATCTGGCGTTTCAAGTGCCTGTTTATTTATATGCTCGATTAGTTGCTTACGATTTAAAGGTCCAGTCGATTCCTTTTCACAATCATAACTACACCTTTGTGATGGAGGTAAAAAAGTATCCTAAAATTTAAATGTGTTGACATAAGAAACACAAACTGATTTTTAAAAACTTACGTCTGGATCGACTTCTTTGGCTAAAATATTTATTTCTTCTGGTGATAGTTTGGCCAACAAATCTTCAACATCGATTTCATCGTAAGCACTAAGATCTTTTCCATACAACTTCGCCGGAGTGGTCATGGTTGTGGTTGTCGTACTCGACGACGTCTGAAATATAAAAAACCTGTTAGGTTAACCTCTCAATTTTATCACATTCGAACGTTTACACAATAGATAACGATTATAGATGATGTAACGCAAAATTAATTCCACTAAATTAACAATAAATTGTAGGTAGGTACCTCGTTAACTTAATTTTTTTGTGTTTTATCCACACCCAAACACAACTAACCAAATAAGCAAGTGACAATGCAGTGACCCTGATTTTTAGTGAACCTCCAATGAATCATCAATTTCTTATACCAGTTGATCAATAAACTGGCGAATTAAGTGATGTGACACAACAATCACATTAAAATTTCCCACTACACCTAAAAAGTATCGCATACAATAGGTCTAATCAAATCGATAGTACAGGGGGTGGACAAAAACTGATGAGACAAAGTAAAAAAAAAACAAAAAATTGCGGTAGCAGCAGTGAAGATGTTAGTTGGGTTGCATAATATTAATTTTAAATTCAATGACCGTTCGACGTTTTTCACCTCAAAGTTTAATTTCTACCTAATTTCTTTGATTAAAATATTTATTTTCACATATAAAACCCAAAGAATATCAGGTTATGAGCCCAGAGCACAAATTAAAATAAATATTTTGCAATATAAAGGGTGGAAATTTAAGGATTGATTTCTTCAGTACCTTATGAAAATTATAACATAAAAGACAAATAAATAAGAAAATTGCAAAATAAAAAATGTACGAAGCAAGAATTTGACCATACCATTTGAAATAAAAATATTTAAATAAAAAATAATTAATTATTATATAATTTTAGAAAAAATATAAAATCCACTTCAATTGCAGATTCAAAAAATATTATTTGTTTACATAGATCTAGGTCATGGAAAGCTGGGGTTAAATATTAAATATTGGGGTTATTAATAAGCTCCTTACAATATTAGTACAATAAAGTTTTGTAAAACTGACCCATATAAATACAAAACGTTATTGTCAATCCGGGGGGTCTGGGGGGCATGGAATGCCCTCCAGTGCACTCTTTTCCAATTACTTCGAATTTTTGTATGTCTTTGAAGATCGATAGGTATAAGATTGGCCCTTAAGACACAAAACGTAGACATAAATATAAGGTAATAGTTAAAGGGTGCACTGGAGGGCATTCCATGCCCCCCAGACCCCCCGGATTGTCACGTACGTTTTGTCCCTAGTAAAATTAGATTTTGAATAGCTAACTCGTAGAAGTAAATCTCTAATGCAAGGTTACGTCCAGATCTTTCAGTTGCTCGCGAAAAAAATAATTTGGATCATAAACTGAGAAGCAGCTTTTGTGTGCTTCCCCAGCGCATCTTTTTCTTTTTATTACCATGCGTCTCACTTAAGCTCTTAAGCGTTTGTTTTGCAACCTCTCTTTTAGCAGTGATCGCCAAAATATTTTTCGGCTGCATCAGAAAGAAATTATCAATTGCATAGTTGGTCTAACGCGATGAAACCCATAGCTCAAAGTCTGTTCAAGTTGCATCCTTCAACTTGGAAGCATATCTGTACATACATTGACACCACGTAATAGGTAGCAATGTTGGAATGGATTCAAATATTTTTGCAGGATCATACTGCACTGAATTCTAAAACGTCGCGTATCTGACACCACAAACAATCCATAATCGCTAATGAATTTACTGGCGCCACAGTGCTGCTTCACATAACTTTTGGTTGAATTAGTAAATTAGTATAGACTAATTTGGCTGAAATTTGGAATCTAATCTTTAGGTTAGTTGTTTTCTGTTTTGTTATTAAACGATTTCGTTTGCCAAACATTGCTGTCACATGCTTCCACTAAGCCAGGCAAATCGCAACAAACAGTCACCTTATAAATTTTTTGTTCTGGTTCCAAGTCGAGAAGCTCAACGAGCTTAATCTAATCTCATACATTTTTCTGCTACGGACCAATTTGTGCCTGCATTACTTGCAGATTCTGATGAATCACATTGCACTGGTGGAACCGATATGTTAGATGTGTGGGTTGCGGTGCCGAAGCCCTGGATGCGATGGATTTTTTAATACCCACGTACGCCACTGACCAATATGTTACTTAATATTAGATAAACGGAAGTAGTTTTCTAATTGAAAATATTTTGTTATAGATCCTGACTCATTGGCCTTTAGCATTGCGAAGCATGCATCCAAATCCATTTTTATTTCTGCCATTACATAAATCATAAACGAAATCGATCACTCTCAAATCTCAGTATAGGAAAGTGTCGTAAACTTTTGGGCTAAACAGAAGCGCAAAATTTTACTGTAATCAAACACCAGCGAAAAAATAACAAAGAAAATTATGTTGATTTGAAAAAACGAAGTAGGTGTAAATTTCAAGGTCATTTGAGGGAGGATAGAGTGAGAGGGATTAGTGTTATGAGTGAATTTCTTTGTAAGTTTGGGTGTCCGGGGATAGGAAAAAGCTGCCCTGGCATCATCCCAACGCGCTATACTTGGAGATTCGCTCGAAACCGATTATTTATAGTGAGCAAGAAGCGGCCAGTGGCCTTCCAAAAACAAAATGGCTACGCCCGTGACCTACAGATTCATTCAATTTTAAATGCATTCTCCCCACAAAAATACTATCACTCACTACAAATGCATCATCCTACGTGCAATATCAGCCGATTGAACAATATATTATGGCAGGGCCCACGTGTGCTCGTGTATTGAATTCTCATTTAATTTATTGTTATTTTACTATTTTGTGTTTTAAAATTGGAACTCAAATCGAAAGCGTCAATATAATTGCATTAAATCTGGAATAGTTTGCGGAAGAACCGTCTAAAATTAAAAATGAATGTAAACTGTGAATCGTGTGGTTTACATCTGACAGCAAATTCTTTGCGTTAGTATAACAGGTTGCTTTATAACACTATAACGTAACCCACATGCACGAAAAGATTACTTTTTAACTCAAAATTTATTGCACCGATACTTTCCCACATAAAAGTCCAACGCCATCGTCTCGGTTTCATTTTGGACTTTGAAGAAGACAGAAATCAGAAACTGAGATTTGTTTGGAATTATTTTTAAATTTTATCGGGTTAATGGATTCGTCTTGTATTTCCTCTACAGGTTGTTTGTAATGTATTGTATTACAGAGCGCTACATTTTTACGACGACGAGGTAGAAAAGAACATACTGAAGGATGTAATTTCCAATATGTTCCAACGTCATGGAACATCTCATTCGAGCACTCACCTCGATTAAAAATACAAACGATCAGTCGAGATCAAAAGTCGACTAATTACGCACCCTGCACCAATAAATTTACTCATTGTAAAAATAAATATCGCAAAGAATTGAACTAGACGTTTGAAAAATTGGCGCAATTGTGAAGAATAAATAACAAAATAATTAACGCAAGTTTTTTTGATTCAAGGCAAAATGCATTATTTTCTTGGAATAGCTCGCGAATATATCATCCTCATATTTTTTTTACTTAGATACGTGTCTCCAATTTTTTTGAGCGAAAAGTTCATTTTTTTCCAAGACAAAATTTGAGAAATAATTGTATTCGGTGATTCCCCAAAGACGATGCTCTGCATGGAATAGATAGGTAATACCATAATTTTCAAAATCAATAATTTTATTCCTTTCGAAAGAATTTTGATATTTGAAATTACGAATACCTAACAAAAACAGTTTGTTTGTTTTTTGATAAGCTTTTGTTAATTAATAAAAGTTAATTAAATAAATGTACGTTTTTATCTCAAAATACAGATTTAATAATTGAATTGATAACCTTTTGCGTATTTATCGACAAAAATGTTTTAATTTTAAATATGAATAAAATATGATATTTCAGTACAGACAAAAAAAAATTAGTTGTCCCAGAAAATCTAAAATACACATCCTTTCTGGCCACCCTAAGTTTATAGTCAGCGATTGATGATATTTTGCCTAGATGCTCTTAATATAATATTTTTGCGAGTGCCCGGGGGTGTGGGAGGTATGGAATTTTCCCATGACCACAGAAAACACTTCTAACTTCTTTAAACGTAAATAAAATTCAGTTATCAAGATCGTTAAATATTTACCACCGAGAAAGATTGCACTGGAGGGCATTCCATGCCCCCCAGACCCCCCGGATTGAAATCTAGGTTTTATGAAAGTATTTTTATCCAACCAATCAAAAGAATCAGAGGGCGCTTCTAGATCAATCCTTCAACTTTGGGAGGTAATTCTCCAATAACTTCCCGGAAATTCCAGGAAAGTCACCATGCGGCCGCACAAACGGGAGAAATATTCAACCTAATAATATTATACCGAGCATTTGTCTTAATTTGTTACGACTTAATTCCTGCTGTTGGTTTTTCGTTACCAGGAATAGTTCTGTGGAGGGAAAGGGGAAGAAGAAAGAAGTGAAAAATCTAAGAAATATTCAACAGTTGGCAACGATGGGAGCAGGGGGGGTAAGATTTTATGTATAAAATTTTAAACTTTTTGAAATTAGGGTAGAATAATGCTTAAAATTGTGTGACATAATTTTTGAACGACCCCTTCCTGCTCCGGCAACCCCCTATTTTATTGGCTTGGTAACCTAAAATGAAGCAATCTGATGTGAGTTACGGAAGGAAAGACATTACATTTTATATACTTATTCAAGTAATAATAATTTTATTATTTTCTTATTAATAGATTTATATTTTATTTAAATATTAATATAATTTTAATAGGTTTATTTATGCTTTGCTGTATTTAAATAAAATGTTTGAAAATACAAAATCTCAACCTAAGTAATAAAATTATTCATAAAAAATAGAATTTTTCGTTGTCGTTAAATTTAATAAATATGCAAGGTAAAGCTCATTAAATAAACTTCAAAATGATTTTTTAGTGAAGACAGTAGGATAAATAGAACCGGAGATACGATTTATTTAAGTAGAACATATTCCCGATTTGGTTCATTTGACCAAACTTCAACTCCTTGTAACTTCCAAACGAGCGATGTTAAAGGAAAAGAAATTTATGTGGTTATTGTATTTGTTACAACACTGGAAACTAGTAATTTCAAGAAAATTTATTTGTTTTGTTATTTTAGATTTAGGAAATCACCGCAAAAGATACTGACGTCATGACATCATGAACCAATTAGCGAGCTTCAATCAACTTGTGATAGATGTGACATGACAGGACAGTGGGGAAACAGCATTAATTAATTTAAGACAGTAGCGGAACAACATTAAAAATTTTCCCCCTCAGGATCTCCCGAAACAGCAGTACGATTTGTCTTATTATATACAGTGCTGTTAAAAATTTTGAATATAAGGAATATTCAATTTTATATTATAGGTCTACACTTTTTAAGGTTTCAAAAATTTTAATATTAGAATTTTAAGCAGTTTGGGGTAAAATTTAATGAACCCACCACAGCAAAGTGCTAAAATTATCATTGCTACGTCCGTCTTGCGGAAACTTTATTACAAAAAAGCCGCAAATTCCAAAAATACAATTTTAGTTTGTTAAGAAAAATTCTGTGTAGTGAAAAACTAGTGTTGTGGTCGACGACCTTCCGTAAAAATAGGAAAAATTAATAGAAAACAGACTTCATAATTTTTTTGTGCTATTAAAAATAAATTTTAAGTTTTTTTCGAGATTTTTGATTAGCCAGGCTAATTAACAACCCGATGAAGAGCAGGCAGGTTAATGCACCAATTTTTGCTATATTTAATATTAATATCCAATGTAATTGGGAAAATTATGGAAAGCTACACCGAGAAAAAAATTTACATGCGATTAAGAAGAATTTTAACTCAATTTTGGAATTTCAATCGAACGGTTTCATTTAAATTTTACTATTTGTACAACACAAAAAGGTATCTCGTGTGTATTCAACTCCACTAATTAAAAATAGAATCGTTGAGTGCTTTTCGATCGATTCTATTTGTAATAATGAACGATAAAGACACATCACTATGCAAATATAAAACGTTAATTGGAAAATTTCATTTATTCAAAAATATGCAACTTCCTAAATGGTGGAGTCGTTGAACCGAATAGGAAATCAATTAGCATTAATTTATTTTATATTTCGTAAAATTGCGTCGATATTTACATTTTACTTTTCTCTGTTATGCTTCGCTAAAACGACGAATGTTTGAAGTGAAAATGCAAAGCAAAATATTTTTTTAATCGAAAGTGAAATCTTTAAATAGCACGACTACCGCATTTAAATCGTCCTTGTGTTCGTCAAATCAGCTGATCGAATACATCATTCGTATTTTAATTTTTTATAAAAAATATTTTGGAGCAGTGACTCTGGGCGAGGGAAAAATGGCGTGTGGCGCTTGATCCAAAATTGTGGGTCGGGTTCCCCCCCTTCGTAGGCATTGCTATCCAGAGAAAGCCGGCATAAAACTTTTATTATGATGTATCCATAAAATTTTACGAGTTTGCAGGAAATTAAAATTGAAAGGAAAAAATTTGTGACTTTCCATCATAAAAGATAAGAAATTATAGGCAGTAAAATTTTGAAATTGCAGATGAATGAAAGTTTTTACCGAAATAGAAATTTGGAATCACGAGTTTCGAATCGAATTTTTCAAAAACCGTTACGTAAGCCGTGGTGGATATTTTAGATTTTTTTAGTCAACATTCTATTAATAAAATTTCAAAATTACACTTTGCAATGTCAATTATATGCAAAGTTAGAACGACAGACAAAAAACAAAAAATAATGAATTGAAGTTTTCTATTCTGTGTTTACATGTGTCTGTAAAAAATTATTATCGCGCATTAATATGACACGAACATTTATTAATTTTCACCGTAGGTGGAAAAACACACAAGTGTTAACGTATTTTAAATGTATTTTATTTATAGGGTGGCCAAAAAAAAATATTCACACCCGAATTCCATGTTCGAAATTTGAGGAAGTAACAACTGGAAAACATACTTTTTGCACGCATCCTGTAACTGTTGGAAAAGACTTTAATCTAATTTGCACTAATTTGCCACAAATGAGTATAATAATGTTCATGACAGTTGTAGCGTAACTTCGTTACGGTAAATTCCCGCATCTACGCTATATCTTCTATTTTAATTACCAAATTGCATAACAGTAATAAGCATAAGTACCAAAAATCGCAACTTCTAAATTACGTTATAATAATAACAAATTTAACTGGACCCTCTTCTCAGCATCATTAAATGGGTAAAAGAACCGCGGCGCGGTTTGAACACCTATCGAGTTTTTGAATTTTGACTTATTTAAAAATTTATGGTTCGCTGGAAATTTATGCAAATTGTCTTCAGTAATCTACGCTCACTCATCATTTCACATTAAAATCAGCATGAAAGTAATAATAAAGTCGCATTTATTGCCTCGCACGAGTAATTATAATTTTAATAACAATTTTCTTTAGTGTGCTTGTAAACCTACTTACTTCACGTTAAGCAAACACATATTTTATATTTTATTGCTCAATTACAGTGCAATATTTGAAAAACGAATTGTGTTTTGCCTGCAACCGACTTACGCCAAAATTTATCCAACGTGAAATTCAAACCACGGCTCAGACCAATTTAGCGAAACGGCCCGTGGTAACACCAATAGTAAATAAATACCCCTTTTGGGAGGTACGGGTAAATTAACAATTTAATTTGGATTGGATGAATTTTTATTTTATTCAGTTAATTCTTGACCGTACGCTCGCGTTATGGCAAAAGGAACTCAAAAATTATTTAAATCTGCGTTTTAACGTTGAATTTACCATCACTAGGCCAATCTGGCGAAATTGGATGCGAACTCAAGGAAAACCTTGTATTCAACTGCACCAACTGCCTGTGCAAATTTGCTCTGCATTGTAAATTATTGAATAAAATTTTTAGAATCCAGTATTAAAATTTGAAACCACAAATGCAATTAAATTCATCAAAAGAAATTGGGATTGATTGAATTTTTAGTATAACAAAAATATTCAAAAAATTGTCGAGTCAAGAAAAAAACAAACGAGTATAAAAGAATCACTACAGTTTTCAAAAACGAAAACTACCTTTCAGAAAAAAAATTTTAAATGCTCCAATACAAAACACAAAAGAATTTCAAACGGTTGAAAAATTGAAATTTATAATAATAAGGCCGCAATCCAGCTACAGCCACCGTCAACCACCAACCGGAAATTCAACCAATAGAAGTGTTTTAATATATTATTTGCACCAATTTAAATTAGTTGAAATGTAGTAAAAGATAGAAGGTGGAAGGTGGAAATCCTTCAATAGAGAACGGTAAGATAGTTAGAGTATGTAAGCTCACATCAAGCGGTATCATAAGTTTAATGCAGATAATTTTGAATTTTGCTAGGTAAACGAGAAGTCTGTTAATTTTTTTCTAAATTTTGCTTAGAAAATATTATAGACTTAGGTCCAGTTGTTCAGTTGCAGGTTAAACCAGAAAGTTTGGGTTAACCAATAAAATATTTTGAAAAGCCGTTTTTTTATAAAATATCATTGTTTAATCCAAGTTTTTTGGTTTAACGTTAAAAGCTCGAGACTGAAAGGTCGAAAACAGTTCTTATTGTTAAGTAGAGAACATATTTTTGATTTTTCCTTCAAGAGTACCATGAAAACCTTTAAATATTCTGAAAGAGCGAAATTTAATCTTTCTTATGAGGTGAGGATAAATAAAATCGGCTCAACGGTTACTTCTCAATTTAATTTTGAAAATCGACTTTATGATGTAAATTAAGTTCATGTTAGGTTTAAAAAACATACACTTGACGGTACGTGTACGCTACGTAGATTTTAGTAATCCGAATTTAGGTGGGGAGAGCGTGTTCATTCTACTGCATGCGGTTGTAGAGGAAACATCGTTCGAAATCCTACATTGTCGAAGTTTTGTAAAATTCTAAAAGAGATCCAAACATTTCCTCGTTTCCTCATTTCAAAATTTCTGCCTTCAAAAGAAACAACAATTGCGAATTTAAAATTAATTAGGCTAAAATCTAGAATTTTACAGTTTTGGAGTTTGGTTTTAACTTTTAACTTGGGAATAATTTCTACTGCAGTGAGATTTTTGTCTCAAAACTGCTTTATCCGGTGAAAACTCAACATTTCGTATATTAATCTAATATAATCTAAAAATACTAAAATAAAACTGATAAATCTTTTAAAATTACGAATCATAGAACTAAGTTGTGCCGAACTCAGCTTCGCTTCGCTCGGCAAGACGATTTTCATTTTCGGATTTAATGTGTTATTTTTAATTATATTGGAAACTGACAACTTTTTAAATGTATTTAATCAGCATTGGGTCTTTTCCTCCCATTATATTTGAGTAAAACTTTATTATGATTTGTAGGTAGATACATAATTTTATTTAATTATGAGAACAAACTATCACTTTATTACGACAATTTACAGTAGACAACGTTGCACATTGTACTACTAATGAAGTAGTTACGTGATGCCTAGGCTAATTTACATCATCAAATCTATATCACAATATACCGAAAGAGTACAATATAAACCTCCATTGCAAGTTTGGATTTTTGAAAGATGAAATATATCTCTTTGCAATACAAAATCTTCAAGCGGTGTTCTCGAAGTGGTCACCCATCCACGTCCCGTAAATGAAGAAATACTAAAATATTTTGAAAGCTGCCCTTTTTTCCCTCTCATTTTCAAAGGTTTGGTTTTATTTGAGTTAAAAATTAATAATTTGTAAATAGAATAAAAGCTAGCATGATGCTGACCATTTTACGAAACCAAAATCTGTAGGAAAGTTGTTGTGACGAAATTAAGTCAACAGCTGTAATAATTTTTTATTTGTGAGGTCAGCAACGACAAATAGACATATTCCATTACACTCTAAATTTACATACCCCTTCTCTATTAATCAGGGTATAAGTGAATCTCAGGGCTGTTCAATTTTGCAGGATCGGTGGGATGTTTTTGCCAGTTTACCTGTAAAACATACATTTCCTCTTGGTGAACAGGTAAGTATAAATAATTTTGGGAGGAGTGGTTTGATTTACGATAAGGATTTTGGCAGCATAATAAGAGACTTCTTTATTTTACAACGCCTTAATGGTTTTATTGAAGCCAAGAAGAGTATAATATTTTGTAAAAGTTTTCGCGGCGAAATTGTGAGCGATCGAACAGGCAAAACGGAAAACAATAAATTAGAGCTTAATTTTGAAATATTCACAAGTTTATTGCTTGCTAGCAACATTGCAATTTAATTTAACAAATAGAACAATTGGGCTACTATTACAGACAAACTTCCGTATTATAATTCAAATTTAGACCAAGAAACTCGCCTTAATGTGTTTTAACAAACGTGATAATATTTTATTTTAGACAATCATGAAACAAGAAGACGTTATTATAAATCTAAATCTTAATATAATGAGGACTATAATTTTAGTTAACCGTAACAAAGCGTAACTTGAAATTTAGTGGGCAAAGTGGTAATGCCACGACGTCTGACGTCCGTCAAAAGAATGTGACTTTTGGCAAGCTTTCGCAATGAGAAATAATTATGCACTCATAAGTATAGACAAGCCGAAAACACGAACGCATTAAAATTTTCGTTATTCCATTAGTTCCAGTGGACACTTTACAAATCGCCATTCGGTCACTCCGCAAATCGTGGAAATTGGATTTCTTGCGTAATGAAAATAACATCGTGGATGTTTATTAATCGTAAAAGTCGACCGAAAATACAATTTGGCATTAAAAAAATAAAATATTTTCATTGAGCGTTGACAATAAATTTTGGCCGGATTACGCCGAAACAACGATGAGCAGCAGAAGACTCTTCTCCAACCCTGACCATTTCAACTCGGCATTCCAATTTGGTCTTTTTATCGGTGTCATAACCTAAATTAATTTCTTGCAAATATAAAATTTCAAAACATAGCCGATGATTCAATTTCTTGCCAACATCACTTCTTACTTTTGGCCTAGAAATTGTTTTGTGTAGTAGGAAACACTAAAATTATTGTATCTACTTTGGCAATGAAAATTTGAGTTGTAAGCATTTTTTCGAAAAATAAAATTTCAAAATTTTGCAATTACAAATCTACGGCTATTTTTGACTATTTGTAAACAAAATTCTTTCAAAATTTGATATAAAACCACACAGTTACTGCAACTAAAATTAGAAATTTAAACGTCAAAAATTTTGAGATTTTTTTATTTTCGAGTTACATAAACAAACTCGAATAAAGAAACTTTTGTAGGTGTTTCTCTAAATTGCAATAAAATTTTCGTCGCGCGGTAATAAAAACTATAAACACCTTGGTCGCTTTTTCTTGCATCGTCTTCGCCCAATCTTGGAAGTACTCCGCCATGGCCCATAGCGTAGTATATAAAAATCAGTAAGGTAATAAATTCCTCCAACACCACAACAGTTTTTACACAAATAAAAAAAAACTCAACAACACAGTTTTCCGACTACTAAATAAACGACGCTCTCAGCGCTCGCGACGCCACGACTAAACCACATTATCCAAGAATACGGATACACATTTTCGTGGATATTTTAATATCAGCGCTCTCTTATTCACTGATCGCTCAAGTGATATACCTGAAGTGTTCATTTAAAATCGCGGGCCAAAAATTTAGCATTTTAACTTATCCAAATGTCAAGAGGTGTGGACGCTTTCGGATTGCATCACAGGTTTTGAAAAAACTATAAATCAACCGTGGTGTGCGATGTAAATTACAAGAAAGCTTTTTTGTTATTTTGGAAACGCTAGTGCAAGGATCATCTCGAAATATAATTTCGTCCTTGATGATGAATCATCAAAACTTCGTTTCGCATCCAACAAAAGTGCGAACTTTCAAAACCGAGCGACATTTTTCGCAAACTCCCTTGAACAACAAAAAAATTTATTTCGGTTTTGGCTTAAATAGAAAATATTAAACATTGAAAGCAAGTGAACTCGAGTTAATGGAGTGCAAGTCTATTTTGAAATCGGTAAACGTAACCTTAAATTAGAAAACAAATTAATGTTTTGTCTGGATTTAATATCCCATAAATTATAAATAGAATGAATTTATATGCACATATCTTTTAATCGATATATTTATTGGTACAATCAAACCTGTCAAAATAGAAGCTAAACTGTGAACATCCAATAAAATTTGGAACATAAGCAATTTCAAGAACGCATTGTTATTTTTAAAATATTAAAATAATATTTTTATTGTATTATATGCTTGGAATAATTGGGGCACAATATCTAGGGTAAGAAAACAATGGAAAACATGAATAATTTTCAATTTTTCATCAGACCCATCGGTGCCAGTGTTAATCTCACGATTAATCTAGAAAAAAATGACCAGTCTTGGTCTTGGTAATACCTTTCATCCAACACCAGGCTTTCTCCTCAACTCGCTAGACAAACCCAAAGGTGTTAGAAGGGCCAATGTTCTGACCACAGAAGAACCAAGAATGCCGACCAAACAGCAGTGCATGCTACTCAATGCAGCTGATTCATTCAAGACTACGTCAAACTGTTTGGCATGCTTTGATACATCAGATAATTTATGTTCTGTCATACAAATTAATTTATCTGATTGTGAGCAATATGTTTATACAACATATTAAAGGTATTGATTTCATTGCGTATGTTCGTAGATGTCGTATATTGTCAACTTCGTAAACTGGTGTGACATGAATGTATTTTGCTTTCTAAGCTTTTAACATTTTCATATAAATATTACCCAAGTTTATCAATAAATCAATTCATTTTTTTGTAACGGGAAACCTATATCTCAATATATGAATGAAAAAAATCGAAATCTCAGGCTTTGTAGAAACCGCAGAGGTAGTTGAACTTAATTTTGTAGTATTCCCGAACAATTATCAATTTATTTTTGCGTTTAGTCAAAAAGTAATGACTTGTCCCGGCTGTAAAATAGTTAAACCGTAAATTTAATTTAATTAAATTGAAAACAAAAGTTTAAAGCTCGACGTTCCAGCATCTTTTACGTTTTATAGTAGGTAACTTTATTTACGACATACAAAAATAGTCCTTCTGTGCGGAGCCAAACACCAAGGTTGATCTTTAAAATAAAAAACTTCATGTGAACCCACTCAGACCTTGGTCATGGTAGGAGAAATTGTTTTTAAATACAATAAAGCAACATAAAGGCAAAGATTAAAAGGCATTAATATTTTAAGATTTCCTCCTTTCGTGTTTGACTTTCCACTTGGTTTTAAAGAAATACTATTGAAAACTGAAGGTTTTGTCAACTCCTCGGTGAATTTGCCAATTTCTGAAAATATTGGGGGCTGTCCCTGTATACTAGTAGGCGGCCTCGGGCCGCACTGACCTTGTAGTCTCAATTTTTAACGTAACGAATTGAATCAATCTCGTAGCCAGGAAAACCTGTATCTGAAATATCCGTATAAAATCAGTAGCGTAACCATCATTTCCTCGTGCAAACAAAAAAGACCTGCATCCTGAAACAGATTGGGCGAACGGGACGTTAAAAAAACGTGAATCGTCGTCAGCATAATGACAACTGCATAACGGTCTGTTTAAAATAGATAAATCGTAAAAGCTTCTTTATTTTGAAGTAGAAAAAGTTCAAAAGAAATATTTTTAAGTTGTCGGTATATAGCATGAGAGGAAATTGACATTAATCACGTTAATCGCCAGTCTTAAATGTTGCCTGTAATTCCCCAATAATACCTTTTGGCGACTTGGTTATTGAATCAAATTTGACTTGAGCACATAAAATTAATAAACAATTTAATTTTAAATAATAAATAATGGCAAAGTTGCAACGCATCAATAATTATTTAGGTTCATGTAAACATTTAACGAGATTTCCGACCATTGCTTTCAATTTAAATCCAGATATTATTTTTAGAGCAAATGCATCCAGCGTTATAAAGGATTATTTTCATTTAATGAATGTTGGAACATTAATTAAGTTTATGTTTTGAACGTTAATTTCATTTCTTCAGCGGCAGCATTCGAGCAAATGTTTTCCAGTCGTATTATGACATATGAAGACACTTCATGCGTGACATGGGCGTCACATGGATTAGATAATAAGTTTCAGCAGGTGCATGAAGCTTTAAATGCATTATTTGTACGAACACCTACAAATTACATAAAATGTTAGTAGTTTAAAGCTTAGGCGAAATTGCGAAGAAGGAACTAAAAATAAAATTATTTTTTTATTTTAACAACGGGAAAGCTCAAAGAACTTAGCTTAATCTTCACGTAGTTAATCCTCAGTTTATTTTTCCAAAAATAATTTATCACCCAAGCGTGGTTAATTTTAACTTTGAATGACAAAAATGCAAGTCTGTTCCATGCGGAAGCGAAGCTTCCGAAACAGACATTTCGAAATTTTGACCCCCAAAAAATTATTTGTTTACTTATATTCACATATTTCACAAAGAATCTTAAAATAATCCAGAGCTTTTACCTTTACCTGCGTGTAAAATTTAAATATACGTGAAATTAGCCGATCGTTAACCTTTAGAAGTGTGTGCTCGCTAAAATAAGGATTTTTAAACTATTTTTGAGTTATTAAGAAAGAGCTTTTATGATTGCCCCCTGATTACTCTGCAAAGTATTAGAAATTTTATTTTATGGGCAATAAAGTTACACGCGGTTTATAAATAAATACATAAAACAGACTTACGATTCACAATTTATGAAAGTATCCTAGCTGAGAAAACACAAAAATAAAATTTTTCTATTAGAAAATAATACACAAAACCTTTGCTTTATTCAATTATGTTAAAAGCCACTCTTGTTTCATGTACATGCCAACAAAAATTGAAGGTTTTGTAATTGACTGTGCATTTAACCAGACAAAAGTTCGAGCACAATCAACTTGTAATTAAACGTAGGTATTTATTTTTCTACAGATAAAAATAAATCGAACCGAGCTTTTTTCAAACGCAAAAGAAGAAGCCTGAAAGGTACGTTTTATCTTGCATGACTCGCAGCTTTACCGTTTGTTCAGATGCAAAGAAATTCCACACAATACAGAATGATAATTTCATACAATTAAATGGACTGTAAAAACTAATCATTTGCTCACTAATAAGTTTTTTATATTATTAAAGCTCTTCAAAATTATACATTGTGTGTTGATGGGAACCTTCTGCCGTTGCTTCTGCACTTAAACAGATGGAATTTAAAATTTATTATATTGTCGTTGCCATTATTATTATTATTGTCAAATTCGTAGTCGTAGCCCTCCTATTATAGCTAACCGTGGGGTGTCCGCCCACGACCAAACCAGATCCTGCGAAAGCGAGAGCAAAAGTGGAACCGACTTTAGTTTATAATAATTATACTTTGGTGTTATTCGTGTCCCCCCCCCTTTGCAGCAGACCCGAATTGGTTCAATCAAAACCTTGAAACTGAAATTCTTTATATTGTTTCAATGTATCATGTATCCAACGGGGAAGCAAGCATTCAAGTTTTAGTTTTTCAATGTAAATTATAAATAAGCAAAAAAAAATGGTAGTAGGTACTACAAAAATTAAATCATTGCTAATCTCCTCAAATAAAAATAATACTTCTAATGTGGCCACCAAAAGGTTCCTAACCCAATTCATCAGTTATCACTCAAATTTGTAGTTGAAACTGTGCAGAATTGTTTTGAAAAGCATGGCATGACCCACATACATTGTTTTCTTTAGCTGCGCCAATCTAATATTTTACAGTAACCCGAAGGAGCCAAAATTTAACCAAATATTTATTTCACTAGAAAAAAAATTTAATTTAATCTGTTAGGTAGATATTTTCGACCAGACAAACCGGAAATCCCCGTCATAAGACATTGCAAGTTTTTGGTCGGAAAATTTCAACACTGAAAAATGAAGTGGTTACAAATTAAGCACTCGCTAAAATTTGATTTTGGCACTGAGAATAAAATTTAAAATTAAATTACATGTGATTTACAAAATAGAATTTTTGACTTGTTTATTTTGAGATTTCGTTTAATGCAGGGGGCAAAATTATTATCACACTGAAATGATTTTTGAATTTCGCATAATCAAAGTACAAAATTGTGTAAAAAAACACCCACAGTTGGCCAAACTCCAGTTTGCACATTCTAATTTCGTTGTAATTAATTATTTGTTTAAACATTTTTGAACTACAACAATGGAAGTTTTTGGACGAATTTCTCTAGATATCTTTGGTCGATTTAACGCGATATGAAAGGTTCCTGAGAAAAATTGAAGTTGCGAAATATTATTATAATTTTGGCCAATTTTCAATAATTGCCTGATATTTTTGAAAATTGTTGATTGTTGTCGTTTTTTACGCTTCAAATCGCGAGATAATGATCGAAATTTAAATTTTTGAGTATTTTTTTTTGTTTGGCAAAAATTCATTTTAAATGAGAAACACTGAAAGTAATTTGTAAGTTGTTTTGTTAATCAAACTGATTTTTGGCGCGATTCTCCGATTTTTATTTTTAATTTTATAGCAATTTCCACTTTTGTTGCAGACTTCTGATGCAGTACTAATGGGTTGGAAGAACCGTTTAGGTATTTTATAGTAAATTCTTCCATTTAAACATTTTCTCGTTGCTATTAGAAGACCTCGTAATTTATGTTACGCACAGCGTATCCTTCGTGATCATTAACTGGAACATTTGGCCGTTAAGATCGCGAATTTGCGGTAATTGATAATTATGTCACTGTTAGTAGATGTAATTAATTAATCACTTAAAAAACGGACACTTAAAAAAAGATTTGTAAATTTTATAATTTTGGACGAGATTCTTTAATTTATTCGTCCAAAACAATTAAACAGAAGTTACAAGTGCCAACTTGCTTTGTTCCTCTTGGGTGGTTCCCCCACAAGGAAAGTTAATTAGACCTTTAAACAACTGAACTGAAAGCGGAAAACAAAAAATATTTAAACTCGAACCCAAATTGGCCAATCGGAGGTCTAATCTTGTTAATCCATCTTGCGCTTCCGTAATAGTAATGTTGAGCTATTTCAACATTTGAATGGTCGATATTTTGAATTAAAATGAAAAACAAACCAGAAGTAATATTAACATTATAAAACGAAACAAATGGATTTTTAAATCGTAATTTACATTTGAACAACATATTTATAGTGCAATTTGGCTCATGAAATTGAATAAATTAATAATGATGAAAGTAAAATTGTGGGAAATAAAAGATTTGACTTTCTCTAAAACATTTGCGCCAAACAAGTGGTGGTGTTAATCTTCAAGTTATTAACAATGGGGAAACCTTCGGTTAATTGTTACAGTTTTATTTTTAATACCGCAAAAATTGAAAGCAATTAATTAAATTTGAAAAGATTTCTTTTCGCTTTTCTTTCACCCGGCAGTGTTTATTGGTACGGTTTTATAAACAAATTATAAATTTTAACGATTTATGTTGTGTCGAAATTTATACATTCCTCCACTGACAATAATTTTAGACCCACACGAACATTTTGAAAATGCACAACTGAATTTTGGAAAAATGATTAAATTTGTAAAGACGATTGTGACGTCTCAACCGGATATTTAGTGTTAATAAACGATCTATATTTATAAAAGGTCGGGCTATACATAAAACCTTCGATCTTAAAAATAAGTTAGCAAACTATTGCCAATAACTAATAGGAATTTATATATAATAACAGATAACTCATGATTTTTATTGTTAAAAATTTCAAAGAGAAGGATTATACAATGTCGAATAAGAATTTGCGGTCCAACTTCAAGTGTAAAAATCTAATTTTTTATTTTAAAAATAAATAAAAGAATGTTCGGTTGTGAATTTTGAACCGGTAGATGGCGCCACAACTAAAAGATTTTCTATTTTTGAGTAAAAAAATTATTTTGATTTTTTTTTTCATTTTGTAGATGTAGACAATGCATAATTCAGATTAAATATATGAAAATATTGCTAATCTGTCTTAATACAGCATTCAGATAACAATGAAATAAATGTTAACCTACTAAATGTAGGAGAATAATACAACATAATTTTTTTAGAAACTAAGAAACAATAGACTAATGAAAGCGATACATGCCAGCCTGCTTTAATGAATAATTTATTTACACAATACATAATAATGGTTTTGTAAGAAAGTAAGTAGTAGCATTTTATCTCAGAATAAATCGTAAATTGCTCAAGGCAGATGATAAAATCAATAAAAAAATTATTTTGATTAACCAAATGATTGTAACTTAATTCGTTTCCGGCTTTGTTAAATTTTCTATTTTCTTCCATTTAAGGCAATCTGGGATCGTTAAATAAATTATGCAATTTTTATGTTTTAACAGTAATTTAAACCGAAAATTTGCATAACGAGGATTAATGAATAACATTACGTGGATCATTATTATTTATTGCTATTTAAAATTTATTTATTAATGAACGCATACCAGGAGCATTCGTAAAATTGGAAACCGTTGAGTAAAATCATATTTTTTCAAAAAAGAAATTTATTTGTGGTAGTTTATTTTTGTAGTTATGACTAAATGCTCATTAATTTTATTACGCCTTTAGCAAACTTTATTGATTTGTATACGGTATTAATACGTCGATAAATACATTTATCTCAATTTTATCGAACAGCGTCCAAAATATTATGATATAAAAAAATTGTGTTTACATTTTTTTAAATCGGTTTTATATTTCTTTGAATTTAATTTTGCCAAAATTTGAATAAAATATGAGCATGTCAATATAATAATACATACAATACTTCAGACTTTCCAGATTCAACCGAATTATTAGTATCGTGATTCGGATTTCACGTTAACCTAGGAGTAAACTGGTTAAACTGGTAAATTTTTCAAACTTGACAATGACGTTCGATATGAACTGAAATTCAGTTGCCATCTTAGAAAAACCGTTTGATTTTTTCTCAAAGAAGTTAGCCTTACTATTTACATTTCCAGTGTTAATATTCTAATGATCGGGTAAGTCAAAGTAAACAATGTGTACAGGCCCTGGAGTGAAAATCCATGCTCTCCACTGATCGCTTTGATTAACTCTTTTTTGCAGAGCCGCATTATAGCAATAAAACTCTATTCTGTTTTTTCTATGAGTATACCCGTGAAATGAATCACTTTCCACTTTTAATTCGCAATATTATTACATATTACATCTGCTTAAATTAGTAAAAGGCGGTTTTCTAAGCAGCTGTTTCGCATCTAAATATTATTGGTTTTAATTACATATTATTAATTAATTTTGCCCAACATGCGAACGTACAAGTTTAATTAGTACTATCTGATTATTATAATTTCGCACTAGCATCCAGGTCTAAATCAGGTAATTTGCTGTACAAAAATATATTATTTTCAAAAATAGAGGTATTCAAAATATTACAAAATGTAGACCCCCTCAAAATTTAAAAAAATTATTGGATTTTTTTTTATTATATTTTTTGTAACAGTAAATGTTAAAAGAAAAATTATACAGAATGCCACTTAAATTAATTGAATCAAACTGCGGATCGGTTAATATTACTTCGTTTAATGTATAAACCATAAATCACAAAAGATACCATAAATAATACCATTGTCATTTTTAATTATCTTTGAGAAACCAATTTCTTCTCGTTTTCAATCAATTTTTAATTAATCACACTTCAGCAATAATTCTTTGTTTATTAAATAATAAATTAACTGCCGATAAAAAATTTCAATCAAACATTAAAAATTGTATTGCCCACCTACACATTAAAATAAAATTTTTTAATTTTAAGGTTAATTTATCGAAGAAATATGGCGTTGTAAACATCCTACAAGCACGTGGATTCCCACCTAAAAACACTTTTCTTTAAATTTCAAGCACTCGAAAACGCAATTTCGTTTTTCGACCATCCTGTAGGTATATTATCAAATTTAAATTTTATTTTCGTTTGATTTGTGCGAATTTAAAAATAAATTATCTGTTATGAATATTTATGAACCGCGCTTGAAATTGATACGGTCCTGCCTTAATATAACTGCAATTTCAGTAAAACTGAATTTTTTTGAAAACTGCATTTTTGTGCATTAAGAGATATTAGATATCCGACGTACATTAGGATGTCGCAAATGTTTATTATTTTAGCATAGTATTGACTAAAGCCCAATAACATTAGCTTGCCAATTCTAAAATATTTTTAAAACGGATTGCGTTCGAGAAACCATATTTCGATTTCTTAACAAAATTTTATTTATCTTTAAATTATTTAAAACAAATTAAACCGTTAATTTCGTACACAAATTAAATATAAAAACAAATATTCGGTGAGCGATGCCAAAAATCCATAAAAAATACATTAATTTTTAAAAACATTAATTTAAATTCATTAATTATGAAATCAACTTAGAAGAATTAATAGTTAATGAGGAACTTTTTTTCGAACAACGAAACCAAAAAATATCGCTGCAGTATTTTGAGTTGATGGAAGTACGAAAATTAATTGTTTGACGCACGAGCGAGCGCACAAATAAATTTAAAAAGTTTATTTTTTGAACCAAAAACCAAGAACTGTATTTGTCTATTTTTACAAGACTTCGTGAAGAGTGGACGACAAAAATCATTGTTGTCAAATATTGTTACGTATTCAAAATTGAGCTACGAGCGGCGCCAACGGAATTTTTTTTTTTCATAATTACCTCTTGAATTTTGACTCTTTGCACAATTTTTCGTCGAACTTCATGTTCGTATGTTTCTTCTATAGTTTCCGCCATTGTTCTAAATAACAGCGGAAAAAGCTGCAACAATCACTCAACTAAACAAGCCGGTTAAGATCCGTTACTACCGTCGGTCTATTCACGGACACAACACGTTTAAGACTGGCGCGTCAGGCTAAAATTAATTTCTTTTAGCCAACGGAAGTAACTGCTTTTACTTGCCACTTGTATTTAATTTAATATACAGCTTTTGGATAAGACACGAGACTAATAAAAAAATCAAAGGTTAAGCTTCAAAAAAATGGATATTTTTTTGGAGTTTCGAACCCGTTGCGACTGTTCCGTAGGGCCTAGAGTTTCAACGCTTTGTGTGGGTGGGGAAAACCCAGACCATAAATTTATATTTAATTCGCTGTGTTTTTTTCTTTGACAAAATTGCATTTACTGCCAGGGTCATTTTTAGCAAGCCATTTCTCTCAAGTCTAAACAAAACATTGACTGAGTTCCAAACGACCGAAAATTAATCAAGTGCGAAGCTTTCAAAATGCGAATTGTTCTACTATGCTTGCAGGCAAATCCAGATGTACTGTCGTATGAATAAATTCTTGCAACTAAATACTTGATGACCCATACTAATATGGTTCTGGTTGTAAACAAAATAATGCGATCCGTTTTCCAATGGTATCAAAATAGAATTAATCCACTCCAAACAGAAGTGATCCAGACTCTCCCCATCCTAACATGTACTTTGGATGCATGGAAAATTGCCCAAAACATCTGCCTTCGAAGAAACCCCGATTTTTAACTTTTACTATAGGTTAGCTAGCTTTTGAGATGTAACTCAACAGTTCTTGAGAGCGTGGTAACTATATATCCAACCAATGGCTAACCTGCCAAATTATTATTTGCGTCATGGTTTGAATTCCATGATAAACCGAAGGTCAGGCTGACAGTTTACCGTGTCGTTAAAATTAAATACATAAACAATATTTATATAAAAATGATAATGGGAGTTCTTGTAGTTTTTTAAAAAGTGATAATAAAATTTTAGACCTTGAAAGGATTGCAGTGATCGCATGGTTCAGGAAATATTGAAAACCAAATTGTTTTTCCGCTTTTATTAAATGTTTTGGTGTTGTTCAGCATCATTCCACCTTCCCAAGCAATGCATCTGACGGAAAAGCGCCCCGCTCCGTTACAATTGCGGTAATCAAACTTGAAGGGGTAACATCAAAAGCAGGATTCCAACATGGCGTCCCTACAAAACCAAAAATTACTTTTTATTTTTAAACTGGAAACGGCCAAACCTTCGGCTGCAATTTGACAGTTTCCTATGTGAGTCATTTCTTTGGCCGGTCTTTCTTCGATGACTATTTCGTTACCACTCAACATTTTGACATCGATAGATGTACAAGGTGCTGCTACATAAAACGGAACTTGATGATGCTTTGCCAAAATGGATATCTGGTATGTTCCAATTTTATTGGCAACGTCTCCATTTATGGCAACCTAGATAAATCAATTAACTTTTGTTTTCAACAAGGGGTGTCGTTTCTTACGCGATCCGCTCCCACCACAACCGCCGAAATATTTTTCTCTTTCATCAATGATCCCACCATACTATCGGTAATGAGACGAAACGGAATGTTCTCGTGAAGCAACTCGTACGCCGTCAATCTCGCTCCTTGATTGTACGGCCTTGTTTCGGTACAATAAACCATTTCTGTAAAAAAAAAAATTTGATGGGATTTCAATAAATTTGAGACACTTACCCAAACAATTCTTGTGGTGCAACGAACGAATAACCCCCAACGCAGTACCATACCCAGCAGTCGCCAACGATCCCGTATTACAGTGCGTTAATATTCTCAACTTCTTCTCTTTGGTTGCAATTGGATTTCTCTCCATAATATCCAGCGCTCCAAACTCTCCAATTTTCCTATTGTCCTCCACGTCGTTCTTCAGCATTTCTTCAATCCCATCCAGAATACTTGACTTCATGGCATCGACATCCACGTCTTCTTTGCTTAGCAGCGTTTTCGCAACAGAAATAAAATGATCTGCCGATAGTTTCATATTAACGGCTGTCGGTCGAGACGTGACCAAGTAGTTGAGCTTTTCTTCCACATAATTTTTTAAGGCATTTTTGTCTTCAAACTCTTTTGGGTGCAGTTCAACAGCCAAACTCAAGCAGCCGACGATTGCAATTGCGGGCGCTCCTCGAACCTAAACTTTTAATCGTGGTCGCTCTCGATACAAACTGAGTATGCCACTTACTTGCATTTTATTTATAGCTCGCCAGCCATCCTCGACACTTGTTACATCCACATATTTAGATTCTAATGGCAATAAAAGTTGATCTAATATTTGTAATTTGTAGTTACCGTACTTTATTGCTTCTAAAGTCATTTTTATAGTTGAACTATTAATTTATTGAAACTGAAAATAAAAGTCAGTATTAATAAGTTCACAGACTATGTTATCAGGAATGTTTGCGGTGATAAAGATAATGATATTATTATTTACGACTATAATGATATCTACGGTGTGGTTTTATTCAAATGCATGCGGTCTTGCTCAGCTAAACAATAAAAGAAAAACCTTCATCAGTTTATTATAGATAACGGAGCTTTGCATTTTAGATTTACAGGTTCATTCAGATTTGAATATTTTTAAAAAGATGCTTTTCCGACGTCATTGACGCGCATGAATGTATTAACGAGATATTTGAATACAAAAATCGTAGGATAACATGTAATCTATGAGCCCCACAGGTCTTCAAAGTGAGTAAATCACACCTACTCGAAAATCAGAGATTATAGTAGTAGTGGGAATCTCGTTAATCCATTCATGCGCGTCCGTAGTAAACAAATAGGTAAGGTTAAGTTGCAATTTCCTAAATATTTACCCCCTGTGCTTAATTAATAGACACCAAAGTACCACAGTCAATAAATTATTGCAAAATTTAAAGGTCTCTCGAGCAGTTTTCGATCGCTGGGGTTTGTTAGTTGTTACCCTTCAACCCACGTGTCGAATGCCGGGTTAATGCCGATTGCGCAAAAAGCAAAGGATATCCCATAAAAATCGCATTTTTGTACACAAATTTTTTATATTGCTCCAATCCATTCCACTTTTGTTTTCAATAATAAGTTTTCATTTATTTTATATCTTCAAATTAACCAAACTTTTAAGAGATTTAAAAAAAAGTTACGATGGAAACTTACCGATTAAAACTGAATCCCAATTAAAATTACAATTAATTAATTATTATTATTCATTAAATTTTTAACTGGTATAAAACTAACACGAAAGGATTACAAAAATTGAGCGCATAAAAGAACAATTGAATGTCAAAATGCGCCACCAAATCTTAAGCATCAAACCAATTTAAAAATTTAGGATGTCACTGACCACCGAATTTTTAGCAAATTTTGACCCCGATTTTGGTAAAATACTGAATTACACAAAAGTAATTCATCCACTAATCAAAAAAAAATTACCCGACATAACCTCACTTTGCTTTACTCGGCAGATTTTTCACAATGAAAACCATCGTGAAATTAAATAAAAACGTCTTTTATTAACCGGAAATTATATTAAATAATAATTAATTTACATGAATTATCCGATTTGGAACGTCTAAAAATAGTTCTTCGGGTTAGTTTTTCTAAAAATAAGTGGAAGCAGTTCTTGAAAATTTTACAAGGGTAGACCACTTCGTTACAAAATGGTAAGTCCATTATTTCGCTTTAATACTAATTAATGAGGGTAATTATCAATTTCAGGCTCTGTTAGGAATCCAATTTGTGATTACTTTAGTTATGATTAGCATAGTTCAAAAATTAGGTCCGTACTTTTCCTTCGGACGATGGTTGTTGTGTTCGACTGGATTGGTTAGGTATTTGTATCCGACCAACACGGAGTTACGAGAATTAGCAAATGTGCCTAAAGAAAAGTGGAAATCGAAGCGGAATTTTAAGGTGCAAGAGAACGGAAAACCCGATACGTTTCATGTACCGAGGAACTTGGATATTCAGCTAGACACTGCAAAAGTATCCCCTTTAGATGTGATACATTTACGATATTACATCGAATATCAGTGGTTGCTAGATTTTTCCGTCTACTCCTTACTTGTGTATTTGCTATCAGAGGTAACGAAACAATTTTTCTTAATTTTGCAATAAATTTAAAAACTTCTTTTGTTTTTAGTTTTTCAATTCAATTTTTCCCATAAAAAACGAAGTCAACCTAAGTATGATGTGGTGCATCCTGGTGATCATATTCGCTCTGTATCCTTTTTGTTGTTCTACTAAAATATCTGACGTTTCAAGCAGTCTTCCTTAATACATAATCAGGAAGTTGCTGTTGTCACTAACCGTGCAATACTTCACTGGAGAAGAATCGGTCGGTGAGAGATCAACTTGTATAGTCACCGGTTTCGTATACCTATTGATATCGATGATGATTTTAATAGTCGATGAAAGCATGCTCGAGTTAGGACTCGAGAACGCTTACGTTAGTTTCAATGAAAGTGCTACTAACTTCATGAGTCAGCAAGGACTTCAGTCGACGGGTTTGACTTCAAAAATTGTTCTCAAATTTTTTATAGCCATATTTTGTGGACTTATGGGTGCAATATTCACATTTCCAGGTTTGAGGATTGCAAAAATGCACTGGGATTTATTAAAGTAATATTTACGTAATAATAGTAAATTAGCTGGATTATAAATTTTTGTAACTTTAGATACTTCAGCGAGAGCAAGCTGCTTAAGGTTCTCCTCAATATCAGCTTTGCGATGCCGTTTCTGTTGGTGATTCTCTGGATACGACCAATCAGTCGACACTATTTAACCATACGAAACTTTTCGACCACAAATCAGCCACTGTAAGTTTTCAAACCCATCCGAGCTATGTAAATTAAACAATAATTTTTTAGGTTGGAAGCTCAGACATTTGAATCGTTTCGCTTGATTGCTGTTATCGTGACGATGTTGATCCGTCTGGCTTTAACGCCGTGGTACCTTCAGGCTTACTTGGACATGGCATATCATCGTGTGGAAGACCAAAAAAAGGAAGCTGGTCGAATCACAAATTTAGATTTACAAAAAAAGGTAAAATGAGGTCAAGTTTTACTCCGTTTCTCATGAGGTGGGTTTTCAGATTGCGGCTGTCTTTTACTATTTGTGTGTTGCAACCGTACAGTACGTGGCCCCCATTATTATTTGTCTGTATTTGACTTTTATGTATAAAACCTTGGGGGGATTTTCGTGGAATGGCATGATTACTGATGACGACAGTTGTCCTGCATATAGTGAGCCTCCCATCAGTGACCCTGAGAGTCCGGATTCGATTTTTAAAACGGCTCAAGAATTTCATACGACTGTGGAGAGTTTAAAAGACGTAAGAGGCATTAGAGTCGATTTGGTTTTGTTTAATATTTTGTTTTAGGTTTTTAACACCACCGTCTTTCGAGGAGTGTTCGGATTTAGCACGTGGTGGTGCTGCTTCTTGTATTTTGCGACCACCGCCACTGGGATGGTTTATCAGTCGTATTTTACTAGATTGTAAATTATACAATAAACAATTTTTTGTTGATTATTTTTAGAAAATATAAATTCGCGTTTTTAGCTGGTTTTTGTAGAAATGAAATTTTAAGCTTTTAACCCGCTCCCATTAAGAATCTTTTAAATATCGGACTACGATGTTATCGAAGTAGCAGAATTTCTATTCTACCATTTATGCAGTTGTGTTTATCAATTTTGATATCATTAATTCCGGTTTATTTGTATTTTTATTGCATTGATTTTTAAAATATTTACAAGGTTTGTGGTATTTAGATGACCTTCGAAATGCTCAGGGCGATTTTACTATTTTTATTGTGTAATTAATATAATTTGATTTAGATTACATTTTAACAACATCTAAGCGGAAATGGACTTTAGTTTTTCAAGCGATAGGGCTAACGTTCTGAAATATAAATATGTAATATGGTAAAATATTAATCCCGTCTGGGGAAACACGGAACACTATTTTGAAAACACTGCCTTAGGGGAAAGCAGCTAATTTAAAATAATTGTTCCCCTATATCTGTCGATGCTTTCGAAACTGAAGATTTTCAATTTGAAAATACATGTAATGTATCTGCCTACTTTTACTGCGTATTTTCGCAATTTTAAATCTTACAATGGCAAAGCATCCAGGGGGAACCCCCCCTCTACTCTGACCACGTTACCTTGGAAGTAATATTTATTTTTATCTTTAGCTTATAACATTTCGTGCTTGCAAATTCTCTAGTAATTTGTATCCGAGTGTGATATGACGATCGGACTGGCCATAAAGCGGTTGTCGAAACCAAGCCCGATAGTAGGCTGAAGCGCAACCGAACTAGAAAATCACGGATCTAGAAAGACAAGGGAACTATCGATCCTTTGGTAAAAACATCTCTGGAGCCCCCCCCTCCAACTCGAAAATCTCGTTATCTGTTCATGTGCGTCAGTTGTAGACAGATTAAAGATATGATTCGGCAAAAAATTTAATATCTACCACGGCAGATAATTATGAATTTATGCCATCTGCTTTTTTATTCAATATTGAGATTATAGAAAAATTCCACGTGCTATTTAGAAAATTATAAGTTGCTGATTCATTACTTCAATTTACATGTATACTTTAAGAACAATAAGGTAATTACGTGGGTATGTAATTAGATACTAATTTAACAAAGCGAAAAACGTGGCCCACAGGGGCGCCACCCCCCCATAGCATAATTATGCTAAATGAGCGACGCACACGAGTCGCAAGTGACGAGGAGCGCTTCCAAGGTTTAAGAAAGCTTGCGGAAACGTCCACCTGATTAAGCATAATTTATGTAATATAAACCATTACGATTTCAGCAGAAAATTAATAGCGATGAGGTGGTCCAATAATAAACGAACCGGTCTCGTTCCTGTTAGAAAAACATTTTCTGCTACATCGTAGTAAGACAGATACAGTTTTTATCAATAAATATCTGCATTTAAAATTCAAAAATCTATTACAGGGTCAAGGACATTTTTGCCGCACTCTCACGCCAGTTGGCTTAACCCGACCCTGGAAATACCAGTCCTTTATTAGCAATCGATTATCAACTATAAAAGTAGTACATATATAGCAATTTTAATACAAAATTAATGGATTAATCATTCAAACACGTCATATCCAACAAACCAACTGATAAAAAAATTACAGATAATATGAAATTTAAAACGCAAAATATCGCAAATTTACGTAATTAAATTATCAAGTATAAAAAATAATTGGGAGTATTTAATTGAATACATAAAAACCAATACTTTCATCATCAAATTTTGCGTACTATAATTTAAATTTGCAAATTTTAAATTATACCGCTATTGCCGCCAAAATTTTCGCGCGAGTTGCAAAACCGCAATTCGTCAAATTTAATAAAAATGAATACAAAAACTGATGTATAAAATTACTTTATATCATAAAATAGCATTTGAATCAAATTTAATGCGTAATAAATCGATTTATTAAGGAAAACGTTATTGAAATACTTACCGTTGTAATTTTTCCACCAATCGCCTTTGGGCAAGGTCAAAAGATGACACCGCATTGGTCGGATGTCATACTTCTAGAATATTCTACTACGGTCGCATGACGTAGTACATATAAGGGAGACGGAAAAGCGAATCGTTCATTTTGTTGTTCAGTGTTGAGTTGCTAACGTCGAATTGTGATATTTTAAATTAAAACTCTAAAAAAATAAAGGTAAGCATTGTTTTCTAATATCGTTTGGCTTTCTTGCTTTATTTGTGTAAAAATTGGAATCGTAATTTTGACGATATTGTCAAAATGGGTTCTTCCAATTCTTGACGCACGTTGCCACGCCATTTTGAGGTCGATCGATGAGGGGAATTTAGTAGAACGGCTTTTTTGTATGATGATAACACAATTTAATTACCAGACTAGAGTTTCTGAATTTCGTGATTATTAATTAATCTGAGGCTTTCCTGCAATTTAACCTAATTTTATTTAGTTCGACCTTGGGTTAATTTTTTTTCCTGTTTAGATGGCTGCAAAAGCACCCGCAGTTGGTATCGATCTTGGAACCACATACTCGTGTGTTGGAGTATTCCAACATGGCAAGGTCGAAATTATCGCAAACGACCAAGGTAACCGCACCACGCCGTCCTACGTCGCTTTCACAGACACTGAACGTCTAATTGGTGATGCCGCCAAGAACCAAGTGGCAATGAACCCCAATAACACAATTTTTGGTAAGTTTCCCTACCAAGATTTAACCCTCTTGCACTAACGTGATGATACCTGATATCATGCCAGATAGAGTCTCTGACTATTCGTGATTATTAATTCTTCTGAAGTTCCCCACCCGAAACTATTCCGATTTATGTTTTCGAGGTTAGATCTAACGGTTTTTTTGGTTTACAGATGCCAAACGTCTTATTGGGCGACGATTTGACGATGCGACCGTACAAGCTGATATGAAACATTGGCCATTCGAAGTTGTTAGCGATGGAGGAAAACCTAAAATACAAGTTGCGTACAAAGGGGAGAATAAGACTTTTTATCCGGAAGAGATCAGTTCTATGGTCTTGACTAAAATGAAGGAAACTGCTGAAGCTTATTTAGGAAAGACGATTGCGGCTGCAGTTATCACAGTTCCTGCATACTTTAACGACTCACAACGTCAAGCAACCAAAGATTCTGGCGCCATTTCGGGCTTACAAGTTCTACGTATTATTAACGAACCCACAGCCGCTGCTATTGCTTACGGCTTAGACAAAAAAGGAGTCGGCGAAAGAAACGTTTTAATTTTTGATTTAGGTGGTGGTACTTTTGATGTATCAATTTTAACCATCGAAGATGGTATTTTTGAAGTAAAATCAACTGCCGGTGATACTCATTTAGGTGGTGAAGATTTTGATAACCGCATGGTCAACCACTTTGTTCAAGAATTTAAGAGGAAATACAAGAGAGATTTGACCTCGAATAAGCGCGCCTTACGTCGTCTTAGGACATCATGCGAACGGGCCAAGCGTACCTTATCATCTTCGACCCAAGCCAGTATCGAAATCGACTCCTTGTTTGAAGGTATCGACTTCTACACATCGATCACACGTGCCCGATTTGAAGAATTGAACGCCGACTTGTTCCGTTCCACCATGGAACCAGTTGAAAAGTCGATTCGTGACGCCAAGATGGATAAAGCTCAAATTCACGATATTGTCTTGGTTGGCGGTTCCACTCGTATCCCCAAAGTACAAAAACTCCTCCAAGATTTCTTCAACGGCAAGGAACTCAATAAATCTATCAACCCTGATGAAGCCGTCGCTTATGGTGCTGCAGTCCAAGCTGCTATCTTGCACGGTGACAAGTCTGAAGAGGTCCAAGATTTGTTGCTTTTGGATGTTACTCCATTATCTTTGGGTATTGAAACTGCTGGCGGTGTCATGACTGCCTTGATTAAGCGTAATACTACCATTCCAACCAAGCAAACCCAGACCTTCACGACCTACTCGGACAACCAACCCGGCGTATTGATCCAAGTATATGAAGGCGAACGTGCAATGACTAAAGACAACAACTTGTTAGGAAAATTCGAACTCACCGGTATCCCACCTGCACCACGAGGTGTCCCACAAATTGAGGTCACCTTCGACATTGACGCTAACGGTATTTTGAACGTAACTGCCATTGAAAAATCGACCAACAAGGAAAACAAGATCACCATTACAAATGATAAAGGCCGTCTTAGCAAGGAAGAAATTGAAAGGATGGTCAACGATGCTGAGAAGTATCGATCAGAAGATGAGAAACAAAGGAACACCATCTCCGCTAAGAATGCATTGGAAGCATACTGCTTCAATGCCAAGAGCACAATTGAAGATGACCGATACAAAGAAAAGATCACGGAAAGTGATAAAGCAACTGTATTGGAAAAATGCAACGAAGTTATTTCGTGGTTGGATGCCAATCAATTAGCCGATAAGGAAGAATACGAACACAAACAGAAAGAATTGGAAGGTATTTGCAATCCAATCATCACCAAGATCTACCAAGGTGGAGCCGGTGGAATGCCAGGCGGTATGCCCGGAGGATTCCCAGGAGCTGGTGGAGCTGCACCAGGTGGTGCTCCCGGTGGTGGTGGCGCTGCTGGACCAACCATTGAAGAAGTTGATTAAAGTTGAAGCTTTTTGCATTCCGTTACTATTTTTCTATTACAGTATTATTATTTATTACCGACTGTTTTGTCTTGATTATGTACTGCAATAGTTGAATTATACCATTTTTTTCTTTGTTAATCTCAACAATGGCATTTAATTAAAAGTTTTAAAATTATTTTTGTATTTTTATTGAAAATTGTCCCGAACGATTTGTTAGTTTGTTTTCGTATTTCTTTTCTCAGATTACGTGGAAAGCAGCTCGAAATTTTTGTAGGCTTTCAAGTTATGAACCTTGCGAATTTTTGCTAATTCATCAAGATGAATAGGCAACGCAAGCTTGTAACGATTACCAAACTATTGGTTGTTCCGTAAGTTCATTTCAAATTTATAATTTTTGAATTTCAAGAAGTTGAAAATTTATTTTATTAAAATTACATCAACGATATTTTATATATTGATATTTAGAAAACTTCTTTCACTAGGGGGTTACTAATTAAATATGTTTTTTTTTTAATATTTTCAAAAATGAAACTTATTTTTCTTTATTTAGTTTAAGACTGGGAGACACTTGATACAATTAACATAAAATGAGTGGGAATCCTGCTTTCCTTATTAACTCAAAAAAAATGGTTATGTACAGTCCAGAACTTTCGTCAAGTGTATCAAGTCTCTCATATTAAGGGAGGTGTGATACTGAAGAAATGGAGTGCTCTTTAGGAAAAAGGTGGATTAAAAAAAAAATAATCGGAATGAACAATTTTCATTTTAAATACAGCATTAACTAAAGTAGTTACGTCTTCAAACGCTTTTAATCGGAATCTCGTTAATCCATTTACGACTGGAGCTGACTGTCCCCATGGGGAAGATATTAATTTCTTTGTTCTGAAATTTTTTTTTTATCTGGCGACAATTGTGCTTTAAATTATAGAACCCACTTGGATTCATTTACCTGTAATCTTATCTAGAACGATTAAATTGCACAAACTGCGATTGTTAGTACAGTTTGATTCATCACAAAGGCAGACTATCGTTTAAAATGTCCAAATCATCATCGGTTCCTGCAATTGGAATAGATTTGGGTACAACAAACTCCTGCGTTGCAATATATTTGAACGGAAGAGTGGAAGTACTAGCAAATGATGTTGGCGAAAGAACAACGCCGTCGTACGTTGGATTTAAAGATGACGAAATTTTGGTTGGAAAAATAGCCAAAGAACACGCGTATAGAAACTACACCAATACAATCTTTAGTAAGCTAACGGTTTCTTAATTGACCTTTCATAACAAATTAATTTTGTAGATGTGAAACGCTTAATTGGTAAAAAGTTTAAGGACATTAAAGTACAAGAAGCAATCAAATATTGGCCGTTTACTGTTGTCGACCGAAATGGTAATCCAGAATTTAAAATTAAACTGCCCGAAAGGGAGGTTTTTTATTGTCCGGAACAAATTAGTGCAATAATTTTGGATCAACTGAGGGAAGTTGCTTCGCAGAGAGTAGAAACTCCGGTCACCAAAGCTGTCATCACAGTTCCAGCATACTTTAACGATTCCCAAAGGCAAGCTACTAAAGATGCGGGAAAATTAGCCGGATTGGAAGTTCTGATGCTGTTGAATGAACCAACTGCGGCTGCAATTAGTTATGCTTTGGATAAAACTTCGACGGATTGCAAACAGGCTTTAGTTTTTGATTTGGGAGGGGGGACGTTTGACGTCTCGATTATAAAATTTGAAAATCGACGAGTGATTGTAAAGGCAATACATGGAGACTCTGACTTGGGCGGAAACGATTTTAATGTAAATGTGCTGACTTATCTAGTGGAAGATATTCAAAAAAGATATAAATATACTATTCAAAATAGCAAGCGGGCAATGTCTCGATTACTGGCAGCGTGTGAAAGAATAAAACAGACGTTGTCTTACCAAACTTCCGATGAAATAGAATTGGATGGACTGATCGAGGGAAAAGACTATGAAGTTACTTTGACTAGAAAAAAATTTGAAGAGTTAAACGAGAACCTCTTTCAGCATACGTTGGATATTGTAAGAAACTGTATTGAGACAGCTTCGTTGAAACCTTCCGATATCGACAACATTGTGTTGGTTGGAGGTTCAACGAAAATACCTCGGATTCAGAGCCTTTTACGAGAATATTTCCAAGGTAAAGTACTTACTAAAGCGGTAAATCCTGATGAAGCTGTAGCTATTGGAGCCGCTATACAAGCAGCTAATTTAACCAAAAATGACTCCCAAGAGATTGAAGATTTTGCTCTGGAAGATGTGATCCCATTTTCGTTAGGCATTGAAGTCACAGGTGGGATAATGAGTAGCATAATTAAGCGGAATACTTCGATACCAGCGACGGCAAAAAAATCGTTTACCACCAGCCTCAATGATCAAACTGAAGTGGGCATTAAAATTTTCGAAGGAGAGAAGTCCTTCACTTATAACAACAACTTGTTAGGAACATTTATACTTAAGGAGATTCCGCCATCACCGAGAGGTATTCCTAAAATCGAGGTCAGCTTCGACATTGACAACAATGGAATTTTGAATGTAACCGCTATTGAAAAATTAAGCAACAAAGAAAATAATATCACTATCCTCATCGATAAAGGACGTCTTAGCACAGAAGAACTTGAAAAGATGATTGACGATGCCAGAAAGTATCGTGAAAGAATTGAACAGCAACGAAATAAAAAAGCAATCAACAAAAGTTAAAATAAAATTAAAAAGTTTACTGAAAAATCAAACTGCGAAGCTTCAACGATTTCAACGAAGTCAATTTGCGGCTCCGCGAATAAGGTCCAGTTGTTCAGTTGCAGGTTAAACCAAGAAAATTGGGTTAACCAATGAAATACGTAAAAAAGCTGCTTTTTATGAAATATCACTGGTTAATCTAAATTTTTTGGTTTAACCTGCTACTGAACAACTAGGCCTAAGACTTATTAAACCAGTTGTTAACAGTTGCTTATCATTAACGAGTGAAATTAAGATTAATAATTATAAATTGTATATATTTTATATTATAGGAGTATCTTTTATAAATTTTATATATATTTGTATATAGGTAAATAACACTTTATATTCCGAGGAGCAACATAAAATTTCAGAATTTTAAGATTTGTAACTAGGATGGATATCCCAAAAAAGTTGTGTATGCATGATAGAAATTCTTTGGGAAATCATCGAAATCTTTGGAATTCCTTCAAATTATTGGAATTTCTTGAAAATCTTTGGAAATCACTTAAATTCGTGGAGATCATTGGAATTACTTGCAAAGCACTGGGATTCTTTGGAAGTCTTTCGAAGTTTTGAAATCGGAATTCCTTAGAAATTTTCTTACTAGAAAAAAAATTCTAAAACCTTTCTAAGAAATAATAAAGGCTACTTTAAAATTAATTTTGAATTCTGGTATTTATCTAATCAATTGTTTACTTAATTTATTTTTGACTGTAATCTTATCAAAGACGATTGAATAGCATCGATAACGACTGTTTTAAACAAATCGAACAATACTTATAAAAAGAGTATTATCAGGTCTAAACAGCAAAATTTTCTTTTTTTACAAATGTCCGAATCGTTAGCTCCAGCAATCGGAATAGATTTGGGCACAACGAATTCTTGCGTTGCTATATATTTGAATGGAAACGTGAAAGTGTTAGCCAACAATCTCAATGAAAGAACTACGCCTTCCTACGTAGCATTTAAAGATGATGGAATTTTGGTGGGAAAAAGGGCCAAATGCCAGGCCTACAGAAATTATGCAAACACAGTTTTTGGTAAAGTAGTTCTCTATTTCTCTGATTTTTGCCAAAATTATTTCTTTTGTAGATGTGAAACGCTTAATGGGCAAAAAGTTCAATGACGCCAAAATCCAGGAAGTAATCAAATATTGGCCGTTTACTGTAGTCGATCGAAATGAAAATCTCGAAGTGAAAATAACATTGAGCGACGAAGAAGTTTTTTATCGTCCCGAACAAATTAGTGCAAAAATATTAGAAAGACTGAAAAATGTTGCTTGCCAGAGACTGGAAGCTCCAATAACAAAAGCAGTCATCACAGTTCCAGCATATTTTAACGATTCTCAAAGGCAAGCGACTAAAGATGCCGGAAAATTAGCCGGACTGGAAGTTTTGATGCTTCTCAACGAACCAACAGCTGCTGCAATTACTTACGCTTTAGACAAAAGTCCCACAGATTGCAAACACGCGCTGGTTTTCGATTTGGGCGGAGGTACGTTTGACGTCTCCATTATTAAATTTGAAAATCGACGAGTGATTGTCAAGGCAATTCATGGAAATTCTCACTTGGGAGGCAATGATATTGATAAGCATCTGTTGACTTACTTTTTGGACGATATCAAAGAAAGATTTGATTATAATATTCAAGATAATCCGGTAGCAATGGCTAGGTTACTGGCAGAGTGTGAAAGAAAAAAACAAATGTTGTCGTTTCGTAGCTTGGTCGAAATAGAATTGTATGGTTTGATTGAAGAAAAAGACTATAAGATTGAACTGACTAGGGAAAAATTTGAAAATTTAAACGAGGCGCTGTTTCAGAAAACTTTACGAATTGTAAAAAAATGTGTCAAGAGTGCTTCGTTAACTCCTTCAGACATAGATAATGTCGTGTTAGTTGGGGGTTCTACAAAAATACCTAGGATTCAGTGTCTTTTACAAGAGTATTTTGGCGGTAAGGTGCTTTCTAAATCAGTAAATCCTGATGAAGCTGTAGCGATTGGTGCAGCCATACAAGCAGCCAACTTAAGCAATAATGACTCACAGGTAGTTGAAGATTTTATTCTTGATGATGTGGTTTCGTTTTCGTTGGGAGTTGAAGTAGAAAGTGGATTCATGTGCAATTTGATTAAACGGAATTCTTTATTACCAGCGACAGCTACAAAATCGTTTACTACTGCCTGTGATGATCAAACTACGGTTGATATTAAAATATTTGAAGGACAAAAGAAGTATACATGTGAAAATCATCTGTTGGGAATATTTGATCTTACTGGTATTCCACCGGCACCAAAAGGTGTTCCCGACATCCAGGTCACCTTCGACATAGATGTCAATGGTATTTTGAACGTAACTGCCGTTGAAAAGTCAGCCAACAAGAAAAACAATATCACGATCGTCAACAATAGAGGCCGTCTTAATAAGAAACAACTTGAAATGATGATCAACCAAGCTCAAAATCATCGCACAGCAGATGAATTTCGAATAGCCGAAATATGCGAAAAAGTGGAATTATTAGAATATGATTGAAAATACAAAACTAAGTCAAAAGCTATAAGCTATAATATCATGCCAATGTGTGGCAGCGTTTTCGTGTATTTTTGATATTAATATTAATAAAAGAACTCACATATTTAATTATTATTAAAAACCTAATCACTCAGTAAGTCAAAGTAATTATGTGTGTAAAGACCCGTGATTATAAACTCTTGTTCTCTACTAATAATTTGATTAACGGTTCTTCTCGTTATCAGCCCTTCAGTCAACTTCTGAACAATCAGTCGCTATTTCTTTTGAGAAACCTTTTAGCATTAAGACCCCACGGTTGTTTAAACAGGATTGGCATCAACTCAGGGGGATCGTCGGCTTTATGTATCCTGCAAAGCTCATAGAATGTCATATAACAGTTTTTGACTAACCCCGGATTTGAACCGGGTACCTTAGAGTGAGCAGTTGTTCGGCTCACTTACTAAGCTGATGAACGTGCATGCTTCTACTCTAATCTTATCTTATCGAAAATGATTAAATTGCATCGATCATAATTAATAGGACAAAATACTTTATGGAATCATAATATAAGTATGATACACAGTTTAATTTGACCGCAACTTAAGTTATTTTTTTCAAATGTCTGAATCATTGGTTCCTGCAATTGGAATAGATTTGGGCACAACAAACTCATGCGTTGCGATATACTTAAATGGAAATGTAGAAGTACTAGCAAACGATTTAGGCGAAAGAACAACGCCATCCTACGTTGCATTTAAAGATGACACTGCTGTGGTGGGAAAAATAGCTAAAGACCAAGCTTACAGGAATATCAAAAATACAGTTTTTGGTAAGTTCACTTTTCATAGGAATATCTCAAAGCAATTTCATTTATAGATGTAAAACGTTTGATGGGGAAAAAGTACAATGACACCAAGGTACAACAGGAGATGGAATATTGGCCGTTTACTGTTATCAACCGATATGGTAATCCAGAATTCAAAATTAAATTACGCGATAAAGAGGAGTTTTACTGTCCCGAACAGATTAGTGCAAACATTTTGAAGAAACTCAAAGATGTTGCTTCGAAGAGAGTTGAAGCTACAGTAACAAAAGCAGTTATAACTGTTCCAGCATATTTTGACAGTTTTCAAAGACAAGCTACTAAGGATGCGGGAAAATTAGCCGGATTGGAAGTTCTGATGCTTTTGAACGAACCGACTGCTGCTGCAATTACTTACGCTTTGGACAAAAGTTCTACGGATTCCAAATATGCTATGGTTTTTGATTTGGGAGGAGGTACGTTAGATGTCTCTATCATAGAATTTGAAAATCGACGAGTGATTGTGAAAGCAATTCACGGAGACTGTCACTTGGGAGGAAATGATTTTGATAGGCAACTTTTGACTTACTGTATAGAAGATATTAAAGTACGATTTGATTATAATATTCAAGATAACCCGGTATCGATGTCAAGGTTGCTTGCTCTATGTGAAACAAAAAAGCAGTTGTTGTCTTTCCAGACCTCAACCGAAATAGAGCTGTTTGGATTGCTTGATGGAGAAGACTATTATATTGAACTGAGCAGGGAAAAATTTGAAACTATAAACCAAGTCCTGTTTGAGAAGACTTTGGGTATAGTGAGAAAGTGTCTTAAAACTGCTTCGTTAGTACCTTCTGATATTGATAACGTCGTGTTGGTAGGGGGTTCTACAAGAATACCTCGGATTCGTAGTCTTTTGGAAGACCTATTTAAGGGTAAGACGCTTTCGGAAGCAGTAAATCCTGATGAAGCTGTAGTGATTGGTGCTGCTATACAAGCAGCCAACTTAAACAGGAATGATGCTCAAACAGTTCACGATTTTGTTCTTGAAGAAGTGGTTCCATTTTCATTAGGAATTGACCTTGATGGTGGATTTATGGGCGAAGTGATCGAGAGGAATACTTTACTCCCAGCACAAGGAACAAAACTGTTTACTACCACGTTTGATGATCAACCTGCACTTACTTTCGACGTATATGAAGGGCAAAATAAGTTTACTTGTAACAATCATCTGTTAGGTACATTTAATCTGATTGATATTCCACCAGCACCAAAGGGTGTTCCTGATATCGAAGTCACTTTCGACGTTGATATCGATGGGATTTTAAACGTAACAGCCACCGAAAGATCGTCCAACAAAACAAATAAAATCACGATCACCGGTGAGAGAGGCCGTCGCAGCAAAGAAGAATTTGATTGTTAATATCAAATAAATTAGATCATATTGATTTGAATAAAATAAATATAGAATTTATTTTACATGAGTAGTGATTATTAATTTATAAATCATAACACCCTAATTAATTTAATACATTTGAGCCATTACCCGGCGTTCATAAAAAGCGCGGAGTTGACTGTAGATGTCAATGACGTACTATAGGAAAATTTCTAATAAATTAAAAATATCCTTATAGATACAGATAAAAAAATACTTTTAAATTCTGGGAATTCCCTGAGCACTTCTTTGTAATCTAATCAAAAAAATGATGAAATGCAGTTACTTATATTCAAAACAAATTGAACGATTGAACACACATAGATGCAATGTCTGAATTATCGGCTCCTGCAATTGGAATGGATTTGGGTACAACAAATTCCTGTGTTGCGGTATATTTAAATGGCAAAGTAAAAGTATTGGAAAACGATATTGGCGATAAGACGACCGACGCCTTCCTACGTCGGATTTAAAGATGGAGAAACTCTGATAGGAAAAATAGCCAAAAACCAAGCGTATAGGAATATCAAAAATACAATTTACGGTAAGTTGGATTCTTATTTGAATTTCCCAAAGAAATTTATATTGTAGATGTGAAACGTTTAATGGGTAAAAAGTACAGTGAAATACAGGAAGAAATCAAATATTGGCCATTTTGCGTAATCGATCGAGATGGTAATCCGGAATTTAAGATACAATTGCGAGAGGAAGAAGTTTTTTATTGTCCCGAACAAATCAGTGCAAAAATTTTGAGCAATTTAAGAGATGATGCTTCACGCAAAATAGGGGCCCCTATAACGAAAGCCGTTATAACGGTTCCAGCATATTTTAACGATGCTCAAAGGCAAGCGACTAAGGATGCAGGAAAAATAGCAGGATTGGAAGTTTTGATGCTTTTGAACGAACCAACAGCTGCTGCGATTACTTACGCTTTGGACAAAAATTCAAAGAAAAGCGAACAGACGTTGGTTTTTGATTTAGGAGGAGGAACGTTTGACGTTTCGATTATAAGGTTTGAAAATGGACGTGTAACTGTGAAGGCAATTCATGGAGATACCCAATTAGGAGGTAATGATTTTGACAAGCAACTGTTGACATACTTTATGAAAGATATCCAAGAAAGGTTTAATTATAATATTCAAAATGACCATGTAGCAATGGCGAGGTTACTTTCCGACTGTGAAAGAAAAAAGAGGATGCTCTCTTTCCGTAAATCGGTCGATGTAGAATTGGAGCTATTGTTTAATGGAGAAAGCTATTACAAGGAATTGACAAGGGAAACATTTGAAAGTTTAAACCAAGATCTCTTTGAGAAGACCTTAGAAATTGTAAGAGATTGTCTTAAGACTGCTTCTTTAACACCTGCAGATATCAATAACGTCGTGCTAGTTGGGGGTTCTACAAGAATACCAAAGATTAAGTTTATTTTGCAAGATCTTTTTGAAGGTAAGCGGCTTTCGGAAGAAGTGCATCCTGATGAAGCTGTGGCGATTGGTGCTGCTATACAAGCAGCCAAATTGAACAATAATGACTCGCAGGTGATTGGAGATTTTGTTCTTGAAGATGTTGTACCATTTTCGCTAGGAACCGATATTGTAGGTGAATTTATGAGTACTATAATTAAACGATTTGCAAATTTACCAGCAAGGGGAACTAGAAATTATATAACCGTTGTTGATAATCAAACTGTAGTTATGATCAATGTATATGAAGGGGAAGATGAATTTTGTTTTAACAATAACTTATTGGGATCATTCGAGCTTACCAATATTTCGCCAGCACCAATAGGTGTTGCAAAAATTGTGGTCACCTTCAACATTGACGTCAATGGCATTTTAAAAGTAACTGCTACAGAAAAATTATCAAAAAGCACCAACACCATAACAATTACAAGAAATAGAGGTCGCCTCAGTATTTTGTAATCTTTTATTTTTACATTTATTTGATTTACTTTGTGGTTTCAGTGCTGTAAAATTAGTTATAATGATTTATCTAACGCGGGCCAGCAGGAAGCTTTAATTATGATTGGCTACTAAAAGTCAGTTAACTAAAACTAACTAAAAGCTAGTAACCAATCAGAATGGCCTAGTTTATACCAAGAGTTAAAATTATTACCTGACCTATCCTCTTATAAGGTATTTACTCCAAAAGTTGGTATGCAGCTGTAACTATCTCCTATAAGTGGAATATAGGAACCGTTTATTATGTATTGCCTACTACCTGAGATACACTTCGCCTAATTTAAAAATATGAACTTTTCTCCTTTACATACAATATTATATTGAACTATACTAACGTTAAAAATAATATAAAATTAAAATTTTAAATAAATCTAATCACATTATTTGTTCAATTTACTTCTACTCTAATCTTATCAACAAAGATTAAACTGAATCGGAAGCGATTTTTACCACAAATAGGATCACACCTGCCAATTAAACGTAACTTGTGATATTTTTCCAAATGTCTGAATTATCCGTTCCTGCAATTGGAATAGATTTAGGAACAACAAACTCATGCGTTGCGATATACTTAAATGGAAGAGTCGAAGTGTTAGCAAACGAAGTTGGCGAGAGAACAACACCGTCCTACGTTGGATTTAACGATAGCGAAATTTTAGTGGGAAAAATAGCCAAAGATCAATCGTACAGGAACATCAAAAATACAATTTTTGGTAAGTCTGTTCTCTATTTGAATTCTTTAAAGCAGTTTATTTTGTAGAAGTGAAACGTTTGATGGGAAGAAAGTACAATGACGCTAAAGTACAGGAAGGAATCAAACACTGGCCGTTTGCTGTAACCGATCGAAAGGGCAATCCGGAATTGAAAATTAAATTGCACGACGAAGAGGTTTTGTATTGCCCCGAACAAATTAGTGCAGAAATTTTGAAGAAACTGAAAGACGTTGCTTCGCGGAGAGTGGAAGCTCCAGTAACGAAAGCTGTCATTACTGTTCCTGCATATTTTAATGATTCTCAAAGGCAAGCGACGAAAGATGCCGGGAAAATAGCTGGATTGGAAGTTCTGATGCTGTTGAACGAACCAACGGCAGCTGCAATTACGTATGCTTTAGACAAAAACACGAAAGAGTCCAGACATGCTCTGATTTTTGATTTGGGAGGAGGTACATTTGATGTCTCAATTATAAAATTTGAAAATCGACGGGTAACTGTAAAAGCAATCCATGGGGATTCCTACTTGGGAGGAAGCGATTTTGATCGTCAATTGTTGAATTATTTAATGAAAGACATTCAAGAACGGTTTAATTATAATATTGAAGATAACCCGGTATCGATGGCTAGGCTGCTTGCCAAATGTGAAACAAAAAAGCAGGCTTTGTCGTTTAGTTCGTCAGCCGAAATAGAATTGTATGGATTGATTAATGGAAGAGACTATTACATCGAACTGACTAGGGAAAAATTTGAAGAATTAAACAGGGAATTGTTCGATAAGACTTTAAAAATTGTGAAAAAGTGTATTAAAACTGCTTCGTTAACACCTTCAGATATAAATAACGTGGTCTTAGTTGGAGGTTCTACAAAAATTCCTCGGATACGTAATCTATTGCAAGAACTCTTTAGAGGTACGGTGCTTTCCCAAGCAGTTAATCCCGATGAAGCAGTGGCGATTGGTGCCGCTATACAAGCAGCGAATTTAACCAAGAATAACTCAAAAGAGATTGAAGATTTTGTTCTTGAGGATGTGCTGCCATTTTCGTTAGGAATTGAAGATATAGGTGGATTTATGAAAACTATGATTAAACGGAATACTTTGATACCAGCAATGGTAACAAAGCAGGCCTATACTACGTACGATAATCAAGCTGAAGTTGAGATTTTAATATATGAAGGACAAAGTAAATTTACCTGTGATAATCACTTATTGGGGTCATTCATACTTACTGGTATTCCACCAGCTCCAAAAGGCGTTCCCGATATCGAAGTCACTTGCGAAGTTGATATGAATGGCATTTTAACAGTTACCGCAACGGAAAAATCGTCCGGCATAAAAAATGATATTACAATTACCCATGATAGAGGCCGCCTTAGCAAGGAGGAATTAGAGAAAATGATGGAACAGTTAGTCTAATGAACAGTTAGAGGGTCTTTTCCTGCAGAATGAAGAAGTGCTTCCAAGTTTATCTTAGGTAGTTGGTCATTGCCTTCCGAGTTCGATTCGCCCGGAATCAAACCGGGTAACTCTCTTGCGCAGGTGGATTGCCGATCGCCATTAGTTCGACCAACTAAATAAAAATTTAGTTAGTTCAGTATTGATTCGATCAATAATAATTTATTAAATATTTATTCTGGTTTCACCACAAGTTTAGCTAATAAATTATTACAGAGTGAAATGTGAAACTTTGTATTGATTAAACCTTTCTCTATTAAAATTATATAATATGTAAATTTAAATCACTAAATTTTTAGTTAAGTTAGTTAACTTTAAGTTAAATTAAAGTCATCGACGGATTTGCACACTTTTCACAGATTTTATAACTGTTTAAAATTTTGGCTGAAGGGGTTAACTCCTTCCCCATGGGTCGAATTTAAAAAAGTTCAATAAATTGAACAATACCGAAGTTAAATGCCTTAAATGAAAGGGTTACGTTTTAACCACCGAATAGTTGGATTCTTTATATTGGTGTGACGTCGTTTTCTCCGTATAGTTTTTTAATATTACTAATAAAATACAATTTCTGGAACTTAATAAATTTAATTGTTTATTTTATCTCTAATTTCAAGATTAAGACGTTGTCAACTTAATTTCACTCCTCTATGTCTAATCTTATCGTAAACGATTAGGTAAAATCGACTTGCCTTGATAATTCAATTTTTATATTAAATAAAGGAGACAGTGTGTTAATTGGACCGTCAAGATATATTTTTAAATGTCACACTCATCAGTTCCAGCAATTGGCATAGATTTGGGCACAACAAACTCGTGCGTTGCGATATACTTAAATGGAAGAGCCGAAGTACTAGCAAATGATGTCGGAGAAAGGACGACACCTTCGTACGTTGCTTTTAAGGACGAGGAAATTTTGGTTGGAAAAATTGCCAAAGACCAAGCTTACAGAAATTACGGAAACACAATTTTTGGTAAGTTCGTTTTGTATTAAAATTCCTCATAACAATTCTTTTCGCAGATGTGAAACGCTTGATCGGTAAAAAGTTTAACAACTCCAAATTACAGAACGATATCAAATATTGGCCGTTTGGAGTAATAAATCGAAATGGTAATCCGGAATTTAAAATCAAATTACGTCGGAAAGAATTATTTTATTGTCCCGAACAGATTAGTGCAATTATTTTGGAAAAATTAAAGGACGTAGCGTCGAAACGCGTTGAAGGTAAAGTCACGAAAGCTGTTATAACGGTTCCAGCATATTTTAACGATTCCCAAAGGCAGGCGACTAAAGATGCAGGAAAATTAGCCGGATTGGAAGTTTTGCGACTTCTCAACGAACCCACGGCTGCCGCAATTGCGTACGCGCTGGATAAAAGTTCAAAGGATTGCAAATACGCGTTAATTTTCGATTTGGGCGGAGGTACCTTTGATGTTTCAATAATAAAGTTCGAAAATCGACACGTAACCGTCAAAGCTATAGATGGAGACACCCATTTGGGTGGTGACGATTTTGACAACGAACTGTTGAATTACTTAGTCCAGGACATAGAAGAAAAATTTAATTATAATATTCAAAACAACAGACGAGCGATGGCTCGGTTGCTCTCAGCTTGTGAGCGAACCAAACAGTTGTTATCTTTCCAAACCCTAGCCGAAATCGAATTGGACGGATTAATCGAAGGAGAAGACTACGATATTGAATTGTCTAGGGCAAAGTTTGAAGATTTAAACGAGGAGTTGTTTCAGAGAACTTTGAGTATCGTGAAAAATTGTGTGGAGAGTGCTTCGATCACGCCGGATGACATCAATAATGTAGTGTTGGTCGGAGGTTCTACGAAAATACCGCGAATCCGGTTACTTTTGGAGGATTTTTTCGAAGGTAAGGAGCTTTCTAATGCAGTCAATCCGGATGAAGCTGTAGCGCTTGGTGCCGCTATACAGGCGGCTCATTTAAGCAACGAAGATTCACAAGTGGTTGAAGATTTTGTTCTTGAAGATGTGGTTCCATTTTCTTTGGGAGTTGAAACTGCCGGTGGGCTAATGAATATCCTGATTAAGCGGAACACGTTGCTGCCAGCAACCGCAAGAAAAACGTTTAGTACTGCGGTAGAGGATCAAACCTCCGTCAGCATCAAAATATTCGAAGGGGAAAAATTATTGACAACAGAAAATAACTTTTTGGGAGAACTCAAAGTTACAGGAATTAATCCGGCACCTGCAGGGGTTCCCAGAATTGATGAAACATTCTATGTGGACGAAAACGGAATTTTGAGTGTTACGGCAGTTGAGAGATCAATTGGAAAGGTTCTCAACTTAAGTATCGATCTTGATAAGGGCCGGTTAAGTGACGAGGAGATTGGAAGGATAATCGCGGAATCTTCGGAAAGCAAGAAACGAGGAGAGATACACAAAAAGGGGTTGAATGCCAAAAACGAACTGGAATCGTACTGCAATAAAATGTTGAGGGCAATCAGAACTTTGAAAATGAACTTCAATGACAGCAATTTTATTTTTTTGAGGTGCGAAGAAGGTTTGAGTTACATAACGGAAACTAACAACGAAAAGGACTTTTGGAATAAGCTGAAAAGTTTGCAAGCTGAATGCGATTGTATCGTGGAAAAGTATCAATCGACGAATTGAACGGTCGGTTTCTCTCATTGTTGGTTTGTTTGAAAGGTTCCAAAGTGAAAATGCAGCTTCAACATGTAATATATATTACTTATGCACTTGTGGTAAATACATCGAACCATTATCAAACAATAAATTATACATTTACTTAAGAAAATGGGTTTTTATTTATTGTACATCCTCCATGTTTTTTCATAAAGATTTCGTCCTATCAAATTGGAATATTTTGTTGCATCCTAGGCCAATAAACATCAAAACACGAGTTTACGTCAACAAAAAACATCATCACTTGTTAAGCATATTGTTTGGAAGTAGAAGGTAAATCACCATTAAATCCATTCGCTCCATTCTCCTCTTCTTGAATAGCTAATGGAACCTGAAACGGAAGATCAAAATTTTTGCAAATTTCAGAAATTCGTACCGTACTTGTTTATCTTCCGTCAGTGTTGGAAGTAACTCGTCGGTGGAACGCGGGCTGGGAGTTGGCGGTGCTCTACTGTTATTCGAAGTAATTCGTGCAAATCTTCGTTGCATTTCTCGTTCTTCTTTTTGTTCCTTTTCTCGCTCAAATCGTCTGGAACTGTAACTTCTAACTGACGAGCTGCTGTGAACTGATGTTAAGCTTGGTCGTCGTGAACCTAAAATTGTATTTCGTTGTCACCTCAAGTTTTTTAATTATCTCAGAAAAATGTTCCAAAGAAAGCATATTCCATTTAATTAGACTAACACCTAATACTCACATGCTTTCTACTCTGCGATAAAAGAAAGACGAAGTAACACACGTAAGTACATCTAGAACTATAGATCACGTAACATTAATCTATTGTAATTAGGATTGTCAAGCTAGAGTTGGTGGTTACCTAGGGCGCCACCCGTTTTTGGGCAAAATGTTCGAGATATGTATGGGGGGCGCCCGAGATACCATGATTATTACTATGGTGGATGGAAAGCATGCAAAAGAAAAAAAGTGATTACAGTGCAGCATTTCTAAATATTTGTTCTTCTAATAAGTAAATTGCTGATAAGTTAAAAATTTTAAATTGTATGTACAAAATTTTAAACTATAAGTATTCAAAGTTAAACATTACCGCTGCCATCTTGCACAATTATTTTCAAATAGAAACATTTTGGACTTTATTGAATACATTGAACTACCATAAGACATAGAACAATCACGGAGTCACAACATAAAAATAAACTTGCAAGAACTATACCAATGTAGGAAGTGAGTTTTGTCGAAAGGTCGGGGTTCGTTTCATTAAATGACATCAGCAAGATGGCGGCGGTGCGGGCTGCACCTGCACGTGAAGCGGAAACTGACATTCCACGACATCCGTATATGCTGCTGATTCTACGCGAAGAAACCGATGCTAGAGAACGCTGACTTGTGGTATTAGATGTGGTTGAATGATCTACTAGCATCGGCATTGGAAGTCCGATTCCTATCCAAAAAACATAATGTGATTTCAAAATCTTCCGGATCGGATTAAGATATTTCATTAACTTGATTGAGGTAAATGAAATGAAAGTAAGAAGTAGCAATACACAACAATCTTTTTACAACAAAGATCTTTCAGGTAAGCAAGACCAAGTAAGATTTGGAAGAAAGATACACCGATGTTACATCAACATCAAAACATCCAGTCCAATAATAATATGTATAACCACAACTACCTGGATCATTCGAGAAGTAAATTGGAGGTGCTAAATTTGCATTTCCAAATCGCTGCGGTCTGGTGTACCTATTTTGGTTAAATAATCTCAAAACAAAACATATTAGTCCAGATAAAACCGCAATCCCAGACAGGACTCCGGCCAAAGTAGTAAAGTCAGTTCGTAAGATATCCAAATCTGAAACAAAAATTTAAAGTCAAAATTTGATATCTCTTTAAGAAGCCGGGTAAAAAGTTTTTGCATAATTCTCAAATCCATTAACCGAAGGAAAAGCACGACGACATGCAAAATATTAAAGCTGTTCATATTTTATGAGGTTTATCAAATTGCCTGCTATTCCAACAAGTTGTAAATGTTGCTATTAATGTTGTTGTTTCGAAATTGGGCACTCTTTGCACGCAATGCAACAAATTTGAATATTTTAAAGCAACAGGTTGCTAAATTAATTTTTGTCATTCGAAAGAACCCCAAAACTAAGTTTCTAATTTATGCTAATCGGTGTGGTAATTGACAATTAAATGGAGAATGTCGGCTCAGGTATTTTTTTTGTTTTAAAATTAACTTGCTCTCTTGCATTTTATTCGTAGATATAAATTAATCGCCAAAAATTTTGGAAGTGAAAAGTAACGAATTTTTACTGGAAGGTCTCCACCACTTGTGGTCCTTCGTGCACATTCAGGTAAATTTATTTTATTTCTGTATTTTTGTTAATTTTTCATATTGTTTTTTTTGTAGCTCGTAAATGTTCTTCTATTTGCACCATAGAAAACTTTAAGTTTTCCATAGATCGGTAAGTGCCACTTACTCAGCTGTTCAGTACAAGAGAATGTAAAAATCAAAAATTATTTTGAATATTCTCGAATTGCATTTTTTTTCCTCGGGGAATTTTGAAAGCTCAGTGCATAGGTTCCAGAGAAAACTAATCGGAGTTTTCGTTTTATTGAGTGTTGAAGTAATCATAGTTCCAAACTTTCGTGGAGCTCAGAGACCTTAACGCGCAGGCCATAGAGCAAACTAATCGATGATGTTTTGAGATGTTAACTATGTGTGGGATGCACATATTCCATTTATAAAAACCTGCGCTCGCGATAAATTAAACAAAGCGGATATTCAATTTATTCGAAGGCTCAGCGGGAAGCCCAAGCTATCATCAGCGAAGAGCTGGGTCCGAAACCCATGGTATCATGGATACAAAGATCTTTTCTGATAATTAACATTGATTTAATGTAAAAAAATTGAGACTACAAAGCAACTCCTACGAAATGGCCGAACTTTCAAAAAAGCTAAATAACTAATTCAATATTCAAAGAACTTTGTTTAGATAGAACTTTGTTCGAGCTAAGCGTGGGATGTACAAGCTCTCATTTATTGTTTATTTAAATTAAAATATCAAATTGTAACGTGAAAGTCAAACGGGTTGATTGTATAAAAAATTAGAAAGTTAGCCCAACAATCTCTGACTAAACTTGCGCCAAACCATATAAATTTATTTTAAATTTTATTTAAATAATAAAAATTGAAACAAAATAAATGCTGTCACGGACTTTAAATCTATATGACACGACGTAGCTTTCCTTGACATGATAATGCGAGAATTCTTGCTTGTAGAGACCAAAAAAGTTAATTAACTTTTGGTCTCCAATGAAATATTAAAATTAAAAAAACTAATTAAAATTAAATTAGCAAAGCGATTAGCAGTGTTTGATTAAGAAGCTGATCGGAAAAATTTTAAAGAGAATTGAAAAGAATTTATATGTAAAAGTAAATTGGTTTTTTAATTTAACGAATGAACAAGCAGTTTAATAGGAGAACAACATTTTTAAGATATTTTTGTCAGTGATGTGTTAATCCATTCCTGCGCGTCATCATGTAGATTTTTAACTTAAAATAAAAAATGAATATTTACCTTGAGCACAGAAGACTCTTTTTGAAGGTTTTTGGAGAGACACTAAGTGGTATCCAGATTTGCATTGACAAATTGCGTTGTGATGAACCTGAATACATGAAGCGTGTTGGTCTGAATATTTACAAGCTTCCCTGTAATAACATTGTTCCCCCAACCGTTTTGCTATAAAAAAAAGTCATTAAAATTGTAAGCTTCAGGTAAAAGTAAAATTTATTTTTTTTCACATAAAGTACGGAAATAAGACGAAAAGCGTTGAAAAGGAAGTGCGAAGTGAGATTAAAGCGTTTAAATTAAACCGGCGAGGAGAAAATTAAAAATTTACAACTCGACCATGTTTAGAGAATTATGGTACTTACGTTTCCCACACCCTGTATACGGATTTAGTTTAACTGGATGTTTCTTCTCGCACTCACATACGCCAGTAACAGGATTACAGTACACGTGAACCAATTTTGAGCTGCACGTGAACTCACATTCTGCACCTACATACGACCCTTTCTCTGAAAAAGAAAAAGAAAATTGGTTTATGCTTCCTTAAGTTACCATGGAAAAGAAAATCGATAACACGTCACTGATGTTGACGTCTATTTAGCTTTAATTGCACGGTAATAATCTCTGCGCACTCTGAGAGCATGTCAAATTAAAACAAAAATAACACAGGGCTGGCTTAAGACGGAAAGCCTCGTTATAAATGTAATCATCGTGTGACAGAATTTATTGCTTTTACCAAAAAGCTGCATATTATATGCAATTTGGATTTTTTCCATCCAACAGCTCGGCAGGTCGCCTTAAGTGCTTCAAAATTTTTATTCGACTCGAATACAATTTGATTTGATACTCGAGGATTTTTACAATATCGAATTGTAAAAAACAATAATACATTTTTACCAAGAAAACTCAAAGCAATTTAGCCCGCGAAACGGAAAACTTTCGTTTGAGAAGAACACGAAAATGTCTTGCCAACAAGGAAAAGCTTTGTTCGATTTAATTTTATTAAAAACTTTTAAATTGGGACTAATTTTTACGATCCTTTATTTTTTTACAATAGAAAATTAATTTCCCTAAAAAGGTAGTTCAAAACTCACTCAAACTAATATCGATGACTGGGATAAAAGTTTCACATCCGAATATTTTATAAAATTGCGCAGTGGAAATTTTTGGAAAATTCTATCGGGGTGACCAGACAAAATTAAATAGTGTCATTTGTTAAGTGCTCTATCAAACATGCAATCTCACGTGTTAAAGGATCGTTAAATGAAAGCTGTTCAAACAGAATGGACTCCGCAGTTTATTTTTAAGCGCTGGTATTTTAAATATTTTAATTTAATTACAAAAGTGTAGTCATCATAATATGAAATGAAATAGTAATGAAATTCGTTCGTCAAACTGAATTTGATCCAATTTTACAGATAATGCAATGAATCAATGATCAACTTTGCCCTAGGTGACCACCATCGTGTGGCTTCTTAAATCTATAGATCCATCCCTTATTCATTAAAACTAAAAGCAAATATTCACGTGATGTATTAATTATGTTGTACGTCAAGCCGTGCAGCCGTCCTCAAGCTTCACTCTCAACTTTCAAACTTCGAAAGACTTCCGGACTTACTGAACGAAAAGTAGGAAGACTAAAAACTTCCCGAAACCGTTTATTTAATAATAATCATAGTATTTTGATAGTCAATCCAGACGCAAAATCAAAAAAAGAACATTATCCGCATGAATAATTAAATCGCAGGCCGTACGCTGAGTTGTATAACTTTGTAACCAGAGTTTTTTAATATTAATGGAAGAATTTTTTTCAACTTCTAACTTGGAATGGCTGTAGCACCGAAACTATTGATTTAAGAGTGTAAATTGTTTAGTACTTTTTTAAAGGGCTTGAAATTATCTACAAACAAAATTCTTACCTCTTATTGTCTAAAATGAACGGTTTTCAAGTTATGATTAAATTAACGAAGAAAAAGGTAAAAAATTCAAACTTTTATTTGTTTTTCTACTATCGGATAAGGTATTGATCTTCTTAAATGTGACCTTACCTAAGATGCCCTTAATTATTTTTAAGTGGAGATTTAGTTAAACTTTCCATAAATTTAGCAATACCTTAGGACGTGTTAATGCCCGTTTGCACCACTGTTGCTTACATTTGAGCCTTACCTAAGCGGCGCTTAATTATTTTTAAGTGGAAGTTTTGTGGTTACGCGACAGTTTAAGCGGTAAATTTCTTAGGCTTAAATTTAGGTCTTCCGTAAGAAGTTAATAAAATAAGTGGGACTTAACGATTTAAGGAACGCTTAACACTTTCAAGTATAGGTGGTGCTAATAGGTACTACAATTTAAGTGTTTCTTAAATTGGTAGTGTTTTTTTAGTAGGAAAATTATTTAAGGAAAGCTTAAATCATAAGTGTAGGTGGTGCAAACGGGCCATAAACGTCACTTAATTAAGTTGTACTTAAGGATTTAAGGAATGCTTAACACTTTTGAGTGTAAGTGGTGCAAACGGGCATGAAAGGGCTAAAACTTTTTTGTAATAATTTTTTTTTAATTCATGGAAAATCCAAAATGGAGCAGAATTGAACGAAATTATCAAAAGAAATTTTTGTAAAATCAAATTAAAACTTTTTAAGTTTATTTAAATTTTCAAAATGACCTTTTCGAAACCGTATAATCAAAGTCGTGCACCGGTAGTGCATAAATTTGAAAATTTCAAGGTTGGAGCTTTTCGAATACATAAAAGATCGTAAGAAAAATTTTTGTCTTTGATGTCTGGTTTACGTCTGCGAAGAAAGTGCAGCTAGTAAATCAAAGAGAATCTTTGAAGCAGCCATTGGATTGGATAACAAAAAACGGAAGAACATGTGCATAGTTCTGATTGGACAATAAATTTGTTAATTTTGTGTTTATTGGAATCTGTTAAAGTTAAAGCCAATCAAAAATGACTCCATCGTAATTACATTCATAAGCAAATAGTAGCATAATATTTTAAATTTTGTGACATCAAAAATATGCAAGTAGGTCAATGGGAGAAAATTAGTATACCCAAATATTGGAAAGAAGCCAAAATTTCATGCAACTGAAATTATGTAACCGACAGAAATGCAGCTTGACGTCATAGCAAAGTTGGATAATTTTAAAATGGTGGGATCAGTTCCTTTGAAAGTTTTTCCTTATACGGCTTACCGCAGAAATCAAAGTTTCCAAAGAGGAAGAACTACGTGGATTTTCCAAACCTCATCGAAGAATAATTTTTTGTTAATACAATAAGGAAAAAAATGATTAAACTTTTTACGAACCGCGAAGCGGAGGAAGTTTTTTTGGAAAATGTAAAGTATTAGTTTTTTATCGTCGGCCTGCAGCACTTCAGTTTTCATCAAACGAAAAAGTAGATTTCTAATATTCTTGTTAAAAATGTAAATAAATCGTTTTTCTTTTCAATGTGTCTGTTTTCATTTGACTATTTCATCAAAGATGGAATTTCAATATTTGTTATTGACGTCTGATTGTTAAAAATAGATAAAATATTTAATTTTTTATGGAAATCAATACGGTTACGTTTAAAAAATGTAGTTTAAGGATTTTTACTCCAAAATCGAGATTTTAATAACCGCTGCAGGAAACGACCCAATTCTGTTCCATAAATCTCGCAGATAAGTTCTCTAGATGCGCATTAAGAGCTTTATTCGATATAATAATTTTGTTTGCTTTAATCGCTCAAACTCCCGATTAGTAAATCATAATTAGCGTAAACCAGATAACGTTAACACCAAATCCATTATGCGAGGTAGGAAATTATATGAAAAATTGTTTTGAAATTCGATGCCGAAGATGTATGCTTTCGGGCGACCTCATTAAGATCATCGATCAAATAATATTAAAGTTTCTGCAGTAAAACGAATTTAAAAACTGATCAAAAGAAATTTAAAAGTGGAACTTTAAAAAATTAATGCTGCTTAAGATGTACATTTGTCAGTTTTGCTTTGGTGCGTTTTCCGAATAACAATTTGTAATTCTGTCAGTCTTGCGAAAACATTTAATTTGTTGTTTTTTCAGATTTATTTTTTAAGTAAACTAATAGGAGCAATTAAGTGCGTACTTACCCGTAAGATTATTATTAAGTTCAGTTGCTTCGTAGTTTAAGTGTTCCTCGTCGTCATCTTCATCTTCGTACTGATATTCTGAAGAAGTCAATTTTTGGTCTGATTGGATTAATAAAAAGCACATTTTAAGCATAAGTAACAAAATGATGGATCTCATCTCCACCACATCCGATCATAATCCTCTTTGGGTTTATCATTAGCGTTCATTGTTATAAAAGTTCTAAAAGCACACACTTATTTCAATATAAATTAATTACAAAATTTAATAATATAACAGTACCGCTATTATCTTTCAAAATTTACATTTTCCGGACCTATCGATCAATATCTCACGTTCTATTAAGGTGGAGGAGCGCCGTGTCGCACGCCGAGTTAATTACAATTACGTCATCATGCAATTAAATTTTCAAAAATTGCACTTACCCAAATTTTTATAAATTAATAAGGAAACACGAAAATGTTTGGCATGCATGGAGTGTAATGTTGACGAAGCTGACTATCGCAGAATGCGTGGCGCCGAGACGCCCGGTAACTTAGGGTCACCACGCCTGCGTTATTAACTGCACACTCCACTATTAATTTTTTTAATAATTAAATTGATACAACAAAAACAAATAATTACAATCGGTTATTTAAATAAACGCAAAACTTTCGTTTTCATCTTGCCTGGTCACACAGGGGTGGCTCAGATCTGAATATTAAAATAATCAATTAAACAATTAAAATTGAAGGGTAATGCATACACTTTTCCATGAGAGGAAAATCAAATCAGAGAGAGAGTTATTTAAATGAATTTTTTATCGGAATGCTATTACGAAGAACAACATTATTAAAAGTTTAATTTTAATGAGAATGAGTTCGTATGAAAGCTTGATTATTGCAGTATGAAATTTTAATTAAGCTCGGGGGAGCTTAAAATACAAATAATTCACTACAATAATATCCCTAACGCTTTTATATTTTCCTAGTTCGGTCCATAACAAAATAGAAGAGTACGGTGACTTCGTAGCTAGAAAATCGTTGATTCAAACACGTATTACTTTCAAAGCTCTTGTGTGGCCCACAGTTGAGATCTTTTGTCGACTTTTCCATTAAAAGAAAAAACACTTGTTTTTCCACTTGTGTGGATTCAGTTTTGCACAATATTGTGTTCAACATGCATAGAACCGCTTGATGAATTAGCGTCGCAGTATAAATCTACGTTAAAAGTATCCACTTACTGTTGGTTGCCGGCTGAACCAGCGGTAGGGTGGTGGATTACCAATAACAAATGTACACTATGAATCAAGGAAAACTTCTAGTTTTTTTTGGATTTCTAGTCAATCCAGCAAATTTCGTTGTTTGGTAAAAAGATATATTGCGAAAATATATAGATATTATAATAATATTATCGGGTAACCGAGGCGGATTGTTACGCTTTTAAATCTTTTTAAAAGCAAACAATACTTCACAAGCAGAATAAACAAAGTTAACAAGTGGTTAAAGAGTCAATTATTCATAAAATCATTTTTCAAGCTGTATGCTATTTAAAAAAATAGAATAAATCCAATATAGAACAACACAGCGCCGTAGGGGAATGTTCTAAAAAGTTGAAGATTTTTAAATATTTTAGATTTTAATAATACAATTCAAACACGGCCAAGAAGCCAGTGGGTGCTGGAAAAATCCTATAATCTGATTTTAAAAGATTCATGCAATGTAAAATTCAGTAATTTTTTCTTACTTAATTATTCAATATATTATTCGTTTTATAACATATACGGAATAAAAATAAACATCTTCGGGCGTTTGTTTCTATAAAATTTATAGAAAATATAGCCAAGTTCAAATCAACATTTAACAATTGAAAAAAATTCAATACATCGTAGGAAATTTTCTATATTCTAATTTTTTTTTGATCATTTGAAGTTTATTTTATGAACATTGGGCTTTCTTCCCAGAAATAAAAAAATGAACTGCACCGTACTTAAATATTAATTTTTTATTAATTAAATTGATACGATACAAAAATAAATTAAAATTGTTTAAATAATTTGAAAAAAATTCACATTTTCTTTTGGCATAACGGAGTCATATCTGAAAATAAAAATAATTAATAAACAATAATATTATGTTACTATGCAAAAGAATTAAAGCTTTTTTTCCCAAAATAGGCTTGGTCAGCGGAGGAAAAAAGGAAACAAACAAATGAAAAAGCAAAAAAAAATTACCTATTTGAACATTAAAGTTATTTTTTGGACTATGGTGCGAGCTTTCGGTTCTCTTCCTTAAAATAACGAATGCAGTGCACAACAGGACAACAACTCCAGATAAAACACCAAGGACGATCCAAATTAACGTGGTCGATCTGAAACTCAAATTATGAACTCATTTCTCTTCTGATTTAAAATGTCACTTACGAGAGGTCAATTTGGTGATGGTAAATATTTGTGGTGACTGATCGGGTGCAAAATTGGCCTTCCCATCCAATATCGCAAATGCAGACGTTGTTAATGCAAGTTCCACGGGAGCATCCTAGTTGGCAAGAGGGTCGACATAATAAATGAACTGGATCGAATTCGAACCCATAGTTACATTTGCAGACTCCTGGTTTGTAACAATAACCGTTGAGGCATTCCATTTCGCATTTGGGCTGACATCTGGTTTGGTTGTCAAATTCATACCCTTTGTAACATTCACAAATGTTTTGTTTCACACAAAAGCCATTTACACACTCAGTTGTGCAAAGTGGTTTACAAACATTTTCGTAAATTGTCCTTTCGTGGTCGTCATGACACTTGCAATAATTAGGAAGAACGCACCTCGAGTTAATGCATGGCTTTTCGCAGACTGGATCACAATGAAATTTGTCATGAAGCCTTGGTGCATAGCCTTCTTTGCAGGTGCAGGTATTAGGGGAAGTACACATTCCGTTAATGCAAGACTGAAAACAGTATGGTTTATATAGAGATTTGTCTTCTTCGTCCAAGACGTACCCAAGGCTACAAGTGCATATTTCCTTGCCAGAACATCTGCCATTCAAACAAGATTTCGAGCAAAATGGTTTACACTGATACTTGTCACCCCCATCTAGCACAAAACCAGCATTACAAGTACAAGTCTCCGGTGCACTGCAAGTTCCATTCGTGCAATCTTTTGAACAAATTGGAGCACATCTGTATTTATTTGACGGGTCCAAAGCGTAATTAGCGTTACAACTGCACGTTTCAGGTGACAAACATTGGCCATTTGTACAAGGAACCGAACAATGAGGTTTACACAGATACTTGTCTTCCTCGTCTAGAACGAACCCAGGGTTACAAGTACAAGTTTCCGTTGCCGAACATTTGCCATTTGAGCAAGGTTTCGAACAAAACGGATTACACTGGTAGTTGTTGTCAGCCTCAACTAAAACATATCCACAACTGCAAGAGCATTTCTCGGGCGCCACACAATCACCATTTATGCAAAGTTTGGAACAGTAAGGGTTACATTGATATTTATCCCTTGGATTTAATACATATCCATCATCACAAGTACAAGTCTCCGGAGCAGTGCAGGTTCCGTTCGTGCAAGCTTTTGAACAAATTGGAGCGCATAGGTATTTATTTGACGGATCCAAAGCGTAATTAGCGTCACAACTGCAAATTTCAGGCAATGAACATATTCCGTTAGTGCAAGGAACAGAACAATGAGGTTTGCAGTGGTAATAATCGTCACCAGATAAAGCATATCCCGTGTTACAAGTACAAGTTTCTGGAGCACTGCATATTCCATTTATACAATCGTGAGAACAGATAGGCAAGCACAAGCCTTCCGACTTTCTGTATCCAGAACAACAATAGTAACTGTCAGTCTCATACTCCAAGTAACTCTGTAAATTATTACCTTAAATTAAAATTTTATTATTAATACATAGTATTTTGTAAATTAATTCAAAAATTACGAAATGCGCGGATCGTAACTCGTTAATTTCTAATTTACAAGGGAGGTCGTGCATGATGCGGGATCTGACATTTTATTTAATGATAATGTAATTAGAACTCGGTTCTCATTAAATGTGATCTAAAAGAAATTTCGTAAATTTGCACACCCACAACATTAAAATTATTGATTTTAACTTTGAAAATTTGTTAGTCATTTAAAATTACCTCTGTTCGATACTGCGTCTTCTTTCGAAGTTCCATTGAAGTGCACAGAGTCTCTCCACATTTTTTTTGAACTTCCACCGTGTATGTTATATCGTAAGGAACTCGTTTCATTTTAACAACCCTGCGGAAAAAATTATAAAATTGTGTTTATCTTTTACCCACGCTTCTTACTGTTTCGTAGTCGAGCAGGTTCCATTGTTTGCAGTTGCCCAAAAAATTTCAAGCAGTAAAATAAAAATAGCGAAAATTATACGATTGGCATTCATATTGTGCAGATCAGTACTACTAAATGTATGGATAATAAATTGTTTTCTTATCTGCGGAAGCGTTCATCACCACGATTATTTTTGGCCTTTGGTGGGAATAACCAAGCGTAAAATAATTATTGGAGCCATCTTTCAAATTAATTGTATTATGCGTGAATCATCAAGTTTTTCAAAATTAGACTTGGTGTACATAAAAAAAAGAATATCTTTTTAAATTCAATAATTACAATATTTATAAACACTTCGTCTCAAGGTGAAGCCTCATCTTCTTTTGGAAATGATCAAAATTTGGAATCTACCTAGTATAACTAGAACTTCCTCACGAAAGATAATTTCTATTCATAGATAATAATATAAAGGGTGATCTACTAATTATAACAACAAAGAAGCCTGATACGCAGACGACACTGTAATTTATGCTCCTATGTTTTTATAAATCTTTCAATTAATCCTAACTGTTTTTTTCAGGTAAATGCCAGTTTGTTACCTACCTTATAATTTTATGTTTGTTTACTACAAGAAATTCACTCTGCACAATTAGTAAGAAGATTAGGAAGCAATTGATCAGGATTAAAAAAATACATTTGAAAAGTTTGGATGATTAGATAAGTAAGCTTATCAAAAAAAAAAATGGTTTAACCAAACAACAACGTAATAAATATTTATTTATTTTAAAATTAGATTACCTAGAAAAGTACCGAAATATTTTGTTAAATTTTTCCTCTTACAGATGACTAATTGTTCTTAAAAATAATCGAAAGAAAATAATTGATTAAATTTATTGTAATTTATTAACACTTTCACATGTACAAAAGTAAATTCTCCTAATAATCGAACATTTTCTACTTTTCTTTCAATTCTATCATATCTCCAGGAACCATATATAAATTTTCATTAACTGGAAATTTATTGAACTCCAACAGAGAATTCATTAATCTCGAATCTAAAACACAATATATGACCAATAAATTTTATAAACATTTAATCACTATACCGTTTGGATACATCCTGGAAAGTTTCCGTCTTCTGCAGAAAATCCAGATTGCTAAAATGGTCAGAACGACGACACCGCTTCCCACACTTATCATTATTATGACAACAATGATATGCTTATCAAAAAAGCTGTAAAAGAAACACCGTTACGTCATTATTTTTTTACTCTTCCCAAAACTTACTTTTCATCTTCAGAAGGAAGCTTGGTTGCCTTGTCGCTACTCAAACTGGCGCAGTTGATCCCAAACCAACCGCTATCACAAACACAATTTCCATCCAAACAATATCCATGAAGACAACTCTTTTCACAGTTTCGCTTACACGTAAAATTATCATTGTGCATCAAAAATCCATCATTGCACTTACAAACACCGGGTTTTTCACAAAATCCATTTACACATTCCGGACTACAAATCGGTGAGCATCTCCAATCATTCTCCTTGTTCTTGGTATAACCCTCCAAGCAGTTACATTTATTTGGACTCACGCAGTTCCCATTTTCACAACTGGGATTACACTTGGGCTTACAACCACCCACCAGGTCAATTTCATAACCTTGGTTACATAAACAGACATTCAGTTTGCAAAAACCATTTTTGCAAGTTTGAGTAGAACAATTTAAATCACACCGATACTGATCAGTTAAATTTCTTGAAAATCCATAATTACAAGAGCACAAATTTGGCCCTACACAATTTCCATTGATGCAAGGCTTAGAACAAATCGGTGTACAGAAGTATTTATGTGTAAGATTCTTTACAAAACCTTTACTGCATGTGCAAGTTTCTGGCGCAGTACAATTTCCATTCACGCACCGCTGAGAACAAACCGGATTACATAAATATTTATTTTTGGAATCTTTCGAAAATCCTGCATCACAGGCGCAAGTTTCGGGATTGGTGCATTTTCCATTGGTGCACATCGCTGAGCAAATTGTATTGCACTGATATTTATTTTTTGGATCAATAGAGAATCCGGCATTGCATTTGCAAGTTTCTGCGCCCAAACAAACGCCATTAAGACATGGTTTGGCACAAGACGGATTGCAGAGACTCTTATTTTTGACATCTATAGAAAAACCTGAGTGGCAGGTACAATATTCTGGGGCCGTGCATATACCATTGGTACAAGGTGTAGAACAGATTGGATTACATTTATTTTTAATTTTGTTATCCATGCGGAATCCTGAGTTACAACTGCAAGATTCGGGAGCAACACATTTTCCATTTTCACAAGATTTTGAACAGATCGGATTACATTGATATTTATTTTTGCTATCTATTGAAAACCCAGTGTTACAGGTACAAGTATCAGGAGACGTGCATGTTCCATTAATGCAAGGTTTTGAACAAACTGGATTACATTGAAATTTAGTTGAGTTATCAAGTGTATATCCAGGATGGCAGGATGTGCAACCTTCGGGGGCAGTACATCTTCCGTTGATGCATGGCTTTGAGCAAACCGGATTACATTTATATTTATTTGTGGAATCTGCTGAATATCCGCCGTTGCATCTACATTTGTCGGATCCAATGCAAATTCCATTCTCGCATGGCTTAGCACACCACGGAACGCACATGTACTGATTGTTGGTATCTTGGATAAATCCTGGGTTACAAGCATAAGTTTCAGGAGCTATGCATTTTCCCTGAGCGTGGAGATTTAAACAAACAGGATTACATTGATATTGATTGTTGGGATCAATTGCAAAGCCTTTATTACATTTACATTTATCGGCTCCTAAACAAGTTCCATTTATGCAGGGTTTGGCGCAAAATGGAGTGCATTCATAGTTATTGACGGCATCTCTAGAAAACCCTGGGTTACAGGCGCAAACTTCTGGTGCAAAACATCTTCCGTTAGTACATGATTTTGAGCAGACAGGATTACACTGATATGGATTTTTAGCATCGATTGCAAAGCCGTTATTACATTGGCATTTATCTGATCCCAAACAAATTCCATTTGTGCATGGTTTAGCGCAAAATGGTGTGCATCCAGAATTATTCGTGGCAGATTTAATAAATCCTGTGTTACAAGTGCAAGTTTGTGGGGCTGTGCAACTTCCGTTCAAGCACGGTTTTGAACAAACGGGATTACATTGATATTTATTTTTAGGATCAACTGAAAACCCGTTATTGCATTGACACTTATCTGATCCCAAGCATAATCCATTTATACATGGTTTAGCGCAATATGGAGTGCATTCGAAATTGTTTGCGGAAGACTTAACAAATCCTGAGTTACAGGTGCAAGTTTGTGGTGCTGTACATGTTCCATTCGTGCACGTTTTTGAACATACAGGATTACAACGATTTTGGTTTTTCAAATCCATTGTATAACCGATATTACATTTACATTTATCTGAACCCAAACAAATTCCATTAACACAAGGATTAGAACAATATGGAGTACATTCATAGTTTTTCGATGCAGCTCTGGCAAATCCTGGGTTACAAGTGCAAACTCCTGGTGCTACACATTTTCCATTAGTGCATGGTTTGGAACAAACCGGATTACATTGATGTTGGTTGTTGGTATCTATTGCAAAACCGATATTACATTGGCATTTATCGGATCCCAAACAAATTCCATTCGTGCAAGGTTTAGCGCAAAATGGAATGCAATCAAAATTATTTTTGGCATCTTTAATAAATCCTGGGTTACAGGTGCAAGTTTCTGGTGCAGTACATCTTCCATTCCTGCAAGATTTTGAACAAACGGGATTACATTGATATTTATTTTTAGGATCGACCGAAAAGCCGTTATTGCATTTACATTTATCGGATCCCAAACATAATCCATTTATACATTGGTTAGCGCAAAATGGGGTGCATTCGAAATTGTTTGTGGAAGATTTGACAAATCCCGCGGAACAGGTACATGTTTGTGGTGCTGTGCATGTTCCATTCGTGCACGACTTTGAACATACAGGATTACATCGGTTTTGGTTTTTCAAATCCATTGTATATCCGTTATTACATTTACATTTATTCGAACCCAAACAAATTCCATTAACACATGGATTAGAACAATATGGAGTACATTCATAGTTCTTCGATGCATCTCTAGCAAATCCTGGGTTACAAGTGCAAACTCCTGGTGCTATACATTTTCCGTTAGAGCATGGTTTGGAACAAACTGGATTACACTGATATTGGTTCTTGGTATCGATTGCAAAGCCGTTGTTACATTTACATTTATCTGATCCCAAACAAATTCCATTCGTGCAAGGTTTAGCGCAAAATGGAATGCAATCAAAATTATTTTTGGCATCTTTAACAAAACCTGGGTTACATGCGCAAGTTTCTGGTGCAGTACATCTTCCATTTTTGCAAGATTTTGAACAAACGGGATTACATTGATATTTATTTTTAGGATCGACCGAAAAGCCGTTATTGCATTGACACTTATCGGATCCCAAACATAATCCATTTAAACATGGGTTAGCGCAATATGGAGAGCATTCGTAACTGTTCGTGGAAGATTTAACAAATCCTGAGTTGCAGGTGCAAGTTTGTGGTGCTGTGCATGTTCCATTCGTGCACGACTTGGAACATACAGGATTACATCGGTTTTGGTTTATCAAATCCATTGTATATCCGTTATTACATTTACATTTATTCGAACCCAAACAAATTCCATTAACACATGGATCAGAACAATATGGAGTACATTCATAGTTCTTTGATGCATCACTGGCAAATCCTGGGTTACAAGTGCAAATTCCTGGTGCTATACATTTTCCATTTGAGCATGGTTTGGAACAAACCGGATTACACTGATATTGGTTCTTGGCATCTAGAGCAAAACCTTTATTACATTGGCATTTATCGGACCCCAAACAAATTCCATTGACGCAGGGCTTGGCACAAGATGGATTACATTGGTATTTATTTTTAGTATCTTTAATAAATCCTGAATTACAAGTGCAACTTTCAGGTGCGGTACATCTACCATTTGTGCATGCTTTTGAGCATACCGGATTACATTGATATTTATTCTTGGCATCGGTTGAAAATCCAGAGTTACACTTGCATTTATCGGACCCCAAACAAATTCCATTTACGCAGGGCTTGGCACAAGATGGATTACATTGGTATTTATTTTTAGAATCTTTAGTAAATCCTGAATTACAAGTGCAAGTTTCAGGTGCAGTACATCTAGCATTTGTACATGGTTTTGAGCATACCGGATTACATTGGTATTTATTCTTGGCATCAGTAGAAAATCCAGAGTTACACTTACATTTGTCGGACCCCAAACAAATTCCATTTACGCAGGGCTTGGCACAAGATGGATTACATTGGTATTTATTTTTAGAGTCTTTGATAAATCCAGAATTGCAGGTGCATGTTTCAGGTGCTGTACATCTACCATTTGTACATGGTTTTGAGCATACCGGATTGCATTGATATTTATTCTTGGCATCAGTTGAAAATCCAGAGTTACACTTACAGATGTCGGACCCCAAACAAATTCCATTAAAGCAGGGCTTAGCACAAGATGGATTACATCGGTATATACTTTTAGAGTCTTTAGTGAATCCTGAATTACAAGTGCAAGTTTCAGGTGCAGTACATCTAGCATTTGTACATGGTTTTGAGCATACCGGATTACATTGGTATTTATTCTTGGCATCAGTAGAAAATCCAGAGTTACACTTACATTTGTCGGACCCCAAACAAATTCCATTTACGCAGGGCTTGGCACAAGATGGATTACATTGGTATTTATTTTTAGAGTCTTTGATAAATCCAGAATTGCAGGTGCATGTTTCAGGTGCTGTACATCTACCATTTGTACATGGTTTTGAACATACCGGATTGCATTGATATTTATTTTTGGCATCGGTTGAAAATCCAGAGTTACACTTACATTTGTCCGACCCCAAACAAATTCCATTTACGCAGGGCTTGGCACAAGATGGATTACATTGGTATTTATTTTTAGAGTCTTTGATAAATCCAGAATTGCAGGTGCATGTTTCAGGTGCTGTACATCTACCATTTGTACATGGTTTTGAACATACCGGATTGCATTGATATTTATTTTTGGCATCGGTTGAAAATCCAGAGTTACACTTACATTTGTCCGACCCCAAACAAATTCCATTTACGCAGGGCTTGGCACAAGATGGATTACATTGGTATTTATTTTTAGAGTCTTTGGTAAATCCAGAATTGCAGGTGCAAGTTTCAGGTGCCGTACATCTACCATTTGTGCATGCTTTTGAGCATACCGGATTACATTGATATTTATTCTTGGCGTCAGTTGAAAATCCAGAGTTGCACTTGCATTTATCTGACCCTAAACAAACTCCATTGACGCAGGGCTTAGCACAAGATGGATTACATTGGAATTTATTTTTAGAGTCCTTGGTAAATCCAGAATTGCAAGTGCAAGTTTCAGGTGCCGTACATCTACCATTTGTGCATGCTTTTGAGCAAACCGGATTACATTGATATTTATTCTTTGGATCTTTAGAAAATCCCGTTGTACATATACAGGTTTCGGGTGCTGTACATCTTCCGTTGGTACAAACTTTTGAACAAACCGGGTTGCATTGATATTTATTTTTCGCGTCTCTGCTGAAGCCAGAATTACAGGTGCAAGTTTCTGAAGCCGTACACTTTCCATTGGTACATGGTTTTGAACATAGTATTTTACACTGATATTTATTCTTGACGTCTTTTGTATACCCGGAATAGCAGACGCAAGTTTCCGGGGATGTACATTTTCCATTAACACAAGGCTTGGAACATACGGGATTACATTGAAATTTATTTTTGGGGTCCAGAGAAAACCCGCTATTACATTTACATTTATCCGAACCCATGCATTGACCATTTATGCATGGTTTTGTGCAAGTTGGATTACATTGATATTTATTTTTTGCATCTTTCGAAAAGCCACTATTGCAGGTGCAGGTCTCTCGAGAAGTACATTTTCCGTTTATACACGTTTTGGAACAAAGAGCATTGCATTGATATTTATTTCTTGGGTCTTTAGCAAATCCTGGGCGACAGGTACAGACTTCTGTTGCGGTGCAAATTGCATTGACGCATGTTTTGGAGCAACCTTTGATGCACTTGTATTTGTCTACTGCATCTTTGATATAACCTTTGATACAAGAGCAAGTTTCCGGTGCAGTGCACACTGATGACACACATTTTTTTGAACATACTGGACTGCAAAGAGCCCTGTTAGCTCGATTCAGTACGTAACCTTTGTTACAAGTACAAACGTTGGGTCCTGTACACTGACCGTTTATACAGCTTCTGGTACAGATTGGATTACACTTGTACTTATCCTTTCTATCTTTTGTAAATCCAGACAGGCAAGTGCACACTTCAGGAAATGTGCATTTTCCATGTAAACATGGTTTGGAACAGACCGCATTACATTGATATTTATTTACCCGATCCAGCGAAAATCCTGCGTTGCAGGTGCAGACTTCCGGAGCAGAACATCTCCCATTAATGCACGATTTTCTACAGCTTGGTATGCAGTTGAATTTGTTTCTGGGATCTCTAGTAAAGCCTCTGTTGCAGGTACACGTTTCTCGATTTGTACATTTTCCATTTGTGCAAGGCTTAGAGCAAGCTGGAGTGCATTTACCTCCAGATTGAATGTAACCAGCACAACAATATTTTTCCAATTGTGTAGTTGTAACTTTCTAAAAATTAAACTGATGTTAATGTGGATAAAATTTGATGTTAAGCCTTGTTTACCTGTTGCCTGTAACCTATTCTTGTGCTAATTTTGTGTTTTATGCAAGGATGCGAACCACATTTTGATGAATACGCTTCCAAAAAAGTTTCATTGTATGGCATATGCTTCATGGTAGCAACGCTATGAAATCCAAAATTTTAGTCAAAATTTTCCAAAACTTTTGACCTTTCAACCACATTTTAAGGTATAATTTAAATTTGTACTTACGATTTTATTCTGGTACATGTTCCAGCATCCAGAATAGCACAAGATTTTTGAATTACAGTGATGAGCACCACAATGCACAGATAATCGCTCTTCATTTTTTTACGTGATAAAGGATATACTAAAATCGCAGTTGTAAATAAACGCAATATATTCTTATTTTATCAAAGGAAACTATCACCGGAAAGATGGCTCACATGGAAAAAATAAATTTAATTTCTTATCTGTTCAAATAATGCAAAAGAATTCAGTTAATTCCAAATGTTTGATAGGTTAATTTTGAAAATTGCACCCCGCCTAAAATTAATATTTGAGATAAATTGGACTTTCAACTTCTCGTTACCAAAAATGTGTGTGGGTAACTAATTTTTATTGATAAAGAAGCGAACCAAGCTTCCGACCTGATTCAGACAGATCGGAGCGGATTCCCCGGTGAGAGGAAATTCATGAAGATTTATCGTGATGTCATAATTAATCAGTTCCAAAAACGAGGATCGTTGAATCCGTATCAGAGGATGCAGTCGACCAGATGTTCATAGAGGCGCCATTCATTTCCTTTCATTTGCAAAGGAAGAGTATTAATGAGAGAAACACTTAAAAAATTTTTTAAATGAACTTGTTGATTTTTAACCTCGTTTTTCTCTTTTTTAACTGAACTGAAAGAGTAAAGTAGTAACTTACCTTCACTCAGTGGATCATATGAGGCGATGCGACGCCTGAAAACGTGAGGTGGAAATTTCAGTTTCAGGTACTTCCAGTACCAGCCGCCACTGAGGATAATACATGGTTGTTATCCTGAGATATTGTTCAATAGAGCTCTTATCATAGTATTCCATATAATTGGTGAGACACTGGGAGGTGAATCCCAGACCCCTGCCCAATTTGTACGATTCAATATTCTGGTTTAGAAGAGCGACCCCCCCCCCCTTTACCAGCAATATTGGTTTGATGGTTTTTATTAATGAAAAAAGGTTTAAAGGTTTGAAAAATTTAAAAAGAGAAATAACCATAACTATGTGTATTTACCATGAGGCAGCCTTATTAGGGGGGTAAGACACTTACCAAAACAAGTGCTGAATTTTATAATTTTTTTTCAATTTTTCTCAAGATACAGAGGAAAGCTTTAAAAAAATAGGATTTTATTGTACACTACAATATATTGCAACCCTAAAATGTTTGACATCTTAATGCGTTCAATTTAAGATGCTGCTCATCCTTCAATTTCAAATTACGTTTATGATTGATGATTTCCTCTACTTGAGATTTCATGCGAGATGACGTAAATAATTGCGTAATTGTACAAATTAGAGAAAATTTCTTTATTTACAATTTAAAATCAAAGTAACCGCAAATTTAAGTGATTATTATGTGCTAATGGAAATTAAGGACACACAAAAACATTACACTTGATTTATTTCTTTCAATATTCTATAAAACAATTTTAAAGAGGTTGGTTTGGTTGAATTTAGTTGTTTTGCTCTGGAAGAAGATCCAAATGTAAAGCCGATCGACGGGTTCGGTTTATGCAAACGTTGCTGCCTCTGGCTTGTTTGATAAATCCTGGGTTACAAAGGCAAAAGTTTGGAGCAGAACACTGGCCATTTGGACATCCTGCAGGGCAATGAGCAACGCATCGATTTCCCATTGGTAAAGTTGGATCTTTAATGTATCCTTGTTTACAAGAACATATATTTGGTCCAGTACAGTCTCCGTTCAAGCAAGGCTCGGTACAGTGAGCTTGACAAGAAGTTCCTGTTGGATCCATAGTCCATCCAGGTTTACAAACGCATCTGTTGGGTCCTGTACAGTCGCCGTTTAGGCATCCTCTAGGGCAAAGAGCTTCGCATGTGTTGCCTCTCTTAATAAATCCAGGTGCACAAGAGCATTGGTTGGGTCCAACACATTCTCCAGTTCCGCAGCCACCTTCACAATGATATCCACATTTACCTGACTTGACATCCTTGTGGAATCTAAAACTTAAGGTTTAAAAAAATAAACTTACAAATGATGCTTTCCTTACCCTGTCTTACAGCTGCACACTTCGGGTGCGGTACAGTTACCTCCAATTCCACATCCACCACTACAAACAGGTGAACAGAAGTCCCCTTTAGGATCCACTCTGAATCCATTATCACAGGAACATTGTCCTTGATTGGTACAGATTCCATTTAGGCATCCTCTGGGACATTTTGGAACGCAATTGTTGTCCAAATCGTGAATATATCCAGGTAGACAAATGCATACACCGGGTGCGGTGCAATTTCCATTCGCGCATCCGTTATGGCAGGCAGGTTCGCAATGATAAGCGCTGTGGGGTCGGCGTTGCCAACCCGAACAACAAATTTGAATTTTGCTGAACCCAGGTCTGGACTAAAAATAAAAAACCTACTGATAAAAAATGATTTACTAATATGGAACAAAATTATCACTGTTTTGACCTTCGACGTGTAACAATAATTTTATCTTGGATGCAGTGATTTTTACCAAGTGTTTTGTTTCATATTATTATGGTAAACATTTTTGCAGACAGCAAATTGAAAAATTGGCTACTTGTCCAATTGAAAAGGTTTTTTCACCTCAGCTTAAATGCATAAGTGCACAACTTTCATTTTTTAATTAAAATAGAGAAAACTCACTCCGTTTCCTGCAGGTATCACTCCACTTTTGTCGTGGTCGCTGAGAAGGTCGATGGTCCTAAAGAAATAAAATATGTCAAGTATTTAATTACTAAGCAAAACAACGATGATCTAAGCATTGTTTCAAGGTCAAATAATTAATAACAAATTATTATATGTAGTGAATAATAAATAACCGCAAGTTTTTATTGATTTTCGATTTGCTTGAAACAAAGTAACCCAATGGAGGCCGCGCTCTAATTACGTTTTTAATTTTTGAGCGAATGATACCGACCCATAAAAATAAGAAACTCATTTTTTACTTACGGAACTTCCAGTTGGCAAATTCCGGCGTTTAAAGGGTAGGATCCATTGGGCAGGCGAACTGATTGCTGAACTTGGGCACTGGTCGTATCGAAATTCAGATAAAACAACACTAAGATTGTGAAAAGTGACTTTTTGACGATGTCGGTGAACGCCATTTTTAGATTAATGAGCGCGATGCGAGTTATGAAAGTCAACTAAATAATCTTGAGTTGCGTTCTTTTGTGGGCGATGACGATAAAGCGAACCGATGGATGTACGTTTCTCTAGTGAACTAATAGAAGCGATTTTATTGTTTATCGTAATGTTTAGCGTATTCGTTTAAATGTCAAACGGTTATCACCAGGGTCGCCTTTTTTGAAAACTGGTTTGACCCTTAACAATTGATCTTGAATTTTCTGAAGAGAATCAGTTCTTCGGAATTCTCGTAAAACTTGTTTTTCAAAGGTTTATCTTTTCTTGGAATAGAAAATTTGTTATGTTTTGGATTTATCTAAAAGATAGCTCGAAGGTTAAGAAAAACAGGTTGCATCGAGATTATCAAGAACAGAAACTTGACCAAAAATGTCAATGGAAATGGAACGGTGGATTAAAAAATGGAAATTAATAGAAAATTTATTCCTTTGGTACATGTTTGCTTAAAATTAAATGTTAAATTTTGAGGATGAATGCTTTTAAAAAATCGTCGATTTATGGCTTTGGAGCGTTTTGATACAGCGATAAAGTCTCAGTGGTTTTAAAACTGTTATTTTCACTTATGCTTAACGGCTGGTTCCAGCATGGAATTTCGTCGTATAGATGTTCTTTTGATTCAATGCTGAGGAGATGCTGGGCGTTTTCTTCCGGTGGTTCTGGAATCGAAGCTGCCCTGTAGCTTCCAGTTGATGGTGGATGATCGTAAAACGTGCCTAAAATTTTGAGAACCATAAATAATTAGATAGTGTAAGAGGATTGTTCATTAATCTATAAATCATTTTATAATGGGGATAAGCTTAACCGGGGGGGGGGGGGTTTTAAAATTTCTTAATTTTCCCTAAAATATCTTGATATTTCTAAAGATTTCCATGGGTTTCGTAAAATTTCCTAGGATTTTCTGGGATTTTTTATATTCTAAGATATCATGAACTTTCTTAAGATTTCCTATAATTCCCTAAAATTTCCTATGATTTTCCTATTCCTACATTTAGTTTGATTTCCAATTTTCTAAAATATTCTTGGATTTCCTAAGATTCCATAAGATTGTCTTGGGCTTCCTAAGATTTCCTCAAATTATCCTGGATTTCTTTGATTTACTAGAATTTCCCTAAGATATCAAAGAATCTCTAGGATTTTTTACATTTTCTCAAATCTCCTATTTATCCTGAATTTCATTGGATTTCCTTAGATTTTTCTTCAATTGTAGATCAGATTTTTCCTGCGATACCCCCTCAATTAGTCGGCCCAGCTACCCAGGTGTTTACAAGATGTGAAAGTTTTTTAAATTTGCTAGAGTATGCACCGGGGGGGGGGGGGGGGGGAGATTTCCTAGAATTCCCTATGATATCCTAACTAAAGATCACGGCTTATAGGTTTTTATAGATACAATAAAAGTTGTTCTTGTAGAATTTAAAGCCTGATTTTAAAATTAACCGAATTAACAATGAATCAGCCTAAATTTTTGAGTTCTGGCTACTTCAGGAATTTTTGTAATAATTCGTGCGACTCAATGATCCCGTCTTTGTAGATCCATAATTTTCTGTAATCCTCCCCCTCCACTTAATTTAAAAAATCGATAAAAAAGCAATGTTCAATGCCTCACCTTGATAATTGTTGGAAACTTTTGGCAGTGTTAGGTTGCAAATTACGTGAGAATCTAAACCATCTCTAAAGTCAATCGCAGTGTTTTCGTAATTACAGGGCACACGAAATTCCTTGTCCTGTACTGTTGATCCTAAAATTAATTTTTTGAATTTAAAAAAATTTGTGACCCCGACGTGATTTGAACACGCAACCTTCTGATCTGGAGTCAGACGCGCTACCGTTGCGCCACGGAGTCTTATTTATAAACTTGGATTAAACAAAACACCACGTTGGCAATTGTTCATCAAAAACAAAATATTTTGACCTCTGTTAAAATGGTCGTTCACTTTCATTGGACCAATCACCATCAGAATCATATCATCAAATTTTCATAATTAAAACAATTTTTGTTAAAAATTGATAATTATAATAAATTATTAAAAAATATTTTATTCAGTGTGAACCTAGGGTTTGCGTCAGTCCATCTCTTATCTACGCCTATGTGCATCTCCGATCGCGAATTTCTTAATTTACAAGGAACCGGGATTTTAGTAATAAAATTGGAAAATACATTGTTTATGTAATCGCTTTATGGATATTAATTAGATAACTTTGTTTTATTTACAATTTTACTGGTTAAAATAAGAATAATAAAAAAAAAATTGACCCCGACGTGATTTGAACACGCAACCTTCTGATCTGGAGTCAGACGCGCTACCGTTGCGCCACGGAGTCCATAACAACCTATTATTGTAAACCAGAATATACGATTTCAAGATTTAATTTGCTGTAATATGAGTTGCCTATTTTTGATAAATATTTTATTTATTTGAACTAAATAATAAATTGGTTCCAAAAATTTTGCATACCGTTTTGTCCAGCGCTGTTAAAAATGTTGTGAGAGTAAAAAGTGACCGTTGATAAGCCCTTATCCTCAAGTTCCAAGCCTGATTTTTCTGCAACAACCACAACAGTGTCCGGTTGCTTTATTCTAAATTTACTTGTCGTGAGAATAATAATAAAAATAACGGTTGCTATGATACCAGCAACCGCAACGATGCTGAAGACCAAGTGCGAGTTTTCATTTTGATGCTGTTGATCTTCCTTGATGTGCAAATGCACATTCGGCTGCAAATCGGAAGAATTAAACCACTTTTCTTCATATGCAACTGTGGTGGATTCAAAATTGATTACTTTCGCTTTTAATTGAGATTTAGTGGATTGAGTAACCGAAAACAAATCGTCAGTTGTTGAGCTGGTAAGAAATTCTTCACCATGTTCACTTTCATTATAATCATATACAACAGGAACTGGTTTTAATTCGACTTCCGTACTTCTTCTCGTGGTCGTATAATTTTCGGTTTCATGCGATGAAGTAATTGGCGTCTGGCTTACAAATTTTTCTGTGGTTGTTTGGTGCAAAATTTGGATTGTCGTATAAATTGGAGTTGCGGTTACAGTAGTTTGAGGAGGCAGAGTTACGGATTCTGCTGATGAGGCTGTGTGTTCTGTAAGCGCTGGAGCTGAAGTCGATGACGAGATCGTAGTCGACAATATACTTTCAATAATTTTTTCTTCGCATCTAAAAAAGGGAGAATTTTATGCTTCATTAACGACATACTTAATGAATATAATATTACCGATTTCCTTCCCATCCTGCAAGGCAAATACAATTTCCGGTGATCGCATTGCAGTCTCCGTTTTCACAAACACAGTCAAACTGACAATTTTTACCCCATTTTCCGGCTTCGCATGCTGAAACCGAACGAAATTATAGCTTTGTTTTAAAATAAATAATAATTAAATTAATTAATAACAAATTTTTGTAATATCATAATTAGGTAATTTGGGTCAGCCTTTCAAATCTGGCCATTTTATGATTTGTTATACAGTTTGTAAATAATTGATACATTTATTCATACTGCATAAATGTTGTAATTGATATAAAATTATTTGATTACGTTAAGTGAGTGGTAAAATAAGTTCTTTTCATACTTAAGTTGCAATTGTTACTCCAATATCCAGAATGACAGTCACATTTACTAGCAACACAATCACCGTTTACGCAGTCTTCACAATAAGAAATACATTTTTCGGTATTCAATTCTTGTTGAAATCCAGGGCAACATTCGTAAACGATCCGTGTCTTTTCTTCAGGCTGAAAAGCATTAAAAATAATTACATTTTGCTTTCTAAAAGTTTATGTAAAGTAGTTTTTTGGTTAAATATTGAATTGAAGAATTGGAAATTGTTTTTTTTTTGTTAATCTAGTAATTCTGGCTAGCTGGGTGATTGGCGTCAACTAGCGTTGGAAACGATGCTTTTTTGGTGCTATCATCACGTGAAGGCCATAGGTCCGATTTTTGAGTCCTAATTTGTATAATAAATTTGGAAAAACAGTTGTAACCAACGTCTTTAGAGCAGATAAGAGACGAAAGCTTTGCATTACTTCCACTTCTGTGCTACAAATTGTAATAACAGAGAGTTAACGAGAGTTTAATTAATTTAAATAAATAAAATTACTCAATAATTATGTGTGAAGCAGCATACGTTGTTCTTATATCACGTTGTGCTCTAATTGTTATGCATTCCAGCATTCGAGTCTTTGCGAAGAGTGAAAGCATTTCTCAACCGGAAGGACGAGCGCCTCACGAATATAAAACAAACCGCTCTAAATTTATTGTAATTTAAACGCCTTGAAAATTTCGATAATTTAACGCAAATCCCGAAGGTTAATTTATTTGGATGAATGTAGATCACGAAATAGGCAATGAAGTAATAATGGTTGGCGTAATAGAAGTTGGTTAGACACGCTCTCTTGTAGTAAAAATAATTATGGCAATTGTCTTCGACCCTAACAATTTTTCAAACTTTGATATCAACATAATGATCCACGAACTACATTTATCGAATTAAAATTATGGAACATTGACGCAACATTAAATAATAACACTGTAAATTTGCAATTATTCCAATAAGTAATTATCCAGACACTTCTTTGTTTTACTTTTAATTTTTCTCCTAATTGAACAATTTACAATTTTTTCAGGTCATGTACAAATCGGACATCTCCAACCACCAATTTAATCAAGCGAATTTCTTCATTTAAATTTAAAATTATGTATTTTCCAATCTTTCGTAAACTTCTAACGTGCGTAATAAAGAAAGCGTGTGGAAAATTCTAGATTGTACAAAATATCATGATAAGATCAAAGGTATGCGTGTCAGGTGTCACGTAAATGGTGGTAGTGTTAAATGAATTAATTTTATGAACGAGTCATCTTTTTGTTTCACCCTCAGAAAAATACACTTTTGCGCGCAACAATTGGAAGCCACTTACCACTGTTTCTTCCACTTCTCGTTCTTCTGTTGTGTAGAAGGAGCATCGGGGTGGGTAATTTAAGCACCACTTGTAGGATCTCACCTGATAAGGTACCAAAACCAATTGGGTAACATTAACCGTGTATCTGCAAAAAATAGCAATCGTTAACTTCGTTGGAGATATTTTTTATTACAATACGGAATTTCTTTTAATTAATTACATAAAGGAAGTTCCGATCACTTCCTAAATGCAAATCGATTAAAAGTTGAACACGAATAAATTTTTCTTGAACCCTGTAAACTGGGTCATATTAAATTATTTTTATGTAAAAAAATTTCTTTAAACTGTACTTGCAAGTGAAAGTACAGTATAGAATTATTGAACTTAATTTAGTCTGGCATGTTGAAAAATCTGGACATATTTTCAATATTGGGGCGAGATCGCCTCATGGTTTTGTCGATTTTAAAAATTTTTAAAATTAGATCAGAGATTTTAATGTAAACGTTTAACATGATAACGAGAATATATCATCACTTGATTGCCCAGGTTGTGCGGCCTGAAGGCCGCATTCAATAGTTACTTTCACAATTTTTTAGGGTGGTAGCTTAAAATGAACCAATCAGAGATGCGTTACGGTAGGAATGGGGAAGGTTTGGTAGTTAATGTCTAATATACTTCAACTTGATTAACGAGTAAATTGTGTAGGGAGGGGGGGGCTTCTGATGTATCTCACGATTTAATATATTAGGACTCGATTGATAACACGTGGGTTAAGGGATATTTTCATAGCCAATGTATTTTAGAATTTGCAGCCTACTGAGCGGAATCGTCCGCCGGTTGGAAAAGAGGTAGCTGAGGTTTTTCTGCAATCAGAATTTTTTAGAATTTTTTTTTTACATAATTTGCATCAGTACGATGTTTCGAACATGTGGGTAAAAGGACATTTGCATATCTAAAGTATTTTAAAATTTATAGCCTGTAGAGCGGAACCGTCCAATGGTTGGACATCAGCTAGATGAGCTTTTTCTGGAAACCGCATTTTTTCAGATTGTGAGATTGAAAGGAAATTCAATTTGGGGCTAGCAGAAAGCGATTTTTGTCAAAAACTTATTTAGAAATATTTTTTTCGATCAAAACAGGACAAACAATTGAGTTTTTTTCAAAAGGCTGCCTTTTCGTTATTCAGGTTTTTTTTTTGGAAAACAGATAAAGTCCCTTAAATTTCGTCTAGTTTAATAATTTTCAAATAATTTTTGTCTCAAATGAACAGACAAGGCTGCGGAGCGCCCCGCTCCAATAAAACCATAAAAAAAACTCTCAGGTCAGATGCTATTAAGATTTTTTCTTGATAATTAATGTAATACGTAATATTTATAATAGGTACAAAAATTTAAAAAAAATGTTATCATTAAAACGCAAGTGGTAACATAGCATTCAAATTGAAAATTAAATTTATATAAGAAGTTGCATTTTTTTAATTGCTGCATAACAGGATAGCGTGAGAGTGAATTCAATGTATTCAAATGTACTCGGCATAAAAAGCCACATTTGTACGTCTTTTTTTCAGTAACGCACCTCTGATTAATTGAATTTAAGTTGCCATTCTGAAAAAAATGAGCAAGAGTATCATCCAGTGCGGCCTTCAGGCCGCACAACCTGTGCAATCGAGTTCCACACATTTGGCCGACTACTTCATTGTTTTAAAGAGTTATAATGTTAAATTTCCTCTCTGGATTGTCATTGCCTGCCGAGGAAGAAGATTTCTTGGGAGTTTGGCTTCTGAATAGATTAGATTAAATGGCCGGGCACTTTCGTCAAAATTTTATGCTTACGCGACTGGTATTTTATAATGAAGGAATAAAATAAACGACAATTCGTATCTACATATTACTAAATCTTAAATAATTTTTCTGCGGGTGCGGAAATATATCTCTTTCGGTGCATATACCTACTTTTCATTCTTATCCACTACGACGGGAAACAGGAATCTTAAAATTATGATTCATCATGTTATTTTCCCAAGTTCCGGTGTAAGGCTTGTTACCTGGCATAATAATAGCATAAATATAAAATCAATAATACAGTTGCAAAATGCAGCGCGCATGCAGTAAGCAATCCCAAGCCTTCCGCGCAGCTACCTGCATTCTCTTGTGCTCTGTTATCCTAAGATCGAACTTACATATTTAGCTGCGGAGGGCTAATTGCGTGGTGTCAAAATAAATTCCACTTTATCAGACCGAAATCACAAATTTTCCTTTACTACGGGTTTTTAACTCTCGGGGGAGCACCGCTCAGTACCACCAGTAGAAAATTTTGATGAAATTTCGGTATCCAAATTTTAAACTGCAGTTTCATATAAAAAGAATTTGAACTATGAGGAGGATAGAAGAGCAAGGAGCCATGTCGTAAGACTTCCAAATAGGACTTGGAAATTTTATTGCGAAAATGTAATAATTTAATAAAAAAGTGGAACCCTTTAAGAATTTCAATACCTATTGAATTTTTATGTTCGTCTGAAACCCACGTTGGTTAGTCGTATGGTCACCAGACAAGAAATTACCGATTGCGTAGGATAAAATACTTTCCCATGATGTGGTTACACAATTTGTTTTGTTTTAGTAATTTTTCCAATAAAATATATTGCATTTCTTCGGCGCTTACTTACTAATTCAAAATTATACAAAATGCAGTATAGGAAGTATAGTGGGTAATATCTATGTCAAAGATTGCATTTCAACGTTCTTATGTCGATTAAATTAGAAAAAAAAACAATAAAATGAATTTCTCGTATTTGTTAACATGTCACGTTATTCGCTTTTCCTACACAGTTCAGTTGCAAAAGCGAAGCACGTGAACATTGAACCGGAACAAAACTAGAGCTGATAGATCTGTGGTCAGAGAATAGGGATTATTTAACCGGCATTCGTAAGTCGTAACGAAAGTAAAAGTTGATGGTTCGAAAATTAATTTTTTATTAAATACCACGAACAAATGAACTGGTTGTCAATTTAATTTCATTTAAAATTCATTTTGCAAGATGCAGTAAAATTGGTTTTGCTGTTCTCTCCGTTACACAACCACACGGTTACAGCTTTCTTCTCCATTTTGTAAAAAATTACCAAACAAAATTTTCCTATTTTTTAATTTATTTCCAAGAATCATACGAAATTTACGTATTTTTTTAACATGCGTCTGAATGTTTCTAAACAATACAAAAATTGTTGGAAATAATTTAGATGACCTTAAAATTTTAAAACTAATTAATTTTTCACGAAAGTTATTTTTAATATTATAACAAAATTGCGCAAGTGGATTAATTTAATCGAATTTTGTAATTCAAGTTTGTTTTGTTTTTTGGTATGTCGTTTGGGAAAAATGGGGCGATGCGATGTGTGCATTCCCATACAAAGACATTTGAGTTTTCTAGACAATTTGCTATTTAATTAATATGATAATTAATTCTACTGTTATTACTTAATTTGCTTCCATAAAAATACCTCGCAGAAGATTGAATAACATTAATTCCAGAAAAATACAATTTACTTCATTAAGTGCATTTCACACCTCGAGAATCTTCAATAGAAATATAAAAATTAATTGCATACACTGCATTTTTTGGGAAAAAATTTAAGTCAAAATGAAATTTTTTATTATGTGAACAATTAAATTGGCTATAAAAAGATTTGATTCTGGAATTCCGAATATCATGGTAGAAAATTTAAAGAGAGGAAATTACAATAAGGAAAGTTCGAAAAACAAAAACAAAATTTTAAAGAATTCAGTAATTAAGGGCTGGCGCTGTATGTTATCCAAAAATCAAGAAGAATAAAATGAAATTTATTTATTTGCCGCATTTTCCCTTTATTTATCAAAAATTTCTTCTCTATTTCGGATTTTTTGATTTTGAAATTGGATATATCTAGGAAGGTGGTAAAAAATTTAAATAGAGGAAATTAAAATAAGAAAAATTCGAAAAACAATAACCAAAATTTTAAAAATTCAGAAATTAAGCGCTAGCACTGGATGAAATAAATTTATTTGTCGCATTTTCCTTCATTTATCAAAATTTTCTTCTTGCCTTCGGATGTTTTAAAATAATTTTCATTTGTTTTAACTGTAATTTTTTGAACTGTTTTTTATTTTACTGAATTCACTAAATGTTTATTAAATTAACAGTGTGGTGAAGCGGGAAACCGCGGTTCTACGCCTGATCGCTTCCGTTTGGTTTCAGTGCTGTGGTCTAAAGATCATAATATGGGCTAAGAAAAACCACCCCATTAATTAAATTTTATAGTTCAAGGATGATCAGTAAAATAAATTTCAAATATGTAGCCCTTAAGTAATTGATCCATGTGGGATTCCCCGCAGTGTCTATGTAGATACTAGATCTTTTTTTAGGTTTTTCTCATTTTGTATAAATAACAACATTATATTTCAGCATTAGATCTACTGAGCCTGCAAGATCTGAAATGGATTCAGTCTAAATCATTTTTGATTTATAATAAATGATAGATCAATAATTTATTTAAATTGAAATTTCAATATCACGTTTAATTGAACCAACCTTATTTTAGAATCTAACATTTAGCTTAAATGGAGATTTCAAATGGCATCTAAAGCAAAAACCCATTGATCCAATTTGATTTAATGACAATGTTCAACTTCAATTTAATATAATTAATTATCTGTTAAAATTCAATAATTTGTTGCACTTTTAAATGTCAATATTTAATTTAAATGTCCGTTAAATCTATAAATTAAATCAATGCGTTCAGCCCTTAGGCCCGATTTGGTAATCAAATTTAATCCAGCTTTAAAATTTAATGGGAGAATAATTTTTTATCGCCTCGTCTTGGAATAAAAATTATTTGGAAAATTACCTCTCTTCCCTTGGACAAATATTTTCCTCTTCGGGTTGGAAATCTTCAGCACACACAGATACTAGAAATATTAAAATTAACAACCGCATCTTCATTTCCGTTTGAAAAGTGATGTCATTTAAATGTTTCTGAAACAAACATAAAAATTTATTAGGGGACTTGCATTATTTTAATTATTCGTTAATTTAATGTAATAAAGCAACGAAATTAAGTTTCCTAAAAACATTAACTTGTCACGCTGAAGAAATGGAAAGACATCGCAACCATTTGAATTTGGAACTTTTTTTTGCAATATTGCGAAATTGTAATAATGTCAATGCTAACACCACTTTAGCCCAGTTCGTTATTTTTTAGCATTAAAATTGTACCTGCGATCCACTTACCAGTTACATAAATTGTAAAATAAAAAATCAAGTTACGAATTCGAATAAAAGAAAAAGTGGCGCTAAATTGCACGACTGTGTGTTCTATAAAATTATAACTTTCTAGATCAGTGCTGCGGGGCTTCCAATTTTAGTTCAAAACAAACGTTCGATAGAAGGCATGATTACACCTGCTAATTACAAGATAAATTTCTTTTCACTGTGTTGTGTGGTTACATAAGGATTTAAACACTTGTCTCCTTTTTTAATGAACCACATACTTGCAGAAGTCGCACTTTCATCTCGATAATTTCTTTTATGGCAACAATTGTGATATTTTCTTGCAATTTTTTACATTAATGACGAAATAAAAATATGTTCGACCTAAAATGCAAAATATTATTTTCATAACCGAACAGTTGGCAAACTGCGATTTTATTATTTTGAAAGACCCAATCCTATTTAAATTAAATGTGCAAAAAGACACTCATTTTGAATATTGGAAATATTGTCATTTAAATCACAATAAATCTGCAACCAGTTTTGAGTGGGCTAACTTGCGTTGGTAAAAGCCTGATTTTTAAGAATCCATGTTTAATTTGTTTTGAAATTATGAAAATGTGACCCCAAAATAACTTCACTTAAATATTTTCAAAATACGCCGTTTACTTAAATTTCAATAACCAACAAACTCCGCACGTTTATTCGGCAATAAAATTATTTTCAACTGAGTTTGTTGTGTTTCTGTTGATTTTAGCCGGAAAATAAATAATGTAAACAGTGGGTAAATTGGTCACAATGAATCTTTCTGACATATTGGTGAAAATCGGTCAGTGAAAACTTAACGATTATTTCGTAAAATTAAGCTGCTTCGACACTTTCTACTTATGCAACTTAAAAATCAATCAAGAATCGGCTTGGTAAAATCAATCAATGCATTTAATTAGATTGGGATAATAAAAAAAGCTATAGAATGCATGTCGTGTGTTAGTTAACCAATTTATACACCCAGTTTACAAAAACTCGTTTGCCACACACTAAATAAATAATATTGTGAAGTTGTATAAATATTTATATATCGTAAATTCGATTGTATTTACTACTGCTTGGTACATCTGCTCGTTTTTATTATCATCAAACAAATTAACAAAAAAAAATTATTATTATTGGTTTCAAGCTAAAATAAAAAATATAAGAAAATCTCAATGAAATTAAATTGAAAAATTAATAATATAAATCAAATAATAAATATTTACAATAACAAAAACAATTAGTGCAAAAATTCAAATTGTAATTTTAAACAGTGAACGTAGATTAACTTCTGAATTCAAATTAATTGACCAATCTGCGAATGCCATTAATTATAGCATTAATATAAAAATATTCTGTTTTCTGTATATATTTGTATTTTATTATTTTTAAAATCTGAGTTATTTTGCGTAAAATGTTTTAAATTTGTAAACTAATTTAAATTTATAAGCTAATAGCTGCATACTTTCACAAGTCTCTTAAGAGGTATTAAAAGGACAAACACTTTTAAATTATAAATCAATAATAATTACATTTACATAAATAATTGAAAAAGAATTAAATAATTTTTTAATTCAATTTTTGCAGTTTAATTAACATGTACATCATTGAGGTATTTCATTATATAATTTCACATGTTACGAATTAATCCTATCGAAAAAGAATTAAATATAAGAAAATTATTAATTTTATAATAAAATAGTTTAAAAGTTGTAACAACGGAAAATACTGTAAAAAACATGTAAATTTAATTTTTATTATTTTAATAATGCAAAATTAGCAATTAACCAATATGTGACTTTACATGAATTCCTCTTTTTCAACTGTAAATTTACATACATTTTATCTTGAATTAAATTGTTTAGACCTTGAATTATACAAAGATTAAGCAGTTATAGATAGTCAGATCACCGTCTGAGCTATTATAGTATGGTAATCATAAATGAAATTTTTCGCGGGCCGATGATCCGAGGTCTGAGATCTCAAACGTAAACATAAATTAATGATTTGTTCCATCCATTAAATAAAAACCTTAAATTAAAGTTTTCTGCCTGAGAAATTTGACTTATTGGAATTCAAGTTTTCTAATAATTCAAAAAAAAACCAGTCCGGGGGGGGGGGGGTTCGTATGTATTACAGTACTATAGTTTCGAAAATTTAGGAGGGGTTCTTCGGCGCGGCCTTGCTTTAATTACCTTTACTTAAGCGACTTGTTAATTTTTAATTTATTAAAATTATGTTTGTTGAAAATGTGTAACAATAATAAAAATCGTGTTTATTAAAATTATTACGAATTTCACACCATTTTGCAACCACTGCCACAATGTTCCGAATCTAGCTTAGAGCTGGATAATTCCAAATTTAGTTATCAGGAGTCATAAATTGCAATTTACACTAAAATTATGCCAAGTTCAATACCTACTTAATTGTTCATGGTCTTCTGGATTTTATTGTTCATGCAACAATCAGTTATTGTAATGTTCTTGTGCATTGGAGCATTAGTTTACATGTTATTACACCAAGTTTATTTTTCTTATTATGATGTACTAAAGAAAAAGTTTTATTTTTAAATAATGCGGTATTTTCATCATTTAAATTATCATCTGAATTCCCAATTTACCTTCTCGGTTTTAGTATAATTATTTAAATCAATTACAATAATGTAATTATTTGTTTATGGTTTTTCTTTCTGGAAATTAGTTATTAATATAGCCATTTCAGCTGTATCACAACCAATTGCTATTTTATTACTTCACAGTGATTACTTTCAGTTCAATATCATCATTGTAACATCACATCAATTAAATAATCAATATAGTAATTATTAATCAATTAATTTATTGCATTTTTACTGCATTTTTTGCAAGATACTATGTATTTATTTTGCTTTTTAAAATTACGTATTGCTTTATACGCTATATAACAAAGTGATTAGTTACTCGAGTACTGGAGGGTATTCCATACCCCCCAGACCCCCCCGGTTTGAAAGAACATAGTATTATGTCCATGTTCCATGATTGATTTTATGAAACAGGAACCTCTCGCTCTTTCAAAACATATACATGGCTGCTTTTTTATTATTGCCAACTTTGAATATTATTTTAAACAGTACTTTTATTTTATTTCATATCTGAGCCTAGCAAGGGGTTCCTTACCGCTGAGCAGCATGGCCGTAATGGCTGTCCAAATGGAGGTGTACTCTCCCCACTCTTGTGGGACTTTGTGGTGGATAGCCTTCTGCGACGCCTCAATGAGAAAAGTTTCTATACCATAGTAAAATAGCATCCGAGGTCAAGTATCTGGGAATAATACTGGACAGAGGGCTCAATTGGGGTAACCACGTGAGTTTTAAAATCATGAAAGTGGGCTTGGCCTTTTGACAGTGTTGCAGGGCGATGGGAAGATCTTGGAGTTTTTCCCCGAGAGTTGCCCTCTGGCTGTACGCTGACGTTATAAGGCCTTTGCTATGCTATGGTGCACTGGTTTGGTGGCCCAAAACTAAATTGGCTGCAGAGAGCTGTCTGCTTGGCTCTTCTCTGCCTTCCTTCGTTGAATCTCCATGTGGAGGAGTAGGCGGTAAGAGCTGCTTTTAAGATGCGGGCATGGGGCCTTTGGACATATAGGCAGGGAATCGGTTGGCATATGGGGATTCTAGAGGACTGCTTGAAAAGGCTGACTCTTTTGGGTCTCGAAACATTTCGAAGTATTTGACAGAGATTTTAACATCCCACTGAATACGACAAGAACCAACGAGTTAGACATAATATATCTGTACACAGATGGTTCCAAAAATAATACAGGCTCGGGTGCGGGAATTTTCTCTTCAGACTGCAACTGGGTAGGTGTGCCTCTATCCTCCAAACGGAGCTCATGGGTATACTTCATTGCGTACAAATATTAGGTGCTTCGATGCATTAGGGCACAGGATGTAGTATCCACGAACAATGCCCTAACTCTTATTTGGGTGAAAGGGCACGAATTAAATGAAGACAACGAGAGGGCCGATGAGTTGTCGAGACTGGGCTCGGGTAACCCACCATGAGCTTTTTGTCGCGCCGTCCTTTAAAACTTTAAATTCAATCATGAAAGAGGAGACTCGTAGATTGCATGTGGAAAGATAGGCAAATGTGATTTACCTTTTTTTTTGAAAATTCCTAATTTTGTAAATTTCGACAATCAAAATTGCACTCTCCACGATGTGTTTGCCTAGATGCAGTGGCAGGATCAGTGGGAAACTCAAGAAATGGTCATAAAAAATTATTTTAATAACAATTTTGATATTTTTTGCTACATAATTTTTTATTTTATTTCTTTTATTATACGGAAATAATTCAAGGAAGTTTCAAAAGCGTTTCAAACGTGCACATACGGCATTTAGTATAATTTGAAAATGTTACTACATTGTAATAAATAATAAGAAATTCATCTTGGTTGATCGACTAGAAAAACAAGTTATTGCATTTCTAGAATTTTCTTATTTGAAATGAAACATAACTGGGGCATTTAAAAAAAAATTGAGGAAACGACAATTTCATCTTAATAATTTGATGCATTTTGTTATATAAAATTAATGTACAAAACAGATGTGAAATGATTATATCACAATATGTGAACCAAATATGATTTTCAAATTCATAATACAAACAGGAACTTATGTAAATGTAAACAAAGCTCTGGTAATGAAACTTGTGTCGATAAACTCTACAACAATGGACCTATTAATTATTTCTGTTATAATTAATTAATTTAAGAAGTAAATCAGTTATATATTAATATAATAATGGAAATACATAACATTTTGGAAAGCTCGCATGTGACACTTTCTAATTAACCAAGATATCAATTTTTTTAATTAATGGATTCCTGCATGCAATTTTCTTACCTATTCGCAGATTTTCTTCGTTTCGGCACAATAAACAACGACATTTGAACTGTAACTGAGGGATCCTAAAATTGCAAAGCACATTTGAGTGATATAATTTAAACTTGGCGAGTTACACAAACAAGACTAAGTGTGTAAGTAATTTGGTCGAGTATTAATTTAAATATGCGTGTAGTAGTTGAGATGATACGAGAGGATGTTTTTATCATCACTGCCAGATTATGATTCAAATTTTCACAAAAAAATTTAATTGCCAATTTTATCATAACATATCTGCAATTCAAGCCAACTTACAGGGTAATCGTAATTAATGGTCTGATAAAACTTGGATTGTTTGCTTTAATTTGGTCGAATACAAATTGAATTGAGGATGTAACTTCCGCTGAATAGATGGATATATAAACCCTGATTCGAAATGATTATTTCAAGATTATTTAATATAAAATGTTGCTAACAAGAACACTTAAGTCTACGAGGGACGATCGCGAAATTGGCTCAGGAATTTTTTTACAGTGTACGCTTCCTACCCTTCACCTTAACTTCTTCTAAGTTGCAATTCTATTTGCTCTAGAAACAGTTTGTTTGCTTCCAACTTTTTTAAATTACGTTTTCTTCACTTTTACTTTCACATACTATAACTGTTCGAGTATGTACACAGCGTACGGTTAATAATTTAATTTATAATCGTCCGATCTTGTTAATTTAAACCTGACCCAGAATGCCTAACACTTTTACTAACCTATTCCAATTTTTTATCTTTCAATATTATAAAATCAAGTTTTTGGTAAATTATGAAAAATTGTATCTCATTTAACCGTATCCTTGTGGAAAAGGTTACTCCAGCATGCAAATTTCCTAAAACGTAATTTTCTTTTAATTACACGTTTAGAGATAACAAAACGGATGTGGTTATCTGAAAATCAAATTTTGTATACTATTGAAAGTGCATTCTTTATAACTACGAACAATGTAATTGCTACGAAATTTTGTCCTTCTACAAGGACTGGGAACGCAAGGTTGTTATATAAAATTTCATAAATCAGTTTAATTATTTGTTATTTTCGGAAAGGTGTTTCTTAAACCAAATAATGATAGGTCTCAACAATGAATGAACTTGCGAAATTTTATTTTACCACGATTTGACTCCCACAAGAGAAGATCAAGTGTAAAATTGACCACTAAAACGTGAAAGGTGTTCTTGCACTTTACAAATGCGCAATTGTTAAGAAGAAAGTTGTCTGTTTAACGAAATTATGTAATTTCCATGTATCGACAGAAAAACAAAAAATTACCGTATTAAAAATTATAATTATTACAAAATAATGGCATAAGTTACAATTAATCTTAATAAATAGAAAAAACAAATAATACAAAAATTTTCTATAATCATGTATTGGATTTTTATATCAACAGCCTAGTTTAAAGTTAGAAAACACAGAGTCTACGTAAAAACAAATTTAAAGATTAAAATATGAGTTAATACTGGCACATAAACCTACAACTAAAATTGCAAGCGAAAGAACAATCCGGGAAGCTGAGTTGTAAAAACCACCGTAAACTTGTAATCCTGCAGTTTCGATGCTTTGCTTGCAATAATCTCCATCGTAAACCCAGCCCACAAACTCTTGCGTCCTTAAATTTTCATTCCTCAGCCAGTCTTCCAAAGGTCGAAAATATTCTCTCAACGCAGTCCCATCCAGCTTGGATTCACCTATCGTTTGAAAAAGCACTTCGTTCCACGGTATGGACGATCCCCTCTCCATAATTTGTCTGAAATAAACAAAAACATAATTAAATTTATTTGGCCTGATAGGTCAGACAGTCGCACGTAATGATTTGTTTTTGCAGGAAGCGGAAAATTAAAATAAAATTTAAGGTAACCTAGAATTCGGTAATACATTTTTTAATTTTACCGAAATATATGGATCAAAATTAGACGTAACGGACACCATGACACTAATGAGGATCAAATTTTTAAATTTAAAGACAAATTACGATTTCATTGTTGTGCAGAACTCCAAGACGTTAACCTGGTAAGAATTTTATTAACTTTTAATTCAGTTTTTTTCAAAATTACCACGTACTTTGTACTTTATTTTAATTTAACCCCCCCCCCCCCAGAGGAAAATATTTTATTTTCACAATTTTTGAATTAATTTTCCTGAACAGTTAAGTCAGCCGAAAAAATTAAGATGTAGAGCAAAAGTTTACTGCAATAATTATTTGTCCTGACGTTAATATCGACTGAACGTTTGAAATCAAAGCTCTGGTTAATCAAAAGTCCTTGAAATATTTTAACACGAGAAGTAGTCCCACTGACAAATTAGCTAAATTCCACTTCATAAAACCTTCACTTTGACACCCTATTTAATAATATGTAATAAGATAATAATAATAAAAATTTGCGAAATTACTCGTTACAAATTTTAGGCGTTAAAATCTGTATACTCATATACTAACTTACATAAAAAGAGTATTTAAAAAAAAATGTAATGTTAAAAATTAAAGTAGTTTAAAGGCATCTATCAGAGACAAATACTTCTTTTGGAATACATATCCAAAAGTTGATTAAAGACCAAGTAAAAAGTAGAAGATTTAAATTAGAAGAAACATAAGTTTAGCAAACTAAAATGATATTTTCATTAATTAAATTTCTTTTTACGAGATATTTGAAAGATTTTCCCCGATTTCCTTCTGGATTGCCTTAAGATTCCCTTTCAAAAATGTTGAAAAAGAAAAACTCTATTATGTATACTAAAATTTCCTAGTATTCCAGATATTTCGTAAGATTTCCTAGGATTATCTGAGAGTACTTAGAAAAAAGATTTAAAAAAGTCCTTCTGTGTGTCTTAAAAGTAATTATTATTATATTTAAATACTAGATTGTCCAATGTTGTGCGGCCTGAAGGCCGCACTGACTAATGTTTCCCCCGTAATCAGTAATTTTTTTAGGTTGGTAACGTAAAATAAACCCATCAAAGCGTTACTGTATACACTGCAATGAATGGTTCATGTTTTTGATGAAAAATTCATCATTTTTGAGTCGATGAACAAAATTAACCAAATTGAAGAACAAATTCATAAATACAATGATTTTTTTCATGAATACTATGAATTTTACATAGATAATTTTATATAATGAAAGATTATGTCTTTCTATACGTAATGCACATCTAATTGCTAAATTTAAAGTTATCGGCCTAAATAAATTCGAAATTTTCGGGAAAGCGATGGCTCAGTGCGGCCTTCAGGCCGCACAACCTGTGAAATATAGTTGTGACTGTTATTTGATGAATTAGCTATTGACAAGTCAGAAGTAAGTTAAGCTACAAATTTTTGTATATGAAATTTTCTTTGACGAGAGTTTTGAAGGATTTCTCACGATTTCTTCTCGGATTATCGTAAGATTTCTTTAAAAAAATGTTATCTTAAGATTTCTTCAGACTTCCTAAGATTTCCTATACTTAGCTAATTTTTTCTGGATCTCTTAAGATTTTCTAGAATTTCTTAAGATTTCCTAAATGTCCTGAAATTATCCAAGATTCCCTAAGATTTTCTGAAATATCCTAAGATTTCCTAAATTTTCTTATACTATCCAAGATTTTCTAAATTTTCTTATTCTATCCAAGATATGCTAAAAATTTCAAATTTCCGGGAGTGTACTAAAATTATCTTCTATTGAATTGGATTGGATTTCCTAAAATTTCCTAAGATTTTCTAATATTTTCAAAGATTTCCTGTGAGTTTTTAATTTTCTAGTTTTTTGTATTTTCTATAACATCTGAAGATTTCTTTACACTACCCAAGATTTTCCTAAAATTTTATTGTACCTCTTCTTTCAGATTTTCATGGATTTCTTAAGATTTCCTAAATTTTCTTATACTTTACAAGATTTTCTAATTTTCAAAAATGTAGATACTAAAAGTATTCTTCTATTGAATTGGAGTTCCTAAGATTTTTTAATATTTTCAAAGATTTCCTGCGAGTTTCTAATTTTCTACTTTTTCTAAGATTTGTTGGTATTTCTCAAGATTTTTTGAGATTTCGTAGGATTTTCTTGGATTTCGTAAGATTAGAAAGCCTACCAAAAAGTTACAAAGGTAAAGAATATTTATAACTATAATAGCAGTCAGTAATATTCTTTTTTTTTTAATAAACAAAGAATTCAAAAAATCATCCTTCACGGCCTAAATAGTCACTATTATTTTACAAATAAATAGGGCCATGTCTTCCTGTACGTAACATACCTGTGGTTGGTTCATTGCAACGTAAATAAATTGGGAAGTTATAAGGGTGCCTGGTCAGTGCGGCCTTCAGGCCGCACCACCTGTGCAATCTAGTTTTATAACAAAGTTATATTATATTTTATTCTATTAATATTATTTTTGAATATTAATAAATTACTGCGATATTTTTTTTATGTAATTAATTGTTGACCATATCAAAAATAAACAATTTTCAAATTAAAATGGGACAAACAAACAATATACAGCAAAATATTAAATTAATACTTTTTAAATTAATAAAAATAAAAAATTGCAGAATAATTTCTTAAGGGCAGGGTATATGGGTCCGCCCATTTTTTTAAAATTAATATTACACCTTGCAAGTTAAAGATTTAATTTTAATAAACATTTAAGATTAAATTTACTAATTTTTGCATTCCCATCGATGTTTTGACAATTTTACATATTAAATGGAAATTTGCTAATCTGCACAAAAATGTAATCCTTAATTAAAATAATTTTTAATTAATTTTTTTCGGCAGTCAATTTAAAATCAAAATATTTTGTTAGAAAGTTAAAAAAAATTGTTTTATATAACTTTCGAGCTTATATATGTCTCCGTTATCTTAATGTCTTTATTATTAATTTTTTTAATCGATTTTATTCAATTTATTTATGCAACGGAAATTTCAATAGCTTTTATGTAACATTTGTTGCAACCAGGAGGCATTTTATTAAGTTTTATTTATTAAATCCTACGACATTACAAAAACAAATTAGTGAGATAATTTGGGATTTAAAAATTACGCGTGGGGCGACTCGAACGGAAAAGCCTAAATTTTCTTTGTCTCGTTTGCGTATCCGCCTTCAGATGTAAATAAAAAATTGGTATTTAAGTAAACTTGGCTTTAATAGGTGTCGATTAAAAGTGAAAGAAATCATAGAATATGCAAGGTGGAGCTGACGTTGGCATTGAAAATTGGCTGGCAGAAAAATAAGCTTTTTTAAGTTAACGAAAAAGCGACAGAATATGGTAAATGCCAATTTTCCCATATAAATAAGCCAAGCTTGGCGTAATAAATTTACTGACGCAAATTTGCAATTATTATTATTAACAAATTTTCTTTATAGCATAATCAAAGCGAATACCATTGTTGTGCATTATTTTCAAGATAACTGTTAACAAGTTTCCTTTCTTACAACATTAGATAATTAAGAGTTTATTATTTGCAACACAAATAAATGTTCTTTGTTTATGTTTTATTTCGTTAATCAACGATATACCGTGTGTGCTAATAACTTGAGGACATAATTTTTCCGTGCGACCAGTTTCAAAATTTGCACGAAAGTTAATAATAATTATAGGCGGTTTATTTATTTGAAAGTTAACATGGAATCACCAAAAAAATTCGTGTGGAGAAACCTTGAGAGTACTTACAGTTGACAATATCCGATTGAATTTGCGGATAAATCGAACAATTAATCGTAAAATGTGAGTGGCTATTAAAGGATCGTCAAGGTCCATTAAAAAATCGCTAAACTAGATCTGATTTTGTCGGTTATACCGCAAATGGGACATAAAATCGGGAGCTTTCACATCGTTGTATTGGAATAAGGTTTCTTCACATAAGAATCTTTATTACTTCAGTTAGGTAACTCTTCATTGACGTATTGCTAAACTTATTCCGGTTTCTGTAACATTTCCGGTCAGCTCCTTTTTTAATAAATGTTAATTAGAATGAATGCCGTATTGTGTACGTAATTACCGTTAATTTTTTAAGATTTTCTTAAGTCCCAGCGTAGGGCGTATCTCACGAAAATTTAATATCGCCCCGTCATTTATCATAATTATTTACTAATAAAAATAAAATTGCTGCTTATGCAACCGCGTTAATGCATTAAATAATTTAAACTTGAACTATTTACGTAAAAAACGCAGTCAAATTACAGACCATACGAGGGTCAGGCCAGTAGTTTTCGCATTACACAGAGAACCAACGTGACCCGGTTTCGTACACTTTCAACGCTTTTTATTGTATTAACAATTGAATTTACCTTAACAGGCGACCAGCTTCTTTGCTCCGGTAAATATCGCATTTGTGTAGAGGATGATTGATATCCGAAGGATCGTACTGTCCTGCTGCTCTGCACAGCGAACGATAAATTTGAAACTGCAGGATGGTGCTTACAAAAAATCTGAAAAAAAAGTTTCATTACAGAATTGCTACATAACAAACTGGTTCAAAAAGTTGATGCATTACAATCACATGGAATGATTAATCATCAATATTAATATTTCATAATGTCGTTTAGTCCCAAATTCACTTTCACATTGCTATCTGTTTTATCATTTCTTCCATAATTTGCACATGTGACTACTTAAATTAATTCATTTCTAAAATTTCATTAATGCTGCTTCCGCATTGATGCCTTTGGCTGAATCGATTCTGATATAATTTACAGTTTGAAGATATTTCTGGAGAAAGTAAAGTGGAAGTATAAAACTAAGAAAGACATTTACATCGGATGACAGTTTAGTTTTAAAATCAAAAGGATACGCACCATAAAACATGAGGCTTGGGGTGAGTACTTAAAATAACACGATTTTCGAGATAAGGGATTTCTACAGCGTGGGCTTTATTACAGAACGCCGCCATCTTAGTCCTCGCCATCGTGCTTGTAAAAGCCAAAGTCGAGGAGAAGAAGCAAACAAAACGAGGATTACTATCGTTAGGATACGGTTATGGTCCTGACTACCACAATGGATACAGCCTACCCCAACAATCATTTTCAATCGATTCCCTAAAAGGAGGTGCTAACCATTATGGATCATACGGTGGCTATGGAAGTTATGACGAAGATGATGTAAGCCACGAGCATCGTGTGATTCATCTTGGAACTAACACAAACATAGAAAAATTCATAACTATTTTGAAGGGTCTACCTGTGCCAGTTAGTGTTCCCAGATATGTTCCCTACACGGTAATCAAGCATCACCAAGTACCAGTCAAGGTGTTGGTACCTCAACCATACCACGTTGCAAAACCAGTACCATACGAAGTCAAAGTGCCCGTTCACGTGGGAGTTCCCGTTCCCCAACCCTACATAGTGAAAAAGTACGTTCAAGTTCCCATTCACGTAGATGTTCCCAAACCTTATCCAGTCAAAGTTTTTGTTCCTCAACCTTACACCGTTCATAAATTAATTCGTGTTCCTGTAAAAGTGCCAGTACCTCAACCTTACCCTGTCGAAAGACCAGTCGCGGTACCCGTAAAGGTAGCCGTTCCAGTACCGCAACCTTATGAAGTCTACAGAAAATACGCTGTTCCTGTAAAAGTACCAGTTGATAGGCCGTATCCCGTTGCAGTACCTCAACCATATCCAGTAGAAGTTATTAAGCACATCCAAGTTCCAGTAGATAAGCCAGTTCCATACGAAGTTAAAGTACCAGTCGACAGACCGGTACAGGTTGATGTTCCTAAGCCAGTAGCAGTCCCAGTTAAAGTTGCAGTTCCTCAACCATACCTAGTCGCAAAGCACGTTCCGTACCCAGTAAACAAGCCTGTTCACGTACCAGTTAAAGTTGTCGTCGATAGACCTGTAGCCGTACCTGTTGCACAGCCTGTCCCATACGCCGTCCCTCGCCCGTACCCTGTTCCAGTTAAAGTTGCAGTTCCATACGAAGTCCAATCACAACAGGCTCAAGTCGTTCCCATTCAAGGGCAAGACCTTCAAGCTCAATTGCAGGCAGCTCATGTACAATCGGCCCAGATTTATGCAGCCCAGGCCCAAGCAAACCAAGTTCAACAAGCTCAAGCGCAAGTCGCTCAAAACCAAGCAGCTTACGCTGAACAAGTCCAAATAGCTCATAACAACCAAGTAAATTACGCCGATCAAGCTCAAGTCAGTCACAGCTATGCTGCACAAGACCAAGGAGCGTACGCTGAACAAGTTCAAACAGGTCATAATTATGGTGCTTACGCTCAATCAGCCGTTGAGTATCAGTCAGCTCAACAAGTACCTGAAGCTCAGCTAGAGTATAATAATAGTCATCCTCGATAAACAAGAATAGTATTAACATTTTTTATGTGATTTGTTGTTAATGTATTAGTTACGTGTGATAATGTTGTATGTTGTATGCGTTATTTGTAAAATATAAAAGTATTATAATTTATTCGACTTCTTTCGCTTTGAATAATTTTTTAAAAACCATCGTGGTTTAAATAAAAAACTAGTCACTTTGTTTACGAGTTATTAATCTTGAAGAAAGCTTCTGAATATCCAAACAAATCATAAATTAGTTATTAAAATAACGTGAAATTAACGTAAAATTTCGATAATATTCGGATTAAAAATAAATTAACTGAAACGATTAAAGAAAATTAAGGGGGGATGCTCATTAATAAAAATTAAAAATCAAATTTTACCGAATTACATTAGTCTTCCGTTTTTAATCTAAATAATTCAACTGCCAATTAAAATTAATTTATTACAACATTTCGGATGAATTATTGAACCTCAAATTTATTATAAAAATGCAGTCTCACCTTTAAAATATCAAATGGAGATCTACTTCTGGTACAGCAGGAAGCAACAAAACCTTGTTAATTTTTTACAATTAGATAATATCAACAGCGAAAATTAATAAATTTCCCAATCTCCCGACCAACGATCGAAGGTTTCCATCACAAAAGTGCATCCAATGATAGGTTGAAAACCATCGGGAGGTTTCCTGTATTGATAAGCAGATCTTGGTGCAGACATAATGAAATTAACATTTTCCCCACAAGGTCTTCTTCAGATTAAAAAATAAATAAAAATTTTGTCTGCAGGATTGATAATCAGTTACGTTATCCTCCACTCCAGTCTGTTGGACAACTATCCTTCCTTCTACGTGATAAAAAAACTGGCTCAATCACCAGCCAATTTAAAAATTAAGACAAAAAAATGCATACGGAAAAGCTAAATCATGATTCATGAAAATTATTATAGATTCCATGGAAAGGAGTGTTACTCCACATCTTTTTGTTGTCGAAGGTTGCACAAAGATTATTGTGCACGGTGGATAATAAATAAATAATTCTTGAAAATGTAAATAGAACATTGTGCAAAGAGCAGTAATTTTTAAAAATTATGCAATAAAATTCTGAATATTTTAATTAGAGGCAAATAGATTTGGATTAATAACTTTCACAAGATTAACATTTTCTTAAATTATTCCAAATATTAAATAATATTCAAATGGAATTTTTTAGTAAAAAAAATAGCGAAGAGAAAAAAAATCTCGAGTTCTTTTCCGCTTCACTTTTCGACGCGTAATTAATTAAATTGTTTGGTAAGATCGCCAAATTAGCGAGTAATTTTTGTTTTACTGATCATAATTGGACTGTATACCAGATGACGCCGAAATACACGCATAATATGTTACGTAAAGGCCGCTAAGATGACCTCGCGTAAGTCTGAAAAATGACTTTCTCGATCATGGAAACGGAGCACCTTTCAAGAGGGAGAAGAATATGGTACAATGTGGGGCTGCAATTGTAGCGGTGGTGCTATATCCCCGGCGAAAGTAAAGTAGAGGTATAAAAGAAGCTAAGAGTCTTTCGAGAAGGTACAGTTCATTTCTTGAACTCATTAGTAACGTGACTTATCTATCATGAAGCCATTGGTGAGTTATTAGGTTATTACAGTGGCCGCGTATAATTAAAGTGTAATTGATTGTGTTGCGATGTGACCTTAAGGATTAATTGGATTAACTAACAGTGAAAAGTGACGGATCTAAAATGTGTTAAAATTGGATCAACTCGAAAAATCGATCGAATTTTATTAATTTTAGAATCGTCGCAATTTTTGCTCGAATAACTTACAATTAGTAAAATCTTTGTCAGATTTTGTGAGTAACTCTTTTTTTCTTAATTCCAGCTATACATAACAATCTTAGTCCTCGTCGCGGTAGCTGTTCAAGCCGGAGTCGAGGAGAAGAAAAGTTCTGAAGCGAGCGACAAGAAACAAACAAAACGTGGATTACTTTCATTAGGTTACGGATACGGCGGTGATTACGACAACGGATACCTCTTGGGTTCAGGTGGTCACGGACACGAAGGTCTTGGTTTGGGATTAGGCTCATACTCTTCTTTGGGATTGGGATTGGGATCCTACGGACACCATCACGCAATCGATCTTGGCCACAACACAGCCATCGAAAAGACCATCACCTTATTGAAAGGCGTTCCAGTACCATACCCAGTAGAAAAACACATTCCTTATCCAGTTTACAAAAATGTACCAGTACCAGTCAAAGTAGCTGTACCCCATCCATACCCAGTCGAGAAACCAGTGCCATACCCAGTCAGAGTTGCTGTCAAAGTACCAGTACCAGTACCCCAACCCTACCCAGTCGAAAAAATTGTTCACGTACCAGTACATGTTCCAGTTGACAGACCATACCCCGTCAAAGTTTTAGTTCCTCAACCATACCCAGTTGAAAAGCACATTCACGTACCAGTCAAAGTACCAGTACCACAACCCTACCCAGTCGAAAAGCCTGTACCATACGAAGTTAAAGTAGCCGTTCCAGTACCACAACCATACCCAGTCTACAAGAACGTACCAGTTCCAGTTAAAGTACCAGTCGACAGACCATACCCAGTACATGTACCACAACCCTACCCAGTGGAAGTCGTCAAGCACGTACATGTTCCAGTCGACAGACCCGTTCCATACCCAGTCAAAGTAGCAGTCGACAGACCATACCCAGTCCATGTCGAAAAACCATACCCAGTTGCAGTGAAAGTACCATACCCAGCTCCATACCCAGTTGAAAAACATATTCCATACCCCGTTGAAAAACCAGTTCCAGTACCATACAAAGTTCTCGTCGACAGACCAGTCGCCGTTCCAGTCGCAAGACCAGTCCCATATGCAGTAGAAAAACCATACCCAGTTCCAGTCAAGGTACCCGTCCCAGTACCAGTCCACACTCACCACTCACACCACGAAGAATACGCTCCAGTGTCGTACGGTCACCACGGTCACTATTAAGTGATCCACTTTATGTGTGTTTCTTGTAAATCTCATTCTAATGTATTTATATCTACGTTAATGTAATAAATTCCTCTGTTTTATTTTTTTAAACTTGTTGTTTTTATTTTCAAATGGTTTGTTTACTATTTACGGTTACGGTCACAGCAATAAATTGCTATCAATTAGCTATCGTTGAAAATAGAAACGGAAAGTAAAGCTAATATGCACTTTCATTACAATGTTTTGGCTATTAAATTACGACGTACGTATATTGTGATATAATATGGGTTAACAATGAGTTAATGATGTGAAATTGCGTGAAAGGATATGTGACTTGTAATGTGGACATGTAATTTAATTGATACCGCTTCTATGTATGTCCCACCTCCGGTATATTATTTATAATGCACGCACGATCTAGCACAATTTCTAAATGATTTTACGTTATAAAAAAAATTGTTAAAAAATTGACAGTTGAATGGTAGCAAATTTATGGGTGGCAATACATACCAGCAAAAGCGATGTGGTAATATGAAAATTACTTTCTTAATCGGCGATCATTAATAATATGCTAAGTCGTTTTTAATTTTTCATAATTTATTAAATTGATAGTACAGGTTTTCGATTGAGGAAATAAAACAATATTTGCTTAATTACATAACGCAAATATGTAACGGAAGTTTCACATGACCCAGTTAGTCTAATGTGAAACATAAACAGAAATTGAAATCGATCTGAGCAATCGAAGCTTTTTTTAATGGTTCGATTAATTTGAGAAGGCAAGCAATTTCAATTTGTGAAAAATAATGAACCAATAAACAATAAATTTAATTTTGGAAATTCAGTTTTTAGAAATCAAATTTGAAAAAGAGTTTAATTTAGAAATTTAAATTAACGGTCATCATCCAGCCCACAGTTAATCATTATATTTTAATATTTTGTTTAACTATCCGTTTCCTGCCTTTCATTATTTTTTGCATTTTTTTTAAATTTGCTACCAGTGAATACGAAGACTGCAATTAAATGAATGGATTTTATTTATATGAGGCATTCAAACTACGTTGTTTTTTTTTTCAAAAATTCAAAATATTATGGTAAATTTGTAAATAAATTTAAACGAAGTTTATTTTGAAAACCAACTCTGCATTCATGTAATTTAATTATTAGGAAAACATATTTTTCAAAAAATGATCATTAACTCCAAAAAAGTCTATAAAAAATATCAGGTATGAAACAGAAAGAGAGAATTTTTAGGTAGAACCGAATTTTTAGGGTTTGAGTATGGAAGATTCCGGACCAAATGCGAACCGCAGTATATGGGACGAAGTAAGAGAATTAGTACCAATTTTCCTGGTTGTATAGGCAACACACAATGCTTTTATATTACGACGAGGGCCAGACGAGGGCTATATCGAAATTATAACAACTTAGAAGAAAGCGCCTTTAAGATATGCAGCACAAATTGCCAAAAAGAGACAAAACCTTTTCCAGTTATTGTGGTGTTGAGAAAACCTTTTCGGAAATGAGAGAAAAGCTACAATCTTTATTAGTAAGAAAACTGATAAACTGGAGAAATGGTCCAATAATATTCAAAGAGAGCAACTACATTTTCATTATGCACATAAAGAAATTTTGCCCCCAAGAGATCTACATTGAAACTAAAGAAGATAAAGTTTCAGGACCCTAATGGAACAAGGAGTATTCTATACTCCCAAACCTCCCAAGCCTTAAAGAGGGTCATAAAGTGCCCCATACAGCTCCCTTCGAAATGACTAATGTAAAATAGAAATTTTAGCCATATCTTACAAATCTGGCAAATTAAGGGTCAGTAAACGACAAGAGGGACTCAGTGCTCTAAAATCGGTTACCCATCCAAGTGCAACTGTAGCAGAAGTACTAGAAAATTTAAAAAATCATGTGAATCAAGCATCTATAAATAATGAAGGCAACTAATAACAATATTGCCAAGGCGTGAAAAATATTTCTGTAAAACAGATTTCCTTTTTATCTTCTAGATATTTGATAGCAGTTAGATTGGTTGCATAAGATCAATCTAAAAATTTGATAAAAAATAACTAATATATTAATAAAATTTAAAGATATTTATATCATATTTTTGAAGAAAATAATTGATAAAATTGCTTAATAAAAATAAAGGAGCAATTTGATGTCTTAGAGACGTTTAGGTTGGTTTAGGGCTTAAATTTGACAAAATTATATTTTTTAATTAAAAATCTACCAATTCCATTATCAGAAATCATGAAACGCTGCACGAATTAGACCAGAAATACAGATACAATGGATAGCGTACGCCACCTCAAAAAATAATAAATTCTTGAAAACATTCAAAAATAATGTAAAAGGACAAGAATTATATCAGGCTAAGGGGGGGGGGGTTCAGAAAGTAGCCAAAACCCCTCGGTTTTTAACTTTTCAATTGATAATTTTGGCCATATTATTTTTCAAAAATATCTGCATTCTTTCATTAGTTAAAAATCATACTTATTTTAATATTTTTTATTAAAAACAATTGGTACAGTTAGGTTGCATATGTTTAAGGAGGCGTCAAATTACTAAAGAAATATTAAAATTTTTAAATCCATTAATTAAACTCCAAAATTTTGAAAATCTATAACTTTATCAAATAATCCAGCAATAAATTACTATAAATCCAAATATTATTTTCAAGTTATACAAAAAAACATTGGTTCTAATATTTTGAAAAATCCCTCCGTCTGTCTGTCTGTCTGCTTACAGATAACTTAATGATGGAATTAATCAATTCAATGAACAACACTATCTGGAACATATCTTTAATTTTAATTGAATATGAAAATGATTCGACTGCTAACCAATTAATAAAAGTTTAGTTTACACTTTCGTTACCACTGTTGCGACTACAATTATTGGCTATAGCGTTACAATTATTTAAATTTTCGATAATTTTATGCAAAATGCATCCAAGAGTTGGTCATTATCTACATGGTTGGCCAATTACGCCAAAAATTGGACTAAATTATTGCTAATCTGCTAATCTGATCTTCACTTTTTAAATAATTTATTTATTTAGAAATTATTTTGGATCTGATAATTTATCCGAATTATTTTTCAAATGGGAGGACAATGGAGAAAGTAATTGTATATATGAACGAGATAAGAACTGAACTTGAAATTTTTGGTAGTTTGTAGTTATCCACTAAGTAAACAAGTATGATCAAATTTGTAAGTCAATTTTATTTGCTACTTTTTATTCGCTGAGTGTGAACGTTAATTTTTCTTTTCTTTTAGTACACAATGCTCAGTTACTTCGGCATAATGTTCGTCTTAATCGTTTCGGGAATCGTCAGTGAAGAAAATAACGAATTTTCTGTTCAAAATGAAACTGTTATTGACAACGAAAACCAAACTAAAGTTATCGACCGCGGGATTGGCAAAGACGATGATCTGGTTGATCTAACACCAAAAATTTCACCAGCAACAAACAAAACTGTACACAAAGATCAAAAGGCTGAAGTTCAATTGGATGAAAGTGGGAAACTACATAACTGGAAAAATTTTGAAAATGGAACCTTCTCCACAGCTACCGTTGTGAACAAAGCGAATAAAACTGTGAAAATCAAGATTCGAAAGGTTAAATTGAATCACATTTTGGATAATCCATCGATTGATCACAATAAGAATGGTAACTACACAGACCAGGAAGATTTTGGACCCCCAATCTCTGTTCCCCAAAATAGAAAATCATTGGAAATTGGAAGTGACAAAAGATTTGAATATTGGAAAGCCATTGGTACGAATTCGTTTAGTGATATAAATAATAAAAATTTAACAAAAAAGAATGAAAAATGGAGTAAACAAATTTATTTTGAAGTTAATAAAAATGAACAACAGAATTCAACACTTTCACGACCTGAATTTTGGTCGGAAACTCCTGGAGCATTTTCAATAATCCACAATAGCACACAAAGTACTAAGGATTGGAATGGAATGAATAAGGTCAGTGAGGCTAATAAGATTAAAGTTGAAAAAGTGGCTCTCTTTCAAAACTCCAGTCAAGGTTTGAAGGACGAGAGGAATTCCACTACACCTTCATCATCAAATGGAACCTCAATAGTAAAAAATCAGACGGTTGGATTAGAGGACTATCAAAAGTCCTTCAGGAACGGAACAAACTTTAAAGTGAATTTAATCAACTTTGACAACAGCAATGATTGGAAAGGCATGGATTTTGAAACGAATCAAACTACGAAGATAAATGACCAAGAAGCGCAACCAAATTTGAACTTTCAGAAAAATGTGACTTCACAAAACAGTTCTAATCAAGATTATGGCACGCAAGGAACACTAAACCAGTTTAAAATTCAATATTTGAATGAAAATCGGAATTTATTGCAAAATAACAGCAACAGTTTTTATCGTGGCAGTAATTGGCCATCTCTTAACAGTGGGGCGCCTTTAGGGACGATAAATAAAACTTCACAAATTCGGAACCAAGTGGTCAACGTTTTAAATAATACCATAATAAAATCCATCAACAGTAAATTCAGAAACCAAAATAGCAACAGCAATTTTAAGGATAACAGCAATTGGAAAACAGCTGATGCCGTGGTTCTTCCAGTTACGACGAATACAAGTTCAACAATAAGAAGCGAAATAGTGAACTTTTCCAATAACGACAGTAAATCAAAAAATAACGTAAAAAGTTTTAACCAAATTTGGTTTGATGACAGCGATTGGAAAGCTATCGTCGGGGTATATCCAGTCAACAGGAATAAAACTTCAACAGTTAAAGATCGTCCAAACAACTCCAGTGTGAGCTATATCTACGGGGAATCAAGTAACAAAGTCATGCAGCCACCCCCAAATAAAACTCTGGATTTTAATACGAAGGGCAGATACGCAGATTACCAACCGTCTGGATCGGCAGACAACTACCAACTTCAACCGTTGGATGAAAATTATGCGGAATTCAACCCAGGTAACTTGAATCACGACGACAATCAAGAACCAAGTTTCGATGAAGACCAAATTTCAAAACCATCACTAGACGATGAATTTGAAAATGCAAATTATGAAGATCTGGTAACGGGAAAATTCGTTGATAACAGCGACTGGAATTTAGCAAACGAAGAATGGAAGGCGATAAATGGAAAACCGAAACATCCGCACGTTGGTACCGAAACTGAAATCAAAATCGAAAACCATATTCCGTTCCCTTACCCGATTGTAAAAAATGTTCTATATCCTGTCGAAAAGCAAGTCCCGTATCCGGTAAAAGTCGACTTACCGTCGCCTTATCCGGTTGTAAAAGAAGTTCGTGTCCCCAAAAAAGTTACTATTCCTATACATGTTCCAATTTACACACCCGTGCCGGTTGAAAAACTGGTTAAATATCCAGTTCGGGTTCCAGTAGATCAACCCTATCCGGTTACAGTCAAGGTCCCTCAATATTATCCAGTTGAAGTACAAATTCCATATCCTGTCAAAGTTAAAGTTCCCAAACCTTTTCCAATTATAAAGAAGGTGCCATATGAAGTTAAACATATTTATCATGTTCCAAAACCTTTTCCAGTCCATAAAAAAGTGTACTATCCCGTAAAAGTTCATTTCGAGAGATTGGTTCGTTACAATGTCTACAAGCCACTCCCTTATAAAGTTGTCAAAAACGTTTACTTCCCTTACTACATCGAGAAACCGTATCCAGTTAAAGTTTATGAAGACAAAGATGTTGGACAAAAGCCACCTCCATTTTTCAAACACGAACCGCGTCCGATTGAGAACCACAAACCTTTTGAATACGATCATCCTCCAGAAGCCATTCCTGTTTACGAAGACAACCAAGAAAAACCTCCCACCGCATTAGAGTCGAATGCTTGGAAAGTAAATTTTGATCCTTTTGGAGAAATCAATGCTTGAAAGGATGTAAGCACTAATTTGTTGTACCCACTTATTGTTATTGTTTTTAATTTATTAAATAAAAATTAAGTAGGATAAAAATGTATTTATTCGATTATGCTGATGATCTCCGGGGCCGGAGCCAAGAAATTGAGTCAAGTCAGTGATTCGCACTCAACGCTCTGATTCAGCCAGCGATCACTCCAAAAGCCACTGCTGTGGTTGGTTTTAAAATTTGATGGACATTAAGCACCCACCCGCATTTTTAAAATCAGTGGGTTAATTACGCATTAGATACGACACCTAAACCGTTTTGAGAAAGTAAAAATTGAAAGTATCTGTTTTAGTTTAATTCATATCTAATTAATTCATAAACCTGTTAATCAAAATTACGAGGAAGTGTTTCAGTAAGTTGGCATGCCGTTATAATTTATATTCTATACCGATAAATGTGTTCCATTAATCTTATCGGTCTTGTCAATATATAAAAATGTGTAAATCTCAAATCGGATGAAGAGAAAAACCAGGTCAACTACTGGGTCTGCTCCAGAAGAGGCTGAAAATCTACAAGACTTGATGCTAAGCACTGTCCTTGGAAATGTATCTTTCTCCTTTTCATCCTTCGAGCTTTCATCTTAATTAATATAATCCATGAATAAAATCAAAATATTATTATTTAACATAATTAAAAAGAAGCCCATTACAGCAAGCACGAATACCATCGATGATATAATTTCTCGATTTTCTTCGGTTTACTTTTATCATCGGCACTTTCTATTTCACTATCATCGGAGCTTGGGCGAAGCTCATCGGTGGCCACTTGAGAATCCTCCAGAACAGATTTGTAGACATTAAAATGACCGCCATTTAGTGGGCCCTGGAATCGCAGTCTTTTAATGGGTCTATTCGGTGTTCCAGTGCAAAAATAAATATTGCGATCTCTATACACCTCAAAGCAAAATTCATAAATTTCGGCAGCTGCGGTCAACTCACACGTGGTTCCGTATGTTGTGGTTTTCATCATTTCCTGTCTGTACTTTTCTTTGGTATCAAAATTATCTCCAAGCCCATTGTCCGTAAAAGGTTGAAAATCTTCCCATCTTTCCATTATGTATTTTACAATTACTTCTCTCACATTGTAACTCAATTTGCAGTGCCCGTATATAAAATAACTCAACGAATGGAATAAGCAGGAACCATCCATTGGCATTTGGATCACATGTTGAAGCAACGGTTCATTATTAACAATAATATATTCAGTATACACCATATTAATTTCTTATTCCTGTTTTTGATTTTGGGTTAATTTTTATAGTAATTTATTATTCGTAATTGCTTTATATAATAAATATTTTTAGTTTGTAATGTTGGTATTAAAAATAATAATCCATACGGATTATGTGGGATAAACCTAGAATATTGCCATACTTTGTATAATCATTTTGTTACAGTTTCTATGGCAACCCCGAATTTGATTTGAATACAGGTAAATCCAAAAAAAGTTTATATTATATTACGTTAATATCTATTTCAACAAGCAAACAAGGAATTATTTTAATTCAACCTATATGATAATTATTGTTTCCTGTCTTTTTTTTTTTCAATTTTTAAATTCGATTTTTTTTTCTTTGTAAGTTTTCACCTTCAACCAGAATTACTTTCTTATTATAATTATATCTAATTTATAAATTAATAGTCAAGTTTTTATTTATTCCACAATTTTTGTGAATGCAAATTCAATCCGTCGATAGCTACCTTTTATTTTTCCTGTTTACGTTCCAGTTTTGCTTTGTTAATATTAATGATATTCGGTATGATTGACTAATTATTAAAATTTTTAGATCTCCACAAAATTTTTACTTAGTTTATCAATAATAATATTAAATAATATTTAAATATATTAAAGTTTTGATTTTATTTAATTCAATTTTATTAATTTTTGTCAAACTTAAAAGCTCTTATTTTTTATTATTTTACTTTACGGCCGCCGAGGGGGGGGGGTACTAAAGTACACCAGCAGAAAAATAAATACTATTTAAATATAATAATTTATTACCGTTTATAATTAATTAATTAACTGAATTATAATTAATAATTTTTAGAAATATTTAAACAAAATCTCTTAGTATATTAAATTAAAAATAATAGAACTCTGTAGTTGAAATAATTGTCCCCCCCCCCCCAAGAGTTACGCACTTCTGATTGGTGTCAAAAGAATATATATTCAATTAAAATTCCACTGGATTACTGGCAAAGAGCAGAACAGCCATCCAAATAGATCAAATAATTAAAGTATGAATAAAAATAAAAATCGAAGTTTATTTATAATTCAACCAATCAGAAGTGCTTTTAAAATATAAACCAAAATATGTCGAATTAAAATTTGACAGTACAACAAAACCAAAAATTGATTATTAAAAATCAAATGATTTTCATTTGTCACTGTCATCTAGAAATTGGAGTTCTACTCTGGGAGGGCGGAACTTCATTGTCCTACATCTACGAGCCGCCACTGCAATTGTATATTTAAGATCGTTACGGTACATGATTTTATTTTAATTTTTCATCAGCTAAATTCAAGTTTGAAATTTTATTTTTTAATTAATAAAATCTTTAACTGGAATCTTACCAAAACCGAATTTAATTAATTTGTGCTTTTATTGTACATTATTTTGATTTGAAGCAAGGGAAATGGACCCTGAAATAATGCTTAACTACTTGCAACTTTCCAGGAAATTTCTTAGAGTGATTAAATTTGTTTACAGGGATTATGTTTCTATTATGCAATGTCTTTCGGGAATTTTCATTCTAGCATTGTTCTTGATATACTTCATTTTGGTGAATTAATAAAGTCTTGAATTTTAAATTGAAATTTCTTATAATAACAAAAGACGAGATTTCTCATTAGTATCCGATAAAAATTTTGAGAGAATTCGGTTAAAAATACAAAAAATAAATTATATTGTGGTGATAGGCAACTAAGTAGTATTCATAGAAAGAATTAATCAAAGAAAAAGAAATTAAAAAACTCTCTCTCCTTCTCTAATTTTAATTTATTTAATTCTTGCTAGATCTTACAATACAGCACAATAAAGCTAATCTCTATAGGAATGCTATTACTTTCCATATCTTCGGTATTTTTGAATATCAGACGGTGATTGGTCAAGATCAATGTCAAAATAATTTTTTTCGAAAATTAAAGAATTTTAATTTAAAAATTATCCGATGATACAAAAGACGTTACCTTTACGTGAAAAACACGTGAATATTTTAAAATCGAACTTTTCTTATGTATTCGGCTGTTTTCACTGTGATAAATTGTTATTTGTATAATTTTAATAATAAATTATTTAAAAATATTCAAAAATCGTAATAAAATGCGATACAATTCATTTTTTAACCTTAACCGTTGGAATTAGCATATATTTTTAAATCACTGGTCATAAAAAAATTTCTATACTCTGTGAAAAAGCTAAGCTCGTGCTAATGGCAAAATTGTAACCACTCCAGTTCTAATTAATTAAACATAACAAAATTTTTACTGTTTGATTGTAAAACGCTTGTTAAAAATTTTAAGTGGTTGTAATTAAAATGGCTAAAAAATACAATTAATGTTGCATTTTAAATTATTTATTATAGCTTTCTAGCGTAATAAAAGAAAGCTTCTACTCATCACTAAGCACAACTGCAATTTTCCATAGCAAATAATAATTATTCTTCTATTTTCGCGTTAAGAGTTAATTTAAAAAGTAATTAATTAATTAATTTTTACAAATTATCGTTTTCGACATGTGAAGTGTGCTTTAGCAAATAGAAAATTTATCGTTTAGGCCATCGAAGTTTTGAAATCTCCATTGAATTTTGGTAAAAATTAAAACCTAATTAAGAGCAATTAAGAAACTGTAATATTTTTCAATCCATTTCAAATAATTGATTGTTGATTAGGCAACGTGTAGACGCACATTACGTAAAATCGAGAAAGCATAATCGTAATTAATTCCTAATTGAGTATAGCTAAGTAAAACGCTTCTAAAGTCACAATTATGAAGTATAATTTTAAGTTTCAGTTATAAGTTATATTTTAAGAGCGTAACAAAATTAAATTGCTGCATTAGAGCGTAGCTGCATATTTTACTGCTAAGTACGTTTACGGTAGAAAAAACTTTCAAAAAAATTCGTACCGATTTAAAATTTTTGTTTAATTTGCCCAATAAAGGAATCGTAGTTTTCAACAAAGATTTCATTTCCTTGTAAAAATTGAATGATGGTTGCTTTTGTATGCTTTTATTGTGTTAAAATTTAATTGGAATAATTTTGAAACTTTTGATTAATTTTGAATGTAATACAAATAGGTTAATTATATGAATTAACCGTAAGCTAGAAATATTGCACTTCCGCAAGAAGTTTAGTTATCTCGTTTTACAGATGCTAGACCTGCATATTATATAATATTTTACATAGCGATTCCAAAATTGTGGAGAAACTAAGTCACACCGTATTTTCTTGCTATTTTCTACTTCCTCAATAAAGGCGAACGAAAGAAGTCTAATCGAAAAAAGTTGAATTAATAACCGTAATTAAAATTACTAATTCCAACTACCTACCACTTCGCTTAAGTAATGCATTTTTAATATTATTTTCTAATAATAATAATGTTAATAATAAAAACAATGAGGCTCAAATTTGTATGTGGTTATGGTAAACTTTCAAACATGGAGGGTGGAAGTACGGACGTGTGGTGATCGGCGCCCCATGACCAGGGAGTTAGAGGGGAGAGGCGAAAGTAGACAACATACTATAAAAAGTCGGGGCATCTCTACAAGAAGTATTCAGTTGGATTTATCTTCTAACACTAATATACACTCGGCACAATGAGATTACTGGTGAGTGTAGCGGAAGTGACAGTGAATACAGTGAATTGTGATTGCAGTGAATACTAATAACATTTTTCTTATTGTAGGGATATGGGGCGCTTCTTGCGTTACTTCTCATCGTTTCTGCAGACGAAACTAAAAAATCTGAAACCAATGGCAATGCCAAGCTTACTGAATCAAAGGCCGTCGAACCCTTAGCTGATAAAAAGCAAGATAAACGGGGTCTTGATTTGGGTTACGGTGGCGGTGATGTTGGTGGACACGATTTTGGTGGTTTTGGTGGTGGTCATGAAGAGAGTGGCGGTGGACACGATTTTGGAGGCGGCGAAGGACACGATTTCGGAGGTGAAGGACACGTAGAAAGCGGTGGCGGTCATGATTTTGGCGGTCACGATTTTGGAGGAGATCAAGGCGGACACGACTTCGGAGGAGATCAAGGTGGCCACGAGGAACATCACGAAAAAGTCGTTACAGTTGTCAAAAAAGTTCCTGTTCACTATCCAGTCGAAAAACAGATACCCGTGCCTGTCGAAAAAACCGTTCCGTACCCAGTGAAAGTGCATGTGCCTCATCCTTATCCAGTTGAAAAGAAGGTACCTTATCCTGTTTCCGTTAAAGTTAACGTACCTGTTCCTGTACCTCACCCATACCCAGTAGAAAAACCGGTACATTATCCAGTTAAAGTTTTGGTTGACAAACCTTACCCAGTCAAAGTTTTGGTTCCACAACCCTACCCAGTCATCAAAGAAATTCACGTACCATACAAAGTTCAAGTTCCACAACCCTACCCAGTCGAAAAGAATATTCCCTACACCGTAAAGGTACCAGTTCATGTTCCCAAACCATACCCAGTCGAAAAAATTGTACCATACCCAGTTCATGTTAACGTAGACAAACCATACCCAGTTCATATTCCAAAACCATACCCAGTAACGGTCGTAAAGAAAATTCCTTATCATGTAGACAAACCTGTCCCATACCCAGTTAAAGTGCACGTAGACAGACCCATTCCATACACCGTTGAAAAACCAGTACCATACGCAGTCAAGGTACCTATCCCAGCACCATACCCAGTAGAGAAAAAGATCCCATACACCGTAGAAAAAGAAGTACCATATCCAGTCAAAGTTCCTTACGATAACCCAGTTCCAGTACCGGTTTACAAAAAAGTACCCTACACGGTTGAGAAACACGTACCCTACCCAGTCAAAGTACCTGTGCCCGTACCAGTCCATCATCATGAAGAAGAGAGCCATGGTGATATAGGAGGAGGGGACGAACACAGCTATCATTAAAAAATTCTAGTGATATTATTTTAGTCTTTTTTATGTTTTTACTAAAAATTGAATCTTGTTTTTCTATTATCAGTATTATCGTTTACTTTTGTATTTGTCTTTATGTTGTTAATAAATTATAAAAAATAATATAACATTTTTGACTTACCTCATATAGGGGATATTGGCGGGGATGTGATATTTGGAACCCGGATCGAAATCCAATTCTGATCGCAAAACTGGAGGTTTTATCCCGGTGTACATTTCGCTCAATCTCCACCAGTGGCAATTGTATTGGTCCTTGGACACTTCGCCCTTAAAGACATCGTATCTCCACTTGTCGATCAAGTAGGCAAAAGGGAGAAAAGCAACCTTATCGAGAGCAGTCATGTACAGGTAATTGATGTCCACGGAAGAGTCATCCACTGATGTCTGTACCAATCCCAGAGCTTGCAAGTGTCTTGGTGTTCCTACCGATAAACCGATAGCTTCGCCAATTGCTTCGTGGAATGCTGAAATTTCGTGGCAATAAAACAATTAGATTATTTGCGGAAATGGCATTAATTAAAAATATTAAGAAAGTTTGTATTAATATAACGAGCATGCAATTCATAAAATGGGTTTTGTTGTAACAATACTTTCACTTGTGTGTTGATTACATTTTCAATAGACCAGATGATACCCAAGTTTTCTTATGGATTTTATAACAAGTTTAGGAAGTATAATAATAATGCAATTAGAAAATTAAAATTTATTGAACGTGACTGCGTATTGTTAAGTTGTAATTTTAAGGCTGGGTTTATCGAGATAGACAGTATTACTAACCTGGATTGGCACCGTCTCTAAAAGCCTTTGGCAAATATTTGTATTGCATAAAATAGTGAATGTGACCCAATTCGTGATGGGCTGTGATCAAGTCTTTCATTGTTATGTGAGCGCACATTTTGATTCTAAAAAATTATCAATAATTAGTAATTTTCATTTTTTGTTGATAAATTTTGGGCAGGCACCTAAAATCTTCTCGGTTGCAAAAATCCCAAGCGGACGGTTGACAAAGGACTGCCCTGTCCAATGGTTCTTGCAATAGCGATCCACTCCAGAAGTCTATTGGAAGAGCGGAAAAGTTCATCGAAACGAAGAAGTCTTCGGCCAATCGAAAAATGTCTATTGGACTGTAACCCTGAAAATTTTTATTTTTTGGTACAAGTAAATAATCTACTTTCACTTGTTATGTATGTAATTATTACTTTTGTTGCGGAAATAATAATTCGCGTTCTTTCAACTATTCATTAGTTGAGTTTTTCTAAATCTAAGGTGTAATATACAGGGTGAGGTATAAATCATAAAACAAAAGAAGTGATTGCTTAAAATGTTTGTTTATAAAAAATTCCACAAAATAAAGAAAAGGAAAGTTTCTAAATATCAGAAAGTGTAAAGGATGAATAAATGAAAATTCAACTAACATTCAAAAATATCATCTGTTTGAAAGTTTCATTTTAACACTTTCTATTTATTTTCTAAGGGTTGGTATCAGAACTAGGCCCGAAAAGTTTAGGGCTTAAAAATTTAATGTTGAAAAAAGAAAATACATCTCATTGTGACAGATATTGTTATCATTTCATAACTAAACTTATAGACCCACATACAGAGTAGCCACAAAAAGTACATTTGCTCCGAATAAAATAAATTTTGATTACCTGTCGTTGCATTTCGGGTCCGACGTCCAAAAAGTCTCTTCCGGGATACGGCTGTGTTATATCAAAAATATTCGTCCATGACTGAGCCCACATGTTACCTAAAATATGAGCTGGAATCGGAGCTCTTCTGTTTATCTTCTCAGGTCCATAAAAATCACGAAGCCGCCTTCTGACGTAAGCATGTAACAATTCGTACAAAGGTTTGATGCTTTCCCAAGCTTCCTCCAATTCGTATTTAAAGGATGGGGATTCGTAAGGAAAAGCCCAATACTCAGCAGTATCGCTAAAATCTGAAATTTAAATAAAGTTATATAACGGCAATTAAAAATGTGGAAAGCATTAATTTAAATTAATTCTTTTCGACATCAAAACAAATATATTATTTGTTGAGTCACCTAACTTCGCCAACCGCAATTATCAGAAGATTGCCTGACACATATTTTAATCGACAATATTCTATTGCTTATCTACATAGGAAACCATTAATATAATTCCTTTCCTTCGAGCAATTGAAACGTAACACCCGCATTATGAATATAATTATATTATTTACAAAAAATTACCAAACTGATCATGGTAAACTTACTATTTTGTCTGGAAGCGTCATTGGATATGTGGACCATCTGTTCAAAAGCGTCTTTGTAAACTTGTCCGGTATTTCTCCTCCATTCGGTCCAAACAAACTGCAATTCGTCCCAATTTCGACTTTTAGCCATGATTGCTTTTAAATCAGGGTTTAATTTCAACCCACAATGAAATGGTTCCTTGAGCCCACAAATGGAAGCTCCATTATAAACGGATAACATGTCATTTATTAATCGGTTGTACTAAAAAAAGAAGGATGAATATTTTTGGCGTCTACTTAAAGAAAAGACCAATTTACCCTATCCAATTGATCTGGTGACAACGCCGAAGGACCAACAACAGCTAGGAACCTTAGCTGCCTCAAAGTTAAAATATCTGGACTTCTTTCGAGGCCAACTTTGTTTATCAGTTCCCACAGTCCATGTTGAAATTGTGAATATATGTGTTGAGCATTGAGCTAAAAAAAACAACATAAACAACATTAAACCTACACTCCTTTTTAGCAGGTTGCATTATTCTACCATTATGTAACAATTGGATCATGCTTGTTTTTTTCAAGACGATCAGTATGACCAAATGGATAATTAAAATGTCATTTTATTCAATAATAATAATAGTAATCAGAGAGGATTAATCGATTTCCACAGTTGATTGCAATTATTGGAAAATGTGTAGCACTGTAATGACTTCCTTTTCATCAGGAACTACATTTTTAATCCAAATCAAGGCCAAGGACGAAGTTATAATTTATAATAACAACAAAACTAAATTTATTCAATTTTTATGTAAAAATAAAAATTACGTTACCTACTTTTGACGAATACAAATTAAGTTTTCAAAAGTGTAAATAAGTTAACGCAAAGAAGAGACAAAGAAATTTTTTTAGTGTGTATTCGCCAAATAGTTGTGAAATTGTACAAAGTTTTCTTTTAACTTCGACCATGAACCTTGCAAAATATATTCGTTATGTAAGATTAACTTGGCCTGCTTAAGAATACAATACTCTTACTTATTCCATTTAAATTACCCATTTGCAAATTTTCGTATTGAAATACCATGTATATACCAGGAACGAAATGTTTTACATGTTTGGCTTATGAAACGTTCGCCAAAAATAAAACCAATGCGATAAAATGGTAATTTTTTAGTGTCATTGCACTACATTTTCACTTTCACCCAATGGTTCCACTTTTGCTTCCACGCAAAAATGTGTTATAACTGCTAGTTTTTAAAAATAAAATTAAAGCTGTAAAATCAATCAAATCCGGAAAGCCTAGCGTTTAGAGAAAACGGAGCTTTGGTGTTGGGCCATCAAGGGTTTCCCTACTTTCAGGAATCTTGGCAGTTTATGTCTGCGTTTATTGAACTGTAATTGCATTAGGGGGAATTTAGAATAAATCCACAAGGAAGTAAACGGGAAAACATTTTTTTAAATTTATTTTTAGCATTAATAAATTTGTTTAACTTTACCAAACTGAATGTTTACGAGAAATAACGGTTTTTACTTTATTTCTTCTGTAATCTTATCTTAACCGATTAAATTGATTAAATATTGAATCATTTAGCAAAACTAGACAGTCAAGTAAAGTGTTTTCAAAATGTGTGATTTCGCGATTGGAATAGATTTGGGGACAACAAACTCCTGCGTTGCGATTTGTTTAAATGGAAGAGCCGAAGTTCTGGCAAATGAAGTTGGTGAAAGAACAACACCCTCCTTCGTAGGATACAAAGATGAAGAAATTTTGATGGGGAAAATAGCCAAACTCCAAGCGCACAAAAATATCAAAAATACAATTTTTGGTAAGTTAACTCTCCATTTGAATGTCTCAAAGCAGTTTATTTTGTAGATGTTAAACGTTTAATGGGAAAAAGTTATAATGATTCCAAAGTGCAGGAATCAATCAAATATTGGCCGTTTACTGTAGTCAATCGAGAAGGACAACCAGAACTGCAAATAAAATCCCACGATAAAGAAGTGTTTTACGGTCCCGAAGAAATTAGTGCAGAAATTTTGAAGAAACTTAAAGACGTGGCGTCCAAAAGAGTTGAGGCTCTGGTAACGAAAGCCGTTATAACGGTTCCAGCTTATTTTAACGATTCCCAAAGGCAGGCAACTAAAGATGCAGGAGAATTAGCCGGACTAGACGTTCTGATGCTTTTGAACGAACCAACGGCTGCCGCGATTACCTACGCTTTGGACAAGTGCTCGAATGATTGCAAATAGGCGTTAATTTTCGATTTGGGAGGAGGTACTTTTGACGTCTCGATTATAAAATTTGAAAATCGACGGGTGACTGTAAAGGCAATTCATGGAGATTCCCACTTGGGAGGGAATGATTTTGATATTCAACTGTTGAATTACATAATTGAAGATATTGAAACAACATTTAACAGTAAAATTCAAGATAACCACCGGACGTTATCGAAGTTACGTTCGGCTTGTGAAAAGGCCAAACGGTTGCTGTCTTTCCAAACCTCTATCGAAATGGATTTTGATGCAATAAATGATGGAAACGATTATTGCATTGAACTGACCAGGAAGAAATTTGAGGAGTTAAACGAGGTGCTGTTTAACAGGACTATAGAAATTGTACAAAATTGCCTTATGACTGCTTCATTGACACCTTCAGATATCGATAACGTGGTGTTAGTTGGAGGTTCCACAAAAATACCCAGGATTAAATATCTTTTGCAAGAGCTCTTTGAAGGTAAGACGCTCTCTGAAACGGTAAATCCTGACGAAGCTGTAGTGATTGGTGCGGCTATACAAGCAGCCAACTTAAACAAGAATGACTCGCAAGTGGTTGAAGATTTTATTCTGGAAGATGTTGTTCCATTTTCGTTGGGAATTGAAACCGCACCTGATGGGTTAATGTTTAATGTGATCGATAGGTTTACTTCATTGCCAGCTACAGTAACAAAGCCTTTTACGACGGTCCATGATAATCAGATTAGAAGTAACATTCAAATATATGAAGGAGAAAATAAACTGGCCCGTGATAATCACTTATTGGGATCTTTTACGCTGACAGATCTTCCACGGGCGCCAAAAGGTGCTACTAAAGTCGACGTTACCTTCAACATTGATGTTAACGGCATTTTAACAGTAACGGCAACAGAAAGATTAACCAAGAAGACAAATAATATCACGATAACCAAGGATAGATGCCTCCTCAGCAAGAAAGAAGTAGATATACTAAGTCTGAGCTGGGACACTTTTTATCAGAACTTTTCCAAGTCGAAGGTTTCCGAATTCGATTAATCGAATTTTTCATTAGCTAATCCATACGCAGAAAACAAGAGCTTTAAATTAAATATTGTCAAATCAGAATTATTTTGGTAAATCCATTCATGCGCATAATCACACAAGAGATTTATATGCATTATATTTTACTTGCACTTGAGGTTAATCAATTTGAGTAGCGTTTCCTGTTTTTGAAAAATACATATAATTTATTACCAAATCCCTGTCTCACACATTTTTTTCTCTATGATGTGACTCACCAACTATTAGAAAAAAGTTATAATTGTATGTACTGGAATTAAATGGCTCACCTTGTATTTAAATTGATAATAATTTTCTTACTTGAACTGATTCATTACTTGACATTCAAGAATCCTCCTGAACATCCATTCACGTAATTGAAAAGTGTTTTTGGGATTAACCCCTAAAATTGCTTCATTTCAGTTTTGGACGCTTTCAGGTTAAAGATAAACCGTAAGATCGAATACATTAACCGGAGCTTTTTTAATTGGCAAATCAACATTAACAGCCGTCCTTGAACTAATTAGTTAATTCACCTGTCATAGGTACTTAAGCTAAATATTTATATCACATTTAATTATGCAAAATAATTACAGTTTATTAAACTTTCTTATATTTCTACTTGTACGAGTTTCAATTTCAAACCACAGGATATCAACAATTTAATTTTAATAAATAATGATTCATGGAAGTTTAAAGTATTATGACAATAACTTTTTTCTCTAAGGGAAGTTGATAAGCCTATGGGAAAAAATCAGGGCCGTTCTCATTCAATTTCACAAGAACAGAGAGCATTGTTTATCATATACAACACATAAAGCTCATATGTGTTTCGTAATAATTATACAATTAAAGTAAATACTTGTGTCTGCTTTAATGGCAGGTTAAAAGTAATGTCAATGTCAAAAAAGATAGGTTTGGGTGTCCTAGTCAGGAATTTTAATAATGGGCAATCAAAAATGAGAAGGTGTTTCTGAAAACATAAGTGACACATCGTGCTGGCTTCCAAAAAAATGTTTTTCTACCAGAAACCAGCTAAGGTCGTCTTAGTCGGTGTGTGATTATTATCTCAATAATTACTGCAATAATAATCTCATTTTGGAGCGGTCATGAGCTATGTCATATCTTGATGATTTATTAAATTAGTTTTTCATGTCTTTAATATTAATGAGCAAAGGCAGAGGTTTGCATTGGCAAATTTACCAAAACTGGGCCAAAACAAGTCCTAAGCGTGGGAAATTCACAATTAGATCAAACTCCTATTTTTAATTATTTATTATATCAAAAACAAGAACTCAAATTAGTACTCAAAATCATATTTGAAATAGGAAGAATCAAACGAATGAACCCGAACGTACCCATCTTCACCTCCCGAACTGTAGCTTTTACCATCCGGATGAAATGCGACACTGTTAATCGGACCGAAGTGTCCTTTTACTCGGCCAAACTCCTCTTCGAATACCAAATGGAAAAATCTGGAATCGAACTTTCCAATTCTCGAAGACGTGGTGGTAACATCCATCGCATCCTGTCCACCACCAAGCACCACGTGATCCAAGATGGGACTGATGGCAGCAGAATTAACTGGACGTTCAGTTTTGTACGTCTTGAGCATGATTAAGTCTTCGGAATCGAACAGATGTGCTGTGTGATCTTTAGATGAACTGATGAACATGGTTCCATCTTTCGACATCTGCATATCAGTTATGGTACCCCTGTGCTCCTTGGCCACACAGAGTCTTTTGCCCGTTTTTAAATCCCAACGAATAATATCACCATTTTCGTGACCAGTAATGAGAGTTTCATCCAATGCTCCCCATAGCAAGGCAGACACTTTCGGACCATCGACGGGGATTTTTAAAATAGTATCGGGCGTTCCAACAGCTTCGTCCACATTACGAACGTCGATTATGATGATTTCGCATTTATTACCCATAGTTTTATCGGTGGAGTATGCGGCCATAGTGGAGGAATAACTGAAATTGCAAGTACGAACGGACGAATTGGTCGAAATGCTTCCGATGGATTTTCCAGTTTGGACGTTCCATATCTTTAAGAAATTGTCTCCTGAACCTGATAAAAATGTGGTCGTGGTCCAATCGACATCGATACACCACACCGCACCCTGATGTCCGTTGAACGTGCCCAAACGTTCCCCATTTAAAGAAAACCAAACGGTGGGTTTGTTATCCTTCGAGGAAGAAAATAACAAATCGCCTTCTCTGTTGTATTTGATCTGCGTTATAGCACGTTCGTGACCGTGTAAAAGAATTGGTCTCATTTTTACTAAACTAACCTCTAAATATTTACAATGTTACCAACTCAAAATTGAATCGATTGCAATAATTGCAATAAATTAGTAATCAGGTTTGGGGATTTTCACCGATAAATCGAACAATCTGATATAACAGTTGTGCAAATTTAATTTATTACAATGCAATCTGCTGCATTATAGATTCTTTGAGAAATCAAATTGAAGCGCAAGTAATTAAAAATGTTCTTATGAGACGAGACCTACATTGCGGTTGATTTACGAAATGATGAGTTTTACACATGAAATGGAAGACAATTGCGAGAAACTGGTCTACCTCTTAGCTTAATTTATTGCATTTCCTGCATGAGTTTTATTGAAATCGAAAGTTTTGGTATGAGAAAAAAATTTATTGGAAAGATACTTACGGCGTCCAATTGGGTTACTTGATTAACGTTGGTTTCAAAATTCCATTGAGCTGCGACATTATTAGTGCATTGTTGGGAAGCTTGTACATCAATAGCTTGCAGCAAAGCTCTGATATCTCCATTATAAGGCAAATCCCTTCGGTTATTGTAATTTTCCCTATCCCTGTCATAAGGCGCTTGATTATTGGGCTGATCCTGTGAATTATGGGGAAAGTTCCTTCCGTAGCCATTCTGATTGGTGTTGTAATTATTTGGGTTCACATTGTATCTATTTCGGTCGTAATCGTTTTGATTTGCGACGTAAGGGATGTTTCCGTCATAATTTTGCCCGACCGAATTATACGGAGGCAAATCCAATTGAGCCTTTGATAAGCATTCGAAAAAGTTTATGAAAATTACGAAAACCCCTAACTTCGTGGCACACATTGTCAACTAAACACTTATATAACAAATAATTAAAATTCACATATGATAATAAAGTAGTACTGCTTGTAGTTTGTTGTACCTGCATAATATAACTAACTGACAATAGCATCCATATCATCTAAAATTACAGGTGAGAACTAAGGTGGGAGTCTCCCTTGTGTTTTACCTTGTCCTATCCATTGTCACTTTCACGCAATACCTACTAATTGTATTTTCAGATTTAATTATATACAATAATGTTAAGACTTTATATTTTTTGCTTTTTTCTTGTAATCAAGGTGCAAGTTGTAATTTTCTGATTATCACATAATTAAGTCTACGAAGACTTAATTTCTTCCAACACGATTTACATGAAGCTTGCAATCTCAGCTTCCAATGTTAAATTTAGGCTTAAGTCTAAAATCATTGATTATAAATTTGAAAAAGATAAGAAACCTCAGCGGAGACTATGACGCGACGCTATGTTCTTTTCCAAATTTATAATCAATAACCTAATGTTAGAAAACCTAAGTTGAGAGAAAATTGACTCGCCGTATTTTAATTTAAAATTATTATTACTATAATTAACCAAGAAAGCAAAGTTTATTTTACTTAACTAAAATTACTTTAATACCTCAATCTAAATGGAATACATGCTTAATGATAAAAACTTTAATTTGCCTCACCATATACATACTTGCGCACATAATATTATGATGTATGCTATGATACATAGAATCGCTAAATAATGAAGGTTGGAGTAATTATACGATTATACATTATTTTCTAACAATGAATTCTTTTAGTAATTCATAAACAAACCTTTTTGTTATTTTTATATAATAAAGCCTTCAAGTATTTTTTTAAATTAAAACAGTCATATATGGGCTACTTTTTCCAAAGTGGCCCTAATTGGTAATTGAGGTGCAATTACGTAAGAATGTTCTTTAACGCGTAATTTAATCTAGTGCCAGAAAAACTCCCAGTGTTAATTAAATTAAATTGAAATTATTTAAAAAACTTTCTAACATTTTTTTAACTTATTATTTTTTCGATTAAATTTTTTAATTGAAATTTACTGTTTTTGGAATTTTCTTACTGATAAGTTAAGTTAAATTAAGTTTAGTTAAGTTAAGTTAAGTTAATAATTTATTATTAAATAAATAATTTTTTTAATTCACAGATACTGGAAATCCGCAGCCCATAGTAACCCCAAAATATTAACAGTTGGGAAGCTACCACACAGCATTTATTATTTTGCGTTCGAAAAAAATACATGCCGGTATTCAAAATTATAAGGTTTCATTTTCAAATTATTTTGTAACTTTTACTAATTAGCTGTTCATTAGATTTAATTAGATTTTAAACGTAAAACATTTAAACATCTTCGGAAACTTAAAAATAATGTGGAAATTATTCCATACAATAAATTAAACCGTAAAAATTAAAAAAAAATCTATAAACAGTAGGAAGTCAAAAATGAGGGGAAAAACGTGAATACAAAAATCTAAGAGCAACATACCAATTGAATATATTAAAATTTGGGGGGGGGGGGGTGAGTAAATTGTCTAAATTTGTATTTATTAAGAAAATTTTTCGGTGAAAAACAAGAAGTCGAAATTTGTAATTTACTTAAAAGAGTTTATAATGATAATTTAATTAATAGTGATTTTGAAAAATGTAATTAATAATAATAAATATAATTTAGATAAGGAAGAATTTGATTTGGAAATTAACAGGTGTTAATTGCGATATTTTATTCGGAGATTGGAAAGATTACGGACAGATGGGAACTAAAATTATAATTAATTACTGGATTGAAAAATTGATTTGTTGACAGTGGAATTTTCTTGAATATTTAATTTGAAAATTTATCGAAGAAACTACGAAACTTATCGCTAGCCCGACACCTGAGTGAAGGTATCAAATTTAATTTAATCTTTCCATTTCGGTAAAAATTCAAAAAATTTAATTTTTGGATATAAAGAAAATAAATATTTTTTTCAATTAAATTCAATTTATTATCTTCTTCAACAATCTTGTACGTTAGGACCAGAACTATTCAGAAGTCCGCCCCAAAGAAACAAAAACGTTCCCATACTTAGAGCAGATTTTTTTTATAGTTTTTATTTTTCGAATTCTTCAAAAATTTAACATAATTTCATTTTTCTTCATGGATGATCATCTTTTCTAGTTCTTCCTTGCCTCTTCATGGATGACGGTGATATTACGTGTCGTCTCGGATAATTTTCCTGACGGGATCACGCTTAAAATGCCATTGACGTCAATGTTGAAGTTAACTTCGTATTCAATCGTACCTTTTGGTGCTGGTGGAATTCCGGTCAACCTGAATGATCCCAATAAGTGTTTATTACAGGTAAATTTATTTTGCCCTCTATATAATTGGAATGAAACTTCAGTTTGATTATCATACGCAGTCTTGAAAACTTTTGTGACCATTGTTGGCAATAAAGTATTCTGTTCGATCACAGTAGCCGTTATGGCTTCAATTCCCAACGAAAATGGAACCACATCTTCAAGAATAAAATCTTCAATCACTTGAAAGTCATTTTTGTTTAAGTTAGCTGCTTGTACAGCAGCCCCAATCGCTACAGCTTCATCACGATTTACTGCTTCAGAAAGAGGCGTATCTCTAAAAAGGTCCTGCAGAAGATGCTTAATCCGAGGAATTTTGGTGGAACCTCCAACTAACACGACGTTATCGATATCGGAAGATATCAACGAAGCACTCCTAAGACAATTTTTTACAATTTCCAAAATCCTATCAAACAGCACTTGGTTTAATTCTTCAAACTTTTCCCTGGTAAGTTCTATGTAATAGTCGTTTCCGTTAATCAATCCATACAATTCTATTTCGACTGCTGTACGGAAGGACAACAACTGCTTCTTAACTTCGCACTCTGCCAGTAACTTAGCCATTGTCACCGGATAATCTTCGATATTAAAATTATATCGTTCTTTGATATCTTCCATCAAATAAGTCAACAGGTGCATGTCAAAATCATTCCCTCCCAAGTGAGAATCTCCATCAGTTGCCTTGACGGTCACCTGCCGATTTTCAAATTTTATAATTGAGACGTCAAACATACCCCCTCCTAAATCAAAAACCATCGCGTGTTTGCAATCTTTGGAACTTTTGTCCAAAGCGTAAGTAATCGCCGCAGCTGTTGGTTCGTTCAAAAGCATCAAAACTTCTAATCCGGCTATTTTCCCGGCATTTTTCGTAGCTTGTCTTTGAGAATCGTTAAAAAACGCTGGAACCGTTATAACGGCTTTCGTTACCGGAACCCCCAGTCTTTGCGAAGCAACGTCTTTCAGGTTTTTCAAAATTTTTGCACTAATTTCTTCGGGGCTGTAAAAAACTTCTAGACCGCGCCATTTTATTTTCACTTCTGGATTGCCATTTCGATCGCTGACAGTGAACGGCCAATTTTTGATTCCTTCCTGTACTTGGGGATCACTGAACTTTTTTCCCATTAAACGTTTCACATCTATAAAGAAAATTACTTTGAGAAATTCAAATCCAAACTCAAACTTACCGAAAACTGTGTTTTTGTAGTTTTTGTAAGCTAGGTCTTTGGCTGCCTGACCAACAATGATTTCGTCTTCTTTAAATCTAACGTAGGAGGGTGTTGTTCTTTCACCAACATCATTTTCCAATACATCCGCGCTTCCATTTAAGTATACCGCGACACACGAGTTTTTTGTGCCCAAATCTATTCCAATAGCTAGAACTGACGATTCAGACATTGTAAACAACCGATCAATTGACTGTCGTTATGATTCTGTTAAACTAACAATAATTGTGACAGATTAAATTTAATCGTTCCTGATAAGATTACAGTAGAAGCGAATTCAAAATATAAATGATAAGGTAAATATTGGAATTTAAAAGTAACTTTAAAATTCCTGTCCAAGATTGTGGCACTTTGCCTGAGTGTTATTAAAGTTGCCTAACATTCACAACAACTTTCTTTTGTTTTCCATCGCTCCCTCTTATAGTAAATCATATCATAGTTAAATTTCTACCACGGTTGGAAACTTCCAAACTTAAGTTTTGGAGGAAAAATTAAAACTCACAACTAACAGTTTTCTTATAAACATAAGACGAGTATATTTTGTAATATAATTTGATTACATTGTTTTTTTTTCTGACTACGGTTTGTTAAGTAACACTTTTGCAATTATTAAGCTACATACACAAATATTTCTTGAAGCGCGCAGACGCTTGGATTGTGTAAATCACAAGTTGGATTAAACGCATACTAAAAAGAAATATTAGAGAAATCAGCTTTAAGTAACACAAAAACTTAATTACATTTATCAGATGCTTCCCATCCAATGTGAGCGTTGTTTTTATTATTCTCGGCTTCCAGCCAGGTTTGAAGTGGTCTGAAGTATTCCAACAAACCGCCAGCATCCATCTCACGCTGTCCGGTCAAAATTTCCATGGCGACTGGCCATTCCCGCGATGAACCTAATTGCAGCATTTTCCTAAAAATTAAATGAATGAAATAGCAAAGACGACAGCTTTTTGCAAAATTACTTGATGGCTTCTCCAGCTTTTTTACTCTGGTAGATGTCGCACTTGTGTAAAGGTTTAGCAGGATCATTTGGATCGTATTCACCGGCAATTTCGCAGGCTGCACGATGGAATTGGAATTGAATCACAAAACTGACGAAGTATCTAAAATGAATGGAATTTTAAGTGATTGCAGCAAATACGAAGAAGGTAGCAAGGTCTTACCTAATGTATGGAACATCAGCTACAATGTGATATTTGGCTGCAGGGTCGAATTCTTCGTTACTTCTGTTAATTGGCGGTTCAATACCTTGAATATTGTGGCGATATTGCCACCACCTGCAGTTGTAGTCTTCAAGTTTTGTTTTTCCTTCAAATACTTCCCACCTCCACAGATCCATGAGGTAAGCAAATGGCAAGAAGACAATTTTGTCCAAACCGATCTAAAAGTAGTGATTAATAGGGAATATTTTGAAGAAAATTTTAACCAACCGAGAATAAGTTGTTCAAGTCGCTTTCTTCGCTGTCAGGTTCTTCTGGATTCAATAGACCAATTTTTTTCAAGTGCTTTGTGGTTGAAACCGAGAGAGCCATAACATCACCAACAGCTTCGTGGAAACCTAAAACATTTGCTCTCATTAGATTTTTCTTCCACAATATGTCATTGCATCCCCCCCCTTACGAATAGTTAGTAGGCAAAGACAAAAAGAAAACAACACAGGGTTTTATTTTAAAATGCAAAAATTACCATCGTTCGCCCCTCCTCTGTAAGCCACGGGCTGTGACTTATACTGAAGGAAATATTGAACGTGTCCCATTTCGTGATGGGCGGTTTTTAAATCATCATAATTAACCCTCGTGCATTGTTTAATTCTATAAAGAAAATGGAAGTAAATCCTCAAGCCAAGCACTACCCTAGCACCTTGTAGTATAAATAGGAAGAGAAAAGCATTAAAACAGAGCACATAAATCCTACCAGGATTTGGAGAGTTCCTATATACATATGGGAGATCTTTATAGAGAAGGAAGTATTGAATATGACCCATTTCATGATGTACAGTTACAAAGCTACGCTGTTCCACCCTGGTGCATTGTTTAATCCTAGGAAATGTGCATATTTTAATACTTGGCTAAAATTCCTTACCATTGTTTGCTCCTTCTCTAAATACCGTGGGTTGGTGTTTGTATTGTAAATAATACTGAATGTGACCCATTTCGTGATGAGCAGTTATCAAGTCATCAAAATTGGATCTTGTACATTGCTTAATCCTATTTTATTACAATTATAAACACAAAAATCAGACAACAGTTTGAGAAATCCTTTCAGGAAAGCAAAAATGAGATTTACCTAAAATCTTCTCCGTCGTAGAAGTCCCAAGCGGATGCATGGCAGATTAACTCACGTCCATCTTTAGGTTTCTCCAAAATTGATCGCTCCCAAAACTGAGGTGTCATGGGGTCGAGGTCCAGAGACACGAAAAATTCTTCAGACAGCTTGAACATCTTTAATGGATCGTAACTCTACAAAAAAATTGGTTTAGGAAAAACCTGATTTCGTATGGTTACTTAACCGACTTGTTTCAACATTTCTGCAGTTACGTCCAAAACTTTAGCGTTGGGATAGGGAGAGGTAAAGTTGGCTAGATTTCCCCAAGTTTGAGCCCACATGTTTCCTAAAATAAGGTACCTAGTTAGAACGATTCGTGATTGGGATAACTATATTTTACCAAGAAGATGTGCTGGAATTGGTCCCTTTTCGGAGACGATGTCACCGTAACGTTCGCGTAACTTGGTCCGTATGTAAGCGTGGATTTGCAAATACAATGGTCTCAATTGTTCCCAAAGCTTTTTGACTTGATCTCTAAAATCTGGAGCTTCGTAGCTGTGCAGCCAATATTCTGCGTTGTCCGTAAAATTATTCAAACGTGCGGATTCGTTGGAGAGAGCTACGTATTCTGCGTATAACAGTTTTGCTGGTGCAGTTTTTCGTCTCCATTCGGTCCAAATATGTTTCAGCTCTTCTGGATCTCTTGATTCGATCAAACGGTAGGTTATCTCTGCAAAAAGGTGTTAGAAGAAAAAATTGGCGGAAATGTGGATATCTCACCTGGTTCCAACGCTAGGTCACACTTGGTTTTGTTGTAGTAATCGCATATTTTTGCCGTGGAGTAAATCGTTTGCATGTCGCTGACTATTTTATCCAGCTTTTTATATTTCTCTTCGGGTAGGATGGCCGTTCCCAAAACAGCATATTTCTTGAACTGTCTATGCAAATCATAATCTTTGAAAGTTTTCCAATTAAATTTAATGGTTTCCAGCCAGTCTTCTTTCGTTTCTTTTGCAACCTCCGCATTCACTTCGAGTTGAACTTTTAAATTCGATTCCGTAATATTGGATGCATAATTCCAACTGGCAATCGAGGCTCGATTATTTCTGATCCGTGTTTTTTCATTTAGTAATTGCATAAATGCCCGAGCACGAATTTCTTCCTCTTCGATTGCTGGATCGCTAGCACTTGCATAAACTATAATTTGTATCAGGCACCATAATACAGCTGCTTTCATCGTTTACACTACAAAAATAATGACAATTATTAAACTAACACTAACGGCTACTACGATTTGTAATTTTATATAGAATCAATATTCAACCACAACTTTCTTGCTGGGTAGTCATACGTAAAGTACCTTGTGCTTGTTAATTTTAATTGAGCGCTGTGCACTTATATCGCATCGTTAAAATTAAAAAAAGGACGAAAAAACATTAAGGTGAAATATTGGCGGTTTTGTACGACGTAATCGAAATAAATTTTTTTTAAATATAATAAATTTGCATCGGAGTAATAATTGGATGAGGAGACCCGAAACGGTTCTTCTGAAAAGCATTTTGGGTTGCAAAACCGTCTAAAATTGGGATAGAGGACGCTCAGGGCACAGATCCAAAATTTTCTTTCTAATTTATTGTTTTAACGAAACATTGAAGCAGAAAAAAATTGCTTTTGCAGGTGCATTATCAGCAGAATGGTAAAATAACTTATTGAGCGGAAATAATACGTTTGGAATGACAATGCAGTATAAAAATATATTGATTGCAAAAAACGCAAAACGCGTTTTTACAAGTGGGACAAATTTCATCAGTCGGAGTCCTTAAGGATTCATAGTATCTCCTGATCTCTTGAAAATTTTATCAAATTATGAAATCTAAAATTAGGTAAAACAAATGTCCGGGAAAACAGCCATCGCCAGCCAGTTCCCTTAAGATTTAGGGTTGATTACGTCAAGGCATATAAATAAATTAAATAGTTTTAACTTTGAAATTCATTGCAAATAAACCATTTTAAATGTATCGTTTCAACCTGATTTATTGACAATAATAAATTATAATAATGTGAACAACAATTTTTGTTCAAAATAATTGAAATATTCCCTAATTAAGAAGATAATATTTTCTTACCAAAATATTCTCCTGTAATTTATCAAAATTTGCGTGTCATGTAAACATCGAAAACTGAATGAATATAGGAAAACCTTTGTATGTTGTATTATCAGCAATATGATAAGCATTTTCGTAATCACAATAGGTGGGATCTTAATCAGCGGAAGCAATACTCAAGATTATACTGCAAATGAAAGGAAAAAACATGATATCCAACATTTTCGTCCTTACTGATTTCGGAAGGTAATTCTCAATTCAATAAAAATTATGTTTCCAGTTATGGTTTTCAACAATATTAGCAAAAAGGTGTGAATAAATCTGCATGGTCATTAAAATTACAAAAGTTTTATTTATGATGCAATATATAACAATTAGAGATGCAAAGCTTTTCCCAGAAGAAATAATTAGTTGGTTATGCAAATCATGTTGTTGGACACACGTGCTATGCATTATTGAATTTTTTTAACCTGTCGTGAAAAGTGGATTTAAAAATGGACAACCTTGAAGATCCAGTACTCAACTCAAAGAATCAATCGCGAAACTACGTCTCTGGAGTTATCAGATCAATTTCTTCTGGGTCAAAAGTTGTGGTACTCCCCGGCACATGATGTTTCCAAAAATCCTCACCAAGAGGACCTGGAAGATCTGCCCCAAATTATACTGAGCGTATTAACCTCTTTATTTTTTCAAATCCAAAAAATGAGTGCAAGTTTTATTTATAGATTTTTAGAAGGGAAAATGTAAATAATTCAGCAGGTATATTTTAAAATGACAACCCATTAATTAGAATGGCGATTAGAAAGTTTGTACAAAATTAATAAGTAGATTATCCTTGCTAATTTTAAATCGGCAAATGCTTGTGATTTAAAATAACATGGACACTGCGGGATAATATTTTCAATCTCCAGTTATCTTTAACCAAAACTGTTTTTGGCTAATTATTGACCTGGGCGCATAACCTGTTTTTATTTGGGCTTCTATCCATAAAAAAGTGTTCCTGTTTCCACTATTGAGTTTTAAAAAGTCGAAATTAAAAATTATGTATTGGTAATAAAAAGATTTTTAAATTGCGAATATTGTCCTGTTTTTGGGTTTGATCCTGAAAATTGAGCAGCCTCCCAAAATTTTTGCTTTTTTATTTTTTTTGATAATAAAAGTTTGCAGCAGGATCGTCAACTTACTTTACATGGATGTATGCAAAATTGTACCTTAGTTATGTAAAATTTGGTATGATCAATGGTCAAGGATATCGCCTTAATTAATTTCTTTTTACGAAAATGTTAAAACGTTACCTTTTAAAAATTAGAAAGATGCAATTCGGAAATTTTATTTATAGCCAACAAAAACAAAACCCACCCGAAAGTTTTTGAAAATTTACTGATGCAAAAATTAAAAAAAAGCAAAATATAATTACTTGTATCAACAATGGCAAACAAATCATGGCACTTGCTGGTATGAATGAAGTACACAATTTAAAAAAAAATGACGCAAAAAATGTAAAGTAACTTACCTGTGCTTAACCAACTAGAAAATGTTGAATAACTAAAAGATGTTAGTAGAAAAGCTTTTTATTTCAAAATAGGTGGACACTGTCCACCGTCTTTCCCCAGCAAAGACCGGTTAGGATGGCCAACGACCGCTAACTTGTAAAATAACACAAAGTCAACTTTAATTGCTCTTTTTTGCTGGTTATTGAGGTTTCCGTTGATGACAATAAATTTACTATCAGCGCAACATTATTGCTCAATATACAACTGTATTATGTCTAACTCGAACTAAATTTCAATGTTAAATCGTCGAGCGATTTCAACTTTCCAACTCTTTTTTTATCGGCCCGACACGGTGCAAAGATTATCGTAATTTTTGAACTAAGGACAATTTTCAAAAAACATACATTACCAATAATACCGCGAAACGTAATCTGTATTCTATATTGTATTATTATTGCGTTTTATGTTAAACGAAGCTATCATTGTGTAATAACTACATGAACTAATTACATTGAACTATTACAAAATTATACCGTGCTTGTTGTCACACTTCGTATAACAAATTTTTATGAAAAATAATTTGGCTATGCGAAAAAAAACCATTAAAATTTTCCTGATTGTTCAAATTCTCGAAGAAGCAGCAAATTTTGAACTTACTTAGTTTACATATCTGGTTTTGTCATTATCAACTGTTTTGCCCAATTCAGGTTATTGAACCTCATTGTTGCCATAAATTGGTAATTTATTTTCCATTGATTTAAACGTGAGCAACTAATAATTTAGGCCTACACCTGGCGAGCAGCTGGTTTGGATCAGGAAAAACTTCGTCTGTGCTTCAATTAGCAAAATCTCCAACAATTATTTTATTTGGATTAATCAGCTCTATTATTAGATGCAACTGTCTGCCTCTTTATCCTTGAACTCGTAGGTGACACTGCCAGCATAAAAACTGAAAAATCTTATGAGATTGTTTTTTCCAACAGTGTCAGCTCTCCAGAATAAGAGTGGACAACCAACAATGTTGGTTTTGAATTTTTTCGAACGAACGAAAACTATAAATTTTTCGTTCGTGAAAGCAGATGAAAATTTGAAAAAATCTTGCAGTCCTTGTAGAGGATTAAAAATGTAAAACATTTTAATCGGTTGAAAATTATGAAAAATATCCTGAAGGTTACAAATAAATTAAATGCATTTTTGTGAATGTTTTCATTAATAATCAGGACCTTAAAGCATATTTCATTCTTTGAATTTATGAACACAATTTATGATTATGATATGAACAAATTTCATTGAATTTGTGAACAAAATTCATTGAATTATGAACAAATTTCATTGAATTTATGAACAAAAGTCATTAAATTTATGAACAAAATTCATTGATTTTATGAAAAGAATTCATTGAATTTATGAACAAATTTCATTGAATTTATGAACTAATTTCATTGAATTTATGAACTAATTTCATTGAATTTATGAACTAATTTCATTGATTTTGTGAACAAAATTCATTGAATTTATGAACAAAATTCATTGAATTTATGAACAAATTTCATTGATTTTATGAACAAACATCATTGAATTTATGAACAAAATTCATTGATTTTATGAAAAAAATTCATTGAATTTATGAACAAATTTCATTGAATATATGAACAGATTTCATTGAAGTGATGAACAAATTTCATTGCATTTATGAAAAATTTCATTGATTTTATGAACAAAATTCATTGAATTTATGAACAAAATTCATTGATTTTATGAACAAAATTCATTGAATTTATGAACAAATTTCATTGAATTTATGAACAAAATTCATTGAATTATGAACAAATTTCATTGAATTTATGAACAAAACGTCATTGAATTTATGAACAAAATTCATTGAATTTATGAATAAATTTCATTGAATTTATGAATAAATTTCATTGAATTTATGAACAGATTTCATTGCAGTGATGAACAAATTTCATTGCATTTATGAAAAATTTCATTGATTTTATGAACAAAATTCATTGAATTTATGAACAAATTTCATTGAATTTATGAACAAAATTTATTGATTCTATGAACAAAATTCATTGATTTTATGAACAAAATTCATTGAATTTATGAACAAATTTCATTGAATTTATGAACAAAATTCATTGAATTATGAACAAATTTCATTGAATTTATGAACAAAACGTCATTGAATTTATGAACAAAATTCATTGAATTTATGAATAAATTTCATTGAATTTATGAACAGATTTCATTGAAGTGATGAACAAATTTCATTGCATTTATGAAAAATTTCATTGATTTTATGAACAAAATTCATTGAATTTATGAACAAATTTCATTGAATTTATGAACAAAATTTATTGATTTTATGAACAAAATTCATTGAATTTATGAACAAAAGTCATTGAATTTATGAACAAAATTCATTGATTCTATGAACAAAATTCATTGATTTTATGAACAAAATTCATTGAATTTATGAACAAATTTCATTGAATTTATGAACTAATTTCATTGATTTTATGAACAAAATTCATTGAATTTATGAACAACATTCTTTGAATTTATGAACAAAAAGTCATTGAATTTATGAACAAAATTCATTGAATTTATGAACAAATTTCGTTGAATTTATGAACAAATTTCTTTGAAGTGATGAACAAATTTCATTGCATTTATGAAAAATTTCATTGATTTTATGAACAAAATTCATTGAATTTATGAACAAAATTTATTGATTTTATGAACAAAATTCATTGAATTTATGAACAAAAGTCATTGAATTTATGAACAAAAGTCATTGAATTTATGAACTAATTTCATTGAATTTATGAACTAATTTCATTGATTTTATGAACAAAATTCATTGAATTTATGAACAAATTTCATTGATTTTATGAACAAACGTCATTGAATTTATGAACAAAATTCATTGATTTTATGAACAAAATTCATTGATTTTATGAACAAAATTCATTGAATTTATGAACAAATTTCATTGAATTTATGAACAAATTACATTGAATTTATGAACAAAATTCATTGAATTAATGAACAAATTTATGAACAAAATTCATTGAATTTATGAACAAATTTCATTGATTTTATGAACAAAATTCATTGAATTTATGAACAAATTTCATTGAATTTATGAACAAAATTCATTGAATTTATGAACTAATTTCAATGAATTTATAAACTAATTTCATTGATTTTATGAACAAAATTCATTGAATTTATGAACAAAATTCATTGAATTTATGAGCAAATTTCATTGATTTTATGATCAAAATTCATTGAATTAAGAACAAATTTCATTGAATTTATGAACAAAACTCATTGAATTTATGAACAAAATTCATTGATATTATGAAAAGAACTCATTGAATTTATGAACAAATTTCATTGAATTTATGAACAAAATTCATTGAATTTATGAACAAATTTCATTGATTTTATGAACAAAAGTCATTGAATTTATGAACAAAATTCATTGAATTTATGAACAAATTTCATTGATTTTATGAACAAAAGTCATTGAATTTATGAACAAAATTCATTGAATTTATGAACAAAATTCATTGAATTATGAACAAATTTCCTTGAATTTATGAACAAAACTCATTGAATTTATGAACAAATTTCATTGATTTTATGAAAAGAACTCATTGAATTTATGAACAAATTTCATTGAATTTATGAACAAAATTCATTGAATTTATGAACAAATTTCATTGATTTTATGAACAAAAGTCATTGAATTTATGAACAAAATTCATTGATTTTATGAACAAATTTCATTGATTTTATGAACAAAAGTCATTGAATTTATGAACATAAAATTCATTGATTTTATGAACAAATTTCATTGATTTTATGAACAAAATTCATTGAATTTATGAACAAATTTCATTGAATTTAGGAACAAAATTCATTGATTTTATGAACTAATTTCATTGAATTTATAAACTAATTTCATTGAATTTATGAACAAAATTCATTGAATTTATGAACAAATTTCATTGATTTTATGAACAAATTTCATTGAATTTATGAACAAAACTCATTGAATTTATGAACAAAATTCATTGATTTTATGAAAAGAACTCATTGAATTTAGAACAAATTTCATTGAATTTATGAACAAAATTCATTGAATTTATGAACAAATTTCATTGATTTTATGAACAAAATTCATTGAATTTATGAACAAATTTCATTGAATTTATGAACAAAATTCATTGAATTTATGAACTAATTTCAATGAATTTATAAACTAATTTCATTGATTTTATGAACAAAATTCATTGAATTTATAAACAAAATTCATTGAATTTATGAGCAAATTTCATTGATTTTATGATCAAAATTCATTGAATTAAGAACAAATTTCATTGAATTTATGAACAAAACTCATTGAATTTATGAACAAAATTCATTGATATTATGAAAAGAACTCATTGAATTTATGAACAAATTTCATTGAATTTATGAACAAAATTCATTGAATTTATGAACAAATTTCATTGATTTTATGAACAAAAGTCATTGAATTTATGAACAAAATTCATTGAATTTATGAACAAATTTCATTGATTTTATGAACAAAAGTCATTGAATTTATGAACAAAATTCATTGAATTTATGAACAAAATTCATTGAATTATGAACAAATTTCCTTGAATTTATGAACAAAACTCATTGAATTTATGAACAAATTTCATTGATTTTATGAAAAGAACTCATTGAATTTATGAACAAATTTCATTGAATTTATGAACAAAATTCATTGAATTTATGAACAAATTTCATTGATTTTATGAACAAAAGTCATTGAATTTATGAACAAAATTCATTGATTTTATGAACAAATTTCATTGATTTTATGAACAAAAGTCATTGAATTTATGAACATAAAATTCATTGATTTTATGAACAAATTTCATTGATTTTATGAACAAAATTCATTGAATTTATGAACAAATTTCATTGAATTTAGGAACAAAATTCATTGATTTTATGAACTAATTTCATTGAATTTATGAACAAAAGTCATTGATTTTATGAACAAAATTCATTGATTTTATGAACAAAAGTCATTGAATTTATGAACATAAAATTCATTGATTTTATGAACAAATTTCATTGATTTTATGAACAAAATTCATTGAATTTATGAACAAATTTCATTGAATTTAGGAACAAAATTCATTGATTTTATGAACTAATTTCATTGAATTTATGAACAAAATTCATTGATTTTATGAACAAATTTCATTGATTTTATGAACAAAAGTCATTGAATTTATGAACATAAAATTCATTGATTTTATGAACAAATTTCATTGATTTTATGAACAAAATTCATTGAATTTATGAACAAATTTCATTGAATTTAGGAACAAAATTCATTGATTTTATGAACTAATTTCATTGAATTTATGAACAAAAGTCATTGAATTTATGAACAAAATTCATTGAATTTATGAACAAATTTCACTGAATTTATGAAAAAAATTTATTGATTTTATGAACAAATTTCATTGAATTTATGAACAAAAGTCATTGATTTTATGAACAAAATTCATTGAATTTATGAACAAAATTCATTGATTTTATGAACAAAATTCATTGATTTTATGAACAAAATTCATTGAATTTATGAACAAATTTCATTGATTTTATGAACAAAAGTCATTGAATTTATGAACAAAATTCATTGATTTTATGAAAAAATTCATTGAATTTATGAACAAAAAGTTATTGAATTTATGAACAAAATTCATTGAATTTATGAACAAATTTCATTGAATTTATGAACAGATTTCATTGATTTTATGAACAAAAGTCATTGAATTTATGAACAAAATTCATTGATTTTATGAACAAAATTCATTGAATTTATGAACAAATTTCGTTGAATTTATGAACAAATTTCTTTGAAGTGATGAACAAATTTCATTGCATTTATGAAAAATTTCATTGATTTTATGAACAAAATTCATTGAATTTATGAACAAAATTTCATTGAATTTATGAACAAAATTTAATGATTTTATGAACAAAATTCATTGAATTTATGAACAAAAGTCATTGAATTTATGAACAAAATTCATTGATTTAATGAACAAAATTCATTGAATTTATGGACAAAATTCATTGAATTTATGAACAAATTTCATTGATTTTATGAACAAAAGTCATTGAATTTATGAACAAAATACATTGATTTTATGAACAAAATTCATTGATTTTATGAACAAAATTCATTGAATTTATGAACAAATTTCATTGAATTTATGAACAAAATTCATTGAATTATGAACAAATTTCATTGAATTTATGAACAAAACTCATTGAATTTATGAACAAAATTCATTGATTTTATGAAAAGAACTCATTGAATTTATGAACAAATTTCATTGAATTTATGAACAAAATTCATTGATTTTATGAACAAAATTCATTGATTTTATGAACAAAATTCATTGAATTTATGAACAAAAGTCATTGAATTTATGAACAAAATTCATTGAATTTATGAACAAAATTCATTGAATTTATGAACAAATTTCATTGAATTTATGAACAAAATTCATTGAATTTATGAACAAAATTCTTTGAATTATGAACAAATTTCATTGAATTTATGAACAAAAGTCATTGAATTTATGAACAAAATTCATTGATTTTATGAAAAGAATTCATTGAATTTATGAACAAATTTCATTGAATTTATGAACTAATTTCATTGAATTTATGAACTAATTTCATTGAATTTATGAACAAAATTCATTGAATTTATGAACAAATTTCATTGAATTTATGAACAAAATTCATTGAATTTATGAACAAAATTCATTGATTTTATGAACAAAATTCATTGAATTTATGAACAAAATTCATTGATTTTATGAACAAAATTCATTGATTTTATGAACAAAATTCATTGATTTTATGAACAAAATTCATTGAATTTATGAACAAATTTCATTGAATATATGAACAAAATTCATTGAATTTATGAACAAAATTCATTGATTTTATGAACAAAATTCATTGACTTTATGAACAAAATTCATTGAATTTATGAACAAATTTCATTGAATTTATGAACAGATTTCATTGAAGTGATGAACAAATTTCATTGCATTTATGAACAAATTTCATTGAATTTATGAACAAATTTCATTGAATTTATGAACAAAATTCATTGAATTTATGAACAAAATTCATTGATTTTATGAACAAAATTCATTGAATTTATGAACAAAATTCATTGATTTTATGAACAAAATTCATTGAATTTATGAACAAATTTCATTGAATTTATGAACAAATTTCATTGAATTTATGAACTAATTTCATTGATTTTATGAACAAAATTCATTGAATTTATGAACAACATTCTTTGAATTTATGAACAAAAAGTCATTGAATTTATGAACAAAATTCATTGAATTTATGAACAAATTTCGTTGAATTTATGAACAAAAGTCATTGAATTTATGAACAAAAGTCATTGAATTTTTGAACAAATTTCATTGAATTTATGAACAAATTTCATTGAATTTATGAACAAATTTCATTGAATTTATGAACAAAATTCATTGATTTTATGAACAAAATTCATTGATTTTATGAACAAAATTCATTGAATTTATGAACAAATTTCATTGATTTTATGAACAAAAGTCATTGAATTTATGAACAAAATTCATTGATTTTTTGAACAAAATTCATTGATTTTATGAACAAAATTCATTGAATTTATGAACAAATTTCATTGAATATATGAACAAAATTCATTGAATTTATGAACAAAATTCATTGATTTTATGAAAAGAATTCATTGAATTTATGAACAAATTTCATTGAATTTATGAACTAATTTCATTGATTTTATGAAAAAATTCATTGAATTTATGAACAAAAAGTCATTGAATTTATGAACAAAATTCATTGAATTTATGAACAAATTTCATTGAATTTATGAACAGATTTCATTGAAGTGATGAACAAATTTCATTGCATTTATGAAAAATTTCATTGATTTTATGAACAAAATTCATTGAATTTATGAACAAATTTCATTGAATTTATGAACAAAATTTATTGATATTATGAACAAAATTCATTGAATTTATGAACAAAAGTCGTTGAATTTATGAACAAAATTCATTGATTTTATGAACAAAATTCATTGAATTTATGAACAAAATTCATTGAATTTATGAACAAAATTCATTGATTTTATGAACAAAATTCATTGATTTTATGAACAAAATTCATTGATTTTATGAACAAAATTCATTGAATTTATGAACAAATTTCATTGAATTTATGAACAGATTTCATTGAAGTGATGAACAAATTTCATTGCATTTATGAAAAATTTCATTGATTTTATGAACAAAATTCATTGAATTTATGAACAAATTTCATTGAATTTATGAACAAAATTTATTGATATTATGAACAAAATTCATTGAATTTATGAACAAAAGTCATTGAATTTATGAACAAAATTCATTGATTTTATGAACAAAATTCATTGAATTTATGGACAAAATTCATTGAATTTATGAACAAATTTCATTGATTTTATGAACAAAAGTCATTGAATTTATGAACAAAATTCATTGATTTTATGAACAAAATTCATTGAATTTATGAACAAATTTCATTGAATTTATGAACAAAATTCATTGATTTTATGAACAAAATTCATTGAATTTATGAACAAAATTCATTGAATTTATGAACAAATTTCATTGAATTTATGAACAAAATTCATTGAATTTATGAACAAAATTCTTTGAATTATGAACAAATTTCATTGAATTTATGAACAAAAGTCATTGAATTTATGAACAAAATTCATTGATTTTATGAAAAGAATTCATTGAATTTATGAACAAATTTCATTGAATTTATGAACTAATTTCATTGAATTTATGAACTAATTTCATTGAATTTATGAACAAAATTCATTGAATTTATGAACAAATTTCATTGAATTTATGAACAAAATTCATTGAATTTATGAACAAAATTCATTGAATTTATGAACAAAATTCATTGATTTTATGAACAAAATTCATTGATTTTATGAACAAAATTCATTGATTTTATGAACAAAATTCATTGAATTTATGAACAAATTTCATTGAATATATGAACAAAATTCATTGAATTTATGAACAAAATTCATTGATTTTATGAACAAAATTCATTGACTTTATGAACAAAATTCATTGAATTTATGAACAAATTTCATTGAATTTATGAACAGATTTCATTGAAGTGATGAACAAATTTCATTGCATTTATGAACAAATTTCATTGAATTTATGAACAAATTTCATTGAATTTATGAACAAAATTCATTGAATTTATGAACAAAATTCATTGATTTTATGAACAAAATTCATTGAATTTATGAACAAAATTCATTGATTTTATGAACAAAATTCATTGAATTTATGAACAAATTTCATTGAATTTATGAACTAATTTCATTGATTTTATGAACAAAATTCATTGAATTTATGAACAACATTCTTTGAATTTATGAACAAAAAGTCATTGAATTTATGAACAAAATTCATTGAATTTATGAACAAATTTCGTTGAATTTATGAACAAAAGTCATTGAATTTATGAACAAAAGTCATTGAATTTTTGAACAAATTTCATTGAATTTATGAACAAATTTCATTGAATTTATGAACAAATTTCATTGAATTTATGAACAAAATTCATTGATTTTATGAACAAAATTCATTGATTTTATGAACAAAATTCATTGAATTTATGAACAAATTTCATTGATTTTATGAACAAAAGTCATTGAATTTATGAACAAAATTCATTGATTTTTTGAACAAAATTCATTGATTTTATGAACAAAATTCATTGAATTTATGAACAAATTTCATTGAATATATGAACAAAATTCATTGAATTTATGAACAAAATTCATTGATTTTATGAAAAGAATTCATTGAATTTATGAACAAATTTCATTGAATTTATGAACTAATTTCATTGATTTTATGAAAAAATTCATTGAATTTATGAACAAAAAGTCATTGAATTTATGAACAAAATTCATTGAATTTATGAACAAAATTCATTGAATTTATGAACAGATTTCATTGAAGTGATGAACAAATTTCATTGCATTTATGAAAAATTTCATTGATTTTATGAACAAAATTCATTGAATTTATGAACAAATTTCATTGAATTTATGAACAAAATTTATTGATATTATGAACAAAATTCATTGAATTTATGAACAAAAGTCGTTGAATTTATGAACAAAATTCATTGATTTTATGAACAAAATTCATTGAATTTATGGACAAAATTCATTGAATTTATGAACAAATTTCATTGATTTTATGAACAAAAGTCATTGAATTTATGAACAAAATTCATTGATTTTATGAACAAAATTCATTGAATTTATGAACAAATTTCATTGAATTTATGAACAGATTTCATTGAAGTGATGAACAAATTTCATTGCATTTATGAAAAATTTCATTGATTTTATGAACAAAATTCATTGAATTTATGAACAAATTTCATTGAATTTATGAACAAAATTTATTGATATTATGAACAAAATTCATTGAATTTATGAACAAAAGTCATTGAATTTATGAACAAAATTCATTGATTTTATGAACAAAATTCATTGAATTTATGGACAAAATTCATTGAATTTATGAACAAATTTCATTGATTTTATGAACAAAAGTCATTGAATTTATGAACAAAATTCATTGATTTTATGAACAAAATTCATTGAATTTATGAACAAATTTCATTGAATTTATGAACAAAATTCATTGAATTTATGAACAAAATTCATTGAATTTATGAACAAAAGGCATTGATTGTATGAACTAATTTCATTGAATTTATGAACAAAATTCATTGATTTTATGAACAAAATTCATTGATTTTATGAACAAATATCCTCAATAATAGGGGTTATTTTTACCACCCTGAATTGAACTATTAAATTAATTTGAAATCTTTAATTTGAGATTTTTAATATTTTTATTGACACAAATAAAATAAATAGCTTCTTCAGCTACTGAGAATAAAATTTGCCACTGCGTCTGCTACAATATAGAAGTAACCAAATCCGATATTATTTACACTTTCATAAAATTGAATTTCAAAAGAAAAATAATTAAATACCGCACAAAAATTTAAATACATTAAATTGAACCATAAAAAAATAGCATCTTAAATAAAATCTTGGCTATAAATCTTGACGAAAAGCGAACAGCAAATATCGGTAAAAAGGAAAATAATTGATGGCAGAAACGATAATACCTCTTTTCGAAGTCAATATTGCTTGTTCAGAGCTTCATTTAATTTTTTGTTAAATTTTCTGACTCCAAATTTTTTTATTGTGAATTGAAAAGGAAGTATAGAACCGGAAGACCTGAAAGACGTAAAATTTAAACAATTATTTTAATAAAAACATCCGACGATAAGTGGTTTTATTAATTATTAAATTCTCTCCGCGAGTATCTGGTATTGACAGAAGCACAGTGGCAGAACTAATTAAATTTTTCGAAATTTAAACTGATAAAATTACACTAAATGTTTACAGTGAAAAATCTACGCCTATGTATTGATGGGAACAAAGAACTTAATTATTTTCGTTCTGTCTCATTTATAGCGTAATAATCCATTATGTAATTGCGAAGGGATGTTTATCCTGTTGACCATGAATTTTTTAATTTGATCAATATCAGGATTAGTCACCAAAGAAGAAAACCTGCATACATTATTTGTATGTATGTGTCACCACAACTCAAAAATTAACATTTAAACGAAATAGTTTAATGTTTTTAATATTATAATTATTTAAAAAAGTATTAATTTTTAAAATCACGCTCATAATAGCAACAGACATCTAGCGGCGGCCCTCAGAACTCAGCCATTCATAAATATCCTCGGAGTAGGATACTGCGAAATTCGTGTAGTTCTCAGAACGCCCAACGATTCATAACATTTTTTTTCAGTTCGTTATGGTGCTCGTTCGGTAACTGTGTTAAGATGTGTACTCCTAACCTTATCGTGGTTTTATGTTTTATTATTTCGTCAATTTAGTTTGGTTAATTGGTGATAAAATTTATAAATATTGTTGAACGTTTGTTATTTACTTAAGTGTTGGTATTATTAGGTTATTATTAAATTTTGGACACATTTGTTGTTATTAAATTTGTTGTTTTGCAAAAACTACAACAGCATTAGCGTTACAATTGTCAAATAAAGCACCAATTTGTAGTTGGACGATTTTTTAAAGGTTGTTATGTCGTGTTAATTTTGAACAACAATGAATTCGCGAGGACATTTACAACCTTTTTTGAATAATTCGTTGGCAATTAGGCAGGAAATACAGAGATTTGAGAGTGTGCATCCATCGATTTATGCCATTTACGATTTGATTGATTTATTACCTGATGGACTTGTAGCTGTTGCTCAACAAATACGAGATCACGTCGTATGTATCGAAGGTGAGCTTTAAATTGTATTTTTATGTTTTGTGTGAGTGTGCACTTCGACTAGAAGGCATTTATTTACATGTCTACCTGAAAAAAAGAAGTTAAGGTCGCGTCTACAGGTAGCTAGGGTATCAGGTCGATTCTTGAATTCGTAGCCTCGCCAGTAACGGTAGATGTGAAGTTTTGGGTGAAGTTCACTATTCGACTCTTCATCGTCGAAGATACAAAACTAAAAACGTTACCTCCTAAAAATAGGATCATTTAATTGTCTAATCTGACAGGAGGTGCTAGATTCTCTTTTTAAAGTGGAACCGTATTTACATTATGATAAATAAACTACAAAAGTAAACATTTGCGTTTGAATAACAAAACCTGCACCAAAGAAGCTGAAAGGAAGTCGTTTCTCAAGTTTTGGCTTCTTTGTGTAAAGAAAAAAACGTGCTGTGTACATTCAAATCGTCCAATCCGTAATTATTGCGAATCCAGTATTGTTAATACCGAAGGACTCTTTAAAATGGAGATAAACAAGAGATTTTAGAGATGCTTTCTATGCTGAGTGGAGATTTAAACTTCGTTTCGGAAACAATATACTTCGCATTTTGCTCTAAAGACAATACAATGGGGTTGAAATCAGAAAAATGAAAATGCGTTTGTCTGATAAAGCTTCTTTCTCGAAATTTAAAATCCGATGGTGTTATGTGCAGTCAACCACCTGAAGCCTGAAGATGGTCTGCGAATTTGTAATTGTCGTAAGGCACGGAACCACCTATAATTAGGGGTTGCCGCTACCTCAATTATCTTTCAGTTTAGTTTCAAAATCTTGGTGTGCACACCACTCCCTTTCATATTTACTTAGGGTGTAATTTGCGGGGGCTGCTATTCCGCACTAGTTGAGCGCTCCAGGTGGTAATATCAAACTATGCTGCTTGCATTTTCCAAATATTTTGCAATTGGTAGCCAACTAAATCTTGATAACCATTACAAGAATAATAAATCTGCTAAAGTACAGGTAGCTTTCCTACAAGTGCCTAAGATAATTAAGATAATTGCCGCAGTTAATTACCTTTTAAACGATAATCCGGGGCTTAGTTTCTTGTAGTTTTTTGCAGGAAGTAAGTTTGGACAGTTACTTAATGGTTGGAAAGGTAGTTAGGGTGTGGGGTGATACCTGATGGTAACTTTAACAAATTAGTTAAATGGTTTCGTGTCAGAACGACGCGACGTGAGAATTGCAGATTCCATATAACTCGAATAACTTATGCTAAACAGGAGAGACACAATCCGGCGTATATTTAGCCCTGTTTAATTGTAACAGAGATAAGCCTTGAAAGGTGGTTCAATGATATACAAGATTTAGTAAACAAATTTAATTAAAATTTCAATGGAAACAGCTTACAGCAAACACTAGCTTCACTAAAGTGATAAGAAATATAAGCGTTCAGGATTAATGATAAACCGGTAGTCTTCTTCACCTTTTATTTCCACTTAATGCTACCGGCGGCGTCGAAATGAATGGAATCATGAGCTGGTTATGAAATCTCAATTGGCAAAATGTTGACGTTTAAGTGTAATTTTTTAAATTATTCTTCTGGAAAGAGCCGATATTAAACGCATGAGATTCACTTCATAATGGAATGGGCTTCATTGAATGCTAGATGATATTTTAAAAGTGACCTTCCTGGATTATATGTCTAGGTGCAGTATGAACGAAACTTCCAAACATCGGTTTGGAGGATAAGGATGGGTCAGATATGAAAGGAAGGAAAGCTGTTCCATTGTAAGTTGGAAGCTGCTGGAATGAATGAAATGGATGAATTATAGAATGAAATCGGCAGAAAAGACGATAAAGTCCTGTTAACATTTTTGCGATCAAGGACAAAGTTTGATAAATACACAGTACTGCAATTGATGAACATTCAACTGCCAAGCACAATCCCATCATGGGATTTAAGGTGAAATTCCGTTGACCATCACAATGCAGCTACCGCAAGTATACCATCATATTTGTAAACTGGAGAAAAACCATTTCAATTTTTTTTTGATGAATTATGGTAGTGGAAGACGTACATTACAATGTAAACATTACATGTAAACTACAAAAATTGAAAGCGGCTACTGCATTGGCTGTTGTTACGTCGAACACACGGACCGTCAACCGAATGAGTTTTTAATGTATTTTCTATACGAAAAATTTAATTCTCTGATTAATAATTTTTTCTTATATCTATAAAAATCTGTGGGACATTTTGGGTGTTAACTCTGTTATCTCTGTAGCTGTTATACTAAGAGCCTTTAAACCACGTGCGATCTAAGCAATAAGTCTTCGTCTTTCTTATGGCTTAGGTTGAAGCTTGGTGCGCACGCCGGAGTATCAACGTAAAGGCACCTATTTTCTAAATATCAGCTTCCAGCTATGTATTTGCTGTTTGTTTTCATTGGTGTTTTAACTACTCCCCCCCCCCCCCGAGACTTTTGGAATTGGAAGCAAGAAAATTTATGTTGTTTTAAAATAAAACTGTATATAAGGAACCAAGTCAGCAATTCTTTCCATTAGCACCTCCGATTAGTCAATTTTTATTACCAACCAGAAAAATTCGACCACATTAATATTTTCAGTTTATTTTCCAAATTTGAATAAAAATTCATTAATAAATTATTGCTTATTTGATTAACGAGGAAGAAAAGTGTGAAGGTTGAATATTTTAATTATTCAGAAAAACAGTTGCATATTTAAAGTAATTATACATTTTTTTATATCATAATAAGCACTAATACGAAGAAAGAAAGGGAATAAGATTAACTTATTTTGAAAAATCTCACAATTCCAGGGGCGTAGCGAGTATTGTTGTGGCCCGGTGGCAAAATATGTAAGGAGGCCCCCCTGTCCTAAAATAAAGTGGTTAAGAAAAAAAATTCATAGCTTCCAACAAATAAATAATATTATATAATTCTAAAAAAAACAACTGAACAATTTATATTCTTATAAACAAAGTCACGTGTTTTGATATTTAGTTCAACCTTACGATGACGTTTATGTTTATTCTACTATTATATAGAACAGGAAATGGGTCCCGAAAATAATACATTGCGAAGAAAACAAAATTTTCTAGCGTTTTAAATTATTTTCTGTTAGGGGCTCCCGCGCGGACTCAAACCGTCTGGGCCCCTGTGCGCCGCACCGAGCTGCCCTATCATAGCTACGCCACTGCACATGTCTCCTAGTAATAAATTCTCTTAGAATGGGCATTGACTATCAGAGGCGAAATAACACGTTTTTGTTATTTTCTAGTTTTTTTTCTACGATACTTCTACTTTACAATGTTACAATGCAATAAAACTTATCTCTATGTGAACAGTACTTAAGTGTTTATTGTAAAAAAGGGGCCTTGAAAAAATCTAAGGGTTTTTACTTAAAAAGCAATCGCTCTTTCTCTTCCATGCATGTAATCTGCTATTGAAGGCTTTCACACCTGTAGTTTACTTTATTTTGAGAAGAATGCTCTTAGCAAATTACCTCGGTGGTTTGCCATTGTCTTCCGGGGGAAGATGGTTAGCATCAAGTTCTTACTCTATCAGGGAAATTTAGAAAATTAAAAATTACATTAAATATAAGCAATTTATAAGGGTAGATCATAGCAATATTTAAGATTGATTAGATAGATCTGCCACTGCATTCTTTAATTCTTCTTAGCATATAGTGACGACGGTTGTGGGGGGGGGGTATAATAACATTAAACCAATATCGTTGCTAAACACCTATTTATTTCCCATTATTTTGGTTATTTTTCTGAAATTCCTTCTCTCGTCATGAACTTCTTTGAGTTATAACGGCGCAGATGAGCTCAATTTAATACTGCCGGCTGAGAAAGTTTATTATATTATAAAAATAATTTCTGAAGGGCAATATATAACGATTACGTTTAAGAGGGTGTCACTTTTGTACTGAAACTCATGTTTATGTGGATAAATTAGCAGGATAATGTGTCATAACAAAGCGCAAATTAAACTGCCGGAATGACATTGTCTTTTATATGCAAGATTAATAAGGGTCGGTTTAGACGGCACACTTTGAATTGTCCAATCGGGAAGAACTATGAAATCATCTTTCACGACTGCCTGCGGTCTAACAGCACGATGATTCCTGATGGCGTTCTAGTAATACCACAGAAGAAAGTTGCTTTTCACTTCTTTAATATAAAAATTTGAGTGCTATAAAAAAATCTCATTAGTACATTGGTGTGTGAAAGGAATTCTCATCTTCCACTTTGCACCGTTATTTGACGGTTATTCAAACTTGAATGAAAAGTTATGAAAGACATTAAAATTTACACAGTTTTGCAGGCACCTAAATTTAGAAACAATAACTTAGCAGGTTTCGAGATTATCAATATTTCTATTTTAATGTTTTTATGAGAGGAAACTTATATTTCAAGCCATATAAATTTAGTGCCATATCATCAGGTTTTACGATACCTAATTGCGTAATAGATTTAGCATAAATGTTAATTTGGTGCCAAATTTGCCTTTCGAGATGTAAATTTTGTTGTATATTCAGTGCAAATGTTGTGTTTATTATAATTATTTACATAATACTTTATTTAAACGGTTTTCTGTGTACGATTACTTTTGTAAAGTTTTTCTCATGTAGACTTTTAATGTCCCATTGTATACTCTCACATTCTAAACGGTACCCGTATGCATGTAGTCCATTATTACATTATTACATAATCGATATTTAATTACTAAACTGATGCACATCGGTTTTAGTGCGTTAACCAGGCGTTTAGTCCATCGATTATCCTATTAAATGCTACCATTTGTATCAATCAAAAATTGTCAATACAATAACGCAAAGGTTAACGTGAAATCCCAACCACGGTATTCCTACTTACGAAATGTTGACCCACATTTCAAAATTTTACTGTGGTTTCGAAAAGTATATTTTGGCAGGTACTAATCGTCTGTGACGTCTGAAGAAGCTATTTTGGTTTATGTATACTTAAATTGGTCTTTTACCTTCTTATATTGCCTGTGATTGTTCAGTCTTGTTTTACGGAATTATCTCCGAATTTTAAACGATGGAGTACCCCAGGGGGTGCTTGGTAGGCCTCTATTGTTCAATTGGCTGCGTTTACAATTACTTGGCTTAATTTAAAACTTTGGAACTTTTAAAAGTTAGCAAGCACACTGATTGATGATCCAGTTGGAGTAACCCCATCATTTGGACTGTTTTAACTTTTAAATCCAGCAGTTTGAATGATGATAACAAAAGAAGTCCATTAGCATATAAACGAATACACCTACCTACCCACTGCAGTTTGCATCGCGGCTATAGACGCTCTAATTTTATGCTAGACGTAGCTAATATGATTTCATCGCAATTTCACCATCAAAGAAAAACTTTGGTTATTTTTAGACTCCATGCGGTTGTTTAAAATTAATTTCCTAAGTTAGGAAACGGGCTGTGTGTTTGTTTATCAACAACAGTTTAATCACCTTTTCAAATTTTTTGGGGAAGCAGCGATAAGATCTGGTGACGTAATCGAACAAATAAATTGTCCAAATATGTGAAAAGGTGTTTGTTTATTAATATTGTTCGAAAAACATGATTAGATATGCGAAGCATAATATTTGAATATTAATCCATTCGAAAATTTTAATAGCGAATTAGATTGAATCCTAAAATTTGCACGATTTATGAAGGCACAATTTTAATATGTCAACGATTAAGTGGGACTAATATAATTATGATATAATGAAGTGTTAAATTATGTTAAGCCACTTGATGTGATTCGATTAGAAGTGGTTCTTCTGAAAGGAGCTGATTGTTTATAAATAAATTAGCACTTTGTGCGCCTATAAATATTTACATACATTCTTTTCAGATAAAATTTGTATTATTACCAGTGAAAGTAGGTGGAAATTGGACAATTATCTTGTGCGCCTCGCCCGATGGGCGCCCCTTGCCATTTTATTTTTACAAAATAAGAAAACTGGTTGTTCTGTCCGTCATACCTAAAGCGGCTTCCTCTGAAATTCTCAGAGAGATACCCAAAAGAAGCGGTGTTTTTTTTAATCAGTTAATGATTGTGCCAGTAGCTACACCCATCGGGAAATTTTTTAAACACAAACATACTGTGCCTGCTCCCTTAGTTTATGGCCCCTCGAACAAATAATTGGTTCAGCATAATTACATTTCTATTTATCCGCTGTTTCCTATGTGAAAAGTCAAGGAAAATTCCTTTACAAATTTGTTTCTTTTGTAAATAAGTTTGGATCAAACGTTCATTTTGTCAAGCAACATGTTCGGTTAACTTAAATTGGATATTTATGTGGGTGGATCCTTGAACTTGTTATTATGTGATGTACAAATAAAATCTGAAGGTTTAATGCCGTAATTTACATATTTTTGCAAAGCGACTTGTGATTACTCGAGAGATTATTATTTATGATTTATGTACAACAAAACTATTAAAAGATGAAGCACGCGGTTTACCACCAATCCACACGCAAGTTTAAATATATACAAAAGACTTACGTGTTGACAAAATAGGCGGTTTTTTTTCCAAATAAATGCGTTTTTTACAATAGAAAATGATTGCTTGTAGAGTTAGTTCAATTTTGTTTCGTGGTAGTCCAGGTAGCTATATCGCTCCCTGGAGCAGAGAACTCGTGCACTCCGGTATCATTTTCCGTTCAAGATTACCAAACTTGTATATTATGTTCCCACTTTCCAAATTATTATCAAATGTATTCATACCCCGACTGAGACAGGACGAAATATACCTATTTCACTTACAAATTAGTTCTTTCAAAGCTGCTTTTATTAAATCAACGTTAGCAAACCCATTTCCATGGAAATCTTCGTAAATTAGGAAACAGTGAGTAATCACTGGGGACCACAGACTATGCCTGGACTATTTAAAGGATTATTAATTTCTCGAATTCATAGTAGGTATTACAAACAGTATAATATTCCAGATTTGTTCACTTTTGACAATGTTCCACAAAACATATGATTTTCTCTTCTTATCTAAACGCCGGATTATCGTTGGTGTTCTTAGTTTAGATGCTTATCGATCAGATCAGGTCAGGTCAGGTATTCAACACCTGATCTGATCAGATCGCACAACCAGGGTAAGAAATTGTTAGTTTAATTAATTATTAATTTGTTCATTTTGTCTCACCTTGACTTCAATTTTGAATGATGAATGAAATGAAAAACGGTTTAAAATACAGTGCTTCAAATTTTTTACTTACTTACAACAACAAGATTTGATAAAATTCATGTAATTTTTCAATTAAACCGTGAGGTTTATTAAAATTTACAAATTGTTTCATTCAGACTGCTACAATCGAAAATAAAACGTAGGAAGTCAGTAGGTTTCCAGAACATCTGCAGATAATGGAATGAAGGAAGCAAGAAATTGAGAGAAGTTAAAAATTAAAAATCCCCAATTCGATAGCTTCACGTTCACGACAATTTTGGGTTTTACTTTCTTTCCCGAGTCATAAAAAGCTAGCAAACGTGGAAAAACAATAAAATTTCCTTGCCCTGTGAATCGCACTTTAGTTTCCACGGATGCTTTTTACTGCGAAGTATTATAAATTTTAAGCTAATTTTCTCGGTAAAATTTCCCACTATTCAAAACTAATCCCTGACATTGACGTGTTATGACTAATCTTTTACAGGAAAGGAAATATTGATTGATTTTCTCGGTGGAAGGTTTTCATGTGCAACGTCCTACTTAATACGTAATTTTAAGTAAAGGAAAATGTTAGAAAGGAACGGTAAATTTAATTTTATTCTCCATTGGTTAATGTAATCTTGCGTAAAAAACATTTCTTTTCTACCCAATTGAAGTTATTGATAATATCGAATTATTTATTATTAAATGAATTAGCTATAAATTGGCTCTTTTTGTTTGATTAAATTTCAAGTCGCCGGATTTGTGATTTACAACCGGAAATTGTTCTACATACTTGCTCTCCATAAATAGATTTTTTTGTAGAATGCTTCCGTAGGTTTGATTGAAATTTTTAAATTTATGCGAAATAGTGGCGCAAATTTAAAAGGGTTTCCCGTAAAAGCGAGTATTATTTGTTTTATTATTGAAACAGTGCGATGCGAAATCGATAACTTACTGTGGTTGTTGATACGGTTTTATTTTTTTAATCTAAAAATAATTAAATCAAACTCATCGGTTTTTCTCTCGTTTTGACACCGTGCATGCTTTATTTTCGTTAAACCAGGCGAAAACGTGCGGATTTCCATTTCCTATCCTATTGTGTTAAATAAAGGTTCCAAATTGACCCTCAAAATAAATTTCGGATATCTCGACAATGTAGTTGGTTCGTTTCGGACTTTTATAAGAATTGCGACACGATAAGGAAAACATGGGGTGAGAATCATAATTATAGCAATATTGTCTATAAACCTAAACGGTTTCGTTTCACTTATCTGCGGATCGTAATAATCTTGTGGAGAGCTTTTAATTCCATATTTTCGGGAAGCTTTCCATGGCAGTAATAAAAGCGTGCTCTTTTTTTATAATTCCAGCACGCAATCATTTACGTACGCAATGTGGAATGGCGTCTGGATGTCTGCATGCAAAAATTTATATTAAAAATGTTGTCACGGAATTTGATATCGAATGGTAATTAGTAACCTAAAACCAAAATTAAATCCCAAACGAGATTTTTATCAGAAACGAGGTTCTCTGTTGTTCATTAGGGTTGTACTTTTATTACCACTAATTTTACGATTTTTACACCACATAAAGATTTTTAATGTACACAAATACACAGCGTCCCGACGTCTGGTTATATTCGACGCCAGACAGACGTTACCTCGTTACTGCATCATTTTACCAGTCTAAATTTTTTGAATACTTAACCGAAACGAACGGGCGTCATCTCGAGAAAATGAAGTCGTTTCCAAGTTTGTCCATTAAGTTCTTCCATTATCCAATTATTAATTAAGAGGGTGCAGCAGCTTCTTCCCGGATCGATACATGTTGATGTTCTTGTAGTTATATTTCAAATTTTAGATTGATAGTTAGGTGACTTACGTGCCACTTACTCGGATTTGCAATAAATTGATTTGTTTAACAGTTACGATTTTTTTAAACAGTTATCCGCACCGTATTGCGTGATTAATTTCGACTACCAGGTTGCAAATTGTTAATGATTTTTTTATTTAATTGTGGCATAACTTGAAAGTAACTAATCGCTCGCTGGATTTTTCGTTCGTTTTACCTTTTTTCCGTAATGAATTGTATCGTGTGACTCGGATAAAGGTGAAAATTAATAGTGCGTAAAGGTATTTAAACTCGTTGATATATATAATTTTGTTTTTGATGAAGCTGATCGAATAATTTTTTGAAGCGTATCAATATGTTGTGCAGTATCGATTTATACGTGGATTGTTTGTTATTGGATAAGAAAATATTACGTGGACTTGATACCGCTCGGGGAGTTTTGCTCATAAAATGCTGCCGTAAAAATGAAATTTTTTCCATGTTTACATTTATTGTTTCTGTAAATTGCAGATAAATTGGAGAATTTATTGTAATTTTTCAAAAATTCCGAACGCAGCAGAATTCGCGCCCCCGTCCGTTTCCTTACGTGAACACTCTTTGTTTTGTTTTAATCGGAGCTTTTCCGGAGAGAACCTTCGAATAAAATTTACATTAATAATTAATTTTTAACGAGAATTTTATAAAATGTCATTGGTAGACCTTTTCAATTTTCGTGCAAACTGAATATAATGAAATTTTCTTGAAATTATTTTAAAAGATCTGAATGGAGAAGCTTCGAAAATTTCCATATTTCATTTCCTTTTAATTTGTTTTTCCTTAATTATATTTTTCAAAAAACAGTTCGAGTGGGTTTAAAATATACAACCAATTTCATAATTCTTCCCGCAAGGTGCTTTTTCACACGTCCTATTGATCTGGAAAAAATAAAACCGATGTGTCCTAATTTGTTATCGGGCATATTTGAATTATAGGCTGATCGAAAAGTCATTGCGGAAACTAAATTTTGTTGTTGTGTATGATTCGTGGATAGACGACGGTGGTCGTTTGAAATAAATGTGATGTAATAAATTTCTACATAACCGACCCTCTAAAGCTCTTCCTGAAAGATAACAGAAATTTAGTGATATTTTTTTTGTTGTCCAGCAACGTCAGCAGTGGTTTGCTGCCACTGTTGGTCGAGTATGGAACGAAAGTTTTCATTTGGGTTCAAAGTTTAATTCAATTTGCTCAGGAACAAAAACTATGCATGATGATTCAGTTCAGAAATCAAACTTCTATAATAATCTTGTATCAATTGAAAATTATTTGGATGAAGAAGGGGGGGGGGGCGTGAAATTAAAAAAAAGTAATAATTTATTGTAATTGTTGATTTTATTGCATTCAGTATAATTTTCAAAAAAATTAAGACGTGGTTTTTCAATGCCCTTAGAAAATTCAAAGAGATCAAAGGAAAACGTAGTAAAAATTTATTTAGAAAAGGAATTAAAACTATATTAAAGATATGCGGATGAAGAGGGGGGGAACGTGATTTTTTTATCGTCGGTGTTTTAAATTCCTAAGAAATTAACAAATTATTATTGTAATTGTTCATTTTATTTTCATTTATAAAATTCATTAATTTCCAAAAACAAAATAAGACCCACTTTTCAATACTATTAGGAAATTCAAGTAGGTCTAAGGAAATTAATTGAAAAATGATAAAATAAACTTAAGTTCAATTATTTGTAATCGTTGGTTTTTTAAATTTGTAGGAATTAATAATTTCTTTCAATTTTCATTTTCTTTTCATTCATTAATTTGTAAAAAAGAAATTAGGTCTCGTTTTTTCAATATTCTTAGGAAATCCAAGTTGGTCTAAGCTCTAAAGAAATTCGAAGAAATGAAATTGAAAATTCGAGGAGATATGTAGAAATCCTAGTAAATCACAGGAAATTCTAGAAAATCTCGGGAAACCATAGTAGAAATTTACTTTAAACTGAATTAAAAAACAGTATTTAAAATATTTGGAATAAAAGAGAGGGGGGTGAAAATTTTTAAAAAATATAAAATAAAATTAAGTTCAAGTATTTATAATCGACAGTTTTTTACATTTGTAGAAAAATCATAATTTATTGTAATTTTCTTTTCATTCATGAATTTGTAAAAGAAATTAGGGCTCTTTTTTTTTAATGCATTTAGGAAATTTCTGGAAGTTTAAGGAGATCAAAGGCAATTTCTCAAAATGCGTCAAAATCTGATTAAATAGAAAATTCTAGATTATCGCAGAAAATCATAATGGTAATTTAAACAATATTGAAAAATATGCGGGAGAAATGGGGGGGGGGGGGAGAGAAACGTATGATTGTTGAAAAACCATAAAATAAATTTACACACTTCCTTTTAAATTCGTAAGAAAGTAAGTTTTTCATTTATTAAATTCATTGATTTTCAAAAAATTAAGACCCAATTTTTTAATACTTTTAGGAAATAAGAAGATTAGAGGATGAAATTAAGGATTAAAGTCTGTGGAAATAGAAAATCAGGAAATCTTGGGAAATCTTAATACTACAGGATGAGCTTTTTTCGCTTTTTCAACTTTTACGAAAGAAATCCGGGAAATCTTTCAAAAATTTCGTGAAAGGATAATATCTAGGATTTACAAATATGCCTTCGGCCGATATTAAGGCAGTGTTTCCCAACGTTAATTGTTAAACAATCCGCATTTGAGTTTACTTAATTTTCATGACACTTCAGTTTTAGTCCTGTTTAAACTTAGTTTTGTAAACTTTTAGTTAAACATCAAATAATCATTTTTTATTAAAAAAATTAACAATTTGCTAATATTAGTTCGCAGTTTTCTGCAATTCTACAATTTAAAGACAAACAATCCAGTGTATATTTTGCTTGCGCTCCCTTACACAATGCTCGATCCTGTTTATGTCGTAAATTTTAATTACCGAGTTCGTGTTTATAACGATTAATAATTAACACACTACAAACTACGGTTGTTTAATTACCGTTTTATTGAAAATACAGTAAACTTTACACTTTGGAATGTTTTCTCGAAAATCTGCTGAAAATGCTTCCTTTGATTAACAAGAGGAAATTGTTAACCTGGTCGTACGTAGATATTAAAATATTTTTTCGAATTTAAATGAGAAAATATTGCTGAAAGGGGGAGATGACAAACAAGAAAATTTACAAGCAAAAAATCGAAACGGACCGTTTCATCATTTTGCTGAAAATAAGGGCAAAAACTGCATATTTATCGACAACAAATATTTTAAAATTTAGTTTTGAAATGCAATTCCAAAGAAAACTTTTGCCAAGGTTTGATTATGTTGTCTGATCGTAAATCAGCGTAATAATCTGGAGTAATAAAGTTTCATTTTTTTATGGGTGCTTGTAAATTACTGTACCATGTATACTTAGATTCACGCCCTAATGATGTCCTTGTCATCACGACATTTATGTCATCAAGGTCTTTCTTGATCTTATTCTTAACAATCAGAATAAAACATTTGCTTTGACATAATAATCAATGTAAATATAATTAAATTGAAACGCTGGAAAATTCGCATTTACAACGTTACATAGTTTCATCCATTATCGAAATTAAAACACAAATTTCATTTTCACGGTGTATTGTTTTTTGTTTACTTGCCCAAATTAATTTTTAGCCATTGCTCGCGACTTTTTTGGCTGAGATCTATGCCAAATTATTTTCTAAACAATTGGGAAAATTCCAAAAAATTCCGTATGCATAGACAGCAATTTTTAGCATGTTTTGGTTCGATTGCAGGTTGGTGACTCGTCTGCATTCCCGTAATTTTACATTTATTCATAGTGCAAATATCTAAATGCAATTCTGGTAAGCATTCGTTGTTTGCATTCTTATGAGCTGATGATTCAAATTGGCGACAATTGTATTTTGCATGCCAAATAAGCACCTACCTGTTTCCGCCTTGCACGGAACACACCAAATCCCACTTTGATTTTCACCATTACTTTGCTCGTCGAATCCTAACAAATCGAATTTTTAATTAAACTGGAAACGTTAATTATATAAACTTTCTAAAGTACTACAAGAATTAGTAAATAAAATAAATTTGAGTGCGGTTTCGCTTAACCATAACCTACTTTGCTAATTATGATCTTTACAATGAAATAATGAAAATTTTGAACGATGTTTTGCCATTGTATGCAAGTTAGCTCGAGTAACAAATTTTGCCCACATTAATTAATGTGACTTCACTTTTGTTTTCTTGATTTGCGTAGAAGGTCGACCCATTTTATCTATTTAATTTGTTGGGTTCAAAAAAACCGTTCTATTCTTTAGAAGATGGTAATAAGAACGACTTAATTATCAAATGTCCACGTCTGACTCATTGCAAAGTTCAAAATGATTGACCACACTCAAAATAATAAAAAAGTTACTCGTCCTGAATACAAAGGAGAACTTTGGGAAATTCGAATCCATTCAAGGGATTCACACTTCTCCGTTATTTTAAAATTCATCAAACGACTTGCACAATCCAATGACAGAGCTTTTAATTCATATGGTAATGGTGGTGTTAAACCAGCTTTGGCACCTGTGTAAGCAAGCGATATTAAAACGGTAATCATCGTGGAATATTAGTTCAAAATTGATTGTTACGTCTGCAGAGATTAAATCAAAAATTTTAAGTGCTCGATTTTTTTATTGTTGCTGTTTAGCTCCAGATGGTAGAAGTTCGATTCCCTATAGAGTTAGTTTTTTGTGCAGTCGATTCAAAGTCCGAAACAAAAATAAATAAATTTTTAACTAAAACTCGCCAACAAAGGAAATCACCGTAAGCTTTTAAGACTTTCTAGAATTATTTTTGTTGTGCTTTCACTTTTGTTATTATAGAATTGTTGGTGAGCCAGTACATTGTTGCTGGTAAATTTTACTTGATTTCTTCGCTTTGGCTCGATCGTTCCAAAATCCTACTCAAACTATTACATTTTTATTATTGAGAATTTTCACGTAGCTAAATTATGATTAATTTATTACAGACGCCCATGCATAAAAAGTAATTTTATGGTTCGCTGGGTTTGACACTTCTTATTTTGTACGGTTACATATTTGAGAAAACGATAGAAAATTTTCTATGTATTGGGAAAGCACAAGTTTCCACCCAAGTACCAAAAGGTGGTCTGGATGATTCTGTTCCTTGGAATTTCGAAAAGGACAATTACATCCTTGAGAAAATGCATCCCCAGCAGCAATCGTTCCAAGATGGTGTTTCATATTATTTAGATGTTGTGCTTTCTCACTTTCGTCCTGGAAGGTTTTTCAAATAAATTTTTCAATTTTAAAATTATTATCCAATATTTTGCATTCCCGTTCAAGCCGTATGTACGTGATTTTTTTGAACATCAAGTGAGCATCAAAATTGAATTTCGTGCAAACTTTCGCAAATGCAATTTATAGTCAAATCTAATTTCTGAAGTTTTATTTTGTGTTTGTAATTTTTATACGATCCGGTTCAATAAATTACTGCAAATAACGCTGCAGTGTAGCCGGGTTTATCGGTTTGTGCATACAAAGCTCGGGTCATGAATTTTTCATATTTTCAAGCTATGAAGTTTTCTGTTTGATTCCTGAGTGAATATTTTTGTTACCTCTGATTCTCTGCATATTACATGCCGATTGGTATGCAAAGCTGTTTTCAACGTGGTTATCCTCAATTTGCACAAGCACAATACCGTCTCGCCCGCATTCTTTCCGATACCGCATGGCAAATAATGAGAAAAATTTTATTTGCTCCTTGAGGTTGCACAAAGTTTTCAGTTATTTGGACCGACAATGTGCCAAGTTGGAGTCAAGTATTCCCTCGTCTTTGGCTCGATGATGCATTTTACTGCAATTCACGAGAGCGGTTTTTCAAATATTTTTTTGAAAAGCTTTAAATAAAAAATCATCAAGTATCGGCGTTATCAAAGAAGTCGTTAGTAGTTTTCAAGTTAACGACGTTCTGAAAAAGAGCATTGGAAATGCGTGACTTAAATTCGAAAGTGAAGGTGGAAAATTGGATCGGCTGCCGCGCAACTTGCTATTTCTGTAAATAATTGAGTAGATAATGTGACACTTGACAAGGCCGTCTTATTTCCGATTACGTCAAGAACCGATAACAGCTCGTCAGTGCAAATTACTTATTTTGAATGTTCGATGCTAAATTTGATTTTTCATCTCTGCACATAAATTACATCTTTTTTTTTGTTTCAGGTAAGATGAGAATATCCACCAATTAAGTTGAGCTACCGAGGTGAGTTTTTTGGGAAACTTACTCCGGAGAACTTTCTGGGTGTTTGGAAGTTTTTCAAGAAGTTAACCGCAATTGCGATATTTTAAATTTGAATTAAGTTATTAATAGCAAATTTCCTTTGCGGTTATTACACTTCCAGGTAGTGGAAACCGCAATTTATGAACGCTCAAAGCCGAAATTATTAAACAATGTGTGATAAATTTGGTTTATGTAAACTTGAAAAATTTGGGTTTAAGGTTTACTTTGCTTTTGGCAATTTTAAATATTTAAAATTACAGATTACACGAACAAGATAATGACACATTTTGTAACTTTCCAACTTTTCTAATTTTGAGCACAATTTTATAGTTACATAGATTCCACTTATAAAAAACGAAGAAGTCTACCGAATATGTAAAGCGACGTGCAAAAGTAATTAAGAACTTTTTACTGGTTTATTTCTTTGTCTCGACTTCGGAAAAGGGATCTGGCGAGCTTCTCATCTCACTTTGTTTCTTGAATTGTTTTACTGAATATTCGAGATGTAGGATTTTCAGCTTAATAACATTTTGCTAAGAACGAATTGTGCAGCTACAGGGTGGTCCAATCACGGTGTACAATATCGAAAAATTACTTGTAATTACATTGGAATACTTATTATTACAGCTTATTATCTAATGCTGCTCGGAGAGATATCGCTGATCCTGTCCAAGCTAGGCTGGAAATGCAGGTCTTTCGGCTCCTTAATCCAACAAAATGACTGTTTTTCAATTTTATTCCACATTACATGAACGGTTTAATCTGTTCCGGCGAAAACGACGAGCTTTGTAATATAAGTTAATTGTTTATATTTTGTTTTGGATAGCTCTTCTGTTGTTTATTTATTTTTGCTTTGAGAGATGTTTATTAGTTTATAATTTCAGTTTTAATTAAGAACTTGTAAACATTTCGTTTGTTGATTAGTTGAAGTGGCACTTGTTCGTATGTAGTGATAGTAAAAGTACCATTATGCTTCAATTCGATCTACATTTTAAGTGGCTTGTTTATTACTTTCACCTTTGTTGAACATTCCCTCACTTTGTGCTAGTAGTTTTAACCCCGGGAATTTAATTTACTTTTAATTGCTTTAGTGTTATTTAAATAACAAAAGGAATTTTTTGACGTCACTCGAAATGCTTCTTATTTTGAGTTGACCTTTTTCTTCTTCCATTCTGAATTACTCTTCGCGTACAAAAAACACTGTTAGAATTTATGTTAATATTTTGGGTTCTGTTGGAATGTAACACCGTATTACATAAATTTAAAATGTTCACGTTTAATGTTTACTGCTACCATATTTTAACGTTTTGGTTCGTAATTGATTAAATACAGTTAGGAATTTAAACGACAATTTCCGGAATATAATCGCATTTCTATTATATTCAAATTTTCTTTAGTGGAATAAGCGTTGCTCCAAATTTGCACTCCCATTCCTCGTCTTCTTCTCCAGTTACCATTCGTTTTTGCTGCACCAGGAAGCTGGTGAAATAAATTATTCCATCACTAAAAGGTCACGGTTTTAATTGCTATCTTTTGATTAGATTACATATGACACACCTTTCTAACAATTTACAGAATTTTTCCAGTTGCAAATTTAATTAAACCGGCCATTGTGGCTTTCCCTAGCTCGCTTCTGCCTGCTGTAGCCTTTTTTATATATTTTAAAACCAACAATGGAATTATTGTTATATAATGCTCGGCGAAAAGATATCTAATTATAGGTTTTGTCTGGAAAACAATGCAAGGACGCATCAGTTTCGTTGTCCTTCTTCCAACTAAATTAACGTTTCTTTCATAACTGCATTGCGCTACAAAACATTTTAATTTTGGAAGTACAACTAGAAGTTGTAATTTTGGAATTTAAAGAATTTCCTAATAGTCCTTCCACATCTTCATCATCCTAATGTGACGTTTCATTATTGCAGTTAATTTTAATTAAATTGAATTGATACAAATGTATTGCTTTGTAGATAGTAACTTTATTCCCCATAGGTCAATTTAAGTTAGATAATTATTGTGGCAGTTTATTTATGACGACGCACAAATAAAGTTGGAAATGTGTAACGAATTTTCTCACACATAAAAAAAGGCAATTAGTGCGTACATTTTTTCAAATTGCATTGAATAGATTTTCCGGCATAATAATTTTTCTTCTCCATTCATTTCTCTTCCTGCTCTTTATTCCCGATAAGGGTTCATCTCGACATATTTATTTTGCTTTTGAGTGTTGTTTCCTTTGAAAATGTTCTTAGCATATTTCAATCACAAGTCTCTAAGTTAAATTCTACATTTTATTTATATTTGTTTTCGGCGTAGGTGCTTTTTATATCGACCGAAAAAGTTTGAAAACATACGTTACCAGGACTAAACTGCTCCTGCTCTCCAAATCGAAGATTTTCACGTGTTTCAAGTTTCATTGTAATGCGAGGGGATTTCTAAATCCTTGGTAAAATTAGCTAATTAGTTCAATTATCCTCCGAGTTATTTGATTTTCGTGTACTATTGCTTCCTTATTTGTTAAAGCAAATTAGCAACCGCTATTTCGTAATTAATTGAGCAGTTAACCTTAAAGATTGCTAGTACATATTATGCAAAAACTTTTAAACACGCGAAAGGTGTTAACTCGCAATTTTTATTAAACCCTTTAAAAGTCAATCGTTTAAATATTCTATTTTTGAATTGAAATTTTTTTGGTCTTCGGTTACGTCTACTTCTAGTGATTTATTTTATTGGGTGAAAATTTTTGCTTCTATTACAATTTTATATCACATTAAGAGATAATTCACTCCGGGCACCAAATTTAAGTCTCCTAAAATAATCCTATATTTTAGTATATTATCTGTAATCTAAAAAGCATTAGCACTGAGGACTTTTTTCGGAGCGAATATTACGTATAATTCTGAAAATCCATCAGGTATTTAATATAATTTGGTATTTTATTGCTATTATTGGGAAATTCAAAAATAATCCTTTTGACGGTGAGTGAAATTGCTAAAAATTCATTTGGTTCGCTTGAAAAAGCAATAGAAAAATTTAAATAATTTGCCGCTCCAACAAAGATATTTTTGTTCAGAAAAAGAATTTGTTGGTTCAACAAATTTGATGTCAAGTCAAACACAGAAGGTTCAGAAGCCTTTGGTTCTTCAATCTGGGGGGTCTGGGGGTATGGAATTGCTAGCCTACGATAAGTCGGATTTTTAAACTGTGTTAAAATCCTCTTCTTTGTTTTTTAACTGTTTGGAACAACTGTGCCCGAAAGAGAGAGCTGTTCTTGTTGCGTTAACACTTTTGTTTTTATCTTTTAAATACCGTAATATATATTAATTAATCTCACTTATAAAAGGAATTTGATTAAGAAAATTGACGTTATTACCTATTAAACGTCTCGGTGATTCATTAATTACTCTGACGACCAACTAAAACATGTTTTTATGTAATTGAAGAAAAATTGAATATAAAAACAAGGTTTATTGATTTACAGTAATTTGCTATGTAGGTCGAGCATATTGCTTTAATTATTATTGTATATATTAATGGAAGGTTTGTTAATGGCAACAGTCCCAGTTCAGATAAGATAAATTTTGTGACAGTTCACTCCGATGTGTACTCATTTAGTATTAATCAGGCGTAGATCATTTTGCAAAATGTCAATTATGTAGCCCATTTCAAGCTTTATATTATGTACAAGAAAGCCATTCATCATTTTCAAATTTCATCCCAAATAATGTCAGCCACTGTTTGCCAGGCAGCGAAGCTCTCATAGGCGTCCATATGAAAAATAATTATTTTATTATTCGCGAGGTTCTCACCTCTCACCTCCATACAATATAAATAAACATTATAATATATACAAACAATTTATAATTTAATACATTCATTGCCGAATTGGATGGACTATTGATTTTACTTTTCACGCAGGACTTGGAAGGAATACCTTGTGAACTTTTAAGTCATAAACACAAAGATGTGACGGCTTTGATGGAAAAACTGACAGTAACTCGTCGCGGTTTTCAGGTTCCCCTCTCGACTTTTGTGAAACATTTCCTAATAATTCTAAAGAATTAAATCCTCCTTTAAGTGTCAGTCTCGAACTTGAGTTCACCTTAATGTAATTTTCGCTTCAACAAACATCCAAATTAGGACTGAAATCGATTTAATTATTTCCATGCCGAGTTTTGCAACCCAAACTAGCACGATGAAATTTTGATCACACTTCATGCACAAGAGAAATTAGTTATAGGAAAATGGAGGTGGATTCGAAAAACTCCAGACCTTTGTTTGAAACTATAAAACTTTCAAACTACTAAATCGAAACGTTATTATTAACGGAAAATTGTCGGATAAAATACCCCGCGTGTGATTTATCGATGGCATTTTCAAGTTTTAAACTCATTAATTATCTTTACCTTCATATACCTAATACATCGTTCAAACTTAAATCGTTGTGTAATTTATTTATTCAAGGAAAATAGATCATTTTTTACGTAATTGAACCGTAAATTACGCTTTTAAAATTAAGTACCCCCCGTTATTTTTCGTAAAAAAAAAGAAAAATGTCGGTTTATTAAATTTTTCTGACGTTTTGAATTTATATGAAATATTTTTCAGCTTGCAAGGTTTAAATTTTAATAAATGAGCGAATTTCCTGGTGGCTGCGAATTCTGGAGCAAATGCCTGCTTATTTTTTAAGTGTTACTTAATCTAATTAAGCTCGTAAATCTCGAAAGCTCAATAGAAATAGCAACCGAATACTAATGAATGCCTGTAGATTTCATGTATAATAATTTAATATACATTAAAGCGATTTGCTCCTTGTTCGGGACCTCAAACCAGGACACCACGAGTATCCTTAAAATTCAAGTTCGATAGAGCAATTACGAATACACTGACATTTTATTTAACCTTGTATTTAACAACATTGTTATTCCTCGTTTGCTGAATATAACAATGAGATAAGCCATTTAAATGATGGGAAGTAATTTAACAATTCACTTGCTCCATAGTGAACCTCGAAAGGTTGCATCTTGTTTATGGAATTCGTTAATATTTTTGCGATAAATTTGAATGAAAAATTGGCAAACGAAAATGTAGGGCGGTTTTCGAATTGCCGTTAAGTTAAGCTCCGCATTTTTGTTATAAATTACTTTGCAGTAACGCTTATTGACACGGGCCTACCCAACTCAAACGGTTTGTTTTTCTGGTAAATTTTTTATTTTCTTTCAAAATTTTCCTTTTAGTTCATCGAGTACGCCGAATTATTTATTTTGATTTTCCAAGTCGGGTTTCGGTTCAATAAAATCATTTAAAATTATATTTTGACTCCTCAGTCAGAAACATGCACGCCCGTGGTTTTGAGATTACTCGCATTGTTTTTACTTGTATAAATTGTTAATTTTTATTTGTTTCCAAAATTTACTAGTTCATCAAGTGCTATGAATTATTTACTTACCTTCTCTCGGTCGATTGGTCGATTTTCCGTTCATGAAGTCATTCAAAATATAAGTTGGATTCGTTCCAACAACGAATTATCCCCCCCCCCCCCTAGAGAGTTGATTAAGAGATCAAGCACAAATTTTTTATCGACTTGTCACATACCTATCCACTTGGGATAGCGCTACGCTAACGAGGGTATCTCTTGCAGAGAATCGTAAATTCGTTAAAATTACAGTGTGAGACTGCCAAGCCAAACAACTCAATTAACAAATTTATTTATGAAGTAACTAAACTAAATAGTTCACACTCGATTCTTAAATAGCAACTCAGAATGTGCAGCAATAAAGCAGACTGCTACATTGTCGCGATTTATTACAAGGAGAGCAGTCCCCAATTTTCTCTGAAAAATAATATGGGCAAAAAAATAACTGTCTGACGTAAATCTTACCTGAAAACGGCCTTTTAATATGAAATAAATTTCTTAAGGTATTAATTGCCGATCTATGAGTAATCATTTCCTCTCTTACCATTTAATGGCGTAATAAGAATTTTAATTGGTGATTGAACATCTGGGAGCGAATAGGTTAATTTGCACTCATGAATTTCTAATTGGATTCAAAAAACAGTTTGCTATACCAACCGACGACCCCGACGTGACATCCATATCGAAGAAGGAAGAACCTGAAGGAAATCGAACCTTCCGCTTGCTTTTGTTTAATATTTTGCTTGATGTGTCTATTTCTTTAGGATTTACACGAACGATTTTTGACGAATCGGCTTGAGAAATTCGATTATGGTAAAATGGTTGTATTATCTCATTTTTCAGCTCCGGCAATCTTGCACAATGCTGACTAACCTTTTAACTCAAACCAAATTAATGCGATGGCACCAACTCGAAATAGATAACAGTGCGTACTGCGTAAGTCTAATTTAAATGCTTACGTCCCTCGTACATTTATCTAAATCCTATTCAGTCCTCATAGTACGGAAACATCTTGTCTAGCAAATGGAAGATGCTCAGTTTGATCCCACCGGGGATCCAACCTTCCTCCCTTATTTCGGCTTCTCAATCTTTAATGCTTATTGCGGTGTCAATAACCTTATCTGGCGAATTATTTTTTAATCTCGCAATGTTAATTCGGCAGAACCAACAATTTCTATTTTTAAACAACTAACTTCCAGTTCGAGAACGCTGCTTTTGCAAATTTTTCATTTGCTTGATGGCTTTTACTTTGCCCGATTTCCGTCTCTCGTTTTGTTCTATTTTGCTTCAATTATGCGGATAAATTTACTACTGCACGCTAAGAAATAGAAAGCTTTTCCTCCGGAAGAAGCAGTAGTGCAGAGTTAAAATATCGCATCTATATTTGCATTTCCGCTCAGCGTATTTATAAGCGAATCGACTTATATCATATCCGGAGTATTCCGACGTTTGTTTTTAAAGCGAACATGTCCCGATTTGCTAGCGCAGGAATTTTTCAATTTCCAAATGTAAAATTTAAAGGACGGTTGAGAGTTATATCTGCTGTAATCGAACGGAAAATGCTACGTTTATAAAGTAATTTTATACTTTTTTATTATGTAAGGATTTATGGAGGCAGGAGCCCTAATGCCAAAAGCCTTCATTCATATATGTATTTACACCGACGTATCTTGTAGAAAATTTGTTCTTATTTTTGGCCTGAAAGCGCGAACAAGCAGTGGGCGTTTCGATAAGCTAGTAAGCTCGTGTATATTGAGGATAGAACTAGGGGTAAATGAAATGCCATTGACTGTCGGGTCGGGGAGACCTAAATAAACTTCCAGTTTACTATTACACTTTCCCATAGGCCACTGACATAGCCACGTGTCAAATTGGTAAATACGGAAACTTTTCAATTTGATGAGTTTTTCATAATTTCTCACAAATGTTCGGGAAAACTTTTAAATTCATAAACCTGTCTTGAGGTTCAAACCCCGGAACGAATCAGATGAACTTTTATTGAAATTAATTTTTACTTTTCAGTTATTGTTTATCTGAAAGCTTTTATCTATTTTAATGAAACATCGATTCCAGAAACAATTGAGCATTTCATGCCTGAAATAATCCACCGAGGAAATACATACTTTAATGAGGTTTCCATTTTAGGGTTATAGACATCCATTGAGAAATTATTTTAATGGGTAAAGGATTAAATTTGCGTTCCTCTCAAAGATGTTTCTTAATTTTCCGCCAAAGTTCAGCCTAATTTTTAACCTCCCCAATAACGGAAAATTTTAATTATTAATAATTTATTTTTAAAAAAGTGTGGAACTTCGCTTTATTATTCGTGAACACACACACACAACAAGAAAGAATCTTTTTCTGGCATTGTTCGTGTCTGATTTAGATTAGATAACGAGCAATTTTTCAGTTAAAAATAGTTATTATGGTTACAATAAAACAGAAAGTAAAATGAACTTATTGTGGGTCGAATAAGTTGACTTGTACTTAATTTTGTTTGATTGTTGTTATTGTGAAAGAAAAAATCATTGTTGTATTCATTTGGGTAAAAATTTCACTTCAATTCCATGTTTAAAATTGAAAGTATCTGAATTGTTTTTTGTTTCAATAAAATGAGAGATATCGTAAAGGTGGAAAAATAAATTTTCCAGTGCTCGTATTCGTCGTCGTTGCTGCTGGCTTACTAAATTATTGACAGTGGCTCAGGTCTTGTCTTACGATGTACTAACCAAAGCTTACGAATTGACCCAAAGTAGATATACTATACGGGAACTAGCTCAGTTTAGTCATCACAGTCAGAGATTTCTCCTCCTATGTAAGTGTATAAGATTTTGTTGCCCTCTTCACTTGGGCGGACGAACTGAATTACTATAAGCTTGTATACCCTTCCGGATAACCCTCGTCGGGAAATCCCCCGTTACGAAGCAGTTGTTAGATTCTGCCAAAAGGGCCTGCTCGCAAGGTGCCACCGCCTCTTTTGTAGCTGTGCCCGGTAGGCAATCCGGATCTTCCAGGTATTTCTTCAGCTCGTGAAGGGCGAAAGAGCTGTTGTTGGTCTGGGAACCTTATCTCTTGCACCCTTCAGAACTTTCTGTTTTCTTCTAGAATTCTAGAATCCACCTTCTTCATTGTCTTCAACTCATTGGTTGATCCATAAAAAATTCAACTGGTCAATTGATGAAACAAAAAGCCATGATTTGGAGTCCACGTTAACCTGTAGATCGTATGCAAATACACAGCAATGAAAAACTTGCGGCTTTCAATTCATTAGTCTAGACTACATTATAATATTAATACCCTTAAATATAAATGGTTTATCTGGAAATAGCGTACAATGCAATTTAATTACAACATTTGGAAATTTCATGTCTACCCTGCGGATAAGCACAGCCAAGAGCGTTAAATAATTTGATTGAAAAGTATATTAGCTAGTACTAATTGACCTAGATATTTGTTATGCTCGCAGGAAAATTAAATTCTTAATTTTTTTAAAAAAAGTTTCGGTCAGATATTTAAATTTACTTTGCGTTTGATAATTTAGGACAATAATAGTAATTTTACCTAATTGCGACGACCTACAAACGGAACACTTTCACTTTAAATATTCTTTTATTTTAAAAGCAATCAACTTTACGTGGTTTACCTAAAATAACACTCTTCGCCGGCGTAGTCGTTCAGGTTTGGAATTGCAAAATTTCGAATCCAGCGTGAAGTTTTGAATTAACCAATTATAAACGTCCAGCGAGAGTTGATTTTGTTGAAAACTGTAATTACTCTAAGAGATAATTAAAACGAAAATTGCAGTTGTGATTACAAGTTGGTCTCGAAAGCGGAAACAAAGGCTTTGTTTTATTTTGTTAGAATTGGATTTGATTTGGTTCGAATGTAAATTTTGTTTGCGACGTTACAGGATTTTTCGATTAAAATATTTCAGTATAAAAAAATAGAACGGATCGGCTTGACAAATTTTATTCGTTCTTCATGTGAAAAACGGTAATTTAATCGTAACTAGTTACTTTACAAAATGCCTGCTAAAAAGTTTACTAGCGGAAAACACGAAATGTTACTTTGGAAGAATATGAAACTTGCAATTATTTTGACAGTTTTTAAAATGTTGGTTGTAGTACTTGAATGTGTAATGAAGATTGATGTGAATATCGTGGGCGTATTATGTGCTTTTGTAAATATAAATTACGTTTTTCTAACTTTCTGGCGTGACGGAATTTTTTCCCACTTTTTTGATTGAAGCTTTGTTTGTTACCTCGATCAGACCTAATGAGATATTACAGAAATTTCGAAATGATCGATTTATGCAACCAGGGAATTTAAAAGTGCTTTTCGATACACGATACAATAAACCATTATAGATTCATCCAAGGGCATAGAACAATGCATTTTACATCCCACTAACATCTCCGACGATAAACATCTTTGCACGTGCAAGAAGAGGAAAATTTATTACAATTTTACCCGACATGTTCGTTACAACGAAATTGCTTTACTTTAAAGTGAGCCAATTTTTTTGAGCTTTCGTGAGCCATTTACGTGCTTTAACGCCGAAGGAAATCTAATTTACAAAAATTGTTTTTGACTTTTCCGGTGGGTTATATTTTATAGCCTTCCGGGTTAATTAATTTTAAAGCTATCGAACCTTGACTTACTAAAATGTGAGATTTAAATGTTTTCGAAAATTCAAACTTTAGTTCGTGCTGCCCTCCAGCGGATTTTCCACTCACGAAACTGTTCGTACCAGCGCCATCTTTACCCTATGCAAGTTTTGAGATACTCGTCGATTGGTGCCTACGCGATTGTTTCTCGTAGTTCATAAGTCTTCCACCAGATGTCATGTCCGCACAAAAATGTAAATTTACAAAACCCAATTAAACCGAAACTGATAATTAAGCGGAATTACCATGACAAATAATGCAGGTGGTGACCCAAATCCGAAAAAAGTTGATTACGTAATTTTTAGGTGGATGTTCATTAAGATGTGCGATCGTTACTCTTTCTTACTTTTTTATTTACTTGTAACTAGGGAAAACTCGTTTATAAAAAGCTTCGGGCATAAAAACGTGAAGAGCGAATAAATTGTAAAGGTACCCACTTTTAGGTCATACAAAAATAACCCTTGGGTTAGCTTCATTATGATCTGCTTGCATAGAAAAGATGTCCTGAATAATAACAGCGAAAAAAAAATTGTTCAACGAATGCGACCGTTATTATTAAAAATAAAAGACGATTTTCGAAAAGCCATCATCGAGAAATTGTTGGAGATGTAGTCGATTTCTACAATTGTGGGGGAGTTTGGAATACAATGGAAGTTTCTATTAAAAAACAAAGCGTGTATCAGCGTTTAGGGGTTAAAAATGTACGCCGCGGAGGAAATACTGAAGTGGATCACGTCTGTATGAAGTTACATCGTTTTGCCTAAAACTGAAACTGGTGGAAATCCAATTTATTTTTAACCAGAAGCACTTTGTTTTATTTTATTTTACAAATAAATTATTTCGCTCGCTCGTACATTTGTTTTGTTAGGATTAATTAGTGTTTTAAAATATTCGCAAATACTCCATTAAATGGGTTGGTAGACTATAATTTAATTGAACCGGCAACTGGAGCTCGTAAGAAATATGAGGCTTTAATATTAATGCACTGCAGTGGGTAGTACGTATTTTAATTTCCTTGCGATACAAAAGGAACGAAACCTTAGAAAATTGGCTCCAGGTGGTCTTTAATCCAGCAATTAACCTTGCCCAAACTCCCGGAGTTACATAATATTAAACAAGCTTAATTTAATTCGGGTTATTTAGATGCTTTTGGGAACTAGATTTTGCACAATGAGAATTGAGTGCATGCACAAAGCTCCATCCATGTAATCGGTAATCATCCATCAATTTTTGATTTGACGTTACGTCGGAAGAATCCAGAGCATGCAATCTTAATGCGAGTTAATCGAAGTGGACTTGCGAAAGGGGTCGAAATGCTTGTAGATTAGCGTGGAACAATGTTATCTAAAATTTGGAATCACAATAGAGACGATCCACCGTGACCACAATGAGACCGCAAGGTCCACATGGACATTTTTAACTATCATCTGTCCACGTTTGTCTTCTTAAACAGCTAGCAACAACCGGTACGTCCACTTGACGTACACTTTAAATGCAGTTCATCTTACAGTATAAATCTAAATGGGGTGGAAACGAGATTAGCTCCGTCTGAAGTGCACTAGAGCTATGCGCTACAATAACAACATCGTAAAATTTGAATATAAACTCATGTATCATTTTCAACCGGTTTTAGCAATATTATTAATTTAATATTAGCTTATAAAAAATCCTAGACGTTATAGCACATCCAAGAGGCTTACCCTTGTATTACTGGGGAAATAATAGTGTTATGGTAATTTTCTACAAAATGCTTCTGCATCCGTTCCAGACAAAGCGAGACATTTTCAAATGTGTCTCATCCCTATCTATTTTTTTCTTCCTTCTTTGTGCGCTTTTTTATTTCTTTTTGTATCTTCTTATAAATCCGACCAAGCCGCATTTAATTTAATTTATTTAAAAAAATAAATTGCTTTTATAATCCCATCGTGGTAGAGTAAATCACCGTTTTTATCTTCCGGATGATTATATACCTATGGATAAATTAAAGAAATCCAAACGTATTTTTCTTGTTTTGTTTTCTTGAAAATGCAATTTTCATTATGTTCTTCACCGTTTTTTTCAAAAAAATCTACATCCGATCCAACTGGATGAAAATCGGTTTTCCAAAACTCGTCCATTTTAATTTTTAAATAATTCCTGTTATCCCGAACAAACGACGTAAATTCAAAAGGAATTTACTTAATTTGGAGGGAGGGCTTGACCCATCACCTATGACCGCGCTTGTGATCAAAAAGTTAAAGAACTGTTGAGCAAAACAGCTGTCGACGTTCAATACTTTTACGCCGCCGACGAACGGCACCAAAGTAGTACTTTACGGCCGGCGGATTTTAGTGAAATTTCGGAAGTAATCGATTTTTCACAACAGCTTTTATTAAAGTCGGTTTTTGTCATATAAATTTCGATTTTACAGCAACATTTTTAAGACATTTTCTGACTGTCAGCGACTTAAACAAGACTCTGTAAGTCTCTGTAAATCTGATCACAGATTTCGAGTTCGGTAACCCTACAGAGATGTTTTTAGTGAGTTTAGCGGTTGTTAAAATGGTCCAGAACGCCAGAACGTAGCAAGCTCTTCCTCCAACCTGCAGTGTGTAGCCAATCACCACATGCCAATGTTAATTGAAACGGAAGAAAATATTTATAAAAATTTTAGAGAAAACTACTGGGTTTTCCGCAGATTTTATATTATTTTAATTTACATTAACTTTCCTATTCTGGATGATCTGTTCTATACAGCTCTCACACCGAAAACAATAGACAATAAGACAAGTTGGGAGATAGGTAGACTTTCACGCACAGCTCCAGGCATGTAAAAATAGACAGAGATTGCTCGAGGCTAAGCAACAGCACTTTTTGATATAAACACTCAGAAGTGTGAAAAATTACATTCTTGATTTGAAACTGAGCTTACCGCTGTGGAAGTTCATGGTCTATCCCGGTTGGGATTTCTCAATACTTAATAAATTGTATTCGTGTATCGATTTCGTAATTTATTTATCAGGTCGAGTTCAATTTGTCATTTATCTGAAGTCATCTACCTATGGGTTATTAATAGTTGTCGATTCCCGCTGCTTCACAACTTGACACCGTCATCCATATAAAGCTCTCACATGGGCGTACCTGCTTAAGCTCACTTTTCATACCAAATAGTTTTCATCTTAATGCTCACGGGATTCGAGATGAGTTTGCTGTGTTGAATCATCGCCACCCTCTTTTGTGATCCCCCTTCAATCCATAGCCACATACGGTACGAGCTTTTAAAGCTTCATTTGGATTAAACATTAAATTAGGAACTTTAGCTGGACTTTTGATTTAACTTGATAAGAGAAGCCAGTTATCGATCCACCCAAGAATGACTTCCCTGTCAACGCTGCTATTATGGTCCGGAAGCTATTCTCTTTGATTTGAAAATAAATGGATCGACTTTCAGAATACAGACAACCTTTTCCATTAGACGAAGGGCGAGTTACTGATTGGAGTTCTAGGTGAAACGCTGCCATAAATAATTAGGGTTCTACTGGTCACAATGAATAAACAAATTTTTACGGTGTAATGTAATAGTAAGTAACACGACTGAACTGGTTAAGTAATAAATCAAGGTAAACAATACTTAAAAACGTTTAAACACCAGGAGAGCGCTATTTGCGGTTGGAATACAATACTGAACTGTCACATAAATATCAACATATTGTATTTAAGCAATGGGCAACCGGTACTTGTAATTTACGTAAGAAAACCGCGAATTTCTTTGCATGCAGCAGTGAATGCGCTCAGAAGTCAGCTGGACGCGCAATTAGAGCGTAAAATTACTGGGAGGCAGATTTTGTACATAATCGGGTTTTGAGAAAACTTAACGCCCTACACATTACTTCGCGAGGGGAATTAATGGTACATATTGAAAAGGGATTTGCTGACTCATCAGTCACTCATAGGCATCACTTCACAATGGATTCCCTCTTCTGATTAATGAACTCTCAGAGTTACGTATATCATAATTATTGTATTATATTCGTTCGGAGAGACGAGAGAGGATTAAGAGAAAAGATTCACTCTGTTTTAAGGATCCTGTTCCTTAACGAGAATCTTATTGCATAACAAATACATTAAAATGAATATTTTTGGGGTGTTCGGCACGTGAGAAAATCCGTAATAATCAGAACTGACAGTTCGTCAAAAAACATAATCGCGGTCTGTATGTTGTATTGTGAAGAGTCTATCTGGCTCCGGCTAACCTGCAGAAACTCGAAGGAAAAAAACAAAACGTTGAATACAATGCCATATTTGTAACGTTTATAGAAACATCATATCGCAGTCAGCTGTCACATCAAGTACGAGGTAAACTTGACGGACCTTTCTGATGTACCATGAAGTCGAAAGGTATGAGGGGTCAAGTTCTAATGAAGTCTCGAAATTATTTTTACCATGCATCCACAACTTTTCCAACAATTAACGTTTTTTTTTGTTTCAGGTAAGTCGGCATATTGCATTCCGAGGTTGGTATGTATACTATTAGTTTTATTGAGCACTTAGATTGAGCTTTCGTCGATGCTAATTTAACTAACGACATTCCGGCATTCCATACCTGAAGCAGAATGGAAAAATTAAATTTGAAATGATACAGTAGCGCAGTTTACGGTTTATTTATGATACCCGAGGTAAATTAAATGATTGCAGTATCGTTTGCCTCCTCATACATCGTGTCACTCCACGTCAAAATTGCGTTTCGGAACACTTTGTGTCAAAATAAAAATGCGAAATAATTCAATTCTTTGGTCTTTCAATACGAGGAGGGTTCCGTCGGTACAGCTTTTGGATCTTGTTTGCAAGAGATTCATTCGTGTGTATCTAACCTATGGCCTTCTTGGTCCCGATTTCTTCCTCTTCCGGATTGTTTCCATTATTCTTTTTCATCTGCAAGGCTAGACGTGAGAGCCGTTGAAGCATCTCTCCCCATACTTGCAGAACAACTTTTAAGTATGAAACCCTAATTTAAACTGGGTCTCTCCCCTTCTAATATCTTACCTGAACGACTTCGATGTTACACCTTGCGACCGTGCGAACCGCCCAAAAATTACAAATGTTTCCGTAACACTATCGATTTCGCATTGCTCAATCGACGCACATCAGTTCTTCTTATCTTTAAATTTGCTCCAAATTATTTTAATAATTTTCATCCCTCTGATCTTTTTACGGTTGAAAAATGAAATATTGCTTATAACGAAAAACAATAAATACTTTTCGTGCGGCTTCATGAAAAATTCATATTTAAAAGACTTCTGCACAGTAGGAGGACCATGTATGCGCATCCCTAATAAAACATGGAATAATTTAAGAAGCTGCTATCTCTCTCCGTTCCGTACGTTTCTTAAACGTATATTACACCTGGATACCAATTGTCACAGTGAGTTAGCGATTTTTATGTATGAGAAGTGCCAACAAGGCACACAATTTTACTTAATAACAGAATTTATGTCATCCATTCTTATTGTCCCTGCGGGTTATATTTTAAATGATAGTTTGATAGGCAATAAAAGTATTAAAAGGTTGTTGAGGTTATTTACCGAATTTTTTATGGCATTCATGGTGACTTGGTACTTTTTGATTACCATTTCGTGGGGCCATCGCAACAAAAGTCTTTAAAAAACAGTAAAATGAGTTACTCTTACTCTTTTATTCTGCATTTCAATGGCATCCACACAAAGATAGGAAGATGAAGTGGAACGAGATGATGAGATGTATTCAACAGTTATTTAAAAAAAAAAATGCTCAACAAATGCGATAAACCTTACAACTTGTTTTGTGATTGCCAGGTGGAAGAAAACCAATGTTTCATTTCCAAAATTATGTAACAGCACCTTGTTAAATTAATTTTAATATTATTTAAATTACCAACTAAAATAAATCAAAACATTCGAACCGAATTTTCAGCTGGAAGTCCAAAAAAAAACGTTAAATTGAATGTCAATTTGGATGAATAATCAAGCAAAAAGCATTCAAGGTTTAAAAGTCGCCTTCTTGTCAGGAGAATAACGGAAAATTATAAAATTGATCTCCCGAAGGACGAAATTCAGATAGGCAGGTCACGATTCGCAGTTTTAAGAGTCGAAAATCTTTGAAGTGATAAACAGAAGAGTCACGTGAGCTTTCTCTCGAGAATAGAATTTATTTTCGGCATCTGCAGTTCTTTAGTGACAAGAGAAGGATTTCCATTTTTGCATCAAATTGTTACTAAAAGAAACGAATCCTTGATATGCCTACGCGCTATCCCCTTAAGAATATGCAGAAATCCATCAAACGTATTGTAAATTGTTATGTATCCTCCGAGAAAATGCTGATTTTCATTTTTTCTACTCTTGTCACAAGATTTTCTCTTGCAACATAATTTGAATCCCTTTTTATGGTTATTTATTTTTTATCCTGAGGAAGGATAAATTTTTATTAATGAAGCCTATGAATTCAATTATAAAATTTAAAAGTTAAAATTTAAAACATGATTGTTTTTACTGTTTTAAATTTTTAAATTTCGATTATTAACAATAAAGGCAGGGTTACATGCACATGTAAAGCCAGCCTAATGCGATTACTAGGGATTAAAACAAGTAAACCACAGAACTAAGTGTAGCTTCACACCGCCAAGCTGAAAGAAAATTCGATCACGCGAACTTTAATAATACTTGCGATCGTTTGCTTTCAAAGTTTTTCTTTTGAACATTGTTTTTGGTGTACTGGAGGGTATTCCATACCCCCCAGACCCCCCGGTTTCAAAGACCGAAATTTTATGTGTAAACAGGAATTTTCAATTTTCTATTCTAATTTATCGTGGAAGTACACTCCTGGAGTTTGTTGGGGGGGAGGAGGGGTGACATGGAAACCTTCTGTGTACAATAATAAAATATTAGTAATAAATATAACATCCTGATTAAAAAAGAAAAACTATGGAAAGAATTGGAAAATGCCAAACCAATTCCACGAATTTGCTTCAAAAGTTTTGCTTTCCAACATTTTTTTTAGTGAACTGGAGGGTATTCCATACCCCCCAGACCCCCCGGTTTGAACGACCGACAGTTTGTGTGTATTTTCTATAATTAGCTTCGTAAATCCGTGTTGGGGTTTAGGGGGGGGGGGAGGTATATTAAAATATTGGCAAATATAAAGTTTAAGGTTGTATTGGAAGAAATCGGCAGTCATAAACTTTTTCGTTTGGAAACAATTACTGAGGTATTGAAGGGTATTTCATACCCCCCCCCCCCCCACTTCCCACAGATCTCCCGGTTTCAAAAACTGAAGATTTACGTGCATGCTCTATGATTGACTGTTTTAAATAGGAACCTTCCACTTTTGCAGACGAAATATTAAGAGGGGGGTTAATTTCAATAGAGGAAAATGTTGTCAACAGGTGGCGCAACAATAGAAAAGCAACGAAAGATGTTTGAACTTGAAAACACGTGCACCAAATTATAGCAACAATATTTTCATTTCATTGCAAGTTAAGCAAAGTTTCAAATGTATTAAATCAAAATATTTCTGATAATCCTGAAACTTTGGATTTGAAAATCCCTTAATTATTTTTGTCTTAAATTGTATGTTTTCATGGGAATATTTCGACAAATCCGCATACTGTTTTGAAACCGGGGGGTATGGAATACCCCCGAATTCATTTGGAGTAAAATAAAAGAAAATGAAACAGGATTAGTTTTGTTCTCGACAGTTGGATATTATTACACGCATTAGCTAATTTCGAGATCTAATCCACATTTCTTGAAAGCGCAGGTGTTTTTAAAAACGTTCGTAGGTTCCTAATAATGAGGTTATTAGCACTCAAATATTATTTTAGCTAAATAGGGAAAATACGATTTTGTTATAGACTACAATTATTATTAATACAAATAAAACTGAATACGCAATATTTCAACTGCAAACACATTGATTAGTAAACTTGACCGCAGCTATAGCCCCATAGTGCGGGGGGGGGGGAATTTTGGTCCTCAAGAACTTATAATTGAAATTATTTACACTTAGAAGTCCATATTTCAAGATTGTAAAAATACTGACTCAAATATTGACTCACCAAGATTCAGCCCCAGCCATCCTGATGATTCTGCAATTACTCTTTCCTTATCCGATCAGAATCCATGGAATATCGAACCTCTTTTTCAGCAGAATTGTTTCGAACCCCATTATTGCAATTTTATTTGCGATTTAAGAACACACGCCCTGTATATCGCCAGCAAGTACATTCAATCAATTGAATGGCGATTTGAATTTTAAATTTTAAGTGGAACCGCCTGTGAAGTTGTCGTGCAAAGTAAATAGACGTCTTACCGAGATTCAAATCGAGAAATTTGAATAGGTACCCCAAATAATAAGTTACCCCTTTATAAAAAATATTGGATATCTGATTCATTGCGATTGGAACCGAATGTACTTTACTTTCACCCTTTTATTGGCTTGGCAAAATTTTGAAAACGAGTGTAAAATTATTAAATTATAAGAAAATGAACCCTTATAATGTGATTAACGCATCTATTTAAACTCCCATCTCATCTCTATTATCTTCCAAAGTACCCATTAGGGATGCGTTCAATGAATATGAATCAAGTTTCCACGGGGTGTCTTAACAGAAAATTTCAATCCCGATTATATCAATACTGACAGAACCGGGTGTTTCCACTACCCGAGTTCTTAAGGGATTTCGTTGCTCAAATATTTAGGAATGGGCTTAATTGTTACGCCGTCTGGTCTCTGTTTATTTTGATTTGCTTAAATTAAATCTTATGTGTAAATAAACCAAAAAGGTAACTGGGGGAAGCCCTGGTGTACAATTTTAGTGATAGGTACATGGAAGCTTGTAAATTAACGGGTAACACGGCGAAGTAATTAATTAATTACATTCTTAGATTAGCATCAGCGAAAGTGGCGATTGTACATCGGCAATTAAATTTAATTTTAATTTTTAATTGTAAAAGCTGGTAACATAATTACACATACGGGTCAACCACCTTACTCCCCCAAATTTAAGCAATAGAAGTTTTGCATATATTACCCTATAAATAGGTTCAAACTTTCATTATGACACAATTACTACACCGAATAAAAAAACGGTTGGGTGGAATTCTATAAACATAGCAATCAAGTTGGGGTGGTGTAAAGGGGTATAATGTAACTAGAATGAAATACGCATGGAGTATTAAAAGTTAAACATGATGTTGTATAACATATGTACCTACTGGTAATTCTTAGTTTATTATGTTGATGACATGTCAAATGCATACAATTAGGAACGTAATTAACATTGGGTCAATTGTTCCCGGCATATGGCAATTGTGTTCTGTTTAGCGCGTGCCATACCAAATTGCATCTCGACATCCCCGATTAACACAAAATTCCGAAATGATGTAAAAATCAAAAATATTTTATGAATAATTTTTGCATGTAATTTTCTTTGCTGAGTCACCCTGCCTGTGTACAGCATCTGACTTCACTAATTTGTCATCTCCAATGAGCTTTAGATGGTAATTTTCAGCGTGGGTGGTTTTGATTACAATTTTGTCATGCGAATCTTTTACAATTATGTTTTGAAAATTTTTAATTAAGGTCGTCGATTTAATTGTACATTTGCATATTTGAATTCCATTGAAATGGATGAATTATTTCGCAATCAATCGGTTCAATTAAATGTTGATGTTGTAATTGACTTTTCGCAGTGGAAAAAATTGTGCCAGCAAATTAATTTTATTTGTTTTGCTGATTCTACGTGCTCCAAATTAACCTGCTTACTCATCAAGTTGTGGGTGACGCCGAAAACAGACATGCGGGGGTTTGATTTTTCGTCAATGTCGTCGTGACTTGAACCAAGGTTCCCGGAAGATTAATTTGGAAGCGTGAATTTTCATTATGCATTGTACACGTGCTGCAAACTTTAAGATGCAAAACTAAAAAAATTAAACTTACATTCTTCGAGGGTTACTGAATATTAGCAATTGAATACAAGCAGGCGTTCACCCTCTCCCTATAGATTAAGAATCCTGATGCACACTCCTGATGGTTTAGTCACGTTTTGATAAGAGAATACGGGCAGGAAGATAAAATTTCGCTAATTTTACTGCCTAAAGCACAAATTCGTAATCGAAAATTTGAGATGAGATGAAGGGAAATAAACATTTCTTGTGAGTGCAATCAAAAGGAATGTCCTCGGCAGGAACTGTCTTCCAACTAGAAGAGAAAAAACTTTTGCAAGCCAAATTGCATAGGAAGGAGAATTAATGTAATGACAATAAAGCTATGTGGAGGTTTGGAAGACTGTGACCGACTGACTCCAATTTTTCCAAGTGCAGTATATCAATTAAAATCATTTTAATTTGCACTTTTTTATTCAGTTTAGTGTTCAATGGTTATTTTTCTCTTCACTTCTACCTCGAAGAAAAAAATGGAAATTTATTAGAAATGAAAAATTTACCTTTCTACGTGGTTGGATGACACAAGCTCGAGCTTTTAACTGTTAAAATGTGGTATTCGTTTCAGTGAGATTGACTGAATGAATAAAAAATACATAAATAAAGTTTCGTCAGCATTTCTGCAAGTCATTCCTACTTTACAACCCCCCTAACTATTCCGAGTGTTTGTTTGATTTACATTGGGCACCAAAGCATCAAATATTTGGTTTAACGAGTTCAGTTTATGCAAACACAGAACTTATTCAATTTTGGAATTATCGAGAAGTTTAAAAAAATGTATGCTGGTTTTGCCAGCTGAATGCAATCGATATTTTGCACCAAGACAATTCTTAACCTCACCTGTCCATTTTCATAACAAAGCTTCTGGAGCTTCAACGGAAAAGTAATTCTGATCCACTATGTGTAAGCAAATTTAACCCCAATCGGATTCTTTCAATAAAACCGTATCAAAGACGAGATGAAAAATAATTTGTGCATTGAAGCTTTCCAAGATTGAAATTTTTCATTCCGGCTAATCCGATTACTTACGCATCGACCAAATAAATAGAGGAACTTTTATATGGTTCCTTAATTTTTTATATATTAGACAGCCCTAATGGATATTTAATTATACGAATAAAATTAAAAGCTCTTGTACTTTTCCAAGTAAGCACGTCCGGCCATCAGGCACTCCCATGAAATTCAATTTGTAGTGAAATAAGTAAATTTGGTTGATTAGTTAATTAATTAATTTAGCGTGACGGTGTTACCATTGATTTTTCCCTCAACGACGAACTTTTTGACCAACCCTTCCGTCCTTCCATAGGCGCCAATACTTTCTTGGCGTTTTGATAACGATTTTTGATAAAATTGGAGTCATACATGAACAAAGTGGGCGTGCAAGTGCAGCGAACCTTTGCAACCCTTATGTAACATACTCATACTGTACCCCTAATCAAAAATTCGGCACGTGGACTGTTGACCCCGTTGTGATATCGCATCTTGTACATAGTTTAGCAACTACCATCGCTAATGAATTGACAGCTGCAAAAACTGCTGGACATGTCACGTAAATTGACTTTTTAGTCCGGATTTATGCTAATGATAGCGCCCATTTATGCGGCGGCATACACGTCACTTCATTACATAGGTCATGTTTTGAATATCATTTTGGTAACGGTTTCGGGTGCAATGGCAAAAATAAAAATTTCTTCGCTTTTTGGTTTCCGATCCTATCTCAAATTGTTTTCTTGGCAAACATCAGTCGATTGCGACGAAGATAGGGAGCCTTTTAAGTTGACTACTAATGAATTGTTTTGTTGGGTGGGTGTCTATTTACCTGTGCGACACCTTTTATTATTAATGACATCATTAAAATAATTTTTCATCTTCATTATAACCGTGTTACCATATGCTCCACTTTATGCGGAGTATCAATTTCCAGTGGCCTGACAGGGCTTCATTATATTGATTAGTTTGTTTCCCCAATAGGTACTAATTATTTTTGTTGTGTACAAATTGTGATTTACAACAGCCACTTATCGGTGCCATTTTTACCGTTTTTAATTTTTTTCTTTTCGAGGGGCCGACTTTTTAATAAATATTTACTAATAATAATTAGAAATATTGAAACGTGATGTATGTTTCCGTTAATAATATTACGACAGACCTCAGGTAATTGTTATTTAATTACCCGTATTGCTGTATTATATGAAATTGGAACCACGGAAGTTGACACTTATTTTCGGTGTCGTACTTTTTAAATTTACAATTTTATCATTTTTATCTAATGAATTTGTTAAAACAACACCATTTTTTAATGCACATCTGCCTCCTGTGCACACAGAAATTTGATATATTTATTGTGCTTTACGGGGGTGGCAGTGCGCCTAGTACATTAAATCCACCACCAAAGCAAATTAGTTTGTCGGTTCCTGCATTAAAATTTATTTTCTTATTAAAAAATACGAGCAGGATTATAACATTTTCTTGTTTTCATGGATAAATTGCGTTACTTCCGGATGTGATGGTACGCACCGTTTAAAATTTTTTATAAATGATGCTATTACCTTGTTAGGCAGGGCATCAGTAATTTTAAACAATGTGTATCTAATTTGAATATTTAATGAAAAAAATTAAGAAGACCGACGGTTTTTTTATTTAGTCAAATTTTATGTTGACGAGGAGGCGGAATACATAAACAAGTCATTGTTTATGCCTACTAAAATGTGGGTGAATAGGTAACCGGACGGTTTGTTCCAGTTTTATTTTGTTTGGTTAAAAATAAAAATCCGGCAATAAATTGTATTTTATTTACGAGATTTTGTCTCTATCAGATGGTCTGGTGATCAGTAATCCATTGTATAAAAGCAGCTTTTCGACGCCAGAAGTGCATGCCATGGTGCAATATAGATCCGGATTATGATTTTCATAAAAGCTTCCAATCAGATAAGAAAACGAGAGTCCCATTTATATGGTATTTTATTTACCAGTGCCGGAAGTGGCTGAATTTTGTAAAATTAAATTAATTTTGTAAAAAATTAATTATTAGACCCCAGTCTTTCTAGATCCGTGACTTTTGAGTTTGGTCGTCCTTAGGGATGACAAATTTAATAAAATATATTTTTGCGGAATTGGCAGGAACTATTGAGGGTAATTTCTGTGAATTTTTATTCTGTATTTCCTACGTCAATAGCATTACGGGTCCGAAGAGATAAATTTGATGGCAGAAATCGTAAACAGCATTGGAACGTGCCATTTGATAGGATAAGCTACTATTTCTTATTTTCCACAATATAACAACACGTTTTCAATTTTTTCAACATACAATCTAAACAAGATTTTCATATTTATTCAAGTTTTCTTCTGTTAAGTTGATTCAAATGGGTCTAAAGTCGGAATGGAAGTTAAAGAGAACATGCAGTTTAAACTGTCACTATGAGGGGTCTGGGGATATCAAATATTCTACTAAATTATTCGATTACCTGCCATTCGTTCTTTAATGCACCTCCAATTGACAAATTTTTATTGTCAACCTAAAAAAATTGGGAGATTATGGTAAGTCAGTGCGGCCTCGGTTTTTGAGTTATACAGCCAACCGAATTAATCGAAACTAAAAACAACCAAGATTAACGGTAGAAAAAAAGCTTATTACTGCCGTCTTCCAAATTGGGGGTTAATGCATCAGGCTGGTTTGCTGTCAGTCATAAAAATAACTTCCCCATCTCATTTTGGGTACTGGAAGACGTCGAAAATGAAGATACACTTGTTTGCAGTGTGGCTGCTGGTCATAATAGCATAAATTCATAAAAAATCATAAATTTTGAATTAAATTCAACAGAACAGGTTAAAAAGCAATATAATGGAAAAATATTAGGAACATAATAAAAAAAATCATCAAAATTACATACAGCTTTTCTAAGGCTCAGTAGTTCAGTTGCTGCTTAAACCAAAAACTTTTGGTTAACCCAAATTTCTTGATTTAAACTGCAACTGAACTACTGGGCCTAATGGAATTTAATCCGAGATTAAATTTGTCTTCAATGAATTTGTAACAGATTTTTGTTTGTTTGCAGTAACAAACTGCGAAACAAAAAGTCGATTTTAAAAATTAAATTGTGAAGTGACCGTTGGGCCGATTTTATTCATTCTCACTTCAAGAGAAAACTAAAATTGTGCTCTTTCAGAATATTTATTGGTATTCTTTCTTACTTTGAAGGGGAATAGCCGTGGAATACCACCGTTAACCCAAAAAATTAAAAACGTCTCTAAATCGGCCCCAAATCGAAAATTACTGAAAAAAAACGCTGAACTTTGTTTTTAAATTAAATTCGGCTATAATTTGGCTTATTGAACATAAAAATTTATATTCTTGGTTATTTAAATTGGAGTAAAACTAAATCAGATCTGATTTTGGGGTTTATGTAAGCTGACTTGCATTATTTATGTTTGTAAATATGTTAGGTATGCATAATTTTAATTTTATGGCTACGTTTTATCTGATAATAACTATTGTACCTATTTGTTTTATTTTTATATTATCGGATTTACCATATTTTAATTATGGCAACAAAAAATATGTGACGTCTTCTGTGGTCCATGGTCCACACCATGTGTATGAATTTTTTAGAGTTATCATGTTCTAAATGCAGCAGTATTGATCGCCTGATAATAAACACTTACTGATTGGTTATTCCTTGGCTGGGAAAAGGTCCTGGCACAACTGAAAACGAAAAAAATAGCATACGTCCTGCAAGTGCGTAAATTGACTTCACTTCCCTAAATTTATCAAATCGGTGCTTTGTTTAAAGTTCTGACAAGAAACCTATGCTAATTCGAATAATTTCTAGAACATTGCAGAAACTTATAGTAAAAGCTCTCTGGGCGGTGGTATGAAAGCCAACCCGGAATGAAATGGGAAACGTACTTCACCCTAAACCTAAATCATTAATTTTCTCTACCCGAGAAAGGTGATCCGTATAATTGCGTAAACACAATTGAATTTTTCTTTGGAATCCGATGAAAGATTGCTGCACCCTATCCGAAACACTGTTTGTGTTTCTTATACTTCCAACTGGATGTAAATTTGAAGTCGTGGTTGGAGGACCGAAATTAAATTAAGCGAACCCGATTCCTTTTATTATTACAATTTTCGCAATTGAAATCTGAAAATACCCCGAGGTGGCCAATTACTACAATCTTACGAACGGAAACCACTTTTTATCATGATATAGCGCTTTCGTTCCGGTCTTATCAATTTCTTAGATGTATTATTTCTTTGTCTGCTTAATGACGAGCAGTATTTTTTCGTTTAATTTCCAAATTAATATGACAAGAAGCGTGAATTACTTCGAATTGCGTCGTCAAAGCTACGAAATTCGTTTGATCTGCGTATAAAAGAAGGGAAGTGGCTCATGACGCATGCAAATTTAATGAAATTTGCTTTAAAAAGGTTTTTCTCGAGGATCTCGCATATAAGCAGACCTGCAGAGTTCATTCGTGCACTGCATGCTTTATCGATTTGGTTCCTGCATTTGAAATGCTAATCCGGCCAAAAATGCATATCTGCATCTGTTTTAGTTGGGCCAACAGCAGTTGGAACAATAATTTGGGCAGGTGCTATTTAGCATTTTATGTCGTGATTCAGTTACTTTGATTTTGTGAAAAAATTTCAGTGTTCACGTTCTCTGCAATTCTCGAAAAAATCGTTACCCCAGTTTTATGCGGGTATTTACGATAAATTATAACTTTTACAAAGGTCGGTTGTCACGCTAAATTTGCAAGCTGACAGTCGTCATATTCAAATTGGCTATGAATATAAACACAGCCCATTTTTGACACCAAATAGGTAATTATCGCGATGTAAAATTTATTGGCTCGTCGTACAAGTATGGGGGCCCATTATTGTTAAAACTGTCTGTTTATTGCAAAACTGTTTTAATGCTTATTTCCTGTCACAAAATACTATCGTCGTTTTTTGTCAGGATGTGAATATTTTGGAGCTACCAGCGCAAGGTTGCATAACCACCTCGGTTATCTAATTTTAGTTTTCCTTATCAGTCGGTTTTAATTGGGGCACACATTTGCACCGACGAGCAAATTGTTTACGTTTTTTCCAAGTGTCAACGAACGTTGTTCCAACATTGCAGCTCTTCATTAGTTCCAATTCTGTCATAATTCGTGGGACGTCAATCAAATTGGAGTTCTCCATCCGATGCGTTTGATGAACTGCAGGTAACTTTTAATTGGGGGATCCTACTGGAATTGTTTTCGATGGTAATCTAAAGTGGAGAGATTTAAAAATTATTACTGTAATAAAATTATAATAAATAATCGTAATCTCGATTCTCAACAAAGAGCGTGCGCATTTTCTACACGCGCTCGGCGTGGTAGGGGAAAACCCTCCAGCTTACTCTCTTCAATCGCGAAAGCTCTTATTGTGGGTTCTTCGGTTTATGCGCGCGCGTTAAATTTAAAAGTCCTAGCCGAACTTTTTACGTAATAAAATGAAAAACGTGTAGTTAATTACCGGTTTGTTGTGGAGTGTGTCGATATCACGGTTTATCATGTCACGTGTTGGTTGTATAAATATCAAGTGCTCGAATAGATAACTGATCGCAAATTTTGGATTAAAATGGTCGATTTAAAAGGTGATCCCGCGGCGACACCGAAAAAGTCCAAGCATGGACTTTCGATGTCCGCGGTAAAAAACTGGCTCCTTCCCGACAAGAAAGCTCCGGATCCTTTCCGCAAAATGCCCGAATCATTTTTGCGCTCCTTGAAACGTCGATCCTTGCGAGTTAAGAGGACCAAGTCGTTGGTTTTAAACGAAAAACGGAAGTCGGGTGAGTGTTTTTATAAATTTTTCTGTAACTGTTGTAATGTCTGGACCCTATGTTTATCTTATTTGTTGTAACAATTTCCGCTCGTTAGGTTCATGAAGGACCGATAAAAAAAGGACGGTGATATCATTGAGACGTCGATTATAAAATTATCTTTTGCTTGATTGGCTTCAACAATCGTTGACCTGCAAACTGTATTTTTGCGTTATCGGTTATTATTTTCGTTTTTAATCCAAACACGGAAATATCTTGGCAGTTTTTCGGTGTGAAAGTTTTTGAATTTTTTTGTCGACGTTTCATAAGAATCACTAGTTTTTGACTTAATGAAGGCGATTTCCTTTTTTTGGTTCCAGATAAGTGGTGTTTAAGGTTTTGACATTGAGTGGTTACGACCGAACAACTTCTTTTTGTTTTGTGTAATTATGTATTTTAAAACCCTTGTGATTATTATGATCCGTTCCGGTGATCTCTTTGGCACCTGCAGTTAAAACGTAATCGAAAGTTGTGCGTCCATGAAATCCTTAAGTTCAAGGATTTTCGCAATTCTTTTTTTACGCAAATATTACGTAATTACAATAACAATCATTTTCGCCATTATCTGTTATTTTCATGATAATTTGGATTTGCGCTCCCATTGTGTAATTCGCATTGTTCACCGAGGGTTAAAAAGACGAAATAACAACTTCATAACCTCCCACTGGGCAATAATACCATCATTAATTATATTAATCCGCAGGGAATTATTTATCTACACCGAAAAAAATTTAATGCTAATCCACGTCCTATCAGCGCTACTTTATTTTATCAACCCCTTCAAATTCTGATTTATTTTGACATTTTTTTCGGAATATTTGATAACATTCGATAGCATGTAATTTCGGTTTTTACTAAAATATTTACTTAAGGATTTGTACTGGGGAGGTAAGACGGATTACTTTTCTTTTGTGGATCATGTTTATGAAGGTTTCGGGATTGAGGAGCAGCTGGTCCAATTGAATGAGAAGGTCCCGTGCTACAAAATTTGTCAGCTGGTGATGATATCCTTCTTAAGTCTTCTCTCTTCTGTTTTATACATAAGTTTCCATTCTTCTTTTTTTGTACGAAAATTTTAAACAAAACCAGGTTAATCTGGAAGATTAATTGGATGCTCTTCTCCATCGGTCTTTCGTGACTGCCAAGCATGTTATTATCTTTTTAACCGAACAATTTTTTCTAATACACTTCTGATTGGAGAAATCGGTTAATTTATTTGCGAATAATCCTGAGGGCACTTTCACAAGTCGAAAAATCCATTATGAGCGACTAGATATTGTTCGACCTTTAATTTTTTATCGCTAAATTACAACTTGTGAACTTTCTATTACAATCGTTTTTCTGAAATGTGAAATAAATTCGCAAACTTTTGCGGTGTTGCGGTAATGATCCAATAATTTAGTAGGGGAAAAGTGTAAACTACGATCGTTGCTCTGACAATGGGTTTATTTCGCCAAGGACCCTTTTTCTTCTCGAATCGAATTTTCTAAACGAATTTCATACATAAATTTCCTATAAATTGAGGCAACTGTCTTTAGGATTTACCTGGATTACAACATTCCGTGTTCAATTGTCTGTAACCGTCTGTGACTCGAAAGGAAGTGGACTTATTCAAGGGTTTGTTTGTATCTCAGTTAAATTTTTAAACAAGAGTCGGTAATTGTTTTTACATTAATAAACCACATTAACTTGAATTTATTCCATCGAGGGTTCCAGCCTTTCAGCTTTAAAGTACCTATAGGTGGTTGTAAGTTACACTGTTTGCTTGAATGAGTTGTTCACAAACAAAACTTGGACAGATGTTTTGGGACAGTTTGATTTTTCTTGCTTTAATTTATTTTGAATTAGTGTGGGCGGACAATAGCTTAACATGAATTTGCCCGGATAAGGGTTAACATTGAAGTTTTTGAAAAGCACCAAACTGATGAAATTTCCAATTTCTCACTTTCGACATGTTCATTAGTGAATTTTTCTTTGCAATGTTTCAGTTATTCCCCGAGGTTTATTATAACTTCACCCCTTTTCCTCATTATTCCGCTTAGGGGTGCTTCCAATCAGCGCGGCTTCTGTTACACGAAGTGTGAAAAAATCCCTCCCCAATTTAACTTTTCCTAGATTAATTAAAAAGCTTTCGTTTCGATGATTTGCCAGACACAGCAGTGACGGTGGCAACAAAAAACATTTTCCTAGAAAAAAAAATTTCCAGTTGATATTGGGGGGGGGGGGGGGGTAGGTGAATCACTGGAACAATAATAATGGCAGATTCTTAATTGATCGTTAAATAAAACATCTGATTATTATTTTGTTTGATTTACTTGCATTATAAATTTTACAATGTAATCAAAATAAACTATGCCGGGCCTGTCTCATCTTACCCCCACCGTGTGGTCTGGGATAACTTACTTAGGGCGCTGCGTAGATTTCGTTCAAATAAACGTTAAAATAACGTAAATTTGTTGAAATATACACAGGGTTATTTTGCTTTCAGGCAGAAATGTATGTAAATACGTTAGTTTACGTAAAAAATACGTTAATTCGAGAAACGTTAAATTAACGTTAATATAATGTGCTTACTGAGTTTGTACTTGGGCAATGCAATTTTAATCTTGAAACTTGGCAGGGATTTTGCACGATTACTGATATACTCCGGGGGGGGGGGCAATTCCTTCCAGACTCCCCGCTACGTATTGCTACGACGTTAAAATGAATAGAAAATAGTTTCTATTTAATCAAATAAATCACAGAATTTGGACATAAAACTGTAGTCTTTCAAACCGGGGGGTCTGGGGGGTATGGAATACTCTCCAGTACACCTTAATAATTGTGTTCGAAAGAAAAATTGCTATAGATATCCATTCACTTGGTTGATTGGCCACGTTGTTTTGCTTCTAGTCAGAAATGTATGTAAATACGTAAAGTTTACGTTAATATTACGTAAAAAATACGTTAATTCGAGCGACACACTGACGTTAAATTAACGTTAATATGATATGCTGATTGAGTTTGTACTTCAGCAGTGCAATTTTAATCTTGATCTCGGCAGAGATTTCATACGATTGGTGATATGCTCCGGGGGGGGGGGGGGATACGTCTGCTAATACTTTGAAATGTAGTTGTTCCGTAATAGTTAAAAGATATAAAACTGGAGTCTCTCAAACCGGGGGGTCTGGGGGGTATGGAATACCCTCCAGTGCACCCTAGAAATTGTGTTAAAGAGAAAAACTTGTATCCTGCTCCTTTATTTACACCATGATCTGAAAATGTAAATTAGTAACCATTTGGGTTACAATTTTTCTTATTTTTTCCGAAATTTAGTTGCGGGGTGAAATACGGCACTGTAGTCTCGTAAATCACGGACTAAAGTGGAGAAGTCGGCAGATTATCAAAAATAAACAAAATTATGTTATAAGATTTTTTGGAAGAATGTTGGATTCGGAAAGTAATAGAATTATACCAACTCAGAGAAAAAAAGGAGGAATTCAGAGGTGACTGATTTTTTTTTTAAATTTCTTTTATTGCTAGTTTGCACTGAAATATTTAGCTACGTCTGTCACTTAGTAAATCCATCATGACATGGGAAGTTAATTGAGACCAGGAGACGATGCTGTGTACATTTTTCTGCAATATTTGTCATTGGGATTTTCACCCCTTATAGTATTATCCTGGTCTGCATGGAATACATTTGCTCCTAAAACACGGAATTTTATTAAAATAAAAATCCCTGCGGGCCAATGTTAGGTTTTCGAGTGAACGAGAAAATCTCCATCTGGAAAATAAATATTATTTGGACTCCAAATGGCAATTTCCCAAGTAGATGTTATTTTTCTGCAAAAAAATCCATACACGTCCTTGCGTGCAAATAGGAAACGAATCAATACAAGTGGGTACCCACAAAATGGGGCTTTCACTGGAATTACTCCATTTAATCAATAAATCCAATAATTGGCATATTGATTTTTCCAACTTTCTAACGCCGGTTTCCTTTGCTACCGCGAAGAAATCACGATTTTATTGTTCTTTTCTGTTCCCCTTGTCTCCAAATTGGACATTTGTAGGACAAACTTGAGTCAGCTTCGTAAAACAAATAAGTTACAAATTGCAGGTTGTTATTGTAAATTGTACCTTTTTAGTGGTACCAAACTGAGGTGAAATTTTTATTGCTTTTTGAAATTGCTACCCATTATACTGCTATCTTTTATGACCATTTTATAGCCTGTTTCACTTTTATCGCGTGTAGAAGTTAACATGTGGGTCACCCACAGCTCAGTACTATTAGGTTTTCGATTCAACATTCAATTCGAAATAGGTAATCATTCGCATGTAAGATGTAGGATAATGCAGGTGCTTTTACGTGAGCTGGGTGTCGCATCTGGCGCCCGGAGGCGGAAACAGTAGAGGCTTCCGGAAGTTCCTGACGACGCAAAATTAATACGGGCTATCCTTTCGTGTATTTCACTTTGGAATACGTGTTTTGTTTACCCCTTCGCAACAGCTATGATTATTTTTAAGGTTCCTCAAGAGGAAGTCCGTAATTTCTTCAGAAGTTGTGGTTTACCTTCGGCTTATAATTTGGACGTGAAAATTGATTTGCAAGGAGGACTGTTTAACGGAAAGTTGAACATTCGCGGTGAATAAAATAATGCAATGTGCACCTTTTCAATTAAATGCAAAAGTCGTTACCTACTTATTTTACCTTAGATGTAATCGAATTGATAAACTGAATTTTTTTAATTGTTGGTAAAAGAAAACTGGAGCAGATGTCCTGCCCGCGTTCCGTTACAAGAAAAGTGGACAATTGGGCTCTATTGGTTTCGCATCTGCCGAAAAGCGTAAATCTTTACAAAATCTGGAGCACTTTCGTTGTTAGCACGCTCTTGTAATTCAGATTAACGTCACCCTCGTCAAATTTTGTCTTCCTCATAGAAGAAGAATGCAGAATTTATTGCAGAGTAAATTGACAAAAATTGTACTTGTCGTAAGTAATTTTCGCGTTCGTGGGAGTCGGCCAATTTTAAATTTAAATCTTGGTTTGACCCGATTTGACCCAAATTATTTTTACTACTTGAAAATTATTTTTGCGAATCGAAAAGTATTTTAACCAAAACTTGTTCCGCATCTAAAATTGTATGCTGTCTCATGATGTGAATAGCAAAAGTTAATTGATTTAGAATGATCTAACCGTGATGTACACAAATTATCCCAGTACTACGTCAAACTGATGTCAATTAAGTGAATGGTATTTTTAAATATAACTTTTACTTCAACGTTTCGAGTCAAAATTGAAGTGCAAACAGGAAATTTTCATATTTTTTCGTTCTTCTTGTTAACAAAGCGCGACCTTATGTTTGGTCTCATGGTGATTTAGGTCATGGGGGTTTTGATTATAGGTTTCCAATCACACTTGACCACTTGTGTGTATAATGTAATTAGGGAAGTTAAACCAGGGAATCGCAAAATTTTGTTTCGAGCGACCCCAATAAATTACCATCAAATCCAGTTGTAACATTTATTATAGCAGGTACGCGGCCGTAAGTAAAAATATTAAATAAATAATGTTGGTTATTTATTTGTAATTTATGCGGACAATTTTTTGCTCAAATCGCAGGTCCTGGGACCTGGGTAGAAACCCCCCGAGACTTATTGTAAGGCGTGCTGCTTTGTTCTTGTGACAGGAGGTCGTTATTGCTCAAACCCGTAATTCAAGACTCGTGAGGTGAAGTTATATATATTTAACCGTGTTTCGAAAAACGAAATCCATCCCGTAAGCTGTTAATTTTCAATGTGTACGCATTGGCCGGAATAAAACGTGTAAGCCCAACCAAGGACCAACTCGCCCGACAGGCAATTTACATCCTCATTCCCTAAAGTTTCCTATTATTGACTTCGTTATTAAAACAACACTTAATTAAAACTTCGGGGTAGTTTGTCGTATCAAAACTAATTAATTAATTACTTCGGTTTACGGTGAAGTGGCGATGTCGAGAATGGCTTCCATATTCGTTTGTCTTCATTCTGAAGAAGTAATTTATCCCGAAACAACCCCACGTCGGGGTTTTCATATCGCACAAACATAGGAAACGTTTTATCCCGACTTGAATGGACAGTTTGAATTATTAAAACATTAATCTACGGACGATTAGATTTTTGTCTAACAATAGCAGCAAAATATTGAGTTTTTAGCTTTCGTCCCAGGATATTGAGTTAACGTTTTGTTAAGGATTACTGATGTCATTGTGTGTTCGAAAAGGCACAATCTAAAATTTAAGTTCAAATGTTCAAACAGACAAAATCAATATTGCCGTTGGCCGCACTTTGATGGGATGCAATTTTATCATGAACGTAAAAGCAATTACGCTTTTCTGATTTCGTGCATTTTCTATTACAAAAATTCGTCAAAGGAGCTTTGATTATAAAAACTGCTCTATTTTACTACAAATTCGTTTCAACCCTTGCAGCCCGAGGAGGTATTAGTTTTAAAAATCAAAGCGATCGGGATAATAAAAAAAAACAGAGAGTTACAGAAAAGAAAAATGGAATCACGGTTTGTAGCCATGATTTTCTATTTTCCTGTAAGTTGCGGATGGCGAGAGGCTAATCAAGAAAACAAAGACCAAGAGAAAATAATGATTTTCTATGAATTTTCTTCTTGAAGACAACAGAACTCTATTATTGGTTTACCCCCCCAGACCCCCCGGTCTGAGAGACAGAAGGTTTGTAGGATGCATCCTACTGCTACAATGAAATGTTGAAACCGAGGGGTTTGGGGGTATGAAATACCCTGTACAGTTTCGGGTGTTCTAAAAGAATATCATAAAATTATCATCCAGTAAATAAAATCTACCGAGTCGGGTGGATGTGTTTAGTGCTCGACGACAAAAAGCGCTTATAAACTATTTCTCACCGCTACAAATTTGATGGTATCGCTAATTACATTACCGCATGCATTAATGCTATCTAGGAAACCGCTTCTCCATTATTAAATTATACTACAATCTTTTGTGACATCATCTACCGTTGTATTAGCGCCGGTATATTAATAGTAGTACCGTTTTCTAGAAAATCAAGGAAACAAAAAGAAGCTATCTAACCAAGTGTAAAATTGATCATCATGAAAATCCTGGTTTTTATGGGCGCCAGGCGAAAGTAATAAAACAAAACTAAGCAACGAAAGCTGCCTCGACTCAGTAACTCGAGAACGGTAAGAGATATAAAAAATATCGAAGAATCCAAAAATGTTCAGCATAAAAAGACCAACAAATTCTTCCTTTAAACATTTCTGATTTATTTAACCGTTTTCGAGTTTAATGGCAGGATTGCAGCAACGCCTCGCCTGTGGCTTTTCATTTGGGGTTTCAATTTAACGCAGCGGAAAACTGGAACTTTTTGTAATTTTTTCAAATTGTACTAATGTTTCTCCAGACAGTAATAGAAAACTTTTCCCAAATTGTTTAATATTGCGTGGTTAGCTTAGCGCGCCTATATGTGGGTGTGCAGAAACTTTAATTAAATTAAATTTGCTTTTGTAAACAAGGACGTCCGGAAAGCTTTGCGATGTTGTGGTAAAATTTTGTGGAATGCTGCCCGTCATTTAATTCAATTATAATTCTAAGAGGATTGTTACATCCTGTCACGTCATCCTGAAGAAACTACAAATTTTGAGGTACCGTTGCCGAGCATATCCTCGAGGAAGGAAAAATTACTATATAAAAAATTCGAATTTATTTGAATTTTAAATGCGTTGGACGAACGATTTAAATTTTAGAGGTGTGAGTTACATAATGCATGAATTTTTTAACTTGAAATTATGTTTCATATTTTTTACACCAGTATCGATTCAGCTTTGAAAAAATTAATTCGGAATTTGTAAACTGTTTGGGTTACAACGGACCCTGCTGTGATTTTTCGATAAATCTTTCAATTTAAGCCACTTTTGGCAACCTTCATTGCTTGGATCGATTTATGCAAGAATTTTTGTTCCATTTTTTGAACCAGTTTTGTTTGTTTCAGATTCGTTCGTCAACAGTCAGGAATGGACTTTATCGCGTTCCGTTCCAGACCTACGTTTGGGAATCGTAGGTTCGCTATCATCGGGAAAATCTGCCTTGGTACATCGTTATTTGACTGGTTCGTACATGCAGGAGGAGTCACCTGAGGGCGGAAGGTTTAAGAAGGAAATTTTGGTCGATAATCAAAGTTACCTTTTACTAATACGTGATGAAGGAGGTCCACCAGAGCTTCAGGTATTTAAATATTCTAAAAATTATTCATCAGAAAGTAAAATCGTTTTAACGAGGTTTGTTTTATTCATGAGGCTTCGTCGATTTAAAAATTTAAAAGTGTCGATATCGGAGAATTTATAATTAAAATGATTTCACAATGAATGGCAGGGAAAATAAAACAAAAATTAAACTGCAGCGAAGATGAAGTTACCAAATCATTTCGTAATTAAAAATGCTATTAAGAGCTTTTCAAAGGAACGAATTAACTTTATTTTTATTTGAAAAACTGGAAACGCGATCCCGTAGCAGGAGTTTTCCGAGTTGAAATAAGCTCGAGCTTTCATAAAAGAACAAATTTTATTATTTGTTTTGGATTATCGACTTATTTTATTGCTTCGAAAGTCAGCACAGCAAATATTGATTTTATAAAATTCAGTTAAAATCATTTAGTTTCCATGTCCGTAGGACGAGTGCTTTTTTGCTCATCCAGTTCGGTGGCCAATTGATTGGCTCCACGTTTTCCAGGTTGGAAAAATTAGCACTGAAATTTCCAGTCACATCTCAGTTTAATTCGGGAGCACGTTAAGTCCTCCTTGTTCGGTACAATGCAGAAAATTGTTGTCGAGGATGCAATTTTCAGAAGTGGGGGTTTATCGCATTTTAACGAACCCTGAAATCCGGAAAATAATTAAAATTACGACTTTTAAATTATATTTTTTAATTACCTCGTAATCAAAGTTAAAATTTTACCTTTTTGCGCTCGAAAAATTTAAATTTTGATAATTCCACTTTTATTCTTGATTATAAAAATTTCTTAATCAATTTTTTATTGCGGGTAGCTGTTCTTTATCGCATAATAATTTTTAACGAACGCCTTATGAAGTAATCACCTGTTTCGAATAAACCACCTTTTATTCTAAGCGTTTTTTTATTGTAAAATAAAATTAATTCCGAGTTTTGTGTAATTAATTCGTCTGGGCTTTGTATATTCGGATTTAATTGGAAAAGTTATAATTGGCATCCCTTTGTTTAGATTTTGATGGCATATAAAAATAATTTCAGACATCTCGTTTGTATAAATAATAAAACACGCGTAAGCGAGTGATTGCGTGACTATTCCTGCAGGTAAATACAATCATAATCGACGCTTAGCGTCGAGGCGCCACCCTTACTGTTTTTTGGCGTCGTATAGTCTTCTCCTGTCTGTCATTGATTAATGATTGCAGGAACTGATATGCTGTTCGTGAAAAACGCGACATGAAATTTTCTGTTATTCAGCCGACTTCTGAAGGGCCATTTTACCCTCGAGAGTTCTTCAATTGAACCATCCTCGTAAATAACCATAATACGAAGAGGAAACACTTTTTTGGTTTTACGAGAACCCCGCTCGCATTGTTCACTTTGTGGTGTTCATTATAGGTTACCTCTTGATGAGGCTCTTAATACAAAGTCTTCATCTAATTTGTAGTAATTTTCAAACAGGTTTTGCGCATTTAAGTTGGATTCTTGACTTATTTATCGTCGATAAATGCAACCTGTGGCTCAAGAAATAATGTAAGTTTAATAAAGATAGAAAAGCACCACCGTCTGGCGCCTCGCGTTATCGCATTTACTAAGCAACACGAACTAATGTACTTTTTCCGTTTATACTAGCAGGGATGGGCTGACCGCCTGGACAATGCGGAAAATTCTATACTTTGCATTGTGTTTTGCACCTAAGCAATAGAAAACACAATTTTTTCGTCTTTTTTCTTTATTTATTTAAAGAACCCCCCAGGCCCCCCGGAGAGGTACCCCATAGTTGGCTTAATTAAGTTGACAACTTTAAAGCTCCCAACTCGACAGCCGTTGATTTTAGCCAATAAAGGGTTAGAATCTTGTTTGTAGATAATTTCGGGATGTAAGATTTGCTTTTTTAAGATGATTTGTGGGGGGGATTCTTTATCTTGTTAATCTATTTATGTGCATCAATTTCCGCTTAGAGCCAGCTATTTTATTCGAAACGTCAATATTATATATCCAATTGGATTTTAAACATTTCATTGAGAGGGAGATATGTACCCTATTGCCATCACCGGGGGGTTTGGGGGTATGGAATACCCCCCAGGCAAGGTGACAGCAGTTTTTGGCCCATAACATTAATCAACGTAGATTTAATATTGCGCTAACTCCTTTGGCCTATCTTTAGGGGGTTATTTTATTACAAGAATTATTTTTATTCTAAAATAAAATTGCTCGAGTATTAAAATTAATAGAAATTGCTTGCAGCGCTGCATATTCAAATAACTTATAATTTGGAAAGTTTTAGTAAAAATAAAAAAATATTTTAAGTTTCTTTCCAGTGGAAAATCAGTTTAAGTCTACTCCATAAATCCGCATATGAGTCTTCCTGCCTGCACACAACCTCAAAAAAAAATTAAGATCCTTGCGAGATATATCTGCTTAGGAAGCTAATATGAATGTCGGTCCGCGCCGGGGTTGACTAAAAGGACATTTTCAACATTGTTGATGCAAATAACTCATCTCGCACATTATTTGGCGATTTAGGCGAGCTTTGTTGTTTGTTTTTTGGCAGTGTAGTTTACCCTAGTTATCCACCCTAAGACATAATTTCTTAGTTTTTTTAAAACGCGTAATAAATTAAACTTGAGGATACGTCGTGCCGCGAAATTGGTGCTTAAACCTGTAGTCCTTTTGGTTCTCTTGTTCTGCATACATTATGCATGGGTGAGTGTTGCACAGTACAGGGGTGAATATTGATTGTGGGAGATAGCAATAGGAAGTGCATTGAAGAGAGAGCCTGCGGTGAAAACAGAGATGGAGTAGGCGCCGCGGTGCTACCGGCGCTCACTTGTCGGCTCAATTCAGTAGGACTTCTGCTGCCTCGCAAGATCCTACTTTGTGTCTTCTGTACTTGCGGGAATGAAGTTCATGTAGTCGATGTAAGTCACTTAAAATGAATTAATTTATCATCTTGTTTATAAATAAGTAAATTTAAATTTGTAATTTTTTAATTTAATCAATTTCTCATTTCAAATTTAATTCGTACATAGTTAACCTAAATAACAACTAATCGATTTTCGATTAATTTCGATTTTTTTTATTTTCTATTGTTTGAAAGTGTTGTAATTTGCTGTTGCTACGGTCCTGCCGTTTATTACCATTTTGGGGGAGAGTTCGGCGGGAGTTTGAAACTCTTTTTTTTTTGGAAAATTTAATAAATGGTTTTTCAAGCTGTCGCTTCAATATTTCATCGATAAAAATCTAATCAGTGTTTACCAAAAAATAATTAATCGTTATTGATTGCATATTTCGCGCAAAAAAAAATTGGTTCGCATAATTTTTTCCATATTAAAATTGTCGTTTGTGCAGGAAATACAGGAGCTATTTATTTTGCAAGCGATTAAAATAAAATATCGAGGAAGTAATGTAACAGAAGCGCATTATTAAATTTCTAATGTGCCTGCATGTTTCACGTAATTTGCATTTTTAATAAATGATTAACATTTAACTTGTATATTTAATTGCACGGCGAAATTCTCTTTCTACGGTTCCTGCAACGCTTAATTAAAATTTCAGTAGATCGTAGCACCGAGACCTGCTTAATCAATTATTGCAGGGCGAATTTCAGAGAGCTTGTCAGGATCAGGGGTTAACTGCGAGTTACTTCTTGACAAATCCTCGTATTACAACTTTCTACGATTGCTAACCGCTTCTTCAAAATGCAAATAAAACTTTCGCGTTGTTTATTTTCATTACCATACAAGATAATAATTAACAGAAGTAATAACAGCTTTCTTACTTTTCCAATATAATTACAGCACGCTTTTTATATTGCAATAAATCACTCAAGAGTCAATTTCTCTTTTTTATACAGTGGCGGCGGCAGCGCTTGGCGATTCGACAGGGGGGGTCGCATTTTTAATATTTTTTTGAGAGATAAATTGTTGGAGATTTTAAAATAATGCAAAATGCTTGCAAACGATAAGAAAAACTTTAGTTAAATTTATTATTAAACTTCAACTATGCAGTTAAGGGTTGGGCATTCTGAGCGTGTCGAGGTTTATCAAGTTTATTTTTTCCAAAACGGCTACACGGATCGACTGTAAATTTTGAAATTATGTTGATAGCAGCTCGGGTACGCTTTGTTTTATTTCTACTTTTTTCAATTAATTTTTTTACTAAATTATCCAGCTTGCAATTATTAAACTAAAAACGCGAGTTTGTAATTTATTAATTTCAAGTAATTCGAAAACTTAAACATGATAATAATAGTTGACCGTACACAGATAATTTTAGAATTATTGTTGAGGAATAGGTCATCGTAATCTGCAAAGTTGATAATAATATGTTATATGCTTTTACATTCCACACGGATTAAAAAATTTCATCAATCAGCTAACATTACGCAGTAAAAATTGAATTATTGATGAGATATTTTTCCATTATCATATTTAATGAATGCAAACCTGCTGAAGATGTTAAGGCGAAGCATTTTCGTGCAATTTAATTTTTTAATCATAAGTTTCAAATTTTGCGTGTTAGATAAAAATAATGTAAGTTATGAAATTCCTTGAAATTTTTTCATTACTTATGAAACTTTTTATAAATAAATATTATCATATAATATTATGTTAATAACAACAATCATATTATAAATTTTATTTTCATTTAAACAACTTAAAAAAAACAAATAAGTTCAAATTTCTCTAAAACTATCGCATTTTTTCTTACAAATAAATTATTACTTGTTGAAAAGTGCGAAAATTTTAGAACGAATTTAGTTTTTACTATTATTATGGGTAATCATTTGTTATCTGTCCTCCACTGACGCGCACGATTGGATTAGCGAGGCTTCAACAAACCTTTTTAGCAAATAAATGCTTTCAATGGCCACGAAAACGGAATTAAGTAAGCTTTAACTTATAATTTTAATAATAATTTTACGGGGACGGTAGCCCCCCTTAGTCCGCCACTGGACATAGGGATTGATTTTTCTCTAAACATAAATCAGTCAAAGATAATAATGATCTTAGGTTAATATAAAAAAATTTGTTTTAGAACCACATATTATGTAGGTACACTGAGAAAATCTGTAACAGCTGAATCTTAGATTGAAACCACTGAAATAAGTGGTTCAATGGCCATTCTAGAAAACTACTACTCTATGGTAGATTCAGAGCCGGATTAAGGGCCGGATCCCCGGGCCTCCAAATTTTTAAGAGCCTCAAAAAATTGAAGCAACAAAATTTAAATTTAAATTATTTGTTAAAGCATGCAAGGCCAAGGGGCCTCCAAAAAAAGTTAGCCCCGGGCCTCACATATTCTTAATCCGGCTCTGGGTAGATTAATATTATCAAATTTTCAAATTGAAAATGTAAAGGGAAAGCTTGACTAACTTGAATATTAAAAAAATCTTTCCAAAGAAATTTGGGTGAAGGAAATGAAAACTGTAAGGATATTGCAGGAAACACGGAATCTGAGAAAATGTAAAAATCCTAGAATCTTAGGAATTCAATATAATATGGTGATCTTGTTTTTGCCTTTTCCACATTTTTGAAAGGAAATCTACGGAAATTCTGAAGGAAAATCGGGAAAATCTTTAAAAAATCTCGTAAGGGGATATCTGGTGCATATAAATGTGTTTCAGCCAATTAAAACTAGAGAAATCTGACATTTTGCATCAGTTCATAACAGTGGCGTATTTAGAGGGAAACAAAGCCCCCCCCCCCCCCAAGGATGACTCGGATTGTATCCCCGAAGCTCTCCATGATAAAAATAATGTTTACCATGATGTTTTAAAATTTAAATAAGTATAAATTATTTACCGTTAACAGCGTTCGCCAATTTCTATTTTCAAACGTCAGTGAATTGACGCGCATGAATAGATTAAAATCCGAAACATATTCTGGTTTATCCCCATAAGCATTTTTTAAATACGCCACTGGTTCAGAAGAACATTTGCTCATTGATTGGTTAATTTATTATTTATTAATTTATTTATGCAAAATATTTTGTCATTATTAAAATTAATATCCATAATTATTATTGTCAACCCTGAACAAAATGAAAGTTTACAAAATGATTTTCAATTGCTGGTGTCCTGGGACCCCAGACCCCCCGGTCTTAAGGGTCGATGGTTTCTGTACAGGATCTGTCTTCGACTTACGACAATACAAAATAAAAATTCACCTATAGTTCATGGTAGGTGCAACCGGGTGGGGGGGGGGGGGGGAATTCGGTACATTTTATGTTTTGATTGCATTATTATTATTACCAAGTACAGAATTGCAATAATTTTAAATATTACAACATGGGAGTATATATTTTTTTGCCATAATTAAAGTTCATTTTTGGGATTTTATTTTTCAAAGGATAGGCGCGCGACTCGACAGCCTCAAACACAAACCGCCACTGATTTTATATTTCGATTAGTTCATACATCAAAATAATTTATGAGTGTGGTTGACTAATTTAGATATTTTGCAGTTCACAGCCTGGGTGGACGCCGTCATTTTCGTATTTAGTTTGGAGAACGAATCCTCATTCAACGCAATATACAATTATTACACAAAAATGTCGCATTATAGAAATTCGGCCGAAGTACCTTTAATACTTGTGGGAACGCAAGGTAAGTCGCTTTTATATTTTGATCATTGTCGAAATGAAACTATGGAATTTAATTTAGTTTCGTTTTCCTGAAAATGGAAAACGACGCTGATAAGGCGAGACAAAACGTTCAGGTTGGTTATGACGTAAAACCGTAACCTACTTTGTTTTAATTTTGTAGGACATTGACTCGGGGGCGTTTTGTTTCGGTTTCTAATATCCATAAATTATGTAAGTTTATTTATTCGAAAAAAATTGATATGTTTCAGATGCCATAAGCGAAAATAACCCACGGGTCATCGATGATGCACGAGCGCGCAAATTGGCCAATGATCTGAAGAGGTGCTCTTATTATGAAACATGCGCTACATACGGCCTTAACGTTGAACGCGTTTTTCAAGACGGTAAGTGATTTTTATAGTTTTCCATCTTCGTCTGTGCGCTTACGATTTGAAATTTTTATCGACGACCAAACGCCTCATTATCGTATCGCATTTAAAACGAGTTTTAGCGCGACCTTGCATCAAGACGAACAGTTCAAACTTGTCTAGATAGACAGTGTTGCTCATCTGTTGTTTTCAAATGGCAGAAAATACCGATCCTCACCACGAGTGCTGCGAAATGCCTCAGTATTTTTCTAATCACGACAAGGCATCCATTAGAAATTGCCGCGCGTCGCATTATTTAAAAATTATTATAATGAACAGGTTTCTCAAAAAATTTAAACGTCGTGCTTTCGGTTGTAGAAAACGTTACAGATTTTCGCGTAAGTGTTTTTTTACGAAAGCCGGTCAAATAGATACCAAATATTTGCATCTGTTCCAATTTCAACATTTTTTTCAGCTTGTCAAAAAATAGTACAACAAAGATTGTCGGCTTCCACGAGCTGTTTGACGCCCACAAATTCGAGACCATCGACGCCCAGTAATCATTTCCATTCCGCAAACGTCGGCATCCCAAGACATGTAGGACCAGTTCCTTCCAACAACGGATATCCGCCATCGGGACAATCATCAATCACAAATCTAATGTCTTCTCCTAGTCACAACCACACACTTTCTCACAAGGTAAGTTTCTCCTCGACCTCTTTCATCCCCAAACTTAATTTTTTTAATTTTTAGGAATCCTTCAGCCTTGGAAGCAGACAAGTGCACACACTCTCCGCGTCAAACCAGCACTTGTACAGACAATCGGAGAAGCACGACCCAGTTTTCAAGCACGCAGACGAAAAATGGACTTCTTCATCAACCCTCGGCAGCCACGGTTCCTCTCAAGCACTCGTAGTACAAACAGAAAATAACAATGTGGCTAAATTCACCGTTCCGCATATAATCGACAATTTACAAACTTCCACACAAAAAGACGCGAAGGACCTACCCACGCCTAGTTCAACGCCGACGACGTCGAGGAAGAGTAGGAGGCGATCCAACCTGTTTACACCTTCGCGAAAAGGCGAAGATAAACTCAAAAATGGGGGCGACATCGGCAGCGGCCGTGCAATTCCCATCAAACAGGGCTATTTATACAAACGAAGTAACAAACCTTTGAACAAAGAATGGAAAAAGAAATACGTAACCCTTTGCGACGATGGAAGACTGACATACCATCCCAGTTTACACGTAAGTTGCCCAAAACTGCGCAATCTTTTTTTCCTAACATGATATTTTAGGATTACATGGATGACGTTCATGGAAAAGAAATATCGTTGCAATACGTAACGGTCAAAGTTCCTGGTCAAAAACCCAGAGGGTCAAAATCGATCATAACTGTCGCGGGTACCAACGGAAGCAGCAGTATCAACGACGGTATCGTCGGGCTTTCGATAACTGGTTAGTAGTTTTATCATACTCACTGTAAATCAGAATTTGTCGCGCTAACAAAGATTTTAGTAGTCTCAACAAAGTTTTTTGCTGCTACAACAAATTTCATACTTACCATTGTTTGAAAAAAAAAATCAAATTTGTTCAATCCACAATTATTTTTTCTGAACAGAGAAGACTTTGTTGTGGCAACAAAAACACTCTGTTGTAGCTACTAAAACCTTTGTTACGGCGACAAATGAAACCGCGTAATTTCTCATTATTATTTTTTTCTAGGATGTAAAGACAAAAGACTGACCGAGAAAGTTTTACTCACCGCATTCGAAACCGTCAAAGATCCCGGCAAATACACCCAAATGAGCGGCGACGAAAGTATCGCGCTTCCAAATAGCAATTCGTTCCTTAACGGCGACAACCTGAAGACCGAAACTCCCAACGTTAAAAAACGACATAGAAGGATGAAAAGTAGCAGCGTGAAAAACGCCGATTATGATGGTAAATTATTCTTGCTTCCGTTGGATTTCAAAATCCTAATATTTCTTCTATTTCAGATTCGGATGGATACGAATTCTACATTGTTTCCTTGGACAACAAACAATGGCATTTTGAAGCGTTAAGTTCGGAAGAACGGGGCGAATGGGTGGCCGCAATAGAACAACAAATTTTGAGTTCTTTACAGTTGAATGAATCCTCAAAAGCGAAGAAAATCAACAACCCAATGGAAGCGGCTACGATTCAAACCATCAGGAGTCGCGTTCCTGGAAACGAAAGCTGCGTAGATTGCGACTGTCCAGGTAAAATTCTAAGATTGAGTGTTTTTCAAGCGTTCTAACGACTATTTTTTCAGATCCCAGTTGGGCTAGTTTAAATTTAGGAGTACTCATGTGTATAGAATGTTCTGGGATTCACAGAAATCTGGGTTCTCACATATCCAAGGTTAGATCGCTGGATTTGGACGAATGGCCGTAAGTTTTGCATGTTTTGTGAGGTGGAAGTGGTTGACCGTTTTTATGTTTCAGGGCTGGACATCTGAGTGTTATGTTGGCTATCGGTAATGCTCTAGCAAATTCTGTCTGGGAATGCAGAGCGCAGGGTCGGACAAAACCGTCGCCTAATTCACCAAGAGAAGAAAAAGAGAGGTGGATACGGGCGAAATATGAGGCAAAAGAGTATCTGCCTGCACCAAGCAATACGATGCCGCTTGGGCAGCAGTTAGTGGATTTTGTTTGCAGTTCGAATATTAAAGGTATTGTTACTGTTTTGGGCCAAGCAGGTGTGGAAGATGTGAACTCCACTGTGGCACCCAGGGATCTCAGGACGCCGTTGCACCTTGCATGTGCAATGGGAAACTTAGCTGTGGCACAACTTTTAATTTGGGTAAACAAAATTATTTTAACCGAAATATTCGGGAATTTTCACGGAAACGTTATTTTTAGTATGGCGCAAATGTTTCGTCAATTGATCAAGATGGTAGGACTTGCCTAGCTTACGCAAGAGCTGCTGCAAGTGTTGCAGCTGCAAAGTCACAATCTGGAAACGCTATAAGTGCAGACATTTCTGTGGCAACTAGCAGGGCCCTGGTAGATCTTCTGTTATCTAATGGATGCCCGGATATCACAAACATTCCCAGTAATGGTACTTTACCTAGAAGGAGAGGTAATCAACAAATTCCGACGTATGAGAAGTTGCCCTCAAGTGTTATATAATTGTTTTTTTCGTATCCCACACGACTTAATAGATTAATGCTGACACAAAACGTTTTTCCTGTACTTACAATTAGACTACAAATTGTTGCCTAAAAAGTGTATCCGTGTGACTTTATCCAAAGTGTTCGAATGTCAATTCTAAAAATTTGTTTTTGCACTGTCGACCATTTACTGTAAAAAGAATAGTTCACTTTTATATGTCGTTTTTGTAATGTTTGTACCTTGTTAGTGATAATTATTTATACAACCGAGCAATATGAATTCGATAGGCTTCTTGTTTTGTGATTGTGTGGATAAGTTATGTTATTACTAAAATAATACTCTCTTGTTGTTATGTAAATATTTTCACCAAAGAATATTGTATGTTTTATTTTGTATATAGAAAAGAAAAATCTAAATTAATATGTACAGAAATTATATGCGTTGTTCTTCCGTATTTTCGTGTTTGATTACGTTCTCGATTATAATTGTTTATAATAATTTTTTTGGATGCTTGTCGGCTTTTATTGTCGAATTACAAAGCTATGTAGTGGAGGGATGGGGACAATCAAGGCAAGTCGCACTTTATTTCAACCTAGATAGCTCTTCTATATTCTAGAGTTCCCAATATTCGATTCATGCAGCTATGAGTTGGTAGATGGCACTCGAATTTATTGAAACAATTCAAACATACATTTTGGAATATACAGTTACCTCGCTTTCCTGCAAAGTTTCCAGTTTTCTTTTTGATTTTAGATCTGTGCTTGGGGTAGTTTGGAAATAAATTCAATGAAAATTCCTGGACCAAGGAATAGTAATAACATACAAAGATGAAGCTGGCGATGTTTCCTACCAGAAGGTTCCTGTTTATATGTTGCACATCTTTTATGGTAATCTAGATGTACTCTTGTGAAATTCGCAACTTCTTAAAATACTTCGAACTTCTATATTTAAAAAGAGAAGTTTGTAAAACCTATGTAAGTAAAATCAGAGATAACAGCGCAAATTTTGCAATCGGCATCCCACTAAAAAAGTTCCACATCATCAAATCGCAGCTCCACGAAAGCCATTTAACAAAACCGTTAACAATTTGCACTATTTATTGTTTAATTTCCATAGCTGATTACAAGTTTACCGCTTTTGGTGAGCAAAAGATCGATATTAGTTAGCTTGGATTATTGGAAAACACCCAATGGTCCCCCCTTTCCTGCTTTTTCACGAAAAATTTGAAATTTGAAAGCAAATTCTATGGCTTTTCTGACGTTTCCTAGCTAACTTTGAGCATAAAATACGAATGGCGTGGTCAGAATACTTCATTTATGGAATAAAAAGAACAAAAAACGGTTTTTAGATTTTTGCCAAACACCCAATGGTCCCCCCTTCTCTGCTTTTTCACCAAATTTTTTAAAATTTTAAAGCAAAATCTATGGTTTTTTTGACGTTTCCTAGCGGACTTTGAGCATAAAATACGAATGGCGTGGTCAGAATACTTAATTTATGGAATAAAAAGAGCAAAAAACGGTTTTTAGATTTTTGACAAACACCCAATGGTCCCCCCTTCTCTGCTTTTTCACCAAATTTTTTAAAATTTTAAAGCAAAATCTATGGTTTTTTTGACGTTTTCTAGCGGGCTTTGAGCATAAAATACGAATGGCGTGGTCAGAATACTTAATTTATGGAATAAAAAGAACAAAAAACGGTTTTTAGATTTTTGCCAAACACCCAATGGTCCCCCCTTCTCTGCTTTTTCACCAAATTTTTTAAAATTTTAAAGCAAAATCTATGGTTTTTTTGACGTTTCCTAGCGGACTTTGAGCATAAAATACGAATGGCGTGGTCAGAATACTTAATTTATGAAATAAAAAGAGCAAAAAACGGTTTTTAGATTTTTGACAAACACCCAATGGTCCCCCCTTCTCTGCTTTTTCACCAAATTTTTTAAAATTTTAAAGCAAAATCTATGGTTTTTTTGACGTTTCCTAGCGGACTTTGAGCATAAAATACGAATGGCGTGGTCAGAATACTTAATTTATGGAATAAAAAGAGCAAAAAACGGTTTTTAGATTTTTGACAAACACCCAATGGTCCCCCCTTCTCTGCTTTTTCACCAAATTTTTTAAAATTTTAAAGCACAATCTATGGTTTTTTTGACGTTTCCTAGCGGGCTTTGAGCATAAAATACGAATGGCGTGGTCAGAATACTTAATTTATGGAATAAAAAGAACAAAAAACGGTTTTTAGATTTTTGACAAACACCCAATGGTCCCCCCTTCTCTGCTTTTTCACCAAATTTTTTAAAATTTTAAAGCAAAATCTATGGTTTTTTTGACGTTTCCTAGCGGACTTTGAGCATAAAATACGAATGGCGTGGTCAGAATACTTAATTTATGGAATAAAAAGAGCAAAAAACGGTTTTTAGATTTTTGCCAAACACCCAATGGTCCCCCCTTCTCTGCTTTTTCACCAAATTTTTTAATATTTTAAAGCAAAATCTATGGTTTTTTTGACGTTTCCTAGCGGACTTTGAGCATAAAATACGAATGGCGTGGTCAGAATACTTAATTTATGGAATAAAAAGAGCAAAAAACGGTTTTTAGATTTTTGCCAAACACCCAATGGTCCCCCCTTCTCTGCTTTTACACCAAATTTTTTAAAATTTTAAAGCAAAATCTATAGTTTTTTTGACGTTTCCTAGCGGACTTTGAGCATAAAATACGAATGGCGTGGTCAGAATACTTAATTTATGGAATAAAAAGAACAAAAAACGGTTTTTAGATTTTTGACAAACACCCAATGGTCCCCCCTTCTCTGCTTTTTCACCAAATTTTTTAAAATTTTAAAGCAAAATCTATGGTTTTTTTGACGTTTCCTAGCGGACTTTGAGCATAAAATACGAATGGCGTGGTCAGAATACTTAATTTATGGAATAAAAAGAGCAAAAAACGGTTTTTAGATTTTTGACAAACACCCAATGGTCCCCCCTTCTCTGCTTTTACACCAAATTTTTTAAAATTTTAAAGCAAAATCTATGGTTTTTTTGACGTTTCCTAGCGGACTTTGAGCATAAAATACGAATGGCGTGGTCAGAATACTTAATTTATGGAATAAAAAGAACAAAAAACGGTTTTTAGATTTTTGACAAACACCCAATGGTCCCCCCTTCTCTGCTTTTTCACCAAATTTTTTAAAATTTTAAAGCAAAATCTATGGTTTTTTTGACGTTTCCTAGCGGACTTTGAGCATAAAATACGAATGGCGTGGTCAGAATACTTAATTTATGGAATGAAAAGAGCAAAAAACGGTTTTTAGATTTTTGACAAACACCCAATGGTCCCCCCTTCTCTGCTTTTTCACCAAATTTTTTAAAATTTTAAAGCACAATCTATGGTTTTTTTGACGTTTCCTAGCGGGCTTTGAGCATAAAATACGAATGGCGTGGTCAGAATACTTAATTTATGGAATAAAAAGAACAAAAAACCGTTTTTAGATTTTTGACAAACACCCAATGGTCCCCCCTTCTCTGCTTTTTCACCAAATTTTTTAAAATTTTAAAGCAAAATCTATGGTTTTTTTGACGTTTCCTAGCGGACTTTGAGCATAAAATACGAATGGCGTGGTCAGAATACTTAATTTATGGAATAAAAAGAGCAAAAAACGGTTTTTAGATTTTTGCCAAACACCCAATGGTCCCCCCTTCTCTGCTTGTTCACCAAATTTTTTAAAATTTTAAAGCAAAATCTATGGTTTTTTTGACGTTTCCTAGCGGACTTTGAGCATAAAATACGAATGGCGTGGTCAGAATACTTAATTTATGGAATAAAAAGAGCAAAAAACGGTTTTTAGATTTTTGCCAAACACCCAATGGTCCCCCCTTCTCTGCTTTTACACCAAATTTTTTAAAATTTTAAAGCAAAATCTATGGTTTTTTTGACGTTTCCTAGCGGACTTTGAGCATAAAATACGAATGGCGTGGTCAGAATACTTAATTTATGGAATAAAAAGAACAAAAAACGGTTTTTAGATTTTTGACAAACACCCAATGGTCCCCCCTTCTCTGCTTTTTCACCAAATTTTTTAAAATTTTAAAGCAAAATCTATGGTTTTTTTGACGTTTCCTAGCGGACTTTGAGCATAAAATACGAATGGCGTGGTCAGAATACTTAATTTATGGAATAAAAAGAGCAAAAAACGGTTTTTAGATTTTTGACAAACACCCAATGGTCCCCCCTTCTCTGCTTTTTCACCAAATTTTTTAAAATTTTAAAGCACAATCTATGGTTTTTTTGACGTTTCCTAGCGGGCTTTGAGCATAAAATACGAATGGCGTGGTCAGAATACTTAATTTATGGAATAAAAAGAACAAAAAACGGTTTTTAGATTTTTGACAAACACCCAATGGTCCCCCCTTCTCTGCTTTTTCACCAAATTTTTTAAAATTTTAAAGCAAAATCTATGGTTTTTTTGACGTTTCCTAGCGGACTTTGAGCATAAAATACGAATGGCGTGGTCAGAATACTTAATTTATGGAATAAAAAGAGCAAAAAACAGTTTTTAGATTTTTGCCAAACACCCAATGGTCCCCCCTTCTCTGCATTTTCACCAAATTTTTTAAAATTTTAAAGCAAAATCTATGGTTTTTTTGACGTTTCCTAGCGGACTTTGAGCATAAAATACGAATGGCGTGGTCAGAATACTTAATTTATGGAATAAAAAGAGCAAAAAACGGTTTTTAGATTTTTGCCAAACACCCAATGGTCCCCCCTTCTCTGCTTTTTCACCAAATTTTTTAAAATTTTAAAGCAAAATCTATGGTTTTTTTGACGTTTCCTAGCGGACTTTGAGCATAAAATACGAATGTCGTGGTCAGAATACTTAATTTATGGAATAAAAAGAGCAAAAAACGGTTTTTAGATTTTTGCCAAACACCCAATGGTCCCCCCTTCTCTGCTTTTTCACCAAATTTTTTAAAATTTTAAAGCAAAATCTATGGTTTTTTTGACGTTTCCTAGCGGACTTTGAGCATAAAATACGAATGGCGTGGTCAGAATACTTAATTTATGGAATAAAAAGAACAAAAAACGGTTTTTAGATTTTTGCCAAACACCCAATGGACCCCCTTCTCTGCTTTTTCACCAAATTTTTTAAAATTTTAAAGCAAAATCTATGGTTTTTTTGACGTTTCCTAGCGGACTTTGAGCATAAGATACGAATGGCGTGGTCAGAATACTTAATTTATGGAATAAAAAGAACAAAAAACGGTTTTTAGATTTTTGCCAAACACCCAATGGTCCCCCCTTCTCTGCTTTTTCACCAAATTTTTTAAAATTTTAAAGCAAAATCTATGGTTTTTTTGACGTTTCCTAGCGGACTTTGAGCATAAAATACGAATGGCGTGGTCAGAATACTTAATTTATGGAATAAAAATAGCAAAAAACGGTTTTTAGATTTTTGCCAAACACCCAATGGTCCCCCCTTCTCTGCTTTTTCATCAAATTTTTTAAAATTTTAAAGCAAAATCTATGGCTTTTTTGACGTTTCCTAGAGGACTTTGAGCATAAAATACGAATGGCGTGGTCAGAATACTTAATTTATGGAATAAAAAGAGCAAAAAACGGTTTTTAGATTTTTGCCAAACACCCAATGGTCCCCCCTTCTCTGCTTTTTCACCAAATTTTTTAAAATTTTAAAGCAAAATCTATGGCTTTTTTGACGTTTCCTAGCGGACTTTGAGCATAAAATACGAATGGCGTGGTCAGAATACTTAATTTATGGAATAAAAAGAGCAAAAAACGGTTTTTAGATTTTTGCCAAACACCCAATGGTCCCCCCTTCTCTGCTTTTTCACCAAATTTTTTAAAATTTTAAAGCAAATTCTATGGCTTTTCTGACGTTTCCTAGCTAACTTTGAGCATAAAATACGAATGGCGTGGTCAGAATACTTAATTTATGGAATAAAATAAGCAAAAAACGGTTTTTAGATTTTTGCCAAACACCCAATGGTCCCCCCTTCTCTGCTTTTTCACCAAATTTTTTAAAATTTTAAAGCAAAATCTATGGTTTTTTTGACGTTTCCTAGCGGACTTTGAGCATAAAATACGAATGGCGTGGTCAGAATACTTAATTTATGGAATAAAAAGAGCAAAAAACGGTTTTTAGATTTTTGCCAAACACCCAATGGTCCCCCCTTCTCTGCTTTTTCACCAAATTTTTTAAAATTTTAAAGCAAAATCTATGGTTTTTTTGACGTTTCCTAGCGGACTTTGAGCATAAAATACGAATGGCGTGGTCAGAATACTTAATTTATGGAATAAAAAGAGCAAAAAACGGTTTTTAGATTTTTGCCAAACACCCAATGGTCCCCCCTTCTCTGCTTTTTCATCAAATTTTTTAAAATTTTAAAGCAAAATCTATGGCTTTTTTGACGTTTCCTAGAGGACTTTGAGCATAAAATACGAATGGCGTGGTCAGAATACTTAATTTATGGAATAAAAAGAGCAAAAAACGGTTTTTAGATTTTTGCCAAACACCCAATGGTCCCCCCTTCTCTGCTTTTTCACCAAATTTTTTAAAAGTTTAAAGCAAATTCTATGGCTTTTCTGACGTTTCCTAGCTAACTTTGAGCATAAAATACGAATGGCGTGGTCAGAATACTTAATTTATGGAATAAAATAAGCAAAAAACGGTTTTTAGATTTTTGCCAAACACCCAATGGTCCCCCCTTCTCTGCTTTTTCACCAAATTTTTTAAAATTTTAAAGCAAAAGCTATGGTTTTTTTGACGTTTCCTAGCGGACTTTGAGCATAAAATACGAATGGCGTGGTCAGAAGACTTAATTTATGGAATAAAAAGAACAACAAAAGGTTTTTAGATTTTTGCCAAACACCCAATGGTCCCCCCTTCTCTGCTTTTTCACCAAATTTTTTAAAATTTTAAAGCAAAATCTATGGTTTTTTTGACGTTTCCTAGCGGACTTTGAGCATAAAATACGAATGGCGTGGTCAGAATACTTAATTTATGGAATAAAAATAGCAAAAAACGGTTTTTAGATTTTTGCCAAACACCCAATGGTCCCCCCTTCTCTGCTTTTTCATCAAATTTTTTAAAATTTTAAAGCAAAATCTATGGCTTTTTTGACGTTTCCTAGAGGACTTTGAGCATAAAATACGAATGGCGTGGTCAGAATACTTAATTTATGGAATAAAAAGAGCAAAAAACGGTTTTTAGATTTTTGCCAAACACCCAATGGTCCCCCCTTCTCTGCTTTTTCACCAAATTTTTTAAAATTTTAAAGCAAAATCTATGGCTTTTTTGACGTTTCCTAGCGGACTTTGAGCATAAAATACGAATGGCGTGGTCAGAATACTTAATTTATGGAATAAAAAGAGCAAAAAACGGTTTTTAGATTTTTGCCAAACACCCAATGGTCCCCCCTTCTCTGCTTTTTCACCAAATTTTTTAAAATTTTAAAGCAAATTCTATGGCTTTTCTGACGTTTCCTAGCTAACTTTGAGCATAAAATACGAATGGCGTGGTCAGAATACTTAATTTATGGAATAAAATAAGCAAAAAACGGTTTTTAGATTTTTGCCAAACACCCAATGGTCCCCCCTTCTCTGCTTTTTCACCAAATTTTTTAAAATTTTAAAGCAAAATCTATGGTTTTTTTGACGTTTCCTAGCGGACTTTGAGCATAAAATACGAATGGCGTGGTCAGAATACTTAATTTATGGAATAAAAAGAGCAAAAAACGGTTTTTAGATTTTTGCCAAACACCCAATGGTCCCCCCTTCTCTGCTTTTTCATCAAATTTTTTAAAATTTTAAAGCAAAATCTATGGCTTTTTTGACGTTTCCTAGAGGACTTTGAGCATAAAATACGAATGGCGTGGTCAGAATACTTAATTTATGGAATAAAAAGAGCAAAAAACGGTTTTTAGATTTTTGCCAAACACCCAATGGTCCCCCCTTCTCTGCTTTTTCACCAAATTTTTTAAAAGTTTAAAGCAAATTCTATGGCTTTTCTGACGTTTCCTAGCTAACTTTGAGCATAAAATACGAATGGCGTGGTCAGAATACTTAATTTATGGAATAAAATAAGCAAAAAACGGTTTTTAGATTTTTGCCAAACACCCAATGGTCCCCCCTTCTCTGCTTTTTCACCAAATTTTTTAAAATTTTAAAGCAAAAGCTATGGTTTTTTTGACGTTTCCTAGCGGACTTTGAGCATAAAATACGAATGGCGTGGTCAGAAGACTTAATTTATGGAATAAAAAGAACAACAAACGGTTTTTAGATTTTTGCCAAACACCCAATGGTCCCCCCTTCTCTGCTTTTTCACCAAATTTTTTAAAATTTTAAAGCAAAATCTATGGTTTTTTTGACGTTTCCTAGCGGACTTTGAGCATAAAATACGAATGGCGTGGTCAGAATACTTAATTTATGGAATAAAAAGAGCAAAAAACGGTTTTTAGATTTTTGCCAAACACCCAATGGTCCCCCCTTCTCTGCTTTTTCACCAAATTTTTTAAAATTTTAAAGCAAAATCTATGGTTTTTTTGACGTTTCCTAGCGGACTTTGAGCATAAAATACGAATGGCGTGGTCAGAATACTTAATTTATGGAATAAAAAGAACAAAAAACGGTTTTTAGATTTTTGCCAAACACCCAATGGTCCCCCCTTCTCTGCATTTTCACCAAATTTTTTAAAATTTTAAAGCAAAATCTATGGTTTTTTTGACGTTTCCTAGCGGACTTTGAGCATAAAATACGAATGGCGTGGTCAGAATACTTAATTTATGGAATAAAAAGAGCAAAAAACGGTTTTTAGATTTTTGCCAAACACCCAATGGTCCCCCCTTCTCTGCTTTTTCATCAAATTTTTTAAAATATTAAAGCAAAATATATGGCTTTTTTGACGTTTCCTAGAGGACTTTGAGCATAAAATACGAATGGCGTGGTCAGAATACTTAATTTATGGAATAAAAAGAGCAAAAAACGGTTTTTAGATTTTTGACAAACACCCAATGGTCCCCCCTTCTCTGCTTTTTCACCAAATTTTTTAAAATTTTAAAGCAAAATCTATGGCTTTTTTGACGTTTCCTAGCGGACTTTGAGCATAATATACGAATGGCGTGGTCAGAATACTTAATTTATGGAATAAAAAGAGCAAAAAACGGTTTTTAGATTTTTGCCAAACACCCAATGGTCCCCCCTTCTCTGCTTTTTACCAAATTTTTTAAAATTTTAAAGCAAATTCTATGGCTTTTCTGACGTTTCCTAGCTAACTTTGAGCATAAAATACGAATGGCGTGGTCAGAATACTTAATTTATGGAATAAAATAAGCAAAAAACGGTTTTTAGATTTTTGCCAAACACCCAATGGTCCCCCCTTCTCTGCTTTTTCACCAAATTTTTTAAAATTTTAAAGCAAAATCTATGGTTTTTTTTACGTTTCCTAGCGGACTTTGAGCATAAAATACGAATGGCGTGGTCAGAATACTTAATTTATGGAATAAAAAGAGCAAAAAACGGTTTTTAGATTTTTGCCAAACACCCAATGGTCCCCCCTTCTCTGCTTTTTCACCAAATTTTTTAAAATTTTAAAGCAAAATCTATGGGTTTTTTTACGTTTCCTAGCGGACTTTGAGCATAAAATACGAATGGCGTGGTCAGAATACTTAATTTATGGAATAAAAAGAGCAAAAAACGGTTTTTAGATTTTTGCCAAACACCCAATGGTCCCCCCTTCTCTGCTTTTTCACCAAATTTTTTAAAATTTTAAAGCAAAATCTATGGGTTTTTTTACGTTTCCTAGCGGACTTTGAGCATAAAATACGAATGGCGTGGTCAGAATACTTAATTTATGGAATAAAAAGAGCAAAAAACGGTTTTTAGATTTTTGCCAAACACCCAATGGTCCCCCCTTCTCTGCTTTTTCACCAAATTTTTTAAAATTTTAAAGCAAAATCTATGGTTTTTTTGACGTTTCCTAGCGGACTTTGAGCATAAAATACGAATGGCGTGGTCAGAATACTTAATTATGGAATAAAAAGAGCAAAAAACGGTTTTTAGATTTTTGCCAAACACCCAATGGTCCCCCCTTCTCTGCTTTTTCACCAAATTTTTTTAAATTTTAAAGCAAAATCTATGGTTTTTTTGACGTTTCCTAGCGGACTTTGAGCATAAAATACGAATGGCGTGGTCAGAATACTTAATTTATGGAATAAAAAGAGCAAAAAACGGTTTTTAGATTTTTGCCAAACACCCAATGGTCCCCCCTTCTCTGCTTTTTCACCAAATTTTTTAAAATTTTAAAGCAAAATCTATGGTTTTTTTGACGTTTCCTAGCGGACTTTGAGCATAAAATACGAATGGCGTGGTCAGAATACTTAATTTATGGAATAAAAAGAGCAAAAAACGGTTTTTAGATTTTTGCCAAACACCCAATGGTCCCCCCTTCTCTGCTTTTTCATCAAATTTTTTAAAATTTTAAAGCAAAATCTATGGCTTTTTTGACGTTTCCTAGAGGACTTTGAGCATAAAATACGAATGGCGTGGTCAGAATACTTAATTTATGGAATAAAAAGAGCAAAAAACGGTTTTTAGATTTTTGCCAAACACCCAATGGTCCCCCCTTCTCTGCTTTTTCACCAAATTTTTTAAAAGTTTAAAGCAAATTCTATGGCTTTTCTGACGTTTCCTAGCTAACTTTGAGCATAAAATACGAATGGCGTGGTCAGAATACTTAATTTATGGAATAAAATAAGCAAAAAACGGTTTTTAGATTTTTGCCAAACACCCAATGGTCCCCCCTTCTCTGCTTTTTCACCAAATTTTTTAAAATTTTAAAGCAAAAGCTATGGTTTTTTTGACGTTTCCTAGCGGACTTTGAGCATAAAATACGAATGGCGTGGTCAGAAGACTTAATTTATGGAATAAAAAGAACAACAAACGGTTTTTAGATTTTTGCCAAACACCCAATGGTCCCCCCTTCTCTGCTTTTTCACCAAATTTTTTAAAATTTTAAAGCAAAATCTATGGTTTTTTTGACGTTTCCTAGCGGACTTTGAGCATAAAATACGAATGGCGTGGTGAGAATACTTAATTTATGGAATAAAAAGAGCAAAAAACGGTTTTTAGATTTTTGCCAAACACCCAATGGTCCCCCCTTCTCTGCTTTTTCACCAAATTTTTTAAAATTTTAAAGCAAAATCTATGGTTTTTTTGACGTTTCCTAGCGGACTTTGAGCATAAAATACGAATGGCGTGGTCAGAATACTTAATTTATGGAATAAAAAGAGCAAAAAACGGTTTTTAAATTTTTGCCAAACACCCAATGGTCCCCCCTTCTCTGCTTTTTCACCAAATTTTTTAAAATTTTAAAGCAAAATCTATGGTTTTTTTGACGTTTCCTAGCGGACTTTGAGCATAAAATACGAATGGCGTGGTCAGAATACTTAATTTATGGAATAAAAAGAGCAAAAAACGGTTTTTAGATTTTTGCCAAACACCCAATGGTCCCCCCTTCTCTGCTTTTTCACCAAATTTTTTAAAATTTTAAAGCAAAATCTATGGTTTTTTTGACGTTTCCTAGCGGACTTTGAGCATAAAATACGAATGGCGTGGTCAGAATACTTAATTTATGGAATAAAAAGAGCAAAAAACGGTTTTTAGATTTTTGCCAAACACCCAATGGTCCCCCCTTCTCTGCTTTTTCATCAAATTTTTTAAAATTTTAAAGCAAAATCTATGGCTTTTTTGACGTTTCCTAGAGGACTTTGAGCATAAAATACGAATGGCGTGGTCAGAATACTTAATTTATGGAATAAAAAGAGCAAAAAACGGTTTTTAGATTTTTGCCAAACACCCAATGGTCCCCCCTTCTCTGCTTTTTCACCAAATTTTTTAAAAGTTTAAAGCAAATTCTATGGCTTTTCTGACGTTTCCTAGCTAACTTTGAGCATAAAATACGAATGGCGTGGTCAGAATACTTAATTTATGGAATAAAATAAGCAAAAAACGGTTTTTAGATTTTTGCCAAACACCCAATGGTCCCCCCTTCTCTGCTTTTTCACCAAATTTTTTAAAATTTTAAAGCAAAAGCTATGGTTTTTTTGACGTTTCCTAGCGGACTTTGAGCATAAAATACGAATGGCGTGGTCAGAAGACTTAATTTATGGAATAAAAAGAACAACAAACGGTTTTTAGATTTTTGCCAAACACCCAATGGTCCCCCCTTCTCTGCTTTTTCACCAAATTTTTTAAAATTTTAAAGCAAAATCTATGGTTTTTTTGACGTTTCCTAGCGGACTTTGAGCATAAAATACGAATGGCGTGGTGAGAATACTTAATTTATGGAATAAAAAGAGCAAAAAACGGTTTTTAGATTTTTGCCAAACACCCAATGGTCCCCCCTTCTCTGCTTTTTCACCAAATTTTTTAAAATTTTAAAGCAAAATCTATGGTTTTTTTGACGTTTCCTAGCGGACTTTGAGCATAAAATACGAATGGCGTGGTCAGAATACTTAATTTATGGAATAAAAAGAACAAAAAACGGTTTTTAGATTTTTGCCAAACACCCAATGGTCCCCCCTTCTCTGCATTTTCACCAAATTTTTTAAAATTTTAAAGCAAAATCTATGGTTTTTTTGACGTTTCCTAGCGGACTTTGAGCATAAAATACGAATGGCGTGGTCAGAATACTTAATTTATGGAATAAAAAGAGCAAAAAACGGTTTTTAGATTTTTGCCAAACACCCAATGGTCCCCCCTTCTCTGCTTTTTCACCAAATTTTTTAAAATATTAAAGCAAAATCTATGGCTTTTTTGACGTTTCCTAGAGGACTTTGAGCATAAAATACGAATGGCGTGGTCAGAATACTTAATTTATGGAATAAAAAGAGCAAAAAACGGTTTTTAGATTTTTGCCAAACACCCAATGGTCCCCCCTTCTCTGCTTTTTCACCAAATTTTTTAAAATTTTAAAGCAAAATCTATGGCTTTTTTGACGTTTCCTAGCGGACTTTGAGCATAAAATACGAATGGCGTGGTCAGAATACTTAATTTATGGAATAAAAAGAGCAAAAAACGGTTTTTAGATTTTTGCCAAACACCCAATGGTCCCCCCTTCTCTGCTTTTTACCAAATTTTTTAAAATTTTAAAGCAAATTCTATGGCTTTTCTGACGTTTCCTAGCTAACTTTGAGCATAAAATACGAATGGCGTGGTCAGAATACTTAATTTATGGAATAAAATAAGCAAAAAACGGTTTTTAGATTTTTGCCAAACACCCAATGGTCCCCCCTTCTCTGCTTTTTCACCAAATTTTTTAAAATTTTAAAGCAAAATCTATGGTTTTTTTTACGTTTCCTAGCGGACTTTGAGCATAAAATACGAATGGCGTGGTCAGAATACTTAATTTATGGAATAAAAAGAGCAAAAAACGGTTTTTAGATTTTTGCCAAACACCCAATGGTCCCCCCTTCTCTGCTTTTTCACCAAATTTTTTAAAATTTTAAAGCAAAATCTATGGGTTTTTTTACGTTTCCTAGCGGACTTTGAGCATAAAATACGAATGGCGTGGTCAGAATACTTAATTTATGGAATAAAAAGAGCAAAAAACGGTTTTTAGATTTTTGCCAAACACCCAATGGTCCCCCCTTCTCTGCTTTTTCACCAAATTTTTTAAAATTTTAAAGCAAAAGCTATGGGTTTTTTTACGTTTCCTAGCGGACTTTGAGCATAAAATACGAATGGCGTGGTCAGAATACTTAATTTATGGAATAAAAAGAGCAAAAAACGGTTTTTAGATTTTTGCCAAACACCCAATGGTCCCCCCTTCTCTGCTTTTTCACCAAATTTTTTAAAATTTTAAAGCAAAATCTATGGTTTTTTTGACGTTTCCTAGCGGACTTTGAGCATAAAATACGAATGGCGTGGTCAGAATACTTAATTTATGGAATAAAAAGAGCAAAAAACGGTTTTTAGATTTTTGCCAAACACCCAATGGTCCCCCCTTCTCTGCTTTTTCACCAAATTTTTTAAAATTTTATAGCAAAATCTATGGCTTTTTTGACGTTTCCTAGCGGACTTTGAGCATAAAAGACGAATGGCGTGGTCAGAATACTTAATTTATGGAATAAAAAGAGCAAAAAACGGTTTTTAGATTTTTGCCAAACACCCAATGGTCCCCCCTTCTCTGCTTTTTCACCAAATTTTTTAAAATTTTAAAGCAAATTCTATGGCTTTTCTGACGTTTCCTAGCTAACTTTGAGCATAAAATACGAATGGCGTGGTCAGAATACTTAATTTATGGAATAAAAAGAGCAAAAAACGGTTTTTAAATTTTTGCCAAACACCCAATGGTCCCCCCTTCTCTGCTTTTTCATCAAATTTTTTTAAATTTTAAAGCAAAATCTATGGCTTTTTTGACGTTTCCTAGCGGACTTTGAGCATAAAATACGAATGGCGTGGTCAGAATACTTAATTATGGAATAAAAAGAGCAAAAAACGGTTTTTAGATTTTTGACAAACACCCAATGGTCCCCCCTTCTCTGCTTTTTCACCAAATTTTTTAAAATTTTAAAGCAAAATCTATGGTTTTTTTGACGTTTCCTAGCGGACTTTGAGCATAAAATACGAATGGCGTGGTCAGAATACTTAATTTATGGAATAAAAAGAGCAAAAAACGGTTTTTAGATTTTTGCCAAACACCCAATGGTCCCCCCTTCTCTGCATTTTCACCAAATTTTTTAAAATTTTAAAGCAAAATCTATGGTTTTTTTGACGTTTCCTAGCGGACTTTGAGCATAAAATACGAATGGCGTGGTCAGAATACTTAATTTATGGAATAAAAAGAGCAAAAAACGGTTTTTAGATTTTTGCCAAACACCCAATGGTCCCCCCTTCTCTGCTTTTTCACCAAATTTTTTAAAATTTTAAAGCAAAATCTATGGTTTTTTTGACGTTTCCTAGCGGACTTTGAGCATAAAATACGAATGGCGTGGTCAGAATACTTAATTTATGGAATAAAAAGAGCAAAAAACGGTTTTTAGATTTTTGCCAAACACCCAATGGTCCCCCCTTCTCTGCTTTTTCACCAAATTTTTTAAAATTTTAAAGCAAAATCTATGGTTTTTTTGACGTTTCCTAGCGGACTTTGAGCATAAAATACGAATGGCGTGGTCAGAATACTTAATTTATGGAATAAAAAGAGCAAAAAACGGTTTTTAGATTTTTGCCAAACACCCAATGGTCCCCCCTTCTCTGCATTTTCACCAAATTTTTTAAAATTTTAAAGCAAAATCTATGGTTTTTTTGACGTTTCCTAGCGGACTTTGAGCATAAAATACGAATGGCGTGGTCAGAATACTTAATTTATGGAATAAAAAGAGCAAAAAACGGTTTTTAGATTTTTGCCAAACACCCAATGGTCCCCCCTTCTCTGCTTTTTCACCAAATTTTTTAAAATTTTAAAGCAAAATCTATGGTTTTTTTGACGTTTCCTAGCGGACTTTGAGCATAAAATACGAATGGCGTGGTCAGAATACTTAATTTATGGAATAAAAAGAGCAAAAAACGGTTTTTAGATTTTTGCCAAACACCCAATGGTCCCCCCTTCTCTGCTTTTTCACCAAATTTTTTAAAATTTTAAAGCAATATCTATGGTTTTTTTGACGTTTCCTAGCGGACTTTGAGCATAAAATACGAATGGCGTGGTCAGAATACTTAATTTATGGAATAAAAAGAGCAAAAAACGGTTTTTAGATTTTTGCCAAACACCCAATGGTCCCCCCTTCTCTGCTTTTTCACCAAATTTTTTAAAATTTTAAAGCAAAATCTATGGTTTTTTTGACGTTTCCTAGCGGACTTTGAGCATAAAATACGAATGGCGTGGTCAGAATACTTAATTTATGGAATAAAAAGAGCAAAAAACGGTTTTTAGATTTTTGCCAAACACCCAATGGTCCCCCCTTCTCTGCTTTTTCACCAAATTTTTTAAAATTTTAAAGCAAAATCTATGGTTTTTTTGACGTTTCCTAGCGGACTTTGAGCATAAAATACGAATGGCGTGGTCAGAATACTTAATTTATGGAATAAAAAGAGCAAAAAACGGTTTTTAGATTTTTGCCAAACACCCAATGGTCCCCCCTTCTCTGCTTTTTCACCAAATTTTTTAAAATTTTAAAGCAAAATCTATGGTTTTTTTGACGTTTCCTAGCGGACTTTGAGCATAAAATACGAATGGCGTGGTCAGAATACTTAATTTATGGAATAAAAAGAACAAAAAACGGTTTTTAGATTTTTGCCAAACACCCAATGGTCCCCCCTTCTCTGCATTTTCACCAAATTTTTTAAAATTTTAAAGCAAAATCTATGGTTTTTTTGACGTTTCCTAGCGGACTTTGAGCATAAAATACGAATGGCGTGGTCAGAATACTTAATTTATGGAATAAAAAGAGCAAAAAACGGTTTTTAGATTTTTGCCAAACACCCAATGGTCCCCCCTTCTCTGCTTTTTCACCAAATTTTTTAAAATATTAAAGCAAAATCTATGGCTTTTTTGACGTTTCCTAGAGGACTTTGAGCATAAAATACGAATGGCGTGGTCAGAATACTTAATTTATGGAATAAAAAGAGCAAAAAACGGTTTTTAGATTTTTGCCAAACACCCAATGGTCCCCCCTTCTCTGCTTTTTCACCAAATTTTTTAAAATTTTAAAGCAAAATCTATGGCTTTTTTGACGTTTCCTAGCGGACTTTGAGCATAAAATACGAATGGCGTGGTCAGAATACTTAATTTATGGAATAAAAAGAGCAAAAAACGGTTTTTAGATTTTTGCCAAACACCCAATGGTCCCCCCTTCTCTGCTTTTTACCAAATTTTTTAAAATTTTAAAGCAAATTCTATGGCTTTTCTGACGTTTCCTAGCTAACTTTGAGCATAAAATACGAATGGCGTGGTCAGAATACTTAATTTATGGAATAAAATAAGCAAAAAACGGTTTTTAGATTTTTGCCAAACACCCAATGGTCCCCCCTTCTCTGCTTTTTCACCAAATTTTTTAAAATTTTAAAGCAAAATCTATGGTTTTTTTTACGTTTCCTAGCGGACTTTGAGCATAAAATACGAATGGCGTGGTCAGAATACTTAATTTATGGAATAAAAAGAGCAAAAAACGGTTTTTAGATTTTTGCCAAACACCCAATGGTCCCCCCTTCTCTGCTTTTTCACCAAATTTTTTAAAATTTTAAAGCAAAATCTATGGGTTTTTTTACGTTTCCTAGCGGACTTTGAGCATAAAATACGAATGGCGTGGTCAGAATACTTAATTTATGGAATAAAAAGAGCAAAAAACGGTTTTTAGATTTTTGCCAAACACCCAATGGTCCCCCCTTCTCTGCTTTTTCACCAAATTTTTTAAAATTTTAAAGCAAAATCTATGGGTTTTTTTACGTTTCCTAGCGGACTTTGAGCATAAAATACGAATGGCGTGGTCAGAATACTTAATTTATGGAATAAAAAGAGCAAAAAACGGTTTTTAGATTTTTGCCAAACACCCAATGGTCCCCCCTTCTCTGCTTTTTCACCAAATTTTTTAAAATTTTAAAGCAAAATCTATGGTTTTTTTGACGTTTCCTAGCGGACTTTGAGCATAAAATACGAATGGCGTGGTCAGAATACTTAATTTATGGAATAAAAAGAGCAAAAAACGGTTTTTAGATTTTTGCCAAACACCCAATGGTCCCCCCTTCTCTGCAATTTCACCAAATTTTTTTAAATTTTAAAGCAAAATCTATGGTTTTTTTGACGTTTCCTAGCGGACTTTGAGCATAAAATACGAATGGCGTGGTCAGAATACTTAATTTATGGAATAAAAAGAACAAAAAACGGTTTTTAGATTTTTGCCAAACACCCAATGGTCCCCCCTTCTCTGCTTTTTCACCAAATTTTTTAAAATTTTAAAGCAAAAGCTATGGTTTTGTTGACGTTTCCTAGCGGACTTTGAGCATAAAATACGAATGGCGTGGTCAGAATACTTAATTTATGGAATAAAAAGAGCAAAAAACGGTTTTTAGATTTTTGCCAAACACCCAATGGTCCCCCCTTCTCTGCTTTTTCACCAAATTTTTTAAAATTTTATAGCAAAATCTATGGCTTTTTTGACGTTTCCTAGCGGACTTTGAGCATAAAAGACGAATGGCGTGGTCAGAATACTTAATTTATGGAATAAAAAGAGCAAAAAACGGTTTTTAGATTTTTGCCAAACACCCAATGGTCCCCCCTTCTCTGCTTTTTCACCAAATTTTTTAAAATTTTAAAGCAAATTCTATGGCTTTTCTGACGTTTCCTAGCTAACTTTGAGCATAAAATACGAATGGCGTGGTCAGAATACTTAATTTATGGAATAAAAAGAGCAAAAAACGGTTTTTAAATTTTTGCCAAACACCCAATGGTCCCCCCTTCTCTGCTTTTTCATCAAATTTTTTTAAATTTTAAAGCAAAATCTATGGCTTTTTTGACGTTTCCTAGCGGACTTTGAGCATAAAATACGAATGGCGTGGTCAGAATACTTAATTATGGAATAAAAAGAGCAAAAAACGGTTTTTAGATTTTTGACAAACACCCAATGGTCCCCCCTTCTCTGCTTTTTCACCAAATTTTTTAAAATTTTAAAGCAAAATCTATGGTTTTTTTGACGTTTCCTAGCGGACTTTGAGCATAAAATACGAATGGCGTGGTCAGAATACTTAATTTATGGAATAAAAAGAGCAAAAAACGGTTTTTAGATTTTTGCCAAACACCCAATGGTCCCCCCTTCTCTGCATTTTCACCAAATTTTTTAAAATTTTAAAGCAAAATCTATGGTTTTTTTGACGTTTCCTAGCGGACTTTGAGCATAAAATACGAATGGCGTGGTCAGAATACTTAATTTATGGAATAAAAAGAGCAAAAAACGGTTTTTAGATTTTTGCCAAACACCCAATGGTCCCCCCTTCTCTGCTTTTTCACCAAATTTTTTAAAATTTTAAAGCAAAATCTATGGTTTTTTTGACGTTTCCTAGCGGACTTTGAGCATAAAATACGAATGGCGTGGTCAGAATACTTAATTTATGGAATAAAAAGAGCAAAAAACGGTTTTTAGATTTTTGCCAAACACCCAATGGTCCCCCCTTCTCTGCTTTTTCACCAAATTTTTTAAAATTTTAAAGCAATATCTATGGTTTTTATGACGTTTCCTAGCGGACTTTGAGCATAAAATACGAATGGCGTGGTCAGAATACTTAATTTATGGAATAAAAAGAGCAAAAAACGGTTTTTAGATTTTTGCCAAACACCCAATGGTCCCCCCTTCTCTGCTTTTTCACCAAATTTTTTAAAATTTTAAAGCAAAATCTATGGTTTTTTTGACGTTTCCTAGCGGACTTTGAGCATAAAATACGAATGGCGTGGTCAGAATACTTAATTTATGGAATAAAAAGAGCAAAAAACGGTTTTTAGATTTTTGCCAAACACCCAATGGTCCCCCCTTCTCTGCATTTTCACCAAATTTTTTAAAATTTTAAAGCAAAATCTATGGTTTTTTTGACGTTTCCTAGCGGACTTTGAGCATAAAATACGAATGGCGTGGTCAGAATACTTAATTTATGGAATAAAAAGAGCAAAAAACGGTTTTTAGATTTTTGCCAAACACCCAATGGTCCCCCCTTCTCTGCTTTTTCACCAAATTTTTTAAAATTTTAAAGCAAAATCTATGGTTTTTTTGACGTTTCCTAGCGGACTTTGAGCATAAAATACGAATGGCGTGGTCAGAATACTTAATTTATGGAATAAAAAGAGCAAAAAACGGTTTTTAGATTTTTGCCAAACACCCAATGGTCCCCCCTTCTCTGCTTTTTCACCAAATTTTTTAAAATTTTAAAGCAATATCTATGGTTTTTTTGACGTTTCCTAGCGGACTTTGAGCATAAAATACGAATGGCGTGGTCAGAATACTTAATTTATGGAATAAAAAGAGCAAAAAACGGTTTTTAGATTTTTGCCAAACACCCAATGGTCCCCCCTTCTCTGCTTTTTCACCAAATTTTTTAAAATTTTAAAGCAAAATCTATGGTTTTTTTGACGTTTCCTAGCGGACTTTGAGCATAAAATACGAATGGCGTGGTCAGAATACTTAATTTATGGAATAAAAAGAGCAAAAAACGGTTTTTAGATTTTTGCCAAACACCCAATGGTCCCCCCTTCTCTGCTTTTTCACCAAATTTTTTAAAATTTTAAAGCAAAATCTATGGTTTTTTTGACGTTTCCTAGCGGACTTTGAGCATAAAATACGAATGGCGTGGTCAGAATACTTAATGTATGGAATAAAAAGAGCAAAAAACGGTTTTTAGATTTTTGCCAAACACCCAATGGTCCCCCCTTCTCTGCTTTTTCACCAATTTTTTTAAAATTTTAAAGCAAAATCTATGGTTTTTTTGACGTTTCCTAGCGGACTTTGAGCATAAAATACGAATGGCGTGGTCAGAATACTTAATTTATGTAATAAAAAGAGCAAAAAACGGTTTTTAGATTTTTGACAAACACCCAATGGTCCCCCCTTCTCTGTTTTTTCACCAAATTTTTTAAAATTTTAAAGCAAAATCTAAGGTTTTTTTGACGTTTCCTAGCGGACTTTGAGCATAAAATACGAATGGCGTGGTCAGAATACTTAATTTATGGAATAAAAAGAGCAAAAAACGGTTTTTAAATTTTTGCCAAACACCCAATGGTCCCCCCTTCTCTGCTTTTTCATCAAATTTTTTAAAATTTTAAAGCAAAATATATGGCTTTTTTGACGTTTCCTAGCGGACTTTGAGCATAAAATACGAATGGCGTGGTCAGAATACTTAATTATGGAATAAAAAGAGCAAAAAACGGTTTTTAGATTTTTGACAAACACCCAATGGTCCCCCCTTCTCTGCTTTTTCACCAATTTTTTTAAAATTTTAAAGCAAAATCTATGGTTTTTTTGACGTTTCCTAGCGGACTTTGAGCATAAAATACGAATGGCGTGGTCAGAATACTTAATTTATGGAATAAAAAGAGCAAAAAACGGTTTTTAAATTTTTGCCAAACACCCAATGGTCCCCCCTTCTCTGCTTTTTCATCAAATTTTTTAAAATTTTAAAGCAAAATATATGGCTTTTTTGACGTTTCCTAGCGGACTTTGAGCATAAAATACGAATGGCGTGGTCAGAATACTTAATTATGGAATAAAAAGAGCAAAAAACGGTTTTTAGATTTTTGACAAACACCCAATGGTCCCCCCTTCTCTGCTTTTTCACCAAATTTTTTAAAATTTTAAAGCAAAATCTATGGTTTTTTTGACGTTTCCTAGCGGACTTTGAGCATAAAATACGAATGGCGTGGTCAGAATACTTAATTTATGGAATAAAAAGAGCAAAAAACGGTTTTTAGATTTTTGCCAAACACCCAATGGTCCCCCCTTCTCTGCTTTTTCACCAAATTTTTTAAAATTTTAAAGCAAAATCTATGGTTTTTTTGACGTTTCCTAGCGGACTTTGAGCATAAAATACGAATGGCGTGGTCAGAATACTTAATTTATGTAATAAAAAGAGCAAAAAACGGTTTTTAGATTTTTGACAAACACCCAATGGTCCCCCCTTCTCTGCTCTTTCACCAAATTTTTTAAAATTTTAAAGCAAAATCTATGGTTTTTTTGACGTTTCCTAGCGGACTTTGAGCATAAAATACGAATGGCGTGGTCAGAATACTTAATTTATGGAATAAAAAGAGCAAAAAACGGTTTTTAGATTTTTTCCAAACACCCAATGGTCCCCCCTTCTCTGCTTTTACACCAAATTTTTTAAAATTTTAAAGCAAAATCTATGGTTTTTTTGACGTTTCCTCGCGGAATTTGAGCATAAAATACGAATGGCGTGGTCAGAATACTTAATTTATGGAATAAAAAGAGCAAAAAACGGTTTTTAGATTTTTGCCAAACACCCAATGGTCCCCCCTTCTCTGCTTTTTCACCAAATTTTTTAAAATTTTAAAGCAAAATCTATGGTTTTTTTGACGTTTCCTAGCGGACTTTGAGCATAAAATACGAATGGCGTGGTCAGAATACTTAATTTATGGAATAAAAAGAGCAAAAAACGGTTTTTAGATTTTTGCCAAACACCCAATGGTCCCCCCTTCTCTGCTTTTTCACCAAATTTTTTTAAATTTTAAAGCAAAATCTATGGTTTTTTTGACGTTTCTAACGGAATTTGAGCATAAAATACGAATGGCGTGGTCAGAATACTTAATTTATGGAATAAAAAGAGCAAAAAACGGTTTTTAGATTTTTTCCAAACACCCAATGGTCCCCCCTTCTCTGCTTTTTCACCAAATTTTTTAAAATTTTAAAGCAAAATCTATGGTTTTTTTGACGTTTCCTAGCGGACTTTGAGCATAAAATACGAATGGCGTGGTCAGAATACTTAATTTATGGAATAAAAAGAGCAAAAAACGGTTTTTAGATTTTTGCCAAACACCCAATGGTCCCCCCTTCTCTGCTTTTTTACCAAATTTTTTAAAATTTTAAAGCAAAATCTATGGCTTTTTTACGTTTCCTAGCGGACTTTGAGCATAAAATACGAATGGCGTGGTCAGAATACTTAATTTATGGAATAAAAAGAGCAAAAAACGGTTTTTAGATTTTTGCCAAACACCCAATGGTCCCCCCTTCTCTGCTTTTTCACCAAATTTTTTAAAATTTTAAAGCAAAATCTATGGGTTTTTTTACGTTTCCTAGCGGACTTTGAGCATAAAATACGAATGGCGTGGTCAGAATACTTAATTTATGGAATAAAAAGAGCAAAAAACGGTTTTTAGATTTTTGCCAAACACCCAATGGTCCCCCCTTCTCTGCTTTTTCACCAAATTTTTTAAAATTTTAAAGCAAAATCTATGGGTTTTTTTACGTTTCCTAGCGGACTTTGAGCATAAAATACGAATGGCGTGGTCAGAATACTTAATTTATGGAATAAAAAGAGCAAAAAACGGTTTTTAGATTTTTGCCAAACACCCAATGGTCCCCCCTTCTCTGCATTTTCACCAAATTTTTTAAAATTTTAAAGCAAAATCTATGGTTTTTTTGACGTTTCCTAGCGGACTTTGAGCATAAAATACGAATGGCGTGGTCAGAATACTTAATTTATGGAATAAAAAGAGCAAAAAACGGTTTTTAAATTTTTGCCAAACACCCAATGGTCCCCCCTTCTCTGCTTTTTCACCAAATTTTTTAAAATTTTAAAGCAAAATCTATGGTTTTTTTGACGTTTCCTAGCGGACTTTGAGCATAAAATACGAATGGCGTGGTCAGAATACTTAATTTATGGAATAAAAAGAACAAAAAACGGTTTTTAGATTTTTGCCAAACACCCAATGGTCCCCCCTTCTCTGCTTTTTCACCAAATTTTTTAAAATTTTAAAGCAAAAGCTATGGTTTTGTTGACGTTTCCTAGCGGACTTTGAGCATAAAATACGAATGGCGTGGTCAGAATACTTAATTTATGGAATAAAAAGAGCAAAAAACGGTTTTTAGATTTTTGCCAAACACCCAATGGTCCCCCCTTCTCTGCTTTTTCACCAAATTTTTTAAAATTTTAAAGCAATATCTATGGTTTTTTTGACGTTTCCTAGCGGACTTTGAGCATAAAATACGAATGGCGTGGTCAGAATACTTAATTTATGGAATAAAAAGAGCAAAAAACGGTTTTTAGATTTTTGCCAAGCACCCAATGGTCCCCCCTTCTCTGCTTTTTCACCAAATTTTTTAAAATTTTAAAGCAAAATCTATGGTTTTTTTGACGTTTCCTAGCGGACTTTGAGCATAAAATACGAATGGCGTGGTCAGAATACTTAATTTATGGAATAAAAAGAGCAAAAAACGGTTTTTAAATTTTTGCCAAACACCCAATGGTCCCCCCTTCTCTGCTTTTTCACCAAATTTTTTAAAATTTTAAAGCAAAATCTATGGTTTTTTTGACGTTTCCTAGCGGAATTTGAGCAGTTTTTAGATTTTTGCCAAACACCCAATGGTCCCCCCTTCTCTGCTTTTTCACCAAATTTTTTTAAATTTTAAAGCAAAATCTATGGTGTTTTGGACGTTTCTAACGGACTTTGAGCATAAAATACGAATGGCGTGGTCAGAATACTTAATTTATGGAATAAAAAGAGCAAAAAACGGTTTTTAGATTTTTGCCAAACACCCAATGGTCCCCCCTTCTCTGCTTTTTCACCAAATTTTTTAAAATTTTAAAGCAAAATCTATGGTTTTTTTGACGTTTCCTAGCGGACTTTGAGCATAAAATACGAATGGCGTGGTCAGAATACTTAATTTATGGAATAAAAAGAGCAAAAAACGGTTTTTAGATTTTTGCCAAACACCCAATGGTCCCCCCTTCTCTGCTTTTTCACCAATTTTTTTAAAATTTTAAAGCAAAATCTATGGTTTTTTTGACGTTTCCTAGCGGACTTTGAGCATAAAATACGAATGGCGTGGTCAGAATACTTAATTTATGTAATAAAAAGAGCAAAAAACGGTTTTTAGATTTTTGACAAACACCCAATGGTCCCCCCTTCTCTGTTTTTTCACCAAATTTTTTAAAATTTTAAAGCAAAATCTATGGTTTTTTTGACGTTTCCTAGCGGACTTTGAGCATAAAATACGAATGGCGTCGTCAGAATACTTAATTTATGGAATAAAAAGAGCAAAAAACGGTTTTTAGATTTTTGGCAAACACCCAATGGTCCCCCCTTCTCTGCTTTTTCACCAAATTTTTTAAAATTTTAAAGCAAAATCTATGGTTTTTTTGACGTTTCCTAGCGGACTTTGAGCATAAAATACGAATGGCGTGGTCAGAATACTTAATTTATGGAATAAAAAGAGCAAAAAACGGTTTTTAGATTTTTGCCAAACACCCAATGGTCCCCCCTTCTCTGCTTTTTCACCAAATTTCTTAAAATTTTAAAGCAAAATCTATGGTTTTTTTGACGTTTCCTAGCGGACTTTGAGCATAAAATACGAATGGCGTGGGCAGAATACTTAATTTATGGAATAAAATGAGCAAAAAACGGTATTTAGATTTTTGCCAAACACCCAATGGTCCCCCCTTCTCTGCTTTTACACCAAATTTTTTAAAATTTTAAAGCAAAATGTATGGTTTTTTTGACGTTTCCTAGCGGCCTTTGAGCATAAAATACGAATGGCGTGGTCAGAATACTTAATTTATGGAATAAAAAGAGCAAAAAACGGTTTTTAGATTTTTGCCAAACACCCAATGGTCCCCCCTTCTCTGCTTTTACACCAAATTTTTTAAAATTTTAAAGCAAAATCTATGGTTTTTTTGACGTTTCCTAGCGGACTTTGAGCATAAAATACGAATGGCGTGGTCAGAATACTTAATTTATGGAATAAAAAGAGCAAAAAACGGTTTTTAGATTTTTGCCAAACACCCAATGGTCCCCCCTTCTCTGCTTTTTCACCAAATTTTTTAAAATTTTAAAGCAAAATCTATGGTTTTTTTGACGTTTCCTAGCGGACTTTGAGCATAAAATACGAATGGCGTGGTCAGAATACTTAATTTATGGAATAAAAAGAGCAAAAAACGGTTTTTAGATTTTTGCCAAACACCCAATGGTCCCCCCTTCTCTGCTTTTTCACCAAATTTTTTTAAATTTTAAAGCAAAATCTATGGTTTTTTTGACGTTTCCTAGCGGACTTTGAGCATAAAATACGAATGGCGTGGTCAGAATACTTAATTTATGGAATAAAAAGAACAAAAAACGGTTTTTAGATTTTTGCCAAACACCCAATGGTCCCCCCTTCTCTGCTTTTTCACCAAATTTTTTAAAATTTTAAAGCAAAAGCTATGGTTTTGTTGACGTTTCCTAGCGGACTTTGAGCATAAAATACGAATGGCGTGGTCAGAATACTTAATTTATGGAATAAAAAGAGCAAAAAACGGTTTTTAGATTTTTGCCAAACACCCAATGGTCCCCCCTTCTCTGCTTTTTCACCAAATTTTTTAAAATTTTATAGCAAAATCTATGGCTTTTTTGACGTTTCCTAGCGGACTTTGAGCATAAAAGACGAATGGCGTGGTCAGAATACTTAATTTATGGAATAAAAAGAGCAAAAAACGGTTTTTAGATTTTTGCCAAACACCCAATGGTCCCCCCTTCTCTGCTTTTTCACCAAATTTTTTAAAATTTTAAAGCAAATTCTATGGCTTTTCTGACGTTTCCTAGCTAACTTTGAGCATAAAATACGAATGGCGTGGTCAGAATACTTAATTTATGGAATAAAAAGAGCAAAAAACGGTTTTTAAATTTTTGCCAAACACCCAATGGTCCCCCCTTCTCTGCTTTTTCATCAAATTTTTTTAAATTTTAAAGCAAAATCTATGGCTTTTTTGACGTTTCCTAGCGGACTTTGAGCATAAAATACGAATGGCGTGGTCAGAATACTTAATTTATGGAATAAAAAGAGCAAAAAACGGTTTTTAGATTTTTGCCAAACACCCAATGGTCCCCCCTTCTCTGCTTTTTCACCAAATTTTTTAAAATTTTAAAGCAATATCTATGGTTTTTTTGACGTTTCCTAGCGGACTTTGAGCATAAAATACGAATGGCGTGGTCAGAATACTTAATTTATGGAATAAAAAGAGCAAAAAACGGTTTTTAGATTTTTGCCAAACACCCAATGGTCCCCCCTTCTCTGCTTTTTCACCAAATTTTTTAAAATTTTAAAGCAAAATCTATGGTTTTTTTGACGTTTCCTAGCGGACTTTGAGCATAAAATACGAATGGCGTGGTCAGAATACTTAATTTATGGAATAAAAAGAGCAAAAAACGGTTTTTAAATTTTTGCCAAACACCCAATGGTCCCCCCTTCTCTGCTTTTTCACCAAATTTTTTAAAATTTTAAAGCAAAATCTATGGTTTTTTTGACGTTTCCTAGCGGAATTTGAGCATAAAATACGAATGGCGTGGTCAGAATACTTAATTTATGGAATAAAAAGAGCAAAAAACGGTTTTTAGATTTTTGCCAAACACCCAATGGTCCCCCCTTCTCTGCTTTTTCACCAAATTTTTTTAAATTTTAAAGCAAAATCTATGGTGTTTTGGACGTTTCTAACGGACTTTGAGCATAAAATACGAATGGCGTGGTCAGAATACTTAATTTATGGAATAAAAAGAGCAAAAAACGGTTTTTAGATTTTTGCCAAACACCCAATGGTCCCCCTTCTCTGCTTTTTCACCAAATTTTTTAAAATTTTAAAGCAAAATCTATGGTTTTTTTGACGTTTCCTAGCGGACTTTGAGCATAAAATACGAATGGCGTGGTCAGAATACTTAATTTATGGAATAAAAAGAGCAAAAAACGGTTTTTAGATTTTTGCCAAACACCCAATGGTCCCCCCTTCTCTGCTTTTTCACCAATTTTTTTAAAATTTTAAAGCAAAATCTATGGTTTTTTTGACGTTTCCTAGCGGACTTTGAGCATAAAATACGAATGGCGTGGTCAGAATACTTAATTTATGTAATAAAAAGAGCAAAAAACGGTTTTTAGATTTTTGACAAACACCCAATGGTCCCCCCTTCTCTGTTTTTTCACCAAATTTTTTAAAATTTTAAAGCAAAATCTATGGTTTTTTTGACGTTTCCTAGCGGACTTTGAGCATAAAATACGAATGGCGTCGTCAGAATACTTAATTTATGGAATAAAAAGAGCAAAAAACGGTTTTTAGATTTTTGGCAAACACCCAATGGTCCCCCCTTCTCTGCTTTTTCACCAAATTTTTTAAAATTTTAAAGCAAAATCTATGGTTTTTTTGACGTTTCCTAGCGGACTTTGAGCATAAAATACGAATGGCGTGGTCAGAATACTTAATTTATGGAATAAAAAGAGCAAAAAACGGTTTTTAGATTTTTGCCAAACACCCAATGGTCCCCCCTTCTCTGCTTTTTCACCAAATTTCTTAAAATTTTAAAGCAAAATCTATGGTTTTTTTGACGTTTCCTAGCGGACTTTGAGCATAAAATACGAATGGCGTGGGCAGAATACTTAATTTATGGAATAAAATGAGCAAAAAACGGTATTTAGATTTTTGCCAAACACCCAATGGTCCCCCCTTCTCTGCTTTTACACCAAATTTTTTAAAATTTTAAAGCAAAATCTATGGTTTTTTTGACGTTTCCTAGCGGACTTTGAGCATAAAATACGAATGGCGTGGTCAGAATACTTAATTTATGGAATAAAAAGAGCAAAAAACGGTTTTTAGATTTTTGACAAACACCCAATGGTCCCCCCTTCTCTGCTTTTTCATCAAATTTTTTAAAATTTTAAAGCAAAATCTATGGTTTTTTTGACGTTTCCTAGCGGACTTTAAGCATAAAATACGAATGGCGTGGTCAGAATACTTAATTTATGGAATAAAAAGAGCAAAAAACGGTTTTTAGATTTTTGTCAAACACCCAATGGTCCCCCCTTCTCTGCTTTTTCACCAATTTTTTTAAAATTTTAAAGCAAAATCTATGGTTTTTTTGACGTTTCCTAGCGGACTTTAAGCATAAAATACGAATGGCGTGGTCAGAATACTTAATTTATGGAATAAAAAGAGCAAAAAACGGTTTTTAGATTTTTGTCAAACACCCAATGGTCCCCCCTTCTCTGCTTTTTCACCAATTTTTTTAAAATTTTAAAGCAAAATCTATGGTTTTTTTGACGTTTCCTAGCGGACTTTGAGCATAAAATACGAATGGCGTGGTCAGAATACTTAATTTATGGAATAAAAAGAGCAAAAAACGGTTTTTAAATTTTTGCCAAACACCCAATGGTCCCCCCTTCTCTGCTTTTTCATCAAATTTTTTAAAATTTTAAAGCAAAATATATGGCTTTTTTGACGTTTCCTAGCGGACTTTGAGCATAAAATACGAATGGCGTGGTCAGAATACTTAATTATGGAATAAAAAGAGCAAAAAACGGTTTTTAGATTTTTGACAAACACCCAATGGTCCCCCCTTCTCTGCTTTTTCACCAAATTTTTTAAAATTTTAAAGCAAAATCTATGGTTTTTTTGACGTTTCCTAGCGGACTTTGAGCATAAAATACGAATGGCGTGGTCAGAATACTTAATTTATGGAATAAAAAGAGCAAAAAACGGTTTTTAGATTTTTGCCAAACACCCAATGGTCCCCCCTTCTCTGCTTTTTCACCAAATTTTTTAAAATTTTAAAGCAAAATCTATGGTTTTTTTGACGTTTCCTAGCGGACTTTGAGCATAAAATACGAATGGCGTGGTCAGAATACTTAATTTATGTAATAAAAAGAGCAAAAAACGGTTTTTAGATTTTTGACAAACACCCAATGGTCCCCCCTTCTCTGCTTTTTCACCAAATTTTTTAAAATTTTAAAGCAAAATCTATGGTTTTTTTGACGTTTCCTAGCGGACTTTGAGCATAAAATACGAATGGCGTGGTCAGAATACTTAATTTATGGAATAAAAAGAACAAAAAACGGTTTTTAGATTTTTGCCAAACACCCAATGGTCCCCCCTTCTCTGCTTTTTCACCAAATTTTTTAAAATTTTAAAGCAAAAGCTATGGTTTTGTTGACGTTTCCTAGCGGACTTTGAGCATAAAATACGAATGGCGTGGTCAGAATACTTAATTTATGGAATAAAAAGAGCAAAAAACGGTTTTTAGATTTTTGCCAAACACCCAATGGTCCCCCCTTCTCTGCTTTTTCACCAAATTTTTTAAAATTTTATAGCAAAATCTATGGCTTTTTTGACGTTTCCTAGCGGACTTTGAGCATAAAAGACGAATGGCGTGGTCAGAATACTTAATTTATGGAATAAAAAGAGCAAAAAACGGTTTTTAGATTTTTGCCAAACACCCAATGGTCCCCCCTTCTCTGCTTTTTCACCAAATTTTTTAAAATTTTAAAGCAAATTCTATGGCTTTTCTGACGTTTCCTAGCTAACTTTGAGCATAAAATACGAATGGCGTGGTCAGAATACTTAATTTATGGAATAAAAAGAGCAAAAAACGGTTTTTAAATTTTTGCCAAACACCCAATGGTCCCCCCTTCTCTGCTTTTTCATCAAATTTTTTTAAATTTTAAAGCAAAATCTATGGCTTTTTTGACGTTTCCTAGCGGACTTTGAGCATAAAATACGAATGGCGTGGTCAGAATACTTAATTTATGGAATAAAAAGAGCAAAAAACGGTTTTTAGATTTTTGCCAAACACCCAATGGTCCCCCCTTCTCTGCTTTTTCACCAAATTTTTTAAAATTTTAAAGCAATATCTATGGTTTTTTTGACGTTTCCTAGCGGACTTTGAGCATAAAATACGAATGGCGTGGTCAGAATACTTAATTTATGGAATAAAAAGAGCAAAAAACGGTTTTTAGATTTTTGCCAAACACCCAATGGTCCCCCCTTCTCTGCTTTTTCACCAAATTTTTTAAAATTTTAAAGCAAAATCTATGGTTTTTTTGACGTTTCCTAGCGGACTTTAAGCATAAAATACGAATGGCGTGGTCAGAATACTTAATTTATGGAATAAAAAGAGCAAAAAACGGTTTTTAGATTTTTGTCAAACACCCAATGGTCCCCCCTTCTCTGCTTTTTCACCAATTTTTTTAAAATTTTAAAGCAAAATCTATGGTTTTTTTGACGTTTCCTAGCGGACTTTAAGCATAAAATACGAATGGCGTGGTCAGAATACTTAATTTATGGAATAAAAAGAGCAAAAAACGGTTTTTAGATTTTTGTCAAACACCCAATGGTCCCCCCTTCTCTGCTTTTTCATCAAATTTTTTAAAATTTTAAAGCAAAATATATGGCTTTTTTGACGTTTCCTAGCGGACTTTGAGCATAAAATACGAATGGCGTGGTCAGAATACTTAATTATGGAATAAAAAGAGCAAAAAACGGTTTTTAGATTTTTGACAAACACCCAATGGTCCCCCCTTCTCTGCTTTTTCACCAAATTTTTTAAAATTTTAAAGCAAAATCTATGGTTTTTTTGACGTTTCCTAGCGGACTTTGAGCATAAAATACGAATGGCGTGGTCAGAATACTTAATTTATGTAATAAAAAGAGCAAAAAACGGTTTTTAGATTTTTGACAAACACCCAATGGTCCCCCCTTCTCTGCTTTTTCACCAAATTTTTTAAAATTTTAAAGCAAAATCTATGGTTTTTTTGACGTTTCCTAGCGGACTTTGAGCATAAAATACGAATGGCGTGGTCAGAATACTTAATTTATGGAATAAAAAGAACAAAAAACGGTTTTTAGATTTTTGCCAAACACCCAATGGTCCCCCCTTCTCTGCTTTTTCACCAAATTTTTTAAAATTTTAAAGCAAAAGCTATGGTTTTGTTGACGTTTCCTAGCGGACTTTGAGCATAAAATACGAATGGCGTGGTCAGAATACTTAATTTATGGAATAAAAAGAGCAAAAAACGGTTTTTAGATTTTTGCCAAACACCCAATGGTCCCCCCTTCTCTGCTTTTTCACCAAATTTTTTAAAATTTTATAGCAAAATCTATGGCTTTTTTGACGTTTCCTAGCGGACTTTGAGCATAAAAGACGAATGGCGTGGTCAGAATACTTAATTTATGGAATAAAAAGAGCAAAAAACGGTTTTTAGATTTTTGCCAAACACCCAATGGTCCCCCCTTCTCTGCTTTTTCACCAAATTTTTTAAAATTTTAAAGCAAATTCTATGGCTTTTCTGACGTTTCCTAGCTAACTTTGAGCATAAAATACGAATGGCGTGGTCAGAATACTTAATTTATGGAATAAAAAGAGCAAAAAACGGTTTTTAAATTTTTGCCAAACACCCAATGGTCCCCCCTTCTCTGCTTTTTCATCAAATTTTTTTAAATTTTAAAGCAAAATCTATGGCTTTTTTGACGTTTCCTAGCGGACTTTGAGCATAAAATACGAATGGCGTGGTCAGAATACTTAATTTATGGAATAAAAAGAGCAAAAAACGGTTTTTAGATTTTTGCCAAACACCCAATGGTCCCCCCTTCTCTGCTTTTTCACCAAATTTTTTAAAATTTTAAAGCAATATCTATGGTTTTTTTGACGTTTCCTAGCGGACTTTGAGCATAAAATACGAATGGCGTGGTCAGAATACTTAATTTATGGAATAAAAAGAGCAAAAAACGGTTTTTAGATTTTTGCCAAACACCCAATGGTCCCCCCTTCTCTGCTTTTACACCAAATTTTTTAAAATTTTAAAGCAAAATCTATGGTTTTTTTGACGTTTCCTAGCGGACTTTGAGCATAAAATACGAATGGCGTGGTCAGAATACTTAATTTATGGAATAAAAAGAGCAAAAAACGGTTTTTAGATTTTTGTCAAACACCCAATGGTCCCCCCTTCTCTGCTTTTTCACCAATTTTTTTAAAATTTTAAAGCAAAATCTATGGTTTTTTTGACGTTTCCTAGCGGACTTTGAGCATAAAATACGAATGGCGTGGTCAGAATACTTAATTTATGGAATAAAAAGAGCAAAAAACGGTTTTTAAATTTTTGCCAAACACCCAATGGTCCCCCCTTCTCTGCTTTTTCATCAAATTTTTTAAAATTTTTAAGCAAAATATATGGCTTTTTTGACGTTTCCTAGCGGACTTTGAGCATAAAATACGAATGGCGTGGTCAGAATACTTAATTATGGAATAAAAAGAGCAAAAAACGGTTTTTAGATTTTTGACAAACACCCAATGGTCCCCCCTTCTCTGCTTTTTCACCAAATTTTTTAAAATTTTAAAGCAAAATCTATGGTTTTTTTGACGTTTCCTAGCGGACTTTGAGCATAAAATACGAATGGCGTGGTCAGAATACTTAATTTATGGAATAAAAAGAGCAAAAAACGGTTTTTAGATTTTTGCCAAACACCCAATGGTCCCCCCTTCTCTGCTTTTTCACCAAATTTTTTAAAATTTTAAAGCAAAATCTATGGTTTTTTTGACGTTTCCTAGCGGACTTTGAGCATAAAATACGAATGGCGTGGTCAGAATACTTAATTTATGTAATAAAAAGAGCAAAAAACGGTTTTTAGATTTTTGACAAACACCCAATGGTCCCCCCTTCTCTGCTTTTTCACCAAATTTTTTAAAATTTTAAAGCAAAATCTATGGTTTTTTTGACGTTTCCTAGCGGACTTTGAGCATAAAATACGAATGGCGTGGTCAGAATACTTAATTTATGGAATAAAAAGAGCAAAAAACGGTTTTTAGATTTTTGCCAAACACCCAATGGTCCCCCCTTCTCTGCTCTTTCACCAAATTTTTTAAAATTTTAAAGCAAAATCTATGGTTTTTTTGACGTTTCCTAGCGGACTTTGAGCATAAAATACGAATGGCGTGGTCAGAATACTTAATTTATGGAATAAAAAGAGCAAAAAACGGTTTTTAGATTTTTTCCAAACACCCAATGGTCCCCCCTTCTCTGCTTTTACACCAAATTTTTTAAAATTTTAAAGCAAAATCTATGGTTTTTTTGACGTTTCCTCGCGGAATTTGAGCATAAAATACGAATGGCGTGGTCAGAATACTTAATTTATGGAATAAAAAGAGCAAAAAACGGTTTTTAGATTTTTGCCAAACACCCAATGGTCCCCCCTTCTCTGCTTTTTCACCAAATTTTTTAAAATTTTAAAGCAAAATCTATGGTTTTTTTGACGTTTCCTAGCGGACTTTGAGCATAAAATACGAATGGCGTGGTCAGAATACTTAATTTATGGAATAAAAAGAGCAAAAAACGGTTTTTAGATTTTTGCCAAACACCCAATGGTCCCCCCTTCTCTGCTTTTTCACCAAATTTTTTAAAATTTTAAAGCAAAATCTATGGTTTTTTTGACGTTTCCTAGCGGACTTTGAGCATAAAATACGAATGGCGTGGTCAGAATACTTAATTTATGGAATAAAAAGAGCAAAAAACGGTTTTTAGATTTTTGCCAAACACCCAATGGTCCCCCCTTCTCTGCTTTTTCACCAAATTTCTTAAAATTTTAAAGCAAAATCTATGGTTTTTTTGACGTTTCCTCGCGGAATTTGAGCATAAAATACGAATGGCGTGGTCAGAATACTTAATTTATGGAATAAAAAGAGCAAAAAACGGTTTTTAGATTTTTGCCAAACACCCAATGGTCCCCCCTTCTCTGCTTTTTCACCAAATTTTTTAAAATTTTAAAGCAAAATCTATGGTTTTTTTGACGTTTCCTAGCGGACTTTGAGCATAAAATACGAATGGCGTGGTCAGAATACTTAATTTATGGAATAAAAAGAGCAAAAAACGGTTTTTAGATTTTTGCCAAACACCCAATGGTCCCCCCTTCTCTGCTTTTTCACCAAATTTTTTAAAATTTTAAAGCAAAATCTATGGTTTTTTTGACGTTTCCTAGCGGACTTTGAGCATAAAATACGAATGGCGTGGTCAGAATACTTAATTTATGGAATAAAAAGAGCAAAAAACGGTTTTTAGATTTTTGCCAAACACCCAATGGTCCCCCCTTCTCTGCTTTTTCACCAAATTTCTTAAAATTTTAAAGCAAAATCTATGGTTTTTTTGACGTTTCCTAGCGGACTTTGAGCATAAAATACGAATGGCGTGGTCAGAATACTTAATTTATGGAATAAAATGAGCAGAAAACGGTATTTAGATTTTTGCCAAACACCCAATGGTCCCCCCTTCTCTGCTTTTACACCAAATTTTTTAAAATTTTAAAGCAAAATCTATGGTTTTTTTGACGTTTCCTAGCGGACTTTGAGCATAAAATACGAATGGCGTGGTCAGAATACTTAATTTATGGAATAAAAAGAGCAAAAAACGGTTTTTAGATTTTTTCCAAACACCCAATGGTCCCCCCTTCTCTGCTTTTACACCAAATTTTTTAAAATTTTAAAGCAAAATCTATGGTTTTTTTGACGTTTCCTAGCGGAATTTGAGCATAAAATACGAATGGCGTGGTCAGAATACTTAATTTATGGAATAAAAAGAGCAAAAAACGGTTTTTAGATTTTTGCCAAACACCCAATGGTGTCTGCTTTTACACCAAATTTTTTAAAATTTTAAAGCAAAATCTATGGTTTTTTTGACGTTTCCTAGCGGACTTTGAGCATAAAATACGAATGGCGTGGTCAGAATACTTAATTTATGGAATAAAAAGAGCAAAAAACGGTTTTTAGATTTTTGACAAACACCCAATGGTCCCCCCTTCTCTGCTTTTTCACCAAATTTTTTAAAATTTTAAAGCAAAATCTATGGTTTTTTGACGTTTCCTAGCGGACTTTGAGCATAAAATACGAATGGCGTGGTCAGAATACTTAATTTATGGAATAAAAAGAACAAAAAACGGTTTTTAGATTTTTGCCAAACACCCAATGGTCCCCCCTTCTCTGCTTTTTCACCAAATTTTTTAAAATTTTAAAGCAAAATCTATGGTTTTTTTGACGTTTCCTAGCGGACTTTGAGCATAAAATACGAATGGCGTGGTCAGAATACTTAATTTATGGAATAAAAAGAACAAAAAACGGTTTTTAGATTTTTGCCAAACACCCAATGGTCCCCCCTTCTCTGCTTTTTCACCAAATTTTTTAAAATTTTAAAGCAAAATCTATGGCTTTTTTGACGTTTCCTAGCGGACTTTGAGCATAAAATACGAATGGCGTGGTCAGAATACTTAATTTATGGATTAAAAAGAACAAAAAACGGTTTTTAGATTTTTGCCAAACACCCAATGGTCCCCCCTTCTCTGCTTTTTCACCAAATTTTTTAAAATTTTAAAGCAAAATCTATGGGTTTTTTTACGTTTCCTAGCGGACTTTGAGCATAAAATACGAATGGCGTGGTCAGAATACTTAATTTATGGAATAAAAAGAGCAAAAAACGGTTTTTAGATTTTTGCCAAACACCCAATGGTCCCCCCTTCTCTGCTTTTTCACCAAATTTTTTAAAATTTTAAAGCAAAATCTATGGTTTTTTTGACGTTTCTAACGGACATTGAGCATAAAATACGAATGGCGTGGTCAGAATACTTAATTTATGGAATAAAAAGAGCAAAAAACGGTTTTTAGATTTTTGCCAAACACCCAATGGTCCCCCCTTCTCTGCTTTTTCACCAAATTTTTTAAAATTTTAAAGCAAAATCTATGGTTTTTTTGACGTTTCCTAGCGGACTTTGAGCATAAAATACGAATGGCGTGGTCAGAATACTTAATTTATGTAATAAAAAGAGCAAAAAACGGTTTTTAGATTTTTGACAAACACCCAATGGTCCCCCCTTCTCTACTTTTTCACCACATTTTTTAAAATTTTAAAGCAAAATCTATGGTTTTTTTGACGTTTCCTAGCGGACTTTGAGCATAAAATACGAATGGCGTGGTCAGAATACTTAATTTATGCAATAAAAAGAGCAAAAACCGGTTTTTAGATTTTTGACAAACACCCAATGGTCCCCCCTTCTCTGCTTTTTCACCAAATTTTTTAAAATTTTAAAGCAAAATCTATGGTTTTTTTGACGTTTCCTAGCGGACTTTGAGCATAAAATACAAATGGCGTGGTCAGAATACTTAATTTATGGAATAAAAAGAGCAAAAAACGGTTTTTAGATTTTTGACAAACACCCAATGGTCCCCCCTTCTCTGCTTTTTCACCAAATTTTTTAAAATTTTAAAGCAAAATCTATGGTTTTTTTGACGTTTCCTAGCGGACTTTGAGCATAAAATACGAATGGCGTGGTCAGAATACTTAATTTATGGAATAAAAAGAGCAAAAAACGGTTTTTAGACTTTTGCCAAACACCCAATGGTCCCCCCTTCTCTGCTTTTTCACCAAATTTTTTAAAATTTTAAAGCAAAATCTATGGTTTTTTTGACGTTTCCTAGCGGACTTTGAGCATAAAATACGAATGGCGTGGTCAGAATACTTAATTTATGGAATAAAAAGAGCAAAAAACGGTTTTTAGATTTTTGCCAAACACCCAATGGTCCCCCCTTCTCTGCTTTTACACCAAATTTTTTAAAATTTTAAAGCAAAATCTATGGTTTTTTTGACGTTTCCTAGCGGACTTTGAGCATAAAATACGAATGGCGTGGTCAGAATACTTAATTTATGGAATAAAAAGAGCAAAAAACGGTTTTTAGATTTTTGACAAACACCCAATGGTCCCCCCTTCTCTGTTTTTTCACCAAATTTTTTAAAATTTTAAAGCAAAATCTATGGTTTTTTTGACGTTTCCTAGCGGACTTTGAGCATAAAATACGAATGGCGTGGTCAGAATACTTAATTTATGGAATAAAAAGAGCAAAAAACGGTTTTTAGATTTTTGCCAAACACCCAATGGTCCCCCCTTCTCTGCTTTTTCACCAAATTTTTTAAAAATTTTAAAGCAAAATCTATGGTTTTTTTGACGTTTCCTAGCGGACTTTGAGCATAAAATACGAATGGCGTGGTCAGAATACTTAATTTATGGAATAAAAAGAGCAAAAAACGGTTTTTAGATTTTTGCCAAACACCCAATGGTCCCCCCTTCTCTGCTTTTTCACCAAATTTTTTAAAATTTTAAAGCAAAATCTATGGTTTTTTTGACGTTTCCTAGCGGAATTTGAGCATAAAATACGAATGGCGTGGTCAGAATACTTAATTTATGGAATAAAAAGAGCAAAAAACGGTTTTTAGATTTTTGACAAACACCCAATGGTCCCCCCTTCTCTGCTTTTTCACCAAATTTTTTAAAATTTTAAAGCAAAATCTATGGTTTTTTTGACGTTTCCTAGCGGACTTTGAGCTTAAAATACGAATGGCGTGGTCAGAATACTTAATTTATGGAATAAAAAGAGCAAAAAACGGTTTTTAGATTTTTGCCAAACACCCAATGGTCCCCCCTTCTCTGCTTTTTCACCAAATTTTTTAAAATTTTAAAGCAAAATCTATGGTTTTTTTGACGTTTCCTAGCGGACTTTGAGCATAAAATACGAAAGGCGTGGTCAGAATACTTAATTTATGTAATAAAAAGAGCAAAAAACGGTTTTTAGATTTTTGCCAAACACCCAATGGTCCCCCCTTCTCTGCTTTTTCACCAAATTTTTTAAAATTTTAAAGCAAAATCTATGGTTTTTTTGACGTTTCCTAGCGGACTTTGAGCATAAAATACGAATGGCGTGGTCAGAATACTTAATTTATGCAATAAAAAGAGCAAAAACCGGTTTTTAGATTTTTGACAAACACCCAATGGTCCCCCCTTCTCTGCTTTTTCACCAAATTTTTTAAAATTTTAAAGCAAAATCTATGGTTTTTTTGACGTTTCCTAGCGGACTTTGAGCATAAAATACGAATGGCGTGGTCAGAATACTTAATTTATGAAATAAAAAGAGCAAAAAACGGTTTTTAGATTTTTGACAAACACCCAATGGTCCCCCCTTCTCTGCTTTTTCACCAAATTTTTTAAAATTTTAAAGCAAAATCTATGGTTTTTTTGACGTTTCCTAGCGGACTTTGAGCATAAAATACGAATGGCGTGGTCAGAATACTTAATTTATGGAATAAAAAGAGCAAAAAACGGTTTTTAGATTTTTGCCAAACACCCAATGGTCCCCCCTTCTCTGTTTTTTCACCAAATTTTTTAAAATTTTAAAGCAAAATCTATGGTTTTTTTGACGTTTCCTAGCGGACTTTGAGCATAAAATACGAATGGCGTGGTCAGAATACTTCATTTATGGAATAAAAAGAGCAAAAAACGGTTTTTAGATTTTTGCCAAACACCCAATGGTCCCCCCTTCTCTGCTTTTTCACCAAATTTTTTAAAAATTTTAAAGCAAAATCTATGGTTTTTTTGACGTTTCCTAGCGGACTTTGAGCATAAAATACGAATGGCGTGGTCAGAATACTTAATTTATGGAATAAAAAGAGCAAAAAACGGTTTTTAGATTTTTGCCAAACACCCAATGGTCCCCCCTTCTCTGCTTTTTCACCAAATTTTTTAAAAATTTTAAAGCAAAATCTATGGTTTTTTTGACGTTTCCTAGCGGACTTTGAGCATAAAATACGAATGGCGTGGTCAGAATACTTAATTTATGGAATAAAAAGAGCAAAAAACGGTTTTTAGATTTTTGCCAAACACCCAATGGTCCCCCCTTCTCTGCTTTTTCACCAAATTTTTTAAAATTTTAAAGCAAAATCTATGGTTTTTTTGACGTTTCCTAGCGGAATTTGAGCATAAAATACGAATGGCGTGGTCAGAATACTTAATTTATGGAATAAAAAGAGCAAAAAACGGTTTTTAGATTTTTGACAAACACCCAATGGTCCCCCCTTCTCTGCTTTTTCACCAAATTTTTTAAAATTTTAAAGCAAAATCTATGGTTTTTTTGACGTTTCCTAGCGGACTTTGAGCTTAAAATACGAATGGCGTGGTCAGAATACTTAATTTATGGAATAAAAAGAGCAAAAAACGGTTTTTAGATTTTTGCCAAACACCCAATGGTCCCCCCTTCTCTGCTTTTTCACCAAATTTTTTAAAATTTTAAAGCAAAATCTATGGTTTTTTTGACGTTTCTAACGGACATTGAGCATAAAATACGAATGGCGTGGTCAGAATACTTAATTTATGGAATAAAAAGAGCAAAAAACGGTTTTTAGATTTTTGCCAAACACCCAATGGTCCCCCCTTCTCTGCTTTTTCACCAAATTTTTTAAAATTTTAAAGCAAAATCTATGGTTTTTTTGACGTTTCCTAGCGGACTTTGAGCATAAAATACGAATGGCGTGGTCAGAATACTTAATTTATGTAATAAAAAGAGCAAAAAACGGTTTTTAGATTTTTGACAAACACCCAATGGTCCCCCCTTCTCTACTTTTTCACCACATTTTTTAAAATTTTAAAGCAAAATCTATGGTTTTTTTGACGTTTCCTAGCGGACTTTGAGCATAAAATACGAATGGCGTGGTCAGAATACTTAATTTATGCAATAAAAAGAGCAAAAACCGGTTTTTAGATTTTTGACAAACACCCAATGGTCCCCCCTTCTCTGCTTTTTCACCAAATTTTTTAAAATTTTAAAGCAAAATCTATGGTTTTTTTGACGTTTCCTAGCGGACTTTGAGCATAAAATACGAATGGCGTGGTCAGAATACTTAATTTATGGAATAAAAAGAGCAAAAAACGGTTTTTAGATTTTTGACAAACACCCAATGGTCCCCCCTTCTCTGCTTTTACACCAAATTTTTTAAAATTTTAAAGCAAAATCTATGGTTTTTTTGACGTTTCCTAGCGGACTTTGAGCATAAAATACGAATGGCGTGGTCAGAATACTTAATTTATGGAATAAAAAGAGCAAAAAACGGTTTTTAGATTTTTGACAAACACCCAATGGTCCCCCCTTCTCTGTTTTTTCACCAAATTTTTTAAAATTTTAAAGCAAAATCTATGGTTTTTTTGACGTTTCCTAGCGGACTTTGAGCATAAAATACGAATGGCGTGGTCAGAATACTTAATTTATGGAATAAAAAGAGCAAAAAACGGTTTTTAGATTTTTGCCAAACACCCAATGGTCCCCCCTTCTCTGCTTTTTCACCAAATTTTTTAAAAATTTTAAAGCAAAATCTATGGTTTTTTTGACGTTTCCTAGCGGACTTTGAGCATAAAATACGAATGGCGTGGTCAGAATACTTAATTTATGGAATAAAAAGAGCAAAAAACGGTTTTTAGATTTTTGCCAAACACCCAATGGTCCCCCCTTCTCTGCTTTTTCACCAAATTTTTTAAAATTTTAAAGCAAAATCTATGGTTTTTTTGACGTTTCCTAGCGGACTTTGAGCTTAAAATACGAATGGCGTGGTCAGAATACTTAATTTATGGAATAAAAAGAGCAAAAAACGGTTTTTAGATTTTTGCCAAACACCCAATGGTCCCCCCTTCTCTGCTTTTTCACCAAATTTTTTAAAATTTTAAAGCAAAATCTATGGTTTTTTTGACGTTTCCTAGCGGACTTTGAGCATAAAATACGAAAGGCGTGGTCAGAATACTTAATTTATGTAATAAAAAGAGCAAAAAACGGTTTTTAGATTTTTGCCAAACACCCAATGGTCCCCCCTTCTCTGCTTTTTCACCAAATTTTTTAAAATTTTAAAGCAAAATCTATGGTTTTTTTGACGTTTCCTAGCGGACTTTGAGCATAAAATACGAATGGCGTGGTCAGAATACTTAATTTATGCAATAAAAAGAGCAAAAACCGGTTTTTAGATTTTTGACAAACACCCAATGGTCCCCCCTTCTCTGCTTTTTCACCAAATTTTTTAAAATTTTAAAGCAAAATCTATGGTTTTTTTGACGTTTCCTAGCGGACTTTGAGCATAAAATACGAATGGCGTGGTCAGAATACTTAATTTATGAAATAAAAAGAGCAAAAAACGGTTTTTAGATTTTTGACAAACACCCAATGGTCCCCCCTTCTCTGCTTTTTCACCAAATTTTTTAAAATTTTAAAGCAAAATCTATGGTTTTTTTGACGTTTCCTAGCGGACTTTGAGCATAAAATACGAATGGCGTGGTCAGAATACTTAATTTATGGAATAAAAAGAGCAAAAAACGGTTTTTAGATTTTTGACAAACACCCAATGGTCCCCCCTTCTCTGTTTTTTCACCAAATTTTTTAAAATTTTAAAGCAAAATCTATGGTTTTTTTGACGTTTCCTAGCGGACTTTGAGCATAAAATACGAATGGCGTGGTCAGAATACTTCATTTATGGAATAAAAAGAGCAAAAAACGGTTTTTAGATTTTTGCCAAACACCCAATGGTCCCCCCTTCTCTGCTTTTTCACCAAATTTTTTAAAAATTTTAAAGCAAAATCTATGGTTTTTTTGACGTTTCCTAGCGGACTTTGAGCATAAAATACGAATGGCGTGGTCAGAATACTTAATTTATGGAATAAAAAGAGCAAAAAACGGTTTTTAGATTTTTGCCAAACACCCAATGGTCCCCCCTTCTCTGCTTTTTCACCAAATTTTTTAAAAATTTTAAAGCAAAATCTATGGTTTTTTTGACGTTTCCTAGCGGACTTTGAGCATAAAATACGAATGGCGTGGTCAGAATACTTAATTTATGGAATAAAAAGAGCAAAAAACGGTTTTTAGATTTTTGCCAAACACCCAATGGTCCCCCCTTCTCTGCTTTTTCACCAAATTTTTTAAAATTTTAAAGCAAAATCTATGGTTTTTTTGACGTTTCCTAGCGGAATTTGAGCATAAAATACGAATGGCGTGGTCAGAATACTTAATTTATGGAATAAAAAGAGCAAAAAACGGTTTTTAGATTTTTGACAAACACCCAATGGTCCCCCCTTCTCTGCTTTTTCACCAAATTTTTTAAAATTTTAAAGCAAAATCTATGGTTTTTTTGACGTTTCCTAGCGGACTTTGAGCATAAAATACGAATGGCGTGGTCAGAATACTTAATTTATGGAATAAAAAGAGCAAAAAACGGTTTTTAGATTTTTGCCAAACACCCAATGGTCCCCCCTTCTCTGCTTTTTCACCAAATTTTTTAAAAATTTTAAAGCAAAATCTATGGTTTTTTTGACGTTTCCTAGCGGACTTTGAGCATAAAATACGAATGGCGTGGTCAGAATACTTAATTTATGGAATAAAAAGAGCAAAAAACGGTTTTTAGATTTTTGCCAAACACCCAATGGTCCCCCCTTCTCTGCTTTTTCACCAAATTTTTTAAAATTTTAAAGCAAAATCTATGGTTTTTTTGACGTTTCCTAGCGGACTTTGAGCTTAAAATACGAATGGCGTGGTCAGAATACTTAATTTATGGAATAAAAAGAGCAAAAAACGGTTTTTAGATTTTTGACAAACACCCAATGGTCCCCCCTTCTCTGCTTTTTCACCAAATTTTTTAAAATTTTAAAGCAAAATCTATGGTTTTTTTGACGTTTCCTAGCGGACTTTGAGCATAAAATACGAAAGGCGTGGTCAGAATACTTAATTTATGTAATAAAAAGAGCAAAAAACGGTTTTTAGATTTTTGCCAAACACCCAATGGTCCCCCCTTCTCTGCTTTTTCACCAAATTTTTTAAAATTTTAAAGCAAAATCTATGGTTTTTTTGACGTTTCCTAGCGGACTTTGAGCATAAAATACGAATGGCGTGGTCAGAATACTTAATTTATGCAATAAAAAGAGCAAAAACCGGTTTTTAGATTTTTGACAAACACCCAATGGTCCCCCCTTCTCTGCTTTTTCACCAAATTTTTTAAAATTTTAAAGCAAAATCTATGGTTTTTTTGACGTTTCCTAGCGGACTTTGAGCATAAAATACGAATGGCGTGGTCAGAATACTTAATTTATGAAATAAAAAGAGCAAAAAACGGTTTTTAGATTTTTGACAAACACCCAATGGTCCCCCCTTCTCTGCTTTTTCACCAAATTTTTTAAAATTTTAAAGCAAAATCTATGGTTTTTTTGACGTTTCCTAGCGGACTTTGAGCATAAAATACGAATGGCGTGGTCAGAATACTTAATTTATGGAATAAAAAGAGCAAAAAACGGTTTTTAGATTTTTGACAAACACCCAATGGTCCCCCCTTCTCTGTTTTTTCACCAAATTTTTTAAAATTTTAAAGCAAAATCTATGGTTTTTTTGACGTTTCCTAGCGGACTTTGAGCATAAAATACGAATGGCGTGGTCAGAATACTTCATTTATGGAATAAAAAGAGCAAAAAACGGTTTTTAGATTTTTGCCAAACACCCAATGGTCCCCCCTTCTCTGCTTTTTCACCAAATTTTTTAAAAATTTTAAAGCAAAATCTATGGTTTTTTTGACGTTTCCTAGCGGACTTTGAGCATAAAATACGAATGGCGTGGTCAGAATACTTAATTTATGGAATAAAAAGAGCAAAAAACGGTTTTTAGATTTTTGCCAAACACCCAATGGTCCCCCCTTCTCTGCTTTTTCACCAAATTTTTTAAAAATTTTAAAGCAAAATCTATGGTTTTTTTGACGTTTCCTAGCGGACTTTGAGCATAAAATACGAATGGCGTGGTCAGAATACTTAATTTATGGAATAAAAAGAGCAAAAAACGGTTTTTAGATTTTTGCCAAACACCCAATGGTCCCCCCTTCTCTGCTTTTTCACCAAATTTTTTAAAATTTTAAAGCAAAATCTATGGTTTTTTTGACGTTTCCTAGCGGAATTTGAGCATAAAATACGAATGGCGTGGTCAGAATACTTAATTTATGGAATAAAAAGAGCAAAAAACGGTTTTTAGATTTTTGACAAACACCCAATGGTCCCCCCTTCTCTGCTTTTTCACCAAATTTTTTAAAATTTTAAAGCAAAATCTATGGTTTTTTTGACGTTTCCTAGCGGACTTTGAGCTTAAAATACGAATGGCGTGGTCAGAATACTTAATTTATGGAATAAAAAGAGCAAAAAACGGTTTTTAGATTTTTGCCAAACACCCAATGGTCCCCCCTTCTCTGCTTTTTCACCAAATTTTTTAAAATTTTAAAGCAAAATCTATGGTTTTTTTGACGTTTCCTAGCGGACTTTGAGCATAAAATACGAAAGGCGTGGTCAGAATACTTAATTTATGTAATAAAAAGAGCAAAAAACGGTTTTTAGATTTTTGCCAAACACCCAATGGTCCCCCCTTCTCTGCTTTTTCACCAAATTTTTTAAAATTTTAAAGCAAAATCTATGGTTTTTTTGACGTTTCCTAGCGGACTTTGAGCATAAAATACGAATGGCGTGGTCAGAATACTTAATTTATGCAATAAAAAGAGCAAAAACCGGTTTTTAGATTTTTGACAAACACCCAATGGTCCCCCCTTCTCTGCTTTTTCACCAAATTTTTTAAAATTTTAAAGCAAAATCTATGGTTTTTTTGACGTTTCCTAGCGGACTTTGAGCATAAAATACGAATGGCGTGGTCAGAATACTTAATTTATGTAATAAAAAGAGCAAAAAACGGTTTTTAGATTTTTGACAAACACCCAATGGTCCCCCCTTCTCTGCTTTTTCACCAAATTTTTTAAAATTTTAAAGCAAAATCTATGGTTTTTTTGACGTTTCCTAGCGGACTTTGAGCATAAAATACGAATGGCGTGGTCAGAATACTTAATTTATGTAATAAAAAGAGCAAAAAACGGTTTTTAGATTTTTGACAAACACCCAATGGTCCCCCCTTCTCTGCTTTTTCACCAAATTTTTTAAAAATTTTAAAGCAAAATCTATGGTTTTTTTGACGTTTCCTAGCGGACTTTGAGCATAAAATACGAATGGCGTGGTCAGAATACTTAATTTATGTAATAAAAAGAGCAAAAAACGGTTTTTAGATTTTTGACAAACACCCAATGGTCCCCCCTTCTCTGCTTTTTCACCAAATTTTTTAAAATTTTAAAGCAAAATCTATGGTTTTTTTGACGTTACCTAGCGGACTTTGAGCATAAAATACGAATGGCGTGGTCAGAATACTTAATTTATGTAATAAAAAAAAAGAAAAACGGTTTTTAGATTTTTGCCAAACACCCAATGGTCCCCCCTTCTCTGCTTTTTCACCAAATTTTTTAAAATTTTAAAGCAAAATCTATGGTTTTTTTGACGTTTCCTAGCGGACTTTGAGCATAAAATACGAATGGCGTGGTCAGAATACTTAATTTATGGAATAAAAAGAGCAAAAAACGGTTTTTAGATTTTTGCCAAACACCCAATGGTCCCCCCTTCTCTGCTTTTTCACCAAATTTTTTAAAATTTTAAAGCAAAATCTATGGTTTTTTTGACGTTTCCTAGCGGACTTTGAGCATAAAATACGAATGGCGTGGTCAGAATACTTAATTTATGTAATAAAAAGAGCAAAAAACGGTTTTTAGATTTTTGCCAAACACCCAATGGTCCCCCCTTCTCTGCTTTTTCACCAAATTTTTTAAAATTTTAAAGCAAAATCTATGGTTTTTTTGACGTTACCTAGCGGACTTTGAGCATAAAATACGAATGGCGTGGTCAGAATACTTAATTTATGTAATAAAAAAAAAGAAAAACGGTTTTTAGATTTTTGCCAAACACCCAATGGTCCCCCCTTCTCTGCTTTTTCACCAAATTTTTTAAAATTTTAAAGCAAAATCTATGGTTTTTTTGACGTTTCCTAGCGGACTTTGAGCATAAAATACGAATGGCGTGGTCAGAATACTTAATTTATGGAATAAAAAGAGCAAAAAACGGTTTTTAGATTTTTGCCAAACACCCAATGGTCCCCCCTTCTCTGCTTTTTCACCAAATTTTTTAAAATTTTAAAGCAAAATCTATGGTTTTTTTGACGTTTCCTAGCGGACTTTGAGCATAAAATACGAATGGCGTGGTCAGAATACTTAATTTATGTAATAAAAAGAGCAAAAAACGGTTTTTAGATTTTTGACAAACACCCAATGGTCCCCCCTTCTCTGCTTTTTCACCAAATTTTTTAAAATTTTAAAGCAAAATCTATGGTTTTTTTGACGTTTCCTAGCGGACTTTGTGCATAAAATACGAATGGCGTGGTCAGAATACTTAATTTATGGAATAAAAAGAGCAAAAAACGGTTTTTAGATTTTTGACAAACACCCAATGGTCCCCCCTTCTCTGTTTTTTCACCAAATTTTTTAAAATTTTAAAGCAAAATCTATGGTTTTTTTGACGTTTCCTAGCGGACTTTGAGCATAAAATACGAATGGCGTAGTCAGAATACTTAATTTATGGAATAAAAAGAGCAAAAAACGGTTTTTAGATTTTTGACAAACACCCAATGGTCCCCCCTTCTCTGTTTTTTCACCAAATTTTTTAAAATTTTAAAGCAAAATCTATGGTTTTTTTGACGTTTCCTAGCGGACTTTGAGCATAAAATACGAATGGCGTGGTCAGAATACTTAATTTATGGAATAAAAAGAGCAAAAAACGGTTTTTAGATTTTTGACAAACACCCAATGGTCCCCCCTTCTCTGTTTTTTCACCAAATTTTTTAAAATTTTAAAGCAAAATCTATGGTTTTTTTGACGTTTCCTAGCGGACTTTGAGCATAAAATACGAATGGCGTGGTCAGAATACTTAATTTATGGAATAAAAAGAGCAAAAAACGGTTTTTAGATTTTTGACAAACACCCAATGGTCCCCCCTTCTCTGTTTTTTCACCAAATTTTTTAAAATTTTAAAGCAAAATCTATGGTTTTTTTGACGTTTCCTAGCGGACTTTGAGCATAAAATACGAATGGCGTGGTCAGAATACTTAATTTATGGAATAAAAAGAGCAAAAAACGGTTTTTAGATTTTTGACAAACACCCAATGGTCCCCCCTTCTCTGTTTTTTCACCAAATTTTTTAAAATTTTAAAGCAAAATCTATGGTTTTTTTGACGTTTCCTAGCGGACTTTGAGCATAAAATACGAATGGCGTAGTCAGAATACTTAATTTATGGAATAAAAAGAGCAAAAAACGGTTTTTAGATTTTTGACAAACACCCAATGGTCCCCCCTTCTCTGTTTTTTCACCAAATTTTTTAAAATTTTAAAGCAAAATCTATGGTTTTTTTGACGTTTCCTAGCGGACTTTGAGCATAAAATACGAATGGCGTGGTCAGAATACTTAATTTATGGAATAAAAAGAGCAAAAAACGGTTTTTAGATTTTTGCCAAACACCCAATGGTCCCCCCTTCTCTGCTTTTTCACCAAATTTTTTAAAATTTTAAAGCAAAATCTATGGTTTTTTTGACGTTTCCTAGCGGACTTTGAGCATAAAATACGAATGGCGTGGTCAGAATACTTAATTTATGTAATAAAAAGAGCAAAAAACGGTTTTTAGATTTTTGACAAACACCCAATGGTCCCCCCTTCTCTGCTTTTTCACCAAATTTTTTAAAATTTTAAAGCAAAATCTATGGTTTTTTGACGTTTCTTAGCGGACTTTGAGCATAAAATACGAATGGCGTGGTCAGAATACTTAATTTATGGAATAAAAAGAGCAAAAAACGGTTTTTAGATTTTTTCCAAACACCCAATGGTCCCCCCTTCTCTGCTTTTTCACCAAATTTTTTAAAATTTTAAAGCAAAATCTATGGTTTTTTTGACGTTTCCTAGCGGACTTTGAGCATAAAATACGAATGGCGTGGTCAGAATACTTAATTTATGGAATAAAAAGAGCAAAAAACGGTTTTTAGATTTTTTCCAAACACCCTTCTCTGCTTTTACACCAAATTTTTTAAAATTTTAAAGCAAAATCTATGGTTTTTTTGACGTTTCCTAGCGGACTTTGAGCATAAAATACGAATGGCGTGGTCAAAATACTTAATTTATGGAATAAAAAGAGCAAAAAACGGTTTTTAGATTTTTGCCAAACACCCAATGGTCCCCCCTTCTCTGCTTTTTCACCAAATTTCTTAAAATTTTAAAGCAAAATCTATGGTTTTTTTGACGTTTCCTAGCGGACTTTGAGCATAAAATACGAATGGCGTGGGCAGAATACTTAATTTATGGAATAAAATGAGCAAAAAACGGTTTTTAGATTTTTGCCAAACACCCAATGGTCCCCCCTTCTCTGCTTTTTCACCAAATTTTTTAAATTTTAAAACAAAATCTATGGATTTTTTGACGTTTCCTAGCTAACCTTGAGCATAAAATACGAATGGCGTGGTCAGAATACTTAATTTATGGAATAAAAAGAACAAAAAACGGTTTTTAGATTTTTGCCAAACACCCGATGGTCCCCCCTTCTCTGCTTTTTCACCAAATTTTTTAAAATTTTAAAGCAAAATCTATGGTTTTTTTGACGTATCCTAAAATTTAATAGATTGTTGAACGCAACAAAATTTTAATGAAAGGAGTAAATAAAAAAGTAAAATTATTTTATAAATAATAAAAAATAAATTGTTTTTATACTTTTTTATGTAAAACAATGTTGTAAATAGTTAATAAAAAATTTGAAAACAAAAGTTTTATGCGTTCTTATTTATTTAACACGAATATTAGGTGGTCGGTTTTTTCTTGGACAGTCTAAATGAGGCGCTGTGCTTCGTATTTTCGTGAATTTTTGGAGTATTTTTATGTTAAGATAAAACTAAACTTAAAGTGTGATATGAGTTTCTTGGTTTTTATTATTACTATATAAAAATGTTGTATGATTACTATCAAGTTATCGGCATATACCATAATTACAATAATACCAGAAAGGAATACTGGGTAAAAACGCAGATTTGTTTTAATATATTTTGCAACTTTATTTTGATTTTTTAATATGAAGAACACGTTCAACTTGTAGGCCTTTTTTTATTCCACCTAGATATACCATGATTACAATAATACCAGAAAGGCATACTGGGTAAAAACGCGGAATTCTCTTTTATCAAATTTGCAACTTCATTTTGATTTTTTTATATGAAGAACACGTTCAACTTGTATGCCTTTTTTTATTCCACCTACATATTATACCATGATTACAATAATACCAGAAAGGCGTACTGGGTAAAAACGTGGAATTCTCTTTTATCAAATTTGCAACTTTATTTTAATTTTTTAATATGAAGAACACGTACAACTTGTATGCCATTTTATATATAAGCAATTTAAGATACAAATTTAATATTACAACAAAATTTATACTGCGTAAAATCGTAGCATTTTATTCCATAACAGTACAAATATTTTGCAATATAAACAGTACTTGGACATACGCGATCGATATGCCATTTTTTTTACAGCTGTTTTATAACACGAACTTGTATACTTATTAATGGCAGCCTGGGTAAAATCGTGGAATTCTTCCTTATTTAAATACAAATTGACATGACGATTTCAGCCCTTTGGTCCCACCCGAACGGTATGCCAATGGTTTTCCGAGTAAATTTTATATTGAATTTCATTGCAAAACACATGGCAGCCTGGGTAAAATCGTACCAAACCACCTCATTTTCGAACAAATGGCGAATCGTTTTTTAATATGAAGGACACATGAGCATTTTTTTATTCATGGATTATTATGATCAGAATACACGGAAAATATTGTCATCTCAAAGGCATACTGCGTAAAATCGTATCCCAAAATCTGTCACTATCTCCAGGTCTAATACACACACAGACACACCAAGGGTGGGTTAATTTTCTTGGTTATTAATTTCAATTTTTATAATCACTTGCTGCCTAAGCTGATTTTGACTTAAAAGCACCCCTAAAATTGCACAACATAATAAAAGACAATAAATAAACCTACGGGAGCTTAATGATTAATAAGGACCTACAAAAATATACTTTAAATAAATTATGCGCGTTTCAGTTTTGAATCCTTCAAGTTTGTGTGTAAATAATAAGCGACATAGCATGAAATTAGTTTTCAACATAGGTTTGAAACTAAACAAATACCCGATAGGAAAAGAAAATGGTGCAAGTAATAAGTAGACAAGATAAAATAAACAATAATTTCTAGCAGAAGCTTTATTTAGCGTCGAGAAGAGCTTTTGTATTTTAAATTAAACTCATATTTGCATTAATCGCACAAATACTACACCCCAGGGCGTAATTACTTTATATCAAACAACAAAACGTAACAAACACCTGATTTAAGATTCATTACAGCACAGCGCGCTAGGTGCTGTTGTTTTTAAAATTTAACATTGTTTTCGGCAAAAAAATGCTTTTCTAAGGATTATCAAAACAAAAGGAAGCTTATTCGATCATAATTTTGCCTTTAGTCATCAAGCAACGTTTTGCTTAAAAAGGTAAAACTTGTGATGAAATTCCAGACGATAAACTGTGAGTTGACAGTTCAATCCGGGTTTGGGACCAATCGACTGACGTGCGTGAAGCTTTTTGTAAAACAGTTCAAGCGCGGTGATAGCTTTCAGCTTGCTTCGGGATAAAATATTAAACAACTTGTTTGAGATTTAAAAATTTCCTTTTTATTTATTAAAGCAGACAGAAAAAAGGACAAAGTAAAGAAATTAAATTTGTACGGTTGTTTTGTGACTTAATTACTTATTGGGCTAATTTTATTTTTTGAAAGTGAAAGGCTGAAATAAAACAATTTCTTTTTCATTTAATTAAATTAAATACAGAACTCCTTTTTTAACTGGACAGTTCAAACGAATTGAATTAAAACTTTAAATCTAACAAGAGCTTAAGGGTTTTTAAGGAACTTTCATGAAAATCCCTATATTTTAATTATTAATAACGTCAGGTTTGTTAATTATTATCTTCCCCTCAATTTTTTGTTTCAACAAGGCCTGAATAGCAACCTTTTATGCTTATGGGCTTAGCGCATCATTAGCCAGGATAACGAGCAACCGACGGATGATAAAAAAAATGTGCTTTAAAATCTTCGAAAGCGTCTTGCAATTTTACAACCAAATAATTATCTCAACAACCATCGAAGATTTGTTGCAATTAAATTTTACCATGATGAGTTTGTCTTAATTATCAAGTCTTTTTCAAGTCGAAATAATTGCAATCCCTGCTGTCTCTTGGTGTTTGAACAAATTCGGCTCGGCAGAACTTAAAAAGTAATTAGAAATATTTTAATATTTTCAAGTCACTTTAAGGATAACAAAATTATTAACGAGATATTTTTTAATATTTTCCTGTGTCTACGAAAATAAAAATTTCGAACAATTTTAAATTTTACTTCATAAAATTTTCATCTAATCTAAAACGTGTACAAAGAAGATAATTATAATTGGATAATTTTCAAAACATATTTTACCGAACATGTAAACATTTATACAGTAATTATACAGTCTGTTTCATTGACGTAGTCATATCTATGATCTTCATGTTTGGATAAACTAAGCTGTTGAAATTTCATTGAAAACTACGATTAGCTTAATTTGCAGCTTTCATATACCAGTAAATTATCAAACATGAAGATACAATTAATAATAATAATAATAATCAAGAGAGAAGAAATAAGAAGGATAACTGGCAGCTATAACACTAAGCAGCCAGTAGCGGTGGTTTCTTGAAAAATATTGAATAAGCTCTTTCACTAGAAGTGGTTTTTATGAAGCTAAAATGAAACTGTGGCGAAGTTGATAGAGCATAAAAAATTGAAGTTTTTGAAGAATCCGAGCTAGCTTGCAGGCTGGTCCAGATGTGCCTGTGACTCCGTTTTATTGTTAAAGATAGTAATTCATCAACCTTCTTCGTTTTTCCGATATATCTCTTTACCAGTTGATCTTATCACAAAAATGGTTCTTTTAAATCATATAGAGAATGAAATTTTCTACAACTTTTGTCTGAAATATTATTCTCTAACTCTAATAATTACCGAGTTATGATGTTGTATAATGCGCAGCCAAATTTGCCAGAATAATATAGTAAACTACGTGGTCAGTAATTTTGAAAAGGCACTCTAACATCAATTTTTCAGTTTTTATGAATGAGTGTAATCGAAAGGTTGTGCAAGTGATCGAAACTAAAGGTTTGATTTTTTGTTTGACATATTATGGAAGTCACACTCAATAGCATTCAATCAGTTTCACGCAATCATTCCAACCGTTTTCAAAATCTATGTTGTTTGAACGCAGTTTCCTTCTTATTTCACTCAATCTTCTGTGTGATTTTTGAGTGTAGGAATTTATGTACATAGTGGTCCAGATATTTAACATTCTATCAGTTTTATAAAATTTAAGTGTAAATATTTTCTATATAATCAAAAAGGATCTGCATTTATTTCCTACAATCGTATTTACAGTGTTGAACATTCTGATTTTTATTTATACCATCCAGGCCACCCTACTGACTCTCTCGGTGGGCGAAGTATTAGCAGGAACTGTAAAACCACCGACGCCCCCAATCACGCTGACTCCTATTTGAGTCCCTTGGGCGTCAGTGGCAGGCGTAGATCAATCAGGATCAAACCTACAATCAATACGAAGAAGTAAAATAATCGAAAGAAGAGTTATGAGCGATAATATTAGTTCGACGCCGGCTAAAATCGCAATGTCGGTTAAATCTTCTGTTATAAATTCTTCGTATGAATCGTACTCTTGAACGCCTGCGATTGTTCGAACGCATTGAATAATAACAGCAGCCACAAAGGAACACGTCGAGCCCCATAGAATTGCCACCGGAACAGCAATTCGAATTGTCGGTCCAAGAAATCGAAATGGAGAATCAGGCAGACACGTTGACGCTCGATATCCTCCAAATCCTTTTGTCGTGTGTATGCTCGCAGCTGAAAAAATAGAATTAGAGAAATGTATCTGACACAAATAGGTTAAAAAACATGTTGTAATAATTATTGCTACATAATAGAATGTTTTCCGGTGATTTGGTATGGTATATTGGAACGGAGCTCAAATCTAGTTGGAATCAATTTCGATCAATACCTGAAAATTGATATTACCTCGGATTTATTTACAGCTAGCAAAGACGGTAATAAAAGGCAAGTTTAAAGTTACAGCAGAAGCTTTCTTGTAAATTTAATAAAGACGAGAAGTCAGAACTAAAATTGTACAGAATTCAAAGCAGGCTTTAAATCGGAAGCATAAGAGTTTATGTGATCGGTGCAGAAAGTACGTCATTATCAAACGCTCGTGATATTAGTTTTTAGGTAAATTGAACCAATTAAAAAAAAAGCGCAGCAAAGTTACTTTCAATATCGGAGTTCAAAATAAGTCACTTCCTGCACTAGTGCGTAAAGTGGCTCATTATATCACTTAAATCAGTGTATTAAGTCAGCTATTAGTTAACAGTACTATATAACAGGTGTTTTTATGTAATTTAATTTTTTAAGTTTATGACAATAATAAAAACTGATATTTACGTAGTAAATGTAGCTGATACATAATATTATTTTATGATTTTTACTAAAATTTACTAAAACTAAATAAAGCTAAATAAAACATATTGTTTTACTGAATTTTAAAATACTCTGGTTTTTTAGCTGAAAAAGTAAAATATTAAAATTTCATTACAAAAATGATAAAATATGAAAATTTAATTATAAAAATAATAAAATATGAAAATATTATCTTTTATTAAAATTTATACTTTTATTTAAATTTGACAACCAAATTTGAATCCATTTTTTCCGGACGTAAATGAGAATTTACGAATTTTCTTTGTTAGAAATGAATTAACCTGTTTTAATCTGTTCGTATGTACAAATTTAAAAGACATCAATAAATTGAAATATATTGTCACAATGTAATATTCATGTTTCATCGTTTTTTGAAATTCTCAGTTGCAAATATCATGGAAGCCCGGAAAAATTTCAAAGTTTAGTATGTCTTCTGGGGCAATTTTACAATAAAGTAATTATTCGAAGAAGCCTTAAATTTTAAAGACCAATATATAAAAGGATCTTGCAAGATGTTTCATCAAAACAAGTTCAAAATTATTTGAAGCAAAGTTGTTTTAAGGAATACATTTTTATTTGCTTTTGAAATATCTTTAATATCCTATTAAATTAATTTTTAATCCGGTTAAAAGTTTCGTCCTTAGTCTCAGATTTTTAATGATTTTCTATTTAAATGTTTTCGTTTAGAAAAATCCAAAGATTACTTTTAATATTGTTGGAAAATTTTTAAAAATGGGTTACTTCAGTGGCGGTAATGAAACAGTGCGGCCTTCAGGCCGCACAACCTTGCCACTGTGTTGAAGAGTTACAATCAATCCGAGGTCTGTTTTAAGATTACTTTTCAGCAAACTTACTTTCGAATCAGTCCGTATGTCTTGAAAACGTGAAAATTAAAATTAAAAAGGATGTCACCTAGATTTTAAATATTAAATAAATAAAAAACACTTGTGCAGTATAACTGGTATATTTACTAAGTGTTGAATATGCTAAGTATGCCATTTGGAAGAGTTATTTTGTTAAATAAGTGACTGTAATTTTTATGATTTATATGCGGAGCTTTCTGAAGGCATAAACAGGAATGAGTTCGCTCTATTTACTCATAAAATTATTATCCTTAGATTTTATCGTTACTTTAAAATTACAATAACAAAAATTTCCATATTATTTTTCTTTCACCTTTTTAGCTTTACAAAACTTTGCTTGAACAACCCCGATTGTTTTTCTTACTTCCGCTTTCAAAAATCAACTATCAGATACAATTTATTCAGCTGCATTCTTCTAAGTTTCTAAGTGCTTGCGGAGCTCCCTCTGATTAGCCGTTTGTGTGAAAAATAAATTGAATTCAGAATTAAAATGAATTTAATAAAGATCTCCAGATATTTCCAACTTCGCAAGTTACGCACTTAAGTTTTCAGCTTCTTTCAGAGAAAAACTTCAACATTTTCGGATCTACTGAATAATGCAAGCTAAACGATTCAGCTTGTATAAGAGATCATTAAATTTTCATACTTCGTAAGGTATACTAATGATAACATGAGGTGCTAAACATAATTTACCATTTTAGCCAAACCCAATTAAAACGGCTCGTAAAAGTTTTTGCCCAAATTAAGGTGAACTTCTACGCGTGACCATAAAAATAATGAATTTAATAAACCTAAGAGTTTTTTTATATAAGAAAATTGGAAAACCCAAAACATTATCTTTAATTATTTTCCTTAGACGTAGCAAATGTTACAGTCACATAGGCGTAATAAATATCAGATAGATTTATTGTTAAAGGATTCATACGCTTTATTTTCTTTTTCAGTGAGCATTTGAATCGTAAGCCCATTTTCTTATCATGTTTCCTACCGAATACTCGATTTAGGAAAATATTGTCGTTCAACGTATCTATCATGATCCTTACATATTTTTGAACAATTTATTCTACAGTTTCATTAGTCTAAAATTATTCACGAAAGGTTTTCATTTTGTAGCTCTTTTGAAAATTATGGAAATTGCTATGAAAACTTTCTGCATTACCACACTTTTGTTTGGCGCTCAAATTCAATAGACAAACTTTTAAACTTTTAGTTGGAAAAACAGTGTCTAAGATATTTAAATTGTTTACCCATTTAAAGTGGAAACACAATGAAGGTCTTCGAGATGGAAAAATGCTGGTATAGCTTATATACCTGATTGTGAACGGACAGGAAATAGCTTTAATTTAATTTTGAAGTTATTAGGAAAATGTGATTAATTTTTGGGTGCCTCCATAAAATGTCGGTTTCGGTGTCGTAATTGGGTGCCTAGAAATATATCCAAGAACATATTAGGTTAAAGGAAAACCAAAATGTATAATTTTCACTGACGTTATCCTCGGATTTTAGAGATCAATAGAAACCCAGATTGGGAACTTAAATTTTAAATTCAATTGGAAGGATTTGTGAAAACACCGATGCGATGTAAGGAATAAAGTTCGGCATAGTATTTATGCTTTGTTTAACTTTCTTGAAAAATTTAAGAAAAAAATTTCATTAATGTTACTTGGCCTTTTATTTAACTTCTTAATCAGTTTGAATAATCAGAAAAGTTTCGGGATCGCGCTGACAGGAAGGATAAATATCCTCTTTGTTAAGTTTTATTATTTTATGTTACCAAAGCAATCGTAAATTAATGGTAATCAGACGTTTAAGTATTGGAAATCGCCATACCTGCAGCAAGGATCGTGGTTCCTCCTGCGGGGATCCCAAGTGATAAATTGAGTTCTCCTCGTTCTTCGATAAAAGCTACCGTTCCTACTATGAGAAATGAAATTCCACACACAATCTGTAACAGGAAATTTTTTTGTTAGTTTCAGTAAAAAAAACACTTGGTATAAATAAATATTAATTTATCAGCTGAAGTGATCAAAGCCTGCATTTCGTACTGAAATTCACAAAGACTCTTTGCTATTGTTGTCATTTTCTTGTATTCCTATTGTATTTTTTAATTAAAAAGCTTTTCTTTCCTTACCTTTCTTGTTTTATAAAAAAATAGAAAAAATAAATATTGCGGTATGTCCTGTATACACAATGAAGGAACATACCGCTTTAAAATTCAGGATCCTGCATGATCAAAATACCATCTTAAGAAGAAACCAGTTTAGAATTTTGATTCCAATTTTGCGTATAAATAAGTTAATAGTTTTCATTCTATTCAAAAATTCATAAGATCCAACACGCCGAAGTGAAACGATTACATTAACGAGAACGTTGATTATAAACTAGATAATTTATTCTAAAAAAAGTTGTCTCCTGATTTATCCATTCTCTACTGAAAACCTGAATATTTAAATTTTATTTTCTATTTCTTTTCCAGTCGGGCAATTCAAATCATTTTACCTCCGTAGGATCGAAGTATTATCTATACGGAATCAAAAACTGTCAAGTGTAAAACGTGCATGGAATTAATAAAATAAAAAATTGTTAGCATTAGCAAAATTTAACTATAAAAAGATAAATAAATTTATTCATTGAAAATTCTTGCAGTTTTCTTCCTTTTTGATTTTAAATTGAATTTTCAGGTCTTCTAGCTGGAACTTGTAAAGCGAATATATTATTTGGACTGTTGCAATTACTATTAGCAGTGGCGGCTGGTGCGGTGAGAGCAACGGGCCACCGCCCTTCCAAAAATACATTTTCCAAAGCAAAGATATAAAATGTTGGCTACTTACTTGTAAAACGCGAAGTCGTAAAACTGTTGCGAAAGGATAATAATCGTTATAGATTCTAATGTTTTCAGGAGTTCTATCACATTCGGATGGAGCTACAGTTTCTTTCAAACGGGAGAGACAGACCTGAAAAGAAAACAATTTTTACGATTAAAATAAGTTGAAATAAAATAAATGCTGTGGTCGTCTAAAATAATAGTTTACTGTCTAACAAATAGCGGCGATTGTGTTCGAAATGCTACTCATCAATTTTTGTTTGCTCCTAACAAGAACAAAAATTAACTTCAAATGAAAATATACTAGATAGGTTATTATTAGAATTGCAGAGAGCTGCAATGTTATCACAGACAATGGAACACAATAGAACGAGGTGCATTGTTTATTTATAAAATGGAAATTGAAATCGATTTCTGGGGTTTCATAATTTTCAAGTGATACAATAGAATAATCTCGGGGTTCAAATATTTCAAATTGTCGCAAGACAAGCTTACAGCTTACAGTACATGGCAGAGTGGAAACTTGCCAAGTAAAATCGATTCTGTGTAGTTATGGTTGTTTGTGTGTTCATCAGTAGATTAATGAGCCTAGATTAATCCTGCAGCAGGAGGTCGTGATAAAAACTTCCTCGTGGGATATCATTTACTATCTAATCCTACATTTCCCCCTAAATTAGGCTTATACAACTTGACAACGTTTTTTTTTTTGTTTTCCAACCTGTAAGCTTCGAATCAACGCCAAGGTGCTTAATTTTAATTTATATAGGAGGAATTGAAAGGAGACATTTAATTACAGCTGGGTTAATATTATGGTTTCCGCAAACGAGCTTCCTACATTTATGTAAATTATCGTATATTAAATAATACCGCACGTATTCAAAAAATGAACTTCAAGTGGCGCCCACTGTTTGTTGCTTAGGTAAATCTGGAGATTAAACCTCGTCCTTAACGTAAAATAAGTGAAATTAGCAAACTTAATTATTGTGTTACGAAACTTTAATTAGCACCCAATATTTTAATTTATTTATACAGTAAACGAGTAAAATTTAACCAACCGCAAACTAATTATGTTAAAGTTCGTTGAGTTAATTAATTTTAATTTTAGTTTGAGTTAAAACTCCATATTTATATAATATTAGTAAATATTCACCACAAGCAAGCAGAGGTCTGATACACATCTCATGTCAGTTGGTTAAGTAAGATACTATAAAATTAATTTTGAGGTTTAATAGAAAATTACATTGTAGCTTCATAACTTTCAAAAGCTCTCCGCCAATTTAAGTGGCTTAAATGATAAGAGAGGAAGTTGTCAAGTACCAATTATGCTTTCTCACTAACTTCTAAGAACGTCTACATATTCTGCATTCAGATAGAACAACAATAAGTCCAAAGATACATTTTGAGGAGTTTTCTGAAAGTGCAAAAAAGTGAGTTCACAATTTTGAGTTTCAAGGCAGAAATAAATTGCACAAAAGGAAATTTCCATTCTTCCTTCCACTCAATTAGAATTAATTTAGACAGCTTTGATGATGCAACTTTCCACGATCAGATATGAAGATTTTGTATTCCTAAACCCAGTTTGCTTTTGTGGTTCGTTGTATAGCAAAATACAACAATGTGACAAGCTACAAGCTCAATTTCGCGTAATTGACTTTTCTGAGTTGAACATCGCATCGTCTGTATTGTTGAAATTGATAGAAAGAGAAATTTTTTGATACAATAAGATTCACTTAAAAAGTTCAGTTTATCAAAATTATTATATTATTTATAGTAGAAAAATATCGGAAAATTGTAGTTACAATGTCAGCATTTTTTGGAAATTAAATTATCAAAGTTGGATTATGTGCCATATGGCACGCAGGCACTTTGACCGCACCGCCATATTGTTCAGGATTAATTATGAACCATCCATTAATTAAAAAACTTAGTTTTCCTTAATTTAAAATTTATTACACAGTCAAAAATACAAAGTAATACAAGATTGTTACCATATCAATCTCAAACGTACAAAAAAATACATATAATTCACATAACTAATAATTTGAATAGCTGTCATTTTTCTAAGAGTTACCATTGCTCTCTCCAACTTTTATCTCTATTTCTAAACTTTCACCTGACGATTCAATAATTTTATATTGAAATCTTTGATTTCCTTCCAGCGTAATGCTTATTTTTATAGTACTATCATCGGCATTTGATGGATTGGTTCCAGCTGTATTTTCTGATGCACCATTTCTGTTGGCAGGGACTTCTGCAGGAGGCTGTCCAACGGAATTGAATCTAGGAATATCACCAGCATGTGATATTCTTGTGGGTGCTGAATTTCTATTTGATCGAATCAATTCTCTCGCCAATCTTAATACGCTATTATATACGTGCTCTTGAGAATGATTTGCTGAATTATCCTGGTTATTGCGTTCCGGAATAGGTTCCAAAACTCCACTTTCTGGGTTGTGTACCCAAACGCCAGGAACTTCACTTGCAGTTATTGCTCTGGTAAAGGCATCAATATTTGCTATATCTAATCCTGGTGGTTGCAAATGGCTAATTACAGAATTCAACCTTCGTAGGCGCTCCGATTCACCTTCCAAGTGGTTAACAGATCGGTGGTGCTCACTAGTTTCGGTACTCTCCGGCACATGCACTGACTGCAAAGGATCATAATGATTATGAAGTTCAGGAGGACAATAAGTTCGAGAAGAATTTAATATTCCATGTTCGTATAATTCTATGTATCGGAAAACCATTCTATCCAGAGGACATGTGCGTTTACCATTTTTTGACCAGTCAACGATGCATTTAAAACAAAATTGGTGGCTACAACTATTTAGCTTACCCGTTCGTGCTACATTTCTTGTTCCTCGACATATAACACATATTTCCAAGCTTTTCTCGATGTCGCTTTTATTTCTCATGCTTTCTGCCATTTTAAATTTTTATGCTATCTTCAATATTTGCAAGTCTTGCAGATTAGAAATATGCAGCACCACTACAACAATATTGCCAACTGTCGAATTTACATACGTCCCAACTTAAATTTTATTACCATCATTTGTTAGTAATAAAATCATATAATAAAAGAGATTTTGCGATCGTTTCATATTATGACCAGCTTAAATGTAGGTAGTAAGTACGTTATTTAATTTGAATAGGAAAACAATTGCTTTGCGAAAAACTAGCAAAAAAAGGATCTTTTTAATTAAATTCGGGATGCTTTTGTAAAGTTTCTGCAAATGAACTTACTACATTTATGCAAATTTTCTTATTATGTGGGTTGCTGTAAATTATTTATAAGTTTATTTACATGAAATTTTAATTCATTTGTATATTAAATTCTTAAAATACAATTAGTGGATATTATTTATTTACAAATAAAATCCGTCCAATGCTTTGAATAACTAAATCTTTCAATCTCAGCTTTATTTGAATTTCTTTGTTAAAATTTGTGAAAAAAAATTATTGTCGTAGCACTGCCGAAACCGAGCAACCACGTCAATCGCAGACTATAAAGACAAGATAGCTGGAGCTTCTAGTCAGGGAGCGTCCTTTAAATATTTCAGGATCATGTTTTCCCTGTAAGAGGTAAAGGTACTCCCCTCCTGCCTTGCACGTACCCCATTCCAAATAAAATAACTAAAAATTTACTGTTATATTTTATATTTTACATTTAAAAAAATTGATACAAATTTTCACTCGTCTTCAATTGCGTCGTCCTAATTCCATCGACGGGTAAGCTCTTCTTTTTCAACAACAACTGGGGTTGTTCTACCTAGAACTTGGATCGTTTGGCGGAAAATTTGAATCGTCCCATGGCAATGATAAAATGTCTGGGAAACCTAGTGAATTTAATAGACGAACCTCGATAGAATCGTTGTGGAGATTTCCTGGAAGAGGTGGATTTTGTAACGATGAAGCCATAGAATCATGACGTGTATGAACCATTTCACGGTACAGTTGTAGGTTTGCTCGATTATTCCGCAGAAACTCTAGATTATGCTGAATTGGGCTCAACTCCTGAATCGGAGGCTCTGTACTGTCTGCAGATGAAGTCGAATTGAACGATTCATTTAATTCATATGTGAAAATTGGATTGACAGAGGGCAAATTAGATTGGCGTGGATGCACAGAAGGTGCATTTTGCAACGGAGAAAATGAGAAATCGTACGTTGGAGACTGTCGTGAGGTGGTAGGTATGTTTGGCCCATGTACCGGTGAGGATGAATTATCAGATAAAGAAAAGTTCGTGGCAGCCCAAGGTGCAGTCGGATCGTACCGCCGTGATCCATTAGGGTCACCTGATGGCAGCATACGAATAGACTCATTAGCGAAGTCAAAATTATAAAAGTAAATTCTATTAAGCAGGTTATTTATATCACCTGTAGCCATTGTATCATTTCTCTCTGCAATTGTTTGTTGAACATTTCTTTCATCAAAAGGATTCGAACGTAGAACTCCATTTTCATATAACTCGATATAACTAAAAACTTTTCTGTCTAGAGGACACGTTCGTCCACAACTCTTGAACCATTGTGATATACATGTGTAACAGAATTGATGCTCACAGCTGTTAATTTTACCAGTACTCTTCTCGTCTATTGCTTCACGACATATAACACAAATGCCATGAGCGTTGCCTGCTTCGGCGTTGTCCTTATTTTCTTCCATTTTTAAATTTCCACACAATATATCAAACTGACTTGAACTATTCGTATACAGCAATGGAATACACACGCCGCCATCATGATTACCAACTTGAATAAACAAATTTCAACGAACCAATGACAATCAATGATTTCAAAATGATTCTTGATTCTAGGATTAAAATTATTTTCGCCCAGAGCTGCCTTCAATCATCATCACAGATTATTTTCTGAGAATTGTACAAACGTACAAGGCAATTTACGTTAAAAACGCGAGACTGTAAGGTCGAGAACTTTTCTTCAAAAACGTTAAGAAATTCGGTGTGTCTTCAAATTGCAGAACACTCTGTATAATAATGAAAGTAAAAAGCACTTACAAACTTTATGAATTCTTTGCACTTGTATCCCGAGTTCGGGTCGCTTTCAAGTTTAAAATTAAACTATGAAAAACCAGCTAAATTTTAAAATACGTAGAAAAAAACAGCCGCGCTTTAACACTTAACTAAAATCTTTAACAGTAAAGTTTTTTTTACAAACGAAATTAAACTTTTAAAACAAAACTTGGTGGATAAACTTAATTTTCCACATATTTTATAAGGTGGTTTATGTTGCCCACTGAGAAAGTACTACGTTGTAATTTAATATGTTCTTTTATTAAGTAAAAAACTTTATTTTGATATCCTCGTAAAATGAACCAATAATGTTCACGGACCTTTTCTCAAGAGCAAAATCGATACAAACAACTCATTTATAGAAGAAAATTACCAAAAAGGATGTTTGAACTTTGGAATTTACGGTCACATTGTTTAAAATCACCAAAAACGAATTCAAATTACGAGAGAAAATGGAAAATTTTGATATAATAAATTGTTTCATTTTTGATTGAAATTCCTTTTGTAACGCCTACATAATAAAATTTAAACTCCCCAATTTTCACCTACTCCGCTGTATAATTACAAATAAAAAAATTACCTGGTACTTACATTTTGAAAATCAAATTTTCCTCATTTTAATTGGCTATTATATTAGAGTTACTCTAATTAAAAAGTATTCTAATTTGTTAATTATCGGAAAACTTATTTCTTTGCGAGAAAATTAGCGAAGAAAAATGGGAGACGTTTTAATATCCAATTTTTATCCAAGGAACTAGGGAATTAACAAATTAAACGATTATTCTTTTCTCATTTTAGCGAGTTAATTTCGTTAATTGCAATTTAATATAATTAGATATCGTGTTACGTATTAATTAGCAGTTTAATTTGAGTTTTCTACCATCAATTTGATTTTATTTAAAATGTGTTCCGATATCACAGCAATTAGGCCTACATGTTGGCATTGATTATATATTTAGAAAGATAATCTGCATGGTTTATGCCAACTATATTTGAATCGCAAATAGTAAATTTTATAATATAACGAAAATTGAAATACGAAAGTTTTTGAGCTTTGTTACATAATGAAGCAAAAATATTTAAAATTTATCGAGCAGAATAAGCCAGGATAACGAGAGAAAATCAGAAATAATGATGCGGCCAATTCTTCCCATCAACTCACATAAAGTCAATAATTTTATAAGGCATGTTCAGTCTGATATGATAACAAAATAAACATAAAGTTTGAAATATTTCTCTTTGAAATTTATATTTGAATTAAATCAATCAATTTAATATTTTCCAATTATTTGTTCCTTGTCAATATTGGAATTATCGGGATGAACGTGCAAAAGGATAACTCATTTAATCTCTCCGTCTTTTATCCCGATTTAAATCTGGTTTAATAATATAAAAAAGAAAAAGCGCCACTCTAGGGTTTAAATAAGTAATTCGAAAAGCAAATACGTATTGATGTGAAATGCGTAAACTGGCATTTTGATGGAACGTGTTAGCAGGTTGTGTCAGGATCTGTAAATATTTTATACATATTTGACGTGAGGTGTATATTTCAAAGTGCTCGATGAAATTTAATAAAAAAAACAAAAACTCGATTTATGACGTATTACACTGATTTGTAGTCACGTTTTACCTTATCATTGATTATAAATATTAAAAAGATGCGCAATCGTACGGTAAATTAATTCCAAAAAGTGTTTAAATTGCAAAGCTGCATTTACAGGATTATGGGCTATTTACACATTACAAGGTTGCATATCATTCTAATATTTATAATCAATAGTGCCAGCAGTAGAAATAACCTTTTCAAAGGAAGTTTTGAAAAAATTCGTTTCTTGGCCAATGGAATTTTATTTGTTTGTCTTTTATACTTTGATTTTGGTTAAAACAAAATTATTGTTTACACAATCTGATTTGGAAACAGTTACTTGTTGGTATAAACAAATAAGTAAACAGAGGTATATCTAACAATTGTACATTTGGTCACGAAAACTTTTAACAATCTCATTTTGATGATCAAATGCTGTTTGTAGTTTTCGAGAAAGGTTTAAAAAATTGTTAAGGTATTCGCTTTTATGGGCATTTGTGATAAAGTCAATCAAGAAATTAACGAAACGTTATAATAAAAAATTACATTAATTGAATTTTTAGATTAGTTTCCATGAAAACCCACAAAGCTCGAGTTGTTAAATGAAACGTAACGAGAATGGAGGATTAACAGATTACCTTTTTTTATTCTGAAGACTTATACCATTTATGATATAAAAGGAAAATTAGTTTGATCTGGCCGAAGTAAATGTTTGGACACCGAAATCTTAAAACGTTCCAATTTTTTAGGTTGGTAATTTAATATTAACCAATCGGAGGTGCGTTACGTATTGATCGTAAGTTGCATTACACATGTATACAAAAAAAACTACAGTTACTCGGAGTAATAAAATACAATAGTTTATTGTTATCAAAATTATACAAATAATTGGTCAAAGTGATAAAATAGTATTACTGTGTTTGTTCTTGCATAGAAAATTGAATGATTTATATTGTTAATTTAATAAATTATTACCATTCAAGTGCAGAACTATATGATCCCAGCGCCCGCAGAGTATTTGTGAACATCGCGTGGCTAATGATCGGAAAGGATTGGTTTGATAAAAAAAACATACAAAATATAATAATTTATTTTAGTTCAAAAATCTTGACCAATTTTGGAGTGGTTAATTTGGCAGGAATTTACACCATCAATGTAACATAAAGTTGGAAGTTTACGATTATGATGTAATTTTGTTTTGATTAATACGAAATTAACTAAATTTAAATTTAATATCATCAATTAAATCACATACGACGTGTGCCATACACAGCAATTAGCTTTGATTAATGTAGTATTTAGTTAAATACTCGAGGAAACATTTCAATAAAATATTAGAATTAAATTTTACCATGAAGTCCTTTGCCAACAAATTAATTCGGTGTCTTTGTATGCTGCGTTCAAAGAAGTTGCGAAAATTTTTAAACATTAGTTATATCATACGACCCTGTTCAAAAAATATCAAGTTAAATAAAACTCAAACTAAATGAGAATAAATTCTAGAGAAAAATTGTGTACATTAGGTAAGTCAAAGTAATTATGTGTAAATACCCGCGATGAAAAAACTCATGCTCTCCGCTGATAAATTTGATTAATCTTTTTTATTTTTAATGAATTCATTTTTTACTTTTGTTCGTTATTTTTCATAATATGCGAAACAGTAGAAAATGTTTTCAGGAATTTTTATAAAATTGCGTTTGAAATCCATTAAAAATATAAAATTTATTTGATTTCAGGTTTCAACTTTGAAATGAATTATTTACTTTGTTGTGTCAACTACTTCTACGCCGTGAAGTGCATTATTTAGTCGAAAAGTTACAACAGAACATCAAATATGAATATAATAATTTTTATTGACGATAAAATTGCGAAAAAAAACAAAAGGTCAGATCCTTCTTAATTATTGATTCCTTAAAGCGATAATGATTTTTAGCTGGACAAATTTGACCTTCTACAACAACCTATATATTATGTATAAATTATGGCATTCTCTAATTGTTGTCAGAGAAATTATACAGATTTATTACTGCTGCGTAACAACGTTAATTTATGACGGGATTGCATCCAGAAACAAAATTTCAGCATTTTTGAATTTTACAGCTTTTCAAAATAGGTTAATGGTTTCGTAAAATAATTTTCAATTAAAAGAAAAGATAAAGTAGGATCTACTAAATGCTAGGTCCTTAATTACTCCTTGCAGTACAGGTGACAAATGGAGAACAATTTCTTAAGTTAATCTCTTACCTTGTAAATTTTAGGAAACTTGATAAAACCTGGGATACGAGTTTCATAAAATTCCGTTTAGAGTGGAATTTAAAATTTTACAACGAAATTTTTATTAGTCGTTGTGGATAAAATATAATATGGTAAAAGATTTGTAACCAAATAAAAATCTTCTCCGTAATTTTCAATTTCAAGCGACTTGCTTTCATGTTTAAATTGGTAGGTAACTATGAATTGCGTAAAATAAAATTGCTAAATGAAATTTTTAGCTATGTAAACTGAAATTAAATTTTGCTGAAATTTTTCTCGTATATTGGGGAAAAATTGAATAATCGTCGAACTACCTCAAAAAATAATGAAACTTCTTAATTTATATTTATTCAAATTAATCTCGGTTTATATCACGAAAAATGCGATTTAAACTTTCAAAAATTTTGTTTCCAACTTTTCAATTTATTCAATTATTGTACAATAAGAGAACTTTATTTCAGGTTTATACGAACAGTAAGGAAGTTGTCAAATTTATTTTATCGGATAAAAGGATTTTTAAATTTTTCGCATATTTTGTAAAATTTAATCGTTGAAATAAATATTGCATTATTCGAATGGTTCTTCGACCGGCATAAAATTCCAAAACAGATATTTTGAATATGCAAAACCGGATCAATATTTAAATATTTAATCGTTTTTAGCTAAACACAGCTTCAAGCATTGAATAATTTTTAGGAGTAAACTCTCGAAGGTTTGTTTATTTAACTGATGTTTTAAATACATAAATAACTCAAATATGCAATTTCGTTTTTACTTTAATTTGAGTTTGATAATGATGTATTTTCAAAACTGATATCATAAACTACTATTTTACAATATTTTTATATTTAACTCCTGGAGAAAAATTTAGAAAGCATGTTTACGATAATTGTGTCATTTTGCAAGCGTTTCCCTTCACCATGACCTGTAATATCGATAAAATATGAATCTGCAATCTGTATTTTATGAAAATGTGGTAACATAAAAGCTGGATATTTCTGAATATGGAAGTTGCTAAATAAATACCGCGATTTATTCTTAAATTCGACAACAAATTCAAAAATGCGGATATTGAATTTTTCGCATTTAAAAGAAGATTAAAGTTTTGAAATTTTTTTCTGTTAAAAATGTCGGAGTCTTATAAAGTTTCAGTTTTTCTATCTGATAAAAAGTTTCCCGACGTTTCCTAGTTTAACTTTATCAATTAATTTTAAATAGGAAAGAATTTTTAACAAACAAATTATGCGATAAATTTTCACGAAAATGAGTTAAAAATTAATAAAAATTGGTATTAAATCATCATATTGGCGAATTTTCGCCTGAAAGTAAAAGAAAATAATTTATTACAGGTAAACGATGAATTAAATTGGAATCATTTTTCATCCGAAACAATCACTTATATTAAGTAACCCAACCTAGCGTTTGAAACTCGAAAAATATTTAGATTTGTCAATGGTATGTGGGTTCATCAATCATTCGAGAAATGTTAAATAAAAACCAAACTTTACGTATCGACCAACTTCAGGGAAGAAATAAAATACTAAAAATACTCTCGACGTTCGCACAAAAGCTGTGTTTTTAATAAAATCATAATATGAAAAATAAATAGAAAACAAACAAAGACTTATTGTGGACTGCACATAACAGTAAAAATAATCGGATGAAAGTCATCTGCAAAACATTTTCATTAAGACTTTTCATTTGGAACTGAAGATTTTCGCTTCCTTGCTCTTGTGTCAAATTAAATTTTATTTAATTTTAATGTCCTATTGCTACAAGTAATTTTGACGTCAACGTCCCGTAAATTTTAATTTAAGCTTATTGGATACAATTTTTGTCCTTATATTTATAAATTATATATTAATTTAATCGAAACAATGATTATTAGCAATAAGCAAATTTTCACATCCAATACTCTTAAATAAAATTATGAAATACTAAGCAGGAAAGTTTCTTTGATAAGATATTATAAAATTGCTTTAGATATTCAGGTGCTTCGTGTTGTTAAATAATTCCCTCTTGTCGAAATTTATATATTTCAAAAATAAATTTTTGAAATTTAATAAAGTTGGAATAACAAAACCTGGAATTAATTGTAAGGAGATTACTGTTCGAATTCTTCAATAATTCTCGAACAAAGGCATTTTTATTGTGCAAATCACAAGAGACGGGCAATAAAAGTTTTGTTTTCAGGAAAAACCGAAAAATAAAAATTTTACTCTATCCATCTTTCGCAATGTAATCTACTAATGGGCAATAGAATGGGGTGTATAATTTTGCCCCAAAGAAACCGGTCAAAAATCAAAGCAAATTGTTAAAATATGACGACAAATTAGGACGAAATAAGTTTCCAGCTTGGATTTAAATTATTGTTATAATTTATTACATAATTAATAGAACAAAATTAATTAAATTTCATTATAGTCATTTAAAGAAACTGGATACGCCATGTAACTCGGTGCTCTAACTCTGAAAGCCTGCATGTAAGCTCTCTGGAAAAGCTTGCAAGTAAATTACATTTTGTGAAAGTTGATACCACAAACTGAATAAACTTCATAATTAACCCTTAATGCATTGTGGCTTACGAGAGTTTTTTTAAACATTGTAAATGCCGTTGCATTTGAAGCTCTTATTATGGTAATGCAGTGCAGCTATGCTGCTTTTAAATCATACATAATCTACGGGTCGATTGCAGTAACGTAATTTAAGGATTCAACAGTTATTTAATTTAAACCAAAGTTGTTTGTTGACTCGACCTGTAAACATCCACTTTACAGCTGGTTTCGTAAGTAACTATTTCATCGAAGAGAGTCCACTTGTCCAATTGAAGTTTATTATTATTAATTATTTCAATCTTAAAATGGAACTATCTCTCCTAGATAATTCTTTGTCGCATTCAAGTACAGAATAATTACATTCTCTTTGTATCGAGATTATTTCAGTTCTTTTATATTCTATATTAACTCGCCCGAGTTAATATTGCTTGGGGCTTTGGAAGTTTCTATAAATCTTCAAGGAGCCTTCTAATCATCCTGCAGGAATTGCATTTATTTACAGTGCACAGTAAATTAAAACTTTTGCATTGTAACTTGAACTTATTTAATAAGATTTAAGTTGGTGTAACTCGGCAGCAGACTTAAAATAGTTTTACCTTCTTTTTATTAAATTTTCAGCCAAGTTCGGAAGCTTTACGGTGATTCATTTTGAAAGTTAAGAGCTGGTTTGGTTTAAAGTGGAAAATAAAACAGAACATAATAATTTAGTTCATATGAAGAAAAGGTAAGTTTAACAACTTAGAATAAATCATTACGGTCTGTGGTCAACTAGATATCCTGGCTGACTATTTTTGAAGCCAGTTAATGATTAATTAGAAAACATAGTGTTTATGTCTTCTATAAATTTGTAATACAATTTTGAGTACTAAACGGCTTCGTAGTTATGAATTTATAGTTGTATGCATTGTTAATGAAATTTTAATAGGATTTTATGCTTATCCCAGTAGTAGTTTCATCCAAACTAGACGAATAAAACTAAAAATTGTACAAAAAAGAACTTCGTATTTCTTTCCATATTTTATTCGGCTATTTCCTACGAAAAAATTTCGATATGGGACGTTGGGTAATCGATGATGCTTCAGTTCCTATATTCTTGATCTGGTGCTGGATACTTCCTTATAATATTTTGAAAAACTTACATTTTTCCAATAAGCCGAAAAAAGTTTTAAAACTCACGCACGAAGAAGTTATTATTGAAAATGTCAGAGGTGTGAAGATGATAACAGATTAGGGAAACTTTCTTGACTTGTGTAAAGTAACATTATATTAAATTCCATTCAAATGATGTACGTGCACGTTAAGTTGCGGCTTGGAATTTATCTGTACTTGCGCTCACAAAATCAAAATTAGTAGTAGAGGAAATGCAAAACCATAACTTAGCAAAATTGCAGAAATAAAAGCCCAAGAGTTGATCGTTAACGTAGTGCGGTTTTCCGTTCCAGAATCAAAAGCTCATTTTACATATTGGCTGCAATTTTATGATTTTCTCTTTTACGCTCAACAAAATTTGTGAAGTTATTGTTTTGTTACAACATTTTTTATTTTGTATCCGAGAAAGCCTCTTGGGATGAGGTTTTCCATCTATATTTTTAAATATAGGGGAATATAAATATATAATAAGAAACTCAGAGCAAAGTTGAAGTTTCTTTGGCAGAAATTACAAATTTTAAGATAAATTTACCAACCTTAAGAAGGAAACCGGGGCTGATTGGTACACTTCAGTTTTTAATATTTTATTCCAGTGGATTTAGTGTATCAATCTGCCCCAACTTTGTAATTAAATTGAGAATTAAGAAAAATAATTGCCTTTGTCGATTTACCCCCTAGCGAAATGACCCCGGTTTTCCTTTGCTTTGTGTTTAATTTTATCGTTTTTCATTTAATTATTTACTATGCTTTTAGGTGCGCTTTGCTTATTAAGTTATTAATAGGTAGTAACCGCATATAATTGGATTGGAAACTTTGGAAAAAAAAAAGAAGTTGTTTACAAGAGATGGGATGGTTCCTATATAATATCGCGTACGTCAGTTTAAAACTAAAGTTTGTGCAAACTATTGGATGATGAGAAAAACTAAGTTAAAGTTTATAGAAATTAGCAAACAACAATCCAACAACATATTAAAATTCTGTAATAAATGTTTTTGTGCAGTCCTTTTAAGGAACAACTTGATGATATTCTATGCATGGCTAGGAAACGCTTAATAATTCTCACCACGAATTTAGAACGCTTTAGCTTTCCCTATTAGTAAGTTTGTGGTGTCGAGAAAATTACTAAATTGGAAAGTATTTGCAAACTTTATTACAAAGCTTAACGGGATACAATTTTTCTGACAGCTCTATTAGTAGCAATTTTCTAAAATTCATTCTTCCAACCAGTTATAACAACAATTTGTGTCTTTTCATATTACTCAACTAATAAAAATTTTGTATATATGATTAGGAGTGAATCCTACGGAGGCTTGAGAGAGAGCTGTTAAGCTTTTCGCAACTTTCAAACAACAGGAAAACCGTGCGTCAGATTATTTTTACCAAAATAAATTGTAATGTAGGAAAGTCTATTCGAGGGCGGTACAGACTTCCTTGTTTAAAAAATTTTTTCTTTCTCGAGAAAACATGCATTTTTTAAACATTTCTGAGAAACAATGAACTCTTCCTTTTAAAAAAGGACCATGTACCACCCTTTAATTACCACTCCCTAGATTTTCTGAAACCAAAACATTTAATGACAACGTAGTCCACTTGCACTAATCACACTTTATTAGATAAAAAATATATAAAAAAATGGGTACATTTGTTTATTCTAAGTCTAAAGATTCCGATTCATCACTGTCGGATGCAACTACTGGGATAACTGGAACAGGAATTCTTGCACGGTTTTTCCTTTCTCTTTGAATCCTTTCCTTGTGGTTACATCTACTATAAAAGCCATCCAAAAATTTCCTCCTCTCTTTACCATCCTTTAAAACTGACTGCCAGGAAAACAAGTATGTATGTGGATTTTCCTTAACAAATTTATCATTTTCCAGTGCAATCTTGCTAAATTGGTTCATGATATTCATTTTAACTTCTACCGAATCATGTGATATGTACGGATCAGGCGGAGGTGCTTGTTTTCTTGCTAAAGAGCTAGGAAATATCATACTAACGGCATCCTCAAATATCGTCTCGGCGTTTTGCAAACGCTTCTTCTGCTTTTCTTTCTTTTTACTATCCTCTCGCAACATCCTTATAATCGGTACCTGTTGTTTAGCCAACACATCCAAATCCAAAGATTTTTTCTGCAACAATATCTGATTAATTCGTTCTCGTTCTTTTGCAAGTAACTGAGCCTGAGCCCATTCTTTGTATCGTCCTGGTTCTGGTTTAGAATCTGCTCGTAACAAAGCCGCTTCTCTCTCCAATCTTTCCTTCTCCTTCTGCAAACGCGCTTTTTCTTCCAGTAACTCCTCTTCTTTATGCTGTTGCTCTAGTAATTTTTCTTCATACTTCTCTCTTAACAGGTCAGCATTTCTTGTGCACCAGTCTTGCTGCCACTTGATCAACGTCTGCTTTCTAATCACTTCTCTATCGCACAATTTACTCGTACTATACTTGTCTTCCTCGCTCACCTCGCCTAAATTTTGACTTACATAGAACAACCTCAGAGCACCATTGTCGTCGGCTATCCCCATAACATTTTGCTTCATCGGAAGAGTGTGAGTATAAGTACCGGAGAGACCCGTTGCAGATATGACACGAATATCTTGGTATCTATCGGTTCTCGTATTTAAGTGCCAAAATTCTATGCATCCATCGGATCGTGTTAATCTAAACATCGAAGGTCGACTGCGATTCCACGTCCCATGAGTATAACGAAACCTGCTTCGTTTCCAAAAAACGGGTTTACCACAAAGGGCGTCCTTCCAAATGGCGAAAACCTTTCCTCCAACTGTTAAGCACATGTCCGGAAATAATTCCGTACGTTGCACACATACAATAGGACCATCGTGAAACTTTGAGCAAGATTCCACAATTGCATACTCTTTGTTAACAATTTCTCCTGAATTGGTATCAAACCCACTCCAATTCGCTGTCAAAAAATCGCCCTCAGTAGTGCCAATTATCACTTTACTCATTATTGGATGCGTAGCTTTATTAAAAATCGGTTTATAAATAATACGATCAGTTATATCAAATTTTCTGTCCGGATCAGGATTTACTTCCACATATTTCGGCATTGTGTTGCGAAGACTGATCGAACATATTGGTAAAGGTTGGTTTGTACCAGGCCCCAAAACTATAATCTTAAACAAAGGTTTTAAAAATTTATCCAGCGCTTTATACGGAGAAGTTTGTAAAGATAACGCAGGCGGACGTTTCTTCAAGCGTTTGAACGCTCTTGGACGTTTAAATATATTGGACGAAGCAGTTAAATTTAAATCCCAATTCAAAATTGTGCCATCTCGTGACGCACTCATGAAAGACAAGCAATGTCGATTTTCCTCCGCTTGAATTTCTCTAATTTTTCCAGTCTTGGTCATTTCTCTGTGTGGAGAAAACCATTTGATCGCCGACACAGGACTGCGGTGCGAGAATTCCAAATTGGAAACTGCAGTCGGTCGAACCACTTGGATGTTTCTAGTAATTTTCATCCAGTTTACTAAAGAGTACATTAACTTTCTGTACTTTTGTTGTTTCTCAGTTAAATATTCTTGAGCTTCGACTTGTTGCAGTTTGTTTCTTATATCCCAGATGACTATTTGGCCGTTAATGCATCCTGCAATTAATAAATTTTCATCGTATGGGCAAAATGAAATCACCGAAACGTCTCTGTAGGTTTCCAGGTATAATTTTGGAAATAATCCGTCTTTGAAACTCCATATTAGGACGGGGTTTACGTCATAAGTAGCTTTATTAACTTCATCTTTATTCGGCTTTGATTTTCGATAACTGCCCGATGCTTCATCCGAGTAGGAAATTGCTACAGTTCCTGTCCACATGGGATGCCAACTGATGGAAGAGATTGAAACTCCAGTCTTTAAACTTGTGTCTACCAAAGACATATATTCTTTTATGGACGCCACTTCGGGAACGACGGTGTATTTTAGATCATGCACCAATCCGTAGTAGTCGTTATTGTAAAAGTTTATAAAGCTGTTAACGTAAACCACATCGCATATGCCGTTGATTTTGTCATGGACAAACTTGTTCAAGTTTTTAACCCCCATTTCGTCGAGTTCGATGGTATAACCACCATATTCGTACTGGGAATAGGCATGTTTTGGGAACGTGTATATTGTTTGGGCTTCGCTACATTTAGACAAAGGTTTAACTTGGACAACTGCATCGACACAATTTTTCCAGACGTTATGAAAAGTCGTTCGTCCAGATATAATTTCGGCGTACCCATCCCTAGCGTTTTCGACATATCGGAAGCGAAACTTGCACTGTTTAGATTTAATGGGGTAACTGGTTTCTACTTCAACCAAAAGAAGAGGACGATTACTTTTTTCGGCCATTCGGGATACTTCCTTCTCACTACCACGTGTTTTCCATGGTCGCGAAGGCTTTTCGACACAGTTTTTTAGAGTTTCTGCTTGTTTAGCTTGACGTGCATTTAAAATTGCGGAAACTTCTTTTTCAGCTTCGTCGGTTATGCACAGATAAAATTCGTCAGTGTTCTCTGAATTGTTTGGTATGTAAATCATTAATATGTCTTTTCCCTTGTAATCATCCATTATTTGATCTTTGAATTGGAAGAATTCATATTGTTTTATGTTTTCAAGTACTTCATTTGTTGGAACGTATTTCCAACAATATTCATCGGTAATATCGGTACCGACCACACATTGGAGTAGAAGTTGGGCTGTTGAATCGAGACTCATCTTGATAACTCCAGGAACATCTTCAAAATTGATTTCTGGCTGAGGTTCTTCTTTTACTCTTTTAACTCTTCTTCTTTTTCGCTCCAGTATCTCCTGTTCAGAAGTTGCTTTGCTTGGTGCGTCGCCGTCGGGGGATGTAAACAGAGAATACTCCATTTGGTGTTTTTTGATAAAAAATATGTAAAAAAATAGGTATATAATTAAAAAAAAATCACAAAACTTACAAAAATGGGGTTTTGTAAAAACGAACAAAAATGTCACATTGAAATAATTGGAGTCACTTGATTTTCAAATTTGGATTGCACTTTTAAGGTTGAACAACACGAGTTTGTGTAAATCGACTGATGAAATTATTGATCAAACTATATTGTTAGTTCTGTAATGGAAAGGCGTGCACCATTGATGGAATTAAATTAGCCAATTAACTTGAGAAGATTTTTCTAATTAAAACTATTACATCAATAAGGAATATTAAGTTGAAAACTTTTGAAACTTAAATTAATATCACTTTTTAGATAAATTTGCTCCTGATTTACTGAATTAAAAAATAAATTTCAACCCGATAGTCTCCATGTTAAACCACACTATGCTATCGATTATCATAAAATTTATTAAACCACAGATGCATTTATCTATTAAAGCAGCACTCAAGATTTCACAAAACATCGTTAAATGCATTAGTTGAGCACATTCGAAAATTTTATTGCTCAACTTGAAGCATTAAAGTTGTAATATGAAAAATTTTGTATTTAATGTTGCAAAAGTTTACAAGTTAACTTTTAATATTTATTTAGTCTTTCAATAATCAATAGGTTCTTAGTAAAACTGGATGTTAACAATATCAGTATCTTAAAACAATCAAAAAGTATACGACAAACTTTTCAGAACTAAACTGCACAAATTCGATTTGAAATTGTAAAAACTTTGTGCATTAGCATACAAAAAATACAAAAACTTAAAAATATGATTTGCGTGAATTTAAATTGATTAAAAAGTTGGAGTTTTGCAACTACCCCAATTTAAAAGCGTAAATCATAGTGATATATTGCTATAAATTCTCGATTAATTTATAATTAAAAAATTAAATGTTGTTTGTAAACCATTCGTTGATTTTTTGATGGGTGAGCTTCATAAAGATGTAAATTTGGTAAAATATTGATTTGAATTTTTATAGTTCAGCAAAAATATATAAGAAAAACTGCGACTTTCTTGTTTGCTTCTAACAATAATTTTCCTTACAAAATTCGGGTCAAATTGAATAATGTTTGTATTATTCCTGAAAAAAAAACAGAACAATCTTGACATTTTCACATTTTGATATTCTTAACTCGACGTTTTCCTCATTTTTGAGATTGAAATATTTTCAGAGTTTCATTAGATTATACAGTAGGTAGGTACTACGATAAAAACAGCGAAAACTGGAAAAATTATTTATTTATTTCGTAAAGGTATATTGTAAAACACTTAATATAAATAAATTATTGGATGGATGCCTGAAACAGTCAGTATGGAACGAAACGTTTCACTCTTCGGCACCAAAATCGGCATAGACGATTGATTCCGAACTTGCTGCACTTGTGATTTCCTCAACTTCTGGGACGATTTCTTCAGTTTTAAATGGTCGAATTTTTCTACGAGGTCCTAAACTCAAATATTGTCTTCTTTCTTTCCCGGTTTTAATAATTTCCAACCAATCAAAGGTATAAGTGTGCGGATGCTTTGGAATATATTTATCGCACTCGATTTCGGACTTTTTGTAGTTCTGAAAATGTTCTGTTCTTGCATCCATCGCATCTCCACCTGCATACGGATCCGGAGGAGGTTGTTCCTCATGTACAAGAGTTTCCGGAAACAGCATCGAGATGGCTTCATGAAAAATTGCACCCGAATTATCTAATCGTTTCTTTTGCTTTTCTTTGAGTTTACGCGTTTCTTCTTCTTGTTTGAGCAATGGAATCTGTTGTCTTTTCAACACGTCCATGTCGAGAAGTTTTTTACTCAATACGATTCTTCTTACTCTCTCTGTTTCTCTCAATATCATTTCCTGGCGTACCTTTTCTGCGTACAGACCTGGATCCGGCGGATTGTCGCTTGGAATCACCTCTTTCTCGGGTTCAGCCTTTTTTACAACCTTTTCCTCTTCTTGTTCTCCTGAAGATTCGTTGATTACATGTGTGTTTTTTGCAAGCCATTGCTCTTGCCATTTTGCAATGGTTTCCTTTCGTTCAATCTCTCTCTGACTAAATTTATAAGTTGAATATTTATCTGTGGCGTGTGATGATTGCAGAGAAGATTGTTGAAAAAACAACTTTAATACGCCTCTTGCATCGGCAGAAGCCACAATGTTTTGTTTTAGTGGAAGAGGATGTGTATACGTCCCAGTAACGCTCGTTCCAGAAAGTCGTACCGAATTTATGTACGTATCACTCCGTGTTGATAAGTGCCACAATTCGATATAACCATCGCTGGTCGACAATCGAAACACAGAGGGCCAATAAACGTTGAACATCGCATGTGTATACCTCACTTTCGACCTTCTCCAAAAAAATGGTTTTCCTATAAAATCTGTTCTCCACAGAGCAAAAACGCTTCCACCTACTGAAAGTATAAGATTATGAAACAATTCGGATCTAGCCAAAGACACAACTGGTCCATCGTGATATTTCGCAAAGTTTTCGAATTTACACGTATCTTTATTAACAACTTCTCCAGAATTAAACGCAAAGCCTTCCCATGTACCAACCAAGACATCTCCTTCGGTACTACAAGCAACGAATTGGCTAAGTAATGGATTGGTTGGTTGTGTATGAACCACATCGTACAAAATTCGATCGGCCACGTTAAATTTTCGATTTGGATCGGGAAATCTCTCCACGTACATGGATTTTGTACTTCTAAAGTTAACGTGCAATAAAGGTAAATTTCGTGTAGTATTGGGAGCTAAAACGTTCACCTTAAAAATAGGCTTTAGAACTCTATTGAAGATTTTTAACGGCGACTCCTCTAACGTTAAAGCGCTTGGTCGTTTCTTTAACCTTTTCAATCTTCTTCTGGGTCTAATGCTTGTACCGGCAGCTGTTGGCTGTGTATTTAAGTCCCAAATTAAAACCGTTCCGTCTGTTGATGAAGTATAAAATTGAACGCTAGTGCGATGTTCTTCAATCGGTATGTCTTTCAATTGCCCCGATTTGCTCATTTCTCTATATGCCGAAATCCATTTGATGGAAGTAACAGTAGAGCTGTGAGAGTATTCGAAGCTGGAAACTGCCGTAGGGCGGACTGTTTTTAAGTCTTTAATATTTTTCATCCATCCCATTAGTGAAAACATTAACAATCTGTATCTGCGTTGATCCTCAGTTAAAATTTCTTCTTCCTCGACGCCTTTTAATTTTCCCGATATATCCCAGATTACCATTTGTCCGTTTATACAACCTCCCACTAAAATGTTTTCGTCGTAAGGGCAAAAGGACAAAGTTGAAACTTCTCTAGGTGTTTCCAATATTAAGAGTGCGTTCAGGTGGTCTTTAAAACTCCACAATAAAACTGGCATCGTGTGGTAAATTGCTTCTAGAACTTTGTCACTCTGCTGCCCAATTTTCCTGAGACTTGGAGCTGCGTATTCTGAATAGGCAACTGCAACTGTACCCGTCCACATTGGATGGAAAGCTACACTTACAATTTGTTTGCCTATACATCTGTCGGTATCCATAAAACCCGAATAAGGCTTTAAAATTGGTTTGTCTCCAGGAACCGTATACTTTTCATCTCTTACAAGGGCGTAGTAGTCGTTTTTGTAAAAGTCTGTGAAACTGTTGACGTATATCGTGTCGTCCATTGCATTGGCCGATGCTACGATGAATTCATCAAGACGATGCAAAGCTTTTTCGTCCAACGGTTCCAATTCCGGATCATAATGATATTGAGTGTAAACGTGCTTGGGATAAGAGTAATTGGTTTGAGCTTCGTTGCAAACGACTACCGGAGATACTTGACTGCACGCGTCAACCCTCTTCTTGTAGAGGTTATAAAAAGTGGTTCGTGAGCTTACCAATTCGACGTAGCCATCTTGCACGTTGTGCGAAAAACGAAACTTAAATTTTCGTTTTTCTTGCTTTACTGGATAATCGGTTTCGAGCTCCATTAATAATAAGGGACGATTATTTTTGTAAATAAGCAACTTCACTTCGTCGTGACTACCCTGCGTTCTCCATGGTCGCGGATATCGGGTCAGCGACTTTTCAAGGTTTTCATTTCGTCTTTCTTCGATGCGATTGATTATAATTTCGACGTTTTGCGTTGCTTCTTCAGTAAGACACATGTAATATTCGTCAGTTTCCCTTTCCTCATCTGGGATGTAGCCTAAAAGAAGATTGTCCAGTGGAAAATTCGTGATTTGTTCTTTGAACTCAACAAATTCGGTTTCTATTAAATCGTCAAACAACTCTTTGGCAACATACGCCCATGGATTTTCCAACGTTACGTTTTCCCCAAGAGAACATTCCAAAATTTTTTGGACTTCTTGTGACAAAGTTACTCTAACAACTCCTTCGATTTCAAAACTTTCTTCGAGGGCTGGATCAAGTTCTTTTTCTTTCGGTTTCCGCTTTACTCGTCTGTATTTCTTCCGCTTAAGTGCTTCTAGGGCAGCTTTTGCAGCCAATAGTTCTGCTTCCGACTGCGTTGGTAGAGGAAAGTCGTATTCGTCCATTTATTGTAAATATTTAATATATTTGTATATTATAGTAAAATAAATGTATTTTTGTAAAATATAAAAATCTTCGACATCCAGTAAACGTCAAATATAATTAATAATGGTATTGTTCTAGTTGTACCATAGTTACAGGTTCCAGATTGACAGTTGAAATAATTCTAATTACATTTATTTTTATAAGTATTTTTTTACAATTAACATAAATAAATTTCCCAGCAAGACAATAAGCCTGGTGAGCTAAGCTAATAGTTTTTCATTGACTTAAATTTTCTTCATTTTCTTCATTTTCTACAACACTAACATCGTCAATGGAGTTTGTACTTTCTTCTGGTTTTGCATTGTCCTCATAATTAATTCTATGTCTTTCTTCAGCCTGTTCGTTAATTTCTCTTAAAATTCTGTCCTTATGACTGCATATATTGTAATTCAAAACTCGACGTCGCGATTTACCTTGGGAGATAAGGTGATTCCAATCAAAGTAATAGTTAAAAGGACGTTTACTAATAAACTGATCGCACTCTTCCGACAGTTGGTCATACCTTTCGACATATTTAAAGTCGTGCTCGCCGATTTCTTGTTTTGCATATGGATCAGCTTCCGGGGAAGCTGATTTTTTAACATTCGGAAACAGAGTCTTAACTTGCTCTTTAAATATATTTTGAGCATTTTTTAAGCGATTTTGAAGTTTTAATTTCAATTCAATTTTCTCATTTTCCTGATCCACCAACGGCTGACGCTGTTTAATCAGCACTTCTTTAACAAAACCGTGCTTTTCCAAACACGATTGCTGAATATACGCAACTTCTTGCTTCACAACGTTCTGTTGCACATCTTCCCAGTAAGTGGATGGCTTCGGTTTATTTTGCGCAGCTACTTTCATTTGTTCTTCTTCGGCTGCCCATAATTCCTTCTCTTTTGCCGCAGCTTCTTCCTTTAGTCTCTTCTCTTCAATTTCTTTTTGTACCTGCAAAAAATCTGTATTTTTGCTGACCCACGTATCTTGCCATTCTTTTAGTTTTGTTTTCCTGTCAACTGCTCGTCGGCAAAATATAGGTATAAATTCTTGTTCTTTCCAACTCTCCGAAATTACCGATGAAGCAATGCAATACAACTTAAGAGTTCCATTTGTGTCAGCAAATCCTCCCACGTTTTGATCTAACCTGAATGGGTGAATATATGAGCCCGTTAGAGAGTTTCCAGTTACGGAAATGGCAGAAATACTGCAATCGGTTCTTATTTGTAATTGCCATATTTCAAACACTCCATCTGATCTTGTTAATCTAAACATGGAAGGCCGGTAGTGATTCCAGATACCATGTGTATATCTGCTTCGGGATCGTCTCCACATAATAGGACGATTAGGTAAAGATTCCACCCACAAAGCAAAAACCGTTCCTCCAACTGTCAATATCAAGTCTGAAACTAACTTCGATCGCGATAACGTAATAACTGGCCCATCGTGATATTTGGCAAACTGTTCGAATTTGCAAGTTTCCTTGTTCACAACTGCTCCAGAATTATAGTCAAAGCCATCCCAAGACCCTATGAAAAAATCTCCTTCTGTTGTACTACCAACAAATTTATTTTCCAATGGATATGTTGGTCTCTTAAGGATTGCTCTAAATTTAAGCCTCTTTAGAATATTGAAACGCCGGTTTGGATCTGGTGATACTTCAACATAAGTTGGTTTTAAAAATTTCAAACTTAAGCATGACAAGGGTAAACGTCTTGTAGTGCCCGGTTCAAAAATTTCAATTCTATAAGTCGGTTTTAACACCCGATGAAATTTTCTTAGTGGCGATACGTCAAGATTTAATGCACTGGGTTTCTTCTTCAACCTTCTGAGCTTTCTTCTATTTGGTTTGTAAGCTGACGTTCCCAATGCTGGCTCAGCTAATAAATCCCAAAAAAGAATAGTGCCATCTATGGCAGACGTCATGAACTGAAGACTTGTTCTATCCTCTTCTTCGGGAATATCTTGAAGTATTCCACATTTTGTGATTTCCCTAAAAGGATCAATCCAGCTAATAACCGTAACGGCGCATTTATGAGAATAATTAAGTTCCGATTCGACCGTACATCTGACCAGTTTATTATCATCGGACCTTTGGAACCATTGAGTCTTGGAAGTCATTAAAACATTGTAGAACTGATGGACGTCGGTCAAAATAATTTTGTTTTCAACTTTTTCCAATCTACCCTTTAAGTCCCAAATTAATATTTGGCCGTTTTGGCAACCTCCTATTAAAATATTTTCGTCATATGGGCAGAAATCCAGAACGGTTACTTCGCGTGGGGTCAGTAGCAATAATTTCGGTTCCACGATGTCGTCAAAACTCCACAACAAAACTGGTGGGGTATTGTAAATTGCTTCGGTAACGTCGTCAACAAAATATTTGTTGTTCTTGTAACTGCTTTGAGCATAGTTGCAATAAGCCACAGCTGCAATTCCGGTCCACATTGGATGCCAAACGACACAGCTGATCTCCTTTCCTTTGCAATAATTTATATCCATGAAGAAAATAAATGTTTTTATTTTGGATACGTCACGAATCATGGTGGTTTTTTCATCTTGAATTAAACCTTTATAATCGTCAGTGTAAAGATCGATGTATTCGTTTATATCGAGCATGTTCTCCAAGGTGTCCAAATCGTAAGTCATAAAGAATTTAAAGTTGTGTAAAAATTCTTTGCTCACGCTGTCAGCGAAGGTGAGATCGTATTCGTACTGGGAGTAGCAGTTTTTGGGGTAATTGTTGTATGTACAAAGAGTTTGCGTTTCTTTGTCTTGCACGATGTCTCCAGCTTGAGTCCAGGCGTCGATTTGAACTTTTTCCAAATTATCAAAACGGGTACGAGTTGAAAGAATTTCCGTGTAACCGTCTTGGACGTCTTCGGAAAACCGGAATTTCCAGTGGTGTTTGCGATAAGGATCGAGCTGTATGGGAGGATAGTCGCATTCGACTTCTGTTAGGACAAAAGGACGATTGTTTTTATCGTTCAAGGCGTCGACTTCAATTTCGCTATTTAACGAAACCCAGGGTCGGGCTGTCTTATAAATCATCCTCATGAGGTTGTCTTCCCGCAATTGCACAATGTCTTTTATTATTTGGCCTATGTTGTCTTCGGCTTCTTCGGTTACGCAGATATAAAATTCGTGTTCTTCGGCCAAGTCGTCGTATTTGTAGATTACGAGCATTTGCTCCCGCGGATATGTTAAAATTTCATTTTCGATGGGAAAAAATTCCGATTCTTCGCCGTTGGTTAACAAACTGTCCGTTATGGCTTGGGTATTGATGTACTTCCAGGGGATTTCTGAGGTTACATCTTGGCCTACGAGGCACTCCAGTTGAATTTCAGTCGGTATCTTCATGGGAAAAAGTACAACACCTGGTTGCTCGAACGCGTCAGGTGGAATAACGAGCTTGTTAATTCTTTTGACCCGTCTCAGTTTTCTAACCCGCATTCGCACGAAGACTTTAGGGGCCTTCGCCTTTTTTTTCCTTTTAGGTGATTTTGCCTTCTTTCGCATCTTTATTTCGTAGATTCAATATTTTATAATGACGTTTCACAATTCACCGTTCATCGTCTTGGTTACATAAATTGAAAGGTTGGAAAGTTTTTAAAGGACTTTTTAAAGCGAACTATTAAATGTAAGCGTTTCATCGGCAAAACTTTTAAGTCGTTTCTATAATTAAACAAATAAAAGTTTGAACTGAAAAAAACTGTTAATGAAAATACTAAAAATTTGATTAGAAAATCTCTTCGATTTAAACAGCTCGAGAACGGATATTCAAATTTGCTGGAAAGAATACGTCAAGTTTAATGAAATTGAGTTATCAATTTTTTCTGAAATTTAAATCTGTTATCATCGATTATCTTTATCCGAAACTTTTTTTAAGACGGCTAAAGCTTTCTAACTTTTGTACGACAGACTTAACTTTTAACTCCGACAAAGCTAAAAGCAAATAAATCCGTCTAAATAAGTTTTCCGCAATGTAAACGAAATAATTTATTAGTATTTAGGTATGAGAAAAAAACAGATCAGATTTTTAAAAATCCTAAAATAAGAGACTTACGGCCTCTGAATCGTCCATTGCGTCCAGGTCCTCGAGAAGAAACTTTTGAAAAAACTTTTGTAGTTCCGGTATAATTACGTAAAACGGAGTTAATGGACTCGTACGAGCATCGCGACGTCAAGATGCGGAAGAACTACAGGTGCCCAACAATGTTCGGACGCCAAGCCTCCGAAGTTGACGCTAGCGCTGGCGCAATCAAAAATTTTTTGTGGTGCTGCCCGATATTTCAAATTAAATTTTAATTCTATATTATTACATTTTATAACAACAATAATTAAATTGCAAAATAACAAGCGGATGGAAGGCAATTAGCTTACAAGATAACGTAAAAATACCAAGCAAGAATTTGTTTAATAATTGAGTATTTGCACAAGCTACATTTTTTTTGCTTTAAGGGAAATTTAAAAATAACGTACGAGAGATTACGCGTCTGGTTTATTCGGAAGGGAATTTTTTAATTATTATTTTTTTTGGGTGCTGTTAGTTTAGCTGGCTTTTCGTTTCTGTCAGACACACACGTGTATTGCGCGTTGCATACGTAACGAAATTCAACTTTTCCATGGGGACATCCCCTAAACCGACCGTTTTTTTTTAACCAACCATTTTGTTTGTAAATTTAAACAATGTAGGAGTACAATAGAAGGAACTTAAAATATAAGAAAAGAAATTTACGTGACGGCAATATTAAATTTCGAGCAAAATTTGATGCTTCTATCTAATCAACTCAAAGTCACTTCTCAATTTTCATATTTAATATTCCCTCAGTTCTTTGTACCCATAGCGTCTCTTTATTATAACTAAATTTTCAATGTTAAAATTACAGAAAGCTCTGTAACCGCTGCAGTAACATTCGATATTATATTATCGTATCTTTCTTTCGTCTAGACTTTTGTACAAAATTTAATTTAGGATAAAAACATAGTGAATTTGATCAGCAGTGTTTTTTTCGTTGCCACATTGCAATTTTATTTCATGGGTGGTTAATATTGGAAAAGCCTGAAAATTGTAGTTTTTCCACTAATTTATTGAATTAAATCAAAGGCAGAAAGATAAAATCGAATCAATAAACGACTTCAAATAAATATAACCATTGAATATAAATTTAAGAAGGATGCGCAATCCTGTTTTCAAATTTTACCGAATTTATGATACAATTGAAAATTTTGTATTGTAAAGGATAACTCAGTCAACTTAAAGTGCAATACGAATTTAAGTTTCTTGAACCGCATAATTGGCGAAGTTTAACCATAAACTAAGAGATATTTTAACTAGATGCGCTTCGTAACTCCGACACAATATCGTCCGATAATTGCTTATTTTAGGTCATCATGACCTGATGTAATTAATTCTGTGAAGTTACAACTTTGGAGTAATGCACAAAGCATTAGTGGTGTTAGTTTATGCTGTAGTTTTGTTTGATCGTGGTTATGGTAAATCGGTATGCATCTGGGGTAACTTCGAAACCGGTCATGCAATAAGACAACGTATTCATGTTTCTGACAGCTACCTTACCTGGAATCATACTATGACCAAAAGGAAAATTGCAAATCTGAAATTTTTGAAAAGTTTAAGAATTGAAATATCTACATCCTTCAAGTGGAATCCTAAAGTAAACTGGAGTTTTGGTTATCAACGAACGCAAATTAGGAACCGTTCAAAGCTCTGTAAAACCTAAACCTCCCCTTGGGATTTAATTCAAACGTTCTGAAAGAACGAAAAGGGACATTCGACTTTGAAATCCTATGCTCTTATCCTGGAGGATCTTAAAGATTTTGCTCTGCATTGCTATAATACCAACATTTACAAGCATCTTAAATGCTGGTACAAATATTCTATTTGCAAAATTAAAATAATTAAGGGCAATGTTCGCTTTTTATTAAACTCGCAAATACTTATCTCCGTACTGTGGTTTGAAACTAAACGAAACGGAAAATCAAAGGAAGATTATTTAAATTGTACACAACACAATCTAAACTTTTTTGAAAGCGGTTAGCATAAAAATTGACTTAATTTTCCGTTTTTGGTTTCAGTTTAGTTTTGTGGTTTTACATTTCGTTCGTAAGTTTGTAAACGAAACTTTTTAGTAATTGTAAGGATAAAACAAACATAAAATTCTATCGCTTTCTGCCTTTGACTTATTTATGTGTTCAAAAACCAATTCTATTTTTTTATTATGAAATAACTGCATTTGGTATTTACATGAACCGCAAATGCGGAAAATAAACATGTACATACAAGAAATGTTGTACTTGAGGAAACTATGCTTAGAAAACCCAAATTTTCTTGTAAATTTGCGTTTCTGCCAACTTTACGGGATAATAAAGTGAAGCCGGTGGAAATTTAATTCCCGAAAGCGAATTCACCAAGAATTTTGACCTAATAATCCTACACATGCAAGTTTACAGAATTACAGAAAATATGTAAACTAATTTTATTTAATAGCTGTGATTTGCAAACAGAACGAATGCTGAGCAATTAGCCATAACTACCTCGAATTAGCAGGCTTGACGAGTTGGGGGAATCCCGTGCCTGCAGATTTAATGATAAAACCTGTTTGGTCCTCAAAGAGCACTAAAAGTACCGTAACCTTGTCGAGAGTTAATATTTCAAATGTTCTGCTTTTTTGGCTTTTAGCTATTTTGAGTTTGTACTTATTTACTATTTGTTTTTGCGTCAGTAACCGTGCAATTCTGGACTGGCATGGATCGCTTTTATTCATTTATATTCCGTTCGTTGATTTAAATTTAAATCTAAAAATGTACGCACAAAGAAATTAGATTTTAAAACGCTTTTAATTGTGCGTTGCGGTTTTCTTTGTGAAGTTTTCTTCAGACTAACTGAAATTACTTCGGTGGAATATTAAAAAGTTAAAATTTATACCTTTTGTTTTAGGAAGTTTTTTACGGTGTACGCCAAAAATTGCGTAAAAAAGTATTACCATATTGAAAAGTAAAATATGCTGAAACATGAATTTCCAAAAGAAAAATCATGACAGCTACTATTTTTATTGATAACCATTGTTAACATGAAAAAGTACTTGAGGCTATCAATTTTTTGCAGATCTGCAAAATAAAAATTACATTTGCATTCAATACAATTGGAATTGTAATATTTAAATTTTTATGATTTGAATTATACCTACTTATCTTGCGGAAAACTTTAGTTTTCTACTAAACCAGCAAATTGGATAACAAATTTTCACAAAGTTTTGTTTGTTTTAAGAGAAGATTCTACTGCATAATTTTGTTAAATATGCGGGTAAGCGGCATATTTTCACAAAAACTAAAACATATTATGGATAAAAAATGGTAATTTTTGTTTTTGGGTTTTCAGATATTTAAATAGTTTCCTTGAACATATGCGAAAAATATTGTGGCCAGTTTCATTTTTTCAGGTAGTTCAAAAATCGCGAACTCAAATTTTCACAAGTGGCGAATATTTAAATAATTGTAGTTTTACAGTAGCAAATAGTAAAAACTGAATATTAAGGATGCTTGATCTGATTATGTCTAAAACAAACCTTTTCGATTTGAGTTTAAAGTTATTTTATTTAAATTTGTTCAAGCAAACGTTGACTTTTGGGTTATTACTTATTCATTAAATTTCTATCTAAGTTTAATTCCAGATGTAGTAAAGCAACAATACACGATAACGTATAATTCCATTTGTGAGCCTATGATTCAGTTTAATTAACTTTTTGCTGAGAGAAATAACGATTAACACTGGGTGAACAATTACGCATTTGCTATTTTACACTAATTTAAACATAAGTTTTAGATAATTACGAGGAAAACTCAATTTTTTTAAATTCCACTTAAGGGATTAATTACATTTTTAAATGTTAAACCAAAAAATTTGGATTAACCAATGAAAAGCTATTTTTTACGCAATATCATTGGTTAATCCAAAGTTTTTGGTTTAACCTACAACTGAAAAACTGAGAAAAGGATTCGGCAGAAAAACAGTTGGGTTTTGAGTTTCAGTTTCTAAAATTTGGGTTAGTATTATTTTTTTTAATATAAAATTATTCAATTTTCCCAATAAATATAATTTTTTTTAAACGTGTTTAGTTTTTTACCAATTTTTCAGTTCATATTAAAATAAATTTAGGTTTAAATTTACTAGAATTGAATTTAATTAATTTACTTTACCTCGCATTTTCTAGTTTTCTCGGGTAATGTTACAATTTCCATCAATTTCTTATGATTAAACGATTTTGTTTGTCTCTTGGCAAAAATAATACAACAAGAGACTTTATCCGTATAGATAAAGTTTTTCGACGTATTTTTTGAACAGCCATCATTTTGCTGTAAAATTTTCAGGTAAACCGCAGAAGCATAAAATTACTTCGCTAATCTGAAGAAATTAATGTCCCAATATATTTAACCAGTTAAAAAATGTTAAACGTAATGTAGCGTGATACTAAAATCTATTACCATCCTTTAAGCTTTTAGGATGTCGGAGGCAGTTTCTGACATGTAATAAAGTTACAATTTTATTAGCATGTACAAAAATACCTACTTATCCTGCTCGCAATATAAAGAAAATTTTATATTTTCTTTCCTTCCTAAAAATTTGTAAATCAATAGCGAAGCGAATTATAAATTGAAAGGAAATTATAAATAATAAATTAAATTTACTAAACCGTAAAATAAATCATTCTGTAAATGATTACTAAATTTAATTTTAATTTCAACCTCAAGAAATCCAAAATTAATAAATTAGTCAGCAAAACTGATTGGTAATTAACCATTTTTTTTTAATTTAATATTTAAAAAAAAATTTAACTTGTAAATTTCAGTTTCAGCTTTCATAGAAAGCTCCCAATTAGCAATTCGTAAAATCGATATGTTTAGATCTCTCGATTGACTTTATTTCCTTCCACTTAAAAAATTAATTCTGTTTCCACGGCAATAAAACATTTAAAGAAAAGAGAACAGTCAATAACTGCGTTTACACTGTTAATTTTAAGTGTTCGAAGCTCCAAGATTAAAATTTAAGTGCACTCTCCCCTGTGGTGTTTATGCTGCTTTTTGTCAATTTCGTCCATCAGTCCATGCTGGAAAAAAATTACCTGACCTAAAATGATGAATTTAAAATTTTAAAAATAAAAATTTATTTAGTGAAGTTTAACACAATTTCAGACTTCACATCTCGTAAAATTAAATTTTGCTTTTTACGAATAAATTTTATTAAACGTATGTTAAATGAAACTGCCAAACTTGATTGTATAAGCTTTTTATAATTATTATTTTGAAGTATGAATTAAAATTAATTAACTTGGAAACTCACAAATTCATTATTTTGATAATGAATATTTTTGATGCGAAGTAGTAAATTAATTTTTGAAAGACATATTTCGGAAAGTAATAAATAGGTAACGTAAAATTAAAACATCTTTTATCACAGATTTGATTATGATTAGAAGGGAAAGCTCCCCAGCACCTTAAAATTAACAATAATACATAAGTCCAAAAATCCCAGATGCAAGTTTATCGTATTTCTATTAAATTTTTGGCTCGCAAAAACCAAAAAACCCCCGATAGAGAAAAAAATATTGTTATACCCAATGTTATTGTTGCATTAATGCCTGGTAGAGTTAAAAATTGCAATGTAACTACAAACACAATACATCTCAGGACTTCAAATATATAAGCGTTTTGTTTATTGTCAAACAACATCCCGATGGTGGTGAGCGACGCAATGATGTAACATACAAACCCAATTACTGATATTGGATTCATCCCCTGGAACAATGTACACAAATTAATTAACAGAATTATAACAAAAAAATTAGATTCAACGTTATTGTTCAAACCATACCAATTAATTATCATAATGGAAAATGAACGCATTATAATCTATTCATTTATGTAAAGCACATAGTTGCTTCCATAATCATTAATTATGAAATATATTCGCCCCAATAAATTAACAAGATTCCCTTGAATATGTTGCATATTATAGGAAAGTAAAATTAATTTATTGTCACGAACCCATTCTTTCCTAATGATTGGAATGCGGCACAATTTTTATCCATGTACTTATTTGGCTTTTTTAAAAATTGAAATTTTTAAAGCTTTAAATACAAATATCAAAGTCGAATCGTACAATACTCAAAGCTCAATGCATAATTCCCGAAAGACTGAGAATATGCGATTACGTACTTTGTATTTGTATTAAACGACCCTTATCATACACGGTTCGTAGCTAAAAACGTAATCTCAAATGGAACAAGATATAGCTGTAACATGTTATATTCTTGAAGCATAACCCTTTGCAATAACATTACAAGTAATCTGGAGAATAACAGTGAAAAAGCTTTCACTTAAATGAAGGTTAGTCTAAAAGTCTTAACTAAATGAAAACAGCTACAAATTTGCGTACTAAAAATGACGTTAAAATTAAATTTACAACATGAATTAGAATTAATTTGACGTGCAATTGTAGAAATAATGAATTATTTTCGGGGATTCCCAAAATTTGACAATAACTTATTTCTGACAGTCGGGCGTTCATAAACTAAAGCTTGTAAAATATGAAATTAAGAAATATCAAGCATGATGGCTTGAGAAAATCTTCAGAATTTATTGTCTGAAAGCATTCATGCCGATGGGTGTTCGCGTAATAAATTATTTCGTTTCAAATTATTATTTTTATAAAACTTAATATTTGAAACGACCGGCTACAAAAATTTAATTAAAACGAAACGTTTGCAGCAGTTAGCGTTATTGTTAAAAAGAAAATTAATGGGATTATTTAAAATTGGGTTGACGATGAAATTCCATTATGTTAACGAATTAAACAAATTATTATTTCTATTGGAACAAAATCTACAATTAATAAATAATAATGAAATTCAAAAAATTGAAATAAATACGGATCGTGAGAATAAAGGGAAACTTTACACAATTTCGTTAAGCTTTGCCCCCAGGCTGTTAAGTAAAATGCATGGTATCCAGTCGCACGTTTTCACCTTATCTTAAATTTAAGAAATATGACGAGAATATAAAATGCGGCTAAAAATTTATTTATCAAGGTGTCCAATTTCGGCTTAAATTTCGCGTAAAATTTGAGAAAAATAATAACGTTACATAACCAAACGCCTCCTCTACAACCTGCACGTTCCTACGTATTTCCTTCGTACTGTGTACGAACTTCTTAGTGATGCTCAAAGAATAAATTCTTTGCCTTTGTAGACTTATTTTCCATTTATATTTCAAATGCTACATTTTTATGAAAAATCCTAAGACTAGATATGCGGAACAAATACACAATTTACCGATGAAAAGCTATCACTCACCATATGTCGAGCTGCAAGTTCTTGATATCCATAAATAACCAGCAAGAAATGAACAGAGAGATAAAAGTTACACCAAGTGGGAAGCTGGACGTCATATTTTTCTCTGGGTAATACCTGAATTTAATTGGTTAAATAATGAAGGTGGATTTATGCAACTTTACCCAACCTTAACTTTGTCTTCTTCGACTCCCAGCCTTGGCCTACCGGGTTTCCAGCTTGGTCCGTAAAATATGGAAGCAAATTTATTTTTCCACGAGTTCATCGATTTAAATCCCTGGATAACGTACCTGGTGTAAAACGTCTGAAAATCAAATAGGTTATAATGAAAACTTTTAATGAAATGTATTGATCACCTGCAAATGAAGTGGATTAAACGATGGCTGATTGAAAACTAATCCGTAAATAATTGCTTCGTTTTGATCTTCTTTGGCAAACGTGCCAAAAATACGATCCCAAATTATTAGAACACCACCGTAATTTTTATCCAAACAATATAGGTTACTCCCTGAAAGCTTCGCATAATTTTCAAATTATTTTTGTATTTTTTAAAGAAATACATACCATGATGCACTCGATGGTGATTGGGTGTGTTAAAAATGAATTCTAAAGGCCCCAATGTATTTATCGCTTTGGTATGTGTGAAAACTTGGAACATTAAATTGAATTCTTGGTGAACTATAAACTGCTCAGGTGGTATCACCAATGCCAGAGGAAGGTAGAAGACCTGAAAGTTTAATTTTTAACATTCTCAAAAACCATTGATGATAGGTTTATAAAAGATAAACAAATTATGCGGTTGCGTATCTTTCTCAAATGTATAATCAATGCAATAACTTACAACCCCGCACATGCTGGCTACAATGGATTGCCGTAAACCAACGGCTAAATTAAACTCTTCCGAACTATGATGTACTTGATGTTGAGCCCACAAGATGTGAATTTCTGTAAATAGAAACTAATCAATGTATCGAAAGCCCTATTGTAGGTATTATTTACCATGACTGGCTCTGTGCAGCCAATAATAACCAAAATCGACCCCTATAGCGGCTAAATACCAAGTCAACCGATAATTCCAAGGCAAATCCAAAAAATGAAAATGAGTGTAAATGATCACATACAGGTACATTTCCGTTCCTCGGAAAATAAGTCTGAAAAGAAAGGGTAATATGTTTGCTTAATAAATTGACCTTTTTCTCACTTTCCGCAATGCTGAATGATTCCATTCGACACGCTCGTTAGGCTGTCGTTTAACTTGTAGATGGGCTTTCTCTGAATCCATAGTATTATGTTTTCCAAAACTAGGAACGTCAAGAAATGAGGAATAAACTGAAAAAATTAAATTTAATAATATCGGTTTTCCCAACCAAATGATAATTTCCATAGAAACAATTATCCTCTGGTTAGAGATAACTGGAGATAGATAAATGGGCGTTAATCTATTAAATCAATTACTGGGTTATCTGCCATAAATTTATTTACTGACCTTGGCGGTGCTTTCAAATAAATAAAAATTTTGAAATTTAAAAATATAGTGCATTTTTACTGATATCTCCAGAGTTCAATTTTAATTAACATTGATTACAATTTTTATTTTTACGAAAGTTTTCGAATGTAATAAATAAAAAAGTTTTTATATTATAAACTTTTTTTGAAATTTTAGAAAAATTACTTCTATAAGAAACCGGCTGAAATTTTAATGGGTACCTTCGAGTTATTAATTCATAATTAGGTAAAAAGTCCAAACTTACGTCCATAGTTTTAATTGCTTTTTTGAAACACACAATATTAAAATTTAAACATCTAAATTTTTGACTAAACTTTTATCACTGTTGCATGTTTTATTTCTGTTGCACATTGATTATTTTGCTATGAGGTTATCACTAGATAAATTAATTTATTAAAAAAAGTATTTGTAAATGAAAATAAATTTTATGAAATACAAATTTTTTAATGAAAACTGTTTTGCATTATGCAACTGTTTCAAACTGGGAAGGGTTATTCTTAGAGCCTCTAATTGCTTTATTTATAGTGAAAACTGGCTCCAGCAGTAATTATTTATAGATTCTCTTCTAATGATTAATTTTTCACCCGGTTCTTCATTAAACATTCCATTATTGATGCGACGAAATATTTAATAAAATCGAGATTAAATGTAGAACGAAAACATCTCCGACGCAATTCCTGAAGAGAAATGTCAGGAGTTAAGCTTTATATTTTTCCTAAGCTGACTGTTCTTCGGGGGGGGGGGGGGGGGGCAACAAAAATTAATTAAATGGTCTTCGATATTTTGAAATTTTGAAAAATTGATTTACCCTAAAACCTATAAGTGGAGCTTACAGAATTAAGCTCCATCTATGAACCAATAGTGGAAAATCAATTTTGAAATTAAATTTTATAGAATTTACGATATTTTAAATTTTACAGAGGTCTGGGATTTTCATTTTCAAGCCAAAAATCTGTGTTTCCCTCGAACGTTGTATATTTTATAAATTATTCGGTAGATATCTATTTTAATTGACTTCAGATTAGGAATTATATGATTGTTTCGGGAAGTTATATTTCAGATTACTGTCACAATTTCTATTATTTTGATTTCCTAAAAATATGAATTGTATAGCAAAAATCGAGAACAACATAATTGGAACATGTCATTCGATGAGTTCGTCAATATAAAAACATATTTTAGATTTTGTAAACATAAACAACTTGAAAAATATACTCAAATGTGTATCTGAAAGGTTTATTTTGTGATATTTATTTAAAAGGGCGCAAGAGAGAATGTAACAAACTGTTCCAGACCGGGGGGTTTGGGGGTGTTCCTTACTCCCAACCCTACAATCGATTTGAAAAAATTTATTGTAGTAAAATATTACACTAAAAAAAACTGTACCCCCCAGTCCGACCTAAGCAATTTAGTTTTTGGATTTTTAAAAAATAAATACAAATAAATTAGGGGGGGCAGAACTTTAGCAATCCCCCCAATACACGACTTTACTGTACTTACTGCAATACTCTACTACCCTGTAACTAACTTTTTTCATAATATTAAACACAAACACAAGTAAACATTTACGAAAGTTCATTGCATTCTATTATTTTTAAGAAAAATTCTAAAAAGTTTTTAAGAACACATAATTTTTTGGTCTTGAGCGTGTTTTATCTCCGAAGTTGCTAATAAAATTGTTTTTTACTGCAGTGAGATAGTAATTTTTTTATTATTTTTTTAATATAATAAAGATATAAATAACCCGGTTAATTGAAATGTTATTGAGTTCGTAGCAGTAAATGAATATACAGGGTGTTTTCAGTTTTCACTAAGAAACAAACTGGCAAATTTTTAATTTCATGGTCCTGACTCCTGAATATACAATTCCTTATTATTTGAAAATAAAAACTTTATATTGTAGTAATTAATTTCTCGGGCGTTTCAGTGCCGAAATAAAAAAAATTATTTTTAGAGCGCCCTGTAAATAGCTAATTAATCATTCATGCAGCGTAATAAAATAATAATACTATTAATTAATTAATTATTAATGGTAGATATAAATTATTTAATTACCGGCTATTGTAAAAAATATTGCACTCCCATTAACATTTAGCATAGATGACTCACCTTCTGATAAAACTTGGATAGAAGTTCAAGTTCACTGCAAACGACTTGGTTTGAATTTTTCAAAATCAAAAACCGTTGAAAAATTTCTGCATTGGGTTTTTCATCGCACAGTTCAAAATCACTTTCGAAAAAATTACTGAAATTATTATTATTATTATAAATAATATAATCGTATATTCTGCTCCTATTAACGCAGGATCCATCCATTCTGCCGATGCTTAGAGTAGTACGCAATTATAATGCGAGAGAGCACTTAGAGAAATTTTATTTGCTTATTATTTAGCAGATTAGTGAGTTTATTTGTTTATATACAGGTTTAGTGCGAGCGACGATAAATAAATAGTATCTATTTAAAGTGGGGAAACATCCTCATGTTCTTATGCTAATTGAACTTGAACAGGACTGGACTGAGAATTGATTTTGACCCCGGAAGTTTGCAAATATTTTATGTGAATCTAACAAAGTTTCAATTTCAAAATACCTAAAATTTTAAGTTTCTTAATTGTAACTGGAGTAATTCTGACTTTGACCATTCTGATTGGATAAACAATAAACACAATAAAAAACACATTCTTCAATCCGAATCAAGCAACTGTGGAGTATAAATACTGAAATACTTTTCCAAGAAAATTTCCGAAATCCCGTTGGGCTAGTGCAGCCCTAGCTCTGATTATAATTCTAATCTACGAATTACTTGTTCACTGTTCTTGAATCAACCTAAAGTAATTATTAATATTGAAAATCTTCAATGACCCAATAAAATGGATGAAAGTAAGGTAGCACTTGAACAAGGAAAACCTTTGTCGTTGTTTTTAGAACCCAAATAGCCTTATGTAAATTAGAAAAATGTATAAATCAACAATGCAGTTGTTTATTTATAAATTAGAGTGATGTAATATTAGTAATTATTACTAAAAAATTTCTAATTATTTGAAAAAATTTAAAATGTTAATCAAATTCTAATGTATTTATGCTTAATAAATATAAGCTAATAAGTTACTTGAAACCCTGCTCTGCCAGACATTAAAAATAATTTGAATTAAAAATAATATATTATATTTTTTCTACTGTCTTTTGCCCCAAATATTAAGTCAACTAATTATTGTTAAATTTTTTAAATAATTTTAAAATTGATTAAATTGATGTGATAAGCTATATTGCATACAATGCAAGGGGGCAGGGGGACAACCCACGCTGGCATGATATAAGCGTAAAAAAGTAGTAAATCCAACAAAGAAAAAATATTTAAAATAAAGTAAAAAGGAGAATTCAAAGTAATTTCGAATGATTTTTAAATTAATTATTTAAAATTGAAATTTTTCTACAAAAAAATTACCTTCTTTTACTATACTTTTGTCTCCTCAGAATAATAAATTAAAAAATATGATACTAAATTTAATTTATTTTATTTTTATTTATTATTTAAAATTTTTACAATATTTATTTATTAATTGATTAATTAAATTCGGAAAAATATATTTCTATTTAATTGATTTTTGTTGTCTTAATTGAACTCCAATCTCTTTGGAATCCAATAATTATAATTCTAATCTATGAATTTCTTGCTCACTGTTCTTGAATTAACCTAAAAAAATTATTAATATTGAAAATCTTCAATGACCCAATAAAGTGGAAGAAACCAAGGTACCTGAACAAGGAAAATCTTTGTCGTTGTTTTTAAAACCTAAATAGCCTTATGTAAATTAGAAAAATATATAAATCAACAATGCAGTTGTTTATTTATAAATTAGAGTGATGTAATATTAGTAATTATTACTAAAAAATTTATATTTATGAAAAAAAAATATAATGTAAATGAAACTGGAATGTTTTTATAATTAAAATAAATTTTTTAAATAATTTAAAAACTGATTAAATTGATGTACAATGCCAGGGGGCAGGGGGGACAGTCTACTATAGCATGACATAAATGTAACAAAAATTGTGAAACCAGCAAAGAAAAAATATTTAAAATAAAGTAATAAATAATAATCGAAGCAATTTCACATATTTGTTGAACAATAAATTAAAAAATACGATATTTAATTTATAAATAAAAATTTATTTTTATAAACTTTTTTTATTAATTGATTAATTAAATTCGGAAATATATTTTTATTTAATTAATTAGTCCTATTATTTTGAATTAAATCGAAAAGAAGACTTCTCATTATTTTTGCAGTCTGAGACGGTCACGTGGCCTACTACCTTTAGCCAAAACAACAATGAGCAAAACATACAACTGACAATCGCAAATTTAAACGTCAGTTTTGACAGCTGTAAACATGTCTCCTGTGAACACAAAGTTAGAAGAAAAAGATGAAGAACCATTTGGTTTGGGATGTGCCTTGGAGTTATTTTCAGAAGTTCACGAAGTTTTGGATATGATAGACAATTTAAATAATGTAGTAAACTCGAATCAATCGGTCTCGGAGAAAGCTTACGAGAGATTTATATTCATTTTAAGTCAGTACCAAGAACAGCCCCATTTATTAGACTCACATATCGATGGCTTGCTAGATAAATTCATATCCATCGTCAGAGATCAAAATGTCGAAATGAAAGTTAAACATTTTGCTTTCAAATACATGTTCGTGTTGATTAAAGTTAGAGGTTATAAAGTTGTTGTTCGGCATTTACCACATGAGGTAGGTAAGTCCATGAAACCTTTCTAGTTAACTATTAGTGTCCCCATTTCAGGTATCCGATTTTGAACCGGTTTTACAATTGTTGGAAAGCCAAGATGTGTTCGATTCTGACACTTGGACCACTCGTTATGTTTTATTATTGTGGCTTTCTATTATCGTAATGATTCCTTTCCATATGTCGAGATTAGATGGATTTGATTCCTCGTCTGAAAATTGTGTTCAAAAGACTGTGATGTGTAGGGTTCTCGATATTTGTAAAAGTTATGCCATTGTTACCGACAAATGTCGAGATGGTGCAGCTTACCTAGCTGCTCGCTTTTTAACCAGGTAATTTTTAAACTTTAAAAGGTTTTTCTTTCTTGAAAGTCTCTTTTAGATACGATGTGAAACAACAGTATTTGTCTCAATTTTTCGATTGGGCTTGTAGTTTAAGTGTAGATCCCGATAGTAATGTTTTCGTCAAATATGGCTGTTTAGCTTCCGTTGCAATGATATTAAAGCACGGTAAGAGAGAAGATTTAGTTCCTCATGCTCCAAAATTACTGGAATGGATTGTTAATGCTGAATTTAAAAACAATCCAGGAACCAATATTCAAAAATTGGTTTACAAAAATATTCAGAGAATTGGTAAATTTACAGCTACATTATATCAAGTTTCGTTTTAATTTTAAAATCTGGTTTGTTAGGTTTAACCTTCTTACCTACTCGTATTGCCACTTGGAGGTACGAAAGAGGTAACAGATCGTTGGCTGCTAATTTGAGCGCTGGGGATGTTGGTTCTGTTACCGTCGAGGTGATTAACTCTGATAATGTAACAGCTTCAGAAGATATTGAAGTTCCCGACGAAATTGAAGAGGTGATAGACCAACTCATTCAAGGATTAGGCAGTGCAGATAGTGTTGTAAGGTTAGTTGAAGCAAACAGTTTTGAGTTTTAACTGCATATAAAAATTATTATTTCTATATTTAGATGGTCAGCTGCCAAAGGCGTTGGTCGTATAACAAGTCGACTACCAAAAGAATTGGCAGACGAAGTGGTTGGGTCAGTTTTAGAATTATTTAATCCTAGAGAAGGTGATGGAGCTTGGCATGGAGGATGTCTAGCTTTAGCTGAACTTGGTAAAATCAAAACTGTTAAACAAATTTACTTAAAATTGTAACAAATTTCTAATTGATAGGGCGAAGGGGTTTACTTCTGCCTCAACGCTTGCCGGAAGTTGTTCCAGTGATATTAAAGGCACTGGTGTATGACGAACCAAGAGGTTATTCGTCAGTGGGGTCACATATAAGGGATTCAGCTTGCTACGTTTCTTGGTCTTTTGCAAGAGCGTACGAGACGAATATATTGCAACCGTTTGTTAACAATATCGCCAGTGCTTTATTGGTTGTCACATGTTTTGACAGAGAAGTACGAATGAATATTCGGAGGTATTGTGAGTTTCAATATTTTATTTTTTAGATAAATTGTAGAAGAGCTGCATCTGCAGCCTTTCAAGAGAACGTTGGTAGGCAGGGAACCTTTCCACATGGTATCGACATTCTTACAACTGCTGACTTCTTTTCTGTAAGCGTACGCAACAATGCGTATCTGACTATCAGCACTTACATAGCACAATTTGAAGAATACACGAAACCACTCATCAAACACTTACTCGACAGAAAAGTTGACCATTGGGATATTGCTATCAGAGAGTTAAGTGCAAAAGCCTTGCACAGTTTAACCACCAAGGTACATTTTTATTTTTTGTAAATTATAATCCAACTCATATTAAACAGTAAAAACTTTTTAGGATCCAGAGCACGTCATACATATAGTATTACCGGCTTTATTTGAAAAAACCAACAGCATAGATCTAAATTGTCGTCACGGTGCTGTTATATCGATCGGCGAAGTTTTGCACTCCTTATCGCAAATAGCAAAATTAAAAGGACTGAAAGTTCAGGATTTAATTGATAACCATTTGATCGAGTTGGCTCGTAACCTGGTGACAAAATTCGATGATCGTCTCTATTTTCGTGGAATGGGTGGAGAACTTATGCGGCAAGCTTGTTGTGATTTCATCGAAAAGTGTTCGTTATCTCATTTACCTTTTCACAACGATCAGGTTATTGGTGAGTTGTTCTAAAATTGTCGAATTTGTTTGAAACGGATTATCTTTAGATGTTTGGTTAAAATTATTAAACGAATGTTTATCTTATGATGTTACGAATATAAGAATGGGTGCTATTAATGCAATGCCTGCGCTTTTAAAGGAATATTATAACAACTCATCAGAAGAATTCTTGAAAAAACAAGGCGATCTGGTCCAAAAGTACATTTCTGAATTATCTTCGAGCAATCAAGTGAGTCGGATGGGGCATTCTTTAGCTTTAGGGACTTTCCCTGCTTTTATGCTGGGTCCTCATCTGACCCACATAATTGATGCTTTAATTTTGACAACAAAAATTACACACGATACTTTAAAATGGGCCGAGAGCAGAAGAGATGCTATCAAATCACTTACCACCATTTGTGTCACCATGGAAGAATGTATCGGAAAAGGTTAGTTTAATTTTAACTTTGGTAGAATTACAAGCATATTATTTCGTTTGTTTTAAATTTAAGGTGGTTTAACCGACAATCACGTAGAAAAAATTTATGCAACGTTCAATGACGGATTAAGCGAGTACACTCAGGATAATAGGGGCGACATAGGTGCTTGGGTTCGTGAAGCATCCATGGTAGGATTGCAAAGTTTAACCTTTACGTTGGCCAAATTTAAACCAGAATTGTTGGTCCCTAACCTTGTTTGCAAGGTGGTAGCCGGAATTGCACAACAAGCAGTCGAAAAAATTGATCGTACCAGGGCAGTAGCAGGAAAAATCTTTTACAGTTTTCTTCACAGGTATGAAAAACTAGAAACATGTTCAAATTGAAATTTTACGTTTTTATTATATTTTAGTGAACCAAGAATTCCACACATTCCAAATCATAATAGATTAATTGAAATATTTCCAAAAGACGAGTGCGAGTTACTAAATTGGAATTCTGCAGCTATAACATTTCCAAAATTTGTCCTCTTGATTCCATTTCCAGATTACACGTACAATGTACTTCTGGGCTTTGTGAGCAGTGTGGGAGGTTTAACAGAAACTTTGGTAAAACCAACAAAAATTGCAAAAAGTATTTTTTATTTGGGTGTAAATTTTTAGGTGCGTAATTCTAGTACGTCCTTATTTAATTACTTGAAATCTCTGGAAGAACAGAAAAATATTGGGGAAATTGTGCGTCACTGTGATGTAATTTATAAAATTTTTTGTGATTATCAAAAAGTCGACCGTATAGTGGTGTCGATGTTTAGGTGTTTAAATAAATTGATGGGTTCCGGATGTTTAGCTTCCTACATCACCGATCCTAATGCTGATTTTGCCAGGAAAATACTGAAACTTCTTCAGTCAGAAATTGGAGATTGTAAAGATATTTACAAACTTATCGATGGAATTGAGCTGCTGTGTCAGTTTTTGCAGGTAACAATTTTACATTTTAGAAGCAGCCCATCAAAATAAATGTTTTTCAGATTAAAACGGATGTGTGTGGTAGTGCCTTGGTGCAACTGAGTATTTTGCTGTGTCATCGTCAAAGTTATATACGGAGGTCGACTTCGAGTAAACTCTATGAATCTCTTCTAGTTTACGGCGATGGAAGTATCATTCCTGAAGAAAATTTGGATGAAATTATGAATTTGTTGAGTAGTACGAATTGGGACGACCCTGTGACTGTTGTGAAACCGATTAGAAACACTTTATGCGAATTAATGAACATTCGAGTTCCTATACCCAAAAGGAAAACTTAATTTTTAAGTATTACTTCTTATTAATTATAATTTAAAGCTTTAATAGTTTTACTAATGTGATTTTTTATACTTTCAAAGTTAATAAATTAATATTTTACGCATTATTTCCGTTTTCATTATGGTTGATGTGACGTAACTGCCATCGTACGGACAATGCATTTTCACCAAGCCCACGTAGCATCCCTTCTACTTGGTTACGCCACTGGCTGTTTTGTGTGATGTAAACATCATTATTAGTAAATAATCTATGTTGTGGTAAATATATTACTCCACGTTATCAATACGAGCAGATACCGGATAATCTGCTTTCGTTTCAGTTGTGTTGTTATAAAAAAACATTGTATACTTTAAAATTGGTTATTAATTAAATAAAGTCCGTGTATTTTGTGTGATTGTAGTGGACAGATATTGATAAAATCCTAAAATATAAGTGGTAGCCGTTAGCGAGAAATTAAGGGAGGAAGTTGTTACTGCTCATTTCACTACAAGTTTAACTTTTAATTCTCATTGGTTTATCCCGTTGACGACATATTCAAGGCTCATACCAGTTTTTTTCTTTAATCTCAAGTAATTTAATGTAAATTTAGAATGAGCAGAAATTGGTTTACCTTCAACATTTTAGAACTTGATCAGTGCCTGTCCCCACTATAATCAGGCGAAGTCTATTGACATTGTTATTTTATTCCTTTTAGATCGCTTTGATTGTGTTGTAGGCTTTGAATAGCGCAAAATGATGGTCAGTGAGTGTGGATACATTGCTTTTTTCTTTCTATTTCTACCGTACATTGAAAGTGGTAAGAGTGCTTTATTACAACTCTTTTTTTTTTTAATAAAGCTTTGTGCTTCGTTTTGTGAAGGATCTGACCAAAAGACTACAATGTAAAATTTTGAGTCAAATAAAAATGTACAAGGTTATTACAGTGGCAGTTTGCCTTAAAGACCACAGGGTCACATGCCCTCCCGTACCAAAAATAAGCATCAAATTAGAATAATACTTTAGAAATATGTCTGGTTCAAAAATAAATCTTTTATATTTTTTTGGGAACATATTGACAACTTATCAACGATAAAAACAGTACAGACATGTCCAGCTAGCGCTAGTATACAAAGTTAGTCAACGTATCTCCACTCACTGCTTGCAATACCGGTGCGCAGGACGCTCTAAAAGTCATTTTTCACGAACAATTACACTGCTTTTTGTATTATACATTAAAAAAATTGAAAAATTTCATTTTTGTTAACAGCGCATCGCTTGAACGAATATATCTCTCATTACGAACCTCTCACCTACAATTCTGCAGAAGTGCACCAAGCGCACTTAAAGGCAAGGAAATCGGTGGTTGAAAATAATATTGTTCACGTGTCCTTTCGAGCTCATGGACGCGAATTTAAACTGAAATTAAAAAAAGATCTCGCAGTATTTAATCAAAATTTAGAAGTACATGGATCATCCGGTCCGATTGAAGTGGACTCATCTCACATATATCATGGTCATCTCGTCGGTAGGTTTTACAATAATTCTTCAAAAGTAGAAAATCCATTTTATACTGAAAACTCTTTGCTTTCTTTAAGATGAACCTGATGTAAGTTCGGTGTTTGGTTCGTTAAGGGATGGAGTGTTTGAAGGTAAAATTGTATCCCCAAAAGGTTCATTTTATGTGGAGAAAGCGCATCACTATTTTCCACATGAAAAACATTCCAACAGAACGTTTCATTCCGTAATATATCGCGAGGACCATGTGCAAGATCCTTATCAATTTCAACGTCATGGTAAGATCTGAATTTGAGTTTTTGCAAACAAACAGAGATCTTTTCTAAATTTAGGCCACGGGGGAGGCTGTGGTATTACTGATGATATTATTCAATGGATGGATGGAATACAAAATTCAGTCGTCGACAACGAATCACCCTCAGTTGCCGAAATCGATTCAGTTTCAAGTCAAGATAATTTTAATAAGTATTTCAGGGAAGCAAATTACATTCGACATAAACGCGCAACGCGTTTTAGGAATGAGCCCAAAAACAGTTGTTCCTTACACATCCAAACCGATCCGCTTATGTGGAAACACATTCGAGAAGGATTTCCAGAAGTAATATTCCAATATTTGATACCATCTTTAACTCTGAAATGTTTTTTCAGCACGCAGATCCAAGTAAACGAATTGAAGTTAACGAAAAAACTCGGGAAGAAATTTTATCACTTATTGCTCAACATGTCAATGCTCTTAATTACATTTACCGCGACGCTAAATTCGATGGAAGAAGCGAACACCGCGACATTAACTTTCAAGTTCAAAGAATCACAATCTTAGACGATTCAGCCTGCAGATGCACAAACGCTCAGTGCGAAATTAATCAGTTCTGTATGGAAAGCACAGACGTCCACGATTTTTTGAACGTTCACTCGTTGGGCAACCACGAAGATTTTTGTTTGAGTTACGTTTTCACCTATAGGAACTTCATCGGAGGTGCGCTAGGTTTAACATGGTTGGCTTCGGCTACGGATGGGCCGGGAGGAATTTGTGAAACTTTCAAAACTTACATCGAAACGATTGATGGAAGATACCAATCAACTAAGAGGTCTCTTAACACCGGAATCATCACGTTTGTGAATTACCACAGTCGAGTTCCTCCTCAAGTCTCCCAGCTTACTTTGGCTCACCAAATTGGTCACAATTTTGGATCACCAGTAAGTTTCTTCTTGGAACGACCATATTTTGCTGATAAAACAGTTTTAGCACGACTATCCGCCTGAATGCAGACCTGGTGGACCAAACGGAAATTATATCATGTTGTCACAAGCGGAGACAGACCGAACAATAGCAAGTTTTCCGTTTGTAGTATTGGAAATATTTCTAATGTTTTGGACGCAATTGAAGATGACCCAAGAAGGAACTGCTTGACTGCGTCCAGAGGTGCTTTCTGTGGAAACAAAATTGTGGAAGCTGGTGAGGAATGCGATTGTGGATTCGACGAGGACGAATGCCACGAACAGTGTTGTTATCCTAGAATACTTGGTAACTATCTGAGAGCTCGTGCTGGTCATTCGGATATTAAAGGATGTCAACTTAGGAGAGGCGCACAGTGCAGGTAATTTATTTTCAGTTATTGGAACAAAAACAATACATTTTTTCTGTAGCCCAAGTGCAGGACCTTGCTGTAAAAGTGAAACTTGTTCTTATATTTCACTTAACGAGCAGAAAGTGTGCAAAGTCGAATCCGACTGTTACGGATCTTCCAAATGTAACGGAACAACGGCGGAGTGTCCTTATTCCACGCCGAAACCAAACAAGACCAGGTGTAATAATGGAACCCAGCTGTGCTTTAGTGGGGAATGTTATGGTTCAATTTGTTCGGATTGGAACTTAACCGCTTGTTCTTTGACTTCTCAAGAACACCCAAACTGGGATAAGAGGCGATTGTGTGAACTTGCCTGTCGAAATGGAACGGATGTTTGCAGAAGTACAAGCGAATTTGCCCATTTGGTTGATTTACCTCCAGGAGGTATTAGTTTAATGCCCGGTTCTCCATGCGACAACTTCCAAGTAAGTACACGATTGGAGATGGAGATTGGAAAAAATTAATACAATCAAAATTTTAGGGTTACTGTGACGAGCTTTTGATATGTAGAGCAGTTGAAGATCACTTTGGCATAAGATCAATACGTCATTAATTAAAGAATATTGTACTAATTAATTATTGTTTGTTTTTATAGGAGGTACATGCAAGTCTGGGGTATGCAAGTGGTTCGGTTAAAAAGCTAGGGCTGAAAGAATCTAATTGTGTAAATTTTACACATATACGCGACCGCTCGTGCTATAAAAATTGACGCAAACGGCCGACTGTGAAAAAAATCATATTATTTAATTTCACGTAAATATTCTTTAATTTTTTATTATATTCTTTCTCCTGACTGGTTAGTTTTGCAAAAAGAAATAAAAATTTTATAAATAACGGTGAAAAATTTGATTGTTTATATTATTTTCTTAGAATCTGATAGTTCTACGAAAAAATTCTTTCTTTTATGTGACAAAAATACTATTACTATAATTCCCCGAACAAATTCTTCAGGGTTTAAAAACGACGGCGAAGAATTTCATTGATAATATTATTTTTTGAATGCGATAATTCTACGAAAACATTCTTTCTTCTACCTGACAAAATACTATTACTATAATTCCCCGAAAAAATTCTTTAAATTTCAGAAAACCCCGGCGGAACAGTTCCGCGAAAAAATTTTTGTACTACCAGACAAAAATAGTACTATAATTCCCCGAAAAAATTCTTTAGGTTCACGGCGAAGAATTTGATTCTTTATATCATTTTCTTAGAATCTGATAATTCTATAGAAAAATTCTTTGTTCTACCAGATAAAAATAGTACTATTATTCCCCGAAAAAATTCTTTACGATTCGGAAATGACGGTGGGGCATATGACTGATTGTTTATACTATTTTCTTGGAATCTGATAGTTTTACAAAAATTTCTTTGTTCTACCAAACAAAAATATTAAAAATATTATTCCGAGTATGCAATAATAATAATATTATTATGTAGGTTCAGACTGGAAAATTATTTTTGTAGAAAAATCAAAATTTTGAAGTTCTACCACTGTTAAGGGTAGAATTTTTGTTTACATTTTGTTTATTCTTTTTTTACAGGGTTCCGTTCAAAAAATTTATGTTCTTCCTCTGCGTACGTAAATTTTTTTGGTAGTATAGGCAGTGGCGGTTTTTCATAAAGGGCTAAGGGGCACGTGCCCTCCCATCCCAAAACCAAAAACAATAGAAGGATAGATTTTCATTATAAATAAATAGCCCTTCCACTAGAAAATATCACGAGCCACCACTGAGTATAGGTACTCAGTATAGCGATCAATACTTTTCACGAGTCCTGTACCTTATAATAATATAAAATAAATTAAATTATTTTAAGAATTTCAAGTAAATTTTTATTTCAACTGCAAAAAAATAAAACAAATTTGGGAAGAGAAAAGTATAGAAATTTGTAAAAGTAGTAGTAATTTTGTAAATTAGATGGCGCCGGGTGGACTTTGTTGCGATGTAAACACATCAACACAGGTTATCAATAAGAGCAGATGTGCGTTCGTTTCAGTTGTGCAGTTGGTGGAGGAAAGCGACGGTATTATACTTTTAAATTAGTGTTAATTAAATAAAGGCGGTGTATTTTTAAACGAAATAACGTAAAATAATTAATCTTAATATTTAAAACAATTGAAAACATACGCATGCGTGCTTTAAGAATTAGACAAAGGTTTAGCGTGCATTCGGGATGAAACAGTCAGCTGTGGAAGAAATGGCTTAGATCGTTTTGGGTGTGTTTTAACTTGTGTTGTGGGCTTTGTGTAGTGCAAAACAATGTTCAGTGAGTGTGGATATATTGTTTTTTTCTTCCTATTTCTACCCTACATCGAAAGTGGTAAGTGCAGCCTTTCGTTACTCCTCCATTCTGTGTTTATGCCCTTTGTGTCTCATTACGTCAAATTATTAATCCACTCAAAATATAGCAATTTTCGTGAGGAATTTATAAAACAAGTGATCTACCTGGTACCCGATCCCACATTCACCAAGACAATCCAAAAATGACTCATAAATTGAAATGTATAAAAACACATCAATCCTAATTTTTGTTTTGTTAAATAATTTTAAAATATAAAATTTACATTTCGCGTTTACCTAATTTAATTTTCGACTACAAATTACTGCCGGAATATTTTTGTATTATTAAATTTTACCGTAGTAGAAATGCAAATTTTGAATTACATGCGGTTTTATTAAATTGAAATTTTTGTGCGTCACCTAATAAAATTTGATTAATAATTAAATTTAATTGTCATTCTAAAAATAGCCATGGTTTTGGGTTGGGGGTGTGCGTGTATTTTGTTTATTTTTGGAATTTCGTTCCATATTTTATTGGTGCACATCTTAGCTTTCTTGCGAAGTAGGTATGTAATTTAGGAATTTTCTACTTAGAAAATTCAATTTTCTCTTTTCCACGTCTCGGGCTTCCTTAAAATGTTAATTATACCAAGATTTCGAAAAGGAAATTACGTTATTAATAGACGATATGAAACAGGATGTACACTTAAAGAATTACAAGTCGAAAATATACAGGATGGCTACTAACAGGTTCTCAAAAAATGACGGAACAGGTGACTTGTCGATCTTAGTTGAAAAGATCTTTGGAAACGAAAGGAGGCTTTGATTTCACTTTGATTTCTTAAATACAATAATTCAATCAAGGTTAAACTCGAAACTTTTGTCATTAAAATGCAGAGTCAAATTTGAAAAAGAATAAATCGAAAGTAGACGAATGCAATTTATTTGTGTTGAAAATCTAACCATTCAAGTTCTGACAAAGAAATTTTATTCTCAACTACATTGAATAGTTGGAAACTGAAGAAAATGTTGGAGTTGTGTTAATTAGTTGTCTACGTTGTTGAATAGAGTCAATGAGTCAAAATGTTCTTGTGAAAACCCAGATTGTGAAAACCAGCGACGTAGATAAAACCACCATAGTGAGGGAGAGAAGGCTTCTATCGCGATTATTGATAATGCACACTCCTCTTTACCTTACTTCGTTATTCTAAATAAGCGAAAAAATTAAATATTACTTCGTCTCTAATTTAATCTATTTTATGAAATAATTGCTCGTCTTTTTAATTCTACCTCCGCTTTATTTAATTATTCATTTTTCTTATTTCCATATGCATTACGGATTTCAGATTTAATTAAAATACATTTTTACAACTACGCAACTGAATGTGGTTTGAGAAAAATATAGATAACGTTTTCTTTATTTACCTATACGTTATTATTTTTTTGAAGTGGAAAATTGTTTAGTAATTACACATCAAATTGGTTAAAATAAAGTTCCAATTCCGTATTAAGTTGTTTGTACTCTCTTATTATTATTTATCTTTGATCCATAGAATGTTCTAGATTTCTTTCGACTTTGTTCTACAAAGGCAAAGCTTTTAATGAAACAGCTGTAACCTTCATTTTCGCAGCAGTTTGAAATCTACTGCAGGAACAAAACTCTTCGTTTAATTTTTAAATTAAATTTACACAGAAATACAATAAAATTAGAATTATATTGTGGGTAAGTCACGGGGGAGACGTAGTGTACACGAGGCAGGAAATATTTGAGATAATATGCAGATGGTGGGAAATGCGTGGAATAAATACGAGGAAATTTTCTAAAATTTCCACAGAAATACAAGGAGGAAAAATGATAACCAAATCGGTGTGATAAAAATATTGCATTGTATTAAATTTTTCAACAGATGGGAAATATGATTTAGCTCCAAGCCTGATACGGTCATGGAGATCTCGTTAATCCGTTCAATACTAATCGAAATTTTTGACGTTCGTCGAATCATCGAATAGGAATTTTATAATTCAGAATAAAATGACAAATTCATAACAGACTACACAATGAGGAAACTTTTATATCAGTATGTTATGTTCATATCTATGTAAATATCTTGGTTATTGACGGTGAAATTCCATTACTGCAGAGTGGAGTGTAATTCGTAGTATATAATTATTATGTAATGTAAAATTATATAGTAAATTGGGAAAGATTTGTTTATCCACTGCTGCCTCGATAAGGATGCACTTTACTCCCACTCAACATAGACATAAGTGACTATTTAATTACCACGATAACATTGCTATATCCTGATTCTTCCTACACTGAACAAATCAGGGTTGTTATGCGGATTTTTACGTATGCAAATTTTAAAAAGTTATTAATTTTGAAATTAGATCGAGATCGGATTGTAACAATCAGCATTAAATTTCTTACACCTTGTTTTTGAGTTCCTTGTGGTGTAATAAATAATATTACCATTACTTGGGCTAAAACAACAATCGAGAAAATTTACATTGCAAAGTTTCTGCTTCGATTCACTTCGTTCCGAGTCAAAACAGTAGCTTTGCACTGGGAATTTCTCAATGCGTAATTTTAATTTAAAACTAAGTATAAATTACTAATTTATTCCCAATAGCTCGATAATATTTTTACAACTTCATCAAAATAAAACTTTCAGTTTGTTTTCAGTTTTAAGAAATTTCTGCTAAAAAGCACACATCCGCGCTTTATATTTTCCCCTCTTTTATCTTTGTTAAGTGGTAACTTGTGTGAGAATTGACCTTTTCGCAGCTTTTCAACTTTATGTGGTTTTCATGTTTTTTCTCGTTAATCTCTCTTATGCTCTTCAGCACTAACTCACCCTCTTTGCTTTAAAGTAATTGAAAATCATGTCAAAACTACTTCCTGTACGATTTCATTTTTAAAGCTTTTAGCAACTACCAGACATAGCTGAAATTTTTTGCCCAGTGGCGTTCCAGTGCTCTCGAGTTTAACTGTAAAGAAGGCTTCTTCCAATTTCACACATTATAACGTCTTTCATTGTTGTCTATCCAATAGCATACATTGCATATTGAGGAACCCAGTCATCAAAGGATGGTCTTGGTGTGCAAGATGCAGAAAACCAGGTCCAGGAGAAGGGGTTGCAGGATAATCATGAGGGAAGGTGGTTATTTATTTTATTATACACCAGACTGCAGTTGGGTTGTAATACCACTGCTCGTGGTAGTTTATAATCGATACAACTATATTATAGTACAGTTAATTCATTCACAAGGGGTTTTAGTGGCGGCAGGGTCATTATTCTTCTAAGCAGCTGTCATGTTGGCTTCATAGTTATCAGTGTTTAATTTATCAACAACGTGGTATCCAAGGAAATGTCATTCCCAAAATGTTGTATTACACGTCACCACGCTATCACTGCTTGTCTCCCACTTACCTGTACGCACTTTTTTAAAGCACTCTGTACAAATACTGGAAAAACTAGTCGAAGAACTTAAAATTCTTCATTTATTCCATTTGACCCGCGGAAAGAATATTACACTTTTACAATTTATATTTTTATTATATATCTGCCTATTACGTTTTATTATAAAATTTCTTTATGGTTTGCGGTTTGTTGAGAATATGAGGTCAGTGAAATCAGCAACGTTTTCAAGTCTGGTTTTTATTATTAACTTTTTAATTTTTGGTGAATTTCATATAAAAACGTATGTATATGTGGTTTTTATAGTTTGGAGTGTGTAGACGAGTGGAAATCAATCCACGATGACAAAAATAAATTTTAATGAGCATTCTCTGTTAACTCATAACTGCATCATTAGGGGGCAACACACTTGAGTCAACACGAGGTTAATGAAATAAAAACGTCTCTCATTTAGTTTGTTTTGTTTCCATTTTCTTCTATTAACTTCAATTACGTCATGATAAATTAACGTATTCGTAGAGTATCCATGTATGTTCAGTCGAATATAAAAGTTATTGTCTCCTGGCTGTTTTGTTTGTAGACCTGCAGGCAGGTATCATCAAGGCTATGAAAACGTGAATCACGCAGGAAGTGTCAGTGTCCTCTTTGGATTTACCTTGTTGCTGATTTAAAACGCACATTAGTGCAGATCGATGAAAATATTTTAAATGGGGTAGTAAATACATCAGTGGTGGTGAATATTATAAAAGAGTGGATATGTTTCTCTCGAGGTTGTCGAACTCGCCGAAGCGATCGTGGTTAATATTTAATATCATCGATTCTCTTCTAGTGTTTTCTAATTTTTTTACCATTTTTTTTTACCCAAAGCGACGTCCATACAGCAAAGTTGTTAAAAAGCGATTTAGCGTCTTGGAGCACAATAAAATTTAAGTTATTGTTAATAATATTTTAATAGGGTTATAAAGAGGAATTTTCATTTTACGTAACTGCATTTTGATTGCAAATATTTATTCAGCAAAAAGCAATAAACGCGATTTTGTTGGTAGTTTTGTTATTTTGTTGGTCAAGTGTTTGCTAAATTGCACATAGTGGACATTTACTTTTCCTATCTGGTTTCACAATTGCATTTTCGACGCTTTCGATAGGACATTGATGGAAGTTGGTTCTCTGAAAATGGGGACAATGTGATTATCAGTACGGATCAACATCCCATTTGATAATGGCGCGCAGGAAGCAGCAATATGTTTTTTTTAACGTTGGAACACAATTTTTAAGTATTTTTATTGTTATAGGAACGACTGGCTGCAGAATATTGCTGTACTTTTAAGTCGGTCATTTTATTGCCGGTGAATTTATTTTTATTAACTTCTAAACTTACAATAAAGGCAACGTTTGATTCAATTTCATATTTTCTCTTTTTTGCTATTATTTTTATCTTTTATCCCAAAAACGACTCCGCCATTCATACTGCATTATTAGATAAACGTATTTCTCGTTTATATAAATGGCAAGTGCGGCTTGAAAGGATTGGCTTTTTTTGTAGCGAGTGAAAGCATTTCGGCGACAGATAAAAAATAGGGAATAATCTAAACCGTCCTAAAGGGCGACACCTAAGACCTATCAGATAAAAGAGTTGTCGGAAGATTAATTGAACCAAACATGCTTCTTGTTGCAAGGACACGATTCTTCGGTACGCAATTATTTTTTCTAACTCGCCCATTTGTTTTTGGAGGAACAATGGAGTTATTTTCTGATACAAACGTATTATTTCTTATTACCGTTATAAAAGAGTTATCGACACTCTGAAACAATTTTATGTACTGGCAGAACTATCGGGGTCAATATATCGACCTTTTATATTATTTTTAATTATTGCACGTGTGCCCTCGAGCGTAATTAACTGCTCTCATCAAGTTAGAATTTTTTCAACCCAATTATAGACAAAATCTACAGACTCTTTGATTCGGTTTTCAATAAACAATGAGTTATATTTTATGTTCGGCTTGATTAATGACTACAAAGATCTTCTGGTGACAAATTTAAACTCGACAATATTGTGCGACTGGGCTGCAAAAAACTGACGACTGGTTTCGACTCCATCAGTCATCGGTAGTTCACCGCAGTTTCGAAATGTTAATCACGTTTAAATAAAAGTCATTCTACTTTTATTGCAATCCAAGGGGTAGTAAACCCTGGATATCATTTTGCAAGTAGTTTAATCTTGTTTCATTTTCAAACGCGCACACTAAATTGTGTTCACGAACGTATTCAGAAATTTTCATTTATTTCGAACGATTTGTATGAATCAGATAACAATTTAATGGTAAACCTACACTCCCATTATGCATCGCATCTTTATTAGAAATTACGTACCTACCAATAGAATGTGTACTACGTTTAATATTTAATTATATCGAGGGTAGCAAATTTCTCCCTAGTTACATTAATAAATTTGTAACACCATGTGGATAATCTAATATGTCGCGTATACTTTGCGTGCCTAAAAATTTTCAAACCACTTTTTACACTTTACCAGATTGACATTCTTCGTAATTAAATTATGCTGAAATGTCTCTTCTAACAACAAAATTTATTCTCGAGAGAGAGCCCGAGGGATGTCTTACTGGTCACAGCCCGATAAAAATTTCTACTCATACTGACAATTTTCCGAACAAAATACACGGATTTATATGCATAGAAAATCAATACATCGAATTTTTAAGATTACATTCGCATACTAATCTGAAATGTTGTAGATTTCGAGAAAGATTATTGAAAGGAGAGAAAAGCCACGTTTAAATGGCTAAAATAGTCATAGGAGAACAAATGGAATAGGACAGGTCAAAGATCTAAATACAAGAGGAAGAAGAATTATATGAAAATATCCAGTTTTACCCATTACACATGAAATTACAGCTACGCAATTCTTGACTGGTGAGTGCAAACTGCGTCAGGTGGCTGGAAAGAAACCGAAAAACCAGGAAAAGCGAAGTGTATCAAAATTATTTTTGAAACAAAAGTTAGGTTAGAGGTCATCCTTTAAAATTGAAGTCTAACCTAACTCTTTGTATCTATCTTGCGATTTATAAATAAATTTTGATTTCATGCAGATGTGGTTGTCGTTTAAATTGATCTTTTTGAGGTAAACTCATCAGCTTTGTCCAATATTAGAAAATATCCAGTCTTGTTCATTACACACGAAATTAGAGCAACGGGATTGCTTCTGGAGAGTAAAATCTGCCTTAACCAGTCAGGTGGCTGGAAAGAAACACTGAAAAACCCGGAAAAGCGAAAAGAAATAAAAGCATGTATCAAAATTGTTTTTGTTTTGTTTCAAAAAAACAAAAGAGTTAGGTTAGAGATCGTCCTGTAAAATTGAACCCTAACCTATGTCTTTGTATTTCTATCTTGCGATTTATAAAACAATTTTGAATTCATGCAGATGTGGTTGTTGTTTTGGCTGTTTTTGAGAAAGAGGTTAAGTTTTTGAATTAAAGCTGACATATTTTATCTGCCCTTGGGAGGTAGAAATATCATGCTTGGCAAAACAATAAAAGTTAATAATGAATTTCTAGTTAATTTAATTTTAGTGTTTTAATTCACAAAGGTATGGTATTTGAATGTGGCATTTAACATTCACCTCAAAGAAAACATTTTAATATTTCATTTTTTGTGACACCTCCAGTTCGTAAGTGTAGGTCATAGCAATATATTATAAAGTTAAACATCGTATAATTTCTATTATAAGTCATTTTTACACATGAATAACTATAATTTCTTGTTTACGATAGTTAATACATGCATGATTACGAAGAGAAGCTGTAGAAAATAAAAAGCAAGTTGTTTTGAGGGCAGTTTATTGACAAAATAGAACTTTTTAAAAACACACTCTCGGAAGATGAATTTGTTCTCTCCTGTCATGCACTAATAATTATAAAGCATCCGCTGCATTTAGGAAGACTTCAGAACATTGAATTTAAAATATAATAAACCAAATGCAGGAAGATATTTTTTTACTGATTGGTAAAAGGCAGAGAGAGCGGAACGACTTTCAAAAACAGTTTGCACGTGTTACCTGCTGAAATTCATCCAGAAGACAACAGAAAATGGATAGTATGTATAGGATGGCTCGAAATGAGCTTGTTGCTGTCAGACATAACCTAATATTGTAGTCCCCCCCCTCCCACCTGTCATCGGTTAGTTTATTACCGACAAAAAGTTTCTTCGGCAACAACAATTTAGTCTTACGACAGTAACATACATAATAGATTATCCATAGTTTGTTAACGGATTGCTTGCCTCAAACATAAATCGATCGAATATTTATAGGTGGTTTTTGCTTCAAAAGTTGTGAAACTTATAACGAAAACTGTTCCAAAGTTTTCGAAACTTGGAACTTGTAAATTCGCACGTATTTTTACCGAACAGGAATTAAACGATCATTGATTGGGATATCGAGATCTTCATGTTTGATTTTAATTTCAATTGGGTAGCATAAATATTGCTGCCGGACGTACAAAAAACTCTATTTTTTTGTATTCCCAACTCTTGAGGGCTTACTTACTCTATTGGTTATCGGTTCAATTGCCCGTAAAGCATTTCCAGCATTATCTCATTATTTCTTACCGGTTTTTAATAACTGGATGTAACTTGACATTTCTAAGCACTTTAGAAGCTTCGTTGGGTCTTATTTTTCCATAAAGCTTAAAAAAATTACACTTTAGTATTTTAGAGTCGAAAACTTGACTAGTGGAGTCATACATTTTGGTTACCGCTTTTAAATTAAATTTAGTTTCGTACAAAGGCGCTTAAGGTAGGTATAGTATGCTACCTACAACCGCATTTTCACGCTTGGAATTCTGTGCTGTATAGACATTAGGTTAACCAAACACAAATAAATTTAAGACGTCAAAACATCGAATCCCTTATTTTCACTATACAGGATGATAACTTGCACAATTGGTTTTAAATTGATTTGGAGTTGTGGATAATGATATACGAGACTGATATGAAGCAGTAGGTTTAATTAATACCACAGTACAAACGCATATTAATTTATGTGTAATGTACCTGCCACTGGGGCAATAAATTAAGAAAATAATTAAAAAAAACTTTTAAAGCAATCAATTTTTAAATTAATTAAATTTGTTCTTCGCACACTAAATGAACTAAACGAGAGTTTAGATGAAGCGAGATGGGCATAAAGTGCTTAATTCATGATTAATGTGCCATTGTTATCGATTTTATGTTTGAATTTTTAATTTGCAAGTTTTTATCTGCAATTGGAATTAAAATTTAATTTATTCTTAATTCTGGTCGGAAAGACGGAATTGTTTAAATTGTTGACTAATTTAAGGCAAAATAACTTTGGAGTTGATACAGTATAAGGAAGGATTAGTGTTAACATTTTGATATTAAGTGGAAAACTATCTGGATTATATCATTTCTAAGTGAAATTTCTAGCGAAACTCATTTAACTTTTGCCAAATTACAAACGAAAATGTATTAAGTACACTCAACTTTAGAGAAAGAAGATTTAACTTAAAGTATTGTTACGTGTTCGAATCAACAGTTAATTTGCATTAAAGCTTCTTGTTTTGTTTGTCCCTTATTACTGGTGTTAGGGGTGAACGACAACACAAAACGAAAAATTGCTTTTTTGCTCCAAGTTGGGATTTGGACTTGTTTATTTCGAATTTTTCTAAATATTTGCCTAGTACTCCCACAATTAAGTTTTTCTTCTAGTATTACATCTTTTCAAGTTTCCGAAGCCAATAAAATTTATCATTGACAAACCTTCAGGACGTCTTGAATCGATTTTCTGAAATCTTTTTACTGCTACAACTATATAACATTACTTTGCTTAATACTGATTTATTGTAAATCTGCCACTGGAGTTTTGATAACACAGGAAGTCTTTAGAACTGATATTGAAAAGCTTACTTCATCAACCAGTTTCAGTTTTTCAACAAAATTATTTACTGCTGTTTGTGAAAAAGGTTAACGAGGTTGAATTATTTTTACCCTATAATTAATTATGTCACGGTTTATCGATCGATTGGTGTGCAATTCACACGGAAGTATTTAAATATTTGCTCATAAGATAGCGTGGATATTTAAATTTTCATACTTATACCCATGCAAAATTTCTAAACAATTATTTTTTCGATCCATCTGATTTATTTTCCATTACAATGAGAATCAACCGAAATAACTCGCAAAATAGTATATTACATTCAGGAGGTTATTAATAACCGGTTTACTCCCGAGTAGTGCGCTAAGTCCCCTCCCCAGAAATTAAATTGCGCGAGCGAACGTGAGATTTTCCAGTGCATATTTTACTTTACGAAAAAGACTTGACGAATATGATTGAATCATTGTATTTAAAAGAAAAAATTCATAGTACACATTTTTTCAAATCTAATAATGCAAATTTGTGTTATTGCTTTTAAAGAAGAGCACTTGAACTGAACTTCTCGTGCGATGCTAAGCAACAATGCATTTTGTTTACAATCTTAAATTACCAATTCAAATGCGAGGTCTGTTTATATTACTATTGAGAATTATGCGCACCAGTTTTGATCGGTTTTAACACTACATATTACTGTTCATTATTGTAATAACTTCAATCTCGATTCGAGAATTGGAACGTCGATTTTCAACCGAAACATACAACACAGTTCATGTATTTCAAAAAAACGTTGTCCGTTTTCATTGATTCAACGAACAATTTCGTTATTCATCCGAACCAACCTGGTAGATTTAAAAAAGCGTGATATCAATATTTTTTACTTAATTAACGTTGCTCAAACATAATTCTTGGTCAGTTGGTGGTCGGTTTGTTTTATAAAAATAAAATAATTTTCTTTTTTTTTGCATGAACCAGATTAAAGTAGCTTATCGACCGTAATTGTGTTCACGAAGCATGTACCGATGTAATCGTTTGAAGTTGTTCCTGTTGGACATCACAATAATTGTAAAGCTTTAAGAGTTGGCAAACTAGAAGATACCATTATTTACTTCAAAGAAAGGATTGCATACATGACAGGAAAATTATATTTACGTAGCGGAGACAACTCACGACACGTGAAACATTTATATTTGTAATCATTTGAATGAGAAACTTTTGGAATTGTTTTTTTTTTCGACTTTCATTTTAATAAAATAAAGAGCATTTAGTTGGGGGTTCGTTTATACTACCCTTCTCAAAAAACTTCGTACGGAAGTATTTATGGTTTGGCGAGACGTATATGTGTTTCTATTATTTCAGTGGTTTTGTTTTCGCAAAATTCAAATTTGGAATGATTATTATATTTTTTCAGCTCCGAGCAACGCGCGGGCGTCGTGCCATTTGCATAGCCGGCACTTAATTGAGTATTTTTTAATCTGTCGTGAAATCCTAATTAGAATATTGTGTAGGAACATGAATAAACAAATCAGTTGTTTATACAAGCCCGAATTAACTCTCGATTGAGTGGATAATCAAAAGTTAAGGTAGGTTAATTTGCTACTCGAGTTGGATAAGTGAATTACCACAAAGGGTGTACTCAAACAGCTGCTAGCTGTCGCTAATTTTTATATCGATCATCTTGGTAAAGAAACGCAGCAAGGGCAATAAATTTGGTTTTATGAAGTAGAACAGAATTTTATGCAATAATGATATAGCAATGTATATATTTTATGAAAATTGTTAAAAAATGGAAAATTATTTACATATCAGAACCGAAAAAGAATGATATTATGAATACCTAAACACCAATAAATTTTGAATAAGTTCCACAATAAATATTCAGGAATAAATTGACAAATTTATTGGCAAATGTAAATTGGTTATAGCAAACGTAGCTTGTGAGGATTTGGAAATTCTTATCGAAAATTGCGAATTGCACCAGACTTACTGCATTATTGCGGAATGTTTAATTTGGTCTTTATCAACAATATGCAAAAAAGGTGATCTGACTGGAGAATAAATAGAATTTATGAAAAGTGTTATGTATAAAACATAAGCTCATTTACAAGTTGCAGTGGCAAGTTTATGCTAATTAAGAAAGCTTTACGTACACCGCTCCTTGATATTTGCACCTAAAACGTTGCTTTTGACCCAGACAAGTTTGAATTTATTAATAGATAATAATTTCAACTAATGTTGAGTAGATTAAATTAATTGGAAAACTAAGTTGCAGGCTTTGTAAAATAATCCCTGCTGGCGTTTTTTCACCGCAAGCAAGAAAATTACTTCGGCGGTTACCACCGACATAAATGTTGAGCATAAATTTTTCGCTAATTCCACACACAATACATATTTTCTTTTTATGTCCTTCGCCCTTTCAAAAGTAAACTGTACTACAACACAGCTGAGGTAAACATATCGATTCATCTCGCATGAGGGGCCCTTGTTCTAATCGATTTGTTTTAAAAGGGAATTTTAATAGCACTGCAGCATTAGCGAAAGCTCTTTTAGTTTAATAGGGCAATTTTCCTCGTTTTCGAAATTGTTAATGCAAGCCTGCTTTTAATTATACGTCTTTCTTCTTTACATTTAATTTCATCAACTTAGTAAATTTGCCCTTATCTGTTTAGCTCGATTTGAAATTATTTTCGAAAATAATGTAGTCTCATATTAATCAGCTCGACTTCTTTGCTGGTAATGAAAGAAAGTTGAAGCTTTAATTTGAAACACGAACTTTTAACTGGAGTAGAAATTTTAATTGAAATGCATAAATGAGTGAAACTTAAAATTGTAATATGCAATTACTTCGTCCCTATTACCAGTAGTGGTTTAACCCAATTTTTTGTTTCGTAATTAATGGTCTAAATTTTGTTGTTTATACGATCAATTTGGGTTAGAAGAGCAAATACCAGAATACGATAGGAAAATAGATGAGGAACGCTCGAGGTGAACGAGCAAGATAAAGTAACCATCAAAACGTTAAACTTAATTAAAGAATGAAATAAAGGATTTGTAAAATAAAAGTAATAATCGTGCTTAAGAATGGACCATAATTGAAGCTCACAATTTGTGATGAAATTAGCTGAAAGCGGATTATCGAGTTATTACTTGGAAAAAACTTGGTTACCCAATCGAGACGCAAACCCTAGATTTCTGAAATATGCTCGTTTAGACTCGAGATAAAGGTAAATAAATTCTTGAGCTCAAATGCCATTCAATCTAAGCAGCTCCTGCATTTTTCTACAGAGTTGAAATAGAAAATGCAGGTTTTCCGAATGCAAATGCATTCCTGACCGGATTAATATTTCTGAAATATGAAACTTCTGGATCCGTACTCGGCAGAAATGCGATGGCGGTCGACTTTGTACATTCAAATTTTATAGTTGGCCTTTGTTGGATTTATAAATCTTGAAAATACTTTCCTAGTTTCTTATTTGCAAAAATGCCTCGATAGTTATGCAAATGATTTAGATTTGGATGTATTACTCAAGTTTGATCCGTTGCATAGAACTTGTTGAATATATACGTGGAGTGAATATTGTGAATATAAATTAGATATTACGACGAGTGCAACTGCTTACTTGGCGTAATTCATATACAACGATTTGCATTCTTCGAGCAGTTCAATTTGACCACGATTGGCTGGAAAACCGAGCGATTTCGGGATTAATCAAGGCATGGAATGAAAATATAGGACGATCTGACTTATCGAGATATGAAATTTTGCACATATTGCATATTATTATTTGGTGCTGGGTGAAACAACAAAATTTCAATAAATCCCGCAAAAGTAACTAAATTACAACGTGGTAACTTAAAAAGCATTTTAAAAGTTGTGCATGAAGTTGAAATTGAGGAACGAGCGTGCTGTTTAACTTCAGATAAAACTTTCGATTTTTTTCTTTTTTTTCTATGGCAATCAAAGAAATAAATTTTTGGTGATTGTGCAATGTGTGGTATCAGGAAATAACATTGTTAAATTGAGCGCGAAATAGGACATCCATTTGAAAGGGCATCAGATTCGTTCTGTTGTCGTTACGGAAGAGTCTGTTGTGACAAAAAATTTACTTACCTCAAATTTACAAGTTACTGCCAGGCGTTCTGTACTGGGGTGGTTCATACGAAAATGGGATAAGTGAATAGAAAAATAAATTGAAGATTAACTCGGCAATTTATTTCGTGTCGCTTATCTAGCACGTTACAAAATTTATAATGCTGAATGAGGAAAAAGGGAAACTTGACGTATGAGTGATAAAATTTGATGGATTGGTTTCGATGTTTTTCTTTTCTTCAGAAGAAAGATATGAATACGATATGAGGGCCTCGCTTGAGGGAGGGGGGACGAACTTATTAAAAATTATTTTTTTGGGGTTTCCCCCTCAATCGAAGAAACGACTTTGAACTTTCAAATGTTAACGTTCGGAAATTAACTCAATCGGGGAATAATTATTTTTAATTAATTGATAGGAACCAAATGAAATTGTTAAATCAACAAATAATTTATTTTCTACGCTTTTATACAAAGTTCTTACAAACAGCGTTTATTTACAAACAAGGGGACGAACCCCTAATTCGCTTTTTTATTTTAGGGTGGAATTGTTTGGTTTGCGTAGTATATTTTGTTACGTTTATTACTGCGCTTCCGTCAATAAATAGAGGCACAATAGTTTGTTGTACTGTGTTTTCGTGATATTTTAACTAAATTTGATTTGGGAGGGAGCCGTGTGGGATCATTATCGATTGGGATATTAATTATGGTCAGTTATGCACAAGCGAATGTAGATTAGTACAATCGAGGGGGTAGGGAAACTATAACCATATAGCGGAACTGGAAACAATCAGCCCTTAACGCTTTACTAGTAATAACATTAATATGGGAGATCGATGACTTTGTAACGTCCTAAATTTGCCTTGAATGTGGTTTCCATTAAATGCAGAACCGCACATCGCATTGCCGAGCTAGATTACCGGCGAAAGCAGCAAATTTTGAGATAAAGTAGGATTCGCAATTTATGAGACCTACTAGTCTGGAACTACAAAAGTGCGAAGGCGAGAAGCATACGCAATGCGTTTTATAAAAGATGCGAGCCAGCGCTACGTGAAAATTCTGCTAGTCTCAAATGATGAGAAAATGTGCAAAAGCATTTTTCACATTGCTCTTCTAATGTAGTCAGATTTAACTTAAATTTATTTTATATTTTTTTATTCTGCAGTAGGTATGTGTGTGTTGTAAAGTTGAAGTAATAATAACGAATAGCGAATTTCAGTTGGAGATGGAAAATTTATGATTAAATTTTCTTAGAAAGGTTTTTTAAATCGAGATATCTAAAAAATATGTAATAGAAATGACAAAGTGAAAAATTTTCTTTTACTCAACTATATTCAGCTAACGTTCGCAATAGCGGGCAACATATTGAAAGGAAAACTGCTGAATATACGCCCTAAAATAAATGTTTGCATTTTGAAAACAAAGCTCATGACCACTGGGATTTTCCTCTAAAGCAGTTCAAACAACTACCAGTCTTTTTGTTTTACAACTCACGTGCGTAAACAACGGTATGCACTAATTTTCTAGTTACGTTTCACAAAAGCAAGACAGCTGTGATAATATTAAAGTTATCGATCTCCCACTCGAACCCTTTATTTTTACTATTTCTGGTCATTTTAATGCTCGTTTTGGTCCAACTGTTCGGTCATTTTATTAGCAGACTCCAAGTTGAATAAAATTCTTTACAGTCGCTTTACTTTTAGTGTCTGCAATATTTGATTATATTTAGGAAGTGTCTTAACAAAACCACCACACCTAAATTGACGCGACTTTTGCATTAGTATTCCTGTAACGTTTTCACGCCTCATATGTTGCTGAATGCTTTTATTTTATATCTAACGTACAATTTGGACTAGTGTTTTCGAAACGTTTAAACCTAGTCGCCCATTAACGCAAGACATTCCAATGCACCAAAAATATACTGCGTGGGTCCACACACTGCAACAATGCGCTTTTCAGTTTAATCAAGTTAATTCTCTCGATTCGGCAATTACTCTTTCCTTATCTGGTTCCATTAAAATCACTACCATCGCTTTATCCACCAAAATAGGGTGCAAAACTAAAGCAGAAAACGCACAAAAATATGGGCTTCCCATACATCATCATCAAAATTAATGTCTGAAGAAAATATGGAAAAATTTTTTGGAAGGCAATTATACCCCCTAAAACTGCATATCAAATCGGTGAGGGATACCGCGATCTCTTCCTTGTTAATTACTAAGGTAACTAAGAGGCCAACCGATCTCTCGGCTGCCATCACGTGATAGTGTAGAATTCAATTAATATGCAACTCGTTCACCTAATTTGCGCGGCCTGAAGGCCGCGCTGATGCCATTAGTCTACCATGTTAATTTACAATTTCATTTTATTTATTTGAGTGGATGTCCTATTTCGATAAATCCATCGTACAAGTAAAAACAAATAAGTTAAAACTTAACCAAACAAAGCAAATACCGCCTTGTTTACAGTGTTGCCAGATTGGGCCATTTATCGCAAATTGAGCGATTTCCACAACAGATTTGCGATAGACGCGAATTGGCTACTTTGTTTCAATTTTATTATTTCAACTTTCTTTAACTTCCGTAGTTTAAATAAATTTGAAGCAATTGAATATAATTTTCGTATGAAGAGTCCAGTAACTAAGTTCGGTAACGTTGGTCACGTTGAGGGCTGTGAAACCCAACTTTGGCCAGTCGCTTCGTTCCGTAACCCATTATAAATCCAGAACATCTTGTTAAAATTTGAAAAATATATCAAAATTCTTATCAGAATGTATTTATTTACCCCTCCCCCTTCGCAAGAATAAAAGGTCTTTCCTTTGATCCAGGCTACGACTCCAAAAAATTTGGCAACACTGCTCGTAAAGGCCATCCGGAGTCAAGGATAAAATAATGAATTTGGAAACTATTTTTAATCTTGTAATAAACAATATTAATAACAAAATTCGTCGTTAATTTAACGATTTTAACAAAATATTAACGATAACAATATTTTGGAGTGGAATCGCTGTGGAAATTTGGTGTGCAAGTGAAGAGAAATCTGAAGAAATACCAGAAAGTCTAATGAAATCTTAAGAAATGCTATAGGAAATCTTTGGAAATCCTAGAAAATTTTAGGATATTCAATAAAATTCTAGAAAATCTTGGGGAATCCCAGGAAATCTTAGAAATACTATAGACCAGCTTTTTGCTTATTCAACTTTTTCGAAAAGAAATCTTAAGGCAATACAGGAGGAAATCCGGGAAAATTCTTCAAAAATCTCGTAAAAGGAAATCTTGTGAAAAAATAATTACATTATTACCACGAAAAATTGGAGAAAATTTGAAAAATCTTAGGAGATAGAGAACAAAAATCTGCCTTGTGACCGCCCCTCGCAATAATTTAACCAAAAAGGATTGATGAGGGTGGATTTCCTAACGTTTCTTTAGATTTCCTAAGATTTTCCTTCGGATGATTATTCGATAGGTAAAGTAGAGCACTAAAAAGTAAAGAAACAAAGTAAATAGTAAAACACATTGATTTGAGCGCCGAAGCAAAGATGATGGCAGGTTTTGGGGATCAAAAGGAGATGAATGTATGTTATTGGTTAAAATACGAGCTGCCGTCTTATGTATTTGTTCGCAATAAAATTTCAAGGCTATGTCTATTAAAATTAATATATTTAATTTATTCAATATCATTAAATTTCGAATTTGTTTCTTCATATTTGTGGCTTGTTTTTACGATCAGCCCAAAACTGAGACAGCAGTTGAATAACTGCATTGGAATGTACGAGCATCATATTGCGTCAATGAGCTTTAATCGGCAAAATTAAATAAATTCGTCATTTAACTAAAATTCATTACCATTTTACTATGTGTAATTTGCTCCGGTTAAATTATTTCACAGAACGAAAATTATGTATACGTAGCTAATGGAAATTTAATTGTTACGAGCAATCAGCTCCACCAGAGCACCAGGGGTGTAACAAATATTTTTGGAAGAACTATTCCGAAAATTATTGGCCTGGTAAAGCAATATATGAACGAGAAAATCGGATGCGGAACATTGAGCTCAATGATGTGGTAGCTAATTGCACGATGTTATTCAAATTTATATCCTCCATTTGGTTTTACTCTTATTTCGGGTTATCCTTACCTCGAAACATGCACGTGGAGAAGTAATGTGATGAAGCTCTCTTAATTTGAAACCTCGATCAGAATGACTTTTGCGTTGGAAAATTTAAATTTATGATCTTAATATCGGGGAAGCTCTTGGAGGAAGCTTATATGCATGGAATATTGAAACTAATTTCTTTTTTTATTAACTCCGATTTGTTTGGTATTTTGGAATTGCATTATCTATCAGTATTGTTTTGTTTTCGCATTTTCTGGAAATCTAAAGAAAGCACTTCATTTTTTACGATTCGGTGTCTAAAAAATAATCTAAAAAGGTCGCAGAGCTGGTAGACTCCTCGGTGTCTCGAATTGTTATTTATGTGTCGGTCTTTATTTCGTATCTAAAACAAGCGTGTTCACAAATAGCTTTTTGGAAGATAGGCGAATTTGATGAAATCGTACGTCTTCATAACTGACAGTGTACTTCTTGCCAATTTACATGGCGCTCTGTTTGGAAAGCAAATTGTCTGCTAAATAATGGAATCGCAAAGTGTTTACCGAGATGCACGTGCAGATTCACATGTTTTTTTTAGTAAAATAATTAACTGCCTGTACACGCTCAAGTAAGTTTACACTTTTTAAGCAAAAGTTTCATAAAAATGGCTAAAATGAAAAGTTTTTATGTGTAGAGAGAATACTTTAATATCTGAATATTTATGGAATGTTACTCTTTCGAGATTGAAAAAGTAAAGAGTCTGCATATATTTTTAGTTTTTCAAACCGTATTTCACTACATTCCTCCAACTAAGTACATACATCGGAAAATTTAGCAATATTTTGCGAAACTATTGAATAAATTAAAAATTCGAAACTTTTCGCTCCACTCGCAGAGAAATAGTCAATTGATTCGCTTTACATAAAAATATCTCTTTGAAACTTTTTGCATTAAACCTTTCAATTGTTTCTCGCTTTTCCTCCCTGAAACCTACACCAAAGCTTCAAATAAAAACAAAAGTGCTAATAGGGAAATGTTTTATTCATAATTTTGGCACTTATTTAATTTAGGAAGAGTTTCTTCGTTTTCCAACACACAAACTTCATGTGTCGAGCATCCTCAGTCGTTTAATTAATTTTATTGCTCATTTAAAATTTTCTAGCACTTGTTTGAGCACAAACGATTTGTTTTATAGGTTGACGGAGTTTTCACTGCTCCGAGTTAATAAAAAGGAACTTTGTCTAAAATTTATGAACTAATTTCTTTTCAAAGAATGTCAAGTTTTTATTGAAAAAATACTTTTGGTATTTGAACCGTGGTTTCTATTCCACGGTTAAATACAAGAGAGGAATATTTTATTCGTTAAAAGCATTTCTGGCCTGTCATATGTAGATTGAATTAAAAAAAATTCTTGTGGATCCTTTTTCTATTTCATAATTCAAAGTTTAATGTTCAATGCGACAGCTCATGTAGTATTAATAGGTAGGAAATCATTATATGAAGCAACAGTTTCTTTGGTATTTTAATAAAGGAAGGCTCGAGTGGATTTTACAAAAGTTTAGTAACAGAACTTCAAAGCAAATATTTTAATTTTTTATCATGTTTGAAACACGCGTTTCATGCCTATTGCCGATGATCATCGGTTGGTATCGTAACCGATTTCGATTAATTTCCTTTCAACTTTAACTGAAATCAATTTTTCAGCGTGCAATCGAAGAATCTAGTAACGAGAGTTACAAAACAATATCTCAAAGTATAATACAAACAAACAACAGTTGATTTTTATTAAAATTTACCCTAGTTTCCAAACTATCGGCTATTCAATTGTAAATTTCCTTTATCTTTTCTGTAGAGTTTCTTTTACTATTTCACGATAATTCAATTATACAGCTTAATTCTCTTATAACACGAATAATTCTGTTAAGACACAATCATCAAATTCGAAAGATTGTATTGATCTGTACTTCTTGTGTTATAATGAACTTCCCACCTTCGGCTAATCTTTCTTTAAAATACCCTGATGTTCCATCATATTCTATTTTGCGAATAAAGAACAAAGTAGAATTAAAATAAATTCTCTGCTTCGCGATTGTTCATCCATTGCAACGCATCCAGGCGTTGTTTTAGGTTACACCCGATATTGACCTCCATTGCACCGTTTATCAACTGGTAATCTCTTAATTTGACCTTAGAAATAATATTGTCGGATAGTAATTTATACAACATCCGTCGGTATTTTTATTCTGCTTCTCCGTTCCAAGCAATCGCTTTAACTCCCTGATGAAAAATACTACTATATAAAACTGAAAAAATTAACTCAGTTTATGGTGCTTATCATAAAATATGCTCAACTTCCTAAGTCGTCACACTGAAACGCTGCAAACGTGCTGTTCTCCATTGTAATGAAATAATTGTGGTTGTACGGGAAATGATTCTGGAAGAACCCTAATATTTCGTGAGGAAATGAACGGGAAACAACCAGATTATTATTGTTCTTACGTTTATTCACGTATACCGTGTCGAATTGCAATTTTCACACAGAAAATTTTTTTTATTTATATTATGGTACGTTGATATCGGTCTACAAAAACAATTGAGCATAATCAATGCTTAATGAACTATTAACTCCCTAGTAATTTAATATACTATTAATCTTATTATTCCTGCTTTTCGTTCATTGTTTCGATCGAATGTTTGTTAAAATATTTAATTTTATTGTATTTTGATGCTCCACTTTAAATTGATATTTTAACGAGTTGACCCGTTTCCAGCGAATTCTTTTCAGTATCCTTAATAGGGAAATTACAAATGTTTTTATTAAAATATGTTTTAATCAACAAGCTGTTTTTGTATGTACTTGAACCTTTGAACATCAAATAGGTCACCAATTTGTCCTGCTTTTACGAGAAATTTAAATTTTCCTTGAACTGATTTTTTTAGTGGAATATACTTCAATCTCGTCAATCCATTAGAGCGCTGCGCGTCAGATAAATGTCTTTATAAGACTTGAAGATGCCTATTTCTCTATAGTTGTGCAGAAGATCCAGCTGAAAACTTACATACATTACATAACCGTGTATTCAGTCGACGGTAAAAAAAAAAGGTCGTAGCTCCCTAGGTAATCCGCATAGCCCTCAGAACCAAACTATGTCTGTAACACTGTTAGATTTTAATTTACAACTCAATTATTTTATTTAGAAAATTTTCGCAATAAATCGAACGAGCACCGGATGATTTTTAACTATTGTCTGGAAGTTTTTTAGCTCTTTTTGTTGCCGAAGTTGTTTAATGTACTTCATATGACAATCTCGTGTATTCCCTCAGGACTTCTTTGTTTGTTTGTACAACTTTTACTTGTATTTTAACGTGTACTTTTTGTCTTTTATAGCCCCTCGTTTTATTTAGTTTTCGTGGCGTGTATCTGCAAAGCACTCGATCATTCAACTCAAGATAAAATTTTCAGTTGAATATTCATTTTCGGGCTATGATATTAAAAATATTGCAATTTGCTTTATCTAACTAAAAAATTACACGTTAATCTATTTACGACTTTATTTCGCCTTGTTTTTTCGAAATTTACATGTTTAGAGCTTTTCACATATTTATTTGGTTTAAACGTTGGCGTTGATTCGATTTTGAACACAGATCTATAGATTTTGTTGAACGAATATTTATGTAAAGTAGGTGACGATATTTTCAGTACATTGCTTTAAAATGGAAGTAAATAGCGAAATGAAATGAGTCGAAAACTTTTATAGTCTTTTCTCTATGTATAATTTACTCATTTAAAGGATTGACTCGAATGATTTGAGAGGTTTTCTTCTATATCAAGTTCCTATCAATATGAAAAGGGCGCTCGAGAGTTTTCTCTAGTTGTCGAGATAATCCTCAATTCAACTTAATTACGTCGATGAAAATTTCTTTCCGATGTTCTTCACTTTTATGCATATCCGTAACAGGTCTTCATTGTCTTTGATGTAATTACTTCCGATGTGGATGGCAAGTTTTACTTTCATTCCGCTAAACAGGTGCTTTTAGTAGTGAAATTTTAATTAATTCGTTATTTTGTAACAGTGGCGGCCAATTATGTATTATTCGATTGTGAAATTAACCTTGAAATCCTTAATTATTGAGTAACGTTAATGATGAGTAAAGATAGACAATGGAGAAATATTTAAATTTTTACATTCGTTCCACTTTATTGTGCGAACTTGCATCAATCAGTATCAAGTGGTTAACTGAAAAAATTGTTATCATTAAACTCCTACTTATTTAAATTTTTTATTACTGTACATTGACTTTTACATATTACTTACAAGCGGCATTAATGATTGATACTTGAATCATATTTAAAAAGTAATTCATTTTCGGTTTAACTACTTATTGAGCTAGTTTCATGCCGATGTTGTCTGGAACGAGCTTTTTAACTGCAAAAACTTTTAAATGTGCTGAAAACTTGGGGTATTATGGTTTGTTCAGTGCATTTAGCAAAATTACCCGCTTTTTATTTACTCGGGAAAGCAGCTAAATTGAGCTAAATGAACGGACATTTTGCTTGTTTTCTTAACCCCTTTCGCGAGTTAATTCTTTTTCTTTCTATTGTTTTCTAAATTTTCGAAGCGAAATAATAATTGTGCGGCCGGGGCAGTCGTTATATCGGCCCTATATTTTGAACGCCGACCGGGGTTCGGGTATCTTCGCGAAGAAAATTATAACAAACGATTTGAATTAAAGTCGTGACCTCTGCTCGTCTGGTGCAATGCCAAGTGCAATTAATTGTGCAGTCGAATGCAGTTGATACGCCACTGACCTCTAGTGCGAAATTTACAGTCCACCACTATTAATTCCACCCCCGACTCAACAGCAAAATTTCGTTTCTCTCTTTGATTCCGAATCGTAAAATAACAATTTCATGGATTTTAGCAATTTCTCATATGAGACAAATTTGAGTAATTTTCCGTTCACACTCAGATAAATCAATTCGTTGCGAACCAGGGATTTATTGCGAATTATTTAAAAGTAATCCTGTTAAGTGGGACTCGACTGTACTTGAAGTAATTAAAAAAATTACAAAATTAAATTTATACTTGCATAATGAAACGATGTAGCGCAACGAATTACGATATTTATATAATTTTGAAAATATGTTCACTATGTTACAATAAATGAACTAATTAGTAAGGTAATTTAAAAATTTTCACTTTTTTTTATGAAATGATGATTCTAATTTACAGGAGTAATTATTTAATTTAATTTTTATTTTTTACATTTATTTAACTTTTCTTTATCAACTTAATAGCATTACGGTCGGTTTTATGAATTTTAAAATAGCAATTAAAATATAATTATTCAGAATTGCTTCTTAGACAGCTTCTTTTAAGATCAAGTCGAACAAATTAGTGTCTTATGTGAGACGGTATCGTGGGGATAGTAGGCATAATTCGGTTTATTTAAAGAATTTGCGAAGAAAATTAGTAAGATGACGTGGTTATAATAATTTTTGATTCGAAAATTCATTTTATACGGAAGATATTTTAAGTGCTGCAGATGGTTTTCCTCCAACGAGTTATAGACGCTCGCGAAAAATTTCCTTAGTGCCGATAATTTTTAAAGGCTCGGGGGATGTTTTAGCTGCCTATTTACGCAACAACATTTTTATTAATTTAGTTATCTCTTTACACAGAATTTATTTGAGATAAAAGTACATCGTTACGGTTATTGGTAAACCACGAAATAATCTAATCGTACTGGAGATAGATAGGAAAGGAAGTTTGTGTTAAATTAAATTTGGTTGTGACTGATATAAAAATTATAAAAAGCACGTAATATATATTAATAAATTAGCATTGTATTTTCTCAGAAGTTCTTATCTTGAATGGCAAATCCGTGTGTGTAATATTATCTCTGGTGTTTACAGAATGATTACAATGCTTTTCACGTATTCATAGTTCTGAAAATGATTTTTCCTTTACTTTAAAGATAAATTGCGCGTAGATTGCAGTGTCGTCTGCGTACAGGGCCATGTTTGTTTTCGAATGATTTAAAAAACTTGGTATATTTAATTATTATCCTGTTATTTTCTTCTGGATCAGCAATTGGTGGAGGTTTAAAGTCGATTATCACTGAAGATTAAAACTTGATGCTATTATTTTCTTGCGATTCCTCCCGGGGGGTGGTGTTAATTAGTTCTGTTATGAAGCAGATTAAACCATATTGAAAGTTTTGGCAAGTTGGTTAAACTCGCACGATTTATTTTCATATTCCATACTATGAGCAATAATTTTGTCATAATCTTGCACAACAAGATAATTTATAGCTTTGGCGCTTAATATTATTACTTAATTATTGTTTTTTTGCCGAAATCGTTGTCGGATGAAGGTATTTTGTAGGTACTAAGAGTGTATTAAATTAAATTACCTTTTCAAATTTGTTCGAGTTAGGCAAATTTAACGATTTATTTGCAAGTGACTTAACATATGGGTCGGAACAAATTTAGGGCATAGTTTCTGTAAAGCTTGCATAATTTAATTTTACTTATTTGCACCTAAATTACCAACGCTTTCGTTTTTTATTAATTTATTTTTCTGTAAACCTACTTTTTACAATTTAAAATACTCGTTTATTTAATACGTTTACTGGGAGAAAAACGTATAGTGGTTGTTTACATAAATTTTACATTTAAATTATGTTATTCGAGACAGCACAAAATATTTTTTTAGGTTTCTAACGTTTGTTATTCTAAAGTTTTGTTCATGGAATTTTTTATTTTAATTAATTTTATTTTTGATTATTCGATGTTTGCCGACTTCTGTTGGTACAGTCGAACTGTTTGGTTAGTATATTTTAACTATCCGGGTAATAATGAAAAAAAAAACAACACGTAAATGTTGTGACTTTCAGATGAAATTTGCTCTAATAAGTAAGACTTCGATTTTTATTAAATAATTTAATGTGCAAAATCTTTTGTCTGAAAATAATGCTTGCTGACATACATGTCGCTTATACACAGTGGGAGTTTTTGTTCTTATTTCATGGATAATACTCAAGTTGATAGAATTTTACATGAATAAACCAAAATATTTACTCCGAAATGAGATGAGATATGAGTCTGGGATGAAATTTTTATTCTCAAACTAGTTAATTTCATGGAAAACTTCGAGAAGCTAAGAAAAGAGGGGAAAAAGTGTTTATTGCTTTTTTAAGCTTTTCTTTCAGATAAATAAAACAACAGATTGTACGACGTAAGAAATTTGGTTTGTTATAAAGGCACGTACAGATGAGAGCAGCGTCGAGCTGCTTTTTTATTCAAAGATAAACGGCAGATATTGACAAATATTTCGCATGTCAAACCAAACGGAAGTGAACCATATTTTGAAATGATGTTAATTTGAAGCTGTTTATCATCTGTTCTATTATTTCTAGAATACGAAACATTCGTTACTAATTATTGGGGAGGGGGAGTAAAAATGTTTTCATTAGTGTTTTTGAAATTTAAACTGGAGAGGTTTAAACTTTACAGTTCAAATTCGTTTATTCTCTGTGAAAAAAACCAACAAGTATACAAAAAGGTTAATACTTTTTCAAAGTACAAAAAGTCCAGGTCCAATTTCAGACTAACGAATACAAAATACAACAACACAGAGTTGAGGTTTACTGTGATTGTTAGTAGTATATTAGATAACGAGGGCATAAAGTAGATTATTAATCGCGATTGTAGATAATTTCATCAAGTCCGGATAGGACAAAATTTAAATATTATACGCTGATGAGCACTAATCTTTCAAACGCAGTTACTGGTGAACTGGGAGGTATTCCAGCCCCCTGGTTTTTTCATTCTGTTGTTTTCATTTAAGATATTTTCTCGTATTTCTTTCGGATTATGTACTATAGTATCATCTGGTGATCGTGATGATCTTCGCTCCTATTTCCGAACTACACAGGGGACCTACTGTTGGGACTTCCAGAATATAATTCGCACTGGTAACCTTCTGTAACGCTGTAAACAACGGTAAATTCTTCCGGAATAGTTATTTAGAATGCATGTAGGTACTTCCAACAGAATAAATGGGGTAGGGTTGGATGAAGTGTAAGCCACAAAGTACCATTGTATTGCATATAGCAAGCATCATTCAACATTCAGTAAATGCTAAATCAATTGAAGCGTATGCAGTCCGAGACTAACGACTTCGTGGAAGGCATAATTCACAAAGTGCCTAGCCACAAGCTCGCGTGTGTTGAATTTATAATTTAAAGTAAAATTGAAGATTCAAACATTTTTACTCCAATAACTCTGAGCAACATCTGCAACTAAAAAAATCGTTCTATATTTCAGCTGACTTTCGCGCATTTAATCTGTAACAAAAATCGTCGATGTGAAATTTTATACTGATTTCCTCGTGACCTACAAAAGGAAAATTTAAATCGCAGACTGATTTATCCTGTCGCATCGCACAGTTTTAATTGCAGCTCTAGTACCATCTGAAATTTTGAAAAGCCTCGCTTTGTGTGAGAATATGACTTTGTATATCAAAAGAGGAATTTCAGGAAGTTATGCAATAGAAAGCTCTGAACATGTTAATATACGAATTCCACCGTAGTTTTATGGAAGAACGGAACCACGTTTGTTTTGGCGACCGCGATAACAACACACTTCGTATTCCTGCTTGCTTATCGTAATTGTTGCTAACGAAAATTTCAATTTGTCAATCAAAGTTAAGGTTGGCTTCACACTGAACAGGGTACCCTTATCAATCGACTCTTTGAGTAAGATTTCTTTACCGAAATAAGTTTTCTTGCGGAATGCTCTCCGAAACGAGCAGTTTGGGTTATAATACTGTAAAATTTAAATAATTTCACGTTGACGGCGTACTTATGAAACAATTTGGTTTTGCTTCTCTTGACGATAATATAAGCTACGCCTCTGCCAAAAGTTATACGTAAGTCAATTATGCTCGATCGTTATTTGTAATTGTTCTAATCATACTCCAGTGCTTGAGTAGTTCATATAACTTCCCAACTTGAACATATTGTAATTACTCCTTTTATGCGAATTAAAATCTCGGGAAGAATCTCTTCATTTTAACTGTATATACGTTAAATCCCCAACAAGGCTTTTCTCATCAAAAAAACATGTCAGAATAAAATTGCACAAAAATGGAATTGGTTTTAACGACATGTCGTATTTGATATATCCATTTCCCAGATCGATATTTTGTAATAATATTCTACCAGTTTTTGCGTTATCCCGTAATAAATAAATAAAATAAAATAATAAATTTCAATTTATTATTTCCAATAAATGATGAGCTGGCCAAATGCATGGCTAAACTCGGATTTGTTACGTCAGCCTAGTACACTAACGAATGAAAAAATTGCCCCACCGTAAAATGGATTATTTTCCCTATTTCCGTCAGATTTTGGCTTACTTTTGAAACAAATTTCAAATTAAACACACTCAATTAACGTTGAAATTTTTAACCATTAGTAGGGATTTTCGTACGTTTACAACCGTAATTATTCTTTTTTTAATATCATCGAGCGGATTTATTGTTGTGTGCGTTTATAATGTTCTCTGATGGAGACAATTTTACAAGAATTTTTCCTAAATATTAAATAATTACCGAAAATATGACCGGAACTCCGCTTACCGATATGGATGGAAGAAAAACTTAATTTTCTTGGCGCTGCTATTATTTACGCAAAGTAAATTATTATTTGTGGTGTGCGGTTTGGTACAGGGACTGTTCCGACTTCAAAACCAGAAGTCGCGCCTCGACCTCCACCTCGACAACTATAATTTCTAATTTGTGGTCTATCGATAAATTGCAGTGCGTTACAAACGCAGATATCGATAAAGCTCTAAGCGTATTTCTTATCTTTTGTGGTTTAATCGGTCGAATGAAACGCAAATAATTCAGTAGGTGCAGTCAACAACCTTAAAATAAAATCGGTAGTTTTAAGCCATTGTTTTTCGAGTTGGAAGAGTCAAGTTAAGTGCACCTCGGGATATTTTTAGTATGCACATCTTGAAAATTTGGTTTTCTCGAGATACACCACTTCTTCGTGGTTTATGTGAGCAAATTTACAATTTAGAAATAAAACGCACGAGTGAAATCGACCTTGTGATGAATGAGGTTATTCTAAATTATGCAAATCACGGTATGATTTGTTATGTTGCCGTTGTTTATAAATATTTATAATTATTAATTCTTTGTTTTTTGTTTATACGGCTTTCGTCGGTAGCTCACTTGCGGATCCGCTAACTTTTAGCGCCTCGAGTTGCGGTATTTGTCCAATATCTTCGTGGGTGGATGAGGATTAAAATTTTATCGATAAGAAAATTGTTTGAGAAATTATGAACCTACAATTGCGCTTTATTTGCATATTCAAACACGGACAAGGGGGGATTACAAATGAGATAATATAAGAACTTTTATTTACCTCTATGCTGAAAATATTTCAGTTGATTTCAGAGTATTACGGTCACAATGAAAATTCCGAGTTAAAATCATAAATGAAAACTGATGCTTTAAGTTTCTTTATATTCATTTAATTTACATGCTTGTCGTAAAAAGATGCGGATTTTTGTTTCATTTGAAGTTGCAAACGGCCGTTTTTATTAAAAATATGTTTGCATTTTTGCTTAAATTGAGACTTTATTTCATGGAGATTTATAAGGGTTAAAAAAAGTTTCTATATTTTAGATTTCGTTCTTTCGCACTCTATATTTACCTAACCAGCAGTGCCGTAGGCGAATTTTTGAAATTTTACAATTACGAATTGCCTGGCTCGGGAGAGAATGTGAATAATTTCCTGCACGGTTTTAACCGCAATTACAATGGCTTAATTAAACCGAATTAAAGTTAATGATAGTAAATGTGTTTCTAATGAGCGCGAAACTTATTTTCCTAGAATTAAAGTAACTTAAGTAGGTAAATTTTTAAATATTACACATTTTTTTTAATGTTTAAAGAATTTTTTAGTACAATTGTTTAATAAAAGTCAGTTCAGAACGCAAATTTAACTTTTATTTCTGCCTTAGTTATTCTTGAAATCATAAAACTTTTATTAAATCGAGAATTTTTCAAGTCGTAAAGTGTATACTTTTGCGTTGGTTCAAAGTAGCAGTTTTACGCACTTAAAGCCAATGAAAGAGGAAGGTTTTACATTTAAGTGTTATCTTTAGGCATTAAAGTACATCTACACAGACAGAAAACTATTCCAGTGTTAATGGAAAATTATTTTGCGCAATTGTTAGGTTTTTAAATAAAACAAAATTGTATTTTATGATTATATTCTGGTTTGGGTATACGTTCAGATGAAATCTTTCACTCTTTGAGAAAAATACATTTATACGCCGCAACAGCATGATTTGGGGGGGAGGCACAGATACCCTTGAGGATGTGAAAACATATGACTAGTTTATTTGGTTTCAATCTCGTCCATTTATTTTCCTTATGTTCTAGTTTTCTTGTTCTACAATTACCAACTTTGCAATGCCAAATTAAGTAGGCTTGACGCGAGATGACTTAAGGCCTTGATATCCACCAGGTCTGTAATCAGGAGTGGAGTCTACTAATATTACTAGTATTTCCTGTTTGAAAATTATGGCCCTTGTATACGAGCGTAATTAATCTATTAATGCCCAGAAAAACTTCTTGGTTAGATTTAAAAAACATTATTAAAGTTAGAATTACTTAAATTCATGGTGTAATTTAATGATACCAGATGGTATCCGTAGGCGCTAATGGGTTAATATAAAAGCAGAATCCAATTACTGCTTGTTTTGTCTTTTTTTTTACCAACGAAACATTATAATTTTAATCTTTCACAATTTAAAAGTATATTAACTCTTTGCTGTCATTTCTGGAAAATTAACAATATAATAAAGTAACGACAGTGTTACGGCGAACGGATATTTGCATTTAATAATTAATACATAATATATTTTACACTGAAAAAAAATCTGTAAATTATAGTATCCATTGCAGTGAAAAACACTATATTAATAGCAAAATTACATTTACCGTGTAATATTTAACATTAAATTTACGACATTACCGCGACCTATATTTTAGCCATTAACTCCATTATATAAAGATTGGATTTTTGGCGAACCCTCGTACTAGAAACTTAATTCTCTGCAGGGTATTTAAGATAAGTGGTTAATCTGCTTATCTACTATTGAATAAACGTAATTTAAATTAAGATGCATATTTATGTATTTCGACAATGATATTGTTCTCAATTGAAATGCTAAATTCGAATTAATAAGTTAGGATTTGGGAGACAATGAGGGTTAACTGTTTCATAACTGGAATAACATGACTTATCTACAAGGGTGCACACTCGTTATTATCTAACCATTGTGCTGTAGTAAGTTTTTGCTACAGCATGGTGCTACTTGTATATTTAATGGACCTTTTGCTTGTTTTTCATGTCTTGATGAGTGTTTGGGTTCATATTTCAGAAGACGGATATCGCACCTAAAAAGTGCAGCAAAATTTGCGACATTGTTCCATCAATAACGAACTTGATAACCTACATTTTGAAACTATAAATTAGATGAAACTTAAATCCAACAATTAATTACATAGACAGGATACCTTACCGTGCTAACCACTCCATTAACAAATCTCTGCTGCAAATCACAGAATTGGAGTTATCACTTTTTTGAATTTCTCCAGAGTAATGGCGTGGCGTTGCACCGGCTTCAGGAATCGAAACGAACAGCTTGGTTACTTGTTTCTTCATAATTTTTACTTCTCCTCTTAATTTTCCAGCGTTCCAATTTAAATGAGCAAAATTATGAAGTTTTAGAAGCTTTTCTGTATAAAGTATGTAATTAAAAGTTTTTGCAAATTTGTGCCAGTCAAAAGTGAATTTTCCTGTTTATAACGAACACAAACTTTTGGTTTTTAAAGTAATCGCACTCGAAAAGTAATTTTGCCCTCTAATAATCGTACCGAAATTTTTATGGAAGGTGCAAGTAAAGAAGAAAGCGTTAGCTCTGCGTTCGGAATTTGTCGATACGAATCAATCATTTTAATTTATCATACAAAAGTAAAATTGTTCGGTGTATTTTCGTATCCATTAAGATTAAAGGAATTAGATTTGGCGTAGTGGAGAAAAAAGTTTTGTATTGAGGTATAAATCAATTAAATTTGACAATGCTATTAATTACTTCTCGGCAGCAATTTCGTATCGTAAAAGATTGCAATTTTGTGTAAATTTTTAATTCACGATTTTGTCAAATCCTTGGCACGCTCAATTGCTTTTTATTTTTGATTGCGCACTGTCTTGAGTGTTTCGAAATAATTAGCGGTTTAGGGAAATAGAAATAGGAAGTTGTACGTGGTCGACCTCCTCGGTAAATTGTTGCAATCGTGTTTCATAAACTTTGGTAATACCTGAAATTAAATTAAAATTTATCGTTGTAGATTTTAGCATCAAACCGGCTATTGAAGTTAATGGTGTCCTTAAAATAAAACCAAATAAAACCAATCAGTGCTTTTGGTCCCATTTAGATTGTAATGCGGTTTATGTTTGTAATAAAATTAGTCTTCTACTGCTTCCTATACTTTGAGACAACCCATTCAACCATCCCCATGCACACATCAATGACTTTGGACAAAGAACATAAACAGAAAATGTCAGAGGCTTACCGTAATCCGAAACTGTCACACCTAAACTACTTACCGCTAGATATACGTTTTTATAAAAAAAAAAAAGAAAAAAATGGGCTGGCTTCACTATACGATTTTTGAAATAAAAAATTTTGATGTTGAGCTAATTATCTGAGGCTTAATTATGTGACAATTAAGTTAGTTGTTAGCGAGACTAAACTGCTTTCGTAATTACAGGAAATGCATTCAATTCTACGTTAGGATAATGAGAAAATAACTAACTTGTTTATAAACATTTCGATTATGTACTGTTAGAACGTTTATCGTGTTTAGGTCAATGGAATTCATTTTACTTTTCGATTTTGACTATCTCAAGTTTTAACGTTTTAATTATAATAATCGATAGCCTATTAAAGTGTCTTCATCGAACCGAAGACTCGAAATGGCAAATACAAGGCGCTTTCCGAAAATTTCATCAAGTCTTTCATTTCAAATATAATTAACAATACCAATTTGTAGTAAGGGTACCGATTTTTCAAGATGAAATGGAGGAAAACTAATACTAACCTAAGCCTCGGGTTTGGAGCAAAACAATCATATCAACATCGAAATGTATACCAAATTTGAGTTAAATACTAGAACAGAATAACAACATTGCGATCAAATTCCAGTACCAAACAGGAACTTTAGAACCCAACAAATATAAAATTAAACTTACAAAAACACCGTCGGCGTGGAAATCCGAGGTAAAAATATGAAAAATGAAATAAATTATAATAAATTCTATACTATAAATAATAACAACACATGCATGTTTGGGCAATATGTAAAACAAAAACAATCACGGTTTCAATAACAGCTACCATAGGCGTAGAAAATAAAAATGAAGTATAAGAAAATACGAAGGTGATTTGAAAAAATTCCCAGTGTATTGCGAAATTGTTTACCCTAATTTTTCTTCAATTTATTGTAGGTTCAAATTTAAAATACTAGCGACAACGGAGGATTTTTGTAGTCCAATTAATTTAATCCATAACTTGGAAGGCGTTGATTTTAGGCAATAAAGGGTTTGAATCTAATTTCTTAATTATGAAAACGTACTGAAACTATTATTAACGAAACTATTATACATATACTAACAAATCAATAGTTTTGGGTGCTATGGCCAATGCAGAAATTAAAAAAGTTGTTTTGTAAAAAGCAGTGGCGGCTTGTCATAAAGGGCACAGGGGCGCGTGCCCTCCCATCCCGAAAACAATAGAAGTATAGACATTATAAATAAATATTTCAAAAACTATTTTTTTTATTTTGTGCCCTTCCACTCTAATATGTCACGAGCCGCCACTGGTAAAAGGTAATATTGGTGGGTATTCCATTCCCCTATATCCCCACTAATAGAGACCAAAGATTTTTGTGCATGTCAGTAAAAAAAATTATTAGACAGAAATCTTTCAGTTTTTTTTTTTAGAAAAATACAAGTAAATGTCTCGGTAGTACAATTCGAATGGTCTGGGGGGGGGGGGGGGGTTACCCTCCAGCACACTGGTAATTATGTTCAAAACTAAAACTAAAGACCAGTATTTCAGTCTCAGTTAAATTTGAAATTATCTGAAGGAAGTTTGAAATTTTTGATATTTGGGATGTATTCCATACCCCCAGATCCCTCGGTATATATTGCTCTGACGTATAGATCTATTTGTATAGAAAGACTGAAGAAGTGTAAGAATTAATCATTGCATACACGCAAATCTCCAGTTTAGAAACCGGAGATATTCCACATCCGCCCAAAAAACCAATGGTTGTGTTTAAAATAATAGCTCTTATCCCATTTAAAATCTTTTGCAAACTGAAATTATATCCCCCCCCCCCCCCCCCGGACCTTACAAAGGGTGCTCCTGAGGTATTTTCATATTCTTTTGATTAATTCTGAAAGAGTGAAAGATTTCTATTAATTTAATAAAAGCAATCACCGAACATAATATACGGGCTTTGAAACTGGGGGTTTGGGGGGTCAGTGTTATATTTGATAGCCATCTATCACCGACAGCAATAGCAGAATTAGTGAGTTGTTGAGAATTAAGGCTTGGGGCCCTTCATGACTCGGATATGTGCGAGGTGGCTTTTGGCCATCCAAACAAACCTTCGGTTCATGAAACCGGGGGGTCTGGGGGGCATGGAATGCCCTCCAGTGCACCCTTTACTCTGCTTTTACTCTTATTTGGTTACTGAGACAATTGCACTGGAAGGCATTCCATGCCTCATCAGGAGCGTTGACTCCAAAAGATTAGAAATGACTAGGATAAACTAAATGTGCGAGGTGGCTTTTGGCCATTCAAACAAACCTTCGGTTCATGAAACCGGGGGGTCTGGGGGGTATGGAATATCCCCCAGTACCCGAGTAATAAATTAGAACTGTATATCAGTTAAAAATTTAAGAGATCGTCGCAAAGACGAATTGTTGTTGAAATATTGTCGAATGCTTTAATTTGGAATCTGCAGAACGAAATTTATTCTACAACACAAAAATGATGACTTTTAAATTTAATTAAGAGAATTAAAAGGAAAAATTAAAAATTGCTTGATGATATTCTAATTGTAGGATTATGAATCCCCCCCCCCCCCCCCCACCGCATCACGAGATCTTCGAGGTAATTGTTGGCTAACACATTATGACAGGGTCTCAAAGATATTTGCAGTGAATATTTGAAGGTACGCCATTGGGACTTATATTGAGTTTCGTGTTTGCTTTATACCACTATGTACTTAGGTGGATAATAGCTGTTTATACAACTAGTTGCGAAATAGTCTTTTACATACGAAGCGTGAATTCTGTATCTAAGAGCATTGAAACTTGGTGTTACACATGGTATAAATTTTAATTAATCTTATCGCGACACTGTGTATAAATAACGCGGCGGAAAGAATATTGAAATATTTAATCATCTGTAGTAGTAAAAGGAAGTTGCTTAATTAATTTAATTTTCCAACTTTTTGTGTCTTAAAATAATCGTCAAGTTCCCATTGTTAGATTTTTCCGATGAAATCTTAGCAGACACTTAAGTATAAAAGAAAAATGCAGTGTAAGTCGATTAATTTTCTCTTGAGAAAATTCTATCCGCAGAAATTGTGTACTTATCCATGTTAATATTTGGAAACGTTTACGAAAATCCTAAGTAAATTTACTCATTCAGTTCTGAGTACTAAAATATTGATTAGTTAAATGCCAAATATTAATTATTATACATTTCCAATAATCTACATAATTTGTGTACATTCTGGAAAAGAGGAAAACTAGCGGGTAATGCTTTCTCGAAATTGGAAATAGGGTAGCGGTTTTCCGGAAAATATAGAATTGTTTAAAATAACAATAAACATATTTCCTTACGCTTTCAGCTAAATACTTTTATAGAAATAATAAACATTTCTCGTTATTGTGTTCCCTTTGTAATACCAACAGTTGTTACTCAAGTAACCCGATTGTACAAATTGAAATTAATAGCGAGGAAAGTTGCACAGACAATAAAGCAACCGTATAACTCATTTTTATATATGGAGGTCAAGGATAGTTACGTCGAGTCTAATTTTTCCGATTTTCCTACTAATCCAAATACGATTCGTGAAAATTGTGTCGACATCATCTGCCTTAATTTGTACTTGAACAAACTTTGTTGTCGTAATTATTGAAAATTATACGGGTTAACGTGGTCGTTACAACAATGCAAAAGAGTAAGCCAGATTAATCAATGGTTTACATGGAGGAAAAAAAGTCAAAAATATACACGCACGCCATACAAAGCTTTCAAATTTGATGCAATCAAGACCTGCCAAGCGCAAAACAACAAAGCAAATAAAACCTATTAATGAAATTGACATTCACCGAACTATAATTGCGATGTATTGGCAACTCTACAGTCTGCACGGGAAACTCGGAATAAAATCTAATGGAGAGATTAAAAATATGTAACTGCTCCCAGCGAGTTTTCTTTCAGCCAATTGTTACTCACTCGTCGGGATCTTTTGTTTTACGGCATAAATAAGCTTCTTTATGTTTTATTGTGCCTTTCAAGAAAAAGAAAAGATATTATAAGTACTTCTTAACGTTTAAGTATACAAGCACGCACTTTTTTCGTTGAAAATGATAAAACATACCAAAACAATTCAATTTAAACGAAAACACAAGGAAAAACTTATGTTGGTGGTGAAAATAAAGTCCGAAGGCTTATCAGTCTTCCGTTTTTTTTAGATTCGTAGGATCTGCTTATTAGCTCGCCCTCTCTACAAATCTGCTATTTATTTTGCACCCTATTTATTTTGGTTTAAATCGATGTAAAGAAACAACACATTTGGATTAAGGGAAAGTGACGTCGTCTCGATCTTCCTAGCAAGCTCATTTGAGGGACAAAATAAACTTGGCACTCCGTTAACATAATTTTCCATTGAAAGGATTTCTTAATTGTAAGCCAACATTCAGAGTCGGAGGTTCAACCGAAAGAATGCCTTATTCGGAGCAGAGTAACTTTTTGTGGCTTACAAAAAGTTTTTTTATCAAATATTAATCACGAGTTCTTCCTTTGTATGAAAACTGGAATATTGTGATGTTCTTTGCCATGTGACATGGTTAGATTCTTGACGCAACTCATTTGCACGACATTGTCTCCAATCATTTTTCTCGATATTTCATTATTCTCCGGATTCGGCTATTTTGTCTTTTCTCTATTCAAGTTCACATTTGAGCGCCATAAATTAGCACCGGAAGGATACACTAGTTAAACATCCGGCTTTGTAATTCGAACGGTATTTCCTGATGGTGGCTGTAGTACAAATATGATATTTAGTCGGATCTTCCTGCATGATTCTTCTGTTTATCAAATAATACGGTCAATTAATCTTGAACTTCGAATTTTCGACTTAGCATTGCATTCTTTGGAAGTAACATGGCCGGTGCCATTGCTGGACCCTAAGTTTCCTATGTTGTTCCTACTTTTTTTAAGTAAATCGACAGTACTGTTCAGAACGTCCTGTACAATGCGATATTATTAATTTGTTTAAGTCAACCCGATTACTCACCATTGTGCAATGTTTTCTTATAACGTTGTCGCGGTTTTAATAAAAACAATTTGAAATATCCTTCATACTTTTTTTGTTTGTATGCTAATTAATCATAATTAAAGTTTTATAATTAACAACGCATTTGTGTACTTACGTGCTTGGAAAATGACTTGGGCGACAAGGAATGTCCTATCCCATTTGATACAAAAATTGCTTTTTAATTAAATTTTCGTACAATTAGATACGAACATTTTTCATCAAGTTGTAATATTAGAAATTTCGAAATTTGTCCGGAAAATTTGAAATTACACGTCTTGTTATGTAAATTCGTGCACACTTAAATGTGCTCTTTCCATGCATTCAAATGTGGGTTCTAATCTTTTAGAACATTAAAGGTAACCCATGCAGGTCTCTGATTTTTGTTTAACCCAAATGAATAAAATTAAAAATTTTTAATGAAGCATTTCGAAAAAATCGTTTATTTTATTCGTTTCATTTAACAGCCTGCTCCTATGAACATTTTAATATTCCCTTCGAATGAAAGCCTAATTTTCTGTGCTCTCTACGTAAAAAGGTTCTTCCCTGATGTTGTAACCACCATTCCGAAAACAATTCAAAAAGAAGCGAAAAAAGAGCACATGCTCGGGTAGAAAACACAAGTAACAATAAAAAGATCATTTCCGCGTTCCTATTGGTAAATTTAATTTTTCCTATAACCTTTCCTGTGCTTTTGTGCCCGAAACTATCCAGTTTTTCGCAAAATTTTCCGTTTTCATTTGCTCTTTAATTATGAACGAGTAATTTAGTTGTTGGTCGCATTCAATTACATTTTCTGCAAATTGTATTATTTACCAATCAGTCTTTATTGTTTACAATTGTTGCTTTTAATTTAGTAAATATCAGATGTAGCTGCATTAAAACAAAAATTTTTAATTAGTTTTCGATTTATTTTTAGACTGCGAGGACGATTCGAATTTAATTCATTCCCACAATTATTTTATTATCAATTTTTGACCTTTATAAAGTTTACTCCTTGTGGCGTAATTATTTGAAATTGTGTCAGTGGAAAATGCTAGTTTTCCCAAGGTTTTCCACGAACAATTACGTCTACCCTGCTTTTTGTTTTATTTCTGAGATTTTTGTGTTGTACATTAAATAAATCGATTGTGGAACAAAGAAATCTAATACTTTTTTTTTTGTTAACAGCGCACCGCTTGAACGAATATATCTCTCACTACGAACCTCTCAACTACAATCCTGCAGAAGTGCACAAAGCGCACCTAAAGGCAAGGAGATCGGTAGTTAAGGATAATATTGTTCACGTGTCCTTTCGAGCTCATGGACGCGAATTTAAACTGAGATTAAAAAGAGATCTCACAGTATTTAATCAAAATTTAGAAGTACATGGATCATCCGGTCCGGTTGAAGTGGACGCATCTCACATATATCATGGTCATCTCGTCGGTAGGTTTTACAATTCTTCAAAAGTAAAAAATCCATTTTATACTTAAATGGACTTTCTGAAAGTTCTTTAAGCGCCACAATATCTTATTTAACGATCACATAACAAAAGTTGTTGGTATAAAAGAAAATTGCCTTAACAAAAAGTTTTTTTTTATCAAAGATAGATTTTTATACAATAAATAAAATGTATTTCTCAAAAATATAACTTTTATTAGGAATTATTGAACATGGCATCCCAAATATTCCTTTATAAAACAAGAACATAATTTTCCCCCAACATCAAAATTGTATTGTATTTGTAAACCTCTTTGATTTCTTTAAGATGAACCTGATGCAAGTTCGGTGTTTGGTTCGTTAAGGGATGGAGTGTTCGAAGGTAAAATTGTATCACCAAAAGGTTCATATTATGTGGAGAAAGCGCATCATTATTTTCCACATGAAAAACATTCCAATAGAACGTTTCATTCCATAATTTATCACGAGGATCACGTGCAAGATCCTCACCAATCTCAACGTCACGGTAAGTTTTGACTTTGCATTTTGCCAAACAAATTTTAATCCTCTCTAAATTTTAGGCCACGGAGGAGGTTGTGGTATAACAGATGATGTTATTCAGTGGATGGATAGAATACAAAATTCTGCCGTCGACGACGAATCACTGCCAGTTCCTACGCCCAAACCTAGAAAACACAAAAAGGCGTACGAGCGTAGTAAAACCAAAGAAGAAACCGTTTTAGTTTCGAATCAAGAAGATAATATTAATAAGTATTCCAGGGAAGCAAATCAAGAAAAACACAGTCGACATAAACGCGCGACGCGTTTAAGAGAAGAAATCAAAAACACTTGTTCCTTATTTATCCAAACCGACCCGCTCATTTGGAGACACATTCGGGAAGGATTTCCAGAAGTAACATTCCAACGGCAGCAACCACCAATTTTTTACTCAAAAATGTTTTGTTTTTTAGCACGCGGATCCAAGTAAACGACTCGAAGTTAACGAAAAAACTCGGGAAGAAATTTTATCACTAATTGCTCATCATGTCACGGCTGTTAATTACATTTATCGCGACACTAAATTCGACGGAAGAAGCGAACACCGCAACATTAAGTTTGAAGTCCAAAGAATCAAAATCGACGACGATTCGGCCTGCAGATGCACAAACGCTCAGTGCGAAATTAATCAGTTCTGTATGGAAAACATAGACGTCAGCAACTTCTTGAACATTCACTCGTTGGGCAACCACGAAGACTTTTGTTTGGCTTACGTCTTCACCTATAGAGACTTCACCGGAGGTACGTTAGGTTTGGCGTGGGTGGCTTCTGCTTCGGGCGCGTCGGGTGGAATATGTGAAAAGTACAAAACGTACACCGAAACGATTGGTGGGATGTACCAGTCTACCAAGAGGTCTCTTAATACCGGAATCATCACGTTTGTGAATTACAACAGTCGGGTTCCCCCTAAAGTCTCCCAGCTTACTTTGGCTCACGAAATTGGGCATAATTTTGGATCACCAGTAAGTTTTTTCTTGGAACGACCATATTTTACTAATAAAGCAATTTTTAGCACGACTATCCGCCTGAATGCAGGCCTGGCGGTCTGAGCGGAAATTATATCATGTTTGCGTCAGCAACCAGCGGAGATCGACCGAACAATAGCAAATTTTCCACCTGTAGTGTTGGAAATATTTCTAATGTTTTGGACGCAATTGAAGATAACAAGAAAAGGAACTGCTTTACAGCTTCGGCAGGTGCCTTTTGCGGGAACAAAATTGTGGAGGCTGGTGAAGAATGCGATTGTGGATACGACATGGAGGAATGCATGGAAAACTGTTGCTACCCCAGAACTATTGAAAACAGCAAGAAAGGCGATACGGATATTAAAGGATGTCATCGCAGGAAAGGTGCACAGTGCAGGTAAATTACTTTCACGTTTGTTGGAACAAAATTGTAATTTATTTTTTCAGCCCAAGTGAAGGACCATGCTGCAGTGGAGAAACTTGCTCTTATATTTCATTAAGTCGACATGAAGTTTGCAAGGTCGAATCCGACTGCTCGCGATCTTCCAAATGCAACGGTATAACAGCCGAGTGTCCTTCTCCCACTCCAAGACCCAACAAAACCAGGTGTAATAACGGAACCCAGCTGTGCATCGATGGAGAATGTTCCGGTTCAATTTGTTTGGAATGGAATTTAACTGCTTGTTCTCTGACCTCTCAAGAGCATCCAAATATGGATAAAAGACGATTGTGTGAACTTGCTTGTCAAAATGGAACGGATGTTTGCAGAAGTACGAGCGAGTTTGCGCAATTGGTTGGTTTACCACCAGGAGGTATAAGTTTAAGGCCCGGTTCTCCATGTGATAACTTCCAAGTAATATACCATTGTTTCGTTACGAAAAAAAAAAATCTAATCCGTTTTATTTTAGGGTTACTGCGACGTATTTTTGAAGTGCAGAGCAGTTGATGCAGATGGTCCTTTGGTCCGCCTCATGAATTTATTATTAAATAAAGAGACTTTGATGAACGTTGCCCAATGGGTCACCGAATATTGGTGGGCCGTTATGATTATTGGAATTATTTTTGTTATTGTTATGGGATTGTTTATCAAATGTTGTGCTGTACATACTCCATCTTCAAATCCCAAAAAGCCTCCGGCTAGGAGAATAGGGGAAACATTAAGAAGACCAATGAATACGCTTAGAAGAATGGTATGATTATTATTTCCTTACTTTTTTTACAATTTGCAATGCTCACTGAAAATTATTTTTTAGCAGAGGAATTATAATGGTCAGCCACATCCATCTACTTCGTCAGCGAATCCTGGAAGAAGTAGAACTGATAGGTCGAATAGTAGGCCATCAGCAACACAAGGTCCACGTCCTGGCTACGGTCAGGGCCGTGGACAATATTATCCACCAAAAGGTAATTATTTTCATGTTTCTTTGCATAGTTCAATGTTGACAATGGTGCACTAAGGAGATTTTCTTGAAGTATTTTTTGTTTTAGTTTTGAATGAAGTAAATTTTATTTGATTATCCTTGTTCAAATATTGTTTGCTTCATCACTGAGCCACTAATTATATTTTCGAGTTTCTTTCTCACTTTATTTTCACTCCATAACTGTTTAGTGTGCTGGATGTGTGTGAAACTAATACTATGATTGTAATACAATAGATTATTCTCTATTAGCGTCAGCACCTCCTGTCAACCATACTAACAGACCAAACAATCATCCTGAATTGTACGCAGGTGCCTATGACAGAAACGCTTATGAAATGCGCCAACAAAAAGTCTGACAGTACGAAAATGCTGGTGAAACTCGAATTTCACCGCCGCCCGAGTACCCAGGCAATCCTATGGCCAACATTCACTTTGAAGGCCCTTCTGGTAACGCAATTTCGAGTACCGCCGTAAGTGTACCCAGTTGTGATGGTACTATCCAACCGGGAGATTCGAGTACACGAAACAGTTCTTCGACTTACACCGGATAGGGTCTAAAACTATGAGGTCAGTGTTCTGTGATTTAAACTATAATGACACACGTGTAATTTTTTTAAGTTGAATATGCGTGAACCAATGAACAGTTAATCTGGATTAAAACGGGTGCATTTCAATATAGTCACCAATAGTTTTAGTTAAATCTCGTATAATCTTTAAAAAATAATTATAATGTAATTAACAAATTGTTTTTCTTGTTTGTTTCACAAATTGATTAGCTTCCTATTCGATGAAAAGGCTGATTTATTATTACAAAACTTTGTATTTCATGTGGAGATGCCATTCCATGTTGCGTCTCTTGTTTTATTTATTGGATAAAATTATTGCAAATAAATTGTTTGTTGATTTTTAAATTTTTGAAAAGCTTGGTACAAACGTCTTTGCCAAATTAAATAGAGGTTTGTATTTTTATGCAATTTTTTAGACGACTATGAGTTTGCAGCAAGCTTAGCAAGTATTTAAAAAAATTTGCTCATTGTTTAGTATTAATTAGATTGATGAATTTGTTCGATACAAATACAAAAACAAATTGAATTGTTTTAGTCTCATTTTGCTCGAAAGCCCTACGAATCAAATTCAATACATTTTTGTATTTAAAATTGCGTACAGTTACAGGTACATCACATTGATTTTTTAACGAAATTTCGGATCTCCTTGTAGATATAAACTTCTCAAAGATCACCTTTGTGCGAAGTGACTATTTTTGTAATTGCGATGTGAAATTACCAGGCAATTGTGATATTTATTGATTGCAATCATAAATATGTATATGTAAAATATTCTCCACAAACACAGATGTATAATTTTTGAAAAGCACAGACAAATAAAACAAAAAGTTATATTTGATGCTGCGGTTGTATAATTATTAAATGTATTTGATTATTTATTGTACAAAACTACTATTGAAATGTACATATTGAAAAAGATTTGTTTTTTATATGAAATTATCTGTACATTTAGCATTTTTTGGAGTTGTGGATTTTACCTGTTGTTCATAATAAAGTATTTCTTATCATTGTAAGTTAGTTTTTCTATTATACGTGCAGGTATTATCCAAACTCGTTGACCAATTGTTGTCGTGCATGTGAGCTTGAAGTACATGTACCAAAGCCATTCATTGTTGCAGTGGCATTTATTGACTCCAAGAATAATTAAATGTATTCATTGATTGTGAATTGTAATATAAATAAAACATACATTTTTATTTTTTCGTTTCTTTCTCCCTACACCAAATTTTGACCATGATCTCGACAAATTTGCAAAAATAAATATACATTTATAACAAAATCTATTCCCAAATTAAAAGTTTGAAATCGGAACCTTTTTCCATGTTATCTGAAGTAATTTGACCAGATAAATCACATGTCGCACGCAAATTTCACGTAAGTATAATATTTACCGATTTATGTGGCTTTAAAGTGAGATTTATTGGAATTTTCAAATTGAGTTTTATTTTGACTTTACACCCGTTTAGATTTACGTTTCCGCTAAGCCTGATTTTTGAGAATACGCATCAGAATATGTTGGTTTAAGATATGAGGGCCATCTAAATTTTTATAATTTGACAAGATAGATTGAATGCCGTACGCCAATTTCACGTAAGTATGATATTTAGAGGTTTATGTGACTTCAAAGTAAAATTCTTAATTTGACTTTAAATTGACTTGGAGACGTTTGCGCTGGTTCCAGACGCGACTTCCGCGCTCTATGCATGAAAATCCGTCGATATAAATAATAAAAGTGCTCCGTAAATTTTGAAATAATCTTCTTTACTCTTGACCAAAAAAAATTGGAAGTTTGACATCAACAAATTCTTACAAGATCAAATGCAGCACACACATTTCACGTAAGAATCACATTCCAACATTTTATCAAAATATAGCATTATTATGATTAGTCTTGAAAACAAGACGAAAAGTTATTTTTCTTCGTCTTTTTTGATTCTCACAATAGAAAGTTTAAAGCGAATCCCTTCTTCGACAGACTTTAATCAACGTTGAAGATCTGTTCACTCGAATATTAAATGACCGCAATTAATTTTACAGTCCAAACCAGGCAAATTCTCAACATCGTACAACACAATACAAAATATTTATATCTAAAAAATTTATTATTCTACTACTACAGGTCTGTGTAGGAATGCAAGTTTATTTCTAAACATGGCAATGAATAATTTATGTAAAAATATTAAAAAATCAATTACAAATCAATATTATTAATTACATTTTAAAAATTGTTTATTGCAATGTACGTATATAAATATAAAACTTACAATCTACATATTACTATAGTTGACTTTAAATCTTTTGATTATTAGTTTTAATAATTATAATTAATAATACATCAAATTGGTAAAATATTATACATTCTCGCTTAAACCCTATATACATTAGAATCCAATTTTTGCACCTGATTTTCTTACATTACTTAATTTGATTTCATTCTAGACCATGGCCGCTTCTTGCTTGAACACGGCGTGATACGCGTTACGAATCAAAGCATAAGGAAAACAAGATTCGAGTAAATCCATGGTAAGAAATGGAGACTCTTGAACAATCAAATCGAGTAACAAATAAACAGATTCCCGATTTTTAATTACATCCTTATCGGCCTCCTGTCCCAATCGTAACAAACTAGAAGACGCAAGAGCTAAAAATTCTTTCATCCTATCTTCGATGTCGCCTTGCGCGCAAATCGTAAACAAAGCTCCAAATATGTTATTAATTGCCAACGCCATACAATGAATATTATTCGAGTGTCCTTCCAACGATGCTCTATAAAACGACGATTCGGATTTAGCCAATTTTGGAATCGAAACGGCAACAAAAACCATAAGCAAGCAGACCAACAAGTGCTCATCTACGTCCAATTCCGGCTTTTGTAATTTTAGTGCATTTGTCAAAGTTGGGTCGACTTTGCAAGGAATACCAGCCGCAGAAGTCATTTCGCTGACAACTTTCATCGGATCCCCGCTAGGTAAATGATGTCTAAAATCAAGGATCGAACTCAACAGGAACGGAATGCGCTCTTCTAGTACATCCGTTAAACATGACTGCGATAGATTTCTAAAGCTTAAAATTACGCCTATTATGGTCATTCGTTGCAAAACGTTATCAACATTCGTTAATCGTTTAAATTGTTCCTTCATTATGTCTGGCTTGTCAAAATTCGTTCGTAGAGACAGCAAAATGTCTTTGTTCGTTTCCGCCAATTTCTTCAGTTCTTGCACTTGGCTCGCTATGTGCCACATTAGAGTCTCATTTAGTAGTTTCATACCATAAGGTCCGATAAGTTCGGCCAACGCACGAAGTTCGTTGATATCGGAAAACTCTTCCGGATTAAAAGGAATTGTGCCTTCCGCGGTTAAGCTAACGAACGCGCGCTGATTCATGGAGAAGCAAATGTTACCAGCGCTCACGCGCCGCAATAAAACCTCAGAGTACCATTGGGTGTAAAGCGAAGCGATGGTTTTGTCTCCGTGACTATCAACCGTTTGTGTCTGTTGCAGTAAGCAGTTGTTGAAAACGCGAGTTATGTCGATGTGGACGTAATTTTCGACAGTTTGCAAGACATTCATGTAAGCGCGAACGCTCACAAGCAGTTCGGAGGGCTTTGCAATTTCATTGGTGTCGGGATTGTACATAACCATGCCGACTAAGGCTCGAGCAAAACGATTTTCCAAATGTTGATACAGGTACTCTCGAGGCGCGAATGTGTACTCCCAAACGTTGATCGTGGAAAAATAATTTATCGCGTAACAGAGTTCAGTTAAAGCCATGTGAAGTTTATCCATTGTGGTCAAATTTTCACGAGTTTTCCGATAACTCTCCTTACCGGGTTTTTCAATTTCGGGCGCGTTCTTTTTGCTCTTATCCTTTTTCTTACGATTCATTTGCTGTGAAATCAAAATCGCGCAATGTTTTGCCAAAAGTTTGTCGCTTAATTTACACTGTTCGTCGCAAATTGCGGTGATTATGTTTTTGGCTTCTTTCGCCATTTCGTCCAAGAACATATTGACCACCGAAAGGCTGCGTTCGCGTATGTGGTGGCGTTCTTCTGGGCACAATTCGTGAGTACAGTTTTGGAAGTGACTGCAAATTGAAGGGAATGCGGTTATGAAACGATTTTGGGCTGGAAATTCGAGACACATATGGAATTGGTCTTCAAAAATTTTGCTGTAGAAACAAAATATGGACAGATCAGATGTTTCGGTTAAGATTTCGTCTAAATTGTCCACCATTCGGGTGTGAAACTGAACGGAATCCAGAAAAACAGCCAAATCTTTATTATCTGCGATCGACATGGCCGATTTGCTGGTGGACATGTAGGCTTGCAAGCGGAACCAATCCAAGCGAAACGCGAGAAAATCGAAAATTTCATTTTCTTCCACTTGTTTTACTGATAAATTTGAAATGGTGTTGCACAAGGAAGATAAGATTATACTTTCGTCTTCAGGGATGATTGGTAGATTTTGCATGAGATGCTTTAGCGCGATTGCGTCGAAACCTGCTAAATACTGGACGTAGTACCTTTGCATGACCTGACTGTATTTGCGAACCAGGACGCGTAGCTCTTCCATGTGGAACAACAGTTCTGGTAATTGGCGGTCTACTAAATCTTCAGCAGTTTTTCCCTTTCCTTTTGCTTGCGGTGGGTTATCGTTATGCCGTAACAACCAGTATACTTCGTCACGAGAAAAACATAGACCGATGAAGACCATGACGGCTTTCGGTCCTAGCAGACCTGGCTGGTCGGTCAAAATTAGGCCAAGTTCTTTTAGGGAAGTTCTCAGAAATTTACGACGCTCACGATGCCGGTAGCCCGCTTTCTGTATGGCTTGGCTGTAGCAATCTTTCACCTCCGAGATTCTCTTGCTGTAACCTTTAAGAGTTTCGAAGTAAGTTTGTATGTAATTGTGAATGTAGACGACTTCGTCACGAAACAATGGAATGACCCATGAAGATTCGAGCGCGCTAACCCACATTTTATTAAAATGATCTTGCTGTAAATTTTGGTTACATAGCACCAGACCAAACACGACCCATCGCTCCATGGTCTCTAAAGAGAGGTATTCGCAAGACATTCGATCAGAAGTGATGGGTTTGAGTAATTGACCAGGGTTTCCTACCAAACTAAGTTTCAAATCGTTGCGCCATGTATCTGCAGATACGTTTCGAGAAATGAAGATGGGGTATAGAGAAAATAAAGCACCGAGAAGCAGCTTGGAATGGGTTACGAATTCCTCGGATAGTTTTTTGATGGGCATGTCGTAATCAATTATCATACTACCAAGTCGTGGAAAGCTGGAGTCGTGTTGAGAGTGCACCATTTCGTGTGCGGCATTAAAAAGCCCTAGGACAGCTTTACGGTCCTCCACACGTGACAACAATATCATAAGCGAAATGTAGGTAACCACCAAATCTAAATAATTTTTAGTGATCTCAAAATTTGTAGAAATGTCCAGATGAACTTGCCATGCATCCAAACACGTTAGAAATTCACACACGCAGTTTTTAAAATCTAGCAAATCTACGAAGGTGTAGTAATATAAGGACAGCGATTTTATGATATCGTTTCGAATCGGATGTAATGGTTGTAAGCTTTTAATATCTATGTTAGGAAACCTACGTACAATATTTTTAATTGACGACTCCAAAGTCTTATCGGAGAGAAAGCCGGGTTTCGATTTTGCATCTCCACACGCCTTTTTGATGTTGTAGATTCGAGTTAGCATTCCAAGTCCACGATCATTTAAAATGATCAGCTTTTCGGCCAATTTTCGCTCGTTTTGAGTCATGTGGCGACTCATGATTGAATTTGTCGATAATTATCAGTACTAGAAGTAATAAAACCGTTAATTTCATTAATTTGGTTTAATTACCTGATGTACTAACCTGCAAAAATCAATCAAATTGTATTCTCCACCATACCCGTCAAATCGAAAATGTTAAACTTGGTTTTAAAATAACTAATTAATGATTATGTTTAGATTGTTAGGTTTATATCGTTTAAATGACTAATAAATTACAAATTATAAAGTTAAACACTACCATAATGACATTTCTTAGCCAAGTTGCGAACCGTTTATGTAGATAGTTCATACACAATGCTAACCGGCAATTTTAAAAAATTGGGATGGGCTTGCAATTAATTGATTTATTTACAACCTAGCGAGTTAATGTAAAAATGTATGATTTATTTATGTTACATGCAATACAGAGAGTTTTCTGCACCAATCGGGCGCCATAGTTTTCCATTTCGAGGTTTAAGAAACAAATAGGGACAGATTACAGCATAAGCAGCAGTGTGGTTACCCAGTGGCGGGTTCGAAGAAGCGATTGGCAGGGGCAAAACAATTTTTTTTTTAATTTAAAAGGAATTTAAAAAATCAATAATTAAAATAATAAATTAATTTTACTATTGTCTTTTTATATTTTTGTAAAATTAAATAAAAAATTAACCCCTTAACCTGCATTTTGTATCCTCCCTTAAAAAAAATTTAAGTCACTCTTCTGGAAGGGAAAGGAAGACTAGACTGAGTAATCTATGTTGGTTTAAAGCCTTGTGAAACAAAATCAGCGAACAAAATAACGAACCGAAGGGAAGTGACAAAACTTTAGGTGAACTTGCAACAAAATTTAATGATTAAATTTTTAACTAAAAATATGGTCGAAAAGTAATGTTCTTCTATCATCTTAATTTACAAAACGCTATCTTATTTTTTAATAGTTCCTTTGAATTTTCATATAAAATTATTTTTACGCAATTTCTTATTTATTTATTTTGTTCAAAATTAACAATTAACAGCAATAGAATAATTTTTAAATTTATGATTATAATAAACACGAGAACAGCAAAATTATTTTAGCATAATATTGTATACTAAACTCTGTGCATAGTTTTGATGATTATAATGATGGAAATTGTGTACTTAAATTTGCATTCAATTTAGCGTAAAAATTAGTGCCGTGTCATACATCCTTTAGTTAAAAATATTTTTAACAAATTTGAACCATTTTAGCATTTGTTAGCTCAGCGAAGTTGATTTCAAATTTTCTTTCCTGGAGATACGTTCCAAAAAGTTTCACGAAACAGCGCTAAACGAAGTCATCTCGATTTCAGCGCGATGTCGGGAAATTCCAATACTACCGCGTAACAGCGTTAAGCGGGGTCTTACTGTAATTTGTTATTTTCAATTCAATTTTTCCCACCATTGTAAATAATATTTTCTAATAGCTTCCTCGTGTTTTTTCTTAGCTAAACTTATAATTACAAGATCATGTGAATTTTGAAAGTCAAAATTTTTGAGCGAATCTAAATTTGTAACATTTTTAAATTTATTTTTGATTTCATCGCATTTATCTAACAAGTTATTTATGTCTTCCACACTAACATGTCTTTGGGCGACCATTGCTGTATTATTATTTCTGGAATCATACATTTAAAAAATTAAAGTTCCTTTACGAATTTCCCTACATACCGGTTTTCAAATGTTTTACTCTCCAGATTTGACTTTTTACGTATTATGAAATTTCTGAAATATTTTTGAATAATTCTAGCACATCTGTCGTACAAAATTGAATCGTTCTCCATTATAAGAAAAATTTGTATATGTTCTCAACACGTACGATTTGGAAAGTGGAAAATCGATTTTCTTTGGGCAGGTACCTGTATGATACATAAACACGTAGTGCACTCTGCACAGTATCAGGTGAACTCTTCCTGAATTTTCTATTATAAATTATGTGCCCTCATGAATTAAGACGAAATAATTCAATAGTGTGGTAACTTAAATTACCATTCAGTGTTAGAATTTAAGAAAGAGAGTGGCATGATTATCTTGGAAAATTCAAAATTTTTATGTTTATAATATTAACTAAAATAACTTTGGTTCTAGAGGTTGTAATTAAATAGACTAAAAAATTTGTTTGAATATTTTTCTTTTATTAAATTTTATATCCTAAAATTTAATGTTAGACTAATTAACCCCCCCCCCCCGGGTTTTTAATTTTCTTTAGCTTGCAGATGCAAAAACAAACAATTATCAACATTAATACCCGATGATGATGGAAAAGGAGAATGACAGCTTTTCGTATTCAGATTCCCGTACAAAATTTAATTTAATCTAAATGCAATAGAACTCATCCTATGATATTCTGGCGTAAAAATGGAAAGAGGTGGTTTTATTTCGTTTAATAAAGTTGAGAACGATGCGATGTTCTAATTAACCAGGCAAATTAATTAAAGAAAACAAAAGAAGTTAATAGAAATTTAAAAAATTTCTGAACAGAATCATTAAAGTTGTATAACAAAAGTGCACTCGGTGTAACTATTTTAATTTTAATTAAAAGTTGCAACTTTTATGGTACACAACAAAGTTGGCTGGATGGGATAATATGAATTTATTTAAAAAAATGATAACAGCAGTTTTAATCGTTTTATTATCATTCGGTATGTTCAAACCGGTACGTTCAGCTTATAAATATTCAACGGCGTATAAGTTAACAACATTCTTTGTTTAATAATTCCTTTTTTAAAATGTAATTTCTCTACGAGCATTTTTAGTTTACAGGATTATAAGATAAAAAATTCATCGAAACATTCAACAAGCTTATTATTATATCCAAACTAGCGAGCGCAACAGTTTTTGTTTAAAAATTAAATGTTCTTGGCAAGACGCAAAGAAAATACCTTGCCAAAGGATTTGCTTGGATTTTGAGTCGGAAAACGGATCGGAAAATATGTTTCGCGTCACGCAACATTAGCTCCGGAAAAATTATTATTTTTCATGCTAAATTGTGAGACAAACATTAAAGAAAATTGTCGTTTGCAACAAAGGACATATGAAACTGAAGGACTCTAAGTTAGTTAAGTATTGTTCCTTTAATGATCAGCAAGGCAGAGAAGCCTGCAATTTGATATGCCTCTTAATGACGTTATTCTGCTCTAGAACCATGCAGACGTCAGCCGTTTACTTCCCACTATTCTCAACTCCTTTACGTCTAACTTACGTATTTTCAGGATCATTATAAGGTGCTTTTGAATAGAAAGCCTAAAAACAACTTTTTATCCTGGCAAAAAATTAAACGAAATTCTTTGACCTCACAATTTGCGAAGCTTTTGTGTTTTAAGTCTAAATGGAATATAACAATTTGTGTTTAATTCACTAAGTTTAGAGGTCGTAGAGCACAATGAGACACGGAACGAAAATACCAAGTTCGCATGTTGAATTGTTCTTTGATTTTCAATTTTTGTCTCGACCGACATCCGATATCACTGTCGCCGGCCGTCACACTCAAATCGATGTCCGTAAGCAAAATTGAATCCACTTATTTTTTATTGCCCCCAAATATGAAGATAAACCGCAATTCTAACATCAACATCGAAACAGGACAATAAAATAAATAATAAAATTTTTACCTCGCTGCACTTCCTGAATTATTTATTTTGTTTATGTAGTTTTTGCGAAAAAGTTTCGCATTTGGTCAGATCTGCACGTTGTATATTGTGGTTAATAGCTTACGTCTAAAGCTCTAAATCTAAGGATTTAGCGTCGCAAATACGTGAGCCGAGAACAAGGTAACGCAAATGAAAGACGCTTTCGCAGGTGCTTTATAGTTTAAATATGGCAAAGAATCTTGTTTTTCCTTCGTCATTTGTGTATCTACTTTGATTTTAAATGCGAAAAAGCGTGTGAAAAGCAACACTCGTAAACCCTTTTTACGTTAACCACGTAAGGGTTAAAAAGTCTCGCAGTTGAAAACATTTCTTTAAAGGCTGTTTAAAATTATATGACGACGTCGACGACGACACGTCAAAGACTTTACTTTTTATACCCGAGCTTTTCTTTTCCATTCTGACGAATCATTAGTCCGAATAAACAATTTTTATTATTTCAAAATTGACTAAAATTTAGTGCAGACTTGGCACTTAATTCTAATCTTTTTTATGACTGCTTTTAAGTCAGTCTAGACGAAAGTTTATTATCTCTTTTCACAAACTAGACGTAAACTTTATAATTTTGGAGAAAATACTAATCGCATCCTTCCTATAAACGTAATTAATTTTGTTGTAACGCTTTAATCAATTTTGCCATATTGCGACAAACTTAAACTGCCATTAAACTTAACAAAATTAGTTGGAGTTTAACTCCGTCAGAGCTGAGCGCTTCCTAGACTTAAGCTTGGAGCGCGTTGGGGGGGAGGGGGTTGAGAAATTTGCAACACGAAAGTAATCTGCTTGAGTGGTTAGAAAGTGGTACGTGCGATTATTTATTAAATATTTGTTCATTTGCCTGTTTCGCTTATAAACTTAAACTGTTATCGCCAGGGATTCGCAAGAAACTAACAATAGAAATAACTTTTTGAAGTTACGACGTAAGAAAAATGCATTAAAAGTAAGCATAACGTAAGAGACAATCCCCTATGACCATATATTTCTTAAAAGCGTCTTTTCTTCTAAACACGTCGTGGCGCATTTATTGTAATTACCAGAAGTAAAGCTCTTCTGGCGTCTGTCCACACGTTCTTGCAAAACTGCAGTCTCCATTACACTTACACATGCTATAAATTAAAACGATTCCGCTACAAGAATATCTTTGCCAGCTTAGTTGTCTTCCGAATAATTTAATTAGGATAGAAAGCAAAATTTTTCAAATTTAAATGCCAATTGCGTTCACCAGTTCAAATATCAGCAGTATTCAACGTAAACGATAAAACTCATTACTGTTATCATCATCACGCAACATAAATAATTTAGATAGTTTTATTTGAAAATGCCTGTAGGATGCAGCAATTTACTGTCGGTGATTATCAGTACAAATAAATTCAAAATTATCTATCTTGACGAGTGGTGTACGGAATACTTGAGTATGGATAAAATTAAAGCCTTTCGTGTTCGAATAGGTAATCATTTCTGGCATTATGCATTTCCATTTGGAATCAGACGCAATTTCAAACATTCACCTCTAACCACATCAAGTCTACTACTTCCATGCATGCATGCAACCAATTTCAGAGCATAAAAATATCTTTTAATCAAACCAAATGCGTTACAATAGACAATAATAATAAAAATTTTTGAGTAAAATTAATCGCAACCAATTAGATCAAGTTGTAAAAACACAAGAAATTAATTAAGTATTCAGGAAATAATTATCATAATTCGTATGTGATAACTAATTTTAGCATTTGGTTCGACAATTATTTATGTAAAATACACGAACATAAATGTAACTGTTGAATAATTAATAGCTCCGCGCATAATAAATTATTTGTATAAATTGAACAAAACAAAAATATTCGGTTATATGCTGTTAATTAATAATTTAAATTTTTGCACATCACACGATATCAAGTAATTTATTTATCTAATTAAAATTTTTATTGTTTACATTGCTTTGAATATCGACAGATTTTTCTGTTTTAGTTTGATTTCTATATAAAAAAAATTGTTTTTTCCTTCTTAGAGTTGTTGTTCCTAATATGGGATAGAGTAGAACTAATCACACCTGGAAAACAAGGTTAAGGTAATTATGGAAAACAAATAATTTTCTTACCTTGACAGTTCTAAACACAAATTTTCACACTTCCACACAATAATTCACAGCTACATCACTTGAAAAAAATTATTGACTAACCTTAATTGATGACAAACCCACGAAGTGGAACCTACCTATAAAGAAAAGAAGAAATTTGTTAATATTCATATTTTGCAGTTTGTGTTTTCAATCAATCTTACCTTTATCACTGTAGTCCTGCCGCAATAGTCGTCATTTGTCGTCCAATTCCAGCCTAGGACACTAAACACAAGTTCAAACACTCGCACAATTTTTTAACGTTACGAAAATAATTTTTTAATGAACACTGATCACTACTATAACACCAAGATTTAAATAAAAAATGAATCGCGATTATTTAAAGCTTCCATCAAGCTTTTCCACAAATTCGTACTCGACACTGCACTCCCGACCACGAGAACCGCCCGAAGTAATTACGATTTTTCCGTGCGCGTTTAACTTAGCTGTAATTAAATGTCAAGATTAGCAGTAAATTGTGAAATACTTGGAAATTAAAACCATCGATACCTAATTGGGCCTCTGTCTTTTTTAATATGTGATAGTGCGAACCAATCAAACAGCTAAAATCAAACACCTGGTAAACAAGGGTTAAGGTAATTAGGGAAAATCAAATAATTTTCTTACCTTTACAGTACTAAACACAGTTTACATTTAAAGAAAAATGTATTTTGCACACTTTCACACTATAATTCACTGCTACATCACTTGAAAAAAATTGGAGACTAACCTTAATTAATGATAAACCCACGAAGGGGAACCTACCTATAAAAAAAAGAAGAAATTTGTTAATATTTATGTTTTCTAGTTTTATTTTCAATCAATTTTACCTTTATTACTACAGTCCTGCCGCAATAGTTGTCTTTCGTCCAATTCCAGCATAGGAAACTAAACACAAGTTCAAACACTCACACAATATTTTATCGTTTTCGAAAGAAATTTTTTTAATGAACACTGATCACTACCATTAACACCAAGATTTAAACCAAAAATGAATCGCGATTATTTAAAGCTTCCATCAAGCTTTTCCACAAATTCGTACTCGAAACTACACCCCCGACCGCGAAGATCAACCGAAATAATCTACTAAAAATCGGCAATAACTGGAACTTTAAGATAGATCGAAATCAATCAATTAGCTGAAGCCTGACCTGCAACAAAAGAATCCATTTAGTATTCAAATTCAAATACACATAGTATTTGCTATAAAAAATGGACATTTACAAAGGAAGGGGGTCCGATAAAGCTCGCATTACGGCTTGATTTGAGTTTATGTAGGTAGGGGAGACCGGGGTCGGTTGAATCATTTTCGGAAAAATCACCATCAGATTACTAATGGATCAAGTTATAGTGGCATTATCTGCATTTCAAATATTTTTGAGAACTAACGCTCCCAGAGCTAAAATTATTAGCACTGTTTCAACCGATCCCGGTCTACCCTACTTTAAATCGAAATAATTCTTATAATGTTTTTGTAACGGCAGTGTATACTTTAATGCCGGAGGAACTCAATTAAAACAATTGCTTTAACGAAAAGTGAAACTCAGTCAGCCTTGATTAATGAAATTTACACAAAGTTGAATTTTATTAACGATAGAAAAACAAAAGTTTGACTTTATGTCAGTCAATTAATTGCCAAACCAAAACCCAGTTCTTCAGTTTCAGGTTAAACCCAAAAATTTGGGTTAACCAATTAAAACAATTTTTCGATGTATTTTTATTATTATTAAATAAATGTAATTCTCATCCAATAATTAATTTCAATTAATGAAGGTTATCAGGCTGATTAGCACTCAATCAAACAAACATGACTTGTTTAGTCGACGTTTCGGAGAATATATTCCTCCATCTTCAAGACTACAATGGAAATTTAACAAATTAAACCTCAAATTGGGATAAAAATGTCGACTGAACAAATCACATTTCTTCCAATCAGCCCGATATCTTTCATTAATAATTAAAGATTCATATTTCGTGAAAGCAATTGTTTTATATTACTGCCGGCGCGCCGGTGGGCGGTATAAAAACTAAATATTAAACATCTGCTTTTCGTAAATCAAGTAAACAAATCAACTTACTTTTTCCCGAGTCCAATGTTTTGGTGAAACTGAGATTTTTACTTCACCGATTGATTAAAATGTAAGCCATGACGTCACTCTCATTTTTAACTCAAAATGTTCATTGTATTTGCCACAATGGAAGAATGAATTCCTGCAAAATAAAAAATTTAAGCCATGGAAGTCATACAAAATCAAACTTGGTAAATCAGGTTTTTCGAGGTTGACAGAGGTGGAGGCAGTGTCTTGCCAATCCAACAAGCCTGGTTTCATAAAAACATAATTAATATTGTTTTTAAATACCAAACCCCTCGGTTACGCAAGTATACCACCTAAATTCCTCACAAGCCGCCTCTGGTGAGTTGACTCAACCAAATACATTTTCAAACGTGCAAATCATAATTTTAACTTACTTTCTGAGCGTTTCATAAGTTTTCCGTAAAAATTTTCCACTTTTAATTTGTCGATGAAGCGCAAACCAGTAGGACAAGTGAAGATCTTCAATCAAGTGACACTAATATGATATTTGACAGTCAAATGTTAAATGTTGACGTCATAAAGCCCGATGGAATTCTAAAAAAATTTACGTAATTACTACCCAAGTTGAGTCATTCACGAAATTTACTTACTTTCTTTGTTCTTGAAGTTTTTCGGAAAATCAGCCGGTGGGTTCAAATTTCTATCTTCGAAATGACGCTGACTGCAATTTGACAATGTTAACGTCACGAAGCAAAGCAAATGCCGAAGAGAATTCTGCAAAACAAAAATCTGTAAGCAAAATGCCAACAAGTTGGAATTTGTAAAATTAAGTTTGACCAAAAGCTGAGTCATTCACAAAATTTAATCATGCAAAGAGACACATTATTTAACATATTCAAAATATCCAACTTGCATTTTGATAGAGAAAAACAAATTCACTACAAGTTGAATCCAACGCACCCTGACAGTTTTCAAAGAGACTCCGCCCCCTTTAGAAAACAAAATGTTAATAATTGTTCTGTCACCAAAATGTCGAAATAAAACCTAGAATGAAATTATATTTTTGTTTACCTTATCTTCAGGTTTGATTCTCCAAGAAAATCGAAAATTTCCACAAGTGGAAAACATTGCAACACCAAGAATACATTTTTGAGACGACGTACTACTTCGGCAACGTACAGAATAAAACTGATTGTGAGTAACTAAGTTAATTTTTGTTGCTAAATTTTTTTTATAATTTGAAAGGTGCGATAAGGCTTTCGTATGTGTCAAGCCGGAAGTTACAGAAATTAAAATGATTTAAATTTTCTTGCACCACATTAAACATCATCTACAAGGTGAAGGTGAAAAATTAGTTAATAATTTTCACTTTTTAACTGAAAACTTAAAAAATACACCCTTTTTGGTTATTTTACTATGGCGCACCCTTCCAGACGATCTCAAAAAATACCCTAAAAAATAAATAACCCTAGAAATATAGAAAACAAGTGAAAAGAGTAGATTGTTTTATTATTTCTCCTTAGTGTTGATATTATTTGCTCAGGAGAAAAAATGAGGAGAAAGAAGAAAAAAGAGAGGTGTATTTCTCCCCCCCCCCCACATTGAATTTTGAATCAAAATTTATCTCGTTTGTACCTTTCTTATTGTGTTTCTTAGTCCAATTATTTTTTTGAGAAAAAATACTAAATTGTTGGTATTTTTGATATTTCTTATAACCACGGAATTTTTGAAAATGCCATTATTTATTTAGAAATCTTGAAATGTCTCTGTTGGGCGACAGGACATTTTTTTGGGGTGAAAATAAATAAGATACAAAAATTCGAAATCTAATTAAGAGTTTAAAATTAGTGATCAAAAACAAATAAAAAAATAAATAAGGACTATTAATTGTAAAATTGAATTAAAAAATGTAAGTATCTACTATTTGAAGCGCTTGAAAGATAATATTATAAGTTTAAATTATTTAAAAATAAAAAAATTGAAGGAATTTTGAAAACTTAACGGGATATACTTTAAATATTGTAATATATTGCTATGTTTTTTCGAAAAATTAAATTAATTAGACCGATTAATAGTAAACTAAAAATTAAAAGGTTTAATAAATTTTATTACCCTTACAAATATTTTTAGACGTCCTTTGGCATTTGACCTTTTCCTTTCATCCATAGAATTAGTTTCTATACGTCATTACCTATATCATTAATTTAAATGGAATCGATTACCGTAGTTTGGATTGATCTATTCCAATTTTTTGTCTTGATGCATTATCGAGATTAACGATTTAAGTGATGAAGTAATTGCCGACTTGGAGATGTAAACCGAATATCCATATCATTCACAGCCACAAACAAATTGTGCCATCTCGCAGAGCAAATATCAGCGCCATATATTTTATACGAAGCTGCAGGTTAAACGACCTCGCTAAACATATAAAACCGCATCATTCAAAAACGCTGGTTTATTAATTACAATAATTCCAAAATTTAACAAAAAAAATATTATATTAAAATTTTGAAACGGAAAGTAATGTACAGTTTCAAATTAATGTTGAAAATATTTAAAATATTTTAGAAGTATTTCAAATACTTGAGGGAACTATTTGATATTTAAAATATTTTAGCTTAGTTAAAGTCGAAATAGCAGAAAATAATTTTGTATAAATATGAAAATAAGCTGCGTAAAGGTATGGCGGACAGCTCCTCGACTAAAGCAGGGGTTTCGGTATTTTTAAATTTTAGTGTTAGTACTAATAACATTTACATTATCTTTTCTGGTTGTGGTGTAAAAGTACATTGTTGATATTATTTTAAAATTTATGCGATATTAAATTTTAATTAAAATTTTCAGAGATTGCGGCTTTATGTTGTGAAAATAAGAGATTATTCAGGAATTTACGATTTAAATGTAATTTAAAAACTCAATTTGGAGTTAAATACAAAATCCATTTAATCCACTTTGTCGTTACACGAATTGTTTACAAGTGATTATTTGTTTATAATTAGTAGGTACCACGTACAGCAAATAGAAAATAATAAATACAAACCAATTTAATTAAATTTATTGAGATGTGCAAATATTATTAGTAAAATAAGTTAATTAACTGTAACTGTCGGTATTTCGGCATTGCGGAATTTTGTAATGAAAATAAACGGAGTTGTCATAGTCAACTGCTTCATGTAATAAACGTTGCTGCTTGGCTTCGGTGTATTACTGCAGAATTGCTACAAAAACTTTGTACTAACTAGAGTTAGCACAAGCAAATTTTGTTTATTTTGTTTCTCGCAACTTTCTTGCTACAAGATGATGTTTTAATAATAAATTACACACATTTAACCACACTCCATGTATGCAGCAATCGCTCTCGCAGAACTTCTTCATCATCTTCATCCCATTGTTAATATTTGTAAATATATTCCTTCAATTTTAAGTTACAAATAACAATGTAACTATGTAGACACCATCGCTGTTTGTGTTATCGTTTCTTATAAGTATACAATCATCAGGTGGCTTTAATTAAATTGAATAAATTACTATAGCTTACAGAAGGGGCTTGGTGTGACGGCTGCTGAGTTTTACTGTTTTTTACTGAACAAATTTCACTAAAAGTGAACGTGACAAAAAACCGAAACTGCTACAAATTTTACTGACCCGTAGGGAAACACGGGAAAATACCGCCCAAGAGGTACGAAACAACCTACACTTTTGATTTTTTGGTCAGGTCAGATCAGGTCAGGTACTTTCCATAGTTTTTCTTTCAACTGGAATAATTGGAATGTTAACCGGCATCTCTACAGATCAGCAGATTCCTGGACTCTGACGTCTGCTTGTAGAATCCCTTTGTCTGTTTTGCCATTGAATAGCAAATTTATCTCACTTGAGAAAATTACTTGTTTCAGTTTATGTGTAAGCTGTGCGATGGAAGACGTTAATATTCCATTATCATGTCGCTGTACGTTGCGATAGTTTTCATTACTCCTAAAATCACTGGAAAATTTCTCATAAAGATTAAAGCGGAACTAATGAAAAATATTGGATTTTTCTTACCTCGTGCAGATGCATTGATAATGCAAATTTTCTTGTCTATTTTTACAGCCACCGGGTGCAGTCGATCCGTCTCACAAATAGAATCGTTCCATAAAATTGGCGCAGTCGACCAATCCCAAGCTCATCCTGTTACGATTACAATGCACGATGAAGAACGTAATCGGGGTTTGCTTATCAAAATATGGCAAAAATTAATCGATACTTATTCAAAAGTTAGCGTTTTAACTTTTATATCAACGATGACATTTTAGATTATCGAATTTCGATTTCGTTGGTTATAATGCGATTTGCATAAATGAATAGTTTTATATGCACATTGATTACGTTATCAAAATGCAATCGCAGTGTTCAATATACGAATGTGATTACATTTTATCAAATAATTTAATTTTTATATCGAAAATGGCATCGCATTTATGACCATCTTTCATAAATTTCCTTATGCAATTTTTACGATTATTTGAATTTTATATTGGGCACACATACGAACGCTTGCTTAGAATTCGTGTCACATGCGCCATCGATAAATTAAATGAATGTCTTATTTTCAACATACGGTTTCAGTTAATTGATAAATATTTCTAACTTGTTGCATTTCACTTCAGTGATATATATTTTCCATTAAAATAATATACCCATTCTTGCTATTTTCTTTCATCACATTAGGGGTTGCCCGTTCATTATCTGTGCCGTGGTGTTCATTCCACGTTAATCTGCAATTTCGTAAGGTAAAAATATTCCTTAATCGAAAATTTTTTATTTCATCAAAGAAACAGTAGGCCGTTACTTCACATCTGCCTAATTAAATCGTGACAGAAAACTAATTTAAAGCAATTGCCTCATTTTAGTGACATCCACTGAAGATAACTATGGAAGATGGAGAGAAAATGAATGGAAACGTCAGTACAGTAAAACCAGAGCCAACAGAAATTGAAAACTCGAACCTCACGAATGAACTAATCGCGGATATCAAGGATTTGAATTGTGATTTACAAGAATATCTGCACCATGCCCTCGACATTAAGGACGAACAACTTCAGCCCAGTTGTGATGAAATATGTACAGAACAAATTGTTTCGGATCCAGTCAATCTAATATGCCAAGTCCCCCTTTGCAAACTTGCTCTGAAACCAGCTTCCGAAACTCTCACGAAAAAGAAGCTTTCCTGTAAACTATGTAGCTATGACTGCACCAAAAAAACTGATTTAAAGAATCATTTGAAGACTCATCCAGCTGGGCGCAAGAACGAATGCATATTTTGTCATGCCAAGTTTCCATGTAACTCAAAGTTGGAAATTCATTTGAGAACTCACACGAAAGAAAAACCGTATACCTGCGATACCTGTCGATTGAACTTTTCAAATAAGTCGAACTTACAAAGGCATTTCCAAATTCACGCAGGTAAAAATCTGCATAAATGCAATATTTGTAAAGTGAAGCTTTCGTCCAGTTCGTATCTAAAAATTCACTTACGGTTACATGCGGGAAGAAAACCGTACGTATGTAAAATCTGCAAGACTAAATTTGCGTATAAGCCGAGATTAAAAGTCCACTTAAACACTCACGCCGTTATAAAACCATATATATGCGGCATTTGCCAACTTCAACTCTCCAGTAAGACAACCTTGATAAGGCATTTGCGAAGTCATACCGTCGAAAAAACGTACGAGTGCCATACGTGTCAGGTAAAATTTTCAAAAAAGTCCCTATTGAAATATCATCTACAAATTCAAAAACAGAGTACATGCGAAATTTGCCATTTAAAATTCACCAACAGTTCACAGTTGGCAATTCATTCCAGAATTCATTCCGGTGAAAAACCGTACGCCTGCAAATTTTGTGACTCAAAGTTTCGAAACCTAAGAATCTTAAAGTATCATTTGAAAGTTCACTCCGGCGTGAAAAGATATCAGTGCGGAATTTGTAAATTTAAATTAATAAATAAATCCGATTTATCTGTTCATCTGCGGACCCACACTCACGAAAAACGGTTTGAATGTGAAGTTTGCTCGTCAAAATTTTCAAAATCGACCGACTTACGAAATCATTCACGAATTCATACCGGCGAAAGACCATTTATTTGCGGAATTTGTAATGCAAAATTTTCGATCAAGTCAAACATGACAACTCACATTCGTAGACATACGGGGGAAAAACCGTACGGCTGTAATATATGCCACGCAAAATTTTCTCGTAAACAGTTTCTTCAGAATCATTTATACATCCATACCGAAGAAAAACCATTTGTGTGCGATATTTGCGGATCGAAATATTCGCGAAAAGATTCTTTGACAATACATTTAAGAGCTCATACGGATGAGATACCGTACGTTTGCAAAACCTGCCAAAAGAAATTTAAATATAAAAGTTCCTTAAATAAACACTTAAAAACCCATAATTTCTAAATTTAATTAGTTGGATTAGATTGTTTTTCTGTTGTAAAAATTAGTATTTTATACAAACTTTTGTTTGTCGTTGTTAATTTTATTTAATAAATTTTAATTTAAAACATTTTAATCTTTGCTTTTTATGAACCTCAACATTATTATCAGCCATTTGAATTTAAAATAATACCAAAAAGTAAAATACGTTAAAAGTTTGTCACTTAGGAAACAAAGACGACGTTTTGCACATAAAATTTTATTGAAAATCTGAAAGAAAGTAAATTTTATTTACAAAAAAGTTTGTTTTCAGCTTAAACTTTGGCGTAAGCTGATATCTATGTTTCATTAATCTTCAATTTATTTAACGTATTGTTGAAAATCACATTCCAGATAATTAAACCTTAGGCTAAACCCCTAGGGGCAACTTTCGTGATGCAGATCTTGCTAATGTACCCGAACGTTTGTTAACATTAAAAGTTAACTTTGTTAAAGAACTCTTTAAAATGCCGTTTAAAGCAGTAAACAATTGAGTGTATTTATCTTGGTATCAATGAGAAAAATAGATCGCACAAAGACTGAAAACAATAATTTTTATATGTAAAATAATGTTTTTACTTTTAAGAGTTACCAAAAGTAGGAAATGAGTCAATCGTCTAATGTGTGTCCTCAGGGAGTTTAAGATATTAGATAAGCTCTGGAAACGTGCGATTCGACCCAAAATGTACGTGTTTATTAACAAATTAAACATTCTAATAGTTAAACCAACTCCGTATCAGATGCAAGAACAAACGTGATCTTAGTACTTCTTGTTCTTACTTCTTTTTATCTCTCCAAGATTTTCAGCGAAAACCATTATATCAAACTCGTTGATGTACTCTTAAAGTTTTAAAGAAAACGTTAAGCGCATTTTGAACACATTTACCTTTGTTGAAAGCCAAATTGCATTTGGGAGCTCATTTTCTATGCGGCTTTAATGATATAAAACGACACATTGTTAACAAGCGTAATCAAAACTGATTATTTTTCCAAGATAACCGAGATCAAGATTTTATAAGCTCTCGGAAACAAAACAAAATATCAAACTATCGGTTTATACTTGGATGAGTGACCGCTTTGAGAATAGCGGTCTAAAAACCCGTATATCACTCGTCTATCAATGGGCAAAAGTTTTTACCTGATACTTCAGCCAGGAATTTTTAAAATAGGGGATTACCCGTTGTTAATTTTTATATCAGAAAATTAAATGAATTTACTTTCACTATTTAAATGGATAAATGCATTTGTTTTGAGAGAATGAAAGATCCCTACAAACCATGCATACAAACTTTTAGTTCTTAAGACCGGGTGGTCTGGGGGATATGAAATTCTAGACCGGTAAAACTTTTGGAAACTGCTAAGAGAGATATTGAGGAAAGTTTCTAGGAAATTGAAAAGGAAGCAGCTCGTATACAATGAGATAAATCTTCATTATCCAAACCAAAAGATATTTTATGGAGAGTTTTTATCTACTTTACTGCTAATTTGTTGTTGAAGTCGCGAATTTATTTCTCTCAGGGTTCGCGAAATATGGTCATTTGCATTTGCTTAGTTAAGTTTTGGTTCAGGTTATGTTAGGTTAGGTTAGAATCAGTCTAGGCTAGGTTAGATTTAGGTTAGGTTAAGCCTAGGCTAGGTTAGGTTTATCCTAGGTTAGGTTTAGGTTAGGTTCAGGTTAGGTTCAACCTAGGTTAGGTTCAGCCTAGGTTAGGTTCAACTTAGGTTAGGTTTAGGTCAGGTTCAGCCTAGGTTAGGTTTAGGTGAGGCTCAGGTTAGGTTCAGCCTAGGTTAGGTTAGGCTCAGGTTAGGTTTAGATTAAGTTCAGCCTAGGTTCAACCTAGGTTAGATTAGGTTCAACCTAGGTTAGGTTAGGTTCAGCCTAGGTTAGGTTAGGTTCAACCTAGGTTAGGTTAGGTTCAGCCTAGGTTAGGTTCAACCTAGATTAGGTTAGGTTCAGCCTAGGTTAGGTTCAGGTTAGGTGCAGTCTAGATTAGGTTCAACCTAGGTTAGGTTCAGCCTAGGTTAGGCTTAGGTTAGGCTCAGGTTAGTTTCAGCCTAGGTTAGGTTTAGGTTAGGTTCAGCCTTCGAAGAGATCATTTTCAATCATAAAATTGATAAAGAATTATTTCAGAAATAAAATTATTTCAAATTGAACTTTTATTTTGTGAAATGTAAACCCACCGTGGTTTTGCACCAAGGTTAGGTTCCTGGTTTTTCAACTATTTCGTGGAAATAGAAGTTTTCTTTTGATAAAATTGACGTTTCAATTCCTGTTCAATTTTATACCTTCTGTGTTGAAAAATTATATTAGTTCTATTTTGCTACTTCATTTTCATCTTCGACAAAAATAATAAATATGTGGCTTACTAGCCAAGTCAACAATGGAAAACTGATATATAGATTGGATTACGCCTTGGAGGTATTCCTCCAGCCAAAATGATACCTACTGAATAAAGTCGACAACAGAGCATGCATACAAACTGTTGGTTTTTAAACCGGGGGGTCTGGGGGGTATGGAATACCCCTCAGTACACAATTCGAGCTGCAATTCTAATTCCTCTGCTTGTTGTTCATCATACTCAGAACATAGTTAAATTAATCTGATATCGTTCTTAGCTTAAATTGGAATTATTGAGAAATCTTCAGATTGTTCATCATACTCAGAACATAGTTAAATTAATCTGATATCGTTCTTAGCTTAAATTGGAATTATTGAGAAATCTTCAGAATTGAACCAAATATGAATAATCAGACGAAAATGCAGTCGCTTAACCACTTGATAGATTAAGTGCCATCACGAGCAAACAAACAAATAAAATGAGCAGATGTAATATAGGTAATTTATCTTGTGTTTAATTAATATAATATTTGAATTAACTTTTCTAGTATTTATAAATAAATTAAACAGTCACATTAGTAAAAAGTTAATTTTTGGATTGTATCATTAAACGAAAGTAAATAATCGTTGCGTGTTGTGTTCCATTAAATAATAACGAATGATAAAATATCTATTTTCTAAATATAACATTAAACGTTAACAAAGAAGTGGGCAGCAAAAAATTTGAAATAAAATAATTGTTTTATTCTGAACTGGTAAAATTGTCGCATTTGTGCATAAATATGGTGAAAATTCTGCGTTCTCATTCTTCCTAATCCAACAACAATTTATATCATCAACACTTGAATCTCGCCGCAATTAAGTTAACGTTAGTATAATTTTCGGACTATTTCGGAATTACGGATTATGGTAATTGAGTTTTGCATTCTCTGGTATAACACTTATTTATAATTATTATTATTGACGACAAAACTAAATTGCATTAAAATAAATTAATAGCAACTAGCTTTTACTATTAGCAGCTCGTAAAAAGGAGAGGGTTTTTTCGGGCCGTACCATACAGCATACGATATTGGAATTGTACCGCTAAAATAGTAATATTTTTGCTTCCACATCACTGGTTATTTCACTGAACAAAGCATCTCAAAATTCGAATGTACAGGAATAACCTTCTATTTGAGTAGTTTGCCCACGCATGGATGCTTCGGAATAAATGATTTAGTTCAGTTCTGAAAATATGGAAAGTGGGTAGCCGTGTATTAGCTTGGGAATGTAATCTATGGTTAGAGTTAAAGAAAAAATACAACTCCCCGTAGTTATTCTTGAATAGTACAAAGTTATTATTATTTGAAAACGCTTACGTTCGCCGTTTTGACAGTGTGAAATGTTAACGTTTAGCTTTCGGATATCAAAGTTTAAGAGAAAAGGTTCTTTATTGCCCCATTCGCTGTAATTGTCGAAAAAAAGTGTTATGAAATTATGAACGATTATTGATCGCAATAACGCGAGCATCTGGCAAAATAAACTCCACGTGGTTTTCCAGTTACATGCGATGAGGGAAATGCGAGTACCTCCATCGGGGGTTATGAAAACCATTCGTATTACTTAACCCAGCGATAAAACTGCGGCTTGGGATAGCTTCACAATTTTCACTAGTATTAAACATGATTTGTGACAGCATTGTGCAGTTACTTCTCATCCGCGAAGTGAGCAATAAAATGGCATCTCTGATGCGAAAGAAAAACTTGAACTTTGTATTGCTTTGATAATATAAACGAACGGCGCTTTTTCTACGTTGCCGAATCACGCAAACGCTTTTAACGGGAGGAAATGAGCGATAACACGATATATATCCTGTCGATTTCATAAACAGCCCTCTATCTCTGCGCGCATGATAAAAGTTTCCTATACGTAAATTCTTAAGACGCATTTAGTTCGGTCAACCAAAACCAAAAGTTCATCTTAAGTGATATTAGTCGCCTAAATTGGTGGCATGAAACCTTAAGATAAATTAGTTTCAAGGCTTATCCAATAAGCAACTAAAACTGAAATGATTCCTTTTGTCAGCATTTGGCCAGTTGCCCTTATTATTAATGATCGGGGAACTGGAAACCCCGCGATGCCGAATTCGCTAGCAATTTCATTTCGCTCGCGCCAAATAAAAGAAAATTAATGTTCCTTTCCGTACCTAAAGCTCCTCATCGCATTTACTCAACTCTTTATAACATTATCATTAAAATAGATTTAAATTATGATCCGCCTTAATTATTTACGGCCAATACATTCCACACACCAAATTTAAATTAAAATTTGTTGCGAAGAAACTCGATTGTTTTTTCAATCTTTTTATCTATGGGCTAACAATTGGAACAGTTAAAAACGGAAAGGGAAGGTCGACAGGAAACTTTCACAACGAGATTTGAGAAAACTCGAAGGCGAAGAGGATAAGTGAGGTGGAAACTGCTGGCGACTGCACTTCCTCTCCTTTCCTTTCCTTTCTGTACACCCCATCTGATGAGGCAGCACAACTCATATAAGAGTAACCCTAGAGAAAGGTTCATAAATATTCGATAGATTATAAACCCTTTACGATGCGAACACTTAAGCACCAACTTATAATTTCCAATTTATTATTTTAAGGTAAGAAAATTTCCGAAAGGCAAAGGAAAATGCATTGGCTTGCATAATGCGCTCGCCGCCTTCGCCTGCCTGCCTGATAGCTTGCAATTAGGCGAATGGCAGCATACCGACGCCTGCCAACTACTGGCACCCTTTAGGGTTTCCGGTCGGCTTCTCCATTCCACCTGAATAATTTTCAATTTGCACATTCCCAGATTAAAATTAAATTAATGTCTAATGAACAGCTTTTCCGGTTTCCCTCTACAATAATATTTTCGCCAGCTCAAGCTTAATCCGATTTTAAATGTCGTTATTACTATCTTCGCGGATGTACGAACCGAATATGAAATTTTTTAGATTAAATTAACTTCCGTAGGTAAAAACGCACAAAGCTCCTTCTGACATTTATTACAAATATTACATTATGAAAAAGCTGAAGGTTGATTATTTATACCACCGAGTATAATTAACTTTGTATCAACCAGTGTCGAGAAAATTTTAATAAACCTGACCGGTATTACCTTTTGTTAATCGCTTCATTAATTTTCACTTAGTAAAAATAAGTTTGACGAGACGTTTCGTTATGTATGCCTCGTTAAACGCGAGCGCCACCCGCTCGGGAAGAACTGAAGTTGTAGCGGGAATATTATAAATTATAATTCGGTTAAACAAAAAATGTAATAAAAGACTTACACGAAAATGAATAAGTTGGAGTTGATAATGCGAACAAAACCTGTTGTCAAGTGATATCTTTTTGTTAACATTACTCACACAAGGCTTTTCTGTTATGAACTTGTTGATTGCTTCTGCCATTAGCAGAAAAAAGCGTTTATATTGATTTTGTTTCTATAGCCCTTTCTTCATAAATTATTAACTTAACTCGAACCACTAAATCCAGTCCTATAAAATATATAATAGCTGCCAAATTAATTTTCTTTATTTAGTAGGAGTTTTGTGCAGTATATAGGTTGTGGTATTTATCAAAAATATATAAATCGATAACCGTTTGGCAAATCTGTACTTTTTACATTTCGATGTATCCACAAGCTTTAAAAGATATCACAACGATATTCACTTTTATCGCGATTTGCTTTTGTGTATACAATGAAAACATTTCGGTGATTTGAATAAAAAGTTTGCTTGATTTATTTTTACGATTCCTGCGACCTGTTTATGTGATATACATTGATGTAAAATATATTCTCTAATTCAAAAATATTCATTTATACAAAACACACAAAACGTTTTGCTTTTAACCAATTACAATTTAAAATGTGCTTTTTAATTACTTTTCGTTTCGGCGTGCTTACCATATGATCTCCAATATTTTAAAACTTCACAACCATAAAAGTTCTTCAAACTTTTAATTAAATTGCATTTGACATGTTAAAACTTTATCAAACTCATGCTTCCAGCTAGTTTTAATCAACTTTTGATGACTTCGAGGTAAGATTACCAATGTTTATATTTCTAACCGACTTTCTCATTGTATCGATTTATAACAAATCTCTTCAATATTTAGTCGGACTAGATTCCTGTAGCGTGCTGAGCAACAACATCATTTCAATAAGCACTCTGTATATAGCACATTCAGTCTGGATGAAAGCCCATCATCACTAGAAAGGATCAGCCCAGATCTTTGCCACCCGATAAACCCATAAAAGTGGTCATAAGGAAATCCACCAATCGATAGACACCAAACTGACCATCCATGTTAAGTTTCTATATTAATTAAAATAAAATTTACAAATTATTTATAAGTAGTACAAAATAAAAACGAGATTAACTATACAAATATAAAGGAAGGGGGGGGGTCGTGGAGCGAAAAATAACATTTTGGGTGGTGGCCAGTATTTGAAATTCTAAATAATTACATTTTTGCATTTCAAGTATGTGCAGCCAGAAAAACAAGAAAGCGAAGGATATAATCAATTATATAGCAATGTATGAATAATAAAAACTAATGCAACATTAAATATCTGCCATTTAAATCTGAATAGATATTATATCGATATAAAAATTGTTTACAAATAATATTATGTTATATTAAATAATAAAAATTTATAACAATAATATTATAATGTAATAAAATATTTTTATTAAATAATATGAAGTTTATAAATAGTTTGAATGTTTTTATTTACGTTTATTTAAAATATTATTTCAGTTGCTACAAGAAGAATTATAGGCCATCTTAGCAATATTGCTGCAATTTAAAGGCTATTTTGCTGGCTACCGCAGCCATACGAGAGGTAATTTAAGTAAAATTTGGAAAACTAAATTTTGCTGAAAGATCTAAATATTACAAATACAATTTTAAATTCGTGTCGACAAAAAAATGATATTAATTCAGCGAAAAGACACGAAGCCTCAGGGCTGCTTATTTCAAATTATAACTGAGATTCAACTTCATAAGCTGGAATTATTCAATTTTTTGGAAGTATAGTGGATTTTGATTTAACAATCGCTATCGTGTTGCAAAAACTAAAAATGCAAAAAACTCGACAAAATTCTTTAAAAATACATTTTGCTTCCGGAACTGCTTGTAAAAGCATAATGACATAATTATTTATTTTGCCTCCCCTAAGTCGGTGATCAGCAGCCATTTCGTGATGGCTTTTCATAAATCCGGAAAAGTAATTATAAATAAATAGTTTGTAACTTACCAATAGTTGCAGGTGAAGACGATCCTTGGAACACCAGGTAAAACAATATTTTGTCCTTGCAATAGTTGGTAGTAGTACGCCAATGATTAATGGACACACTTTTTACTAATTAAATGCCAGTTATCGATATCTTACTTCAGTTTTTTTTTTTAACTTATTTAGATATAATTAATAACGATAATTTCTTTACATCGTAAATTACTCGTCTTCACTTATTGAAATTAAAAATACGAGAGAGCTTTGAACTGCGTATGAGCTTTGTTTATTACTCCTTCTTGCAAGTGCATATTTTCGTTATCAAATTCAAGGTGAATACTGTTGGCGGGCTAACCAAGATAATTTTGTCGAGGTAAGCTCACCAAGGTATTTTACACAAGGTAGATCGTAACAAGCTGCCTAATACAGCTGTTGGGGGGGGGGGATCTTGTGTTAGGTTTTACTGTTGTAGGTTGTTTCTCCTCTTCTTATCATCCCTTTATACATCTGAAGGTGAGGTTGGGTTATCTGTTTTTGGATAGGTTCCTGGTCCAGTTGACTCAGGCTTGAGGGTGGGAGGTTCCGGTATAACTCGCAGTTGCATTTAGGACATTGATCACCAAGAGACTTCTTCAACCTCTTGAGATGCCTTTCAAACTAGCAGTAAGTTTATCCTAATCGCTTTATTTTAATGCTGTCTATTAAATTCAAAAATACTTTTGTTTATATCAATGGTAAAAGCAGTGCCGGACTGGTGGTATTTTTTTAGGGGTGGTAATATTTGTAGGGGCCCGCCAAATTTGGAAACACTTACCCCTAGATAAACAGAATTGATCTATTAGGACGTCCACTGAATGTATTAAATTGAATTGAAATGACCCGGTCCAGCACCCCCTTAACTTCGAACAGACCAATGGAAAGAGACGTTGCCTCCAGCAGGCTCCCCGCAGTTGTTGTGAAATTATTCGCCCGACTGGAAGGAGAACTAAAATCAAAGTAGGTAAGTGAAAATAATAAAGCTTCTACCAACTTAAAAAATTGTTGAATTATGGTTAACACTGAAACGTCACTTTTCATTACAGAAATGTCTCGAAACAAGAAAAATAAAGGTAATAACAGCAAAATTTCTAATTATCACAGATATCATTACATAAACAAGGATTTTAAAAAAACCAAAAATTGTAAACCATCACTCAAAAGTGACCTTGTGAGACGTGTAAAATCCCATGGTGGGATAGGAAAACGTCTAATTTTATTTTGTCGCGATGGCGAGAGCCCCTTTCAAATTATTCAACTTTCCATCGCTAGAATCCGTGGTACTGTGTCCATCAAAAAAGTATCTCAAACAACTCCAACTCAATTTCAATTTAAAATCGACGGTGTGGTTATTTCAGAACTCTGTTGCGAAACATTATTGGAAGCTATGAAAAGTTTATCGGAGCTAGCCTTAGCTGAGTTACAGAAAGTGTGTTTTACCGTCGTTAGGAAAAACCACCCAAAAGATCTCCCGAAAGTTGAAGTTCCATCTGCAAGCCAATCGAATTTGCCGCTTAGTGGTATTGGAGCAAAAATAATGGCAAAAATGGGTTGGTCGGGTAAAGGACTTGGTATTCAAGAGCAAGGTCGTATCGATATAGTGAAACCACACTTCAACATAAACCGTCAAGGATTTGGAAGTCGAAGTGTTACACAAGAAGTTCGGGGTGTGTTGGAAAAATATTCCGCCTCTCAAGATTACAACTCCATCGCATTTACATTGGATTTTACTAAAGATGAAAGAGCGGCCATTCATATGATAAGCAATAAACTCAACCTACGGACTAGAAGTTATGGAAAAGGTCAGGACCGGTTTTTAATAGTGGAAAACAAAATTCTACCCTGGAATTTGGTTCGTTCGCTTCTGGCGGCTGGTGGGGAGAACGAACAATATAAGATAATCATCCCGACGAATTTTGTATAAGATTTGAATTTTGGTCGTTTATGAGTTGTCGGTTAAGTCGTAGACTCCCAAGGGAGACATCGAATGAATGATTGTAAATTTTTGACAAGAAAATAAAATTTTTTTAATGTTCATTGTAAAATAAGTTTTACTTGTCCAGTATTACGGATGTGATAGAAAACGTAGAGAATTAATAATGTAATGCGATTAAAGATTCAAAGGCTGGAATGGAAAACGTGTCCCAAAAGAGAAGAAACCATGCACTGCAAAATATAGCGTTCAGTACGTTAAGTGAATGCTATCAGTTTTTTTTTGCAATAAAACGTTATTATTTTTCGATATAATAAATAAAAAAATTTATTGTTGCAATAATTACTTTCAGTCGACGGTAAACACTTGATGATTTATTTACAGAAATTATGCAACTCTATTTATCTTGAGAACTCTTCACCTGTTTTTGAAAAACGGACGCATTGTAATTGATTGAAAAAATTTATCAAGCCGTGCAAATATCCCCGCTGACGTCATCAGTTTATCGACACGTGTTAGCATCACGTGTCAAACGAAGGGCCATCAATATCTGTCTTTTGCAGGAACGAGCACAGAATGCTGGATTGGACAGTTACTGCTTGTGATACCGGTATATAAACTACTGCAGGAACGAGGATCATATGCATGCCTGAGCGTTGACAATTTGTGAAAAATATGCTGAAATTTATCTCTGCTGCTCCAGTCTTTTTACGTAATTCTAATTCTAAAGATCTGTCGAAACGTAGAAATTTCTTTTGATATCTCAGTTTTTATTTTGTCCGAAAAAGATTAAGTTGCGACCAGTCCTTTTCATTCATGCTGATAAAGCTCCAGAATTTTGTTAAAATGGAACAATTATTAACGATGATGGAAAAATGTAAAAAGAAAATGACTTTGTCATTGCAAAATGTGTCTCCGGAAGATGAGCTCAAATTTAACATTCGCAATCGATTTTTAGGTGCAAGCTTTTGTATAGTTGGGATCAAAACACTCATATCAATTATTGCACCGAAGTGCTATTCCATGTTTAATTAAAATCATTTTAATTTGTATGCATAAGTGGAAATTTCATCAATTTTCCAACAACAACTTTAAAATAAATTGACAATGCAATTTTTTTAAATTGCTTAGAAAAAATTGATCGAACAGGTTGGTATTTAGTATCCATTTGCAAGAATAACACAAATCAAATGTTAAACAAATTAATTTTAATCGGAAATTGAAATTAATTAAAATATAATTGGCGATATTCAATAATAATATGAGAACAAAAAAATTAATTGGAAGCTATGGATGGTTTCGAAATTAATGGACATTGGAGAACTGTAATATTGTTTCTATCTCGTTAGGACTCATCAGTAGAACGTTTGCAGATCCCAGAAATTTTTCGATCAGACTGACTTATATAATTTAATTCTAATTACTTATATACTTAGGTATGAAAAAGCAGCGTGGTTGGTTTACATTTAGTAAATGAGATTTTCATTACAATTTGTATATTATATTTCTACTTCCAGTGAAATTAATTTGTTTAATTACCGGCATTCCTAATTGCACCTCAAAAACGTAACGATTTGTCTGGTTTCGAGCTATAAACAAATTAAATTTAAATCAGAGTTTTAGAATTTTTAGAAAAATTGTAAGAAAAAGTAAAACACAGCATGAAAAGCTCGTTTACAACGGAATGTTATTATTAAAAGCCCTCACCATAGGGATGGATTCCAAATGTGGAGATATTTTTTGCATAATTCGCGCGTTATATTCCGTTGTCGTAAAAACTGTGAACGTTTGGGGTGGTTGTGTACGACTAGACCAGGATGCATATAAAAATGACATCACTCTTAGCATCGTAACTTTGTTAGGTGTAGACTGTATAATGCTTTACGATCCCAGCATCTGGTTTGCAAGATATCAGTCGTATTATATAAGTTTTGATGAAAACGGGAATAAAAAGGAATTTTCTTCTTGCAACAGTACTACTTTGATTAAATATAATTGAACGCATCAAAGGGAAGTACTTGATCATACATTAAGGCCTGATATAATACCACATGGGTTTATTTAAAAAGAAATGTAATTTCGCTGAAGGAATTTTAATGAAAATGTTTCTCGTATAAGCGTTTATATGCAAAATAGCTCAACTGACCTAGAAAATAAAATTACGATGCCGAGAAGCTTAATTATAATTACCTCCTAAAAGATCACATAAAACAAAACATTAATCACACACTCTTCCCCATGTAGCACGACCACCACCATAAAAAAACCCTCAGTAAAAATTTCGGAGGATAAAACGACAGGCGTAAAGTCCGTTTTATTTTAAATAAAATTATCGTCCTTTAAATAAAAGAACTTGATGGCATTATTATTGATACCTTGTTAGTTTTTACTATGGAAGGTCGTAGACAAAAAGCTGAAAATCGTTCTAAACTTCCAACGACTATCAAGGGGACGTTGAAAAGCACTCTGTGCCTACATCGATATAGCCCTTTACTTCTGTAAATTTTGCAAGTAGGTTAGAATGGCTCCCCATTTCCCTATAATCCAACAAGGCAACTTCCTTACGTTTGACTGATTTAGTATCTCTTTATTCTAGGAATATCTACCTATGAATCTCTTTTGTTAAAACTTCTGAAATACAAAAATTGGCCAAACACTTTTGGCTGCAGTCTGATTTCGAAAACGAAATACTAATTTTAATTTGTTACTCTAAGTATCAATTTAAAAAAATTCAGCATGCGGGCATAACGACGAAGGAAGCTTTAGATAAAGTCGGAAAGTTAAGGATTTAACCCAGTTATTAATGCCTCTTTTTATTTCTTTAAGTAATAAAGGACATGTCTCGTTTTTAAATGTAAAAATATTTTAATGAAGTTTTAATTTTACTATATTTGGGTACACGTCCTTAAAGAGTTATAAAAGTAAGCTTTTATCCTTTATTTAAGTAACGAGTAGAATACTAAATAGCAGAAAGACTTTCCGCCAATATCTTTATTTAAGGACGGTTTCTCATATAGAGCTCCAGTTTAGTTCCGTTACTTTATTTTATAACCCTTCTGATTCATTTTCAGCAAATTTATTTAATGCCAATTTAGTTTTGTTTTTCAAAAAAATCAACGTTACATTATTCATACCAGAAAACGTTCAGTGGAACGAATAGTCAATCCTATGTGGACCAAATATTTTAACCGAACGTTGCAAAAGTACTCACCTAAAAACAGCACTGCACTGGTCGGACGCCCCTGATAATCCCTTAAAAAACCAGAAGTTTTGGACTGCCATCACTACCTTTTGGTAACCAGGTAATTTATAATTTACGAATAATGTGCTGTTTATTGTCCTCAAATAACAGTTAAATAAACAAATCAATATTATAACAATAAGATAAGGTTGTTTATTATTTAGCGCAAAAGTTTGTTAATTCTATAGAAAGCATTTAGAATTCACAGCTTTTGTAGTGTAAATTAAATAGAATTTTCTAGAAGGCACTTGGCAGTAAATTAGTACAAAGCCGATGGATTTGACGAAAAATGCATACGACCGAATTCTTACGGTTGGCTTTGGTTGGAGCAGTAAGGAGCAAATTCGGAGGTTACAATAATTTTCCGTACTTATTTGAAATTGTAAATTAAATATTTTAGCCAGAATTTTCTTAATGCAAAAAGGTAGTAGTTTAATCTCAGTATTATGTGGGTTTTATAATCTTGACGGAAAAGATATTGTTGTTGTTCAGTGTTGGTTAAAATTTATATTCAGAATATTTATACTTTAATCTAGTACAAAACAAGAGCATTTGATAATGAAAACATCAGCCTTTGTTACAATGTATCTTTTACAAGCCCAGCAAGTAAACAGAATACATTGGCGGTGGTTGAAGCGTATATTACGATCCCTTCTGTCCGGGATCACTAAAGTTTTACTGTCAGCATAAGACGGGCAAAACGATGTGTTGACATTTGTAAAATTACAATAACCATTTTGAATCTGAAATTGGGGTCAAAATTGACAAGTGCGCTTGTATCGCCGCGACAAAATTAATTAACATAATTAATGTTTGTGTAAATGAACCCCCAATTAATCTGACGGGAAAAAGCCAAAAAACTACTTCTGGTAATGACACAACAGGACGATTTAAAAACATGTCTCACTTCTTTACTGCTTGCTAACTCATTAGTAGTGCAAAAAGTTTTTAAGTTGGACAGAGGAACAAATGGACTGCTTAGTGAAAAACTCAAATAAAACAAATAGAGAGGTCGTTCGGTATATTATTGTTTTTATTGACTTGTTTTTCACGTGTTATAATTATTTTTTTAAATGACCTCTCTCGTTTCGCAATAAATTTTCCCAAAACGTGTTTTTGTGAAAGAAATGCATTAGCTTTTGCCTGTACGTAATAGAAAGTGCGATAAATTAGTGGCATAAAATATTTTGTGCAATTTTCCAACTCTTTGAACCCGAGATAATTTCTTGTCTGCACACGGAAACCCTTTTTCATTAAACGAATACGAGTTTTCTCTGTGTAGAACTTATAAGGGGTTTATTAGATTTTGAAAAATACAATTTCGACTTGCTTTGATTGGCTCTTAGACGAATAAAGTTAAGAGTTGGAAATTTAAGATTATTCCTGTTTGTACGTTGTACTGGCGCAGATGACCCTTATCGTGGACTAACGTAGAAAAACATATCAAGTGGATAAAAAGCAATTCCCATTTGGCCGCACCCTCGTACTTCGACGCTTTCTGAACGAGGCCGAATCGTTACCATCACTTTAAAACTTGGCTCGTAAAGTTTTGGCTTCATAAAAATATATCACATTGCATTTACTCTTCATAAATAGTTATTGGAGATCTGATGTTACATTTTATTATAGTTTGTCTTTATACAAAATTTTATTATCTTTCTTAAACAGTTTCAATTATTAAAACCTTTTCAGGTTAACGAGTTCCATCACGTTTTTGCATAAGCAGAAACACCAATTTGATAAACTACAAAATGCAACATTCTTACTAAAGTTGATATGCCAGAACGCATTTATGGTAAAAAGTTTTGCTCCTATGCAAAATCTCCGCTATTGGGATAAAAATTTCCAATTTAGTCCCTTAATATTACCCTATTTTATCCGAGCTAGCGTAAAATGCCACTTTTCGGCTCTAATTAGATGGGGGTAAAGTAATACTTTTCGCTCTAGTGCAATAAAGATGACTTTAACGTTTTAAAACCATACCAGTTGTTATTTTCAATTTTTTTTTGAATGATACTAGTTTTGAATTATGTGGAATTCGATTGTCCATGTTGTGCGGCCTGAAGGCCGCACTAAGGCCGCACTGGCCTGTCAAAACTGCTTAATTTTCATAGGTTAGTAATGTTCCAAGTAAGATTTTATGTTCAAAAACTTTGTCAGCAAATTTTAAGCTGACGCTTAGTTTTGTCAGATTAAAATTCAGCTGTTTTTCAGCGTCAGAAAATTTGCTGAATTTTTAGCTGACGTTTAGCTGTCTCAGCTTAAAATTCAGCGTCAGCAAATTCAACTGTTTTTCAGCGTCAGAAAGTTAGCTGAATTTTCAACTGTCTCAGCTTAAAATTCAGCTGTTTTTCAGCCTAAGAAAATTTCTGTTCAAATTAGAAAATAATGAAATGAAGCAGCTACAAAACAAAACATTAAATTTTGTGATTTTGCTTTAATTTTAATTTAATTATCAATGATAAAAATCAATCAGCTAATTCAGTAACTGAATTGCTAATTTGGAGGCTGAAAACCAGTTTGAAATTGCGGTGTTTCAGCTGTCCAAAATGCTGCATCAGCTAATATTCATCGCTCAATCACCTGATATTCGGCGTTGAAAACCAACTAAAATTTCGTTGAATATCAACTGATTCACCACTGAACATCAGTTCATTCAAATATTCGGCTCTGAAACCCAACTGAAATTTCGTTGAATATCAACTGATTCAGCGCCAAATATCAACTGATTCAGCGCCAAATATCAGTTGATTCAAATATTTGGCTCGAAAACCAACTGAAATTGCGTTGAATATCAACTGTTTCAGCGCTAAATATCAGTTGATTCAGATATTGAGTGCTGAAAGCCAATTGAAATTGCGTTGAATATCAACTAATTCAGCGCTTACTATCAGTTGATTCGGTATTTTCAACAGCTGAAGCAGAACAAAGCAAACAAACAGCTGATACAGCTCAAAAAGCTGAATTTTTAGCTGACACAACGTGTTCGCAGTTGAATCAGCCATAGTAATTTGAATAAATGATTCTTTCTTTTTTTTTTCAAAAAGGCACGTTGACACAAGATAGATGCATTACGGTAGACGACAACAATGGCAACGACATTGAGAATCGTTGATTTTCGGGTTGTAATTTAGATTTAATTTCATTGATTTTTGAAAGCTGAACTGAATTGTCGTAGATTCGCCATGTCTTAAAAATTTGGAGATTATATGGCGACATTGCGGCCTTCAGGCCGCACAACCTGCGAAATCGACTTCAACATCATTCAAATCAAAAACAGCGATCTTAGTGTTTTCATTCATTCATGTTTCAATCATTAAATTTGATGTATTGGGATTCCGTTTGAATCAGTTCTGATTGCATAGTGTAGAGCTGTTCTTTACAACTGCATTGTGATTTTGAACTGATGGATTCCTGAGTGAACCACGACTCTTGCTTACCCCAGAAGCATAGCTGTTAAAAGAAAAGGAATGAAACAGTTAGTAAACAAGTTTTTTCACTTTCAGAACTACAAATGGCAGAAAAAAAGCAGTGGAAAGATGAATGCTATGTCCAGGAGTAAACTGGACGGTGGGCTGGCAATATCTACACAAACTGGGGTGGAAGAATAACAAATGAATAGGCGCATTTTACGATGTACATTGTTAAGTAAGGTAAAATATTTCAATTTTATTTTTTCCAAAATACTTTTTGATTGTACCCAGTAAATTTTATGTTTAAATAAACATTGCAATTTAGATGATTTATTAGTAATATGAGATAGGTAGACGACGAAAGTTGGTTCCTTATTATAATGAATGCCGTTAGAGGAGTATAAGAAACATTGTAACTTTCATATTTGTCCATATTTTGTAGAAAATCGACTTTTTAATACAAAATTACTGCTACAGCAAACTTTTCATCCCGTATACATACTTTAGATTTATGGTCAACATAATTTAATGTTCCTTAATATATTTTGTTAACATTTTGAATTACCAGGATGTTATATTTTTATCTAGAAAATATGCTGCTCATCAATAAACTGTGCATTTGCACTGTGTGTTTTGTTGAAGATAAACGTGAGCTGGATGAATTACCACCGCAAAACCAGCCGGTTACGTTGTTAAATTAAGTCGAAAAATTGTAACGAAAAAAAACAACACAGCAACGAAATTGAACGATATTGTAGCATCGTTTGTAAAATTTAATAAAGGTTGTAATTATGCAAAAAATATTTTAACGCTGCATATAAGGAAATTTTTCATTTTGTATTCAATTCAGACATAAAATTTAATAATACGTTCAGAATATTATGAAAGGAAGCATTGTGTTGCTTGCATTTACGAAGAAACTTTTAAAAACTTTACGATCCCATTGTGTGAGAAAACTACGTCTCCATAATAACTTTTTAGAGAAAAATATATAGAGCACACGTTTTACCTTTCAGACATTCGGATTTATAATTTAAACATTTACGACATGTAAATGAAAATTTTTATTTAATGCCATATTGGAGTTGTCATATTATTTGGTTTAAATAGAATTCTTTATGTTGGATGTATTAAATTATGCTGTAAAAATAAGCCAACTTCTTTATATTTTCATACATTGTGCCAATATGCTCGGATGATCCACTATACTGCAACACAGAACACTTATTTTAATTTTTATTATACTTACCACTCATTAACATTCGGTTGCCCAGTTGAGTACTCGCTGCAAACAAAATGGTCATAAAACCATAAAAATGTTAGTAAATCTCATATTTACGTTATTTTGGCCTGTGCAGATTGATAGGTCCTGAACTGCAAATTCTCATCCGACATTGTCGTCGCTGCCAAGACTATAATAATTTTTCCAATATTTGAAAAACCAAAAGTTTGAAAGAATTGATCCTAGCTGCTAAATTAGTTCAGGGTGAAAGACCCAAGTTCAAAATTAATCCGGGCTTTAATGTTATGATAATATGACCACGGCGTTAACATGATAATGAAGAGATTAAGGTTGTAACTATGAACGATCTACTTAAGTACACAACCAACTTAGAGTCACCTGCAATCTCACGTATAGAGATTCAACGAAATATTAATTTGAGTAAAAAAATTTGAAAAAGAGACGGTGACTTTTGATTTTCCGCACAAATTGTTACACAAAACAAAAGCGCGGATTGTAAATTTTTAGAAATATCTTACGATATCCCGGCATTGTATTTTTGTGGTTCGCTGAAGCCATTCTGTTGATGCCGATTATTAAAAGATAACAAAATAAAGGTTTCGCTGTAAAAAAAAATTAATTAAAAAGTTATTAATTCTTATTTTTTGGACTGCTACTTTTAGAAGTAATATATTTTTAGGGTTGCAATGTATATCAACAAGTATTGCAAAAGTGCATTTAGTATTTTCTGTTAAAATGTAAATTTCGGCTACAGGTTCATGCAGTATTCAATTAACAATGTGGGTCACTGAGGGTGGAACTGCTAAAGGCAGGTTTAACGAACTAAGACTTCGTAGTCACTAATGTACAGACGTCTTGCCTGATTAAATACAATAAAAAACTTCAGCACTTACTGTAGTTGTTAAAAGAAAGAGAGGGGTACGAATCGGTCTACGTCCAATTGAACAACAACTTTCAACAACAAAATGAATTAAATAAAACAAAAGTAAACACAAGCGCACTTAACGGTTAAGCTGAGCATCCACTTATTAAATGCATTATTAAACGGCGGTACAACTTTTAAGAATTATCGTAGGGGGAATCTTCAATGGAAGCACCAGGAGCTACATACATTCTCGCATTATACGCCAACAAAAGGCAATATATTTGCTATGAACAGCAGCTTCTAACTGACTAAAATACACATAAAACTTGTTGAAATCACTGCTGTTTTATACTTTTTTTACTTAGAATAAGATGAGGAAAATAAGCATATTATGCATTTTGAAGTTTTTATTCGGGAACGAGTCGTACTTTAGTGGCACAACCGGGCGAAACCGGGTAGAAAAGCTAGTAGCAGATATAAAAAGATAGTAAAATGCAGAAAAAGTCTAAATTATTTCCACTTTGTATCTAAAATCAATGGTGGTGGACACAGAATAAGGTCAAAGGAGTGAGGCCACCTTTTAGGTCCAGATTTCAAATTTAATTTTGAGCTGTGTTCATAAAAAAGCAGCGGTGTTACAAAATCATAATTAATAAACAGTTATTTCAAGAAATCATTAAAACTAAAAATATTCAACATTTTTCAAAACTATGTAAAACACTTTAAAATTATCTTGTTTCTATTATGTTCCCTATTGCCGATAGATATCTGTTTTGAAAAATAGCGGAAATGTGACAACACGAAACAGAATTGTACGAATCATTTTTCACTACCTTCAATTTGAGTTTTCTGCTTCGCAGTTGAATAGCTTTCTCTTCGTTTTTCTGTGCCCGTTACGTATTTCACATCGTTATAATAAATTCAAATGAATATAAACTGAAATGTTGGTAAATTTTAACGTTAGATTTTTTGTATATTAAAAAGCTCTCTGTTTGATATTTACTAAGTGCTTTTGAAAATTTTAATGAATCTCTTCAAAGTAGTGTTAATTAGCAAAATATTTAATTAAAATATTAAAAGCTCGCATTAATTTATATCTACCGCCCTTTGAAAATTTTCCAGTACCTTGGTGATAATTATTAATAAACTACACGTTTATTAATCGTGTGGTGATGGTGGCTTAAAGTGCCCAATCCTGGAAATGTTCCAATATTACGGATACGGCTGTTGCATTTAAACTGCACCTTGTAAGATTATGCTATTATGTTATTTAAATCACACCAAACGTCGAATCCGGTTTTTGTTTTTATCAATGATAAAAGGCTCTGTTGGTGGCAGGTGGTCAAAACTTGAACTGGAACAACAAAAAGGTTCATTCGAGATGTCTAAAAGGGAGAGGCCTAGTTAGTCACATTTGCAGCCCCCCGTGCCAAGGGAATTAAAAATGCAAGAATAAATTATTCATGTACCTGGTTAATTGAATAAAAGCCGAAGTGGTCGCATGGCAAGGTCGCAGACTTAGAGAAAATGCAATTTTCCTACCATTGGAGAAAACCCCGGAAAATTTATCTGTATAGGCGTTAGATAAAAAGTAAATGACGCACTTTATTAAAAGACAAAACCAAACTGTTGAAAAATAAGATAAAGCGGTTCGAGGACTGTGGGATAATAATAAATTAAATTAAATGGCCGTACAAGGAATGGCGCCGTGTTTAATGCACTAATTTATAAAATATAATAAACATTTGTATCGTTTAAAACAAGTTAGTTTGTCGAATTAGTGAAGAGAAAGCTTTTGTCCGCTTTAATATTTATAGCTATTGATCAGTCTTTCATTTCCGTTTTTGAAAGAAACAAATGTCGAACATTAAGCGTCGGATATATCATAATAAGTGGTCGTCTCTTTAATGTAGACGTCATCACGTGCCCCTTTCAAGGAGTTTCGATAAAGGTCCTTTGCACTTAACAAACTTAATTTTATCACTACACTCCCGCTACCGTGGAAATTCGTGCGAAATTTGAAAAAATTGCATTAAGCACGTTTTCGCTTTGTAAAGTTTTCTAGAGCTTAATAAAATTTAATGCAAGAACGTCACCTTTCGACGGCTGTCTTGGGGGATTAAGCTAAATGACGGCACCTACCCTTAATGTAAGCACCGCTCGCTGTGATGTAAGGTTGCCTCATATTGAGTTTTGCTGATAACCGATAGATAACATTTTTAGATTGATTAAGCCATTGTTTGGGTCTGCTAGTAAAAATTACTTCTCCATAAATAAAATGGTTAAGACAATCGCGACAAGCCGAAATTGCTTATTCGACAATTTTTATTTTGCACCCGAGCTTTTCCTTTATATTATTTGTTGACGGCGGCTGCAGTTTAAGCTACTTAGCTACTTGGGTATTTATATTCTCAAGTAGCTTAAGCTACTTTGTTTTATAAGCCAAACTACTCTCATGAGCGAACAGGAAGCGTCTATATCGTAGATAACTCCGTAATTTTGTTTCACTTCTTTTTTTTAAATACTAATTCCTATCAGTCCTGCTACAAATTATTTTTATTAAAAACAATCGGTTGTTTCCCATTGGATACATGATCCATTAAGGTCTGTTTTTACCACTCACACTTAAGTGTTAAGCGTTCTATAAATCGGTAAGTGCTGCTTATTCCGTCAGGAATAAAATTTATAGAAAATAAGTGTGGAGGTACAATCGGGAATAAACATAGCACCAATCTGTCGATGAGGAGAATTGTAGAAGACTTTCGAAGGATCATTACAATATATGGATAAAGTCAACTGTACTTATTGATTTTGTGAAGGAATGTAGTTTTTTGTGATTTTGGAAAGTGTTTCTCTGCAGTTAAATTAGAGTTTCTTAAAAACAAATACTTTCGGAATTGTTACTTTCTTCTTGTAAAAGGATTTAACGCTTGACAAACAGGATATAATTGAACAATAAGGCGCCTTTAGAATCGTTTACAAAGACTAAACTTGGTTCTGCAATTTAATCGCAATATAGAGAGCCATTCTTGTGCACACGGTTCTTTGAACTATTGGCCATCGCATCACGCATCGACGTCTTTCAAGTGGTCATTGTTAAGCAATCAATTCAACAATTAAATAACTTTGAAAATTGATTAAATTGGATTTGACAAATTTTTATTGTGTGAAAACGTTAATATTCGCACTTTTAGGTTGAATGCTTAACCAAATTTGTTTGTAATTAAATTGCCGATGTTGCAGTAATTCCAAAGTAATTGAATCGCAACGTCAACGTTCACAATTATTAGTAAATCAATAACAATAATTTGAAGGCAAACCGTTCCAATCGATATGGAACCCAATACTTCTAACGACGCTTTTCATCGTCAATTTTAACGAAATGATGATAGAATGTAGGTACAATAATTCGAATCGGTGGTTTTATTTCGGTCTTAACTTAAATTACCAACTTAGTGAACAAGACCAAGTTGTATAAATGTAACCCCAAAAGGATTGTCTGAGCCTACAAGTTTATATGTTATCTCAAGTTGGAAGAATCGAGTTAAGTATTTCGGCGAGAAAGTGGTCACTGTAACCGAAACTTTTAGAAAATTTACAATTCTAAAATATTTTACATAAAAATATACTAAGCCAGTTCGATATTCTGAAAGTTTTCCGCCCATCGATCAAGTGTTAATATTTAAACGCTTACCAGTTTGGATATGAATTGTGATAATTTCAAATAAAATAAAAAGGTTATTTACAGAATAGAAAAGCAAGGTAAAAATTTATGATGCATTTAAACTCCAAACACAGCACGTACGATATACACTGATAGGTGTTGCTCGTTAATTCAAATCTTGCTAAAATGGCGAAACAATGAGCAGCAAAAATTCAGTTTGCATTCCGAAATTTCTAAATTACGGAAAATTGATTATTCTACTTCAGTAGACAACGGAAAATTATTATTTATTCATCTCGTCATATTTTTCATGCTCTCAATGTGATTTGGATACGTCTATTAATCATATTTTCTCTTTAATTTGTCACAAAAGTTTCGTCGTTCACAAGGATACACGAAACATTTTCTACATAACAAAATAATTGCACTGGGTGGTAGGTAATCGTCTATATCCACCAGTTTTTGAAAATAACAGAATTCGTAAATTACAAATTCGAATGCTGGGATCCGAGATTTGCCAATGTCAGGGGTTGGGAAACCGCCTGGAGCCGCCCGGAATTCTCGATAATGAAGAAACACTAATGATGTTTCCACTGCAACCGCATGCAGTAGAATGAACACGCTCTCTCCCCACCTAAATTACACACTTACCCGATAACCTTTTTGACTACGTTCTGTTAGAATTTACTTTGATAGTCTAAAATAATCAGTTTAATTTCTCTTCTCCTTGATCGATCTAGACCGAATTTTGTTTGTACCACTTAGCAAGTCAATTCCTCTGTAATTGTTCCTGTTTACGTTAACTCCTTTGTCTACACATATTATTTGATATAATATAAAATTGGTATACTTTTAATCAAAAGAAATTTTGAAAGTTTTGTATTGTTTATGTTTGCATCCAGTAGAAGATCCAGTGTCTTCTTTAATAAATATTATTTTCTGCTTGTCTGTAAGTTCAGCTATTCATTTCATATCCCCCCCCCCCCGTTTCAGAGATCGTAGGCATAGGTTTATATGCATAGTTTCGTGAATAGTGTGAATATTAAAATTGAAATTTAAAAAAAACTACTTGGCCCGGTCCTGATCGTCAGATTATTCTACAGTTAAAAAGTGAAAATTATTTACCTTGTAAATGTTTAAATGTGATTCAAGAGAATTCAAATTATTTTTACTTCTGTAACTTCCGGCTTAACACATGTGCGAACGCCTTATCGAACTTTTTAAATTACAAAAAAATTTAGCAACAAAATTTACTTCAAATATGTGCAATCAGTTTTATTTTAAACATTGTAGAAGTAAGTTGTCTCAAAATTAGGAGAATCAAACTTTAAAATATTGTAATTTGGACATTTTGGTAATCTTGGGACGTAAAACAATTAACATTTTGTTTTCTGTCAGGGGGCGGAGTCTCTTGGACACTGTCAAGGTGCGTTAGATTTAATGCACGGTGGTTTTGTTCTTATTTACCAAATTGCAAATTGAAATTTAGTTTTTTTAACATTAACAAGTTGCCAGCAGGTTAGTTACAAAAGTTTTATTTCATACGATTAAGAAAATTTTGTGTATGACTCAGCGATTGGACAAATTTTCTTTTGTAAGTTCTAACTTGTTAGGGATTTTCAAATTTGATTTTTACCAAAACGACAGTGGTTTGTATTATGTACAAAATTTAATTCAGAATTTTGTTTTGCAGAATTATATTCGACAGTTATGGTTTTGTTTCATGACGTGAACATTGTCAAACTGCAGTCAGCGTCATTTCGAAGAAAGAAATTGAATCAACTGGCAGATTTTCTGAAAAACTTCAAGAAGAAAGAAAGTAAGTTATTGTTTATTTGCATGAAAAAGAAAATTTTGTGAATTACTCAACTTGAGTAGTAATTACGCAATTTTTTAGAATCCTATCGGGCTTTATGACGTCACATTTAACATTTGACTGTCAAATATCAAATTAGTGTCACTTGATTGCAAAACTTTCGTCAATCTACTGGTTTGCGCTTCATCGACAAATTGGAAGGCGGATTTTTCCGGAAAATGTATGAAACAATACAAAAGTAAGTTAAAATTGTTATTTACACGATTCTTAAGTAAAAGAAGGGCGTGACGTCATGGCTTACATTTTAATAAATCCGTAAAGTAACAATCTCAGTTTTTCCACAATGGTGGACTCGGGAAAATGTAAATTGATTTCTTTACTTGATTTACGATTTGTAGATGTTAAATTTTTTGATTTTCAATTTACAGCCCACAAAACAATTGCTTTCACAAAAATTGAATTTTTAGGTTTGACAATTAATTAAATGACATAATCAAAAGTCAACTTTATATTTTTCAACAAGCAAAGCTGAAGTTTCACTTTTTGTGAAAACAATTGTTCTACTTGACCTCCCCCGGCACTAAAGTATCCACTAAAAATGTATTCCATTGTTGCAGGTCAGGCTTCAGCTAATTTTAAATTCGAAACAACCGAAATTCTATTAATTGCCGATTTTAAGCAGACTTAGCTGAATTATAAATAAGTTGTTCGGGATCCGCGTTCGTAAAAATCATAAATCATTCGGTCGGTTTTCGCGGTCGGAATTATGGTGTCGAGTACGAATCCGTGGAAAGCTTGATGGAAGCTTTAAATAATCGCGATTCATTTTTTATTTAAATCTTGGTTTTAAAGCAGTGATCAGTGTTCATTAAATTTTTTTCGTAACCGTTAAAAAGTTGTGCGAGTGTTTGAACTTGTGTTGGTGCCCCAGGATGGAATTGGAGGAAAGAAGACGACCATTGCGACAGGACCACAGTAAAATAGGTAAGTTTTTTCACAATAGGTAACATTTTCTTTTAAATGTAAATTCTGTTCAGAACTACGCTAACTAACCCTTGTTTTCCAAATTTTTCAGAAGTTTTTACTGATTCCCAATGTACTAATCTTGACATTTTTTTATTTCAGGTAAGTTGTCCGCCATCCGCGCATGGAAAATCGTAATCACTTCGGGCGGTTTTCGCGGTCGGTAGTGCAGTGTCGAGTACGAATTTGTGGAAAAGCTTGATGGAAGCTTTAAATAATCGCGATTCATTTTTTATTTAAATCTTGGTGTTAATAGTATAGTGAGCAGTGTTCATTAAAAATTTCTTGCGTGGACGTTAAAAAATTGTGCGTGTGTTTGAACTTTAGTGTCTTAGGATGGAATTGGTGGAAAGAAAACGACTTCTCTCAACAATTAAGGTTAGTCAACAATTTTTTCAAGTAAACTTAAAAAATTGCTTTTAAACACACAAAGCAATCCGGAGAGTCTGGGGGTTGTGGAAAATGTAGGGTACAATTTAGGGCCACCTGAAATGATTTGTTAACCGTTTGCCTCATTTTTATTTCTATATTTATATTTTGCTCGGAGAAAATGTTAAAAACTGAAATACATTGCTATATCCTGACCTACATGTTGTACCTTTGGATTATAAACTTCCTCTATGTACTCTTAAAATAGTGTCGTTTGGTATCGATTTTTTGCCTCGACTATGGAACATTTGAATAACTAAACAAAATTTATTATGAAACTTGTGAATATTTATGATCGTTCGGTGCATTTTACGTGCATAATATACGCAAAGGAGTAAATAATAAACAATGGAGCACCACGTGTACGATACGCATTTAAAAGTGACGTCATTTGCAGTTCAGCGACCGTAATCGTTGGTAAGGGCCCTTTTGCAGTAGATTTCGCATCCGAGAAACGTTTCAGCTTTCATCTTGATAGGATAGGGTAAAGATTCTAGCATTTCCACTTTACCCATGGCAAATCCCGAGCTTTCTTTGTACACTACAAATATTTGTGCTTGTTCATAGTTATGGCGTTTATTCAATTTACTTCCGAACGCAACGCAAATTTTGTCTAATAAAAGTTTTATTTTTAATTTTGATAAAAGCGAACATTAAATTTGTAGTTTCCCCTTTGTGTGAGTTGTCACTTATCTTTATTTGGTTATCACATATTAACTAAGGACTAAGGGTGTTGACGACCTATGATAATGTACATTTTAACATGCAGACGAGTTTATCATGGCAGTCAAAAGTGATATTTTGCACGTTTAAAAACATTTCTATATTTTGTTGTGCTCCACTGTTCCCATTTTCATTGCCCGCGAGATCGAATAATCGCTCAAGGGAAATACGCGTATGACTCAGCCGAACGAGGGTTCTACCCTCACCTCGTTATTGGGTAAGGGTGACTGAGGATTGGCTATGGAATACGTTGCAACTGCATAAAGGCCTAAGGGATATGACACTGACGGACAGTGTTGGTTTAGTGTTGTGGTGGTGAAGTTCTGTGGTCGTTAGGTTAAGAAAATTCTGTCAATGTGCAATAATCTCGAAGAACAAAAATCACATTTTCCTCGTCGTCCTTAAGCTTAGCACCACGTTTTTCTTGCAAAATCCTACTTAGACCCACTCCAAAATTGCTTGTTTTTCGCTTGACTGTGTTGTTTACGTGTAAAGAAACCAAAAGACTGAACTAGCCACCAATTTTTAAGTGTTCATTAGACCTAAGACGAAAAGTTGCAATTCGACCTTTAAAATATTTTTCATTAACAAACTAACGTCAAGTTTAAAACTCGACTATTATAATAAAATCGATACCGGTGTGCGTGTGAAGTACCCACTGGAAACCGGAGCAAAAATGTTGATACCAAGTTCGCCTATGAATTCAAATTCTAACATTTCGACGTACGACGTCGGTGTTCAGCCGCCGTGTTCCGGAGCGCGAGACGTAATTAAGCTGTTCGTTGGTCAAATACCGAGACACCTCGAGGAGGAGGATCTCCGTCCCATGTTCGAGGAGTTCGGAAAAATTTACGAATTCACCGTTCTTAAGGATAAATACACTGGGATGCACAAGGGTGAGCGAATTTTTTAATAATTTTAACCAAGGGTCGAGATAAGTTTAGTGAGTCATGCAAATGAACTAGTGCAGCTTGCTTTGTTCCAAACACGTGTTTAGGGTGCATGAATTCTAAGCCACCCTTTTCGGCTATCTATAAATTATTAGCTTGCTATGCTCGCCAGTGGTTATTCGACGAAAAAAAAAAAAGAACTATGTATTTATTAATATAAAATAATAAAATGAGAACGCGGAGCGTGATGAATTGTCAGGGTAAAGTTTTATTATGCAATTTATGTATCGCATATTTTATCAAGCGCCAGAGAAAATTAAATTATGAAAAACTTGATGCTTTTTTTATAATGGACTTTTTAGATGTTATATTAAATGTCATGTAGGAAAAAGTGAAAATTTTTAAGAGATGCGTCGGGAAAGTGAGCGAGCGAGCGAGCGAGCCGGGCGAAGGAGTATATCGGCTGGGTTTATTTTATTGTTGTTTTATCGATGGATTTCGTTTATTGAAAATTCAATTATTATGGTGTCATGTTTACGTCATTTGGTTACAAAGTAAAGTTAGTGTAATATCATATCGGAGTTGTAATCTACACGCACAATGTAATTAAATTTACATTTCATTGCCCCGAATACTTTACGCTATGAAGTCGGTCCCGCTTCAGCGATACTACCACAACGATTTGAATGAAATACGAAGAACAAGTCTGTAGCATTATAATGGGCTTCCTATAACAAAACATTTAATTACACTCGAGCGTACAGTTACTGACGTTCTCAAAAACCCTTTTCAACATGTTTAGGTTAGATGAAAACGTAAATGTGCAACCAAGTCCTCCTTTGTTTATAGTGAAATAATTTAGAATTCTCGTTCACTAGAAACTGATTTATGAAGAGCCCGTCAGGGTCAGGTGTGTGGGTTGCATGCGGCCGTAACATGTGTGGCGGCGGCGCACGCGTTTTGGCGGCGCAAGCGTCTCAACGGACGGCACCCTCGTGGCCGCACAGCGCCGCCCGTGCTCGATAGTAGACGCCGCTTTTATCTGACGTCAGATTTGAAGTTCAGTGTGCTGGCATGAAGCGGTGAAGAGTGACCTAACTGACCCCGTGGTTTTCACGTGTGCCGTACGCACCCCTATTTACACTCAGTGCCTATTTTTCAGTGAGAGTTAAGTTTATTTGTTGTTCTCGCGATCACCACGCGGATAAACACTAAAATTGTACTTGGACAAAACCTAATTTCAAATTTTTAACTCGAACATCTTTTTGATGGTATTCATTAAAATTTGAAAACATTGGATTTTTTTCGCCAAAGCTGTCATTTCATATTAAAATAGGCTTTTTGTGCACGATCGATGTTGTCTGCGAGTCGGCAAGAGCATAGCCGCTAAAACGTGCCAGCTCGTCACTAATTTTGCCGACCACTTGGAGCACAAAACGAAAAAATTCTTAAACAACAGGTAAGCTTAACGCTACCACACTTAAAAACGGCCAGCCAATAACGGCCCTGGCCGTTAAAAATGTGCCGAAAAAAGCTCGCAAAACGAAAAGCATCAAGTGTTACAAATTTGCTTGCGACCGCCACACTTGCTCAAATGCGTCTCGTGCGAAGTTTGAACTTGAATTTTGGAGACCCTGCCAGAAACGAGATCAAGTTCAAGTCATTCCATTACGTGAATTATTTAAACTTGCCTTAATTGATGCGTGCCGCCTACGTCCACGCACTCTCCATAACAGACGCACTGTGTCTGCACTGCAGACTCTCCCACCGCTTTTCTTTTAACTATTTATTTTTACCATTTCATTTAATTTCAATCAAAACCTCCCTAATTGTTTTCCCGAAAAGTTCGAAACAGCTTCTGACTTCGAGAGAGCGGTTTCGGTTGCAACTACTACGTCGGAGAAGCTTTTTAACGAAACGTTTTATTAGTTATGAGATCAGAGCGCTCGCTTGTTATTTCTCATTATATTTCAGCAATTGTGTATTTTTGCAAAAAGCTCCCCCTCTCCCGCGCTATGTATCTACTGCAAGAATTGAAAGGATTTAATTAGGTTTTCAGTCTGTGGCCTACGAGATGAAGATATCAAAGGAAACAGTCGGATTAATTTGAAAGCTTTCCTCTCTGTGTCGAGAGTTTCGTTATAATATACAACCCGAAACTTTTAGTTGTGCTCATGACAAGTTACGTTTACTATCTTAATTATCAGTGATTCGGTGATTTAAAAAACTCATTTTAGTAAGCAAAGTGAAAGATACATACTATTAGGAGGAATTCGTTACAACTACATTATTCCGTATCAGTGGAAATAGATACAATGGTGTACTACAGTCAATCAATATCATCCAAAGCCTTTGTCATCCAGAGCTTTTTGTACAGCTGCCAAGTTACATGCATTAAACAGAAACTACATTCAATCATGCAGTGATAAACTCAAAATTAACTTAGAAACTCGGGATATTAAATAAAACACTTCGTATTTCATAACATACATGGCGAGTTCGCCAAAGCGGCTCGGCTCGGCAGAAATCTAAATAATTATGGAACACGCGAGCCTAATTAAAATCAATTTAGAAACGTAATTGTGTTCTAATAAAACAATTTTGTGAATAAAAATATTGAAAATGCAAAACAATAGATGGTAAAAAAAATAATAAAAGCTGGGAACGCGTATTATCTGGCCGTCAGTTGCAGCCTCGCAGCGGCCGGCCACCAGGGCCTGAAAGCTTGGTGAAACACATTCTGATATGAACACAATGCCAATAACATCAGGCGCTGTTTTTAATGAAAAATATGAAAATAGCGCTCTGCAGCATTGTGTTAAACTTGTTTATTTATTAGATGCTTCGATAAGCAAAAACTTTCTTTATCTCTAAAAACGGAACAAGGCAAACCCTTTTCAAAAACCCTCGAAAAAATTAATTCAAATCGACCCGTGCGAAAATTTTTGAAAAGCCTCCGAAAGAAACGGTTCCGGTCGACGTTTTTGTTTGATAATACACAAGAAGAAGAATCGCACTGAAGGAAATAAATGGCATTGTATTTACAATCTATCTGATAGGACAGGACGACAAGATCGTGACATTTTCTGGGTTTAGGTTCGCACTTTCTCGAGAAATGCCTACGTAGGCGTCCTACAATTATTGTGAAAATAAGTTAAATGGCCAGATGTCACGTTTCCTTCCACCTTTTCTTATTTATAAAAAATACAAGAGCGTGCAGTATTAAAGAGTAAATTGTGTGTTTATTAAATCCGACATTTTGGAGAAAGCGCCTTTCGTCAAATTAAAGATTTTATCAAATCGTTAAAAACAAACCCAAAAATTTCCTCTCGCCCGAATGCACTCAAAAATTTAATTAAACGTCAGTAGTAGTGAAGCACCCCCTAACAAACGATCTCTTCGCTCTTTAAATATCTTAAATGTAATCTTTGGGAATTTGTGCCTTGTAAGGTAATTTGGTCAGGCTAAACACAGATCTAATTTTGTTAATTGCTACTGGGAGTTTCTATCTGGTGTTCCACGTCACTTCACGATTCACATTTGGAAGAACAAAACCGACAAGATGTAAATTGTTGGAAATTTCTTAAGAAAATTTTAATTGTAATCTCGACGCCCGCCGTTAATATAAATTTGAGCAAGAAACTGTAATAAGAGGAGTATTTTTACCCAAGTGCTTTAAAGAGCTCCCGACGATTCGAGTTCTTTGAATATTTCATTGCAAGTAATATAGATAGGGATTTAATTAAAGCTACATTGAGACACTCGAGGAATTGGGAGAATTTTCATCGCGGTTCAGGTAAAGGCAACGCCGTTCGATACCAACCAATGAAGAGATATATTTGAGTCGCAGTGAAAGGGGCGAAGTGAAACTTTGTCCGTGTGCGAGGGTGAAGCTGGGCCTGTGATCAATACGCGCTGGCGGAGGCACCCTCCGGCGTCTTATTAAAGCGGACGAGCGAGAGAACACCGATGATGATCTCGCCACGCGGCAGATTGGCTGCTGAATAGACTTACTATATTCCAACTTGGATCGAATATCGTTGAATGCTTGCAACTTGACGGCGAATCTAGATAGTCGATTTATCCGACACCCCCAGACGAATCGATACGTAATTATTGCATCCATCGTTTGGTATTCAGGTAAACCCGAATATTCTGACATACATCCCTGAATACAAAGATCTACATTTGCATTTGTAACCTGTTTTTGAAATTGCATTGGGCCTCCTCGTCGCCTTTCTTAAATTTAAAAACTAATTTACCCCACCGAGTTTTTCCAAAATCACGCTCTCCTTTCTTCGGTATTTACGCATATTTTTAAAAAACATGACTTTATAGAACACAACCGGAAACCGGTTCCGTGCCTACGTAAAGTTATTAATTTTCTCTCCGAGTCACGCAATAAATTAACAAAACTAAAAACTAATCCACATAATATTTCGTACTTATCTGGAAAAACTGTATCTCAAACTAAAATCGAATAGTGACCCCGCAGTTTTGCCTAAAAAATTTATAAACGTACGTCGTTACCGTACACCGTTCTACCCTTTTACATTCTGTAATTGCCTGTAAAGCAGCAATTAGTAAATGATGTATTATATTAATTATTAAAGTGTTATGTACAATGCGTGCAGACAAAATACGATTGTGCGTGAATTAGAAATATTATACTTATGTTCGGGGGTTCGACTTTGAATATTTATAAAGAAGGACATTTCTTCTTACGATACGATGGCCAAATATTTAATTTTGACGTGTGCTTTGTTAATTTTTCAACATAATATACGAAAAAATGCTAGAAAACAAGCTCGTGGTGCATAAAAAAATGAAACGTTTCCTGCGGGAGCCATCAGGTTCTTCCAAACGCTAGCTTAGGTTTTGGTACGTCGCCCTCGGATTTTGTATGCAAATAAATCATTGTCAGTTGTAAATCACTTTTGAAATATACTTGTTTCTTTCTGTCGTCTGCAGATCTGTTTAGTCCTATATTTGTGTAATAAAGTCACAAGCCAAATTATGGAATTTTGTTTGATACGACATATTATTCATTCTTTAATGTCAAGGCGAGAAAATTTGATAAAGTGAAAATAAAATACTTTACATAATCCCAATTTTCTCTGAAAAACTTTTAGAAAAACGTTTAAAAATCACGCGATATTTAGCCCTTGATAAAAATGTTAACTTTTTAAATTATGTTAATTATTTCTTTAAAGAAAATAATATATTTCCTCTAGAGCAAAAATTTTCTTCGATATTTGCATAATACAAAATAAGAAACTGATTTTTGTATAAATTCTGTTATGTAAAAAATTTTAAGCAAATTTTTCTAGAGCTAAAATGCTGTTTTCTCAGAGTTTTTAATTTTTCAATAAAAACTTAATTAAGAAAATGGAAATACTTCATGCAACTTGAATGGCTGGTCTAAATATGTGCACGAAAGCAGATAACAATCTTACACCAACACTAAAAATACCATACGTATATAATAATTTTTAGTAACACCCCCAAATTTATTCCCACTTTGATGAACATGTTTATTATGGAATTCTACAACACAAAACATGAACTTATTGCGTGGGAAATTTTATAAATTTCAACATGAAACTTCTTTTTGAGTTAATTCTTATTTTTGGATTTACACTGCGATACCGGTCACGGAATACGAATAAAATGTTTACCCCTGGGAATTTTTCTCCAGAAGATGCTTCTGGAAAATGAAAAACCTGTTAACTGCTAGGGTCACAACAATACTAATTACAATTTACCCCACAGGTACGAAACAAAATTGGTTACATAAGATATAAAACGAATTAAATTATTTTTTACATTAAAAACTATAAACTATTGATTTATCCCTAAAAATCATATGGTTTACTGTATTTACTTAACTTTAGAATACAAAACCAAAGGCAGGTCGGTGTAAATAAAAAGTCAATGGCCAAGTCACGTTGGGCTCACCCTTGTAGATTTTTGTTTTATCTTAGGAAAATTATATTCAACGAAAATGCTACAACAAACTCTAGTTTAACGTTAAGCTAACAATTTATTTTGCAGACAGACTGAAGATATAAATCTAGGGCAAAAAAAAGAAAGTTATCCGAATTTTTAGTTAAAACAGCTGTGGATTACGGGTTTAGATGATATCAAATAATTTTAATTGTTAACATGTATTCTTTTTGAATATAGGGCAACTTTTTCGGTGAGTTAAGTTAAGATTAGGTTCCGTTGAGTTAGGTTAGGTTAAGTTGGGTTGGGTTAGGTTAATTGCTTTTTAATTTGATTTATTTTGTGAAAGTCGCATTTCTGAGAGTTAAAAAGTTCTCGTTTTAAGGTTTTAAAGCACCGGGAGTGAGTTTACAAAAAATAGAAGTAATAAATAATTAAATGAAAACTTTATTTCAAACAAAATTGGAGCGCCGAGGTTGTCAAGAATTTCAGCTGGGACTTAGAGAATAGTACAAAATAAAATTAACAGTCGTAACATCCTATGTGTTTGCTAATGTTTCAAACACACGAAACACTTAGAAAAAGAAGAATTAGAAATAAGTTTTGTAACACCACATGAGCAAAGTACGGGAAACTCAAAATATTGCTATTAGGAGTAAAATATTTATTGAACTCTGTGTGGTTTTCAGGTGTAACTTGATTCTATTGTACTTGATGAAAGAAATAGACGGAAATATATTATATGATTTTGATCAATGAACTTGTTATTAGGATGAACATTAACCCATTTCTGAATAATATCCACACAACTAGCAGGTATCGGTCAATGATCTACAAAGTAAATTAATGTTTAATGTAATTATTAATGTAAATAGTTCTCAAGCCAGAGATAGCTTAATACTATTTAATTAATCAATCAATGCAACTATGCCGCACTGATTGATATACGCCGACGATACCGTCATCATCACCAATGGGAGATGCTAAAGCTAAAGTAATAATGATGACGCTAGAGAAAAAGAAGGAAATCCTAATTCAAAGTAATTCAAATAGTTGAACTTTTTACTCTAGTGCGTAAAGTCTGCTTTATCACACTTGGGCGGAAAAGTATTATTTTTCGACTGCCCAGAAAAAGTAATGTATTTTCTGTTTTTAACATTTTCAGTTGGTAAAACAGCCACTGCCATGGTTAAATACATTTTTATTGATCATAAATGTATTATTATTATTCAAAAAAATTAATAAACCTAAATATTGATATTTTATTTAACTCAGTCCGGAAGTACAACGAATTAATTAATAATAAAATGAAATGTAGATAACAATGTAAATATTTAATAAAGTATACAAAATTTTAGGTACACATTATTTTTAGCTATTTAGATGGCTTATTTTGTATTAAATGGAAAATTTAGTATGCCAGGCAATCATTAGATTAGAGATTATAATTTAACTTGATACAAATAGTTTTAATGACTTATTATTCTAACAGGATTGTACGTGAGTTTAAATTCAGTCAGGAAATCGATTAACATTTTTTATAAATTAATTTATAAAATAAATGAACTACATTTTGAATTACGAAAATCACCTTAGTCTTCTGGTGTATAGAACGTTATTTTAAGGTTTAATTTTGTTGATATTAGATAATACATTTTCATAACGTTAAGTTATTAAGGCAACAGTAAAAATATAATATTAATTTTATTCAAATTTATATAACGACGGCGGATGGCTTTATATGTGTTCGTACTAAAAGCGCCGTATTTTTAAATTAAATTTTGAAAAATAAAACACAAATTGTCAAGTTACAAATTTAATGTTGAATACTAAAAGTTAATGTTGCAGTTAAAATAAATTTTTTATTCGCAACTTTAAAGCCGTTTAATGCTTATTTATCATTAATATGTTAGCAAATACGTTATTACTGATATTAAATTTAATATTTGAAACGACTACATCTGCTGTATTTATTTATTTAGAAGGGACTGTAACCTATAGATTTATGTGCACGAAGATAATTCAATAATTTAATATCAAATTTTTGCGGAAAAAATAATTTTTCCCCGAGTAAATATATTTTTGGCACATTTAACTGTTTTTTCTAACTTTCGTGTAACCGACCCTTCATACGCATTGTGCTGTTTTCCAAGCTTCTCAATTGCTTTTCCTTTCAAAACATAATTCTCGTTATTTATACTAGGTTTTCTCGGTACTTTCCCGTTCCTTTCCTAATCTATTCGCTCTTGATCTCATTGTTAATTACTATAATAAAATAAATTGCTCTGATAAAATGTAATTTTGTAAGATGTTTTATGTCTAACGTTATTTTTTTGTTGCAGGTGAGTAATTTTCGTTAACCTAGTGAAAAAATGTCGGTGAGTCGGAAAATTTTAATAATGCAATTTAAATTACTTTGCAACTCGTTACCGCGTGATAAATTAGGGCTCTGAGTGTGAAACTTTTATGGGCTGTGTTTTTCGTAAAATAACAAAAATGAGCAGGTCTATTATAAATTATTATTATGCATCACGTCAAATTCTATTTTTCTCGGGGCTTGAAATTGTCATTGCATTTATATTAGTACAAATTACGTAGACCTTAACTGGGCGACAAGAGAAGTCTTTCACGAACGCCAGTACGCGATATGAATTATTTCCAGAGAGAAATTCGACCGTTATAAAAAATAAAAGAGTTTCGGTACAACTTTGTTGTTTATTAGTAATTAAAAACAAATTTTTTCATTTAAGTTTTAATTATTTTTCTTTCAATATAAAAATTCTAATCTGCATTAATTACAATCTAGTGAAAGCCCGCCGAACTTTCACAAAAACCGATTCCGCACTACAAAAGGATCCTATATTTTATGAAAGGAAATTTTTTGTTAACATATTTTATGATATAAAAATTTTACTTCGTCGTGCAGATGAGCTTTTTCGCATTCGCAAGTTTTTCTAACTTAGTTTTCCAATTTTTACGAATTAATGTTATGTTCCTTGCTTACATTTTATTCTAGCCAATTCAATGCGTAGACCGAAAAAAACTTTTTTCCTTCTCATACAATTACTATATTCATTTTGAACTTTTCTAGCTTCCGAAATTGGATTTTATAAATTTTTTTGAAGTTGAGTGCACTTAGATTACATCCAGTTATTTTCAATGGTGGCTTCATCATAGTTTGCAGTATTAACTGGAGTGCTATCTAATCTTAACTACTATTATGTACTTAGAGGGTTTAATGTAATGGAGATTGTGATTTTTAATGAGTTACTAGCGCAAAATAGTTTTGTGTGTTCAAAAATTATATCACTTGTTTCGTACTTTATTCGTAGAACGGTTATACTAAAACCTATTTACTTGCCCTTAATTCGGAGACGGAGGAAATAGACCAACCATGTGAAAAATGCATAAAGTAACTTTAAGATTTTCCGAAATATCTCAGTTTAGGACATCTCGCCTCCGTCGTTTCGCCGTTCGAAAGTATTCGAATGGTAACCCTTCTCGCTATGATATTGATTACCATTTATTCAATTATTATATTTAAATTATTCATTACAATTGAGACGCAAAGGCCAGCATTTGGCACACTAAAATTAGTGAAGAAAACTTTAGTCTATAGATGGTACGTCACGCCAATCGAACCTGTGTATCTTGGCACGAGAAGCTAGCACGCTAACTGCACGGTCATTTGCTAACCGCAAGCTTATGATTAAATTGAATTTTATTGTTTTTACTCCGCTTTTTAATTTTAAACTAGATTATATATTAATATATAATAACGAATAATGGGTTAGCGATAGAACAGTTATTCAAGGCAAAAAAAACCCTATTATAAATAATATTGGATAGAATCTAGAATTCAGATTGTATATCTAAATATATTATAGTATAATAATATATCATTGTATATTGCATATTATAAAAATGACAAAGAAAATATAAATATGTATCTAGGACTAATTGGAATTTTAAATAGATACTTACCTATATTCTTTGTCCTTTATATTAGAGTTTATTTTTTGTGGCAGCGGCACAAAAGTAAAGTAAAAACTGGCGGGCAGCACTAAAGTTCTTTAGAGTTTATCGTCCACTCTTTCTAGCAAATTTGTGTAGGTACTGTAGAATAAAAATGCAAAGTGCGGAACGGAAAAGTTGCCCAAAAGTTTTTTGGTTTACCTTTTCCAAGTGGATTTTGCATAGCACAGTAAATATATACCTAGTGTATGCGACGTGCGGAACAGAAAAGTTATGATTAGAAGGAATTCAAAAGTTTTTGCCTGAAGTTAATAAGTTTTCTAGAAACTTTTTTCGAATGAACAAAGCAGTTCGTTGTCTAAATTTAAAAATCGTGGTCATTTAATGCGATGCAATAACGTTGATTAAAGCTTGTTTTCCAAGTTTGATTTTGCCATAATAATTTAAAGTTCCCGAATGCAGGATTGTAGTATTGTAGGTTAAGAAAACAACGATTTGATATTCGAGATATGAAGAACACAAAGGATGATGAAAATTTTGATTAAAATTTTAAAATGTTTCTAACCCAATTACATTCGCTGTTTAACAAATGATGTAATTTTTGAATGTCTATTAAAGCACGAGTTTTATTAGTGACGCTTTTTATTGTAAAAGTTTTTACGACTTGAAACGTTATTTCATTTTGTAATAATTGTGTTTAAAATAATTTGTCGGTCAATTTTTTTAATATTAATGGCATTCGTTATTTATGAAATATTGTAGGAAATTGATTTTCGGTACTAAATGTTAAATTGCATGTTAGTTTTCACATGAAATTCGTGGGCTATCTTTCCGATTGTGTGTGTGTGTGTAATTTTCATGTTTTTCATTCCATGGACCGCATAATTTTTTCTTCACGTATGTAAATGTGTTTATATTTTGTTATGTATTGAATGACTAATTCATTATAGATAATATCAACAAAGTTGGACCGTTAGTGGTTATTCGAGGTTTTATAGCTTAGTTGGGCGCTAAACGTCGTAGAGAATAACCATTCATATACAACTGGAAACCGCATAACGTCCGCAGTTAGAAATATAGGCAGAGCTCTTAGATTTACTTTAGAGTCATCCCTACACATTTTGCTAGAAATGAATGAGATTATCACACCACAATCCCTTACCATTATTCACGAAATGCATTAAAAATTTTTCCAACTTAAATTTACATAGTTATGAGTTCGTGATTTTAATTAAAATGTAAAAATATACATTATATTCAATTGCTTTAAGTGTAATTGCATTAATTACAATTTCCCTAAGTAATCTTTTAAATAACTTTTTGCATTTTATTTGCTTTTAAAAGTGAATTTCTAGGGTTCACTTTTTATAATTGAAACTTATTTCGTTCGAGCTTTAAAAAGATCACACCAAATTAAATGTTAATGAACACCAGAGATGTCACTTAATTGATTTCCTTTTCTCGATTTACTAATCACTCAGTATAGTGCAGTGCGTGAAGATATTTGCCATGGTTCACATTCCACGTAAGCTGTAATAATTTCGGTCTGCCTTTCAGTAGTCAGTATATTTCCAAGTAATTGCCTGTTTCCCAGGCAATTGCGTCCATCTAACGCCGCGCTCAATACAGGAATCTCTTTAATTTTTATTTTCTATACTTTGTCAGGGACCCAACCCATATGGGTGCGGTATGGGAATTCAAAATTAACTTTCATTATACCATCAATTATGATCTGAACCTACACATTATTAGTAGACAAAAGATATAAACAAAAAGTAAATAAATTAGTGCGTAAACCGGGACTAAGGAAAGTCGTGAGCATGAGTTTATATTAAATCCGGGACCTTCACAAATTTATTACCTGGCTTACCTGTTAATTGGGAATGTAGGATTAATAATTAAAAAATCTTAGTTAACTTCGTAACTACATAATTTATAATAATAGTGTAAGCTTAATAAGCTCAGAAATAATCAATCCTGAAAAATGAAGGATCTTATTTATAAATTATGCAACTTACGAGGTATTTTTTCACGTTATATATTAGCTGTATTAGTATCGCCCAGGAAACTCTAGAACAGCCCCACCGGAATTACTGTTCAATTTTTCCGCTCTGTTTTTCCATCCTGCAAAATATTTTAAAGCTAGAGAATTTGATGGATGTTTTCTAATAATTCAAAGAAAATTTGAATTTTATTATGAAATGTTTCGCATCAATGGGGTCAAACTTAAAAATATGATGTACCAACCGGCAAATTTTTTTTATAAAAGCTCTTGTAAACAAGTAAAAATTCGGAGTTGGTACATTTGCTAAAACGCACAAGCGCGAATTCATCTCTTTAGAAATGAAAATATGCGTGGAGGGTAATTTCGATGCAGTAAGCACTTAAGAAATGGATCATTTTTCAAAATTTTGACACATATAGGTGAGAACGGTTGGTAGCATGTGCATGTATGTATGTTATAAAAAGATGTCTAGCACGGAATTTCAAGTCATTTGTTTCGGTCTTGCTGTCACACTACAGACAGCCGACTTGGGGGTTGTCTTGAAGTATCATACGTTATTACATTCCACATGCACATAACACGCCTTTTTCACGCTACTGTAAACTAGGAACAGTCCTTCGAATTGTTCCTATATTGGGACAATAAACACGATCGCTTTTGTTCCGTTTTCCCGACTTCAAAGCAACGAAATCCAAGAAAGAAAGTTTAACCTCCTACTGAATTTATAGTACACTGAGAAATTTTAAAATTAAGCTTCCACCCCACTAAATCAACATTTTCCTAAATAAGCAATAATTTCAATCAGTTGAAATATTTTAAAATAAAATGTCAAATAAATTTGGGTCGTTTCCTATAAATGCCCGATTACCCCAAAATTTCGATTTATGGTCGCTATCTTAACTGCCAATAAATTATGGTAATAATTTCCTCTACTCTAAGATACATTATTTACCATCAGTTCTTTAAAATTGCAAGTAGCTACGAATTTTTTAACGGCATTTGACCCGGGATAAGTGACAACTTTGCAAAGTCTCAAAAGTCAAAGTTTTAAGTTGTGTGTGCATATAAAACTATCGGTATTACGATGAAAAAGTTGGCGAGACCCTAATGGACTTACTGCCAAGAAATACGCTGGGTTTTTATGTCACGTCCATTTACATAACAATTTTGTAATTTGACGCATTTACATACATTGAAAAATTACAAATCCAAACAGCTTTTCCAGTCATTTTTTATTTTTATTAATAGTAAATAATGTGACTGCACAATATTAATCTACACATAAATGGACGTTTTGGCTGTTTCAGCTGTAAGCTGTTTTATATCCAATTAAATAACTTCCTAGGAGGTCCTCGAATAGGCTTCTTCATCAACTTTAAGCTAATTAAACTATGATATCTGTCCCAAAAATAAAAACTCAAAGACTAAGCACAGCAATTAAAGAAACAAATAAGCACATTAATTTAATTGAACTTTAAAACAAAACTTATTTTTATGAGCAGCAGACTTTGCGTGTTACAAATGTCGCGTACTTTCGTGACAGGATCGAATAATTAAAAACCAAATAATATTTAAGGACATTATTAATTTAATTAACCACCACCTACTTGTTACGTTGTAATCCTTCAGTTCGACATATCTACAGGGAAAAGGAGAATGCCGATTAACCAGCAGGAGGTTGCATGTTATGAAAAGTCCCGAAGTATTCTGGGTAAGCAAAGCTGTTAAAAGTTCCAAATACTGCGTATTATTCCATTGGCTAAAAGAAAAGTCTTCAAAAATTAAAGGTTGGCGGGCATTGCAAAAAATCTATCTCGGTTAAGGAACATCCATTAGTGGACTGGCATCCGGAGTGCAGCACAATTAATTACAATGACAGGCAAAGGACAGAAGTGATTGTCAACGTCGGAGAGACCAGGCATGGAATAGAAGAAGAAATATATAGCAAAATTTGATGGAGAAAAATTAATTGTTTCAATGTTATCTGCATCTGTAGTTTTTGGAAAGTCCTGGTAAATTTGAAGGTATCCTGTGAAAACTGCTCATTTTGCCTTTTAATAATTGAATAAATTTGGTCACGACGTAATTTAAGATAATTTCCATCACATCGACCCTTGCTCGTTCAACTTCACGCAAGATAGTCAATACTAAACATTAAATATTGAAATTTTTGGGAAAACTAATTTCGTATTAAGTACTTTTTTAATAACTTTTGTTGAACAAGTTAAACTTGGGTCTAATGAAGCGTGATTTAAATAGAAGCGTCTTATGGCATTATTAAGACTTATGAGCGTTTATAAAATCGATTATGTACACTCCATGGCAAAATTCCATTAACGCTCATTAAAAAATACTTACAAGTAGAGAAAATTGATAATTATGTGTTTGTACAGGCAATTTCCGTAATTTTCACACCTAACTGACGTACAATAAAATTGTGAAATGCGTTGTTAAATTTTCAGCGTTGGAGGAAAGGAGAGGAGAGAGTTTGCCTTCGTGACCACATTCTCCTACCTTACCCTCCCAATATTGTATTATTATAAACTTTGAGTTACACACCAAACTGTAAGATTGTTTGTATAAACTTGATAGTTTAAAAATGTTGGCGTGTAGCATAGATAATTCCAGATACTGGGTCTTGCTATGTAAGCAAGTATTTACGAAGGATCGCATTATAAATTCACTGTGGAGTAGGAAAGTGATGATAAACAAACAAAATGAAATATTATGAAATTTGAAATCTCTATCAGGTAAACGATAATTGAGTATTCGCAAAGTTCCGCCATTTTACTGCCAACCCTATCGCTGCTGCTTCGTGGACTGGCCTCTAAGCTCTTCATAAAGTAAAATGTTAATCCTTTTGAAAACAACCATAACTTCCTCTCCCTTTTGCAAACTTTAACAATCGGGTAAATCCTATCCAACAAAGGCGTCATTGTGTTATCATATTAATTTTAATAACGAAATGGGTTTAATTCTTCCAAAAATAATCTTTCTATATAGATGTACTAGCTTTGTCTCCTTTATCATTCACTTATTTAATTGACAACGATTATTTGTTTTAAGACTTTCTCCTATCAACTTTTTGTATTCAAAATTACCATTTAAGAACTTGTAAATTTATTTAAAGATAAATGAAAATTCTAGTACGAAATTTAATGACCCGTTTAATATCCTTTGTATACATTTCTTATAGGTATTATAAAACAGGACATTTTATTTTTTATTATTATATTATTATTTTACCCGTTTCTTTCTTTTGGTGATTTGAAGATTTTTCCATATCCCAGCAATAAATTATATTAAAATCGTCTAGGGTTCCGGCGTTCAATTTAGCACGTTTCGAGTAGGGGTCCTTTTGCTGGAGTGCATCGATAAAATACCAACCCCTGCACTAACCCCCATTTAACTTTTTAAGAATATATTTTGCCCTTGTTAATCCTATATGTTCCGTTTAGTACACAGCGCACAAGGGGTCCTTCCATCTAAATGAAAACAAACCCACGCTCAATTATTATTGATCTCGTGGGTAGGTGATGATTTTTTACGGTGTACGAGCGTATTAATTTTTAAGTTTTCGGCACGTATTCATAGAATTACTACCATAAAGGTTTTAACTTTTATCTGCTTTCTGTACCCCGAGAAACTAAATTAGAGTGGGCTGCTCTGATTAAATTTAAATTAGCCTTAGCGAGGGTCGGCTAACTCCATAATGAAAGAGGATGCTACATTTAGACGCTTTTCAATTTAATAGAAATTCTAAGAATTTTTCCTCTGATTTTTAAATAAATGAAAGGGTTTCGGGGGACGTGATATGTCGCACTTAACCTACAAAGCCGCCTTGGCATGTAAATAAAAACAAATGGATGGCTATTAAGAGTGGAAAATCGTTAGAAACCCTTTGTAATTTTTGAGAATTAGAATTAATTTATGTTATTAAGTAAATTATGATTATTTTAAATTCTTGTAACAACTACATTTACAAATTCTCAACTACCATTAATTTTCGGCAGCTACATGAGTAGTAGATTGCATGAAAGGAAGGAAAATTAACTGTGACTCGGACACGCCACAATCCTTAATTGTTGATTCTCGCAAGCTAAAATTGTTAACTTTTTTAATTTTCCTAAAGCACAATAATTGGAATTAGCTTCTTTATGGAGCATTTCGAGCTCTGTTATCGAATTATTTGTTTTTTTATTAATTGGCCTGCAAGCTCACATTTTCCTAGTTGGGGGTTTAAATTGTGAAGCATGGATTAGAAAATTCTTGTAGTATCTTTTAGAGAATTTAAAAAGCGTAGACTGACATCGATAAGCTATCCGTGCTTAGTTTGCGTCCACTCGAGGGAGGCATTGCCAGTGCATGGGCGATAAACAGCCCAGCGACCTTCTAGCTCTTGTAACTTACGAACCCTAGCCGATATCGATCTCAATAATGGTACGTCGGACTTAAATGTATATGCAAGGCACAACGATGTAAATAGTTGGTATATTTATAGGTGTGTAAAAGTGCGATTTTAACAGTTCACCCACTTAATGGAAATGGGTGTTTCTTTTATTAGGTTCACACGCACGATCGCGATTTGCTGAAGTAATTAATTTTTATTACGGACGCACTTAAAATGCTTTTTGGGAGTCCGTAAAAATAAGTCGTACGTCTTACCACGAAAGTGCGTTAAACGTGACATAAATTAATAAACAATTAAGTCGTTCGTTAAGCTGACGTCGTGCAAAAAATAAAACGATCGGGGCTTGTCAGTTTTTCGGCAATTTAGTTTATGATTTTTTTAAAAAGTGTATGTAAACTTTGGATAATTTAGGTAAACCATTCGTGACTAACATACAATGTGGAGTAAAACTTGGTATCTCGTGGGAGCTTCTCATCATGATGCGACTTTTAGAGCAGACACAATCCAAGCGCGTGGGTCATCGAGTAGAGTATAGAAGTCCACCCCTGGCAATCAGCGACCGCTTCCCATGCTAATTCCTGGATTTATACTGGGACTGAACAACTCTGACCCTGCATTCTAATTTAGCAGACGCTTTGGTCACCGGACAGAAATAGATTGGACTAACGAATCCCGTTGGGGTTTTATTTCTTGCTATAAAACTGATTGTTAACCCTAAAATTCATGTTTTTCGGCAGTGTCCCCTTTTTTTGCACACAAAATAATATAGAAGAGAAAGACCGGATTAAGCAATTATCAACTTATAGTGCCTTAGTTTTGTGCGTGTGGGTGATAAAATTTGTTAGATAAGTGTTATCGATGACCAAGGAGAGATAGTCACGAATGCTGGTTACTTTTGGTGCTTAAACTAAATCATGTCTATCTTTCGTGCATCTTTTGTATATCCTAAGGTGATATTTTTCATGTCACTATCAAGACCACTACGACAAAGCCTCTACGTCACGCATCTAAAAATTGTCGGCTTTGACACAAAATTTATGTTTGCTAGTAACATCTTTTGTCGAAAAATTGTATGCTTCCTTTTGAAATTAAATTAATATAACAAAAGGTTATTTTATAAACCATAATTTTATGAACGTCTTAGTATCAAACCAAATTTATAAACACCTATAAATTTTATTCCATTTATACAATGGAACTAGCAAAATTATGCTTTTAAATCACGACACCATTTCGTTAAAAAATTCCCTCTAGTTCACAGAATCGTCTGGTTACCATAAAAAACGACTGATCATTTTATCAAAAATGAAATTTCCTTCCTGATATTATTTTAAAGAGAGTGAAATCCGATTCTGTTCATCCCGTAAAAGAGTGCAAGACTGCAGATAATTTTTATCAAATTATATTGTTTAAAGGATTTTGAAAATCTTGTTGGAGATGTTACAAAGAAGTAGCATTTTTCATGGGGATTACCAAGGGTCTAAATTTTGATGATGATCAGTGCAACGTTTCCCCAGCCATCACAGGCGATGCAAACTTATATAATAAATCCTGATCTCTACCTACTGATTTAGAGGGAACCCCATTATTTAGAGAGGTTTTTTGTTTTAAGGACAGTTCTGGTCATTTTAATAAAATTTAAACTAGGTATGGCGGTAAAAGTATTTGGGATTAAAAGAGAGTTCAGGGGATTTTTATATTAAAGATGATTAAAATCTTACTGAGGCGATTAAAGCTCATTAATTGGTCCATATTTATATAGTGAAATATTTTATAACAAATTGAGTGTAGTTCAACTATTTAAAATATTGCCGATTTATAGCGGGCTAAATTTGGGAAGAATAGACAAATCATCTGGGTGACCGACCGTATACTCGATCATAGGGAAATAACATAGGAAATTAATTTCTTTTATATTCCCACTTTCCATTATAGCTGTTAAGAGCGAAAAAGGTATCAATTTAAAGAGAATATCATTGCCTTGCTTGAATTTCATTGCCATTGTCTTTTGATAGATTTAAATAAATTTGGTTAACAATGAACGTAAAAAGTACAACTTGAACATAAACAATGGCAATAATAAATAAAGAACAAAATATCAAGTATTGGGTGTCTTTAGACGTGGAAAAATAATATCCTTAGATTTGATACATTTTCATTCTTATACTGCATAATCAATTTTGCATGGTATTACCCTATGCCCGGTTATAAGGCCGGTCACCCGGTAGAAACTTGGAAACTTTTGTTCAATTTCAAATTGAAGGGTTTAAACAAAATATTTCTTATTTTTTGTTCAAAGTAATTACCTAATAGACTAAATATTTTGAAACAAAAACTATTTAAGCCGTTCTATCCTCCCCCCTCCCCGGTACGGCGCTACCGAGGGTGTAATTTACGTCACTGATACTGTTTAGGCTATTAATTTCCAAAACTCTGTCGTTGGCTTCCTCCGTCTGTCAACTATAAAAATAATTGATCTTTAAAAACCTTAAATTGAGCTAAATTAAGTACTCAGCATCGCTGATTTCTAATTATCCTGTCTACAAAAACGGTTAAATTGTTAAACTAGAAGTACTGAAACAGATTATGGTGAAAACTAATTAAGCAAAGCATTCTCAAGTTGTTAAGCATAACGTTTGTTTTTATGAAACCTACTGTATATTATAACACTTTTGAAATCTTAATGGTATTATGGCTTTGGCTTAACACTTAGAGTCAAACGAAAAAAAACTAGCAACTTGGTTCTAGGTGGTAATACAACAATGAAGTATTAAGATATTCAGTAGCGGCTGGTACTGGGGGACAATGAAGAGCCCCATCCTCTCAATGTTAATAATTGTAAATTATTAAATTTTAAATATAAATTATGAATTTGTAATTATTTCAAATGCAGAATTGCGGTTCAGTTAGAATGTAAGCCGTAATGAAAAATTTAGAACTTGTGTTCCGATTTATCTTCTTAATCTTTGAGAACACGATTTCGTAAGAATCTAGCCTAACTTTTTAAATTACACCGTTTGAGTTGATAACGGAAAATTTCAATGCAACATTTAACGTTTTCCTTGCAGTAAATTTGTAAACTCTTAGCTTAGAACACAAATGTGACTCTATATCTTAGTATTTAGTTACTGAGAAGTGAGAATAGTAGAGTAAAGCAAAACCTAAGTCGACCATCATGGCCTAGTTTGCTTGAAAGGTTGCTGCACAATTAAACAAGATTAAGAACTCTCATAGGGCTAAGCGAGTCCCCACAGTTTCCCTTAAAAGTCTGCTTACGCTTAAGGGCTTTCATCAGACCTGCATGATACTTGAGCGAAGAACGATATCTTTCCTCTTGAAAAGTATAGGAAGTAGTTTACCGAACCGGACTTTTGTTTTACTCTTTTAAGGGTTGACGTAACTTTTAATTTAATTCCCTTTTACTTTCCCAACTTTTTATATTATTACTGAATATATTTTTTTATCCACGTTTGCGTTATCCTAGCGAAGACTATCATCAAAAATTTATCTCTCAGGTTTTTGTGTTTTTCCGGCTCCATCGGTCACAAATCATTGTACTTTCATTTTCACTCTTAACACTTTATTTTGTAACACCTGCATTTTCTTATGGCTCCTGACAAGTTTACCCTAAACTATGTACGCATGCATTATTAAAATCCGTTTTAAGGATTTATAAAGAAGAAGGGTGCATTCAAACTTGGAAGTTGGAAGCAACTTTCCGTTGATAATAGCGACGAGTTGGGGTGTTTTTCATTTAATTTATGTATTATTGTATGTTTTTATGTCAGTCACATTTCGAAATCGCGCATATTTTGTTCTTTTATTCGAAAAATTACGCTTGCGCCTGCGTCCGGCAATACTTGATAAAATATTTTGCCCGATTGAATTTTAACGTTTTTTATTTGAAAATTGATGCGACGACGTTAAGCAATCTAAAACAGTTATATCCCCCGATGGGTAGTTTGACCATAATAAATTATTTAAAAATTACAAACTTTCGTAATTCGAGCTGATGTAGTTAGAATTTCTTAAGGTAAGTTTGTGAAGCTTATAAATATATAAACGAAAGAAATACCATAAAGTTTTAAAATAGGTCTCATGCATTTCTTAATATACAGCTTTATGCCTAGGGCTGATATTTTTCCTCTAAAGTACCAAAGTTATGGCTATTTGGTGCACATGGAAAGTTGCAACTAAAACTTTTATACGGCTGTATTTAAAGCAAGTTTTGTATTATAGGAACTTAAACTTTCAGTTAAAATGGTTATTTAAGAATACACAAGAATTATTAGACCAGAAGTATTAAAACGTGACATAAATATTATATTCATTTAAAGTTATCCGGCGTCTTTGTGTGCTTTGCGTAGCTGTTAAACAAGAGCATTTTACTTAAACGTGACGCCGAAATTTTCCGCCAGATTATCTAAAAATAAATTTAACAATAAATTACCACTTTAAAAATATTAAGTGATATTTTAAACAAGTCTGCAAATAATTTAAATGAACAGGAGGGGGGCGACAACGATAATTGATGGCCGATTTTATTAGAACTTGATGTTCCGGAGTGAAAACCGAAACGTGGAAATATGAGAAAATCTTTTGGTGGTGTAAAATATTAATCTTGGTGTGGTATAAGTCAATACGACAAAATAATAGAAAAATATTCTACCTCAGTGTTTTTCCATTCATCGGGTGTAAAGATAACAGAGAAATAAAAATTTTTCTTATTATAACGTTGCTATTGTTGGAATTTGGGAATTGGGTTAATTTCTGTTTTTGCAAACAACAAAAGTTTTTAATTGGCGGTCATTAATTGCCGACTAGAAGTTATTAGGGGTAATATCAATGAATAACCAACCTACACTCCCGAAAAACAAACACATATTTAGTTAGAAAACGATGATAATTTATACCTATTAGTTTGTTCGTGTTCCGTGCGTAATATTCCTTGTACAAAATTAAACCAACACACTTTGAACACGAATGCATTCCTTCAAGTAGGAATCGATAAATTTCGTGTTTTCGTGTCAAGTTTATTACGGGATTATCGTAAAATTTAGACAATAAATTCAATTATTTTATTCCTATCTGATTTGCTTCAAATTATCGCTTTTTGCATGAAAATGTTTAATTATTCATTAATTTCCTTTTATGGCTTGTTGGGGTAGTTTTTAATTTGGCGGATTAACTGCCAGCCTTAAGCGTTTTCCCACAGCGAGGTCGTAAAGTATAGCGCGATTCAATATAATTCGGGCTTATAATATAAAGTTGTAGAGAAAGCATTCGACGATTTCGGCCATGTTTGTTCTAACCCGGTAATTCATTGCAAATATAAGAACCCTCTCCAAGAAAAAGAAACATTTATGTCGTCATATATATCGTGAAAATACAACCGAAATAATAAAACGGCGCATTTTGAGATTTAGCAACGCTTGCTACTTTATAACCATGCTGTATCGATTTGGTTTAATCAGGCCCTGCTCTACCATTATTATGAATATGCATTCATTTCTCATACAAATAATCATTTATGTTCGAAATTGAAACGCATTTGTTAAGAACTGATAATTAACAAATAACAATGGTAGTTGCAATAGGTCGTTACTGCAAGTATTCCATCATTAATCTAACTGAGTAGGTACCATTTGTTATCATAATATTAACTGATAATAATATAACATCCAACATTGCGGAGTTCTTGCCGTGAATAACCAAAGATAACCGAATATGCTTATCGTTGTTTGCATAAGCGTCAGCTGCGCTTATTGCTAAAAACCTTAATCATGAATAACTAAGTTTGGTGCATCGCACAAGAAAGGTCAACTAAATACAACGTTGCTGTATACGACAATAACATCAAAACATAAACAGATTCTTTCGAGCTATTTTCATTTTACGTCCATCTTAGATTAAAATCTTGCTAGACACTGATTGTTACCGCTGTCCGAGTTAAATTTACCTTTGGTAATCCACTACCCTAACGCTGCGTTGGCCGGCAACCACTTGCATGCAGGCTTATGTTGGTTATCGTGAAAAGTTTTGTTGCGGGCTTTAGCACGCAATGCTGAGCTTAGCCTGCGGCTTTGGTATTTAGGACTATTTAATTGTTTACGTAAGTTCAATACCAAACAATTTGGCAATTTAATTAAATAAAAGTTCCAATTTTTCTACGAATTACTAAATATACTCCCTTTCTATAGAATATTCCATTTGAATCGTCACAGCAGCAGGAGCATTGAGCTTACGCTAAAACTCTGATAAAGAGAAATAATGAAAGAATTTTTTACAGAAAGCTGGAATGAATGGAAAGAGAAAGTAGGAAAGTATATAGCAATTAAAAAATCAAGGACGGCTGTCTGCAGGGCTACTTTTATCATCAAGTAGTGTCTAGAGTGGTTTTAATTCTAGAGAAAAACTTAACTGAAATGTTAAAATACAATAGTTTTTACTGAAAATTAATGCGAACATAAAAAGTAAAATTTAATTGAAAGACGCTCGAGGGAAATTTAATTTTCATTTTGGGTTTTGTATTTCGTGCCAAATAAATCGAAAAATTATTGTTACCCATTTGAAATTCGAATGTGAGACGTTGGAAAACATTTTCGCTTTCTTGATTTTTTAGGTATTAATTTAAATCAGATTATATCTCACGGACGAGTCCTAAACTGCATAAAACACGTGTATTAGCTTTCCGAGCACGTTTTCCAATTTTCTATCAAATTTTTCTTTTTTTAATTTCATTTCAATTCACCTTGATTTTTTAAACTTTTTGTAAAGTCGAGTGTCGTCTGATTAAAATTTCCACTCGCAAGTAAATTATAATCCGGCCATAAATAGTGCATTCGACAAACCATATTTTGAAGGAAGCTGGAGTAAGTAACCTCAAGTTTAATTATTCAAAAGAAAAACTTGAGTCGTTAAGTTTGATGAGATAATTTTTGTGGAAATAAAAATATCTCATAAGTTTTCGTGATTAGACACTTACTTTCGTCAGTTTAGAACTTTCGTCACATTGATCAAACCTTTTAATTTGTTTTACTTTCGGCAACAAAAAATATCTTGTCGATTTTCACGTCGGAAGCGACTATTGTCATAAAATTACTCCGACAGAGCTTTTAATCAAAATTTGATTAAGTTTCCAATCCAAACAAGTGATAAAATAATTTTTTAGTTTTATTGCAACTCCTTAAATAATCTCCGGAAACATTTTCCTTATTGATTCCGCTGGGCAATTTATTCTCGTAAAAGTTTCGCTTGAAATTTTTATTATCATAAAGTGGGCTAAATTATAGGGTGTTTTATAAAACGCTTCCCATGTCTAATAAAGAGTTGTATAAGGTTGAAGTAAATCATAGTCGAGATATTTCGAGATAGGTAGGTAGGTACAAAACGTCACTTAATTATTTTCTAATCAAGAAATGAAAACCCATTTATTCGCTTGGAATAATAAAAAGTTTTTAAACTTTTCAGGGTAACATAATAACGATTAAATTTACGATGGCCATTTTAGTAGATAAAAAGTTTTTACAAGTTTTTTGTTTAGCACTATCGGAATTGTGCTTTTAGATTTCTCGTTAGATCAATGAATTCTTGCCTCAAACTAATTAAAACTTTCGTTATAAAATTTTTTTTGTGAAAGCTTATTTTTTAATTGGTTACATTAATAGAATTTTAATTAAATTTTTTTCGTCATTTTGTCGTGGATATTATTTATTTGAATTCAAAACATTTTAGGTCATAAAAGCGCATGGAATATAAATTCTGTCAACAAATACGATATGATTGCACTCGACGGTTTCGTTTGGAAATTGAAATCTATGAGATTCATAATTTCTACCAGCGAGAGCAGGAAAAACACGAGCGTATGTTCTCTGTGCTTGATGTACCTACACAGTTGGTAGGATTGAAAATAGTTTTGTTAGGCAATGCACGTCGCAACCAAACGGCGTCTCAATGGCTCATACTCGTCTGCTGCAGGACAGTGCCTTTGGCAAGGATGCTGAAGGATCCCAAAATCTCGTTGATTGTTCCAATTGAACAATAAGAGTTTGTGTTGTGCCAAGTAATCTTATGATTACTTCGAGTGCAGCAGCTACTTGATTTTTCAATCATACGTTAACTTAGGGTTAATGATGTAAGATAACTCCGTTAGTTATGTACTTGTTGACTCTTGGAACGATTTTAAATTTAAATTGAAACTTTTTTACACATAAATCAAAAATAAAAATCATTTTCAACTCGCTACTAGTTTTCCGGATCTGATTTAAACACCTGTTCAACTTCACCCTTAAAAGATTCGACTCATTAGTATACGAATATGAAAATTTGCTCTTAACAGCACTTCAGCTTCTGAATAATTTCACTTACTTATCCCAGGCGAATCACAAATGAATGCAAATGAAAGAAACGTGTAAAAGTTAAGAAGTGTATTAATAATGCAATAGGTGTACTACAGATATCAACTAACGGGATCGTTCCGTTAAAAATTATTACTTAAAAGTTAATTAAAACGACCCCAGTCGATACACCTTAAAATTTAACTAGCGTTTTCAAGTTTCTCTTTTCATTGTGGTTTTCTCTAGTTCAAAAAATTATTCAATATAAACGAAAAAAAAAAACTAACGAATTATAACGGCCCGTTAATTAAATGTTATACATTATTACAGCTTATTATGATAGTATACCTAAAAAGGATAATTGATGACGGTAATAATGTATCTATTGTAATTATTCATAATAAATAATGAGGTGTACATTTTTTAGTTTCGGTTTTAATGTGCTGGAAATCAATTAAGATGAAATTAATTATAAGTTTTGTTGTGCAATCGTGACGTTTGTAAACAAAATTCAATTAAATTTCGTTTTTTACAATTAATTTTTCTATTGGGACTTTTTTGCTTAATTGACAGTTAACGCTTTTAATTTATCTATGACTGCAATATTGTGGCGTTACAGATATCCCTGTCGGATTCGCTCTTTGTTTGCAATAAAATGGTGGCAACGCCGTCAAACTGCTATGCAGGTTTAGTTTAATTGAATTTGTGATAAATGCAACTGGCTCATCATAATAAATCTGTTGGAGTTTGAATAAAAATAATAGCATCGTTTAAATGCTGCTTCTATTGTTCGATGGTTTTTAAAGTTAAAAAACATAAAACCACTCGCAGTAGTCCTAAACAGATTATGGATTGAAAATGTTAACTGTATAAAATTTGGTATCAATTTAATTAAAGGTTTTTATGATTATAACGTTTTGTAATTCAAATATTTTATATAATGGTAGAAAATGAATAAATTTTACATGAAGCTTGTGGTTAGACATGCCATTAATCTTACCCTAAAGTCGTATTTACGGTGAACACTAATTCGAAATGGTATTAGTTCCTTTTATTAAAGAATCCTAGATGGAAGTTTCCTAAACCACGTCTCATATTTTTTAAGGTTCTTTTTAGAAATCCGAGTGCCACTATTAAATTTGCTAAATTATTAGCAGGCATTTAATAAATAATGCCCGATATTGCGAACGCATAATATATCACTTTAAATTGCATACGTAATTAAGTTAATTTAATATGAACGGCGTCTGGCGGATACGGGAGCGGTTCGAGCGAAAACGCGGTGCGATTTAATCGAGTGGAGCGTGTGAAGCTGGCCTTAAATATAGTAAAACGTTGTTTATTCCCACTGCGCTCTCCTTAACGTAAAGAAGTTTACCGAAATGCTGTTAAATACTTAAAATATAAATAAGGTTAGCTTTCCAGTCTTAAGAGAATTGTTGCGATAAGAATTTGTAATTTTTCCATAAAAACGTTTTCTTTTAATGTTGTTACTCTCAGAATATTTACAAGGTGGGGTTTTGTAAACAATTGTTAAGCACAAAAATCAATATTACACTTAATTGATTAATCGTGTTCGCTATAGAGACCAAGTTTACTCAAGGAGTGGAGTTAATCCAGTTGAAATTGAAAAGGGAAAGTTGGTAAATATCAATTTTGTATAACCATATTGTTTTATATTAATAAAAGGAAAATATTGGAAATTGTAGGTAAATATTATCCTTCGACACCACCTATACACTTGTTTATGAAATACTTCAAGTGCTATCTGATAAGGGCGTACTTACACTTAGAGGTAAATGCTTGTCAGTTTTCCATTTCGCAAGTTGGCTTGATTTGTTGCAACGTGAAACGCATAATTTTAGCTCTCCCCCTTAATCAGACCTTTTTGTTTAACTCTCTTGCAATAATCAAGGTTTTCTTGATACTGCTGGTTAGTGTGTTTACCCAAGCGGTGCGTGGACCAGGAAAGTTTTTGTTATAGCCAGAAGAAGGGTAACCAATTAAATTATAACATTTTGAACTAAGCTCGGTCTATAATTAAACCTAACAGTCATTACGAGATAAATTTATTACCACCCATTAAGAAATTCAACGTTATACCATTTTGCGTCTATTAGGCACATAATATATCTTAGGGCGTGTGGGTACGGAAAGTAATATCTAAAAAGATTTTTTCCTGCTATTTCACCCACCCAAAACTAAACTGGACATATCTCAAGCACAAAAATTTAATTTTCGATGATATTAGGTGGTTGGCACCCGCAAATGCCAACGTTTTTCATTTAAAAATCAAAAATTCGTGTTATACCTGTAAAAATATTACCTCCCACACAATTTAAAATAATGGTCGATTAACTCAAGAGTACACGAGGCGTTTTAATTTAGTAATTACTTTTACTTTATCTATTATTAACAGTCCTTACACGCAATTTTTCAATTTATCTTAATATCCTGAACTAACTCCTCATATTAACCCTACGTGAAACAAACTTGCCGAGCTGATGATTTGACAGTTTTATATTTTTTGATTTTATCAAAAATTTTTAATACAACGCAGGTTGATAAGAATTTTAAAAATGCTGTAGAAATAAATGTCAACAATTGTTTAAGGACTCCATGTCTCCAGTCTGTTGATGTAACTTCAAAAAATCTAAGGAACACGTAGCTATTTTACTAAGGTCCTGGCACGTCATTTTCTAATTAATAGTATTTACACGAAATGTGTCCACGCGCCAGCAACCTAGCAAAATTGCTACGTATTTCTTAAAAGCTTTTTAAGTTCCCGATGAGTTCATCTAAACGGACCGTTATACTTCTTGCAGTTATGTCTGCAATTTAAACTTACACTTAAAATTGCAGTAGTAACCTACCTCAACTGTTGATATTATGTTTAACAAGGGGAGGGTCAGGTTTTTGAAATTGTTTGTTTCTTGTTTACAGTTCATATGTATTTTGGACATTAATATAGCAAAAGCACGCGATATTCAATAAACATCGACAGCAATTTGAATATTAAACATAATATTATACAAAGTTGTGCTCCTGAATTGGTAACACAAGACTAATAAGGTCGGAGTATTAATTTTAAATCTGCTTACGGCATTTAAAAACATTTTGTTTTAATTAATCCGAATAAATACATTGTTAAAATGTAAAATTTGACAAATAAAAATTTTAAACATTGCTCTTTAATATTTAATAAATATTTTATCAATTTAATAATTTTTTGAATAAATATTAGATATTATTCAAAAAATATATATTCCTAGTTGTTAAATAAAGGCCAATAGTCAGATTCGAACATATTGCTTTAGCTTCGCCAGTCGTGTGCTTTATCGATACAGTCACACGACTGCTTATTTAAGGTTTACAGTCAATGTATGCAGTTCTGAATTTTTTAAATTCGATTTATCGGTCGAATACCTATTTCAACAAATCTTTTATATTTCTGTTATTTATTTTGCATCTCTTGACCTCCCAAACCTTCCACAAGGACAAATTAGGAAAATCGGCGAGAATTTACTCAATTGGCTAAATTAGTTAAAATAAAACTATCCGTAGAAGACACAAAACAAGGAGGTCAATCTGGAGGGTTTGGGAGGTATGGAATCATAAATCACCGCTCTCCTACAACTTGGTTTAGGTCTTCTTAAAGTAGTTTATTTTTATTTGTACAATTTACACTTTTAGTTAAGTATGCTGCACGCAGAATTCGGTTTGCTTTAGGTATACAGTGTTCAGAGACCAACTTCAAACAGACAGACAAGCAGAACACAGATTCTATTAGTACAATTTAATTATGTTTGAAGGTTCAGCCACACAACACGATTCGATGATAAGTATATTTCATCAAAATTGACAGTATCGCCTGCTTTAGTTAAAAAAATCGATTTAAATTTTAGCCTCTCGCAGGTGATACTGTTACAGTTTCTTGGCGCCACGGAATTTAATATGGATAGGAAACTTGCAACTCGTCTATTAACCAATATTTAGGCCTAAAATTTAGATATTGACTTTATAAGTCGGCTATCGTGTTCCCATAATGCGATTTGGTTGTAACTAGACGCTTTCATTATTTTAATATATATTGGCATATCCGGAAAATGTTATAATAAAAATCTGCATATACCTTTTTAGCTTTCTAAGGGCACAGGAAACGATGAATTTTGAAACGAACCTTTAAATGATTTGTAAGTAATTAAGACCGCTTGAATTGGTATTGTTAATACTGCACGCAGTCATTTACATATTTTATTAAACGTTAATACTTTTTCTTATTTGTATTGTTCGAATGAATATTCCAATTCGAGAAATCTGAAATTCAAAAGACTGGATTGTAAATGGAAATAACTTTAAATTTTATTCCGTACATTAATGAAAATTTATGATTTTTTCCGTTCACATCATAAAAATCTACATAGCGAGTCAATAATAGGTTAGATTCTTTTATATTTTAACAACGTAATTATTAACTGGCAGTTAAATATCTAACTTAACTTAAGGAAGTTTCGGGTGCCACTCGCATAAATACCTCAGCCGCATTTTCTATCAAATTTCCTCTTCAAAGTTAAGTTTTTGACACCAATTTTAGACATACATACGTTGTTGTCAAAATTATAATTTCCTTTCGTGTAGTATTTAATGTAAGCACATAAGTTTCTAACATCTTTATTAACTTGTCAGCGAATCTTGACTTTTAAATCTCCTGTTGAAGCTAATTTTGTTTCTGAAGTTAACCACAAAATAAAACGAAACGTGAAAGCTTTTAGAAAAATAATAACTTATTGTGTGCGGTTTTCAGTTTTGAATATCGCAAGGTAACCATTGTATCAGACAAACATCATGAATATGATTTTCCCGCAGGTAAATGTAATTTCAAAATAACTGCATTTACGTATTCAATGCATGGACTACGGCCGAATGACGCATAGTTTCAATTTACGTCCGCATTTGAAATTCGTTTCCGTATATGTGTAAGCTCCTTTTATCGGAGTTATATAAAACATCTCAGTTATATCGTACGGTTTGTTAAAACCAAATGACCTTTTTCCTATATTTTCTCTTATTTGATACACGAAAATACTTTCAGTTCTTTTAAGAAATTTCTCGAAAAATAAATTCATTTTTCAGTACGATAAATAAAAGCAGCATAACTTTTATTTAGTTTCATAAATTTATACTGGATACTTCACACGTAAGCTTTAAAAAGTTTTTATCTTCATTTCATATTTATTTTTAGTTCCTTGATACATATTAAAATTGTATAAAAAATTTTTTGCTTTAAACTGTAAAATCACGTAATATTCCTGAAAACCTGGAAAGGTTTTATGTTTTGTTAGATTCCATGCTAATTTATACGATTCTGTTAGAAATAATTTATTGCAGTAGAAGTTGAAAAGATATTTCATTCTTGGGTTTGCATTTTGATGAAAAAGGACGAAACTCCTGCAGATTTTACTTTTTCACTTTCCAAAATTCTTTACTCTTTCAATTTGGCAATCTTCATCTAATGAAACAATAAACGTAAAAAATTCTTTTTAAATTACAGATTACCTTTATGGCTCGCAAAATGAAATCCTAAAGGAGCTCCCACAACGTAGATAAATTTATTTTACAAATAAAATATAATATAAGCAGAAATTGACCTTACTTGAGTAGATTCTAACAAAAGAAATATATATTTTCCCTAAATTTAATCGGAAACATAGTTTAGCTCATTTACTCCCTTGTTAAATAATGTACTATTAATTGCAGTGCAGATGTAATTTGAAGGCGTACAGTACCACAGTGTAACTTTTCGAGTTTATAGATTTAAAATTATTTATTGGTTTGCCGCTGTGAATTAATAATCATTTAAAATTGCAATCTCTCGTGTTGTTATCAACACCTGGGTCTATCGTTATTTTGAACACATACAGATAGATGTATGATTATTAGCCGAATTGTATTCTATTATTGCACCCCAAAACGCCCCAACGTGATTTTGCGTTATTACAGTGATTTATATATCTAAGCGGTTTTGCAAGGTTCCACTTGAAGCAAATAATTTACAAGATTTTGCATTTAAATTTTCTATTTTTTCTTGGCGCTTTTTCTCGTTTCGAACCTCTGAGTAGCGTTGGCTCGAGTCTGTAGCGCGTTAATTTTTTTGGATTGTACAGGAAATATTTAATAATAATGGAATTTAGGGCAGATTGATTGTAAAAATGCATAGTAATAAATTGCGAAAGTAATTACGAGAGTAGTAAAATGGAAATATAGTTGAACATTATGCAGTTTTGATTAGAAAAATTTGAATATAAAAACATATTTACGATCTATTAACTTGATCAAGACATGATAAAATGAAATTCCTCTTAAAATTTTGTCATAAAATCTTGTATAAGATACAGTATTTTGCGATAATAGATGCAAAGCATTTCAGTACTCTTGGTATATGACGTGCTTATAAAACGCGACCTCAACAAAATCTCATCTTGTTTACAAGTAAGTACACATAGGAAATTTTTAAGTATATCCTGCTGTATATTTAAGCAAACAATGGTTTACTCAGAGTCTTTTCCTGTTAAAGCGTAACTTAAAGTCGCCATTATCATATACGATATTTCTTGCAGTTATTCCTGGGGGTGCGCTAAAAGCGGAATAGCTGTTGGTACAGGTCAGGGGTTGCATGATAAATGTACGGTCTACATGTCAACTTCACATTTTACATTATATACGCACTTACATAAACTTAAATTATTATATTGTACTTGGTAACGATATAATTTCTATAAGTAATACCTACACGAATATTCATAAATACATGAATTTGAATATTACACACGGTGTAATTGACGCATATTATAATTAATTGCGACAATCAATACCTAATCTATAAAGTAAACATGCATTTCCGTATAACTAAACAGAAATGTTCAACATTTGTAAACGGATGATATACATGTAGATTATTAATAACGGTTGCATTCCTTCCAGCACCGATTTCAATCGTTTGTGAAGTTTCTATGTTTACTTTTATTAAATGTGAAAGCACTCACCACTCAAATACATTTTCGATCCGAACACTCTTACATATTTCTCAAACTATACATACACATTTTTTTATTTTACGATTACATCAATTTTTATAGCGAAACGGTTTCCTCTTGATTATTATTTTTAAAACGAAAAGCTTTTATCCGGTTCTCCTAGTCAGTTTTTTGGCCGACACACCCCCGTGTATGGTATTTTAAAAAATTAAAATTTTTTACTCCTAAATTACACGTTATTAATGTGGCTGTAATTATAGGTTGGAAATTGTGCGTTTGTTAAATTACAGTTATCTATGTCACATTTTCCAAAATTTATTGCCAGCCTGAAATTTATATGGAAACTTGAAAATTATAATAATTGAAAGTGAGTTATCATTCTGTATAAAAAACTTTATTAGTTGTGCGTTCGCGAAAGCATATTGCTTTATTATAAACAAAAACCCGGAATATAATAATGAACGGGGTCGCATTACTTTTTAATTTACTTCACGTTTTACCTTCTTCATTAAAGTTGGTAGCATTTGTTCCTTCTTTATGAGCTTCTTTACTAGTTTTCTTCTTAGTTTAAGGCAATATTTTACTAAATTAAAATTAATCAAGAATTATGTAATAAATTTTCCGCTAATTTTCAGAAACTTGGATTATTATTACGGAAATTTTAAATCCTGCCTTGTAAAATTTTGTAATTTCCTTTAAAAACTATTATACTAGGATAATCTATTATTTTCTATTATTCTATTCTTCCTCTAAATGATCACCTGTCTTATTTCTGCAAAATTCCTAGTTGAATTCCAATACAAAAGTTTTACTGGTGGGGAACTGCCTGCGCAACCAAAACCTTCAAATACATAAATTACATAAATTATATTCGTCTACAGTTTCACCTTTAACCTTTTGTATAAAAAAGTCTATTTAATGCTTAAGGATTAAATTATTTAATAATAAAAAATCAATTTAAAGTAACTTTAAAATTAAATGGAAGAATTAACGTCAAATGACCGGTTTGCCTTAGGAAAGATCAGGTCCAGATCAGGAACGTAACGCTTAACTTAATCAGGACCACAAGCAAACAATCAGGTCCACTCATACAAACCCTAATAGGGCTCGCCTGATGTCCTAATTGGGCACGCCATGCTGAAACCTGATCTGGCTCAGAGAATGTTAGGGAATGGCTTCGGGAATTTCTAGTCGGGTTACTTAATTATTCGATTAAATTTTAATACCAGATTAAATTTTTTTTTTAAATTAGACCTTAGACTTTATTTCTGTGTTCGCGTAGAAATGAACAAATGGTCGGAAAAAAATTAGCTGCCCGTCCTGGGATTGTTTTCTACTAAGGGCAATGTCACAAAGAATTTAAATACAGCAGTAAAATTTAAGCGGAGTAATTTAAGTAGGGAAAAACTACCATTTTTACAGCAATTCCATCAATTAGGTGACCTCGATTTTTTATTACATTTGCTAAACGTCTACAAATGTGACTGTAATAACCAACATTGATTTCCGGTAGTCCTGTTCTTCTGTAGTCAACCCTCGATGAGATCCATCCTCTTATTTCTTTCTAGCTTTTTTGATTAATCTTTTTCGGAATTTTAGTTTCAACTCCAGCTGAATTTAACCACAATAAACCCTTAAAATAACTTTTATGAAGGTTTAACAACGAATCAATGCCAAATAAATGGTATTAAACGGGGGGTTAATACCCAGACAAATTTGTGTACACAAGACTTGCAATTACAAAGATTTTCAAGGAATATTAAAGAATTCCAACGATTTCCCAGGAATTCCACTGATTTCCAAGGAATTTCAAAGATTTCGATGGAATTTCAATGATTTCATAAAAATTCTAGCGATTTCCAAGGAATTTCAGTGATTTCCGAATATTACAATAATTTCCAATTAATTCCAGAGATTTCCAAGGATCTCTATGAATTATTCCCAATATTTGTAAGAAATTCCAAAGATTTATAAGAATTTCAATCATATGCACACAACTTTTTTGGGATATTTAACCCTTGGTATTAAATGAGCCATAAATTAAAAAATTGGTTGTTAGAATTTTTGCTGAAATTACCTAAATCTGATATTTATCATATTTGAAAAATTGGTCCCCCAAAAATATGACGTGAGTGTCAATCTGGGGGGTATGGAATACCCCCCAGTGCACTGTTTGCAAAAAAAAGTTAGTAAAAGGATTTGAACCGCTGTACAGCGCCAGCGTTTTGAAATTTTTATAAGGTGGATTATGTTTTTAAAGGATCAGGATACCCTTAGTTGAAAGTGTACCAAAATTCCACTAGTTATTTATAAATTCCGGCTCTGAAGCTATTGCTTCATTAGTTTAGATGTATATTTTCTTCGAAATCTTAGAAAACACCAAGATAATCGTAAATCCCAAGAAATTTTAGCAAATTCAAAGATGTTTTAGAAAATTAGAAAATCTTAGGAATGCTTTTTCAACGATTTTGAAAGGAAATCTTAAGACAATTTTGGAAATCTGTCACAAATCTTATAAATGGAAAAATCTAGAATACAAAAATTTGTCTTTTGACTCGCCGCTTGGTAGCAGTTAACATATCCATTCGATTAGATACCTGATGTGTAACGAAATTCGATGTTATCTGTGATTACAAGCTTAATAGCACTTGGGCGATTAAAACTATGTTAAAATTAATTAATTTTTTAAAGTATCATGTATACATCATGGATAACATAGAAACATGTCGTCTATTGAGGTATATTTGATCAAATCTGTGTCATACGTTTCCTGTCGATTATACCAGATTCTGAGTGTTTTCATTTGATTATTTGCTTCATGATTTGAAAATAATTTAATTGACATTGCGGTTAGAATTAAGGCGTTAACTTTGAATTACTTAGTTAATTTAAATTTCAACAGATAAATGTTCAATTTCGTCTACACTATTCAACAGGCTTGTGGAATTTTTGGACAAAAGCGCAACACAATATCTAGATATTGTAATGTGAACTAATCAAGCTTTAGTCCTGAAGAATTTGTTCAAAAATTCCATAATCTTGCATACAGAGTGGTGTGACCTAAAAATACAGCTTTAACAATTGTTCAAAAAATGCAAAACTAAAATCGTCCATTATTTTAATTTTGCAATGTTTTTAAAACAAGTCTCCCCACTCTGAAAGGATAAGATAGCAAGTGAAAATATTGAATATTTTAAGTTTTAGTGATGCAAAAAAACAGCATTGTGATGTCTGACACGTGGATCTAATGTAAAGCAAGTCATGTACTGAGGGTGCTATTCTGAAACTGAAACTATAGGATGATTCATTCATTCGGTGTTTCGATTGTCAGCCCTTAGGAAATAAATGCGTTTGGCGCTTCTTTACCTATTCGAAAATTTGGGTTGTTTCGTAGATAGGAGAAGGGACGAACCCTTACGCGTGTACAGATTATTTAGATAAAAATGCTAAGCTCATTTACATAAGCTTTTCCTTCCTCTGCCGCTACAAATTTCATTTTAATCAAAAATTTTTCTCGTTTTCTAAAATCTGATAGGGGTTCGGATTTGGTGTGAACAATTAAATTTGATCGTAGAACTTTCCGGTATGTTTAATTGAGATGCATCAAGCCGAAGTTAGTTTCCAGTTTTGAGGGTTGTAAAATTGTAATAAAGGTAAATTTTATTTGATAATTAACATTTATACCTATATGGGTGGTTTGTAAGGTTGATAATGATATCCTTCCGGGAACACCATAGCACGGTAAACTGATAATAGCCTAGATAAGGGATTCGGAAGAGAAATTGCTTATCTGTTCAGGTTACATAATGGGATACATATTATATAAGCAAATTCGGCTGTATCGAATTATTACAATAGGAAATAATAATTTAGCACTTGATAAAATTTTGAAAAACCCAATATTATATTGTCAAAATTGAAATTTATGCGATACGGCATGCACAACATGTCGGCGTTACCTATTTTGTACAATAATAAACATAATTTAGTACTTAGCCGATAATTTTTAAAATGTAAGATGGTTTGATAGTAAAAATCGCGTCTCAAGGTATATAGCGTGACTATAATGTTCTATTTAAGTAAAAATAAGGGATGATAACATTAAAGATGCGCGATAACATCCCCTCTTGTCTTTTATATAACACGCTATTAGCTGAAAATAATTATGTAAAAAAATTACGAACACGCATTCACATTTAGCTTTAAATTTCGATCAGTCAAATCCAAATTTTTCTCGTGATGCCTATTAACTAAGATGTAAGGCAAATTACCTGCAATTTAATTAATCCGTGTCGGTATCAAATTACTCTCGCATAATTTTGTATTCCTTTTTTAATAACATTATTAATTGTCGGCCTTGTGAATAGCTAATTTTTTTATTAAAACTGAAAAGTGCGCTTAGGCAGTAGGTAATACAAATTGAAGGTTTTTATTTTTAATTTTGCCAGCGCCGCGAGTTAGATAAATCTTTATAAGTAGGTATGTTATTTTTTAATTAGTCCTCGTTTTTTTATATTTTTTACTTGGAGAAATATTAACTCTTAAAATACACTTTTTTACTGCATGAGTGGGGTTGGTTAGTTTGGCGAACAAAGAAGCGAAACATTTATAAAAACATTTTCAACCCTTTCGCAACGCTTGTTTTAAAGGGTACATTTTTAAAAGTGGCCAATTAAATTAAATTATTCTGTTGGCGTTGCTCAAATTAAATTTTATTCTTTAGTAGGAATTTGAATTACATTGTTTATATTATTAGCAGTGGGTATGTGCAGAAATGAGAGGTTTGTTCTGATTACAGGTTGCGCATTCCTGACGTACTTCAGCCCCGAGAGCGCGCTCAACGCCCAGAACGCCCTGCATGAGAATCACACGTTACCAGGGGTAAGTATTTTCATTTTAGTTATGATGGGGTATCTCTATTCTTTCATATTTCCCATTTTATAAAAAAGCAAACTTATGTGCATTCATTTTTATTAAGTGCGTGTAGGCAGTTACTTTCTTCTTCTTCTTCTACTTTCTTTCACCTACCCAACTCAAATACCTGAAAGCTTTGCAATTTTCTTTTGATTAGGCAATTATAAGGAAAACGCTCGCAGTTTCATTTTATTGTAATTACAATGCGTTTATAGAATTTTTAAACAGCTCTTCTTCCAGTAAAGTTATAATGTCTCAACTATTAACGTAAGCAATTTAAAGACGAAGCAATAAAATCATAAAAGATAAATTCGAAAAGAAAACCACTTTGTAAAAAACAATTTTTCTACTTTTATTTTATTTTTATGTTCTTAAATGTTATTACTACTTGGTTGAGGTTTATTGATTTATAAAATTGGTTCATCACAAACTGTTTCAAATGTAATAACTGACATCAGAAAAATCAAACTTTTTATATAGAAAAAATATTTCTCTTTTGTGTAATTCATACTTAAGCATTTTTATGACAAATCGGTTCGGTAAAAACAACATTTTTGTATTTTAAAATGTAAAATTTTTACGCTCGAATAAAACCCGGAAGCGACTAAATTTTATTTTTAATATATTCACAAAGAAAATTCGAAAGTTATTAACGTGGCCCGGATTTTTATGCACAAGGAATTTTTATATTCCGCATGTGAAATATGTCAAAAATGCCTAAATGAGCTTAGGCACTTTTCCGGCGCAGTTTTCTACGAGTTATATGTTAGATTTCTGCTCACCGATGCCAACCCCCGTTCGGTTAGGCAATTTAACCCCCAATTATTATGTAAATCGATATGCAATAGTCGAAACGTGCCAGTAAAATAATCAAGGTAAACGACCCTTTTTTCTAAATTACTTGGCATTTTTCCATTTCGGTCTCCCTTTTCTCAAATTTTCTTCGTTCACCCCAACAATTTTTATAGAAATTGCAATCGTTTGGATTTTTTCTTGATTTTCTATTAAATCACAAAACAGATCCGTTGGTTTCAGAAAGGGGCGATCAAGCAGATAATCTGCAATCTTCTGTTTTTTAATATTTCGTAATTTTAGTTCGGAAGTTTATTCGAAGAGATTGCAAAGTTACTGCGAGAACGGTGAATAAAATATTGAACTGCGGGAAACTCCAAAATTTAATGAAATCCAAAAAAAGTTTTTAAAACAAATCAAATTTTAATAAAGTAAAATAGCAACTGAATCATTAATTGGCGAGAAAGCAATGTCGGGTTTTCAAATCTTCACTTTTCGAGAATGTGAGAAATTGGAAGAAACAGGGTTGTAAAAATAAAAAACTTTCTTTTTATTTATAGTTTTCAGTCTGTGGACTGGAAAATTCACTATAGGAAACTTTAGTTAATATAAAAAGCGTAAAAGAAGTGTAAGTTTTCCTTATCTTCCACAGGAAAACAACCTTCTGGATTATTTTGAGAAATTATAAAATAAAATTAACTTAGTAAACTTGCAAAAATTCGGCGTAAATGTAAATGAATTTTGAAAATAAACCCAAAATTATGCTCTTTTCTATTTCCTTTCTTTTGTTTTTTATAAATTGAATTTCTAAAAGTTTAGAATTACAAAAATTGGTTCAGTTATGGCTATTTGTTTTTAAAAAGTAGGTTATTATTAATATATAGTGAAACGATCATATCAATTATTTATCTGGTAGGTTCGTATCCTAGAGATATCCTGAAGTGAAGAAATCGAACATTAGTTGTTTGACTTGAGCAAATTCATAATTCACAGAGGTAAATCGAACGTTACAAGCATCAAATTAATCTATTTGTATTTAGCTAATAACCGATCGCATGTCCAAGTATTTACAACTGATTGAAAATATACAAGGTGCGGCACGACTTAAAAAATTACGGAAACTGAAAAATGAGAGGAAATTAAGGTGGAATATTAAAAGCAATTGCAGAAACCCTGAAAATAAAACAATCTAATTGTAAATTAATGTAAAGTACAGTAATGTAGATTTTATAGTTCTTCTCTGCTGAAGATTCGTTAATTAATGTTTTGTTTCTTGACTAATAATATAAGAAAGTTAAGATGTAAACAGGATGAGTTTTCACTCAAATAAATTAGTTTTATACTTGGTTTCCGAGCTTTTAATTCTACGGTTAATATGGTTCCCAAATATACAAAAGCACAAAGACAATAAATTATTGTAGATTTCTATTAATGTACAGATAATCCTAATTAGGCAAAAGTTTCCTGAAGAACAGGACAAAACTAAGATTGAAATTAGGGATTTGTTCTTAACTTTACTTCTGCTACAGTTCCATTGTATCCAATCCCATCCAGTCGGTACCAAATTATTTATGGGCCAAACTTCGTCATTTATTGAATTTTATTGGTATTTAATAAAATACCGAGTAAGTCTAACGTTTAGCACTTTAGATGTTGTTAGTAAGTTACTTACATTATTTAGATAGTTGCAAATTTGTAAGAATCTCTTGCAAGTCAGATAAAATATAGTAATACAAATTCAACAATTGTCAATAGACTGTTTAAATAGATTTAAAAGCTGTAGATAAATAAAGCTCTTCTCGGTATCGCTGATGGAATTGCATTCCACAAATTTAATTCAATACTCACGATGAATTTTAATTAGGCTGCGTTTAATTAAAATATTTTCAGGATCCTGAAAATACTATTCTCGCGTTTTTTCCTTCTATGTAGTTCTATTGGATGAGCCATTTTTGGCCACATAAATGTTGTGCTAGAAAGCAGAATCCCCAATAGCATCCAAAGTGAAATTTTAATTTGACACTCAACTTCTTTTTTATTGTTAGAACAAATCCATTGTAGTTCGTTAAATAGAGTTCGTGAGTGACATCTTTCGAGTTATTTTATCGTATAAATAAATTTATTGCATTATTTTATGGTTTCATAACTTTGAGTGTAATAAAAAAAATTCAATGTTTACTACCCCTATTCACTTCAATATTAAAATTTAGTTCACTTTTGCGCGTTTAATTACTAAAATTTTAATTATTACTGTTAATAATGCCACTTTCGTATAAGTTAAAACCTCAACACGTAAATATACAAAATTTAATTATTGTTAGTTAATGCAAATTATCATTGCGGTTTAATAGCATGCAATAATACTAACTACTCTATTGATTCCAAATTTTTATTAGTAGGTAGGCACATGATAACCTACTTTTACTGTAAATATTTTAATGACCGCTAAACAGTGGTGAAATAAAATACCGAATTCACGTGTAGGTTGGTCTATGCGATTAAATCAACATTTTGTTTCATACAATAGCAGTAAAGGCTACATTTTGCTTTTATGCTAATGTACAGTGTCGCCATCTATTGTGTATCAGCGTAATTGATTTAAAGTGCTGTTTAACATTTGAAATTGTTGGTTCGGGAGCGGTTGGTCGCGGATTTCTTTCATAGATTGCAATTTGCGACTAATTTAAAAATTAGTTTATTAACCAAACTAATTTAAAACGTTAAGAAGCTTTTAAAAGTGAATTTAAACTTTGTCCTTATCAGCCAGTAAATTACTTAAAACTGAAGTTGACATTTAATTATTTATAATCAATATGATGCGGCCAAAACTTTTTCGATTATACAATACAATATTTAATTTATGGATTGTTTATTGGAAGAGTAAGTTAATTCTTACTTAAAAAATTACTTGGTGCAAAGTAATTAAATTAAGTTTGTGTTTTCTCTACATTAATATTATTTACTGACTAAGTAAGAAAACACCGAGCAATTTGTCATTTTAACGTGTACTCTACTAAACCGTAATTTATAATAAATTACGAATGCAATTCTCTTTTGCTGCTTAATTAACTTCATTGTAAACAATTTGGTTATTTTGATCATTAAAATTAGGTTAAAGATGATGTTAAACAAGTTTGTGATACATTTAAAAATAAATCGAATTTTTGAAATATTCCTGAGGTGAAAGTTCCGGAAGCCAATCAAGCAGGTCCAGAAGTACATAATATGAAATGTAAAAATCAGATTTCTGCAAAGATTAATTTTGAAATTTGAGCAGCAGTGTGGAATAGCTAATTTTACTACAATTAATTTTTAGTTTAGATTTACCAAATACATACATTGTTAAAAATGGACAAAGTAAAGTATACAACATTGTGCCAAGACACCTAAATATGCAATTTCCAAGAAAATAAAATTTTATATTTCATATGTACTTGGGTATAATAATAATACTAGTACCTTCTACCCATTTCAAATCAGGATAGCTCGTATTATATAGTCACTAGAGGAAAGTATCTCTACAGTAGAGTAACATCAAGTTTATAATATTATAGTCGCAATTAAAATACTAAACTTATAATAGAAAAAAAATAATATATTATCAAGAATATGTTTACAAAAACTTATAAAAAATAAATTATTAAATTAATACAATATAACAATAGTTGAATAAAGATATAGAAGGAAACAATTTGAAATTAAAAGTTTAACAAAATAAAATATTTAATTAAATCACAAATCTACAAATATAAATGAAATAAAAGATATATTTAACAAAATACATATATTAAATTCTTCAATTAAATTATCATAAAAGGTGATACCTGATAACACGTCCGCCGTGTTCTTATCATTAACAAATTTTCGTGTTTATAAAAATTATAATTTTAAAAATAGTTTCCAATTAGGTTTCTAAAATGTATACAAGTTCCTGAAATCCAAATCACAACTTTTTCAATAATTAAACAAGGTAACTCTCAATTGTTTTTTTAAATTTTATTTCATATTTAATTCAAAATTCTTAACAGTGTAATAAAATCTCGGTTAACCGGCATTATCTCATTTGTTCGGCATCATTTTCCAGATTTTCCCAAAACTTCGAAAACTAAAATAAATACCTATATTTTTTTACTACCTCGGTCAAAATAATTTTTACACAGCAAAAAGGTATAGTATCTACTGTGTGTACTTTTGTAAAAAAAAAATTGGTGAACTGTGAAAAATTTTAATTTGTTATTGTAAAAAGTGGAAATCTGGTTTTAATTATTTTAAGTAAAAGTCTAAAAAAGTAAATTAAAGTACATATTGGAGCAATTATGTACTTTTCGACTGTTCAAATAAAACTCTTAAATTTGAAGTTAGTTTTCCGCTTTTATAAATTTAATTCCGAAAAGCAAATAGAAACCAGAGGTACTTGAATGATGTAGTAGACGAAGAAAGCACCTAACGTGTATAAAATACCGCACCAACAAATTCAATCGAACACCAGAGCATATCTTCGATAAAACACAAAACAGAACCGATCGCGATTGGCACACATTGGTTCTATTTCTCAAACTTCCCATTCCCACCCGCAACTTTTTCATAAAGAACTCGGTTAACTAAAGGTTAGCTCACTACAACAAAAATATCGCATTTCTTAAAATAAATGTTTGCAAATAAACCACATCGATACTTGAAGCGTTTCGCATTTGCGTTTCGATTTTTGATTACTTATTGTTTTACGATAGCTGCACCTCACATATTTACAGTTTAATTCCGGGCACACGAAATTGCGGCTGGTGTGAAGTTTGGTTTATATGCTTTCTTTAGACTCGGTAACATAAACAAACATGCCCGCCAGTTGCAGCCCAAAAATTACGATGATAGTTTAGTTTCGTTGTAGTTGGTGTGTACTTGTGATAAACTTGCACGAAAAATAGGAGTTTTTTCTTCATTGCGAACTTCCCATTAGATATCAAGATGGATTACGATATGTTTATTGTTCCAGAGCTTTTGGGCTACTACGATGGCATTATGGTTAGTAAACCTCATTTCAAAAATTCGCCTTATTTATTACGCCATAAATAAAATTAGAATAATGTTGATGCTTAATGTTACTTACTACTAACAAAAAACAATTCATTTCGTTTGCGAATAAATCCACCAGCTAATTTATTTAAATAAATAGTAACCTGGAATGATGATTAAAATTTATTGGGCAATAAAGGGACGAACCACCAACTTAATTTAGTCAAATATTCCGCATACATAAATAAATTAAACCGTTTGCATTTTTTTTTAAATTTTACTCTAACTTTTTTATTCGCCCTAATCACAAATTGTTTAATTGAAATGATTAAAATAGAACAGCAAATTGTAAAGTGGAAAAGCACTCGACAGCGTGGTTCTCTTAATCTCTCTTACGTTATGAACCATCTGCTTTTTTATCAACCTGCTTATAAATATAATTGAGGATCTAAATTTATTTTACAAGGAGCAGACTTTCAAACTTTTAATTTTTATTTACCATAACTTGCTTTTGCCCCTGGCCATAAATTTCATTTGCGCTGGCCATGCTAGCAGATAAGAGCGAATTTATTGAATTTTCTAGTTTCTGAAAATAAATTATGTAGTCTTTTTTTAATAAAACAACAACTTTTTATGCAAACACCAGAAGTATTTGCCTCAACTCCAACAATTACTAAACTTAGCAACAATGACTCCGAGTTTCTAGGTGCTCGAAAATGGAGAAACGCTTTACAAAACTATGAGGAGGTTATCAAAATTGCACCAAGTTGAACAATTAATATTAAACGTAATGATAATTTTAACTTGATACTTTATTACTTTTGGGTAAGTTTTAATTAATTCTTTTTTTGTATGTACAATTAAATGAAACTAAGTGGCAAGTTAAAACTTTGAAGATTTAAGACAGAGTTGAACTGACGTTCCCTCTGGCTCTGGAATATTTTAGAGTCGCTTAGAAGCTTTTTTGCTTGAAAGGTTTGCAATATTCTTAATTTTTTGTTCGACTTCTACAATCGATTTTCACGTTAATATCACGATATAAGTTTTTTTTAAACATACATGTTATATTTATTCAGTCGGTTTTCTTCGGGATCCCCGATTAAAGGAAACCAAAAAAAAAACTGCACTCTTCAAACTGGTGAAATTTAGTTTATTTTTTTAATGCATCTGTTTCCGCTCTTGGAAATTTAGCACAGCTTTCAGTTGATTTTTAATTATTTTTTTAGCTTGAATTTACCTATAAATTTTTACGAAAACTTGCAAATTATAATTTTTAATTTGGTCTAATAATTAACTGACCTGCTACCATGGCTTGAAAGATGAAATACCTGGAGATTTCTTGAATACAGCCAGGAATCTAATAACCAAATACAAAGAAGCTGTGGTGCTGAAAGCATGCAGCAGATTAATTGCTAAATTCTACAGCTCCTGGACAGTCCTGGAGGACTTTGCACCGCTTAACATGGAAATCCAGTGGAAAGTGAGAATGCAAAAAATTAAAATTTGTTTGAATTGACAATCTGAGCTGAGCAATCAAGTTTCGCACCATTCAATCACTAGGAGGTGTTATCTTATCAAAGGTCAGCTCTGATAATCTGAAGAAATCCAGAAAAATACAATGAGCATTTTTATTCCTCTACGTTGTTAAAATGGACTTTGAATTAAATTCTGGAAATTTACAGAAAAATCTGCGAATCTGGTGCTCAAAAATGTATGCTACGATTTCCCCTTCAGGTTGAAAATATTGTGTAATACCGTACTGTATGTCCCCTACGTGTTGAAATGATCAATTATTGTTCCCGGGGCTGACTCAGTGTGACCATAACTTGCGGGCTAGAGCGGAAAGTCTAACGCTGTTTTATTTTGATAAACACAGAAAAACTGGATAACAATTGTAAATACAGATTAAAAGACGGTCTTTTAACTATTTACACTATTTTATTTATCAAGCAGAGTTGACTCTTTCTAAGTCGCCATCTTTTTAGATAGAATTTTTCTGTAACCAAATTAGGTTAAACAAGTAAAATTCGGCTGCATTTCAATCTCCAACTCCGTTGAAGACTAAAAAATTAAACATAGTTAATTAATTGCAAATTGCTGTTTTGTATTGTCCTTAATTGTCTTTGTAGTTTTGGCAACCGATGAGTCTGTGGAAAAATTATACAGAGAAATCTATTGTAGACCTGTCACAAATATTTTGCGTACCATTTAATGCGATAGATAAATTTTATATTCTTCCTGGTGGACAAGGTTATCTCTACGTAGCAATTTAATGTAGTATCAACTTAGAGATAAGTAATAATCCATATTTTACTTCTATTTCATGTAAATATTTATTCAGCTAGTTGAATATTGTGAAGTACTCACAAACATATAATATTTGATAATGATAAAATTATGTTGTCAGAAACAATGCTATTGTTTCACATTTTATCTACCAAGATCCTCATATTCAAATCTTATAATTAGTTGGAATGACATTTTTGTTAGCATCTTTTTCAAGTCCAGAATCATGTCGCTTTCGACATCTTCAAAGTCAAATTTGTCGCCCTAGCAAAGTTTTTAGTAGCTATAACCTAATCAGAAGTTCTACTGCTACAACAAATTTTTCTCTGTGCAGAAAAGAAAATTTTGGAAAGAAACAATATGAAAATTTAGTAAAATTGTTGAACCAATTATTTTTTTCTGAACAGAAAAAACTTTGTTATGACAGCATAAAATTTGTTGTTGGAGCAAAAAAGCTTTACTGAAACTTCGTTTTCACTGTATAGCAAATTAAATTCTTTGAGCAATGAGTGGAGCTGAAATGACGTTTAGAAATCGGTGTGTGAATGTTGCAAAGCGAAAGGAGTCCATGCAAGGATACAACAGTGTACAAGGAGTGAGAGTGCATTTTTTTGTAATACTTGCGTGGTTTCTTGTTTACCTGGATACGTGATTAGATAAAATGTTAATTATTTTTACAAATTTAAATCAGTAATAGTATAGTAAGTCTTTGCGTCCAGACGTCCTTGAGTTCATATATCCTTGCGTGCAAATAGTAGCCTATAAACGTCCTGTAGCAAAATAAAATATATTAAGCACCGCTTATAATAATAATAAACAATCATAAAATGTTTTTATGAAATTATAAATTAAGTCGAGGTATTATGTCATGAATTTTCCTAAAACATTAATCTTAAAATTTAGTAAACCAGGTTTGATGTCTTCCAGTGAGAAAAATTATAGAAGTAATTAAAGACAAGGAAATGGCCCAAGCATTCGTAGGTCCGATTTTCGAATTTAAAAAGAATTCCTGGGCTGAGCATGGCGTTAGATGGACGCAATTTTATTCAAGAATTTGATGATCCATTATTGTTGATTGAAATACTAATTAATTGCGTTGGAAATACGGTTTTCAAATAATTCAAGTAAAAATATTCTAAAAATTATATTTTTATGTAAAAGATACAGTTTATCTGTCTTTTGTTTAACGTCTAAGGAATATTTTTGAAATATTGCATTTGGCGGACGAAACGACGACGTATTGATCAGAAGATCAGCTCGTTTAACTAAAAAGCATAACTTAGTTGCCCTAATCTTTTGTCTCTTCCCTATTATCCTAAAATCACAAAAAGCGAGTATGTTTACGGCAGAGATTAATTAAATGGAGCTAGAACGACTGAGAGCTGCTCTATGGGAAACTTAAAAATGTATTATTAAATCCGAGATTGCGTATATTAGTAAATTAATTATGGCCATGTGATGAACTGAATAAAAAAATGAAAAATTGAAGCAAGATTTGGTGCGAGATTCGAAACTACGCCGACCGACCCCTAGGAGGTCTTCGTTTTAATCGCACGACTAGTCCGAACGACTAATTACCCCAGCAGGGCTCTTGCATTATAAATTTTTATAAAATTATAAAATTATCCTTCACTTTTATTACATACAATGATAAAAAGTGTCACATCCATCTTTTTAGCGTTATAAAAAATGTTCTCCTTTAACGTCATAAAATTTTAATTCAAACCAAATTTTGCATATGCCCCAAATGTACTTTTGTTACAAATTTATTATTTTAGATTATTAATGCTTGCCTTCCCTGTCACATTTAAACGTCAACTTGGCGTTATTAAAGGATTATTTTAGTCGGGGTAATAATTATCCTAAATAGTTCACTCTACATCTCCATTTTTATCTCGCATTTCCATTTTTATTAAAGTTAAGCTTTTAAAAAACACTAAAAATTAAATGCAAAAAGGTTGGCGTGTTGATTTAAATTTCACTTCGTGCATTGCTAATTGAATATTATTAAATGTATTGTTATAAGCAATAAACCAGAACACCGGAAAATTTTAGCATGAACGACGACGTATAAATTTGTATATTAATATAAAATTTGGCACAATAAAAACAAATCTTGATTTTTCCCCTTCGAAATTGAATATTTTTCAATAATTTACATTTCGATTTAAAAGTTTTGAGTGCAATTGCGCTCCTCCTCGCATTTCGCAATCCTTTCCGGCTGGAAACAAATGTTTTCTTATTTTTTACACCCTGTTAACAGGACCAATAGGAAATTAGAATTTTACTTGAGTACTCTATCAACATGTTGACCTTATTCTTTGTTGACAGCTTTCGTGAAAGAAAGCAATTCATCAGTTGGTAGCCAACTAATTGAATACTACGCTGACAAATAATTCAAAACTGATAAAATTAAATGCTTTCAAATTCTTCAAATTTTATTTTTAAAGCAAACAATTAAAAAATTAAACTATTATGTGAGCAATTAAGTTTTAAAATTAAGTTTGTAAATTTAATGATCCATTTTATTTACATAATTAAGCCAGGAACGAACGTTCAAGTTATTTTTCATTCGTTGAACACATTTAAACGTACGTTAACATATTGATGGGTCTTTGTTGGTTAAAAATTTTATGTTTCGGTTATTTTTGCGCGAGTGAATTCAATTCCGTTAAGGGAAAAGATCAAAGACTAAAGCCAAATCGAATTTTGTCCATTGCAGATTGACTTTTTTCTGTAAACTTTTTATGTAGCTTTTACCGTTCGTTGTTATATCTTGAGGGCAATTTTTGTTGTTAGAAGGAGGTAATTTTAATTACAAAATGATTTAATTTTTCACCGGCATTTTTTGATTAACACGGTAAAGCTTTGACGAATAAATTTTCCTCTGTTTGTTTAGGTTTCTGCTCTCAGCGTTGGCGGGTTATGATAACAATTTTCAAAACCGGCAACTATTTCTGGTTTAGTGCTTATCTAAGCATGAGATTATTTAATTTTACGCACTTTGGGCGTCAAAAATTATGTTCTTCTGGTCATCGTCACTCCACGAATGCTTTCTATTTGTTTTTATTACAATTTATAGGAATTCAATTGCAAATATTTAATTTTTCTATATTTGCACCGACAGAAATAGATTTATTTGTATATCTTATTTTACTTTTAACTCTTTGCACGTTTATTTCGCTTTTTAAACGACAGTTGCAAAATTTCCTCATTATTTTTTCTAACCAAAAGTTATTTTTTACCATAGATACAGAATGCGGAAATCAAAAAACCTATACAAAGAGTAGAGTAGACTTTTTCACTTTTGTTAAATACATTTTTGTAAAAATAATTATTAATCAATTGATTGATTGGGCTGCCCAATTTGTGATCCCCAAATAAAATAATTTGTAAATGATTAAAGCATAATTTGTTGGATTTTTTGGATTTCCTAAGATTTTCTTGGATTTCCTGAGATTTTCCAAGATTTCTTGAGGCTTCTTTGAATTTCCTAACATTTCTTTGGATTTCTTGATATTTCTTAAGATTTCCTAGAATTTCTTAAGATTTACAAAAATTTGCTTGAAGTTTCTTAAATTTCTTAAGATTTTCTTTGATTTTCTAAATATTTTTGGATATTACATTTAATTTTTTTACAAAAAAAATAATAATTTTGAAATTAAAAATTAAAAATCAAGGGGTAAAGGGAGCAGGTCTCAATTTTCCAACTTTTCGGTATTATTATAAATGAACTTTTTTCTGCTTTTTCTTTTCTTTTTTAAAGAAAGGAAATTTTCTCGGTGATTTTTCCAACTTTTGCCAATTTCTGAAAAAATTGTAGGGTACTAGCCTTTTCCCCTATGAGATTGCGGACAAATGTTATTTAATCAATGAAAATCAAGAAAGTTTTAAATTGTGAAATTTGCTTGATTGTTATTGCATTTTCCAAAATATTCCTGAAGCGGCTCAAGCTCAAATATTACGGATCTAGAGAAACTCAGATCTTTAAGTAGCTGAAAAAAAATTAAAACGTCTCTGAAGAGGCTCCCACTCGGATATTACCGATCTAGAAAGACGCATATCTTTGTTTTTAAGAAAAATGCGGCTATACTTAATTAACGAAATCCAAAATGATGTTGGTATAGCTGCACAGCTAGAAGTAAACTATCATCTATTTAAGTCGAGCACACGTACGACTAGAAATGTGAAAGGAGATTTAAAAAGTTTATTGGGATACTGAGAGTCCCCCCCAGACTTTCCGGCTGTGAGTACTGACATGACATAATATACATAGATGTACTTGTTTTAAAAGAGGGGAAACCAATAAACATGGCATTGGTGTGAAACCAGGAGGCTGGTCGAGGGGGGGGATTGGAGTATTCAGTAATAGCTTTAGAAAATCCCATGACATAGTAAACAACCGGCTACTTTACTATAGCATAAATTGAAAGAGTGAAGTATAATAATTTATGCCATTCGATGGGGACATAAATTATGATTGCAAATTTTTGATTGGCTTCTCTAAAATATTCATTTACTAAAATTCAAGTATTACTTTTTCTTTATTTGATTCCATCTAAATCAGTAGTATCTCTTTATCAACTCAACAGATTAAATTTTATGAATAACAACCATTTGGAATCAAAAATATAAAATTAGATCTATTACTAATTTTTTTAAATTGTGGTTGAAATTGCGTGAAGATGGGCAATAAATTAATATAGAAGGGGCGTCACAGAGGGGGGAATGAGTAAAACCCTCGTCTGCTATACCTTACCCAGTCCCAAGTTCCAATCGGTAGTATATAATTGTTTTGGTTTTAGTATAATAAATCGTACTTCGTACTCATTAGGATAATTAACTTCGCGGTGCGTAATTGACCTTACAAAATCAATTAGTTTATCCCTTACTCCAGTTGAAAGAAAATAAATTTTGATTTTATTGTTTTTTCAAATTTTTTATACTTCAGTTATTGTTGAAGTGCTCAATTAATAATTAATTTATTTATTTGGTACACCGGGACAGGTCTAAAAATATTCCCAATAAAAAGTCAAGGTACAGGACAACTTCAAACAGTTTTTCGATCAGACACGTTTATGATTGATTGCAGAGACATAAACAGATCTAAAAGTTATGAATGCAGAAAAAGCACTTTCCAGTAATGAAAATTACGTTTTAAAAAATTTTCCGTACAATTAATTTCGATGATCGAGCTAGTTTAAAAAACGACAGTGGAAATTATTGTTCACTTCGCTTACTGCATTTATTGATTCCTGTCAGTTGGATACTCTTGATATAACGATAATAAATTATTAACGTTATAAATGTAGGTTATCCTTTTTATGTGTAAATGTAACTACATATTATTAGATAATATCATAGATTATGTAAATAACCCGCAATGTTATTTTTCAATTTGTTAGCACTTAGTATTGGTTGTAATGTTGTTACGTAAGTTTAAAAGCAGTAAAATGCACTGATAAAAAATAATAATTCCATAAATATTAGAAATTGGTTTAGCGACAAATATTTAATTTTTCTTGAAAATGTATCGATTTTCTCTTTAACTACAAACTAGAATATAAAATGGTTTCCTACTTTTCATACAGGATCAACAATGGATATTTGTGATATGAAAACTTTAAGGATAAACCGCACAATGGTGTACTTATATCACATATTAAATCTCAATAGGCTGTAAGGAAGAACCTGTGCGTTTCACTATTCAACAGAGAATGACAGGAATTCCCTGTGACTCTGATGTATAGCAACGTTATTTTAGTTTCATTGCTTTGGCAGGCGTTCCACATTGTCAAACTTAAATTATTATATCTTAAATTTCAATTTACAACATTTTGATGTAATCGGTTTTGGAATGTAATTTTAGAAATACTGAGTACGGTCAGTGCTTCGTCTACAATTTTAATTTCCTTACTTCTGCTTCTCTCTCCCGCCATGTTAACTTTGACAGCATCACAGAGATAATGAAATCGATTTTACGTTGATTGACGCAGTTGTACCGTAATGGAAATTCTAATATTTATTTTTCGGATATTTCCAAAATATTTTTAAAATTGCGCATCTCTCGTAGCACTCGGTTCTTTTTGTTGCAATTGTATCGGTATCATATTTCATAAAGTACATTGATATATGACAGTAATCTTGCAAAACTTATTGCTTTTATTGGAAAATCGATACTTTACTCAGGTTTGAAAGATTTCTATAATATTTAACAAATGTCAGGTGTTTAGGCAAAGAAACGTCTGATGCAAAGTGATTATACCCATTTCTTTCGATAAAGTTTGAGTACCACCGATTTGGAAGAGTCAAGCTTAATAATAGAAAAGCAATTAAAAGTTTTTGGCAAATTCGTTTGTGAGTTATTTGAACGATTTTATTGATCTCAAAAAATGAAAATAATTTGATGCCACGTGGAGTTTTTTTTGTAACAACGGAGTCAAAAGTAAAAAATTGTTGCCCCGCTGCAGGTAAGGAATCTGATTTTAACGCTGAGTTATGATGTCGGATTAAAAGCTGTGATGTGCAATTGGTTAAGTGTTAATATGGAACCGTAAATTTCGTAAGCTTAGTAATAATATGGTAAATAGGTTTCGTACAAAACGTACATATGTATTCATTAATCGCTTAATCCCTCTAGGTACTTTTTATATCTTTTACAGTCACGTTCGAATTACGGCAATGCTCGCAATGACCCGCCCTGTAATCCATTTTTAAACGAGCGAACCAACCCAAGTCTGATGCATATTTATTTCTCTTTTGTGGTTTTAAATTTGCCTTTTTTTGCGAATACGATTCTAGATGTGCCTATCGCAAATAGCATGCAGATGTTAATCGGGCCATAGTAAATTTTATTGTTGTTTGTGCTATATATAATTACGAAGTGCGCTTCTGGCGAGGGTGGTTCGTATAAACAAAAGTTGCCACTAAAGCGTCTGTTTTGTTCAAACTTGCGCACCATCTGGGGAAATTGTTTTTAAATTAAATCTTATATCATCGTGCCTGTGAATATAGCCAGGGATTTCATCAATTATTTATTTAGAACATTTCGAGAAAGTTGTATGGGGGTGCGAAATTAAAAGCTGTCGGGAAGATATAATTGCTCATCGGAGGCTGCCACTGATGGAGCTCCGGAGATGACGCCAAGTAGAAGCCGGCAGATTGCTTTGGATTGGAAAATTAGTGTGCAACGCGTCATGCCAAAATGGACGGGGAACCTTAATTTTCTTCGACTTTAATAATTTTATTGCATTTTAGCGCGACTTTTTATCTCAAACAGCTTTAAACGAAACGATAACATAAATTGTGCATTAAAATTTTAGTTTTGCTCATTAAATGTTTTATAAAATGGAATCCGCTAAATGGTATTCAAAATTTAGGCAACGAAGGGAAGCTCGGTTGACGGCTTGTCTGCTGAATATTACAAAACCTGTCAGCCACGTTTGGCATTACAGTTGGTCATGAACGATTTCGCAAATGGATGGGAGAAACTGACAAATTCATGTTACGATCAAAGTTTATACGCTTTTCAAGTATTCATTCATTTCTTTAAAATTAATAAGACTTTCTCGCCATACCTGCAAATTAACAATTGTTCACTTTCCAAAAGCTCCCAATAAGCTCGTGATTGATTAGCATTATTATTTTATATTTTATTAATCATTATGTATCGTCATGATAAAAGCAATTTATAAATAAGGAGATATAAAGCAGGGCTTTACAAGAAAGTTTTGTTATACAATTTTTATACGAAATAAGATTTGTCGATAATCCTCTATGTTTATGTCAAGAATCGAACAAAATGATGGAACACATATTTTTGCTAGATCAATCGTAAAAAAATATTTTTCGATACCACACTTTTATTGTATCTCTCATTTTTAAAGAGAAATTTTGAGATTAAAAAATCAATAGTCGAGTTGATTAAATTACCAAGTGGAAGAGAAATTTTTATACGAAGCTTTTAAGAGTAATGAGATAATATGAAGGAAAAATAAGGTACCCACCGCTAGTTTCGTAGCACATGATCCATATAATCAGGAACTTTTAAGGTTACAACGGGTGCAATAGCGTATGAAAATTGAAGTGCACTTGGTGTGACAATATTTATATTGGCTATACGGAACATTTTCTGATACCAAATTATGCAGTAAACTTTTCAAACTTGCATCAAATTATTTATTATTAATGACAAAAACCATTGCCAATAGAATTTCAATTTCTTAGTTTGCAAAATTAGAACAGTCATAGTAGGTACATGTATATTTAATTTTCTAACTGGAAGTTCTTCCCGTCAAGAGATGTTTCTATCACGAATTAGTAATACAATTTCCATCCACGTTTCTAATGTGAACTTTTTTACGCTTTCTGAATTATTCCCACAACTACACACCAGCCCCGATTTTTTAACATCGCAACCACCCACATATCTGCCCAACACCCCCTCAAATTAAGTCTTCCAAATAACATTCGTACGACTTTAATCTCAACGTTTCGTCTATAGAGTCATTTACAATACATAAAAACCATAGTTACGTTTTTATGCATTCAGAGAAAATCTTCACGGTTTTTATGAGAATTTTTTAGTTTTCCCGACGTTTTTACGACTCACCTAATTGGTTTTACAACGCCTTTTTGTTAATAATTTTTTTACTAAAATTATTAGTTATTCTTATGATAAAGGGCGAGTTTTTCCGTCATAAACGTCGAGTTTTAATAAGGGATTCTTAAACTTATGTTTTTTTTAGAACTTAAATTACTTTTTTTTGTTGTGATGTGCGTTGTCCTGGCGCATCAGGCTCAAGTAGTCCATCCAACATCGATTAGCTCCAAGGACCACTCCAACGACTTTAGATTTTCTATATCACAGGCTTCTGTCGTATGCTGGTCGCCTAGTTATCTATGCTTTCCAGCTTCTGTCCACATCTACCATCTCTCGAATGCTGTTCTGATAATCTCTATGCAGCAGCATTGAGACTAGATTTTCTGGAGCGAACTTCTTACTCGTTAAAGCAGTTCAGATTTGGGAAGTTTATGTTACCTCTCCATATTTTCAATGTTACGGATCAATAGCTGAAAAGTAATAGGTAAAATGTGGGCAGTAGCACAATAACCGTTACAAATTATTGAAAAAAGTTACAAATATAACCATTAAATTTTATGGATCGTTTAAAATTTCGAGTAAAATTGATTGTTTCTGCTAGATTACCCTACTCGTGACGTATTTTTGGCAAAACTCGCACTCGAAAATGATAGATTTACTTAGACATTAAATCTTTGACCCGTTCATGTCATTAACAACATCCCCGAAGCGACCCCAATTCAAAAATTAGCGATCTACAAAAACCGGATCTTTGAGTAGCTCAAATGTTAATCCTTAATTTCCCTGAGCTCATAAGAGACAATTAAAATCAAGATTATAACGGTTTTCATACGGGGGGAGTCTGGGGGGTACTGTCCTCCCTTAATTCAATTCTGTAAACTGCCAGAAAAGTTCGCAAATTTATCTAGTTTATTAATGCCAAAACTTATATTCATTTTTTTTTTTAAATATTAGCTTTGCTCTATAATTTCGCCATTATGTACTTGTGCATGAAATAACTTGCAAATTAAGTTTTTTTTACTTTAGTATCAGAGAAAAGGCCTCAAGTTTTCTACAACAAATTCAAGCCTGGCAGGGCAAAATTTATAAAGAAATATTCCAAAAATTACCAAATCTTAAATTGGCCGTTTCCTGTACATCCTACACCCAAAATAGGCCGGATCAAAGTTAAAGCAAATAAAATTCTGCGTGAAAGTATAACAAAATTATTGTTTTAGGCTGTCTAGTTTCCGAGATATAGCCTTTAATAAAACCCCGATTTTATTCATTTTTACTGAAAAGTTTTAGTTTTCATTGCAATTTCTTTCTGTAAGTGATAAGTGAAACTAGAATAAAAGAGACTAAAAAGAAACCAAATTCTTTTAAATCAATTACTAGCAGCCTTGTGATCAATTTTTCGTAAGTTCATTAATTGAAGAACTCGTTTTCTTTTTTTTTTAATAGAAAAGTCAAAGTGCACCGTTTCGTTAGCATGTGATTTCCCAGTGAAACATTTGTTTAAATCCCTTAACCCCGGATTTCCCACGACCTTAAAAAAGTGGACGTTTATTCTACATCCTGGAAAAATCGCTGTTACTTCCGGTGTAAATTTGTATAACAAACAACGAAAGGAACTCTTTAGACTTTTATTTAATTTTAAATCTAGCTGGCAACTGAATAACCCTATCATACCCCCAGACCCCCCGGATTGGAACCTGCGTTTTTGTCAGTCGGCACCACTTAACACCAAAATTATGATGGTTTTGTCACCGGGGGGGTCTGGGGGGTATGGAATACCCTCCAGTGCACAATCATAAAGTGCTAGACATGGGTTTGGGTTTGTAGAATCCAGTTAAAATCAAACTTATAATGAATCTGGAGGTTATTCCATACAGCGTAAACCTCTCGAATGAATAGTTAGGTCATGCAGAAGTGCCACTTATCGCACACAAACAAATATTAACACATCGCCGACCTGGGCCCATAACCTGTCATTATTAACCCTTCTACCTGCGTCATATTTTGAGCTTTGGGGTCGGAAAAGGTTGAATCCTCTAATGACGAGATGGTACAAACAACAAAATTATTTCTTTTCGAAAACTTATAATCAAATTAAACAAAATTCCAACGAAGTAATTTTATATAATTTTAGGGGCGGGAAAAATTAAATAGCATTATAAAGTATTCGAGCTTAGTGAAAATGAACATTGCAGTTATATAATGTAGAAATGCAGTCTGTACTTCTATTCGAATAAAATGAAAAGCTTTTCAAACATTCTCAACAATTCTTCAAAAAGTTAAAGATCATTTATACAATTCGCACAAATACAATTACAAAGCAATATATTGCTATGATTTAAAAAAAAATTGGTTTTATTTTCTTCTAATATTTTGTACTGCCTTTTCTTCTGCACCCTGTACTCGTTATATCGCAATTAAAGAACTATTATTAAAGTTGCTCTATAGCTGTGTGTGATGAAGTAGTAAATTGGGACCTCACTTATTCCTTAATGAAATATGACTTATTATGTTTTATAGTATCACAAAGGGGTAGGAAAACTAAATAAACTTTATTACTCGGGGTTAAAATTTGTTAGTCTTCTGTGAACAATGATAATTTATATTTAACAATTAAGCGATAAAATTGCTTAGTTTAAGAGGATCGTAGGCTGTGTTTGGAATGTTTCTCGCCGAAATTGGTGTCCCCGACGGCATAAATTTGAAGGCGTTTTAAGAAAAATATTTTAAAAATAGAAAAAATTGAAGAATGAGAAAAATGTATGTAAACGACATTTTGTAGAAATAAAAATGGTTGTATTTTGTTGATGTATAGGTACTTTTACATTTTTGTTTTGTTTATTGCGTTTTTTGCTATTATAAAAGTGGTGCATAATTTAAGTTATATTTCAAGCGGTATATTTTATTTAAGGTATCGAAGAAGTTTTCCTTGTCTTAAGAAAACTCGATGCTACGCTTTGGAAGATGACAATTTGTGTTTGGAAATTATTTTGAGTGTTTTTCTAAAAATAAATGTTAACATCGATAGGGCTGTTTGTGAAATTTTTATGGAAAGGGTTGTGTCGAACTTGGATGTCTCGGTGACTTTTTGACACGATGTTGAGTGAGAAGGAAAGTTATGAAATATGCAAAACATCACTCTCGGTTGTCAGGTTCTTTCTCATCATTCCTTTTTTTCGTCTTTATACGCTTAATAATGTGAAGCTGCTTACGGCAGGCGTTAACGTTTGGTTTTACGTCTTCGTACTAAATTTTTAAATGAGGGCCGTTACCTCATACGTCCTCACATTTACATTAGATTTCTTCCGAAAGGTAAACAAAATTTGATGCCAAGTTAATTAGGGCGCAGATTCAAGGGTAATTGTTTTTATAACGAAGCTTTATAAGTTAAGCTCAATTGTATTTCTTTTCGATTAGGCTTTATATCATACCAATTGGGGCTTCATCAAATAAACCGAATGACCTATTTATTAGTTACAGCTGCTTGGAGAATTTCAGAAAATTTCATTTGAAAGCTTCATATCAAATCAAGTGGATGTGACTTTGTAAGAATTCTGTTCCTAAATCCAAATAAAGGTTCGACTACAAATAGAGCTGAAAAATTCGAACCATTTTTTATTTTTATAGCAGCTACTTCATTCTGTATTAAAGGAAACTAAATTAAAATTTTTTTATTTATCCTTATGTGTTCGAAGCTTTTTAACCTCAAGTGCCTAAAGCTTCCTTGTAATTGCGGGCAATATTTTTTGTGAAATCCTTTCGGTTTAATTGAGCGTTCGGGTTTTTATTGCCACATTTAATTTTAATTTAATTATCATAATTTTTTTATGTGACAAACACACACTCACGTTGCATTATATAATTATGTCAGCCCTTATCAAGCCTTGTACGTACATACTCTTACCTAACAACTATCAATAACACGAGACGTTTTATCAATATCTTTGTAGCATTGTGTATTTGACACGTTTTGTCCGTACTATTCATTCGCCATACAATTATTATTTACCAGTTTCTGAAGTAACCGAGGAAATAGATGATATGCGGAAGTGACGTGTGCGTGCGTCACGTCATACAATAAATACTCTTTTAAAATTGGCGTGCCGTAACTCTCGCAGGATATTTTTTATCCTCTGGTATTGAAATTGGCAATATCTTACGAGTTGTTGCCGAAAAACCGCAATTCCCAGTTTACCTGAATAAAATGGTTTTAATATTGTACCATGTCGCACATGCAGTGACCTTTGACCCGCTACACTGAGAAAAAAGTTATGTAAATTACACTACAATTATCAAAATAATCGCTACAATTGTATTACAATATGAACTAGGAACAACTTATGTTATTATTTTATAAAGTTTATGAACTTTCTCTCATATTTATCGTAAATAGTTACGCATTTATATAATTAACTTCTACAAATTTTTTACTACAAAATTGTGTTAGTTCATTTTTCTCAGTGTACCAATTCAATATGTCTGTTAAAATACGACCAGTAGAAGTGATACATTGCCGAATAGTCAAGGTGACACTGAAGAAGTATTGAGCGAGGAAAGCACTTTAAGCTTTTGTGCATTTTAGTACAATAACACTGCCAAAACTCTTTCTTGATTGATGCAAGCAAGAAATGCAGCCCTATTAATGCTACTGCATCCAGCTAAAGGGGAGTAATGCGCGGTTTTCTAGTTAATGACTGTCGTTTAATTTTCCTAACGAGCTTGCCTCAGATACTTTTTCGATTATGTTCTACTTGTGCATACTTTTCCTTAATTTACTTATAATTTCCCGTTGTTCGTATTAATTTTTACTTATCCGATGAATGTCATCGCGATCGTGATGGGCTTAATATAATAATTACAACTTCTGCTTTTATACTTTTCGTCATATTTTAATTTTCCTTTGTCGTTGCGATATGGCCGAGATAACACAAAATTATTCTTTTATTCCCAATGCATTATTTGTAACATTGAATTAATTATTTTATCGGCTCATCTAAATGTAATATTTCGGTTTAATTGCTTTGATAATAAAAGTAGAATGAAACAATTTAATATTTAAACGCGCAAATGTAATGAAGAAAATACAAATTACTACAGCACGTGTGCTTAATGTAGATGCAAGTTGTGCTAAATTATTTGTCATGATTATACGGAATAGAAGTTTATACAAGGTAGTACGGTCCACATGCATTTAGTAAATATTAATTTTGTTAGAAAATTGTTCGCAAGGTTGCTCACCAAAGGGAAATTGCACAGCTTTACTATTTTGGTATTTGTTTATAATTTATAATTTAAATTTTCGGTTTACTATTCCCACGCGAGAACCATCATTTAGCATACTATTTACAATTTTTAAATTTGTTAGACCGAAGCAGTTGGTAAATATTAATTTACCAACTAAAACTTGCAGTTTTACACACGTCAGTCCACGATTATTACAAAAAAAAGTAGGTTCATTTAGATTAAATTAAATGATGTATGGGAACCAGAATACCAAAAGCTGCCATTCCTCGTTTTTGGCAGCGTAGTTATACGAACTAAAAATATCACACTCTTGAATTCCAATTAATCATAATAATATAATGGTGGGTTTATGCAAAACGTAATTTAATTTAATGTGGAGATTCCATTGGTGTGTTTATCTAAGACGTGATAAACCAACCAATAGAATCTGTTTATTCATTATCTGCAATTTATTGTCAATGTTTATTCAGTGTACTTGTCAAGCAACGAACATAAAACACACAACGATAAAATAAAGCTAGTGCTAAGTTAAAGATTTAACCACTAGTAAAACAACTTCAATGGTAAATTCAGTCGACTATTATTTAAATAAAATACAGTTAGAAACCTTTGGAAAAGATAACCCAACATAAATAAAGTCAGCTATTATGGAATCGCACATTACGTTTATATTGTAAACGAATGAAGTTTGCGAATCTGCAATTACCCTTCTTTCATTAGGCTTCTCTGAATAATATTTAAAATCAGAGACAAACAGTGTAGTCAACAGTTTAGTTAATTTCGGATTAAACTGAGATTAAAATGCTTGTTTCAACAGACAAAAACAAAACGAGTTTAAGTTAAGCTTGGTCAATTACCTAGAGAATACATTTAAATTTACCTAGCTAATCCAAGTTAAACCTCGTTTGTTTTTGCCTTGTGGAATCAAAACTAGTGTGCAATGTCGCAATACCCCCCCCCCCCGCGGTTGCAGAGACTGAAGACTGAAGAAGAGAAACATTCTGTGATTGCCAGTAATTGAATTAAAATTACAGCGACATTTTAAATGTTTGTGGATTTTCACTTCAAATATCAATTATCCTGTTGAAAAGCTGAAAATTCGCATTTGCAACGTTACAACTTAATTTAACATAATACTTTTTGAAAAACAAAAAACATCCTTGATGTTTTTATGATCCCTTATTGTTATTCAATGTCTTCCATACAAAATTTTATAGTTTCTGGTTATTTTACATTCGAAAAACTGCATTTTCTGAATAGAGCGCTCAGGATATGAAGGATAATAGATTTTTATGTTCTGTATCTTTTTAATTATTAGTCCCATACACATACATATTCATGATATGGTGACATTAGCAATAAATTTTCTTAACATTTTCCAAGCGTGTCAACCATTTTCAATTTTTCTTCATGCGAATAACTCGTAAAATTTTTTCTGGGTTAATTTATTAAGTGTTAAATATTTTTTATACCCAGCATGCATATTATTATTAAATAATAACTCCTGGCCCTATTGTTTCACCATGGGCTTCTGTAAAAGATAACAAATTCTAGCAAAAGTAGGTAAATATTCATTAAAATAAGATGAGTGTTATAAAATTCTTAAGAGCAAGAGAACCATGAATTTTTAAACCAACATATAAAAATGAGAAATCTTTTATAATTTGAATAATGTGGCGGTTATTTTTAATATAAAATTTAAAAATAAAATTGCACTATGCTGTGTATAGTTAAAAATAATGTTAGGGTATGCACGTTGGACTCTAAACAGATACTAGAAGAGGTTAACAGTATCGATTTAGCCTGTATAGCTCAAAGACAACCATATTAGTTTACCAATTTAAAATATTAGGTTTTTGATATTCCTCGTATCGGTTTTTAGATGAGAGAGCTGGTATTTTCATAAAGGGCAAGTTGAAGTAATTTCGACACCCTTAATGTGATTTTTCATCACCCCGAATGATTTCTTGACGGCTCGTTTACATAATTTCATCATTCATCATGCTGGAATTTGACAAAGCTTGCTCTACTTTGAGCAGCAATATAATGGATGAAAAAAATACGTTTAAAAACTACCAAGTGCTTCATTGTTGAAAAGTTGCATTAGCAACGTCACTACTTAAAGAAGCTACAAATTATTATAAACTTTGTTTTATTTTTAGAATAGTAAAAAAGAAGCAGGTTTTTATTTGCCATGAAATATGGCCGAGTTAATGAAATATGGCGAGGGATAAGAGCTGGGAGCGAAAATGCATTTTTAGTATCGACATACGTAGCGTTTGCGGTTTTAATAATGTGAAGAAGAATTTGGATTATTCGTTTGGAATTTTTCCAAAAATGTTTTGAGCTATTGAATTAGCAAATGATTATTGACGTTTGTTCTTTTTAAGGATGGCGGTCGATTTCAGCCCTATTTTTATTTAGTTGTTCGGTATGAATATATTAAGAAGCAACAGATATTTTTAAATTGCTGTTTTATGGAGCTATAAAGCAGTTGCGCGAATTTTCTTTTTGAGAATTGAATAAAGTACCTAGCTTTGTAGTTAATGGCGTCAGAATTGCGAATACCTTGATCACCCTCACCACCTGACGGATTATCGCGGCTGTCTGTGTAGGAGTGCTAATATCCAAGCTTAATATTGGGATGTAAACCGGAGCCTCATCACCATAACATTCTCATTATTCTTCAGAAGAGACGGCAACTTGCCGGATGAGCCGAAATCTACTTCGCTTTTCAAGTACATTTGTCTAAATGTCTGTATCTCTGTTCCAGCACGGAGAACATTAACTGCATTACAAAGATCGTAAATACTATCTGATACCATTTCATATTACAATGTCGGCAAAATAGTGGCCACTAAACTGGCGTAAAACTGATATAAACAGTTGGCAAGGGGCTTCGGATGAAACAACAACGTAGCTGTTCTTTACACCGGATAAGCTTTTATTAAAATAGTTATTTTTCATACTCGAAAGCAATTTTGACCCAAATTCAATCCGGTTTATCTTAAAACACTCTAAACAACGGAACGATGCCATTTTTGTTTAAAGGCAAACTGAATAAATTACAAATAAATTCTTGCTTTTCATAAATGTTTCACTTTGATAAGTATAAAATATTACGAAATACATTATTTGCAGTTCATAAATTGCGCTAAATAATGGAAGCGTTTTAACATGGTAGAAACGGCCCATTAACAAAAGTGAGCGAAACTAATCAATAATTTTTCAGGTGACTGACTGCTTAATGCCGAAAATTTTGCTCAAAATCAGCTCCTCGTTTTCTCCTTTTTGAGATAATATTTTAAAATAACTGTTTGCTTTGATACAAGTTTTATTAGTTTTAGAAAACTTTAGTTGAGTTATAACGTCTCAATCGAACTTCTCGAACTATTTGACTGAAAAGTATTAAGGTTCGAAAAACGGGATTTCTTGCCCTTAGCAAACTAGAATTTTAAGTTCAAATGTGGTGATACTTTGGGCTGAAGCCAACTGATAGCTATCTTAGTTTAGAAGTAACGTGATTTTTGCTCTTAAATAGTTTCAAACTGTAATTTGGAGTAAATCGACTGCATGTATCTATTGTAATTGGGTAAAATGTTACGTTTTTAACGTCTTTATGTAAAATTACGTTTCGAAACTTGAAAGTAACAATTTTCAGACGTCCATTCCTTTACAAACTTACGAACCAAAATAGTTACACTTCAAATCCCAACTTTTCTTTCCAAAAGTCGATTTATAATGTGGAACGTCATTATTGCTCGAGATAACTCTAATCCCCATTCAGCAATGTTCTATGAACATGGGTCCAACTCACAGCGGTAACAGAGAAATAAATAATCGTAGGTAAAGACTTCCACAATGGAAATCCTTGTAATTAGAAATTCTATTATTTATTCAATCCCTTTTAGAGCATTTACGAAAATTATTTGATATGCTAAAGCAGACTCGAAACCTGTAAGAATTACTTGGTTAATTGAAAGCGCCATTAGGTACAATTCCAGCCTGATAATGTCATTTCGGGACAAAAAGTTTGCCACTAAGTTATTTACGATATTCGTGATTTTGCTTTTCATCCAAAAATCCCCCTTCAATTGACTCGACTTTCCTTGGCTGAATCTCATCATTTAACCTTTTTCGGTTTTGCTTTCTTTTTCTTTTCAATTTCTTTTATCTTTTCTATTTTAACTTAGCTTCTGATTTGTTCACTTCGCCTTCTTTAGTAGTCGTTATTGTTATCGGCAATCCATTTCCTTTTTTATGCAACTGCATTGTTCAGTTTTTCCAAATAAACGTGCACCGCACGTGTAGCCTCTGCTTGTGCATATTGACATTTACATTTCGATTTCTAAGCTCAGATTTGTGGGGGGGGGGGCGATTAAATTTAATAGTGCAAATCAAATTTTTATTACAAATTTTACGTCAGTTATCTATACGTTTTATGACACGTATATGTAATCGTAAAGTTAAATTTAACATTACTAAACCTAATTTATATTTTCATACACTCAGGAGGTCACTAGACCAAATAGTCCCTTGTTAAATTAATATTTGAACCTAAAATAATAGAACATAGAGAATACATCATAATTTTACTAATAGCTCTGTATTCAAAACATTAAGTTTTTGTTAAAGATCCAAGTTCAGATATTCGCTCGGTTATGACAATTTATTAAAAAATTAAATCTTTCTTCTTTACAATTTTCTTTGGTTGGCCACCGCATAAAACTGCAATGCTGGCGTGGGCATAAGCACGAAAAAGTAATTTCTAAATTCCCCAATTGGGGGTCTGGGAGGTATTCCATATCCTCCAGATCCTTCGGATTTATACTTATATGGGTTTTGTGTTTAAAAAACCATTTTATAACAACAGCTAAACCGTATTATTTCTTGCAATCCTGAAGCGTGAGGATTGCAATCTAGACTTGCATATTACTATGCTATCTGTTTTTCTATCAAATAGTGTACTTACCCTGGCTCGTAAAATCCTTCATTACTGAGCTCACTACTTTAAAAAGCTTGCGTTTCTTTCGCTTGCAATCTAGCTTTTCGTTTGGCAACTGATTACTACTTAGTTAAGGTTAATTTTGTCGTTAAAAATAATAAAAGGATTTTAAATGGAGCAAACTAATTTTCAACGTCAAAGTCGTCATGAGTACCAGAGTACCAACTAGGATATAAAACAAAACAAAAGTACAAATATAAACAACATTAAAATTCAAAATGAAGCCGTAGGATCTAAAAGCCAAATAAGATTAGTAATTTAGAAAACTTGAAACAGTAGAGCTACATGCTGAATCTTTTACTCAAAATTTAGGCTTAATTCGTCAAGACAAAATGGATTTTTCAATTTTCTCAGTATGATCTAAACTGGAGAATAAGAAGAGGGAATTTCTTTGTCTTAAGACCCAAGAGAGTGCGGAAACGCTGCCGTCACTGCTTATATTCGATAGAAATTTTTATAACATGAAATATGTTAAAATTTCACATACTTTCGTTGATACATTTCCACTTTGTGTACCTATTTTTCTCTGCGGGTTTGTTTATCTTCAATTTTTTTAAAATAATGTTTAGTTTAATTTTTTTCTCCTTAAATAAATAGGAAAATTTAGATTTTCTGTGCTTTAGCGGAAAGCAATTTTCTTTTTTAACGTGGTGCGATACACCGGGCATTTGTCATGATATTTTCAAATTCACCCCTCTTTGTTATTTTGCAGTTGTGTTTATTGGTAGAATTATTTTCCTTTTCATGGTTTTATTTTCCGCATTTGTGTTTCTTTCAGCAATAAGTCAATTTCGTTGTTGATATAAAACATATTTCCATTTTGTTTTATTTTATTTTCTGTGTGTGGAATACAACAATTTTAATAATAGAATAATTTTTGTATGAATCTTAATAAAACGCGGAAAATGTATAAAATGAAGGTAGAAGTTTTGTAACTGCTGAAAAATGTGGAGTATTTCAAAGTTCTCGAATAATGAGATACAAAAAGTTTTTATTCGAAACTGGAAGTATTTTCCCTCGAGATGAAACGATATTTACAGCTGGACGAACTGATTCTGTTTAGCGTGTGCAATCGATATTCGTTTCGGTCTCTGAAACTCTGATTTCAGAAACAGAAAACGTGACACATGGCAAGCTCCCGCGGTGCCTTCTTCCTTTTTTGGCACGTTCTCCTGCTATTTCTATTACATTTTTATTTAGGTATAAAAATTTTAACCAATAATTTGATGTAAATAATCGTCGTTCGCGTTTTTAACGGTTCCGCCTTGTAGACATACTTTTAGATTAGTCACGAAAAAGTTTTACAATTCAAATATTCAATATATTGTAGAAAATTACAAAACTTTCTTTTTCCAATTTTACGTGAACTTCACTAAATTCTTGTCTCTGGTGATTTCTGTTCTCTTTATTGAACTTTTTCGAAAAGTTTGTGTGATTGATGAAAAAGACTTCATTTTTTTTATTTGTGTCGGGCAAGAAGCTCACTCATTCTTTTTTCTTTTTGTTTCAGGTGAGTACCTACAACGCCAATCCGCTGATATACATATTTATGAGTAAGTGAGGGCGTAGTTTTAATTACGATGTGATTACTGATTAGGAATTTAAACATAGTTTATTGAAGTTGGTAATTTGTAATTAAATATTACTTAAAGTTGGTATACACGTAACCTACAAACTTTTCTCATATACTGGACAAGTTCTAAGCTTTGCGGCATGGATTAGGCGTGGATTTACACTAACACGGTCCTATATATTCCACGAATGGAGCTCCCTATGAAATGTTCATGGAATCAAATTATTCTGCTCATTCTTGTCAAAGAAATGCTGTACAATCATGTCAGGTTTATTTCGAAATGCGACTTCAAAATCTGAATTATGCTTCCAGTGCTTTTAGGATTTGCTACGAAATACACGTTTTCATCTTTGAATGTCGGATTTGATACTTTGTCTCTTTTTTTTAACTTACTTTCAGCTCGAGTATTAATCTCTGAAAATAGATGGGGAAAAATGACAAAAAGGTCAAGTGGGTGAAAAGGAAATTTTGCTTTTTTTGGGCGCCTTAAACTTGTAAATTACAAAAAGATAATTGCTGCTATATCTAATTTATCTCTTTAAGATATCTTGAGTAATGGTGGAACAAACTAATGGATTAACGTTAACAAATTAGGATGTACAAGAAAGCACGCCTCGTGCTGGTAAGATTTATTCCGAATTTAATTGATTGGCATAATTCTTGTTTATAAATGAAATGGAATTAAAGCTCTCCACTTTTATCGAAATTTCAGGTACGGGGTTGCGGATCATCAATTACTTACAATATAAATTTCAGCTATACGAAATAACATACCCACTCGAATATGTAAAGCAGTGATTTAGAAAATTTGAATAAATTTAAAAATAAGGAAAAATTTAAATATATCGATCGGGCGTAGGTTACTGTAAGTCGATTGAATTTATGGTACTTTTACAGATAGGATTATAAACAATGCCCTTTTGAGTTTAGTCTACTTGAAAAATAAATCAGGATCTCGCAAGCTCGCAAAAATTTCAAATTTGAAATACGGTCGCGTTTAATCGTGCTTATGAATCATTTAAATCTGATATAAAAGTTATAAATAAAACGAGGGCATACGAGTACAGTCTGCACATGCACGTGCAATAAGTTTTAACATCTATCGAACCCAAAGTGTTGCTGCTGCTGCTGCTGCTCCTGTCGAACGATGCATACTCAGATTGCGCAATCGGTTTCTATTGTGCAATAGAACGATTTTCTTTTGCAAGAAAGATTATGATACCGCAAGTGGTGTTTACGGATCCGAAAAACACATTAGTGTGTCCGCATATTTTATATCTCTTCGTTTAAGCACTTCCAAAATAAAAAGATAAATTTTTCTTGTGCTTCGCAGACAACCGTTTTTCTTTTAATATGATTACTTACCTACCATACTTTACATATCTATGGATGGTAAAATTATTCTAATTTTTTCTTTCCAAATTGCTTTCCTAATTTATTTTTGCTATTTTCTGTGCTGCCAACGTTTCGCAAAATGATTTATGGGACATGCATTTAGGATAAGCAATTGCCTGGAAAAGAGAGGGCATTTTTACTTGTCTATTGTCACTTTTAAAAATAAGATCCAGACTTTTTTACTCGCATTACGCTATCGGAATTCAAAAGACCCGGTCCAAATTTATACAACGTCGAAGTAATGCATTCGATTGGGATTTTTCTCGCACAAAAACACTCAAGCTCAAATTTTATACAACACGGTAAAAAATAATGAGTTGCGCAAAAAATAGAAATAGATACCAAATGGCAAGGTCATCCCAATTATTGCATTTTCGCCAGTATAAATTTAGTTTGGTATTCAAGTAAATATTAATACAAATTTTGAAGATCTTTAATTACAGTTAAATAATGCAATATGATTGAATTCTGCTCTATTATTTCTATAATACAATATTGTATTGTCTGTTTAATATTGGATACCTACCATTAACACATAATATATTATTATAATTCAGTGATAATACCATAAGATATTTATATTAATATAAATGTAATTTTCAGTTATAATTGAATAATGTAATATATTGAAGTATGGCACCCCCTGCAAATTACATATTTCGCAAAAGTTCTTCGTTTAATTTTAAATTTGAATTTTCCATGGTAACTGGATCAAACTAGGCAAAATAATGCTTGAAATGAAAATTCCAACGAAACTGATATAATTTCCAATAAAGATGACCCTGACTAATACGCAAAGTAGACTTTCAACTGATGGAATGTTATCGGAAGTTTTCACATGTGAGTAAGGGGTTGAAGCAGAGGGATCTTTTATCAGCTGAGTGGCAACTTTGTATAACAAGGGGAGAATATACGGATGATCTGATGATATATCGAAGAATGAATAGAAGTAAATAATAGTGAGAATGGAGATTATCGCAGAGATATTGAAGATAAAATATAGACATCAGGAACAAGTGTAACATAGCCATTTCCTCATCACATCCATGTCGGATTGGGACAGATTTTGGTCTGGAGAAAGTGGAACTTCAAAATTTGTTTTGCAATCTTCGATACAACATATACGATAAGTACCTACATTACAAAGAATACTTTGTTGGCTGCCTTAAAATTATATTTAACTGATTTGCGTGCAGTATGAATTATTAATATAATAATAACAGCCCGAGTCACTCTACATATGTAGTTATGAGATGGAGTATCAGATATGCATTCTTTGTAGGAGTTGTAGGAATCACCTGGTGTAGTTTGAAAGATTATCAGCAGAAACGTTAATTAATTGGAATACGTAATAAATTGCTTTATTATTGTAATCTTGGTTTGTATTCCCGTTACAGATTTATTACACCTTACCATTTAGTGGTATCATGTGCTGATATCCTTTGGAATTCAACAGTTGTTTCAAAACTTTTCTTTGTTTTGGCAAAAAAGTCTAATTGAGTCATTGTCATTGGCTGTTGATATAAGATTCAGTGCCTGGATGCATTGAGACACCAGGCCTGGGATGATCTTATGATGACTAAATGCCATAAGAGCAGATCTGCTATTTGAAAGCAAATTTCTCTTCCTGAATTATTTCTACGCAATGTGGTATATATCCATGAATTCTATTTAGAAGATGCGGAGACATATTACCTACTGTTAGGCTATTACATCCAGCTGTATTTCAGAGGAAGATAATCCTGAACCTAAAAGTACTATTGCTTTTGGAACCATCGCTATACAGACATATCAGCATTTATAACCGGTACAACCCCATGGAGAAGAAGAGAGGGAGCTTACTCCTCATTAACTTTGGAAATGGGCAACAGTTGGCAAATCCACCTGGAGTTGACAAAATCGTCAGTTTATACAAATTTAATTTACAAATAGCATTTATTTAAATTAAGAAGTGAAAAGAAAAGAAAAAGCTCATTTTTTTGTATGTCGAAAAGTCGACGGTTGGAAAATTAAGGACTGCTCCCCCCCAAAATTTTTGCTTCGATTCGTCTCTGTCTATAACCAAAAGGGGAGCCTTTTTAAACAGCCCCCAAGGATCTGCATACCATAGGAATATTTTGCATAATTTTTAATTCTCAAGAGTTGGTTGACTTGGCACCAACTAGTGGGGAAAATCGAGCTCTGAGTTTAGATTAAAAATTCGTATGATTTATGAAATTTAAATTGATTTTGATGTGTTTGGTTTTGAAATTACAATTAAATGATTAATGGTTGGAATAAGAATTTAAGCATTTTGAGAATCAAATGAAAACGGAAGCAATATATTATAGGCTGTAATAGAAAAATCGAAAGTCATAGAAGAAGAAAAGATTGGAAATGTAATTAGTTAACTTACTAAAATAATATATTACTGCACAATCTGTAAATTTACGCGTATAAAAATTATTCGGTTTATTTATCTTTGAATCTGCAATACTACTACATAAAAATTCAATTAAAAAAAATTAGTGACGACCTACTGGTTTTCGTGTAATATTACGACCGATTGAACGTAAAACGGCATAAAAAAATCATTCTTCTAAAAATTTAATAAGATAGAAGTGTCTCATTGGCAGTTACCACTTAACTGTAATTACTTTTCGAGATAATGACAATGAAAGATCGTCGTAATGTGTTTTAGAAAACATAAATTTTTGTTTTACTCTCTCCCGCACTGGTTATAATTTGGTGCAAACCGACCGAAACTAGGAAAAATCCATTTTTAATCTAATTTAAAAAAAAGAGCGTTCTAGAATTTATTATAAGTGGGCTACCGCTGTTTGCCAGGAGGTCGACTTGTGAATATAATGACTAAATTAGACTGAATCTATGGTTTGGCATCTGAAAAATCGAATGTATCCTATTATTTTAGAAACGGTAGGGATCATTAGGGATTTTTTTTCCAGGTGGAAAACCATAATGAGGCGGAGAATAAAAAGCACAATGTAAATAATAAATAAACTAAGACGGATATTTAGTTTCAATTTATCAATATTTAAGGATAATAATAGTTTTGAGTGGATAACGACTTGGAAAGGCATTAATTTTTTAGGAACGGGTAATTAATGAGTAAATCGATAATTTCAAATATTGGTGGTGCATTATATTGTATAAACAAAGTTTAAGCTCGTTGAATTTAGATTACGAAGACTTAATTTAAGTATTACTTATGACAAGATTAATTTGTATTTAACAATAGTGTACGCACTAAACCTAGGACCCTAAACCTATATTATAATAATACCTCTTTAAACCACTGAAATCTCATAACATTTTAGGAAAGGTGTTAAACCAACTATTGGCTAAACTAGAATTTAATTTAATAAATGGACTTGCAATAAGGAGGGGGCGCTATTGGAATAAAAGCAATTTATGAAATGAAATTTTGAATGATATTACAATGGCAATTCAATTTTAGGATAAAATACATTAAAATGAGATGAGTGTTACAATTTCAAGACAAGTCTGAAAGTAATGCAGGTCCCAAGTGTGGTGGGTCTCAGGTGGGTAAGAATAATCCATAATAGGAAGCAGGTGGTATTCGCCCCGCAGCCATTAGGATGTGCTCCTGGCAACGATTGTCCTGCTCTATCACGTTTCCTACGCAGTTTGTTGCCCCATTTAGACGTTCACAGTACCGTTTCATAACTGTTCAATGGCCATAAAAAAGTTGCACTCAAATATAAATGTTCGACTTATTTTCCCAAACTAGTCAATACCAAGAATAAAAATCATATATAAATGTTTATTAAGGTCAAAAGATAATAAAAATTGGGAAAAATGTTTCCCTCCAACTTTTATCACTCCAAGACCGTCTGTCTAATTTATTCCGAAGTGACAGGTGCCAAATTCTTTTTATTTCCACTCAGCTTAAATAATTTAATTTTTAAAGCAACATCTTCAAGAAAAAGAGCCCATTATTTTCTAAGCGTGCAAATGTTTCCTACGTTTTTCATTATGCTACTACATACAAAGCCTTGTTTTTTTATGTAATTTGGCTTTTTAGTAATTTGTATAAATAAAGTATAACATTGTCGTTTAGAATGTAAAATAAAACAAGTTAAACAAGTTCAAGTGAGTTATACATCCCGTTTTTTGTAAAATGTTAACAAAAACTGACATTTTTCGAGTATGCAAACGATTTTTAAGGCTTACGCCGACTTGTTTGTTAAATGTCCGCCTTTGTGGTAGCATTATGAGGTAAAGTGTACTTATTAATTTATTATGATATCCTTCCTTTTTTAATTTGTAAGACTCGCAAGTATTGATTTGTAATTAAATATGAAAGACACTTGACAGTGTGCATGTTAAGCACTAACTATTATCTACAATTTGATATATAATTACACCACTTTTGTTATCATTTATAAAATGCATGGAATAATTACAACACAAAAGTACTACAAAAAGAAAAACACAATGGAAAATAACTATTTAATTATAGTAGTCTACTAACTTATGCAATATTGCAATGAAAAAGGGCAAATTTTTCAAAAAATGATTCAAAAATTTCTGGATTAGCTATTTCGTATGCATTATATGCTCAGCTCTCATAGAAATCCTTCTAAAGGACCTCGCTCTTTGAACAAAGAACAAAGATAATTCATACCACCCCTGTAAACCAAGGAAACCAGCGTTGATGTACAACAAAGGAACTTTTTATGAGATAATACAAATACCTGAGTACCATAAACCAAGGTCAAGAGGGGGGACATCAGACAATTAAACACTTAATTAACTTTGTGTTATAAAAAGAAGACTATTATACTAAGTATACTAATTTTTTTCGAAAACATAATATAGCCAAGAAACGGCAGGACCAAAGGATTAGAACCTTGGTTTTCCGCCATCTAGTTCACCGGTGACTGTTTTGCACTATACAGTTGGTTCTTCCTGTATGTTAAACTAATAGTATTATAAGTAGTTCTGGTCGAACAATATTGTTACAATAAATGCAATACAGATTTTCCAGTGTACGGAGCAACAATCTTAATGAAAACAAACATCCGCAACAGTTGTGCGGAAAGCTGACACTTGAAAGTTATCCAATTGGAAAAAAGTAACAATAGCGGTTACGAATACACAAACTTTCACATTTTGTTTCAAAATATGCACTGAAAATATTATCGCCTCCACGAGTCTTCAATTCATATGAACTCGATCATACAGCTAGAGACTGTAAGGGACTTTCACTAAAACTTTCAGTTTTCTCCAAGTTGAAATTAAATACAGAAATTATTTTTTAGATGTAAAAGTATTTTATTGCACTCGTTTACCACTCGTGCCGTAAATCACATTCGTCAACCGCTTATTGATTAATATTCTATTATAAATTAGTTATAAAATAAATAATTTAAATCTGTCAATGGCAGAGATTAAGTTATTCAGTTATTTGAAAAGCAAATTTGTGGAAACAAAATGTTAAAAATAATATAGCTGTCCATATTTTAATCTGAATATTGAAATATTTATTGAGGAATCGCTGATTGTTATCAAAAAAGTTATCTGGAAAAAGTGAACAGAATATAACAAAATTTCAATATTACGGTATTGGATATTATGATTTTTACAGTAATGTATGCTGCCTGGTAGGAGAGATTTTAAATGGCAATTATATCGCATTAACGCAGGTTAAACCTCAAGAACGTTAAAAATCTTTAGTAAAATACAAATCCTTGTTTTGGTCAGGTTGGTTCCCTAGCTTTTTAGTGGGTATCAATCGTTAACAGCTTTCTTGTTTATTTTCCTGTAGTCGATGCATCAGCGAAGGGGAAAAAATTGATTTAGATAACACTTAATTAAAATTAAGAATTTTAAACTCTTCGCCCGACTGCCATTGCGGTCGCAACCCATAGTTTGAGCACTTCTGCTCCATTACACAAACATTTAATCAAATAGACTTGGTTCTTTCTGATTAATTATTTACTGGCAAACTTATTTGATTAAGCGACCGCGGGGCGAGTAACTTAATTCGAAGTAACTAAAACCATCCGGATTCTTAATTTTATGAAGAGGCCGGACAAGCCTACATAAACTAAAGCTACCCAACTTGGTTTGTTTTATAATCCTGCGTTGTAATTCCGGTAATCATTCCAACCTTAGGATTTTAGCAGGACAAGTGCTACTAATTCTAATTTAGGTTATAACTACACCTCGTGCAAACGTGGACCCAAAAAAATAGTTTGTATAATTTATTCGTGCTGATGCTGATATTAATCCTGTTAATGTTATTTAATAATGTGAGTGCCAGATATAAAAGTGAAAATATATGTTTAACGAAATATTAACGAGCCATAAAATATCGAGAAAGCTTTTACGTTTGCGATAGTTTCAAGCCAGCCATCGCTTAATGGATTTAAATTAAAAATAGTTAATAATTCGCAGTAATTTCTGTGATAATACATTATAGAATTTTCTTATTTGGTTTGAGCGCATTTTGTTGGAACGAACCAATCTATATTTTGCATTAGCAACAAATGGTCTTTCAAGGGCTAATTGTTCTGGACAGTGCTCGAACTAATTACAAGTCGAATTATTGGTGCAAAACAGGTCGATAAATTCGGTCCACTGTTTCTCAATGGGTAGGAGGATTTGAAATGTTTGTGATCAGATGCGCCCGATTGATCGAGTTAGCATATAAATCATGTAATTATAATATAGTAGTGTTAATTAAAAAGTCGTAATTTAAATTTGCAAAACTCCAGTTGATTGTCATTTAGAGAGCTTTTAGCACAGCCGCACAGAATTAAATTACACGCCATTTCGCTAAAGCATTTAACTTACATTTATTGATTCAGATACCGACAGGTTATCAAAAGACGGCATGTTCGGTTTTCAATTTCAGTTCTGTTTGCAGAAATAATAAAAACTAGTCGAGCTTTTGGATGTAAAACCGGAGGAGGAGCTTTTGGAAATTTCAGTAGCTGTAACAATTTTTTATGGATGTTTTTATTCGATTCGTAATTAACTTAAACGGGTACATTAATTGTAATAAAAATAAACCATAACATAATTATAATGCTTTCACAACCACCCTGAAATACAGCTTGAATAAATGGAGTGCGTGGATCATAAACAGTTAATGCTGATAACGACATCCCCTATTTATGGGCAGCTCTAAAATTTCAAGAGCCTCTGTAATGCGACACGCTAAGGACATTTAAAAAAATCACCATTACAAAATTTCGCCAAATCGAGCTCTAAAAATTTAAACAAAATTTCCACAACAAAACTAAACTTGATTCGAAATTTATGTAAATGAAATTCTTTTGAATTTTCTTTTGAAAGGGGTGTTTCTATTGTGTTTCAGATTTGCTAGTAGTTATAGAACCTGTATTATGAATAAAAAATGAAGTTATATTTTTAACAATTCAGACAAAAAGGAAATATTAAATTTTTGTCAAAAAAATATAACACTTTTTCACAAAATCGACATTTGAAATGGGTAAAACGTCAAGCTCGAATCGTTAATCTTGATTATGGTCAATGCTTAATATTAACTTTTCCTGAAAATTACAGTGCCAAGTGTTGAAATACACTGCATGATTTGATTAAGGATTTATGAATGAAAACTGTCAACTGTGCATTTGGACACGCAAATCGGCACAACTACATAAACTATGAGCTTTCGAAAGTTTTCGAATAAAATGGAGAAAATAATTAGAGATATGCATAAAATATTGTAAGTAATTTTACAAATAATAAGGCTTTATAAATGTAGATTTAAGTTTGGATAGAAACATAAATTATGGACCATCCTAGCACAAAAGGAAACATTTATAAGGGCATTTACATTTTTCTTGTGGTATACTCGTATAATTTTAATATACCAGTGGGCGAGAATTTTGATTTACTACCATACTTTTCTAGAATATTATTTTTTAAGTTGAACTAATAAAAACTACTAATTTGCTAATTCAAAATTTACGATGAGCATAAACAAACAAATTTATGCTTTCACTTAAGAAAATAGGTTATCGGTATTTTCCAGCACACTTTGCACTTACCTTAGATATGCGGGGTGCGAACATTGTAAATATTGGTTAACAGAGCGTGTTCGAGCTCCTTATATTTTTGAAACATGCAATATTATGCTTCAGTTGCGATTCCTCCTTAAATCGTTTTTGAAATATTTAACAAGCCAAATGTAAAATACAAACCACATCGTTTTATTGGTAGGTATATCACACGAGGAATGAATAATACAAACGCCCAAAGCATGTGGATTTAATGTTTTTTATATCGAAAACCTACGATTCAATTTCACAACAACCTCCCCCCTTCTTTCTCTCGCGGAAAACAGGAACAATTTTAATTCAACTATTCCCTTTATCCCTGATACATCCAATTTTTTAATTAAATTGTCGGACACGTTAAAAAGGATTTTATCAGAAATGAGCTTTTACGACCGACGGGTAATAAAGCTTGCAGAACTTTAGCATATGAAACATTTCGGCTCATAAAATTAAATAATGAATCTTTTATTACACATTCAGGATACTTTTGTGATTACGTCACACAACTTTTTTATTTCTCGATTTGTAAGATTTTCCAGCATGGTGGGTTCTGGCCCCCATATTAATTAATGCAGGACAAATACAGCAGTATGTTTCCGAAAACTTCGAGGCGGTTTGTTCGTATCAAAAAGCAAATTAATTTACTTGCAAAGTTTTAAAGGAACTGTAAATTGAACGACAACATTTTTCCTTTTACTATTCTACACAATTACGCGTATCATAACGCCGAAAGTAATTTATGAAAGTGTTTCTCGGAGTTGGAAACTCAATATCCCATGGGAGTACGATAACGGTCAGGAAACAAAACACATCGTAATCCACAGCGCGTCTTTTAGATAGGGAGAAAAATCTTCGATTAAAAGTTTTGTGCAAGACAAAAACAACACCTTTTTGTAAATTTCCTTTTCTGTTTTTACTGGTACTGATGTGAAACGAAGGGAATAATGACGTTCCTGACTAACAAACTTTTCAAGTTTTAATCGTCTCAACTTTTTGCGGATGATACTTACAAAGCCACACAAATTTTTTTCTAGTCAAACGATTGATAACGCAAAATTCGGTGGTGCAACTCTAAAATTTTGGTCATCATCGTTATCGATTAACGTTTTCGTAAATTTATGGGTAATTCCCCTACTGAATTAGGTTTTGGAGGCTTAAAACACACATCTTAGGAACTTACAAATTTATTATAGATCTATCAAGGATTTAATGTTCCAATTCTACTTCATTTATTCAGGGACCTTTCAGACGTGACATTTCGGGTGAAGAGCTTTAATAATTGAAGGTTAAATGAGGTTATTATAGACTTTTAGGCACGAATAGCGGGGTGAGTTAACGGGGTTAGCGTTGATTCCTACGGGAATATTCACATGTTGAACTGCTAGCAGACCATAAAGCTTTACTACGGATGGACTCACATTTAGGTCGTTTATAATGTGAAATGTAATTATAACCAATAAATTTAATAAAATAATTAATCTTTTCTAAAAGCAACAGTGTACGTTAACACCTTCAATTTCTAAAGTTGTATCTTTAGTAACTTACTTTTTATAGAGGAATAAGGTCGTCGTAAATTATTTCAGAAGCTGGATTGTTAAACCTACATTTATTTTATCATATTAGGTCCTTTAACTATTTTAATGATATGTTGGGTAATAAGCTCGTTTATTTGCAGTTCCAGTCTATCAAAATGTTTTATTACATTTTCGGGTGCTTTCAGTTCGATTAAAAAATTAATTTAAAAGAAGGGTCGTTAGGGAAACCCTTGACTTTGTATATATCGCATAATTTCTCCCATGAAAATGTAGGATTGTTAATTTCGATTTTAAGTTTTCAATTTAAATGAATTATTATAGGTTTGGACGTCCAAGAAATTTACTTCAAGAATATAGAATAACATAAAAAATAAGTTCTGGATGATATCTTTAATATTTTACATATACATAGTAAATTAGATTCGGCTTTAGTTAACGAAATTTTATTTGAAATAAATTTGTTACATGATATTAACAGTTGCACGATTTTGCAGACTACTGTGGCCGGTTCTGCTAATTGAGCAAATGGAAACTTTAAAATCTTCGAATATTACACTCGAATTATTCTAAATTTACAGAAAATTAGTATACATTGGAATTTAGTTTTAGTTCTTTTTAAATCAGCGACGTAGACCAATGTAAAATCTATTTCTCTTCAAGTAAAGCTGCCAGCGGTTGTCACTTGGATGGGTGATCGATTTAAGAACACTGCTTGTCGCAGCTTTCCTACTAATCTGCGTTTACCTGCAATGGTAGCATTTCATCGTCAACCTGAGTTTTCAAGAAGTAGAAAATGACAGAAAATCCTTAATTTTAGAAGTTCAAAACGTATAACTTAAATTACTGAAGTAAAATTATTTTTTGATTAGAAAAAGATTTAATATGAGGAATAACTGTTAGTTCTAAGGCAAAATAATGCATAAACCAGGTGAAAGGCTGTAAAAGAGATTTAAATTCTCGATTGTGGAAAAAAATCATAAGGAACCTCATGATTATTTACCAAAATTAATTAATACATTTCAGACTCCCTAGTGTAATAAACATATCCAAGTTTTTACACCCCTGCATGAGCTGTTTATACATTCTCGGATGTAGATTTTATTTAATTTCTCTATAATTATAATTAATTATAATCCAACCAATTTTTAATTTTTGCGATTTGTCTGAAGCTTCCTGCGAGTTTATTATATAAGTTAACATACAATTGGAATATTTGAAAATTTGAAATCGGGGAAATTGAATCTAAATTAAATTATTGAATCTGATTGTTAACAATGTTGGTTTAATTATGGAAAATTTAAAGCTTAACTGCGGTATTCTGATTAGCAACAACAAATAATGCCAAATATCGGCAGATTACAAACAAATACAAATGTAATTTCAAAAAATTTTGAATCCTTTTCCAGGATTCGTGCTTGGTACGAAATTATTTTATTCACTTCCATTTTAAATTAGAGTTTGCAATGTTTATTAAAAAATCCAAATGTATGCAATAACTTATATAATAAAAGTTTTAAGTTTTCTTTTGTGGAAATATTTAAATATGTAGTTGGGAGACAATACTTAACCTAAACAACAATTTGTATAGAAAATTTAAAGTAAGAATAATGCAAGGGGATTTAATTTAAAATAAAAATCCATTTGGAGGACTATAGCTGTGGCTGCAACCCTATATTTGTCGGTGGAAGTTTATCTTGATACGTAAGAAAAGATTAATCACAATAGAGAGCCGCACTTCGATAGCATATACCACATGAAAGTGTGAGATGTATTTTTTTAAGTATTAAATGATTTTCTTCAAAGCGAGTGGAGAAATTACAGTGTAGAAAACCTATCGATAGCACGTTTAATTTCCCAAATTGAATTAGCGTTGGCTACATTCTTTCGACGTGCTGGCTTTATATCGACAGAAACTGATTTATTTTATATTGGTGATGAATTTCTCATGATTTTCCGTTTAATCTGAAAAATATTGTTTTTGCAATCGTTATAGGCCATCGAAGACTTTCATCGATTTTCTTGTTGTTCTAAGTTATTTATTTGTTTACCGCATTTGTCACAACTCTTTATTAGCTTTTTAGTAGCAAGCATTTTATCTTTTTTATGGTTTTTATTTAAATTAATTCGGCATTAGTTCAATGATGTCATAAAAAGTAAAATTTATGTGATAACAATTTGGCCATTAGTTATTATCGCTTTGATTTAGCTTTCCAAATGTATCCTGGAATTGAATCAAAAAGTCTTCTCGTTATTCTGCAATTTAAATCTGCGCCTTGTAAAATTGAGTCGAGAATGATTCGACGAGAATAATGGGAATTGCATGCACTTTGGCGATGCAATTTCGGGATCAAAACTACTTTCATGTTTATGTTTTTTAATCTAACTTTTAAAAGTATCCTTTCGAATATGACAATTTAATTGTGAGAAATGTTGATCTGTTATATATTTGTTGGTTTACTGCTAGCATGAAAACTTTTATCTTGACGGCAATTCGTAATGGATTTTATTAGGAACTATTGGCAAATAAATCAATATTTATGAGTAACTTTTTTCAAGGAAAACGATTTAAAACGGCGTAGATAAAGGTGACAACTTTTATTGGCTTGGATTTTAACGGTCAGTTATACCCAAGAAGGCAAGACGACGCCTGGTTTTATAGCGACCTCGTAAACATTCTAGCACATATCTGGCGCACCCTTTATAACCAATCATTGATCACATAACTAGCAAAATTGGGGCTTTTTATAAAAAAGAACTTTTTATTTCCAAAGTGATTCTTAAGCAGAATAAAATCGTATCGAAAAGTTCACTGAATATGCAATCCTGCAAATTCCTACAAGAAATACTCTTAATTGTGAATTTGCATGAGCGATTACACAACAAGATTATTTTTGATTCAAAGAAAACCTTGCCAAGCTTGCACCGAATAAAAGAAAAACTCTGTCGAACTGGAGCTTGGAGAGCTTAAAAAACTTTATACCGGGTTTTGTTCTACCCAACAAAAAGTGTCCGCATTTACTTTTTTCACCTTCGGCGAGGTTCATAAATTTTTAAGATCAAAATTGATTACTATTGGTAACTAACACGAGAATTGGGGTTAAAAGATAAAATCTGTAATGTTAGCGAGTTTTAACATAAATATATGTGCATGTGCATGGTACACGCTGTCTACACCCTACATCAATCAGCAGTGAAACATGTGTACCAATTCATGAAAACAAAATGTTTAACAAGTTTGCATGATTTATTAGAAAATCAACTTTTTGCTAGTCGTGTTATATCAAATCACCGTATGTGTAGTAATTAAAATTGTTTGCAAATTTCATCTAAAAATACATCAAACTGTTTATTGATCCATCAATAAACTGTTTATTTTCACAGCAGCTAAATTACTTCTTACAGAGATTATTATTCATATTATCACTTGAAGATTTGCAGTTAAATTCGTTAATCCGGTTGTAGCTTTCCATGCTTTAAGCTACTAATTTGATCAATATTACAAGCGTTTTCAACGCTAGTTGCCGCTAAGTCAACCAACTCACGGAATTGGGGAAATATACCGGTGTTAGCAAAGGAAAAACTACAGCTGTCAAAACTAAACTACGCGGAAAATGTGTCTGAAATTTTGACAGGCCTCGTTGGATAGATGGCGTTAAACGATAGTATGCAAATTTTGAGGCAAAGTCGCTATCAGCCGTTAAGCACGGGCGCTTACCATACCGTTGGTATTGTATTGACTAGGCAAACACGTCAATTAACCACAATAATTAGATTATTAATTAGTTATATAATTATATGCAATTCAATTTATTATACGAACAATATATTTAATATGCATTATTGCATTCATACAATGAATTCGGACGTCCTGCGTAAGGGTAGATGGGTAACTTCGATGGACAACCACTAACAGACAATTTATTTGAGAATAAATTAATATATTCGTGAAATCTATAAGAAGAAAGGGCTAAATTAGATTCATTCTTAACGCTAGGTAGCTCCATGATTATAAATCCAATCCAGCTGGAGCTACTAAGGAGGTGTTTTAACAAAAACGAAGAAACAACAACAATTAACGACCCAGGAAAGCATTAAAACTGGTTGTTTCAAAATGTTGGTGCTTTAAATGATAATGACTTTAGAAATAGTTGAAACGGTAGCGGCATCAAAGCTGAAGATGTTTTATTTTATAAAACCACACTATGTGCTTTAAACCGATGATTCGTCCAATTAAGATAAAATAATATACATTTTCAGAAAACTAATATTCTGTGGTTCGTGGTGCTCAAATGATATTTTAAAATTGTAAATATGAAAATTTGAACTTCTTTAAGCACGAAGATGATTGTTCTAGCAATCATTCCGCACTTTTGCGACAAGAAACTTTTAATGGCTTGTGTAACGTTTGACAAATTGTAACATTAAAAACTTTAGCAATTCATGGACGTGAAAATGTTTTATTTTTTTTTTTGTTTATGTTAGTACATAACTATTTACACGCTTTTTCACTTTTTCTTTACGATTATTTCATGCTGGTAGTGGAAAACCGCACTAGAAATTTTTACAAAAGGTTTACTTAACTATAAAATCTCCTCAAGTTTTTAATTCAAAAAGAAAACGTGGTACTAAATCTGGTACTTGAAACTTTATTGTTGAAGCTTTTAAACGGATTGATTGTTTAATGTCCTATAAATATTTAGGTCGGGCACTTAAACAGCGAATGAATAATTTCGAATTTTCATGGTTGAATTTTGAAACCACATAAAGCCAAAATTACAAGCGGTTCGAACTTAAAATTTTATTTTTTTGCCTGAAAATAAAACGTAATTTAAGTTTCGTGTTTGTTCTATATAAGTTAATGTTGGCGGAGTTGTAAAGAAATTGAGTTATTTTGTTCATTTAACTTCACTTGCATTACACCCTGGCCTGTGCATGCAATTAATGTGAAATGCAATGTTTTGCTTCGTTGGAAGCAATTTTAGTATATCTAATTGCACCTGATAAGTGGTATTATAGTTGCATTTTGAAAATGTGCCTGCTTTTATAATTCCTATTGCATTGGATAAATGCTAATGTATTCGAGTCGAAAGAAAACTTAAACTTTTTTTACTGCGAAAGTTACAAATGTAGGATAATGACTCCTAGAGGAACTCTAATTAGTCTTCTGTACAAAAAAAATGGATAAGGAATGTTAAAATTATGTAGATGTTAGTACAGTCTAGAGACTTTATGTACCAAATTTGCATTTTGGATAATTATTGTAAATGTACAAAACTCCCAAACAACATTTTGAAATTATTACCTTATTTTTAATAACAATGCATCTTGGTGTCTACATTTTTTATAATGAAATAAGTTGCTGGTCATACATCACGCTCATATGTAATACAAAATAAATGCAGAACTTATTCTGCTGTATTTTCCTTTTATCGCACCATATGCTTTATAACTTTATATGGAAACTGAGAATCGATATAAATATAGAAAATTTATGTACTATATAGAACCCGTGAATTGATTTTCAATTTTATTACATTCATCCTAGCCCCTTTCTTCATTTGTAACCAAAAATTACAACTTCTATGATCAAATTTGTAATAAAATTGAAAAATAACTTTGCTAAACTTTAATTGATCGTTTCCCAATTCTGATATTGTACAAGTCAGAACATTGCAATGCCGGGGTGGCGATATGAGCTTATGCTACATTGTACACCTACATAATGGAAACATTAACATTGATTTGTGATGTTGTTAGAAATTGAAACTTTTTTAGGTTACATCCACTGGGACACTATATTGTATTAATTAATACATTTGGTAATTGCAAAATACGAGACATAGCCATTTGTGTAATCAACTATGTATGTAATAATTCACTAGAAGCGGCAGTCCATACGAGCGATAACGTTTTTAGTAGACTCGGGGTTAATTGTAGCAATGTACAAATACTCCACTAGTTTAGAAATAAATGCTCCCTCCGAGTTAAATTTATGTCTAAGCAATAAGTACTCGCATTTGAACAATGTAAACTATTTGTATCGGAAAAAGAACTTTTTCCCATTTAACGATTTCGAAATTTTTTCTCCACCGACGCACAGTGGGGTATTTGACAATAAAAGCTGGCATAAATTCAAAAAATCAAATGCTATTTACATATTTGCTATTATGATTTTCGTAAACTACACTGTCTTGGGCACCATATACACCAATTAGTTTCGACATTACTCGTTTCAAATTTCCTACACATCGTAAAATATATGCACAAATGTGATAATGTGTATATTTACACTTATTTTTGAAAGCACAATTTTGTTAAAAATTTTATAAAATTCTTACTTTCTTTTGTGGAACCTGCAAGTTGTGATATGTTAGATAACTTCTGTAATAATTAATTTAAAAAAATATGTGTTACAATAATTGTAATCGTGATAAATGTAAATGTTGTTGGGATGATTCAGTTTTTGATGTTTTTGGTTGTGTTCTGGAGCCGGCCAAACTTTGATTTTTTTTTTACTTAAAAGGTATTGATGTATGGAAACAGTAGCACTCGAAAACGCGTACCCCAATTTGCCTCATTCTTCAATAAATACAATTTAGTATTTTTCGAAGCACGTCATATAGAGTGAACTCAAAAAAAATTTGATGAGGTATTAACGGATTATAATTTATAAAACACAGATTTCTATATAAGAAAATTGTGTTTTAAAGTTAGGGTGTTTTAGCAAACGTTTATTACAGATTTAGTTATTTATTATATTATATGAGAATGTCTACCACGAATAGAGAGCTTATTAACATCATGTCAGTTTGCGAAGGAAGAACAATAGACCCGGTTATAACCAGCAAAAGAGACTTACCCAAAAAGAATTTTCGACAATTGACAAAAGAGGTTTCAGAATTATTGAAACCACCTACCGTGGAAGCCATTGGCGATCATAACGAGATTTTCGAGAACGATGATGATGATAACAATGTAGATGTAGAAGATACCTTTTTTCAAGATTTTGGGGAAGAATTTTAATAAATTTATTATTTAATATTACATAGATCTTCATGTTTTTCATTCCAAAACAATTTATATAATAGTAACATCTACGCCCCTAGATGGCGCGCCAATGGAAAAACAACATAGCGCCATCTATTGGTGACATTTTCCTCTATGAAAAAAAATATTTTAATGAAAACTGTCCCTTTTCAATTTCCAGTGGGTTTTCTAAATTTTTTTTTTCTGGATTCCGTTCAAGATATAGTAAGTAATCTTTCATAATTTTTTCAGATTTTTTGGAATTGTATTTGATTTGATGCCAGCTTTTTAAGTCAAATACCCCACTGTGCGACGTTAAACTGCAAAGTAGCATTATGGGAATTATTATTCCGTCTATCTGTCTTATACAGGGTAGTTTGCAATGAATAGATAATTTCAACTATTCCATGGAGGTCATTATTGCAGGTTTTAGCGAACAAGGGATTCTCTTTATTCTCCATGTCGTCCCCGCTTTTAATTCCATTACATTTTCCGTGATGTAGGTTTGATTAATATTGAATTTTCAAGTACTTAATGTTGCGAAACTATGACTGTAACTTTTAAGCGAACTGCACAACTATGCGTACCTGGTTTTCCGCAACGAAGGGAATTTTCATCGATAAATCTAATGGGACGTGAGTGCTAACTTTATGTCTTCATATTAACAACGGTTCATGACCCATTTAATTATTGAATTTTCCTCAAACTTTTGACACCCTAAATTATACTGCGAGATGTAATCTCCAAGTTTGAAAAACTAATTTAGTTTTCTCGGTGTGAATTTTTTTTAAATTCTGCTTATATTTTTATTCTATTTTCGACGCTCGATGCGAATCCAATTATTAATCTGAATATTATTATTGCATGAGTAGGGTAGAAAATGTCCTGTAACGATTTTCCTCATCAGCAATCAAACCTATGTCATTTCTCGGGTAGTTTGATTTGGGTCGACTTTTAAATTAATTTTTAAGGCAACACGAGGCGATTGATAATTTAACAAAAATTCGAAGATAAATTTTTTATTTGGAGTGAAATTTTGCACGACATTCATGAACAATTTATTTCTGCTCCATTTTGTTACGAAATTGCCATGGCTGGAACTAAAAACTGATAAACCCTAAACAAATGTAAAGGTGTAATATTTTAAAAGTTTTAGTTTTGTTTGATTCTGTAAAATTTAAATATAGAGAATACAAAATCCCGAGTGGTTGGTTAAAAACGTCAATTGATTTCCGACTAACAAATAGAAAATGTAAGAAAAGCCATTCGAAGTTACTGGAAACTCAACGACCGTAATTAGCTTGCAATGTAAAGAATTACAAGAGAATTACCAGGTGTCGGCGTTAAAATTCAAAACATTTGCTAGTGGTCGGTTTACTGACCCAATGCTTCTCTAAATGCAAATGAACATATCCAGGTTAGATTAAATTAGAGCTTCTAAGCTTAGATTAGAATGTATTGATTGGTACAGGTGTGCACCATAAATTTTGATCGGTTAATTTGTTATTACAGTAATTTGAATGATTATAAAAAAATTTAAATCAGTAAATTATGGTTCCAAAAGTTGTGCGAATAAACGTATTTTTTTGGTTAGTAGTTAAACTAAACCGATGCTAGGCCACTTTCCACTAAAAATATACTGGGCGAATATACTAGATAAATTTTTTTTTAATATGTAGGATAATTGAAATTTTTTACCTTTCCAGTATCCCAGTGATGGTATGAAATTAACCATCCAAGTGTATCAATTAAATATTAATTTCAATTCTGATATTATCGAAAAATACGAAAAAGCTCTCTAGAAAGTCTAAACGTATTGGATAGCGCTTTACTAACCTTTTTGCTACTACACTTTTAATCATTTTCCATAACATTTACTATTTAACCGGAGAGAAAATTTGCCGATAAATATTGTAGCGAAAAAGCCAGCAACATTTAAAAAATGGATAATGTAACTTAGGTTAAAAGTAAAAACTACGGCGAAGCTTAATGGAATTTTAAATTGAAAAGTTGTTTAAATAAATTTTTTTGAGAGCACTTAAATAACATTAGGCTAAAACATAATTTAATATTTTATGAGGTTTATCTATTTGAAATAAATGACCAAAAATGGAGGTTGTGTTTAATAAATGACGCGGTTATAGTTTTTTCTATCGATTTCTTATTGAAAACGATTAAAATTTTACGAACACGTTTCCACGTTACAAATTTTATGCCATTGTCGCTTCGATAAACAATTTAGAGTTTTTGCTGTTAAAAAAGTTGTCGGAAAACAGCGGGTAGGGAAAGTTGTGTTTATTTTTGCGATTATACAATTTCGGTTGCGAAGTGCGGTGGTTTTGTAAAATGGCAAAACAAAAAGTTAAATTAAGATCGAAAACTTTTATAATTCAATTAAATTCCAATCGATGGGAAAAGTTCTTGCCTAAAGGAAGTGTAAACTGGAAATGGAGTAGTAAAACGTGCTGCGTTTGCAGTCGAGTTGGTACCAACAAAAAGTGCACACTGTGCATCAAAATCTCAGCGTGAACTACAATTATTTAACATGCCGGAAAATTAGGAATTCTAATTAGTCTAAAATGCTCTAAAGCCTTTTTGCGCAATTGTACCGTAATTTTCTAGAAAATATGTGAGATTACATTTTATTTTACAGCTTCCACGGTCATTTTCGAGAAATTGTGCCGGATGTTTGCGTGAAAAGTTACGGGTTTTTTGTTGACGCTCGCGTGGGGCTTTATTACTCGTACTTTACTTTAGTGGACGAGGATGAGAGAAGACAAGCGATGACAGATTAAATAGAGATAATTTCGTATGTTTGTTAAGACCGAACCAAGTTTTTTGCCTCCGCTAGTTATTACAAATTAAAGAGGATGATATTAAATAAAAACTTTAAAATGCTACCTACGAGGTATTTAAATTTCCCACATTGTCGTGCTAGATTTAAAAAAATTGTTTTACGATATTTGATTTAAATAATGCAACTTCCGCTTTGGTTGCTTTAGTGCTGCATTAAAAATGCAATTCGGTGCATGAGCTAAGCTTAAACTCCGGATATCCTTAATTTATTTATAAGATATAATGGAACCTTTCTTATTTTTTTGCAGCGAACGAAAATTTAAGTCCAAGATTTTCCAAAAAAAATTCTTCGGGCTTATCTTTAATAATTAAGCAATCGGATGTTTGTAAAATTTTGAAACGTCTTTTTGTCCTCATTTGGAACACAAGAGTGCACTAGCAATGGCTTCCGAATTTTACGCTATTATTGCTGCATATTTTGATAGCTTCCGCTATGGAAAATTCATAAAGCAAACTTGACTTTTTTCATATCCATAGGGACAAAGATACTACGTGGTTTTCACATTAAAACAACTTTCATAAAAGGTAATGCTTATATGTTTTCATCACAAGACGACTTCACACGCTGAATACTATACATGTTTTATAAATTCCACATAAGACGCGTTGATCCTTTTCTCCTCCACATTAGCTCGAAAGCTTTAACTACACATTATCATGCATAACTTATCAACGAGCAAATTATAAAGCAATTTAAATTTAAATTATCTCATTTTTAAAGGTGGAAACCCCACTATTAAGGTAAAAATGCTACACCACTTCTAATGCTAATTTCATTTCAAAAAGATTGCTCTCTTTGATGTGAATTTTATGAAAGTAAGTATTTAATTTCCTACGAGATTAATTTAATTACGAGAAGCACAACAACGACGAGAAATTTCGTTAGTCAAAATATTTATTTAATGCGATGATATAAAATTGAATTAAAATTAAACGTGAACAGAATTGCGAATTTTCCGCTCTACCGTTCAAAACAAATATGTTTAACCCCTAAATACATTGTTGCTCCGCGCTTTCTTCTGCGCGTACAGTGCGTCTGTAGCAGACTTTAACATAAACTGAAGATGGAAACTGCAATCTCAAGATATCCAATAATTTCATTAATATCATATTTCTAAATGAAGTTATAGTTATGAATTTCATTTTTTGTTGTGATTAGGGATACTCTGTAAGCCCTTCAGGCAGTCGGTGTTATAGCTTAAGATTCGCTTTGCTTCAAAACTAGAGCTACCTATCTGACTTTGCACAAAGTTCAGTTTCGGTGGCCTTATTAAAATAAAACAAAACCGCGAATCAAAATTTTAATTAAATTAATCCGCGAAGGAAAATTATTAACCAAATTTGGACTTGGAATTTAAAATGTGGTTCAGGATCCACTTAAAGCTCAAATATTGAATCACATGAACTGGTGGTATCTATGTGCGAAGATTGCTAAGTCGAAGCCTTCAGTTTGAATCCAGTCAGAACGAGAAACCCATTCTAACCGTCCAGCCCTCCGCAGGAAATGGAAACCTCCAATTCTTGAATTTTATTTATTTTGTTTAGAAAATCTTGCATCACCTGACAAAGGAGAGGAGATTCGTTTCACATGCAAATAACTGTTTTAGGTTTCTTAATTTAATTTGAGGTAATTGGAGAAATGGCACACAGAAAACCTAAATAGAAAAATTAGATCTTTTCATGTTATCTCAGAAAATTAGGCCAGTACAGCTAAAATTAAATAGATAAAACTTGTAAATAAAATTAAAACTTCTAAAATAAATACAATTTAAAAATTCGTTGAAATTTAGTTCAAATGAACTCTGTTTTGGCTGCTATTATAAAACCTGCTGTTAAAGTAAATCCGGGGGGTCCGCAGGGTATGGAATACCCTCCAGTGTACTATTTACTCTTTATTCCCAAGCCAAAGCTGAGGAATTATTTGGTTATAAGTTAACTAATAGATAATCAGTTTTATTACACTGTTCCAAGCGTTGTCAGTTAACTGATAGCTGAATAGCTTTTAGCTTGCACTGTTTTTGGGTTAATACCCCCCCCCCCGCAAAGGCAGTCTATAAAACCCTACGTTTTTATTCTTCATCGTCAATCTTTTCTTCTCTGTTGATGACGATTTTGTACAAAATAAATAAATTTAAAACAAACTCATAAGTTTTATTTGAAAAATTGAAAAATGCTTAAAAATTGCGGCGAAAAGATTAACAAAAATTTAAAAATTATTAATGATTCTTCTTCTTTGTCAGCCTTTCATGTTCCACTTTTGGACATAAACCTCTCCCAATCTTCACCAAACCTCAATTTCCTTTGCCCTCCGTAACCACTCACATTTTTCTGGGGTCTACCTCTGAAATGGAGTTTGATCAGGCACGTGGTGAGGCAAAAATAATAGGTTGGAAGCCAAGAACGACGAAAAGGAGCAGAGGTAGACCCCAGAAGAATTATTCTTAGTATGTATTATATGAGGTATAACTTCATCGTATAATGGGCATTCGGCAGTTAGGTGCACGCTGCAAATTTCATGGTCGTTTACATTTTGCAGTCACATTGATTCTTAAGATGGCTCTAATACAGTGTTTTATTGCAATGTTGTTTATTTAGAAATTTAAAATTTTAAAATAATAGGTTTAGAAACATAGAACATTGTTGGCGTTAAGTATCGTTTACATCCACTTAAAGTAGGCGAATTCGTAAACTTAAGTGAATGTAAACGGAGAGATTCCAATTTCCGTGACTTAATTTTTAACGTGACATTACATAAATGTAAACGACACTTGATAATAAATCATAAAATGTTACGTTACACGAAAGGATGTTCTGCATGTTAAGCTATAACGTAACGTTTCATTTCGTTATCCCATCCTTGGCGCGACGTGAAACTTTCCTATTTTAGTCGCAGTTGACACAACCTAAAATTTATTTTTAACGATCTCCTCACCGCATTCTACCTCCATAATCTCTTTCCTTCACCTATTTGAGTTTTTCCTCTAAAACTCGTCGAAATTGTCTTAAATTTGCTTTTTAATTTTTAAGTTATTAAAGATTTTCCATTCGAACCAGAACGTCCGAGTTAATACTCCCTAAAGCCGACTTTAAAAAGTAAAATTTGTTTTAGATGAATGATTATCTCGAAAGTAAATGCAGTGTAAAAAGTAATATAAGGTCGTGTCATCGCATGTTGTCGAGATATAATAATTTTTTACCCGGGTAAGATGGAAAGGATTTTCTCTCAATTTCAGCTACCTAGAATTTTTACAAGGAAAATTTAGTGCCGCGACAAATGGCAAGGTTTTTCGTCGTGGTGGAAGAAAATAAAAAGCTCGCTAATTGTAGGTTAATTTGTAAAAGTTTAATTAAATAATAGAGAGTAAATATTTTACATCAGCACGTTTTGAATTTTGTCGTGAAAATTTAAATGCCGTAATTCCGTTATATTAACGATGACACGGAAGTGCTATAAAGGAAAGTTTGTTTAGGATGTAAAAGATGTTTCATTGCAAAATCAATTCATATTTTGGACTATATAACAGCATTTTTATGGCGACCACAAGATTAAGTCATTATTCATCTCGCTCTGCAGGAATTAATTAAAATCGTGAACCGAGCGTTTTATGAGGAGGGCTAAACCATAAACTGTGTTTGTCGGCGTTTAGCTTAAGCCTATCCCCTAAATGGGAGATAGAGTGATAAATTTAAACCACAAATACTATCAGAATCTCTATTATACTAGCGATAAGTATTTTGCTTGCATGGTTTACTGCTTTTATAAGCCTTACCGCGAGCATATACAATTTTTTCCAAAATTTTTTTTCGTTCAGTTGGCACATATACATCAATATTGACTCGTGCAGTTTAAGGTGTGGTTCGTTATGGTAATTGTGAGTAATGTAGCCCGCTGTCTGCATAAATCAGTCTGTAATTATGGTCACAAACATGCTCGCCTAGCAATACGTAGGTATTGATGTTCATTACTCAGCTACTGCATCGCATGTTAATACTAGCCTATTGTCACAGAATACCTAAAATATCACCGTTTGCAATAGTAAAAATGCTCCCCAAACACACCAGTAAATTAGTCAAATGGCAGGCGCGCCTTCATTTTATATTTAACCAATTCAATTTTCAAATTAATTATATTTTTTTTAATTAATTCCAAATATACTGTCGTGACTTTTATCTTAAGGCATATACAGGCCAATGGCTAAAGATTTGAGTTGAGCATGGCGTAGAATAGACGCATCTTGGAGTAATTCCCTGGGAAACATAGTATTAAGATATTAGAAATAAATAAACCACATTCATATTGACATTGTGTAACTAAAAGTTTAGTAATAATTGATTTGCTATTGAATATCCATAAAAATGCACATACCTTTTGTATTTCCAATCAACTGTAAAATCTATTGCACGTAAGAAACTTTAATATTTTAAAAATCTTGGCACTCGAGCAAAAATGCTCTACAGTGGAATTTTATTCTACAAGCATCATTGCACGTCAAATATTTTTTATTCTAAACTGCAATATTAATATTAAATTCTATATGGTTACAGCGCTGTCTTTCGGTTGTAACTTTTTATACCATATTTTATCAAATTAGTTGCACAATAATAAAATGCATCGCTATGAAAATATAAACTATTTATCATAAAAGTCCAATGACGACGATAAAGAAAACTATAACGGGAATGTTGCATTTTTATAGTCAAAATACGGTTTTTTAACGATTTCGTCAATGATTTTGTTGTTATTTCTGTAATTTGAAATTTTTACATGCATTTGATAGTTTCATTGCAATATAAACAATATGAAATTTATACGTTTTAATTTTTATTAAATAATAACAATTAAATACATATTGCTATGTTTTAAACTCATTTATTTGGGTAGTAATTAATTAGTAGAAGACCTACCTCCAAAACCGAAGAAAATTTTACGTTGCGACTTAATTCTTTCGGCTGGTATTCGCCGAATCTGCCAAGTCGTAATTGAAATATTTTGTGCCAATCAATGTTAACATTTCTGGAAATTCTTTTACAAGTGCAGCATTTCCTGTAGTGGTAAAAAACTTATCGGAAAATTTAACGTTTCTATAAACAGTCATTAAAACTTCCCTACATTTCCGTTACCTTACTGCACTATCACGACCGTTTCGAAGTTTACTACAATGCAATACAATGTTGTATGTTTCCAAAACCATTGGATTATTAATTTTCTACAACTTCGAGGAAGTTAAGCTAAGTTCGATTCCTCTGGATATTTTATAAAAACATTTTAATTTGCAAGTTTTCCACGACCATTTAATGTGTTTTATTTTATTTTGTGTATTTATCTCTTCATGGGGGTGCATTTTATTCGAACTGAGAATCCATTACAATTAAAGTCACAAAGGTTTTGCTTTTATTGCTTAGGACTGCTTCTCAAACCAGTAAATTAACTGTGTGATCGTTAACTTAAATATTCCATCGTGAAAATTTTCTTGTTCTTCAGTATACACGCCGGTACGTGTTTGTGCTTCTGGAAAAATCAAAATCTGTTTGGTAGTGTAGATATTTTATTTTCGGTGCATTTGTCAGGATTAGGTGCTAATTAAAAAATACGAGCCTTCCGACGACTTTATTTTTCATTAATATAGGGTTGGAAATAGTTGTCAGGATAAAATGTGGAACGCACTTTTTCGTTTTATTAAATTATTGACATTTTTTACCAAACGTTCAATTAGAGAGCATAATAAATTGGAAATCAATTTTAGCTTTTTAAATTAATGAAAACCTATGGAGATGGCGACACATTTAGAAAAGTGCGCTAAAGCCGTAGTATTCAATTTCCTTTGAGATTTGATTTTCATTTGCAATTACAATATTTTAGCCTCTCAGCTTAATTAACAATATACAATCCTAATGCACGTTATTACGTGTTGAATGCATTAATAGAGTCGACTGTATTCACTTGGGAAAGTAGTAGAATTTACATATTAAAAGATGCAAATGGTAATGATCAACTTATCTCTATTGCCAACTCTTTGTTTCGTCGAGAAATAGAAAATGTAGAGCCATAAAATTAAATATCTCGCAAGACTTGGTCGTGAACGAATTGTAGTTAAAATGTATTATCGAGTAACAAGACTGTTACAAAGAACACGTAATTGTAAGTTTGCATGATTGTGTTATCAATAGAAAATAGGATTGGTGTGTGAAAAAAACTGTTTTTGATCTGCAAGGATTGACTGGTTTAATCTGTTACAGGGACTGACCGCAGCGCCAACTCGCTGGCGACTCGGGCAGGTCCTGTCCCAGCACCCTTACCACTACAAATGGTGGTTTTGTGGTACGTTTGGTTTCAGAGCCGTCGCAACGTTTTTCTGTGTTGTTTCTTTAATGTTAATTATTATTATTTTATGAATTTTTGTACACTGTTGTCTTGCCGCTCACTGGTTACTTATTTGATGTTGTCACTCGATGTTGTGTCTGCATCACTTGCACAAAAAGCTGCATTTTAATATATTTGTTTTTATGTATGCTAGTTTAAGATAGATCCCAAGTGAGAAGTAAACCTGTTAGAGCTATAACCAAGAAGTCCACTTAGACAACGGACTTGATGTTCGTATTTGATTAGAGACTTTCCGGTACGATCCGCGATCCCTTACGTCATTAGACCCATTCCTAGCTTTGAGCAAGTCCCCAGAGTCATGATAAGCTCCTTGGCAACGAAATTCTAACTCGTGGTTCTTTGCTAAAAACCTTACGTCGTGTTTAAGCCCGACGTCAATTTAAAATGGAAGCGGAGCACGTTGTAAAAATTAAACCTGCAACCCAAATTATTTCGCGAAATTTAATAAAAATGCAAACCGAATCGCATTATAAATAATTTCACTATAGTTTTCCTTTGATCTTATATTGCCAATTACAATCCACCCTCATTTCTATCTTTTGTGGCGGTTTGTTTGGACGCTTTGTTCCCAAGTTATTGTTGCATTTTATCAGATAGGCAATATAAATTACATTCACACGATGAATACAGCCATTAGTTTTTGTAAGTCTTTTTTCGTAAAATGCAGGCAATAAAAAACGAATGACAGTGCGTCGAATGTCATATATACTATACGTGATGGATTTCTTTCTCTATACTTGGGACTGGCACAGAGCCAATCGCTGGCTCTCCGCCCCTGGGAAAACATCTCATCACGCACCCCCGCTCTAAAAGTTCAGTTTTCTCTTCAACTCCACACATCGCATCCGATATTCGCGAAAATAAATTTATATGTATATTTTGTTTTGCCATGCAAACATAACCCCGATTGAATCCGGATAGACCGAATATTTAAACCTCATAAATGGAAAGTTCATTTTAAGAGCGAAACTACTTTTCTTTCAATTTCATCCTTTTTCGCTCAAACTTAATCGAGTTTTTGTTAATCAAAATTGCGCCACTTAAAACTAGATGCAACCTAAAAGGAGAGGAAGCATTTCTTTCTCTCTCATTTGAGCTTGTTTTAATAGAAGCTTATTCAAAAGTGAGCTTATGTTTAGATGATGTTCGCTGTTGCATGTGTGTTTCTGTTAATAATTTTTTATTAAATTGACGTTAATTGTTTTTTTTTGTTTTAGGTAAGTCATCAAATTATATTTTGGAGCCATATAAAGTCGGTGAGCAGGTCCATCAATTTAAATTTTAAGATAATAAAGTATTCCCCCAGCAGAGTCGGCTATAAATAGCCAGATAAAACTATAACGAATGGTAAAAGGGTTGTTAAATTGTACGCAGAACCTGACAGGGTCTAGCAAAATTATCTGCCTTAAAATATGAGGAATTTAAAGGTGATGAAGCAGCTTCTGATCTCCCCAAGCGCCCTGCCATTACCGATATTGTCGTTTAAGTCTTTTAATGTGTAGTGCTGGATTCGAAGCACGTCATCTTACGCGCCCTCCTCGGCGAACCTCTTTCCCCAGGCTACCGCCCTACGTGCATCCCTTGACAACCCATCAATATCGAAGCCCTTATAATGAAATTGTAAATATCACTATTCGGTATAGAAATCAACCCAGAGCAGCAAAATCAATTTCTGCGCTCTTGCAAGGTTATTTATTGATAACACAAATTGTTTATGCAGGTTGGATACAAATGCGGGCGTGTTTTCAGAACTTTTCCAAACTAATTTGCTTCTGTCATATGCTTACATAAACCGTATTAACTTGATTTTTATCCAACGTACACACACAGCCGATGATAAAGAGCACCAAACGAGTAGGTACGCTTTGATAATATAACTAAACATAATTAACATGCAAATGTGTTTACTGATTTTCTTCTGCGATAAAAACTGCCTGCTGCCATTTTGAATTATGTTTCTGAATTATTTATATTTAAAACTTTCGCAAATTTTTAACAAAAAAACTTTTTCAAAATCACTCCAACTCATTTATATGAAAATTTATTTTGATTTATCGAATTTTCATATCACACACATAAAAAGTTCTCTTAGATGAGTAAGTGTAAACTGGAATGACTTATGAACCAACTTTTGCCTTTAATTCATTGTAATTTATACGACATAAGTTATATCGAATTTGGCAACATTATTTCTAAATACGGGGCTTCCCCAAAAAATTGCCATTGGTAAATTTCAATTTCGAGTTAATTAATATCCGAATTTAAAATTTAATTTTCCCCAAATATTTGTTAATAATAAATTTATAAACCTCAACTTTCATGTCGATGGCATCTTCTCTTCATAATTTTTGCATTTAATTTTCTTTTAATTAATGAATTTAATTAAAATTTCTTTCCTTAATTAAAATAATTTGCTCCAAATCTAATGAAAGCCTTCTTCGGGAAAGCCAGAAATAACTGAAAGAGTGGGTTAATAAATTCTCTTTGTGCTAAATTACAATTTTACAATTTTTTTAATGCAAAAATCTTTTCTTGATGGAAATTTAATTTTAGAAGGCTGTAGTTTGTACCTGCTACTGTCCTGACCGTACAAAAAATAATTAAAATGTACACTACAAACTGGACATGTTTTTAAAGTGCATGTTCAACAATGAAAGAGCGAAATTAATTCGAACATTAATCACGTGCAGCCAATCGCAAAGTAAAAAACATAAAAAAGGCCTCTTGCTATTTTGCTAATTTAAAAATTTCAGGGAAAAACATGAAAACTTGTCGTACCGGTCCAACGAAGCCAAATGTGATTTTTAACCGTGGAAATTTACGAGTAATCATGCAGGACGTTTTTAAGGCCTTTCCCAAACTAATTGGATCTTTGTGTATTTCTGTACTATGAAAAACTTAAATTGCTTATTACCTGCAGCTCAATCAATAATTACTCCGCTGGGGCCAATTTCCAACAGGTTATGCACTATTGAATTAAGCAAACTGACGATTAAGCTTCCCAGAAGTGTTATTATTAGATTACAAATCAAAACAATTAATCTCACCCATCCTGGTAAAGCTGAGTGTCAATCAACACTAACATGGCGAAGGTTTGACTTTGGTCGAAAGCTTCCGAATTTTTTCTTCTTGAAAAGAATATATAAAATTAATTATATTATTATATTTTATGGTGAGAATTAAGAAAAGCAAAAATATTCCATTGATTCTATTGATTCTATTGATTCTATTCAGCTTATCAACTGAATAGTGCAATTTTCTGCATAGTTCTAGTCTTCAATCGTCCACCAATTGCTTTTTTTATAATAAATTTTAATTTACATCAGAAGAAAACGTACAAACATTTTAATAAGTTGATACCACTAGAAAATCTGAAGAGTTGGTCGAGGTCTCTAAAGATAGGTATTGTATATATGACAAAAAATAGCAGCACTCAAAATATTTGAACTGTACGCCAAAAATTATCTAAGAAACTTTATCTTTTCGTCTGTCTCATCTTCTGTAACTAAAAAGATTTGAATTAGTCAATTTTTTGCCAACCAACGTGAAGGAGTTGACCACGTAATTGCAATTAGGTACAATCCGGGGGGTCTGGGGGGCATGGAATGCCCTCCAGTGCACCCTTTGCTCTTCATTCAAGCTCCAAAAACTGAGGGTTTTTGGTTACCACCGTTACGAGATATTTACCACCGACGTAATTCACAAAGATTGCACTGGAGGGCCATCCATGCCCCCGGACCCCCCGGATTGACACCTACGTTTTGCATCTTTAAAAGCCAGTTTTATAACAGCAACTTATATTTTTATCCCTTAATTTTCAAAATAATCAAATTTTAAATTTCCATTTTTCAAATACAAGTCATTGAATAGCTAGCTTTCTGTTGACTGTGCGAATGCTCGACGTAAATAGGTGCAGCACTTGTTTTAGTGGGAGGGGCCTCCCACAGTTCACTTCTAGCCGTGATACTGCTAACTACTAATTTATTAGCCAATTATTGTGTTTGTTCCAAAAATCATAAATAATGATCAAGCCCTTATCTGATATACAAATATGGTTTACACTGACTTGACTACAGACAGACAGAATCACCATTGACCTCACAGTTGGTTGACCTACATAAATTAGATATTTTAACGAATAAAATCTCTGATAATGCATAAAAAAGATCAAAATTAAAATTCAGAGGGAGCATCCATCAAACTAATTTGTGTGAATTTCCACTAATAGACTTACCACATGCAGTTTAACTTACCTAAATTCTGTAATTTACAACTTTCTCACAGCTTTCTTGAAATTTTGAAAATAACTGCATAATATTGATTAATTGCCGATGTTGGAAGTTTCTCTAAATCCACATAGGAAAATACTTAAATTTTGTTAATAACCTGCGGTTTTCTATCTCCATCGATTGGATGTTAATATGGGTAGATGTTTTATGTTGTTTAAAAATTAATTTTTCTTATATTTCCAATTTTTCTGAATCACAGTACTTAATCTGTTCCGTTGTCGACGCCTCCATTTTAACTTAATGTTTTACATTTTCTCTGCTGATTATTATCATTTTATTAAATTTTATATGACTAACCGTAATTTTTAACCTTTCAGGATTTTCCTATGATTTTATAAGAAAGTATTTTCTGCACTTCGTTTAGTTTTCTTAAATTGCCTTCCAATTAAGACATATTGGCGTTCTATAGTACGGTTTTTTAAATTACTCTGGCGTCCAGACATATTTTTAGTTCCATAAATTTGAAAACAGGTGTGTCGAGTACCCGAACGAACGTTGTATTAATCAATTTATTTTCAATTAGTTTAACATGTTTTTTCCATTTAGCGAATACAATTTGGTAGCAATATTTTGGGAAATCTTGATTTGGTGGAAATGCAGGAACAAATTGTTTTACATTTTATCGTATGCTGCGTTGTCTTGTGCTAGTTTGGAGTTCTGGTAGCTGCGAATGGAAACAGCCGGACTATGTTATCACGTCTTATCATCATCAGTCTTCATTACCCTCGCAGTGGGAGTTTGTGCGCCTTTTAGAGTTTAGATGATGCCTTTCTTAACTCGCAGTTTTGTTGCAACGCGATGGGTCGTATAAAGGGTGATCGTTCCTTTGTTTCATCCAAACTCTCTTCCAATCTCGTTTTCACAATTTTAACTTAAATTGCTTTAATTCCATTTGGATTAAGATATGCAAACAATGAGTTTAAATTGAAACTTAATATTTTAGCAAAATCATTCATGTAAATTCAGTTGTCTGTGCATGCTGATAATCCGAACGTATTTCGTGTTGTTTGTTGTTGTATTTTGTGCAAACTCCCTGGGCAACTCGCTTAAGTGGATTAAAAGGTTGTGCAACCGTTTTCTTATTTAACCCTCCCACGAAGACAAACCGATTTGTCAAACAGTCACGTGACAAAATCGTTCTTACGTTGAAAATATTTTGGAGCCATCGAAAATTATAAATAAGCGTTTTCGTGTGCCAATTAATTTAACCGCCAGTGTGGCAATCACAATTACAGTAATTAAAAAAGCTTTTAACACTTGCTTAATGAAATAGAACATAACACGTACAAATTAATCAAACTAACGAGAAATTCATCGCCGGTTCGTTCAGTGAACCACTATCGAGTGTTTATTTTATTTTCTGTTTTTTTCCTCCCTAAAAAAACTCACAATGCTTTTAATTGCGGACCATTCGTTTGATTAAGCAAAATAATTTATTATTTAAGTTATCTATAGTTTTTCATCGAAGTTCCATGCTCGCGAAAAACAAGCTCATACTTTAGTTGTTTAAATTAAAATAATTTAAAGTCACGCCAGTTTGGTGGCGTTTAAAGCGGCAATTATCATTCTTCATTGTTGTAATAAACATATCTTCTTTAATTTAAAATGTTTTAAGGGCGTCCATAAAACTAAAAAAGTAAGAGAAGTGCAGAAGAAGAGGAGCTGTTATATTTTATGTTTTTATTTTCAAAATTTTACCTCTTAAAAAGTTATGTCGAAATACACTCGTGGTTTTATTATTGGTTTTTTGTAACGTTTGATGTCTAAATTGCTAACAATAAATGGGATTTCTAGCCAACAATGCAAATATTGAGAAAATCTTGTGTAATTTCGGAGAGGGAATTACTCAAATATCACTGTAATATAATAATAATCGTAGTCATCATAACAGGAACGCAATTGGAAGTACGAATGTAGAAAAGTCATAACAATAATTGTAAATTTTTAGTATCCATATTCCAGAAGAGTCTCATTCTGTTGTAGTTCTCTTTATGTTTTTGCACAAAAGATCAGGTATATTTTTATTCATTCAAATAAGGATTATATCCTGGAGGAACCTTTTAAAATTGGCAAAGTTCCTTATAGGATCATTAATTATTTTAGTTTTATAAACATGACTACCTTACATACAGCCGACGTATATATCGTCTTAGGGTCTTACAAAATTAGAGCAATATATTATTCCCGTAAGATCGTTTACCTCTTACCCTCCATAAGGAGTCGGGGTGTTCAATCAGGTTGTTGTCACGGAGCCAACTTATAACAGAAAAGCAATGGCTTCTGTACCACAAGCAATTTAGACGACGTAACAACTGTTAAATTTTTTCCTCCCGAAAAATTTAATTTTACTCTGAAAAAATTACGTTTCTATATGGAGCACGAAAAGTTAATGTGGAATATAATCCGATAGAAATATGATAAAACGTTGCCAAAATAACCCAATAAAACTAAATGCTCTACCAACAGGGTGAATATTAAAAACTTAATTAAAAATATAATAGAGTTAGCTGCTTGATAATATTTTTTTAATATTCCATCCTAACACGATGTTATATAAGTTCATCCTTCCCCTAACAATTTGACTTGAATGGGTTTGGTGGTTATACATTGACATCGAGAGGTTCGTTTTAATTAAAAACACCTGAGTGTAGGGTCGCGTGCTTAAAACTGTTCTCTCAAGCAGCAATTACTTGCCAACTACATCACCAGGCTCCTCCCAATCTGCTTTGCTGATATTTAACTTATGATATCTTTTAATATGAAACAATATCTGTCATGCAAATTTTCGGTTATTTATTCTCCAAATATTTGAACTTAATATTACCCAATTCCCCTCGGAGCACCGGCTCACCGAATTAGCGGCGCGGAAAGGATTGCAAATTTTTTTAAACAAGGACCTTCGTAACCACACATTGCAATTTTGTTTGATTTCAAATCACACGTATTCATTTGCAAATATTTAAAGTGCAGCACATGCTTCCTTCCTATTTGCGCTCTTCCTAAAGGTAGAGTATTACGATGTTAGTGTAGAACACGGGTACAATGAACAGGAATAACGGCAAGTGTCGCGACGTCAGGGACGCCAATTCAGACGCCAGACGCGAGTTTACGACTAGAGCATTAAACTCGCTTGCGTTCTTGATGGCCACTTTTATATTTTCACCTCTTCGTATATTTAATTCTACTTTATATTACAAAATATGTATAATTTTGAAATCTAATTTTTCCAGCTTTAAATTTTTTTATAGCCTTTCGGATTAAGCGTCACCATTCCCAACCAGAAATTATGATCTTTTGTCTGAGATACATTAAGAATACGTGCATGCTTTTACTTTCAATTGCATCATTGCTCATACTTAACGCGTTATTGTGCGAAAATAATGCTGCGAATGTAGTATCTACCCCAGATGATTTTAAAAAGTAAAAGTTCGAACATAAATACTACCCTACCATACAAATACGTACACTCAATGTTTGCGTTTCTATAACATTTTTTCCGATTCAGCTATCACTGTTTATAAATTTGTCCGTATTTTTTTTATTTTGCGAATTGGGAATTTAGTTGTCGTCATATATTCCACTTTATATTTACTTTTAGCAGCAAAGAAAACTAATACATAAGATGCCGTGAGCATTTTCTTTGTACTATCACTGCTGTGCCATAGCTTTTCATTACTTACGTAATATATTTTCAATAATATTATAAATTGAAAGTCGTTTTATTCGGTTTACTTTACAGATTAATAGTTACACTTGCGTCTGATTCAAAATGGATTTTTTCTGCAGAGCCGCACTAACCCTAATGCAAGGGGCGCTCTTATCTTACTTAGTGTCTTCTACTTTTTAAATAAGTAAACGGAGGTGCCGGCTGATCCAGCGGCAGGTAGTGGGTTATTTAATTGCATTTGTTCCATTTAATTTAAGTTATTTCTTGTTCAATCACAGATCAAGATTTGAAATGTATAAATTACCGGCTTCATGAAAATAATAAATTAATATTTTTAAAGTTCAAAATCTAAAAGCAACTCAATAAAATTCAATTTGAATTAGAATGTGAGTCCGGGCAGCTGTTACAGTCTAAAACTGTCAAAACTGTCGAAAACTCGGTCGAATTGAATTTTATTGAATCGATTTAAGTTTGTTAACTTTCATAATATTGACATTAACAAAAATAACTGAAAAACTACAAGTTTAAAATATTTTCGAAATGAAGATTTTTCAAACATTAATAGTTATTGTTGATACAGGTGTTAAAAGTGTGTGCATTTTTCTGTTAAACTTTCGGCATTTCACTGTTTCGTCCTAATTACCCAACCCTACAAACGAAAGTACCCGAATGACACACATTTGAACAGTTTTGTTCGAATGCTGTGAAAAGAAGACGACGGCAACGTTTGGAAGAGAATCAAGTTAACAATCACCGGTTGAAGTCTGTATTGGAATAACGTAGGTTTTTGCAGTGTCCCACTTTAAGATTTTCAAATTGCCGCAACCTTGAACTTTTCTCAATTCGGTGGTTTAATTTTTGTGCTACGATCCACTTTGAATACATTTTCTACACTTACACTTGGGCATTTGCTATAAATGAAAACTGAATTTAATTTTTGTTTATTTTCCCATTAGGGAAAGTTCTTGCCATTATTATCTCAATTTTCAAATATTATTTCCCTTCGTGCATTCGGTTTCAGTGAAACCTTTACAAGTCCAATTAGCAATGTGGGTTTAGCCCAAATTACATAATATTTCTATTATATTACCGATGAAATTTTTGAACATGCTACATATTGATGGTTTGTTTTTTAAGGATATTAATAGATAGTACATATTTTGATATCGTCTGGGAATTTAATCGTAATTTACGGAACATCAAGAGGATGTAATTAAAATTTTTAGTCGTCGACGACGTCTCGGAAAATTATCGTATAGAGATTTCGCAGGCAAAACACAGCATGCATTACGGTAATATAATATACTACATACACATAAATATGCCCAGTTTGATAGATTTGTTGCACACGTAAAGACGAACTGAAGTGAATAAAAATTTTTGTGTTCAGCTACGTGAGATGCATAACAATCCGCTTTGTCAATTATTTAAAACATTATTATTTCGAACTGCTATTGTAATATCAAACATTCTAGTTTCAATTTTATTTATCTCTTCTGAAGAATGGCGGATGTTCTTACTGCAAATTTTTTATCTTTATAAATATTTTCTTGCATGAAACTTTTAACTGGATTGTGCCTGAATGGTTTGCCTGTCTTGACTGAAAGGTTTTTGCTCGGGATTGGAAGAACTATCTATAAACCTGAAGTTTCAGGTTGGCTTAGATCTCTTCATTTTAAGCTATTTGAGAAACTGTTTCACCTGCGCCATCTCACGTGGGTGAATTAGCATTACGTTTGATCTCGCACCCTTAACAAGTTTAATTACTAATATTGCTTTTATTGGCTTGGTTTCACACCCTAGGTATGAATCCACCCTAATGTCCTTTCCGCAAAAATTGGAGCTGCTCTTTACAAAACACAACTTATGGTATCATAAATGTGCATTAGGCCTTGAGCAAAAAATTTCGGAAAGCTTTGTGATTATTTTAATTTTTAAAATTAAAAGCATTTTAGTGTTTTAATAAAAATATAAAGAGAATTTTATAATAAAACGTAATTAGTTTGCTGCTTACATGCTTTAATCACTTGTCATTTCACATGAGGTCGTTTAAAGCGAAGCCGTTAGAGAAGGAAGGAAGTACTTTTTAATTTAGAATCGTAATTATTCATTAAATATTTAAAAGCAAAATGGTATTATAAATCGAAACGTGAATAATTTTTGAAATTTATACTTATTGGAGCAATTTTACGTTGTGCAATATTTATTAGCATTTAAAATGACTTCAACATTTGAGTTGCTGCACGCGAATGGTTTGATTATTTCAAGAATATGTCTCGAAATTATATAGCGGGATCGGAAGGGCGATTTATTATTTATTAATTCGTAGGTTTTAATTTTTAAAAATGAAGGTGGCGAATTTAACGTTTTCTGCTCTAATAACGCTAAAGCGATGAAGTGTAACATAAATCTCATTAAACTTAACAAAGACAGCTTTATGAAAGTTGTTTAAGGCGAAATATAAAAGCCACAGCCAATAATAAAAACTAATATTAACAACTGTCAAGTGCAATGTTGGATGAACTTGTTTTGTGAGTAGATGCGAAACGGAAAATATTTTTCAGCAGTTTTGAAATGCTTTTAAAACTAGAAGCGAAGAAAGAGCTTTCTCTATCGTCAGTTAAGATCAACTTCAGAAAGCGAAATTCTTATATATATAAAAACGGAGGGATCAGCGAATAGGACATGTTGTATCGAAAGAATTACAAAAAATTTTGTTGTAATCTTCCTTCGCATAAAAAAATCGATCAGAACGTGATGAATTTTGTACTTTGGCCTTTTACGAGATAACTGATCAAAAGTTAAGGTTCTCTTCTTTCCTCATCGATTTTCCATTAGCTTTTATTTTAAGTTTTTCAATTTAAGCAAATTCGCTGTCCCCGGACCCTCTCAATAATTAGTTGGGAGGAACTTAGTTTCTGTTTTCCTCTTACTAAATTTGTCACTTCACTTTCACGTTAGATAAAGTTGTACCGTATTAAGCGATAGTGATACTTTCAATTCTACCAATATAGCTAAGATACAATAATAATTACGTTACGGAAAGTTTTGTCAAATGGGCAAAGTTTGTTCTCCGAAGTAGTTCGAGTTTGGTGATTATTATCTCCATTGTATATTAAACGAACTTCACTTTAGTTGACTTGCTAAATTTTCTATCCAATATTTTTTCGTTAGACCAAATTTAAATTAATTCGTCAGAAATAAAATTGACAGGCAGGACCGGATTTCGTATATTATTATCGCACAATGCTGGCTTCCAAGTTTTAAACTTTTCTTCTTTATTATTTTGCAATTTAACTTAAATTTAACTTGTTTATTCAACCCTAAACATAAAATTTGAAATGTGGTTTATACTGACTTTATTCAGAAGTTGTGTTTGGTCGTATAATGGCTGAATAAACGTGGCACATTTGTCATTCTATGGCTTTCCAATGGCAGTTTAGTTATCTGTTTCAACAGCAAGACAACGTCGGTATTTTGCCTGGAAAAGTTCCAATTTGTATATTTTGTTTTACTTGTAGTTTTGCCTTATTTTGGCAATACTAAACAACTTATCTGGTGCGCTTTATTATAAATGTTCTTCTTAAACGACCCTCACTGGCAATGTAGCTGGGAAATAAATCATATTTGTTTATGTCGAGCTGCAAAATAATTATTTAAGTATTTTGGAAGTGGCTAATAAAAGTTGGAAAATTTTGTAATGGGGATCGTTAACAAACCAAATTATCATTTTATGCTCTTAAAACGCATTTAAAAAGCCTGTCGTAATGTACACTGGAGTGTTGTTAATTCGAAATACTTTTTGCTCATATCACCAGTAATATCACGCGTATAACCTAAATATGACTTCATCAAAGTTCCCTTCACGTGCTAGCGAGTTGAGTTTCCGTGGTCACGAGTGCATAACCTTGATGTGAATAATAACGAGGAGACTCAGAAATGAAGATGACTATGTAGATACTTCAAAATCACTCAGGAACTCCAACTTGTTTAGATAAGGTATAGCGGAAACTTCAATTTAAATTAAATTTCGCAAAATAAAGTAGCTCGAGGAAATATTATATCAGCCACAGTTTCAATCACAAACTTTTTTCCAATTTTGGATCGCATCGAAATTATAATTTCATATTATTTTATTCAGAAAACCATTCCGTTTCCCATATTCATCACCATAACCCAAATCCGGTCCTGTAACACTGAATTAACTGGAGGATAAAGAATCTCTCAGGTCAAATTTTGAAATTTTCTCATTAAAACTGTTTTGCACAAAATTTGGGCGGACTAACAATTTCAAGTCTGGACAGTGGATTTATTTAAATTCTGACTAAATTTTACATTAAAGTAAATTGGAAACCTTGCAAAACTGTCTGTGACAACGACTGCAATTAATTTTTTTAACAGTAACCTCCACTGGGTTATCCTTTTTTCTTCGTAGTTTCAACAGAAATCAGTACAAAAAATAATCTGCACATATTCCGGTTTCCTGCTGTTTAAGCAATACGGTTACTTACAAACAGAATCTGTCTGTAATCAATGCGAGGTCAAGGTGAATTAGGTCCCTTCAACCATCATTCCGTGCCCCAACGCTTGCAAATTGAATGTAAAACCACCTCAAAACCAGAAAGTGGTCTAGAATCGGCTTACTTTAACTACTGACCGAAGAAGTTTTCGGATACTCCTACACTCATAAAAATTATTTCTTTAATAAAACAAATGTGTTTCAAATTAAAGAAATACTATTTTTGTATATAAGCAACCAAACCATTTATTTAAAATAAGAATAATTTATACTTCGTTGTAAATGTTCAGAAGAAATAATATTGCTTTGTTTTGAACAATTAATAATTTTAAAAATATAGACAGTTTTATTAAAAGAAACGAAGTGTTTCATTTTAATATTTCATTTATTTATGTTAAGAATATATTTTTGAAGTAAGCTTATATTACAAACTAATATTTTTCTTGTCTAAATCTTATAGAATTCTACAATTAAGAAAAGTATTCTTCAATAAATTTGAGATATCATTAGTCCAAATATATATTTTCAAGATTACTCAATTTCTTGAATTAAGAAACTATTTTTATGTGTGTATGTCAGCATATTATGTACATTTCGAAAGCTTTCTTGTCATATAAAAATCACTTTTACAGTAATACTTCTCAGACATGTTTTGTTGCAAATTTCATTCCCTTCAATTTTGTTTATATACATTTTTCTATTTCGTTGCACCGTTTCCGAGATATGGCAATTTGAAATGGTCTCTGTAAAAATTTTAATGAAAATGGAGCAAGGAAATATAAAAATGTATATGAAAAAAATGAAGCAATTAAATTTGCAACAAAAAATGTCTAATAAATATTTTTGCTCTAAAAGTGGATTGATTTTATAATAGGACAAAAAAAAATGTCTTTACATTGCTAAGATAGAAGTCATTATGTCAATTTGATATTCTTAAAATGATAAACCGGTGATGGAATCCTGGATGACTCCTTGCAAAATAAAATACGAACATAAAAGAATCTGACCTTGAAATGCTCAATGCTTAATTTTTTTAATTGAACAGTATTAATTGAGATTATTTTTGAAAGTGCGATGTCTTCTCTGTCCTGTAAACAAGGGGTCTGCTAGTACAACCTGAACCATTCCTTCTTTTATTTTTCTCTAACAAACTGAAATAAATATGATCCTTGATTCCACTTATTGGATTCCGTAATTTTTGAATTAGAGGGGCTTCAGGGATGTTTTTAGCTCAGAAATGCTTATGTAACTTGAAATGAACATTGCAAAATTAGACTTTTTAGTTTATTAGATCTGATAAGGCGAGGTTAATCGAGGGTGTCGATAAATAAAGAGCAACTGAAAAATAAAATTAAAAAAAGTGTATGCTTGGGGTGGTTGCATGAAACTTGCGTCTTTTAGAATATTTTGCGACAACTTGAAGTCATCTCGCTTGTTTGTTTCTGCTGGGTTGTTTGCTTTTGATTATGAAAGACATGAAAAGGAAGTGCTGTGTTTATGTTTTGATTACGAGTTGTGCATAAAAATATAAAAGAGATCAGCAGAAACTGCATAACCGATACGTAAGTTTATAGGTTTCATAAAATGTTTTTCCTGAAAAATATAAAAATAACCGCAATGCAGTGTAGAAGTTGCGCTTGTGATGTCGATAGATTTTACATTTCTATAACATCCTATTTCACGTGTATCGGTTTATCATTACATAATTTCACGGATGTATTCCTCTGCGCATTGTCATTTTGGGTTTTTTTTGTTTCGTTTAATGCGTTTCGTTCCGAACATGATTGTGAAGCGTTGCATTATTATTATATTCCGGTGCATCTGAAGTTTTCGTAAATTTCTCTAGGGAATCGTGCGACGAGACGGTTGCTCCTGCTCCTTTACAGGGTTTTTGTCGTCGTCGTCACTGTTAATTTTGATACGGACTCTGAACTCAAACACTTTGATCTTGCTCCTCTACTTTGCTTGAATCTTGAATCTGGATTAGCTCTCCAAATACATGTCGCGTCGAGCTTTCTCAGCTCAAGTTACTCAGACGTCGTTGTAGCCGCATGAAATCTTAAAATGTTCCGCGATTTTAGTCGAGCAATGACCACATCAGTGGCACAGAACAAACAGCATTAGGTCGACTTTTTGCTTCTGACTGTAACATTTCCGGAGTAACTCCGGCAGTCACGTGGAACTAATACGGCAGTTCTTGTTTCCTTAGAAGAACATCTTTCACTTTTTCTGGATCGTCACAAGTACAGTTAGGAAAATTCGAATTCTACGTCATAAAAATAAATTACCTTGCTTGAGAAAAATTTATTTCTTTGTTATTCACTTTTGGAGAAAAAATTGAAAGCGTAAATTTCGCTTTTGTAAATCAAAAAGTTAAAATCTGAGAACGTATAGTTTTTATGTGATGTTGATGATTTACAACATTTAAACACGAACTTTTTGTACTTAGTTACTACTAACGGCTTTGATTAACTATAGCTGACCCAACAAAATGAACAAAGAGACGAATGAACATTCTGTCGAACGAATATTCCACCGATTGCTGACCACTGACAATTTAAATTCCTCCCGGGCCAGTGAAAATTCGAATGTATATTGGATTGGATGAGTAAAACGAGAGACACACAGCCATCTGCTGATGGTTAAGGACCACTCAACTATTCGACCCCATTTGAATTTTATGCGAGGGTAAAGTCTAAAAAAAAGTCAATTTGCTACATTTTATTTATTCTACTATCTTACCACATTAGCTTTTCTTTTATTCTCTTAGTTTTTTAGCTTTTCTTTATGAGTTCGTCTTTATCGACTTGATGCTAGTGTCTATAGCTAATGAAAATCTCGGGCTTTAGTTCGCCTTCTTTAATATAATCGTTTGTCTGCATGTTTCGGATCTTTTAAATGAGAACCATAAAATCACAATTACGATTTATTTATGTCGTGAAAATTCGCATTTTACTACAGATTTTTACTAAATAATACATTAGAACTTATAACAAGGCAGGTAATTTCATTTTCATGGCAAACAAAATATTCCAAACAAACTTGTATATCTAATTAGTTTGTCAACTGCTTCCATTCTCTCTTCATTAAACCTCAACCTTGTTAATACACTTTGCCTGTACATTATATTATTGTTGTCTACGCCCGTACACTTGCCAAACAAACAACGTTAATAACACCGCCATCGCATAAAGTTTTTCTTTCGGTGTTGCATCTGGAAATTTTACTTCTATCATAATTTACGTATACAATTTAGACAGTCCAAATGTGTCACACGTCAAAAAAGTGTCGAGTAAAATTTTAAGCAACCCTTAAATCTATCATGCAAAAATCCGGTTTAGTAGTGACGACGCAGCAATTTTGCGACCATAGTTTTAGATGTTGTACCAATTCATCACTGACCCTCATTTCCTATTTGATCCAAGATTCGTATGGGTAAGATGCGTACTTTAGTTTCTCTCCAGCCAAGTCAGACGGGGTTCATAGTCATCCGTCTCTGACACCTACAACTACCCAATGAATTCACGCAGAAGAGGATCTAACCTTTCCCATGCTAGCTGTTTCGCGTGATGTGCAATTATTTCTCAACATAATGGTAATGATTCTCCAGTTACAATTTCTTTGTTGGATTTATTATAATTAAGTTTATTTTTTATTTTTTTCGACTAAAAACCACTTATCCACTAGGCCCTACGATATGGAACGTTAAGTGCTCGATTATCAATTATACCGGAGCAGAGATTGCGTAATTGCTTGTCAGGTGATCCTCTGGGATGCGAGCAATCGATACAACATCGTCCTGCTTAGTCCCAATTCATCCATTTGCGATAATTAAATCCAATCCATAGTTCGCCCTTCCTTTAAGATTAATAGAAAAACTCAAATATTTACGAGTAAAATTTTTTTAAATCGTTTTATGTTTATAAACGACAATATATTCGGTAAATGTTTAAAGATGTGCATTATAATGTAAAATAACAAGCTTTAATGGAGCTTCCTCGCCTGATCGATTTCCGGAGCTCTGCAATATTTCCGTTCTTTGATATTGTAATGTTTTTACATTCTTAAATATCTTATTATTTCGGTATTATTACATCGTTATCGGATTTCGTTTCTTTTTCCTTTCTTGATTTTTTTATATTTATTGGAAAAGCCATTTAGCAAAAAAACGATCGACCCCAATGTGTTTTTGGTTTTGTTCGCCCCGAAAAAGTGTAATTATAAAATAGCGGCAGACGCGTTTTTGCCAATCCAAATATTTGTATCCAAAGTAAATCAGCTAAGTTGCGCGTCCTGTAGCGCTGTATATATGGGCCGCACGGGACACGGTTTTATTGAGAGATAAAAAAACACGAATAGTTCAGACCTGACGTTACTCGATTATTTATTTTAAATAAGAACGAATTCGAGCCAAAAATTACGGTATCACTGCGTTGTGCATGGAAGGAGAACCAAGCAAATTAATTTAAAAGCATTTTCAGTTACTAATACAGCCGCTGGTAATTTGAGGACAGTTTTATTGCAATTTCTTGTATATATAAGCGCTGTTAATTAAATTTTAAGCAAATATTTACAAAAGTGCAGACGTAAAACTAAAAGCGTTCTCTTGCGGTATAAAAAGCAACGTTTAAGTTGCGGTTACGTTGCCGGTTGGTTATATTAGTGAACTTCGGTTTTTTTTTTTAGTTGGTGATAAACGCCTATTAATTGAAGTAGAAACTGAAAAGTCATTAAAATAGCGTACATCGCAGACCGCAACATTAAATTAGATTAGATTGGTATAATAAATTACTAAGGCCATGATTCAAGGCACCGGAATAACCTAATCAGCTAACCACAAGGATGATTACACATTACACTTGATAAATACTCGACCATTATAATCAGCGTACGATGCCAGGACGACTCTCACAGGATCCGCTTCCTGCCATTCCTGCTACTGATTACTGTTATCGGCGGCCAGATTATCATCCTTTTGTTTCTGAAACCTTTCTGATGGTAATAGAAAGGGTAATGGAGGATTACGCGAGTGTAGCTCGAGAGTACGTGCTTTTATTTTAGTATTAGGGTTATTAAGGATTATGGACTTTGAGATTGAATTACTTTTTGATGTGTTTTGTATTATGGGATTTAGAAAATACATTTTTTGAACACAATACACAATTTGATAGACAATTTGACATGTTTCAAAAATTAAATTATTTACTCATTTTTTTCTGGTTTGTTAAAATTATCCTCGAACAGGACAATAACGCATTCCAAGTCGTCTTGCCCTACTAAAAATTTAGTACGATCAAATAATTCAGCCTTAATTGTGTTACGAGGATTTAACAATCTATTTGATGTATTTCGATATAATCAGGAGCAGGTGTTAAAATTTGAGCGTGCAAATGATAATTATTACCTCCGAATAACTGATGTTTCCTCTTTACTCAAATTTAGTGAAGATAAATTAATACCTAAGAGAACATAACTACACATTTCACCGCTCGAAATTTACAAATGTTATCTTGTAATTATTATTATTATCATTATTGTAATTTTTTCTCTTATTGCCAACCAAAATACTAATTTATCGTTATTCAAATACATGAGCCTGGCTAAATATTTGCTCACAAAAATTAAAATATACACAACATATTTGCTGTAATAAACTAAATATTTGTTCACATTGAAACTGGAAATGCGGATTTAACTGTAGAATGTTTAAGTTGAGTTCTTTGAAAGCTTAAATTTTATATGAGAAATTTGATATGGGGTTGACATCTTCAGTATTTACAGTATTTAGTCGTTCTCCTATTTACTTGAAGTTGAAAACTGCATTATTTTAATGAAACGTCCAGGAAATTTTAGTTTGAAACAATGTCAGCACCTAAACGAGTGTTTCAGTTATTTCTAGAAATCCAAATGCTTCAGAACTACGCTTTTTATTTATTCACTGTATATTTGTTGGAAAACTTATGAACTACGTTTAACACACCTACATAATATATTACAAAATAATAGAATTGAAAATGTTACAAAGCAGACAAGCTTTATGGATTTATTGCATTACATTTTTAGGGATATATGCGAGCAATTACGTGCTCTGCGGAACAGAACAAATTTTTAAGCAATGATGGGTAATTGATCATTACAAGAAAATTGGGGTTTTTACGTCCGTCAACTTGAAATTGGCTTGGTTGACATAATCGAGACCATCAAACAAAGTCGTCACATTCTAGAATTCTCCATTACATAATATATTCCGAAAACCCAAAAGTTAATTTAATATAATGCATTTGGTGGAAATTGAAAAATGCATCGAGCATTTCTTCCTCCTCTTCCTCTCCTATCATTAAACCTAATTCGCTAAATATATTGAGAAATTGATTGAACATTGAGGAATTAAGCCAGAGATTCCCCCCTCAAACTTCGCTAAGATTAACCCTTCAGCAATCGCGTTCGAGCATCAACTTCAATGTGTTTGTAGTAAATTCAATCTCAATTTTGCGCCATCTTATTAAAACAGATTAAATTTTATCAGCTTCAGAGAAAAAAATTCTGATTTTGCATTGGTTAGGAAAAATGTGGTTATTTTATATTAGGGATTTAGTTTTTCACAGTAGAGTATTGGCCCACTTTTAGACAATAAGTAGGAGCAGAAACATTTTTTTATGCATAAAAGCCCAAATACTGACAGGTTATGCACCCATGACCAGGCATACTATTAAAATAGGTCTTTTAGCTCCTCAGGAAATAGGCGAGAGGCAATCACAAAGTAAATTTTCGAGATTTCCTCAATTTTGAATTCAAAAGAAAACTAGTCATTTATAAAAATAAGGTCCGTATTCATCAGGAGCCTGAAACGTTTGCTTCAAACCACACAGGTCTGTCTAAAATTTACTTTTGGAGATATAAATTTCTGACTTAATTTATCTTAATCCTGTTTATTTATTTTTAAAGTTGCTAGTGCGCTACTAAAAGTTTCCGATTGGAATTTGATTTAGTCAGGGATGACGTCAAAATGGAGAAATCTCTCTTGTCATAAGAAAATTGAAGGAAAAGATTACTTTTATGATGTAACTGGAAGAATAGTAATTTCTGTTTTAATTAACATTTATGATTACGCCGCATCTTAAATGTTTGTTTGAATTGAATCCTGACTGTTGCAATAATTCGACAATAGCCAATACTTGCCAATACAAAAATGGAAAGAAGTTCCATAAATCATAAAATTACAATGAAGATATTATCGAAATCTACAATTTAGATATTGATACGTGCATAGATAAAATTAATCAAAATGTCAACTCAAATACCACTTGAAGGGCTGCTATAAAAGCGAGATCCAAATTTTGGAGATAAAAACGTACGATATTACACTTACAAAGCAAAAAAAGGCTTTACTTGTCTTTAATTTATGTTAACAATACAAACTATCACTTGAAATTCTATTTTAGCTTAATTTCTATTAACATATTCAATTACGCGTCAATATTAAACATAAAAAATTAAAAAAATCAATTAATTAACCCAGTAGGTAGTGCCCCGTTTTCCAGTACTACATAAAGTGGCTTTTAAAACCAATTACAGCTTTAAGTGCTATTTGGAAACTGTGAGAGTTACTTGAGTTAAAAATTTTTTTAATGTTAATAACCATATCATTTCACTCAGCGGTTCTTAACCTTAAGTATCCTGAAGATCTCCTTACTATAAAAAAAAGATGTTGACTTTCATTTTATATTAATGTAATCCACCTTTAATTTATTTATCTGTCTAACAATGTAGACGGACTGTATATTCTAATAGGATAATTACCCAGAGCTGGATAATTGAAACGTGGCAGTAATGCATAGTGGAACTTTTAACTGCTTAATTTTAATTTAGATTGGAAGTTATCAATATTTCAGACTGAATCGCACAAATGAACTACACAGTTTGTAGATTATCTACCATTAAGTAAAAATTGATTTGGGTTTAAAAAGTGCGGAGCAAAATCCTCAGTAATTGAAATGAACTACAAAACAAAGATTGTGAGTTATAAAATTGCTATTCTTTATGATTGAGTTGTCATTACTTATTTAATGGAGTTGTTTCGTAGGGTTGATCGATAAATTAATTTTAGAACACACCCTAAAACATTAAGTTTATTAAATCATATCTGTGACCCAATCTTTTGAACAAATGTTTATGACCCTTATGGAGTCGTAGGTTTAAGTGTCAATAAAATATTGGTTTTATCAAATGCACAAACATGACGTGCACTGCAGCTGGAATTAATATTTTTATGCTCTCCATGAGTTTTTAATTATTAAGCGATCTTATTTATTGTTAATCCTTATTGGCGTGTTAAAGACGTTTTATTTTCTATATTTATTTGAAAGTTTATTATTATTTGCTCTGTTGCGTGTTGGCTCGGGTGAAGCATGACGGTGGTGGTGCAATGATATATGGGTCGTCGCGATATTGATAACAAGTGGTACTTCCTCGCACCTTCTACTTCCGTTTCTTTAGATCTATTCACTTGAAGAATTGTTGTTATAAATTGATAAAATGGACAAGAGAGGGTCGTTGCTCTGTCTAACCCTCTAACCAGGTGCTGCAATAAATAAAGTTGATAGATTGGTTTAAAAAACGATATTGTTTGTTTTTGGAGCGAAAATTTCGTGTCGATTACCTTCAATTAATTTGAGCAAACGCATATTTGATGGAAGTAATTGGGGAGGATGGAAATTAAATAATACAGAAACGAGAGTATGTTTTTAATTATTACTTCGTTAAATTTAACTTTAAAATGTGTGCTTAAAACCACGCTTATTGGTTAACATCGGTGCGCCAAGTTAACGGCATGTTCCGAGCTTTGATGGCTCCTGCAGGACCTATGTAAAAGCGTCTCATTCGTAAACTCCTCCATAAAACCAATTGTACCAGTGATAATATTGGTAAAATTACCAAGGCTCTTTTACGACTTTTCAGAATATTATTTATTCGGGATTATGGGTAGGGTGCATATATGGAAAAAGCTCCACGCGAGCCGTAATTTGTTCCAAAATAAAAATGAAAAACACGAAAAGGCTTTAGGGAAAATAATGCACGGGTAAAATGTGGAAACACCGAGATTTTTATTTTTTATGCAACATAATTTCATAACCTACACTAAAAAGTTCTTACAAAAAAGCTCACTAAGTTGTGTCATTGACTCGCTTTAAACATATGGCGCGTAGTAAAACGTAATGTTTACATTGTGTCACGAACTGTTGGTTCTAAAATTATTTTTGTTTGCGATACGGAAAAACGGATCGATTTTTCCGTTTTGGAAAAACACGCTTGGGACGCTTTAGACCCTTCGCTGCTACTACGTTATTTTAATTTGATTGAAATAGTTTTTATTTGAGATTAAAATAGGCGTGACCGACGCTATCGATTTTATGCGAAATGCGTTCCCGCTGCGCCCTCTAACGACGACGGATCGTAGGACAAAACTCGACGCTTGCAGTTCAGCGTCGTTACGTCTCGTGGCGCTAAATGTCCGCTCTCTGATTTATGGCTTTTATGTTTATTAAAATTTTAAACACGTTCAGTGTAACCAAGGGTTAATTATTGTAATTTGAGTTGTTAATACAATAATTAAAAATTTTCAAGATTGATGCAGCTTGGTAGCAATATCATTTTTTTTGTTTGTTTTAACTTGCTATTTACTTAAATTATCAAATTGAATATACACGGTAATGTAAATAGCAATTTCATTGTTTAATGAGTAAGTTAATGGTTTGAATTAACCCCTAGTTTATTTAATTACATTTATGATAAAGATCGAGCCGAACGTGAGTTTATTTTATGTGTTGGGTTGAAAAGTTTTCTAAAAAACTTTTGTCAGAAAATTAATTGAACAAAATATACGTTGCTGTTATCTGGTTTGAGAGCTCAGATACATTTGACATTTGTTGAGCTTGCTTTTGTATAGAGAGTTGTCAGCGCCGCACCCTTTTAATAAGACATGATTACTAGCTGCCCTGGGCATTGTGTCATCAGAAGACAAAAGGTCCCACTAGGGACAGAAGCTTTAGAATTGAGGACAAGGATAGTAAATAACCTAACATGTACTAGTTTGATCCATATTCTCCATTATTAACGGCTTAACGATCTCTGCTTATTATCAAGAATTGAGGAAACATTTATTTTACAGTAGTCAACTATTCCAATTTATAGTTAACTTTTTAACGAAAGATTAACGTGTTGTAGATTCTTATACCTTAATTATCCCTTTACGTTATCGTTTTTATTACAAGTCTTCAAAATGAAACGCTTAAATTTAAGAGCTAATTAAGTAAGACTTTACGTCTTAAGGAATTAGTTTTTGTTTTATTTACCTAACCGTGTTATTAACTGCAAGACTAGTTTTTTTCTCCTTTATCCAATTTTCCACCCGGAAATATACAACCAAGTTTAAAATTTAATTTATTAAATATAAATCAGATGATTGCCAATTAGCTCGAAATACGTGCACCGGTCCGTCCACCATAATTTATGATATGCCTACGCAATTTTGCATGCGGAGTAGAAAATTTATTCGCTTTTCTTTTGTATCAATTGAAAACGCAATAAACTGGAAGTTTATTAAATCGCTTATTGTTATAATTTCGTCTTCATCACAATACATAAAGACGAAGAGATTAAATTTTTGGTTGGAAAACATTTTCGTGAGCTTAAATGTCAAGAGATGTTTTTCTGATTCCATTGTTGATTGGTATACATTTTTACTAGCATCTTCTCGGTAATTTTGTTGCCGTAAAAAACAGTTTTAATTTAAGTTTATTACAATTTTTGTTCATAAAATTAAAATAAGCAAAGTAATTACCCCGATCGTTGCCAGTTTTGTTTCATCTCCTATTTTCTTCTTCGTTTTAGAACTTCCAGTCTATGAAATATGTATATTAATAACGCTAAACAGTTAACACTACTTAAAATTGAATTATTCAATGTACAGGGCGTCCCGAGAAACTAACGTCCTCAATTGCGCTGTAATCGATTATTTAAATTGTGCTCACTCGTGGGAAAAAAGCAAAAAATCGAATGCGATCTCTTTCAACTTTCTACCTTTGAAGTTACATAATAGCATAAATCGGAGGTACAATTTATTATTTACTGACAGATATAGCAATTACTTAGATTCTAGACAAATACATGAAACCCATTTTAGCCAAGTACTAGTGCTAATCAAACTTAATTTGGCATAATGAATCGTCCAGTGCCTCTAAGTAAATTTAATTTTGATATTAACATTTTGTAGATATAAATCCACACTTAAATCCATTGTTTCATTCTTTGGTAATCAGATTAGAAATTTGCTTCTATACAACATGTCACGTTTCCATTTTCATTATTATGATTAATTTTAAATTACTTATCTGGCACTGTTGCTAAAAAATACCTTCAAAGTGTGGGATTTTCGAAAAGACTACTAACTTTTGTACCCGGCTCTGCCCGGGTTAAATCTCACACCAACAATTTTCAACAATATTTACGTTACAAAGTAGCCTTCATGCTGAAAATAATGTGTAGGTTTTGAAAGTGATATCCTGAGTCGAAAGTAAATAGTTTACTGCTACTGTTATATTTATTAAAAAAATTTAAGAAAAATCAAGTTTTTTGAAAAATGTACCGATAAGATTGCTGGATTCCTGGAGAAAAGAATTTGTACTTTTTCGGATGTAGTCGACTGCTGGGTCCACAGGTTTTTAAAAAAATTATTGTACACTAAAATAAATCGATTAAACAGAGAATAAACATAAATTCGATTACCGCTGATTTCAGGGATGTTTAAAACGATTTTTTGAATTGGGATCCATGCAGGAATGTTTTTAATGGTAGAGTGGGCTCAAAAATTTACTGCTGAAGTAGATCCAACATTTTCGAACGCAATTTATGTACAAAAATAGTATTTTATTATGTATTATTTTGAAATACTGCAAAGATTATGTAATTTTTGCTAAAGAAACCCAAATAATCACAGGTTGTGGGCCCAGATTAACAATACGTTACAAATTCTTTCGTTACATTGCTGTAGCATTCGTCGTGGAAAATTTAGTCGTAAAGAAAAAATAGTTCAACTCTAACTTCATTAAGATTTAATTCAGCTTAACTTAGCTTAGCTACTATTATAAAGTTGTTCTTAGCGCCAATTGGATAACAGAAGATTAACGTCCAATCAGAATAACATCATAAGAAGAATACCTTCCAGGCACACTTTGCTTTTGAGGACAACAACATTAAAATTATTATTATCCGAAGGATAAACATCAAGTGATTTATAGTTTTAAAACAGGTTATGGCTCCGCGATCAGCTGTACTTTTAAAATTTGTCTTTTGTGCCTTTTCTTGGCTTTCTCATTTTTGTTTTTCTAAATAATTTTATTCATATTACTAACAGACTTCTGTAAAAAAGGTGAAAGGTAGAAAGTATTGCTCATCGGAATCCGTTGGATTTATTTTGATTTTTTCTCGAATTTCCTTGAATTTATCTACATTTTTTCAGAGGACATCCGTGAAAATATGTTTAAGAGCAAACAAAGGTTTTCACAAATTTCCTTTTACTGGCACATTGGTTTTCTCCAATTTTATACAACCCAGGCCCCCCCCCCTCCCTCGGTCACATTATCAAAATTATTATTATCCAAAGGGTAAACACAGGGTGATTCGTAGGGTACATTCTTGAAGATGTAGGGGGATATTTAAGGTTGGAAGATTTAAATAAAATATTGATTTTGCAAAAACAAACCTTTTTCTCTTTATTCACGAGCTTAATCTCAGAAGAAATTCATATTGTCTGCTTGATCTTAGAAACAGGAACAGAAAAAGAATAGCAAAAAAATCTGGACATAGACCAAAATTTAAAAATCAACTTTCGCTTCAGTGGTTTCAGTATGAATCCGCCACTGCTTGGAGATAAAAGCTTGAAGTTTTAGAGATCCATGTTTGGTTGGTTAAAATTAGTGCCGCATCTTTGAAGAAGATAACTTTATCGAATAGGAAATCTCAGAAGATCTCGCGATTGAGTAATTACCCTTTCCTTATCGGGTTCCATCAAATTCAGTAGCATTACTTTCTCGATTAAAAGAGCAAGTAATCTTGAATGAGAGTCTAAAACGCAGAATAAACAAAACATTTATTTCTAAATAAAAATTTCGTGCAGCTTTCTCATCAAATCTATGATGAGAAAATCTATTGATTTCTACGAGCAGATTTTCAGAGCGCTGAAAATTTACATTCTCAACGTTAAAGAGCGATCGTTTGTCAACTGAATAATATGATTGAAAGAGCTGAAAAAAATAGTGAAATAAAATAGAAATTATAAGAAAATTGTTTTATTTTGAAATGCAATTTTTAATAATAAAATATTTCAACAAATTGTACAGGGTTTTGTAACAAATTTACATTTCCGAAGAATGTAGTATAATAATATGTAATTTCTACCTGATGTTGATATTTAAATTGATTTTCTCCTTCGCTTAACCTATTGTTTATTCACAATAATAACAGACTTTAAATTAACCAATTTCCATTTAAATTTATTTTTAATTAATTAAATATAATATATTTAAATGCTGTAATGAAATCTATTTTAATCATAAGTGCTAATTAATTTAATTTGAACAAAATTACATTACAATGTAATGAATGTTGCCATCGCCAACAAATTAAAGTAGGATTTTCCTCTAAATTTTCATTTATTTTTGCGCAATATATTCAAAATTACCACTTAGCTGAAAATTCCAAGCCTAATAATAAGTAATTTAAATTTGAAACTTCCATATTGTTCCATACAAGTAGCAATATTAAAATTTTGAAGGAACTAAACTTGAAATTCACTGCTTTTGGAAAATTTTAGCGCTGATTAAATTTTTTTAATGTTCAAGAGCAAGACCGCTTAGCGTTTTAACAGAAGTTGAAGCTTTAGAATTTTATACTTACAATGTGATAAATAATAAATAAGCATGGAAATTAATATTCAATTGCATTTATTGCACTTGTCAAAAACAGCGACCTTTATGATATACGAGTCAACTCGAATAACCGTTTATCATTTTATATCACTTTTGTTGGTCCCTTACGGTTTCGAGGTACCCTCGTTAAACTATCAGTAATAATTTACAAGACATAAATAACTAAGAAGACGAACCCAGTTATCATAACCGTCCAAGTTTAAAAATATTTTGCCGCAGTAACTTAAAATTACATTTTTCGATAAAGTTTAACCAATTAAGATCGTTTGAGCGAAATTCTATTAAACCTTGGAATTGAATCCTGTATAAAGCAAATGAAGTGGCTTTTAATAAAAATGCACGCTTTGCAAATTTCGTATTGAGTTCTTGAATCTATTGAATGCGTTTGTGTGGACAATGTTTCCACCAATCTCATTTCTCTAGTGAATTACTTTATGTGGGTGGCTTAGTTAGATTTGTGGTCTCTTGATTAATCCGGACGGAGGCCACCATCCGGAATTATTCCGGATACTATCTTCCGTTATTTCGCACTAGAACAAACTATGAATCTCTTCAGATAACACACCCGCCCTTCTTTGTAAAACATTCCCGAATTTATCAATTAAATTTAACAAAACAATTAAATTTTAAACTTGCAGTTTGCGAAACGGATTATGACGAAATTTTGATTTATTTCTTGATTAAATTAATTCCCCAACAAACGGTTAGCGGAAACTCGCCGAAATTTGTTCATAAAAAATGTACCTACCTAATTTGACTACAAATAAAATTATTATGTTATCTTGACTGGTAATGAAAATGCTCAACACGAATGAAGGTGTTACGTTTGAAAATAAGTTGGCTTACAAATAATGTTGAAATTGTTCGCGTGCTCAATGTATGAATAAAGTTTTTGTGCAATTTAATTTAGCATGCAAGATTTTCCTTCTTTTTGTACGACCCCTTGGTGACTCCTTCACATTGGCCGTGACTTCCTGCAAGTTTAATCTCATTATTGGCGGTTCTCTTAAATTACATGGCTTTAGACAGCAGCAACATTCACAAAATAGAAGTTCGATCCGTTTAACGTCCATCTATTAGTTAAATCTAAATCTAGCGGAATCCTTAATTAAAACAATACCATTTAATGGGTTACAGAATAAAATTGATATTTTAAGAACAATGCACAGTTTTGCTTAACTCGAGTTTATCGGAAAAATAAACACTTGAAAAACTAAGAAGCTGAATTCGTTTAAATTTCAATTCGCCTCCAAAATTTTAACGTTTAAAATTAGTAGTTCTTTATTTACAGCAAAAAATTATAAATATATAAATGTTTTCTTAAGATATTTTCCCCAGGGTCGTCCCAAGGGTAGATGCCGTCCGAGCACCGGATCTTTTTTCCGCCCCTATATTTTACCTCTAATATAAATCTTAAAAAGAATATATAAAATACATAATATTAGCTCTATAAAGTTTGCAGCTTTATCGCTCTATATTTTCTATCTCAATTTTTCGTCTTCTTTTTCTTTGTCATTTCCTCTTCTTGTAGTCTTTTCTTCTGTTTCATATTTATGTGAAAACAATTTTTTTAATTTAGTGCCGACGATGACCACACGCGGAGCTAAAATGCCACTTTATTGCCTTAGCACTGGTTTTGGGGTTTATAATCGAAAATTCTAGAAATCTAGAATTTTGGAGCCGATGGGCTCCTTGAAAGGCATTAATTTCTTCTGAGCAATTGCTTGGTTGTAGAGGGAAGATAATCTTTTGCATGATATCGGTGGAAAAAGATTTGACGACGAGCTGGATGAGGTGGAGGTTCTAATTTGATCAAATATAATCTCCAGATCAAATGCCAAGTTGATATTGCGAGTAGCTGTTTGAAGTTATAACCATAACTGCTCCAAATAGTATTTTTCTTAGTTTTATAGTCTAAAATAAATACGAATAAATGGTGAAAACATTATTAGCAAACAAGCACTACAACAAAATTTTCATTTCCAAATGGAATATTACATAAATATACATATTATAGTTAGTTAAATAAAACTTTAGTATAAAATAAGCATCCAAGTTTAAAATAACAAAACGAGCAATTATTTTTGTTCAAACCTAATAATTTAAAAAAAGTGGAATAACAAAACAATTTGAAACTATGACGAAAAAATTGAATATATTTATAATAAATATAAAATGTATAACATTATAATAATTGTGTTGGATACTTTGAAGTGAAGTACTCAATTGATGTATATGATGATACAAACGTAGCTGTCCTTCAAACCGCTATATTTTAATTGGCATTATTTAATCTTGTTTTTTGTTTCAGGTAAGTTACCTACTTCGGTCGTTGTTACTTATCGTGACGTCTAATTGGTGAGTTGTTTTCCATTTTGGAACGAATTTGCTGTAACATAATACATAACCTAGTATAAATCAAGATGTTTGTTATTAATACATAACTGCTGCTATACCTGAAATGTTTGCTTACTACTATTAAATCTTGTTTAAGGATGGAAGCTCGATTAGATCGTCGATTTAATCTAAACTTACGTTGATCAAATTATGCTTCTCTATCTAGTGAAATATACGTAAAGTAGCTCAACAAGATCCACAAGTGTGAAGTCTATTCAGCTGTTAGAGCCAATTATAATTTTCTTTACATTACTAAGCCGAAGCAAATTGAACTAAGAAATTAATGTTTAGCTCAAGTATCTTGATAATAAATTTTCATTAAGGATAATCGCCCACATCTAATTTTCAATTTAATATTTAACTCGATGTTGTCAGTCATCTGATTAGTAACTTTTTTGTACAATTTATAAAATTACAATTTACAACGTCTACGAGTTGATTTAATTATTCGAACAAAAAGTAATTGTTGATAAGAAAATTGGAGGGGCGAAGAAGTTTGCGTAATTTATTAATATATAGATAGCATCCTGCGTTATTAAATTTTTCGATTGCATTCGCGTTATTTCAATAAGGCCTTTACCCTAACAGTGTCATTGCAATGCAATAATCATCGCGTCATCTTTCAGAATTCCATACCTAGGTCGATCGACCCTACAAAGCCCTAAAATGAGGAACTCCGTAATTAAAAATCGCTATTCATACAACCCTCGCATTGCGACTATCTGAACAAAATGAGAGCTTTTACACGCGGAGCTTTCAATAAATTTGACAAACTTTAATATATTTTGGGAGTTGGTGTATTTGTATGAAGCTTTTGTGTATAATCTTGGAGCATTGCTTATGTTGACGCATTCTAATTAATTTTTATCGCCAGCGAAAATATAATATTCCTCATCGTAATTGGATTTAAAATTCAAACTCGTTTAAATTTTAAAGAAATTGTAGTTTTTTACGTTATTGCTTTATGGCGATTTTTAATGTTTAATACCTACTGAAAATATTTTTATTAAGTACCCTTAGGTGCGTGATAAGCTTAGTTTGGAATTTTACCACAACGTGGCATAATTAACGCTTGCACGCACACCGCACAGCCACAAACACCGGCCGCGTTCTTCCGCTCACTGACCACCCTAAACTACCCCAAAATCTACCTCTACAGCCCAGCGCGTACGCAAATATTTATCTGACTGGAAGAAATTTGTTAATATTTTGTATCTTTTATAAATTTACCAAAATAATCTCTTGGAACTTGTTTAATTTTTTAGTTTGGTCGGCTGTCCTTCGATCCTGGGTCCTTCGGCCATCCAGCGCTGACGATAAGATTTACAAGGAGTTTATTGTTGGGTTTATTCAAGTGTTCGCCTAGTTTAATGGTCGGTATGACTGTGACAATTTAATATCCGGAGACAGCTAGCATTATTTAGGACGTGTGGTCATTTATAAGAGTTTATTATCCTTGAAACTGCAGGCATTACAAATAAGATGCAGTGCGATATCAAATTTAGAAACCTAATAGAATGTCATAAGTAGGGTAATTAATGAGGGTTTACGTGAGTTCATGTAACTCCAAAGTATGTATTACTGTTGGTGAAGGTCAGGTTGAGGTGGCGTCACCTACTCTGATTAATGAACTTCACTCCGTGTTAAACACACCGGGTTTTGTTGCTTAAACACCTTACAACAACTGTGACAGGAAGGTATCTTATGGCCCGACAGTTGACACTAACACACGGAGCCATTAGTTTTCCTTGCTCTGCTCTTTACTAACATTTTCCGCTTACTAAGTCGATTTTCTTGACAGAAACTAACCTCACAAGTTACTCCAACTCGATATTTATTAAATATCTTCCGTAATCATTATCGCTCTTTTCGTTCGCAAACCTTACGCCCTAAATTTTCGAGCTTTTCTTCTCGAGAGTCCACTCGACTGCGGAGTTTAAAAAGTTTTCTGTTGGTTTTATTGCATAACGAACGGTTTTTTGTATTGGGATAAAAAATCGAAGGGTTGAGTTTTCTCTGAAGCAACTGCGAGGCGATTTGTTAAGAAATTGTGTTTTCACTCAAGATTACTAGATTTAAAATTTCATTATGTTTAATCATACAAACCTAGAAAATCCGTTTTCCAATTATTTTCGAGTGGTCCCTCTTTACACACAGGATGTAGTAGCTTGACGTTATGATCCTTGCTCGAGGATCGATTTCACTTTCCAATATCCTTAAACGAAATCCATTGGGTTTCAAATTTGCCGAAGCTTTTGATTACGCAGTTTCATATTACTTGCTTAGTAAACAAACATTTAAAGAATATTGAATATTTTTCTTTTAGGACTTAATGAAAATTTTTATAATTTGGCTGATTGGATGTATGGATACCCAATGACCGATGGCGGGCGGTTCTTTACCACCGACGAATATTTCGTTGGGTTACGAGTATGACCCGCTTTTGATATTGACCTGTTGGCACTGTGAGGCGGAGCCCTAGTTGCCTCGCGGCACCAAGCAACCGAGTCTTTGCTGTTTTCACTTAGTTATAGGAGCTTGTTATGTAAATAACCAATGTGCTAAAAATACGATTTTCCAGCAGTATTCCTAAATTTATCGCTAATAAAATACGTCTTGATTTGTCGGTCTTCCCTTTCATCCGCACGTTTTCAATTTCGGAAAAATCGATCGAAAATTGAAAACTACAATTCACAATTTGAATAATTTTCCGTTAACACCAATAACATTAGTGTTAACGCTTGATTATACCGATTACGTGTGATTACAGCTGTGTACAATAAGATTAGGTTCTGTTTCAAATTTATTAGGGCACACGTACGATATATAGGGTAAATATGTCGAGAGAATACGTGCAGTAACTTTTAATATTAAACCGAAATAATCTGTTCCTATGTTTTTATTACATTGTATTAAAAGTTTATCCAATTTGCATACTAGTTAACGCTTTGACGGCCTGATATGAATTTTAATGTCGTCGATTAGTACAAATTTTTACGAGTTTGCAATTCCAATAAAACTCTCTCGATTCTAATCTCAGCTTTCCAACTCGCTTTTCCCGACCATAAATATTAAATTTCTTATCTTTTCTGCAACAAAACTTACCTTTAATAATGTTTACTGCATATTGAATTATTGTCTATCGAATATAAATTTCTATTTTTCAACAATTTATATTCGTCCTCGCTCAATGTCCCTATTTAATATTGAAATTCAGCATTATCGAGATTTATTCGACTTAAATAGAAACAATGATACAGATTATTATGACACAAAAGCTTCAAGCAGCCAATCAATACCTATCGCACCGCGTACCCCAGCGCTTACCTCCAATTTTGTGAAAAACGTCGGTAATGACGACAATACTCGTCATGATGTTAAAATCACCGATTAATTAAAAATTTTGCATTTCTACTTGACACAATTCGGTTTGATAAATTAACTCTTTCGTCGAAAATATTTTATTTTAATATATGGACAGGCCTGGATTGGCCCGGAAAGTTTCCAAATGGACCACTCGAAATTCTTGTTGTTTATCATAAATTCCATAATTATTTAACATTTTTTTTTTAATTTATAGTATTGGGGAAAGTGGTCCAGGATCGTCTTGGTTTAACTACTAACACAAAACGAGTTTATTCGAACAATTTCTATATTATAATAGTAATTTTAATTTTCACACCTTCATATCCTAATTTTAATTTTCATATCCTAATATGCAATACACCAATTAATTAGTCCGGTAATATATTTCACCAACTTGGAAAATTTTGAAAAATACGAAAGAATTACCAACAAAAGTTAAACATTTAAACACACAAAGAAAACTTAAAGAAGTTCAATTTTCACTTCATATTTTTGTTTTAAATGTTTCAAACGAAATTATATTTGTTTTATCTCCCAAAAACGTGAAAGCTTTGAGTTCGAATTCCTCCGACAAAGTGTTTTGAAATTTTGTGACTTTAATTACAAAAGTATTAACCGCCAAGAACCTATTTACATTTTCATTATGTTTCAAGTTTTTATCCCATACGAGGTGCGGCATAATTTTTTTACTTTCAAAATCAATATAAAATTTTAAAATTGACCTTTATTACAAATTGTTTATTTATGCATGGATGTATGTAAATTTATATTCGGACAGATAATTTAAAAAACAATTTCCTATTAGTTAAAAAAGGAATTCTGTTTGTTGCAAAAATCATTGTATATCTGGTAGATCACGTTAAAAACATGTACGGGTCGGGGTAATATGTTGAAAACAATCGGAAACAAACATGCGAACATCAGTTTTAGTAGTTGTTAACTCTAATTATCCTTTTGACGTTGACACAAAAATTTGTAAACTGAAGATTGTTGATAACGTACGCAACAATATTAGCGTGACATCACGCGAAGATTACAATCACTTTCAGTTTATTATAAACAGCTGCTATTAGATAAGCAGGTTAATATTTACAACATTACAAGCGTTTAAGTAAAAGGGAATAGGTATTATGCAAAAATTCTTTTGCAAGGTAAAAGCTATTACACATAATTACCATCAACGCAGACTCGACTGAAGTGTTTAGCTTTTGAAGCTTTAAAATTACCTTCTCACTTACATCTTCAAACTTCTTTATAGTTCAGCTTGTGATATTTTTAACAACCAAATAAAACGTTAGCAGTTTTCACGTAGATTCTTTTATAGTAATAATAGTAATGTTCTGGTAGGTATTTTCCGTTTCACTGCAGAATTCGCACGTATTTATTATCTAATTTTAATAATAGTGGTGACTTTTTTATTAGCTGGAGGTCAGTTTTGCGTTGGTCGAAAGTTAGCTCCGCAGATTTTTGCGGCTAAAATGAAGTTAGCTTCGGTTCAGCGCGAATCGTTATTATAAAGTGAACGGAAAAGCACTACAATATTGGAAAAGATTTTTCTCATTTGCTAAACCTTCCAGACTAACCTTTATCGATTATAAAATGTAGGCCATTTTACATATAACGGGAGAATTTTCTTCGACATCCAAAATTCTAATTTTGTTTGATATTTTCACTTCATTTTAAAAATTGTAAAGTGTCAAATAAACATGCTGAATTATTATATCAGTGTATTAAAGTTAAAATTTAAAAACTTTGAATGAAACTTAATTATGGACCGTTTGTTGTAAATTGAACTTTTTAATTGAAAACGAACTTTTTATAAACGTCAAATTCGGTCAGTCGGAAAGCTGTAGGTGTAGTTTTTCTAAATCTTCGTAATCCAGCAGCAGGTTATGCAAGAAAAACTTTTCTTAAAAACGTAGGCGAAATAATACGTAATCGTGAACGCGTAATTAATGAAATTGGAGATAATGGAGCGCTTCACTTAGAGAAGTGAACTGCTTATGTGAGATTAGATTTCGAAACGAGATAAAAAGTTGGATAATTCTAATTGGGTTAGTTGTGTAAGTGTAGTTTGAAAATTTTTAGTTAAATTTAAAATATCGTAATGAAATGGAAGCCAATGGAAGTACTTCATTAGTAGAATTGCTCAGGTTGTGAGTTGCTTGCTTGAAAGGCGACTGGGCACAAATATGTAGTGTTCGGGTGACCCTAACCCTTGTATTGTTGCGATGTAATCAAACTGAGTGGTAGCTTCAGGTCGATGGGCAAGAGAGTGTCCAGCTGGTGAACATTTTCTCCTGGTACTTTTGTTTGTCGTGTCTTATACGCCAGAAAGTTTAAGACACTTTTCAGAGCTTTTACTATTCGTGTGGTTACTTTTAACTAATAAAATACTAATGGATTCTTTCTATAAAGGAGATTTGCGGTTTTTTTGTTAAAAATTATATAGCTTACTTTGAGAAAAGCTACAGAAACATTTCAAAATTTTTAATTTAAATTCTGTAAGAAAGTAATTGAAAATTTTTATTATAATAAAATAAATAAATATGTTGCGGCTTCTCTTTGCTTCGTTTGTATATCATTTTGAATGAATACAAATTTTGATATTTGAAAAAACATTGATTAAAGATTTCTTTTAAGTAGCACGAAATTAAATTTTGTAATTTAAACTACGTCAATGCGAAATTCGATAATTTTTCGCACCTCCATTTTTACGTGGATGTAAAATTTAACTAAGTTTTTATAATAATTTCCTGAAAAACGGTAGTGCAGGAGAAATTAACTTCATGGTAGTAGAGAATTTTTAAATTAATTTCCAATAAATTACATTTTCTCCAAGAATTTAATATTTTAGTTTTAGAAAATTGTTTCCTTATACGCAAATTTGCAATTTTCTTGACGAATAAGAAAATAGATAAGGTATTGAAGTTAAAATAAATTATTAGTCGAAGTAATTGTTTCAATATCTAAATAAAAGTCTTGTTAAGATTTACTAGTATGTTTCCATTTTAAGTTAAATCGACATAAAAGCTTTCTACAACCTGGCATACCATTTCAAGATTTGTGTTTACCTTAAGAAATCGATATTCAATCACATAAATGCATTCTGTTTTGATAGTACTTGCTTACAAATAGGAGACGTACAATGTGTTAGTTTAAGTAATAGCATAGCACACCCCATTATATTTTCTTATGCAACGTGTTGAATTTTTCAATAGAAAACAACAAAATTTATCAATTACTTAAAAACTCGTCTACCGGTACAATAAATTTTGGAAACTAATATTAAATTAAAAATTAAGTATTTATAAGCTACGTAAACACTAAAAAAAGCTCAATTTTTACTTTTTCAGTCTCTCTGGCATCGAATATCTTAAACAAATTAATTCACCATCAAATCGTTGTGTAATGGATACTGGTTATTATACGATTTCATGCAAAACAAGTTTGCCCAACTTTTCGCACGAACAACACTGCTCTGGGTTGATCGTAGATGGCCTGAACAGATCGGCTATCGTTGGAAAGCTGTGGTACACCATGGTAAACATAAGAATGTTTAAGTTGAGCACCAGACGTCACAACAAAAGGAAGTTACTTTATTAAAATGCCAAATCAGTCTTAATGATCCGAATTTCAACTGCTGTTTACAATATCTTTCCAGCGAAAAACCTTCTATTATAAATGAGGCTACCTTCGTCAAATTATCTGACTGGGCTTGAACAAGTTCTTCATTGCTCGTGATATACATATAATAAAACGGTTGCCATTTATAAAATCACACTTTCAACACAAAGTTAAATTCAAGTACCACAATTATCTGTGGTTAAATTTCCAATTTTTTAATTTTGAAAGGTTGACCCGAGGTAAATAACAAAATAATTAAATCATTGCAGCAGAATCTGCATCAGGAGAGCAACACGCAATAAACAGGCAAGCTCGGATCCAAAAAGAACAGAAGTCGAGCGCTTGCCCGGGGCGGTAAAATAAGGGCTGAAAAAATTTTAACAGAAAGAATAACATATCCTTTCCTTTGTGTATTAGTTTATTAGTCATAATGTTCGGTTGTATGTTTAACTTTGTTCGTAAAACAAAGGAATAATTTTTCAACGTAAAAAAATTTCCCAAATCCAGCGCTGTAAATTGGAAAACTGAAACATCTACAGCAATCGAGTCAATTAAGCAAGTTTTTAATAAATACATGGAGTTAAGTTTTGCAATTTTGATGGAAACTCAAATTAGGTTGTTCCTTAACTCCTAACACGCGATCATCTAGATTTTATGGTAATCTACAAATAACATCAGGATTCAAGATTATTATTACTTAATCTATTGGACTATTTCGTGGTTCGGAATCCACGTCTCCTCGGGCACGAAAATGCAATGAAAATTAAATAATAATTTGAATGTTTAAATTTTAAATTGATATTAAAAAATCTGAGACGCTGAAAAAGATTGTTAATTTTCCTTATTAAACATGACCTGAATATTTCAGAAATTAACATGATAATTGATGAATAATTTATAAAGAATAAATTTCGTTAAATTATTGAGTGAAAATGTATAAAATTGATCTTTTTGAAAGTTTGCAGTTAATAATCGGTTTTTAGGCGTTTTAGTACTAGTAGCGAGCGTACATGTTTTTGACGTGGACTTGGTGGACCAGGTGAAATAGACCTACCACATACGCTTTATCACAAAAGCTTTGTGGTGACTGCGTCCATAGCAACAGCCGCACAAAGAGAGAACGTGTCACCCTCGACCGCACCCGCTCTTGGTAATCCTATATACGTTTCTATAATTTCACTCTAAATAAAATATATCAAACAGGTTTTCCAATTTTCCACGTAACATTTTTTATAGTCAACTTACATCAGCTTTTCGTGTGTAATTTTGTAAAAATAAAGTTTCGCCGACGTACAGGCCCAGCGCGAAATGAAATGGAAATTTGTTTATATTAAAGTAAGACTAATTAAATTTATTTTTGCTTTAAAGCTCCCAGACAATTTAAAATGTTTACATTTAATGTAAACAGCCAAACAATCTGGAAATTTGAAAGAAGTTTAAGTGAATTCAGCAATTTCAGGCATAATTAAACTTCAATGACTGATGCTAACATCAGTAAATTCAAAATGTAGAGAGAAATTGCGTGTTATGGTCTCGGAGATGGGGAAAATATTATAACGCTGGCAGACCATACGCAGTTTCACAAGAGACGCAGCATGTATTCGTCTGTTTGCGACAGACCTCACATAACAGATTTAACTTCGTACCGAACATTTTGTACCAGAAATGAGCTTTTCTAATATTGCCAATATTACACCCGTTAACTACTTCTTCAAAATTTTCACTATTTAAGCTGCCATTTTGTTAATATCATACTTTTTTGTTGCATTTTCAATTTAAAAGTTAATTTGAACTAAACTAACATTAACTTTTCGTTACACTGTAAAGCTCATAAAACATTCCAATGTAAGAAAATTTTAACTTGTTGGAATGTTAAATTGTGTGAACTTTGAGTGCATTTATGAACCGAGCGTATAACCAACCAGCTCTCAGACGGCATAAGTTGTTTAAAACCAGTCAAAGTCAAGCATCCACCTTTGAACTTAAACGATGAAAATGTATTTTATATACCTACTGCATTGTTGTTTGTATGGTAAATTACATTAGCTTGGTTATACTGAAGCTACTACTTAGCATTAGAGGAGGCAACACGTAGAAGGAATATATAAACGTTTATAAACTTCAAGGTTTCCTATGTTAATAATTATATCGTGATATCGCAAATTGGACTCCTACTGTATTTATTAAATAAGAGGTTCGAGATCGAGGCGTGTGGGTGGATATTTGTAACAAACATCTCGAAAATATTGCTTTATTCTACAAATAATATTCTTTTACATTACCAATTTATCGAACAATACGAGCTAAATAAAATCAGGTTTACCAATACGAGATTGAAAAAATCAAAAATTATAACGCAGGTATCCAATGGGATATTTGAGGAACAAGAACCTTGGAGTTTCAAGTCAAGTAGTCCGGTGGATATTGATGGATCGTTCTTTTTATTTGTATGCAATTGACCGATTTGAGTTGGCATACTTTGTTTGAGGTGATCGATGTAAGCTCTCGTGGTGGGTTAATTTTTTATTTCTTTCCATTTGTGTTTAAATTAACACCTATAACTTTGTTGGTGTATCGTATTCATCAATTCTTTTCTGTTGGATGAAAGACCACTGTGTAAACATGAGAACACTGGATAATTACTTACAGAAGGGGCTGCTACCATCGCTTCTGCAACAGTACAAGCTAGTTATTGCATCGGGGTGGGCTCCACACTTAATAAATTTAAGCCAAGGCAACGTAATATGTGGAAAAGTTTGTTTTCCTTCAGAGAAGTAATTTATTTTATAGTCCTCAGTTATTAAAACACTAAATGCGGGAATGGACCAGTCCGTAACTTTGTTTTCAAACACAAGAAAATATGAAATTTGTCGAAATCTTTAAATCATGTAAAATTTACTTCAATGGAACAGCATGAAAATTGTAAATTTACAAGAAGGAATTCTAAATGCAAGACAGCAAGGAATTGAATTGAATTAAAAATACCTGAAGGTAAATACATTGTGGAACCGCTAGATAGATGAAGCTTAAGGGAGGAAAAACCTTCAGACAGGTTTTAGACTAAGCCAATTTTTTTTTAAAGAATTTTCGTTGTCTCGTAAAAATTTTGCAATTTTACTCGAATTTAAGCGTTTCCACCAAGCCTAATCCTGTTTTTCGAATACTCCGGATCAAGAAGATCCGTCGATTTATGCTACAAAAAGTCCATGTAAGTTTTTTAAGATTTAGAAAAAAAAAAACGAAGTATGGTAGTACTTTTTAACTCAAAAATAAAAAGTTTTTTTTAATATTTTCCAAAGTATATTTCGACTGAAAAATTTCGAAAAGTATTTCATCTTTATACAGACTTGTGGACATTTGCAACGATCCCAACTTTGTTTTCCCAGCTCCCTACATCTAAACGCATTCTAATCTGCAATAAAAAAACCACATATTTGAAAAATTTCGAAAAAAACGAAAGTTTTGCTACTTTTTGACCCATAAAATGAAAATTGCAGTACAAATACTGAAAAACCACGCTGAAGAATGTAGAATTACCCCAAGTACTATTATATTTATGATTTTTTCAAGCTTAACAGTAGATTTTTCTAGATTTTCGAATTTTCCTTTTAATGAGACTATACACCGACTTTTGGTCGTTTGCTTCAATCTCAACTGCGTTTTCCCAGATCCCCTACATCTAAACGCCAACAAAAATTTGCAATTTAAGTAAAATAATCATTTTTTAATATATTACCGTTAATCTAAGACTCCTGCTCCATTCAGTAGACCTTCCCTCGTGTCTAAATCCGCGTTAAAGGAGAGGCAGAACATTTTTCTGCAAACTTAAGTCAATCAAAAATTTTCAAACTTTTCAATGTGGTAAATCTCCTATTTTCGTTCTTGTCAGCACAAGTTAATCTCTAAGTCAAGGTTATCCTATTGTAAATTGCACCCTAACAATAATCCTGTCCACCAGTGGGAGTACAAACTTAACTGAAACCCTGCGAACAGTACACAAAAAACATAAGTGTAAGACCGGGGGGTCTGGGTCCAAAATTGGACAATGATCTGTAAATTAAATAAAATTGCAATTTATGATACAAACCGAATTAGTTCGACAGAGCCAACCTAAGAAATAAATTTACATTACCCAAAAACATGGATCACAAAGAATTAGCGTTTTCCCGACGGTTTCGTGACTATTTTCCATGATCCATATACCAAATTTTAGCAATCAAATGGTTACTCGTTAATTTATTTTGGGTTAACCAATTGTATTTTGTAAAGTTATAATTTTTTTCGTTAGTTTTACTGCCTTGCACGTTAGATATTTATTTAAAAACTTTTGCTTTGTTGAATTTAAAATTTTTGATGCTCTTTTAAAATACTTTCGTTCTGGAAATTAAATTACTTCACGAAACTAAATTTGTTGAACTACAAATTGTTTAATTTAGTGTGCCTGATTAATTCAAGTGAATTAAGGAACACAATTATTAAACATTCGAATTTTCGAGTATCAAATAATGGATTTTCTTGGCAATATTTTTCATTTTAAAAATCAAAAAACTTCTGGAATTCTAATTGTGTAGTCAAAAGTTTTTCAATTTATGTTGTTCAGTATATGCAAGTCAATAGAAGACTGTAGTTATAAAGTCGTTGAAACCGCGGCGGATTTGCAAAATCAGTTCTGTGCCAAACTGAACATGTGTTCCAGCTTACTAATGCAAGCTATGGGGAAAATTTTTATCCAAATTAAAACTCTTTTTGAGGTCCTCAAACAGGATTTCCATACGCTGGTCGACACCTTGGAACCCAGCGTTGTAATAAAGCTTAAATTTCAATCTCGACAATTTAACCATCCATCCGTACATTTTTCTTTTGAAAGTTTTAATTTTGTTTACTTTCATAACCTTCCTTACTTTACGTTTATTTAAAATTTTATCAGTTTTACTGACATGTGACTACGATATCAAACTTGATATGTAGGTTATGAAAAATTTAAAACAATTTGTAACTTTATAACAAAAGAAGATCGTAAACAGATGTTTCAACTTTCACTTTTATCTAAAATTTATCGCGAAAAATTAGTTAACAAAGAGCTGTTAGTGCTTTTTATTTAAATTAGGCGCGGTTTATCGGTACAAGTTTAACCAGGCGGATGATGGGTGGAAAATTTATTCTACTTTGCCATACGGAGACTTTCTCCAACTGGACGAAGATATCATTTGCATTCACGCCATAGGAGGTGCAGAGCTTACTTTTTACTCGTCAGCTAGACTTTGAAGTTTGAGGATTTAGCGGCCATTGGCCAATGCATTCTGAATGAAAACCTTGATGTGTCGTATTCAAGTTGGTAGAAATTCGATGCAGGGAATCGTAGAAAACCCAACCAGCCGTGCAATGTTCATCGTCAGACTTACTTATTATAAGGATCAGTGACTCGTGATAATCGGGACGAGCTTTGGATTTATCATTTATTTCAGGAAGGAATTGATAAGTATAAAGTAAATCCTCAATTGAGCAATGTGTCTCAACACTTTTAATCGCTTCAGAAAGCAAAAGGCCTGAATTTTGACAAGGTTAAAGGAAAAAGCGTCAACAAAACGAATTATTTAATTCCCGAGTATTTTTAGTAATTTTAAAATAATTTAGCCTGAAAATATTAAAATATAATATTCGCTTGCTTCGTGTTTATAACTTATGCTAACAACGTGCAAATTTTCTTGTATCAAAAATGAAAACAAACAAATAAATATTTAGATTGTTCCAACAGCATCCATTATAATGTTGATGCTTGAAAGTATAATTAATTGTTTGAATTTTTTGCGAACGTACCGCTTCCTATGGGCTTCTTTTAAATAGTCGCAGCTGAAAGTTAATTACATGGAAATTTCTGAGTTTATTAGATGCAAGTATGTGAGCGAGAATTTCCAATTCAAACTAAGAGAAGCGCGTGGAGCTTCCCCGAGAAGCGCACCGAACGCATCACTTTCTTCGACGGTTCACCCTCTTTCCCCAGTTAACTTCAATATTCGAAGTTAAGTGGAATTCATTATTAAGAAACAAGTTATTCAATATTACAGTTTTCTTTGATGTTTAACGTTGGCTAACACAGCTTTTAGGTTCAATTTTCAAACACTGAAATATCCTAACAACTATAGATCAAAGCATGGAATGAACACAAAACAAAAACTCGCCTGCATTGTAAAATCAACTTTGCTATTTTACGAAACAATTTAAATTTTATTTTTAATGTCTTAAAGTGATATAAATTTTATTGGACGCACAGCGCCGCTTCCCACGCGTCGCGACGGGTGGGATTAATTTTTATTCAATTAAAATTTTTCTTATACTACCCTACCTACTACGTGGATTTTTCTTAAAAATACCGAAACGTTCGCATTAATTCGGAATGAGATGAGGGTGTGGGTTCCTGTTGTATTCAGGAGGTACCATTCCCCGTCACACAGACAGCTTGTTGACAGAGCCCTGATTCGATGCGTGCACAGGCTTATTAAACATGCATAGATCTCACACACACACATACACACATGCTCTTTGCAGAAGATATTGATAAACTCCTAGCTGCTCAAGATGGTTAAATCTCATCTTTCGGGAGCCCCTAGGCAATGTGCTTGAGATAACTTTCTGAGTAAGTTAACTTTGCGTATCCAGAATTACTACGTCACGGTTCGAGTACACAGCAAATAATTACATAGACATCCAAAATGTATTGATGTTTACTAAACGCACGAAAAGACCATAAATAAAAAATTACTCCTGTTATTTCGGTTTATGAACAGCAAAACTTTGATTTCCACGCAAACTTTTTTTTATATTAAATTACAAACAAATTTAAGGTTTAATTTAAAAAAGTTTGCAAGACAATATGAAACAAATGAAGTAAATAATTCAAAATTTGCTAATTATTTTTTTTGCAAGGGAAATTAGGAGTAATTCGATATTGATATTCAAAACCCTCAAAAAGTAATTAATTTTTATTTAATGCTCTGCTGCGATTAAGTATTTAAATGTTGCGGTTTTTTTTGTTTCTCTTGACGACCAATTAATTGTTTTTTAATTAATATTTTAACTAATTGCACTTAAATTACAACCTCTTCTTTTGATCCCTTCAACAGTTGATTCCTTAATTATGAATTTCATTTAAACTAGGCTGAAATAAATCGGTATTAGTGTAAATATCCTGTTGTAATGAATCTTTTGCCGATGAAGTGGTTGGAAATTATACTTGCTACGTTTATTGTGGGGCTTCGCTTCTCAAGTGGCATCAGCAGGTAAATTAAATTGAAACCCGGAGAATTGCAATATACGAATTTTCCGGTTTTTGTTGTAGATAGGCAACCTGACGAATTATATGTTAAATGTTAGTAGCTTTGTTTCCTTGTGTATCCCATTTATAAAAATGTCTTTTTTTACCTCGATTCAATAAATGCCAATTTTGTATCACTTTATTCGGATGAAAAAGTGATATTTTATTATTTTGACAAGTTTTGTATCACTTCTTCTATCAAACAGCTATTTAGACATTAACGTCACAAAGATGACTTCAATTTTATCCAAAATCAAATATAAACAAGTCGTTCAAATATCAAAATTGTTAATATAATACAATTTTTGGAAACTCGAATAAAAGTAAAAGAAATCATAATTTAATGGACCTAACATAATTTTTTAATTGCCATCGAATAAATCGAACTACGGAAATAGTTAGTTAGCCGAACAACTGCCGACGGTCCGTCTGAGCTGATGGTTTCAGCAGCCCAAATGCTGAAACTTTTCTGAATAGGTATGCTAAGAAGAGAGAGAAATTTGATGATTTTCATGGTAGATCTCTGTTGGATTCTAGGACCAGGATAAAACAAAACGAGTTTAAGCTAAACTAGTTTAATTATCTTGGTAGCACATACTAAATTCGCCATATTAATCCAACTTCAGCTTAAACTCGTTTTGTTTTTGTCAGGTTAAGCTGAACCTCAGTGTCAGTTTAAACCCGAAATTAATCTAAACGGCTACAGTTTTCCTTTTGAAAATTACAAAAAGGATAGTTAGCTCAACAATAAACTTAGTAAATTGTTTGTTGCAAATACAGGACAGGCAAGGCGCATTTCACTGGTTAAATAATTCCTGTAAACAACATCAATGTAATTTTCCAATTTTTATAAATACTAGAGTAAATTATGGCGATGATACCACTGCTGACGTAGCCAATTAAGTTTTTTTAATTTTTAATCCAAAACTTAGAATTGGAATTGCTCACAGAAGTTTTGCAATCATTTTATGATCGATGTGGATGAACTTAATTTAAACAAAAATATTATTGCAAAAGTTTTAAGTGGGTATCAAAATATTTTAACACCTTATACAAAGTTACGTTATCGACTCGATATTTAGTTTGAGGTTATGTTAGAATTTTGCACATTTTTCGCTTAAACAAAAAGAATTTCCTTTAACAGTAATTATGGAAAAATTAAGTGAATCACAAAAGAAGAATGGTAAGCGATGCTCATCAGCTGAACTGCATCATAAAATTGAGATGGCAAACCTAGATTTCCCCGATGAAAAAGTTATTGATAGAGTTGTAAACTTGAAGGCCATCTGTTATACCTTGCAATTGGAAAACCAACAACTTAAGGCAGTTATCTATGATTTGTATAAAAAAATCAGGCCTGGCCAGCCAATATATTATGGTATCGATGGTTATCAAGGTGGAGAAGAAGACATAGTGGAAGCAGACAGTGAGAGGTTAATTATCGATTCATCAAGTTTAGCATCGGTGACTGATATCGAGGAACCTTTAAAAGATATTTCGGCTGAAATATTGAAATCGGGAAAAATATCAGTTTGCTCTAATATTGAGTCCTAAACATAAGCATGAAAATTCTACGATGACGCAATCAAAATACAATGAAAAATGTTCTTGTTTTTTTTTAATTTTGTATTCATTAAAAATGTAATGTTATTTTCGAGTTCCTAATTTTATTGAATTAGTACAAAAATTTAAGTATGAACAGAAAATATTTTTTCTTTTCCTGGCGAACAACATTTTTTTGTCAATAAACTGTTTTGAGAAAATTGCGATATTTATTCTTGCTCCAGAAAATCGTGAGGATTTCAATTAAAAATTACGAAAATTCACAGTTTGCATTCCATTCTCTCTGGACCCATATTGATTTTATCAACGAATTTATGCTGATCAAACGGTGCAGCGTGATCACACGTGTAGCTATGTTCTTCTATCGCAACGCACACCGGTTTGGTGCCATCAGAATAGTCTTCATCACAAACTGACTCAATGTAATGAGCATCTAACCAGACCCGAAGAGCTTCATAGCAATAACAATGCCAAGGATTGCCAACAATGCCGATTTCCTTCAAACTTCTCAACTTTTCCAACGTAATCGAAGTTAAATACGACAACTGATTATTGTTGATAAGTAATTTTGCAAGGTTTGGCAGCCCGTTTTCGGGAAAAATGGAACTGTCTAAATTTACCAGCAAATTATTGGACAAGCTTAATCGTTCTAATTTTGTCAAATATTCCAGTGTGTAACTAGGAATCCTTGATATTTTATTACTTGCCAAATTAAGCACACGGATATTGCTTAAACCTCTCACCAGGTTACTATCAAATTCGGTAATGAGATTATCGTTTAGATATAACTCTTCTACCGTCTCTCCATGATTAAATAAAACTTCTGTTTGGAAGTCGTTTATGTGGTTATGATCCAAATACAGGCTTTTGAGTTTTACCATATTTTTGAAAGAGTTTCTGTCGATCAACCGAATTCTATTTCCGGATAAAGAAAGTTTTTGCAGGTTTAACTCACTAAACATGCCATGTCTGATTCTGGTTAGTTTGTGGTTAACAATGGAAAGTTCTGTGAGATCATTGGAATGGCTAAAGGCTCCTGTCTCGATGGAACTTATTTCTCCGTTACTCCAATAGATGGTTTTAAACGGGGAATTGGAGAAATAGTCGGATTTTATGGTTTCAATCGTAGATCCATCGAAAATTTTGCTTGTTAGCTCATTTAATTGCGTTAATTTTTCTGCACTTATTGTATTTCCGTCATCGGCGAGGCTTAGTTGTAAGGCTGGCTTACTTGTTTGCATTCTGACATCGATGCGTCGTACGGGCATTATGGTCACATTTGCAAAATCAACATGTTTATTTTCCAGATCCAGAAATGACGTGCACGAAATTTCCATATTGTTTGTCGGCGTGCATTCTTGATAAGCAGAGGTGACCATTAGGGAAAAAATCAAAATATACGAATACATTGCTTTATACGTCACTGATTGTAAACAAGGTGAAAGGTCATCGAAGTTATAAAATTTATATTCGATAGAACTTGAAGAATTCACTAAAATGTTATTAAACAAAATATTGCGATTTAAAAATTCGATCACTTACCATAGTTTAATTTTTAGAAGACTTTTTCAAACTTACACTTTCGTTATAATAATGAGAACACCGTTATTGTTATTTACAGCTGCTGGAATGACGGTTCGTACTAATCTGGTTTTTCTTGTTGATTACGAAGATGTACATGTGAGGTCAGTGGCGTCTCACGAATAATCCTAAAAATTATATTTAAAACTATCCATACCTGCCGAGTTGTAATTCGCATTCAGTATTTATTTCTTGGTCTGAGTCTCCCAATTTAATTTCATTCTACACTTTGTTTAACATCCTACTTGTGGAATTTTAATTGGTTTGCCCTTTCTTTCTCACAATTTAGGGATATATTTCACTACCCCGTTAAAAAATTATCGCTTGCCAGTATTGGAAAGAAAATTGTACGAAAAATTTCCGGTGTAAATTTTTTTGAATATAACAACTGCAATTTTTATTTATTATTTTACGGGGCATCCCCGAGCCATGTGACATGGTTACAGTTTTCATTTCATTTTTGAGATATCGCAGTTGAAATAATAAACAGAAAATTCGACAAATTTGTTTTTAGTTTACTAGACAAGTTTAAAAATTGGAATTCCTGAAAGTGCAAAACAATTAAACAAACGCAATAGGTAAATTCCAGGAAACGTAAAATGTTTATAAATTTTTAAAATTATTTGCTAGTGCTTTTCTCACTACAGCATTGTTTAGGTTAAAACTCTAAGGAATCTCACTGAAAATAAATACTTACATCTTGAAATTGCTAGATTCCATTGAATTCTGTAAAGTCGACGAGCGTCTTCCAATTACTTTTGCTTGCACCACTTTAGAGCAAGAATGACTTATGAACAAAGTCTGAGATTTAACACTTTACAGTTGGGTTTATTTTAATTAAAGAAAAAAATTTAATTTACAAATTCGCACAGGCGACACTTTTTTTATGTAGTCGAAATTTTCCATTTTGGATGAGGCGGTGTGTAAGTTTCGATGACAAGTCACAAATGATATTAAATTTGATGTGGAACATGATGTTTGTTACAGTTTGAAAATTATTTTTGGCATATCGATGGATTTTGTATATGCAAAATCATGCGGTTTATCAAAGTTTAATTTTAAAAGGAATTTCAATCCATAAAGGAATTCCAGCATTCTTTACAGATTCCATTACATGCTAAAGGCATCTTCAACTTATTTCTAGATTGGCAATAGCGAAAATATTTTCTAAACAGACATCTTATTGCAAAAATGTATAACAAAATAATTTTGTTGCGCAACTACTGGTATAGAGAATAAGGGTGGGTCCGGATTGGGGTACGTACGTCAAGTCAATTGAATTTCTTGAATTGTGTTACTGCTTTAAGTGTAAAATTACGAGTGCGGCTTGTAACGAATTTAGTATGACAGCTCATAAGAAACGTTTCGGTGTTTGTAATTATTAGGGGAGTCTAGTGTAGTATGTGGCAGTTTTGTGATTAAAATTTAGAATTCGTAGTTGAGAAAATTAACCGTTGCGCTCCCGTACGGGCGAGCATCGCGCGATGATGGATGCTCCCAAAGTTATGTGTAAAAGTCGTTAATAATACTCAAAACCGGCGCTTACCTTAGTAGTTATAATAATTCTCCGCATCTTTGGGGAGTTCAAAGTTCTTGGTGTAACGAGATAGCGAGAAATAGATACCCAAGGAAATTTGTCTTAGGAAAACGGAGAGAGTAAAGCATCGAGAAATAGCTATGTATATGAGGGCGCCCGTCTTGCAAATATCCCCAAAACAAACTCATCGCAACAAACTTTTGGGAAATTGTGTGCTTTATTCACCTTCCGCCGTCACCGGCCTGTGTGTCTGACAAACGACCGACGCCTAGCACCGCATTTGTTATACCTGCCTTAATATAGGACTGTATCAGAAATTGCACGAGTAGAGATTTGTCTTCCGATGACGTTGTTATATTTACCATCATCACAACTCGTTCTTATCGCCCGAATATGTTGTTTCATTTTTCAATTATAAACCATAATTTTTCATAAAAATGTTAATGCCATTTTATCCTACCAAACTTTACACAAATTTACATATTTTTTACCGTGTAATGTTTCCACAAGACTTTATCGCAAACTTATTCTCCAAGACCCCATGTGATAGTTTCACGTCTACACAATAGACTCAGGAAAGCACCGTTTTGGAGCCCCTTATCAAAACCTAGTTAGGGGACCGGAAGCTTCTTTCTTGTTCTTACTGCAGGAAAAATTTATTGTTCCAGTTTATCAGTTTATACATTTTATGGGAACAAATTACTTCATTCCCCAGTTTTCCTCGTACATAACCCAACTTATTCTTCCATTTTTTAATTATTCAAATGTTTCTTGTCTTTTTAAAATTATCCTATCTCTCATTCAATCTTATTCTATGAATATATTTCGAGATTTCCTTCCCCTTATTGTGTTCCTCTAATAATTGTACATGTTTTTTGCTTTTATGCCACAAGGCAGTCTACATTTTATACACAAAATAAAATAAATTAAATTAATTGGCTTAAAACTATTTCGTATTTCGAATAATATGCGACGGCGACGTTCTTTATCTTAGTTATGCAACTTATCTTTATGAATATCACATAGATGCAATATATCATTGAAGTTGCTACGCATTAGCATGATTGGAATCTTGACATGTACATTCGTTCCGCTTTGTGGGCGGAAAGGCTTATTATTTCTATCATTAATTTTCTTATTGCGTAAGTATTGCAATTACTACAAAAAAAAAATTGATATTAATAACAACAGTTTACCTTATGAATACAGTTGAATTAGTGTGAGGTTAGAGGTAAAAGTACCAACTGAAAACTATTTTCTTTAGTACGAATTGTTGAGAGTCGAAATTAAACTGTAGGTTCCCATGCTCAACCTCAATTTTTCGAAAAGTTGGCCTAATAAGTCTTTTTACATACATTTTTTCTCTGAAAATTCAACAATTAAAAATATGTTTAGAAAATTTGCACAGCCCAGGGCCGTCTGATAAAATGAAACACAGCAATATAATGTGCAATTGTACACGTATTGTTTAAGCTATTGTTGTTCTGGATTTGGGGGGGGGGGAATTTACTTTAGGTACGACAGATTCAAATGACTAACCTTCCATGGATTACTATCTGCGGATAGTACTCAATTTCAATTTTAAAATTGAATTTATAAAATTACATATTCAGATATATGTAGATAAACCAATTCTGATAATGTTTAAATTCTCGACAGTATAATAATTTTTAAATTAATAAAGTTTCCAGCTTTATAAAGAAGATTATTTTATTTTTTAATATTTGTTTGTTTAAATATTTCATATCTCTATATCTAAATTACCCTCTTTAACATTCAATCTTTTCCATTCATCTCTTTGGAGATATTTCTTTCTATATAATACATTTTAGTTTCTTTAATGTTTTGATTTAATTTACGATGAAATATCAGACTGTACAGTTAAGATTATTATTTTTATTTCGCCATTAGTAATAATCCCGTCATAAAGCTTTTTATGTGAATTTTTTATATTATTTATGTAGTTTCAGAATTACGTGTTTTACGCTTACATGTTTTATGATTCATATAGCTTAAGGATTATTTACTTTGATTAGTCCGACTTTAATTTTTTTATATTTGATTAAATAAGAGTAAACTTTTACAGACCACCTAAGCCAAGTTTATTAAAATTACCGAAGCCACATATTATAATGTCTAAAAATGTTGTCCTACATTAAAATTTTTTAATTTCCCTCGAGGTCGTGAAAACCATAGACAAGGATTATTTTTTGAATTTGTTTTCTATTATTAGTTTTTTGTTTGAATTTCAAATCGATTGTTCTAAAATCCTTCCCTGGTTTAAAAAATATGTTAAGGTTACCATACCGTAGCACTATATTTATATTAGCAAGGGTCGATTTATCCTCAAACAACAGTTCGAATAAAAAATAATTTTATTCTCTCTATTATTCTTTTATTATCTAAATTCATATATTCATTATTTCAATTTTTTTCGATGATTTCGTTATAATAATTTCTAGTTCAAAAAATATTTGCAATATAGTAGCATCATGATCACAATGAAAGATAGAGCAGGAACTGAACGCAAACACTCGTTCTTTTACAAGCTATTGATTTGTCTCTTAACAAATATTGCTCTTGTCTTTTTGCTTCTCAAAGGAGTCCTTTGTTTCAGTAACAAAAATTAATATAGTTCTACATTTGTTCACTGCCTTTCCAGATGATGTATCGATGGGGGAAATCTTATTTTAAGTATCAATCATTTTAAGATTGATACGTGTAGTTTATACCAAAAATTCTTGATGAAAAATTAAATAAGTTAACTTTTCGCGTACAAGGGAACATCGCAAAATTTTATTTTCCAATTTAGGAATTCCAAGCAACCCTTTCAATTATGTACTTGCGAGATTGACATCGAATATCTGAGAAACTAGGCCGAATCAAGGGTTGTGTACTATTCACATGAGATGGATAATTAATTCCTTCATATTCCGGTATCAGATTTCTCCATTTTCCAGACTGAAAAATATAGGAACGTATTTGCGCTATAGTAGCTACTCTTGTAAAAATATAAATTCAGTGCAACAAAAGGCGTAAAATTCTTTTATGCCCGAATATCCCCAATTATAGCAAATTTTTTGTCAGTGTACTCAAATTCAAACTCGCGTATTAAATTATGTTTTAATTAAATTCTATATGCACAAGCATATTATTCCGTTTTGCTGTATGATCAATATATGCGACCAAATTAGATGTCATCATTGCAGCAAAATTTAAATTGCTAGCGAAACACGTGATTGATTAAACCCCGCAATATTATAACCAAATAAATAAAAATAAGCTCAAATGGAAGAATTATGAATTTTTACCTTTAAAATAAAGGAAGAAATGAAATCCTACTATCCTGATATAATTAGGGTGGACGGACGCAACGTGGGCTAACAATTTAATTCGGCTTGCAGAGATATGAAGAAAGTCGATATAACCAAAACTTGATGAGACAACTGTGGGCTGTCTCGATGAAAAAACAGAAAAACAACAAACAAATAATGGAGATGAATGGCATAATAAAAATTTGATAGAAATTGAATTAAACTTGTTTTTCGTGAGGCTGGAATTAGGATGGACATTTTGATCATTTCGACGACGACGGGTTAAATTTTAAATCAATGCGACGTGGATATCGGAAGAAAGTAAAAAATTAGTCATTTTAGGAAAGTTTTAAAAGAAAAAGTAGTAATCGATTTTAAATTCAATAAAAATATTTTGAATACGAAATTGAACTTCAAATTGAACGCTCTCGCTATCAAAAAACGTTTAGAGGGTCTAATTTTAATAATGTCATGGAGTTGATCTAGTTCTTCTGATGTATTTCTGCAACAGTTGAACGTTTGCTGCCAGAATTCGAATGTAATGTGTTATTCGTGACTGGGTTTGGGTATTATTTGTGTCGAGATTCGGAATATGAGTAAAAGTTGCCAGGAACTGTGGAAAAAAATAAAAATTTTGTCTATTGCCGAATGTTGGTATTGAGAACCGGGTTCGATATTTGCGAGTTTGAATAAGTAAATAACTCTTTGTGAGCAGAGCTTTCCTTCTACTATTTTGTTGCTCGCGGCAATCTGCTATCCATTGCATTTTCTTTTTTCGTGACTATTGTGCACACATGTCCACTTTCTAATGAGATTTTACGAACGGGAAATGATATCCAAACAGAACGGTTATCATTTTGTTTTCCGTTTCATATGCCCAAAACCAAATTGGAACGTAGTTTAGATTACCTGCTGCAATTTGTGGCACAGATTTTAATTTCAAAATGAAAATTATCATAAGAAAACAGATTTAGGTGAGGCGACGGATTCTATTTGTCTATTTGCTTAAGCTTGTCTATTTTCTTTGGCTCGGTAATTCTTGTGAGTTTTCACGATCATTACGACTGTGTACAAACCGGCAACTTCTTGAAACACAAACAGAATTATATTTTTACCGATTTATTTTTTATCTTAGAGTTTTAAGAGTAACTACGTTTTAAAATGCCATTAAGCAAGTCTTTTGGGATTTCAGCGATGAAGTTTTGTGAATTGGCGAGCGCTGGCGTGATGAGATATTGACGTAGACAATAAGGCTTTAAACGAAGGTGGCGAACTAAAGTTTGTAGGGGGTGTGTGTGTACACAAAAGTGAAAGTGTTACATTTCAAAGAAATTTATTCAGCATAATGGCGTTGAATTTTTAATTTTTTATCTATTTTAATGGCTTAATTTGAGCGAAGTCGACAATTTTTATTATTAAAAGTTTTCGCGTTTTTCGAGGAAAAATGAAACAAATTTTTTAATTCGGTTAGCTTATTATCTGACAGAAATTCTGGCTTGGACATAAGAATTTTGTGTTCGTTTTAGAAGCAGTGACAATGTGCGTTGGGAGTAAACACGACGGTAAGCTGCAGACTGTTGTTATCGCACGTACTTCGCCTTTGCAGAAATCCATTGGAGGAAAGCAAACTCACGATCGTGTAGGTGCTTGCATATTCGTCCATCATTTCAGAATGGTCACAAGCTTATGTTGTAAAAACAATGTTCGCTATATACGAAATAGTTCTTTCATTCGCCCAATATTTTTTGCCAAAGCACGTTTTGATGAGAATTTCCTTCCGACTGCGCTTATTCCATTAACGAACTCGAAAATAGCGAACCACAAAAATCAAAACTCAATTAAAATATCCTCTTTCAATTTATTTATATTATTGTCACCAGAAACTTCTTCGGGGTAAATTGTGCAAATTTAATAAAACAGTTCGGATCAAAATCCTTTCTAAATTGAAAATTCACTTGTTCAGCTTTTCCAAAAATGTCAAATCCACTTTAGATTTTTTACATTTTTTAATCCCCCGACTCTATGTTTATTTGGTTATCCCTTTGGAACATAAATTGAGAGCTTTAATTAATTCCTGAAAATATTTAAATAACTTTCATTTTTTAATTTACTTCAAAGTACGTTTGTAAGCAAAAACAGATAAATTCTGACATCTTAGTTTTTTAAATAAGTTTACGTGAGGATTAACTTGGGGTAAAAATGTAAAAACGTGAAAACTAAAATTTTTATGACCCTATTTAATTGAGTTACATTTTTTTACAGAAATAAGGCCTAATCCCTTTTCCCACACGCAGTCGAAGTAAACATTTCATTTTGCGTCTCTGTTCTACCGCAAACTTTAAATCGGTTTACATAGGCATTGCAAATACATTGGGGAAATGCAGATGTAAACCACGAGGCCATTCTACCGTGTAGCCCTTTAGGCTTTCAATTCAGTTTGCGTAATATCTGCATGTAGTATTCTCTTTGTCTGAGTAATTTTAAATAACTAAGTAAACGTTTATCAGTTTTCTCATTATCAATTTTACATAAATTTCCACACTCACTGCTTATATCCTACTATACAGTAATTTATACTACAACAGCTTTAAAACGTGTCTATTGATATCGCAGATTTTTATCGACACATCCAAAAAATACTTCGACCCGATATAGAAATCCGAGGACTTATCGGGTTGAACAAAACTGCATTTTCTATTTCCCACATATATTCTATTTATTGCAAATTGAGGTTGTCGATTATTTCCAATCCATTCCTTTAAAATTAAAATCATTTTTATAATTTTTAAAAGTTTTGAAACTGCACTTATAAGGTAATATGGTTTGGTACTGCAGTTGTACCTGATGAATTATCCGTCAAGCCAGGAACATTGTATTTAACAATATTAAATCCCAACAAAACCAGCATTGTTAAAATATTTCGAATATGACGTTCAATTATGTACTCTATAATATATTATTATAATATTATAACATTGCTAAATGTTTGTTTTGTTAAGATTTAACATTGTTAAATACAATATTCGTTAACCCTGCGGATAATTCGCTCGAGTCTGTGAGAGGATTTACTCAAATAAACGAAAAGTTAACCATGTAAATCAATCTTTTACCAGTGAAACTGCGGAAACTTTTCATCAATTCGGTAGAAATTAAATATTTCTTCTTCAGGAATTCTTCGGAAATACACAGTTAGACGTAAGTGGTGGAGACCTTTTCGTAAAGGGTCCACCTGCAGTAGACGATACCCTCTCTCCCAATTAAAAACCAAACATTTTGTTCGGTACAGATCCGACGAGTGCTGTTTTGTGATGAACGTTGTGTTGAATGTTTTTCAGTCTGATACGGCGCGGTTATTTTAAAGCATAAATTAATGAAACATTAGCTTTAAATTAATCATAGGATACAAATATCAATAATGCCCAATACTAACTTGATAACACACGATAACTCGAATCTGTTTACATGTTCTATAATGGAAACATTGGCAGTTGTAAGCTTGTATTACTTTTTCAATTCAATATTTAATAAGCTGGTTGTGGAAAATATATTTCCAAAGTTCATACATTTATAATTTTCGGTTCTTTTGGTCTGTGTTTAGCCTTATCCCGCCGTATCAATTTACCAATATTCAGCCTTGCAATTTCCACTCCGTCGATAATATTTACAAAATAAAATAAAAACATCTCAAAACAGACCAACATGTTGCTATTGATCTTTCATTGTGGGAAACTGACCATCGTGGAGAAATGTAAACAAATAAGCAGATGATAATATAAAAAGTTTTGTTATTTTATTTTCTCAAGGATCTAAATTTTTCCGCACTACAATGTATGGAAAGGACTTATTTTATTTTTCAACTGCAAGAAAGTATGAAAATATATCAGTATGTAGATGTAAAAACTACCATTTGATTCACAGGAGATTACGTTTGTATTACACTTTGGTAGAAACCGGATATTACAGCCGTATTGTGTTTATTCACACACTCAGAGAAATTATTGACTTTAAAATCAAATGTTAATACTTTCAATTTAAAAATTTTCATTCTCATTTAAATTTTAAAAGTAACACTTTTAATTTTAAATTGTGCTTTGAATAATTAAGAATGGCGTTTTATTTTTTCCCAATATTAAAAGTTGCAATGTTAATTCAAAAATTTAAAGTGTAAAGAATATAATGTACATGATGCATTTTAACCGTGAAACAGTTGACACAAGAAATAAATGCAATTTATGTGTGGGTTTGACTATCATAACGTTGATAAGAAACCCGCGAAGAAAATTCTTTCATCTGCAGAATAGCTTTTAATGGCTTTTAATCGCCGTTTACACGTGTAAGGTGTAATATAGTGAGAAAGTGTTTCTTATAAGTTTAGTGAAAAGGGTGTAGAAGATTTTGTTGGTTTAGTTTAAAATCGATAAAATGTTAATGCCTGAAAATTTGGAAGAGGATCTACTGAAAATGAAGTTCAACTACAGAGAAATCTGGGGGACGGGACCGCCGAAAATGTAATTGAACTTCAGGAAAATGTGGAGGAAACCCCTACCAATGTGAGAAAAGCTGTTTGCTTGGAAAAAGAAAGAGGTAAGTTGCTAATTTGTTTCAGTCATACTTACAAAATAAATTGACCATAAAATAATATTATGTAAAATGTACATTTTAAGTTTAAAAGTGAACACTTTTAATTTCAAGATGAAGAAATATAAAAATCAACAGCAACACTTTTATTTTAAAACTGATTCAAGATTAATTTCTGAAAAATAAGTTTTTCATATTAACAGAAATTTTTAACAAACTTTATTAATTTCAATAAATTTAATTTATTCAGTAAGTAGTTTTATGAAATAATATTCAGGTACCTATGTACTATAACTTTTTATTATATCACTACATTTCCATTATTATTTTTTTGTAAGATAGATTATAATTTGTTTAATCAAAAAATTGTTGATTGATTTAAAAATTGAAATTGTTGTTCCACACCGAAAGGCCGAGCTAAAAATTATGTCCAGTCTGAGATTTAAATACAGAATTTCCGCTTATTACTTTTGTTCATAATTAATTTAAAAGTGTACATTTTTAATTTTGAAACGAAGCAGAACAAACAAGTACGAGTAATATATGAACATCGCAAATTTTAAAATAATTTGTTTTTAAATTTGAAATGATTTTGAATATTTTAAAATTACGAAAAATAGATTTCTGCTGTACTTAAAAAAATTATGCAATACAGTCGATTTCCTCAAGATAGGAAAAATAATTACGATACAAGTTTAATATTATATTATTTTTTTATTGATTTAAGGGAGTCGAGTGTAGTTAAACAATTTTTATTCTGGTTATCAATTTTGCTTTCACTATTAATTTATAGTCTTAGTTTGTTAATTCTGAAATATAATTAAAATTTATTTAAAAAAATAGTTTCGAATTGACGAAGAGACCGTTGCGGTTCATTCCAAGATTAAGGAATGGTTTAACCATGAGGAAGGAAGTATTGGAACATATTCATCTTCATCTTCAACTTCTTCGGCACAAAATATTCGTCTGCGAAAGGTATCAACATAAAAGTAATTTTTCTGAAAATATAATATCAAAAAAACTTTTCAGTCTGTGAAAACTGTATTAAGTCAAACTTCGAAAGGGCAAAATTTGATACAGTATTATACTGAACATTCTATTTTTTCTGAAGAACTACGAAACCAATTGGTTCAAATTATAATAGAGGACGTTATTTGTTCGAAAATTAGTTTAAAACCAAAAGATTTTGAAATCATAGTTGAGGAAATCATAGAATTATTTCCCAACGAAAAAGAAATTCTGTAAGGCTTTTGGAATAAAATGTTTTAAATGTTTACCTTAATTTAATTCTATTTTCAAGGACTACTATTATATTCGTCGACAACCCAAAAAAAATCCTAGTGGCAAGTTGTATGGTAAATATTTTAACAGCAAAACCAAAAAATTGAAAGTGGATACAAGTTCTAATGGTTCATCTAATACTCTCCAAAATAACAATCGTGAAATTGTTGAAGTTGATGAATCAATTTCAAGGGCATTAAAAGCTACCTTGCAAAGAGAAAATTCTAACTGGAGTGACATTTGCGATAAGTGGGAAAAAACTTTCTCTCTTCGGCAAAAAGAACTGAAAAAGTTATCTAATATAGACTTCATCAGTGCTTGGCCTAAATTAAAAGATTCTAGAGCCCCACAATTGGTATGAAAAAATTATGTAAACCCCATTAACATATTCTAATTTTATGTTTCATTACAGATTAATATTGACTTCAATATTTTATACCCAAGTAAGGAACACTTATTGATTGGAGAATGGGAAAGGTTTAAAGAAAAAAGTAAAACTTTTTATGAAGATAATATTCACAATCCTGCCTGCAAAAATCTTTTACAAATTGCAAAAACTACTAAAAATAGAGGTAATTAGTTATTGGCAAGTGATACTTAAGTAACACTTACAGACATTTATATTATGTCGGAATAATTTTCTTACATTTTTTTTTTAAGATGGTGAAGACTGTATTTTTGCAATTATGTATGAAAATAACGAAATATATGTATTTTGTTATCCAATAGAAATTCGCAAATTTGACAATCATTTTCAGTCTTTTGAAGTTGGTCGAAAAATAGATATTATTAAAATTAAAAAAATGTCCAAATTAATAATGGTAAAACATATTTAAGAAATAAGAATTATTTGTGAAACTGTAGGTAATAGTTATGAAAAACAAAATTTTTATTTTTATCTGCCATAATATCATCTATGATATTATTGTAAATTATATTTTTTAATTTAAAAAATTCTTGGTTATAAGTGGAAATAAATGGTTAAACAATATAATCTATTGCCAACGTTTTGACGTATTTATTACAGTCAACATCAAGGCTAAAAATATACAGAAAATACACCAAAAGAATAATTACATCAATAAATTACTAAAAAAATACTACTTGAAAATTAAAGCTTACCAAAGAAATACGAACGACAATTATTAAATTAAATATTAAATATTTTGTTAATTGAGGCAACTTCAATAATATAATAGAAATGTTAACATTGTATAATAATTTATTATTATTAGTAATTTATTGGATGAGTTATTTTTATAATTATATTTTTAAAGAATTTACACATCTATAGTCCGAAGTGTGTTGATGTACGGCGCGGAAGTGTGGGATCTAAGTTCAATAAATAGACGAAAATTGCTGGCCACAGAAATGGACTGCTTAAGAAGAAGTTGCAGAAGATCGAGAATGGAAAGAATAAGGAATGAATGTATAAGAAGAAGCATGAATATGGACACTAACATAGCGGAAGAAATCGAAAAGAGACAACTTATATGGTTCGGCCATACAAAGAGAATGGGGGAGGATAGATGGCCGCGAAAAGTATTGGAATGGATACCGCCAGAACGGAGAAAAAGAGGACGGCCTAAGAGAAGCTGGAGAGATGATATAGATGGGGCGATGATTTCCAGAAATATAAACGAAGAGTTATGCCGGGATAGACAGAGATGGAAACTGGGAACGGAGAGGCGGCTCCAGCCGTAGAAATCCGTATATATATATATATATAAATTATTTTGTAAATAAAATTATTTTATTATATAAAATATAATATTATTAGAAACGTAGTACGAATATTATGTGAAATTAGTATATAAGTTTTTATTTTTTAGTATTTTCTTGAAGTGTTTTGTAATTTTACTGTTTTATTATTTGTATTATTTATAATTTTTGTAATTTTCTATAAATTTATAATTTCTTTTTAATTTATATAATATATTTATATTCCAATAAACAAAGTTTAATTTAAAAACTGCATTTTTAATTTAAAAGTACCCAGACTGCATTCCAAAATAATTCACTTTTAAATTAAATGGTTGCACATTTAAAAAAAAAAATTTCACTTATAAGTTAACATTTTTCACTTTTGAGTTAACATTTAGCACTTTTCAGTTAACATTTTGCACTTTTAAAATACAATAATCTTCACTTTCGAGTTAACATATTAACTTTTAATATGAAAATTGTTCACTTTTGAATCAATAGTGCCACTTATGAATTAATTAACCTTTATATTTGAGTCAAAGTGTTGCTATTTTAAATTAAAAATTGTTTACTATTTACTTCAACATGTAACATTTTTAAATAAAACATATTACACTTTTATTTTAATACTATTCGCTTTTAAATTTACAATGCTTTTTATACAATTTTCATAGTAAAATTAAAAATCAAATTTTCAATTTAAAGATTTTCAACCTTAGCTCCCTTTCATGTTTAAAAATTTTTGAATCAAGTACGTTTTCAATTGTTTTTAAAGTGTTATTCTCTGAGTGCACTAGATAATCTTAGTTCAAAACAAAATTGTTGAAAACTGAAAAAGGCTGGAGGCAAAATAAATGTTAGGTTATATTAAATTCATAGAATTTAATTTCTAGACAAATCAAATATCACGCAAGCAACTTTCTACAGCAAAGTTATTTTGTTTCAGGTGAGTTAACCTCCATATTTCTTCCTCTTTGTGGTCACTGACCAGCAGCTGGTAAGTCGACTTGTGGTGTTGGATAACATTTCATGGACACAAATAATAATTGTAAAGTTTTGATTTGGTATAAAGATTTGCTAATGCATTCTCGTGTTACGCTGTATTCCAGACCGTCCATTTTGGATAAAGTATGCATTGTATGTGTTTACCCTAAAGTTTGGGGTGATATTTATTAAGTGACCTCTCTTTACGGTTCGATCCTCGCCTAGTGCTCAATTAATTTCGGCGTATTACAGTCGTTAATGGTCGACTACAGCTCCGAGAAAGAAATTGCATCAAACATGTGGCAAATATGTACATTGCGGGGATGCACCAGATTCAGTAAAGTGTAAATTATTCCAATCTATTCAATTTCGAGAACGTTGATTGCTTGTGACCGCACAATCATGTGTGCGTGCTAACCAACGGTTTCCGGAAATCCGCTTCTCGAACAACTCGAACCGATTACTCCTAGAAACTGTCATTTCCAGATGTCGAAAACGGCGCCTCTGCCATTTCACGCGATTGCTTTTGTCCTTTTGTCCTTATCTTTAACTAAACATAATAGTTTTGTGATAGTTACTTGTATATGTGCTATATGTTATCTCATCGCGATACAGTAAAACTTCAAAGTATTGAAAGCATTGTTCGCTTGCGTTCGGAAAATTCAAAACAAAGGCTCGCATTTTCTTTGAGCTTAGTAAATTCAAAATGGTTATTGTTTTACTATTAACTTTTAAAGAGGTGTATTGCCATTAAGGAATTAAGTCAGCTGTTAGTACAGCCAGTTTAAACGAAACAATATAAAGTTTATCCCACTGTCATTCGCTTAAGTACTAATTACATTAAAACAAAGTGATTTAGACTTAATGCATGATTGAATTTAATTAGATAAATGTCACAGCACGGAAAATGGCACTTCGGTGTCGACACTAACAAAGATAAAAGCAAAATCCCGTACAGAACATTTATTTTCTAAACTTTTTAATGAAGTTTTATTCAAAAAATTAGAATCGATTTTTTGCAATTAATTGAAATGTATTGGACATTAACGTTTTAACAAACAAATTACTTTTATTTTGTTATAATTAAAAAATATTGCTCACTTTGTCGGCACATTTTCTTCAAAACGCAACATTTTGCTCTCGAACCGCAAAAGGTTTCCACGACCTACTTCGCCCGATGCTTGTTTGGCTAAAAAATTGTTTTTATTAAATAATATTGGATTTCCTATATATATGGCAATATAAATTAATACGTTATGTTTAGCTGGATGATTACAAAGCGGTGGACTAAAACACATTTTTTACATCCCGCAACATAGATTTGTGTGTCGCGTCGACTCTCCCCGGGCCTTTAAGCGTTTTTATATTTCATATGGCTAGCCAGCGTTTTTATTTAGTATAGAAAAGGGTTGGTCATAGAATTTATGAACGAATAATTCTTTTTCCCTATCTGGTGGTGCTCGGCCGTTTCATACTTCAGCACTTTGCACTTTAAACGCGAAACAATTCATAAATGGATCTGCCGTATAAAATCGCATTATTGGTTTGGGAAATTCCATTGTTCCAACTATTTTAGTGCTGCGAGTTGTATTTTCATTACTTTAGCTCTTCTGCTTATTCTAAAAATGTTTTAATAATGCCCGCCGATGGACGGATTTATTTTTGTGCATCAGCCTCTTCTTCTATTGTTTGTTTTGTTACTAATGAGCTCAGCGACGTATAGCGTCCCGCAAGGTATTCTCCAAAAAACGGGTATAAATGCTATATGGACCGAAAGTAAAGTTGTTTGGAAGAGCGCTTCGTCGATCGCTGGCAATAAACTTGCTCTGTTCATGCAGAAACAATTTCTCCTGTCAAACAAGACAGCAGACGATTGCAATTTACTTTGTTGTTTAATTGAAAATTTAACTTGACGAACTTTATCGGGTTATAAAAATAATGACGCCGGCCATGTTCGGTTTGAAATGTCAATTTATATTACAAATAATATTATTCTTCTTCAGTATTTCCCATAAAATTTACTCGAAAACAGTGCACAAAGTAGGTATAGAAATAAATAAAAGAATTTAAAATTCATATGACTTTATGAAGGTAAAATGCGACTTGACCCTTCTTTAATATTTTATATATATATATATAGTCAATGAAATTTTATAGACACTATTTTTTATTCGCCATCGTTATCACATAAATGACCCTTTCACGATATAGAATCCTTGAGCGTTTTCCTTACGACTTTGTTTCAAATTTATGAAGGTGTAAGTTGAATACTGTTTTTTTATAACAAAAATTTTATCGTGCCAAATTTTATTACCTATAACGATTTTTAATTAAATACTTTCTATTTCCAATTCTTTTAAACCAACAACTGCATACTCACTTAATTATTTCCTTATGAAATAACTTTTACATTGATTTTTGAATATTAAATAGAACTACTAATAAGTATAATTCCCCAAGCCACAATTAACTAAAATTATGTTCCATTGTTATATCATGTATCTTATCGTACGGATCGTAACAATTATGAACAAAAACTAACATATTATGCTTTGTTTAACCTTTAACATGATAAAAATTTCGTGAACTAACCCGATATTAAACTTGTGAAAAAAATCTTGTCGGAATATAGCAGATATTTATATTTTTTGCTATAATGAAACACGAAATACAACAAATTTTGTTTGTATACATCCAAATAAACTACGTTGTAGTCGACGAGTTATTTTACTTCCAACAAAATAATATAATGTATTTCGGTATAAATATGAAATGAAAACATTTTATAAGTAATTCAATTAAAACATTTTTCCAGACAACTTTTGATAAAAAAATTTAGCCAACAGCATAAACTGGATTAAATGCGCCAGAATCGGCACTGTTTAACTACTTAAAATAAATTTAAAAATACACAAACCGGTCTATTTTAAAATTTTGGGCCAGTACCTAAAAGACATAAAACATCGAATTAGGTTTATTTGTTGCCACCTGTTGGAGCTGCAAGATTGGCAGTATGATAAATTAGAAACTACTGCACATTTAAAATTTCGCCGCTTTTGGAAAATGGTTTTCCCACAAAGCACATTTTAACGTATGTTTTGATGGCCTTTGGACATCTGTGATCTGGTACCTGAGAGATTTCAAATGCAACTGTTAAAGTTGGTAATGTTTTCTACCTTTGAAGTGTACTGAAGCTTTGAACTGAAGAACTGTCTGGCTGTCCGAATATGCAGATGTCTTAACCATTGTAACCTCTAGTTTGACTCTAACTACCGGTAGTACGTATATTACATCACAGGATAATCTGTTCTATTATAAATTTGATTGATTGTTCGTAATCTCACCTCTGGAACAGTCATGGATTCAATATTCGTGCTATGGAAACAATGTCCTGTTGTGTGAGTAGTTACATAATTATTATGTAGTACACGTAGGTACGCAAGTGACATACATTGTTGGGAAAATCTGTTCGGCCCCGATACATTGTCGTCTCTTTACTTTTGACTAATGAAGTGGTAGAGCGAAAGCAATCACTCGTTTTATTATCGGTAACTTTCAGAGCTCTGCAGCGAAATATTGTTTGTAATATTATTATTATAATTTAACGTAACTTCCTAAGGACAAATTTAAATTAGAAATTATAAATGGAAGGAGTTTATATTTCTTTCAAAAGGATGTATTTAAGCACGTGATAAAAATATGAAAAGCATTCGAAATCTTATCGTAATTAACTGGGAGCATTGAAATTGTTAATTAGAGTGTGATAATACACGAAGTTAATTACATTTTTGTAATAATTTATCTTCGCATTAAAAAGTTCTGAATAAAGAACACGCGGAAATTAATTATCTTCTTACATTATATGGGGGCACAGTAGACGAATACTTTTATGAATATAATTTGACCACAAAACCACGCATAAAATACACGAATACGGCAGAACTACCGCAAAATAAGTTGAAACTGAAAACACGTGACCCGGGGCTTGTAGAGGGATGTCCGACTCTTTTATTCAATTCGAGTATGTGGCCCTAAAGCAACCCGGATTCAGTCAACAATGGAACAATTCCCACCCCCGGATTCGTGTCCCTATCCCCAGAGGTTTAACAGCGTTTGGCCTGCTACTGCCAGCTCATTAAACTTTGTTTGATAAAACTTGATCTAATCGTTAAGTTGGTTCCGATAACAATGTGTGTCCTTAAAACTGCTCAAGTTGTGCATATTACAAAAACCCTGTTAAGCCTGCTTCACACTCATCGATCGTTTTCGAATTTATACTAAATAATTGCCACGTCAAATTTTTAATTCGTCCCCCCCGTTTAGTCCGCATCACTGGCAACGATTGTTTTTATTTATTTATAATACATAATTTCGACGTCAAAAATTGAAAACATTTTTTTATTTACTTTCTCGAACATAAATTTCTGTGGTTTATATTTTATTAAGAATAAGCAGCTGCGGTAACAAAGTAAGAAGAAAAGTTCCAAATCCTCGCCGAACTTCTGCAAGGGATTGGTGTGACCCATCACAAAAACGATTGAATACAACGATCCTAGTTTATATAGAAAAAGAATTCGCAACAATAAACTCCAATTTTTAGAGAAAGTTTCAAAACGCGATATTTTAAAAATTGGAGGTTATCAATGAAATTACCATTACTGTTAGTACAATCATCGATTTTATGTTCTCGAGTGTGCAATTTAGTTCTGTTACTATAAAGGTGGGTGAGTATTGAAAGAGAATGGAATTTATTGATTGCTACACCAAAATGAGGGAGGGTGCGAATCTGGGGTCAGGTGAGACATTCCTGTTCCCTTGTAAAACAGTCTCTTTCTACTCCTATCGCTAAGTATGTCACATTTTGTATACCAAATAAATTTTAAACGATGCGCATTTTAATTTAAAATTTTTGAGCTTGAAAATATTTTGCGCCACGCACAAAACGGTATGGGCAAAATAAGAAATAGGAGATTAAAAAAATTAGGAATTAGTCTTTCATTGGTTTAATTGGCTGAAGCACGTGGGCGCAATCCATCGAGATGCGAGTTTAAGTCTCTTGGGCCTGTTCTCTCCAAATCTAATCTGTGACCCTTAACTTTATCAAATGACTTTCGAAGCATTAAAGTTGGAATATATTTTTAGTGTGATTACATATTTTCGCTTAATTAAAATTTTTTTAACGGACGCAGACTTCGTGAGATTATTGCAAATTGAGGTTAACATAAAAAATATCGAAAGGAAAATTTTATTCGGTCTTTTAGTAGACTGAGCATCCAGGGATTTGATGTTTGGTCATTTATCATTATAATTCAACAACAGTAAATGGTTACGACCTAATGCCATCATAAGCGCTCGTATCCTAACACATCGATCTTCAGAGCTTTGATCTCTATCATGTGGTATTTCTATAACATTGTGGTTTTTGTTCGTAATGAAATTAATTGATTTGGCCCTTTGTTTTCTATGTTACAAACAGATACCTATTTTAATTTTAGTTATTGCTTACCATTCGATACAATGGAGTTTTTTACCTCAAATTTCAATGTAATAAAAATAACACAAAATACATGCGGATTAAATGAACAGTTTGCGATAACACACGACACAAATCATGTTACTTCATTATATTCCAACATTCCTGCGGTATTTTCCGAAAAATCTTTTTACAAGTTGTCTGATTCTCGTATTTACTACGGGGATTACTCTTAATATATTATATTATAAAAAATTTTAAAAATTTGTTTCGATTTTCCTATAAGAATTTACAGCGGTGTCGTGTCGCACGACGCAGTCGTCCTGTTGCAGTTATATTATATTATAAAAAAAATTAAAAACGCGTTTCGATTTTCTTATAAGAACCTAAATAAGTTAACCACGGGGTTAACAGCCCCTCTTTCTCCTGTGTTCATATTTAAACGTCAAGGTAAAAATGGAGAGAAATAAATTGTAGCTTCCGTTGCAGATAAACAATTGTCCAATAAGTAATAAACTTGGCGGCGAACGTAGACATAATTATTATTGCATTCCAGAAATATTTTTTAGCTAGGTTATTAAACTGTATATTATAGAAAATTCTAACTACCCGTTTCAGTTTTTGCCATGTTTTTTTGAAGCACTCTTACAACATGCTATCCTAAATATTCCCAGTTATTAACGTTTTCGGAGAAGCGATTCCATAATAAACTACTCGGCTATGCAGAATGTTTCAAACAATTACAAAAATATTTAATTTTGTTCTCCGTTGTTCATATCTCGAAATTAAAATTAGCTATTATTGGCATTAATTGATATTGCAATTATTATTTAATTAACTATCAGTTATAAGCATTTGAATATTGCATTAATAAAGTAATATTGTATCAAATTTAATGACCACCCCAATTGGTAACCGTTTCTAATTAAATTTGTATCACAAATAACAATTTTTTAAATTAATATTGCAATTCATTAGATTTTAACCTTTACACTAACTTGTTTTCATAAAGTGCACCCCCCAGACCCCCTGGATTGGCACTTGGCGTAGCTCAGCTTAAGCTGCTATAATTATAAAACTACTTTGAAGACATAAAGGGTACAAACCGGGGGGTCTGGGCGGTATGGAATACCCTCCAGTGCAGTATTGTTAATTTTAAATAAAACAAGGGGTCATCACTAAAATATTTGTGTAGGGGTACAAGCATTGCATTTTAGAGACACCGCAATGTATGTATTACATAAATTAATAAGAAAATATTCCAGCAGTTTATTTGCCTAGGTTATGCCGCCGTTACCTTTCATATATAACAAAAATTAATATCATAAAAATTTTGCCATTAATATTAATATATTTTTACGAAATTTATTATATAAATTATTAGGAAAATAATACGTTTATGTTCGTAGTTTTATTTTTTTATGGATATTACAGTTTCGCCCTTGTAAGTTATGAAATAACCTACAATTATTTCTTTGTAAAACATTTTTGAATAAAAAGTCAATAGACTGTAGTCTATCTAATATTATCACTAGAGGAGATCACTTTATATTTCCAGAGGTCTAATTGTTTATTTAGAGACGGACTGAAGGGAAACTTTTTGGGGGGGGGGGTGCATTATTGCGACTTTTAGGCCTAACAACCTATGCAAACCAATACTATATTTTTATTATACAAAATCTTGTACTAAGCAATTGCAGTACCGGAAATATACAATTCGTGCTAAATCTATCTTTGCTGAAATGCAATTTGAATAAAATTTTAAATAAAATTACTTGGACCTTCAACAACCTATCATTAAACGATTAACGTCTGCAAAACATACCATTAGCCAAAATACCACTCTTGCACGTGCTATTACCATAACATAAATACCAGAATAATAAATTTATCAATTGTACTGTATTATTTAATGGATATCCGAATTAAATTTATGCTTATAAACATTTTAATATAATTTACATTTTCCTATATAACATTTATTAATATACTATGTATCTACATATCCAATCTGTTTCAATGTTTTGGAAATCTTGATACTGTATTGGTCGATTGATAAATTTAATATACTGTAAATAATTAGAATTATTCATTAATTTTCATTTAAAACACGGTTTATTTTAAAATTATTTTCAGTTATTATGTTTACTTTATATTTTGTATGCTAATTTAATTTTATAAATTGGTAACCTATTTAGTTGTTTTATAAATTATGTCTGTAGATGTAGTTTTTTTAAATGTTTTGATGGTTTATCCATACGTAACAAGGAAAACAATTAATATTTGCATTGCATAAATAATTTGGTTTATTTTTTATATTATTAAAAACGAATGGAAGACTGGAAATATTTGCAATAATAATAAATGTTAAGAAGCTTTGTCGATTTGGAAATATGTGCTAATCCAGCTCTGGTTAGTTGCAAATTTGAATAAAATTTGATAAAACTACAGTAGGTAATTATTATTGCACGTTGTATACTTTGTATTACAAATTTATATTAATATCATAATAAAACAACTGAATAATTTCGTTGGCAGCGAATTCATTAATTGCAGTGAATTATTTAATAGACATCCGTGTTTAATTTACTATTATAAATAATTTTTTAAATATTCATTACTTGTTTGTGCTCAATACAAACTTATCGTCCATAATTTCTAACTTTCCGCATCCAAAGACAGGAACTCTTTGAAATTATGTCGAATAGAACAAAAAAGAAATTTAATTTAATTTTAAAATCGTTGCCTGGCAAGAGAACATACATTTTGCCAGTATCGTAAATATAGTGAAGAAAACACACCCAACATTAATTTACTTGCAATTCTAAATAAGGATCAGCTGCGTTTAAAAAATACAATTTTCCATTTTCAAATTAACTTGATTAATACAACGGCTTTTACATTTAACAGTTGCGACATAATTTAAAATTTTTGTAATTATATCAGTTAAATTTTTCCTAATTGTTAAAAATTGTTATAATTAATCTTTTGCAATATCCGGCAATTTTTCGTAGTGGCGAGGTAACGGGCTCGTTTGAGTAGTTGGCTGTCATTCCAAATATTTTTTTAAATTTTTTACAGGTTTAAAGTAATTTAAATGTTTTATTTTAAATATCACCCGTTTATTTCTTATTCGCTGGAATTGATTTTCCGATAAGTCTACCTTCCCGAGCAATTATTTAGCCCTAAAGATTTTCTGAAGAATGGAGTTCACCGTCGAGAGCTTGGGTGACATGCATGTGCTTTGTTGTTGTAATTACAATTAAGCTCTCGGGTATTGCAAGTTTATTGTGTCGATGTAAGTATATTGTTTGTTTAGAGGAAAGCGTGAAGGGTATGATAATGCAAAATTTAATATGATTATTGGTTAAAAATATTATGTAATATTAAGGATTATTGTACTTATACAACATCAATGCTTCAACTAAGTCTGACTAATTTTACGGTGTACGCCTTCATCAATTCATCAAGTAGGGAATCTCGTCTAAGCGATTCATCGTTGCACCAAAATGAACCTTATTTCGGAAGGGTACAGATTGTGTGTAATCTGTCCGCATTTATATTCGCCTCTTCCGCTGTTGCACTTAATACATCTTCAAGACATCAAACGCTGAATAATTTAATGCATGCAGATTTATCCTTATATCAAGTATGAACTTGAAACGATTTTACAAAAGCGAGAGCCTAAACATTTAAATTCATAAAATATGTAAAAGTCAATATAAACGTACACAAGCATTTACCATAAATAAAGAAGGGATACTCGGCCTTCCATTACATTCGTCGGTACTTGTGCGAACAACGCTCTTCTCCCGCAGGCGATGCTACTACAAGTTTGGTTTCAGCCTGAAACTTCCGACCACATATGGAGCGGATATATTTACTAATGAACCCGAGACCGGATCCATTAATATTTTCCGAATTGTATTTGACTATCTGTTTTAATAAAATTTACAAATACACCGTTTAGCAATGTATTACATCCCCAATATTTTCCATAACTCTTCTAATTTATCTACTTTTCTCCAACAGACATGGAATTAAAATTTTTCGATTAGTAAAAAATTTTCGTCCCTTCCAGGTCAGCAATTAATTATTTCATAATTTTTATTATCCCGCCCATGGTGTGGCGGGCATATTAACTCATTGTTCCGCAACGGAAGGCGTGAATCAAAAGAATCACAACTTAAGGTGAAGGTAAACAGCCCTAGAATAAACAGCATAATTATCGAACAATAACAATAATCTCGCATTACCCACCGAAGACGGTCCTTGCATGATAATATACAATAACAAAACTTGAAACTGTATAAACTTGGAAATTGTTACATAATTGAGATGGAAATTGCAGAGCGATGAAAGAAACCGAGATTATTAGAATTTGGAACAACAGACATCTTCATTGGTTCATCCCTGACCCACATTTTGAAAATACATAACCTAAAATTTTTATTTGGTGCCGTTGGCAAAAACCGAATCACTTTTTTTGTGTGACAGTAAATTCAACATTACATTGTGTCGCAATAAGCTAATATACATTATCCAGGGCTAAATCTGATTGTAATTTTATTGGGCAAACACAATTTTCTCTCGTACCCATTTCCAATTGTTTAATATAATAAAAAAAAAAACGTAATGTATCGAGGTAGGAAAAACAGTTGGTTTAGTTTTGTTTAAATTCAACACATTGGTAAATTTTTTATCAGATTTATTGATGAATTTACTTCTGAAATGGTGTTGTAGATTATGAAAGGATTTAATAGGTTTTGTTTTTATTGTTTTTCTCGCTACAATTGCATTAAGTTACTGTTTTATTGAATTTGTTCCATACTTCACCACTTTACTGTATAAATACTTTATAGTTTTATTGTCGAAATTGCTTAAAATTCTTCCCAGGTATTGATTTTTTGCAACTTTATGTTATTACCCACGTCGATTGGAATTAAATTTTTGCAAGCTTTATCAAACAAGGAAGCGATAGTTCGCGTCTATAATCTAAAACTTATCCCAAGAGTAAACAAAACTATAAAGACTATCTTACATGATGTCTTCTCTTTACCATTGTGATCAACGACAAAACTTTTCTACGGTTTACTTTAAAATTCAGGTGGATGATCCTTTTTATTCCTAGTCTAATTTTGAAAGAGACATAAACAAACTTTGATAGTTTTCCATAACGATTCATTGGTTTATTGTGAAGTTGTGACCGAACTACTAATTGAGCTTCAGTGTAAATCCTTACAATGTTCTTTTATCGCTTAAGCTACCAGTAGCTACTTGTATAAATTTTCGTTCAAACAAATCAAACTTCCTGATCCTTAAAAATATGGAAATATTTTCTAGATTAATTATTTCTCAATATGTTCAGTTAAAGTAACAATACCCTGTAATACCTTATCTTAATATTTATAATATTCAAAATTAACATGGTCAAATAAAAAAATTTGTTAATCCCACGAAGGCCTCCAGATAACAGCGACGTAAGTGTAAAGGCGATGAATATGTTTCCAAATAATATTTACCCCTGAATTTACATTTTATGACGGCTTAATTAATTAAAGTAAAAATAAACGGACACAGAGGTTTCAAGTCATCTCGCTATTGAAACATGACATGGACAGAAAACAAACGTTGAATTTTCCACTGTCAAATAAAATAATTTCGAAAGTGTCCTCAGTATTTGAATTTTCATTTAAACTACCAAATGGAAAATTCTTAAATTTACTTTTAAAAATAAGCAGTCTGTTGAATAGTCGAATAGAATTATTCGAATTAATAATTTAAACGTCACCAGTTTGTCATATTATTGGATTTTAATTTGACATAATATTGATATTTAGGTTATCTAGAATCTGAACTGAAACTGAATGGTTAAATAACTAACAAATGCAGATTCTTATTTAAATTTTAACTTCATTAGGCGGCTGTTACGACGGGAATGGTTTGGGGAGGATGAAAATATTAAGCTTAATCCGGCTTTGATTTCATGATCACAAATGAATATTGAAAGTGCTCTTTTTCGAACGGTAGAGGATACATTTTTTTTCAGGTTGACTTAACGTTTCTGAAATTATCAAAATCATTCTTGTAATCACTTTGTTTACCGAATTTAATCAATATTTTCATGCTTTAAAATAAATAGTAATAGATTCCAATCAACTGAAAATGTACAATCCAATTTTTGATAATATCAAGAATATTTTTGACTTTTATTTGACTTTTTTTTGTCATGTTTTATTATTAAAACTGGCGATTGTTATACAATGTAGCAAATAAACATGTAATTTTAGAAACATTTTAAATTTTTTTATAAAAAAATACAGAAAAATTATTGAACTGAAATAATAAATTAACAACAAAATATAATACATTAATAAAAAAATTATATTCTGCTTGTATCTTAGAACTACCAGTATACCATGTTGTGATAAACCCCAAGAGCCAAATAGTTTTACCTTGTATTTTTTTTATTACTATGTATGTACGTAGGTATATGTATTATACCTAATAATTATATATTATAATTAATCTTTTTTCGATACTATTCTACTATTTTATTTTAAAATGACAAAAATATAATTTTTATTATTAAAATAAAAATGTTTAAAAAGTACTTCGGGGATTTCCCGGCACTTCCTAATAAAAAAAAAACAATTAAATATTTGTAGCAGCCCCTCTGCCAATAAAGCATATTTATTTATATACTTACTGAAATAAAATAAGAAAAATAATTTAAAGTTTCGTATAATAGTCTAGCTGTGCCCCCACAGCATTTCATGTTAGTTTCTTGTTTATTTTCTTAATTTTAGTATATTTTATTATTTCTTAAGATTTCTAGTCTTTGATCTATTTTTTTGGGCCTTGGGTTATATCAATTTGGAGAGTTCTTTGATATCTTTCCGTTCCCACGAATTCTTGATTTTTAATTAATGTATCCCGTATAACTTTTATAATTTAAAATAATATCTTTGTTTTATTTTCTGTTTCATTATCATAATTATTCTGCAACATCGCCATCGGCAATTCGTTCCTCAGTAGCTCCTCTTTTTTTCGGTTTCTTTAACTTTGGAAATTACGTTAATGATATACGGCATCTTTCGTATTTACAGTTAGTAGATTTTTTAATTGGAGTAAATAATGTGCAGCGATAATAAATCTAATTATTATTAATAATTAATTTAGGAAGCAATACAATATTTAGTAACAATTTAAACTGCGTGTACTATTATCCCAATGCTGATTAAATTATATTGTGTGAAAATTTGCGTACATGATAAATCACTTCTTGTTCACTTTATGTTGAAGTGATATCCAAGTTGTAGATGTAATTGGAAAATATGTATTAATTACCAAGTAGGTGATTAATTGTAAGATAGGTAATTTATGGTGCCAGTATTGAGAAAGGTATGGAAGCGTTAAAGTTGAGGAAATAATGAGAACTGTTGCTATTTGACCCATAATGGCCTAATTAAAGTAGACGTATGAGCTTCCTACTTGCCTCCTAATTGGGTTCAGATTCATTATATTTTGTTGTCATGACGTCTGCAAAGTTTTCCACTAGACTGCCATTTTAAGCTTATTGAAAACGGTATCAATCGCAAACGTTCGTCTCCTGTGTCATAACAAGCCTGTTAGCACAAAGCTCTGGTTACCAGGGATACCCTCCTGCTGCGACATCGAGAGATGATATTTTCTAGGTGCTCTCTAACCAGCTAAAGTGACTTTGGAACGCTGTGTATTGTCAATTAAGTTGATGAAAAATATAAATATATCTCAACTTTAACGCAGTACTTTGTGCCAACGTTCCAGTTCGCAACTTCATAACGTGCATGCATGCCAAGGTCTTTTTTTCTAACCGCGTTGTAGAAGAGGTTACCACGGACGACGACGCTTTCAACGGCTCGGTGTTGACGCGCGGGCGGCAGCGTGTCCATGGCAACCTCATGAAGCGACGTTCATTGCGCATTCGTGTACCGCCTTCGACCCTCGTGACGTAAAGCTTCAGGACGCCTTCCTGCCAGGACGTCTGCCGCGAGGACGCCTGTTGCTAGTCCTCCAGCTTACTGCACGCGGGTTCCAGTGCGTCTAGACGGAGCGTGCTTCACGCGCCGATTATCATTTGCAGTGGACGCCTCGTGTCTTCTATGTGCCTGGGAGATTCAGGTATTGTCAAATTCCGCAATGCATACATAATTTACACTCAAATATGACACTTCTTCCATTTCGCCAAAGTTTATTTTGAAACTTTGCGCAAAAACTCCATGATCGAACTTCATAAACCAAACGACGCCGAACTTTACCTAATAAATTATGTCGTTTTTCATTCATAGATTTAAGTCACTCATTTGACTTGCAAATGCGGTGTTACGATGGAGAAGCATATTCTATAAACTTTTTCCGATAGTTTTTTTTTTCGGAGCTTCCACCCCAAAAAAAAGTCCACAAATTTGTATCTTTAAAAATTATCTGGGTGCCTCCCATTAAAAACTAATTAAAATTCAAGCCGTTTCTCTTTTCCCTTGCGGTTCCCGAATATTATTGGGAGTATGGGCGACTAAAGGCGGTAAATCAAATTTCGCTTCTCGACGATAAAACACTTCCGTGCACAGGGGCTTTTTGCTTTATTGCTGTGAATGTTGTAGGTAGTTGCTGTTAATTTATATAACACGACATGGTGCTTAATTGTTTTTTTACAATTTAATGATCCCGAATTGTTGCTACCAACTCTTAAAAGCATTAAATTTAATATTTACTTTTGCGCTAATGGCACAAGATCGAATTATGAGTAGGGTACGAACGAATTATTGAACCCAAACAAAACTTTATTAAAATAAGTGGTACCTTGGCCTCTTTATTAAATTTTTTACCTCCTTTAAAAATATTGTTAATTGAAATTAAAAATTTTACTTGGCTGTTAATTAAAATTAAATTTTACTAATAGAACTTTTAATTAAATTTTGAGGTGGTTCACGTTACATTGTTTTGACTTTTAATTGCTTAATTTCGCGAATCGATTGAAAAAGATGAGTAATTATTTTATTCCCCCGGTATCGATCGATCATGGACGTTCGTTGGTGGTATAACGAAAAAGTTCTCACTAAAGTGATGCCGCGAAATGACGGTTTTTAGTTTGTTTGGCAGATCCTGAGGGATTACGTCCATTGTGTCCGTGCTTTGGTTTGGTGTTCGGTCGGTATTACAGGCACAGGATTAACCAAGCCAGAAGGGAAACTTACTACAAGGATTAGTCCATTTCCTAGATCTTGGATTATAGATAGATTCTAATGTCGAATCTCAAGTAGAGACCAACGCTTCCAATTTCTCAAAGTTTACCTTCTCGAGCGTGCAAGTCACCAGCCCCGCTCCGATTGTTATTTGATATTTCGACTTTTAAATATTCAATTTTTTAATCGCCCTAATGGATTAACCACGAGAAGGAAAGTTTCACTTTTCGAGTTTGTTATCATTCGTTCTTCTCTTTCGTTATCCGTTGGCCTAGTTTTTGTCTCGATTGGTTTTTTACTTTTAACTTTAACTAATGCGCCCGAAAACTCGAGAGGTGTTGAAGTTCGGTTGTAGCGATAAGAATTTACGTTGTTTTGAACAACTTTGGCGAAAATAATATTTTCTTCTTCGATGGCACCATAAAATATTTTATTTTGATGGAAACAATTTTGTGGCTAAACTTTCCAGATCTTTCCATCAATGTAATTTTATACTTTAATTAAAGTTCCGGCAGACTTGGCTCTATAAGCTGCACATTGGAAAAGAATTAAGCTCTGTGGATTATAGTTGGAAAGCCGACGGGTATTTCGATCTACCAATGATTTACTATACTTAATGCTATTTTCGTTATTGATTTGTCTATAAAAATGTATTATAATAAAAAAATTGGATTTTCTCTTCTTTTAACACGAAAACTACTCGCATTAATAATTCCCGAACATTAATCATACGAGAGCCCGGTGTAATTTAAGCACTTAGTTTTAATCAATAATCAAGTTAAAGTGTCATTTATAATAATTACGTAAAATCTTATTACGTAAATCCAATAAGGTTAACCGAAATTGTTTTTCAAAAACATAAATTAAATTGAAGGACAGATTGTTTTAACTTTATACGTTCGTCGGTCGCGTAACGTGTGCTTGTGCTTATATTAACAAAATGCAAAACTTCTCGTGTTATTTATTTGCGAAAATAAATTGAATTAAAAAAATTCAATAAATCACTTGGTAACAAAATTTCAAAGAGATTTAGTATTAAACTCATAACCCCAAAACAAATTTCCAACACAATGTACGAACAATAAATTTGTCGACTTGACTGGAAGTTCGCTGGTAGACATTTTAATTACGGCTACCCCCTCTGACGAAACAGCTACAGCAACTTACACCTGGTTCCTACCGGGGAAGAACCGTAGCTCATTTGTCATTAGCCATTACCTGCGCTTTCCTTCGTATATTCCACTGTCTTAGACTCGAATACAAATATAATAATTTTGAGAGTTATGGCAGGCTTAATGGTATGATATGCCTATACTTAGTAGAGCACTTAAACCGTAAATAATTATTATTAGTCCTTAATTTAACATAAGAGACAGATCCTGAAAGGTTCCATCTTAAAGACAGCACAAAGTGATCAAAGCGTTTCCTCTCATTGTAAAATTTTTTTAATATCATCAAACTTTTAATTTACTCTCTTTATTAATAACAAAATTCTTTTTATAAATTTTTTCCCTTATTTTTTAATACGCCGCGTTTCCAACTTGAACCACAATTAATCTTTCGGAAATTTTTTGAATAATTAAATTCTTTTTGTAATTTACTTTCCCTACCAATAAAACACCCCGACACTTCATATTTTGTAATCGTTTTAAAAATGCGACAAAATTTCGTGTCATACAATTCAATTAAAAAGCGCAAAGTGACAATTTACAAATCATTTTCTGCACATAAAATCGATACCTTTTATATATACAGGATGGCTCCGTTCAACTGTATCCAAATTTGTATTTTTGTATTTTTAAAATTGAAGTGTAGCTAATTTTTTTTCTTTTTGTTTCAGGTAAGTCAAAGTTGGGAAATTCATAATTATCCTGTAATTCGAAATGCCCTCGAGGGGTAAGTCTGTTTAATTATAAATTAACCGTTTGATTTGGTGTAAAAGGCAGATCAAAATATCAAAGAAAAAATATGCAAATAAAAAAATTAACAAAATAAATGTTACACTTAGAATGAAAAAGAATGAAAGTGAAAGTGTTAAATTGTTTGATCTAAAGGATAATTTTGCCACTTGGCTAACAAAGCAAGCACCATTACTGCAAGCATTCTTTATTATTTCTGTGTCGTTGCTTTTTTCCTGTCACATTGTCTTTTATGTTCTAATTGCAATGGGTGCCTCAAAGGCCTCCTCATCTAGTTTGCATTCAGCTCTCGTTCGCTAATTGCAGCTATGGTAATGAGTGAACCCCAAGTTATGCAAACTTTAAAAGGGCGGTGAAAGTTCTGGCGCGTTTAAAATAAAAGCCAGTGAATAGGTGAAGTTAAAGACTGAATGAGTTGATGAAGGTTACTTGGATAGCGATTCTCGTCTAACTTTAACCCACCATCCGCCACGTTTAGATTTACTTTTGATAGTTTTCTTCACTCTTCCAACCTTGAATAATTAATGCCCAAAATTAATTTGCCTACTTGTTCCTCCAACTAAAACGTTATCGATAAAACTTTCGTATTATTTTTATTCCATCCCATATAAGTTGTACAACAGTTAGATTGCTACAAATGATGTCGAGAGATTGAAGGCGGAATATAAAGATTGCTAGCTTATTTTCTGAAAGCTGTGTACTTACGGTTTTAAAACTCAACTTTTCTTGTTATCTTGCCACTTCATTTGTTCCTACACGTTCAAATAGGGTACTTTGTGCATCGAATTCATAGTCTACTCCAAAATGCATTCAAGCAGATTGGCCTAAATTTAAACTGTCAATGCAAAAATTTGATCTTTTCAGCAACATCACTTTTATGTCAATCCAACAAAAATTTCGCGCCAACCCAAAGATGAATGATTAATTATGAAAAAATGTCACAAAATTGATAAAAAAATTATTAAGTTGACTTGAAGTGATCGTTAAATGCTTACTTCGTCATCGATTCTTGACATCGCTTCGTTAAAAAAACTATGTAGTTACTGTCAGTTTCGCTATTGATTCTCATAATTGACAAGCAAAAACAAACTTCTACTGAAAGGCTTTGGCACGTAGAGTGGTTCTTTGTGGCTTGAATAGTCCATGATTACATCACGACATATTCTGGATGGTTGTGATGGCATTCCGGTTCAATTGATAACAAACGCACTTAATGAACACCGCAAATTATTATTAAGCTTTCACTAAAATTAAGTGCTATATTTGTATACATCAAGATTTACATTTCTCCGTCCCAAAATTGTTTTCAAAATTCTATTTTCAACCTTGCAAATATTTAATATAAATAAAATATTTAAAGTTAAATTATTTATTTCAAAAATGAGGCCTCTCCATCGTTCATCAAGTCGAATAATTTAATTCCTTGAATCCCGACCGCACCAAAATTTTAAAATCATAAATGAAGCTGTTCGGTAATCACTCTTTCCTTATCTGGATCCATCACTACTGGGTTAAACGGTTTGAACCCTGGAATTACCTTTTACAAGGCATTTTTTCATTTTAAAATGCTAAATTTGTATGTTATCCGCCGAAAATGTCGTTAAAGGAAAGTCGCAAATATTGAACGAATGTAGTTTCTTTGTTTCGTCAAATTTATATTTTTCTGCTAATTTAGCACAAAACGTATAACAAATTTATCCCTGCGGCTCACGGCTTTGCAGTTATTATTTCGCATGCTTAACGTAATGATAACTCAAAAACTGTGCTTCCAGGTGAAAAATTAACATTTTTTGTACTAGATCGGTAAGCCAATCAACGAACAAAAGAAAATTAATGAAAGTTTTGCAAACTTCTGCTTTGATAAACCCATGGCAACTCGACCAGCAATGCATTGATGAGTACTGCTGATTTCGAAAATTTAAAGCAAACTTTTTGAATGCATCATCATAAAATATGGCGTGCCAATACACAAGTTTGAGAAGCAATTGACATATTTATTCGTGTAAATACTAAGAAGTAGAAATCTGGTCTCAAGTGTTTTATTATACACATAAGTTTTTGAAAACTTTTAATACGTTCAAAGTTATTGGATTCGAAACAAAATTATATTTGAACATGATGCAAAGCCAATAAATTAGCAATTAAACTTTGTCATACGGTGAACCAAAAAGAAAAACTCGAAATTCGCCCTCCGAATACCGCAGTTCTCATTTCAGATTTCCAAATAGATGCTCTCAATGGATAGCTTTGAAATCTGAAAATTTTTGATGATTAAACACAAAATGTGTGTGCGATTTTACCTTGGAAAAAGTTTAATTTTCAACTCTACTGATTTGAAAATGAAACGGAATTATACATGTTTGATGAAATAGTTGTGTAATTAGCGTCTCATTGAGTTTACATATTTTAATCATGCCTGATTAATTTTGAATTCGAATATTTAACATGCTAATAAATTATTTCGGTTTGTACGTAGTTTTAAGTACACGAAAGCCAATATCCATGTCTGGCAAATTTAGCTCCCAAACACCACGAATCATTTACTATTTATTATAATAGCTCGATATATTCATTGTTGTAATGAAATAAATTATGTTGTTCACAAAATAAAATCAAACAGTTAGGTAATTTCACCATTACCTAGCATAATAGCGTAATAAAGTAGACCCTGACCAGATCAGGTCGATTTCAATTTGTGGTGTCTTGTTTCGTCGGTGCACTAAATTAATTAATAGTGTTTCGTCACTGTCCTGTCATCTGATCTAACACCAATTTGACATCCATTACTATTTTGGTTACTGGTCCTGCATTTGGGTAAGGTTGAAGATAGGTTCATTAAGTTGAGGTTTACTATCAAACGGTGGCCGTAATTTAACAATAGGATAACAATTGAATTGCCAAAATTGTGCGGCCTGAAGGCCGCACTGTTCAGGATATATACATAATTGGATAACTTGTCCATCATTAATTTTGTTCAATTCATTGTCTGAGTTGTTTGCACCTAATAATATGTAATTATGAATGTATAATAAAATAGTTAAGAAATTATGACACATTCATAATTTCATATTAGAAATATAAAAACTGTATCATTAACAATAAATTAGTATTCCATTAATTTTAGTTCGTATTCGACCGTAATGTATGTTTAATCATGTAGTCGATTATTATCGTAAATATTAGTTGTGCTAAGTAGTAATCGCTCAATAAAATCACTTCCAACCAACTCATCTTATTATTTGAAGTCGTTAAATATCCAAGTGATGAATATAAATAACTCTCAATCAACAATCGGAAACAAGCTGGCCAACAATAATGTTTACACTTTTTTCTTTAATATTATTTGGTGTAGATTCAATTTCGAATGTTTACAGAGGCAGATTCCTTGGTTTATTTTATTCGCTAGATCAAATTAAAGGTCTACATTACACTTTCTGTTTAATGTAATCCGTAAAATAACTCAACCGTTGAGTTTAGACAATAAAGGGTTATAGGCTAATTTGTAGATAAATTTACGTGCTTCCTAAAAGTATTGAACAATTTACACTAAAAAATTAATAGTTTCGATGTTATAGCCATTTAAAAGTAGAAATTTCAAAAATTACTGTAAAGCAACTCCCCCCCCCCGTTTAAAAAATAACTCTTCGAGGACATCCTGTTTTTATTGTCTATTTCAATATTTCTATTCCGATTTTGTATAGTAGACTAATAAATTTATTTCATTCACAATTTTATAATATAAAAGACTACATAAATTCAAAGATGTTTTCATTATAAATATTAAATACTTCATTGGTGCAAAGAATTTTGGTTTTCGGTGCAAATATGATGATTTTTTCACCAATATCTAAAATGATTAGTCTGTTTTTCAATGTTCTTTTCTGTAGGGCTCAATTCAATATTATAATATTAAATTATCGGAATCCTGGGGGGTATGGAATACCCCCCAGGCAATACATTCGATTAAACTCGCGTTTGAAGAAAAGAATAAAAATATTATTGTATTTCAGTTTCTCGTGCTGCGTTTCTGACGGGTTCAATACAAAATCATATTAAATCGTGGGATTTGTTACCCAAAAATATTTTCGGGGGGGCCTGAAATTGAAGTTTAATTTATTTTAAACTAAATTACCTACTGAAAAAGTAGATTGTAGTTTTTAAATAACTAGAAAAATATTAAAAGCAGCTTACCCAACTCTGCTTACAGAAGAACGGTCGCAGTGGTGGGTTTCCATGATATAACCGTGGGTTTGATCCACGACCACGTACTATAGAAAATTGATTCCGACGGTGTTTCCTACACAAGCTGACAGCAACATTTTGTGGTATTAGTGCCCACATACGCCCCGGGATTGGTTTTTTGAAAGCTTTAAAAAAAAATTTGGAAAAATAGCTATATATTATTTGTTTAATTGGCATTTTAACTTCAGGGTTGAAACAAAAGTATTCGAAAATTTAAATTATATTTTGTGAAAAATGTTTGGTGTTTTGTGACTAGGTAGCCTAATGTATTCGAATAAAATCTGGAGGTAATTCTATGACGGATTTGAAAACTGGAAAACAATAAATTTGACATTGCAATTTCGACTTCTATACACCTGACTGATTTGAACGATGAAAGCCTGCGGTGGGCTCAGATATTGCTCTTACCTCGTCATATTATGCGGTTGCCATGACTATAAGCACGCAATTGTGAAAGTGTCAACAGAAAGCGTTAACCAGGCGCTTGAAGTAAAATCCAGTTGCCCTAAATGTTTAGTGGACCGAGTTGAGGATGCAAAATTTGCTTTGAAACAAAATTGTACCGCACTGGTGGCTTCGTTTCTAAGGTTGTAATTGAACAAATTTTTGGTTCAAAATATTTTTTTCAAAGTAAGAAGACGCTTCTTTGTTCACCGTGGGTTTCATGAAAGAGATCTTGATGAAACATTACTTTTGAATTTCATATAGTGCATTCCTAAGATTTCATCTTCTTCATACTGCTAGATATTTCTGGAATGTCTTTAGACGTCCAGCCAATTTATATATGATCTGCTATATTATTTCAACGCGGTATTCATATCAAATAAATTTTAAAAAAAATTCGACTTGTTAAGAATTCGAATACCCTAAAATTAATAAATTTCTTGTTTTTCGTCGTAGGAAAAATTTATTTTGCCATATTTTGTGTTTTAATAAATTAAATATAAGCAAAGGTTTTCTCGTCTTTATGATCTTTTTGTTTTTATTTGTTCGGTATTAGTGTTTTTTTACTGCTCAAATCCATTTCATAAAGACGAGCAGGCACGAGTCGACCAAAATTGTTGAAGATTTTGGGGTCAAGTGGTTTTATGTCTTTCTCTATTTTGCCAATTCAATGTGTATTCCAATATCGAAACGATAAAGCTTATACTTGTCCATCTTCCATATAAAATTATTTTACGATGGCCGCAAATATGGGAATCAAATTTTTACGCCTACATTGAGACTTATCGACATTTTATTTTGAAACAAAAATGCGTTCCCGGTTTCGTGACACCGTCGAGTCTTGTTGATGTTCTACGGATCCTCTTGTCTGTATTCAATTTACATGCAAATGTTGAAAACCCGTATCGTTCCTTTACGCGTACCATTGTAACTTCTGAATCAGTTAGTCAGATTTCGTGTCGGCAAATCCACTTACGTCAGTATCAGGCGTATAACTACTATCACGTTGTTAAAAATAATTGATAAAAATTTATTTGCGCTTACGACTTATATAATTAATTAAGTGGCAAAGTTAGTTAGTTTCGCATTAGCACTTTGTTATGTGCTTTGATCTTTCCCTTTTAACTCAACATAATATTCCTTGCGTAAACGTATTTGTTAGTGCACTAAGATAAACTTAGTTATTCGGGGGTGCATTAGGACTCCATGCGTTCCCCCTATAAATTCAAACTTGCTCTCTCTCTCTCTCTCTCTCTCGTTTATAAATTTTGATTATAAATTAATATAACCCTCAATTTATTATTATGTTCGCAAGTTACAAATTAACCAACTTTGATTAGAAATTGAACAATGTAGAATTATGTAAGTTTTCTTAACAATAATTAACAACTTAACAGCTAAACTTACGTCGCCGTAATTTTAGTTGCGGAATTTAAATGTTGCGAATTAAACATTTCGTTAATTAATGGGAAGGAAAGATGGTTTTTAGAAATTATACAATTCCGGTTGGATCGATAGTGCGACCGAAGACCGAAGGATTCTCTGTCCATTTTCATTCGTTCTTATTTGTTGATGAATTGCTTAGGGCAACACAAACCCTTATATTGCTGCCCGTTACTGTGTCTGCTTCTATATTTTACACAAGGGACGAAGTATCAAGCTTGCGTTTGTATTTATCTTAAAAGTCGTTGGTCCCGCTATCGGTCCTTTGAAACCATCTTCATGTGCTGAGAGCAATTACACTTTCCGGTGCAGTTTACTCGGTAGTTTTCCACTATCACTTAATTCACTTGTGAGTAATGTTTACCTCGAAATGTTTGTAATTTGCTGCCCAGACGGTCAAGCGATTTCATCATCCACAGGTTTAAGTAATGTTTCGACTATATTTGGATAAACATATTCCAACGAGTATGGAACTCGTTTGCTAATTATACGGTATTACAGTTTCTGATTTCCCGCAGGAAATGCTATATGTATTTACTGTTTTGAGATATTGCACAGCGCTAACAAAATGAAAGCACGTATAATGAAATCCTTCCGCTATGTGTATTGATGCAAATTTAGGTGATACAATCGCATTTGTGTCATTACACTTGTAATTTCGGCTCACACTACGCTCCGGCTTCTGCAATCGATAATCGTACAATACATTTTTTCATAAAAATTGACAGCTGGTTTAATGGTTCTACAACAAAAGTATTTTATGCCATTCATAACGCACACAATACTCAATGAGAAACAAACACGCATTTATTAATAATGCATTCATCACTTTTTCTTTTTTTTTTTCGAATTGTAACTACACGTCCTTGCCAATTACATTATGGGTACATTAATTTTTAAACAAAGCTTTGTTGCACTCTATATCAGTCAACCAAATTAAATTCAAATCAAAGGTTTTTAAATTGGAACTAATTATACGTAATTACAATCCGCAGGGTTTTAACCATTAACTAAAAGTATACAAATATCCATCAGTGCATCAAAATACCATAAATGACTCAAATAGCAAAAACTGTGTATGTAGTTAATTAGTAGTTTAAAATGAAATCATTAGTAGTACAGGTTTTATTAATTAACCCATTTCTCCAATTCTATCGCGTTCCAATAAATTATGGAAAACTGTTTATTGGATGGCCTATATCACAGCATACATTGCAGTCAAACCAATGAATATAATGAGAACATTTTAGTTTGAACAAAACTCAGAATGAAATCCCCCCCCCCGTGATTATTTCCTGATGGTCCGGTAAACTACAAATAATTTCGTTTAATCGACTGAAGGGGTGAGAAAAGCATCCTAAATGGTAACCACAAACTGCTGCAGATGCACAGACTACAATTGGCAAACGTTCTAATTTCCATTTGAGAAACTTGAGTTTAGATTTACAAATGTCATATATTCCTTATTACAGTTTTCTTAGAAAATATAACACAATTCTCAGAATTTTCAGTACAAAAACACAAATTTCCTATAAAATAGTCGTACTTTTTTACACAATTTGTTGAAATTTCTTCAAAACACTGTAGCATAAATTACAACAAAATTTAAAATGTTACTTTATACATATTACTATTTTAACAATTAGTTGTAGTACTTTATGCTACAATTATTGTAGTAAAATTTGCTATATTACATTTTTCCACTGAAAATTTAAATTAAAACTCTTTCAGAATTTCGAAATACTGGCTTATAATATTTATTAAATTCGCAGTTTTCAAAATGCACTCCAAATACTCGGATTCAGGTTGAAAAGTTCTATTTATGTACATCTATTTTGTCTACAATGCTGTTTAAATCAATCTACGTGGAGGGTGATTATCTTCTTACAAAATATTAAACAATTTTTAAATTTTAAATACATGATTATTGCCAAGTTATTGGCTTTTATATAAAAAAAAGTAGAGTGGACTATTATCTAACATAAAACAGGCGATTTTCTTTTAAACACAATTTATTAGTCGGCACTGGGGGGTATTCCATACCCCCCAGACCCCCCGGTTTGAAAAATCGATAGTTTGTGTGTTTCTTTCATTCTTTATAAACAAATATATAGAGAATTAGAGTGTGAAAAATTACTCTCTGGTATCAGAAACGAATGGAAATCTTTTATTCTCTGGGCATCTGGGGGGGGGGGGGGTCCCACTACACCCACCAGCTACCATCTACTATAATTCTACTAATTCAATTAGTGTATAAATAATAATAAATAATTTTACTTTTATTTTTAAAATATATAATATAAACGTAAATTTAACGTTAGAATGACGTTCGTGATTTGTTAGTTCTAGATTACCCGAAAGCGCGTGACCTGGGGGGGGGGGGTATTAGAATTTCCTCTAATAACTTTTCATGAAAAGGCTGGTAGAGGAAATGGGATTGCCTTCTTTTCTATAAAACCAAAATTTTATGCTTACTAAATAAATGTTGCTGTTTGCTCAGAAAATCAATTTAACCAAGGTAAATAAAAACACAAACTATTATTATCAATGCAATATTTTATTCAGCTGCAATCAAACGGTTAGCTTGTTATATTTAAATTACAGTATATAAGACGACACAAACAATGAAATTGAATCTAGAATCGAAATAAAATTGAAGACTCGAGTTCCAACGTTAAACAAATCCTTGTTATTTCCCAGCCATAGCAAAACCTTTGATTAACAACATACTTTCATTCTTGTTCTTTTGTTTTGTAACAGGACCGGACTGTAAATGTAAGATATAAGCCAAAATTGAAAATATAAAACGAAATAAATTTATATTATATTCTACTAAAATAATATATTGTGTACTTTGCTATTAATCAAATCCAAATCACCGGATATATCACACCAGCAACGACAGGTTTACTACAACTTTTAAAGAACATTGCAACCTTTATTACTGTCTCTTATCAAAATTGATCACAATTTACTCTGAACCACTCCAAACGTAGTGACTTTCCCAGTGCTTCCCCTCGCACAGTAGTGAAGAAATTATGACTTCTTTTAGTTACTTCACCCTTATAACAAGAAAAACTGACTCTTTTGGAGGTTTCCTTTTACGATTAGTTTTATTAGTTACATTGCATCGGCTAAAAAAACTTTTGAGTAAGATTTTCTACGCTGATTAATTTTTAAACTTTTTGAAAAATATCTTTGATTTCCGGCTAAAAGGAAAGTTGCGCGATACAATTCCCTCTGAAATTAAAAAGTTTCTTCAAAGTGATAATAATAAAGGTGAAAACCTTAAACTTGTAGTTTCTTTACAAAATAACACCGGGCCTTGTTCGTTGTTTTTCTTTTAAATAAAATATTGTCTTGAATTTTCTGTAAACGCACGATTTTTTACTCTCAATCTTTGTAATTCAATTTTTTGGAAGGAAAGTGAACAAAATTTTTAAATTGAAGTGGATTTTTGAAAGCGTTTTCAAGTTCAACTTTCAAATTATTCTCGATTTGTTTAAATTTAAGAAAAAGCAAAGTACGATTTTGTGTAATTAAATTTGTTTGACTTGGTGGGGTCAAGACGATTTTCCCATTTAATTATTTCGAGTCGACAACAATGGCTTCAAAGTAATTGTTTGTTGTTGATAAACAAACCATGAGAAGAAGTCCAATTATATCAGCACTGGAATAAAATCGATAATCTACTTAAAATGGAACAATACAAAATTATGTTGCATGCACATTAAGCATTGAGAAAATTGTATCGTCAAAGGATACAACTACAAAGATAAAACCCATCAAAACGATATGACATTCCTGATTGAAAAACATAATCCTGCACAGGATCCGTCTTAGAACGGATTAAAAGAAAAAATGGAGACAGGTCATAAAGAAAACCGCCAGGTTTCGGGAATCCAGAGAGAGAAAAAAATAGAGTTTTGATTATTTTCAAATTTTTCGCAAAATTATGTAAATGTAATTTTGGATGCAGGAATCCTTAATAGTATATTAACGTTCCTATTTATCATTTACATTAATTTATGTGAAAATTTAAAGGATTAATTCATTATCGTACAAATTGTAACGATCTTTGGATATTTTAATTTGAAAGTTTTTGGCTTAAGGGAGAATAATAAATTACAGCATCATCCCGCAGTTTAATCAAATAGAAACCAATTAATGAGAAGATAAAGCATAGTCAGGCCTATATTATGTGGATTAAAATTAAATTCATTAGATAATTATCTAATAGTTTCCAATAACATTATCATAAATTGTAGTTATATAACAGATAGTTAATCCTTTTGGTGGATTAGGTTGGTGGAACAATATTATTGAATGCAAACAACTGTCGTGTTATGATCCTTGCTATATGCTGTCGTAAAGTTAGTTGCCATCTTATTTTGCACTTTGTCTTAGTTTATGGTTGCCCGGCACTACCACCATTTATACCCAACAGTGCTATTGCTAAACTTGAAATTGAGACCAATTGCTGCTATCAAACTTCCAGACGCTTTTGCCTTAGATTACAACAAACGCTATAACATATTTTTCGAAGCTTTTTGCAAAACGACGTTATTGTTGCTTTCTTTTATTCCAGTCAAAAAATAAAAGTTGCAATTCCCTTTTATTATAAAACTTTGTAATAATAAGTCACTCTAAAACCCATTTTTTTCATGCACGAATAAAAGTTTGTGCATTTTCACACAAAAATATGAAAAATTGGTTTGTATTGATTTCGCCGAGATAGTGTGATGTAGGGTGTAGATCTGTGATAGCCCCAAGTACATGCTCTGATTTATTCCAAATCAAATGTAACGCTTCGTTGGTTTTGCGGGTTCGAGCGATTTAAATTTTCGAGAAGGAACAAAAATGCGTATTTCTTTTAGATGTAAGTTGTTGATTCTTCTTGCCATTTCCCTGTTTTATTTCGTAAATATGCTTTATAGGCATATAAACTCTAAAAGTTACGAATTATATTTATGAAACGAATATCCTGCAGATATTCACAATTTCGTACCTACTTCGAATCGGATTTAAAGCGTAAAATTGTTATCAAAGATATTTCGACTTAGGACCCGGTTTAGAAATATGCTGAAAAGGGTGAGTGCGTATCAATTTTTAAGCGCTCTTAATGTCCGAACTATTTACATTTTCATCTTACGAACCTAAAGTGGTTTTATTTTACAAACTCGAGCCAAATTCGAAATCCAATAAAAATCTACAGCTTCTCGAGTATATTTCCTGACCAATTGCTTGGATCAGCTTCAGTTTTGATGGCGATATACGTTATTAGAGTTTAAAATTCATATAAAGGACAGTCATTTAAATAAATTGCTATTTGATTTTATTCAAATCTACCCATGTTTACATTACAAAGGTTTTATGCTCTATAAATCTTCCTTCTTTTTGCTGGTTGAGATTTAAAATATTTTACACTTGAAAACTTTCCAACTTATCAAAATTTCTAAAAGTAGATAACCACCAATAGTCGTAACCCAACTGATTTACTATTAAAACTTTACCGCCCTTTAATGATTTTTCGATAATAATTTTCGCAAAATTCATTTCTTTTATTTCCTTCGCCAAAGGTAAGGAACGCAAATATTTGTACAAAGAGTTCTTCGGGATTTCAAACAAATGAATTTCTAAATTTACATTTTCAAACAAACTATGAAAAAATTATAAAATAGAAAATGTCGCTAACCAAGCCATTTTAACACTGCAGTTAGTTGAAAAAGCGTAAAAACATTAAAAATTACATTTAATCTACGATTAAAATTTTACAACATTGTTGCATAATTTTAATTCACCTTTGTGAAACCGGGCATAACTATAGTAAATACAATTACGTTGATGTTATTTTAACTAATCCAATATACACTACATTATTTATTAATGTTACCTTTGTAAACCAGATCATTTCATTATTTCCTGGATTGCTAAAAATTTTACTGCAATTTAAGGACATTTTGAATTATCAGGAATTCTCAACTTGATCATTTTGTGATATACAGACTCACAAAATGAGAACTACGAGATCTGCATTTCAACGATTTTGCTTAGCGTATTAATTTTTAGATTTTAATTTAATTAGTACTTTCAAATTCCTACGTTTCAGCGTCCGAATGCTTTTGCAGCTCTTGCAGCATTGTTTTACTTTTGTTCTTTTCATCAGTGAGTTTCCTTACGTTGAAGTTATTTTTCACTATTTTCAGCAATAACAGTCCAGACTTTATAATGCTCATTGTGCATTTAGCTTAAAAAATTTCTTAGTTTTCCGAAATTTATCAGAAATTTCCGGAATAAGAGACAAGTGGAAAGTTTGGTATTGAATTTTTAATGGAAAATCGTCCAATAGGAAGGAGCGGATTGATAAATTGGAATAAAAGGAAGTTGATATTTTATATTTATAAAGGATTTTGTATATTGGTCCAAACTGGCTAATTGCTATGTAAACCAAAACCTAATTAAAATTAAAATTGCATCATGCGGCGACAACGAAGTTCATGGCAGACACTATCATTAGTCTTTGTCTTGTTAGGACGGTCTCATTTCCTCACACGTATTATGACATTGATTAACATCAGTGGTGGCGGTGGTGATGAGGGGTTTTCTAACAGGATCGTACGTGCGTGCTGTTGGTTCTGTGCACGCGAGCTTCAGGTAATCGGGTTATCTGCTACGTTTCCTCTCCGAAAGTGACTTTTGTATCTGTTTCACCTCCCATGGCCCCATAAGTTAAGCTTTTTAGTAGTAGTTTTTTAAAAGTACAAGGAGCGTCTAGGCTTTAAACGCTTTGAGATGACCTCAACAAAAAAGTTAAATTCGTCTCGACAATATTCTTTTATTCCATTAGATGTCATCCGTTTTTAAACCGAATTTCCTTTTGTGTATCGACAAAATTTTTAAAAACCTAAAAAAGAACGGATAAATCACCGAACGAAACTTGAGATTTTTAACTGAAATTTTTTATTCCCTTAACGAGTTACATTTAGGGTTATATAAATTTGAAGTCGCTTGATTTATTTAATCGCGAAGCTAACGCTACAACGTTATTAATCATTTCTCATATTTTTTCTTAATTAAAGCTCACGTACTTTGACAATTACAAAGTATAATTTTAACAATTAAAAGCGTTAAATCTAATTTATTAAAAACAACCCACTTACATAAAATTAAAACCCAATTTTTAGGGTAAAAACGCGTTAACAGAGAACATTTGCGGTTATTTTCTTACTAAGTTGTAATACGATCCAACTAGGTGCAATTCAAAAACATTACGGAAGTAAATTTTATGAAATATATTTAAGAGTTAACTCGCTTGGGAAATTCTGCTGGCAAACACGCAACAGAAGAACAAGGAAGAAGTGGCCAATAAACGTCAGACTACTCTCCGAAGTCGTGTCTGGTCATAATTAAAACTAAGTATCTTCCAGTTTCTCTCCAAGCTTTCGGACTGACGCGTACAAAAAAACAACAAAATTGATTGAAAACGCAATGACCCGAGAGACTTAAGACAAATGGTGGCGGAGAAAGCACTCCAAGATGGGCTATTAAATATGTCTTTTCATACTGGTGTAACGATTACGGGTATCGGGAGTGTATTAATTATTCAAAATTTATTTCTTTTTTCGTTAAAGATTAACGCAGAGCTGCTTTTCTCTCTGTTTCGACCCTAATGGATGCGGTTCCACTCGGCTCGACTTGTAAATTTTTAAATACTCTCGAGGAAAGTTTTTTTGACCACCACGCATTGTTATCGTCGTCGTTATATAACTCCTCGAGATTCCAGTTTATGGAAGGTAGGAACGGCGTTAATGTAAGTCGCAAGAAGGGTTAAGGTAAACTTATGGTCATTAAAAACTATTCGAAGCAAGCTTGTGTAGCAGTTACGAGCGGAGCGTGGCTAAATATTTAATGACGTCATGTTCTCATCTCATATAAGGATTACGTTAAAGCTAAAGCGAAGCAAGTTTAGATAAACCTTAAACTTAAATTGCAGGATGCTTCTCGTACTTACGTGCAAAATTAGACAGGATCTAAATCTCCGCGCACGAACTTTACTAAAGGATGCGTACGGATTTCTGTGTGCCATTCTAATGTAAAACGTAAAGCTAAGCTTTATGCTATACACGCGGCCAGTGAAAGCTTTATGTTAGGTTTGTGCTTTTATGGGACATTTCTACTATTCCGAAGACGTGCGAATGTTGGTCTGTTTCGTCCCAACAATAGTGCGAATAAGCCACAGCAACTCCAGATGATTAATTCATGAACGCTGAGTGGTTTATGCGGTACGACCGCAAATCCAGAATTAGGATAGAAACGGCCCTTATTGTTTTGATTTAGGTACAAATCAGACACATCTGCGTATTGATTAATTGGATCTTCGATTTCTGTTACCGAAAGCAAACTTATTTATTTTCCATTAATCAATTAGATTTGAAATAATAAAATTTAGTGTTGCAGGGATTTTCCGCCGCAGCCGCCGCCGCTTTCCACCAGCGTTTTTGCAACGGTTGCTTCGGAAAACTTTGATTTTATAGTCCAATGCGGTAAATGATGATCTTAATAGTCGTCGTCTTGGAAATTGGACGTAAAATTCTCAATACCACCACGTAAAGCATTTTATATTTTTATGATAAATTTGTACGTTTAGATGCTTTGCAGGAATTCGCTAATACAATCCCTGGCAATATATCGATGATGTGTGTATTTATAGCGCCCATGCATCAAACCAAAATCAGAATAATTTTTGCGTTTTGCAAACAACCTCGTTCGAGCCCAACTTTTTCTACTGTTTATAAATCAAATTGGATTTCAGAAGCGAAGTTTAGAATATTCCTTGCCTGTTCACATTGTACCAACAAATTGTTAGTTGTTGCCCCAACCCCAGTCATATATCTTTAGTATTGGCGATGTTCGCAATTTATTGTCTACCTGAAATCATCCGAGAATAACTTGGCCAATAATAAAATTTAAAATGCTCTCCAGTTTCACTCGTTACGATTTAACTGACCATTAGAACTATAGCTGCTGCTCGCTGGGGTTAGCTAACTTTAAAGTAAATAAGCTTTTCTAATATTAAAAGCTGAAAGTTAGTTTAATGAATTTAATCAAATTACTCGTGCTTTTGCTACTAACTTGCTAATTTATTGAAATTTTGGACGTACAAGATTAAGAACAAGTTAACATATTATTTTACTCCGGAAATTCGGAAAAGCTCCACTGTATTTTGTTATAAAAATTTATTTAGCTCCGGAGCTAAATAAATTTCCTTTTAATTGAATAATCAAAAGTTTGTTAACACAAACTTAGCAAAATTAAGGTGACCGGTGTTATCCAACTTTGGCTACATTAATGACCACTTAGTGCTCAGGTAGCCGGGCAGCACGTGCAGAATTTGCGATTGCAACCGGACCATCTGTCGTCCATGCATGTAGCCGAAAACGAAAAATTATTTCATGGCTAGGAGTAATTAGCGACGTCGGTAGGTATTCCGATTAGTTGCGGTGTAGGCTATGTAGGTGAGCATTGATCTCGAAGCGTTTTAGTTTAAAATAGCTAATTAGTTTGTCTGCTGAGGAAAGCTGAGTAAATTATATCAAAGCTAAGTCGGGAATGTTGTGGTTTTAATTAAAACCCGGTTAGTTACTCATGATTAACAGAAACTTTACGTATTGCATGTCAAGACGGTCGTGGGTGTGCGACCTTACAAAAATAAGGGAAAACAAGAGGTAAAAAGTTGAGCGCGGAAAATGTGTGATCAGATAAAGGGAAAAGTTATCGATAATTTAAATGGTTATTTAACTTACTTGCGCACGGTCTTTTCAATAGCGAAAACTTGATTGTGAAATTCCATTAAAATATTTCAAAGTAGCATTTATCCGAGCTTTAGTGAGTTGGAATCTACATCCGGCGGATCCCTACGGAGTAATTGAAGTTAGAGTCTCCTTCTCAACATCAACAACAAGTACCACGCTACGCAAATTGATTTTAAGATACCACGATCTAACTAATTCCGCAAATTGCTATTTAAATGCCTGTTCTTGGTGGAGGAAAAATCCATAACGCAAACGACAAACTGTCGGAATTCCGTCATCGAGCTTTTCATTAGATATTGCCTCCCGTGGTGTTGTTTTGAAGGCAGAAGCAAGTAATCATGTTTATGTATGCTAATTTAAATTTAATGGTCATACTTGGCGTGCACATCATAAATATTCAATCTATGCACGGTTATCCAAGTGTAAAATAGGGCCTGATTGCAATTTCCATAAGTGTAGGTAATTTATTCGATAACCGACGCCTTGGAAATCAATTCGTCGGAAACAATAATGCGTAAATAGGCACCTCGTTTAAAGAAAAATGAAATTAAAATTAGTAGCTTCCTCAAAAATAAAGAAAATTTAATAAAAACGCGAACATACACATAAATGTTTCTTTACGCCTTATTAACTTGTATTAAATTTCGCGAAAATAAAAATCAAATTACTTTCTTCTTTCATGTCTTTCTTCAAGAACAAATCATAATAAAAGGATCATTATACGAAAAATATGAACTCGGAACTTTAAAAGAAGTACGAATTTTATACGGGAACATTTCGAGTAATGATGTATTAATTGTGATGAAGAAATTTATTGTTTGTTTACGTAACGTTTGCAATGTTTCCACTTTATATCGAGAATTTATTTTATATGCACCTCATATTTTTATATTTCTCTTGCTTTTATTGCCGACGTTAGCAAATATTATTGCCGTCCGGCTGCGGAGAATACATAGTACAGCACAATACGACCGAATTATAGTGCAGAAATTTAATTGAGAATGTCTTGCACACATTTTCGTCGGGCGTGGAACTACTGTCCGGTCATCACTTTTCCATTCTACTCTCCGAAAAGCAGGATTAAGAAAAGTTCGTCACTCAAAGCTGGCAAGATGGGAAACATTTCCTGAAATAGGAATGCATTCGTTTACGTTATTTCCACTGGATTCCGCAAATAAAGAAAACGATCTGCCTGTATTTTCAATCCTTTTACCACATTTTCATTTCTTTCTATGGAACTTACGAAAATTAAATTAATTGGCTGGAGATGAGGTTTTCTCACCTCCCTCGGTGGGACAATTACGACTGAAATTTTTTTAAACTATGGAAGTTTGACTCCTACTACAGCCCAGGTTTGATTTTCATCGTTACGCAATGAAACTTTGGAATTAAAACTTTAGAAATAAAAGCCTCCCGGTGTTCTTGTTTGCAAATTTTCCTTAAGCTGCCTGAGAAATTTTTCTGTCTGACGTAGTTAACAGTTTTCTTTCATTATCCAGCTTTCTTTTTCAGTTTACCTGTTTTTCTTAAGCTCATCAATACAAGCACAAGTTAAAACCGGTATTCTGAATTTGAAATGTTTCTCGTTCGATTGTAGGTAGCTGGGATTAATTTTTTCCGGCTCTTCCTGGAGCTTTTACTTATTATTAGTAACGATAAGAAACCGAAAGTAAAAATAAAATATTCTGATTGGGTAGAAAACAAAATAATGTTTAGGAAATTTTGTTTGAGCATTTTAATTGGTTAGTTTTGTCTGTTCTCTGTAAGGACTCTTACATTATTTTTTGTTCTTAAAAAATTCATCCGCGGTAACAGTGATCACGAGAGTGATTTCGTAAAATATGTTAACTCATCGGGTTCGGATATAAGTAATCTTCGGATGCAGTGTTTAATTACATGAAATCAGTGTAAACCACCATGGAGTGGGATAAAAGTGCATTAAATTTTCCGTAACACCTCAACAAAATAAATCAGGTGGTGGAGGAATAATTTAACCCTTTGCAAGGTTACATGTTTTCCCGAGAGTGGTGAGTAATTTTTTTTTATTTTCAATGAATAAATTATACTAATAAAGCATTTTAAAATGTAAACCATGTTGAAATAAAATATTTTACTAGTAGGAAAATCTGGAATAAATCGTTAACGAGCTATTCTGAAAGTTTTGAATTGCAAATTTGATTTTTGATTTAAATCGAAGATAACTAAAATTTAATTGCACTGTAAAATTACCAGATCAACTACTATGGAACAAAGTCTAGCAGTAATAATTTTAACTCTTCCATTTCAATTCGGTATTAAATCGTAATCTCTCGGCGTTTTTCACATAAAGTGAATATCAATTTGAAAATGGAAAACATTATCAAATTTGTCTTTGCTGCCATTAAACAAGTAGAATTTAGGTTTCGGTTAAATACTATTTTACACATTTGGAGCAATAAAGAAGATTTATGTGGTTAGTAATGAATGTTACATGCTCATAGAGCCTGAAACTTTCAGGCTGTTTTATTATAGTTGAAACCAAGACTGGGTAGCAGGTGCGTCTTTATTTGACGTTTACACAATGTCCAACAACTTACTAATTATTTTGACACGAATTTGCAAAAAAAGTAATTAAAATAATCAATTTTGATCTTAGGCAATATCAATTTACAACTCCATGTCGCTCTTCCTACAACAAACTTCTGAGTGAAATGTTACCGAGTTTTTTAATTTCACGGCAGTGTATTAATCTTCATTAGAAGACGAGTTTGCTAATTTTATGCTCATGTCACTTTAATTACTGAAATGCATGGAGCGCAGTTAACAAATTAATATTACTTCATTTTTATACGTTTCATATTTCATTTTTACCTCCGCAATTACAAATTTTTATTTAATTGGTAATAATTTTTTGTGCCAGCCACTTGCAACTAATTGTAGGCACCGACGCAACGCACCGTCGTCGACTTGCCGTGGAAATGCATTTCAATTTCATAATTAAAGTTTTTGCGAATTTTTTTTCCAACAAAAAAATTAATAACGTCGAGTTGTAGTAATTTTCTATAAATTAACTTCAAACGAAGTATCTCCATTTTACGTCTGTTTTCCTCATTTAAACTCATTTGAATCTGTTTGGTAATTGTTAGAGTGAAGTCTCTTGTTATAGAATAACAAGTCTTTTGTTTTTGTTTGAAGTTGCGTACGCCCTTTTGAACTAAGTTTTGTCAGTTCTGCAACATTGTCAATATTCTAATGAGAGTAGCATATTTGCAGGCGTCTTATTAATATTAGCTCTATTAGTTAGCGTTTAACAAATAATTGGGAATACAATAATTTCCACGTAAATTATCCGGAAAAATGGCGCATTTTGCCAATCACAAGTCGCCGAAGGTAATAGCATTATGCTAGAGCTTTTCCCATTGTTTGCCGAGTTAGCTCGGCGGTTAATTTGACTTTTTTGATTATCTAAGTGAGCGACAATTTAGTTTTTGTTAATTTGAAAATTAATCAAAGTCAACTCCAGTTTGTGTGTATAATATGATCTTAATTTGACCTTTATAGTTCATTAAGACTTTTTTGTCCCACAAAGATTTTTAAACCGATTTTTTTTTGCGAATAAAAATTGTACTAGTTTGCTGTACAAAAGTTTTCTTTTGTGCTGCTGCAACAATAGTTATTTTTATTTGATGTTTTATTCCCTTAATTAAAAGTTTCAGCAATTATGCATCTTACTGCGGTTAACTTTTTCCATACGCTCCCGATATTTTTCTTAAAGCAATATTCCAATATAATTCCATTGTTTGAATTGCTGTAGCGGGTTATATACAGCATGACTACTGCGAAACAAGAGTGTCGTATCACAAACTCACTAATTAATCAACTCCATTCATCGGAAAGAACAAATGTAGCTCTCTGAGTTCCGTTACGCTTCTGCGGATTCAATTTGTTTGTACCACCGGTAGGTGGGAAATTGAATAAAATAAAATTGCCAATCCACCTACATTAGTTTACCTTACATTTTTACACTGGAGTGACACAAAAGGAGCCAATAATGATAATGTCAATTTGTCCACGTGCTTAGGTTTTATTGAATGTCATGCATGAATTGTTGATTGTCGTGATATTTTTGTGCACGCACTCGATATTTTATTCACCTTTGCTAGGCTTCCAAATTAATATTCCGTTTAATATTCTCTTCGATCGATTTAAAGATATTTAATAACTGAATACATTTCCTCTCTAATTGAAATATCTACAAAGAAAACCTACTAATAAATTCAATGATTGTTATTCGAGTGACCCTTTCATGATTCATTTTGTACATTTTTCACAGTTACTGATATAGATAATGTTACTAGGTAATTGGCATCATAATTAAACGATACTAATAATCCGAAATGGAGGAACTTCATCAAAAGCTCCGATTTCAATGACTATTATTACCACTTGATAGAGGTTTCAGCTTTTATGGCTGAACGATCGGGTTAGTCCTTCTGTTCAAATTTATATTACCCAAACCATCCAACCAGTTTCAAATCTTATATCAGAAATATTAGTTTGAATTTATAGACGAAATCCAATTATCGACGGTTTTTTTGCAGTCACAGTTGCCTGAAACTCATAATTTTCGAATGAGTGCCCGCTTCGGGGATTTTTTTAAATTTTTGACCGCTCAGAAATTCACTTTCAAGCGCAATTTATGCACAAAATATTTGTATAAAATAAAAGGATGCCATAGACGGGGCTCCATCTGGAAACAGCAAAACAGTAATTTTAATTTCGCCGGGACACTTTTGGCATTTATTCCCATATATTTTTTACCTCGATCCGAGGTCAGGGTTAGGGAAAACCTGCCTGTTTTCTCAACCCCTGCTGATAAATTAAACAAACATTGGTGCGCGAAACCGCTTAATAATGCAGGGACACGATCGATGTTGCTCCCGCAACTGCATGCAGTAGAATGAACACGCTCCCTCCCCACCTAAATTGAAACAGTTAAGACCTACCTAGGGCACGCGTACCGTCAGCAGAATGAATTATTACAGCTAACATGAACTTAAACTTGTAAAATTTAGATCAAAAAGTTGATTTTCAAAATTAAATTGTACAGAAAAACCGTTGGGCCGATTTTATTTATTAAGAAAGCTTACATTTTGCTCTTTCAGAATATTTAAAAGTTTTCTATCGGACTTTTCAAGGAAAACGGGTCATACGTTAAAAACTCAAAACGTGGTTGTAAATCCTGGAATATGAAGCAATATAATTCCATCCAGCTTCCAACATATAGTATGAAAATTAATCCCATTAGCTAACAAAACTTGTAAATGCAGAGAAAAATTTGAAAATTGATTTTCTAATTGCTGCTGAGATCAGGAGTGAATTACTTAAGGTGCAGAATAAAGACATTCGGTCTATACCGGCTGAATTAACGTGTTTTTAAAGTTGTATGGTTAAAATGGCAGAAATCCAACTTGGTCATTCAACAATGTTATGCTACATTTTCGGATTTGTATAACCGAAACTCGTTGATTAGAACGACATTTCGATGCTAAATTATCGACGCTCGATTTTTTAATCTACTCGATTAAAAAAAATACATTACCTTTATAATAGTGCATTACAACAAATGAACAAATTCCGAACTCGAAGTCGAAAAGGCAACTAAATGGATATATTTCGCGTTAGCACTTATACTTTGAATTATTCTGAAATAACTGAATTCGGTGGTGTTAAAGCGCTATTTTCAAATAAAAACTGCTAGTTAAATTTTAGGCTTGTTCCTACCCGATACAAATTCATATCCGATCGGTTTCCTTCTGACCAAGTTTTGATCTGAAGATCTGACGAATTTGTGCGATATGTTTGTAAAATTTAATTTATGATAATGTAATGTTAGTATTATTTGAACATAAATGTTGACGGTGTATTAATTTCAAATTTTATTGAATATAATCTAAAATTACTGCAGTGATTATTTTCCATCAAATATTAACATTAGCAGTAAATTTTATTAAATGAATTAAATAGAAGGGTTGCGGTGTTTAAATAATAGCGAACAAATGTAATATGGAATAAATACGTACACAAAATGAATTAATTAAAAGTAAATTAATTGTAAGATTAGTTTTGATCAAAAAGTAAATTAACTTGCAAAGTGCATTTGCATTCGAGTTGAAATAATAATCACAAGATAGCGTAAATTACAATGAATGTTCTTAAGAGTTGGTGGTATTAGTACGTAATAAATAACAATTTGCAGAAGTGCTGATATTCGTGTTGGCGCATGATGACACAGCTAATTAAAATATCGCAATTACTGAAATCCTCTTTGAGATTTCGGGTCGAGCTTGCGCCATGATGTAAAGAACTTATTTTAACAATCTTCGTCATTATTTAGTCCCACTTTTTAATGTTCGTGCTCTCTTCACTCTCATTTGCATTTATATTTAATAGGCTACTCTCATTCTTTTATTATCATGGCTCTAAATTTTTAATATTTTTTTACTGTGCTTATGTCAAAATGACAGGAGATTTACTTATTGCAACAGGAATTAATTTGCGTTAAGGACTTGCTTAACTTTTATTGAGATTTTTTCTCGCCGACACTCGAAATTATATTAATGCCATTCAATTTCCAATGGAGGTACGCAGGGTGGAATCGATATTTTTTGCCTTTTATTATGTGAGCAAGTCGAAAGGTAATCAGAAAGTCTCTTTCATGTTGGCGAAATTCAATATGGTTTAGTTGTGGTCATATTGATGATGTAGAAATGACATTGAAAAGGTGAATGGAAAATATGTCCAAAAGGGACCCCGATCTTTCTGGATCCTCTTATATCGACTCGACTCGTACGACTAGTGAAGTCTGCGAATTCGATAGATAAGAACATTTATTTCCAGTGAATTGAGAAAAGTTGGGAGTGGATTTTTCCATTTTATACAAAAATAGCCAATTTTGTTGTTGCGATAACCATTTCGAGGTTTGATGAATAAATTACGGTTTGTTAACTAAACCGGTACAGTTTTGTCGAACCGCATCGACGGTTGTTAATTCAAGTGGCCCTAAATCTCGAAACGTACTGTGAATTCTGGTAGGCAACAATCGTAGACAAACCCACCAATTTTCTAAAAACATCTACGCGAAAGAGGAAAGCCACGTTAAGAAAAATTGTTTTCCGATATCGGATTCGCATTTCCCTCTGTCGAAGAAGCCCCGCCACCTACATCCCGTCCCTTTATTGGAACAAGTGGCTTTACTACAATACATGCTGCGAGTTTAATAACATTTAAATTACTTTAACAGTGAGTAATTGTTTCCTGAATACACATTTTTGTTCTGCGGATTCAGGCAAATTGAGTTTTCGGTTTTGACGGGCTAAGAACGAAAGAATGGATGATTGTCGTTTAAATAATTTTCCCTCGAAACCGTTTAACATTTAATTTCGCCGATAATTTTTTAAACTTTCCTTTTTATTGGCCGTCAAAATTATTATACAATGCGTGCTATTGACAGAATACAAACTAATTTTGCAGTTGCGTTAACGTGTAACGCTGTAAATTTACTTGGGTTAATTGAAAATTATGTCTTAAAATCGATAATATTCCTGTTGGGTTAATCCCCTATAAAGTCACGTACCAAACCAAATTACATTGGTTAAATCTTATGGAAGGATGCATGTCGTAGACGCTTTTTCTTTCGATAAGGATAATAATTTGTCTAATTGCTTTTCGATATTGGAAAAACCCCGTAACGGCTCCAATTACGCCAAATAAAACTACTTGTTAACGTGCATAAAATTCCGCTCCACGATAATTAGCTTTATTTCTAGTGAAAACCTCAAACTGCAACTTGGGAGCAACTTTGAAGTGTGCATGTGTAATATGTTCATACGTTGAAGCGTTATTTATTGCCAAGTCACTTAATCGATCATGCGCCAACACGATTGTTAAAGTTGATTATGTTACCATCATTTCCTGAAGCAGCGTCCGATTAATATTGCTCCCCTTGGGTCATGATTTAGCCAACTTGATGCTTTACTTGCTGATGTGTTTATGCCAGCTAAGCTGTTCTGAATATTACACATTACACGCCGTCGTAATCTAAATCCGATCGAAAAATATTTTAGCCTTTAAATTTTTCATCGACAACATCATTGATTTGGGTCGAGCGTTGGAATTCAAATCTTCTCCTTTTAACGGTCACTTTCTATAAACATTGAGAACAGCTAATTAAGTCCAATCAGGCTTGGCCCATCGGATCCATTAACCTCCCCTTCGTGTTTGTGCAAACTCCGATGCTAATTGAGTGCCGTCCACGCTAAAATATACATTTGTAAATAATGTTACCACATGAAGCAAACTTTATCTTGGTCATAACGGCCATGCATATACTACCTATTAAGAAGCATGTAATTCAAGTCAAATATCAAAAAGTTAATGTAAATATCACAATATCGATGGCAAACAAAATTATTGTTTGTTCGAACTGATATTAAAATATTCCCGCTTTATTAAGTTCCAAGCACAATTTCAATAAAAACGACGTTATTTTTATTTTACAATGTTAATTTTAATGGCAGATACTTGTGGTGGCTTCTTTTAATTAGGCCACAAGTTTTTATGTTATAAACTCACTTTTATGAGTTTGCTTTTTATTACAATATTACATCAAAGTTATTGCAATAACTGACAAAAGTTTCCAGAAACGTAGATTCCTACTGGAAGAGTTAATAATCATTTTAAAGCCACATTCCAATTCTGTAAATTGCACTTCGGTTTTACTTCTACAATATTTTATGTTACCGAATATAACTCCCGGTTTGCATCTGGATGGGTGACCAATTAGAGAACGCATAAATATAAACAACAGGGTATAAGAAGCAGCCTAGCGCAGGATATATGTTGATTTTTATTTACTGAAGTAAATAAAGAATTTATTAGGATCCTAATAAAAGGTGTAAACCATACCTGGACTCTCCTATGTAATCCATCTCCAAAAATTGATTGCTTTACCAAAATCAGATTTAATCTGATTTAATTAAAGTTGTTAGGCCAGCTAAATAATTCTGTTTTCTTTCACGAAGAAGAAAAACAAGTGGAAAATTACCTAGAAAACATGAGACAACTACGTTTCCTTATATTTTCAAGACAAATTACTATTTTTAACGTCCACCAATTCAGCCAAATTTAAAATTGAAAACTGAAGATGATTTTTATAGGTGGCTGTTATTCAAATAAATTGCAGACCACAACATCAAGAGGTCATGGACACCTTATTCAAATTTTGCAATTTTTACCACGAAAAAGCTCCAAGAAAACTACAAAAATTGATAATGGCGGCTCTAATAAGCAGCGTAATCAATTAATTTCTGAAATAATCGTATTTAAACTGAGGTTTTTCACCAAACGTCTGTGATTTGCTCATTCAGTGGACAGGGATGCAATTGTAGTTGGCTTAGTTTTGCTGGGTGTGAGTTTCAGGTGCGAATCCCAGTCGTAGTTATTTCTTCAGCTGCTGCCGCAATTCGAATTCCGCTTCACCAAATGCTAGGGCCGACTATCATGGATTTTCCTGCTGGACTACCGGTGCAGTGCATCAGTGGCGATGCCATTGGGATGCAGCCTGAAAGACGACTCTGGACCATGAACCAGAGAGGCGTGACTCAGTCAAGTTACGAGCATCTCACGTAAGCGTCCGCCAAAGACAACGTGGAAACTACTGGGGTATTACTTCAAGACCGGGTACTCTGTAAAAGACAAAAAGGATATTGCAAAGAACAAATTATAAATTTATTTAAACTGCTTTTATATTATTTGTCCTTAACGACAAAAATGTATTTGGCAATCCGGGGGGTCTGGGGGGTGTGGAACACCCTCCAGTGCACTCTTTAATCTTAATTCACGAGGAAGAATGCCGAAATTACTTTGTTGCCAACCGAAGTTGTGCTGCAGTTACAGTATTTTGCTATCCACGTATTATAAAATTTACAATAGGATTTTTTGAATTATATTAGCCGAATTTACCTTCAAAACAAAGTTTCGTGATGGAACGACTTCCATGGATTGTTTAAATCAGTTGAGTTTCACGTTTTTCTAGATTCGTAATTTTTGAGTTGTAACCGCTTCAGGGATGTTTTTAATGAGCGTAGTGGCTCAAAGGTACTTGATAGGGACTTTTGAATGCACTTTATAGTAGCGGTTTTTAATTGTGTACGGTTTTTGGTCGGTTTTTGGCCCCTTTTCTCCCGAATTTTTTGATAATACTTAAATTTTAATAATTTTAGTAATTTACGCCATAAACTACTAACTAAAAAGCAAATATATTTCAAATTTATATTATTGCTTACTATATTACAATTTTCTAAAATTTCACTTCTTTTAATTACTTATAATTAGGGGGAGAGGATACTGTACAACTCCGAAATTCTATTTCTGAGTGTTTCGTATGAACGTAAAAATCTTTTAATATCATTTCTTCACCAACAGTTTATAACAAATAATATAAACGCAAATTAGGACTTATACTGAAGGCACAACCCTAAAATCAAATTTAAAATTTAAAAGTTGGAACTGTACTGAAAATGTAACTTGAGATCATAATAACAATCAACAAAAAACTTGAAACTCTTCTCATCAAAGAATAAGTAAAGGGGAAAATTTAGCCCCGTTATAATTTTCAAATCAAAACAGGCAGAAATCAGTACCAAACACATTTTCACTCATCAAGTCGGAAAATAATACGAAATAAAACCAGAGAACACTCAGATTTTTAAAAAAAATTAAAAAAACATTTTCAATGTAATCAAATTATACTCTTTGAGTTCGGTGACCGATTTTCTAATTTCTCTCGATTATTTTTAGAATTATCTATATCATGAAATAAATGGAGTTTTATTTCTCATTAATAAATTTTTGTCGAGGTATTTTCAATCAAGAGTTAATGTTTGTTTAACATCTTCCTATTTCGTCGTACTTTACCTATGGAATTTTTATAGCGGAAATAATAATGAAAGGCTTCTTTTTCAAATTAAAGCAAAAATTAGGTCTAATTAAGCGACTAATTAACTGTTTTGATTACAAAAAGCACCTTACATTTTATTAATTGATTTGATTATGCCGAAACAATGAGAATAATGTAAAGACAAACAAATATCTTGTTAAGGAGAATAGCAAGAAAACTTGAAATTAAAGCAACAATGAAATTAAGTTTCTGGAAAGCCTTTTGTAAATGCGTTTGCATTTTTGTATCAGGTTTGTTAGAAAGTTATATAAATAAGGATAAAAAAACTTTTGGGTTAATATTATTTAATCCAGCTCTGTTTTCGACATTAGAAGTCAACAGTTGTACCATAAAAGGAAATTGAAGAAAACGGTCAAATCTTTTGCCAACTGAAAACAATATCTCTTAAGGATTAGTTTCCGAAAAAATATATTTAATTAAAACCATAAAAAAATTGCCGCTTAATTGATTATTTTATATACACGGTGAGGCAACAAGTGCTGTTGTGGGAAGTTAAAATTTTGTTTTTACTAATATGAAAACTTACTTTTCCTTCGTAATTGCTGTTGCAAGTACAACTCGATGTATTACTTAAAGCATTTCTGGCACACTTCATAACACAAGTCACGCGATCACGCGAACTTAAATTGTCTTAATGCTAGACTTTGACATTTCAGTTTCATTATTTAGAGAAGGAAACGAATTTCGGACGCAAGGGAGCGGCGGTTGGCGCGAAAATCGCGACGCGAAGTTTACATATATCTATAGTAATGATTAACTAATTTTTGGAGGAGATGCAGGAGATAATAATTTTTTACATTTCAAATGGAATTTTAAAGTGAAAACCTTTTAAAAAGTTTCCTTAAGTACACGGGTAATGATTTAAAATACTGTGTACTTTGTTAGATTTTAGTCTTTTTATTTTCTTGTACATTTACTCGTCTCTGTGTTTTTACTACACAATTACTTGCCTATAAATTTAGTTTGCTAACATTTAATTGATATCAAGTTTTAGTAACCTATTTAATCCGTTGTAACATTAATGAACTTCTTGCTCAATTAGAATACTTGATTGTTTAAAGGAATAATTGTTAAGCGAAATCTTTATTTGATTTTTATAGCATGGATTGAATCCACTTACATTTGATCGTAATTTAAACAAGAGCTTTTTATATCCAGTCGCGACAGAGTCTTTGCTATTAAACTAGCTGAACAGAGCTGAGCTTTATACCTCGGAATTTCGGAAAATCCCTGAAGCTTTCGCTTGTCCTGGATTAGTTGAGTCTCGGCTGATAGCGACGGCACGGGTCCGCCAAGTCCCACTAGGTAATAGCAACATGTGTACCAGTCAACTTATATTACGCTATACTTCATTCTGCCGCCCTACATTAACTCCCAAGAGTTATTATCTTTAAGGAACACAATAGGGACCTGTTACTTAATGAAGTTTCTGTGTCCTACAGCTTTTAGGGCCAATAGAGAAGAGCTTTATTTGTCTCATACTTTTTAATATTTAATTTAATTTTTAATGCCGGAGCGTTCGGCCTACTTTCCCCTTAAGCCGATTTTGTCAAATTGAAAACCGCAATATAATTTTTTTATAAATATTTATTAGGATGTTTGATGAAAATAAATAACTACACAATGTGTTTGATAACAAATCTATATCTACCCGCCACGTTGGTTTGCAACCAAAAGCTTTTTTTCTCTAGGGAATGCCGAGAAAATCGCAATGAAAAATGACAGATCCCATTATTTACCGAAAAACAACAACGCGAAAGTAGCAAATGCTGTAAAGAAAGGAAAAGGAAACTGATGTTCTTATCTCCCCTTAAAAATGCAGGGCAAACTTATGACTGCTATTTGCAACGCAGACAGACAGTTACTGTCCAGGTGGATGCAAAGCATAAAATTATCAAATTAAGAACTGACAGTCATTTATAATATTTAAAAAAACTTTTGAGCTAAGCACTTTTCTTCTAAATTAATTTTTCGGCAATACCTAAAATGAAACATTGCTCGCCCATTTTTCTTCATTTGAAAAAAATTCGGAAACCCCAATGCCGTCCGGTTTCTATGAACTTATAATTACCCACTAGAAAAACTGCCATCAAACTTCTCTCTACGAATAATTGCTATATTAAAAACTAAACGCTCTCCAACACCCAGATTAACTTTTTTTTAGATTAGCGCCTTTCTGATTAATAAATTCTTATTTTTTACTGTGCGTCCTATTTAAAATTTAAAAGTTATCTTTCGCTTTTTGATAAATTATTTGAGTGCTTTACATTGTTTTTACTTTATATTGCTTTCTTTGATGTTTTATACAAATTAACAGTTAATTTGGAGCTCTTACATTTTACGCCATAGAATTTCTTTTAAACGGCTGCAGTTTTTAAATTTATTTTCTAATAAAAAAGCGTTTTAATATTAATAATTCTTTGTTTTACACTGTTGTGGTTTTTATCGCTACAATTAAATATTAATCTTCCCTCTGAATTATAAAAATTTGTTAAAATTTAATAATATTTGTAATTGGTCTGCAACTGGTACCGAAATGTCTGCTAAATATAAAAAGAATTCCTGATTACCTTAATCTTTTAACATTTTCGCTTCACGTAAACAAAGCCCTCACAAAATTTATTTTTATTGCAGATCCGAATATAACAGTGGTTTTCTGCATTGTTTTTAGGTAACATACCTGGCTAACCCAAGAATTCAAATGTCCTATCCCGAACACCGCAAAGTGTAAAATTTTATTTAAAAAATCAGCTTTTGCTTAGTTTTGGTATTTGCTAATGTAAACCAGTTGAATATTTTCAGGTAAAAAACCTGACTCTAATTATTCTGAAATCATGTAAATAAAGTTCGTTGTAAATTGAAAATTATACTGCATAGCTTTGTAAGCCTACCAATAGTTTTACAAGCAGCTGCTTGTTCGAGTCTCGTGATTAATATTTTGGAAAGAAATTACCGCATTACAAAAATTTTCTTTTCTTACAAACTTGTATGTTAAAATATAAAAAAGAATTGCCTACATGAATAAATTTACAATGTTAATATATTATCTACGGATTTTATGAAAATGGTTAAGTACTTCTCAAAAGCCTTTTTTATTTGGGGTGTTATTAAGCTGATCAATATCAAATTTAACTCGCCAGTCCTACTAATTTCGCATTCAACTTCATTAAAATTTGACAATCGAATTGATTGAATTGAAAATTACACCTTTCTGACCCTTTAATACTTTGTTTATTGATGTGTCCAGAAAAACCGAAACTGATGTAAGATTACATTAATTGAGTACAGTTTATATTTTTGATTAATTTTAGGGAGTTCCCCCGGGATATTATTTGTCGGTTTCTTGTGCAACTATTAATGATAAAGTTGCAAACATTATTTGTTATTGCCTTTTTTATACGAGACATGAAGATTCTTATTAGAATCGACGGTGCGTTTAATTGCATCGAACCTGCAGGGGGATCGTGGAATGATCTTAAAGGATATTACTGGAATCGAGCAATACAAAGGTATATTCCGCATAAGTGAATATTCACTTTAATCATCTGTTTTTGCACAAAATAAAAGTGGAGCCAATATTTTTGTGTACTGCATTTTATAGTCAAAATCGATAAAGTGTACGTTTGACATACCAGAAGAAGTTATTTACTATAAAATAACTTCATTTTTTACTGTAGTGAAATGAAATAAGACCTTTGATCTTTATCGACCACTGGTCGCAGTCGAGAAAATCTCGACGAGAACTCAAGCAAATTTATAACTTTTGATTTTGTTGATTTAGGGTAGATCCGACATCAGATCAAACCAGTTAGTCAAATACTATAAATTTTTAGACGGTTATTGATGTTTTAAAATCAAATGTGGAAGGTAGTTTTTGTTTGTTCAAAAAATCAGATGAAGTTAAATTTAAGTAAAAAGGGGTTAAATTGCATTTGCTTGTACAGGGGACCGTGTTGGGACAATTATGTTAATTTAAAGGTTACCCATGCGCATCAGCGCGAAGGGTAAACAATCAAGCAACTAAACGTACAGGGAATCTTGACTGAGTACACTCTTGTGTGGACGAATAAATACAGTAGAACCATAAGCACACACACAGGTATCCACAGAATAGTAAACATGGCTTGATAGACTACCCTTGTGCAGAATTCAAACACGCTGATTGTCGATAATATTTGTCATTGTCTTAAAGAAAACGCTTCGGTATCGATTCCTTGTTAAATATAATCTGCTATTATTAAGCGACAAATCGATAAATGTGCTTCAGCTAGCGGAAGGATGCGGTTGAGATCGCAACCGTGACAATATATATTTGGTATTAATTATTGTTCGAAATATACGACAATGTCCGGACATTAGCGTGATTAAAATCCAACTTACGAGCCGCCAACTTAACAGTAAATCATCGATGATATAACAATTTAATTCTAATTTACAGTGTTATTATGCTTCATTCTTTATTCCAGCCCGAAACGTAATTCATTTATACAATAGAGAAGGTTAGGCCTTCTGTCTCGCAATTTATCTCCATGCAAATTGATAATTATTGATTGATGACTACATTAATGTGTAGACTATTCTTAAAGGGCTGCTCCACATAATTCTGTAATTTTTTGGATCTATCGAATAGGAAATATTATTAGGTATTATTTTATTAACTTGAGCGTAGGTACATAAGAAAATCTATTTGCGCGAAGAAACTAAATGTAAATCAAGGTGGATAAGAGTATTTGGCGACTAGCCAGGTATGGATCGTCAGCAGAAACGGTTTGCTTTTTCAATCTCGCGAATTTGTTTGCCCCCATGAAGACAACCTTTTAAAGCAAACTATTTTATTAGTAGAAAAATTTTTAACGTCCCACTTTTTAAACGAGATTTTTCCCATTACTTCTCAATTTCCGCACACGATATGGAATGGTAATTTGAGTGACAGTCTCTAAAGTTCCACTCTTACATTTTGCAAGAGATAAAACGTAAGAACTATTAAAAATAGCTAGGAGTTCCAGCAGAGTTTTACTGTATTATACAGAAAGAATCCAGATATTCCGGTCATTCAAGAACTAAAAGGAGCTAATCGCCGGTTCTTTTAAAAGCGTGTCAAAGAAATATATCTTCAAACGTTACCCCAAAATAAAAACATGGCATGAAATAAAAGGAGTTGGAGCACAAAAGTAAAACAGAGCAGAAAATTGCTGTGAATTAAAATACAAATCGACAGCCACGAAATTTATGGTTTTTTGCTGGAGAGATTCCCACAACAAAGTTAACCAAGAAGTTTAAGTAACTTTTTTGTGTTTTTAATAAATTACTTTATAGCTTTTGTTTACCGCAAAGGTACTTAAGTTATTTTAAATCTTGTAAAATTTAGCAGTTGCTCGTTTAATTATTTAGTGCTGCTGGAAAAGGGGTTCCCGGCGCTAATGATTATTTTTTTAAACAAAAAGGCGAGCTCTTTGCATTTACCTGAAACTTTTCTTTATATTTAATTAAAAAGTCAGACGCGAAGTTGTGTGTTCACCTGAAAACGCTGCTACTATTCCATAATTAAGTAAACTGCAAAATATGTTCTCACCTAATACTACCACTACGTGATTCATTTTCATGGAGCCTTTTATTAGGTTTTCGTGTTTTCTTAATTTTAGTTTTTCCGCTCGTTTCTTAAATTTTCATTTTACTATTCTAACAATGTTGGTTTATCTGATGATATTACAAAAGGAAGTTTGAATCCGTATCACCTAATCCACCTTAGTTCCTGGAAGTCTGCACAGTTTTCAGGATTTGCGGCGCCTCCATCAATTTGGTTAGTATTTTATGTAACCGAACGATAATTTTTTTTATTTATTTGTATTTTATGTTTGTTCGATAGTTTGGAAAATAAAATAATCCCAGATAAAATAATTTACATTAAATTAGTAAATAGCGTCAGGTGGAATATACAAGAGATTATACCAAGCTGACAACGTCGTGTTGTCTGCAATGAAACCCCTCTCTACTTTCCAATTTGCGTCCATCAATCGAGACCAATCTCGGCGAGTGGATTACTGGGAAATGAAATTTACATAGGACCGTGCACGTTAGGGATGCGCGGGTGGTTCCCCTACATCCCTACCTTGCGAACGCATACGGACTCACTCTAACTAATTAACGGCAACTGCAATGTTTCGTCAAACTAATAAACTGCGTTCACAACTAAAACTAATCTGATGTTCATTATTATATTACAGAGAAAACTTCCCAAATTAAAATGTCACCATTTGCAATTTGTCATATGGGGGTTGAAGGAGCTCTCTAGTCTCTTAAGATATACAACGTCAACTAAGACGAATGAATATATTCAGTAATGAAACTTTTTCTTGAAGGAAGTACTACATCTATTACTTCACCCCGAGTTATCTTTCTGAAATTTTTTAACGTTCTCACTTGTAAAACAAATACCCCAACGTTCATTTCGTTAAATTAATTTCAGCGACATGGAAGCTCAACGATTTCTTATTTCAATTTTAACAATAAAAATTGCTTCGCCGAAGGGTTTCGAGTCGATGAGAGTTCAGCAAGCATTCTTCAGTCTTTTTAATTTTCGCATATTTTCTGTTACACCTGAGTCTCGGCAAAATTGAAATTTCATTTTGTTTTTCTTGAACTACCCCCATACAATCCAATACGAGCTTTCCTTCAAATTACTTTTTAACCGTATTACTTAAATTAGTAGCTTTCCTTAAAATTTCGAATTTAATTACATAGAAACGTAGTAGGTATTTCCTTACTAGGTAAAACTTTTCTGAAAGCTTTTCAAATACATAATGTTGTTTCAAACTGAACAATAAATACGTATTTACCCAGTATGACGATAAAATCAACACTAAAGGAAAATAAAGAATTTTTTACTTTTTAATTTTAAATTATTTATATGATAAAAGGGTTTTCTCTAAATAATGGCATTCATGTGCTATTTTCCGGCCATGATTAAACGGGTAGCCGAATAAATCGACCGCCTAAAGCTCCTTGTTTTTTTATAAACTTCGTCGTGTAAGTGATAAAGTTACTAATTTTTTCCAAACTTGCAGTCAATTACTTTACGTGGACATCGCTCGGAAATTAAATATTTTTTACTTAAACCCTTTTAGTACTACAAATAAAGGCCTTAAGTTTTAAGCCGAAACAGGGAAAAATTTGGCCAGGTAATTTTTTTCGCGTAAATCTATCCAGTTTCCGAGATATAGCACCCCGATTTTTTGGGGAAACCCCCGTTTCCAAGTAACAGGATAGATGTTGTGATTTTGTTCCTAAAATAAAGGGTTAATGCAAAAATATTATTTCCGAGTTATTTCCACTTTGATGCGCACAATGCTGACTTCTCTTTGGTAGATTTATGTAGTATCTACTACTAGAATTTAGAATATTTATAACAAAAGAGTTAAATTGAATCAGAAGTTGGAAGGAACACAGCATGTGCACTTAAATTGATGTTACCTGTAGTTGCAACATGTAGCTCTGAATATTGCAAGTTGTGACTACGAATGTAGTTATTTACTGTCTCCAAGAGCCTGTTGCACTATAAAAGCGAATCTACAAATAACAAATTACAGGTCGCAAATAGTTGATCAAGCATTTGGTTAGATTGGTCCAAGTTACACGTAATTTGTAAATCATTAGTGTAATTGTTATAAGCCCCATGAGATCGGTTGCATAATACAAACAAATCTACAAGCTTCATGTAGGCAATTATTGTAGTACCTACATCAAAAGTAGTAATCTACAGCAAAAGTAGATACTTCCTTCACAGTACATAACTAAAATCTCGACTTTCGGGCTTGGAAAAGTCAAAGTTGACGATTTACTAAAATTTTTCAAAGAGAAAATATTAAATTATACCTGAGCCAAACTGAGCACTTCGACTAGTTATTTATAATAATGGTTGCCCTGATACATCAAAGATCTGAAGCTTTCGCTTCATTAGTTTTGATATAAATCCTCTGCTGAATACTACCTAAAATAAATAACCAGCATAATCTGGTATGCTGCTATTTTTTATTTACAAAATCTCTTTTAAAATTTTGCTTTTGTTAACCTCTAAGCCGGTTAGTGTAACAAATTAACAAATAGAAGGAGTTTATATGGAAAGCAATATATTATACCGGCGCATAAATGTATGCCGTATAAAATCTGTGCTATTGAAAAAATGCAAAAATGACCTTACAATTTTGACCACCACTGCAAAGTCTACTGGTTTAAGATACTTTTTTGCAACTTTTTCACCCACCCTTAGCCCTTAGGAGGTTAAACTAAATTTTATGTAAAAGTTTTCATTTAAGTATTTCAAAAAGCTTTACAAATTTTAATTGCCTGGGTGCTTAGATTGTGGTGACTCTAAACAAGAGATTTTAGTGGTTCAATAAACAGCATGCAGGAAGTAAATCAGACGAGTAAGAGGGTGATTGATCTTCGCTCCCCCTTTTTCACCAGGAATTTCCATAATTAACTGCATCATTGTTATGCAAAAGCTTTTCGTGGTCGAACCCTTCCAATTTCACTTGATATTTGTTCGCTGCTTCCTGATATCAAAACTTGTGATTAGGATTGGAGACAAGAGACAAAGTACAATATGAAAATGGTTCGCTAATTTTTTTGTACAAATTAAAGATAATTTCGATATGATATTTTCAATCGGTGGAATATAAAGCGTTACAATGTTGGTTGATTGTCTTTTATTTTTCATTCGCTATAAATTACCTTAAGGCACTATCCAGGCAAATACGTGATTCAATCATTTTGAAATTCAAATAGAACCGACGTCTATTTGCATCCGCCCGTCTCATCTACTTTGTCTTTGGCATACTTCATTGAGTTAGTGGAGCTGGATTGGGATAGCGTGTCAGTGCCGCCCTATTCTGCAGCGTCTGAGATTTTATCTGGATGCAAATTGCCATTTTCGTTTTGATTGACTTAAACCAGACTAATATATTTGTCAGAAAACTGCGTTTTTCCATCATTCTACCAATTTAATAATTTATTATAATTCGCTGTCATTACAAGCGTCAAATTGCTAACTCCATTAAAAATTCAATCTTGTTATCTGACGAAGCTGTAGCGATGCAGGATTTCACTATGACATGTCAGGTGCGGCTGGTAATGCTGTCATTATGGAAGTGTCACGTGGCGTGATGGATGTACTCGATATTGATGACCGTCATATATGACGATGATACTCTTCCATCATTAAATTTGCTATTTTATAGCTTAACGATTGCAGTTTGTTTCGGTTAAATGCAAACTGTTGAACGCAATTTATTACTGCTATCTGATTTCGCATGCGAAACTCTAAAATGTAAATGTATCACTGAATTGTAAGAAAGTTTCGGAGTTGTAGTTGGTAAAAAACGCAGAAACGAGAAACTTTTTTTTCAATAGATTGCAACATTTGTTACCAATTCGTATTCCTCCGACGCACTAGGCTCACTTTTCTTAAGACAAGGGGAGGGAGCGCTTACTACTTAGCTTTTGCTTGTCGCGCAATCTAGTTCTTGTAGTTGCCGCTAGTTTTTTGATTTAATTACGTCACGTAAGTAAGATAAAGTGAGTTGGTTGTTAGACTGGAGAATATAAATTCAACAGGTTATATCCTGCTCGCTACGTAATAATGTAAAGGTATTGAATTTTAGGTTTTGGTACAAATGCATGCTTTAATAATATTTGATCGATGAACATTTCCACTGTTCTACTATCAGCTGTCATCATCAGTCAGTGCCAAATGCAGCAACCGAGTCGTTGAAAATGTTGCCAACGGAATACAAACAAAAAGCGATTTTTGACAAAACGCTTTGTATTTTTAAAAACTAAAAAAAATATAAACAATTTTATAGATGAAAAGCCTTTGTTATTGTTTTTAACGCAATTTTCGAGTGAGTTAACGCTTAAAGAATCCAAGAGTAATTAGAATCTTCACAAACAAACAATATGTTTGGAAGAATTTTAATGAATAAAGTAAGATGCTTTTGTAATAAAATACCTTAATTGAAAATTTTTACATTTAGCTTCTTTTCTTTTTATTATTAAGAAAAATTTTACTTTTATAATTTAGTGCTGAAAATGCTTGGCCATGGGCAAGAAAAGCGGAGTATAAGAACGTTCATTCGTTAAAGACACAAGCTATTAAAATAATCTTACTAAAGGCACTTTGATGGTTAAATTTAAAATCTGAGGCGAGCAAAAACAAGTGTAAATATAATTTTTAGATTAATTTCTAAACGCAGTTCCTTTGAAGTTAAACGAGAACCGCCGTCAAGCTTTTCCGATGCAAGTTAAAGTGCAAAGACGATTACGTATTGAAAATGGACTTGGAATACCAAATTAGGAAATTGAAGAGAACGACCCGCAAAACTTGGAGGTATTGTTGAGACTTGTGCGCTCGTTCATGCGAAAAGAGTACTTTAAAATATTAGAAAGCATGAATTCAACCACCAATGTATTGTTGATTTTAAAACGAATAGGTGAACTGGAACGATATTTAACCGCGGGTTGTAGTCGAAGAAGTTGCAGCATGTGGCGAGTTTCTCACAGAAGACAATCCCTGGCAACTTTTTTTTTTCAAATAAACTGTTTATAGGTGTAAGTAATTGAAACATATTTTCTATATAAGCTGCTTTAAAAGAATTAAGCTTACAAAGCCGAAAAACTTTGTAAGAAAAGGAAAGTTGTGTGCGATTCTGCAGCCGGCGCGTCAGTGCAAAAGAATAGTTGGCGTAATGAACAGCGAGCGAAGTTCACTCTAAAGGGAATATAAAGAAAAGTTTAGTGCTGAAAGAAGTAGTACGTGTGGGAGGTTCAGGCAAGATGGAACGTTATGAAGCTCACACTAAATTTCATTTTCTTGTTGGCTAAACTTACAAGCGTGGAACGTACACTACATATATTTTATCTTTTGGCTACGTGAACATATTAATGCATTCATCTAAGCCTTTTTATTTTTACTCCGCATTAATTAAAAAAAAAATCACTCCATCGCTCCGGGGAAACAGGTAGTAGAAAAATTAAATAATAACCATCTAATTTGTAAAGTGGTTACATTATTAATGGTCCCTGATCTTGTTGATCTGATAAGGAACAAATACATCTATCAAAAAGTTTTGATACCACTATATGTGCAGAATTTCATATTCGTTGGCTTCGAGCCAGTTAGTTTGGAGGAATGTTATCAATCATCTAGACTACGCACACATTTCCGTTCTTCTTCGGCGAAGCTGTTTTATTATGCGGCCCACCTCATCATATTAAAGTCTTTTTCATCTTTTTTTATTATTTGTCTTAGTTTTACTCCAACAATAATTGTGAGAGATAAAATTTACTATTTATTACCCTATACTCTTGCACCCCTTATATATTTTGCAGTGCTGTCAGAAAACGCACCTCTATCCAAAATTGAATTCTTTTTCCAACAGCTATGATAAATGATCTGTCGAAACACCTAAATATTTTTTAGAGAAATTAATTTTATCTTTCTATATCACTTCTTTATTACTTCGCACAAATTATGATTGCATTTTTGTATATTAAATTTTAATTTTCTTTTTCTTTTTCAGGTAAGTTTCACTTGAACCAAATATCCGAGATTGCCATAACCAATTAATGTTGCAGTGGTAAGTTAACTAAGTTAAATAACTGTAACCAGTTCACGAAATGAATATTTCGTAACACATCTCTTTCTACTAAAAAAAAAAACGAAAAAAAAACAGTTTAAATTCCCAGCTCTTGTTGCACCAGGTACAAGGTAACTACTTCATAAGATATTCCTCCCATAAAAAAGAAACAATTACATTGTGATTTCATATTTTTGCAGCATATATTATATAGGTTCAGTTTACTCTGTTTATCTGCTTCCTTCTATTTTACATAAAAGATCTTGAAATATAGAGATTTAAAATACCTGTTCAACAACAAAAACGTAGGCAATATAAACAAACTAAAACTCGACAAAAAAAACTTAAGAGAATAAAAATATTGGTAAAGGAACTATTAAAAAATTATTTTGCAAGTCAGAACTGAACTATTCTAACTTCGCTATTATAAAGTTATATTATGATACCTTCATAATCAACTTGTCTTGTAATAAATTGAATTCTCTATTATAGTTGAGATGCCTAAATTTGTTAGTCTCTATTGCCCTATATATTTGGGGCCAGAGGCGTACAAAAATGAATACATGTAAATTGCTTACCGTGATTGATCTGATCAGGATTAAACCAGATATAACATAGGCACTGCCTGTGATTGGTTGAAAAATAAATAAACGAACCAATTAAACAGAATAAAATGTTTATAATAACTATGAAAACGCAATGTTTTTGTCTCTAGTCTTATTTGAAGTCCTCTCTCCTATGTCTCTGTTGAACGTGCAAAGTGGGGGACTTAGAGCTTAATGTGGGCTTCGAACCGCGGGATATGTAGTATACTTCATTTTAAGAAGGTTTTACTAGGCAGATTACACATCGATGGTTTGCCATTGCTCTCCGAGGGGAGATTTTGACAATCTATAATGATAATCAATCTAAATCTGATCTGAATCTAAATCAATCTGATAAAAAATATCAGACTTTTTAATGTTAAATTTAATAAATTATCTGGATGAAGAGGGGTTGTTGTTAATAAACAATCCTCGGTTCTACCAAATTGCACTTTAAAAATACATGAATGCCAATATTAAAATCAAATGAATGCAATATTGAATTTATTATTCTAAAATTAAAATTAAATAAAGTTTCCGATTCGTTCAATTAATATTTGCATAATGAAAATGTAATTTTAACCTCCAAACGCAATCTGTTAAAGAAGTTCTCGACAAAAAACTACTAGCTCTTCAAAAAAATCGTTACAATTTCCAACTGTGAAAGGAAAGCGCTTTCGGCACCCCTTGGTGACAAACCAAATAAAATAATTGTAGGTCGTTCATTCATACAGACATACAAATCGTGGGGTGTTAAAAAAAGGTTGTAAAGGTACGACGTCTGCGGTCTAACTTGATAGCATCTAATCAATTAATTGTTAACAAAGTTGATAAAATCTTTATCGACAAGTGTATTTTCCAATAAATACATATTACCCGACGACGACTGGAGTTTACCTTTGAAATTCTATAAATTAATCAAATACGGTTGAAAATTTTCATTTTCCAAAAAATTTGTTCTACCGTTCAGTCACCTCACCAACCGCGCTCGTCCTCATAGCATGTTTTTGAGCAGCTAACATATTTAAATTATTTTCTGTAAGCTGATCACATTTTTCATTTTTTTGATATCTTCTTCGCTTTTTAGTATAATTAATTATCTTGCAGTTTAGCTTCCCTTTCAAATTTTATTTTACATTTTTTAAGTTTTCTAATCTATTAAACGAATATTACAAAAAAATTATCAAAGGTTTGATCAAAGCATCTTTCGCATTTGAAAAATTAATTTCATATTGAAAACTTATGGTAAATATGCGACATAAAAAGTTATTAAAACGAACTCTATTAAGAGAAAAAAGTTAATCAGTATAAGGAAGCAGGAGGAATGATTTAGTCTGGAAATTGAATTGACTTCTTGTGAAAGCGGCAAATGCTAATAAGATTAGCAATTTTTGAAAAAATATGTAATGAGAAAACTTCTAATTAAAGCAAATATAGATTCATAATTGCGAGCTAATTGGGTTTTTATAATTTTTCAGTGTTATTCTGATTCGTTTTGCCATAGTGGATTTGAAGGGAAACGGCAATGTTATGAAAACGGAGTCTTAAAATCCTATTTGAGATATCTTGAAAATCCGTGCTTTGTTTGGTGACCCGTTAAGTGCTTGCGGTCCCATTTAGAATACTAATTAGTTTGCAGATTGATGAGTGTGACCTCATGAAAGTAATAATTTTAATATGGAAGATGTGTTTTATAAAATTAAATGTGATAATATTAACAATAATATGCAAATAAATCTTGTAAATCACTTTACAGTAATACTCACAAAGATTGTAGTACGAATATATGCAAATATCTAATGGAGCAAACGTGCTGGAGGGCGAAGGAAAGTGAACGGCTGTCCAGTGAAAGTCCAGGGCGATTGCTGAATAAACATGACGTTATTAGGTCCCGTACACGGAGCGCAAATACATCCATTAGCATACAGATTAAGGTGTTGTAGGACGGTCAACGTTAAACCCGTTTATATAGACATAACATTTTTTCTACTTTTTATCATTTCATTAAGATGGCGCGTGTCAAAAAATCCCGAATATTTTCATTAGTTTTCCTCTATGCTGATTATATGAAAAAGTATTTCCATCGCCTAATGGAACGAACGATATCAAATTCATCGGCGCTGTCACATTCAAATGAAACAAGTCTAGCAATTTCATTTGAGGGAGTACATAAAAACACACTCAGAGTTCTTGATGCTATCTCCCTCGACGAGGCGTCCTTTCACTTTACCCATCTTCATTAACGCTTATAATAGCCTTCGTTCAAGTTCACTTAGATTTCTATTTTGGAGATATTAAAAGATATCAAACTGGAATCTCCCTTTATATAAAAATTCGATCATCGGCTCGCAACTACTGAAAACTTTGACCTCGGTGTTAGAATTTATCGACAATCTATTCTCGCAAAAAGATATTAACTCAGTTCTTTGTGTATTCAGGTTTCTGAACAATCACATGATGCTATTACAACTTCAGTAAATTCCATTCCCGTCAACACTAACAACTCATTTTCCTACAATAATATCAAAGCTATTTTCAAAACATCAATATTATATTATTTAAATATTGTTTCGACCGAGGCGAAGTCGAGTAACACTTACTGCCCTCGATACTTAACATACTATTTTTATAACTCATTTAAAAATTTATACAGGAGAACTGCTTGTTACTCGAACTGTCTTTTTGAAAATCAACCCTTAATAATGTGTTTTTAAATAGTAAAAGTTGGGTAAGCGCGCTCGAGTTTGCAGAAGTAGTTTTTGAACTAAAATTAATATTTAATGATATTAAAAAAAAGTTTTGTGAAGATTGGCGAACGCGTCGATATTTTCGTGCTACCTGTGACGAAACAATTTCGGCTTGGGAATACGGATTTGGTCGAAAGTGTTTGCGCTTTTTTGACGGTGCACACATAAATCGCGATAGAATTCTGCACACGACTACATGCATGACTTGGCGATAGGACTTTGAAGTTGCGCTTTCGTAAAATTTAGTTTACGTTTGAAAAGTTTTCTGGATGGCGTTGTCGGGAATCGGGGGCGGTTTCAAATTTCATGGCTGCTGCAGTCTCCTAGGTGAAGCAATTGTTCCGACTGACGTCACCTCTAATCATGTTACACCTCATTATAACTTTGAGAAGTGTGCGTTAATTTGATTAAGGGTGCGTATACTAAACTTCGCTTCCCACTTACTTCACTACACATTATTCTCATGAAGTTGTATTGGGACGTTCAAAACAGATTTCATAATTAGATATTTTGATGAACCCAAAAAGCAGTCGAATCGCTTTCATGCACACACGTCTTTTAATTTAATTTAAACCTAGAACCAGCACTAGGGTGATTATATTTCGACTATTGGTCAAAACTTGCTCCTTAAAGGCAGGACCTCTACTCGCTTCCTACGTAATTCTGCTTTAAATGTAAATTAAACTTTTTTAGAAAATTCTATTCGATACAGTTTTAATTAAACTGTGTCATCCAAAACGTATGATGGAAAGTTCTCTGAAATTTTGTTTACAAAAGCTTTACGTGAATGATTGATTTGACGGTTATCGAATACACGAGGGCTTTAAAACTAAATTTTTCAATAAAGAAGATTTCGTGATAAAACGTATTGAATAGTTTAGTTCATACAATCACCTATATTCCAATTATCGATATGGAGAGAGATGCTGTTTCTCACGACTTCTCGCACGAATTACTGTGTCAATTTTCACTTCAACATATTTTATTATCGCAACGTAGTTGATTCACACTTCTACCTCCGACGAAGAAATATTACGGCGAGAAGGAATAAAATAATTAGCTCATGCATCAATGCATATCACGAAAACGTCGGTATGGATTTTCCCAAAGTGGATTTAGACTCATAAATGTCGCTTGCATTTGTTCTACGATCTTATTCACTAGTTTCTGATTTAAGAAACTTCTTTCTGGCTTTTGAGTAAACCCGTATGAATATATCAGGAAAAGTTTGTCATCGATCTTCGTGCTTCCCCTAAATTTCTGTAAATACTCCTCGACAAGGCGAACTCCTAATGCCAAGTGACAAGAATTCTTGTAATATTTTACTGTTATGTTATTAAGCATTTAATGGTTAAAATCTTCGAGAACGACGAAAGAAAGTTCGCCTTTTTGGCCTCTTTAGTATTTTAGGTATCTTTCACTGTTTACGAGTTACTAACAAAAAAGTCATAAAACCATGAAAACATTTGTGAAAACTAAAAGATTTTTTAGCTTAACGTTAAAATGGTAAATTTTTTGGTTTGAAATTCACGTCGTGGGTCTCCTGCATCCGTTATACATTGTCAAAACTCAACTGACATACACAGGGAACACAAGAAACTATATAAAACCGGAAATAAATATGATACTAGTTCCTAAGTGTCATAAATAATGATCTGTCTTCTGCAGCAGGAACTGCTGATTTTTTTCCACTTTTTTACGCGTAAATTTTATTCGTTAGCGAACTTGGTTATTTAAAATACAGTTCTTGAAAGCACGGGTCGAAAAACCTCTTAGGTTGCAACTAAAACAGAATTTATTACGTTATTTACTTTTTGTAATTTTGTATTGTTAACATAAAATCTTGTGGTAGACACCAGTTGATATAGATAGAATCAGATGATTGTTTTGTCGACTATTCGATAGTGGTGATTGATCGTGAGCACGCACATTGGCATTGTCGAGTGTTTGCATTCCACTTACACGAGAACTACAGCCGTATAGGGTAATACTTATTGCATAATTAAGAATTTTTTATCTTCAATACAGTACTCAGGAAAACTAATGAGTCGGAAATACAGTGTCTACCTTCTTCTTCTGTTAGTTACCGATAGATGTTACAGTTCTTTTATAAAACTCCTAGAGGTGGAATATAGGTACCATCTAATACGTAGTATTACCTACCTCGTAGGTCAGGCCACGAAAATGATTGGAGAGTTAGGTCGATCAGCAAAGATTTGTATGTATTACCTTAACCTAAATTCTCGGTGTAAACTAGGCCACTACCGGCAACCTCGGTAGTACATCAAAGTACCTATTGGTACTGTGAGCATATTAATTGTATTACATCCGATATAGCTTTCTAGACTTACCTCAGATGTGCCCGTAACCCTGAATTTTTATTGTTCAAAAATATCGTCGATTTTACATATTATCTAATATGCTAATATGCCCGTTTTCTGTTTATAATAATTAATGTTCATCCTAAATCATTCCAGAGTGTTTAAAAAACAATAGGGTTAAATAGCTGATGCTCACTCTGAATTCAACCGCTTTAACGTCAAGATTACTGTCGACATTTTGTCATCATTACAGCAGGTAGCCACTCAGGAGATGTAGTTTAAAACACGAGAACACAAAAAGCACTTAAACAAAGCACTACACTGCCGCTGTTTAAAACCAATCGCCGATTTGGTAGCTTTAAACAAAACTTTACGAGAAAAATCCGCCTTTTGAATTAAAATTTAATTCTACAAACTTAATTCTGTACTGATAAGCAGAAGCGGTAAAAGGGGGAGCAGAGCCCCGGGGGGGGGGGGGTCATCCGTCTTCGTCAAAGCAATAGTAAAGTAGTGGGGGCCCGGAATCGATCAGCACCGGGCCTACAAAAGTTCTCGCCGGTCGTACTGATAAGCTTATTTTACCATTAGAGCTCTGATGTAATAAGAAACTCACTATTATAATTAACCAGGGTCTTATTAGAGTGGAAACGGTATAAAATAGCTGATTAAGATAAACGGCCGAAGGTGGTTGTCTTTCCCCTTTCCGCATTCCACTTTTGTTCCCAATTGTTTTTCACTAGTGTTGGAGACTGGGGATGTGGAATATCCCCAGCATTTGACAACTAAATAAAATCACCGCTTTTGCGAGAAAATTTGAAATAGGTGAAGGTTGATTAATCCACCGAAGAGTCGGAAAATCCACCGTGGAGTTGCAAAACCTGTTAGTTTTCACAAATCAATTACATTGTTAGAAGTAAAGAGACGTGAAAAGCAAAAATAAAGTTTCGCTTCGGTCCGTCTTTGTGTGCACTGGAGGGTGTTCCACACCCCCCAGACCCCCCGGATTGACATGAAAACTTACGTTATGTATCTTTAAGCCCCAATTACACCTTTAACATCAATTTAAGGTTTTATTATTAAACCAGCTCGCGGGGTCTCAATTTTTCAATATTTTTTTAAATTATTCGCATAAGTAAAAAAATAATGAGAAGGCTTGTTCCCGAAATTGCTTTATTACAAAATTGAGAATTCGTAAGCCCTTGTCACTATAAAACCTTAAACTGACGTTATGTAATTGGCCCTTAAAGATACAAAATATAGGTTTACATGTCAATCCGGGGGGTCTGGGGGGTGTGGAACACCCTCCAGTGCATACTTTGCAAATTTACGACCAAAAACGACAAAATGCACTTCCCCCAGTCTGCAAGACTAGTAAAAAAGTACTGGTTTACCTTCAAAGTAGGAAAGAAAATCAATGAATTTTTTGAAAGAGCCCAATTTTCAAGTCAATCTCAATTACAAGTCAATGAAAACTGAGATCCCAGCTTTCGAGTTCGGTAACCCTTCAGGAATGTTTCTAGCGCTCTTTTCAAAACGGCCCGCAACGCCCGAGCGCAGCGAGTCACTCGAAAATCCACCATTTTTGAGTAATTTAAAAAACCATAAGGTTTGTTAAGTAATTCTCACAGGCTCCTCCTTCAACCTGCCGTTATGTAGCCTCGGCAACGTAGGAAAGAGATTTATTGTATTGAAAATGATCCAAATTTTTTTTAAACTGAACTTTTTACCGTTACACTTTTTGCATGATGAAAATAGAGGTCTACGTAAGTAAATCAGCGTTAAAAAAATCATTGAGTTGAACCATTATTCCTTTGTTTTCACAAAAACGTTATAAAATCATAAAAATATTTGCCAAAACTAAAAGGCTTTTGTCTTAAAATTCGTGGGTTTCATTCTCGTCGACATTAACATTAAAATGTTTCGTCTTTTTGCTTCATAAAACATAAGTAAACTAGTTAGTAAAACAAAAAGGTAATAAAACCATAAAAACATTTGTGAAATATTTTCGAGAGTTTGTGTTTTATTTTGACTAATATGTCGGTGATTATTGTAATACATGAATAACTTCGTGATCGTAAGTTTCAATGTAATGAGCATACTTGAAGGTAATTTGTATCAAGAATTAAATAATATACAACGTTATTCTGGCAGCAGTTTGCTAGAAGTTTAAGCTGTTTAATTCACTTATGCGCTTCGCGTTACTGATGGCAGCAGCACACGCTCACTCCATACATCGCCGATTTCTATAAGATGTTGTTGCTTTGTATTCTCCAAGTTGGTGAATGGAGTAGTCATCGTACATGCTTATGTTAAGTGAAGAGAACGTGAAACTAGAGAACATGCAGTGTATGTACGTTGTCGGAATTTCATAAACCATTCAAACCGAGTTCGCTATCTACCCTATTCGATGGTTTCATGAAAATCGTTGTACAGTTCCTAATTAGGCAAACTTGTAAAGTTAGAAATACTCAAATAATTTTATATCTTGTTTGACTAACTTTAACTTAATAATATGATAGTAGTGCTTAACGCTTCCTTGTTAAATAGTTTGACAATTTCTTTAAACTACAGTAAAAACTAAGCACTCAAGTTATCACGAACTTCAAGATTAAACTATTTGCCACTTGATAAAGTTTCGCATCGCAAGGAATATGGATTTTAATGAAAACCATCGCACCACCTAACAACGTTGCAACAAGTATGCGGATGTGACAGAACTTTTTGGATGACCTTAAATTTGGGAAAGGAAAAATCTGTCGATGCTGCCTCTTTGTTGCTAGTAATTGGGGAAAATGGCGCGATAAACTTATTAAAAGTTGCGCGGCCCAGCCTTATTTTGTAAATAATAATTAAATTTTTGCCGTTGGAGTTTCGCAAATTGCGGGTTCGAAAATCTCACCAGCGCTTTTAATAATTTGTTCTTCCGGAATATGTAGAGAAAAGCTCACGACGGACGTAGTACGGCGCTTTCATAAAGTGCAGGAAATGATTTAATTAAAATAGAGATCGGCAGTAATGGCGGAGGCGCTTTGCTCGACCAGTTGTGTTATATGAGACCTTTTACAAATGCTACTCTTGAGAGATCTTCTAATGATAACAAGGACATGAGATTGGCTTCATATACCGCTGTGTGTTTTGTAGTAGATAGTGGTCGTGCAACGTTTTCTAATTGTTTTGATGTCGCAAGCAATTTATTTAAATACGTCCATTATATTTAATTCAATACTTTTTGTCATGCCATTCGTTTTGTTCCGCAAAGCAAGAGCCTTCACGTAATCTTCCTAATTGAATTTTTAAAAAAATTCACTCTTTATTCGCCTAATTTCATATTTAGTAGTTTGATAAATTTCTCTTTCTACTTTATGCAGTTCAGTCTTATAAATTGCAGCCCCAATTAAAATAGGTGGGTGTTTTATCACGACTATAAAGTAATTTCTCCCTCCGCTTCCTTTTTCCAATTTATCTTGCTTGATTAGTTTTTCTTGGATTAATTGCTTCAATTGTTTTTCTCATTTTACTTTCTGCATATTCGTCTTGGCCAAATTTCAGTTTAAAAACACTTCTAATTTTCGCAGCATTTAAATTTATTTTTCTCGCAATAATAATTATTTTGTACTCTTTGCGCCGGGCACTGTATGTGCAATTGTGTGTGTTGTCGGTGGTACAAAAGCAAGAGTCGTTCAATTTTAGTCCATTTAAAGTAGGTATTCGGGATATTTTGGTGCAGTATTTGGCACAATAAAGTCCATTACGGAACACGGACTGCTGAAAGCAGCCTATTAGCTGGAGTATACTGTTGATAATGCAGTTAGTGCAGTGTCGCTCGTTGCGCCCCTTTTTACAGCAAACTTAGTTATATTATCTCCTAGCATCGCTCTGTCCAATACAATTGCGCCACTCGGTACACTATAATGCCTTTATGGATTTTCCGTTTTTAATTGAACAATAAAAGCGAATTAGATTACATAAAAGGTTGAGCGAACAAGACCACGAAACTATAGATAAAATTTATTATCGCAAAAGGGACTTTTTCATATTTAAATAAAATCTTTTCATTTTATATGTTTTATAGAGCAGTTAAGAGAACAAGCGTTGAGGGCTCATTGCATCTCTAGGCTCGTGAGTATTTCAAAGTGTCATCACTTATGCATTACCAGGCCCGTCTGTAAAGTGATCCCTGGAGCCTACCAATGACTTCACCTGTTGAATGGAGAACAAAACCACATAGCATAGCTCGAGCAAGTTATTTAACTAATCCAAAATCACTTTAAAAAGCTACCTACCATTCGTTCTTTCTCTCCGAAAATTTCAAATAACATAATTTTCGTGCTACAACCAATCCAATTCAATTTACTTTGTCTTACTTTTTAAATTATCTTTTATTTCAGTATCTGAAACGCTTGATAATGTAATACTATCTTTTTGCATTTATATACCGAGCTTTCGGTCTGTCGTTTCCTTTCAAAATCCCGTTCTTTCCTGCAAAATTAGAATGTCTGATCTCATTACGCTTTACATTCGTTTTATACGGATCTAGTCGTCATATTAAAGTGAAAAGCTTTCAGTTTTCAAGATATGAAAGTTACAAATTGCAAATAAGTTTTTTATTTAATTCCATCGCGAGATTCGTTTTAACTCTCGCCAAACACAGTTTGACTTTTGTGTTGTTGCCATTATAAATACTCGAAACGATCCTCCAAACTATTTATCCGATTATTAGACAACTTTTCACAATTACAATTCAAACGACAATATTTTCCGGCTAAACGAAAATCGATAAACGTGTTCCCAGTCGAAGGCAAAAACTAGCACTATCTCGAGGTGATTGAAGCTGCTTGAGAAGTGAATAGCTCGTCTTTAGGGTGCAATAAAAAGTAGAAGAGGTGAAACTGCGAGCGAGATGGAATTCTGCATTGCACGCTATTGAAAGAAATGGGTCACCGACGCCAAGACAAGATAAATGGAGTGCGAAGTGCAAGAAAAAAGAAATAGCCGACCAACAATGGCATTCATCTTGTTCTTTGCTCTTGTTCAAACGACAATACAAAATTTAAAAGCGTAAAAGCAACTTCCTAATGTGTATATTCAAACATCAACTTGTATGACAAAACATTTTAAATTGTCTGCCGTTTCAATTTACGCGATAGCTCGCGCGCGACGACTCGGGCGCAAAAAATTGCCAAATCCACCTGCCTTGTTTTAATTCGTCAAACTTGATTGTAAATTAAGCAAACGTAAGTCTCGCGATTTGGTGGAAAAAATTATTGTAATTGAAGAAAATGCCAGAAAGTGTAAGTCATAAATAACATCGCCCACTTGTTTGCTTCGGAAAGTGTGCCAAACCAACAAGCAGACAATCACTTTTTTCTTGATGTGTGAATAAGGAAGTAAAGAAAATCAAGTTATAAGAAAATATCGTTCTAAACGATTTTATCGTTGTAATAAAATTAAAAGCAATAAAACGATAATTAATTATGTACAATTGACAATGTACTTTGTTTTATTGCAATTTTATATTAAGACTTAAGAAAACCATGCGATCAATTCGGATAATAGCTTAAAGCTTTTTTACTTTTCTTAATTAAAAATGACTTCATTTGCATTATTAAAATTTTTGTGTTAATATAGTGAAAGGCTTTTTTATGCATACTTAAAATTTTTCATTCTAAATTCAAGTTTCCTTCAACAAGTTGAAATTTTCATTGTTAAGATGGTAAACGAAGGGGTACAGTTGTTTGCTCAAATTATACATTTTATATATTCCGGAGAAAAATTTTGACTTTCTCAACTTGTAATCTTTCTAAATTTTAACGTTCTAAACCTTAAATTGAAAAGGAAAAACAAGACCGATTTGTAATTTTAGAAAATTTTAAATCACTGCAAGCTCAAAATAAAATGAAAAACTTTCAAGGTTTTCCTTTATCAAATTTTAACAACAACTCGAAGCTAAAATATTTTTAAATTAACTAGAAATTTCACCTAAATACCTCAAAAATCATTTCAAGAAATTGAATTTTCATATTAACTTACTTCACTAAATTTTTAGTATTATTGCTTGAAGAATGTTTTTTGGTGTGGTTTTAAGGTTTTCCAATAGATCATAATTTACCTCCTCTTGCGATATAATATATTTAATCAGAAAAAAGTACCCTCAATTTGTAATATTACATGGCATTCCACTCCCTATGATACTTCAAATTAATGCTCATAGCTATCGGGGATAATCATAAATTTCTTTCTATCCTTCCAGACACCTCAACACCATAACTTTAAATGGTTTTTTATCCATCATTATACCATAAATAACAGATACTTTGAATAACTTAAAACTGATTAATGCTGTTGAAATACGTAAAATTGTCAAGTTGTATTTAAATTTTATAAAATGCAATTTTGCAATATTAAAGCTAATTTTTTCAATTATCCAGATTTAATGATGAAAAATCTTCAAAAATAATTTTAGACATTAGAAAAATAAAACTTTTTTGAATGAAAAGAAGAAAAAATTGAAAACATGAATATGTAAATACAAAAGAGAAGGAAAACAGAAATTCATTCAAAAAAGAGAACTTTTTAAAGTAAGAATGGAATTAATTTCAAAAAAATAATAATAAACTCAATTGAAAACTAAAGTTTTAGTTTTAATTATGTTATTTATTGATTCAATAAATTTTTTTATACAGATTTTCTTGGGTGAAAAAAGCTTTCTCAGATCTTATACCCAACTTACATGTTTCAAATTTTGGTAATTTTGATCACATGATAATTGTGACTATAATTAGCTTAGTAAATTAGCCAAAACAGTACTGACTCTAAGGAGGAGGGTTTAATACTTTCACATGACCTTCTCCGAGATTCTGGGTTGATTATTGCCACCATCAACTATTAAAAACAGGGTTATAGGCATTCCTCGGTCCAGTTTCAGCAACCGTGGGGTCTAAACGCTGAAACCATTTTCTAAGAAAGAAGCCTGTGTTCAAAATTGAACGATCCTGCTTGGAAATGGATACGAATGCTAATAGTCGGTATTCCAGTAGTATTAATCTTTTAACTGACGGTTATTGCGATTGCCTGGGGGGTATTCCATACCCCCCAGACCCCCCGGTCCATAACAATATGATTCATGACTTTTATTTAGTATTTACTTCCAATATAAGTTATAAACAGAAGTCATGAATAATATTGTTATGGACCGGGAGGTCTGGGGGGCATGGAATGCCCCTCAGGCAATCACAATAACCATCACTTAAAAAATTAGTAATCAATAAAAATTTGATTGCATCGAATAATTCTACATAATAATACTGCATTGATTATATCGGTTAGGCGGTATTCCATGAGTATTTATTTAACTGACGGTTATTGCGGTTGCCTGGAAGGTATATTACTGCATTTTTTACTCTATTCTAAACTTCTATTTTAAACTGACTGCTTCTTGACTACTTTGATGCGACTTTGGAACGCCAAAATGTAATTTGGCTTCGTTTAATTTAAGAGTTTTTAGTTCATCAGTAAAATTCAACACATATAATATTTCTTAGTGGCGAATGTCGATTCCCAGTATATAGCAATCATTGGAATGAAAGTGACGTCAAGTCAAGTGATCTACAGTTTAACGCGGAATCCAAACCACGGTATGTGAAAATCTACACGTTAAACCAAATTATGTAATTATGTCAGACTTTTAAATACACATGAAATGCCACTGCCAATAACGACAGCACGCAAAGAGTTAACATTTGAACTAAGTTTGAGGTGGGCAATTTTTAACGAAGCAAAGCTACGTTATGAGAATTTCTAAATTTTTAGTTAATTAAATGCAATTTTATACATTTTAAATCAACCCCGAAGTGCTTTTTAGATAAATTAAATATTCGTTTTGATTAGTTAGTACAAACATGGCGTTTTAAATGCTAATAAACAAAAAGTATATCAAATATCACCAACAAAAAGTGAACTTTATGTGGATAAAAACTTTGCTTAACTTGGCTGGCGGCAATATTTATTTTAATTTAATTATGTATATTAGAAAGCTGCTTTTGTAAGATAAATAAAGTCCCTTGTAAAGTTATATGAGATGATAATACCTTAAATATTGAAATGCCGGACTTGATTGAAAAAACCGTAGGTACAATTTTCTCGATGGGCATTTTTATTAACGAGTCAATTAAGAAAGAAGTTTACGGTTGTGTTGTAATTCGTTATAACGACTTGCTTCGGAAAAACAGAATATTATTTTGCATTTTTTCACCTTGAATAAATTGTGCGACAACAGCAGATCATTATTGTTACCGGAGTTAATGACAAAAAATACCTTTTAGAGAAAGATGAATGACGTGAGTTGTCAATAATTTATTTGAGTCGAGGACGCCGAATGAATAATAGCACTTTTCTTTCGTTCCATTGTACCGAATTTTCTACACAATAACGTCCCATCGCGGAATAATTTCCGACATTAATCGTCGAGACTTTAAATTTTCTTTCGCTTAATGAAATGTTTTTGCAGCTTTAAAGAAATAGTTTTTAGACGCAACAGGCTTTGTAAGCAGCAGCACGAATTGGTCGAGCAACTGGTGGTCGCAATCGGCCGAGGAAAATATTACACATGCAACAGAGTAATTGGCAGGTGTCCAGTTTTTGCAAAGAATTAATTGGAAAATTGTTTTAAATGTCGTCCACCGTTAGATGTAATTGTTTATTGACGGGTTTTTGATTAACAATTTTATTGAAAACCTGAACCGCGTCGTCGATTTACGTTGCCGGCTGCACTGCAACCGCACTATATATAGGTCAAACGAGACGAACAACGGATTTCTGTAGTTAATTATTTTAGAATAGTTTCTCTCGGTTAATCCTTTCTAAATTGGAAATTTGAGTTTTAAATAACGGGGGTGCATCGTAAACGACTTGCAAGCTTAATAAACTCGAGTTAGTATTAAATAGTTTACAATTTGGAGAGCAAATTGCGCATTAAACTACAAAGTGTAGCTAAACATTTCAAAGTTGAAGTACCTTTGAAATTTGTTTGAGCATAATTTTGTAAATATGCTTCAAGTAATTAGTTGTGATAAAATTGTTCTTTTTACAACTCCAAGTCGCTACTCTTTTGTCGCAGGAGACGATGAAAATAAGGATAAAATACAACTGCAGAGGATACTTCGACGCAACATCTAGTTTACGGTTTTGCCATACCATACCGAAGAACATTAAAGTTTGCGCATAACTGTCAGATAAAAAACCTTAAACGACCTATGAAATTGCACTCTTGGTACGTGAAGGTAAAGGAATGATCCTATACGGCAGCTGATTCGTTCTTACACCACCTAAGAAGTGCTCTTAGTAACAGCTTAAATATTAAAAATGATTTACACATTCTTATGAGATGTGTCATTTATGATGTTCGTAAACCCATACACCGGCAGTTAGCACCCACTTATTTTTAATTATTTTAAGAAATATGACACCATAGCCTCCGAAGAACAATAAATTTTATTCTCGCCTCTCACATAAAACGGAAAAACTTTTACCTTCCATTTTGGCCGAAAGTGGATGAGACGAATTATTAAAGGGAGAGGTTCCAAAACAAAGTCCAAAAAGTAACTTTTGAGAATGAACCAGTTGGAAAGCCAGTCATCCGAATAAATTACAAGAGATTTTGGAATAAAATAACCTCTCCATTTTATTAGGTACAAGATGGATAAAAAATTGAAAAACTGTTACGAGCACTTCCTTAAAGGACTCTCTTGCAAAAGAATCACCGACATATGCTAACGTGAAATGTTTCGAATTCGATACATTTAAAAGGGAAAAGTTTTCTTATTATAGAGCGAAGGAAAGTTTAATGAAGCAGGTTCGGGTGATTATAGTTAGATCGGAGGTGGATTTGAAATATGGATTTTATAGTGTAAAACTGAGAGATCATAAAAATTTCATATCGTCACATTACATAATATCACGAAGGGATATTTTTATGTCTGGTGACACCTCGTATTATTTGCACCGGTGATCGGGGGTTGCGCGAGAGTACACGTGTCGCCGTTATTTGCAGCTCCCTGAGCATGCATCTGACAGCTGTCGTATCAACGAATGTTGGAAATGCCGCCATTCTCGTCGCCACCTCTACTTTACCACCTCGCGAACAAGGATCAATAAAGAGCGCGTGTTGCTTTTGATGGCAACCATTCCCTATGATGACCACCGCCAACTGTGCAGGAAAACGTCTTGCATCCTGCTGCTGAAAACGATTTAAATTTTTACTGAAACACTCACAGTACGACCACTTTTCGTACTTGTCTCACAAATGCCGCAAAACACCCCATCTTGAACATAAAAACCTTTTTCCCTCAATTTTAAAATATCGAACCGTTACTTGTAGGTATGTTTTTGTCTTTCGCAAACAATTTCTCTTAACTTTACAAATCTTTAAGTATTTATGCCATGAAGTATATAAGAGTGGTAATAGAAAGGAAAATGTGAAACTGGGGGAATAGATCATAATCTCGAGGGAAAATCTTTTGTTAGGGAAAGTTATGAGCTGGAATATAATCAAATAATAAAATGTTCTTTCCAATTTATTGAGAGCATTATGGATGGTTTCAATTATATACACGTAGGTCATATTTCCTTGACAACTGCGTTCGTTAAAAATAGTCACAATTTAAATTCATAATAACTTCCTTACCTAACAATCAAAGCAATTAATTAAATCAATTTCAACCTGGCTACTGATAGCAATTAAATATAAACATAGAAACAGAAACCTGATGATAGATAAAAATAAAATTGAACTGAAAACACTAGAAAGATTTATTGTGTAAATCGAGAAAATTTAATAATTTAAAATTCAATACAGCAAATTTGAAACGTGAAGAGAATTAGACAGCTGACCAAAGTTTGGACGATATCGCACACAAATTTAAACATATTATTTTTACAGATTGAAGTTTATTTTTGTAAAATAGTAACATAGCAATATATAACCAGGGAGTGAACTTTCCTTCATTTAAAAAACTGCATTAAATTTTACGGTAGTCTAACCCCTTAAGCTCTCGAACCAACATTCATTATTGCTACGCGAATAACCTATCGTTAAATAGCTTTTTTCAAATTTTTATATTTTTAAATTTTCAAATTTATTTCTGAAATATAGTTTTGAGCATTTTAACAATTATTTCGAAAATTATCTCAAAATATTAATGTTTTATTCAAAATTATAATTTTTAATAATAGATCATTTTTTTTAACATACCGCTCATATCAAGGCATATGACAGGTAGATCTTTTTTGGGATATAAATGAAAGATATCTGCCAATATCAAAAATTTATAAAAACAGAATATTAAATTATTACCTATTAATTTTTAAATACGCAATTACGATAAAAATGTCAGACTCTTTGTAAAGGCAAAGCTCAATAGTACAAAATAACAATTGCCTTACTTTGAAGCTGTAATTGCAATTAAAACATGTAATACAGAAATCGACCGTTAAAAAATTAACAAGTTTTAAATTTTGTTGATTGACTGTTTTGATCTACTTAAGGCAGTGGCGTACCAAAATAATATTATAAAAATAATAAATCTCTTAAAACAAACTGAACTGAACCAAAACCGTATATTATATGAATCATTTTATAAAACCTAACATCTTGGTAGCTGTTCAATTTATCTCAAAAAGTATACGAAAATATTCGTGTGTTGGGTGCAACAGAAAAATATAAATGATCATTCCACTCGAAGGGATCTCTCAAATTTAACGACAATCGTTTCGATCTTATTAAATCTCATCAGGCGATAATCTTAATCAAAGAACTTGTTAAATAAAATAATAAATGAAAAAATGCCTTTCGATTAAAATTTGTATGCATTTCAACATGGAGTTAAAATTAATGTGTTTTACGATTTCAGTTAAGTTTCATTCATTGGTTTTGAATTTTATCGACTCCGAGTCCACTAATTTAAAAGTCAATTTTATTTCATTCATCGGAGTGAATAGTTTCGCCCCCCCGTGGAATGGCTGTTCTTTTTTTAGACCGTTCGGTACTCTCCGATCATATTACTCGATGTTTATAAAACACTTTCCCATTCCACTACCTACTTGTTATTTTCCTTTTGAGTCCTCTTTTTGAATTACTGCTGCTCATAACACAAGTCGGATCTGACGACTCCTGACAACCGTTACCCAGGGAAACCACTTAATGAGACCGTCCTCGAACCAAGGCTGGAGAAGGGCTTTTGGCAGACTGCAACGGCGGAAAAAGTCGATGATAAAAAGAAGTTAAAATAAAATACTACAAAGTACGCTATTTATGTAGGTTTTACAAAGCAATTGCTCAGTTTAATAAAACGTCAAAATTTTGATCCGACTGAAAAATTAATAACCTTTTTAAAATTTTAAGATTTCTCTTTAGCATTGAAAAAAACGTTAAAATTAAATCTCATTCAAATATTTGACAAGTTAAGTATAATGAGGTCGAATTTTATGTCGTGAAAGTTATTTAATAAGTTAAATTGAATTTTTTATAGCTAGCAGAAAAACTTGTGCAACACGAAATTTAGCTCAAATCTCAAAGCCATGAACTAGGAGGTGTGAGCACGAAGCACGGAATTTAACAAAAAGAGAAGATAACAAGCGTGAATTTTTGGGTTGAGTTAACAATAGTTAATAATTTATTAATCTAATTTTATAAATAGCATCTACAAGATTTCATTAATGTTATTAGCCCAACAAATTTATTTTAGCGAAAGCTCCCGAGTTAATCCTCTCTCATGGATTGATGAAATTTGAAGTTTATTTTGCTTAAACCAGTGATCTCGAACATTGTAAACACGGCAAGGCAACGGACGGTTTGCATTGGGCCAACACGAAATTACCGACTGAATCCCATCATCTGTGCCCTGGTACACATCACTTGTGTGATCAAAGGCTTTCGCTTCGTTCAACTCTTGTCGTTTCGATTATTCAACTCGGTCTGTTTTTACGTTTTACCGATATTCCATACATAAGTTTCAAATACACGTACGGAAAAACACACATCGTGAAATATTAAAGGTTATCCAATTATAGATACTACAATTTGCTGCTCGCCCACTCCATCCAGTTTTATAATTTTATTCCTAAATCAAATAACAAAACCGAATCTGTTTGAGTTTTTGAAGTTCTTTAAGTAGAAATTTTAAAATTGCGTGCCTGAAAAATATCATCAATGAACCGAGAATTTGGATGTTTGGTAATCTGATGATCGAATGCGGGTTATGTTAAAAGAGATCCCCCTTGAGGAAATTGCTTTAAAAGAGATTTTAATCTGAATTAGAAAATCTTTTCATAAATTCGTTATTACAAAAATAACTGAATGCAGCTCGAAATTTGATTTGATGACCAAATCATTACCCGTAAATATATTTACCTTAAGTAAATATTTATGGCTCATCGATTCCCGTTGAAATTTTCCTTCGAGATCTTGAAAACGTCGTTCGTTTTATTCAAATCGCAGTATAATTGCAGATTACCCTTTCGACGTATTTTCTTATTTGTAATCTTTGATTTCGAGTTTGCGATAGTTTCTTTTAAGCGTTAAAACCGAAACTGTTTAATCATCGCCAAATTAATTTCGCTTCCGAAAGAAACTCTTTTGTTCGTAGATTTCGAGCAGGAAAATTGAAACATTCAAAATGAATAAGCGATCAAAAATCAAATAGAAAGTTGTCGAGTCTTCTTCAACATTTTCAAATTTAATTTAAACTCGAAAATTATATTGCCGAAATTTTGGGGTTTATGCCTACCTCAAGTTTAAACCTTCGGTCTTTATTAAACATCCTAAATGGATTAATAAGAGACCACCGTATATCATTAAGTGCGATATTCCAATTCGGAGGTTGTATATTAAGGTAAAACGAGGCCATCGCAAGATAGCTTCCTTTTAATATTTTGCATTTAATATCCAACACCCTGTATGTTACAAGAATAGGTACTTACAAATGTCGAGATATTTTGAAAAGTTACTCTTAAACATAATGCAAGGAGAAAAAATGTTAACTTTGATAAATTGTGATGAATGAGCGCGTGCGGTGTAAGTGGGTGATTTTAAATCAAAATTAACAAAAGGAAACATTTTTTTGGCAGAAACGCCTTGAAGAGGAATAGGAAGTCTTTTCAATTTGCCTTAAATAAGTCGATGTTGACGATAAAACTACAAAACCAACGTACACACCAAGCCGTTGACTGCTGTGGTCCTAAAACCTGCAGACTATTTTTTAAATAAAATCTTTGTTTCATAATTTTAAAAATCCCAACAAAAACAATCGACAATTCAATTTAATTTCGAATCTCGGCGTTCACACTTTTAATTTTTGTGAAAATGCGTTTTTGTCGATTCAAATACACTGATCTTTTTGGTAGGTGCCGATATCAAAGTAATTTTCAACCAGAAGCAGAAACAAATTTTTAATGTTCCCAGGTATGAAAATGAAAATAGAAAGCTTAAAAAAATAATGAAAATAAATGATGTCGACTTTTTTAATGCATTAACTATAATCAACAAGTATCGAACAAAAAGTTTGCTTTTATACTTCGTGTTGTTCATCATAGTACGTCAAGAGGGTGACTTATTCGAATAAAAAATGCGCTTCGGGAGAGAGCGGTTATCCCAAGGGAAATCCTGGTATAGCTTCCTCTTCGGTGGTCCGAACTTCGACTCTGACAGTTTCCTAGTTTGACACTCATCAGTGCAGGACGATCGGGAATTGTCTTCCTTCACTTTCAAACCAGAAAACATGTTAAAAAATAAACAACTTTTAGCACTTTACAACGTTTAAACCCAGAACAGGACTTTGACATTTTTACAGCATCTAAAGTGCAAATTTATTTTGATTTGGAATTGATTTAATTAAGCAAGAAATTTCCAATTTGACCGAAACGATTACATCTATTAAGTTTGCAGCCGCAAATTAGAGACTTTGAGATTATTGGGTATCATCAAGTTGGGTGTGTCAAAATTAAACTATTTCGATTTGTGGGTCAAAGATTTATCGAACAGTTGATATGCTTCACAGTATTCTAATTTTGTGTTGGGGAACATAAATTTTACTTAATACCGGCCATTTAGTGAACTAATTTTATTCGGTTTATTATTTCGTAGGGTTATGTGTTTTTCATTAATCCCTAAGGGTTTTTCTGTTGTTGGGTACGGTATTGCTTAGTGTATACTCATAATTTTCGTTTTGTTTTACTTTCCGCAGGTTATCCATCATTAGGAATACACTCAGAAATGTAATTTGCTGTATTTACTAAATATTAGTAACTGGTGCAAATAATTTTACTTGAATTTGCATTAGCAGGCAAAATCAGGCCGAACGTTGTTTTGTTAATTTTATTAATTAAAGCCGGTACATGAATTTTTTGATATTTTAAAGAAGTCTGCTAAAAGGTTCAATTTTGTTTGTACAATTCTTGTTTTTTCGGTTGTTAGGAGTAATAAACAGTTATTTGTTTTAGCCTGCAGATATATTCCTGTAATATCAGTTTACAAATGGAAAGTTATATTAATGTGGCCCAACTCACTTTTACAGGCATTCGCCATATTGGCGTCTGAAATCGCGGAGCCGACTGTAACTTTTTGCAAAGTAAAATTTGCAACAATCGCGATGTTTGCTAGGATAACAGATTCATTATCTCGGTGCAGTGCGAATAGAAGTTTTTGGTATCGTAAAGTTCTAGTTTGCACAATCAATAACAACGAGCGATGTTTATCTTATGTTAGTGTTGCACGTTTCTTAATCATGGCAATTTACCCTTGTTTACTTTTTTGAGATGTATTATTAGAAATTTGAAGAGTAATATTATACTTTTCCTACTGAAAAGTTTCTATTGAACTGTTCAGTTTACCCCCGGAGCTTATAGTAGCAAGCGCCAGAACGAGTTTGATTATTTTGTTTGTTCGGAAGAAATTTTGATCTGATGCGAGCTTTAAAACATTGTTTAATTAACTGTTATTGCACAAATGTAAATAGTGGAATATAATTTGGGTTGTGTACATGTAAAAAGCTTGGATATACATTTTATGGAGGATAAAAGTTTCCTATTATCCAGGCATCTTTCAAGTTGGAAGCAATTTGTTCGATTTTTCATATGCAAACAAACATATGTTTACTTAGTTTCCCGAGCAAGTTGCTAAGATGTATAAAATCCGGGATTCCTATAATTCGGACGCACGCTCATACAAATGTTTGTTATTTGAGCAAAGATGCGTCAAATTCCCTAGGCGAAATCGTGGGGACGAATCTCGTTATTGCACCGAAATCTAAATACTAATTCGTTATTCCCTGCACATGTCGATGGTTGATTCGAATGCTAAACATGTAGTCACGAAACAGCGACAGGAAGAAATTTGGAACAGTTTATAAATTCCGGAGATTGGCCAATACATCAATAAAACAAAGAGGTGCACACAATCGATGGTGAAATATGTATGTGTTGAGGGTTAAGTGCGTAATTCATATTTGAAACCCGAGAGACTCGAACAGAATAAGGGCCCGGTGGGAGAACAGGATTGGCTTATCTCAAGCGCCCAGCCTTGCCGGATCACGACCACCTACTCAGCACAGTCATGAAAAATAACGACTCTAATAATGCTATCAACGTTCAACTGAACACAGCAGAAACGTAAGAAAGTGTCGAGTTGATTTAAAAATACACAGTAACTGTGAAATATCGCAGATTAGCAAGAAATGGTGTTATTTGTGTACGGTTGGTGTGCTAACAACAACATTCGTTAAACCTAGCAATATCTGTTGTAGGTTGCGAGGGTGAGCTCCAGGCGTATGGTGTAATTGGTTTCATTTTGCACTGAACAGGTCTGCGGAGTTGGATCGTTGTTAAGCTCAAGCTTGATCATGATCATAAACTGAAATATTCCGCGCAGTGTACGTAACTACACCTACCACCCATCCACACTAAATTTAATAATAAAAAACATACGTTACGGATATCCAGCGCTAAAATTTATTTTTAAAATAAACAGCAACTTTATTGTGTTTCCACCTTTTGCTCCAGAACGGCGCTTTCATTTTTAATACATTTGTATCTGGGGGCACATATAAGTGAGATAAATAGATGGATCGACTAAAGAAATTAAACTGGTACGTGCTTTCCGACCACCAGAGCACAACCAGAGGGTTCTGTCCAAACGGGCACACGTTCAACAGTGAATGAATGCACCGTACGTGTCGCTATTGCAAAACCTACCCAGTCGAGTCTAATTTTCTACTCACATTTTGTCGATTTAACTAAACACTTTTACTAGATTTCCGTATTCTCTCCTCCTCGCCCAAACTCTTAGCGTAATTAGTGTCCTCGAACGAATCGTCAAAACAAAAACGAATAAAGTAAATCCGTAACGCCACGTATCCGGCCAAACTAAATAATCTAAATCCGTAACGTAGACAAATATTAAAGGTTTAGAAGTTGTCTGTAATTTTTGTACCGCGAAATGTTTATATAGACCTCCACGAAACGTGACCGATCTTTCATCTCGAGGGATTGCTTTTGAGATTTCCCTCGATAAAACTACTCTTTTGTTGTAAAACTTTAGTAATTCTTTCTCAAATCATCCATCATGAGATCAGCGCCACACGTTCTCAATTTCACCACGAATGTGTGTATCATAAACTTAGGCACAGACTGAAGCGGAAATGAAAAAACTAGAAGCGACCCCAGTCATTGTTTAATAGCAGCGATCTATCTTCGGAAGCGTGAATTGAGTAAAAGTGGTCAGCGAACCTGAAATCGCCTCCAAATTCACTCAACACTAAAGTACTTTAAAGAAACAAGAATAACTTTTCAACTTTAAATGATATACCACACAAATTCCGATATTTCCCAGCTCGTATTTTTCACTTTTCACCTATTTTTGACCACACTTATCTCCCTGTCACACTACGTTTAGGCCAAGTGCTGTCAGTTATAATAATCGATTTTACTTACAAAATTAAATTAGAGGAAAGTGTATGTGTGAGGTTTTATCCTGACGCTATTTCCGCTTTAATTTTCCCCTTTAACGATTTCACTACCTATTTGTGAAAACCTTTTGTATATAGTAAGTAGTGTTAATGCGAATTTAAGCTGGAAATTTAACAAGTTTATGATTTTCATTTACGAAGTTGTTAGCTTAACAGATTTAAACTTATTTTTAATTACTTAAAATTTCTAATTATTTTAAAGATTTACCCTACCTCACGAAATGCATGAAAACCAGAATCAAAACCAGAAAAGATGTAAATCAAATTGACTGGTATTGTATGATATTGCGATAAAATGTAAAACCAAAAGACCTCACTTAACAGAATAATAGATTTACAAATACACATAGGTCAGAGGGTCTCACATTTTGCTAGGGAAGTCGAAATATCTACAGTAATACGTAAAAATTTTCAATGTTATTAATATCAAACAATAACACTTTGGAAGGGGGTAAATTTTGTTTGTTATTTCAATTTCAATTCAATGTATTTCGTTTAAGCATTTTATCTGGCAGATTTTTTTTTTTTTAGTTAAGAAATTATTTTGATTCATCATTCATTTGATCATTGATTTTGATCTCAAGATCTAAAGATTTACATTGATTTTGATTTTTTGAATTTTGATATTAACATCGATTTCGATTTTTTTTGTTTTTTTTATAAAGAGCTGGTACGTGTTACTGCCTTATATACGTAGGGGAACTGATTTATGACCTCACCGGGGTTTCTCGTTGGTTTTGATCTCAAGGCCTAACTATATTACTTAATTATTATTTATAGAAAACTAAAAGAGACACAAATAAATTATACGTCACCTGTTTACAGTGACGGATTCAGCTTTTTCGGAACCTGAAATGTTTAATTCTGTTAAATATTACTTCTGTTAATTATTTAAAATAATTGTTATTCCAATATGTAACTACGTATTGTATTCATGGTGTCATATACATAATAGGCACATAAATTACAGTAATAAATATAAATATGGGTATAATATTACTATTATTATAAGTGAAATTGTATTAATACAAACATAGATAAATAATATTATAAATTTTTAATAAGATCCTTTACAATATTGCCATCATTTGGGGCTCCTGGTTCCCAAAAACATTAAAATTTTAAAATAATTTCAATTGGCTTTACTACAAAAGATAACTTGTTAAAGGAACATAGGGTGACAAAATTAGGGAGAGACAAATTTTAATAATCGCTTTGACTTATTATAATTATTATTCCCGCCTTGTCGGTTGTATTACTGTCTGTTCAGAAAATTACCAAAATCGATTCGGGTATTACCCTAATTATAATAGAGTGCAGAGATTATCATCTTATAGGCCGGATCTATACGTGTGGCATTCATTGTGACTTGGGGGATATTTTTACTCTGGTTTAGTTTTCATGTTTGGTATTTTGACTTGAATCTCCAAATTCGTATTCAATTGGTCCAAATACGTTTCAGATTTCCCCTCGATGAAAAGCGTTCGTTATGACACTCTTGTATGTCACGTAAAATTTGTTTGGCTTTCATTATTAAGAAAAGGGGGAACTGGATAGAAGTAACCAAGCGATGAAGTTAAGAAGATGACAAGGCCAAGATAGCTATTTGAAAATTTGGAAAACAAGAAAATACGAACAAAGGGAATTATAAATAGGTAGTATAATATAGGGGGATTTAATAAATACGTGAGAAAACAATTTGGGCCGACACATGCTCCGACATTTGCGACATGACATGGAAGGACGATTACGTAGGAAGAATCAATTGGACAGCTTAGGATTTGAAATCAGATTATAAAATAAAACTTGAAATAAAGGAAAACAAAATTTAAATCGAAGTGGATCGAGAGCGAGAAAGCATAGAAGTTATTATTTGAAGTAAAGGTTTGTTTCTTAATTGAGCATTCAACTCACTTGACTTGGTTTCAACTTGATCACGCAATAATAAGTTTTGAAACGCAATATCAGAGAAATTAATTTATTATAAACATAAAATGGTAACTTTTTTGATTTAATTTAAAAGTTACTAGGTAGCGGTTTAAAGTTTTTTGATGTTTTAAATGAAATATTTGTACATTAAATTTTAATTTGGAGCTTCAAGCTTCAAATCGTACTTTATGTAGTGCTAAAAGTTTAACTAGACACTCAATGACGAATATACGAGCAAAGTTCGAAACTAGTAAACACATTTTAGGTGAACCCAATTCCATTCCTTTATACGTATTTACAAACCGTGAACGCCGAGGAGCCGCGCCAGATAAGTTATAATTTATTGAAATTTACAACTCCTGAAAGGTAAACTAAATTTAAAATTAACATTTCAAGTCTTAAAATGAATCTTTAAGCCTTACCTTGTTTGACTAAATACTTGTGAGTGAGAGTATTTACTTTAATTATTTCTTTTTTCAATTAAATTTCCAATTAAGTCTTGTTGTGAACAACATGTTTTTTATTAATAATTTTAAGGACGAACTGTGCGTATAAACTTTGAATAGTAAATTTTTGTCTTTGATATTTTCGCTGTCAATTATTTTAATTATAATTAAAATTTAATAAAAGTTTGTTAGTTATTACGAGAGTGTAGGAGAGTAATTAAATTCTTGTTTAGTCGAAAATTTGCTCCATTATTTGATTTTTGTTCTTCCCGACGTAAAGCTCCACGATTGGAAATGATTAGCAAAAACGGCCATCTTCAAGTTTCAAAGTTTCATGCTCAATTAAGTTTTAGATAACCATCTATTGAAGTGTACCCTAATTTTGATCGGGAAAACTTTGGAGCTATCTAAATTCCGATATCTTTTGTAAAATATGCTATTTTTTCCTTTTGGGTTATAACGTATAAAGTTTTGAAAAGGAGAACATTAAACGTAAAATTGATACTCGGATAATGTTTTCGTTTTATATGTGGTAAAGTTTTTTATTTAAACCTTTATGTTCTAAACACCCCATTCTGTGCTGTACATCTAAATGCAGAACGATCGATGACGAAGCCTAATGGCCATAAGAAGTGCGTGCGGGGGCGTTATGCTATTGGTTGCGTACTGTCGATACCTCGTTCAGTCCCGCTCGCCGCCGCAGATCACTCCCGCACTTCAAGGGGTGCATACAGACAAACTACCCCTGTTCGTGCGACCTCTGCCGGTAAACGTGCTCCGTCTCATCCGTATTCAGAGGCACAAGTTCTCCGTGTAGTGCAGTTAGTAGTAATAGACTCCAGTGTGTACCTATACTTTCGCTCGTTGTTTTCAACTCAAGTAGCCCATATGGTGCAGGTACGCGAAGTAGTCATTCCAAATGAATTCGACTTCCACATTATTGTAAGTACATAAAATGCAAGCGTGCTTCCAAAATAATTTCATTTACCCCTTTTTCTCCATCCCTTCGCCGCCTCCATCCGTTCCGAGCGGAAGGAACGTTGGTTTTGTTCAAAATAAATTTTGACCTTCGCTGACGAAAGGCATATAATTTAATTCTCATTAGAATTAAATTCGTATAAGTCTGATAAGTTACTTTTTGCTCAATAAAAAAATGTTAAGATTAAAAAAGTTACGTAATTGAGGCGATCGAGTTTTTTCCTCAACTTTTACGGCATTAACTTTTAAGCTTTTTTTAAGTGAATAAAGTTAAGTTTGAAAGTAATTTAAATAAAGTGTTTCGTTACTAAATAAAAATTCTTCAGTTTGGAAGAGGAAAAAAAGTTGAACACAACCCGGATTCCGATTGGACACATTAACTAACACTTTTGCAAAACCGGTAGGCACTACATGTGCTCAACGGAATTAGTAAAAATTGGGTTTAAGCATTTTTATCCGATCATTGTTTTACAACAGCTCCAGCGTATGGCATTATCCAACTGTATAATCTCTAAATTCATCATTTTACCATTCTCTCCTAATCCCCGTACTTAATAACACTAATGTACATCCATTTCACATTTTTTACATCTTCAAACTTTGTGAATGCAATATGAATGATTGCATTTCGCATTAAAAAGCTTTAATTGATAATTAATGACACTGTAAATTGATTGGTATATTAATTTTTTACAGTAATCAATCGATAAAAACAATTTAATTTAACAACATAAACACGCGTTAATTTTTTTCAGCTTAATTACCTGTTATTATTTTAATCACGCAATTAATATTCTATCGACATTTTAAGTTTTGATTACTTGATGCTTTAATCCTATTGACGTATGATTTAATGGGTTTGTGTCTAGTAAAACAGTAATTCCATTCTTACAGTTCAATAAACACAAATGTACAAGTATTGATTTCCTGCCTAAACTTTCAACTTTACTTACATTAATTGTCATTAACCTTAAAGGTGTCGATTTTATCAACATAATTGATAGGCGAGCAAATGTGCCACAAGTCAATCATATTCAAATTACACAACTTCTTCGCGTGTTCTCCTACGATTCCGATGTCAAATTTAATTAAAGAAACATTATACTCCGGCTAGCTATATAACCCAACTAATTTATTTTTCAAAACACCTACTTAAGTTAATTCCTTCCTTGTTTTACATCTTTCATCCGCAAAATACCACCCCAATTAATTATTATGAAATAAAGTTATTATTTTACAAGAAAACATCTCTTTCATGCTGACACCAAACTGACATCCCAACCCACCACGAAACAAAACTTGCGCTATACGCAGACGACACTGCAATCTATATACACGTATATTGTGTATTTTCTGTTATTTTTGTGTTATTGTGTTTTTTTCCGACAATGTTTGTTCAACTAAGTTTTATCAACAAATTCGTAATCTCTTAATTGTTGTAAAACAATTGTTATTTTTACATTTTTACACTTTTGCTTTTAATTCAAAGTTGAAACTTTAACTTTCCGATATAAAAGCTTTCCAAATTTAAATTTTAATCAACCAAACTTGATCATACGTTTCGGCTTAATTTCTTATTACATTTTCCTGATCCTAAAATTCCGTTTCGGCGTAAAATTTGGTATTCTAAACGACCACAATAAATTTAAATTAAGAAGTTAGTCTAAATTTTTTTTAATTTAGAGCGACTCTTAAAATTCAATTGCCAAGGTAATCGATAAATTGAAACTAAACTAAATGCAAATTTAAATGTTAATAAGCCTAGCGCATCTAAACTTTTATTTAATGGTTGTGGTTATACTACAGACAAATAAACGTCAATTTGCATATTATTATATAATTATTTACGATTACCATTTAAAAACAAGTTCTTTGGAAATTTTACCACTTACCACTCAAGATACTATGTGTATTCTTAAATCGGTCGTCATGGGTTCACCTATCCAAATGGCAACCTTAATTATTGATATGTAATTTTTATGGTAATTTATTATTTATAGAAATATTTTTTGCTTATGATTGTTGGTTTTTTCATCGGCAACCTACATTTTACTTTCATTTGTTTGCTGATTGATATCATTAATTCGATTTTACTGTTGTTTTAATTTTTTAATTTAAATATTTATCTTAGCTTGGGGTTTATCCTTAAAATGAGTTTTAGTGGGTTGAATCGTCAATGCAAACATTGATTGACATTTTAATATATTTGTTGACTTACCTGATTAATTTGGTCGTTTATAATTAAGTTGGGTTAGGCTTAATTAGAAATTTTGTACTGAATACTGAAACAATCGTAGTATACCGGTGTATAGAAGTCAATTGTTTCGGGAATAAAGTTTTGAATTTACTTTTAAGACAAGGGTATTATCGCGATTCATTTTATCGAAGAAGTAGTTTTGGATATTAAGTTTTGCAGAGTTTACATAGTTAAAGAAACAAGATTTGCCTTACTTGGAAAATCATAACTTTACTTTTGTATCTTGATTGGATCAGTGATCACAGTCTTCTTTGTACGTCCTTTGTATTAGCAGTTATTATTGTTCACCGAGAGATATTTTAAAGATTTTCTGTAGTAGTACTTCTAATATTTACTGCTTATTTTAACCTGTTGATCTAGCTTTATTTGATGTTACTTCATATTTATCGAGCAAAACTTTAAATCTTTAAATTAAAAAATTGGGCGATTCTGGTGGATAAATGCGGCCTTCAGGCCGCACAACTTGCAATGGGAAGCAATTTGAGCCGACACGAATTGTTTTAATTTGAAAAAAGTTGTGGAAATTATTTGTTGCTGTTGCAATAAATTATTTTTCTGGCGGTGGTTAACGTCGCTTAGGAGTAATCTGATTCTGTTTCAAAGCACGTATCCTTCATATTAAAAGAGACTTCCTAAAAAGCGATTATCTTTTAAGACAGACTTGATGGAACTTTATTATATTGAATATACTGATGTTGCACCTTTTTTCAAACAAAACTTGCTGCTAACTTCGTTCGGGCACGTTATAAAATTTTTGCAACAATAATTTTTGCCGAACGGAGTTTTTTGGACAATAAAATTAAACTTAAACTTAATCCGGCTGGTCAAAGGGAAACCGTGGAAAATGGGAAAGTTTTAGTAGTAAAAGTCTAAAACTGACATGTTTCGGATATCGCTTTTAAAGTCTTTTAGCAAATAATGATTTTAACTTTACGGTTATAGCCGCAGCTTGTGAACGGTGTTGGATTTACACTTAACTCGGAGGAACCATTCTGATTTGCTAAATAAAGCAGCAGAACAAACTATTAGCGAACTGAAAGTAATAAAATTCTAGTGTTATCCTTGCATTCATTTTGAGGCTCTTTTGGGCAATAACGCTTAACTATAAAATGCACCTACACAATAAAGGCTCGTCACTCGATAAGCTGAAGATGCACTCGTGATACAAATGCCCCTACGTGATATTTTAAGGTGTCGGGTTTCCCGACTTCCTCTGCCAGGTTAGAGCTTTTCTGTGTACAGTAATGCAATTTCTTGAATATCCCGTTAAAGAAGGTAGGGATATAAAATTTCGTAAGAATTCCGAGCTTTCCGTTTACCTTAATTAGGACGGCGAGAGGAAAATCAGTTTTGGAAGGAATGGTTGGCGGTACCATGCAAAAAGTAGCTCGAGTGAGTTTTATTATGATTCTCGATTTTTCCACTCGTTGGATTTCTATTTTTGCCTTTTTTAGTCCAAAAGTTATATTTGAAATACTTAATACAATTTTTATTTCTTTTGTATAGACTACCGAGCAATATCAAACAGTAACTTTGTTTTTCAATTTTATATTTCCATCGCTTTCAGAAAATTGTTTTTTCAATTGTGTTGAAGTGTTTATCTGTTTATATACGGCGTTATCGGTATGTTAATGGAAAATTTTGTGGGTCTAAATACTGAATGATAATTAGTCAACACCGTCGAATATGAGGCAATGCATGTCGATATCTGATGGAACATGTGATTATTATTAAATAAAACAGCGAAATGTTTATATCTGCTTGTAACACTCATAGCGAACATGTTTCTAATTTACTTCGATGACAGGAAATTAAAGTCCAGTTTCTGTCCGATTGTCCATTACAACAGGCATGTTGTTATCGGGTATCTCCATAGTTACAGATGGCCCTTGCTTTGACACTACATACCAGAGCAATACCCGTTTCAAAAGCTATTACTGTGACATATAGTTAAAGTACGAACACACACAAGATGAAAATGCCCCACCTTGTGAAATCAATTTATTTCATTACAGTCCTGCTTAATTCCCCAATGTTCAAAATACCACTTAAATGCCTCTATTTTACCTGCAATATTTACAGATAACAAAGTTTGATTTAATTAATTCGCCGAGCTTTATTTAACTTTTATAAAAAAGTAAATATATACTACACGAGGGTGAATTATTGAAATTACATCCCTGCCTCCGCCTCTCGCCTCTCGCGGGGAAAATTTTAAAAATTACCGATTGCGTGATAGGTGCATACACCGACACGCGTGTCAATATTTCAAGTATTAAAATAAATTTATAATTTTCAGATGAACCGCCCCATCCAAGTGAAACCAGCGGACAGTGAAAATCGTGGAGGTAAGTTTTTTTCTTAAATTACATTATTCATGAAACATTTTACATAAAATTTATATTGCTATCTATAATGTATGGTGATTTTATGCCAATTTGCAAAGAACTGAATTTAATACTTTCAGTGCATTGTTTCTCTAAAATATAGTATAAATTGTTTTATTTACGAAAGGTATGTGTGAGTGCGTACATAAAAATTTAATTTTTAAACTTGACTAATTTAAATAACATTGACGATTTACAAAACTACATACTTGCACTCGAATTTTAAAAATCCACTCTACAGTCCACACTAACTAAGCACAACTTTGCGCCATTAGCGGTCACTTAAAAAAATATTACCGGAATACGCGCCACCGAATCTGATAATAATTTTTAGAATACTTTTTTTTATTGAATTCACGTTACTTACATTCAAATTTTGTCTGCCCTATTTTTTGATGGTTGTTTTACGTATTTGGTTAGGGTGCATTTGTAAACAATGTGTAGGTGTTTCTATTCGTGCATTTTCTATTACATATTGATTTTTCTGTCAATATCGCTTTATTCTTTTGATACACCAACAATTTGTGTTAAAACATTGTTAAAGTGTGTTTTTCGAGCGATAATATCTACTATGTAGATATATTCGGAAAATCCCTGAGAAACATTGTTTTTTTACTTGCGTGTCTTGTTAAAGCTTTTATTTTCTTTAACTTTTATGTGTGAACTGCAATTATGTAATAATAGTTATACCAGAGTAAATATTTTTCTTTCGAACGCGTTACTATTTATTCTACCTACATTTTTTATTATATAATAACTTATTAATGGCCTGAATTATTGATAACGTTCAACTGCCTTCGAATATCGAATTCCAAATAATTTTTTAAGGCTCATATGTTATTAGTGGTAATGGAGAACCACCAACCCATCGTTTAAAACTATTTACCCTTCCATTAAACCCACAAAATCATTTATTCGCCAAATTAATGCTTATTTTTTATATACCAATTAGTTTTTCCGCAAGTGAAAAACAATGAAAAAATCAACTGAAAACCAAATATAAATGCGCAATTACCTGGACTCCGTCAGTGACTGTAAAAGATTTAAAACCATTAAATTAATCTAGTTTTTATCTGTAAAAACCAGCATGGTGACGCAAAATATGGTAAAGACGAGATTCATTGTCCAACCTAATTTTTGAAATCTCTTATTAAAATTTTATCGTATAAACTGTAATTGTGAAAAACAAGTGTTGAATTTAGAATTTGGAAGAAAATTTAATAATTTTGAAAATAATTTAATAATATTAAGAAAATTAAAACGGATGCTGCGGAAGTTAAATTGGAGATAAAGAAAGTTTGCAGGAAAATACTTAAGAAAAAATTATAATTAAAATTTAATTGGATTACTGTAGAAATTTATAAAACATTACTGCAAGAACTACAAAATTTATTGATAAGCAAACAAGTTGCATATTTATAAATTTATTTTTTAATTAATTTATTTGTAATATTAAAACTCGATTGCCAAGGTTGTACGGCCTGAAGGCCGCACTGACACATAACATCGCTCTCTCATAGCTTTCCGGTTTGTGTAGGTTATTTATTTATTATTTAAAGCTCCACGTTCAGATTCGCTATTCTAAGTATTCCAGGATTTACGGATTCAAAATTCTCGGATTTACAGATACGATTGAAGATGTGAATCAGTTATCACCATAACATGATGTAAATCATTACATTTCGTTGCTATGTTCTTGTTCACAGTTTTCCATTCCATTACTCCCATCGGCAACATTTTGTTTCCTTCCGTGTTTATTTGTTGATTTGGGACCAGTCGATATAACAATACGACTTAGAATTTCGCCGAAATTTTAAATAATAAAATTTGTGGAATATCCAGTAGTTTTTCGAAAATTACAATTTCAAAGCTGTAGGATCCAAGATTTGCCGTTTTGACAAACTCTAAACTCATTAAAAAATCCCCCGGGGCACAGCAGAACTCGAAAATGACGAAATTCGAATGCTGGGATTCGAAATTTGCCAAACCTCATTTGGAAAACCGCCCGAAGCACCAAAATTGGAACGATTTAAACAGCTAACATTAAGTTAAACTTGTAAAAATTTTATCAAAATGTCGATTTTTAATACAGTTTTACAGTGCAAATCGGGGGGTCTGGGGAATACCCCCCTGTGCACTCATTATTCATGGGCGAAAATAGAAAAGGGCAACGGTTGATGTTCTACGCTTTCGAATTTCACCGAAATCTATATAATTAGTAAATATAAATAATAAAATTTGCGAAATATCCAGTAGTTTTTCGAAAATAACAGAATTCGAAAATTACAATTTCAAAGGTGATAGAACCGAGATTTTCCGTTGTTGCACTGATCGAAACTACAACAAAAGCTCTAAACGTATTAAAAAAAAATTCCGAGGTGCGACAGAACTCGAAAACGACGAAATTAGAATGCTGGGATCCGAGATTTGCCAATGTCAGAGACAGGGAAAACCTCCTATCCTCGGAGCGCAAATGCACCCGATAATGTAAGAACTCGAACGATGTTTCCTCTATAACCGCATGCAATGGATTGAACACGCTAAATTCAGATTTCTAAGACTCGTGTAGCGTACACATACTTACATGAATGTTTTTTAAAGCTAACTTTTAAAATTTACATCAAAAACTCGATTTTTAAAATTAAATTGTGAAGGAACTGTTGGGCCGATTTTATTTATATTAAGAAATCCTTTCCTACTTTTGAAGGAAAGAATCGACAGCAACCTTTGATTTTAAGTAATTCTTTTCTTTGTCTCTTCAGTTTGAGTATTCCTTTTGTCATGAGTGGTTTGCCTTCATTTTTCTTCTGTATTTTTTTTCATTCTCTGCAAGCATCTTCCCTTCCCCGAACAGCTTCTGGTATCCTGCTCTCACTCTCGTACCATTCGAAGACTTTGTCTTGGTTTATTCTACAATTCTGCTCTAGATTGCTTTTTCTTTTGGTGTGAAATCATTTTCTAGCTTTTTGAAGGTTTCCCAATTTTGAACGCTTCCATTAACATCTGCTTGTCTTGAGAGTTTCTTCGATAAAAGGATAAATTTTTCCCTTGTTGCTGTTTCAATTGGAAATTTAAAATTAACCAATCGGAGCAGATACGTTACAGAGGAAATGACTAGCAAAATGATATGGGTTCTTGTTATGGAATATTCTGGGTAATTAAAGAAATACCACACCAAATTTGATAGAAATAACCACGAAAGTGAACTCTTCTGATCTTAAACAGGGCTTTCCTACATTTAGAGAGCTTACATCTTGGATATGGAGAACTCGAAAACAGCAGGTAGAGGTTTTTTATAGTAAACCAGTGGCCGGTATGAATAATAAATAAAAGCATTGATCAAACACTCTTAACGGCAAAGCTACAAATGTAATAAATTTTAAATTAAAGAAGGTTGAACGGCACTTAACATGATGAATTTTGAAATAAAGTTCACAAAATTTGACAATGCGATGGTAAGGGTGAACTGAATATTCAAGGACTGTCCACGAGGACACAACAAATTGAAAATTGTCAATAAATTAATAGGCTCTAATTATTTTATCCTCATCCTCGGTTCCTTTGCTCTGCTAAGGGCTTGGTGACCCGTTTTTTCAATGATTGAGAAGAGGCTTTTGCGTTCCGAGGGAAGACTGTCAGAATTTCTTACTCCATCCGTTATCGATTACGATTACACATTGCTTAGTGTAAGGCACTCGAAGAGAGGGAGAGATTGAATATGTGCAAAGAAACAGGCTTATATTCAATACTGGAATAAAATGTGAAAATATGAAAAAGGGGTGGAAAAGGCAAAATGAATTTTTAAAAAAACGTAATCTCATGAGAAAATTGGCAACCCTAGCAAATTGCAAAGAATTTCTCCTTCATATATAAAGCCCAAATCGGCTTTGGGCTTTAGAAAATAATTAAAAGAAAAAAGGGCCTGCTTGTGTTGTTACGTAAGACGCATTGAAGATGATTCAATTTCATTCTAAACGAGTTTTTTCTACCTTAAATCGGAAAGGCAGTTTAACTTACCACCTGTCGATTTCAGAAAACTTTTGTGAACATTTTGAAAACATGTCTTGGAATTCAAAACTTTGATGCTAAATTATATTACAATCTTTAAAAAAATAAGCATTTTTTTGTATGTTTTTATGAAAATACTTCGTTTACAGTCGAATTTTTGTTCCTAAATCCAAGTCAATAAAGTTTGTGTTTATTTTTTATTTCTTTCCGTACTATTTTCGTTTGTGAGCTGCAAATGCCTTTGTGTGCTACAAATAAACTACGATATTATATTATATTCATATAGAAATAGCTACGCTAACTTTTTCTATCTATTCAATTAAAACTTAAAAGTTTTGAAAAATTATTACTTCGTAAGCGCAGAAATAAATGCGACTTTTATTAAATTGCTAGAAAATAGTCCGACTGCAAAGTGGCAATAAAAAATTTGAAATTGTCTACTTGTTTTTAGGTTTATGCCGAGATTTAATTTCTTTAAAAAAAAGTTGTTAAAATCGACGGGTGGTTCGCTGCAGGTTTCCTTTGTTAGTTTATAAACTCCAAACAGACAAAGCCAGTATTTGAGCTCTATCCAGTATTATCAGATTTGCAAATTATGTTTCCGAAAATATTTTGAAAATATCGATTTTGATATACTATACATAGGTATTATAACGTATCGAATTTTAGTATATTGAATAGATCGATATATCAAATATTTATCAATATATAATACATAGATATTTTAAATAAACAATATTAGTATTATTAATAATATTAATTATATATAAAAAATTATATTATATTGAATATTAATTTTAGTATATGCTAATACAATACAATATATCAATATGGTATATCATGATATATAGTATAATATAGACTATATTGAATATAATGAAATATATTATAATTTATTGTACATTTATATTATTTTGTTATATCGAATAACTTAATATTATCAATATTTCGAACCTAACCTAACTTTAGAGTTTCGGACGTTTTTGACCATGGCGGTTGGTCGGGTGAACGTAAACATTGCAAAGCTAGCTCTTGGGAGAATGCATCAACGGAAGATAGACGGAGATAGAATTTAAATTTTGTGAATGCGTCAAGAGATAATTAAGTGTGAAGCCGAAAATTGTATTTAATTATAAAATTAGATTAAATAAAATTTGATGATTTATTTCACGCAATTGATATGGTACGAGTGGTGGCACGGTACCTTGAACTATTATTTTGAACTAAATCGCATTCATTAGTGATTCTACACACCCACTTGCTTTTACTCAATATTTGCATATGACAGCTTCCTTCAGAATTTCACAAAATGTTCAGATTTAGATTACGAATGAGTGTCACCACCAAAGGATGATAGAGTGTGCTATAATAGTTTAAGGAGTTCTCACTAAATAACGTCACGACTTCTTAACTCAACACCCACAACAAAATTATGTTATTTCGTATAGAGACGAACTGGAAATCGCACAAAATTAATTCCTTGCTCTTTTGAGTTGATTATTTTATTTTTTATAATTTAACCGAAAATGGAGTGCAAGCATGTAGTCGTTAAATTATTCGAACGAGCTTTTGAAAATTATACCTAAAATTATACTTAATATTCTCTCTATAAAAATTGAAACACTTGAAACTGGACGAAAGATATTGAAAAGAAATTAACAATTTGTTTGGGGTTGATTATAGAACTTTTAACGTTCACAACAAAACACACGATATACATTTTTTCAATTCAATGTTAAGTTTCAGTTATCAATTTTATTTTTAACCACTAATTTTTGTGTTTTAACAGCAACCCCAACAGAAGGAGTAAAGTATGTATATTTGTTTTGTCGGTGTCGTGTATGTGGAAGTTAGTTTTAATTTGTGTTAATTTAAAATAATTCACCTAAATTTAAATGTTGTTTACTTAAATGTTAAATCATAACCTCAAAATCGCAACTCAAAATACCACCATTGCTGTTGTTCAATCACGTGAAAATTTGTTGTTGCGTTAATTTTTTTTATTAGCAAACTGTTTTTTTTTAGTTGCACATTTAATTTGCAAGACAAACAAATAATTTTCGTATGTGGCAAATAGAATAGTAAAAAATAAAATGAAAGCTTAAAAATTGAATATTAAGTATAATTTCTGATGCACGTTAATTTTACACTCCTAAAAAGAAAATTTGAAGTAGTTGAGTAAAACAAAACGACCACATCCAATATCTTGGCTATTGGCTTCCACTGTTATTACCACGATTGCAAACGTGAATGTTTAATAATGATTGGAGTTTAAGTGTTATCTCTTCTTCCATAATTAAGAGATTCCGTTGAATGCAACAAAGACTTATATAATACGGAAATTTTAAGTTCCTCTCACTCTTTAAATCTGGACGAAATTGAATAGAAATAGTGAAAAAGTTCATTTTCTAAAGAAATTTGCGCACTTTCTTAAAGTTTATCTTCGCATGCGACTGCTACTGACTGATGTTTCCTTTGTTCTACAATACCTTCTTTTATGACGTCTCTACGTCTTCCACTTGTCTGCATTGATGGTCTATTCGGTCATAAAAAATACGTTTCACTTTAAGCCAATAGCAATTTGTGTTATCTTTACCTCTGATTCCTGGAGATGTCGAAAATTTCTTTTTGTAATTATAATAAAATTCTTGCTCAAAAAAAGGAGGATTTATAATCGACTGTCTAATTCTTAACGAGTCGATTGATTTATGTCGATAATTAATTTAAGAATTAAGTTTAAAGTTGATTTTAGTATCGACCTCTCATTATCAGCCATGTGCTACATTAAAGACTTTGTCATTAGCTTAATTTTCTCTCGTTTCCAGGCCCTCTAATTAAGTAATTACTATTTCGAATCGCTCTAGGGCGTTCATCGTTTTGTACCAACTTTCAAGAGAAACTCAACAAAAGTTTGAGTCGCGAATTGTCTTGTTTTGAAAGTTAAATCTACTAAGCGACCAAGAAGATAGACTTAAACTAAATACCACTACAATAAAGTAAAGAACAAAACTTTTGCATTTTTTGGTGTGATGAACGTTTGGCTGTTAATTGTAGTTTGGATAAGTTAGTTGTACTTATTCTAATATGTATAGGATAACATTTAGAGCCAGTCCGAACCCGAACCCGCCATCCGTGACGCCGCCTGCTAGTTCTGTTCTCATTGCAGAGCTCGCGATGGCGGCCTGCAGCTGCGGCGGCGTCTTCTGGAAGTAGGGGCAAGGTAACGAGGAGATAGCTAGCTCCCTGCCCCAGCCCGGACCCGGTCAAGTAAGACCACGTCCTGTCCTTGTTGTGGCGATGTGACAGTGTCGTGCGTATTAGACTATGTAGTGCGTTGTTCCTGTGCAGCCATGATCAGCTCGTTCGTTCGATGTATGTCTAGACGTTGTGTACCTTTGAATGTATAGTGCGTTTCCATGTCTAATCGTATGTACAGCTATTTCTAGAAACCTGCACAGGCTTGCTTGTATTATACACCTGATGGTTTTGGAAGTACCTGTACTGGCCTCCAGCACATTAGGTGTATTGGGGTCGGTAAGTAAGTATGGTCAGTGTACCGCTACCGCGTGTATACAACGCAACTACCAAGAGCACTGTCATGTACCCCGCCACCATGCTCGCATCACGCTTTCTTTGCTGCCCATTTTTGTCCTTCAAACAAAAACAGCTCAATTTTATTCACTCGCATACTCAATTTCGATTAGATGGCAGTCTTCTAAATTACTCGTCCGTTATTTTGGCCAGCCGGCCCATTTGCTTATAGTAATCGCTTCGGCGAGGGTTGAGAAAGTGCGGCATCTGTCGATGACGATGCATGGTGGCGGGGGCCGCACAGGCTCCCTTTGGATCATCCTTTCATTACGATCCGTCTTTGATTTAGAAAGCAACTCTGATCCAATTACTCCACACCGCTCTTCCCAAAATTCCTTCCCCAGGCGACCCTCCGATAAATAGCTTCGGTAACGACGATCGCTAGCTCATATGCTCGTACCCTCAGTGTCAATATTAGCCAACGATTATATGGAATTGCACCTGCGTTAGTAATGTTTATGTGTGTGATGGGTATAAGGCAATGGACTAACAGCTTTGTTTTGCGACTGCAGACCGAAAGCTGTTCGTGGGCATGCTCAGCAAGCAACAGACTGAAGAGGATGTCAGACAGTTGTTCGCGCCCTTTGGAACTATAGAAGAGTGTACCATCCTTCGAGGACCTGACGGAGCCAGTAAAGGTAATTACCACATTTTTATTATTTTTCGTTGGAGAAACACGCCGGCAGTCCGTCCGACTTCCAAGTCGGTCAAAAACCATCGCGAAGTGAGGTTAGAGGCAAAAGGCCACGTTTTACTCCAACCACTTTTGCCATGTACTTGCTCGAAATGTTGTTCCCTCGTAAAACCGAAATGAAATATGCGCGTTTTTTTTATTAAATTTTTAATTAAACGGAAGCACGTACAACCGCGAAGACTAAAAACTTTGTTGTATATGTTGGGAAGGAAGATGAGCTACAAGAGAATTTAAATGTATTTCTGCGTTCTAGATTCAAATTATTGACCCTTCTAAACAGACCATCTCAGTTTGCTAAAGTGAGAAAATAAGTAATTGGTCACGTATTTCACTTCCAACATTGACAAACCGAATACGAATTCCAACAGTGGAGACATTTTCAATTATTCTTTCAGAGCCTAACTTTAGTTTATATCAAGAAATAGTAACTTTGTAGTTGAATTAAGCTTTTGCTTTATTTTTGAAAATATTTGTTTCCGTCTTAAATTATTTACCTAGCTAGCCAAAAATATGAACTCCCGAAAATAAGATTTTTAGATTTGAATTTGCTTACGTGTTCTGGAACAACACGAGGGGCTTCGTAATATTACAGTGTCACTTGTAATTTAAACATACGATGAGCAAAGTCGGAACATGAACGTAAATTACTTGTTTCTTTGCAAAATTCGTTTTCGAAGTTAATGAGATTTTGATTTGTATGAAACAAACATTCATTGAGATTGCGACGACTCGATTTCGTTTGTGAGCTCGTCGCCGCGCTCGTGCAGCAGCCACTTAATTACAAAAATGGAAGATTATAAAATAAATAAATGTAATAGAGAAAAAAGGTTTTATTAAAATGCAACAAACAGTGTATTGAACTATAAAAATACTCCCTACAAGTTTTATTGTTACCCCAGGGATAGAAAACATTCTAAATTTAAAAGTTCTAGACTTTGTATTTGGCGTGCATCTCCCAATGGTTTAGCTACTGACGAACTTGACGTTGAAAAGTTAGAAAGAAAGCATTCTTTGATAAGATCTTATGAACCAAAGATAAAACAAAAGTAGATTTTTTAACAATTTATGGACGAATCGATAATTTGCGTCTACTTTTCACCACACCTCACACTAAACTCTCGAATATTTTGTTTTTCTCCGCCCTGCCGAGTGTATATTTGCGAGGAAGTTGTAATTCTTTTATGGAACACAGCGCAAAAGCATTTGCTGCAAATGGAAAAGACGATGGCAATATGCCCTCAAAGAAATACACAAATCTCCTTCTGACTGCTAGTGTTGGTTCAAGGTAATAGTGTTACTTTTTTGAAACTTCTCTGCTTTGTAAAGTACATGAGGCGGAATAAGCAAATCCTACTTTGGTTGTTATTATAACTTTCAGTATGCTTAACTCCTGAAAAAAGCTGATGCTTTCAACTTAAGGGGTAGACGAATATTTTTACAAAGTTTCCCGAGCAAACAAGCAGCTGTACTATTTTACACGTCGCCTCGTGCGAAAGTAACAAGCAAAACGAACTAAAAACGCGTCATTAAAATAAAATTCCAAATTGACATTTTTATGAAACACGTAACAAATTTCAATTTAATTTTTGCAATAAACCTGCCGAAAAAAGTAACCAAGCCAGCACTTGAACACCGAATTTCTTCGTATAATGAGGGATTTAAATTCCACCGACGCTCACAACATCATGGTCCTTCGATCCGTAACTAATACCCCATAATACGTCAATTTATGATGTGTTTTGATAACAATTGAATTATAACATAAACAATTATTTTCTATTATTGTAGGAATTAATAGATAGGTCACATTTCTAGAAATAAATTGCTTTATTTTCAAAACGGAAATATAATTTCCGACGTGGCATAGAAAATCACGATAGCTTAACAATGGTGCCATAATATACATCAAGACCGATTATGATGGATTATAAAACTTTTATATTCTTGATTGTCAATAATAATTTTTATTAAAGTACCACTCGTGTAGAGTGCACCAACTGCATGTACCTGAATTTAATGCCCCAGCTCAATATTGCCGTATAATAAAATATAACTCGTATTTTAAAGGATATGGGGTAACAAAGCTAATAGGAAATTGAACAACGCAACGAATCGCTTTAGAATATATTTGATCTAATGATGTGCTGCTTCTTTTTGATCGAATCGTTACTAACCGATATCATATTTAGATTTTCTCTTTCATATTCTATATTGACAACTTTATCAAGAATCCTACAAAAGGAGCACAACTCAATGCCGTGTGTACGCTTCACTGAAAGGTACAAATTGAGAATTTCGTGCCCCAAAATTTCTAATAATGTTTTAAGGTTTTTAAATTGCCTTGGAATAATCCAAAGCTCACATCCTATTTTTATCCACTACTTTCTCTGCCGTAGCCAGACTTTCAGTTCAGACAGAAGTTCTTCTTGCGCATGTGTAGATTAACGAGAATCTTTAATAACCCTATAAACCGACTATTTCAACTAATCATACGAAATTCTTCTCCACTTATTTTTGTATCTCTTAAGTTTTGAAAAATCCTTATTGGAAGTTTGATCCGGCATACCCTAACATCCTCTGGGTCGGATCAGGATCAAGAATGGCATGTCTTTTTAGAATACATGTAACCCATGTCCGCTTAAAATCGGACACGCTCTATCAGGGCAGCTATGGCTTGGAGCCTGATCTGGCTCCAACAGATCCACCCGATATGGCCTTTCCTAAGGCAAATCCGTAATCTGTAATTGATCAGCAAAAACCAGAAATGAAGCCTGCTCATATCCGTAAATTTCGAGTTATATAGTTTGAATTTATTACCCTAAATTTTTATTAAACAATTACACTTCTAGATAACTTCTAGATAACTTCTTTAAGCGTCCCCGCCTTTAAAAAACTTTTTTTAAAGCTGTTCTATAACTTAAAATAATTATTTTTCTCTACTTTAGGCAAATGTGGCAACCGCAGTAACCGCTGGCCAGATATAAATAATTCAAAATTAATATGTAGGATTAAGTTGTGACGGCTATTGCGGTTGCCCCCAGACCCCCCGGTCCGTAACAGTATCACTTATAACTTTTAGATTTATAAATCTAAAGAAGTCGCACACTAAAGTAGGGAATCAAATTATTTTTCTCTACTTTTGTCAAGTGTGCGCTTTCAAAGCAATTTAGGATTTTTCACACGAAGTGGATGCAGACGTGGACTTATTAATATTGGCAACTAGCTTTCACTAGCTTTTAGTAGCCGTCAGCGCTAGTGCGCACTCAAAACTCCAGTTTTGACCGAAGATCGCACTGAAATTATACTGTTATGGACCGGGGGGGTATGGGTCTGGGGTATGGAATACCCCCCAGGCAACCGCAGTAACCGCTAACCAGATATAATTAATGCAGAAATATTACATAGGATTAGGTTAGATTAGGTTAACTAACGGCTATTGCGTTTGCCTGGAGGGTATTCCATACCCCCCAGACCCCCCGGTCTATAACAGTATGTAACTTGTGACTTTTTTAAATTTAAATTTACTTCATACCTATATAGTGGAAGTAAATACTAAAAATGTTATAAACTCTTGATCAGTAATAATTACTTAGTAGCTGTCGGTGAAATTTAAACATTCCCTGGATTTTCTTCAGAAAATTCTACAGATAAAATACATTTAAACCGAAAACAGTACTGAAATTAAACTGTTATGGACCGGGGGGTCTGGGGGGTATGGAATACCCCCCAGGCAATCGCAGTAACTCCTAGCCAGATATAAAAAATGCAGAATTTAAATGCAGGATTAGGCTAAGTGACGGCTATTGCTGTTCCTTGGGGGGTTTTTAGATTTCTAAATCTAAAAGAGTCACAATATTGCAAGTAAATACTAAAAATATTATTCTCTTTATCTATAAAAGTTACTTAGTGGTTGTCGGTGAAATTTAAGTGTAGGGTACACTTAGTGCACACTCAAAACTCAAGTTATAACAATTTTTAGTGCCGAAAACGGCACTTAAACTGTACTGTTATGAACCGGGGGGTCTGGGGGGTATGGAATACCCCCTAGGCTATCGCAGTAACCGCTAGCCAGATATAATTAATATGTAGGATTAGGTTAGATCAGGTCAAGTGACAACTATTGCGGTTACCTGCGGTCAAAAATTAGTCCGGGACTTATACGTCAATGTATTGTGAAAACCAGAAGGAAAATCATATAGTATTTCCACATATTACCTAAAAAGACACTTTGTCGACAGACATTTTTAAGATTTAAAGTTCCACCTTCCGCCATAATTAAGAGTAAAATGATGAAAATAATTTATTCATCCCTAAAATTAAAATGAACTTTCTGTAGTTGTTGGCACATAATTCGGTTTGATTTTAGGGTGAAAAATGAAATTTGTTGGGTTGAAATTTTGTTGTAAAATATTTGTTCAAAAATGTTATATGTAAAGTAATGAGGAACTATTTGGTGGTGGATGAAAATAATGCCGAGTTGTCTGTTTTAATGCTTCTATAAAACTGACAAATGAGTTAATAAGCTCAGGGGCTTCAAAACGTAGGTATTCCAGTTTCATTAAGATTCCAAAGAGTTTCATTTCTAATATCGGAGTTTAAACTCTCTGATATCATAAAGTGAAACTTAGGGTTTAATAAAAGTTTAATTAGGAATTTTCTTGGTAACTCAAATTAGATTTAAACTTTTAGTTATTCTTAATAGATCGATGTTTTGGTAACCTAATTTTAAAATCATTTAGTACGTTCATAGCAGGTCTTAGCAAAAGTTAAAAGTCAAATTAAAATTCAATAGAAAACTTTTTATCTCTGCTAGTTCCACTTAAACTTTTATTTTAATTTAAATCAAAATTGCGATTTAACATAATTAATACACACTTAAGCGATTTAATAAATTTCTCTCAACCAGCTCCCTAAGAATTTAGCTTGTTTGTGAAGCAAGTATGACTTGTCTAAATACTACAAAATAATTAAACGTTTACAAAGTAGAAAAGGCATATAGAAGTACTAACACCGACATAATCTAAGTTGCTTAACATCCCTCGTCACAAAAGAGAATGGTGTGCTTCAACTCAACACACCCCCAACCCTCTCGTTAATTACAACAGACGAAAATAGTAGGTGTATTAAAATAGAAGTAAAATATTAACTCGCACTTATATACTTAACGATTAAACAATATATTTTTAAACAAATATTTAAAGAAACCTCCTGACAGAACTTTAGCTTTTTGTGTAATTGAAATATAAAATATTCACGTCTTTTAAATGTCATAATTGCTGGTAACATGAACAACCCCTATACGGACGCTCATTTTATATTTTTCTATTAAAATCGTTCATCTAGTTCGCTTGTTTAATAATAAAAAAAAACAACTAAAAAGTAAATTATCGTTAATTTTTCCTTGTTTGCCCAAGAAGATATTATAGAATTTTATGCTTTTCACTTTAAGGGTTACACCCTTTTCCACATTAAAACATATTTACGTTAAAGGTAATAAATTAATTTTTAAGAGGTTTACATACCATAACTTATTACCACCCCTAACGATTAATCGATTACTTAAAGAGTTTATGTTTATTATTTTCTTTCAAAATTTATAGGTTTTTAACGCTATTGTGTGTGTAATAAAATTTACATTGTAACTTTTCCCGGTTTATACACGGGGTTGCATCGAAAATTGCAATAATTTGGTGAGCGGATTTAAATTCTTAATTAGACCCTTCATTAGAGCTTAATTTTTACCTCAAGTGTAGACTTTCTCGTTTTACAATTTAACGACGTAATTAATTTTTAAAATAGAGGGAAATAAAATACTAATAAGTGCGAAGTTATATAGTGTGTAATTTGTTCATCGTTTAATAAACGAAATAAGTGAGTACCGTGTAGCATATTATTGTTAGAAATTACAGAGTGCGGCTCTGAAAATGCGATATGAAACCTAAATAGCGTGTTACAGCTTCACCCTACAGTAATTAGGATTTGAGAACAAAGTGTGAGCCTAGAGCAGCGGCGTAACCCTTGGCGTTACAAAGCAGTCCGTATATAACTGATGTACACCGCACCACTTTGCCCCACGGCAATGGGGTTGTTAGCGCATTGGAAAATGCAAATTAGGGTGTTTTCGGTATGTTGAGGGATGCGTATATTAAATTTTTGCTGGGATTTACTTTCCACGTACATGTACATTTCGAAACGCAACTATATTAAAAAGGAACTTGCTCTTATAATTAGTACAATAACTAATTAACAAATTAAAAGTTTCAAGTTATCCCATTATTCTTAACAAACCTTTGAGTTTTTCCCCAAAAAAATAATCAAAAAATGTAATTTAATGATTTGTATTGTGGAAGTTTCGTTGGAAAAGTGAAAAATAAAAAATGTTTGTTCTGTAAAATATTAAAAATATTCTTAAGGAAAACACTCATAATTACATTGCTTATAATCCTCCAGGTGTACTTTTTCGTATCTTTTATGCATAAAACAAAATTTTTGTGCTATGGCTAGCCTAATTAAATTCTCGGCAATTAGCCTAATGAGAGTTGCTAAAAAGATTCTCTAATTGGGTTAAAAAAATTTATATTATTAACGCCTGCTTAGCACACATTTCGTTAAAAAATTGACCGAAACAGAACGTTTCCTTTGATTAGCTCCTTTGAAAATTTGACGCACACAAGAGCATTGATAAAGGGAATTGATTATTAGTGGAGTTGCCAAAATCCACAAATATAAAGAAATTTTTGTCTCGAATACATCAGTTCGGAGCGCGCCTCTTAAATGCATGAATTTTTACGCTTATTAAAAAATAATTTGAGATACTCAATCTCGGTGCTCGTTTCGAAATTTCGTTTAAAGAAATAAAATTATACAGTTTTGTGAATTCTTTGTCGTTCATTAATATTCATCAAGTTCTTAATAGTTAACTGCCCTTATTAAAAAACACTCTCGCGCTACGATGCCGTTTGAAATTGCGTGGTTTAATTCATAAAACGAAATCTGTCCTTTGTTCCGTGAAAATGAAAATCACCAATTAATTGCAGCTCTGTAGATCAGGCTTGTGTAAATATACTCTCGCGAAATTTTAATACGGTGAATGGATAAATGCACGCATAAAATACGGTACCTGCTGTTGCATGCTATTGATGGTTTTTTCCAAAAAAATTGCTACTATTGAAATAATTTACATACACCTGACCAAAATTTATTGAAGCATTTATTTCACAAACTATAATTTGTGCTAGCATGCACCGCAATCCTTATTTAATACGTTTCCATTGAAATTCCACAAATGATACAAATTGTAAACAATTTGTGTCAAATTTTATTACGAAATGTTTTTACTAAACAAACGAATGGGTATTAAAGTGTTTGCTTAATTAGGTTTTTATTTTAAATTTTTAAATTAATACATTTTATCCTATTTCGATTCGAACTCAACGTAAAGGATTTAACATGTAGATACACCGCTAAAGCGGACCAAAATACAATTGTATTTCTAATATGGCAAAAGAATGCCTGTGGTTGAAGCCTTACCACGTTTTCGTTTCAAATTAAAGGAACAACTTCTACCGAGGGGCGCAAGTGGAACTCCCTCGCTTTGATTACTCAATTAAATCAACAAAGAAGTCATCAAAATAACCGTAAGCCTGAAAATCTCATGTTATACAAGGGTGTATCATGTTTAACTTACATGAAAACCACAACTTACTATCGTTATGGTTGGATGCCATACACTTTTTACTACCCATTATGGTCGCTTCCTCAGGAAAATGAAGATTTGGTCTACATTTCAAATAATCTCTGATTTCAACATTTTTTTACGCGATTTACGCTAGATATCCTTAACTTGAATTATCTTCGTTTTCTGGGCTCATAACCCGTTGTTCTTAGGTCTTATACCCATAAAAAATATTTCAACGTTTTGCAGGTTAAACCAAAAATTTTGGGTTAAACAATGAAATACGTTGAAAAGCTGTTTTTTACACAATATCATTTTTTGGTTTAACCTGCTACTGAAAAACTGGTCTTGTTTGTCAAGTTTGGTTTAAATCGTCAAAGCATCCAAGAGTGTATAAGAGACGAAGAAACAAACGAAGAAATATTCAGTTTTATGAAAAACACGCCACGTGACCATAAATGAGCGTTTAAACTAATCATTATGTTTAGTATAAATTTAAATCATTAATTTTTGGTGTTTTGGATTAAAATTTTTTGAAAAAAAAAATTCTGTATGTTTTACATACACATAAGAATCATTCAGTGAATTTTTTAAATTATAGTCAAATATCCCATGAGAATCTCGTTAATAGAGCGCTATTTATGCGCGTCACCGAATTTCATGAGAAATCGCTTAACCTTTTTAACATTTTCTTGCACAATAAGCAGTGGCGGATTTCCGAACCGGCAAAAGGGCGCTCGGCTGGGGCCTCATAAATCCAGGGGGACTCAAAATTCAGCTCTTTTTTTGTAATAAAAATAATTAATAATTATCACAACCTATTTCATAATTCATAAGAAATTATGGCATAGGAAAAACATATTGAAAACCTTTTTTTTAAGTTTTTAAATAATATTTATGTATTACCCGAAAGAGGGAAATGATTTAAAAACTTTTAATTCAAATAATGTAACTATTTTGAAAGAACAGGAAAAATTAAATTACAAGATTGTGTGAGTACCTCAAATACGCAACATCTTGAGCCACCCTACACACTTCAACGGAATGAATGAGTCTGACAATCCCTTGAAGAATGATTAATCAAAAAGCCAATAAAGTTCCCTCGTAGGTTAAATCTTAAGAGAAGCCGTTAAATTACAAAATTGAAGAATAAGCTAAAAATTAATGATTTTGATGAAAGAGGAAAGATTGGATAATTTCATCCGTGTATTTTGGAGCAGCGCGACCGCAGAAAAATCGCTGCATTATATTGCACTTTCGACAGATACATTGAAAACTATTGCCTAATGGAGTTGCGAGGGAAGATTTATTGATAACCGATCACCGCGGGTTTTTAGATGATTTTCGGTGCATTTTAAAAAATTCAATTTGTTTGATTTATCTTGCAAAATTGCAACCTCATTTGAATAAAATATGTGCATTCATCAAGTTTTTTAAATTTGAATAGTATACGGGGATCAAAAAAATTACGAAGGAATCGAAATGTTTTAGTGTGTCTGAATTATTGAAAGAAAATTTGAATATTGAGTACTTAATTGTTAAACTTTGAAAATACGATTTTTATGTTGCTCGTAAAAATTATTGCATCAGCTGCATACAAAGTAGAAATTACAAGAGCTGCCTTAAAACTTTATCATTTTGCAAACCGGTGCCATCGATGCAGTCGTGTAACTGAAATTTATTTTTGAAAAGTTTGCAGAAACACAACTTAAGTGACGTAATCGAAACATCCGCGGATTAAAAGGGATTTAAATTCAATTTACAACTCAATGTTTGCGAAAAGATGCTTAATCTCGTTAGTGGATCACGTTTTCTGCAATCACCCGAAACTGAAGTACTTCCATAATAGTGGATCTAGTTAGAATAACAAATAAGTTGTAGCTGCAAGTTTTTTAAATTTTATAATTTTATTTTTTATCCGAATAAGTTTTGAGGCAAAAATAGACGTTGCTGTCAAAACTTTGTGAGGGGCTCAATAATAAAAGTTTTCCATGTTTAGGGTTCCTTTTGAATGATTCATGGAATTGATTATGTCTTATTCAGTGGCACGATTTTAATATTGCATCTTTCGGCGTGCAACAATTTAGGTCATATTTTGTTAGAGAGACGGTTTTTATTTTTAATTTTGAAAATTTATGAACGAATTGTACTCGTGCAAGCTTCCTGTTGAGATTTTTAAATCTTCCTTTTATAACTTAAAAATTTGCTTTTTGAGGTATTTTTTTAAAATTTACTATGTCATTTTTTTTGTTTTTATAGGTTGTGCTTTCGTGAAATTCAGTTCGCATCAGGAAGCACAGGCCGCCATTAATAGCTTGCACGGGAGCCAAACTATGCCGGTAAGTTAATAAGCAATTTTTTCTTGGTTTTTTCGAAAGCTTTTGAAAGTATATTTAATTTTATTATTTTTTAAATGGAATTGCCTCTCGAATGAAAATTTTTGATAACAATTTCATTTGTTTTCCGTTTGGGTAGAATAATTTCATTAATATGAGAACAAAGCCCCCCTAACAGCCAAATTTAATTATGTACCTAAGAAATTTTACGTATTTTGATTTCATTAAACGTAACGCAATTTTCTCGTTACTTATAAGGTTTTTCATATGTGTCTGCGCAGCATAAATTTAATTTTCTTCCTTTTTTCTTATTTTTTGAACAAGTTAATAATAGATTTTCCTATTGAAAACTGAGTTAAGGAAGGTGATTATATCATCGTACATAAACATCAAACAAATTCTATATCGGTTACATGATTAATAGCTTAGGAAATGATTAATCGTGAAAACTTACATTCAAATAAGGGGATCCCGGTTATTCAGAAGTGAATTTCCTTGTGATCGTTCATTTTTATTAGCAGGATATATGTATTCGTCTTTTTATTATCTATTTCACTGTACGGTCAATACCGGGCCGGCTCAAAGGAAAACAACAAAAGTTGCCGGCCGCATTCATAATCGTGCATGATTAACTCACTCAAATATTCTTGTGACTTTCATAAAACCAAGTTGAATTGCTGTTTATTAAGTGTTGTAATTTTGTACTCACCAAAAGAATTACCTTGTGTGTCTTACTGTTAGCTTAAATGTTCGCTTTTAATGTTAGCAATTGAACATAGTCGAAATACTCAAAATCAACTTAAATTTCAGGTGGGTTGTGTTAATTGTAGTTTTTTTATGGTTTTTTAAGTGCTGAATTAGGTAGTTTTAATTATTGAAAAGGTATGAAGATGGATGTTTTTTGTTGTGTATCAAATGAAAATATGTTTAATTTAACAGAAGTACAGCACCCTTCGTTAAGTGGAGGAAATTTTCATAATTGTTTATTCGTGCATAAATATGGCAATATTTAAGCTGTGTTAATCGCTTTGCCTATAATATAAATGCTTACACTTCGCTTTATTACGGTGTAGTACTGATCCTCATTCCATTCCTGTTTATCTCGTAGAAGAATAATTAATATAAAACAATATCACGTGTACATATTAAAATTTCTGCAGGCGCTGTATTATGAACAGCGCCGTAACTAATAATAACGAAAATATGGTTATTTTTATAATTATTATTCCTCCACGGCATAAATCCAAACAATTAAATTCTTTTCGCATTTAACAACGGCGCTTACACTTTCCGAGCAATTATCATAATGTCACCGTGAAATTTTATGCCTGATATCCTGGCAATTGCAGAGATTGCCTTTCGGTCCTTCTTTTATTAAGCCAGCGTTAAAATGGCTTCATAGCGAAAAAGTAATTTTACAAAGTGCGGCAAAACAGAGAAAATCGCTCTTTCTGAGGTAGGGCCAAAGCAAACAGAACGCTCAAGTGCGCCTAATGACTGAGTACACATAATCTGCATACTTCGCAATTCCTCCACAAGTTCTGGCATATGCCTGCGACAGTATTGCCTCATTTGCAACCTGCAGGTCGATCATTTACATAGAATAACAACCGCGGGTGGTTTGTCGGAGAATTGAGCCACTGTTCTCACACTGTTCATTAATATTACATGTTGTTGTATGTTTGTTGATGTTAATGGACCGCTTTCATATATTTCATTATCAAACGAATCAACTATGTACCTCGACTACGTACATTTAACCATTTATTATTATTACCTATTATTTTGCTAAATTATCCTTCCTAAATTTTTTCTAAACAAACACTTTCAATTTAAACATTCCTTTTTTAATTAAACTTCTTTTATTACTTTCACTCAAAAGTTAATAACAATCTTCTATCTTTCCTTTGTACGAATTTAAAACCGTATCCGCCAGTTATTTACCGAACTCCAAAATTTGATTAACCTTCTTTTGCTTAAAAAAATCAACTCGATTGATTTTCGATTTATTCAAATCGAGACCAAAATGGAAACCGCCCGAGGAAATATTTTCATTGCATTAACTTTACCTTCCAACCGTTTCGTTGCAAAAGTTACGCTAAAACATCTGTAATACGTGTTCCAGGCCGGTTTGCAATCGTCAGCCAAACAATTTCCCGATTCAAAAATATAAAAAGTTATTAACACCATTAGAGAGAACGAGGATAAAACTACGTCGTTATCGAAATTTTATGTTTTTCCCTGTCGTCTCAGGACACCCCAACTCTATAACCTTTAATGGCACCGTAGGCGAAATCGACGCTAATTGGCCATAGCAATATATAAATTTGAAAAATAACGGTCAAACACTTGTGCTTTCCAACTGCCAGATCATGAACCTCAGTGACTGAGAGCGATGGTTTTTCTTAAAACTGAATATTTAATTTCCTAAATTCTTACCCCCCCCCCCCCAACCCCCCGGTTTCATAATGTGTGAAATAGGAACTTTGTTATAGGAAACCACGAGCCGCCACTGAAAACCTTGAAAATACAATACCTCTGGAAATTTTAATACGATTTTGAAAAATTCAGTTTAAAAATAAATGTTAAAAACCTGTTCTTGAAATAAAATTGAAATAGTTTTAAATTTCAGCTCTTGCATAGTTGATGATTTGATTGTTTTTGAAATTATATCCATTAATGGAATTTATAATAACATTTCATAAAAATAAAATACTAGATAGATACATATTATTATATTCCATATCTGTTCATAAATAAATGTTATTTTATAAATTCATGCAAAATAAGTAAATCAAGATTTAAGAATAATCAAAAACTGCACGTTTTACATTTTTTGAAAATAAATTCACTGAAAGCATAAATTTTTGAAACGTTTCGACTATACCATAATACCATCAGGCGATAAATTATCCTTCAATAAGAAAACAGAAGAGATAAAACTTTGGATGTTTGGTGGGCTTTTTTATTTTCGTTCATGGGGTCGGGATATTTTCAGCGAGGTTAACTGTTTTGGTCAAATTAACTGGTAACAATTTCCATAACTCTTTACCGCTTTGCATATGAAATCTCACAGCCCCCCCCCTGCCCCTCGCTGTCTATGTTTCACATGTATTTACAAAAATTGCTTCCTCACACCCTCGCTAATTAATAGAAAAACCACTTCTTTTCCTTACTTTGAAAAACTCACAAAACGTCGAAATTTCTATAAATTTTAACTAACCTAACCTAACTTCCTAAACTCCCCTCTTTTTTCTTATTGAATTTTGTTTAAACAGATCTTGTTTACATCTTTAATACTGATTGGTTGATTTGATTGATAACAAAGGATATCATATTATTTCAGAAACAAATTTAAATTTTTTTGAAAACAATTGTTTTACTTCAGTACCGGCGACGTGCGGCAAATTATTGCATTATATTGTGCAATACCATTGGTCACTGACAACAAGCAGGAGGTGGAGCCTGTAAGAATTACTTAACAAACTTTATGTTTTTTTTTCAAATCACCAGAAATGGCGGATTTTAGAGTGCCTGGATCCGAGATTTGCCGTGGTTGCGCATGTCAAAACGGTCCTTAACGCCCGAGCGGAGCGAGGGGTGGAGGGTCGTTTTATGACAATTTTATGATATTCGATTGCGCGGTTAAACCTGCGCGATTGATACTATTTCTATTGATACCCCAACGATCAAATGTTACTTAAATTCATAATTTAGTATTTTTTTAATCTGCTTCAAGAGAGAATGCTTCTAGAATGAATTTAAGCAAAAATAGGCGAGATAAATTTTGGAGAGTAGGAAAATCAATAACGTACACATGTAAATCTCTCTAAAAGGGTTGCTTGTTTTGAGGGTTAACTAACTAAACCAAAGCGGTCGCTTAATCACTTCACAACGGACATCTCTTAAGTATTTCTCACTTACGATTATTATCTTTATACATTAAAATAAGTAGACGTTAATTAGTAAGTAAACTGTAGCTCAAAAATGTTATAATTGGCAAACAAAATTTCATTAAAACTTGAAATAGACGTCTTTAGAAATATGAGAAACGCGATCTTTTAAAACCGCGAAACCTTATTTATACTTGTGAAATTACATTATTTTACTAATTAATTAGAAACTTGTTACATCAAAGCCTTTTTAGTCTTCCTCAAAGAGCTCGATACAAACCAATCAAATTCGCTGCAAATTTTTATCTATGTTATTGCGGAACGAAAGCAAAATTGGCTACATTAAAATTATTTTTGTTTCCAAAAGCATTTTAGCATTTGGGGCTGATAAATTGGAAACTATTAACACATTAGGAAACAATAATCGAAATTTTCACTTAAATTCACATTAAAACTTTGTTAATCCATTAAAACAACAAGTGATTTACTTGAACGACTCAGGTGCGTTTTACTGTTAATTTGTTTTAAAAGCCTTTTAGTATTTAATTATCGATCACAATAAGTTTTGATTAATTAGAAGCTCGCGTAGATGACTCGGTAATAGTTTTGATTTTATTGTATTTGGTAGGTTTTCGTAGAAAATAGACTTTTGTATCAAAGTTTATAGAAAAAAAGTCAATTTTATAAAGCTTGGTCTTATCAAAAGAGCAATAAACGAAGTCTGATAGAAAGTTAAAGAGGATGATCGAATTCGTTTCTTCACGCAATATTGTGGCTGTATAGAATAAGCCATTTATATAACTCCAACGTTAGGCTTTTAGTGCTAGTTAGCAGTTCCCTTGTTTCTGTTAACTGACATAATTTTCCTCTTATACGCATTAAATTGTGTAAAGTGCAGGGACGAGAAAGTAACGCTGTCGTACTTGCGCCAGTTGATGACATCTGGAATTTAATTAATTGATATTCTTAACTGCTATGTGAGGTTGTGTAAGTTCGCGACAGCTTCTGCTTTTTTCCAAAATTAAAAATGCCACTTGATGGTTAAAACCCAACACTTTTCGCAAGAAAATTCAAACTTTACTTCTTCAACACATCATTGCGGTTACGGCTTTCTCCTTATTCTCCTAGTCCTCGAGCAGTTACATTTTTTACAGACAAAATTTCGATTGTAACGCAATTATGCATCAGCACGAAATTGGAACGCTCTCCGTCAGAAATCTAGCACGTCACATAACCGCAAATCATTTTCCACAGTTTTCTCCCACTATAGCTTAGACTTGGGAGGTTAGATTCACATTAGGAAGCAGGGCATGTGGTGAGAGCTACCACACTATTTAATCAAGGGTGCGTTTGAAATTTATGCGAAACATCTGAATAGACACAAGAGTTTATAATCTAAATTTCTTCCAGTTGACGAACGGAGAGACTAAAGTTTTTAGCTAAATTGAAATTCCACATTCGAAAAGACGAAATAGTAAGGATATAGAGAAATTCGATGATTAAGATATCGCAAAAGTTTTTCTTTTTCTCCATCAAAGATTTCTTATTCAGTAAACGTGTTCCGGTGTTCTTTGACATCGTCAGTTAGACATATCCAGTTTAAAATTAATATGTTCATTCTTCTACGAGTACATTGGTTGAAGATAATATTTTAAAATGATGCTCCAATCGGGAGATATAAAATAATTTAGCTTTGTTAGCTGGTAAGTTGAATTTTGAATGCGCACTCAGTGCACGTCAATAGAAATTGGTCAAGTGTTATCCAGTGCAATTTAGTACGTATTGAGTGCTGTTTCAACTTACCAGCTAAAACCCTGTAAAACAAAAGTACTTTAGTGCTGGTCGTCGCCGATAGAGAAGTAAAACAATTGCAGTCAGAAAAATGAATCCTTTTTTGTGAAAGGATCCCTCCGTTGTTTTTCGCACTTTCAAAAGCCATTTTGACCTAACAGCAAATTTTTATAGCACTGCATAATTGAATGATCTCCATTTTTACTGTTTAAGTGGTCATTTTAGTCCCGAAAGTGCGAAAAATAATAATTATCACACTGAAAACTAAAAGATATAAATGTTTCAAACCAAAGCAAATTGGGCCAATTTTTGAGGTTATGATACTTTTTCAAAAAACAAGCTAACCTCTCCTAATTTATCCAAATTTTGCAATGTTGGCATTTTTAATCTATTTTTTTATTTCGTTTAAGAAGAACTTCTACCAGGTACGTAACAGAAGTAAGAGCAACCCAAAGTAAATAAGGTCAGTGTAATAATACCACTGAATTTTTTAGCCAACTGTTCATAATATAAAATTCCAAAAGTTTAATCTCTCAGTTTAATATATGACGATACCGCTTTCCAGAAATGAATTTGTAATTATTTTGTTTAAAAATAATAGCGGTTTAGTTAATAATTATAACTATTTTTCGAAAATCGGCTTATAATTTAATAACTTGTAGTTCCCTTCATTTGCAAAGAACCCTTTTTTAGGCTTCCGGGCGGTAATGTGTTAATTTAATAGTTAAATAGTTAATTAATCTTCAGTAGGTTGAAAATTATTTATAATATAAAGCAGATGAATTGGTATTAAATCAAAAATACTGCAACCGCTAACCTATTCATTACCTCTCTAGTTAAGTAATGATATCATTACAGCACTGTTTTTCTTATTTCTATATAGCAAAGTCTAGACACTGTAAACTATTTTTAAGGAGCATATTACACAGTCGTTTTCGGACTTAAAATTTAAAAAAATGTTTTTCGATTTAGTAATTTAAGAATTGAAAAGAAAATTTTAATTTACACTAGGAAAACGCGAAATAGAAAATTGCAAAACAGACATGATATTATGCTGAGGCAATAAAAAAGTGGAATATCAAGAAACTATACTTTGATGTTCTTTAAAGTTCCATAAATTGTGTATTTTGGTGAATTTCCAGCAAAAAGTTTTCCAAGTTAAACCGGATTAACTCACTCGATAAAGTTTATTCTCGAACTATTAATTTAAGCTGTAATTACAATAACCTACTTGTATTTCGTATGTTACAAACCGTAAATTATAAATTTTCTCAATTTTCATTACAATTGAGCTTTAATGCTTGTTTGCTTTGAAAACAAATTAAATTTAATCGATTTCTAATAACTACGTACAGCGTGCATAGCATAAATTTGACAACTTTAATTCAAGGCTGTCTAAAACTTTAAATCTATAAGCTCCAATCTGTAATCCGATTGAAAAACTGTAATTGTTTTAGATTTTATGATGGCATCATAAATGGTAAATAAATACAATTTTGCAATATCGATTTCTGTTCAGCCAGGAGAGGATCAGTATGGAGTCGATTTTGGAATTCCATTACATTTTGTCTAATTATTTGCAACTTTTATCATAAATTAAAACTTTCCTGCTATAGGATAGTTTTATTGTCGACATACATTTTGCATACACAATAATAAAAGTAATAAACGATATTAGCTTGATAGAATGTAATTTCCAGCGGAGAACAAACTAAAATTAACCATGTATTGTTTGCTAAAGCAAATAATATACTTAGACAGGATGCTGAAAAGCTGCAGAACAAACTTCAATGATAAATTAATCACGGAGCGAAAAATTTTAAATTTAAATTAATTTTTTGCAAAAAAAATGTAATAAAACAGTTAAATTAAGCAGGATATTGAAGAAAAAAGATGTTATCGTTAACCATTCGTAAGCTCTACATCAGCCACAGGTCACCGGGATTAAATGAGCCCAGAAATTGCACGTAGCCTACTCCGAGTGTTGAACAAAAATCGAATGAAATTTAAATCTCCCATGTTTATATTATGGAAAATTTGCTCGGCTAAAAAATGTGAAAATTTTGTTTATTTTTTTAATAATAAACTAAACCGAGTAATGGCGCGGAGAGCATGCAAACATTTGCCTAATAAAACAATCGGTTAAATTTTGTAGGGGGCGCCAGATGAGCCTAAAATTTTGGCTCAATTAATTTCGGTTTTCAATTATTTTTAATGCAGTTTTGCGAGCGTTGGGAGAAGTTTTTGTTTTACTTATTTAATGCTTGGTTGCTTAGAGAATAAAAGGTCATTTTATTATCAAAGTTTAAAATTTGTCCCTCCAGATTCGAGATGATGAAACAGCTGGATGTAACAAGTTCGCTTTAAGTTGGTGTAGTTGGATTGTTCGACGGTTTTTCATTTAGCCGTTTGATAACAGATGCGCAGTTTCATTAGGCATTTGAATAATAATTTACGTAAAAGTAACCCCCGAAATGTGTATCGTAAGAACAAATGGCTGTCACTAAATCAAATTATAACAACGCGGCCTATTGATACGGAGTCACCAATTTGCTGCATCTAGATGGAACATTACGTTAAATTATGGTTTTGTTGCGACCGGTAATAATGCGCAACTTTCAGGAAAACAGTTCATCCTGTCGCTTATTATTTCTACTTCCCTTTTCCTTCATTTCTTATTTCGAGTGCTTATTTGTCATATATAAATGTTCAAGTGGCGTTGTTCAAATTACCACACTCATTTTCGTCCATTTTCGCAGCAATAATGGGTTGTTTGTATCGAATTTACAATATCGACTGCCGGGAGAGAAGACCGACGTGAAAATATAATTTTGAATTTTGCTCTCTATCGCATTAGATCCTTTTACTTTTAGATTACATCTTACTATCCACCCTCGAAAAGCGACGACTTGATAAAGTAGTTGCCATATTTTATAATAGAAGCGAAAGTTTGTTCAGCCTCCGGTATCACGGTAAACTTCTATACATATAAAATAAATACAATAATTATGAAGTTCGCTCGTAAATAACTCACTTTGTCTTCCAACTCCAATTCGGTTTCTTGCTTTTAAGAGGATCGAGCTGTTTTTATGTTGCGGCAGCTTTACTTATCGAAAATTTATTTGAGGGCGAAATAAAGAATGCACTTATTAGGCGAGAAAGTAAATTTTGAATACCCACCCCTTTTTATGCTCCAAATCGATTTTTGGTTACATAGTAAAATACATTTGGCGAAAATTTTTGTCGACAGCAATTTGAAGAAGTAACTGAGTATTCCCAATGGGCTTCGGTATTGTTATGAAGTCCCGTTGCTGTCACTGACACTTTTCCATTTTCAACAATACATCGCATTACACTTGAGTCTAAAGCACATGTTTCACTATATACTGACGTCATTATGGCAAATCTGAATAAAGCAATTACTTTAGCACGCCTGATTGGGACGTGAACACTTAAGAGAACAGTTTAGAAGCCAAGTGTATTTAGTACGGGAAACCGCATTCACTTACAAACTGTTCACTCGGTATTCGAATGCTGTGGATATAATTAAATTTTCTCCATACAAAACGTGTCTACTTGCTCAGCAAACACTTATTTACCTTAATCCAAAATCTCTTGGTGGACTACAATTGACACAGCCAGAGTATAACGCCGCCGTCAAAGATTCCCATTAAATGCTTCGCTAAACAGTTTATTGGATTATTAATGGATAACTTGTATGATGGAAATTGACTTTCCCGATAGTTATCAACATATTATCTAATATTTGCCATTCTGATCCAAATTAAATCGATTATTCAATTCGTCCTTAAAAATAGCCATTTAGGGATATCAGGTAAATGTTCCGTAAGGATAGAATGTATGCCATGTCCTGATATTCTACATATTTTAGGTTATATAAATTTAATTTTCATATCTTGTTTCCATCTGATTATATAATCTAAATGATATATTACACATGGATCGGCTAGCTTTATCTATTTATCACGCAGTTCTGAGAGCTTGCTAGACAGTGTTTCTAAGCTTTCGAAAATTAGATATAATCATCACTTAAAGCTAGAGGTAAGTTGAAGACTCAAACACTAATTGAAAAAACATTCAATTTTAGTACGTGTAGGATTAAAATCGTCAGATTTCCTATATTGTTTAATATACAAAAAGATAATTATCAGTGATACAATGGAGTACATTATAATAATAATCATTATTGCAGTACAAGCTCATTTGGCTTTTGTTGAATATTCGGTAAAATATTTTTGAGTTTCCACTTTGTTTATAATAACTATAATATGTACATTTATTGTTTATTCCAATTTAAAAAATTTGCTTTTGAAAACTAATTACTGTTATGATATAATAATTATAATATTAAAGGACAAATTTTTATTATTAAAAAATAAATTATTATTTTGAGTAGCTATTTTAAAAGAAGGTCAACATTTTAAATATACTGAACATACATATTATATGTTTTTGATATATAAATAAATTATAGTAGTATGATTTATTATATATTGTAATATGTAATATTAAAAAATCCATTATACAATGCGTAATATTTACACAATACCATAAGATATAATTCTTATATATTCAGCTATGTTTTAATATATACTATAATATAATTATATTATACAAATGATATATTACGTTATAATAATATGTATGTAATAAAATAATTATTGTATATAATTAGGTAATACGAACATTATAACACCATTACTATGGTAATCGTATTGACGACAATTTATAACCTTACTTTTTAAAATGAACCTAACCGATGACGTAAGAGGTATCTATTAGGTGTAAATTTTTTTGAAGCACCACCGTAAGTTTATATTCGCACTTAAATCTTTCTTTTTGAAAAAATATTAATTAAAAATCCTTATACGAAAAAAATAATGCTGTCGCGTCGGGTTTTTGCACACCGATGACGTTATTTTTTCCCTCAAGGGTATAGCTTTTGAATAACAAACTACCGCTCAGGCGTAAGTAATTTCCTTGAAAAAACATCAAATTTCATATTACTGGTACCTTGTGAACCATTTCCTTTTACGTTTCAAATTTTCCATTGATAGAAGGTAAGATAAAAGGTTAAGGGTAAATATTAATTTTTTTATAGTGGATGTAACGTATTACAAATATAACTGTAAACGTATCTACATTAATTATAGTAGATGGCAACCCTTTTGTTTAGTGGCCTCGTTTATTCTATTAACTAACTAGTAGCGGGAGTGCGGAGTGACGTACTGGAATAATTACACGCCGAAGGGGTTGTCTGCAATTCTACCTGTCATCGTAGCCAAAGCGAGTGCAATATTTTGAATATATTACGTAGTTTTTACTTTATACCGTCATTATGCCGCCATATAAAAAGTTTTATCTTCTGGTCAATTAATTTTCTGGGCGTTTCCACCCGCTTCCTCACACTAAAATTTTTGAACCTGATAATAGATACATAATTGTCACTGCCGGACTATAGCCTACGCTAAATCCAACATTACCAAGGAAGAATAAAAATTTTACAAAAAAATACAATTTTTGAAAGACAGTTTTATGGGATGACCGAAATTTTAAAGTTGCGCCACTGATCGAATGACTTTTTGATTGAATTTTCTCTAGTAATCCAAATTAACAAAGGATTTTCTATTTGGAAAATGTTTTAAAACGGTTAAATTTACAAATAGAACGATTTTGCGAACGCTTTTCTGGTAGCTTTTCTATTATAAAGTGCATCATTTTTACGTAACAAAGGAAATAAATTGGATGTATTTTAATTACTTTTAATAAAAAAAAGTTATTTACTGAAACAAAATTTATCAAATTTAAACTTTTGTGAGCTACAAACTAACTAAAGATCAAACGAAACCATTGTACCAAAAAGCTGATCACCAATTGACGTTGTTTACATGTGTACATATTGACGAAAGTCACGCGGATTGTAATTATCCTGGTTCATGATGTGTAATTGGAACCAGTGAAGCGTGGGGACCTCCATAGCATACATCCTGTCTGCATGTCCACAGGATTGAAGTCCGGGTGACGCCTACGTTAAAATCATCGACGCGTAACGTTTTACTGCTCGTTACTGCAGGATTACAGTTCATTAGTTGACCGGGTCAAATCCTGATTCTGCTACGCACTGATATCGTTTATCTCTATATAGACAACACTTTTACACATAATGCTCTTAACGCACTCAACAAGTTTTCCTAATTTTCTTGTCACAATGAAGAGTTTTCGAATTTCAACTGCTGCGCCTCAAAGCGAAACTTTTATAGCAATTCGACATAAAAGTTGTCTAACTGGACATTTTTGGCGAAAAACTTATATTCGAAGCGTTAAATGTATTGGAAAATCTAAAAAATCGAGAACAACGTCTCAAATTGTTGTGCAATGTCTTGTTAAATGTCGGTCGTGAAAACTGGGTTCGGAAAATTGCGTCTAAACAATTTTTGCGCAAAATTTAAAGAAGTTGATCCAAATCGCATTAACACAAAAATATCCCATACCTACCGGTCACATATTCTGGACACGCTCCAGAATTTCTTGTACGTGGAAAACCAATGTGGAAACAGATGCGGGTATTTGTAAACCACGAGGAAAAACTGTTAGCATTCCAGAGTCAACAGGTGGTCAGTTACTTATTTTGAACTAAACACTTTACACTCAATTATATCTTGCTGTCCCATTAGGAAATTTAAATCACTCCTTCGCTTGTTTGGCATTAATTTCGTCGTTCAATTTGTTTAGTCTTGCTAAAAACAGGGAAGTACTTATGGCAGGGGACCTCGCCAAGCACAAAAACAGTCCTAATTATACCTGAGGACACTACCACTGTTTTGCAATTAATGTCGGTTTTTCCATTTGCTTGCACCGGATTTGTTTTAAATTTTTTATAAAAATATATACCTATGTGAATAAAAACTATATTTAATCAAGGTTCTTTTTGATGCATCTAAGCTGCTACTCAAGCTCTAAAATTTACATCCACTAAATGTTCAGCCCAGTTGAATTAGTTCAAATACAAGCAAAGAAAATGGCTATATGCTGTGATGGTGAGCGAGAGTCGTGAATATTCTCAGGAGGATAAAAAACATACAAATCCATACGATATTAAAAAATGTTATGATTAAATTCCAGAACATGGAGTACATCCTGAAGGAAAAAAAATTGAAATACCAAACAAAAATTCACAACTAAATTAAAACAAATAACTAGTTGAAGCTATTTCTTTCGAAAAACTTGAATGCAAGTTGATGTTGCTTTAAAAATGGGTTATAGGGGTGCAAATAAATTTGCGTCTGAGGGAAGGAAATGAATGAGTTCGGCACTGACTGAAAGATTATTTTTTTATGGTGGCTAGGGTTTTATTTGAATAAAATTTGGACGAGCAAATACATAAAGATAAATGAAGCAGCGTTAGATGATTTAAAGGACACGAAAGTCTTTGTGCCGACCCTCTTGTGCAATGGGACGTGCAAATTTCTAGAGGTTTATATGCGTCCTCGTTTGTGAAATTTACTTATCGTATGTTCAAAGTGATTTTAAAAAAATTATATATAAAAGCCGTCAGTAAAGCAGTTTATGTGAAAAGCTGCCTCTGAACCAAACGCTATTCAATTGGTAAAATCTCGAGTAAAAAGAAGCACCAGAAGCCTGGTCACAATCTTTCTCCGACGAGAGCTTTTCTTTGCGTCGTTGTTCGCACAAATCTATTAGCGATCGTTAAATCCGTTCTCGGTTGGAGAGCGCCATCCAATTCCACATGTCTCCTCATCGGATCAGTGCATCGTCGAAGAGACATTCTGTTATTGAATGCCTGGGGATACTAGGGTTGGAAGGGAATTTAAAGTGGGTGTCAGGAGGTCAGATTCGCTACGTAATAAAAATTTTGTACGAAAAGCACTAAGAAGCTTGTAATTAAAGCTCCCTTCGGTTTGCCCGTAGATTTAGCGTTAGTTTTCTTTTCTATTGCTTAAATGCTAAAATTCTCGAGCGTTTTCAACCGTAACTTCATTCTCATACAAATTAAATAAGGCGTCCCATTAGCTGCAAGAACGAAGTGACCCTGTGGGTAAAATATTAAACATGCATGAGGCTGTTTTATACTTCCCTTTAACGCTCTTTCTATATTGCTAATGGAAATTGCAAGATTACGGAAACTTAATAGATTATATTTTAATGAAAATTTCTTGTATCTGGATGAAAGAGCGTTGCACACAATATTAATTTAAACAATACATTCTCTACCTACTTACTTCCATTTAAAAATAATGCTCTCGTTAAATTATTGATTATTTCCAAACTTTTCCCAAACTTTGTCGGGTTATTAAACATTGACAGCTTTCGATTTATCTTCCACAAATAATTTTTTATTTGGTTCGGAAAATTATTTTATTATGTGGCAGGAAAACTGATTTGATTTGTTGTTTTGGCGTAATTGAACAGGATTATTATGGATTACGCCGTGAAATTGCAAAAAACTAATATTATAATGGAAGCGTTTATTTAAAAGCGCCCGAGTTTTTGTGTAAAAACTTTTAACGCGATTCAAATAAACTTTGATATATGGAAATCAATTCGACTTGCTCTAAAAAGAAAAACTACAAAATTCAAAATTTAAATAGGATGAACGTTTTTTTAAAAGAGCCAATAGCAATTTCCCAAGAAACAATGTTATTTTTAAGGAAGTTGGTTGTCTTTGACTGGATACGTCTTTGCGAATTGGACCCTTTTAGTTTAAACTTTCTTCAGCCGTTCGTAATTGCAGTTTAATTGTATTTCTTGTTTCAGGGAGCTTCTTCCAGCCTAGTGGTAAAGTTTGCAGATACTGAAAAGGAACGACAGTTGAGACGCATGCAGCAGATGGCCGGAAACATGAGTCTCCTCAACCCCTTCGTGTTCAACCAGTTTGGAGCCTACGGAGCTTACGCACAGGTAAATTTCTAAGCAAATGTACTTTATATGAGATACAGAACCCTTTATGAAATTTAAGGATAATTATAACTGCCTACGAAAACTTAATACATTTTAACAACAAGAACAAGGAATTTTCGTGTTCAAAGGAACACAAGCGTAATCACTCTTTGTCTCGTAATTATGCAGTCCGGATTTTTTTCTCTTATATTGACATACTTTTATTTTTCTTTTAATTCCTACATCGCTATTTTTTGTTCGTCTACCTTCGGGCAATTCTGCTGAGAAAACATCGACTACTGAAACATCCAATGTTTCCAAACAAAGCTTCTTGTTTTTTTAAGAAACAATGTTTTATTGTAATTTCTAAACCATACAATAATAATTAGCAATTGCAGTTGATGTTGATTTGATGTGAATTCCGGAGAAAGTTCTGATTTGTCTCGTTCTTTTTAGCAACAAGCAGCCTTGATGGCAGCAGCGACAGCACAGGGTACATACATTAATCCAATGGCTGCTTTGGCCACACAAATACCACACGCCACACTCAACGGAATGGCAAATTCCGTTGTTCCGCCCACGTCAGGTATAAAAACTGGAGGATCACCACGAGAAGTGCGATTTAACAAATACCTTTTTGTCTAGGTACAGCTTCAGGACAACCTGTTAATGGAGCCATCCCTAGTTTGCCTTCACCCACCATGCCAACCTTTAATATAGCCGCTCAGACACCCAACGGTCAACCAGGAGGTACTGAAGCAGTTTACACAAATGGTATCCCACAATCGTATCCAGCGCGTAAGTAATTACGTACAAAGAATCCACGTTGCGTGCTAACCAATCGAATTTGCCCAATCTAGATGCGCTTCATCTGTCCATTCCAGCGCAAGGGTTGCCCAACGGTGAGGCAGCACTTCAGCATGCAGCATATCCCGGAATGCAGCCCTATCCTGGCGTGGGTAAGTTTCTCTAAGTGTGGACTTGAATAATATCATGAAATATTACTAACAAACTTGGCTTTATAACTTTTATTTTATTCGTCTGTCATAATTTTCAATGTGGATGTTTGTTCCGTTTCAGTGGTAGTCGTTGCATTTTAGTCTGTTAGTCTGTCTAAATGTTTCTTTGTTTCTTATTTTTTTGCTTAAATGTTAAATCTGTACATTGGCCTGCATCCCCAGTTATTGTCTCATTGATGGAGCTCAGCCTTTTTGGGCTTCATTCCAATGACTGGCGATGCATTCAAATTGCATGTTTGCATCGATGGTCTATGTTTTGCATAGGTGTGATTTGTTCACATTTGTCGGCAGCTTATCCTGCGGTATACAGCCAGATTCCGCAGGCAATTCCTCCACCAATGTCTGCAGTTGTTCCCACACAAAGGGAAGGTAAGGCATCAAAAATGATAATAAATTTATAATTAATTAAAATTAGATCTCAAAACTATCTCCGCTGAATAAATAAAAATAAAATTAATTAGTAAACCGAGCGTTAATAAATATTTAAAGACAAATTTTGCTGTTACTTAAATGTTAAATATTTATTATGTTGCATTAATTCTTTATTTTTTTGTGTTTGGTGTTCTATTGCACTGAATGTAAAGCATTGGGCTAAGTTTCAGCGCCACTGTTTAATAATTGTTGTGTTGATGTGCTCAGTTAGACGTACTTTTAGACAGTTACTCTATTTTTCATTTAACTTGTACAATTTTCAAATTTAAAATTTCGCTAATGGTTTTATTTTTGTTTTGAATCAAGGATAATTTTATTTGAATTTCACACAGCTTTTCTTTAAACTTAGCTTTCATTATTTACGCGACGAAAACATGCGCGAAAGCTTTGCCGAAAATCAGTTAGACATTCTAATAATCCGAGCCGAAAATACTCTTCCGCTCATGTCTTTGTCGCCAAAACTAACTAAAGAGTTTGCCGAGTTCTACATTAACGTTTATTTTTCTGTAGGTTGTTCCATATCTGGACCAGAAGGCTGCAACCTCTTCATTTATCATTTACCACAAGAATTTGGTGATGCAGAACTGATGCAAATGTTTCTTCCTTTTGGAAATGTTATCAGCTCTAAAGTGTTCATCGACCGTGCCACTAATCAAAGCAAATGTTTCGGTAAGCCTTTACACAATTAAGTTTTTCCGTTCGAGTCGACTAAATCCATATTTTATTTTAATCAAAGAAAATCTGAGATTTTGTGATCTAAAAGTGAAAATTCCTTTGTGCTAAAAATTAGAATGCTAATTGCATTTTCTTCGCCCAGGTCGTCCAATACAGGGGATCCTGCATAATAATTTCGTGTGGGAAAATGACCTGGCAAATTAAGAATTCAATCAATACGTTTTGAATTCATCTGACGTCTACCTGACACCTGCCAGCCGCTAAAACATGAACATTACCCCCACAGTACATAAGTAATAACGGTCGCATTAACCAGTTCTGATTCACTTGCTCCTCATTAATCATTAAACTGTCAAGCAGGGTAAATTTCCTCCGGAAACTTTTTCTACTAAGTATGCACCTCAATATCTGGGTCTTTATTAATTTACGTAACAGCTCAGATTTACAAGTTTTGTTTCAAGTTTTTAAGCTGTTATCGTTTTTGACATCATAATGTAAGGCCCTTTTTTATCAAAATTAATTTTGAAATTAAAATATAAGTACCACCACTACTGTAAGTCTAAGTCGAGTTGTAAAGTTTCAGATTTTGAACTTACGGAATGAAAGAACTAAATTTTTTTGCTTGCGTCTTTTAAAATCAAACAAGAATTGTTTTAATAGAGCTGCCGTGGTCTTTTATTTGTCTATCTGTCCGAGTTTAAGCAGACTTCTTAATTAAGTTAAATTCATTTCATTATTTTTCTTAACCTAAAAGAAAATAACCTCGGGCACCAATTGGTTTGTTTTAAAGGTGAAGTATCCGGTGTTTTTCATGGTCATTTCGACAAGGATTCTACGGATTGATTTGAAATTTTGGATTTAAGTTGATAGCGTATTAGACCGGGACATTTGATATTTTTCATTCGTGTACACCACCCAACGAAGCCTTACAACGTTGCTATTTTAATTCAAATTGTCGGTTGGGTAAAAAAAAAAATTTAATAAAGATTTTGAATTGATTTGGTCGCATAGCTTACTTTTGTGTGCTTTCTATTCAAATCCAATAAATTCAATGAAAAATGAAGAATATTTTGAAAACTACAATAAAATATCACTTTAAAAATAAATGGAAATTGCACTTTTAATCCCGAATGAGATGTTTATTTGTCAGGATTTCCCACATTTTGAAATTCAAAAAAATATTTTAAAATTACCCTTTTTGGGTTTTTACATTTTATTTTATAAATTCTTTGTTTAAAATATCACATCATCTAAATCTCCAGCATTCAAATTAACTGTGGAGTCAATATTAATTTGTTTAAATATTGCAATATTATAAAATGATACAAAAATTAAACAAAAATACAAAATCTGGATATGATACCATTAAAACAAAACGTCAATATATTAATTATTTATTTATGCAATAACAAAAATAATTTATTAATATATAAAAATACATATTGTAATCTTACAGTTAGGGTAAATTCTTTTTCATAATATAATATCTACATTAAAATATAATTAATAAAAAAAATTTAAGCTAACCTAACTGTATAGTTAATATCAGGGGAATACCGGGGGAACACCGAAGTTCTCCTGTACTACCAATTAATATTTCAAGTTTGACTAAACCTAATCCTATAAAAATATAACAGTGGCAATAAAAATTCTCCCCCCCCCCCCTGTTAAATTTCGATTTGTTCTATCATTATCACTTTGGCGTCAAGACAAATTATATTTATTACAATAAAATTACTTCGTTATGAAAATTGAAGAACAATTTATTTAAAAACTGTCATTTTTACTAATATTCCGCCCCGCATACGGGCGGATTGTAAAGCCCTTGGAAATGAAAACTGCAAATATGCAATTAGTTTAATGATTTTGTAAAGGGAAGTTTCGGGTAGCTCAAATCTAAAAACTATCGGAGGTTGAAGATCATTTAAGACATTTCTAATCTTATTAATGGCATCTCTAAATAATTCACGAGCTACATCCAAACCATTCTCTCAGATTACGCAGCCGGGATATCCTTCTTTTTTCAACACTTTCTCCCATCCTTCTCTGCATGATACCCCGAATGGAGAATATTTTCTCTCTTGTATAATATACTCCAAGTGACAGCGTATCGCTGTACAATCAAATTCTTCGGCAATGATTTTTAAAGTCACAATTTAGAAATAAAAAGTTAAAAATACGACTTCGCGAGCTGAATGAAATCGTTTAGTCGGCGTAACTTGCTCGGAGTGTTTTATGTAAACGTAAGTTTCTCGAAACCGAATCTATTAGTGCTCTCTATAAAAAGCTAATCGATTTTGCTTGCAACGGAATGAATTAAACGTTCGAAGGTTTAAAGCTTGTTTTCACTGTTTAGATCACAAAATCGTTACTAATTAGATGCGTTCTTGCAGTTTTTGGATTTGATAAGGAATTTTTGTAGTAGTCTGAAGTTATCAAATTTGATTAATGATGGCAATTAAGGTTAATAATGCGAAAAGCTGTTTGGCAAGTTGGGAAAATTATTGATATGGGTCGGATGCGTAACTTTTAATAGTTGGCAAGTGTTTGGTAATAAATTTGGTTTTGTTTTGTTTTGTAGGGTTTGTTTCGTTCGATAACCCAGCAAGTGCTCAAGCAGCCATCCAAGCTATGAACGGCTTCCAAATTGGAATGAAGCGGCTCAAAGTGCAGTTGAAAAGACCCAAGGACGCAAATAGACCATACTAACCTAGGCCTTTGGGGTCAAAAGAACACTTTAGCTGCGCACATCATCAGCGACATCATAGTATACTAGTCATAGCTACATTATAATATTATTAAGTGATTTTTTGTTTAGATTTATTTTTAAAACTCGCTTGGTGTGTATACATAACATAATTTTAGGCAGCATCGTCCACATGAGTAATTCGAGAAATTCCAAATGGGCTGTGATTAAATAACAAATCAGTGTTTGATTGTACAGGCCGTTTTGTCTTCTCGTCATGAAATGTATCACTATTTTGCAATTTGATCTAATTATTGCTATATGTGTTGTGTGTTAAAATGTAAAATGATAACGAAATCATCATCGTGGATAATGCTGCTGCCAAGGTAGATGCCAAAATAAATAGTCCGGGCACAGTTGTACGTACAATTCTAGTCATATAAAAGTGACGTGCTTGGAGTCCAAAGTTTTATAGTGGGACACGTTGGGTACAGCGTGTCCCGATCGTAAGTACTTAAGAAAAAAGCTATGACGTATTTATATATACATAAATTAATAATACTTATATACAAATTAGTATAATATATTTCTACTAACACTTAAGTAACTTATTCGTTACAAACGTACCAATTATAATATTAATCTGTACATTATAGGTAGTAGCGATTTAGGATTTAGACAAGAGAGTGGTCGTGATACCATTTTATTGGCATAAGTCTACTTATATCGATTTTAGAACAATGGGTTTTGCAGTTTATGAATTTTATCTAATAATAAGTTTATAAAAAATATATCAAAATGCAAGTTGTCGTTTGCCAAATAGTTGTTGAAAAGTTAGTTGAGCTTCGAATGACAGACGAAATAGTTACGTCTAGTCTCAGACCGGGGAGAGAGCAAACAAGTACTCGGCTGGGCCACTCTAGTCAAATTATCCAGCCACCGGCTGCTTTATTAATTAATAATGATTAGGAACTAATTTTAAATACTTAAGATACATATTAAGTAATATATAATATATATAAACTATTTATTGAATATCTAATATTCTTAGATACGATTTTTCCTATATACTTTTCGTACTTTTTACTTTTTTTGGGCTAAGATCCAATTGTGCAATATTTATATACTTAAAAATGAAAACAGATCGACTGATACACAATATATAGTTAACATTTTTTAAATACAAGATCGTCATTATAAATTAATTTTAAAGTTCCTTTCGTTCCAATAGGTAGGTAAATTTAAATTTTCGAACAAATTCTAACCTTAGTTTTCGTCGTCGGTGTTTATAAACTTACAAACATTTTTCGTTATTGCTGCGAACTTTTTAAATGAAAACTTTTAGGTCAAAATTGTAAACGGGAAACATGTGATAAAGCAGAAAAATATTTTTTATAGGGCGACCTGTTTATAAACACCCTGTACATTTACGCTACACACACACACACATACAGAGACATACACACGTCGTAGGCTTTAACGTGTTTATAATGATGACTTTGTATTGACGTTTCTTTTATATAATATAAAAATTCTTCTTTTTAAGCTAACTAATATTAAGCAAACTTTTTTTAAAAAGAAATTAGTAGTAGCATTCCACGCTTGCTTATTACATTCCTTCAGCGCTGGAAATAAAAATTTCTAACTTAACGTTAAAATAAAATGCTCGCGGGTGGGCTACAGCTTCCCGAATTATCTAGTCTAGTCATGATTCAATTATAATAAATCCCTAATCAGCACGAGTGGATAATAATCAACCTTAAGCGCAGCGAAGTGATTCTAGGATACAGGGTATGTTTTTGCAATTATTTGTGTAACTGTTCTCATCGTGAGAGGGCGTACATCGTGTTTCTAATTAGTATAATGTAAAGCACGATCCGCATCCACAGCGGATTGCAACCCTCGCTATATCACATTTTTATCCATAATGCTGTTGTAAATATTACTTAATAAAAATGAAAAAAAGTCCATTTGACGCGCACCGTTTTATACAAATGTACTTAGGTTCTTTCTGTGTCAAAGACTAGAAACGTACCTGTTAATAAAATTTAAAGCCGTTTTTTATATTTTAGATGCTAATTAGGCCAATTAGGCTTCATCGTATGATATCATAAATTTACTTTTTAACGCATTAATTATAAAACCATTTGATAAACATTACTAGATTAGAGTATTTAGCGGGTAGGTGAGAATGTGGTAAGTTTTTAAAAATCATCGTGGCCTGAGTCCGTAAATTTGTTAATTATTTTCGTTATAAACGCAAAACGCTTAAAAATTTTAATGTGCAATTTTTTTGTACTTTACGCTCACTTATTTCAAATTTCGAAAACTCTAAAACTTCGATTGTGACCAACTTTATATTCGATTGGCATTTTTTCATTCCGGGTTCAATCCCGCTTAAATAATCGACGTTTATCAAAAATTCATATTCGCGATGTAAAGTACATTTTTATCAAGACTGGTAAAACTACTCCGTAAATAGCGCCGTTTGTTACGTCGTCATATAGCGAACACGATTGATCGATTATTTGCGCCACCTCACGTGACAATAATGTTATTAAATGTCGTTTTTTGTGATAAATAATAATACAAATTGTTAATCTGAATCCATCACAACTTGCTCGAAACCAAGTACGGTTGCTCGCCTGCTAACCACGCTACTTGCTCGGAGCGCAGTTAACTTCTGCCGCCATTGCTGTAATTTGCTCCATAGCTTGAAATATATATATTAACTAGTTGCCGACCTTCGTTCCTACACACTCTACAGGGTCATCTCATATCAAAAAAATATGATATTTTAGGCCCAATAATTTGGTTTCTCTAATATTCCTGTTACCTCTATACATATTCCGTCGTTCATCACTCACCTGTAAAAACCATTTCTCATTGTTTAATTTTTTTTTTTTTTCAAAAATCAATGGTATGTTAAATTGTATATATTACGGATTATTGAAAAGTATTTTTTAATATATCAAATATATAATAGTATGATAATATATCAAATATTATATATGTTATATATTATATGGTATGTTAAATTTAATACTCTAGTATATATTGAATTATTATATCTTCCTTTCAAAAATTACAAAATTAGACAAACGTCTCCGAGCAAGTTGCGAGCTATGTTGAAGAACATAGTATATAGAAATATTTCACAATAGCATAAAGTCTAGAATCGAGCAACTGCACTAACTCAGTTCAAAACCGCAAATAATCGATCAATTGTAACAATTATTTTTTATAGCCGAACGATCGAGCTCGTAAGAAATAGATAGACCACATTCGGTTGTTTTTCTCTATTTTTGCTATAACCAAAGCTCTTAATTTGTGCTACCTGAAATTTCTATTTATTTTCTAGTCATAAAAAAGTGATTATTGCAACAATATTTATTAGATAACAATTTTTTTTATATGTAGCTGGTAAGATATTTATTTATTTATTAATTTATTTATTGTAAATTAGTGTAAGTAAGTTAATTGTTAATTTTTTGGTACAAACGACTCGAATCAATACGCTACATGAAATACAATTCAAATTTGAATTTTTTCGGTGTTATATTATACAAATTTTCATCTAATTTTATAGGGTAATGTTATTTAAATGACAAAAATGGCCGTTTACACTTTTGGCTTCGTTTTTAATATGTGAATATTTTTAGTAATTTTTTTAAATTATTGGAGTTGCATTTCGACGTTTTCGGTTGTTTTCCAATTGCGTTTCGTTTTTGAAATTGGTGTTTCGTAATTTTTGTTTCACTTTTGAATGTCTGGAAAAGGGGTAGGGGCGCCGTGGCACCCCCCAGTAATTGTAATATAAACGTGGATCTTGACGAGGAGGTTTTCAATTCAAAATTGATTGGAAAATTTGTGATAACGGAAACAACCGAAGACTAGAAATGCGAAATAGTGTAAATATGTAATTTTATAACGAAAAATGAAGCGTAAAATTGTAAATGGGGTTTTTGATGTGTCCGATTCAAATTTGGATTAAATACAATGTAGATATTATAATACAGTACCTTTGCTTGTGCTTGTACTTAACAGTATTAACGCGGTCCGCTGTAGAATGATGGGATTAATTTGGGGCACGATTTGAGTACCCAGTTATCATGAGTCACCATTTATTATATTATAAGATAATCCAAACCATACTCTGTTGCATGTCAGTTTTATTACATTTTACACAAATTATTATAAAGTAAATTATTATAAATAATATATTATTATATTATATAAATATATAAATATATATACATAGTAGATACTTAATTGAATTAAAATATTTATAACCCTTTAAAAAACTTGTAATACGATAATGTAAAAACATATGATTAAATTAGACAATGAATGCGTGTAATTTATTATCCAATTATAGAATTGAACGTATTATTTTTACACTGTCAATTTTGCTGGTCTTTTAATAATTTTTACAATGTGTGTTTTCATTTTGAGCAAACATTTTTAAATGATATCGAAATATACTGTACAGTTTATCAATATTTAGATACCAACTTATAATTATTATTAATAATATAAATAAGAATTAAAAACAAAAAGAAAAAAAATACTATACCAACAATGATAAAAATGGCTGAGCAGAATTGGCGATGCTCAATAAAAACATAATCTACTTACTTATTGTAACAATAATGTAACAACGGGATTCAAATTATGTCAAACATATGTTTAAGACATGAAATAAATCAATTTCAAGTTATTTAAATTAAAAGATGATTATCGCCATATGTATTTTCAGCCATTCCATTGATTTGGATTTATTTTTGAAAGTTGATTTAGCTTTTCAATTCATATGAAACTTTATAAAACAATTATAAATTAATAAAGTTAACTATAATACAATTGCCTTTTATTCCTTGTCCAAATAATTTGGAAATAACTCTACCATCTGAAGCTCAACCAAGAACTATGGGTTTTCTTTTGTTTCCCTGTAATACAACTAAAACATAATTTATATATCCTTTCACGAGTGGCCCCCGAGAACCGTGGCAAGCAATAATTAATTCAAGGTAGGATCGATCGTTTTATAGAACACGAACATACCATAATAAAATACATTTCCGAAAATTATACTTTTAACTGCAACTATAATTTTTAATAGTACCTAGTACAACCCTGTCTATAAGAATATTTTAAAAGATTTTTCATTTCAATAACAATTATTTTTTTTATAGTATACCAAACAGCCAGTCCGTTCCTGTATTATTCATAACAGCATCAAAATAAGGCAGATGGCGCCACCACGTAACTTGTTTGTTTTGTATCTAACCAAATTTTAAGGTTACTAAGTTACAAATAATGTCGACTCCTGTCAATATTGATAAAAAGTTAATATTAATGTTAAATACTTAGGGTTTCGTACGATTGCAGCTTAAAATGGTAATTAATAACTAAAACCAATAATTATAATTTAACCGAACATTGTTTCTTGTCTGTGCAAGGCTTCGAAAGAAGATGCCCAAAATGCAGTGATTGAGCAAATGGCTGCACAACAACGCCAAGATGGACTTGAACTTATAAGAGCACACATTCAAAAGAAAAGTACATATCGCAATCTGTCGAGATGTTTAAATCAACTGCGTCTGGATGAAGCTTATGATCACAGCGTTAGCACCAAAAATGAGCCTGATTTACGAAGGCAAGAAGAAGTCGAAAAGGAACAAAATTTGGCTGTCGAAATGGAAAAACTGAAAAGAAGTGAAATTAATGATCAAAAATATAGGTCAGTTTTCATAACGTTAATATACTTAATGGTTAATACTGTTTTTCGTAGGCAATTATTACGTCAGAATAGTGTCGAACTAAGAGCACTGGAATCGAAATTAAGAGCAGCTTATGTTAATAAAGAGTTGCAGGCACAAATGGCTGAAAAGCAAGCCTTAAAGTTAAGAAATAAGGTAATGCTGATCATATTTTAATGTTTACTTTAACCTTCTGACCGTAATATTTTAGTATCAAGAAGATGAGGCCTACAAGCTTCTAAAGTCGGCCCAACTGAGTGAAGCAGAATATAGACAGCGAGCTATCGAAAAAGATATACTAAAAAAGGCCAACTACAAACGAGAACTTCAGGACCAGATGATAGCTGCTGACGAAAATAGAAGGTTCGAGTACGAGGAGTTTTTGCGAGAAAAGAAAATGATGGATGATGTAATACAGAGAATGCACGATGAGGACGTTAGGGCAATTGAAGAGAAGATGTGTAAAATGAAGAAAACGCAAGAAGAGATAACTGCATTTAAAACTGCACAAAGTATTTGGAGGGAAAAGAAGAAGAAGGAATTGGAACTCGAGTATAAACAAATTCAAGACTATCTTATGTCGAAAGCCAGCGATGCTAAAGCTCAGTAAGGATTTTTAATGTTTTTGTTACTTTCGTCTTCATTTTTTTCTTTTAGAGCTGAACAGAAAAAGAAATGTGAAGATGCCAAAGCCAAAATATGTGATGATATTGCTAGAAAAATATTTGAAGAGAGGGTAAGTCTTCTTTTATGTTAAATCACCTAAATACCTGAAAAAATCGGGGAGTTTCTAATTTTTAAACGTAAGTCGGAAATTATTACTTTGGATCGGGGAAAATATTTTAATGCTATGAAAAGCAAAATAAATAATTATAAAAATAACATTTTTAATTGATATAAACTTTTAAAATTTACCAAGGTTTGAAAAGTCAAAAAGACTCAGCATACCACTTATTATTTAAATAATCGGACAATACACATAAATATGTTCTGGCACTGACATGTTCTGAACTTTTTATTAGTCGAAATGTTCCTTCAAACACGAGTTAATAACTTTAAAAGCTCGCTCAGTTGTTCTTTGGTCACCACACGTTTCTCCTCTTGTTTTTGAAATTCTTCTCTTGCTAACTTCCATATCAATTAATTCTCGGTTGCTTTTCCGAATCTAATTTTATCTATATAAAATCTAAAAAAATTCAATGTAAATTTTAGCGTCAACGTAAAGAACGTGAAGAAATGTTGATTCAATTGAGAGATGAGGAAATGAAAGAAGAGGTGGAAATGAGGCACAGGAGGGAAGTAGAGAAACAGGAACGTTCGAAAATTGATGTGTTACAATCTTTGTCACGACAAATGGAAGAGCACAAAGAAGAACAGCGAAGACAAATGGCGATTGATGCTGAATACAGGGATCAAGTATAATTTTAATTTATTTTTTTTAACAAATAAATGGAGTCAATTTTTCTTTTTTCCCATTAACAAAACTATTGATCGTGTTTTTTTTAGTTAATTGCCAAAATTGCTGAAGATGAACGAGTGGAGCAATTATCCAATGAGAAAAAGCGCAGGAAGATGTTAGAAGTGAAGAAGAAAGTGGAAGAAATGATAGTGGAACGAAGACAAAAGAAAGTGGAAGATATTTGTCTTCAGAAGAGGCTTTTGGAAGAGCAAAAGAAGGAAGAAGAAAAGCGGTATGAAAAATATTCATTTTGTTTTGTTTGTTAAACTTTTGCTTTCAGGGAAAACATAATACGAGAAGAACGTGTCAAGATGATAGAGCAACATGCAAAGAATTTGATGGGATTCTTCCCGAGAGGATTAATAGAACCCGAAGATTTGGCTTTCATAAAATGCGACCTTGCAGACGATGCAGGAAAATCATGAAATTTTGTACTTTTTTACTAAAAATTAAATTAATTTGTTTAGATTTTTATTTTTATAGATTATTGGAAATTCACAGTATAGCCGATTCTTAAAATATAATTAAACTTAAAATTAAAATCTTTCTCGGTTTGGTGTAAATGTAGTTAAAAATGATTGTATCGACAATCTATCAGGCAAACACTGCCCAAACGATTCCATCAGTAATGGCTGGTTTGAAACTGCATTTCTGTAATTTTCGTACGAAATAACTCCAGATTCATCCACATCCATTTTCTTCAAGACCATTTCAATTAGATCCTGTAAAAATGAAATCAAAGTGTTTTAGGTGACTGCTGAAAATGAAATTTCAACTACAAGTCTACTCCAATGGATTTCGTGCTGAAGCCTTTAAGCCGGGAAGCAAAGCTAAGGAGATTTGAAGTACTATTTTAATTAATTAAACTTACGTATGTTACTTCTTCAGAATCTTCGTTAACAAAGCAACCTTCCATAAGGTGTAGCAAATGATCCTTACGTAATTGATTTTTTTTTGGCATATCATAAACCTGCTTACAATTGAAAAAATTAGGAATTGTTTGGCTACAATAGAAATTCTACCCACGTCGTAACAATGCTTCATTTTCTCTTCGTTTGTTCCTTTGAGAAACAGCGCAATTGCTTTTACCCAAGATTCCATAGAAAATAAAGACGTTCGCGAAACGTTCAAAATCATAGCAACATATTGACTGAGCTTTTCGTCGGTCATATTGAAAGCATTGTGTAAAACGTCCACAAACTGCTGCATAACCATTCCACCAATATGATGATGTCCTTGCTGTTGAAGTTTGTTATATATCAGTAACAAGGACTCAATTTCATTGTAAGTTAATGCTACTTCCTTGGATAATTTCTGAATCAATGTGGTGTATTTTCTTTTAAATCGCGTTTCTGCCGAAACACCCATCGAAGAATCTAGATGTACTCCGCATGATACCGCAGCGAACTTCCTGCAAAGTTTAAAATTTTAATCTGAATAGTTATTTTTGTGTCACTCACGTTTTAGGTTCTTTTGGGGCAACATAACGCGATTTTCTCCTATGCATCAAAATTTTTACACTTTTATTGGCTTGACTATCTTTTCTATCAATCGATTTTTTGCTAACTTGACTTGGTTTTCTTTCTTTTTCCTCGATTTGCTCCTCGGCAGCTTTGCTTTCTTTTCTTTCCATTTTATACTTACCTTATTTGCTTTTTATTTTAAATAAAACAATATTTACTATATCATATAAATATAATTATAAATAAATTAGTATATCGTTACACCTTATCATTCACAGTCTGACATGTAATAATAATAATAATTGGTAACTATTTACGTAAATCAAAGCTGTCTTGCCTACTTTTTTTTAAGTACGTCCAGTGTGTTGTGTGAAAGATGTTAAGAAACTTTGAACGGAATAACGACTTGGTAAGCACTCTCCAAATGCTTCAAGAAGTAGAGGTTCTCGATGAACACACTTCTGAAAGTCGCCGATGGTTATTTTTCCATCCCTGTCGATATCCATTTTCTTGGTCACAATTTCTAACAAATCCTAGAACAGAAACTCTAGTAAGCTTAGTTTACAAGAAAAACCAAAACAACCTTGACGGCTTCTTCGGGGTTATCTTCACCAACAACAGCTTTTTCCATTAAGCGTTGCATGGTGTCTTTCGTTATCATACCAACACGCATGTTATCGTAAACTTTGAAGGCGTACTGAATTTTTTCGTCAAAGGTTCCTCTCAAAAGCACAGATAGAGCTCTAGCCCACGCTTCCATCTCAAATATTTTTCTGGACGTCTTAGCGGAAGATACGTGCAAAAGAGATACTGTATATTTGGTAATATCGATATCCGTCATGTCCAATGAGTTGTGAATGAAATCAAAAAATTGCGTCACCGTCATACCAGGACTGTATTTACCATTTGCCAATCGAAACTTCTCGTAGATTATGAAAATGCATTCCATTTCGTTAAAGCTAAAGTGCAATTCTTCCGACAGCCTTTTAATTAAGGCAAAATGTTTCTTCTTAAATCTTGTTTCTTCCATGGTAGTCATGGAATGGTCTAAGTGCTGGCCGCATGATACTACTACGTTCTTTCTGAAAGGAAAATCCAAACCAAGGAACTGTTGGGAAACTCAATTTTCTTGGGTACTTACCCTAACGGTTTCAATCTTGGCTTCTGTTCAGGTTCTTTTTTTACTTTTTTTGGAGCCATCACTTGTTCAAAAAAGGCCCGGATATAAAAAAAAATATACAAAACTATCGCAAATCAAAAATTATTGAAAAGAAACGCAATAAATAAAATGTTGTAACAAAATGTCAATAAATTGATAATTTCATTATTTATTCATAGCCATCCCGGTTTTCGAGTCTGCAAAATTACAAAGTTTTTTATTTTAAAATTTTCTTTATTTGCTTAAAAAATATTTTGTATAATAAATTAAAAATAATATAATAAAATATATTGTAAATTGTTTGTGTTATAGACGTCCAACATTTGTTGTGAAGGTTGTTAGAAAACTTTGAGAAGAATAACGACTTGGTAGACAATCTCCAAAAACTTCCAGTAAGAGAGGTTCCTCCTTAACACACTCTTCAAAATCGTTGAAGTTTACTTTTCCGTCTCGATCAACGTCCAGTTTTTTAACCAAAATTTCCAGCAAATCCTAAAACGTAGATTTCAGAAAAGTTTGCGTTCAAAAAATTGGTGATTACCCTAGTAGCTTCTTCTGGGCTATCTTCTCCTACAAGATTTTTCTCCATCAAGCCCTGCATGGTCTCTTTCGATATTATTCCAACATTCATGGTATCGTAGACCTTCAAAAAATTTACATCAGCAGGAAAGTAAAATGATTAATTTGTCTTACTCTAAAACAGTGCCGAATTTTTTCATCAAATGTGCCTTTTATCAGCAGCGACAAGGCTCGTACCCACGCTTCCATTTGGAAAATGTTTCTGGGTTTTTTGGAATCATAAGACACGTGAAGATAGGAAATCACATACTGGGTAATATCGACATCGGTCATGTCCAATCCGTTATGAATAAAATCACCCATTTGCTCAACTGTCATACCTGCACTGTATTTTCCGTTGGCCAAACGAAATTTTTCATACATTAAAATAATGCACTCTATTTCTGTAAAAGTGAAATGTAATTCTTTGGATAATCGTCTGGTGAGATCGAAATACTTCTTCTTAAATCTAATCTCGTCCATGGAGCTCATGGAGTGGTCCAAGTGCTGACCACATGAAACCACCACATTTGGACTGGAAATAATTCGTTGTTTAAAATTTATTTATTTTGGGGTCGCTCAAAATATTTACTTCAGCGGTTTTGGTTCCGGTCTTGACGGCTTAACTGCCTGCTTTTTCTTCATTGTTGTGAAACTAATTTGTAGAAAGTATAATTAAAAATATATAAAATATTAAATTTTTCACACTTTTACGACGTCAAAAAACGTCTGAAGTATAGAATAATTTTTGTTTCTTCATAGCCATCATGACTTAAAAATTGCTAATTTTTAGCAATGCGATCGAATGCTAGGTAAAATTAGGAAATTTGATACCCGTTGATGTTGATTCGTTTTCAGTTTCCATCTCGTCCAGGATGGTACAAAAAAACAAAAAGTGTCTTAAACATATTTTATTGATTTTTTTAAAATTTACCAAGATTACGAGTAAATGTAGTGAGGAAAGATCGAGTAGCTAAACGAGAAGGTAGACACGGGCCTAGGCATTCTAAAAGCAGCGGCGTTTTTAAAATGCTATTTTTGAAATCGTCGAAAGATATTTTGCCATCTCTGTCCAAATCCAATTTTTTAGTTAAGACTTCCACCAAATCCTAAAATAAAATCACAAATTTGATAATGGTAGATAATTTTGTTTTCCAGTTTCCACCTTAACAACATCTTCATTATCTGTACCTTCGTCACTTATTATCGTATGGGACAGCAAAGAGATCATTCCATCACGTGATAATTTTCCAGTCGTCATGATATCATACAGCTGCAAAATAATATTTAGCGAAATGATAAATTGATAGATCACAACTTGCCGAAAAACAGTGTTTTATTTTTTCTTCCATGGTACCTCTCAGGAGTAAGGATAAATATCTTACCCAAGCTTCCATACCTAGAGTTTGTTTACTCCCTCTTCCTAGCGCTGTATAAATTACCAAGTTAATCGTTTCGACTTCGGTCATATCCAAGGTATTATGGAAAAAATGAACCATTTGGGCGTTTGTTACAACTTTAGAATTTCCTAAATCCAAAAACAGAAGAGCTGAATTTGTCGGTGCCAAACTCCAGATACTCACTGCCTTTATTTTCATGCTGAAGTTTGTAGTGGATAATGCAGAGAGATTCTACTTCTGTATAAGAAAAGTGCACTTCTTTCGTCAACTTTTTTATCACACCGCTAAATTTTTTCCTAAATCTCGTTTCTTTCATGATACTCATGGAGGAGTCTAAGTGAAGGTCCGTCATGATTATTTTTATATTAAGACAAAAATAAAGAGAAATTTAGATGAAAACCGCGATTGACAAAAACTGAAAAAAAAAGTTTACGTTGACTTTGGCTTGACACAACAAAACTACAATTTAATTAATGTTAGGTTATGATCCACAAGCACGCTACTTAGTGACAGATGAAAGCAAAATTTTTTTTTATATGTTTTATGGTAGTATATCAATATATTGCTATGTTTTCATCTTTCTATTGGGGTTGAATATATAATACTCCCATGAGGTTGTGATATCTGATGGTATACAATAAAACAATTTAATATTAATTAAATATAATAATATATTTACGGAGAAACCATAATATGATACAATTAATAGTAATTATCATATGATATCATAAGATTACAACCCGTAAAAATTATGATCCAAAATAATAAAACTATTGAAATGATTGCCTTTTTTCTAATTATTGTGTATTCTTAACTATTGTTATTACTTTCATCTAGGATGAATGGACTAATAAAGTCAAAGTCTTTAAAATTATCATTATCAATCCGGCTAATTGTGTATTTTTCGCCAGATCGTATAACCGGTTGATGGGTTAACCTATCACTAAATAATGAAGCGTCCCCATCATTTTTAATTATGGGCACAAATGGCGGCTCTTTTAGACCTTTGGAAACGGTGTCCCAACAAGTAGATTCGAAAAATTTGTGCTCTTTTATTTCTTTGGCGCCATTTACACCTAACCTACAACTGATTTTTACTTTTAATAATTTCTTTATCAAATTTTGGGCATTGTACGTCACAAAGCGGTAGGGTAGGTTATACTTTCCTTTTAAAATCATTTGGCTTAAAACTTTGTTGTTCGTATCGTCAAAAGGACATCTTCCTATTATCATCTCATAAAATAAAATCCCCAAAGACCACCAGTCAGCTTCTTTTCCGTGACCGGTACCTCTAACAATTTCGGGAGCCGAATAATGCATTGTACCGCATATGGAATAGGTAGGACAGCCAGGATCAAAATTTTCTCTGGATAACCCGAAATCAGTTAATTTTATGTGACCGTTTCGGTCTATTAGTGTGTTTTCCGGTTTCAAATCCCGATACAAAATATTATTTTCGTGCAAATATTGCAATGCGAGCAAAATTTCCTCCACATAAAACGACGCTGCATCTTCCGATAGCATCCTTTCCCTGGCCAAGAGGTTAAACAAGTCTCCGCCATTTACAAAATCCATGACCAAGTACAATTTCGTTGTGGTTTGGAAGGCGTACTTTAAATCAACTAAAAATGGATGCTTGATTGATTTCAATATATTTCTTTCCGTAATTGCCGACGAGATTCTTCTCTGAGATTTAACAGCTTTTTTTTTATATATAACTTTTATGGCGTAAAACTTATCCTTATCGACTCCATTTTTCTTTCTCACTTGAAATACTCTTCCATAACCACCTTCGCCCAGCTTACATATGAAATCGAAGTCTTCTGGCAGCATCTTCGAAGTTGTGTCCATGACTTCTGTGTTAGTGTCGTTATTATCCATTATTGAACTTCTTTAATAAAACTTATTTCACCAACTTCCAATGCAAAACAGTAATAATATGCATTTGTGTAACTTTCTCACGATAATTTCGGACACCTACAATTGTTTACATTTGCTCAACACTCATTTATCTATTATCTTCAATAAACACGTGCACTCCTATCGTGTAACTTATTAATGTAAAAGGAATCCAGAACCGTACTTCTAAATTGCTGTCAAAATGTTTACACATTTGGTATGATAAACACCAGTGGCGGCTTGTCGCGGTCGGCAGGGGAAGCAGTACCTTATTTTCAAGTTTCACAAAAACTTAATAATAAATAGTCATTCCGGTGGTCTTTCTAATAAAACAAAATAACAACACTGTATAATATTGAAATTTCCTCGAGTAATCGCCTATGGCGCTATATTTTATAGCAGACTTTGCCTGAAATTATCTCGCACACGTTAAGATTTTTATAGAACAAAATTACTTTACTAGGACTTCCTCCTCCTTGTTGAGTGTTTCCAAAGTAAACAAATATCCACCATACCTAAGTACAACGCCGGCAGCGATATGATGTATTCTAATAAAGTTGATAGCCACAACTCCTGCTAAGTAATCTGAACTTGGAATCATTTGCCTATAAGAGCATGTCTGCAGACTTTGTCCTTACAAAGTAAACACATAATATTCACTACGTACGAGCGAATTTTTAGACGATTTTGTAATAGTTAGGTGTCCGTCCATCGTGGGGTATGTATAAATTTTTTTTTAATCTAAATCTTCATAACTAATGACCGCAGTTGAATTTTTTTTAGCAAATGCCATTTCAAAAACAGGTGCTGAAATGTTGCAACACCGCATTTTGACAGTAGGACCGGTTTTATACGCAGAGATGGATTAAGCAGAGTTGAGCAGTAAAAATTTTGAGACCATAGACCCAAGCTTCCAAAACAAAAGAATAACATAAAGAAATGAAAACTTGTTTTTCAGTTGTAGGTTAAACCATAAAATTTGGGTTAACCAATGAAATACGTTGAAACGCTGTTTTTGCGTAATATCATTAGTTAACCCACATTTTTTGGTTTTATTTTATTTCTGTATTTAAACGCAAGCACGTTGACGTGACGTGCAGGTGATGTGGTCATGCTGTTAGGTAAGCGCGCTTACATTTAAATACACATAAAGAAATAAAATTTGCTAGTAATGTTCAGTCGCTGTTCGTACGCTGTGTTGATAGGTGAGTTATTACCTTTAACCTACAACTGAAAATCTGGCTCAAATCAAATCATTTAAACATAACAGGATGCCAGTCGATGGGGTAACCAGAACCTCACTTTTGGGAAAGGAAAGCGAAGAGAAAAAGGGATTTTTTCCAATAATCAAAAATTTCGAAGATTTTTCCACTGTGTCTTACGTTGTTTCGGCAGGAAATTCGAATGGTTTACTCAGTATTTTCGTAAGTCTAATATTTATAATTTTATGTGACTTTGAACTTAACAAATTCGGTATTGGTTTGACCTCATCTTATTTCTAATTTTTATAAGGTTTTGTCAGCTTTCACTAGACCCTCGCGCATAGACGCAACTAGGGAAAGACTGAGCGCTTACCCCCTCCTACTCAGAAGTTATAATTGACCCCCCAAAATTAAGTTACTGCAGCCCAGGGTCGGTGGGAAGCTAAAATAATAAAAAGATTATTATCATTTGGGTTACAAATCCCCCCCCCCCCAAGTTTATATTATAAAATTTACTTTAAATACTATAGTGTAATTTCATGTTGAATCAAAAAGTGGTTAAAATATCCCGAAAATAGAAGCGGATTTTATCTTAGAATTTACTTAGTTGTACAATAACCATGCAATTCTGTAAAATTTAAAATTATTGCGAAATAACTTGATGAATATTGCTTTATTGATGACTAACCGGTCATTTTACACCTCACATATTAATTTCAAAATAAAGTAATAAACAAAAACTCGTGGTGGAATCTAGCCGGAATATTGAACTTCAGGTAAAACTGGTAAGTTAAAATTTTTACTAAGATCTTTTTAGTTTTACAATAGGTAACAGTTTATTAAGGGGGGAAAATGCTAAAATTTTCAAAAATTCGATTAGGTGTATACTTTGTAAATATTTTTGATATTTTTATTTCAGACCAACCGCATAATATCCGAATTTCTGTAAAATTTGTTCAAATTATTAATGTTTTTTTTAATTCGGTATAAACCAAAAGAAAAATCGCTGCCCATTCGGTAATTCTTAGCTTTTGGATTTTTTTTTAATTTACGTAGAACATCGCACCAGATTTTCAAAAGTATTGTAATCCAAAACATTCGTACGAAAATCAAAATATTGCAATTTTTATGAAAAATTTTGGAATTCGTTATTCTCGAAAAGCCCAATATTTTTTTCTAAAAATGCAATACTTTGAGGAATAAACCCCATATCGCCCTTCTAAATAATTTTATAAAATTGGCATTTATCATCGTGAAAATGCAGCTATATAAATTTAAAATTTTAAAAATTCACATCTCCGAAAATAATACATGATCAAAATTAAAAATTGGAGGACATGTAGAATAAGCGTTCTGCCAAAACTCATTAAACTTTCAGAAGAAAGAAACGTAGGGTTTTTGAGAAAAATGACTTGAAGTATTTTGAGAAAAAATGCAATAGTTTTGGTATTTTCGGAAATTTTTTGGATTACAATATTCATAAAAATCAATACGACGCGACGTTTTTTCTTATGGTATAATACCGAATTTTTAAGAATAACATTATTTATTTCAAAATCTTAAAACGCCGCTATCGGGCGCCAGGACTTTTTTAAGGTAAAGAAAAATACTGTTTTCATTTTGTGTAAAGAACAACATATTATTATGTATTTCAGAGAAAACAAATTTTGGAACATGAGCTCGCCAGTCTGAATAATTAGATATGGATTCAAGCAGTTAAATAATTTAAAAAATTATATCTCTGAAACTGGAGATTTGGAGGACATATAGGGTTAAGCCCCCTTAGTGCCTCCCCACCCCCCCAAAACATTAAATTTTTAGAAAAAGAAGTGACTTTTTTTGAGAAAAGCGACTTTCTATTCTTCAGAAAAATTGCGATTAATTTGGTCTTTTTGTAACAAAGAGTTTTTCCACGCAAGAAAACAAAAATTCAAATGCTTCAAAATTAGCAAATCGGCAGCGATGTTTTTATGCAAAATTGCATTCAAGCGAAAGTTTCACTTTCCACTGAATGATGCAATATACTATTTTCTAAAAAAAAAAAAAAAAAAAAATATTTTTTTAATAAAAAAAAAAGGAGTAATATTACCTTTGTTTTTTGTTTACAAAAAATAATAGTTATTGCATTAATATTTAATTTACAGAATGCAATTTGCACTGAAATGATTTAAAAAGTGCGGTTAAATAAAATTGAGAGAGCTTTGAAATGAATTTTGGAAAATTTAAATTTTTAAAGAATGAAATCTCGCTTATCGACACCGTGAAACCTGGCTAAACGTGATGCAAACGGTTAGTGGTCTCAAGCGGCAGATTTGAGTATTATGTAGTTCCCCCCACTTTGAAATGATTCCCGCTTCGACTTGAAAGCACACCCCATGGCTTCGACAGTTTGGTTTACTTTTTACCGTCCCGGCTACACGTAACTGAAATGTCGGTTAAAAACAGCTGTTTGATACGTCATTTCTTGTTGTACTGACCTTGAATATACACCTGAGATCGATTTCATCTCGAGAAGATTTTTATACCTGCAGGTGTAGGAGTTAACCTGAAAGGTGCACCAATGAGAGAAAGAGAGCCACGGCCAATGGCGAGCATGCGATGATGTTTATTGCCGCGGGCTAGAGAGGTAATTCCTGAGAGTCGGACGCCAGCAGGGGTTGTGCATGTGTATCACGGAAGATTTTCGAACAGCGTGCGTACGTTCTATAGACTGGTAAACAAAAAAAATTTAAAAACCGTGCTAATAAAATAATTGTGCGTGGCGTTTTTTATACGTTCAAACTTAAAAATTTGTGACCTGTTGTCCTGTGCTTGATGGGAGACAACGAGAGATCAACATCTCCGTCGCCATGGCGTCATCAACTTCTTCAGGTGGTGGACGTGGACGTAGAAAACAAGCGAAACCTCAACGTAAACAAGGTATAATTATTATTCTAACGCATAAATTATCGTAAGTCCAAAACCGCAAAAAGTACGATAATGAAAATAAACTATTACAAAAATTTAAATTAATTTAAAACGCGTTCTGTAATTTTAATTGACGAAACAAATTTGAACATGTGGTTTGATTGGCGCCATGTTTGTTGAGGGGGTGGGGATGTTTGTTTACGCCTGCATACTTTGTTTTCAAACTGACTGTTTTTTTAATTATCTAGTATTTTTATTTTTTCCAAAAAAGATTATTTCTAAAATACTTACATTTTTTATCTTTAGGTTTGGGCGTAATTTCTCAAGAATAAAAAAAGTTACGTGTTTATCTTAATTAGTTCATTTATAATTCCATTAATTGACATATATTTCATGATAATAAAGCTGAAATTACGATTATATTTAGAGTTTAATTTTTATTGTAGAGTAGAATTTATTTTAAAAATTTAGGTGAGATTTCGAATTTGGGGCCCCTTTACGTAGGCGCATTCAGGTAGTCTCAGACTCATGCTTGCATGTGCGCAGGAGATTAACGTCAACAGCCTCCAAACAGAAGTATTGAGTCTCTGTGCCTTTCCTACTTTCATTTGGACAAGATTTTCCAAGTAGATTACACTTCGGTGGTTTGCCATTGCCTTCCAAACAGGAGGTCGGAATCAGGTTTTTGCTTGGAGTTCAACCGAATAAAACTATTGTTTGCTCAAGTCTGATAGTTGCTGTTTGCTTGCTTCTGAGCTGGGAGCCAAAGTTCCTGTAGTCCAGGACCTGGTCAAAAGCAGCCTGTACAGTTCTGATCCAGTTTTTCTGTGATAACTCAAAAACGGGGTTAGGTATCAAAAATGTTGAAGAGGTCGAAAATGTTCAGCGTGAAATGACGAACATTTTGTTTGTCTTGAACATTTTTAACATCTCGCACCGTTGGCTATTAAATTGGTGTTACAAAATAAATTTTTTTGAATAAATAGAACTGTTGTTTTTAAACAGGTGAAAATGTCTGAGATGACACATAGTATCCATCTTTTTCTCGGTCTGCCTACGTAGTATCTGTCGTTGGAGGCCCCCGGCTGGGAGCAGGTACAGGTACAACGCAGGTGGATACACAACAACTATCGATTGGATCCTCCAATCCAAAGCATTTTATTCGTTTGTTTAGTTTTTTTTTATACTTTTTCGGATTTCACTCTAAATGAACTCTGCATTGCAAATTCCTGCAATGCATTTGATTAAATCCGGCGTATTTTAATCTCTACGCTGTATTTAAAAATGGGAAGTTATTTGTTGTATGAACTGCAGATAAAGTGGTTAAAATATTCCTTAAATTAATAACATAAGATTGATGTCAAAAAATTGTTGTTTACGTATTAAACTTCTATTGTTTAATTATTTCTCCATACATTGTGCAATGTGAGATAAATGGAAGAATATTAAAATATGAAACCCACGTATGAGAGATTATCTCTTGTTTGTTAATTATTATAATTATGTATAATGAAATGGAATAATGAGATGAAAACATCATCACATGATGGTTATAAGGTTCTTGCACGCATGTCTTAATTATTGTCGGTTTTACGTGATTTTTACTAATAATAACGAACGCAACTTTTCAACGTTAACCTATTGACTTTTTAAGACTTGTACTATTTCCTGCTTGATAAAATTGTAATCTCAATGCAATAAACAACATTTAATCTAATTTTTATATTTTAATAAGGTTTCTTTATTTACTTTCCAAGTATGTACGCTAATTTATTATCATTTACAGTAAAACTCATTAATATTATTAATGTTTAATAAAATGACTCACAAATTTATTATAACATTTTTCTTCTTAGCTTTTTATATCGCAATTCCTATCGTTTTAATGTAAACCTCTGATGAGGCTGTTGTGTACGGTCCTTGACATATAAAGGAAAATCCTTGCTTTCCATCATGGGAACTGAGAAACAGTAATCTCCAATTGGAAGTTCTGTTAAAATATTATTTGTTGTTAAATAAATTATAAGCAACTGATAGCTTATAGGATTAATTAACGCTTTTTCAATTTTACAAAACCGAAAGTTATTGATAACATTTTTCCTAGTCCCCAAAGGAATTCCCAATTTCTAGAACCGAATTGTGGAAGGGTAATTGATTATTAACAGCAGTTTTACGGTTGCTTTGTAGACAAAAGGAAAAATGTTAAAATTTACTATTTTGTTGGAGCTTTCTCTTTCCAATTGCTTGGAAGAAAATACCAGAATGAGAAAATCTCATCTGGTTAACTTAACATTATACATAGTCTGGTTTAAATTACTCGGTTCAATTGTTAATAATATTATAATAATAGGCTGGAAGGAAGGAATTAGGTGTGTTGTTTCTCAGTAATTAGATTTTAGAACATAAGGCACTTGTTATTCTATAGGGGTCACCAATTTAGAGTGATAATTGTGTACCCCCATCTATGTAGATTCAAACTCGGGGCTAATGGCTGTCCTACTGAGGACCGAACAGATTAATTGGCATTTATGCAGAGTTCATATTCTTGAATTGAACCGGGAGATTAAGAATGTATGGGAAAATACCTCTTTGCAAATTCAAAATTGAATTATAATATTTTTGGAAATTTTAGCTGATATGTGAATCCCCGAACAGAATTATTGGCCAATGGTATTGCAATATCATCCATCATACGATGAATAAAAATTTGTTTCTACAGCCTAAATTAATTTATTTAAATAAAATAATTAATAGTAGTAATTCTCGGACCATTAACCCTGCGATACATTGTTTTCCATATTGACGAAAAATAAGTTGATAACAGAAACAAACTGGATGACGTGTGCAGCAGCAGTTTACGTACTTTTAGATGAGTATCGCAGAGTCCTTACAAAATTTTACAATTCGTTGAACCTCAGTTTATGCTTTTATTGTAAAACTGGCTCATGTGTTCTCAAGATAATGATTTTTTAAGGACAAATCCTAATTTTCTCATATGTTCTTCGTTGATTATTGATGGTTTTTCTTTCAAGATCTCTTATGTAACAAGAACAAAATTCTACATAGAAAACTGGCTATATCTCGGGAACTACATGGACTAGAAAAATATTTCTTTGCTCACTATACTTGGAATTTCATCTAGTTTAATTGTGTTTAGACCTATTATAAGGCTGGGATGCATAGGAAACGGTCAACCGATGGTTTTGCATTATTTCCTTTTAGATTTTGATGATCTTGCTAGCCATCATAATTATGTGGACACACTGTAGATCAAGTTGATTCTACGTTTAGATTCATATGGATTCAATCTTTCAAACTTTCTTTTTTAGCATCAGATTAAATCGAAGGCTTGGATCTGTTCATCTGTACATTTTCAAAGTTATTTTTATTTTTATACCAACAATTCGCGTATTTTGAACTTCCTCGTACTGGACTCGAGATATTTTAGTTTTGCAAATCATAGTTTCACCTTTTGGCGCGTTAATTGAAGGTTAAGGTGTAGACTTCTGCCATTTCAAGCTTATTAAACCTTTTGAGACGTGGATAATAAATTTATTAACTTTTTCGGTATTTAAATGTCTTATTTATCACAAAACACCGAATCTTCAACTTTGACATTTTTAAGTTATCGTTTAAGCCGAGATAGAGAGGTTTTTTTATCGAGAGTACGTTATATCTCTTTTTTTATTTTAATGGGCTTGGTTATTTATAATCTATTTTTGTGTTCATAAATTATTTTTAATAATTGTAATTAACCATTTTATAAGTCCTAGGTAATTAGTGGGTTTTGATTTATTTTCGCTCATTACTTTAGCTGTACACGTAAGCGGACATTTTATTTTTCATTCGCAAACTACGTGAAAATGTGAAATAGCCTTGACATTCGAGACCAAAAATTAAATTGGGAACCAATCCGATTAAGCGTAGATAAAATGCAATAAAGTACAAAATCGCAATCGAAGCAAAGATTTTTCAAGTTTCTAGATAATTAATTTCGGCGAGAAGGATAATTATTAAATTTATCAAAATTTTGTAAAATTGTTTATTAATGAATTAATCTTTATTGCAATAAACATTTAGCTGATGGCCTAATTTTTTTCAATAATCGTAACGATTTATTTAAACAAAATATTGTGCTTTGCACGATAAAACCGAGTTCTTTGTTACTCCTTAGATTTATCTTGTTTGGTCGGTTTTATTGTTTTTTTTTTAAATTGATTTAATAATGGAAGATTTTGGAACAAAGGATTTTGGAAACATGATATAAATAATATTTAGAGACAACAAATATTTTACCGAGGTACGAGATCGAGGTTATATCGTGACGTCAATGTCTCTTGCAATGGACCTCATCGCCATGATAACCCCTGACCTGAGGAGGGTGTTTGCGTTATCTACCGGCTCCACAACCTCGAGTTAATAGACAGGTTCTTGGACTTGGGATTTTTTACAAGATTTTAATTGACTATAACCTTATTTATGATGACAGTGATTTGTTGCTTTTATGTGATAAGATTCTGTTGAATTCTTTTTAATTCCATTGGTTGATTTTGTAACATTAGGTATTTTTATGCCTATTGTCAAGTGAAATAAATGTCTGGTTTTTTCGTTTTGAGCATACGAAACCCTAGCCGATTTATAAACTGGATGTGGACTCGGTGGAGCCTTAGAAATTAAAACGCCGACCATAAAGTCTAACATCAGTGATGAAGAAGATACCAATTTAATTCACAACCCGAATAGTTGAAACGACAATTTAATTAAACCGCGCGTCCATTTTCTTATTTCTATTTTTTATTACCTATTAGAATTACAAACGCGGACCTTTGAGGAGCCATAAAACTGTTCTGGTAGGAGTGAGAAGCCATACAAGAGGCGCGAAGTACGAAATTAATTTTGAAATTTCAATTTAGTCGAACTTATTAACTGCTGTTTGTGTTTTCGCGATTGTTTAATGTGTTTATGCCTATAAATACGAGTAACAAATCAATGTTAGGTACATTAAATCTTAACACACACATAAACAATTTAATTAGTTTTGTAAACATTCTTACATCCGTTGGCGATATTTCACTCACCTTTCAATTAATCAAGAAGGAGAACTTGCCAAGACCATTTGGAAGACAACTTGGGATAATGAAGTACGCCAATTGACAGTTGGGTTAGGAGTAGGTAATAATTTGCTTAGCAAATAAATCCAGTTAACGCTTTACAATTACCCTAATTAAAATCAGGTGGCATTTACGTCTGTATTCCTGTTAACGTGTAATAGAGTAAGTTAGATGAAGTGGAGAGGCTGAGCTTCAACTTGAGTTAGTCTAGGCCGCTTGATAAATTGACGGCCGCATCCGTGAAGGTTTATTGCTGACGCCACCAAGTCGCGTTTCAGATGATTACTTTTAGAGACGACTGTTTATGTTATAAATGGAAGGTAAATTGCTTGATAGGTATAAAACTCACCGGCGAGCATAATCGTTATAAACCACGTTTTATCGATCTCGGTGTGTGCAAACGTGCATCCTTTAATACACCTGAAAGTCGTCGAGAGCTCCTGGAACAAAAATAAGTACCTTCCGATAGAAACTTCGTTTGGCATCGTCAGCACACTTCAGATGAATGACGTCGAGAATAAAAGGACACCATCAAGGGGCTTTCATATCTCCAACACTGATGATGATAAGTTTTCCCTAGGTAACCATCGAAGCTTATAATGCATGATTAAAATACACGGTTTTTTTTAAATAAATAGAAAAATGCTAGATCGCAAGGACCCGGCCTATTTGAAACGTACAATGCCATGAACCGATAAATTAAAATGCAATCAGCTATAAGTAATGAAGTCGGTCACGTGCTGGGCCGTCGAGATCTCGATCGAAATATATTAAAACAGTCGTCTCCTAGTGTTTCTCATCTTCACTCTTTTACTGCAGTTCGATTACATCGCCTTGTTTTGTAGCGACTCAAAAAATTCCCTACCCAAATAAATTATTTTCATTGTTGTAAGTTTGCAAACTTTTTTTTCCCAAGTCTATTGAGGAAACTATATTATAATAGATTGTAAATTATCTTGAATGGTGGAAGACGACAAGATTAATCAACTTGGCGTACATTCGCCAGTCGTCTTTTTAGAGGAAGAACTGTCAATTGTTGGGTACAGGGAACAGACAATACCTGATTACTGATCACTATCTACCCTCATGTTTCAAATTAAACTAACTAAACTTCAACAGCTCTCAGATATTCGCATTTTCGAACAATCATTTCTTCACGTGGGGGTAAATTTTACTATTACTTAGCTTTATTGAAAATATTCCTCCAGCACCTGAATTATTATTGTTTGCCAAACTCAAGCTTTCTGGATGCAATAATAAATTCGACGAGTGCCGTGTAGGCACACACAACCCTCCCGAAAAGTAGGGAACACAATGCGGATCAGCTGTCCGAACCGGATTATATTCGACCCCCTAAAAAGAGCAGTTGTCGCTCTTTATTCCCGTGCTAAATTGTTATTAACTTATTATTGTTATGTTAATGTCGGATTTAATGCACGCGTCCTATTTCATATCACAAAATAAATTGTTTTTATATGTTGATAGGTAGGTAACTTTATATGTGCAACTGTGAGGCTCAATATAATCTGCTATCGTTTTTCATTTTCATCAATCAAAAATGCTACCACCGAAATTTAGCTGACTCAAAATCGATGATTCTACATGTTGGTATTTTATTCAGAAGTTTCCAGAATTATGTTTGTTCTTTTCTGCCTAAGCTTCCGTAATATTTCGGGAATTTTCTCGATAGGTAAATCCGAAGTCTTGTTATAACGTCGATCGCAGGGGTGGATTAAACGGGATCTCAAAAGAGGGCTCAAAGGTTGACGAGCAATTAAGAAAAAGTGATGATATTGCAGCAGAAATTTACATCTCGAAGACAACAAAGGGATTGTATAAATTCGCTAGATAGTTTTGTTTATTAAGTGACGATGAACAAAATTTATAGTATTCATGAAAAAAATTATTGTATTTTTGAATTTTTCATCAAAATGACGAATCATTTTTTTCTGTGTATGCTTAAAAAATTACCCGACGAGAAACAACAGGATGGTGAAGCGGTTAGCGTTCTAGAGTTTACGTTTGTTATCGCTTTCAACTGCCTGAATTTCAAAAAAAATTTGTTATATTTATTTTTTTTAATTCTTATTTTTGACTGATATATTTTACTGAAGACTGCACTGAAAAAAATAATTGATGAGAAGTTCATCATTTTTCAGCCGATGAAAAAATTCTTTATATTGCTGAAAAATTCATAGTATTGATGAGAAAATCTTTATTGTGATGAATTTAGTTCATCAATTTCATGAATTTTTCATCAATATGATGAATCTTTTTTTTTCAGTGTGTACAGTACAGTCGTGTCGTGTTTGCACCCATGATACCTACTTGCAGTTGCAGTGACTAACGAAAATATTCGAACCCTCCTTTGTTACCCCAATGTAAATTGAACATTTTGAAACCGTTTTTTGTCATATAAAAATCGATTTTTGAGCAAAATTTATTGAAAATTTCATTGCCTTTAATTTTGATTTCCATACATTTTTCTATTTTTAATGACAACGACTTAAACAAGACTCTGTAAAATGCAAAGAATATTATCATGTATATCTCGAAACGGTGAAAACAAATACCGGCCTCAAAATTAAATTACTCCTGGACCCTGGAGCCTCTCAAATGCTAAATCCGCCATTGACAATAACCTTTCCCAAGTCCTACTGAGTTAGGCCAAGTATTTCAGTTGCAGGTTAAACCAAAAAATTTGGGTTAAACAATGAAATACGTAAAAAAGCTGTTTTTTACGCAATATTATTGGTTAACCCACAGTTTTTGGTTTAACCTGCTACTGAAAAACTGGGCTTGTTTGTCAAGTGTGGTTTAAATCGTTAAAGGATCCAAGAGCGTATAAGAGACGAAGAAACAAACTAAGAAATATTCAATTATATGAAAAACACACCACGTGACCATAAATGAGCGTTTAAACTAATCATTATTTTTAGTATAAATTTAAAACATTAATTTTTGGTATTTTGGATTAAAATTTTTGAAAAAAAAAATTCTGTATGTTTTACATACACATGAGAATCATTCAGTGAGGTTTTTAAATTATAGTCAAATATCCCATGAGAATCTCGTTAATAGAGCGCAATTTATGCGCGTCACCTAATTTCATGAGAAATTCTCTGTTTCAAAATTTTCAATTTACTTTGGTAACAAAGAAAGGTTTGAATATTTTCGTTAACCACTGTATATCGATTTACTAAAAACAGCTTCGGGACACAAAATTGTCCCGTCTTCATAGTTATAGGTTTTTTTAGTTTTTTTTAAAGGTTTATTAAGCAGTGGCGGTTAGCTTAAAAGTGCCAAGGTGCCATGGCACATGACATTTTATCTTGTATAAGTAATTGAAAATTTTACAGTTTTACAAACCGAGGGAATCGGTGGGAAAATGTTGTTTCTCGTCCAGTTCTTCAAAATAATATAATCGATAGGTTAATTTAAGTAGAAAGTAACAATAACAATTTAAATTTAATTGAAAATTGTTGAAGCAATATTAATAATTGTAATGAGATTGTATCAACCGTAATAATCTGAATTTATAATTGAAGTATAACATAAAATTGAATGGATTCGTTTCGGGTGTACCTTTTGCCTATCAGTCATTGAGCGTAGGCAATGAATCCGGCTAACCGCTTTTATCAAATTGCAAAGAGCTTTTTATAAAATCGGATCAGTGCATCGGAGCAGGGAGATCGTTTATCCAGGTCTATTCTCAGGTCGAAGCAGGTTAGGTTAGGGTTGTAGCGTCGTTTGGCCACGTTTAAGGGAGTGCGAGGATAATAATTTCAATTCCATTATCAAATGCAGCAGTTGCGAAACAATTAAAAGTTTTGGCGTGACTGATAAATCGTAAAACTACTATGTAATATTATAAATAACTGCATGAATATTCATAAAAAGGTTTACAAAAATATATAAACATTAAAATGATGTAGTTTTTTTAGTTTGTTTAGATAAATCGGAATAGTTTATTTGCAGGTGATCTGTGAAATATTTTTAACAAAATTCAGCGTTGAATCGGTAGGTGGTATAATAAAGTAAACATTTGAGTTAAATAAACCCGTCAACACATTGCTTTCAATTTTATTTATTTTTGTAAAAATTTCGTCGAAGCATTTCCACCTATCTCGTTCCCAGGGACAGGTGAGAAGTGTGGAAATTGCTGTATGAGTAAGCAGTTCGTGTTAAACACCTTAGCGATTGCAATAAAGGTAGGCAAGGTATTGCAGAGATATGGTGGAATATTTACAATAACTTTGCTGACAAGGTAAAAGTTATCTTTCTACCTTGAGCTTCATAATTCCTGCGTCATTTCCATCGAATTAGTCATTGTGAACGGAGTGGAGTTTATCTAACGATAAGTTCGGGTTTGCTGTTTATTATTTCTTTTATATTAAATAATAAAAGTGGAGAAGAGAATGGCAAAACGATAACGAGGTGAAATTTTTCCAACAATCATATAAAGCTGGAAGTGACACGAAAAGATGGGACCATAAATTAACATTTCCCATTGAGTTTTATAAATTTTGTGTAGTTATCTCTGGTTAACATTCTACGCCCACTTTTTATCGCTCGAATTAGTAATATCGTACATTTGTAACACCTGCAATTTGCCATGGCCGAAAAGCAATTAGTGTTTTTGCCTAACTCACGTTTAGTGTGTGTTTAATTACGTGTACGAAGTGACTGGGGTAAAAGCGCATCGTTGATTTATTATAAACGGTCAGATGGTGACTATTCGTGGTAAAAAGTCGTCACTTAAATTTCAATTAACTTTTTCCGATTTCCCATTCAAGCATTTGCTTCGGATGCTCAACCCATTTTCTCTTTTCTATATAAAACTTGTAATTACCACAAATAATCCACTTACAAACCAACGATTCGAAATTTTTATTACATTTTACACAAAGAAAATCCTGCTTTGATAACGTTAATTTTTTTTATTTAGATAAACACAAAAATAAGGCCAACATTAAATCCTTTGAATCCACAATCTACCTTGATTCCCAGAACTCTCATTTCCTGAAAGCTTTTCTGCACCCTTTTCACCTCGGCTGGCCGCGACCATTAGCTCTCATTTATTCTCCATTTGCGCATATTTCTCCAAAAGTCCGCGTAATCTTACCAAATACCTAGATTGTTCGGTTAAATCTAAGCTTTACGTCTTTTCTTCACTCACCTTCCTCATTTGCATGTCATTACCGCCTTTTCAACCCCACCTGCGCCAGTTTTCATTTCATCTCCTCCGGTAATAAGTCAGCTTCTGAGCTCTTGTTATATTTCCCAGGTAACTTGTCTCACAGCCTCATGCATTATGCATTGAACATTTTCCTTATTTACGTTTATATGAAAAACAGACACCTAACATAATTTCGCTTCAATTTTTTTATCTACCAAACAGGAACGGACTCCTCATGTGTATAATGCCAAAAACTCGGGATTAAAATCGGAAATCTACAATATTAAACCAATAATAGTGTATTACAGTACAAGGACGTGAAGTGTGCATAATATATCTCATGACGGTAAGTCGAAGAAAGTTATTTTTGGAAATGTTGAAAAATGTGTGTTCAAAAAAAAACGACGGTTTGAACGAAACTTTTAGGTGGAAAGCAGTTCTGAATTTGCCAATACAAGTTTTCTTGCTATTGATTTTTAACAATGTAAGTAATTTGTAAAATTGACGATTTCCGAAGGTTTTCAGAGCTACTATCGAAATACCAATCTCTGACTCCGTACTACTGAATTTTAGAAATGTGACGTATTCTGTGTGAAATTTATTACAATAAGGGGAAATAAGAGTGGGGCCGAACGCAAAGGGCTTCGGTAACAACGATCGATGGCGAGGACGAGTATGTGGTAGATTACTGATAACAGGACGAAGTCCTAAATTAAGTATGAAGAACATGTTTATACGACATCCTTAGTATCCTTCTAATTTTCTTTCCTTCATTTTAATAAATTAATATTAAATAATGCTCTTGTTCACTGTTTCACTTCAATTTGCAGAATATATTACTATTCATGCATTAAATCGGTTACAGATAAACCACTTTACGGGATCAACTTGCAATCTGTAATCAGGTTTATCTCAACATCAACTTTTCGGAAAGATCTGTTTTTGAATGAGATTGACCTTGAAACTTTTGAAAATTTTGCTTACAGACGAAGTAACAGTTTCAAGAAAGTTTTATTGTATTGGGTTGGAAATTCCACTCAGATAAAAAAAATGATCCAGTCTGACCAGAAGAATGGAACATTGCCCAGTCTTCATATGGCTGATGTTTGGAGAGTTGGCCTTCCAAATTTGATTTTTGGACCAGTTTCCTCCAAATTGGTTGGCCAGTCCAAAGAGTTGGAGCGACTGTTTAATTAAAAAAATAATGAGTGCGAAGTTTATTTGGGGTGTTGGTGTGGGTCCGTCTCTGTGTAAAAATATTGGAAAAACGAAGCGTAATTTAAAATCTTGTCAAACTAGAAACGTTTAAATTGGTCAAAACTAATACGATTCGTTCCCGTTAAATATTGTTTGGCAGCTGGCGTTCGAACGTGCATTTCTCTACATTGTATTTCCATTTCCAAGTCTATCAAAGCTAGGAACGTAATTTCTATTTCCCAACACCACACCTGTGTTCCTATTTCTCGTGTTGACCGCAGTCCAGAGCCATTCTGCGCCCTCTATTACTCTGTCATCCTCGGATTTTCATTAAGCGCATCTGCTCACACGTATTTTCTGCACACCTACATCCCCGTTTAATACATAATGCGCGGCTTCCTGCCACGTTGTAAATTAAACTACCAGAATAGTACGTATGTTTGTTACCTGAAACAATTCTAAATATAAATCCCGACCCATTTAATTTTATTGTTTGCATTCTTTCACGCGAACCGAAAGCGTTTGGCGTTCTTATTTTATTTAAATAAAGTTTCCTGTTAAGTAAGTCTTTAATGAGAGCGTGTTTATCCTTCGACCCACCTTGGGTGCAAAGTGCGACACCTCCAGTGTGCAATTAGCAGCTATAGTAAGTTGCTGTTAATTAAGAGTGTCCTGAAAGCTTGTAACCCGGACACGCACTGACCTCAAAAGGGTCTGTCCACAGGTTCTCACCTTTTCCTGTAATTTTATTACCGGTCCCCGCAAAGTTTTTCTTTCAGCTTTATTATCGTCATTATACCTTGCCGTCAGTTCGTCGAACGAACGCGCGGGGTCTTTCGCTTATTATCAATTTTGCTTAATTTTCTCGTAGTAATTATGTACGTCGTAACAATAACCGTTGAATTTATCTTACGCTCTCCATTTTAATGATGACCGTTATTAGATTAAGGCATCGTAGGGTCATTTTAAAAGATTAGAGCAGCTCTAATGGCTCATGATAGGTTCAGGTGGAAAACTTTTTAATCGAATTTCTTAATTTTAATGTCGCGATAAAACTTTATTAAGCTTTTAAGTATGTAGTTTTTGGGCTATGGGAAATTATGAAATTGCCGGCATTTATCTTTATTACCAATTATTCTTTTTTATCTTAAACGCCATCAAAAATAATTTACTTTTATCCATGCAAAATAAAATTTAATTTCTTCTTATCCGTCCGACCATCTTTTTCGAATATGGAAAATCGGCGAAAGCCAACTTTTCCGATGAATGGAATAATGCTCGTCGGATTAAATTTTTAATGCATCATGGAAATTTGATTTTAGTTAACAAACCTGCATGTATTATGTTTGGAAATCTTCGACATCGCAGGACAACTTGCAGACTTCCGTAATTTCATTACATCTGACGCAATGCTGCTTCCCTGCATTGCATGTATTTTGATGCGCTCAAACCCTGAGGTCGGGCTTAACGACATATCAGCTCATTGCACCTTGTCGTAAATGGACTTCATCGTCGGTGGCGTCGCTCTTCATGACTTTCGAAAAATGTAGATTACCTCGCATTCAAAATTCGCTTTTAGTTAGTTTCAACTTTTTATGATCTTGATGCACTTCATTTCCTTCTCATTTTAACACTTGGTTAAATGCAAATATAAAATCTATTTGCCTTTCGAATATCATCCATACCCTCCACCTAGGGAAACAGCACCTCGCGGCCAAAGTCCAATTAACGATGACAAAGATTTTAGTATGCAAATTGGCATCAGTCGTTGCCATGGTAATGGCTAACGGGCTTGGCAGGTGAGGGATCCAAGTATAATTATTCCATTGTCTTGTGTAATATTGTCTGATGGAGGCTTGTTTTTTAATACATGTTCCATTTAAAATCATTTTCATATCTGTCAAGAGTTCCCCGAATTTTTTGTTTTATAATTTATACCTTTGTAATATCATTCTAATTGTATCGCCGGATAGACACCCCGAAAAATACATTTTTTCTCTTATCCAACTCCAAACGGTGGAAACCGCAATAGTTCCAACTTCATTTAATTGTAGACTTCAGATTGTTTTCAATCTTGGAAATTTTTGACTTTCAACATTTGCATTTGATCCTACCATGTTTTGATTGCTAGGCGGAAATTTTGTCATTATCTGCTGCACTGTAACCATAGAGACACTGCATATGGATATACTCACCCTTCGGGAACCTTCCAGGTTATGTAACAGTATACCTGTAAGTCTCGGGATCGTGCGGCGTATTAATGCGTGACAAAGTGGCCAATATTGTTAACTGTTTAAGTTTAAATTAATTTGGCTAGAGTAAATCAATGTGTATAAATGAGGACCACAAAGAAACAGGATGGAAAGCTCAAATGGTTGGTTACTATTTTTTATTATTTATTTGCCCCCCCCCCCCCCCCCCGGAAACAATTTCGGGATGACAAAAAACAAAATTAAGTTAATTTATTTATTTTCCATTCCGATACTTGAATAATATATAATTATCGCAAATTAATAAATTAATTAACTCTTATCAAATTGGTAATTGGTTTCTCATGTAGTCTGTGCAAGATTTGATGTTTAAGCTTCTTGATTTTTACATTGGGTAAAGTTTATATCGAAACAAATAAGATATAAAACAAAAATTATTATTGTTTATTAGTAATTTTTCCGGACAATTATTATAATCAAATTGTGTTTTTAATTTGGTAAAGCAAACTTTTGTAGCTGAAAATTTCACAAATTGGGTTGTTTACCTGTTCAAAATTACTGACTCAAACTTCGACATTTTTTTAACCCAATATTGGGTTTAGCAGTAAATTGTGCAGAAATATTGCACAATTGTGTAACTTTTATGCACAATTTGTGCATGTGCATATTTTTTATGAAAATCTAACAATTTCCATAAAAATTAATAATCTGTTGGTGGTACCATTTATGGCACCTTAGAAGGTATCTCCCATATGGGTATGGGATGCCTAGAATACAAGGCTCAGTGCTGAGCTTTTGGATGAGTGAGATCTGGGCTTCTTGGAGAAAATCAGGAGCTAAGTTAAGTTAAAACTTTTGAAGTCAGTTTGCAGCGCCTTTAATATATTATGTAAATTAAAATGGATTCCCCGATTGTCGGCTTAAGAAACAGTAGTGATGCCGTCAAGATCAAGACAATCAAGACTCTTGTCTTGAAAATCTTGAAATTTCAAGACAAGAGTCGATATTAATCTTGTCTTGAAATTTCAAGACAAGATCAAGAAGATCTATCAAGAGTCTTGACGCCAATCAAGAGTCTTGATGTTTTGCCTATAATATTGTTTATTACGATTATCGACCGATGCTGCCTTTGAATCTCTAAAAATTTAATAATTTTTTGTTTTACGAAATAAGAAAATACTAGATAAACTTCAGATACTGGAGACAGAAAGTAAAATTTTAATACACTTTATTAAATACTGTAATACAAAAACTAAACATTTTTAATATCGGAACACTGGATACATACAATGGATCACAGAAATAAGCGTACAGTCCCATGTTGGCAATGTAAATTCAACATTTTGAAGGCGTTTTTGTCATATAAAAATCGATTTGAGAGTAAAACTTTATAGACATTTTTTGTTGCAAATTTTATCGTCTTCAATTTTATTTATATACATTTGTTTATTTAGTTGCACCGTTTCTGTTTTATAGCGACTTAAACAAGACTCTGTAAAATACAAAAAATGTTGTCATCTATATTTTTAAAAAGTGCATAAAATACATGCATCACTTATTATGTACTGTGCAATTTTAAAAATAAGAAAATGGGTTAATGCAGAGTGAATGATTAATCATTGATTATGCGATTGTGCAAAGTTTTAAAATTCAAGACTTTCAAGACTTTCAAGACAAGATCAAGAGTTTACTCCTCAAGATCAAGAGTTACCGAATTCTTGTCTTGAAATTTCAAGACAAGATCAAGACTTCCCAAGTCTTGTCTTGATTACTCTTGACGGCATCACTAAGAAACAGCCAATTTTTTCAATCTTATTTTTAGATGCGCCAGCTTTTATATTGGACTCTTTTAACAGTCTTGTAAAATTCGTAAATCATCGCTTTAATCTAGAAGAAAAATATGTCAACCATGCAGTCGAGAGTTAAGTATTCCAGCTTAAATCAATTTCTTCCGGATAGTTGTTTTGAATTAAACGGTAATTTTAGAATATTTTATTTACGTAAATTTATCGACGCAAGTGTTCTAAAAATTTGGAAATTTTAGTGCCTACTTGTTCAAACTACCACATAAACCGTGTCTAGTTTACCAGAAATTAAAAGCTTTGATGAGAGACGAGTACCGGCCAACTTCTTTCTTAACATAAAATTTTTAAGTGATTGCGTCACCACGTTAAATATTTCAATTGCTCTGTTTGTTGTCTTACATATAATAATTTATAGTAATGAAATTGTGTAGGAATTCCACCGAGGATCGACGATTATTAAATATTAAAAATATTCTATCGCACGTAACAGGTAATGAATCCGCCATTGCGAGATTTATGGTACAAGTTGCTCGATAATGCAGATGCAAGTGCAAACTATAACTTTGATTTATGCGCTTGGGTAATCGATATGTTTGGATTCACCACTTGTACCCATAATTTTAAACGTCGAGAACACCTTCAAGTATATTTTCACATGTAGGAACAAATAAAGTGGCTGTATGATTTATATTTCAACTCCGGTTCTCTTAATTACTCGTTTACGACTTCTCGTTGCGTGAACGTGGGGTCACCAATTTTTTATTAAATAAAATCTAAACGCTTTTACGTTTACACGAAAAATTATAAATAACCAGCAATGTTGCGAGTGTTTTCGAGTTTTTTCCGAATGCTGGTGATAACTGACAACTTACTCTATGAAACGAACATAATTGACTTGGCGTTCCAAATTTAAACGCTTGATGATTTCAGGCTTCGCAATCAATTGCTTTTTTGTGACTTCTTAATGAAAGAAATCCATTTTATGCACGTTTATTGTTTCATAATCAAGTAGCAAACTATAAAAGTGTTATACTATGTGTGTGTGTGTGTCTGTTAACTTAAACAAGCTTATCCACTTCAGTTGATTGATACAACCTTGGCGGTCATCAACTTCGTGGGGCAGCGACTCCAAATTTAGTCTGATGTTTCTGACCTTTTTCTAATTTCAATAAAGAGAAACTAGAAAAAGCGAAGGAGAATCTTAGCGAGGAAGGTTGATTCTTTGATTTATATCGATGAGCAATCCGCGAGGACGATAGCAATTACAAAAAAAATGGATAAATAAGGAATACATTATTGTTGAATGAGTTTGACCTAAGTAAAAGTTTATCAAAAATTACTAAAATATCATAGTTCATTGGACCTAAGCGCTACATAACATTATGGCGATAAGAAAAAACGTACTTAAATTTTTAGTAAATTAATTTTGTTTTTCGATCATCATTGTTAATTTTTCGACTCGACTCCACAAGGTTAGGTACAAAGATTATCAATTCAGGAAGTGAACGATACCTAAATCGTGGATTATTATGGCGACTCAAGTTCACCCCATTCCCCTTGGAGAATATCTCATGATAGAGCTGGTAGATGATATAGACGGGGAACAGAAAGGTTAATTGAAACCCATCCACCTCTATTATCCTTCACCTGAACCATAATACATCCAAACTTATCCTTTACTACCAAAACCCTTCAATCGCTAATGTGTTTTCAAAATTGAAGCCTCTAATTTACAAGCAGAATTTGGATGTAATTTTGTAACTTTTCGAATGATACGCCTAAAACCATCTCTAGTCTTGATATTTTCGAAAGTATATTATTTCCAAGTTACCTTATGAGTTAAATTAATATTGCAAGTTAAATTTGTCTTTGTCTTTATGCTCTTCCTACCGCTATACCCAATTCAACTTATAATTACTTTAATGTGCGTCGCAGTTTGGGAAGTCGGCATAAGATGCCGAAATATCGTCGAACGAGCGCCGAGGTACAGGTAATAAAAATAATTAACTTTAATAAAATAATTTAGTAAGTTAATACAAAATGTAATAGCACCTGTACTACAACCCCCAAGTTTGTGTAGTGTGCTTATATTAAGTTGAACGTAAACTAGACATTTTATGTGTGACTAACTCTTGTGGAACACCACACCGCCAGAACTCGCGGTTACTGCAGCTTCAAGGAAAATTAGCTTACTTGTTACCTCGTCGCACCACTTACTAAATTAATCTATTAAATTAACGTAGTGTGTGGTGCACGACTGTTCCTGTCACCTACATTGCTAGAAACACCTCCACTTGTCTTTTCTTTCCCACCTCTAATTATGCTCGAGTTGTTGTGGGTGTCTTTAGCTTACTACAAGAAATTTCTACTTGTCATTTCCAAGAATGAGTAGGTACGTGGCAAACATTTTCTAATTAATTAATTCAACACCGCTTTGCGAAAACTTCATTTTTCAAAAAGATGATTGCTTGCTGCTAAAACATCCTTGTCTAGCTTTAATGCCAGCCAAACATTTGTGTGCCACCCTTAATTAATTATTTTTAAAGTATACATTTGAAATGCCGCTCTTTTGTGACGTAAGAATTTGCAGTCCAATCGGGATTATTTATTTCAATTGTATGCTTTGCAATCCTACAGTATATAATATGCAATGTCAAGTTTGTGACAATTATTAAACAAATACTTGTAAAAGAGAGCTCCATCCTCTGAAAAAAGGAGACCATCCTGTTTGCGGCACAATATTTCGGTTATTCTTGGTGCGAAATTAGAACAATTCTTTTTTTTCTTAATAACAAAATTATATTTTTACTTTTAATTTGTTGCTGTTTATAATTTTTAATATTTTTAGAACAATAAAATTTTGTTAAATAAATTGACTTTTTCCTTCTAGAATTAACATTATTATAAAGAAAATTACCTAGACATTTGATATTATTTCATTTGTGGTAAAAAAAATCTAAACACTGCGTTAAAAATATTAAAAATCCTGAAGCCGCTCTAACTCGAGTATTACGAATATAGAATGACCGGATTTTCGAGTCGCTTCACTCATTAAAAACATGCCCGAAGCGGCCCCAACTCGAAAATTTCAGAACTAGAAAGTCGGGATCTTTGATTTTAAGATAAGTTCGACTATAATGAACAAAATAACTAACTAATAAATAATTAAGTGGGGGGGGGGGTATGGAATACACTCCAGGCAAAATAAAATGCAATAAAATAGAAAAATTAGGGTGGAAACTATTTTTAACTTAATTTTTATGCACAAAACCGCACACACCAGTTTTCCTCACAATGATTTAAATTGAAAATCCTTTTTTTAAGCGAACGATCCTCGTATATATTACCTTACATTATATATAAATGATTGCAAGTATTTATTTATGTTAAATGAGCTCTAATTAGTTACTCACAAATTGCCGACTTTGAATGGAGTTTTATTTCCTTTTCGCCCGCCATAAAATTAGATTGATACGATTTTATTGAATTTTATTTGTTACTAATCGAAGTTTATAAGAAAGCTCCATTTGTAATCTCTTCCATCTTAATTTTCCATCAACAAGTAGATAAATTCTATTTTGGGTATTTTCGGGACAATATTTTTCTTTTTAGATTTTCGTCAGTTTTTGAAAAAGTGCTTTCGTAAACTAAAAGATTAGTTGGGAAAGTTCTTGGTTCAATTTTACATAATTTTAGCATTATTTCTAAAATTGCTGAATTTTCTTTCTATTTTAGGGTTTCCCGCTCTACCTGATAAAATCTTCGTAAATAAAAAGGATTATCTAATAATTTTTTTCATCGTTTCCTTAATTGCGAATGATTAAATTGAATGTGAAAGTTATTTTTTTTATTGTTAATTGCGGATTAAGAACCTCTTCGCACGATGCGCTTTTAAGTGCGTCGTGTGGAAAGGCTTAACGGATGACCGCGCGGAAATGCAGCGAATTGCATAATCGAAGGAAAATTTTGGAGAAAATTAATTTAGCAGGGAGGGAAAAATAATTTAGCGAGAGCGTTTCTGTGTAAATTACTTAATGAAGTTGGTATTGCTAATATCAAGTGTTTATGAAATTTAAGCAGCACAGCGGAGAATTAAGTTAATTCAGAGAATATCAGAGGTAGACAAGGTGGATAATACCGCGTAATCTACTACGATTAAACAACGTACAGGGTAGGTTAAATCGTTCACGGCTTTAATGAACTTCACATTTCTAGCTCGGTCTTCGTAATTAGCAAATTTATTTTTTAACATTCTCCTGTTCGGAATCATTTATTTTATGCTCAGTCAACGTGTAAATTTTAGTAATTTTCGAGCTCTCGCAGAACGAGTTTCAATTATCACATTTTAAAATAATTGTTACTGTAACGTTTTATTTGTTTCGTAAATTAAATTAAACAGTCGAATAAATTTGGCGCTGCGGCTGCGCGATGCGTCTAACTGAGGAGTTACAAACAGAACGAATCACGTTAATTGAAATTAACGAGGTACTAACGTTTTTTCTTTTTGTTGCAGGTTGGTACACCGGAAAGTTTGGAAATATTGTCGTAAGTAGTGGCATAAGTTATTTTGGCGTATAAAAATAAATATTTATACGAGTTGAAATTAAATTGAATAAATGAGCTAAAGTAATGGCATTATAAATACAACATTAAGTGCAAATTTTGACTATTAGTGTCGACATAATTGCACGTAGAACTTACGTGAATGGAGCGTTTCCAACTTTCCACCGAGAAGTTTAAATCATAATAATGATGATGAATGATGAACTTGAGAAATCAAATATAGGTATTTAGTTCTACTGTCGTTTCCTTTTTAACGGGGAGGATTTGATTTATCATAATTTGAACTTGCAAGTTTGTCGCTCCGTTTTCTTCTTTGAGTTTATAAATGATTCGGTATTGGAGCCACTCGACAACTTTTCACATATATTTTTGCGAAACTTTTGTGTAGTATTTATTTTAGAGCCGCATTTAAGTTGTTTTTCGAATAAAGCAACACGTCGGATTTGCACGCGCCTGATGATGATTTCGAAACGATGATTAGAAATACAATTTGCCTGATGAGATTTCTGGCCTCGTTTAGGTGAAATATTACTTTTATAAATTGGGGAAGAAAAGTGACCCGTCCGTAATTTCGGTCGGGATTTATGTGTGTCCGTTAAGCGTAAGTTATGCGGTCTTTTACCAGATAGTACTATAGGTGACACACCTTATACCTATCTCCTACGACGTCGTTGCTATGACGATAGTCGAGTAGGCGCCATCATAAACACTCATTGTTGTGATGCTGCACAGCCTGGTAAGTGGCTGCAGGACAACGCAAGGGGAACTTGGACTTGGACCTAAATTGGATTTCATCATCTAGGTAGAGAGGGGTTAGCTAAGAGTAGGTGAATCCGAGGGGAATCGGGGATGTGATGAACTCGAGATAAAGCAACGGTAAATGAGAACGGTGTTCGTGGTGATAGATTCCGAGAGAAAATGTATAGCGATAACAGCAGAGACTGAGAGTGGAAATTCAGGTGCTTAAATCGACCAACAAAATTCCTCGGGGATTTAATTAGAAAAGCAATTGAAATTACAAATTGAAAGAAGATGTTTTGAATTTTATTGTTTTGTTTTTAAAACTGAGCACACCGCTCACTCACTTTACGGTTTAATAGCAACTAAGTAGTTCTTTTATATATCTCACATAGAGTTAGTGCCTACTCAAGTTTCTATGACTGTGACTATAAAACTTTATTTTCTAAGCTACAGTTGCAATTTCCAAAAAGCATTATAAATGGGAATTAATAAACCGTTAAACGAGTTTATTTGTTTTAAGTGCTTCCTTTTACCGTTTGTTTTCAAAAGGATTTATTCAACCCCTAGAAACATCCAAGTTGAATTTTATGTGCCGTACGACCTTCGTACGACTGCGATCGTAACGATGATGTAAGCACAGCAGATTGATTCTTCTAAAACAGCAATAAATCCACAATTTCGCGAATACTTAAGATATTCGACATTCACGAAAAATATTGAAACTACTTTGCAACTGCTCGTTTCAATTCTTTATGTCAAATGATCCAAAGTTATCCAACTAATCTGCATAAATATTCTGATTGGCTCTTTTACTGCATCGTTTCATCCAGATTGTATCTCTTCAGTCGAGAGGTGAAGTTGGTGAAAGTAGTCGAATCGGGAGAAGAGCTTCCCAAGAGGAATATGAGGTCGCGAGTCTAGGGAAATGATGAATGAGTCCACTCGCACAAGACAGGACACGGATCGAATAAAAACTAAACTAACCTCCAGACGTAGCTTGTTTTATGGAGCACTTTTCTTCCTCCCTTCGATTTCCGAATTTGCAGATCCTTAACTAGATTTCTAATGATTGTGATAAACGACTCTTCACTTTCATTAAAAATCCAATAAGTTGCCCGTTCCGTAATCTTAATAATATAAAATTTTTAACTCGATAAAGCTGCACCCGCATGAGTTATTGAATTGTGTAATTCAGGAAGGTATAAATTGAGGTTATGTTAGTAATGGCGATAATAAACCGTAATAATCGTTAAGTTTGAAAATGTAATGGAAGTATGTAAATGCATATGTTGTGCTAAAAGAGAAACATCTTACGAGTATATCCGTTCTAAATATATTAAAGTTTGCGTTCTGTCTGCGATTAAATGTCATCATTCCGCTTTCGAGGAATAACCAAATGCAATATTTGTATTGATACCACCTAGTTGGTTAGTTGGATGTTGAAAGGCACGGGCAACTTCATCTGTTGAAAGTAGTATCTCTCTCATATTGGAACGTAACCGATAATTTCCAGGCTCATTCCAGAAGCACTTCTGTCGACTATTTTTAGCTCTTATTTATGAAATAACTTCGCCATGTACTCCTTTTTTTATTGTTTATACGTGGAGGAGTGTTCAGTTTTTCATTAAATTTGCATAAAGTATTTCACGTCACGCTTTCAAGTTAAGCAAATCTACCCACATTTGTGTTCCTTCATGGCCCTTGGTTCGTGTACACATATAAAGTGACGAAACACTTCAATTATTTAGCTAAGTGGTCGCTTTTGTGTTACATCGTAAGATTTCTTAATAATTCAACATTTTGCAGTTAATACCTCAGGCGTGACTAAAACCAAACTGACCGTTTCTCAGTTGGTCTGAGAACTAATAATGACGTGCCTCAAAGGTTGCTGGACACCGACCACTTATCAAAGTAATTTTCTTAATTAGAGGCAACAAAGGGACGTTTGTGCATTCTGATGAATGATAAAAGCTCCTGGTTTTTGTTCGCAAAAGTGCTTTTTCCTTGTAATGCATTTTTAATTTAGTTAATACAAAAATTATCCTCTTCCCCTTCACTTCATCCCAACCACCACCCACCTACTCCTTTGTCAAATGGATTTTGCATTGCAATTGATTGCATAAATCAGAAGCCGGGAACGACCAGGCCCCAGAAAAGATGGCTCGACGATGTGGTAACAGTGGTAGGTTTGAACGAAATTGAAAGGCTGCCGAAGAAGAAGAAGATTTGGTTAAAACCAATGGATTTTTCACAAAATATCGAGATTTAATTGAAAAACCATGATAGGAATTTTTAGAATATCATAAATTGGAAATCAAAAATATGACTAGAAAGTTGATAGCCGAGCATATGCCCGGTCATTGTTAAATTTAATTTGAGCCTGGCGTTAGATGGCCGCAATTTAGAGTAAATATTGGATCGACTTGATATTTATTTTGGAAACTTTAAATATTTGAAAAATCAATTAAATTATCTAGGTTCCATCGAAATTAACTGGCGTTAATTTTAGCTAAAAAGTAATGAGATTGTCGCGATTAGCCCATTTTTTAAAACGTTTTTGAAATTTAATCTCTATACAGGCGATGGTAACAAAAGCCACTTAATAATCCCAAAAATAAAAAGTAAAATCCGACGTTAATTAGTAAATTGGCGCCATCCCATTACTTGAAAGTTATTAATGCACGAAGGTGTACTTCAGCGCAAGCCAAAATTCACAAAAGTATTCAACTAATGTTTCTTTTTATAGTAAAAGTTTGCGACAGAAATCGCGGGTTAGGAATTAAAAATTTAATAAACCTACAATAAAACGATGATTTCCTTCTAATTTTCCAACGTTTTATAATATTTTGAAATAAAAATCAAAATACCACACACTTTGACATTTCGCACCTGTTCCGTTTTCTAATGCTAATTAATAGTCGAGTCGGTGCAATCGTATCCGAAATAAAAAATTTTGAAACCACAATAAAATTTTTCAGCACCCAAGTTGACATCCAAAATGAAGTAATAAAACAGGTGCTGGGTGAAAAAAGTGCCACTACCTGATAAAAATATTCATTTTATAAGCGAAACGATTAATATAAAAATAAGCTGGAAAATATTTCAATTTTTATCCGACCTGATTAGTTTTCCGAAGTAGATTTTCCAAAATAGCTTATGCATATGTGATTGATTACCTTTGCGAACTATTTATACCTTTTCAAAACGCTTCCTAAAACAGAATAATTTATGTAGGGAGTATTTTGGGGATATATTCTGAATATCCCGGTTCCGTTATCACCAAACTGTTTTATGGATTCTATCTAAACTCGTGCAAGGTAACTAGATTAGTGCAGCTTGTCTACCGTGATTGTGCTCACCCGCTAGTAATTATCTTTCAAATTCGGCCTGGGACTTGGGGACTTACTGACCGACCCTTCGGTTTGTGAAAAGCACCTTCCTACGGATCCCAAAGTAAAACAATCAACACCTGATGAGATATTGTAATTTCCCGTTTTCTCTTTAAAGCTATGCTAAGAGTATGCAAATTATCCTTTTGTAATCAATTCAATGTTTTACAATAGCCTTTTCGAAAATAAAAATTTCCCTCTAACACGTGGAATGTTTTCAAAATTTTCGCAAATTTTTCGTTTTCAACGAAATGCTTTCGATTGAATTCATCCAAGGGGAATTTATCCCATCTTACGTGCATTCGAGTTAATGGCAGTGTTAGCTTCTCCCGAAATTATTTTTCTTTTCAATTACACTTTTCGTTATCTGCTTATACTTTTCTTTTCCTTTTTCGCTCATTTAATTCTCATTTGTATCAAAAAGGTAAAAATGGAACAAGCAGGGCAAATGAATTGGCAAAACACTGCAGCACAATAAAAATTTTCCAAAGAAATCTAAAAAGGACTGAATGCACAAATTTTCTTTTACCCACGACGTGAGACGAATAAAATTTGCCATTTTCACACCGCGCACGAAAATTTCATATTTTATTTTTTCTAAATTTGATTTTTGGCTTCTGCGTATTTAACTTCTTTGCACAATCGTAAAATTCGAATTGGTAAATAATGACCAAAACAGCGAAAAAACAGGATTGGGAGAAAAACTAAATTTTTCCTATTCCGAAATTTGAATTTTGGAAAATTGCTTATTCCACCTTGATATATTAAAAATATAAATATTTACCGTTTTAAATAAATATTACATTGCGGATATAATTAAATAAAAATCGCTGAGTTTATGTAAAATTACATAATATTTACATATTAAATAAAAACACTGTATTAATGTAATTTTCAGGTATTTTTCAATTTTAATTTAAAATAAATTAATCTGATTGCCGTTTTTATTGAAAATCTGAGACGAAAATTTTCATCTTTCACCTTTGCTGTAATAAAATTTTGTTTTTAATTTTTAGTGTTAAATTTTAAATCGCAGAGTATGATTATTTGTTAATTATAGAATTATTGCTATGCTTCTGTAGTTCAGGTGACGTCAATCAATCGGAAAAATAATACAGATTCAAACAATTTTAGGTATAAAAAACTATTTTTATAGGTGATAACAAACCGATAAGGAATAAATTTCAAGGACAGCTCTTTTTGTTCCCAATCGTTTTGAAAATAAAACAGGAAATTGCTAATTAACACTCCAAATCGAAAAAATAATCATCGTGTTGATTTGATATTGAAAATTGAGACTTTTGGTGAATAATTTATTGGTGTAACTAAAATACAAAAAAAATGAGTCATCATTCGTATTTATGATTCATACGGGATTCTTAGATAGAAAGTAATTGCAAAGTAGTTAATTAGAGTTTTAATGAAATATAAACAAAGAGAGTCTTGTGAGAAGCATCAGTCGAAAATATGTCGACGATGTTATATGGAGTTCTTTCTTGGTTAATCATCTCGAGGTTTATTATTAAGTCATTGTCGACTTCTTTTCCTTCCTAAAAAATAAGTATCGCTTTCGTTCAAAATTTGGAATTTCATCCAATTTTGCGCGACACCGTAATTGCTTATAAATATCGAGTTGCTGTCAGCACTACACCTGTTCGTACAATTTTTGCAAGCCGGTCTGGAAAATTTAACTCCTCTGTATATCAAAGGTGCCCACTACGACTTGCTAATTTCTTTTCTTTGCCAAGATGAAAGCCGTAGGTACATCAACATCGTGGGCGAATTAATAAACTAGAACAAGTCATCCTAATGCCGGACGTTAATATCCTGCTTATGAATTTTACCTATTTAATGGAACGTTGAAAAAGATTTCGCGCTTATTTATGTTTAAGAATTAATTTTTTGAAATTTTATGTTACTTACGTGCCCGACGAAAAATTAAATTTAAATGTTAGCAATTACATAAATTAAAAATATTTTGGTGTAATGTACAAGTTATGATTTTATATTGCTGAAAAATGTCATTACCATGTGTCTTTCGACATAACTCAGATACAATATTTTGAAACTTTCTCGTGCTTTTCTTGAATTATCATTTGCTTTTATTTTTAGTTTCTAAATTATTGATGTCTAAATTACTGCATGATTTTTTAATCTCTCTGTTTTTATTTTGAACAAGCCAACATTAATCCTTCCAACATCCTGAAGTTGAAGAAGTAACTGGCTATGTCAAAAGGAGAGCTGGATAAAAATTAGACGACCTAACTAAGAGTCGGTTCATAATTTGATTTTTGGGTGTTTCGAGCTAAACACATCAAGAGGTCTATTTTTACATCTACCCACGGAAAATCTTATTCCAAAGAAATGAAAAATGAAAGCTGTGGTGACATTTTTATGCTTACCGTAACTCAAATATTAATAAATATTCCGGCTAAAATGTAACAAATATTAATAATATTATTAGTATTATATACTTATTCATTTTAAGAAGAAGCCAATCCGCTACAAGATTTTTATTTTTACCTTGTTATCTAATATACTATTAATTAAACTGAAAACCAATGTCTCAGGGGGGGCGGGGATTTAAGGACTTTTAAATATAAGGGATGAGAATTAAACTAATTATACAATTTAAATTTCACGAGGTTACAAAATTTCCGATACATCGATTAAGGGGCCACGTACACGAAAAAAGTTAAGCCTTCAATAAAAAACGTAAAAAACTTCCAAAATAATTAAAAATACTTTCATTATTTTCCTCGTCGCTTGTACTCCTTTGTTAGTTAATTAGCGAGTGTTTTTCTTGGTTTAATCTACCCATCTGCAATTAGTTATCTCATTTTTTAGACATGTACTTATCTGGCTTACGCATTTTTTAATTAAGCCTGTTAAGGTAGTGTAAATAACCGCTGGGTGACGTAATTTATACTGAAAATTTGGTTATTAAACTCGACACCTTCTTTGTTGTATTGTGTTGTTTATTTTAGTTTTGATTTAAGGTGGATGTGTGTTACCGATTTTTCCGGTATGAGTAAGAATGGTTGATTAGAAAATTTTTACCTAGGTGAAATTGTCGGGTTTTACCTTATCGCGAAATGCTCTCGGATGCATGCATACGAGTGTCAGGCAGAAATGATGAGCAGGAAAAGACGGATTTATTAATTTTTACGTTAATTGTTATTTGCATTCTTGTAGCCTGTTGTTTGAGAAAATGCTGAAAACAAGCATGACATGAAGATAAATTACATTTTGCAAAGATGAGTTTTTAGAGTTCATCGACGTGAAGTTGGTATGAATTTGTGAATACATCAAAGTCTAAAAAGCTCAGGCCTACTTTTCATTATCTCCTACTCTATCCCTTTCGATTCCTGTACAAGTGGCGCCCTCCGGACGCCGAACTAGTACGTCACGAACAAGAAGGTGCAACGAGAAACATTTTTCATGAAATTCGTTCCCCTCGTAATAACAAGTCGTTGGCAGTCGAGACAGTCGAATGAAATAAGCGATTACTTACCATGAAAGGTGGGTTTTTAAGAAAATCGCTATTTGCTGAAAACATGATGAGCCAAAGATAAATATTTTAGGTGATGTTTACTTCAAACGGATCACCATTTAGCATAATAAATTTTAAAGTCGCCTTTCGGTGGGTACTTCTTTTTATTTAAAAATAAATTTTGCAAATATTAGGGTGAAGGGGATTTTAAATATCGACGCGATTTAACATAACGAAATATTTTGAATTTTACTATAAGAATAGATAACAAAGTTTTAGAGTTCTTTTTAAAAATTCTTTTAACCTAGAGGTGAATTTTATTAATGGATTTTCTAAGTAAAAATAAGTGCTTAATATTTTACACGTCGGTTGCTATTTTCGCTCGTCTTGTTACTTCCCAACTTAATTTTCTTTAAAATACATAATGGAACTAATTCTATCATAATTCATCACATTTTTTTTTAAATAACTTTGATTCGGAAGACTTCGACGCCATTCTTTCTTTCGGAATTGGTTTCTAATATTGAAAACGTGATCCCTTGTTGTTTGTCTGAAGCTTTAGTTTTTTCGATATCAAACTTGCCACGAAAACGAAACCGGAAATGTTTATTAATTACGTAAAACCAAAATAACAAATTGTAATCTCAACTCTGATTTGACAAGTCTTAATTGCTTGGATCGACCTAAACTTTTTTGATTAAACATTTTATTTTCTCCTAAGACTAAACAAACGTAATTCTTTGATAATAAGCTATCATTATTTTGGAAGCTTTCAATTTTCCATTTTCAATTTATTTTCCTTTTTTCTCTGATGAGATTTTTTTAAATTAATTAATTTATTTATGCTACGTTAGCAGTTGGTCGAGCTAACTACTAGGCCAACTAATCTTCAATTTTAGCTAATTTATATTGATCGATTTTTTATGATTAATTATTAACATTCCGCTGGACAAGGGACGTCAAGGTTACAATAAATCATTAACGAGAGCTAAACGTAGTTCTTTTCGTTTATTAACCTTTGTTCGAATCGGTAATAAGTTAATAACTAATAAGTAAATACCGCACTCTCTTACATGCGCGTTTCTATCAGGTTATCAGTTGGGTTATCGCGAAACCTTAAAATAGTTTTGTTTTCGTCAGTTTTGAGGTAATTTATCGTCGGATAGAGACATTTAATTACCAGGACCGGCTTAAAGTACGTTTCCGCTTTGGCCCCCCATCCCCCCCAGGCTCGCTAGTATTTCGCGTTTAGGGAATATTATAAATAGGAAGTAATTCACTTTCGGTGTTGAAGTCATGAATTACCGTGCAGTTGGCAACGTACACCTCTGCAGAACGCATTACAAGACAAGTGACCTGCTAAGAGCTTTCAGGACATGTAAAATACGATGTCAAATGCCGTATTTTATTATGTGTCTGCTACCACTTGCAGTGCTAGTCTAGCCTACATTACATTTCCAAAATTTATATTTATCGTTTCGTATTATTTATTTTCATAAATTATCGCGAAACTATCCAGTCGGAGAGAGAAAATGGTTCGCAGCCAAGGTAAACACAATAAAACTTAATTAATAAATACAATAAGAGATTGATTTGGTTTTAACTTGTTTTTCCTGTTTGTTATTATATGTTTACTACTGTTTATGGCCCGAATAAAAATGAAAAATGGATTCATAAATCTTAACAGTGTTAGAGTTGGCAAATTTGATTCAAAATCGATACACTTGGACACGAAAGTAGTAAAAAACTTAAAGCTTTATCAAATGAGCATTTTCATTTAGTTGATTGTGACAACTCAAAAAGATTTCTTTTCATTCTTCGCGATTTGTTTTCCTACGAAACTCCCGCTTTGATAATATTTTTTGGACCAATTGCGTTCGAGTAATAAATAAAAAAGTTCGTTAGATTGGTCAAAGATAACGTACGATCCAAGTTGTTTTGTATAATCACTTGGTGTCTCCAGTGACAAAACTTCTTATATAAATTGGTATCTTGTTGGCGTTCGAGTTAACAGCGGTGGTGTGGTTGAGGTAGCTGCAGTGGCCGTCAGGGCTGCTAATGGCAGCAGAAATACAACGATTAATCATGTCAAGTGTTGGGGCAACATGGCCGCTACGTACACGGAACATCCATCGCAGATAAACACATTACCATTACGCATGGATCTGCTGTTCCGATAAACAATTCCACCGAGGTGGCCTTATCACAGTCCTGATGTGTTTATACGTTTAATTTCGAATCCACGTGGTTACTGATAACTTTTCACTCGTTCTACTGTTCGTGGAACTACACGAGCGATAACCAAAGGTGATTAATTTCACTTTTTATTATTTCAAAGCAATCAAAATAATTATATCAACCCGCTAAAAATAATCGAACCAGAAATAACGTATCGACCTCACCGTTTTTATCTTAATTAGTTGACGTTTTATCTTATCGACCAAATTATATCTTTTATTTTAGACAGACACCTTTATCTAAATTACTAAAACATAAAAATCTAACATTAATTAAATAATATATAATAATATTAAATGCGCCGAGACGTGAGACACTGCTAGTCTCTGATATCGCAATAATAATTACTCTCCTCTAAGCCGTACCGCCGAAACTATGCACTTTAGAGCAAACATTATTCTTACAGACTTTTTAGCTTAGGTAATTACCTTTCCAAAAAGCTCGGTAAAATTGAAATCGGTTAACTGTTATAGAAGTTATTGGCGTTTGAGTAACTCGAGATGTAATAAATTACAAAACGGGTTAGTCGCTCGAAAATATCGATCACGTTCAAAAATTATTTCTGCAAGATTAAAATTTGTAAACTAGATGATCTGGTGCTCTCGCCAAAAAAGTAATTTCGAATTTTCCAAATTTTTAAATTAAATCAAAATATTTATTGATTTTTTAATCTATGTACTTTTTTTTTTAGGTGACTGTAAGTTATCGAAACCGATCATAATAAATAATTAATTTTGTGGAGGGATTATTTCTATATTTTTGAGTTTTGGTTTTGGTCTTTGCCGAAATTTATTTTATTTATTAAAAACCTGCATTATAGCGGCCCTCCAGGTTCTTAACTGACAATAATTATATTCAAAATTCGTAAAATTGTGAGAAAACCGACCGAAAGGTCTAAATGAAAGCTTAAAAGTATAATTTATTGCTATAATAGTTATTTACGTACCAAGAGCGTAAAACCTACTAACTTTCTGGAATTTCTGAACCAAAAAAGTGCAGTGTATTATTAATAACTTAAAATTTTGTTGAAAAAATTGTATAAATGATAGGACTACGTCGTAAAAACAAAATTCATGAAATAATAAAATATTTAAAATTGTATGCGAAATGTGTAATGGGCGCCAAATTACTTTGTTGCTCTGGGTCGTAAAAGTATAGTTTTCGCCCTAAGGTGAAAATGTAACACTTTCCGACCGAGTAGGACGGAAATCTAAAAACAGCCAATATAAATTGAACATTTTGACGCAATTTTTTTTCATATTAAAATCAATTTTAGAGCAAAACTTTTTAGACATTTTTTGTTGAAAATTTCATTAACTTCAATTTTGTTTCTAGTTGGTGGCGCCGTTTCTGACTGACAGCGACTTAAACAAGACTCTGTAAAATGTAACAAATATTGTCATCTATTTCTCGGAAACGGTTCTATACAAACCCAAATTAATTTATTGAAAACTCAACAATTATTTACAATAAATCTACCCAATATTGTGCATTTCCATTTTTATGGTTTCAAGCTCAAATTGGGCTTTGGGTTCTAATTTTTGTGCAGATTTTTAACCCATTGTTATATGTAGATATTTTTCTTCACAAATTATATTACACAATTGCTCAAAATTGGTGACTCAAATGTTGGTAATATTGAGTTTAACCCAAATTGTGCAGAAATATTGAACAATTGTGTGACTTTTATGCACAATAAGGATAGGGAGAGAAAATTTTACTGAATGGCAATGCGCAGTTGCACTCGTAAAGTTTTAATAGAGCTGAATTTTCTTATTATTGTTCAATTTTCGAAAAAATCTCTATTTAAAAAATTAATAGTTTAATTCTCTATTTGTTTGGTAAAATCGCGAATGAGGTCGAAACAGCTATAACCCATTGAATTTGCTATTATTTCAGTTGATCTGTTATTGCATTTTCAACAATATTTTAACAGCAGCAAAAAAGTTTTATAGTTATTTTAACTAAAACTAAACAGTTTCTCAAACAAGCAATCTAAATTTTTATGCGTCCTGTATGTAACGGAAATTATAAAACTTAAGTTTATGTGTCGGGGTGTTGACAAAATTAGCCCGGGGCATAAAAATCAATAAAAAGTGAATTTTAATTTTATTGTTATCCAAATACAGATTTTATGGTCCACACTTATACAATGAGCACGTGCCGGTTGACGGCGTGCACACACGGACACCTCGGTGTAAGCCACCCTTATATTTTCACCTTTCTACTGTACGGTAGCCAGAAATATCTAAAGCTCCCTCATCAATTTGGCACCTTTGTATAAGCACCACAAACACAATCCACGAACTTGGAGCTAAATCGCAACAGCCAGCTGCAGGAGTAAAATCAGCGGTAACGAAAATGTGTGTTGGAGAAAATAAAAAATAATGGTTTATCTATATTGTTGCAGCAGACGTAACCCTAAAGGTTGGAAGCGAGTTAAAACTCTTTTATTAGAGTAGTTTAGTGTTCAGGTGAGCCTGAAAGTGGCTTAGAAAACATCGCCAGGAGGGTCACAATGAATATATATTAGGAGATGTTATCGTTGATACCGTTATCCCAAGTTTCCCAAAGGACGAATTCTCGTTCTGATACACTCCGCAAGAAACAACTTGAGTCAAGTAAAAGCAATTTTAAATGGACACGATTCGAGAAAAACACAAAGAAATAGAGACGAGATTCCAATGAGAATGAATGGCGGTCGAAACTTTCCAAAGCAGTGATAAAAATCGTTTTCAAATCACGTTCAACATATGTAAACTAACGTCGTCGTGTGCCTCGTGTGGAAAATAATATATTTAGAGTTGGCAGGATATCCAATACTTTTTCGTGCGTATGCGAAAGGTAGGCAATAAACAGTGATTCTCTTCCTAAAGGATAATATACATATGGTAGTTAAGGAAAGTCGAAAGAAAAACAATAACTCCGGGCAACGTGAGGGATGATATTAAAACAGTTATCTGCTACCTACCTACCCATCTACCTATGTGCACTGGAAATTGTTGTATATTTAACTATGTATTGTTTGTTTTGTTTATGTTGAGTTGAAAACTAAAAGGAAATCGGTTTGATTGTAGCGGTACGAAACCGCTCGATTATTATTCATTAAATGCACATATAAACTTTGTTGTCGTTGATGGTGGAAGTGATGATTTGTAACTTACAATGTTTGCAAACAATTTTTTTTATTTGTGCTCGATTGCTTAACAAATCAAAATTCATCTTTTACGCCGCACATCAACAATTTACTTAAAAATTAGGAAGTAGTTGAAAGTTTTCCTAACAACTTGTTCCGTTTTATCAATGGCAACTTTATATAACTTACACGTCTCCTTAAAAATTAATAAATAAAACTGAGGAAGCAACATAAAAATGCGATACTCCGCTTTTATGTCTTTTTAAAATCATGTAAACTTATAAAATATAAAAGATCGTTTTCCATCAAAATTTGTATAAATCATAAAAAGTGTAATTTGCCAGAGGAATTGTACGGATCATAAATTTTTTCACTTACTAGAAAATGTGTTAATGTGTCAGATTTTTAATTATATTTATGACTTTTAGTATATTTCACATCAAGTTAAATTAATTAATTTGCTGTTTGGGTGTCCGAAGCAATTTCTCCGAGTGCACTGCCCTAAACTAGACAGCACTCTGTAACGTTTTCGAAATTCTCACCTATTTTTAACCTCGCAAATTCATTTCCTACACAGCAGGTGGATAAAAACAGAATTTTCAATACAATCAACCTATTAATATTTCATTTTTGGTGGTTTTTTGAAACAAGTTTTTATTACTCAACGATTTTCATGAAAATCCGCATATTATTACTCAACGATTTTTGTAAATTTTAATATTTAATGCAACTCGCGTTGTATTATACACGTTATATTACTGTGTATATTGATTTTTTATTCAAAAACCTGTAAAACAGATATTTACTCACCCATAAATTTTCCAATATACACGTACATATCATCAAAATAACTTGAAATGCATTTAGTTAATAATTTTAATACTCTACATATTATAGGTGTACCACGTATATTAATTGAATCAAATACATATTTACAATGTATGCTAATAATTTGCTTGTGTAAACAGCAGCAGCCAATGTTAAAATAATTTTTATTTAATCAAAAATTGATGGTTTGATTGATGATTATATTGCCAATAGTTTTTAAATTGAAATTAAATTAAAACCTGGCAAGCATTGTATAAAAATTTTATATTAAATTCAATAAAACAAATATCTAGTAGATAATAAAAAAATATTGGAAAGTTAATAATTATTGTTTATTATACCCACACGTTTTCACGTCCAAATCAAATATCCGGAATTTAATTGTTTTATAATTCGTTCAAAAATCAGGATTTTAACTTTTCGGCCACCCTGTGTGTTATTAGGACCTAATTATTAGCAGATTTTGGTAGTCAAAACAATGAAAATCGACACTCGAGGGGTTGAAGGGATCCTGAAACAATATTAGATCCGCTTTTACCATATTCTTCCACACGTGAATAATTTTGAATGATGATTTTCCTCCGTGTCAAAATTTTAGTTCAAACAAATTTTATTTATATTTTTAACTTTCAATAATTTTGACTGGTATGCGACAATACGAAATTTGGCGACGGTGGGATTGTTTTGATTTATATTGTCGATCGAGAAAGGTAGCTAGCGGCCGGGTAGTTATATCGACCGTGGAAAACTTGCTGCCCACCGGTCGAGGTAACAATATCATTTTTCTCGCAAATCCCTCTTTCCACAATTCGCGTTCGAAATCACAGTTTCAGCCTATCTGGCGCCTTTTGCCAGATATAACATTGAGATTGGACTTTTTAAATTATAAACCGCGTACAAATAAAATTTAAACCACAACAAGCGCAGTGTTTTATAAAAAAGTTTAATCGTATTATTCCTGCGGGATTTTATTTCATAATTCTACCACATCCAGTTATCGTTCAACTATAAATTAACAGATTGCTGGGAAAGTTGCACCTAGGGATGAAGCTCAATTTAAAAGGATAAAAAATGTGAATGTATTATGTAATGAGCTAATATTTAGGTAATTTTTTATTTCGAAATGTTTTAATTTGAAATTTTTATTGTTGGTCGGCTCATTGTTTGTAGGATTCGGGAAGTCATAATTTCTCGCCCGCTAACAGCGGCTACTCTGTATTTCTCTGCGACTACAAAGATTTATCACAAATCTTATTCATTATTCCAGGTTAAACAACAATTTACAATGCGCAACATGAAATCCCCTACCTATGCCTCTTGGTATGTCTCCGAGGATTCATTGTTCTACGCGACAACTTAGTCAAAGACTTTATATAGTGGATTGCATCTTATAAATGTTATAAATCCTCTTGCTTTGCTCTTGTCTGACTTCTGTGGGTTTACTTCCGTTTTGACAAACTCCACGCGTTTCTCCTGGATAGGAATAAACTTAAGCCAATTTACCAAAAGGAATTTTGTTGTGATGTTTGCAAATCTACCTCACATTGCCTTGAATATAAAATCCAAATGAAAATTTTTACCCCATTTTTCAAATATTCCGCCATCACATCAACACCTGATCACGATAATCCGGCTACTATTTTTCCTATTGTTAAAATGTAGTACGAACATTAATAGCAATAATGGCTATTTGATCGTTGGAAATTCGCGCAGTGCAGTTAATGCTCTGCCAAGTGCTCCCGGGGGTTGGAGCGTGAGAACATCGCTAACACCCTCTCGAGGGACTCCTGGTTAGAGTGCACAACAACATGCGCTTTCTGAAACTGTACTTGACACTTTTCCTTTAATTTTATATATTAATTACCTGAAATTGCTTCAAATACATTCGATTACGACTTTTATCAATTTTAATGCTATTTTTGTTATTGCAGTAAGATAAATAGGTCACTGTTACAATTTTCAAGGTTTCAGCCACGATAATAAATACTGCATAAATAAAAATTAATTCAAAAAATCATATAACGTTTCTTTTACAGCTGTAAAAAAAATATTATCTACTACCTTGCCGAAAAGTTCACCTTCGACATTTAATAAATTGTTACCCCTGTAGCCAACCAGCCCCGGCTTCTCCTTCAGACTTTAAATGAAATTTAAATAATCAATTGTCGGTGGAACATTGAGATGGTGATGACGCGAAGCTTCATTTTAGGTTATTGCATGTATATAAGTTTAAAAATTTATATTTGGCGAATGCAGGTATATTTTCGGATGTTCACGAAACAGTCATATTCTTTGCAATTTCTGATTTCATCAACGGAGATGAGGATGTGAATCATTTATGAAGAACGTGATCTACATCGTCTGTTTGGTTTCATCAAATTTTAATCCCCTATATCGATAAAGGGTTTTTATTGTATTCTATACCAATATTTATGGGCTGCGAGAGATTTTCCACACCTACTGCGACGAGTTTTCTCTTGCGATCCCTCGGTAAGAATACAGATGTTGCATTCAACATTCATAATATAACACGTGGGTTGCTTTATGTTGCTGCGAGCAGGAAAAGCAATCCTATGAATCGTCGCAATATTCCGAGCCGAATTGGATTGGAAAGCTTCTAGACAGTGAACAAGAGCTGCCTCAGATAAGGCAGGTGTGTATCGATAACAACCCGTCATCACAAATACATGTTTCTTGATACTATTGGGAATCAACGGCGAGGGAAGCGTTGTGGAATTTAGTAACGAATAGAGAGGTAAAAAGAAGACTCGAGGGATTTCGAAAATCTTGTGTAGACTCACCTTTGTTTCTACTAGTCAGTTTACATTATTGGCATTACGAGAACTTGTCAGATTGAACGTGCACTGCTTAGTGATTTTTAAAATTTTTATTCCACCTTTGAGAAAGAAGAGTTACGTTAGGAATTTTATTCGACACGTCAACGGCACATCGTTTCCATTTTACTTTTGAATTATTTTATTTATTTTAAATTGACTCGAACGTTTTAGATTGAGACGACATTATCTGGGCACAATTTTCGAGGAAAACGGCTAGCTGGCTAGTCCGTAATTCTCCGAGATGAAGTGGAGATAGAGAATATACAGACAGGTGAATTGTCCTATTCCTAAGGGAAACGCATCACTGAAAAGAGGGAGCATAGACGAATGAGAAAGACCACAATTTCAAATCAATACTTGCAGTTTCCTTTCATCTACGAATACAACTCACGTGGAAGTGATTTCCGTTTCTTTTTTTTTAATTTCAGTTTTTGTATTCAGGTGGGTTTAGTGTTATTCGTTGGGAGTTTATTGTTTTGAGATGAAACGAGTTGGAAGATTAAGAACAAGAGTTTGCAAGAAACCTACTAACTTAACGACTTACCGGTACGATTAATACCGGTGGATTTAATTTGTTACCGGCAGTTTATTCCACAAGAATATGTAAACAGAGTAAGTTTACGTCATGTTTGTGAAATTATGGACTTGCGGTTTCTTGGGAATTTTAATGAGTTCAAGTCGTAGAAATTGCTTTAAAAATAAATTGGGACTCTGGCTCGGGCAATAAAAATTCGGACTTTGATGCAGCCACGACGACTAATCGCGCTGGCCGGTGATAATTTTTTTGGTCGAGGTGAGCTAGCGGATAGGTAGCAGTAAAGTTTAGCATCTGGGGAAATACAGTAGGAACTGAAAGGAAAAACCTCTTTGATAAGCAGCGTTTGTAATAAAAAGTAGGGTCCTGGTTATCGTTTCGATTTCATCGGTTCACTGGTCACTCCGAAGGGAGAAGCAATAAACTTTAATCTTTTACCGGCCACGTGTCACTTTTATATAACCACAAAGGTATTCAAAAAAGTCATATGTTATAATCGTAAAATTGTATTGCATTTTGTTGTTTGCCAATCAATCGTTTGGTGTTTCGTGTTTGACTTTATTCAAACATTTTCCAAGTTGGAAATAAAACGCGAGAGTTAACCTAAATTTCGGGAGCAGCATTTGCTAACTTTATGCATTTAACCTCCGAAACGAGCATCCATTTAAAATTCGAAACTTTCTAAATGTAATTCAATTAAAACTAAAAGGTAGTTAGGTGGAAATGTCTCGATATTTAGTAATTCCATGGTGCCCGGCAAAAGGCATCGTCAGCAATCCAGGACCCCTCGCAGGAACTGTAATGACTGCTTGTGCTGCAGGTTTCCTGTTGCGTTTGCTCTACTCTTAACTGAACGAGCTTTCAGTCTTCTCTCTCGCGAGAACCGCGGTCGTTCACGGTTAATTTCCAGGTAATTCACATCGAGAATTGCTTTCATCCCACAGTAACTGACGGACTTTCACAAAAACCCACTTTCGGTCTAAACTTTAAACGAAAACTCCCAACAAATTGAATTACTAGCCGTTTCAGGTACGCACACAAAAATCCTTTAGAATTTCAACTTTATAATCGAATGCCGAATTGAAAGTAATTAAAATAAAATTTTCGATTGGTTCACCTTGTGAATGTTTCAATCGGACCGTAATAAAAACGTTCAAATTTTCAATGGAATCCAACGGCGGATAATCAAAGAAACCTTTTTTTCGCTAGGTTAAAAAGTTTTTCTTAATGTTCCTCACAAATTAGGATTCGGAAATCGGAAGTCAATTAACAGAATTTTTAAATTTTAAATTAAAAAGGAATATTTAAATTTTCCCGTCCCATCCGAGCGAGGAGGACGGACGGACTGTCGCTTTAACTATTCCTTTTAATAGACTATTCATTTTCATCAATCATTGCTTTATTTATGTTCTGCCAGTTAGTATCCCATTTCTTTTCCCCTATTTATCGCCCACACTTTAAGCTAACTGATCGATTCGGCATCTGCCGTGTCTTACAAGGTATAGAGGAATTTTCTGCTTCCTCCAGTTAGCAAGTGTTGGTTTTGTTTGACGATTGATTTTGACAGTTATATTGGGTTCAGGTTAGCAGTTATTTGTAGTAATAGCACTCCATTTCCTTCTCTTATATGATTTGTTTGAAACGAAAGTGAAAAAATAATTTTTGTTTCAGGTGAGCCGCTCGCGAGCACAAAAAAGCGTGAGGAATTGGTGAGTAGGCACTAAATTAATAGCGCAATAGCAATAAATAATATAAATTAGTGTCTAGCTTTACGAGACTGAAACATGAAAAGTCAAATTGATTTATTATCGCATTATTCATTTTATTCTTATACACACACAACAAAGGAAAAACTTAAAACGACAAAAATCGTGCCACGTTCAAAGTCGTTAACTAACGAAGTGTATAAATGAAAATTTTTTGTTCTAGTTTTAGAATTTAATAATTGAATTTATTTTTGTAATATTGGCCAGAATTTTCGCGATCGTTACGATTATCTTTTAGATCTGTGCAGGTTTTCCTGAAAGGTTCATTTATTTCAATTCTCTTTAGAAAAGACTCGTTCTAAGAGCTTTAAAACAATAATCCTGGAATGAAACAATTCAAACTAAGTGAAAAAATAAAGGTGAGACTTTCGAATTACCAAGAAGAAAATATAATCAAATGGAGGTGGAAGAATGTGGCTGTCGGGGACAAAGAGACTCGAAACTTGTAGAAAACTTTTCTTTCATCAGCAGTAATGGTTTTCAATTCTTCTCTGCTTGCGGCATAACCTGAAGATCCGGAAATCTAGTTTTGGCGTGAAAGCGGTTAAAAAAATTAAAATTTTTCCTTTCCTCCCGCGGCGGCGGCGGCTTTTCAGGTAGTAGTAATTTTTCACGTACGTCTCGGGAGTGCAGTTAGTTATCCTTCATCCTTTCAGGAAACTACTTTCTGATGGGTAAAAAGTCAACGTTCTAAAACACTAAACGTTTTTCAAAGTAAACTTTTCGCGCAAGCTCGCTCATATTTTCAAGATCGTCAATATCAAAATTTACTTCGGAAACGCTCCTTTTCAGGAATATCGTAAAATAATAAATCGGGTTTCCATATCGAAAAAATGACAGGTGGGTAATGTCGTTGCGATTCCGCAGGAAAATGATGCGCCATTATCGTTTCTTTTGGAAGGACGTGGACTTGGGTAAACGAGGCATAAAGTCTTTCACCTTTTGCAATAATAAAAAAATATTTGGAGAATAAATCGGCAATTTAATTAAATTGAATTTTCTCCTCGTTTACATTTCGAATGGAGGTTAATGGAAGTTAATGCAATACATCGCGAAGGTATGTCTGCCGTTGCGGTTTTCTTTTGATGCCCATTAGCATTTTAATAATTTAGTGTCAACATTGTTATTGTTTAAAACGAGCTACTATTTTTAATACATCATCGGGACGATTTAGCTTTGGCATAGGTAACGACAGACACCTATAAAGCGCGTGTTTATTTTCATCTCAGCTTTTAGCGAGATATATTGATTCTCTTTGTTAAATAAACAAACCAAACTTGCTTTCATACCTTTTTGACAGGTATTTATTTTCGTTGAAATACGCGTTTGAATTTAAAAAATTCAAAATTTAAACAATTTACTTTAAATTATACACACTTTTTGTTTACCGATTCTTTAAATTGTAAATCATTCGTAACTATCGGGGGGGAGTTTACATAATTTACAACTTTATTATAATTTTATCTCGACGTCTACGATATATTAAATTTTATGGCTTCCATAATAATTTGATTTGAGACGTGCATTTGATTACAACAAAAATATCGTGTAAAAATCTCGGCGTCGGCGCCCGTAAATTAATAATTTGCAATATAATTATCGTAACTTGCTGCCGCTGTATTTTACACGTAATTGACAGTTAAGTTTACAGTTCCACACTGACGAATTGACTCGCTAAAATATGCCCAAGCAGTTTATTATTCTCAATTTTCAGTCCCGGTGAGATTTCTTTTAGCGCTCCGTAGTAGGTAAGAAGTTTTCCCGGAGAGCGCAACATGAGCTTTCCAGAGGTAAATGGTGGCGATTCGATACGCCTTTTCTAATGATCGTTTAGATTGCCGCATTACTTCGCACGTAAATCATTCCATTCTTAACTACCCACACTTTTTTCCCTTATAAAAGACAAATATAAATAATACCCCGAAAATCAATGGCCGCTTTAATTAGCTTCTTCGAGTAAATCAAACCCTAACTTTCCTGCGGTATAACAAATTTACAATATATAGGGTGGTCCTATCAAAATTAACACTCCTTTTCTTTCAAATTAATTATTTTTAATTATTTTATTTTATATATTTTGGGATTCCCCCGCCGCGCCGCCACAATAAACGGGTGTATGTTTATTTCTATAATTAATATTACTGAAAACGTAACGGCCGCAATCACAGTCTAATATAATTTACCTACCTTTTAAAATCCATTTAAATTTAATAAAAATTAAATATGTTTATAAAAAATATTTGAGTTTGTATTTAACATTTTAGAGCTGGCCATTTTTTATATTTCATAGGTGTTGCCGTGTGCAGACATTTTTAATGGCGTAACTAGAACATTATTTTGGTGGGGGAACCACAAACGTTGATGTAGACTTTAGTTGTGGGAGAGAGGTTAATTTATTAAATAGTTTTATAGATGGTAGTTATGGCAAAAATTATATTATATACAAATATAAAATTTCTGTTTTCATAAGGTTCCACTGAAAAAAAAGGTTCATTGTTGTGATGAACGAAATTAATCATATTGATGAACAAATTCATAAATACAATGATATTTTTCATGAATTCTATGAAATGAATTTTGTTCATCAGCGCAAAAATGATGTATTTTTCGTCCACTATTTTTTAGATTTTTGTTTTTAAGTTAAATTGCCCGATTTTTCATTTTCTCTGCTTTGTGGTCAAAGGGGGGGGGGGTGTGGGGGTACTCCCCTTATTTATAACCGCTAGATAATGGTTCAATCACTGGAAAATATAATTGATGAAATGTTTATCATTTTTCAACCTATGTAAAAAATTCATAGTATTGATGAAAAAATCTTTATTGTGATGAATTTTGTTGATCAATTTGATGAATTTTTTACATCGGCTGAAAAATGATGAATTTTTTAGTGTAACAGAACAAAACGTGTGCACTCGAAAATGACAGTGAAACTCTGAGCCTCTCCGCTCATTAAAAACATCCCTAAAGTCGTTCTAATTCGAAAATTACTAAACCTGAACGACAGGATTTTTGGTTTTAATCTAAATTCGACTATAATTGTGGGCCGTCCATTAATTTCATGAGGGTTTGTAGGGAGGGATATTGGAAATCTTACGGGTCCATACGTGGGGGGCGGGTTCGACGTATTCCTTACGTAAGTTTTTTTAAATATTCAATCAAACATAATTTTTTTTCTTTTTAAACGAAATTTTTTTAATTTTTGAAGTTTATATTGATTAATTTATATCCGGGAAGAATCGAAAAACTTTCAGATGGCCGTCTCCGTGCTTCGGAGGGCACGTTAAGCCGGAGGTCTCCCTAGGTTGATGATTTCCACCATCAACCATTATTGAAGCAGTTTTAGCAGCCGTGGGGGCTGAATGCTGGAACCTCCCCTATGAGAGAGGTTTATGTCCAGGAGTGGACGGAAATGTTACGAAAATCTATGTAAATTGACAACATCTTATAATAAACCACTCTGTGTTGATTTTCGATGATTTTGATGAAAAGTAATAGTATTTTTTTTAAATAATCCTTACGATTATCCTTAGATATTGGTAGGGAGGTATCACAATCTGTTAACTGTTGCACTCTTAGAAGGCAACTGCGACCGGCTCCGCCTTTAAAACAAATGCTGCAACAAAATGCTCGGTTTAATCACTTAATTTTCATGTTATCTTTTAAATTCTACAAAAAATTTGGTCGCAACTTTAAAAATCTGTGGACACACTTTACGTACTACTTCCTCGGCGGTAAAAAGGCAAAACGTCTTAAGCGCCACTTACTGCTTAGGAGGTTTTTCCTTTCGACCGTTATAGATAGGTAATTTGAATTAATTAAATATCCAACTTTAATTGTTTTCACAGTTTTTATTTCTTGACTGATGCGTTTTGGTCGCACACGGACCTTCATCAGAACCCGTGTCAAGTTATAAAATTGCAAAACGACTGAATATTTAACTATAATTTACCCTATTTCCTATTCCAAATGAAAAGGGACCTGAAATACACACTCAAGAAAAAAATGTAAAAATTTAGAATTTTTCTGGTCTCTTCTAAAAAATTGGAAGTTGGAACAGTTTAACCCCCCCCTCCCCGACTGTAAAGACGTGAGAATTACAAGTTTCATTTTTAAACAATAATTTTTATGTTTGTTAAGCTGTTTCCGAATAATTAAGGGTGGAAATAAAAAAATATATGCAGCAAAACAATATAAGCCAGCATTAAAGTACTTTAATGTCAATATAATTTAAAATATTTGTAAATAACGGACGGGGGGAAATAATCCTCGATTATTTTGGCTGAGGCTGAGAAATATTCCTGACCCCCCAGACCTCCCGGTCTGGAACAATTTAACCTGCGTGCTCGCTTTAACCTGTTTTTTTCCAATGATTCTGCACACGGAAGGTACTCATGTCAATGACCCAGCTTTGCTTTAGTTTTGAACGTTGGATAAAAATGTTTAGCCGGTATTTTTTGATGGGTAAACAGAATGTTTGAACTGAGCAAAATGAGAAGGAAAAAAATAAAAAATCTTAATATGCTTAGGTGGTATTTTATTAGTACTTTGAAATTTTTTGATAATTTAAATTTGCATCACGTAACTACGCTAACAGAATAAAAGTACTTTTAAAAACCTTAATCTACTTCACGTTCTTTGTAGATAAGAGATAAATTTGCAATTCGAAATCAGCGTGGAACAAAACACTAAAGATAGTGTTTTGATAGTTGTCTGGCGCAAATTTACAATGAACCTAAGTCAAAATGAGGATAAGACCACGATGTAGAGTAATCTTAATTCAGCTGCGAGTCCTGAAGCGTAGTAATTACGTTATCTTGGCTGTAAAGCGCGATCTTTGCTCACCTTGACGTCGTACGTTTAGCCCTTCTACCTGCGCTCCCACAGGCAATGAGGAAAGTTACTCGTACAATTTAGACACACGATTCACTCAAGCATAAAGGTGATAAGGACGTTACCGCTAAGGTGGATGCTATAAACCTTCTTAGTTACGGTAATGTCCCGATAGGGCTTATTTTCGCCGTATTATATTTATTTTGGAAACATTTTTAAATAGTTTATCGATTATCCTCTTCCCTTTTCTAACTCTTCATCGTAGATTTTCACAAGACTCCAGGGAATCGCGGATCTCGACACAGACCTTCGCAAGTGGCTTTGTCTTCTCTTACTCGACTAGGAATCAGTTAGTAAATCATGTTAGCCCGCTATAGATCTCTCTTCCACCGTTCCTCTTTATTCCGCCGTCCCTTGCATTATCTCGAGATTATCAGCACCTAATGATGTTTATTGTGTACCCCGCCGATGCAAAATTTATCGCCCCACATTCGGTTGCTTGTAAATAATTTATTATCAATTCCGTAAAGGACTTTCCGTGTGTGTGTTAAATTAATATCGAAATTACGCGTATAAGTAGGTAACTTGCAAAATCCAAAGTAAACACCTACTGAGCACTTAACGCCAAAGTGGTGTATCAGAATGCGGAAAATCCATGTCCATGCGATTTTCTATATTGAAGGGATATATGTGTACATTAGAACCCCTATCAAATCCAGCGATTTACCGAAAGTACGATATGAATATTCAGGTGTGTTAAGGGATTTTGGATATGCGGAGGTATTGAAAGTGATTCAAACAATAGGATCAGTGCGAGCTTAATTTGACGTGACGGAGAAGACGCTTTCTGCGCGTTAATTACCATTAATTATAGCACTGTTATGGAAATGCTTCGCAATGTCAATTAAATTGAATGATTACAGTACAGAGTTGTTTGATACTCTGACTTTTTTTGCAATTATTATTTATATAAAATTATGTTAGAACGATCGTTAAGAAGGCATTCACATACCAGGTCAAAGTTAACCTTTTGTAGGTTTGCGATCGATCTGCGCCCCGATGCGTGACACCTCCACGTTCTTTTCAACCTGGCCCTTTTGTGCCCTTACGTTCTTCTCCCCCCGAACGGACCTTACACCTGTCACAAACCTGAGTGAGCGCCATCGTCCCTGCTTACCTAGCTTTCTCCCCCACTTTTTAGTCGTCGCCATCACTGCTTTTGACGATTCTTTTGTTCCCAAGATATGATTTAAGATGAATCTCTCTTTAAGATAAAGCTTACCTTAGCCATTTTAGTACTTTCCGGATTACTTTTTTCTACTCTCTCCTATCCAATTAAAAATGATATTTCGCAAAATATGGAACAATCGCGCCGATTAACATACTTCCTCGATGTTTATTTTGACGCATTTCATCCTTGAGGGTGTTTTTGTTAATTCGATAACCTCATTGATTATCGTTATTAATATTAAATTTTAAGGAAAAAATAAGTTTTAATTGGACTCGTGAATCACGACTGCTCTAATTACCATTTTTTTTCTTGACAACTTAATTATTGTGACAAACTGCTAGCCCAAGTTCGATTGTCTATTTTACGATAGGTGGGAAGAGCACGCAGGAATGTACTTCAGCAAGTTTATTGCGGACTGAAATGGAAGCAAAAGCTATTCTGAGATGAGTTACGATGCATTATCTACCTATCAGAAAGGAAACTAGCGTATTTTTGCAGGTGTGGTGTGTGGAGAAACGCGATGTTGTGAACTGCGAATATAGTATAGGGGAATTGATCGTAAATATTGGCGGTTTACGTCGTCATCTGTTACCTACAGCTGCCCCACGTTTTACAGAAAAGAAAGCTTTCTCCATTAAGGTGAAAATTGGATGAGATTGAAAACTTGAACAAGTCTTGAATCGAATTTAATCGAAATTTAAGATTATAATTAGATCCGTGCCGTATAACATTATAAAAGAATCAAAAAGGATTTTACTAATTACTGAAACCGTCAAAAATTTACGAAACGTTCCGACGCGCCGGGGCGGACTGGCATTACAATTTTATACGATAACAAAAGTTGGAATTTGGCCGAGTTTCTTTCTGTAAAACTTTTTACATTAATAGTATATTGTGCTAACAGTGTATAAAGCACACGTTTTTTTTATGGGGTTACATAACGATCTGAAGATCAGCAAGTAAAAAAATTTTTATTAAGCAAAAGGTAAATCAAAGCATTTTCTTCTTCTTTTAGATAATAATTTTCGTACAAAATGTTAAAAAAGTTTTTATTTAAAAATAATTTTTTTCGGCTTGTATCATTTCTGATCTGACTTGAAAATCCTACTGTTTGAAATGTGACAAAATCAGAAAATTGAGGGGCCTAGAAGTAAAAGGGTTTAAGTGACTTTTAAACAATGCAGAATATCATACTTAAAGGGTATCCTAACTTGGAGGTAAAATAATTTTTGGATTTTTTTTCGCTTTTAATTAACACTAAAACAATAATTCTTTTTTCAAAATTTATTCCTTGAATTTTGTATTTCAAGTTAACTTTATAGGCATTTATTTCAGAACTACTGAAAATGCACTTGAATCCTTTTACTTCTAGGCCCCTCAATTCATAGTTGTACAAATTTTGTCATAGAAAGTCAGGGAATTCATAATATTTAAAGGACAGTCAGGAAAATTAAGATTTTGAGTAAAGGAAAATTTTTCTGAAACTAAGCAATTTTTTGTTTACAATTTCTTTCAGCTAAAATTCGAAAGTTTGAAAAAATTTTCAATTTCTGTCAAGGAAAACGTGAAAAAGTGAATGAGAAACCTGTATAAATGCTTACAATTTTTAAACCACTCTGCTTGTCTGGTAAACCTGGAATACCTGAAAAAGTCAGAAAATTTACAATTGTACAAATTTTGTCAGGAAAATTAAGACTTTAGGTCGGAGAAACATTCCTGAAATATAAAAAAAAAATGTTTAGGTATATTAAAATTTACAATTTCTAAATTTAACTAGGGTTTGAAATCTTCAATTTCAGATAGGGAAAACGTAGAAAAGTCGTGGAATTTATTTTGGTAAACCTGAAATACCTGAAAAGGTTAGGAAATTGTTTAGATTTTCTCAGAGGAAGTCAGGAAATTTATAATTTTTCAGCGACCGTTAAATTTAGACTTAGGGTCAGAGAAAACTATTTGAGCTTTCAGAAATTTTTCGTTTTCGTAAACATATTATTAGAAATTAGATATTATTAAAATTTACAATTTTTAAACTCAACTATTGTTCGGAAAGTCTGGAAAAATCTCGAATTTCAGTTAGGGAAAACGTCGAAAAGTCATATAATTTATTTTGAAAATGTGAGTGAGGAACCTGTAACATGGTTTCAATTTTTTAAACCGCACTTCCCGCTTATTCGATGAACAAATTTTATCAGTGAATTTATAATTTGTAAGCGACAATCAAAAAATCGAAGAAATTTTTTGAAGTTTTGAGAAATTTTTCATTTGCAGTTCAGAAAGTTCAATTTCATTTAGGGAAAACGTGGAAAACTCAGGTAATTCGTTTTGAAAAAGTGGGCGAGAAACCTGTAGGTATAAATTTTTAACCATTTTAATTTTTAATTTTAAATCACACTTCCCGTTTGTCTAAACCTGAAAGAGTCAGGAAATTTTAAATTATACAAATTTTATCAATGAATTTATAATTTTGAAGTGACAGTCAAAGTAATTAAGACTTTGGGGCAGGAAAATTTTTTGTTTACGCACATTATTACAATTTACAATTTCGAAATTTTAAAAGTCACGGATATTATTTGGAAATGCGTGGAAATCCAGCGGAAAAATATGCAGTTGTATGATATTTGTCTGAAAATTTTATCAGTAAATTTATAATTTTTAAGCGGCACTCTGGGAAATTTAGACTTAAGGTCATCGCCATTTTTTCGAAACTTTGAAAAATAAACTTTTTCAGACAGAAAAAACGTGGAAAAGTGAAAAACAGTTTGATAAGTAAAATAACAATAAGTCACATAAACCAAGGGGAAACTTGCAATTTTCCGCTTAAATTTTAATGCTAGATTAATTTTTATCATAAAATTGGGCTCAAATGTCTTCATTTTTATTAAAATTTATTGTTTTTATGAAAAGCCATAGTTTTCTATCTGTCCTTCTTTTCGTAAGTTATCAATCTGAAAAAATTGAATTATTACCGGAGGGTGACAGCTCAGTACGGCCTTCAGGCCGCACAACCTGGGCAATCGAGTTAATAAATAATTTATTTTGAAATTTTTATTATAAAAAATGTATCTGTCACAAAGAATGGGAAATTAATGTCTACCCTCAAGCCCTAGTTCTAAGGACAGTTTATTGTAACTAATACTTTGGCACTCAACGTGGGGCTCAAAAATGGAAAATTAATTAAAACAGCCGACTACAATCAGCAATAATAAAAAATAACGCCAAGGGAGAATAATTCAGGTTCAGTGATAAAAAAATGTTAACAGAAAGTAATAATAAAAACTACACAAGGCAATACCAGAAAATGCAGAGTAATGAAAAAAATAAGGGAAAATAATAATGAATTTATGAATAAATGAATGGTACAATCACAGAAAAACAGAGTACAAATGAAAAATACTTGCTAAATTTTTCCAGGAGTTAAAAATTGAATATTGGGAGTTTAAGAATATTTAAGCGTAGGAAAATCTGCTCTCCATGTTGGCGTTTGTATTTGACGGCGTCGTGCATAAACCAACCTTCACTACGACCGGGGTGGACTGGCAGCAAAAATTTACATTATGCAGCTGTCTAATTTCTTAAAATTACTGGATTTTGGAAATTCTAAATTAATAAATGTTAAAATTTTATTGTTTACAAATCAGAAAGAGCTTAATTTCTTGGGTTAAGTCATAGATTTTCCAGATTTGGAGAACGGAGCTTTTACAGCAATAATCCAACCAACCTAGCTTAGGCGGACTGGCACTGGTCGGGAAGCTTTCTCAAACCACATGATATGTTTTTATGCAAACTTTTTTTTTTTTTATTAAATAGCAATTTGATTGCATGCATTTTGATTATTGAAAAATTGAAGGTGTGTTGTGAGGGAATTTTCAATCGTTACATGATAATCACCCCCCGAGGATGCGTGTCGTGTTGAAGTGGTTGAATCGAATTGGAGTTGAAAAATTAAATCTTGTTGATGTTAACTAGGGAAGTGAAATGTAAGGTGAAGTAGTTTATGTGTCGCCACTCCGAGTGCCGCCAGATGAAAGAAACGAATAGGATAAATTAAAGAAAGAGATTTTCCAATGCAAGGGATGATAATAAAACCTACCCTTTTTAGTTTTTATATCCTTTTTCGTAGCTTACGTCATTTGCCTTTAACAACTGTGAAACTAATGGAGGTCGCCATTTCTTTTTACCTTGTTCGCGGTGGGTATTGTGATAGTGAACTGTTTTCATCGACTACCTTTCTCATTATTCTTGTGGGGTTGGATTTCGGTGGCAATAAAAGGATTACCGATATAAAATGCATTTTAAGTTGGAGTAGTTTGACTTTTAAGCTCTTCGTCTTCTGGAAAGCTCATTCTCGAATTTAGAAATTAATTTCCTATCTCTTGTATTTTTGTTAATGATAATAAAGTTTTTTGTTTTATGTCTTTAAAAATAATGCGTCACTATTTTAAATTAATAACTTCAATCAGTCAATGACCTTTTCTAAAAGCAGACCTATGTTTTATGGATCTATTTACGTTGAGGTTTTAGAAATTGGGGTTAAGTGTTTTTTAAATTTGTATCCTTGGTTTGATTATTTAACCACACGTGAATAATTAAAAGCGTTATAATATAAAAGTTGACACTTTAAATGGACTTTTTATTAAGTTGTTTGTTCGTCTTTTGATAGAAGCAATTTCAAATTTTGTCTCCTGTATCTTTTCATGTTTGGCTAATCAGATCCAAAGTGACAAGTGGTTTTAGCGTTATACAAACACGTTCTTGTAAATATTTTCCCAAAACATTAAAAATATTGACGGAAATTTAGGTAAACTTTTAAATAATTACGTTTCGAAAGTTTTATTTGATGCCGGCGAAAAAGTTGTGTTTTTCAATTTCTGCCTACTTCTGCATAAGATTGACAGACAATTGGCTGTCACACTGCTATATTGCGTTTTCTATTGTTGGTTTTGTTATTACTATATGCGGCTATTGTTATGTCGTCATATACGTGAAACTTTTCTTTTATCTGCAGACGGCTCTCTGTGTGAAATGAGATTTTTTCTTTTGTCCAACTAACTGCCATATAACGTCTGCTAATAAAAGGTACCAGCAGTTGCTGAAGAAGCTCTGACGCAGGTTGGCGTAAAGTATTATTGCCGTAACTGACTGGACATTTGAAAATTGAACATTCGACAACCGCAAAACTTTCATTTCGCCAAAACCGTCGACTCGGCTCAATTTTTCCTATCCATTTTTGACATATTAATATACAACGCCCATTACCTCTTCTGACAACCGCCATAATTTTTAGATAAAACCCAACTTCTTGCGAAACGCTTCCATGACCCTTCACCTAATGTCGTTTATTATTATAATAATTATTACGAACCACTCTTTGTATAACAACACGTTTAATTATTCTCGTTATCACTAAAAAATAAGTCATTCTCGGAGAGGTTATCGTCGTTGTCGAGAGTTATGTTATTCCTCCTAAAAATTTCTACGCCGCTGTATAATATTTTTTATGGGGGAGTGAAGCTGTGAGTGAGGTGAAGATTGGGAACAGCTGTGGAAATTCATTACACCTGTTACCTAAACTCACCGCAATTTTCCTCTCCTCTTCTCGACCCCACCGCACTCATCTTTTTCTCCAACAACTCATTATTTTCATTAACTTTTTGTCAAGTCGAAAAAATTGCTCGAGTGGTGGGCGGAGGCCCACAATGAAATTGTTTATTTTAAAGGAAATGCCAGATTGGTCGCCGCGATAGTCTCTTAAATCCATTCTTTGCATCAATCCATTACCGGGATAGTTTTGATGCGAAGTGCTTTGAACTCGACAATGGAAGTTAAGATCGGAGGTGAGCTTTGTAGTATTTGTGTAACAAAGTTGTCGGTTTGCAGCATCTCCCGATGCGACATGTAATCTTAAAATTACACCTTTCCTCCACGACTTTAACGTATAAAGTTATCTCCAAGAACGAGCAAGTTTTATTTTGTCACATTATTGCAATTTTGTAACGAGTTTCAAATGTAATTAATTAAGCATTCAAGTATCGAAGCTTTTTTGCATTTTTAGTAATAGGTTAGCGCGTGACAAGTAGTGAATACCTAATCTTGTCAAGACACAGAAGCTCTCTTCGTTTTCTCCTAATAAAATTTGCACCGGTCCCTGCAGCGTCTAACAACTCATTCGATAACACAATAAATAAATTCGGTAATTAAATGCGAAGTTTTTCGAAATTCTTGCCAAGAGATAATTTTTTAATTTGATTTTTTACCAAAAAGGAGGCGCGAATTTAAATTTTTCCAGCCGGTTATGTCCTTCGGACTATAATACCGTAGTAGCAGGAAGACGACACCGTAATCAGTTTAGGACAGGAAAATGAATAAAGGAGAAGAGTAGTCCACGACATACAATATTAAACAGCACCCTTGTTCTTATAAAATATACGGTCGATGGCATCGTAGTTTGAGGGATGCGCTAATATTATTTTACTCACGAACTATGCAAGGTGTGCGGTGGCCAATATAACATCATTGTCTATATTGCCTTTGTGAGATGAGTTTGGAATTTATTTTTGACAAACAGTAGCGTTCCTCGACGCTTTTATTAAGCTCACTCGGGGAAAACCCAAATCCACGCCTCTGACCAAAAACAAAAAGTCGTTCCAATCTAAAAGGGATCCGCTATAATTTCTACCTATTTTTGGTTCTCGTAAATTAGACTTCCATCGCTTCTTACAAAATTATTTTATTTTTCCAAACGGGGTGTTTAATATTGTGTCGGGGGAGCTGCCTTTTCCAGAGCTTTGATGATAAATACCGCTTATTAGCCGACCTTGTAATGAATTTACGGACGGCGTAAGACGCAGGTAATTTTCTTGGCAATTTGGTGATGTTTGTTCAGCGGTAAACTAATTTATTGGCTTGGCTGCTGTACAGACTCCCTACTATCACCTGTCGCCGTCACGACGCTCTCGAATTTGTCGTGCAAACTTACCCACTAAATGCATACAAATCATTTATTTAAAATGTTATAATTTTATTACCAACTTGCATTATTAAAATACCGCAAAATTAATTAGTCTCCAAAAATTATTATTCAAAAATCGAGGCAGACTTTCACAATTCTGGGTGGGGGTGCGTTCCTCAACTTCTAAAATTGTGCATTCGGTTTAGAACATTGTGCTCTTTGTAGTTAATAATAGCTCAAGATGAAAGAGAAACCCCAATTGCATTGTTTACTAAAACTTTTACGGTGCATTCATATTTAAAATAAAATTAAAAAAAAATACGAAATTTTATTTTTGCCGTTTCCCCTCAAGGCTACATTCGAGTGCACACGAACCTGCTTGCCCATCTTATATTTTTAAATAAAATCACCATTAGCGTACTATCCCCCCTGCGTGATGATCTTTCTCCAGAGGCAATGGAAAATATTTGGGAATTTTCTAATAAAATTAAATAATGAAAGTGAAAGCAAAAATAATAATAATTTGATTTTGTTGAACAACGGCGGACGAATTAATCCTTTTTAAGGCCCAGTTGTTCAGTTGCAGGTTAAACCAAAAAATTTAGGTTAACCTTTTTTTCATAAAAAACAGTTTTATATCGTATTTAATTGGTTAACCCAACTTTTTTGGTTTAACCTGCAACTGAACAATTGGACCTAAGAAACACAATGAAAATTTAGTTTTTTTTGATTGGAACACTAAATAATGTGCATATTTGTTTAGTTATTCAATTATTAATGTATTCATTTATTTTGTATTTTCGATTATATAAAATTCGTAAATTTTAATAATCTATTCTAATTTTTTTCTCCCCGGAGATGCTTGCGAATTTTGTTTAAATCGTTTCTTTCGTACTTGATCTGCTTGATTGCATCTCAAGTCTCACGTTTGGAATTTCTTCCATTTTTTTCCCTTATTGCCTTGAGGAAAAGGTTGCAGTTTCTGGTCGTGACCAGTTTGCTTATACTGGGTTGCAGGTTTTTGTTCTTCGCTTCCATCTTGAGCTTTTTTGTTATGTCAGACATCGTAGTATTTTCGTCAACTTTGATTATAACCGCTTCTGGTCTTTTGCCTTGTTTCTTTTTGCGAATTAGCATTGAATCTTGGAGACGTACATGTTCCCTGTTACTGCTTCGTCAATTGTTTCTTTTAATTCGCCCATTGTAGTTCTAAGCTCTCTCATTTGTTCATCAGTACAAACGGTATCTCAAATTGCCTGTTGTTTAGGTCTTTCACCGCCCTCCCGAGTGCCTGTATGGTTATTTTTAGGTAGTCTAATCTGACCCCGATGATCTTTGATGATGTGATTTTACGTAATATAATTGAGAAGAAAAACAAAAATTAGTACACAATGACCTTCCCATTGTTAGATTACAGCCAATAATTAATGTGTATTCACTATTTAAAATTAAACTAGTAACTAGATAACAATAAAAAATTTTCCCGTTTAGGATTAAAATACTTCTTCTATATCGAAATAGAGAAAAAAGTTGAAAATTTTAATTATTGCCAATTCTGAACAAAATTAATGTGTTCAAAATGCTTTCCAGCTGTTTTGACCACAATTGCTTGAGCACCTGGGGGGTATTCCATACCCCCCAGACCCCCCGGTTTGAAAGATTACAGGTTTGTCTATGTGATTTATGTTAGATTTTATTAAATTGAAACCGTTCCCTCTTTTTCGACAAATTCATCTATATATTGTGGCAGTGCGCACTTGGGAGGGGGGGGTTAGAATACCTCAAAATATCTTTGTAATGTATAGAATATTTTTCCTAGTATGACGGTTTCAGATATCAAAAGTTTGTTATATATGAAATTTAAGACTACAAAAAATATCAAGGGGCTTCAGAATAAGTTGAGCTGCTGGTCCCCAAAATGCTGGAACCGCCATCGACTTAATTAAATGTTTACCCTCAGTTGGTCATTATGGAGTTGGTCTTTGTTTAATTACAAGCAAAGTGCAATGGTCCTGATTTAACTTCTTGAGAAAAAACGGGAAGCCTCCTGCTTCCTTAGCATTCCAACTGTAATGAAAATTGCTTAGGATTCTTGGCTTAGGGAATTGTCAAAAATGACTTTGTTTTATTATTTGATTGGATAAAAAAAGCTTGCTTACCTCTTAAATAATTATTGTTCTGTCAGCATGTTTGAATTTTGTGTAAAATTATTTTCCATTAGTTGTATAAATCATGTTGTGAAAGCACGTGTTTGAAAATTTAAATATAAATTGGGTTTTAAAAATTTCATTAGTCACACTTACCAATCTAATTAATTGATATGTTTGACCATACAAAATTACTTTTTAAATTGGGGAATTATGAAACATTTCTGAGCGAGTTAATTTCTCCTTCAAAACAATTTAGACTGAAAATTGTTAATACTAACTTATTAAAAATGTAGAAATAAAATAATTCTGCAATTACTATAAGCTAACACCCCGCACGCTGACCCAGTTTTAAGTTCTAATGAATAACATCAATTATATTGTTCAACATTTGTTAACGCTAAAATGTGCGGTGATCCAATTTATAATAAAAGTTTACAGCTGTCTAAGCTTACAACCTACAATTTTATTTTATTTTGTTTTTATAGTTTCAAGTGTTGAAATTGGGTAAGAAATATGCCTATTAAATGAATTAAAAGCGCAATTTATCATACGACATATAAAATAATTGTTTAACTTCGAATAAATAAAGCCGGAAAATTTTTCTCTCGGGCTAAAATATTTTGGCAGATTGAAAGAAATTTGTGAGTTGGAGATAAAGTATTTGTTTTAAAGGTAGATAAATTTAACGTTACGTTTTAATATTTACCGAATCAATTTAACTGTGTCCACATTTTGAAAATGATACGATTTATTTTTCCAAGGTGTATTAGGCTAAATGAAACGCAAAATTACACGACACACAATTAAACAAAGCGTTAAATGAGACGGACGCTAATTTTCTCTTGTAAAGTTTCTTTTTTTCCCCATCAAGCGTAGGTACACATAATTTTCCGCCAGTTAAAAGATTTCCATTTCAATTATCAGAATTTCCTTATTTTGAATAACTGCTAATTATGTATGACATAACATTCGCCGATAATAACTAGTGAGCTTCTATAGAGGAATCTGTTCTGAAAGAAATCCAGTTTTTCTTGTAATAAACATGGGAGCGTCTTTCAATACTTATTAATTAATTGCTGCAACGTAATTAACGTCACAAGCAATTTGAATGTTACTGTTATCTTGTCGAGCTGAATGAAAAGAGGGCGTCTATAATCAAGATTGTACCTATAATTTAAGGCATTCAGTAACGGTATAAGTATGTCTTAATGAAACATAATTAGGGAACTCGCGGAGGTGTTTCGCCGATCTATTAAAATTTCATGACGATGGTGCCAATATAAATCAATGTAAACGCGTCTCAGAACCTCCCTTCGCCCACCTTCTTTCAAACAATAAATTATGCTTCCTTATACCGGGTATATTTAGAAAATTTACTGCCAAACCATTAAATTACAATTAAATTATTCTTGCACATGGGTAATAAACAGTTTTGCTACAAAATAATCTTTTTTTAATCGTCAAATTGGTTCCAAATATTTTATAACTCGGTTTTATTGCTACAGTACTTCATACCTCCCAGACCCCCCGGATTAAGAGACCACAGGTAATGTTTTCTTGGTAAATTTTCGAATTGGTGCTAGTTCAGGGATTATTTTAAGGGCAGGGGAAACAGCGTTTTTCAATTTTTGTATTTGTAAAATATTTTTATAATTTGGGTAAATTTTAAATTATTCTCATTACTGTTTTTTGTTACAGGTAAGAATTCAACTTTTTTACAAAATATCCTGAAGTAAACCTTCAAACTGCTGCATTACAAAATCAAGTAACTTGTGAATTAGCTTATTCGCGGGAGGTAAGGAAAAATAAATTTATTCCGTTTTCCTATATTATTTTGTTGTTTTGTTTTTTAAGTTTATTTAAAGATGAAATTTGCTATCCTTTTCTGGGCAGACCTGGCCCAACGCCTGTTTTAAATTCGACCTGCAGATTAGGCTAGGTCGAAATTTTAAAAGAAAATTAAATTTGATACTTAATTTTTCAAACTATCCTGTTTCAAGTCCTACAGCCCTTCAAATTGAACACCCTTTATTTGTTTGCTGCATTTATGCAGTTGATAAAATTCGTAAACTTGTAAAAATTACACTTCCTGCACGAGATCAGAAGGATCTGTAGCTTCCTGAACGCAGTTGGAAGAGACTGGGTTGTTTTCTTTTCATTCTTGTCTGAAAGTTTCTCATCAACAACTTTTACAAGGAATTGCGTTTAATGTAAAACGAAGTGAGTATTATTTTAAGATTCTAAATTGTGTTTTCACTGACGAGTAAACTGATTTAGGAATTGGCAAAATCCCACTTTTACATTTTAAGCTTATTGAATCGATCTGAACTTTTTTGAAATTTCCATATAAATCAATTTCCTTTAGTATCTCTTTGATCCTAAACAAGTATGAAAATCGAGTCGTAGACATGTGTGATGTTAGGGTGACGGTAATCCCATCATTGCAGGGAAGGTGCGCGTTACCTTCATCACCAAGCACATTGTGAGGATTCGGTCGCCATACATAGACAGATTAGGAACTTCGTCAAACCCCGATAATGACACAATGTGGACGTTTTTATAGAGGGTTTGTGTATGAAAAGTGGGCCCGATTGATTTTCGGATTGACGCCGTTTTGAATAGTTTTTAGGGATTATCTGTTAGTGTTAAAATCAAACCGCGAAGCTTATTTTAAGCGGGCAATTGTTACCATTTTTCGGTTCTAAAAGTGTTTTTGGATTCTTAATTGATGATTCTTGTTAATAGGGAACGCTTAAGAATCATTAGGTGTGACACGCCGAAATTTTTGGCTTATCTTTCTTTTAATAATGATAAATTTATTTCAAAATTTTTCTAAACTACCTGTCACAAGTTGAAAAATCATCGAGTTAATTTATCCCGACGTCGTTGGTAATAAAAAAATTAGATAATTAATTAGTCAAATTTTACATGTAGTACCATACGCGTTGATCGTTTTATTTATCAATAAACGTCAAGCGATCCCCTTTTAATTATAATGGTTTCCGTTTTGTAACATTATAATCAGTGCCTTGTACCTACTTCGTCTTCCGACAGGAGCTTCAGGCATGTTATAAAATGTTTGATCCTTCGTGCTAATATTTGAGAAAGCTAACGTTACAAAAGGGCGAATTGAAGTTGGCGGTTCTTGAAACGTTTTTAATACCTCCCATGAACTCTCTTTCATTTAGACAACTTCGTTTACTTAATTTAGATCTGTCTAAATTTCCGACCTGGATTGTTTATCGCGAATAATTGAAATCCGTCCGGAATAATATTTCTTCGCGACCATGTCCATCCGTACGAGCTCATTTCAATATTGATTTTTGTAATGCGAACCTTCGGATCCGCTATTAAACTAACGCAAAGACAGTGTATCCAAAGTATACAAACTGAACAAGTGCATCTTGATTGCTTTGATCTGTAGACACACACAGATGCTGCAGGATCCGGTAACAGTAATAGGTATCGTCCCCTAGCGGTAGCCGTGAGTCACTCTGCAATCAGGGGTTGAGGTATCAAGTAGGTGCATACACCCCCCGGGCTAAATCACCCCTTACAAGCGTGCCTTGATGGAACTAAAGAGGTTAAACCAGATGGAAACGTCGACAGAATAGCTCGCTAATACTTGATTTACATTAAAACATTTTCTAATTAAAAAAATTGCCATTTTCGCACGTCGATTCTACTATTTACATTCGCTTTCGGTAATAATTTTAGCGAACATAAACAGTCAAATTTTGCAATATTCGCACAACACAATGACACTTTATTAGTATTCATGTGCGTTATTTTCGGTGTGTGATCGATTACGATTTTGCGTTGGCGTCCTAATCACGATCCAAAAGACAGGTTTTTGCTGTTCTACCTCCAATTTACCTACATCCAACAAAAACATTTATTCATTTAGCAAACTGCGCACATCACATGCATGACAATGCGAAATTATAAATTACGTTCAAATTAAACTATGTAATTGCAAAACCAGGGAACACATTCATTATACGTTTATGCTATGCTCCGCCAATAGATTATTCGATTTTCAAATCGTACACCATCAAAATGATGTTTGATTGAATTTGCATGTGACTTGTATCGTGATTTCTTTTTTACTTTTCCCACATTTCAATTCGTCCTAAAAATTAAAAAACAGTTTAGGTTTCCAACAGGATACTTTGTTTTCATATTCTTTTCATTTCCGATCAGCTACTTCAAAATCAAATATTTTCTAGTAAAATTCTCCATCTGATCAGACGTGTAGTGGGTTCCTTCACTTTGCGTAATCGCACTAAGGGGTTGTGGTCAGAGTCTATTGAGAATTTTGCTTTCTTTCTTATTTTTTAATATTTCTTTGCATAAATTTTGCTATGAATTAAATTTCTAAATACGGCTCTGCTGTGGAAAATATAGTTTTGCAATCTAACTACGTTGTCAGCTAGTGTTATTTGTGATCTATACTTTCATTTATTACAAAGTTTGTTGGGAAATTTGAAATAAAATCACAATTTGACAATAAGCAAAACCATCAAAATTCCAATCGATTTCGGGGCGCCTTTTGCTGGGAACAACAACAAAAATGAGAAACTCTTTATTATATCTTCTTTACGTTTAATAAATTGTAAATACGTACGTATAATTTACATAATATTACATTCTGTTATGTAATAGAAAAAAATTAACATGAACATAAAAGCTGAAAGGCAGACTATTAGGGACACACTGTATTACATCAGTTGTAGATTAAGAAGTCGAAATTAATTTCTCATTGAAAGAAAATAGAAAATTACAATTTATAAACGTCAAAATGTTTGAAAGCATCGAAAATAGCACAAGTCATTGTTCCATTAGCAATTAAAAAGTTACAAATTTGAAAGTTAAAATTTTTGTTCCGTCACCCCTTAAAAACATAATCTGAAACGGCCCGAAAATTAAAATACACGACTGTAGCTGTTAGCGAGCACAAGTAAAGATTTTGTTTACACGATTCAGCGACCTGTAAAGTAATCATCCTAAATCTGAGTTCAAACAATTTTTAACTAAAAAATTAATTATTTAATTTATTTCAGTCTACTTCATAATAAAACTTTTTATAATCTCATCTTCAAATTAAATATTATTACATGACATTGTTTTTGACGTTTCGCATTAAAAAAGTGTGTCTGTGTTCACCCTAAGGTGGTGGTTGGTGTTTTCACTTTGCGTTTATAAGAAGAGACGCTCAGGAAATTAAATTTTATCCTTAAAGAAATAAGTTGAGGTGTTCTTTCTGGTGTTGACGTCCTGAATGACATTTCTAATAGAAGAGCAGATGGTCTGATGAGCAATGCGGTTTTAATTTCTGCACGTATCACGAGTACAAAAATTAATTGTTATAGCATAATTCCACTTCTCCACATTGCACTAATTCGATTGATTCCTGCAAGAGGATACATTAATTTTCATCAGTTCCCATCCAATGTTCCTCTCTTCTCTAATGTTTTTTTAAAAATGTGTGTTAAAATGAACGAGGTGGATAAATATTTGTTTTCTAAGATTCTTGACTCAAGAATTGCTTAGACGTCACATTAATTTCAGTCACGTTTTATTTTAACAGGGTTTATACCTTGATATATTAGCAATGACAGGAAAATTGACACGAATATTGTAAGTAACGAAGATAAATTATATAAATTTAATTGAAAATTTTTGAGTTTACATATTTGTGGCCCCTTCCTACTTGCTACATTGTAATTCAATGAACTGAGCAGATTTTGTTCGATTTTATTTGCTTCATGAACGGGATCTGACGAGATTTATGGAAAGGAAATTAAAGGACCAATCGATCGCGCAATTTAAAATCCTTTATGGCGAAAGGTGAGAAATATTACCAGCATTCTAACATGGACAGTCTCTTTCTGAAGTGGTCTTCAATCGAAGATCGAATTGAGAAATTTCTCAAAAAAACTTATATTTTTATTTAATTAACAAACTTAAAAATTAATATCTTTCATCTCGTGTCGTCTACGACCACGTCGGCTTTCTGTTTTGACGCCGTTGCGCATTTTGCGCACTAGCTGAATTTAAGCCTGGTATTTTTAATGTTTTTATAAAAAATTTCACGCTTAATTTCGCCAAATTAATTAAAAACTGGAATAAAATATTTTAGTAATTTATAGTAATTTGGTTATTGCTTTATCGTGGAAAAGCCGCTTTGTCATCGAAATTGCGTTTGTTAGTATTTTAATTTCGGTAATTTTGTTTTAATTTCATCTTAATTAGCGCATGTAAAATAAAAATAATTAGTTTTGTAAACTATAAATTTTTAGGTGTCATGTTTGTAGCAGTTAATGTAATTTTTCTTTCTAAATTTACGCTAATTAATCTGGCACATTTGACAAAGTTATCGTGATTTTTTTCAGTACAAAGTAGGAAGATTTGTACGTCAATTTAGGTGAAAGGTCTTCTTGGTACAATTCTATCATAATGTGATAAGGATTCTTTAAATAAGTTATTGTTTGACCTAAATGTTGCAAATTTAGCAATATAAAAGAAACGAGTGCAGTATGTCGTTCGTTCCGCTTGATAGGAGGAATCTTTTGGCAATCAATCGGTTCACCTATCATTCAGTCGAGTCGTGGCGCGGAGCACATGGGGATACTTTTCCGGAGGAAACACAAGCGGGCAGTTCCGGTTTACCGTTGCCTGAGCGTTTCTTATCTTAGTTTGGAGCGTCCACCGACAGATAGCCTACGATAGCTGAAGTCCCCTGAAGCGTTTGTCTGACGGGAAAACAAATAGAAATACTGATTTATGGCTTGATTGCTTCCACGCCTCTCTGGTGCCTTGATAAGGGTGTAAGATAAAACAATTTCGAATGCTGCTTGCAAAATTTTTATCCAAAGATAAAAATTAATATTTTTGAATTTGAAAGTTTAAATTTAAACCACGTCAGCAGTATAGGTGCACTCTCTGGCTTGACACACGTCAGTTGAAATTTATGGCTGTGCAGAAGTATTTAGGTTAAAGTTGCTATAAAAGCTGTTGTTTACAAATTTTATAAATTTCAATTTTGTATTTATTTATAGGAGAAACAAACCTGCCAATTTATAATACATATAACAACCAACATTCTCACATTGTATTAGAAGGACGACGGAAATTAAGTGCACAAATACACGAAAATGTTGCAAAATGAAGCGATTGCATGTGTATTTAGAGACTGTTTACGACGAACTGAAATTTTAACATACAAAACAAATAACTCAGTAGCACGAAACACCATTCGATTATTTTTAGCAATAGTTAACATTGAATATTCAATGCATACTAAATAAATGTACCGTGCATTATTTATTCACCAAAAACAATATTCTGCTCTTGTGCTCAAGATTGAACATATCGTATTGTAGTAATATTCTTTAGTTAGTTCATCTTTCAAATTCCAGATAAGATCCACGTATTACATTTTATCGAATCTCTTTTCTCTACGGAAAAGTTTAAATTATTTTTCCGACTTCAAAAATCAACTTATTTATATTTATACAAATAGCAGATGCTGACGATTGACCAACAAAACAGAGGACGTTACCTATTTCATCTACAATCAATTTCTATAAAGTACAGTTGATTGCCCGGAGCGTAAAAGTCGTGAGAACGGGGGGTCCACCTGGCTTCGAAGAGAATAAAGCACGCGGAATAGGAGAGGCACGTGATCTATTCAATAGTAAGTATCGGTTTTGATTGACCGCCCAATACCCTGAGGTAACGGACAATACCGGTGATTATTAAAGGTCGTGTGCACCGCGTGTTTGTTTAAGTCTTTACAACCCCATTGATTGTGAAAAAAATATATGAAGCAAATTAAGGGGCTTATGAAAACGGATTTAATTTTTCATACTGAAAGGAATTCAATCTGATAATTTGATCAAATTAGTTTGAAGGTTAATCAATACTCAAAACTGGCTTAAATTCAATGGAGCAGGGACCTGCAAATATAACAGTGTGAAGCTTTTCAGGGGCAAATAAGTTCGAAATGACAGGAACGAAAGTCGGCAGATCACAGATAAAAATTCATCAAGAAAACTGAGCAAAAATCAATGATTTGAATATGCTATTTGTTCAAACAACAATTTGACACATCGAAGAGCGTGCGATTTTTATTACTACTTAAACTCAACAGCAAACAACACAAAATAACTTTAAAATAAAAAGGATACGCCCTTGAATTCAGAAAGGTGAAATGTATAAGTGTCGGGATAATACATTCACCGGGCATTAAAATCCGGACCCCGGACTCCTAAATAAGATCTACCTCGTTGGGATATAAATGTGAATTATGTTAATATAAATATTTTATCTAATATTGCGAGGAAAATCTTCTTTTAAGCAGCTAAAGTCGTGTGCTTTTCCTTGCGTTACCTTTTTCGAAGTAATCTGAATTTTGATAGTCCTAAATTTAGATTCTTGTTCATATAATTATTTCGCTTCGTTTCTTTATTTTTAATTGAAAATTAATTTTTTGGACCTTAGATTATTTCTATTATTCATGTTCTGATTTGAAATGGGGGGGGGGGGACATATTTCAAAGATCTGATGAAATAATGAAATAAAATTAAATTCAATTTGACAAGGGGTGATTGGCCGTGGAAATCTTGTAGGAAATTCGGGGAAATCCAAGGAAACCTGGTTTTAATTGCTTTAGAAAGTTGATAGGCTTTTTGTGTTTTACTTTTTTTTGTTTCCAATTTTCACAACGTAAAAGACTGAAACGGATGATTTTTTATTAAACTTCTTCCCAGTTTTTCTTATGTTTATTTTAATAAATGGAAATCTGGTGTACAAAAATTTACGCTACCCTTCCTTTCTTTTAGGGGGGGATTAGCATTATTTTTTCTACCCCATCAACTGCATCATCCATAATCTAATCTTTTACGTGCAATGTTCGATCTCCCGAATATTGGCGGTCAAAAGGAAAGCAAAGGACATTACTTAAGATTTCCGTGGATTTTTAGGAATTCCTCGGATTCCTGGGTTTCCTAAAATTTCTTTGATTTTCTAGAATTTTTTAACATTTTTTGAGATTTCCTAATGTTTTTTTAATTATATTTTTCTAAGAGTTTTTGATTTTTTTTTTAAATTTTCTGGGATTCTTAAAATTTTCTATGATTTTATTTGGATTTCTAAATTTTCTTAGAATATCCTGGAATTTCTTAAGATTTCCTTGGATTCTTAGGATTTCCTCGAATTCCTGGGTGTTCAAAATTATTTTGGTTCCATGGATAACTAAAAATTTCCTTGGATTTTTAGGATTTCCAAAAATTTATTTCAATTTCTTAATTGCTGGATTTCCTAAGATTTCTTTGGTTTATTATAAGTTTCTTGGAATTTTCTATGAATTCCTGGATTACCCAAGATTTCTCCGGATTTCTTAAGATTTCTTCGGTTTTCTTAAGATTTTCTTTGATTTTTTAAAACTTTTTGGATTCCTTAAGATTTCATTGGATTCTTAGGATTTCTTCGAATTCCTGGGTTTTCTAAAATTTCTTTGCTTTTCTTAAGATTTCTTCAGTTTTATTAGGATTTTTTGGATCCCTTCGGATTTCCTAAAATTTCTTTAAATTTCCTAAGAATTGCTAGGTTTCCTAAGATTTCTTTGATTTTCTTAAGATTTTCTAACATTTTTTGAGATTTCCAAATATTTTTTTAGTTTTACTTCTCTAAGAATTTTTGTGGGTTTTTAAGATTCTCGGGGATTCTTTTGGGATTGGTTTGAGGAGCGAAAAGACGACTGTCGCTGCATCGGAGGTAGTACAATGGGCTCATAGTTTAGCGGCCCAAGGGCGTTTGGGTATCTTTTTCTGCCCTCCTACCTGAAATCCAGAAGGGATTTTTTCTTTCTCTCTACCTTGTAATTCTGATCAGGGACGGCTTATTGGGGGATATAGGGAGCCTCCCCAAATATCTTCGAAAATGGACAAAAGTTGGAGTGGGCAAAATCGTCAGTTTTACCATTACATGGTTAGAAATCGAGAGCATTTCTTTCAAATAAGAGTTGAGGACTGCTCCCCCCCCCCCAAAGTGTCAGTCAGTCAGTTTTGACATTTTCACAAATGAAATCCGCTGTACAAAGAAAGGGAAAACTGGAAAAGTTGGTGTTATTAACTACAATAAACTAAGTTAATGTTATTGTGGAACTTTTAAGTGCGGCTCGTGGAGAAGTGCCGCTGTGCCCTGGCACGGTAAGAATCAAGCTTCGAGAAGCTTTTATTTAATTTTTAAATACAGTTTTTTAACGCAGGGGTTAATTACATTTATTAAGGAATCTGATAAGATGTAGTTATGAAAATCCAAAAAGGGTTTTCTCTATTTAATTGCCTAGATGGTTGTGGATAATCGTAAACTTTTCAAAGATGGCATTTTACGTAAAACTTTTTTCTTAAAAAAAGTTTTAATACAGGAACATTAAAATATTTATAAGAAAGTTGTAAAACTCGATAATTATAAAAGTTGTGTCCCTTGCTAATGTTTATTCGTTTACTTTGAATATCATCCGCCGCAAATGTATCATCCTCTACTACTACCTACTTTGTAATTATTTAATTTGCATGGTAAGTGATAGGTAGAGGCGACCCGAGGAGAACATCAACTTTTTGCCGCTCCATCCACGCTCACCTACTAACTTATTCTTTCTCATTAATGCTCTCCCCTGTATGGTTAAATTTAAGTTTAAATTAAGTTATCTTCTTCATTACGTTAAGTAGTTTAGCCATGTTTTAAAAATTCCGTATGCAACGTCCGCCCCACAAATTTTCCTCGAGAAATCTTTAATCCTTGCTCACTTTAAAGGGCTCTTCACCTCTAATTAAGCATTCAAATGTATCCAGGATTTTGTTTATTAATTTATTTATGGAAGGTAGGAAATAAAATTTAAACTTTGCTGATTAAATAAAGCGCGACATTTTTTAGTCGTTTGAGTTTGCGGTTTGTTACAACAAAAAAGTTCAATTAAAATTTGGTTTTATGCGGAAATTTAATATTTCCTGCGCGTCTGTTCCAGTAGGATTTTTGCAGATTGCCATGGGACCTGGAAGCTGCGAGGTGCGTATTTATACCGGCGAGGAACGCCGGTGAGACTGCCGGTCAAAGCAAACGTGATGCGACATCCTTTCATGTCACGTTCAGATAAAACCTGTGATTAATGACCACCGGTTTATCAAAATGAGATTTTTCTCCGGCCAAACAAGAAACTGCTCAACTGGCTATATGAAACTCGTGATCCTGGATTAACTATGGTTTGTGTTTACTTTTATACGGCATTTTCAGACAGGTGAACTCATATTTTAGTTAATACTTGAATGATGACCTGATTTTGGGAAAACTTTATACGTCGGACATTATTAATGACTTAACCTGCGGAAGTCTGGTTATAAACGTTGTTTAAATACAAAATAGCCGACTACACATACATATTATATGCCTCACGCTTCGTTGGCCGTTGCTATATTTATATGTCTGCGATCGCGATGAAAGGTGGACCAAGTACAATAATAATAATATTAATAATCGGATTTTTTCGTGAGAAATCAGATTTAAATGGGCCGTTTGTTTATTTTGGTATTTTAATAAATATGCGAATCAGCGATGAAGTTCATGACATGGGTCCAGTAATAGAGCTGTTAACACAATGCTAGGAATGTCATTCCTTTGTCGACGTCACCAGAGAGTTGTATCTTTGTGGTGGCTATTTGCGTCACAGCATAGCAGCGTGCAGGTGATCCCACGTAAAGCTAACTTTAATTAGTTCTCTGTCAAAGCGACATACTGCTGCTGTCACTTCTCGATGAGGAGGTCCGTCACTACTTGTACACTATCACCCGAGCAAACATTACACAGTAGCAGGGACTAATATTTGCCCGACGACGTTTCTATGGAAATGAACGGAGGAAATTGTTACTTAACGTAATGTCGAAAACGTGTACTTAAAAAAAGCGTTTTATTAACACTTGGACAGCTTTCGTTAATCAATTTACCCTGAGAGGCTATAACCGTGAAGCTTTTAATGACAGTTATCATCAAGTTATACGCTAGTAAAGTTAATCGTACTCGCTGCGCTTGGTGGTTTCGGCCACTTTCAGATCCTCTTGGAAATGGGAAAGTTATGTCGACGCAGGTTAAACGGATTATTCTATCCAGATCCTGGATTCGCCATGATACAGGTTTATGAGTGTGGGCAGGTCGTCGAGGTTGAAGACATCACGGCCACATTTTCCTTACACAGTTCCACCACTTTGCCCATTATGCAAGTTGATTGTAAGCTCAAACAGATTATAGACTCGAGGATGTTTCCTGTTTACTACTAATCGTTTAACTAAAAGTAAAGTTTAGCAGTTGGAGGACAATCCGAGGCAGGGCTAAAAGGAAAATTAATTCCGCACGAGATGCGATCGTCGCGTCGTCAGGTATGGGAATAAGAGTAACGATAAAAATATTAACTAACGGTTTGTGAGGAAGAGGAGTAGTAAAGTATTATGTGATATCAAAATGAAGAGGGTGAACGAAACGAAAGCAAAATGTGTGAGTGACGTATGCGTGATCCTACCTATACAAGGTAATCAATCATCGTGGCTTTAGTAACTGTCTAGTACACTTCAAGTAAACTCTTTAATGCAATTAGTAATTTTATAATGAAAATTAGTCACAATGTTATTCTACGCAGGCCAACCAGATAAGAAAAACAATCAATGTCCGGTGATTTATGAGAAAATCAAATTGCATCTAGAAATCGGGGCTTCCACCACAAGTATAGTGGCAATTGATTTTATCTACGGTTACAGAACATTTGCTAAAATTGGAAAATCGAGCGTTCACTTGACGCTTCTCATTGAGGAGTCCCTGGGGCGTCTCCAGCTCGACAAGTAGCCGACGGGGATGATCGCACCCTGTCCGTCGGGAAATAATCCCAACTGTGGATATCGCTTTTGTTACCAAACCATTCCGGCATACCTATTCAAGCACGTAACTTGAACCATGACCGGTGGTCAACCGAGTGTAAAGCGGGGTCTGGCAGAACGTGATAGCAGGAATTACGGATCAGAACAACGTAGTGGACGCGAAAGGATTAGTGCCGAGGTAGCTGTAGGTAAACTGCCGGCAGATAAGACATTTCATTGTAGAAACAGGTAATGGAGTAAGCAACCGACTGGAAATAACCGTTACGAGGAAAACGAGATACGATTTATCCATGAAAAACTATGAAGGTCATTCTACAATACATTTACCAGCAAACCACATTTATTGTCAAATAAAATTCTTTAATGTCGAAAAAGGAAAATAACTACTTTTTTTTCCTCCTAAATTGTTTCTAATTTTTTTTTATACAATTTCAACGATTTTATTTGCAGATTGTAAGCAAAGAGCGATCACTCACCGTAAAATATCATATGATTAAATATGAAAGCACGCACAAGGAATAAGAATAAGTAAACAGAAAATAAAAGATGGAAATTTTTCAATAAAATTGCTCACTATTTCGACGTCTTAATTTTTTACATTTTCATCTTATTTTCACAACAAACTAAATAATTGACGATTTTCCGGCATTCTCGCCCGTTCAACAGGGTCGCATCGGGATGTTTTCATGCCCCGGTCCCGATTACATTTTTTAAGTAAAAATAATTCAGTTGATTGCACGATTCTTAAATAAGTCGTATCCATTCTCCACGAACCTCCCAAAAGGCCATCTTGGAGTGGGGATAATCCATTTTTTTTCAAGAATTCCAGTGACTTCCGAGGAATTCTACAGATTTCCAAAGAATTCCAGTGATTTCCAAAAATTCCAGTGACTTCCGAGGAATTCCAGAAATTTCCAAAATATCCCAAAGATTTCCAAAAATATTAGGGATTTCCAAGAATTCTAATGATTTCCAAAGAATTTCAATGATTTCCAAGGAATTCTAGTGATTTTCAACGAATTCCAGAGATTTCCAAGGGAATTTCAACCACGTATATACAACTTTTTTGGGATATTTACATCTTCAGATTGCTGTCTAATCGCAGAAGTTTAATTATTTTCTTAATATCATGTGCGACGACAGCTGTATGTAGGACTCATCACTATTAAAAGGTCAGTAATATAAAATTGGAAATCGTTGGAATTCTTGGTAATCATTGGAATTCGTCGAAGTCATTAGAATTTCTTGGAAATGCTTGGAATTCATTAGAAATATTTGGAATTCTTGGAAATCCTTGGAATTCATTGGAAATATTTGAAATTGTTTGGAAATCTTTGGAATTTCGAGTCTTGTACACAATAATTTGTACACAAATTGTTCTGGATATTTACCCCTGGAAGTATTAGTTAATTTTTGGTTAATTTGCTCAAGACTAAATTTTTAGAATTCCAGGTTTGTTTTCTTCCTTGGTATTTTCTTTAATTCTCAGCTTAGAGATTTTCCTGACTGTCTTCGCGCTGTTGTGGTCCATCTGAACCGTTGCTACGAAGATTTACGACCCCTTGCGATGCTACCTATATATCGACTAAGGTTTTGCCTTTTTTTGTCCCTTGGTCGTGTCGTTTTGTTCTTATAGTTTTTCTCCTCTGGAGTAATCAAAGGAGGGTTTGGTTTTTTTATAGTTTCTTTAGGTTCCCTTGGTTCTCTTGGAAGTTTTATTTTGGTTTGTTGTCATTTGAAAGCACTTCCACAGTGTGGTCTTCATTTGGGAACAGATCATATAAAGTAGAGGCCGAGTGGGGAATCGCTGGAAAATCGGCCGCACGTGAACGGAAATTCAATGAAAACCCGGGAATTTAGAGGAAATCCGAGAAAATTTAGGAATTTTCAGATAATCTTGAAAAATTACGAAAAATTTAGGATATCTTAGGAATAAAAAAGTGAATACGGTAGAACTTGATTGATGTGTAACTCGATCGATTATCATATTTTAGGGTTGATAAAAACATACAATCCAAGATGATATTCGGGAAAATCTTTCCAGAATCTTGTAAAGGGAAATCTAGATTCTTTAACATAAAATTGACAGAACGCCGCTACTCCTGTAAGAATTCCTTTCTGCCATGTAGTTTCCCGGGGGGGGGGGGGGCAATTATTCCAAATTAGTCGGGGAAGTTTAGGTGAATCTTTGTATTAACAAAAAAGGGATTAATTTTGGTTTTTATGGTAATTAACGGTAATTTCCTACGCTACGACTTAATTCTTACGGTTAATTTGCGTTTTAACCGTAGCTTAAATAATAATAGGAGTAATTCGTAATTATTATGTTGTACTTCTATTAAAATATTGTTTCGAGATTGCAAAGGACCAAAGGAGACTTTGAAATAACGGCCATAATAAAAAGTTTATGCTATGGTTCATATAAGATACTAAACTAATAATAAAATAATAACCTCTACCGTATATTCAACTGGAAACTAGTGCTTCTCAAACTGTTTCATATCCCGGGTATCCCTTTTTTTATTTTCAAATTAAGTAATAAACAGACCCGGACTAGCTGGTGGACGACCGGTGAGTTTAAGGACATTTTACTTCTACGGGTCAAACCGGGAGGTCTGGGAGGTAAGCAATGTAGAAGTATAGTTTGGATTTGAACAAAAAAATTAAAAATTTGCGTTGTAGTTTTGAAGCACTTGCTACCCTGCAGTCGAGAGTGACTTCTTGAAAAGAGAGCAATGTGGTTATTTTTATATTTCATTGATCGAGCTTTAACGATTCTTGTAGATTTTCTCCCTAAATATTGGGCATGATTAATGGATCATTTATCAAAGTAATCAGCTCTTTAGATGCAAACCCTTTTATGTCGCTCAGTCTGGAAAGCAATTGTTTCTATTGTGGCATTTGTTATATTCGGAGGGATCGAACCCACCTTGCATACGTGATTTAATCCGCCCGAGGCTCGACACCTGAGTACATTGGCCGTGGGGGATAATGGATACTAAAAGTAAATGGAATGAGCTTTATTTCTAATGCTGTGTGTATGCAGTCAGTAGCTCTCACGTGGACACATCTGGTACGAGGTGCGCTGGGGTGGAGTATTGCTTCTTTGTCTGAATGCATGTGCATTGTAAAATCACCTCAAGTTACCCTCGTCTGCCATCTGCCAGTCACCGGTACCTCTGTAGGTTTCAACTCCCCTAGCGCAATCCAATTTAGAAGTGATTGCAATCTGCACCGTGCAAATCAATACGTACATTCAGTATTCTGCACAATATCAGAACTGAACAATATGCCTGTGCATGCTTATTGTGTCTCTTTAATTTACATATACAAGATATACTTTTATCACTTCAAATTGATTAATTTTAACAAATTTAGTAACACTTCCGCAGGGTTATTTTGCATATACTATTCCGTAATGGATTCCTTTACCGCTAATTTGAGAGCGGAAGTGGTCCTTGAACAGCTAAGCTGGAACAATCGTGTTCGAACATCAGGTACAAGTTCTAATAAGCGGGTTCACCAGTTCTACTGACGCCTTGCGGCAGAGCTGAAAGTGTGGAAATTACCTCATTTATTAGGTAAGGGTACGCGACCCCTGGCGCTGACACCTCTCCTTTGCACCTGCTGCCGAGTGTTATTGAGTTTCTGGCAGAAAAGATCAGATCCGTAATGCAAAACTACTTTTCGTTATGTATGAGTTGTGTCACGTCAAGACGACGTTGTAAATTCACGAGTTCGAAACAACATTTTTACCGGCTTTCCTTTTAAAAATTTCGAAATTGTTTTCGCGTCAAATCGGAAGGACCTTCGGTTGGACTTGGACAAAAATGCACCCATGGGATTTCCCGGATTACTTTGTGTTTTGTTAACGATTCGCTTCGTTACGGTCCTGAATTTAAAGGGTTTGTCCTGTCAGTGCGACATGTTGCAAAACGTGAAGCGAGTCCTGTTCAGTGGTCACCGTGATGGTACAACATTTGGTGTTTGTTACACGTTATATTCGAATCAAAATTATTATCAAGCATAAACTACAGTAATAACCCCATTATTAACGGTGCGACTCCGTTACATTTAAACGAATTGAAAAATCGGCTTATATTAGTAAATGGAAAGCGTTTATAAAACAATTTGGATGCGTCCTTATCGGCAATATAAAATCTAATCATTTTCCAAACGAGTATTTGTTCGGAAATCAGGCGCTTGTCGCGCCCTGGGAAAACTCGACTTTTCGAATTCTGAAACTCATCACACCTTCGACGGTAATCGCAATTTGAACGCCAATAATTCTTATGTTCTTTGACTTTTTCTGTAGTGTTTGGGTGTGATTTATTGGAAATGTTCTCCGATGATATTTTTCCGGATCTTATTACGTTTTCGATGTCAAAAAATATATAGACAAATAATAATTTAATAACTCGGGAAGTTAAGGATAAATAAATTGGACGATTAGAAAAGTTAAGGTGCACCGGTTAAATTGAATATTTTTTTATTTATAGGTTAATTATGTCTGCAGATAAGTGAGGGTTCAATGTTGCTAAATTTATGTAATAGGTAATTTCTTGGCGCCACACGTTTTTATTTGCCGCCATATTGAAACACTAGAGTCTAATAGAGATTTATGTCGGCGATTTCTCGGTTATTATTCAATAAATTACCGCCGGTTATAATGAACAGGCCCCTTAATTAGCGCAGAACCTGATATAGCTCCGGACACTGCCCAGTTATGGCCACTTGATTAGTTTAATTTGTATTCGAGAATCTCGTCTGCTTTTACTATGTTATTATCCAACGCACCTAAACTCAATTGTCTTTTCCATGTCCCAATAAAATTTAATTCAATAACATTTATTAAAAAATATCATTTTTAATTATCAACTATTTTTATACCTCGCCGCTTATTTTATCGAAATCGTGGACCGACATATGAATGGGCTCGTTTGAAGTTTTTTCTAACGATTATTTTCTTATAAAAAAATTGGCTTCTGACTTGTTTGTAAATAGAACTAACGTAATAAAATGGAATTTTTTCCCTAACTTTTTATATGACATTATTTTTAAAAATTAAATCCATTTATAATTGTCATCTGTTCCAGCTTGCAAAATAACGGACTGAAACTCACTTTTTTTGTCGTAAAAAGATAATTTCCCCCTCTTCTTTCGAAAACCCATTTTCAAAAAGCAATACAGTCCACTGTTTTTGGCATAAAAATTCTGCTCAACCGAAAGGACCAATTTCACGTTTTCAAATTTTGAAAATGAATTTCGTGATATATTTGGGTTACCGAAACTCTCTATTTTGTTTGACGAGGTTTGGTCGCTGAACTGCACGTACAAACTTTGGTGATGCAAATTAATTATAATAACTTAAACTTTTCAAGTGTTAAATTTAGGTTAGACGAATTTAATCACAAGAGTTTGATTTCGGGATTTGGAAATCCTCTTGAAGAAGGAGGTATTGTATTTACTTTGTATGCATAATGTATGTATCGAAGTGTTGACAACATTTATCTCCGAAACTACAAGAACTATCAGTTCGATTCTTTTATAGCATCTTTCTTTCATGTCCGGACACGGTTGTTTGTCATAATTCACTTCCTATTGTTCTGATTATGTTGGAAATGATGTTAGAAGGATCAGAGTAATTGTTAGGTGCATTTACAGGAAAATCTTTCGAAAACTTCGCTCTGGGCACATAACCTGCTATTTTTTGAACTACTGCCTCTGCTTCGAGAATATTATAATATAATAATATTCAAGTTAATATCATCAGTAAGTTGGCTGAATGATTTGATGACTCTGATGTTTGTTAAATTAATTCTATTTAAATGAATTTTGCATTCTGTCTGTAGTCTGTACTTGGTGATCTTAATTCTATTATTTCCCCCAATTATTGATTTGCGACGAATGTTTTGAGTTGAATTCAAGCGAATTTGAGGTGACTAATTTTGTACATTTTGTGTTGGTATTATAAAATTAAATAATAAAGTATATATTATATTGGTTTATAATAAAAATTACCTAAACGTAATTTTGAAGTTGGAAAATACAAACTTGAAAATTTCAACAGAATTTGATAAATCAAAAGGTAAAAAAAATGGATTTTCGGTTGTGTGGATAGATACTTCTTGCAAAATACATATCGGGGACCGGTAGCAAACTACGGTTACAGATTTCACCAAAATTTTTGCACTGGGTGGTAGGTATGGTCTATATAGTGGATATAAATAATAAAATTTTCGGATGGTCCAGTAGTTTTTCTAAAATTAATAAAAATTCTGGATCCGATATTTGCCGTGGTTGCGCTTGTCAAAACTGACTCTCCGCCAACTCTCGCTCGGCTCCGCCTCGCTTCGAGCGTTCCGAAACGTTTTGACAGGCGCTAAACTCTTTAAAAACATCATTTTATTCATCTTCACAGGGGGTACATATCCAGAACAATTTGTATACACAAGACTCGGAATTTCAAAGAATTCCAATGATTTCCAAAGAATTCGAAAGATTTCCAAGGAATTTCAAATATTTTCAATGAATTCCAAGCATTTCCACGAATTTTAATGATTTCCACGAATTCCAATGATTTCCAAGAATTCCAAAAATTTCCAATTTTACTTCTGTCAAACTTCTGTGATTAGACATCAATCTGAAGGAGTAAATATCACAAAAAAGTTGTATACACGTGGTTGAAATTCCCTTAGAAATCATTAAAATTCTTTGAAAATTTGTTGAATTCCTTGGAAGTCTCTGGAATTTTTGGAAATCACTAGAATTTTTTGAAAATCACTAGAATTCTTGGAAATACCTAGAATTCTTGGATATCCTAATATTTTTTGGAAATCTTTGGATTTTTTTGGAAATTTCTGGAATTCCTTGGAAGTCTCTGGAATTTTTGAAAATCATTGGAATTCTTTGAAAATCATTGGAATTCTTTGAAAATTACTTGAATTCTTTGGAAATCACTTGAATTCTTTGGAAATCACTTGAGTTCTTAGAAATCCCTAATATTTTTTGGAAATCTGTGGAATTCCAAAGATTTCTAAGGGAATTCCAACCACGTGTACACAACTTTTAGGCTTCTATACAACGTATAGGAAGAAGCCTTATGATCTAGCTCCGTGTCCGTCTGTCCGTCCGCATAATTCAAAATAATAATTCAACGCACGTTCTTAAAACAATTTTACTTTTATATAGAATATTTTTAGATTGGTATTAATTATTCAGATTATCTACATATATATTTTTTAATCCGATATTCTTATTTTGTATTTTTAGAGTAGGTATTTTACGTGTTTTATAAATATTTCATTATGGATTGTGTTTTATTTGTGGTTTGTAAATTGCAAATATTTACCTATAATGGTCGAAATTAAAAAAAAATATATTACAATTTCAGACGTTAGCGTTTTCCTTATATAGTAAAAAAATCTACCTAATTAAAAGATTAAGGCATTAAAAATTGGAATTAAATAAAACCCAAAAAATTTAACCTACCGAAAAAGTAGATGTATAGAAGCCTAAGAACTGTCGCAAAAGCGAGTTCCACCTTTTTTGGAATATTTACCCCTTGCATCTTCACCTCATAAGAAAGCTAAAATTGTACTCTTTCAGAATATTCCTTGGTTTTCTTTCCTACTTTGAAGAGGGACAGCCGTAAAAACTACCTCTAACCAGTCTTACCTTTGCTTCTTAAAAACTAATATGCAATTACTAGGTCATGATCTTTTAGCATTTAAATGGTGCGGAACTTGATTGCCAAGGTTGTGCGGCCTGAAGGCCGCACCGACCGAGTAGTCGCCCGAAGCTATCCGAGGTTTTATTTAAACTGAACTAATTTGGCTCTGCGTTGCGGGAGATGGGAATTTAAAGAAGGCACGCAGCTTAAACCGTAACAGGGATAAACCGGGGGGTCTGGGGGGTATGGAATACCCCCCAGGCCGATGTAAACTGTGTAGTCGCAGATTTATAGCTTGGATTTGAGCAATATTTTTAATGAAACTAATAATATTGAGCTTCTTTTGTCTTATAAATAATTAATTTTTTTAATTCTTATCAGTTCGGGCCTGATAATAAGCACTACAAAATTAAATTAATAAGAAAATTTAAAAAGTGCGTTGTCGTTTTGAAGCACTTGCAGTCGAGACTGCCTTCTTGAAAAGAAACCAATGTGGTTATTTATATAACTATTTAATTGATAGAGCTTTAACGATTCTTGTAGATTTTCTCCCTAAATATTGGACATGATTAATGGATCATTTATCAAAGTCATCAGCAATTTTTTTTGCTCGTTTAGTACTTTGACACAGAAGTTTGCTGTTCGAGTAAAGGGAAATGTGGGGAATCCCGGAAATCTTTTAAATGGAAATCCGGTGTACACCCCCCCCCCTGTAACTGGTTCAATGAAACCAAACTTTGACAGTAGTTTTAATGCAACATTACAATTATAAAATTGTTAATTTTGGAATAAATTGATCTTCTTTTGTACCAATCAACCTGAATTTTGTTGATAAATTTCTGAATTCGTTTGCAAGAATTTTCTCCGGGAAAGCGGACACACATAATGAAGCAAGTGTGCAGTTTATCTGATCACAATAATCTTTCTGGATGTTTGCCATTCATTATTGGTTACTATCAGCACTGCGATGGCTATTTTTAACAATAATTGCGATGGTTTGTGTTAATTAGTTCATCATTGCAAAGGATAACACGAGAAACCTTTGGAATAAATTGTGTTTTCCTGCGTGGTTATTGGTTATATCGGTTCAACAGTTGATTTGAAAAATTTGTGTTTAAATTTTAATTTACGGTTTATAAACGACGCATTTAATGCTCGACTTGATGGCATCGATTTGAAATAAAAATTAAATTATGTTTGAAAACTAGGAAGTCGATGAATTATCCACACTACATTGAAAATAGGTGAAAATTCACTTGGTAAAAATGCAAAAATGTAACAATAAATCAGCCCTGAGCTTTCGGCCAGCTCGAGCAATATTAGTTCATTTTTGGTTTAAAATGTTGTAATCGATAGGCATTCACATAAATCTTGGTGACCTTTTTAGCAATAACCTCCGCCACCCACATACTTAAATTAATGTTTTGTTTAATAAAAATGCTACAATTTCAATTACCCGTATCGTTGCTAAAATTTAAGATTAATCTCGATGTATTTTAACCGTTAAATGTGTTAATTGATGACAAAACGTTTCGGAACATGCAATAATTTACAAAAAAGCGCGCGGTCAAAGGATTTTTTATTTTGTAATTTATCGTCTCTTAATAGTTGTAATTCAATTAATAATTTCGATTTTGTGCTAGATTTTATTATATTTAACTACTGGCCTGTGTCCAAACTTATAGTGGTTTATTGAAATGTGAACAACCTTTACCTAAAGTTTAATAGAGCTTTTGGCATTGAAAAATTTGTGCATCGATTCTAAAATTGGAAAAAGTTTTTCTATCTAATTGACTATTTCGGATTCATGAGCTTACTTAATATTCTTGAAGAAATTAGTGTAATATATTTAGTAGTCGTTCCAGAACGCGAACTTGAACCCACATTCCCTTATGTCATCAAGAAAATGCTTACCAAAGTATAATTCGCTATTTTCTTTTGTGTTTTACCTGCGAACGATTTTAAAGCGAGGGCGGTTTCGCCTGTAAAACTTGCGTTTTCTAGTTTCCGATTATTTACAGCTTGTAAATAAAAAAAGGGGGCGAAATCGATTTTACATTCTTACATTATTTCACTTTCCCCAAAAATATAATTAATTATTAATTGAAGATTAATTACTGGTTGCCTGCTTTTTAAATTACACCTGATGAAGTTTAAATTTGAAAATTTTGTTTTGAAGTTATTTAAAGAACGAGATGAAATTTAGGTCGACGTTTTAAGTGTTTCGTAAACTTCACGCTAATTATTTTTTTTAGAATTATAATTGACCGTAAAACTGTGCAGAACACCTTTGTAAAATAAATTAATAATGTAAGTGATTGTTTTTGTAAAAATAGTCGAAAAAATTTGCTCGGTATAGTGTTGTATTGGAAAATTGCCAAGTTGTCGTAATTCATCATTCTCTAATATCTATGAGTTAGTTTTGTGTGTAGGTTTCAAATAATAGGAAGTACCGTTGAAAAATTGTAAAGAGGTAATTACAAGAAATTTATTTAATCCGAATGCAAATAAGAAAAGTCGGTGCATTGTGTCCTAATTCGCCAAGTTTATAGTTGGATCCTGTTTATTTTCCATTCGTTATTTTCGAACCTGCGTAACATCACATCCAGTGTAACGTTGTCAAACTGCAGGGGTCTCTTTATTATGTTTATCATATAAAATTTTTATTAATGCGTATTTCCAACCGGCCAACCGATTTATGAATTGCATATTTTCGGTGGAAAATCCAACGAAAATACAACGTCATGAATCCTACTTATAAACATCGGCAATCAACACATACACATTTACCTCACCTATATTTATATCTTTTCACCTAGGCGACAGATCTCACACCCGGATCTAATGTGTAGGTATTTTGAGACCGGAAGCAGCCGCTCGTTCAAGTTTATGCACAACCAGGAGATGCAGGAATGCTTTTTGCTCCGGACTTTTTTCTCTTTTTTTTATTACTAACATTTGGCCATATTTCTTCACGCCAATTTTTTAATTCGTTCCACTTCGACAGACATCTCAAAGGTGTCTCTCCGCGTTTGGCCAAACCTTTGCCGACTCGGAATGTCACAATATTAATTGCATTTTTTGTTTTTTCTGAAACACTTAATTTACAAGTTTTATATTCGAATATCCGCTCCATTTATATTGAGACAGGTTGAGTGAGTATGCTGTCATGGAATCCATGTTCTTTCGGTCTATTGGTCGTTCACTTGCTGTCAGGTGTAACAAGCCCACCTGCTTCTTCGACAGGTACAAATAGACTATCACTCCGTAAATGCTAATGGAAGTTAAAATAGTCTACCATTTAAAAAAATTTGGCATTAACTTGCTTGCACAAGGCGCCGTTTGATTTTTCAGCCTTACCAAAATAAATTACATTGTTGCAATAATTGCAAACTCAAAATAATTCATCACATGCCATTAGTTAACGTCCACGTTTGATTTTTAACTCGCTCGTCATAATTTACCAAAGCCAAGACAGCATTAACTAGCACAGAACAACTTATTTATTGTTGTCAAGTATTTTTTAACCGAAAAGAACGCAAGAATTAATTTCGCTCTTTGTTTCAGGTAAGGAAAATGCTTATCCAATCGAATTTCCATCTTTCCACTTCGGTAAGTGCTGAAATGCTAAAGTTTCACTCATTAATTTTGTAAAATACTTTTTTAATTTTATGCTGCCACTTAAGTCTTTCGGCTGGCTTCGCTAGGTCTGAATGCAATTTCAAATATACTAGGTTTTATTATTAATATAGGTAAAATAAATGGAATAATTGCGTTATAAAGCGAATAATGCCAAGATTTGTAAGCTTTTCTTAACTTTTTTTTTTTCAAATTTTCATAAATTTTGAAAATTTTAATAAATTTTAGATTAAGGGCAGCATTTCACCGACAAAGATAGATATAATATTTCAATGCAATAAAGAAAGATAGAAATATTTCACAATTTCTCGATATTACCAAAAAAGTATTATACATTCAAGAATAAAATAAAGTTGATCTAACAATTTAATTTAAAAATTTGATTTATATGGTCTACAAAAGCCTAAACTTAAATACGAGGTAATAAAGAAATTTACGAACATACATACAGTGACTCGCAAAAGTTCTCGGACACTCCTATGTTACCCATGTAAATTGAACATTTTGAAGCTGGTTTTGTCATATAAAAGTCGATTTTACAGCAAAATTTCTAAGACATTTTTTGTTGCAAATTTCGTTGCCTTTAATTTTACTCCTATACATTTTTCTATTTTGTCTCGCCGTTTCTGACTGACAGCGGCTTAAACAAGACTCTGTAAAATACAAAAAATATTTTCGTCTATATCTCGGAGACGGTGTGACAAAATAGAAAAATTTATATGAACAAAAATGTAGAGAATGAAATTTACAAAACAAAATGCCTATTCGGTTTTTTCTTTCGTTTCACCATTTTCGAGATATCGATGAAAATATTTTTTGTATTTTACAGGGTCTTGTTTAAGTCGCTGTCAGTTCGAAACGGCGCGAAAAACTAAAAAATTGTATATAAACAAAATTGAAGACAATGAATATTGAAACAAAAAATGTCTACCGAGTTTTGCTGTAAAATCGATTTTAATATGCCAAAAAACCGCTTCAAAATGTTCAATTTACATTGGTAACATAGGAGTGTCCGAGAACTTTTGCGAGTCACTGTACATACAAGATACGCGCAAAAAACATAACCCTTCCTTAAATTTTACCTATTTATATTGGGTTAATGTTGCAAAAATTAGTTTTATCGAAAGACTTCATTTTATATTTTATATTTCTACTTTAGTTATTTTTTGTTAGAATCGAAAAATTGCAATTTTTCGGTCTCTCTCTATTGCATTGAAATATTATATCTATCTTTGTCGGTGAGATCCCACCCTTAAGTTGTCATAAATTCATAAATAAATTTTAATTTTAACTGGTGGCCGCCCTAAATACAGACAAACAATTGATTTACTTTGATGAAGTAAAACCAATACAAAATCATAGAAAATTTGTACTGTGCCATTTGGAATAATTAAAAATGCAATTCGTTGAAATACCAAACTGGATATTAAACGAAGACGATTAATCAAATGAAGTTAATAAACTTGATTACTATTTCAATATCAGAAGTTGGATTAAAAGAAACATAATTAGTGAGGTACTGGAGGGTGTTCCACACCCCCCAGACCCCCCGGTTTCACAAATTAACAGTTCGTAAGCATATTCTATGATTTATTTTATTAAATAGAAACTTGACACCCTTTCAGAACAAATTCACCAGTTTGTAGTGGCAATACCGAGGGCTAAGGTCCCACTACAGCCACTCACTACTATCTACTAAAATTCAAGAAATACAATTAAATACTAAATAAACCACTTCCATTGGTTGAACAATTGGTTGGTGGTCGACGGTGGCTGTAGTGGAACTGAAATCCTGTTTTTGTTTAAAATTTCTACATTTTCTTACCTTTGCAATTCCTGCATTAATTTGTTTGCAATTCCTAGTCTTGTACACCAAAATTCCTCTGCATTCCGTAATTGAGAGATACTTTTTGATAATTTAGATTGCCTTGCAATCTCAATTTTTGTATTTTCAGCAATTTTATATTTTTCAAAATATATGAGTTATTAGCTTGAAATAACAATAACAATAACAATAAATATTGCATTAAATTAATAACCGAAAGTGAATTCCGCGGCAATAAAAAAAGTCGGTCAGCGCTGTCGAAAGCTATAATTTGGGAAAGTATTTTAAATTATTAAATTGGAATTGTTTCAATTATGTCCAAGTAGTTGGTGTAGGGGCAGTGATGAAAAATTTGTTGCATTTGAGAGATTTTCCGCTGCAAACTGCAGAATACAATGTAGGTATCCATAAAAACGTTTGACGTGGCGAAAAGCATCAACCCGGAAAAACAGTTTGGAAAAACACCTGGAATATCCAGACGGAGATAACGAAGCACTGCAGCTGCAGTAAGAGCTTGGTTTATAATAGGTACTCTTTCGGTCACCCTGACCGTTTCATGTACAACTGGTCGCTGCCAACTCTGCGTCTAATTAAATTGGCACCCACCAACTCGGCTCCAATTAGGCCGTTATTTAAGTCTTTGAATTTTTTTCGAATTTATTAAAGGTTTATTGAAAAAAATTGATAGATAATTAAATAAACGCCAAGTTGGTGTCGCCGAGTTGTCCTATCCCAACGCTAACTTTGTCCCGAGATTCGCATAAAAATCAGATTATTTATTTTATGTGGGATATTTAAATCTGAAATTTCGCAAACGTTTTCTTCACTTCTTCGATAAGTGACGATTTGGAAAGATAAAATTTATTCTTACCTACCGCGAATTTTATTTATGAAAATACTGATCGGTTATGTAGATGCGGTGTGATGAGTGAACATCCGAACGATTAGGGCGCCAGCTACTTGTGCCAAGATTTTCATGACGTACCATCTTTCACTCATCAATGTCTACCTGTTGGCCCCAGGTTACATTGTAAGTGGCCTAAATATTTTCGCGAAAAGAAGCCTTGATTTGGGTTCCACGTTAAACTGTAGGTTCTAGCTTACGTTTCAATTCATTATATTACAAAAATGGTTGATCTGTAAAATATTGGTATTTTTGTTCTATAGGTAAAGTTTTGCAGAAAATTCGAGTTGTTTTATATTCAAATCAACTTATTCTGTAGGATTGAAAAACACAATTTTTCTAATGTAACGATTTTGTTTTTTCAAAAAAACCTTGAAATTTTTACAATTTGCGAGCTTTAACTAAAATTTTTCATTACGATTGTTGTCTATTTTGCAACATAAAAACTTTCTCCAACAAAATTTAACAAGTTTTATGTTTTGCATCAATTTAGTAAGTTAGTTTTGAAATTTGGGCTGGTATTTAACATTATTTGTATTTTATCGGCGATATTTTTGGGCGAAAATGATTTTTTTTTATTTTCTCTTCACCTTAAATCACCTAAAATTGGATTGTAGCAGAAAGTTATTAGTAGATTAAAATAAAATTTTTATATTGCCGTTATGGAAAATTTTGCAGTAGTAATAACGCTAAATGTGTTTGAAAAGTTTTGGAAATTTGTGAAATAAGGATAACTCGGCGGGATTATTTCAGTAGTTGTTAAATTTTGGTGTTAAATTTGGAACGTTATACGAAAATTAGGTTCACCAAGTTGGCATTTACTTTTATCTTAATAATAATTTATTTTGATATCGTAAGTGTATAAAATTGGGACGCTTTTAAGAAAAGTTCACGTAGCAAAACAACGGGGCGTTTCACATTTCTTAGTTTAATACATGGCATGGCACGGCGCCTCGACGCCATTACCTGGTGGTATTTTTGGATCTAAATTTGTAAGTGACTCAGTAAAAGAACCTCGAAGGTAAATAGAATGCAAGGTATATTTACGCGTTACAAAAATAGTCTTTTCTATGTTCCTTTGTGTCGCTGAATTCGGAGGTACGCCAGAAGGTTCTTTTACTGTCTACGTTCCTTAAATTTGTGACTTCTCGCCTGGAACGCCCAGGTGTACATGCCAAAACTTACATTAATTTCATTTTTTTGACACATTCTTTGTCACGTTGATTTCGATATAAATTGCCGCTTTAATTTCCAACTTATTTCTGGAAACGTGGAAGCCTGAAAAAATTGCAAAACTATCCTTTTCATAACGCAAACTCATAAGTTTAGTGTGAATAAAAAAGCCTTTCATTCGAAAACAAAGAGATATGAAAAGAACATCACTTGAAACTACCCTTTGACACTAAAAATGTAAACAAGAATTTTCCCGAAAGAGTTTCGCAACTTTTTTAATGTAGCCGTTTCTTTCCACTTTCTTTGTCTTTCATTCCCTTGATTTAATTAAATTTCTAGTTGATTTTGCATAAACGATGAAAGACTACCAAATAAACACCGAAGAACTCCAACTCGCCTTAAAATATCAAAACAAAAACATTTTGTCGGCCAGATTTAAACCCTTTAATAACATCAGATATTTTCTTATTTTACGTTTGCGTTGTATCAAGGCATCAGGTCTGAATTTTATCAACAGACTGATTTGAAATTCAATTTATTTTATGACAACACGACGTTTACTTGTACAGTCAGTTTTGTTCATTTATTTTTCTATTCGCATTTGTTGTTTATTTTTGATTGCTTTATCTTGCTTTTATGGTGTCGTTAGGTTAGTTCTTGTATCTTATTTTTTTCGCTAAAACTATGCCCACTGGAATTATTCTACAAAATTATCTAATTTTTCCGCTTTATCTTAAAACTATTTATTTTATTGGCTCCATGCTTTATTTTCTTTAACTCAAACACTGGACAACATCAAATAAAAGAGCATTTGCTGATACCTCCAATCTCCAATGTTCTTTTACATGCAAATTATATAATCAAATAATTACCCAAATGAATTGTTTTCCGCCGGAAAACTATAATATTCATCAGGAAATCGACTGACAGCATGAACAATAAACTGAGTACTGCCGATCGGTTTGATATTTTGTTTTATTCAATCACATAATATTACATAGTACATAATATCAGTCAAAACAGTAAAATTTATATTTTTACATTTTTAGAATAATTGTCGGATTATATATTTAGTTTAATCGGCAAATAAATTTCTTACCGATTTGACTTGCCAAGGAAAATTCAAGCTTATGAGAAAGAGAACAGATTACAACTGAACGTTTAAATTTTCTATTCATTGCTTTACAATTTAGACGCTGTTCTACAGTGTTATCGGTCATGGTTCTTGTCTACAAATTCATCATAATTGTCAAATTATTATTATCAGTTTATTGTTGATGATTGACACCATCAACCATTATTAAACAGGTTTACACGCATTCCCCAACCCCAACCCAACCCTCCCCTATGGGAGAGGATTATGTCCAGGAGTGGGTGGAAAATGGACTGAAGAAGAAGAATTATCAAATATTATTATCAATTAACAGCAATTTAGAATAAAGTTTTCACTGCCCCTGACATTGGAAAATCTCGGATACCAGCATTTGAACTTCGTTATTCGTTTAGCGCTTGTGAAAACGGCTCACAGCGTTCGATCGAGGCGGAGGCAAATCTCGGATCCAGGATTTTTATTAATTTTGGAAAAACTACTGGACCATCCGCAAATTCGAGCTCTTAAAACATCGACCGACGCCAGTTGAACTAAGTTTTTGAAGCAAATAAAGAAGAAACTAATTTGTATGCCGACTTGTGGAAGTTGCCCCCCCCCCCCCCCGAAAAGTTTTGCTTGATCTCGACTTAGGCTTAGCAGTCGACGCAATTATGCTCCAGACTGTTTAGTGATGTTTTAATTAAATGGACAATTAACCCTGGAACATCACACTTATTTTTCGTAACGTGTTCTGCACACTGGGTTTTCGAGACCCCACTATTATTTTTATGGTATTTCAAAGTATTTAGATTTTAATTAATTTAATTAGTTATTAATTTTTCATCGTTTTTGGTCAAATTAGTATTAAAAACTTGAAAAATTGAATAAATTTGATGAAACAATGCTCAATATTTACAAAATTATGGAAAGAAAAGTTTTCCTAAAAAATGTGTTGGCTATTCTTATCCAAGCTTCTCAACATTGCTGATGAAATTCGTAACAAAGCTTTGCTCTGTGCTCCAAACAACATAAAGAACAATTTAAAAATTGGTCTAAATATGTTTCTGACGAAGCCATAATATCTTTAAAACTCACTTTGATGAAAATCAGTAGTTATTTGACGGTAAATAAAACTAACGTAACATAAAATTAATTTAATGTTGGCACAGTGGGGTCTGAGATACCCATAAGAAATTTATTTTGAATTATTATAATTCGCTCAATGACAAAAACGCACCTACGGATTTTCACACCTACTCAAATATTTTGGAACTAAATTTACCTGTGGCATTAACTTATATGAGCTTAGGGTTTCTGAGACCCCAGTGTGCAGTTCCAGGGTTAAGAAAATAACCAATATTCATGGTTGAAAATTTCAACTTGGTAAATTTAAAAAATTTAAATTTATAATATACACCAGCAGCATATTATCGCGCTACACTGTTGTGATCTGAAGTTCCACTATGCATCTAGCAAGGTTAGCAGCACACTAGAATATATTGGGGTGTTCATGAACTTATTATGTAAATAATGCAAAATGCATCCTGTTCTATCCCCAACAGACGCAATGAGACACATATAGTCGCCACTGTCTCTCGGTGCCATCATATTGAAAAACGCACAAAATAATTGTTTCTGAGCTCATAACCTGTCATATTTGGATTTAAATCCGTAAAAGTTTCATTTAGATATTTCAAGATTGTTGAAACCTAACAGGAGAAATTCGATATAGCACCGGGCATTGCTCTTAATTTATCATTTTTCAGTTCAAAGGGGGGAGGTTATCGACGTTTAGGAACTAAATTACTTTACCTATTGTTGTTTTTGTCGGAGCATTTATAAAATATGTAGTTGTTTTTTAATTTTTTATTGTTAAGGTTAAGAGGTGAAATGGTTAATGTAACGTGTAGCAGGTAGGTGGTATGTGAGCAGGTATGACTAATAAACGGTTAAACGAGCAAGAAAATTTGACCCCGTGGGTCGAAACTTTTAAGCAATTAATTCAAATTTTTCGTTTTATTTTGGACGATTTTGTGCCAAATTCGTTGGGATTTATTAGGAAATAAGGCGACTGGCGCACTCAACATTGGAAGGAATTTACGACTAAAATGTGTTTTAGTAATACAATGGATAGAAAAAAGCAGGAAGAGAGAGAGAATTTAATTTACACAATTTAAAGAAGAGCAGATAAACAAAAACCTGTGCGAGAGTTTAAGTTCAAAGTAGAAAAGGCTTTGATTTACCTTTTTGATTACTCGATTTTCCAAACAGGCGCTCTATGGGGAACACTTAGAGACGAAGTCAATCTTTTCGAGCCCGCTTCTATAAGCTACATTTATGATGGCATAAAATTAATGCAAATCTCTAGATACACCTTGTTTGTCTGGAAAGGAATAAGTTATAAAATTGCGAAGAGGAAACGTTTACCTTCGGTTATTCCAAGTCAAACAGCGCCCCGGAGTTAGCGATCTTGAAGTATGCAAAGTGCGAACCACTTAGGAGTTAATATATAACAACGCGCCACTTTTAATCGGATTTACAAGACTACTAATTAAAATACATCAACGTTAAAATACACAAAGCCGTAGAATCTTTCTAATTGCTAATTATAACGCTGTGTATTTTATAAATTGAGATTCTAATCGCCAATCATGATAATGAATTAATCGTCAGATTTTACTCCACGAAGACGAACAAGTCTTAATTATGCGGTGTTTAAATTTCTTCCAGATTATTTTTGAATAAGGTACCCCGCGGTATCTCCAAATCTTTCGTTTCATAACTTGAATATAATTCGCAAATTAATTTGTTTATCCTTTAGTATTAAGTTTTTCGCTAAGGAATAAATTCGCCCACCGCTCCGAGATGAGGAGACGATAATTTGCAGCATATTTATTAGCTCTCTTCAACTCGATGAAAAACACCTTAGCCAACATTATATGAAACATTAAATAATTTGTAGCGGTTTGTGTATGAATAATTGCTTTGATGTGTTAGGATTCACATGAAAGACCACCATCAAGATGCAATATTACTATCATTTGGCACCCATTCATAATCCGACTATGTAATGCAACGTTAGGGTTGTAAAATTCAAACACCTCACTTTTATTATTAAATCGATAAAGATTTCAAAACGCTTTCGCAAACCGTATTAGAGTGTTAATTGAAATAATGACAAAATTTGCGATGGTTAATTTTGACTTTTGTACGTCTGCCAAAATTGCAATTAGTTAATAGTTAAAATTCGAAACCATTTTATGCTCTAACACTATTTGTCTTCATTTTCGAATAATCTTATTATGATGCTTCATTAAAATACCACACCAATTAATGCCAATAAAATAGTTTACACACCTGTTGAGGTGGCTCCCACACTCGCATTCTTCCCAATTGCACTTACAAATTATCGAGCAATTTTTGTCTCGTTATCGGTTTGTCTAATTAACTGCATACGCGGGTTGTCTATTAAGTTCATCGAGCTTTTATTTGACCCGCATTTTATTTATAACTCTTAAATATTATTACCTCTTACACATGAGAGATGACTCAGGGGGATCTAAACTACTTCACGATAATGGATTAATTAAATTTGCCACCATATATCTAATTCGAAGGTAGTTAATTTAAATTGGAGAGGGCAGCTACCGCTAGTACTTTTCCTCTATAGATTTTCCAAAATTAATTTAACTGGATTGCGGGTTCTTTGCTGCTGAATGGGTGACCGTGTGGTGAGCGAATGTTACCCAACGGTTACTTCACAATTTAATTTTGAAAATTTTACAAGTTTACGTTCATGTTAGCTTTAAAAAACAATCACTTGACGGTACGTGTACGCTGCGTGGGTCTTAGCAATCCGAATTTAGGTGGGGAGCGTGTTCATTCCACTGCTTACGGTTACAGAGGGAACATAGTTCGAATTTCTACATTATTGTAAGGAAAAACATTGGGAAAACCCAAAAACCGCCCATAGCAAAGCGAAGGGCGTGCGACGGGTAGGTTTTCCCTGCCCCTGATATTGGTAAATCTCGGATCCCAGCACTCGAACAGACCCCCCGGATTTGCACTGTAGAGCTGATTACAGTGAAACTTCTTTGAATTACAATTTGAGTGATGTGGAACCCAAAATATGTAATTGGTGTGGAGCTCGATTGATTACCACATTTTAAGAAAACAATAGAAGTATGCCAACCAATATAAAAAACAATTATTTTATATATCAATTCAAAATCAAAATAAAATAATTTTCTGGCATTTCAAGAATTGAAAGTCATCAACTTTGATTTTTTAAATATACATATTATTATTTTGCTTTGTAAATAGATCGGATTCGTCCTTCTGAATCCAACTTCTTAAGGGGTCAGACCCAGTTGGGACGTCATAAAAAAGATCTTTTTTTAGGATTTATTTTCTCCACATATATTAAAATAATTATCAACAAATGTTTTTCCAGATGATATTATAATTTTTTAATGGCAAAATATTGAGAAACAAGTGGGATACAGCAAATTTGCGAGGGGTCTAAAATAAAAAAGTATTTTGCGGTGATCACTGCTGCTCGTCACTGGATCAACTGACATCAAAGGGATTATTAGTTAGACGAAGGGGTTTGATTGATTTTTGTTGATGTTGAAAGTCAAAGTTGTTTATTCGACCAAAATTTCACTCACATTTTCGCCTATAAATAAAAACAAAATAATCCACCGAAGGGAAAATCCTTCGTTCATCCGGATGACAATCATGTATAGAAGAAGTGAGAGAAATTTGAAACCGATCGGTAAAGCCGAAAACGTGGGTTCGAGAAACACGCCTTTGTCTGAAAATTTCAGAAAATACTTTCAAAACATTCTACTTGTAGAAAATGGTAAAAAAAAATCTTTTTCAAAATTCAAACTAAATCTGACCCCTTAAAGCCATAGCTTAGTTGGTTTATACGGTGTAAATCCCCAAGTCGGCGGGGGGGGGGGAATGCAGGCCAAATTGGAAGAGTTATTCGGTTGTCAATTTTGACTTCTGTTTATACTCCCAAATTTCTTGGTTGCGAAGGCTCGAGTAAAAATAAATCGGAAAACAAAAGAATTATTTGTTTGCCAATTCTGACTTGGATTTTATAAAGTCTAAAAATATATACGATTTAGTTGGCTTATACGGTATAATCCGGGGGGGGCCTGGGGCGGGGAAGGTTTTCGATTTCCTCGAAAAATCAATATTCACCGGTCTAACGACAGAGTTATTCGGTATAGCCAATTCTGCTTATATTTTATATTTTTATACCCTAAGATTTCTCGCTTGCGAAGGTTTGAGCGAAAAAATTAGGAACATACTTGAAAAACGGGTCGTAGAGGAAAATTTAGAAAAACATTCTCTAAATGCTGCCGGAGACTGTTCAAAGTTATATATCTTCATAAATAACGGTCCGATTTGTCTGAAAATTTCAGAAAATACCTTTGAAACAATCTACTTTTAGAAAATGCTGATAGAACCTGTTTCAAAATTCTAACTAGATCTAACCCCTAAAGCCATAGCTTAGGATGTTTATACGGGTTAAGTCCCCAAGTTGGCGGGGGGAGGGGAATGCAGGCCAAATTGGAAGAGTTATTCGGTTGTCAATTTTAACTTTTCTTTTATACTCCCAAATTTCTCGGTTGCGAAGGCTCGAGCAAAAATAACTCGGAAAACAGATGAATTATTTGTTTGCCAATTCCGATTTGGATTTTATAAAGCCTAAAAAAAAGACGACTTAGTTGGCTTATACGGGGGGGGGGGGGAGTTCCGATTTCCTCGAAAAATCCATATTCACGGGTCAAAACGACAGAGTTATTCGGTATAGCCAATTCTGCTTATATTTTATATTTTTATACCTTAAGATTTCTCGCTTGCGAAGGTTTGATCGAAATAAAATTTAGATTTAGAAAAAAATTCTTTAAATGCTGTAGGAGACTGACCAACTTCCCCTAGGTGTTGAAAAATTTACTTTCACCTAAATACCTTTTTGGAAAACTCATCAGCAGGCTCTAAAATGTTTAACTATTCAACTTTTGGCGTTCACTGTCGCAGCAAGCAGAGGACGTTATTTTTAATAATTTGCTTTTTAATGAATTTGCGATATTAAGAAGATGATTTTTATACAAAAAAATTATTTAAAAATTTTTTCAGAAGAAAAGCGGTAATATTAGAAAAATAAATCGTAAGCTTTACTTATTATACCTAACCAAACCGTAAATTTATACATTCATGGTAGTTAGAGGTAAAATCACCTCAAGGGATCCATTTAGAAGAAAATTTTTACGCATACACTTACGAATAACAGGTGGAAAATATGCTCCTTTTACAGATTCCATTTGGGTAAATTTTTTTATTCCTCTTTATAATTCAATTATACGTCTCTTAGTTTAACATGCCTGCGCGTATCTGAATATTTTAATTGAATGGTTTTCAGGTATGATTTTGACGTTATTGTCATTTAAATATATGCGAAGGTACGTCGTATACAACGTCCTGTAAAATGAAAATGTGCGATTCAGTGAATTTTAGCACCACAAAATGAATTGAAATGGGCAGTCGACTGTTGAATCAGAGAACTGGAGAATTGGATTTTATTTGGACACCTCTATGAGCAATTAGAATAATAAATCAGTTTACCTACACGGCGAGGTTGCATTCCATTATTCATAATAACATTGCAGGGAAAACTATCGGTTAGCATTGTGGTAATAAAAATTATTGACTACGCATTCGAAATTGAAAATCGTGCTGCATCATAATCATAATAATTAATCGCCCAATTTAATATTTCGATTCGGAACATTTCCACGATCTTTTTTATCTGATAAGTGTAAATAGCGACCCGTTTCAGAAAAGGTTAGACACCACTGTTTTATACCGCAGGGATTTTGGACAACAGGTCAATTATTTTAGTAAATTGGAACATTGCTGAGAGTTTTCATTTAAATGCCCACCAGAGAACCGTCGGACCAAAAAATTTAATGAAAATTTCGCGATATGATCTTATTTTAATTTAAAAAATCAACTTGTCCCCATTAGTACCTACCTACTGTATACGTACAAATAAGGGGCGGAATGTGAAATTGAAATCGACAAAGTTGTGCAAAATTCAATCTGAATGACATATGCATAGTGAAATCCGGAACCAATCGCGAGTGTTTCAATACCGAACGAATTGAAACACCTGGGACATATTTAACAAGTATGTAGCATAGGAAAAGATTGATGTGTTGTGAATAAAGGTGTTGGTGTCTTTGTTATTGTAATATATTTCGAAAATCGATTTACATAATATAAGAAGCACAACAACGAAGAGAACTTGCCTGCCGCGCTCGCTTTTATTTTTTGGGGATGATAAAATTTGAAAACTCGTAGAAAGTTTTAACTAACATGACAGCCAATTAAGATGTAGATTGGCGTAACTTCGGTATTTACATGATGTAGGTGTGTACCCGTGGTGTTTGTTCTGTATCCGTGTGTTTGGAATAAACTAAGAAAAGGCAGAGGAAATACTGGAAACTTGTGCTAATTTATTCATTTCATTTTGGTATTTTCTTGGTACCAATTCGCTTGTGCACACACAACTTATTCCTGCTTTGACTTACAAGTTGTATTTTGTTACTTCTATAATCGGCTAAAGTTTAGTCACTTTGAGGTTTTGCCACTATTTCAATTTACCTTCCTTGTTTGCTTTTCGATGTTAATCACAAATTTGTCGTTTTGCAAAGGCATATTTATTTACGTATTTTTATTTCGCTCAAAATTCAAATGCAATCTAAATTATGATAATGGTATTCAATGGATGGGTTAGTAAATTTTGCCCGTGCAACTTAGGTAGCATAATAAAACGGTAAGTCTTGGAATATTTATGGAGCGCAAGTTGAGTTTCCCCGTACTAATTGGTATAATCCACTCCCAATTAATTCTGCGGGATGTTTCAACGCCACCTAGTACATGATTAACTTCTGCACAGTTTTCCTTTCTTCAAGACTACAACTTTAATTCTCGACATCTTGTAAAGGTAATTCAAATTCGCGTTTTAATTAAGTAATAACATTAAGTTGCACATTTTGCCACTTGTTGTTTTGCGGTTCCATTAATTGCCCGATGTCTTGATGACTTCAATATTGTACAATCTTATTTCATATGCATAAAGTGCACCGTATCGCGTTCTAAATTGCAAATTATAATTTAAATTAATTTTATTTTAAAACTCACTTTAATTAAAACCTGCTTCCTAGTGCTCAATTTTTCAACCAAAACACCTAATCGATAGTTGGAATGACTTCGCTTCAATGTCCGCAAGATGTTTTTCTAATTGCGAATTTTAAAAACAATAAAACCCCAGCAGCAAAGATAAACTAACAGGGGAGATTTTCTTACCAAACCAACCAAAAGTAATAAGAAAATTAAATTTAACATGTCAACTGTGTGGTGGGGGGACTTCTCCACTTCCTACTTCAAAATGTCATCATAGAAAAATAAATATGTGGAAATTATAATGCACCCAAGTGAAAAACAGTAATTAGGTACCTGAGAAAACATCCACTAATTTTGAAAGCGGATGCTGTATTGATTGTTTACATAAAGTTTTGATTTTTTACGTTATGCAAATTCAGTCTCTAAAATCACTAAAAACGTACCGGTTTGTTAGCAGTATCACGACTAGAAGTCAAGTGTAGGCGACTCCACCTACTAAAACAAGTGCTGCACCTATTTACGTCGGACACACGTACCGTCAACAGAATGAGCAATTCTTTAAACTAGATTAGTTCCAAATTTAATCGATATCAGAAGTTTGTCCATAGTTTAATCGCTTCATTTTAGGTTTTTTTGTAAATACAGTAGAACCTCGATAATTCCAGAGCCTATCCGGATTACTAAAAGTCCGGATTATCGAAAAGAAACAAAAAAGGGGCCGCTAGACGCCTTAAACATAACGAAAACTTGCTAAAACCATTAATAATTCACTGTTGTGGTTAAATAATTATTATTTTCAAATTAAATATATAAATTGTCAAAATTAACAATACATAACGTCACAATTTTTGTATACCCCCCTTCCCGACCTCCATGGTCGCAAATCATCACGCAGATCCAAAGCCCTTTTAAAAAAATATTTTTTTCTTCGGAATTTCATCCGGTTTAGAATTATTTTTGCAGTGTCCAAAACTCTCCCCAACTGTAATCACTTGGATTTTCGTCAAGTATTACCTCTTCATGTTCTTTCTCTTTGTGTTGGGCACTCTTCCTTGCATATTCTCGCTTTTCTTCTAGATTTTCACCTGCGTGCCTTTTGGATATAGCACTTCTTGATGTGTGCTTGCTCCAATTCGGAAGCGAGCCTTCTTCATCCCCTTACGGATTTTGGTGTGTCGTCCTGGTAGAGCCTGAACTCTTTCTTGGACAGGCCTGAACTCTTTTTGGGGCCCGGCTAACCTTTCACTATTTATTGCCTCATCCGATTTGCATAGCATGGTGTGTATATTAAAACGCCAAAGCTTTTTATAATTTTTGTTGTTAGGGGATGATTTTCCGGGCTCAGAGATACCCATAAAATGGATTTTTAGCCCACCAATGCACTTCTTTATTAAACTATGACTTTTTTCCATTAAATGCAGGCCCGAAATGACAATAATTTAATTACCTGACAACTTCTAAGAGCTCCTGCTCCTTCATCGTCCTCTGCTCCTTGACGGCCACTTTTAGATGCGGTTCTTCGTCCACCTCCACAACTGCCAGCCCTAGATTTCAAAAAATATTTTGTAGAAAATTTGGTAAAAACAAATTCAAAAATGTATACTTTTCCTCCTGTTGAAACCACCAAGGGGTAAATTTTACTTTTTAATTTTACCCGTGAAAATTACCCACTGTAAAAAAAATTCTAATACACTGTAAAAGTACAGACTTAATTTTACTTGCGAGAATTGCCCAGAAAATTAAAATAAATTAAATTAAAAAGTTTAAAAAGTTAATTTACCCTAAAAATGGTGTAATTTCATGTTTTACCCAAAACAAATGTAAAATTACCCAGAAAATTAAAATAAATTAAATTGAAAAAGGTTAAAAGAATTAATTTACCCTAAAAATGCTGTAATTTAATGTTTTATCCAAAACAATAATGTAAAATTACCCAGAAAATTTAAATAAATTAAATTGAAAAAGTTTAAAATGGTAAATTTACCTTAAAAATTCTGTAATTTCATGTTTTAGCCAAAACAAATTTAAAATTATCTAAAAAATTAAAATAAATTAAATTGAAAAAGTTTAAAAGATTTAATTTACCCAAAAAATTGTGTAATTTCATGTTTTACCCAAAACAAATGTAAAATTACCCAGAAAATAAAAGTATGAAGTACACATTGGAATAAATTTATCCCTAAAATTGGTGTTCACTTGGTTGCCATGAAAACGCCAGTTTTCCATTCACTCTCTTCTCATCTGTAAAACTTAATTAAATTAAAAACGTAAAACTAACCGGTCATTTTACACGTGAAATAAATTTCACTTGGTAGCAATTACCGAGGGATGGATTCCTCTTGTTTTGCTCACGAATGACTACGACCAGAGATTTCTAAGGAATTCTGGTGATTTTCGTGGAATTCCTATGGGAATTCTAACCATCTACCTCTAGAATTATTTGTATTACCATGGAATTGACTTAACGAAAATAGTTTGAAGAGAAATTTTGAAACTTTTGGAAAAGCAAAGCTTCTGATGACGAAATAGAACGCAGAGTTGTCTTTTTGGTGAAGTGGACCAAGTAGCTGGAAAGTAGTTCCTTTAATTGTGGTTTGTATTTAGTTGATTATCCGAACAAGTTTTTGAAGTAGCAGCACATAATCAATAGTTGGAGTAAGTTGTGCAAAGTCTCGAATGGTCGTAATTATATTGCAATATTGTTTAAGAGGACGACGTTAGTTTGACAAGAATAATTTGAAATTAGTGACAAACATACAGTAGAACTTGATATGAAATGGATGAAGGCAATTCTAGATATACATGTAAAGAGGATTAAGTAGGAGCCTCAAATCTTACACGATATTGTGGATCAAGCTCGTCATTGTCATATAGGTAACGCCGTTCTTGTGGATTTGTAGAAGTACGCTTTGCAAAGTTCTCTCGACGAACTTGACATTAAGAGGGGGATTTAATTATTATGGTTATCTTTATAAAGCAAGGTAGATGAGAATAAGTAAGAGCTCTCCAGGCTGATGTATAATCTAAAGCATTATTTACGTTGTGATACCTTCTCTTAATTTAGATACCACTTCGGCTTTGTTTCCGAGATTTATACAATTGTTTACATTACAAGTTAATTTGGAATTTAAATTCCTAATTTATCAGATAGTCGACACAATTATATACTTTCCAAGATATGCATAAAAAGGACCTGGCACAACACTTTATTATCCGCTTTACATTCGAAATTATTTTGTTTTATCTTTCTTCGGAAAAAAAATGCGGCCACATTTTAAAAAATAAAAATTAGATTACTGTAATCGTTAACTACCCTTGCACTTTAATTTTCATCCCCGATATAGTCGAATTCCTACACACAGGCGACGCTTAGCGGTTTCAAATAGAACTCCGAGTCCGAAAGATGTCGCAACTTTCCGACTTTCTGGTCTTTTATCCTGATATCCCGTTGAAATTCCACAGCAGCTTTCTGTGACGGGGAATGGTGTGTGTTGTATTTGTCCTTTTTAACGACTGCAAAAGGACTGTAACTGTCTGTTCTCCCCTATAAATCATTTATTATCTGATACTAGCAACTACCCACACATGACTCATCACTTTCCACTTTGGGCGAGTTTTTATTGTTGCACTAATTGTTTAATATAGGTGATGGCATTCACCTGTTACGACCGGACGTTTTAATTTAAACCTATTTAACTTAGTTTATGCCTCGTCGGTTTGGTTTTTGTACGAGCTTCTTCATTATATTCAATCTAGGGGATATTTTTATCATCCTCTTGTTGATTATAAGAAAATTGTTTTATTTCTCCCAAACACGTTTTTATGGCACGTTAAAATAACGCTAACAATCCCTTTAGTGGTTTGTTTAATTTTCCAAAACAGTCTATATTTTCCATCTTAATAACGAAGTCTGTGCTTTAATTAGACCTAAGTGGAGGTAATAGGCTACACCTGCTCCCGCATATTGAGGCAATGAACCGGCGTTTTCAACCTTCCAGGACCCCCCAAGTACATCATCAATGGCTTATAAATTACACTTAACACTCCGTCAGTAAACAATTTTTTATTAATTGTTTTCTTTAATTCATTTATCGATCCCTCCGACACAATAGTTCACTTCTCAGTTTCTTTTTACTATCAAAACTTTTCGAATTTAAGTGTAAAGTCAAAAGGTCTCTCGAGTCAGATTAACCTGTTTTCGAGTGTTTCTTAAGTATTTCATATTCATTTCACCGTTTTTGATCATAATTTATCGTTGTACTTTCGTGAAGGGTTAATTTTTAATTGCACTTTTGGGAGCCCCGTTAACACGACACAATAAATTTTACTATTTTACTCCCTTTTTATTCACCAAAGTCGCCTGGAGTCGGTCAGGGAATTTTTAAAATCATCCAACTGATTAGGTAATTTTATAAAAAAAAAATTGATCCCACCGCTGCTGACACTGTGATAAAATAAAACAATTGCTCTGATAAAAAAACTTTCAGTTAAATAATATTTTTTATTTGTTCTAGGTAAGAAATCTTGGACCATAATGTACGTTTTCTTCTGTCGTCGGTAAGTTTTTTGTAAAATTTATCAATTTAATCATATCGTCGGATCGACATATTTATGACCACCTAGTGTTGTTACGGGCCTAGTGATTGGCCACGGATCATTGAGGAAAAAACTAATTTCTTTGTGATAAATGTTGACGCTTTTAGTATGTAGGGGTTCGGGACTTTAGTTGGAGTTACGCTCCACTACTCCTGTTGTATCATTTATTGGTTAATTTTACATGGGTGCGTCTTCCAGTTGAAATCTGTGCCATTATATTGGAAGATAAACTACATCTTGTTAACGATGCTGATTTCTGCCACAGAGTTGCTGAAATAAAAGACAAGGTCCCAAACGGAACTGGAATTAGAACGCAAGGACGTGACGAAGTCTTTGATCTAGACGACATTCGTTGGAATAAATTGAGCTGTGACTCTCACACTAACAATATCGTTTCGAATTCAAAAATTGTGTATTGCTATCAAAGCGAAAAGGCGTTTTTGAAATTTTTTTCCATTATTACGTGATTTCTTATGCAGATGATTTTAGTTTATCGCGCGTATTTAGATAAAGTAACATGGAAGAATGGAATGGTATTGGATTTAGTAGTAACGAATCTGATTGAACATATAGGATCGAAAATGTATTCGGTGCTTCTGTTTTTCTCAATATCTCGACCGTTTGATTAAATTCTGATCGCCATTCGTTTCGCTTTTAGTTTGCAGGAATTTGTACCGAGCTTCAATTTCGATGCCTTCTTGTAGGTGCGGGAAACGTATTCGCGCGACGCAATGAATTCAGGACCTGAAAATAAAAGTAATCTGCCTCTAAATGTGTCAGTGTAAAGTCTTCTTTGTGTCGTTGCTTTCGCCAATAACAATCGGTCGATTCGTTGACGCTTCTAGCAATACGTGATATATGTGACAGTGTAAGGGGAAAATTAGTTTTCCAAGACAAAGATTCCGCATACCACTCTTTCCAAGCCCTCCTGGTTCCTGGACGAGGGGTGGGGCGGGTCCTATCGCTTATAGCTGATCTGATTATATTTATATTGTTGGCGATGCGATATACTATTGCGCGAACGAAGGAAGGAACGGGGGCAAAAGAATTTCATTTGCGATTAATTTAAAATTTACTCAAATCTTCAAAGGACTCGCCGTGTATGTAAGTTAAATTCAATTGTTGAGGTTTATGATGGAAAACAGATTTTCTACTGGCTAAATTTACTGAGAAAGCGAACGAGCGAGCTTTCGGTATCTTCATAAATACCGCTGTTTTTCCACTTTGGTAGTAATGTAAGAAGACGATCGGTATTCTTTATTGGATATTCTGACCGGTAGGATAGCCGCGAGCTGCCGATGCAATAACAGACCTTTCTTAGTCGTGCATACATCAGCTCGAACCCTCAATCGCCTGTGGCTTTCGAGGCGGCCAATAAGACCACTCTGTCTAATAAAAATACCAATATGCGGATGGACATAGGTTATACGTTTGTAAAATAGGTTATTTGATAGGGGAACGCGTCGATATTGTTAAGGTGCGCGTTTTCATAACGAAATCGTGTTTTCTTTTTCGGCACACACACGTCCTTCCTCCGCCTTCCATTACGACCGTTATTTGCTTTATTAAAATTATGTAAGCATAAAATATTTATTAAGATAATTTATTAAGACATCGGATGGTTGTGTTTACAAGATACAATATTAATTTAATGTTCGGATATTAATTCAGGGAAAATTCCTTAGTTTTATAGAGCGCTAGCGCCACGCAATTTCATCGGGTCGCCTGTAAAAACAACATAAAATGTTATTTCTTCATCGGAGCCAGGTTTCCGCTCGGTTATGTCGTTGGTTTACCTCAGATATGAGATGATATGAAGAATAACATGCACGGAACGTCTCACGTCCGCTGACCACTCCGGGTAATAAAACTATCCAATATCCGGACCCACCTTAGCCCGGAATACTCGATGGTGACCGCACATCACATAGCAGATGGCGCCGGATATTGTAAGTTCGTGAGAGGACCTCCTGTGCTTTCCTTACACTCATAAACCGATCCCTCCTTATAAGCGTCGTATATTTCTGATCAATCATCGTTCTACTAAGTAATTGCCTTTATTGCACCATTCGAAATGGTTGCAATATTTAATATTGCTTTTGTGTATTAGGACGCACCTAAGAATAAATGAGCTCGAAGACTTCTTTTCGAGTTCTATGGAGCTTGCAATATCTTCAATGAGTCATTTCTGCCTTACTATATTTCTTTATTGTGCTCCCATTGTATTCGTTTCGTTTGTGTTAGCATTGAGCCCGTAATATATAAAGTGATTTTCTTTAGTGGTTTATGTATATGTGTGTCCGTACGTACGTATGTGTAAAGAGGGACGTCACGAGCGATGATGGCGAGGGACGCTCACTTACTGACCGACCCTTTTAGAAATTACGTATAAATGTAATTATGCTTTAATTACCATCGCTTCGTATGATAAATGAATGCATTTAACTAATTTGCTAGTTATTAAATTATACACCTTCGCCAACGCCGCCGCGCCCGCCATTCCCTAGATGTGGCAAAGTTTTTGTTGGTGTTGTTTTAACGCTCGCAAGGGCGAAATCTTTAAGAGCGGGGGTCTTACAAAAACCCTCCAAACAACGACGTCTAAATTCAATACACTAAAGTGTTTCGCTACTGTGCCATGTATACATTGGGACGGGGGGGAGGCGCATCTAAAATACTGTCGAAAGTCCGACTGTGAGCCTTTCACTCAGATAGGTATTGTTCGGGCCTAATCTTAATTGATGCCCTACCGTTATCCATCATAACGAGAGATGAAGCTATTATTGCTTGCAATGACAGGCGGCTTGGTAGAATGAAACGGTGACTTGCCTCAATTTCCAAGTTAGATAAAGACCGAACACCGGTGCCACTTGAGTGCGTCACCGAAGAATGGAGCCAGGATGATGCGAGGAAGGTAACAATGTAATATGCCATTAGCAGGGAATCTGAATTGGCTTTGTTGTGGCAATAGAAATGCCGAGAACGATATAACATCTACGCTAGGTGCGTCGCTAAAAGGATATTCCATCTTAACTCATATTCATGTTCATTTATGCTTACCATCTTAAGGATTACGCAAAATTGTGTCTCGCGCCAATTTCTTTCGCCAAAATGCAACGGCGAATTAAATGTTAGGTAACTCGATTTTGACTCGGAGCGAAATGCATTGCACGGCGTTAATGTTAATGTAATTTGGATGTAAATTAAATCGAATTCATCAATCGCGCAGAAGTTAAATTATAGTTTAACCGGAACTGTGTCAGCAATAAACTTTACTCATAGAAATCTATCGTTTTATATTTAAGTGTTTATAATTTAATTTTGCATCAGGATGAGCACCCGGATCGATGATGTTAAAATTTTCTTGAGTAAACAGCGGAATTAACTAAAGCGCAGTGAGTTATGAGGCTGAAATGTTTATTAAATTGATCGATAAAAGGTACTTACCTAGGCTTTTTTTACAAGAAAACTCCATTTAACTAAAGCACGTATTGGTAATGAAAGCATCCCATTTCCGGCATTGGAGGATTTCACGGCGCCCGAAGAAGCCTTGCTCATTGTCACGCAAAGACACTAAAGACCTTTTGATTGAAAACCCCGTTTTCCGATTCCACCTTTTTTCTCACATAATTGCTTTCAATGTAAAAAAATTCAGTATCTGATACCTTGTAACAATTTTTAATGGCGCGGGTATTAACTAGGTTTTCATTTTCCATTTTTTTCGTGCTTTATTACCAATTCGGGACTTTTCACTTTGTATACATTACCGATTTCTAATTATAAATTAATTGAAGATTTAACGCCACCACCAATTTTTTTACGCCTTCCTTTATTTATTTATTGTACCAAACGTAACAAGAGAATGCACTATTTTTGTTTTTATTGTTGTTAATTTATTTACGGTGCGGTTTGGTTAATTATCGATTTTATGTTTTTTTTTCTATTCTGAAGGGATATCAATTTCTGGTGATTAATTACACAAAAAATCGAGAAAGCATTACCTGATTTCGACATTATTTTTCCAGCTGTACAAAGAAATGTGATACTCGGGTTAAAATTAGTTTATTTTCGTAATGGAAGATACTTCTAATTGTTTCGCTTATATTGCTTCCTTTACCTCATTATTCATTGTTAAGTTTGAAAATGTTATACTCAACTTACACATCATGAGAAAATTGATTCGTTGATACTATTTTAATTTAACCTATACGAGGACGCTTCAGTCCAATCGGTTCATTTTAAATTAAATTTAAATTATTTCCTAAGTTAATTTAAAATTTAACCTATTGATGAAGCTCAAATGAAATAATAAAAATATAAAAAAAATTTTTTTGCAATTGCGGGGGTAAAGTAATCACTTTACACCCCGATTTGCGGGTGAAAAGTGGCACTTTTTTGCCGGATTTTTAAATCCGGTCAAACAATCCGATTGGAACGTGTCCGGAATTTTATTTGGACGATTTCTGAATATTTTTACAATTTTTGAATGATACAAAACTGAATTTTTATATAATAATATACCAAACTGTCCTAATTAATTCAACTGTTTTACCTTTTATTCTGTTTTTTAAAAATTTTCCGGAAAACTTCGGAAAAAACAACGATCTCCAAGATAGTGCTCCATTGTGGAGTGTTTGAAACGCAAAAATTTCTGAAAAGGAATAAAGATTTTTACACAAAATTCCGAAACTTTAAAAGAAACATTACTTGATTTAAGCCTAGTTTAAATTTAATCTACGATTAAAATTCTACAACTCAATAAAACACATTGTTCTTGTAAACAGAAACGTATTTGCAAAACCTGTTCTCAGTTCCTATTTTTTTTAAAACATCTCTTGTAGGGTTAAAATTTGGCTGTAAAATAGCTGTTTTATATTGGCTTACAGAAATAAAAATTAAACAAAATTTGTAATTGCTAATTGGTTTCGTGATTTTATTTAATTATCACTAAATTCGTGGATAATAAAAAAAATTTGATTCTGTGATCTCCCGACAGTGGCGGTCAGGACGTGGAGGGCAATGAGATGCCGCCCTCCTAAAGCAAAATATTAAATCATTAAAGCTTAAATTTCAAATATACGATTATTATTATTACAAATTCTGAAAGTAGTTTCGTATTGGGGGGGGGGGGGCATACAGCCATTTGAACTTTTATTTCCCAAAGCCATGTGCATAGGCTGCTCTAACCCAAAAACTGCCATATATCCAATGAAAATTTAATGAAAGTTTCATTAAATCCACGAAATCGCAGTTGTGGGTTCGATCCCCGACCAAGTTCACCAGGCTATTTCGGCCTTGTCTCCCTCACAAGATGCTGGCAACATCTTTGAGGTATAAACTGCTTCTTTTCTTCAACAGCACTGTAGAAAACCATTAACATATTCTGAAAGTGCAAAGTTTAAGCTTAAGCGACGATAAATAAAATCGGTCCAACGGTTACTTCACAGTTTAATTTTGAAAATCGACTTTTTGCTGTATATTTTACAAATTTACGTTCATGTTAACACATTTACTGCATGCGGTTGCAGTGGAAACATCGTTCCAGTTCGAGAATTTATGATCTAAGGATTGTAAATGTCAAATTTCGGATCTCAGCCCTAGGGAGATATTTTAGCTAGTTTAACGTCCGTAAAAACGGAGAGAACCTTTCACTCGTGCATTTATTATGCCGTGACAGGATGCACCGAGGGGGGGGGGTATGATAATTGTATAGAATATTCTTAGAAGTGTTACGATTAACATTAGAATTTAAAAAAATTTCCTATGTATGCAGATAATATAAACGTTAATTAAACGTTAAACTTACGTGTTAAGTTTTATACGTTTAGATTTCGGTAAACACACGATAACGATGAGGCCGATTTATTAAGCTAAGATTCTTGGTCCGAGACTATGCCCTTGTGCCAATCACAGAGAGCCAACTTGGGTTTTGAAATCGAGTATACAGAGTGGTGCAAAGTAGCTACAATTGTAAAAATAAAAACCACTCACGCCTCTTTTTTTAATACCGCCTGGCTACTACTGGGCGGGTGTATTTATACTGATGCCAATATTGATTGATTTTATTTTCGAACCGGTAAGAGAATAATAATATTACGCCAGCTCTGTGCATTCTATTTTAAGCCTTGTTGGCACTTACACCTATAGTAACAAAATCGGATAGTTAGCGTGTTGCCTATCGGCTCTTGCAAGTGTAAGCTAAACGTTCGGAGGTGAGTAGGTTAATTTTAGCTGCTATGGATGTTATAAACATTGTGCCAACGGTGGCTAGCTCGAATTGACTTCTTGAAAATCTGTTTGGCTATTTTAATTCGAATTAGAAATTACGCGTTTGCACAAACATGTTATTTATCAATGTTCTAGCAGAGCGTTAGCTTTAACTGACCGACAGACGGGCACGATTAGTGAACCGATAATAATCGGCAGTTAGTGTCGGTTACCGGCGAACAATATGAACAGATTTTGAAAAAAGCAAAATTGGCCGAATAATTTAATATGTTTTGTAAAATTTAATAAAATTGAAATTTTAACTGGAATTATGTTGATATTTTGCGAATTAAAATGGATTTTATTTAAACGCGATATTAAATGGAAATAAATAACCGTAAGCTAAACTGTTTACAGTGATTTATAACAATAGAGGTCGCTTAAATAACGTGGTGTATAAATCAGCGGAGAGTGTAATGTGATTATTTGTGTTTAATGTGATTTGTTGATCTGACGTCTGTGCACCTCGGCGCTGACAGCGGCGTGCGCCCGTAGTAAGCGTCGCGGCGACCTGTCAAATCAAGCGGAACTACCGAATGACAAATGCACTCAACTTTGCCGACGCTTATTTGAGTGCAGATTGTATAAAATGTAATTGAATCATGTATTGTGATCATATTCAGACTGAATGTGATGCATTAGTTTCATGCTTCGCTTATTTATTTAATACTCGACGGGAGATAGGTTATTCTTTCGTTACAACATAAATATTATTAACTTAATTTGATTTATTTTTATACTATTTTTTTATCCGCCATCACATTACGCTAATAAACTAACTAAATTTACATTCAATTTGATTTTCCTATTCATTAAATTTGCTTCTTTTAGTTTTGAAATGAGCATGAGCGTCTCTGAGCCGTAATTGGACGTGTTTTCATTATTTCGCTGCGCGTCCCGATATCCTATCTTACTATTTTTAAAAAGTAGGTAAAATAGTTGCGGTTAATTCTAAATAATTATTTCCGTGACAATGTGATTAATTGTGATTTATAGGTGCGACTTAGTCTGCCAGAACAACCGAAAAAAGTTCATTTGTAAGAGGTCACGCGGAAAACACAAGTTGCCTCATTTACAACGACAGGAGCTTTCGAACGTTGCAGCCAAAACTAATCCCGTATGTTCGTATTCTTTTCTTCCATGGACATAAATACACGGCATGCCTACAAGGATAAAAAGCATGAAGGAAGCAATGCAGTCTCTTCCACTTGGACAACGGAGCACAAAACAACAGTAAGGCAATTAGTATCGTGTTCTATACAATTAAGGAGTCTTGGCTTTTTCGTTTTTTGCTTCTTTTTCGAATCAGCTTTTGCAAGACGCTCACCAGCCTGTAACCATTACAATAGAAAAAGAACACGGGCGCCTCCCTCTTAGGTTTGTTTTTCGTTTCTGTATAAATCTTACGCCTTCGTTTACGTAAATAAACGAAACTTTATTTGACAATTTGATAACTTGTTCTTCCAAATACAACCAAATATATTATCCACGTTATTGCTATGTTTTTTACTCACTTTGTTTATTCCAATCCCAGCCATCGACTTTTTAAATTGTTAAAATTCTTACGATATGCAAAACTCCAGCAACAAGTGCATCATCATAAAAATATTGCGTACTTCGGGTACCTACTGCTCCTTCCATACTTTTTCCTTCCACATCCAGAAGGTCTTCCGAGAGATCTGTTTATTTGGACACGCACACTGAAATATCTACCTAATCCGCTAAATCGAGACCTAACAATCGGTTAAATAATAAATAAGAAGTCGATGGTAAAATTTCAGGATACGAAACGGCTGTTAACATTTTAAACAACTTGCGGAACTTTTTGTATATTTCCTTCGAAAAATAAACATTTCTTGTTTGTTTTTTACGACGACAGGTGTTGTGCGGCGGAAAAACTGATTTTGCATGTGTTGCATTATGTCATGCAAACTGTAGAACAAAATTCGTGAGAAAATTTAATTGAGCAATAAAATTGTTATGTTTAGACGGTTTGGACGAAGGACGAGTGTTTCTATCACAGGTTAACCGTATAACATGGCATGACATTTAACGACGATGCAGTAAAAGCATCTTGAAGACTGTGGGAACAACCACCTGCAGGTGTCGTCGAAGTCACTGCCAAATAATCTTTGAACTCTGCCTCTCGCACGTCAAATTTATCCAAAGTCATCTCAGATATTAGTTTCCATACGCTTCACATAATGGCCTCGGGTGATCGGAGATTTGCCACACAGGGTCGTATTAATCCTCTTTTTTTATTGGCCTTCGTTTTCTAAAAACTCGTCATCATTTCCGCAGACTATATTTTTTTTCTATACAAAATCGATACCTACAAAACTTTTACATACCAATAAACAATCTTGCTTGTCAGCTTAACATTTTTATTTGTCAACGAAGGTAGCAAATTCAACAACGTATTAAGTTGGAAAAATCTTGTTCGATTTGATGTTTTATTAAAATTTAATTTAATTAAAGATGGCCGCTTTATTAGATATTTCAAAATCAAATCAAGTTTCCATAAAACTTAATTAATATTTTTAATTCAGCATTTTCTTATCAGAAATTCCAATTTTCATACAGAGAGTGCATTTTAATATTATCATAAATTTTTAATTAGATATTCAGTAATTTAGTTCGGTCTTATTTACTATTACATACTGAGTGCATACTACAAAACATGAGATTTACCATTCTAGTACTTTTTACAAAGTTGTCGAGCATTGCTTTTGTACGTGCTGACGTCACAGAGTCGTTAAAGATCAAATTTTGGAGCTAAGAGAGCGAAATATTGAAATAGCTCAAATTAATAATTTTTTTCGCACATTCAGAAAAAATTAATGAATATTTTTATCAAAACTATGGCGGTTTTGGCATTATTTTGTGGATTGCTTGGAAATTTTTGAATTTGAATGTTTTGTAAATATTGCAAATTAATTTTCGTTAATTATACCAAATCTGTTGACTTAAAAAAATAAACGAATAGAAAAAGAATAATAATTAGGTCCCATTTTTTCAAAATTTTTTCTCCAAAATCGCTTTTACAGCTAAACTTCTGAGACATTTTTTGTTGCAAATTTCAATATCTTAATTTTTGTTTATATAAATTTTTTTATTTTGGCACACCGTTGTTGAGATACAGGATGGCAATTTTTATTGCATCACACAGAGATTCTTTTAAATCGCTATATCTCGGAAACGGTGCAACGAAATCGAAAAATGCATATGAACAAAAGTAAAGGAAATGAAATTTGTAACAGAAAATGTCCGACAAGTATTGATGTAAAAACGATTTTTGTGATAAAATGTACAACAAAGACGCAAAAAACACCTTTTAAACATAAAAATTCTTTATATTAATTTTTGAGCACATTTCAGACATAATAAAATGAATCTTTTAACAAGGAATTAGTAAGCTAGCCGTTAGAATGCCAGTTGTGGGTTCGAACTCCGATCAAGTTTACCAGACGATTTTGGCCATGTCTCCTAACTTGAAATCAAATCAATTAAATGAAGTGATCAGTCAAAACCAAATCTGTGGTCCAGCGACGGCGCCAGGGGGGGCAGGGGGTCACGTGCCCATCCTGTTGCTTGGAGTGCCCCACCAAGTGCCCACCCAAAATTTATACGAAATTTTAAAAAAATGTTAATAATATGTAGTAAACCGAAAATATTTTAAAATTTTTTGTTTAATTTAGAAATTTTGTGTGCCCACCGATTTCAAAAATGCTGGCGCCACCGCCGCTGTGGTCAAAACCCATCCTGGGTTGTTACGTTACTCTGTGTAAGTATCCTTAAAAAGACTCGGAATTCCAAAGGATATTAAATGATTTTCAAACCATTTGCATACGGAAATTGTTTTTCCTGTCTAAAACTTTGATGATTTTACTTACCCTTTTTTTTTCATTGTCCTGGAACAGAAGAGCGTTTTTCTTGCTTTCCCACCTTATTTTTAAAGGAATTTTAAAAATTTTCAGGGATTTGCAAGGAATCCCAGAAATTAAATGCATTTATTTTATTTGAAGAAACGTTCTTTTTTTGTTTGTTTTCCTTTTTCAGTGCCGTAACTAACTATTTTGTCGCTGAGTGTAGACTATGTAAATCGCACCTTCTATATCAAAACAGCACACAATGCAAGAAATGGTAAATTATACCCCAAGGGACTAAAGTGTAATTTTTTATTCTGAAACCAAAGAATTCCAAGGAAAAAACCTTCTGGACTTCTGGCCCAGTATTGTCAAAATATTTGAGTTTATCCTGCAATTGGGATGGCTTGAGGAGTGACTAGATAGGAATGGCTGCATTGGACCCGATAGCGGCCAAAGAATCCAGAGGATGTTTTCATTTCTTCCCTTGATTGTTTAAAATCAACGACTTTCGAGATTGAAGTAAAATCAATTGTGGATTTTTAGCTTGGACTTCATCTTTGTTGGAATATGGCTTACGAGTACTTCTACTGATGGATCCAATGCAGAATAAAATAAAGCATGGAAACCCTGACCGGGGGGTTTGGGGGGTATAATACCCTCCAAGCAAGGTGGTCCAATGTTATTAAAAAGGAAAAAGGTGAATACTGAAAGCTTTTTCGTAAAGAAAAAATTCGATAAACAAAATGGTACACCGAGGGAAATGAATAATATAATTTATTACCGAAGCCACGAAGATTGAACAGAAATGACGTAAATTGTTGGTAAATTTTGATTCAATACGATACTGGCTATAAAAATATATCTACTGGTAATAAGTAAAGGGTTTGATGTCAAGTTGGGTCGACAGGTTGAAACGTTATTTTTCTCCTAGGAGTTTTCGTACCTTACAGCTTTGTGAGCGGTATTGTAACCGAGTGCCGCTCGAAGAGCGGCACGAGATTGCAATACGGCTCACAATGCTGTATTGGCGATTATAAGACGACCGCACCACTTAGATCTCGCATCGAACTTGCAAGTTTCGACTGTGCACTTGTGGGAGTGTTATAATCGAGTCAACCGTCTTGGTATCGTTATTACGTTTGATGACACATGTTGCGATCGAATGTCATGGGATTGTAGAAGTTGTTAATGGCCCTACATGTTAAGTCTTCGAATTACTATTTTAATGGATGAGTTGTTTTTGTGAAGTGCTTTCATATTAATTATCACTAAAAAATGTCATCTTTCAACCATTAATTTTTAATTTTTTACCGTCTGTCTACCTTTTAAAAAGGCAACACTATGAAATAAGTCAAAGTCGACGGTGGTGTCATATTTTAATACCTACACAGCAGACATGCATCTGTGGGGGAGGGCTCCCTCAGTTATTAAACCAATTAATTTGTATATATCTAAATTTTCTAACCCAAATCCCATATTACGAAATAAAAGTGCCTAATACGTTTGTTGCCTTTGTTTTCCTACAATTACTGATATTAATTGTTTAATATCTTGCGGAGCGTACGTTTTAAGCTACCAATACAGGATTTACTTTATAAATGTTAATTGCTCTGCGGTATGCGTTCCCTAAAAATTATGAACAAGTTAAGCTGTCGAAGCACATTTGGTTTGTTTAGGTGAATGTGTGGGGATATTTTTAAATACTTTGTCTCTTATTTAATTACTAGTTGAACGTGCGTATTATACAATTTTGTCGAAACCAACAACATACAATTATTTTATTTCACTAGAGCTATGTGTCTTCGTAATTGCTAAAGCCTTAGTTTATGCAGTTCCAAAATTGGATTGTAGTAAAATACGTCGTGTGGTTTCTGCAACTCTACCAGGGACCTGTCTATATACGTTTCTATTAACTGAGGTAATATAATATAGAAACGGTTGGTTATTCCAATATTTTAGTGTTCGAACAATTTAACTAAATCCAAAGAGATCCGGACGCTTTTCCCCCAACCTAGTAAAAAATCAATTGGAGCTATAAAAAATAATTATTATGATTTATAACTTTAGACTAGTTTTTTGAAAAGAATTAACATAGAGAATATTTCAGACAGCACTAAAATATCTGACCAAAAGTTTTAAACTACACAAATCACTACAAGATGAATTGGGAAGATTTAGAAAGAATGATGAATGAATAGCAATGTTTTTTGTCTGCAGACTCGCAAGGTGTAAAAAGAGTAAATTTATGGTTTTCGTCATTTCTCATTTTTATTAAGATTTAGGAAGCAACTTAAATCGCTGCTGCGGTTTCGCCATTTTTTCAAAACTATCACGTTAGTTTTATTCCCGCAGGAGCAATGCGTATATGTTAACATTACCGTTCCTCCAATTACTAACTAACTAACCCCGTAGTTTATTCTTTGACCTGTAAGATCCGGTGACCATGTTAGCAATTCCTCCAGGCGTAATGTATTTCTCTTATGTCATCCCTTGGAGATGGCAAATATCTTAAGTAATCTTCGAAATTTCTAACTAAGTAATTACGCCGAATAATTAAGATTTATGAAAAGGACCGCTTTGTGTTGTATCAGGTGTAATTTATTAAAAGGATTCCATTTGCATACTTGACCCTATTTCGTTATGATAGGACGTCCGATCGAATTTATACTGTCCAACTTTGAAAGGTAAACTCCCAAAATTTGAATAGTGATGTCATAAACATCGATATCAAATTGAATTATTTTCTAAGAAAACAGTTGTACTTAACAAAGAAGTTGGAAGAAGTGGACATCACAATAACATTATCTCGGACGATCCTTTCTTCGGGCCGTGTTTGTGCATCTTTATATGGCATAAGTTAGTTTTGAAACTTTCAAAGATAATATTTATCATGCTAGGCTTTATAAAGTAGAAATTCGGACCTTTATGGACGTTATTGTGTTCCCGCTTTTGTCGAGAACATCAATCAAATTTGAGTATCTATTTTGTATCCACCTCCAAAAACCCCGCTGTTACAAGTCTTTTTGTTGCAAGACAACCTGTCCATTCTTAGCTTTCAAATTTTACAACTTTCAAGTGTATTGTTAGGATAAAATATAAACCTGCTTCTCTACCTACCTCCTACCTAACAACTTCACAAAAACCGAGTGAGTAATTTAATACCACTTCGACCTGTCGTCCCAAAAATGTAGGTATCCAGAAAAAAAAGAAGTACAGTCGCTCCAAAACTCAACGATTCTACGGTTTCCATTTTATTTTCACCTTTCCACCCACCTGTTGATTGGCCGATCACCTGCATTGTAGGTGGGATTCCCAGATTACCTGTCAGGTAAGGCAAGATGGCCGATAATTTTTCCAACTCGACATCCGATACAACTTCATTGCCCAACCGTCGCGTTAAATTATAACTGCAAACCGAAAGTTTATGATGGAAAATAAATTACGGTCCCCGCGTCATTTATATTATGCGATTCAGGTATTAATAGCGTTTACTTCAAAAAACTACTTTACTGCACCGTAAATCATAACTATTTTGTGGAATTTTTTACTTGAGAAACCTGTGGCTGATTTCTCACAACTTTGAAACTTATCTCCGACCTGTCAGAACAAATTGCATTTTTGGGTTTTCTTGGACAGGAAATGACCGTCGAGAATCCATAGGAGTAACCCTCCCACGAAGTATTTCTGTAACCCCAAGTTAATTATCATTAACTCACCTACCTCCACATCTGTTTATTTTAACGACCGGCCTTAATTTGGAAAATTTGTTGTTTTTAAATCCATCATCGTCATTAAACACTCCAACAAACATCGTTTTGTCTCCGAGCCGAATGTGATGTCAGCAATAAAATCAATTCTGTTTTGATGACAATAAAACGTCCAAAACTGGCTACTTTTTTAGGTTATGTAACTTTCGGATTTATTATGTTTATGATTCATCTGTTGTCCTTTTGGTCACGTCCGTCCAGTACAAAAGTCAAAAAGTCAGTAAAACTGCACCTTTTCATGTGTTGGCCACATTTTCTCATTGCAGCTGAGGTGTTAAATATTTAGACAGGTACTATAAACATCAGCCGACTTAAATGTTCCTGTAAAACTGGGATTAACGTGAATTATTGTGTAATATAAATAACCGAGAGATAATTTGGTAACAAGTAAGTTTTTGTTCGGCAGTGTTATCCTACCTTGTATTCCATCGTTTCACAACTACCTGGGATACTTTTAGCTTGGAAACATCTGCGCCTATTCATCATTAGGATTACTCGAATTTTATAATTTTACAATAATTACACTCGTTTGTAAGTTGTAAAGTACTTTGTACTCTACTGAAGGATTACATTTGACTTTCGCTTTCCTGTTTTCAATTTTTTGGCACGAAATATTGTTAAGTAGTACACAATTACCTTCCAGGTTTAGAGAAATGGCTTATTTCCAAAATAGAAACAAAGAGCCGAATGGTGATGGAATTTGGTTTGGGCCAAATTTTCCACCACTAAAACAGTGGTGGCTGTTAGAGAGAAGAGTCGATGGGGTGCAGCTCTCCCAAAACGGATTATTATTGGCAACTTTGAATAAATGATTCCCAATTGTTTCTGAACATAGATGTCAATGTCCTGGGGGGTATTCCATACCCCCCAGACCCCCCGGTCTCGAAGATAAAACATTGGTAAATGTCAATATAGTATGATTGATATTATCAAATAGAAACTTTTAAGTATTTAACTTTTCATCTTCGGGTTAACTCTGGTTTTGGCCACTCTGATTGAATTAATAGTGAGTTGAACCTGAGTTAATTCTTACCTCAATTCTGAGTGGACTTTTAACTCAAATTGAATGCTTTTTCATGTGATTATGAAATAAGTTTAAAACTGAATGAAATAGATCGGGGATCCCCCATCAGACGATCGAAGATATATTGAGAAATGATTTTTAGGATTTAGATCCAATTACCTTTCCACAGAAAAATTTGAATAGTTAATTTGATTTTTGATTACAAATGGAAAAATTGTCATTCCTCGTCCTTAAAATTAGACAAGTGAGGAAGTAATTGTTTGTAAAGATAACCATTTGGTTTAGTAATTGAAACCTCGGATTTGAACCAGGGCATGGGATTATCCGATTAACAGCATTTACCTCTGTAAAACACATGTCTGTTTCATGCACCTGTCACGGTTTCTTAACTTATCATGAAGAAGCGCAAAAAACAAAGTCTATTTCCGTTCATTTCTTATCTGGCTAATTATAATTGGTGATTAAATTATATGCGTGTGTTGATGTCCCCGTCAGATCTCACGGCCTTTCATGTAAAAGGTCATCACACTCTCTCATGAAATTTTTTACATCGGCGTTTTATCCATTTTCCGCAAGTAGGTTACAACTTAAAAGCTCGATCCAGCCATTCATTCGCATGTGTACTTTACTACAGCAAAGAGAAACGAACCCTGAACTGAAAACTTATAAATTGTTGTGCAAAAAAGTAAAAATTCAAAAATAATGTGATTTATCAGCACATCCATGTTAAAGAAATTAAAAATTGACAGTCGTGTTGTAATAATGTAAAATATGTAAGGGAGTTTCGTTCTGTTTAATACGTAATTTATTTTTATGTCGTTTCTAAATCCGATAGTCACAAATACTTTTTTCAAAGAAAATTTTACCCCAAATAATAAATTTATAATCGATCTTTTAAAAGGCATAATTTATCAGATACATTTAGGGGCTGGTAGTAATAACAAAAAAATCTTAATCTGATTTATCGTGTTTTTGGTGTGCCGTAAATTCGTAGGTCATATAAGGAATCGCGCTAGGAAATCAAATTACGTATGCATTTTCTTTTTTATTATGTCTCTCTTATCGGTGGTTCTTTATGTACCTTTATCAGCTCCGTAAAGGAGTACGGGTTCGGCACCACCGTTTACCACCTATACATACATACAAGTTATAGTTTACTGTTTGTGGCAAAAGGTAGAGAATAGATTGGGCTATGATGAAAGTGCTCGTAAATTGCAAAACCAATATTATAAAACGGCTTTTCTGTATACTCTGATAGGCTCTTTCGGTTTTATGATATATTTTCAGGATTCATAAGTAGGTAGATATCATCAAATTGCCAATTTATTAATCGTTTCCTCTTTTTATGTAATATAAATGAAATTGAATTCGATTTTGAGCAGGGTTACACTTTTATACACTTATAATAAGCCCCTGTTAAACTTCAACCAACATATGAAGCTTATCAATCCAGGTACGGACTCAAAAACTCAAATAATTGTGGGACTGGGTATCTGTCTGGAATCGTAATCGCGTTTAGACGTCGGTAGTCCGCTGCATGGTCGTCCACCCCGAAGTAAAATGTTTTGAAAGTTTTTTTTCCAATCGTTTATCGTTTCCTATTACGGTTATTATAATATTCGGTTATCAGTCTCGTCATCGTTAATTTCGTTGAATAAAATTTCCTCCGTTAAATTTTATAGTTAATTGGTCTGTTTATTGCCCTATATCTAATCAAACAACGTGATTCTTCCTATCGCTTAATTATAATGTGGTAAACATGCGAAGTAAAAAGAGATAATTCGTCCAATAACAGGAATTTTGTATTAATCATACACCTATTAAATTGTATGGCAGATTGCGATAGGTTATAGCAACATAATAAAAGATACCTATGAATCATAGAAGTTGACTAAACTGGAAACGAATGTCAGATGCACTTGAGTATTGCGAGAGAGTAAAAGGTCAGTAACATCCCTTTTATTTCACGTACCCCAAGAATAAGTTCAAGTTACATCGTAATGAATAGCCCCGTATATAGAGTAAACAGAAAAAATATATAAACGATGTTATTTACTATAAGCCAAGAAAAAGTATGATTTATTACACCTCTCGAGACCTCTTATTGTTAAATTTTTAGGGCGGCGAATCAAATTCTAGAAGAACAATTAGGTAGATAAATGTAAAAACAGGAATAATTAAAGAGTACAAAGCTCTAAATTCATCATATTAAAAATAAGCGCCAAAATTATTAGGAAAACGAAAGAAAAACAAAAGGGTTCGTCGATGTGAGCCGCTTGTGAAGGGTTGTCAGTTGCGCTTCTGAATCACAACCCACAAAAACAATGAAAGAGTCTCTTTGTTTCAGCACCGGCAGCGTTACGAGCGTCTCCTTCGATAATCACTCATTCTGACGTACCGTTTGATCGCAAAAGCTCGCTTATCATAATTTTATACGTCGTCCCTGAAACACAACACTCAAGGTTGAAAATCCTGTATTGTTAACAACCACTAGAGCTTTTTTGTTGCTATATCGATACAATATAATCCATAACTTCATCAATCGAAACTTTTCACAAAATTTCCAATTAATCGCTCATTTGGAAAAATATTTTGCATCAATCACTTCCAAATGTTCCCAGACAAAGGACATTTTATATCCACCTCCATCCTTTTTCCTATATCAGAACGTTGTTCAAACAAAGTCTTTCTATTTCTTGAGATCCATCTCAAAAGACATAACCTGAACTATTAACCGATATTTTTGTATTTTTAGAAATGTACACGTTACAAATTTGACGTAAAATTTTCAAGCACCTTAATGGTCATTAGTAAAATTTTATAGTTTTGGCAACGCAATTGCTTTCACTCGCCAGTTGAAGTCATTTCGTTTATATATTTTTTATTTTGACAAAATTTATTACCAATATTGTTTAACTAATTTAAGAACGATAAAAACACACTTGTTTTTCCCATTTTGTTTGCAGAAAAATCAGAATTCTTTTGCACCCACCTTTAAACTATTTAATTTGGTCATCTCGAAATAATTTTTGATTTTTGAACTTTAAAACAAAATTTTAACCTCCATAAACTTACTGATATACAACAGGATGGCGCTACGGTCAACGTTCACGTTGCACCCGGATTTACTTCCAGCTGACTTGTTTCTTTTTAATTTATTTATTTATTTTTAGTAAAAATACTTAGCTTCTTATTGCTTATAGCCGTTAGCTACGGTGCTGAGCACAAGTCACAGGTTATTAAAAAATAAACGTTAATTCGAGTGATATTTAACGTTAAATTAACGTTTTTGTTATTTGAGTATTGAATGTATACCTTGCCAAATAAATTAAAATTTTCAAGAGTTGATTATTGTTGATGGAAGAAAATAAAAAGGATTAACCCTGTCAAGATGTTCTTGGTATTCTTTTGAAATACGACATTCCTGCATTGTCAACACACAAATTTGGTAACGATTTAGGGTTGAATTAGCTCGACTGCAGAGTACCCCTAGTTCTTATCGAAAAAGGGGTAAAACTAACTAAACAAGAGACACATCTTGTAAGTCGCAGATCCTGATGAAATTGATAGATGTAATTCTTCAAGCAAAACAAATTCCTTTATTCGATTATTTTTCGTCTTTTTTATATCGTAGCTTAGTTTCTGTTGTGTATTAATTAATCAGTAACCCCAAAATTGGTTATGGGAAACTTGGAGTGTTAAGGGGCACATCTAATTTTGGGCAGTCCGAAAAGATTTGGATCGAAGTTGGGTGGGTCGGAAGTTGTAGATATTTTGTCGCAGTTAGCAATTAATATAGTCGTGAAAATGTAAATAAATGTAAAAATTCTATTAAAGGATTTCCTCGAATTAAAATATTTGAAAGCTTTTTAAATATTTTAGGTGGCAACAAAAAATGTAAAGGAAAGTAGTAACTTTCAATACCTAAAGCTTGGGTTGCATAATGAGTTACTGAAATTTATTTAGGCCTATAAAGTAAAGCAAGTTAAAAACATCTACCGTTCAGTTATGCTAATAAATTTATAAAAAAGGAATTATAAACACTGTAAAAATATTCACCGAGTATTCGCTCACTAATTTGCATATGATTTTCTTTTAAAAAATTTCAAAATAAGAGCGGTCCTTAGGTTAGCTGTGCGTTTGCTCATTTACATAATGACAGTATTTATGGCAAAGTTTCATCACTCCTTTTTAATATGAAAAAAAATTTTGCATTTCTTTGGGCTCAACCCATTTATTAATTAAGCATTTTCTTAGAAATTAAACGTTAAAGGATCACCGCAACAATGATTTTTTTCAGAATTTGTTTCCAAAGTAAAACCTTTCTTGTATAAACGACAAAGTGAAAAGTAAAATAAATGCCGCAGATGGAAATAATGGAAGGTCTTAATGACACACCTTCCCCTTCGAACTCGGAACTTGCGTTTTAATACAAAATTGCAATAGGTTTTATAAAACTTTTACCCAGAATATAAATATACATGACTGCCTATAATATCAAGATTGCGCAAATTGTGCCAAAGTTGGTATTATTGTCCTCTTTGTTCCCCTCATTTTAAGAATATGAACTCATTTAGCGTTTTTAACGTTTACACCTTTATTTAATGCTGCAGGGGACGTGTTTATTTTCTTTTGCAGCCGTTCTTTAAGGTGCTTATTAAATTTCAGTGCTTAATAATCGCATTAAGGTACCAATCCTCCATTCTGGCTGAAAGAGGAGAGGCTTTATTAAAATTTCTTTTTTCCGCTTTGTTGCAGGTACCTACTTCACTATTCTAAGTTTGACGAGGAAGACGAGATAATCCATCATCGGGCATGATACGGTAAAGTAGGCATGCATCTTACTCTGATTCTCGTTTAATTTAATGCGGTATAAACTGAATATATTTGACTGCGACTGACAACTTCAATGTATCACTGTGCAAGTCAATACAGTGGGAGACAGACCTGCGAAACGTTTTAAAAGTTCAGTTAATGAAGGCGCCAGTAAATGAAGATAAATGATTCTGATATTGGATTAGGCTGATGATGTCAAGTCTTTAGAGGTAGAGAATAAGAACAGCGCTTGATCTTATTTTCTAAATAGACAAATGATTTTCTGCACGGACATTTTGAGCTACATCATACATACAATGCTAACAATAACAAAACACGTTTTTTACTTGCGGCGCTACGCTTAATTTTTTTTAATTTGACAAAAGATGTTTTTCTTGGCTTATAATTGTATACTTTGACAAATTAAGTGGTTCATAGATAAACAGAAATGATGAAGAGATACGCGTTGGCTCGGAAGTGGTCTCGCCAAAAAAAAATGTTCGCGAAAAACTAGAAATATTTCATTTCAAAACCGAGAGCTTAAAAAAATAGTTACAACATTAAGGTGCTATCTTGTCTTTCGAGACTTCAATTCCTCGAGCTTTCGCCAAGGTACATTTTTTCTAAATTAAATTTTTTTTTATTAACTTAAGTTATTTATACATAATTCTAAAACATAATATTTATCCAAAACGTCAAGGGGTGGCCTGTGGAAAAATTATTTTTTGTAAATAAATTACACCCCCCCCCCCATTAGAGCCAAGGTCTGAGTTCACCTTTGCCTATTATTAAATTTATTTTAAGTACTTACAAATATTAAAAAAGACCTGGTTTTAAAAAATTGAAAATGACATTCAAAAGGTTGAGATTTCAGTCGGAAATTACGGAAACTCAGGTTTCGTTAAATAGAATAAGCAGATAAATTTAATTTTTAATGCTCACTCCATTACAATTTTTATAATTTTAATATAATAAAAGGCGTCCGAATGGAAAGCTCATCGAAATCTGTTTAACAAATTTTAACTGAAAGCTATGCTGAAAATTCTAGAAAGAATGCCAGTATTTCTAACCCTCCTTTACGAATAAGGACCCTACACATCATAAAATAAATTCGATTGTAACATAATTTAATTTTAAATTGTAGTTCGTAAATTATAACCGAATTTTACTTAAAAACAGAAATTCTGGTCCTTCTAGGCCCGTGTCCTTCCTAGATCTGTCGTTTACGGGGAATAAAACCTAAATTTTTGCTAATTTTGGTCAATTTTACCTTAATTCTCTGGTTAAATTTTAATTTCATAACAAAAATTTAATGGAAGAATTAGCGTCAAATAATCTAATAAATTCTTCATTTTAAGTTAATATTTCGCTTAAATTTTAATACCAAATTAACTTTTAATATGAAATTTGGTATTGGTGTCAAATTAATTATCTGCTATAAATTTTAATTCTAGATTAACTTTTATTATCAAATTAGGCCTAAATATTTACACATTTAAATTTTGATTTTTTATAATTAAAACTTTTAGAAAATAAAATTAGGTTTAATTATGTTTTCATAAAGCTTTCAAAAGTTGGTAAGTTAATGTTTAAACGTCCACGTCCAAATATTCCTAGTACGAAATGACTTACTAGTTTTTCAATCCTATATAATTCCATTAGTGCGACTTGTCATAAAGGGTACAGGGGCACGTGCCCTCCCATCCCAAAACCAAAAACAATAGAAGGATAGATTTTCATTATAAATAAAAGTATTTTAAAAACAGTTTTTTATTTTGTGCCCTCCCACTCGAAAATGTCACGAGCCGCCACTGGAGTTGATTACCCAGGTTGTGCGGCCTAAAGGCCGCACTTACTTGTCGCGCTACTTAACTTCTCAATTTGTTTACGTTGGCAATAGAAATTAACCAAGCAGAAGAACACGGAACAAAAATAATCATATTGATGAACAAATAGAAAATACAATGAATTTTTTTCATTAAAACTATGAATTGTTCATCAATGTGATTAAATTTTTTTCAATGTACGTGAGATACAACTCCCCCAGCACGCCAAACATTTGGGAAGCCTTTAATTTTCCATATATTTTATGATATAATATTTATTTTCAACCTTCTCGAACTAGCGAGGATTCAGGGAGGTAATTGAGTAATTTATTTGCAATTTGAGTCTCGCAGGTATGGCACAGGATGGGTTAATGCACCTCTCCCAGGGTTTAGTAAGAAAAAAATAAAATATGAAGGGTTTCTTCCCGAAAAGTTAGAAAAGATCAGAAATTTTTAATTTTTAAACAGTAGCGACGGCGACGGTTCGTAATGGAATTACAGTAGATTATAGCTTACATTACAAATATAAACATAAAATTTATAAACCATACAAAACTTCGGGTGAAAAAGCAAAAACCTGTAAGTGTGCATTCGGTTGACTGTTTTCTTAAATATTGACCCGCACAGGGTTCTATTGCCATCATTAACAACCAGGGCCCGCGCTAGGATATTTGACGCCCTAGGCAAAAATCTTTCAGTGCCCCCCCCTCCTCCCCATTTACATCTTTGTATCTTATGTGCTTGTCGATGTTTTGCGGTTTTGCATTTCACCGAAATTTTTGCACTGGGGATTAGGTAATGGACTATAATATAGTAGGTACATATAAAAAATAAATTGATGTATTTTAGAGTGCCTGGATCCGAGACTCGCTAAAAACATCCCTATAGGGTTTCCGAACTCGAAAATGACGAAATTCGAATGCCGAGACCCGAGATTTGAAAATGTCAGGGGCAGTGAAAACCTACGCTCCAAACGCCCTTGCTAACCGCTTGGGCGATTCCGGGCGGTTTTCTCAACCCCTCTGTGAATTATTACAATACTCGGAGTGCAAATGAACTCGATAATCTCGGAACTCGAATGATGTTTCCTCTGCAACCACATGCAGTATAATGAACACGTTCTCTCCACGTGAGAGAATACTCTCCACGTATTCTCTCCAATACCCACATAGCGTACACGTATCGTCAAGTGAATATTTTTTAAAGCTAAAATGAACTTAAACTTATAAAATTTATATCAAAAAGTCGATTGTTGATTTTCAAAATTCATAAAAATTTTCTTAAGAAAGCTTGAATTTTGCTTTTTCAGAATATTTAAAGGTTTTCTATTGTACTTTTGAAGGAAAGCACTGCAATTAATTTTTGTACCTCGATCTGGTTTGCGCCCCTTTATCGTTTGCACCCTAGGCAGTTGCCTAGTTTGCCTAGTGCCTAGCGCCGGCCCTGTAAACAACTTGAGAAGCTAAGGTAGCGTGACGAGTAATTGCGGCTTTCAGGCCGCACAACTAGGGCAGTCAAGTCACACTGATTCAGTCATTTCAGCCGCCTTACCTTGTAATATAATATTATTATTAACCCGCGTAAGGGACATATACAAGTATTTTTGGGGCATAACACACAAAGAAACATCCCTGAAGCGGCCTCAACTCGAAAATTAGAGATCTACAAAATTAAATTTTATTGGTATTTTCAAGTTAAAATCTGAAATCCTTGATAAATTCGTTATATTATGGAAAATGAGCCGATAAATCGGCTTAATAATTTTTTAATAGGAGCTTAACACCCAAACGGCGTTATTTAACCCATAATTATGAATTTTGTCGAATTTTCATGGGGATTTGGTGTTGCGTGTGGAAAAAAAGGACTTTACCTAGGAGGATCTATTTCTGTTGGCAAGTTCAGCGAGATGGTGCAATCTTTTTCGGCTTAATGTGTTGGTTGGGTTGGGTGGTGGTAACGAGTTGTATGATGAGCAAAACATGGGTGTTAAAAAGTGCCAAGTGTCGCACGAAGGCTTATAACAAGAGCAACGTATAGCGTCGTCATTATTAAATTCGGATTACCTTAACGTTTTTGGCGATGTAAGCGAGTAAACAAGCGAGTTTGTGTTTACACAAAGTAGATTTGTTGTAGATAAGTCGATATTATTATATTATAAAAGTTACACTTGAATGAGTGTGTTGAAGCAGAAAATGTTTGATGAGGCGCTTCTTCCAATGTCCTTTTACAACTGATTTCTCCCTCGCCGAATTAGAAAACTTCAAGAAGTGGAAATAAATGAGGCCTACTATACCTATAAGCGTCCGCCCGCTAGAGTTGCTTTTAATTAAAATGACGCTCTTAATATTTTTCAATTTTGGGTGAAATTAAACGGCATGTTCGTCTTGTAAAAAATGAAGAGAGCACTCGCGTTTTACGATCGTCTTCCTCTTGGCTTCCTTCCTTATGCCGTTAATTGAAAACAATGTTTCTCTTGCGGTCGTCGTTGAACGTAATTAGTGAACGTTTTGTGAGCCGATCGATATTAAACACGGTTTTATTTTAATTTCGACTTATTATCATTCTTGGCCCATATCAATCAGAACTACAAACTGTCCTTGTTTTTCCTCATCAGTATTCTGGTTCGCTGTTCAGGACGCCGCGACGCTTAACGACGGCAATATTTGGGTTTGACATAACCAGTTAGTTCGTATTAATAACTTTGCTTCAGTTTACAAGAAGAAGCGAATAGAAAAATGACAAATTTATTCTTAAAGCGAAATTGTTTTTCTTGGTTTATTATAAGAGTAGGTACTGACTGGAAAAATAATGCATGTCGACGACAGCATGCAAATTGAACTTTGTATAAATTACGCTTACTACATGTTCTTAAACATAATTGTATTTTAATAAGAACTTTTTTTCCCTCTCAAACCGAAACAGTGGCACAAGAAACGAAGGTGCGGAAATTTTGATATGTAAAAGATGGAAGACGCTCGAGATATATATTTTGTTTCCGTATTCGAGCTTTCCGACCGAAAGTTTGCAACTCGGAAGATATATTTCTGAGCAATGCGGTATAATGACACGATGTAATTGCCTCTAATTACTTGTAAAATTACCTTGTGGCATAAAAGATGTGGCTGAGAACCGCCAAAGTTTTTCGAGGGAGTCGGAAATGAACCCGTTCTCGCCAGCAGTGTTTTTAAACGCATTTCTCTTTTCGCCCATAAATAAATTTTCTTGATCGTATATATTATTGTTTAATTAAAGATTTAATAACAACGAGTTAATTAAATTTTCAGAAGCGATGCATCTATCCTATCCTATCTTACTTACATAAGTTGTTTCGTTATATCTCTTCGCAATCTTTAATTTTCCATTCGAAGTTTATCGTTTTTCGACGAATGAATGCCTCGACTAATTTCTAAAATTACTTCCATCTGTCGATGACAGCCACTTTTAGGTGTCTAGGTGGCACCTTTTGTGAATTGTCGTAAAATTATTTCAAAGTGTAATTTCAGAGCTTACTCGTTGCTTACTTATTTATGTTTTAGTAGTTTTTTAATGTCTCTCGACTAATTCGGTTCGGGAAAATAAAATCCGTTTGAAAATTATTATTGAAAAATAAATTTTATTTATCTATTTCAAATACTTCCAGTTTTATGACTCTTGTAATTTTCAAACCTCATATACCTCCACATGTTTTCCTTTTAATTACTTTTTATGGATAATAAACCTGGAACGTGAGACAGCTTCTAAACAATTTTCACTTTTCAAATACTCCATAAAGAAAAAAATTTATAATGCTTTCCAATTTTCTAATTTTTCATTTTTTTTCCATACCCTCCAGACCCCCCGGTCTCGAGTTTTGGAGTTATAATATTATTCCGGGGTCGCCCATGGACAGTTAATGTGTATTTCTGAAAGTTTTGAAAGTTATGAAACTGTAAAAATGAGTATTTCCGAAGACGGTTGATCAAAAGGCGCCATTCTGCTATTAAGAAGAAATTAAGAAGCGTACACAGGTTGTAAACCCGAAGGAGTATTGTTGGTAGTAATTTTTATGTTGTTGAGATTTAATGTGCTCTGCTCTTATAGAAGATTGCTGTGAGCACGACTTTGTACACATTTGTAAACTCCTCGATGCACTTTTAACTCGCACGTAATTATTATTTTATTGCTTGTTTTTTGGTTCTTAAGTACTAAATTATGGCCAACAAAATATTCCACTTGAGAGGTTTAAGTAAAACACGTTAACGTTTGTTTGAACGTAACAACTATTGTATTGTTTATAAAAAGAGTTACAACTACATCCATAATATTGCCATAAAAGCGAGTACTTCTCATGAAAATGGTTGTAAATTTTATAGTTCATCTTGTGTCACGCATTCGTGAACTTGAGGTATTATTGTTTGTATGCGGTGCTCGTTAAATTCATCTTTACTCCTCGTATACGCGTATTTTTATCTCAAATTTTCTAATTGCAGTTATTTTTGGATATTTTTTGCTTCGGAATGTTAAAATTATGCAATTTGTAATTTTTGTTTGCTCTTCTTAAGTGTACTTGTATTTGGAAGTGCGGAGCGTGTTGGGTATTTGTTTAACGTTCACCCTCGAGTTTGTTGTAGGAAAAGCAATTAGATGTATTTAGTAGTAATCCAAAATATACACGTAATGCAGTCGAGGCATTAAACTAACTGTAATACTAGTCCAATGTCGCAACAAGAACACGGGTCCTGACATTAATTACCTATATCCGTGTAACAGAGCGATCGAACACAACCTGTCAATTAGGCGGCATTAGTGAGGATCACTCTCGTGTAGTTAGTACGAGGATGGTCATTCGATTCGATCCTGATGGTTGTTACGCCTAGTACCTCAACAAACTTTGGCGATTTGTTCTGCAACGATTCGACTGAAAGCACTAATTGATGACCGCTGTGCCTCCTGAAGGAGACAGCGTCTAATAGAAATGTCAACATTTAGTTCGTTCCTCGTTCTTCTTCCCAAGTGATTACTAACTCCATTCTAAGTATCAGCTCTTTTCAAATAATATTCTACCTCACTATTTTATTTTTTATTTCCTCTTTTCAATTTCAACTTATTTAAATCTTTTTTACTTTTAACGTCCAACCTTTTCATTTTCACACTAAAAAAAAATTACGGGAGTCATACAATTCAAGTGGCGGTTCGCACTTAGATGGGTGACCGATTGGAGAACGCAGCAGCAGGCTAGGTTCCTGTCGGCCAGGAAACGCAAAGCCTAGAAGTAGCCCGTGATGGCCACGTGCAGGGGGAGAAATCTGAGCAAATCCCAGCAAATTCTATATAGATTTATTTTCTAGACGACATAGACAAGGGAGGGATGAGAAATCCGTTTTTTTTTTTGGAAGGGTATCAATTAAGGAAGCACGAACTATTGACTTTCTGATTTCCAAATTTTACAAGTTTCACGTTTTAGCTTTCAGTGCTACAGTTATAAATAGTAGGTAATACCAATTACGATGAGGAGACTGTGGGGGGGGGGGGGGGGTAAATTGAAGCTAGTTTTTTTATTTTAATTGATTCTAAACTGGAACAGACAATTTGTTAAATGGGAACCGGAACAAATGCATCCATTATGTTGTAACGGTATAGACCGGGGGGTCTGGGGGGTATGGAATACCCTCCAGTACACCACAAATTATATGGAATATCTTTGGGAGTTTAAGACTTTAAATTGCAATTTTAAATACGCACTCGGTAATCATATAATGTGAACGTTAATTTCACGTTAAAACGTTTATTGGCTCGCACGGGGGAGTATTGAATTTTTAAATGATCCAGCCTGGTACGTAAGAAATTCAAAGTATTTTTCGAGAGGAATAAACGAAAAGTGGACTTAATTGACGTTTGAGGATAAAGTTTGAGAGATGGGATTATAGATAAGTGAAATTGTAAGTAGTTTTTCATTTTCATAGCACCTACATAATGTAAAAATAAGGCAAAGAAAATGATAGACGCGAGGCCAAGTAAACTCCGAGATTGTTGATGTTATCGGTAAACTATCCCCAATTCAGTAAACAGGCGCCCCAAATTGCGATACATAGGGTTGATGTCTGTAAGTTTCAAAGTTTAGGCTAAACGAATTTTACAAAAATTTAATCAAAAGATCGTCAAATAGAAATTTGCTATGTTTATTCAGGTAAATTTTGTAAAGATGTCGGCAATTTTAGACTCGTAAAATTTTTTTATACTCCGCTCCTTGCAGACTAAATACAAGTTTACGACTTTTAAATGTTCTGGCTACAAAATTCATACAAAGAAGATATTCATAACGGATTCTTACGTAAACGACTCCGATGATGTAATTCAATGAGAAGATTGTAAAAGCTCCAAAAACTTAAATTGCCCCCTTTACTGTCTATGTTTTGGTCATTAAACTTACAAGTATCTAAAATTTATTTATTTTTAGAGCCAACACAGTTTTTACTTTCGTTTCGGGAGGCTGCACGATTAAGTTACAGGTGCTGTACATTTTTCGACTTTGTTTTTTTCGGATGTTATCGGATTTCTCTGTAATATATTTATAATTTTGTTTACTACCGGTTCTCGATTTCGTGGGCGTCCACTAATTGTGTTATTCGGTTGTGTCGCTGAAAGAATTTTCCTGAAAAATGAAACGTAATCTTCTGCAACAGGAGATGAGACACCAACGCACAGTCTACTCTAGGCCGAGTTCATTGTCATAAAATTGTTAAGATTTTATTAGCGGTGTGGGTTTCACATTTTAAAAACGAATCCTTATCGATTTGAATCGCACAATCGTTTTTCTGTTGTTAAAACGGTAGGACAGGAAGCGGAGGCTTTATTGCGCTCATTTCAAACGTTAAAGAAGCACTTGATTGTGTATGCTGGCATAAAAACCACATCCTTGATGAATTTTTGAACAATCCCGGCCCTGTGCATCACTTTTTGACCAAACCTGTAAACTTATCAGACGGCGTGACGATGAGTTCATCGGGTAATCTTTTTTGTAGTTGAGGGATTCACGTGATCACGTGAATAATTTACCGCAAAGATAAAAAATGACACAAGAAAAACAGAAAATGCGATGACCTCTTCTGAATACTAAAGCGGCCGACCGACCGCCCGACTGCGCCTATTTTTGAGATTCTTATTTATTTATTCGTTTTCGAAGCACCGGTGTGGTCCACGTGCGTACAGCTTTAAGTCGTCTTTGTGTTTGAGAAGTATTTATTTAATTGTTTACAACGTCCTCTTCGGAGGATTCTTTTAAATTTTTACAGCCCTTAAAATATTAGTCTGGCTAGGGCAAGTGACACGTGTGAAACGAACCCTAAACGGAACAAAAACACCGTAAATGTTTATTGCATACTTAGATTTCTACTTCCACTCTGCATGGTTCTCAAAAATATTTTATTTTGTTTTTCTTTATTACCACATACTAAAGATTTTCGCGCTTTTTATTTTTCAAAGTTATTTTTGTTCCATAAATTTGCAACATTTATTTCTAACCACTTTATTACGTGAATTTATCTGTTGGCTAATAAAATTTTCATTTGATCTCGATGTCATCTTTGCATCGATGCAGAGCTGCATAAAACGCATCTCCGAACGATATTTATTTACCACTCGGGTATAAAATTTATTTTATAATTTCATGTCTTGAACGTCTGAGTGGCACTTTAGTTGGCAAAAACGGAAACTTAGGTACCGTGACGACTGGCATCATAATGTACAATAGGCGAAGAGCGACGTTCTCCATTTCTCTGAACAAAACAGAACGATTCGTCTTTGGGGTAACAAATAGGTGCATCCACGGTACATTATGCGAACACATCCTGGGTGAATCACGCCGACAATGCGTCCGTCCATTTCTGGAGAACCCCTCGCATGACTCAGATTCGACCCCTGCTTTGGCCGTGCAAATGTCGCATGTGCCCTTTTCATTAACGTTTAGGCCAAGGTAGAGCGGGCACCACCCCCGATCATCGTGAATTTAACTGGTTTTATGTTCGTGTCTTTGTGTTATTCAATTTGCGTCGCTCACGTCGCGACGCAGCCAATGGCGGTGCTTTTTACCTGGGGTCGATACAAGGAGGAGCGACTTGCACGCTCCAATACCGCACCTGCCGTTTCAGGTAAGAGAACGGCGCATGAAAGAACTTTACGCTGTGTGGCGCCGTGCAGAACCAATCAGGAAAATTTCACCTGCTTAATTCAGGTGCTCGGTTGGGCGTCTCGACAATATCGACCAATAGGGAAACCCCAATACTTTTGATTCTTCCGTATTTAAATTTTGACCGACCATTTGTTGCATCCGAGTATGAAAAACAACCTACTTCCTCTTGTCCGACGATAATTTCATTCGTGTTTAACAAAATTGAGCAATTTTTCAAAGTACTCGGCGAAAATTTATAACGTAACTGGATTGGATTTAGGATATAAGAGGGAAGTTAATAATGTATTTATGACTGTGCAAATAGATGGATGGGACAAGCAAACATTTTATTACGTAAGACGTTTGTTTTTATCCGTCAGCACCGGCAGTTTTCCGCGCTTATTAATTCGTTTTGCTTCTTATAGTTTTGAGTTGGCTGCCGCCCGCTTTCTGTTTCCGCTTCAGTAAAACGCCTTTTCTTCTTAATTTAATAATATTTAGCAGTCGCGTCGAGTATTTAGTAAAACACCGACGTTTCAAAGGGATCCAGTTTCTTCAAACTCTTCAAAACAAAATTCTTGTCTTGTAAAAGCTGAACGAAGTGAATGAATAAGTTTGTATCGTGCGTTATAAGTGAAGCGGGTTGGGGTTGAACAAACACTAGCAAACGGGGTATTGAAACAGAATGAGTTCGCTATGCATACAAAGAGCAGGTTCTATTATACTCATCTGTATAACATTTCAAACAAGCTTTTGCGAAATTAAATGCATATTTTATTATAAAGATTTTATAAGATGAGCACAAGGAATCCAAAATCACGTAATTTCTCATTCTCTCATCTTTTTCGTGATGTGCGTAATTTTGCTTCCATTTAATCTTAATTCGATAATTGATGAAACACTCCAAATTAACCAAAGCTTTACAAATTTCTCTCATCATATTCAAATTATTCATTTACTTGTCAAACGTAGTAATAACCTAGTAGTACTATTTCGTAAATATATAAAATTTACAATATTTTCTTCTAGTGTGCCCAGGAGCAACAGGCGTAATATTCAAATTTGGTCAAATATTTTCAAAATTCATGATAACACAACCACAATTTCAACGCTTCTCCGGCGCTGAAGTGTCAGCGGCAGTAAAAGTAACGCCACTGGTTAGGTTAGATTATATTTTACATTTTGAATGGTTTTTAATTTCACTAATCCATTCAGAGGCGTCAGTGTTCAAATATAAATGACCAGTCCAAAATTTGTTCAACTTATTGAAGGAAAATGCGAAAGCGGGAATAAATGCGGAGGAGGATTTGAAATAACCATCTTCAGTCATAAAGATTGCAATGCATGAAAATGTGGAGGGTCAAAATAAAAGAATTAAGTAGAGAAGTTGAAAAGAATTGATTAGGGTTAATGAGCAGAAATCGGAAAGTTGCATGAAAACAAAAATTTTTGTTCTTGCTTTCCGACGTTTAATCGGAATTTTGAAGACGAAAGGAATAGCATTGATTTAAATAAATTGAGTAAAGGTGATTCGTTACGTTATCAAACAAACGTTGTCATTTTTAGTGCGTATTTATGTGCATATTTTATGCTTTTAGTGTTCATATAAATCCAACCTCCAATAACAAGTGATCGTTAAGAAAAGTGTCAAGTTTTGGGTCACCTGGGCACATCGTAACAAGATCTACACCCTAACCTATTTTCATAATTCATGTTCATTTTTCGAGCGGACACATGTGTTATCATTTTGATATGTTGCCCCATATGGTTTGTTGATTTGGATTTTATGCTCTGCAGCGATCCCACCGGCTCCGAGGTTATACCTTTTGAGATTTACCTATTCATAAAGATGAAGCGATATCTCACGATTTTCAAGTTTGGGGCTAAATCATGAATACGAGAAAGAAATAAACAAATGGAAAGATAAAAGTACAAAAAGTTAGTTGGCTAAGTTGCTTGTTAGTTCTGTCAAGTGCTTGAATGAGCAAAAAGAGTTAAGAGTGTTGTAACTAAGCAGCATGGACTATTATCCCACCATTTGCGATTATATAAAACTATACTAACATTGGAGAAATGATACACATTGGCCACTTTCCAACACGCTTCCTCTTGGATCATACCCTCACCCTGTTAACATTATTATGACAAGATATTTGTATTGCCTTTCCACTTTATTTCTGCAAAATAAATACATACATACAAGTAAATATTATAAACCACGTAAAATTATGTTTGCATTTGTTGTTTTGACTTTTCTTTTTGCTGGCTTATTCGATTGCGAATCCAGACATCGTTAAAAGCCAAGAATTTAATAGAAACATAAATATTAAACAATTTTATTTCGATTTATTAAGGAATAAATGGGATCATAATTTTACATTTTTAATATTTTGCAACTGAAGTCGAGATTACAGTTTTTTGCCTTATGCAAATTTTGATTTTCATTATTTTGTCTGCGCTAGGTGTACAGCAGTCAAGTCCACCCTATTACAATCCACGTACATATTTTGTTCTTAAAAAATCGTCTTACTGGAAGGTGGGTGGTATTTTCAACACTACGTTCATCAGAAAACGCAACTGCAACGTCAAGAATTAAAAACATGTTTAAAAGAAAAGTGTTTGCAATATAAGAAAATAACTGGATATTATGCAATTTTGCACATAGAACGGCGGAATGTAAAATTTCATGCAATAATCTCAACCCCTAACCGGCTACCCCGTGCGCTTATAACAAATAAGGTGGAAATTAAAAGGAAACATTTTTAGAAAACCTAGCTGTGCAGACTTCAGACTTATTTTGAATGATTATAATTTTTTTCTGTGAATTAGAAGAGGATGTATTTAGTATCAGTTGTAATGTATTTAACATTCCTGTTCGTTTCCTGTTATGTTTTATCAATTATTTTTTACTAGAATTCCTTATTTAAGTGAGATAACGTATTTGAGATTTATCACGGAAATTGAAAATAGTTTAAATGGGTCGAAGTGTTAAAAATGATAACCTTAATTAAAATTTGACATCGGAGAAGTTGGAAAATTAAAAGTTGGATAAAGTTTTTCTTGATTTATTCCAACCCGTTAATTATTATTGAGTATAATTATCCACCTAAGATGAGTATTTTTCAGTGTGTCTCTTCTATGGGCATCGACTTAACAGACGGAGTTAATGGAACAGAAAATTGTCTTCTCTTCCATGGAGAAATAGTATGCATTTTTTTCTCTTGCGCGTTCTCAATCTTTTGCGCATTCCCCATTCTAGCTAACATTTGTTCACGGGCGGACATGGACAAATCACAGTTATTTACAGTTGGCCATGATAAGAATACGGAACCACGCATTTTTAGAATTGGGTTTGATGCACACCTCCACCTCTTAGGAAAAATGATTTTTGCCTTTGGATGTCGTGAAAAATGGGCGAACACAAATTTCATGCTACCTAGTTTGTTTGTACGGATGTTGTGTGCGCGGAAGGCTCGGGGGGATTAAAAAATTTTATTTAAAAAATTATTACACCCCGATATGTATAATAATTATTATTTTGATAGCCCTGAAGGGGTACAAAGGGAATGCCCGATAATAACGTTTACCGCGAATATTATACGTGTCTACCTTCGCCCCTTGTCTGAAAACATCCGGGCCGTAATTGCATATACATGAGCGAATTTAATATTAATTTCTGATTATACCAAAATGAACAACCACAAAGCTTTTATATTGCGATCGCACGGCCTTAATAAGACCTGTAATCCGGACACATATGCATATAATCAGGAATTTCATACCGAGCTGGAGTCGTGTCATCCTGACTTTATTTGATGTCGACCGGACAATTTATTAATTTTTCATTTTAATTTATCCTACATTTTTGCAAGTTTAATTTAAACCAAATTGACTTCCACCGACGACGCGACATTCCTAATAAGACAATTTTACCAATCCAAAAGTAATTCTGACTTTTTTTCCAACAATTTAAAAACTAATATCGTAAAAAACTTTTTTTTGCTATTTTGCGACTCCTCTTTTGTGCGTTATAGCGTCGAGTGTTTGATGTTTTCCACCGTCAATTAAAAACTTGTTCATCACAGACCGAATTGGTAAAGTATACTCGCCATTTCATCGTTCTGTTTATTTTTTGTTTTCTAATTAAAATAGCCACGTTTAATTACGACATGTTCATACACACATGGAACATACAGATAAATTGTGTTTTAGAGGTGTAACATAAGCTTCATTATAATCACCATGAATGGAAGCTTTTATGGAATTTTTTTCGTCTTTTCTCATGTTGGTGCTCTTCAAATAATACACACTTGTTAAACATGTCTACATTTGTACAAAACATCACCTGTTTTAATTTAATACCGTGTAACATAACAACAGATGAAGTTACTTCGTTTAAATTCTCTTTAGCTTTGTCAAAAGTTAACCCAGGGTCGCATTCAGGAATTGCCAAATCCGGCACTTCCAAAAATTCCGGGTTAAGTAAACATTTAAATATACAATTAAAGAATAAGTATTTATTTTGCATGATCTGTTATTTAAACACTTTTTTTATGCGTAACAACATCCTAAACTCTCCTGATAACCCACTTCCTCCAGTTATCATTGCACAAGTACCATTTGTTTCGGGCAACGTCCAGTAGCTTTCCATCGCAAAATGGTGACCCCCCAGGTGAAGCCGTTACTGCTCAGAATTATATTTCGAGTTGTTGACATTGAGTTATTTGTACGTCTTTCACGAGATGCAAAAGTTACGAAACGAAACGTATATTATGTCACAATTTTGCAGGAGTTCATATTAACTAATACTTTGCTTCTTTATTAATGTTACAGTCGTCGACTGTTTACATACTCCACATAGCATCCAAATACTGCTTATTACATATTACGTATCTTATCGAGTAAAAAAAGCTTCTAAGGGTTGAAAATTTATTGCTTTTCTACATATTCAAATTAGCCGGACTGGTTTTTTTGCTCGTCTTGTGGTCGGTGCTGCAAGTGACCTAATAATACCTCATCACGACCATCAGACAGGATATGAAAGTCAGATTATTGAAACGTAACCCCAATGTTAATGAAAGAAGCAGGTTTTAAGCCATCCACCCCCCTTGGTTTGTAAACAAAGCGATGGTCAAATGAGTTTTTAGAGCACGCCCCTTATTCGCTACAATTTCGCGGATCTCCATCAACCTTGTGAACATGATTCATTATCTTGCTTCCTGTCATATACTAATTCTATTTAACCCATTTTTTTGGAATTATAAATATTTTAATAAAATTTAATCAGAGCTAATATTTTAATAAAATTTAAAACCGTTCTCTTTATTACTTTTAGGTAAACGCCGAAGGACGCAACAGATTGTGATTGCTTGTTCGGTTCAAGCTTCCTACATTTTCATTGTTTGGTCATATCAATATCCCGTTTTATACGTAATTTTCGATAACGTTTATTTATAACGGCTTTTCTATTTTTAGACAAATTGACGCAAATTGTCTCGGTCATTAATACCTACTCCGGCGAAGATAAAAAATTTTATTGGTGCAATTCAAAAATTTATCCTGCCAGGACCGACAGGAAAACGTGCTTATCCGACGATAACAATTCGAGTTTTCACCTTCGTGTTCCTGTGGGAAGTTGCATATTGCACTTTATCACCAATTCACTTCCCAGATACGACAGGAAGCTATTAGCATACAATGTACGTGCATGGGCGGACATGGGTGATAGTACCATGATTGTGTTTGATCCGAAAGTCCTCTGTGACAATTTGAAAATATAAGTATTTATTTTAAATATCTTTTGAAAATTTATTAATAAACGGAGAGTTTATAAAATGAAGTAGATAGTAAGAACTTACTTTAAAACTTAAATAAGTTAAAACTAAAAAAAATTGTCTAGTGAAATCGATACCAGGCGGGGTTGAACTAAATTTTGAAGGTTATCTAAAATGAAAATAAATAGTTATTGTAACTTGAGTAAAATAAATAATTGCACTTCGAATAATGAAAGAAAAGTAAAAAAAGTAAACTCACCTGAAATTAATTTTTAAGGGTAGGTATGCAAAAAATATTCGGAAGGACTTGGAAGAATTTAAACTACGAGATTTCCTGGGATTTTCTACCTGACTGCATTAAGACTTTCTTTCGAAAATTGATGAAAAAGAACTCGTAGCTCAGCTACCAAGATTTTCTCAAATTTTCCCAGATTTTCTTGCCTTTCCTTTTACTTCTACACCAGATTTCCTCGGCAATTTTTTATATAATATAAAAATAAAAAGTTTGGGTATTCCAGATCTTCGAAATCCAGGATTTTGCATGAATTTTAGAATTTTGTTTGTTAGGAAAATTTTATTTATTATATTTTTGAAAATTTATTAAAATTTGTAAATTATGTGGTTCCTACAAGTTGGTGAATATGAATACAGCAAAAGAAGAGGATATCAAGGAAGAGAAAACTAGAGATTTTGTGCTAATATAGCAAAATAAAATAATTCCAAAATTATTAGAATCGAATTTTGCGAATTTTAAGCAATTTTCATTACTTTCGTTGAAAATTCAACTTTTATACAGAGATTTTTTTATTTAAATGAGGAAAGCGGTTTTACCAAAAAATGGTGATTATATTATGGTGATATGGATCACTGCAGTCATCCGCTACCATCTACTACAATTTAACTAATTCAATTGGTGAAAATAATAAATAAACCACTTTTATGGTCGAATTTTGCCTAAATGGAGAGTTCTTTCCCTTCGCAGTTGAGGAGGTTAAAGGGGTTTTTAACTGATGAAGCTTAAGTTTTACTTTTCGGAAGTTATATTAGGGCAATAAAATAATCTTTTTGGTTTTTCACTTCACCAGAAGTGTTTGGTTTAAGAAAAATTGAAATTTTTTTTGGAGTAATGCAGGATAATTAAATCTAAATAAAAATTATGTCGAAATAATTTAGTGACGACTAGGGCAATACCCCCCTCCCCAGCCGGATATAATTTATTTTTATAGAATTACATTCTCAAATCAAAATTTTAAATTTCGAAAAAGCATTAGGTAAATTTGGTTTACAAGTGAAGGGAAATTGAAGAAAATCCTAGGAAATATCAAACAATTTAAGGTAATTTTAGAAATTACAAGGAAATCTTAGGAAATTAAGAGTTTATTTTTGCTCTTTCAACTTTTTCGAAAGGAAATTTAAGGCTCTCTATGAGGAAAACGGAGGAAATCTTTCAAAAATATCGTAAAATGAAAAAGCCTTGTATTTTCTAAATTTTTAAATTTTTTTTAGATATTTCTAAGATTTCTTCGCTCTGTTTGTTTGTATAAATTATTATTGTTAACCCTTTTAACCCGTTCGCTCATGGCTTGCTAAATTTAGGTACATATAAACGAAAGGGTTAAAAACAATGAAGAATCAAAGAATACAGCATAATAAATAAAACAATTAAATTATTTAATTTAAATAAATCGAGATTAAAATATATTTATAATAGTGCGGAAAAGTAGTACTTTTCCACACACTTTTAAATATCACAAAGTAAGACTTTTTCCAACATAATTGGAAAAAAGTTATTTCCATTGCAATGAACAAAAAAATGGTAATAACAATAATTAAAATTAAAATACTTGGATTTTAAGTATTTTGAGATGCGGAAAAGTTAATTTTCGCCGGTGGGATGTGAGGGTTGTCTCCCGGAATGTTAAATTTGGCGATTTAGCAACCGCAGTTGGTCAAATCCGTGGCATTGCGCCATATAAGTGTCCATGTCGGAAAATATGATAGTAAAAAACAGTGACCGACTATATGGAGAACCTGATATCGATAAAAATTATAATTTTAATAACGAAATCCTTATTAACAGAGCACCATGTGTTTCTTACTTGTCATCGGGTACTCTTAAAAGCATTTTTTGCAAAAAAATTGTTTTAATTTACGTTAATATTCTGTCTGACAGGTACATTATCTGTATTTATTTTTAGTGAAGTACTTTGCAAAATATCCATCATCGTAATATAAATATTTTTCTATAAAATTAGCGTTAGATAGCAAAAATTAAATCAAGGTTCTTGGCGAACTTCTTTTTAATGAGGTTTTTTGCAAAAAATTTTAAATTGAAATTTTTTTGAATAAATTCTTTATGGCAATAACGTTAACATCCAGTGTACTTTGTATAATACCGTGTATCATGATGGCTTGTGCAGGCGGCGAGAAAAACAGCAATATGTGATCACACGCGGGCTTGATATCAATGTGGAAATAATGACGATTATATAGGAAAAGTAATTTTCTCCTTCATTTGCATACTTGATGAAAATCTCATAGCCCCTGCCGGCGCGGTGTAATAAGCACGTCGACAGAAGTACTTAGTCGACGGTTATGCCAATTTGTTGCGTTCCAAATCTAACCTAACCTTTGTTATTCAATCGAATCGTCATAAATATGCGGACGTGGCAGTTTTCTCTGATTTATCGGCCACGCTCGATACGTTCTTTAATTTTTTCATTAGAAATTTTGCGACGTTACTAATCAAAACGGACATTTCGTCGAAGATGGTCTTTATGTCCAGCCATAAAATTATGATTTTTATTATCAGCGGCCTTATCTCGGCCGTTTCCATCGTTGGATCTCGCGTCACGTATCTAGGCACATTTCCTAGTAGTTGGTAGTTGTTTGGGTCATTAGTGTGTCTTGGGACGGGGTGGAAGGATAGATATCGTTATTTATCTTAAACATGTCTTGCTCTTCTGACCGCAAGTGGGTTGTGATCTGTGTGGTCTGCTAACGGATGTCCCCTTTTCCTAAGTCAACTCTGTTTGTATTACTTCGACAAGTTCCCACAACCGGATCTGATGTTAGGGATAAAGGGTTGTTTCATCAGTTTCTCTCCAACTTGGCCAACTTATCTTTATCGTTTCTAATGATGAGTAGCATTTACTTGCAAACGTCTTCTATATGTTTAATTCCTTTCTGGCCCTCTAATATTTTATTACATTATCAAAATAAATGACCCTCTATATGTAGCTAATTTATTGTTTCATATAAAAATTAAACCACCAACAAAGTTTACACACAACATTACATAATGAAATGAAAAAAAGATACATATAGCGGCGTCGTCGTCGCGAAATGTGCCAAGAAAATTAATAAGACGACCTAAGTATTTGTTATATTGAAATGTGCACCTGCTTCACTTTGTTGTCATTAAAATTATAGTTTTATTAAAAATAAAACCGATAGTTTTTTGAGCGAGGAATTTTAGAAAAAATTTTACGATCGCTTAACTTCTTTATTTAAAAATTTTGTTAATGGCCACAATAACCGTGAGCTCTTTTCTGAGGAAGACACGACCCATTAAGCCAAACTTTTTTAACTAACACTTTATTGCTCTCTCTTTTTTTTCTCAAAAATCGCTCGTTTGTTTTAAGCCCATCAAAAAAGCTGTTTTGACATAAAAGAAATGTATTGTTTCCTCGTGAAAAGGTATAATTTAATGTAATGGAACGAAACCATATTTTTGAAACATCAAACTGTAACCCCATTTCCTAGCTAGGAAGTAGAATTTCCTCGGTGTCTTCTATATTGCAAGTGGCGCGCTAATGCAGTTCTTTCTCTGCAGCCATTCTTCATCTCCTTTGTTCGTTCGAGGTGATAATGACACAGCACCGGCATATCCGGCCAACTTTGGTTCAATGTTGTTTTCAGAAGCTTTCAGAGCACGCTGACCAGTCGTTGATTTAATATAATAGGGATATTGTGGTCGCTGCTCGAGGTAACTTGGATAACTTTTGATTCACACTTATGTGGCGCCTTGAGCCAGTCTATTGTTACTTTACCGGGCATAACTCACCGGATTACGTTCATTACAGTGTCGTTACCAACTTATGAAAGGATGATTTCTCGACTTGCTCAAATTTATTTTCCTGTCATTTTATCCAATATTATTGAGAGAGGATTTGTTTGTAAAATGGATCGAAACGACGTCGTTTGGCTTATAGGGGACGCCTTCTGCTTTGTTTAACATAGTTTATCTGTTCACCTTCCTGGAGGCGGTCTTGCAAGAGCATTGTTTAGACAAGCTTCCTGTCCAACAGCTCGGGGGAGGCGAGGTTATGTCCAACTTACGACCTGATCAATGATCCGCGGTCACACGTCGTCACAGGCTGTCCAATGAGGTGGAAAGCAACTTCCATTTCCTGTTCGTATACGATCCATTCGTCACTACAATTACTCACTTTTTTTATTACTCCACTATCGTGTAGCATCTAAATAGCCCAATTAATAGCTTCCAAACGTACACACATCCATTTATTCAAAAAATAAGTCAACGCACTTAAAGTGTTGTTTAATTTTTCGGCAGTTAAGCATATTGTCGAATTCTATTTTTGAACCCACGGATGCTATAATTACATTTTTTACGTTTGGATATTTATTTGATATAAATTCTAATGTTAGATAAATTTGGATGAGTAATCAAACGTTCAGATTAATCTTGCGCTCTGAATCGTGATATGCTCTTCAGTCGTAGGGCGATTTGTTCTGCAGGGGTGCACCAACTCCCCTACCTTAATAACCTCGCTCTTCACATCACTAGGTATGGCGCGAGGAGAAAATTTTGGAAATTTTTATCATGGTGTACAAGTCAACAAAAAGAGTTCAAGTTATTTCTTTATACGTGGTTTAGGGTTCGATATGATTGTTTAGCTGGCAAAAACTTTGCAAAGTTTTTCTTTTGATGTTGGGTAGGAAACTACAAACTTGGACTGTTTTATGAACTAATTTTGTTTTATAAAGTTGAATTTACAACAAAAAATGCAGAAAGTCGCAAACTTTTGATTGAAACTTGTTTACTGGCATATCATTATCGAAATAAATTTGTATAGCAGTTGATTTCAATTTTCAAACTGCTCTTGTTGTGTCCTTTTAGTAGATTTAAAATTATTTTTCTTTTGCTAGGGTGCACCAACGCACGTCCGCCTTTTATCAATAGCCCCTGGTTTTCTGCCAAAATTACGTGCGGTGAACTGAGTGTAGAAAATCGTAGTGTAGTTCGCTTATCTGTATTTTACCGTTGATTGATGTCACTGAAATCGTCACTAATCGCGTACCTTGGAACACGTGGCGATTCAGCCTAATTCCATCGACACGTGCCTTAAAATCCCTGCACAATGCTTCATTTATATTTGCGTTCTGATTCCCACAGATACTTCGTGGGGTCGCCCCACGTTGGCTTTTGTGATAAAAGAATCAGCGTGCAATTTATTTTTATAATTAGATTTAGTTAGCATTATTTTGTTCTCCGACGATGGCATTACAAGAACTTCACTGGTTAATTGTTCGAAAAAATTTATTAAATGCGATGATACCCATTAGATACCACTTGGGCCAAATATATGGCATCCCCAGGGATATTTTGCAAAACGGAAGAGGTTCCATTTTTGGACCGTTTTGGTTAATCTCGCACGATGAAGAATAATAGGTGGACAATTAAGAAGTATTTCAATGCACGTGGTTCGATAAGCACATCCAGCAAGAGGTAGGGTGGGTGTGCGTGTGACAAGTCATGCAGTTAGGGAGTTTTATCTGAACGCAAGGAGCCGAGGAAAATTTATAGATTTATCAATTTATTTGTAAAAACTCGTCCAACTGCTTTAAATCCATTTTGGTAATCTAATTTTGGTGCAAAATACTGCGCTCAAAAAATAACATTTACGGTTTACTGTCGCATTAACATTTTTATAGTCGAATCATTCAAGGGTCGGAAGTTTTTGCATTTGAAAAAACTGACGATGGTCAAAAAATTACAGTGATCCACAATGCTTGGTTCATGCAGACGTTTTTCCAATGCCTGGAAAAAGATCATTAATACACCTGACGTTATAAGAAATGAGATGGTTCAAATTTTGAAAGAAGATTTAGAAGAACTAGGGGAATTAAAGCGAAGAGGGGGATTTGAATGGGTTGTTTATTTCTAATTTCTTTCTGAAAGCAGAATTAAAAGATTTTTGGAAAAAATGTAAATTTCCTGCTTTGAAAATTTAACATTTTGTTGCCGAAAGCTCCAGAAAACGTCTCTCAATGGTTTAATTTTTTAATATTATTGAATCAGTTTGCTGGGGGTATTCATACCCCCCGGTTTGGAATCGCATGGTTGAGCTATAGTGGTGTGGCACAATTGTACCAAGTTGAAATTGAAAATTTTAAGTGTTTTTTTAGTTTAATTTAATCTATAACTCCAAAGCCGTCGATTTTAAACACTGAAGGGTTAGACTCTACCTTGTGGATAGGGCCTTTCCGTGCTATGGCAATTTTAAACTACAAATTATAATATTGCTTTCTTGAAAAACATTTCACCCCTGTGAAAAAAAGCTTTCGAAGCTCTTCTCTCGCGTTTCCTTGAGGAATGCAGCTAAATTAGAGCACCTCCGATTTTTTTTACGTTTTAAATTTTTACGTTCTGTCGTAGCACTTCCTTCTTGCCTCTTTTCAAAGTTGGTGCTGACTACCTAGTTTTTTGATCTAACCTAACCTTGTTTTTCGGGTGCCGTCTCCATTTAATGAAGGTTAGAAATAATTCTGGCAAATTCACCTCGATTTTGTACTGTCCTGGGCAGTCCAGCCTGTGAGGTTTTTGAGTCAGAATTTTTTTTTATCTTCTGCCTGGGCCTCTTCGGCCTTCTATTTTTCTTCTTATTATTTGTTTTAAAAAGAGATAATATCTCTTATGTCGAACCAGGTGGCCCAAGCATGCAGTCTAACCTAACGATTGTTAACTAACAATTTGAATTTCATGTAAAAATCTTAAACAAAATTGCAACAGGTCATTCCATAGGTTAGTACTACTACCTAATATATTTTGCACATTTCTGTGGAAGTTGTGAATCTCTGCAAGTTCGTTTCCGAAGAGATTATTTAAAGCGATCTAAGGACGCAATTTAAACTGTCACCGACCGGGGGGTCTGGGGGGTATGGAATACCCCCCAGGACAACTACAAAAGTAAGGTAGAGGTTCTTACAGTTTATGATTAAGTCTACCTAATTTGTTGTCACCGGTACACAACCCAATAGTGGGCCGGTCATCTGAGGGCCCAGTGGAAAAAATTCTTAGTCCGCTTCTGCAGGCCGGATAAGAGTTTATAAATCAGAAAAAAGTAAACCAAACTACAACGTCAAAAGTTTTCGTTAATGTTGAAACTCTTTGACATTGAGATTTATTGGGATTCCAAGAGAACCACTGGAAAAAATTTACTTCAGTAATACATTTTTCTTAGTTTTTCAAACTTTAATGTATAACGTAATTTTGCAAAATTTTCACTTTTATGTTTATAAATAGTTTTTTTTTCTCTAACTCATAGTTTTGCGTTTCGACTTAATTTTTTCGGATGGCTTGCGCTATATCTGACGAATTGTAGTTAACATTTAAATTTCTCACAATTGGTTCGACTTTGGATTGTCTCCCAAAACATTTTTTGTTCTCGTTGCTCATTGAATGCTGAACGAGGTGAGCGAAAAGTTGAAAAGCTTCGGTCCGGTTAAAAAAAGTTCTGGAAAATAAAAATCTCACCTACTGCAGTGCATAATTAATTTTTTAGAAAGGGAGGAAAACAACAACAAATGAAATTTGTTTAGGGGGTGAGAAACATTTAACATTATTTTTGCCACTTTTTTTATGCAAATGAAGTTTACACACCGTGGTCTACTTTTTGTTGCTTGCTATTCACGTCTATTTATCATTTCTTATTGTTTGTGTTAGGTGACTGGTGTAGAAGTTGATATTAAAAGTACCATTCATGATAACCCCGTACTGTTGGTGACATGGCATGCGTATCCACTCATCCATTGCAAATCCATAAAATAAACCAGTTTCTTTTCGCCACCCCTAGTTTATTTAATTGTGATTTATAGTGACCGTCGTATGCCAGAATCAAATATTGAAAGAGTTTTCGGATCAATTTTTTTTATTTTTGATTTATCTCGCCCAAGTATAGCCCATAAATTTTTGAAGTGTTCCGTCTTGTTTACCTTCAATTTGTACAATTAATGTTTGACCTTTACTTTATAACCCACATTTGGAACGGAAATGCCGGTCGGTTTAGTTTTGTTAGAAAATCGAGTTTGTTTATCGGCGGTGCGGATCTACCCCAAAAGTGGATTTGGAGCGCATTTGTAAATTTTCGAAACACGCGAACTTCGTAAGGTGCCATTTGTCATACGATCTTTATATAAAAGTGATGCTATCGAGGTGCCCCTATCATCCAGCATACGGGCACAGGAGCTAATAGAACTTAAATTGATTCTGATTAGTTCACATACCTGCAGCTGTCGTTTTGGCGTCTTCATTGTCCTTTCTACCTTCACTGATTGCCTCAATTGCTATACATACGGGTCGTCTCATTCTTCCTCAAGTAATTTGTGTTATTCATTGTGGTTGTTAACGGTCCTACTATTAAACTTTAAATTGGTAATTCGAGCATCGGTACTCAAATCTCGTTATAAACAAAGCACTTAAAAATTATAAAGTTTTAATAGGTTTAACGTGAGTTTTTAGTACTTTTCAGGATTTATAATTAAATTCAAGGTAGTTAAATTGGTAATCAACAAGATTGATAACGCAAGTTGTAAAAAAATCTAAATAACTTATATGATTTGATCAAAATATCACTCGCAGTTGGGGTTGTTTGCACCGTCGCGTCGGTATCAGCACGCGTTCCGACGACCTGCGGTGCGCGTCACAAGTAATTAATTGATTGTATTGTCTCGAAAGTAATTACCTGGCTCTGAAACGGTCTTTCTGCTTTACTGCTCGCCCTAGGATATATTTCATCCTTCTACTTCTGGTCAGTGGACAACTGAACAATAGCTCTGTTTATCTTCCTTGCAGAAACTGCAATTGCAATTTGTTACGTTTCAAACATCTTGGAAATTATTTCTTACTAATACTAGCAAAATTTTTTTCTCAAATCCTATTATTTCCTTCCGGCGTCTGGTCGAATTTTTTTCCAACTTTCCTAAAATGTATGACGCTATTTTATTAATCCACTTATCGGGGGAGGTTCGTTCGAAGCATATCAATGTAAGTTGACAACTGACACACAGTGTGTTACCAATATGTTCAACAATTATAAGAGCACGTCATTTCTGATAGATGCCGACTCCCAGATTATCGAATTAATTTCAGAAAGCATTTCCTTTATTAAATTAAAAGTGCTTTGGCCTGCTCATTCACTAAACCAATTCGATCTCGTTGAGAAGTATTAGTAACTACAACAAACAGCATTAGTTATAGTTATCAAAAATTATATTTATTAAACCCGACGCAAACTTACTTCTTTTACTCCCAGTCAAGGGAAATTTAATGGTTTCAAAATGTATAATGAACTTAGAAAATATGACGGCTCAGTGCGGCCTTTAGACCGCACAGTCTGTGTATCTAGTATCTAGCCAATTCTTTGTAAACAAAAACTTTTAATCTTATATGTTGTAAATGTCAATCACGTGGAAATCTTCCAATTACCTGATAGAGTGAGAATAAAAAGGTAGTGTGCACCGGAGGGTGTTCCACACCCCCCAGACCCCCCGGACAGGGAAACAAAGAGACAGTTTTTTTAATAGCAGCTTCCAAAATGGATAATTTCCATAGTTTAAAAACAATTAACAACGTAAAACTGCAAAATCAACTACGTTTTATGTTCCTAACCTATAGAAAATTTGGGGAGTTACGACGGCTCAGTGCGGCCTTCAGGCCGCTCAGACTGTGTATCTGGTATCTGGACAATTCTTTGTAAACAAAAACTTAATCTTTTATGTTGTCAATGTCAATCACGTGTAGGGCTCGCACATCTTCCCCCCGGACAAGGGAACAAAGAGACAGTTTTTCTTTTTTTAATAGCAGCTTCAGGCCGCACGTTAATCACGTGTACAGTTTGCACATCATCTACCTCATGAGGTAAGTAAAAATTGTGCAGTTCAAAAAATGGGATGATTCGGATTGAAATTGTTGTTACTCAATTTGAAATAAATCGACAAGCACATAAATATCAATTTCTCTATCGTTTGACCGAGACCATTACAATAAAATGCTTGCAATTTAAACAGAGGAAAACTCCTGACTTTAAAATTTAAATACACCAGTTTCCAATGCCATTACTAACCAATTCACCTCGCATTCAATAAATTGAATTATAAAATTCTTCTGGCAATGTATAATCAAATTTACAATCGCCATTTGTCCCACAAACTCAATACGACGTGCATAAAAATGCGACTTGAAAAAAACTTGAACTTAACAACAAATTTACCTGTAGATCAGAGAAATTGCCAGAACCTGATTTTGCATTTGTTTTTAAATAATTGATTTAAGTTTAGTCTTTTCTGCAGTTAACAGGTATTTTGTAAAAATGAATACTGGCTGGATTAGGAAATTTTCTGGAGAGGAAGGGAAGGTGGCGTTTTTTCGGTGAAAGTATCGATTTTTAATTATGAAATTGGTGATGCGAATTATAAGTTTGCGATGGATATGTCAGCCAGCGTGTGAGGAAATGGTTGGTGTGTTTACGGATCAGTAATCCATTGTTTATTTGAAAGGGACGTCGTGTCATATTGCATATCACGGTATCGTGAATCCAGATTTTTTGTGTTGCTCTTAAAGCGAAAAAATTAGTTAAGATGTTGGTTTTTATGAGATGAAAAAGTTACAACCCTGTTATTCGTGTTTACTGTCAAAATTATGAAGTATCTTTGAGAAAGGTGACACGGATCAATGAATTCATCATGAATTGCCATTAGGCCATCACGGACCAACCGTTCAGGAAGGAAATCTCAATATGCCGGTCATTATGTGCCGGACACGAGCGAGATAGGAGCATCATCAATCAGAACTATCTTACCCAAACACACATCAATTTTATATCTGACCACTCGCTACTTTCTTGCCGTATTTCCCCTATTATGGGTCTAACCAAAGAAAAGATAACAATTAGGGAATGAATTCTTAATAGAGAGTGATTTATCTACATGTAGCTTTATATTGGAACAAAAAATTGAAATACATTAAAATCGTAGTATAAATTTAGTGTATCATCTCCATAAGGTTTGCGTGATAGCATAACAACCGGTCGTATATTAATACGGAAAAGCTTTTGTCCGAATGCACCGAATCCTGTTTGATTATGCATCGGCATGTTCGTATTGAAAAGCGTCCGAGGATGTTTCCATTAAGGATTGATACGATCGAATCTAAGATAACAAACATAACATACTCTCTTACGAAATTAAATGGTGAAAAATTTTGGAAAGCGTTTAAAAGATTTAAGGACGATAAAAAATATTTATTCGAATTTGAAATCTCGATTTAACTACTGTAGACGAAATAAGTAATATCTATTTCGAATTTGACAGTAGATAGTGAATCAGGAGAAGACATAAATATGAAATATCTGCGATTGTAAAAGCGTCCCGGTGCGTGGCGTTTGCACCCACTTTAGTGGCAAAACTCCCCAATAAAACTATATTGCGTCACTTTTCCGAGTGCGTACCAAACCGATATCCCTAAACCCATAACCATAATTCACCGCCCTTCCACGATCATCCCATAACCGCACCTACACCTATATACCATCAAATTTTGTTGACAACTTCCGATTTACTTCAATATTTTATCGCAAATGTAGTTGAGTTTATTGGAAGAAAATTGTAAAATAAACAAAAATCCTCGTATTTTTACGTAAACCTGTAAACACGGTGTCAATTGCGTTTTTCTATGTTGTATTTTTCGTAAAGGAAGAACAACACTCATAAATTTCTGAGTCGGATGAAAATACACCCGAGTTTGATTACAACACTTTAATTCAATACCGAAGTATGCATAGAATTTATGCTCTTAAATAAGCCCAAGTCTCAAACTTTTAATCAATTTTCGAACATGAAAAAGATTCTTTCAGTATTTCTTGTAAAACGCCCAACAAGATAAAATGAAAAATGCAAATTTACTTTTAAAAAATTCGAATTTCAAATTTAAATTCCTGCAATAATTATTGTTATTTAATTGATTTCGTCCTTTCGATTGTTTCAGTCGACGTCGATGTTCTTTCTACGGAAAAAGCGGAACAGTTTTCTACAGCAACGACACTGACGGAGATTAGTGCCGGCGCTACTTCCATGAGTCCAGATCAAAGCTCCAGCGAATTATCCGAACTTCCCGCTGAAGAAATTCACACCAGGATGAATGGAGTTCACAAGCAAGCAACCGTCCCCGAAGAAGTGCTCACCAATAACGGTCTGACCTTACATAGTTTGCAACGAATTGTAAAAACGGGAGGAACGGCCGAAGATGTCACAAACGATATTGTTTCCGCGAGAGCAGCTGTTGGAGAGCAATCTGACGACGATGATAAACTTCAGGAGTATCTTCAAAGGAGCGACACGGCCGTCATATATGCGGAACCTGTTGGACGTTCCGATGCAGGTTAGTTATTTTAAGACAGCTCACTAATTTATTTAAATTAATCTCCACAACTTCTTGATTAATCCCTCTGTGCTATTTTCCCCATAAGTAAGCGCACTTTAATTGCGTGTCATTTATTACATCCAACTCCCCGAGTGACCATCCAGAATTCTCATTACACTTCTGATGGTCATAAGCGTAATCATCTTAACGAACGCATCGCATTACATTTTAATCAAAAATTCGTAATAAATAAAAAAAAGCAACAAGGACAGTAAGGCGTTCCAACCTTACTAGTTGGCAACGTTTGTAACGCACTACATCACCGTCCAGTTAGTCCATGCGTTACATTTGCACCACATCCAGGATCATAGCACATTTTAACGCACGACTGCCTTAGGTAAATTATTTGTGCTCGCAAAAAAGAACATAAAGTCCTCGTAAACGATGTAGCTGAATGAGATTCTACGCATAATTTACTTTGTTGTTAGTCACTTTCATTTAATTATCTGACTCAATTGTATTATTTGAATTTACGCGTAAGACCAAACCCCATAAGTCATTAAGTTTACAGCGTTGTTTAATGAAACAAAAATTGAAGAATTACCACCCACCTCGTAAGCGCTTAGGAAGTCCACTATCCCTCGGGAAAATCACGTCAGGACATTTCAAAATTATACCTTTCAAATTTTGTTGATTTTTTCGCCATCTGCCGAAATTTACACAAAAACCAATGAAAGTGACAGGAAGAGCTGAACTTCAATTTAATTTTGTCTGATGGATTTTCAAATTTTGAAAATGTAATTTACGTACGAACTCTTCAGGTCGTAAAGGTAAGTGACGAAGAACCTACACGTTTACGTGGATCCAAACTGCGGCATAAATATTTTACTTTTTAATTTTTGCGCAACTCATATTAATAAGGTTGTGCGGCCTGAAGGCCGCACTGGCCGATTACCGCACTATATTATTAAAAATAATAAGCAAGAACGAAAATTTATCTTCGTTGTCGATTTTTTAAATTGTATTTTACAATTATTGGATAATATGATTTCCTCTATCGTATTTTCCTGCTTTCAGCTTGTGTTTGACTCCTAACCTTTTATCTCACTGCTTATATTTTAAAAATCTTATTTTATACTTTAAGATTTTAATTAAACACCATTTTTTCTCGTGTGCAATTTCAATCAAAGTTATTGGCGTAACTCTTCAATTTGATTTTTCATTACCATATTTTTCAGCAAAAAGCCTTTTTTAATAGAAACTACAATTTAAAATATTATCTAATTCTAAGCCATAATATAATTTTTGACACAACAAAGCAGTTTTACTCGAAAATTAAAAAAATTAGAATGCTGGGATCCAAGATTTGCCAATATCAGGGGAATTATTACAATCCTCGAATCGCAAATGCACTCGATAATGCGGAAACTCGAACGATGTTTCCATTGCAACCGCATGCAGTAGAATGAAAGCTAACACAAACGTAAACTTTTAAAATATACATCAAAAGATCGATTTTCAAAATTAAACCGTGAAGTAACCGTTGAGCTGATTTTATTTATCCTCACCTCATAATAAGAAAGCTTAAACTTCGCTTTTTCAAAATATTTAAAGAAATCCTTTCCTATTTTTCAAGGAAAGAGTCTTAAAAGATCGACAGTAATTGAAAACTGTCCTTCGTCCTCTGTCCGGGGGGTCTGGGGGGTGTGGAACACCCTCCAGTGCACACTTTCATGTTTATCCTTATTCTATGGAGTGATTACTAAACTGAATTTTGAACAACAGTTACAAACAGATTTTCAAGTAAAATACTGGCAAAATTAAATATTTTATTTAGTGATTTTACGGAAAAATTTGCGAAAAATTACGTAGATTTATAAAACAAAAGAAATTTAATAAAAACAGTAGCAAAATATAGGGAAAAGTTTTGTACTGCCCTAAAAAGTGTTTCCTCTTCACATATTTTTACAAAATTCGGCTTAATTATCAGATTTTTCAGAATTTTACGTATAGAAGCTTCCTAATACTGGTAGTTTTCTACGGGTTTTCCCTTTCAACGTTGGAAAGAAAAGCAATGAATATTCAGAAAGAGCACACTTTTAGCTTTCTTATGAGGCGAGGATGACTAAAATCGGCCTAACAATTTAATTTTGAAAATCGACTTTTTGATGTAAATTTTAAAAGTTTAAAGTTGTTGGCTGTAAAAAAACAGTCATTTGACGGTACGTGTACGCTACATGGATCTTAGTAATTCGAATTTAGGTGGGGAGAGAATGTTCATTCTACTACATGCTGTTGCAGTGGAAACATCGTTCGAGTTCCTACATTCCTACATATTTCACTGCCCCTGACATTGGCAAATCTCGGATCCCAGCATTCCAATTTCCTCATTTTCGAGTTATGTCGAATTTTTAAACACTTAAAAATAAAAAACGATGTATTTTTGTGTGTTACGTCCAATTATTTAAATCGAAATTTTAAAAGAATGTTAACTATTCGATCTATTTTGTTGGAAATAAAAACTTAATTTTTTCGGTTTTGAATGCTGTCTGGAAACCGATTGTTGATTAATAAATCGGCGAGGAGAAGGGGGTTAGTCCATATTTACTAAGTGTAGTTTGAAATTTACGTTTATTTGTCCAGGTGATATTTATTTAAAATTTTCCACGTCGTTAGCGTCCAATCATTTCTTAAACTCGCTAATAAATTTCCATTAATTCTACTCGATTGATGTAAGAACTTCCAGTCTAGTCTGAATAACTCAGAGATGAGGTTTAATGTTATGCCAATAAAATGTCGCGGATGCATTTGCAAAATAGGCGTTCTTGTAAAATTAGTCGAGCTGCATCAAAGCAATTGAGATCTCGAGGAAATAATAAAATAAATTTCAATAATATGCATCTGGGATGCTATGCAGAAGAAGATCGACCGGTCCAGACGGCCGATACAGGCGACGGCCTAACAAACATTAGTTCTGACAAACTGTTATATGTTTGGTTGAAATCCAGCTACTGGCCTTATGTTTCATAGCTCGACTTGGCAAATGCGAGCCACCCAAACCACTTAAAAATGCTATATGAGTTTTCATAAACAAGACGGCATCATCCATGGAAATTTTTGCACTTCATCGATCTTTTTTTATATTTTTTATTGTAAATACCCCTGCTTTCGGAATAAAATGTTTCGTTCAGGTAAATGTAAACTTTTCAGGATTATTTTTGACGGGTATTTTCGGGATTGGTATTTTTGTCGAAAGATCATTAAATTTTTGAACAAAGGATAATAAAATGGAACTTATGATTTTAACCTTCGAGGAGTGTAGTGGTAGTAGCTTTCCTGTATTTTTTATGTTTTGTAAGATTGGATGCAAATCGGGACTTTAATGTATAATTAATTCAAAAAAAGAAGGATGAATTCGGAAGGCAAGTTTTAATAGATCCTAAATAGGAATCGATGAGCAATAAGGATACACTTTTGTATTCATGCGGAGATGATTAATTTTTTATTGTTAGTTGAGTAAGAAAATGTAACAATATCATAATTGTGTTTATAATTTAAGGGATGTAATTCGCTTTGTGCAAACTTTACTTTCTAATTTCATAAATTAAATTTTGTTTAGTAATTTGATTATAAACCCTCGCGACGACAGCATTAAGTGTAAATATGCATGTCCTTCGTGTTAGATAATAACATAACAGTAGCCAATCCAAATGATGAACAAAACCATTATACAAACCCGTACTTACAAACACTCACAAGAAACCCTCCGGAAACCTCTGAAGCTTCTTCCCGGAGGAAACGCGACAAATGGAATGATAACGTGCGGACTCCGTTTCACATATCGCTTTGTTTCATCTTTATGTATTTTCAAACTATATAAGTTGAGCACGTTTGCTTCCTTACACGGTAGCTATTTCCTGACCGTTTTAGTTTATGCTTATAAAGTATCAGTCGAAAACTTTGGGAGAACATAAACTATTTTGAGGTTAGAACAAAATCAAATTAAATGACTACGGTACTGCATTATAAAGGAATAGAAAGTTTATAGCGAAGACGTTAATATAGCTACAGGAGAAATTCTTGGGCCGTGTTGTAAGTCTGTAGACCGTCCCGAGAGGTCTGCGGTCGCCACAACATCCATTCCACTTCGCATCCACCCCCTTTAACTCCTCACAACTTATAGTTTGTTACGTGAACTCCGCGCTCATGATGTATGTTGCTATTAAATTCAAACATCTTCGGATTGTTGGAAATTGTAATGTATTATCCTTGCTTTTGGATATTTGTATTCGTGGGGCAACGCGTCCTTGTCCCTCCCAACTTATGTTAGGCCTACTATACGTATTTGGGCTTAGGTAGTTTTCCTAAAATTAATTCTGTTATTTCAACTTGCTAAAATATCCAATAAACTTATTTTCCGCTTATTAGAAACTTGATGGTTGTATTTAGAAGTAATGGGCACTGGACATAGTTTAGGGGAGCCTCGGTATTATGATACGCCATTTCTTAGTCGGTTGAGCGCACATTAATCTGCATCTTGGCGAAAGGGTGTAATCCACACGGAAAGGGAAGCACCTTCAAGAATTTGCTTGAGTAACCGAGGTCCGGCGTATAAGGAAATTAGACACAACTGGCCCTAAATTCCTCGAGCGTTTAATTTCTTAGCAAAACGATTATGTGCTGTACTCGCTGAAGGATTTACAATTTTTGTTGGGCAAACTTTTAAGGTCGCATTTTTCGCGTCGTCGTCGGGGATTCCCCCGAAAACAATTTTGTCGATGTAATGCGTTTCGAGTTTTCAGTTTGGCAAAAATTATGTCGGCGAATAAAAAGTCGAACAATCGGAAAGGTTTTTTTTATTGATATTTGATAATAAAGAATCGGTCGAAAAATGTACGAATTTCTTTTCTGTGTAAATATCAAGATGTTAGTTGTTTATAGTGTAGGTCAGACGGTTTAAAGGGACGGGGGTTTGCATATAAGTGATATGGGGGCACGATGAAAGGAGTTTTGCATGTATCCAAAACCCTAAGTTGGAGGGTCAACCACATAAACTTTCAAAGCTGCCAGCTAGCCGGGGCTTGCACACTGAAGGCATTTCGCTGTTGTGTAGTTTGGTTGTTGAAACTCGCCCAACTCAGCATCTTATAAGTAGAGCCTCTGGCAATTGTAAGCAACTATGCTAAACATTTTATTACTTTTAGTATCCTACATCTTCAGGTTTACTAAGAAACTTCCAATATTGGTTCGTTATTTACAGCTTCAAAATTCAAGTTAGAATTAACGCCGGCGTTGTAATTTTATTGATCAACTTTTTATCTTAGATAAAACGAGAAGATTAAGCTTAGGTTTACTTTGTTAACATTAGAATTACAAGTTGAATACCTTATTGCCCTTATTGAACTACGAATTAATATGCATGCATAGATTCTACCCAATTCAAACAACCCTTACAAATCCCAAAATCTAACTGCACAATTTAATTACGTTCTGCAAACTTAGCTGACCAGTAGGTATTATCAGAAACTATTCGTCGAGTTGGCGTCTTCGGTGTACTGCAGAAACTTGCTTCTTATTGGAACTAAACATTTAATTTGCAAGGATGTGCTTTGACTAACTAGGTGTTCCTGCCATTAATTATATTGATTTTGTGGGGATAATCATTTTCCCATTAATAATTTGTGCTGATTGAAATTTCTCGAATACCGCAAGATTCCAGCAACACTCGTGTTCCTCAGTTACCAGCCACTTTTTTGAATAAAAACTAACTTTTTGCCAACACTTTTTACTTCACTCGTTTAAAAATATTTTTGTATTTTGTATGTAACTGAAAAAATATTATGTTAATAATTACCGATTAATTCTTGAAAGAATCGAGATTTTTTTTCACAAAATTTTTGAAAGATTTTCCCGGATTTCCACCCGAATGGCTTTAAGAATTCCGAAAGGTTGAAAAAGCTCATCTAAGATTTACCGAGATTTCCGTGGATTTCCTAACATCTAGAAATTTTTATGATTTCTTAAGAATTCCTACTATTTTTTAAGAATTCCTGGAATTTACTAAGATTTTCTCAAAATTCCGGGTTTTCTTACATTTTCTTACATCATCACTAAACTGAGAGGAAGCAATCTGTATTTTCTAAGTGCCAATTTAATATTAAAGCGAAACTTGAACAAAATCATCGAGTTATCGCATTCTTTTAGGATTCTTCGGATTTCCCTGAATTGCCTCAGATTTTCCGAAATTTCTCAGATTTTCTCGAATTTCTCCGGAATTACACGCCAGATTTTCGCAGTGATTCCTAATCGGAGAGAGTGAAAAGTTGTTATTTAATAATATTAATCACAGAGCCTACATACAAATCTTAAGATTTTGAATCCGGGGGGTCTGGGGGGTATGGAATACCCTCCAGTACCACAATCACTGTGTTTAACCCAAAAGTGCACAATATTTTAATATTATCGGATTCTTCTAGATTTCCTGAGATTTTCCTCCGGGTACGACAGAAAAATTCCTACTTAATAAATAATAATTATTTCAAGTTCCTAAGATTTTATAATTTTCTCTAATTACCCCAGCTTTATACCCCGGAAAACTAAAGAATACAATTCACTTTTTATTACGATTATTAAACTGAATTGTTTACTTCAATTGCATGGATCTCTGATTGGTTAAATAATAAACAAACGAAGACTTTTATTTGAATTTATAAATAAATTTCGCTCATTTATGTGGCTGTTCCGTCACTGTCTGGTTCAAATAGATTTTGAAGTTAAAATCGACAACATTCCATGAGCGAAATATATGTAATTTTTTTTAATAACCAAAAAATGAGGATCCAAAGCTTTCTTTTCACTCATTATTACCAAAATCGGCTTAATCCATTTTGAAAAATGTCGGTTTTGTAACCAAAAATGTACATTTGTGTAAAAAAGCAAAACAATTAATCGGCTTTCTGTTTTATATGATTACTCGATTGCCTACAGTTGTGCGGCCTGAAGGCCGCACTGACCTGTGATTCTTCTGTACTTTACCCAAATTTTTCCAAATATTTTTCACTTATGTTTCTATCTTATGCAATTTGGTGCCCATAAGTAACTCCTCGGAATCCTTTTCAGAAGAAGAAACCTCTTGAAGTTTCCATTTATTACCAAATAATTTTATATAGTATAATAAACGACCCTATCTGTCATAAATAATTTGCCTACCAGTATTCAATGACTTGTATTCCCTATGGAAGAAGGGGTTAAACCTAAAAAATACAAGAGGATTACAAAATAAATTAGCAGTAAAAAAATATTAAATTATATTTTTTTATAGTTATTAACCTGAATGAGATCGAAAAGAAACACGTGGATTGGGTTACATTGTTAATGGGGGGGGGGGGGGGATTTATAAGACTGATATGAAATACGACTGCCCTGTTTAGGAGGATACAGCTGAAAAAGTCTCAAATAATTATGATTTTTGATATTCACAAAATTTTAATTATAACTCGCCTTTGTAGGACCGGGCGAACTGACGGCTTTCCATATGTGGTAGTCGCCACAATACAAATTTAAGTAATTCTTTTTCTTGGATGCATTCAAAAAAATGTCAGCAAAGTTTACGAACAGCCAGCACTGTTCAATATTGTTACACTTTTGATCCATTAAGATTTACAAAACGGTCGTGTTAAGTGTGTTTTTGTTGATTCAATCTGGTGTTTTAATTTTAATAAATCTCCTTGAGATATCAACGTGTTTAGTGTTTATATCAAGGACGACACACTTAAAACGATTGAGAGAATTAATTTTAATTGCTCTTATTGTATAAAAAGTTATTAAAACAAGAAACAGACTTGATTATAGGAAAAAAAAGAAGAAAAAATCAGGTTGATATTAAAGGGAGTTTTAAAATGTCGCTAATCTTGTTGCGGTGGTACTTTATTACTTAAAAATGTAGGAAACTTTTCAGCCCCTAAAAGTTGGTACAGCATGCAGGTTACCCATGTAAGTGTCATAAATATTGCAGACTTATCTCAATTTACACTCATAATCAGCTTAAGAAAAGTGGGCGCTTTAAAATGTACTCGCTTGGATTACGACCGAGTTTTTATTAGCAGTGGGATCAAAACTCTGCTTCGTATATCATGTTTTTAACTGGTGGTTTTAACGTGAAAAACTTCCTTAGGATAATCCTCGACGAGTCTGGTTAGGTAGTTTGTAAATTTTTAATTTGTCCAAATTTCGCTCGTCGCTTCCTTATAATTTTCTAATTGAAAATATCGGGAGTGTACATCTTAATGACATTTAAGGTTATTTGTCAACTTTTCGTGAATTTTAACGTATCATCATCATTTTCTCTTTAGGCTTCATTTAATTCCATTCTTTATCCCCTTTTAGAACAGCACGCACTTCTGTTCCTGTTTTCATTTCCTTTCGACGACATGTTCCGGCGGTTGTCACTCAGAATTTTTACAAGTCATGGACTTTTATAATCCTCTATAAACATATCAGTTTCGTTTTACATATAAAAGGTTGGTTGAATTGTCTACAAATGTGAATATCCAATGCGAGGACGAGGAACAGGACTCGATGTCGAAAATATTGACGTTCTTTGTGGGAGAATCTCCGGTATTGGACACTAATTTCGTATAAAGTTCAAAGAAGGGTTTATAGGTTACAAAAGGAAGCATTTTTGAAGAAAACTGTCAGTATGCGGAGACAAATGACTGAGATTTCCGCGTGTGCTTACATAAACAAGTAGGGGGCTGTAAAAAGATGAACAGTCAGTGGGCCGCGCGGACAAAATGCTCACCGTACCAACAACACGACTCAAGTAATGATTCGTACACAGCTGCATGAATTATTCAATATACACCCCCTTTAACAGAATTTATAGCAGGGTTTTCAAATTGCTGGCTTTACTTTATTATCCTGCCCTCGCGCGACTAACTCCTTTTTGACTACCACTGCTTTCGTCAAGGTATATCTCCTTCACAGCGTATAACTTAACTGCAGCAACTCTTTTGTGTCGGTTCTTCTTCGCTAAAAACAGGTCATTAATTTAATGTATATATAAATATATTCAACCAAGTGAAAGCAAATCGCCATTTACATATGAATATAGAGAGGCATGAATTATGGAATCAATCATTTGTTTGCTGCGAGCGAGAAGTTCTTTTAAGAAAAGAAAAAGCAATTTAATCTAAAATTAGTTGAATTTATTAAAAGTGTTAACGACACACGCACAAATAGCCCGAGTACGGGCCATCAGTATTTCAATCAGTCACTTTCCTCCCACTTAACATCCTCTTTGCTTGGTTGATTCGAATCCATAATTCTTCATTTAGTCTCCCTAGCATCCATACTCATTCTTTTCGACCATTATGAGATGGAGAGTAATGGTAGCAATTCACGAAGTTGGCGTTCTTTACCTGAAACTGTGTATTTTCTGGCTGTGGACTTGGGTCATTTCTCACCGGAGACGCCAGCAATTCTCCGTGCCCTGGACTTGTCTCGACCTCAATGACTTGAAGCTTTTGTTACGGTCGCATTCAACCTCCACTATTCGCCAACATTTTCATTAGCTATTTGTTATAGTGTTACAGTTGTTTGCTCTTCTGGCTTTCATATACATACAACTTACTCCTATTTACTTCCTAACTATGATTGATGACTTTTTTAAGGAAAAAATGTGGTCAGAACTTCTATTGAGCATTTTATTAAATATGAATTTATAGTTTTCTTGCTTGTTTTTAAGTTTTTGCCATAAGATCTATTGTGGCGGTAATAAAAAAAACTTTTTGATATACGATAAGTTCTCAAGCCTTCCATTATAAACTTCATTTCGTAAACATTGCGAACAATAATTTCTCGAAGAGGGGGGGGCGGCGTTTTCGGGTTATTGGCTGAGGAGTGCTATCAATGATTGAAGTGTAGGAGACGGACACGTCACGCGTGCCATTGCCCCTCGTAAGGTAGAAGAACAGTTTGATATGGTACATCCTATACACCTCCGCGTGACAATCACATCATCCTGCTGTCGTTTATCTTAATCATAAAATGTCAGCCCACTTAGAGATTAATTTGTTTTCGAGTAACATTTGAAATTGGTAACTTTGCTTTTTGGGTCGTAAAGGAAAAGAAGTGCGCGAAAAGGCTGAAAATAGGTGGGCGTGAAAGCACCGAGGACCGAATTATTTTCACAATTAAGAAAATTACACCCGCCAATTTATAACGACGTATTAAAAGCGAATTATTTTGTACGTTAATCTAATTTTCAGACTGTATTTACTATAATCTGTGCTCGACTCTTTCGGCTACCAGATTTAATTTCTGAGCTTTCATAACTTCAATCGTCTTTCCTTTAATGTTTTTAAGCGCGGAAAAGTGAATTTATCAAGCGCACACCGGCCGAGCGAGCAATAACACTGCCTGGACGAAAGACGAGGGAGGCTAAGAATCGGAATTTATAAGCAGAATTAATTAGACTAAAAACCACTGCAGCCTTCCCGCACTACTCTGAGCTGCTGCTGTTTTAATTTACAAAAGCCAAACTTAATTCTTGTTCCGACTAAAGGAATAAAGAGAAATGTAAAGGAAAATTAAAACGATTCAACTCATGGCTTTGATTTGGTTTAGCCTGGGACTTGGTCTCAGCCATTCGCAAATCCTTATTCTTCCTGAGGGGAAACGGAAGCGTGAGTCTTAATCTTGTAGCCCTCCTCGACCTGGCTTAAAACAATACCATTCTTACGAGATACTTTTTAATCATAATTTATTTGTGCTACATTTTTCCTCAGCTCCAACTTTTCCAACTCGGATCAGCTCGCACGATCCCCTAAATTATAATAATTAAACAAAATCATTTGAGATTTGTTTATACAATTTATGGCAAAAACTTAACTCTTAAGACCACCCAACTACTTATACTTGATGTAAATTTAACGCTTCACATTTAGTTCGCAAGAAAATGCGGTTTTGCAACTAAATTGTTTATTTCAATTAATCTTTTAAAACTTTCTGAAATATTACACACGGAATTAAACACGAAAATTGTATAAATTATGCCGTAAAAACTTGCTCTCTCTCGGCTCTCGGCAAATAACGCCATATACATACCTGCTGCACCAATCCGTTTTATACATCAGGAGAGTTTTAGGTTCGATTAAAAGTTAATCTGCGTTTGATTTGCTCGAATATTCTTTGTGTATTTTAGCAGATGTTAGTTAAATAGTGGCATGTGATGTCCCGAAAGTTTGAGTCCTGTGTTGCTTGTATATTGGCTTAACTGTTTCGAATGGAGATGTAGCTAATCCCAAACAGCAACTTTCATCGGAAAGCCTTGGTAAGTGCTGACCACAGTACTGCGAAGTTGCACAGGAGACTAACTAACAAATAGGATTATGAGAAGCACTCAGGTGGTCATCGTCCGGAACTTGGTCATCAGCGCGGCAATTAGAGCTAATATTAACAAAGCGCAATCTTGGAAGAAGAGGCCTTCCTCCCTCGACGAGGATCGTGTTGGGGGTGTTGTTTCACACCGCTCAAATAAAACGATTAGAATAGATTTTGAATTAAATGGAGCATGTGATAATGCTAACATAACTCATATTTAGAGTTTTTATTCGGTGGGGCCCGCTCGTCTCTGACGTCGTATTATCTTATTTTGCTTCTGCATTTTGTGTCGTAAAAATTTGCAGGAAGTAGAAATAAAACTGCGAATTATTTTTGGCGATAACAGAAAATATCTCAACTTCCATCAACCTATTTGCCGAATTTATAGTTGTTTTAGCAACATGTTAGGGGAAATTTGTGCGCAAAAGAACGCCTTTATCTCCCGGACTCGGCTGGACCGTATTATGATAATTCGGACGCAATGCGTGCGAATTCGTACGCGTAAATGTAGATGTGACTTTCAATTTAGCTAGCAGTGCGGGATTATGTTGGCGTCGCTAGTCTCGGCGCCGTTTCTCCTGCTGCTTCTTACCATCTCGGCCTGGGACGTGCTTGGATTTGGAAACATGTTGATTTCATGCCTGATTATCAAACAACATACTTAAACAGTACATTTAACGTTGGGCAATAACACGCCGCCGAATTTTTTCAATATTCACAAATCAAATCCGACATAAATCACATTTCCTTCCACTTCCACGCTGGAAAGAGAAACCGCCGAGGTGAAGCTCGTCTATCAACGACGAGGACCTGTATTAATAAAAAATTCAAATTGTTCTTGAATTTAAATGATTTAAAGTGAACTCGCTTCTCTTCAATCACATGATTGGTTTCCAATAGCTTCGTAACAGACGAGTTTCAAAATGGAAAGTGCTTTACAATGATTTAATGACTGAATAGGATACTACTTTTATTTTTTATTGATTTGAAATTACTTCGGCATTTTTATTTTGAGCCGCGAAAAAACAGTTTATCATTTTTATGACTTCCTGCAAAACCTAGAGCGAATTTTCTAATAGTGTGCCATTATAATTTGTTTAATGAACTTTATTTTCCCATTTCTTTTTCCCGACACTCGAAAATTAAAAAATCGTCCCGACCGGTTAGCCCGCCGAGATAGACACACAGAAGTAACCCCGAGAGTTTTTAAGTGATGCATTAAAACTTTTCTAAATTCAAATGTTACACTATTGAATTTTTCCCAGTAAAACGTAATTTTTTTAAGTGCGGTTAATTTAAGCGAGTAATTAGTACCGTGTGGTGATTACCTAGAAATTATGGAGTCGTTAAATATAGCAGTTTGCCATTTTACCACAAAACACCTTATAAAACCACATAAGTAACTTGAAAACAGGGGTGAAATACTAATTAGTAAATTAATAATCATTGCGTCGAGTTAATTTTATACGCGAGGGTTTACTAATCAAGAGAAGTTGGCGAAAATTTTCAAAATTATCTAAATTAAATTTTTTCGTCGGCCAGCGGTATTTTTGCAAAATTCGGAAAAATTTGATGAAGAAATTTAGGACGAGGGAAGTGTTAATATTAACCCATAAGATATTCATTTCGTAAATGGAATATGCGTTTAACATTCACCTCTCGCATGTAAAGTTCATAAATATAACCTTAGTTCATAATATCTGCCAGATGCTCGGCCGTTATATGAAGAAGATGACATTACATTCCCAGACTCCTGAAACGGTGAATCATAATGATGCGAAGTGCAGGTTTTCCACAGCTTGACTACTTCATATTTCCCCCTTTGGATACATAATTACCATACACTTGACTCAACCTAAAAACTTCTTTTTTTTACGACCGATACTTAAAATAGTTTCGGCTTAATCATTTTTTATTGATTAATAAAATTTTACTACCCGACAATTTTTGACTTTTGTTTACTTTTACTTATTTTGATTGTGCACATATTCGCGTAATTATTTAGTCGTGATGAACCATAAAATTAACACTCAGTTTTACAACACATACTTGCACAACTATAATAGTAGTACTTATCAGAAGATTCAGCCTGCAGCGGTTTGTTTAATTTAGTAATCTCGTGTTAATGCGCAATTTCGCTATTTGCCGAGAGGGTACGTGTGCACATCTAGATACATGTTAAGGTGTCTCCAGACTACCAACGATGTCAAAATGTTCTCAAACAATACTAAGGCTTCAAGTACTCTCGTGAACTTTTCGAGGACGTTCTTACAATTATATAAAAGCTTTATCATCATTCAACCAACTCCTTCAAACTTTTAATATTGCAATTTGCACGAACTTCAACAATCGCTTCCCGAAAAATTAATGTCGCTTATTTTGACTAATTGACTTGCCACAGATCAAAACATCTAGTGGATCTCACTCTCCTTCTCTCGGTAAAATTGAGTATAGAAATACAACGCACTGAAGGATATCCCATACTCCTCAGAAGGTCTTGGCACGAAGGCTAAAGCATACAATGAACTGGAGGGTGTTCCACACCCCCCAGACTCCCCGGATTGCACCTACATACATATGTCTTTAGTGAAAGTATGCATTCTCTCGAAAGAGAAAACAGGTGATTGCTCAAGAACCCAAGATAACCTAAGAGAACTCACGACTCCCGCTTACTCAGAAGGTGTTAAAATCCGAATTTTCCTTCTAACATAGGACTGATAACCCTAAAGGGACCCCAAACACTTTTCTTTTTAATTTTGTCTCATAGAAACAAAACATACATGTTTTCCGGGGAGTCTGGGGGGTATGGAACACCCTCAGCGCATTCCATGCTCTTTCCTTTGTGAAAGTCACAAAAATGTTTAGGCTCATCCCGGATTTGAACTGAGTATCGTAGCATCTGCAGTTGTTCGGCAAACTTATTAAGCTGAAGTAGATTATCACAAATTAATTAATAGGTCACTTTATTGTTCTACGATAGAAAAAACGGTTAGTATGTATATTTAAATTCCAGAATTTATAGAATAATACACAAATAAGCAAAAGAAGGTAAAAATGGGGTCCATAAAACGTAAAAAACTGAAAGCGGTTTTAGCATTGGCTGTTTTCCCAAGGTTAGTCCCGCCCACGATGTGTTTTTATGCTTTACAAGTATTTTTTGACATAAATTGTACTGGAAAATAGCAGATGTATCTTTGAGCCGCTCTACTCATTAAAGACAACTCTGAAGTCGCTCCAAGTCGAAAATAATGGATCCAAAATACATCAATTACAATTCTGCTGTAATAATCGAAATTCAATTTAAAATAAAGGTTACTGTCGATTTTTTGGTAGCTTTTCCTTCAAAAGTACGATAGAAAACCATGAAATATTCTGAAAGAGCAAAATTTAAGTTTTCTTATGAGGCGAGGATAAATAAAATCGGTCCAACGGTTACTTCACAATTTAATTTTGAAAATCGACTTTTTGATGAATATTTTACAAGTTTACCTTCATGTTAGCATTAAAAAGCCATTCTATTTCCGGTATGTGTGCTCTACTTGGGTCATAGCAACCGGAATTAGGTGGGGAGAGAGCGTCGCCTCGCTTCGAGCGCTCCGAGCCGTTTTGACAAGCGCAACCACGGGAAAGCTCGGATCCAGGATTTTTGTGAATTTTTGAAAAACTACTGGACCATCCGCAAATTTTATTATTTATTGTCGCATTAATTTTGTTTGTAAATAATAGACTTGGGATAAATCAATATATCAATTTATTTACCCGCAGGTATATATGAATTACACAACATAAAAATCATCCCCAGGCATGGGGCTTACCTTATTGCCAATAGCAATGCCCAGACGGTGAGGGGAATTGGAAACGACCCCTTCATTTTAGGAAGTTTTTCCAGTTTTTTCCTATCGAGGCACTCGCGAGACTGACTCCTTTTTTCCATTCTTAATCTGTCGTTAATTATTACTTTCCAACTTCCCCTCCACCGTCTGCATAGTTTCATGATATCTAATGCCGTTCAACAATTGAACTTGCATTAGATATCATTTTGTCTTATTCAATTTCCGTGAAGACCATTTAGTCGACAGGATGTGAAATCTTAAGTTTCTACATATTGCAAACTATTTTCAAAATCAGCGTCTGCTTTGTAAATTCCATAGATTTGCAATATGTAGAGTGACTTTAATTTTTTATTATATTTTTGTATGTGACATTATATCTACTATATAGTCCATTACCTACCACCCAGTGCAAAAATTTCTGCGAAATTCGAGCTCCCAATACATCGACCGGCCCCAAAATAAATTTATTACATGATGTTAGTAATTGCACGGCTAGAAATCAACTGTGGCCGGCTGCTCCAACTACGCACTGAACCAAAAACTCATATACAATGAAAATTCAATGAAAATTTCATTAAATCATTGAAATTTCAACCAATGAACTAAAATTCACTATTATATTTATGAAAAATTTCATGGTGTTAATGAAAGAAATTCATTATTTTTATGAAGGGTTCATTGTACTATTTATAATTTTTTTTATTGTTTCGTTAAATTCCTTCATTGTATTTATGAAAGGTTTTAATAATAATTTTTCAGTGATAAAACTGAAAAATAGAAACTTTAAAATTGATTATTTTTGGAATTAGGTAATATTAGAAGTTCGCTCTTAATTAGGTAAAAGCTAATGTACCATAACCCAATTGAAATTGCACAACCTCTAAGGCTGCATATCAATCAAATTTCGGTTTTTCTATCCATTTCCAGACCAAAAAGCACACGATAAGGTTAAAATTTATAAATTTCGTAATCAGCAATGGGAATAGGTAAAGATTTCGAATGTTAAAATTATTTACCTGCAAAACATCGCAACCGAGTAATTTATGAAGTAGCCATAACATTTTGAAACCAGATCCAAGTTGTAAAGCTTCTTACATTGAACCTGTTAGTTTCAAATTTCCGACTATAAGTCTGGTTTGGGCTGTCCTCAATTTTTCCGGGGGGGGGGGCTAATAACCCCCAATGTTCCAGATTCGTATATGGATGACATCTTAATGGCAAAAAAATCGGGCATTAGGTAATTTATGCTTAATTCCTAACTTTGTTCGGTAATATCTCCGAAACTAGAGGTGCAACTGATTTAAAAATTTAAAAATCCCTTGTAAAAGTTCAGCAAAAATCCCAGTTTCGTGCGGGGTCCTTTAGTGAAAAATAAAAACACAATTTTTTGTGATTTAGTATTATTAATTTCAATTTAACCTTTTTGATAATAATTCAATCCAACGAAGTTAATTTTTGCTTTTTCTATTAATCGAGTGAAACGATTGAATGAGTTATCGTGGTCTGATTGACAGATTTAATGGTACACATTTTTATGACCAAAATTATGTTTGGACATAAATCTTCTCTCATTTTTGTTCTGCAGCACTTCATACTTCAATATTATTTTCTGCATCAAATTGTCTCTTTATTTCTTTTTTCGTTATTATGAAGTTTAATTAAACTTTCGTTTGTGTTTTGACTTTTCATCATTCTTATCGTATTTTACCTAATTTCCGAATATTAATCTCGTTATTACTGTAATAATTACGCAGCCACTCTCTCATTTCGTTCCTTCTTTCTTTTCAATTCCATTTGTTTTCAACTTTCAAAAAAGCGTCGGTTGTTTCATTAATCTTAAACGAAATAGTAAAAAAGTAGGTGACTTTTTGTAACGTTAACACTGATTTTGACGATTGTTCACCCTGCCTGGGAGATGCGCCGTTGTCATAATTTTAGTGCAAATCCATCGATATCTTTCCAATTGCACTCAGCGGAGAACAAAGCATGATTTTTGTTGCAACTATAAATGCAGCGCTTAAACAAAAGAAAGGAAACTTTGCAAAAAAAGGTTGACCGACTGCGCCAAAATGGCGAAATAGTGCAATGTTGTTTTTTATTATTTTTTTCAGCAAGAATCGCTTTTTTCTTCCAATATCAATTACTTCAAAACACATTTATTCTTAAGCTCTTTAGGAAGTGTCCGGATATGTCTTTTAGGTCCGGCACCCTTCGTCTCATCTAAAGCTCAACTGCAGTGTGATGGATTACAGCATCGATTAGAGTTGATTGCCGGTCTCAAATCCCGTATTTGTTCAGCTTTCAGGTTTTCGTGTAGCACCTTTCACGATTAGTTAAGTTACTTTATAATTTAAATTTAAATAAATGAATCGCCCACTAACACACGAGGTTGGCGTCGTTAACTATTTATCAATTACACATTCGGCAACGGCTCTCAATAGAAGATGAATAGATTAACTGGGCTGATAAGGTTCCATTGATAAAGTAGGGTTAAATTTGGGTGAAGTATACAAGAGTTGAACATCTGTAGGAGAAGTTATATTAGGAAATTATTAGAGAATTTACTTGCTCTCTTTTGTTGAGGATCAAATAATAGAGATATTTTCGTCGATATTTTAATATCGAGTCCGCGAGGAATCTTCCGCACCCTTTAATAAATTGAATACCTTTATTATATTGCAATACAAACTTTATTAATTTTATATTGTCTTATCGGATGGATTTTCGAAATTGATGTTTTCACTATTAAATTTTACAAGATTATATTGTAGTCGAGGAAAAATATACATCAAAACTATCGATATTAACTTAAACAAACGAGTGTCCAAAAGCCACAAAATGGATCAATTATTCTATTATTACTTTTTCAATGACACTCAACTCGATGATTGTGCCACATAATTCCCTTAATAAAATTTTACGTTCTCAACTCAAATCAATACATTCAACGACCAACATTAAAATCATGAATGCGAAAAGGCAGTTAATCTGAGAAGTAACGAAGCACTTGTAGGGAAAACAAAGGTCCCTAATGCAGCTGCCATCAAAAACAAACTCGATTTTTTGCTACAGGGTGATAATGGCACCATAACCCATTAAGTCGTACGCGAATGAGTCCTGAATGCGTGATTGTCAATTACATTGTAAAACAAGCGCGACGTTACAAGGCGTTCATTAAAAATCGACACGTTGCCGAAGGAATTTCAGGAAGTTTCCTTCATTTTGTTTGTTTATCGATAGGGAATCGGTTAGTTTTCTTGTAAGTACCCTTCGAATAGTGCGATTTTATCAATAAAACGTCGACTTTAACACCAATTTCTAAGATGAGGCAATAACAGAAGTTTCCGTTTCGACTAAATGAAATATGTAAAATGATTTTATTGGTCGTATAATGCGTTATGACAATTGTCAGGCGTCATCAAGGGAATCGTTAACCGGCAATTAAACGACGTGCCGGATGAAGTTTTTTAAACACGCTGCAATTAAATAGTTTGCCCATCACACAGACTTAACCCTCTTCTCTTCCACGTTAAATTCTATATATACAACATAAAGCACATTTAGGGTCCACCCCTGTTTCGAGACAATTGTAAATACGCATTCTAAATGGACTTTCGAAAGCTAGACAATTTACGTTTTCCCAAATAACCAAACTAGAAAATTCCGACTTGCTCGTCAATTCAACTTGCGTCGTAAGTTCATTTTTTAATTGCACGTCTGCCTCATCGCAACTTGCGAAACAGATAATGGAAAACTATCCGACGACGACGTCTGTGTGTAGAGCGTCGGAATGACGAAAATTCATTTTAAAAAACTTAAATTCGAAATGTTTGAGTTTGTAATGATAGGTACACACGGAAGACTGCGGAGTAAAAGTTATATCGAGGGTAAGACAATTGTAAAATATATTTGAAATTATCAAGTCGATATTTGTCAAAAGCAAACACACGCTTTACGCTTATATTAATTTCCGGTTACTTCGTTTCAGTGAAAAGCTCGACGATCGTAATAGAACGTTTGCTTGCTGATGATACCTCAGTCTGTACCTTCTTTCATCAATTCTCTTTCTGGAAAAGTCAGACTGTGCAATTTGTTTCTGGCTGATTTGTCTGTTTCTCATCGCGTAGCCGTAGCCGTTGGCTGGAAAAACACTGCGGTGACACCTCCAAGTGACATCCAATTTCCACCGCGTCATCGCGCTTCATCCCCGCCTTGACAAAAGAGCTCTGGGCGATATTCATCAACGCCACTGACGTGAGCACACCTAGGGTTGTAATCAGCCATCATATGAGAGTTGTTTGTCAAGTTACCATTCCACCACCACGGTAATTTATCTTTAGTAAACTTGCACATATTAAAAATACACTTCTCTTATTTAAACACCGAATTTATCTTCGAGTTAAATTTGAACTGCTTTTCCGATAATCCTCTGAAAGTAGTTGGTTATAGATTTAGGTGTGTCCGTGTTTGTCCAAGAGCTTTAAACTTGTTCTCTGCCGCTACTTGTAATGTAGGTGGCAGTACATTCTGTTAGAATTAATCTCAATTTGAATTTTAGATTCGTGCTCTCGTCAGAATCGGAATTAAACACTTATTCCGTTTATCAATTTCGCTTGTTTGTCTTAAAACTTTTCCAACAAAACTCTTCAATTACCTGCCGCCCATTCCAACCAAACCGATCATTTTCATTTTTATCCCGATCGCTTGGACATCCACTAAGTGGAAACTTTCAAAGTCGCGGCTTTCTTTTAAAACTCCAACACCGATAAAAAACCTCTCGCGGTTTTCGGGGAACATTGACGATTTCTTTAAAAGTAAAATTTAATTTCCTTTTCTTGTTGAATTTATTTACACTTTGTCGACCTCACCTCAGATTAACGGATACCGAAGTCACTTCTCCTGCCTTCTGCCATTTGCTCTCGAGGTCATGGTTCTTGACAGGTCTTTGTCATCCCCCGGTGAACAAAATTTAATTTTGTGCACGACCGCACGATTCACCAACAACTATGGTGTTACCCTGAATTGGAATCTCGCCACTTTCAATTTACTTTACTGTGCTAGACAGGTAAACAACAACCCGCTTCATTTTCATACTCCAACATTGTTTTCTTTTCCCATTCACCTTTCCGATTTTATTATATTATTCATCTTAGAATTCCACGTTAAGCGTCAATCCAAATAATAACACGTTATGAGCCCAGAACAGCCATAGATTAAAAATTCAATAATAAAATTGTAACATATATATAATTCTATGTAAAAAATAAGTGAAATTTACCAAAAGCAAGAACGAATGTGCGTAAATTGAGGTGTCGTCTGCGTACAGACAAAGTTCATTTTTTTGTTTATTTCAAGATTATACTTTATTTTATTGATTAAACTTTACCATATGCCCGTCTAATTTATTACTTGTTATTGTGATTGAATATGAATTTTTACGATCCCGTTAAAAAGTTTAATACTTAAAATTTAATTTTGCAAGTGAATCAACATAATATTTCTGAAAATGAACATGTTTTACTCGTACAACACATGAAATGTAGATACAAAATGTATGCATTTCGTATTTACTACATTTATTTACGGTATTTCTGCTAGAAGGTAAAAAAGCAACTTTTTTATTATCGGCAGATATCAACGTAATATAATATAAATCTTTAAAGTGAAGTTGGGGGTAATTAAAACTGGCGAAGAGGCAACAGTTTGCGTTTTTTCCTTATTGCCTTCCTTGGCATTTTTGTATAATACTGGAACATTAAGTTTTTTGGCAAAGTTTGAGTAAAAATAATTATTGATTGCAATATGAAATAGGAAGCTAGCGGAAGATGTATGAAATAATATAAATTATACATTAAGGGTAGTAAAACTATAATTTTTATCTGGAGCATTGAATTCGAGCAATTTATTCTTTATAATGGTGAATTTACAAATTTAATTTGGAAAATATAGTATTTTACGAAATTTATTTGTACTAATCAAAGAGGAATGTTTATATTGCATACATGAAATGTAATAAATAGCATAGGTATATTTAGTAATGTGCTAATGGGGTATGTTGTGATTAAAATTCTGTTTATTGCTTTTGCTTGGACATTCGGTCATTGTTATAGCTCGTATAAGCTTTATGATTTCAAATCCAACTGAATTGAGGTGTGGAAAGTATAAATAGAATTATTGGCTATCGTAGATATTTTGTTTGTTCATTCGAATGAGTATTTTTATTGCGATTCATAAAGGTATTTCGTTTTTCGCTTTCGACGAAATATTTAAAATTAAACGGATTGGGTTTTATTGTTTAATTCACTTAAAAGATTATGGGAAGAGCTGTGACGGATTAAATAAAAGTTGATGAGGAAGGTGTTGGATTCCGATCGAAGGTCGGAAGTTTAGGTCTCAGTTTAGTTTATTCCGAGAGTGGCGGTGATTCTTACTTTTCGATTCCTGGCACGTTCTTCTAATACCATCACACATCCATATCCAGACGCGCTTAACTGCTTGAATTTGTCCAACTCCATTATTCCAATTACCTCGGCAGTAGCAACTCGTTTTTCGTGGTTTGTTTTTATTTATTATACGTCGACGGCAATTTTTGGGCTGGCCTTTTTTAGGGTCGAAAAAACAGGTGGTGTTTTTTTAAAAGTTTAAATTTATGTTTCGTTCAGTGTTGTAAGGTTTCACGCCGAATTGTTCTGTGTCGAAAAGAAAAAGTAGAGTTACTTCCGAGTCGCCTCTGGTTGGTGCTAGAATTTGTCCGAAGTCGGCGCCGAGGTGAGCTTTTCCAAGCTCGGCGCCACCACTTCAGCGCCTACCCGAATGTAGGCTAACACATATATTTATATTCTAAATGGAGAGCGGAATTCTTGATACAATTTTCGACCTTCTAGTAGATACAAATCTACTGTGAGAAAAATTTTATTTCTTGCAGTTCGGGTCCACCAAAACATCGAAGCGGTGTCGACGGGCGTCGATCTAAGCGACTGCGAGAGTGAAAATGAAATTTTTTAAAGAAATAAAGCAGCCGATTACTTAACTTTTTTAACATTTGTTAAGTTAAAAGATGTAGGATAAAAAAATATGAAAAATTATTCGGCAATAAATAAACACAAATAGTGAGCTCGTTTTTTCTAATATGATGATTTGTAGAGCAACACTCAACCCTAAGCGTTTATTTCATTTATAGTAGGAGAACTGAAACACTGAATGCGTAGCTTTTGGAATCAAGTAATCACAAAATTGGTCGAGAAGGGGGAGAATTTTTCTTACGCATAATCGTGTCATATTCTATCCTCGACAAGAATAATGTACACTATAAAACAGAGCGGAAATGTTGCAGAGAAAAAGCCGCATGGGATGTAAAAAGACACTGCCGAATATTTTATTGTAACAGTGTACATATCTTTTTTCAAATCTTAAGAAAGTGTATGCATTACATCCACTCTTTATAGTAGGAAATAAAAGTGATTGCTATCTTAATAAAGGACCAATCTTGTTAACCACTCAACAGTGTATTGTAATTTAAGTTTTTTATTTTGTTCATTTCTTCACTTTACACCGAATAAAAACTTTCACAATCAGACCTCACTTCCCCCTTAAAAAATTTAAAACATAAAGCGAAAATTAGATTTTTTCAAATTAAATTGATTATTGTTCACGTCATAAAAAAATTGTGTTATACACCGAATTAGACCATCAACGGCGGAATGTATTTAAATTTCCAGCAATTGAGTTTTCCCGACCGAGCAAAAGCGATGATACCTCCGACTGCACGTTTAAATAGTTTTCCTCGAGTTGCGAAATAACAATTTTTCAATTGGCCCATTCCAACTTTTTCTATTCAGAAAATTTGAAAACCGTTAATGCACTGGTAGTTAAAACTTTTATACGAGGATGGTCATTCTTCTGGTCATTTTATGAATGCGATTGTATCTAAAATTGCAAAGTGAGAATTGCAGTTAAAAGCAGAAATAACAGTTTCCTCGCTACTAAAATATTCTTGTTCCAAAACTCCAACACCAATAATTATTATCGGAGCTCTAATTATTTTTCCGCATTTTTGCCTTACATTTAATTAAATTTAGTTAATTCCAACACTCCCTTCACTTCCTACACCTGTTAAACTTCGACAATTGAATCCATTTTAACCCTCGTTAATTGTCGAGAATAGGGAGAAATCATTATCCTTAACCCAGGACTCGACCGTGATACGGCAAACCACAAGTCAGTCCTATCTAGTAGTCCCAAATCATTCTGTGTTCGTTCGTTTTGAGGCTTCTACGTCGATGTAATTGCACCTACTCTTCTGGTCATTTTACGTGAGAATAGTTGAAAAGTTTTCCTTAACTTCATTCCAAAATTCTTTTCCATTAATCAAACCAATTGCTCACTTTTTAAATGTTTTTCTCAATACAGTTAAAATATTGCGTATAATTTTTCAAATATTAATATTTCAAACGTTTAATTTTTATTAACAAAATCGTTCAAATTTCGCTCGTGGAAGGATTTCAAATATTTTTCGTTTTAAGAAAAAATATGCAATTATTAATTATTTCGATCACACCGGTCCTTACCGATTAAAATCAAAACACTTGGGTAATCCTCGGGATTACGGGAAGATGTAAACAAAACCAACAAATTTTTTATATTTATAGCAAATTTGTAAATAAACAAGTGTAATTCTTGTTAATTTATTGTAAATATTAATTTGAGTCCTTAACTATGAAGGCGTGCAATGTGCAGGATGGTGCCAAAATTTTTTTTCGTTCCAGAATCTATGGCTTGTGAAATCGCTCGACTGAGTTGTATTAATACCTAATTCTTTGTCATTGTTAATTTTATAATATTAATAAATTCAAATTATTTATCTTTTAAACAATTATTTATTCCATACTCTCCAGACCCCCCGGTTTAAAATCTAAGATGTTTGTGAATATTCTGGTAGGCTTTGGGGATCTGGGAGGTATGGAACACTCGACCGGATTCAAATAATTTTATTTTGAACAGTTTTCGGAGGCGTCGAGGTTAGTGCAAGAGTCTGGAATGAAGTCTTGTCTTGGATGAAATTTTGAAGTTACAGTTAGTTATAATTGGTTGTAATATTTTAGATGGTTGACGTAATTCCTTGTGATGCGCTTTTAGGGAAAAGAATTTATAGTGAACACGTAAATGCAAGTTTGGTAAATAATTTTGTTTATCGTTGAATGGTTTGTGACCTGTGGCAATAAAACTCGTTACTTTTGGTGTACACAATGTTACATGTAGTTTGTGTTTTCCTGTTCCAGTTAGAATATAGAATTATTTTTATTGGACAGTCTTGCAATATATTTAAGTTGTTCTCTTTTTTTCCCGTAAACGATATATATAGTTTGGATAGTTACACGGTATGCGGGTAGTAGCGGTGTCTTTCTGGACTAAGATATATTGTATGTCGTAGAGATAGCAGGACATTTTGTATTGATTCTGGCTAAAAGCCTTTGCCTTCTGCTTTCATTCCTGAAGAGCCACTCACGGCTACGCGAATTAAGAAGCGCGAAGGTAAAGGAATGATGGCTGTTACGTGTTCTTTGTACTTAATGGATGGAAAATATGGTTTGACATCACCTGTTTTTGTCTCCGTAATGGATGTTTTCCTTATTTTTATTTGGCGTTTCTTAGAGGTTTCATTTTTCTCTTGTTTCTTAACAACAAAGAAAATGCCTTTTACTCTTTAGAATTAATCATATTTTATATTTTCTTATAAAAATGTAACGCAATTACGTTAACGCTTTCTGAAAGCACTTTTTTCCGCCAAAATTTATTATTTAATAATGCGGTAAAGTAAACGTCGACTAATTTCACTCTTACAGTAAATTAGAATTATAAGGAGCACATTATGAGTGAACTAAGTACATGTACATAACGAACAAACTTTATTTATCCTTTCGCGAGCGACTTGGCGTATTTTCACTAAAAAGGAAAAGCCATCCTCGAGTTGCTCAGTTTGAGCTATTTCTAATGCAAATGTCTCTGATTATCTTGTGCCGAAGGTCTCAAATGACAAACCGCACACAACAGAGACGTAACGCAATTTTTCGGTTTAACCTAATTTTTTAATTCCGACGACGGGAAGCGGGCCGAGCGGGGGACGAAACTTACAAATAATGCGAACGATCCTAAAAGTTTTCTTATTTTCCACTTAAATTTTCTTATAAATAAATATTAGCTTTTAATTTAAATTTGTAAGAAAATTAGTCAATTTCGTGACAACAAAAGTAAAAATAAAATTAATTCGCAGCTAATCCGGACCATATTGCAGCGATTCTTGGGGAGATTCACTTGGCAGTGCACATTAACATGCAAATTCCTATTCTTACATTTGCTTCGTGTTTTTGGAGACAAGTACTGTGTTTCTCCAACAACCACCGCATAATGACGCTTTTATTCCCATTCTCAAGATCCCAAATCTTTTTTACTCTTTAATCTATTATATTAATTGCACACACCGACCTAGCTCGCCTAGCCGTATGGGAGTTGTTTATTTTTTGGTCTAAAACGGAAAATGCGTAATACGAATGTTGTTTCGTATCGCATAACGGGTCTGTAAATTGACAAAGATTTGTTTGACCTTTATCTAGGGTCCAGGAGCAAAAGGATAACAGGGTTTAGTAGGTGTCGCAGGTTTTCCCGAGTAGGCAGGTCTATTGGACAGTGTTTTATAGCGCGATCTGAGATTCAAGTGAGTCTCCCCTTTTTTCTTTCTGAGTTATATCCTTTCAGTCGATCCCATCATTAGCATAAAACACGCTTTATAATAAATTGAAGCTTTTGAATAAAATGCATAATTACTTTAACCTACTTGCGGTGCACTGAATCATGTAATAAAACGAAAAAAGTACCTGACGAGATTCAACTTTTAAGTAATCATTTGCATTTTTCTTCTTTTTCATTGAGTGCTTTTAAAAGAATATCCAAACTTGACGATTTTTGTTATTTTACATTCTTGTCTATGCATCCATCGCATTCATTTGTAGCAGAGAAATTAATAAAAACGACGACGTCGACTTTAAAGATGTTGGAATCTCATTTGAATTTACTACTTCCTCAATAATTTTTAATTTGTCGATATAGAACGCTATTTTTAATATGTAAATATACCTTTCATCTACATAATTTTCATTCCATTTTAATCAAGTATCGTTTCCTATGGGACAATTTGCTTCATTATGCATACAGGACTTTTATTTTAATTTTTCTTTGTTTTATATTTACTAAGATTTCAAACAATTCCGATACCTCAATAAGCCAACTACCAGCCAGACCTGCTCTTTTTTGCTTGCTCTCGATATTTTTTCCTAAAAAATAAATATCAATATTCCACTCGTGCTCTTTTATTCATCAGCATTGTTTCATGTTTAATTCGGCTTCACAAAAAATATTATTCCACACATTGTTGCAAGACGTAGTTTTGCCCACAAATTATGCAAGGGACGAAAACGCAATTGTGGGATAAACCATGGTTCATAATCATAACAACACAAGAAAGAAAGCTTGCGGTCTTAGAAACCGCGGGGTCTCGAGGTATTGAAAACCACCAAACTTCGCTTGCAAGTCCGGAAGAGACCTATTACGGTGTCTCATGCACATCATGACAATGCACTTTGTTTTTCATTTTTTCCTAAATAAACAATATTTTTTCTTTCAATATTGCTAAGAAAAATTTTTATTTAATATATTGAAAAATTGTACCTACTACTTCTGATGGTGACTACGATTCGTAAAAATAAAGAGAAAGAGTGCACTGGAGGGTATTCCATACCCCCCAGACCCCCCGGATTGACACTTACATAAGTTTTGTGCCTTAAAGGGTTTCTTCTTCTTCTTCAGGTTGCCTATCCGTTCCGGACGTTCTTAGGCTCTTGCTGCTTTCTCATCTTGACAGTGCTGACCATTTCCGTATGTTTCTCTGCATTTGTTAAGTGTTCCACCCCTTAAACCCATGCATTTCCCATGAAATCCTTTACTGCGCTCAGAATATAGGTTTCCTGAAGTGCCAGATCAAGATCATTCATGTTAAAAATATAAAATTAGTGTTCAATTGGATTTTACTTACGTTTGGGTCAAGTTGGTTTATAAAAATGTCAAAAATTTCAAATAAATGTTTAAAAAATCGTACAAAATTACACTTATGATGTAGATTTTTTTTGGTGTATTGTTAACCATTGAGGTGGTTTAGGAGGCACTCAAGAAATTACTTTTCAAATTTTTCTTTGTCTTCAATTAAAAGTCTTGTAAAATAAAATTCTGAAATTCGTTGAGCTTCAGTTCAGCTGACTCAGGTTAAGCTGATAACAGTGACTCTTAAGGACACAGAAAGTATGTAGGTGTAAATCCGGGGGGTCTGGGGGGTATGGAATACCCCCCAGGTGTTCATAACTGAATATCTCAGTTTTGGCGCGAGAAGAAAGAGATAGAGTACACTGGTGGGCATTCTATACCCCCCCAGACCCCCCGGATTTACACCTACATACATTTTGTGCCTTGAAGTCTCTTAATATATAGGTTTCCTGAAATTTTTCTGCCAGGTCACGATCTTTCACTTTAAAAAAATGCGATTAGAGAATTACTGTCTAATTGGATTTTACATACTGAGGTTTGGGTTAAATTAAATTTGAGTTAGGCTTGGGTTAAATAGGTTGCTAAAACGTAAAAATTTTAAAATGAATGTTTTAAAACACATACAAAATTACGTAAAAACTTAATCCACTTTGCAAAACTTTAGCTAGTTGTGACTTATGCTGTAGATTTTTGTAACATATAAACAGTTGACCATTGAGGTAGTTTGGGAGGCACTCAAGGAATTGCTGTTCAAATTTTTCTTTACGTTTTCAATTAAACGTCTTGTAAAATAAAATTCTGAAATTCGTTGAGCTTATCAGTTTAGCTGACTCAGGTTAACTGATAACAGTGACTCTTAAGGACACAAAAAGTATGTAGGTGTAAATCCGGGGGGTCTGGGGGGTATGGAATACCCCCCAGGTATTCATAACTGAATTTCTTTTGTAGAATTATTAAAATTGATGTGTCAAGTGAAGATCATTTATTTAAAAATAATAAGATTTTCTTTGGGTGAAATTGGGAAAAAACATAATAATCAGCTATCAGCTTAAAGATAGAGATTTGTGTGCGAGTTAATTAAATAATAAGTTATGAACCTTTCTTTATGATAAACTTTGCTAAAAAAGAGAGATCTGTACGTAGGTACGTAATTAAATAATCAGCCTTAAAATGGAGATTTGTGAAGGATTACGCCAATTTTTTGGGTGTTTTTTATTTTCGGTGTTTCTTCTAATTTATTTATTTTTTATTTGTTTAGTTGGTTGGTTATTATAATTTATAAGAAATTAAATTTTCACTTTGTTTGGAAAAGAAGATGGATAGAAAAAAAAATTAGAAAAGTAATTAATTTGACTGTGCGTTAGATCATTTTGATTTGCTGAAACGAAGATTTTTCGGAAACCCTTGCAGAAAATTTGTGTCGGCTTAAGATTTATGAAAAAATATGTCCTGCGAATTTGTGAACGAATTGCATTAATTCCGTAATTGAATTATCAAAAGTCGGTCGATGGTTTTTGCGTGAGTAAAATTTTGTTGGTAATTATTCAAGTTTTTTTTGCAAGTTGTTTTAAAAGTTGGGCTTGGGTTGAGGTTTTCGACTTTTTGATGAAATATAAAGCAAAAGCATGTGCGGGTAGATATCGGTCAGTGTTTAGTTGACCACAAGTTGCGGGTGCCCCGTGACCTCACATCAAGTCGTCAGGACGCTACAATCGTAGGTATCCGGTGTTCGAGTTCGAACATACGGAAGGATTGTGTTGACACATCCTCTCTTGATTAACCGCACTAAGCAGATGAATTTCGGAAAGGGTTAAATCCACTTTTGCCTAATTCTAGAAGTGGCAGTGAATTTTAAACAATAATCTACTAACGCTGTCAATATTATCATTCATCGTTCTCTCCAATTATGAATATATTAGAAATGGATGTGTAACAACTTCTCGACATATTCGCAATGCTTTTACTTTGACTAATGTTTACTTTCCTCGCGAATACGCATCAATTTCGAGCCAAAATTGAATCAACCGTGTACGCATTAAAATGTAATACCCACCTCTATTAAAGCTTTCAATTTCGAACCAATGTTTATCTTTTACACTCTCGCAAATGTATCCAATGTGATTCTAGATTGTTATATGAGTTTATTTACATTGCAACTTTATACCATTTTCCAGTTTTGCGCCGCGACGCTCTCCTTCCCATACAAATCGTCCTTGTAGTAAAGATCAAAAATGCGGTCGACTCTAAATCTTGGCTAAAAGTTACAAAAGCAAAAAAAGAAATTGTATAACACTTTGGAAGTTATAAATGATAGAATTATTGCCAACATTTTGTCGATGTAATGTTGCCTGGTGGGTGGCTGAGGAAGCACTCTTTTTAAACAATCGCGACCTGACCACAACTTACACTACGACATCGACGCTGCGGCCTCCATAAAAAGTTCTCAACCCCCTTATGCTTTATTTGCATACCATCCTGAGGCAATGTCTCCGACCGGGAACACGAAAAAGGTGTTACTCTGAGACCGACCGGAGGTACGGCGGGGCTAAGAGAACTTGGGTAAAATTAATGAACTCCTGTCCACGTAGGAAACGAAATAATCCACTTTTCCAGCAATTTGCTCTACCTTATAGCCTTTATTAAGTTTCTCGCAGCGCTATTCTTCTTTTAACTTTATTTATTATCATTTCATTCCGTTACTATTATTTTTATTTATTTTTTTTTATTTTTGCCCTGCAAAAGTAAGCAGCAACAAAGTGAATCGAAGAGCATGCTGCTGCTGCTGGTGGTGGTTATAAATGCTCCGTAGTTATAGTGCCCCGGTGTTTAACGACTCGAAGTTTTTAAGGCGCCACAAGACAACGCGGTCTGTGCCAAATGCTATATAGAAAAATGTATAACGTAATTACGGAAATTTAATTTGAACTAATTAAAGACAGAGTTTCTGGAATCGAGTTTTACTCTCTTTTTCTCATTTAGGTCTTCGTTTCTGGATGAGGCGTGTTTTTGGCGCCAACTGCATCCTGGCCCAGATAATATACATAGTTAGGTAATTAATGCTGCGACCTCGGCTATTTGCATGCTCTCTGATTATTTATGCAAATAAAGCACGTCTAGGGGTCTTCCTCCTAGGGCTATCTGTTCGCGTACCGGCAAAGGGAAATTGCTAATTTTCTATCTAAGTTACCGTCTCAACCTCGACCGTAACACTCCGTGCATGATTAGTGGCAGCGGGCGTCCTCAAGATTACGCCTGCATGCGACTTGGCCAATCCGACCAATTTATAATTCTTAACCGATGACATTTCCCCGTTGTCCATTTCGCCCTTCCATTTTCGTCATATTAAAATCTCCTGTGTAATCGGCCGCCGACAATTATCCGACTTGGGAGGTACTTTAATTTAACATTTCTCGTAAACGGTGGGGTTCCTATCTCTCATTTTAAATCTAAAAGAATGACAATTTAATTTCATCAAAGTTAACTTTTTAGATCTCCAATGCCACTAAATGTTCATTTTATATCCTCCATTTACCCTTTGCTGCCACCGAGCCACCCCAAGTAATAAGATCATCATAGATCAGCCGCCGCTCGTGCTTTCCTTAGCACGCCATGTCGGACTTTGGTAACGTTAATTAAACTTAATTAAAAGAACTTCGAGGAGCACCGCGGCTTGAGAGGTACCAGGATGCATGGCTAATCTTTGGACAAATTAATTGCCTTTAGCATAAGTAATGCAGTTTGCGGAATTCTGCTTAGGGGAGAGGAACGTTAAATCTTATTTTTTCCTCGTTTTTCTTTATTCAAGAATAATTTCATTTGCTCGAAAATTAAGGAAACCCTCCCTCTTTAATAACCATTCCCTTTTAAATTCCTTCACCTTTCGGCGGCATTTTTTTTTCTCCTCGCAAAAACGAAAGCAACGAAATTGTATTTTATCGAAAAACGACATCAATATTTTGATAGTTTGTCACGAATGCCTTTGGGAGAGAAGCCTTTTTATTTATATCGTGTCATCCAGTCTTGCAGGTCTACTATACCCCGTAGTTTAGATTCGCTATTCGTCATCGAAACACAACTCCTTCGGGGGAGAAGACAACTAACTTAGCAGAACAAAACATTTTTGAAGATGTGGGGAACTTGATGATTAACAATAGGGATTAGTACGTCAACATAATTTATTATTATGGTAGCATATGTTTGTTTTCTTGAAACTTTTATATTCTCCTACTTCGCCCTGGATAAAATTTTTGAAATTATTTATGATGGGTGGACAAGGACGCTAGAGTAGAGGATAAGTCATATATATATTTTTTTTTTGGGAGAAATAACAATAATGAATTTTTTTTTCGATGCCGCAAGATTAAAGGAGAGGCGTTTTATGTGTAACGATAACATCAGTTCTTAGATTATGCGGAAAGGATAGACGAGCTACTTCCTTTACATTCGTGCGGAAGTCCATCATAGACCCTAAGGGACCATGGAAGGTGATTGTCGAATGGAGGATCAACATTGTTTTCTCTTATGCTTGTAGACAGACAATGGAATTACGTCACCGCCACCAGGCTAGCCATTCGGTTGGACTCATCGATGGTATCGCTACGTCTTCTCTCGGGCTTGGTTTTATAACCTCGACCATTACTTCCACAATTGTCAGATTTCTCGTCCGCCTTTGCAGCACCTTAGTTATCTTATTTTCGCTAGCGCGTAGCCGAACGACCGCTGCAGGTCTCTTAGTTCCCCGAAGACGTTACAGCGGTTACGGTTATCACACATGTTAGAGTTTTGCTCAAAGTAAGGTACATCATAAAACCGGGTGTAATTTATTTTCGGAAGAGAAATGTAGAAAAGGAGATAGGAAATAACGTCCACGTTACCGTGTGCCGATAATCAACCGGTCAAACTTGCTCCGAGATAAGACCATTTCCTCGGGGAGCAGTGTTTGGACTTATCTCTCTATCAACACTTCTACACGCGTATGACACAAGATATGCCTTCATAGCATATCCTTTGCGTGACGCACGTTCTTCTTATCGGTTCATCAACAATCCCGAGTTCGAAATTGAACCAATTTGTGCGAAGGACGGCACTCAAGAGGTTTCCCGTGACGGTTGTGCGCTCTTTGTCACGGCTTTTCTTGCTTTTGTATAAGATTGACATAAAATCCAGTTTCTGTTACATTTATATGGCTCTTAGATTGATAGTGGAAATTGCCGCGCCGTACGTACACATACGTCTATCTATTTCGCCATATCTTTTAACGGAATAACGTAATAAATGTTTAAGGCGGGGGGATGCCGTTTTGATGTTCGTGCATAAAGCCCGCACTTTCTGAATACTAAATACGGAATAAGGTATTTTCATTAAAGCGAGGTGATGAAGCACACTAAAAGCTCGGTTATTGCGTGCTTGCGACTGCAGCCACTGCGACATTTGCTAACTCAATTTAGAATCATTCTGCAGCAGCATACCTTGCCCGATGTCCACGCTGAAATGGAATTCCTTGGTCGCTCCAATGGGCCCGTACATATCACCGTGAAGTTATAAATTACATTACAGGGATGAATTTCCAGGACATCTGTTACCTCGTGACGCTCGCTTTGTTCCGGTGTTTTGTTTTGTTTCTCAACTTTATTTTGTCGGGAATCAAAAATAAATCCGTAGTTGAACAGCACGTTTCTAAATACCAAACTTTTATAATTAATCATTCGGGCTTATTTTTCAGCTACACTTTTTTTGAATAATTGCTGCCACTATTTCACATACTGCAAAGTATACCTGAACGAAACGCGTTTTCAGCCAAACTTTGAGAATAACTTGGGGTTGCGAGCTAAACTCGACTATCTGACCGTATGATTTACTACCCTATATGGACCGAAACCACACAAGATAAGCACCAGGATCATGGGCGGCCATGACCTGAAATCGCAAGAGGTGAAAAAATAATAGCAATATTTTTTTAGAACCAACCCAAGATAAAAAATCCCCTGTGTTTTAACAGTTTTAACGTCCAAACACGCAAAAATGATCTACGTTTACAAATAGTTTTCGAGATTAATAATTTTCGTGAAAAATCGCCCGCTTTTCGAGAATAAATTTCGGAATAAACTTGCACAGTTTCTGTTGTTTAAGTTATATGAATTGTTAACTAGGATTTTGTGGACACGTACCCAGCAGCAGTCGCCTTAAAGTCGCGTTTAGCTGTTAGAAACCACGGAACGTCGCTTACGGACTCATTATATCAATAAAACCATTCCATACCAGTCACCTCGTCCTAGGCCGCCGTCGGCGTCGCCACGTGCTGCAATTCTTGAAAACAACTTTCCAGAAGAATAGGTATTTTTATAGGTAACAATGGCCTACCATAAAATCTATATGGCTCTTACGTAGCACAAACTTGCTTGATTTATCGAAAACTTGACGATTGTTTCGTTTTACTGACTTTTTATTGCCAGATTTTTGAGTTTTATTCATTTTCATTAGAATGCCCGCGCCGGCTACTAATCATTCCGGAGGACGAACGTGTAGAAATCGGATCGAGTATCGTTGGGGTCCTCAAATCATAAACATAAGTTATTGCACATAAGGGATCCTGATTTATACTATACGGCAATCTAGTGGTCAAATATGATAGTAAGAAGACCCTTTTTGTTGCCGAAATTGCTTTCGACTTGGAGACTTGATAAACATTATTAGGTTGTTTCAAACAACCCTCAAAATTAATTTACAACCCACCATTTTTGTCGTCATAATTATTTTGTTCGCATCCCAGTAGTTACCCGGCCAATGCAGGAAGTTACAATTTTTGGACCGCTCAATGGTACAAACAACGATAATTCTAATAACACTGTCAATATTTCGTTAACGATAGTTGTTGCCAATACAAGTTTAAATCAATATTTATTTTTTCGACATAAAATTCATCATTACCTGAAATAAATTGGCCATAATTGGGCCGCGTAATGCAGGGCCACGAAACATTAAAAAATATTCAAATAATATGTTTACCGAAAAAAAAACTGATTCGGGCAGATGCGATGTTTTGGAATTGAAGGCTTTGATATTGCAAATATTTTTGTTTTAGGAGAGCGAGTTATATGAGTAATGATGGGGTTTATAAAAGAGATTAAGGATGTAATTCGTAATGCCTTAATTAGTATTTCAGCAGACAATACCGAGAGTGAGATGTAATAATTATGCACACTTTTAATGGCGTAGCAGTTGTAATAGCAACATTCATTTGAATAAAGATGCTGCAATAATCTCAATTAAAAATGCCGCGTCGAAACAATGGCAGTCGGGCGCCGTTAGACTTAGCTGCCAGAGCAAATTGATAATTAATGTTGTGTTTATAATAGCCGGATTGAAGAATTAAAAAATGTACCTTCTTATTAGAGTGAAGCGCTAATTGCAACGAAAAAGAAGCGTTAGGTCATATACAAAACAACAAAAGAAAAGACACGCCGAACAATTTGTCTTCTTTGCACTAAAACTCCGACTCTTACCAATTTGAAAAGGACTTTTATTGTTTTGCATCTTTTCTATAGTCTATAGAGCTTTTATAAATTCCTGATTTTGTTATTTACAGTTGTATTAATCAAGATACTTTTTAAATGCCTTCCATTAATGAAAAATCATTTTGCCAACTCAATTTACTTCACTTCGGGACCCAACCGACTGCAGTTCCTTATCCAAAGGATAACGTAGTTATGCTTCGCTTTATTTTTATTTAAAAATTTAAAACCGAAAACATACACGAATCTACGTGCTTTCGATATTCCAATTTTGATATGTCGATACTCGAGTGTAAACGTGATCGAGGAATTTTTCTCGCAAACCAACTAAAAATGTAATAACAACGCGCAGAAGCCCTTAATTTTCAAAGACAAAAGCATTTATAAGAAACTGGCTACGAAAAGCGCGTCCTATTGGGTTTCCAAATATTATTTCTATTTAGTTGATAAGTTTTCACTTTCCGCCCTAATTTACAGCCCCCTCCAAGCTGCATGCATCCAATTCCATTTTAATTATAACATTTACGTTTTTTTACCTGCAAAAACAAAAATATAACTTTTTACTTCTTCATCAGGCTAAGTTAACCTGATAAAGGAAAACTACAAATTACAAAATAAAAACTTAATAAGATAATTAAGCATAACATTGAAAATTTCGTCAGAATAATTTGATTTTTATGGTTTAATTTTGATTAATTTGTTAATTATTTTATTATCAATTTATGGTTATATAGTAATTGTAATTAATTAATTTATATATTAACTTACCTGTACAAGTATTCATAATTACAATAATAAAAATTGAAGTTCATACCAGATCTTAAATTTCTTAACTTTAAAATAAGATGTAATTTAATAACTTCGTGTTTTAGTGGACTTTCTTGTCGTTGTCAAATCTCGGGTCCCAGCTTCCGAGCTCTGTAACTTTGAGTTCGGTAACCCTACGGCGATGTTTTTAGCGAGTTTCACACTATCGCTGCGCTCGGACGTTCCGGGCCGTTTTGACAAGCGCAATCACGGCAAATATCAGATTCAGGTACTCTAAAATCCACAATTTGTGAGCAATACTTTAAGTTGCCAACGGTGGAACTTACATGTTTACCCTCGGAAGCTTAGCAAAAAAAAGGACTAAAAACTGACCATCGGTGGAACTTGCCTCTGTCAGTCCCTGCAGGTGTTGTTACAACTTTGTCAGATGATGATTTCAGGCGTTAAATAATTGACATTTGGGCTTAATTGCTTTTATTTGACCTTAAGACGCCTGTGGAAAGACTGTTCCAAGTACAGGTACCTATGAAATGTTATCTGCCCGGTAAAATGACCGAAAATGTTACTTTTTCGGTTTTTGGCCTTTTTTAGTCACTATCGCGATTTGGCTTAAAGGAAATACAAGGCAATACAAGGTCAGGGCGGTATAGTAATCATTAGAGACCGGATTTTAAGCATTTTTGCTTATTATCAATTTTAAAAGCAGCTCTTTGAAATTTGAGATCTGGACGAATTACATAAAATGATAGTTTTTCACGCTTTTTTGCAATTTTTCGCTTATTTTCTACTTTTATATGCTTATTTAGAGCTTATTTTCGAGTTTAAATTTTAACTTTGACTTAAAATTAATTTTTTATTTTATTTTTATTTTATTTGCCATTTAAATTCTTGTTAACTACTTAGGGTACGTTTATGATCTATTTATGATAAGCGCTAAAGGCCGCGATACTAGCAAAGCAGAGAAAAGAAAACGTTGAAGTATTATGTTTCTGTTTATGTTGAAGCAGCGCGCAATCCAAAGCCAAAGGCAATAAACCAGCGGTTAGAGCTAAAAAATTTCTTCGCTCTTATCACTAATCATAGCTCCAACATAAACGTACCCTAAAATGTGATTTTTCCACCTGCTCTATTTTAACTGAATTTAATAGATTTTATTACGCTGAATTAGTTATTTCAGTCAGCTTTTCCGTTTTATTTGCCAGATACAACTTTTTTTTGCATTAAACTAAAAATAAACTGTGAACAGCAAAAAATCTGTGAATTCTTAATTTACACCGAAAATTACAAAAGCCTTACATTTTTTAAAGGGGATTACTTTTCCAGAGTGCAGAATATAGCCCCATTTTTGGAAACGCTCAAATCCTAGAGAAATTGCAAAATGTAAAGCCAAATAAAATGTAAATTATCATAGTTACGTGAAATCTGCGCACGGCATTCGAATTTTCAGCCCAAAGCAGGCTAGAAACACTTGAAAAACCTTTAGATTCCGAACTTTCATTTTTTGGGATAAAAAAAACACCAAAGGGGTTAACTTTACGTTTTTTTCAAAAATCTTAAAAAATCTAGAGGGGCTTTTTATTGCATAAGACGACGTATTCCGGTCGTATAGGTCGTATAATCGAAATAGGGGATTTGCAAAATTTCTGCATGGGAAAACAAAAAACCTATCTAAAACGTAAAATTAACCCCTAGACCCAGGAATAAACACAATTAGTATTGGTATAAATTTTTTAAATCACACGTAATAATAATTTTATCGACCTAGTGCTGTTATTCTTTGGTAAATTTCTATTGACAATCTGAAACAATTGGGAAGTTACGGCGGGCTAAAGTGCGGCCTTAGGCCGCACAACCTGGGCAATCGAGTTCCGCTGTTCCAATATAATAAAAAAATCCTGAAAAGAAATACTGTCCGTCTGTTTCAAACTTGCTTTTTATTAATTTGAAAACCTGATCACATCGATAGTTTTTGGTAATCCATGTGTAAAAAATTGATTATTACCTACGTGACTGGAGTCTTAATTTTCAGCAGATGTCCTTTTTCAAAATAATCAATCGAACCGCATTTCATAATTTGAAGGTTTCTTCACGGTCTGAAATATTTTTTTACCAAAAAGTTTCGGCCTTGTCGAGAACGTAATTTATTACCTATCGGCAGGAACTTGTATCTTTGAGAAGGTGCATACGTCGGGCAAACAGGTAGGGCCGAAGAACCCAGCGTGTGATCCGACTAAAAATTATGGTTCTTTATTTGCCACTCCCACTATGAACATGGTTCCAATAAAATCTGAAACTAAAAATATGTAAATTTGGTTATATTTGCAATTAAAACGTAAACGAACGAGATAATGAAAAAAAGTGCGTCTAAGCGTTGAATTGAGGTTGCACCACAATTAAACTAACATATTTGTCCCTGGGCGACAAGATCCGCATTCAGCTCATTACCCAGGTAAATTAAACCAGAACCCCCGGATCACCTGGGGAGGTCGTTGCTGCATGCTATTACGTTCGGAACAATTACATGTGATGGGGTTTAAGGTAGTTAAGTTAATTTCCGATTCATGTGACTCGTGTTTCGTGCTCTCTTTCAATTTGTAATTTGGTCGGGTTGTACTACGTGGTTTTATTTCAGCGGTAAAAATATTGTGAAACTTTTTCCTGAAATAATGCGTTTTGTTGTAACTACGTAATTGAGTTAAATACGACTTGGAAGTTACACAATTATAAGGTGTTTTCGTTTGTGACACCCTGTATTATCACCCAAGTTATAATGCCAACTAGCTCATTCTACACAATTGTGTAACCTATTGTACATCTTAAATTAACTTTAAAATATTCCCGGGTAAGTTCGCGCTTAGGGTGCCCGAGGTGATTTATTTTCACAGAAGACATCAACAACGACAATGAACTAAAACAAGAATACACCGAATTATTACTTTGTATATTATTATATCGTGTGTATTACGTATTCAATTTTACCATTGGAACAGCTTAAAATTTTATTACCGAACAGATTTTTCAAATTTTTGTGACTAATTTGGAGGTTGACTCATTTTGGGTTCCCGATATACGAGCGAATTATCGAAAGGTGGATGGTTGTTGATTTTAAGATCACGTTTTTGGACACGAGAAATTCGTATGTGAATAAGCATTTCCTACAATCTGTTACACACCACAAAGCTTTCGACATTTTTCAAAAGCTCTTAATCGCGATCGAATCGTTGAAACCTGTTGCGGTTTTTTTCCAATAATAATTTTCACTAATTTTAACAGATACTTTTTTTCTATTTTCTCAAGTGTTCTCCGTTCGGCTAAATAAACATCTCAATTATTCTTCCGTCCGTTTGAACCTAAACATCCCCTAATTGTGTACGTATATATGGTGCCAGCAGGTAAAAAAAGTGTGGGCGACAGATGGTGGGAATGAGGGTTGGCACAATAATCAAGTCACCTCTGGGACGTGTTCAAAAGAGGGATCGTAAAGCTCTTTGTGTAACCTGCAGTTTATGTGGGGTGCGGTACATTCAAGGTGCTACAAATGTATTGCCCGATAATAACAGTTTGTCAATTTTTAGTACAGCAGCTACACAACATTTGGGCAACACTTGTTCCACCTAAGAGCTAAGAAATTAATTTTTCTCAGCATTTTTCGATCGATACCCAGTTACGCACCCTCGAGTTTTGCATATTATTTTCACGATACGTATGGACCCCTTTAAGGCCATTATGTCGCACCCTCCTTAAAACATTAAATCGGCTCCTGGTCAAGGTACCAAATCGATTTATTCTAATCTTGCTCGGAAGAGAAGATGTGGGCGAATTGTTTGTCTTTCGTATGCAATAAAAACTTGGAAAGTAATTTTAGACAAAAAAACTTTATTGTGAAGTGTGTAACATATGCAGGAAAACTTTTCAAAATATTTCTTCCCCTTTCAAAAACTCTCGCTGGTTATCCAAAGGTGGTAGTAGGTGATCCGGTTACCATTTCGCTATAAATATACATAATATAATCCGACAGCGTCAAAATTGTTGGAAGCAAAAAGTCGTAACTAATTTTTAAAAGTACGCAAATCATCGCGCCACATTTTAGTGTTTTAATTACACATTTTATTGTTTCCTATATAAGTTAAGTTAGTTTCGAAGGTTTTCGGGGAGTTATGAATAATTATTATAGTTGAAATTGTATTTAGCAGTTTTAGTTTTACATTTGAGAAATAAAAAAATAAATTATGGCTTTTTTACGAGTTGGTGCGTAATTTGGACCGAAAAATAGTGAAATTTTATTGCGACTTAAAATTTGTTCGTTTTTAATAAGTGCCGGGTTGGCTTTTTGGACGGGCATAGAAAAATGCAAAATAAGCAGACGTATGTAAAGGCGTATCTAAGCTTATTAAGCGACGCTTATGGATTGTATAAGCAAGCGGAACATCCCTATATCAACCTCATCTTCCACAACCTTTTCGTGATTCAAATCTCAATCGGACCGCACGCGTCAATTTGATATCGGCATCAGATTTAGGGGCGGTGAATGTAGCGACGTCGGCCAGCGTCGGTAGCATCAGCGTAGGCAGTGACGCGCGCGCGTCGTTGGTGGGGGACGACGCTGGCGAAGAAGGGATGAGAAATTCATAACAGTATGGCACGACGTCCGCCGCGTGTAGAGCTTTAGTTAGTAGGCCATGGTGGCGCGTAGTGAAAGCATGTATGGGTGCTTCGACAGCTACTCCTACAGACTCTGGAGCCTTGCCAATGTATGGAACACCTGTCAATGTGAGTACCCACGATTTGTATTTTGCCATCACCCAAAAATTTGTGCGAAAATTTTTTTATTACTTTTGTGCTCGGACTCCCCATTGGTTAATCACCAACTTATTTTCATGAAAATAATGATAGGTCAATTATGCGGTTACACGTGTTCCCAGGCTCTTTAAATTCTAAAGCGGTCAAACAACAGCGCGTTTCGAGTCAATTGGTCTGTGTCAGTACAGTTCATCTTGTGTGGCGGGGGGGTTAATTGTGAGATCCACTGCGTGTTGTTTTTTTACGCTACAAAATAATTAAAATACACCATACTTATCGTGTGAGCTCATCGCGAAATTAATGCCCGAAATAGTACTCGCGTAAATAGTAAAATCGCATCAGGTGGTTCCCCATTTTCACCTGTAGTATCCATCATGAATGACGAAGGTGCGCAATCCACTCCATGTTACCTTTTCACGTATACATTCTATTGGCTCAGGTAAAGTGGGTGGATCTTGCATACACCTGTTTCATTCATTGGATTTACCTTAAACCTCCAAAATTTCCAAACCGTAAACAACTCAAAATTTTTCAAATATTCAGTGCAACAGTTGGTTTATATTCGAAATTAACAAATCCCAAAATTTTATTGCATTCCAAAAAGTGAAATTTGATACGACATTGGGGTGATTATAACAAACGCCCCTAAAAATAGTCCGGCACTTGTCGGCGGATTTTTGTTTAGTTTCCAATTTTTAAGTTCCCCCAATAACTGAAAATCTCGAAAAATTGAATCTAAAATTATTGCTTAGAAATTTCGTATCATCAGTATTATCGGACGAACCCCTAATCAATATGCACCCCTTTGAGTGGTGCATATACAATAATTTCTAAATAGTGCACGGGGTGCGGGCACAATGTCCAGCTCTTAGCAGAGCAGACCAAATTAATTAATCTTGCGAAGGATTATCAAAAATTGTCCGCGCTTCCATTTTGATCGACGCGTTCGATTTGATTGGATTTCATAAATCGAAGTTTGCTTATTTTATCTTATCAACAGGTTGGAGAACACCTACAAATTGCTATATTTACAAAAAAGCACGACAAGGTCTGCTTATAAATTTTAGGCAATTCGGCAATTACCGAAATTTTATCAAAGCGAAGAGGTGATATATTTTTGGAAGGTTGATCATAAATAAAGTTAACAAAAAATTTTATTACCTATTGAATGTTAGAAATTTTTCTACTTTATGTGCTTACACTGTATTGAACTTTCAAAACTTAATCAGATAATCGTTTATAGCCTATCGAATAAACACTTATCTGAACTTGATTATCTAAAATCGAAAAAAAGGACTCCAATAAATTTTTCCCACGCTTTTTCGCATCTCTTCTATTAAAAATATTAAATTCGCGACGGGTCGCGGGCCAGGTTGGATTGGAGTAATTTTTTTTTGATTTACGTATCAAAAACATCGGCGAAGTTTTATGATGATATTTTTACCATTTAAATTGCAAATATGGGGAGACTAAATTGGGAATATTAATTTTCTCCTCACGGGCACGGGAAGTTAGATAGTTACAACATCTGTAAATATTTGTTGGCCAAATTTGTTCACGTAAATGTACTTCGTTCTATTGTACCTTCGTATCTGTTGTTTACTATTTACAATATTTGCATCTAATTATTATAAATAATATCTTATCAAGGAAGTTGATTCACACTCACAAAGCTTACTGTGCTTAATACGTATTACCTTAAACCACACAATATCAAGCATGACGTGGCCGTTATCATGGTCAGTTTCAAATTTTCCTTTTGTACCTTGCATGTATCTCGTAGATAATAGGAAGTTTCTACAGCTAAAATTAATCACCATTATTTATTTGTTTGGGAAGAATGTGACAATATTGAGTGGCGCCCGAGATAAAATGTATAGGTGCGTGTTTGCACAGATCATTTGTTCGACAATTCACAATTTATCTGTTTGAAAAGTAAAAATAATATAAATGTAGATAATTCTCATCCCATTTTTTTTTTTTTTAAATAATATTTTGAATTTTTTGAACAAATTCGAATTTTGAAATTTTTTTAATTTGTAAGTGAAAATTTAGAACAAAAGATCGGCAGTAAAACAAATACAATAATAATTATTCCATGGATTAGTGAGGTAGTATCTCAGCGTTTACATTATATATCTCTCCCCCCTGAAGCTTATTAGGTACTTTCATAATTTTGGCTTTTCTTCCATACAGGCAAAAAAAATTTGCTACAATATCAAAAAAAATTACGGGTAAAATTTAAAGTTTTACTTTTAAAACTTTGCTTTCATTTTAAAAGTATTATGGTTTTTAACAGATATAATAAAAGTAAACTACTTTTATTTTAGTGGTACAATTTTTAAATTGAATTTATTAAATTCATAAAATTTTATAATATTAAAAGCAAATATTTTTAATATAAAATAATTTGCCATTGTTTTAATAGTAAATTTCAATCATTTAAAATTAGTGATCATCATTTTTAAAATTTGTAAATTCAATTTAAAAATTAAAGTTGCAATTTAAAAATTATACAACGGTTTTATTCAAAAACATATTTTTAAAGCACAGAAAATGTTTTTTTTTTAATTTGACCTGCATTATTTTTGTTTTAAAAGGAATCCATTTAATTTTCAATCAAAAGTAGAGATTTTCGAATCCAAAAATAAAATTTCTTTGTGTGTACCTGTTGTTTCGTACTATATCGGATGAATATTACATTTTTAAAGCAAAGGTGGATTGGGATTTTTTTGAAAATATTAAGGGTGCGTTTTTTAAACTTCAAAATTGACTATAATATTTAAAAGAAAATTGCACCTGATGTAAAGATTAATATAAATTTTGATTTTGATAGCAAACATATTTTGAATATGTTGAATTTTTTCATACTATAAAAAATGCACAATAGAACCTATTTTGCCGCCAAAAATGATGTTTTGAAGATAAAATGAAGTTTTTTACAAATCTCCTTTGAGTTTATTTTTTATATTCTTTTTTGCAATATTAAAAATTTATTTTCAAAAACAATTATTTTTTTTGTTTAAAAATTATGATGGCTCGGGCGAGGATTGCCGGATAAAGTTGTTATTTTTACTTAGGATTCGTCAAAAATAACCACTTTTGGAGGTAATCCTAACTATGAATCATATTCTCCCAATGCTGCCCCCCAGATCCGGGGGTTTGAGAACCAAACTTTATGTCATCCACACTGGAGGATTCTGGTGTACCATCTACTATTATTAATTAATATGTAACTCAGATTTCCTAATAGAATTAAATTACTCAAATTACTATAATATGCACTACATCCGCGAAATTGTCTGTAATATCCGAGGAATCCCGTCCCCCCGAAAGCTTAATTTGGGTCTTTTATATAATTTTGATTTTCTTACAGTGGAGAAACACCCATCAACCCATTTTGCCGTCAGAAATTACATTTTGAATCAGTTCTTCAAGATTAAAATTGTTTTGTGTTATTTTTTCAAATCTTTTTTGGTTATATTTTTTTTTAGTATATAAAAAATTTAATCAATGCACAAGTTAAGTTACTTTTTACGTAAATTTACTTTACTCTTGCAGTTTATGGCGTAAAGTGAACGGTTATCTGCCACCGGTGTTGGAGTAGTACATACTATACCCGCAGTACTCACCGGGGGGTCTGGGGGTTTTCCAAAACAAAGCATTAAATAGTAAATACATTATTATCATTATTTCCAAACCTGAAATGTAGAATTTCATCTTGTCTCCGCCACATTCCTAGCCGTCGCGTCGTCCCTCGACTAGCCACGCTGATTCCTGATTAAAAACCAATATAAAACAGTTCGAATCCAAATCGAGGAACAGTTTTTCGCCACGTACATACGTTAATTTCTCATCGCATCACATGACCCAAGGTTCCCATCCCGGTTCCTGAAAAATCGAAAATGTTGTTTGTTTAAAACACCTTAGTTTTGAAAACAAAAAACTCAATAATTATGACGTGACAGGTAAATCCAAAATGATTACCTTAACGTAACTTGCAAAATGAAAACTCAACGTAAAGTGTTCGTCTCCATAATTTTGCGTTATCTAATTTGATGTTCTTGTTTCAGTTCCGCCATTGATAAACGGTTTAAATAAAGAAGTGGAAGAATTGAATCCCGAATGCTATATAAAATGCCCCCAATGCCAGAAAGGTTTGCCAACTTTTCAAAGCCTAAAGGAACACATCGAAAGTTGTCATCCGGAGTTAACAGCGACTGAGAATGGCACCGTGGCAACTCCTAGTGCAATATCTCCTACGCCCAGCATCGTAGGACCTGGGGGATCTTATGGTTGTTCGCAGTGTGCCACGTCGTTCGCAAGCAAAGATCAGCTGGAAAAACACGAACTTTTACATTCGCCAAATGCTCAAGTGGTAAGTGTTTTATCCTTAAGGTAAATGTTTGGAACAAACGCGTCTGCATGTTATTTGTTTGTTGGCTTGACCTAAGCGACCACAATTTTGATTAATTAGCGTTTTCTATTTGATATTGTTAAATATGTCGTGCCTGTGTTTAACAACTACCAATGAAAAGGTTACAGTGGTTAATAATAATGTAGGGTCAACTAAGATGTTGACGTAAGATCGGTAATGTGGTGAGTAATGGGCAAAATTAACAGCTGCTTATTATTTTAATGGAATTTGACCTGCATCATTATTAAAACTTCATAATAAAGAAGTTAGCCAAAATATTTGAAATGCCTTGTATAATCTAGTTTTTCTAGATCCAATTAAATCGATCAATAATCGTTAATGGTAAATTGTTTGTTGACCTCAATTACCATTAAAAATTCGTGGCTTGGTGTGAACGTTGCTCAAGTCCCGGCGAAAGGAAAGGCGACCGCCCCATTTTTTCCTCTTTTCCTAATTGCGTGTTAACTAAACTGAGCAACACTTTTAATTATATTGTTAACTTTTCCCAAAGAGTTTAGATGATGGTGGTCGTTTAAAATTGTTTGTGTGCCTCAACAATTTATTTGATCTTTGTCCTTTCTTAATTGTCCTTTATAATCGAAACGAATTAGCCTTACGAGTTTTTCATTACACCTTAATTAATTCTTTGAAATTAAACTTTTTAACTTCTTAATGTCATTGAATTCTTTTTTGAGAAATTGAGATCAAACGAATAAATATTTCGTTATTTTGAGCTGACGATATAAATATCCATTTTCGCCTAGAAATATTTACTATTTTTTATGTTTGATGAAGTATTTAATTATCGGAAGTTTTATAATTTTAAAATGTAATAATTGACAAGTGTTTGAATTTTTGTTATTTATTTATAAAAAATTTCTTGCGGTATTGGAAGCGTTCACTGTAAACACAGGAAAAATGTTAAAATAACACGACAAAAGGTCAAATATAGTTTTTTGCAAGTTTCACACGCGAATAAATTATTTTGCAGAATTTCTCTGATGAATTTTTGGGAAACTTTCGGGAAACACTTGGAAATCTATTCATAACTTGGGTAAACATTTTTTTGGGGGGATAGTGTGGATAACTTGATTGTAGTTTTAATGGATGTTCCAGCTAGTCGACAGATATGTAATTTGATGACAGAAGAGCAAAGCTCGCGAGCACAAAAAGGTGCCACATGTTAAAGTAAACCGTGTGAAAGACTCAACCAACGCGATACGGTAATGGGCTAAACAGAAGTTCAATTTTTTTACATTTCAAAATTATTGCTTATAAAAATAAGTTTTACATAACAAACCCACCCAACATTCTTAAGTTTTCTCGTTAAGGTTTTATAAATTTAATTAACAACTTTTTTTCTTCATAAAAACTTTCCAAACACATGTTGATTCCATCGTCATCGCGTTGGTCTTCCAAACTCGCATCGTCTCGACTATGTAAATACATTGTTCAAAAATACACCGGCTGGGATATTTTTAAATTTTTTCCTTTGGAAATTCAACCGATTTTTAGTTAACTTTCTTTTTCAGTCCTGCAAAATTTGCAACAAAACCTTTGCTAATGTCTACAGACTACAACGACACATGATAAGCCACGACGAAAGTGCCGTTTTAAGAAAATTCAAATGCACAGAATGCGAAAAAGCGTTCAAATTCAAACATCACCTCAAGGTAGGTCGCACCACCTTTACCCTAACTAAACTCTTGGTATTGAAACTTTTCTCGTTTAGGAACACGTACGAATTCACAGCGGAGAAAAGCCGTTCGAGTGTGGAAACTGCGGAAAAAGATTTTCTCATTCCGGTTCCTACTCTAGTCACATGACATCGAAGAAGTGTTTGGTTATGAATCTTAAACTGGGCAGAGCGCGTGGATCACCTGGAAACTCCCTTTTAGACAAAGCGGCGTCCCAAAACGGCCGAGGGCCGAAAAGAATCTCGTCAAATCCCTTAAACAATAATCTCACCACTAGTCCAAATCATAACGCTTATTTGCCAATCCTTCCTAAATACACAGAAGCCGCGGCTGCCTTTTTGCATAACTCGCTCGCTTCCAATCACGGCATCCATCCGTTCTACATGACCCCCTCCAACATCCTCCATAGTTCTAATTCATCCCTTAGTCCTTACTCGCTTCCCTCCTTAAATCACATCCTAGAACAATTACAAGGAGTCTCGCCCCATCGTTCGCAATATCATCACGAAGCATCCGAAGACAACTTTATCCCCGAAGACAGAATAAAACAGGAACCCTCCTCTTACTCTCCAAAACCGCACGAACCGCAATCAAATTTTGAAAAATCAAACTCTTCCAGCTGTGGCGACTTGGTGATGGCCACCGAAATGGAAAACCACGATTCTGCCAGAAAAACAGAGAACAGATCCGTTGACGCCAACAGCAATGGTGACGATTTGGAAACCGTCAAAAAAATGATCGAAACCGTCAACGCGACCGTCACCAAGCAATTACTCCAAGCAAACATTCTGAAACATCAGGACGACGATGTGAGCGAAAGCGATCGTCCCGAATCCCGCGACAGTAACATACAAGTTGATCTCACCTGTTCGAGTTGCAAGCAACACTTTTCAAACCAACACGCGCTGGACGATCACAACTGTGACCGAACCGAAAAAAGCGAAGGTCTCGCCGCGAAATTGGAAGAGTCCGTTTTTAAAGGCGACGAATCTCACAATAACGACTACAGCTGCGGCGAGGACGACATGGACTCGGATCGGGTTCACGACAAGGGAGAAGATTACGAAATGGATTGCGAATCCGTCACCACCACAGATCAAGTTTCGGAAGATGGCAGAAAAGTTCGCGTGCGTTCCTTAATTGCAGATAAACAGTTGAAAGTGTTAAAAGACTACTACCTAGTTAATCCTAGACCAAAACGAGAAGAGTTAATGAAAATTGCAGAGAAAATTGGTTTTCAAGTGCGCGTAGTGCAGGTTTGGTTTCAAAATACCCGCGCTAGAGATCGAAGAGAAGGAAGATTGATTCAGGTTCCCTACAGTCCAGTCGCGTCAGTTCCTCTTAGAATGTCTTCAAGTATGGTGTCTTCTGGCTCGCAATCTTTGGGACCTAGAACCGCCTACCCGCTAGATCCGTCTCCTCATTATATGTCCGAGCAACCGTTAGACTTGTCGATAAAGAAGAGTCCCATGTCTGGTCACTCTTCTCCGGCCGCTTCTCCACACAGACCCCCTTCTTCTAACTTGCAATCCGATTCCGGCGAAGAGGTAGTCAATTTAAGCCACAAGTCGTCTCGAAGTCCTACGCCATTTCATTCTTCTTACCAAAATCATTACCAAAATTCCAATTCTTCGTCCGATCATCATCGATCACCTTCTCCAATGGACTTCAACAATGGAAGCAAATTGGCAAAAATTTTGGCTCAACCCACACATCCCCTTAACATGCCAATTGAAGGTTTTATGAGGCTTCCGGTTTTGAGTCAATTAATCACAAATCGAATTTCGAGTTTAAGTCCCACAATCGAAAAGAGGAAGTGGAGTGAAGATAGTGATTACATGATTTCTCAAGACGGACTGCTGCAAGACGACTTAAATAAAAGACATAAAGTTTCACAGATGGTTATGAAGGGCCTAAATAGTCCTGGATTGGGAAATCCAGATGGAGAAGTGGAAGGACAGTTTATTTGTGATCAATGTGATAAAGCTTTTTCAAAACAAAGTTCCCTTGCTCGTCACAAGTATGAACATTCTGGTGAGTAATCTTTTTATTTTCAGTTTGATTCTTCAGTGCTTGTAATTTAAATTATGTTTTCGCGAATTTTTAGAGTGATGGCGGGGAAATTACCAAATACGCGTCCTTGTTAAATTGATAATACATTATGGGGGTTTCCCGGATTAGTCAAATTATTAAATTCGCGTTTTTTTGCTAATTTTCACGGGCATTGGATTAAAACGTCGAGATATTGGTGACAAACTGCGATCAATTAGTTCACGCTATTTTTAAATATCGAAATTAAATTCAAATTTTTTTACAATTTAAAATTTTTTTAATAAAAATTAAATAAATTTAAATTATTGAAACTTGAATTTTCTACCAGAATCATAATTTTATTATAAAGGTTTTGTATTGTTTTTAATTCAATACCTTGACGTCAGACGCCATCTGCACTGTATCTCTCCAAGTTGGTGAATTGATTTTTCAATAATGGGATTGTGATATTAGACGCCATCTATGGAATATTTCGGGAGGTTTTTCAAAACAACAGAATCGAAGTGGAAAGCGGCAAAATTTTCGAGGATTTTTTATTTTTAATTGTCGTGTTTAAAAGGGGTCGTGGGGGGGGGGGTTAATTATTAAACATACATTTTTAAGCAAAATTTTGGAAAAAGTTCATCTACATTTTTTAAATTTCAATTTTATCTTGCTTTTGTTTTATTTTCCAAATTAAGGGATGCCGGGGGGGGGGGGAATATGCAATGAAGTTGTTTCTTGGTGTCCACGCTCAGCGGTTTTGATTTTTGCTACCAAAAAAATTAAAAAAACATGGGCTGAAATTTGAAGAAGTTACGCATTATTTTCCCTTTTTGATTTGTTTACCGTGAGCACTGATTAATCTAATTTAATGACATTTAAAGACTGTTATTAGATGTTAATGTTGTTATTTTTTGCAGGACAACGCCCTCACAAGTGTGACGAATGCCCGAAAGCATTTAAACACAAACATCACTTAACAGAACACAAACGCCTTCACAGTGGTGAAAAACCGTTCCAGTGCAGCAAGTGCCTAAAACGCTTTTCACATTCGGGTTCTTACAGTCAGCACATGAATCATCGCTATTCTTATTGCAAACCTTACAGAGAATAATGAACATGTGGTGCGAAATGACCTTCTTCGTTTTGTTCGAGTGAGAATAAATGTATGTACTATTTTACCTTGTGTAAAGATAATTTACGATTAAAAATTTTTAAATCTATTAGATATTAAAAATATTATTTTATTGTTGTTTGCGTGCTTCAACTTAAAAGACTTTTTGACATCACAAGTTATATTATAAAAGCTTTCGAGTGCAGGTCGATCGACACTTTTTTTATTGGAAAGTGTCGATTCGTCTGTACGTTTGAACAATATTGTTCGGAGCGCAAAAGTGCGCCCCGAGCGATTTTATTATATTCTTAATCAGAAATATTTTTATACATGTTTTTATTTTTCATTTTTATTTGTTGTTATAATATTAGTTTAAATTATATTTTAGTTGATTTTTTTAATTTTATCGATATTCTTGTATAATTAGGCGAAAACTGAATTTAGCTTGTAAATAAGTTGTCCGGTACCTGTTAAAAGAATACTCAGTAGGGCGTATATGATGTTAAAAATTTGTAATTAATTGTGTGTACGTTCTAGTGCCATATAGAATCAACTGTCTTCCTTTATAGGGTTGCAGTGGTACCAGACAAGCAGGCAGGACAAACAAAGCAATGTATCGAATGTTTAGTCATTACGTGCAATTGGTTTTTCCAAAAATATTAGTTACCAATAAATTAGTCACTAATATAAACAATTATTGTGATGAAATATAAGGCATTATTTTTTTATTAACAGCCTTTTGTAAATATGTAATATTTTGCTTTGTAAGTGCCATAAATCAACGAATTTTAGCCTTTTGTGATTTATAACAAAACACATAACACATGGTTGGTTTCGATACATCGACTACATTTTGTAATATTAGAAATTGTATAAAAAATTTGCCTTTAGTTGATAAAAGTTTATAAACAGTACAATAAGAAGGGGCTTGCATTATTAGCAAAGCCACTGCACAACACATCAAGTGTTACTTGACAATACGTAGCTTCTGGTAGATTCAAACAATACAATGAACAAATGGTGCAAGTATTTTATTTTTAAAATTTTATAAGCATTTAAATACCTACACACTATAAGTTGACGGTGTTTTAAGTTACCAATAAATATTTAGGATATATTAAAGATATGATAAAAAGTATATAAAAGAACGGAAAGATTTCAACTTTCTTCTCTTTTTTAATATAAAATTATTATAAGTCATTCCAAATTATGTACCTAAATATTATTTCCAGTGTGAAAGCTTGATGAATATGAGATTTGTTGACAATAAACATTAGCCATTTGATATAAACCTATATAAATAAATAAATAAATAAATATATAATTATTAGCATTACTCATGTAAGATTTACTATATAGGTAGCATTTATGATTTACTGAATCTCGAGGTGTGTGAGAACAGTTAAAGATATTAAAATTATATATTATATTGACAAAAATATTATATACAACATTAAGAAGAAAGAAATTTTAATAATTAAGATACTCTTTACGAATCTCTGTGTATACCTTGTATATAAATTAAGTGTTCAATTGTTTTTTTGTCTGTTTATATATTTTAAATGTGCGTATTATACTATGTATATGTAATTTTACTGCAAAATTTTAAAATTTGTAAAAAAAATTATTTAATTCCGTCTAGTTATAGTTTTTTTTATTTTGTAAAGTTTTTTTTATTATTTTACATTTTTCTCGATGGCTAGTACAACCAAAGATCCTGTAATATATGTAGCCATTTAATGATCCTTTATTTTAAATAATTAATTAACCTTCCATTCATTTAGTGTATTGTATTTTTTTATGACGAGCTCTCTCCTGTATAAAAAAGTTGCTCCAAACGAAAAGTAATTGTAAATTCTCTAAAGAAAATAAAATTATTAGTTAAAAAAGTTGGAAATGTATTTTACTCAATGCAAATAAAATTATACATAATTAAAATATACACCTTTTTTTTTCTTCGCGCCAACCCACCACTCATCGTTGATGAAAATTTTTCAACAATACTTGGCATACAAATTAAAAACCGGGAGTTGTGCTAGGGGATTTAAAAAAAGTTTCTGATCAAACTCTTCTGTTAAAAACAGGACCAATGCTCCAGTACTGGGAAATTGTATATATGGTTGCCTATTAAGTGGGGCAGTTTATGCACACCCCGATTAATTCCTAGTACAAATTCGAAATTGAAAATTTTACTTTGTTACCCAAACTACAGTAACAAAGTTTAATTAAACTGAATAATTAAAAACCCTCTAATGCTGATTCTACAAATCAACAAGAACCTATTCCTTCCGAGGTTGTACGACATTTCAATGGTGAGGGAAAAAAATAAACCTGATTAATTTGTTACATATTTTATTAAATAATCCTAATTAAATTCTGATATTGAACACCAAAAATGTTTTAATGGTAACCATAATTATTAACATAACAAATTAAAACTATTTACATTCATATCATACAAAAATAAAATAAATAACATACATATTTTCGTTATTATTATTTTTCAAGAGAATATTGTACACATCGAAATGCTCGAAAAGTGTTTTAAATTTTCTTTAAAGCTAAAATAAAGTTACTTTTAAATAAATTTAAGTAAAAAGTATTTACAAAAAATATTAAAGATAGGGTTCGGACCAGTACTTAACATTATTTTCTTGTTTCTCAAAGACATTGTTTGACTTAATTTTAGAACGTAATTTAACATCTTTTGGTTTCAACATATTCTTATGGTTACTTAGCAGTCTTGAAGGCGTTAAAATTGATTTCGAACTTAAACCAGTGCATTCCAAAAAGTGCTCGTAAGTTGGTTCATTGTAAGTGAGTTTATTTACATAATCGTTCCTTAGCAGTTGATTCTTTATGCAAGCACGACTCTTTTCCAGTTCAATTTTCTTTTTGAACTGCTGCAGAGAGTTCGCTCTGTGATGAGGGGTGGAAAAATTATTAGTGGCACGAACAACTTCCACGTGAGTCGAAGACCCGTAGCTGACATTAAACTGATTATTTCCCTCGTTGGTGTTCACATTTCCAGAGTAACTTTTACTTTCGGTGTCCGAAGAAGTTTCAGTGTAGTCAGAAATATCGCAATCGTCCAGTTTGAATTCTTCAAAATTTTGACTCAAATCAAAAGCATCGTAGCTTTTATTCAGCTTCGATTCGGTTTCGTCCAATGTTTTCTGGCTCTCTATATCCTGCAGATTTTCAAAACTAGCAAACAGGCGCTTGTTGAGTTGGTTTCGTTCCTTATTTTTTTGTTTAATTTCCGATAGAATTTGTTTGTTGTTGAAACTCTTGATGAGACTAGAAACGCTGGAACCCATTTGGATTGGCTTTGTTCGGTCCGTGTGCTGCTTCAAAATTTGCGTGTTATTTTTAACGTAATTATCGTGAGTCACGTTTTCTTGAGGCGCAGCTTCCGTTTCCTCTGGAATTATAATTTCTTTAACTTGAGGTAGTTTTGGTATTTCTGGAGATAAGGATTTTCGGGGAGTGTCTGCCTTGATCAAAGTCTGCGTTGCAAATTGTGTTTTTACTTTTTCCACGCTCTTCTTCATGACCATGTTGGGGATTGCCTCTTTCAGTGAGATTGGTTTATACTGTGGGGGTGACTTGGATAGATCATTCTCAATTTTTGTTAAAATTCCATTTTCGGGTGGCAAACTTAAACGTTTTTGGAATCGTTCTTTTGATGTCGAATTATTTTCGTTAGTCACGATCGTCTTGGTTAAATCATTTTCTACGGTTGGTAAATTTATTTCGGATATAGAACAGTAATCCGGTTCCGAACCATCTTTTTCGCTTACTTTATCCTTCGCATCTTCTGGAACAAAATTTTGAACTTTATATTTAGATAACAGATTGGCAGGTTTCGGTGGTAAAGCCGGAGGTGGTCGTAAGATTTTACTCTTCCTGATGATTTGGTTTTCCTTTTCATCTCTCGTATCCATATCGATATAATAGTGACTGTTACTCTCTTCTTCTTCCTTATTCCGAGAGTTATTTTTGGCTTTTAAATCGACCTCTTCTGAATTTTCGTTGAACGTCTCGCTGCATTGGCTTAAAATTTGTTCGTAATCGTTACTGTATATACTTTGGGGAGTTTCATAAAAATTAGGAGGTTTTTGAATTGGAGTTTCGTAATAATTTCCTTCCACTTGGTTGGAATTTAATTTGTTACAGTCTTTCGCCTCTTCCTCGTCGTCAAACTGAACTCGTTTGGTGTTAAACCGTTTTTCCACGTTTGGAGATTTCGGAGGCGAACTTAACGGATCGTTAATGTTTCTCAATAAAATTTGATTCATGCATTCCAACACTGGATTATTTCGGTAAATGTCACGGTGGTTTTCGTCTTCGTTATCGCTCGCGCTGGCATACCAATTGTCGTTGGTTTCTTCATCTTGAAAAATAGGAATCGCGTCGCTAATTTTCCTCTCTTTGCATTCGGGTTCTTCTTCGAGATTTTCCAGTTTCGTTTCGGGAGAAGACACTTTGTCGCTTTCATCGTCTTGGTGGTTTTTGGAATTCTTGTTTAAAATTACGGTGGTGTTAATGTCGGAAATGAAACTTTGGTCGTCACATTTGCTATCGTCCTCTTCGATTACCTCACTTTTATTGCAAATCAGGTCGTGCTTCACGTTTTCCGACGTCAGGGAATCCAAGTTTTCGTAATCGTTGCTCGTGTTTTCCTCATTTGAACTTGGACTATGATTATCGTTGGTTCTATTAACAATATCGAAGTAATTATCTATACTCTTCCGATGGGCCATCTTTTTCCCCCGTCTGCTCAAAGAATCTTTAAATTTGTTTTTGGTGAATAAGTGTCTGATTTTTTTGGAATCCACCGAAATGTTGTCTTCGCTTGAAATTGAAGGATTGGAGTAGAGAAACTTTTTGGGTTCGAAATCTTTTTCGGAAACGCTTGCGTATGTTTCGCTGCTGCTATCGAGCGATTCAAAATTAGAACTCTGATAATCGTGATAATCCGTGACGACGTACTCGGAGCTGCTATCGTAATTCTGTAGGTTCGAGTTAACATTGTAGCAGCTATTGCACTTTTTGCAATAGCGACTTGTTAAAATATTTTGCATTTCGATCTGCTGCTTCTTGATGATTTCGTCCTTTTCCTTCAAGCGATGGCTGATGAGTTTTTGTTCCTGTCTCAGTCGGGCTTCGAATATTAAGAGGGCTCTGAGAACGTTGGCCAGTTGATCATCGCGTAGACGTTTTTCCGCTTGGTAGGATTGTTCTTTTATTTGCAAACGTTTCGTGTATTCGGCCACCAATTGCCTGCATCTTCTGGTTTGATGTTTCAGGGCCTTTTGAATCACTTCCAATTCGCCTCTCAGCATTACGATTTCTTCCTCCGAAGATGTCATCTGTAACAAAGTGAGCATTAAAATGAGGAATAAAAATCAATCAGGTTCGGCATTCTTCTTTCGCATGCAACTTTCTTTTACAATTAATTTCATTAATTGCGGCTTGACCAATGTCAATAAAGTAGGTAATCAATAATATAAATAATATCGAGGGCTGTATAAATACAAACATGCAGAGCAGTGACCGCATTCTTTCGTTTAAGGCGAAGTCACGTTTGGCGGTCTGGAATTCCTCAGAATCTTTCACCAAGGTTACGAAAATTGTAATAATTTGAATATTGGCGGTTAAAAACAAAAACTGTTGTGTGGTCGGCAACAAAATTGCAGCCGAAACTTAGTTGCATTTCGAAAAAAAATGAAAGGAAGCGGTGGTTTGGTGGTTTTCAATTTTAATACCGAATAATGGCGAACGTTAATCAAGTTCATCGAAAATTGAGCAAATGATCTAAAGTGAAAGGTTTGATGATGTGCAAAAAATTAATCTTGCAGTCATCTATTAAAAAAAAAAAACTTATAGTAGAACAACATTCCAAGGATTTCTGGCTGGTTTTCATCACCACAAACGTTTCACCCGGGGCACTACCGCGTTGTTTCTATACTACCATGACCTCCACACCATTATTATGGGTATGATGAGTATTTTGATAACTTATTTTGCAACAAGAACGGTACTTATATCCCGATAGACTTTTAGCTCAATTTCAATTTTATTTTTCAAGTGCGAGTTATAAAATTTTCAATTGCAAAAGTGGTACAAAAATACCATTTATTATCTTGTTAAGGTGCTTCAAGGTATGGATTGTTCTACTTCCGATATCCTTAAGAAAACTGAATAACGAGGCGGTAAGCCGGATGGGTTATAATTTATAGATTGAAGTTCCATGAAATATTGCGTATGGCTTTTGCAACACAGAATGATTTTTTTAATGTTACGATTCTAATCGCGATTAATTGACGTTGACGCAATCAACCAAAATAAAACAATGCAAAATAAGACAATGAATATCGAAATCGATTATCTCCAGCGTTTAGAAATTTAAATTCCATGTAAAGAAAACCATAAAACTCAAAAATTTCGTCAATGTGTACCCAATTCCCATGTAATTGGGCAACGAGTTTTCATAATTTCGTACCATATGAATGGAACGAAGAATTCGAGCTTACCGACCAAAGGAAGATTGGATACGAGAATAGTCAGCAATAAGATTTGTTTGGAAACGCCTTTATACGTTTTTCTAATCCAGCTATGTTTTTTAACAAAAGTCGATGTCCTTCTTGTTCTAACAACCATCTGCTTGAATTTTTCAAGTTTGTTGGTAAATAATGCGTCATTTCATTTTCTGACGCTTCTCTTCGGTGCTTCCAAGCAATCGTATTTTTTGTCCAATTGTTCAAAAAATGCCAACAATCAAAGGTTAAGGATAACAATGCAAATGTGGGCAGTAACGGTGAGAAGAGTTGTCCTTACGAGTACACAGGTGGTAAATTTATTTGAATCACCTGTCGGCAATAAAATTTTCAACAAGGCACAATTACGAATAGCCCATCCACTTAAATATTCCGAGTGCAATTAGCAGGTGGCTTATAAAAATTTATCATTATGTCACCAAAATTTGAAGTACTTTTGTATTTTATTATCAGTTATCTTCAACACAGGCAACAATAACAATAAAATGTAATTTTAGCATAATTTCCTGTAACCTTCCGCTTTTTTTTTCATATTAACATAAGTATAAATTTTTGCAATTTGGGTCGGCATGATTAAAATGATATGGGAAAATAAATTATGGAAGCAGAAGAAAGGCATCACACCATTACCTTAATTAATTTTGTTATTAGTGTATTACATAGGTACAAAATTATTTGCTTTCTATTATTGTTACACAACAAATGTAATAACGAATTTTTTTATTTCCTTCAAATCTATCACGATTTAACAACAACTAACCAGAAATGAAAATTAAAAGTATTTTCTTTAAATTTCGATATTTAAATACTTTTACTTGTACACACAAATTAGAGAGTCATGAATATTTATTAAAATTTGACGATTTACATAAACATTGAAACATTTTTACATTTATGGCCAGTTGACTCATTTGCCTTGTTTTCAATACACAACTCGGTAACTTATTTAAATAGTGTATGGGTAATAAATAAAATATGGAAGTTTTTATAATATACCTACATAAATGTAGTAAACAGAAAACATTTTGACCTTCGCTGGAGTCAAATTCTTTTCCTGGGTACAGTTCATTTAAACACCAAAAATATTTTAAATAATTAACTACCTTTCAAATGTAATTAAAGTTTATTTTATGTCAATCAAAAAGATAGCGGGCGGCACTAAAGTATTTTAGCTGACTGTCGTCGGCAGTAAAGTACTTTAGCGCCTAAGTTGTAAAGGTTCTAAAATTGTAAAAAAATTCAATAATGAATACTACAAGAATAGCATTAACATATTTTCAGTCAAAACAACATTGATTTCGGGGAATCCCACGATCTGTGAGGCATTTTCGCTATTATTTATTTATGAATTTTTAAAATTTCAATAATAACATTTTTCCCAGCGTTATTATGCAATAACTTGTTATATCATTGGTTGCCATTGGCAACAGTTGCCCAGGAGAAGTCCCGGAAAAATAAATATCGTGAAAATTGTCGGTGTTGATAAAACGCGCGAAAGATACCAACACTTGACGAAATTTTGGAAAATTTGTGTATTCGATGGGTATAATAAATTTTTGACTTGTTTGAACGGAATCAATTTTGGTTTTCACCTTTAAGTTTTTCCAGAGGATCGTTGCCAATTTGAAGGCCGCTCGCATTTCTATTTTTGTTCTATTGATCCAATATTTGCGATTTCCCCAGTGCAAATTTTTTTTCATAAAACTTTTTTGGTGCTCCTGTCCCGAAGAAGTGTAAGTAGATAATATAATTTCAATTTTGTAGTGAGACAAAACTGCATCTTTTTTGACTTTTCAAAAGTTTCTTCTCATGCGAGAATTGAAATTACGTCGACTACACTGAGCGTCTTGTTGTGACTGAAGCTTTGCAATATTAACTAATTTAAATTATTACTTGAAGTTAACGACCTTTGAGGAAATTATTAGCGATAGAGTATCCCAACATTCCATGAATTTTAAAAAGAAACTGATAAGTAGTGTCAGTTATTATCTAAAAATATGGCTAATTAAAATATTAAAAAAATGTTAATATTCTGTCGTATCGTTAAACCGCCTCATTTTATCATTTAACGACAATTCCGTTAAAAAAATTATTCAACGTATACAAAATAATGTGGTTGAAATGTTGTAATGATAAAAGCAGTTTTGCAATACCACGACGTTTAAATGTTCAGCCTGGTGTTTTTATTATTATTATACTGGAAGAAAATCAAGTTCTGTGGTTTGGACTTCCTTTGATTATTAATAACTTCTTGTTTATCAATGAACTAAGACTAGCATGAAATCATCACCTATGAGAAATTGGAAGAATTTCTTATTTGTTTGTATTTTCCTATCTATCATAAGTTAAAAATCATGCTTTGTTTGGGAAAAACCTCATGTTTGGTTTGAAAATAAAAAATTAAAATTGGGGAAAAATGATAATGATATTTAGTTTTAATAATTCCAATCTTCCAAATAGCTACAACATACGTCCAAATCTTTTTACCATAAAATCGAACCATCGCCGGTATGCAATGTGTTTGGATACACTCTGACGTCATTTACGGCTGTAAGTGATTAGGTTCACTACGACACGCGACAAGGTACGTATTTTATAATAACAGCATCATATTGATTTTGGCCTACTGATGTCTAGATTTTTTCAAACGAAAGTAGTGAAAAATGTCAGACAAATTGGACTCTGAACTAATCCCTAAGGACTATTTAAGTGAAATTCACAAATCTGTTTACGGGTTTGGGTCTCAACTACAAGAGCGATGGCAAAATTGTAGTGAATCTGTAAAAAACCCTCCCCATCGTAATTCCAACTGGTTCACCGATAGTTTGATATTCCCAAGCCTGCGAAGACTAGAAGCGCCACTTGAAGACTGCGGCTTACAGCTGATGTAAGTTCATACCATTTATTTTTTACTGGTTCAGATGTTTCATAATAAATGATTACGTACCTATCAGCATTTTATTTCGTCTTTCGAATCCTCCAGCACATCCTCTAAGGACGATTCAAACAATGTTTGGCAAGTTGAAGCTGCCCATGAATTATTAGGTATAAATTCCTGCGGTATTACAATCATTAGCCAAAAATTTTCAAATTGTTTACCGTTAGGTGTATATTTTTGCTGATCTAACTGTAGAAATAGTAGCATTTAATTTTCGTACAATACACAATTACTCGAGTATTTGTCGTATTTGTAATAGGCTAATTGTGTGAAAATGTCTAAATTTTAGACGATTTACATATTTAATTGAGCAATCCTCGTAACTGGGTGATTCTTCAACCACATTAATGATCCAAGTCGTGCCACACGAAGGCAATAGATATTGCAGACGTAGAGAAATTTATGATCACGATTAATTTTTATTCCGTTACTCTTCATAAGGAAATCATGCGCCCTAGAGTGAACGTTAGATTTTTAGAGTTGAGCAAAACTTGGAAAGCTGAAAGTCTTAAGTTTGGGTGGTCTTGAAAATAAATTTTGAAGAAGTGAGCTAGTGGGCACCATTCAATATAAAAAAAATTATAATTACAACTTATGCATATAGGTATGCGATTTTGTATTCAAACTTTGATTTTTCTGGTCAATAAATCAATAGGCAATTAATTATATTATGATATATACAATGATAATATAATATTTTCATATTTATATCGAAAATTAATTCTTATATAACAAAAATATTATTTCTATATAGCAAAAATGATTTATTTATTTTACTATACAGAATAATAGGTTTGATATAATACAGTGATTTTAATATCTACTTACTCATAGATAATTTTTTATTATTAAATTATTGCGATATTCATAGATATCGGTCACCCATCCAAGTACCCATCCGAGTAATTACAATAAAAATATTATTGGTAGGCATACATTTCTAATGACAAACTTGCAATGCGTCATTAATTATTACAGTGATTCATTTGGATATTCTTGTCTCGATAAATCTAAAATTAAGGAAAAATTTTGAAAATTATTCATGATTTTTCAACATTTTCCTCGAGATACCTATGGTCACCAAACGGATCATATTTGGTTTCAATTAATTTTAATGATATTTTCGATTAATTGAAAGTTCATTGAAAGTGCGTCCTTGCAAGCCTGAAGGATTAAGCCCCCAAAAGGTTAAACAAATAATACTTAATCGATGCAAAGTATCAACAAACCATAAGATTAGGAAATTTATCAACAAATATGCGGTTACGTAATATTTTACCTTATTATTTAAGAGTCTTCAATTATTAAAAAAAATTGCATTTGCAATTGAAAGCTTAATAAATATTTCATTCATTTAGAGTTTATTTAACTTTGTTTTATTTTGAATTTATTATTATATAATATATCAAAAGTTACGAATATTAAATTTATTTAAGAAAAAAGTAGACGACCAAGTTTAGCGCTTTGCACTAATTGGATCGTAATAATTGTAGTTAATTAAATTTTGTTTTTCCAATACCTACACCACGCCAAGAATAGATTTCGGAAAAGATAACGATGCTCGCAAATATTATAATTTGGATAATAAATAATCCAATAAAAATCTGCATAATAAAGTGGCGCAACTTGATTTTATTATAAAAAAATTAATTGTTAAAAATACTATGATTAATTGCGTGCAACATAACACTAGCCTAGATAACTCTAAAATATTTTATTGCAAAATTAATTAAGATTCTAACGTAAGTTGTGCAATTATGGTATTGTATTGCTGAATGCTTTATATTTTAATATTTATTAGATTTTAATTAGTTAACTGGGAAATATAATAATTAATGGATTATCAAACAGTAACGTTGAGTAATTACTACCGCAATAAATAACGAATTTTTTTTAAATTTTATGTATATCTAAATTATAATTTAGATTCGATATCGGAATATTAAACAGTAATTGGCTTCTATATTAGCTATGCATATCGTGGTCACTGTTACAATATTTTGTACCATTCCCATTTTTGGATTGTAAAAATCGAGCTGAAGAAATTTTAAATCGTGACATAATTTCTCTTTTGAGGAATCTTAATAACAGCTAACCTTTTCAACAATGTCAAACATAACCCAGTTCCAGTAGTACGTAATTTCATTTCCTGAAAAAATTTCTAATTGTAAAAATTGTGCATTTTCAATTTCAAGAAGTTTAAGAAGAATTTTCAAGAGTTTTAAATGAAAGCTATTTTTAGCTATTATTAAGGACAAAACGTCAAGAGCAACAATAAAAAGAAACATGCAGATACAAATTGCAAATTAAAATTTTTAATTAGTTATGAACATGAGAATATTATATACAGTAATTATCGGTGCTGGTTTTGTTATTGTAAGTTTTACTCTATACAAACGCCTCGGCATACCATAAAAGTATTTATGATAATTAATGTAGAACGTTGTAATTTACCGCAGGAGTTGACTATAAACCTAACACGAAAAATAATATAACGCACATATTTACCTATACTTGAGCATGAGATAAGATAAAATCTAAGAAGATTTTTATTGTTGAGTGCAATTTACGGATAAACCAACACCAACAAATTGGAAGTTCACAGTTTTTATTAATAATAAAAATTAATATAAAAGTTGCACCAAAGAGAATCTCGGAGAAGATAACTATCAAAAATTAAGAGAAATAAATGTGCCTTCTGGCTAGCTCAACTGCGGCTAGACAAAGATCCTGGTCCCACTTAAAGTACCTGAAAAATAAAATTATAATTTCCAGAAAATAATGAAAACCAAAGATATTTTTTCAAAAATACAGGGCATCGCCAAAGAATTTGTTTTGCTTCGAACAAAAATGATAAAGAATTCTGCCAGCTTTAAATCAAAAACCTGACCAAATTATGAACTTCCCACTTGGAGGATTGGATCTACCAGATTTTACGGTTCGAAACAAAACAATATAATCCTAGTCACAATATAAATCAATCACAATAATAATTGTGAAATTTAATTATTTATTTAATGACCAATTACAGTCAGCATAACAATCACCCTACTGACCATCTCTAGTTCACGCAGTGTGGAATTTTAATCGTCCTCTTTTGTTCGGTACCCCTAGATGGATTTGTCCCTTGTTTTATGTTTATCTGTCCAAAGTTCCGGTTGGGGTTTTAATTTTTAAACGATCCGAAAGAACAGTTTTTTTAATTTTCTCAGTGAATCTGTTGAATACCAAAATTATATATTTGTAGTTAGCTGATTTTTGATAGCGAGGCAGATGGTACTCTCTTCCTCCTGCTCTAAAAAATTGAATACGATAAGATCCTGTTACTTTCTACTTCCAAATCAAAGGTAAGTGCAGAGACGTATTTAAAAAATTTTTATGGGGTGGGGAAAATTAGATTAATTTTTGGATTCTCGTTAATCCATTCATGCGCGTCACTATTAAAGAGATACCTAATACTCGCACAGTCATAAGGGGGGGGGCACATTGGACACACCAACGCATTATAATGTTTTAAACAATATTCTTAACAAATACCTACATATTTTTCAATATTATGGTAATTTTCCAGAAATGCCCCCTCCCCAGAAAGTAGAAATATCACCCTCCCTGGTTCTAGCGGTGTTTCTTTTAAGAAATTTCATGGGCAGACTTGGTTTTGGATTTTCCTCATGGCAACCTGCCTGTTGAACTGTGTTACAGTTGAAATTCAGAAAGCATCAATTGTAATTTCAGATCAGACAATTGTTTACTCCCCCCCCTACACCAAAGCAAATCATTTGCAATCGTAAAATGCCGATAATATAATGACAAATCAAATTTATGTAATTACGTACCAAATTGAGAAAAATTATTAATTATTTGTTATTGAACAGCGTTCAGTTGATTAATGTGTTTTGCTTTATCCCTTCTTAGTTTTTACTTTCCCAACTCTCCATGGGGAAGAGGAAGTATTGTGATCAACCCGGAAAAAAAAAACAAAAATATAACGGATTTACGCATTTTAACATCCTGAATGAAGTAATCCAAAATATAGTCTGTCTGTGTATGAATGAATGTTCACGATATCTCTGGAACGGTTCGTCCAAATAAACTGAAATTTTGTACTCAAGCATACTTGAGTCATGGGAAGCAACCACTGGATTTTGGTCGAGGAAGAGCTTACTTGTCCCGTATAGTTCTAATAAAGGAAGAGAGTGAACTGCCAGCTGGTATTTTAAGTCTGTGGTCAGATTAATTTAAACTATTTATCGGTAGAAAAACTACCGTTTTTCAGGGTCCGACCTTAATTACATATTTCAAGTTCAGAAAAATTTAAATGAAATTCAAACCGACATAAAAAACTGGCGTTCGTTTCATTCAACATAAATTTTAAAGTGCAGCTAATAAAATGGAATAAATTAATGTAAATGAAAGAAATGTCTGTCGTGTGAGCAGATGTTTTACAGACATTCTAATTAAACTCTTACTTCTTTATTTTTAATGAAGTTCGTTTGCATATGTGGGGTCAAAATATAGTGAGTTATGCAATATGAATTTCAACGTTTCTCACGTTGGAGCCTTTTCAGATTTGAATAATAAATAAATCTTACCTTTTCTTGAGTAAAATCCGTTTTGGTGTATATCGTGAATGTCGACTTCTTCTCCTCATTAGATAAACTATGACCACTGACTAAACTGTTACACTTCATAATTAAAACCGCGTAGATAAAAAATTTATTTCATTAAAACTATAATTTAAAATTGACCCAATTATTAACACTTAAGTTCATATTTAAAGAGAATTTTTTATTTCCATCAAAATCGGAAGTTTAATTCAAAAAGTCGCACCCATGAAGTCACTCGTGTTCAAATATTTTTAAAATTTACTCGCAGGGTAAAATAAATTTTGACAAACTAAACACTTTCCATTCTACATCTAAACATGAAATAAACCGAAGGAATTCCAAGCATCAACTTTGGTCGTTCGCGAACGGTTAGTGTTACGTCTTGCCCCACTAACGTACCTGGCCCCTTTTAAACCCACCGACTTATAACAATACCTTCACTACCTTTTCCAAAAGCCAATAAGTTGGATAAGCGTATGCAACCAGTCGCCTTTATTCCGATTTTTACGTAATCGATAGAAAAATTACTAAATTGTCGCGTGCGACCGAGGAAGCTTTTCCATTTGAGAAACCACTACGATTAAGTGTAATGTTTTTAATTCTTCAAGTTTTATCTCCCCCACGCGATTAGGAAAAGACCCCCATCGTAAAACGTAATAGAACATCTGCTCAATCAACTAGCATGAGGGTAACCGTGTTTACTCGGCTAAATGATAAAAAGAACAAATCAAATTGCAGTGAGTAACGGAACTCGAACACCTTGAGTTCAAAACCCATAATTATAAAGTGCTCCGCAGATTTGGCGCCAAAAACATAACTTTCGCTATTGAGAATTTGGCTTATTTTTGGCATCATTGGATGCAAAGCCCTCCATACTTCCAATTGTCATCTTTCTGGCAAGATCTGATTTTGACCTATGTTTTGAGAGGATTCAAAAAAGAAGATATCCGGAAAGCAGGATTCTTTCATTTTGCCTGATAATCCAGGCTCTGCTGAGTATTACATCAAAAACTTTAAATTTCAATTTGAAAATTACGTGAAAATAATCATGGATTATTAAGTTATTATAGGCAATTTTGCGACAAACTTTGGACTTACGATTAGACAAATTACTTGATGTTGTTATAATCATAAAGCAGAAATTATTCCTATTTGTATTGCTAACCAAAGACTCATAAATAGTTCTCACAATAAGTAACTGACCAACTTTTGACACCTGCGAACTAATCATTAAATTTTATTGGTGGTAAATCATTTGTCAATGCTGCAATTCAAAAATATAATAAATGCCTCTATATAGATAAACTTATTTGATGGCTTTATGACATCATCAGCAATTGGTTACAATTTCATTATCTCTCACACAGTGACATCATTAAGTGACCAGTCGCTTAGTAATTCATTAGCGACCAATTATGGTATAAATATTTATGTATAACAAAAATATTTAAATGGGAAAATATTTTCACACTAAAATGATACTTAATAAAAAAGTTGAAGTACCTCTTTAAATTCCAGAATATGAGACGACACAAACATTGAATAATATTAAAACTCAAGTTGCAATGTTGAAAAACGCTATGCCAGGATTCCAGCCCAAATATAGTACCTATAATTTCCTTGATCAAGGATTAAAATGTCCTGACCCTTTCATCAGCTTCACCATAGCACATCTGCTTCTTTCCTGAAAAATTAAAACAGAAAATACACAATTAAATTAAATTCAATACCCACGATTGTTGCCTAATCAGTAACTCAACGTAAATTTCAGTTCAGAGCAATTTATCCGGCATTCCATTCAAATTTTTTCAGCGTTTCATGTGTATGCGAATTGGAGAAACCTGGGCATAGCTAAATAATTGAAATTAATTCGTAGATAATACTTTTTAATTGCATAATTCCGTGTATTAATTAATTATTCTTATACCCAATAATTAAAAAGTAATTATCTTACGAAAATTAGCTCGCTTTATTTACGGTTACGAATGTGTAACAGCTCGATCTCTTTATGTAACAGAAGAAAGTTAAAGAACCCATCAACAGTAACAATGCAAAAAAAATGAGAACCATCGTATCCATGTAAATAAAAATTCAATTTGTGTTTGTCATAAATTTATGTAAAAATTTGACGCTAAATTTAATGTTGGAAAAAAAAATTGTAATTAAATTTATGTGTGTGATAGTTAAATCATAAAAATGGCGTCCGCAGAATTAGTTTCTACCCCAAATCCTCATTATATTCCAGGGTTAGTCCAAAAAAAGCACCCTGAAGAAACTGAATCTCTTCTTTTAGGTATACTGGATTTTGCCCGCAGTATAAGTTCCGGATAAGCGACACTTATGGAACCACTACGCACAAATTACTTTTGGACCCAACAGTCAGTCATGCTGAGAAATTGATCATTTCCGACAGAACTGTTGATGACTACCAAGTAAGCTTCCACGTTGCAATTAATTTACTGCATGTATATGTGACTTCTTTTAGGTGAACAGGCCACCGCAGAAAGACATCGACATCGTCAACGCAAGAACCAGACAAGGCGACCCCGTGTACAAACACCCCACAATACCTGGTTATGAAGGTACAAAAGCATTGATTTTTAAAACTCAAGACACATTCGACCCCTATATAATTTAAAAATGCAGCTGCATTCGTTTTCCACCTGCCTCACTTACTTATTCACTTTAAGGATTTGTCCCCCGCATCAATGGTATGATGGGTCAAAGATATACGGTTCAAGCGACGGAAGCATTGTCCGAATTTGAACAGATGACGCAAAAGGACTTGGCATCTTTGAATCAACTGACGAAGCAAGGCGCGCTTCAAGATGGCACGTGGAATCCAAAAAACTTAGACGACCGTCAGGTATACTATTAAAACATGAAAATCAAAAAAAGCAATGGTAATTCTAATCTTATACTAACAATTAGTTAACGAAAAGCGAATTCAAATTGCCTTTAATGCAAGTCAGACCCGAATGCGCTGGTGTAATACGTAATCTTCCTGTGGACGAACCGCCGCTACAACCACCAGACCATTCGGCGAGCCCTTATTTTATGGACAACGCCCCCGCCGATTCAGAAAAATATCTGAAAAAAGGTACGAAACCATAGAAATAAATATAAAAACTTTTATGACGTTCGAAAGTCAGTTCATAGTATAAAATTTCAAAAAAAATTATTTCATCACAATGAATAAAGAGATTTACAACTCCTTTGCCCAACTGCAAAGATACAGTAAGCAGGGTTAGCTGTAATGTGAAAAATTTCCAATTTTCCGTTTCAGGTTTCACTGGTCCCGTGCCATTTGGATATGCTTCCTTTGGACAACCAAATCAGGCCATGACCAACAGCGCTTTATGCGACTTTACAACAAATTATCGTAAGAGACTCAGTACAGAATGGGCTCCAGTTTCGATAAGCCGTCCCGATCCTCCACTTCTAATCCAACCGTCAGAAATTTATCATCGTCACTTGGGTCAATTACCTAATTATGCAGGTCACATACCCGGAGCAATATTTAGGTACGTTTCGCATTAATTACTGTTAAAGTATTTTTTAATTACGAATTAATTACAGGTTTGGCAAAACTTATGGTAATGATACCAGAGATGCCAAGCGATGGTTGAGAGGCGACTTTAGCTAAGCTTAACAATTTTTGAATAAAAAATTCATTTACCGTTCATTTTATCCACATTTTTATCATTTGCTTCAATATTTAAAAAGGGAAAAATTATTTTAAATTAAGGAAATAAAGTACATAGCTAGAATTTTAATTTAATTTTGTTGAATTGCATCTAATTACTTTCATTCCATTTGTGGAAGATTTCGTCAGCTCTGCTCAATTTACTGTGATCCTAAAGAAGAAGAATTAAAACCTTGTAACTGAACGATGGTCCGCTTACCTTGATGAAACAAAATCGAACATAATTTTCTCCCAAGTGCTTGTTGTTGGGGCTGTAGAATGCACTTGTTGGTATCCCCAAAACCCCAACATTTTTTATTAACCATTTTGTGAAGCGGTAGTCCTTTTGCTTATCCTTTTCGCCGCTGAGATCCGCACGGGCCTCTAAAATATTGAGATAAATCACAATTTCTCATTTGGATTTTGAAATTACCTAAAGGCGACCAATCGACAACCACAAAATATCCACCATCCGGAATTATAGGTTTAAAACCGGCGCTTTTTAAAAATTTCGATACGTAACTCTTGTTGACCTCCATATCACGCAAAAGTTGGTTAAAGTAACAGTCTTTGGAATTTAGCCGAGCCAATTCGGTTTCAAACCCAATTGCTACTGCTTCCTACAATAAAAATGTTTTTAAATCAGAAACCGTTTGTATTTCCAAAAACCTGTAGGGGTGTGCTGCACGTGAAGGTTGAATTTTGATGAATTACGTTCAAATTCCTCAGCAGACTTTGTGGTCCATAGGCCCATCCAATTTTCCACCCGGTTATACTGAAAGTTTTACCAGCCGATCCGATGGTGATGGTTCGTTCCCACATCCCAGGTAGAGAAGCTGAAAAAACCAGATGCAATGTTAATTTCAACTGAAAACCAACCTACCGATCCTGACGTGTTTGTTTGGCTTGTAGACCAACCACTCGTAAACTTCGTCGGAAACACATATAACGTCCCATTTTTTACACAAATCTGCTATTTCTTCCAACTCTTCCGTCGAGAATACTTTGCCGGTTGGATTGTGAGGTGTGTTGATGATTATCACTTTGGTTTTTGAATTAAATGCGCTTCTTAGCTCGTCCACATCAAAAACAAAGTCTTTAGAAGTTGGAGAGTCGGTTGTTTCTCTCTAAAAAAAATTTAAAGTGATTAATCGAGTCAAGATAAGACACCTGAACCAAAACAATCCAGTATGACGATTATGTAAGTCATTCAACTTTCTTATCTAAAACATACCAATCTTAGAGGGACAAATTTAGGAATTCCACCAGCTGCGATAATGACAGGTACGTAGCTATCAAAACTAGGGTCAATGATTACAACTTCATCGCCGACATCCACGTGCCCCAATATTGAAGCGTTGAGAGCCCCATATGCTCCACACGTTATTAAAATGTTGCACAACGGATCAATTTCGATGCCGATTAATGGAGAATAAAGTTTGGCCAAAACGTTCACCAAGCGTGGATGACCCTAGAAAATAATTTTTAAAGTCACTGCAAACTTTCTTCTGAAATTTTCGTACAACTCCTCTGGTGTATTGATGAATCAAAGCATTGTCGCTGCTCGAAACTTCCGATAAAGCTTGGGTGAGATGTTCGGGAGCGGGAAAGTCTGGATAACCTGCTCCTAGGTCGACAGGCTTATAATCTATCGCCAACTTTATATAGTCGTACCTGTAGAGAATCGGATGATATATTTTTTAACGTAAAAATTGGGGTATTTACCAAACTATTTCTGTTTGTTCGCGATAGCGCATAGGCAACTGAAACTTTTTGGCACTCATTTTTTTGACTTCAAATTTACAATAGTAAATCTATAACTGTGCAGTTGTCAATATCGAATAACATTAATATAAAGCAGCTTATCAATTCAATCAAATGATAAAATGTATATTATGAATTATCATACTTAGTATTGTTCTGCAGAATCATGGTCTGGCCATTATTTGTTCAGCTTATCAAATTGTAATCTAAATACTAAAGCGCAATAAATGTTAGGTTTGATAAAAGTTTGACTTTGAAAATTTAAAGTTCAGATCAGAACTAAAATAAATTTTTTACAAGAATTTATAATAAATTGTATGCCATTAATAGTCTACATTCGATGACTCTTGACTGCCGATCGTTGTGACTGTGCGTCGGTTTGATTATTTATTTAGGAATTTCCAAAATAAACCTAGTTAAAGAAAATATGAATTAAAAATAAGAAAATTATTATAAAACACTTTCCTTCAATAGCATACATGCGATAACTCGCGTTTAAAATTTAAATTAAAAAACCTTTTAATTTTTTAAAACAAAAGAACTGCATTATTATAATTTTATTGTTGTTGTCCATTGTGTAATTTTGAATTCTTCTATTTCAATTTAAATGTATGTGTGTGCTTTATATGAAAATAAAGGTAATCGCTAATTATTTTAGCCTTGCTTGAGTATCACATAATACATACAACACAATATGCATTCCACGTATGAAATTCCGTTCAAAAATTCATTAAATTCGCATGATTCTTATACAATTAATATGATGTGTATGCGGTTGTTTAATAGGTACCTCAATTGGTTTCTTTTACCTCCTATCACTGTATCTCGAGAGTAGAGAGCTCTCCCACATGAAGTGATTAACGCCGGGATTGATAGCGCGTTAGAAAAACACTGATTGTTCACACAGTGATTTAATTGGACCAGCGCGTGATACGCTCGGTATATTTCATCATGGAAATGAAGGTTGACGATGTCGTCGTTACTTATTACTACGAATGTGCGTAATCAACTGAACGGACCAAATCAATTACTGGTTTAATTATCTCGACTAGTACCTACGTTAACTACCTTTTAATTTATTTAATTATTTTTCGAACTATTTTATGCTGATTCGAGGTGGTCAGTAGCCTAGCCTACCAGTAAGAACTTGATTTTTACTGTCTTCCTCGGAAGGCAATAGTAAACCATCAGTGTGTAATTATTCCTGAATTACAAATTTCTAATTTACAATTTTACAAGTTTCGTCAAGCTAAGGAGGACTTAGTAATAAACAAAAAAAAATTTTAATTATTTATTCTGTGTATGCAATTTACGAGGAACTAATCAAAACCGATTTATTTAGTTCTCCTGTAGAGACATGGGAGACTAAAGGTAAATAAATAATTTTTATCGAAAAACTACAACCTACATTTTTTAAACTGGTCGGAAACATTACTTCAACAGGTTTTAGCTGATTAAATGAAACATTGAAAAATTTTCTTGTTATATACAATTTTATAAGGAAAATTGAAAATTTTCGTATTGAGAAAATGCAAATCCAACAAAACATTTAATATGAATTTTTGCAATAGAAGTTACACTTCGACTAACAAAACTGAAAACCGAAAATATTTAAAATCCTGTTTCAAACTGGTTTTGATAATGAAAATTGTTTTTTTGACCTTTCTGCTTTTAATCTACAAGTCAGAGGTTACAATAATAGGAAACTGGAAAGTACAAAATATAAATCTGTTCATTCAAGATGTACCTGCTTTAATAAAATAAAAATATATATAATTACATAAAATTGTAATTTCGAGAGATCACTTCTAAGCACCCTTCCATTTTCTGAGTATTTCGGCAGCCTTTTGCAAATTTTCGTCTTTCTGCAAAAAAGTTCGTTGTACTCACTTTAATATTTTTCCATTAAAACTTACCTTAATGAAGCAATATCTCACATAATTCTCTGCTAGATGTTTATGAGGTTCACTGTAAAATGCACTGGTAGGGATACCTTGAAGACCAACATTTTTGGTCATCCATTTGGTGAACCGATAATCTCTGTATTTATCAGTCTCTGATTCTAAATCAACCCGCGACTCTAAAATTAAACAATTAATTACGCAAGAGAACAGGTATTGAAAACAAACCTAAGGGAGTCCAATCCGCCATCATGAAATAACCACCTTCGGGAACTATGGGTTTCATACCAACTTCATTCAAAAATTCAGACATGAAATCTCTTTTAGCTTCCAATTCTTCAGCCAAAGAGTAAAAGTAGCAGTCTTTAGAATCCATACGATTCATTTCAGTTTCAAAACCAAGAGCAATGGCTTCCTATTTAACAACTTACATTTTTTACATGTCGGTGGTATTAACGTACTTACTTGAATGGGTGTAGGACAAGTATAAACGCAATTTTGATGAACCATTTGCAAATTGGTCATTAAATTGGCCGGACCTATAGCCCATCCAGTTTTCCAACCAGTCACACTGAATGTTTTACCGGCAGAGCCAATAGTTATGGTTCTCTCCCACATTCCAGGCAAAGTAGCTGAAAAATTTTATCAGCCAAGGTTACATGTTTTGGAGTAACTCTTACCGATTCTTATATGCTTGTATGGTTTGTAAACTAACCATTCGTACACTTCATCTGAAATACACAAAACATTCCATTTTTTACATAGGTCCGCTATAAATTGCAGTTCTGCTTCGGTGTAAACCTTTCCTAGAGGATTGTTAGGAGTGTTGAGAACAATAGCTTTGGTTTTTTCATTAAACATGCTTTCCAGTTCCTTTGTGTCCAGCACATAATCACCAGAAGAAATTGTAGTAGAACCAGGTGGTTGACGCTTTAAACAATGTTTATAGACTTATGCAATTATAAGATGCGTCACCTTACCAGTCTTAATGGTATAAAACGCGAAACACCACCGGCTGTTTTAACCATGGCCTCGTAGCAGTCGAAAAAAGGTTCAATTATTATAACTTCGTCGCCGTGATCGACATGACCAAGTATGGTAGAAAATAGTGCTTCGTAAGCACCAGCAGTTACTAAAACTTCTGTTAGCGGGTTTATTTCTTTTGCTAATAATTTCGAATACAGTTTCGACAAAGCGTTGATTAACCTGGGATGACCCTAAAAAGTTAAATGACTTTTAAATAACAAAACACCGAGGTGCAAAGTATTACGTATCCCCTCGTATATTGATGCATTAAGACATTTTCACCTGATGCAATCTCTGCAAGAGCTTTAGTTACGTGATCGGGAGCGGCAAAATCAGGAAAGCCTTGTCCTAAATTAAGTGGCTTGTGATCTAAGGCCAACTGAATGTATTCGACCCTGAAAACACGGATTTATACATTACAGTAAAAAAGTAAATTCCACTCACCAGACAGTTTTTTCACTCTTGCCGTAACGTTTTGGTAAGGTGAATTTATCTGTAATTTCCGACATGGCTGCACTTGAAAATGCAATATTCTGTGTGCCACGTTTAAAAATACTGAATTTATTAAGTTTTAAAATATTTCTAAGGAGCATCTGTAAATATTTAACTGCAGTTCAAGAGGAAACAATAATGGTACTACTCGAGACTTATCGTACAAAGGTTTAATAATAGTAGATAAGATAACCTTTGTATGATAATATACATTTAAAACTACATAGGACAATTGTTTGTCGCTCGACTAAAATTTAAATATTTATACAAACCTAATTAATATGTACAATGTAACACAATTAAATTTTAACTGACAGGTTGGACGTTACGTAAAATATAAGGTTAGGATTCGAACAAACTGACGTAGAAAAGCGCGGATATTTTAAATATTTGACACACAAATTTGAGTAAATTTGTAATTTTTGTAATTAATTTTGTAGTGTGTCAGCGCATTGTGCTTTATAGCAAACTGAGTAATCTTATACTCCTAATTATTAAAAATAAGAATTTTGTGCCGTACTGTATATAAAATTAGTTTGTCATATAGAACGGTGAATTTTTATGATTGACGTTGGCAGCGACGAGTTTTAGTTTGATGTATGCGTTTACAATGACAGGTGATAAAATGGAAAATTGCAATGACTATATTTAAAAAATTGATGAAATTAAATGAAAGTAACAAAATTTTAAAGGAAAATTTACTTGCCATATCAAATGCAATTTATTTCAATACAAAAATGTCGACGGATAGTGATGATGTGGACATCCAACAAGAGCTAAAAAATATAGAAAATGTTATTAGTTTGACTCGTGCAAATATTGACGCACTAAATGCAAAGTTTGCTGGTTTTCAGCATCCACCTGCTATGTACTTGAAAGAGTACGAAGACCTAACGTCAAAGCTTCACGAATTGGAAGCCGAAGAACAAAGACTGTTGGAGCAGTTAAGTAATGGTCACGAAAGTCCCGAACCTAACAAGTCCCGCTATGAAATTTACAATCCACCACAATATAATACTTTAAAACGGCCTATGCGTTTTATCAGAGCTTATTTACCTAACCAGCAACGAACGAGCGTTCCGGTGCGTGAAGGTAATACGTTGCGGGAAGCCTTAGCTAAAGCAATGAAATTACGGAATCTTAGTTGTGAAATGTGCTGTGTTTATTTAGAAAATACTGATATAAGTGTTAATTGGGACGTGGATATAAGCACGTTAGAATGTGATGAAATTACTGTTAAAATATTGGACAAATTTCCTATACCTACAAGTATTTCTCATAACTTTGTACGAAAAACTTTCTTTTCCTTGGTGTTCTGTGAATGCTGCAGGAGGCTTCTATTTCAAGGCTTTCATTGTCGAACGTGTGGTTACAAGTTTCACCAACGTTGTGCCAATGGAGTTCCTTCGCTCTGTCATCAGGTACGTTTCAATCACAAAAACACATCAATACTTTCAAAATGTAAACGATATTGTTGTACCTAATTAGCAATTTTTAGCACATACTTTCTAATTGAAAGATTCAAAAAGATTATTTAATAATAATAGTCGCTTCCATCAAGTTATTGGGAATATTCACTCTTAAATTTATTTTTTAAGATGATCGCTCTTAAGTAATACCTACGTCTTTGTTTTGCCCACATAAAATTTGTTTTCTCTTGGAAATATCTAATGTAGTTCTGATTTATTATTGCAAATACTACTATTCGGAGAGCTGCAGTAGCAAACCCGAAGTGAGGTTTAGAATCTATTGAAGTATAAAAAATACTATCTGGAGGTAAATTAAATATGTACCTTTTTTTAGCATCAAATATCTATAGCTTGCACTGCTTTCTCGTTTCTTCTCTCTTGTATCCATGGTGAGCGTGTTAAATTTCTTTATAAACACAGGGGATCTACAGTTTTATACGTCTCCAAACCGCAAGACGAGGGACATCTGTAACAAATTTGCACCAGTTAGCATAAAATGTTATGTTACAATTTAAAACAATAAGTTTGAAAATTGGGAACAATTCAAACTTGAAGGCTACTGCAGTATCAGCGCCTTCGGCACAGGACATACTAGCTGACAATGATGATGGGATTAATCCCAAAACTGTCACAAATACTTGTGTACTAGTATGTCCTATACCGAAGGTGCTGCTTTTGCGGTACATTATTGTTTATATTCAAAGTTAAAGTATTAATCGTAAATATTAAACTCTTAAATTTGACTTATGTGAACGAACGGACACGGAGCCAGATCATAAGGCTCTCTGATATATCATACTCTAAATTAATTATTATAGAAATATGTATTACAAAGTATTGATTTATTAATTCTCTATCTTATAGATATTACTCTTCAACAATTAGAATTAAATATTTTTAACAATAATTATACATATCCCGTTAAGTGTGTATTAAACAATGCTGATTAGATAATATAGCAACGTCAATGTATTTTGTGGTCTTAATTTTATTACGGGCTTATTTTTTATTACGTGTGGTTTTTGTTGTTATCTGATAATGAATCGTCATGTTTCGTATTCCAAGGTCTTGCAAAAAATTTTATGAAAAGTCGGGTCTCTAGATAAAATCAAAAATTTTAAAGAAAAAGGAAAAAAGAAGGCGTGAAATTATCCTATAGTTTCAAAATGTCTGTTAGGAAGAAGTCGAAACTTGTGTATCTCGAATAAATTGATTTCTCCTTTGAAAGTTCCTAACTCCGAAATTACTTGTAAAAGGCAGTTTCCGAGTATCTTTTGCAATTTCAGCATTGACCCAAGCGAAGACATTTATTGTTTCTAAGAATCATTCGAATTCAATTTCTACTCTTATTTATTAAATATAATATTAATACACCTATCTCTTAAGCTAATTGAACTTTACACTCTTACTTGTTCTGGAATATCAGACATTGTTCTAACTTCTAAATAATCTTAATACTTTCTAAAATGCTTCCAGGTGCGGATGACAGACGCATACTACAGGGCATTATTAGCACGACCCACAGATTCTAGCGCAGGAATTCTTCTGCCAGGACAAGCTGGTTTGGATTTACCACACCCGCAACAATCACGCAGTCCTGGAGCGCTAAGGCACCACGATCGTTCGAATTCGGCGCCAAACGTTTGTATAAATAACGTTCGCGGCGGAGCAGAAGATTGCCCGCGGTCTTTATCCTTAACTCGTACTGATGAATATGATTCACCTCCGCATTGTAGAAGTACCCAAGCTTCACCTACGAGTTCACAACAACCTGGTGCAAGACGACCTAGAGCTAGATCGGCAGACGAAAGTAAACCGTTACTTGCGCCTAGAGAAAGTATAGAGGATTGGGAAATTCCCGCTGACGAAATTCTAGTCGGACCGAGAGTTGGCTCGGGAAGTTTTGGAACTGTCTATAAAGCGCACTGGCACGGTCCTGTAGCCGTCAAAACTCTAAAGGTGAAAATACCAACGATTGCCCAACTTCAAGCATTTAAAAACGAAGTAGCTGTGCTACGAAAGACAAGACACGTTAATATTTTATTGTTTATGGGTTGCGTGAGTAAGCCACAATTAGCGATTGTTACTCAATGGTGTGAAGGATCCAGCCTTTATAAGCATTTACATGTTTTTGAGACAAAGTTTGAATTGTTTACTCATATTGAAATTGCACGCCAGACCGCTCAAGGCATGGATTACTTGCATGCAAAGAATATTATTCACAGAGATTTAAAATCCAATAATATATTTTTACATGATGACTTGACGGTTAAAATAGGTGATTTTGGTCTAGCAACAGCCAAAACTCGATGGTCGGGGTCACAACAATTTCATCAACCGACTGGTTCTATTTTATGGATGGCTCCCGAAGTTATTCGCATGAAAGAAGATAATCCTTATAGTTTTCAATCCGACGTTTATGGTTTTGGTATTGTAATGTTTGAATTGTTATCTGGACAGTTGCCTTATTCGCATATTAATAATAAAGATCAAATTTTATTTATGGTAGGCATAGGTCGTTTAAGACCAGACTTAAATAAGCTTCGATCAAACACACCTAAATCTTTAAGGAGACTCATAGAAGACTGTATTAAGCATAGTAGAGAAGAAAGACCACTCTTTAGACAAGTGCACGCGTCTTTAGAAGGCTTTTTGAGAAATTTACCTAAAATTCATCGATCTGCATCTGAACCAAACATGAACAGGACCCAATTACAATCCGACGATTTTATGTATACATGTGCTAGTCCAAAAACCCCAGTCAATTTTGGACCTTCTAGTAATTTTCTGTTTTATTCCTCTGGTACTGGAAATATTTAAAACCTGGTAGTTCTTTATATAAATAAAAATAAAGCAGTATTGAAGCAATCCGATTACGTCAATACTATTTTAAATTTGGATTTTATCGGATCTTCACGACTTAAGTATTTATTAAGTAATTTTATTTGTATTCACTAACTTTATAATGATGGTTGTGATCGTATGAATTTGTTTGCGTGAGCTGACGTGTAGTGTGTAAATGCGGTTGAATATAATTCAATTTTAGCAGAATAAGTTAAGTTATTGTAAAAAAGGATGTATATGACATATTAAAATAATTTTGTTTTCATAACAATAAATTCTCAAACAAATAAATTGTATCTATTAACCCTTTCATTATCATGCACATGATAAATGGAAGAACCAACTACGAACAGAAGTAGCAGCAATAGTTTGTAATCCTCAACGGAAACGACTTGCCTTTCAGCGCCACACATTTAGTTTAATAAAAGCTCGAATATAAAACAAAATTTATTTTACATATTTGTACATTTTTATGTTTAACTTCATTTTATTAAAATAAAGTTGTTGGGTTTGTCCTATCTTTCAGGTTGAAATTGTCTAGTTTACGGAAACTAAACAATTTTTTTATTATTTAACTAGGAACTTGGTAATATGCTATGTAGAAAATTGGGATTAAATTTTCTAGTTAAACTTTTCTTCCATTTATTTTGGTCAGACTTTTTTTAGAAACATTATCGAAAAATAGTAAGCCAGCTGCTCGTTCTATACTATCGGGTGGGACCTTAAAAAACTCATTAGTTTTAAACCAAAATTTATTAATTTTCTCACCTGGAAACTATTAATTGGAACAGAATCTTCAATAGCTTGATTTGGCATTACATAGGATTCCATGTCTAACTGGCCGCTCTCAGTTTCGCAAACAATAACTTTAAAGAAATGTGTAGGAACTGCTACGTTATTGGCACCAATGACTTCGTATTTAATATAATTTTTTCCATTCGGTTCTTTACGTGGTAAATACAAAGGACCGGTGCAGCAATACACATTTTTATAAGTTTTAGTTAATTTTCTTACGTATCTTTCTAGTTTGTTCCACGAATCTCTGTTAAAACCTTCACCCACTTGTGGTGCCATATTTGATAGATAGAATGTTTCTTCAATATGTTTTTGGTTGTGTTTGTGATTACCAGCAGCAGCGAGGTGTCCTCTATCGTAACCCGATCCTTTATAATCTGTATTTTGTGATCTAAAGTATGGATGAATGGATTCGTCCGGCTTAAATTTGCAAGTTTGCCTATCTACGCCCTCACCATTACGAACGTTTTCTTTAGTTAAGTGTTCAAACACCCAATGGGCCACTCGATTTCTTCGATCGTAACTCAGCACATAATCATCAAACGATCTCACATTATCTAGACTAGGGAACCCATACTTCATAATCTGAGAAACTCGACTTGCTCCTACAGGTGCTTGTATTGTCGGGGTAAAAGGGGTGGCTGCTACAACGGTGGAAAAGATTGGAAATTCCGGAAAGTTGAGTACTTTGTGTTCCCACAACTTTTGTTTCTTGTCGAGATTAACATAGACGGTACCTAAAAAACCACCAAGGGTTGCACCCCCAATTGTTAGTAAGCCGTATATTTTTGATTTTGCCATTTTAAAGTTTAAAAAAAATCAGAAATGTAAGGTTACGATAAACGCAGTGGCGTAACAATTGGAAGTTGAGCAGCTGAAACCCAGATTTCATTGTTTTTAAAGCAAAAGATGGCTAGGGGCATTTTCCTTCCTTTTCTATAATTATTTACTATTGCTTTTATTTTTAAAACCAAAGTTTTGCTCTAATTTGGATTCTAACGATGGTCTTGAACTTAAAACGCTAGCACTTCACTACTATCTCACAAGCCGCCACTGAATTTTTTGGTTTATTTAAAATTGTTTGTATTTCAAAGTTTATTCAATAGAGGAGATACCTAACATGGAAACAGCCTGGACTAGGGCGGAGTAAAGGTTTCAAAGTTCAAAAGTACCTATTCAAATTTTTCAAATTTCACGATGAGTGGCTCGTTGTTAGGAAAATTGGCTTTTGTCACAGGTATTTAAAGCTATTTAATAACTATGAACACTTGTTTCTTCCAATTAAATTCGGTTGTATGTTTCTAATTTTAATATTCCGATTCTCAAAAACAAGTTGAACGAATTATTTATTACACGCATAGGCGTACATAAAAAATTTTCTTGGGAGGTCAATCAGTAAATATCAAAAAACAATTTTTCCCAAAAGAAAAATACTGGGCAGTTTTGCTCCTTCCCTAAACATGCAAGGATGTAAATTTACTTGACTGCACTAAATTGTTTCATAATATTTTGAGAATTTTAATTTATCTTCTTCTATTAATTTTACAGGTGCAGGTTCTGGTATTGGAAGGGCGACATGTCAAGTGTTGGCTCGCGAAGGTGCTAAAATCGTAGCAGCAGATCAAAATGAGAAAGCAGCGAATGAAACCATCAAATTGATTGCAAATCAATCTGATGCTCAACACACAAGCTTAGGCGTCAATGTCGCAAATTCTAAGAGCGTCAAGGCAGCTTTAAGTAATATTTTGGAGATCTACAAAAATCCACCCACTGTTATCGTAAATTGCGCTGGTATAACACGAGACAACTTTGTTTTAGGCATGTCGGAAGAAGATTTTCAGGAAGTAATTGACGTCAACTTGAAGGTTTGTAATTTTATATTCCAAATCGAGGTACATAAATTTTGCAAATTTTTAGGGCACTTTTTTGGTAATGCAAACATTTGCACAAGCAATTAGTGAGCGAGAGTTATCGAATGCTTCCATTATTAATATTGCAAGTATTGTTGGAAAGTATGGAAACATTGGACAAGTAAATTACTGTGCCAGTAAAGCAGGAGTGGAATTGGTTACTAAAACAGCTGCGAAGGAATTTGGAGGACTTGGCATTAGATGCAATGCGATTTTACCAGGAGTTATAATTTCACCCATGACTGAAGCCATTCCAGATAAAGTCAAAGCAAAATTTTTATCAATGATTGCATTAAAAAGATTTGGGAAACCCGAAGGTAAAATTTTTGTCATTAATTTCAAGTTGTTATAAAGAAAATTTTCAGAGATTGCAGAAATGATTGCATTTTTGGCATCGGACAAAAGTTCCTATGTGAATGGGGCTTCAATAGAAGTCACAGGAGGATTCTAGATATCAAGAAAATTTAGGATTTGACAAGGATATTTTATCCAAGTGAAGACGAAACACCAGCACATGAACTTTTCATATATTATGTATTTTTACATTAAAAAAATCAAGAATTGTTACTTTGGTTCTTCTTTGCTCGGCTTCTTCTTCTTCTTTTCCTGCTTTGCTCTTTTCAATTCTTTAACATAAGCCCTCTTTCCGTGTTTTGAATTTTTCCATTCCTTATAGTTTGTTTTCTGTCTGTTTAGAATAATTTCCTTATATCTCTTCTTGTTGGTCCGGTTGAAAACGTCATTTGCCATTAACTCCTCCACCAAAGTCTTCTTCCTCTCTTTCTTTGTCAATCGATTATTGTAATAATCCAAAGGTGAATCCATAAATTTTCCAATCTGAAACGAAATATTGAAAATCCATGCAACTAGTTAGTATTTACTCAGCATACCTGAAAGTATTTAGGCAAAACTTTGAAATCGTTCTTTTTATAAAACCGTTTTGGGTTCATAACGGAACGCATTTGCAGCACTTCTAAATCATTTTTAATTTCCGGAGTGATTTCAGGGGCACTTAAACCATACCAAGCTGGTCCTTTGGTCTTTTCACGTTCTTTCTAGAATAAAACTTATGTAAGCTACGCTAAACACAAAAATAACTAATTACCCTTCGAAGTTGAACCAATTCTCTTTTAGACGTTATAGCTGTTGGAATTTGTGCCAACTTTTCTTCGGGTACAATCACAGAAGTTTTGAGAACACTAGCACTTTTGCCACCTTCATTCAGTAAATCGGTAGCCAAATTAAAAGAGAATTTTCTTTTCCCAGTCCAACCCATTTCTTCTTGAAATTTGTCATTATCGGTCTGCTTTTTTGCCTGTTTTTCCCTATCATGATTTATTAGTGAGGTTTTATAATCTTCAAACAGTTTCTTTAGAGCAATTGGGCATACTGGAAGGAAAATGGTTGAAACGGAATTTTTAAATTTATCGATAGAATTACTTACATTGCACTTTTGGAGTTTTGGAAGATTTCGTTGTATTTTGTGCATCAACGTCGAAGGTGTCAACTACATGCGTCGTGGAAGATGTACCACAATCGATAACAAAATCACAATCCATTTTAATGTAAAATTATTTAAAATAAAATGCACATGCACATAATTTGAGGTTATACCACTTGCTTCTGTCAGACTTGACGTCAACCAATGAAATTGGTTTGTTAGGTGCGCGGGCAATTTCTTACATTTAAATAATCTTTTGTTTTTAAACAGTTGGTTAAGAGGGTGGTTTTGTTAAGAAAAAATTAGAAATTTTTGAAAATCATGGTACCTGATAGCGTGCTATTTCCTAATTTTACGTTCTTAAAAAAAGTACTTACATATTTTTGCTAAGAAGTCAATATTTTCGATGATATGGTGGTTCAAAGGTAAAATTGAAAAATATTCCTATAAAGCAATGATGTACCAATCACATGTCGCTGCCCCCCCCCCCCCCCAAATGTAAAAAGATTTAGTTAAAATGTTTATCAAACGTTTCAAAAAAATATTGAAGGTTAAAATTCACGAAAATCAGTTTTTCGCAATTATCTCGTTACATATGTGAAATACGTTATTTAAGTTCATTACATAACTTGTAGATCATAGAATGATCTACAATTTTGATTCTAAGTATTTTTTTGTATCATCAACCATTCTCGAAATATAGCATGGAGAGTATTCTTTTTTATATTTTTATCTTTTCAGGAAATAAAAGAAGAATATATGCCATTAGCTGATGCGCACGAATGGATTAACTCTACGTTTCAAGACCCGTCGATTCTTTTTTTTTGGCAAAGTCGCCTTTGTGAAACCTGGCGTTATGGTAAAAAGAAGTATGAAATGAAACATCTCTTTCGAGTAAAAAATTTATTTTTTGATACAACAGAACTTGAGTAATCCCTCAGATCATAAAATGACTAGTTAATCGAGTCAAATATTGCCAAGTTGATGTCTACATTTACTATAACTTTATTTTACAAAGATATACACAAAACTTAAAATAAAACACATATCAGTTAAAGTAGTAAAAAAAATAATACTCACACAATAAAATCAGTTGGTACTTAATACTGCAAGGAACATCCGAGCTATTTAAGTACTCTCATATTATCAAGATGATAATAACAATAATAGTTAATAAAATTTATACATATACAAATGTGTACCATTACATTATAATCGTCATTATAAAAATACAAATATTTTAAATTTCCTAATGCGCAAGCCTTATCACCTACTCAAATTTTCTAAATTAGTGATTTAGTTTTTTAATTAAAAACGTCAAGTCAGCAAATTTTATTTCTAAAATTCAAAAACGTGTTAGAAAAAAACTATCAATCGTTTATAAATAATATTGCACGGTATCCCAACCATAATAAATTAAAAACTAACGAAACGTTTTTAATTATTCGAGTATGGCAGTGTGCCTTATATTTTACAAAAGATTTCTTTAGTCAAAAACTAGATGGTGAGATCTTCCCAGTCCTCTTTCTCTCTCGGCGTGATTTTTATTTGAATTTTGGATATTTTTGCCAGGCGATCGTGGCATCGCGCCGTCAGGGGATTCACAGTGAGGTCCACTTTTTCTAATGATGGAGCTTCTTCCAATAATTCTACTTCTACGTCTGAAAATAAAGGACGAGTTAGTTTCGGGGGTGTCTGCTTTGTGGACGAGTGAAACTTACCGACAATGTGATTATTGCTAGCATTAAGTTGCTCTAACTTTGGTACTTTGAAAACGGCTTGCGGTAAAGCGATGAATGTGTTAAACGATAGGTCAATCTTTCGCAAATTTCCCATTTCGGCTATTTCGTCCGGAAGCTTTCCCATTTGGTTGTGCGATAAATTTAAATCCGTGATCAAACTGAATTTTGCGGCAAACTTTGGAGGAATTTTGGTGATAACGTTTTTGCTAATATCGCAGGTTTTTAATTCCGTGTGTCTCATTAAATGGTACACCGCGTCTGGTACCTGCATTAATTCACAATTTGAGAGATCTAAAACAATTAAAAACTAAAATAGAAAATTAGTACAAATTGTAACATTTTTGAATGTTTTATGATGGGAAACTTAAAATTATATAAATTAATTAGGCACAGTTAAATTTAATTGGATTACATAAAGCATTATAAAACAATCAAATAAGTAAATCATTAATTAAGAAAAACAATTGGACCAGAAAGTTTCAATTTGTGAAACATTTAACGCTTTTACTTATTGAATATGAAATGTAAATCAGGATTATGAGTTAGGTGTAACCATTCTTCACGCAATACCAGTAGAAAATATTCATTTCCGTTTTCAAATTTTCAATTCTACAACTCCAAGTCGAGATTTTACCAATTGATCAAGAACAATCGCTTTCCAAAAGGCATACCAAGTTAGATATTTTCGCCTATAAAACTCAAAAAACACACACAGTCCAGTTTTGGTGTCATCGGAATAAAAAGTAGCATTTTAGTTCCTTGGTGTATTGTATGCTATTTCGAGCATGAATTTATACATATAAATCGAATGGTCAAAATTTTATTTGGTTGCAACTTTCAAATTTTATGTAATTTAAAAGTTGATTAATCGAAACGTTCAATACTACAATGTGTATGAAAGACAATTTTCAAGTTTTATTTTACAAAATGTGAATTTTGTTGGCTTTTTTTTAAATTTTCTTTCAAATTAACTTTGTTAAAAGAACGACGTATATTGTAGACAAATACAAAATAAAAACAATGGCATTTAATATATTATTTACATTGATAAAACATAAACTTATTAATATTGTTATAAAAATAAAAACAATTACCTTGTTATCGAGTAATTAATAGTTTTATCAATAAATTTTACGATCAATTCGTTGTCAATGTCGCAAATTATTGTTTGAATTTTAGTACAAAATTTCATTGTTTCAATTATTAATTAAATAACAAATAATAAAAAAGTCCGTGACAGCATAAAATATTATTTCTAATATCTTAAGTGTGGAATTTTTTGTAAAAAATTGAATTTCTTACAAATCCAATATATTGTCATGTTTTTATTTACCAGGCCCAGGTTTAATATTATATTATTTGTTTATTAATAATTTAGAAAATTTTTTTTAAGGTATTTACTATAAAAATGTGTTTTGATAGACGCAGACGGATGGACAGATTGATGTACACGGGGCCAGATCAGAAGGCTTCTTGCTATATTGCTTATAAAAAGAAGCCTAAAAGGAAAAAAAAAGATTAAGATGAAATCAATTGATTATAAAATTACTAGAATGTGCATTTTGATTGGTCTATTTTTAAACAGATGAAAGGTGAATTGAAAAGTAAGTAACAGCTGCGTGTACGTGTAAGTGAACAAAAACAGGCTTTTGAAATGCAAGTTTACTTCTTAGAATCAGGTAATTTTAAAAATTTAAAAATAAATTTTGTATACAATCAATCTATAATTATCAAGAGAAGGATCACTGCAATATATACATTTTATATTTTACGGTTTTCGCAACCTTTTGAATGTAATCCTGACATCCACACTGTTTATATTTGGTAGATCTTGAAAGACATCTTTGCTGGATTTTTCCCAAAGTCCCAGTGCGTTGAAAATTTTAATTTTAAAATTCCGGGGGGGGGGGTATCGCCCCATTAATTTTAATATTAAATTATTACTTTAAATATTTTCTAATATTAAATAATATAATAATAAATCAGTTTTAATATTTTTTCGCGATTTTTTTTTAATTCTCAATGATTTCGAACTTTTCAAATACAGACCACGAAAATGTTGAAGATCACTGCTTTAGACACCGACCGCAGTCTTCCCCCATGTTCATGTTCTTGTAGTTATTTTTGGATATTTTAATCTTTTACAGTTTATAAATTTTGAAAACCAATTGGCAATTTTTATTTTCATGTGATTATTTTGAAAAAGTCAAAATTTGATAAATCGTGCAGCAGGTCGGTAAAAATAAGCGATCGATATTCCAAAGGTCCAATTTGCCCAAAATTAAACATTGGCATTTAGAATTATTTTGCGAATTTAAAAATATCTCAAGTTATGCGTAATTATCAACAATTTGACATTTCTTCTGGTTATGCGACTTACTAAATGTTAGCCTTGTATTTCGATTACATAACAAAAAACTACCTAAATTTTGCGTTTCCTGGGCATCTTCGCATCTGTGAATTACACGAGTGACTTGATTAGCCATTACGATTAATTTTCAAATTAACGATAATTACGATGGAACAACTGGACCGAGTTGAAGCGCACGCCACGTTATTTTCGACAATCTAAACTGCCTACGTCTATTTTTATCACAACACTGAAATTTTACTTCAAAATATAAAAATAATCATAATTATTTTCTGCGAAGCAATCGAAATTTTAAAATTTTTGAGATAAGAAATTTTTTTGTTTATTTACAAATATGTTTTTTTAATTGTTATTAGGTGTAGAAAGCGATAAAAGCGTAAATTCCAATTAAATTTTTTGGCCACTTCCGGAATACTTTTTAAAAATCTTCAACCGATGGCCGGCCCGTTAGAATAATTGCGCTCCCGATGGTTACTTTTAATTAACGGATTGAAAATCAAACAAATGTCTTGCGAGTTACATCTCAATTTCCTGGTGAAATTGAAAGTATAAATTACTTCTTCTCGTTATACTTTCCATGCATAGAATTAAATATATTTCTTAGACCATTGTGAATAACTTTCGTTTTTATTAATTTCATTAATAATATTCATTCATTTAAATGAGGAAGTTTCCGTATTGCTACATTTGTTTCCGCTTTAGAATTCGAAGTAAACATGAAAGATCGCGGAAATTATTGAACAAGGTTTAAGGTATACGCACTTGACTCAACATTTTCCTCTTTTAGCCATAAATAGTCGACGATTGTTACTCTACTTACTAACGTCCTTTTATTCCTTATAAGTCCAACGTAAGGTCAACTTGGTCATTAAAATTCACTTTGTTAAGTTTGCGTAAACAAACTCATACTTACCAAGATTGCTATTCTCTTTAGCTTCGTTGCATCTTCCGACAACCCTCGTGACGGCCCTTCCGGCTAATTTGGTGCAAATCAGCATGGAGACCATCCTGGGATCCGGTTCTTCATTGTTGGCTTGGTTTGTAATATCCTCACCGAATTGGGATGGCGGACGCATTTTTATTTATCACTCAAACTGAATCCAACGAACAAAAAACTAACTAAATATTTAAGCACCTTTGGTTTCACTTTTGAGCGCAATTACAAAATGATTGTTGTTTTGATTCGTTCAATGTTTATATATTCGCTCTTTTTTTAAACTCCCACCATGCGACGTCTCCGTCGAATGCGCGTGCGGGCTTGACTCAACAATGTAATTTAAAATAAGGGTGATCACCTTTACGTGTGTTGGTGGTTTTTAAAATAATCCACAATATTTATAAAACAAAAAGAAACTTGCAAAAGTTCAACCGTCAGTAGGGCATTCAATTGACACCCGACTCGATTGCAATTTCGGCGGAAGATTCCGTTGGCGCTAAATATAAACTGCGGATATGAAAAATATAAAATTTAGAACTTTTCATCTAACACGCAGTTACTTTACTGTTTGGCGTTATTTTCGTCTTGACAAGGTTATACCAATACAAGACGCCGAACGACGCCTGGAAATATACTTTTTTTGTTCCTTCCGCATCAGTTGACCAAGAGCAACGCCCTTTACCTTCCTAAGGGCTCAATTTTACCTCACCCCAGCACAAAACGCATTATATTTTCCAATAAAATTATATTTTCATTCAAATTTGGATTTCGTGGTCCAAATAATTTTCTAAATTTGCGTCTCGGTTTGGCAGTTAAGCCATGTGGAGACGTAAAAGGTTATTAATAGATTAATATTGGAAAAGAGCCAAAGTATTCCACGAAAAAGTCTTTCATTAGGGTCAAACAAACTCGTTATATACCTTAAGGTGAAATGCGCAATTCAAAAATGGAATTTCCCTTGATTCGCAAAATATTTTCTTTGTGCGAAGCTCAAAAACAAACGCCGAGCAAATTAAATTTTGGCAGCAAAGTTTTAATGTAAATAATCGAGTAAAAATAATCGACCGTGAACACTTTAAAAATTTTACCTCGAAACGAACAAATCAGCAAATAAAAATATTTCCTTTGTTAGCAAATCTTCGTTCAATTAGCGCAAAAGTTAAAATTGTACGAGTTCATAAAAATATTCAATTGTTGAATGTATTGAAATTAATGTAACGCAGGCTTTACGTTAAAACTTGGTACTCTATTACTACAATGCGGGGGGGGGGGGGCATTCTTTGCCCACTACTTTTGGATTCCACAAGTCCATTGTTTTATTAATGGATCCAACAATTACTCGTGACATTCTCTTTCACCTTTCCAATTCATTTTTTCCATACGTGGAATAGTTGCTTTATTGAATAATATCTCGTTACTACTTACTAGCTTCCAAGACATCCAAACTCTGGATGTATTGTTTTGATTAGCCAGATAAATTTTCTAACTAAGTTGGGTTTTGGCAAGAATCAAATTTAAGATAGCTCTTTGTTGTCGGTGAAACTCGAGAGGAGTGAATTTCAAAAACCGTTTTCTTTATTCTCTATTTTCGTCTACTGCTGAACTTCGGTCTGGTCCATACATCATCCATGTTTTGCCAGTGAAGTTTGGCAAGGTGGGCAGATACACGCGGTGTTCGCCTAGCCAAAATCAAACCTCACCTGACTTTGGTTAGTGAAATCCAAGAACAATGGGTATTGTATTGCTCTGCCATTCCTTCTTCCATTCTGGAATCATAACAGAAAGATTAGCAATACGGTAGAGTATTTATCCAACACGGTAAGTCTTTGAGATGCTTTCTAATTTCAGTCCTGTCAAAATTGTCGCATAATATATGGGGCGTCGAAAATTTTTGAAAATGTGGAGAAGCCATCAACAATATTTAGATAAAACAGTGTCTTCCTGCAAACCAGCCGCGGTGGCCATTTGCCAATATTTCCTGTCATACATTAATGTATAACTTGTAATTCATTAAAGTTAATGTTGACATAGTAAAAAAATTTTTTTCCTAAATTAATGCGGGCGTTACGCCAAGGGCGGTTATAAGGGGGAGGGCATAAAGGTCATTATGTTATTATTTTGGTGTTCGTTTTTAGTTATTTCTCATAAATAGCCTCCCCCTAAAATTTGAAACAAATATATTGTAGAATATACCTGGTGACCGACCTTACATCCGATCATAAGAAAATAACATGGGAATGCAACTAAATATACCCAATATATAATATTTTGTTTACTACACTTTAAAAAATTAGTCATCTAGTTTGAATTTCATCGCCATTGTTTACGTTAAGTTGTGTTTACGTTCATTGTTAACAAAATTGATTTTAATCTGTCATCGAAGTGATTTATTGGTAATTGGTTTTCAAACAAATATATTTTTTTGAAAAGCTCGGTTTTGTCATTTTATTATTGTTTTCTTCCAACAATAATTAAAGAACAAAATATAAAGTGTTAGGTATCTTTACCTAAGCCGTGCCTTTCGAGGCGGGGGGGGGGGGGGCAAAAGATTTTAAGGGCCGCAAATATGTATGGGTTTTAAATGAAAAATTTTTTTAAACACAATATCTAGAAAATTTTGGATAAAAAAATCCAAAAAACCGAATGCGATTATTTGATTGGCTGTTTCATAAGGTTAGCCCCGCCCATAGACTTTCTTTTGTTATACAAGTTTGTTTTTAGCATAATTTGGCAATCTGTGCGTGAATAGGTCGCACTATGCGAGTTTGCACATCAAAACCAAATTGGTGACAATTTTAGAGGATACTAAAACTGTCAATCATTTTTTCTCTTTTCTTTTTCATTGGAATACTATAACGCGTATATTATTTATAATATTCATCGCTCAGCTATGATAATTAGTTGCGTAATAATTACTGAAAGATAAAACCATCTTAATGACGATAAAAATAATATTTACTAAAATTATCGATTGATTTATTATATTATTATAAATATAGAATTATTAATAAAAGTGACCTTCTATTTAAAGTTGTAGTTGTATAATATGTCTCTGCGAATAAAATTATTTTTAAAATTTCCAATGTTTTTGTTCACATTTAACGTGGTATGCGAACCACGGTAAATAAACATGACCGAGTCTAATTCCCATTTGGAAGATATAAGTCTCCGTGGCACAAAACTGAAGAAAATTTTCATAAAATATTCAAAATTTTATTTTCAATTTTGAGTTTCTATTTTCAAAACGTTAAAAACTATTCTGTGTTTTACAAAATGAAATATTTCAAAATTGTGTTTATACCACACTTAAAAAGTCTATTAATAATCTAAGTGAGAACTTATTCGAGACAGCTAATTAATTTCGACTGTAATTCTACTTCTTCTAAAAGTAAAAAAATATTTTTAGAGCAAGTACTCTGAAATGAGAAGTAATATTATCCGGTTTTCAAATTTCAGGTTAAAACGTATTTTTTGAAGTGGCAATTCAAAATTTTGTTTTTGAAATGATCCAAATGTCTAAATAATGACAGAAAAAAAATTGTACATTGAAATTTAAGAAAATTTTAGATTTAATTCTTTTATTAAATCCGTAAGAAGTTGGCGAAAAGGCTGAAAATATAGGTCCGTCAGCCTCATCACTATTTTATGATGCAAGTGTGCACAGCATCATGGTAGAAGCAAGAAACGCCAAACATTACTTGGATTTTGAAAATTTTATAAAAAAGTCGAAACGGGAATTTGATGCCCGGTGGAGGGCAGATTTTAAGGCAAACGCAGCTCTCGGCGATTTCGATTTAAAGAAAACTTTGGGAACGGGTTCTTTCGGTCGTGTCATCTTGGTCAGTAAAAAGAAGCAACCGGAAAAAATATTTGCAATAAAAATGATGGAAAAGGCTCACGTGGTTAAAACAAAACAGGTTGCTCACACCATATCGGAAATTCGGATTATGGACGCCATGCGCTTTCAGTTTCTAGTTTATTTGGAATTTTTCTTTAAAGATAATGTTTATTTATTTCTCGGGATGCCGTTTGTTAACGGGGGAGAAATGTTTATACATTTGCGAAATATGAAGAAATTTGATGAAACCCAATCAAAATTCTATGCGGCTCAAGTGATTCTGGCCTTCGAATACATTCACTCCATGGGGGTTATTTATCGGGACCTCAAACCCGAAAATATTCTGATTGATAGTGAAGGTTATCTCCGAGTTACCGATTTTGGATTTTGCAAGAAAATTGATGACCAAAGAACCTACACGCTGTGTGGTAAGTCAAATTAATAAGCCACCTCCATCTGCTGTATTTTCTTCGTGGACGCAAGAAATGCGGTGAAATTCTGTTAATCCATTCATGCGCGCTAGAGGTAAATAAATAACTGAGCAATCCAAAAGAAGATGATGGCAGTTAATGTTTATTATTAAAATATAATCAGTTTTTTGTTTTTGCGCAAAAAAATTGACAAGTCTCTCTTATGTATATAAAGATAAGAGCCCCTTCGCTCCCGCCCACGCTACAACAATATTACGATATAACTTTAGATTATTTATTTTAAAGTGACCGATAAAAATAGCTAATTTATTATAACCGGTGTCGCACAAACACAAACGCCAGGCTGTCTGCTTAAATTTGTTTTTCTCGAGGGAATTAAAAATTTCAAGCGCGAGTCTCGCGTCGACGTTATTAATGCGTGTACTTTAATAATATTAAAACGCAATTGTATTTACGCTGTTTCTCGATATTTTAGGAACACCAGAATATTTAGCTCCGGAAATTATTTTAAGCCAAGGTTATAATAAATCAGTCGATTGGTGGGCCTTAGGAATACTAATATATGAAATGAATGCTGGTTTTCCACCTTTCTACTCTCGAGATCCCATGAAAATTTATGAAAAAATTGTGGCTGGAAAATTTTCAATTCCAGCACACTTTTCTAAAGCTCTGAGAGAGCTCATACCGAATATATTACAAGTCGATCGAACCAAAAGGTAGTTTCGGGATTGCCCTCGTGCATTTTTTAATTTCATTGGATTAATTTTGTTTTAGGTTTGGTATATTGAAAAACGGAACCAAAGATATAAAAACCCACGAGTGGTTTAAATCGATAGAATGGGAGGCATTGTTTGACAAAAAATTTAAGGCAACCTTTAAGCCCAGAGTGAAAGGACCAGAGGATACAAGTAATTTTGATGTTTACGAGGAAGAGCCATTTAGAACAAGTGCAACGGAAGAATATCCGGAAGAATTTGCACAATTTACTGTAAAATAGTTTTAATGTTTGCTAACTAATAAGTATTTTTATGTTAATTACACTAAATTATTCCAAAATTGGATGCTAAGGAACCAGGTACCCAGAACAAAAGGAGAAAATAATTAGGTATGTACAAACTGGGTATTCGGATTAATAGCAATTCTTTCAAATTTAATTTAAACTTGGAATCCGTTTCTTTTTACTTAAAATGAAAGCTTGACTTCTGTTATTAGGTACCTGGTTCCAAACAAATTAACTTTGAAACCACTTCCAATTTTTGTTTTCGCTATATTAAAACTTTTATTTCTATTTTAGCTATTTGATACAATTATAAACGACCTGAGACAAAAAGGTACCCCATATGTGAAATCTCAATCACCTCTACTCATCGTTGCATAAACTTTTTTTTATTTTATGTATAAATATAATTTATAATAAATATGGACCAGAAACAAAGTCAAAATTATGAAAGTTCTATTTTTATTTTGTTTTCATAAAAAAATCTATAAAAATTCAAATTTTTTTTACCAAAAACCATGTTTACCATAATTTAGAAAGAAGACAGGATAGTATTATTCTATATTGCAAATGATTTTCTTTAAATTTTTATTTACCTATCTAATATTTTAAAAAATAGATTGATTTTACAACCACTGGCCGATTGTGATAGCAATCGATGTTTGGGAACCACATGGAAACAAACGGAAAATTCATAACCTCATATTTCAAACTGGTTGTTTGGTTGTTTAAATAATTTGCTTCGTTAATAATTGAAGTACAACAATGAGTGATAATAAACAGAAATTTCCACCATCGGCAAATTTTAAGAGGGCCTCCACTTTAAACACCTTTAAAAAACCTGGTACCCTAAATTCAACCTTCCGAACTGATGTATCTGAAAGTTGTTCGACAAGTGAAGACGTCTTATCGGATTCCTCCCTTGATTTAGAATGTGACTTTGCTTACAGTTCGTATCTACGTACAATCATCACCAATCAAATGATCGAGGAAAAGATTACAAAAAATATGGAAGACATGTTCGATCAGTTGTCCCAACAAATGGAAGTCCTACAGGATCTGGAGGACAAGAAATGTAATTTGGAAAGAGAAGTTAGGAGTTTAGAAGTAAAGATGGAGGTCAGAGAGGTTTATAAAAAGCTGAACGAAATATATTGCGAGGTAACAAAAATGCTGGAAGATTACAACGTTAACAATAATTTGACTGAATGTATCAAGGTTGGTGAAGCAAGTGCATATAACAAACTTTATTTGAAAAATGTTAAACCGTTGGAGAATTCTGATGAATACGATAAATTTTTGAGTGTGATTAAAAAGTGTGTGGACTCGCTTAAAAGGCTAGAGCTTGTTACTTGTAATGCTGCAGAGATACAACTTCTAAGGGATAATGTAAAAAGGTATCGCGACCTGCATACACAATTTACCAGTAAACGTCAGTTGTTAATGGAACGTCAAAGTGATTTTAATCTCAATGCTTTCAAAACATTATCAGATAAATTGGCTGTAATTCATCAATAATTAATAAATTTAAGTTTTCATTATTATATGGTTTAAACTTCATTTGAATAGGAGTAGGAAGTTTAAGGAAGTACTATTTCAGGTGTTGGTGCCAATTTAAATGAATACAACATTATTTGTCTTGCGCTACATTTACTTCGAGTAATAAATGATCACATATAAGATTATTTAAATATATAAAATCATACTAAATTATTTTATAACATAAAATTACGTCTACACACCAATCAGCTAAGTAATCCAGTTGCATAAATTTCCAAAAAGCAAATAAGGAAGTAAAACTGCCTTATTTTTAAATAAGAAAAAAGATACCATCTAATTTCTCGGTGAGCCTGAAATAAATTTCACAAAAAAAAAAAGAAAAGAAGAATTCCTCTTATTTACATTAATCTTAATACTACTTGCATTTCTAAGCTAGTCCACCAGCATAAACAGGAGGCATTAAAGAACATGCTAAAGAATATCGTGCATCAATTTTTAATCATCATCATCTTCGTCATCATCTGACACATATTTCTTCGCCGATCTCTTACGCCTTCCGGGAGTTTTCCTACCTTTAAGTTTAATTTTCATTTTTACTGTTGAATCTGTATCAGATTTATTACCATCATCTTTATCATCTTCTTCTGAATCACCTTCAAGCTCGATCCGTTGCCTAGCATTGGTAAACACAGACTGCAACACTATACTGTCTTCATGTATGTCCGAAGCTTCCTCGTTAAACGTTTGGGCATTTTGACACAACAACATGAAGTCTCGTTCCAAGTCTTGAATGTCCGAGTACTGAAATAATATTTTTTTTATATATATTTTGTTTGGAAAATTAATTTGAAATAAAAAATAAAATTAAGTAGGGAAACTTACTTTGCCTTCGTCAATTTTGGTAACAATTTTATTGATATCCATAGGTCTCCGAATAACTTCGTAATACTCGGGATATTCGCGTCGTGCCGGTAATTTCATAAAAGCTTCACTTAATAATCGACCATCACTGAAAAACAATAAATAAAACAAAAAAGGGGAGGAAAACAAGTTTACCTGTCTGTATATTTTATGACAATGTTCATCAATTTATGCAACTGCCTTCGAATTTTGGGATCTATTCCAGATTGACCCCGTCTTCTTTTAACGCTTGTGCAAGGTTCTGTGTCAGAATCTTCGCCCCTTTTACGCCTCTTCCTTCCCTTTCGTTTCTTAATCTTTTCTTCCTCCTCTTCTTCGTCTTCATAATCGGCACCTTCCTCATCTATAGCTTTTAACCATTCCTTTTCGGTTAAACTGTCAGTGTAATCCACTTCCTTGCGCTGTCTGGTACCTCGACCCAACATGCTTTCGTCAGGTTCTTCATAATTCCAACGTTCAACCTCGGCGTCTTCTTTAACCAGCCAGTCAGGTAACTCACTTTCTTCCAACAGCCTCGACTTTCTGGCATGCCCCAACTTGGCTTCCTCGCGCCTCCTTTCCAAATCCATCTTTTGGAAAGTTTCAAATTCTTCCTCAGAACGAGCAATCATTTGATTTATTGTTTCATCATCGGGAACTTCATTTTCTTCTTCTTCATCATCTCCATCTTGATGTAAAATACTTTGAAGGAACTGTTGACGTTCTGATCCGGTTGATTTTTGATCAAACATACCAGCTTGAATAACTTTCTCGTCCATGTTCAACTTGTAACGAGCAGCAGCCAAAATACGTTCTTCAACTGAATTTACCGTCATCAGACGCAAAACACGAACCTCGTTCAATTGACCAATACGATGAGCACGATCTTGTGCCTGTAAATCCTGATGGGGATTCCAATCGGAATCGAAAATGATTACGGTGTCTGCACTTTGTAAATTTAAACCCAAACCACCAGCACGAGTTGAAAGCAAAAATATGAAAAATTCGCTGTTCTTACAGTTAAATTTCCTCAATAAGTCTCCACGATCTTCCGATTTAGTGGTACCATCCAACCGTAGATATTTAAAATGTCTCCATCCCAAATAATCCTCCATTATGGTCATCAATTGGGTCATTTGACAAAAGAGAAGTACACGATGGTTTGTCGCCTTCAATTTGGGTAAAATTCTGTCCAATAGCTCAAATTTTCCCGATGCACGATACACATCAGGTCTGAAAAGTTAACAAATAAGTGATGGAGATGTAACCAAACAAAGTTTGCTTACCCCGAAATGACACCGCCTGCCATACCAACATGGTCGCAGTATTTTTCCTCAATAGGTTGGAACATAAAAGGGTGGTTGCACAACTTTCTCAGTTGGACTATAGTATTCATGAGTGCTTTAGCACCACCTTTTCCTTTATTGCCCTTTTCTGAACCATCGGTTAATAACACACCTTTACTCTGCATGTGTCTAAAAAATTAAACAAAATTTTTTTATCATTTTTCATAATCTGATTTGACTTCTATTATTTGTTCGAATTAAGAATATTATTAATAATACGTACTTGTATAAAACTCTTTGCAAACCAGACATGTCACATTTGATGATATATTCAACCTTGTCTGGCAGCTGCGACTCGACTTCTTTCTTTAAACGTCTCAATAAGAACGGTCTCAACACTTTATGCAAACGTCTAATAATAAGAATAGTTTCTTCTTCATTCAATTCAACCTAAAAAAATAAAAATTTATCTCTTATTTTTCTTAAATCACCACTCACCTTTTCACCGGTAGTAGCAAACGGTGCGTTAAACCATTGCTCGAATGTGGAACAACTTTTGAAGATCGAAGGTAATAAAAAGTTAAGTAAAGCCCATAATTCAGGTAATTTATTTTGTAGTGGGGTTCCCGTTAGCAATAAGCGGTGTGGTGCTATATAATGAGTGTTCAAAACTTGCGTTAATTTGCAGTGATGATTCTTCATACGATGACCTTCATCAATAATCATGTACTTCCATTGAACCTTTGCCAAAACGCCCTTATCTTTAATAATGTATTCGTAAGTTGTGAGTAAAACATTAAATTTGGTAGATCGCATTTGACTTTGAATTGCTCGTCTACCAGCAGGAGAACCTTTGTAAGAGACTACAATAACGGAAGGTGCCCATTTTTCAAATTCCAAGACCCAATTTGACAAAGTTCTAAAAACCAAAATTAGATTCGTTTAATGTTAATAAAAAAAATATCTTACGATAAGGGAACGATGATTAAATAAGGTCCATTCACTTTCTTCTTTTCCATCAGGTAAGTAATAAGACCAATAGTTTGGATGGTTTTGCCCAAACCCATCTCATCGGCCAAAATTCCATTCAAATTATTGTTAAACAATGAAACCAACCACTCCAAGCCTTTTGTCTGGTACTCTTTCAGGAAACCGTTCACCATGATAGATGCTTGTTCTGATACCATTTCGTGCACGGTATGTGCAATACTGTAATAGGTCTGCTCTTCAGTTTTATACTCATCGTCTTCACACTTTGCCTTCTTAATTACGTCTTTAGCTCTCTCTTCATCGGTTTTCTGATTCTCAGTTTTTTCTGTACACAAACGATTAAACTCAAGATAATTAAATAAAAAAGTTAAGAAATTTTACCTTCTTGATCATCATCGGAATCTTCGTCATCTGTATCGGCCACTTCCCAACCGGGATGTACTTCCAACCACTGATGAAGCTGGCTAAGAAGCGGAGCTTCCTCGCCACTTAAAACTTTTCCAGTGGTGCTTTCGATTACGGTAACAGGTTTATCAGATCCTTGGGAACCATCATCATCCAGTTCCATTTTACCCTCGGCACAGTGCTTCTTTTTCCTCCTCCTTTTCCGTTTCTCATCCTCTTGCTGCTTTCGCCTTTGTTCCAACTTGTGCTGCTTCACCATCTCAGTCAAGTTACTAATATACTCATCGGTTTGTGAGAGTAAGAAAGCCAGCCTCTTATCTTTCTTTTGATCAATAAGTTTACGGTAACCTTCTTCATCTTCAGCCATCAACCTCCTCATACGCTCCTTTTCTATACGCTCTTGTTCCTTCTTTTGTTCTCTTTCGGCATTAGCGTGATAATTCATAACTGCTTTATTAATTCGCGCCAATTTAGCTTGATTGTTACGATGAAACTCCTTAAAATCTTTACCATGTTGTAACACACAGGTAAGAAATTCTTGATGCTTTTGACGACGTTTGCGTTCGGCGTCCAATTTTTGCTGCTTCTCCAATTTTTCGGTGGCACGAGCCTCTCGCAATCCCTGTCTTTTGGTTCTTTTATAGGCTTTTACGTTGACAGCTGTTTCTAGGGTTGTGTCGCGCCTGGTACATGCAATTATTTCACTTCGAAGTTGACGTTGGAAATTTAAACAGCGTAAAGCTCGCAATTCTATTTGAGCTTTAATTCGCAAGTCATCTGACATGGTTGTGGGTAAATTTTGAAGTTGTTCCAATCGAGAAGCAATTCTTGATGCGATTCTAGAAATAAAAAATTGTTTAATAAAAAAAACTTCAATTTTCAGGATGCCAGAATATATACCGATTTTCGCGTTCTTGTAAAATCAGAATAGGATCGATGCCGACTGGTTTTGGAAGCGATGTGACGCGATTTTGCTTTGGTGGTGGATGTTGCTGCTGTTGTTGAGGGTGCTGCTGTTGACCTTGGGGCGGGGGTGGTCCACCTGGTTTTATACCCTGTGGTACAGAAGGTACATTTTGTGGTTGATTAGGTGGTTTCAATCCGGCAGGCTGAGGCTAGATTACAAATTTTTATTTACAAATGCGAATCATTCGAATAAGACAGTATTTTCTATTTTTATCAAATTTGATTTTTTGATGCTATGCTTTGTAAAAGTTGAAAATTACCTGTGGGACAGGCATGCCACCGGCTGGTGGTGCATTTGGCGGACCTGTTGGGCCAGGTGGTCGCATTATTTGAGACGGATTTGGACCTTCCGATGGCGGAGGTTCCGAGTTTTCGTTAGGCGCACCACCCTATAAATTCGTATCAATGCACTGCTCGTAAATTTGTTAAATAATAGCAATAGAAAGTGACTAATAATTAAAATATTCGAACAATTATGTTGGAAAATATGTAATGTCGAATGATAAAAATCAATATTCAAGGCCAGTAAAAATATAACATGCAAACAGTTTATTTTTAAGGACGATTTTCACGTAAAAACTACTCATTTATTTTTAATTAACCAACACCTTAATCAAAGTGTAACGCAAACTAGATAATTATACTACCTATAGCTGCAAACTACATCTGATCTACTAATTAGCACTAAGCATAGCATAAAAAAATTATAGGCAACTACATAAACCCCAATATAAAGCTATTTGTTCGTGTAACAAATTATAAAGAATTCACAACAAATTAATTTGAGAATTAATATAATATAAAATATCAAAATTTGTGGTGAACCCTGTATAATTTTTATCTGCGTGCTAGAAAACTAGAAAATACTGATGCTAATATTCTCAAATGATGCACACTATTGCAAATAAAATTCAATATTTTGCAAGAAATTAAAAGACTTACCGGTTGACCAGATGGTGGACCACCTTGCGGTTGATAAGAACTTGCTGGTGGTGGGGTGGGACATTGTGGGGATCCATCAGGGCGTTTACCTTGCACTGCCAAATTCATCTGAGGATTTAAAGGTTGATTTCGTGCCAACATACGATATGCCATAATTTGCGCCCTGCAACAAAAATATCATAGTTTTTAGCACTGAATTAAATACCTAAGACCTGGTTGTCTTATGTCCGTTTGCATCATTTATATTTAAATTGTGAAGTGCCACTAATTTAATTCGTGAATTAGTTCAAATAAGATTTAAGGGAAACCTAAATTTAAACTGTAGGTGGTGCAAGCCAACATTAAAGTTTACACCCGAGTTGATTTGTAAAGGTCATGTTGATGCTTATCAGTTGTTTGTTATTGAAATTTTTACCTTAATTGCTGCATTTGTATCTGACTGAACGGAGTCGATCCATTAGTACGAGCACGCAGAGATAATAGTTGGGAATATCTCGGATCCTCTTGCATTCCTCTTTCTTCCATCGAATCTATTGCTCTTTGTAATGCATTGAGATTTTCTTGACCTTGAGGACCAGGTTGGCCAACTTGACCAAGTGGTGGACCACCTGGTGGAGGGCCTGACGGGGATGGACCACCTGGTGGCAAACCTTGAGGGCCCGGCGAAGAGGAAGTGTTCTAAAATTTAATTTTTTATTATTTTTATTTTCTTTTTTCTATGCAAAAATGTTTATAGGTGCATAATTGTTTTATTCCTTCCCATTTCCCCTGCGTTTCCAACAAAGGTCGTTCAGATTTATTAAAAATTTAGAAATCTATGTATACATAAGTTTAAAGATACATTAAGCATCAAAATCCGGGCTGTTATCAGGAATTACTAGGAAAAAAAAATTCGTTTTGCTTTGGTCTTTAACTAAATATTAACATTTTTAAAAAGAAAACAAATAGGAGAAGCGTTAACCTCGTCTAATAATAGAATATTACTGCATTGATGAGAAAACCACATCTGTGTGAAGTAATTCATATAAAATGGACGAAGAAATTCAAAACTATTTTGACTTTGTGTTGGATTTGGTGAAACATTGCGGAAAGGTATAACATTATTTTAAATAAACAAACATGAATAACTTTTTTTAAGTTGATATTAGAAGCTAACGACGTGGTCGTGAACACAAAGAAGGTTGAATGGGACGTGGTAACACAATATGATCATATGATTGAAAACATACTAATTAAAAATATTAAAGAAAAATATCCAACTCATAAGTAAGTTGACTTACGGCATATTGTTGTAAAAAAAACATTTCAATAAATAATTATTAAATTAAAATACAACTACTGTTCACATAAATAACTGATCTCACTACAGATTGACCTTGACTTAAATCTGACTGCTTTTCCATGACATTGTTATTTACGATAAAAACTTATCAATCTTTAAACATTTCAGATTTATTTGTGAAGAAGATTGTTCTAACAAAAGTGTTTTACCAACTCTAACAGACGAGCCGACGTGGATAATTGATCCAATTGATGGAACTGCAAATTTCATCAGAAATTTTCCAATAAATGGAATTTCAGTTGGTTGTGTAATTAATAAAATTGAAACTATAGGAATTGTGTACAACCCGTTTGCAAATGAACTATACACGGCTGTTAGAGGCAAAGGTGCCTATTTAAATGGAAATACTATTCAAACAAGCAAAGTTGAAGGTAAACATTTGAAAAACTAATTTTATAAAATTATAGCTTTAATTTGTAGATATTATTAAGTCGCTTTTCTGTTGTGAATTATCAGTCGCAGGACGGGAAGAATTGAGGGATATTTACTTCTACCGCTTCAAGCACCTAATTGGTGTAAATCAAGGGTAACTTTTAGATTAATCCAATAAAAAAAAGTACTATCGTAAATATTTCAGAATTCGTTCATTAGGATGTGCAGCTCTAAGTTTGTGTTACGTTGCTCAAGGGACTTTAGATGCATATCAAGTAGATGGTTTGTCACCGTGGGATGTAGCTGCAGGAGTGCTTATCGTGCGTGAAGCTGGTGGCTTCGTGGCCAGTTCGACTGGAGAGCAATTCGATGTCATGAAACCAGATCTTATTGCAGCTAGCAGTGAAAACTTGGGCGTAAAATATCTCGAGATTATGAAAAAGGCAGACAACGAACGTTTAAATACAGTGAGATAAAAATGGTAAATTTATCCAGCCAACATCTTAGAAAATAATGAACTTATTCTTTTACAAAAGTTTTTCAGTAGCAAACTAAAAATGGCTTAAAATTTTATCAGCGTTGATTCAATTTAATTTAAGCTGGGCTAAATACTGAATTAAGCCTCGACAATCAATAATCAGTAAGTAGTCAACCTATTTTCATTCTGTATGTATTTTAAAATAGCTGGTCGAGGATGTTGGCAAAAATGCAGAACTTTAACGTCACAAAAAACATTATTTTTTAAAGAAATGAAAGTTTATATTCGATAAGGAAACTCCTCGACAGTACACAGCTTTGTTTTTTGAAGCATGCACCAATGCCATTTTAGCTTGCAAATTTGTATCATTCGTCATCGTAAGATTGTGCTCTGAGCTTTTTGAGCAAAATATGATTGGTGGTGGTATTTTGTAATAATTCATAAACAAACAAAGTTAATATGACTATGCAGCTACAAACTTAAAGAAATACATTTTTAAAAATTATATTGCGTAGCTGTGTAGTGGATTCTTCAAATAAAACAATTAAATAAAGCAAAAACTGTAATTTCTTACCTGTACTTGTTGTGGATGTGGGATCGGCATTGGATGACCAGGATACGGCTGTCCTTGTTGCATATTATGTCCCTGTGGCATACCGTGAGGTGGTGGTGGTGGACCAGCCTGCATTCCAGGATGGCCTTGAGCACCCAAGTGTCCTGGAGGTGGTGGTCCACCGTGCGGATGAGGAACACCTGGATGATTCTGTGGGATGTGATTTTGAGGTGGACCATGTGGTACGCCAGGATGATTTTGTGGTAGATGGTTTTGAGGCGGACCTCCCGGATGATTTTGCATTGGAATACCAGGATGTGGTTGTGGTGGACCTTGAGGCCCTCCTGGGTGACCGCTCATGTGTCCGTGATGGCCAGGTAAAGGAGGTAAACCTTGATGTGGATTATGACCTTGTTGTGGAGGTGGACCACCCGGACCCATTATATGACCTGGTGGTAAACCTGGATGTGGTTGTCCTGCAAGAGGGTGGCCATTTGGTGGAATTCCCGGTGGACCATGCGGGCCTTGCGAGTTTGGCCCCATAGAATGTGGATGTTGTCCCGGACTTGGCGGCATAGGCGACATATTTGGGTGTCCTGGCGGCGGACCATTTACGTGACCTCCCATCGGCGATGGTCCCTGGTACGGACTATGGGGAGAAGGCGGAGGTGCTGGACTTTGAGTCCGAGGACCTATTGGGCTTGGCGCCTGGGGCGGCGGCATAGGACTACTCTGAGGCGAAGGGCTCGCCATTTTTTCCAACTACCTAAATAAAAAAATTAAAATATTAAAGGCAAGCCTACGTAAATTCCGTAGGTTAGATCACCCTCTTGACCGAACAAGAATGTAATCTAACCCTAATAAAAATTTAATGTTTTGGTGGGAACAAAGCTTCGCCTACTTCTGCATTGATTACATTTTTATAGTTCGAATTTCACCGACCCACATAATAGTATTTCGACAATCAGGTAAGTGCTAATTTGGTAAATTTTAAATTGTATTGCAACAATAATAAAGGTAATAATAGCTTCTTGTATTCTTAGAAAAAGCCGCTTGGTCGTATTTTTCCATCAACTTAGTCAGCGTAATTTCACACATTCGGCTTTTTTCGTAACAAATTGATAAGCGTAATGTAAATAAATTCAACAAATAAGACTTACTTGCTCGATTTATTATTATTATAACATTTTAAAACTTAATTTAGGCTTCGATTTTAACTAAAACTCGTAATACACCACGGCCATATTGAAAAGTCACCAAACTGTTATTTTGTTGTAGGTGCCACCATCTGTTGTGAATCACCGTAATCTGATCAAAGTTCCGAAATGGAAGAATTTTCAAATTTGAAAGGTTATTTGACTGAATTTGAATATCCCAATATAAATTTGATGAACGATGATCAAATCGACGAGATATTTTCAGCCCAAAATCGACCCTTCTTATGTAAATGGCTGATGAAGCACATAAATTCACAATTTGCCATGGCGAAATTATCTCCTATATTTTCGACAGTCACTCAAACATTTCTTGCCGATTTTCTTAGCCAGTGTGGATTTTGCTTACCTTCTAACAAACTGGATTTTGTACAAAAAAGTAGTTCGTTAAGTAAAAAAGAAGAGGTAAGTAAATATAAAAGAAAAACTAAGAATATTTAGAATTAGATGGTTTTTTCAGATCGAAATTTTTCAACGGATATTTGAATTTTTACAAAATTCACAAGACGGCAATGAGAACACCGAAAACACAGTCAACACTTTGGAGTTGGAAATCTTTTTGAAAAAGGATCTCAATCTATTTCCTGCTATCGGAGATATTAAGCTGAGAAGTTTTGACAAAAGAAAAGAAAAGTTTGAATACCTGAATAGCGAAATAAATAATTTAAAACAAACACTCGAGAATTACACCGAAACCGATTCAAATTTGAATAATTGTTGTTCGTGGGGTCCCGAAGAGACCAAAAGCAATCTCGATAATTTTCGTAGCAACATTTTAAAATTAAGACAAGCTAGCTCTTACGTTGTTTCTTGTACAAATAACTCCGATACTTTCGTTGCGGATTCCAAGGTTAAAGAGGAGCTTGGTGATCAATTGGCTATTTGTAGTTCCAAGACAAAGGAGATTGTTAAGGTAAGAAGTTCAGAATGGTAATTTTCTGAAAAGTTCTATAATTTTTTTGTATTTTAGTACTTCAGGAATATTAACGAAATACAAAACACCGAGTTTAAAAAATCGTTTTGTAAGTTTTTGGAACAAGACGAGATCTTCAAACTTAGTCAACAGCTTTCAGAAAATTCCGCTAAGATTGTAGAATCAAAGTAGCTTTTTTATTTTTTTAATACATTTCTATAAAATATTTTCTAAATTTATTTAAAAAAAATAAACATGAAGGATGGATCGATTAGCCCTCTTAAAATCAGAATTTGCCTTCGTTCTACAAATTAATTGACTTCAGTAATAATTTGAACGAAAAAACATTTGATTATATCTATATGTAATGGCAGTAGTCATCGAAGGATCTCCTGAGTAATTGTATGAAGTAATTTTGCTATATCGGATAATTTTTGTACCTCGGGCGATAGGGTGCTACTCTTCCGAAACAGAGTATTAAATCTTGAATATGAATTTATTATTATAATAGGTTATAGGGAGGGGGGGTGATTATCATCCTTGATTTTGTCTTTAATGATGCAAATTTAGGATTTAAAAATCTGTTGTATTTATGAGTGAAAAATTTCTCTTCAGTATAACAAAAAATAAATTACATTAAAAAATAGCGAATTACATTTCAAACTCAGGAAGATTGGTAATTAATTTAATAATTTCGTAATCATCTTCATTCATATTTTCCGCGATATCAAAATGATCAACTTCTTTAACCAGCATGTAGTCGACCACTTTGCCTAGAGATCTTAATTTTGTGTACAGCGATTGAGATTGTCGTATAAATGTTGGACTTTCATATTCTCCGACGACGATAAAAAATGAAACGATACCGCTTTTATGGGTTTGTAGCAATGGGCTTAGTCGTTTCGCTGTTAAGGGATCTAATTTTAAGGCGTTATTGACGTAGGATTTTTGCAATTGCGTTAAATCATATATTCCACTTATCAAAATGGCAGCTTTGACTAAATTTTGATCTGCTTCTGGTAGAGTAGAAAAAAATGTTTGGAATAATGATGCCACTAAGTGGGCTCCCGCTGAATGTCCAGAAAGGTATATTCCCCTAAAAGAAATTTAAATTTAGAATTCAAGGTGGTGACTGCGGCTCTCAGTCATAGAACTTTAACATTTTTTGCATTTTTTATTTATTTATTTTGTACAAAAAAATTTTAAAACAAAATTAATTTTGTATGCTTTGTAACGGCTGAAATTAGATAGGAAAATTTCTAAAATTACCTCGGAAATAATTAACTGTTAATATTGATAATAACAACAACACAAATATTTATATCAAATTGAAAGTTATTTTATAATTAATTGAGCAATTTATTTTAAAATAACAAATTTGTTTTGTTTTTCTTTTAGTTCCAGGCCTATCGCTTTTGAAGTAGTTTTCCACAGTTTCATGTCCAATTTAAAACTTACATTTGGAGGTTTGTATGATATTACATGTTAAAGTCCTATGACCGAGAATCCTGGTCGTTGCCATGCAAATAGTTACCTGGATCCATTAGTTTTGGCGTACTCTACACAATATTGGAAAGCTCTTTGAATTTCTTCTATAATTTCTGATAAGGTTACTTCTGGGCACAAATCGTATCCTAATATTATAACTTTAAATTTAGCCTTATGAAGAGGTTTTACGACGTAGCTCGATAATTCCCTACTCAGCTCCTGCCACATTCCTCCATGGACGTATATAAAAATTGACGATTCTGAAAATAATGCATATTTATAAGGTTTTAAAATTTAAAAAAATGGCAGTCAACCCCAGCTATTTTAAAAATTTTTGTTGGTATTTTTAAAGTTATTTCCTATGATAATAAATGTTTTTGTACGGATATCAAACAATTCACTATGATATCCGTTCAAAAACAGCAGCCGCAAGCCGCATACTCTTCCATTCTTCATTAGATTTAATTTTTATTAATTGGCGCCTATAGCCACGATAAACTGGAAGTTCCTATTTGTATGATGAAGATAACACTTTGCAGGCATAAACCACTAACAGGGAATGAGTCACCACGTGAGGGAGATTGGACAAGGCACTTCCAAAAAGAGAAATAGTGTTGTTTGAAAAAACTTATGTGAGCATTTTTTTTCAGTTTTTAAATTATTATTTTTGTTTTTTAATTTTATAAATTTTACCTTAGGCAGCCTAAGCATAGATAATGGTAACTATTTGGCAATGGTAAAAAGAGACCTGCAGTTGAACTTTTTTTTTAAATTGATTAGTTTCGTTTGCATTTTTGAAGCAACATTTTATAATTTCAAAATCAATATTTTATGTTATCTTTTAAAAAAGCAAGCAGTAATTTTCCACTTATTAATTTAAATTCATTAGCAAATCTGTTGGATCTTAATCTATATTATTTTGAAACTGCTTTTTGAAAAAAATTTAAAAAATCTGATAATATTTTGAAAATTGACCTGTTTCGCCTTGTTCCTGATATTTCAGAAATTATTTATTATTGATATTTTCATAGTAAATGCAGCATAAATCTTTTGTTAAAAAGCAATATAGCGATAAGGATTAATAAGGCCAACTTTTTCTAATTACCATTATCTAAGCGATATAAACAATAAAAACTTCATAAAATGAGCTGCATAGCATAATTTTCCTGGTTCGATATAATTCTAAAATGTACTTACCGTTAGGCAAATCCGTCCCAAAAATATCTAATTTCTCCTTTGGACCAGGTCCATATGGCACATTGAGTTGACATGGAATGGTTTTTTTTACTATATTGCTAGCTGAAATGAAACATCATTTATAATTCGTTCTACGAGTAAAAACCAAGTGTTTTACCTTTTGATATAAATTCTTGATGCTTTAATATGATTTCTTCGGCTCGATATCGACGGGAGAACCGGCTGGGCGAAAATTGCATATCTAGGTCTTCCTCGGCACTCATGTTAAAAAATTGTCTTGAATTTATGTGTGTAATATTTTGTTGATATGGTTCTATATTAAATTATCTTATATAAGGTCAAATAATTACACAATAATTAACACAATCGCTTTAAAAACTACACTGAGACTTAACGGTCAACGATTATATACTTTATATTAAAATTACAGCAAATTTATTATCTATAAATTCAACCATTTGGTTAGTTTGTGGTTTACGTTGTTTATTTTATTCTATTTTCATTTAGATCACAGTCAAAAGGAAGACCAACAAGTGTGTAGGTATCACTTGTAAATTTTTATCTTTTATTTTTATTATCATTTATAGGTTTCTCAAACTTTTCTGTATATTATTCAAAAAAATAAAAATTGATAAAAAGAAAAAATTACCAAGAGATAAAAAAAAGGTCGGATCTTTACTCTCGAACGAGAAAATGGTACTGATAACAGCAATTTTAAACTCCTGGATGAAGAACTCGATGCTATCATCTATAATTCGCACGTGTGGGGGCCACTCTGCGGGTTTGCTGCTGAGAGCTTTTGCCATTCAAAGGTGGGCATTGCGCATGGAAGCCAAGTCTGCTAATCGCGATGTTTTCCCAATAACTCATAAAGAAATGCATTGTTATGACACCTGTAAAATGCCTAATATTCAGTAACTAATTATCAGTAACCAACGAAAATTAAGAAGTAGAGAGGCTATGACTACATAGACCAGTTTTTTAAAGTCTAATTATATCGCGAATTGAGTCCATTAGATCAAAGTTATTCCCATTTGAAAATTAAATCAAGACCAGCTCGAAAGGAGAGAGGGAAAAACAACTGACATTTGTGGTTGTAAGCGAAGTTAAGAAAATAGAGAAAAAAAAAAGATGAAATTACAGCAAAGGTCATAAAAATTGTCTTTCGTGGAAATCTCTGGAATTCATTAGAAATATTTGGAATTCATTGGAAATAATAGTAATTTTTTGGAAATCTCTGGAATTATTGGGAAACCGTTGAAATTCATTGGAAATCACTGGAATTCCTGGGAAGGCAGAAAGCTTACTAATGCCGAAGCCAGCTCAGCAGCCTCAGCAGTTAAGAATCTTCTACATATATGGTATACGGTACTGAGGACGATTAATGACTCAGAAATACAACGTCTAGCGTTCATCCTTAATTATACAAAAGTGTTGAAAATATTTACATTTCTGTAAATGCACGAACTCGGACGATAGAAACCAAATTTTTATATAATATTATTCTCATTGAATCCTTGAAGTGAGAAGTTCATATCCAATAGATCATGGTCTTCACACTTAAAACACCCAAAGCAGATCTATTACATTTTAGCCAAGGACTTAAAAATCCTTGGAAAAAATTTCCAAACTCAAAATCTTGAAAACATCGCGAAAAACAAGTTCAAGAATGAAAAATCCTGCTCCTGTTGAAGCTGCTTTCAATGGAATGGGTCGATAACGCCTTTAAAATCTATTCATTTTTAAAAATTCTGGCCAAGTGAAAATTCAAAATAATTTTAGTTCCTCATTATAATTTTTAAACAAACATTTCGTTAATTTTTTAAAACTAATTGGATACATGATGATAGACTGATTACGTCAACGAAAACCAAACATTATAATAAATCGAAGGTAAAGCTAGCAGCTCAACATTTAAATATTAATCCCACTTACTTTGCGTGTTATTTGCCGAAACTTTTGACTTTTGAAAAACGCACAGCACTACATTTGTTGTTCACAATGAGCTATTCTAATATAAGTTTGCTTTTCTGCGTATACATATATTGTCATCACTTACCGTTATTGAGATAAAAAGTGTTGTAAATATTTACTGTAAAAATTAGTTTACTTAGCCATTTTTTAATTCCATTGTATCGCAAATGTGCAACTATGCTATTTAAATGTTTAAAAACCAAACTTCATTTTACTGCCGTCTGAACCCGGCGAGAAACCACACGCAATGTTGTTTTTGGCTCTCGATTTGTTAAAATTTAAAAATGCATGTTAATTATATTAATTTATTTACTTATGCAGCCAGCAGAGAAGGTCAATTTACGAAATTTTAGCTCGAAAATTAAAGAAAATATTTCAAATCCTACCTTACTCGAAATTTATAGCTATTTAAATTATTTTCTTGTGAATTTGTATTTTAAATACATTGTTTTCTATAATATTTAAAATAAATAATTGTAATGTTAACCTTGTATTTAAAAGATTATGTAACGACGAATATTATTTTTTGGATTTTATGAAAGACAGAATAAATTTTTTCATAAATTTATTTGACATACATAATATTTGATATAATTAAAGAATAAGTACAATCATATCACAGAATAAAATAATTAAGAAAGGCATTTTACACAAAAGAAATGGCCGTAAACGTTAAGGTAGCATATTTTGAAAACGTGATATGAATTTTTTGATTACTATTTCTAATGGGTAACTTATTTTATTACCGACAATATATTAATAATTACAACATTTATAATATCAATATACATTATAATTATTGTTATTTACTATTATTTATAAAACCCGTTTTCTCCGAATACAGCTGATAGCTAGTAAAAGAAGATTGAAAATAATTTTTTCCACAAAAAGTAAAAATATTATTTATACAAGACACCCATTCATGTTTCACTTAATTTTTTTTATTTAAATAAACAAACTTATGTATTGATTAAAAATTGTGTGTTTGTGAGATATATTTAGACGTTAAACTTTTGAACTATGATAATTCGTAAAATTAACTTCAATTATCACGAATTTGATTTTTTTAGTTTTATAATTCAAAAATAATGACTACTCTAAACTTAATTAGAAATTATACTTTGGAAAAGAGCCGGATTTTAGAAATTTTCGTAAAATAAGACCAAACCCTCAGAGTTGCAATGGGCACGAAGGTGCAGTTTATCTTTGAAGTCGACCAGGCGCGCGCCCACCCTGTTATTAATTTAAAGGCAAAAGTGTATGTTTTAAATTTCGTAAATATAAAACTATTTAAATATTTATTTTTGTGCTTATGAACAATAATTTTAAGGTCAAGTTGACAGATTTCAGATATAACAGTGCCCATTAGAATTCCTGCAAGCCGGCCCTGTTCTGCAGTTTATTGAAATTTTAAAATAAAATTAATCGTTTTATTCTTTCAATTGTAGAAATCAATTACATATAGTAATTAAACTGCCGAAACATTTTCTATACAATTTATTTGCAATTATCAAACAGGGTTAACTCAATCGAAAATACAAATTCAATTTTCCGTAATCATTTCCATTTAATGTTTGATTCAATAAAAAAATCAGGAGGATTTCAAAATGTTTACTGCAGGAGAAACCAGATTATTTTCAGTTGGAAAAGAAAACTTTTGTGAAAACTGAATTTTTCTTATTATTATATACAACAAGTTTCAAAACTCCTAAACGTTTATCGACCATCTCTGAAGAGAAAATTATTAGTCAAGTTATCATTTCATAGTTATAGAAGGTTTTCCTTTTGGAGGAGGAACAGGTGAACTTGTTGCGCTTCGCGATACTCTTGGATGTTCCGGAACGGTTAATTTTGCTTCAGTAGATTTCCATGATTGTGTGGTTTCGTTGGAAACATAACTGTGATCGGTGGTTGTGTGTCTGCTTAATGATTGAATAGGAATTCTATACAAACGAAGTGGACGTAGCTCTGGAGAAGCTATAAACAGTAAAATAGAAAACTGATTTTAAAGTATACTACTTCCTACCATTTGGACTTGATGGTGGTGTGTGCCTGTTTAGATCATTAATTTTTGTTTCCACTGTTAAATGATCACTTTTAGTGTAGAAAAACTCAGGTGCAGTGGTGGAAAAGAAAACATCGTTTTTGCATGTCAGCAACTGGAGTTTGGGCATGGTCATGGTGTGCACTAAATTTCCATTCACGATGAGGCGGATTTCCATTGTATTAGCAGTAAATGCGATTATATACGGAAAGGCGCATACTAAAATTAAATTTATATTATTTTAATAGTAATTTATATGTAATAACAATATGTTTCACCTATATCAGTTGGAACCGAATTCCAATGGAAGTCGTACTCCATGTGTGTTGATTTATCTTCGTTTAGTTTTTGAAAATGGCATGTATCTGGAATAAACAACAATTTTATAGCGTATATGTTAAAATTTACACAACATCATGTTTAAGTAAATCATTAGAAAATCACAAAAGTGTTAATTTGTTAATTGCAGGCCATGTACCGAGCAATTTTTATTTAATGTTAAAATTAGTTGATAATTATTAAAATCGGGACATAGATTAGAGGAGTGACCTGCTACGCTCGACTTAACTTAATCGCTTTCTTAATTTATTTGAGAACACAAATTCACAAACAAACAAACTACGAAATTTTCTTTGCCATTTGACGTCTTTTTTATTTTTGTTTCTAAACTCATTATTAAGTTATAAATTTCTTAATGCTGCCCACTTGCACCGCGACATTAAACTGTAGTTAAAGGCTAACTAATGCTTATAATGATATTAATAAAACAAAATAACGTTAGCTGCCGTTAAGCGATGAAATTCGTTGGCTTAAAAATTTTAAGCTATAGTTATCGACGTAATAAATATAACCGTAAAATTATTAATTAAATACGTACGTGCCTAGTGCCACTTTACCATTAATGATGGCTAATAAAGGACGATAATCCATCTAGTGATAACTCATAAAAGTTGACTAGTTGTAAAAAATAAAAGCTTGTAGTTCGACATTTTTTCAAACTAAACTTTTTGAAATTATTAACATGCAAAGGTCATAATTTGTCAAAAATGTTTAATTTGACGAGCGCAATTGATGACAGAAGCTATTTTACATTAAAAAAAACATCTATTGTTTCGTGCCAGCTGCTCGGCGGTGCTTTTAAGCTATTAAGATGGACCACATCATCTAGATCTAGATGATCTGAAGATCATAATAATAATTAAGATTCAAACTTTCGATGTTTTTCTCAACGCAGGATAATCCTTTCCTTTCAAATTAAAATTGCTAAACCTAAAATGCACTTACGGTTGTAGCAAAGAAGAAGCTGGACTTCTTGATCTTCGTATAAGTCCAAGGCGGCTACCAAATTAACTTTTGCTGCTTCAACTGTATGGAGATTTCGCGCAACGCCTGTCCGGCCGTTCACGATATCCCAGTGGTTTTTATAGCCCACACACAGAAGTATATCGCCCTGAGGTGAGGAATTATTTAACCCATAATCAAGAACGGTCAGCATAGTAGGATTTTCGTTGAGCATCAATTCCTGAAAAGCAGCAGAACTTAAAATTTGCGTTCCGTTTATTAACGAGTTAATTGAATTAGGAACACATTTCAGTTGTAAATAGATCGGAGTAATTGCGTCAATGTAATTGCAAATTAGATTAACTAAAAATAGATAGCGAGCAAAATTTATATACAGTGTATTCCTGAACATCTGCAAAAATTCTCCTACTGCATTCTTTGCATAATGGAAAAGATGTTTCCAGATGAAACGATGGTGCTTCGGATGAAACCATTTTGCTTACCCATAAAAATGTAAATCCGTCGACCGTATCCATATCGTTTGCTGGGCACCAAGCCGTCCACGCGGCCGAATGTTTCCATTGAAACATCAATATTTTTTTACCTATTGCTACACACATACGCAGTCTGGAACCACCTAAAAAATAATTGTATAATTTAATGGTCTCTGAATGTTAGTTTTCAATTACCAGGCCTGGAGAGAGCGTACAAATGAGTACCCCGAGAACGTTCAAGTCGATGTTCTTTGAGCTCGTATCTTGCACGTGGCTTCGTTATTGCTTCAATTGCGGATAACCTAAACACGTATATTTTCCCTTCTCTACTTGAATGACCACCCCTAAGCAATAAAATTCCATGCGGTTCTACGACATTTAATTGCCTAACTTGTAGCGATCGATCAAAAATCATCCTGTGGGATATTCCGTCTGAAAGTGAGCCAGTTAGAATGATAAAAAAACAAAAATTTAATACAACCTTCCACTGTATAAACAGCGTCTTCCGTGGCGATAACTAATTTATTTTCGCCCCAGGAATCGGCTGAAAGTATCGAACTTGTTGGAAATACCGGATAAAAACAATTGGCTTCCCAAGGAGATCTTTTCAGTACAGTTCCGCTGCTACCAGCGGACGCCAGGCTTGTTGGAGCATCACCTCTAACAATAGCTTCGAGTTTTAATGCTTGGCCTATTCTTACAAATTCAATTTGCCTAGAATCTTCCTTCAGACGAGAATGTTTTGGTGTATCAGCCACGACGTCCGAGAACGCTCTTCTGTTCAGCATTGTCTGAAAATTTTAATTTTTAGAACAGGCATCAACTTTAGAGCGATGTCTTTATATTTTTAATGAAATTTGTTTGTGATTTTAATGAGAATGCTGAGAGATAAGTTGTGAACGAGAATCTTAGTCGAATGCTAATTTAATAAATTTCAGTATTGGAAATTGATTGCAATTATCTCTTTCAGAATTTACTTCTTATCGTAATCGGATTATTCGCTGACCTGTAAAGCTTTTAAAATTGTGTATATTTTCTGCAATAATGTTGGCTGTCTCATACAGGGTGATAATAAAAATAAATTTGAAACGTTTTAGATTTTGTTTTCCCGAGAAAACCTCGCTGATGAAAATGTGCTGATGGAGTGCTCGGAGAAACCCCCCAAGTGCACGAATGTATGAATAAATTCAGGTAAGTATTCGAGAATTTTTCAGTATGTTTTTATGAACACTGTGTATGAGTATGCAAAGTCCATCGACCGTTATGAGCTGTTCGTGAAATAAATATCAACGGGTTTAGAAATGTGTATTGCAAATAATTTTCATGTGTTTATTCAACTTTAATTATTAAAAAGCTCTAGACCATAATATTTGCAAACCACACGACAGAATTTTCACACGTTAACATTTTACACTTTTTGCAATAATAATTAAAAATTTATTTGCATTTCACGCTCTAATAGCATAAACTTTAATATTTCGACAAGAAAGGTTTCATAATTTTAAGTTTCAAATTTAATTTTTAAAGTTTAATGAGACTTTGGAAGATGCAAATGAGTTGTATACATTAAATCGATAAAATTGTATGGGGAATATTTTTTGTTTTTTTTTCTTCGGGAACACTTCGACAACTTGGCTGATTGGAAATTTAAGTAATTTGATTTTAAAAGTTTGCACGGATTAATGAAATGCTTCGATTTAATTTTGTATTAATCCGTGGTTGCTGATGTCAACCACTCCCTCGAGAAAGATGCATCAAAATTAGTCTGGTTTTACTTTGAACTCGGTTCGTACGGTCAAATTTTAAACAAGTCAGTTGCTTCCATAATATTGAAAATGGAGTTCCAATGGGGATTCAAAAAGAGATTTCTCTAAGGCGCTACTTTTTGTAGTATCGATTCCATTACAAAATGAATCATCAGCTAAAATGCGGAAATAAACTCTAACCGAAAATGTAGGTAAATGTAGGCAAATCTGAACTTATACTGGGGTTATGGTCAATGCAAATTAAATGAACTTATTTTTTAAATAAACCAGAAATAAATTCGGTCTAACAGAAGCCTATCGAAATAATTAAGTCGTAGCGACGCCAGAAGTTTACAAAGGAAACTATTGAAAATATGATATCCGACGATGTAGATATACATATTATTTGGGAAACTTGAAACCTTCACAATAAATTTATTTCGGAATAAAAAACATCTGCCATTCAGGATCAATTATGGCAATTTTGGAAAGGATGCATGTCCTTCTTAAATTTATAATCAATGCTCTTTCGCAAGTTCCGAAGAACCGACAGGTGGACTGATGGACATCGTCCGTCACATTAATAAAACAGCATTTCGCTTTTTTTTTTTTTTTAAATATACCGCAACCCAAATATTCTTTTACACTAATTAGAAAGAGCAATCGATTTGGTAGTTTTGGATTCTTAATATTCAGAATAAACAATTTTTGTTTCCAAGTTCTACACAGAATTTGTATTGTAAATAAAAACGAATGTGCAGGACAAAGGCTCAAACAAAAGATATTTATGTTGGATGTGGATTGAGTTCACATTTATCAGGTTTACGAGGGGTTTTCTAAACTAAAAGTAGGATTACTGATTGAAATAAAAAACAACTTTGTTTGAGAAGTAAATTTCGATTCAGATTCTCTTTTCCATTTTCAAAAAATTCGGTTTACAATTTCAAATTTAAATTAAACAATTCAAAGTTTGCAGTTTCCAGTTTTCCAGCCGATCAACTCAAAGAAAAGTTCCTGAAAAACTTATTTTCAGCTAATAGAATCGTAATTTTTCAAAGAAAACGATTAATCATTTTCACGGTTAATTAAAATATTCGGTATATTATAAATTATAAAATTAATGCAAATGAAATTAAGATGAATTAAAAATGTAGATCGATTTTAAGTGAAAATGCTGTTTTAATAGGAAAAGGGGAAAATTAAGCTTCTTGTAAAATCGCAAATTATTCATTTTTTTAACCGATTACTTGAATATTCATAAATTTCTGATGGAACTTCTTACCATTCTGGTGTCTGTCATATGTTCCGCATATAAATCTTTGATCAGCATATCCAAAGTTCTTTCTCGTTTTCTTGCAAACGTGGGCGTCTCGAATGTTGCCTTCTCGCCGTTCATAAGTTTAACTAGCAAAAAATCTCGGAAGAAATTGTGATCCTTAAACACCGGAGGACAAGGCAAACTTGGACCAAAAAGAGGAACGGCTTCGTCTGAAAACACCGATAGTCGATAATGGTTTTCACCATCCGGGCTCACAACTGCGAATATATCTACGTGTGCTAAGAAAAACATCAAAAAAGTGTAATGCAGTTTATATTATAGATAAACCAACAATATGCAATAAAAACTGAAATTCTGCACAATCTGCGCTCTGGACTGTATAAAAAATTCGCATAAAATTCTTTAATATTTAGGACTTTGTTTGTGATTTGTCAAAGGTCCTGACCACTAATAGGTTATCCCTTAATTGGAGAAAGATGTTTATGACGTAAGTCCCGAGTTTAAAGATTACAACTGTAGGTATAAATTTTAGCATTATAAAGGATACGGGTAAATTGCGATTTTATGCAAATGGGATTGAATTGCGAGTGAATTTCAGCTCCAGTGGTAGCGGAATCATCAGTATCAATGAACACAACATTCACGATATCGTTTCCAATATGTCTTTTTCGTTCTACTTGCTGACGATTGTCTTTGGAATAAGGAAGTAGGGTCGAAACATGAAACATAATTTCGTGCCCCTCATAAATTGTATACACAGAATACTTCCCCGTCATATCACCTGAAAGGAAGAGATATATAGGGATAATTTTTATTAGCAAACTTAAAAACTTACTTTTGATATCCAGGCCGCCTCGGTATTTATCCCAACCTTTTAATCGAACATGCTCACCTAAAAGTGCTAAAAACTTTTGAAATTTTAAACTTCCAGTTTCTGAAAAAATTCTTCCATGAAATTCTACGCTTCGCTTGTTTAGAAAAATCTTTAAAGCTTACCATTGCTAAGTATTTCGTCATCGGTTGCTTGGCCTTGCTTCATATAAATCACACCAAATTTAAAATTTACAGATCCTTCTTGCTCTTCTAATAGTAATAAATCCTTTTGTATTTCGGGCGAAAAAATTTCTTTTGGTCCTTTTTCAATTTTTTCCATGTTGGGAAAATTAGATAAAATTTGTTTTACTGTTAATATTTTGTTATGTGTGTAAGGCAACGATATTTTCTGTGCTCCCTAAAAATTCCATTAGAATTATTGGATAGATATAAATAAGTATTAAATTTTCTAAGATAAGGCAACAGCGGAAAGACATAAATTTTAACTTTTTCATATTAAAAATGTAAAAGTTTTTGCTAGAATTTAATTGCGTTTTCTTTTAGAACTTTTGTTCCGGTGCAATTTTCTATTTAATAACTCACAGATGGGCGAATTTGAGGTAAGTTGGCTGTTTGATTTAAAATAAAGGTAATCGAATTTCAGTTTTACATTGCAATAAAATTTATTTGAATACGAAGACTTGAATTGTATCCTTAAATTAGCTTTAGCTGTTTCAATGTTACACTACAGTGTAAGTTGAATTGGCTTTTAAAAGTAACACCAAGTACAATAAAATAAAATTGCAATAAAGTTCAGTTAAAATAAAGTGATGGAAATGTTACAAAGAACATTTCAGCCAACGGTGGTGATGAATTTTTATGAACCTAATAAATAGGAGCCTGCAGGAGAATTGGGATGTTCTATATTAAAAAAAAAATTAAATTATTGCTTCACAAATTTAACTTTATTTGAATTTTACCGGTGCCGATTTAATAGACTGGAAGAATGCGGTGACTGAAAGGGTTAACCCAAAACAAGTCAATTCCGTCTTTCACCAATTTTAGCCTTCTTCGTGCTCCTCATGTAAACGGTATCCAATTTTTAAAACACGTTTTACCTGCCAGGATATTCTCTTTGAAATCGAATCTCGCCTTATCCTTTTTGTATGCTTTCAAGGATTCCGCATAGATTATATTTGTGTTAACGAAAGTAACTTTCTCGAATTATTTAAAACTTTCGTCTAGCGAAACTTTGAAATTCTTGATTACACGTTTCGTCTATGTTGACGTTTCAATTTGCAATTTACTTGAAATTCTTAAGTTTGTCACAAAAGTATAGGTATAGCTTTGTTCCATCAAGCTTACATGTTGTAAATTAAATTTTCGTCAAATTGGTTACCCTTCGTGGATTACGTATGTAATTAATTATTCAATTAACTAGTTTAATGACATTTAATTGTTCAAATTTCTGTAATATTAATTAGGATTTGTTGCCGATCAAATAGATAATTCAATAAGGTTTGAAACGGATCTTATACAACTTTGTCATTGATGAAAATTTCTGTTAATTTTAACTTGGCCACTGGGGGGTCTGTTTTTGGTAACTTTCAGATGAACACCCGGTAAAAATTTATTTATCAAATTTTTATGCAAGATGCGATGAAAGACGGATCATACAGGAAGTTTCAGGTCTAACAATGTAATCGGCATGACCTGCACGAAACTATAGAAACCGGGAAAATGCAGATTATAAGATTGAAAATAAAAATAAATCCAACTAAGATGTCACGATTACTGAAAGTAGAGGCCATAAAATTTGGGGAGAAGGGAAAGTAATGGTTGAACGTTAATTAAAAGGGTAATAAATAAGGACATAACGAGAGAAATCAGGACTATTTCAAAGGGACGAGTAAATATAAAGCAAGTCATCAAAATACGAAAACCAGTGGCGTAACAATTTCTAAATAAAATACTAAAAATGTAGTTGTAGCGGTTTGAACGACTGTCACTTTACACGCATCCTATACATTAAATTTATTGTATGATTTCAGGTTCTGAGATTGAAATCTCGAGTTCCAGAAAGCGCATTTCCAGCAGATTCTATTGTCTTGTTTATTGGAAGCTCCTGTTTTGATGTATTTTATCGATTCCCAGGTATTTGATTAATTAGTGCATCGAGTGGAAAGTTGTAAAATACTGAATTTCAATTTCTAATATGGAAAATCTAATACTGAATTTATGACCATATTAAACCACAACATCTATTGTTGAAAGCCTAGCTTAGCTTGCATTGCATTCTTGTCACTTTACGTTAACTCGAAGTCTCGTCTCATAATTTGATCTGGGTTGATTTTCTAAAGGGAAATGTATCACCGTTTTATAATCAAAGTTCTCTCAAGTTTCATTATATTTAGATAGTAAAATCATAATTTTAGCCAGCTTTTCTCTGTTCAACTGCGGTTTAGCGTTATTTTCATTTTATTTGTGATGTCTCATATTCTGGAATTTAAATATATGCCATTCTTTTACTACTACCAATAGTTTTGATTTACAGTAGGTAAACTTGTGTGGAAATTTTCAAATATTTCACATAGCCAATTTCCTACTGGCCCAGATAAATATAAAAAATGTATATTAAGATAAATGTCAACGAACGACATTTCCGGAGATAATTTCGTAAGCACGCTTATAGTGTGAGTAAATGCAATCTATTCATGTTGGCTCTCACCTTTGTTTTAGGGTGCGGTTTAAAATTCATTTATCAACGTCCAGAAATTATTTTAGTTTGGGATAACAAGGGATGTTTAATAAACCTAAAAATTTGATTTTCCTAAAACACGTTAATATTTTATCATACCATACGTAAAATTTGGGTAGGAATTCCAAACTTTCGCATTCGTAAAATTCGTTTTTAAATTTTTTTCGCTCGTACAGTTGTAACTTTCAAACTTAGGACTTACTGTTTATGACGTAACTCCCAAGATTGAAGATTACAACTGTAGTTAAGGATTATGTTTGCAATACCAATTAAAATAAATGTAGCTTTCCCAGAAACTACTACCTATTTATTTTGGAAAGCCTGGATAGGCTGACAACCAGACAGGAAATTTAGTTGGTACGTACTTACTACATTTTCCTCTAAATGTGATAGTTTCGGTGGTAGGAAAATTTTTATAAACAAAAAGCGATACGCAATTAAAAGTTTTCCATTGAATGTACATTGTCACTTTAGTTTCAGTGTTTTAGATGTGCTCTACGAAAATGGCAGAGTCGTTAATTTAACAATGCGATACTGCTAAAAAGGAAAGGAAGAGTAAAAGCGTTTTCGCCTTATTACTTTGAATGTAATAAATAAAATACAATTTTTAATGAACATTTAAAAAATTGCGATAAAAAGTTATAACTAGGCCGGTTTCCTATTTTCCGCTCAAAGGGTTGGATAAATAATAAATTAACGAAAGCTCTATTTATGGTTTAAAAATACTTTACCATTTTCCTGAACAAAACGGCTCTATAAAGAGGCACACATTGGTTACTATTCTCATTCAAAACAACACTAAGAAAGAAAGGAGCTTTATCTCCATCGACTCCAACGTAGTTTTGATGCACTGCAAGCAAATAAAAAATTATTTTGTGTATGTTTTTATATAAATATTTGAACAACTCTATTCTATTCATAAAAGAAAATAACAAACATTTAACTTACATTTTCCAAGAAAATATTTAAAGTACCATCGGGTTTGATATTCGGGATTTTCAAGTACAGGCGTGCTTGGTGAACCAAACATCTAAAGATAAGAAAAATATCAAATGTGTAGAGATTGCGTAAATACGATACTTGAAGTGTTTCAAAAGTATTACGGTTGGGTTTTCAAGTGGTATTTTCTTATATTAGGAGTTTTCTATTCTACAAATTCGATAGAGAAAAATTAAGCTTTTACAGCGTATCGGTTCTTTCAATAATACTTGAATACTGCAAGATATAGAAAGTGTTCGTTACGGTAAGAGCTCTCTATTTTCAATGGAGAAACAAATTTTCACAATAATTCAAGAACCAAGGCCAAATATTTCTTTTTTATGTTTAACTAAACGCGAGTACCTCTTGTCAGCAGTTGATCGCGCTAACTACTAGGTCAGTGGTGGAATTAACTGCTGCGTTATTGCGGAAAAACAGGATACGTTTTTCACGTGATATATGCATGGAATATCGGCGATGTATTCCCCGGTATATTGAAATGTCGTAAATATTCGAAGCTATTAGCTTAAATGTTGTCGGCCGATAAATCAATTAATGCTGTTCAAAATAGTTTTATCTAGGAAACTTTCCTCGTTATAATTTATTAAAGAAATTATGCAATTAAAAAAGTTGGAAGAAATTAACTCCTTGTTCGACATAAATTTCGTCCTGCCGAGAAACTGTTGGGGTAAAATTAATAATAACCATTTAAATGAAAACGTTAGGGAACCGGAAAACTACCTAGAAGATGTAATGGATGTTATTTCTGTATTTGAAGGAAACAGGTTTCGGTTGAAAAGCAGAAAATTCGTGAGCTATTGTACTCGAATTTTGAATTTGGAAAAGCTAACACATTTTGCATTTAAAAATTTTCGCCAATTTAAATATTTAATCTGCTGCACGAATAGCTCCAACCTGATATTTTTGAAAATAAAATTTTCCAATTTAGGTGTGTATATCATAACAATTCTACATAATTGATGACCTATTATCTACAAAAGCTGCGAGTAATTTAAATTGCAAATTTTGTATCGATAGTAAAATAAACTTATCAGTTTAGGGTGGAAACGTTAACAATCAACTGCTATTTATATTAAAATCCTTGGGGTATTGCGTATTGAGCTCTTTGATTATAGCGGTTAAGATTACAATAAATAAACACTTAGTTTAATGTCACACAAATTTGCATATTTGACGGTGATTATAAGTAATTGTATATTTAAAAATTAGGTCAAAAATTTCGGTGGTATAAAAAGTGCGATAAGATTTTTTATTATTGCAGAAAATAATAAAGAGACAGGTAATTAAAAATTAATCGTTTCAAGTTCCATTATGTTTATGAGCTTCCTCATTATTTTGTGTCTCAGGGCTCAGACTCGAAAGAAATAAAATTTATTAATCTGTTTTTTTATAAAAGTTTAAAAATTCGTTATTAATTTATTGCTGTTTCGAAAGCTATTAGTTGGGCATTACAATAATTTAAAGAGGGTTTCATGCAAAATAAATGCCATTCAGATGCCACGCCACATAAATTCAGTTTTGCATTGTGATTTGTGGAAGTCATATACTGCAAATTTTTACAAAAAATAAACACGTAATAAATTTGAAACTTCGCATTTATACTTAAAATTATTTAACTCACTTCATCTTTTTCTCCGGGGGAGTCCCCATTTTCGATCCTAAATCTTCTGCCATACTCTTGTCCGTTAATTTCGGGCTGTTGTAGCTAAAACAATTACAAAAATTGATAGAATACAATAAAATTTCGTTCAAGTATACTTGAGGAATCGTGCGCAAAATTAGATAAATTTCAATTTCGCGTTCGACTTCGAGTCAAGTCACGTACTTCCTTACAAAAGTGTAAAGAATAAAATTTTAAATAAGCATAATTTTCCACAAAAGGCTTTTTAATTATTGTAATCGTAGAAATTTAATTGTAACATGTAATTAAGTCTGCGTGTTATTGTTCCCCGGGGATAATGAAAATATAAAAATTTGATTACGTTCTACATTATTTGATAAAATAGCACTAAATTAAATTATAGTAAAAATTATCTGTAGGTGCACAATAAAATTTTAACAGCTCTAACAGCTTCCTGTTTTTATTTTTTAAACGCAGCGGTTCAGCGAACAACAAATATTTTAGAATTTTATTTGCTGAGTTTTATTCAATCGTAACAAATATTTACTGCCCTGTTTCCATTTTGTTAACAAAGCTGGCTGTTGTGACAATTTATTCAACGCAATTTACCGCCCTTTAAGGAAGGTAAAAACGAATGATTTAACCGAATCCGATTTAAGAATTCGCGAGATAAATACTTTCTCTTTAAATTTACTGAAAAAATGTATGTTGCGTCAGCATCTGAAACGAATCCCGACAGTTTATTATTATAAAAGCATAAATTTGCGGAGTGCGAAAGCAATGTAGCTCAGACTCGGAAATTATTAAAAAATTAAAAAAAATTAGAGAGAATTTATTCCATCGAGAGTTCTGCAGATGACAAAACTACAAAGACCTCCGGTATTGTAAATTCTACTCTCCTGGGCCTAATAGCACATAATGCTGTTTTAAATCAGAATTTTGGAATATAGTTTATTTACTTACAAGTTCTGCAAATACAGAAACCACCAGGGACAACACAAGCAAAGGGAAAAATTAGAAAGATTTCCAGGGTTTCCATTCATTTTCTTGAAAACAAAATATTGACTATAATTAGTTTTACTTAATATTTGCATGGTAGCTCTAATAAGGGAAACAAAAAATTTAATAAATGAATATTAAAATAAAATAGAACAATTTATTAGGCCTGGCAGAAGTCGGCCGTAAGGATTAAGTCGTCGCTTAATTCTGCTAATGACAGAAAATAAATATTATACATTTTTATTTTTAATTAAACTGAAACAAAATTAAGCATTTTTAAAAGAATGAAATTCTTGTAAAGCCCCGGGCGGCCTTTTATATAGCAATTTTATCATTTACGTTAAAAACTCACTACAATGAATGAATTTAAAAATAGCATAGTAATTAAAAAGAAGTTCATCACCTTAATATGGAATGTTTGCAGTCCGACCCTGCCAAAAAGTTTATTTCTTAAATATTTCGGCGTTTTGTTAAATTTTACATGAATACATCAGGTAAAAACGAAACGTAATCGAAGTTTCTTATCAAAGGAAAACACTCTTTCACCAGCAAAAGCTGTAGAGTGGAGGATATGCGAGATTATAAAAAATGGCTTATTTTCCAGCTTTAGCACAGGTGACTTTTTACCAGCAAAAAACTAAAATATAACAGCAGATGTGATATTTTAATAGCCTAAAAGTTAAAAAAGCGACATTTTCCGGTGAAGAAGACACTACAGGTAATTTGTTACTATTTCCATATTAAAAATTTCGTTTATAATCCAAGACGCAAAAAATTTGAATACTCGACGCCAGAATTAAAGCCGTCCGGATTGATCACATATTTATATTTGTATTGCTCGTAATTTGGGATTGCAATCCCGGACTGTTTTGATTACCTTAATCCCAGTATTTAGAAAACATAATCCTGGAATTTCCGATAATTCGTTCATTTATTTCAAATTTTCCTTAAAACTGATGGTGCGAAATTTTACAATTTGACATGATTTTCTATTTCTACGCAACTCATTATTAAGTAATTAATTAAGTGACGTCACAGCTTTTCCTTAAGCAAAGATTCTAACAGTTATCTAGCAGTTAAGTTATCTGAAGGTAGAGATCGCCTGTTATTATTTAACCAGTTGTTTTCAGCTATTTATATTCAGGACGGTTCAAAATTCAGTTATGGCTGAAAATACGTTCTAAACGCAATGATGAAAATTTGGAGGTTTCACCTACATACTATGTTATTTGAAATTGCACTTCCTAAAAAGTATTTAACATTATTCATTCATTCCTGTTTATAATTGCTAGCCTCTGAAGCTCGAATAATTTCTACATTTTAATAAAAGGAAATATTTAGTTTAACGACCTTTTGTCTTTACTTTTTAAAAATTCTCAAGGACAATCTTCATCTTCAAACTTCAGGGTATGACATGATAACCGAAACGTTCATGAAAGCTGGCATGTATGTGGTATTACGAAATTAACATGTAAATTTGCACGTTGGAAAGCTACAATTTAAGATTACGACATTTGAGGTAGCATTCCCATTTCTGATTTCGTAATGTCACGTTCATGAACATGTAAGTTTGATAATAATCCCTCTGGTTCTTAACATGTTCCATTTCTAAAGAACTTTATGATCCTTTTCGTGAGTCGATTCTTTTCAAATTGTAAATGCTCGAAACTTTGCACTTTTAACCAGAACTCGATATATAAATTCTCTAAATAACGAAAAGAAACTCACGATCGCATTGCAACGATGCAAATGTGCAATTTCTTGCGTTCATTTAATTTGTTTTCGTTTTATGAATTATTAATTTATAAACGTAGGTGCAACCTTTTTAAATCTTTTCAATCTGTAGCTTTTTGGAATAGTAATTTTGCATTTCACTTCTAAAACTTCCAGTCAATTTGACCAATATCAATTTGTCGCAAAAAATATTCTTTCAGTATGGAAAGCTTTCCATCGAACACTAAATTACATCAATGTCACAACCATTTCAGAAAAACGGGCAAGTGAACTTTTTCAGCAATATCAATAAATCGATGTAATATTTATTAGCAAAATCATACACTTTTGAAATTTCTCAACTAAAAGTTATAAAGTCATCCTTGTTTTCTAGATTTATTAATCCTTGCTGCGTAAGTTATGACACCAATTTATCAAATTCAAACCAAGATGTCTCCAAAACATAAAAACCGATTTGATTTATTTTTGCTTAATTTATATTCTACAATTTAATTTTTTCTGCCGATCTCAAACTTTTTGTTTAAAAAATTAGGATTCAGATAAATATATATCAGACATTTTAAGAATGCACATATAAATGAAGCGTAATATTTCTACGTTTATAATTTAAATAATTTCAGTTTTTGCAGAGGCATAATTTTTCAGGAAGTTAACTCTAGAAAATACAAAACTCTTGATAATCATAAAACTTTTTAAAATCCAGTTGTTTACTTAAAAATTTCCAAGTTATACAAAAGACAAAAGTGTTTCTTATCTCTGCCTAATTTGGGGCCATTCAACTTATCCCTCGTCGATTTCGCAAAAAGACTTGGAAAATTGTCAAGATCATTATCAAAATATAATTTATCGGGGTTGTTACTTAATTTCGCCATTAATGATGTTCGTAATGATCCAGCGACGTTTTTTAACTGAATCGGATGATGGGGTAAGATTTTTTTGAAATTTGTTGTGAAACACTTTCTTCTGTAATTCAATACAGCAAAATTGTCTTTTTATTGCCGATATCATTCAAACGAATAAACTAGTGTAAATTTTAGGTTGTTGAACTTATCTAGTGTATGGATTCATTATTTTTTATTGGATCATAAATAGTACTTCAACAAAAGCTCGTGATAGATATTTTTATTTGTGCAAACTGTTCATATTCAAAATTTTTTACATGTAAACAGAGCTTAATTATCATATGTCATGTTTATCATATTTTTGTGGAAACTTATTAAGCGTAGTAAGCATGAACACATGGAAAGTAAGTAATCTTTTAATGCCACTTGAATAATGTATTGGAAAATATGTATTTTTGGATTAAATTGGAGTGCGTTTTCAAAATAATAACCAATCCAGATAAATATTGTAATTTTTCCGCAGATAACAAACCCAATTAATTGTAGGTGAAACAAGCGCTAGTCTGGTGTGTAAACCTTAGGACTCATTTCAGTTCAGTTTTTCGTTGATTAATTGGGAAATTTGAATCAGCAAGAACAATCAAATCAATCAAATGGAAACCTTTATACCAATAAATATTTAATAATATACATGAATTTTTGATAGCATTTAATCAAGTTAAATGATAGTCAACTTACGTTAATTTAATTGGATTAGTTACTATTAAAAATTCATATAAATACATATTAATCTTTATTAAAATTACATTTTCATATGAAAATCCCTTTATTGTCCTATTGTTTATGTAAATGTTCAGGAAGTCTTCAAATTTTAAATTTATAAAATTCAATTTTTTTATAAACCGTTAGATTCAGGTAACATAAGGTGAAAGTTCAATAGGGCACAAGATTATCATAATTAATCATATTTTTCAACAAGTGCAGATACATACATCAATCTAGAAAATGATTTTGATAATAATTATCGTAGTAATTAATTAATTAAAATTCAACATCCGCTCGTATGCTACGACTGCTTTTAATAAAGTCACATTATTATTATTATTTTTATACTAAAATATGATGAAACAAATATCAAATTTAAATCATTTTATAAATGTGAAATCTACACATAATTTAATCGCTCAATACAAATTACCCCCTGACAATTTCACTCCCTATAATCTAAAAGAAGAATCAGCTTTTCATTTTTTAATCTAACTCATTTTAAATCGAAAGTAACCAAAACTTAACTTAACCCACTGTAAATTTCATCGTCCAGGATAATTTCAATTGCTGTTCTTTACCAGGATAACACAGCAAATGTTAAAATGTTACATATTTTCTGCTATTTGTTTAAAGATATTATGGTAGATTCCAACAAATTTTAATAAAAATAATCAAACTCTTTACACTTTTTAAGCCACAAATAACGTAACGACCCGAACGAAAGTGACGTAATTTCGTGCAACGCTTTCGATGAACTTGCAACAAATTTTCGCGAACATTTTTTTGCAGGACGTTGACCCTTCGAATGAATCGCGAAAAACCCACGTTAAATTTAACTTTTACAAGGAGGTGGAACAACACAAATTATTATCTAAAAAGGGTAAATTGAATTGACTATATTTTGTATGAAATTCATATGGTTAATATCAAGTTTTACCAATTTAAACTTAAAAAAATTGTTTGTTGTGGGCAGCACAAAACTTCGCAGCAAAACTCTCGAGTTTAAATTGTACTCAAATTGTGTTCGTAATTTATTTAAAATGAATTGAAAACAATAAACTTATTTAATTCCAGAGTACCTCGAGGTGGAACAATTAAAAAAAAATTAATTTTATAATTTATTACCTGCAAGTTTACATTAAAAAATTAAAAACAATAAAGAACGTACATTTCGCTGCTTAGTCTGTTTTTCAATCGGGAGTTTTTATTACTGAAAAGGGAAAATAATTTCATGAAAAGCTTTAGATGAATGTGATACCCTAATGATAGTAATTTAAAAATGTAGCGAACTACCTCTTCGAGATGTAACGAGTTCAGTAATTAATATTTTTGTGACAAAGGTCCATATCTTTAACTGCATTACGCTGAAGTGCAAATTAAAAAAACCTTTTTGTTCAAACGAAACTAGGTAATAATTTGCGTTTTAATTAAAATCTCCGGCTTGGCGACATCATACACCGTACGATCAAACGAACAAACTAGTAAATGCAAACACTTGGAGTTCGAAATCTGGAAACTTGTAATCCTCGCTGAAATTATGCCGCTTCCGGTGTCGTTTGAACCACTCCCGTATATTAGGTGTTTAATGGTTTGGCAATTTGTACTCCTATTTTGTAACAACGCTTTGGAAAAAGTTTTGGAAAAGTCAATAAATCACGATCCGAAGAAATGCCTACCCCCAATTTAGCTAAAAGATTGGCACGTTGTTTTCAACTTGGAGCTTATAGCTTGACTGGGGATGTTTGGGGTAAATAATACCATAGTTCATGTTACACGACAATATTATCATTAGCTACTTCCGAAAAAATTAGAAACTTTTCTAATGTCTGCTCCCAAACAAAGGAATCGTGAAATACGATGTTGTTTTTCCAGACGATCCTTTATGAAAATGCCTAATTTTGATAACGAATGGGGATTGTTACGTGTGCGGTTATGAAAGCATAAAACATTCCCTTGGTTTTGAAAAGCTCATTTTGAATCATTAAAATGTTAAAAGCGTTTTAGCTTTCCGATTGACGATATAACGTGATTTTAATAAAAAAATTATTACATACTTGTTCGACAGATCCATAATATCGGCGAGAGAAAACTCCTCGTCGTGAAATTAAATCGCTTGCAGTTGAGCTGAAAAGAAAAACATATATTAGTATTACTGCGGACTATACCGGAAGACAAGATTAGAAAAACTGTTGAACTTTAAAAACTTGAAGCAGTTTCTGAAAGACGCCAGTCGATCTCGATTCTCCAGGGTTACATAAAAATTGCTTAGATAAATATTCAAGGTACAACAGGAAAAAGAGTAAAGTAAATTTAAAAAATATTCCTGCACAAAAATTTGCTACTCAGTATAAATGGATGTGCACTGATCCAAATAAGTTCCCATTGTTGAGTTTAAAAGGAAGGAAGCAAACATTTCATACCATTTTATTTAATCTGTTTGAACACTTCTGTTTGCCTATGTTTTAGTATTAACGACGTTATACAATCAATCAAAAAGTAAATTGATTCGTTTATCTCCTATTTATCTTTTCTGCCATTTTAAAGGAATCTCTTTATATTATCGAAATAAATAGGATAAGCATCCCGTTTTGCATTGAGCAGTTGACGCGCGCTCTAATCTTGCAACCTTAATTGGATCGCAAATTTTAGAGAACAATAATTTTTGGACCGACACCCTGTAGAAAATTTTACGTTATCATTGCTTGTCCAACAAAGTTAACGATGTGTCTGTTCAAAATTTATGGTTCACAAACATGAATAGTGTGGACTTGACGGTTTGAATTTAACTTTCAATGATTGTTTGCGGTTGTGACTCGAGTTAATTAAGTTTAATAATTTTTGAGTCATCGGAAAATTATACAAAGCACATTTCCTTAATTTAATTAACAATTTGGGAATTATTGTGTCTTCCTCTTGTTTTCGCAATTAAAATTAGGAAGGTAAAAGTAGACACTTAATGGTACTCCGTTGTTGACTGTGGACTAAATGATTACAGCTTTAATCTGGGAAAACTTAAATCCACTGAAATCCATTCCGCTGTCGTATCCTTCCAGTTATCTACTCTGTCCAAATAATGTAATGACCAGATTTCTCAGACAACAAGCGACGTAGATATGCGGATTAATTTCCAATTCCAAAAGACAGCTGCTCAGTTATTAGCAGATTGAATCTGTCAGTGATAAAAGATAAAGTCGGATAACTTTTTGAAGATCTCTCGTTGAAACAAAGGACACTTAAATAATAAAAACAAACATATAAATTAAAAGTGGACAGCTCTCTGGTGGATTTTTATTTAATTATATTGAGCGATGCCTACATACACGATGTCGCTTATACAAACTAAATTAACTTTTAACTTTCCACTTAAAAAGTTTGCAAAATGTTTTATATTTGTGATCAATATTTATAAACTTGTCGGTATCGTTTTTATAATGACACTGTAATTCCCAATTAAAATTAGTTGAGCGTGGAAGCTCTCAATAATTCATTAACAGGTGAACGACAAGGAAAAGAAAAGTCGGGCTAAATTGCATTTATTTTATATCCAGGAACAAAAATAGGTAAATTAACATCAATTAAGCTGCATTCACAGCTTTACAATAAACGATTAATTGTAGATTAGAGTTCTGGTAAAGGCCAAGGCCATTACAAGTAATTGTAAAAATTGCATAGAATGAAGATAATATTGGTACAATATTGGCGCAATATTGCATCAAGCTTCGTCCAATAGCAGTGCAATATTGACTCAATATTGCACCGACATTATTTTAGATCAACTCAGAAGAAGAATTTGGATGTGATCATAGCCTGACGCAAATAATCAGTCAAAAATAAAAATGATGGAATAATGCTTATTACAGAACAACTTCGATAATTCAAACTAATTAATGTAAGACTGTTAGTTAAGATTAGCAAATTCAATTACAGGCCAGTGTTTCAATCTCCGGTTTTCTCTAACAAAATGTTTATTTGTATAGAAATATTAAATTGTTACAACAATTGCATTCATGAAAGTAAACTTTAATTTGATAACCGGAGATTGAAAAACTGGACCTTACATGGAGAAAGATAGCAAAAAGTAACATGAATTGCTATCTACCAATGTTACAGTACAATTTATACTGCATTAACGCAAAAAGAAAAGTTGATATAATTTATTTTTGAACCGCATGCAATTTACATTCGTTTGTAATACTGAAAACTTAAACTGTAATTTATATAGGGGTTGATAATTTATCAAACTTGACTATACGAGTACAAAATTGAGAAACAATCTCGAAAATTGTCAATGTTGACAAATTTTGTTATTCACAATAATATGTTGGTATGAAAATCTTGCTAGATAGCAATTGATAGGCAGAAAGTCCTGTACTACCTGACAGCAAAATTAAACTTAATGTTTAGCTAGCTATACAGGGTTCTCAGGGAATATCTGGAAAAACCAAGGAATTTAAATATGTAAAAATTCAGTCAGAGATTTTATTATTCAAGCAAAAGTTAGGAAAACTTAACTATGGGCCAGGGAAATTCTTTAAAAATTTCCCTATTTGTTTATTCGAATTAATAAACAATCTTACTTAAATAAACTTCGCTTGACGTCACTTCAAATACAAACAAAAAAATCTTACTTTAATTTACAGAATTAAAATAAATTAAAATTAAAATTAGGAAATTGAAATTTTTTAACAAATTTAATTTTCCTTCAAATTGAAAGAGAAAAACACGGTAATATAATATTATATTGTATGAAAGGTTGCAAATATGCTACTATATTATAATAAAGCAGCAATTTATGAAAAATTCAAGTTTCATTGCCAAAAATCCAATGTATCACTTATTTTCTGCGATAAAACAAAAAATAAACTAAGTAGTAGATACTAAGTAATATTTTGTTATATTTAATTCTTAAAAAATTTAATAAGCTCTGCTGAATATTATGTAAGTGTAGCCTATTTTTTGAAGATAATTTAAATGAAAGAAAAACGAAAGTTGGTTACATTTTTGAGATTTTATTTGAAAATCTGTTATTTTCTATGAGCTTATGCAGCTACGAAAAGTATCAGGGAATGGCACGCTTCGAATACTTACGACAAAGATTTTCTTAAAGGTCAAAACCTTTATAGCGATTTTGACCTCTTCATTATCGGCACTTAAATTGCGTTTTTATACGTTGACCCCAAGTGACGGGTTTTAAGAACTAAGTATTAATTGAAAGAAATATATGGAATGTTAAATTAGTTTTTTAGATTAAAATCTAAGCAGCGCTTATTATTTAAGTTGGAACAGTATTTACTCGAATGAAAACGTTAAAAGTAGAAAGGAAGTTGAAGCTAAAACTTATCGAACAATGAATTTATGACGAGTAAATTAAGAATATGAGTACTAATTGTTAACATTTAATTTAAGTTTAGTATCCGACAATGTCGTAAAATTACTAAAATATTTGCTCAAGTGTAATGGCGCAATTGCGTAATATTTTATGTGAGAGGATTATTACAAAATTACGCCAAGCAGCAAGTAACCATTTTCTTGATTTACTACAGCAACACTCCCGTATGAGATTGCTTAAGAAAATTAGCACTTAAAACCAAACTTAAATTTTAAGTGCTCCTTTTTATTTTCCCTGCTAGCTTTACGAGTATAGATATTAAGAACATTTTAATTGTTTCGGCAATCTTGTTAGATAAAATTGTTGGCAAAATTTCAATATAAATGCAAAATCTGGATTATCACTTGGTAGCTGGTACAATAAAATCCTTTAGTCTCTCCAGACTGACATTTACATGTTTTATCTCGTTTGGAAAGAATCCAAGACAATAATCAAGTTTCGGTTAGTTCCCGATTAGCTACGACTTAATTCTTACGGCAGGCACCTGCTTGCCGTACGCCTGGGGTCAAAATTTTGAATTTTCAGCAATGTTTAGGATGTTTTACAAATTGCATTACTACTCACCCGGTATAATCTGTTTCCGCAAGTTGCCTTTTCGTGTTTATTCTGTCGGTGTCGGCTCTTAAAGTAAATATTATTTATACGGGTCCCAAACAATGTTTACCAGAACAATCAAGTCACATTTGAAGAACTACAGTGAAAAACGTAATTAGAGTTATTGTGTGCACAATTCGGTCAGCGAAGTAACGGACAAGTTTAATGACGTTTGAGAATGGTAGTTATGCACGGAACATATATTAAATTTTTTTTTATTCCAACGGATAACTCCAGTTTTTTAATTACATAAGGGAAATGTTTAATGGGAAAATCCGACATAAAACGCGGATTTTATTTAATTTATCTATACGACAAGATATCGGAAAATTTTCCCCCTTTGTTACGTACTCGACCAATTTTGGATTGCCGAAATTCTCGCTTTTGCCTAACAAAGCCGTAGTTGTGTTTTGCATTGTATTATCTGCAACAGTTATTTTACACAATAATTAAATTACTTCGTCTTTCTCAGATAACAAAATATGCGTCGTTAGGAGACGCTAGAAACATTAGACGCGCAATATCCAAAAGAAAATTTCCTTCTGGTTTGGCTGAAAAAGCGCTAAGCAGTGCGCTAAGGAGCGATCGCTCCAATAGTTCATCAAGATAAAACTGACTTTGTCTGTCACAAAAGCAGTGTTAATAATTAGAACACGTGTGTCAGTGTGACAGTGAAAATCATCATCCAATTAAGAAAAGTCGTTCCGTTACAGTCGAAACAATTCATAGCAGATGTCATCTGTTCTAATTTGAAATAGTCCTCACAGCTAAAATTAATGCTCAACTCATCCTGCATCTTTAAATAAAGTCGTAGGGATTTACCACACGTTTTCATTATTATTTATCTCGTTCAGTTTTCAATATCCTGTAAGTAAATCCCACTTCTGATATGAGAAGGTGTTCCGATTGGGAAAATAAATTTTTATTATAAAATCCTGAATAGTTCCTCGTACAGCTCGACGACATAAAACAAATCATAAAAATACCTGTAAATTTCAGACACGCTTTTCTAACGGAATTAACTAAGACTGAATCGATATTTTAAAATTTAGGTCACTCCATTGTAAAAATCTAACGTTTTTCCACGGTTTAACGCTAATATAAACTAATGCACTTACGGTTAAAAAAATTTATTACGGTTCATTTTCCACCGCGTGGTTTCCGTTGTAAAAAACGATAATTAATTTAGTTTTATCCTTAAGCTAATTTATGCCTTCTGTTTAAAACTAGAGCCTTCCTTGCTAGGTTCTCTGTAGGATAAATAAAGATTTTAATTTTAAAATTAAATCTTTCTCTATAAATTTCCAAGTGCAGACTTGACTTTGGTAGTTCAGCTGAAAATTTGAAAATTAGGGCGATGCATCATTACGAGATTAATTCAGCATCTAAATATAGTTTCTTTTATGCCGAGAGTTTTGTGTGAGATTTGCTTGACCTTTTTGGACTTGAAAATACGGTTTCGACATTCACCTCTAATATAAGCTTCAAAAGCTTGTTGGATAAACCTCAAATCTCTTCTTTCGGGTCTCTAAACCATACACACAGGTAACGCGCGTCAAATTGATTTTTTTTGGGGCGACGCTGACGACGACAACCAGCGCAAAACTTTCATGCAATAAAATCCGCTCTAATTTCATTTTAATCAAGAAAATACCATCGCCGAGTTTCAATTTTAGGGATTTATAGATAAAATATGCATATTGCGTTGTTAGTTTTAATCCCTTTGTATGGGAAATAGAATGCAATTCACGCTGAGATGTAGTAGTATTTTTCCACCTAATTATTCCTCTCTGTAAAGCTGGATCGGAAGTAATTTTCTTTACTTGCATTAAGTGGATTTCTTATAAATGGCTTCCTCAACAAAAAAGAACTTTAAACAAAGAGTTCAATTTTTCACGAAAGGATACTTAAAATGTTACATAAAAATTGAAATTACTCCTTTTATGTTTTCCTCATTTTATTAATATGAATAACTTTTCTGCAAAGTAAGGGTAACTATAAAAAATTATCTACATAATTTTTAGGAGTGGGAGGGCCGGAAAAACTGTTTTCCCTTTCCTACTCAAATAAAAAATTAATTAAATTAATTGGCAAGAAAATATTTACATGTTTTAAAATGTTATAACCATTTGCAAGCCGATCGATCGGTGGTCGGCGGCGGTAACTATGGAAGGTATGGTTTTCCCAGTCGGGGACAGGTTTTACTAAATGAGGAAAAGTGATAAGATGAGATTTGTGTAAGCAAATGAGACTCTGATGAAAAATAATAAAGAGCAACGCTGAAAGCGGAACTTAAATACACAATGGAGATATCAGCTTATTCATTAAAGCGTAAAAATATTTTGGTTTTCCTAAATATTCCATTCGGATTCGGGGAGGGGGGGCTAAACTGAACTGAACCTCAGTAGTTTAATTTAACATATTGAAAAAATAGGTGAAATATTTTAAAATTTTTATATCATAAATATTATTGCAGCACTGGAACTGCAGTAGAGATAAAAAATTGATTTATTTTTTGTTTACGGAAAGTACTTACAATTAGTGGGTATTCCCTGCAATGTTGATATGTCAGAAATGGATAGTAAAGTCAAGGTTAAAAAAATTTGTAGTGGGTGCGTTCGATTAATTGTGTAGAAAATGATTTCAATAAATTGCGGTATTTCAAAGTTTACGGTTTCTGGTTATCTGGGAAATAAAAATATTATTTCGCTCGTCCCCCCTTCGGAAGATAATAGAAAAGCGCCAAAACGTAATCTGCCAAGAAAGCTCAGTTTTAATCTCGTTAATCACTTAAAATTTGATTTATTTTTACCTGTGGAACTGTAAATTTTGGAGTATAACTATATATTGCTGTGTTTCTCCCTTAAAATTGGGGTTAAGTGATTTTTTTTAAACTTTTTATTTTTAATTTTCTTTTCTTCCAGTCTTCCAACAGGGAATTTTTATATTTTTTCAACTTTCATTTTTGTGTTATTGCTATAAGCTTCTTTTAACCTTGCTTGCGTCCTGATAGTTTTAAAACGGTTTGGAGTGCTGAAGAAATAAGGATAATTTATAAGAAGAAGATAAATTAAAAAATATAACGTTTTCTTTCTTTCTTTCTTAGTTTCTCAGAAATCTTTAGGGAAATCTTAAAATGAGTCATTTATATAATATAATATATATTATATGCACATAATCTGCTTTTTTAACAAAAATTAAACACGAGAAACATATTCAAAGTACATATAGCAACTACAGCAAACAATAATAAATTAATGGCTTAATAATTGCTCCATTAGTTCTATGTACATAATATAATACAACATTAATGTATCAGAAAATTTGATTTGTGGTTAGCAAATCAACAATTGCAAAAGACAGGTACACAATAGGACATAGCAGGAATTTTCAAGCACAAGCTCGTTTTCAAAATTTTCACTGCGGCTATTCTAGAATTAATAATATATTTAAAAGTTTTAGGCAACATACAACCAAAAGCTTCTTCTTATACTTATTATATATTGCTATGTTCCCCTTATTATCATCATTAATAATGTTATTTATTTTCAACAAATTGTTAATTCTATAACAATAACTTTATTAATTTAAATATCACGTTGAATTTATTTTTCCCATTAGTTTTATTTATAAAAATTCGTTTGACATTCAATAAATTTGCGGTTGACCGGCGTTCTAAGTTCGGTCCAACCTTTATCTTTTTATCAAACGCACCAGACCTAATGCACATTTAACAAATTTATATTTTCAAAAATTACGAAAGTGTTTTCTTACCCCTACTCAGGCAAAGATACCACACCTTCCCTTCTGTTAAAATCTTTAAACAATGTCAAAGTAGTTTTTTTGGAATAGTGGACTGAAACCTTCAGTTTGAACGCATTTTTACTTCAAGTATGCTAATACCTATGGTCATTGGCGTTAAATGATCTATAATAGGTATTATGGTGCAAATTTTTTTTTTTTAATTAATTCAATTACTCACAATTATTACTTCTAAAACTTCGGCAATTCCGTTCTAAAATTGTCCTTGTTTGCTATAAAAAGAATTTAATATTTAATTGCGTGCGGTAACCCTCATTTTCTCAACAATTCACACAATTTGTAACATGTGCTGGTACTGTGTGAGAAGCAGCCACTAAATATTTAGTAAGATATAGCATCAATTTATTCTAGCAAAATATTTTAAATTTATAAATTGAACATTAATTGCCAATGATTACAGCATTGGCCAATGTATTGACAAATAAATAAATAAAACGTCAAGAACTTGTACAAAATTAAACCGATCGTAAATTTCTTAAATTCTTTACAAAACCAGATCTTCAATGTAGGAAAATTTTTATAATAAAATCTCCCGTGAAAAGTACTTATAGTTCTCTTTATATTATCCTAGCTACATTCAGGGAATTTGAGAAAATTAATAAGTTCTGTAGAAATCTCAATCTTAACCTGATTCCTAGTTCTATTTATAAATAAAGTTCTGAATTTTGTTAATTAACGTTTGCAAAATTTGTTTAATTAAATATTGCTGAAATATTATTATTCTTAAAAAATAAATTATTTCTCATTCGTTCGTCCTTTTAAAACTGTCATCAAAGACATCGAGGATGACACAAATAGGTTCGATAATTTATATTTTTTCCAATACTGTTAAATTTTGAGCTGTTAAATGTAAATTTATCAAAATGTCTTATTGTTGATTATTTTTTTCATAAGAACTGAAAACACTTACCGCTGAAAATTTTGTTTGGGTACAAAGAAAATTTCATAGAAGGAAATAAAAATTTTTGAACGGATCATTGAATAGTTTCGCCACACTGAGTTGTTAGTGAATAGAACCTCAATTGTTGGATTAGGATTTACTTCGATTTGTAAATTTAATTCAAAACCCTATCAAAAGCATTTGAGCGTTATCTGAGAACGGCAATCGATAACAGCTTTGTGTTAATGCATTGTCGATTAATAATAAATAATAAGTTATCCGTTTGCTTAGGAAAACTCTGATTTATTCAACGATAAAAATTTAATTAAGAAATTAGTACAATGCTCATTTACTTAGTACGGTTATTTTTCGGTTAAATGCTCATTTATCGTTTTTTTTTTCGGTGAAATTCTGAGGCAACTGCGGTTCCGTCTTCGTAGGCCATAAAACTAAAACGTTTACTTTTATCTTGTCGAATTTTGTAGCACAATTAACTATTCTGATTAAATATGTGATGTTATTGCTTGCTGCTGCAATGAAATCAAAAATTTTATTAAATATTTTAAGAGATAAGCGGGGGTTGTTTTTTATGTGTGGGTACTTTTATTGCGTATGAAATAAAACAATTTTGCTTACACGCAATGAAATTTGAGAAACTCGTAAATATTCTTGCAGCTTAGTGAAAAAATAGTAAAACTATTTGCAAGGCGAAGCGTAGCGTAGCGAAATTAATTTTCAGTTTAGTTTTCAAAGTTCAGCACAAATTAATGTTTTTAATTGTTATAAAAATAACTTGAATACCCACGAATACATTCTCTAACTTTTAATTTAAATTGAAACTAATATTTTCTTTACTCAATTATAATTAATTGAACATAACAGGTAGCAAAAACCAAAACACAATTAAACTTTAAAACTGTCTGCTGCAAACGTTCCAACATCATGCTTGCAGTTATTTTCAATCACACGCAAACCAAAACAAGTAACTATTTTGGCAAAAACGTAAATACCTACATTCGGTTATCGCTTTTACAATAAATAATGATAACAGCAAGCAAAATCCACTACCATAGAGCAGGGTGCCAGCGGAAGTAACCTGGCGCCTGGAATTGTTTACTTATTTTTAAATAATAATTTTTTGATACTTGTTGACTTTGTTTTAAAAATTGTACTACTCTGAAATCCGAATTCAAAACGAAGTTAGTATTCCTGACATTTACGAAATTTACAATTTCATTTATGTATCAATATCAAAGTCTTTTGTGGTATAAAGAACTGTGAATGAATAAGGAGTGTTTCCGGATTTATTCGCATTTCTAAGACGCACTAACTCGTAGTTTACAGGTATGGCATTTCTTCTTTTTGCCAGATTTGGTTTAAATAAAATTATTTTTAACTTGTGATGCAAATTCAATTTTTGCTGAAATTTACATGAAATTATATTATGAACTGTTCGAAGTGTTCTAAGCTGATGTAATTTTATATATTTTATTTATTCCCACATCTGCAGGAAAGCCTCAATTCTATTAGCATCCAATCGCCCGTCTGGCTACCTGACAATCCTGTAAACTAAGCGTCCCCTATATTAATTTTTTATTATTAGGCATTTCCAAAATTCTCATAAGGTTGAAGTATCTGACACTGTATATTACAAAAACACATAAATCTAATAGGCTTCATTCCCATTCCATGTCCATTTAATTGTCCTTGGATTTTCCGGAGAAAACAAAAAAGTAAAAAATCGAGCATTTGGGTTGAGGTGAACCCTAATGTGTTCATGTGGGTGTTGAAAATTTCTGTACTTATATGGAAGGACCCTGTGGATAATTTCATATCAATTAATTTTTAGCAAAAAATCTTGAAGCGCTTACTAATTTTAATCATCACATTGAGTGGCACTTGAACAGTTAAAAAAAAGTAGATAAAATACGACACACTTTCAACCCTCGACTTTTTTAATGAATAATTATCACGGCGCGAATCGTAATTGTTGTTAATTTTATTTCTTGTTAAATTCGTAGCTACAAATTAATTTACAATTTTGAGACAAACTCGTTTTGTGTTAATTGTATTTAACATTAAATAAAGAAATTAATTGCTTTTTTGAATTTGCACTTTTTAAAATAAGGATTAATCTTTAAGGCTAAGTGTGTTAAGAAAATGAAGCGTCGAAGGAAATTAGAAAAGTTTTAAAGCGAATACAAGACCACAATTTTGTTGATTAATTGGGCTTAAAAGTTAAGACTGAAGTCACGCTTTAACTTCAACTATTTTTCTTGTTAATTTTTAAGGTTTAATGAATTTAAGGATTAATTGACGGCACTTAGTGATTTTATCTTATTAAATGGAAAACTTACAAGTTAGGGGTGAGAAAAATACGTTTGAAAAAATTTATAACTGATAAGTCGTAAAATTGAAACATAGTTTCCATTTAGAGCTGTGAATTATTGTCACTCTTTGTATGCTTTGCAGATAATCCAGTCAAACAATTAATAAAGGTTCGAACCCGCATTGACTACGTTCGAATTTACGATACGTGCGTTCTAACGATTACAGGGTTAATAGCCCGATTAATTTCACTCAATTTTGACATAATTCTTAAACTTACATAAACATGTATAGAATTCAACATCGAAATTTGAGAATAATCTTCTTCGTTGTGTCATGTCGGGTTTGAAACTTTCTATCCTACTTAAAATTCCCTGGAGCGTGTTACATAAATAATTGGTGGGTTACAGCAATTTAGAGTGACAAAATGAACAGTTGAATGAAATTTCTCGTACGTTATGGTAGTCGGGTTTGGTTTTTGTGTTAGTTTTTCTCAACAAGGACGAGGATTAATTTAGTTTCGTCCTGAAAAACTAAAAAATTGCCTAAATTAAGCTTAAGTATAATCGTAAGTTTCTTACAGTGCACTGCTCGCCCGGCGATGGAAAAGCTTAAACGTGCTAACGTCCCTGATGGGTGGTTTGGTCGGAAAATTCGCCACACAAACACTTTTCGAACGATCCCTTGCAGATGTATCGTCTGTTCTTTCACCTCTTAAACGTTGTACGAGCCTCATGTCTAAACAGAGCATCACTTACACTGCCCCCTTACACATGTCGTCGCATCCATCCATCACTTTCAGATTAGAAAATTTTCGCACTACAAAACCTACGCATTTCAACAAGCTTCCGTTCTTGATTGCCGAATTGTTAACACCAAATCGCTTTTTAGTTATACCCGAATTGGTTCCTCGAAATCGACCTGATCGATCAATCACCACAATCCAAAATAATCTAATAATATAAATTGACAATTTTTACTCCACGTTGATTGTTTTATTATGTTATTGATTTATAAATAAATTCAGGAGCTCAAACAAATTAATTGCGTAAAACGTGTAAAATAGCAAAAAAATGTTATTTATTGTCAGAGAAGTTTTCCTCGTCACGTTAGTGTTTTCCAAACACCTGTTCCGTTTATTGACCAATTCATTTAAGTTTGTTTACCACATTCCCTTCGGATTAATCATTAAAACTTTTCGGCGTGGTACTGTAAACAGTTAAAAATATTTTTATCGCTCAAAATTAATTATACTTTAAATTAAAAAAAAAAGTTTAAAATATTCATATGATACCAAAAATTTGCAATTCAAATAATGCAGCCGCACACCACAACAACACCTAGGGTGACGGAAATCTATACGAAAACTTGCTTTGTGATTGTTAGAACCTTAAATTAACAGTTATGCAATATGAAATTCAATTAGTGTAGTGGCAGAACTAAAGTGCGGCAATCGATTAGCAAAAGACCTCAAATTCGCTACTGCAACTATTCGAATTGTTTGAGCAAGAGAAATCGATTATGGGTTTAATGTGTTTGGTACCACCAGAAAATGAGTGAAACATCTAGCATCTAGATAAAATAAAATTTTAATAACTGGGCAATAAATTAGAAGGCAGTGTAAAAATTTTCCCAAAATTGATAACCGCTGAAGCAATGGCTGTTCCGAAATTATTTTGCATAAAAATTCTTTGTTAAAAATGTATCGTTTATCAAAACCTAAGATATAAATTTACGCATAAATCCATTTTTTATGCAAAACGTACACAAATCAATTTTCACATCCTATTCTTCTATTTTCAAGAAGTTGTCAGGATCTTGTTTACTCGATTTTCTCATTATTCAATCCATTATTTTATTGTTTTCTTGTAAAAAAAATGAATATAATATTTTTTTAGTGACAATTACATTTTCTACTTACCCCAAAATATACATCAAATTAAAGTGTCATTATGGGAAAGTTACTTTTTTGCCCTAACATAATAAACATGTTCAGGAACCTAAACAGCTGTTTATTGTTAAACTACGCGGTTGATTGATTAACAAAACATAGAAATATGACAACCTGAAGTGGATGGTAACAAAACAAATATTTACGAAAATTCAAGTCTACACAGCAAAAGGTTAGTCATAGTCCTGCTGGTTCCGTTGGTTGGGGCACCAATTTGCAGGATGAAAAGTTAAATTGGAGTAACGCACTGTACTGATACATAAGATATTGACCTCAAATTAGCTCCCTTAAGGGTCGTACTCACATCGCCTGTGGTTGAAATAGACAGTTTAACATAAAATCATACATAATAAAAATATTTAGTAAGTCTGGAGCTTCTCTGCTGCAGATGTGAATAAACTTTATTGATACTTTTGTGAATGATGGATGAGAATTTATGGAGATAGATTATTTTATTTTATTGAATCTTACAACAAAAAACATTTCATCGAATATAAACCCTAATGTTAACGTTTTTTTATTCCCAAGTTATTTCGTACATAATATCGTAAAAATTTTCCTCATAATGCCAAAAGAGGGTAATAAACTCTACCCAAAATGCAGCTACAGTATTTTCCTGTCAAGTTAAGTATGAATATGTAATGATCTTCAAGAAGCCCTATATTTTCCAATTTAGTTAACCGAACAATTTCTATTATTAACGATTTTTTTATCGAGCCTTTCACTTAAGTTGTGCTAGTTTTTCATTCAGTAACTGAATTTATTTAGTTAATGGTGGGTGGATTTACTTAAACTATTGCTGAAAGTTTTAATTTACTTCGTTTAATCGGTAATTGCATCAGGAACAATTATTTGGACACCTGATTGGTTGAAATCTGATAATTGCACTGGCACAGTTTTTTATTGGTTCAAATCAGAAACGAAATTTTACTAATGCCCTCGGGAGTTTAGCGCCCTTTTGCTATTCAAAGCAATTTTAGAGCTTGTGATATTATACACACATATATGACAATTTCAAGGATTTTTTTATGATAGATTTTCGTTTCTGAAATATAAAATATATAAGATGATCCATATATTGAGACTTTCCCAACGTTTCCTGCGCTCATTTTATAAAATTTACTATAATTTCAATAATAAAACATTGTATATAATATCTATTTATATTTATTAGTATAATAAATATCGATTGCCGGAAAAATTAATTATTGATATCGTGGTGGTAGCCTGACATCAAAGCTACAACCACTATATTCATAATTTGCGTATCCGCATCATTAACAAAAAAATAGAGTACAATTTTGTGCTTTTCAGTGAGATTGTTTGGTATTTCAGGAAAAAATGAATGAACAAGCTGTGGGTGATCTAGTTAACATATTAATTATATAACGGCTAACGGCCGTTAAACGCCCGTTTAATATTTTTATTTTAGTGGCTGCCATTTCCTGAAATGCTATGCTACTGTAAACTACTCGGTGTAGTTCAAAAAGTTTCAGCAAATGACGCCAATAAATTAAAAATTTTAATATCCGTTAACATTAACGGCCGATAGCCGTTACATCGTCATTAATATGTTAGCTGGATAATAGATTGATTCTCTTCTGCGCGCAACATTCAGCTCATGTTAATTAATTTTTTCTTTCCTTTCTTTTTCTCCTATTGGACCAATAAATTCGCAATACTCTCATTGAAAAGCAAAATATTGATTGGAAAATTGCAATGGAATACAATGTATCGGCAGAAAATTAGACGTCGTCGGTAAGAAAATTTACTTAAACGCAATCATTGATTTGTTCGATGTATGGAAAAGTTTCGTTGGTGCCAGTTCGTTCCGAGAGTGACTTGAAAGGTTTAAAAGTGACAATGTCGCTATCAATAAATAACTAACCACGTTTCGCATGGTATTGGGATTTCCCTAACGATGATATGCAAAATACACTCTGCGAAAATGTTTCTCAATCGTTCGCACTTGTTGAATAACTTGGCGATAATGGGAGAGGTTAAGAAAATTCGCAAAAAGCTAACGGAGGAACTGTAAGTACAGTAACAGTTTTTCAAAGGCTCAAAATATTATCTCGCCTAATCTAATCAGATTTTGAAAATCTTTGGAATTGCTTAGAAATAACTAGAATACATCCCTCGAAAATCACTTGAATTCTGTAAAAATCTTACAATGCTTAAAATTGCGTGACGGAATTAATTCATGAAAAAGTTATTTTTCCGCACTAGTGCGAAAAACCCTATTTTATTTTACTCAAACGAATACCGAAACTACACAATACAAATTGTTCATAAAACTGTTTAATGTTTTACAAAATAATTAGAAAATATCCGAGCGGAGCAACAACACTCGGCGCGGCGTTCTCGAAGCGGCCACCCAATTAAGTGCAATCCTGAACTTTCATTATTTGACTTCCGTGACCTCATGCTCTGCCGCTGCCAACATTTATATGTATAATTACATTTTTAATTTTTTTTAATGAATTTGTACTCTACATGGTAAATATTACTTTTAAAAATATAATACAACGCTTGGCTAACAAAATAAAAGTTTTAAAAGGTAGCATGACGCTACCTTCGCCATTTTAATCATCATAAAAGGTAATGTAAAGTTAATTAATAATTAAACTTTATTATTAATAATTAAATTTTTTTCGGTAACTTTTAATATATTAGAAACATAATATATTTCTCAAGCATACTCAAATTATCAAAAATGGCTCATCTCTCTGTAATAAAAAGCGATAACCCAAATCCGTTGTGCAATCTAAATGAAATTCATAAATTGGCTTGAGACATGTTTATTACTATTTTCCAAGTTAGTTCAATAATTGTTCGGGTTTTAATTAACTATTAATAGTAACAATTGTTCGGGTTGTTCAAAACAAGCGCATTCACCGATTGACCAATCCATTCATAAAACTGTAGCACATGGAAAACTGTCTCATGCGCTGCATCGTATAAACGAGTACTAACGATGTCTGCATTTCCTGTGTACTAAAAGTTTACTGCTAATTTATACAATGGATCTCCTCGATCAGAAGACAATCGTTCGTGTTGTTTATTCTACTACAAATGTACCAGTGTATTGGGTCTAAAATGTGCACAAATATGTGAGCTTAATTGTCACAATTGTAGCCTAGAGCTAAAGCTGGTCTCTGTGCTGAAACTTTAACGACTTGGGAAGTGTTTTATTTGTTTGATTTGGTGTGAACTAGTTTCCTTTTGATGTAACTTTTATAGAATGCACTTTTTTGCAATTCTGCTCCACATATTAAACTACCTTTTAATTAGCTTCTGTTTTAAATTTCTGCCAAGTTCTTTCCTTTGTTTGCTTATGATTTTATTTCTTCCATTTAGTTTAAGTAGATGGAATCATTCCAGCATGCAAATGTCCTTGTTTCTATTGTTGCATTTCTCCAATAATTGCATCTCCTATGTATGCAAAAACCCATTAACGTTGCATTTTAATAACTAATAAATTGAGAAAGCTCAGGTTTTTCCATCCGATTGACATGTAACAGGTAAAAAATGATTTTAGCGAAATATTCATTTGCATAATTTAACGGTCGATTTATTTTTATCCTAACAATATAACGCGGTTGTAAATCTTGGGTCGATAAATCACCTCCGGAGGTGTAATACATTCCACATTATTGCCCGAATAGCACAATTTTAAAGAGTAAGTGTTGGATTAAAAATTCATCAAGCACTTATTTGAAAAACTTTCTAAATATAAAATAAATTACTTTCCAGGACCTTTAATATTGCATGACAATATCCCCACTTGCGTTTCTTCAATTATTGGGAACAACTTTGGTGAAGCTTTATTTAGAAACTTTATTTACATAGCGCGATTAATCTTTATTGCATACGTTAACATTTCCTCGTTTCGGGTTATCTGATTAATAATTATAATTAAACTTAAATTGGAGTGGAGACGATAGTATCAGTTATTGGCAATTTTATATGTGCTAGCCAAGCAATATCGGGGGATTTTTCATTTGCGCTTGGAAAGTATTGAAAAATGTACGTGTAATTTAAAGAACTACGGGAAGAAAGCACCGCAGTTTTATGTACCTAATGCACTCTTTATGTTTTATTATGTAATAAATCGCTGCTTCCCAAAATGCCCTGTATATTGCCGGTAACATTAAAGATTTTAGTCGCTTGAGTAACAATACTTGTAGATACTTCTGCATTTTAATATTATGCGCACTCGTATAATACTTCAAACCTGCAGAACCGTGCAGAAAATTGAGGCAGTAGAGCAAGTAGCCTGGTTCTGGTAGAAAAACAAATACACCAACCGGCAACCGCACGAACGAGACTTTCGGTGCAGTATCGATTAACTATTAAACTAACTTAACTACCCGCATGTACCTACAATCCTAAATAATTTTAAGGACGTTCTACCGATAAGGTTAAAAGTAATTAATTACTTATTAATTTCAACATAAAACTTTCATTCGGAATGTGCTCTGTTCTAATTTGAATTACAAATTCATCCAATTTTGGTACGAAAGAGCTTATTATCTGTTCTGCTTTAAGTTAGAAGAATTTTTATGTAAATTGTTATTCATGAAACAGGAAGCTAATCAATTTATAGCATTTTTAACATACAAGATGCTACCCAAAAGTTTTGCAACGACTAACAAGTTACCAACTAACTAAACCAGTATCCAGTGAAAGTTTACGCATAACTTAAAACATCAACTACCTTCCTGTCGTAACTGCTGTAATAAATTCGGCAAGGGATTGGGCATATTTTAGTTATGTTTCTTTTCTTTATCAATTTTTGAATAATAATCACGTCTCGCCATGTTACTTTGGTGGGCGCTCTGCCTAACATCCACAAAGTTATAATTAATCGTCCAATGATGTCACAGTATGATGAGAACACTGGCGACTGGTTTGGAGCTGTATTTTGGTTGGACGCACGTACTTTGGTGGGAAACTATACAAGTTTCGATCAAATTAACAAAAATAAATTAGAGCGGAAAGGATCTGACAGTTTTCCTTTCCTTCTATTGTTGTATACGTAAAAGGAAAAGTCTGCTTTACATCCATTTAAATTAAAGTAATAAAAGATGAAGTACCCATTTCAGACAACTACATAGCGCTATATTTTTTTTCAGAAAGTCCGACGGTTTGCATTGTGTAAAAAATCAATCCAATAATAAGGATATCCTGACAGAATATTTACAGTATTGCACGCTCTCAGATGTGTTTTTTCTGACAGTAAACTGTAATAATCTGTACACTAGTAATTTAGTCATTTAGATATAATATGATTTAGATAATAGAACTTGAATAATTGAGAAATTAACTGTGGGATCCTTAACCGGGGGGTCTGGGAGGTATGGAATACCCCCCAGGCAACACAATTCGCTAGTATTTCAAAATTGAACCTTTTTGTCTTGTAGGTTACTAGTTCAATCTAATACATTGTACACAAAGTCGTAAAAGTTGTAAAACCAGTCGTACCACTTAGATTTTACTTGATTATAGTTATAATTAATTACGTAAAAGCAAGCGAAGCCAAATGTATGCACTATGACGTGCGTACTGAAAGCACTTATCGGTAACTTGCATATTATGTCAAACAAATTAAAACTTTGTCGGAAGTATAAAGAAAAATATGTCGAGTTAATCAAAACGTGGAGTAATTATAATTTATGACTTCATTGTATAAAAGAATTTAACTGGCAATATAATTTATAATTTAATTTCACAAGAAATAGAAGATTTTACCTAAAGTAACTTTAAATGGCAAACCAGAAATTCAAATTTCACATGCTTTTGTCTCTGATTGTGTCTACATTCTTAATTCTTTATTTTTTGTAAGATTTCAACTTCCCCTAACGGATAACAATGAAAATGTAACAAAACTATTTCCATTGTTATGCACAGTTACCAGGGAAACTCATTTTTAACAAAACTGTGGAAGAACGGAACCCAGCTATTTGTATTCATTAATTCGCAAATTTGCCATGATCTGTCACGGTATTTTGTATCTAGGTGATTCTTTTATTCCGGCAATTCATATTTTATGAAATGAGACTGTTTGATTTTTAGTATGATTGAAAAACTCAATATCAAGAGCTGGGTAGCTTCTGAAGTCGGAAAACCGCTCTATTTGGATTGATACAATTTTCATTATTATTAGGTCTGATCCGTTCCGATCAGTAGTTAGTTCGATCAATTTAAACAAAACTTTTATTATCATAACATTTTCGCAGCATGGACACAAAAAGTTACTTTTGCTCCAAATAAAACAAACGTAAAAGTAATTATTATACATAAATATAAATTATGTTGGTAGGTTTTTTAAGCTGCTATTCTGTCTGGCTAGTACAGCCCTGCAACTTAGTTCAACTTAAAAAATGAATAAAATACAAACTTACGAAATTGAAATGTTAACACGTAAGAATTAATCTACTTACAAGAATAACATATTATTAATGCAGTAAAATGGATATCGAATGTCACGGAATAAGGTGCGAGGGTCATGGAATAAGGTAGGAAGGTCACGCAACCCGGTTAAAATATATCTTTCGTTAGTGCGTAACCCTCTTACATAATAATTTCCTGAAGGACACTATATCGCATTTCCTCCTGTTCAGAAACGCTAGGAAAAGTTTCAAATTAGACCAATTTACATGACCATCCAATGGATATGATTATGAAATTGGTTTTAATTTAAAGAAAAGTTGGCGATTTCTATGCAGCATAAAGTGGATTGTTATTTATGAGCAGACGCATAACTGACCAAATTCTATGAATAAATTTGCGTCGGTGATCTTTGGCTGAACTTCTAATCGCACCGCGATTGAGAGCTAACTTCAATTGGTCTTCGATCTCTTGGATTCGGTTTAGTAGATGGAAATTAAAAAAGAATTCTCTCAAGACTAGAAGAGATTTGTGAAGTCAGTTTTACATTTACAGATCAGATAAGTTAATTTTGCTCGATATTGTTCACTTCGAGTGCCGAATTTAATTTGTTTTACCAGTGCTTTTTATCTCTTACGTCAAGTTACTGTTACCGGTTTTTCTCTTCGAGATATTTCATTTCCAAATTTCGTTATTCTGGAAATGGTCGGGAAACTTGAAGCTTGCTTGTGTTGGTGTAATCTGATCTGATCGAATATTTGGTTACTAATATCAAAGTCTCAGCGATATGTCGCCTGTTTTGGATGCATGGGACTGCGTTTATGCCAAAATGCGATCGCCTGATTTTTTAATTAATTATTAATACTGGAATGAAACTTGAAAACATATTCATATTATGTTATTCAAATTTTAGTTTTTAGAGTAATCAAAATAATGCACCGACGCGACGTTCGCAAATCAATTATAAAAATGTTGAAATACAAACATGGTTAGAAAAGCGTGAATAATCAACCAGTTTAATATTAAATATTTCAATATGTTAACAACATAAACTAAGTTCGAAAATAAAACGTACGTTAATGCATTTATGGCACAATCAATAATATGTAGTAAACATATTTTTTTAAATTAATAAATAATTCTTGCAAATACTCGTACATTTACAATGTAGTTGAGTTTATGTGTTCACAAAACGAACAGTACTTTGTTGCTCTACAATGTTTATTATAAAGAAAACTACCGCTTCTTTTTAGCAAAATGTTCATACATCTATTAAATTTTATATCAAAACATTCATACAGTTTAGTTTGAGTTTTGCCTCTTCGTTCTTTATGCCCGGAAGGGTAGAGTGTAACATTCCAAGTGCCACGATAAATAATTTTTTTGTTAAAACTTTTAAATATTAAATTTAAGTCTTCAAAGACTTAAGTTTGTCGCCATTATCGATTTTCGATTCAATCCACTTGATTTAATTCCTACTATTGTGTACAAACATTTACCAAGTTTAAAAAAAAACTTCTACAGTTTTCACGTGCGAATAAACTTATTTATACTCAAAAAATAAAATAATTGATTAGCTGCGTTTTTCAAACAAGGTTCCAACCCTGCTGGGTTTACTTGACATTTTAAAAAATCTTCTTCGATTAACATAAAAAAATATAATGACTCCTTTGTCGTTCATTTTTTAATCGTTACTTGAATAATTAAAAAGTTAATGAGATTTTCAGAAAAAATTAATCTAATATCAAACAAAAAAAATCTACAAGTTCAATTTATACTGCGAAAGCTTTTACATTTTATTGAAACTCTGCTGTTTTCCATATTTGTAATTATTTATGTATGCTATGAATATATTTACGAAAAGCAGTGTAATGCAAAAAGTTTGCATAACAAAACAAAATTCCAGTTAATATTCCGATAAATTTATTATGATCGACTTAAATGGCTTTTCAGCCAATCTGTCTATTAATATGTTCTGTAGTTTTCAGTACAATTTTTAATAATAAATATTGATAAATTTAATCGCGCTCAAGTAGTCTATACAATATCTTAAATCAATGAGGTTCACGCAGTGCTTACCGCCTTCACCAAATTATTTTTTAATAATAAAAATTCAATTTCAAATTTTGAATAAATAAATGCTTAAAATGCATACATGCTTTTTCATTTTTTAGACATCTTTTGCAATTTCGAGGGCAGCTGCTGCGGTATCCTTAATGGCTTTGTTATTTATAGTATAAATTTTTTATTTATCTTATAAATCTTTCTGCTTACTGTAATCATATTTATTGATTAATTTAGTATAGCTTCAATCAAAAATACATTAAGTACCACGGAAATTCATACTGTGGCTTAAAATATTAGATTTAGGTGTGTTTGAAAGAGTTTGTTATCCTGTTTGTCAATAGACTTTGTAAAATTTCCTAAAAGGACAACTCTATGATGCTGGCTCTAAAGTTATCGTAGTTACAAAATTGAAAAGTTTTCCATTTCGATTGTAGAAGTTCTGTAAAAAATTGAAAGGATTATATTGGAAAATTTTATAATGGAAGAGTTTCTTTTGACCCCTATCTCAACTCCGAAGGATAACAAGAATAGTTGCTATTGCGAAAGTTGCCACAATACCTACGTTCGGTTCTTTGTGGCAAACACATCAATTTCGGTTAGGATTTTAATAAGAAAATGCGAATTAAATTGTGAAAATAAAAATGGTAAACAAGTATATAAATTTAGAATATTGTAAGTTATCTACATAATCCACAGAACGACGAGATTATATTACGATCTATGTGGAAACTAACATTAATATTATGTTTGATATCAAGTTTTACTCCCGAGGGAAATATTGGGCATTACAATTTATCCTCAAGTCTGTAGGTTAAACTGGCATTTTCTAAATACGTATTATTCCGACCATTAAATCTGGCAAAAACGTACAATTATTGAAACAGCCAATTAAAACAAGTTTACTTTGTCGCCAACAAATTTACGCCTTTGGATCAAAGGGATACAATTAAGATCCTAATTTGATAAAATAGTCAAATCTGGAAGACAGCGCTAGGCAATAAAAAGCATCTGTGCCAACAATGACTTAGGTCCGGCTATCAACTCCTAAATCTGAACTTTTATGATATTTTTACCAAAACTACATCATTTCAAATGTTTTCAAACAAAATTTAAGTTATTTTTAGGACCTGACGTCTAAATCAAAAATCTATTACGTCGCAGTTGTAAACTGCAAGTGTAGCCGAGAAAATTGAAAATTGAAAATTTTAAAATTATCTTTCCCGTTAGGGTTTTTATTAGAAAATAAACTGAACGTCGCGAATGAATTTATTTTTTAATAAAATTTCGGAAACCAACTTGGATAAATAAATGCAGATACAATCGGTTTATCGCATTATTGAGATTTGGAAAATCTGACAGAAATTGAACAAATACATATTGCATTCAATCTTTTTTATTCCTGGTTTGGGACATCGCTACGTAATGTAGGAACATTGACCGTATAAGTATTAGGCTTACAGCGCGAGCTGTATAAGTTCGAATCTAAAATAACTGCAATCGCATCGAAATGGAAATTTTATTTTTTAAATTCAAATTCACGAGATCTCTTATCAAAATAACCAAATCACATGGCCAGATAATACAAAATTTATTCAAACAAAGAATTTAAATAAAGATAGTAGTTTATTCTGTGCGAAAAACACAAAATTGGCGCTGTACGCAGACGACACCTCCGTATACGAGCATTTGATTTACACGTAGATAGCAACTAAATAATTACAAAAAGTAATTTCAAGAATTCAAAAATAAAACTAAATTCACAAAAGAATGCTAATAATTTTCATATAAAATTTTTTTAACCTACCGAGATGGACAATCACAAACTGAAAATACGAAAAACTTATTGTTTCAAACTACTGAAATGTTTGTAAATTTTTACTAAAATGCCATAAATATTTATAAATATGTTTATAACTGAAGAATTGGTTGCAATAAATTTTTTTACAATGGATACCTTTTGTATGTTGCCTAGCTGCTTGACTTTGACAACATTTCAATAGATAATCTTCTAACTGCATCATTAACTTTATAGCCTCGTTATATGTCATTGTATGAGGTTTATATTATGCTAATATTGGTAAGCGGCGGTTCGTAGAATAATGCAGTGGTGGTGCCACAATTTTTTTTTTTTTTGATTTTGAAAACTAAGCCGGCCAAATGAGATTTTTTCAGGTGAAGTCAAAGTTTAGTTTTTTTACTCTTGGATTGAAGACCGGGGAGGGGGGGGTCTTGGGGAATATAAAAGTAAATGTGATTCATCTACCCCCTCCTAAAGTGGGGTTCACCCATACTGATTTCAACTGTAAAGTTTACTAATGTATTTTTTAATTTTTCATTCCATTTCTTAATTTACTTGAATTTATATTATTAGGTATAATATTTTATACCAAAAGGAGCATATTATGTGCCGTTGCTAAGCATTAATATTCTTGATCTGTAACATATTCATTTCTCGAAATCTGTCTAATTTTAATTGCCCTATATTAAAGTAGATATTATGGTTATACTACAGGAAATGTTATAAATTGAAGCAAATTTTCCATATAATAAATGTTTAATCATTGTCTACATGTTTTAAGATTAAATGTAATGATTTTTATCTGTCGCATTGAAAAGCACGCAAAATATTTATGACTGGTGGGTCCATAAAAGTCCTAAATTTATTAATTCATTGTTCTATAGTTTCATTACCCCCCCCCCCCCCAATGCATATGAAAATTAAGTAAAGTTGGTAGCTATTTAGCAATCAAGCAAAAATTAACAGCTGAGCTTTGCTAATATCTTAGTTGTCCGCAGGCTTAAGTGGTCTACGAGGTCCAAATCTAAATCTTTTCAAAAATTAAAATATTGCACTTTCAACATTTATTTATGTTCAAAAGAGCCCGATGTATGTCAAATTAAAATCTGACGAGATTGCTGAAAAATAAATTTTTGATTTTGTCGAAATAATATAGTTCTTTTTGTTTAATTTAATAAATTATGACATAATTTTTGAATTATACGAAAAAAATGCAGTATAATTTTTTATTTCGTTGTTATGCATTTAAACTTACAGTAAAAATTAAAATATTTGATTGTACCTAATCACGCAATTTCATTACGGGGTAAGCAAGAAATATAATTTTAAAAACTTTATAAAATAATTTAATTTTAACAGTGGGAAATCTGAAAATATTCCAACAAAGTTTGAAACTTTATTTAAAATTATAGCAAATTACAAATTGGAATGAAGTCAAGTAGACTTCGTTTCGACTTTATTATGTCATTTTCAGATAAATATAACTTACATTTAAACTAATTGCATTTAAAAACTGGAAGACGATAGAAAAGTAATTAGAATAACGGTAAGAAATTAAAGTAGTATGAAAAATACAAAATTATAATTGAAAAATACAGTAGGTAAAAAATCCAAAATTATTTCTTACCTAGAAGATTTAATTTTAATGTTGATGATTTGCACTTATATAACTAACTTTTGGTTGGATTAATTAGTTTTAAGGATTTCAACAGCCGTAACAAACAAATTAAACCTTAATTAGAGATTTGCTGTTAGTAACGGCTGGTTTGAAGAATTCGAAAAGTTTATCAAAAAATAGCTTTTTTGAAAACAATGTGGAATGTTAGAATGTGCTTTTTTACTAATTAATAGCAGAATTTATCTTATTTACTAATAGCTATCTCCACGATACTTTCCTACCATTGTTTTGTTCTTTATTATTTCTATTTTTCACATATTTGCTTTGCGATTTTTATTTTTCGACCGATGAAATCTCGTCAATTTAGGATCTGCCGATCAGATTCCAATTAAAATTTTAGAAAGTTTGGAAGCGAAGGCTTTCCCAAAACTTTACCTGAACTACCGGATAAACACTAATAGTCTTGTATTTCTTATATTTGCAAAATTAGCATCAAAGTTTTAAACAATACAAAGTCAAATTTTCTTAACAAGGTTTTCTAATGCCACAAAAGCTTCCCTTTTCAAGTTATCTACAATAGCAAAGCCGCTCTCAATCTTTCACGTCAAAAACAGGAAAATCCTAATGGAAAACCCCTACAAAAATTTTATTACAACTTGCGTGAAAGGTAAAATTGTTGATTTTTACAATTACCTAGCTCATCTGAGGTTTTGAGCTTTAATTTAAGTTTCTGCTTGACAAACAAAACCGCGGAAAGCCGAAAAACTATGTAATTTAAGTTGTATTAATAAATACGTAGGTAAACAATTTACATGTTTGTATAGTTGAGCTAACTCACCATCCATTAAATAAATTAGTTACTTTGTAAAGGCTGTCAAAATTACCATTGTCTTCGTTATTCTTAATTTGCATACGTAATATTTTACAATAACATATAGGAGGACGAATAAAAATTTGAATTCAATAAAAAATATACCCAAGCTTAACTTAATTAATGGGCACACTCTAAATTAATACTTTTTCTGCAAACATAATAAATAATTTGTAATCAATACAAATATTAAAAAATTTGTTATCGAATGTGGGTACATCATACACTCTAATATTTTACACGTGTCAGCAATTAAAATGTTTAATTAATAACATTTGGTGTTAACTATAACCAGAATATATTTATACAAAATTTATCAATTTGCATTAATTAAATATAACATTTCTTTGTTATCTCCCGCATGTACTCATAGATAAAACTATTGGAAGTGACAACTGGTTCCACTTTTGTTAAACTTCGCAATATTATCGCAAATTTGCCTATATTTATATTTTTTATTAACAAATTTAATACTTACAATCCCAATAATCAGGAATGAAATATAAGTTTAAAATTTAATTGAAAAAGAATTAGATCCTACCAAAACTCATTCACAATTAGATTTTTTTGTATTGTGCAGAAATGACCGATTTATTTTTTTTTAATTCGCCAAGTAAGTTACGCGAATTGAGATTAAAGTGTCACTTAAATTATTATCATATCACTTAGTTAGGCTATCGACCTTAAACACGCAAAGCTGAGCTTGCACTGGGTTTGGATGAGCTTTCGCGCGGACTTTTCGTATCCTGTCTCGTGGTACAATTTAAATCAGATGGTCTAAAACGCAGGCGTATGAATTTTTTCAGTATCTTTTATTGTGTGATTGTAGTTTCCAAGTTATTACGTAATTCGTGACGTTTCTATGATGTCACAGAAGTGTCGGGAAACACCGCCAGAGGGCGACCCCGGCCAAGAGCTGCGAACTTTTCGGCAGTTTCCACGACGCGCGTCGTCTCGCCAGCACAGGTCGCTACGCAAATTTGGTTCGAAACCAACATGCAGAAATCTGTTCAACAATGTTTGGAAGAAAACCTGAAAAGTGTTAGAAAAAGATAAATACCTTTTACCGGCCCATATTTCCAAACTTGTGCTTCTCAGATGAAATTTATCGCCTACGATTAAAGCTTTTCTTCTAGTTTGCAACCCTCGAATAGACATCGAAAGTTTTTATCATCATAGTTTTTATTTGCGATCACAAGAAATGTTTTTCCATTTCCACTCAAATAAAATTTTTAGCGTTAACACTGCGTGACGTACGGAAAGCTTTTGAATAATGAAAAAGCCACTTTCACTTCGATTTCGCGTTACAATAAATAAGATAATTTTTGAATCAAAGTTAATATGAAATATTTTTCGAAGCACTCATGTAATAAATTGGAAATATAGGGGAAAAGCCATTGATTGTAAATTTAGTAGGTCACCTTGGAAAATTTAAATAATTGCGAAAGGAAAATTAAGAAGCGAAATTTGGAAACTAGCCGGATTTTCTAACCTGTTGAATGAAAAGTTTCGCAATTTTCCGATTTAAAACCTAAATTCAACAGTTTAGAATTTGTGCGGTGTAATAATCGTGAAAGCGGCTTTTTGAGCTTTTCCGATAGAAAAGTGTTAAAATGTCACTGTATTAAACGCTATCACATGTAAACTGCTGTAGGAAATTCTATGTAGTTTTAATACAATGAAAATTTTAAAAATCGCGCATGTCTTCCCTCAACAAAGCTTTCGCATCGCGGATGTAAACTAGAAAATCATAACACCATCAAAGTGTTTTATTTATCAAACGAAATTCATGCGCCATTTATGCCGGCAAAAAAATGTAATTCAATTTAACCCCCACTTTCGCCGCAGACGTGTGAAATTTTGAATTAATTTTTATAACAACTTCGGGGCTAAAATTACGCTTCGCCTTGAAACAGTTTAATTACATACGCTGCACATTCTATCCAAAGTTTTAAGTGGCTCTTTAAAAACACTAGAAAATAGAGGACTGTATAAGTGATCCACTTCGTTTACAAACAAACCATGACACTATCCAATTTCGAGATAATGAGAAAGCAATTTCTGACAAAATAAAAATGCGCGGATGAATGAGCTTCAAAATCAGCATCAGACAAATTGCAAAGAAAAATCATTTTTGCTCAAGTTGGTACGTATTTGAATTTTTTGCCATTACCATCCATTTGTACTTAAAATTCCACCATCTGATATTCCGTGAACGTACCCAAAAAATAAAATAAACGTTAATAGCTGATAATAAAATGTCCTCCATTATTCCCATCGGGAAGTTAATTTAAGTTTATGTTGGCGGAATTGTCATAAACCATAGCGCAAAAAGTCCACAACAGCCAATAAAAAATTAATAGTTTTTTGATAAAAGATTAATTTAAAACTTTTAATTTCCTGTTAGAAACACAGCGTGAAACTGTCAGGATTGAAAACAAATTTAGTTGGTTTTGTTTCAAATTACACGCGAAAAAAAGTTATCCTTATCGGTGAAAAATTAGAAAATTTTTTAAAAACAGCAGTAAAGTTACAACTTCCTGTTAGAGTCGATAAAATTAAAGTCTGAACAGCTCCACAGTTTAGTTGTGTAGTTTATTTTGGTTTGAACAACTGAGCAGCTCATGGTAGTTTGTAGAAATTTAATAACAACTTCAGTTGCTTTATCTCACTAAATAGGTCAGATTAGACAATTTAAACGTTGTACAGTCTGTTTGAGAAGTACAAATGGAAGAAATTCCACTAAGAAACTAATTTCTCTGTTAGTCCGAATTTTGAAAGGGAAGGCAATGGTTATTCATTTTCCAGCTGCTTATTTGTCGTTAAATTAAGTTAATTAATTTAAGAAACCAGTATTAAGAGTTCGTTTTCACATTTTCATTAATTTTCTTGAATGTCTATTGATTTTACCAAAATTTTTTTTTACGATAGCAATTTCCTTTATTATGTTGTTTTTGTCCTTTGCCGCTTCAACTGGGGCTCGGCAGCAAGTTTCACTACTTATTGTGAAATTTTTGCTAAAAGTTTGGTATAAAATTGAAATTGTTCATAAAAACTGTATATTATACCAAATTGGGTTTTCAAACAATTATCTTCCTAAATCAAAAAAATTGAAAGTGGACTTTTTCGATCGGATCTACCGAAAGGTAGATACTTCTCCTCCAGTACATTTCCACTGAAACCTCCGCATATTTACGATAATTTAATTATATCATTTTTTCAATTTTTTCAAAATCAAAAGATTTAACTTATTGTAATTAATGTAAATTGTCTGAGAAGTAACAGAAGTGGAAGAAGACAAGTTAAAAGGATATTCCATAAATAAAATATTAAGCTCTTTTAAAGTATTTTTTGATAATTTAAAAAGTAAATATTTTGAGACATAGAAAGCACGTGATAGCAGTGGCAATGATATGAATAAGCAGAGATGAGCAATGCTGAGGGACCCAGACTCTCGATGGGGTTCCTGAGGGATTCACGTTCATTTATTTAATAAAATTTTGTGCTACAAATAAATGGATTTTTAAAATTTCCTTCACTCAGAAAATCACTGTTTTTTCGATATGATTTTATAAAACATTGTACTGCTTACAACTTAGGTCTACTAATTATTTGCTCTATTTCGAAGGAAAATGTAAATTATATCGCGGAAATTTATATATTTATTTGCGCACGATTACCTTTCAGGAATGAAAATGCAAGAAATTTCAGGTTGAATAAATTTCGAATCACATTCTAACGATCGCAGAGGCTTGAGTTGGCAACTATATGTATGTAATGTGGCGGTTGGGATGCGGTTGACTATATCCCATTAGCAGGTGATGTTTGCTTAGTTTCAAAAATGAAATACGTTCGCCACCTGAAGTGAAATTTAATCAGTGGGTTATTGACAAACTCCTGCCTTAATTAATTGAAAGCGTAACATTGCTGGAAATTGAAAATTAATTTCATCATTTTTGGCCTAAAAAAAATATATTTTTTTTATATTCGATTATGGGTGGGTGTAGGTTACAAGATTGATTTTCGTTTTCATCCTGAAAGCTGAGAATTAAGCACTTATCTCCTGAAATAGAAAGAATGTGAAATTTGTAAGCAGCACCGACGCTTAATTACATTTTAATGATAGCGTTTTATTTCGTGTAATCCAGTATTTCCTTAAATTGTTTTTTGATATCTGAGATTTCCTTCAAATATGGGCGGTAATAATTGCATAATTGCAAACGTCTAAATTAAACTGGAATATAATCCGGCCATCAATTTATTTTAAACCAGGTGGAAAATAAAAATAGGATTTTTATTTCTTCTTTCGCTGGTATTTCGTATATGCAAGCTGGAAAAGTTTGCCTGCTTTCAATTCATCTATCTACTAATTCAAATAGTTAGACGTGAACAAATATTGGACAAGTTGAACATACTGTTTCCACGAATAAATTTATTTTTAAAAAATCGTCAAGCTTCAAGTGATCGTTAAATTTAACAATGAAAATCTACCTCCCCCAGATCCGAACTGTGTGTCAGTACTCATCCAGTAATCTTATTGCGATTACAAACCTCTACGAGGGTAGTTTGAGAAGTCCTTACAAAATCTAAGAGATGGCGCTCGTAGCGTTTAAATAGGATATTTTCTGACAAGTGCCAACTGTCAATAGACTGCTCTCAAATTTTCAGCATAATTGAATGCGTGGTTTCATTTTCACAATCGATTGAAGCAAACAAGTTTTGTAATCTTCACACAATGGAAAAAAAAGAGTTTCGGGCAGTAATTAAACACTTTCATTTGAAAGGTAAAACACCGAAAGAAATCAAAGCCGAGTTGGATGATGTTCATGGCACATATGCACCGGCGTTTAAAACTGTTTACAATTGGGTGAATGAGTTTAAACGTGGTCGTACATCAACCAATGATGAACATCGTTCGGGACGTCCAATTGAGGTGACTACTGAAGAAATGATTGATAATATCCATGATATGGTTTTGGAAGATCGTCGAGTGAAAGTGCGTGAGATAGCTGACATTGTTAACATCTCAATAGAACGTGTACACAACATTTTACACGAACATTTGCATATGAAACAGCTATCAGCAAGATGGGTGCCGCGTTTGCTCACAATTGAACAAAAACGCAATCGTGAGGTCATTTCACAACAATGTTTGGAAATGTTTAAACGTAACCCAGAAGATTTCTTGCGTAGATTTATAACCGTTGATGAAACGTGGGTTCATCACTACACACCTGAAACAAAAGAACAATCTAAGCAATGGGTTGAAGCCGGTTCAAGTGCACCGAAGAAGGCGAAAGTCGTCGCATCAGCTGGAAAGGTCATGGCAACTGTTTTTTGGGATGCACATGGTGTAATTTTTACTGATTATCTTGTAACACAAAAAACCATCACTGGCGATTATTATGTGGCCTTACTGGACCGATTGAGCGATGAAATAAAAAAAAAACGACCTCATTTGGCAAAGAAAAAGGTGATTTTTCATCATGATAACGCACCAGCTCATTCATCATGGAAAACTCGACAAAAATTGGACGAATTACACTATGAATTGCTTCCGCATCCGCCGTATTCTCCAGATTTGGCACCTTGTGACTTTTTTTTGTTTCCAAACTTAAAAAAATGGCTTGGTGGAAAAAGATTTGGGTCGAATGATGAAGTTATAGCTGCAACTAACGCCTATTTTGAAGAGTTCGACAAATCATATTACAAGGAAGGTTTAATTAAATTGGAAAAACGTTGGACAAAGTGTATCGAGCTGAAAGGAGACTATGTTGAAAAATAAAAATGAATAAACCTAAAATAATGCGTTTTTCTATAGTTTTGTAAGGACTTCTCAAACTGCCCTCGTATATGTTCAATATTTTCATGTTATTCCGCTTAAAACGGCATGACCGGTTGATAAATGGTAAACCTGCCAAACTATTTTTAAACTATAAACATCTCTATAAATTTAACGTTAGTCAGGGCTTTATCTACATACATCTATCTTGAGAGAATTTACCAACCCTATTATATTATACAGGTTGAATTCACAGCAAGATGCATGAGGCACTTCCTTTGTAAAATGTCATAATCTCATAATCAATATTCGGAAGTTCATTAAAAATATGCCCGCTAGGTGGCTTTACCCGCATATACTAAATTTGATACGCTATCTGCATGTTTGCTATTCAAAGATATTACAATATGATAGTATTACTAATTTGTCATCAATCACATGCATGCAAACGCTAATTATTCACAAACATCTTAAAAAAATTATTATTTATGGAGTATCATGCTCGCAATCCAGTCTGAAGATGAACATCGACAAAACCATGGATGATTTACCAACGGTTAGATATGCAACCCCATTGACATTTGTATATTAAGGTTGCATTATTTGTTTACGTAAGGGATTTCCATTGGTGTATTAATTTTAAGAGGCTGATTATTATCGTAGGGAATATTCCCATCCGAAAATTTCAATATTCCGCCACTCGACGCATTTGCATTGTTATTGCGTCAACTTGATGATTTTACTCTTGGGGTAAATATCTTTAGCTGACATTTTGACAACTGACAAGGAAACGTCGTCCTTTGGCGATTTATGCTTAATCAAGGAAGAACAGAAAAATTCAGTTATTTAAACATTATCCTCAACCGGTAAGAGTATACTATTATTATGTAAATTTATCGTTTACAATAGCCAATTTAAGTGGTATACACTGCAAACCATCTTAGATTTCAAATTCCAGAAGGATGGTGGAAGCATAATTACGCACTCCTATATTAATATTAGTTTAGGTTATATGTATTGAAATAACACGTCGATAGAGGCTGTAGCGATTTATTAAGACAACATAGCCTGCACATGGAATGAAAATGGAAAGGGAATTATAGTTTAAAGCCTGTGGCGTGTTACATGCATAGCAAAACAGTTGAAGCTAAATATGAAGTAAAACAGCCCTTGTATGAAAGTGTGAGAAGGACCTCTAGATATTTGTAATAAATTTAAGTGTTTACCCAGATCTATTGCTGGTGCTTCATTCATTAGGCTCACAGGCAATTACTTATTGCGAGTTCAGTCCTGCCAAGGTAGCAATTTACATTGGGAACTTTAATCATTGCATGCTTATGTTAAAGAGTAACAGGTGGCGGTTTCATTCTCACGAAAAGAAGACAAAAGGCTGAAATGCTGAAACGTCAGGCCGCATTCTTAATGATGCACAATTAGACGACGTTCGTTAAAAATAATTTCACAAATGTCAAGGATTTATCGCACCAGCGCAATAAGGACATTTAAGGACAGGTGTTAATAATTGCTCAAGTTATCACGCACTCCAGTTTTATTTTTGTTTGCTAGTTCTCAAGTTTTCGACTTGGTACTAGCTTTACTCCAATGTAATAGGCAAGTTCAATTGTTTAAAATGTTTAATGTGGTTTGAAATTTCGTATTATTTATTACAACAATTTTACAACACGACTGCGAAATTAAATTTAAATTTTTAATTCGGAGAAATTTAAATTAAAGTTTAAATTTTTTGCGTACTCAACAAGGGAAGATGATTGAAAACACAAGAGGGGTTGCTTCGTTTATGACTTATGCACGGTTCAATTTCTTATAATTTGAAATAAAGTCGTTACAGCTTTACGTTTACTTTAATATTTAAAACTTTTTATATTATGTAAAGTAGTAACGATTATTTTTTAAATTTCGTTTTATTACTTTATTTAAATAATTCATAAGCTTCCAAACACTATTATATTACATATAGAGTATTAAAATTTAACTTGGAGTCCCGCAGTATGCACATTGAATATTTCATATTATATTAATCCACAGAGAAAATATTATTTCAAAAAATTAAAAGTTTTGACGAAAAATACACTACGTTTGGATATCTCTTGACCTAATTCTTGTTTTATTTGCTATTTTGTTTAATTAAAAGTTTTTTACTCTCCCAGTAATATTTCAGCATTGTGGTATTCTCTAAGGTAAAAGTTCACATAACTGAAAAATTAATTATGAAAGAATTAACTAATTAAGGTAAAAAATACTTTCAGTAATCTTCACCTCATCGCAGTGATGTTTTATTTTAAAACATACAAAGCTGTGTACTTAGGAAAATCAAAACATATAAAAAAATAAAAGCTGCTATAAGCTCCGAATTCGAGCAAGGTATTTTGGTGTTAGCAGTTGATCGTGCCAACTACTAGGCCAACTATTAAAATCAGAATCCAATGAATAAAATCATATCAATGTGCAACATTTTAACTTGATAACATTTATCTTCTCATTTTTTTTTACTTTCTTACATTCAATTATAGTTAAAACTAGTTTTCGCATGCACCTGTTGGGTTTCAGTGCACAGGTGCTTTATGGAAGTTATAGCTTCGATTCAATTACAATTTCAAGCTACAGGTAGTCTGTTTCACTAAGAATTACGTCTTATATTGTATTTTGTTTTGTCAAAACATATCACGAAATGTGTTAGACGCACCGGTTCATTTCGCTAAATTTTCCGACAAGTCACAGAAATCAGATTAGTGAAAAGACCACCCGCTGCGTCGTTAGTGTCACGTAAGTAATACGTGATTTGGATTAATTCGTCAAGCAGATAAAAATTGTCAAAAGAAAATTACCTGGAAACTACGTTGAGGAGGTCAGGCCAAGCCAAAGTAAGCAGCGAATCTCTTACAAAGAGTTCCCATGATGTAAGATGAGACTCGCTAAATACTCTCTCAGACCGCTGCAGACGCGGTCTTCCTGTTCTCCCCTTATTTTCCATTGTGCAGCTTTGGAGCGGTTCTGAAAAACACTTCATTATTAAAAAGGGATTGTTAACGAAAGAACAAATAATAATTGTGCTCGTGTTTATCTTTAGAAATTAAACTTGGTGTAGTGCATTAAGGCCGAACAATTTAGAGGCAATAATTTTACATTTCAGTCACCAAGTTTGCTAAACTGAAAATTACTGGCGTCAAGTTGTCTGTATCTTTATCCTAAGTTTTCCAACAGAATTCCTAAGTTTTGCACTTCAATTATTAGTGCAAAATGTTTCGTTGAAAACAAGTGCACTTTGGTGATGTTATGCAACCATTTAATGTCACGTAAGTATTCTGTAGATTTCATTGGTGAGTTTAAAGAAAGACCCGCCCACCCACCAATTGTTAAATAATTGCATAAACTCGCCATAAGAGTTCCAATACTAATCAATCTCTGATTGGTGAATATTTATTGCCAACCTAAAAAATTAACGTTAAAATTTTGATTTAATTTATCGTATTTTTGCAGAAATGTGACTGTTTACTGGGATAAAATTAGTTTTAATTGATTTAAATCTGATTGCCTTAGGTAATTATTCTTGAATTAAGAGAATTATGCTACATAGGCTTCGCTCTCGCGATTTCACAATACTCTTGATTGTGAAATAATTTCTATGGCAGTAGAATATTAAAAAGAGTGCATTATAATTACTGGGTTTGCTACAAAACTTTTTTTAATAAAAACTTGTCATGAAAACTTTCTAAAAAATAGGAAAATAAATGTCTTCTGGATAGTAAATTTTATTTTCATAATTTATTCATGGCTGCACGCCGAACATTTGTGTTTCGATAATTAAATTTTCAGATGAGTCGAAACAGCAACTATGTACAATTTTAATACTTTTCAGCTTTCAGTAAACTTTTTTCATATTGCGGCAACTGTCACATTTATCTTTGTCAACTTTTTTCGAAATTGTGTTACTTAACAATACATTAATATTTGCGTCAGGGTTTTTGTTTCACTTTTGTAAATTCTAAATTGTTGGTTAATTAGACCCGAAAACTATGCGATAATATTTTAAATAAGCTTAATGTATACTTACACTACCATTGCTGCCGGAGGGATTAATTTTGACAGCTTAATATACCAATTTTTCTTCCAAGTTTGTAGAACTTTAGTTTGCAGTTTTCAATGTCGTCCCAAGGTAGACCCTGCAATTATTTTTTATTAAAACTTTTCTTTTACAGGAAGATTGAACGAACTTTAATTAATTTTGTTAAATTTTTGTGGTTTTTAAAACCAAAACAGTCAATGCGCATTGTCGACCAAAAACTTGGTAATCAATGACGAATAACAGAGCAGTGACCAATAGCGTTCTACTTATTATTGTTTGTAAGAATTTTTCCGAATTTCCCAGATCTTATCCTTCATTTTCCTCAAGTTCATTTAAATTTATGACGTGCAATATTCTCGAAATAGTTGGAGTTTATTACAAAAATTGACTTAATCTGTGATTAAATCTTACATTGTTATCGACTCTACACGAAACTACTTGAGCGACATAATTTCTAAATACAGGGTGCTTGTAATTTTTACAATAAATTAAAATCTTTGCCACATGCAACACTTATAAAATATTTTTAATCATTTGTAATAATATAATCAAAATATTTACAGCTCGAGTGCTTGAATGCAAAGTTTGTTCATAGAGGAAAATTTTAATATTAATTTGGGGAGACGTTATTCCTGATCCTGTCGTATGGCACTTATCGTAACAAGATTCCAGCAGGATTAACATATAATTTCGTCTTGATCCTCCAGAGAAAAATTGTTCGACGAAGTTAATTTAACATAACAAGTTCCCTACCTGCGAATGTTACAAATTGAGTTAGAACTTTCCTTTTATATTGAGCTACAGGTCCCCTTGTTAAAAATCAACAAAGACTTTTAACAAACATTTTTTTCTGGAAGGAAAGGGAGTAGTGAAAATGCGGTTAGTAGAACAATGAAATGGAGCTATACGTGAAGGCACTCTTTGTTCTCGTAATTGAATTAAAGCCTTTCAATATTAAAATTCTTTACAAATTTTGTTGTGGTATTTATAAGCGACACGTTAAATCTAGATAATTTAATGCAATGAAAGCAAGACGTTTATTAGCTGAATAGCTTCCACCTATTTATTGTTCATTTTGTACATACATATGAATAAAATTGAATACTGTTAACTTCACAGACGTTTAATTTTAATTTTCAATACAGATGTCGATAAAAAGGGAGCTTTCCTTAACGATTACCATAGCAGTGCTAAGTTACGTCTCACTGTTTGAAAACCGCTGTCGTAATTGCTATCGAATAATAATATGGTAATGAATCATTCATTAAACAAAAAAGTTTGCTTTCTGCGTTTTAAAATTCTTAACTGCTCTTAAGGGTGATTGATGATGACATTTTACCAGTTAGAAACTACATTTAACATTCATTTGCCGTTTTTGTTTTAGATACTTTGCTTTACAGTTTTATGGGTTTAAATAACTTTTATTGTAATTTATTTTGGAAATTAAATCAAATTGCAACAATTCCGACTTTATTTTTAATGTTTGCAGTTATTCTTGAAAGAAATTCTGGAAATCCCTCTTCAAGTACAGGGAGTGTTAGATAATCAACAACCTTTTACCATTTTTGATTCACTTCGCTTTACATTTGACTTCAGCCTCGGAAAAGTATGTCATCTCTGTTCTAAGGTAAATTATTTTACGTACACCAAATACAACTTTATTCACCTGTGGTTAAATACATAAGAGGCCGCATTCATTATGAAGTTAATTTGTTGGTCTTGCTTATTTAACTTCTAATTTGTGTTGTAATAATTTTCCTCTTGTTTGTATTCAGTTTCCTCTCTAATTTTATTCACAACACAGGTATTTATTTGTTTAACTGTGACGAGCTTACGGCTATTTTAAGATGGTATTTAATTTTCCCAGGATTCGGAGTTTTCTACAATGGTGGTGGGAAATTTTAGTCTGCAAGGGACACTCTTCTAGCCTAATATTTTTTACATTGTACACATATAGCAAGGAGCCTTATTTAAACATTGTAGTTGTTTCATTATTTTATATCTAAAGAAACTGTTCAAGACTGCGCCTTGGAATTATTGTTTATTTAATTTTTAATCTTTGTAAAATATTTTATTTGTTGCTAAAACTTGAATTCGTTGCTAGCCATTTCTAACGTTTGTATGCGGGGTACGTACGCGCACTTCAACGCGCACCTCCCGCTCGTTTCTGCTTTGTGTTTTAAATGTTTTGAATCGACAGTACGAAGTTGTGTCTTCACAGAGCAGTTCGTCTCTGAGCGTTGCAAAAGCTTTTGGCGCTCATTAAAATCTTGCTGTAATTGCAACAATTTACCGCAACCATTTTAGCTTGTTCTCAGCAGAGAAGGGCGACCCAGGCGGGTCATTATTAACTTTGTTTCACGAATAAATGAACATTAAAAACAAGAGAGTTTATTTATTTGTGTTTCTATACAATTTCGCAAAGAAGCAAGGAAAACACTACATACAGTCCACTACTCCAGCAAGGAAGAGCGTTTTCTTGCTGACACCACTGAGCAGCCTGATCATTGGTCCTTCGAGCCGGATGACATCAGGAAACAAGTGATCAAACATTTGGAAACGGTCCAGATGAAAGAAAAACAAACGACGATAACTGAAAGCTGTTCAATTATCCGACAACACCGCTTCAAGACGAAGCAAACGAAGAATTGCACCTTGGCAACACTGGTCAGCACGACAGCCAACAAGGGCAGCAAGCCGGCAGAGCGAGAGAGTAAGAAACACATTCCTTTAATTCTTATCTATCCTGTCTCAACTTGCATACAATACATTCATAGTACTTTTTATCTCTCAATTTTCTTATCGCTAAACGAGTTACATTTCAATTGAAAACGTTTCAAATTGTCTTTAAGTATTTTAATAACTTTAATATTAAAAATGAATATCCTAACGAACGAAAGAGGAAAACTGAAAGGCAAACTAACGCGGTTTGGTACCTATTTAACTAATTTAAATAATTCACGTAATGATGGTACAATAGCACCGCAAGATATTCACGAGCTAAAAGTACGCATCGGAAACGCGTCCACATTGCTAGCCGAATATGAGACGGTGTACGATAAAATATTAGCGCTAGGGTCTGACGACGCTTCAGACGCCGAAACGAATGAATCTCTTAAAAACTTTGAAAATCTCTATTACAAGCAAATGGCTCTAGCAAACGAATTGTTAGACGAGTTGACACCTAGCGACGTGACAACGCAAAGAATGTCACCAACGCCGAGCCACGTCAGCTCACAAAATTCTAACGCTTTAATTTACAATCAAGGCAAGATTAATTTGCCTAAAATTAATTTAATTAAATTTGACGGTCAGGTAGAGAATTGGTTAGAATTCAAGGCCATCTTTAAAGGTATGATTCATGACAACTTGTCATTAAGTGATATCAACAAACTTCACTACCTAAAAGCTTCACTTTTAAATGAACCTGCTGATATCGTCAAGTCACTAGCTTTCACACCTGAAAATTACGAGGTTAGTTGGACCACGTTAAAAGAGCGCTACGACCAACCGAAGTTGATTATCAAAAACAATTTATCGGCAATCATTAATATCAAAACCGTTAAACAAGAATCGTCTAAAGAAATTCGAAAGGTTTGCGACACTTTGTCGAAGCACGTCACATCAGCGTTGTCTCTGGCTTCACCTGATAAGCTTTTCGATGCAATACTTGTGCATTTAATTTCTAATAAATTAGATCAATCTACCTTTAGAGAGTGGGAACTTCTCACGAACAAAATTTCTAGCGATTTACCGACTTTAAAGGAGTTTAAAGAATTCCTAATTAACCATTCAAATTTTCTCGAAAATATCGAAAAAAGAAACGTAAAAACATATATTGAAAAACCTAAAATTATATCTAAATCTTTCTTAACAAATACTTCAACTTGTTCTTACTGCAAAGAAGAGCACTATGTAGCAACGTGTCCAGAATTTGCTAAATTAACATCACAGGCACGACATGATAAAGCTCAAGAGCTTAAGATCTGTTTTAATTGCTTATCTAGCAATCATTTTAGTAACGCTTGTCAATCAAAATACACGTGTAGGACGTGCAAGGGCAAGCATCACTCCTTGCTTCACGTTAACGAGCGAGTTGCGGCTCTGGTTCAACCAGAAATCATTGACGGAGATGAAATCGTTCAAGACGAACCTATTCAAGTCATTTCCACGTTTTGTTCCAATACAGTACAGACTTTGCTACCTACAGCCTCAGCAAAGGTACGCGATAACTCAGGAATAAATAGATCGGTACGCATTTTGTTAGATTCCGGTTCGCAATCCAACTTTGTAACTACCAATTATCGTAACGAATTAAATTTACCTTTGAAAAATGCGAATGTCACTATCTGCGGAATTAATAATTCAAGCTCACCTGTCAATTCCCAATGCGAATTGGAAGTAAGTGCGCATCACTCACCCTTTAAAATAAAACTTACGTGCTTAGTTATCGACAACATCACCGGCAGTGTACCGAGCTTTAAAGTAAACAAAAACTATTTGCAAATACCTGATGACATTGTTTTATCGGATCCTTCTTTCGGCCAGCCCGGAAAGATAGATTTGCTGATAGGATCACCTGCGTTTTTTAAACTTCTATGCGTAGGACAAAGGAACTTGGGGCCTAACCTCCCTTTGTTACAAAAAACCCAATTTGGATGGGTTGTAGCTGGTCCTACTACCACGGCGTTGACCACTCAAGTGCAATGCCATCTTAGCACCAATCTTGACGTACAAGAACAAATTGCGAAATTCTGGGAGCTTGAAAGTTACCCGGAAGACAAAGTATTTTCTGCCGAAGAAAAGGCATGCGAGGCTCATTTCGTGAAAAACACTATCAGGAATTCTGAGGGCAGATTTATAGTAACGATTCCGTTCAAGGATTCACCTTTACTGTTAGGTGATTCTTTATTTATTGCAAAAAAGCGTTTTTTGTCAATGGAAAAGCGTCTGCAAATTAACTCGGAACTGCAAATACGATATCGTGCGTTCATGCAGGAATATTTGGATTTAAGCCATATGTCCTTATCTAAAACTTCAAGCGAAATTTCCTATTATTTGCCGCATCACGGCGTATTAAAAGAGGACAGCCTCACCACAAAGTTGCGAGTAGTATTTAACGGCTCATCCTCAACTACCACTGGCTACTCCTTAAATAGCCTACAAATGATTGGACCCACCATCCAACAGAGTCTATTTACAATCTTATTACGATTTAGGCAGCATCTCTACGCGATTTCTGCTGACGTAGAAAAAATGTATCGCCAAGTATTGATCAACCCCGATCAAAGACATTTACAAAGAATTTTATGGCGTTCTTCTGTTGAACAGCCTCTAGCAACTTACGATTTAAATACCGTTACATACGGAACTTCATCAGCTTCTTTCTTGGCTATTCGATCTCTATTTCAATTAGGAATTGATTGTGAAATCAGTTCACCATCAGTATCTTCAATTATTAAAAATGATTTTTATGTCGACGACTTATTAAGTGGCGCGAGTAACATTGGCGAGGCAAAACGCATTTGCGCGGAGCTCAATGACGTGTTATCCGCGGGTTGCTTCAAACTTCGCAAGTGGCTCTCCAACGACCCACTAGTTTTGGAAGATATTCCCAAATCGGACTTACGTCCGGGTTTACTTAATTTTGGTGACCACGAGCAAGCTAGAACGCTTGGTCTAATTTGGAACTTTCAAACCGACCATTTCATGTTTCACATTTCAAAGCTTGAAAACGAAAGAATAACTAAAAGAAAGATGTTATCGGATATATCTCAAATTTTCGATCCGCTAGGTTTAGTAGCACCTTGCACTTTCACCGCAAAGTGTTTTTTACAAGGCTTATGGTTAGAAAAATTAGGTTGGGACGACTCTGTTCCTGCCGAACTTGATAAAAAATGGATATCTTATCGCAATGATTTATTACATCTAAATGACCTACAAATACCACGGCATGTTACCTGTGCAAACCCTGTTAACATTCATGTGCATGGTTTTTGCGATGCATCGCTTAGCGGATATGGTGCTTGTATTTATTACCGAATTACAGATTCAAACAATTTTGTCCGCGTACATTTATTTTGTTCAAAATCTAAAGTAGCTCCGTTAAAACCGATTACCATACCGAGATTGGAATTATGCGGCGCCGTTTTGTTATCCAAATTATTAAAACAAGTTCGAAAATCATTAATAATGCCAGTGGATAAATACTTTCTGTGGTCAGATTCAACCATTGTACTGGCATGGCTTAAAACTAATCCGAATTTATTGAAAACTTTCGTGTGCAATCGCATCGCTGATATCCAAGAGCATACTGCCGATGCAGAATGGCGACACATTAGCACTAAATTCAATCCTGCAGATTTGTTATCTAGGGGCGTCACTCCTCAAGTGTTGAAAACATCAAATTTATGGTGGTTTGGCCCATCTTGGCTTTCTCAAGAAGAAACCTTTTGGCCAATTTCAAAAATTCAATCCGCTGAACCTCTAGAGTTCAAGGGCACTTCAAATGCCCTAATTATTACTAATAACAAAAGTTCATTTCCTTTCGAAAATTATTCTAATTTGAATAAACTTGAACGAATCATTTCTTATTGCTTACGGTTTCGTAAAAATTGTTTGTTATCTAAAGGTCAAAGAACAGCTGGACCCTTATCTCCAGACGAACTTTTTAATTCATTGAAGGCTTTAGTCAAGCTCGCCCAGCAAGAATCATTTCCTGACGAATGTAAACAATTATTAAAGGGACAGCATTTAAAAACTAGCTCTAAAGTATTATCTTTGAATCCCTTTCTTGACCCAGATAATTTAATACGCGTGGGAGGGCGATTAGTTAATTCGAATTACTCCTTTAATAAAAGGCATCCTTTTCTTATCTGCGGTAAACACCACCTGTCAAAACTTATCGTTAGACGTGAGCACGCGCGATTGTTACATGCAGGTCCACAGTTAATGTTATCTTCGATACGCGACAAATTTTGGATAACCGCAGGAAGGAACTTAGTAAAAAAAATTGTACATGATTGTGTAACGTGTTTCAGAGCTGCACCCTCTGTTACTCGGCCCATTATGGGTAATTTACCGATAGAACGAATAACTTGTTCACAACCTTTTGATGTGACCGGCATAGATTACGCGGGTCCCATACTTTACAAACGTAATAAAGGTCGTGGTTCCAAAACTGGCAAATCTTACTTGTGCATTTTTATTTGTTTTGCCAGCAAGGCTATTCACCTTGAGTTGGTAACCGATTTGTCTACCGACGCCTTTTTATTAGCTTTACGACGATTCATATCTCGACGAGGTAAACCGTCTCATATTCATTCGGACAATGGGACGAATTTCGTAGGCGCTAATTCCAAATTACGTGAGTTAGGAAAATTTCTAAATGATCAGAAAACTTCTATTATCGAAACGTTTTCCAGCGAAGGTATAACTTGGCATTTTATTCCGGCCCACAGTCCCCACTTTGGCGGCTTATGGGAAAGCGGGGTAAAATCTAGCAAATTTCATTTAAAACGCATTTTAGGCGCTTCAATTTTTACTTTTGAAGAATTGTGTACATTGTTATGCCAAGTTGAGGCAATCCTTAACTCCCGACCTATCGCTCCATTATCGTCTGATCCTAACGACTTACAACCTTTGACACCTGGACACTTTCTCGTCGGACGAGCTCTTACGTCGTTGCCTGATCCAGACGTCACTGACATTCCTAATAATCGGCTTGATTATTTTAAACGAATCCAAAGCCTACATCAACATTTCTGGAAGCGCTGGAGTAAAGAGTACATCTCGGAGCTCCAACAGCGCGTAAAATGGAAACATCATCATTCTGACCTAACCGATGGTTCTCTCGTATTGGTGAAGGACGACAATCTTCCTCCATTCAAATGGAAGTTAGGACGAGTCATCTCCCTTCATCCTGGCACCGACAGCGTCAACCGCGTTGCTACGCTCCGTACATCTGGTGGTCTTATACGTAGATCCTTCGCAAAGATTTGCCCGCTACCGACTTCATGACTTCAGCATCATTTGTGTTTGTGCTACGCTATTAATATAAGTGCTTGTGCGTCGTGATTAATCTTTAGTGTTGCGATTTTGACTGGAATTTCTACTTATTTGTTTATTGTATTTTGCGACTTTGAATTTGCCTTTTGTTTCATTTTTGTACATTTTGCCATGAATATTTTGTTGATTTAACCGAATTTTTTGAATTTAATGTTCACTATTTAATGTTTGTGTTCTATTGTTGTTAAATTTATTTCGAAATGTTTCTCATTTCAACGGGGGCGGCATGTTCAAGACTGCGCCTTGGAATTATTGTTTATTTAATTTTTAATCTTTGTAAAATATTTTATTTGTTGCTAAAACTTGAATTCGTTGCTAGCCATTTCTAACGTTTGTATGCGGGGTACGTACGCGCACTTCAACGCGCACCTCCCGCTCGTTTCTGCTTTGTGTTTTAAATGTTTTGAATCGACAGTACGAAGTTGTGTCTTCACAGAGCAGTTCGTCTCTGAGCGTTGCAAAAGCTTTTGGCGCTCATTAAAATCTTGCTGTAATTGCAACAATTTACCGCAACCATTTTAGCTTGTTCTCAGCAGAGAAGGGCGACCCAGGCGGGTCATTATTAACTTTGTTTCACGAATAAATGAACATTAAAAACAAGAGAGTTTATTTATTTGTGTTTCTATACAATTTCGCAAAGAAGCAAGGAAAACACTACATACAGTCCACTACTCCAGCAAGGAAGAGCGTTTTCTTGCTGACACCACTGAGCAGCCTGATCAGAAACTATTAAATCTGTAATCGCATTTGCAAAATCGGATATTCTGTGTATATCGCTCATAATCTCTAAATCGATTCCTATAATTTACGAATTATTCATTAATTATGTCTAATCTTAACATTTCTAAGGTCGCACACTTCTTGATTACATCGTTTGTTTCCGAACAATCACTAATTAGAGAATTATACAATTTTCCACCTAAAGTTTGCTGTGCAAACTTCCGTGTAGCAAAATTTACATTCAATCCGAAAATATATTTGTTATGCGAAGTTAATTTAAGACATCTGAAAGTTAAATATATAAAAAATGAAAGAATTACAGTTAAGATTTTACAAAATATAATGAAAATTAATATAAATAAGGTGCAAGTTCTTTTATTTCCTGGTCTGCACAGTCCTATACCAACTTGTGAAATTTTAATTTGACATGACACCTTTTTAGTTAGAATACAAGAAGTGAACCACAGACCCAAATCTTGTAATTTTGATATCAATTTCTGCAATTTTTCGACAATAAAGTAGCTTCACGAGATAATAATGATAATATGATTTTTTTAGTTTTAATTAGATTTCCTGTAATCCATGCTTTTAACTACTACAATCATACGAAGAATGCTACAAATTTCATTAAGTACACTCATGTAATTTTGCTTTAATTTACATGGAATTACTTTAACTGATTATTATAAAGCACACATGAAAGCTATAATCCAGAGCGTTATTACTGAAACATAGGTAGGATTATTGCATTTATCTTATCAAAGGTAACGTTCGTGTAGTATTTTAAAATTAATGATTTTGAATGGAATTTACAACTGTCGTAGATAAGAAGCGATTTGTATATGTAAAACAAAGCTTAAATACCATTTATATATTTTAAATTAATTTATGTTTAATCCAGTAGCGTAACAACTTTACTAAAAACAAATTTACTTAATATTTTACTCAAAATTCTGATGTAAATTATAGTCCAGTCAAATTAGAGTAAAAACACATTGTAAAATCTATATTATTGGATAGTTATCATCGACTGTTAGCGCGTTCAATAGGCTATAATCTAGCAAATAAAAGTAATTACCTTTTTTTGGTACAAAAAAATCTACTTACCTTGCACGTAGGTCTAGTAAAATATATTTTAGTAATTTGCTGTCACTTACCCACCTTCCTTGCCACCTCGTAAATTATTAGTGCAGCTAAAAACAAATAAGCGCCACAAGAACCTGAGAAGTTAGTTGAATGCTGATGGATTGAATGAGCGGTATATCCTGGCAGGAGCTGGAGGAGGATTATATTCAACAATAACGATGCGTATCCACAGTAAACGACGATGATGAATATATTATTTGTATTTATATAAATATGATTTTACTTAACAGAAAGGCAAGGCAATTAAAGCTAAAATTCCATCGACAAAATTATAATGGCGGTGGTAAATCTAAATTAGCGAATAACTACCAAACTAATAAATGATATAGCACTCTAAAACCGACCCAATTTTACAACGTTCCAGTAAATTTCTTATTTTATTAAAATTGCTAAGTAAATATAATCCGCACTGAATTTGTTTCCCGACTATGTTCATTCTCACATTAATTTATTTTTTGAAACAGCAATTTTAATCACTCCAATATCTTAAGTTTCCAAACAAATACCAATAGTAATATTACTAATTTTCAATTAAGTTTGCACAAAATTGCTTTTAATACATTGACAGTCGATTGAATTCTCTTTTCACGCTCGTAAACTTTATGATCAAAAGCTCAACGTCTGATTAAAAGAATCATTTTCGATTTTCCAACAAACAAAACAGGGTGTAAAGTGTGCCAAAACCGTTTTCTTCGGTTTCCTTTATTTTTTTAAATTTTACAATAATGCGCTTTTTAAAGTAAAAGTCTTGGATTAAATTAAGGAAAGTGATTCGGGTTGAAAAGTTTTTTCAATTAGAATTTTATTAACAATTTACGTTTACGCCGTCAAATTGATTTGCGAGAAAACTTAAGAAGCTGCTTTCATATTCAAATTTATTTCGCAATATAATTCAAACTAAATTAAGTCGATGATTAGAGTTAAAGATCACTTTGTAAAAATTAATTTGAGTTAAGTGAATTGTTTTGTGTTTCGAGAAAAGCAATTTGCGTACCGTTTAGAAATAGAAAAGTAACACTGTGATTTAATTAGTTATCGATTCACTTGGTATAAAATAACTACATTATTTTTCCTTGCAATCAAGCAGGCAGATCATAGCAAAATATGTGGAAATTTCTAACAAATATATCATTGTAATTTCTTGTAAGCACAGGTTTTTCTGATGACGTGGGCAAAATACAAAGTCAGTGAAAAAGCAATAAAGTTATTTTATATCCTGGAGTCGGGTTGATTAATCCTGCATAACTATAAAACAGTGTTAGCCCTGCCGATGGGTATGATGTGTTTCGTGCACAGAAATTATTTATTTGTTGGCGAATATATAAAAAATTGCCCAATATAGTATCGATATGCCAAATCTTTTCGAGCGTACAAATTTATAAAAATTAAAATCTTTGAACTCAACTATTAATGTTTGATTTGGATTTTCAAACAATGGATGATTAAAAAAATTGTACAATATTTACTTCAGTTTTGAATAGACTAATGAAAAGCGATCCCTACGTTTTGCAAATAAACCTGTACAATATAAAAGACTTGAGAATCTAAATAATCTTGAAAATTAAACTTGGATTTTTGTGCTGGTGACATCAACATTATGTATCAAAAAAGTTAATTACTTAGCAATTTTATTAACCAGCAGTACACTTAAAGTAAGGCAGGTAATTCATTTCAATTATTAAATAAATTAATGGAACACTTCGTCTACGTACATCCTGTGTTAAACGTTAAATTAGTATTGTCCATTATGGATTTACCTATAATACGCGTATGGAAATGAGGTAAAGCGCACAAATTTAATCTTTACTTAATCATATTAAAGCGGCAGGATTGTTAATGTAGTTTTACGAGATTCGAGTAAAACATTCCGATATCCTGTTAATAAAAGTTACGTTAGCTACTTTCATTAATAAATTAACAATGTGGAAAGTTATCCATGGAAACATCAGGTAACGCAGCAAATTGAATTGAAAAGCCTGCACAAAATTGGAAATTTTTAAACTGAATAAATCTCTATAATCTTATTATAATTAATTTTGTTTATAAATTAACAGTTGCACACCTAAACGACAACTGAGCAGGCTCCGCCCCTTAATGTCGAGTACACGTACCGTCAATAGAATGGGGCTTGCTGGGAACAATTATTACGTGCAAAATGAGAACTTTAAATTCGATTGTTTTCAGAATTGAAGGTAAAATTGCGGTTAATCTGGAATTTAATCCCTTCGTTTTGAGATAATTTTTCAAATTCCGCAACAATTTTGTTTTTTAAGTTTAAGTTTTACTAACAAATTGTTTGAATTTCAGATTACTTATTGGACTTTCCGTAAAATTTACCAGTAATATCTTGGGGAACTCCAGCTGAAGAGATTAAAGCATTGTCGTCGACTCTGTGGCTCTCTCTTAGGTAGATCATGAAGGACCCCTTGAAGAGCAATCTCTTCGTTCGGAATTTTGTGAAGTTCAATTCAAATTGGAAAATTTGTGTATGTGGAAATTATCTGTATGGAACCGGTGGAACTGTAACTACAGCCAGCACTTAATAAAGTAATTTCACTCAGTGCGGCCTTTAGGCTGCACAACCATGTCAATCAAGTCTTTTCCAACTTTCTCCTGATCAGATTTTGCAAAACTTAGAATTTTGGAACATTGAAATATTGAGATCACTCTGTATTTCAAACCCAGCCTATGGCTTTGTTTTAGTTGGAACCCAATAAACTGTTTATTGGCGCAATAATATTATTACTTGAGGCAGAAATATCTTTTTATGACACGCATTACAATTTTCACCTTGAATTTGATTTATAAAGCCAACAAGTTGATGATTAAATCCTTGATAAATTAATAATAAGCTTTAAATTTGTATAAATACATTAACGATTTGATGGAGTTTACAATGCCATTAAATATTAACGGTTTCATTACACAACGGGTGAATCTTTGAGACATTTTATTGTTCCCACCTTTGTAGATAAATTCTTAGATTAACTCGAAATCAATTTTGAACAAAATTAAATGTTCAGTGTAAGCTGAAATGTAGTTACTTATTGTTATTACAGCAAAATTTTCAATTAATCTTTTGCTCTTAAACTCAAGGCACTTGGTCTTGCTTTCATGATTAACAAAAACAATTACTCGGGAAATTAAAAATATCCCAATACAGATTACTTCGAGTTTGGTTTCTCTTATTAACACGGTTACAATGTTTTACTGCCTAATTTGGCTCTTGTGGCTTTCTCGATTAACATAGAACATTCGAAGTTGATATAAACGTTGCGATTTAAATGTATAAACGATAGGTACCCTCAGAGAAATAAATTGATTCGGTAATTTACAGTTTTTTAATTATTAGTTATGAAATTAGTTATGCAACCCGGTTAGCATGCACTTATGGAGGTTGCTTTAATTATTTACGATTGAAATTCGAAACTTGAATGAATGTGGAAGTAAGAAGTTTTCCGGCCTTAGTATCCCATTATTTATACATCAGTATGGTACAGTGTTTAGAAATCCACTTTTACTACTTTGACAACTAATTAATTATTAAAATTAAAATTAATTTTCTCTTCAAGAAAAACTAAGACAATGTTGTGATATTTTCAGCATGAATGCAACATAGCTTTCACTGCGAAAAACTTAAACAATAACAGGATAATAAAGTTTTTCTTTGTAGATATTATGCCTAAGTAAAGTACAAAGCCAGTTGTTTTCTTTTTTGGCATCGTTTCCCCAAGCTTTTGTAAGCACAAATCAATCTTTTTTCTTAATTACATCATTGTAATCCGGTATACAATTCGTATGGATTACCACAAATAATTGAATAGCATTAAAATGCACTTTGCGAAATTGTAATTAAATAAAAGCAAATTTAGACCAAGAGTTGGCATTATTCTCATCGATTTCAAAATGAAAAGCAAAACTTGCAACATCGGCAAATAAATTCGATACGTGAGAATTAATAAAACATGTCTTAAAACATCTTTCCAATAAAAGTCAAATCGTTTTGCCAAAAAATCCTACAAATTTAAATCTACAAAAAGACGAATGAGCCTATTCAATTGAAGTCATCAATAAAATACTTTGACTCTAGCTAGTTTTCCTGTTTAGGTTTGAAAAATCTTGCGTCACGTCGAAATTCAATCCCTAAAAGGTTACATAATATAACTTAAGGGTGCAAAAAAAAGAAATTTAATTTATTTTCCGAATGTAACTCAAAGTCAAATTTTCAGCTTATTACGTGGAAATGAAAATTTGGAAGATTCAAGAAGAAAAGTACAATAAAATCAATTTTGTTTGCGTTCGTTGTTGGTGTTGGTTCGCCAAATCCTTTCTGAATTAGAGATTTGCAAAAATTTGAAATACGAAACCTTTTTGAAGGCCGCAAAACCTTGTAACCGTTCAAAATCTCGGAGGGTTGCAAGCTACAACGGAAGAAGCTACCTTTCTAGTAGGTATAAGTACAAATAATTTTACGACAAAGAAAAATTTGAAAGCTGCTCAGAAATCACTCATCCAAGTTCACGGCCACTTTTCCACTTCAGCTTTGTAGAGTCAATTTAGTATTGTCAAATTTTTTGCATTGAATTTTTTGCGATCGTCTCGTTATTATCTTTTTTCTAACCAGATAATTTGACTGGAGAAATGTGGGTAATTGGAATTGTCAGAATGGAGTATCGATCCAATGTTAACTGATATTTTTGAGAATTGCCAGAACGTTTGGATTTACTTTGTATGTAATTTCCTGTTGACGGCAAGGACTTCCATGATCGGTTCAAAAAATTTACTTTTTCTTTTCAGCTTTTCTTTATTTTTCGTTAGATGTCAATTTGTTGCTGTATTGCATTAAAAATGTAATAAATGAATAAACATCTTAAGAGATGAGTGAATTTAGAGCAAAAGGACGAAATTTATTGGTGATAAGTTCGATAGATAGGCTTCAACTTCAGCAAAATATTTTTTGCTCTTAGAGTTTGGGAAAAGTGGGAAATTTATATAAAACTCTTGCCTAAATGGATTAAGCTGGGCGATTTTGGGAACAACGTTCTCACAAATCCTGTGTGGTTTTTACTTCCTTCTCACAAAGGGAGGGTCATAAAATCATAAAGTAAATGCCGACAAAGTTCGTGTGTGTGCTCGCTAATTATGCAGTATTAAAACAAGTGACATGACAAGCCGGACATTAATCTTAGCATGACCGTACCTAGACACCTTAAGAACCAATTTTTCAAACTGTTTGTTTATCAAAATCTATTACGAAATGTAAATCATTTATGTGATCAATCAAAAACTGTTAGATAGCAAAATAATTTATTAGCAGGTGGTGGACTTTTCAAGAAAACTTTTAAAGTTGACTTGATGATTTTAAAAGCACACAAAACTGACAAAACTGATTACAAATCGACGTATTTGCAAAGATGGGAAATCTAACGGATTAATAATTTACTTAAAACCACCAACTTAAAATTTTGCAAGAAATTAAATTATAAAATGAGCAGATGATAAACTACAAATGAAAAATAATTTTTAAATTAGACCAAAAGGAAAAAAGCGAACTTTGAATTAAAATCGATTTAATCCTTTCAAATATTCATTTCGCCTCAACGTGAAGTATTAAATTATAAATTTGAGGAAATTTCAAACTTGCAGCATTTTATTGCATAATTGGGCTATAATCTGAAAGCTGCATGGGATCTCGCTTAAATAATTTAATACTTTTCACTATTTGCAAAATTATTTAGTTTCAGTCGCTAGATCTTCGGTTTCAAGGTAAATTTAAGTAATAGGATTTCGAAACTAGGGTAAAGTAATAAAATGTTGTTAACATTTGATTTGATGTGTTAAAGTAAGACATAACAAAAGGAATTAAAAACTTTAGAGCTGCCCCAGGTGATAAGTAGAAGATAACAAATTGAATGCCCGTTAAAAGCCTGTTAAGAAGAAAAATTACAGAGAGAGGATGTTATCATCGCAGCAGTGGTTCCGTAAGATCGATAGTTTGTTTATCCGCCTTCTATCTTGTAAATATCGTTAATCTAGTGCGCGCGTCATTAGTTTTTTACCGCAGAAACGTAGATAACTAAAAATGTAATGGATAGTCAGTGTAAATCAGGTCGTTTAATTATGTAATATAAATAAACTCTACGATAGTGAAGTTGATTTAAATTGATTATAGTTGAATCTGAAGTATTAGTGTATTTTTAATAAAATAAAACGATATGTTTCGCTAGTATACAAAACACATTAAAATTAAAGCCTTTTATTTATTATTTAGTATTCTAAATTTATTGTCGCTTTGCAAAACCAAACATTTTAATCCGGATTAAATGTAAAAGTGCATTTGGCAGTAAAAACTACAAAGCTGACATTTCTACTAAGTACATAAAGCTAATTTGTTCTATAAAATATCAAATTATATATAATTTATTATATATTATCGTTCGGCTTCAAATAGTAATCAATTTTATGTTTGTAGAAAATCATAATTATTACAGTAAATTCCAAAAACAAAAATGTAATAAATATAATATACAGCTTTTCGATAAAAGCTATTTTTATGAGCCAAACTTGGACGGCCTTTTTTTATAATCCTGCATGAAAAACTGCGATGTTACAGAATCATGTTTCCTAATTAATTACTTAAAATACCAAAGGACATCCTAAGGAAGTTTTGCACAAAATTTTGTTTTGTCCTAGAACCCCAGCATTTAATTAATATATTTTGTACTTGGACCAATTATTTTTTTTTTTTAATATAAACCAAATAGTGCCGATTTAAAATTGAAGGTTGAAACTTGTAGCCCCCTTCTCTTGTGGCCGAGATAAAAATCAAACAATAAAATATTATTTGCTTGCATTATTCAAACATATTTGTGTTGTACCTTAACCATATTTTTATTTCATTGAAAGCTTAACAGCGTCGTTTCGCTTAATTATCTTATAAAGACTGAATACAGAATATCTATATAAAACGTCAATGCCATACAATTGGTGTATCGCGCTTTTCTATTGTCTCATCGAAAATCGATAATGTCTCAATCCTAATGAACAACTTCGGTTGTACTAAATATGTCGTTAAATTAATGTTTGTTGTTCGGTAATGCATGTTATGTTAGGTAAAAATTAATTACTTTCCGAACAACAATGGTCCGAGTTCGAAACCCACCCCTAAAAGATAATTATGAACTTTCCAAACAAAAAAAAAGAGGTTTCGTTACATCAGTTGAGACACAATTTACATAATTTATGTAAAAATAAAATTATTTTGTTGTGTTTTCGTCTGGCCCATACTGTATTTTTTGTGTCTCGAAGAATTTTCTCGTTAAAAAGTTTTAATATTGGAAATTTTTTCGGCACGTTTATTTACTTATCGTTTATTGCTTACATATTCTGTATTATTATTATCATAAGTGATCGAAATGAAAATATCTAGTGGGTCTAACGTTTAATTTTGGTTCAATAAAAATATTATAAGTATCTACAAAGTAAATTTAAATATTTTTAGCGGGTTTTCATATTGTAAACTTCTACTTATTACTTTTTTGTAGTTTAAAGAACTTTCGGGTAAATAAATACGATAAAAACTTGCTTTATGTTTCACAAACATTCCTTCTTATAAACTCTTTTTACAAAAGTTCCGGCTACTTCAATTTTATCTTAGACACTTTAATGTTTTTGTGCTGTTCGTTAGGGTTGTAAAATCCAGATAAATGAAAATATTTTTTATTTATCTGCCCTAAATTTGTTTTTCAGATTTTAAAAAACTTTGACATAGAAATATCAATTAGAAAATAACCTGGGGAAATAATGTTTTTACAGGATCAAAAATCGCCGAAGAAAAGTAAAATCGGGAATGAATAATGGAGAATCCACTTGAAAGCATGTTTTCTAAATTGAAAGGCCATTTAAAATTCCTTTTAGTGGTGTCACTCTGTGTATCAGCGTATGTAATAGAGTTGACGGTTCCGAAGACTTCTAAAGATAAAAAAAATATATTAACAGTTCAGCGACATAGCCCTAGCAAGCTCCATGGTTTGCAAGCTGCTACAATGTATAATGTCAAGGCAGTGTGGCTAGTACTGTGTGGTCGGGTACAAAATTACATTCGACGTAAATTACAACAAAGTTTTGTTTGTTTCGCTTGAAATTTACCATTCTACTGCATAACACATTCTTAAAACTTACGGTTTTGTTCATAATTATTTTCTTTTTTATTTTATTTCTGAAATCACCATTGAACCTCTTCCTCGCACACTTCAATCAAGAGCCGGTATTGATCAGGACTCTTTACGTTTAACTGCATCCGTTCTCGTGAAAGGGTTGTAAAGACTTTAAGGGTCTTCGGTGCAATGTGAAATTGTCTATATTTGTTTGGGAACAAGAATAAAGATGGTTCTGACTGTGCTTGGTTACAAAAACTAAATTTAATTTAAAATAATGCGGAGAAGAACATATAGGTATGTACCTACTTAATTATTGAAGTGTTTGTTTACTCAAATTTGGTCTCATGTTTATAAACGTGCTCTGAATGTTTGAATATAGCGGAAAAGCGACCACAGCAAACGTTTATTCCTTGCAGAGCGTGCTTGAAAAAATTATAATTAATTTTCTAAAACAAACGTCATAATTTTGCTCAATTTACATACCTCGATAAACCAACCACTGGTACTATTCATAATGTAAATATGCTGAACTTGCTTAAAATGTTTGATATTTATCTTAAGAGTACGAAGGATGTTTTTAAGAAACCCAAATTAATTTTCAGTAAGCGTAAAAGAAGTTCTCCCAAATTAATTAGAAAGGTTTATAAAGAATTACTTTATTGTTTATTTTAAAAATATAAGTAGAATTTTCTTTCCTTTAAACTACTTCAAAATATGCATACTCTCGAGTGCTAGTACTTCCTCCGCTAATTATTTTGAGTTCTGAAGGATAATCAGAGTTATAAGATGAAAATTACATAGAATTAAACTTGTAAAATAGTTAGATTGCAAAGTTTTGCACAAAAGCCACATTTTGAGAATATAATTTTCCTTTTCAGAGCTAAAGCGTTTTTTTAGGTTTTTGTTTTGGAAATAAAGCAGTGTACAAAATAAATTTAAAATTTTAATTAAGAAACAATAAATTGCTTTTCACCGATTGAAAAAATATGGTTCCTACGAAACTAAACTGTCTGATGTGATTATTGGCTGTGTGCCAACTTTCCACATTTATCTCGCTTTTTAATGATGGTGCATTTTTTCGCTTTTTGATTATTTTCGAAATATGAACTGATATTACATAAGCTATAATCCCTCCGGGTAATTTTCATCTTTTAACTCGGCAAAAAATCATTTTTAAACATTTTATAGTGGTTAGCTAATATAAACAAGTGTATTTTTCAGCAAACTAAAGCTTAATCGCGTCCACCAGAAGCTGCTGGGTTTTTCTAAATCACGACAATATTTTTTCAAGTTTTTTTATTCCTGACGTCCTAATTCTTGTGATATATCGGTCACTCTAATAAAAACGTGTCCATAGTTAAGATTTTATGATAAAATAAAAGTTGCAATAAATATCTTGCGTGTAACTTCAAGATTTTGCGATATAAAATTATTTAATTTTACTGCTGCATAGAGCAGATAAATTTTTATTTATACCTTTCTGCCTTGGGTTAGAGAACAAAATTCGCTAATTAGAGCTTTGTTTTGATAAAAGAAAAAATCAAATGAAAAGTAAACATTTCTGGTGTGCTCGAAATGTTATTATTATTACAAATCAATAAACAGTAATCAAATTTAAATCTACCCAACTCAGTTGAATACTCATATTATTATTTGGAAAACTGTGACGACCAGGAAAACGCTTACGTTGTCGCTATTGAAAATTAATTTAATTTTAAAAATATTTTTCGGCGATAAATTTTTAGTCGAGTTAACTAAACAATTTATTGTTGTTGAATTCGCATAAAAGTTATCTGTTATGATGTAAATCAAAATGATTGACAAATCAAGTACAATCCGATTCGTGTTTGTTGTAGCGGTCATGCAAAAATTATAATTATTACTTCAGTTACAACTTTATGTAATGTTATTATAACTTTATACATACAATTTAGAGTGTTCGTATAATATTGTAATTTAATATTAATCATATTATTTAAAATGAAGCTTATTCTATGAATTACTCCAAATTTATGTAGATCCATTTTATGTATGTAAATATGCATAATTTTGTGCTGATTCGTTCAATGTTAACTACTCCAACAAAGATTTTAACCTTTTCAGGCTTTTGAGAAAAAAGCAGTTGAAGTTTCAATTTTACTAATTCCTCACTTTCAAAATTTTTATTGAACTAGCGAAAGCTGTCTATTGGTTGTGGTGGCAATACTGAAATATGTAATCAGCAAGGCGGTTTTACACTGATTACATTATTTAATCGACTGCATTGGCATCAGAATCCGGTCACCTTGACAACACCGAGAAGTCAAGTTATATCCTATTACAATTATTTATATTATAAATTGGTAATTTCATAGCTTCAGCCAAAACTTTCAATTTGCCCGATAATGGCTTTCATTTTCAGTGAAAATTGTCATTATTCTAATTTCATATGTTTAATTAGTTAATTTGAAAGCATGTAAATACTAATGTACATCCACGAGAATATTAATTTTAAATAAAGTAAAATTTAAATCTGAAACACCTGGGGTCTACTTCATAATGATAATTTAGTAATATTACATATCGAAATATCACATACAAGGTAGCTTGCCATCCATGTGCCCGTGACCCTGTTATTTTTGTCAACATTAGCAATTCATCAGTCGTAAAAATATTTATATTTACTTGTTTTTTTTCATAACAATATTATAAAATTAAATTAAAAGGAAAACTTTTAGTGGAAATCGTTTAGTGTGAAATGCAAGAGATTGACGAAAAGATTTTTGTTTGAACGAATTTATAGTTTTATTCGTGCTTGAGTTTTGCGATAAACAAAACGATAGCTACTACGCATTATATGTAAATCTAAATAAAATTGAAAATTTCCATAAAGTGATTTTTTGTATACAATTTTAGGGCAACAGATTAACTCAAAAACTGTGTTACCTGGAGGAAAACTTCAGCTATGCTTTTTGAAGCCAATAGCAGGAATTTCGCTTTAACTTCAAACGATTACGAATTCCTGAGATGCTATTTTGAAATTTTACAATATATTAATTTTAAAAATTTGAATACAGAAAATTTAATTGCAAAGGAAGCCATTAATGTAGTAATTAACATTAGAATTTGTCGAGAAAGTGGTAATTGTTATCTACATAAAAGTAGACATGGGTTTCTACAAGTTATATCATAAACCACAATAATTAGTCAAAACCGTATAAAATTTATTAATTAATATTATAATTATTGTAAAGATATTTGCAATGATTATTTCAAATACTTTTATACTAATACACTTGTTTCATCTTGGCTGCTATCATCAGTTAGATATAATGGCATAAAACTACCCCTAAACCATTTTAAGTAATTATCAAACTAAAAAATTATTTTGTCTTAATGGATATTACTTTTTTTCCAAGTTGATTAGATGACATCAACAGGTAAGAAGCAAACTTATGACCGGCTTACATAAAAGCGAACTCGAAAATTAATTTACTTTCAAAAAATGTCTGTTATATTTTTATAAAAGCGCCCTTTTTTTTCTAAACTTAAAGGATAACAGGTCAAGGTCAACTCTAAACCAGTGCTGTTGTGTCTACATTAAAGTCCAACTTTCGGATATTCAAATCAGAAAGGTAAAGCGTCTTGATCTTAGTCGATGTAAGTTCACCCCCTAACCACTTAAAGTTCGCAGTTTACTACAACCCCCTGTCACCGTAACTCTCCTTTGTTTTATAAAATATTCAACACAATCAAAAACATCAAAGTTCATAAAATAAAATTAAATTTTTTTTATTGTGTACACAATACCATTGTGGAATTAAGTGTCCGTTTTCATGTGTTGGTATCATGAAACTAAGTATAATTTATAAAATAGGTGTTTTTATTGTTTTGGAATGGGTTTACTTTTAGAATTCAGAAAATAACCCAAGATAATCAAATCTAGCAATTTTTTTTCGGATAATTAAAAATAAATCAGGAATAAATTTTAAAATTCAACTAGTAGTTTTCTCAAAAAAATATATAATTCAAAAACTTTAAATTAAAGTAAAATAAAGTTAAATAACGAACCAGTTCGGTTTTCGGAACTTTTAATGTGATCCGAAGAAAGTGAAAGATTACGACACAAATTTTTAATTATCTTTAATTATAAATTGGATTTTGGTTTTGGGTCATCAAATATGTTGTTGTAAAGTTTGAAAAGAAGTTTTGGCGATGCAAAGAAAATAATTAAAATTTTTTTCATACTCTTAATTGAAAATATTGATTACCTTAAAACATGAAAATGCAATAACGAGAAATGTTGTTTTAGCTGAAATAATTATTAATAGTCACTCGATGTAAAGCACTCAACACTAGAAAGGATATCCAGTATGTTCATTTAAACCTCACTGCGTGACGTCACATTCTGGCGCCCGTGGAGTACTGAGCAGGATAACCTGTAGCTCTGTTGGTGGCGTCGCGGTGGCTGCAGGCGACGCAGAAACTGGTAAATACAGAGCAAATGCGATCGTTGTTTCTAAACAGACATATAAATACTATCTTATTATTATTGCAACAATAATAACCTATTACACGTAGGGGAATAGACAAACGGTACAAAATCAATTTATCTTCTACAAAATACGCATTTTGCAGAATTTCCAGTATCTACCAGGTCGCATTTTTAGGGGTCGTTTTGGAAAAACAACAAAAGCATAAAAAGTTACGACTTGCCATTTTCCATTTTAATGTAATTATTATAAAAATTCTCGAAACACGAGTGTGTTATAATTCTTCAAGTGTTTCTTTTGTATTCTTATTATCACCCTCCAAGTGAATTTTGTATATTTTATTTTATCAGAGATATAGAAAAACATCAATATACGACGATAAATGAAACGTCAAGAACTATATATTCTAAATTTATTTGATTTGCTTTTATTCCCATCTGCGTTCAAAACTTGTTACTTTAAAATATTTTCGAAAATAAAAAGAATTTTCTATACTTTTGCAACTTTAATATTATTATCCCCGCTATATGGTTTTAACGAAAGTTTCCAATTTTACAAGAAAAATAAAACAATTTAAACGAAAACACCTCGTATATTATTATTTCATAGAAAATTAACTTATAGGTTTTTTTAAGTTTACAGCCAAGGTAAATTATTAAAAGTGATCCCGCACAAACGAAAACGTTCCCAAGCCTTCAGGGTAATGGAAATTTAATGCATAAATATTTTTATGTTCTATCTACCATATTCGGATTATATTTAAGAAAATAATCAATAATACAATCGAATTAATTATTCAAATTCAAAAAACAAATTAAAAATCACCAAATTTCCAAAAATAATTTCAATTAATTGGTGTTTACCTGACGAACTGATGGATTGTGTTCGAGAAGTTTTAAGTAAAATGTGATAATTAGAAGGAGATTATTTCAAAATTAAATCTGATCAATGAATTTAATTTAATTTAAATTTTAAATTAAAGATTCAAATATTTTTGATTGCTGATTGTTCCAACAAAACCTGCAGGGTATAAATCATAAGTAAATAAGTAACAGGAATTATTTTTATTGATTTTATCTTATGCTGGCTTACAATACAAATTTTATAAAAATTGATTTAAATAATTAACACTCAGATGAAGCAACACATTGTTTGTTTTCGTTTAATACAAAGCCAGGTTTGCAGAAACAGCCCTTTACGCATACGGCTAAACAACCAGGAGGACCATTTGGTTCGTTACAAGTTTTTGGACAGGGAGAGCCACAGGAATTGTACTCTTCATTTTGTCCTGAACAATCTATAAAATGAATATGTGGCGAATTAAAATCTGTCGCAGGTCATCAGTTAAAGTATTAACAAAAAATTTGTGTTACTTACTTGGAGTACCAAAAGCCGAAGAGGCTAGCAACAAACATACTGCTATCAGAATTAATGAGCGCATAGTTAATTTTTATTGTGAGACTTTCGAAACACTATGAGTGAAGATGTTGAGGATTCCTTTTTATATGATCTGAAATACTCGTTATCTGGTTCTTATAGTTTCTCAAATAAACACTTATCTATTTTAGCTGTGATGAATAGATAACAATATACCTAAGGATTTTATTAGTTCAATGTATAAAATGTTAGATAATAATTCAATTAACTAAGAGAGTTTGTCAAAATGATTCTAAAACTAGACTAATCACCAGGAGGGATTTTTGACCCCGAGTTGTTGAAAACTACTTAAAGCTTGTAAACATATTTTTTTTGTGAAACTTATTGAAATTATACACTTAGATAAAACCATTCTATTATTAAATAAACTACAAGATATCGAAGAGGCCTTCGGCAAGGCTACCTTCAATAGTATAAATTCAGTACTAGCCGATTCGGGTTTCCACAACTATTGCAAAATGGATCAGTTTCATACTGAAGTGGAGAGCCGTAGAGGTGAGTGTTGGAGATATAAAAGTTGAAGGCATTGTTGTTAAGGGCTGTCCTCATCTCAGACTACGCAGCTGGTAGCTATGGAAAGACAGGCGGAAAACTGTGGGGCACATGCAGATTCTAGAGGACTACTCTGCAAGAGTACCTCTTCTGCGCCTTGAGCCCGACATCCTGCTGGAACCAACAGAAACCTATGATTACGACATATGTCTGTTCTCGGATGGATCCAAAAACAATGTTGGCTCAGGTGAAGGAATATCTTCCGCTGGGCTTGAGACAAACATGAGCATCTTCCAGGCTAAACTCATCCTAAAACAACATATCCTAAATCTGCATTCCCGCAGATGGGAAAAAGGGACTGAATGCAGACAAGCAAAGGCAGCCATAAAAGCACCCTCAAGGAAGCATTCCAAATACTATCTGAAATTATCCAGAGTCAATCTACGGGCAATTGCAGGAATATTAACTGGACACTGCAGCTTAAACAAACATCTAAACACATTGGGCATCGTAGATAGCTCAATGTGTCGAGGATGCAACGAAACAGATGAAACAGGCTGAACATGTGCTTTGTCACTGCCCAGCCTTATCGTCAAAAAGAGATTCCGTGTTGGGGGACTTCTGGCCTAGCATGGCCGGAATCAGTGAAACCCCGCCCGCCAGGATTCTTGAGTTCATCATCCGATTGGGATGGCTTGAGGAATGATGGGACGGAGTCGCTGCAACGGAGTCAGTACAATGGGCCCGATTTAGCGGCCTAAGTGCGTGCGAGGTGTAAACCTTGTCCTCCATGCCATGATCCAGAATCCAGATGGTAGCAGTCTGAAGAACACATACGTAGTAAGCACATTGTATATTATATTATTTATTGCGTATAATAACATTTAAAAGGACAATAAAATTGGGAGGTCTTAATATCAAATATTTTGGTAAGAAAATGTAATATCAATAATTTTTATGTGCATGCGCCCCGTCGGATCTAAGCAAAAAGAAAGACGACGACTTTGTAAATTAAATTTTTTTGTTTTTCTTAATGCTTAGGTTGGAGTGTGACTTGGAACGTGACACATTATAACAATTACTATTATTTTTAACTTCTGGAAACTTTAAGTGGAATTTACTTTGTTATAAAACAACAGGTTACACTAATTGTATAACTTGAGTTTGTGAGTTAGTATAACTTGGAGATTAATATTGCGAAATCCTAGAGACACGATTTGTCAAGATCTTGACTGCTATTGTCTATTTTGACCGAAGAGACATGCTTTTAGAGACAAGAGACACTTTTAGTATTTATTTCGATCGTGAATGTAGATTATTTTTTATACTCCAATTATTTATATATTTATGTGGTTGTTTAGTCTGCTGCCATAGTCCTGTGTTTGCTACTTTTTTGGTGGATCACCAATGCTTGACCACATTTTTCGCTGTTGCTATGCATAATAAAAACCTTAATTTAATTTAAAGTCATGATTTTTATGTTATAAAAATTTATAAGATAGAAAAATATAAAATTTATAAGATCTCAACCTCTGAGGTGACCCAAGGGCGACTTTAAACCACAAAACCACTAGTGTATCTTTTAATAGATGTCTGTTTCCATAATTGATTTTTCATTAATTTCAAATCGTAAAGGGAGGATGGGAGAATGGCAAAATGCCCCTTTGAAATCAGATGACGATTTAACGATTTCCCTTTTTTCAAATTTTACGAATATTATTTTTATTTTTTATTTTATTTATTATATTAAATTAAAAATATACAACACATTAACATTCAAATCTATCGACACATTGTTTATTGTTATTTAGTACAAAACCAGGTTTGCAAAAACAGCCTTCTACACATACAGGTAGACACTCTTCAGGTTCGACTGGATTATCACAAGTCAAAGGACATTGGGTGCCACATTTTTTAAACTCTTCTTTCTTTCCTGGACAATCTATAAAAATAATTTTACAAAAATTAAAAATAGCGAAGAACTGCCTGCGCATTCAAAATTTTTCAAATTTAAAACATTGTGTAAAATATATTATATTATTAAAACTATGTATTGTACTTACCTTGAATACCAAAAGCCGAAGAGGCTATCAACAGACAGATTGATATCAAAATTATGACACGCATGGTCAAGTTTTTGAGTGAATGTATCTGACCGTGTTCAAAAGTTCCTTTTATAATAATTTTAGCCTAAGTACATATTGTTATCAAGTTTTTAATATCAAGGTTACGTTAGGACCTCTCAAATAAAATACATACTACGATAATTATCTATTTTGGCTATCAGAAACAAAAAACGACGTAATGATAATCGTAAAAAACGATTTACTTTTCACAAAATTTTTGTAGTGAAATAGCGGTCTGAAAAACGCTTTCATATTAAGCACTCCGTATAGAATATTAATTTTCTACTTTTGATGTAAAGAAAATAATGGCAAATGCTTTTAAATGCCGTTTGGTTTATATAATTATGCTTGAAATAATGAAATTTTCTCTTCGTTCATTTTTAGTTATGGTACATTTTAATTTAATTATTATTCGAATAATCAAATTGTTTATTCATGTCCTAAATTGACTTGTTTGATGAAAATTTAATTCAGTTAATCCCTTCCTGTTAGGTACATTAACTGAGCTCAAAAATTGCAGGCCATAATAATTTTAAAAATAAATTTTTAACGAAACAATTAAATTACTTACAATATCAAATTAATTTTTAATAATTAAAATAATAATAAACAATTTTATGTTTACGAATATTAACTTCTTTCATAATTCTGCAGCGATCAATATTTTAAACAGCCAAGTCGGATTTATAATTTATGCAGTTTTAAAGTCGGCTTGAAAATAACACTGGTGATTTTCTTTGGTTGCTTTAAACTACAATAAATTAAAAAAAAAAATGTTTACTAATCTTGTAATACAAGTTCACTTTAATAGTATATTAGATAACAATGTGGTAAGTAGGTTACAGATATTTTTAAAATTTACCTCGATTAATCCTACACATTAATAATATAAAGCATAATAATATATAGATTGTATTCGTAGTCTTACCATGTACTAAAAAGGAAACGTTCAGATATGCAACCCCAATGGTATGTGCTTAAGAGGTTGCATAATTTGTTTACGTCAAAATTTACCACATTAGCATCAATTGTAAGCGGGCGAATTTTTGTAGTAGGGGGCATTCCCATCTGAAATTGAGCCTCATCGCCCATTTAAAATAATTTGCCCTTTAGAACCGGATATTTTAAACGTAGTAAAAGAACTGCCATTCTTTTTAAAGGCATTCAAATTTTACAATGTGATGTTGATGTTTTAACAATAACAATGTCTAAACAAAGTCATTAAGTTGAATTAGATCGACATTTAACTAAGGTATTACCTTCGTCGAGCTAGAAGCATCATCAATAACGAAATGCAAATTCTCCTATAAAGTTTTACCTATACTATACTATGTAGGTTAAAGCCCGAAAGCGTTGCTTTCATTTTAAATCGGGACCCAAAGTTGTTTAAAGCTGCTCTTCTGTTAACCTACATTTAAGAAATAAATCAAATTATTTTGATAGGGAATTTTCTTAATTTGCACTGCCAGGATTTGTTACTAAACTGAATCTTAATTCTCGAATAATATATTATAATTACCTTTTTCTTTAAAATAATATTTTATTTATTAAGAAGCCTTTTAAATTATTTATAATTCGGAATATTTTAGCTCTCTGATCTGCTTATAAAGTTAAATGTAATATCTCTTTTAATTGCATTTGTAAATGTACACGGTCCAATTTCGTACACATCTCTCTTCGTATTAACTTTCATGTTATTCATTAAACGAAAAATAGTAATATTATGCTTTTCAAAATGCTTGTAGATATTATTAACTTGGAAAGCTCATATTTCATTTAAAAATTAACGAGGTAACAATAACAATTATATTTTGCTCAGAAGCTTAAGTTAATCTTGATAAGTCTTCAAATTCGTTAAAATCGGCTTAGTAGTTTTGAAGTAATTAAATATAAATAAATTATTGTAGTATGCGAGGCTACTATATCCTTTTGAACGGAATTCTATGCAAACAGCCAGTTTAACAAACTCAAATAATTATTACAATATAGTTATTATAAGTGTCAAGGTCAAATTGGGTCAGAATCCACCCAACTTAGCTACTTACTTGGTAATTCATGTTGAGTGAAGCTTAATTTTCTTTTATCGCTGGTAAATATTTGTTGTTATCGCTATTAATTTTTTAAATTAAGCATTTTCAGAGATTTAGTATCTACAACATTTTCAGTTATAAAAGTTTTAATTAAAATTACATTTTGTTTACTTATTATTATTTTGCAAAAGTTACATTTTAAAAACGTCAAGCATTTCTTTAAAACTTGCTATATTTTAATTAATAGGAGCTGCGTTTTCAGCAACTTCGGTCGAGACAATTTTTCTTATTCCAATTAAGTTAAAGCTTTTTATAAGCTTAATGATATTAAAAACGTAGAAGTGTTTTCAATTAAGTGATTTGAAATAGAAAATCTGTAATGTGGTGAAACTTGTTTCGCAATTGTGTTTATCTATTTTTCTAAGAGGTATAATATTTCTAGCTTTCCAGCAATAAATAATGAAGAAAGTTTAAGAAAATCCATCGGAAGCCGTATAATATGATTTAACTTGTTTAAGTTGTACAAATATTGATTAACTAAGAAATATTTAACCCTTGCAAAGTCTCAAACATTAATGCTCCCTTGGGGTCTGTGTGGAATGCGACAAATTCTTCAAAGCATAGTGAAAATTCTTGTACATTTTTATTTCATTCTTGGTAACATTATTGCTTAAAATTTAACTAATCTAACTTATGCGGAAAATTTTCCGCCAGAAGTGGTTTTCCTAATTAAAATGTGAAAATGTTCTCCTCCCTTGGCATAATTTTCGGCGTTTTTATTTCTACCTTCACACGCGAGAGCTTTTAGTCATCAGCATAAAATTTATTTGTTGTAGTTTTTTGTCAAACTCCTAAAGTTGACAAAAGGAAAACTCCTTGTTCTAGCACTTAATAAGCTTCCTAACTCCCTTGTTCTGTAATATACTATTACCTACGTGAATTTTTTTTTGCTGATTTATAATTTTGGCTACCTGTTTATAAATTTCCTAAGGGGTGCATTTTCATTAAAATGAAGGCGAGTAGCTCATTCAGTTGGAGCAAATGAAGCTGTATGTAGTGTAATTGTAATTTTATCAGGAAAATGCATTAAAATTTGAGTATAAATTCCGGTTCCGATGTGAAAGCCTCATCACACACAACAAAAAGCACGTCCTCATAAGTTTAATGCAACTTAATTACAAAACTTATGGGAAAGCTTGAAACCAAAGTTGGTGTCAACGAATATTAAGTTTTATCGTATTGTGTCGGCTATGCAAGGAAAATTATCGATGATGAATGTTTATTTTATTTAATAGGATTCTAAGATGCAAGATCTCGTTCGATAATAATTTAAAACCTTGTTAAATTTATTACGTTTACGGAATGAACCCTTAGGTAGAGTAAATATTAAGAGATATTGCACTATTTACCCAATAATCCGTTAAGTTATGTAATCAAATTTGTTAAAACGAAGTTTTGTCAGCCAAGGATAAGCAGTTCTCCAATCCGATCGATTTTGCAATAATTATCCTTTATTATTTCTTTGTTTTTCAAGAGAAGAGTGAAGAGTGAATTTTGAATTTAAAAAATAAATTAATATCAAAATAATTAATTATTGATTATCACCCCAATTTTACGGGAATAAACATAGCAATATATACATAAATTCTATTAGCTTACTTTAGTGTCTTGCATGGAATCAATATCAAGTTTCTAAAAAATTGCTAATTCTTAAACAATAAAACTTAAATTGAGCAGCAAGATAAGAATAAAAATAGAACTCAGTTTTGTGAGTGGCAGCTGTTTAAGTTCTAATTCAGCTGATATAATTACTGTACTTTATTGATACGATAAGGCGAATTGATAATTGATAATCTAGGATTATAATATCCTTCAAAAGTTTTGTACAAACAAGTTCATTGCCACAACAGCATGATGAGGAGTTTAATTTTGTTAGCTCTAATTTGTACACTAACAGTGAAAACTCAAAGTGCTACTGTTGATAAAGAACTACCAGAAGATGCAACACTTAAAGTGGTAATATATTTCACCCTCCTTCGCATGTACAGACCCAATTATCCTTTGCTATTTTTAGCCTGAGCTCGTCAAAAAGTACGGTTATCCCATTGAAGTTCACACCTTGACAACAAGCGACGGTTACATATTGGAAATTCACAGAATTCCACATGGAAAAAACGGCCCAACAGGAAACGAAAGAGCTGTTTTGGTGCAACACGGCTTATTATGCTCATCGGCCGAGTTTCTAACACCCGGCCCAGAGAAAGGATTAGGTAAGAATCACTTAAATAGATCTACAGTTCCCAAAAACCAATTTTAGGTTACATTTTGGCCGATGCTGGTTACGACGTCTGGTTACCCAACTCTCGTGGCAACAGATACTCACGCAACCACACTCATTTAGATCCCGATAAAAATGCCAGACAGTTCTGGGATTTTACATGGCACGAAATGGGGATCCACGATCTTCCTAACACCATTGATTACATCATTGAGCAAACAAAGGAAGAAAAAATATTTTATATTGCCCATTCACAGGGAACTACAGTTTATTTTGTAATGACGTCAGAAAAACCTGAGTACAATAAGAAAATATCGGTAGCAATAAATTTAGCACCGTCAGCTTACATGAAGCACATGTTCAGTCCAATGGTGAGAATCATAGCCTCGTTTCAACCAATCCTTGGTGTAAGTTGATTATACTCAACCATTTGGGGGATAATAGTAAATTGTAACTTTTTAGCCATTCGCTCGTTTGATTGGAATTCACGAGTTTATGCCTCACAGTAAATTATTGGGTGCCGTGAGCAACTCTCTCTGTGGTGACGATTCCATTGTTCAAGTTCTTTGTACCAATTCTCTCTTTGCACTCGTTGGGTTCAACAGAAAGCAAATGAATGCTACTCTAATTCCAATAATAACTGGCCACGTCCCAGCTGGTTCCAGCACTAAGCAAATACTTCACTACGGGCAGTTACATAGATCAGGAAAGTTCCGTCAATATGACTACGGCAAAATCAAAAACCGGAAGGTCTATGGAAAATTTACTCCTCCCAAATACAACTTAAAGAAGATTTCGGCTCCCATGTACATATTTTACAGCAGAAATGATTGGATGAGCAGTTTCAAGGATGTAACCAAATTAGTCAAACAGCTGCCTAATCTTAAGGGAAAATTTTTGGTTACGGATAGAAAATTTAACCACTTAGATTATATATTTGGCATTGATGCCGACAAAATCGTTTATCAACGTGTTATTAGCCTTACGCGACGCCATTAAATTTTCTTTTTTCTTGCAAATAAATTTATCTTTGATAATAATCGTTTTTTTTTATTATATTGAACAGATTCTTTATCTGTATACTTCAGTGCATTTCAAACTGAAATACAAATACTGAAATTGTAGTGTAATGTATTGTAAAAACAACTTGTAATGTATGCAACCCCATTGGCATTGGTTGGATGGTTGCATTGTTTATTTATTCAGGGGTTTTACAATTCCTCAATTTGCATCTATGCAGTAGAGGACTTTTCTGGCTAAACAATGCTAAGTAACGCTTTCCACTTTAAAAATTGTGTTTTTATTGTTAAAATAAAAATACAATTAAAATTAAAATACTAATCTGTAGGTTCTTAATTACCTAAATTACCTAAATAGATTTATCGATATGATAACGTAAAATCTGATAATGATTAATATAAAACTGATGAATACGTTTGAACAGATCTCAAAAACTTGTGCAAAGGCTCATACAATTGCACTCGTTCATAATGAAAATCTTAATTTTATTAGCAGTTACGTTAGCTGTGGAGGCTTACAGTGTTTTCCATGATATACCAGAAGATGCAACACTTACTTCGGTATGATATTTTCATATACTATACCATACGTTTCATTTTTGTATTTTCAGCCGGAATTAATAAAAAAATATGGATACCCGGTTGAAATCCATACCATAACAACAAGCGATGGTTACATATTAGAAATCCACAGAATTCCGCATGGAAGGAAAGGCCCAACTGGGAAGGAAAGAGCGGTTTTACTACAACACGGATTATTTTGCTCGTCAGCAGATTGGTTAACTCCAGGTCCAGAAAATGCGTTAGGTAAACGAAATTTTCTCAATCGACTTATCATTTTTCAAAAAATAATAATTTCAGGCTATATTTTGGCTGATGCTGGTTACGACGTTTGGCTACCCAACTCTCGTGGTAACAGATACTCTAGAAACCATACGCACTTGGATCCTGATAAAGATGCCGCACAGTTTTGGGACTTTAGCTGGCACGAAATTGGAATCTACGATCTTCCAGCTTCAATCGATTACATTATTGAGCAAACGAAAGAAGAACAAATATTTTATATTGGCCAATCCCAAGGAACAACTATTTATTACGTCATGGCAGCGGAAAAACCTGAATATAATAAAAAAATATCAGTTTCTATTAGCTTAGCTCCGATTGCTTACATGAAGCACATGTTCAGCCCAATTTTGAGAATCATATCTGCGCTCCAACCAGTACTTGAGGTATATTAAGTTAACATCCGGGCATGGTACTGTCAATCATTCGTTTTTGTTTTTAGCCTATAACTCAGTTGATCGGACTTCACGAATTTTTGCCTCATTCCAAATTGCTGGGTGTGGTCAGCGGTACTCTTTGTGGTGATGATTCTGTATTTCAAGTGCTTTGCAGCAATGCTATGTTTGCAGTGGTCGGATTTAATAGAAAACAAATGAATGCCTCTCTGATCCCGGTAGTAACTGGTCACTTACCGGCCGGTTCGAGCACCAAACAAGTGCTCCATTATGGGCAACTCCACAAGTCAGGTAAACACGCTCATTGACTTTGCAGTTTATTTGCAATCCATTTTTTTGGGTGTCGTTTCAGGTAAATTTCGTCGATATGATTATGGAAGAAAAAAAAATTTAAAGATATACGGACAGCGACGTCCACCAAATTATGATTTACAAAAAGCTTCTGCTCCCATGTATATTTATTACAGCAGAAACGATTGGATGAGTCACGAAAAGGATGTAATTAGATTGGTGCAAGAACTGGGAAATGTTTTAGGAAAATTTTTAGTTCCTGACAACAAATTTAATCATGCCGATTACTTGTTTGGTGTCGACGCACCTTCAATAATCTACAGCAGAGTTATTAGCTTGTTGCAGCGCCATTGATTATGTTTTCTTAAATAAATTTTGTTTCTCTTAAAATCAAAGTTCTTTTCCTTCGAATTGATCGAAATTCTGGCCCTGTCAGCGTTAACTACCCGAAGTCTTCACTCTACTGAATCAAATTGATTTTGTACTGGAAATTTTTGTACTGATGCAATGATCTACCACTTAAATTAATACAGAAATGAAAAAACCCTGACGTTAACACATAATGCAACCTTCATAAATGCATGTCAGCAGGGTTGCATACCTAATTGATTTTGAATTTACTCCAAGAATAATAATTTCCCGTTTTTCATATTATTCTATTTCGGCCTACATGCGTAGATTTATGTCAATGTAATTTATAAATTACAATGTAAATATATGCGTTTATGATAGCGAACGTGACATATCAGTTGATATGTAGTATTACTATATATATATTTTAACATAATATTATAATACCGAATGCAAAGTCTTTAAATTTTCTATAACTTTATCAGTACGTGAATGTACATGGTGGTTATAATTTCTATTTTCCTCTTGTTAGTTAATGCTAATATATCTGGTGATGGCAAATCTACACCGAAACCGGTTGCACTGATTGTATAGTAGGCATAATTCTTTATACGTGAAGAAATATAATATTAAATTTTAAATTAAAAATATGGAAAAAAACAATCTTTACACGTAAACAAGACTTTTGTATTTTGACTCAAAATAATTCAACATAATCTAAGATAAAATCACTTAGAGATATAATAAAGGTATAAATAAGTAACTAAAAAAACACCCAATATTGAAAGAAAAAACTGTCATCATGAAGATTTTATTGTTTTTAACTGCTATAGTAATAGTTCGAGGTACAAGTTTAAAACAAGAACCACTTATTGTGAAGGATATACCAGAAGATGCAAAACTTACTGTGGTAAGGCTATTAATTTCTTTTTAAAATACTATAAAACTCAAGTCTCTTTTGTTTCAATCACAATCTTTTTCCAGCCCGAATTAATTCAAAAGTATGGTTACCCAGTTGAAATTCACACCATAACCACAAATGACGGATATATACTGGAAATGCACAGAATCCCTCATGGGAAAAATGAGACAACTAGAAAAGAAAGACCCGTACTGGTACAGCACGGAATACTAAGTTTATCAGCGGATTTCGTAATCTCAGGTCCAGATAAAGCACTTGGTGAGTGAAAATCATCTGAAACTTCTCGTTTTCTCACGCCAAAATTTCAGCTTATATTTTAGCAGATTCTGGTTACGATGTTTGGTTAGCTAACTCTCGGGGTACCAGATATTCGCGTAAACATATTAGTCTAGACCCCGACAGAGATGCCCCAAAGTTTTGGGATTTCAGTTGGCACGAAATTGGCATTTCAGATTTGCCTGCTCAAATTGATCATATAATAAAGCAAACCAAGCAAGAAAAAGTTTTTTATATTGGCCACTCCCAAGGAACTACAGCTTATTATGTTTTATTGTCGGAAATCCCGGAATATAAAGAGAAAGTTGTTGTTATGTTCAGTTTGGCGCCCATGGCGAATATGAGGCATTTAGTAAGTCCAATTGTTCGATTAATGGCAATATTCCAACCAATTCTTGCTGTAAGTGAAAAAATCGTATCTTAAGATTATAACTGGTTAATTTAACTTTTTCAGCCGGTGTATCGTTTAATTGGAATGTACGAATTTTTACCACACAATGATTTGTTGACCATAGTAGCTGGAACTTTATGTGGAGACGATTCTGTAGTTCAAGTTCTTTGTACCAACGCACTGTTTGCAGTCGTTGGCTTCGACAAAGAACAAATGAATGCTACCTTAATACCATTAATTTCTGGTCACACTCCAGCTGGTTCCAGTACCAAGCAGATACTGCACTATGGACAGTTATATAGGTCGGGAAAATTCCGTCAATTTGATTATGGTATAAAAGGAAATCTGAAACGTTACGGAACTATCAGTCCACCCAAATATAAACTTGAAAATGTTGACACCGAAATCTACATATATTACAGCAGAAATGATTGGATGAGCAGTTATAAGGATGTTACCAAGTTAGCTAGTCAGTTGCCAAATCTGAAAGCAAAATTTTTAGTTGTAGATAAGAAATTTAACCACATAGACTACATGTATGCAATTGATGCCCGAGAAATAATTTACGATAGAATTATTAATCTCATGCAACGCTATTAATTTTCTCGCGTCTCTTTAATTTTCCTTTCTTTAATTTTCCTTTCTTTCTTTTTCCATAAATAAATTTTGCATTCAAATGCGTTTTTTTGTTGTTGCACTAAGAATGTGGTGGTTTGGTCATCATGGTCCAGAAAGTAAAATCTTTTCTCTTGGTGGATATTTCTTTGATCGTTATAGGAAAACTCGTCCAGGGTAGGTCGGTGTACTGGAAATCAAGAGAGGTAGAGGTAGGGAATGGAGAAAAGAGATGAATTGTATCGAAATAATATAATATAATTTATTATAAAACTAAAAAACTTAAAATCTAAACATGCTCGAAAGCTAATGTCTCTTCAAAAGACTAATTACTCTTGTATAGAGTATCGTTGGAGCATCAATCCCGAATAAGTAGTCAATATGATTAAATTTGCTATCGGGAACTAAAAATTTTCCTTTCATGTTTCCCAATTCTTTAGCCAGTCTTAAAACGTCTTTTTGGTTGCTCATCCAGTCGTTCTTGCTGTAGTACAGATACACGGGGGCCTTAACTTTTTTTAAGCTATACTTAGGCGGACTCCATTTTCCATAATACTTTTTATTTTTTATTTTTCCATAATCGTATTGACGGAATTTTCTAGATTTATGCAACTGGCCGAAGTGCAGCATTTGCTTGGTGCTCGCACCCGCAGGTGTGTGACCAGTAATTACGGGTATCAAGGAAGCATTCATTTGCTTCCTATTGAAACCTAACACTGCAAACATCGAATTAGTGCAAAGAACTTGGACTATGGAGTCATCTCCACAAAGTGTTCCAGCCACCACACCCAATAGTTTACTGTGGGGCAAGAATTCGTGAATTCCAATTATCTTAGTCAAAGGCTACAAAATTAAAATTAAATTAGGTTAACCTTTAAACCATAAGGACTTACTTCTAGTGCGAATTGAAAATAGGAAATTATTCGTAAAATTGGACTGGTCATGTATCTCATGTAGGCAATTGGAGCTAAACTAATCATAACGGTGATTTTATTGTTATATTCTGGTTTTTCCGAACACAGCACGTAGAAAATTGTCGTTCCTTGCGAATGCCCAATGTAGTAAATTTTTGGTTCTTTGGTTTGCTCAATAATATAATCAATCAAAGCAGACAGATCGTGCATTGCTATTTCATGCCAACTGAAATCCCAAAACTGTTTGGCGTTTTTATCGGGATGCAAAGAAGTGTGCTTTCGGGAATATCGATTTCCTCGTGAGTTAGTTAACCAAACATCATATCCAGCATCGGCCAAAATGTAACCTAAGCCATTGTCTGGACCAGGAGTGATAAAGTCTGCCGAAGAACATAAAACTCCGTGTTGCACTAAAACGGGTTTTTCCTTTCCTGTGGGACCCTTTTTCCCATGAGGAATTCTGTGAATTTCTAAAACGTAGCCATCGCTGGTGGTTACTGTGTGGACTTCAACTGGATAACCATATTTTGCAATTAACTTGGGCTAGAAATGTTCAAAAATTGTAAAACATTAATTTTGAAAATTACGAAAAACTTACCACGGTCAGTTTTGCATCTTCTGGAATAGACTTTTCTTCGGGATATTGATCATCTAATTCATCATTGTGTGCAATGTTTAAAACGTCAAAGGATTCTACCACTATTACGGATATAAATAGCAAAATTAAGAAATTCATCGTAGAACTGATACGATTTAATTTTTTTTGCAACTGTGTAGTATTAGACAGTTTTTCTTTTTTTATTTCATCTGAAAGTGTTATCTTTCAAGTATTTTAATATGTATCTTTTGAGTGGATGAAATAAAATGATAAGGCTATGCAGACAGTTCACGAACTGAAAATCACATGTTCGTATTTTAAACTACCAAGTGAAGTAGTTGTAATTAATATAACTCTCGCTTTTACTAATCACTGTCTGCATTCTACAAAATTGAAATTTTCAATTGAATTTAGCTAAACTAAACCATAAACACCGGTAACATTAACAAACATACATTATAAATGAGGTTGTGATTCTCAATAATTGAATGCCGGATATTCGAGCTTTTACTATTTTGTATGGAACCAAACGAAGGAAGAGTAATTCTTACCTTTGCAAGTTAAAACATAAAAATAGTCAGTTAATATTTGTTTATCAAATGTATCTGATGTTCTGAAGTGGCTTGTTATTTGATAAACTGCCTTTTCCTTTTACGTAAGTCTCAAAAATGTAGTTTACAAATAAATTATTTTGATTTGGCGTACGAAGATTCTATGGCTTCAAGTGTTTTGCTACTGCTTTATCAAAACAATGCATTATTACGCGGCATTCCTAACTTTAATCAAATTGCTTTGAATCAGGTACTATAAATAAACAAGTATCTTGTTATCTGTACCTAAAATTATTTGCAATAATTAAAAACGTTATTGTTGATATATCCTAGATGACGTTAATCGTGCAAATTTTTAAATTATGTAAATTTTAACTATGTTGATAATAGGGAAAACGAATAGCATGGTTGGATGTAATTAATTAACATTCCATTCAGTAATTTAATAATTACCTCGTGATGCTATGTATATTTTTTAATTAAATTATTATCAAATTTTTGTTAATTTACATACAAAACTTTAAAAAGGAATAATCTTTAAAAAATCGTAATAATCTTCATGGCGTTTATCTTGTGGTTAACTTATGTAAAATTACATAAATATTTCACACAATAAATGATAATAAATGATTTTATGTAATTTTACATTACATGTTTACATGATTACATAATATATTATGTAATTTTACATAATTTTAAATTAATTTAACCTTTATTATTGTATTAACTGCTGAAAATTATTTACATAGATAACTAAAGTAAAATTACATAATTATATTATAATATGTATTATGTGTATTTATTCAATAAATGAAATTTTCTAGTTGACTGGAATATTGGAAAGTTTATTAAGCTGTATGGATGAATGGATGGTTATTTTTGATGAATCAATGGTTTATTTCGAAGTTTGATTTGAAAGTTTTCTCTACCACCACCTGGTAAGTAAAATCTAAACCAATAAAAAAATCCAATTGTAATAAACATTTTATTATAAGATACACTTACAATAGGCCTACATAATTAAAATTTATAACTATAATTTTTGTGTTTGGCATTTAATTACTGCAATTACAATGCAACCAAAGTCTCTTATGAGTTAACCAAACACAAACCAAATATAAATATTGCTTGGTGATTACTGGATTTTACAAGTAAGTACCCTTCCTTCATTCGGTTCGTAGTCACAGAACTGGCGGCATATTTCATAGATATCACAACCCAGTTGGAAACCATCGTATCGGTTGTGCTATGAAGTTCTCGTTTTTGTTATACATTTCTGTACTAGCAGGGGAATCCCTTGCTGTTTTTAAAGTTGCAAGTAATGTTTTATTCCATATTTCACATTTATATAAAAATTCTCTTCCAGAAGATGCAACACTGACTGTAGTACGGTTTTCTAATCATAAAAATTAATATTTTTCAATTGTTGGTCTTTTCCAGCCCGAGATAATTGCAAAGTATGGTTATCCAATAGAAATTTATACTGTAACAACCAGCGACGGTTACGTCTTGGAAATACATAGAATTCCTCATGGGAAAAATGGTTCCACAGGAAATGAAAAACCTGTTTTGCTGCAACACGGCATTATAGGTTCTTCGGCAGATTTTATCATTCCTGGTCCAGACCATGGCTTAGGTATAACAAAACCATCTTCCTGTGATTATAGGTATTTAACCCCAGGTTTCAGGTTATATTTTGGCCGACAATGGATATGATGTTTGGTTACCTAACTCACGTGGTAATCGCTATTCCAGAAAACACACTTCTTTGGATCCTGATAAAAACGCCAAAGAATTTTGGGATTTCAGTTGGCATGAAATAGCCATTCACGATCTGCCTGCCATAATTGACCATATTATTGAGCAAACCAAAGAACCAAAAATGTACTACATTGGCCATTCGCAAGGAACGACAATTTTCTACGTGCTATGTTCCGAAAAACCAGAATATAATGATAAAATCACAGTTATGTTTGGTTTAGCTCCAATTGCGTATATGAGCCACATGACTAGCCCAATTTTACGAAAAATTTCGTATATTCAATCTGCAATAAAAGTAAGTTCTGATTTTCTAAAACTTAACTTAATTCATTTTTAATTTTGCAGGCTGCGTTTAAGATTATTGGAATGCACGAATTCTTGCCTCACAGTAGTCTTTTGAGCATGGTAGCAGGAACACTTTGTGGAGAAGAGTCCGTATTCCAAGCTCTTTGTTCTAACTCGCTCTTTGCAGTGGTAGGATTCAATAGAAAGCAATTGAATGTTTCCTTGATACCAATAATTAGCGGTCACTTACCTGCGGGTGTGAGCACCAAGCAAGTACTGCATTTTGGTCAATTGCATAAATCTGGAAAATTCAGTCAGTACGATATGGGAATATTTAAAAATTTGCAGTATTATGGAAAATGGAATTCGCCTGAGTATAACTTGAGGAAAGTTAAGGTACCCGTGTATTTGTACTATAGCAAAAACGACTGGATGAGCAACGAGGAAGACGTTCAAAAATTGTGTGAAGAATTAGGAAACTTGAAAAGTAAATTTCTAGTTTGTGATAAAAAATTTAATCATATGGATTACTTATTCGCAATCAATGCTTCAACGATAATCTATAAGAAAATAATTAATCTTATGAAGAGACATTAACAGTGGGTTTCTCTATATTTATATTTCTACAATCGATCAAATATATTGGTAAAATTGCCATATAGCATCTGACTCACAAAATGCATACTGAATACCAAAAAATGCTAACCAACTGAAATTTACATCTTTCTAAGCGGGGGCGTATCCTAAAGGAGTGCAATGCAAGAAATGAATTTTATTATAACTAAAATTTTGAATTTTAGAGGTACTAAAATTTTATTTTAGTGTACATAATTTTTTTAATTCTTATTGCCAATTGTATTGTTTTATTCGATTGTTATTGACTCGTATAAAAAAATATATACCCTAAATTGCGTAATTTTGAAATTTTAGTGATTTGTTAAATTATTAACATAAAATATGATATTTTATTTACAATCAGTACCTAGTAATGATTCAACTTTTCAATCTACAAGTCGGGAAGTAGAAATATTAGCAAAATATCCGGAAGCGAATTGTTCTGAAGCGAAACGTCTCGTAGCGAAGTTTACGGCCACTGGACAGCTAAACTCCCGAAGTTTAACCTACCGTTAAGGGAGATTTTGGTATTGAGCCTGGAATAAAAATTAATTTATATAATGAATAATTATTGCAAAATTAATAGATATTTTAATATTGAATATTTGTTTTGGCTTTCCTTATATTTAGGTACTATACTTACAGCGGCGGCGCCAGCATTTTTGAAATGGGGGGACACAAATTGGGCCCAATATATTTAGGATTGGCACACAAAATTTATAAATAAACTCAAAAAGGTTTTTGGATTACTACATAAACCTTTTTTCAAAACTTCGTATAAATTTCGGGTGGGCACTTCGGCCCCCCTGGCGCCGTTTCTGTATACTTAGGTAAGTACTATAAATAAACAAGTATCTTGTTATCTGCACCTAAAATTATTTGCAATAATTGAAAATGTTATTGTTGATATATCCAAGATGACATTGATCGTGTAAAATTTAAATTTCCTGAAGCCTGGCAAAATATTTAAATTATTTATTATGTAAATTTTACCTTTTTTAATATGAGAAATGAATAGCATGGTTAGATGTAATTAATTAACATTCTATGCAGTAATTTCATAATTACATTGTGATTCTATGTATACATTTTAATTAATTAATGTTTAAATTATTATTAAATTTTATTTAATTTACAAACAGAAACCTTAAAATTGTAAAAAAAATTTAAAGATCATAATAATCTTCATGACGTTTTTCCTGTGGTTAACTAATATAAAATTACACTATAAATGATAATAAATGATTTTATGTAATTTTACATTGCTTATCCATGTACTAAATAAATAAATATATAAAATAAAAAAATAAATACTATGATGACAATTATTTACATGAATAACTGTAAATTTACATAATATATTATGTAACTTTACATTCATGATCTACATATTAACTGATGAAAATTGTTTACATAGATAACAAATGTAAAATTACATAATATTATTAGATATATGTATTATATGCATTACAATTTGTATTTATCAAATAAATAAAGCATTTTTTACTGGTTGACTGAAAAGTTTATCTACCTGTGTGGATGAATGGATGGTTGAATGGTTTATTTCGAAGGTTGGTTTGTAAGATTTGTCTACCACCACGTGGTAAGTAAAGTCGAAACTAATAAAAAAAATCCAATGGCAATAAAAATTTTATTATAGTTTAAACATACAATAATCGTACTTAATTAAAAATCTTTTTTTTGTGTTTCGCTTTTAATGACTGCAATTACAATGCAACCAAAGTATTTTATGAATTAATCAAAATTAAATTGTTTTGCTAATAACTGGATTTTACAAGAAAGTACTCTTCCAACCTTCGGTTCGTAGTATTGGCAGTTACATAAGTATATCTTACAATATTTCATAGATAGAGCACTTGAGAAAATTTTCTTTTTATTTTAGAAATTTAAAGAATAAAGCTGCCTGTTACAATACAGTTGAAAACCATCGCATCAGTTCTGCTATGAAGTTCTTGATTTTATTATGTATGTCTGTAATAGCAGTGGAATCCTTTGGTGTTATAAAAGTTGAAACCAATATTGTAGTCAGTTTCCCACATTTTGATACAAATTCTCTTCCACAAGATGCAACACTGACTGTAGTACGATTTTCTAATCATAAAAATTTATATTCTACAATTTTTGGTCTTTTCCAGCCCCAGTTAATCGCAAAGTATGGTTATCCAATTGAAATTTATACTGTAGTAACCATCGATGGTTACGTCTTGGAAATGCATAGAATTCCTCATGGGAAAAATGGTCCCACAGGAAATGAAAAACCTGTTTTGCTGCAACACGGCATTATAGGTTCTTCGGCAGATTTTATCATCCCTGGTCCAGACCATGGCTTAGGTAGAACAAAACCATCTTCCTGTGATTATAGGTATTCAACCTCAAGTTTTAGGTTATATTTTGGCCGACAATGGATATGATGTTTGGTTGCCTAACTCACGTGGTAATCGCTATTCCAGAAAACACACTTCTTTGGATCCTGATAGAAACGCCAAAGAATTTTGGGATTTCAGTTGGCATGAAATGGCCATTTACGATCTGCCTCCCATAATTGACTATATTATTGAGCAAACCAGACAACCAAAAATTTTCTATATTGGGATTTGTCAAGGAACGACAATTTTCTACGTGCTTTGTTCCGAAAAACCAGAATATAATGATAAAATCACGGTTATGATTGGATTAGCTCCAATGGCGTACATGAGCCACATGACTAGCCCAATTTTACGAAAAATTTCATATTTTCAATTAGCAATACAAGTAAGTTCTGATTTTCAAAAGCTTAACTAAATTTAGTTTTAATATTTTGCAGGCTTTGACTAAGATTATTGGAATGCACGAATTCTTGCCTCACAATAATCTTCTGAGCATGGTGGCAGGAAAACTTTGTGGAGATAACTCCGTACTCCAAGCTCTTTGTTCTAACTCGCTTTTTGCAATGGTAGGTTTCAATAGAGAGCAATTGAATGTTTCCTTGATACCAGTAATTAGCGGTCACTTACCTGCGGGTGCGAGCACTAAGCAAGTACTGCACTATGCTCAATTGTATAAATCTGGAAAATTCAGACAGTACGATATGGGAATATTTAAAAATTTGAAGTATTATGGAAAATGGAATTCGCCTGAGTATAACTTGAGGAACATTAACGTACCCATGTATCTGTACTACAGCGAAAACGACTGGATAAGCAACGAGAAGGACGTTCGAAAATTGTGTAAAAAATTAGGAAACATGAAAGGAAAATTTTTAATTCGTGAGAAAGGATTTAATCATATGGATTACTTATTCGGAATCAATGCTTCAACGATAATCTATACGAAAATAATTTATCTTATGAAGAGACATTAACAGTGGGTTTCTCTATATTTATATTTCTACAATATAAGATAACTTCTATTGGTAAAATTGCCATATGGCATCTGACTCACAAAATGTATGCTGAATACCAAAAAATGAAAACTAACTGAATTTTACATCTTTCTAAGCAGGGCTGAATCCTAAAGAAGTCAATGCAAGAAATGAAGTTATATTAAAACCACTTGAAGGTTTTCATTTATCAAAACTATAACTTAAATTAAGAATTTTAGTAGGTAGTACTAAAATTTTATTTTATTGTAGGTACATAATTTTTAAATTCTTATTGCCAATTGTATTGTTTTCTTATTCGATTGTTATTGACTCGTAAAAAAATATATACCGCATGTTGCGTTATTTCGAAATTTTAGTGATTTGTTCAAATATTAACATAAAATATAATATTATATTTACAGTCAGAATTGTTAGTGAAATATCCGGGAGCGAATTGTTCTGAAGCGAATTTTTCGTAGCGAAGTTTACGGTCACTGACAGCGAAACTCCCGAAGTTTGTCCTGCCGATAAGGGAGATTAATTCATATACTGAATAATTGTTGCGGAATTAATAGATATTTTAATATTGAATATTTGTTTTGGTTTTTCTGGAACGAATTCATTCGGCCGTAATTATGAATCATTTAAATGTTGTAATTACGGCCACATGAAAGCGACATTATAAATGTAATCGATAAATTTCTCATTGGTCGTATATAATTGACAATATTTCTGAAGCAATATGTGATTTAATCACATTTTATTAAAGCCATTCAATTGACATAAAAGTAGAAAAGTTCTTTTGTAGCAATCAGTAAGAGTTCACAGTCGAATTATTTAACAAAATGAAAACGAAAGTAAATTGATTTCTATGTAATCGAGTATTAATTTTAGTTTTTCGATTTCTTTCAATTTATTGTTTTTGAAGTAATGAAAACATAATGAATGGCTTTACCCTAACGATATATTTTTAGGTAGGTAATTAGTCACGTGCCGGTGCTTCGGTGAGAGCCAACGTAAAATATACATTAATTTGTTGCTGCTACACTGCCTAACAATGGAAGCTACGTTTAATATATTGAATCATTTTAATATAAAACGTAAAGCTCTTTAAACTGTACATAAACATTTTTTACTTTTTACAATCCATTTGAAAAGTTGGGAAAAACTGTTTTATTCGCCATTTCCATTAACATTTACCGCCATACCGTAATTTTTCACTGAAATAACAGCGCAATAAGTACAAGCTTTTGTTGTAGATTATTATAGACCCATTTCTCGACTATATTTTCTGTTAAAAAATACTTTGTTATTGCAGCATAAAATTTGTTGTAGCAACAAAAAAAATTTGTTGAACTAGCAAAGCTACTATGAACTTTGTTGTAGCAACAACAAAAATTTGTTGAATTAGCAAAGCTACTAAGAACTTTGTTAGATCAACAAATTATTTTTCACCATGCTAGTTCGTACTTATAATATGCTGTCTGCCTGTTAATCGCTTTTTTGAAAAAAAGCATGGACTTAGAAAGTTCGTGACCTTATATACCAATATATTTTTTGTTTTGTGGTAGGTATACCGTATACTGCTAATTTAGCTACTATCTACTTACGTTTTTATTCCTTCCTTATTATTATACTCACCGCAAGTACCATCACTTGAGTGTTAACTGCAGAAACCCTTGCGGCTAAACTGTTTCTGACAAGTTTAGCGCATTTCAAGTTGTTTAATTAAGAAAATCTCTTTCATAAATTTAAATTGGTCGAGTGAACTTGGTTCTTTAAAGTCTTTTTAAGCTGTGTATCGTAATCGATAAACTACTACGTAATCCTGCTCAAATGTTTTAAATTTTTTTATTAAGCTAACTTACAAAAATTAAATTACATTGGCATGTAAATTGTAACACATAATAGCACCTTAATGTTATTGAAAAACATAGTTAATTATTTTTAAAAAAATAATTATGTTGTCAGCATTTATTTGTAGAAATTAAATTGCACGTGGAAGCCCATTGTTCCCATCACCAGACACATCAATAAGATAAATCTTTTTTAACGGAAAAACAAAAGGAAAAACATAAAAGTTAACTGTATTGTAAGTGAAAAATTAGTAGAAATTACAAACCCATTTTTGCAGTCTCCCACTTTTCTGCGTGGAAAAGTGAAAAAACGGGTCAAGTCTCTTAATTATAAAGATGAAAACATAAATACAAAATAATTCTCTTGTGCTGATGTTTCATCAGTGATATTCGGTTATCACAGTATTTTAGTTACAAATTATAAGAATTAAATCTACGTTATTTATCTACACATCTACTTTTTCTGATTGCATATCGAATCTTGTGTTAGTGATCGATTAATTTACCCTATCGCGTATTTCACGCGATTACAAAATAGTCACGTAAAATAAATAAAGCAAAATCGTACACTACATTTTCTTAATCGTTAATTAAATATTAATTAATTAAAGCTTCGATAGCAAAACATCCAGGCGACCCCACGGTGCCCGGAGTACAAATTTTTAAATTGTAATAAAACTCAGTGGCGTGCCAAATGGTTTGAGAAGAACGGCAGTTCATTCGCTCCGCCACTGACGAAATCCACGTTATTAAAATTAATTTTGAGTAAAATTAGTATTTTTATGGCAGTGTTAAATATTTTTATTTATACCCAGCTTCGCTGTCATTATCGCCAAACCAATTCTGACCACCGCTTCTGAAGCTGGTCATCATTTCGCTTCTGTATTCCTTCGTTAAGACCTGTCCACCGCCAGGGGTTTGTTCCGCACGGCTATTGGAGGCTTGTTGCCACATGGCGTTTTGTTGAGCACCCCCCCTTGACATGTGAAGTGGCTGAATTCTAGTACTGCGTTGCGATTTTGGAGTCGTCTCAGGAGAAGTGAACTCGCTGGCAGTGTCGTACCGTGACGGAGCAACCCATCGTTCGGTAAACTCGCTGGCAGAACGAGCCAAGCTAGGTTGACTTAGAGATCTTGCCAAGTGAGGATGATTTTGATGATACTCGCTACCTTCCACATCATCGTAGTAACGATTCGAACCCGGATAATAGCTGGAGGCTTCCGACTGACTATCGATCTGATCGGGTCGTCCAAAATCGACTATAACTTCCGACATTGACCTCATATCAGCTTCACTTCTATAACTCGACTTGGAAGATCTTCGTGTCCGTGGAGGATAATGAGGTTGAACGTTCGGATCGTTGGTTAGCGTCCTTACGGAACTACCACCATCCGAATCGTATTCGTACAAAGTTGGTAGACTACTACGTCTACTTCTAGTGTCCCAATCTGATTTCTTACGGAAACGACTTTGATTTTTAGGACGATCGGGTGATAAAATTCTAATTATGATATCCCACTTGGGTGGGTCGTATAACTTTTCGTATCGTGTATCTGAACGAATTCGTTCAAAATCTTCTCGAACTACAGCTTCGCTCAAAAGAACACGAAGTGTAGATTCGGTCGTAATAATTTGCCGCCACTTCATTCTATCCGACATCGTGAGTTGAGAATTAAACGAATCTGCGTTTTCTATGACCGGACTATCTTCTTCGATCGGTTGCAACACTCGAAGAAGTACGCTCCAATTGGGCACTTGAGGATTTTCACGTGGAACGTTGAACGTTGTCAAATAGGTTTCGCTGCTGATTTCATGTGTCGATTGATGACCCATACTTGCAACTAACTCTGGTGAATTTAATGGTAGCTTGTAATCGCTGATTTGATTTTGAGGTGGTAAACTCATATGGGCTCGTTCCATTTTTGGCGTTAGAGTCATGCCGGACGCTGAGGAAACGTCAGAGAAATTTTCCCAATCTGGTGGTTCTGGTAAAGCAGCAGGATAATTTTTAATAGTGACGTCCCACTTTTGATCAACCGGTCGAGCCTTGGTGTGATATTCGGTGATTAAACGCTTGTGCCGTTCGATATCTTCGATTCTTCGTTTTTCGGTAATCGTGCGCAAAAACACATCGTCCACCATGTGAGATGTCAATTCTGGTTTATGAACAACCGCAATTGGCGGTTCTAATGATGTAAGATGTTCTTCGTTAACGATGTAGTGTTGTTTCGGGATTATTGGAGGTGGAGGTGGAGGAGTTGGTGCGACGTATTTGCTATGAGAATTGTCCACCATTTCGGTTAAAGAGTGCGTGTCTGTCATTTCCGTGTTGAGGGAAGTGAAAGATCTTGCTGGTGCAAGTCTTGGCGCATCAACTTCATCGTGCATTTCTTGTTGGCGTCTCAAAATTCGATTGAAGGTGGGAGCAGGTTGAACGTGCCTGGGAGGAGCGTGGAGTTCAGGAACGTAAGTAAATTGGGTTTTTTCAACCATTGGCGAATCTACGCTTCTTACGCTTTCCTCGCGTTGTTCAAGTATTGTCGAAAGGTTGCGTTCGGTTCGGGCAACGGAGCTTTCGGAATCTGACATGGATAAGCTTGGAGGAGATGGTGGTGCTCGCTTGACACGAACTTGAACGTCAAACTTAGGTTGATCTTTAATTGCTAATGGCAAGCGTGGAACGGTTATAGGAATGGTAATGTCATTCTGAATACTTTGTTCTTGGGTGTGTCCATACCCTTCGCTGTAAAAACTGCTGTTATCTTGAAGGTATCCTTTGTTTTCGTAACTTCCTGCAGAGGACACCGGTAAGGATCGCGTGTCATGATCTTCAATTTCGGAATGCGACTCTGAAGGATAATCGGAAGGCAGTGTATCACTTATGGGGTGTCCTTCACTTCCAGAGCTACTTCCTGGTGCCAGTATAGGAGCGTGCACTCTTGGTATTTTAAGACTTTCTAACATAGACAAATTACCTAAACGAAAAAATTAATTATTTTAACTGTACTGGTGAAATTTAGCCAGTTATTACCAAGGGAGCTTCCTGACAGTTTTGTAATTTCAGAATCGGTATCGCCACCAAAGAAAAGTGGTCTGCTCTGAGGGATTATGGTCCTGCGGCGAAGGCAGTAGTATGAACATCCCAAACCAAGAAGTAACAGTGACAAGAATAAAATTCCACAAATTATGAACAAAATTTGTAATCCGTTGATTGGAGCTTCCGTGAATAGTGTGGGTCCTACCTCTGCTTGTCTAAAATGGAAGGACTTCGTTAGGTTTTTTCCCGAATTGTTGAAACAAACTTACCTAGGCTCTATGAGACCTGGTGGAGCTGGAACAATAGGAGGAGGGTATCGACACACGATGGTGATGATTTCGTCTCCGTCCATTTCCAATCCTGGATGAAATCTTACAACAATGTTGTTTGTAAAAACACGTTGCGGTTCCTAAAACATAAAATTGGTATAATTAAATTGCTTTGAGTTGGATTCTAATTAGTTTACTTGTTTCGTTCCGCATCCTTTAAGTGGCAATTCCAGCTTATAACTTGTTGCACCTTTTCCGGCAACTTGGCAAGCTGAATTTCTATCAAAATCTGCATAAGCGATTCCATAGAATTTATCGTTAAATTTTAATTCGATTTGCATTGAACCAGCGGCACAATTTAGGGCTGCCTTTGTACGGTTTAAGAAGATGACGGGGCTGAGATCATCCAATTTGGTTACTTTTCCATCTAGGGTAGCCGATTGCGGCAACCCTTCTCCTTGGTATTCTACATTGTTCGTTTGATCTGCATAATTCGATTGCGACGTGACAAATCCACACAGACATGCGAGTACCAGCACCAAATTTCGAGCCATCTGCAAAGTTAAAAATAAATTTTTTAGAAATTTACCATTTACTCAAATATGGAAAACGCTAACAAGGAAAATCAACGGTAAAGCACACCAACTCAAACAATGACGCAAACTTTGCATCCCACATAGTTTTTTAACTCGGTTTAATATTTTTTATTAAATTTTAATCCTTAATTACAAAATTTTGTTTTTGATTACTAAGGAAGTAAAATTTATTTGTGCCGAGTTTAATTGAAACATCATAGTTATGAAGAGAATTAATTAATCCCAGTAGATTTAACTCAAAATTATTGTAAGTTGTAAGCACGACCTTAATTTTATTCATTGAGCTATCAAGCCTGAAAGCGTATTCATACCAACTGTATATCTAAAAAATGCGTTATAATAGGTATTAAAAATTGTTTAATATTTGGGTTATTAGGTTTGCTGGTGCACGCAGAAAATCTACAAGTCGATTTTTTAAATGACTACCGTAACAAATGCACCGTTTGTTAACAGATGCTTCTGGTTATTGTGTCCAATTTACTGTATTCAATGAGAAATTAAGTTTGAACAATTTCCGATCGTCATTAAATTTTGCTATCTCAATTTTGATGGGCGAAGAGGAAGCGGAGAGGTGAAACATCCGCCTGATTGAAAAGTGCTCTTCCAGTTCGGACATTCAATTTTCGATTTTTTATTACTAATTGATCACATGAAATTAAGCAATATTTCAGTATCAGAGAAAAATAAATGTCGTAAATTTTTAGGAAAATGCTTTTCGTTTTCTGTAGGGATATGATAAAGTCAAAAATTAACATTTTAATGAATTTACATTCAAATTTAATTTCCTAATTACGAAACAATCAAATTTTCGTTCAAAATTCCATTAAGTAATGTTTCTATTAAAATAACAAATTATAGCAATTTAATAATCCAATAAATCCAATTTATTAATTTTATACTTTCATTTCATCTATCAAACCTGATCTATTGTGGTTTATGTCAACGTCTATTTTTATAAGTTTTCGCTTAAGGCGGGGAAAGTACACATTTTGTATATTACTTTAAAAAAAAAGTTGACGAAAAAGGTAGCATTCAGAAAAGATGAGTAGCCCAGGCAACGAAGCTCTATTTTTAGCATTTATAGAAGAAATAAATAGAAAAGTTGTGAAATTTGGTATAGTAAAATTCCGGAAAATTCAAAGTCGGAAAATAGTTGATCTGCTTATTGTTCCTCATGCTCAGCACCCAGTTAAAATCACGTAAACCTGCAAGAAAGATTTCAAAATCTTTTTTTATGCCTTTTATTCCATCAAGTTAGTAAGTGACGAGTTATGTGCAAAAAGCTGTTCTTGAGTTTCCCGACTTTGAATTTTCAGACTTTAATGGTTCAAATAAACGTCCAAAGCAAATTTCCAAACTTTCGTCTATTTGTGCTTCGTTGCCTGGGCTGGAGACGTCTAAAAAGTTCGACGTTAAAAATCCTAATTACGAACTGCAAAATCGAATTACGAGCGACTGTTTTTTAAAAAAGTAAAATAATTGCTTGATTTGTCCTAATAAACAAGGCAAACAGTTTAAAAATTATCTTGATCGATAAATTTGAAAAATAAAAACGCTATGTCGCTTTTAACGGAATATATCGATTAAGATGCTTTTTATGCGGCCCAAATTACCTAGGTCAATGTGAGAGATGTTAAAAATTGCCATGACGAATATATGAAGATCCTTGTTAAATTTATAAGTTTTTTTTGCAAAATTTTAATTTATTGTTTTATAATCTTCTGAATTTTTAGAACAAAAATCAATAACGTTGTTCGGAATCCACGTTAAACTATTTGATTGCAGTAAAATCGCAGCAAAATGGTGTATCGTTATTTTTAACAATTTTTAGCTCTGCGGTGTAAGTTTTTTAGAATTTTCGACTTTTTTGACCTTCAAACCATGCTGAATTCTAATATATTTCAGAACTAATTTTAAAATAAATTGGAATAAATATAACAATTTTTAGAATCGACTAGTTTCCTATTGTCAAGTAAAAATTCTTTATATCGGTTACTATAGTAAATGCTTTACAAAAATATATTGCAATTTTTTCATATCTTTAAAGTAACTATTTGTGAACTTAAAGTTGTTAACTTGAAGATCAGGCTTTTTCATAAAATACATATAAAGAAAGTAAGATTTAAAATGCAGCAGGATAAGCTTAATGTATCCTAGATTGAAAAATTTAATTTATTAAATTAATGTATTGCCGCCGTAGACGATTTTTTAGGATGAGCTATATTTATGGGTTGTGTTGCTAAGCAACAAATAGAAGAAGGCAAATTATATTTATTGATTTTCAAATTTTATGTTAATGTTACTAAATTAACTGAAGTAAAACATTTTTCGGCTAAATTAATTACAATAAATTAAAACAATCAGATATTTTAAATTAAATAGACTATTAAATTAAGAAAAAGTTTAATTCAACATTTCGAGTTGAACCAGTTAAATTGGAGATATTGAAAATTTGATTTGGAAAGTATCGAATATCGCTAATTTTTGTTGAAAAATTGAAAACAAGGTAAAATATAAATTACATAACAAAAAGTGCTGTATTTTTAACTTTTTATAAATCTCTAATTTTTTTAGAAAATTGCCAAGCTTATTTTAAAACTTTACAATGAAATAATATTGAAAACTAAGTTCTGCCTGTATACCTTTTTTAAATTCAAGATTTGATCCAATAAAAGTAAAACAATATAATGTAAATTTTTAAAAAGGTTGTCATGTGCAGCTTTCTGGCATGGTCAATAATATATAAAAAACAGGATTTACGTTGAAAATATTTCTTTAGACTTTTAAAAACACTATTTTTCTATTAAATAGAATAATATTATAACAACAATATGCTGAAAGTGTAAATATCTGTTGCTATGGCGATCGGGGACACTACGACATTTAAGCTTGAGATTAATACTCAATAAGAAAAGATTATACTCTTCTAGACCGGTGGGTCTGGGAGGTATGGAATAGACCACCAAAGCACTAATTAATTAACTAAGCTAAACACTTTTCATTGGTCATTCTATCGAATGACATGTCCCAATGTTGTTCATGATTTTTTCTTGAAATTCCAAAAATGAAGTCTAGCCTGAGCCTACCAACATAAGAGAAATCCAGTATTCTTCTTTGAAGAAGGAAGTAACACTGATCTTCAGTAAAAGTTGTCCCTATAAAACTGTTAGGGACATCCCTAGGAGAATTTCTAACATAATCGTATTCAAAATTCATAATTATAATATTTTCGCCACTAAGGGCCTCCAGGCTGTTTAACTGTTAAATCCTAAATGTTTATATTCTCTACATAATTGAACTTTTTAAAGAAAATCCTCAGTTAGCACCTTGTTGTTATTTAATTAAATTTTCTTTTGAGAATGTGACAACGTTAAAAGAGAAAAGAAAAGTAAAGCCGTTGCTCATGTAAAATTAAGATAGAAATCCCTAAATATCTAAAAACAAGGGTTTATTTCGTATCCTTTTCTTCTCGTCCTTCTTTTCTTTGAACAATTTATTACCTAATTTAAGATCCTTTGAAGCAAAAATGATTTTTTAGGTGTGGCACTTCCAACCAGATTACTTATCCTTGAAGTTTCCCAATTTTTGCATTTATATGTAATTAGCCAAAACTTAACCACCTCTGCTAATTAAAGCAATGCTAACATAAGGCAAAAAACGGGAAATGTAATGCAATTACCGTCTAAATTAATAGCAAAGTTATGTACAGTTGGCTAAAATACATTCTGAGAATTAAATGCTTTGGAACCACAAAATGAAACCAAGTGTTTTTACACAATAAGCAGACAAAAACACCTTGATACTGAAAGGATACTCGAAAAGTAACAGTTGTTATCCTTGAGACAAAAATGGATTTGTGACATTTTTCTAAAGCTGCAGTGAAGGAATGCCAATTTGTTACTAAGTTAATATCTCATTTTAATTAGCCATGCATTCATTCGGAGTTGAAAAACAAAGAAAAGACACAAAGCAGTTTTTTCATCGATTAATTAAGAATGCATTTGAAATTAACGTTGCCCGTATGACCAACGGTACGGATCGTGCATTGGTTCTAGAAAATCACCACCGTGACGCATTTTGAACACTTTTGTAATTTTTAATTTTGATTCATTAACAATAATTAACCTTGACTCAATTTAAATGAAATTAAAGTATTGTAAATTAAATAGTTTTTCTATCACATCTAAATCTGACCTTGATACGCTTTTAATAAAGCGTAGCAAAATTTAGTTAGATAACCACGCGATATCAAAAAAAAGTGGGAAAAAGAAATCCGAACGAAACCAGAAGAATGGTTTTTCTTTTTATGCGGTTTTTATAATATACTGAAAAAAAAGTTAAAAGCTTGCACACCATTTGGTGTTGGCGTATGATATCGACGAAAAGAAATAAAGGATGAAGACCCCATAGGTCCAATAACTTTTAAACGATTCTTTGTTCGAAGATAATGACCCGCAATCCCGAGACTTAATATTAATCCCTCGAGGGATTTTTGTGTGGTATTGAATCAATTAATTAGGACCAGTTTAGTTGGGCTTCTAAGTTCGAACCAAATTACAAGTGGTAATCAATGCTTTTGCTCCAGCCGACATGGTGGAAAATAAATAAAAATCCATTCCGTATTTCCATATTTTGAAAACAGGTTCTTCGAGAGAGGTCCAAGGACCTTTCGCCCACATCGATCAATACAAGTGAATATTACATTATTAAGAAATCTGACGTAGGCGAATTCAAAAATTTCATTTTGCAACCACTTTTCATCAACGTTGACGCTTCGCTCGTTAATTGACATCAAATGTATTAGTTAATGCGTAGCAAAATTATAACTGACAGTAATCTAACAAACATCGCCTTTGAGTTAATAGAAATATTATAATATTTCTCAATTGAAATTCCAGATGTAAAAAGTGAAGAAGAAGCGTTTTTTGACCTTTTGAAAAATTATTCTTCCAACTGATTTGCATTCAAATAGAGTGAAGTTAACTTCAATTTATGCTTGCTCTCGTATTTATAAACAAATAAAAGTAAGTATAATTGAATAATCGTGCATTGCATATTTAATGGCGGATAAATTCCTCGGAGAGAACTCTGAACTCTGAGAGTAGAGGTTTTTCGTCACAATGTGTATTCTTTGGGAAACATTGCAAAATTGATGCTTGAAAATTTAAAAAGTATCAAATCAATATTAGCCAGCGGCGGCTCGTGTACTAAAATATTGGGTAGGCCAGCAATTTTTGAATAGCTCCGAGGGGGGGGGGGGCTTTTTTTGGCATGGTTTTTTTGAATAAGTTTTTTTGTACCTATAGTAATTAAAATGAAAAAACAAAAAGTTTTTATAAAATTCAGTATTATTATTATTATTTTGTAAAGAAGTTTAATTCTTCTATCCTTACTCTTCGCAAATCTGTCGATTATGTCATCATAAAATGAATCTTTTTTCATTAAGTCATTGAGGATATCTTTTTGTATCGACAGCAGTGCAAGTGAAGATAGTCGATCTTGGGACATCGTATTTCTTAAATAAGTTTTTAACGCTTTAAACACGAGAAGGTTCTTACTCGCAAAAAAACTCAGACACTTCTATGTTACCAATAAAATTTGAACATTTTGAAGTAATTTTTGTCATATTAAAATCGATTTTACAGCAAAAATTTTTAGACATGTTTTGTTGGAAATTTTATTTTTTGTATTTTACAGAGTGCTGTTTAAGTCGCTGTCAGTCAGAAACAGTGCGTAAAAATAAAAATTGTATTTGAACAAAATTGAAGGCAATGAAATTTCCAACAAAAAATATCTAAAAAGTTTTACTGTAAAATCGATTTCAATATGACAAAAAACGGCTTCTTTAGCGATTAACTGCAAGGCACGGGCCTATATAGTAATTGTATGGTGGCATGTGAATCATACGGTGGGTCGCCGGTGCTCTGTGATATGCTATTATATCGGTTCGGCCAGTGCCTATACTTGCAAATAAAAAATACGGCGAGGTGATTTTTACATTTTTAGCAGTATTATTGAAATTATTTAGAATGGAAATAATAAAAACTTAAACTGTATAAATAATAGTAGTAAAATATAATATAATAATCTCGATAATAATAAATAATTTACTAAATACGACTGGAGACTTAATCGGATGCACTGCGGGTTGCGGACTCTACATAAAAGCCCGGGCCTACCATAACAGCATAGTACCTGTGTGAATCACATATGATATGGTGCACCGTGCTGAATACATTGGCTGCTATGTAAGTCGGTTCGGCCGGTGCCTGTCGTGCCTATACTACTTGCAAACTGCAAATAAAAATACAGCGTTGTGATAGTTTAGCGGTATTATTGCAATTATTTTGAATGGAAATAATAAAATATATTATGTAAAATAAAATATTTTAAACTGAAAAAAATTATTTGATGTGTTCAAATTTAAGGTAGGCCCGGCCTAACCTGCCTGTTCTGAAAAACCGCTACTGATATTAGCCCAAAGCTTTTGTCTAATGTTCGGGTGGAGTTGTCCTTCGTCAGCGTCAACACAAAAATGATTTATTTATTTAAGTTGTTTGAATTTTATATAAGATGATTTGTAGTTTGAAGAAACGCCAAGTGGCAGGTTCCTCTCATGTGAAACTGACTATAAGGACACATCTCGAATTATATTGCGATATAGCCGGTAGATGTGAAAAATTTATAACAAAATGGAAATTAAAAAAGTGCCTGACTCTGTAAACTGAGTGATATATCCGGCATTAAATTAAAACTCACGAATTTACGGAAAACTGTTATTGATTTTCATTACTTTGCATTTTGTATTAATACTTAAAATTACAATTCTATTCAAATTTTCGTATTGAAACCGAATGAGGTGGAAAATGTGACTGCTTTGTAGTACATGAACTTAATTTTAAAACAAGTTCGATACTCAATATTATGTAAGAGACATTTTAAAAAACACCGTACTAGACGCGAAAATGAAAGTTTGTATTACCGAACAAGATGGTTGACCTCAATACTTCGCAACTAAGGTGAACAGCATGGTAAACTTTCATTTTCACTTTGGTTATTATTGCTATGTATGTAAAAATAGTTTTAATATGAAAACCGTATTCGACTTGTGAATGCAAAAAAAAATTTCTTATGTTAGTATTAATTAGTCTTAATTGCAAAAAACTTTCTAAACGCAGACATTATTAGATAATTAATTCATGTTTTGCACAAGAAATTAAAAGGAAGAACAATAAGGTCTTACAATATTTTCGCCTTGTCAATTGTTATTAAAGGTTGAATTGTTGCCATTTACAGCGCAAAATAGCTATAGAATGCCAATTTTATGTAAATACAATGGAAATTTTATTATATTTTTTGTATTTGTTTACAAAACCGAGAAACGAAGATCGTCATCGTTTTCAGTTTAGTGTATACAAGGACAGTTCAAATCAAAATATCTTCTTAAATTTAAATTTATTTCCATTTTCTTTTAAGTTACGTTACGTTAAGTTAAGTTACGTTACGTTACGTTAGAATAGATTTTGATTATTGTATAATTATAAAACTATTTGATCACAAAGAAGTTAATTAGATTGATAGTTACATAACGCGTTCACGATTGATTTAAGCAGTCGTTATGAACGGTTCACTGGTAAAGTTATGCGGATACGTCACGGCTAAGTGAGGTTATGTCGATTACCACGTCACGAAAGGAAGATAAATATGTTGTAAATATGCATCGTAAATTTATTGTAATTAATTTAAAAATGTCGTAAGAAAATTCAACCGTTGCGTCCGTAGGATAAGAAGTGAAAATGTTAAGTCCGTTAAATCACACTAATAATTAGATTTTGCAAAAGAAACAATGAGTAAATGAGTTCTGTAATGGAATTTTCTAAGTAAATCAAGAAAAAGCTCAAGTTTCGCAAAAGAAACAATCAGCTGAACCCTAATTGCGTTATAATCGAACGTCTTGTCCTCGAATAATCGTGATCTCGAAGCAGACTCTGGTATACACGGTGTATTTACTTAACCTTCCAGAAGTTATCAATTAGTCTAAATTACATCAATCTACCGACAATTTAAAAATTTTCTGATGGAACTTTTGAGGATGAAGTTCAAATTTTTTTTTTTTTATTATTAAGCTCTTTCATCTTTCCAATATTAAAGTGTAATTTTGTAAAAACAAAATGAGGAAGTAATTTTAAAATTATTATAACAGCAAAATATGTATCCAATGATTGTTGCATAACAGAGTGATCAATCAAAACAACAATATAATTATTAAAGTGCTAAAGTTTAAGTAACTCAAAATCCTAATTACTTACGTTTTCAGTTTTCCTGTATGAAGCTTGCAAGCCGATACTAGATCATGTTTTAATAGAAACCTGGAAAAAAATAATTAAATTAATTAAGTGCTTTTATAAAAGAATCATCATTTACCGGTTCGTCATTTTAATTACATTTTACCATTTTAATTGGATATATTCTAACTGATTAAAATTAGCGTCGCGTAGAGATTCGATGCAAATTGGTGTAAAATTAATTAAACAAAAATATTATGCCAAATGGCGTAATCCCAGTGCAGGACGGTATTGATGAAATTCTCATGAATATTGGGAGAAATCGTGGTTCCGCCACTGCAAACTAAGCAAGCAATTGTTAACCTTTGTTTCCCAAGGTAAACGTAAGTTAACGCTGTAATAAATTATAAAAATAATTGTATTGATTGTTACGTAATGGTATAGATAACAATAACGGTAATGAAAATTTATCTTTTAGGCACGCTTCGTGTTCTACTTACCATACGCCGATTTTTAAATACGTTACGGTTTTTAACGGATTATCAAAAATTTGGTCATTCGAGCACAAAATTAGCATGCAAGTTGAAAATGTTTTTCTCCCAATTCGATACGTGCAGAGCCACACGTGAAAATTTTAATGGGCCTAATAAGTGAGTTCGGTAAAAAAGTAATTAGTTTTAATCATGACATTCCATAAACGTTCTGGTCATTCTTGGTAGATAATTTTATATCCTTCGCCTCGCGCATAGAATCTCTAATAAATCAAGTTGATTTGTCCATTTATTGTGGGTAACACCAGATTCGATTTATTTTAGCTCTTGGTGGTCCGGTGCTGAAGAACCCTTTCTCTTTCAGAACGTTAGATCTAACAATTGTGTGATATTTATGGCGAATTTTATATTTCTATAAAGTAATTAAAATCTTACATGGAATACATTTATTAAACCGCACTCTAAGCTCAGACCCCCAACAGAGAATCAATCCATAATCTGTTAAATTTACTTGTAGAAAGCTCGAGCTAAAAATTACAAGAGAGATAAACGTGAGCAATCTATTGCCCGCAGAGATGTTACACGCCTCAGTTTATTTCAGAATTAAACTGGAAGTCTTCAGGAAATGCTTAGTGCTTAATGGTTTTTAAAATTGTCTGAACTGAAACTGCGAAATAACACTCAAAGAGCGATAGATAACACTAATTAGCTATATAATTATTATGCTTACAATAGTCGTATTATTCGAGTTAATTACATGCCATGTAACAAAATGTAATTTTTTATTGTAAAAACTCTAACCAAAAGTGAGCAAAGTTACTTCAACAGGCTGTAGGCCTTGAAACTGGATAATTTCAAAATATTAATCCTGTCCAGGATAATATTGAATATGTTGCCTCCCCCGCTTCGCGGTCGTGCACTGAATTTCACTTGAACATGTCTGTCCCAAAAAAAATTTGTAAAAGTAGGATTATGGCAACCAAAAATGTAATTTAGCAGTTTGCAAACATTTAAATTTAAACTGGAGTGGGAGTATTCTCATAAAATTAATTTTTGAAGTGGGTGGATTTTATATTATCTTCTTGTTATTATATTAAATATATAAAAAAAAAATTTGTTGCCTGTTATAAAAACACATTAAACAAATTAGTTTTAAAAATAAAAAGAAGAATTATTAAAACAAATTCGTTTGGTATTGAAGAAACACGTAATTTGCTTAAGGTAAAGGTAATCTAGGCAATAGAATTTAATTAAAATTTAACTAATAATTAAGATTGGATGCTGTAATAGAGATAAAACTATTAATACATTAAAGTAAATTTACATTGAAAATAAATTAAGGGATTGTTGATCTTACGTGGTTAAGGCTGGGATTTCATTCTAAGAAGTTCAAGTAAATCCGTTGAGCTGCTTTTCAAATGCTATTGATTAGAAGATTCATAGCAATATATATCATCACATTTCAATGTGAAATAAAAAATCTGAAACTTCTGGAATTAAAAATTCTGTCTGTGATCGTAAAATAAATTAATGGTGGAAGGAGAAAAAATTTTAAAATTGAGCACAGAACTCGAAGTATAAATGTTAAGTTATGTGGATGATATAAGAGTCATAAAGAATAAAGTGGTTTGAAAAAGTGCTTTAGTGATGTGCACTCGACATAAAACAAGTACTACCCAACAAGCAACAAGAGATAGAAACGAAACGAGAGATGCTCGAAAGAGCTGGTATATGAAATATTGCAAAATATTTTATTGTTAGATCAAGTAAAATGATAATTCCAGGTACGAAGTGTATCCTCGAATTTCAATAAAGAGTAGGGTAAAATTGCCAAACGTTTTCGTTTCTGCGAGTCCTTGGCCAGGAAGTCGAGATTCCGAAACGTCTCCAAATATTTATCTAGTGGAAATTTTATCAAAAAATTTAATATAAAATGCTTTCACACGAAACGTTTTTTGAATTTACGAGAGGATCTGATGAAGCAATAAATAATATTGTCATATTTAAATTTCGACTCAACCATGCATACCGCATTATCGAACATGGCTTGATTGTTTAATCGAAAACGACGATGTTTTGTTTACAATTTCGGTTTCGTTATAAAAAAATTTGTAAACCCTCAGCTTTTGATTTGACTTCTCCTGACCGTTTACGAACTTTAATAGTTTATTAGCTGTTTATATTATTTATCGACCACCTACACAAAAACAATGAACGGTAATAAATTTATTTTTACGGAAAATATCGATCACCTTCATCATCATTGCAATGCAACCCACAATCACACCGTTCATTAACCTATAGGATTCCCATTACTTGGAATGAAGCCCCCCCCCCCCATTAATGGCTGTTATAAAATTTGGATTCCGTGGTGGTTTCCTTCGATTGTGTTTTGAAATTAAAAATTAAGAAGGAACGGAAGAAGAAGATATGTGCACGTTCATGAACTATCCGAAGAGACTTTCACAATATTGAAATCCGTTTAGCTATAATTACATACAACCATATTGGCTATAAATTAGTAATTAATACAAAAGCTTCAAACGGAGAAAACGTTACCGACAATTTTCATCATGAAGCAATTACTCACTTTGTAATTTCATTTCATCTTAAATTATCTAAGCGATGCATCATAATATTAATTTTGTGATAGAAATCTTTAATTTCTCACCAGAAAGGTTTTTCAAACACAGCTTACACGGAGAGAAAAAAATTTTGTTCAAGCATAAATTAGGAATTTCTTTGGAAAGTCACTTTTAACTTTCTTTGTTTTTGATGAAACACTGATGAGCACTTCTATTTGGAAAGGAAATTGCATTGCAATGTTTTTGACGAAAACCATTTAAAATAATTAATTGGCTGCAAATAATATGCAAATGAGTGCTCTTGAGTTGAAAACGTGTTTTTAGATAATTGGTCTTGGCTCTTCCAAGTTTTGGTAAATATTTCAGATTCACTGCAACGAGGTCGTTGACGTACAAGTGACGATTTAAAAAAAATCAGTTAAGTAAACGAGTGGTTAATTAAAATTCAACGTACAGTTTTAAAAGCACTACGACAAACAATAATTAAAGCATTTCTGTCACGCTTATTCTTGTGGATTGTAACTTAACACTTGGCATTCAAAATAGCTGGTTATGACATAGCTCAGAACAATTATCTCAATTATTAAACTTTTTATTATTGTTGTATCCACCTAGGTATTTGAGGTGACGACGACGCCTAGTTGGTTTATTCATAAATATAAATTTCAACAATGATGAGTCATTTCGTCTCAGGGTGTGCCACAATTTCAAGAATTTGTTAGCAAATAAGTTAGTCTACACAAATGAACACTTTAAACACTAGGGGGATTTACCAGAAATTGGGGAGGAAGTGCAACTAAATCCACCAAAAGGTTTTTTAATTGCCATCATTAACAGTAAAACAAGGTCACAAGTACATTCCTTTCTTTATGAGAAAGGTGCCGGAGTGTTCAGAAGAAGACAATAAAAAGCAGATGAAGATGAGTTTTTTAATTAAATCTCCTCCCCTGGAACAAATTGGAAATAATAATATGGAATACAAATGGACGTTCATCCTTGAAAATCACAAATTTTGAATATTGACAAATATTATTACTAAGCTCGAAATAGAAGCTCATCCATCATAATAATGATGGCTATTTAAGGTAAATCAGCTTGTATTACATTTTATAATTTGGCCAAAACAGTGCCAACGTCAGAAATGCGTATCTTTTCAAGATTGATAGATTTGAAATCATAATCAATCATTTAGGAGGAACCAAGTAATCGGAATAAAAATGTTGGCGTCGGCAGTGGCAGCCCATAACAGATTTAAATTTTCTGCAAGTTTTATTTTAAGTTGCAATTGCTAAAACAAAATGATTTTCTTCATTCTCATAAAATTAAATCATAAACACCCATAAACATCATCGTAAAACTTGCAGCAAAATGATTGCTTTTATTATCTCCAAGTTCCAACATTATCCATGTATTGGAGCTCCTATGGAATGTGAACGCATCTCGTTATACAATCATTTTTTACGTAAGAAAAATTACGTGCGTTCTCAAAGTACGTATTAAATGTTGAGTAGGTAGGCAATAATATAACAGTATCTTCAGCCAACCTGTTTTATCTTCCTTCGCTTTACATTTATTAAAAGAATTAAACGTTCAGATCGCGCTTAGTCCATTAGAACTCAAGAGCAGACAATAAAAAAATGGTTTATTTTCTCTAAATTAAACATGAGAACTGCGATCTTAAACGGCAACTTTTTTTATAATGTTTACTTTATTTCAGCAGATATGACGCTTAAATAATAAAGTTGCATACTTAGTGGTCTACTTTCTTTCGATAACTGTAAACGTAGTAAAATTGCGCTCAAGTTGTTTTTATTTTAATAATTTATTATTACATCACTGCTTATTTTAATTATTATCTTTACAATTTAAAATTCTTCTATCTTTTCTCTCGTTTTTTCGGCTATTATTGTGTGGTCGTGTCGTGGGTTTCAATAAATTACCGAGATTAAAAAAAGTATAAATCAGGAGCTTTCTCAAGTTTAATCTTCAAATAAATCCTATTTAGAAGATTTTTATCGGTATAATGCGACAAAAATTGCGAACATTTCGAAATAAAAATATGTTACGTCCTGAAATTCTAACATAAATCCATTCGGTTCTCTAGGTTCAATATTTGCTGATGATTCTCACGACTAACATGAAAGGTAAGGATGAATGGGAACCGCACTGTGTAATTTCCCGCACTCGAGGTTTCAAGAGAGACAGTAGTAATTAAAATTGTAACTGTCAGGCCAACTTCCAAATGCTCCATCAAAAACCACTAATTGGAGAAGTTTCCAGCAGAAACCAATAACCTTCAAAATTAAATAATTTCATCCATTGATCCCAAAAGGAGCAAAGGCCATAACAGAAGTTGACATGGTAAAAGAAAAGAAGAGGCGCCTTTAGAAGAGTCAAAAAGATATGATACGATTTTCCGCTTGGCTTAGCCTATTACCATTATATTGTCGCATCAGTGATCTTAAATAGTCTACCACATCTTTATTTTATTTTTTGTCTATGGCCGAATGTCGAAAAAGAGTATTTGCGTCATTTTGTATAAGGAAGCGTGATCACTTGTGAAACAAAAGAATGCTTTCCAGAAGTTCAAATTATTTTCAAAGTCTCCTTAACTTTGTGACTTAATCCTGAAGGCCCTTTCGTCTGTTTTGATCAGTTTTGCGGTCCAAAAAGCATATCGGAAGTCCATTATTCCGCATGGCGCCTTGAAATTATTCTTCTAATACCCAAGGATACACGGTAAGCAGTGTCGTTACTTCCTGCACTGATAAATTTATTCAAAAAAATATACAAAGACAATTCCGTGACCATAATCTCGACAATCGTATAATTATTCAGCTATCCATTAATTTTGCACTCGATAAATTCGCTTTGATTCCGCTTAAATCTGATTGCAAAATAATTTTTTTGAGCTGTATCATATTCAGCAGAGAGGAAGAGAGGGAGGGAGGTAAAAGTTTTAAAATATTATCAAAATCCTACAGATGTAGCAAAACCATAAAAATAAGTGGGGGGGGGGTGATTTCAATTTTTTTACCATTTGAATACTAGAAAAATATAGACGAATGTGTGAAATTGTCTAAAGCGGGCAAAAATACTATAAAATATTTGAATTATTATTTTATTTTTTGCGATATAATACAGTAAAAACACCTGAATGCGGTTATTATTATAATTATGTGGGATAGTTTGCGATTTTTACCGCAAGTTCCACTATTTTTGCTGCAAATTTCGTCAATACCAGATTTGTTATTTTTATTGCCAAAATTTTAACATTTTACGTAGGAAAATCTTCGAGCAAGAAACAATTCAAAATTAAAAGCCTTATGTCTAGAGTTGCACAAAGCACTCGGTGCAAGTAATTCAATTACCAAAAAAGTAATTCAATAACTGTTTCAAAAACTAAGCCCTCAATTGAAGAAAAAACACGAAATTTTTTCATGTATACCTGACATAATTATTTATAGTGTACATAAAAATGATTATATTTTTTAATTTATTCAGCACCGACTTGTTTAAAATGTTTCGGGATAGTAAACATAAATTTTACCGCTTCCTCGACCATGTCCCCGATTCTGTAATTTTTTTATTATCTTACTTTAGCGAATAACATCTATGTGGTATTTTAATAATATTTTTAAACTGTTCCTCGTATTTTAAATGCTTTGAGACGCAAAATTTATTATAATTACAGTTTGCGATTAAGCAATCCGAAATCAAGTGATTTTCTAAAAGTGAAATTGGATGCTCGAAGTTATGTGAATATCTCACCAACAAATACTACAGTCGTATTATGCATAACAACTTAATAGCTGCCAGCAATAATCAGTGGCAATTTTTTTAATTGCTATTATTGCTATATAGGTAGAATTACACTTTGACTCCACATTTTTAATTGGTACCCCTATTATGGTAAACTACTACAGTAATATAATACAATGTAATACAACATAATTACTTTACCGCACTAGAGTGAAAAATTGTAACTTTGCACCCGCTAATTAGTGAAAACGGCATTTCAGCATATCGAGTGCTAAATGGCAGTACCTCGTAAGTCGCATTTTTGAAATTTTTTGTGTTGGTATCATTCTATTGAAAAAATGTGTCTCTATCTTGTAGACAGCTTTTCAAAAAAAAAATTTTTTTACACTTACGAGGTCCTGCCGTTTAGCACTCGATATCTTTTTTCTCAAAAATTTAAAAAAATAAATAATATATTATACAGAAACCTATTCAGCATAAATTCTTGAAATTCAAAATGACAAAACTAAAATAATACTTTGTATGTGTTAATCATCGTTGTGAGTCACCAATATCATCATTTATCATGGATTTAAAAAATTTAAATCGTTTGATAAGCGAAACAGCTCGAAAATATTATGGGCATATGAAACATTATAAATAATGGCAATATAATTAATTCAAAACGAGAATTAATGATACAGAACGGGTATTTGATTTGAATTTCTGTCTTTAAAGTCCAATTAATAACCGAGAAACATTAAAAACAGTTGGAATACATTATTATTACTCATTCTCAATATGTATTACTCAAGTACAACAGGAAGTGTAATGACAAATATTTCAAATTAAATTAACTTGCGTAGTTTACACTGCTAATGTCGTAAATTAAAGGGCAAACAAACTGATTCTATAAAAATCTCAGATATAAATAAATTTACATTTTTAATCATTAGCAGAAAAAAAGTAGTAAATCATTCAGTTATGGAGCCAAGTAGGCAATAAAATTTGCTTGGTAAAATTTGGCAATCGCAAAAACTGCAACAGGAAAAAAATTATTCCGATGGTTTTCGAGCTGAAAACCAGTTTTTTATGTATAATAATTATCACACGAACTATTAAACTATGTTTAAGTATAGCTGAATAAATTGATACTTGTGATGACCGTTAAAACGATAAAGTTTGCCATAATAACCATAACAGTTTATACCAATTGGTAAATTTAAGGAAACCAAACGAATGTGAAAGGTTCGGTTTCTGAGGTAGCATTCAAATCACCAAGGTAATCGTTGCAGATCGCTGCACTTATAGCGGTTTTCCATAGGATCATTGTTAACAGCACTAAAATGCAAATCTAAAATTCTTCCAGATCAATATGCTCGTTGTATATGTTGGTATTTAGAATGTTCTTGTGTTTCAATAGAAATTCCAGTGCGCATTGGTAGTCGGCTAAGAAGCCGATAACATCTAAAGTTGATCTAATAAATCAGCTTTGCTTTCCAATCGGTGGACAAAAAATTAATTATTTCTATTATGCATTACGTTCATGTTTCGTAACAAAGGCGATTATAAATCATAGCTAAACCAAGTCCGGAATCTGGAGTAAATGCGATACTGTTATGATTTCATATCAATCCGCTTGGTTAATCATTATAATTCAAAGCCGATCTAAATTCAGTTGGCGTAAAATTCGCACATCCCACAGAAGATGCAAATCGTGAGATACTATTTCGTAATAAAATTTTGTGGTCTAATAACAAGAATTCCTATAACGCAATAACAATTTTTCTTGAACGAGCCCAATCGTATTTTACCATAAAACCGTTGATAAATCACTGCAATTATGTAAAATTTATGCAAAATGCTTTTGTGATATGAAACGCATCTCATTTTTATGCAATATGACAAATTACTGCATCGCTCCAAGCTTTAACGTGATGTCCAATTTACATAACAGAGGAAATTTCAATCAAATTAATTACACTTAATTAGAAAGTGAAAGAAATTTAAAATAATGTGAGTTTTTCTCAAATTTTGTTTTGTTTAGTATTACAATTTCCCATTGTGTGCAGGCAAGAAAGTTCCAAAAACAATAACATCGTAAATCTGAAAGCTATAATTACATTATTTGATGTGACTGTCTCGTCCAGATCAAACTTTTTGCCGACCTTTTGGCAAAAATTTAGACTTTTATTGTCCTTCACAAACAGGATGTCCTTGCGTTTCTAATGCTGCTTGTATACCAAAGTTATGCGAACAACCGAAACAGATTATGCAATAAAGCAAATCGATGATGTAGAAAAATAAACTGGAAGTCACATTTGATTGAATCACGGGTCGCAGAATTGCACCTGATCGACAATACCTGGAAACGCACCAAGAAGTTTGGGTAGTGAAAATTTCAAACTGTTTGCCACAATTTTGGATTCCAAAATCTTTGGCAGAGTCTTCTGACTCTTCGTCAAAAAAAAAAAAATTGGAAACCGATTTTCCGAAACGGGAAAATAAACTTACTTGTTCAATACGTATCCATTAAGTTTTTCCGTGTATTAACACTCACTCATACAGGTTACGAACACAGGTAAACTAACACTACGGTGGCCCCACAACTTACTAGTTTAACTTCGCGCTCAACAGCGTGGATCGGCTACAAACCCCGCGTTTACCTCCAGCACAAGTAGCTCAGGTAGGGGTCAGCTAAAATCCAGTGACGTGCGTGGGCGATCACTATCTATACTCGTAAATATGCAAAACACACCAACATACCACACAGATTTCCAAAATTTCAAACCATGAAGCAAGTAAATCGGCGGCCCAAAATGGACAAAGTAATCGGGCCGAAAATGTTTCAATACACTTAAAAACTGTTAAATGTCATAATCGCAGATTTAGGTGCTCATCTTACGTAATTTATTTTAATGCCAAATGGAAATTTGCATAAACTAGCATAACAAACCTTATAATAATTAAATAACGGATTTTTTTTCGATATACAATTTTTGCGATAGTTATGTCCTCAATATTACATGAAAAATTGTTACGAGTAGAAGTATCGTGAACTTTTAACTTTTACCCAATAAGTTTAAATTGGAATTTTAATTAGCAGAATGATTTTTAAAAACTTTCGTACTATTGAAAGTATGTAGCTCCTTTTGGCACGCCTGCGGTATACGGGATCAAAATATTTTTGCGATAGCAAACTTATTTTTTTTCCAAAATGAAATTAAACGGTTTAATCGATTTATCCAACTTTGCATGGTCTTCCTACGCATCGTCTTCTTTTGGTCATGTAGGGTAGGACGGTTGTCAACATTTCTTTGAATATCCTATTAATGTGGTGATGGATATCGTGCAAATATTTCATACTTTCTTGTTTTATAGCTGATTTTCTATCGGTCTATCTCAATTATTTCTCCATAAAAATTTGAATAATGTATTCAAAAATATTGAAAAAGTAAATTAGAAATATCGAAGAAATGGCAAGGGGAATAACCTGAATCGAAATAAACAAATAATAAAAAAAAATGATAGTAAGGTTTTAAAATTTAATGTTTAACGAAGCCGCCTGTTAGTTAACCACTAAATAAACCAAAAAAAAATTTTGTGCTTGGTGACGCGTGTCGATGCCGCTACAGCACCGTCGGCCTCTAGATTATTAATTTTATACATTTTGATTATTATATTCTATGGGATTGCTCATTTGTACACATTGTATTTTTTATGGCTATACAGTTCTCAGACCGCTGGTTTAGAGCATCTCATACAAAGCCGACTGGTTGTTGTCCGACTAAAACAATTCCTTCATTCGGAGATCTGAAACGCCTTTGAAACAGGTTCCCGTTCTTATATCTTATTGATAGGGATTTTTAATAAATTGTTTTAATCTTTACATTGCTCAAGAAAATGCTTGGCCTTCAACCCTGTACGGAGGCCGTTCTTCAATAATCTGGCTCAACCTACTGCCTCGCGCTAATAAATTAACTTAAGGCGTAATATCTAAAATAGATTTAATTCTTTCAAATTAAAAAAAGGCGGACAGCTGTACTACAGGGGAAATCATCGAAATATGAGGTAATTCGACACTGTTAAAAATCAATATAAGTTTGATTACGTAAATTTACATGGTAAATCTATGTAAAATTATAAATTTAATTAAATTACATTGATTTATCATGCAAATTTATCATATAAGACTCGGTAAACTTGAACTGATTTTTAACAACATCCAGTTATTGAGTACTATTTTTTTCTATAAACCCTTTACTTTTGCATCAGGAAAAAGTCTTAAGTTTTCTACAACAGATTCAACCTGGAACAGAGGCAAATTTGTCGAGAAAGGTCCCAAAAATCAGAAAATCTTAAATTGGCCGTTTCCTGTACATCCTATATTCAAAACAGGTCTTATTGAAATAGAAGGAGATAAAAACCCGCGTAAATGTACAAAAATAGATATTTTCGATACAAGTTAGGAAAACTAACATTTTTCCATTCTAGGCGAGGTTTTATCGAAGCCTTTGGCAGAGATCGTAAACCGAAGAAGTTCATGCTCTTATTCCACAGAAATTCAGAGGCAAATATGAAAAGACATATCTGCGATTTAACACGTGGTGCAAAGAAAGGCGAGTGAAAAACGTAAATGAATTTTAAAAAATGATTAAAAAATGAACTTTTTTCTAAATGAAGGTAATAAAATTTTACTATTTTGCTGATTTTACAAGATTTTTCATTGTTTCAGGTGGTCATGATAATTGGTATCAGCGGTGGGTGTCGCAGAGAAGAACTTACTTGGAATAATTGTACGAATTTAATCTTAAATGTATATTACAAACAATAAAGTAGATTTATGTTTCTGAACTTTTTCTTTTCCCGCATACTTTTACAAGTGTGCGGAAAAGTAATACCTTTCCGCACTAGAGCGGAAAAGTAGTACTTTTCCACACACTTTTAAATATCACAAAGTAAGACTTTTTCAAACATAATTCGAAAAATGATTGTTTTAGTCCATTTAGTTTTCGCGATATGGGTATTAATAAAAGCAAACCAATTTTTTCCCCAAAAAATGTAGTTTTCTTATAGTTTTAATTATGATATGACCTATTTTGGATATAAAATGAACAGAAAAAAGGCAATTTAAGATTTTGTGATTTTTTGAATTTTTCCCTTTTGGTTTGAATTCGTTGTAGAAATTAATGTATGTAGGTATAACTGAAAAAATTTTATTTCCGAGTTATTTTGACCCAGACCCCTTTTTCACTAAACTCAGGGTTTTCTACTATACAGGGTGTATTTATAAATGATCCAGCTTAAATTTTTCGTAAACTATACAAAATTAACTACAATGTGCAATCTGCATTGAGCCAGGACTCGTAATTGAGTTTGAGCAAGGGCGGATCCAGAATTTTTCACCAGGGGAGCGCAAAATCAGATTTTATCACTGGGGGGGGGGGGGGGGCAAAGTCAGATTTTAAAATGATTAGGTACCTATTAATCGAAATCAACTAAATAATTGTTTTTGAAGATTATGAAAAAAACTTTTTCTCGGGGATTTGGAGTATCCTTTGTTGTTTGTTTGGTGTTTCGTGATGAACAGTGTGTTGGAATTATTGTCTATCTTAGGCTAGGTTAGAAAAAATAATCCTTACACTTTGTTTTTCTTGATGAACTTCCATAAAGAAATTTAGGCTACAAATTGCTTGTGCACCGGAAAACCAGGAAGGAAATTGATTATATAATTTGTGTCTCTTTTCTAATTTATACAATGCAAACTGATATGCTTTCAGAAACTGCAATAAATACATAATGCATAAAAATAGGAATAATTGAAGGAAGTAATTCAAAATTAATTTCTTTTTTTTAATCACAAAAAATATAGTACATTTCTCAGCCGTCTGGACCAAAACCTTCCCTTGTTCAATTGGAGCTTGTTAATGAATGCATGGTAAAGCAATGGGAATTAAGTAATAGACGGAGTTAAGATGAGTCAGTGAGGACCACCCAGTTTGCAATAATTTTCTTACAGAAAAATTGAAAAACAAATTTAGTTAATTCGAACTTTTCAAATTTAACAGCAAAAATTTACTGTTTTCGGAATTCCTAACGCTGCACTTCTTATAAATTGCAACGGAACCGATTTAGGAAATGAGCTCATTGATATGATCAAAATGACCCAGAAATATAGATGAATTAAAAATAGGAGGTAGTTACCAATGATCTAAATAAATAAAATTGTATCAATAGTTCGATTGAATCTTTCATTCTGCGAAAAAAAGATAACCTGGTTAGAAATTCAAATAGCTTCATCTAATGAGCAATTCTAAACTGTTCAAGCCACGATTCGTCGTGATCGTCTGTCCCTTCATAACCAGTTTCACTAAAATAATTCTCAAACTCCGTCCAAATGGTTGAAAAAATTTTAAGCAAAGCGTAAAGGTGTAATTTCGCTGTTAAACCACTGAATCGTGTAATTACCTACTTGTATATGATAATTTGGCTGAAAAAACTCATGCGGGCTTCTTCTGCAAACACTAAAATGTTCAAAAACAAGGTCAGGAAATACCTCATTATTAAATAACAATAAAATAAAATTATTTAGGTGCGCACTCGAATTTGTGCACAAAAAATTTTGTTCGCAACCAATTTAGAATAATTATTAACGGAAGTTAATTTTCGTTAACAATAAAAATTTATTGAAGTTTGGTCCGTTAAAACAACTGTTGCGCAAACAATTTAATTTGCATCTTAATTCTTCTTCTGAAAGACACAAATATAAAAATTAATCGCGACTTTTTATAAAAGAAAACCACGGCTTGATAAATTCCTTTTGTTAGTCTCTTACAATGAACGTCTTAAGTGCCTGCATTAAAGAATTTGCCCTCAAAGCTCAAGCTCAATTACCTCTAAACTATTCAAACCAGCCAATTGTACTTGAAGTTAAAAAAAATTGCAAAGATACCTACCTAATGTACTTCACTACTCATACAAAAGGCAAGCCGTTTCATCAAATATTTCAATTAATAAAAAAAATTGCCAATAAGTCTAGACCAGACCACTTTTTGGTTTACAATCGCGAGAGTTAAATGGTCGGTACTTAAACTGTCTTCTTCCAAGAAATATTGCTTTTGTTAGCTTGTGAGCAGCATCACTTATATTTTCAAAATTAAATGAATTTTTTATAAAAATTACAATGTGCAAAATATCATGTAAATTGGCGACAAGAAAAATTAATCCATCCAAAAAATTAATTCGATTCTTTAGTTTGCAGATCGGTTGTGGTTTCATGTTTTTTGTTCTTCTTCTCATCCTAGAAAAAATTTTAGACAAACCTGCACAAAAATACTATTTAATGACGAGCGATATTTGAACTTCCTCCGCAAAGACCAAAACTTTCAATAAGCGTGGGGGTAAATTTCCTTAGTTTTTTACCTCGCACAACCTTACCATATTTAGTAGCAAGGCTGTTCATGGCTGATTTAAATTTACCCACTCTCAATGCAAACCTGCTTTGGGTATCGAGATAATGGGAACTTTGATAAAGGATCTACTAATAATTACTGGGCGCAAGTTTTGAAGTCAACGAAAATTGCAAGTAAAAGTAAAATTGCAGTTTCACTTTTTGGGTCTTTCAATGTCACTCGACACCTACGTTTTCGTAATAATCAACAGTTAGTTTGACCGTTCACGTACCTTTGTATCGAAACTGATTTGTTTACTTTTTTTCATTCATTAGCAAATATTTACATGTTGAGGTAATTGGTAAATATATGGGCAACCGCTGGTTGTTATCCTTTCATCTTATTTATAACAATCGTGAACTAAGGAGGATAATTACCAACAATGTATTTGCTAAACCTTTTTTCTAAGTTAATGTAGCTTTAAATAGCATTATAATAATGGAAGTTGGAAGTCCTAACCTACATCGTTTCCATTTTTTTCGTTTGGATATTTTCTCATGACGATCTTTGTTTGTTCTTTGATATTTCTTCACCGTAGTTGTTTCCTTTCTCTATATGACAACGTTTTTTAACCTCTCATGGACCACTAATTATTACAGTTTTTAGAAATACACGAAAAATTGGGATGTGGGAAGTTGTTCAGACCAAAAAAGAAAAAAATAATGTAGTGCGGGGTAGACTTGTTCGACTGCGCCAATAAACCAAAAAGTTAAATAGTTTTGCATCGGCTGCTGCAACTAGATATACACCTTTGAATTTTTATTGCATACTTATTTTTCTTCACGAAGAAAAACGCTGGAAAAACGAAAAAGTATGGAAAATATGTAAATATTTGTTGAGAGAACAACCTATCAATTATTTATATTATGTTTTACATTTTTCATATAATATATAACATATATGATTTTTTCATATAGCATTTATTAATTTGCAACATGCAAATGTGATATGGTTATGTGGACAGAACGAAAGACACAAAAACTATAGAAATATACATAATAATAAACTGCATACCAGATAAAACCATAATTTTTAAAATTGTCGTTGGTTAATCGCTCCAGATAGATCAGCTGAGAGCACCGAAACTTTTCAAGATTTAAATAATTACTATTTTAATAAAATATATGAAAATCAACTGATAGGTGACTTCAGTCAAGTGATCTGTCATTTAGATAGATACTTCTTTCATAAACATATCCACAAATCCAGTAGCTGTTAGCGCCACTATTTGGTGGCAAAAGCTGTGGATGTGTTTTTTAAGGAAGTATCTATATAAATAGTCGATCACTCGAGAGAAGCTGTTTACATTTCATCTTGGGTGGTCCCAACTAATTTAGACAACATTAATTTAATCAATTTTGCTGAAAGCTTATTATTAATAGCATCATTAATTTTTATTATTTACTTGGCTTGTGAATTTTTAAATTTTAAATTGAGTATATCAAAACTTTGTTGAAATGAAACAAAAAAGCTATAAATAAATTTTATTGTAAAACAATATCCATGAAATACAAAACTTAATCTACACTTGGAAGAAAATGGCAGTTTGTTTTTACCGTAAATGATAAAATAAGTCGATGGTATTATTTTATAATTTAAATTTTTTCATGAAAAAATACTCTCAAGGGCACTTACGCATCCAAAATTTCTCCTTTAAAACCCGCAATGTGGTGAAAACTATGCTTTGAAAGCTTATTCGCCAACTCTTGCATTACATCCCTAAAAATAACCGAATCCACATTTTCTCCCAGCATATAAACCAAAAACCAATCACCCATCTTACTTCTTCTCACGATCAAATCAATAGCATCGGATTTAATTAGTCTATACCGCATTTTCAATAAATACACTCTCATCCTTGGGGAAAAAATAATAATAATTCGGTAAAACACAGTAACTGCGGTTAAACCCCCAAGAATAATAAACCAGAACCATAAGAATACGTAAATCTTTTCGTTTACCACATTTAATGGTAAAATGCAAATCGCATCGTGTCTCTCTATTTCGCCCGAAACACCATACTTATAAAACGTGCACTTGGTCATTCTGGGAAAAATTAGGATCATCGGATCCACACGATCTTCTTGGTCACTGTCCAAAAAGCTGATCACTTCCAGTCCAAAGGTGAGAAACGCACCATCAAAAAATCGATTCATCAAAAACATTTGCCCTGAAAAATAACATTGAATAAATATTTTGGCCAACGGAAAGAAGTTTCAGAAACTCTTGAACTATTTTTCCGGACGAATTACGTCACCGAGATGTCTTTAGATCACTTAAATATTTTATTCTGGTTTTATTGCTAAAAAATTATCGTTCAAAATAAATTCAATTATGTGTGGTCGTTTCAAATTTAGAATGCAATACCAGGAAGGCTGAACAGTTTTAATAGATGAAGCAATTTTTCTGAATAAAATCACTTCCTCCGAGTCATAGTCAAGTAAAAATAATCAAATGACCAACTCTTGTAATTGTATATTTTATCAGATAAACGAAAAGTAATGTTCGTGATTTCATCGGTTTGTAAATTTAAATTTCTCGGAACGGCAATTTTCTACAATCCAGCATTATTTGTGATTTTGGCAAGATAAATAAAAACAGAATAAAAGGTTTTAAAACAACACTAAAATAACGTAAACTTACCTATCACATTGGCAAGTGCTAGAACTTCGCAAAAGTAATATTTATAAGCCCACCAGTTGTGATAACCCAGATTTTCCCATAGATAATCCAGCATGAGTTTTTTCTTCTGCTTTTTTTCGATTTCTGAACAGATTCCAATGTCCAAGTCCATCATTAGGGCGTGAATTTTTCCGCCTTCCCAAGACTTCCACAGCCATCGTGGGGTGTAGAACAATATCGCCTAAAAAATTATGCAAATTAATTTCCACAAAATGAAACTTGGTTTATTTTAAGACCCTGTTACAGCCTATTTTTACCGAAAGAAAAATGGTCTAAACAAACTATTATTTAGCTTAGCCTAATTATGAGAAAACCAACAAAAGAAGTCCAATTTAAATTCCAAATGTTTATTTTAAATCATTCTTAAATAATTATTTACATTTAATGTTCTGGGCCGTACCCAGTAAATTTTGAGCAAAGGTTTTAACTGAATGCATTTCCCTCAGATTAACGTATTAATAACATGTTCTATTTTCGACGAATACAATCCAAAAAGAAAAACAGTTACAACTACCGAAAATAGGATAATGTGTGCCCAGTTTTCGAAATGCGTTAAATTATCCTTAAACCGGATGCTCTGACGTACTTTTGTATGCACCTATGGCAGTTGGCCAAAACTTTTGGATCAACGACCTGGAAATGACATTAAAGCGATATTTTACAAAATTAAGTAACTTTTTGTGTATTTTACAAAAAAATTGTCTTAATTGAATCCCGAATTATTGTTGTCAAAAATTGGCCAAAAAATTAACTTATTTTCACATTTGTTCTTGCAAATGTCGCAAATTCTTCTTAATGATTAGCGTTTTGAAATAGTCTGGTGGTGGCAAAAAGCCAGTGGTTTTTTGAAATCATTCATTAAATTTTATTAACTGCCATAAAAAATGGTCTATTTAACATGTCTCTCAATAAGAGGATTATGTAATTGTTTGGGTGAAAATCGTGAAATTTATAAATTGGGCAATTTATGAAGCTAACCTAAATGTGCAATGGCTTTTTCGACAGAAAATTCTAAGAGAAGGAAATTTACTTATTTATGCTTTCCTTGTCCATGAATTGTTTTGTCGAGTAATAAAAATTGTCCTTGACTTTGAGAAGCAAACTCGTTGGCTGAATGGCTAAGTTCTGGTTCTGGAAAGAAGCCGATTCCACCAGGAAAAACAAAACGAGAGTAATTCAACTTATTAATCCAAAAAATAATAAAGGTTAAGTTAGATTAAATTTCGTCTATAGTTCCTATTATATATAAAAGTTCTAAATCTCGTAAATCCACTCGAGAGCGTCAACATATAATCAATATATTGGAACATTCTCATGTTCCTTAAAGATTTTTCACGCAAGCTGATATAGCAAATACCAAACTTTTTCCATCACATTTACATTTCCCGAGATTTGCATTCTTGCATGTAGGAAGCGAATTGTCTCTGCCAAGAATGTATTTTACTTGTACAATAACTTAGATACTACTCAATGCTGTTTTGCTGTCTGAGTGCAAACAAATATACTTCTTCTGATTCCTCCAGATAGATTTTAAATTATCTGAAGTTGTTTTGAGTGTTCCATATTGCAAATTTTTGTTCTTCGTCAGGAACTCCAAATTGGCAAAGTATCAATTAAACAAGAATATTTTGAAGTGGCTTGGAATTTTAGCTACGGAAGTATCACCGATTGACAAGTTGACGTGTAGATATAAATTCGGGCGGGCTGAAGGAAGTCACTAAAATTTATCTTTTCCATTTTTTAGAGCTGGTTATATTTTATATAAAATGTATTCCATTTTATTCGTTGACAAAAATTGTTTGCAACATAATACCCACTATCAATCATATGGCATGCAGTTTCAACTGGAAGTATTTTTTCCTGTTTTTCCATTACATCGTTCGTGAAATTGTTAACAAAAAACGTCAAATTTGCAACGCTTTTATCGCCAAATTCGGATGGATAAAGTAATAAATCAGTAAATTAAATAACCGGTTTGTTTTTCTTACAATTAAATCAAAATTTATTGCAATCTTATAAATTTTCTAGTAGGTCATCGAATTTTAAATATTATGAAAATTGCGTTAAAATGTAGGTAGTACACACATCCAGTTTGGAAGGCATTGGCGCCTGGGCTAAATATACTTACGCGAATTGCATTCGTGACGTAATACATAAACATAACCAAATAGTTCGTTTACATCTACACGATCGCTTCTTTTCAGTTCATTGTTTATATTTCCATTTATTTAAAGGTCAGGAATACTTTGAACGTGCTTAATTGAGTCGGTTAGATTAAGTCGAATTTGAAAAGTGGGCCAAAAATAACCACACATTGTCAAGTTGATTGCTCTACTTACTTGAAAAAATAAACAGAAGCACACCCACTGATAATATCTGTAAAGTTTTTTGTCTTTTTCGTTTCTGGTCGTTTCGACTCCAGGATAAGCGACTTCCACTCCGACTTTCTTGTTGAAGGCACTTTTAACGGTATAGGTGGAATGAATCCAGCAGTACGTATTGAGAACATCTTCAGGAATGTCTTTTGTGTGAACGCAATCTATGGGATTCCCAACGTATTGTCGAGTTGTCACGATCAAACTGAACGCTATCAAAATGAGCACACTAATGGAATAATGCAACCGGAAAACTGGCGAATCGGTGTGAAGATTGTTTAATTTCACTAAATTTTTCAGACCCCGGAAGATGTCCAACATGGTCAAAAGTTATAATCTACCTCGATTTCATTTAAATACGACGAGATAGATTCACAAAATTGGATCTTTTTCCTGATTCGGAATGATTTCTTTGTTCTCATTATTCCAAAACTGCTTCACTTTGTTTTATCACAGAGCACCATCGCCGCACGTTCCGTACAATTAAATCGCTTTGCGTGCTGTTTCGGGATACTAAAAACGCCTCGCGAGCGTCGGGACGCTTATAACACAACTATTAGCCATGTGCCAATGTAACGTTGTAGTCAAATACCTGCTTTCCTGGAGTTATAAATACAAAAAGCTATCATCCAGTGGAAGTTTCGAAAAAGATTACTCGATCGCAGCGATCGTCGACTTACATTTATGCAGCAAATCGTTTAATTGAAGTAATTACAATTTAAAATTAGAAACCGATTCAGATTTGATTACTCATACTTAACGGAAGGCTTATGATCCTTACCTGGAAGAACAGCAAAAACGCCACCCACTGGTAATATTTTACTTGCTTTATTTTGGGTTTTCCAAATTGCTTTGTGTAAGTCGTACCCACACCGGGATAAGCAACCTGGGGAAGATTTGATTTGCGGAAAGCATCAAAAACCGTGTACGTCGAATGGATCCAGCAGTAAGTGTTTAAAACGTCTTCTGGAATATCTCTGAAAGAATATCAATTAATTAATGCTGAATTGAAGCCAAGAAATAAAGAAAGCATAACTAGAGATAACTTATTGCATAAATTGTGAGTGCTGAAATAAAACACATTTCGTAAAATGCAAAAAATATGGCACGCTTCTATTTTTTTGCTTCTAAATTTTGTCGCAATATATCAGAGACGTAATTTAAACTTTTACCAATTAAATATTTAAAAGGGAGAATTGCGGAATGTATTTTCGAGTTTAAAAATATTTTTCTGAAGTAGAGACGCTTTTAAGGTATATCGATTTAGACATACTGCATGTTGGAAAATTGAAAAATGTCTCATAGTCAGAAGATAACCCTACAAGAATAATGTACCTACAAACTACGGTGTTTTAAAATAGAATTACGTTTCCCTCTGTTTCTCGTCTATTTAAAGAAAAAACAAATAAAAACACAATACAATCGTCACGCGGCTGTAAAATTGAGATTTTACTAAATTTAAATAAAACCACTTGAAATTGGATCAATAATAATATTTTTGTTTATTGCGTACGTAAATTTTATAGGAATTTCGGAAACAACTGGTGGAATTTTAAGAGGTAATAAATTAATTTTTAATTCTCACTAAAGCTGAAGCTTTACAATTCAGTAACGCCATCTGCCTAGAATCTTTTGCACTACACCAGCTGTTGCCAAAATTCCCATAAGGTTTGTGTATCCGATCTAAATAAATATGATATAATCTTTATTTTGTAATGATCCTTCAATTTTGCGGGGTAAGTCATGAATTGGGGAATTAAGAATAGATTCAAAACATTATTGTGTAATATCCATTACACAACGATTTCTTAAATTCTCATTTTATAAATTACTGAAATATCGGGAATATCTTTTAACGAATTACAAGACAAAATAACGCACGACGAGCAGAATACATTTTTATATTTTTTAAAATGGCCAGGTTAACTTTTACCCTATAAAATAATATGCTGTCTCCATAAAATTCAAAATAAAAATAGTAAAAACAAAATTTTCCGCACAATGTAACACATACAAAGCACAATTCAGCACAGCATTCATTTCTTATTTTTTCATAAAAGACGGATATCTTCAGGCACATGATCTATGTTCTCTGTCATTGGATGCTTTGTATAAGAACATTTTTATTTGTATACAATAGGCAAATTAATAACTTTTAAACCTTCACTAAAGAATTTCGAAATATTAGATATTAAATATCAATAAGTACACTGAAAAGTTTTTTAAACTGAAAAAATTAATTTGGGGAAACCAATCGATTGTATTTTACTCTAAATTACAACATAAATTTTGAATAAATATTTATTTTAATTATATAAAAAGTTTATTTACTACATCTACTTGAAAATATAAACAGCTTTTACAATTCACTAAACAGACAATACAATTAAAATCTATGTAAGAATGTTGATATAATAATTTAATGTATTAATTGATATCATATTTTCAATAATTTCTTCTGGATTTTTTAATTTAAAAAATGTTAAAGCATAATTTTTAGCAATTTTTGTATATTTTTGAAATATAATATATTTATTTATTTTTCCATAACAGCATAGTTAATAATATTTTTAAATATATAAAAATTCTAACTAGATTTATAAACTAAATTTATATATAACAAATAATAATAATAATAATAATACCAAATAATAATACAATTCGTATGAAAAATATTGACTTAATTCGAAATTTATTTAAATTCATAGTAGATAATTCTTAAAATCAACTTAAAATAAAAGTAATTATAAAATCTTATTTTATTTTTGAAATAAAACAGTTTTTGACTGAAAAACTGAATATCTCAAAACCTTTTAGATTTTTTTCAGTAAAAAAATTTGTGCTTATTTATGACATAAGGAAGCATGCTTTCACAAAATTTCATCAAAATTGAATTATTTTTGCAAAGATGAAAAAGAAAAACCAAAAAAATTATTTTTTCGCACTCTTTACATTTTTCACGGAAATCTTGAGGTCATAGTAAAAAATGATTTTTACAAAAGTTGTAGATTTTTATATGATCTACAACTTTCCTGTAGAACATATTTTGATAGAACGTCAAGTTTCGCCAAAAAACGCAATAATATACTTTATACAATTTCATTTCATTTTGCATTTTATTTTTTACATTCATTATAAGCCCCTTTACCATTTCCAATGATAAAAATGCTGTCAACAATTAATAATGGTATTAGCTCCTAAATCAGCTAATTTGCCTTCACTACAAAGGGTTAATACAGGTCGATTTACAGTATTTTTACAGGCGAAAATTACGAATTTAAATTCGTGTAATTTATAAAATAATCACATTTTGATTTTTTGCGCCTGTTGAACTGTCCTTAAAATTTGTAATAAACTTAGGGAATCACTGCTTATCATTTTAAAACTATTACTTGCAAGTTCCAACAAGAACACTAGAATTTCCTGCAGATTGATCTTGAAGTAAAGCGTATTAATGTATTGTGTCAGTCAACTAGAGGATTTTCAAAGTTTTTCAAATATTTTTTCATCATCTATCGTCTTGAAATTTTCTGTAAGTCAGCAAAATCACACATGTAAAGTTTTCCTGTGCTTCCCCGCAAGTTGTCGCTTGATTCCTTTGGACCAATAACTTGAGAAATAGGAAATATCGATTGAGTTCGTTTGAAAAAATCGTGCAATGTAGGTTTGCTGAGAAAACGGACATCGCAACGGTTCCTAATGTTTGGAAGTTTTAAGTTTTTACATTATAGACCAATTATTTTTGCTGGAGAGGGGGTTAAACAGATCCCTCTGATATGATATCCTGATATGAATTGCGCTATATTTTCCAAATTTTAACAAAATTTTGTGGATTTTCTTGAGGTAGTTATCTTCCTGTATCCACCCTTGTTTCAAAATTATATTCTCCAGTTTTATATCAGTTTTTATTTTCAGTATTACCTTCTCATCCTTGGTCAATCTAATTCCAGACGATATTCTGCAGAGCACTTCTTGCTCAATCAAATGCTGAATGCTGTGGTGGAAACTTCGTCTGATAATTCATTCAAGAATCTTTGGGATCTTCTGCGTCTTCCATGATGCCCATGCAGCTTCAAATCTGTTCTTGCCTCATTTGTTCATATTTAAGTTTTGTAACAAGATAATATTAAGGTTGTAATTTATTATTTGGGCGAGTAGTTGTCCGCTAGGTGGCGTAATTACCCATCACATTTGAATAATTATTTAATTATATTACAGACTTATTCTTTGGACAAATGGTTCTAATCCACCAAAAGGCTTATAGAATGAATATGTTTTTAACATAATCAAAATAAGATCAAACGAAATTATGTAAATATTAGATATTATTAGGAATATAAACGCAATTGTGCGTTATTTTTAAACAGCTCTAAAAATCAAAGTTTTGAAGATTAAATAATAGCAACATCAAACTATTGACATAGTTTATATTTTAAGTATGTAAATCAAACAGAATTTTTAATTTTAGAGAAAATAAATGTTGAACGATCTGTGTCATAATATAACGTTTGCCTAAATTTATGGCCCGAAACTATAATTTACGACCAAGACTTTATTCTAATTCTGTTTGCAATAAAAAGAAAATTTATAGAATATGAAAATACATAGTCTAGTAAATGGCCAAAAAAATGAAAAGTACTATTGGGTTACTAATTGTGCGATCTGATAAAATATACATGTATTCAACGACGATAGTTTATCTTCATTTTTCAATTTCTAAAGAAACAAACAGAAGCCTTTATTTTGATATTATCAAGATTACCCGGCCAATTTGTTCCTGTATCATCTATCAGCCTTAAATAAATTACCTCACCAATTAACCTTAAATGTTTACTTTTTAATCTAATTTTGTAGATACTTTGTTTACTGTTAGCCCAATTTATAAAAACTTACCTTGAATGAACACAATCAATTGGGTTTCCAACATATTGCCTTGTGGTTACTGCAATTGAAAATGTGATCAATAAAATGACGGTTATGTTGCAATGCATCCGAAAAACTATGGACTCTGTGGTTATGTGGTTCACCTAAAAGACAGCAAATAGCTTTGGTTCCAAAATGAAATATAGCAATTTTGTTACCTGTGCCAAAGTGTAAACGGTTCGTAAAAATTCCATTCCTAAACTTCCATCCGTATGGTTAATCCGCGATCTCGTTGCAGTTCTCAAATCCGGCAAACTTCTAGACGATGTTTTTCTCCACACGGGCTTAGTACGATAAATGCGATTCCTGTACAAACCATTACTTATTGTTTCCATTAGAAAACTAATTCATAATCAGCAAAACGAATTTGATAAGCATTAGTCATTCCAATAGCTTTCAAACCAAAATTTGATGTTTTCATGCTGACATTGCAAACAACTGCAGATTAAGTCGTTGGCTCAATTGTCGTAAGATTTCTTTAGGTGAAAGAGGTAGTATTTCTGATACACTTATAGGTTGTCATTCTTAAGGAGTTTGGATCGATACACCTTAAGTGGATTGAAATCGACAACACCTGAAAATCTATTTTTAATGAAGTAGGTTAATGAAGCTTATTAATATTATGTTATAACAAACTTTAAAGTTTTCAATAAACAAACTGGTCGATTGAACACACATTAAAATGAACGATTACAAACTTTTCTATCAAAACACTTGTCACTACTCCAAATACTGTCACGTGAGGAATGGACACGACTTGTTACTTAGTAGCAATTTGGAAAGGAACACAATGGACACGTTAATCTTGCTATAGACACAGTAGGACACTAAAATAAAGTCCAAACACCTAAGCTTAGTAGAAACAGACACTATGATGCAAATGAGCTTATTTTTAATTTGGTCCATAAAATAGATATGTTAGCTCTTCCCCAATCTTTGTGTTGCGGCCACAGCTATTCATAAATTAACATAACACAAATAAACGTTGCGGGATAAAAGCTAAGGTTAGATATTGTGTTTATCCATCTGCAAAAAAGTCTCACTATTGATAATCCATCATACCATCGTCAAAACAAATCCAAACGTAATTTCTCCAAACAATGAGGTCTGCTTCACTGTACCTGGCAATTTACTGCGGATTGGAATTTTTTTGGCGACTTCTTCTGGATAAACCAGACGAATAAAAAAGTTTATAATTTTGGAAACTTCGAGACAACTTTTTGTAATATATGACCGGTGTGATTTAGAGCTTGTTTCTTATTTTTTCACACTTGCTGGGAAATTCAACATCTAAAAATATTTTGTTCTTGCTTTGTAGCAATGCAATGTTGTAAGCAGTTGCATAAAACCAATTTCTGTTTGAATAATTTGCTAATAAGTTTTTAAAGCTAATACTGGTGCCTTTAAAAGCGGCTAAAAATATGTTTCTAAAAATACCCACTAAAACTTTATTATTGTTCATTAAATTTCTATTTTTACATATTAATTAAATTATATTAACAATTTACTGTGTGTGTATAATAAAAAAGAATTTGAAATGTTTACTTTGATTTTAATAAAAGTTAATTAGTTATCTCCTTTGAAAGTAATTCATAAAATGGAAACGGAATCTGGTCAATGTTGAGCTTTTCGTGATAAGTGATGATGCTGGGTGAAATTGTTTAAAATGAAATTTATTTATTTTCCTTTGTTCGTTAAAAGCTGCAGATTAATCTTTTTTTGAATTTTTAATGTTGCACTTACTTTAAGCTTTCGTGGCTTATTTGCGGTATACAAAATCTACTATGAAACAATATAGAAACAGTCGATAAAACATGTTTGTACCAAATGCTAATTTAATTTTATAGCCACAACAAGCAACAATGTAGCGATAAAAAAAGGATAGTAGCAAATCAGCGTCATGACAGGCTTTCAGCTTCATTGCTTTTGTATTCGCTAAACATTTATTTTTAATGTAGATATTAGAATATTATTTCAGATAATATGCGAACTTTACAATATTTGTATATTTATTTTAAATTTATTAATACGAAAGCAGCGGGAGCAAGCGTAAACTTTTTACTACTAGCTACATCCAGGTTTTAGTCCTTTGACATCAACCAAATTTGATTGTGATTCAAAAAATTGAATCATTTTTTGATTTGCTCTGGAAAAGAAGAGAAAGTATTGTTTGAACAAACAATAAGTTAATTTGAGAATTCGACCTATCCCTAATCGCTGTCCGTCCTTGCTCAAGTTTTGGTTTGGTAATCAAAATATTAAATTAATTAAATATCTCATACGAGACACCGCCTTAATCGAAGCCAGTAGTGTGGAATTTTCAATCACCAAATGCCCTTCTTAACCTGAGTAATAACAGGACTCGGCAGCCGCTGGTAAGGTCTACTCTCAGCCTGACTACCATTGTCCATTGGCTACCGAGTATTTCGCAAATCAAGAGAAATGGTGCACTGGAGGGTATTCCATACCCCCCAGACCCCCCGGTTTGAATCCGCACTGTTTTGTGTCTTGAAAACTTGAATTCAGTTATCAGATCAAACACTTTCATGTGCTTTCACAGCGAAGAAGTTTTAAAGACCACAATATGGTTAAATCTTTGGGCACCAAATGAGCTGATTCCGCTGCTGAGCGCAGAAGTATTTTTATTTTTGTACACCCAGGAATATTATTTCGGTGGTTTGAAGTTAAACATATTTATGTATTATTGCAACTTGCAAATTTACCCAGACTCTTCGGAAACAACAAATTTTGAAATTATTTTTATTTCTCCTTTGATTATGTTAGTGATCCGTCAGCTTAGGAAGTGTGAGTGAGTAGGGAAGTTGGCGACCGCTGCTTTAGGCTGCCTTTGATTGGTAGCAATATATCTCTGAAAGGTTGCTCCAGCGACGCCTTTAGAAACTCCGCCAGTAACCTGGTCTGTGTCTTTATCTTCTTTTGCCTAGGTATCTCTTGGCCATTACCTTGTGGAGAGTCCTTGCTTCTCTTCCGGTTTGATTAGCGTTAGGTGGCTATTTTCACCGCCCTTTTCACCAGTTTTTTCTTCCTTTTATTTCAGCTTGAAGATCTCCAATCCGACCGCTGTCAGTCTTATAAGGATTTCCTTAAACTCTCTGCGTGAAACTTCTGAAGCCCATGGACTATATCCGTATCCACCTCTTCCTGGTTCACATGGTCTACCATTTCTTCTGAGTTCACCATCTGAATGCCAACAGCACTGGAAGAATGCCAAGAGTCGGAACTGCCATTCCAATTCCACGTCAAAGATCTTGTTCTCTATCTTCTTTGCTTTTGTTAGAAAAGTATTCCGTCTCTGCCTATAACGATAGGTGACGTCACAAAAATTTATTTCTTGCTCTATATTGTAGTTTTTACAAATAGCTTTTTTTTCAATTTCAGTAAGAATGATAACCGTAAAAAATTCCATTCTGTACAATTTACACTTTTTCACCAAAAATAAATAACTGTCGGCTGCAGCTTCCTAAGACACCAAAGCTTTACGTGACGCGAGGGATGCCAAAAATAGAATTTTGTGCAGGTTAATCGATATTAGAATCAAACTATTGCATTACCGTGAGACACGTGGGATTGTACAGCAGTAGAGTTAGAATATTGCTTTAGTTGAATGTATGTCAAAGTTAGAGTCTGATCGAAGATAATTCAGAATTCACGACTTTCGAAACCAATATTCTGAGTTGTGGTCGATTCCATAAGTTTTTTTTTCATTATTAATTATTAACATGTTAGCAAATTCAAATACTTGATCTTTTTATCAATGGTATTAGGGACTGGAGGGTCTGGGAGGTATGAAATTGTACAATAATGACAAAATCTTTTTTAAATCTGCATCCCTTCGTTAAAAAAGCTTCAAACTCTAAGGTGAACACTCTCTAATCCTGTGCAGAAGATTGCTCTCTAAAGTATGTTATTCAAGAAGAATACAGCTCACAGTCCACAGAGATGTCATCGGATGATGGAAAAATATCTGAGAGTATAAGGAATTTCACGAGAAGAGAAAAAGTTAATGTGGGGCCTAACCTGAGCCTGAGTTCCTGAATCAACCAAGCTCTCAATGAGTTTAAAAAATCAGTAAATAAATAAAATAATATGTACAAAAATGAAATAGAAAATGTTTTGACCGTCGCGGCGCACAGAAGAGATCGTACATATTGCATGGTTCATTTTCTGGCCCTTGAACTTCCGGGCCCTTGTTCGATCGAACACTGGTTATTAATATTGTAACATTTTAGTTTCCCTTTTTATTATTTTCCACGTATTACTCGAAAATTGGAAGCTTTTGCCATCTGTACGTAAAATTGGTAAGCGGCGTATCAGGAAGCGTTCTCGTAAGGTGGCAGTATGCCAACATTTTAGCTTTAACAACAATAAATTCAAATTGTTAAGAATAATATGTATCTCGGTCAAGAAAGGGTGAATGCCGTTGACCCGATTCAATTGTAAATTACACAATACAATAATGTCAATAAAAATATGATAACCAGGCCATCGTTTTTTAAATAAATATTTTTATTTAAATAATCTCGAGACGATACCATGACACAATTTATTACTTATTTTTCTTCAACATTGTTGATTTATTGTTGCGTTTCATAATTGTTTTAATCCTAAGTCCATAAATTCTTAAATTTACACGTAGATTAGGTTAGAATTAAATTGGGGCGGATGTCTACTGACTTGGTATTAATTTCCATTCCTCCATGGAACGAACATCTTCATAAATTATTTCTATAGCTCTAGGATTACATGCCATTAATTTGGACAGTAAAATTGTTGTAAATTAATAATTAAATTGGAAAAAAAAGAAAATTTTGAAATGCAATGACGGATTAATTGCTAGTATCTGGAATGACTTCTTCATGTAAATTACTAGAAAACCTGTAATTAACTAATAAACGTAAAACTGCTTATCAAGATATGATAGATTTATACATACTGGATTAAAACCAACTGTAATTAAATTTTAACATCGTTGTTCTACTTGTTTTTTATTACGACTGGGATTCCCCCTTTTTTATCTAAAAAGAGACGTTTATATGTTATCAATTGCTCCCACATTTTTTGATAACGGTTGACTGGGATTCCCCTTTTTCAGCAATTTTATACGCATAAAATTTAACAAAATCATTTATTTCTCTTATTTTTTAATTTACAAAATAGAATAATATCGTATAAAACATTACAAATTTTTTCGTATAATTAAATTTTAATATAAATCTATAAAAAGTAGCCACGACATACATCCACACATAATATACGCTAATCCATGTAAAAATGTCTATAATAGAATCATGCAACGGCAGTCTGGTCTAAGGCAAATGATTATACAACACGGCATTTTTAAATTTGCCAGGCACATCACAGTACATAATAATTAATTAATCTTTAGACTTCAAGTGTTTTTAACGAACTTCGCCTGGAGGCTGGTGCAATTATTTAAAAAAACGTTGAAATGAGAAAAAAGACGCCCCCAGGTAAAATCGAAAACGCTTTACAATGTCTACATGAGCATTTTTTTAAATGTGTACAGTCATTTTTAAAATATAAATACACTTACTATCACGCGCATCAGACTAAATCCTACCTTTAAAAAAATAATTACTAGATGAATTCGTCGAAAAACATCGATTCCTTCGTATTACTTTTATTTTAAAATAAATACTGAATTTTGACTTTTATTTATCTACCTAAATAAATATATGTGATCTATCAATTCATAACGTTCGAATCTATTTTCTTAGCTAATTCCGATATTACTTCTCTATAAATTAACGGGTCCATATTTGTTCCTAACATTAAAAGTATCCACCAGTCTCCTAAGTCGACTTTTCTTGTGATGGCTATACAAATATCCATGGGAATCCCTCGATTTTTCGCATGTAAAATTCTGGGCCTGAATTTGGGAAACGCGATCATGAAGAATCTGTATATCATAAGAATCGTCAACATAGTTGCGAGAAACATAAACCAAAACCAAATGAAAATGTAAGTCTTTTCGTTGACTATATTTAAAGGCAAAATGCACAAACTGTCGTGTTTCTGGATGCTACCACTGGCACCATATTTGTGGAAGATACATTTTGTGACGCGTGGGAATATGTAGACCATTGGATCACCGCGTTCGTCTTGGGATGTTTCGGAAAAATTCATTACACGTAGGCCGTACGACAAAAATTCCCCGTCGAAAAACAGGTTCATACAGTAAAGTTGAACCAGAACGTTGATAAGGCACAGTACTTCGCACACCCAGTATCGAATTGCATACAAATTGTGTCCCTAAAAAAAAAAAAATTAATCAGTTTCTTGAAATCTCGGTAGTCGAGACATCGATGTTTGTCATAACAGCGATTAATTAAATTATAAATAAAATGCATTATTATTTATTGCACCAATAAATAAACGGTTGACCTAAAAATTACTGATAAAATAAACAATAAATATCTGATGGTAATCCAATTAAATTTTTTAATGACTATCCAATAGAATTAAGCTCTTAGTTAAACTAAATAAACTTAATTAAATCTCAAGATACTGCTTTATATTTTTTATAAATAATAAATTAAATTATAAATAAATAAATAGCGGGGATTCACAAGCAAAAATGAAATATTGGTATATTATATACAGAGAAGTAAAATATTAAAGTAAACTTTGCAATTAGGTTCATATGAGAATGAATCTTGTTCCACCAGAAATTGAGACAAATTACAAAAATATACCCCCCCCCCCAATGAATCTATGAATGAAAACGACTTTTAAAATAAATCAATAGCTTTCTTCTGAATTTTCCCACATTTCCTCGTATTTTGCAATTTTTACAAAAATATAACATTAACCAGCAAATAATATTTCTCCAGAGATTACTTTCGTTGGTTTGTCATTGCCTTTCTAATAGAATATATTGGGGAACCAAATCTGGTACTCAGAAAAAGATTAAATTCTATTGATTACATGGTATCAAATCCATAGGAAGGTAAATTAAAAATTAAATTATTATGATACCGAGTAAATAGTCAATATTGATATTAAAATTGCAAAAACTGATTCATCGTCTGATATCATCTTTAATGCAAGAAAATTTCAATAAATTCCTGTATTGAGTACATAACACATACAATTAAATGTATGCATAGCCAACATTTTTGCAAAATTTTGCAGTACTTCCCAAGTAGATTAGGGTATTTATCTAAAATTGTAATCTGTTATCTTGCAAGTATTATTTGCCCAACACTTAAAAGTTTTAAATTTCCGCATCTCCGGAGTAAAGAGACCAAAGCGTCTCAAATACGGAAAGAAGAGAGCGTAGCTTGCTCGGAGCGACGAGTGACTGCCGCCGAAAGCTTACGGATATAATTAATTGCTTGTTAATTTTTAATTATTTGCAATCGATATCAAATTATCAATTATTATTTCTCTCCAAGGATATTTTTACTACAATATCCAAACTCGTTGATTACATAATAATATTATTATACTATAAAACCGTATAATTTTTAGCTTGTAATGGAAGAAGTAAGTTTTGAGCAGCAATTGAAAAAACTAGTTCTTAGATTAATATTAAACAAAATAATTAAATTATGCTAAGTAATGAATAATATAATTTTTGTCACTTTAACCGCATACAAATTATGTGGTTACTCTAAAAATAAATTAAATTGTTCCTGACTCATAGTTTTTGTTTTATTCGTGGTAAATTTTGCTGACGATTTTGAGCTTTGGGAAACACGGGCTAAAAATTGTTGCCTTACCCTAATATGTTTTTGTAAATATTCGAGCAAAATTTTCTTTTTGGCATTTTTCTCACTTTCTTTTAATATTCCAGTGTGCAGTCCCATAACCAGCGACCTCATGAGTCCTCCTTCGAAAGCTTCCCAAAGGAATTTTGGCGTGTAGCAAGCGATAGCCTAAAAATGAAATTATTACAATATTAGGTAAAATCACATTCGATTGAAGTTAACGACCGCGAAATGTAACAGCCGGAACTTGATACTTTTCGGTCTATGCAAGAAGGAAGTCGATGTCCTTTCAAATTACTGTTAACAACTTTTTCTAGTCAAAATAACACATACCTGGAAAAATAACACGAAGCAAACCCATTGGTAGTAAGTGTAATATTTTCGTTCGCCATCTTCGGTGTAATCGTTACCTAGACCGGGATGAGCAACCTCTTTTCCAAGCTTAAAAAAGAAAGCTATAATTATTATCTACCATGAACCAAATAACAGGTTATCATCTTCTAAGTTGGAATTTAAATTTAAGTTATTGCTTTTAGATTTTGTATGGGTACGTAAAAAATTACATTTTAATTATTTATTTCGAAATATCTACTTTTATTTTCAACAATTTGTTTGATTAAATAAAATCAAAAAAATTATGATTAATTCAATTTATTCGACTTTAATGGAATAATGGACTCGAGTGTGAAGTCATTCCTTCACAAGTGGGCGTCTTAAAGTTAGTTATCTGTTTGTTCAATGAAAGGTTGATTCCTTTATTTACTATGAAAAATAATTTACTACAAACATTCCTGATACAATCAAATTGAAGCCTGACACCCAAACAAATAAGTCATTGAAAAGAATTTCAAGTATTTCACAGATATAAATATTTTGCAATATTCTTCAAAATACTTTTGTGATCTTGCATACGATGACCTCAAACCGCTCAAATTCCATTGTTAACTATGGGTAATATTTCCTCATTCCCAATTCCGTTACGACAAAAGAAAAATTAGCATTTGAAGGTGATAATAGTTAAACAACGTTTTTCGAAAATATTCTGCCATTGTTTCTTGGGAAGTTTTTTCCCACACTTCCTCATCTTATTTTTGATGGTTTTCTGCATTCAGGGGAAATCCCCCCACCCACTTGCGAAAATCTGAAACCTCCAATTTTCCATTCGAACAGAAGAGATAAAAAGTAATTAACTTTTTGCAGTGAAGCAAGTAACGACCGTTACCAAAAGGAGATAATTAAGGTAAGGAACTTGATAATTTTAAACGCTAAATTACTTGGACAACAGCTAAGCTAAGCTAACAATAGACCTCACCGTATGAATAATTAAAATACCTTTACATGAATTTATTACTACTGTAGCCTTGCCTGTTGGTTTTGAAAAAATTGCCGAAAATTCACACAGCGTCAATGATGTAGGTTTGTAGACAAACGCAAGATCCTTCCAGGATAATTTATTAGCGAAGAACGCGTTATGGCAAATAATAACCTCGACTATTATTATTATCTATGAGTATATTTATGAAATGTAAATTTTGTTTTCGTGACGCAACAAAATACTTGATAAACACGGATTACAGTCAAAATTAATATTTTGTTATAATAATTCAAGTAGCAAAATTGGACAGGATGCGGTCTTGATATCTCAAGTCAGGTTTGCTCTTGGTCACTTTTTAAAGTATAAAAAAAGTATCTCATTATCATAATTGGTTAACTGTTACGTAATCAAAAATCGAGCTAAATGTTTAAAGATAATAATTTGTTTATAATAATTTTATTAAATTTAAGAAAATTACATGGAAAATAATAAATAATCATTAGTTTGTTATTCACATTTACGATGAGCATATTATTATTTTCGAATCATCGTAGTGGAGAGATGATTAATGATTTTACAGTTTTTTTAAATAAAATTACAGCCATTGTTCTACAAAAAGTAAACCTACCACGTTTAATCAATCACGCGCTTAGTTTCGAAAAATAAATTAAAAATAGTTCACACCAAAAATTAAATGCATTGCAGATAAAAACCAAGTCGATCACGCAGGAAGTCTATGGGTTGACATCACAAATTATTTAATTATCATCGACATTGACATGGAAAGAACTCAACTTGTCGGTTACAATGTAACCCCAATTTTTTGGTTCCAAATTTGGTCAAGGAAAAATGTTGGTTTAAGAAAACCAAATTATTTTTATAAATCTAAGCTACATTGCAAAATTTGGATTATTGTCCTATATTCTAACTGTATGCTAACTGAAGCATTACAATCCTTCGTGCATGACTCTTTAGAAATGATCAAGAATTTACTTTCCTGAACCAATATTTTTCTTTTCCTGTCAAAAAATTAAGTGAAGAAAGCTTTCTCTAGATTTTGCATTCCATTTGCAGATTACGCAGTCTAAAAATTCGGTCCATAAAGAATAAATTCTTCTTTCACAATATATAATTATCCAAAACCAGGGCCAGGGCCCGGGCGGTGCCCCCCCTTAATCCGCCACTGAGCCAAAATATTTTAACACATAACCAGAAGATGATCCTTGCTAAAAACTTAAAAATAAGTTTTTATTTTTTAGTACAGACTGTGAAAAAAGATTTTTCGCTCTAACAAAGTTTTTGGTTGCTACTTAACAGAGTTTTTTTGCTGCTACAACAAATTTTATGCTGCCATACCAAGTTTTCTGTTCAGAAAAGAAAAATTGTTGAATGAATAATATTTGAAAATTTGTTGAATGAAACTTTGTTATGGTAGCATAAAATTTGTTATAACAGCAAGAAAAATTTGTTGTAGCAGCAAAAAAAAATTTGTTGATGCTATAAGCTACTAAAAGATTGGTTAGAGCGACAAATTCTTTTTCACAGTCAGTATTTATTTTTGTTCAATAAAAACCTGCTTTAAACCACAATAATATATTTATTATTTGTTATCAGTATGGTTGGATGCGTACAAAACTTTTTAATCAAATCATTTGTTAGCACAAGTAGGAATGCAAAAGCAGGCAGGACCCCCCCCCCCCCTACAAAATCCAAATCACCAAAGTATAAGATTACGCACTGTGGAAGAAAATTTGTCGGCCTAACAAAGCTTTTAGTAGCTGCAGCATCAACAATTTTCTTAAGTAGGCTCAACAAATTTTCAAATTTTATTCAATAGTTCATTCAACAATTTTTCTTCTCTGAACAAAAAAATTTTGTTATGGCAGCAAAAAATTTGTTGTAATAACAAAAAATTCCTGTTGATGCTATAGCTACTAAAATCTTTTCAAAAATCGTTTTTCACAGTGTAACAGTAGTAAGTCGGACGTTTCGGAATGTTTTCTACTAATTTAATGAAAATCTGGACTACCAGAATTTCTGGAATTTACTAGAAATGGAAATTCTTCTGGTGTTCTGGTATTAAAATTGAACAAACGGTTTCAACGTTGAATTCAAACCACAAAATCTTCCCATAGTTCACGATTAATTCTAATGAATCTGTTTTACTTCCTCTTCCTAATATTTTACAATAAACTGCTGACTGAGAATGAATTAAATTATTTTAGTTCTTATGGAAAAAACAAGTCGGTATTATTTATTTCATGCGCAACCAACCGCAGTGTTGTCCAAAAAATTAATTTTTCGGTTTCTTTATTTTCGAAGGCCGTTTCAGGCTCTGATTTAGTTTCGTGCTTGACAGATTTTGAATTTTAAGTAGATACAAAAAATTTGGGTTAAGGCAAAATTTCGATTCGTTGACTTTTGGTACCAAACCACTCTTAATCCAAAATCAATTTTTTTCGAACTCAAATATTTCATACAGTTCAATCCCCTCAAGCACCGGCTCATTGCTATAATTATTGCGATGCTTCTTGGTTGGTGGCCATCAAGGACTTCAATTTGTAAGAAACCACTCTTGACTGCTCCCAAATAAAATCAAGATCTAATTAGATGCAAAATTATGCCTCGAAGCTCCCGAAAGCTTCAGTTCTTCTTTGCAGCAAGCAAAACTGGAAATGTTTCGCAATACAAAAAATTATAACAGATTGTATGGTAATTAATAAAATTATTTACCTTCTCGAAATTACTTCATTCAATGTTATCACAAAATTACAGTATACACACAACATGCGATAAGAAGTGTAACTAATCAACAGTTTAATTTATGCCAAGTAATTTTTCCATGTTAAACATTATGTATCGATATTAAAAAAACATCATCACTGACGTGATTTATTGGTATTGCGATATAGAGAAACTCGGATCCGACCTGCATTGAAACTGCAGTCATTTTTGGAGCAACCCAGTAATTTTTTAACTTGAAGAATTATAGCTTTTGGGCTGGAACGAACCTGACACTTCGGTTAGATCAACTGAAGTTGCCGAAAAACCTATTTCAAAATTATTATCGACCATAAAATTTACTTCAAATCCAAGGTTCGCCTTATCTATGTATTTTATAGCCTCGAACTTCCAGATCATAAATTATTTCTGTACTGTAAATCGTAAAATAGAACAAGAATTTACCTATAGACGATTAATGCTGATAAAGAAGGACGAAGGAATATCAAAATTCCAGCCTGATGATGAATACTTACGTATGCAGCGTTTACCAATTCACAGTCGAACGATAAAATTGTTATTATTTTGGTATCTGTCATCACCACGTTTCCGTCTACAGGTTGAACAGAACACGAAAATGTGGATACGCCCTGTATTTTGGGGACTCATTAGCATTAATAAAATACTTTTAGGAAGTATGAATAATCTCGATTCTATAATTATCGACTTGGCATGAAAACCTTGACTCATTTATCTTCCGAAGTCGTAGTCGTAAAAAAATTAGAAAGTTTTGAGCTCTTTTGGATGAAGAAACGTTTTGACCCCGCCAGGGCATTTCCTAATCCATACAGCTGACATGGCTGTACGAAAAATGCACGTTTTGGAATAAAATGCTGAGTGCGCTCGCGAAGCAGAAATTGAAAACGTCGTATTAGTAACCGACATAACGGTTTGTGGTTTAATGACACTTTCACTTCTGATCGATTTTTAATGAAACCTATTACAATTTTAAATGTTAATTATGGAAATGAATGCAAAATTGCGCCCTCAAAATTAACATTTGTGTGAGGTCGTAGGTCAGCTGTTTACCTGTCTATTGAATGCATCCGGCATGGTGAAGGTGGAAGAGATCCAGCAAAAGGTATTGACCACATGAGTTGGTAGTCCACTGACGATACATTGAATTGGATTACCCACATATTGAGTTGCTGTAATGACAAGACTGCAGGCCATCAACAGCACGGTCGTAAACACATTATGAAGTCGGAAAATTGCACAATCGGTCACGATATCCTGCCACTTTAAATAGTCCTTCAAGCCACCCAACAACTTATACATCTTGATAAAGGTTCAAATAAATTATTTAATAAAATTATTCGTACACGATTACTTGCACACACTGGCACATGTGCGCAATCAATACATCACTCTAGAATTGGCGTCGTTTTGTAATGAAAAACTATGACACTCATTTTTACTCAAATTTTCGACACTGGAAAATTGGCGCACTTTTTCGTTTTTTGATTACGTTTATATTGTAACTCAGTCGATTGGATCTCTTTGTAGAATAACTGGCTACTGAGTGCTGCCCCCTCGGTTACAACATTCCCCACTACAAAATGCACCGCCAAAGCAAGTTTTCACTGTGGAACTCCAACACTCGTTTGGACGCTTGCTTCTCTATTATACCTAATCCGGACATGTGGCAGTAGCAATAAGCAGATGTTTTTCAAAAATCCTGCATAGGTACGGGGATTCGGGGCCGGAATCGATTTTTACTCATCGCACGTCGCAAACGGAGACTTCGATGCTGGATCGAAGTCTGATCTGCAGATATAATTTCCACATCTTTAACTTTGCAATTAACCTTATCAGTCCGATAACTCTCTAAGGTCACTTTGTAATTTTTATTTACTTATTTTATAGCAACATTAAAATATTTACATTTTATTATTGCTATTCAAATAATAATAATTCATTTTTAACATAGCGCCAAATTTTTTGGTTGAATTAACAATTCGCTCGCAACGAAACCTGTGGATTTATTTGTTTGTCCATGAACTCTCAATGATCGGAAGATCAGGTAGAAAATTAATGTAATTGCTTTCTTAAAAATTTGTTGCGTTCTGATTATTATTTGACATCGCTTACTGGACTGCTCCGTCCCACGCTTATGCAAAACAATGGATAATTAACTTGTGTTGGTCATTGTTGCGTAAAATTTCGTAAAGTTGTGTTTCATTGTAACGTGACAATAACGGTCACGCAATTTACCTGCCCAAGTTCGATCAACTTATTCAGTCCACGAGTGACTCAATTTTGAGCAACTCGTAAGTGGAAGATCGAGATTCTGCAACGGGCACGACGGTGCACTTGCAGGTTGGGTTTCATCGAAATTTAACTTCCTGTTGCTTTTAAGGCCGATGCGAGGTACATACAAAATATTATTTTACCTAGGCCAGACGGTCATCGACCCAACAAAGGTTTAAATTGAAGAAGAATCATACTACCACCACCACGCGGTGCCTAGCTGAAAGGCAAAATTATAATTTGTTTAAAATTACATACTCAAAAAAGTTACATCAGATAATGTAAAAAATTCTACATGTGTGCTAAAATATAAGCAAGACAATGTTGTTTTATGCTGTTGCATACATCACTTGAATGTTAAAATTTTAATTTATAGCTGCACATGTAACAACCAGTCTTGGTGGTTAAACTCTCCTTGATACACGAAACGACCTCCTTTCTAAACAGTACGATTTTAAAAACTTGAAAAAATGTCCCCGTTTACGTAAGCCACAATAATTTTTTCAAATTTTTGAGCTTTCAAAGCACAACCGTGTACGCATGTTCGATGACTTTCGCTAAGCTCTACGCAGGGTACCACTCTAAAAGCACGTTGTAACCTTACGGAAAGCAGTTTTGATAATCTCAAGAGAAAATGCGTATCCATTCATTCAGACCAATTCAAATTTTTTATATTACGTCATATTTAAGATCGCGTGGAAAATTATTCATGTTCAAGGAACTTATGATTAACAACTGGGTCTTCTTGAAAATGTTTAAATTGCTTCCGTTTCGACGAGCAATGACCACTGGTTTGAATTACTGTAGTTTTTACCAAATATTTCAAATTAAAGACGAAATACAATTTCATGGAAGGTAATTATATGTTGTGTTGTTTTTAACAATCCAAAGCTCAAATTTCAAATTTACTATGATGGTGTAACTCTTTGAAATGTTTGGGTGAGCGTTGACCCTCAAAGCTCTTTGGACTCTAATAAGTGGTGCAATCTCGTGCAATGTTTCATTGAACTGGTTTCCAAAGAAGAAAATTTGAAGCAGTACCATAATAATCCAGGTGACCCAGAGCTCCATGTTATCATATCCAGAAATTAAATGATTTCTCGCCAGTGTAAATTTTGACCTAACTGCAGTTTGAGGTTCCCCAGTAAATTTTACTAAAACTACAACCATATTATGTTTTGCAAATTAAAAGATATATGATTCTTTCCATACCCCCCAGACCCTCCGGTCTAATTAGAAGTAGAGTGTAAATTTATACTTCGCGTCAACTTCGACATTGCAGCCAAAAATTTTGGTTAAATCAAGCAAATGGAACTTTCCAATTGGGAAAAAAATTATACAATTTCGTGGAATACATAGTTTGTTGCCAAACCAAGGCCAATTTTACGATTATCGTGTAACTTTTGCTATGTTTGACTAAGCGTTGACCCCCAAATTATTCTTCAGTAATCATTAGAAGATTTTTGAACTCAAAGTGGTGCAATTTAATGCAATGTTCTGTCTTTTCTTTAAACAAAAGAAAATCAAAACAGTTTCAAAAATTTTCACCAAATCAAGAAATTTTTTATAATTAATCGGCCTGATTCCATATTAAAACATTTAGACTAACCCTTAATAGGTTAGGTACAAAGACGACGTATCTTCAATTGATTTAATTGTAAAATTGACCGTGAATGGTATTTGGCTCATTAAAAATAATACTCTGTTATTCATACGTGAACCACTTTTATCCTGCTATTTGACTGCTAAATAGGATAACGTTTATTTAAATGCGTTCAAGCCTTGTTTATTAAACTTTGATAAAGTAAAATTTACCATGGACACACTTGAATAATTTGCAGTAATGCACCAATGAACTTGCTCCTGACTATATTCAAGGTTTCAAACGATTTTGTATAAATTTTCAAATTTCTTTTGTTATTATTTTTTATTCCATAAAAGCTCACGTTTACTAATTTAAGCGGTTTACGAGTTGCTTTCTTTACTTTATTTCCTTACTGCTATTGTTCAGGTGCCAAGAACACGATTGTACATGAAAGGAAAAATATAGCACGTATTTTCTTTGTTGAAATATCGATAAAAAGATTTTTCTCTACATTCTATTTTTTAAGTTTTTAATTAGAACATGATGAATTTTCTTGCAGGTTCTCCCCAATTCCAGCATTCAGCCCAAATCCAAAAAAATTAGTTTGCCCAAAAATCGATAGGTTCTTGTCATTTGAACTTCTGTCTGGTTACCGTTTAAAGGTAACAGGTGTGTCTGCTTAAATGAAATTACTGAACCAAAACGTACTTGGAATGACCCTCAGAATCTCAAATTAATTAAATTTTTAAAGTTAGCTAACATACAAAAAAATTAGAGAAAAATAACTCCTGCTTTCTCCATTAATTTATTCCGGCATAATTTTTAATGGTCCACTTGCAGTTTAGGGCGTATCGGTTTTTTACCTATCAATTTTAATGCAGGAAGAGAAAGTTTCCTTTTGAAATTTTTTTAATTTATTTGCTGAATATTTAATATCCTCAAACATATAATGGCCATTTGGGTAACAACTATATGGATCCCGTTTCAAGTGTGTCTACCCTCGTACCTTACAGCTTTGTGAGCGGTATTGTAACCGAGTGCCGCTCGAAGAGCGGCACGAGATTGCAATACGGCTCACAATGCTGTATTGGCGATTATAAGACGACCGCACCACTTAGATCTCGCATCGAACTTGCAAGTTTCGACTGTGCACTTGTGGGAGTGTTATAATCATTTTAACAGCTCCAGCTGCTTGTAAAACAGTTCCAGTAGGTAGCTAGAAATTTCAGTCACCCATTGTAAAACCGACAGAAAGTCAGAGACTTGAACCTCATAACTCAGTTGTTCAATTTTACAACCCTAAAAATTATTATTTCGTCCTTGACTAACTTTATGATCGGCAACATTTGGTTTGTTATTTCTGTTTAACTTATAAATTTTTCGTTGGTGTGAAAAAATGTCAAAATAATTGGACACCTGAAATCCTTTTGATCAAGATTAGTTTTTGTATAAAAGGAAAGCCTCCTACATGCCCGACTAGAAATAAACGAGGTTTAGTTAACCAACTAATTAAAACATCAGGCAGCGAGCAATTAAAACTAAAAGGGAAGTAGTTGATTATTTTTTGAAATACCATGCTACTGCAGGCTGCATACAGCATGATTGTAAGTAGGAGCAGACATTCAACAATAATTTTACCAACAAAAAGGTCGTTGTTCTCAATTGACCGACCATGATGGCCTGCAGTCTCTGATCTCGTACGTGAGCTCGATTTAATTTCGTTTTTTTGTACTTGTACAATTTAAGAAAGTAATCTTTATGCCTTGCTATTACACATAAATAATCTAGAACTATAACGACATGGTACATATTTAGCCAACTATTAAAAGCTCGTCTGAATTTTTACGGTTTATGATTCCTTCAAATCTGAAGATGATTTATTGCTGAACCATTTTCTTCAATTCTTATTTTTTCGTTGACATGATGTCTGGTGTCATATTCGCACTAGTTTAATTTCTTGAATTTTTTTGCGTCCATTTAACGCCGTGCTCAACCCAGAAATCTTCATTATTAAGTTGTAAGTTTCTATGATTGGTTACATAATGTATACTACCTGTTATTTTGCTTGAGGCCAATTAGTATGTATGTACGATTGCAATAATTGTATTTACATTTCTTAATTTGATATTTAAATAGCTATTAACCTTGACCACTGCACCAGATATGACATTGGTTTGCCTTTAAATTATCAAATAACTGATCAAATTATTTAATCCGTTGATTGTTGAAGTTTTCAGCGAATATTTTAGTTCAATTTCCGTATTTTCGTACATCTGAAATCAATGACTAGAGGGGGGGGGGGGACAAAAAATGAAATGATTGTGTTAAAAAGTTGTTTTCCAAGGTAAACATTAGATGAATATTAATTCGTTTCTTCCAATCACCAATAATTATAATGTATTTATCAAATACAATATCTTGAGTTATTTATTACGCCTCAGGAAATTTTAAAATATAAATCTACCTTTCCTGCAAGATTTTACATGTAATATAAAAAATTAAGTATACTTAGGTATAGTGCACGAAGCAATTAGTCACAGTTTTTAAATAAACTGACGAATATCCTGATAATAAAAAAAACAATAATAATTTGTAATCAACATGGAATTATTTGTTTATAAAATATTTTCCATAATCTACACAATGTGGTCAGGAATTGCGTATATCTGGTTTGAATTTATAAAATATTATATTTAGCTATTTTAATACCAGAAACAATCTTAACAGGAACTGCAAGAAGCTAATATACTAAAAAATAATAATAATACCCCTCCCTGGCCAGCTTTCATAGCACCGTATTTAAAATTTCAAAAATTCGGCGTCCCATTGCCCTCCGTGGACTAGGCGCCACTGGAATAAACAGAATTAATTGAATAAAATACAAATTATTAATATTTTTTGGAAAACTATCTTCTTCACTTTTTTCAGTTCGATTTTAGTTCATAAAAATACAAATTTTTTATATCTTATTATTTGTTATTTGATTTCAAGTACGGACGTCATTGCCTTTTTTAAATGGCAGTCAATATTTTTTTAAATTTTTATAGGTTCTTTATTTTACATATCGTTAAGTTTTTATAATGATAAAATTTCAGGTTTTCTAATTAATCGCAATTATTTTGCGTTGAGATTTTCAATGATTTTTAAATATTTAATAATTTTTTCGAGATTTTTATAAAAATTAACGGTAAAATAATTAATTTAAAATTGTATCTCATCGTTGATTGCTTCGATGGTTAAATGTCACATTATGTTAACTCGAACGTGTAACCAGTTTTTTTATTAATTGTTATTTCACTTTTTACATTTTAACATTTAATTTACTACAAATTACACTTACAACAAATGAGAAAACTACAATCAAAGTGATATTTAATTAGCGATTATTTTAATTAACTTGTTTCGATCGGAAAACCGCAAGTATAACAAATCATAAAAGTTCGTCCTCAAGGATCACTTCCTTAAAATTTTTAATGGAAATCCAGAAAATTAATTTTTACCAGCAATCCGTATATCAACAAAAAATGTTTGTTTGAATATTTTATTAATTCAAATTTGTTTTTGTTAGTTTAATTATGCAAATCCCTTTAATAAAATTTATGTGGACAGCCGGTAAATCAACATTTATTCAAGGCTTGACATAAAAATTTCGATGGATTGACGTGGTTCTGCTAATTAGAATAATTGGGATTAATTTTTTCCTCAATTAAACCCAATTAAAATTGGAGGAGCTTACCCTAGAGATCGGCCCTAAATCAGTTCTCTTGATGAAAGCTCAATCTTTGGATTTTGAAGTCTTCTTCAAATCTTTTTTGATGGGGAGGAGGAAGTCACTTATCAGGTGTTCCAATTTATCCAATCCATTTTGAATTTGAGTGATAATGGATTATAAAAACTAGACATTTTCAGTTTAAACTGCAATTGTTCCAATTGATGGTATTTAAATTGGAGCGGTTGGTAGGTTGGTTTGCAGAAGTTGAAGATGTTTGTGGTGAATGCCTTTATTTCTACCGCGCCTTTGGAGAAGGGTTTTGTTTTTAAATGGCAGAGTTCGCTAGTTGGACGATGTAGCTTCTTGGTCTTAGATTTTTTATTTGTATTTTAAAAACTGGTATTATACAGTCTTCCTGACGTTTTCCATCGACGGTATTTGACCCTGATTATTCTGTTGCTAACTGGTTTTCTTAGCAGCAAATCAGATATTCAGTCGCTTTAGCCAGATCCCTACCTGATGCATTCATAAATATTTCTTTACACAACACTAACCGCTAACTTTGTGCTTCCGAAAGAATTCCACATTCTGAAAGTTACGACGTGAAGTATCATTTTTAGAAATTTAACACGTAGGTCAATGAGTCAAGAATGCAGATTGAAAATGCTCTCAAGTGGCTACCATTGTTACGTACTTTTCAATCATTAATTCTTTACTTTTTAATAATTCCTTTAGCTGTTTTGACAACGACTTGATAAATTATTAATTTAATAAAAGTGAGATATAAGTGAATTTTTAAAAAAATCGATTTATACCAATTATCGTCGATGATTTATGAATTTATTCATAATCCGATTCGTTACGCCGATTTCTTATGCTAAAAGCTCGCCTCGCTTTGTTTATTTGTATTTTAAATGATTTTAGCTTTATTTAAAAACTTAATAACGAGCTAACTGTACTTTTTCATTATTTATTTACACTAAATACTTAACAGTTTCAATAATAAACTGTAATTATCATATTATAATGAGTGTCATTGATACACAATTATCCAAAATAAATAATATTTTGTCAAGTTAAGTTTACTTTGGTCATATTTTTAGAATATATTTTAGTATAAAAAAAATCACAGGTTTATAGTTGCCTAAGTGTTGCCTAAATTTTTTCCAAAGAATCCTTCAAGTGCTTCTTATCGTCAGAGTAATCGCTCTCGTTGTCGAATACGTCAATCAAAGGTGGCGTTTCGCCTTGCTGATCCAGCTCTTCGGCGAGCCCAATAAATAGCTCCCTGAAAACGAATCCATCCATGTTTTTGGAAAGATAGTAAAGGAAGAGCCAGTCGGTGTAGTTGCAATATCGCGTCACTCTCAGCACTCGCCAAGGATTCAATTTTCCCGGACAAGCGTTGGAAAATAGTATTTCGTTGAACTTCTGACTTCTTGCATGAAGAACCACGGTTAAAGCTCTCCACACCAATCCCAGTGCGGATGCGATAAACAATATAACAAACCAAAACCAGAGTATTACATAAATTTTGTCGTTGATTATGTTCAAAGCCATGACACACATTGCATCATGAGATTGAATTGTACCCGTTGGACCATATTTGTAAAAAGTGCATTTTGTTACCTAAAAAGGAAATGCGTACTTAACGAAATAATTTATTTTTGCATGTATCGAAGTCGAACTTACCTTGGGAAAAACGATGTCCAAAATATCGACATTCGATGCCACACCATTTCGAACTATTTCGGGGCCTAAATTCAAAAATTGTCCCAGTAGGAACTTATCGGTGATGTAAAATTGAAACACAACATGTAAAGTGTTTAAAATTTCACATGTTACTAAGTACATCGACCACGACCTGTTTATGTAAATTCGACTAATGAAGGCCTTTCGAATTTCGCTAATTTTCTTCTCCCTAAAATGAGAGCACCAGTGTGAGAATGGAATTAAGTAGGATGGTTAACTAGTGGGTACCGGGTGGAAAGAGCATAATTTTAGGTGCTTAAACACTTAATTTTGGATAACAAATGCTGATTTGGTGGTTCTCAAAATTTATTTTTATGTAATTGTATAGATGGGTAAGTCTAAAGGTAGATAGTTTGACTCTTAATCGGAAAATCATGAGGTTACACTCTAATAACTCCAGAATTACATCTGTTGTGATTCAGAATTTTCGTTAATCAGTACTAGAATTACCTCGAAGGACTTTCTCAACAATAATAAGAATAATATTTCCTGCAACTGATGTAGCAGAAGCAGAAGGATGTAAACCCAAGAAATGTAGCCATTGGCAAAAAATGGAATACGAGCACCAAAATTATGTCGCAATAGGAATAAGACATAAGGTGATAGCCTATTTAACCTGTCAAAGGATGAGATAATAAAGGAAGTGAAAACAGCCGGTAGTGGTTATAGAATGGGAACAGGTTAAATTAGAACATTTTACAACGCGGATGATGCGGTTATTGTGGCATAAGACGAAGACAACTTCAGTAAATTCGAATAAACAGCTAAAAAAAATCGCTAGAGATCCTGTGAGATGTAAATTAATTGCGAACAACAAAATAAAAGTGGAGAGATCATGGAAGGATGAAGGACATGTAGGTCAAGCGAGCTTTTGGCCGCCCTGACCTCCTAGAATTTAAATAATGTGGAAACTCCTTTTTTCTACGCGATGCAAAGAGTTCTATTATTCGCCTCTGAATTTCGATTCTGTCCTCTAAAAGTTGATTCCAGCTTGCTTCCCGCTTTTTTCCTCCATAATTTAACTTCTGAATTTGGAAATTAACACCGGTTAATTTCGAAAACGGTTAAATTAGAAAACTATCTCCATACTGGCATCGGCACCATGACGATAGAGTGATTACAGATGAAATTATGGACCACGTTAGAGCATTTAAAACTACATCAGAGGAGGGGGGGGGGAGCATTTGGTTACCAGTTAGGGTAACCAAGCTATTAGGGGGAAATTATAGCTTATTCCACAGATAACTTATTATCTGAATTAACTAAATTTCCGTGAAATTCCATTGATCTCAAGGAATTCCAATAATTTCCATGAGCTCTAGCGATTTTTAAAGAATTTTAATTCCAACGATTTCCAAAAAATTCTTGTGATTTTCTAGGAATTCCCATGATTTCCAAGGAATTCCACAGATTTTCAAGAGAATTGCAACCATGTACAATTAAGTGCAAGTAGTGAAGGGAAATCTGAAGAAATCCGAGGAAATTTTAAAACATAAGGAATCCGAGAAAATGTAGAGAATCTAAGAAAATCTTTAAAAATTCAAAGAAATGTTAGAAAATCAAAAGAAATCTTATGAAATTCTAAGAAATCTTAGGAAATTCTAAGATATTTTCAAAAATCGTTGGAAATTGGAAATCCTTAGGATTATTTAAGAAAAACTTTAGGAAATCCAAAAAAGTCTTTGAAAATTTTTGAAAATCCTGGGAAATCTTAGAAAATCCTTGAAAATGGAAATGAAAACCTGAAACTTTTTGTGACAAGTTTGCAAGATTGCCGGACGAGCGCTGCAAAACACAAAAAGTAGTCAAAGGTAAAAAATAATTATTAAATCAAATTATCATTGTTTTTACTGTAGGTACCTGGCGGCACTAAATCGGTACTTTAGTGCTGGTAAAGCACTTCATCTTATATAGTAAATATTCTCATCGGATAGAGCTACTAAATTGGAAAAATTAATAAATTGTTTTGAAAATATCTTAAATTACATATTTACAAAAAATATGCGATAGATTTTAGGGCAGACAAGCCCTAATTGATGTTTATTGAAAATAAAATTAAATGAAAAACCTGCTTGAAACCCGTAATTATATAATTACAATAGTAAAGTAATTTACTATTAAACTTGAAGTTCGTAATATCGTAATTTATTTATTTTTAAGTTTATTTCTACTTCAGTCCACAACTTGAAAGTAAGTACTTCTGATCTTAAAGTTGTTAACTTGAAGATCAGATATAATTTAATTACTTGAAGTTCATATCTTTAAAGTAACTACATAGTTCTAATCTTAAAATTGTTAACTAAAAGTGTAAAAATTACGTAATTGCAATAATAAAGTGTTTTATTAAGCATTCCAATTTAGTAGCGCCATCTATTGAAATACTTTTAAACCACAACAGCTTTTGTTTTTTCAACTAAAGCTGGATGAATCGATATTGAATAAAAATTCATACATAAGAAGTCTGCATTAGTTTTCAGTCCAAAATTGCAGCTTAATCGTCAGCTTTTCATTTATTAGCAATAAAAATTTAATTATTGCGATTAAAATCATACGAAAACTAAATTATTACATGAAAGGTTGTTATTGTTACCTATCTTGTTTGCTGGGAATTTTGTTCTTCTGTACTTTAATTTCCTTATCTGCCAAAGCAAAAGCTGCAAACTGGAGTCCATCCACCAGTCGGCTCAGTCTTCCTCCTAAAAGCACAACGAGAGTTATTCTGAAATTTAATCGAAATCAAAAAGTTACCTTCCCATTTTTTCCACAAAAGATGAGTAAGATAAAACATAATCGCTTGTCCAAAAAGCACAAAAGGAACCCATTGATAATATGCGTGCCTTATTATGGGCTCATCTTCATCCTCCCCCATGGGTCCAACGCCCGGATGGGCCACATACTTGGAGTCAAGGAGAGATTCATTTAAATGTTTAATCTTTAAAAATAGAACGAATTTATTAAACTCACATTAATTTAACTGAAAGAATGTCTGCTTTACTAACCACAGTAAATGTTGTTGTGAAAAAGCAAAATGTGTTCATAACATGAGACGGAACGCCCTTATCGTTGATACATCTTATGTGTTCTCCTATATATTGCCTGGATGTTACCAAAATTGTGGCTACCAATAATATCAACGTGGTAATACGGTAATGCAATTTAAACGTTAAATTGTCGATGTTATAGGAATGCGGTTTAAACTTATAATTTTTTTTTAAATGTTCGAACACTTTCAACATTTTTACTTTCTTTCAATCTGGAACGAAAATCGATCGTTCGAAAATGCAAACACAAAATTTAAATAAAAGCAATTCAAAAACTTACATGTGTAATTTCAGATATGAAATTTATCCTCTTGCAGAAGTTTTCATCATTCGTGTTAATTGTTCGTTAGCTTTGTAAGAACTGCAAATGGAACTTTAAATCATTTTTATTGACTGGGTCACAGTTTACAATTCAGTTTGTTGAATATTGAGCCAGTGGTCGACCGTGTTCAATTAGAACAAATAATTGAAGTTAGTTTATGCTTCGACTGCGCTTGAACCATGTTTTTATGGACTTTGAATTACCTAACTTATATTTTTATATTTTTAAAAATTAAAAATTCATAATCTAATGCATATTTTCTCATTTATTTTAAGATAAGATATACCTGGAGCTATGAGCTATCGCGTGATAAATTATAACTTCAAATTTTTATTTATATTCTTAATGCTTGTCAACAAACAGGTATTATGTATCTAAGAATACCTTGCAAGTGAATTTAATTTAAACAACTTTTTCTTTCTTCCAACATTTAAATGTATGTAATTGTGAGGAGTTCAGAAAGAGAAGACTTTGCAACTCGAATACAATGTAAATCTTGTTAGCAACAGGGACACCATCGAAGAGTTTGCAAGACTGTTTTGTATATTTTAATCTTACAATTAAAATTATAAAGTTAGTTTATGTTTTTAGTGCATTCGATGACGTATGAACAAATACAATAAATAAGTGTGATATAACATTGACTCACAGTAACATACCAACACCGCAATATAATATTTTTGAAATTTTATTGGATATTTGGTATTTATAAAAATAAATCGTTGACTAATGGTAAATTCTAGATAAATTGAGCGTTAATGGGGGCATTAATATGCCTCAATAAAATCAAATGAAAGCGTTCTTAATATGCTAAATCATATCAAATGAAGCAAAGATTTTATTATTCGAGAAACATAGGTCACGATGTCATAAATTAAATAAATAAATTTAATGCATAGGTAGATACCCAATAATTTAATATATTTTTAACGTATAAAATGCTATAGTTAATGAATATTAATGAAGTCGTTTTGACAATTTTGTTTATAATGTGAAGTGTTTTTTTTATTGACTATGAATTGTCGTTTTATATCCCAGAAAAATAATTTAAATTTTCTAACGAATGCAGGTTTGTCTTTTTTGCTCATGGTTTATAGCAACGTTTCGGTGGGTATTGAACTTCTCCGTTGGCCAATCGACTCTACATGCAGATCTTCAGTTGGCCACAAATCTGCACCGAGAATGTCACCTCTGTTCTTCGGTCAATTACCTATCTTTACCAACTTGATGACCCTAGAAACTACATACTCCGCAAAAGTGTCGAGTAAATGATTTCAAAAATTGTTTGAAAAACCCGTAATCGCAATCGGGTTACACACAAAAATTTAATTTTAAATGTTTTAAATTTTCAACAAAATTATCTTACTTGAAAGTTCAACGAAATCAAGTTCCTAAATCATATGTCTATTAAGTGATACAATTACAGTACTTTAATTTAACTGTAATTGTGATTAAGTAAATTACAGTTCTTTAACATTCCCATCTCACATTATATAAATTGTCCAGTGTAAATTTCAGCAACAATTTAAATTTTTTGTTAACAAAATTGTAATTTTATTAATTTTTTTTTCAAATTATCTTCAAAAATACATAATAATAATTTTCGAGCACCGAAAATACTCTTTAACCCCCCCCCCCTAAGCCTTTTGGAAAAGAAAAAGTAATAGAACAGCCGGACACTAGACCCCGACTGTAGATGTTCTAAAGAAAGGGTAATTAAAAACTTCGTATGAAAATTAAACAGAATGAAAGAAATGTAAATTATGTAATCTACCTCCCCCCTTCTAAACCGGTGCCAAAAGCTTTTCAATTGCATCATGACGCACCAGTGTATTTTAGTATGATAGCAAATCAGCCCTGATATCAGCTAGAGTTATACAGGGTGAGCCATGGAGCCATAACATTTTCTCTACTATGCAAACTTCAAAAAATTTGAAAAAATTTTTTGATAGTTTCCGGCCCTGATTTATATTATATCCGACACTTAGGTTGCGTTCAGCCCAGCACTTTTGAAGTTCAAAACAGCAACCAGTTAAAGAATCCCGCCCTTATCACAAACTACCCTGTATATTTCCTTCGACTTGCGTATAAGCTATTTAAATGCTGTCCAACGGTTATCTACCCCATCCCCTCTACAAGTTCTTATCTAAGTACCTGATGGTTCTTTGCAGTAACAGTTAAAAGCAAAATAAATGGTTCAGTGCAGTGTAATCAGTGTAATTGTGTTCTCAAACTACCAAAATGTTTGATGTCTTCGGCTCCGTCAAGGGCTTACTCAAAATCGATGAGGTCTGCATCGATAACAATGTTTTTCGATTGCATTACAAAGCAACCGTTATTATTTTAAGTATTTTTTCCGTTTTGGTTACAAGTTATCAATATTTTGGATATCCAATTGATTGTATCGTCGACGAAATTCCATCAAACGTCATGAATACCTACTGCTGGATCACCTCAACGTTCACAATTCCTAACAGATTGACGGGAAGAGTTGGGCAAGATATCCTGCACCCTGGGGTGGCAAACCACGTGGACGGAGAAGATGAAGTGAAATACCACAAATATTACCAATGGGTCTGTTTCGCTCTTTTCTTTCAAGCTTTGCTATTTTACATTCCTCGTCATTTGTGGAAAAGCTGGGAAGGTGGACGAATTAGGATGTTGGTATTTAACCTTAACTGTGCCATTGTGAATGAAGAATACAAAGAAGAGCACAAGAAGTTATTGGTAGATTATTTCGTCTCGAATTTACACCTGCAAACTTTTTACGCTTTTCGATTTTTTATCTGCGAGATCCTCAATTTTATAAACGTTGTTGGCCAAATTTTCTTCATGAATTATTTCTTGGACGGCGAATTCAGTACGTACGGACGAGATGTTTTGCGTTTCACCGAAATGGAACCCGAAGAACGTTACGACCCAATGGCCAAAGTGTTTCCCAAGCTTACCAAGTGCACCTTCCACAAATACGGTCCATCAGGTTCGGTGCAGAAATTCGACGGTTTATGTGTTCTTCCGTTAAATATTGTGAACGAAAAAATTTACTTGTTTTTGTGGTTCTGGTTTATCTTTCTTAGTGTTTTATCGGGAATCTCTTTGATTTATCGGGCGGTTATTATTGTGTCTCCAAAACTTCGTTTGTATTTGTTACGTGCTCAATCTCGCTTTGTGTCTCGCGTTAATATTAATATGGTAGCTCGGAGGTGCAACGTTGGAGATTGGTTTCTGCTGTACCAATTGGGGAAAAGCATCGATCCTTTGATTTATAACGAAGTCATATCGGATTTGGCGAAAACCTTGGAAAGTAACGAAAGAGTATAATTTTAAAATGTTTATTATATTCATTTTATTTTTCGAATGCTGGACTGGCTTTGGCGCTTCCTAAAATTTTTAACTTTGCGGGAAAAGTATTGTAATATTTATGTTACAGCTCTGACAAAGCCAGTCCAAGGAATTTTTTCGTACTGGACCAGAATAAACCTGTGTTCGGCGATGATGATTGGTAATTTTTATTTTATTTTTATCATTAGACTGTTCGTATTCCATGCAGAGATTTTTCCTGGTATATTTTAGAAGATCTCCAAGCAGGAAAACGAATTTTATACGATATGTATGTAAAGATTTTTGTGAACAACTTTTATGGTGTATATTTTTTTGGTGGCTAAATAAATTTTGAATTTATTCATTAAGAACAGTTTTGTCCGATCCGGAAAATTCCAATGTTTTCTGTTTGCATAACTGCACAAAAGGAGTTTTTAATGACTTCCAAAATATTCTCAGGTAATTTCAAAATACAAAGAAAGATTTTGTGAAATTTTATTGTCTTGCTAATCTTCAAATTAACTTTTCGTTGCAAACGCCAAGTCATTAAAGAGTCCAAGAATTTATTGTACAAAACGGCACCATAAAAGCCTGGTTCTTCGAAACAGGTAGGTATAATGGTCCTTTTTGTGTTGCCCTACCATAATCTTGAAAAATTAAATGCAAATTTTAGTCGAGGATTACGGGCCGATGCCTACTTATGTGTGTTATTACTTTCGATAAAAACTATATAACATTTTCTGTATTGATTACACACACGCGAGCACAAGTATTTGAATTTTGTAATATATAATTGCTATACCTGACCTAAGATCGTTTTTCTATATTTAACCAAATTGCCCAAAAATTTAAACACAACAAGCTTGAACTACTTTTGTAATTGATATTCACGGTTTTCAGTCTTTAACCTTTCGTGGGTAGCTATAATTATTAACATCCAGGAGCGCACATAGGATTTTTTTTGAGGGTGGTTCAGAAGAGCGAAACAAGGCAGAAGTGTGCCCGGAGGCTGATTTATTATTTTAAGAGACAACAAAACGAAAACGTGGACAGGGTAGAGTTAAATGAGACCGTTAAACAATAACAAAGTTAAATTATCAGCGCCCCCCCCCCCGGGCTGTAATTTATATTTAAAATTATTGCAATCACAGTGTAGATCAAGTTACATATTTTAACCTCGAGTTTTCTTTCCATAGTCAGCCAGCAGTCACATCAAGGATTTCCACTGGAAAAATTAGGAAATTTGAGAACTTTAGTAATTTTTGAGTGTTAAAATTTTTTGAAACAGTAAAAAACAAATAAACGATAAAAAAAATCCGGTTCTGCTTACGTTAACACATAAAATTTTCAAAAATTCGAAATGTCAGGAAGAACCTCGAAAAGTCAGAGAATTTATTTTGGAAAATTAGTGAAAACCCTGTAATGCAAAGTGCGTTAAATGACTTACCTGAGCACTTATTGTTCCATGAAATACATAAATTTTGACGATAACGGACAATTTATTACCTTGTGTGTTACATAATAAAAATTATATTTTAACCCGTTAATGGAGATAATAACATCAATCGCCTTACCCAGTGCGGAAATCCGTTTGTATAACTAACTCATTACTGTCATTGATCTACTCAAATAATGATCAGCGAACGTCCACACAATACCACTTCATTCAAAGTACTTTAATTAATAGCTAAACTCATTAATTTATGATAAAAATGCAATTACTTTATTTTTAGACCAATTCATGATCCTAATTGTCCACGAAATTTAATATACAGTGCGATTCACGCTTTTTGAGCAAGATTTTCTGTTGGATATCTCCAAAGTGATAGCAGTTATTTACTGCAAGTTTTTGCCATATTCTATAATTAGCATATCCTGTTGATGAACCGTGACGGAAGTAAATCCTACTGACTTTATCCATCCAATAATATAGGTCCATCGTCGACACTACGCTATTGACCACTGGAGATAGAGTGATTTAATTTAATGGATTTGAAAATAATTAATTGATAAGCCTTCTTTCCAGTTTCCCCAGATCCCCATAAATTGATCGAGTAAAGTCAATCGATCATTAAATCGGGCATATAAATTGACACTTTGTTCTCCGTTATCTTTAAAATTCAATGTCAACTTAACAAGAGAAAATCCTCCTACTTATTTAAAAGAGCGTGAGATAAAAGCAAACTAAAAGCCAGTTTATTCTTGTCTGAATCTTTGAACTATCGAAGGTAATGGCTTTTACCTCCGACGATGTGTACCTGATGACTCAACATTTCAACAGACAAAGCTAAACCCGGATTGATCGGACTGCATTCCTGCAGGTTTATGTACAGTCACAAACCTGCACCTGAAGGATTAAAGTTCTGAAGTTCATTTTTACAATTTTATTTCTAACTGATTTTTAATTTCATATCTTCCAATATTAGCATGGCGTGAGAAAGAGTCGGAGGATCCATTTGGTTCTGTATTCTGAAACGAAAATTAAATTTACACCCATTTAGAGCAATTTAACACTTCGTAATTGCCATTAGTAATTTATGGAATTTAAAAAGGATGCGGTTAGTGTTTGCTACACCCAAATATACAGAAATCCGCGGTTTTCCACTTAGAACATCGCAGAATTGTATTTGTAATAAATTAATTCGAAAAGCGTTCAATTTGATGTTAAAATTACTTTAAATTTGCATTGCTAATCTTACAGTGGCGGAGTTGCAATAACATTATTCACATGGTGTGGTCTCTCCAGTGCCCAAAGGCAACTTGTGTGGTTCACATTGCACGATGTGTCTAGTCTGGTCGAATGAGAAGGGTCTAATGATTTTTTTACATCATCAACAATACCAAGACTTAAATTATTCCTATTAATTATTAATTAATTACCATCAAAATTATTTCAAACCTTTTGTTTATCTTCACATTCCAAAACTATTTACCAAAATAATTAACAGAATTTTAGGTCACGTCGAGTACACGATGGCTCTTTTGATAATTACTTGAAAAAATAACATGTTAACTACCAGGACATCATTAAACCATAAAACCTTTGGAATTAACTTGCTGGGTTTAGGTAAAGAAGATTATATCTTTAAATGCCCCAGGGACCGAACTGAGTTAGCAAAAAAGCACGAGGACGAATAATTTTTTCAACTTCTCCCTTTTCAAGTTTTACTTAATGTTACAAGGTTAATACTGTAATGCCAAACACCGAGACTGAAATTAACCCTAAACTAATCGAAGCAGAAATTTTACAAAAGGACGACATTGAATCAATATACTAACTGATCTAAGTTTCCAATTAGCTATCGAATTTCCAATATTCTACGGTAGCAAGCAAGGTAACCTCATCGTCTTTGAATTACCAGTGGTTCCCAAAACTGTACTCCAAAAATGAAAGAAGTTTTTATTCTCTCAATTTTGTATCTTCAAGGAATCGCCTGCGGCAGGACTAAATGTAATTTGTTTATATATTTTTTTATTACAAAATTCTTTTTATTTTAAACTTATTCAAATCACCTGCGGTATACTTTTTACACTTTTCCTGCAAATTGGTATTCTTATTGTTTTATAGCTTCAGGATACGTACGGTATCTGCTTATCATCGAAGATTACTATTTAAAATTACTACGCACCAAAATCCATATTTTCAGAATTAATTTGGAATCCGGGGACCACCAATTTTCACAGGAAGCTTTTCTTTTCGAAAACTGGTCCCATTAAATGGCAGTAGATCTCTGAAGTGGTTACGTAATTTATGATAAAGCCACTGTTGCTTCAATATATTACTACATTCGCAATTTATATGTTGCTAATTGTGTTAGACAAGATATGTAATTATGTGATAATTAAAATCGTAATCGTTTATTTTAAAATAGATTCTCTCTACTTATCCTTCGCTGTTCCACATAAACAGTCGAGAAGAAGATTTAAAGTACATTTAGTCAGCTGTTGCTTTAATTACGACGATAAGAAGTGTCACGCATACACAACAATGTTTTGTATTCTTAATTGATAACTCGAGAAATTAAATACAAATTCATTACGCATTTTTTTTAATTTTGAAGACTTTGAACCCAAATTAAAATGGTAATTACTACGGTAGTTTTTAAATTTCTTAATAATTGTGCTAGGCTTTGTTGCATCCTTTGTCTCTAGCATTGGCGTCCCAAGTGTAATCCGGGTGAATCCGGTGAGTTTATTAGGTGCATGCTTCAAAACTGCTTTCCACGAAGACTTGTATAGAGGCTATTTAGAGGGGGTCCAATGGTTGACTGTCGCATCCCTTCCACCATTACATACCTCTTACCCCACTACGAAATAGCGTTCTGCGTTTGAATATTCTGTAGTTTGCTTGCAGTGAACAGTTAAATACATATGATGAAAAATTATTAACTAAAAGTACAAAACAATTATTCTTATTTGTCCGTTTTCGTGAAGTTTTAATTATAGTGGAATAGTGATCTCTTAGTGCCAAAATGTTTGATGTCTTCGGCTCTGTCAAGGGGTTGCTCAAGATCGATGCAGTGTGCATCGACAACAATGTTTTTCGGTTGCATTACAAGGCTACCGTTATTATTTTAATAGCCTTTTCTTTATTGGTCACAAGTCGCCAATATATTGGAGATCCAATCGATTGCATCGTGGACGATATTCCACTAAACGTCATGGACACATACTGTTGGATTTACTCCACGTTTACCATCCCCGACAGATTGACCGGAAGAGTTGGACAAGATCTCGTCCAACCCGGGGTGGTAAGCCACGTGGATGGAAAGGATAAGGTGAAGTACCATAAGTATTACCAGTGGGTCTGTTTTGCCCTTTTCTTTCAAGCAATGCTGTTTTACGTGCCTCGTTACCTGTGGAAAACGTGGGAAGGTGGACGAATTAAGATGTTGGTGCTTGACCTCAACTGCCCGATTGTCAACGAGGAATGCAAGCAGGATCGCAAAAAGTTACTCGTCGATTATTTCGCCACGAATTTGCATATGCAAAACTTTTACGCTTTTCGGTTTTTCATTTGCGAGGTTCTCAATTTCATAAACGTCGTTGGCCAAATCTTCTTCATGGATTATTTCTTGGACGGCGAATTCAGTACGTACGGCAGTGACGTTCTGCGTTTCACCGAAATGGAACCCGAAGAACGTGACGATCCCATGGCGAGGGTGTTTCCGAAAGTTACCAAATGTACTTTCCACAAATACGGTCCGTCCGGTTCTGTGCAGAAGTTTGACGGTTTATGTGTTCTTCCGTTAAACATTGTTAACGAAAAGATTTACGTGTTCCTGTGGTTCTGGTTCATAATTCTCAGTGTATTATCGGGAATCTCGTTAATTTACCGTGCCGCTGTTATTGTTGGCCCAAAACTTCGTCTATATTTGTTGCGCGCTCGATCTCGCCTCGCGTCTCACACAAATATCGAGACGATAGCTCGCAAGTGCCAAATTGGAGATTGGTTCGTGCTTTACCAGCTGGGTAAAAACATCGATCCTTTGATTTACAAGGAAGTCATATCAGACTTGGCGAAAAAGTTGGAAGGGAAGGAAGCGGTATAATTTATAAATTTGATGACACATTTTATTTTATAATAATTTTGACGACAATAAATACGAAGAAACGACGAGTGTGCCTTTATTTTGAACGTGGTACTCTTTGACTGCTGGACTTTTCTCGGTACTTCCTAAAATTTAAATTGCCATTTTTCGCCTGCACGGAGCAAGCAGGGTTGTATTATTATTAATAAATTTATGTGTTAGTACTCTCAAAAAGCCATTCCAACGCAAGTGTTTTTTAAGGGACCAATGTAAACCTCTGTGATGACAGAAAAAAGACTGTTTAAATTAGAAAGACGCGCGGCCAGCTTGAAAGGGTTCGGCTGTGATAAATTATTCTTTATTCTAGTTTTATATTCAATCAAGCTCAATTTTTGTAATTGTCATTCCACAGTCTATTTTGTATACTCCATGTAATTGTTGCGTACCTAATTGCATTTCATGATGATAATTAATTGTACCGTTTTTTATTAGAAAAACTGCCAATTTTTTCCTTATTAAATTTGTATGTTAATTAGACGTGTTTATTATTTTAAAATCTGCTTTATATAGCAATATGTATAATCATCTAAATGAATTCCTTAGTTTTTAAGTCGGAGACCTTTTGTTTTTCGTGTGTGTCGACAATTAATTCGCCATTTTTATCACAAACTTGCAGTATTTTTCATTTTTTCATCAAATAGAAAGTCTACGGACACGAAAACGAATTCTCTGTGATAGATCTGTATGATTTTTTCTCGCATGTTGAATAAGAATAATTGGTATTATAGTTATTTTGATATAAATAATTTAATAATGCATACTTTTGTGATGTTTAGATTTAATTAATTTACTTCCATACTGACCCTCGCCCAAGTTGGGTTAAAAATTTGCACAATTTTATCAAATTTCAACGGTCATACCATTGTGTTCGATATTATTCAAACAAAAGTGACCTATTTGTATATTTTAGTATCCGATAGTGCCTTAATTGATATGTATGGAATTATAATACAATAAATTAAGCAATTGAATTCTTTGTTTTCTTAATCAACACGACACCTTCGTACGTATTCCTTATTAGCCAGATAAGGATGAAATTTTTTTTTGCTAACTGACACCGCTGCAAGGTTTTCTCGCTTCAGCTGATTTGCCGATATATGAGTCAAGATTATAAATTTCTGTGGTTTATTCAATGAATCGTCAAGCTTCGATGATTAATCCAAATTATTCAACCGAATCAATTACTTGTTAGTTCAATGACATAATTCCATAGGTATGCTTGGGATAAATATCACACAGGTTTCCAAATGCAGAAAATGAAAGGCGAGATTCCAATAAATACTAGTTGCAAAGTTCACAGCACCGTCATATCGTAGCCGTTTTTGAAATTTAAACTCCAAAAGTTAAACCTCGAAACAGGTATAATGGTCCTTTTTGTGTGTGCCTGCCATAATCCTAAAAGTCGAAATGCAATTTCCAGTTGACCATTATGGACCAACGCACACTTACTATGAAAATGTGTGTAATTGCTTAACGGAAATGTAGGTTTCATAAAAACCGTATTATTAAATTTTTCTAAAATATTGGTCACGCAAGCACACGATTGTGTTTCAATTTTATAACTTTAATTGTTTTACCAGATCTTTTTTCGAACACAAACGAGATCGTTTTTCTATTTTTAACCAAATTATCCAAAAATATAAAAACGAAAGTAAAACTGGTGGTTTAGCATGGAATATGAAATAAGTTGACTAATCGTAGCCTAAGTATACGAAAAGAGTATGAAATCCAAAGGAATCTCAGGAAATCCGAGAAAATTTTAGGAAAACGAAGAAATTCCATCAAATCTTAGGAAATCTGGATTGTGGGATCCTGTCAACGTTTCCCCAATCTACAATATGTCATATTATAATCTTATGCAAAAAACTGAAGAAGCCATGATAGAAGGCGAAACGCCGATTTAAATTGTTTTGTTTTTTTATGCAAAAATCTCACAATCCTTTTGAATATTATTGAAGTAGTGATCTAACTTTCATCTGTTTATATTCAGAGACAGACCGAAGCAAAACTTGAAGGGGGGGGGTTAGTCCTGGATTTTTAGCGGTGTTCACACTTCTTCGGTATACAAATAACCTTTTTTTGATGCTATTAATTTTTCTACCAATGTAGAACCAACTTCTTGGTGGATTTTCCAACTTTTATCCATTTTCAAAGATGTGGAGGGGGAGGTTTCCTTTGGTATTTTTGGTAATCTTTAGTTGTAATCTCATTTATTGTAAAGTATTACAATTTTTGTAAATATTGTAAACATTCGCTTGTAATTAGCAATAATCACTCATAATCACTTGTAATTATTGGTATTCTTGTGTATTACTCGATAATATTACGTAATCAATAGTAATCTCTAACCATAATGTAATTTTTGTAATCGCTAGTATTACAATCGTAATTGATTATCATCTTCAGTTTTTGTTGTCCACTGTTGGACAGGTTTAAGTATTTACACGCCATGGCTCCTTAATCGGGAATTGAAATTTCCACCGATGATTGGTCAGTTTTTAATTCAATCCCAGTTGTAAATTCCACCAATCCTTGGATGAGTCGGAATCCTTTCTTAAGTACCTCTGCTTTTATTCTCTTTATTAAATAATTTTGTATTTACTCTAATAATTACAATCCAAATAGTTTACAAAATCCTACCATCATCCAATTAAATTAAATTTCCAATTCAAATTTATCGACAACAAGCCCTTATATTCAATTAAAAATCTTTATAAATTTTCGTACTACAAATCAAGCATTTTAATTTCGTTAGCTAGTTGGCGCCAAGTCTACCAACTCACGACGGTAAAATTACTTTAAAATAAATAAAAAGAAATAATCCCACAAACATGAGTTTTTTTCAGGAAGCACAACCCGTTCAACAATATAATATTAATAATAAGTCGCATGTAATATGATGGAATCATATTATATTTATGTAGATGCAAAATCATACTGAAAATATTAAAGCAGAGCCTTGGCAATTAAAACTAATTTAATTTGAGAAGCAAAAAAAATTTACATGTTTTTTTATATTTAAATCTGTTGCGATACTTGAGATGAGCTTAATTACTTAATAATGAGTTGCAAAAAAAAATTGAAAGAAGTTAAATGACAAATGCAAAACACAACCCAATGCTTGAATTTTCTTCAGTTTACCCTTGGTAGTGACAATTTTGCGTTGCCAAAAATAGAATCCTTGAATGTACTATGTATAAGCTTCAATCTATTCTAATTTATTATATTATGTACTCTATACTCTACATACTATGATATTTTGAAGTTATTAATAAACTGTTACATGTCGTCAACCGCTCATTATGATTAATTTAATATAGCTTAAGTTTCATGCTAATTCTCATCTCAAAATGATTTTCGGGAACTATGAGTTACCGTGCTCATTCACTACTTCAGAATTTTAATTGGAATTTTCCATATCGCGTGATTGTAAGGGCAGAAGAGATCTGTGAGATTTTGAGATATAATTTATGATATTTCTATAAAATTTAGTATTCCAATTAATTTTTTCCCTTTGCAAGGAATTTATTAGAATTTTATCTAAATAATGTGAATGTAGCAAATGATAATAATTTGCAACATTAGAAAGCTATCCCCATTATCTACAGGTTGAATTGTTTACAGAAAAACGACAATCTTAACAATTAATTATCAGCATGCATATTTTCACATTATCTAAGAATTTATTATGAGCAAAAGCGCTTTGGAGAAACTGAATCCGTCAGCCCAGTTTGGATCTGATGTTTTCGTCGGCTACCAAGAAATTAAAATCGGAAATAATAATTCAATACAATAATAGACATCAGTTGCCATAAATAATATTTCCTGTTTTAAATAAACTACTAATCTTTTCATGACAAAGCTAAATAAACATAAACATTTTGTTAATCATTCATCGATTGGAGGAATATAAAAATATTAATTGAGAATTTTTTTAAAATACGCAGGTTGAATGAACAATAAAATAAATATTTAATATTTATCCATATACAAGGTGCTTGAAAGGGAGCTGTCCATTAGTCAGTTACAGTCGAAAATAATGTTGTTAATCCATTCAACAGGAAACTTTTTACTCCCTGGGAAGATAAAAATTATAAAACTACTCAATATTCTATGATTTCCAGTTTACTCAAAAAGGACAAAAAGGACATGATTGTTCGAAGCAAAGTTTAATATAAATCTGATTTTAACTCGCAATTGCAAAAATACGCAGCGGTCATTATACTGCTAATGAATTTTTAATTATTAGATCTTGCAGTTAATTATTCCTCTTGGGAAATGTTTTTATGAAACTAACAATGACTGCAATTTGAAGTAAACTTCTTGGCTTACTTTTTGTTATGCGTTTAAAATTCATTTCCGAGCAATTTGAAAACAACCTAAACTGAAAATGGGCTGACTACAGAAACATTTTTGTCACGAAATAATCGAAACACATAAAATTTAAATATTTACTCTATTAATAGCCATTACGATTACATAAAAAATTTGTTTTTAAGCAAAACTTGCACCGACCTAGAAATTATGACATTTGCTCAAGTGGAAAATGTAATAGTCAATGTAAGCGTTCAATAATAATTGATAGCAGTGCCGTACCGTCATGACACCATCCTCCATACCATATAGGAAGAAATATTGATTTGAATTAAAAGAAAATCAAAAAAAATACGGAACTCTGTAAATCTGATGGTGTGCTGCCCTCACAGCCCTTCGATCCCCGCTACGCCACTGGCTGATTATTATGCAATACAAAAAGGTTTATTTACCTTCTTTTTTGATACATGATTTGATTAATTAAATAACATTGTTTATTTACTATTTATTTCTGAATCAAAAGTGCCCGAAAATTTGCTATTAGTTTCTTGAATTACCATAATTAGTACAAAAGTACACATCGAATTTAATTAGGATTTTTCAAATGTTTTACATATTAGCAACTTGTAATTAAACTCATTTTAAATTAATTAGCGTCATTTTAATATTAAAATTCTAAATATAAATTATGTAAATTTAAAATTTTTTTGTTATGCAGAATATGGAATAATTAAACATAACTAAAAACAAATGTGTTTTTCATTCTTTACGTAATTGCCTGGTCTTGTTAACTAATTATTGTAATATGTTAAAGGCCAATCGATTATAAAAATTTGTTTATAATATAATTATTTTAATCAATTCAATGGTGATTGATTTTATATAATTTTACAACTGAAAGTAATCGCAAAGAAACATAACAGTGGCAATTAAATTTTCAAATTTTTCATTTTATCATTTCTTGTATTCTTTATTTTTTTAAATTATTCTTTTTTTAACGAGCCTTCAGTAATTAGTGAATCATATCCGGTATTAAAAATTTAACAATAAGAATCTTTGGCGTAATTATATGGTAGATACAAAGAGAAAAAGAACAAAAAATTTCCTTCAGAAAGATGATAATAAAGGTGACCTGGTGTCCACCACAGTTCATACATTTTGTTTATTAAGCAAAATAAACAAAAAGTGTCGATTTTACAGTTAAGAAATAACAAAGTGTAACGTAATGAGATAATTTGCAAAAAGGTCGATAAATTTTCATAAACCTGATAGCAAACAACGAAATTATTTTTGTTTTAAATTAAAATCATTCATCTTATATTATCTCTTTTTTATTTGATTAACAAAAACTGATATTAATTTTTTAAATTAATTCTAATTTTCTTTGAAAATTCGTAATCAATTCATTTAACCCTGGGTGCAGTTAAGAGCAATTGTAATTATCAATTAATTGATATGGTCGTGAAGATTAATTTTAATGAAGTTTTTCTTGTGTTTATTTTTAAACAATTTTTGTAGTATTATAATTTTTTTTAATTTTTAACAAGACAGATTTATTCTATTTTAGGAAAACTGCTGTTTAACTAGACGAATTGGTCTTTTTTTATGCTAAATTTTTTATTTTTAGATAAATGATTTTATCGCACTGTGCTCAATTTGAAAACAATGCCGGTGTATTTTTTTACCTTGGGCATCGCAAAAGTTTAAATGCCTGGTAATTAAATTAAACACGTGCGATTTTCAAGTCTAGTTCAAAATTTTACTACGATTGTACAGAAATTGTTTCTAAATTTGTAGCTTCCTCTAGTTAATTTTCAACTCAAAAAGTGTCCATTATGTAATTGATGAACCATTTAAGTTACATCATTACATCATTTGCATTATCATATGCTTTGTAGTCAAAGGGCAGCTGATAAAGTGAGAGTAATTGTTTCTGCATAAATTGTGTGAAAAGTAATAATATGCAGAGTTTCCTTCAATGTATGAACGACATTTATTCATTAATGCGTTGGCAGTTTTCCTTCCATTTCTGGAAGGTAATGCACTTACTCCTTCAGTTAAGATTGCTGTTGGAACTGAAAACATTTACATTTTCTAGATAAAGTCAAGAATAATTGTTTATTTTAACTTTACATTTTTATCGTATTTTTTTATCAGTCAACAATTCCGGTAAGTAAAGAAGAGGGTAGATTGATGAAACACTGTAATACTGGTTTATCAATATTTGATTAAGAAAGCATGTCCTACTCACCAGGAACTTTCCTGTCACGATGGTATCAGCTGCATACATAAATTCACCTGCTTTTATTTAGGATCCTTGGGGTGCGTTCTGAAATTATATCAAGAATGAGATGACCAAAATAATCATGGTATTAGCGGTCTGAACGACTGCTACCTTTCAAACAAATTATGAAAATTATAAAAATCTTTCAGATTGCACCTCGAAAGAATTTATTATATAAAATGTAATATTGCTTTTTTATGGAGTAATAGGAGTAGCATGCAATAGTCAGCATAACATGATAAGATGACTTCCTAATACATGTACTTCAGACAACAAAAATATGATATATTTTTCTAACAATTTGTTGTTATCTACAAATTGATAGCTGTGTAACTAAAATGACACGTGCTATCACTATACGTATTTTATAATATTAACTATTGCAAAACTGATATTAATTTTGAGAATCAAAATATTTAAATTTTTATCAAGTTTTAATAGCGCAAAAATTATAATAATTTTTGATTTGATATATTAACGTTTAATTTATTAAATTGATTTCTATTGATCAATTTGATAAATCAACAAACACGAAAATGTTTACCAACCAAGCATTCTGTTGACGAAGACGACGCTGCGAATACAAATTAAGGTTAATTTTTGGTTTAATTTATTTTTGAAATATTCAAAATGCGCATATTATAAATGTGCATAAATTTTATGAGTTAAACATCATTTCCAGATAAGAACTACATAATTGTTTATTTTATTTAAGATTTGAGTGGCAATTGTATTTATTTTATAACAAAACTTAAGCTTTTCAACTAGCAATTTTGAACCCATTAATTTTCTAATTACTTGATATATTTTATTACAAGAATAAGACATAACTTTTTATTGGGTTAAACGTTAAAACGAGCTAGGTCACTACTTACGTTATTAACCTTAATTGTTAACCGTAGTAATCATGAAAAAAAGAAACACAGTATGCTCAAATTAAAATTAATCAGAAAATCCCCCCCCCCTTTCAAGACAGTTTCAACTGTGTGATATTGCCTTACGATAAAATACAAAATAAAGAATTGGGTTTCTTTGGGAATGCAGAAAACGAAAAATTGGAATTCAGTATGTAGCAAGTAGTTTGTCTCACGTCGGCTTCTCCATAAATGGAAACATACCTACGCAAAAAGTTGGCAATAATTTACTTTACAATAAGTTAACCAAGCACCTGAAATTTTTTGGAGTATTTCCGATATGCCAGATTTGAAGGAAAGATAAAATGAGTAATTTAACTTTTTATTTATTCCATCGACCGTGAACTCAACTAGGAATGTTTATTAGTCATCCATAAGGTGCCTAAAATAATGTCTTTTAGAGAAAGTTTCATATCAAGGTGTCTTACCCAATATTAAGAAATTTGTAATTAATAAAACAAATTAAGTCTGCTTTACGGCCGATGCTTGCGATAAGGAGAAACATCTAAACCAATCCATCAAGTTATTCTGGGACATAGTCAAAATTCTACAGGTAGTTTGTTAAATGCCAAGTCGAATAAGATAGGTTAGGGATAGAGTGGGACGAGCCGTTTATATTAATTAAAACGGAGCAGAAATTCAGAAGTTTGGAGCCACTGAACTAGCTAGTCTAGTCTAGACTGTTGAACTTTGCAATAGTTGTCTTATTGAATAAAAATTTTGCTCGAGGAGCGTAATTTAATCGTGACAGGTGACATACTATTAATATTGCCTATTTCTATTCCAATCGAATTGTTCGCACTCCAAATTAATCTTGTTTTGAAGAAACACCCTATACTTCCCACATGTTTTCGAAAAGCAAAAAGACGAAGAGAAAAGATTGTCACTTGCAAGCAGCTTGCGATGGTTGGAAACACAGATTGGTTTGGAGATAATTCTCTTGAGAGTCAACTTCATCGAAAACTGTACATCATTAAGTTATCACATTGTATTCACCTTGCAAAATCTCGACAAGTTTACCAAATGTTCACTGCTGCTTTCAATATTTATTGTTCTATTCGCTCTCTCGATCTAGATTAAAACCTGAGCGCATGGAGATGTGAAGTCTCAGTGCTGTTCAACTGCGATTAGTTTTACATGGAATAAAACTTGTATTTCACAGAATTATCAAAATTTGGTTTGGGAAAACTGGAGTTTCGGGAAAAATAATAAGGTCACATAAGAATACTTTCTGTTTTAGGTCTGGGAGATCAGCAGACGTCCTGGATAAAATTTTATTTTAATTTTACTTAAAAACAGGACTCCTGTCTTTCTAGATCCGTGGCTTTGAGATATCTGATGGGAAACAGTGAAAATATATTTTTTAATCGGAATATTTGTTGAGTTTACCTAAAAACAGAGTTTCCTCCTCTTCTGGATTAGATCTTCTGCCATTGGATATCAAGAGTACAATAGAGATGTTTTTTCTAATATAAAATGGTTTCTTGAGAGATTTCTCCCGATTTTCTCCTGGATTTCCTTTCGAAAAAGTTGAAAAATCAAAAATAAAACTCATCTGAATTCTTGAGATTTCCAACTTTCCTAAGATTTTCTTGAATTTCCTAAGTTTCCCTAGTTTTCCTGGGATTTCCTACATTTCCTCGGATTTCTTATTTTCTAGCATTTCCTCAAATTTCCACGATATACTGGAATATAAAAAGATTCATCATTTTTAATCCGATGTAAAAAAATTCATCAAATTGATGAACAAAATTCATCACAATAAAGATTTTTTCATCAATACTATGAATTTTTCATCAATATGATGACTTTTTTACATGGGCTAAAAATGATGAACGTTTCATGAATTATTTTTTTCAGTGTAATAACTACCATAATAACGTACAAACTGTTGGGTGCAGCTGCTTGTATGCATATTAGAGCAGTGATCGCCAACCTTTTGAACCTCGCAGATCACTACACCCACATTTCCAAAACCTGAGAACCATTAAAAAATTTTTTTACAGCACAAACAATGGTAACTCATAGTTTCGAATTTTTTGTGCAGTCACACCTTCAAATCATCGTTCAAGCTCCCTTCACTTAGTTCTAGAACCCCACTGCAAACATCTATAAAATTTTTTATTTTATTTGTTAATTTCATAATTAGAGTCTCCTCTAAATTAAGCTCTTCTAAAATTTATGTTTCACTGAAAAAAACAGTTGATGAAAAGTTTATCATTTTTGGGCCGATGAACAAAATTCATAATATTGATGAAAAATTCATAGTATTCATGAAAAAAATCGTTGTATTTATGATTTTTGTTCATCGGCGCAAAAATTATAAATTTTTCATCAAAACAATGAACCATTTGTGATTTACGCTTTCAAGTCCTATAATTTCATTACAAAAATTTTAAATTTCTTTTTCTAAACAGTGAAACAAAGAAACTTATAGACTTCCTACCGCACCAATCTTATAGTTTTCAGTTGACGAGTTGGGCAACCTAATGTCTCTTGAGTAAAAATGTTGGTAAAACTTTGGGGGGGGGGGGGGGGGGCATTTCTCAATTTTCCTGCTATTGAGGTTTTTTTTGAGATTTCTAACCATGTAAATGATTTGTAAAAATTAACAGTTTTCGCCAACTCCTCGGTGGATTTGCCAACATTTGTCAATTTTCAAAGATGTTGGCCCCCCTCCTATGGAGACTTCTCTGGTTTCTTATGTAGTTTGACGAAAGAAATTGATGGCTGTATAGACAGATTTCGCATAAATAATAAAAAGATCATCAAATTTTTTTTCCAAATTTTGAAAAAAAAACCCTTTGATACTTGGGCATTGGTGGGGGAGGGCAAAAATTTCTGGTTTTCTTTGAAAAGGAAACTTTTTATCTAAAACCATTCAATTGATATCATCGTTTCCGTACCAGCGATAGCAATAAAACATTGACTGAGCTTTAGTGACCGCATTATGGGATATGAAATAATATACTTACCTAAACCATTAAAGTAGCGGAAAATCGCGGTCACCGGTAATATTTGGTAAACAAATCCTGTAAGTTCTTTTAACCGATTAGTCTCATCTATTACGCATATCTTCGTCGTCATTTCATTATAATCAAGTACAGTTGAATGAAGGAGTTTTCCTGTAAAATGGGATTTGCCTGTATTAAAATTTCTTTGATTAAAAATTTTGTAAATTTTATTTTGGAAGGATGTAAATGTTCATTTGGTCCATTCGAGCAGCATGTTTTTTCATCCAAATGTGTTAGCTACAAGAAAAATAATTTAATCTGCCATATTATGCATTCTTCAGTTTGGAGAATACATTTTTGACACACCCATAAAAATCTCGAGATAAAAAAAAATTCGATAAGAAAAGATGACTTGTTATCGATTAAAACTGGTTATTCTGAAGCACCTTCCTCTCATGTGAAGTGATAATCAAAATTCCAAAAATGTTAAGATGCACATTTCTTGACGAGCAACTACTTGACGTACTTGAAGATGTAATTAGTATCTTTGCAATTAAAAATTAAGTCGTAAATAGTTTTTAAAATCGTTTTATAAATGTTTTGGCGAACCAAATTGCTGCTGATAAATTTAAACATTAATTGTCTGATTCGACCATTAAGGATTGTTAAATAACTTAATAACATAAAACCCTTGGTGCAAAGTCAAACCTATCAAGAATCCATTCGTTTCCCACAAACGAACACACCGGTACCCACCTTTTTTACTGTGTTACACCTTCAGTTCCCCTCTTTGACCACCCGAAGACTTGACTAGTAACTTCTGATCATTCTTTGGTTCTTTAAAATTTCAAACTCGTTCTTACAAAGTTGCAAGGTACCCAAATAAATTTTTACGACCAAAAAAAGATATTTAAATTTGTAGCTACTTTGTAATTTATGGAAAATCAAGTTTTTGAGAATAATTTTGAAAAATTACCACTTTCGGTAATTTAAATTCGAAAAACCATCCAAAGAGTACTCTACCGGAATTTTAGCCAACTAAACGTGGTGGCGATTTAAATTTCTGTTTGAAAGCTTCCCGCTGTTTTAACTTTTTTAATTTTGATGCAATACATCTATAGATTCGATGGCCAAAAGTTAGCTGAGTTGCCTACCTGACGATACCGCTTTGAGCTATGTTTAATTTTTACGATGATGTATGTAGGTGCGAAAGGTCACAAAAACGTGAAAAGAGGATAATAAATTAAACTTTCTTTTTCAAACGAAAAATTTTTTGAAAAAAATCGTGACGACATTCCACACCTTGCTTTGTGGCGAAGAAAAATTTGAATTGCGGAACTTACTTGCACCTTTTATAAAAATTAGAAAAGATTTTAATTATCTTGAAAAATGTTACGGTTCAGCAATTGGAAGATGATTATGCCCTCGTTAAAGATGGCGCAATTCTTTTAAATCAAAATCTCATTTCGTTTCGGAGATTTCGTTACATCAGAACATAAAGCAGTAAAATATTTTTATGCAATTTATTAGTAATTTCATGTACGTAAACAAATTGTATTGATGTTGGATCCGTCACGAATTTACGTTCTTGAGTTGAAATAACGTCAATTCGCGTTCGTCCGCCATAGCGCTACCGCGAGTGTGGCGCGGTATGTTCATTTTCTCTTAAAAAATGTAAAATAATCGAGTAATTTGTGCGAAGACAACAATGGAATGTAAGTTTACTTTTGGTGTTATTCGGGGACATTTAATTTTTTTGTGTACAAAAGTCTGAAGAAGTTTTACAAGAAGAAATATTAGTCGCGGAAATGGATGCGGGAAAGTTCAATGTTAAAGTAGGTTGCCAACCCGATTCGAAAAATTTAGAGAAAGTTTTTAGTTAAAAAGTTAAGCTAATATTAAAAAGTGACTCAAATTTTGTGTTAGTGCACTTATGGACCAAATATTAATATGTTTTTTAAGAAATTTAATTGTATTTTGATTATTTTTACCTTCACGATATTACAAGGTGAGTTATAAAAAAAAACACCTCGAGATATTATCGAACACAATGATTTTAGGAAAATGTCAGTGGGATGGAAACACTCCACCTTTGATGTCATTTAACCGAAATTGGACTATCGATGAAAATCGACCAGTTGGAAGCACCATCACCACCATAGAAGCCCACGACAGCGAAGGGGACCCTTTGGTTTACGACATAGAGCCAGTTACACCAGACAATGAATTTCCGTTTCGGATAGACAACTCAACCGGAACTGTTTATTTAACCAAATCGCTACAAGGGAGGGCGGGAAAAAACTTCATAATACGCGTGAGCGCATTTGATGGACAAATTACGTCCAAAATCGACGTCTTGGTCAACATCGCCGGGCCCAAAACCAAAGCGAGGAACGAACACTTAAAGCCACCATCAAATCCGTTTTCGAGCTTCACCAGCTTTAATTCTGGACAACCCCCGGCTTCGATTGCGAACAATCCTCGTCCATATATTCACAATTTCAACCCTCAAACACCAAAGGTAACCCAATAATAATAATACCGTGGAGATTTTTCAAATTTCGCTAATTTTAGACTCAGGATTCTGTACAATTGCTACCAGTTTCAAATTACGGGAGAGAAACAACTACTGCTCAATTCGAGAGCACTACAAAACTGCCAAAAATAGAAATAAGCGAGAACACTAACACATCCGACAAAAAGGACTTTCAACCAATCGATAAGTCCGAATCTGTATCCAGCGCAATGCTCATTTCAGTGATATCACTTTCCATGGTGTTTTTCGGATTCGGTGTAATTGTGCTGATTTTCCTCAAGAAGTTTTCTTTTGGTCATACAAAAAAGAGTAAAGAAGATGTCGTAAGTTACTTTTCTTTAGAGTAAACCAAACTAAAGTCTTTCTTTAGATTAAACAAACCTCAGGGGATATTGGATTACGACAAGAACAAAATTTAACCATGCAATATTGGAGGGGCCCACAAGCGTTCAATAATCGCTACGTTCCTTGGGATGGAGAATCATTACATTCACAAGTAAGCTATCAGAATTTTTAAAGCAAACTTGCTCATTTATGCCTTTTAGGCCACAATGCAAATATCTGCACCTCTGAAGACACACGATAGATGGGAATTTCCAAGACATCGTCTGAAGGTGTTTGATATTATCGGAGAAGGAGCTTTCGGACAAGTGTGGAGATGTGAAGCCATGGATATTGATAGTAAGAGCCCATTAATTGCTCCATGCAGGAATTTACAGCTAATTTTCTTGCAGGTAAAGGAGGAATAGCGACCGTAGCAGTAAAAACGCTAAAAGAAAATGCCAACGAAAAAGAAAGGCAAGATATATTGTCGGAATTAAAAATTATGAAAATGCTGGAACCGCATCCAAACGTTGTCAAACTGTTGGGATGTTGTACCGAAAAGGATCCAATTTTTGTTATAATGGAATTTATTGGCAAAGGAAAGTTACAAAGCTACCTGAGAAGTTCAAGAGCTGAACGAAATTACAACAACACACATGGATTGAGTAATACTCTGACATCACGAGATTTAACCTCGTTTGTTTATCAAGTTGCCAAAGGAATGAACTTTTTGTCAAATAACGGGGTAAGTTCCGACATGACCTATTAATGGCTGAACCTGACTGTTAGGAACCTAATCTGACTGATTTTATTTTCTCTGGTCATTTTAGATTATCCATAGAGATTTAGCAGCTAGGAACGTTTTGATAACTGAAGACCATACATGCAAAGTTGCTGATTTTGGATTTGCGCGCGATGTTATTGATTCTCACGTGTACGAGAGAAAGAGCGAAGGACGACTTCCCATCAGATGGATGGCCCCCGAATCTCTCTACGACAATTTGTTTTCTGTTAAATCTGACGTTTGGAGTTTCGGTGTTCTAATTTGGGAGGTCGTTACTCTTGGAAGTACGCCCTACACAGGATTATCTGCTGCGGAAGTGATGAAAAAGGTATTAATCCGTCGATATATTTCTTTCAGTGATGTATTCATAAATTTTTCGTTTTTAGATCAAAGAAGGCTACAGATTAGAGAAACCCGAACACTGCAGAAGGGAACTGTACAATATAATGTACTACTGTTGGAGCAACGATCCCAAACAGCGTCCATCGTTTGTGGAATGTTTAGAACTGTTGGAAAAGTTAATTGTTAGTGAAACCGATTACATAGAACTAGAAAGGTTTCCGGACCATTCGTATTATAATATGACCGGCTTAAGTGGCGAAAAATTGTAAAAATGTATATTGATTAGTTTTAAAAAAATTGTTTGATAATTTATTAACTTTTTATTCAATGGGTACCTTTTAAATTATTTATAAGACTTTGATCAAAAATTGATGAATTAAATTTCATGTTCAAGGAGTTTGATCTTATACATTTTGGTTATTTTATTTATTGTTTAACTGTTTTTATGAATTGTATAATTTTTGTAGATAATAATATTTTCTTTACGTTGAATGTTTAATTATTTCTCAAATGGTTTTGACAGAAGGGGGGGACATTGGCTAGAAAGTGGCTCCCTCTAATATCATGTTTGTAAAAAAAAATTAATTACTATATAGTATTTTAACCCCCCCCCCCCCATACTTAAGCTTCCTTAAATCTTATTCCAACCAATGCCAATGAGAAAACAGGAATTAGAAAAAATAAAAATTAAATTGACGGTGTAGATTATAAAAAATTTGTTTTCCTTCTCCCGACCTGGTGAAGTTCTTGAATTAAACTTAACTTTAGTTGAATTCAATTCAAATTAACTTCGATAACAATGAGGTGTCAAAATCAAAATATACAATAAAAAAGTGAAGAATTAGTGAAGTTTTAAACAAATGCGCCATAAAATAAATTAAGTGTTAAAAAAAAGTTTTAAATACAATAAAAATATCTTACAAAGCTTTTAGTGGGTAAGTTGATGAGCACTGGAGCACTTGAACAATTAGTACAGCGTGACTAATAAAAAATATCCACCTGTTGAAGATCTGGACGTGACATCATTGTAAGTGGAACTTCACCTGTTTGATCAAAACCAGAAATTAAGCAGAGAAAATAGGAAATAAAACAATTGAAGTAATCGTGCACATTTCTTAATTGTAAAAAATTCAATCATTTCCACTTATTATTAGATACAAATTATTAATACTAAAATTTGCTTCAACATTAATACCTGTGAGTTTAGAAATACTGCTCACCACAATAACAAAAAAAAATTAACAAGTTTCTTAAACCAGCAAGATTACATTATAGTTTTAAAAAAATTCTCTATAACGGCCTCCATTAGAGGATTTCCACCCAAACGTTCTACTTCTTCAACTGCCGATTCGCGAAGCTCTTTCAATTTTTTTCTGGTGTAGTCAAAACTACCATATTTTTCTAACAGCGACACACAATATTTTTTAACTTCATTATCTTTCGTTCTCTGGCGTAAGATATCTGCTAAGAGTTAAGAACAAATTTTTAAATTATGAAAATAATCATATATCAATAAGGATACGAATTATTTGGTGATCTTCCGGATGGCTTTTTATGGCATGAATTAAAGGAAAACTAAACTTTCCTTCAGTGAGATCTTCACAATAACTTTTATTTTCGAAATACTAAAAACGAGAGGCTGAAATCGCTTTTCAATCAGATTATTTGGTTACTTACATTCTTTGACACTAAATTTTGAAAATCATCCAGAATTTGAAACGATAAACCTAATATTCCTGTTAATTTCGTAAAATCTTCTTTGTTAGTACTAAATAATTGCATCAATCTTATCGCTAACATAAATAAACCACCAGTTTCTGCAAAACAAATTATTTATCAAAGTGCTCAGATTTTAAGAAACGAAACAAACGATGACAATTAAAAACCGTGCAGTTTTACGACAATATAAAATTTTGAAACAATGCGTTCGGTTTCGGTTTTTAAACAATATACAATGTTTATAAAACAGTTTTATTTTAGAATTTAACAAAATAAAAAATTAGTTATTTATAAACAATAATGCAATAACTCAACAATTTTTAAATATAATTCGATAACGATAAAACTTACAATAATTCTTTGTTCTTTGACTTAGGTTCTACGACTCACATTCAAAAGTTAGTGTCGGCAAGTGAATAGTTTCATATACGTCAGTTTTGATTTCTAAGAAATTACAACAAAAAAATACATAATACAACTTAAATTTTATATGGGAAAACACTGCAATATAGAGATTGATTACACAGCAATTATATCTTTTTTATATATCCTGGATACTGCCACACTTTTGAGATAGAGAATTCTCGCTATTCATTTGAATAGTAAAAAGTTAGGATTCAAACTGTAATGCCGGCTGTACATTCTCGTCCGAATGTCTCTAGCCTAGTTCAATTGTACACATTCGTAAGTCAAGCGAGACCCTTTGATTTGGACCTAAAAACCGACTTGGGATGGAGAGCTTACGAGGAACACCGAGACAGGGCGAGCGCTTCCATCTACACTCTCGCTCTGTCTCGCCGAGAGTGTACAGCAGGCATAAGACAAGGAGTTAGCCGTTATACCACATCTCCCTTACAACGTATACGCTTACTGATTATCAAAATAAAACATCTACGTAAAACTGCACTCTCGCAAGATCGAGATATTCAGTTAAAAACTTAATCCCAAGTTTATTTAAATTAAATAATTTCGAAAGCCATGGCTGTAAAAATATGATTTGCTTACTTTTAACTGTCATCTCACTATATTCATCTTCTGTGGGACAAGTGAAACTATCACGCCAGTAAATTTCCATTCCTTGTCCCCGATGCAGCTCTAACAACTGTTCTGTATAGACTTTCGTAGCCTGAAAACAGTTTAATTAAATTTTCTTATATCTTCCACTATTATCCCTTACCTCGACATGATCTAAACCTAATACTTTTTCCAAAGCGATGAAGACTGTGTAATTCGCAGCATTTATCGTGCTGGGAACTCCGTAGATAGAATGTGCAACTGGTATACCACGCCTTAAGATTGAATTATCCTGTATATCGTCAAGTCTATTGCCTCATTATACGTATTAAATTAGTACTAAAATAAATCAACTTACAACAAACTAGCATTGTGAAGCATCTGCACAATCTCCTCGATTAACACTAATTTATCTTCTGGAATATTTAACCAGTAATTGAAACCACGACCGAGTTTTGTCCTAATATTTTTGCCAGGTATTTGTGTGATATAGGTGTATGGTTGGAGTAATATCTGAAAAAAAAATAATACATATGACTTTTCGAGGTGACATAACCTAAAAAAATTTAAATTTATTCGTAAACAAACTGAAATAGAACTTGTAATTTAAATAATAAGATGGGTTACCTCATCGTGATTTTTATCTTGTATGTTACATTTTTTTCCGCTTTCTTCGTTAGAACAGAGCTCCATTATCACGGTCAGAAAACTCGTAGTATTGATAACGAAATGGTGAATCTTGCAATGTATGTGCAATGTTTTTATATATTTTCTCGATCGATAAATTATCTCCACTTATATATTAATGTAATTAAATTACGTCTGGGTCTGAAAAAATTGAATTCATTAGTACTAATGCGGTTTAATTGTAGAAGTTTTTTTTTAGTAAATAGCAGTATGAACTGTGTACATACTTATGTAGGTATTTAATTTATACCTACCGAATACTGATAAAATCCATTATTGATATAATTTTATTATGACTGTTATAAAAATACTTCATAATAATGAATGTTATCTACTATTTCCTGTTTGTAAATTCACGGTGGTGCTCAAACTGTGAGAATGGTTTTTGCCTGAAAATTGAAAAGGACTGTGATGCCCAAACAAAGTCGTTGACACCGACACCAGATAGCAGCAGAAAGGGGAATCCCACAACCGTAATGTATAAAAGCGCGTGCCGGTGATGGGCTACTATCAGTGGCGGCTCGTCAGAGGAGGCCAAGGAAGCTTAGCCTCCCTTAAAATTCCACTATTAAAATTTAAAATTTTTTGAGTTTTTTTGAACATTTAGGATAATTGGTGAAATCATACAGGAGCAGCCTTCTGATCTATTGTTTTCATTTTATAAAATTGAGTCAAACGAGTAAATTTTCATTTGTGCTTTATTTTTATACTGCTTTAAATTCTTTTGTTTTTATTTTAAAAATAATATAAACAATATTTTTTATCAAAAAACTTGATAACTGCATTCAAAAATATAATAGTGTATTTTTTCATCAATACACCCGTATTTTCTGTTAACGGCTCGCACGTGGATGGGTGGCCGATGTAACATGGGCAGATCTACTGACCATCAGTGGCACAGATGGCATTACATTTATTTCCTCATTTCTCTTGGATCGATGTTGTTTATTTATGTATTGTTATAAAATATAACTACATAAATATGACTTCATAACATTACTATTTAGCTTCAGGCTAAAGAATTATTATAGAACTCTTATTATTTTTATTAATTTTTTAAATATTCATGTAATCAATTTAATGTAAATTTATAAATTTGAGAAAAACAGGAATAATCTTGATGATAATTAAAATTAACAATGCATTGTCTTGACAATTATATATTTATTTTTCTAAATCTTTAATTAATTTTGTTCTCAAACACAACAAAACATCATAAATAACATAAATAACTCGAGGCTAACCCCCCCCCCCCCACCAGTGGCCCATCAAAAGCCCAAAAATATAAATTTTTCAAATATTCTTGAAGTTTGTTTGTCTGCCGAGAAGAAAATTTGATTGCAATATCTTGCGGAAATTATATAAAGTTGGGATACAATCACAATCAACCAGACAACACAAAAGGTATCAAGTTTTTCATCATTCTGCAGACTATGGATTTTTTAGTCCATTGTCTAGAATTAAACGTTCTTTAAATAAATTGAGTGAAGACCTATTTCAGCAACCAATAAGCCAGTTCAGAAAGTTCAAATAATTATTTATTTTATTTAAATTTTATTATCGTTAGGACCTTGGCGAAATTATATATTTTTATATCACAGTAATTAGTAGCAGAAATGATTTTTTTCAATGGCGGATTTAGCAGAGCGATTTCACATGAAATTAGGTGACGCGCATAAAATGCGCTCTATTAACGAGATTCGCGTAGGATATTTGACTATAATTTCAAAACCTCACTGAACGATTCTTATGTGTATGTAAAACATATAGAATTTTTTTTTTCAAAAAATTTTAATCCAAAACACCAAAAATTAATGTTTTAAATTTATACTAAAAATAATGATTAGTTTAAGCGCTTATTTATGGTCACGTGGTGTGTTTTTCATAAAACTGAATATTTCTTCGTTTGTTTCTTCGTCTCTTATACGCTCTTGGATCCTTTGACGATTTAAACCAAACTTGACAAACAAGCCCAGTTTTTCAGTAGCAGGTTAAACCAAAAAGTGTGGGTTAACCAATGATATTGCGTAAAAAACAGCTTTTCAACGTAGTTCATTGTTTAATTAAATAATAAATGATACGAAGTCATTGCGACAATACTACAATGAGTTTACACGATATAGCAGACCTCAAAACACAATAATGGCATCGTAGGTATAAATAATGATACAGGAAAGACAGATAAGAGTAAGCGTTATTTCATGTGTCAACCATATATTTCCTTCTATTTTTAGACATAAGGAAGTTCATTATTTCGTGTAAAACAGTATCGCGGACAATGAAAACATAAAGATAATAATATGTAAAATACGAATGGTTATACATACAGTTGGTTTCATATAAGAAGAGCCTGTAGATCTGAAAAACCTGGATTGTGTTTTTCACACTATTTGAACGAATCATAGAGCCGGATTCTGGGCTGGTCAACACGAAAACGCGATTGGATAATATTTGAATTTCTCCTAAGCCGGTTTCTCGTCTTCTTTCGCGAAGACGTCTCGGATATTATCCTCTCCCTTCTGCTGTTCTTCGAGTATTGACCGCAAAATTAAATTCCTTCAATGTGCGGTCGGTCTCAGTACAACACGATTGTAGGTATCTACCTACTTGATAAATCAACCTAAACGAGAATAAAACATGAAAATACTTTAAATTTGCAATTCGTTAGATAATATTAATTATGACGTAATTGGAAAATAATTCTCAACTTATCGAATAAACATGTGACCGGCACTACAGTACCAGAGCAACAATCGAATAGATACAGAGACTACAGAACAATAATAGGAAGTAAAAATTATATTATGATTATTTTTAAAATTTCCAACAAATATTTATAGTTTTTCTAACTTTAGGACGATTAACCCCCCTCGTTAACATACTTTTCGTTTTATAAGATAGTCATATCGGTTTTAAGTTTAAAATGTTCCATTAAAAATAATTGTACTCCTGTTAATTTTAATTGCGCAATTTTCAAAGGAGTGAAGTTTCGTTAGTGTGCATTTATTTTAATTTAAAAATTTAAATTTAAGCAGAATTGGTGGAATATATGTCCAGGCAATTTTCGTGTAGAATTTCCATTTCGTCAATAATAGAAAATCAGTTATCGAACCATTTATTAAGTAGATTGTCTCGTATTCCATTAGCAAAAATACTAATCAATTATTTTTATTTTAGGATATCTGCACTTTGTAATTTTTTTGGGTTGAAAAAAGTCAATTACGGAATAGCAAGGCGCATGACGTCTCGGCGCCAACAAAGAAGACGCCCAACACCGCCGATCAATCGTATAGTTTGTGATACTGCAATTTGATAGTGAATCATTTGAAATTTGATATCGTCAGATTAACCATTTGTGCTGATTATGAGTGCATTATTATTAACAATTATAGAGTTTAATCACAAGTGAAATTCAATCAAATCTGTAGGAAAATTTGTGACGTATTGACGTAGGCATTCATGGATAATTACCATAACTTAGCAGTTATTAAAGGAAGGTCGTTCAAAGTAAGTAGACACAATTTGATTATTAACAATAATTGCTACAAATCAATTATCTATGCAGTTCCACAAAGCGCATACTTTGCAATGTTTTAGCAAACTGCGTCTCACTTATTGATTTTTTAATTAATTAAATTTTTGAAAGTTAAAAAATTGCTTCCTCATATTCAGAGCAACGAAGGTGCCAAGAATGGTACAACCAAATATGCTGGGATCACATCTAAAGGAGTTGCTACGTGTTTTGGCTTTAAACGGCGTCCAGTTACTGCACCATCCTCTTCATCCATAACTGAAAATATGAACGTAACTAGACATATTTCAAGAGATGAAATAATCGATAGCAATGGTAATGGAACAATTCGTACCACTGCAAAGCTGCCCCAAACACGACAAGAAACAAATAACTCAAAAACAATTAGCCGATTTGGATTTCGGCCAAAAAATGCAAATAAAAACAAAACTGTCGAATCGTCATCCACACCCATGCAATATGAACACAGAAACAATAATCGAACCAAAGTTAAATCGGCCCCAACTCTCCAACACAGATTACCACCATCCAACCTAAATCTCGATTCGAACGAAAATCGAAGTTCAAAAACCGATTATTCGCCAACGTCCTTTATCGGCAAGTACACCCTACAGTACAGTCAACTAGCCAGGCCTCAATTGCCAAGCCGAACGGTCGAGGCGAAGGAAGCAAAAACCATGGCCAACAATAATAGAAAAAACATACGAAAAATACAGTCCCGTTTGGCAACTTCCAAAAATAATTCCAACTATAAAAATGTACAACCGGAAAGTTACCGAAGGATGAGTGGTAGTTACGACGACGACTTCTTAGTTAGGTCACCTTGCGAAGAACACTCCATCAACCAGGAATCCAACTTAGGAATAGAAAGTGTAAATATGTTTGATCTTCACGATTCAGACGACCTAGTGGCCCCCATGTCTGCGTTACCTAGTTTACCAAGTGCTTTTCAAACCACCGTCAAAGGTTTTGGTCGAGACCTCACTTACAAACCACCAAAATCAAGTCTAAAACCTAAAAGCGCACCCAAAACAACCATCCCAGAAAACATTTCAAGTGAGGGCGAAGTGAAAAAATCTTTTCTAAAACCAAAACCAAAAGAACAAACTCCCGAAGAGTACGAATGGATGCAAGCTGGAGACGCAATGGCGGACGAGATAAGCTACTCGATCAGTTCAATTTCCACCCACAAAATGGACGAAACAGTAACCATTGCCAAACCGACAACTTTAATATGGCCCACTTTAACTAAATCTTCTTCTTCGCAAACTCCAACAAATCACGAATTTAAGAAAATATTTATGAGTAATATCGACGACCCTAAATTTGCAGCAATTGCAGCTGCCAGCAACACAGTAACTTTACTAGAAGATGAGACGTCTCCCGTTGACAGTTTGATTTTTAGTTATTCAGAATCGGAAGACAAAAACTCACCTCATAATAATGATATCAAGAAGAAAAATATGGCAAGTTCCTCTGAATCTAAAGACATAAACGAAAAATTAACCAAAAGTTCCTCTACACCTGGAACTCCTACAAACGCATCCAGTTCGTTATCTCTCTCGGACGGTAAGGATTATTTCGACGACGAAATAGCCGATCAACCCGCACTTGTTTTCGACGACACAACCGAACCTCTTAGCATCTTGCAGCAAAATTCTGAAAATACTCCGACCATCATTAATTCCACACCGAAACCAAGGAGGAAACCCTTAAACGCACTAGAAGGTAGTCCACTCTTTTTAAGAAAGAGGAATCTTGGAAGTAGAGCCGACTCTATGGATACCTTATCCCCGTGCGACAGTATAACATCCGACGATCTCATGCTCGATTTCGAACATAGTCAAAGTAGTTGTGCCGAAGATTTACCAGAGAGGTAAGAAAAAATGCTTTTGGTTCAGATTTGGTTACGCTTAATTTGGGTTTTCTTGCAGAACTGAAAACGAAACGTATAGTATACGTCCTAAGGATACTGTTCCAAAATTGGACGAAAACAGCATTGGTGATATTTTGCGCGAGTGTTTAGGAAACAGTCTCCCTGTTCAACCTCCAACAAGGTAGGTAAAATTTCTGGGTGTGGTGGAATCTTAAAGGTATTTTTCAGGATAAGTCACCCAGCGCGGTTATTGATATCTCGTGCTGGGACTCCAAATTCCGTTCAAGAGTCCTTATCTCCAAAACGTAATCGGCTTAATTCGTTAACAAATCCTCTGATGCAAAGGAATGTCAGGAAATTGTCCAGACCAACCCTAAACGATTCTTTTGGTTACGATTCGGATGACTCCATGAGTTTGGATAAAACCAACCACAGTATTATAGTGCAAGACATAACCCAAATGAAATTAATGTTAAGCAAACTAAAGAAGGTTTTGAATGAGGTATAAAAATTTGAACTTTATTTACGTACGCACTTAAAAATATTTTGTTTTAGTCAGAGAACATAAATCCGTTCGAAAATCAAGCCCAGTCAAGAACGGGATCTTCAGAATCTCTGGATAGTAAGCGAAGTTCTGCATTTGAATTGGCCGAACTGAAGAGACAAATAGTATTCTTGCAAGATCAACTGGAAGACCGTGAGCAAACTGTGATGCAGTTGCAGAAAAAAATGGAAAGCGTTCCAAATGCATGCAATGTTGTCAGTTCCATTACTCCCGAAGAAATTCCTAAAAGCAATGCAGCTACACAAACCGAGAGGGTAAAATTTTGAAAATTGAGAAAACCTTTTAATTATTCTAATTTTTGCAGATACGTCCCATATCTACAAGTACGTCCTTAATTCAAATGTCACCTACAGATAGCAGCATGGGTTCATTAGTCAGGTATAAAATAATATAAAAATTTAGTCAAATTTTAAATTTGGTCTCAATATAACAACTACAAATTGGTGGCGTAACTGGCGATGTGCATGGATTAGCAAACAATGCAGGAGACATCAAGAAGAAAATCTCTTTCAATTCAAGTCAATCTAACCCCCCTGCCAATCTCTTCCGTTTGGTTTTCCATATTTGCTTTGATTACTTGTCCAAAATACATCACCATTACGCCATCGACAAATACAAATTGGTTACTAATAAATTAATTTTCTTGCTTCCTTCAATTGGATTAGCTTCAGAATTGGGAAGGTAGTATTAGCTGATTTGTTGCTTGGTGTATGTGTATTATGTGCAGTCAATTTGTTATGTTTAATTAATCTTTTGTATTCCTGCACCAAATGTGTTTCCCTGACCAGTGATTATCTTGATTAGTCAAAAAAATTAAACAATATCTTGGTGCTGGATACCATAAGACTGATTTTTCCTTTTTAAATAATTTATATAGTGCATCATATTTTTTGCCATGATTCTTTTATTTAATTTTGTTTAATATTCAAGTAGAAACTTGTAATGGTCGTTTCTCTTGCATGCTGCGTGATTAGCAATTTTGGGTAAGCTAGATGAGCGGTTACAGTAAAGTAATTATTGGTAATTTTTAAAAATCTTAAAAGTTTAGAAAATTAGCCAAACCAGTAGACTTTAGATCAGTGCACTCTCTAAATCCGAATTATTACTAGCCGGATCACTGACTCATTTAAATATGCATTTTAATAGCGGATTCGAGTTATGGAGTTTGCACTGCATTTAATTAAAATTTAAATAATCGATTTTTATAAAATTGTTTGTTTCAGTTGGAGTGAAACTAAAGAGAACAACTGCTGCATACTAATATTAGATGATTCCCATAGTAATCGAGTAAAAGATTGGTTAACTAATACATCTTGAAATTAAAACAAAGTAGGTTGAATTATGTGAATTATGTACATTATTTTATTTAAGATTTTTCTGTTAAAACTATTTAGGATATGTTTTCTTAGTTTTAGACAATATAAATTTTGACTGTGATTGTAATTTATAGTTATATTTAAATTTTTTGTTTTAATTTTATTTCAGTTCAATTAATAGAAAAACTGTTTCGTTTTACAATTTTGCAACTCAAACTGTAATTTATAAATATTTTATTCATGTACGTACTTAAATCAAAAGTATCATCCATTTTTTAAAAGTGTAGAAACTGACGCTAATTAAGCAATTTCATAATATACCGAAAAATAAAATAATTTCAATAGGATCTTCTAAAAAAACTTTTGTTGTAAAATAAAATGTTTTAAAATATATTTACCTTTATGTTTTCTTTTTTTATTTGTTATACACAATTTGCATTAACCAAATCCCGAACGTGTTATGACTATTTTGAAAATTTTGGATGCTTTCATCTGAGAGGAATTCCCTTGCAGGTCGAGAATGAATTTTCAAGCCTCTGTTGACCACATTCCGTCCATTTGAGATAAGTCCCTATCTTAACAAAAAATATTACAATAAGACGCTCGTAAGAAAATCGAAATGTTGTTTATCAAATTACATCAAAACATAATTAAACATACTTTGTATACCCCACGGCATATTTCGATTAGGATTACATTTTAAAAAATTTAACGTTAGTTTCAATATTTATTAATATAATAATAAATTAGCGTCTATGTACAATTTACTAAACTAATTAACTACAGTATCACACACACTTATAAAATATAGGTCTATATGTTTCTTTCTTTTTTTGGAATGCACAATAGTGCTAATATTTATATTGTCTACAGAATGTCAGTGCGATTTCTTTGCAAACGTTCCCCTTAAAATTTAAGAGGAACTATACTTGAAAATATTTAAACCTTCATAAGGTAGGTAGGTACACCATGGAAAATACAACTACTTACACCTTTTTTGGTACATTTACAATTTCTATTCTTATTACCTCTACCTCCAATTTTAATATCGGTTTATCTTCATACAAAAATGCAATTTCTCAAGAAAGACTCAATTTGAGAGAAAAGTCAAAGCAAAAATACCAATTTGGTTACAAAACTGGCGACCAATTATTTTTGTTACAAATAACAAAGTTAGCATATAAAATATTAATTTTAAATATAATACCATTTTCGCACATCACAATAATAAATGTTTAAAATACAACATTAAGCGTAAAGTTATCTTAAAAAAAAAACAAAACAATAAAAAATATACATTATTACATGCATACATATTACTTAACATTAAAATATCAATTGAGTCATAAAAATAAAATTACTCTGTACATTCTCTCTGGTATTGCCACCCACAATGACTAGAATCACCGTAATCAAACCTTTTCCTTTTTTCCATTTTCTTCCCCTACTTCTACAGTCAGTTAAACTCTGAATAATGACATCATAACAAATATATCTTCTTGCCTTTATACATAAAGGTAGCTAAACAATTATGAACTTACCCTTTAACGTTCAGTTTTTAAAGAAGCGAAACAATTTTGGCAAACTCGAACCGGTTTAAATATTCTTAATCTGGATATTTCGCTCTCAAATTTACTACATTTCGAACAAAATACTTGACCACAATTTCTACAATGGTGTTTACGTTCGTATATGGTGAATTTTATTGTACAACCGGCACAATAATCAGCAACTTCGTCTTTTAACCAATGGTCGGCCGCACGACCCGGCACGTCACATACACTCCATGAAAACACCCTTCCTCTAGTATCGCCTACATACACTGTACGATGATCCCTAGAATTTACACACAATTTTAAATTTGATTTCTAAAATCGCCAGAACAAAATTACCTTGATACGGCTAAAGCTGTGATTGAAGCTGGTTCTGCGTTGTCTTTACGATCATATGCAGTATGCATGGTTAGTTTGCTTCGGAAAACTAACTGTCTTTGCCATTTAAATCCTAAAATATGTTTTATTATTGCAGTTACCATATCCGAGATAATAAAATAAGACAGATGGGAAGAAAATATAATTTAACTATGCCAACCTACCTGGTCTTAAGGAATTGTGTGGATTGATCAGGCGCTTTTTAGGTTCTGGAATGATAACAAAAGAGTCGGTTAGACTGGTGTCCGATTTACTAGTCCTCAATCCCGATCCATCATCAATATCCAAACTGGAACTATTTTCGCCTGCAAAATTTTTGTTTAATAAAAATGTTAAATTCAAAATAAAATTAACCTTCACTCTTTCTTGGCGATGCATGCACCCTGGATCTTCTCCTAACAGGTGGAATAGGAGGCGTAGCATCTTCAGTATCGCTGCAGGTTTCCTTTTCATCTTGCTTGTTTCTCCACTCCTTCGAACTCATCTCACCTAACCGTTGTTGCCCTACAGAACCTTTCCTTATGTTATTGTCTTCGGATAAACTACTTTCAGAACCCGATTTAATTAAACTGTTGCCCCCGATGCTTTCCGTAGAAACATTAATTTGTTTGATAAGTCTACTATGGACAGGTAACGGTTTAGCACATTCGTTTGTTTTGGTAACTTTCTTGTCTTCTTTCTTCACCTCGACCTTTTCTTCCGTGTCGGGTACTTGCACATAATCAATTGACCACATCTGCAAAACATTTTCATTAACTCTAACCTTTCGTAACATAAAAACCTTACTCTTGCAACACCGTCGGTCGATCCAGTCATAATCACATTTTGAGAATCCCATTCGTGGGTTTGAGAAAACGCAACACACAAAATTTGCTGCATCCTATCGGCTCGTCCAACGCAAGTGTTAACACTGGCGAGTTCGTTACCATTGATACTCCAAATGTGTAACCAAGTGGCCGCACAAGTGGCAATGTCACCCTAAAATTGTAAAACTTAAGACAATTTCAGCAAAAATCATAAAAATCTTACAGTGAGATCGTTGACAGCAACAGCAGCTACTGGTCCCGCATGTCCTCTTAACTGTCTAACGAAAATACCTCTAGTCAGGTCCCATATAATTGCAGTGCTATCACGTGAACCAGAAACTATTACATTATAAGCTGGGCTTGCAGCTAAACAGGTGACTGCGTCGGTGTGCGCGTACAAATTGTGCTTGATACTCAAACGCTTCTTCCTTGCCTCATATTCCCACACAGTTACAACCTAAAACAGCCTTTCAAATATACAAGATAAAGAGCAGAAAGTGCACTTACGGTGCTAGTACCAGCGGTCACTATTGATTTAACTGAAGGGCACACGCAGGCGACGATTTCTCCGCTGTTTTGGACAACAGTTTCACACACAAAGACAGCTTTGTCGCTGTCGTAGTTTCCGACTCTTAAGGAATGATCAGCAAAACCCCAGGCAACGTATTTGTTGTAAGTGGGTGGTATAAGAACTTTGTTTTGTTCTACCGCCAGTACTGATTTATCGACGTGAAGGATTTGGCCCACCGGACTTTTTACTTCTAAAAAGAATTTTGTAAAAAGTTGTTTGAATTATAAAGAAGTTGTACCTTTAATAGCTTGTAACGATGGTCTTAGATTGTCTAAATGGTGAAAGAATAATCGTTCGGGTGGTGGTAACGTAAGCGACTGTACAAGCGTTCCGGTGTCTATCACCGAAGTGCGATTATTGTTAGATCCCATCTTTTTGCAAGGATGTGGTTTCCTGAATAGCTGTTTAGGTATTTGACCAAAATTGTTGATGAAACCTATGGTGGCGTTCTTTTTCAAAGGGTCGTCAATACTGAAGAAAAAAATTTTTAGTACAAGGTAAATCTGAAATTTGCCAAGTATCCAAATTCAAAATATTGACTACAATAACTTACTTGTAAATATCGACATTTCCTTCATAAAATAAGTGGTGGAAGACGTTTACAGCTTCGACGGCTGTTTGACCTTGTTGCTTGTATCCGAAAATTAGATCAATCCAGTGGTGTAAGTTCTGAGAAACGTAATCACACTCCAAAGCCATCCTATGAACACGAATAAATTCTCTGGGGTCTTGTTTCGCCCACGGAGGCAAAACAACGTCTCCTAAACCAACACCGCTTTGTTTAATACCCAAATCAAACTGATTTGAGTTACACAAAAATTCCGGTAAATAGAAAAATTCAGGTATGAGTTCTTTAACATCTGCCATATTGTGTTTGGAAGCTGATAACCATGCTTCTTGGACCGAATGAAACATTCGATCGGCTAAATCAAAGTGACCACCTTGTAGTCTCAAGAAGTGCTGGGTAAATGGTTCTAACCTAACCAAATAGGAACAAACTATCATTGCACTGGAGTAGTGAGTTCCAAAGTGGTAGGGTGGTGTTTCACCGTGAGGATCATCCCATTCCTGTTTCAAACAAAAGTATAAAAACATACAATGAACGTGAAACAAAAATTTACCTTGAAACGCTTTTTGAATTGTTCCAACCTATCGGGACTTTGAGCACCCATGGGTTTGGTGAAGTCTCGAAAAGCTTGCGGGTCGGCTAGATCTAGCTCTTCTGAAGCATAATCTGAGAGAATCCATGGAAAAACAGGATATTGCATCAAGTCGTTGTAAGAACGTCCGGCCAACGTATTTAAATGCATTAAATACTGGAAGTTTGAAATTTCACCCCTCTGAAAAGGATTTTGTATAAACAAATCAGAAACACACTTTTATAGGATTAGAATGAATAAAATGATAAATAAGTGCAAAGTGTAAATCCTAAATTTGTGGGAAGAAACTAACACTACAATACAAAAATATTAATATCAGTTCTACTTACAACCCAACGCTGCGTGACGCTGGTCTCTCCAATTAAATTTGACAGCAATCCGGCAGTTTGTTCCACGTTAGCAGTGCGTTTTTGACCGGCTACCGATTGTTGTGCACTGTCTGCGATACCGGTAGCCGTGGCCATAAAGCGTTGGTATACTTTGTTCCGTACTTTTCTAGGAAATGCTAACAAATAATTGCGACCATCGCCAGAAAACACTTCAAGAGCCATTGGTTGTAAAAGGTATCGCCGTTTGTGCACCTCTCTAAAATTTTATGTTAGCAAAAATACACTGAAGAATTAGTCGACTTACCTGATGTCTTCGTAGACAAACTTTGAACACTGCCTCATGGAGCGTGATCTTCTAGGAGAACCTGGATTGGGTAATATTGGCTCATAACCTTCTGAAGGCACTCCATCTAGGTCACGAATTTCTCTATTTTTCAATAAAGTAAAACCGTCAACAACGTAACAATGCTCTTGACCAAACAGAAGTAAACCTTCAGTTGTGTCCAAACCTTGGATACGAGCACAACGAAACATGTAGGTAATCTGAAAGCTTTCAATTTTGAAACAAATTTTGTGTCAAAATTAAATCTAACCTTTTCGCTTTGTTCCAATAGCCTCAACAAAGTTTGATTATCAGGTGGAGGAACTGATTCCTCTTCGGTTTCGTTATCGTCCGGTGCATCATCAGGTTCCGATTTCAACCTAGTCAGAGGAGGAACAGTTAAAGGTATAGGCATGACTTCTTCCGATATGCTGTCGTCTTTTCGTTCTGGTTCACCTAAACTACCAACCCCATTGTGTTGTCGGAAACAAACGGCGGTGTAGTATTCCTTGCTGTGATTGCTGGTAGCAACCTAAAACAAAAATGTATGGTTTTCACTGGGAAAGAAACAAACAAGGTAAATCTTACTTTATATTTTAAAGTTCCTTTTTCATGTTCAGGCCTGAAAGGGTAGTGCAAGTAGAAGATATCATTCTTCATGGTCTTTTTTCTCATGCGGTGAGGTCCTTCCGTCATGTCGAGCATCCACTTATCTAGGTGGCTTGGTTCTGGCGATCCCCAAAGACCTCTCTCACGGGTTAACTCTGTCTCGGTTTGAAGCCACTCCTGATACACATAACGCTGAGTGTGTTGCGTTGTACTTTGATACTGACTTTGACGCATTTCAGCTAACGCCCTATCGAATTAAACAGTTAAAATCTACATTTAAATTTTTTACAATAAAATTACTTCACTAATCCAACATTGTTAAGCATCCATTGACATGCCTGCCGCTTACCGATTCGAACTTTAACCCTGGCAACTTCATCCCGCTTGACTTTCGTTCTACTCGCCAACCTGGTTAAACCGCCGGTAACTTTATGAATTTTGGACTGAATTTGATTATGTAATTCCCAAGGAATACGATATGTTGCTTTACGCTCCACGTCCACATAATTGAGCCACAATTTCGTAGCCGACTCGCAAATTTGTTCTCGAATTACAGTCAAATCAGGTGCTTTTGCATTTTGGCTTGGCACAACCAACGTAATTTTGAAAACCTCTTCAATGGCTGGCTTTTTACAAACGTACAACTCTTCCCAAACACGCAAGGCAGCACCCGCCATTAAGTTGCGTCCCTGGTGCTGATTAAGCCGCTCGTCTTGAGATTCTAAATCACTGGTTGGATTGACGTGCCACATTGTGCGCATGTTGGTGTCCAACATAATCTTCATGTCCGCCGTTAACTGCAGCAAGCAGTAGGTCAAGCATCCGATAAAATCAAGTTCGTGATTTCCGGCCCCAAAAATGATCAATCTATTTGTGGTGAGTTTATGCAAGGCTTCTAATACTGACATTTGTTGAGCAATGGAGTCCGTTGGTCGAGATAATAAAAATAAAATGCAACGGTTTAAACAATGGTACAAACATTCTAGTGACAAGTTTCCTGATCGTCTCTTGGCTTGTCCTATGAGTTTGATGATAAAGTCAAAAATATCGTGGGGATCTTTTGTTAAGGAACCTTGCCACAATTTATCGACGATACGTGCGCTTAAATAAAATACGTTTGGAGCCACGTGGTGAACGTGAGCGTTCGGTAGAGGTACGACTGGTATAGCAGCTTGATCGCCCACCAACATGTCAGCTGCTAACAAATGGTCCATTAAGGTCACCAAAATTTCAGTTTGGTAGCTAATTTGTTGTGAACTAGTGGAAGTTTCAGGATATGCGTCGAGTACGATGTCGATTACAGGCGACGATTTTGCAGTAACAGATAAACTTAAAGAATCAACAACAATAACACGAATAAAATCAATGATAAACTGGCGTGCAGGATGCGTGGTTAACAGAGATTCTTCACAAGATAGTTTGGATATAAAAACTGAATCGGATTCGTCACCTGTTGGGGTTGACCCACCACTGCTTTCGCCACTTTCAGTTATGGAAGTGGTGAAAGGAAAAACGACACTTGCTAGAGCGCCTAAAACTTCAGGCGACATAAAAATAGGCATGAAGTCGGGCATGTTATGGTATAACTGAAAAAGAACCTAAAAAAACAATTTTGTTAAAAAGTTCAAGAGTTCCTAAATCAATTTTAAGTTACCTGAACGATAGAAATAGGGTGATCTTTAAGCCACTCGTTAAATCCATTTTGTTCTGTATACAACATAGCTCTAGTCATAGTAAGTAAGAGTACAACAGCTTCCATACATAAGTTGACCCGTGGGACTACACTGCTAACTGGTTGGCTGTGCAGAGAGACCCCCCATAAATAAGCCCACACCGAGTCCAAATCAAAGGTATTACAGTTGGCAGGAAGCAATTTAATAGGCTGTCCCATCATTAAAGCTGTTATGAGAAAATAAATTTCGCCCACTTCCAGGTGTGATGGTAAAAACCACCGAAGGACTTGAAAACCTGGTATGTGTAACTGTTCAGATTTTGGGTCCGAACCGTAGGAGTTATTGCATTGGTAGCCTAAGACGACGGCTAGTTTATTATGAGCTACAAGTTCGGTGTTGTGCAACCAACCACCATTGCAACTTCCTTCACGAAATCTGCAAATTTTGACCAAATTAAAGGCAAAATCAGATTTTTATGTCATCCAAAGATTTGGTAGTTTGTTAAATATTACATTACAGCTTTAAAAAATAAAATAAAAATTTTAAAAGTCTTACCGGTTCATTAAAGCAGAAGTGGAACATAAAACAACCAAAATTTTCATAGCCCAAATAACACTTGAGGAATGTAAATGTGGCTGCATAAATAATAATATCCAATCGAAACCCAAATTTCTCACAACTTCATCACAAACCATAACACTGACCGAATTTCTCGAAGTAAATAACATGGAATGTAAAAGGCTCAAACATTTATTCCTCAAAATTATGTGCTCTCCTTCCCCGTCTTTCTCATTATCTCCTTCACACAGGTTTAGATTTTTCTCGGTTGGTGTTGAAGAAACAGGCAATGTTGCAGCGATAAATTGCCCAAACCAGACAAGATCAGACTGCCTGGGTTGACCGCCCAATAAAATAGAGAGCAAAGAAAACAAAACTTGCTTCGTTGCTTGGTGTTTTAAGTCGGGAGCTATGTGCATCAATTTGACCACCAATTGTAAATTTCTCATTACCCAAATATTGTTTTTCTTTTCACTCGATTCTGATGCCAACTCATGAAGATGTTCCAAATGAGAACGAAGTAATTCACCTGGGGCCTCGTGCCACACTTCCAAATCACAAAGTAAATCCTGTAAAAATAAAAAATGTAATTTCAACATACTATCATGTGGACAGTGTCCTTCCCATACACATACAATAGAACTTGCCTGGAAAGCTGTTAAGTTAGGAATAGCAGATGATTCGCGCCCACTGTCGATTGTACCCACGAGACTGAATGTAAGGTGTAAGATATGCGAGTTGAGAAGAGGTTTTTTCCGTCTCAGCAACATGGCTAAAGTTTGGTATCCTCTTTTTCTGTCCATTTCAGATTGTGCAGTTTTGTTACCACGAACGACACAAACTAGCGCTTTCACACTTGCATACAAACTTTCCACATCTTCAGCCATTGCTATAAGTCCTAGCAGCACGGAACAGCCACCGACCGTATCCACCTATGATGTTAAAAATTAACGGAATATCAAAACAAATTTGAGTAACTTACAACATTGGCAACAGGACGTGCACAAAAAACTCTGATACCAAGGTATCCAATGATAACACCACCAAGTGTTCTGGAAGGTCCAGATAAATGACCTGCAGAATTGTGAAGAATCTTAATTGGAGTAGCATTTTCATGACTCGACATTCCTAACTGTTTCGCAATAGATTTGTTATCAATTCGACTATAAACTTTACGAATTTTACTTAATGTCAATTGAGAGACGGCTTTAGCGTTAAGCCCAAACACTACTTTCTCTTCGGATACTAAAGGCTGCAATAATTCGGAGTTTTGTACCGGTGAAGCTTGAAAAGAACCCATGTAATGAGGGCCTAGTTGAAACATTTGGGTAACTGTCGCTGGTTGTAATACCTAAAAGAAAATATAAAATTTGTTATGTTGCTCTGATGGGTATTTTGATAAATTTCAAACTAACCTCTTCGATTAGGTGGCAAGGTCCTTGCTTCCAACACAATTTTGAGTAACGCCTCCACGATGGAGGTGTCCCGATGAAACCATTCACTGATGATGCTAATGCAAGGTTTGTGGAAGCACCACCAGGGTTTTGAGAAATGTAGTGTAATTTTTGAGTGTGCATGTGTTGGCCATCGAGGTACAAAGACAATGAAGAATTTTTCAATACTGCTCGGTTCAGAATGACAACTATGTGGTGCCACTGCCCCTCTTCAAGGATATCGGGACACCATACTCGAGCTCCATGTTCCCCACAACCTTCGGGCTCCCATTCACCAATATCTAAACAAATAGGTTTGGTTTCAAATCGAATTTATTTAAGTTTACCTCTTACTTTGTGGTATTCGAGTTTCTTGTGTCGACACAATAATTGCCTTATCACGTGCTGATAGAATAATTGAAAGACAAACTAAATGATCGTCTCGAGCATTATTGACATTTCTAACTAACGTTAGTAATCTCACACAGTGAGGATCGCTTCGAGGATCTGAAAACTTCTCTACACAAATCCATGTGGAGAAACTCAGTCCGGTTTGTGGTGGAAATATCCGATCACCTATAATTAAACATTAAATTTGTGTCAACAAAGTGGATGTTGTTCTTCGTACCTGCTCCAATACCACCAATAACACTACTGTCGAGTCCGGTAACAACACTGGGTCCCGAGGGAGATTGAGGTGCAACACTGGGTAGGTACAAACATCCAAATCCTTCAGCTGACATGTCGAACTCGACAAAAGGTGGAGAAGTGTAAGACGATTGAGTTCGGAAGTCTTTTGGTGTAGTCATTGAAACTACTGTCTTGATTCTGGTTAAAGGTACAGGACCACCACCCGACTCGGTAGATCCTAAAGGTAAACAACAAAGTGGATTTCCGAGTCTTAAAAATGTACGTAAATCGGTAGGTTCCAGAGCCTGCGCAGCTAAACGTTCCAGCATGTACTGAAGTGGAAAATGTAGAGGATGGCTTTCGTTTTGTAATGGAATTGAACCAACCGACAATATATTGCCGACAAATCCAATTTCGCACATCACTTGCTGATTTCTTTCACTTCTCACTAAAGACTTTATTAATTCCGCCAAGTATTGTTGCAAAGACACCAAAACCTCTTTGTCTTCGTTCTGGTGGATTAAAAAGTGAGAATACTAACGAGAATAAAAATTAAGAATTTCTATTACCTGGATGCAAGGTAACAGTTGTAACATCACGACCACCAATCCAGGGTGAACGATGATTGGATCAGGTGCTGGAGGATTTAAGTTTAAATAATTGACAGAAGATCTGTTACCATTTGCGATATTTGTCTAAAACAGGCATTTGTATGCAACTTAAAGAAATCTTCAGAGCCCTATAATAATAGTCAATCACCGACATTTAAACAAAAAATTCCAATTAAAACTAAAAAAATTGTCATATCGTAGAAGTTGGCAACAAAATTTTGGCTTTTTCATTTATAAATTTATATTGTTTTATTTAATTATGTTCGTAAGACCTTGATAGTTTTTTTACTAGATTCCACTAAATAGGTAGGTGCAACTCACAAACAAAATTGACTACAAAGAAATCATTTGGCTTTTGTTTCGTTGTCAACTCAATTAAAATAAAAAACGGTCAAGTAAAACAATAAAATGTCAGTGATATTTAGACAACTTGGATAAATTTGCAAGAATTGTCAAGTAGCAAATAAAACGATAATTTTGCTAACCTGGTTTTCCTGAGATCCTTGCTTACTTAAAGACTTGGAATTCATACTCAAAATTCCAGCGGAGAGGTTGGGTTTATCGTACAAGTCCAAAGTTATGTCATACAGAAATCTGTACAATATAACTATGTAGCACAACGGAGCTGAAATATTGTCAGGAATTCTACAAAGAAAATCTAATTAATGAAAAAAAAGAAACCAAGCTTAATTTATCAGCTTACGTCACATTGGAGACCCCGTTAGCAAATAAAGTATAAAATTTGTCGTGAAACAAACTTTCATGTGGTAAACCAACGTCGTTTTCGCTGATACTGCGCTCTTTTTTCTTTGAAAAACATCCAAGTAAGCATAAAGTGTCGCACAAACTGGTCATACAAATTTCTTGATGGAAAAATTTTGCATTTGCCGGTTCAAACCGCATGGCGGTGTTGATGGTGTGAAAAACGGTGTGAAGTAAGGTTAACACTTCGACGTTTGTGTCCCACTTACTTAGCTGACCTTCCAGTGATAACAAAACACTCATTACATAAACAAACCCATTCACCTTTCTAAAAACAGTTCTAGTGCGGTGCGACTCCCTCAAGCATAGTAAAAGTGCTTTTAAAATATCTATTTTAAGTTGCAAAGACGATCGTGCTGCAGAATGCAGAGTTGCTAATAACTGAGCCATATCATCGTCTCCTCCAGTGGTAAGAATTAACTCTCTTACGATTCCTGCAAAACAAAATCAGAATTATTTCATCTAGTTTCTAGCCAGATAATAATGTTAAATTTATACCTAACGCAGTCTGCCTGCAATCTTGATGCGTGATAAGTTCGTGAACACACTTAGCACCACCACAATCTCTCAGAACGTTAGCGTTGGCAGAACTGGAAGACAGAAGAACGGTGAGGGCTTCCATAATCATTGTACCTAGCTTTTCTTGTCCCACGGGCAGAACAAACTTCTTGTTACTATCGGTTGGGTTATTTTTGGCTTCCAAAAGTTTTGCGTATTGGTCCAAACACGTAACAAAAACTTCTAACATTCCCACTTCGCGATAAACGTCTTTAAAAATTTGGTTGTGTTTCAAAATGTTGAGTAACGTTTGCATACACATAATACTGCAATCGACGTAATTTGAACTGTAAGATTTCAAAAATATCGATAACGAAATCAATTCTTTACAAGGTACAAAATTGAGGTGAAAAACGAGAAATTCGATTAATTGGAATAATTTTTGTTGGATATCTAACGATTTGTGATGAAGTTTTTCGGTAAATTGACTTAGAGTATTCTGGTTTTCTAGTATAAAGTAGTTGGCGTTATCGGCGTGATATATACTTGATATGGCGTCTAAAATTGTACAGCATAATAAAGGCGAGTTCGATTTCAAAAAAGTACTTTGTAGAACCTACAGAAAGAGGCGATAAAATTACACCCTAACTTCTTTTTCGTAACTTACATGAAATGCTTGAATATTACGCACACTTGTGCCTTGACCTGAAGGTTGAGGTAAACTAAAGCCAGACATTTGGAAAAGAGAGCCTGTGGAGGCTTGTGAAGGTTTCAGTTCCATGTAACCGCACATGCACAACGAGGTAATCATCAGGACCAAATTTCTTACCGATTCCTGTGCCTCTGTCGATCTCTGATTTTCAAACCTAAATTTTATGTTAAAAAAGGAGATATATAGATTTTTCAAAGACTTACTTCAATAAAAACTCTGACAGAAAAGAATAACCTTGCGCTTGTCTAAAATCATCCAAGAGGGTGGACGAAACTTCACTCGAGTCTTTCAGAAAACAGAACACAGTTACAAACATTTCCACCAATTCTAGTGGAGCCAATTCCGGCATTCTTTGCATGTTTTCAATACATAAAGCAACGCAGCCTTTAGCTGTAAAAGAATTATATTACAATAAAATTAACTAAAGACGCATACGGATGACTCACAATGAATGTATCCCACAACTAAAGGGGTTAAACCATGCCGCGACAAGGTCATCAGAACTTCAGCAGCACTTTTTCTCCACATTACGTTATAAGAAGGACACCATGACGTAATAGCACTGAAGAGTAAAGTAAGATCATCTTTTCGTGCCAACTCTTCTGCTGGTATACGATTACTACACAGTCGGACCAAAACCTAGTAAATCAAAACAAAAATAACAACTACACCAAAATTACATTATTTCTCACCTGCACGAATATTTTTTGAAGTAAGATCCTCCGTTCTCTAGGGGTAAAATCGCTGTTACCGTCCGGCATGTTAGCTTCTTGTTCCGACATTTCAGGTAAATCAAAGAATAAATACAGACACTTGACCAAGGTAGAAGGAACTGAAGTGTCGGACATGACCTGAATCAAGGTAGCATCGCCGGCAGACAGCAGGTTTAAAGTTGATAAAAGCATCCAGCCGTTGCTGGATTCTTCACAATTTTCAATTTCCAAAAATTTTGCAATTGCACAACTGGCAGCTTCGGTGCTTTGATTTGACGCGCGTTTACGTATTTCCGAGACCATCAACAGAGAAACTTGATGACAGAAAGCCAAAATGTCCCAAAACTTCTCGTTCATGTTACATGTTGGGCTCGATCCAAAAACCTTATTGAAAAATTAAAATTATAAATTTATTTGCGAAATAATGATTATGACCTTCTAAGAGTCAATAATTGCAAAGTAAACTGAGTGTCTATTTCTGTTTAATTGTATGTATTTTAGCATTAGGAAAGCAAAGTGCTCTTGATGCCAAATTAGGGGATATTGATTTATTGAATACTGAAGGAGGTGGTCTTGTTTAAGTTTGGGATTTCATTATCGCTGTGCTATTTTAACCTAATTCAATTAATCCTTGATTATAGACACGTAATAACCAGAATTATTACTTCAAGTTTCTGATTATTAACAAGTTAAAATATAACAAACGAACTAGAAAAATTAAAATTAAAGAATTGTCGTGCGGTATGAAATATAAAAAAGGAAAAAGAAGAGGATACTCTTAGAGAGAGGGAGATTTCAAAATAGAGTGCTTTCAAAGGGAGACCTGTAAGCTTATAAGCCGTTTTAAATTTTCAAATAGCTATCGAGTTGGTTGTTTAATGGAATCTTGGTCCATATAAAAATGTCTTTTTCAAATTGGAAGCTGTAAACCCCAGTAAGAACTACAAGTAGATAAAATAATATTAATAAATCTGGTTTTATTACAATAAGGAGTTTCTAGTTTTCAAAATGCAACAAATTAGCAGCTGTTGTTAATTTCTAAATCGTAGCTTACTCCTCTGGTCGTTCACATATTAATTCGTCTTGTCCAATGTAACTAAATTAAACTTTACAGCGACACAGCAAAATTAAAACCAAAAATCGTTTTCGAATAAACTGAAAGCAACTATAAATCAACATGAGTGGAAAAACGAAAACTATGGATTTACCAGAATAATTATTTAATAAAATGTTATGTATCACAACGAAATTATTTTGACCTACAAAAACCTTGGACAAAATATTTTCCAGGAATTGGATTCTCGTAAATAAGAAATTAATCATGTTTGTATGTATTGTAAAATTATACAAACTAAACTGATTTTCATTATCATAATTATTATACAATTAACACTTTTCGCTTCATAAAAAGTGATATATGAAGCAGCTGATGTTATAAAAAACAGTAATAAACAAATGAATGACCTTTAAAGTTTTGACTTACTCGACAAAACAGAGGTAACATGTTGTAAAGCTTATCTTCTTTTTCGACATCGGTAAGAGGATGAGATGGATGAGTATATTCAGAAAATAACTTCTTCAGGTGCATAAGCCCGAGTTGGGTGTGAGCTGAACCAGACGATTCGTCTGAGATTTCGGTGTTGGAAGCGGAAGCACCAGTTACATTGGTGCTAACGCCCCTTAATTTTCGCATTATATTCATTATTAATTGTGATATAATCAACAGCACCTGAAAGTATAAAAATTGTTGAACTCGGAGTCAGTACGAAGCCACCTTATCTGTTTAGCGATAAGGCAAATTTATTATTTACAAACATTGAATGAATTTAATTAATCATCGGTTGGGGTTAGAAAAAATTTAAAAGGGCTTCCGGCAGATAGTAAAATTAAAAGAAGGTTAAAATACAAAAGGGGGCTCTTTAAATAAAAGGTGAAGATTTGAATGGGCAATTATTTTGGAACGTCCACATAGCAAAATAGAGGAAACGCAATTTTTTGCAAACAAATGAAAGCTTGAAACGCGAAATATAATAAGATAATTAATGAAATTTGACAAAAATATAAAATAAGCAATGAGATCATTGATTTTGCGTTAGTACGTAAGTGAATAAAAGATTTAAAGGCTTACTCACTTGGTCATTTTATATTAATTTTTTACTATTAAAACTACGAATGTATTTATTTTCATTTTATAAAATTACACCGCCCACTTTTTACTTAATTCCCACAACACTTTCATTACATCGTCCTCTTGATTGCAGGATTAACATACATACATGCAACATTACGCTGCGACTATACAAAACAGACTGATCAATGTCGGGAATAGGCAATTTTGAACTCGACCGTGGTATTTGGGTTGCGTTATACGTCACAATTGTTTCAAATTATTTTGTTTTTATTTTTAAGTATTTATTTATTTTGCCGATCTTCGATTGTTTTTTTTGTTTTATTTTATCTAATAGCAAATTGAAATAAAAGTTGCTATATTTATATTTTGTTAATTAAATTTTATCCTATTGATTAAAAATATTTATCAAATTGTTATCAAAAAACGTCAACGGAAAAGTAACGAACAATAATTTATAGCGGTTTATATTCAATTACAATACAATTAATTAGCAATTTAATAAATAGCGATCACTGATCAAGTACGTAAAAACAATTTAAAGTTACTGTCGAGCAATCGAACGAAAATTAATACACTCAAGTGTCAACCGACACTTTTTGGCTTAATCCGGTTTGTTTTTAATAAATTGTAATCGAGTATAAATCCACTATTAATTAAAAAAATTAATTTTTTTATCAGTAACTATCAGTTGTAACAGTTTGATACAACGGAGAACCCAAAAATGTTTCTAGAATTAATTTCCCGAATATTTATTATCAAATTATTGCTAAAAAAATAAAATCCCAGACTTCCTGATTTTCCATGACTAAAATTAAAGATTTTTCGAACTTGGATAAAATTTAATAATTTACAAAAATAAAACAAGTAATTTTTACAATTAATATTTTTTGTTTTTCAAAAATGTTTACCTGACCCAAAGTCTTAATTTCATTGACTTTCACTTAGAAGTTCAAAATTCCTTGACAAAATAAATTTAGTAATACCAAAAAGGTTGAAAAAATTTTAACTTCCGACTGAAATTTGCATTTAAATAATTGCTCCACGTTGAAAGTCATTGGAATACTTTTCTTATAAAATCTGTAATACTAACAAATTCTTTTTCAAGAGTTCTACTCTGTCCAAAATGGTAAATTAATGGCTGTTTATTTTTTTTAAATTTTCTACATACGTAAAAATTCTATTATTTTTATAATTTTTTGAGCTTATATAAAACACAATAAGCTATTTTAGATTATATTTATTAAAATCAACGTTTCATTATATATTTTATAAATATAACAACTGTAGGGCTCCTGTCCCCACCTTAAATTGCAGCATCGTAACTCGAAATGGTGAACAAACTAAACAATATTTTGGTACAACTATTTACATTATTTAGAAATTTGAGGTACATTAAAAGAGAAAATAATTTAAAAAATTATATTTAGAAAAAATTAAGTTTACATCAGAACTCTGTAAATTCAAAATAAATTTACATCATAAAATTCTGGTTTGAAATAAAAAAATTATTTTTATTAAAATAAATACATCTGATATTTATCAGAAAAAAAAATAAAATACAGATGAGTACATAATAAAGTTAAAAAATGGTTTGTTTACAATTTCTGACCATCTTTCAGCGACGGTCTCTCGAATCACTGCGACTTCTTCGGCTCCTGCTACGTGAACGTGATCTTGGCGATCTGGATCTTCTTGGTGAGCGTGACCTAGAAACATACCTCTTGCTATAAAATATGATACGAAATACCAGAAGAAACAATCGCTAGATGCAAATTGTTGAAATCAAAAATGTTGCTTATAATTTGTGTCACGTAGGATTTTCTATAACAAATTTCATAAAATTCATTTTATTAAAAATCAATTAACAATTTTGGAATTCATTTCGAATTTTCCTTTTATTGCTGCATTCATCCAAACTTGTTGTGCTTTACTTACCTAGAACTCGACGGATTCCATTTTAAATAATATAAATCGACACCAAAAGGAAAATTTAGATTGGCCTAGCAATTGTACATTAACCAAACTAGATTTTGGCCCATTGGTGTTGATAATTTGGATGTACTACATTACCTCGGAAGACTCCTCGAACGGACAAGTTTGGATGCGTCACGTGAATTCTCAAAATTGTACTTTTAATAATTTTTTACCTGCTTCTAATTTTGAAGAGAGTACGATTCTAAATGTAGGTTTAAAATTTCAAAACACAATGAAAAAATTTTGAGTCAGTTTTGTTGATTTTGAGGCATATACTTTTGTAAAAGCCGATGTGAGTTGCATGTTGGTTGATAGAGCAGGTAAATGCAGCTGATGTTGTGGTTTTCTCATTTTAAAAAAGGTTGAGAAATGCTGCTGATGATGAGTAGTAGTTGAATCTTAAGCGAAGGACAGACGCGGGCACCACTGATGGTGGATGTAGTAGTAGAAGCTGTAGTAGTTGTTGGGTGTGTCGATGTTAAGATGAGATGTGTGGCCAGGAAGGGGTGGGGCTCAGTCGGGGGGAGTAGTAAACAACAGCAGTGGCGCTGCCCTGCAATATTTGCCAAAACAGGTTTAACCGCTGCTGTATATTTATATTTTATTATGGTTGCTAACTCACGGCATTTCAATTGAACAATCTACAAACCCACTACTTCAGCATTTAGTACTAAATTTTGCAACATACTGTGAGTCAACAACACAACACACCTACACATTGAGATAAAAATTTAGTAAATCTATGTAAAATTTTGTTCGATTTTTTAAACTTTTAAAAAATCTCACCTGGAGTACCTGGGGGGAGGTCGGCGTCCGCCACCGCGTCGAGATCTTCCATTTGACATTTCCACACGAATTCTTGTTCCACAACACCGGCTGAAGAAATTTAATATTAAAATATTGCTTTGCAATTAAATAATACTACCTACGTTCCGTCAAGTCCACGAACTGCGTCTTCGGCATCTCTGGGATCTTCAAATTCAACAAAGGCAAAACCTGGTGGGTTTCTAGCAACCCACACGTTTCGTAGTGGTCCATATTTACTGAATGCGCTCTCTATTTCATGTTTGCTTGCAGAAGAGCCTAAATTCCCTACATAAACTTTGCAAGATAAGTCCCACTCACGATACCTCGACATTCCTAGAAAATTCAAAAATTATCCATCAGCAATATACACCTACACACGAAAGTTTTCAACAAAATAAAACGAAACTTACTTCTTTAAAATTAATAAAATCGGCGCACCCAGAATGCCAAGTAGTTATACAAGTGAAGTTTATAGATTCAAAATGGCGTGGCGTCTTTTCCTGTCTCTTGCGCAAGCTTATTAGGTCAGATATCCTACACAGTATGCTAAAAATATCATAGATGGCTTATGCGTATCAGTTTAAATCTTTTGTTTTGTTAATTTTAAGAATTTATTATTCTAATGTTGGTTCTAAGTGAAATTTGCTAAAAGGCACTGCCAACGGAATCTAATCAATATCCCTACTAAAAAGAAATACCACGTTGTACAAAGCTGTATTACCCCCCCCCCCCGTAATTATTTATTAATTACTAAAGTTCAAAATAAAATCAGAAGAAAACAAAAAAAAATCTTCAAAACTAAAATAAAATATTTAACCCCCCCCCCCCCCCCCCCCCCGGAAAATGTAGTCTATATACGGCCCTGGCGTTGTACTTCTGCCTAGTACAACGATCAACGTTGATCTTTTGTCTTATTTGTTGGCACTCTAGAGTCCAGACGTTTTCCGCTAGGGGGTCGTCAGGCCCGGATTGGCCATCTGGCAGTTCTGGCAAATTCCAGAATGGCCGATGCTCTAGTGGGCCGGTGAGCGGCCGAACGTTTATTGCTATTTGGGGGACGATAATGTTTTTTTATGGAAATACGAGAATTATTTAAATCTAATGAAGTTACTAATTTTCTGCCCCATGACCGTGGGCCGGTATAATCTGAATGCCAGGGCCGGTTTTTCTTCCCAGTCCGTCACTGGGGGTCGTACCCCGGTGCCGGGGGCCTAATGAATTTATAGAAGTGGTACCTTCTCCGTCGACCCTATGCGCATGACCATGTATTTGGTTGCCGAAGTATTGTAAGTATCCTAAGTGGGAGCCCTCTCGGAGAGACCGATTCTCCTCCGACGGAGGACTGGACCTCGCCTCGCCCCTCTGAAGACAGTCGATAAGCTTTACGGTAAATTTTCTATCCTCCTAGGCAATTTCTAACCTTCTGCCGCTGGGTTCCGTCATGTTTTTGGACCCATTCCGCACGCCACGATTCGAATTGTCAGCGACCTTCGCGATGGGGGATCACGTAACCCCATCACATCTCAGCCAATCTGCCGACAGTCTTTATACGGCTCTAATCGGATCTAAAGTCGGCAGATCCCCGGCGGAAGGTTGTGTGCTAATTCCTCAACCCGATGCCAAATCTTGCGGTTCTCGCCAGTCATTTTAAGGAAGTGTGGGCTCAGCCCGGTATTCCACAATGTCATTTCACGATTCCGATTCCTAGACGGGAGGGCGAGGGATGAGTTCTTTTACAAAATAAAACAACAAAATTACTTAGTTTTTATTGAATAAAATCGAGATTAAACTTTAAATTTGTTTTGATACATTTTTGGCATACAAAAAGCTGTCTTGCCGTACAAGACTTCAACTTCTTTAAAATAAATCCTTGAGCTCATTCACTTGGTATAAACATCTCTGAAGGCCGCCGTAATTCAAAAATCCTGAATTTCGTTAATCCATTCGAGCGCGATCGTGGTAGGCAGGAGACAACGGATAAGGTCTCTTCATTAATCCATAACTCGAAATATGTTGATTCTAAACAAAAAATATAACAACCCTTAAAAAAAGTATATTTTTAAAATTTTAAGCAATCGTAGATGAAAAATCCTATTGATTTCTAACAATGTAAATGAGTTATCAAAACTGACGATTTTGCCAACTGTGGAATATTAAAAATTTGGTAATGGGAGGAGGGGATCAAATCACAATTATTTTACTGAGATCAACAAAAGAAAGCTACGAATCCAAAAACCTGTTTTTAACTAAAATTAACGGCAATCAATTTTATTAAAAAAATTATGGACCAATTGAATCGTGGCAAAACTGATAAATTTTTAAATTCTCATAGCTGTAAATTTGAGTAATAATTTTTTAATATTCAAGGGAAAAACCATAGCAAACTGAATGAAAATATATAAATATTAATGAAATAAATGCATTTACTAAACATATTGCCGCTATAAAAATAATTTATTACCCCCCCCCCCCCTCTTATTTTGGGAGGCCTGTACGAAATGTGCGAAATCTCAAGTTTTTAGGCCACACTCACTAAACAAATTGTGTATTTTTTTGCATTTTGTTCGCTGTAAGTTTTTACCCCCCCCTCCAATGTTAGACCTAATTGCGCCATCTACATTATATTATTAGGTAATATTTCATGCAATTTTATGCTATATAGAGAATTTTCCAATTCTATATTGTGTAACTTATGTGTTACACAATTGAAACTAAAAAGATATATGAATTTTTATTCAGACACATTAATATTTGAATATGACCTACTGAGCTACGTCCAAACTTCGAGTTTGATGTAATTTATTTTGAGAATGTCATAAAAATTTAAATAATAATTATTAGTCTTTCATAAACTCGAAACTTTTTTAGCTTCCAACGGGATAAAAAAATTGATTTACCGAACATAAATTTTGTCAATTGACGAGAAATCAAAAAAATTCAGCTACAATTTTCTGTTTTCCTGTCAATACGTACACCTAATCAGCAGTTGAATTATGGTTTGATTAACTTGTAATTTTACTGATAACATTGTTGACGAGTGAAGTAAATCACGTCCACTTACATAAATTTTTTTTTTGAAAATTGTTTTACAACTGCATTTGAAATTTTGTAAGATATCTGAAATTATTCCGAAAATTACTTAGGGATGCTTTTAATTTTACTTAAAATTACTGAACTACGTACATATCACTATAGTCGATTGGGAATGTGTAGCATATATACGAATAGAGAAGAGTTATACAATGTGTGTGGTCCGCAGTTTCTCGGTAAAAGTTCTAGGAGAATGTTGTGATTGGCGCATACATACAAATCATGTTGACGTCAATGCTATCCATTCACCTATTATTTGTTATTATCCAGAATGCTATACAAACGCACGTGCAAACTTGCAGTTTGGTGGTAATTCATCTGTTCTTAATTTAGCATAAATAAAAAATGAAAATAATATATTGCTAAACAAGGGGGAGGGTCCGAAATGGACGCAGCTCCGTAGAAACAACTTTGATCACACTTTTTGATTTTACGAAAAAAAAAAAAAAAAGATTTGAGGAATTATGTGCGGTTGGTTGCAGTAGTAGTTTTAATTTTGTTAATAGTAAATTTAACAATACGAAATGTCTGCAGTATTGAACCTCATAATTGCGAAATTAAACAGGTTATGGGCCCGGGTTACGAGGCTAATTATGTATTTATACTTTCAACAATCACTTTTGAAAAATTTCAATGTAAACTGGGAGAAGCCCCAAAACTTAGTTTCCTATTGGAGCAAAGTTTCAGAATTTGGTACTTCTTTTGTTTTGAAGAACATTATTATCAGAATATTATATTATTTGAGAGAAACAAGTGTCAATTTATCTGTCAATGTAAAATTTTAAATTAAATAATGTAAACGTCAAAAACAGTTACAATTTACTTACACTTGTAGTAAATTCTCTTTTAGTGAAAGAAATAAATTGAAATCGATAATAAAATGTTTGCAGACAAGAAGAATAATCTCAAGCTTTCGGAAACGGAAAAGAATTTTTTATTGAATAACGTTATTTATATACAAGATTTAAATGAGTTAATTGATGAAAACTTATATAAGAAACCTTCGGCACAAAGTGTTGGGTCGAGAGAAAATTTGCAGAAAAGCGAAAACATGATTTCGCTCAAGAAAACTATGGCGGAAATTAAGCAAGTTAAATTAAAAGGTGATTCAAAATCGGTTTTTGAGAAAATTAAAAAGAAAATTGAATTTATGAAGCGATTTTTTCCCGAGTTATATAATCGACACGAAAACATTATTACGTTATGGGGAAGTCTTGATTATCGCAATCTTGCCGATCTGAAAACGTTTAACTTGAGAAATACTCTACCTCAGTATTTGTTGATATAACTTCAAAATAAACATTTTTATTTTATCTTGCTATTTTAGATGGCATGTCTATATAGAAATTTCCATTATCTTACTGTATAGAATAATAAAGTATTTGTACAAGTCAATTGTCTGCGCGAAAACATATTTGCCGCCTCACGTAGCGACCTCAACCTGCACAATGGCGGATTTCCAATTATTTCAGTTGCAGTTTAAACCAAAAAATTTGGGTTAAACAATGAAATACGTTGAAAAGCTGTTTTTACGCAATATCATTGGTTAACCCACACTTTTTGGTTTAACCTGCTACTGAAAAACTGGCCTTGTCTGTCAAGTTTGGTTTAAATCGTCAAAGGATCCAAGAGCGTATAAGAGACGAAGAAATATTCAGTTTTATGAAAAACACACCACGTGACCATAAATGATCGTTTAAACTAATCATTATTTTTAGTATAAAAAAACATTAATTTTTGGTGTTTTGGATTAAAATTTTTTGAAAAAAATAATTCCATGTGTGTTACATACACATAAGAATCATTTAGTGAGGTTTTTAAATTATAGTCAAATATCCTACGCGAATCTCGTTAATGGAGCGCAATTTATGCGCGTCACCTAATTTCATGCACAATAAGTAGTAGCGGCGCCTGGGGCATTTTAAATGCTAAATCCGCCACTGTACCTGCACAATTTAAATTGAAAAATTTGAACATATAACCACATACAAAGGAATGGATACATTTTCGAAGCTGGTGTAGTAGCATTAAATCTTGATCTGTTTAAATTTCAACTTATTGGTGATAAATAAGGTAAATATATAGGAAAATGGAAATAATACAATTTTTCAAGTCAGCATAATACATACTAGGTTGTTTTGCCGGCAATCGTCTTGTGGGGAAATAAACGTAACATATGTTCTCAAGCTCTTTCTAGCATCCCATTTGCCACAAATGATATGCCATCAACTTTTATTATCACCCCGTTTGCTCTCGATAGAAATTTAGTAAAAAATATTTTTAAGACCGCTATGTTTTACGTTTGTTTTGATTTACAGTTTCTGCGCTCTTCCTTATTGAGCTGTTTCTTTATATATAAAGTTTGCAATAACATCAGTGGTGCACGAATTTTTTTTAACAGGTGTTAACAGGTAACATTGAGGTAATCAAAGCAATTTATTTTTATTTAAAGTGAAAATCCTTGCTCTGTCAAGGGTGAGCGAGAGTCGCAAGTTTATTTAGGATGCCATGCAGTGGCGCCGGAAGAGACAAATGTAGAGCGGGGCAAATCCCTGTTCTCCCCCCCCCCCCGTCCGACGCCTGTGATGCCATGCAGATATCAATAAAAATACTATATTATACTGAATCAGTTTCAAATTATGCAGGCCGAGCAGACCTAATGTTCCAGAATTTGTTTTTAATAAAATATTTTAAGGTTTACACGTACAAAATGTGGAGACCCGCATTTTTTTTCGTAAGAAAAGTCCTGTTACGTTATAACAGGATAATGTTATTCTCGAAAATTAAATAAAAATAAGAACAGTTGCTGCCAATACGTAATTGCCATCAATTGATTATTTTTTTAATTGTTTGATCATATGAACAGCATTTAAAATAAATTAAAACGTAAACGTTTTCAATATTTACTGTAAATTAACCATTTCTATAAAAAGTTTACTTAAATTGGATTTTTAGTATGAATAAAATATTGTTAAGATTATTAGGCCTATTTAAACAATTTAATTGTCCGACGTTTCGGGTCGTTTAAATAAACGTATTGAATTTTTAATTATTTATTTTTTCGAATTTAAGATTATTTGAAACCTATATTGACTTTTTATCATTATTAACTTAAGGGGTAAAACCACTGTAAAATCTTTAAAAAAAGCGTTTTTCTGCCAATTTGTTTTTCATAGAAGGAAAGGTAATAGAATAATAATATTCGAGGTGGTTATTAAGTATTAATTTAAGTCGTAAACAAAAAATTATTATCAATAAATATTAAGAATTGGCGACACCGGAGGCATTCTTGAGATGGTTATTGAATTTGAGGTGCTCTTCGGCACGCAGTGTAGCGAGTTCAAATTTGAATTTAAAAAAATAAAAAAATTCGAAAGAAAAGAACAAAAATTGTTCGAGTTATGCTGCGTGCCGTTTTGAAAAAGTTGTTTCGCAGCAATCCGACACGCTTGGGGTAGAGCTCGAAATTTCAATGAACAAAATTTCATTCGGGTATTAATTTTTTTGTCCTATATTCTAGAAGGTTTAAAGTATCTTTTAAGCCAATAAAAATAAAATTGATTTTCTGAAAAATTTACAGTTGTTTTACCCCTTAATGACAATGCTTACTCATAGACAAACGTCTAGTTCTCATGATTATATAATAAATTAAATGCTTTAATATTTTAATATTATTTTATTAAATTATCCGTTCCAAAAAAATTAACCAAATTAAATTTTCTCGCGCCATTTTAAAATCTGTTTTTCCGATGCGTACTGAGCAAACGCAAAAGAGAGTTGATGTCTCTCCGCCATCTTGAAATAGTTCTTCGTATATTATAAATCGAATAAATATTGTTATACTAAAATATTAAATTAATTTTTTGAACTTACATTTTATTTGTTTAGGCTGCGACGACTCAATTCTCAACGGCTGGCTTCCGAGGCTAGCAAATTAATAACTTCAATGTGGAGTCGGTTGGATTAACAACATTTTTATTTTGAATCCGGTCCTGCAGAGTAAAATTTATAACAAATTTAATATCGAAATTGTAACTGTGAAGTGAAGGAATATTTATTTGAAAAAGATAAAACAAATGAAAAAAGGATCGTAAAAATCGTTTTTATGAAAAACGATAAAATATAATCAATAATATATTAATAGAAATTTGTAAGGCAATATGGCGTCGTTTGGATTATTATCGATCTTTAGTAGCATTTAAACAAAATTCGAAAAAAAATGGTGAAGGCTAATTTTTTTGGGTAAAATGGTGAAAATTATAAAATATTTAAAATAAATTAAAAAAATATGAACTCACCATGAAACAGTAATTAACCACATTGCCGTTGTAATAATTATGAAGTTCCACAGTCCTCAAGCCACAGACTATGGAGCGGTCCCACCCATAAATAACGGATTAATCCCACCACCGCGACGGCGACCACCCCTATCGGTTCAAAATTTCAAAATTGCAAATTAGTGTGAAAGGTGGTTGGTAGCTGGCGTGATGGTAGCTGAACCTACAAATGTACAGGGTACCAAAAAACTTGTTTATTATACTACAAAATGTATTTAATTCGGAAAAAATTAAGGAAAATCTGGAAATTGTTTTAAGTCTGGGTTCTGGGATGAACCAATTACATAAAATGATATTGATTGCGGGCACCCTACAAGGATCACTCCTAGCCCGGCCCTCTTTATCTATAGCTTATATTCATAGCTTTCTCGTCTCGCATGGGACTTCAAACAGCTTCAGCATGGCGAACATGGGTTAAATCTTGTAAAAGGACGTGAAACTTCCATATTTATATATTGACCCCCCCCCCCACTCCATTTTGATTTTACATACTTTTCTTGTTTTTTTTAATTGGGAAGGTATGTTGTTGCAATAATGTTTAGGAGTGTTGAATTCCATTACAATAATTAAATAATTCTTGTTTATTTTCAATAAACTTAAAGTAATACCTACTTGAAAGTATAATTATGTATTACTAAAAGGTATTGGAAAAATTATTTCTCTAGTTCATTGTTCTATTAAATTTTAATGCTTTATTAATATTGTAATTATCTGTATAGGTCAAAACCATAGGCGTGCTTTGTAATTTTTTTCAAAAATTATTGAGTTTGAAATTTTCAAGCATTTAATCTGTTACGATGTTCAATGCTGAGTTTACAAAGCTACGGTTTTATAAGTAAACTCTTGATGATCAACCCGGTTGATGCCAGATTGTCGTTTCAATAGATAAATAAAATCAATGAAGCTTTCGGCACAATAATATATAATTCAAGTGGGTAGGCAAATAAGAAAATCAAAGTAAATGTTCGAAGTGGCCTCCAGTAATTTCTTAGCAATATCAATACAATTTAGGCAATGCTTAATCAACAAAATAAACACAGATAAAGCAACAAAGGCGCAAAAAAGTGATCGACTTTGTTCTAAACTTTTTTAAATTGGTGGCAATGTATTAAAATAATATTTTAATTAAAACGTACACGAAACCAATAAAATAAAATTGCTGTTCCAAAATAGAGCTTACTGTAAACATTGCAATGGAGCCAATACAATTCTTCCGATAACTATAGCGAAATTATTCCATTTACCGATTACCTTGTTACACTTACCATAAAATTAATATCCTATTTTAAATTATAATTTGTTAATTAAATATTATGGTAACATACGATTCACTTTATTACGAAATAGGGTGGATAATTGAAATTGTGTTTGGCTGCAAAATAGTTAACTGCATGAACGTAACCGCACCTTATCCCATTTGGGGATTCTTTGCATGTATTACGCAGACAAAACCCATTTTACGTCAAGCTTTTTAAAATAAGGTTTTTAATTGCTTTATTTAAAAATAAAATAAATGGTTTTTCGAATTTTGGATAACACAAAATAGCATTTCCTTGATTTTTATCAAAAAATTTAAAAAAATTTTAATTTTTTTTGAAACATGAGTTGTCATGACTTTCAGAAAACATTTGGGTTTCGGTTGTAAAATATCGTAAATGGAAAATTCAGCAATTATTTCTGTTTTAAAAGTAAATGAAAACAGGTAAACTCCGATTATTGATAAAATAATGCGAGTACAACATTAATTGCGTGGGCGCAGTGGTTCATAAATACAACAAAATATTTAAATAAAGTTTTATTTGTTGTAAGATATTAAAACCATAAAATATCTTATAAATAATGGGAAGGCCATGTAATGTTAAATTTATACGTTTGTGTATTGTTGCGGTAGATGGAACTTCTGCTACCTTTATCAATTCATAACGTGGATGTTTTATTGCTCCAGTTTACTTTATGGTAGCCACTAAGAAAGGACGAACACAAATAAATTTAAGGAATATCTTATCCTTTCTTTTTTAATATTAATGTAATATTTTTTATATAAGTATGGCCTTTTATATTAAAATTTTTAACATTATTTTCGTTACTGAATTTTTCTAATATTTAAAAGGAATTCTGCGAGCACTCTAAGGAGGAAGAGGAAGGTTTATTTATTTTTAATATTAGAATAAAGTATCTCGCTGTTGCGTTATTATTTATTTACTGAAGATGTACGATCTGAGAATATATGCAAACTGGTTTTACATACCTATAGTGAAGACCTGAATAAAGTCATTTACTCATGGCAAATGAAATTTCGAATTCTAAGATGCCCCGATTATTACTTTGGGACAATTTTTAAAATTCAGTTTTCTATAATTTCCAGCAAGTTTATTGCTCCAATCGTAAATAGGGGTAAATTAGCAATAAATTTTTTGAAAACGTAAGCTTCACTATTCGCATTCACCCTCGAGTTTATTTTAACTCTTCTTTAAATTGTCTTCCACAAACAAATAAAACAGTGCAAACTCGTGAAAGTATTTATATCAGTTTTCAGGCATCCATTTTAAAGAAATAGCTTTCAGTTGCCGCGCTAAATATTAAATTAACTCAAAGCAGTTTTAAAATTTTGAAAATAAAAACAATCCTTCTTTATTTGTTCATTTATTTCGACAAGTTAAATTTTTCATACTATGGAAATTTTTATAAAATTATTCCATCAGGTTCAGGCAAAATTTCAGCGTTTTATCCCAGCTGGAAACGCTAGTTTTCTTTGCTAGGGTAAACACCAGAGGTCACAGAAAAACTAAGTTTATTTTACTTAACTAAACATTAACTGTACGTAAAAATGTTTGTTTTCCAATTTAGCAAATGTTAATTTTATATAATTTTGGTGTTTTCACACCGAGACGCGGTTTAAGTTTGACTAGTCAAAACTATGCTCATCTCGTCAGTTCGATTGAATTTTTTAAATTAAATGTCGCAAATACTTTAAATTGCATTTAATTTATTTTCGTATTAAGCGATTTCCACTGTATCGTCTCATTTATTCCATTTAAATTTGTTTTATTGTGGTTTATAAATTGCTGAAAATAAAATGTGAAAATCCTGAAAAGTTTCTAGATTTGGTGTTTGATTTCCTTTTATCAAAATCACTTGAAAAGGTTTTTATATTGAAATTTATTTGCAAACTTTTTGCAATTATTTTTGTCCTTTATTTAAATTGGGTTTACATCTTTTGAGTAATTTTTCCTCTGCAAGAGTTCAAGACTTTCTCCGACAGAGATAATCGCTATTAATTAGATAAATTTCACGAAAAGAAACCAATTTCATTTTAACAAAAAATTAATGTTTTTTCAATTCAACTTAAACTTATAATAATTAATTTTTATAAAAAAAAATCTAAGCCCCGCGGTGTTTATAATATAAATTATAATTGAAGAACTTTTAAAGCTTGAAAATAACAATGAAAAAGATAAAGCTGTACCTGTTGGTATTACAAAACTTGTATGAAATACAAAGTTTGAGCGATTTAACACGAAAAGTTTTCAAAGTGATGAAAGGGTTTTAGTGATACCAATTTTTGCAGAAAACTATAAAGTTATATTTTATGCAAATATTATTAAAACCATCGAAGCCCCACGATGCCAAGCGTAAACAAGGAATTTTTGACTTTAAGGAATGATTGGCGGAATTCTGAAACTTCACCGTGTCAGCATTTTTATTCAAAAACTATACGACCGATTTAAACGTTTTAAGTAAACAGTATATCTACAAATTGTCCTCTATCTCCATTCCGAATTTCAGAAAAATCCGAATATGTTACACGGCTAAAAATTCGACACGCAAAGCGAAAGAGTTGACATGTCGCAAAAGCGACAACGCTTCGCCCGGTCTTAATTGTATCATGATAATATTTTATAAAATATTTGAAATAATTATAGACCTACTAAGATGGCAATTTAAATTACTGTTAATTTATATTAGAGCAAAACAGCATAGAAAGCGTTGTTTATCTTAGACCTTTATCCATCACACGGTGGGGGATTCTACTTGATAATGGAAGTGCTATACCGGCAACATGTCAAATTGTCAGTTCATAATATTCATTCTAATCAGTTCTAGAATTCAAAATGGTTAATATTCAAGTTTGAATTTATAATATCGCCAGATTTAAAAAAAAACATAAGAGTTTTCCATAAACCTAAAATTTCCTTCGTCTATGCACCGATCCGTAAATTTTTGATTACAAATAAAAGTAGGATAAGCGTCGTCGTTTGCAAAAAAACTTTAATGCAATAAAAAACGTGGGTTAATTTTTAATAACCAAAAAAGTTTCGAAAAAATTGAATTAATTTTTCGAAAAGCTCCATTAGCTTGATTAATCTATATTACAGACCGTGTAACTACTAGTCGAGCTAATTAGTGTAAGAAGCTATCAAAGGTTAATTCTTAGTGAAAACTTAAAGGTAGTTTTACCTAATTATAATTTTAATTATTAATTATGAACTTTTTGAAGAAGTTGCTATTGGGTTTGTTTCAAGTTCTTTAAATTAGTTTTTGTGCTTTCTTTTTGGAAAACTACAAGAATCTATCTGTGTGCAGATTTTTTAAAAGTTCAAATTAAAATTACATTATACACGGGCACCCAGTAATGCAATTTGACATTGCATTGAGTTATAACAAGTTTTTTAAATATTTAAAATTTTAATTAAAAACTTACAAGTTGGTGTACATTCTAAGCGCTCTTCGAGTCCAATGCACAAAAAGAAGAGAAAACAAGGAAATTACTGATGCTACTCCAGGACAACGCCGGAAACAGCCCGAAAGCTCAGATCTAACGATTTCTGTGTGAGATACAGACGGACGGACGGCGGAACAAAAATCAAGTAAAAATATGAATATTAATTCGACTGTCGGGTATAAAAAATTATCAAATTTTCTTTTAATGCAACAAGTGTCGCATATAATACACAAATAAAGAAAAGCATAAAGAAAAGTCAAAAGAATTCCTAATACAATTTTACAACGATATGTTAGTAGCAGGTACCATTTGACGTCAAAGTACATGACGCTTTTAAAATTGTAATGCCTCCTGGAGAGCGGTAGGCTTTTCATATCTTTTCATTAGCAAGTGCATCAGGGGAATTTATATTTTTCCCATATTATTTAATATTTCATTTAGGAAGTATCATCTTTTGCTAAATCGCGTTAAGAGTCGACTTTACTAGTGCTGACACTTCTATTTATTTCCATAATAAACTAAGTAATATAAAAGATGTAGGAGAGCTTTAGGGTTCTTCCTCGAAAGGGCGGATGAATATCAGATTAAATATTTATACTTTAACAAATTTTAGAGATTAATTTTGTATACATGCAAACAACAGTGTTATGATATACGGGAATCTAAACAAGGGAACGCTCAAGTTTAATAACTTAAATATTCCTGAAATGGCTCTCTGACCTAATATTTGATTTAAAAATGTCAAGCTTCTAAACTAAATTATGAAATATAATTTTGCTGCTTTCTTTGCTCCTCTGTAGATAAAAAAAATTAAAACAGTGTTTATTAGTATATATTAGTGTGAGAGCAGCGGTAGAGCGATCGATTGCCGAGATAGCAGATATACATACTATTTTTTTATTTGCCAAGTAATTGCCATATGAAATTTTGTCAAGTATTAATGGTTTGCAAGGATATTTGGCAAAATAATATTTATCTAAATTAGACAAACTGTAGTTATTTGATCAATGTACGCCAAGCATATTTGATGGCCCATAGTATACTGTGCGTTGGTTCAATCTAAATCATTAAATTTATTTGACAAACATTCAATTAATTTAATATAAACATAAAGGCTTGTTTCGTTTAAAAGATACAGGGTTTTGAAAAAAAAACAAAATAAAAAAATTCTCGAAGTTTTCAACATTTTTTTACATACTTTAATTTATAACTCGTAAGCCGTTGATTTTAGACAATAAAAGGTATGAATCTAGTTTGTAGATTATTTCACGCTCTTTAAAAAAGTACTAATCCATTTTAACCGAAAAATCAATATTTTCTGTGCTACGGCCATATGAAGGTGTAAATTTAAAAAAATGCCTTAAAGAGGCCTAACTCTCTAGGGCTAGAATTTAGAAAAAAAAATGTGTTCAAAAAGTTTCTTAGAAAAGTGTCCTTTATCACCACCTAAGTTATGTAAAGCGTATCCGGAGACACCCTGTATATTCTATCAATACTTGTATTGTTTGCCAAATATTTGGCAAATGAACTGGTGCGCTGTTAGATTAACAATGGAAAATGGAAATTTGTTGGTAGATTAATTAATTTTGTACCGGAAAAAGTTAAAATAACAAATATAGGTTTCTTTATTAAGTATTTATATTAAAAATTAATTAATAAATATTAATTAAACTTGAAATTTAATTTTGTTGATGGCATTCTAATAAATGAAATTTGTAGCATATTACCATATTATTACATAATAATATAAAATACAAATTTAGGAAGAAAGGATTCTTTATCGGTGTTTTTTTAATTATCGGTTTAACAATTAATGGAAAAATTATGTTGATTATAATTTATTAGAGACCGGATTTTAAGCATTTTTGCTTATTGTCAATTTTAAAAGCAGCTCTTTGATATTTAAGATCTAGGACGAATTACGTATGGTTTTTCATGCATTTTTTGCATTTTTTTGCGATTTTTCGCTTATTTTCTACTTTTGTGCTTATTTTTGTGTTTAAAATTTAACTCTGACTTAAAATTAATTTTTTTTTGCCTTAAACGGCAATGATTTGTTTTTTTGGTTTTACTCATGCTTATTATTATATTTTAGTAAGTACTTATTGAAGAGGTACATGTCGTTGCCCCCCCCCCCCCCAAATCGAATTTTTTACTAAAATTGGTGTCTAACGTTTGAGCCTCAATGAGCTTCCAATTTTCGTCGTTTGAGCTTCAACCGTCACAAAGCTATTCGCGAAATATTTGGGGGGGGGGGCTTTAAACACGATGGACACGAAAAAAAATAGAGAAGTGACTTTTGTATTTCCCGTAAAAGTCGGAATCACTTCGAAAAAAATTAAATTATATTGATGAACATAGAAACTCGTTGCAGATTCACGCATTTTTATTATTAATACATTTATTAGTGGGATTGGGGGGGGGGGGGGGAAATGAAAAAGTTTTTCTACTTTTTCTTTTAGTTAAAATTTCAGTATGTATATTATGTAAATTTTTATGAAATCAAAATTAATCGATTGCGTTTCGTTTGAGCTTCTACTCCCATCGTTTGAGCTGCACTTATATTTATGTCCCCCCTCCCGAATCTTAATATAGTATTACCTACCTATTATTTTAAAAAACTTGCTCAGCTTTTAATGATCAGCATTATAGTCAGCTATGTTAGCACCCTACCTATGTGTTAAAGCTGACATTTTGGCGTACAGTTGGAAATAATAAGATTTAATTCCAAAATAAGAAGAAGAAGAGTAGACAATAGTTGAATTTGCATTTAAAACCTTTATTTTTGGATGCAAACAGAATTATGTATAAACTAAGAGCACTGCATTACTTTATAACAAATGTAAAGGATAAAAAGACTACAGGATCTTGCAGAACATTAAAAAGTCATAGCTGCTTTCGTGCTGTACATTCTGACTTTCGCAAAAGTCTCTTATTTATTACGATAATCTTAATTAACGATTTTTGAATTATTAAAATAATAAATTCGAAGTGCATTTTATTATCTCAAACTGGCAATTTTGTAATTTAAAATTACAAAATCTTCCGCAGCGAACGAGTTAATTAATTAGGAATTACCAAAAATTAAATTTTATAATTTATTTAAAGTATGCTTTTATATTTCACTTTTTAGAGCAGGAGCGCGTATAAAAGTGTAGATACAGGGTGGCCCATCGAAAATAAAACTTTTTTTAGTTATTACATTTGGTATATTATCAAAGTTTACAGAACACTTTCAGTATCTAATTAAAATTTTTGATTATTAAATTATGAATTTGCATTTTCCTATTCAATGTTCTCCAAATTTTGAGTTATTCCTTGACACCACGTCAAAAGTTTAATTCAACAGGTAAAATCACTATCATTATGGTAATTTTATCCCCTCGGAATATCGATCTTATATCGTGATTAATTTATGATATTAAATTATTAGTTTAACGAACTTACTTATCACTCAATTTTCACGAAGTTATATTATTCCCTTCTATTTCAGAAATTACTTTCCCTACTTTGTAATAAAATGTATTTCCGGTTAACTAAATATACAAGTAAAAGAAAATTAATTAATTTTGCGTTTGAAAAATTTGTTATACTTTTTGTAAAAAATCAGGCGGTGTAATTTTTCTTACTAAATCGGTTCCGAACTTTCCTCGCCACTTGAGGCGGTTAAGCTAAACTGCGTACGTTGTGTGTGACAATGTTAAATTGTTGGTTAGTAAGAATCTTAGAGACGAATTAAGGATTTATTTGTTGCTTGTAAGACACCAAGATACCAATAATCGTTTTAAACCAAAACATTTAGCTTAATTAAATTTTAAGATTCTCAGCAGTATATACCAGAATTTATTGTGGTGGGATGGGGTTAATTGAAACGTACTTTTACTTTACATTAGTTACTTAGTAGCATTAAATTTTAAAGTTAATTTGAATTTTGTCTATCATTTTGCGGCTAAATAATGGTTTTGATACGTTGAACGATTTAAATATTTGATTAGGTACTTAAATTTTAATTGAATAATCCTTCAAACTGACACGTGTTAATCAATGTTGATATACTTTATATTTATGCAAAATTTGCTCCTATAGACCTGTATTGCATGTTCTCACGAGAATAGAGAAGCCCCGTTCTAGAGAATTAATGTGTTGTATGTATTCCACAGTTAAACCTGTCATGTCAACAGTACACTGTGGGAATACGTTCGAATTGTACTTGCATGTTATTTACTATACAAGTTAATTTGGGATATGTAAACGTTAATTGGTGACCTATTAACATATAATAAGATTATTGAAAATCGACAATTTTCACTTCCATCCAAAAACGAGGAATCGTTCCGGACCGAAAGAGCGCTCGCACCGCCTTAAAATTTTCTTCCACGTTGCACATTATTATAAATAATTTGGCCCGCCCGGCTCAAGTTCTATAAAAATTGCTAAATGTGATATTAAAATTTGATACTTCATTAAAACACAAAAGCTCAAATTTAAATTACATACAGCTACTTTTATCTTTTTTCAACAAATTTTTTACGATACTGAAAATCGTGATAATTTGTTAATACGATTAAATTGGTTCGCTAATTCCAAAAGCCTCGTTGAGTACAAAGTATATTTTATGAAAAATTAAATTACCTACACATGACCGAAAAATAAACTAATTAAAACAAAATTTGCTATAATTAGTAAATTTTGAAAATATTATTTGAGAGAAAATTACCTACGCTCGGTGAATATTAATGTAATTTTTATTACCAAAAGGATAACTTCGTAAATTTCCACTTGAGAAAATAAAAAAATTTTAATGTAAAATTTAAACACCAACAAAATTTTCTTTTAAATTAAATACATAGTAATTACCCACAATTTTTGCATAATATTTTAGTACGTCAACAATAAATCTTCAAAAAGTTATTTTTAAAACGGGTTACGCTGCGTTCTATTTTTCTGCAGCAACAAGATTTTTCCATTATGTTTTTATTTTGAACAGATTTTCTTTAGTCTCTTTTTTCTTATAACAATTTTTTCAAACTTTTTCGCCCGTTCTGCTGTGATTTATTCTCTTACTTCTATTGTATTTAATTTAATTACTTTACAACCCCTTTATCAATATTATTCTAAAACGTTAAATTAAATTTAAATATTTACCTTATATTTAAAATTCAAAATTAATTTTTTTAAATTTAATTGTACATGACAAGAAAACAGCGTCAACGCAAATACGACCAATTAATTAAAGGTAAATTTTAGGTGTTCATAAATCACAAGATTTTTTAATTGCACAATCAAGAAACATCTTAAAATCCAACTAATTTTCCCGAAACGAAAGTTTTACCATGACCACGTAAAGGGTCGAAATTAATAGGAAAATTTTCAATTATGCTGAAAATTGGGTGTGATGGAAACATTATTTTTAGGCTTCGCAATATTATATACTTCAAAAGGAAATAACTAAGACTGAAATTATTATCAAATATGTATTGATTGGTTGTGCGGTATTCACAAATACTGTTTGAAAATATATTTTGAATTTACACAACGATATTGAAACCTGTTTGAATTTATATTAACCTGCAGGGAACTGCCAATAACTCCAATATCGAGATGAAAGTATTTTTCAGCCAAGTTCTGTGAAAATTAGCTACAGTATGCAATTTCTAACCAAAGCAAATATTAAAAGATTTATAAATGTGTGCAGGTTAATACGTAGCAATACCTTGATCAATTCTGGAGTGCCGCTGTTCCTTTCAATAACCAGGTTTCAGAACGATTTATTCAAAATTAAACAACAGCTTGAACTTAGTTTTTCGTTTGTAAACATTTTCATTTTTTATTTAGTTTGGTGAAATTAACTGTTTATTTAAAAAAAATCTTCCAGTTACTTCAAATTTTACAAATTACTAGAATTTTATCAATCAAATAATGCGCAATTAAAACCATGATGTAACCGATGCCTCCCTAATAGAAGCTGCCACAGGTTATTATAATAGGATGCTTTAGTTAAAGAGGTTAAATCAACCTAGATAGATCTCCTTCGAAGTAAAATACAAAAATCTTCATTAAGACGCTTCATGTATTCCAGAATTTTGAAATAATCGAATTTAAAGTATTGTTTTTTTCACATAAAGGAGAGTGATTTCCGCATTCTGTTGACGGTACGTATCTATAAGTGCAGTTGACTTCTAGCACTGCAGCTGCTACAATAATTTTCATAAATTTTAAATTTGATTTGAATTGGGCCGTTTCCAAGACGTTCTTAATATTTTGTGTGAACTCAGTGATCCTGGTTTATCTAGATTTATCATTTTCGAGTTCAGAAGGACTTCAAAGAAGTTTTTGCCAAAACTGTTTGTCCAAAGACCAATTTGCCAATGCGTTTATATTTTTTTAAATAATGTCGCTTGGAGCGTCTATTTTTACTAAAAGTAATAAAAAATGTCATTTTATAATAATTTAGGACCGTACCGTTTCGTACATTTGGATGAACTACCAAGAGCAGTGGTCTGTAGGAGATCGCTACAAATCTGGCAGTCAAGATGGGAAAAACAGCGAAAAGGGCAGATGGACGTATGGCCTTATCCCGAATATTGAACAATGGTATAAAGGAACCCCCGACGAGTTAACATACGAACTGGCCCAGGTATTGTCGGGACACGGATGCCTGGAGTCATATCTGTACAGATTCGGGAAGGCAACGACAGACAAATGCCTCGACTGCCAGAGGTGTACGCAAGACTGGGTCAAGAGTTAACTCCGGAAACTTTGGTGGAGTCCATGCTTTCCTCCCAAACGAGATGGGAAGTCATAAGCAAATTTGTCCACATCATAATAATAACTAAAGAAAGCGAACAAAGAGATAGACAAAACTCACAACAATAATCCTGGCTCCCAAAATAAACATCATTAAGAAGAACAATGTCCCGAAAGGGCAGAACAAACTTTAAGGTGTGCGCTACGGAAAAAGAGACGAAACATAGATGCAAAGAAATGAACAAACAGGAATAAAGAAACAGACTTAGACAGCATCAGACTACACCAGATAAAAAACGAACAGGAAGATACACCATTCCCAGATTTGAAGCGGAGGTGAGGCTTCGGTCAGAAACGAAGAAGTATACAAAAGACACACAAAGACCGAAAGAGTAAATAGCGGACGTGGTACGGAAGGAATGCTTTTGCGAATCCCGGCCACGTCACAAGGAGTGGAGCTTTAGTCGGGTAGGAGTCCGACACTACCGCCCTAGAACATCAGGGTGGTGTCAACGAGGATTTCCCCCAGCCTAGGTTAGGTTCAACCTAGGTTAGGTTCAGCCTAGGTTAGGTTCAGCCTAGGTTAGGTTCAACCTAGGTTAGGTTCAGCTTAGGTTAGGTTCAGCTTAGGTTAGGTTCAGCCTAGGTTAAGTTCAGCCTAGGTTAGGTTCAGCCTGGGTTAGGTTCAACCTAGGTTAGGTTAGGTTCAGCCTAGGTTAGGTTCAGCCTAGGTTAGGTTCAGCCTAGGTTAGGTTCAACCTAGGTTAGGTTCAACTTAGGTTAGGTTCAGCCTAGGTTAGGTTCAGCCTAGGTTAGGTTCAACCTAGGTTAGGTTCAGCCTAGGTTAGGTTCAGCCTAGGTTAGGTTCAACCTAGGTTAGGTTCAGCCTAGGTTCAGCCTAGGTTAGGATCAGCCTAGGTTAGGTTCAGCCTAGGTTAAGTACAGGTTAGGTTCAGGTTAAGTTTAGGCTTTTTGATTTTGGAAAAACTTTGCGTTTTAAATTAGGTCCACTATTAGCCTTGTTCATCGAAATGATGACCTTTTAACCCACAGGGTTGGGGGGGGGTTGAAATACGATCTAGTATAACGTAGTAGTTTTATCTTTGCAAAAAATATTAGAAATAGTCACCTTTCAAGCCTTTCATGAAATAATAAGCTATATATTTTCAGTAAACGTTAATTTCGTTGTTTCCGAACGGACCCAAAAACAATTATTTTTTAAGCAAGAGTATACCGAAAAGTTAAAGTCAGTTAACATTTGTAAAGGTTATCGGCACTTTAACGACTGCACATTAAGTTCAAAAATTTTAAAAGCGGTGAGGGTTCATTTGCAGCCCCATTTTTGTATACATTTTTTGTTTATAATATGAGCTATCTGATTGTCCTGCACGTCTTTATTTCAATTTTTTACTTTTATGCATCTTCTTTATAAGTATTATCGCACGCAAAATTAATGATCTAGCTTTTTGTGACTGTAGCAAAAATTGAGCTAATCCTTGTTCCAAAAAATTAAATAAAGTACTTAAAGGATAAAATTTAATCTAAAACTAAAGTTGTTAGGCGATTGTGTTCAATCTCATATTAAGGGCTTATCGTTCCACTTTTATAATCCCATTATTGTAAGTTGTAAAGTTTCCTATATTATAATTCATAAGTGGAGCGTTCATAAAATCATTATTACTTTTTATTTTTAAGGCGAGTACTTGTTCTTTTATTATATTTTTAATACTCTTTTTACTTACCATAACTTTTTTATACATACGTGCTTTAATACGCCATAAATGAGGTTTGTCAATGGCACCGGAATAACAATCGGCTTTATTTCCTTATATAGGGGATGTGCGAAAAGCATAGTCTAAAAGTATTAAAAAGTTAAAATCAAACTAATTTTTTTTTCAACACAAGCTGACGATTTCGCGAGTGCTCGTAAATATTAAAAGGAAGTTATAGTTTTTTTTTATGTTTTATGAAAATATACATTTATTTTTGCGGAAAGTTTACTGCAGTTTTAATTGCACGGTGTATATTCGAATGATCACTTTTATACGCACATTCACATAAACTTTTAAGGATACGAGAAACAAAAAGCAGAAAATTAAATGTTTTTAATTAATCAAACATGAAATATATGGACACCCTTCGTATTTAATTCTACCTCGTTAATATAACAGTCTAGTATATCACAAAGATGCGTACAATCGATTATACGCATCCAAAAATAAAAGCAACCCTTTTGAATTACTGATATATAGTGTTTAGCTTACAATTTTTATAAAAAAAAAGCATTAATTACAGTTTTTGTGTAGCGTAAATAAATTTAAAAGAAGGTTGCAAATTTATTGTCCAGGATTTTGTTGGTTTCCAAAAAAAAGAAAAACTAAAATGCAATACCTATAGGAAATTGGTTTTCGTTGAAGAATTTTATATGATTTAGTTTTTACAACATTTAATAGTAGCAGCTAATTTTGAAAATTGTAAATTGAAATGCCAGAGCGCACTTGTTTGATCAAAGGCGAAATTTTTGAAATTAATTAAAAAGTTTAATTATGAATGCATTTTAATTGGATGTACTTATTAAAATTTGTTAATAAAACGTGCATTTACCGGGGTGGGCGTTTGCAATATTTGAAATGGTGTTTTGGTGAAAGGCGATAAAATTAAATTTTATTTTTGGAATAATATCGGAAGTTGGTAAATATGAATTATTAATTGGTAGGTACAATAAACTAGAGTAAATGAGTTTGAAAAGTTGTAATTTCTAATATTCCATTAAAATTGTAATAGTTTTTGCGCGGTGCGAGCTCAATTTAAAATTCGCGTTTAAAAAAGTTTAATTTAATTTGTTTTATGCATAGCTTCAACCAACTGTAGTCAAATTGAAAATAAATTACTTTGAAAATAATCAAAACAAAAAGTCATTTTAGCAAGATTAATGTAATGCAATTTTCTTTATAAAGTGTTAGATTTTAATACATTTAGCGTAGCTACCTCAATTTAGGTCATTTTTAATTATAAAGTTATAAAGAAAGAGTATTTGGTTATTAGGTTGCCCTACGCACTAGAGCACAAAAGCAATGTTCAACAGTAGAACAATAGCGCAGATAACAGATTTTATATTCTATTAGCAGCTAAACTTGAAAAATCTCGATCTCTCTAGAGCAGAAACCACAGCTTTACAGATACGGGATGGAAGCTTTTGCGGGCCTTTGAATATTAAGCACACAATTATAAGGTGATATTGCAGAGGGGTCCATTTAAGTATATATTCAACAATTTCTCTTAAAATTTCACTTAGTTACGACCTTCCATCTTTATTCAACACTCACCCAAATGCCGGCAAAATTGGAGGAACGTGTAATCAAATCCTAAATTGTACATATTATATTGTATGTGTACGTGCACCTGTTAGTTTAGCATACTGAACACAACTTTACATAACTTTGAAATTATGTTGAAACCTGCATATATATACCTAGATTATAACATTAAGCTCTAATGTAATGTTCTGTTCTTGTGTAATTATCTCAGTGTTTACACGAATTTTAAAAATTTTGATTTGCATAAATTTTTTTTATTCCGCTACGATACGGCCGTATCTCGCCTTTTTACTACTGCGTACTACAATTTGATATGAACGTGAAACTTGTTTCTATAATAAAAATCCTGACTTATAATTTTATTGAGAACGCTGAAAGCTCCCTCATGCCAGACCGTATTCCCGTTCGTAGGAAAACTTTCATTAAAATAGAGGATTTTCCGCTTAGGTTATTTGATATCAGTTTGAATGAATTTATAATCTGGTTTTGTTGTTCGATATGTCTGAAGATTTTAGTTTAAATTTTCTACGACTTCCAACAATTTAAATTGAATGTCATAGCTTTCCTGTGCAGCGTAAAAATTTTCAAATTAAGAATATTTAATTTAACCGACTAACACGTAAATGCATTCCGGCACGGAGTACTTTCAATGGAAAAAAAAAAAAAAAAAAAACGATACACAGTATTAAGTTGGCGATAATCGCGTTTTTCCATTTTCCCAGACACTCAACTTTTGGAAGTTGTTTTTTAAAAGTTTTAATTATAAAAAATCAAAAACTAAATGTAATCAATAAAATTCGTTGTGGCACTTTTGGTGCGGAGAATATTGTTTCGTTTAAAACTTTTTAATTTTTATATTATAGTATGAGGCTAAACCGTAAAGCTTCTGAATTTAGTTTTAAAAATAAGCAATCACAATTAAATTTCAGGAAAGTTAACTTTTAGATGAAAACATACTGGTTTCCATTAATAGTTGAGGTTAAAATTTAATCGCCGTTTTTATCATGTTGTTTCAGAAAACGTTGCTTGCACTAAACAAACTAGGATCTTTGAAACTCGCTAAATTAATCATTTTAATTAAGAAATAATCAGCCAGCAGACCTCTTTGTAAACAAATGCAGCAATTATTGATCCAAACAATTGCATTTATAGTTTATCAGATATACAGAATATTCATAGGGGTCAGGACCGGCATTGATCCCTTCGATTGTTTTCAGACATATAACTTGAAATCTGAAGGTGCCGAGTTCAATTCCCACTGTAGGCTATTTTTTTTCTATTGATATAATCAGTTGAACAAAGCAAAAACTGTTTTTTAGTGCAATCCGTAACTCGAACTTTTGAAAACTGAAGAATTTCGAAAACACAGCATGCAGTAAAGATCAAAGAAAGGACGAATTATTGTTACGTATTTATACCACAATGTGAAATATTCTAAACATTGATTATGCATCCGTAGTAGTAGGTCACCAACTAAATTCATTCTGAACTTTCCAGGTGGTCTGACATCACATTTTATGAGTTCAGTTATTTCATGAAGCAAATAACTTAACTTTAGGATTAAAACGGAATACCTATCGTTTTTCGAATTTATTGCAGGTGAAAGGACAAAATTTTGCAAAAAATAAATAGAATAACATGATTTTGAGTAAGAAAGTCAAAATGTTTGATGGAAGGACAATACAGAAAAAACACATTGAAACGAAGCAGCACAAAAAATCTACTATAATTTGATTAAAAAGTTTATACCGGTGTAGGTTGACCGTACTGACCTGAACTCTCCAACTCTTTTATTATAATTAATATTTCATTGATTTTATACGGTTTGATTACGAGAACCGATTCGATAAAATTCAATTAGATTAGATCGTGGCGAGGCATTTAATATTTGAATTTTTCATATAAGTTCAAGGTTTTATAGCTTATTTAAATGGCACTCAACGTGGGGCGTTTCCCCAGTTTATTAAAAATATTTTAAGTGAAATTACGAAAATCACTTATCGTGGAAGAAATACAACAAATGTCGAACGGTTTTTCCAGTAGTAACATTTATAAAGATAAAAAATGGTCTCTTAATGATGTCTCTTCGGTCATTGCTACTAACACTTTAATATCCGATAAGAGCTATCCCGGTTTTTGTAAGCGAAGCTTAAAATAAAATTTATCACTTGTAAAAAATTTGAAAAAGTTGTATTAAAATTTGCAAATCCGTTTTAAATCCGCTAAATTAACCGAGTTATTCATATGTTTGATATTATATCGCGTAAAAATATTCCCTCCCTTATATTCCATCCGGTTCTATAATTTCCAGTTTTATTAAACTCTATCTAAACCGCAATTGATTTTAATTGCACCTTTTAGTACACAGATTATTTCAATTACAAATAATTTCCCAACTATTTGATTTAAAGTAGCTCAATAATCTTAATCGCCTTTTAAAACAACCGTTTAGATTTAAACTGTGTAAATTATATGCTATCATTGTTTAACTGCAATAACATCGTCTATGATAATATTAGTTTAGGATCCAACACCTCCAGCAAAATATTGATTGCCGGGTTCTTGTTATCCCAAATATTTTTCCAAAGCTAAAGCTACTAACAGAACAAAAAGCATTTTATTTTAATATTTATGTAAAATGGCTCTGCATTTTGCAGACTCTTCACGTCACAATAAAATAGCCCATTCTTTAGCATTCATTTTATTAAGGGTTGAATAATCGCCGAGCGAGAATCATTCTTTTATAAGGCAAAAAGGAGAGAAACAACAACTATTGAATTATTAGAATAACAGTAAAGCCTGTTTGACGTTCACCCATCCCCGAGTTGTATGTTAACTTCTTAAAACGGAAGTGTCCTTTGTAGAGAGTTAAAAGTTGCTATAAAAAAGCGGATATTTCAAATGCGTTTCTCTGCTCTTCATGCATTTAAAATATGTTGACCAAAATGAACGAGCTTTTTATAAATAATTCATGAACAACGACGAAGTCTACGAGAGTTCCACGGAAAGTTTCATCTCGAACTGCGTTTGAGTGCGGTGCTGATGAATTGGAAATTGATTAATAACATCTCTTAAGGGGTTCTATTATGGTATTATCCGAAAACCCGACACATTTAGCAATACCGTCGCCGACTAAAGCACTACCCATATTTTATTTTTGAATAACATATAAGCATTACTTTTTCATAGCCTAATGTCGGATTTCTTCTTCAGCATTTTCCGAGTTTTACATATTTTTATACAAACCTTTCTATTATTTATTTATTGTTGCAAAAATTTGAATAGCAGATTTCGTCCAGGTCACATTTAAATCATTTTATCTGCTTTAATGTAGCCGAAGAATCATTTACCATCCGTAATGAAAATTATGGAAAATTATGTAATATTAAAAATTCTCAGTTCAAATTTTATTTATTTTGGTAATAACATTAATACATTAATTTATTCATTTTTACGAAATAAATTGTTTTATTCCGATAAAATCGGATCGTATATTATGTAAATGTTAGTTTATATTTTGATAAGATAATAAAATATCTAGTAAACAAACATATAGTATAACATAATGATGTACTATATTAACACTATCAAAGTAATCGTTTAATGTATTTATTCGTCAATATAAATCATAAATTATTATTAAATATGTATAGGTACTAAAATTCGATTTTATTAACCCGGCTAGTTAATTCTATGTTTTAATCAAGCAATCAATGTATAAATCTTCAAAATATACAAAGATAATTTAATAAATTAAGAGATTCCTGAATTGAGCGTGGCGTTGAATAGACGCAACTTTGAGTATTTACCTGGATTCGAAAAAATTCGAGTTAAAGTTTAAATTAGAACGATTGAGAGAGGAAGGGACGAAGAAAAAATTCTGTATTGACCTGCTTAATAAATTTATTTTATGAATCGTATAATTTTTCCTGTATAACAGATTATTCCAATTTTACCCTCGCTCCATCTAAACCTTTTGCTCCTATGTTAGTAATGTGGTAAAGAACTCCGTTATCCTCTTCAGGTAAAACTACCCCATCGACAGTAATTTTTGCGCATGTCACGTAGAGTTCGTCTAAATTGGCACCTCCAAAAGCGACGGAGGTGATCTAAAATTTCGATATTAGCCCAAAAATCAATTAAAATTCAAAAATTTACCTGTTTTCCTGGAAGTTGAATTTCACCAAGCAATGTTTCGGGCTTTTTAGTACTAATCTTAATGACCCTGTGTCCGTTAAAAATAGCAACCCATAAGTTTCCATCAGTGTCGATGGCTTGTCCATCGGCAAAACCATCGATATTGTGTTTGGCTAAGGTAAAGAGCGACTGACGATTTGCTTGAAAAAAAGATTACAGTCAAAAATTCAGGACCAATCGCAAAGGCTTACAAATTGTTTCCGTATCCTTATCATAATCAAACTGGTCGACTCTGCCTTCTCCAGAATCGATGTAATAGAATTTTTTGGCGTCTGCACTCCAAGCCAAACCGTTGGAAATATGCACGTTGGACAGATGCTTTTTAACTTGATTTTTCTTGCCAAAACTGTAGAAAGACCCCGTGGTATCCAGAATTTTACCTCCTTTTTCGATTGACATTGTTCCTTTAAACATCGAAATTAAAAAATTAGTTTTTTTAAATTTGAAGTAACCTCGTAGATTATAGCGTTATCTAAATTAAAATCGTTATTATAAATTAATGTAACAACTTCAAATTGGGATTATTTTAAGTCTAAGCATTCTATAAATTTATTACTCAATTACGATTACAGAAAGTTAGGTCATTTCACGTTGTTTTTGCTACCTGCCCAAAGTTTTCCTGTAGGATCGGCCTTTCCGTCATTAACTCTATTGCCATCCAAGTTTGTATCAACTTCAGCAATTTTTTCTATTTCAGAAACACTTGTGCTAACTCCATCCCACTTAAGAGAAACGATTTCTCGGCCCATACTTATAACAAATCGATCATCGCTCCCTTCCACTGGAATTATAAACCCTACGTGCGCCCCTAAAATTAAACAATTAACAATTAATTAAATAGGTTTGTATTTTAAGCAAAATTAAATACTTCTTGACGACAGATTTTCTTTGAAGTTTTTTTAATCAACTATTTTATTGTCTCTCCGCACGGCCGCTTAATTTGGATCCTTTACAACTAAATGCATTCTTTACAAAAGTGAAAGTAAATAATACGAATTCTTAACAACAAAGTACTTTGAAACACAATCCCGGTTTCAGTTCAATATTGAAAATCGTGCTAACGAATGATAAACGACAAATATTTAGAACTTAATTAAAAAATTGAATAATAGGCCTATTGCTGCTTAATTAAAATTTAAAGTGGATAATTTAAAATTTTAAGCCACTAAACGAATAATCCGGCAGAATTTTCAATAAGTAAATAAGATACCATCGCCCTGTAGGTATTCAGGTGATGCAGTGGTTAATCGGTAAATACCCTAATTCGAAAAAATTTTAAATATTAAATTTAACATTTAAATTTTTAATGATTTTCAGAGTAACACAAAGAATGTTGATAATATTAAACGCTAGGAATATTGAACAAAGAGTAAATTATTTTTTAAGTCTTTTTTAAATTTCTTTCTATTCATCCAAGTGAAAATAAATTCAATTTTGCATAATTTTTCCGAAACTTTTGTTACTGCATTTTATTTTATGGAATTTTAATTAAAAGAAATCTCAGTAAATTATTATTAGCTTATGTAATCTGGGCGGTCTTAAAAGGTTATCGGATTTATTGTTTATCGCAATACAAAAATAATATTTTTATTGATTCTTATTTGTTTCATAATAAGTGTTAACGAGAAAAAAAATTGGTTACCATGGTCAAGTTTAAGTGTCGAAGACCTCTGATTTATTAATTAATATAATTTTTAAAATGGAAAATTCTTACCTAGGTTTGCTTTGCTGTGAAAATTTGTCGCCGGTACGTATTTATGTATGGATTCTCCAAAAATGTCGACGTAGTACAAAGTTTGAGTTTTGGCGTCCCAATGAGGACCTTCCCCAAGAATGGTGTTTACTTGTATTTTATTAATTACAGGCTTCATCTGCAAGGGACAAATGATTACTAATTTTAGTATAAATTCAAATAATTACCGTTATTTTGATTGATTCTCAAACACCAAATTAATGCAGTCCACCCGTTTTGGAACTAATCAACTATTCAACTGTGGAATGTGTGAAACAATTGGTTGCTTTTCTATATTATACATCTGACCTTCAGTATGTCAAACAAGCGATAATTACTTGAAACAACATAATATTGAGGAGAAGTAAATAATACAGAGTGTTCCAAAAAACAGTTCCAATTTAATATTTTGGGGTTGAATTTTGATTAAATAGGAGGCTTCAAATGTACAAAATAATGAGATAAAACATAGTAAGCAAACTTTCGTAACCATTTTATCCCTTATTTCATCAATTATGGAACACTCTATAGCAAAAGAGATTTAAAATTACTGCATTGCGAATGTAGTACTCTGGAAACGTGATGAATTACAAAGATAAACAAGGTAGTTGATTTAAAAGGGTAAACAGTTTTGTCCGCTAATGTAACAGTTTGTCAATTTTATTAACATAGAAATAAATGCGTAATTAACTATACTTATACATAAAGCGCTTTAAAGTAGTTTGTTTGTATTTGGTTAACAACTTGCTATAAAGCATAGAGATTCTTTTCCTCCAGGGAATGGGTTGAGCCAAAGTTGTGAAGTGTACTTGTAAAGTTAATAACTAATAAAGAAGATTTTAGTTTGCAAAATAAAATACTCATTTTAGAAATATGGTGCAAGTTAAATAAAATTTTCTCTGCAAGGCTAGATATCAAGCACTTTCACTTCGTCAATAAAACTGGGTTTTCACAGTAGGTGTATGAGTACAGTGTACGACAGAAATTATTATAATAATTTTTCACCTTTAATTGGGTTTCTTCTTTCAAATTTTTGCAATAATTTAATCTTTTTACCATAGACCAGAAGGGTACATGAAAGAAATCTTTGCAAAAGAAAACCTAATTATTTACCTTATTTTCGGAACATCCATCCCCTTTTGTTTTTAGCATGAGACTCTTTAACTTAATTACTTGTGATGTTGAATAATTAAAAGCAATAATTTGTCAATTTTAAAAATTTATAATTTTATCGAAAAGTTAAGCAAAATTTTATCTTACAAATACACAGCTAAATAAATTTTATGTAGCATTTAAATTTCAAATTTTGATGTTTTTGATCATCACCCGTTTACATCGGTTTACCAATAAATCAATTCCGTCTTATTGCAATTTTGGTCTTATTTAAATTTTAGTAATTCTTTCAACCACCTAGACAAAGTTGCAATTTTTAATGGTAATTTATACAAATTTTATAAATCAATTTTATCGTGGTTTCAAATTTTACGAAAAATTAATCGTCCGTGCACTTAAATTGTTCTCACCCATAATTAGAAGTTTTCATTTGTTTGTTGTTGTTTCAATTTACCATTTCACCTTTTGTGAGAATCTGGTGTTCATACGTTGCCTTACTCGTTCCTGCTATTGCTGACGATTATCTTTGGTCGTGATTAATTGTGGTTTTTCTTTTTGTTGAAAAGTATTGGCACAAGCACTCTTACTCTGAATTTGTAATCTTCAGGTAAGTTAAATCTTTTAATTGTATTTGTCAATTACAATTAAAATTCAAATTATTTAAACTTTTGACTCTGGGCTTTTAAATTTTCGAACTTGACGAGTTGACGGTTTTACCCAGAATGAATTATTTCACCAATTTTTCTCCCTCCTTGATTTTTGTACTTTTGAAAACTTTAATTCTCCCACTTAATTTTGGTGGGAATGCAAATTCGTCGCACTACGCATTGGTTGATTTTATTGCACTTTAATTTTTATACACAAATTAATAATTGATTGAATTCTCATCGACTTCATTGATGATTATTGGCATTTGTCTTTTCATTCAAAGATCTTGGACCAAAAATATCTTTTATACTCATAATAATTGAAAGCTCAACTCAAAATTTCCTTAGCTGTGCTTTTCAACTTTGAACAATCATTTAATCTAAAAAATATGAAACCGAATTATTCATCACCACGGATGTTCAGTTAAAAGAAAAATCTCACATGCTTAAAACAAATTATCCACTTGAATGTTTTTAAATTAATTTCTGTTTTTAAAATATTATTTACAACTTAAGATGCTTATGCAAAATGAAATTTTCAAAGCCGAAAACTCTAGTACTTGACATTGTTTTTTCTTAGTTTATAGTTTTCTCCGTCACAGCGCTCCAATAGCTTCATTTTAATTGTATGCAGAATCAGTTCACCGTTGCACCTAGACACTCTTTTTAATTTTTAATTGAATTTCATATTTTGTTTTACAGCAACATTTCAGATTTTAATTGATAACTTGCTTCTCAAAAAGAATTAATTTCATTATTGTTGGAAAATATAAATTATTTCCTTTATAGATACTTGATACTGACTCAAGTATGAAATCGATGATTTTGATTAGTTTTCAAGTTGGAGATAAATAGCAATTTATTACATTTTTTTAATAAAAAATGGATATAAGATTTTAGATAAATGAAGCAACAATCAAAATTTGGAAGTTGGATTCAATTTGATTCAGCCATCCTTAGCTTATAAAATAATATATAACTATAATATTAAAACACAAAGAAAAAATATCAGAAGTTTTCATTATGTTAAATATCAAAGTCCTGTCAGTAACATTCTAAGAAAGAAAAAGCTTTTGTTGTATAAGTTGGATCATAACATGAGGTAGGTAGTCATATAAAATATAACTTTACACTAAAACGCTTCTTAAATATTAAATTCAACTGGAAAGCTTTTTATTTTATAATAAAAACAGAACGCTAACAATAAAAACTACTTTGTAACAGTAATATACTTCTGAAAACTGCATCGCGTTAAATAATGAGGAATCCGCTACTTGTTTTATTAAAAATTAACAAAATTTAACAATGTGGTCTACGAAAGTGATAATAAAAGGAACAATAAAAAAGAACAAAATTGGTTTTTTATGTGAATATTTGTGACAAAGACGTGATGGCGTAAAGACGCCTATACCTACATAGCAGACGAATTTTTAAAATTGATTTTCATTTAAAGGGTGGAAATAATGAGAACGGCTCTATTATGTATAGGGGACGCTAAAAATTTACGAGATAAGTTTTGCCATGATTATACTACTTAAACTATTATGACTGCGATAATAAAATATTTTTTATTTTCTTCAACTATTACAGATAATGGAATGTAAATGTTAATATAAGTACGGAAACCTACTAATAGGAAATTCTTATTTGAATTCAAGTCTGTATCATTACATTAAATCTACAACCTAAATTGAACGGAAGCAATTCCATTCACAAAGTAATATAGCATTATTATTACGCTAAATTATTATTTATGAAACTTTTACATACATCAAAATAATATCCCATTTTGTTTTGTACCAAAATCATTTTTTTAAACGTCTGATTGATCACAAACCATTTGAGTCAATATTCTGATACGATAAAAATTATTTTCGAATTACATTGCCTAATATCTTCGCATGCTCCTTCGCATGTATTATTTACATGCCATGTATTATTTTTAAATTTATTTCAAATCATCACAAAACTTTTCCATACAATATAAAATCAATTATTTGCTTAAACGTTTGGTGGAAAAATCTATTATGTTCTTGCTTGAAAAGGGAAAATTAGTGTGAAAATGGCTACTCAGCAGTCAGCACTCACTCTGGTTCCAAACGCTGTCGAGGTAAGTCGTCTCAAAAAATTATTCTTTGTTTTTATTATTCTCTATAATAATCGAAGAATCGTAGATGGAAACCTGACATTATTTTTTGAAATTATTCTCGTTGTAACAGAACGTCATTTCATACTCCATATTTATAAAATGAAAGAGTGATAGTAATGTTACGCTGGAATAAATAAGACAGGCTTGCTGTGGTTTTAAAGGAATTACAATGAATGAACATTGAGAAAGCGCTAGATTCTAGATGCTAATTTTTCAGCATAAATATTAATTTAGGTTAGTATTATCTTATATCTCGCATTTCTCATTTATTTCAACTAAAATAGTAAGAGTTTTAAAATAAAAATATGGTTTAAAATTTCTTACTTCATGGCATACATGCGATTTTCAATAAAGACATACAATATTGGTTTATGTGTAAGTAGTAAATTTAATAGGTTTTTGTAATGAGAGCAGACATGCAGCTTAATCTTTTTATAGCAAGCCAAAGTGCCATCAACCTCCCGCCCGCTCTTCATTAAATTAACGATGCGATGGAGTGTTCGTTACCTTTATATCTCTGGTATCAAATGTAATATTTCCTTCAGGGTTATAATTCTTATTTTTTGTCACCAGTCGAGCGTTTATTACCCACCGCACCTGTACAAGCAAACATGCAAGTATTGTATTCAGCAAAAATATTCATATAAAAGTAGGTAGCAGTTAATCACAGATCATAAAATCAATAATTATCAATTTTTGCCACAATTGGCGTTACAAGCGCGGAGTTAGCTGCATATATTGTTCATGATTCAATCATAGGTGGATGCAGGTAATTAAGGTTGCAAGATTTAGTTTTTCTTAAAAGAATAAAGGCGGTGTGAAGTTTTGCAATAAAATTAATGGTTTTAAAAATTTTTACGATATGCCGGTTAATATTTCGAGACGACGAGCCGACTATCCCCGGAAGGGAAGGAAATATATAATATTAGTTATTTTGGTGTGCTTCTGCTTTTTTTCTTGTTCTAAAAAACTCGAAATTAATGCAAATTTTCCTTTCTATGTGACATGGTTTAACTACCTTGATATTCTCCATCTTCCCTTCGTTCCTATACATAATCAAACTCCTTATTTATTCATTAAAATAGTAATTTCTGGTTTTGCAGTGGCTGGTATGTAGTAGCAGGCGCATTGAGTAGAAAATAAACCCGCAAAATTGTTATTAGTTTACTTGGATGGGACACCCCAGAGATTTTGCGTGTCTCTTTGATCGGTGTTGCATTTGTAATGAATGTAGTAGAAAGTCGTTTGCTGATGCTAGTTAAATCAGGTTACAGTGTTACATTATAAGACACATTCTGGATTATCATCTACCGCCAGACGTATGATTTGCGATTTAGTTCCGACACCGATTTTCATGCCATGAAAGTTAGTTAAAACCCTTGCAGTTACAATCGTAATTAATGGTCTTCTACTTACAGCTGACATCCCCTCTAATTTAGCATATGCCAATTTTTTACTTGCGTGAATCCCCTAATATTTCCATCAATCTTCGGGGGATTATTTCACGATGGTAATTGTGAAGTGATAAACCTGCCCTTATAAGTATTTAATTAACATATCGGCAAAACTCCAATGATAATGGTAAAGTTTAGGTGTTTCATTACGTATTCATAGATACATAACTTATATATTCTATTACATTATGCATTTAATATAATCTGAATTTCAAATTTAATTTGCTTTCAAAATGCAATAACAATTGCATTAAACTTTACTTTCCCATATTTTCAGTTAACTATAATATCGTACGCGATATTAAATTTTTCGAAATTTAAATTTTTTTTAACTGGCCATAAAGTATAACTTTTAATTAAATAAAAATGTCATTTTCGTGCTTAACACAGGTATTAATTATTTCGACTAGGTGAGTGAACGCATGCAATACTAATTACCATATAAATTGTTTTGTCGCATTCGAAATCGGATTAGCGCTAAATTTTTTAAGCAAACTTGCAACAATAAAGTTTCCCGCTGAAAGGGCCAATGCGGAAGTTATTGAAAATATGGAAAATAAAATTACCTACTATGCAAAAAAACTTTTTTATGTCGGACGTAAAACTCGGCACGATCGATGAGCCATTCAAAAATACCTGCAACTTAAAATTTTATGAAAACACTATCGGAAATGCTTGCTGAAATAAATAAAAGTACGGTTACATTTTGAGTGTTTCAGGTGATCACCCAATACAAAAAGAACAAAGCTGTAGCCTTTATGGTATTTACTCTTTTAAAAATTTATTTCTAGTGGTTTACAGTAAATTTAAAGTTGGTTTAATAAAAATCGTAAAGCATAAGGACGATAAATTTTAAAAAGTACGTGACTTGATATCTATAAGAAAGCTTAAATTTTTAATAATCTAGACAAACGACTAAATATTGTAGATATTAATCACAAAACTTTTGACTTCTCAGTCCCTGGTTTTTCTTTGGAACGTCAGGCTTAAGAGAAAATTAATAATATAGGTGTAATCCCTTTATGCGCCTTATCAATTTATATCGTACATAAATTTTATAATCAATTACACGCAAAAAACTCGCGAGCTTAAAGTTAAGATTCCTTTAGAATACCCGACGTGCTTGTCCCAGATTTTCATATATTTTAGATTTTCCAGTGTATCACGTGCAATAATCCGGAGAGGTATTTGGAGGTTCAAAGAACAACAGGAGTCCGAGAATATCCTTAGGGTAAAACGCAACAAAAATTGAAAATTTTATTCAATTTCTACCCAAATTTTCTTTGTGGTAAATACTTCTTAATGCCGATGCTTTTGAATTTAGCATAATAAAGTTTATTTCGCAAACTTTCGGATAAATCAAGTCAGTCAGTGGGTCATGGAATGCGCATACTTCTGAGGTATAATCCCGCAGGAGATCATAACGACTTTCCTTTCGTGAAAATTTATTTGCACAAAAATAATTTGCAAAAAATTAAATTCATTAAATGTGACACAATACCTAATCAAAAGAAAATTATTCAACTATTTTAAAAACCCCTAACAAGAATTACAGGGTAAATATACAAAATCCTAAAGGACTGTAAATCACAATTAATCTAAAAAAAAACCTGCTTTTTAAGTTCTGTCGTGGTAATAAATCATAAAAAAGCTTCGTCTTTTATATTTTTGTTCTAAATTTGCACCTCAAATTATAACGGAACAAAGTAATTCTTTGCAGAACAAATACTAATTACAAAAGCTTTAAAATTCGATATTTTTTGTGCTCATTTAAAAGTTCAGGTTAAAAATTATAATTCGAAAATGCAAATACTATTTTTTGTTGACGCTCTGCTTGTATTTGAGGTAAAATCAAATCTGTCGTGTGAAACTGGCTGAAAACAAATCTCACAACGATTTTTTCATTCCTATACGCTTTGGGACATCCTTACAGAGATTTGTGGTTAAATTCACGTTTGTGAAGGATTTATTGAAGCTGGGTTCTTTAAATTTTTAATGGGAAAACTCACTTTGTTTACCCAGTTTTATACACAACATATTCAAAGTACGAATTTATATAAGTTTTTAAAATGAATTTCATCATTTTGACGTTAAATTATTCAAAATAACCAAAATGCCATTAAAAATAATTGAACTTAATTATTAGCTTTGCCAGACCATTGCCCTTTGGCTAGGCCTTCAGCCTCGTTTTGATTTAACAATTTATCGACATTATTTGCTCAAAAAATTTCAACAAAGATAAAACAACAAATTTTAAAGATAAATCAACACAGGTTTTGAAAATGCAGAAAATTAAATGTTTTGTAATATCAATCGATCGAGGACAAGAATGTAAATAAACAAATATAAAAAAAAATAATAATCTTTACTCTTGGATTTCTGCGGAATTTAATACATTCACTGAGTTAGTTCAACGCTCAAGTTTAAAGAAAAAATACCAGTTCGAATGTTCAGTATTCAAAGTTGCACGGAAATAATTCTAGGAGAATTTTAATAAAATCACGCAAATATCAAATAAAAAACTGCAGCTCAAGCGATAGGTTAATCGGGGTCACCAGCGCCATATTGGCAATGGGCCACTAATGCCGCCACATTGAGTAAGTCTTAATCAATTCGATTTAATAAAAATCTTTCGTTAACAAGCGGAATCAGACAGCATTTATAATCTGACATATATTTACGTTTTCGAGTTTGTAAACTTTGTGTACAGCATTCACTCTATTAAAACGCCATATCATGTTGAAATTAAACTGAGAATAAACTTGCATAAACTAATTTTGTTAAACAATGAATTAGTGTCACTCTAGGCGATTGTATCATTTATGTTTTTTGATGAGCTTGGTACTATCTACAAAAGTTTTTGAAAATAATACATCAGCAGGTAGGTAAAACTGATAATAAAACGTAACGTAGCGTAACGTAGTGTTAGTTTTTATTTCAACAATTAAACAGGTGTTTATTATTTCTATTTTTACCTACTGAAAATTAATATAATACCATGTTGAGTTATGTGTCCCTTTGGATTCATGATCCAGTAATAAATTACTGTTGTGTTTTCAAGAGGCAGTGGTCTTCATCACGAAGAATTGTTTTAACGTCACCATATAGGAAAAACTCGTTTTTATTATCTAAAAAAAAATTGCATATCAATTAAAATTATTTCAGAAGACCTCCATACCATCAGCATGGTCTCCAAAGACAGGTACTGAGAGTATCCCACTTCCAATCTCAAAGGTCTTTGAGTCTGCATCATCAGTATTAATATGGTCTTTTTATTACTAAGATTGCAATTGTACCAATCGCTTTCCCATATTTCATCGCTCACTCCGGAGTTCTGAATAAAATAATTTAGTTTACCTTTTTTCGGGAAAAACATTTTTAAACTTACCTGCAAGTAAATTTCGTTTCCAAACCAATAATTTACTGCGACCTCCGGAGTAGTTGTGCACAAGAAGTACCATACATTTTTCAGCAGTTGAAAGGACAATTCCTCCTGAAAGTCAAACTATCAGTCTCGAAAATTTTGATAATGTTTGCAATTTACCGTAACAATTTCAAAACCAACCATAGCGGTATGCGCTATGCAAAATAAAAACGTGAAGAAGTTCAAAAATTTCATGATTCCATTCAGATCTGTAACAAATCTAAAAAATCTTAAATCAAATAAAATTCCAATACATCATGATTGCTCTTACTTGCGAATATTTTTGTAATAAATAATAATTTTGCGCAAATTCTGACGTACTTCCTTATCGTTAAACTTGGTATTGTCAATTCCGTTCCTTATTTCGTATTTCAAAATCTCCAATTGGCTTGCTGAGAAAATCATCAAACTGAAATACGCCATGTTACTGGAGTTGATGTAAAAAGTTATGTAAACTCCTCCCCAAAAGTTCCAGATAAACGAGTTTATGTAATGGTCATTTAAATTAAACGGTAACCAAGAGTCCACGGGCAATCTCCATTCCGATTCTGGATTTGATATTTTCATAACAAACGGGGAGATAGTAAACAAAGCAGCGTTAAGAATCACCGAAAAAATAATGGCAATGTGCAGTTTGTTGGAAGTTCTGGCATGCTTTATTAACGTTTCTTTTATTTCTTCTTTTTTTCCCTCCAGAATATTTCTTTCAGTAATCAACGTCCTTTGGATTATGTGTCTGAAGGTGGGCAACTGTATAGCCCAACATTTTACAATACCAATTGAAAATTGAAATCCTATCGAAATGTTGCTTACCATGTTTTTCATGCCAATATGGTAGCAATTTGGGAGTTCCAAAAACATGGATGCTGTTAGAGTGATCGTAAAAAATAAACCACAGCCATAAAGACAACGTTGTATTACAGTCGATAGAGATTTGCTTTTTATCTTTAAAGGCCAAATGCCAATGAATATGAACATTAACACTGGGTACTTGAGGTAAACGCTCAACATGATGGACGATGTGTCTACTTGCAAATCGCGTGATTTAATGATTGGCTATTGGCATAAGAAAACCTCACGGTGTATGCAATTGTTATTAAAAATTAATATCGCGTGTTTTGGTGGATCGACTATTCGTTGGTCTTGAGAGATAATAACAGTTACAGGTACTTTTCTTATACCGGAGACGATAATGGGCAAAAAAAGCTTCTGCATTTAATATCTGCATATTTAAATAATCTCCATTCTGTTTTTCCCATCGAACAATTTTTATAAATAATTTTTGATTTCCAACTCTTTATTCAGAGCTATCAATACAAAACCAAATACGCCGCACAGTTACAAAATTAATAAAATATCGATACGAATATTAATTTTGTTGCAAGTAAGTAAAAAAATTTTAAAATAAAAAGCAAAGTTGTTATAATGTTGAAAAACATATTGAACTCCCTCTCTTCCTTATCTTCTCGACAATTTTAATATTAAGTCTAAAGACAAACGCATACAGGATATTATGATATTTTAATATATATTATTTTAAAAATATATATATTTTTTCCTTGCATAGTGAGGGTGCTCAGATAGTGCGAGGTGCAGAAAGCAACAATTGTAACAGACAGGGAGTCTATTGCTTAATTAAGATAGTAACATTTACACTAATTACCTAAACAAAATTAACCAGCCATTTAATTTACTTCAATTCTATGTTTGATCAAATGAAACTGAGTTAAGGTGATCGCATACGACAAACTGGACTTCAATATCTGAAACATTCTGCATAGTACCTACCATAAAATGCAATTAATTTGGTAAGTACCAGTATCATGGTTGTCATGGACATGTAATAAAACCCTCCCACAGATAATCTTAGTGGTTGTTGCATCCGCATCATCATGATAATTAAGATTTTCTTAATTTCGGTGTTACAATTATACCAATCACTTTCCCAAATGGCGTTAAGCAGTTTCTCATTCTGGAGAAGTCGTAATTTAATATTTTAAATTATTATTATTATTTTTATATACTTACCTCGATGTAAATTTCATTCGCATACCAATAATAAAAAAATAATTCCAACATGCAGCATACCAAGTAGCATACATTTTTTACTAGCGGAAAAGACAAACTTTCCTAAAAGTATACGAATAACAGTATTTAAAAAACGTATACGTTTAAAACCGACCGCTCGGTACTTACCGTTGCAATTTCGAAACTCGTCATAGCGGTGTTTACAACAAATATTAGAACGGCTAACAGCATGGGATATTTCAAAATTCCATTAAAGTTTTTAACAAATCTGAAAGACTGAAATTAGTAGAACATATTTTCAGGTTTTATTTTATTTACTTCAAAATGTTTATGTGATAAATAACGGCTTTACGTATATTTTGATATATTTCATGATCGGTAAACGTTTTAGTATCAATTCCTTGCAATATATCCTGTTTCAAAATTCTTAATTGACTTGATATGAAAATCATCAAGCCCAGATATGTAGTGCTGGTAGCAATAACAATAAAAGCAATTGGTACTCCTTGGATACAGCACCAAGCAAATACAATTTTATAGTTCTCGTATTTATCAAATGGTACCCATATATCGAAAGGTAACAGTGGTGGATCTTCTGGATCACCAAGATCCTTTACTTGGATTATCACAGGAATAATTATAAAAAAACAAAGGCAAGTCACAGCGCAGTACCACACAACTCTGCTGATGATGTAGTTCAATTGGACGTATTCCATGTAAAAGTTTTTGATATCGTCCGAACCATGTTGCAAAATATTTCTTTCGGTAACTTGCACTTGCTGGATGAGATGTTTCATTCTTCGTAAAGCACAAACCCAAACTTGGATAAGATTAAAAGCAAACTGGCAACCGACAGATACGATGTTTCCCAACATCTTCAAACCATGCCGGAGTGCGTTTGGAATTTCCATAAACATGGTTACCACTAAGATGGTTGCCAGAAACATAGCCAAACCAAAGTAACAGTTGTATAAGAATAACAAAATCTTGTTTTTTGTTTTTAATGGCCAAAAACCCACAATTTTGAAACTGTCAATTGCGTACTTTAAGAATACACTCATGATTGATCTGAATTTTGGTATGTATGGAAAATTCAATGTGTACTGTAAATCTGCTGTATTATTAAGAGCTAGAAAAACAAAAAAGGAATTTTTAGTTGGGTTTTTAATAATTTACAAAGCTTTGATATAAAAATCACCTGATAAATATTAAATAAAATTAAAAATTTACAGAAATCAGGGTTATTCAGGCAGATATGCCTTGATTTTCGTGCTTATTGTACTTGTACTCTCCGGATTGGGCAGGAAAAACACTGGAACGTATTGTACTTTAGACAGATTCACTGAGGTAAGTAAATCCTTCGGAGATTCAAGTAAAAGTGTGTGAAGTGCAATGCAGTCAAAGAGCATCGCAAGTGTTTCTTATTCCGAAGAAAGCATAAAGCAATAAGCAAATCCAGATTAAAGGTTGTTTTAATTTTATTAACATAAAAATCAATACAGGCTGGAGACTTAAGGGTTACGAATTGAATTTAATCAAAAAATAATAATTAGAGAAAGTTCTTTACGTTAAAGTTACTGCTAACTCTTGGGTTTTGCAATCCATGCTCGTAAAACATAATTAAATAATTAACCAATAAGATAAGATATTTATTTACATTACAATATTATAATTTCAACGTAATTCTGAATTATTAGCGTGGTGTGTAGAAAACAATTCTGACCGTTGGGAAGTCTGCAGCCTAACCAAGACAGTATTCACCAGACCCTTATTTTAATTTTTATGTTTCATCGAGTGAAACTGAGTTAAGGTAACCGCATACGATATACTTGATCTCAATATCTGAAACATTCCGGTATTACCATAATAATTACATAAATACGTTAAGTACCATTATCATGGTTGCCATGGACATGTAATAAAAATCTCCCACGGACAATCTTAGCGGACGTTGGATCCGCATCGTCATGATCATTAAGCTTTTTTTAATTTTGGTGTTACAATTAAACCAATCGCTTTCCCAAATGGCATCAACCAGTTTTTCATTCTAGAAAAGCAGTAAGATTTTCTTTTTTATAATAGTACTTTCAAACTTACCTCGATGTAAATCTCATTCGCATACCAATAATAGAAAAACAGTTCTAATACCGCACATATCAAGTAGCATACATTTTTCACTAGTGGAAAAGACAAACTTTCCTAAAAGTATACGAATAACATATTGGTTGACTTCGAACGTATACGCTTAAAACCATTCGGTACTTACCGTTGCAATTTCGAAACTCGTCATAGCGGTGTTTACAACAAATATTAGTACAGCTAACAGCATTGGATATTTAAAAATCCCATTGAAGGTTTCCACAAATCTAAAAGACTGAAATTAGTAGAACATATTTTTGGATTTTATTTTTTTACTTCAAAATTTTTATATGGTAAAGGACAGCTTTGCGTATATTTTGGTATATTTCATAATTGTTAAATTTTTTTGTATCTATTCCCTGCGTAATTTCGTATTTCAAAATTCGTAATTGGCTGGATATAAATATCATCAAACCAATATACGTGCAGTTGGTTGCAATGACAACAAAAGCAATTGGCAATCCTTGGATAGAGCACCAAGCAAACACGATTTTGTAGTTTTCGTATTTATCAATTGGTACCCATACATCGAAAGGTAACGGTAGTGGATCTTCGGGATCAGCAAGATCCTGTACTTGGATTATCACAGGAACCATTATAAAAAAACAAAGGCAACTCACGGCGCTGTACCATACAACTTTGTTGATGGTATAATTCGTTTCAACGTATTCCATGAAGAAGCTTTTTATATCGGCCGAACTACGTTGCAAAATATTTTTCTCGGTAACTTGCACTTGCAGAATTAGGTATTTCATTCTGGGTAAAGCACAGACCCAAACTTGGATTACACTAAAGCCAAACTGGCAGCCGACAGATACGATGTTACCCAACATCTTCAAACCATGCTGAAGTGCGTTTGGAATTTCCATAAACATGGTTAACACCAAGATGGTCGCAAGGAACATAGCCAAACCAAAGTAACAGTTGTACAAAAACAGCAAAATCTTGTTTTTTGTTTTTATTGGCCAAAAACCCACAATTTTGAAACTATCAACTGCGTATTTTAAAAGTACACTCATGATTGTGTGTGGGTATGTCACAAAATGAATCTACTTTATGAAAACTAGTAGGAATATCTAATTTAGATTAATAATTTACGGAAATATTAATACTACCAGAATCTCCTATTGATCATAATAAATAATATGGTGAATGTACGAGGTTCTTGCAAATTATTCCTTTTTGTACTGGAATTGTTTGTTTCACTTATGTCCTATTAGCCTGTATTCTTGCTTGTAAATTAATCCACCAATGAGTTGATTCCTTAGCGTAAAAACAGCCATCTGCACTTTAAATCCAAAAAATAAAATTTAATAATTTTCTGAACACATCCTGTAGGACAACGCACGTAATATTAAATTCCATAATTATATGCTCCTTTTCTTGCAATTTATTTCTATAAAATATTATGTAGATACTAATAAGTGGGTGGAAACGATAAAAGTATTTGTTTCCTTTTATGTTAAAGAACTGTAAAAGCTTAATTAAAAATTTATTTTTGAAAAGGATGTACAGCAGACACGCCCCGATTAAAACATTAAATATACATATTTAAATTAAATAAAAATTATTTTCTTCCAGGATAATTTATTAAATCTTTCAGTAATATTGTGAAACGACATTATCATTGAAGTAAAGTATGTCGATATTTTCAGGATAAAGAATTAGATTTGTACAAGTGGAATAATGAAAAGAGGATTTTACCAAAAAAGAAATGAAGAGAAAGGTTTAACACATACGTTTTCACGAAGTCGCTCTATTTTCTTTTGTAAAAACCTATTTTCCGTTTTTTTGGTTGTAAGTCTTCAAGTCAGCTGTTCCGATAATAATTATTATTCGAATTAAAGAGTTACAGAGTTAATTTTTTTTTATATATTTGTTAGAAATAAAATACGTAGGTACGCATACCATAGTATGTAAATACCTACTTGTGGAATAAAAAAACATGCAATCAACTTGATAAATATTTGTTTTCGAGGGTCTTGCATTATAAATTGCAGTGTAGAATACATGAAATTCTAACAACGACTAAATTGTGTCACAAAAATGTTTCAAAAGAAGTTTAAGATGCTGACCGTAAAACTGGTGCTCCAGGAGTTGGGGTAAATAAAAATAAAAATTTAAAAAAATTTGAGTTTACAAAGAACCAAACCAAACAAAGTCCATGTTTTTATTTGGGGGAGACCGGGGCTAATTATATAGCTGCAGGGCTATGTTCACATAGCTGAGCTATTTCGTGAACAAATTAGTTATTATATTACATTGCTTATGATATGTAGTATTTAAAATTAATTTATTTACTCTAAATATCCCTATCGTTGCAGGCTATTTACATCACTTGTGTAAATTCCATTCGATGTAATATACGAATTATAACTAACAAGAACAATAAAATATTTTTTTTTCGATTTTTAAAAAAGTAAATTTTTTTTTGGATTTTAAAATGTATTGAACCTATTAAAAATCGTATAATCGTCATTTGAGCCGAGGTTTGAATTCCTGGTTAAATTTTAGGTCTACGTTTGAAGTAATTTAATTAATTTATTACTGATGATATTTTTAATTTGAAAAATTTTCCACTTTCGGATGCTGAAAAATACATATTTTTTTTAAGTTATTAAATTTTTTTTAATGAAACCCGGCAGTGTTATGACTTAATGCGTAGGTATATTGCAAATTAAATTAAAATGGAACAAACATTGCAAAAATTTCGAGGTGCGACCAGTGGCGGATTTAGCATTTAAGAAGCCTTAGGCGCAATTTAATTTTGAGGTCTCCTCTAAAAATTTTGCTACTCACATCAGTTGTCATTTTATTAGCCGACTTAAAAAAAAATTTTTCAATATGTTTTCCCTATGCTACAATTTCTTATGAATTATGAAATACGTTGAGATAATTATTAATTATTTTCATTACAAAAATAGTTAGATAAAATTACTTTACTTTATTTTAAGAGCTGAATTTTGAGTCTCCCTGGATTTGAGGCCGCAGGCGAACGCCTCATGTGCCGGTTCGAAAATCTGCCACTGCTTGTTGTGCAAGAAAATGTTAAAATGGTTAAGAGAAGAGCGATTTCTCATGAAATTAGGTGACGCGCATATATTGCGCTCTATTAACGAGATTCTCTTGGGATATTTGACTATAGTTTTAAAACTTCGCTGAATGATTCTTATGTGTATGGAACACATGTGGAATTTTTTTTTTCAAAAAATTTTAATCTAAAACACCAAAATTTAATCTTTTTAAATTGCGCTCTATTAACGAGATTCTCTTGGGATATTTGACTATAATTTTAAAACTTCGCTGAATGATTCTTATGTGTATGGAACACATGTGGATTTTTTTTTTTCAAAAAATTTTAATCCAAAACACCAAAAATTAATGTTTTTAAATTGCGCTCTATTAACGAGATTCTCTTGGGATATTTGACTATAATTATAAAACTTCTCTGAATGATTCTTATGTGTATGGAACACATGTGGAATTTTTTTTTTCAAAAAATTTTAATCCAAAACACCAAAAATTAATATTTTAAATTTATACAAAAAATAATGATTAGTTTAAACGCTTTTTTATGGTCACGTGGTGTGTTTTTCATAAAATTGAATATTTTTTCGTTTGTTTCTTCGTCTCTTATACGCTCTTGGATCCTTCGACGATTTAAACCAAACTTGACAAACAAGCCCAGTTTTTCAGTAGCAGGTTAAACCAAAAAGTGTGGGTTAACCAATGATATTGCGTAAAAAACAGCTTTTCAACGTATTTCATTGTTTAACCCAAATTTTTTGGTTTAACCTACAACTGAAATATATGGCCTAACCCGGTAGGACTTGGGAAAGGTTATTGTCAATGGCGGATTTAGCATTTGAGAGGCTCCAAGAGTAATTTAATTTTGAGGCCCACTCTAAATATTTTTACTACTCACATCAGTTGTTATTTTATATTGGTTAATTTTCAATGTGTTTTCCCTATGCCACAATTTTTTATGAATGATGAAATACGCTGTGATAATTATTAATTAATTATTGTCATTACAAAAAAAGTTAGATAAAATTACTTTATTTTATTTTGAGAGCTGAATTTTGATTTTGCTGAAATCCGCCACTGGGTGCGACTAATTTTTCAATTCGCTGGTCAATTTTTTACAAAAAAAAATTGCTTTTGTAATCGCTGAAAGTGTGACTTTCTTTAAACTGTTCTGTGACTCTTGTTTCAGCTGATGATTATCAAAAATGCATTTGTTATAGTAGTTTCAGCTTGGAAACTTCTATATCTATTTAATTAATCTTCCCTGAGAGACGTGTTGTTGGCATAGCGGAACTTGTAATTTGTCAGATACAATCTAGCCTGGAAAGTGCAATGTTTCAAGAAGCGATTACAAAGTGTTGCAAACTTTTAATTCGAAGAGTATTTGTTGACGTTATAAATTATATTTGTGTAACTCGGAATTATAGCGACAAATTTTCAAAACATGAAGAGCAAAATTTTCAGTAGCACGGAAGCAGTATGGATCGCAAAATCCTATTAATAATAAAAACACTTTTCAGTTACTCATGAACTGTTTCTATTTAGTATGAAATAATATATATATATTTTTGTTTCACTAACATTTTAATTTAAACAAATATTTGCTTTATTCTATATTTTTGTTTTGTGGTAAAAAATTTGTTTTTATTACAAAATTTCTACAATCATCAGCAGCAGTTGAATTACGAGTACAGTGGCTTTAATTTACTCACATGCAATGAAAAAAAAAATAACAAAAAAGTTTTCAATTATTACTAACATTTTGAACGAATGCAAACAAATTAAACTATTGAATTAAATTTTACAATATTTTAATTTAACATCCGATAAAATATAGTAACATTTGGGCATTGTTCTCCCTTGTTAATACTTTTTATTAAAATAATTTTAGCGATTTTGATGTTTTTGCCGAAATTGATTTAGTGCGTTAGTTTTCGTAATTTTACCCTTTTTAGAGCTTTTGTAGTATTTCGAAGTAGCACCATTTCTCTTCTCATTTCGTATACGTGTTGATTTATAGGACTTCATACTTTCTCTTGTATATTATGAAGTGTTCAATATTCAATCGAAAAGAAAAAACGATATTCCAATTTCTGCGAATTATTATCATCCAAACCTGCTTAAATGAAGAAATGGTAATAAACGCGATCAAACATTGAATAAAGTTGTCTCTCAGCCAGACAGATTGCAAAATACAAAAAATCCAAAAGAAATCGTACGTTTATAACGTTTAAGATTAAAATTCAGTCGATTCAGCTTCAAGCAACTGTGATATGAGAAGTAAGATTGAAATTCTAAATGTAGCTGTAAGATGATTCACCCTTCTAAATGGTTTATTTCTCTCATACTTTTGAATATGAGAATAGGGAGCAAGATGGATTATAGTTCAAATATTCCAAATAGTTTTGATTTTATTGCACTTTTGAAAATATGAAGAACGATTAAAATTCTCGAGATTTCGCCAAATCACCCCGCATCAACCTTTTGTTGATTATCGGTACGAAATTTTATTATTTTCATGCACTTGCAGACTTTAGCTTTAAGTAAACCTATTTAAAGATTTAACGCGAGCAATTGAAGAAGTAAACCATAGACAAAGTATAACCAATTCTGGAGTGTATTGAAGTATCTAGTTTACCTTTTCTTAAGCCGTACCGAGTATATTTTATACCTTCACAAGAAATCAGCTTACTAAATCTCTAGGGGTTGAATACGCGTCGTTGCTCAAATCGTTACTTGAAAGATGTTTTCTTACTACGACGTTAGAGAATAAAGTATTCCTTTATGTAAAGATTATTTTATCTAAAGTACAAACCTCCATTCATCTTGATCAGTTTAGCTTTTCTATGTATGTACCATTAATATTCAGATTTGTTAGAAAATATCGAGACTTTTTAATAATGCGAACTAACCCCGACTTCCCCTACAGTAAAACTTATTAGCATTTTTGAGAACGTTTGACAAAAGTAACAGTCACCATTTATACAAAAATCATATTTCATCTCAACTGATTATGTCGAATTGCCTTCATTTGCGTTTGCACGTTTTTATACAGTTTTCCTGTTACGTGAAAATGTGGAATTTTCTTCTAGACAGTTTTAGTGACTTCAAAGTTTTAAGTTTTAAAATTTACCATCCATCACGAAATATTCTCAAATCCAGATTCAAACTCTTTAGTGTCTGTCTTAAATTATTTTGCAGTTTTAACTAAACAAAATGTAATAGCTGTTCGATTATTCGATTTCTGAACCAAGATAATAAATCGTTAAGTTACTGGAAGCCGAAGAAAGCTCACCGCATTCTACGAGAGAGTCTGTGGTATTTTATTACACCTAAATTGAAATTACCACAATCCACAGAAAAAAAGGAATGTACAAATTTTCAATTAATCCGATAAGTATTGCAGATTTTCACGGTGAGTCTGTAAGCGTCGCCGTCGTCCATTTTTCATTTAATACAACAGAAAAATTATTAATAAAATTACACTAATCGGAATAATGTTTTACTTTAGCATGCTATTCGTGCTGCTTTTCATGCAACAAAAATTCTATAATAAATTTAATTGTTTTTGTGCAATTAAAGCTTTCGTAGAAATTTACGTACTGCTGGTATGAATTTAGTTTGATTAATTCGGTTCTAATTCCAGTTCCACTGCAACTCTTGCATTATTATTCGGATAAAAGAATACAAAGCTTCAGCCAGAAGATATAATTGAATTCCTACTAATCAACTTAATTTTAATTTTTATTAAAATCTTAGTGAGGCGGAAGCAGTAAATTGCTAATTGGTGTTAGAAATAACACTCAATCATTACATTATCCAACTTCTCATCCAAGTTCTCTGAATATAATTCCTAGAGGAAGCATAAAGCAATTAAGTTATGTTGTAGATACAAGTTCAAAATATGTAATTGCGATATAATAGACGATAAAAATTTATAATAAATTAAAAATACCAGTATAATATAATATATTGTTGTATAAATAGAGCTAGCGTTTCTGTTACTTTAATAACTTGAAGACAAAATAAACACAGGACCTGGGCGAATGGAAAATATTTCACAAAAAAATTTCATAAATATTTTATAGTCCTGCTTATTTAACAAATTTTTCCGTTTGTGCAAAGATGGTAATCGGTTTTTGTAAAATGCATATTTTCTGCACAAAAAACACAAAAAAAAAAATATTTTCCAATAATTTATTATAATATGGGAAAGGAAGTTTAATCCTTGTTTAGTTAATCTCGGTTTAAAGTAACACTGAAATCTTTACATTTTAAGATCACCAACTTATTTTTCCTTAAAACGGTAAAAAAGGTCTTTTGTTTTGAATAATTTTGAATAATATTTTAATCCAAAAAATTTTAAAAATACCAAAAATGTAATTTTTTTCAAGAGCCCTCTATTTTATATATTGAAATGAATTTTCCCGTTACTCAATTTTTGCCAATAGTTGCGATTTTGGAGAAAATTCAAAACTCAAAAATGCGCCCGGCTTTTCCAAAATTAAAAATTTTAAATTCGTTGTAATAATAATTTGTATTTTTATCCGGCGCTGCTTGCAGATAATTAGCAAATAACTTTCCGCACCACAAAAATTTTAATTTTCTAATTTTAATTGCTAAATATCATTCAAATTCTCCAAAATAACTTCTTTCTTCAAAATCAAAACCTTTCGAACTGTTTCAGTTCCAGCTTTGAACTTCACAATCCAAATTAGAATTCAAAATTAAAAATATATTTAAACGCTTTTATTTCGCAAAATTTACTAATTTCCATTCAAAAAATAGAAAAACTATTACGAATTGCGGACTCAAAAACCGGACGTCCGTCCTGTCGCTTCGTTGCCAACTGACACTCCCCCCCCCGTTCTCTCTTTCCATCTCCGCTTCCACATTTTGAAATTTTAAAATTTCAAATTAAAAATAAATATAATTACTTATTATTTTCAGAGATATTAATTTTTAAAATTATGAAGCTGAATTTTGACGATGATAAATCCCATAATTATAAAACCGATGAAAACTTATTTTCAATTAAGCTGCTGAAGAGTTATACATTTAGTATGAACATATAGGGTAAGTATTCCCGTAAAACATTGAATTTTCAGAAAATAAATTACGTTTTTTCAAAATAGCGAATTTCAATTGTTTCAGAAAAACAATTGAAATTGAATAAAAAATAAGGATGGTACGCAGGTACAAACGAGGTACCGAGGTTTAAAACTATTTTGGATCAAAAATTCGAGATAGGGGGGGGCCTAATGCCTATTTTAAATAATATTTTTGAAATTTCTGAAAAACTAAATGGGTACAAACGAAAATAAAGAAGGTACAAACGATTTAAACAATTTTGAATCCAAAATTCAACATTGGGGGGGGGGAGGTGAAATGCACCTTTACAAAATAAAAATTTTAAGGTAGGATATTACCCCTCCAATTAAAGCCCTGTACAAGACTTACATCTTAATTTAAATTTTATTTGCTATGTCATTTTGCTATTACTATCATAATATTGCCCCAATAAGCGTGCAACTCGCCTGCACATGTCTTTCATGTAAATTCTCAATTTTTTAAATTTTTTGTCGTTGCATGAGGAAAGACAGACAGAAATTTGTAAAATTAACCCGCCAAAAAATACAAATAACTTTTAATCGTGAATCTTAGGAAATCCCAGAAAATGGGAATGAAAGTTGGGAACTTTTCGTGACAAGTTTGAAAGATTTGTTTCAGTTCTACCTAGCCCGAAAATTTCAAAAAAAGATAATTAAATTTATAATTAATTGAAAAAACAAGAGTTTTTAGTGGTAGATTAGTTAACAATAGTTATTTGTCGAAAGTGAAAGTAAAACGCATCCAGCGTGTTGGTGCACTAAAGCTCTCATTAAAAGATATCTATGAAAGCCACTCAGATTTCCACAGTTGATGCTATAATTGCAAAAGTTCTCTTTTAGTTTAAAACTTAGTAAACAAAGCGGTTTAAAATTTAATAAGGAAACATTGTATTAAAGCCATAACTTCTCTTTGAATTTGAATCTATTTAAATATTTAATTAAAATCCTTTATCCTTCTTAATTAAGATCATTACGCATATAATACGTTGATTACGTTTTTCTTTTGTAGTTTTCACTTAACTTTTCTATATACTTTCACCTAAATAATATTTGAAAACTTTTGTCATTTTCTTTTAACGAGAGATTAATATTTCCATTTTTAACGTAGAGAAGCTTCCTTTAAACTTAAACCCCTTTGAGCATCTACTTTTAAAAATATTATAAAAATAAAATTAATAAAGAGAAAAAAATTGTAAAATTTACATTAAAACTTATTACACACACAAAATTTTCCCCTACGAAACCTTTGAACAACGCGTTTCAGCTTAATTAAGCAATTCTTCAGACGCGTTATTTTTATAAAAAAAAATTAACTTAGGTTTTTCATTTAAACTCGGTAAAAGCAAAAGCATTTTAGAAAATTTTTGGCTCTCGCATAACAGACCAACGAAATACAATGTTGCGAAAAGATAAATCGTTTTGTGAATTATGTGACAATCTAATTTAAAGTGAATGAATGTTACTTTTTCTTTTAAAATATTTTCCTGCGTTTTTTTTATCTCTTCAAATGACTGAATTGTCTTCCCAAACTTTATATTTATCGGAGTTTCCTACTATGTATTCACTTGGTTCCGTGCAATTCCACTTTAACCGCAGCTAACACCTGCTTCGAGCTGATGTACAACTTCCAATAACAATTCTTTGCACTACATTCGATGAGTTCGCCCAATATATTTTTTTCTTTCATTTTATTAAAAACCTTCAAGTTTAGTCTAGGCAATGTTAATGAAATGAAAATGTAGCTGCTCGCTTTTCATCTGTGCAGATAAAACGCGCGTGGCAATCAGTAGCAACTATTATGCATGAGTAGGAGAAACGCGCTTGTAAAATATGTAAAATCTCGTAACCTTTTTTTGAAATTCATAAATTATATGTAACTGATGTACTTCATTTACTCCTAATGTATTATTATTATTTATTCATGCATTTTGCACGTATGGTTTTATCCCATACCCACCAACACGTGCATCTATGCTGTTTCATTTTTAACTTTTACGATCCATCACTGTGTACTGTTTTACTGCCGTCTTTTTAACTACATTCAAATTTTAATTTTGAAAATGCAATTCAGTGGTTGGACATCTGCAAGTGCAAATTTTTAATTAGTGTCTGCCAAACTACTTTGGCTAAAATATTAACTACAATGCCGATTTTAATAGTAACAAATAAACGCAGGAAACTTCCATTTGCAACGTTACCACTTCTTACTGATTATGCTCAGCTTTTCAGCAAAGTTTGCTTTTGTTTATTGTTAATTTAATTCATACCTCCATGCTCATCTTGAATAGTTATTTTAATAAATATAAATGGTTATCATTAATTTTAAGTTTAGTAAACTTTAAGTGGGATTCGTTTTGAATTTATTTTGTTTGTTCAGAACAACAGGTTACAGGATTTGTATAACTTTAAGATTTTAAGTAAATTTATATTTTACCAGTAAATCACAATTTAATTTAATTTTACCGGTAAAAGACCAGCAAAAGCCCGGTTAACATTGTGGTTAAACTGTAACTCAGGTTAGTTGACTGATAAATCAATCAATCAAAGCAATCATTCGGCTATTGAGTTTGAAAGACTGCAGTATTGCGAGCTATGACGTAACACCAAAGTTCCCTGACAAAGACTGTATATTTTTAAAATCAATGTGGCATTTAAAATAAAACTGACTTAAAGTAACAATAACAATATTTAATATTTTAAAAGTAATAACTGGAGTTCTGTTTCTTCCATACCACGATGGATTTGATAAACATCGCCAAAGTAGTCATTAAATAGTTCTGCAACATTTTGAAAATATGGCATTCATGAAATTCATGGTCTATGAAGTTTAAGTATTGAAGTGTCTTTTTTAAGATATCAATTCTTTGCATAGTACTTTTATGAAACTATTATAGAAGCTTTTATGATCAAAGATTCCTTATAAAGAATAAACTAAAATTTCACAACATCGTATTTTAAAAATTGGCTATTCCAAACAGTAATGGTAGATTTTTACCGTCGTTGTCAATATTGTTGATTCACATCGAGATAGTGCACCTTCATAAATATATTTAAAAAAATTATATCTACAGTGGCTAACCAAAATATGCGAACCCTCCTATGTTACCAATGTAAATTGAAGCCGATTTTTGTTATATAAAAATCGAGTTTGAAGCAAACCTTTTTAGACATCTTTTGTGGCAAATTTCGTTGCCTTCAATTTTGTTTCTATACATTTTTCCATTTTGTTGCGCCGTTTCTGACTGACAGCAACTTAAACAAGACTCTGTAAAATGAAAAAAACTATTGTCATCTATATCTCGGAAACGGTTCGTTAAAATTGAAAAATGTTTAGAATCAAAAATATATAGAATGAAATTTACAAGAAAAACATACCTATTAATTTTTTTATTTATTTTCACCGTTTCCGAGATATCGATGATAATATATTTTGCATTTTATAGAGTCTTGTTTAAGTCCTGTCAGTCAGACACGGCGAGACAAAATAGAAAAATGTATAGAAACAAAATTGAAGGCAATGAAATTTTCAACAAAAAATGTCTAAAAAGTTTTGCTCCAAAATTGATTTTTATATGACAAAAACGGCTTCAAAGTGTTCAATTTACATTGGCAACATAGGAGGGTTTGAGTATTAAACGAATTTTTGGTAGGTTTTGTTTTTAACCCATTGGTGATTGGTGCATTTTTTTTCCAACCTAAAAATGCGGTTCTCAACATTATGAATGATAATTCTTAAAATATATTTAGTAAATAATTAATTATCGCATGATTTTCCATTAATATTGGGACTTTCCTTAAATTTTTTACAACTTACAGAAATTTTCAAAAACAGTGGCGCACTGGCAGTATTTTTTTGAAAACACAATTTGAAAACACTTACCCCTTAAAACAGCAGTTCTACCGAATTGATCTATGATGACGTCGACTGAAAGTATTAAATGAGATTTAAAGGACCCGGTCTAGCTTACTCCGAGGAGCCCGGGATGCAGAGCGCAGCACCTCTGGCCAGTCCACCACTGTTCAAAAATGTTTTAAATTATTGGTCGAAAATTATTTACAAACTGGATTGTGTTTATCGAATTTTGCGATTTTCTCAGATTTTTCTGGATTCTCTCAGATATTTCTGTTATTTTTCCAATTTCGTTCAACAGATTTTGTCGATAAATACCCCCTCGACCATGATATTATATCAATACGAGGGAAATCGCTACTGAAATCTGGTGTACAAGTTAGTGTTGAAAAATCAGTGAAAATGCAAGAAAAATCTAGCAAATTTTATGAAATTTACGAAATCCCAGAAAATCTTAAGAATCTGAGGAAATTCAAGAAAATACAAAAAATTGCAGAAAATCCGATGAAATGTAGGAAAACTTTTCCTTGCGACTCACTCTCGCATTAATGATACATACAAAAATTCTATTTAAAATTGTCAAATATTAGCAATCTGGTTACAACAGTGCTGGCTTCAAATTTTATTGCGACGGAAGCTGAGGGGGGGGGATCTCATGATCTATTCTTTATCTCTCCCGGGAGTACGCCACTGCTTGTACTATTATTTGACTATGTATGTATGTATATGAGTCATGCTTTTTTATCTTATCTCTGATTCTGCAATTACCAGTGGCGGATTTCCGAACAGGTGCAATAGGCGCGCGCCTGTGGGCACATAAATCCAGGGGGCCTCAAAATTCAGCTCTCAAAATAAAATAAAAACAAAATTAATAATTCACACAGCGTATTTCATAATTAATTAGAAAGTGTGGCATAGGGAAAACACATTGAAAATTAATCAATATTGAATCCAGCAAGCAATTGAATTGCCCCTGGAGCCTCTCAAGTGCTAAATCCGCCACTGGGAATTACTATTGCCACACTGAAAAATTGGCAAATTTTAGCAGAGTAACGGGTCAGTGCGGCCTAAGGCCGCACAACTTGTGCAATCTATTTAATATAATAAAACTAGATTATCAACAGAAATCAAAGAAGACCTAATATTATGATCTTTTCCAGCCGCAATTTCTAAAAGGTCAACTGCAATTCAGAAATCGTCAACTGTAATTCAGTAAACGTGAAATTAAATTTAAAAATCGTCAAATGTAAATCAGAAAGTGTTAAATTTCATTTGCGCTTTTACATTTAACCGAATGTTACGTTGCTAAAAAGTTAATTTTTAATCTTCATGACCTAAAATAAAGCGGGGGTTTGGGAGGTATGCAATAGCTCCCAGTATCTGGGCAAATTATTATTAGATTCTGAAGAAAATGAATGCAAATTGTACAGGAAGATTGTGTTATATTAATCAATTATGCTAGAAAACTGTCCACTGATTTTACTAAAAAAGTCAAATAATAACTTAAAACTCATAGGCGTAACTAGGCGGAGATAGGGAGGGCTTAGTTCCCCAAATTCACAATTAATCCCCTAAAGATTGGAACATGAAAAAAGTTTGAAAAGAAGACTTGAGCAGCTTAAAAATAGAAGTATAAAATAGTAGATTATGCACCAAGGGAATAAGGTGACTTTTTTGGATTTAAAATTGTTTATAATATAAAATTATGTGGTTTGCATATTTTATATCAATTTGGTTGCATCTGGAAAATTTGATGAATTAAATGTAGAACGAATTATCATCTTGAACAGCTATGCAATGTAACAATGTAATTAAACAATAGTTGTAACGTTAAGCATACTTTAAAATAAGTAAAAAATGAAATGTTTTATTGTAAATTCCATTGTTTTGCATGAACGTACATTTTTCAAACGTAACTATTTTAGAATGCAGTTTCTATTAATATAATAGCTGTACATATTATTTAGTATGTATGTTTTTAAGTTTTTGCGAAAAACAGAAATGAAAAAATTTGTTTGAAAGGCTGATTGCCGTACGTGATTTGAAAATGTAGCTTTCCGGAATTTAAGTTCATCTGCGCTATAAAAAACAAATATTTGAATAATTTTGAACTTTCATTTTTAAACTTTATTCCTCTGTGAATTTATTATTATGTAGCAGTAGAAAGTTTTCAATAATTTTCAATTCAATTTTCGATAATAATTTGTAGTAGCAAATGAAAAATGTTTTAATTTTATATACCTAGGAGATATTACTGGTGAAAACGGAAGGTTTATGTAAAGTTATATTTGGTGAAGTCATCTGGAGGAAAATGAAAATATGAAAGTAATCGTTAATTTTGTAACGAGTTTGCGGCGTTATGACAAAATATAAGGCAATATTGAGTTAATAATTATATTCTTTGGAAACAATGATATTATAATTAAATATTACTCATAATAGAATAAGTAAGCTGTATCAGCAGAGTAGAGCTTTTAACGTAAGGATAGGGCATGATGAAACTGCTAATGTAATGCCCTAGAAAGGATGTAGGATGAAACCCGTTTTCAGTTAATAGCCATCACTTTGTTTATAATGCAAAGCACGTTTTAGGTTTATTATTTCTAAAGGTAGTCTGTAATCTAATATTCCCAAATGAAGGGATATCTACACTCACTCGTCAATTGGACTAAACTAGTTATATTGCAGATTTTTATTTTTACATAAACTTTTATAAAGCCGTTAAATCAAAAAACCGAAGAGAAGGTGAAAAAGGTCGGAAGAACTTGAAGCAGTTAACAAAAAATCACACCGAAGAGAACGCCGCTTTTCGCCCTAAAAATGTATATTTCTTCGACAATCGCATCACTCCGAGAGTCCGCCTGATAATAAAAATAATAAAAGTAAAACCAAAAAGTCACTTGCTAAAACGTCAATTGCTTGCTTTGCAGCGCAAACGATCCATTGTGCAATCAACGCTTTTAAAATGTTCCTTAGACTTTAAGGGTTCACACAAAAGTTAGATTATAAAATCAAATTTCTCATTTAAACTTTACGTCACCTTCGCATTTAAATATTTTAGTTGCGCTAAAATGAGCGCCAAACCGACACGGTCGTTAGTAATTTTTAATTTCTTATTAATAAATAAACTTTTAATACAGCCGACATTTTATTATTTTAGCAATTTCCCGGACCAACACAAAAAGAACGAAATAGCTAAACTTTTGTAATAGTTTTTTCCCCAACTTCAATATAAAAAGAAAAAATTTGCGCTTTAGTTATTTTTCTACGTTCATTATGACAAATAAAACTTTTAAATCGTTAAGGAAGATTAAAACTTTTTCGTATTTTACAACATTGTTTGGAGAGATCCAAGAGTAAAACAACACAAAACCTCACCGTAGCGGATTTTTAGAAGATAATAACGAGATGCTTGTTGGGGATATTATTGTGAATTAACTTTTTGTTCATTTTTGCTTTCATTTGTTTCTGTTTTTTCCCCGTTATAATAACGGCAGTACAATTACTACGAAAAGTTTTCCGGAAAAGCTGCAATTGGAAATTTCCAAAATCAATTTCAGACTTGATATTGAATTTTGCCAAGTTTTCTGCCTTTATTATATTATAATCTTTTATTTTGTTGGGCGCACATAACAATGGGGTGCGGTTTAACTTGGGGATTATGTTAAAAAGGAATTTTCATCAATGCAAGTTTACACGTTACAGTAATTCGGTGCCCTTAATCTTGTACACACAACAGATTCTACGTAGGATATTTGAGTTGCGGTGCTTTTATTACCCTTGCTATTACCCCCTAATGAACTATTAGAAAATAGTTGAATAAGAATTATAAATTATTAGTTAGCTTAAAGCTCACTAGTTCAACATTCACCGCCAAATTACTGACCCATAAGTTGGTGTAATGTGATTGCCACATTACGGCTACGTTGGTCAATGTGTAATTTGTAACTCCGCTGTGACTCGAAATAACCCAGCAGATTAGGTACCCATACTATGTTCGTTTTTCAATTTAAACTGTTAAATTATTTTTAGAAATGGAAAACTTAACGAGCTAAATGCGGTAGTAAAATTGTAAGAAATTACTCTCACGCTACGACTATTTTTCATCAAGACGTGACTCTTATGTCACTTCGGATGTATTAAAATTAGTGAATTTGTTTAAATGCCGTTGAACTTTAACAATTCGGTCTATAAAACTTAACGCGAAAGTCCAGGAAGTTAACCGTGACCCAAATAAATGTTCAAACTTTTTAATTCGCGCGGAAATATGCTCAACTTCAAATTGTCAAGGGGGAACCAATAAAAAGTACGTGCCAAACGTACACCCCGCCCACTCGTGTGACACTTGTACTCGGTAGCATGCACATTGTCAGAGCTGACGACGGACAATCTAGATACGTCACCGTTAAATTATTAAATTATATATTGGAAAATGTTTTCATCCTATTTTACTCAATTATGAAGCTGTCGATTTTCATAAAAGCTTTTATCAGACGAAATAGGATACTTCGGCTGACGGTGCTTAAACACAAAACGTCAATTTAGCGAAGAGGTCATCACTATCCATAAAATCAGACGCTTCTAACTTTCGTATCGGAAAACTTCCAATTTTCTCATTAACTACTAATCTTCCATTAGTTTGGGTTGTGTCGTGCTAACACAATTTCAGTTTCGCAAAATAACTTTCACCTCACACAGGTATAGGCAGATATTTAAATAAAAATCGTCCGGGTAAATTACAGACTTAAAAGTTCAACGATTAAAATTTCCTTCGAGCTAATAAAATTTTTAATTACAAAGATGACAAAGTAAGTAATAACTGAAAACTTAAAATCATAAAATATTTGCCGCAATAATTCTTCGTCTTTTAATTAAATCGGACAAATTAAAGAGAATTTAAAATTTTCTTCAACTTGAATTGGAAAAGTGAAAATTTTAAATTTTATGAAATATTAAAATAAATATCCCTTTTAAAAAGAAAAATATTGGAAGCATTCCTTTTAAAACGTTTCACTTCAGTTACTACGCCTCTGCTATTAGTTTATTAACTTAATTGAATAAACAATTTATTTTTACTGTTATATTGTTTTGAAATTTCTCTTTGTAATATTGAAAAATTAATTAGAGAGAAATGTAGCTTAATTTTAAATTAAATATTAATTTCGTTATTATAAATTTTTTCATTCATACTTAACGATCGCTATTTTTTAAGCAAACAATCAGTTTACTTGTTGTATTCTCAATTAATACAATGATTGTTTAAGATCCCTGCATTCTTTTTTGTTGTCTCACCTCAAAAGTTTGATTTTAAAAAGACTGCATTGTTGTATTTGTAATGAAACCTTCCTAAAAGATAAAATATTAAAATTAGTAACACTCCCCCTACTTAAAGAGGAATTTCCCAAACATTATTGAGCAATGCGTCTAACTCGTATTAATTATTATTTGTACTTGTACTTTTAGGTATTTCAATAACTGTAACCAACAGATTTGCTCTTAATGTAGTAACAGTGCTATATGAATACATTTGAAAGGATTAAAATCCATTTAAACCAACGATAACACGCCGCATTTAAACTTAACGTTAAAATTAAATATTTTAATTTTCAACTAACGGAGTAAATTATTCTTGCAGATTTCGTATTTTATATAAAAGGTATTTTATAACAAAAGAATCTTCTTTGTTTTACTTTTGATCGTTAAAGATGACCTGTCGTAAACACTCGTGGACACTCTATGAAGTATTGAATCATTCACCGACGAATACATTGCATCTTATTTAATTTTGATAAAATTGCAAATTTTGTTTTGATCAGAATAAGTTATAGATTTTCAGTTAAAAATTACAGCAGTTCATGCATTAAGCCAAATCGTTTTATACATTTTTTGAAACAACCCAGATCGCTGACAAATCATGCATAAAAATTTAGGTGAAGCGTATACGCAGACGAGTAATTTTTTCAGCTTTTGCAAAATAACTTCATAAGGATGCTCTTGAAAATCAAAATTTACATTCTTCAAACTTTTAAAATTCTGCAGTATGGTTTAAGCGTAAATGCCGGTGGGGTAATATGGAAAAAAATTTAAATAACTTTTCATAATTAACAATTTCCTAAACAGAATGTAAATTTCTCACATTTTCAGTAAACTCTGATATTTGAACTTTTCAATCTGTAGCGGTAAGACTATTAGATGAAGTACCTTGTAAATTTAAACTTGAAAATATCCATAAAAGTGGAAACTCTTTAGCTGACAATGTTATGTACAAAACGTAAAAGAAAAATCGTGTATTATCGTAAAAAGGCATTGCCATAAATCTAAAATGCAGTAACTATGTCAAAATTTATTTATTTATTTTATTATTTATTATTTTAAGATATAAACCAGATTAGCGTTTCGGAAGTTGCTTAAGCACAATGCTACATCGCTGATGTATTTTTTTACGACTTCCCTAAGCTTTAATGTGGAAGTTAATGAAAAATCTTCGTAAAACTTTAGAATTTTATTCATAAATTATAATAAAAAATATTTTAAAATAACTACACTATATGGAACACATTTAACTGTATGGTCGATTTGAAAAAAGGAAAGTCCCTTGGCAATCTACAAATGTCAAGCAAGCTTTTAGGAAGCGAAATCAAAATAGAATCTAGAAAAGGAGCCCACATACATGTAGTTTACTTTCAGTGGTCGCTCGATATCATCTTATCATTTGAAATTTAAATAATTTTTTAGAATACAAATTTTTACTTGGGTTTAATAGAATTTCATTAGAAAATCTGAATTTTGTAATAATTTAAACGGTTTCGAATATTTTTTAATTTGTCACTTCTCGTAGAAATAAGTGCTGGTAATTAGGGGGGGGGGCAGTTTTGACAACAGCTTTTAATTGGGAACCAAAGTGTTTGGAATTTATTGTTTACTCAAAACTAACCGAAACCATGTTTTAAGAAGGACGTTCTGGCTTCTTTATGCTTTGACGTAGTAGTAAATAAAATTCAAAAATGAAATTGCTTCATAAAATTCTGGTAAGATATAATCTCTAAACTTTCCTACGTATTTTAAAATCATCAAAAAAGACATTTGATATTTTTGAGCACTAAACTGCACAAAACGTCACAAATAAAATACACTGAAAGTATGTCATTGCGTCTGGCAGCATACTAACTTGTTTAAAAAGTCTTTTTAATATCTTTCACAGTTATCAAAATGAACAAAATACGGAAATGCACATCCCGAGCTATCGGGGAAGCCCATGGTTCCAAAAACCGAAAACGGTTATACTGCAAAATTTTAAATATTTTAAGTCAGCATTGTTTAAAATGTGAAAATGTATATATGTTAAAAATTTAAAACATAGCTTAAATATGCTGACCTTATCTTTTGCTTACCTTTGCGTAAAATTTTTGTTTGTAACATAATATATTTCATTCTTGTACATCATTTTCGTTTTTAACATTAATTTATGCCCTTTGTTGTATACGTAATCTATTTGAATATTTAATTGGGTTTAAAATAATCTGAAATAAAAATTCTTTTTACAAGAAACTACTTTTCAGAATCAATTAGTTGTTTGCGAATTTATTATTCATAATCCTGAAAAGAGTTTTACTCAGTAGTATTTTAAATTTAAATTGTTAATCTTCCAAATAAATATGTGTCTAAAATTTACCCAACTGAGCAATATTTTTGCTCAACGATTTTGTGTAGAAAAATACTCCAACTATTGAAACTATTTAAACTTGTATAAATTGTTTATAAATATGAAATACAATTAAAATTATACTTTATGTTCATACAAAGGAAACAAAGTGTTTGACAAGCCTAACAAAAACATTTAAATTAAGAAAAATGTTTTATAATACAGCATCAAAATAAAATCTTAAACAGACAATAAAGAAGTAATTAGACAGCATCATGCAATATCAAAGAAATGAAAAATTTTGTTATAATAAAACAAAATGTAAAGCCTCTTACACACGCACGAGAATTTACTTAGATAAAAACTATTCCATGTTATGTAATTTTACATAAACTGTTACATTTATTAATCTTTGTGTTGTTATGCAACCATGCAAGCGTATGTTTAATATGGGGATGCGCTTATCAAAGTCACTGAGCAACGCCAAGCAGATATTGTCGTAGGTGTGTGGGAAGCCTATAGGCAAGAATGAGTGTAATTTACAAATGGCAGAACGTAATTACAAATTATTTTATATAAAAAACAATGAAAAAGTGGAATATTACTTTTTTACTTTGCTTACAGAAGTGTGGGTGTATTTTGATTTATATAATTTTATTTTAAAAAGTTTTAGAAATTTTATCTGGGTTTAAATTCAACAGCAATTTTTTGTTGTTTTTAAGCTTAAAATTTAAGACTAAAAAATTACATTCTTTTAACTTTTGTTAGGGCTACAGCAGAAAACCGATAAACGCTTTTGCAAATGACAAATGATGGTAGGTCAGCAATTTTAAAAGCGATATTTGACAAGGGCAGTTCCCTTTGTTTCCATAATTTATTAATATTATCGGAAACCATTACTCTTACAAAATTTACGACGCATATAAATAATTTCGTAATAACAATACAAGATTAGCGCTATACTTTTATATTGTTGCTTGAAAAAGTAATTACTAAAATCCCCGCATGGAAGATTAACTGGCAGTTGTGTTTTGAATTGACTACTGAGCCCAAACGGAAGGTTTCGAAAAATAATTGAGGAGATATAGAAAAATAATTAACAATTTCTATGTATCGCATGCTATGGAGGCATGACAAGGGTCAACGTAAGGGCTAAATAATTCTAGCCATTTTTTTAATTTTTCTCAATAAAAGGCGCAAATTTAGCATTTGTATCCGTTAGAGTCGTATATTTCGCAGTATCATCCATTGCATTAAAAATTACTCAATTATGTATCAGTAATTTATATTTACTGCAACAAATGAACATAATAATAAATCTCTTAAACCGATATTATTTATAAAACGCGCAACATAGTATTATACAATATTACCAATTTATCATGTAATGCCGCAAACCTGTGAAATTTCAACCATACAAGATTATAGCAGCATACGATAATTTGAAAAATAAGCTATGTATGCTTGCAGCAACCAAACAATCATTACTTCAATTGTTGGTTTTCCTTCACGTGTTCTATTCTGGAATGAAACACACAACTTTGAACTGTTTTTGCTCATAATTTTTTGCTAAGTTTTAATTAAAAGTAAAAATTATTTCATAAACACTTACAGACTACTGAATTAGTTTTCTAACCATTTCAAATAGCAGTAGAGTTATAGTCGTAGTAAATATACTGCTGCAATTGAGCGTAAATAACAGCACAAAGAAACGTTTATTTTTTAAACCTGTAAACTACATTTTCATTCTCTCGCCTAAGATAATATCAAATATTAACCCTCTATAATTGACGAATTCCTTAATTTAACCAAAACATCTGACTGTAAATGTTTCCATTACATTAGTCAATGAACCAGTGCACTTGTTAAAACAATGCTCCAAAACAGCAGATCTTTGAGCAGGAATCTGAGAAGTCGGCGTGTGTATCTTTTTATATCTATAAAAACCTGAGAGTCTGATTAATATGCTATCCAAACTTAGACTTAACAGTCAATATTGACGCAATATTGTACAAATATTGGCTTATACTTGTGGGTAAATATTGCCAATTACCCTTGTAGCAAAATTACGTGATCAAAAATTATTAATATTTTTATTTTATTCTATGTATTTCCTTTAGTAACCCACCTCCGATAATTTAAGTTTAAGTTACGAATCTAAAAATAGAAGGTTAGTTTCACAACAATCGATAAATCATGAGGTCATGGCGACCACTAGGCCGCCTGATTTTCTAGTTAACCAATATTGTTACACATTATTGGCACAATATAGTTAATTCCTACTATTGTAGAATCTGCATTTATAAAATACGAATGGTTTTATTATCACAAAATTAAATTAATTAAACATTTGTTGAAAATTTTACTAATAAAAGCAATCAAATTTTGTAAATTTAACTTGTAAATAACGTTTTTATTGCCAATATTGACTTATGCTTGCCGGTAACTATTGCAGTTATATTGCATTATTTATATTACCAGTATTTACTCAATGTTGAATGAATAATGTTTACATTTTTTGAAGTAAAACTTCGGTAGAGCAACTTTGCCTGGATCAGACGAAAACTCAAAGGCTGTTTTTTCTCCGATTTCAACCGGCAGTCGAGAGCAAAAGTAGGAGAATTATTTCTACTCATTACAAAAATGGCCAGTAACTAAATGCGAGTAGTAAACACATCCCTGAAGCGTCTCCAACTCAAAAAACAATTTTTAAATAAATTTATAGTATATTGTTTTTTTTAAATCACGATTTTAAAACTTGTCAATAAAATAATTGCACTTAAATTTAAAATTATTGCTACTCCGTCATTTTGAATGGCAGTTTTTAAAGTTACAATTTTAAAACAAAAATGAATATTTGAAAACAGTCGTTAAGAATTTGTATACTTAATAAATTTTATCAGATCCTAACTGTGTAACTATGTGTTTTATTCCTATCAAATTCTGGCGTAAGTGACGGTTTAATTACCACGATAATGTAATATACTTATGATCCTCGGATTATGTAAAATGTCCACACCAAAACACTTGATATCTGCCTTGTCAATGAGTTTCTTAGGAATCGTATAGAATTTTGCTATGAATAACAACTTGTTTATCATATTATTATTTAAGATTTAATAATTAATGTTATTTATTTTAATTCTGATCAATTTTTCAAGTACTATTCGGGCGAGGTGGATAACATGTCACGAGACGATAGTCGAGTGACACATCAATGGATGCATTAATTATTAATTTGATCATTAGTTAACAGTTTCTAAAATTAAAACAAAAATGCAAGGGTATATTATCGAAAAGTGCGCTTAACCTTTAAGTAGTCGCGTGGCGACATATGAAATAATTGACATTGCACATCGGTTGGCGCCATATGTCGCCACGCGACTACTTAAAGGTTAAATTTTAAATTGTAAGTTAAGACTTCAATCGATCACTTGAATTTTAAATTCTGCCAGTTTGGAAATCGAAGGTTGCAAGCTGTAGAATAGTAAATAATAAATTTTAAGAAGTTTGAAGTTAAAAGTTTACATATTTTTTTTAATAAGACCAAAAATCGAAATCACACGCGAGGGATTAAAAATGGCACATGCATAAAATATAAACAAAAAGTTAAGTAATCAGGAATTTCAGAAATTATTTAATCGACTGCAAGGACGAATGATCAGTGTGAACTGAACTATCGAACCAACTACACTGTAAAAAATTCACAGGAAATTTTCCCTCTAAAATTGGTGGGCACTGGAATGCTTTATTTTGTTTAAATATTTATAAATTTCCCTGGCGTCTGGTTAAAGATAGTTTTATAAGAAAAACACTCAGGTCGTTGTTTGATCGAAAGCTGAAAGAAAATAAACCAAATTTAGTTTGGTCACCAAAATATATCATTTTTGTAATAAATGTTACTGTGTTAATAAACTGTTCCTTATGCTGAAACATAAAATAATTATAAAAATCAAACAATTAGATATTATGTAATTTTAAAGCATCAGCACCAACTAATTAAAATATTACTTAGCCAATTAATTTGAAATTATAAAATTAAACTCATGACTCTTGAGGGTTAGATTACAACAAAATATATAAGAGAAATTTACATATTTCGGTAAAATGAGCGGTTAATTTTAAATTTTCAAGTTAATTTACATCAACAAAATGTACTTTTATCCAGCAATTTCACATCAATTGGGTTGTCAACAATTTTAGGGGTAAATTTACCCCACAGTGTACTTAATACTCCTATTTTCATGGTAAAACATAAAATTACACCATTTTTAGAGTTTTACTCGTAAAAATCAGGTAATTTTCACAGGTAAAATTTTTATCCATTTTTATAGTATTTTGTCTGCTAAGATTTGATGATAGAATAAAATTCTTTTATTATTTTAAGTTGGAAGTGCAAAGTAAATACACAAAATATATACAAAAGAGTATGTTGGATTAACGTACCCGCTAACTACTTTGGATAACTTAGTATCAAATTCAGCTTTTGAGAAACATCAAAAAGACGAAATGTGACCGATTCCCAAGCCAAGATGAGCGAATTTATCATAGAAAATTGACAGATACTGTTATCGACATTCATTTTCCATTAAAGTTGTTTGATAAGTTATTAAGGTTCAAACACACCGCAAGCTTAGGTTGATTTTGAAAATATAAAACAAGCCAATAGTAATACATCGAAATGTCTGTCACGTTTTATCTTCCAATTAGAAAAGTAAATAAGAAGTAGCACATTGCAAAGATAAATATAAAATTCATAGGAGTTAAATTTTCTTCTATCCATTTTAAATCTCCTGATCTAATAAAATCATAATGCAGACAAAATCAATACTTGATGTCGAACATGAAAGTCAAATCCGAGTTTCATGTGATTTTATGAGAAATATTTTATAGCTTCCGAAAGTACCAAGTAGGTAGTACAACATAATTTGCCAGTTTTCCTAAATAGTTAATGGAGTTTATCTTAGCATTGTGTTGTGCAAAATTAATAATACTGGAAGGATATACTAATTACATCGTCTAATTGTTTAAAACAATTTTAAAATTGTTGAAAACTTCTTTGACATTTAATTATTATATTATAGTACATCTACATTAGGTAATTCGGAAAATCTATTTTCAACTCCTTTATTAGAGTTAATTCGATTTGGTGCTTTAAAGTACATTTACCAAACTTTAAAGGACATGTTTTTAACAATTAATTGGAAAATGTGTACTGTCGGTAGGTAGTTTAATTTGTGATTTTCTCGTGATGGCTCAAATTAAATCATTCGGTAATATATTACTACATAATATAACAACTGTTTTCATGTGTAGGTGCACTAAAAGCTTTTTACCATACCCCGGACTGATTATTTCAAATTTAGCTTGCAATTATGTTAAATATTTAAAACAATCAAAATATTTGTTACCCAATAATAAATTTCCTTATAATTTTGCTATTGTACGAAGATATGATAATTAAATTGCCTGGAGTGAGTCAATAAAGCTGTATCTACAGAGAATATTACGTAATAGCACTGAAATGTACATTTCGGAGTTATTTCATTATACGCATTTATATCTCAAGATTTGTTAATGGTATCAAATAAATAAATGAAATGCAAGGTGAATATTAAGCTGTTACTAGCTCTGGGCTTTTTCAATATTTTGTTTGCAATAGGTAACCAAATTAGAGTTTAAAAGGAGGTCCATCTAATACATTGAATTTAGAAAGGGTTATGCGATAAGATAATTATGTAGCATCCTGTGTACATACAAACTCACAATCCTAACTTTAAATTAATAAACAAAGCTTCAAAGTTGGGTTTGTAATTTTGTAATATGAAATAAATTTGTATGCAGAAACCCGACCGTAGTCATATCATATTGTATCCCGACATACTTATGAATTATTAATTACATGACAATATTATATTATTTACAAAATTTATTACTAAATTACTCGCTTAACTTGTTTATATTGCAGGATAAAACAGAGGAGTACAAGCAAATAAACACAAGTAAATTTGTTATACCCTAAATTGTAATACATAAAGAAAATCTGTTGGCAAAAACATCATAACAGAAGAATCGTGAGAAAATACAAGTGGAGATGATGGGAAAACGATGTTCAACCAACAGACGAACACGAAAACCTCTAGTCTTAGCGAAGTGCAATTTACAGTTCGACACGCTATACATTTGATGGCTAAACACGCAAAACATTAATAAATTGTTTGTATTAGCAAAATTTCACATAATTACTTAGTGAAAAAATTCTAAAAAAATTTATGATCAAATTGCTTGCCCTAAGATATTTTTAATTAATTATTTACTCACTCCACTGTGCGCAACGGGAATCAAAAAATATAATTGAGTCCCGGATACCGTTTTAAACTACTGCATAAAAAAATAATATATATGCAGAAAAAATGTTAGATAAGCACAAATGTGGAAATATGTTCCAAATCTCCAAAGCAAAATGTATGTAAAAATATGTGGCATTATTATACGTTTGCAATACGCGGGTATACATTTTTTAAAACAATTTTAACAACCAAATCTTCGTAATCTCTGATCTCGGCTTTTCGAATGAGCACAATTTTATGAAATACTTTTTTTTTTGCGATATAATTAGTAAATATTATTGAAATACTTAATTTTTTTACCGGTATGTAATTTTATAAAAAAAGCGCAATTTTGATAATTATGTAAAATTACATTTTTTTCTGTAATTGTCCATACACATAACAGTGTAAATGTACCTACTTGTTTTTCGTAGCACGAATATTTGAAAATTATTGTTTCTAATTATGCTTGAAAAAGTCTTACTTTGTGATATTCAAAAGTGTGTGGAAAAGTACTATTTTCCGCCCTAGCGCGGAAAAATCTCTGATCTCGGCTCAGATCTGATCTTCGGCTTCTCGGTTAAGAAAATTTATATAAAACAAGCATTCATTTTTATGAATAAAAAAAATCACAGAAAATTCAGCTTAAATAATTGAAAATCCTTACGAAGTCACTATGTAAACTAACAACTGAGAGGTTGAAAACAAACTATTCTATATAAAAACTTCCGATGATATCATATCGTCGATTTCTCTCTCCTATCAGCTGTTTACAGTGGTACTAAGTACTAACATACTAAGTCATGTACAGCAACAAAATCACTAACAAGGACCAAATTACAAGCATGTCCATTGTATCCCAGTGTCCACACCATCCCCAGTCTCCCTTATTTGCTGTGAGCATAATCACCTGTTGGCGCACTTACTTGTCGGCATAATTACCTGTCGGCGTAATTACCTAGCGGAGGAATTACCTGTCGGCATATTTGCTGTCAGTGTAATTACATGAAGCAGTTACTGAAAATTTCTGAAAATCCCTCAGTGGAATTGAACAAAAATGTGTATATTAGAAAATTTTGGAGAAAAAAAGTAACAGTTGGTTGCTAACGGTTTTTGCAGCAAACATTTTTATTCGAATAAGTATTGCAAATGTATCAGAAGACAGCAAGTAAAGTGTCAAACATAGCAAATCGTTCAGTTCATTTAAAAGGTTTTTCAAGTTTTAAAACATAAAAATTCATTTATGCGGAAGACAGAGAATTTAAATATGGTCGGTGTCGGTGACAAAATTCGTCCCAAGAAGTGCGTTATTTATTCAATATAAAATAATCAGAAGGTCGAACCTTTGTTCTATAATAAATCACTTCGCATAAAACTTTTTATTTTGTCAAGAGAACAATTGGTAAAAACAGAACCTATCCAGCTTTAAATACTTTTAATTTGACCACAATGGATCGCGCTAACTACTAGGTCGCCTAGTGCAGGTGCCTAAAGATCTAGATTTTCAACCGGAGATAATTTGTATATTATGGAATTAAATCACATTTTGAGCAATGTGAAACAGAAAAAAATTGTAATAAATTATAACAGTTTATCATTTCTACAATCTTCTTGAGCTTTCCCAAGCGATAACTCACCAACTATGCATTTTAAAGAAAAACAACTAAAAGAAAACAATTTTGATAAATTATTTATTATCTTTAACTTGAGTTGAGAAACTTTTAAATTAGCTACGTATACTTTGCTGAATTTATCATCAATTGAAAGGTTGAAAATGCAAACATTATACAATTATTGTTGGTTTGCATCAAAGTTTTCCATAGACGCCAGTAAACTTTTCCATCATTTTCCAACTAAATGCTGCAGTATTTTTAATAAACTGAAATATTAAAAAATACATCTGCCTGCTTTGGGATATCGGTTGTTCATTTAATTTAACGCATAATTTAAATAATTTTGGCATTTTCGCTTACTTTGTTTAACGAATTTTCTATATCGTTTACCCTCCTAAAAGGAATTAAAATTAAATTCTATTCAGTGAATAATAATTAAATGTTTTGAATTAACACGTTTTAATGTAAATTTTTTACATAAAGCAGCAGAGGTTCAGTAAACAGATATAATCGAGTTGGATGCCGGTTAATTTTTCCTCCAGGAGAGGATACTCCTTTTATTTTAATTTAATAAATTTGAACTCGCCCATATAATTGTTACTAAAGCATTGTATGAAGATTTTATCGAAAAATATCACAGTCAAACAATTCAATCGGAAATATTTCCAATACATCTGATGCATTTATATATATATTATTTGCATGTTTTATTCAAACGAACGGCCGGCGGCAACGATCAATAGAATTTATATATTATGATAAATTCATGTTTGAACTTCCTAGCTTATAAGAAAATGTATTCATGTTATGAATGAGATGAAAATGCCAAAGCTTGTATTCTGCAATTTTTCTAGCCACCAACATATTATACACGATGTTTTGTCGGCAATCGTATGTACCTAAATGTAACATATGTTAGCAAGCTTTCTCTAGCATTCCATTTGCCGCAAACGATGCTATAAACTTTTATTTTCGCCCTGCTTTGCTTTTAATAAATTTTTCAAGTATTGATATAATTTTTATAAACGACTTCCGTTCATCCATAATAGTCGACTTCAATTCGTCCATGTATGCTGCTCGTGTAAGCCTGCAACTGTTTCTCTTGTAGAATTACCCGAAACGAGACGTCTCGACGCGGCCGTTTCAGCGTCGACGCCGCTGCTTTAAGTAACAATTTAATAATAAAAACGTATTTACTAAAATCTTTTATTCAGTTGTGTATTAGTTTTGTCTAGACTGTGGTGCTTAGTTTTCTGTCATCAAAAACAAGAAAACTAAATTAATTGAGTAAACGGTGACGTTCAAACCAAGAAAATTGTAACTTTTGAAATTGTAATTTTGAGTTCCAATCAGAGCATGATTTCGTTTTTCATTAAACCAAGAAAAGTTTATATATTTTTTTAAAGTATATGATGCACTACATACGTTATTTTCAAAATACACCTAATAATTTTTGAAGTGCAGTGCTGAAAGCTGGATTTTCTCACATTTTGATTGATTGTGAATGCAATTAAGATTGCGTGTCGTTCCAATGTGATACAAGAGTTCCAAAAATATTAAATGAGCTAAACGGTATGATATCGATAAGTAATAAACCAACTTTTATTCAAGTTGAATGAATTATAAAGCAATGAAGTTAATAGTAAACAATAAAGCGTAGTTAGAAAAAACTAGAGCACTTCCAAAGCTCGAAGGATAAAAATAACTACACAATCAAATCGGGCATTTTATGGACAGTTTTAATCAAGAGAGCTTAATTTGATTAAATTAAAAAACTTTACAGATAACCACCATTACACAACAGTTAAAATTAATTTTGGAATAAAAAATAACTTAACACCTTCCACCATTACTGGATCAATGTGAAAGTAATTAACTGCTAAAATTAGACTGCAGCTTTAATAAATCAAAGACGATATGGCCGCTGCCAAAACCATCTGACCACTTTGGTACCTATCTTTGATGATTGCGAGAAAAGATAAATGGAAAATACGGCCAACAAAACAAATTTACCGAAAAGATTAATGTTATAATGTTACTATAAGATGATGCTGGATTGTGAATAATTAATTATTTTTATGAACATTTTTCTAAATTAAAATAATGGTCTTTCGAACCGTCAATATAAAAATAATTTTTCTTGCCGCTCGCTCTGCCGTATAATTATTAAAATATTACTTAAATTAATTAAAGCAAAACAATAGAACTTTGTGCATCAACAAAAAGTAAAATTTATTGTACCAGTTGATAAGCCTTACTAAAAGCTTATAAATCGCGTGATCGTAACTATTTCATGTAAAAAACTATTTGAACATTATTCAAAGCTACAACTTTAATTAATAAGTTAAATTGTAAGTAATTGTGTACACATGTATAAATAAATTCGGAAAATGTTTCGACAGTTACCCGCTTATCATGGTTTTTGTCCTCTTCTAAATGCAACATATTGCAGCGATACAAAAAAAATTTAACCAAAAACAAATAAATCACAACAAATTGCATAAATAGCAATTAAGACAAACAAGACAAAAAGCAGCGATTGTCGGAGACGTCAGCGGAAGGTGAAGGGTGCATGCGTATTACAATGAGTATTTTTATTTTAAAAACTACTGCAAGCAATTTACATTTCCCTCAGGTGATTCTCGGGCATTTTAAATAGCAGGAATTGCAAGTATTTCCAGACTTTCCAAGTATCGTAAAAAATTCTCAAGTATTTCATTAGTTTTCACATATTTTGGTTAACCTCTTAGCTGACACGATTAATATGGAATGTGAGATGATCCTGTGCCTTTTGAGCCCGCAAGTAACTGAGTAGAAAATTTATGCGCCTATTTCCATACTACATAATACCTGCCTGTATTATTTCTATTTCTACTTCGTCACTTACTCTCAATTGGTTTAATATCAATCGAGTGGATAATTCCAACGATTGAACAACAAGCAAGTTTCTCACATTTTATTGTAGAAGCTGCCTAGCACTCAGGACCGTGATTCGCACAATAACATACAATGCTATATCAGATTAAATATTTCAGAATCCTATTAATTACAAACTTTATGTGACACTCGGGACAAAGAAGATGGAATATATTAACAACCGTCTGTTGTACATACATTTACTCTCTTCTCTTCATACGAGATAACTTATTATGCGCATGTGTTTTGTTGCCGCTTTCCCTTTCATTCACACTTTCGTAATTCACCGTTTAAATGTGATTGCGTTTTACAGCTTCTTTTTAGAAATCCCCTGCATAATAACGAATCATCAGTGTATCGATAAACCGACCCTTACCTTCAATAAACGTCTTAATTCAGCAAAATATTTTCTTTTTATTTGGAAATGCTTCTCTCATTAAAAATACGTGCAGCCAACTTAAACACAACTCAAAGTTGGATTTTATTGCGCACACTTTCTGTTTACGATTCTTTTGCATTAGTTCTTTAATTATGATTATCTTAATGTATACCAGCCTAAACTTTTTACTCTATATTTTAATATAAACCGAGAAACAGTTCCAACTTTTCTGTTTTTTATTAGGTATTGCACAGATTTTGCGTTGGCTTTAAAATATAACTGAAATTGTTTTTCCAAGTTAAAATAACTTTAAAACTTTATGTAAATACGGTGGAACACGATCGATGTGCACCTCGATTGGTTTGATGATAGGCAGCAAATTTTTTCAAATCAGCATTAAGAGTTGATGAGTAATAATGTTAATTTTCCAAAGTTTCCAGAACTGTTAATTTTTGGAATATTCAAGTAGTACCAACTGCGGTTCTTGTTTGGGATTGAGGACTTCCTCCGGAAGAAGTTCAGTCGATTTAGGTCATCGTAGGAAACTTTATCATATTTGTATGCTCATGAGATGAATACCATCAGCAGGTATTAGAGACCAACCAACAGTTTTCTTTTTAAGTAAAGTTTAAATTACCTTTAAATTTAATACAAGTTCACCCCCACCTTTTTTTTGAAACCTATTTAAAAAAATGTATTACCTACATATTAATTAATTAATATTAATAAAAGTAAACTCGAAGGAAGTCTACAGTCCAACTCACAATCATCTTCCTGCTATCCCGTGAACTATGCAACGCAATTAAAAAAATAATTACTTTGTTGTGCATAATTTCTAAAAGCTCTTGTTTGAAGTTTTAGCTGCAAAATGTCGACACATTGAATTATTAATTTTTATTCAAACATAAAACAATTTCTCGAGAGAAAATAAAATTAAAGTTCCCGGAGTTCGAGAAATTAAATCAGGGTCGTTTATATTATAAAGGAAGTTATTTAATTTTAAGTGTTTTGTTGCAAAAAGGGTGCATTATAACAAAAGCTCAAAAATATCAAATGAAATCCTTAATTACAAAAATGTTTACAATCTGTTTTGAATTTAGAAAAGAATGGGAGAAAAATGGAATAGAAATCTTTAGAGGTTATCCAGATACATCGGATTTTGTTTTCCAAAAAGCAAATACCTTATAATAATAAAAAAGCTTATAAATTTCCCAAAATATAACAAAGAAAACTTGTTGACTGAAAATAAAATATCATATTTATAATTCGTGGGCTGCTCAACACTTGTTAGGCGGGCCGTACACTAAGTACGAACTCGGTGCTTTACCGGTCTTGTGGTTTTACAAAAGAAAATGCTTTAATTATCGCAGACCTATCCGTAGAGAGTTTCTTCTGGTTATTTGAGTTGAAATTAAAATTTATTGCATGACCGAATACAGGAACGGGAGAACAAAAAATTGCGTTTTTTAAAATTGTTAAACAATTCAAGCTCTACCGAAGAAACTTGAAAAGTCTGAATAATTTTTAGAGTATTTAAATTTTTTTTTGTATTTGTTTCAATTGTTCCGTTTGGATGGTTTTTCTATTCGATTTACTCTCGTCTGAGAATAGCCAGCAGCCTTGGAAACCATTTTTCACTCAATCGTATGTTAAGTTGTAATAGGCAATCCTTGTTGACTCAAGTTACGACTGGGGGTGGAGAAAGGATTGAACTTTACTGGAAAACTCCAATGTTCAAAATTTGTACGTAGGTACAATCCCATAATACACATAAACAAGTCGTTCGAGTCCTGCAATTGTAAACCCCGAGGGCGAAGTTATATGCGACTACCTGCATAATATTATCTATTATTATGCATGATATTATCCAAAGCTAACAGAAATTCATAAATAGATGAACAAAACGTTATTTCAATAGCCCTCCATTACAAAAGGGCATCTGAACGGCACATAGCATAGTAATTCGATTTATTGATCATTAGGAGATAATTTATACTGGATTGGGCTTCAAATAGAAAATTGAAAACTTTAAATATAAATTCTGCAATTCAAACTTCTATCAATTATCTTGTTCAAAGAACTGTTTACCTGAACTTTTTAATGCCACTAGTAGGTACTCTTAAGATTATCGACAAGAAATTTTCAACAAAGCAGTTATATGAACTTTAACAAGAAAATTCAATTAATTTGTATTCAAACTTTAATTTTCCTTTAATAAAGCTTTCCAATTACCAGCGTTTGTATATTTAGCAAAAGGAAAACTAGTTGACATTTGAAGAGTCAGATCAGTTCTTTTTATTTGCTAGTACTTAACTCTTCAACTTAACACCAGTGTTACTTGACTAGCGAATGCAGATCCCACAGATGGAATCTTTTGGAAAACCCACTCTCTAGAACTGTGGATTATATCCGAAAGCTAGCCAGTCAAGAATAACAAATAGCTTTATTTCAGTTAATTTTGCATTTTATACATATTAGAAGTGATTTAGGTCTCCCAGCTCTCCATAAGGACGAAATCCTAAAATAAGTCCAAATTGTACTCTTGAATTAAAAAAAAATGTATAGCAGAAGTTATTGTTCTTAAATTTAATATCTAACTCTACGAAGGTATTCAAATTATTGTTTGCAATTTTCAAGAGTTCTTGTAACGAAATATTTAATTAATTCATATTCAGATTTCGTAGCACTCAAGACGTTAAAACTACTTCCTTAGTAAAATAAAAGCTTCAAAGGAAACTTAATTTAATTTGTTTAAATACTTAACTTAGAGAAACTGCATTAAAGTTCGCTCTTACCAATTTTAATATTTTGCATGGGTAATTAATAAATACATTTTCGAGTTAAGTAAATTAAAACATCAGGTTTGATATTCAAAATTACGAAATTACCTGACGTTGATATATCCCGCTGTATTAATTATTATCAAAATTACAAAATGCATTATAGATGAAATTTTGCTCAATATTAATATCCACGGGGATATATTCATGTATTATTGATTTCAACTCAAACAATTTTCAAGATTCTACACTTCAAACACTTCTTAACAGTAAAAAATGCATAAGATCAAAGAGATTTTCTTACAAGATACATTAAAATTAACCAACGAAGAACCGCGAAGCTCTCAGCTTTTGAGATGAATGAGGACGCTTAAACTTCTAAAAAAGCTTTCCAAGTTAAATTTCGGTTTTGCCAAAATTTTAGTTTCTCTAAGATTTTCGAGCAAATGGATAAATAGACCGAAATAAAAGCTCTCAGCCGATTTCAACCTTAATTATGGAAAAAAACTTTTGCAGACTTCATTGCTATTATTAATTAATTGAAACAAAAATGAGAAGGGTCAAATTTTACCACAAGAACGTGATAGGGTAGGTATTTTCATTTTAGAGTTGCCCTTAATTATTTATCCTTCTATGATAGCTCTGTTACGCAAACCCATGCAAAATAAAACGGAATAAATTTTTTAAATAAAATAAACGTTTTTTTATTGAAATCCAGAAGCATTCGAAAAATAACAGGACAATTAAAAGGAATGTTTGTTTCTTCGTTTGTACTGAAAACACGATCTTTCCGATTATAAGAAACTTTTTATTAACCCTGGGCATTATTTATTTACAATTCCAATTTTTTAGCTAAATATTTTATTCATTTTATTTTAATAATTCACGCAGCAGACCTTTATGTTTGTTAGGAAATATTGTATTTAAGTAGCAGGAAAATTAAATTTTCTTACCTTAACAGCTGGTGAAGAATTCATAGACTCTATCAAATAATTTTATTCCGTCAAAAATTGAAAAACAGCTTTATGTTTATTTAATACATAATTTTACAATAAAGTTCACACCGAAATCTGTTAAATAAGTAAAGAACGAAAGTTGAAAGAATTTCAATGGCTGTAATCGAATATATTGAACGTGCTCTGAATTGTGTGCTTTACCATTTTTCCCATGGTACTGTAATTCAATTAATTGGAAAATGTCTATTAAAATTCCTGGTCCGAGATAGGACAGGTATGTTACAATTACCATTTTTGTATTAACATAAACAGTAGTTTGCTTTGTAAATTTTAATTTAAATTATAGCCCAATAAAAAAATAACTTAATAAATTTTTAACAAGAAAGGGGATACCTAAAAATAGCTTGTTACAAAAATGTAAATTTTTTACTTACTTCAAGTGCACTTTACCGTCAGACAACCAACCTGTATGTTTCTTTTATCACAAGGGTGAAGTATATTATTTGACAGGAATATATAGCACTATGTAGTTTTTCCAGACACTGCAGCATTGTTCACTTTTTAATAAAAATCATTCAATAAAACAGGTCTCGCAGCTCATAATAATCTTTTATTAGTTTTTTATATTACAATATCATATACTAAAATTCAAAATAAATAAAATCTCAAGACTTTTTCGTAAAGTAAGTGAATTTACTAGAACGGCTGAGCTGAGTGTACGATTATAATGGGTAAGGTAATTTGAGTTAAGAAATGGCTATTCAGACTTTTCCTGTTTGAGTTATTTATTAGTTGAGTTATTCGAACAAACGAATTCCTGGTGAACTCAATCTTCCTGATTAATATAATTAAGAGCAGGGTCACTCTAAAAACTCTCGCCTACTTATTATCTTTTAATTTTAAATACTGTTTTCGTTTAATTTTTTATTGTTTTCGTAAGAGCTAGGTAAATATACAAAAATTATTAAAAACTGAGGAATGCAAACTAAAAGTAAAAGCAATGGCGGGGTAGGTTTACGTCAATATAGAAATTAATGTATGTAATAAAGTACTAAAATTATAAAAGAATACCACACTGCCATTACTAAAACAAATAATTATGGTACGCAGTGGCTATTAACTTAAGAACTTGGAAAATACACAAACCGAAACCTACTTACCTGATTTTTTCACCCCTTGTTAAATCGATAAACCGAAAGATAAATGATGTAGCGCATTCGCTATTTATTTTATTTTTGTGTAGAAATATCACGATTTCAAGTGAGCTTCAAAATAACAACAAATAACCGTAATGTGTGATTTTATCTAAAGGATGTCAAACAATAAAGCCAAAAACGAAATGTATGGATTTACTTAAAATAACATCAGACGAAACTAAACCAGCTCAGCTTTCAATTTGTAATGCCAAAAAGCTTTTTTATATAGCATTTTTAAATTTTGTATGTAAAATTTAAATACCTTGAATACATACGAACTCATTTTGACGCTCCTAGACAATAGAAGAAATTTAATTTAGCTGATGTAGAGAAATCGCATGCTAAGTAGTCATAAGATAACATTCTTGCAAAAATACTGATTGCAATATCCTGCATGGAAATTATTGTAATTTGTAATTTCCATTCCTTAGTAGGAGTAATTTCGTTTATGGCATCAAATGTATATTCAAGAGCTAATGGGATGTTCAGCGAGTTGGAGTCCCAGTGGTGCTAAAAAAAATGCTAAAAATTTTCACTTTCCGCATCCAACGATTGATAATAAAACATATAATTATGTCGTCACGAGGTTCATCGATTGTACAACCCGATAATTTATTTACTTCATTTACAAAACAGTTTTTAAAATTTGTTACAATTTAGTCTACAACGGTTTGCCATACCTACAATTAATAATTATTGTGCACATACAATTATTAAAAATTTGAGCAATTTTTTTACTACGTAAAACATCATACCCTGATGGGAATGTGATATGTTTTTATTTCAATATGTACAATATACGAGAATCATAATCGAAAATTGGATTTTGTATAAAAAATTTACACTTACACTAAAATAATCTAATTATAATTTTTATATACTAATTTCTAAATATAAAATTAATAATACAAAGGGGAAGATCACAGACGTTTTGCTTAAACTTTGGGCCTTGCTTAGAGCGCTGGCTTGACAACTCATGTCTTCTGGGGGTAATTGAACGATGGGCTTTCTCAGGCTTGTTGTTGCATCGATACAGGTTGTTTGTTTTAGTAAATTATTCATTCGAATTACCGCATCGATTGGTGCATTATGAGATTGGAGTGTTTCACGGGCCCATCTCCTTAACCAATGGCCTAACCAGGCCAAATGACACCCGCATATAAAGTTATTTTCGGATATTATTAATCCCCCTGAAATTTACGTTTCATAAATGTTAGTCCTTCGAGATAGCTCAAATATTCATTACTTAATTAAAAATATTATATTCAGCCGGCATATAAAATATTAATTATTCAGCAGGTCGTTCGGTTCACGAAAAAATCTAAACACGCAGAAACAACAGAGAAACTGTTTGTACTATTAGTAATAATTATTGAAAAACTAAAGAATTTTTAAATATTGTATCGGAGAACTTTGGACAACGTGAGATCTGGTGCAAAAGTTATAGAAAACCCGAGAGATTCAAAAGTTTACTGTGGGAAAAACATTTTATATGGCAAACAGTTGGGATATAAGATATGCATGTCGATGTTCAACTTGAAAATTTCCAAACAACATAATACTTAACTCGATAGCCAAAACAACTGGAAAAATTACAAAATTGTTGAGATTTTAAAAATCAAGATCAGTTTTAATATCACTGAAAACTGCAATCTTTCTGGGAAAAATTCGTCTCCAATATTGGATAGCATATATTATTTTTGCTTTAATTAAAAATGGGATTTCGATTAGATTAAACCGCGAATAAAGCCGCGAATGAAAATGTAGACTGTGGGGTAGCTCCGGCGTTGTTTGACTACTGACGATCGTTGATGAAAAACTTTACAATCTGATAGCATCGACTAAACAAAAGCGAAGTTTTACGCATGTGACGTCAATTATAAGTTTTTGTAAATAAAACGACATTTCCAGAAAACACTTATACCAACACATTAACTAAAATACCTCTTAATATAAAAAGTGCTATTAAAATATAAAACATAGTGTTAATTTACCTTTAATTGATGTCGTTCCAACTCGTTTCCAAGAACTGTAATTGACATATAATACTTCTGGAATTAAATGGGAAAGTTTGTTATTATATAATTCTATGCTTAAATGGCCGGTTCGGTATAAGCCGGAGAATAATCCACTGGGCAGTTCTTCAATTTCTGTGTTAAATATTTTCAAATTCAGATCTGGATTTCTTATGAAACTGGAGAACGCTTTAGGCTGAATATTCTTTAAATTGCTTCCCGTTATTTCAACTTGTCGAATTTTTGGATTGGAAACGCACAATAATTGATCGTCCAACGTATTTTCCTGCACGTATAATTTTAGAATCCGCAATTGATTTAGGTTCGATAACATGGTACATAATTGCGACGAAAAGTCTATGATATTAGGCCACGTTTGCATGGTTAGAGACGTTAAAACTTTAATTTGCCTAATGGCTTTGCTATCAAATTTTTTGAGATCTTGCAACCCATTTATATTCAATTCTTGAAGATTTTGGAGGCCATAAAAATGTTCGCTTGAGATTTCCTAAAGGAAAACGAATTATCTATAATCTTGTATGTGAAAATAGAAAATATTACCTTTATTGGATTGTGCGACAAATCGAGGGTTTTAAGATGGGACAAATGCACCCAAAGATTTGACGGGATTTGCGAGATTTCGTTATGATTTAAGTAAAAGTATTTTAGTTTTTTTAAAGTTTGAATCGAATCTTTTTCTATGTATTCGATAAAATTGTGAGATATATTTAAGGATATGAGATTTGGTAACGGTAAATATGGAACGGATACGATTCCGGTGTTGGCTAAGGATAACTCCTTTAAATTTTGTGCATAATGGAACAATTCTTTAAAATTAGCACGCAACGGATTGCTGCTGATGTCTAATCTTTGAACGAAACCCAAACTCGTGAAGACGTTATCGGGGAGGATGGTTAATTTGTTGTTATTTAAAAGGAGATGGTGTAAATAGGGAATGTCGGGAAACGTGGTGCTATCGACGTGTTCTATGTTATTCCAGGACATGGATAAATATCTAAGTGTATTACCTACTTCCGCCAGGCTTAAACTGGGAACGACCGAAAAAAAATTGTAACTTAAATCGAGCATCTCCAACAACGTGTTGCTCAGGACATCTTTCGGAAAGTATTTTAGCTTGTTGTACTTGAGGCTTAAAACGCGCAATTTTGGTATGCTCGAAAATTGGTGATTATGTAATTCGCTTATGAAATTGCCCGATAAATCTAAAATTTGTAGATTTTGCAAACCGGAAAATCCGTGTTTGTGTAACGTAACGATGTTGTTATCCTGGAGATACAATTCTTCCAAGGACGTTAAATGCATGAAACTTTTCAATTCGATCCCGGCTATGCCGTTCGAGTTCAAATACATCTTTTTCAGCAATCCGACGTTCTCTAAGCACCTGAAGACGTGCGAAATTTTGTTAAAACTGAAATCTAGAATTTCGATATTCAAAAATTGATCGCCCGCTTCGCAATTAGCCAAATGATTATGACTCGCGTTGATTTGAATCAAATTCGATATATTTGCGAAATATTTAAATTTGAACTCGCCGAGATGATTGAATTGCAAATCCAATTTGGATAACTGCGGTAAATTAATAAACGCATTTTCTTTAATCTGATGGATTAAATTGTCGGACAAAATGACGTGTTTTAAGTGGTACAGGTTGGAAAAACTACCTTCCAAAATTTTCTTGATGTTGTTGTTGGCTAAAAAAATTACCTCTAAGTCGTATAAATAACTAAACGTATTGGACGCAATTGTCGTAATTTTATTATTGTTCAGCCTGACGTCGATTAAATTTTTATGTATGGGAGATTTGAGAAAGGTGGAAGGTAGAATTTCGATCTCGTTAAATTCGAGATTTAAAAATTTTAAATTTAATAATACGTCTAAGGAACGTTCGAATACCGAATGGAGTTTGTTATTATCAACGGAAAGATACTGTAAATTATTTAATGGCTTTAATATTTCGTTTGAGATTTCTTCCCTATTGAGACTGAAAGAAATTTCTAAACTTTGTAAATTATATAGCCCGGTGAAAGCCCTGGTGTCTATGTACATTATGGGATTGAAACTTAAACTTAATTCCTTTAATTCGGCCAAATTAAAAAAAATGTCCGCCTTGAGATTTGTAATGTGATTATTATTTAAAATTAAGGTTTCAATGCTGGAGCCCCAATGTAAAAAGTCGTTTTCGTCTATGTCGTATAATTCGTTGTAAGCGAAATTGAAATGCGATATTTTCGTGCAATTTTGTAAAGCACTAATTGGGATTTTAGTAAGACGATTTCCACTAAAACTAATTGCTTTAAGTGAGAAACAAAAGCTGAGGAATGCGTTATCCGGTATTTCCGTTAAAAAATTCGAAGACAAATACAAATATTTTAACGCCGTTAAATAAGTTATGCTGATGGGAAACTGAGTGAGTTTATTGTGATCGAAATCTAAATATTCCAAAGTGTCTTCGATGCCGGCAAACGCATTTACATCGACACTTTCGATCTTGTTATAAGATAAAATTATTCGTTTGCAAAGTACACCTAAAAATGTTTCACTGGTAAGTAGATTTATATCGTTAAAAGCTAAATTCAGGTCCCTCACATAAACTGAAGCGTTAAACATTAAACGAGGCAAAGTTTTTAAGTCGTTCTCGCTCAAATCAATTTTCTCTAGTTGTAACTTGTTTTCAAATTTATGATCAGGTAAACTTTCTATGTGATTACCACGCAAATATAACCACTGCAATCGAGGTAAAGTTAAAATTGACTGGAGTGGAAAGTTTTCTATTAGATTGTGGGAAAGACTCAGGCTTTGAAGACTAGGAGGAAGAGAGTGTTTATGAATTTTATACAATTTGTTTCCATCTAAATTTAGCCACACCAACGTTTTAAATTGACGAAAACCACGAAATTCCTTCAGAAACTTTTCGTCTAAATCAGACGATAACTCCGTTATATCATTTTCTCCTATGAACATACTAACCACTGTATTTTTCACGTGCGACCAATCGCCCAGCACCGAATGAATTTGATTTCTAAAACAAAAAATTAAATTAGAATCTATTAAAAAAGTATTAAATAAAAATACATTTACTAGCTTTCCTACCCGGCTTCGCCCGGATCAATAAATCAATTCAATATGTCATTCCCTCAACTGGCGGTGTATTGTATTAAAATACCGCGGAAATCTAAGAGTAGAAGTGGGAGGAAAATTAGGAACAGCCGATCACTTTGGATCATGTAGTTTTCAAAACAATTCCGTTAAATCTAAACTTTGCCAGGAAATTCATCGATGCTGTTCTTCAGTTCTTTTTTAAACAAGAAAGTGAATTTGTAAGAACTTTGAAAGAAACTGAAGAGATTCAGCTTTTGCGATGCACCTGACTTTGAAGATCTTTAAATTCATTTTCCGATGAAGAAAAAAGAAATTGAGGACTTCATTGCACCTTTAGGTACATCAGTAGATAAACTATGGGGATTCTGGGCAACTTTCCACGTGGACGTTCCACGGTGTTCCAGGTATGTTAGCTAATATGCTTTTAATTTTTTTCTCCATTGTGTTAAATTAATTTATTTAATCTGAAATAATCCTTTAATAAGCCGTATTTGGTTTAATGTTGTTTATGTAATATATACCTCGCATTAATTGGCATATTTCTATCAATTAGCAATTAAAAGATGAGTGTGCATTGAAAACGAAGTGAAACCTGTAAATTAATTAAATTGGATCCTCTGCTAATAAACATAATTTTAACAGCAATTACAAAAACCTCTTTATGAAAGTTCAAATTTTTTTGCAGCGCTTAGTTTGTAAATTATGACGTAATTTATATTGATAAACTGAGTATTGAATACTCTTTAGTACAAATTGAGAAACTTGCTAATTGCATACATATGTATATTCCTGACACATGAAATTTTCCTGTTACAATTTACATAAATTCCTAGTTTCATTGAATTATCAACAGAAATCTTTTTCGTATCGCAGTAACTTATTGTTAATACAAGTTAGAATTTCCTTGTAAAATTAATAAATTTCGCTAATGTACCTACGTACATAAAGTTTATTGTTTCACTCCAGTTTTGATGGATTGATGAATTATGTATGTATATTGTATGTTTCCATATTACTCATAAGTGTGTTAGTTAGTTTCGACGTTTTTTAAAACTAAATGTTCGTTATTTGAAATTCCAACTCCACATTTACAGCATCGACTAACTTTAAATGAAAACTACGTTAAGCCGAAGTCAAACAACCCGGTACCATTCGCTTCGTTTGTAAGCTCATCTCAAATTAACAAAAACTGTTTTATATTTTGTGTCGCAGAATAAAATAAGTTTGGCTACATATGGTAAGTCTATTAACAAATTGATTAATCCCTCTAGAAGACTTTACTGATAGTCCCTGCTCGGGCGCCAAATTGTAGTATTGGTCTTTGCTTACCGACTTTATTATTGTTCATATCAAAACTATCGAAGAGCACTTGTCAAGTTAAACTTAAGGGTCTGAAAAGGAGCAGCTCAATTGAACATCTAGGTGAAAGCAATTTATTTTTAAGTAGGATAAAAATTCTTTCGTTTTATTAAAAAATAACATCTAAAACACCGCAACAATTTGCATATCTGTATAAACGTTAACGCTAATTAGGCTACAAAGTTTTGAACTAAAATTTAAAAAATAATAAAAAGGCTTAACTATATAATAAGCAATTTACTAAAGCCAACTTTCATAATTATTCAAATTTATATGCGTTGTTTACATTATTTTTTACAGCAGTTCTTTTTTTGTTGTTTGAGCACGAAAATGTAATAATTGATGATGATGCACTTAATTTCTTATTCTTCCCAACACACCTTTAATTAGAATTTACACGAAAGCCGGTTAAACTGGAAAAATATTTGATTGGGTGCTTCCCACGATCTAAACTGTAATGGAAATTTTAAAAAATGTCGATGAAAGTAAAAATGAAAAAACTGTTTGACGAAATTATTGAATGGGATGGTGCAGGTCGTAGGCGATTAAATATAAAATGTTTTTTCACTTAACTTGTTTTAAAATTGGAAAAGTTATAAAAAGCATAACTTGAATCAAAATTTAGTTTATTATTAGAAATTTAATTTCGAATCTTGAAATCAAGCTGCAATTTAATGTTTCGATTACATATTCTTGGATGGCAATCCTGTTAAGGAAAACAAGTTAATAAATTATGAGTTTAATGTACTTTTTCATGAAGAACTTTTAACGCAAATTGAAATGTACATGTTTAGATTATAAGTAGCTAAATTGATTATCGTCAAACTGACTTAACCATTAAAAGCTTAAAGGTTAGAAACTTTTAATTAATAATTAATACTTTATTTGGAATTCAAATAAATTAATTAAAAACTCATTTATATGCAAGCAATTTTAGTGAATAATTCAAAATGAGATTAACGAAAATGTGACCTGCATTTCGGAGTATACTTTTATTATTTACGCTGTTTTAAAGTCAAAGTGAAATTCGCGTGGGGAGATCATTCACATAAAAGATGTGGTTTGATTTTCAGTGTTTCCATTCACACGGGAAAAGGTTTCTACTACAATAAACGAAATTCAGATATTATTACAAGTGTAGCAAGATAAATGCTTTGTTTGAAATTTTTATAAAGGCTTTAAAAATAAGATACCTACTCTCAATAGAAGAAACATATCAAAATTTTTATGGATTTAAACCACACGTATACAGTGCCCACACAATGTGATTTGGCTGAAGCCAAAGCGATATATTGCGATGTTCAAATGTGTAAAGTGGTTTAAATTCAAGAAAACCTAATTATTTACCTTATTTTCGGAACATCCATCCCCTTTTGTTTTTAGCATGAGACTCTTTAACTTTAAAAGCAATAATTTGTCAATTTTAAAAATTTATAATTTTATCGAAAAGTTAAGCAAAATTTTATCTTACAAATACACAGCAAAATAAATTTTATGTAGCATTTAAATTTCAAATTTTGATGTTTTTGATCATCATCCGTTTACATCGGTTTACCAATAAATCAATTCCGTCTTATTGCAATTTTGGTCTTATTTAAATTTTAGTAATTCTTTCAACCACCTAGACAAAGTTGCAATTTTGATGGCAATTAATACAAATTTTATAAGTCAATTTTATCGTGGTTTTGAATTTTACGAAAAATTAATCGTCCGTTCACTTAAATTGTTCTCACCCGTAATTAGAAGTTTTCATTTGTTTGTTGTTGTTTCCATTTTCCATTTCACCTTTTGTGAGAATCTGGCGTTCATACGTTGCCTAGCTCGTTTCTGCTATTGCTGACGATTATCTTTGGTCGTGAATAATTGTGGTTTTTCTTTTCGTTGAAAAGTATTGGCACAAGCACTCTTACTCTGAATTTGTAATCTTCAGGTAAATTAAATCTTTTAATTGTATTTGTCAATTACAATTAAAATTAAAATTGTTTAACTTTTGACTCTGGGCTTTTAAATTTTCGAACTTGACGAGTTGACGGTTTTACCCAGAATGAATTATTTCACCAATTTTTCTCCCTCCTTGATTTTGGTAATTTTGAAAACTTTTATTCTCCCACTTAATTTTGGTGGGAATGCAAATTCGTCGCACTACGCATTGGTTGATTTTATTACACTTTTATTTTTATACACAAATTAATAATTGATTGAATTCTCATCGACTTCATTGATGATTATTGGCATTTGTCTTTTCATTCAAAGATCTTGGACCAAAAATATCTTTCATACTCATAATAATTGAAAACTCAACTCAAAATTTCCTTAGCTGTGCTTTTCAACTTTGAACAATCGTTTAATCTAAGAATATGGAACCGAATTATTCATCACCACGGATGTTCAGTTAAAAGAAAAATCTCACATGCTTAAAACAAATTATATACTGGAATGTTTTTAAACTAATTTCTGTTTTTAAAATATTATTTACAACTTAAGATGCTTATGCAAAATAAAACATGACAATATATATTATCCTTTTAGAACAACCAGCAGTTCGAAAATCACATAAAAAATAAATAAATAGCCATTAAGTTTCCGATGGCCTATTAGAAACGCCATCGCCATATTGTTCGATAAACATCGCCGATAATCTAACGTAAAACTTCCTAAAAATAACTAATTATTATTTTTAGTTTGTAAAAAACTAACTTGAGAATAAAGTTATGTGAAAACCCTGAAATATTAAAAAATAAACATTAATTTTCAATTATCCTTCAAATGTTTACCGAACGTTAAGTACCTACATAAAGGAATATGTTGGCTTTTTTGTTTGTTGGTTGTTTATTTAAGAATAAAATACAAAATATGTAGTCCACGTACAAACAATCGTATTTGAGTCCTTTACAAACATTTAAATCCATTTAAACTGAACTAAAACAGGTGTCGTGCATCATTCAAACCAGAGAATAAAAGTCTCGGGGGGGGGGGGGGGTATTTAATTTAAAAGTACATACCCATACTCACGCCAGAAAGAAAATGTTATGAAATTCTTCATAATAATTTTGCTTTTAACTTTTTTGCTGGTCCAAACCTTCTTGTTAAATTAAAAAATTCAAAACCAAATAAAAAAACGCCAACCAAAATCCTTTAAAAAATCCCATTTCATTTAGCTAATTTTGCAAAAAGAAATCCTAGAAGTTCATCTTTTTTTGTACAAAAATTCTCGAGTTTCACTTCGGGTAATAAAATTGTAAAAGCTCGCGAAGTAATTTGAAATTTTTAAACTATGAAATTGAAATTTTTCATTTGAAAAAGAAATACACAAATGTATTTGAAAGACTGTACGACGGAAAATGTAAAAAAATCGGAATCGTTAATCTACCTGCTGCAAACTTTTTAACAAGATTTAAAATAACATTTCGTCGTAGAAATTTTACAACAAAATACGTACAGGATTTTTCCAATTTTCTTTAATAAACAAATTTTTAGTCCATTAATAATAATAAAATTAAAGCGGTTACGTCGAATTGAATGCTTCCATTTGTAACACTTTTTGTTTTATCGTTCTAAGATGCACATTCTACATTATCTGATTTATGAACTTCAGGATTTCCACTTTTAACTTTCAGGAAAATTGCAGTTACAATAAGTAAAAAAGTTACATCAAGATATAAGGCGCGCCGTGACGTCAGCAGAGAGCTTTTACATGGATATCGATGGAGGAAAACAAAAGCCAGTACGGTTTCAGATATAATATTAAAAGTAGTAAAATATCTTCGGGGAAAATACAATAACACAAGAACTAAAATCAAGAAACAAGCAGAAATATTTCAAAAATCAAATTTACTCCGATAAAAATAGCGTAAAAAATTTGTGAAAGCTAAAAGTTTAAACGCGGGATAAATCATGAATTAGAATTTTTAGTTCATTTAGTTTAGGACGTACACAATTTGGTATCGATTTATTTATTCTCTCATTTATTGCCCAAGTAAATGGGTGATACTAATTTACTTGAACTTGACAAATTAGCAGACTTGTTTTGTATTTACTGAACGAATACCCTTCGAGGTTGGCGAAAAACGTAAGAATGAATAATGACCCCGGATTATGTACGGTTAACTTTCCGGAAGGTCACATTTTAGCAAATGACGTTCGAAACAAAATATAAATTCGTCTTAAATTAATTAGGAAAATAAAAAAATACAATGTAATATTTTTTATTTAAATTTAAGCTTACCTATGTAAGTTTATCCATTGCAGATTGCGTAAGTCTTTAAAAGCTCCAAAGGGAACACTATCAAGTTTGTTATAACTGAGATCCAACGAAACGAGCGAGCTTTTCATTGAACTAGAACAAAATAATAAGTGTTATATGCTGTATTAAACGAACCAAGCTTGTATTAATTTAACTTTTATTTAACAAATAAGACACTTCTGGCAAATTTCTAACAAATGCGTGTTAAAGCAGAATTGCTGCCTACTAATTAATTAGTCTTTCGCTGCATGTTACGATATTTTTAATTAAACTTTTATTTCAATTATGTTAAAAGTTGAGGTTTCATAGCACGGAATTCAGTTGAGGTTCAACTTCACGCTTGCACCGCTGCACTCTGTTGACTACACAGATAGTTTCCAAACCAGACTAAATTAATTTCCATCAAATAAAAATCTATAAGCTAGAAATTAGAGCAGGTATTCAGATTCGAACCGGAATTTTAGTGGAATTCATGAAACTTCGTTTAAACGGCGTTTACCAAATTATAATAATATATAACTAACTTTGCTATCCCGGGTGTTCCCCAAAGCAATTAAACACTCGTAACCAGTGTCAGCTGTACAGCATAACATGTGATAAAAGTCAACCAATTGACGTACCGAATTCCCACAATGACAGCCAATAAGTACGAATAAAAATTGTGCCCAGAAACAATTTGATCCATTACAATACGTGGAAGTGTAATTTTCCCGCTCTAATAATTTTAAAGAGGAAATTTTCAAAAAAATTACATTTACCATTTCTTGTTGTTGTAAGTAAGTAAAGTTTTCGTAGCACTTTATTTCAAACTGCTTTGTTAAGTTTACAAAAATTTTATTATTCTAATATAATTATGTTTAATAAAATGTAATATAATGTAAATCATACAAAACAAAATGTGCAAATGTGTTCTCTGACGTGACTGTTCATGACAATTACATATTGTAACAATTAAATAATAGAAGTATAAATTTTCGCATCTGATTGGGTGTATGTAATATTTAACTAATAAAATTTGAATTTTGAAAATGTTATCATATTTACCAATGGTAAATGATAATGACAGTGACATTTTAATTAACGTCCTTTGTGAGGATGTAGCCTTTTAAAACAATGCTATCTACCATTTACAGACTAAAGTTATACCGGCGATAGTCTCAATAAATGAACCTTAAGCAGAACGTAACTGTACTTTCGTATCAATAGCATTTTTGGCTCAACCATGAAACAATTTTTGTTGGGGTCAAACCAATAGTTCCGGAAATCACTACGGTGGCGATTGCTGGGTATTATTTATGCTTTTCCGTTGTGTGCTAAATTAATTATTGCTTTCAACCACCGTTCTGTCGTCCTATCACATCCTGTGATTAATTAGTTGATTATGTCGTGCGTCAGCTTAAAATACGGTTTTTCTCGAGCTAGTTTGGCATCCCGATTTGGACCAACACTTATGACGAAACAGTGGACTGTATTTTATTATAATCTGTTTTATGTACTCATAATACAACATACTATTCTTCGAGTCATAGTTTGAGTAATTGTCACAAGCATTTAATTTTTACATTGCTCTTACTTTATTGATTATTATGCTTGCATGACGAAATTATGACACGACTGAAACAATTACTTTACTGCAGTAAGCTATCGTTTTTCAATTTCCATTATTTTTTCCTTCGCAATTCAGATTTTCTTTTGTCCATATTTGTGACAATGTCTCAATTTATTGCATTCTGATTGAGCTTGGTATGCATACTTCACTTGCAAAGTTCAAAAATTTCTTTTTGAATGTTTTCCAAGTAGGTAATTTTTACTAAACCGTAATTCTTGCTGTCACGAAAGAATTCTTTTTTGTCTTAAATATTTTTTCGCATAAAGAACAACTTGGCGGTAAATGACACCTGTCCTCAGCTTCATGTGCATATATAAAACGAAACAATACTCATACACGCCCAGTCACGCCAATCCCTTGTGGGGTAGGTCTAACTACCATAATTAATAGTAGTAATTTAATATCTAAGTAGAACAGGTTATGGCCGTTCCCGCTTTGTGATTGCATAAATTATCATGGTTCTGCAAAATTATGGATGTATGCATTTTTGGAAAATGGTGAGCAAGCTTAAATGTACACAATCCTCACTTTGCAAGTCTTTTTGGGACCTTCATTTCACTTAGAACAAAGTTTAGGCTTCTAAGTACTTGTATGTAGTCGTGCTGACCATGTTAGACTAAAAGTTCTCCAATATAAATCTTTTCCTTGACGCCAGAACTTACTTTGCTATTCAAGTGCTGTTGACGAACTGTTATGTGTATGATTAGGCACCCAACGTGGGTCTTATTTTTGAAATCCTTACGTTTTATATTTCAAAAGTAAACTTTTTACTTATTCATACTAAAACTCAATAAACAATTTTTTGTACGGAGTCGTTCAAATGCAGAACTTGACTTGGAAATATACTTTGATTGTATTAACAATCTACTTATATCAAACTTGCTTCGATAATGGCATTATGAGTTCGCTTAACAAACATCAACATAATAATGCTTTTAGTAAGTAAACTAACTTTGTATTCGTGTAATTTTCTTATATCTATTATTAAAATTTTGCTCAATTTTGCAAAACTGCCTTCTTCTAATTGGTTAATTTTATTTTATTTGGGACGAAACCTTCAGTCTAGACAGCAATTTAACTTGTACTGTTTATGTTATCTGCAGTATGTTCGTCTCATATCCTGGAATTTAACATACCTACATGCAAATCTGTTATCTATTTTTTTATCTTCAATTTTTTAATTACTACTTCACAGCGCCATGCCGTCACAATTCAGATAGAGCGAGATTATAAATAAAACATGCAGGAATAAAACATTATAGATTATTTAATTGAGTTTAAAAGCTCAAAGCTCTTTTTCGGTGTTGTTAATAGTGTTCGGTTTCCTTTACTGTCTCCGTATATTAAATAACCTGACAGTTTTAATCGAGAAAATCATTTAACAGGTTATCTGAAAAATCAAGATTTTTATTCCCTAGCGAAAAATCTGCTTTGGATAATTTATAAGTTCAACAAAATTGGAAACAGTGTTGATAATAGTAGAAATGTAGTAACAATACTAACAATTGTTGGTAATTTAAAAATATAGCGGAAATAAACTAGAGTGAATTATTGCTCGAGGAAATTATTCATGGTTATATTCAAAAGCTTAGTAGTTCTCTCAGGATTTCATGTCCGACGTTTCCTTCAATACAATGCCAAGTAACAATTTTAACATCTTAAATAGTAAATGGTACTAAAAATTTAATTCTATTCTAAAAGAAACGTATAATTGAGTAGGTAGCTGGCAAGGATTACAACAATTGGAAGGACTTTTCATAGTACATAGATAAATCATTAAATTTTCCCCTCGGTCGCGTAGAAGAAGTTTAAGAGTGACCGCGGAAAATAAATTTCTAATAGTGAAACCATTTGTTGCGGGAAACAAATTATTTTGAAAAACGTCACCCTAACATTTACGGCATTAATTATAATTTTTGGTTGTAAAATTTATGGCACGAAGCACGTGCGTATAACGATTATTGAGTTATAATTTGATTTTTTATATTAGTATTCATACGAATATGATTAATGTATTTTATGGTTCGAGTTTAGCGCTTTCATTGAACATTATGTAAACATATTTTTTGTTATTAAAAAAGTAATTTTCTTTTGTAACGTTTAATAAAGCATACTTAATTCAATGTGTTATTATGGTGGAGGAACATCGAATTGAATAAATCTAAAATAAAGTATAGATTAAAAAAAGGATTACAGGGTGTTTTCTCAAGGATAGATACATTGTCCTACATACAGTTCATTCATAAAATATAACATTACGGTTTTATTAATAAAACTTAAATAATCATTAAATATTAATTTATACTGCGCATACATTTAGTTTCCACGTAGCAGCAGATAATAATAACAATTATGCATTCAAAAAAAGTTTTGGTCTACCCTTACGTGACATATTCAATTAGCAACTTTCTCCGGCAATGCATAATTGATTTAAAAGCTTTCCCTACAATTTGCAAGTTTTATTTAAAAATATACAAAGTATGAATAATATAAATCTTATCGGCCTGTTTACAAGAAAGCATAAAAATTATTTAAACACATTTAATCGGATTAAAATTTAGAAAGAAAATTATAAAGTTAAAATATCATTTTTTATAATATCTCATTAAAATTCATATTGATTATAAATTCAAGTGTAAATATCTAAATTTAGGAGCACGTTTTCACCAGCACTTGATAGGTGAAAATGTGATAACTTAATTTAAATTTTTCAATATGCAAATTACTTAATTTTTTATAAAAAGACATTATATCTGATTAAGACCTGATTGCGGCTTATAGCCAATGTTCCGTTTTTTCTGTTTCTTCTCTCCTAAGGCCGTAGTTCGTAGAAACCACAATTTAACACAATAAAAAAATAAAATAACACTCCCCGCACTTGAAGATTAATTTCCCAAAATAAGACTTTTGGTCTTATGTTATGAAGCTGAAGTTCCACTTGTCTGTAAGAGAGCTTGTAGGAATCTCAATTTATAGGATTATATCTTTTGTATTTATTGATTCCGTTAGCGCTATGAAGCTTAATGTGGAATTGCGCCATGCTGAGTAAATAGTAAAAATAAAAATGGCAATATTTGGTTTTGTTAATAGAACACTACTTATCGACATGAACGTTAAATTTCGTCTTACAATATGATATTTGTCATGAAACGCCAATTTAAAATTAAGTACGCGCCGTAAAGAGAAATTTAATGTTTTAAAACAACGAAACGCTGTTATAATTATCTTCGAAATACCTACATATAATAAGAGGGAATAAAAGCATAAGGACAATTTCGACTTGCTTTGTTGTTAATTATAAATAGCAGTTTGGAAATTGCACGAAGTACGACAATATCATAAAAACTTTAAAGTAAAAAGCATTGTGTCTTTAAAATACTCAAGTATTAAACAGATTAGAAAACATTGTTTACCTTAGAGCTCGATCCATTACATGTTGAAGGTTATTATTTGATAACGTAAGTTCATGTACTTGGCAACCTGTCAAACTGTCGGCTTCTATGCTTGTTATCTTTGATCCCAGTATCTCAAGATGACTAATATTCATTTCTGTCAGATCTGAAACAAAATTTTACCTTAACTAACACGTCACTGGGAAAACTAAAAAAGTGCAACTTTTTAGAAAAAACTTGTGCGGATTTAATGTGCAAAATGGAAAATAAAACGCATGGAGCTTTTCGTGCAAAAAATATTGATAATCACCACAAAAACGTGCTAACAGATCCAAACGTACATATATCGAGATAATACGTTTCGGCAATTTATCCGAGTTGTTGACTGACACAATATCAGTTTTATCGTATATTTCATTTGCAAATCGATAATTTAAGTTCAACTGATGAAACAAAAAGCAGACCAAATTAAACAAAAAAAAAACATGAAACGGAATCAAATATTGCGACTTACTTGGAAATTTATATAATGGAACGGAGAGACATCCAATTGATCTAGTTGCGCCATCATTTGGATCAATAACACAATGACACATGGAATTGAAATTGCAGCCTGAATATTGCAATTCGGATCCTCTTAAAAAAATAAATTGGCTCGCAACAAATAGAAATAAGATATCTGCAACAAAATAAAAATGTTAGATTATTCGAGAAAACGAATTTTATTTTTTTCACTGTTGATGCTCAATTAGTTTTGCTTTGTAAAATCAGCGTTGAAATGTAAAAAAGGAACTCAAAGTTAACTTATCTAAGTTATGACAAGTAAAGAAAAATGCAAATGGAGATTGATTGTTATTGATAGTTTCTAAGAGGGTAAAAGTTATGAGGTCATAAGGCCAAATTTTCACTTCGCCGGATGTTTATTTCAGAGAGTCGTATTAAAAATTTAAAATTTTGATTATGTTTAATATTCAATGTAGGTGCTAAGTTATGAACCAACACTGATTGGTTAAAATTAGAGCAACTAATTTATTTTAATTTCACTTAGTTTCACTTAGGATTACAGTACAATTATGAATCAACGCTAATGATAGTTAATGCGTGGCGGAAATAAGAAGAACTAATTCTTATTAATCTGGACCCATAACCTGTTACTTTCCTTTTTTCTAGCTTTGACAGAATTTTTGTTAATAATTGCTTGCTACCTCGAATAATGAATATATCTCGGTTGTCATGATTTAGTATTTATCTACCATTAACAAGTAAAATACACAATACGATATAAACTTGTAAAGTACAAGCCGAGGAAATAGAAGCAGTCTCGGGAAGGTAAACACTCTGAGCAAACCAAGACAGATAGAAAATAACGCATCTAAACCGCAGCAAAACGATCGATTTGCGCCAGTAAAAAACACTTTATTTTCTACATATTATGAACAAATAATATCGGTCTTGTTTATTTAATTATGATAACAAAGTATCACTTTATTATGACTTTTTATGTTTCACAACGTTGCACTATGTCTAGGTATATTCTTTAATAGCATATTTTTTTGCATCCGGTAAATGCTTTGGCATTTCAGTAGTTAGTTGAAAAATACAGTTCGCTTAATTTATAACTACAATTTATTCACTGTAATTAGTAAGCGATGCGGAGCATTTTATGTAGGCAACAATTAAATAATAAATCAAGAACATTTGTTATTCGTTTTTTGAATTCGCCATGACCTTAGGTTTTTTGCGTGCCAAAGAAGCTGCTTTTCGATACGTAAATTCTAATAAAGTTTTGAGTTAATCTTCTTTATTGAACAAAAAACTAAATTGTCTCCAGATCTACCTTTTTATGTTAAAATTTTATGATATGAACAATTACAATAAAAAGCTGGAAATATCAATAAAGACAGCTATAAAAGGTATTTCAAATCAGCAATAAATAAAACAAAATGACATAATCAAGACTTTTATGCATGTAATAGCATTAAATTTTAGGGGTGATAATACAGTTCAATACAATATTTTATGGATTTCTGTTAATGAAGCGTTCTTAAGCTGTAAAGTCGATGAAACTGCTTTACTTGATTATAGATTTTTGTCTAACGTGTTTATGCGTGACAATGACTACTTAAATAGTATTCTTAAAAACACATATTTTATTTGTTTTAAAAACAAAGTAATTAGAAAAACTCTAAACTCAATGAGCTATTTCTGAACAGCAACTATCCGTTTTTTATCTGTTAACTACCAACCTTAGGCAGGATCAGGACCGTAATCTGCATGTATTATTGCCGAACAGGACCGGGATTTGTGTTATTTTCCAACTTGGACTGTTATGATTATTGTTTAACCATCTCTCGCTGCAATATCTAGCATCAAGCCATTGATTTTCACATGTAGGTGACTGATCGGCTAACTTTTCAAATAAAAAAACTAATATGGATTTTATGCCATTTGGAAAGCAATTGGTCACGGTATCTGTCACATTCAAGTACACATTAGTTTGCTGCAGTAAAGTTTTCATTGTATGAGATAGCTTGTAACTTTTTAAAACTTACACTGAGAAATTGAATCGGAAATCCCAGCTGCTACATAGAAAAGGTTAAAACTTCCTACAATAATTTACGTTAAACGATATCAATTAAAAGATTCATAAACGCTAAGCTTTTTTAATTAAAAAAGCGTTTAAGACATGTATTAACATTTCCAAATTAACACAACTCGATCAAAATCGAAAAACTTTTTAATTAATTTTCCGTGAGTGCGAATAAAAATATTCACCATTGAGCTTCCGCATACCGCAACTTTTATTTAAAATCACGTTCGAGTCTGCACTTTTTGTTCAATGACGCGCACGAGAAGATCAAAAGGTGCTAAGCGCCCTTTATGATTTAAAACAGAAAAGGTTAATTTAACGACTAGAAAATTAAATCTAATAAGTTTCCGCTACAATTCCTCTTTATTAAAATTATTATCAAGTTTTGCAATTACAAATATGTAGTGGCGGAGGTTGAAAACAAAGGAGCTAGACAGAGTCTCATTTAATAGAATGTTTCACACAAACTTGTCTCTAATTAATCAAACGAAGGTTTCTTTGTATACAAAACACGTTTGGGCTTTATTACTACCAAACACTATAGTCCATTATACTCTGTGCTTTCTGCTTCCCTTCTCGGCATATTATTTAAATACATGGTCGTAAAATGAACTGATCTGCATTTTACGGTTCCAAAATCTACCATGCTGTGCCAAAATTAAAACGCATATAATTTGTCCTCATAATTATAACGCGTCCTTTCGCTTTCTTCGCCGAAGAAGACCCAAGCACAACCAATATCGATTCTACCGCATTGCTATATAGAAGCGGAACCTTTCTGCGAACCTTTTTAATTATTACCGATGTTGGTGGGATAAAAGGATAAAAATGTACCCACTTAAAATATTGTGTGGTTATACATCATTTCAAAATATTTGAAAGCATTTCCAAAGCAGTGTCGTCTACGTATATTTTGTGCATCGTCTAATTTGAATTATTAATGGAATATCAAGGGAAATAGTAAATAGCGCTGGCATTTCCTAGCTTTGTGAACTATCTTTTGAAAGAGTATGAATCCGACTTTGAAGAAAATAATGGAAAGCATACACTTTTTAATTAACGTTCCGATTCTAATTATATCGACTTATTTGAGCATGCAACTATGACAAGATCATATTCAGTAATTTCCCTAATTTTCAAATGACATTTGCTTCACTTACAACTCTATTCATCATCGTCCTCCTTCCTGTATTTAATTGCTTTCTGCTTAATGGGACCAATACAATTACAAATTTTCCTATTCAAGATTTCCATGCTAATGCTAATTGAGAGGTACTAAAAATGTTATCGCAACATTCCCTCTGTGTTTTGCAATTTATAAATTAAATAACGAATTCGTCTGTCGGCGGAGGCTTTTGAGAGAAAAGTTTCCTGTTTTGGGCACTACCGAAATTAACTGAAACAATTGGGGCAGGATTATTAGGAAACCTCGCTCTATTCATTTTGAAATTAAAGAAGAAGTGACAATCAATTTAATTAATATTGTAAAAAATCGCTAGCCACCAATAATAAGTCGGTAAACATGGAAGAGGGAGGCAGGCGGCATGTTAAAGTTGGAACTGGGGAAATGCAATTAATTTGTCGAAGAGAGCAAATGGTTCAATATGTCACCACCTTACATTAACCTTTAAACTTTCATTATGATATAACATAATAATAACAATACCTCACGACACGAGTGTTTACAAATGTCAATGAACATTTTCAATGGAATACACTCGACAAAAAGATTTACGATTTACTATACCTTCCATTATTAAGCTCGCCAACTTTGTTGTCTAATTTATTACCATTCGTTCCGTAGGGCAGGAAAAAATGTATACCAAGCATAAAGGGAATTTCCCAAACCTACTACGCGACTTGTCGATATGAATTTCCATCTGCTTGCAGCAATTAGGAATTATGATTAATTTTGGCAGAAACACAATTGCGGTTCTTATTCTTCTGAACCGAAGTTAATTAATTCACCTTTAAATGGCGTCTACTTCTACACCTGGATAATATAATAAACCATCAACTTTAATGCCTAATTTTATTATCTCTTTGCTACCCTTTACCATACCGCTTGGAACGACCCTAAAAATACAACGGAAATTATTCATGGATATCGCAAGAAAAATTTGTCTTATTTAGCATGAAAAAATTATACGCGACTTATTTTTTGACGTGAAAGCTTTACGGCAAAATAATGCGCTACTATTTGTTGCACAGTAAAAAACTTCGCCACGTAGTATAATTTTCAGGATAATAGTAAATAATGAGCTCTAAATGGGGAATGTGCAGTGATTTAGGGTTCATTGTATTTTGTAATAAGTAGTTTTTTGATATAAATTTTACAAGTTTAAAACGTTTGTCCCATGCTGCTATTCACATAACAGTAAAGCAAAGTAGCATTTTTATGTAAATCTGCTACGCGACGTAATAAATATTAATTATGCGCAAAACTGGAATGCTTACATACTTTCGAGACAATTAGGCAGGAGAAGACGGGAGAATGCGCGCATGGGATGACGGCTGCAACCGCGCCATCTCGTAGTGATCGAACTGCAATAAGTGTTTGGCAGAAAATGAAATAGGGTAATTTAAAACAAAATCAAGTTTTATTATCCGACGTCGAGGGCGCTGTTCTAACTACCTCAATTGGTTGCAATTGTTTTAGTGGGCGGGGCCGCCCACAGTTGACTGTTAGCTGTAGTACAAATGGTAAAATAATTTTTGGACAGCTGAAGGGTATATAAATACTAAATTTAGAATTTTATTTTACTGAATGATTAAAGGGATATGTGCTGAAGCATTTTTGCTGTATTAATAAGATTCAATTTATATAATCGATTACTATTCATGTCTTGAACAGGAGTGACAAAGTGCTTCTCTAATTGAAGCTACCTTCCTACTTTAATTTATTTATTTGGCCGATTTTCCAGGTTTGAACCTTTAAATATTTCAAAGCGCTATAGAAATTAAATGACAAATTTAACTTTGATTTTAAAGACTATCCTAAAATTAACTTTAAATGTGTTTTTCTCAAAACTATCTATGTAGCAGATAGATATCCGTATTTAATTCCCAGCTAGCAATATGAAAAATGTTATCCATTTTAAGTTTTTTAATTACCTGCGCATTGGCGTAACCCGAGGTAAACAAGATCATGTAGTAATTGCTGCGTTTCCCGGTGTATGAAGAGCAAATGCATTTTATCGTAGCTAATCTAGGTATATCACATATCGATAAATTTTTAAATGTTATGTTACTTCGACAACAAACAAATATAGGTTTACATAATGTATGACATGGCTTAAAAATCTCATTTGGAATTCAACTGGTAAATTGTAAAGCTGCAATGCAATATGCTTTCGACCTACTCTCGAGCCTTGATTACATGTACTAATTGAGTTTCATAAGCTTTAAATTTTAAACGCATATGCCCTCACATTTTCAATTTTAGTGTGCATGCTTCGGTTGGCAAATTTTAAGATACTTTTTGTTATATATATTTATATCAAGTTTGCGCTTTTACAATATCGTTCTATTTTTAACCACCTCGTCTCAATTAAATGTTTAATTACTACCTAACCGCCTTCGCAAAGTATAACAAAATTTTATTTTTCCAACATTAACGTGTTTAATTAACTTTAAAATTTTCACCTAGCGAAACAATTAGTGAAGCATAGCATCTTAATGTAGCAAAAACTAAGTTTCCGAATAATGTTGAATTTCTGGATCAAATACGATAATGGTTTTCGTAAAACGTGATCAGTTCATAATCTCACCTTATTAGTAAACCCTGTTTGCAACGACAAAATTGGTTCAATATGCCTCTATCCGTAGACGTAATCGATCAGATTACGCAAAGTTGAAGTGTAAATATCAAATGGAAAATAAGAATTTTCAACAAATTCAGTTAAAAATAAAAAATTCTAAAATAATAAGTTAATTTTTCATGGAACGCTACAAAAGATAGCGATAGCACGTTAAAACATGCAGTGTTTTTACGAATTTAAGTATCACAATTTGTTATTTGGTTTAATAATTTGTTATTATTACGAATGAATTTATTACGTTTATCACAATGAAAATCTCAAAATAACATGTTTTACATTATAAACTTGTTATTTTAATACAATGTATGAATTTAACTAACGTAAGATCAAATATGCAAATATTATACAACATTTGCGACACCGTTACAAAAATAATAGTATATCACATATCAAGGGAATGAGTTAAATCCTTTTAATTTAATTTTAAATGATTGGTGTACTTGACAAATATTTGTGACTTGTGAATACTTGCCACGTCACGGCAAAGGTTGTACTTGTACAATTACAGAGCAAATTTTTTTAAATTTAATTAAAATAACTACTAGAACCCAGACAGACGATCAAACTACCAAGTCACGATTAAAAGGAATATTGAACTTTTTTAATTTTCGAAACTTGTGAGGTTGAACTAACGGAAATTGAAATTAATTTGTGTTCCGTGTAAAATTTCTTTAAATTACTGCAGCTCAGTTTATATTTAATTTCGTGCCCGTTATATAAGATTTTTACTCAAAACATTAATTTTATTTTTCATTTCAAGTTTTACTTCTATGCATTGGTTCAAATGTAGTAATTTTCTAATAACAGGTTTTTAAGGAAAATTTTAAATCTTTCTCGTAAATGTAATCTATGAATTTTCTATTAACTCTCTTGTGTATCTCAGGTAAGCTTTATAATGTAATGTTGTTTACTTGAAATTTTTTTTAAATGAACCTATGTATGTGATAGCAGTCGAAAGAGTTCAAGCATTACTTTATGCGGGGACACCATTTAAATGTGCTCCAGATTTAAATCTACTCAATTTTCATGTAAGGATATGTAAATTATGATCTCTCACACTCCATATTCAATTGGCTGAAGCTGCGGTCATAGCAAACGACAGATGCGATTAAATGTAGGTTGTTTTACTTTTTTTACCATTTCATATAAAAATAACTTTTCGCTTTGCATTAAAAGACCAAGCATTGTAAAAACAACATTAAAAAGAAAAACCTTTTGATATCAAAGGTTTGATCAGAATGATAAAATCTAAATTGAAAACTAACTAAAAAATTAAAGCTGTAATAAACATTTAGATTTACTTTCAACCCAGTAGATTATGACTTTTTTTAAAGATCGACTAATAAAATAATAATTTCAGTGAATATCGAACAGAAAGTTAATTTACAGGAAAGTATCATAATAACACAATGTAGATTATTATAGATATGAATAGTTAAAGTTGTAAAAAACTACCCTCAGCAAAATTTCATTATTTTATTAGATAGCTCTATCATTACCGAACGAAAGTGTTGTCGAGCGTCTCCTTCAAACTGTTTTTTTCTTACATTCAATTGTTTAATAAAATTTACATTGTGCTCGTATTGTTGAAAACTGAGAGCGGAAAAATCTGAAGTTTTAAAATTTCTGATGAACAGGCAGAAGGAACAAGAGTTTGTTATTATTTAATACACAACAAATTTAAAGATTCAAAAGCACAAACAAGTTTAATATACAAAAGTTCTAATATTCTGTAGTTGTTATGCAGTTCACTTCACTTAGGAAACTTTTCAACTTTCTTTGTACCGATTAAAGTAACCAACCTGTTTCGTAACGAATGAAGTAGCAAATTTAGAAAAACAAAAAAATGTAAAGACCAATTTCCTGCTGAATTCGGAACAATGATCGATAAACTAAAAAAGCGTTGATAGATTAACTAAATTTGTAGTTGTGTCACAATACCGCCAATTTACTGTACAATCAATTTAGGTTCAAATCTTGAAGTCTAATTTATAGTTGGCAAGTTTCAATTTGGGATAAACAAACAGTTCAGATATTCAACTTTGCATAAACTTCGAGCAACAATAACAGCAGCACTTGTAGCAATAAATATTGAATGAGAAAAACGTGACGTTTACATTTTCTTCCCAAAATAATAATTAATGCAGTAGTAATAAAAATTGCCCACAAGTTCCATCATACACAAATTCAATTAGGAATTTCCAAGTTTATTAGCCAACCGATGGAGGATGGTAATTACTCACTGCATATCCTGCTTTTAGTGCAACAATGCAAAATAAACAAACTTATCGACTTATTGCGATCTATTAACACGAAGTCTGCAGAATATGCTAGTATCATATAATACAAGATAAAGCTCAGTACCGGACTGATGAATTTTTAATCTGGAGGTAAATATTGCTGGCAGAAGTAATCAACTCGTAGCCTTTTTTTAAAAGCGTTGCTGTTTCGGGCTATCTTAATTTTGGAATTAAATTAACTTTTGTTTTAATTACTTTGCCCACATTTGTTGATATTTACCTGTCATAAACAAGAAACTGGGCTAAACCAAACTTTGAAAGTCAAACAGAGCTTTAAATAAAAAAGGAATAATTAACTCAATCCCTCGAAGGAATATTTTTAATTACTTTTCTTTGGCATTTTTTGAGTTTGCGACTTAAACCTCTTACTATTCAAATTTAATACTACCTAAAACATTTCCAAAATGAAGGCATATACATATTTAAATAGTGAAAGTGGAATAAAAAATTTAAATTTTCCGAGCGTGGAAAACCCCGAAATGTAGGGTAATCTACGACCTTTGTTACATTAACAGATTGTCGGAGATGGTTTTTTAAGTAAAAAGAAAAATTTTATTTTTCAATTATCAAATTTGGTAAAATATGTAGGAAGACTGGGTTTAAACCTGCAGTAGTGGACTTAAAATCGCCTGCCAAGTTAAACTAAACTTAAAGTAGGTCGACGTTTCTAAAAATATCGGATGTCACGTCAATCGTAAAGCTTATATTTTTTGTTTAATGTTTATTCGTCGGTTTACCCACCCTGCAAGATTTTCCTCCCTACCTATAACGCAGCACAACTTTTTAAAATATATTGACATGCGGTTAATCGTTTTTTCGGTGAAAAACAATAAATCAGCGAAACTATAACCAAAGTACAATAAAAATGAAAAATGTTTGCAGATACGCAAATATAGCACAGTTTTATATTATTTTAATGTAGTCTTGTCGGATATTACTTCATTCTACCACCAAGTGCCAACCACAAAATATTTAAAATCTATAATACTCAATAAATTGGAATTACAAATTTGCATACATTTAAATAATCCCAACTTTAGTTTATCTCACAATACAATTGCCGCTATGCATTAAAACGTAAAGGTGCAAATTTATGAAAAAATATACAGAATGTGTCAATTTAATCTCAAGCACTGAATTTTTTAAAAGGATTTTCTCTGGTTAAAAGCTTCACTTTTACAACTATATGGCCTACAAAAATAAGTGGCAGTTCGAAAGACAGTAGATGAAAATGATCCTGTATTTATAGATTTTATAATAACTGCATTTCGTGATCTGAAAAAAGTTAACCTCATTGATCTTCTACACTGAAAGTTTTATTTTTATACATTGCTGTTTTTAAAAAATAAAAAATGGTTTTTGAAAGACATTTTTATTTATTAAGTTAAAAGGTAGGAAAGTATAAAGAAGAAATAATGAATTTTATAAAAATTAATTATTGTGAGTAGAAACAAAAAAATAATCTGAATTAAAAGTTACAATTTTGGGGAAACCCCCAAATGTTATATTTAATTATAAGATATTATCTACGGAAGAAACGGGTCAATACATTATATTGTTTCGTTGTAGCATATAATACCGTAATATTCCAATTTTATACTGTGTGTTATTATTTATTAGGAAGTATTTACGCTTTGAAAATTACTTTACTGAGATATAAAATATTCCTGGTTGCTTCGAGCAACGTGAGTTACACAATAACAGCAATGTAAACGATAATTTTCCTTATTCGAAATAATCATAATAAACAAGTTATTTATTAAAAGATATAGGAAAAACTATTTAATCCAATTATGCGGTTTTTATAACTATAAATAAAATTATACCTCAATCCGCAATTAAAAAAAATTCATTTGAGAACAATTTATTTAAAGCTTTAATAATTTGAATTTTATTTTTAATCTCTGGGATGTTTATGATTAAAAAAGCAATTAATATTCCATTTACTCAATAATTAGAAAGTTAGTTAAAATACCGATTAAATTACTTATCTATAAATCTATATAGGAAGCTTAATTTTATATAAAAGACATAATAATTGATTAGTTCGTTATCGCGTTAGTTTATTACATCCGGCATAAAATCACAATATATTATATTATTTTTATGCTACTGATTATCCGGTACTATAGTTTTGTGACGTCAGATGATATTTGGTTTTACATTGCCAATTCTCCTCGACCAGTAAGCTCATCTTCCGCTCTTGATGTGTAATATACTATTTATTCTACGTCTTAACTTATTTCTTGGCATTGCAGAATTGCACAAATCGGTTTCAATGTAGCTGCAGGTAGTGTATTCATTTAATAGCCTCATAGCTTCGCGTAACCAAACTCGGAAAATAAAGAAAAGCGTAAAATTAAAAAAACGAGTTAATAGGTTTAAGCGAACCTTTTTCTTGATACAACCGCAGTTCTTCTACATTTTGTTATCGGCACCTACAAATGAAGTGGAAAAGTTACGTCAGGAAAATGAATTACTGTGAACATTTCAATTTCAAGACAAAAGCTTGTCTAACGTAAGCACCGAGAGTATTACCTTCACTTCTTATTGCTACAAAAGCATACTCAAGTAAACTACTCTTATTAGACTATTCCAATTACAATCTAATAAAATAAGAGATGGAAAAAATTTTAAATTTAATAAAAATTCCATTATGTAGAGACTGAATTGTTAATAAACCCTAATAAACTAAAATTCTTTTATTTTTGCACAATTTATGTGACAGTAATATTAAATTTTGAAATAAACATGAATAATTTGTAATAAATTATATGATGCTAATGGTAATTTATTTTTATTGCAGTTACTGCTGATAAAAGTCATCGTATACATTTACAAATGTTTTGTCTATTTTGCTGTTGTTTCGATTTACCCTCAATTCTTCGGAGTAGAATGAACCTCCTATAGGTGGAATATAGGTACAATGTGCACAGCCCAGAGCCGGCACATAAAATAAAACACAAATAATATCGCAATACTTATATTTGGAGGAAACGTAGCATAGAAACCCCGGATTTATAATACGGAAAAACAAATTGGAAATATGCAGAAGTTCGGAAAATTTCATGTATGTCGTCAATTATAAAACCCGTGTTCTGTATTCAGTTCTGATATTTAGTTGAGTAATTTTGTCTGGAAACTCGGCGTGTTGATAATTTATTTGTGTTGTCAGCGCAACAGGATAAAAAATTACGGCTATGACAAATCATTTGATTAGTTGTCAGCGCTAGTGGTAAATTTACAAATAGTCAGAAAAAATTTCAGCGTTGTCAGAACCAACACCGATATCTGCTTCGAACATTGTTAAAACTCTGCAATAAGATTTTGTTTTTTAATATTACTGATCGGCTTAATTTCTTATCAATAATCACCCTTCTTCTACTTCTTTACTGCTAACAACCTTCGTTCACTTTTTATATTATATTGCAAATATAAAGTAGTTTTATCTCCCTAAAGATATAAAAACCATATTAAACTTCACTTATCGCTAAAATATTATTTTTCTTGTAAATTCAAATAAGTATACAATATTATTATTAATCTGGATCTGGGTTACACGTTTCTTTATATTATAGGTCCCAAGACAGAGCCACGTGATGAGTTTTCTCATCTGACTCATTTTAATTTGCTTTTCTTAAGAGATATTAAAATTTATATAGTAAAACAACCGCTTTATCATAGAATTTTCTCGAAGTTAGCTCAATAAAGGTGCGGTGGGCGAGGTATTGAAATTCAGATTATTATGAAAACATTACTTTTGCCTATAAATAATGCGGAATAGAAACTACACTATCCATAATATTTATTTAAGTTAATTGAGATTGGGGTAGCCGGTGGAAGCGAAACAAATTGACAAACAATGTCTAGAAAATCACCTTCGCATTATTTAGATTCAAACTTTGGAAAATTTTCAAAACAATAATAATTCGGGTTACCTACAGGATAAACCTATAATTGGATTTTATCCATTCGTAAAAACAGGACTATCCTTTCTGGTACACATTAATTTAAAATTTGTTTTTCAGCGGATAAAAGAAAGCTTTAAAGCTGTAGAACGTTTTCGATAAATTATAAATTAATTAATTACTTTAACCCAATGAAGTGCCAACATTTAATGTTCTTGAAAAGTATACTGACAAAGATTTGGTGGAAACCTCACGACTATCTTTGGGAGATATTTGCACTAAAATATCTTGAAATATAATATTCGCGTTTGAATCGGCCAAGTTTTCCTTTCGAAGCAATAAGTCTCGCCGAATACAAATAAAAACTGCGCTTTCAGGATTTTTAAAGCTTTCATGTGGAGAAATTTTATGTTTAAACAGCAATAGGAAAAGTAATATAAAATTAAAACCGATTGATTTAAAAGAGAGCAAATCAAAATTATTATCCAATAATAGCGCTCTTTAGCATGCAGAGTTAAATTATTTGGCGATCTTTTTAGTTTTATAAAATTTTGCAAGGAAAAGCAGCGAACGACAAAATAAACTAAAAATTTGCATAACTTGCATAGAAATAACCTTTTAGGTTTTATTAATCAAGTTAAGCTTTTACTAAATCATCTCTGTGGTTAACAGTTACGGTTTGACCGACAATAGAGTACTAAAGTCAATTAATTAGCGCTGTAAAAAAGCCCTGCAAAATTGCAAATTTATGGGCCCTCCTTTCCGCACTGCAAAGTAAACTGTAGTTTCTTTGGCCTCTAACAAAATAAATTATTCCGAAAACATTTATTATAACAACATCCACCCGATAACCAAATACTTAAATAACTCCAAGGTATTAACATATTAATCGGTCCAGGAACTTGCTAAACTTGCTTTATGCAGATTAAGCGTTAACTATTTGAACAATAACGAAACTACTCATATTAAGTTTAATCTACGGATAAGTTTGGTTAATTTAAAACAAAAATTTTCCGCAGGTTGTCAGCTGATACTGTATTTTTCCCTACCTATCTGCTATATTATGCTTCGATTTACCGTCTTCAACGTTAAAGTTTTCGTGCTTACTAACAATTACCGCTTGTCAACTTTTGATTTAGGTAATTGTTTCTCGTATATCTTCACAGTTGAAGCTAAAAAGATGTTATCGTCGGTGATGTAATGGATTTGCAAATTTCAAAACGAGATAATTTCATTTTGACTGGAACGTTTAATTGGCGCGTTGGATAAAACATAACATAAATTTTATTGAGGAAAAGTTATTTCGAGATCTTTATTTTTTATTTCCGGTAGGAAACCGAAAAAAGAAAGAAAAATATCTACTCCGGACTTGAGTATGATATTATCAGCAATTAATGTTTTTGTCCTTAATTTGGAACAAAATCAGAACTGTTTTGTGTCACAAAAATCGTGTTCTTCGCTTTACGGCCCATTTTATTTGATAAGCGTGTTTTCACCATTTTTTTCGACACTAAAATTTTGAATTTGTCATAAAAATTAGGTTTTACGGTGCAGCTTCGGTTATCGTGTTTCGTAGGTCAAGCGCAATTAATTTAAATTATTTTGTTTGTCAATAAAAATTTCATTTTATAACTTTCAATCTGATTTTAATTATTTCAGATGAATTTTAAATAAATGTACCTGCGTATAACAAAAATATTTCTGTTAAATCATTATATTTCGACATAATTATATTAATTAAAAAAATCAGTATTTGTTCTTTTGTTTATTTCAAATCAAAAACACAAAATTTTCAATTTAATTTTATATTTTTCTTCCTTTAATATTAAATTAGGTGTATTTTTAATGTTTTTTTTGCAAATACCACCTACTTATTTTCTGTTGAACTAACTTTGTTCACTAAGCAAAGTTATTTAACAATTCGAAAGCATTGTAAAATTAAATGAAAATTTACATTAAGTCCATTTAATTAAAAATTTAGGGAAATTTTTACGAGGGAGTAAAGTACATAATGTAGCATTTAACATATTATTATCCTGCTAAGTTAAAATTAATACAAATAGAATTTTTGCAATTTAATTAATCATATTTATTGAATTTATAATTGAAAGCTGGAAAACGTACGATTACCTCACTTTAGAGGGTGCTAAATCGGGAACTATTTTAGGTGACCCCTTTCGATTTTTTTCAAAAATTTATGTTTTCGAAACCGATGTAATACTCGTTCTTGATTTTTTCAAATTTTTTTGACTCTCCGTTTTTGAAATATGATTTTTTAATGTCGATAACATTTGCGAGAGATGCACCAATCGGATCGTTTGTTTTGAAAGTTTTTGATGAATTGATGAATATGATTTTGATCCAAATTAATCACCAATAAAAGAAAACTACAGAGCATGAGAATGCTTAGTTCAATGGGAACTCTCCTGAAACTAGCAAATGAGGTCAAGTATCTGGGTATAACTCTTAATAAAAAGATAAACTGGGGGAAACATCTGCAAATCAAGCTCAGGAAAGCGGGAATAGCCTTTTGGCAGTTCCGCAGGGCAGTGGGACAGTCCTGGGGTCTTTCCCCTAGGATCACCCTATGACTCTACGTTCAGAACCCTATGTTCTGTTACGGAGCGCTTGTCTGGGGGCCCAGAACCAGGCAGGTGACAACAGCAGCCTCTTTGCACCGGTTCCAGAGATTAATCTGTCTGGCCGTAACTGGGGTGATGCGAACAGCTTCAACTGCGACGCTGAAGATTCTTCTCTGCCTCCCTCCACTTGATCTTCATGTGCAGGAGATGGCGATCAGCGCTGCTCTCAGACTACGCAGCTGGCAGCTATGGAAAGACAGACGGAAAACTGTGGGGCACATGCGGATTCTAGAGGACTATAAAATATACGAAAATATAAGAACTGCTCTTGTGGCACTTAGGAGCCACAAGGTCACCTCCGGTCTGCTGCTCGAAAGTATGCAGACACTGAATGAGATAAAAACTCCAAGCAATGACCTTACCTTTCACTGGGTTAAAGGACACCAAGGAAACGAGGGTAACGAAAGAGTAGATTTGCTGGCGAAAAGGAAGAATTCCAAATACTTCAATCTACGGGCAATTGTAGGGATATTAGCTGGACACTGTAGATTAAACAAACATCTATCTATCTACGGCTATCTACTATCTACGATGCCCAATGTGTCGAGGATGCAACGAAGCTGATGAAACAGCTGTACAGGTGCTCTGTCACTGCCCAGCCTTATCGTCAAAAAGAGATTCAATGTTGGGAGACTTCATCAGTGAAACCCCGCCCGCAGGATTCTCGAGTTCATCATCCGGTTGGGATGGCTTGAGGAATGATGGGACGGGGTCGCTGCAACGGAGGCAGTACAATGGGCCCGATTAAGCGGCCTAAGTGCGTACGAGGTGTAAACCTTGCCCTCCATGCCATAATCCAGAATCCAGATCCAAATCATTTATTTTTAGTTTATTGCAAAAAAAAGTATATCAAACCAAACGGAGAAGCTGGCTGAAATCACTAAATCAGCGTAATAAAATCTATTTAATTCAGTTAAAATTGAGCAGGTGGAAAAATCACATCTTAGTCGACGTTTACATATGTTGGAGCTGTGATAAGTGATCAGAGCGAAGAAATATCAGCTATAATCGCTGTTCTATCAATTAACACCAGCTTGCGCTCTGTTTTAACATAAACAGTCACGTATACTTAACGTGACTATTTATATTTTCCGGGACGCTCTTAAAAATTATTTTTGTTTTAAAAATAAAATCCATGTTTATAATGCAAATATGAAAGGTTTATTGATTAAAAATAAAAATAAGAACTAATCTTGTGTATTTTTTTGTTTTTTTGTCAAAGTGGGACATTTTTATGTATTTTGAGGACAGCGGGACACATAGCTTCAAAACGGGACTGTCCCACTCAAAGCAAAAAAAAGCAAAACATTGCCGCTTAAGGTAAAAATAAATAATTTTAAGTGAAAGTTGAATTTTAAACTCCGTCGAAGTCGCCGAAAATTGTGTGAAAAAGGCGTCAAGCTACTTTACCGCCCTAGTGCTATAAAATAACATTCGCACCTTAGTGTAAAAATATATCTTTTGTCCTATGGCGAAAAATTATTTTTTATTTGATATCATATTTTTGAAAAGTATTCAATTTTAAAGCGCTTTATGTAAATTGAAATTGTTGAATATTTAACGATAGTTTGATGAAATATTCTACATTTTATATGGCATTTCATAATATTTTTTATAAATTGACTAAAACGCGAACTACCCAGAAAATTCCAAATTAATGAAATAATTTCATGCAACTAGCTTAAATCCAGCGTTCTGATTAGTTTCCAAACACATTTATAAAATAATTTAACTCTCTGTATACGAGACCATACCGGAGACGATTTAAATTAAGATTTTTAAACTGATTTGAAATTTCAACAAACTATTTTTACAACAGAGTTATAGTTTTTACTATTTTCTACAAGTTTTCTTCGAAAATCTTCATCTGTCTTAAATTAATCTCCTATATTTTCTAATCTTATTCTGTGTTCGTCCGTCCGTCCGTCTGCATAATTCAAATTCTCATTAATTTACCCGACGAAAGTTCTTTTGTTTTGTTTATGTAATTTTCTATACAGAAACTATTAAAGCCAAAATTTTGGAACCAGTCATCCGCATTCCACCTTGTTTAAATATAGATATCCTACTTAACGCAAAACTGCGGCTAAATCCTTTTTGTTCGTATCGAAACATTTTCGGAGCCAAATGATCTACGTCAAAATAATAGGTATCTATTAATTGATTAGGTAGTAAGAAAAAATTTCAATTTAAATCCAAAATATCAATCACGAAGTTTAAACTCGCAGAGGTGCGCGTTGAACCATAAATTATTAACTCGAACCAACTAAGCAATAAATTGAAATCGACTAATAATATTCCATCAAACGCAATTAAAAATAACACATTGTTAAAGCGACATTTGTAAAATTAGGAGTCGAAAATTGTAATTTATTCCTGTTTGAATTTTGCAATTAATAATGCACACCTTTTATGGTGAAATTAAATGTAAGCAATAAAATCAGCTCAATGTTCAGGCATAAGCATCATTTGTTGAAATACAAAAGTGGAAATGTAAAATTGTCTGAAACCTATGAAAAATTAAAATCTTTAAGGCAGCCAAGAGCAAAGCGGAAAGCATTTGCTCTCCAGATCTCAGATGAGAGATTTTGGGGTTCTTGAATATTAAGCGTGCAATTATAAAGTAGTAAGGCAGGCAAGTCCATGTACTAAATAATTTACGAAGAACATGGCAGGTTCTGGTTTGCTGTCCTATTCTAGAAAATTTATTTCACTTGAAATGCTGACACAGTATTGCTACTTCTACTGCTTACTTTATAATGAATTCCCTAAAATACACAATGATCATCTACAACACGTTATATAGGTACCTATCTCTTTTAATTACCAAATTGTATAATACAAAGTCAAAATGGTCTTAATTGAGCAAGCTGTAATTGTATATGGCGGTTTAATTAACAATGAGCTACTTAATTTCCTTCCTAATCTTATAAAATTAAATTGTATGGATGACGTAGCATAAAGAAAATATGGAAAATAATAACCACGTAATTCACGTTTGAACATTTGTTTTATACTCCATTAATTTTGACATTTATTTTACAGAAATGAGAGATTGAACGTTGGGGATGAAGAATTATTACAGTAGTTTCCTTTTATTAAATTTCAAAATCATACGTGAAAAATAAATCGAGAGCGAGAAGCAAGTGCCCGATTTAAATGGCCCCCGAGAAAACAAACCCATCTTTCAGTTATTCCTTACGATCCGGTTATGCGTCTCTTGCACACACAGGACCTTACCAGGAAGATATCGAAAATACACACTAACGCTTTTAAAACATAAATTTTAGACAAACTGAACTTGACGTATAAAGAATGAACAATTCAATAATATTATTCTTATAATAATACCAGTGTTGTGTTTTTATTAAAAGAAAAACATTTCCAAGTAGCTTTCTTTCGATTTTACAAGAAAAAGAAATCGTTAAAAACAGAACTAAAGCTCGAATAATATTTTTCTTTGCGAACATTAACTGCTCGGTAGAACAATTGGTTCAAAAATAGTTTTTAATACACTGCTACAATATTTTCAAAATTTTCTATCTTACGTTCACGTAATAATTCGGCTTAGTATTTTTTAAATAACTCAGAATGACACGATAACAAAAGTCGGCAATAAATTATTTTTACGATCGCCGATTAACTCCTAATTGCCTAAGTTTCCCTCACATAATCTTGCTGTAATTTTAAAAACGTGCTAAATTGAGGAACTAATTTTTACATTGCTTTGCGATTTTAACGCTTTTGTAGGAATTAATGTAAACAAAGACCAACCCAGGTAGCTCTCGATCGTGGTATGCACATAAAAATAGTGACAAGCCGGAAAGCTCTTAATAGATTTATAAATGGAATACACCTTCAGAATTAGTACAAAGATTCGTGCGGATAATTATCAACTGCGTTAGCCTATTCGAAAATATTAAAAATTATTCACGCAATAAGTTGAAGTGATTTTGCAAAAAATTAATAAAATTTCATTATTCATTCAAAGTATCAAAAGTCATTAAAGCGTTTAGAGTGATGAATGAAAGCCACCACAAAGCTTGACTCGCATTAATCAATCCCTACGACAACAAACGATTGGTATTCAAAAAACATGTAAAAGCAATATCTAAATTATCATCAGTCACACGATAAAGTGCCGGCTAAAAAACCAATGTGTACGTCTGAATGACCCAGTAACAAATACGCAATTGTTAAGTTTTGCATTTTAAATGTGCGTGATTTATCAGTAACACATAAAATACAAATTTTGTTAAAATTGAATTTTAAATCCCCGCAACGACGTAAAAGTTTGACGATCATCGGCAGTAGATAAAACAAATAGAAAATCAAATAGAATTATTGTTGAAGCAGCTTTATATTCCAAATAAATCAAATTCTGTCAAAGCAAATGTACGGAGTACTTCAATATATTAAATACAAATATCTATGCATGTAAAAAGGTCGAAGCTTACATTAAATGTTAAATTTCACTATCATTGTGTGGAAAACATACTTACTCGTGACATTTAAGAGACGACGGTTAGGGATGATACAGCAAATGGGAAAACAAACCTATTAATTTAATTACCTTAGTTTTGATTTTAACCAATTTCTACAAAATATTTTAATTAAAGAGAGTGTTTCATATAATTTTAATGGGAATGACTACTTTAAAGTTTTCATGATTGCTTCTGGCAGCATAAATACCAAATTATTTACGGTACAGGCAAAGAAGAAAAGTTGAATTATCACTTTAAGTAGGATTATTTAGAAAATTAAACGCTTTATTTGGTAAATAATTTAGCAACTTTCGGTAGGTATATCAAAATTGTAAGAAGCAGCTTTTCAATTTTGAAGGTTTTTCCGCTTACATTGAGCACCGCCTTCACCAGTCGTGGACAAAAACAAAATTTCTCGTAGGTAATTTTCGGGAAAACTGTTGAGCAAATATGGAAACTAATATTTTTTTTAACTTTTGCATAAACTTAGTTTTGAAGGATAAGCCACCCCATACCTTAGAAAACGGGATATGGTTTCAAATGGGGTAATCTGCTCTTGGCGGCTTCTAAAAATAGGTATTCGCGATTTGTTGAAAGGTAAAAGTTATAGGTGTAAAAAATTGTTGAATACAAAGCAGAAAGTAATTTAATTTCCAGTAATTTCGTAATTTAATTTTCTCCCTAAGGAATAAACTGGTCAAGATATGGCAATTTTTGTTCTCAATAGGGAGATGAAAACCAAAACTATTAATGAAATATTGCGATGTCCAAATGTGTAAAATGGTTTAAATTCAAGAAAACCTAATTATTTACCTTATTTTCGGAACATCCATCCCCTTTTGTTTTTAGCATGAGACTCTTTAACTTAATTACTTGTGATGTTGAATAATTAAAAGTAATAATTTGTCAATTTTAAAAATTTATAATTTTATCGAAAAGTTAAGCAAAATTTTATCTTACAAATACACAGCTAAATAAATTTTATGTAGCATTTAAATTTCAAATTTTGATGTTTTTGATCATCATCCGTTTACATCGGTTTACCAATAAATCAATTCCGTCTTATTGCAATTTTGGTCTTATTTAAATTTTAGTAATTCTTTCAACCACATAGACAAAGTTGCAATTTTTATGGCAATTAATACAAATTTTATAAGTCAATTTTATCGTGGTTTCAAATTTTACGAAAAATTAATCGTCCGTGCACTTAAATTGTTCTCACCCATAATTAGAAGTTTTCATTTGTTTGTTGTTGTTTCCATTTACCATTTCACCTTTTGTGAGAATCTGGCGTTCATACGTTGCCTTACTCGTTCCTGCTATTGCTGACGATTATCTTTGGTCGTGAATAATTGTGGTTTTTCTTTTTGTTGAAAAGTATTGGCACAAGCACTCTTACTCTGAATTTGTAATCTTCAGGTAAGTTAAATCTTTTAATTGTATTTGTCAATTACAATTAAAATTCAAATTATCTAAACTTTTGACTCTGGGCTTTTAAATTTTCGAACTTGACGAGTTGACGGTTTTACCCATAATAATTATTTCACCAATTTTTCTCCCTCCTTGATTTTTGTACTTTTGAAAACTTTTATTCTCCCACTTAATTTTGGTGGTAATGCAAATTCGTTGCACTACGCATTGGTTGATTAATTACACTTTTATTTTTATACACAAATTAATAATTGATTAAATTAAAATAAAATTTGAAATTTTTTGAAATAAAAGCTATCACGAAAAAAAAATTTTAATTCAAATTATATTTAATTTATTATTATATTTAATTTAAAAGCAATGAAATCGATGGAAATCTTGCAATATCAGAATTTTTATTGTTTGTTATAAGAATAAACTTATTTACCATCGTAAATATAAGCTACGATCCATCTGCTGAGGAAATAAAATATTTTTGTATTTTATATTGCAAAAATTAGCAAATTTGAAATAAAATGATCAGTATTGTTTTACGAGTTAAACCGTTGTCTCGCGCAGACTTAATCTGGCAGTTTTGGGAAAAACTAAGTATTTTCACATGTTGAGAAATTTTAAATTATTAAATCGATTAATCGTAGAACACAATGTGCAGCTGCTTCTGTTCTCGCATTTGACTGGAGTGGAAGAATGACATGTCTAGTATGTTTTTTTTTGAAAAAATTGAACAAATGAGGAAATCAAAAGTGAAGCTTCCACAAAAATAAAGTAAAACGTTATACATGCCATCGGCATTGAATTGGATGAAAGAACTGGGGTTGAACACTAAAACATCTTTTCTAAAAGTTCTACACTCAATTACTAATATTAACAATATCAGAAATAACTTATTACACAAGAAAATTAAATTAATAAACTTCAAAGAATTTTTCAGTCTTCTTCAGCTTTTCTTTCAACAAAAGAGGCATCTTTTCTGCAAGAAGTTATTCAAACAATGATTCAATGAGAAATTCTTTATAAATTTAAAACTCCACACAAAATCTAACCGTTGTAATGTGGTATAAAAATTCTTCTCTCTGTAGCTTATTTTGGAAAATTGGAGCTAATTCACCTTACATTTTATCGGGAAACCCGTTTATTATTTTAAGTTAATTAAAAATAAAAAATCGATTTGCAATGGAGAATAAAAATAAACTCGAGATTAAAATCAAAAATCATACTGCAAATAACAAGTTAACATTTTATGAGAACAAGAGAGTAAAAATGACGATCCATTTTCGACATTTTATCACTCCAATATTGATAGTCTTCGAGATTTCTCGAAAACGTCACTTCAAGATCCTCTTCGTATCTCAATTATTCAAGAAATATAAATCTGAAAAGCTTTCGAGAAAATAATATTTAAATTTCTGTGTTAAATGTTAAACATAAGAAAATGCAAATGAATAAAACTTGTTTTCTTGTACATTAAGCATTAGCGTAGTTAAAAAGTTTTAAAATTACTGGTGTTCTAATTTTAATGTGGTTATTGAATTTGTCAAAGTTGAAAGTGTCCTATTGTGGAAGTTATGACAAGTTAAAACGACCGCCTTATATATAATTTTGGTACAACTTAGTTAACTTTTGCAACAAACCAACAAATAGGTGACTGTTGACAATGCAGTAGTTTTACAACTTAACATCTGATGGAACTGCCAACAATAAACTACAAAATTTGAATAAGTTCGATTAAGGCCGAAGCCCGGAGTGGAAAGGCGGGAAAATGGGAGGGGGAGGAAAGTACAGCGAATATTGTAAATTTATTTTAGCCAATAAAAATTTTATATTTATAAGATATGTGTCGTCTGAAGCACGAACCACTTCATCTCTTTAGACTTTTCCTGACCTGACAACACTTCAGTGAACAACCTTCGACAGCTTGCCGGATCACTTCAATAATATTCCGCCGTCGCTCGGCGTCGCGTAGCCGTTATCATCGCATTGGTTTATCGATTCCGAGTCATTTTTAATTGTGTTACCTCTAACTTTGATATTTCTACATTTTCGTGAAACTAAAGAGCAAAATACTTACCTTAATCAAAATTCAATTATCGACGAATGGACGTAAGAAAAAATCCTGAATTATTTCCGTCCTTAAAACCTTCGGTACTTACCCTACCTAATTATTTAATAATTTCCTAAGAAGATCAACGGATTTTTAAAAGCTTAAAGTAGCAATTTGACTTTTCGAAAAATCTAATTTATTTATGATTCCTTCTTAACATTTCGCTCTCTCTTTTTTAAAGAAATAAATTTTTCGAACACCTGAAAGATTTTATTTCAAATTCTACACGTGAAAAAGTCAAGGCGAAGTAGATCTGGTTTATATCCATTAGATATATGGTACATATAACTAACTTGCTTATAGTACCTATAAAACGTAATAAAATTATTATAAAATATACCAGCGCGTTCTTTCTCACTTACGTAAGATAAATGGACCAGAAGGCAAAGTTGTTAAATATACCGCGCGCCAAATCATTCTTACGCAAAAGTAACTTTTATGAATAATCTTTAGGGAGATATTTTTATCATTAAAAATTAATGCAAAATTTTTAATTAAATTTTTTTTGAAGCAGCTGTTTACCGATGTTTCGTATTTTTAAAACCCTACATTGTGCTGTGAATGGAGCAAAATAATTTTTGATTTTTAATAACCGCATTGATCAAATTATTGGTAATTATTTCAACTATCACATTTCGTGGTGGTAGCACTTTAGTGCTTTGATTTCGATAGATTGGAAACTGACAATGAAATAAATAAATTAATATATTAATAAATTAAACAATCCACCAATTGGTTTGAATTTTGAAATGACGACAGAAATAGAATGGACGGTTTAGGGAAAAAATTGACAGGGTGTTCAATATAATTAATGACTTTTCCCAAAATAGCAGCTAAAACCTATTACGTTGTTCTATTAAAAACAATCCGAGATTTTAAAAGCCAATAAGGCATTGAAAAAAAAAAGTTTTATAAATATTAAATGCTCGTTAAATAATGTACTGAATAATTGTACGTTTTGATAGGTAAAATCCTCCCCACGTAAAAATAAATTACTTATTTACAAAGTTCTTACTTGGAAATTTATTACTTTCAACTGCTTATGACGAATCATCATAATTTCTAAACGTATAGTTTTCAGTGGGGCTATATAAGATATATAATAAGCTATAACGCCGTGTTGGCGTTAAAGTCGCGGAGTTGTCAGCCTGACAACTTGAATATAGGAAGTTCCAGTCAGAAACTTCTCATCATATTTAACTTTATTGACATAACGGAATAAAAATTATAATTTTTCTTTTGAAAATCGAAAAGTTTTCCAACCCTCCAGCTTCGGTCTTCCAGTTATTTTCACGTTAAAAAACCTGAATTTCGTATTCAATTATCCAACTTAAACAAACTATTATAGTTATAAAGTTACTTTTGTGTATAAATTAAAATTAATTTATGTATCTTCCAATTTAAAACGTATATTTTGGGGATAATCTCTTGACTACCCCGATTTTTAAATAGTTGTGTAACAAAACTAAAAAAATCTGTGATAACTGATTTTGCAACAATTAAGTGCTATTCCCATCCAATTAACGCTACGTAAATTAGACGTAAATTAATAAAAAAAATACATTTCTTCTTTAATATCATGTTTTTATCGATATGTTTGACCTAAATTAATTCGCTAGCCAGCTTTTGTTTTGGATCGGTGCTTGAGCTTGAGCCCTCCTCCGCGAGGTGGTGTTTCTGACTGAGTGGGCGAAAACATGGATAGAAGTAACAATTCCTCTTCATTTTGAGGTAGCCCTCGTAATTGGCACATTTCGATGGTTTTCTCGTCTTGTTGCAGGTGGAGGTGAGATTTCTCCCTGCACACTTGACACATTTTGGCCTAGATCCGTAGCAGCGTTGGTCGTGTCCTATCTTTGTCTTCGTATGAGGGGATGCATTTTTACGTTTATCCGGGTAATTATTCACATTGAAAATATTTTTTGCTTCTTCGACTCTTTTCGTGCTAATCATGATAAAGGGGAGAGATTTCCTGTGCGTGCGGTCAAATCTATTTTAAATCCTTGGGTTTGCGAGGTCTTCTTTGGCGGGTTCGATGGGAACTTCTGGGAGGACGCCGACTGCGAGTGGTTTGTCTTCTTTCATTTGATGGCAGTAAAAGCTTTCTTCCTTTCTTGAGGTGGTCCTCTGGGGTGGCGGCAAGTCATTCTGAATATTTGGCTGCTTTATTTTAATCCTATTTACCACCTTTTTTTAACCCCCATTATTTGGTCTTTTCAGCTCGGATCCGGGAATTCCTTGTTTTGTTGGAACCCACGACCTTCTCGACTAGAGCTAGCGGCATTCCCGAGCTTCCGAGCGGGCAGCCCATCCGCCACTGCCGATTTTGAAACTTCCGGGCAATTTAGGCCCGTGACTGCCAATTTTCTCTGTGATTTTTGTTCCCACGGAACTGAAACGGGTTACCATTTATTTATTTGAATGATTTATTCAGTTCTCTGGTTCAGATTGCATGCTAACCAATAGATTCGTTACCTGCTGACTTATAATTTCTGTGTCGAGCTGGCTTCAATATAATTTTATCGATTTGATGCTTGAAGAATTTTTTAGTATGAAATTGATTTATTATAAAATTAAAAAATTTATAAGGCTCGGCCATTAAAGTGCAACTTGAAAATGACAATAACGAGCATTGAAAGGCAAAACAAACTTCATCAATAATTAAATAACAACGAAATTACATTTTTGAATACACAAACGAATTATAAAATCGTTATGGTTTAAATTATTTATAATTACAATAATTTTGATAAAAGTCGCCTTCAATTTTACTTTTTCTTTCAATTTTATTTTTATTTGCATAACAAAGGGGGAGGCTTCTACATTATTTGCCTATATAAAATTTATAAGCACATTATGGAACCGGAAAATTGATTGAGTTGCAGTAAATTCAATCACATACTGCAGATGAACATGTGTAGTTGGAAAAATAAACAGAAAAATTGCGTTTGCATTGGTTATGGAAGAAGGATATGTAATATATAATAAGGTTGTGTTAGCATAATAGGATTCGCATGAGTTGTAATAAAATTAAATTTGAAAAATGTAGTAGACATAAAAAGGTACCTAATAAATTTTTAAACGACCGTCGGCTTCGGCTTAGAGACTTATTATGCCGCGGGGTGTAACTCAGAGACTGCCATAAATATCAAAAAATCGATGATATTTTTCCTTATAGATATTAATTAGGTCAAATTTAACGATGTGACTTATTTCACAAAAGAAATAATTGTGAAAGAATGCATTCACATCTGAAATGCTTCAACACCATCTCATTTGAATTTTTGAAGTGGTGCATTCATTAAAATGTTACACATACGTCTTTTCTAAGGAAGTGTAAAAAATTTATTCTCTATTTTCAAGACTTTTGTGGTTCCGAGTGCTTTTGCATGTCTTACATTAACTAAAATGCGAAATAAAATAGTACATCTTAGTTTCCTCACACGTTTCTGTTTTATTTATGGTTATAGGTGGTGTGAAGTAGCGGTTAGAATTCGTATGGTACAATACCACGTTTATACGTATGGTAGGCATTTAGTAATAAAAACTAAAAATTAACAAGCAGTTACGTTTGAAATATTAATTTGATGCGTTCCTTTTTTATTAAGTTTTCAATTTTCGAAGATTGAGCGGAAAGCTTATCCAAAAAATTTATTATGAGCATAAGTTATCGAGTCTAGAAATGAAGGAAATATGTCTCTAGTGAGTGAACGTGTCTAGAAGATTTATTTTCTTTGTGTATAGGTATCGAATGACATCTTTTTCAGAATTTGTTCCAAGGGTGAAAATCATTTTTTAATATTATTGCAGGTAATTTTTTATACATTGTGATTTTACATTTGAGTAGGCAGTTCGCTATATGTTCGCAGGCTTTGTTCTCGGAAAATGCGTACGTACGAAAAATTTAGAAAGAAAATGGAGTATCGATTCGGTGTAATAAAGGGAACTGGAATTGTTTAATTAAAACCAAATTAAATTGTAACAAGGTGTTTTTATATGTAGAGCAATACAAATTAGGGTCACCGATTGCTTTGGGGCTCCGAAAATTAGTGCCCGAATATAAAAATATAATTTGGGGTATTATTTATATTAATGATCTATCTAACCAACACAATTTACGAGGTCCAAGATAACAATTGTTAATTTGAAAACTTTATCTAAAATTTTTGAAATAGCCATTAATAAAGTTATATATAGTAACCTACTATGAATTGTATGTCAAATCGTTATTAATGTATACTATGCACAATTTATCATTGTTTATCTCTTCATCTCTAATGTTTTCGTATTCTAGTTTCACTTATCCATTCTTTCAAATTATTTTTAAATATTCTATTATCCAAGGCATTAATTCCTAATTTAATTATCAAATCATCCCGAGATGGTATCGTAATTTAGAGCTAATTTAATCCTTAAGCGCAGCCTTGCTTCAATATTTTAAAACATAAATTAGCTTAAAATGTACAGCAATAAGAACGCAAACTTATTTAGACTCCAGTTAAAATTTACATTGTACATTCAAGACATCTTACGCTACCTTACCGATGTCGCTGATGTTTAATATTTAACTAAATGCTACTTCGCCTTTCTTTCGAGCTATCGATTAACCACATAAACACTCGACTTACTTCCAGTTAAATAAATTTTCTTCAAGAAACTAATTGGTGAAAAAAATGAGCTCGAAGTTTCTCTTTGTGCCAAAATAGATACTTTATTATCCCAGGCAAATGTTTTATTGTCGTATATATTTTCGCCTTTTTCCAAACTTTAATGTTAAATTAAATATTAAAAACTATAAGCTGCATTCCTAGGCCAAGTATTTCAGTTGCAGGTTAAACCAAAAAATTTGGGTTAAACAATAAAATACGTTGAAAAGCTGTTTTTTACGCAATATCATTGGTTAACCCACACTTTTTGGTTTAACCTGCTACTGAAAAACTGGGCTTGTTTGTCAAGTGTGGTTTAAATCATCAAAGGATCCAAGAGCGTATAACAGACGAAGAAACAAACGAAGAAATATTCAGTTTTATGAAAAACACACCACGTGACCATAAATGAGCGTTCAAACTAATTATGTTTAGTATAAATTTAAAATATTAATTATTGGTGTTTTGAAATAAAATTTTTTGAAAAAAAAAATTCCACATGTGTTCCATACACATAAGAATCATTCAGTGAAGTTTTTAAATTATAGTCAAATATCCCAAGAGAATCTCGTTAATAGAGCGCAATTTTAAAACATTAATTTTTGGTGGTTTGGATTAAAATTTTTTGAAGAAAAAAATTCCACATGTGTTCCATACACATAAGAATCATTCAGCAAAGTTTTAAAATTATAGTCAAATATCCCAAGAGAATCTCGTTAAAAGAGCGCAATTTAAAAACATTAATTTTTGGTGTATTGGATTAAAATTTTTTGAAAAAATAAATTCCACATGTGTTCCATACACATAAGAATCATTCAGTGAAGTTTTAAAATTATAGTCAAATATCCCAAGAGAATCTCGTTAATAGAGCGCAATTTATGCGCGTCACCTAATTTCATGAGAAATCGCTCTCCTCTTAACCTTTTTAACATTTTCTTGCACAATAAGCACTGGCGGATTTCCGAACCGGCACAAGAGGCGCTCGCCTAGGGACTCAAAATTCAGCTTTCAAAATGAAATTAAGTAATTTTTTTAAGTCGGCTAATAAAATGACAACTGATTGAGTAAGAAAATTTTTAGAGGGGGCCTCAAAATTAAATTGCGCCTGGAGCCTCTTAAATGCTAAATCCGCCACTGCCAATATCAATCTGTGGGTTAAGAGGAAAGCAAGGGGAAGCCCCCTAATAAATATTCCAATAAACCCTTTTTATTCGTTCAAGAAATGCTTATGGTGATTTCGTCTTTCTTACTATTAATTAAAAACGCCCACCTACTTGATGCACATGACTGCATAATTAATTCCTTCAATCGCAATATGAGGAAACCATGCAATGATTCATAAAAAAACAATTATTGCATTGTACTCCGGTGCGATTTACAAGCGTTCTTTTATTAGCTTCTAACACGTACACCAGCCATTACAATTAGACAGAATCTAAATCAAAGTCAAAAAAATTAATTCAATTATTTTTGTAACAGCTAGCAATTTGCGATTTTGTTATCCAGCAATACTTTACGTCCGCTATATGACGGTACCGCTATTTTAGTTTTAGTAAAAAAGATTTGAATATTTTGTAAATTTTAGAGCAAGTAAGACATGTTTTATATTGTTTGATACGATTTATGCTGTGTGCAGTGCATTTTATGTGCACATGATTTAAATTATCTTTCACAATGTTGCGATTTAAAAATGCAGAATGGCCAGAGGTGATCAAGAGATTTTATTTACAAATATGTTCTCGTTCCGCCCTAGGTGCGATTATTTTAAAATTTAAATTTTAAAGATTACACTGTGTATTTTTAACATTTTATTTTAAAATTGATATATCGCAGTGGCACGACTAGCCGATCCGTACCTTCCATCGACGATTTTTCAATAAAGCAAACACTTCAAAAAGTTGAATTTGTACTTGTGTGGTAAAGGAAAAACTAGTTTCAACTGGAAGCGATTAACGGAAGTAAGGATATGAACAATGCGAGAAAATAAAAAATTTCCACTAGAACATTTCCTGTAATCTTCGTTTTTTATGCCGGGCGTAATTTTTTATGCATTAGGTTTTGTTATACTTGTTGTAATATTAAAAAAGAATTAAGTTGTATAAAATTTTAGCTACAACAAAACTTCATTCATAAATATCATTTGTGTAAAATTACGATCTATCTTTTAAATTCACAAGCACGAGTCCATATATTAATAAACTTGAACACGAAATAGCCTATGTGCCGCTGCTGCATTGTACTCAACAAAATTTTATGTAAAATTTAAAAAACTTGCCATAAAACCTTTTAAAGGCGGCCTTTATTTCGTAATAATATGTGAGAGAATATAAAAGAGCCTAAAACTTTTAAACTTTAATAATTTAATCCAATCTCATAAAAAAGTAATAAAAGCAAAACGGAATGGAATAGAGCATACATTTAAGAAAATAAAAAAACAATTTACAAAAAAAATTTATTATACATTTTCGGTAAAATTATAAAAATAACACGCACCAATTTTGGTAAATACATTTTCAACAAAAACCTATCCTAACACGGCGAATAATAGTATAGTATAGTATCGATTCCGGTTTCCGGATCGTGTTCTCGTTTATCTGGAGTTCTTTTTGAATTAAAAAGGAAACGTTAGATAATTTACCAACTTTAAAATAGCTGACGGATGGATATGTATAAAAAGTTAACTTGGAAACGAGTAAATAATGCAACAATTTGGATTAAAATGACTCTATCGCCCAATTTTTCGTTTAAATTATAAAAGCAAATAAATTTTCTGCCTAATAATCAGCTAATTTGATAGAAATTGTTATCATTTTGATTTGAATGCAACGCCCATAATTGGAACGCTACGTTATAATAATCACCCACCAGACCTTGCATGAGTTCACATTTTACAAAATCAGATATAGATAACGTGCAGTCGTAGTTTCTCTATATACACTAAATTATTACTAACTTAAATAATCATTTTGCTTACACAACAAAAAATTGTTGGAAAATTTCTTGTTATAAAACTGCAGGCTGGTAATCTGATGAAACTGGGCGTAAATGCAGGCCCGATGTTCAGTCAACTCTTATATCAATGTTTTCGATCTGTGGTAAAGTGGAAAGTTTGTATAAGCTTTAATCACGCAAATAGATCAATCAAAAGTTAGCAAACCGACGTATTGCAGTAAATTGAACCCAATTAAAAAACTTTCGCTCCATCCTGTATAGGTAAAAATGCAAAACTCCGCGGAAGAAACTCCGGCGTTTAAATCAAAGCTTTGCTTTAATTGAGCTCCAGTCTAAGCTCCTCTAACAATAACAATCTCATGTATCAAAATGTTACAAGTTATACTTTCCAACTCTAAGTCCAGGATTAGAGGAAATGTGATTTAAGCGATTGGGGTTCCAAATTTTTGGACAAAAATTAAATATTTCAACGTCAGACAATTAATTAATACATTAAGAAGTAATGTGACAAAAACAGAAGTTGGACCGGAGCCAGAATACTAACAAAATTCTGAACGAGATCGTTGACAGGAATAGTAGAGATCCCGCCGTGCTTAACTTTAATACGGTACATAACGACACTTCAAAATATAAGTGGCAATTTACTTCATGAACTCATATCAACTAAAATATAAATTTATAATTGTAAAAAGTAAGAACCCGCGAGTCGATACTACGATTAACAATCAAAATAGTTTGTCTAGGAAAGGTTTAAGCTAAATCCTGAAAATGCCATTTAGCGCAACCGGTTCAATAAAATACAAGCTACTACGTTTTTTTTAAATTATTATAATTTTATTTCCCTTTTTATTGTGTGTGTGTTAAAACTAATGTTTTGAGGTTGCCCCCGCGACCTTAATTTAAGATCAATCAAACTTAAAGCCAATTTTACGATTATTTTATACAACGTGACAAATAAAATAACATTATATTAAAATATATTTTGTAGATTGATGTTTTAAATGATTTATCTTTATTATATGTAAGCACGCAGAGAGAAGCTAAAAAAAAGTAAACGTATAATAAAAAATGTGATGTGGCGGTAGACTTTCAAACTTTCGAACTCCACCATAAATCTAAACTGCTGCAAATTTGCTACTACTTTAATTTCATCGATTTATTTAGTGTAGTGGTACTTTAAAATATTACATTACTATACGGCACTGTACTGCACAACTACAATAATCGATCACTATGTAAATTTTATTGTAAAAGTTTTATTGTATGTTGAATGACAAACTAATTTTATTTTTATTCCATAACTATCATTATTTATTTTAGTGTAATATAAATTGGTTAAATACACACACTTGGCCCCACGTTGGGCGCCTAATGTTGTTGTTATTAATATTTTTTAAATTTAATTACTCTTTTATTTTTATATAATTATAAAAAAATTATGTAAAGTACCCAAAGGCGAAAACACAAGGTCACAAAACTTCAGAATTATTTTCACGTTACGCCGATCACGAAGTGTGCATTAGAACCTGCTCAAACTCCGACAAAACAAATGAATCGGAGTTTGTCCAACAACAGTTTATTTAACTCGGGATTGGATTGATATTTTTTGCTCGATTCAAGAAATAATTATTTTAGGTACTCGGCCATATTTCAAATCCTGGAGTTTTAGCAACATTTCGGTAATTGGACGATTGAACCCCCTACTGTGTTGGGGGGAATTTTTACTAAATATTCCAACTTTTTTGGAAGCGATTTGAATATAAAATGGTTATTTTTAATTATTACTTAAGGTCTTTAATTAAGTTATGAATATAAGATATTGGTAAATTAATTGCCTAATCACAAATTCATAAAGCAACTTGAGTAATTTTTATTTCGGAAGTATATCGAGCGAACGAGGAAAAATTTACAATTATTAATAACTCAATAGCACACTTTCCGATAATAAATTTCATGATAAAAGATAAAAATTGACAATTCAATTACTGTAGATAAAATGTACAAGTAATAAATTACCTTGTTAGGTCTGAATACTTGTGGGTGGAGAAAACCTTAGTTAAAGCCATTAGAGATTTAAAAGGGAAATTGATAGACTAAAAGAATTATTAATGGACATCACAACATCTTTTTTTATATTTTGAAAAACCATTATTTTTAATTGTTTTATATTGTATAAAATAGATTACTTACCTATACGTATTCTTGCTAGAGATTTCATTATTAAATTATGTTGGTATAGGGGACCCAAGTGTAATACATCGTAGATGTTGAGTTTATCGTGTTTATCTAAAACATAAAGATATTTTGATTAAATTAAGCTACTCTCAATTAATTTTAGCATATCGTTTGGTGTTTAATTAAGCTGCCCTTCGCTATAACAATATTAAAAATTTCGGGGGGTTATAAATTGCTTAATCTAATCAGAACTGATTTATTGAAAAATTTAATAAATTTAATAATAAATCAGAGTGAAAATTTAATGTAACGATCGATAAATCGCACTTTTTTAGATTGACGCTTTTTATTTATATAACTGATAGTAGTTTCGAATTTTATTTTCGTTATTGGTTGACCAAAAACGCACGTCGCAGCAATAACTAAAAACAAGAAAAATAACATGTTACAGCTTTTTTAAAGCGACGTGGGTCAATAGGTAGGTTTTCTAATGTACGCCATAACAATAGTACGCTATGTGCTAGCAAATGAAGGTCTAAAACCACAATAAACAAAATTTCCTCCAGAGAGATCATAGTTATTTAAGAGCGTTTAAGGTTACTACTGCTGGTATATTTTTAATTCCAACTAGAATGTGTTCGCCTTAAATAACCAAAGGAAAAATTATTTATTAAAATATTGATAAACCTTGTCCGCCATATTAGTGTGTTGATTATCTGATTAGTCCTGAATTCGGAGCTTAATGTCGGATTATTTGACGTATTTGATCATAAACTCGCGTATAAAATAATCATAAACCATAAGTTTCTGGATATCTCAAATATTTACAAATATAATAAATTAAACTTCCCCCGTTTAAATCCCGGACGAGCCCCCGATTTCAGGATTATTGTTTTATTAGACTGTTAATTTGTTAATTTTCTATATTTCAATTTATTTAATTGCAACAGTTGCAATTTTGTAATATCCGCCAGCCAATTACTGTAATGAAATTATCTATTTCGAGCGATAATTCAATCGATGAAAACAAAAGCGTAATTTCAGCTTCTAGTTCCTGTTTTTCTCCAGCAAAAGCTGGTTAAAAGTTTCAAAAATTTAGAAAACTGGTATTTTAATTCTACTAATAAAAAGGAAAATTACAATTAATCATCAAGTAAGAGAAAGGCATGGTCATTGAGAAACACGCCGAAAGGTTGTCAGGTTATTCTGGCAAGACTTCACAACTCGAAATTAAATTTATTTGAACCCTCTTTTTCGATCGACTTTTGCCGAAACTTTTAATGAATGTGTAGCATAGTTAAAGCAAATTTATTTCCACACAATTAAATATTTTTAAATAATTTTTGGTAAATATCTTCTTTTTAGATAACATATTGATTATGAATTAGTTGTTGTTGAAACAAATACTTAAATCAAATAATAAACAAAAAAATTCTGTGAATATACATAATTGGGTGTTTGCATAAATTTCTTTTAATGTTAATTAAAAAGTTTTTATGGAAATATGCTTGAATACATTTTTGCAGGCCGCGCAAGCTTTAAAATTTTTGAAATTTACCTTAAAGCTTTGGGATTATTTTTACTTATTTTTTAATAAACACTTTTTGAATTTGCTTATTTGGCATCGAGAAAAATTTAGTTTGAATGTTTAAACTTGATTAAAAATATTTAAAATTTAGCAGGATTTGCGGGTATGTAATATGATATTTGACTATTGGATATGAGTGGTAATTCGTAAATAATTGATGACATCCGAATTGATTTTATTTAATACTGATTAATTTGATTTGTAGAAAAAATTATAAATACGGTATAAGTACGGTTTTATAAAAATATATAAAAATTATATAAACTCACTATACTTTTTTTAAATCTTTTTGGTTCAAAAAATTCTAAATTACTGCTAGGATTAATTTTGCATAATATTATGTATAATGAAGTTGAAAAGTCTATCGCTTAATCGCACGATAAACCAGACCCTTTGAAGTTAATTTTAAATTTCGGGGCTTTTATCGATCTAACACAAAAAAATAAAACGAATAATTGAATAAATGATACAAAAATAGCAAAACCGAGATTTATAAATTTTAAACATCGCCGGAATATGAAAACTTGCAAGCTGTAGATAGAGAGAAACCAATAGCACTGACTAACTAAATTTAAGTGAACAGGGAAATAAAGAATATTAGGAAATTGTAAGCTCTTTCAATTTCCCGGATAAATTCGCCCTCGTAAAATTTTACATTACTACGATTTAGGTCTCTATAGACAATAAAGAAGGAATATAAGATGATTTTCAATTAATTGAGTAATTGTTAACATTCAATTTATTTACCGTAAGTATTACAAATTTTTCATTTTTAAAATTATGAAATATCCTCGCGTGCTTCTAAAATTTGGTGCGGAAAATTTTAAGCTCATCAACAGGTTTAAATTTTTTAATTAATCCCGATAAGGACCTAAAAATAGAAATTGCATGTTGTGTGATGCAAATGTAATATTTTATTCTAAATAAACATGGCTACGATGTATATTTGATTTTATGGTTTTCAGTTTTCAATCGCCGGGGGTAAAATTATATATTAGAGGGCTCCGAAGATATTGTCAATCGTACTATTGACAAGGAATATCAATTCTTTTTGTATTTCGCAGAAATAAAATGTTTATATTGTAATATATTGCACCAGGACTTACGGTTTATTTCTAATTTATTCTAGAAATATTGTTAAATTGTTTGCTGTTTCCCTTCTGATCTGTTTTGGAATGAATACCAAACACAGTCACCGCATAAAAAAATCAATAAATTATTTTAGTACTTTAGTGCTTCTGGAGTAAAAGTATCTCTGCATACTTAATTGGTTCCGCTCAGGTAGTCAGTACAAATATTAATTTAATATATTGTGTACGTGGAAGCAGCGCACGAAATTTATTGAAATAGGACACCATTACGGAAAAAACAAAATTTTCTTGTAAGAAACTTGATGAAAGGTTTTAATATTAACGTATTTATGCCTCAACATCTTGGTGTAATGTTTTACAAACGACCTTATTAGGCTACAGCGTCTCCAGCATTAAATTACACCAAATAAAATAAACTTATTCGCATTCTTTCGTTTCGAAAATCATAATAATTATCATCTTTCATTTGAATGTGATAAATATTATTCCTGGATACAGTCCTGTTCGTTTAAGCTATTTTTATAAAAAGCAGTTTTTCTACAAACCAATCGATACCTGCGACATTTCTAGTCCTGAAAAATTATTAAATTCATTAAAAAGGAAATTATTTATCAGTTCCAACAAAAAACACAGAACTCCGTTATAGAAAATTGGAGTTGTTACAAGAAGTGCTTCGTAATCGGTATAATTTAAGGTGGAGTCTACATGACGCCTGTAATTTTGTCCCTATAATTTGTTTGCACTCCCACCTACAGATGGCTGAAGTACTTTCATATAAGCTTGCTTTACCCGCAATTGTAGTTTACTTGGCACGTGAAGTGAATTTTTCCTGGCTCATGTTTGTCACACATAAACTAATTTCATCGATTGAATTTCATTGTATACAATTTTTTTAATTTGATAGAGTTGGCATGGAAGAAAAGCCAGTTTTATTGAAATCAGCTTGGTGGCAAATCATGATAAGTTAAGAATTTGAATGTGAAGGGTAAACACTTAATCTAATTGTGGTAGTTTTGCAATTAGTGACTTGAAATGCAGGGCTTTCGGAACGATCTATCATCTGTGTTTTACGGGAAGATATAAACAAGACAGACGGATTGACAGCCTGACCATGATAATTTGATGTGAACGTGTTGGGTTAATGTTAATTTGTACAATGCAGATTGAACATTTAAATGGGATTTCCTCGTCGAATTCTTTTAGTCTTTATTACTGAAAATGGAGAAGCTATTCTAGATCATTACGTCTGGGGGTCTGGGGGTAGATGTGACAAAAAACTTGAAAAACTGACTCATACCCTATATGCAACGTTGCAAATGCGAGTTTCCAACGTTTCATATTTTTTGTTTGACTTTTAATTTATCAGTAAATACACTTTTACTGTTTTCAAGCTTTGCTTTCAAGCTGAATATAACGAGAAGGTCTCCTGATACGATGGCAACCAGGTTGTTTAATTCTTAAAATACTCTAAGCGAATCTGGAGTGGTTTCCGCTGGAACGCTGTGTTTAGAGCGTTGATGAGTTTTTAAGATGATTAAAGATTATATTTAATTTGGCTTTTTGCTGCTTTTCGCGTCTCGATTTTGTTTGATGATGTAATTTATTTTATACTATGATATTAATTTTGTACGATGTCGAAAGGAATAGTTTGATCCTTTGATTATTACATAAATCGATTTAAATTGTTTTACAAAAGTACTTAAATAAAAACGTCTGCGACGTAACAGCACGACTGGCACAAAACAGAATTTTCAGATTGATATACTAAATATAAAGCATGCAAACCGCATTTACTCAATCTTTGATTTACAATAAAATTGAATTGAACCAATTTCCATCAAGCGGAATTTCCCTTAAATATCTACATACCCAACAAAGTTTTCATACTCGAACAAATTTTACTCAACTTTATTTGATTTTATTGTATGTAGGTTGTTTTCTCCATTTTTTCAGATTTCCCTTTTAGAACAATTACAATACGATGGAACACGAAAATACAAAACCGAATAAATGGGAAAACAAATCTTTGCAACTTAATTGCCAATATTAACATAATTTTGCAGGATACGGCAAGAAAAGAAAAAAAAGGAAAATTATGTGGGTTTAAAACTTTTGCGCAAGCAAAAAGGGTGAAAATAAAATCAAATTCAAATCTTGCCAAGTAAAACCTTTTTTAATTAATTTATAAAAATGAATTTGCAATTAAAATTAGTTCTAGCAGCTATAGATTCTCATTTCAGCTACGGAATACGCAATGTAATTTAAACAAAAGGTTAATGTTGAAAATTATTTTAAAACGTGTCGGATAATTGAAACATTTTTTATTGTACCGAAAGGGTTAATACAATTTCGGAAAACTTTTAAAGTAGTAATAAAAACTTGACGGGACGATGCCAAAGTTGCAGTGGCGGATTTAGCATTTAAGAGGCCCCAGTAGTCAGGCGCAATTTAATTTTGAGGCCCCCTCTAAAAATTTTGCTACTCACATCAGTTGTCAGTTTATTAGCCGACATAAAAAAAGCTTTTCAATATGTTTTCCCTATTCCACAATATCTTATGAATTATGAAATACGTTGTGAAAATTATTAATTATTTTCATTACAGAAAAAGTTAGATAAAATTATTTTACTTTATTTTGAGAGCTGAATTTTGAGTCCCCCTGGATTTATGAGGCTCCAGGCGAGCACCTCTTGTGCCGGTTCAGAAATCCGCCACTGCTTATTGTGCAAGAAAATGGTTAAGAGGAGAGTGATTTCAGATGAAATTATGTGACGCGCATAAATTGCGCTCTATTAACGAGATTCTCATAGGATATTTGACTATAATTTTAAAACCTCACTGAACGATTCTTATGTATATGTAACACATATGGAATTTTTTTTTTTCAAAAAATTTTAATCCAAAACACCAAAAATTAATGTTTTAAATTTATACTAAAAATAATGATTAGTTTAAACGCTTTTTTATTGTCACGTGGTGTGTTTTTCATAAAACTGAATATTTTTTCGTTTGTTTCTTCGTCTCTTATAAGCTTTTGGATCCGTTGACGATTTAAACCAAACTTGACAAACAAGCCCAATTTTTCAGTAGCAGGTTAAACCAAAAAGTGTGGGTTAACCAATGATATTTCGTAAAAAACAGTTTTTCAACGTATTTTATTGTTTAACCCAAATTTTTTGGTTTAACCTGCAACTGAAATACTTGGCCTAACTCAGTAGGACTTGGGAAAGGTTATTGTCAATGGCAGATTTAGCATTTGAGAGGCTCCAGGAGTAATTTAATTTTGAGGCCCACTCTAAATATTTTTACTACTCACATCAGTTGTTATTTTATATTGGTTAATTTTCAATGTGTTTTCCCTATTCCACAATTAATAAATTATTTTCATTACAAAAAAAGTTAGATAAAATAATTACTACAAAACTAATCCGCCACTGCAAAGTTGGTATTTTGGAATTTTCAGGTGTAAAAAAGTAATTTTGAAATGGCGACAATTTCAATTTAATTTCTTTCTAAAAAGTTAACAATCTTAAGTAATCTCGGAGCAGGAGCACTCTTGAACGTTTGTTGCCATTTTATTTGATAAACCAAATCAAATAAAAGGTTCTTGTTCTAAAGCTAAACCATTCGTAGTAGATAGAGTGAATGATGTAAGAGGCTTAAGTTTTTCATTAGTTCTTTAATCCAATGCTTTCTTTAATACACTGGAATAATACGGTCGAAGTGTAACCTATGGTTGTAATTTTTTTATTTTGTTTCTGAAATGCATTAGCCGTTTAATTTAATTTCGTCGGCTTAATTTTTCACAATGACCTAAACATGGCTTAATAGAGCTTTTTGTATTTGCAACTCACGTAAAGATAAACAATAAAGTAGTTAGAACTCTAAGTGAAGCACCTGGTGCCTCAACTCCAAGGATTAATGGCAGTGCTTAAATCTACAAGGGTTTTATAAATCGCCCTGCAAATATCTATTATTATTTTCAAAAGTACTTTTTTATTGCAAAGTGGTCGCATTTGAAAACGGCACCAAAAATAGGGCACAATAAAAATATCTCCAGGTCCCTCTAGGACGACTACGACCGACGTGGGAGAGCCAACTTTTGCGATAAATAAAATATAATGCAATTCGTGTATATTTTAATAGTTAATGTTAACGGCCCTAGTAAATTTAGCGTTAGTAAATTCGATTTCGCATACCAATATGAATACGAAAGGATTTTAATAACATTTCGAAGCGTACTCGTTCGGAATTGTGCATCGAAACGCGAACAATAAAATTATCACTATTTTATTCCGCTGTAATTTTAAGTTAAAAAAAAGTTTGAAACACTAAAAGGGGGTTGAAAATCGACAAGTGTCGAGTTCACAAATAGCGTGTTACATTTCCACATATGCAAGCGATGTTTGTTATGAATCTACACCGAACACGCTAACAATCTCTGCAATGCATGTTTCCTTTAATAAAACATACCTAACGTTATTTTGATAACGTTTCGGAATAATGCAAATACCCGGAGAATGAAACATTCCGCAAATTCAAATTTAATAATTTTAAATTTTATCGAACTTGACCCTCGCCCTCGGTGCGTATTTGTGTGATTTAATGACATGGCGTGCGAGTACGTGCAAGTAGGTGACACAATTTACCATTTTACCACTGCAAAGGAACCGAGCTTCCTCCTCGTTATATAATATATATGCTCAAATGCAACCGACGCCCTAACGAGTTGATGAGTCAAATTAATACAAGATGCACTCAAGCATTGTATGCATTTGCATCATTAACGTATATGCAACACGTACAGATTTCATAAAATACGGGATTAGCTAAAATTATACCCATTTCGTTGTGATGAAGGAAGGATATTGTAAATGACTGTTCCTAACTTTACGTGTCTGACTTGCAAGCTGATGCAGTGTCCTTTGATCATTTAGTAAACCTTTTGTTTGATCTACAGTAATATTTACAATGGAAAGGTTTATTACTCTAACAAAATTTCGCGAAAAGGGTTTCAACGAAATTTCTACCTCCAGCTGTACTAAAATGGCCAAATCTGATAATACACCCAACAGATTACATCTAAAATGCATGATTTATTTACCATAATTACGTTAAAAATCTACTTCGTGCACCTCCGCATCCTGTATTGGCTTTTAGGTGTCTGATATCGTCACGAATACTGTGATGGCGTCAATAATTGAGATAGTCAAATCTCACATACGATTTACGCTCTTGCTTCCGCTACCGGAATTCAGCTAGCTAATATGAACATCAGGGCACTGCACTAATATAAACCAAAGTATTAGCTATTTTGGGCGTATGAATCGTTTCTACGAGAGGGGGCCATTAAAATTTTTTTTATAATATGATTTTCAGTGAGAACTAACCTTCAAACGGTACGTGTCAAAATTTAACAGCGATCTGTCTATTAGTTCGTGAGTTATAACATATTGAGTAAAGCAACTTCTGTTATTGAAAAAAAATGGATAAAAAAGAATTTCGTGTGTTAATATAGCATTGTTGCAACGTTTGAAGGATGAAATTCGTAAAAAAACGGCCCAATTTGAAGAAAAAAAAAGTTGTTTCAGCAAGACAATGCACTGTGTCACAAGTCAATAAAAACAATTTCTTCCCCACCCAGCGTATTCTCCAGATTTGGCCCCCAGCGACTATTTTCTGTTCAAGAGAATGCTCGCTGGAAAAAATTTAGAACCAATGAAGAAGTAATCGCCGAAATAGAGGCCTATTTTGAAGCCAAAGACAAATCGTACTACAAAAATGCTATCGAAAATGTTGTTTTCTTCAAAACGATACGAACTTTTCAGCCGAACTGTTAAGTATTTTTCTGCCTCTCGTTAATTAATTCTTAATTCATTTTTTAGTACTTCAGCAAAGAGCAACAAATTTGCAAATTAGAAAAACGAATTAGATAGAAAATACCTGCTGGAATAGGACAGAATACAAAAATGTCTAAAACTGGAAATAAAGCTTAAAAGGAAAAATATAAACATTGTTGTCATAATAAAAACAAAAAATAAATAAATGTTTAACTGAAGTGTAATACTGCTAAAAATAGAAATTTAACAAAAGAGAAGTAACAAATATTGTAAAAAACCTATTATGTAGAATATTTTTGTATAAAAGCACTAAAAGATAATAATTTCCCACTTGAATTTAATCTGTTTTTCAAATCAGAATTTTACTTATTTCAAATATTTTCTGATTTACTGATTTTTATTAATTCGAAAGTTTAAATACTTGATAATTATAAAAAAACATCTTTTGTGAATCATTTCCAAAATTTTAAATGTTTTTATAAAACTAATTAACTGTTTTCTGTTAATTAACTGTAAAAAAACTGTTTCAGTATCAATTCACCGAAGAACTCCAATAATTTTCGAGTTTATCAAAAAATAAATCAATAATAAAGTAATAAATGGAAATATTTCTAAAAAAATTGTGTATGTAAGCAGGATTCGAAATTCCAACAATTTCCCAGGTATTTTCAAAGATTTTCAAATGCGAATTCCAGTTAATTCTAAATAATTTCAAGAATTCCCAAGGATTCTATAGATGTTTAAGAAATTTTGAGGATTTTCGAAGAATTTCCAGTAATTTCCAAGGAATTCCATAATATCCCAAGAATTCCAATTAAAAAAGATGGCACACTTTGAATTTTGTATATTCAGATATCTTATAATCGCAATTTTTTTTTTTGAAATTTTCTTAGCCAATCAGATTGTCGAAATGAAGATTTCCCGATTTCGCAAGAAAAAGTTGGCGTAGAGAGCTGGGAATGGTGGCGTTAACCTTAGAATTGTTTAAATTTGAAAAATAATATCAAAAAACGTTAGTTTTTTCAAGAAAACACGAAAGTAATCAAATCACTTTCCGCACTAGTGCGCGAAAGTGCTCTTTATGTAACTCAAATTGGCGCAGGCAATTATTATTTTTTATTTTGAAATAAAAAATATTACTGTTGAATAATTTATTACATGTCACAGTTCCATAAACAATTATTGAAAATATTAAAGTTTTGTTGGAGCTACTTTTATTTCAACAAAAAAATCATTAAACAAACTTATAGAGTAATATACGATATCAACTAGATCAACAAACTATATTTTATAATATGAATATTTTTGTCACCTTTATCGCCATCATCGTAGTTCGTTACCCCAAGCATTCGTTCGTTTTTATATAATATCGCGTATCAAAACCGAAAAGTTAGTTTCAATTATAATCATGGAAGTAATTATAACGTTTCTAAATAACGTCATTCCGACGTTACAAATTAATGTCCCCGTCCACGTGTAAAACTTTTTCTCTTTCGAATTTTCATAGTTAATTAGATTATAAAATCGGCCCTTGAAATATTTTTTGACAAAATTGACGTTTATTTTCATATAATATGTACATAATATACTAACATATTATATAATCACCGGTCACTTTATCTGACATGGTAATAAGCTGACAACCAACGCAATTGAATACTGATTTAAAAGGAGTAAAAAAAAAAAGATTTATTACATTTTTTTCTGGAAGACCGAACTCAATTTTGTTTATTTTGTGATTTTTTTTTAATTACAGTTTCCTTGGTGATCTAGAATAAATCCAACATTTTAATGATAAAAGGAATATCTGATGTCATGCAGCTCTACAATGATAATATTGAAAACTGAAGCTTACAATTTTAACAAGTCTACAATGCATATTGTACAAAATTTCTCAAAGCATTTTAATAGCTGAATGAAAATTAAAATATCAAAAATTAGATTGATGCTTCATGCCATACGAAGTGCAACTTGAAAACTCATTAGTGCGGTCTCGATACAAGATTAATTATTCCTCCCAACGTTGCAGTATTGAAAAGCAAACAAAATAATTATGTCATTCTTGCATGGCAATGGTAAATTGAAAAAGCTGTCTTTTCTGACCTTGTTGCATAAATAGCTATTATATTGTATTATCATAGATTCTTTTAAATTAATTGTTGTTTTTCAATTAAAAATTGACCAATCAGACCATGGTAAGGAACAAGAAAGAAAAATCTACAATTTTATTTTTCGCTAAATAAAATAGTGTAAATAGTTATAACACCGAGCATGGTATTATAAAGCACTTTGGTGAGATAATTTATAAGTTAAAATCTCAAGTGGCTTTTTTACTATTAATATTGAGCAAAACAGGTAAAAATGTTTTTACCGAAGTAACAGCTTCAATTTTAAGATCGATGTTACTTTAATTGCAAGAAACTAAGCAAAACCAAAAAAAAAAACTGGGTTTTTCAATTTTTAATACCATATCGTGGAAGGAGGTATTGGAAAGGTCGTTAAAACTTTATGTTCAAGTTTCAATTCTGTTTGTAGTAAGTAATTAGTACAGCCGAAAGTTTTTCCACAATGTTTATCTTGATAGTTGATCGATAAAGTTTTTCAAAACTAACGAACGTTTTATTATACAATAGCAGTAACTCGAGATAAAACAGTATATCCATTGAATTTCCGAGTATTTACAATAGTTTCCATAGTATGTAAACTAGGCGAATTTACATTTTAGTTATAATATACACAAGTTATTTAGTAAATATTAATGTTTGCCGGTACGTATTCAAAACATTGGGTATATTGCTAACGATGATTTAACATAATAGGTTTGCTATCTTGGCCCCCAATAAATGTTCAATATCTAAGTGCTGGAATTTTTTTCACAGACCAAACTATTTTTACGTTAAAACTCCGTAAACAGTTGCTTGGTCTGAAAAAATTGCACTTCTGCAAACTTAAAAAAGAGCGTACGTTAGAACAACGTGTAATTAACGTGTTAAATAGAAAACGTGAGATCTCGAAATAAATATACAATACCAGTTTGCAAATATAATCCTGTTTATTAAGGAAATCAATTATCTAATTTTTGAGCCGGAAGTTGAACAATGTTAGTTCCCACACGATGTGCTTTCTCTAATGACCAATGAGTGATCTGGGTTTTGTTAAGAGAAGTGGACTTAGCAGGGTTAAATAGTATTTAGCTGTACCTTATCAACTGTAACAGATAAATCAAGTTGGCTAGAACCGTACTTAATTTTTCATTTAAATAACGACTTACTAATGCCCAGTGTGATTTCAAGTAGAAAAATAAATCGGAAGAAAAAGTTAAGAAGCGATAAATCGATTTTTACGTTTCAGTGTGGGACCAAAGTGCATCAAGCGTGTAATCAATGCACTCGACACGTCGTCAAAAGAACAGAAAACTTTCGACGAAATCGCAAGTTTGAACAACTTGCAAAAAAAATTAACAATTTTCCAACGGTAATAAACCGGAAATTGAAAATGTATTTCTAAACGAAAATCAACCACGAGAAAACGTCACCTTTTCGACTCGCAAGTGAAAAGAGATTAATGAAAATAAAAAAATAAAATCAAAATTGTAGCAAGCAAACCACTTGTAGAGTTTTTTGAAACTTGTAAATTTAAAAATTACTGAACTCTTTGTTATTTGGGCACTATTAAATTGTAAACACCAATTTAGGGCTCTTAATTCTGACAGATATTTACTTTTAATTACATTGTTTGCTGATCAACTTCACTGGCAAAAGTTTGGGCGACACAAAATGAATTTTGAGAAAAATCAAAATTAAATTGAAGTAGATATTAATTTGATTAAGCACTTAAAACTGTTTCGGGATGTAGTAACCACACGTAAGCCGGGTCGGAATAAACATAGAAAATCACATAACATAAATTTGGAAACAAATTGGGTGTAAATAAATTTTCTAGTAAATTTTCCTAATAAGACGTAAATATAAGTCTCGCCATAACTTTATAAATCAAAGTAATTGCTAGGATTTGTTGAGATTCATTCACGAGCTGGAAACGGGGTATATATAACCATAAAATTTTTTAATGATGCAAATCCGTAAAGAAAGGTGAAAAATTCACTCGTAAATAAAATCGCAAAATCTCCTTTCGTGGGTTCGAAACTATAATTTGTCCTTTTTTTTTTAAGTTTTTCTCGGGTCTAATCGATGTTAATAACTAACGGGATTGTATCGTATAATACTTACGCAAGATTGAATTTCCAAAAAAAAAATTAAATCACATATTTCGAAAAACTACCATTTAATATACACAATTATTGCAGTGAGAGTGTGGCAATTATATTTTTATTTAAATTGTCTGAGTGGAACGTTTACGTTAAATTGGAGAAACATATTACGCTATTTTCTCGCTAGAGGAAAATATTGGCAAAGCTTTCAGCCCTTACCGCAGCCGAAACTGAACTACTGAATTTTAGCTCGACGCCGACGTCTGAACAACGTCAATTGCATGATATACGACAGGTAAGGAGGATACTTTTACGCCGGCGCAAAATATATTGCATTATAAAGAAATGTTGAACATATGCCAAAGCATTTACTTCAAAATGTTAACAAAAGAATTCTAAACTAGGCATATTTGTAAAAAGCACAGTCATTTAAATAACTTGAATACCAAATATGCTATTCAAGGAAATAATTTTTGATTGATGCGAGTTGCTCGTAATCGGAATCGCAAGCCATAAGTAGTTCCGTTTGAGAACATCAAAATATGTTCAAATACCTAAAAGTAAATTACACTGCATGCGCTTTCAATTTTAGATTTCATTTTACCTATTTTAAACATGAAAGAATTAATTTACAACGCAAAAATTGGTATTTCCAAGTTTTTATATTAACTTTTCATGGGATTCCCCGGTTCCTACCAAAAATTTAAATATTATTAAAAGAAGTCTTGCTCGCTTCGCCCGCTACGACTTAATCTAGATTAGCATATTTGATTATCTTTAAATATTCAAAAAAAATTCCTTTGTAATAAAATTAAAAATCATTTTAAAAATTCCTAAAAGTTAGATTAAACTTTTTCTAAAAGCGTATAAAAAAAAATTGTAAAGAAAAAGTTTAATAATTATAGTTTTTTATGTTTTGGGCAAACAAAAGTTTACAAAATTATATATTTACAAAGCTTATAATTTTTCATCCAGGTATAGGTGGCATTTTAGAAAAATTTCAAATCAAATATCGCCGTAAGGTACCCTACATTTGTAACCTAGGTTGATATCTCGGACGTTTATAATTTAAGAGCACTTTTATCAATAGAATTATACCGCTATTGTACATTACGTATTGCTGTGTTCCACCGTAATAATTGGGGGGTTCACTTAAGACTTAGTTTTATTTTAAACAAATGCTACTTAGATTTATATATTTTTAAATGTAGATTTTAACCTGCAATTAAAATTAATGTCAGTTAAAAGTTATTTTTGTGAATTTCTAAAACCGCAAAGCTGTAACCACTTTCGGATGATCCCGATACAAGTCTTAATTGCATCTCCTGACTTGCTCCCACTTCCATTTTGAAATTCAATCTTAAAGTAATCTTATTTGTATGTAAAAGTACATTTGCTATTTTCTTATAAAAATTTCTTTTTATAAAAATCATTAGCGGAAGAAATATATTAGCCCATATTTAATCTTTTGTACTTGCCGGAGTTTCCATGTTTACGGATGACAACTAATTAGTCGACTGATGAGTTAGAAACACATGTCTGCCATTAATCTTTGAAAGTGCAAATTACCATGGTTTTATTGTTTAAAATCAGGGCCTGCAAATTATGAATATGTCAACAGTAAAATGGACTGCCGGTTTCCAATTTTAGCCAACTCGCATAATAATTATTATTTTAATAAAAATAGTAGTAAATTAATTGAACACAATACAAAAATAAACGAGGTCAAATAAAAAGAAATTTTAATGCTGTTAGAAAGTTTTACGTTAAAACTTGATTTTTTTAAAGTTTATATAACTTAAAATGGTTATACGTCAAAACACCAAAACAATATAATGCCGAAATGCTACACAAAAAATGGTCATTAACTAATAATTTACGTACAGATCTCTCTTTTTAAGCAGAATTTTTCAATAAAAAACGTTTATTAATTTATAGCCTAGAGTTCAGTCATTAGGTAACCGACTTTCGCATGGAATAAGTTGGAAATAATTTTTTTTTCTTAAATCCTTTATTTCAGTATTATAAAATAGACTTCAAGTTTTTTACAACAGATTCAAACCGGAACAGTTGGAAATTTGTCAAACAAGGTCCAAAAAATTACAAAATCTTAAATTGGCCGTTACCTGAGTGCATTCTTACCTTTATAGTTTTCAGGACTATGAATTTCTTGGGGCTGAATCGGCTTAGATCCGGTGGCCCTAATGGGGCAATCCATGACTGAACCTCATCGTTGCCAAAAACGGCATACCAGCTATCTCTATTAGAATAGGCATGACTGGACCTGATTGTTGGTCGATGGTTCGATGGTGTTCCCAATTTCCACATTTTCGATCGAACGACCTCAATTGGTTCGATGGGTTGAAATCTGTGTCCCTGGTTTTCTGACTGAAAAATCCGAGATTTAACTATTTACGTATTAACATTTAGTCCCGCCCACTTTGATATCGATTATAGGCGACGGTCCAAAATCTAGGCTTCCAAATTTCAGACTATCAAGCTTCTTGGCGGCCACACGAACGCCGCAACCGCCGCGGTCTTGGAACAGGTTACTAATATTCACCTTATTCAGCCGACCCAGTCAGTCACAGCCCAGCGCTGCCCAAAGAGAACAACACCTCTAAAATCCAACGCCAGCCGCCCACATCAGATGAAGGAAATATGGGGCGTAGCTCCGCAACTCAGTTGAGCCAACAAGTTCATCGTTCATCGCTTCCGAATTTCGCTAAAATTTTTGCACTGGGGGATAGGTAGTATTGGTCTATATAGTACCAATAAAAAATTAAATTTGCGGAATATCCAGTAGTTTTCCGAAAATAACAAAATTCGAAAATTACAATTTCAAAAGTAATGGATTTGCCGTGGTTGCGCTTGTCAAAACTCATTAAAAATATCCCCCGGAGGGCACGGAACTTGAAAAATTACGAAATTCGAAGGCTGGGATCCGAGGTGTGCCAATGTCGGGGGCAGTGAGAACCTACCCTCCGCACGCCCTTCGGGTGGCTCCGCACGGTTTTCACAACCCCTGTAGATTGCTACAAACGCCGGATCGCAAATGCACTCGAAAATGCAGAAACTAGAACGATGTTATCACTGCCACGGTATGCATTAAGCGTAGCATATCGTAGCGGAGTGACAATGCGAAAACAAATTATACGGTGACGCCGTTTCCCACGTCGGTCCTGTGGGGCTTTGTTGTTAACACAAAGAATTTTTGGAAAGGAGATGAAATTAAACACAAAAGTGAATGAGGGGGGGGGGGGAATTTGGATGAACCAGTTTTCGAACGTGTAATTTCAAAGCAAACCCTTTGCGTTTACGCGTCTTTAGTTATGAACCGGCGAAATGAAAAGGCAGGCGCTTTGCGGTGATGGATGGATAACGCGTATCTGGGTGAAGGTGCGCAGTGTTTTCCAGTGCCCCTGCTTTGCGTTTAGGTCTTTCTGATTTTTCTTGGTTTTTTTTGGTCTTTACTCTTTACTCATTTGGTTTTACTCATGCTGCTGCTGGTTTAAAAATGATTATCGGACTTTCGTGGCGCCAGAAGTCGTCGGGGTTGTACTGACCAAGTTTCTCAGCTACCTTGCGGTTGAGGTCCGTCGGGAGTTCCAGTTTGGTGTCGTTATGGAGTTGTCGGTTGGTGATGTACCAGGATGCGTTCATTGTCCTGCGCAGGCAGATGTTTTGGAGTGTCTGGATACTCTTCAGTCTGTTGGTTTGGGTGTAGGCCCATGCCGGGACGGCGTAGGTGAGGGCTTGAGTTCCGACGTCAGCTTACTTCTTCTTCCTATCAACGGGGCTAAGGTTGCCATTAGCCCTTTGGTGCCACCTAAATTAGGATTGCTAAGACCCTGGTAGAGCACACGTACCGACAAGAGAATGGCTTTTTAGTGCTAACATGAAGGTAAACTTGTAAAATTTTCATCAAAAAGTCGATTTTCAAAATTAAATTGTGAAGTAACCGTTGCACCGATTTTATTTATTCTCACCTCATAAGAAAGCTTAAAATTTGCTCTTTCAGAATATTTAAGGGTTTTCTATCGTACTTTTGAAGGAAAGAAGCGTAGAAGTTAGACTGTAAATATTATTTGTTTAAAGGTGAACTTTGTAAATTGTAACGTAATTTTTAAACAAAGTATAGAACCTAAGTGATGGTTGTATAAAAATAAAACCTATTCATTAAGGGAACCACTACGTGCTGAGAAAAATAAAGAAATACTCAATTTTATGATTGGCAATGAAACTTTTCTCTTAAATAAAAATTTGATAAAAGTTTATTCGGGTAAACATTCTACAGTTTTCTAAAGAAATTTATAGTAGAATTGAAGTCAACCTCTTAGTAAACTAAACGAACCAAACACTAAGGAATATTGCAATTCTTGTGAGAAAACTTCTGAAAAGGAAGAAACAATACACATTTGGAACTTGGCTTGATGAAATGTGTAGAGTGGCGCCCTAGATTATGAAAGTCCATAATATCTATAAGAGTTTTGGTTTTATTGAAAAAACAACCAACCAAAGGGTAGGTTTACATTTGAGAAAAATCTTGTTAATATTACAAAACATGTCTAGGGAAATGTTGTCTTACATCGTCAAAACCTAACACACTTGTGGAATAAATAAAAGCGGTACTATCGATTTAATGCACGGTGTATGTAAATATTACCCGTAGTTCATTTTACTAAATTTTAAAAAGGTGTAGTAAGTATGCATGTGTAACCACGAAATATTCTACCTCAGATGCTAATATTTCAAGCTTACACGTGTCTTTCTATTATGCGAATGAAATTTTTATGGAAATATATTCGGAAAAACTTTTTGTGCAAATACTTGCAGGTTTTTTAAAAAAAGACATAAGCATTCTTACATGTTTTAAATGTTACAAATGCCTCATTTATAAACATCTACGGTTTTACTGTGTTCAAAAATTTTTTACTAGCTATCCAGGAAAAGAGCAACTTAAATTCTAAACTAGCGGGCGATATATCTGATCTACTTGAGCGCACTTTCGACTCTCGAAAGTTTATAGCCCAAGTGTTAAATGCCAACACTTGAAAATACTAACTCTCAGATCGATCAAAAGAAACGGACCAACACTTTCACGAATAATTTTTCAGCTTTGTTACGCTGAAACAGCTTCTTTTTAATTTTTATTGCGTTTTCGATAGTTTAACTTACAAGAGCTTTCAGAAGTCTCTCTTCCGGAAGAGGGTTTCTGTACTTTTCGATACAAATAGACGAGTTACTTTGCACTTTCAGTTTGTTGTTATTTTTACTGCTACGTTCGTATTTATCTCTTCTAAATTTATCTTAAGCCCTCCAAATAAGCTCTGCGACCAGGTAGAACTTGTTCTGCAAAAAAACTTAAGTTAATAAATCCTGCAATCAAGGAATCGCCTCCTTTTTGTCCTACTCGTGACAATTTTGTGCAATGACCCTAAATTGATCGTACGAATATTCACTTAAATTACTTTAAGTTTCATTTTCAAGATTTAAAGCTACACTTTGTTATTCTTTTGGTAAAGTAAACAGAAGCGACTTTGTTTGACTTTTTGATAGATTATGTAACAATCTACGTTGGAAACCATCCAAAACTGTATTTTTTTCATTATTTAATATTTTAGGAGAATATTTAAGTATAAATACATGCATTTCCAATAAACGTTAATTTAACGTGTTTTTAACGTGTTACTGCAATTGTTGCAATAGCTATTGATTTGTTATTCCGAAAATAAGCATAATACTATTAATAAGTCGAAGACTTAAACCCAAGTAAACAAAAATGATAAAATTGTTTAAAATTACATGGAAACATATTAAATTCTATCTCGTAACGTATTCATGTACCCTAACTTGACATAGGCACATTTTAAAGTTGTGTCTAACTGATGTAATTAAATCTAGAGACAGATTTTGACAAATTAATTTATAAACGGTAAAAAGCGTACGAACTAACGAATATTTTATAATTCTCTTTATTCTCTGGCATGGAATATGATGGAACGTTCAAAGGATACCTGACACATAAAGAGAATAGGAAAATAAATATATTATTCTATGTTTTAAAAGTATTAATTGCCAGTTTTGTTTCTTGTTTTTCGTAATTTTCATGCAAAAAATGGAAAAGCTCAAAGCGGAGAACTTTGCTGGTAAAATCAACTTCTACTTGAAAAACTGTAAACGAAATCAAAATTTTGCACGTCACAATATGCCAAGATTTATGTAATGTTTCAAATAAAGAAGAAAGTTGTATAAGATTTAGACATCTACATTTATAAATGTGTGTAAACCTTACAGGTGGTTCCACCGCAAATAATAGCAATACTTTGTACACAAAAGCCCGAAATAAACTTAAAATTTAGATTTACAAGGCGAAATACATTAGGGAAAAGCACTGCTGCACAAGTTGATTAAAAAACTGTTAAGTCGAAACAAAGAAAACGTCAAGGTGGAAATATCAGATTGTCGACTAAAATTAAATTTCATTTGAAACCGCAACACCAGAGAAACGGAATACATATTGGAAGATATCAGTTATTTTCTGTTTGCAGTGGAATTATAAACATCATTCAGGTATTCTCTAAATCCTAACAGAAAAATGTGGTTTTTCTCTTGGGACATAGATTGATTAAAAAGGATAAGCACGATAAACACTACAGCGATAATGCAATGATGGTAATAAATCTTTCTACTTTGCAACTTTTATATCCTTCTTGAAATATCGAGTTTTAAAGTATTTTGAAACAAAAGATATTTAAAAAAATTATTGCCCAATTATTTCATTTCGTTTTCGTTCCGGGTGATATTTTTATCTTATTCGCTTCGATTTCTTAATTTTTAAGATTTTAACCTTTTTGGACTGGGTTAATCCAAACATTATTAAAATTATAGACAATATATTCTGAATTCCAAAGCGGTAAGTCGTTTCGGCTGCATTCAAAAAAGATATTATGAGGGTAAAATTGAAATTTTAAATGTAGTTTTGTGGGTTGATTTACCTTCGAACCTCTTCCAAGTTGATGTTTCTCTCGCACCTCCGCTCTCTGGCGCCGATGAAAAAAGATAGTTTAAAGCTTTAAGGTAAAAAGTCAAACTTTATTGCAAGTCTTTGATATTTAAAAAGCAGTGAACAAATTAAATGACTTCAATATTAAACTTCATCAAAGAATTCTTTATATTGGTTGAATTTGAATTAAATTTTTTTATAAATATCGCTGCTCGTTAATATGAATTTTAGTACATTTTTTATTATTTACCTGCAGCTGTCACAAAAGATTTTCTTACATAATATAATGTAACTTATTGCTTTTTAAATTTTAATATACAAGAGCTATAGAAATTTACTACCTAATGATCTGCTGACATCTTATTAGCATTGTTGGAAAATAAAATACTTTGTTAATTTTTTATGACGACAATCAATTCCAAATAACAGCTTTGTCGATTTAATTTGGGGAACAATGAGCCAAAGTGGGCGATTGATACCTGAAAAAAAATCAAATACGTAAGTATGCAACTATCTTAACATGCATTCATAGAGGTTGTCTTAATTGTTTCAGATTCCAATTTACCTTTTGGAAGCTGAGAATCCCCTTTTGCTGGTATTTGAAGGCAGTTACGAATCCTGGATAGAAATGTAAACACAGGAGTGCTGATGAAGAAATAAAACTGATAAGCTGGTATAATATGTAAAAACTTTAATCGTATATTTTATTTTATTACAAATATTTAAAAATGCTATGTCAAATCTACAAAATAAAAGACTTTAAAATTGCATAAAAGGTGTGTAATCCTGTATTACCAACCGTTTGCTCTTTGGGCTCACATATGATATGGATCGTCTTGTAATATACATTGGTTTTTCTAGGCAATAACCTGTTTCGAATATTTGAACTAAATTTCCTGTTCTTGTGCACCACATCTTAGCAATGGTTCTATTATCACGGCAAGTAATTACGTACCAGTCGTTCGAGAACAAATGGGTTACATGCATGCGCGGTTCAAACTTAAGCAGGTGGTTCCCCGGAAGAAGAAAATTCCATATTGTAATTGTATGTGGATGGTAAAAAACAAAATTATTTGCGTTTATGCATCCTGGAATAGGGAAATCCAAAGAGACCCTTCCAATTGCGTGTAATTTGATCTTCTCCCTTATAGACCACACGCAAGCATCCAGGAATTCACTATCACTCGACTGTGTAATGCAATATAAACAATTTCTGAATATCTTCATCTGTTTTACGGTCACGTTTTCACCGTGCTCCAGTGTCATCAAAGGATTACAGTCAAAATCAAGAAATTGTGCGGTACCATTATTATTTCCAAAAACTACCATGTCAGCGCCGAAACAGACACTAGTCGCAGGGTCACATTGAAAAATGATATCTTTAACGTCGAGATTGTAAATGTAGAGTTTAGAGCAATGATTGCACCTAATTGCAACTAATGTTTCGAAAACTTCAAAACTATCCGTGAGAGACATCACATAATGATCAGCTTCATCTGATTTGTTATAACACAACCATGTTCTGAGTAGCATGTCCCAAACTCTCAGTACCAACTTACGGCTTACATCCAAAAAGCAAATTAAATGTTGATATCTTGCTGTCTTCAAAATTCCCTTGCTGTCTTTAAGTGAAAGGCTGTCCGTTAATATTCCTGTCACACTATTATAAATATTTATTCGAAATTTATCTGTAGTTATAAAAAGCTCGTCGTCAAAATATTCTATGGTGGAATAATAGGAACTGTTATAAGACGTGTGTTGGAAAATGTTATTCTGCCAACAATGTTGCAGTAATTTGTTGTACTGGTAAATTCCGTGCCAATACACCTGAAACGATGCGATATAGTTGACGTAGGCTGACCATCTAAGACTATCTTCCACTTCAAGGAAACCATTTATCTCGCACATACTTTTCCAAAAATATTCACAATGATATAAATACCACCACGATCTGCAACACGTGTAAACATTACCAATCTGGTTAGAAGTCATATGCAAAAATTCTGGCCATGGCTGCCAATGCTCTATCCCTTGTAAAGCATTTTGATTATCTTCCAGTCTGGCTTCGGCTTCGTTATTGTTCAAATTCATATTGTCATCAATTTTTATTTTTCTTTCAGATTTAAAACGTGTAAAACTTTGGGATATGATTAGCAATAAAATTGTAAAATAGTTAAGGACGTTATTATCGGTTTTGCTGGAGATAATTGTATTACCAACACTGAGTATTTTATTTGATACGTTCAGTGGTGTAGCATCGCATGGATCAAGGTAATTTAATTATTACATTATTCCAGTTCCAAAAATTAATAAGAAACTAAACAGAGTAGACGGTACCTATATTCCACCTATAGGAGGTAGGTATCTCCAACTATCACCCCGTTCTTTTATTTGCTAATTATTCAGTTCGGAAACAAAAAATAGCTAAAAATAATAAATCTTAATAAATTTTCAAATTATATAGCACCGAAAAGTTTTCTTGATGTGTTTAATTATTTATGTGTTGGTCTTCACGTTCCTGAAAAATAAATTGCGTATTAATTAATCTCATATCTTTTAAAAGCCATTTACAATAAAGTCTTATAAATCTTCTAAATGTTTTGATGCATTTATAGCGGACTTGATGGATAGTACTATTGCATGCTATTTTTATCAAGCTCAATTTTTAAATGCTGGAAAATTTAATTAAAAAATCGTACACAAGTTGGGAGTTTTCTCTGATCTGAGTCAGTAAACACAATTTCTTTAATATGTACGTGTTTGTTTTATTTTAAATAAAAAGAAAATGAGTATCCTGAAACTTGCAACAAAGAAAGGATTGTAAAGTCTCCGTAATTAAAAGCTAACGGTAGCGGCTTACTCTGGTACCAACGTATGGCCGTAGTAATTCAAATAAAATTTTAATTAGTAATAAATTACAAAAAAGCCCGGTTTGCTCTAACTTAAAACTGCACTAATTAATTTAACAATTACTTAATGTAGGTACACGCGGCAAACAAATAGTTTGTTAATTAACACACTTAAACAGGTAATTCATTTTCTTAAAATTAAATTGAGAAAAACAAGTTGAAAACTGAAAATGAAGAGGATAATGCATTTCCAATGGAAAATATGAGTGCACTTGCAAACAATAAAATTTCTAAGTTCCTGAGGTTTAATGCTTTCAGTAGGTAACTGCTGTTGAAATTCAGTTGAACAATAATGAAATTGTTAAACAGCAAACAAGATACTAGATGTCAATAGGTAAACTGTATGACTGAAAATATATTAAAATTGATTACATGTTACAATAAAATGCTAAAAATATTGAATTGATAGTTTATGACACTTTTGGTCGAGCAAGCGTGTTTCGTTCTTTAGATAGGGATATCTGATGAGTTTATTTGATAAGTTTATCTGATCAGTATTCAAAGAACGAAACACGCTTGCTCGACCAAAAGTGTTATAAACTCAAAAGTAATGCAGAAAAGTTAATATATTTTATCTTTTCATCTTCTATGTTTAAGGACTTTTAGTATGTTTATCTCCTAACTCCCTTCATTAACTATGAGTCGAAAGGATGAAATAAAGGTGTACAATGTTAAGGCTGTACAGCATCATCACAAAGGATTATAATATTATATAAAGTTTTGGGTACTACCTAAGTTTGGTATGTTATATTGTTCTCGTCCATGTCTTCAGCAATAAATAAGATAATTAAAATAATTATATTAAAAAAATTATTAAATTTAAATTTACGAAACTTTTTAATCCGAGATTACTTCTTCAAATCGATTGCCAGTTTATCTATTGTGAGATATTCTTACAGAACAGTAATAATGTTAAACTTTATATTTGAATTTGTTACGAAAGTTGTCGTTTTATTTAAATTACATTGTTATTATTCATGTAGCTAACTTGTTAGTAACTTTTATTAAAGCAATTTTTGCTCTTTCGTTTTTTCATTTCGTAAGGCTGTCAACCAGATACATTTCATTCGAAAGAGAAATTTCGACTTTAATCGCACAAACTGGTCGTAGCACAATTTGGAATTCGACCTTGTCAGATACAATGATTGGGCATCAGAATTAAAAGATGTGACAGCGCAGTAGAGCGGAAAAATTTGTGGAAGCTTTGGAGAAGGTCGAATGGGGTGGGCCAAGGCAATAGAGAAAGGATCTTTTAGAAATGTAAGCAGATAAAGAAGTAAGCATTTGAGTGTATAATTTATCCTACATCCTACATGGTGCACACAATACAATTCAGTAATAAGCATACAAATACTTCACAAGTGTAAGCAATCAAAAGAGCGGAAGCCTAGATTTTCTGTAGTTTTCCAGTTTGTTAGACGCGTCTTCATGTAAACTGAATATTCAAACTGAGTCGAAGCTAAAATAAGCAAAGCTAAGATCTTCTGATGCGTACGAAAGAAATGGTATTGTTTTGCCGTATGGTTAAATGTTTTGAAAACGCACAATTACTACTTTCAATTAGTTGTAATTCTTTCATAAAAGGATAACAAACCGAATTAAGCTTAATTTTGTTCTTTGTACATGCAATCTAAAAGCTTTAATCGTTCCTTAAAACATTGCACTTTTCAAACCAGATCTTATCTGACAAATTAGAATTTCCGCCTATGGCATCAACATGTTTAAAAGAAAAGATTAATTAAATAGATAAGAGTATCTTGCTTCTAAAAACCTCCATTATAAATTCTCTCTGATAATAGTCAGATACTCAAAGCATGTAGTTAAAATAATTGTGAAGCACAAAACATCCTTTCAAGTAATATGCAAGGTGATTAAAAAGGCCAACTTTGCACTGGGGCGTAAATGGACAAAAAGATTTTTTAACTTCTTAGCTTTCGAGATGTATCGATTTCTGAAGGTGCTAAAAGCCGGCAAAACAAAAAACTACTTGAATTTTTATTCCCTTTACACATAAAAGAGAATGTTGACGTGAATCTCAAAAAAGCAGCTTATAAAACAATCACAAATATTGTTATACATACTCCGCCCTAAGCCAATCTTTCATGTATAATATAAAACTTTCCTTCGGGATATTGCTTAAACTAGGAATAAAAAATTCAGCCGCATATAAAAGAAATATGTAAACAATTAAATTAGAAACATCATCATTGTCGTCGTGTAAGCGACAAAAAATAATAAAAACTTCAATTTGATTCGTCGTTCGGCAGATCTGCAAGAGCTTTCGACCCGCATCCCTGTTGGGCCAGATTTAAAACTTTCGGTTCCGTGGGCGAAATTAAACTCCTCTTGAGTAGAAGCAGCCGTTTATCAAAATAACTATGCCAAGTATTATAACTAATAGCGGGAATATATTATGTAACGTACTATCACGTGTAAATGCTTGTCGCGTGAAAAGCTTATTGATTACCAGATGATGGCGCATTGACGCTTTATAATTGTTTTAGAGGAAACACTTTACTTGCATGCAATGTTGCTAACAATACCATTATTAAGCTTGTTATCTGTTCTTTTTTTATTACCGTCATAATTTTAAAAGCGTGTCTAAACTTTTATTTATTGTATCACCCCCACACAAAAGCTCTGCAACCGTTAAATATTTTTTATGGCACAAATTGATAAAATTTCATGCGTTTACCTAAATAAATTTATTGTGGGAAGCACCGCTCCATTTAAACTGCGCGCGTGAGAATACGCGCACGAAATATAAACCTTCGCGCACAACTGCAAACTTTTTGAATTATTTTTCAAAAAGAATATTATGTTTCGCTTTTTTGCGTATATTTGTTGCTTTAAACGTATAGTCAAAAAAATTTGAAACAACTCACTTGTTAAAAACATCCTCCGAAAACGACAGATCTAAGAAATGTACTGGTTTTCTGTTTTTAAGTAAAATTTGGTCATAATTAACTAAATCAAATTTAAATAAAATTGTTAAGTTAATTGCACACTTCAACTTTTCGCTAGATTCATGAGAAGAACCACTTACTGTTTTTACGAACACAGCATCGTTTTTTCAGAAAATTGAACAATTCAGTTCGACCGATGCTCGTGCTTTTAATTCTCAACGTCTAACAAAATTTCTTTACTGCTACGAATGTATGATAAAACTTCTCAGACAGGAGAAAAAGTAGTACAATTTAAAAAAATTATAAAAAATAAAATCACGCGACGTGTAAAAATCTATTAGAGCTTCTATACAACGAAGCATCTTTTATTTCATTTTTCCTTCTAAACTGAAGTTTATTACCTACTTTATTTTACTTATCTACAACAACTAATGTATATACTTACTCAAACCGCAATCAAAAATAGCACTTTTCCCAACGCAATTAAAAATATTGCAACGGATTTTTTGTTGAAACTATTACGTCTCCACCACCTACGCCCAACAATAGGTCGGCGATGCCATTGCGTCACAAATAGACTGTTTCATAAAATTTTGTCTGTATAAAATTGTAATACCAACTCAGACTAACTACATTTGGGGTATGTGTAAGGATGTAAGGATCAAGTGGCTGAAATTAAACTCGCACACGTTTGCAGAAACGTCCTAGACGTAATGCACATTTAAATGCATCTTAATCGTACTTTAGACTAAAACACAGACTTGGCGTATCTGCGATACGTTAACTCAAGCATTTTAGAGAATTAACTTCATTTCAACACTTCGAATCGCGTGATTGTTAATTAAAATTAAACAAAATAACACAGTTGCGTAAATCCTTCTTATGTCATATCCTATTACAAAACATGTATTTCTAAAGTGTGAATAAACACAAGCATCGGCCCTTAGTGAGCATAAAGGTAAACAAAGAAAACCAACCACCCCTTAGTTGATTAGAGAACGTAACTCGAATAAGGTTACGCGTCCTTGTTAGTCTTACACTTAGTGCAAGTTGGATAACTCTGGAAACAGTTCAGAGCTTTGTTACATGTGCTATGTGCTAAATTAAGTTTGAGGAGAGGAAACAAAAATTTTGAGAATCTTAACTTCTGTGTGCATTTCATAAAGTTATAAAATTATCGCATACTATTTCAAATTAAAAATATATTCTTAAATTTTCATGCATATTCGTGCAGCTTAAATTTAAACGGAGAAGACCAAGTTATTCGCTAGATAAATACCGAGGACGTGTAACTGCGGTAACTGCAATTACCAATTACAGGTGTTGAAAACTCTTGATGACGACTAAATCAATTATCTAATTATATAAATACCAAACATTTAACCATACCCTGCCCAATTAAGTGGCAAACGTTTGAAATGAAAATTACAAAGCTAAAAAATATTTTTAAAACAGTGACATCTATCGGGTTGTAACCTAACTGTAGTAATGTTTCGCTATCTTAATCATAATATAAATAAAAAAAATTATTAAATACAATTTAAATTTAAAAATATCGATATGTATTCCGAGTATTTCTAACAAAAATTTCCATTTAAATCGGCACCTGTATACTTAAAGCTTTCTATTTTATACAAATAAAAGCAATTCGTGATAATGCACTATCGTGTATGTAGTCGAAGCTACGTATGCACTTTCCACTTTTGTACTGTAATGACGTGTCTGAGCAATTTTAAAAATTATACAGGATTTAAACCACTTTTAATTTCAGAAAAATTATTTTTATAATGAATAGATACTTATTGCTCTATCGGATGATCTCGAAAAAAACTCATAACGAAATGTACACAATCTATAAATTAAACGAAGGGTTCTCTCATATTCAAGCATCACATAATGACGTTTAAATAACGTCAAAAACACGTAACTTAATAACGTCGAAATTACGTAGTATTACAGTTACCTTACAACTTACCACAATTATGACGTCATTCGATTTTTTTCCAATTTCGAACCCATGCCTCACCAGGAACAAACGGTCGACTGTGCAACCCCATATACATAAATTCATTGAGGTTGCTTTTTATAATAGCAACATTTTCAATTTTTGCTTCCCTTTCTACAAAATAAATTTTTTATTTAGCAGACTTCCGGTTCAAAGAACTAAAAATAAATGATCAAGCAATTAATTATGGTTTTCACTGAAAATGTGGTCGTTTTCATTAATTAACTAAAAGCATTGTCAATTTTATTAGATACGATTAGAAAAAATAGTCCGAAAGGACTTACGATAATGGTATTTATATATTCTACAACAAATATTTCATTCGCAAAACAAATTTCTAATCCATATTGCATTAGAGTTGGATACTAACAGAACTTAGCCCAAGTGTATCTCGAATTTAAACAATCCCATTGGGAAACATTAGATTACTGCAGAAACACGATAGATGTTTCGCTCGCCTGTCGTCTTGTTGCTCCAGGCATTCTACTCCAAACTTCATTCACTTCGGTCTAAAATCATTTGAAAGCAGCTGATGGTATCACGCATTAATCTTATTTATGCTACAGCTGAAAGCAAAATTTATGTGTACCTAAACAAAATTATAAGAAAAAATTGTTTATCATTTTCTTAAACTTTTCAAGTTGTTTTATCTCACGTAAAAAATTAAATTTTTATTTGCTCTCTAGAGCGGTTTCGGAAAACACGGAAAGACCTACGCAACAAAGAAGTTTCATGGCAGAATGGGCTGATCATCATGTAAAGTTTCATAACTCATAAAAATACAACATAAGTTCTTACTCAATTAGTTTTTCTTTCGCCTCCCCCCCCCCTTATATTTTTAATACGTACGTAGATAATTTCATATAGATGAATAGATTTTCTAAAAATAAATAAGACGATGTAACAGCGCTCACGTGCAGCCAAACGAGATTTCTAAAACAAATTGAAGTAATAAAAAATAAATTACAGTTACATGTTTCTGACAGCTTCCTCAATCATTGACTAGATTAGAGAAAATTTAATTTTCGCAAAGATATCCTAGACATGACGATAGAAATTCTTCCTGTGCTATCAAATACAAAATCTATTAAAAGAAAACATGAAGTAATAAAACGCAAAGCAATAAAAAGGCATGAGCTTTATAAAGAGGAATCTTTCTTTTCATTATTGGTCGGCTAAGATAGGTATTTGCTGATGTATCAGAATCAAATAGAATGCTAGGCTTTATTATTGAAAGCTTAGGGTTTCTTTTATCAAACATTTTGACCTTACTTGCTATAGGTTGCTTGTTTGAACTTAGAAAGAATTAATTTTATTTTTATGAGGGTAATGTGAAATGTACGAACTTCTGGGTTATATTTCAGGAAGCTCTCTTATTTAAAGAACTCTATTGGTGGCCGTAACATTGAAACAATTAAATTGTTAACCAATAACAATAATACATTTTAAAATTAACTGGTTAAGTAAACAATAAAAATTATTAAATAATATTAGGAAGCTAAAATATATTATGCAAATTTTGATTTAATATGGAATTAAAATTTTTATGTCTGTAATATATTTTAATGTTTCTGTAGTCTACAGAAGTTGGAAAATTGGAAAAATCCATTCAGTTGTACAAATGCTTTAAAGATGGAGTAAGTAGTAGAATATTTATTTAATTTTTCAAAATTAATAACGTGGTCGAATTCTTTCAGCCGGAGGCGCCATTTGATTAAACATGCATTTGGGGTTTTATATAAAAAAAACACACTAGCGGTTTGTGATCTATTATTATTTTTGGAGATATCAATTTTTGAAATTATATTTAAAACATTTTATTACAAATCGGATTACTGATGATTCTCTGGCACTACCGTGAAAATCATGTTCGAAATCCTGGTATACAGCGGGAAAAACTTATCTTCATTTATGTCTTTCCATTTTTTTCTTAAAAATTCCTCCACGTTAGCATCGACAGATTTAGAAGAATTGTTCGGAATGTCAAGATTTAAGGTAAAAAAATAAATCGTTTTTTCCACCAACGGCTGATATGCATCGCACATGGTATGAAAGCATTGGGCCAAATGACCTGACAAACCTTGTAAATCCAATGTAATCATTGCAACATTTTCTTCCAACTCTGGTTTATACCTTGCTAAGAGGATACCATAATCGCTGTCTCCCATTTCCCGACGTAAGTCATGGCCATTCAACATAATTGGTTCGGAAAAACAATTATAATTTAAAATACACAAAGAATACTTAGCCATATCTTTCGCTAACTTAATTGAAGTTTCTTCGGTACTTTCATTGTAGAGTAAAATGAAGGTTGCCGGATAGTTAAATTTTTCCACATCTTCGACGACACCCTCAAGAGCATACCAAATGTCTTCTGGTTGAGAAGGAAATTTATTTTTCAGATGTTCCATTGTAAATCTTGTATCTTCCACTGATTTACGCGAACTTTGAAGAAAATAAAATCCCATCGCACAAATGCAAAATAAAATTCCAAAAATATATATTTTACAGCCGCTGAAGGTTCTTGGGTACCTTTGGTAATTCATGGAAGCCTAAAAATAATTTTTAATTAATTAATTTTTAATTTAAAAAAAAACACCTTTTTTAGTCTAGATTAGGCTTTAATTTTGTTTACGAAAACAAAAGACGAAATTAAAAAATGAAGAGAATGGAAATAAATTATGGATATATCAAAAGAATAAACAATTAATTTAAATATTAATAATTTTGCAAACTGGCTTTATTTGGATAACTTCTTGGTACCCTAAGTAAATTAGCAGTTTTGGAAGGTTGCGGTTTGGTTACAGACAGATCAGTGCGGCCTTCAGGCTGCACAAACTGGGTAATCCAATTGTACGCCAATGGAATTCCACACCATTCAAACGCCAGGAGTTCAAGGCGTTACAAGTCAAATTGTGACGCGTTTCGAGCTCGAAAAAGCCATTTTTTTTTAAATTACTTACACTTTTTTTCGATGTATCCATCTTTGAATTGCGTCTCTATAATGTACATAAATATTATCAACTGTCAATGTACAATGAAAAGTAAAATTACTGTAGTTTAGTAGAAGTAACTTTTTTTAAGTTTCTGTCATTTTTACAATTGGTAATGCAATTTTTAAACATCCTATATAAAGCGTTTAGCAAAAATGGATTTTTGCATAAGACAACTAAGCCATGGCAGCAAGGGTAGTCAATCCCCCCCCCAGCCAATTTTTTTATAAATTTATAATATACCTTGTCTATCTAGCTAGGGGGGGGGGGGCGACACATTTAACCAAGAAATAACAGGGCGTTACTATATTTAAAAAATGGACATCGATGGTCAAAAAGTCACCAAAGGCCAGTAAGTAATTTTTTTACCCCCGTCGAGGTTTCAATTAAATTAATTATATTTAAAATAATTAAAATTTTTAGTTTAATTTTTTTCTGAGAAGCAATATTTATTTACATTACAAAACTGTTTTATGAGCAATTGATTAGTGTAGACTGATTGATGAGAACCCCCCCCCCCCGCCCTATTAAAATCTGAAATAACACTAATCTCTCATAAAAAAAATTCACGGGTAAATGCAGAATTGTTTGATCGGTGAAAATCATAAAATGGAAAATTTACCGATGGATGAACAGTTCAGATCTTCTTTCTGGATGTGCCAATGGCATTGGAAAGACTTTCGTTACCAACTTGATATTGGCGTAGGTCTGGGTGATCGCGGCTTTCCCCACACAGCATTCAATATTTAGTGGACATCCAGTTATTGTCTAAAGTACACTGTTTACAGACTATCGACAGAAATGGTTATTAATATCATACTAGCAATAAATATAAAACATTAATTTATTTAAATAAATTTTATTAAATCCAAAAGTTTAAGCAATCAATGATTTCGCATATAAAAAAGTTTCGATTTACGCACTGATCTACAGTTCAAAATAAAAAAAATATTTCCAAATGTAAAATTTATTTCCTTATACATATTTGCACAATTATCTTCAATCAAAACATTATTGCCTACTTCAGTCTGACTTTAGTATAAAATAAAATTAATTGTATGTAACAGTACCACCCATTGAGACAGTCCAAAACCGGTATTCACGCTTAAATCTTCCAGACACGAGCGTTTTCAAAAAATAAATTTGTGTAAATATTTCTAGTCGAGATGAAAAATATCAAGTTTCAAAAATATATTACAGTCACCACAATTATTAGAAAAGCTGGCAACTTTCTTTGTACACAAATTTTTTGTTAAAACGATTGAGCAAGTCGCAACAAATTTTGATTTGTGTTACAAGTATTAATAAAAATCAAAACTTATGAAAATAAAAGTTAAAATTCCCCACATTATTATAAAGTCTCTCACTAGGCTTCATTACCGCCGTTTTTCGCTAATTCAGCTTCACTTCTAAAAACAATTTCTTTGATATTTCATTTACTCGTCATTTTTTGCCTTTATAAGATTTCTTCCATTTGTCATAAAAATCTGTCACAAATTCCAAATTGATTTCAACTGAACGAGCCAATCCAACATAACTAATGTCTCTATTTTCGCTATTGGATAAAGCACTTTTATTCCCCAATAACAAAGTGACCAAACTTGACGAACTTTTTTGCTGTTGTGTTAAATAATAGCAGCATTCTATTATTTGTATGTACATAAACGATTCCTTGTCTTTTTTCTTAGGATACTTGATCAACGGTAAAGAAGTGCACTCTTGGGGCCTTTGGGCACGGCAAAACCTATTACCGTGATGAAATTGCATTTCTAACCAGCGAATTGCATCTCTTGCTTCTAATTTTTCGCGTTTTAAGTCATCCAGTGCTGAAACAACTGAAAAACGATTTTAATTCCAATTGTGTGAAAAACAAAAGTATAATCTACTCACCTATCGAGGGAACCACAACAATGAACTTCTTCGAGTTAATCAAGTGCTTCACTATTGCAGTGTATTGCATAAGGCAATCAACGTCCAAAACTAAATAGGGTGAAAGGGATGCTTTATTTCTAACCCTACTCTCCAATGCTCGTACTTCGGCAGCCAACCAGAGCTGTCCCATGTGTTTCATCTGATTTTGTTTGTTTTCTGTATTCTTAGACGTTTCGTCTAATGCTGAATCATTTTCAGACTCCATAATGACCTTAAAAAATAATAAAACGTTAGTCCCACTGTTTACAGATGAAATTTAAGACACAAGAAAAATTTTGAATGAAAGATCAAATCAATATCTTACCAAATTTCCGATGCCTCCATCATCAACGTTGGATTCTTCGGTAGTGTTCTCTCGAATTTCAAACATCTGGTTTTTGTTATCAAAACTCATTCCGGTCTCTTCATACTTCACCAAACCATGACCAAAATTAATCAATCTCGTAATCCTCAGCACAGCTTCCTCTTGACGAGTCAAATTTTTGGCGTAAACATAGCCACCATTTTTCTGCAAATTGGAAACAATTTCAATTCCATTCAGCATAGCATTTTCCGGCAAAACAAGTTTATTTTCGTTTTCTTTACATTCGACAATGAAATCCTTCAGATGAATCAATTTGGAACTCTCCAAATCAACGTTCAACAAATTTAGCAATTCAACAATTTGTTTTAACAACGACGTCGTAGTTTTCCCGCAAGATTTGACAATTTCGGGATCGCCCACAAACCAATCACTCAAAATTTTTAAACTCTGTAGCAACTTTTCGTCGGCTATAATTTCTAACATTGCATTAGGATCAATTTTTTTCACTTTTTCGCCGGGTTTTAACGAACATTTTCCATTAATGGTAACATTGCCGCTATCGGAATCGGTTTTTGGTTGTTTTATCGACAAAACTTCTGATTCATCATCAGATGAACTGAAAACTAATTCTTCGTCAGAACCAGACTCCAAGTCTGATTCGATGTCCTGATCGCTAGTGTCGCTTTCATCTTCGTCGCTTGACCCCTTAATCTTACGTCTCCTACTAATTTTTGTTCTACTTTTTGGGCGTTTCGTGACGGCATCGCCGTTTGTCTGCGAATCACAGTTGCTACCAATCAGAGAAGCATTTAAAATCTTATCGCGTATATGGTCAGTGGCGATTTGTAGCAATTGCGAGTAAATAGACAAAGTAAAAGCCACAGTCATAGAAAGTTGGTTATATTGCAACTTTTGCAATTTAGTTACGCAAAGGAGACAGATAACAGATATCTTAAACATCGCGTCATCTGTCAAGCACGCAGGCGATGAAGCAGAGTCCGAAGAAACAGACTCCAAATCCGTCTGCAAGTCTTCATCGCTGATGATCGGTTTTGAATAAGACAAACATTCTTGTAAATCAACATTTGTCTGGTGACAGAGCTCGTAAATCTTGTCGTACTTACGATTAAAAAACCAGGTTTCAATTAACAACAAAAGTCTGCAAACGAAACGTTTCACGCGATCCGAAGGTTCCAATTGTACGACGCAATCGACCGCATTGCCGTTGTTTTCCAACGGAAATTCTTCGAAAACTCGGCAATTTTTCTCAAACAATCGTACCAAATTATTCTCCGTGCCGTCGAAAGAAAATTTGCACGATAAACAACACATATAATGATAAACGGCATCCAAAGTTCTGTTCTGAATGGAAGCCAACGTCCCCATCTGGTTGTGGGGAATCCCATAGTCGGGTTTAAAACTTATAGCACTGAAATAATAACGCGACGCCAAACCCGGATCCCAATTCGGGTAGATATCCAGCTTGTAACGATTTAAATCGCCCAAGTATATCAAACAACGATGTATTGACAATTTGGCCAACTCTAACTCTTCATCTTTTTGATTATTGCCACAACCCGATCTCTTTAAATTTATTATGGCAAAATCAACGAAATTGAACACGTCGATATTGTAATGATGCTGTAATCGCGAAATGAAGTGATGATAATGACCTATAGCCGCGTTAATGTGCGTCTGGATGCTATTCAAATTTTCTTCAGAATATTCCTTCTTTTTCAAACGTTTGCAAGCGCAAATTACGTCGTAGTAAGCTTTTCGCCACAGTAATTCTTCGCATTTGCGCCCGAATAACGCAGGTTCGGAAAATATCAAACGCTCGCAATATTCCTGAAATCTACTACGCTGAATTTGCAACGTCGGTGTAAACAAATCGCCCACGCTTTGGGCACAACTGTGGGCGTCGTCCAACCGCTTCACACTATCGCTGATGGATCTGGAACACAAAATCGGTGATAAGCTGGGTGCGAAAAAAAAGTTATTTTCTCTAGTTGAAAGCAAACTTAATAGAATTTCGGACAGCTTTTACTTACTTCCAATATAATATATTTCTTTCTTTGCTCATTTTCTCAAGGCAGAACTTACAATGGGAAAAGTAAAATTTTAATTATTCAATTTCAAGATTATTAGCTTTTATATGGACTTTTATTTAGTTTTACCAACCTAAGAATGTTGGATTTTTTCCCACCTTGTCTCTCAGCATCATAAGTTGGTGATGACATTTTTGAGGATTTAAATGGCAATATTCTTTCACGGTTTGGAGCCTGTGTTAAACTGTAGGTTCCCTGTGTCGAAAGATATGGATATAGGAAACAAGGTCGAGCCAATGAGCAAATATGAATTATTTACACAATTAGCACTTATCGACTGGCCCACTACTCTCAATATTTATTTAATCTTTCATTATAAAAACTCAGAAAATAAACAAAACCAAAATTTATAAAAAAGATATTAAGATTTAATGGTACGTTGATTCTAAAAATTGAGATAAATAAAATACCCAAAGCTAATATTTTGTAACTTTTCTAAAAATAGTATCTAACCATTAAATTACAAAAGTAATAAATCAAATACAAACCAGTTACAGGTTCCTATGATTGCGATTAACATAAAATTGTGCAAACAAATTATTTTAGCAACTCCTACGTTTAATTTATAATTTATTAATTAATTCGGTTCATTACATTTAAATTTAACAAATAAAAAATGAGCAATCAGAGTTAAAATTAATTACTCTTTAAAGGAAGGAATTGAAGTGAGGAAATTCAAATTGCAGTGGCCGGCATTGATTATAAAATTGACAATAGCAAAAGTTTACTTCATAAGACGGCTTTTTTGTTTAGATGTTAATTTTTCGAATTTTAGTTATATCTTTTCTAGAGAATCATGCATTTGCATGGTTCTAGTGATAACCATGATAAATAACTTAACAAATGGTCGTGAATACCAAACAGACCAAAAATATTAAACATAGAAAAAAGAATATTTTTGACATCTTTCACTCGTGTTAATGCTTTTGATCAAAATATGGCTTATAAAACATCAAAGTTTTAACAGCAGACCTAAAAGAAATCATTTTCCAGATTTCGAGGACCCCGTTATGAAAATGTTTGAGGGCACTGGTTCAATGTTCTGTTATAACCAAAAGAATCTACAGAAAGAAATTGTAATTTCAAGGTTTGATGATAAGTTACACAAACAACTTGATAAAACCTTGAACATAATTGTTGCAATGCGGAAAACAAACAATTTTCTGAAATCTTAAGCACAACCGTAAAGAGGTAACGGTTCAATAAATTGGTGTGAAATTAAAAGAACAACTTACAGTTCGGCATAAAATAGTTGATTTGGGTCCAAACATAAAAATTTATGATTGCGCAATTTATCAAAACGTGACACAAAAAAACACCATATGACACCACCAAAGTAGGGTTAATTTTTGTTCCAAATTAAAAAGGACATGAATGATTATTAAGACTGGCAAATAAACACGAAGGCTACGTGCGGAGAAATTCAAATAAACTCACCGATATAGTTTTCTCGAGAGCTCCTGCCCATCCTGGTGGTTATCATTTTTGTTACTTTTCTTCATCTCATTTCATTTCTGTTTTACCCCGGTCAAGAATTTAATAAATCTTCCATCGAACATAAAAATTTCAAATACCATTTGGTTTTGTATGTCATTTTCATTCCATTATCAATTTTAATATTGTGGACTACCATTACAGCTACTTATAATAACGAACACCACAGGCATATTGACATGCGCACAACAACGTTTAGGAATTTTGGCACAAAATTTAAAAATTAAAAGGCGCCTACTATGAACTCGAAATTTGAATTAAAAAAATACTTCAATGCACGCAATTAATTACATACTAAAATCGTGCTATCACGAGAGAAGTGTAATTAGTTATTTATTTTCGTTACCAAGTCAAGAGCGGAGCGGTATCAATATTTTGGTGTCGAAAATTTCTAACAACCAGGGGCGTACCACACCAAAAAAATTGTAACTACGCCACTGCAAAATACATTTGAACTAATTTTTCCTAATTATGACATTGAAGTAGTTGTCGGAAAATATCGAATTGAGAATGGAAGCTTCTATAGAAAAACGGCAAGATTTGCCACCCCCGGGGGGGTACGGCCCAATAAATTATAAGCGGATACCACCAAAAGTCTACATGAAAGGTAAAATTTAAAAAATTCCTTATTGAAAGTTACATAATTATTTTCTAGGTTGGGGCTTAATTGGTGGTTATTTTGCCGTCAGTGCAGTTGCTGCATACCTGTATTACCTAGGCGATAAAGCGGTAACCCGCGAAAAAATAGAAAGGCGATCTGCACATTTGGCATTGTACCCGATGCTATTGGCGGAGCGTGATCGAGAATTTTTGAAACAGCTGAGGCGGAATAGGGACGAAGAAGCCAAATTGATGGCTAACGTACCTGGATGGGTAGTAGGAACTTCCTATGGTGAACCAATATATCATCTCCAACCCAAGGATGCTTTTATATCCCCAACTATTGAAGAATTCTTTGTTCATGGTCATCCTTACAACCAGACAAAGAGACAACAACTTGTCAATTCAGGATAGGTTAAACAACATTAAGATGTAATAGTCAGGTTTAGAAATTCTTATTTGTATTTAGCAAATAAATTATTTATTAGGTTTTCTGTAACTTTGCAATATCCAAGCTTCGTTCCTTTCTGTCCTATATCTTTCTGATCGTGTATACCTACGTCCACGTAAATTAGAGTAAGAATAGGGAATATTTTATAATTATAGGATTTATATTTGGTATTCAGATTCTATTGAAGGTTCGGCTAATCCTAATCTAATTTTCATCAACATTCAAATTTTTTATCGTTCCGTTGTCCATATATCAAGAAAATTTGTTGGTTTTCTGACAATGTCGTAGAGGGAATTAAAAATATTCAGTGTCGCAAAAGTATTTTTTGAACATTGGCAAATTTTGTTAAACTAACGAGGTAATCAGAGTTCAGATTAGTTGAAGTATTATAGATTGCGATCATAGTTGTAGTTCGTGGGCTTGATCTCCGATTAAGCCCACTGGATTTGTAGACCTCTTCCTCGACTATATTTTTAATACCATAAATTAACTGAATTCTTTTAAAAAATTTAAATAATTTAATTATATCAAGTTCTAGTTGAGAAAATTCTGAGTTTGAGAAAGAGGAGGAATTAAATGCGGTTTCTAATGAAAGTCTTCAAATTATGAAGCATCCCGTATAATTACTAGTAATTTTATTTTCAAATGTACCCTCGCAGTAAACTTCTAATGATAATAATCAATAAGATAAAATTGCGACGACCATGAAATTGCGTTCTTCCGTTCTCGCATTAAATTGAATATCCGGACATTTCCACAACGAAATTGCCACGTTGGTGATACCACAGTGATACAGCGCGAACTTCAACTTGTCATTGACCATCGCAGCTGTCAAATTTTTGGGGAGGCTGGAATGCGACAGCGAGCCGTTTACAACTGACAGTTAAACAGTTGTAAATGGTGTTACTCTTTTTATGTGATTAATTAAATATAATTGTTACTTTTGTAATAAAAGTATTAAGTGCTATCAAGATGATGGCGGAAACGGACACCACGGCCGAAGCCACTCGACGTTTAAATGTGAAAAAACAAACTTTAGACGATGCCTATGCAGCGCCTGCGAATTTTCTGGAAATAGATGTAGTCAACCCTGTTACCACGATAGGAATAGGCAAAAAACGCTTTACCGATTATGAAGTTCGAATGAGAGTAAGTAGTACTTTTATCGGAGACAAGTTCGTTGCATGTTTTGTTCACTTTTGACGTTTTAGACCAACTTACCCGTTTTTAAAATTAAGGAATCTAGTGTACGTCGCCGATACAGCGATTTTGAATGGCTAAGGAACGAATTAGAGCGCGATAGTAAAATTGTAGTTCCCCCGTTACCCGGTAAAGCTTGGAAAAGACAGCTACCCTTTCGAGGAGACGATGGAATCTTCGAGGAGGAATTTATCGAAGAAAGGAGAAAAGGATTAGAGACTTTTATTAACAAGTAAGCCTCTTTTTAATGATACTTGCGGCTAAACTTGCTTTCTATAAAAATTGAGGAAAAATCGATTAATTTATTATTGTTATTGTGCACCGCAATTTTTTGTTATCAGGTGGGGTTTACCTTAAATTTTTGACGTTTTGAAGTGGAAAATGAATCTTTTCGTTTATTTCAAAGTCGTTCAACAAGAAGTTTTATAATTTCACTATCTCTGATTGTTTCACAACTTTTCTGTAGATAAAGCTTCAATTTATAACTCAATGTTTTTAATTAGCAAGTTTTGATAACTTAGAAGGAAATATTTTATGTACTACTTAGATTTGAAATGACCTTAGAATATCTTCCTAAAACACGGGTTCTGTTGCGGTAGGTAATTTCATTGTGATCTTTGCTCCTATGACTAAAATATTAAATTGACAAAGCAAAATTTATTGATGCAAATTTATTAATGAATTGTATTGTATTATTTAAAAAGTTACCGAGTTGGTAATTTATGCATCATATGCTCAAAATAAATATTAACACAATTAAACTAAATAAAATTCTATTCATCTGATACAAAAACATTTAGAGCCTGGTGACTTGAAAATTTTACTACCGAATACTACTAATCAAACAATAAATTAATTGATCGGTAAAATTATCCAAATATTGAATAAGCGATTATTTGATTAATTGATAACTTTCTTGCGATTGATCAAACATCATTAAGCGGAAAATTTACCCAATGCTACTGAATATAGAACCTTCTAGCCGTAGTAATGCGCGCAACTTTTGTGCGTTTCGAAAACAGATTTTTTTTTTACTAATAAGGGAAACCTACGGCTGACCACCCGTCGAATTGAGTTAACTCCGGTTTGAATTATTATTGTTATTACTGTATGCTTTCTTTGCTATAAAGTTAATTAAAAATGAATGAATAATTTTTGAAAATGTAGACCAAACTGGTTTCCCGGATACTGTTAGACGGAAAAAATTCAGTCGCTCGAGAAATTATTTTATAGAAAACTCATAGAGAAATTTAGTGTCGAGTTTTCCTTGTTTAGATTGAAACTAGCTTTACATTAATTTTTTTTCGCTTTAATTTATTTTAACATTGTTGAATTGTTTAAATTTTTATAATTAATTATACTCGTTCAACCATGAAAATATTCCTAGCAATGCAAATGTTTGAGATTGCTTTGTAAGAAAAACAAAATAAAAAATTTTAATTAAAAGATGAAGGCAAAATTTGGTTATTTATAGCGACAGCTTTTAATACTTCTAGGGTTTCTGTATCCAATGAAAGTATTTCTTAAAGAGACGCATGTAACGACAATTACGTAAACTCAAAATTTTCAAAGTGGTTTGGATTTTTATCAGAATCAAACAAAAATATAAATTAAGAAACTACAAAGGATTGTTAAAAAGATATTGTTCAGTACAGATCATAAAAATACTCTTTGATGGTTCAAAAAATAGTCAAAGAAACTGTAAAACAGGTAAAAGATTTGAAAATATTGTAGGCAGGAAAAAACACAAAAACAAATATCAGGGTGATGGTGATAACGAAAGACAACCAACTGTCGGAATTCAAACAACTGTCGGAATTCAAACAAAGTGTGGGAACATGGGGAACACAGATCTAACTTTTGCAGCAGATTGATGGGTTTGCGGTCTTAGCTATTTTTATTTCTTCTAAAAGGTCTAGGACCCACCCCTTATTGCTTTCGTTGGGGAGAATTCTTGTTCCATCAAAGTCAACAATGTGATAGTTCAAACTTCCTATCGGTGGAAACTTTCAGGTATAATTCGGGTAATTAATTACCCGATTTAGAGAGATGCGATGTGAAAAAGGTTGAGAAACACTGATTAACTTTATCATTTATGCCAAAGATTATCCCTTGTTTGTTTTAATTGATCATTCGACGTTCAGGCCCCATAAACAATGTAGTCAGAACAAAAACATTTATTACTTCTATTTCAAAGGATTCCTATTTTCAACGACGAATAGAAAATATTGTATTATAGTATAAATATTGAATTTCAATATTAAAATGTACTTGATTAGATAATAAATAAATAAAAATACATTTGTGTACATTTCAGAATTGCTGGACATCCATTGGCTCAAAACGAACGCTGTTTGCATATGTTCTTGCAAGAAACCAATATTGATAAAAATTACGTTCCTGGCAAGATCCGCAATACGTAAAAATTATTTAATTTGAATTCTCATTATTTGTGTGATTATGTAAAAATTAAATTCCATCCTTTTTAACAATAATGTACTATTTTTCTTCACTTTTTTTACCGTTAGTTTTAAATTGTGTTAAAATTGAACAATAAAATGGACACTTATCTTTTGTTACCTACTATAGTAAATATTTTTTAAATTTAAAGCCGTAAGATTGTGCTTATACCTACCTAGTTTATTATTGTCGTTGATTAAAATGAAAAGTCATTATTACCGTGTTAAAATATCTTTTGTTGAGATAGTAAATTGGGAGCTTCCTGTAAGGAACCGATCGGCGCACTTTATTGCCATTTAAATTTTTTTAAATGCGTAAATTTACTATCTCAACTCATTTCATGCTACTTGTAATCCTCACACTACATTTTTTAAATCAACTTAGTTAAGATTTATGTGTTGATAATCATAAAATAAAATCTCACGCTATTATTCTAAGAGAAACTTTTGTTTTCGAATCATGACAGTGTTGACAAGTACAAATATTTTTGTACTACAAGTAAAAGTGATCTTTTTTAATCATTCAGTGTCATAGTTATTTTTAAAACTTTTAATCTCTTTTACAACTTTTTTTTTCGTTAAGTTATGAAGATAAATTTATCAACAAGTTGGCATTATAAATGAAATGTTTCGGTTGCTATTGATAAAAACCTAATTGAATCGGTTAAATTGTTTGGCGTGATTTTTATCAATTATCAGTTATAATCGAAAGAGTTTAGTTTATAAAATTATATTATACATTATTATAGGCATACTGGTTATTTTTCCATATGGTTAAATATATATAATTATTGTAATCACTTTAATATGATATAGGTGTACAAAAACTTGTAGCTAATTAATATAATTAAATTGTTTGTCTTTAATTCGTTAGTTTTATTCGTCGTGAAATTTATCGCTTAGCACTGCATCATCCTGACGCCAACATCTAATTCCTCTCAAGTCGATTATTTCGCGCCAAGTGTCTCTCGTTTTTCTGTAAAAACAAAAGCGACAATTATCGCACGTCCTCGATTACTAGTAAATTAAAATTGTTCGTTTGACATACTCGGCTTCTTTTACGATGTCTTCGCTGTAAGGAACAACAAGTTGTATCAGATCTGCACACGGAATTACAACAACTGTTAAAAATTGAACTTGATCTTCGGGTACCAGATGCTGTTTTTCTCTATCCATCATAGACAACGGGTACAAACCCATGCTTTTCTCAATATCACCTTGACAATAAAATTCCTCTATTCGACAAAAAAAAACAATTAGAACTGCAGAACCGTCCCGACCAGAATAAACACTGCTCACTGTATAAGCCATCGGTAATTTTCTTTGAACAATTAAATGGTTTGCATTGGCCGGACAAATCTGATACCGTCATCATAAGATCTTTTACTAATCTAGCATCTGTTTCATTGTTTATATCGACGCCAAACTCGTGGTACAATTGGATTAATCTCGTACGATTTCTGAAATGAGCAGCTAGATCTGTCGCTAATATTAAGGCTTTAACTTCAAGCGAAAAGATTTTAAAGCAGGATTTCGACATTGACTTAAACATGTCGCACTTCTAAAAGGTAACGTTAAGAGACTGAATATTGATAAAACCATTTCCTACCCCTAATAACAACATGGTCATCAAATAGTGATGATTTTCCAGATAAGATTCGTCATATAAATTGGAAATGGTGTGGTCGGTTAAGTGTAGGAAATTGTTTGTAACTCCTCTGTGATCCAAATCATGACATAAGGCAGCAACTATTAAAGCTTTGTTCTAAAACCAAATAATTTAAAATTTATAGGATCCGATTTAATTCGAAATATGTTTACTTCGATTTCTGAAAACATCGTAGGATTTCGTATCAGCAAGTTGTACATGCAATGGCAAACGTTGAATGCATGGTCGTAATTGTGGTACGGATTGTTACGGTACGAATTTCGAACTCCCAGGATGAATTCCATCATTGAGTATAGTACAATTTCATCTTCTCCGATGATCTTTGTAAACATGTTCAATGAAAGATGCGGCATAAACTGTACCAAATCTGGGGTAATGTACCATTTAAACCTGCAAGAAATAGGTTGACGAAACCATGAATGAGATTTGAGATATTTTTCTCACTCGTCAAATCCTTCGGGGTTTTCAAACACAGGGTTTTCAGCAAAATTGTTCAAATCGTGCCGACATGGAGCAATATGATACTTGAGCAATTCCAAGTAGCAATCGTTCAATTGACCCTGTAAAAAAAACAAGGAATTGAGATCCAAGGCAGATTGAACTAATGGATGTTCGGGAATGCCTTTCCTTCCAAGTAATATCTATCTAAATTAATCAATTTACCGTTTTGTAATGTAAAGTTTTAAGATCAAAGTAATGTAGCGCCAATGCGCAATACACCGAAAATATTTTCAACAAGTTTTCGTCTGCTGCCGAAAAAGCCATACTAGTTTTTTTATTCGTCACTTGCATAACACCTAAACACCAAAATATGAGTTGAGCGAGAAATAAGTTGAACGGTAACTTTTACCCAATATTCCATCGACGCTTAAAATTGGAACACATAACAGAGATCTGCTGATTATTCCACTTTTATCATCCATATCCTTTTCAAACCTTGGATCTTCACACGCATCCTGAAGATTTATGGTGTCACCTGTGCGTGCAACCAGACCAGGAATTCCATACCCTTGGTCTAATCTTATTTTTAAGTTTTTCTTAAACAACTTGCCTTCTCCTTCGTCCGCATAGCCTTCTTCGTACACATCGGCTTGCAAAACTTGACTTTCTTTATCGATTATTAAAAACGAACCTCTATCTGCTGCCAAGGTGCTCTTCGCAAAACTCTTAAAACCAAGACATAATTTTTGAACAACATTGGAGGTGGTCAAAACTCACGACAACTTCCGAAACCAGTTTATCAGTTGACAGCGTATTGGCCAAGTAACATTTTGTTAATTCAAGCAAGTAATCGTTAAGTTCCTGTTGCTTTTGCAAAGCCAAACGCTGCTGATTTTGATGTATTGCGGCACCCATCCATCCCGTAACCACAATGACTATTTGCAAGTCTTCACGTCCAAAGGATGGCTGTGTCACGTCTCGGTAAAATTCCAAAACTGCGAAGCAATCGTTATCTGGTGTTACTACAGGCACACAAAGAACAGATTTGACGGTTTCATCTAAAACAATTCTTTCATAAAATCCACGTTCGGTTTGAGCAAACCACCTAGTAACCTTTGTATGCAACTGCTTCTGGAAATCTCATATCACCTAGCACCTCATCCACCATAACGTATTCTTTTGCATACGCCACATATGCAGCTATGGTTTTCCCAGGCTCAATTTTCCAATTCACTTTATGCCGATCGCTTATGACATTGCGTGGACTTTGATATATTTCCCCAGCAGCAAGATCGGCCATGTACATGGTTGCACCTTAAAAAGAATCATCGACTTCAAATTAGTAATTGTTACGAGAACCTTACAAAAGATTTACCGATAGCCTTAACTACAGTTTTTAAAACTTCACATGTTTCGTGTAAAATGGAAACCAAATCAACGCTGTCCGATAAGAACAACGATAAATTGCGCATCAACACACTTGGCTTCTTTTTCAAATAAAACTTGAATTGCTTACTTTCTTCATCCTTTTCTTCTTTAATTTTCTGACTCTTTCGTATAACCTTAACATAAGGTGCAATTACTCTTTTGGTAGCACGATCTGATGTTGAAAAAGATAACCTGGTCCTTTTACTATGCAACGCATCCGTTTTGGGCAATAAAGGTGGATAAGTTGATTTAGCTGATTTAGAGAAAGGAGCTTCTTCGTGCACATCAACAAAGCCAATATTTTGTTGATGTTCAACCATATCTTTGGGTTGTATTTCGTGCGAAGAATCATATTCCAGTTTAATATGCTCTTCTTCATTTTCTTCTTCTTCTTCCTCCATTTTAGTTGACGATTTATTGCTCGAAAATGTAAAATATCAAAATTGAAAAATCAAATTTGACAATTGCAAAATTTAATAAATAAATTAGGCGGGCATCCTTGATTTTTTACACATTCCTTCTTCGTACAGGGATAGAAAGAAGAATACTTTAGGATACCCAACTTAAATAACTAACATTTTGAACCAATTTAAATCATGGAATAAAATACAATATTGAATAAAATTATTTAATAATAAATTAATTTGGTCATAATACTCATCATTCGTGAAACAAATATGCTACGTCTTAATTCAAAATTTTATGTTAAAACTTGAGGTTTAAAGTTGATGTTAGTACTTGTTGCACGTAAGAAATTTGTTGCACATCCCGAGATGTTCTTGAAATAGAATATAATACTGGACAATCTAACGAAATGCAATTATTGTCGGTTAATCTTCCAGTACATGATTGACATATCTACAACAAATAAATTTGCCTTAACTTTTTTCGACAAATGCTAAGGAACCCTCTGGTTGTATCTTTTCCTCGCTCCTCTTTTTGGGGACCCACCTATTTTAAAACTTACCCGTTTAACATCATAATAGGCTCGTTCCCAAAGCCTAATTTTGTCGAGTAGAATTGCTGCAGTTTCTTGAGGCAAGTCGCAACAAGAAGTACAAATACCTTGCTGAGTCTGTTGGACTTGACAAGCTAAACAAGCTGTGGTGGAGAAATAATTCGATATTGCGCGCTTCTTACTTGTACTAGCTGGCGAAATACAATTTGCAATACTCATTTTTTTCTTGGGCATAGCATTAAACCTGAAACGAAATAATAAATAAAACAACACTACAATGTCACATACAAGGAAATTTACCAAGAGTTAATATCGGCACCAATTAAGCCAAAGCATCGATTTAAAGGTGGAATGATGGCACGCGTTATATAATACACAATATTAGGAAGCAAATTTGTGTCGGAGACTAGTTCCCTAGGACTTCGAACCAATTTAATTAATGGAAGTCCAGGTGGACCGTTAATTATGACGTATGGAACACGTTCACCCCGTCTTGGTTCGTTACGCTTATCAGAAGAAATCCATTTTCTGTAAATTAAAGATTAAATTTATTGGCTGGATTTACTTTGCACCCACTTACCTTGCTAATTCTAAGGCAGGCACACACGCACCTGGTCTATACTGATCGGCCCCTCGATATTCCTTTGCAAAAATTAGGTCTTGCAAGCTAAATCGTCCACTCAATAATTTAGTGAATTGTCTCTCGGCGTACTTTCTTACCAAGCTGACATCGCGAGTTTCGAAAAGAATTTTTAAGCACTTCTCAAGCATCTAAAACAAAAAACCATAGTCATCGAATTTATCAAAATTAGGTAACAAACACACTTTGGAAACCACAGGACATCCATCTCTTCGAACGGTTTCTATTCCCTTGGCACAAAACTCTGGTTCAGTCTGATCCACAGATTCGTACATATTGCCAACGTACCGCTTCTTGGTTTGCAAAATACAAGGCTGAAACACTTTTTCAAGTTTAAGTTTCACCGGACTCGGATTGTCATTTGTCACCGCTTCGGCTATTTCTTCGCCAATTTTAAACGCAGTTTCTTTGCTTCTCCCACGCACCAGCACAAAAATAGAGTCTGTGTCGCCATAAACAACTCTTGCACCCCAACGGGGTGTATTTTCTATTAACTTGATCGCACGTGAAAGTGTTTCGCGACCTTTACTAACAACGCTGTCGCCCACTTCAACGGCCGGCATTCTTCCACTAAAATTTGCAGCCGTATAACCGTAAGTTACATTTGCTATTAATTTTAATCCCAACTGTCTAGCGTGAAGAACTCGCTGCAATAGCTTATCCTCTTTATTTTGTTTCATCGATCTCTTCACCATAAGCCGTGTGTCTAAAATTTCAAATAGCATTCTCGGTAATATGCCTTCTCGCACTTGAGGTTTAACAAACGCGACACCGCAAGGTGAAAAGTTTATTAGGTTCCTTCGAAGGAGACTTTTAAGTTTTGCATTTGATACTTGCAATTGGGTCGCTCCGAAAACGAACGGTGCATCGTGACCTAAATTTTCCACTTTTCCCAAGCAGGTAGAAAAACAGTAATTGTAAGCTATAATCATGGAAGGATATAAACTTTGAAAGTCTAATACAATTACGGGGTCGACGTAAAATTTGGATTCTGGCTCGAGGATCAACGGCAACCATTCAGGCGCTTTCATTTTTGCCCGTTGTTGCACACTTGGAGATACAGCTACGAAATTACATGGTTTTGCTAACCGTAACATCATGGACTCGACACGAAATTGCGACCCACGCGATAAAACCTCAAAGAATTGAATACCAAATAATCGTGCCAATTCGCAAGTGCGACTAACGAGATCGAGCTGATCGAACAATTTCACGTTGCCTTCTACTTTGCACACGTAAAAATCAACTGTTCTGTGTCTGTACAATGTAGTGCTGTGATCCCACCAAAACGTCAAATCCTTGAAAGAGTACAAAGGTATCCGTCTGTGCAGAATGTGGTACATAATATTTTCAAACGAATAGCTTTGCAAAGCAATTTCGTGTTTCATTAAACGCCAGACATCCAACAAAACGCGACCGGTCAATTTCAAATTTTGTTCGTCGTCTGAAAAACTGTTTATTTTAATTTGAGTGCGTCCAAGATTAGACTGCATGTTTATTCCCAAAACGTATCCACGTTCGATCAAATAACCCCAAGATAACAGTTCAATTTCGTAGCCGATCAAAATGTCTGGATCGTAGTTTTTCATTAGAGTCACAAATTCTTCCAGCAATTTTAGTTCGGAATCGACGTAAATTGTAGAAATGGAACAACCACTTAAGAAACTTTTCGTCAGATCAACTGCGAGTACTCCGGTGAAATTTCTAACTTGAGAAGAATTTTCGGGCACGTCATTTTGAATGGAATAAAAAATCGCTCTGATTGGATCCAATTGAGGGTCTGGTTTTAAATCAGCTCGAGTTCCAATGTGTAATTCCATAGATAAAATACCTAAATATTGATGTTCCGATACTGCCTTTGCTTTTTGTAAATTTTCTAGAGACATTTTAAAATCGTGTGTGTTATCCAAAGAAACGCCAGTAATTTGGTACGAATTGTTACGATGCTCTAGTTGATTTAAAAGCTTTGAATTTAACAGTGATCGTCTAAGCCTCGAGTTATTCAATTTTGTATTTTTCTTCCTTCTACTCTTCGGTTTCAAAGTTGGAGTTTCGGTAGAATCCTTTGATGTTTGCGAGGAATTTTCGCTTTTGCTGACGCTGTCAGGGCTAAAAGGCGATAAAATTAAAGAATCGTCGCAACTGTCGCTGTCGCTTTTACCACCAGGACTTTTCGGCATGTAAACTACCGTTTTCTTTTTTATCTCTTTCTTCTCGCATTTCTCTTCTGAACTTTGCTTGTTTTGCCATAAAACAGCTTCTGTGTAAGTTGGTGGTACTTTTAAGGTGGTCACGTAACAAGGATTATTTTCACTAAACAATAGTTTTTTATTTTGTTGTTTACTTTGAACTAAAGCAATATCCGGATGGAGTTTTTCTATTTCCACATCCCTTAATTCTGCAAGAGTTGGTTTACTAGAACACTGAAATTCTGTCAGATCCGAAACTGCGGAACCAATTTTTAAAACGTTTTGACCAACTTGTACTTCGTTTGACCCGTGCTTGCAATCGCTATAAAACGGTTCCTGGTACCGTATCAAGGGAATATCATTTTCATCCAAACTATTTTCAATCATTTCTCTCGAAGGCGGATTAAATTTCGGCATAAGGATATTGTAGGAATGGTTACTATTATATTCGTTACTTGGCTCGAAAAGTTCCAAGAGGCTCAAATTTTGGGTAAAATTGAAAATGTTATCTTTTTCTTCCCAACTGGAAAAAATTGAGTTGCTCTGAATTGACTGTCCAGAACATTTCAGACTCGGAGTTAAACCATCAGACTCACCAGAAAGTTGGACAAAATCGTGGTTTTGCTTCGACGGCCCTGCAATATTGCCGATGTCTATCCGTTCGGTTTTTGTATTAATCACTTCAGATGGACTCAATTGCAATTCTTCCAAAAATAATTCTTCGGAATCCTTTTCAAGACTATTGATGGAATTTTGCCTAAGTTTAACGACGCCACTCGGTGGCAAATCTGTAGAACAGTGACTGGTTTTTCGTTTTTTATGTTTTTTGGAAGAATTCTGCGAACCTGTTGTACCCGATGAATTTGTTGGCGTTAGTGCGATATCTACGAAACTTAATTTCCGTTTTGCTCGATCGGGTGTGTAATTGATACGATTAGTCATGTCACTGCTATGTTGCATCTTTGTTACGTCTTTGTTTATTTCGCTAAACAATATTTTTTGTTGATTGGTAAATATGTACCTATGTTAAAATCAATAATAACTTAATATAACTTACCATACAGTATCATCCAGTTTTGGAGAATTCGACAAGCCTAAAAAAAATGAAATTATATACTTATAGATTAAATTATTACTGCAGGACAATTTCATATGAAATAATTACCTTCATTCAAGTCATCTTTATTTGAAATTGTCTTGTCTAAATTGGAATCAGGAGACTGTGCTTCTAAAACCGTAGGAGTTTCCTCTGCTGCCATTTTGGTGGGAGTATTTGTTGCTGCTATTGGCAAACTAAGGTCACCCTCGTTGTCTTCATCACTTTCTTCGCAATTTTTTGATAATTGCGTTAAAATACTATCTTCATCTTCGTTAACCTTTTCACCTAAATCGTGAAGAACTTTTAACAGTTCGTTGGCATCTACATCCGCCACATATTTTTCGTCAAAAGTGTTATTCATTAAAATCGTTTGATCATTGAGATCGGTTTCCGTATCATCTAAACTAGTGCCTACTGTCGAATTGCTAGCTTTGGTGGTATGATGTTCAACGTAAGAAGCGTTTAGCAGGTTTTGTAGTTTTTGAGTCTCGGCAGGATAAACTAATTCGCCTAAGTGGGGATTATGTTTTTCTAATTTGATTAGTAATTTTTCTTTCAGAGTTCTTCTAAAGACGTTGTGCGAGTCTGTCGGTGTTATATTCTGTCTAGTTTGGGTTACGCACGGAGATAATTGAGAACATTCGTTTTTGTTTCTGCGTCTTTGCTTTTCGTCTTCCCACAAAGCGGCAATTCCTGGATTTTTTACAGCTTCATTTTCGGTTAATTCAAATCTATTAACTATGTGTTCCGCTAATCCATCCATCTCGACTGCGCAGTTGCTCGTTTTGGGAACGCTTTTAGGCTGGACAAGATCGGGAGGAGAACTCGATTGTGAATTTTCTAAATTTCTTCGATAGCGCACGTGAGATAGGGAAATGAAGTTCATACCGTGCAGGTTGTAATCAATCATAAATTGCAGTGTAAATGGAATGTGCGCTTCGTGTGGCTGATAAACTTTACCGAATACGCCACTATTCTGAAGCAAGTTACTAGCTTTCTTCATAATTAGCGGATTATAGAAAAATATTTTTAAGAATTGATGATTTTTATCATGGTATCCATAGAACGGTCTAAAACAAAAAAATTGGCTTTTAGATTTACATATTTAAATTTGCTACGGTAGAATTTTTACTGGCCTTCGTGTAATTGCACAGGGATAAAAAGTTACTTCTCCTACTTTGGAGTTGCAAGTAAAGACTTTCAGAGTTCCCTACATTTCCAAAAATTTGTAAAACAAAAGCCCCCGCCATTTTTTCAATTTTGTTGTCTAGATTTTGTTCACAGATGTCTCCAACAATTTTGGCGTTGCTTATGTCATTCAATTAAAAAAATATAACCTCACTAATCTAACTGCAAATGTGAAACTAATAACAGTGATAAAGAGCAAAAAAATGGAGGTAAGCGAAGAAACCTCGATCTATAAGTTTAAACCATTCGATTTCGAATTAATAAAAGCCAATGCGTTCAGCGAGATTCCGGTCCCGCGTAGTGGACACCGAGTTTTGTGCGGAAGCAAATATTTGTACCTTTTCGGCGGTTACAATCCAACGATACAAAGTAATTCTGTGGTACTGAGCGAATTTTGGAGATTTAATTTCGTTACTAAAATGTGGCAAAGACGCGCACAAAATAAAACGTTGCCTAAAGAAGCAGTCTCTTTTGCAACTGCCAGGAAAAGGCAAAATATGTTTGTAAGTTTTTTACTTTTAGATAAATTACAATCCATTTTCAATTTTTTTGTGGTTAGGTTTTCGGTGGAACCGGAATTCCGTTTGGCTTTACCAACAGTAACCAGTTGCATTTGATCGATCTGAATAAAACGAGTCAAGGTTTCGTTAAGATTAGAACGTTTGGAAGAAATAAACCTCCACCACAATACGGTCAGGCTATTTGTATTAATAAAAATAACTTGTATGTTGTGGGAGGAACCAGTGGATTCGACTACAACTGTAATGTGTATCGGTAAGTTTAACTTGCAGTTTTCTTCTAGTGACGGTTTCAATTTAATTCAGCAGTAGCAGGATAATGTTAAATATTCCTGCATGTATTTGGTTGAATTTTTGTGTGTAATAAATATAATATAAAATATTTATCGTATATATTACGATATTAGTATATTAAAGATGTATCTAACTAAATTAGGATAACATTTCTTAAATTCTAATAAAAAAAATAATTCGAAAAGGTTATTTTATGGTATTCCGATAAGACATGAAGCCGCTTTTTCATATTATTGACAATGTATTTGGCAATCGTTATATTTTTGAACCACACTAATAGTGACAGAACTACAGAAAAAATTCATCTCAATACATGTAGGATCGATTTAAAAAGGCTCTTTCTCTCCAGTCTACCTAGATTACTTCCACAATTCACTGTCCTGTCCACGATACCATACCACATTTAGCTATCTGATGCTACATTACAAGAAAAGTTTGTGTGTTTAGTTTTGCCAGTTGAAAAGAATATCATATAATTGTAAAGTTTATTTTCTGTTTGAGTAGTTTAAATTTGAAGCAAGACAAGAAAGTTTGGAAATCACTTTATCAACGTCAGTTATCACAAACGAGCGAAGAAATCGATAACAATAACGAACCATTGGGTAGATATAGGCACGAAATAGTCTGTGACAGTTCGAATATTTACGTAATTGGCGGAGGCACAGCCTACGATGTTCATGATTTGGTTCGCATTCCAACTTTTAATGTCGCAGCTAAAATTTGGCAAATGGTCGATTCGATACCTGATCCACAATATGGATATCCGGAAGCGCGGAAATGTCACGGAGTGGTTCAAGTGGACACCCAAACCGAAATCAGTGTATATGTTATGGGTGGATATCAAAATACAGACGTTATATTAAATGACTTGTGGAAGTTACAGCTGCCAACGTTGCAGTGGACATTAATCAAACGAAATGTTATTACTAAGGGTTTGTATTTTCATTCGACTGCTTTATCCAGAGAGGGCAAGCTGTTTATTTTTGGTGGTGTAACTAACAGTGTAAATTTGGAACGCAGTAATGAAATGTATGCCGGTTGGGTGTGTATTCCGAAACTGTCGGAAATTGCATGGGAGGCTGTTGTGCACTATGTGCCGAAACAAAATTTAATAAGAGAAAATTTATTGAAGTTACGAATTCCTGATCAATTTATTGACAGACTTTCGTAATTTTGTTTTTAAGTTTGCTTGTTTTATATAATGAAGATGGACGATATTTATACAGAATAAAGATTTTATTTGTTTATATTTAATTTGTCTTTTAAATATTAAAAAAAAAAAAAAAAACTTACATTCCCGACACCAAAATTATTTTGTAGATGTGTTTAGTCCCCGATGTTGCATAACCAAGTGAAATATTAATGGCTTGGTCCAACTTGGTTGCTATTTGATACATCTCGGAGTTAGGATACTCTGCTCCCTCAAATGGGATGTATATGTACGGAAACACTCCATGAATATGTAAACAGGTTTTTAAACCTACAACAGGGAGGCTGAGCGAACTGAATTTAATTTTAAGTTGCCTACCTGTATCTGTAGATCCAAAAATACGTATGATAGGAACTTGATACACGCACGAACCGCGAAAATCCGAATACATGACGTCCAGTTCTTCAATCGGGGGGCTCATGTAAAAGTCTACAGAAAATATTCTAACCAAACTCATGATTTTAGGGTTTAAAATTATGAAACAAAAATATGCACTTTGCAATGTGGTTTAAATCATTTAAATAATGACGCAATATTATTTTAAAATTAATAAAATGTAAGGTTAAAAGTTTGTTTACGAAGTTTCGAAGTATGAAAAGTTTTTGACAGATAAAGAGTCCATGGACGCTCAAGCCATTATTATATCCTCAACAAGTGTTTGAAGACCCATGGATAAAGTTTCCATCGTATCATGTAAGTTTTTATGTATTTTAACTTTTCTTAAGTAAGATGTGGAAATTTACGTAGCGTTAATTTGATGAGAATGTCACTTTAAGGTTAAAAAACAAAAGATAACTGCAGATTTCATTTGTTTTTTGTATAATTTTTGGCTATTTACCCCAGGAGATTCTCACTTACATAGTGAAAAAAACCGTGCTGAAACTTCTCAAATACTTAGCATAACATTGTGATATAAAATAAACACTTTCAAATTTTAAAAATAAACACTTGAAAATAGCGGATCTTCAAGAATTTCTGAACCACGTCTATCTTTAAAAATACCCCTGAAGCGACCCTAACTCAAAAATTACTGATGGAAAAATGAGATCTTTGTTTTTAAGTTAAATCTGGTAGGGGTAGAGAAATAATATTAATAACAAGCACAAGTACAACTATAGGTTAAGTTTAGGGGGAGGGGGTTATTTGTAAATACAAAGAGAGGACAGGAGATTCTGACTTACAGAAATCAGATCTTTTTACTCTTATTAAATTAAATTGTAACTACGCGGTAATGCATGCAATTTTTGTTATTAAAAATTAATATCGCTGGTTGTACTGATTTATTTGTTCGATAATATAATAATATAATCAAAGTAACAGGTGGTGGCGTACGAACAAAAGATTATGAGCTTTCTAATGCACTATCCGTAATATATAATTTATACATCCATTTGTCTTTTCACGTCACTCCCTACAGTTTTATCAAGAAACGTATAATCTTGACTTCAGCCACTTCTTACTATTGACCTAGTTTTCAAAACCAAAAAGAATAGTTCAAAATTAATTGTAATAAAAGGATCTGCTAAATTTTGAGTCTAAAAATTTTTATAATGTATTTTGTTTGGAAAAAGTAGAAGAGATTGCCAACTTCTATATATTTTCATGTCTCTTCTGCTGATCCTATAAAATGAAAACTTAAATAAATTTTTTACTTAATATTAGTAGTATATAATAAATAATTTTGATTTTTAACCTTTAAGTTCATTCTCATTCACTTAGCGCTGCGTAAATTAGCTCACCATAATTAAGAAAAATTAATATTGAAACTTATGTGTTGAAATTTATCACTCTGAACCTGAATTTAAGTCAAAAATAAAGTGAAAAACGAGATTATATAATTTTTATATTAAGTTTTCTAGGTTTTTGTTGTAAATTATCGTTTATAAAATTAAAAAGAATAACCTGTTACTTATATCTTTGATATAATCCCGATATTCTGAAAATTATCAATGGTCACCACCAGCAAAACACGCGATATTAATTTTTAATAGCAATTTATAAGTAGAGTGTCTAAGTTTTAATAAAAAATAAAAAGGGTAGGAATTGGTAAAACATAGTACTTATAAATTTAAAAAAAAACATAGGAATAAAAGAATATTAAGAAAATTGGTAGGCAATCATGAAAATGGCATTTTTTTTCATTCAACAGGTCGAATTGTAAATCGTGTTTTTCAGATATTGTGACTAACTTTAACCGTTAAAGTTAACTGAAAATTTACACTTGTGTCACCAATTATTATTGTTATACTTATTTACGGTAAATTAAATTAATTTAATTAATTTTAACTTATAAATTATCGAAAAATCTATCAAAAATAATATCTAATATTTTAGGAGAGACAAATCACTTTCCTAAGGATTCATGGTCCTTTAGTGAAGACGTCAAACTTATACTATCCAATCTTGAGAATGAAAACGTGGCCTTTTCCGTAAATCACTTAAGCACAAAGGAGACAATTTTTTTTGTTATGTGGCGAAGAGAAAATTATTCTACATAATGAAATAATTTTCACCAAATTGTTAATGATTTATGATTTGATCCTAAAATATTTTCAATCCACATTTTCTTCAAATTTTCTATTTGAACAGTTTCAATCAAATTGTTTTATAAATTTTTACTTATTCTTGTGCTTTATCTTTATAACCTAGGTTATAATATACCTACAATAAGCTTTCTACAATAACTTTAAATTAATAATTGAAGATCAATAGTTTCTATTCGTTTTGCTGCTAACTTTGAGACATTGATGTAAAATAATTTACTATGATTAGTTGTTGAATATAAATTAAATAGATCAATGAGAAAATCAACAGACCAATGGGAGAACAGAAAGTGTACATCGAAAGTTCTTAAAATGGCCACCTCGTGCGCCAACGTCGGAAATTAAAGTTTGTAGGCAATGGGATTTTTACTAATAAATCTTTTATGCAATTGAAAAAATGTTTGAATTTATTTAATTATTTACAGATATAAAAATAAGTGCGTACACCATTTATTTTTAATAATTAGGATTATATAAATTTTGATCTTTTGGAAATAGTTTGAATAAGTTTGGAATTTGAAAAAGTGCATCTACACAGTGGCAGAGTAGTGTCTGGAAATAAGAAAAAGAAAATTGGAGCTAGATTCGAATTTGGATAAAAACTGTTTTTGGAAATAGATATTTTCGATTCAAGTTAGGAAAACTAACATTTTTCCATTCAAGGATTAGTACTTACGTAATGCACCTCGGGAATAAAGTTAATTTTTTGGTCTGTGGGTAAAAAACTGTGGGAAACCTTTACCCTCAGGGCAAAAAAGGATCACTTTATTCCCTTGGTGCATAATGTACTATTGTTTGGAAAATAGTAGAAGAGATTGCCAAATTTTATATATTTTCATGTCTCTTTCAAATTATTCGATGCCGATCCTATAAAATGAAAACTTAAATAAATGTTTTACTTTATTATTTGTAGATAGTAATAAATAATAAATTGAAGTTATAAATAATGTTGCTTTTTAACCTTAAAGTGCATTCTGATGAACTTAGCGTTATGTAAATTAGCGCACGATAATTAAGAAAAATTTATATTGGAACTTACGTGTCATGAAATTTATCATTCTGAATAGTTTATAAATTTTTGTTGTCAATTATCATCTGTAAAGAATTACCTGTTACTTATATTAACCCGATATCTGAAAATTATCAATTGTTAGAACCAGCAAAACACGCGATATTAATTTTTAATAGCAATTTAAGTAGATACTTACCTATAACGAGTGTCTATAGAGTTTTAAGTTTTAATTTAATATAGAAAATAAAAAGGGCAGGAGTTGGTAAAACCTAATACTTATAAATTAAAAAAAACATAGATGTAAAAGAAAAGTAGGAAAATTGGTGGGCTATTATGAATTTCCATGTTTTTTTTTCATTCAACAGGTGAATGTTTAAACCGTGATTTTCAAACAATGTGACTAACTTTTTGTTAATTTAAAATTTACACCTGGGTCACCAATTGTTACACTTATATTTATAGTAAAAAAAAATTAATTTAATTTATTTATGTATTTATTCTATTTCTACTGATTTATTTCTATTATATTAGATATTATCTAATTTCTCGAATTAAATTTACTATATAATTTTTGAATTTCGTACATCTTTTTTTTAACAATTCAATAATCCATAAAAGGTGCTATATATTTGCTTTTACCTCAAAATTGGATTTCAAAAGTGCAAAAACTTTGTGAATAATATAATATCTATTATTACCCAGTGTAATGTGTTTACATTTTTAAGTTTAAGCTCTCTAACATGAATAAAAAAATGAACGGATTACTTCTGAAACAAAATCCGCTGCTATGAAAACCCAGCTTTACTCTTCGTACTATCAAATGATTTATCACCTTTCAAATCAATGGAGTCTGGGTGGAGCTAATGTTCCAGAATTCGTTTTCGCTGAAATATGTATATTGTGGTTAAGGATACAAATGTTCCATATAGGGTGAGTTTCCCCCCAAAACATATTAATTATTTAAAAAACAAATGGGTTTTTTAAGAAATTCAACTTGCAATTTTTTCAGAAAAATTGCAATATTTTCTTCTTTTATATTTTAAACTTTTTATTTTATATTTATATTTTTTATATATTTAAATAAAAGCATACATATTTCAGCTAAAACCAATAATTCTGAAACGTAAACTGAAATTTAAAATTAGTTTGTAAAAATTATATCAAAAAATTAAAAATAATTAATTAGCTTGAAAAACAGCATTAAATGAACAGACCTTCTGTTTAAACTTGTGCATATTTCAGTGTGCCAAAAACCAACTGGCTCGCGACTGTGTCTTAGTCGGGAACCTTCATCCCGACGAACTGCTTCAGTGTAATCATGTAGGAACAGCTGGTTCTTAATATCTAAAAATAAATAAAATGTCTCCCAATTGAAATTTGTTATTTCAGAAGGACTTTATACCATTATTAAGGTCTCCACAGACAGATACTGAGAATAACCGACTTCCAATCTTAACGGTTGCTGAGCTTCCATCAACAGTATTAATATGGACTTCTTATTGCTAATATTACAATTGTACCAATCACTATCCCATATTGCTTCCGGTATTTTTGAGTTCTAAAAAAAATAATTTTAATTTTACAATTTTTTTTGACAAACATTTTCAACTTTACATGTAAGTAAAGTTCATTTCCAAACCAATATAACATGGCGAGCTCTCCAATAACTGAGCATAGGAAATACCATATAGTTTTCATGAGTTGAAAGGAAAAGTCTTCCTAAAGGATAAAAGTAGATATTATATTTTTTGAAAAGTTCGAATTTTTCATACTTACAGTCATGATTTCAAAACCAACCATAGCAATGTGTACAATATGAATTACAAACTCAAACATGATTAATAATTTTATGATATCATTTAAATCTGTAACAAATCTGAAAAGCTTAAAATTAATTTTAAATTCAACTTTAATTTTCATCTTTCTTACTTTCGAATATTTTTGTAATAACCAATAATGTTGCACAAATTTACATGTACCTCCTTATCGCTAAAATTCGTATTGTCGATTCCGTGCAATATTTCGTATTTCAAAATTTGTAATTGATTTATCGAAAAAAATATTAAGCACAAATACGCCAAATCACTTGCAATAATATAAATGGAAATATAAGCCCCCGCAAACATACTCCACAGAAATGATGGTACATAATAGTCATTTTTATTATATGGCAGCCAAGAATCTAATGGTAATTTCAATTGCGTGTCTGGATAAGTAAGTTTTTCTAAAAACGGAGTGCTATCAAAAATCAGGAAGTTAACAAATCCTGCCGACATGTAACATTGCTGCAGTATGTAAGTCCATTTGAGATGTTTCGTTAACAATGATTTTACTTTTTCGTTGTTTCCCGCAATAATATTTCGTTCGGTAACCAACATTCTTTGAATTAAATTTTTCGTGGCGGGTAAGCGAAAAGTCCAGCATCTGATGATACCAATCACGAATTGACATCCTATCATAATATTGCTTACCATGTCGTTAACGTTAATCTGGTAGGCATGAGGAATTTCCAAGAACATGGACATGGTTACAGTGACCACAAGAATTATAGCCAGGCCGTCTAGGCCACGCATTATTTTAATTGATAAAGATTTGTTTTTTAGTTTCAAAGGCCACACACCAATTATCATGAACATCAGCACTGGGTACTTGAAGTGACCGTAAAACATGATTGAAAACCGTGGTTACTTGTAAATCGCGGGATGATTTAGCTTTGCTATGTTCGTTGACGAATGCGCAAAGAATATAAGTGCACTGTGTCGATTTTATAAGAAGGATGAAGAAAACTATTATACTATAAGTACTTAATGAATCTAAAATACCCAGTCGATAAATCGAGGTTTATTATCTAGAAAATTCCCACTTGGAAGTTTTTTTTTTCAAACGTAAAATTATCAATCTTTTCGGGAACTGCGGATTTCAAAGGCATTAGTTCATAATAATGAAAATTCTATTTGTTCCAGGGCCTATTTTACCATTAGGCGTATTAGAGCCCAATGGCCAAAGGGGCCCGAAGATAAAGAATATAATATCGTAGAAATGCACAAACAAAATAAAAATACCGGTTACCGTCCATGCGAATGCCTCATGGTTTTTTGATTACCTAATTATTTTTATCCAGTTGTTGAAATCATCAAACTAAAAGAATTGGAGTAAAATTTTCCGTGGACGTGGTATTTATGTAACAAGTGGAAAAAGGCAGATGTTATTAAACGAGTAGACACATTCAAATACGAATCTTCAGAAAAGTTCGCAGAAAATTCATCTACGTCAAGTTTTAATAGAGAAAGGCTCAAGAGGCTTTTGCATTTCTCTTTCTTACGTAAAGAATTCTTTAGACCCCCCCTTACCCAAGTAAGAACTCATTCGTAGTTAATAGACGCGAGTACCCCCCAGTTTAACAATTCAAATTTTTGTTTATTTGAATCAACCCAATAAAGAATTTATTTAAATTTAGGCAATCTGTATTTAATTTTTTTTAGGAAAGTCGAGGAAATAAAGGAAATCCCTAGAAATCCTTGATAATTTGGCTAGAATATGTTATAATGCTATGAAGTGCAATTTACATTATAATATTTTTCTTAGGATCTATCACAGGAGAAAGCATAAAATATGGTTTACATGATTATTTTTACTGTTTAAGAAAAAAAAACACAGTGTAAACTGTGTTTTATGGTGTCTCCTATGATAAATCATAAGAGAAATCCTATAACGTAATCTAAAAGTATTGTTTTAAATTGTTAAGTTGAACACGAATCTTCTTATAATGCAATATTCTTGCACTGCTTCTTGGTACTCTATACCTCCCAGACCAGCCGATGCGTACTAGCGAAATATATAAATATTTTCAATTACTTACATGAAAGAGTGAAAGTTACCTATTTAACAAAATTGAACGCAGAACATATACGTAAATCTGCAATTTGGCAAACTGGGGGGTATGGAATACCCCCCAGGTACACTAGCAATTGTTTTCCGAAGAAAAATCTCTTCTGATCCAGTTTTTTTTTGTTTTTCCTTGTAACAAAATTTCTAGTGTACCTGGGGGTACTCCTTCGAAACAAATCTATCTATCACCTGTATGTAGCATCAAAATGTACCGGGAGGTTTAGGAGGTATACAGCATCAATATGGCAGGGTCGGCCAAGTACATTTGGATACTCGGATACGCGAATTTTCAGTGTCTAGTTTTCAGCAGTTTTAAAAAGTACATAGGCTAATTTTAGTAGTTGCCATGGTAACACGTAATAAAATATCAGCAAGATAAAATAATACTTTTAAATTTTTTAAATCCTATTTTACCATTAGACGTATTAAGCGGGTGCCTACGGCCCATTGGCTAGAGGGGCCCGAAAATAAAGAACATAAAATCGTAAAAATGCACAAACAAAATAAAAATACCGGTTACCGTTCAACTTCTACGCCTTTTTCCTACAAAAGTTCGATGGAAAACCTTTAAATATTTTGAAAGAGCAAAGTTTAAGGTTTACACGATACGTGTTCTCTACATTGCTCTTAGAAGTCGGATTTAGGTGAGGAGAGAGCGAGCTTAATTTTTCTGCATGCGGTTGCCGCGGCCACATCGATCGAGCCCTTGCATTATCGAGTGCATTTGCTCTCCGGTGATTTTTTAATTTAGCACATCTCAGATCTCAGCTTTCGAGTTTTATACTTTTCCCAACTCAGTTAAAAATATGCCCTGATTTGTTCTAAATCAATCTGGTCGTGGATTATATGCGATAAAAAATTACCGTTTTTTGGTAAAAGTGATAATGAAATAAATCAGATTTGAATTTTCAAGAAATATATTTTTTGCATCGTAAAATACCATTGAACAATTTTTAAAATATAATTCTAAAATATTATCGTGCAAAATTCAAAATTACATTTTAAAAGTGTAAAAATAATTTTTTTGCAATTGCGGGGCTAAAGTACTCACTTTAGACCCCGATTTGCGGGTGTAAAGTGGAACTTTTTTGCCCTAGGGCAAAAAAAAAGTTATTGCCGGGTAAAAAAGAAGTTATTGCCGGGCAAAAAAGAAGTCACCAGATTTTATGCAGATTTTATGGTAAACGAAAAGTTGAGTTACCAAAGAATTTTGTAAATAAAATGCAAGTCATTTTAATTTTTGTAACTTCCGGCTTAATATAATATTATGTGCGAAAGCCTTATCACCTGATGATGCATCTTTTATATTACAAAAAATTTTTAGGAACTAATATTAAATATAAAATGATTACTAAACATTCAGTATTGCTGTAAACGCCGCCGGGGTGTGTAGGTCGTTTCTAAACGTATTCTCTAAAATTTTGTTAGATTTTCTTTGGACAACAACCAAAGTTCCATATGTATTTAGTGCCGATTGTTAGCGGATCTTGGCTTTCAAGCATTTCAAAATTTTTGTCGAATTTCTACATACAAATTTACTTTCAATTAGCTGGAAATTAGCCAAAATCATAAATTACTTCGGTCGGTCTTCGCGGTCGGGAGTGTGGGACCTTTAAATAATTTCGATTCAATTTTGCTTTAAATTTTGTTTTTAATAGTAGTGATCAGTGTTCAAAAATTGTGCAAGGGTTTGAATTTGTGTTTGGTGCCCTAGGATGGAATTGGAGGAAATACGACTGTTGCAGCAGGATTATAATGATAAAGGTAAGCTTGGTTGAAAACACAAATTGGGAAAAATAAATATTAATAAACTTCTCTTTCTTTGTGCAGGTAGGCTCCCCTTCGTGGGTTTGTCAATATTTAAGGTTAGTCAACAATTGATTGCTTGGATTTGTTGTCCAAATATTCGTTAGTAAAAACAATAACTATAACAAGATGTTTCAACTGTGAGAAAATAAAAGTGGAGACTTTATAATCTCAATATTAAATGGGGCTTGAAAATATTTTTTAATTTTTTTAAGGTTCAAATCATGGTTCAAAAATTATGAAAAAAATCACGAAAATGCATTTTATAATTTTCAATTTGCATGATTTTTTTCATAATTTTCTATCGACTAAAAAATCAGTTACGGGTTGAAATCCAACAAATCCTTTATTGCTTATTATTACCCCAATAACAGCTCGTTTTTATTCGCTTCCCAGTTGATATTTTTTAAAGCAGTCAGGTTTTTGTTTTTTTTAAATATAATTTAGTGTTTAGAATTTTGGATGGTAGGGAACAATATGAAACTGGCACAATTGTAAATTATATTTATGAAGTTAAGTTTTCCAAACGGCTACAAATGATCAAGACAAAAATTACAAAAAACTTGATGATTAATTGTGGAAAACCTCATCAACTTTTTAATCAACAAGACTATCGTTGACTAGTCTAATGGATTATTGGAAAATAAATTTCTGAACAGTTTCGGAAGCAACTACAACAATACACAATTTAACATCAAACATAAAAATCTCCTTTAAACTTTCGACTTAATATATTACTTTGGCAATATAGCAAAATGTAGAAGTTGATAGGGATATCCACGTACATGGGTTTTCAAAATTTTGTAAATTTCCTTTTTTAAATAACACAGTATCTTTTAAGCGACTAAAAAATTAAAAATTACGTTTATTAATTTTTTGTTTGCGGATTGAGGTGCTAGGAACCCTAAAGCCGGCCGTGGTGATCATATCTTTTTATCTTTTTAATAATCGAGGTTATGTAATATAAATTGCCCTCCAAACTGCACTACTAATTGGTAATTATTAATTAGTAATTACTAATAATTTAAGTAAAAGATCACACCGAAGCGAATTATTCGCAGCGTCAGTGAATATTAAATTTGAATTATGCCAGAGTTAGAAATAATTATACAGATTTGTATTAGTGCTAATTACTACAAAACTTGCTTACTTACAAAAATTACTACTAATTAACTACAAAAAGTGACCATCGCGCCGGAGGCAGATGGCCTAGCCTGATGAGATATAAAATTTGATGGAAAAAACTATGATATGAAAATGGGGCTCAAAGTGGGGGTTCCTGCTTTATACTCGTGCCAGTTGATGCTGTTGGGGATTTGTCCAAATTGCAATAAATTGAGTTTATTGTTAATTTTATTGAAATTTTTACAGAGACTGTTTTAAGTCGCTATATCTCAAAAACGGTGCGACTGAATAGAAAAATATATATAAACAAAAATAAAGAGAAAGAAATTTACAACAAAAAATGTCCATTAAGTATTGCTGTAAAACTGATTTTTATAGGACAAAAAAGGTCTAACAACTTATATTGCTAACATAGGAGTGTACGAATACTTTTTACGGCCACTGTAAATTGCTACAGAATTTAAAAATGCGTTCACACTTTGGAGATGTTCTCAATTATTAATTATGGAAATTAGAATGAAATTTTAATTAAAAATTATTGAACAAAAAATGTTGAGCGGTTCCACTCATTAAAATTTCGACTCACTCTTTTTTTTATCGAATTATTCTACTTCAAAATTTTTGTCCGCCACTTGTATGTACCTACTTGTATTTCTGATCATTAATTTTTATGATTTAAAGGGATAATAATATATAAAATGTGCATGTGTACATAGTCAACATCATAGTACATAATATTATCAACATTGTGCTCTTGATTGTGAAAAAAATTGCTCCATTTTACAATGTAGACTCTGTAAAAAATAAGTGTAATTTTACAATTGAATTTACATATTTTTTATGTCAGTACAATTTGTACATACGTGAAGGTGTCGTAGACATCTGTATATTATGTATCTTTAAAAAAACTTTTGCATTGATGTCATCATACTATGTAGCATCAGCCTTCATGGCAACGAATTGTTTCAATGTAATCATATAGGTCGCACTTGTTTTTAATATCTGAAAAAATGTTGCTCAACAATTAAATATTTTGAGGAAATTTTATACCATTAATAAGGTCTCCAAAGATAGGATACGCGAATACCCAACATCAAAATTTAAAGGCTTTTGAGCTTGCATCATCAGTATTAATATGGTCTTCTGATTACTAACATTGCAATTATACCAATCGCTTTCCCATATTACATCCGATACTCCACAGTTCTTAAGATAATAATCCCAAATTTACAATTTCATTAAGACAATGTTTTTCAACTTTACCTGTAAAGATAGTTCGTTTCCTATCCAATAAAATATTACAACCTCTCCAATAAGCGTGCATAGCAAATACCATACATTTTTTATAAGTTGCATTGACAATTCATCCTAGCAGTAAAATATTATTTCAAAAATATATATTTTTTTTATTCTTACCGTAATGATTCCAAAGCCAACCATGGCAATGTGTGCAATGCGAAGAACAAACTCTGTGAGCAATATAAATTTCAAGATGCCATTTAAATCTGTAACAAATCTGAAAAACATAAAATTAATTTTAATTCTAATGATTTCATTATGATCTTTCTTACTTTCGAATATTTTTGTAATAACTAATAATTTTGCGCAAATTTTGATGTACCTCTTCATGATTATATTTCGTATTGTCAATTCCGGTCCGTATTTCGTGTTTCAAAATTTCCAATTGATCTATAGAGAAGATCATAAAATTGAAATACGCCATGTTAGTTGCATTGACATATAAACAAACAAAAGTACTTCCCACAACATTCCATGCGTATGCCTTCCAGTAATGCTCCATTTTATCGAAAGGGAACCAAGAATCCAGCGGCAGTTCCAGTTGGGATTCTGGATTTATATATTTTACCAGAAACGGAAAGCTACCGTATATTAGTAGGGTAGCACATATTGCTGCCATGTAGAGGAAGTTTATTTTGTACATCATTTTGACATATTTCATCAATATTACTTTTATTTCTTCGTTTTTCCCCTCAAGAATATTTTGTTCCGTAACTAACGTTCGTTGCATTAGATGTCTCATAGTGGGTATCCGAAACGTCCAACATTTTATGACACTAATCAAATATTGGCATCCTATCGTAATGTTGCTTACCATTCTGTTTACGTCAATTTGGTAGGCATGTGGGATTGCCAAAAACTGAAAAGCTGTTATAGTGATCACAAGAAATATAGACAAGCCATCCAAACAGCGACATAGTACAATTGATAATGTTCTGTTTTGTATTTTAAAAGGCCAAAGACCAACTAACATAAATGTTAACATCGGGTACTTGAGGTGAACGTAGAACATGATTCAATGATGAGTTACTTGCAAATCGCGTGATCACTTGTAATATGATGTGATCACCTATACAGTGACATATCGTTGACTAACGCGCAAAATCCACATATGTAAGTGCATATTGTCGATTTCCCAGGAGAAAATGAATCTAAGAAAGCTTTTAATAGTTATAGCGTCAACAAAGTTCTTTTTTCCTACTACAATAAATTTTATGGTACCATGAGAAAGTTTTTTCAAGTCTGAAGAAAAATTGATTGTTTCAACAACTTTTCAATTTTTCAAATTAATTGAGTTCACAATTTTGCTGTTCTGAACAGTGGCGAATTTCCGAACAGGCGCAAGAGGCGCGCGCCTGGGCCTCATAAATCCAGGGGGGCTCAAAATTCAGCTCTCAAAATAAAATAAAGTAATTTTATCTAATTTTTTTTGTAATGAAAATAATTAATTAATAATTATCACAGCTTATTTCATAATTCATAAGAAATTGTGGCATAGGGAAAACATATTGAAAACCGTTTTTTTTTAAGTCGGCTAATAAAATGGCAACTCATGTGAGTAGCATAATTTTTAGAGGAGGCCTCAAAACTAAATTGCGCCTGGGGCCTCTTAAATGCTAAATCCGCCACTGGTTCTGAACAGAAAAATGTTTCATTATGTAACATTAGCTTTTCTTCTTTTTGAAACATCTTAGTCCTACCCTGTGAAATCCTTTTTAAATAACGATTTTCTAATAATTACAATTTATATAACAAAAACATAGAAAAATAGTTTAATAATTACAAAAGTAAATTTGTATTAGGCTTCGCAAATTTTTTGCATTAGAATTGACTCCTATCACATACAATTTATTATTAATTAAAGGTAATATCACATCGCGTGTTTTATTGGTCGTATTAACTATTTTAAGATTTATAATAGCAGTAACAGGTAGTTTCACCTGTTAAGTATCTACTTACAAATTATAAACTTTTCCTTTTTCATTACTACATTTTCATCCTTTGTAAAATTTTTATTTTCAGCTGAACTAAACTTTGAAATTTGAGATATCGGTTAGATAGTTTTAAGATTGCTTTAGTTTACAAACACAGGTGTTTGATTTTGTTAAACTCTTTTTTTTTAAGCTTTGGATATATTTTTTATATTATTATAGATATTGAGAACAAAATATGAAAGAAACCCATCAGGTTGCAAATGTATAATCATCTACATTTCCTTCCATGTCACTTATTATTTATGATCTTACAATTTTCATTAGAAATTCAATAATGCGCATTTATTGATAAACTATTTTAAAGTTATACATCCAATCTTTCGAATGAAAACGTGGACTTTTCCGTAAATCACCTAAGTGCAAAAGAAACCATTTTACATTGTTATGTAGCAAAGGGAAAATTATTCTATACATAATAAAATAATTTTCCTCTCTAGCCAGCCTATGCGTATTAATTGAAATTTTTAATAAATTATAAATGATTTAAAATTTATATTTGGATAAAATAAATCGAATGGCGAATCGCATGCTTTTTCGGAGAACATACAATTTTTGTATACCACAGTCAATTCTTTATCGAAATTTGGCTATTTAAACAAAACTAAAGTTTTTATTAATTTTTACTTATTCTTGTGCTTTATCTTTATAACTTAGGTATAATATACCTACAATAAGCTTTCTACAATAACTTTAAATTAATAATTGAAGATCAATAGTTTCTATTCGTTTTGCTGCTAACTTTGAGACATTGATGGAGAATAATTTACTACGATTAGTTGTTGAATATAAATTAAATAGATCAATGAGAAAATGAACAGACCAATGAGAGAACAGAAAATGTACATCGAACATGATTATTGACCAGTGTTTCCCAACCTATGGTCCGCGGACCACCGGTACTCCGGGAGATATTGTGTGCTGGTCCATGGGCCCATTTCTTAAGAGATAAGCTAAAACAAAAAGTGATTGCATTTGCAAAGTATGGAATTTGGAACAGTTCATCTGCACATAGGCAGAGTAGTGTCTGGAGGTAAAAAAAGGAATATTGGAGCTGGATTGGAATTTGGATAAAAATTATATTTGGAAAATTATATATTATAAAGCAGCGAGATTTAAAATTTTTTTGTTTGCAAGTTATCAAGGGAACAAAAATTGCAACATGGGTACTACAGCTGCATGGGACCTCGTGCTACGAAGTTCTTTCTTTCCAGTTATTTTTGATTTTGAAAATCAAGACTAGCCGGAAAAAGTAAAGTTGAAGATATTTTTACATTTTTGAATTTTAATTGGAAAAGTGAAATTGAAAATTTATATTTTAAAGAGTCTCATGCTCAAACAGTGTTCTGTATTCGGGTAAATTGCATTGTATATATTGCATTTCTGCTTATTGTCAATTTTAAAAACAGCTCTTCGAAATTTAAGATCTGGGCGAATTACAAAAAAAAATGTATTTTAACGTAGTTTTTCATGCTTTTTTTTGCAATTTTTCGCCTATTTTCTACTTTTGGCTTATTTTGAACTTATTTTAGAGTTTAAAATTTAACCTGGCCTTAAAATTAATTAGTATTTTAGGATTTATTTTATTTGTCATTTAAATTCTGTTAACTCCTTAGGGTACGTTTATGTTCTAGCTGTGATAAGTGCAAAGAGCCGAGATACTAGCTAAGCTAGCTGTGAAAAAACACAAATTTTTTAAATTTTATCCGGCAACCAATCTTCAAAATGATATCCGCAGCTTCCGCCAATCTTCTTAAAATTAACAAATTCTACACAAAATTACAAAATTCGTTGTTTTTATAATTTTAATCTGAATCCAACTATGTATAGCCCATGATGTCCCCGGACAATGGTTTTCTTATAGTAAAGATGATAAAAATAACAAACTAAATTTTCATTTTCAACAGATATATTTTTGGCATAGAAAACAATTTTTACTTTATAATATTAACGTGAGAACGAGCAAGTGAACAAACAGCAGTAGTAACTTTTTTCATCTTTAGTCCGAATGAGTACCTCGTGAGGGTTCTTCGCCGAGAATGGGACAAAAAATCTCATTTGAGTTTTTTGGTAAATAATACAATACTATTTGGATTTCAATTATACATCAAATATGCAGGTGTACATAGTCATCATCATACAGTGGTATACTATTATTGTGTGTATTGGTGAAGGTGTGGTAGACATCTGAATAAATTATGAAATTTCAAAAGCGATATTTCATCCATGTTATTCATACTGTATAGCATCAGCCTTCATGGTAACGAATTGTTTCAATGTAATCATATAGGTCGCACTTGTTTTTAATATCTGAAAAAATGTTGTCTAACAATTAAAAATTTTGAGAAAATTTTATACCATTAATAAGGTCTCCAAAGATAGGATACGAGAATACGTAACATCAAAATTTAAAGGTTTTTGAGCTTGCATCATCAGTATTAATATGGTTTTTTTATTAGCAACATTGCAATTATACCAATCGCTTTCCCATATTACATCTGTTACTCCACAGTTCTTAAGAAAATAATTCCAAATTTACAATTTTACTAAGACAAAAATTTTCAACTTTACCTGTGAGAATACTTTGTCTCCCAACCAATAAAGCAGTACAACGTCTCCAATAAGTGTGCATAGCAAATACCATACATTTTTCACAAGTTGAATTGACATTTCATCCTAGAAGTTCAATATTATTTTAAAAAAATATATCTTTTTTAAATTCTTACCGTCATGAGACCAAAGCCAACCATAGCAATGTGGGCAATGCGAAGTACAAACTCTACGAGTAATATAAATTTCAAGATGCCATTTAAATCTGTAACAAATCTGAAAAACAAAATTAATTTTAATTCTAATACTTTCATTATGATCTTTCATACTTACTTTCGAATATTTTTGTAATAACTAATAATTTTGCGCAAATTTTGATGTACCTCTTCATGATTATATTTCGTATTATCAATTCCGGTCCTTATATCGTATTTCAAAATTTCTAATTGTTCTATTAAAAAGATCATGAAACCAAAATACGCCGTATTACCAGCGTTCATATATATACAAATAGAAAGTCCTCCCAAAACATTCCATGTATATGCCTTCCAATAATGCTCATTTTTATCAAAAGGGAACCAAGAATCCAGCGGAAATTCCAGTTGGGATTCTGGATTTAAATATTTTTCCATAAACGGAAAGCTACAGTATATTAGTACGGTAGTACATATTGCCACCACGTAGAAGAAGTTTATTTTGTACATCATTTTGACATATTTCATCAATATTACTTTTATTTCTTCGTTTTTTCCCTCCAGAATATTTTGTTCGGTGACTAACGTTCGTTGCATTAGGTGTCTCATAATAGGTATTCGAAAAGTCCAACATTTTATGGCAGTAATGAAAAATTGGCTTCCTACTCGAATATTGCTTACCATTCTGTTTACATCAATGTGGTAGGCATGTGGGATTTCCAAAAACTGAAACGCTGTTATAGTAATCACAAAAAATGCAGACAAGCCATCTAAACAGTGACATAGTACAATTGATAAAGTTCTGTTTTTCAATTTAAAGGGCCAAAGACCAGCTAACATAAATGTTAACATCGGGTACTTGAGGTGAACGTAGAACATGATTCAATGATGAGTTACTTGCAAATCGCGTGATTGCTTGCAATATGATGTGGTCACCTATTATAATATACTGTTACATATCGTTGACTAATGCGCAAAATCCACATATGTATGTAAGTGTATTTTGTCGATTTCCCAGGAGAAAATGAACCTCTAAGATCTCCCGATCGATAAATCACAGCAGCAAGAGGAGATTGAAAGATTGGATTAGACATTTACATTGACCGATTTTTTTCCTGCACTGTAAAAAACATTTGTCGCCCTAATAAAGCTTTTAATAGCTATTATAGCGTCAACATAGTTCTTTTTCGCTACTACAACAAATTTTTTGGCCTGATGAAAAATTGACCTCTCTTCGAAACTTTTTAATATTTATTCTACTTTTTATTTTTATCTTGTTTCTTCTTTTTCAAATATTCGTAGTCCTACCCTATCAGATGTGTTTAATTTATATATTATACCATCTTAACTTATTTAAAGTTTGTTTTTTATTTATATTTATCCTTATTTTATAATTTTGTAATAAATAAAGTGTATTTTCTGATGGCAATTTATATGCTAAGAAAAGCATAGAAAAAAGTTTTATAATTATTACAAAAGTTTTGTATTAACTGGCCTTCGCTAATTTGTTGCATTAGACTTGACCATTCTATTATACCTATGTATACAATTATTATTTAAAATTAACATCACATCGCGTGTTTGATTGGTTGTATTAACTATTTCAAGATATAATAGCAGTAACAGGTAGTTTTACCTGTTAGATATAGTACTTACAAATTATAAACTTTGTATAAAAATTATATAAACTTGTGAATGCATTTAATGCCTAGTTAAGTATCTACTACATTTTCATCTTTTATAAAATTTTTATTTTCTACTAGATTAATCAGCTGAACGAGCGACAGCGCTAGAGGGGGCCACCAAGTGCTCACCCAAAATTTATACGAAATTTAAAAAAAAATTTAATATGTAGTAAACCAAAAGTATTTTTACAATTTTTGTTTAATTTATAAATTTTGTGTGCTCATCCTAAATATATTGGGCCCAATTTGTGCCTACCCATTTCAAAAATGCTGGCACCGCCGCTGAGATGAATAAGCTATAAAATTTAAGATATTGGTTTGTTCAGCTAGATATTATTTTTAATTTTGAATATTATATTATGAGAACAAAATATGAAAGAAACCCATTAGGTTAGACATCTACATTTGCTTCCATGTCACTTACTTATTTATGATCTTACAATTTTCAATAGAAATTCAATAATGCGCATTTATTGATAAACTATTTTAAAGTTATATCCAATCTTGAGAACGAAAACGTGGGTTTTCCCGTAAATCACCTAAGCGCAAAGAATCTATTTATATTGTTATGTAGCAAAGAGAAATTTATTCTACATAATTAAATAATTTTTTGTGTTTTAGTATTGGCTAAGACTAGCCTTCACAATGTTTTTCAATTGTTTTTGTCGAACAGTTTGCGAGATATTAATTTTTCAAAAATTACTTAACTTTTTTTTTAAACGCCTATAATTTTGCCAAAAATAAACCAAATTGAACGTGTTTTCTTCAAAATGTTTGTTTTTAAACGTACTTTTGGTAAAAAATATCGAAAAAAATTTGAAAACGATATTATTATAAGATTTTCAAGTTGTAAGTCTTTCCTTTTTACATTTTTTTGAAAATGGACAGATCTCCAAATAACCTGAATCTTAGTTAGTGAAATTTTTTGATATTAAGAGAAACCCATTAGAAATGCAATAAGTAAAAGAATTAATTGATAGATACAATACAATAAAATATGATAACACGAGGCGCAAGATAAGAAGCATTTGTAGTTCCACGTAGAACACATGACGAAGATAACCAATCTGACGATAGCTTGAGCCAAGGGAAAATTATTAACAGGGATGGAAATGAAGGACCCATAATTGAATTTTATGGGAGGGGATATAGCCATGAAGGATATTTTTGAACGGGATCATTTTGTATAAGGATATGATTGAACTGGAAATTTTTGGGAGGATATAGTGCTCCTCTAAAAACCCCCTCCCGGATGGCAGTGGGATTCACATGTCGATATTTCTTCCGCTGGCATCAGCCGATCTTCTATTTCTTCAACTGTAAAAAATATGAAAAACACGATTTTTTATTAAAACTCATTTTCCTTATTTTGACTTTCAATTAATATAAGAAATCAAAATCCTATCTCAAAGTCCTTTATTATCTGCTAATAGATACATATAACTCCGAACATCCTTTTTCCACATGAAATTGCTTCTTACCGTTCATTTTAAACATTTAACTAGAATTTCACTACGTGAAGTGATTTTTATAAGAGGAATTAGGATTAAAATTATCACTTTATTGAAAATTTGGTACCATCGGAATTTAAAATCTACATTTGAATCCTTATTCAACGATGATGTCCCCAGGACGATAGTTTTCTTCTAGTAAAGATAATAATAATTACAAATTAGATTTTTTTTAATTAATAAAGTTAACCAGAGTTAACTGTGTGTGTGTGTGTCGTAGACATCTGCATATTATGTAACTCTAAAAAAGTTTTTGCATTGATGTTATTCATACTATGTAGCATCAGCCTTCAGGGCGACGAATTGTTTCAGTGTAATCATGTAGCTAGCACTTGTTTTTAATATCTAAAAAAATGTTGTCTAACAATTAAAAATTTTGAGAAAATTTTATAATTACCATTAATAAGGTTTCCAACGACAGGATACGAGAATACCCAACTTCTAAATGTAAGGATTGTTGGGCTTGCATCATCAGTATTAATATGGTTTTTTGATTACTAACATTGCAATTATACCAATCGCTTTCCCATATTACATCCGTTACTCCAGAATTCTTAAAAAAATAATTCCAAATTTACAATTTTCCTATGACAAAAATTTTTAATTTTACCTGTAAGAATAGTTCGTTTCCTATCCAATAAAATATTACTACCTCTCCACCAAGTGTGCATAGCAAATACCATACATTTTTCACAAGTTGAATTGATAATTCTTCCTCCTGGAAGTTAAATGATATTTAAATTTAAAATATTTTTTTTTATACTTACCGTAATGATTCCAAAGCCAACCATGGCAATGTGTGCAATGCGAAGTACAAACTCGATGAGCAGTATAAATTTCATGATGCCATTTAAATCAGTAACAAATCTGAAAAACATAAAATGAAATTTAATTCTAAAACTTCAATATTACGATCTTTCTTACTTTCGAATATTTTTGTAATAATTAATAATTTTGCGCAAGTTTTCATGTACTTCCTTATGATTATATTTTGTATTGTCAATTCCAGTGCGTATTTCGTGTTTCAGTATTTCCAATTGATCAATTGAGAAGATTATAAAATTGAAATACGCCATGTTACTTGCGTTGACATATAAACAAATAAAAAAACCTTGGAAAATATTCCATGTGTATGCCGTCCAATAATGGTCATTTTTATCAAGAGGGAACCAAAATTCCACCGGCAATTCCAGTTGCGATTCTGGATTTAAATGATTCATCATAAGCGGAAAGCTGGAGAATATTGTGATGGTAAGAAATATTGCCACCCCGTAAAATAAGTTTATTTTGTAAACGATTTTCACATATCTCATCAATATTGCTTTTATTTCTTCGTTTTTTCCCTCCAGAATATTTTGTTCGGTGACTAGCGTTCGTTGCATTAGGTGTCTCATAGTAGGTATCCGAAAAGTCCAACATTTTACGACACTAATGAAAAATTGGCTTCCTATGGTAATATTGCTTACCATTTTGTTTACGTCAATATGGTAGATATGTGGGATTTCATAAAACATAGACGTAATTAAAGTGACCACCATAAATGCAGACAATCCATCTAAGCAGCGACGTAGTACAATTGATAATGTTCTGTTTTTCATTTTAAAGGGCCGAAGGCCAACTAACATAAATGTTAACATCGGGTACTTGAGGTGAACGTAGGACATGATTCAACGTCTTACTTGGAAATCGTGCGATTGCTTACAAGATATGTCGATATGCTTACCTATGATATACTATGTAATATATAGCTCACGAATGCGCAAATCCACAAAATATATAAGTGCATTGTGTCGATTTCATTGGGAAAACAAAAAAAAACTACTGTAGGTATACTATAACAAATCTAGGATCTCCCGATCCATAAATCGGTAGGACTTTCTCGCTTTGGAAAAAGCCATTATAGCCAAATTAATTCCATTGACCAAATATTTTACTGTGGATACCTTGAAAAAGGCTTTCAATAGCTATCGCATCAACAAAGTCTTTTTTGCTGCTACAACAAATTGTTTGCTGCTATTAAGTTTTTTTTTATGTTCAGAAGATAAATAAGTTGGTTCGACCATTTTCCAACTATTCAAATTTTGTGAAGCGACAATAACATTCTGTTGAAACTATAGCTAAGCAATTCACTGTTAAAAATAAATAACAAAACTTTTTTTCTTTTAATATTTTACTATTTTGATTCTTATTTAACAACTTAATTCGCTTCAAGTAGGTAAAGTCAGATGGAACCCGATAAGAAATTTTAGATAATTTAAATTAACCGGTAAAAATTCAAAAGTGTAAGTTACCCTCCCAAAAAGGTCAACTCAACAGTAATTGCAGGTTTGGTAAAATTTTGATATTGGTATTGGAATTTTTGGGTTTTTGGTGGTAAACCCGCTTTTAAATATATTATATTTGAGCTAGTTTTTGCAAACTGTTTAAAGCCAAAAAGGAAAATTAAAAAATAATTTTCTCAAAGAAAATTGACTCGTAATAATTCTCAAAGTACAATTTATTGATAAATATTTTCATGTTCATCTTGGATCTTCGACTGAAGAAACACAAGAAAATTTCATGAGTTCATAATATATGAACTAACCTTTAGAATTAAATAATATATTACTGTAAAATACCATAAAGTTTTTAACTTTCTTTTTCGGTTTTGGACCGGTTCCACAATATGGCTAACATAATATATTCTAAAGTGTTTGAAATAAAGAATTTCTTAATCATGTGAAAAATCGGGTGCGCAGTGGGTACAATTTAAATTATCTATTAGGTAAATGCAAAGGAAAGCTTACAATCAACGATTGTTCGTGTATATACATTTTGTTATATTTTTATAACATTATATTAGCCTGATATCCTCCAATTGGACAATCAGGATAACACGCGATATTAATTTTTATTAATAAATATTTCACCAGAAATTTGCAATCACTTTTAAGCTTATGCCTCAGGATAATTCAAGTGATAATTCAATTTTTTTAAAGATTTTAAACTGCGATTTTTTATTACCTATAACTTATTTTCCCAATTTTGATTTTCAATTAGGTGACACGGGCGTATATAAGGGAAGGTTTGAACCCCCCCCCCCTTAGCCTAAGCAACTACGCAAATTTTAGCCAAATACCCATTTTCTATGACACGGATTCCAACATGTTCATGCAATTTTTAATATCCATATTTGATTGATTTTATTGGGGTTTACAGCTCTGACCATACAAGTCAAGGGGCCTCCAAAACCCCAGGCCTCACATACCCTTAATCCGGTTCTATGTAAGGTACGGTGTTGAACCCCCCCCCCCATATAAGTTATAGCTACGTCCGTGTTAGGTGATATAAGAAATCAAAATCTTCTCTCCAAGCCTTGATTTTTTAAAAGGAATTAAGATTAAAATTAACACTTTACTGAACGATAGTTTTCTGATAGTAAGGATGATAATAATAACAAATTAGATCTTAATTTTCAACAAATATATATTTTTTACAATATAATTTTAAAACATTAACGCGAGAACGAGCAAGTGTAAAGAAATAAAAAAAAGTGATCAACAGTAATATTGCTTTTCATCTTTAATCCGGATACAGTAACCAAGTGCAATGATTTTTTAGTTTTTCTTTAATTTACCTTTTGAAAGTGCAAACTTAATTATGTGTACAACTCAGGAATAAAGTAGCTTTTTATACATCGTGAGGGTTTTTCACCTCTAAAGGGACCAAAAATGTCGTTTTAGTCTCTTGGTGAATAATACTTTATTATTCGAATTTCTACTCACTCTTAGTAAATTTTTTGATTTTTTTTAACTGAATAATAAAAATTAAAATATATTTTTAAAATTTTAAAACGAATATTATGTAACTCTTTTCATTGATGTTATTCCTACTATGTACCATCAGCCTTCATGGCGACGAATTGTTTCAATGTAATCATATAGCTTGCACTTGTTTTTAATATCTGAAAAATATATTGTCTAACAATTAAAACTTTTGAGGAAATTTTATACCATTAATATGGTCTCCAAAGACAGGATACGAGAATACCCAACCTCTAATTGTAGAGATTGTTGGGCTTGCATCATCAGTATTAATATGGTTTTTTGATTGCTAACATTGCAATTATACCAATCGCTTTCCCATATTACATCCGTTACTCCAGAGTTCTTAAGAAAATAATCTCAAATTTTCAATTTTCCTATTTTTAATATTTTCAACTTTACCTGTAAGAATAGTTCGTTTCCTACCCAATAAATTACTACAACCTCTCCAAGAAGTGTGCACAGCAAATACCATACATTTTTCATAAGTAGAATTGACAATTCATCCTAGAAGCTAAATATTATTTTAAAATGAAATATTTTTTTTATACTTACCGTAATGATTTCAAAGCCAACCATGGCAATGTGTGAAATGCGAAGTACAAACTCGGTGAGCAATATAAATTTCAAGATGCCATTTAAATCTGTAACAAATCTGAAAAACATAAAATTAATTTAATTTATAATAATTTCATTATTATCTTCATTACTTTCGAATATTTTTGTAATAACTTATAATTTTGCGCAAATTTTGATGTACTTCTTTATGATTATATTTCGTATTGTCAATTCCGGTCCGTATATCGTATTTCAAAATTTCTAATTGGTCTATTGAAAAAATCATCATACCGAAATACCCCATATTACTTGCGTTGATATGTAAACCAATGAAAAAACCTCCCAAAATATTCCATGCGTATGCTTTCCAATAATGCTCATTTTTATCAAAAGGCAACCAAGAATACGTCGGTAATTCAATTTGGGATTCTGGATTTAAATGTTTTACCATAAACGGAAAGATAGCGAATATTACGACGCTAAGAAATGTTGCCAACCCGTAAAATAAGTTTATTTTGTAAATTATTTTCACATATTTCATCAAGATTACTTTTATTTCTTCGTTTCTTCCCTCGAGAATATTTTGTTCGGTAACTAGCGTTCGTTGCATTAGGTGTCTCATAGTAGGTATCCGAAAAGTACAACATTTTATGAAACAAATTAAAAATTGGCTTCCTATCGTAAGATTGATTACCAATTTGTTTACATCAATATGATAGATACGGGGGATTTCCAAAAACAGAGACCCAGTTAAAGTGATCACCATAAATACAGCCAATCCATCTAAGCAGCGACGCAGTACAATTGACAATGTTCTGTTTTTCATTTTAAAGGGCCAAATACCAATTAACATAAATAATAACATCGGGTACTTGAGGTGAACGTAGGACATGATTCAACGTCTTACTTGAAAATCGCGCGATTACTTATGATATACTATGGGATATATTGTTCACGAATGCGCAAATCCACAAAATATAGAAGTGCATTGTGTCGATTTCATTGGAAAACCAAAAAAACTATCGTAGGTGTACTATAACGAACCTAGGATCGGTAGGAAATTCTCGTTTTTGAAAATTCCATTCCGTTGCTTCCGCTTGACATTATTGGATTAATTAAATTGATCAAAAATTTTACTTCCTTCAATTTGTCGCTCTAACAAAGCTGTTATTAAAAACTGTAAGAACAACAAAGTCATTTTTGCTGCTACAATAAATTTTATGCTGCTAAATAATTTTTTTATATTCAGAAGATAAATTAGCAATGGTTGACTGTAAACTGCCCCAATCCATAAATCAAGTAAAAATTCAAAAATGTAAATTGCCCTCCATAAAGGTCAACATTAATCGCAGGTTTGGTCAAATTTTGATATTGGTATTGGAATTTTTAGATTTTTGGAATTTATTGGTGGTAAACTAATAAGAATAATGATATCCCAGGACTTAAATATATTAAAAAATTTAAAGTGTGTAAGGTAAAATTTGAATTAGTGGCCATAAATAAAATGCTGATAAAATGTCCCCTCCAAGAAAGCGGAGAAGTTTGACGAAATGTAGAATCAAAATTCGTTCTAGGTGGAATATTGGCACAGTTAAGACCAAAATTTATTACAAGCCTAGAATCAAAAATCATGTTACAAAATCTTGAATTTGGCACTAACAAAACAAAACTTGTATTTGTAAAATTAAAAAATTTTAACCAAATTTGTGTATTTTGAAAAATTTTGATTTATTCAAAACTGAGAGCATTGAGCTGGGAACATCATTTTTTAATTCAAGAGTGCTAAAGGGTGGATGTCCACTAGCGAATTGATGAGATTGGTTTCGGTTTTGGACTGTTTGCAAAAAATAGCTCATACATCGGCACACTGGAAGATATCAATATTATTCTAAAGTGTATGAAAGGAAACATTTCTTAATGATGAGAAAAATCGGGTGCACAGTGGGTACAATTTGAATTTTTTATTAGGTAAATGCAATCGGAAGCTTGCAATCAATTATTGTTCGTGTATATACATTTTGTTATCATATTTTTATAACATTATATTAGCCTGATATCGAATTGGACAATCAGTACAACACGCGATAGTAATTTTTAGATTTCACCAGAAAAATGCGATCACTCAGGTAAAATTTTTGTGATATTTTCAAAAATTTTACGACATTGTGAACATAATAAGCTAAAGAGTTTAGTGTTAAAAGACCTGGAAAGTAAATAAGTGAAAAATGTTTAAATATTTCAAAACTTGAAAGAACAATCAACAGTTGGATAAAAAGTGAAACTGGCAGAAAACGCGGTTCGGCCCTTCCAGAATTGCAAAAGCAGCGATTTTATTGGCTATGAAACTATAAAAATTGAGAAGTTGATCGCCATCCTCCGATATTAACTATTAAGTTATCACAAATAAAATATTTTGTAAGTATATTATTTATCTCAAACGTTTTCATCATACCATGGCATCATCGGGCAATAAACTAGAAAGAAGAGTAGAAGAAAAGGTGGGATGGAGGAGTATTTCAGAAGAAATAATCTCATGAAGCTTCAAGCTAGGCTTTAGACTAATTTTTTTCCGATTTTGAAACAGCAAAAGGATAACATTTGCTAGTTTTTGGCTCCCGAAATTAATAGTTGAAAATCAGAATTTTTACTTATCAATTTAGAAAAGTGGGTGAAGATGAGATGCTGTTTACTAATTTTTGCGCTTTATTTTCATTACGTAGGTATAATATTATATTTACTAAGAGGTTTTCTATAAAAATAACTTTAAATTAATTGAATATCAATAGTAGTTGTTGAATATAAAATAAACGGATCAATGAGAAATTCAACAGACCAATGAGAGAACGAGAAGTGTACATCGATGCTTCTTAAAAAATTTACGTTTTTGGGGGAGGGCGGGTAATAGTTGTTTAACAGTACTTTATTTAACGTTGAAAATGTGTTGCTTCTATAAAACATTAAATTACTTAAATCATTTTTGTCAATTCAACTAAAGCTATTATACATGACCCCCCTCCCCCCGAAATCTTAATCTTCGAGCCGTCCCTGCATCAACTATAAAGCGATTAGCTGATGCGTTATGGTAAATTTCAATTCATAAATCCTAATTTTCTTCCAAGTTTTATTTTCAAATTAGATTTTAATTCCAGCTTCCAATTTTTTTCTTTCGTTTTTATTATTTTCTTCTACAATACAGGCTTCCGGTTAGATTAATTCCTTTTTATCCAAACTAAAATATTCGGTTAAGAAATTAATTTTTCACCCCTAATGGGACAAAAATGTCACTTTAGTCTCTTGGTGAATAATGAATTTAATATGATTTAAATGAATAATAATATATTGTCGTGGTACATCTGTGTGTAAAACAGGGGCAGCATTAATTTTAAATTTTCTTAATATTTCTTTTAAATTGAAATTTCTGCGAGTTGGCGAACCTGGCGTCAACTAGCGGAGGAAATGTGGCTTTATTAAATGTTTGTCTTTGGATATTTTTGGATGGTAACAATGATATTATTGAGAAAATTAAAAGGTGTTTGCGATATTAACGTATTTAATTTGAATTGAAGATAAAGAAAATAATTGTGAGATTAATAGTAAACTGAAGTCGTAGGCAAATATAAATTGGAAGATAAGAAAAATTTCAGATGGAATTTTCAAATCAAGCGATAGCCGGACACCTGAGTTAAGAGTTCCCATGAATAAAATTACTTTTGATTTTAAAATAAAAATTAGCCGTTGAAGATATTGAGAAGATTTATAATTTTTTTTGCAAAAATCCGTAATAATATAAAATGTGCAGGTGTACATAGTCATTATCATAGTATATAATATTATATAAACATAGTGCTCTTCATCGTCAGGAATTGCTCCATTTCAAAAATAAGTTTAATTTTAGCCCTGAAATTGCAGTAGTAATTACGAGACGGTGTCGTAGACATTTGATTGTTCACTGATGTTATTACATACTATGTAGCATCACCCTTCATGGCGACGAACTGTTTCAGTGTAATCATGTAGCTCGCACTTGTTTTTAATATCTGAAAAAATGCTGTCCAACAATTTAAAATTTTGAGGAAATTTATAATTACCATTAATAAGGTTTCCAAAGACAGGATACGAGAATAACCAACTTCTAAATGTAAGGATTGTTGAGCTTGCATCATCAGTATTAATATGGTTTTTTGATTACTCACATTGCAATTATACCAATCGCTTTCCCATATTACATCCGATACGCGACAGTTCTAAAAAAAATAATTCCAAATTTACAATTTTACTTTGTCAAAACTTTTCAACTTTACCTGTGTTAATATTTCGTTTCCTACCCAATAAAATATTACTACCTCTCCAACAAGTGTGCACAGCAAATACCATACATTTTTCATAGCTAGAATTGACAATTCATCCTAAAAAATTAAATATTATTAAAAAATAGTACATTATGCACCAAGGGAATAAAATGAATTAAAAAGATCACTTTATTCCCTTGATGTATAATGTACTATTTTTTATACTTACCGCAATGATTCCAAAGCCTACCAATGCAATGTGTGCAATTCGAAGTACAAACTCTGTGAGCAATATATATTTCAAGATGCCATTTAAATCGGTCACAAATCTGAAAAACATAATATTAATTTAATTTATAATAATTTCATTAATATCTTCATTACTTTCGAATATTTTTGTAATAACTAATAATCTTGCGTAAATTTTGATGTATTTCTTTATGATTATATTTCGTATTATCAATTCCGGTCCGTATATCGTATTTCAAAATTTCTAATTGATCAATTGAAAAGATCATGAAACCAAAATACGCCATATTATTTGCGTTGATATATAAACCAATAAAAGAACCTCCCACAACATTCCATGCGTATGCCTTCCAGTAATGCTCATTTATATCAAAAGGGAACCAAGAATACGTCGGTAATTCCATTGGGGATTCTGGATGAAATTGTTTTACCATAAACGGAAAGCTAGCGAACATAATGATGCTGATAAATACTGCCACCACGTAAATTAAGTTTATTTTGTAAATAATTTTCACATATTTCATCAATATAACTTTTCTTTCTTCGTTTTTTCCCTCAAGAATATTTTGTTCGGTGACTAACGTTCGGTGCATTAGGTGTCTCATAATAGGTATCCGAAAGGTACAACATTTTATGATGCAAATTAAATATTGGCTTCCTAACGTAATATTAATTACCAATTTGTTCACATCATCCTGGTACGTATGTGGAATTTCCAAAAAAATAGAAGCAGTTATGGTGGCCGCCATAAATACAGACAATCCATCCAAGCAGCGACGAAGTACATTTGATAATGTTCTGTTTTTCATTTTAAAGGGCCAAAGGCCAACTAACATAAATGTTAACATCGGGTACTTCAGGTGAACGTAGAACATGATTCAATGTGTTACTTGAAAATCACGCGATTACTTATATGATAATGTCGATATGGTTAGCTATAATATACTATATGATATATCGTTCACGAATGCGCAAATCCACATAAAATATAAGTGCATTGTGTTGATTTCATAGGAAAAAAAATATTGTAGGTGTACTTTAACGAATATCCATAAAAATGCCCCAGTCAATGCAAGAGGCAAAAATTTAAAAGGGTGAACTGCCTTCCCAATAGGTCAACAGAGTAATCCCAGTTTTGCTCAAATTTTGATATTGGTATTGGAATTTTTGGTTATTTGGTATTTATTGATGGTAAATCAATTAGAATAAAGTTATCAAAGCATTGAAATACATTATATTTGAGCTAGTTTTCGCCAACTGTTTAAAGCCAAAAGAAAAATTTCTCGTTTTCCCACTGAAGAAACCAAGTCTGTTGACGATGTTTTCGTTTAACTTTCTCTTTCGGTTTTGGGACGTTTGCAAAATAAACCTGACATATATTTATACCTCCGGCTCATTGGAAGATTTCAATATTCTAAAGTGTATGAAATTAAATAGCTCTTAATGATGTGAAAAATCGGGTGCACAGTAGGTAAATATAAATTATCTATTAGGTAAATGCAAACGATAGCTCACAATCAATTATTATTGTTCGTGTATATACATTTTGTTATATTTTTATAACATTATATTAGCCTGATATGGAATTGGCAATCAGTATAACACGCGATATTAATTTTTATTAATAAAGATTTCCTCAGAAAATTGCTCCTAAACGACCTCTTAATTTAGTTCTATTGAGTAGTTTAGTGAAAAACCGCTAATTAATTTATTATTTCTGAACAATTTCTGAAAGAACAATCAACAGTTGGATAGAAAGTGAAACTGGCCGAAAACGCGGTTCCGCCCATCCAGAATTGCAAAACCATCAAAATTGAGAAGTTGATCGCCTACCTCCGATAGAAATAATTCAAATTTGTCAATTGATATTGAGAAATCTTCAAATGAAATTCAGAAATTTTTTGTCAATTGAAGCTAATAAGAGCGTCAAATAAATTTTATTTCATTTCGTGAAGCTTAAAACTAAACTTCAAGCTAGGCCCTAAACTAGCCTTAAAGCTAAGTTTTCAGCCAACTATAAACCATTTTGATCCCAAAAATTCGAAGTTCACCAACCTGAACCATCCCCGCTCAAGCATAATTTTTTTTACATTGATTAGCCCCATTAGTTATAAGTTATAATTATATCTATCGTAGTCTCGTAGAAAAACAATTTTGAAGTTTGGAGTTCCAACCCCTATTTTCCAAACACGTGTAAGCTAGGGTTTGATATTTGGCCTAAACTTAGTTCCAACAACTAGCAATATAATTTGGGAACCAATGGAAACCATATAGGAATATGGAAACCCGGTGAGCCCCTTTCATACCGGTTTTATTTTCTATTTTCAATTCAATTAAATTAAACTCAATCTTCAAAATCAAAAATTCACTCTTTATTTTTACACCAACGGAATAAAGTGGCTTTTTATACCTATTAATGGGACAAAAAGTGCCACTTTAGTGTCTAGGTGAATAATACATTACTATTCGGATTTCAAGATAATTATAATTTTTTTTTGATTCACAATCAGAATTGTTGATGTTATAATATAGTATTTTATTTTTTATTATTATTATTTTATTATTAATTTTGTCAATTTACCACCAAAAATTATTGCATGTGCATGTATTGCACATTATATTTCTGATCATTTAATATGCTTTAAATGAATAATAACATACAGTGGCTCTCATAATAATCATTCATCCACCCTATGTTAAGCAATGTAAAATCTGTCTTTGAAGACCTATTTTGTCTTATAAAAATCACTCTTAGAGCAATATTTATCTTACAATTTTTGTAGAAAATTTTATTTTATATGAAGTTTTTCATTTGGTCCAGCCATTTCTGAGATACAACGATTTAAAAAAGACTGTGAGTATTGTTAATTTTTCTGAAACTTTAACAGAATTTTTTTTAAGTCACTGTATCTCGGAAAGGGCCGAACCAAATGAAAAAATGTATATAAACAAAATTGCAGACAATGAAATTTGCAACAAAAAATGTCTAAAAGGTTTTGCTCTAAAATCGATTTTGTATGCTAACAAACGGCTTGAAAATGTACAATTTACATTGCTAACATAGGAGTGGATGAATAATTTTGTGGGGCACTGTATAAAATGTGCAAGTGAACATAGTGGTCATCATAATATCATAAACATCGTGCTCTTCATCGTGAAGAATTGCTCCATTTACTCCATTAGTCCTGAAATTACAGTGGTTTAAAAAAAAATTGTTTTGCACTGATGTTATTCATACTATGTTGCATCGGCCTTCATGGCGACGAATTGTTTCAGTGTAATCATGTAGCTAGCACTTGTTTTTAATATCTGAAAAATATGTTGTCGAAAAATTAAAAATTTTGAGGAAATTTTATACCATTAATAAGGTTTCCAAAGACAGGATACGAGAATACCCAACATCTAATTGTAAAGATTGTTGGGCTTGCATCATCAGTATTAATATGGTTTTTTGATTACTAACATTGCAATTGTACCAATCGCTTTCCCATATTACATCTGTTACTCCACAGTTCTTAAGAAAATAATTCCGAATTTACAATTTTACAATGACAATATTTTTCAACTTTACCTGTAAAAATAGTTCGTTTCCTACCCAATAAATTACTACAACCTCTCCAACAAGTGTGCACAGCAAATACCATACATTTTTCATAAGTAGAATTGACAATTCACCCTAGAAGTTAAATATTATTTTTAAAAAAATATATTTTTTTATACTTACCGTAATGATTCCAAAGCCAACCATGGCAATGTGGGCAATGCGAAGTACAAACTCGGTGAGCAATATAAATTTCAAGATGCCATTTAAATCTTTAACAAATCTGAAAAACAAAATATTAATTTTAATTCTAATAATTTCATTAAGATCTTTCATACTTACTTTCGAATATTTTTATAATAACTAATAATTTTGCGCAAATTTTGATGTACCTCTTCATGATTATATTTCGTATTATCAATTCCATTCCGTATATCGTATTTCAAAATTTCTAATTGATCTATTAAGAAGATCACAAAATTGAAATACGCCATGTTACTTGCGTTGACATAGAAACAAACAAAGATACTTCCCACAAGATTCCATGTGTATGCCTTCCAATAATGCTTCATTTTATCAAAAGGGAACCAAGAATCCAGCTGCAGTTCCAGTTGGGATTCTGGATTTAAATGTTTTACCACAAACGGAAAGCTAGCGAATATTATGATGGTGACAAATATTGCCCCCATGTAAAGTAAGTTTATTTTGTAAATCATTTTCACATATTTCATCAATATTGCTTTTGTTTCTTCGTTTTTTCCCTCAAGAATATTTTGTTCGGTGACCAACGTTCGTTGCATTAGGTGTCTCATAGTTGGTATCCGAAAAGTCCAGCATTTTACGACAGTAATCAAATATTGGCATCCAATCGTGATATTGCTTACCATTCTGTTTACGTCAATATGGTAGGTATTTGGGATTTCCAAAAACATAGACGTAGTTAAAGTGACCACCATAAATACAGACAATCCATCTAAGCAGCGACGAAGTACATTTGATAATACTCTGTTTTTCATTTTAAAGGGCCAAAGGCCAACTAACATAAATGTTAACATCGGGTACTTGAGGTGAACGTAGGACATGATTCAATGTGTTACATGAAAATCACGCGATTACATATATGATAATGTCGATTTGGTTAGCTATAATATACTAATATGTGATATATTCGTTCACGAATGCGCAAATACACATAAAATATAAGTGCATTGTGTTGATTTCATAGGAAAAAAAATATTGTAGGTGTACTATAACCAATCTAGAATCTCCCGATCCATAAATGGGAAGGAAATTATCCCTTCCAATGTAAAATAAAGATTTAAAAAGCCATTCCGTTGTTTATGCATGGAATTTGGGTTTTGTGAGAATTTGAGAGAATTTGTCCCTCTGACAAAGCACCTTTTTTGGTGCTACAACAAATTTTGATAAAGTTTTTTATATCCAGAAGAAAAATTTTCCAAATTTTCAAATTAGTAAAAATTAAATAGCTAATTAGCTTACATTTCTAAGGTTTTAATTTTATTATTTTGATCCCTATTTAACAAATTAATTCGCTACAAGTAGCTAGAGCCCCAATGTGGAACCCGATAAGAAATTTTAGATAGTTTAAATTAATAAAATAAATTTTTTAAACAGGCAAAGATTTAAAAGTGTAAACTGCCGTTCAAAAGGTCAACAGTAATCTCAGGTTTGGTCAAATTTTGATATTGCTATTAGAATTTTTGGATATTTGAAATTTTTTGATGCTAATCTAATTAGAGATATTATCACAGCATTTAAATATTATAATATATTTGAGCTTGTTTTTTCCAACCGATTAAAGACAAATTGGAAAATTAAAAATTATAATTAAATTTAATATATACAACTAGAATTACATAATATTATATTATTATACTCCAGCATTTTTAACTTTCTTTTCGGTTTTGGACTGTTTGCAAAATATAGCTCATATCAGTGGCGGCTTGTCATAAAGGGCGCAGGGGACGTACCCTCCCATCCCAAGACTAAAAACAATAGAAGGATAGATTTTCATTATAAATAAGTATTTTAAAAACTATTTCTTTTACTTTGTGCCCTCCCACTGGAAAATTTCACGAGCCGCCACTGGCTTTATATTTATACCTGTGGCTCACTCGAAGATTTCAATATTCTAAAGTGTATGAAATAAAATTTTTTTAATGATGTGAAAAATCGAGTGCACAGTGGGTAAAATATAAATTATCTATTAGGTAAATGCAAACGAAAGCTTACAATCAATTATTGTTCGTGTATATACATTTTGTTACATATATCTGCTTTTTATTCAACATTGTATTAGCATGAAATCATCTAATTGGACAAGCAGTATAACACGCGATATTAATTTTTGTTAATAAAGACTGCCCCGAAATAATGCTATCACTTTTAAGCTTATGCCTCATGTTCAATTTTTATGATATTTTCCAAAATTTACGATATTGTGTTCATAATAAGCTCCTAAAGGGCCTATTAATTTTGCTCTATATTCAGTACCTCCTCACCTTTGTTTTGGTTTGGATATCTTCCACTGTAGCCCAAAATGTATTGAATTTTATGGGGAAGACTGCATCACAATAATTCTACCCAGGCCAGGGTACGAATTTTCTAAACTGCCCAAAACTTGGTCCAATTCCAATATATTGGGGAAATAAAAGGAATTCAGAAAGCCGCAATAGAACACTGGTGCAGGGTTATTTTCACAACGTAGGTACCTATAATATTATATCTACTAGAATTTTTCTATAAAAATAACATTAAATTAATTGAAAATCAATAAATAAAAAAATCAATGAGAAATTCCACGGACCAATGAGAGAACTTTTTGACCAGACATAAAAAATTTAAGTTTTTGGGGGAGGGCCGGTAATAGTATTTTTAACAATAACACTTTATTTAACCTTGGAATTGTACAGCTTACCCAAGTAAAGTATGGCACACATTATCCTGCTTACAAGCGGATTTTATTAAATCATGATTATTGACGAATCTATGAGAAGTAACTAAAAGTTACAATGACAATGATGCCAGATTTATTTTTACAAATTAATTATTAAACACTGAGATTTGATAATAAAACCAAATACAGAACGCTGAAAATTTGCATTTGCAACGTTGCAAAAATCGTGAGCGGAAGGAAGCTTGGGATCTTGATATATAAATAACTATTAATTATATAATTTTTTGATGTTTTACTGATCACTACTACAAAACATAATTACTTACAACAAATTAATTAAATCATTTTTGTAAATTCAACTTACTAAAGTTATTAAGGAATTTTACCTATCCGTCAATAAATTATAAACATAAACTATTTAAAACTAATATAATTATATATAGATTTTATTTACATAATATTATAACTATTGGCACTTTTACCAATGGAAATTTTTGACTTTTTCTATCACTTGTATTTTAGAATTCTCAAAATCTAAAAATAATAATAATAACAGTCTTGTAAAAATATCTACCATAAGGAAGCTCTCTTCCACAAGTTTTCTTCTTTTAACTCCAAATATTTTACATTATTTCCTATTGTTCGTAAATAAGCTCGATTTACTTAATCCTAATATTTACATCACAATTTTTAATAATTCAGGTACGAAGTAATAACAAACCAAATTTTAATTACTTTTTGTCACTCCCCAATTCAGTTTCTCTATTCACATAAACGTGATTTTCTCCCGAGCCACTTACACTTTCACTATTTTGAGTTTGATTTATCTTATTATCTGGTGTAGGAATACTGTTCGTGGTTGCTAGTTGAGGTAGTTTCGAGGATGTATCACTTTTTAGGCTACGTATACTGGATCTTGGCACCTCGTAGCCGTCATTTTCTTCCGGACTATTGCTATCGTAGATTAATTCTAAATAAGTAGGTATTGCTTGGTCGCCTTCCGTTTGCAAAAACGGAGTTTGTTCTCTTTCCGACTCGTCATCGCTGCTGCCCTTCCACATTGCTGCTGCAAAAATTCAAAATTTTGATTTTAGAAAGGTTCCACGCAGACAGCAAGATCTCATACAGGTTAGTTAGTTTGAAAGTTAATCAGCATAGTTGCAAGAAAGTAAGTTTTTGTTTAACTTTGCATCTACATAAACGTAATCAAATTTTTTTACCTGGTCTTGAACTAAAAGCGTCTTGAAAATAAGCTCGGTTAAACACTCCATCAGAAACTGCAAAGCATATGTTAGTTTGTTAGCATGCGTTGCGATCATGAAATTAAATTTTGGAATAGCAAATTCAATGTTAATTGTTAGATTAATAAACAGGGGGATGAATAACTTCAATTTGCTATTCCACACAAAAATGGCAAAGCATTACATCATCCAGATTAACTTCTTCAAACGTGCCGGAAAAAAGCTACTTACATTGTGGAACTGTACTAATGTATTGCCCGTTGTGTGCCCCACTAACTGGATCGTTGACTGCATCCGTATGAAGGCTTTCCAGGATGGTTAGGCAAAATTTGAAAGTCGGTCTCCTCTCGGGTTCGGAATACCAACACTTGAGCATTAGCTCGTGTCTGTAAAATGTATAATTAAAACCTTTCCAATCCGAACGGTAACCACTTACAATTTTTCGGGACAATCGGTTGGTTTTCCAAGTCTTCCCCCACTTTTGACGTAATGCAACACTTCCAGATTATTTCTGGCAGGATATGGCTGTTGCCCTAACGTCATTATTTCCCACAAGAGTACACCAAAAGCCCAAACATCGGACTGGCAAGTGAAAACGCCATCGACCAATGATTCTGGTGCCATCCACCTTACCGGTAAGAGGCCTTCACCTTCCTTCCGGTAATAGTCGTTCTTGTAAATGTCTCTCGTCAAACCAAAATCTCCAATTTTCACAATTCGAGATCCCGGAATTGTCGACGACACCAAACAATTCCTACAGGCCAAATCCCGATGTACAAAGTGCATTTCTTCCAGATATCGGCAACCTTTTGCAACATCCACGCACATTTTTAACAAGTCAGTTAAAGTCAACGATGGAATTTTGGTCTGTAAATTCAATTAATTGCATTCCTGTTTCATTTTTCGTAATAGATCAAAAACTTACCGTAGGATTACGAGATGATCGTAAGTAAGTTAGAAGATCTCCTCCTTGCATTAGTTCCATGATGATAAATTGAGGATCGTTGTCAAGACAAACACCAAGCAATTGTAAAATGTGCTCGTGCTTGAAATGGCTCATCAGTTGGGCTTCTTGCAGAAATTCGCATTTTTCCGTGTCCGATGCTCCTTTCCGGAGAGTCTAAAGAAATTCCACGTTCAAAATTGCCTTAGCAAATCCAAAACCTTACCTTTATGGCTACGTTTACTTCCGTATCTTCGTCATTGATACTCCTTGCTTTCCCTTCATAAACTTCACCAAAAGCTCCGCTTCCGAGGAATTTCATCAGGGTGATTTGATCTCTAAAAATTACATTAACATATTATTTCCTTGAAGAACTTCCTGTCAGAAACATTACCTGCGAATATGCGGCAACATTGTAATTTCATCGGGCGTCAGTTGATTGGTCGTATACAAAATGTTAGTGTTATGAATCCACCGTCTGGGCAATTCCCTGAGAGTCGCCAATTCGACGTCAGGTCCTCTGGGAATGACGGCGACTTTCTTCTTTTTATCCTTTGTAAAGTACCACTTGCCTAAACATTTAAAAAATTATTTTTCGCTCAAACAAGATCAAAAATTCCTTACAGCAAAATAGACAGACTATCAGCAACACGCAGACTAATACTGGAATACCGGTAATAATAAGAAGATTAATTGGATCCTGTTTTTCTGCTATCTGGGCTGCCAGGTTCACATCGAAGTCTTCGCTTTCTTCGCTTGTGTCGCTCCAGCCGTAAGAGTTCAATGAAGAAACTCGGAAAGCATACCGGTATTGATCCTGCAGTCCATTTATTATCCAAAATGTGTCTAAATTTAAATAAACCATATTAAAAAACAAGAAGAACTAAACATTTGGAAGAAACGTACCCGTTCCATTATAGAATGGGACCCAGTTATATTCAGGTTCTTCAACGGAAGGTGCATTGTCATACCATGGAGGACGTTCGGCACTTCGTTTATTTCTATAATTTGGTAGCCTCAAACCTTCTAGGAAGTAAATTTCGATGGGAGCTCCATTCTCTTTCGATGGTTCCCACCAAACCTGATAAACGTCTCGTTTCAAGTGTTGAATTTTGGGCATTCCAGGACGAGACGGGCGATCGCCTAAAGTTTCAAAATTAAATCGCGTATCGCTTGGCCAAACGTAATGGTCTACGTAATCGGGATACGTCAGTAGCAGCCTAAACTTATACTGCGTTTTTGGTTTCAAGTCGTCCACCCTGATAGTCATGGTGTCATTAATTATACTAATGGAATCACTACTTATGTCCGAAAATTCGTAAGAAATCATTTCGGTATACTGAAAGGTAATTTTGGCGTAATCGTATTGTTTGATTTGGAGAAACAATTCCTCGGCGGTTCGTTTGATCAAAGTAATATTTTCGGGGTCAGGAAATGTTTTGATTTTTATTGTATTGCTGTCTCGGTAATTGTTGTTGTCTTTTATCAAGTCGTCAGTTTGGCTATAAGCTCGCACCAAAATGGAATATGTTTCGTTGGGCGACAATTTTTGTATCCATTCGGAAATATACCTTTCGGGACTTGCTACATTTTCAATCATCATGGTGTGTTCTCCTTTTTGTCGTATTCCGTTTATGTCGCCTTCCGTCTGCCATTGGATTTCGTACCACACATATTTTCCATTTATTTGTTCCGGTGGCATCCAACTCACTTTGACGATTGTGGGATTTAAAACTACCGCCGATATATTGCTTGGTTTGGAAGGAGCTGCAAAAATAGTTTTTCAAGCTGTCATTAACCCATTTACAAATATACTTACGGCCAATGGAAGTTTGAAAAATAACCTCCGGTCCCCTGGTTGTATTTTTCTGCATCGTCGTTGAAAAATAATTTTCGGCCACCAAATAGAAGGAATATTTAGTGTACGGTTGTAATTTACTAATTTCAATAACATTCTCGAACGTTGCGATCTCCGTACAGTTTTCATCGCAATAGGCATCATCCTCATCTCTGTAAATGGAATAATACACTTTATATTCCGTAGTCGGTACAGAAATATTTTGGCATTCATCTTCGATTTTAATTTCGGGCATTTCGAGAATCAAGGTAGAAGAGGTCTTTTGCACCAGCGTTGGGAAAAGATTTTCTTCAAAATTTGGCATTAAGCACTGATACGGAGGGTACGGTTGCATGTGAGATCCAAAAATTAAGATGTCTTGGGCAACGCCGAGATCGTTTGTTACAATTTTCGTCTTGTTTTTCTTAAGCGAAAATACCACGCTGCGGTTTAAGTTCGTCCAGTACAAATTCTCAAAATCAGATTTTAGAGTTTGCAGGGGAAAGTTATCGTTTATCAAAGTTCCATTAACCAGAACCGTGCAATTGCATCCATATTTATCGCCAGATATTATATTTTGGGATTCGGAATCTATGAAAATTAGTGCGGGATTGTTCTGGGAATCTGAATGATCTAAAGTGAAGGTTTTTTCAACATTTGGGTTAATTGGACAGCTACACGATGGAGAATTTGAATCGACGTTCCGTTTGTCGCGGAAGTGGGAAGAAAAAAATGCTTTAATATCGGTTCCGTCCGTATTGCTCTCCATTATATGGTATTCGTTGTTGTAATCGACTTCAACCCAATATAGTTTTCTGAAAAAGATGATTTATTATTTCGAAACCATCAAATGGACTGGCTTACCTTGTAAACGGAGATACTTCAATTTTTGGAATAATGGAAGAGGTTTTAAATATTTCCACGTTTCTTACGATTCCCTTTTCGATATGGTTCAAGTTCAGTTTAAAAATGGTGGTTTCCTGTTCATCGTGCTTGGTTTGGGCGTAATATAAACTTCTTTCCAACCAATCCACAGTTAAGCTGTAAGTATTTCCGTTTAGATCAGCAATTTTGCTTCGATTTAAGCTGACCAAATTAAACATTAGCAATTCTTGCATGTCGTTGATCCAAAAGATTATTTTCTCCTGAATTATGTATCCAATCTCGAGAGGTGTATTAATTGGACGAAGTAAGGTGTGATTTATATTTTTGTCGATGTCTTGGATGATAATCGACTCGTTGGATGCCACCAATAATTTTGGCAAGGGAAGTTCCGTACTCGTGTTGAAAGATATGATTTGAGATAGTTCTCCATCTCCCACCTCGGTGAAAGCTTGAACCTTAAAAATAGCGATAAGTATCTCAAAAAATTGGACCAAGAGGAACTCACTTGAAAGAAGTAGATGATGCCTTTCAACAGGTCGTTGGTTATGTACTCTCTCTCGTTTGATTTGCTCAACGCGTTCTCACAAACTTCGATATCGACAAAGTTTATGACAAACCAGCATTTTATCTTATATCCTTGTATGACCCCGTTCAAATTTTGGGGCTCATCCCACCGGAATGTAACGAGAACTTTTTCATCGTCACTCTGGTATTTATTGTGAGAAACGTAGGTGCGCAAATTTCCAGGAGCAGATGGGGTGGAAGGTGGGGAATATATTTTTGTACGCACTAATGGAGATGTTCCCCAATAAGTGTAGGCTTTTATGGTGATGTGCAATTTTGTAAACGGAGGAACCGTTTGCCAGTATTTAATGAACGGCGAGGTTGTGATTTTCTAAAAGTTACTCATCAGCTATGACTTATCGGTGACTAAGCTGTTTGTTACTTACCGCTGAACCGTTTCTTAGAAGATTATCTACTTTGATTTCGTAAAAAACTGTTCCATAGTTCACTTTATGACACGGTTCCCACGTTATATTAAACGAATTCCAATATCCCACTGCCTTTATTGTACTCTCGTTAATCGATTCCGGAATCACCGAGATATTATCGGTCAATTTGTTCGTTGTATCTGCAAAAGTCAAAATCAGTTTTCTTTCGGTGACTATCGCGAAACTTACTTGGCCAAGTGTGCAAAGTGGAATCCATCACGTAAATCATCGAAAGTTCTGCCAATTCCTTGCCGTTTATGTTAGCCACATTTTTCCCTCGAAGATCGCTAATCACCGCATTCTCTTCGTCCTTCAACCACAACAGACGATCGTTGAAATAGCAAAGAGGTCCTTGCATATCTGGTTTTTGCAAATTTGAGATCGATTCCGGAATAACTTTCGTACCAGCCGGAAAATATCCCGCCATTGGTGCTCGAAATAAATTTGATCCTTCCGAACTCCTTATGATCCAGTAAACCATATTGTGATCCATGTCGAGAGTTAAACCTATCACTAAAAAATTCCTTCAATAAACTTCACGTTCAAACAGCTATTCGGAAGCAGTCACCTTGTTTTCCCGAAAATAACTGAGCCGGATGGTAAACCATTCGATCTGCTCCATTTAACCGAGCGCATTCGACTGCGTGTCCAGTTGACCAGTACAAATAAGCTTGGGCGGCGTCAATATTTAATTCCTTAGCTAACGTTAAAATAGGCAAAGGTTCCTGCTGTGTTCCATTTAAATTTCCTCTTAAAATCTGCGGGAAATATTTTTTTGTTAGCGCAAAGAAAAATTTGAACAAATCAAACTCACCAACTGCTGTTTCGGATTAGACCAATATAGCTTCTTCCCAATCCAATCAATTGCGATACTTCCAACCGAATCGATGTCAAATATTTGTCCAAACTTATTGGTGTTCAAGTTGTGCCGAAATATTTGTGAGTTGTTGGTGACCACGTAGATTTTCTCGTTGTACCAAGCAACGTCGGTGATGAGGTAATCTTTTAGATATTTCTTTTGAATGACGGTTTGTACGTTTTCTCCAGTTGCATCGGATTTTAGTAAACCGTTTGCAGATGACCACAATATTAGGGGATATTTTCCATTTTTGGCGAGTTTCAGGGTTTTTCCTCGAAACTCCGACGACCAAGGTCCTTCGCCTAAGCTTGTGTAAGCAGCAGCTGTGATAATGTAATCGGTGTTTTCTTTCAAGTTTGTTATGGTCGATGAAGTGACGTTAATATTTTTATGAACCGTGACGTGGTTATTGTTCATTTGTTTGATGGACACCTCGTACGACCAATTCTGCCAAGCTCCTTTACCTTGTTCGCCCAATAAGTGTGGCGCCTTCCACGTTATCTTTACAAGTTGCGGTCCAAAAATGGCTTGCAGAGATGTCGGTGGATTAATGGGTGCCGGAGTGGGTTGAGAACTTTGCAGATAAACTATGACGTTTAAATACGGACGATCTCCTAAACCAGGGTACGCGTTGTGGTAGTAACATTTACAGGAATCGTGGTTCTCCTCGTAAAAAAACTCCTTTTCGTCGGTCCAATAGAAAGTTTTGTTTGCTATTGCCAGCGATGCAACCTTTTCCATTTTCCTCGTTATTATTTTAGGTCGAACATCGACAATTTCCTTGCTGAAGATTGAAAATCTTTTGTTAATTGCTTACGAGATTGTTTTAAAACTTACCCGTTGAACGATAGCGAATAAATTGTATTTTTTTCTTGGTTTGAACACAACAGACGATAATTCGTGTGGTCCACGGTGAAAGCTCCTAAATTTGGTTCCGACCAGAGGAGTTTAGGCCGTACGTCGTGTTGAATTCCATTGCTGATGTCGGAAAGGTCTAGACGGTAGAGACCTCCACCGCTTCTTCCCTGAACCACCCAAAATAAATATCTGGAAAAACCTCGAAAATTTACTTTCGGCAAACTTTAAAATCGGATTATAGTACCCATTGTAAGGATCCACTTCCACGTGATGAGGTTTGAATCGGAGACCGGCGATGGCAACTTGCATACCTCGACCATCCAAATCGCAGCGGGTGATTTGCCAAACTTGACGCTGGTGAGATACTTCGCCCAAGATGTACAACTGATTGTTTAACCAATCGACCGATAGCTTCAGCGGCAAAAAATTGATGTCGGGAGGCGATAGAATTGTTGTGATGATGGAATTGTTCGTAAAATTGGTGAAGGAGATGCGGTGGACATTGGATAGAGCGTCTGATACGAACAGCAAATTTTTATTTATGTGAATGGCGACCCCTGAAAAGATAGGTGGTTAAAGCAACATTTTCCAGGCTGTATGGTCAACAAAGATTGAATTCAATTGCGAAATTGAACTGCTGCTGTTGGAATCTACAAGTAAAACTGAGAGAAAAAATAACCACGCTTGGGGCCTGAAGAACAAAATCTGCAATATTGATGAAGTAAAAATTCCAATTTTGTATTTGTGAAAATTTCAGCTTGCAAGAGTTACATTTTTATTGTAAATTGTACAAAGAACAGACAGACACATTAAAAGCGCGAAAGACAAACAACGCAAAAAGCGAATGTTATACTCACAATAACATCGGCGAAGTTTCAAAGCCAATCTAAACTGCTTGAACATAAATTTTATCAGTGAGGAAATAATAAATCAAAAATTGTAGTTAAATTGTGACGCTAGCATGAGTAAATTTTAAAAAATACGCACCTCGAATTTTTTCCCTCGATCGGTACAGAATCACTGGCAAATCGAGCATGTTGATTCCTTGCTGCATCACCAGATGCTCCGAGGTGAAAATTAGAACCGGCTGCTGGACCTCTCTTACTGGAAAATGCGAAGCATTTAGAAAAATCAGTTATTTGTTAAAACATAACGTTTTTGAGACGTCTAGCAGGTTTACCCAAAATCAAAAGATGTTAAATTTCGAACAAGCTAAGAAAAATTTAAATAATCTAATAAAAATCTAATAAATATTATAATAATATATTATAATATAATCAATTAAATTGAAGATACTTCATTGATTATTTAATTTATGAAGATGAATAAATTGAAAGACTTCGCTGTAAATGTCAATATAATAATAATAAAATATACATTTTACTACAGCATTACAAATTAATAATACCATATTGTTATTTAAATTGTACACAATTCATAAAAAAAGAATATGTAATTTGAAGTTTATTGGATAAAATGACATATAGTTTATATTTTAAATTCACACATAAATCACATATTTTATAAACCCTCATTTCCAACGACATGTTTGCAATGTAATGATGTAAAAAAATAATTTAAGATTTGAAGCAGTGGCGGATTTCCGAACAGGCGCAAGAGTCGCGCGCCTGGGCCTCATAAATCCAGGGGGCTCAAAATTCAGCTCTCAAAATAAAATAAAGTAATTTTATCTAACTTTTTTTGTAATGAAAATAATTAATTAATAATTATCACAGCTTATTTCATAATTCATAAGAAATTATGGCATAGGGAAAACACATTGAAAATTTACCAATATAAAATAACAACTGATGTGAGTAGTAAAAATATTTAGATTGGGCCTCAAAATTAAATTACTCCAGGAGCCTCTCAAATGCTAAATTCGCCATTGACAATAACCTTTCCCAACTCCTACTGAGTTAGGCCAAGTATTTCAGTTGCAGGTTAAACCAAAAAATTTGGGTTAAACAATGAAATACGTTGAAAAGCTGTTTTTTACGCAATATCATTGGTTAACCCACACTTTTTGGTTTAACCTGCTACTGAAAAACTGGGCTTGTTTGTCAAGTTTGGTTTAAATCGTCAAAGGATCCAAGAGCGTATAAGAGACGAAGAAACAAACGAAGAAATATTCAGTTTTATGAAAAACACACCACGTGACCATAAAAGAGCGTTTAAACTAATCATTATTTTTGGTATAAATTTAAAACATTAATTTTTGGTGTTTTGGATTAAAATTTTTAGAAAAAAAAAATTCCACATGTGTTACATACACATAAGAATCATTCAGTGAGTTTTTAAAATTATAGTCAAATATCCTATAAGAATCTCGTTAATAGAGCGCAATTTATGCGCGTCACCTAATTTCATGAGAAATTTTGATTTTTTATTTAAATAGGAATTTTAATCTTTCAGAACAAATATATCCCCAACCAAATATGAATATCAGCCCCCCCCCCCAGTAGTGCACTGTAGAATACCCTTAAAAATTTTTTTCTTATGCAAAAAAAATAAACTTCTACAATTACTACATACGGAAATAGAAATTGTAAATAATATTTTGGTACAATACCCAATCAAACTTTATCTAGGCGGCATCAGTTTGAAAATCATTTCAAGTGAACAGGGCAATAAATAGTTCAATTTGGAAATAACGGCAAACAAATATGATAAGAGTAGACAAATACTATCTTAATACTCGTTCGCTTCAACTAATTAAAATTATCAAATTATTATTAATTTTTTCTGTGATTTTTTTCGCTCTCTGAAATTCAATTGGGTTCTGCTTTGGAGCAATGGAACCTGGCAAAAAGCGATTAGGGATATTCCTCGGTCATTTTGTAAAATATTAGTTCCCCAAAACTATTTTAGTGGAGCCTAAACCAGACGGAAGCATCGTGCCATGGTAAATTTACCATAATGCCAGAAATTAAGTAAAAGCAGAATTTATTTGTTGTGAACCGTAACCAATCATTTAATTATCAACATTAAAACAACAACATCACTATCGGTGATGTGCGTCAGTGGAATTTTGTGTTTTATATCTTCGTCGTATTTTTAGAGCATGGGCATACAAAAATGTACAAACCTTGTTCGGCAGGAGTAGACACCAAGGCTTGTGCTGAAGGTCCAGTTCCTACCCCGTTGGTCATGCTGACCGACAAGGTGTAATTTCGTGACGGCAGTAAATCTCGATACATGTAAAAGTTATTTTCAGCCGGTATGTCCTAATGAAAAATAAAATGAGTTTATCATGAAATTATTTCTAACATAAAAAAGCATAAAGCAAAGAACGCCACTACAACAAAGCAAATGGTTACACCAAAGGCAAAGACAGTACAAGACATACACAAACAAAAAATTAAAAGGAAAACTGTTAATGTAAGTCACGGAAAAATTATTATTTGTTTACAGAGAAAGAGTAGAGCGAAAGAAATTCTAGTGCCGGAAGTTTGGCTGCAAAAACGAACAACTCAAGCTTTAAATTAGAAACTCGTGGCACACCTTCAGTGCCGAATATCCGTTGTTGTCAGTTATATGAAGCACATAGGAAAGGAGAGGGCCATGTGGAAAAGGTCCAGGTTCCCAGCTCACGCTGATATGGGTACAATCAATTGGTACCGCGCGTACAATAATTGGAGGCGATGCAGGCACTCCAGCTGGCAGGGTGCTGATAACCACACTAGGCGCCGAAACTATTGCTTCACTGTGGGGAGATAATTGGAGCGCCACGCGAAACTGTAAAAATTAGTTAGGTTTGTTGAGATTCTTAACTTTTCTCCGACTTACCCTGTACTTGGTGTAAGGTTGTAGGTTATCGACCACGACGGTGTCGTTGGGTCCCCAAGTGCGGTTTCGGCAATATTGCCATGACGCAGCGTGCTCTTCGTATCTCCATTGGACAAAATACGTCAAGTCCGAATGTCGCGCTTCGGGGAACTTCCATTCCAGCTTTAGAGAAGTTGCGGTCAACGAATCCGCCACTAAAGCCGGGGCCAAAGGTGTTCCCAAAGTGGCGCGCAGTTGGCTAAAATATCTCGTAAGGGCATCGTTACACCCCATCACGCAATACAATTCTTTGGGTGACGGTGGTTCCACCGTACCGTTCTGTAAAAAAATTATCTCAAAATTCTAAAATTGGCGTAGAGATGAAATTAGTCAAATTAAATTAATAGCTTAAAATTTCTAATAGTTAATGACGATTATAATTATTTCATCAATAATTTAGAAAATTTAAATAAACACGATAATATGTTATTTACAAATTAATTGAAAATATGTCAGGCAAAAACTCGACGTTATTAGATAATTAATTGAAGAAAGATAATCCGACGTTATTATAAATCGTAAAAAAATAATTAATCAACACCAATTTTTTCTTCGAGTTGTTTGATAAGTTGTTAAAAATTTTCAAACATAATATTTGTTTCTAAAATAGAATGTAAATACTCACGCAGACTGTTTGACATGAAGATTCCAATGCATACTTGAACAGCTTACATCCTTCGATACACTGAAACGAAAAAGGGTTGGTTAAATGAATTTTTCGAAAATATCTCTTTTGGGCTATCCAAAAAAATTTAATTTGGTACAGAAAAATCAAGCCCAATTTTTATTTGCAGCGTAAAAATTATTCATAATTTTATGGTCAACTCCAATTAAAAAGGAAGTAGTAATTAAAATGCATTTTAATTTAAGAGACCAAAACAAAACATTTGTAAAATTCTCACACGGAGTGACACTTATTTTTATTAAATGTGAGAATTTGTAGTGGAAGTAATACTCATCCGCCCCATGTATTATTTTCAACGATACTTTCACCTCATAAGTAAAATAATCCGGATTAATTTCAGTATGGACTTGCTAAAAATTATTATTTTTCCCACGTTTTACGAGACGTCCTGTATAGATTTGCATAATTTTGGTCTAATTAAAAAACTATCGGTGTTGTTTGTACAAGGGGCAAATAATTTATTCGCCCCCATAATTAACAAATTGCCGAGGTCCAACGACTTTTATTATCGTCACCTATATGAGCTTAAATTATTTGTATCTAAATTCGGATGCACTTAAATTATTACTGGTCGTTTGTTAATATAAGCAATTCTCTTTAATTAATTCAATGAATTCTACTTGATTAATTAGGTACCATAAATATGTCGTATTAGCATCGTTCCTTTTATTTCTGCTTTTCTTTTCTTTTTCTGAAGTTTTTTTAATCATTCGTAACTGGGTGTAATTAAATAATGACCCTGTATACTAATGATAAAACTATTATTTAAATTAGGTTTTTTAAATAATTAATTTACATTTCGAAGAAGTGCTTGAAAAACGCCGATAATTGGCTTGCGTTTAAAATTATTAACAGAAAGAATTCAGAACAAAATTTTGTAATATTTTTATTTATTGTATTTATAAAATAGAAAAAAAAAGAAATTAATTGGGGGATCGTAGTTTTATACATATTGCAGTGTTTTCTTTCGTATTTTAATAAAATATTTAATTTATTTCATAAATGCTAATATGCGAATATTTTAATTAAACGTTGCAATTTAATAATTTAATATTGTACAGTATCTCTGGAAGGTCTGGGGGTTAGGAACACCCTCCATTTTACCCTTTGCTGTATATTCAAGCTAAATAACTAAGAAGTTCATCAGTTAGCACTGCTGGAGAGTATTCCATACCCCCAAAGCCCCCAATCTCAATATTACGACTGATATCGCATTTCCAAATATTGGAAAACGAACATAATATGAATTTTTATAGAAAAATACATTATTTATCCCTCAGAAAAAATTATCCTGATCCATTTTAAACCCATCTTATTTTTATTTTCTCAAACCTATCGACGCTGGCTTCTGTAATCCGGTACAATGCCTTTTTAAAATTATTTAATTAAAAAATAAAACACATCAAGCTTAACAAGCTGCTATTTGAAGAATTAATTTATACCACCCTTCGCGTTGAGTGTGAGAACGCGTACGAAAGGGAATCCCCATAAGAAACTTTAAATTAAATAATAAAATCGTCACTTTTTGGCCAATTCGGGCAAAATAACTGGAGTTATGGAAATAAACTTTGCCAGACTTGTAGATCGCTGAGCTTTAACGCTGCAATTTAGTAAAATAAAACAGACGAGTTGCCTAATTCCCGACTTCCTCATTAGTTCATTCATAATGCGTATTGTATTAGGTCGTAGGATCCTCCCAGCACCCTTTGAATTAAATATGATTACCGTTTGATTGTAGGGTAACTTACAACGGACAAAAAATTTGATTAATTTTCCCTGGAGTTTTTGTCCACAAAAGGGAAAATGAGATCTAAATAGCGGAAATCAAAGCAATTCTAATGTAAAATCTTCTAAATGGAACAAGAACTACAATGTAAATATTATGCAAATGATCCACTAGAGGAAAAAGGCGATTAAGAGATAAGTTTTCTCATGCCAACCACAGCTTCAAATGTAAACAAAAACATTTCTATCTTTGGAGCCACAGTTATCTTCGAAGTGTTGTAGGTCATAATGGGTCCAAGTAGTCTGACCTTAGATTTTAACATAAACTACGTTCGCAAGCGTTTCATTTTTATTCTTTTCCAAATTTTACTCTACAACAAACGAAAATTTAGTTCCTTGTTAATTTTTATTTTGGTTCCCTTTTTTTAATTAACCATCTCAATCCTTGACTGTATAATTAATTTTTCAAGTGCGGAGTATATGGCAGTTTTTAAGGGGTTAGGCTAGCAAATCGAAACGCGGGGTCGAGGATCTCCAAAAATTTTTCCACGAGGAAACTTTAAATTATTTAATGGGCCTCATGAAATCAGAGTCTTAAAGCGTTTGCTTCATTAGTTTGTTTATTAATTTAAAATTTAATGGATATTTAAATTTTTTTATAAATTTTTGATCTGATACTAAAAACGTATAGACAAAGGTGAACCCACAACAAGGTCGTGGGTTACGCTTCACTACCATGGATAAAAAGTTAAATGGATTATCCTTATATTCTTCCATCGCCGGTCAACACTTGACAAATCCAAAAAATCAAAGCCGAGTTGAAATTTTGGAAAATCTCTAATCTTCCATCCCGAGTTTTATATTTTTTTCCAAAGATGATGATTCATTGGGCCAGTAAACATTGTCAATCAAGGTAATTTTTTTATCACTTTTAATACTAAAACCGCATTATTAAACACTTTGTTGTGGATATTTCATTTAGAGGAAATATTTAGCTGATTAATCAATTAGGAGAAGTGTTTGTATGTAATCGTTAAATTGCTCCAACTGTCATGCCATTGTAATTTAAAAATTCTTTAATAAAAATACACCATTACATCAGTCGCAGAATTTTGTGTATGAGCTTTTATTGTTGGCCCAAAACGCTAAGGATGAAAGGAGAAGGAAAATAACAATGTGAAAGGTCAACAAAAACTAATTGTGATGCGGTTTAAATGGGCAGTAAACATACTCAATTCTCGAGGACACTTCGGAACTATTGTGGTTCTTTAATTCAATTTCAAGATTATTTCTAAATGGACTTCTAGACACGCTTAGCGCCCACTTAACATCTCTTGGATTGCATCTGCCTTAACTTCTTAAGAAGTAACTAAGATCATTGACCATAATGAGACTTTTAATTGTAAAATATGCACATGTTACTCAATCTAATCTTAATTCGACAAAAAATTCGCTAAAATTAAAGTTTTAGAAATCAAAATTGCATGTGTTCAGTAATGGACGCTCTCAGTCTAACAGTCTCATATTTCATGTTCATCCAAATAATAAACGCATGAGTTAATCGATAATTTTATTTAGAAATTTATAACAATAATTTATTAGAAGTATCTCGTTAATGGCTTTGATAAACATGTATGTACATTAATTAATATTGTTACTTCTGTCTTGAGATAAACAAAGCCGTTACATAACAAAAAGCTCGCATTCTATAGGTCAACTGGTACAATAATATTTTTGGGCTCGGTTTAAAAATAAAGGTACCCTTAAAAGTGTTTGTTTAAATTAGGTTTAGTATTTTAGTTGGATGGTAACAAATAAAAGGAAGCTTCAAAAAAGAATTCGACCGAGTCTATTTTTGTTCAAGAGGAAGTAACGCCAGGAGCAGAAAACTTAAAAATTTTATTGTCATCTAAAATATACGCATTTGAAATCCATTTGCATAAATTTTAAACTTGAACTCTAAATATTTCATCTCAGATGACGTTTTCTGGAGAAACAGACGCGGTTTGTCTTTGAAGATGCCCTGGCGCGCACCCTACCTGTTAAAAATCCAGTCCTGTGGAGTGGACTTGAAAAACGAAGTGTTCAAAAATTATTTTGAAGAGTTAAGATTCAGAACTTCTTCTCATGAATTTTCTCAAAAGTGAGCATTGAAATTTTGATTTAGCTTGATTTGTCTGAACATTCAGGTACATTGAGGTTCATGAACTGTCTACGATGATAATTTTATATTCTCGTATTAGCACGTGAACGGTTTATCGCGATTAAAGTGATCCTACAACCTCTGGTTATCTTTACAATGTTATTTCTGGACAAATCACTTAAAATTTAGCGTCAAAAGAAGTCGCTATATCGCAAACCTTGCCGTTAGATTGTCGGCTTGGACTTAAAATTTTCAAAAATGTTTTTTGAAAACTAAAACTGCAAAGTTTTTTTTAGAAAAATAATTTAAGAAAAGTGTGAAGCGATCAAGGAAACCGGTAGAATTGCGCATTATTGGGGGAAATCCTGACTTTTTTCTCTAGTTATTTAATTACCCCCTTTCTTCATCCTATAATCGGTTGTAACCCTTCTAATTCTTTCAAAATATCAGAAATTTTTTGTACCATTTTATGGTCCGGTCCGGTCTCTAAGACAACTTAGGAGGAATTTCCAAGCAGATTGCTTTTTCGCGACATTAACAAATTAAAACTAATAATAAAATCTCCACGACCGGGGATAGAATGATCCCCTAGCAAATGATCCCTTTAACAAATGAACCCCAATTAAATGATTGAAATATACTTTAAACTCCAGAACAGACCTGTGTTTGCACGGACTTCCCATTTAACGATGTCGAGGACAATTGATTGCGGCCGATTCTGCCGGGACAAAACACCGCAAGTTGAAATTCAAGAAGTCAAAATGGGCAGTGGCGTGCCCACGTGGAAGCTAGGGAGCTCGAGCCCCACCCGCTCTTGTCCATAGTGCCGCCCTAGCGCCCCAAGTAATAATCAACGGTCTCAGATTTCGACAAATTTCTTTGAAAAAGATGCAGTATATAGGCTCTAGCATACATAAAAAAATCCGGTAGTTTTTCCAAAATTTTCATAAATATTTTCTTTAAATTCAATTAACAAAATTGTTTCCTAGTGATTGGCTACACACTGCAGGTTGGAGGAAGAGCCGGTGAGTTTTACTTAACAAAACAGACGTAAATTTTTTTTTGAATTACTTACAAATAGCAAAATTTAGAGCGCCGCGATCCTCGCTCGGGCGCTCCGAGTCGTTTTGACAGGCGCTGAACTCGCTAAAAACATGCCTGAAGTGTGACCGAACTCAAAAATAACAGAACTTGAAAGCTGGGATATTAGTTTTCATGCTAAATTCGGCCATAATTAACCGAATACAATCAAAAGTATCCAGGGGGGCATGCGTACAGCAATTATAGGTGGGCCTAATTTATTCGTACAACCTCACCTCATCTGAAAGGTTAAAATGTGCTTTTTCAGAATATTCATTGGTGCGAACGGTGCCTTTGCACGGGGCGGCAGAATTCTTCAGCGGAAAATTTTCGTGTTATCGCATGTGAAATTTTGAATATTTTTATTAAATGTCAATATCCTCGAAGCCACCAGAAGTCTAAAATAACGAAACTAGAAAGACGAGGACTTGGAGCTATATACCCATTAAAAACATCCCCGAAGTCGCCAGAACTTCAAAATTACCGAGCTATAGAAATTTTTTATTCCTACAAATTTCATTAGTTACATTGAAAATCTAAGCTAATTTGTTATTTTATTTTTGTATTAAATAAAAAAATTAATTGATTAATTTAAAACAAATAGAAAGGATCATTATTAATTTTGGAGATTATTTGACACCGGGATCAATTCGTCGCGAGGCCAATAAAATATTTTCTTATCAATTTCAAGTTCAATGGACTGTCAATTTGACTTTAAAAAAATACAAAGGTTACCAAAGAGTGATGGACTAGTGCGGCCTTTAGGCCGCACAAACTAGGTAATCTAAGACATTTCACATTTCTAAGGTAACTACTGAGGTTTTGTTAAGTCAGTTATTCAGTCGAAACATTGCTCTTTCTCAGTAGCAATCGCACCATGTAAGAATTTAATAACCAGTTTATAATCATAATGGTTTTCACGGCAGATATTTACTTGGATTGCCATTGCCTGCGAAGGGAAAACAACCAGAATATAACTTTTACTTCGCTCAAGCTTTATGTGTGAATCTCATCTCAAAAAATTGATTATGTAAAATCCAAAATTTCTATTCTAAACAGGCTATATCTATGAACCAACAGAATATATACAAATTCTTCCAAATATATCAGGTAAATCTATGACTGAACACTGGCGGCTTTCATTTACAAAGGCTGATGTGCAAAATTCCAAATTTAATATTGGGCTAGTGTGCAATTGTCACACCTACCACACATGGAAAGCCGCCAGTATGACTGAAGTATGTCTGTTGTTGCACAAGACTATAAGTTGTGAAAAATTTATCATGAACAAATTCATAAATACAATGACTTTTTTCATGAATACTATGAATTTTTCATCAAAATGATGAATTTTGTTCATAGGCGTAAAAATTATGAACTTTTCATCAACTATTATTTTCAAGCAGGTAAAAAAACGCCATCCGGAAAAAACAGTCCCTCCGCATCTGAGACGTGGCAAAAAAATGCAGCTTATGAAGTTAGGTTAGATTCTAATTGAATTCTGTAATCATTAAGTGCGTTTCAGAGTTCTTGGCACCATGATATTATTTGTAATATTCAAATTGATCTACTAAAAATGATTGCCGATGACGTGTAAATCCGTTGCCGTACAGGAAGCGGATCTTTGCTTTGTGAACTAAATGAATGTCATACTTGTTAATGAAATTGAATATGTAGAACCAAAATTTTTATCAAATCCTCAAACTTCAGATTCAACAATGACAGTCGTTTGAATTGTTTCTATTACTTAGATGACGTAAGTGCCAAGTTTCAAGATTGCCACTATAATTGCCGACAATTAATTATTATTACAAAAATGGAAATCCTTAGAATGTTACAAAGAATTATCAAGCTAGCGTAACAAAATAATGACACACGCTTTCAACATAATAAAATGTTTCAAATTGTTGTAAATAAAACAACTCACCTTGTTGATGCTGCATTCGTAGCCGCAATCGAGTTCGTAGTGCCTCTCATCGGTTTGATTCTGAAAAAGAAAAAAAATTCAGCCAAACTAGAAAAGCACTCGCCTAAAGGCACTGAGTATGAATCCTGATAAAATTTCACCGCAAAACCGCATTCTGAAGCCTCAAATTTCAAATCTCGCCGAGCAAAACTGTCAGTATACTGAAGCTTCAGGCGAAAATCATTTTATTTTATCAGAATTGGCACTGATTAGACGGACTTGTTGAAACATGAATATTAAAAAGTACAATACAATGAATTATCAGCATTGAAGAAAATACATTCGAGAAATTAATGTTTAAATATTATCAGAAGCGCGCAGTTTGCATAATCAATTTTTTTCAGTGAAAGTAGAACATAACTTATCCATTTTATTTATAACTTGTAAATCAGACGTATACTGCGTACGAAGTCTGCCGCTTAACCGCACGACTAATTAGGGCAAGTGCATTCAGTGTGACAGTGATAACATCAATATTGATTTTACAAATTGGGTCTAAATTGTTGTTAATAAATTAAAAAGTATAATAGAAATTTTAGTGCTTAATACCTTTTATCATTGAAACAGCCTTGGGTTTTGCAACAATAATAATAGAGGCTACAAAAGAGCACAACAATTGTTATATAAATAGTTTCTAATGAACCTTTTCCTTATCCAACTAAAATACCCAACAAAAAGCGTTTTTTCGACAAATTTTAAATTAATTTCATTTGGGTGTTTCAATTAGTTGCACATTTCCCATCGCGATTTGCAGACGGTGGAAGTCTTGCGGTAATAAGAAAATGGGAAAAAAATTATAATTACAGAACACGGTTAACTCGGAAGCTAAGTTCCTGTATATACGATTTACCCTAAATTTATGTTGGAGAAATTATGCAAGAACAAAGGGTGTGCTCACCAATGCGTACGAAACCGGTACAAAATGATTTGGAGCGTTAAGGAATGGTCAGGTGTTATTACCTGTAACTTCCTGATAATTTAACAGAAAATTGAAAAAAATCAAAACGCGCCCACAAAACAGGTGAATTAAATGGTTTCATCCGCTCTATGATGAAAATTTTTAAATTCCGAGGACATATAGGGTTAGTATCCTCCCGAAACATATTAAATTTTTAGGAAAGAAGTGGTTTTTTGAGAAAAACAAATATCAATTTTTTTGAAAATATTTTGGTTTTTGGAAATATTTTGAATTTTTATATTTCTATATTTTGCTATTTTTTATGTTATACACCGAATTTTCTACGTATTATTAGCTCCAGATCAGCTCCACCCAGCCTACATGATTTGAGATTTAAAAATCTAATTTGACCATAAGATCTCAATCTGCTGGTTAGGAAAAATTGCAGTTTGGAATAATAGCAGATGCATGCAATGTCATTCATCTCCATAATATGAATTGGCTCTAATGTGGTCGGTGAAATCATACATCATAGTATGAAGGCTGTTACTAGCCCGTGGAGAGAATCTGCAAGAACTTAAAACCCACGCAGTTCTTGATTTAGGTTAACAGAGATAATTTAACTATTCGAAAAGCTTCCATCATTTGCTTTGAGCAAAGAAAGAAAAATACTGGACTCCTTGCTTTTTTTCCAATTCTCCTCCGATTATTTCACGTGCAAACAAAGGGAGTGCGATTAAGCCATCGACTTCCGTCTGTTCGAAACTTATTCGTCTGTGGATACGTAAACATTTTGGGGATGAAACCAATTGGTTTATCTTAAAAAATAAATTGTGAACAAAAATGTTACAGGGGCTTAAAATGACAAAATTAGGGCGCTGGTTATTACTTCATTAGCTACTGGATGTCATGTACTTAACGTGAAGTGGCAGTTGATGTAAACCAGACACCCTCATGTAACCTATCCGTCACTAAACAAAACTGTTTGTTCAAAATTGAGCAGAAAAAATTAAAAATACCGCCGCCACAAAGTAATCAAATTTTGATTCCTAAAAAGCACCGCAAGAATAAGTACACGGAAAAAAATATGTAACTTTTGATGAACAGGGTAATTAGTCTGCAGACGCCCCTATTTATTTTAAAACTTGGGAGTTTAAAGTTGTGTTTGCCTAACGAAGTGGAGGAATAAAAAACATCTAATGAAATTTGATAAAATTTTCTAGTGTCAATGTTAACGGCCAAATTAGATTTTTGAACCCAACACACATACGCAACATAAAAAAAACACAAATCACACCGACAACAATAATTTAATAAGAAAAAGTGATATTAAATAATTACAAAACAAAATGATCTTATTTTAAAATTAATAAACTTTATTATCATAAAAATTACTTTATTGAGATAACCCCGATTTCAATAAATAAAAAATATAGTATAAATATAAGGAATGTAATTTTATCATCTTTTACATACTTAAATACGTAAAGCTATATAAATTTTCTATTCAAATGGTATTTACGACCGAAATTTCAATAGAAAATATTAAATTATGTCTTCGGTCGCCGCGACCTGGTCGTCGCGACCGTACAAAACGTAAACTTCCGTTTTGCGTTCCTGCCTACATCCGAGAAACTTTCTCGATTTTTATTCATATTTTGTAATTTTACCTTGCTTAGGAGCTTACCTTGACCTACTAATTGTGGTTCATCGGACTTTTTGTTAATTTTTTCAACTTTCTTTGTACTCAAGCTTCTAAGAAGGTAAGGCAGTCTTTCAACTTTTCTTTTATAGACGAGAAAATTTTCGAAAAAGTAAAATAGTTGAAGTTCTGGATATGCGCGGGCAGTTCCGGAGAGTTTTGAAAAATTTTGAAAACAATAAGCTTTTCAACGTATTCAAAATAAACTTATTAATTTATTAAAAAATAAGTGGTTTTGGAAATTTAAAAATTAAAGACAGCATTTTTCAACAATATACAAGAAAGTCAAGAATCTATACATTTTCCAGCCAATGGTAGTCAAAAATCCGGTATATCAACTCTCGCGATGTCACGTGAGAGATTCCTGACTTACCATTGGTTGAAAGATACCAACTAACTGGCGGGAAATAAATTTCGATCACATATATCTTCCAAGTTCATAGATAATACAAAGTATACTGTTTTGGTAATAAAAAGAGGCAGCGTAAACAGGTCGAAATAGATTAAATCTAAAAAAAATTTAATTATTGTTTTTTATCGGCCTCAGTTTTTTTCTTATTTTTCATTTCTGTTATTTTTTTAAATTTAATTACATTAATATCTATGATATAAATTTAATTGTTTGATAGCCCCATACACGAAAATGGAAAATTCATTTTGAGCTCAATTTCTGGGCATCCCCTCATTTAGTTGCTAACGAAATTTTGTCAATTTGGAAAAAGTTGAAAGGATTATGTAAATAAAGGCTTAACTTTTTTTTAATTGCACCCACAATCTTCGAAAGCGATACATCTATCTTAATTATTATGTGTTTGAACTTAACAATATAAACATAAAGCGATTTTATTTATAACATTTTAACCTGTTATGGTAATTTGGTCACTTAATATGCAAAATTAAATAAAATGTATAACAAAATAGCAATAAATTGTTGATACGGATAAAAATTAATTAAGATTGTGGTAATTTAACGATTCGTGTTAATTAATAACCTTCAATCTGGGGATTTTCAGGTCAACATAATATTATAGATTTTAAATTTTACGTTCAGATTTTACTGACAATAAATTCAACAGGTTATACAATCTTGATTTTAGTGCAGGCGCAAGGCCATTAAAACTACCTCAACATTTGGGGTAGGAAAATCCAAAAGTCTACAATTTAAAAGTTTTCCAAAAATGCATGGCCAATTATTGACAATTATTGACTGATTCAACTAGTAATTGGCCACAGTTAATTTTTTAACCTGCTTTTATTTGTTGATGTTTATCTTTGAATATCAGTAATTCAATTTTTAAAAAATCAGTTGCGGAGCCAATAATAATTTTCAATAGGCCAAAACAAAATTTTGAAAATTCTAAAAGCGTTAAAAAATTATTTACCTGTAACGGACATCTTTGTATGCATTGATGTTCAATTTCGACAACAATCAACTCTGTAACGGCCGCAGTCAGGTTGAAAAATATAAAAAGGATCACCACGTGACACAATTTTAAATGCATGTTGAGCATATTGTTAGGTAACGAACACGTCTTTAAAACAACATCACCTCTTTTTAAAATAATTTTGCATTATTGTCGAAATTTTGATTTAGCACGTGCCAGTTCGGGGCAACAATAGCGCGCAACAATCGACAGGAAAAAAGTAATTTGTTGGTGGTAAATTAATATACCAAAAAAATTTGCGAAGGTTTTATGCAGAACAAGACAACATAATTTAAATTAATGGTTCGATATAATAAATAACAAATAAATAAGACAACTCGCGACACTCGCACAAGTGCGCGATTTCAAACTAACTCGTGTTTAAATTTTCAGTAGGCGGGACGCACACAACGCCCCCTCCATAGTTTAGAAGAGCAAGTGTATGAATGAAAAATAATTATATACTCAAACAAACCTTAACAACTTCCGCTTCTACCTAATTATTTATATTTTAAATACTCAATTTAAGTTCATTAACAGAAATTGGTTCAATTTTAAATCTTTAATCGGGTTTTTCTTCCAAAGTGTCGGTAATTGTTAACACCATCACTCACTTTGATCTTCCAAGAGGAGATTGTTAATTTTTAATTACCTAAATTGTTATTAATTGCTTTATTTAAGCTAAATGTTACGTTACCTTTCCGCTTCTTGTCAAATTTGTTGATGGCCAAACTTGAATTGCTTTAATAAATTTGCTACCGTGTCCGAAAGTAAATAAAGGAAATGGGATGTAATAAAATACTAGGTAGATATTCAAATGTTTATTAAATAATTTCTACCAATTGTTTTGTGCTTTTGTTTATATTCCGAGCGTCTTTTGTTTACAATTTTCTAACTGTCATTGGGTATTGTTCGAGGTTTACTATTCTGCCCTAAAGAACTTTAGTTTTCCATTTGAAAACAATTTTCTTTCTTGCAGATTTAAATTTTAACTCAACTAGAGTGATTAATCCTTTATAAACATTGGTGTAAATTTGAAAAAATCATGATTTTGGACTTATGTTTAAATTATGTGTTCTGATTGGCCGAAATAAATATCATATTTTAAACAAAAGCCAGCATGTTTTCCATCAACCCTGCCCTGGTTGAACAGAACGCCTCTGTATGTTTCAAGTTGATGACAGATTGGCAACATAACCTTAAAATATTTACTATTCAAGTGAAATAAATTTCAAAATTTGGATAATGTTTGAAAAGCGAATTTTAGAATAAATTTAAATATGGCCGGTTATGGTAAATATGTTATTTTTAATTTAACTGTCAACTCTTTCACAACTTAACTTTTAGCAGATGTCGAAAATTACACCACTTACGACACCGATGCACAGGAGCATTTAGAGGCTGATGAACAACGTAAATATAATTTAGCTAGCGATTCGGACTATTACGACCAACTTCCAGGAGTTAAGGCTCTAGTAATCGCAGAAGACCTTGACATCAACGACGCATTTGACAATTTGCTACTAATCGAAGAAGGTTTGGGTACCGTAGGTTTTCAAGAAGGCTACCATAAAGGTGTCGCAGAAGGAAACGTCGAGGGGTATCACTTAGGGTACCACAGAGGTGCCGAATTAGGTGCAGAGTTGGGTTACTATTCTGGTATCGTGGACAGCTACTTAGAACATTTAAAAGACCAAACAGGTCCTAAAATCGATAAGATTTTCAAAAATCTCGTAGTGTTGCAGTCCCTCATTGTTACTTTTCCGAGGGAAAACTCAGAAGAAGTCGACATTCTAGATTTAATGGATAATATTCGTTGTTTGTATAAAAAAGTATGTAGCTCTTTGAAGATTAGTTCTATTTACCCGGAAGCTGATAAACTCAACTTTTGAAAATGATGCAAAGCAAAATTATACAAAATCGGATATCAACCATAACGTCATTCCTCACTCCGTTGTTATCACTCGCAAGCAATCATATGGTCGATTATTTTAGTAAAAATTTGTACGAAAATTGTTTATCTAGTAATTTACGAGATGAAATACAATTGGTAGGCTACGACGAGGTTTTAAAAATAATTTTAAGTAACGAATTAAATTCATCGACTCCTTTATTGAACTCTTTCATTATGAGCTGTGAAAATCTGCAATTGTATAAAATGGAAGACGTTTGTTTACCACAGTGCAACCTGGATAAGAAATTGTTAGAATGGGATTGTGATAATCTTCCGAGTTTTAAACTAAAAACTCTCTCGAAACAGAAAAAATCCCACGAAGTTGAAGTGTTGGCGAAAATCGCCGCTTCTCTTAGCAGTCACAAGAAAACTACGCATTTAATTGATATAGGCGACGGTAAAGGGTACCTGAGTTCCACATTAGCTCTGCACTACAATATTCCAGTGTTAGGAGTTGATTTTAACTTTAAAAACACAAATTCTTCAGTGGAAAGAACAAAGAAGTTTGTGAAGACATTGAAAAAGTCCGTTAGTGATGAACAATTTTCGTATCGACAAATCACTCATTTTGTGACCGAGAGGACCGACTTCAAGCAGTTGGTTTCTGATGTATTTCTAACCAATGGTGAGAGATATGGATTAATCGGTCTGCACACATGTGGTGATTTAGGTTCCACGTCAGTGAAGTTGTTTAACAGCTGCGAGTACATTCGGACGTTATGTAACGTTTCCTGTTGCTATCATCTCCTAACAGGCGAAGAATCTGATACAAAAGCGTGCGACTCGAAAGTAGGATTTCCGCTTAGCAACTTATTAAAAAACAATCATTTTACGTTGAGTCGCAACGCTCGAATGTTATCCTCACAGTCAATGGATAGAATTCGAAACAACAAGGAGTTGCCTAAAAACACGCTGTTCTACAGAGCGCTATTGCAGGATAAATTTATCGAACATGGAATTTTGGGCACCCAAATTGGTAAACAACGTAAGAAATTTAACGATTTCATTGATTACGCCACAAGTGTATTCAAAAAAATCAATTTTACCCTACCGAACGATGAATTATACGAATTATTTGATGCTTACAAAAATCGTGAGAAAGAACTGTATGTTTACTTTTTTCTCAAGTGTCTTTTGGCGCCTGTTATAGAAAGTCTAATTTTGTTGGATCGGCTGTTGTATTTACACGAAAATAATCACGAGAGTGCCTTCTTGGTGCAATTATTTGATCCTGTTATTTCTCCTCGTTGTTATGGTCTCATAGCACTTAAAGAAGATTGAGATGGTTTGGGTTTTTTAAGTGTTGACATTTAACTTAAATTTTTGTAATATTGGAATTGCAATATAATTTTAAGGTAAATATGTTTTTTATTTGTGCACAACATGGGTTGTAGCTTTACGTTCGGTATAGGACTGATATTATCTTTTTTGGGTTTTTAATATTTTATTGCTGTTAAACTGGCCGAAGTCATCTTATAAGTAGACGACAAGGTTGTGTGACCTTGTATTGCGACGAACCTTCTTTGATTTTTTGTAATAATTTATGATTTGAGTGTTATTTGTCGAACAACTGCTGCGATGCAACAATTACGATCTGACGGATAAGATGTTGTAATTATAATACTTGGTCGTAAGTCGCTCGTGTGGATATATAATGCTATTTTATTGTATTTTCAGTACATAATTTCTACTGAAAATAGATTTATTTAATATATCGGGGCAGTTTTTTAAATTTCAATAATGTTCGAAAAATCAGCAAAAAGGTTCAATTTTAGTGATGGAAAAGTCTGGGAATTTATATGGAAAAATGGGTGCGAACCCTGTAATAGTAGTTAATTTTAATTGTTTTTCCAAATAATTTTTAAATGTGGTAAATAGGTTTTCATTTTAATAATTTAAAGCATTTTCATAATAAAATATATATTTTTTTGGTAAAAATGGAGGTTTGACTTTATTAAAGGATTTATAATTTATAGATATAAATATTAAATATTGGTGTAAACATTTATGTTGTTCTTATAAATGGCAAGTGCATAAATTTTATTTTTTCACCCACATTTAAATTTTTATATGCAACTACGTCTGATTAAGTTGAAAATCTGTTTAACCCATCACAACTACTTCTTGCAATTTTAGAAAGAACATAACTAATGTTAAGATTATAGCCACGTGCTAAAACATAATATTATGTAAGTTAATATATAAAATAATGTAGTCTTTAGAGGTCGGGCAGTCTACTGACTACCACGTCAGTTGGTCGTTGTCCATTGATTGCCATATTTTTTAAGGCGGTAAAAAATAATCACAGAGGCGAAGTGGCAACGGCGAAATGTCCTAAAATCGGGCCTTCCGATCTCTTAATGCAGTGGTCGCTAATCCTTTAGACCTCGTAGACCACTAAACTCACACTTCCGAAGCTTGCGAATCACCTTTTTTTTGTAAATTAAAAGATTATTAATTTTTTAAATTCAAAATTTCTCGTGGTGATTATCAGGCTGCCTGACCAATCTATGACATTTCGCCGTTACGCCGCCATTCATCCGTTTCGCAGTCAAAAATTGAGGATTTTATTTTTTAATTTGATGATACTTTTAATTTTAATACACTTAAAATGATTTTTTAAAATCCGGTACAATATAATATATTAAAATATACCCATATTAACATTAAAAAATTACATACTAAATTTCCGACAGCGAAATGTCCCCCCTCCCCAGTCGGAATACCGGATGCCCTCACTCCCTATAGTATTCTACATTTTTAATTTTGTATTTTAGCTATACTTACAATTGTTAATACGGTCATGTCCATCGAATAAACTTGACAGCAATGTAAATGAATATTTTCGTGATTTAATTGGAGCTGAAGTAACTGCAACTTTAAAAATCATTACTCTAACCAGGTTTTCCAATCTCCAGTTTTCCCTAACCAAGGGGCCGCCAGTTTTGAAATTAGATATACAATTATTTAGAATTTAATCGGGATTGACATGGGATTTTTGGAATTAAAATTAGTTGTTCGAGTTTTTGTCAAACTGGCGGCTCCTTGTCCAAAATAAAACCTTTTCTTCCATTGATGCAATTAAGCAATCATTATTTAAAAAAATAAATGCTTTTGGTTAAACTTTGCCTTTAAAAAAAATTATACAAAACAATCCTTTTTTTTTAAATAATATTATAAATACAAATTTGGAGTTTTACCATTGGTTAAAAAAAATGGTGACAATTTTTGGAACTGTTGGTTTACATTTTGTGCATTATATTTGCTACAAACACCAAAAATTGAATTGAAGAAAAACTCTATCTGTGTTCTGCTAATAATTAAGACTTAGAATAATAATAACTTTCAAAACCAACAGTTGCAAAAACAGCCGTTTGACGGCGTTGCCCGTCAATAAATTCATGTAAATATTTAAAAAATGGACAACTTACAATTTCATAACATTCTTTATCGCAATATGGCAAAACTAAGTTTGATAATGCTTTTTTTAGCATGTTAATCTAAAAACTCAATTTATGTGATCGATGCGTTTGATATTAATTACTTACTTACCTGAATTGTTAATTTATAACAAACTGTTAATGTCGAAATGGTGCAAACGATAAATGCAAGCAATTCTGCTGCAGCTTGATGGGGTTTTAACAAATTACTGTAGTTTATCGACACTGAGACGGCGATCAATTCGATAAAACAAATTGAGACGTTCCATACCAAAGACCAACCAAAGGTATCATTTAATTTTTCGGTTAATTCAAACAATACGTGATGCATATCCGACACTAATAAGCAGGACCTTTTTACTGCTACTTTGTCTTTGGATTTTTCAATATTGCATATGTGTTGACGAAAATTTGTTATTCGATGATAAATTATTCCAGTGAAAGTTAGAAATAAGTACATCGACAAGTCTCGAATAATAAATATGGGTGTTAAATTTAATAACTGAAAAATTAAAGTTAACGCTTGCAGTGAACCCCATCCATCTGTTTGTATGCTTTCTATCAATTCCCAAATTGGAACCATAGTTATGAACATAGTGAATGGGATGGAAATGAGATAGAATATTAAAAACATATGAAACTTTTTGTATATCGAAACTTGATTATAGATTTTACTGAATAATGTATCCAAGTTCTCTAGTAAATCCAAACAACGTACAAAATTACTCTGATTGAAAAATAATTCTACAATTTTTCCCAAATTAACTAATTGAACGATCCAGTATATTACTCCATAAAAATAATCAGCAAACGAGATTTTAGTCGAAACAAGAAAGAAAGTTATAGTGCGCAAACTGGCCGTTAGGCATATAAAAATAACTACAACTGAAACAAAAAAAAATTAATGAAACAAATTTGTACTAGGTGGTTCCCCTCACTAGACAAAACTTAGAACTTACTTCCTAGGTGTATGTATTCCTTTATTCCAACTGGAGAAGCTTTATAGCTGCTTCTATTTTTTTCAATTTTCACTTTAGAAAACGGTGCCATTGATAACATTTTCATTGGATAGTAAAATAAATCTATTATGTCGTATATGTTTTTAGCATAAACAACCATATTTAATTGTGAGTAAATTAAAACTTGGTAAAAAGATTATTAATTCGCCCAAATTAAATTTAAAGTCGCTTTTGGAGGTTTTGCTTCTATATGCTATAGTAAACAATGTTTACCAATTTTGATAATAATATATAATATTTAAGCAATAACTGAACAATTATTGGTTTTTTGGTCATAATGTCTTTTATTATCATTATATTTGAGTATTTTTTATGTAATTGTAGTGATTGCTTCAATTATAATGATCTAATGTTTCAACTTGAGTGATATTGCTATTAGCTACATGTAATTATAATTTTATGTAATACTGCTGATTTGTTCCATTGATCGCTCAGTTAATAAATTAAATAATTAATTCTATAATTTCTAAACAATATTTCAATATATTAAAATTTAAAAACGTTGTAAAATCCAACAATGAATGATTGTCGATAGTCGATTGACTTGTAACTTAATTAATCCATTACAACTACTTCTTGCAATTTTAGAAAAAACATAACTAACGTTAAGATTATGCCCATATGCTAAAAATATAATATTAAATTATTAAAATGAAAGAAAATATATAATAAATCAATAAATAAGAATCCGGGCTAGCTGATATAGCTAATAATATTCCTTATGTGGGAAAACTTTCATCAAAATCAAATCAAAAATTAGAGCGGTCAAAAAAATTCAATGCTTCCATACGAACAAAAACCGAAAATAATATTACTATTTTTTTTATCATATTGAAATTAAAACAGATGCAACGCACGGTCTGCAGTCAACTAGCCCCGGTCTCCCCACATTAAATAAATGGGAGTTTAAATTTTTACCTGCAAATTTTAGCTACTTACTATTGTTAATACTGTCGTATCCATAGAATAAACTTGATAGCAATGTAAATTAATATGTTCGTGATTTAACTGAAGTTGAAGTAAGTGGACCTATAAAAATTATTATTCTCACTATAAATTGTTGTTATTTAATGTATATTCCTTTTTCCAGCATGCTTTTACAAGTGTGCGGAAAAGTATTACTTTCCGCACTAGGGCGGAAAAGTAGTACTTTTCCACCCACTTTTGAATATCACTTTTCAAACATAATTATAACTTACAATTTCATAGCATTCTTCATCACAATATGGCAACGTTAAGTTGGATAATCCTTTTTTCAACATATTAATCTAAAATATCTACTTTTATAATCGATTTTTTATGTCAGTTATTTCTTGAATTACCTGTATTTTTAATTTATTAGAAACCACTAATGTAGAAATAGTGCAGACAACGAAAGAAAATAATTCTATAGCTGCTTGATGAGGCTTTAACAAATTACTGTAATTTATGGAAACTGCGACAGCAATCGATTCAAGAAAGCAAATGGTAACATTCCATATTAAGGACCAACCAAATGTCCCATTCAAATTTTCGGTTAATTGGTATAATATGTGATGCATATCGGATACCAATATACAGGACCTCGTTATTGCTACTTTATCTTTGGATCTTTCAATATTACTTATGTGCTGACGTAAATTGGTCGTTCGATGAAGAATTAATACAATGAAAGTCATAAATAAGTACATTGATAAATCTCGAACAATAAATATGGGTGTTAAATTTAATAACTGAAATATTAAACTTAACGATTGGTTAGAAACCAATCCACTTACTTGTATACTTTCTACGAGTTCCCAAATTGGAACCATGGTGATAAACATATTAAATGGAATTGAAATTAGAAAGCATATTAAAAAAATTTGAATATTTTTGTATATCGATAACTGATTATAAATTTTACTAAATAATGTATCCAATTCCTCTATTAAATCTAAACAATGAACAAAGTTTTTCTGATTGAAAAATAATTCTACTATTTTTCCCAAATTCACCAATTGGACGATCCAATATATGGCTCCATAAAACCAGTCAGCAAAGGAGATTTTTGTCGGAACAAGAAAGAAAGTTACAGAACGCAAACCGGCCGTTAATAATATAAAAACAACTACCGCTAAAACAAACGAAATAAATTAATTGAAAAAATTAAAAAAGAGAAATTTCTATTTCATATATTGGCGCAGTATTGTACCAATATTGGTCCAATATTCTATGTAAAATTAAATTCCACAATTTTTTTAAATATTAAAGAAAAACTTGATAATAAACTTACTTCCAAGATGCAGATATTCCTTAAATCCAAGTGAAGATGCATGGTATACTCTTTTATTTTCTTTATTTTTCACTTTGGAAAACGGGGCCATTGATAATATTTTCATTGGATAATAAAATAAATCTATTATGTCGTAAATGCTTTTAGCATAAAGAATCATATTCTACCACAGGTCCCTTAAAACTTGGTCAGACTAACCGCAAAACAGATCAGAATACCCTGCTACATAATATGATTATTTAATCAATACTATAAAATTTTAAATTATATTATTACGCATTATATAGAATGTTTATTTGATTTTCAAAATCCCTTTAAATTTTTAATGCTATTTTAGGTCATTATTTTGATATTAAACTGGTCTATTGGTAGGGAAACTGGGGAGGGCTGATACTATGGGTCAACAGTTTCCTAAAAATAATCAAAGTAACCGTAAATAAAACTTTTATTAACATTATTATATTGTCTTATCTTGTAAATTTTTATAATTCGTAGAAATTAACATTTTTGCTAATTATTGATAATGAAATCTAAAATTACAATAAAATTTGGATTCTCAATAATTAATTTCAATGAGTTGAATCGTAATTATTTATAAAATAAATTTGACACTACATATGAGATGACAGCGTAACTACAGTTCGGGGAAACCCCCCAACATAAATTAAGTTATACCTTATTATATCATTGCCCAAGACGCCCAAACTGCAGTTACGCCATCAACATATTCCATACGAGCGGCAATTCGCAATCACATTTTCGTAACTCTACTTTTATTCACTCACTTTTTAAAAATATAAATTTTCGAATTGCCGTACACAAGGTGTCATAAAATTTTTGATAATATCTTAAAATTAAACACTATCGAGAATTTACGAAAAGGCATATGTACACAATTTAGATGTTATCGTTTAATTAGACACACGCTAAATCTCCACTGAGCGCCCGTATGTGTCTAAAATGCAGTCTCTATGAACTCTAATATAACTAATTATATACATAACATAGTAACAGCACTGTTTTCACCGTCGTCGACTCGCAACCGCTGCTACCAGCGCAGCACCTCTACCGCTACCGTCTTCCGACAACATTAGATCAAACTGCAACAAAAAAAATTTATTACCCTGAAACGCTTAAAATTTGAGAAACCTACTCTGATATTTGGGTTGACTAATTCTGATATTTTTTCCATCATTAAATTGTGGAAGTGTGGATGATATCTGTACACCGATCCATCTATTCCAACTGTGACGTACGGTTCGTTCATTTTGTTCAACAACGTCGCAATGCCGCAAGACACCAAGTGTGCAGCGCGCCGTGAGACGCATTCGCAAACGTATCGAACGTTAACATAATCTTCGTCTGTTGCATGTTTTAGATCTGCAAAAAAATTCATTAGATGGTTCTGCGGAAAAGATTCGTGACCAAAAACTTACGGAGTTCTTCTAAGATTTCCTTACAGTTTGCGTATGAACCCTGGGGATCTGATTCGATTTCGGAAACGTATTTGGTATAAAAGCGACCTCTGGTGAATAACAGTTCGGATCCTTTACCGCCGAAAAGAAGCCCCTCCTTAGTGAACCGTTCTAACGCTAATCTTACTATCTCGCCCATGTACATTCCGGAAATCATTTTTTCATGGCTAAAATAGAAATTTTCTCTATAAGAACCAAGGATCCGAGAGAAAACCTGAGAACTTACATTTGTCTACCTGGATTGATGGAATGTTTGTCGATTTCTCGGTCGTAGTCCGATCTTACAAATTCCAAGGTTCCATCATCGCCAAACGCTCCCCATTCGGTGTTCACAAGGACTTGACCGGATCCGTTGTCCACATCGTTGAAGAGTTCGCAATTTTTTTGTTTTTCCACGTAGCAGGCGTTACTTCCAGTTCCTAAGAAAAACAACATTTTAGGAAATTTTGCAGTGTTTGATACGAATTGTCATGCAAAATAAAAAAAATTACAGAAGCGGTCTACAAAGTCTATCTAAAACAAAATTTTGAAACGGGAGTCCGCAGTGCTAACCACTGTCTGTGTCTCGTCACACAACTCGCCCGGAAAGCTTACGAGACAAGAATGGGTAAGAACAAACTTCGTTAAATGCAATTTGTTACTAAATTATAATAAATAAAATTTTCAAACCTACCGACAATCAATCCAATCTTGCAAGTATGATGTTTCCAAGCGCAAGACAATAGGGTTCCTGTGGTATCGTTCAAAATTGCGGTAACAAGAATTTTAACGTCCTATAAAATAATAAAATAATAAAAAATACATGCACCAAAATAAAATAGTAATAAAAAAATTATAAGGTGGTAAGCAGCCATGGTGCAAGAATTGTAAAATCAAAATTGCTATAAAACAGTCTAATTTCAAAAATTCGTGTCTTATTTGCAAAATTTCATTGCTTTTCCTAAATTTGGAAAAAGCTAAATGTGGATGAAGCAAAACACGCAGTTGCATGCAAGTAAGACACAAATTCGATCAAATTGACACCTAACTTACCGACTATAACACCTAATCGGCATTTTTTATTGACCCATGCACAGGACATAAGCGTTCCTGTTGAGTCGTTTAAAATTGCCATTACTGATAATTTAATATCCTGAAATATATTTCCTTTTCTATTTTTGTTCTTTAAATGTTTTTATAAAATTTTCAAGAAAATAAGCAAATGCTATTTAGATATAATACTAACCCCGCGCCTTTTGACCGCATCTTCCAATAACTTCACAACATCGTTGTCGACTACATTAGAACAATTGAAGCCTTTAGTCCATCGTTCCAGAATGCCTTCCGTAAGGCCCAATTGTCTCAATGGAAAGCTGAATGTAAATCCTAAGGGTAACGTTTCCTCGAATATTTTTTCTTCCTTCATAAATTTGGAAATACAATCGGCGATATGATCAAACAGCTGAAAACAATTAAAACAAATGTTAGATGCTACATGGGATTGAAAAAATTTTAATATCAACCTGCTCTCCGGAACCCAACATGATGTGCTGTGGGATTGCGAAAATCTTCGAACGCATTTCGAAATGATTTTCGCTCAGTTCGATTAATAGAACGCGGAAATTCGTACCGCCCAAATCTAACGCTAGAAATTTTCCTTTTTCTGTAACAAAATACAACAATAAGAGTGAAATCCAAAAAGTAAGAGTAAAACTCACCGGTCCCATTTGGAAGATCCTGAACGTAGGTGACGAAACATTTTACGATCGCACTGGAATGTGTTTTTTTCCCAAGACCTTTATGAACATCATTGAGAAATCTTTTCATGATTTCTCTGTTTTGAGCAGTTGAATAGACGAGTTCGGCACATCTTTCCCGAATCTGAAATGAAAATTAAATTATAATAAAAGTTTTATCATTGGAATGCGCGGAATGTTTACAATTCTTGTTTTCATTTTATCGAAGAATTTCGCTTGAGTAAACAACAGAAAATTAAGCAAGCAAAGCAACTCGGCTTTCCAAAAACTTTTATGTACGACGAATCTTTTGCAGTTGCAGTAATAATAATTTTATTCACTGCGGTCATCGTTGTATGGCTTCGATCAATTGCTTCTCATATTGAGAAACCCTATTTTCTCCGATTCTTCCTTCAATTCTACGTTAATGAAATAATTAAGGTCATATTGAGTTTTTTATATCATTTACGCAAACTAAGGAAGAGGACGGCCATAGGCTCAGATGGACAGACATAAAAAGTTTTATGGGCCTGGCTAAGAGAAACATGACGCAGAATCGCGAAATTGGGGGAAGTCTTGGTCCAGAAATGGATAAAGAATGACAAAGCTTTGACCCGAATAAAATTCAATAGCAAAAGTAACCTCTTTCGGTGGATGGCAAAAAAACTGCATTAGATGATTTTATGGATTTGATCAGCACGGAATAAAATCACAGCTCCTTTGCCCGACGACTCAGCCCAAGCCTGGCAGTATAATAAGATGTAGAAACAACGGTAAACTATTTTTCTGAGTGTGGCATATGCACTCTGGTAATATAATTTATCAATTAAACTTTATTAAATGCAATTAATTAATCTTTTACGTATTAATTTAAACCACGATTGAAATTCTTATCAACATACTTTAAGTGTCACCTTCAATGGGAATTATCAAATTATCGCCCTAAAACATTACATTTTAATTAAACGTACTCTTACGACTTAATTCAATATCAAAATAATATAATACCTTATATGTATGTCAAAAACGTGAATAGAGAAACTATAATCAATAATTATTTATCGCTTCCGGTTACGGTGCATTCAGTATCGGATCTAGGCATTTATTTTGGTATTGTGGTAGTTAAGAGCATAAATTACATAAATATTATTATATTAAAAGCATTAAATTTTATGGATAATTCAAAAATTTGCGTAAAAAGGTCAAAAATCCGAAAATATTGAATGCACATTAGGTATTGGTTGATTTCATAAAATAAGCCCCGCCCATTGAGTTACTTACTCCGTTATATTTGTCTGCTTCTTTCAGTCTTTCAGAACAAAACATATATCGGCAATTTTTTCAATGTTTGGTTGGTGTAACTGGTGGTTACGAACTAATAGAAGCAATGGAAAATCAGTTGTTATCATCTTTGCGGTATTTTATATTTTTTTCTCAAAGCTACAAATTCGGAACAAAAATAGTCAAATTTTCCCGAACTTAACCAATTGTTTTTTCTCAGTCCAGTCCCGTTATCTACACTTTCGATGTGATAAACCGCCGCAATATCTCATTATACGTTGTATTTAATTGCTCATTGTATTATATCGCTTAACTTTTTAACTTTTATGGCCGATACATAAAGGTACTGATAAAAGTAATCACACTTGAAATTGTTTACAAAATAAATAATGCAAATCTTTAGTGACGCCTTATTCTGATTTCGTTTGTTTATGTATGCAATATAATATGTATTTATGTCGTGGTATACTATTTTTTATCCTTCCTTATCTGCGTCATACCTTTCCTCATCGTTTAACTTCTGACGCGCACGAATAGATTATCGAGATTCCCATAATATGTACCTATTAATTTAATTATTAACTTATAATAACTATTACGGTATTACATTACCTTCGTCTCCAAATGAAACAGGGGATTTACGCATTACTTAACGTGCAAGCAACATTAATATTATTTATTTATGACGACGTCGTTCAATTTATAAACAAACTAATAAATTTTAAAATCTTGTACTTTTTCTCACGTTTTAAAAAATAAATCAAAAAACTGAATAATAATTTTTAAAACAATGGCAAAAAACCGCGAGTCGGACCTGCACGCGAAACTTGAATACCCGGTTTCGCGCAACTATGCCAATGCATAATGAATTTTATTCTGATGCAATGTATATTAAATTTTCTTAATAACCAACTTGTTGAGGTGCGTCAAAAATTTGAATTGTTCAAAATAAAAACTTGAATTCCTGTTCCTGATATATTCATGACGGGAAAATTTTACAAACGCGATAAGGAAAATTGATAAGCAAAATTTATAATTAGATTGATCGTTGACGTAGGAAGACGGATATTTTTGCTAAAAAATTGGCATTTCATGGTTTTGCCTTTAAGACGACACGTGGCTTGTAAATTATCAACGTAAATAAACGGGTGATGCCCGAAAAGGATAAAACATTGCACACCCTTCTGGAACAGCCAACCGTAAGGAGGAATTCGACCGCTCAAATTTAAAAACTTACCGCTTCGTGAACTTTGATGTTTCTCCTTAAACCCATGGTAATAAACAATGCACTCAGAAAAATTGACGAAAGTTAAGGAACAATGTTTCCAAAATCGATTTGACGACACAACTGAAACACCGAGAAATGTGGCTTTGACGTTATGTGTAGCTTTCGCGTGGCGCGCCAGCGCTATTTTATGAATGGTCTTTGCGGGGAGCTAAGGGCAAGAGGGGCCAGACGAGCCTCCTCGTCGCAATCGACCATTGGATAGAACCGAAGGTGTGGTATGGTTAGCCTTCGAAATGTGGAATTTGTAGATTTCAGATTATACATCCTTCTGTTTTTATTTTAAATCAAACAAAAAATACAAAATTTCAACAACCATCGCAATATCAAATACCTTGACCGTCGGGACACGACGTTTCGTTTAAAGGTCAACTGCCAGATAACCTGCCGGAATGTATTATTGAGGATTAGAAAGTTCCTTTTTCTTGGATTTTTGGGTTGGATGGCATTGAAATTTTAAATATTATAATTTCTTATTAATATCACAATTCTGACATACAAGTTTCCGTTGGAGCTAGCAGTTCACCAATGTAAATCGAACAAAAAAAATTTATAAATATTAATATGTGGTATTTACCGAACAGTTCATTTTTTTAAATTTTTTAATAAAAATTTGAGTGATGCAAAATAAAAATACGATAGAGATAAAACAAAATCATCATTGAACAAACAAAACAAAGATGTAAACAAATAAAGAACAAATCAGTGACCAGCATTTGTTTGCGAAACTGACATTTTTAATTGCATATTAAAAATTTTTCATATTGACTCGAGAAAATTAACATAAACTTGCGAAAACTGGTTTTTTTTGTAATTAATTAAATTATCACGTCAAAGCAAACTCCTTATTTTCATAATTTACCGTGGAGCGAACATCAAATCCGGCATATTTTTATCGTATCTGCCAACGTAAAATTAGAATTGCAGATAAATCTACTTCCCCTTTGGTTACGTTACCCAAAGATACAGTAATTGCCATTTCAAAATTTGACTAATGGCAAGGTCGCCATCGTCTGGTATCTCAGCAAAGGTTCAATACTCAGCGCCGCGCCGTTTTAAGTTTTTTTTGATCTAAAACAAGAACGACAAAATAACGATGACTCATTACAACTTAATTAAAGACGCGTTTATGTAAATGAAGCGATGTCATCACGTTGCCTCCAAAATGACGCAAGATTCACATGTAAATGCAGATAAAATGTCCGCAGCGCCGGGACGATAGTAAAACGACACAAAATTATGTAAAAAAGTTCCCATCCAAACCGAACTTTGTACTTCGTTTGTTTCGTATAAATGCAATGTATTCAAGAGTCAAGTTTAATTTATCTTTCTAGTGTTTACCACAAAATGTTTTTCTTATCTAATTGGATATTTGGATGGGGAGGAATGTCCGACATTAAAAATATAATTTTCCTTAATCTTTTTTTTTCCTGATGAAGCTCAATATATTTTTTATTCGTCATTCGATAAGTTGATTGACCCATTACATTAGAAAATAAATAATTCCCACCTCTCTCTTCAATAAGCAAACTTTTAACCTGCCTTTGATTGCGTTGCAATTAAGGAAAACTTTTCAAACTCGTCATGAAGATAACACTTGAAGTGGTCAGCTGAAGTGCATCATGACGTGATGCACTTCTGATGATGATGAAATGAAATGAAGAACATTTTTTAATGTTCCAAAGAAAACCTTCCCTACCCCCCCCCCCCAGACCCCCGGTCTGTAACAGGATAACTTAATATGTGGGAAGAGGGAATTGCAAAATAAGATTTTCTTAAATTTATTTCTACTTGTTGAGCTTTTATTTGCATATTTAAAATTTTGATTTCTATAGTTTTTAAATGCTCAACCACCTCAATCGCAGACTGTAACCATCTAATCAGATCGATATCGTAAGCGGATTACATTTTCAGGGTTTACAGTGTAATCTCATTTTGAAAAGAGCTGAATTCTGGAGTCGGGGAACCCGTATTTGAGGATCTACAAATTTTTTCTATGGGAAAACGTTGAAAACAGAAAATGTTCGAGATTTAATAATTTATTTTAAAAGGCAGATGCCGCATTTCAACGACTTTCCTAGATTTCCTACAAGCAATCCATACATCCCAGATATACTGAAACTCCAAAGATCACATAAGACCCAGTGCATGACCGGCTTCAATTTTAAGTTGATTATTTTTTATTTTATGATGGGAAATCCGACTTATTCAACTCTGACTTGCCTGTTTAGCTAAACAATATATTGCATAATATTATGATTTAGCGCCGCTCGTCGCCGGCACTAAAGTAAAAATATTTTTAAATCAGGAAAACTTGCAATCTTTAAATCAATGCTACCCCACCGGATCAAATTAAAAGCAATTAAAGAAAGAAAATTTTAGGAAAATCTAGTGTTTCGTAATATCCTGTCTGCCAATTTTTGAGAACTAGAACAATCTAATCTAAAAATTAGTGCAATTCATTTGTACAATAAATTGCAACATTTAAACGAATAAGTATTAAATATTGCAAAATTGAACGATTGATGAGGAAAATTAACGAGTGGATACTTTTGATATAGAGATAATTTAAAAAGTGCTATATTTGAATGAGGGGCCCTTAGAAAAATTCGCAAATCATTGTCAATTAATAGGTATCTACATAATAATATTATACAAGGCTCGGCTTGACTAATTTTGTTAATTATATTATTTTCTTGGTAAATTATTCATGACCATTACATTTGTGTGATAAAGCCAAGGTATAACAATATTTATTATTAATAATTCGTTATCATTACCACAATTTTATTTTAAAACCATGCTACGTAACATTAACAATAAAGTATTATGCCTTACACCTGAATACACGGATAATCGCAACAGAAATGGGGCCCAATTTAGGTACTTATGCCTCTGTATTATTAGTTGCCAATTTTTTACGTCAACAAAAATATTGATAAAAGATTTTAATAATATTTTAATATTGTAGGAATTTGGAGAGTGTGTACTGTATGATTAATTTTATCGCCACCGAAAGAAACGGATTATCCTGACGTTATTAATCACATTTTCAATTTTGTGGACGGGTAACTTCTATGATAAACTTTTTTATCGGTAGATATAAGCTTGACTACTATATTTTACATATTATATAGATTTTATACTAATCACCATAAATTTCCCGTTTTTTTCTTTTTTTTTCTTGGCAAGAAAATGGCTTTTCTTGCGATAAAAATTGCTTTCACAGCAATACTCATCAGACATTTTTTACTGAAAATGTAATTTCCTTCATTTTTGTTCATATACATTTTTCCATTTCGACGCACCGTTTTCGAGATATAGTCACTTAAAATTTCGGCCTTTTAAACTGGAATATTTTTGGTCTACTGCGACATACAAACATGATTACTTAATTGGCTTCAAAATTATTTGAAGATAATTGTATTTTAATGGTCTTGTTTGGTATAAAAATATGAATTCCGTTGCTTCGATAATAATCAAAATAACCTTCCAAATTTATAACTATAAATTGAAATTAATGGAAAAATAATTATTCGCAACAAAAAACCCAAAATTATCCACCTACAAATATGTCGTTACGGAAACTGAACAATTTAACTTGTTTTGTATAAAATTTTCAGCTCGGTGGGCTCCTTTGAACAATATGATAATAAAATTTGGCAATGAAATTTTCGAAAAACAAATTAACTGTGTTTGTAGGAAGAAATAGAAACGGATGGAACAGCGCAACACAGACCAAAAGCTGTTTTTGGATTTAATAAAAAATGTTTTTTTATTTTACAGGTTGTCGATAAACATTGTGAAAGTAAATTAAATATTTTCTTAGGGCCCATAAATTTTAGTATTTTCTACACAATGCACAATAAAACCATAGACCATACACCATAATAAATTTTTATTGAAGCCATAGTTGGATTTATCTCATTGTTTATATTATTTAACGGTGAACTTTTGTACCAATTTAGCTTTATTTGTACCTTTTTCGGTCTCCCCTGCCCATGCTGTTTCTCTTGTGCCTGTGACTCTGTGTTGTCATTTAAGAATTTCAAGCAAATTGCATTCGTTTAAATTACATCGTTAAAAATAGATAAGTAAATTGACGTCACAAAAAAGACAATTAAATGTTTAATTTACTTCGTTCGACTCAAATTGAAACCACAACAAAAAATATTAAACAGAACATGTTTTCTCTCACGTAAACGGTTTGTATCAAAATTTTGCCGTAGCTTAATGCAGAAATGAAATGAAGCATTAAACTGAAAAGTGAAGGTCAATTATTAATAGACATTTCACATATTTTAGTTGTATAACTTTAAATATTTAATTGCAAACCTGGGTGCTGCTAAAAAAATTAATACATATTCAATTAGATCGGTTAATAACAAGGTAAACGTAACAGTGAGACGCACCGTTAAGTTGGGGTCATTCGAAACCCTTTTTTTCTCAGTGGGGTGCATTTTTCATCGCAAAGTTAATGGGTAGTGAATAAAAGATTATTAACAAAAAAATGAGCAAGATAACGGTTCTGTCCATAAATGGAGAGCATAAAATTACTTTCAGGTATTATAGGCCAAGATTTTGCAAAATGCCAAGGAAAATTCTAAAGTGCAAATAATTTCTAGAACTGCATTATTGTTGGCTTTGTAGCAGCTGATTAGTGACGTCAGGATTTGGAACTTATAATAGTGAAAAATTAAAAAAACAGACTTTGCAAGCCATTAAACATTCACTGAAGCACAAATAATAGAATAAATTATAATATATTACAAGCTGATAAAAACTATGACGATAGCAATATTGAAAAATAAAGGTTAACTGTATTTTATTGTTTATCTGTTAAGGCCCAGTAGTTTAGTTGCAGTTTAAACCAAAAAATTTGGGTTAACCAATGATATTGCGTAAAAATCAGCTTTTCAACGTATATTTAAAATTAATGATTTTCCAGAGAAATACAAATTAAACTAAGTAAAAAAATTTTATTCTATTTAACAATCAGTTTTTTCGAGTCTAAAATCAACGGTTTTCTAAAACATTTATATTATTTTACACAAAACCGCCGCATTTCGGATAGCAAATTTAACAAACTACAACTTTTGTTTAATAAACAATTTTGAAAAACCAATCTGATTAGTGGATAAACCGAAAATATTAAACAAAAGTTAAAATTATCTAAATTTATATTATTTCAGAATAAAATAATTGATACAACTTGAAAAATTCTGCATTAATATTAATAATATTTATGGCATACAACGATGCAATTTTACAGAGGGGAAACTTATTTCGGTATTTTATTGTCAGGTTCAAAGCGCAACGGAGATATTATAGACGAAATTTCATAATTTCGATTTTTTTGATATCTCAAAAAATCGCCATTGGCGTTTTCAATTTTTATACTTAAATTTTAAAATCAGTGATCTTGAGAACTTGATAAGATACCCACCAGACGCAACTAGGTGGAGTTCAAAAACCATACATCGCGTCCAGACCCCCTGGCCACGAGCGATGGCATGAAAATTTTAGGAATACAATCAATATATTTGGAAATACAATACAAAATGCTTCCCAAGGTCAGACAACCGCATCAATCGCTTCTCTCACCTTTGGGAAATGTTGTAAAGCGGATTGCAGACTATGAAAAAATCATTTTTGAAATGATAGGGCTTGGGAGTCGGGAAACTCGGGATTGAATTAAAGAAAATGGAGCTTTAAAATAAGAACTTGAGCTAATTGGATTCCCTTCTTATTAGTCAAAATAAGAATTATTTGTATCTTAAGCCTATAAGCCTTTCAATCTTGTATCTTTCCAGTTACCGGTCAACTGATAGGAAGTCGACGTCAAATAAGAAAATGGAAAGCAATGCAATTATAAATAATTTGGAAATATTACCCAATAGACGGAACAAAATTTGAGGAATTGTGAAGTAATCGATACATCACATGGCATTGATAGAAAACAAACTACAATGTTTTCATTTTTCAATGACTAATTTCTCTATTATGGCTATCAACATGGTCTGGAAAGTTCAATAAACTCAACAAGAATCATTATGTATAATTTTTTTATGAAATCAGTAAAATACCTGCGTATGACGCTAATTTTTTAAACCTTGGACTTGGAATAGAAAATAAATAAAAATGCCAATTATGTCACGAGGTATTGGATAAAATTTAATCGACTACGGAGAAAAGCACTTATTGACTATGCATTAGTATTTTATAGAAAATGTAGGTGCATCGGAAAAGCGACATTGGGGTTCCCTCGATCACTGATTGCTTTTAAAATTAGAAAAAAAGCGACCTGTTAAATGGTTCCAATGCCACAGTTTTTTTCAGACCTTGGATCATGACTTCAAGTTCAGGGAAAACCATTTTCAAAATTAGACTGGATGGATTTTTTCGAATTTTTTAAAAATCATTAAATTTTCAGCCTTGCAGAAGGGAAACCACAATATTATTAATGATGTAAATTATATGGAACGTCAAAGTTGCACTGAGAAAGAAATCAATACTAGCGTTTCCTATAAACCTACTTTATTTTGGGTTTGTATGTATTATTTTCCCATAAAAAAAATTTATTGTTAGTTCCCGATGTCCGAAAATAGAAAAAATTAATAGATCGGTAAAAATAGGAAACAAAGTCGATTGATTTTGAAATAAACATCTATCAACATGGAACATTCAAAAATGTTTGTAAAAATTAAAATTGATAAAACTTACTTCGGCAGTTGGTAAATTATTAAGTTCAATTTTAGGTGCTTGCACCATATTTGATTATACACACACCTCACGAAAATTTTCACGACGTCTGCACAGTTTACTCTAGGAGGACGGGAGGTCACCTTCAAAGTGGGGGCTTGCACCACCACACCTCCAGGTCGATATCTATGACGTAGCAAAAGTGAAAAGCGGGGGTGTATCACACAACGGCGTGCAATGTTGTTGTAGGTCTCACATTTACTTCGTTCAATAAAATTTTTATTAATAATTCATTTGCAAGGCGAAAGGTTTATTTAAAATTAGATGAGTAATCTACTACGTTTTCAGATAAGATAAAACGAATGTTTTAACCTTACCAGTTATATAAGATAAAATATTGGATATATCCAACGAAATACATGCTGAATTTTTAAATTGACTGCCTATTGGGGGGAGGGGGGTCCTATAGCCAAAATAGGTCTTGTCAAAATAAAATTATTTTTATTGATTTTTACTCAAAAAAATTTAGTTTTCAGTTTTCTTCTGAGACTTTTTTTCTGTTTATGGCACGAAAAAATTGTCTGTGGGCAGCTTTCAAACTTGATGTCCTTTGATCCTTTTTTGCTGTTTATTAAATGTTTGCACATAGGGCAATTTCAGTAATACATAATATAAGGCGCAAATTCACAAAATAATTATATTTTCGAATTTTCTGGGAAATCGGTTGGTTTTTCAAAAAATGTTACTAAACTAAAGTTGTAGCCCGTAAAATTTTGTATCCGAATTGGGCCATTAGTTTTGTGTAAGACGTTTTGTTCAAAATATATCGGGTTCGGAAGAAAAACAAAAAAAAAACTTGGGAGTTTTTAACATTTCTTCTCTTAATTTAATTCATAACTTAAAATTCGTTGATTCTAGACGATAATGGGTTATAATCTAGTTTGTAGATAAACGAATACTCTTTAAAAAATCCCTAACCCATTTACACTAAAAATCAATAGATTCGGTGCTATGACCGTTTAAAAACAGAAATTCAGATATTGCTTGTTCCCAAGAGTTTGAACTTTATTAAAAATTAACCATTTTTATTTTGCTTTTCCACTTTTTCCGAAGATTTAATGATTTTTATATTGAAGGACGATTTTTCCAATTGCCTAAAATATTTGGGGTAACTCCCTCCCGCTACCCTGTATGGGTTGTCATAGCCAGCTGTGCGGCATATATCATAAATATAGAAAATCGCGGTTTAACGCCGTCTGGTGTTGGCTACACTGCTATGATCTCAAGTCCAAGTTCAATACAGGAACTGTACACAAGGGGTAAATATCAAAAAAAAATGTATTCACATTGCACATGGTTAAAATTTTCTTGGAAATTATTGGAATTCTTTGAAAAACTTTCCTGAAAAATTTTTGAAATTCCAAGTCTTGTATAGATGCCTTTACCTATGATTTCTTTTCGTGAATCCTTACGATCGGGGATCTGGAATACCCCCTGCATTCACAAGAGAGTAAGTTCTTCCAGATGAGACAACTTCAGAATCAGAGCTACATCTCGGTTTCGTAGCTTAACTGAGCTTAAAACTTTTTAACCCCATATCCAAGACTTAATATTAAGTGGAATTGAGACTTGGGGTTGTTGTCACTGTTGTGCAAAAATAACAATAGCTAGTCAGATACAAAGCATTTTTAAACAACTAGTTCTAAAATGTTGAAAATTACCTTTTTACGGCTGGGTTCTGTTCGTGGTATATATCCAGGTTTGGGTTGTTTGCAATAGCATTTTTTTTTCATTTCGTCTAATTTTCTACTGACAATTTTGGAATAAAACAGTAATTTGATATTGGCCTTGATATCTTTCGTTTATATTAATTTGACGTTTAATTATGAATTTTGACAAGACCAAAATGACGGGACCATAAATTCAAACATCCTGTCTACGCTACCGCCTTTCAAAGCATTCTCTGGAGTAGGAACGTCCAAAAAATAAAACATCTCTCAACTCATAAATTCCGGAATACAAGAACAAACTGGCGGTTGTTAATCAAACAACTGTTGACTCTTAAGGTACTCGGCTCAAATCCGGGAAAGTATAAAACTGTCGTACGACTGCCTCCGTGTTTTGGAGGGTACTTCAAGCCGGACGTCTTCCTAAATTGATGATAGCCACAATTACCTAATTAACCAGGGTGATAAAAAAAAATTCAATTTCCTACAATAACTAGAAAAGCGTGGCAATAAATGTTATATAACTTAATATTATTTATCTCTCTAATCGGCCCACGAAGCCCGTTCAAGTTCGATATATCTAAAAGGTCATGTACTTCAAAAATTTTAACTTTCACATTATTATCTGCATCTCTTATTTAACCTATTTCCTAAAATTAAATTCGAATGTGAATGACGTATTACTGAATTAGAAATATTGATTTTGGATCAGGATGCGATGTGAGCAATTCAAATTTATTATTTGCGTCTCGTTGTTTTTACGTCGTACACTGAACTTTTGGAAAGTGCAGTTTGTAGCGCAATAATGAAATTCGCATTTCTATTTTTAAGAGACACTACAGTTCAACTTTGGCAAAACTACGATGCTAAATGTTAGAGAATAAAAATAGCGTACGAACGTCACGCTTATATCACAATTCATAAGTTTTATTTTGCACAATTACATCAAAAAATTGTATGAAAATGCAGTTAAATTTCGAAACGTCGCGAATAAAATTTTTAGATCTAAAAAACTCACCCATTCGTCCGGTTGTCCAATAAGTCCCATTTTTTCAATTTTAAACGAACGGTTACTAGTAATTTAATTCACTGATCTTTGAACACTAATCTGTGTAAAATCCTTCACTATTAATATTTTATTTTATGGTTCATTTCAAAATGTCATCACAAAAGATTAAATTATCATTAAGTGAATCTTGGATTTGTAAATAACGTTAGATTACCTAACAGCGACTGAAAAAGGTGCGTCTATAAGACGCGAATTGGCGCAGATCTGAAAATAAATACAATTGGCCATTTGCTGTAATTAACGTACGAAAACATAATTTAGATACCAAATTTGTACTTGAATTTATTATGCTCATCGTAAGATAATTAACATACAAATATAATAACAAATTTTTAACCTTGTTCCTTATTTCGTAAAATTTGAGTAGTGCGTACTTGAAGGCCACTTCTACTCAACTAATTTTATCCTTTTTAAGTTAAAAATTGTGGATTTTCCACATTTTGAAAATTCCCCCCCCCCCCCACCAGTAATAATAGTAAAGATGTATGTTCATAAATATAATAAAATAATTTTATCATTACATTTTAATTTATATGCGTTAATTTTAACTTCGAGCGGCCACAGCTCTGAAAATATGAGTTTAATGAAAAAAAATCATAAATTTTCTTTGGTAGAGAATTTAATTAGCTTTAAATTTTTATATATCTATTTTTATGATATCTCAAACAGAAAAGAAGTTATCGTCGAAAACCGTTTACCCTCCCTTAAATTATTTCAAAAATTAAATTAAATTTTTAAAAAAATTAAATAAGTACAGAAATTTTTTATGTTTACCTCCCCCCCCCCCCCCCACTTTAACAAGATCGGATATGCCGCCCTGTAGAGCTCAATCTCAAATTGGATTCAATAATTTTTCACGTGAACTGCACAATCAAAACGATTTTTATGCTTTTGATAACAAAACCACATTACAGATTTTTAACACAACGTTCAAAATTAAAACAATATTCTATATTTTGTACGAATTCAAAATTTAATTTAGCAAAAAATGGCAAGCCAAACAAAAATCTTAGAATCGATTGTTGTTAGTGTTTCAGCTCCTGCGATTTCACTGATGCTGTACGATAACTGCAATTCAGACGATCAGGTATGTATTATTATTTTTCTAAATTCCAACACCAGCAACTTTATTTTTTTTAAGGCAGGATTTCTTCTGGGCGACATATTTAGAACTGAAAGTGTAATACATGAACATAATCGTCAAGGTGTTAAAGTACAGGTTAAAAAATATAAATTTCATATACAAATTAAAGCGGCTATTACATGTCCCGAAATAAATTTTTATAAAATCGATTATAAACCGGAAGATATTCCAAAGATTGATAATATAGTGGGTTGGTTTACTAGCAGAGAATTAATTACCACAAATCCAATAAATCCATTCAGATTAACATTCACTGAAAAATTAATCCACAAAACTTTAAAGGATCTGGCGCGGTTTACCAAATTGCCGTTTTTTACTGGTTGTGTACTCGATACCAGTAAGAATTTCAGTAGAAATGTTCACAGTTATGATTTCAACTTTTTTCAACTAAACCAAGATAACAGTTTTCAAGAAGTAGAATGTGAGAATCCGGTTTCAGAACTGAAATCTTTCGAATCACCACTTTTTTCCCCTCTCGGGAAGCGACGAGATTTTATTAAGCCATACCAAAAGGCTTCAGCTTTCGAAAAGATCCGTAATCAAGAATTTATTGATGAATCCATCCAGAAATTGGCGGTCGCAGAATCAAACCTATTCATTTTACTAAAACATATTAATCATATTTCAATGGATATTGAGCGTCTACAAAAGCATAAAATACAACAAAAGACGAAGCCGATCCAAGTACAAGAGAGCAATATCAAGCCTTCTTGGGTAACCCAACTTGAACAGAAACGTTTGTATCCGAATCCTAAAATTACTTCTCAGTAAAATGGCTTTGAAAACTTTATATTGTATGTGCCAGTTTAGTGTAAGATAAAATTATTATTTCTCAATATTTAGCATTTATGTATTTAATAAAAGTTCAAAACTTTAAAGTTGAATTAACTCTAAAAATTACCTTCGATTCATGGTTTAGGCTATGTTGCTTGTTCCGTCATCCATCTCTTCCTCGGTCGGACTGTTTCTTTTTTCTGGTGGTTTGCATGTTGGAGCTGTTAGCGGCAACCTCTCATCATTCGCTCCAGGGGATCGTTCCATCAGATCAGATAGACGTTTCTGTGAGCCAAGTTGAATGAAAACATTTATCAACACAGTCTTCAAGATAATAATTCTTTATTGACTCGAGAATAAAAGTTTAACAACAAAAATGTTTGGCACATCTATAAACACGTCATCACAATAATTATAATACTTCTACATTTAATAAGTGGCACATCATAATATAAAATAAAATATTTTTAATACTACCAAATTATTTTCGAAGTATTTAAAAAAAGACGAGTAGGTAAACAAAAATGATTTTAAAGTTAGTCGATAATGTTTTAAGCGGTTAAATACTGTTGGCACATTATACAATACGTATATAGTGGTTAAATACATTTGAAATGCAATTGTTACAGAAAATAGGAATGTATACAGAAATTTGTAAAAAAATATTTAGAGTAAATCTATAGGATGATTAGGATGTCCTTTCAATTCCCACACAGTAGCGGCCAGACGTCTGGTTTGCTCTAGCACACAAGCAAACGTTGCCAGACCCAAATGAATGCAGAATAACTCATAGCATCGCACTTTAGTTGGCGCCATTTTAGGAAAACAAATTTCTTTCAATTTTCTAAAAATTTAATAAAATTAGTTTCGTAAAAATATGTCATCGACAAACTTACTGGTAAAAATCACGACACAATATGCCAGGCTGTGGCAAAACTTTTGGAGCATTTGTAGGAAAAATTATTGGCTTTATAGGAGCACCTGAATTGTCTTCAAACCATAAGAAGTAGGCATAATTAAACGTGGTGTCTTTCCACATAAATGATAAATGACCTTCTTGTAGATGGTTTCTTGAAAAATGGATCATCGACCAAATCTGTTAAATACGACAGGAAATTAATAACTTCGATTTGACCTTTGCATAATTATCAACCTTTTTCTTGGTGAGATTGAGAGTTTCCGATGATGTAAAATCCAATGTCGGTGTCGTAACTCGATGGCTGGTACGATCCACGTACAAAAAATGAACCAAACCGGGAAACTCTTCAAGATACTTATTGATGGTTAGGGAATCTCTAGTATCATCGTAATTAAGGATAAACCCACACCATTTTTATATATTAGTAAGCAAATTAAATGCGGTTTTTTAAAAGGAATTTCAATGTTCTACTTTAATGTGTACAGAGTAATCATAATGTTTTGAGACGAATCAATTCAATTTCTTAAAAACGTAACGCTACAGTTTACAAAACTCCTTCGATATTATATTTACAGTTCTACAAAAAACCTGGAAATATAAAATTTAAAAGTTTTAATCTGTACATAAAATTTACAACTAATTTACAAATTTCGTAAACTAACATAAATATGATTGTAATCACTCTGTACAATAAAAATAATTCTCAATTTAATGTTGAATCCACAGTGAGGAAGAAAACCTTCCACAGAATAAAATGTAGAAACAAAAGCAAAAATGTTAATGAAATAAAAACTTACATTAATTGGTTATAAAGTAGGAATCCCGGGTAAATCTTGGGAAGTTTAAGAACATATGCCAGACATTTTGTATTCTCCCACAGAAAAGGTTTGAATAAAGAACTTTTAAGGAAATTAATGTGATACTAACATAGCAGCATAATTACGTTGCGATTAAAAACAAAAACAATTAATTTTCTAAAAGGTTATCCTCCCACACTGTAAGCAAGAAATTACAGAAAATCTGTTGCTTCGGTTTCCAAATTTCTACGTTTTTCAAGTTAAGCAACAGATTATTATGCAATTTCTTTTTAATTTTACACAAAACGACAAGAAAAAAGCCCGAATTTTCTTGCCGTATCAAAAAACTAACTTAATTTTAATTTGCAGTAAAGGATATGATCCAAGTGAAAAATTCATGAGCGCTTTTGCTTTGAAAAATTCATTGAAATTTTTCAATCGGTTGCTGACCATCCTGGTGATGTCATTCACATAAATTTGACTAGAGTTTAAAACAGAATTATCACGTGCTGTTAAATGCAGCAACTCTTTTAGTGTGTCCAAAAACCCCATGGTCAAGGATTCCGCCCTAATAAGCGATTCGGCAGAACCATTTTTAATAAACTCCATATACTTCTTTCTCATGCCATCCCAGTGTTTGATTAACTGTTTGTGAGTCAAATCTAGTAAACTATTTTTAGCTCGCTTCAGACCATCTGTTAGTTTTTTCATTGCGGTGTCTAAATTTTCAAATGCTGGCTTTAAAGTTTCATTGTCTTGTTGCATTTGTACAGTTTGTATGGCGTTTAAGTAGTAGAAAGTGTCGTACAAACCAGAAGAAACTTGTATGTTTCCGGTTTCAAGTATAAGTAGCAAGTCAACGCCTTGAGTTAGTTGACTGACGTGAACAACGTGGGGAATGCATTTTGGTGTGAAATCACTTCCGGCAAATAAGACCTGATAGCTGCTCTCTTGTATAAAATCTCTGTGAGCAATTAAGTCGTGGAACTTACAAGTTGATATGGGGCTCGTCAACGGACTGTAGAATTCGTCATCGCTTTCAAATTCTGGATCATTTTTGTCTTGACTATTTTTTAAGTTATTGACATTGGATAGTAAAATTAAGAAGAGCATATCTGAAGGTGATAAAGAAGTAGCGTTTCGACTAAAAAAAAAATTAGAAATTTAGAATTATAGAAACCTCCCACTGTTATCTCGGTTGTGAAATTCTTAATCACAAGACGATTTTTAAAAAACAACGAAATTCTTATCAATATAATTGGAGCATCAAAATAATAAAAATTCAAGCACTAATCTAAACATTTCAGAAAAAATGTTATCCTTTCGAGATCAAAAGGTTAAAATGGAAATGCTTCTCGGCGATTTCTTACCTAGAATATAACGCAAGAAATTTATTTTGAACAAATACTAAAGCGTGAACTTTGGAGAAATTTCCAACCGATTGTAACTTATCCACGGCTTCCTTCAAAGCCTGCAACGCTGTAGAGCTCAGATCGGCGTTTACGATTAGCTGCTCTATTGCTTCCACCAAAATTGATTGTTCTGTGTGATGTAGGTAAATCCAACTGTCGATCAGGTGTGTCACAGTTTGGCATATTTGAGAATTACTTTTTAATCTGAAACATTAGATTTCCTAACAAATTTTCCCTTTAAAAGTAATTTTACTTACAGTAGTACGTTGGGGCCACAGGTATACCTCACGAGTGTGACACAAACGCTAAGAAATCGTTTCATAGAGGTAATATCGTCACAACCAATTCCAACAAATAAAAATCCCATGTACTGCAATACAAGAAATTTTTCAAAAATTACCATATTATAAAATTGTCAGAAGAGCAAAAAGAATTTTTTTATATTGACTGCAATGGGAAAAAAACATACTTTTAAAATCATGTAGTATGTAGTTCTAGTCCAGCATTTTTGGTGTTAATTTTTAGGATATTACGTAAGTGAAAATAATTTCTATAATTTGTAGTAAATAAATATTTATGTTATTTAACAATTAATAGTAAACAAGTCGATGTAATTTTTATAAACCTTGAAAAAGCATTTTACAAGATAAAGAGGATAGAGGTTACAAATGAATAAATAATTAGGATCTTATTTCTTTTTATAAGTTCTAATTAATCTTGTTGCCTCGGCAATATTTGAATATCAATCATGTTGCACAACTGTCAATTTTATATTGATTTGAATGGCTACAACTGGGTAATACGTTCGCCTCAATTTCTGGTATCCCACAAGGGCTAATGTAGGGCCACTATTCTTCGTTTTAGAAATTAATTTTAATCAAGATGCTACCTGCTAAACGACAATAAGACCACTAGTCCACCATTGCAGCAATGCATTTTAAATAAAAATGTTATAAAATAATATAAAAATTTGATGGCAAATAAAAAGAAAACAAGCCGAGTTGTGTTCGAAGGTGGAATGTGAACTATTCGAGCATCGGCAAAAAATATGTTTTTTTTTTTCAAAAATTAGTAGTTCTTCCACTGTTCCTCGTTTGAAAATTAAAATAAGTGTAAACGCCAAGACTTAATTTTATTTGAAATCAAAATGTTGATTCTGAAGGAAACTAACTTTTGTTTTGCAGCTTATTAGAAGTGATAGGCTTTTTATAAATAATAATATAGAAGATAAGATAGTAGATAAGGTGAAAAATAATTGTTTACGTTTTAGTCCATATTTGTATATTATTTAGCCCCCTCGTACGTCTTTGCAAAAAGTACCTAGTAATATTTAAAATCGAGTACATTTGTGGCTGCAAGAAACTAATTAGGGAAATTATCTAATTCTCCTAATTATATTTCTGAAACTGTACGGAATGTTGTTTGTCTGTAATAAATTGGTCTCTGTAATGTTCCTAGAATAAAATCTTAGAATCACCACTTTCTTGATTATAAAAATTGAGTATAAAATATTATTTACTCTTCCCAGGATTGCAGAAAAACCAAATCAACCAAGAATAGGTTTCGATTATTGTAATTGAGAAGCAATTTTTTCACAAAACCCGTTTTCAGCCCTAGTGTAATGACCTGAACATACAGACGTCTCAATTTCATTCAAGAATTATCTAATTTAATATTCTTAAAAATTCAAAATACAACCAAATTTTCTCCCGTAGGTTTCCAAAGCCTACTTCTATAAATTTCTTTACTTAAAAAATTATTCATAACAAATGAAACTCACCTCTTCCAAAACCATATTTAAGCCATCTTCGCATTGAATTGAAGTGTAGGAATTACCAAACTGACAACTCATGATACGCTGAGAAGTAACAATAGGCGAAAAAATTTGTACAATAATGTTTGGCGCAATTTTGGCATTTTTCTTCTACAAAACAATTAGATTAATTGTTAATAATTTTTAAAACAGAAAATAACAAACCTCTCTCTTTAATAATCCTTGGGAGCAAGCACATTCGTTTATGTGTATGGCAAACTTTTTATTATATTTCGTGTAAATAATATCATTTGAGTAATCGAATATCAACAAGCACCTCATTTTCTATTAATTAATTACGAGTATATGATAAAAATAAAACATTCTATAAAGTTTAACCTCAAATGCTTTGCAGCGTTGCCATTTTATTAAAATAGTGGGATCGATGTAAAATAAAATTTAATTAATGAAAAATTTAGATTAACAGTAATTAAAATTATCATAATTATATTATGTTTAAATTATGATAATAAATTATAAATTTACAAAAAAGGGTTCACTTTCAACGTTGCATTTTTTGCATTGCAGGAAGTAAATAAACACGAACTTGACGTTTCGTGTCCATTGTTTTGTTAGTTGGGTTTTTATAAACAGGCGACTTGATTTGTGTGGTAAAAATGTCAATAAGTGGAAGTTTGGAAAGTCCAAGTAAGGATTCGCTTTCGGGGGCCACAAGTTTGACTGGAGGCGAAGACATACCAAGAGACTTCAGTCAGTTATCGTTGTTTTCCACAGCTTCCACTGCATCACAGGATGAACACTTTCGTAGTTTAGGCCATGCAGAGCTTAGTCTGTCGTGTATGCGCCGATATTTGCAAGCTGGAAAATTATGTGATGTTGTGCTAATTGCGAGCAATAATAATAGGAAAGTTCCTGCTCATAGATTAGTGTTGTCGGCAGCTAGCGAATACTTTTCTGCAATGTTTACCGGAAGTATGAGGGAGAGCGAGGAAGCTGAAATTACTTTGCAAGGTGTGAATGGAGACGTTTTGCACGCTCTGGTCAATTATTGTTATACAGGCACAATAGAAATACGTGAAGATAATGTCGAAACATTATTATCGACAGCATGTTTAATGCAGTTGAGGGAAGTTACAGAAGCCTGCTCTAAGTTTCTTGCACATCAACTACATCCGAGTAACTGTTTGGGTATTGCTGTATTTGCTGAACATCAAAGTTGTAACAGCCTTCTGCAAGAAGCAACCACGTACATAAGTCAGCACTTTATGCAGGTTTGTAAATATTAAAACTTGTCGAAAGAGGAATGTAAATAAATAAAGTACCATTACATATTTTAATCATGGTATTTAACTGTAGGTAATTCGTAATCAAGAATTTTTACAACTCAATGTCGAACAAATGGTGACGCTGTTGGCAAGCGATAACTTGAACGTTACGTCTGAGCAACACATTTTTCATGCCCTAATGAGTTGGATTAATCACGATTCAGCCAACCGTAAAATTCACATTGCACGTTTACTGGAACTTGTGAAATTGCCTCTACTGGAACCGTCATTTTTGGCGGATAACGTTGAAAGTGTGGTTGGTTCAGATCCCGCATGTCAGAAACTCATTATAGAAGCAATGAAGTGGCACTTGTTGCCGGAACGTAGGTCTCAAATGATTAGTACACATACGCGGCCACGCAAGGCCACTTTAGGTCGGCTGCTAGTTGTTGGTGGAATGGATAAAAATAAAGGCGCAACCACAATTGAAAGTTACGACCCACGTAATAATCAATGGACTACCGCATACGATCTTAGTGGGCGTCGCCTACAATTTGGTGTAGCTCTTCTTGGTGAAAAGTAAAATTTGATTTGTATTATTGAGAGGTATACTCGATGAAAATATTTTTGCAGGCTTTTGGTGGTAGGTGGAAGGGACGGTTTGAAGACCTTAAACACGATGGAATGTTTAGATTTGTCGACCGGAACCTGGGTGCAGTTATCTGCTATGAACACTCATAGACATGGATTAGGAGTTGCAGTTTTAAATGGTCCCATTTATGCAGTCGGTGGCCACGATGGTTGGAGTTATCTTAACACGGTTGAAAGGTGGGATCCTTTCAGCCGCCAGTGGAACTACGTTGCACCTATGCAAACTCAACGATGCTCCGCAGGTGTTGCTATTTTAGGTGGTAAACTGTATGCTGTTGGAGGACGCGATGGCGCTTCTTGTTTGCGTACAGTTGAATGCTATGATCCTCACACAAATAAATGGACGACTTGCGCGCCCATGGCCCGTCGTCGTGGTGGTGTGGGTGTAGCCGTAGCCAATGGTTATCTGTATGCTATGGGTGGTCAAGATGCGCCTGCTAATAACCCAGCTGCTTCTAGATTTGATTGTGTTGAGCGATACGATCCAGGTAGGTACATCATTACAACATTATTCCATTTCTCCAAACATAAATTACAGGAACCGATACTTGGACAACAGTTGCACCCTTATCTAGTAAACGTGATGCAGTTTCTGCTTGCGTATTTGGTGACCATATAATTGCACTAGGGGGATACGATGGAAGTAACTATTTACGTATTGTTGAGCAGTATGACCCCAACACCAACGAGTGGTCTTTAATAGCGCCACTTATTACCGGGCGAGCTGGAACTTGCGTGGTGACCGTTGCAAATCAACAAACTCGCTCAGAAAATTAAAAATAGTTTACTCAATGTTTTTAAGATGGTGTTATAGCTTTTTTACGTATCTAAGGGACTTTTTTATTTATTAACGTCTAAGACTGAACTGTGCATTTAATTTGAATTATTTTATCGAAAATTTCCAAAGTAAACTTTCCAAAATTTAGGTTATACAAAAATGTGATATTTTGAATATGCAGGGTGTCGCTCTATGGTTAACTATTAATTTAAGAGGTAAATGGTAAGGTTTTGGCAAACTAATTTATGGGTGATAAATTTGGTTGGTGCTCATAATTTGCTTCATCAAAAAAATTGTATTTCTTATTTTTAAACTAAAATGATAATCAAATACAGTTCGTTTGGTCACATTATGAGTCTCTTCGTTCTACTTGCTCAAGTATTTAAAAATTGTAAAATGTTTTGTGGAAATCGGTGTAGTGTTGATCTTTACATTGCCAAAAAAAGCAAAAATTAAAGTTTGCAGTTAAGTTAAAGTAAATCGTGGTAGTTGCAGTAGGAGAAAGTGTTTTCTGAGAACCAAAAGAGTTCGAAATTATGTTTTAGGAGCTCTTGCAACTATTAAAAATTTTTAAGCTGTCGTAGCTGTGATTTTTTTTATTAGATCTGATGTACTAAATTTTTATATTTATAATGGGAAGTAGGAAGGTATACAAACGTAGCACATTTAGTTTAGTGTTTTTTATTCCACATTTGCTTCAAAAGCAAATTGATGGCAAAACTGTAAAATTTGTGATAAAATTTCATATTTCAGATCGTTTTTAATGTGTGAATTTTTGCTTGTAATTTTATGTTATCTAAATATACACATTTTTATTCACAAGCTCCCGATTTCTAATATTTGGTTCCCTATTTTTTCCAATTAACTAGAAGCAATCCAGCTTAACATTCCGTAAGTGCAATTGTGTTTAACCATTCACTTTTCCTCATATTGTTACAGTGTACCATAATTACATTTAAACAAATTGATAAATATATAAAAAAAAGTTTTATTACAATTAAAAGTACTTACATATAAAATAAAATTACTTACACGTAAACAACAATACTTAAATTACAATAAAAAATTAATTCTATTAGTTATAAATAAAACTTGCAGGAAACGTTCCGATACTAAAATTAATATCACAATGATGTGACACGAAACATTACATTCTTTTAAACAAGTGGGTAACTTGCTTGAGTGGCAATTCCACATTGGTTGTTTTGGTTACGAGTCATCTTAATGTACCCAGCATCACCCCAAGTGGTACCCCAAGAATTCTTAACCAACCAGTAATCTTCACCTTTATCGGTTGTTCCGTATCCAACAGCAAGAACACCATGATCTAATTGCTCAGAATCACATTCAGGTTCATTATAGACACCGCTGGCATAAAATTGGAAACTTTCGTGAGAAGCATCAATAGCAACCGAAATAGGTCCAACGGTAGCAAGAGCTGCTTTTAAGTCATCTTCGCTTCCAGATTCTACATCAACAAAACCACGGTCTGTTGCACCAGAATTGCTGGGATTGTAATGGCATTTGCCATCTTCAGCTTTGTAAGGATAGGATGATTCGGTATCAATACCATGGTTATCTTTAATGTACTTGAATGCGTTGTCCATAAGACCACCTTCACAACCGTTGTTACCGTACTTTTCTGAACAATCAACCAAATTTTGTTCGCTCAAACTTACTAACTTCTTTGTTTTGCGGAAATGTTGTCCTTCGAGTGAGCCAGTCTGAAAATATCAAGATTGTTAGTTTTTGTAAAATAATCGTGATAATGAAAGAACTTACGGCGCTGAAACTCCAGCACGAACCACAATGACCTTGATTTTTAACAGGTGTAACTGCTCCTTGGGTTCTCCAGTCCACGGTTTCTGGTAATTTAACGTTTGCTGGGGCAATGAATGTAACGCCATCGTAACCGTACCTATTGTAAAGAACAGACGAGCTCGCCGAATGTTGAGATTTATTAAATCCATTTAGGGTACGAACGAATTCATGATGCAACATATCACCATATTGATTGATGTCCAATTTGTAGGAAACCAAACCTTTTTCGTAATTTTGATTGTGGACCGCAATTTTGCGCATGTTATCCATGTAAATTTTCATACGGAATTTTTCTTCTGTGTAATTTTCGTAGTCTTTGCCATGGGTCAGCTAAAGAAAAAATATTTTAAGTTGGTGAAGCTTTTAGAATTTAATTCTTTGTTGTCAGCAAGTGTCAGACCACACTTACTCATTTAATACGTGTTATCAATAATAATCTGCAACCGGAACGCTTTTGGGGTCAAACTCATAATTACATATTAATATAAAGAGTATTATTTGTTAATATTTAATTCAACGAAAAATGACTTTTAATTTATTTCAATAAGCATTTTGATGAGAAATTACCACACAACGAATTCTTGTATATCTTATCAAAATTTTAAAAACAACGCAACTTTTTATCAGAAGATTGCAAGAAGTCCATGATATGATCCAGTTGTGTAAGCAAAAACTTCTTAAAATGTGCGACTTAAATCATTAGCATAATAAACAAGTTTTCAATGAATCACCCAAATATACTAATCGTTTTTATCTCTTTGAGTGAATCCCCCAAACCTCGAGAAATGAATTTTTTCAGTGTTGGCAAACAAATCGGTTTTTAAATTTCAGGGCTTACTACCTGGAAGCTTGAATGAAGGGCATAAAGAAGTTATTTTTGATATTAAATTAATGACCCCATTAATTTTATACCTGGAGACTGCATTTGTTACAAAGAATTGAAAGCAGTCAGCTACAACGAAATTTGTTATAGGGGAAGGCTAAAGGGATGTTCATGCTAGGTCCCACAATAAATAATTTTATGATTCGTCACATCAAAATTACGAAAGAAAAAATTAAATACGCAAGTCGATTAATAATATTTTATAAAAATATTCAGTAGTTTATTTATATTTCAAAAATAAACAAATTTTATCAAACCGTTTTAGGATCCGAAGGTTATCGAAAGTGCAAATTCTACTCTACGGTTTAAAATAATGCGTAATTGAATTCTGCCAAGAAATTAATTTGAAGAGCTAATGCAGGGTTACCGTAAATACATTAATATTCAACAAATTTAAAAAGGGTAAAATTATACCAGGTGGCCTCACACTTTAATATAAAAAAGGAGCGTAATGGAGCAGTTTTTTTTAATAGCCTACTTCCTGTAACGATAATCCAGAAGGATTAACAATTGCAAATTTTTAAATACAATTTCAAATACAAATTAAAAATTACCTGGGGGGGGGGGTCAAATTGAAAATTAAATTGTGAAATTTAAAAAGAAAACAATGTAGCAACCCTGTAATTGGTTAATCGCTGTAATTAATCAAAAAAAATTTGAAAATAATTTAATTTTAAAAAATTCAACAATTAACCAACACACAGTTGCGATGTCATTTTCTATGAATAACAAAAACTAGTACATATAATTAGAAACCAAAACAAACCTTGAAGCTGGACCATTGTTCTTGAACCACCTCAAAAAACGACACAGCTTGGGCTGCAACCAAAACAGCTGCAAGAATAACGAAAACCTTCATTTTGGAAACTGTTTACCTAACAAAAAACAAAAGAATTATTAATATTGGCTAAACAAAAGAAAATCTATGACGTAACTAATTGGTTTTCCGCTACGTAAACAAAATTGGAGCAAAATTTCGATTAGGTACGAAAAAATTTAATAAATTATAATTTTAAACAAAATATGCTTACTTATTTGAAGTTATAACGAAATATCGATCACCCTTGTTTTCGGTTGGAATGTTATATTTGACGCTACAAACGCTGACCTGAAGCCTACAAAACTCTCGTCTGAATGATAAATAAACAACGATCACGTGCCTTTATGTTATTCAGTGATTCATAATCAGCTGTCACAAGCTTATCTTACAGTACCCCCCACTTATAAATAACAAAAGCAGTGACCTCTAACTGGTGGAAACCAATTTAAATATATTGAACTTTTCAAATTCGAATATTGCGTCAGTTTTCATTGTTTTTGTTTTCGAAATTTTGAATTTTATATCACGCACGCAATTTTATTTTTCAAAAAACATATTAATGATAAATAAATTATTCCATAAAATTAATCATTTTGGTTGATTGATCCTGCTTGACCCTGGTAGTTATTAAACAAATTTTTTTAGCAATTTCCCCCATCAATTTTAAGTATTTTAGTTATTTAGAAAAAATTGAATATTCTACTGTTTAAATTATAACATATAATTATTTAATCACTTTTAATTTTCTGAGAAATTGAGTCAGAGCCGCATATAGTTTAATTTTGAAAACGGGGGGGGGTACAATATTGTTTATAAATTTGGTTTAGTTTATAGCTAATTAATTTATAATAATCAAGAAAAAACATAAATCTGACGACAGAGCGGATTGGATAGCTTACAAAAAATATTTTTTCAAATGTTTAGCGGGGGGGGACGAAGTTCTCTCAATCTTCACCATGAGTGCGAAATTTTACATTATATGAATTATTTTTAGTTGGAACTGTTAGTTTTAGAAAAATTTTGTATACAAATTTTTGTTTTCTAGAAAAACCGATTACGTAATAATTATTTATCAATATTTTTGTGCACTATAGATTACTAAATCTACTTTCGTTTATTTTAAATTATTAATTATTCTTTAGTAGATACTATATACCTGACTATACTTAAATATGATAAATTATATCAAATTAATGAATAGCATCCATTAGTAAGATATAAGGACAAAGCAAAGTCCAAGTTAAATTTTCTTCAAAAGATTCTTTTGTCATTACCAATGTTGTGGTGTTTCCTCTCAAACAATATTATCAAATTTAATATTATGTTAAATAGAATGATAAGAAATTTAATTTATTCCTAAAACTACGCAAATGACTCATTCGAAATTATTTGTGATAATTTGGTTGCAAGTATTGCGATAGAGAAGATTATTAACTTAGTAAGTTAGCTGAACAACTGCTGACTCTAAGGTACCCGGTTCGAATCCGGGAAAAGTCGAAAATCAACCATTAAAAACTGGGTCACAGACATTCCCCCAACCCGGCTTAAGCAGCCTTGGGGGTCTAAATGCTTAATTCTTCCCCATGGGAGAGGCTGAGAGGCTTATGTCCAGCAGTGGGCGAAAAAAACCGAGAAGATAATTTTGTGATTATCCCTGTGAATCCGCTACAGCACACCACTGCTTTTTGGCTGTTCTATTGTTGGCCAATTAATTTCAAAATAATAAATTGAATGTGCGCTAATAAAACCAAGTCGTATAATCAGTTATAGTAATAAATTATTAATCTTTTTAGATCTTTTTAGATTAATTTTTTAAATCGCACTTATTTCGAGACTCTTCGTGCATAACTTATTCCGTTTGATTAGAAATGTATAAAATGCTGTCTTTGTTAGTAATATTATATTTTTGCTTTGACTTAACATTATCCGATTATAGGTTGTCGTGGTTCGATTATACAGTAAGAAAATTAATTTAATTTATATGTCTGATTTTTTTAAATCATAATTTATCAAAAATAGATACTTCTTTCACAATACATATTCCGCACTAGTCACGAACGCAGAAAGACGAAGACCGACCTTTCCGTTTACTAATCTTATGATTTTTCGTAGAAAATAAATCACCTAAAAGATGTAACAATGGCTAAAAATCTTTATCGGAGAAAAATATATCTGGAAAATTTGGCCAAAATTGAAGAACATAACGACAAATTTAGAAAGGGCCTAGTATCTTATAGTATGAAAATGAATGAGTTTGGAGACTTTGACGAAAACGAATTTAGCGAAAAATATACAGGCTTGTCGGATGCCGAAGACGATTTTAGTAAACGTAATGGTGATGATTTTTACAGTGCTCCTGAAAATGTTACCTTACCAGCGGCTGTGGATTGGAGATTGCAAGGTGCTGTTAGTCCTGTTAAAAGGCAAAGTGGATGCAGTGCTTGTTATGCATTTACTGTGGTATATTGGAAAATCTTTCACATCACCAAAAACTAATATTGCGTTTTCAGGTTGGAATGATAGAAAGTTATTATTATATCAATTCAAAAAAATTAATTGATTTAAGCGAACAGGAAATTATCGATTGTGGAGAAAACTATACTTTGTTCGGATGCAAGGGTGGATTGCTTTCAAAGGCTTTCCAGTATGTAGTGGATATTGGTTTAACCAGTGAATCAAAATACCCATACGAAGCGTTAACTGGTCCTTGTCGTCTTGATGAAGCTCATAGAACATCAAAGGTGAAAATAAAATCATTTAAGCAAATAAGAAGAAAATCGGTACGTGACATGGAAGCAGCTGTTGCTTTTGAAGGTCCAGTTACGGCTCCCGTGAACGGACAAGTGATAAAATTTATTAGTGGCCAAGAAATTCTCACTGGTAACTGGTGTGTCAGTAGAAAAGTTACTCATGCAGTTACGATAGTTGGATACAATACCACGGCAGAAGGTCTAGATTATTGGATAATAAAAAACAGTTGGGGAGAAAGCTGGGGAGATCAGGGATACTTCTATGTGGAACGAAATGAAGAAGACTTATGTGGACTTACACGTCAAACTTTTATCCCCTATTTAAATTGAAGTTGCCATTCATTTTTTATTCTACCTTACTTCTTAAATTGTGACTTTATCGATTGCTCTTTCTCCTTCATTTAGTTAATCCATGCATGCCCTTTACTTATCATTTCCTGATATTGCGACTTAAATAAATGCTGTGCCATTCACTATTTTTTTATTTTATTCCTTATTCCAATAATAAACCTCACTCGTAATCTCAACCAAGTATAGTCGATATTTCAAGGTTGTGCTGCGACCACTTGTGCGATTAAGTCATCAGTAGGTCTGTTAATGTCATTTAATGAGTCTTTTAAACAATTAAAAGAATCAGCATCCAAAAATGCGTATCCACTGGGAAAGATTTTTATTACACTACAATTATTGCACCTTTAATTGGTTCATATCTTAATTGCTATTTTGTTGACCAATAACTTTGTAAGTAGACACTCAATTGAAATCATGCTGATAAAAATTTAAATTGTATTTAATTGTATTTAATTTAAATTTTTATATACAGTATATTGCATATTATGGCGATAGAGATTTTAATATTTTTGCTTTTCTTGGAACCAATATTATCTCAAAATCATATGTCTTGGGAAGATTATAAAGTAAGAAAGGGTTATATTCTTATATATTTATAAATTAATTTATCAAAAAAATATTACTAATCTTATGGGATGTTACAATATAGAAAATCAGTTTCATAAGTCATATGACGCTGACGGAAATTAATTTTCGGAGAAGAGTGTACCTAGAGAATTTGGCTAAAATTCAAGAACACAATGACAAATTTCGACAAGGTTTAGTATCGTATAGTCTGGTAATGAACCAATTTGGACATTTAACACAAAAAGAGTTTTTGAGCAAATATGCTAAATCATATGATGGAGATGAAAAACTATGGGGGCGGATATCAAAGATTTATGATGTTCCCAGTAACGTTACCTTACCAGAGGCTGTGGATTGGAGATCAGAACGTGTTGTTACGCCAGTTAAGAATCAAGACGGATGCGGTGCCTGTTACAGTTTTGGAACGGTGAATGTAAAATATTTTGTGGAGCAATATATCGATTTATGTTTTAGGTTTCATCTATAGAAAGTCGGTATGCTATCAAACATAAGAAATTGGTGGAATTTAGTGAACAACAAATATTAGATTGTACCCGTAATAGTGGATGTGCTGGTGGAACTTTGGCTAACTCCTTTCAGTATGCACGCGATACAGGTTTAACCACGAGAGCTTCCTATCCGTACGAAGGAAAGAAGGGTTTTTGTCGTGCAAAAAATCACGAAATAGCAATAAAACTACCAAAATTCGAAAGAGTGAGCCCATATTCGATATATAGCTTGCAAGCAGCTGTTGCTTTGGAAGGTCCAGTAACAATAAGTTTAAATAGCAGTAACTGCCAATTTATGAGCTCCAAAGAAATTTTACAAGGTAACTGGTGTGGTTCCAGATCACCAATTAATCATATGATGTCTGTGGTCGGCTACAATACAACCAAGGAGGGTGTACGTTATTGGATAGTAAAAAACAGTTGGGGGGAGAATTGGGGAGATAAGGGATATCTTTACGTGGAATACACTCAAGCTGACGAATGTGGAGTTGTACAAACAGCAATTCTTCCCTATGTCTAAGATTCCAGTTTTAGATAAGATCTAACATGAATTTGTAAATTTTCTAAGATGTAACGTATTTAATACGTATAAAATAATAATTATTGTAAAAACAAATGTTTTAGAAATATATTATGATTTGGTCGGATGATGGTTTTCCAAAATCTTAGACTGTTTTCTGGAGAAAAACAGATGGTTTTGTGCATCTCGCTTTCTATTTGTTGCTTTAATGTGGGGATACCCCATCGGAGTCTCCTGTTCAGGGTAACCCCCAAGTATTTGGAAGTATCTGTCCCAGTGCCAAACGTGATCCCAGTGCTTTTGACGACTAAATATTTTTTTTTACTTATTTATAATTAGTTAAGCATAATTCAATTGTTTCACTTAATTGATTAATTGACCAATAACTTTGTAAGTATTTAATTTAAATTATTCTACTAAAATTTAACGCTATATTACCCATTAATCAGTTATATTACACATACTGGCTTAATAAAGGTATCATTTTCTTTTTCAGGTTGTTTCACAACTCTTTAGTTTAAATTTTTGCGTCGAAGACGTCATCTATTTGAATGGTATACTGCATATTATGGAGCTTGCGATTTTAATTTTTTTGCTTTGCTTGGAGCCAATATTGTCTACACAAAATTTGACTTGGGAGGATTATCAGGCAAGAAAGTTTATTATATTCCCATACTAATAATAATTTATTAATAAATTAATTTGCCACAAAAACAACGCTTGGTTACCGTCGATCTTCTACGCTTCTTTTCTTCAAAAGTACGATAGAAAACCTTTAAATATTCTGAAAGAGCAAATTTTAAGCTTCCTCATGAGGTGAAGATAAATAAATTCGGCCCAACGGTAACTTCAAAATTTAATTTTCGGATCCCAGCCTTTGATTTTGTCATTCTTCGAGTTCCGTACTCTCCCTGGGATGTTTTTAATAAGTCTCCACCAACTCTCGCTTGGCTCCACCTCGCTTCGAGCGCTCCCAACCGTTTTGACAAACGCAACCACGGCAAATTTCGACAAAATTCGAAAGCGTAAAACATCGACGGTCCCCCCCCCCCTCATCATGCTATCTATAATATAATATTATACCTACATATTATTACTAATCCTATGAGTTGTTATAATATAGAAAATCAATTTGATAAAAAATATGACAATCACTGAAATTCATTATCGGAGAAAAGTATACCGGGAAAATTTGGCCAAAATTAAAGAACACAATGAGAAATTTCAACAAGGTTTAGTATCGTATACTCTGGAAATGAATCAATTTGGACATTTAACAGAAGAAGAATTTTTGAACAAATATACTGGAGGAAAGGAAAGAGATACAAAAACATTGGAGCGGATAGCCAGGGTTTATGACGCTCCCAAACACGTTGTCTTACCAGAAGCTGTGGATTGGAGATTAGAAGGTGTTGTTACGCCAACTAAGTCACAAAAGGACTGTGGTTCTTGTTACATTTTTGGATCGGTAAATATGAAATATTTTGTAATAAAACAAAATGTCGATTTATGTTCTAGGTTGCAACTATAGAAAGTCATTATGCCATCAAACATAAGAAATTGGTGGAACTGAGTGAACAGCAAATATTAGATTGTAGCCGTAATTGGGGATGCGGTGGCGGGACTATAGTTCATACCTATGAATATGTACGCAATATAGGTTTAACTACGAGAGCATCCTATCCTTACGAAGAAAAACTTGGTTTTTGTCGTGCTAAAAAGCACGAAATAGTAGTAAAACTAAAAAAATTTGAGAGGATAAATCCACATTCGGTATATAGCTTGCAAGCAGCTGTTGCTTTGCACGGTCCAGTGACAGTAAGTGTGAATTGTACTGGATGGCGATTTGCTAGCGCCAAACAAGTCATCAGAGGTAATTGGTGTGGTGCCAAATCACCAACTGATCACATAGTTTCTGTGGTTGGCTACAATACAACCGAAAAAGGTATACCTTATTGGATAGTAAAAAACAGTTGGGGGGAGACGTGGGGAGATGAAGGATATCTTTACTTGGAACGCACTCAAGCTGACGTATGTGGAATTGTCCAAATAGCAGTTTTTCCATATTTTTAGATAAATGGGCGTCTATATTTTAGACAAGATCTAACTTGAATTTGGGCATTATTCCAGATGTGACGTATTTATAGTAAAATGGTAATAAATTATTGTAAAAATAAAAGTTTTATAAATATACTAGCTGACCCGGCAGACGTTGTCCTGCTCAAATTTGAATAAATTTGTTTGTTTGGTTGGTTACATCCATCTTGGTTACGCCATCTATCAATAACCTATTGTTTTAACTTGTTTCGCGTATAAGTCGACCCCGACGCGACCAATCTGGACCAAAAAATAGATATGCAATCTGCATAATATATCTAATAAGTACGTTTTTTCAGTTTATTCGGTTTTTTCGGGGGGGCCAAATGATTATCTCGCACAGGGCACTTCAGAGGCAAAGGCTCAATAATTTTTTTAATTACGTATTTATAATTAATTGGGCTTAACTCAATTATTTCGCCTATAATAATTGGCTGATATTTCAATTGTTCTTTTGTTGGCCAATAACTTTGTAAGTACTCCATTAAAATAATGCTACTGATAAAAATTTAACACTGTGGTAAGCATTATGTAATTATAATTAATACACATTATTTTTTCAGATTGTTTTTTCTCTTGTGCGTTTAAATATCTTTTGCCAAAGACATCAACTATTTTATATATTGCATATTATGAGGGTGGCGATCTTAATTTATTTGGTTTTCTTGGAGCCAATATTATCTCAACATAATAATTATCGCAAGACAAATAATTTGTCTTGGGAGGAGTACAGGGTAAGCAAGTTTATGATGTATTCTCACCCATACCCATCATACAGCAATATTTGTGGCAACTACAGCTTAGAACTTTCCTTAGAAAGCCTACTACACAGAAAAACTAACACCTGCAGAAGAAACCCGTCGAAAAAAAATATACTTGGAAAATTTGGCCAAAATCCAAGAACATAACGACAAATTTAGAAAAGGGTTGGTATCTTATAGTTTGCAACTAAATGAATATACACATTTAACAGACGAAGAATTTGAAGATATAAATTCATCACTGTATCCGGAAACTAATGTTAAAGTAAGTAGATCTGATGGATTCTATCATGCACCCAAAAATGCTACCATACCAGAGGCTGTAAATTGGGTTTATCAAGGTGCTGTCACTGGGATAAAAGCTCAAAACAGGTGTGGGTCTTGTTACGCATTTGGAGTGGTAAATTTAAACATCTTTTATATTATCACAAAATTATATTGCTCTTTTTAGGCTGGCGTTCTTGAAAGTCACTATTATATCAAGTACAATAAATTGATACAATTTAGTGAACAGCAAATAGTAGATTGCGGAAAATCACATGGATTGGAGGGATGCAAAGGTGGTACCCTCGAAAAGGCTTTCAATTATGCGCAGGATGTCGGTTTAACTGATCAAGAAGGGTACCCCTACGAAGCTGCAACTGGTCCTTGTCGTCTTGAAAATCTTCCAATATATGCAAAACTTAAAGCCACTCAATTTATAAATAATTTTGCGATACGGGATATGGAAGCCGCTATTGCTTTTACAGGTCCAGTTGTAGCTAGCTTTCTGAGTATTCCCATAAGGGCAATGGGTCCAGGAATTTTCAGTGGTGATACCTGTACGGATAGGAAATTAAAAAATCATGCGGTTGTTGTCGTCGGATACAATACATCAGTTGTAGATGGTCGAAAGTATTGGATAATAAAAAACAATTGGGGAACATTGTGGGGCGATAACGGATTTTTTTACGTAGATCGCAGACCAGATGATCCGTGTGGACTGACAGTAGGAGCGTATGTCGTTTATATAGAATAAAATATGCCGATGGAATCAGTTGATTTATTACCAGTGTTTGAACCATTTAGATTGTAAGATTTGAAGGAATAAAACAACGCTAATAAAAGAAAATGCACCATTTATGTTTTTTCCCAGAGGTGTCAGCTTTCCGTTGTCTAAAATCATTACTGTTCTTGGTTTGGCCCATTGAATTTCAATTTGGGTTTTTCTCTATCTTTCCCACAATCGTCCTTTCTACAGGATGGTTTAAATTTTACGTTTACAGCAAATAATGGATTGTGGCTTCTCGTGATGTCGATTTCCCTGTGAGGCTGCTAAAGCACACAAATGATTTTAATTGTTATTTTGTTGACCAATTAATTTATAAATTCTTAATGAAATTTGAACTAATAAACCCAAGTCATATATTTATAATCGGCTACAATAATCATTAATCTGTTTAGATTTTTTTTTAATCACACTTTCAAACCTTCAACCGCTAATTAAATCTTTTATTAGAAAAAATATGCCGTTTGTAATGGTAATATTATGTTTTTTCTTAGATCTAGCATTATCCGAGTATAGATTGACTTGGTCAGATTATCAGGTAAGAAAATTTATTCAATTTAGCTGCTTCGGCTACATCGCGATTTGTACAAGATAGATACTTCTTTTACAATACATATCCAACGCTCAACACGAGCAATACGAACAATACGTTTACTAATCTTATGATCTTTTTTAGAAAATAAACTACCTAAAACATGCAACAAAAACTGAAAATGAGTATCGGAGAAAAATATATATGGAAAATGTGGCCAAAATTGAAAAGCACAACGACAAATTTAAAAAAGGTTTAGTGTCTTACAGTTTGGCAATAAATCAATTTACACATTTAACAGACGAGGAATTTGATGAGATATATTCGGGATCGGATCCTGAAGATAGTCCGAAATTGGCTAAACAATATGGGTACTATCGTCCACCCAAAAACGCTACCATACCAGATGTTGTAAATTGGAATACTCGAGGTGCTGTTTCTCCGGTAAAATCGCAAGGCAAATGTGGTTCCTGTTACGCATTTTCAGTGGTAAATTTGAAAATCTTTCGTATTCTCAAAAAATTAAATTGGTTTTTTAGGTTGGCACTCTAGAAAGTCACCATTTTATCAAGTACAAAAAAATGACGATATTTAGTGAACAGCAAATATTAGATTGCGGTAAATCACATCAATTGAATGGATGCAAAGGTGGGACAATTACAAAGACTTTAAATTATGTACGCGCTATTGGTTTAACTAAACAAGCAATGTATCCTTATGAAGGTGTAGTGGGTCCTTGTCGGGCTGACAATCATCCAATGCTATTAAAAGTTTTAAGCTTTCAATTTATAAAAAAGTATGAGATACGGAATATGGAAGCCGCAATAGCTTTTACAGGCCCAGTTCCAGTTACCATCCCGGGTGCTCCATTGAAAGGTTTAAGTGGCAAAGAAATTTTCACTGGTGATACCTGCAACTCTACGCAAAAAAGAAGTCATACCGTTATTGTCGTCGGATACAATACATCAGCAAATGGTCAGAAGTATTGGATAATAAAGAACAGTTGGGGAATGAATTGGGGAGATCAAGGATATTTTTATATGGATCGCAAACCAGAGGACCCGTGTGGAGTGACGTTAGGAGCTCATGTCACTTATATTAAATAAAAGATTATTCTTTTTATTATGTCCCAAATAATGCCCTCTAATTGGATTCCAACCCCGCACCAGCTCATTACCACTTACCAGTTACCTCTTCTTCTTTTAAATCTTCCTAGTCTGCTTCTAGCATTTTTTTTTATCTAGACCAATAGCAACTGTTTTCCATTCTTTGGCATTTCGCTTTTTGTTACTCTTCCATTCTTTTATTTCTTCTTTTGTTTGTCTTATTTGTCTCCTTCCCGCCCAAAAAACTTGGCCTACTTTTAAAAAATTTGAAATAGCAATACTTCAAATGTCAGTTTGACTTATTAAATCGTCACCAAAGTGTAAACCTAATAGTTTTTTGTTCAAATAGAAATAATACTAATAACCATAATAGTAAATATTCAGTAGTTTAATAATAATAATAATAGGTAAGTATACCAAAAAATTTCAAATTCAATAATTTTATGTTAGATCTTAATTTTTTACCTACTGTTAACAGACGTGAGATCTTATAACATTTTTGGGTTTTCTGCTATTTTCGTCTGGTGTTGTCCTCACGTCAAGTAGATATGGACGAAGACAGCTGTTCTGTCGAAGGTAAGACGTGTAATTCGTTTCAACAAAACAGTAGTGTTACATAAAATGGCGAACAATAATCACACTGATCCCGATGCAGAAAGAAGAAATATACTTGCCAGGGCCAAAAGGACAGCAGAATTAAGGAGTATTTTCTTAAAAGAACGCTCGGATCCCCGTAGATTTGCAAAAATGGAAGATGGTTTCATTGTAAGTAAAATTGTACTTTTGTCATTTGTTTACATTGTCGTTTTAATAATTGTTAAAAAATATATGCTGATATTCAATTGTTAAAAAATAATAGATTCGATTGTTTTTGCTTTGAAATTGTGAGGTTAGCGAATCATTTGTGAATTAATGCAGTGGTCTTCAAAATATGGCGCCATCATACAGTAGCGTTTCAAATAGTTTGTTTGGCAGGGTATAACAAATAAATTATTACTGTTTTTCTAACAAAACCATACTTTATTAAACAAGACAATTAAAATTTACACTTAGACTTCGGGATACAAAGCATAGGTGGCTATACCACAATGGTTGGTAACGTTACGTGCAATTTTTGCGAAACCATTTTCACCCCATTCTGGTCCGTACGAATTTTTAATCAGCCAATATTTTTCTCCACTTGGCTCTGTTCCATATCCAATCAAAAGTACCGCGTGATTTAGCCTGTCTATCGAAGAACTGCACGTTGGTTCGTAATAAATTCCACCGCCATAAAACTGGAACGACTGAGCATGCGCATCAATTGATGCCGCAATGGGGCCTTTCTTTGAGAGGACTTCTTCCAAACCCTTTTCATCGCCTTCATCCAGAAGGACGTAATCTGCAAATTTACAATTAGAAACCGGAAATAAACGTTTCAAGATTTTTTACTTTGAAGCGATGTGACGGGATCGCTCGAAGCATATTCGCATTGTTCTTTGGCCTGTGCCTTGTACGGATAGGTCGTTTCGGAATTGATTCCTTTATTATCCTTGACAAAATCAAAAGAGGGATCTACAGCTCCACTAGCACAACCGTAATTGCTGTAAGGAGGTTTTGCCGTGCAGTCCAATATGTTTTGGGGACTAATAGGCACCAATTTGCCTGTTTTTCTGAACAGGTGGCCCTCTAAAGCGCCTGCCTGCAAGGAAAGCGTTACAACAAAACATAATTTTTCAAAAATTCAGACTTACCGCAACAAATGCGTAGCAAGATCCACACTCGCCCTGACTCCTTGATGGTGTAACGGCGCCTTCTCTTCTCCAGTCTACATTATTTGACACGTCTTCACTTGTAGCGTTATGCTGATATTTGGACGCGTGGCTGTTCTGTCGGTTGATTTTCAATCCGTTTACGAGCTGATTAAATTCTGCACTGATCAAATCGGCATACTCGTTAATTTTTAGAGTATAGGGCAGCTTGTTAAGTTTTTGTAAGTCCAGGATATTTTGTTGATTGTTGGAAAAAATTTCCAAACGTTTCTTTTCTTCTTCCGGATTACTGTAGACTTTCTTGAATTTATCCTGGGGGACAAGATATTGGGTAAACGAGATTTTGTAAGAAAGGCTTGCTTACCTTAAAGCTTCCAAATTGCTCGGTGAAGAGCTTGGCGGCATTTGACAGCTGATTGGCCGCCGAGGACAGCGATCCAGAAGCGGCGTTGGTGAGTGGATTTCTCGTTAGTTTATTAACGGGAAAAAATTGACCATGACACACTGCTAGACAAGCTCCAAGTACCAAGAGTGCTGTTACGATCTGCAAAAGGTCAAATTAAATCTGATGGGCAACTGTTGTTTTCGGTCACCATTAAAATTCGAAGTCTGACATTTTCGCGCAAGAAAAACTTACTATACTGAAAAATATGTTTAATCTGACCTTTGTATGCATGGTATAACGTTAATTTAAAAAATATTGATAACACTAACGAAGTGCATAATTATTTGCGCATTATGGAATAATTTAAAATTGAGCTCTTACCTTCATGACGGCGACGTTAAATTGTGAAGGTACCAATTTTTGTTATAAACTTTATTTCTTGTTTATATCTTGCAAATCAAGTTATTCCCCCCCTCCGAGAGGCGAGGATAAACGCGAAAAACAACATTTTGTCATTGAATTTGAATTTCTGAAGATTATTTTAACCGTTTTTATCACAAGGTCAATTAAAAGTATTGTTTTGATTTCCAAGAAAAATTTCAATCTGCAGAATTATCGATTACGAGAAAGGGGAATTTTTTGCAGATCTTCAATGTATGTTCTTCCCCCTTTTATGTATTTAGGTCAATGTTAGTTCATTGATAACTTCTTCATTCGTGGTAATGATTTATTGACAATTGAAGGAGATATTGTCATCTCATCTACTATCACCCTCAATATCTTTACAAGGTTGAGATGAACACGAAAACCCTTAAACCGCACTATAGACTCTTGGTACTCTACATTCTTCATAGTATTCGGTACCATTAATTCTATGTTCAAAATCAAAACTTTAAAAAATATTCCACAAAATGTAAACAGTTTTAAATTTCAAGGTTAAACAAAAGTAGATATAAAAAAATTAATTATACCGTTTAAATATATGTTGGCAGATTGATAATTAATGTTAAATTATTGATCAAGGTTTAAATCGATATGTAAATAATGAAACACTTGGAAGCTGATTTTATTGTATAATAGCAGAAATTAATCTCGTGATACATCAAACTCAAGAATAAATTAATTCTGTTTAATTACTTATCTTCTAATTTAAATGTATTTTAATGAGAAAGAAATTTATTTATTTGATTCAGCCCTAAAAGAATGAGTGAAAGTTTCGAATATTTTGGCATCCTCAGATGATTAAACCAAAGGATAAACGGCATACGACGCTATTCCGCAGTGATTATTTATATTTCGGGCAATTTTCATGTATCCGCCAATACCCCACTCTGGTCCATAGGAATTTTTGACCAGCCAGTATGGGTATCCATTTGGTTCCGTACCATAACCCACCACCAAAACGGCGTGGTTTAAACGATCGGGTGAAGAGCTGCATTTCGGTTCGTAGTAAATTCCATTGGAATAAAACTGAAAGGAATCGGAATGGGCGTCGATTGCAACGGAAACAGGTCCCAACGTCGCCACCGCATCTTCCAATCCTTTCTCGTCCCCTTCGTCCAGTAACACGTAACCTAGGTTCAAAATTTGATTACTTCCTTCCTCAAAATCCGAAATATATTACCGGTAACTTTCGCCCCACAAGCATCTTGCCTGTATCTGCATTGCCCGCCGTCCATTCCTTCGAAGGGATACAAAAATTCCGTGTCGATCCCTTTGTTGTCTTTTACGTACTCAAATGCGTATTCCATAAGTCCTCCAGCACATCCACTGTTCGTGTACGACGTTGAGCAGTCTATCAAATTTTGGGCACTAAGTTCGATCAAAACGTTGTTTTTTCTAAACGTGTGACCTTCTATTGCTCCAGCCTAAAATAACAGATTTTGGATTACTTCAAACTTTTAATTATTATGGTCTGCATTACCGCAGCAAAAGCGTAGCAAGCCCCACATTTTCCTTGCCTCTTGACGGGACTCACGGCACCAACTTCTCTCCAATCAATGTATGGTGGAAGGCGAACGTTTGCTGGATGTACAAACGTGGATGATCGCCGGTCTTGTAATTTTCCATCAATGTTGGTTTTGTTGAAACCGTTGATTTTTTGATTAAATTCGTGGTTTAAATAGTCGCCGTATTCGTTCAGTTTTTGTACGAAGTTATGTTTTCCCAGCCCAAACTCCTGATTAAATTTAGTAATTTTGTTTCTGTTTTCTATGTAATTCTCCTTGCGCTGTCGTTCTTCGTCAAATCCACTGTATGTTTTATTGAACGCTGTCTAGAAGAAATCAAATGATTGAAATGGTTAGAGATGGGTTTTAAATTACCTTGAAGGCATTCCATTCCTTTTCCAAAAGGTCTTCCAGTTCGCTGTCGGGTGTTGCAGGAGACGCTGGTCTGTCATTCGCAGGAGGATAACTGTTTAGAGAGTTGGTAAAGCCTGGTTTGTGGTTGTATGGGAGTTCGACAGGCCGAAAGTTACCACGATAGAATTTTGCGTCGAAGGGGAACACTTCTTTGGGCGTTCTTATTTGGAAATTTTTGTTTTGGAGCGAATGCACCTGGCCAATTACCGCTAAAAGCGCTCCTACCACCGCAAGTTTCTGAAATGAAAATAATTTTTCCTATTTGAAGGAAATGTCAAAACTGTGGAGGTTGCATAATAAATCTTAAATTGGTTTATGTCTTTGCGGTGCTTTGGTTAAGGTTAAGGTCGAACGTTTTTATTCCACACTCGATTAAATCAATTATTTGTAATTTGTTAAGGCAGGAAGAAAGACAATCGATTTTGTTCTAATTTCAAGTTTCGAGAATCATGACAACGATTTTTGATTGTTTAACTAACCGGATTTTCTGCGCCTTTGATCTGTCTGTAATGATTAAATCCGTTTTTTGCTCAATTCCATTAAATAAATCTTAATGAATTTTTGGAAAATTACTCCAGTAATTATTTTAATTTTTTGAATTTTTTGAAAATTAAAATATTTCGATAAAGAAAATAAATAATTTAATAAAAATACTGCAATATGTAATATCCTGATATTGATATTACATTTTTGGACTAATTGTCCATCTGATTGTTCTTCTATTTTATTCTCTCAATTTCCACATTTTTAATATCATAATGCACACTTTAAAAAATTTATTAAATCTAGGAACTTACCATCGTCGTCATCCTATGGTCACCAATTGCAAAAACTGAATGAATTTGGAACGGTGGTCGAAATTGGTGGTGTTAAAATGTTTGGCCCCCTCTCAGCAATGTATTTGACAATTTAAATCTTATTTGTTTTTATTAAGACGTGATTTGCGTATATTTTAATTGTCAATAAATTATATTCCGTGGTCCTTGTTAATCACTAACATTTCTTTAATTCATTAATAATTTTCTTAGTACTTGAACTTTCTGCTTTTAACTTGATTAGGTCTAGAAGACATTGAACTGCACGTACAAGGTGAGATAATAAAAAAATTTACAGCCTCTTCAAATATTATGAAATTTTTTCGTTAATTGGGAAATTTCAACGTGAAACATCTAATTTTGCAATCCAATTATCTAAATTTTACCTGGAAAGTATTTTACAATTATTAATATTGAGTACCTACGATTGAAAATTCTGCACACTAATAGCTTCCTGATTAGAAAATTCAAATTTTCAAGTGAAAGTAACAAAGGCATGCAAATGTACAAAAAAATCTTTATTCTTCTGTAACTTCTAATTTATGTACTTAATTTAGTTTGAATTGTATTATCTGTAACTTTCTATGGAGAACAATAAATTCCCGTAAAGGACATAATTATTATTAACACCCGTATTTCTTTTGTTTCTCCGGTAGTTCCAGCAATCACGGTTTTAGCATATAGCTATAAAGTTGGCTATTAGCATCATTTTAAATCTTAGTTAGCAACCAACTAGTATGCCGGAAACTTACTAATTATACTTTCAGTGTGATAATCAGCTAAGATTGAAAGAATACTGACTATGCAAAATTTTTCCCTGTAGTTTGCAATATTTGAATTTTTGCGTATGTTTTTTTCAGTTTGACGCTGGATTGCAACGCTACACTGCTATGTCCGTCAATATGTACGACGGCTTCAAACCAACATACAAAACTATGAAATTTGGATTCTTTATGTTATTAATTCCCATGATTGGCACCATGGCGTATATGAAGTATACTAGGGATGCATCAGAAGAAAAGCTTCGTTCTGGTCAAGTAGCATACAAAGACAGATTGTTCAAATTTACGTAACTTATTATAATTATTTACATAGTAGTGTACAAATTGTTGTAAATCAATTAAATTAAACGTATTAATAAAAAATTATTTATTTTCAAAACTCCTTCCACCTTTACATGATATAACATATTATAATACATTTCACTCCCTTGTTATATAATAAGCTATTATTTAACTAATGTCAGCAGTTTTATTTTAATTTTAATAAATTTATCCCTTTTTACCTTCTTCATAAAATTTAATTTTGAAACAGTAGTTACGCCACTGTTTGTTTGACCTGACATGACAGATCGAAATTCTAACCTAAAATAATTATTAGGGTGTTTTCTTGAAACTTCAAAAATGAGTTTAACAAATCGTAATCGCGTTAGTATTTTAGATAAACCATTAAGTAGAGGAAAAGGCGAAGTGTCTTTAAGTTTCTTTGCGTTATTATTTTCCGAAATTGTGCAATATTCGCAGAGCAAATCCTACACCGTTCCAGAATTGCAAAAAAGGTAAAAATGACTGAGCGAACTAACCTAATTAACTTTTCTTAATTTTAGATTACACGATTTAGGTCACAACGTCGGTATTAAGTTAATTGATTTGTATTTTGTGCGTGAACGAAATGGTAAGAGGGAAATTAAACTGTTAAATATTTTGTTGTTCATAAAGCAAACATTATGGAAGGTAAGAGCAAATCTTCTTCGCTCGTGTCATTTTTGACCTTATTTATTACAGTCTCTGTTTGGTCGGGAAGCTGATAAGTTGGAACATTCAAATGACGACGAGAGTACTTATTACTTAATGGAAAAGGAGCCGTTAGTCAACCGTTTCATTTCGGTACCCAAAGACAAAGCCAGTCTGAATTGTGCCGTATTTGTGGCAGGAATTATTGAGGCAGTTTTAACAGGAACAGGCTTTGTAAGTATAATTTTATAAATTTTATACCCAAGTAATGTTACAATGCTTCAGCCTGCAAAAGTCAGCGCACATTGGCACAAAGGAACCACTTACATGGTAAAATTTGATGAAGCTGTTATCGCAAGAGATAAGCAGTTAGAAGAACGGTAACTTAGTTAAGAAGTAACTTATTAGTATAAAATGTAAATGCGTTAAATAAAACGAAACGCCCCAAAAAAATATTTCAGGATTTTTTTTATGAACAATAATTATACTCACCGTACTCCTGTAGAGACCTTCAGCACTTTAAATTATGCTATTGTCTTTTTTTTTTAACTAAAAACTAAGAAACTTGCTAATAACTTGAAACACTTTTCAGATAATAAAGGTTTTTCTGTTTTGAAGAAGTGGAATTGGCATTCCTAACATGAAACATGGTTAGTTTCGATTTGACTTCTGATATCAACGAATACGTTAATAGAATCGGACGTGCTAGAAATGTGGAAATGTACTTTATTTGTAATCCGTAAGAATACTTATGATGGAATTAACTTTTTCTGAAAATGGTTTTTAAACTAAAAATAAGAACGTTCTAGTATATTAGAGCCTTCTGTTAAAAAAAATGAGTAGATTTTAAAAGTCTCTTCCTTTCCAAAAAAATATTTTATTAACGCTCCTAAAAATTACCTAAAATATCAAAACAGTTTTACTTCTCAAAATTGCCGATAGGATATTTATCGTGATACTGCTCGACGTGTTTTTTCATTTTCACCATTTGCTCCCTGAAACGATAAGAAATAATTTAATAAATATTAGAAAAATGCAACAATTACTCTAAATGTTTTGGCATATCCGCATAAACGTCTTTAAACATTTCCGTCCAACTTGGCTTCAGTAGTTTCTCTGCTTTTTCAAACTCGGAAAGAACTTTTTTTCTAGAATCACTCAACCACTCTTTTTCCATCTCTTCGTTCCACAGATTTTTACTTTCCAAATACAAACGGAATCTGTTTACCGGATTGTGGTTCTTGACCCATTCGGTTACTTCTTCCTTTGATCTATAGACAGTACTATCGTCGGACGTCGAGTGGTGTCCAATTCTAGAATTAAAATTAAATAAAAATTACTGTTATAAAAGTTTTTAGACGTAGGTACCTGTAGGTTAAAGCTTCGATTAAAACGGGTTTGTTTTCTTTAATAGCATATTCTTTCGCTTTTTTGGTGGCGTTGTATACTGCAAATAGATCGTTCCCGTCAACACGTAGAGTGTTAATTCCATAACTTGGTCCTCGAGCTGCAATTCCATCTCCTTTGTACTGCTCCTCACTTTTAGTCGAAATGGCGTACCCGTTATTACGGCAAAAGAACAATACGGGGCAATCGAGTGTAGCCGCAAAATTGAAAGCTGCATGGGCATCTCCTTCGGACGCAGCGCCTTCTCCAAAGTAACAAATAACTACCCGGTCTTGTCCTTTCAAAGCGTAAGCAGAACCAGCTGCTTGAGGCAGTTGCGTCGTCAATGGACTAGATATCGTCACAAAATTTAAATTCTTGTCTCCGTAATGGACTGGCATTTGTTTACCTTTCCCCAAGTCTTTTGCATTTCCGTAACACTGATTCATCAGACTTTCTAACGAAAAGCCTCTCCATATTAATACTCCAGTTTCTCGGTATTGACCATAAACCACATCGTTGTTGTTTAAAGCGGCCGCGCTTCCAATGTGCGATGCTTCTTCTCCATAATTTGTCATATAAAATGAAATGCGACCCTGGCGTTGCGACTCATACAAAATTTTATCCATTACGTTTAGCATGGTCATATCTTTGTACATTTTTTGTAGTATGGTTGCATCTAACTTTGGATCGTGATTTTCGTGTATTATTTGGCCCCGGGGGTCTAATACTCGGTATACTGGAAGTGGAGCGTACGAATGAGATCCTACGAACTCGAGGTCTTCGGTCCAGTTTGTTTTGGCTCCGGGAAATACTGGAGCTTTTGACAATTTGGCAGTAAAACACTAAAAAAAGAACGTTAAGCAATAGCCTTAATTTATTTACCTAAATAAATGTGGCAACCAATCGAGTTGCACATCGACCAACTTCCACTGTATTCATAGTAATAGCAATCGGTAATATTAAAGTTAATTCAATTATTTTCCCAACAATAGGAATAAAATTAAAATTTTGATTTATAGCCTCTTGGGGTTTCTTTAAAACCCAAAATGTAAGATCAAATAATTTTTCTTATTATTCATATTTCTTAAGATAAGCGCGAGATCTCCGTGGGGAGGATCGAAAATTTAACACCCTGTATATTATATTAATTTAATTTTAGTTTTAAAACCTCACGATTTGGTTGTTTGTCGGTAAAAATAAACGAATTCTTCAGGGTTCTTGAACCGGTTGAAATTTTTATTGGATTACAAAAAAAACTTTTTAACAACATATTAATTAAAATATTTATTTTATAGTAACAATTTTATTTGCAATTTATGAGTACTAGTGTCCTTGATTTGAAAATCGACTTATTTATAAATAGAAATGTATTCGTATTTTTGTAAAAAATACTCACCTTATAATTAGCATTTTTTAAACATCGAAATAAGGCACTAGCATTCTTCGACAGTGCCATTTTAAACCACCACACTATTGTTTTCTTATAAAGAGAATAAATTATGCAAATCGACCTTGGTTATCTCGTTATCGCTAAAAACCATGTAAATAAATTTATTTGGTAATAACTTCTAAATCTTTTTGATAAGATGTTCTGACGATCTGTTTACGTTACGTAGACAATTTCGAGTACCTAAGGAGCCAATACAATTTAAAATTTGTGTAGAAAACGAAACGGATGCACGGAATTAAATTACAATCGTAAAATGTCTCTTCATTAATATTTATGTAATATACCGTAATAGTGGACTTTCATGTTATTTCTCTGTCGTTTTTTTTTTATCAGTTTGTGATTTATTAGTATTCTTTCTCTAATAATAAATTATTAGAGATAATAGAATAGAGAAACACCGTTATTTTATTTTTAATTTTATGGTCATTCAGTGGCGTAGTTAGAAATATAAGACCCCCCCCCCCCTTGTTGATAAAAAAAGCCTAAATTCGTAATGCTATGATTCGATTGGCTGTTTTTGCTCTTAGCTCTGTGTGACTTGGCATAATATACATAATTTTTGATATAAATACAAAATTTGTAAGTACGTTACTACCAAACCTGTTACGTAGTAGAAACATCCCTGACGCAGCCCGAACTCAAAAATTACGGAAAATAGGAAAATTTTTATATGATTAAAAAGTCTTCGAAAGGTACAATTTTTGTTCCTGACACGACAGAAATGTACGTAGCAACGGCTCTATTGAGGGGGGGGTTCCCTCTTTTAGGCCTGTAGGAAAAATATACAAATGATTGGAATTCCTTTAAAAAAAATGAAAAAGCTAAGAAAAGGAGGTCAGCAGTTAAAATTCCGACTTTGCTTTTTTAAATTCTGACGTATACTGTCGCTGGCGACACTGGTCGCTGTCGCTGCCATCAGTTACCATGGTTACAGTTTGGATACAGCAGCTGACACTGACAGTAGCTCTACAGAAACCACGTTCGTATTCTGCACGTGATGGTGTTGATTTAATTATTATTTTGTAAACCAACTAAAATTTATCATGTTTTCCACAAATTGTTTAACTATACGTACGGACGTAACCTGCGTTAAATTTATTAACAATGAAATATTTGCAGGTTAGTGTAATCGTCACAAATTTTGAGGTTATTTTTTGAATTCAAATTGTAGGTATTGGAGGATATTTACATATTTTCGACAAACTTGGCGGAAATTTTATAAAAAGGGTTCATGTTTTTGATGGACAGAAAATATACAACGTCGTCCCCGACAGTAGCTCGACACAATTTTTAGTCTACGGTGGAAAACTTGTTAAAATCTTTCGAGTCGACGATTCTCATAATTTTAGCGAAATTTTATCGTGTACTAGCAACGATTGGATATTGGATGCCAAGTGGGTTAACCGTGATAGCGAAATTGTTACCATTTTTATGCACAATATTGTAGTTCGCTGGACCAAGTGTATGGATTTTATTGCAAGAGTTGTATGTGAAGAGAAATGTATTTTATATAGTGCTCGTTTAGTCAACGATACTTGGGACGACCTAATCGTGTTGTCCGGAACAGTTTTCGGTCAAGTTGTGGTGTGGTGGCCTGCGAAGTGTCTCGACTGCAATCTCGTGGCGCCCGTTTTGTGTCGCCTTGTAGGACATCACGTAAGTTGACATCTAAAGAAAGAATTTTTTTTTAAATACTAGTAATTTTAGGGCTCAATATTTTCCGTCGATTACAATCCTAATGTTGGCTTAATTTGTTCCACATCTGACGACAGATCGGTTAGATTGTGGACGATTGCTAACAAAAACTTAGTAGAAGAATTATCACAGGAAAACATAGATATAAAGTTAAAGTGTTCATTATTTAACCACACAGCGCGCGTTTTTCAATGTAAAGTTTCAAACAATTTTGTAATCAGCGGAGGCGAAGACTCTTTATTAAATATCTGGGATTTGAATGGAAATCTTGTGAGGAAAATTGATGTACATCAGAATGCTTGTTTGTGGTCATTGGATTGTGATGATAATTCGATAGTTGTGGGCACTGGAAATTACGCTGTAACTGTGTTTCCGTTAAGGCATAATGTCAGAAGGGTAGAGTTTGAAAGTTATGAGGTTCCCAAACGTTTTGCTATTTTAGAAAATTTTGATTTAGTGAGCGTGTCGGAAAAAGGCCTCCTTGAGTATCACTCATCCGAAGACAGTAGTCGAGCCGAGATCACTAGGCACGATGACCTATCCAGTTACGCCATTCTAGAAACTTCCCCTTGCAGGAAACTTGTCGCTCTAGCAGGTAAGGTAAACGTCCAAAGCTGTCGATATTTCAAAGAAACGACAGCTTCGAGAAGACTTACCTATTAGTTTTGATAATAACAGTATAAATTTCAGGTTTTCACGGCACAATTCATATATACGAACAAAGGTCTCAATATTTGCAAAGCGTATGTTCTTACACTCTGAGAGACAGAGCTCGAATCTTTTCGTTTCATTGGTTATCTTCGACTAGATACCTAACATGTGGACCTAATGGGTTATTAAATGTTTGGGATTTGAAAGAAGGTTGCGTTATTTTTGTGGCAACCTTAAGTTTACCACACAGCAAAGAGAGGTGGACAACTTCGGCGTGCGAGTTGAACTGGCAAAATGTTGCCGTTGCTGATAGAAAAGGAAACGTTTATTTGTACATTTTAACTAACAAGGATCCTATTCAAATTTTGCGGAAGGCACACAACTATCTTGGAGTGACATGTTTACATTTTAGAAATAACGAACTGACTTCTTTAGGTGAGTTTTTGTTAACTAGATTATGATTTTCTCTCCATTTGTCAGTTTATTGTTTTTGAATCTTTTAAAATGGTTTATCTTGGAAACAAATCAAAACATTCATAGCACAGACCATTACTTTGCGTTTAAAATTTCGAAGTAGTAAGCATAAATTTCTTACAGGAAGGAATTCTATCGTAAAAAAATATCGCTTTGATGAAACACAGCAACTTCTATCGGTGGTATCTTCCGACAAACTACCCTTCACTTGGCTTGCAGAAATTCACAAATCCGACAACTACAACTTTATTTTAGCCTTCTTAAGCAAAGAGTTCCTCATTTGGGATTACAAAAGCAGGCGGACGCTGTTACAGTTCAATTGTGGTGGTGGTCACAGATCGTGGGACTTCCATAAACAGAACGATCGAATTGTGTTTGCTTACATTAAAGATAAGCGTATAGTAACGTTACAGTTTAATTGGACTGCTCTGTACCCCTTGGATATTGTAAGCGGACACCACGTAGCCGAAATTAACAGCGTCTCATGTTTTCACTTTTTATCGGACACCAAACAAACTTTGGTTATTTCGGGCGGCGAAGATACCACCCTAAGATTGTCACAATTTTGTCACGCAAAGAATACGCTAAACAATTTGAGTACTCTTAAATCGCACTTGTCGAGTATAAGGACAGTCACTTCTTGTAAAATTAGTGATGACAACAAAAACAGTTTGGTAGAAAATTTTTTGGTGGTTTCCGCTGGTGGACGTGCTCAAATTGTGTCATGGAATTTAAGCGTTAATCTAAATGGTGATTTAACGGCAACGTGTAGTGAAAAGTTTTCTTACTATGAACAATTAGAAACTAACGAATCGGAAACCAGAATAATGGATTTGTGTCTTATTCCATTAAAACATTACATTTTACTCGTGGCAGCATGTTCTGATGGTTTGTTAAAAGTTTTTCTTATTTCAATGGACAATTTTAAAATTATTTTAATCAGTAGTGTTTTCTATAAATTGAAGTGCATTTTAAAAGTTGCTCATTTGGCGGTGCAAAATGTTCAGCTAATTGTTTCAATGGCCACTGATGGAAAAATGGTATTTTGGGATTTTACTCAATTAATTGATTGTTTAAATATGGAAAAGTGCAATTTTACGGACAAAAGTGAGTTGAATTTAAAACCCGTGGACTACATTGACGTTCATCAGTCTGGAATCAACGCCTTTACTTATAAGCAATTAAGCCCCAATAAAATTTTGTTTTTAAGTGGCGGAGATGACAACGCAATTTTTTTTAATTTGTTACATTTTAAGTGTGACGAAGGACTTTTAAAGATTGACGTGTTATCGACTTTTAGTAATTCTTCATCTCATTGTTCACAAATTACTGGAGTCTTCCTTACTAATTCATATTTTTTAACGACATCCATCGATCAGAAGTTAAATATTTTTTCGTGGAATGTAAACAATAGCGATCAACTTTGCTGTGATTTTATACAAAGGTACAACTCTTCTGTTGCGGATATACAGGGTATGCAATGTTACGAATATCAAGATGATATATTTGTGAATTTATATGGTGTAGGCATAGAATTTGTTAAATTGCAGAAAGAAAAATTAATTTCTTAATTAATATTTTGTAATAAAAAAAGGATTTTATTTAAGTTTTTAGTTATTTCATTGAGTTTACACAGAATACTGAATTTTACAGTTACAACAAAGATCATATTTACATTTTATTGTTGTACCAGCAACTCGCTCTATACTTCCGATGGCCGAACTGGAAGAAATAAGAATATTTTATGGTCTCCAATGAAAAACCGACAGCTCTGGCTTTGAGGCTGTGCTCGGGGACATGGCTGTGGGGTTCAATGTGAATATTTACTATATCTTCTCAGTTGGTACCTACAAATTTCATAATCTTTAATTTTAGTCCTTATGAAAATCCTACTTTTGCTCAAAGACATTATGTTCCGTTTACATTATTTATTGGTACTATTAAAAGATGAAACAATAATAATTCCAATATTCGATGGTAATTTTGCAAATGTAAAACACTTTCTCCCGCGCATCTAATTATCGTTTTTGATAAAATTCGAAATGTTTATGCATTTAAATTAAAAGTAAATCGATTTATTATTCACTAACAACAAAATTGGTTCCAATAAAACAATCGTAGATCATTTCTTATCGAATTTAGAAATTTTAGAATGTTCAATATTATATTATTTCGAACACAGTAGGTATAACTTTTTACAAAATACATGGATTTCTATTTGTGTCGTTTATAAATTGAATCGTTAAGTTTGTGGTGTTTGTTCTATTCATAAAAGTTCAGTAAATTCCCTTTCATATATTACTATGTATCGAGTCAGAAAAATTAGAGCAATTCGCCCTTGTTTTTAAATCGGTGCGCACGCCCATGTCGTGTTGTTTTCAGGTTGACTTTCGAACAATGGAGAGGCATTGGTTTGACAGCATGGGAATTTAAAAATAAAATGTGGACTGTCTCAGGGTAATTAGAACAGACAGATCATAATTAAATAATAAATTAACGATGTTCCTTCCTAATAAACCGACAATAATCATTTTTAAGATTTAAAATTAGTGAACCAGTTAGTTTTGTGTGATTATTTTAGTTTCATAATCTAATCAAAAATTAAGCAAAACATGAAAACACTTGAGTATAACTTGGAAATGATAAATTAAAATGGCAGCTAGTCAATCAGATATCGAAGAGTTTTTATCTGGTCCTTTGGTTAGCTGGGTGAGTTTTTCATTTCGATGCTTTTTTGTTTTGTTATTGTTGACGTTTTAGCTGGCAACCTGTGTTAAAAATCCAAATAATCTGCAAGTGTATGAAACCTTCTTTGATGGGGGTCCAATAAGCGAAATTTTGTTGCAAATTGATCCCGAACCTGCCCAACCGATACCTACTTCAATTTCTTCGTTTCAAGGGTTGGGTATTACGGCATCTCGAATTAAATTGTTTCATTGCATTCTTAGGAATATTAAGAGTCTTTATGAGGTGAGTGTTACGTTTTGGTAGGTTCTGGTGTTGATAGAGTACTTTTAGGACGAGTTGGGCCAAGTGGTGGTTGCACTACCCGATTGTGTAATTTTGGGTCGTGCACCTGGATCACAAGCAGCTTTAGAACAGTTACGTCTGCTTTTGCTATTACTGTTAGGGTGTGCCGTTCAAGGTCCTACTAAAGAATATTTCATCACCCGAATCAAAGAGCTTCCATTAGATTCTCAACATGATATAGTAGAATGCATTAAACAGGTAAAATGATTTCAATTTTTCTAACAGAAGTTTATAGTTTTAAATTTCAGGTAACGGAAGATCAAAATGTAGTGTTAACGTTGGATTGGGCAGACCAAAATGCCCAAAGATTGTATACCCACGTCCGTAGTTTAGTAAGCGAGAGGGATAATTTGTTGCAACAATGGATAACGGATTTAAGTCAAGATTCAAGTGCTTCTGCAACCAGCAATGCAATTGTTGGTGTCGAATCAAATCACATGGCCGTCGAACTTGCCGATATGAAAGCTCGTCTGAGAAAGCAGAGACAGGAATTGTGAGTGAAACTTAAATAATGAGAGAGTCCAATAATTGAAAAAACTTAATACATTTTTTTTGTAACAGAGAAGAAAAATCAGAATTTCTTGCCGAATGTCGTGAAGAATTGGATCACACAAACGCTCTTCTTGCCAAATTAAAAACTGAAGTATGACGCAATAGAATTTTAGAAAGACATAATTAAATTTTGTTTGCTTTTAGAATAGCGACCTACTAATAGAAGTTAGAAAAGCCAAAATTTACAGGGACGAAGCGGATGCGATGCGCGAAAAAGCAGAAAGGGCGGATAAATTGGAAAATGAAATCCAGCGCTATCGGGAACGTCTCGCAGATGCTGACTTTTACCGAGTTCGGGTTGACGAATTAAGGGAGGATAACCGAGTTTTGATAGAAACTCGGGAAATGTTGGAAGCTCAATTGGTGAGGGCCCGGCAAAGAACGGACCATGTTCTCGAATTGGAAGCCGAAGTTTTGTCTTGCAAGCAAAAAATCAATGATATTTCTTTGGACCAAGATTCGGCTAAAGAAAAGATTCAAGAACTGATCGAAGAAAATATGCAACTACAGCAGGTAACCAAGTCGGCCTTACAAGAATCTAACGTCACAGCTTCGGATTCAGAACAGGAAGAAACCAATTCTGGCGATAACAGTTTATCCGAACAACTGACAAATAACGCGCAAGCGCGTGCACTAAAGCTTGAACTGGAAAATAGAAAATTACTCTCCACGATTGATTCCCTTAAGGAACAAGATTTTCACGAGACTTCTACAAAAATCCTCGAGTTGGATAAAGAGAAGAAAAAGTTATCGTTAAAGTGTAACCAACTGCAAGACACCTGCGATCGTTTGACCCAACAAAATACAGAACTAGAGGGAATTTTTAAAAATGCGTTACAAGAGAATAGAAAATTGCAGGACAGTTTGGATACAGGAAAAGTGATTTCGGATAGGCAGCAGCAGGACCTGCAAAATGAACGTCTGAAAACTCAAGAATTAGAAAAGAATTTGGATATTTTAAGTAAAGAGAAACAACGAATACACAGTTTGTGTGACAGCATTCGGAAAAGGGCGGACGATGCAGACAAGTCTTTAAATCAGGCATTAGAACAAGTGGTAACCTTACAGGCAGAAATAGAAAATGGGAAGAAATTCGAAAATTTGCATAACGTCCAGCAGGATAAAATTGTGTCGTTGGAAAAGGAGCACAGTAGTATGCAGAAGGAGGTTGTGAAATTGAAAGAATTACTTGAAGTAAGTGTAGAATTGTTAACCAATGTATCCCACTTACGATTATTGTTTTTTTTTTTTTTAGAAAAAAGATGTGCGTTTGGATCAATATATGGTTAAGTGTGAAAAACAAGACAAAGAAATGGTTCGCTTAAACGAAGAATGTAAAAGTGCAATTACTCAAGTAGAAAAACTACAGGAATATGAACAAAAAGCTCAAGAATTGATGTCTCAAACCACGGTGTTTGTAGAAACTATTGAGACTCTTCAAAACAATTTAATTTCAGAAAAAGTTACCAACGAAAAGTTTAAATCCAATTTAGATAAGTTGGGACTAAGTTTGGACATTTTAGACAACGACATAAATGTTGTCGTCGAAAAGATGTTATTGAATCCTGATTTAGTAAAAAATATTACGAATCTGTTGCATCTTGAGGAACCCAAAGAAACGAATTTAACGTGTAAGACATGTTTGGATGTTGTAAAATCTGAAGATGATGTTAGTGATGTTTACAAACAGACGGAGCAAGTAGTGTCTAGTATAAGTGCCGAATGGAATTTGCAGTGTGAGAAGTTGTTGGGCGAAGTTAATAGTTTGCAGCAGCTAAATGAAGTTTTACAAACTGATAATGCTAAAATGCAAGTTAGTATTTCAACGCTTACTTCTCAAGTTAATTCTTTGTCCACCCAACAAACTGCACTTCAACTTGCCAATAGTCAACTGGTGGCTGAAAAGGAAGAGGTGAGTCTTTTTTTGTATTTCACATTTCTCGAGTATTCGGTTTGTTCTTAAATTAAAATGATACGGCTGATGCTACATGCAGCAATATTATGAATGCAATTTAATCAAATTGAAACCTTCAATTTAGTTATCCAATTTTCTCAGAAATTTTTCATTTAATTACATTGCATGCAGGGTCACATTGTGACGTCAGTATTCAAGTTAGAGAAGTTAATTTTTACAAATTGAAAACAAACATTTTTCCTTGCAATTTGTTCCCATCTCTTAAAGTTGTTGATTCTCTATTGTGTATGTATCAAAATGAAATTTTTTGTGGCATAAATTATACGTCGGTGAACTGGAGATTTCACTCTCGAGTAACGATTATTTATGATCAGTGCTTCAAGATATTATATGAACTGGCTGACCACCCAAAATCCTCCCACATGAGTCAAATCTATCCAATTATTGGCTTGGTCTCCTTACAAAGCCGATATTTTAAAATATTTGAAGAAATAATCATTTTCTCTTTTATTTATTGAAGATGGCCAAACAGCAAGTAATCCGTAGCACCGAACACGATACATTATTGCGCGATCAGACAACTTTGCGCAGTTTACATGAACAGCTTTACTCTGAGTACGAAGAGCAAAAGAAGGAGCAAGACCAGATTAAGAAAACAAATCGTGATTTACGTTCTGAAATTCGCACATTAAAAGATTCGAACGTAAATATGGAGAAAAAAGCGTCCGCTTTAGAGTTGGAAAAGGAGGCGCTCAAAAACGAATCCAAAAGTCTTAGCAATTTAAGAGCAGAACATTCCAAACTCAAGGATGATTTTAGAAATTTGTTCACAAGTAATACGTGTCTAAGGAACGAATATTTTGTTTTACAAGAAGAGTACAAAAAGTTACATTCCGAATCAGGAAAGTTGAAGCTCGGAAATACCGAAATGCAAGGTGAACTTAGTTCGCGTTCTGATTTGGTTACTGGACAACAGTTGGAGATTGAAAAGTTGGAACAAAAGTGTGACGTTAGTTTTTTAAAATCCAGTGTGATTTTGTTTTAAGATGTATTATTATTTTAGATGCTGCTAAACATGAATCATTCCCTGGATACGGACAGAAGAGCTTTGATGAACTCTGTTTCTCAAATTTTGTCACAGTATCATTCTTTGTTGATGTATTCTTTACAAGATAAGCAACAGTTTCACTTGGAAGAAAAACAGTTTACTAATGACCTCAATGATTTGCGTCGACAAAAGGAGAAACTGGAAGAGAAAATTATGGAACACTACAGAAAATTGGATAATGCTTCCACTAAGAAGTATGCATTCTGCCAATTATTTTAAAACAACTAAATTTTTGTAATTTTTAGGAGAGGCTTTGGATCAACCCTGGTAAAGAGGATGCGTAAAGCTGGTTCTGACATTATAAACAAAGTTCCCAGTCGGGTAAGTCACAACAAAATATATTTTGGCTAATTAAAAGCGTTTTTATAATATTAGAATCGAAGATCTTGGCATGAAGATAGCAGATTGACCCAATCGCAGGCAACTTTGGCGATAGGTTCTGGAGAATCGGGTGGAAATGACTCTGATAACAGTTTAGATGACACAAATCGTGCCGAGCAGCCGTTTAAACGATCGGCTAGTAGCCTACATGGACATAGATCAAAGGATGAGGTCACTTTAAGGCGCTCCCATCGAGATCTTGCATCTCATAGAAATAGTCTTGCAGGTTAGTTCATTTATTTTACTTTGCAGAATTGAAAAGGTTTTATTTGTGTCCTAGATTGAATTCCTTAAATCCATGTAATTCCTTACAGAACGTAGTAGCAGTTTTTATAACAAAGGTTATGTTAATATATATTTTAACAGGTGATCAGGTATATGCTGCCCGCGAGCAAGGTAGTCCATTAAGTTTAGGCTCAATTGGATCGAGAAAAACTGTTTACTTGTCGGATGATGATCCATCCGCAAATGTTTCCAATAAAAATGCTTCCCCGATGTTAGTTTACAACCGAATATCGACGCATATAAACGAATCCCGTCCAAATGCAACTCCACAACCAACAAATCCGCCCGACGATGCAGTAGTACGAGAAAATGTAGCTGAAAAGAAAAAACCAGAAAATGCAAAAGATAAAGCAGTTTGGTATGAATATGGTTGCGTATAAAAAAGTTGTTACAAACGCACAATTTTTCTATTTACTAGTAGTTTTAAGATTTTTTTATATAGCACTGTGATTTTTTATTTATCGTAACTTTAATTTTAACTGATGCGCTACCATTATCTTACCGAATTTTGCTGAATTATTTATTTTTAAAACAGTCAACCAGTGAAATCAGCATTAATTTTTAAGTAAATGCCTTAAAAAATATTATTTTTAATACGAGAAGACAAATTAGGTTAACGAGCCGCTTTTTGGCCCAATTTTTTTATTATATGCATTTTACAAGAAGGACTTTTTATGACCCTTCCACTTTAAATCCTGCTTTGTCTTATTGAAACTCAAATTGCCAAATTCGCAAATGGCAACTCTATATAATATCAGATACGTAAACCTCATGGAGTATAGGAAACACCTGATGTTCAAAAATTATTAACACAACATGATGTTACTAAATTGAAAGTGAACTTTTTATTATTTTAAAAATTGTACATTTCAAAAATTAACGTATAACTACTCTTGAACAGTATAATTTTCACTTGACTCCGAGCTCCTCCGAGGTGTGTACAAACTTGGCAGTGGAAATAAATATCAAAAAATAAAATGAAATATCACACTTTAAAATTAAAAATTATTTAAATATAAATCAGTCATTGCTTTTATCACTTGCTAAATTATATTATCGCTTTAAAAGAAAATCGTACCCACCGACGACTACTTTCTTACCAACAGGAACATTGCTGGGTAACCAAGATATCACACACTAAAAAATAAAAATTAGAAAAGAAATCTCAATTTTGTGGCTATTAAACCTTGGGTTTAAGATCCTCCGTTCCCATGTATCCAATACTCATGGATTGCGTGCTGTGACCCCATAAAACGCTACCACAACCTTCTGGTGAAACCTGAATCATGAGAGCACCACATAATTTTTGCTCTATATCCCGTAAATATCGCGAATCTGAAATGTTCTTTGGTTATTTTAATAAGAAATATTAACTTGCAAAAATGTTACTTAAAAATTTGTCAACAATGCACTTTGAAAGCCCCGTTATGAGACAATCAGCATCTTTGAGGTCCACTGCAATTTCTTTAGCCAACTGAGTTCGAACCAAATGTTCGCCACAGCCTGAAGTACAAACAGCAACTGCCGGTTCAGTAATTGAACTAAGACTATCAGCCCACACGCCGCTTGCATATTGAGCTCCCTGACCCACTCTTCCAGACCTTTTTAAAATTATACCGCCCGAGCTACAAGCAGAAGCTACGTGACCACTATTATCTACACAAACAGCACCCACAGTATCCAAAGCTATCGATTTTTCAAACTCTGTCGCATCCAACATGTGCTTGTATTTCTTTAACTGCTTACGAGCTTTAACACTCACTTGACTTTTCTTTGAAACAATTTTGAGTCCAACGTTTTTTGCGTGCTTCAAGCCACCTTCACCAACCAGTAAAGAGGGAGGTATCAAGCCGAGAGGCAATTTATCATTCTGTTTAACACAAATGTCATAGGCCAACTCGATGGGATTCTTTACTTGCTGTACGGCCCCACAACCCCCGTACAAAAGCGTCTTCCCATCCATAATAGCAGCGTCTGTCTCTACTTCACCTTCGCTCGTTAAACATGAACCAAAACCAGCATTAGTTAATCCATCATCTTCTAAAACTAATCAAAATATTATTATAAAATCCGTTGTTACGGAAAACTTACCAATCACTGCTGCTTTTGCGGCTTCCAAAGCGTTACCGCCTTTTCGTAAAATTGTAATAGCGGCCCTACAAGCTCGTTTAGATAGTTTGCTGTATTCATGACGACGTTTCAAGCTGTGAGTGCCAGCGCCTGAAATACCAAAATTAGAACATTGAAATTAGATTATTTATTTTTACCAGTGTGAATCGCAATAAAGCCTCTTTCGGTCATAATAATATTCTAAAACGAAAATCAAATTTAAATTTATAGTTTTCAGGTTAAAAACGCACTGTCATATCATACACACTGGCGTGTTATTTTTGGGGTGCCAACAATCGAATTTCAACTTTAATTTGAAATATTCGTTACACCATTAGGTTGTTCAAATGTATAAATTAAAACATGTAATTGGTAGACGTCAAATTAATTCCTTTGATTCAAAAATGTTGTGATTAAAAATTTAAAATCTATGGTTTGTGCAGTACCGTACGTCACTGACAATATTCAAACCAAAGTATTGATGGTTTGTTTATGTGTGCATAACCTAAAAGTAAATGCCAGATTTGAACTGTGTTTTGTAACTTCTTGGGAAAATGAATATAGAAGAAGATTGGTGGAACAACTTAACCGACGCGGAATGCCAAAATTTGTTCCGCATGAGTAAAACTTCTGTGATTAACATACAAGCCGAAATCGATAATTATGAAAACATAAACTGTGACCGCATTGATCAGCTCTTGTTGGTGAGTCTTTGGTTATTGGGCAATACTAAGGATTTTCCGGAAGCCGAACGACACTTTGGCGTGGAAAATGTGAAGGACTCTTTTCAAAATTATCTACAAAAAATTGCCAATTTGGCTAATTCGTATTTTGTTTGGCCTTCCGATCGGGAGGCTCTATACTTGTCTCAGAGTTTTTCTGCAAAGTATCAATTTCCTACCATAGTTGGTGTTATTGGAAGTTTACACATCGAAGTGAACGTCGATAATGAGGAAAATCCTGATATTTATTATAATAGCGTCATGAAAAAGCACACCGTGGTATTGCAAGTTGTTTGTGACAGTAACCTCCTGCTGAGGAATGTGTGTGTTGGTTGTCCCGGTGGAAAGAGTATAAAAGAGATTTTAGAAGAAAGTCCGCTTTATTCAGTTTTGGTGAATGCCGACAGCGACTTGGTGAAAAACCAACATCATTTGTTGGGTGGTTCCGAGCATCCACAACTGAATACCTTACTTACTCCCTACGATATTAAGGAAAACATGGCAGATGGCGAACTTAAATTTAACTTGTTACATGAAAAAGCGATGGCACCGGTCGAGGAAACCTTACGATGTATCGAAAATAGATTTCCACGTATTAACTGCGTTGATACCTTAAATCCAAAATTTGCGTCGCTCATTGCGAGCGCTGTTTGTGTATTACATAATTGTACGCGCATTTATAACGATAACTGTAATATATATTTATAAGAACAAATTTTATATGTAGTTAAACTACGAACTAATAGTTTTTAATTTAAAAATGAAACAATTTTGAATTTATCTGTTTTTTTTTAAATGTTAATAAACCCTGTCCAGGGCTAAAATTATCTTTTTTTTAAGAAGGAACTTAATTTTTCTGCATACGTAATAATTTTATATGTAAATGTTCACCGTAGTTACTAGTTTTGTTCGTAAGGTCTAAAATATAACGGGCAACCATTACTGTTGGTGATAAAACCTTGGTTTTTATTTGATACTGCTGAAAATACCTTTTTGAAATATTTTTCAAAAATAAAATTCAATTGGTTACTTTCAAATTCAGTATGTGGGTTCTTCCCACTATACGCTCGCGTCACCTATACGCAAAACGATTTAATTATTTGGTGCGTTTCTTCGCTAATCAGGAGGTGGGTTTTGTATTTTCTCTGTCGCGTTAGAAAAGGACGTTTAGTAAGTCATCGTTTGTTGGGAAGGTTGCGTCGCGTGTTGTTATAGTTACGGTGAAATATTTCGCAATTTCAAAATTTTTATACGGCGCATTCGAAATTTAATTTTTATGTGAAAAATTCTTATTGGGTGCGGTGTTGGAAATTAGTTTGATTTTATTTTTTGGCTCAGTTCACGAACAATATGTGGATTATTTCTTCACCTGTCTTATGAGGTAAGAATAATAATAAGAAATTGTTTGTTTACATCGCACCTACACCAAAAACGTGCTTTTTATTTCGGTTTTTTGTTTTACAATTAGGTAGTCCAAATTTGCAATTTAAATGGACACCTTGAACGCATTTGTATAATTGTAAATTTTGTGGTTGTTTTAAGTGTTTTAATTAAAAAAGAATCTAAATTGCGGATTGTGATGGATGAGCAGTTCGCGAAATTTGTTTAGATTGTGCATTTTTTAAAAATCGATTTTTTAAATTAAATTTTTTATTTTAATTACCGGTTCATCCAATATTAAAAGTTAGGGTTTCTCTAGGGTTTACTTAAAAATAAAAATAATAATGGAACATTGAAAAATTAATGTTTTTACTACCCTTTCTCACCCATCAATTTTTTCCTTTGGATTTTGATATTTTTCCATTTCATCTTAGACTAAAAATCTTGACAGGTTAAGTTTTTTTTTCATAATAATTTACCGAAAGGGGGAATTGGGTTTTGATGTTAAAATTATTTTTAAAGTAAGGTTTTACTGTTATTTGTCGAATAGGCATTGCTACACCCAGAAAAATGATCACTAAATGAAGGGACAGAGAAAACTCGAGTTGCAGGTAAATGTCACGTATTTTCCAAATCGTAAAACTATGATATAATATTGTTATATAATATTAAATTTCTGAACTTGAAAATTCTTAACATTGCTATTGCTATATCGAAATAGTCTGCTTTTCAGTGGATTCTTCAAATATTCGCAACTGCAATAAACAATTTTAATTGAATTAAAGCAGAGTAAACACAATTAAATTGTCTGTTCAAGTAGTTTACTTTTTTTTTTTTATCTTTTTCACCCCTCAAAATTTTGTTACTGCGATTTACTGAAAAATTTAGTTGGTTGCTTGTAATAATTGAAGGGGCGAATGGATAGAGGTGTCAACCAATTTGAATAAAAAAAATATATTGGGTAAATAAGAGTTGATAGGATAATAATATATAATTTAAAAATATAATATTACAACAATACATATTACAACGATACATACCAATGTAATAAAAAGGGGTTGTTTTTATACTGCGTTCAAAAATTGCTCAATAAAAAATTTTGCTAGCAAAGTACAATAATAATTGCACTTTGTAATAAAATAAAGAAACACCTTTATCCACTCGCCTTTTTAATTGTTCTTGTCAAGCTATAAAAGAATGCTTGCTATTGGTTGCAGTAAATACTTATTCCTTACACTTAACCTATATCTTGATATTTTAAATAATTACCATCGTTTCAGCGATAGATTATTTGAAAAATATATATTTCACCTTAAAACCCTTTGAAATCAGGTTGATTTTTAATGGCGACGTTAATATGACGACATTTTCACATTAAATTAACGTTGTATTGTTTTAATCCGTAATCAAGTACTGGGTGCTGGTAAAAAGGACTTTTTCCTATATTATTTTATTTTTACTGCAATAAAAAACGGCACAGCTGGCTTGGGCACATAACCTGTTATTATTTGGATTTCTATACCTGTAAATTTTTTTTTCTACTCCTCCCGCTCTGTGATTTGTTACAGCCGAATAGAATTCACAAATATAATATTAAAAATAGATAAATTCTCATTCTTGCGTATTATTATTAATATGTTTAAATCTTTCGTTACAACTTCGGCACAAATATTAAGCCTCTTCAAGGAGACCCACAATATGTTTAGCTTAATGCCCCGAAAAAGAATATAATTAATAGGTAATATGTTATTTATTACCTTTTAATGCAAATGAGTTGATGTATTATTAAATGAGGAATTTCCAATAAAAACATAGGTATCTACTATTTACAATAAAACATATTTTATTCATTGATAAACTTCTGTTAATTTAAGGAAACGTAATTACTATATTCTAAGTTTATTTTACACTATATGATTTAAATTAATTGAACCTAAGATGCAGTAGCAGTGAAGAAATCAGCAACAAAATAAAAAACACGACTGCGAGAGATGCACAGATCAATAAATAATAAATGTTGGTAATCTGTAATTATTCCTGTAATGATAACTTGTTAGACACCATTTTTTTTTCATATTACCGTTTTATTATTTATTCATTTGTAAATATAGTATTTTTCGTAGTCGAGTTTTTATTTTTTATACTTATTATATTTTTTGTTTAAATTTTTTTGGTGTTTTATTAACCCAATTCACTTCAATATTGACTTTGTAGTTTATTTTCTGTTGGTTCTCTATATTATGACACTGTTAGCAACTAAAAAGTGACGCGCTTGAACAGATAAGTGAGATAAATGATTTAACCTAAGGATTTGAAATGGATTACGAGAGAAAAAAAATGCGAACGATCGAGAAGAGCTAGAGAGACAAAATACGTGAGAAAACTTATTAACCGCAGCAAATGTATTCTCCACGACTTCGGAGTCTGTGTAAAAGTTTTTACGCATTGTCTACATAGTTTTGAAAACTTCGCTTAATATACTTTATATAATTTAATTAATTATCTAAATAATTACAAGATAAAACATTGTTGAAAGCCGGAGATATACGCTATATTTTTTTATACAAAAATTAATTATAATGTTAACAAAAGTTGCATTTATGCGATACAATAAACGGAACATCACATCGGCGAATAATTTACATTCAAAATTCAGATAACAATTATTAATTTATTAACGAGTAATTTGACGTTTAAATAATTTTAAATTAATTGTATTAAACTATAAAGAAAATTAATGTCTGCGCACTTTTCGCTTTTGTAATAAGATCGTGAGTATCTAGTTAAATAGCAGTGACCCAAGTAGGTTGCCTCGAGGAACTCTCGAATGGATACGCTTAATTTCTGATGCATTGAAACCTATCGGCCGCATACTTTTACAAGTGTGCGGAAAAGTATAACTTTCCGCACTAGGGCGGAAAAGTAGTACTTTTCCACACACATTTGAATATCACAAAGTAAGACTTTTTCAAACATAATTAGAAAAAGATTTATAAAAAATTAATTTGAATAATTCGGAAGATAAGTTGGGAGCTTACGAAGCCTGCAGTCGAACTGCATCGCTATAATAGGTCAACCGACAGTTTTTGGTTTTCCTATTTCAATTTTCTATCCAACTAACACTTTCGCATTTTAATTTGAGGTTGATGCAGTAATTTGTTACTTTTTGTTCGTGCAGGATTTATCGCGGGTTATTTTCGGTTTTGGCTTTTTAATCTTCCACAAAACACGATTTTTATAAAAAAATATGCAATTTAAATTTCTTTTTATCATTTTAACAAGCCGACATTAATCTAACGTAAAATAGCGCGCAATTTTATCGAAGTTATCGACAAATTTTGGAAGCGATAAGAATAGCGCTTTTTTCTTGTAAATTTATCTGCGATTTGTTGTAAAAAAGTTAACAAATTGATGACGTAATTCTACGGAAGAATTCTTATATTAGCATACATACTGGTATTGTAAAGGCGTTGAATTTTAATTTCGAGGCGAACGACAAAAATCTTATTGACATGGTTCGATCGTAGCATATCAACGTAGTAGCACTGGATATTCAATAACTCTGTTAACGAATTCGTATTCGGAGCATTCAATTGGGATTGGCTATATTTTATCAAGTGCCGATCTGGTTACTTGTTAATACTCGAAAGAAATAAAACAGAGAAATTTTGAAAAGGAAAGAAAAAGTGATCATTGATTATCTCCGAGATTTAGAATTTATGGGCATCTGAGGGAAGAAGAAAAATTAAATAAACGATGAAAAGTTATAAAAGCAGTGAAGGAAAACTCACAAAATTAAATTTATAAATTTAATTCATATTTTAAATAATAAATGTAAAAATTTGAATATTTAGATTGCAGACTTGGTAAAAAAAAGACAAAACGAAGCCCACACTGCAAGAAAAACCTCTGCAGACACAATAAACATTCATCCTCTAGTATTTTAAATTAAATTAATGCAAAAAATTGAAAAAAGATATCACAATTTCCATATTATAAAACCTACAATAATATTTTTCATTAACAAACGGATTATGTGAAATTCTTCTATATTCTCTTCGTTGACTTTGATATTTTTAAAATTCAATAGACCAAAGAATTTTTTCAAATTTTGGGAACTGTTCAGACTGTAGTAATTTTTGAGAAATATAAAGTTTGGGATTACGGAAAATCACCGCTAGTCAATTTATAACTTGATTTCATAAATTGCTTCGAATTTTTATTGATGTTGTAACAAAGTTTTGTTTAATAATTAAATTGTTTGAAGTAGCAAAAGGATTTTTCTATAACAAATCAAGCCACTACAAACTTTTACTTAATGAGAAAATTTGCACACGGTTAATTTGAAGAGATTTACATACAAATTGACTTTTTTCGAAATATACAAAATTAAAATGTTTTTCCTACCAATTGAATGTAATTGCTTTTTGTAAATCAACTCGATTTATGTCGAATCCTAAATATGGCGATATTGTTTTCTACGTGAATTATTATTCTCGATGGAATTCTGCTCGTATTGTATTAATTATGAATATTCAACTTTAATTCGAAGTTGATGATGGCAATCAGGCAGGACCGAATTAAACAGTTCGGTAATATGTTTTTGAACGACGAAGAAAATTTATACGTTTTCTCTTCGTCCTTCGTCGTGGTGAAAAATTTAAAATGTCTCGTTGGATACATTTTTCGTCCGATACTGCACTTGACCGGAAAGAATCGATAATAATTTCATCATTAGCTTACTGGAATAATGTTAAAACTTTACTGGCGTCATCAAATTGCTGATTTAATTTAAAAGTTTTTTATAAATTCATCTAAATTAATATAAAGAAAGCTTTTCATTAGATTACTGTAATGGAGTACTTTATTGCTTGTTAGGCCACTATTATACATGCAATCAACCTAAAAACAATATTGAGAAAACCCTCGAGGGAATACATTTAATCACCATCTAGTAGAACAATATTAAATTTCAGTTAACGTGGCCTGAGAACCATCTAAGTATTCTTGAACAATCCAAATAGTTTCAAGTTTTAATTACCAAAGTAATTTTCGATACAGCCGCAATTTACTACTTGATACTTCAAGTGCGTAATATAATTTAGCTGCTCTCTTAATTAAAAACCTCTCAAAAACCATGCATCGGCTGATGCTCTAATAGCATAGCCAATCACGATACTTGATTTTGCTTAGCGAGCTAATCAGAGAACCATAGCTGAGTTATCAGTTTTTCATCCTTTAAAATTTCCCTGCGGTATCATGCTTCAGAGATTAGGATGCATTCAGTTCATTAGAACTTTGTGTCCTAGTAGATTCATTAAATCCGTTATATTGCAAATCGTATCAATTAAAACTTGTTACAGACCAGACGACACGGTTACACCAACAGTTTAAGGTGAAACGAACAGGTTTGCAAATATGCAGCTTCCGATGTATATCAGTCGAGGAGTAATTTTCCTTACGAGGAGCAATTTAAAAATTTTTCTCCGACCAAATTTGGGGCATATAAACGAGGTCATCTAATTATTGCTTCCCTATTATAGGACAGTAACTCACGAAAAAATTAATTAATAATTAATTTATATTTTCGTTACGTATTGATTAGTGTTATTACGAAGGACAACTGTTTTTTGTTTGAATTGATGAGTAGGTACCTCTGGTTTCTGGGTTAACATATAAAATATTAACCGTCGTAAAAATTTACGTCGAGATGAAATGTAGAAACTGTTACCTATAAAGTACAGTTTTTGTGAATAATTTATTTAATGAATTTTTAATTTTTATCGAAAATTTAGTTAACCGATCATAGCAACAGCAGTTGATTTCCGCTTTGGAGTTAGCTGCGATAATTTAACCCACGTCACAAGTAATTTGAGATATACACACAATCAAATTTCAATTCTACCATGCAATCGAAAAACCTAGTAAGTCGAATGACCAAACTGACTGTTATTCTGTCCACCAGAGTCATTGAGCAATCCAATTTCTACGTTAGCAATCTATTATTTGTAGATTCATTTAGGGGGACCCCCTGTACTCATACTAACTCCATTTAATTAATTTTTTTTCTAGAGTGTTACAATACGAGACATTTGAATGTTAACTTCTACAATTAATTAAAAAGTATTTTTCGAAATTTAAAGGAAAAGTAAAGACCAAAGGTAAATAAATGAAACCATTTTTTGTTAAACTGCGAAAATGTAAATTATAATTCTCAAGTTAGTTGTTTGGGTATTTACATATCTCGACAAAATAGCTACAATAATTATTGTTTTTTTGGCAAGTTTCAATTTAATAGTTAATTCGTTGAAGTTTATTTATTTTTAATTTAATTCAGTTTATTTAAATATTAAATTACCTGCTGTCTGCCGTAGAGGTAAAACGAAACAAATTACAATAACGTTAACTACCTTCGTAAAACAAAACTTTCGTCCGTAAAAAATTTTAATTTGTTGAAATTCCACTTTGATGGTTAACGCTTTTTTAGTGTCTGAAATTTAACATTGTTTTTCATTTCACAATTGAAATTATTTTTCGCATAAACGAATTTTTTAATATACTAAACGTCTAACTTCGTACCAGGGTTGCACCCTGTTCGAAATATGCTTTTGTTTCCATTCCGTTTCATTTGTTTTTCAAATCTTAAGCCAGGGACTGTGAATTAATAATAATTGTATTATGTTACATTGATATCCATATGTTTTAACAATCAAGCATGACCAATAAATTCTTTTAATTCAACCTGCAGTCGAGGGTTGAATCTAAATCAAGGACACTGTAAATAAAAATCACACATTCATCGAGCCCCTGTGGCCTAATGGATAAGGCATCGGCCTCCTAAGCCGGGGACTGTGGGTTCGAGTCCCACCAGGGGTACGTTATTTTTTATTTTTCAAATTTTGTAAACCAGGGTGAAATTGATAATATGAAAGTTCGTGAAAAATATTGTCATGAGGTCTATTTATGACTGTAGCTTATAAATTAGTCTGAATTATTTTAGTAATTCACCACAGGATTTTCAAATTTAATATTTATAATTTTAACCTTAACATAATTGATTGGTATGGGTAGGTCAGTTTCGAAAAAAAATCGTTTTATTTTATTCTAAATATAATTTGTTCGCTAATAGCACAGGAAGTTTGCTAATTTAAATTGTAATATTAATTATCAAGTTTTCCTAAGCAAAAATAACTTTCTAAAGTTTTTTTACATACAAACTCGGAAGCCATTAGCGTTCGCTAAGTGTTGTATTGAATTTCAAAAGACGACTGAAATAATATTTAAAGGTTTTCGTGTGCATTTTATTTTTAGAAAAAATATGTCTTTAAAGTACCTACCCATTCTGCGTTCTGACTGAAATGGAAGTGCTATGTAACTTTTACAAGAAACATTTAAACGAAAAGTTAACGCTGTCAGTTTAAAGAATTTTTTATTCCTTTTTCAATTTTTCCAGCAATTTATATCGTTGATCAGTTTCCAAGTCCAAATTTTTACTTAAATTAATTCGTAACTTGAAAGCCGTTGATTTTAGATAATAATGGGTTAGAATCAAGTTACTTACTATGTTTTTCTTTTTCTCTTTTTTTTTCTGTCAAGTTTTATATATTTTGATAAATAATTTTATAAATATTTCAAAACCATAATTGAATAAACACGTACTGCTTTTGAGAGGGGCTTTATGCAAATAAAAGACAAATATATCTGGCATTCTTTCAAGAAAATGGAAATTTATCATTTTCTCGAAAACAATATAACTTTTAAGCATGACGTCGTATTTATATAAATTATTCTTCTTATGTGTCAACTTGCAAATCTCGACTGTTTTATTCCCCCATATACTTTTTGCTTTAAGTAGATGGATTTATAATCTTTATTCGGCGTGTTAGTTTTGTTTTTCTAACCGAATATCTTTTAATTCACATTTTCTCTCATTTTCAATTTATTGAATGTGATTTTAGATTTTTTTAGATAGGTTAGCACCCAACTAGAGAAAAGTAGACCTCTTCCTCTTGAAACACAGTCGGGAATTTAAGACCTGATTTTGTTTTCTGAAATTACCTAATTAATTTATGAAACAGATATTACCAATTCAAAATTGTATGTTTTTTTTTAAATTTAATTTAATTTCACAATGATGATAGAGATCGATCGCATGCTGAAAGCAAGGGATGTTTTGCATTCTTGAAGCGAGTTTGTAGTCGATTTAACTTTACGTAAGTAGGTTACAGGGAGAGATTACATCTGGCAGAAGTTTTTACAATTCTTACATAGGATGATTTGCAATTGCGAACAAATAACAAACAATTTATTTTGCCCGCTAACCAGAAATGGAAGCAGTCCATCAGGGATGTAGATTTACTTTGTTTTTTGTTATGAATAACAAAAGTTTTTGTGCACGCGGTGGCCAACTACAGAACTACAGAAACAAACGAACGAACAAACAAACAAGCATATAAACAACATGTCAAACAATAACCCCTTTAATTTTTGTATAAATCCTGAAAATGGCATGCTTTCAGACTAAACAACTTTAATAATTTAACCAAATGCTCGGACAAACTTGCAAAACTTATATTCCAAAGAGAAATTTTAATTTTCGAGGATTAAAACGCACATTTAATTTGCATTTTCATGCTTCACTGATGATGCAGTTTATTAATAAAATATACAATAGAATAAATATGCAGATTTTGCTGAAGTCTGTTGGGAACGTGTTTAATTAATTTGGGTTTATTAAAAACTAGTTAAACCGCAAGATTACGTATAAAATAAATATTAATTAAATGAAACACGTTTTTATTTTAATTTTTTTGCAATTAAGCATAAGTAGGTGGATAAACAATTTTTCGATACGAATATTTTTTATTTTTAGTCCAATAATTGCAAACGAAACTCTTTCATTGCGAGTGACCAGTTTGTGTAAGAATCTCGAGTACTTTCAAGTGGAATATAAAAGGCATTCCCAGTTCATTTCGCAAAATGCTCAAATGCCATCATCTCGAGGGTCGATATGTGAGTCTAGCTAACCTCGTTTGCAAGTTTTAATCGTAGGGGTTGGTTGTGGTTTGCACAAATATTTGTAGTGCAAAACTAGCCTGTCATTTGCACATGCTCAAATCTAATTGCAGTTTTCTTTGCTCTCACAGCTTAACTACTTGTCTGTTTGTGCACGTCACGCGTAATGGAAAACATTGTCGTTTTGTCGTTTTTACGTTATTACACCGCGCTTACCCGTGTAATTTCCGTGCATTTAGAGCAGGAAAATTAATACAAACTGTTTTTTACGAGGAAATAGTAGCGGTCCTTACGACGTACATTAAGTACTCCATTTTATACCACAGCGACGTGCACGCAAACTTTTGAACTCTGGAACACCTCGACACAGCGTAATGTCGTCATTTCGTCGAATTAGTTATTAAAATTTAATTACAGTTATAAGTTGACCACTTAGTACCTAGTTTTAGTTTTATAGCAATGTATCTAGGGTCGAGTAACGAGCGCAGAAGTTATGGTATTATTCGGTGAGTGTGCAAATCACGCTTGTTATTTTAATGCCGACGTAGACAATCGAGTCTCGTATCGATATTGCGCTAAAACTATATTGCTTTATTTGTTCCATAATTGCTAATTTATGTTGCTAACGTATAACATTTATGTCATTAGTAAAAGAAAGTTTTACGTTATCGCCATGCTCGGTTTAATTGGCACAATTAATGGGCAAGTGTAACATACTGTAACAAATATCAATATTCAAAATTATATTGATAGTTGGATTCATCAGGACTACGCCAATCCCTCGGGATAATTGGGGATGCAGGAATTGGGAAGATTAAACACCTCTTCTTATGTTTACGTTTGAAGAAAGATAAACATGTTTTATTCGGAGCAAATTTACTTTTAGCGGCTCGTCTGTAATTTTTGTCTTGCAAACTCCCCGGTCTGACACTGTAAATAATCTAAATAACAAAATTTTTATTGGTACTACACAATAAATGGCATGTTTCACGAAAATCGTGGCATTAAATTCATATTGATGTGAAAAGTAAAGAAAGGAAAGTCACGGAAATTGTGACAGTAGATAATCTGAAAAGAAATTGGACTTAAACGTGATTTATTTGAGAAATAAATCACATATTTGACCCCTCTGAATAGTTGGGAAGCTGAAGAAGTGCCAATGTGGTTGGCATTTGAACCAGGATTCGCAGGACTACGCTACCTCAACCAGCGACCACATCCGATGGGAAGATTCAATAAACAATATGTTGGAATAAATTGATTTTTCAGCATAAAACAAGAGGATTTACATAATAAAAGTTTTTGTAAATCCCTTTAACCACCGTAATTTAATACCTTTGGAAGCCTTAAAATTGTTTCTGTAATTAAATCGAGTCGGAAAGGAATTTCTATCAAAAGAACTCAAATTACCAAGTAGAATAATATGTTAACTACTCGAAGCAACCAAAGTTTTAAAATCCAAACTAAGGGTGAAGTAGTCTGCTGGGAAAATGGAAAATCAGTCCACCGCCCGGTGCTCTCGGAAGTTTCGAGACAGGGGCGAACCGGCACCGGACCTCAATGAATAAGAGAAAATAATGAAGCGGTAAAAATGCGTCAAGATTAAAATTATTTCACTGAAAATTTTGGAGGAAACCACGTATCTACGCCTGATTTTAATTAAAATGTAAACATTGAGTTTCAGTAAAAATTCTGATTTTGTTTTGAAATGCGGATCACGTTACAAGAAAATAGAAGCTTTCTTGAGATGTTTCAGCCCTGCGACTGTATAATTTACATTCCGCTTCCACCATTACCTGGATTTGTTTGTCTAAACGTCTATCGTAATATAATTTGTTTAATGCACGATAAGGCAGTTTTAAAATTTAAAAAAAAACCAGAGCACGCAGAATGCAGCGAAATTGCATTAGGGAACAACAGCAAACATCAATTTGCTAAGAGAGCTGAGCATGTCAATTTGTATAAAATTTTCTTATTAACTTAGCTCGCAACCTCACTACTTTGTCTGTTTTTCTTTACACGTGCTATCAAGGCAACAGCACCCTTAATGGTAGTTACAAATTCTCTTAGGGTGTAGTTGACATCTTTGCAGGCAATCAAAATGTTATTCCATTATCATGACGCTAATTATGCGTGGTATAACAAAAATAATTGAAATTTTAGAGAAAATTATTCTAATTTACTCCAGTCAACATTTCACCACATTTATAAAATTATTTACCATTTCAAAAGCAATTATGGTATGTTAAATGAGGTTTAAAGGAGCCCACATATTTTGGGAATAGAAAGAAGTCACATGAGGCCAAATCCGGAAATAAAAGACGAAGAAAAAATGAAAGTGAAACAAACGGTAAATGTTGAAAGATTTCAAGTTCTGAATTTTGACATAGTACGAATTGCGTTTATTTCTGATATTACTTCCATCAGAATTAAAAAAAATTGTATTATCGAAAATTAATGGAATATTGGGTCATTTATCATTTCGGATTACTACGTAATGATTTATAAATCCTGTCATTAATGATTTTGTTTAATCTAATCTTGAAATTTTAAGGACATTATTTTCAAGCAGGTACCTCGCAATTTACGAAGTATTTCAGATTGCCTTTGTTTACCTCCAACACTCACCAGGAGTGAATATCGATTGGATGGTTATTACACGATGAATATTCATAGAGAATTTATTAAAAACGCAAATAAAGATAATTTTTAGAGCAAATTTAAATTTGTTTTCCTTAACCGTTTCTGACACCATCTATGAGTCAAAACGGGAACTAAAATTGTTTGTTGTAGTCCTCTTTAAATTTTTGAATACAAAACGTAGCTTTGTGCAAGTTAATTAATTTTCTGTGCCACATTTGCAATTTAATCAACTTCTCCATACTACATTATCATACATTAGTTAATTTAAACTAAAATCTGTGTTGAAAATTGTGTGGTAGCTGTAATGCTGCTCTGTTTGTTAGGTAATGGCTCGACATCCTGCAGTTACACATTCCATTCTGCGCTTTCTATCTCGCTGTATTTTGTAAGTGCCGATTTTGGTTTTGCCTATATATTGTAATACAAGTCACCACTTGTTACCTTTATAGTGTTAATTTTGATGAAGTTATTGCGAAAGGATATCTACCGAGAGACAAAATTTATTAGCACATACTGCAGAATGCAAACCATGCAACTGATGTTTTTGAAAACTACAAGATTGTTCGCATCTACTTCTAACGGCGCCAGGATCAAAAGGATTCTGAAATGACGAGGATATGCCAAATATCGAGCATCAGATATTTTATTTCCTTTATTCTCGCAAATTCTCAATCATTCGCGCTTTTAATTTTATTTTGTTCTTGGTTTCGTAAACTTAATGTTTCACCATTTTAAGCACAATTTGAAACACCGATAAGCCTTACAGCTCCATTTCCTGTTTGTTATAATTTTACCCCAACATTAATCACGTCGCTACTTTAAAATGTAGGTTGCTTTTATCGACTAATTTGCATTATTAAAGGGCTACAAATAATCATAGCTGGTATATAAAAAATTAAAAGTAAATCGTTTTCATTTTTAATGTCCTTTAAAGGAGTAGGCACTTCGTTTTCCAAGTTTTTGTTGAGGGCTGATAAGCTTTCAACTAAGTTATCGTAAGGGATTGTGTGATATATTTGGGATTCTGCTGTGGACGTGTTAAATGCTTCCGTCATATCTCAAACTCGTGATGTAAGTTTCTGGTACTGGTTTTACTCGGGGGGTTGTTTTGAATATTAAAATTTGAGACGCGGAAGTTCTTAAAACGAAAATTGTTTTTCAAGTTCACATTTTATTCGACGCGACGGTTGCGATTTGTTTTATACACCAACGCTGTCACTGGGTAAAATTTAATTAGACTAATAAAAGTACGAGATAATTTAGTACTTTAATTTTTTAACGTTTAATTAATTGTAAGCTTTCGGTGGATGCGGAAAACGTGTACTTAGCGTGTGCGTGGTAAAAGCAAATCATTAATTTTCAGACGAAAGTATGATGATTTATATCCCATGGATTTGGATTCTTCATTGTTTAACACGTTCGTTAAAAATTTTAACACCTCTTTTCTTAACAACGCGACCACCTCGAATTATCGAGCTTTAGTATGCAAAATCGTTACCACTGCATTGCGCACACATTTTTGTTCTTATTAGTGAGACTAATCAGTGGGTTTTTAAATCGCATTTTGCGATAATAAATTCTGGACCATGTTTTGGTAGTTATTTGCGGAACGGTGGGATATCGACGAGAACTTCCTTCAGATTACAGTATTTACGAGAGCATTGCAATTAATAAATAATTTATTACAGACGTTGAAAATTTTAACTTTATACGGAATTTCTCATCGTGTACCAATTTTCATCAAAGCATTTTACGCAGCACTCACCGAAAATTAAATTACTCTAAAATTTAGTTCTGGTATAAAACGTTACATTTGATAAGCTCATCGTTTGAGAATCCTGACTCTCAAATTTCACCCTCTGGGATTTCTGAAATAAAAATATCAAGGGTATAAAGACCTCACGAAACAGTTAAAACGGCATAATCGAAGATTATGCATTTAAAGAAAGCTGTTAACTCGAGTCAAATTTTAACGTTGATTTTGCATCGTAAAGAAAATTCCATACAATTGCTGAGGTACTGGAGGGCATAGACTCTCCGGTTACTACGCCAAAAGCATTGTGTGTGATTATCTTAATTAGGGCGCTGTTATTCTCTCAGAAACTTTGCCAACCCCGAACAAAACTAACGTGTACATAATTACCCTTCCTGCTTCTTTTAGACTCTGAAACTGGAGGTATTCCATAACTCTCAAGCATCTCGGTTTCAAACACAGAAGGATTGTGTGGAAATTCCGGACCTTCAAGTAGCTCCAAAGATGCAGATCTTTGTTTTTAAGTGAAATTCCGCTATAAGTAACCAAATTATTCTATTTTAAATACATTTATTAAGTGTTAACAGTAGCACGGCTACAATACAACTGAAGCCAGCTCCTCCTATTAAAACTCACTGCTGCATCTATTTAGGTCGAGCACACTTACGAAATTATAGCAGATCAATCGATAAAATTTATTGTAATTTTTTTAAATCACAAGCCTGATTAACCAGAATGTCTATCGACACCCGGGTGCCACCCTTGCTGGAAGCAAATAATGTAATTGTTTAATCAAAAGTAAAGTATGGTCCACACGGTTAGGGAGTACGAAATACCCTGCAAGTAAGAGATTGTTTAAACTAATCATTATTTTTAGTATAAATTTAAAACATTAATTTTTGGGTGTTTTAGATTAAAATTTTTTGAAAAAAAATATTCCATATGTGTTACATACACACAAGAATCTTTCCGTGAAATTTTTAAATTTTAGTCAAATATCCTACGCGAATCTCGTTAATAGAGCGCAATTTATGCGCGTCACCTAGTTTTATGAGAAATCGCTCTTCTCGTAACCTTTTTAACATTTTCTTGCACAATATCCGCCAATGACGAGAGGTCAGTCGTTCCCATAAAGGGCCGTTTAAAATTGATTGGGAACATAAGAGCAGATCAAATGAAAGAGAAGGGCAAGTGCTGAGCATTTAGCACACATGAATGTTGAAATGTAAACTCGGAAGCAGTTACATTTCGATACTTACTCATGCTTGAAGCTTTCTCCACGCCATGACTGATCGAAAAATTCTAATTCTAATTTGACCAGAAAATGTAAGATTTTTCCTAAATACTTCAGTTCAAAATTTCCTGCACAATCTAAGCTTGTATTTGCGTTCACACTTCATTGTATGGCTTCTATCGTTTGGTTTGAATTGTAGGTCTTCTTTAAAGAATCGTGGGAATTATTACTTTTCGTGCATGCAACGAAGCATACACGTCGAAAAAAAATCATTTCAAGTTTTTTTTTAAGTGGCCAAGATTAAACTCAACGCAGTATTAAAATCTGATGAAGCGTTGTAACATTGCGGCGTAGAACAAAACTGTATGGATAGTTTTTTCAGCAATCACGTTAAAGAGGGGAACTTTTTGTACCCCTTTTGTAATCAAAGTACATTGTTCAAAAATGCTCAGCAATAAAGGGAACGATAAGGAAGATTCAAAGAAGCTCACTTGGTTTTCATTTGAAGTACTTGTTTTGAAAGTCCGCGAGGCAATGTAATAATTGAAGTACTTTCGTCGACTTCGCCGACAATGCAATTAATGGAAGTTAAAAATTACATGGCTTTTATGGTGGGTCAGTTTTATTAACCGGTATTAACTATATTACTTAATGTTAATGTGCACTTTGTGGAGGTGTAGCCTCCATAATACTCATTGATAGCCATTCATAATACTTACATACTCTTCTTAAACGTAATTATCCTTCACAGTAAAAGCTGTTAGTTGTATAAGAATGAAATTGCATCAAAACACCAGAATTTCAAATTTTTAGATAGATGTTACATTTTTAATATGAAAATAGATTTTATGTTCCCATAACTTTTATCTATCCATATTCCATACGTGTAACTGCTTTCGAGCTTTAATGCACTGAGATTTTATTTTAAACTACCAATAATAATAAAGTGTAATCTACTTACTTAGAGCAATGGTGATATAAATGCAGGGGCACACAATGGTAATATCAACACCATTAGATTTTATTGAAAAACCCAATAATCATTAAAAATCTTACGCGTTCCGAATACTAAAATCCAAAAATGATGTATATTTAGAAAACCAGTTTCTGGCAGTCAAATTGCTAATATTATATTTTGGGCGAAGCAATATTTATATTTCATCTTGTTTGAAAAGTTCAAATTAAGATTAGGAAACATAAAAGTTAACGTTTGTTTATTTAAATTTCCAGCTTGTTTCTTTTTTGTTATTATAATACCAGAGAATATAAGAGAGCACTTGCTTATATTTCACCCAGTAATAAAAGGATTTTCTTAAAAAGGGTACAAGACCGGATCTTTATTGCTACTTTGCAAACATTGTTACTCTGATGTGCAGGATTTTATGATCCTCAATGTGCACTTATTTTCACACGGTTTTGTAAAGCAAGTTGTTACTGTTAAAAATTATAGGGTGTGCTGTTTATGTTCTTGTAGAATTGCCAAATTAATTACAGAAGGAAAATTAGTTCGGTATACAACAATAAGTAACATGGCGTCTGAACTGAAGGTTTGAGTGCAAAAAACCCGACTGCAGCGACAAGGATATTTGTCACACCCTATATATTGAATCGTGATCGGACCCACCTAACACTGGAAATATTAACGTCATATTCAATTTTGCAGTGTTTTAGTTTGAATAAACAATAGCGAAGTTATAATTAATCGCCGTGGAAGTATAGGTTACCCGACCAGTCGATCGCTTTTAATTTGAACAACGTTAAGTGAAATATGTTATTTATTATTAACGATAGCGCAACTAACGTGATTAATATTTATAGAAAACTACACCTTCGAGATGATGAACGAGATTCTATATTACATAATTCCGAAGGTGTAAAATTTATCAAGAAATGCAAATTTTTTGCGTTTGTCCGTAAGCTGATTTTGCAGTAAACTAGTTTTTTTTTTGTAAAAAGTTTGTCGGAAATGTAACGGGAGTTTATTCCACCATCTGACCACGATTTGTCAAACTTATGCTGCATGTGGATTAATCAATCCTTAAATGTAGAAATTCCAGATCACCCGTTTCACTTGGATGGGTGAACGAATGGTGACCAAACATTAGAAGTAGGTTTTCATACCTTCCAAGCTATCGGATTAAAATTTGAAAACAAATTACACAGTTTCATTATTTTAATCATTTCATTATCGTATTAATTTGTATTTTTTTGGGTATAAGCGGAAAATTACAGTATTACAGAACAATGCTGTTTGTTTTACTTTATTTTACGGAACAACAATTATGTAATTTAGTTTAATTAAATCCTCGTAATTTTATTTCTCTATTTGATATTTTAACGAAGTTAAAATCGAATCAATATATCAAATTTCTAAATAGATATAATTTGGAGAGACCGGATCGTGTCGGTGTCAGGTTGATCATTATTATCTCATATTTAATTGAAAATTATAGCTCTCAGGTTGTGTAGTGATTTCGTCTAGATCAGCAATTTTTGTATGTAATTTTCTGCCACATGAAGCTCAGGACCGAGTCGTCGTTCCTCTGCAGAGGAACAGGAAGCGAGGGAGCTGTCCGAGGGAATAATAGATTTTTATTTTGATTAAAAAAGGACTTTCCGACTTTGATATATAATATACTATTTGTGAATATTTACTAGTTTTAATTGCAGAAGGTACACAGCCTGCGGGTGTTTCTACAAGAAATGTACGATTATTCTAACATGTAGAAATTTTCATTTGTAAGAGATTGTGATTTCGAACGTTGCGATGTACCACATAGGATGTTGTATTAGATTATGTTGACATTTGGGTTCTATTGCAAAATTATTCACTATTTGTTCAGGATTTTATTGAACAGTCGAATCGTAGTCAGAGCTGAAGGTTCTAACCAAACAATTTAAAATAAAAGTAGCAAATTTAACTTATCAATGAATACAAAAGACTTTTTCAAAATTATTAAAGGAACTGGAAATGCTGATCTGTAATTTACATATTCAATCAAAGTTGATGGATAAAATTAAGTTATGTGCGTACATTTTCCAAAGAACAAATACCTAACAAACTTGTAGGGGAGGATGGTAAAACATAAACTAATAATGAAAAGATATTTATTGCCTTAGACAAGAAAACTTAACACTAACTTTGACTTGACTTGACTTGATGAAAATCTCACTATAATACATTTTTCTTAAAATTACATTAGTTTGATTAATTTAACGGATATCTGATTACACTTGGCTGGTGATATTTCACAATTTTTTTAATGTAGTTTGGTTGGAATTTATTGCGAACGCCCTGGGGGTGGTAGGGAGGACCGTCGGGTTTTGTTGGAATGTTTTTAGAATTTACGATATTCCTTTATTTTGACATGTAATAGAAAATGATCAATCGAATCGATACAAGTTTAGCTAGGGTAAAGTAATTAAATCAAATTTTTTAACAATTTGCATTTTCAGGTAGGAAAAACTGGGTTTGAATAAATAATTTTAAATTGAAATTTACGTTTTAATACAACAATAAAAATCGGGGAAAATATTAATGCTGCAGAGAAATTTGCAAGAGGATGTAAAGTAAAATAAATTATTCCTCGTGGAATAATTAAAATCGAATTAATTTATGAGAGTTTTATTAAAAATTTCATTCGTATATAATTAAGTAATATAAAATAATTCTTATTGTTTTCATGTCAAAATATTTTTGTTATTTACATATATTTTAATTACAGTGAGTTGAAAGTGAAATCGTCATGCTTTTACAATCGACGCCGTCTTCTATTCCGGAATCTGAGTCCAAAATCGCGGAAGAGCAACTGTCTGAAACACAAGAGAAGACTACCGAATCTGCCAATACTCACATCCTAGATTATGCACCTGCACCTGGATGGACCACACATGTGACCAAGGAAGGGAGGCTGTATTATTGCAAGTGAGTAACCTATAGTCATGTAGCGGCATCGATATGCATCGCTAAAATAAAATATTTGAAAACGATTGTGACTCGATGATATTGGCAATCCAAAGCAGCAGTCCATTCATCAATTTGTTCACTTTTACTTTTGGTTAGTATGTGGAACACATAGTTACTTTTACGTGTATCCCTATAAATCTTTTGCAGCCACCTAAAATTGTTGAACAAGTTGGACACTTGAATCGTTTTGCGATATTTATTTTTTAGTCTAGCATTATTTTTCCGTAAAACTTTTTCCAATTTTACCTAGCACTTTTGTTATGATCGCTATTTACATACATCCATATTTGTAGTCGCGGGTAAAAATTCCTTTCGCTATTTAGCTTCCATTGCGAGATATTCTTTTATGCGGTAACCATGGCGACGCTTGCTAAATTGTGGTAGCTTTATGCAAATGATATTCATGAGCCGTGAATAGAATAAAATATTTTCAACAAATTGAAATAAATTGCCACATTTACTATTTTGTATTAATAGGAATTCTAATTTAATTGTTATTGTGCCCTTTATATTTCGAGATGCTGTTTGCTCAGGAAGCAGCTCAGACGCTGCGTCTTTTTCAACACCGAACTTTAGCTTTTCCGTTTGAATATTTTTATAAAAGGTAAATATTAATTTATAAAATTAAAACATTTGCAGAGTAAAAACAGTAATTATATTGACTTGAGCATTATTTTTTTTTGCGGTTATAATAAATAAAACCTCGGGATTCGAGCTTATAAAAGCTTAACGAATTCAAATTTTAATTAACGCTTTTAAATAATATAATAATAAAATAAATAACATAAGATAAAATGTAGCGTTAGCGAAGACGACATAATTTGACAAAAAAGAAAAATAGAAAATTCCAATTAGGGGATCAAGTGAAAAATAGGATCTCGAGAAAGGTGAACAAATGATACAGAGAAGCTAGAGTAGAGAGCAGCTGGTTCGTTTAATAGAAATTTAAATTAAATCTGAAAGCCTTGTTAATTTAAAAAGTTTGTGTGACATACACGGTTTTCAGTTTTATAGGTTGGCACACATGCACCGGCTATTTTCCTATTATTAGTTTAAGCCTCCACCGCTTCAGATTTAATCTCTAGAAAACGTGGAAACACCCGTATTATTCTCTTTGAGCTCCGCACCTTCATAAGTCATCGTATTAGCAAATCTATTGATTTTGTAGATTTTCTGTTATTTAATATTAAAGATATTTCAGTTTAGGGATGTGAGTCACGGAAAAGCTTATCATAACACGGCGAGCGACGATGCGATATCGGGAAAGATTTCTTTTAGTGAGATAGTTTTTCCTTCGTTCTGTTTTACGCTTTAGGCTTACCTATTTGAAAGTTTATAAATTTTAAAATAACAAGCCTCGAATAAGAAAGTGAGCTGTGTGTTTTTAAGTTTTCGGGAAAATTGTTTTTCTGGGGTTAAGGTATGGAAAACAAAAAAAATGAAAAGCGCAAATCTTCACACTAAATTACACGTCGCCATTTGAATTTTTTTTCTCTTGTTAGAGGGAGTGTTGCGTTCCGGTTTCGGGGTTGGCAACCAAAGGGTGTTTTGCTCGGGTCGACGCTTTGTGGAGTTAACAAGTTTTGAATGAGATTACTTTTTACTGTAGTTGTGATTCGAAACTTTTTAGATGCATGCGCTAGTTGCGGTTTAATGTATATCGGTCAAACCGCACAATACATCGAAACGAGTTTTACAGACGTAGCTAATATAACAGAGTATGGATCATCATTATAGGTTTATGCTTGTCTGTAAAACTCAGTTGCTTTATTTTATTGTTTACGTGCTCCTTTTTGGGCGTTGTCACTAAAGTTCTTGTTTATCTAATGCTTGTATTATATTTAACTACCACAACGTACCTCGAGCGTTGAATTGTTTATTGTCATCATAAAGTTGTCCAATTTATAACGCGGGTTGAAACGTGCTCAAGATTTCTAATTTGATAAAGTAATTATCTATTATCTTAAAGCTATGCCACTTAATCTTCGTAATTAATAAAATTTTGTATTTCCAAGAACAGACGAAAATTACCATTGCCTAGAACGCTCTAAATTATTTCTAGATTGCACGTTCCAAGTTTAAAATTCACACCGGCGAAAAACCATTTAACACATGGTTATGATAACCTACGTGATATACAGATTAGACCCGATACAACTTAGGTCGACCACAAAAACACGCTTTTAAATTTTTTAATAATATTGTTCTTCTTGTTTATGCCATTGCATAGTTCTGCATGTTTATTGTTATGTTCATAAACTTGAAAACTTTTTGCAAATAAGTTTTCTCCTTGCATTATTCAAGACAGTAGAATTAAGAAATATGACGTTGTACGAAGTAAGAATTTTAAGTAAGCTGGTACGAGTTCAAGTTAATAATACAATTCAGTATTCCGACAATATTGTGGATTTTGAATTTTAACAGATCAAATTTAAATTTCATTTTTCAATCGATGTGTTTCGAATGGGTTATGACGTTCCATGTTCACACTGACCCGTGACAAGTACATAGATTGACTCGTTTTGAATGAAAAGCGAAAGCATTTCCCCAAAACACCGAAAATTATAAATGTAATATTTTTTTATTGCAGTTGAAATTTTTCTTTTATTACTTGAAATTCAATAGTTTCCTTGTTTTGTAAATTTTTAAATGGAATATAAAACCCTTTCAAGCTTTTAGGAGAGAACATGAAAATAATTTAATGTTTTAAATTTACATACAATTTATCTTTAGCTTTTAATTTCTGCGCCTAGAACGATTTTATTTAGACGAAAGGGATGTTAAATCCAGACTAAAAATTCAAATAATCTAAGACTGTCGTCGAACTCAAATTAGGATTCCGGAGAGCAGAGTCAGGTACCTCAATTGCACGGTCCAAGTGCTATATCCAAAGTTCTTTTCAATATTTTCATGAGGTTCGATGATCATTAATCATCAACTTCATCAACATCCCCATTCCATTAAATTTATTTTTGCTTTTCGGGAAGTTAGTATTTTACACTGCGAATTGCAAAAGGACTGATTACTGAACTAGTAGACCTTCTGTGAGGACATGGAGTCAGTTTGAGCACATTTTTCACGCCCGAAAGGGCGTCTATTCCCGACGGGATCAATTCTAGGTACAATGAATTCATGTTGACCAGCAGGAGATATAAATATTTATAACGCATTGAAATATAATGTAATTTTCCAAGCTTTAATGAAAGCGTCGGCGTAAATAATTTTTATCCAATAAACTATATCTGCTTTCATTGAATTTCAAAGCTTTGACTAATTAACTTGAGGTCGAATGGGTTTATATTTATTGCTTGGATCGTTCTTGAAAGCTTTATTTTACATTTTATGAACCCAAAATTATATAAAATTTAAGCTTTCTCTTAATTTCCTTCAGTATCCAAAATGAAGCATCTAAGAGACAAGTGCAGTGTTGAATCGGCCTTAAATATTCGAACCTTACCAAAAACGTAAGTTAAACTTTCCTTTTTGATTTATTGACCTGGCATGATGACATATTTATGTAATAGAAGAGACGTTTCCAATTTTCTGAATTAATCGAAACCATTTATCTTAGAAATTGGTTTTTTAATCAATCGGAAAACATCGAGTTAATTATGTCGGAATATTTGTTAATAATCTTGTACGAATAAATTCAATTTCTGTTGCCTTCCAGAAATATGTGTAATACAAAATGTCGGTGAAGTATCGGCCTCCCTAATTTCGTTTTTGAAATCATCGAATTTCTATTGCGCTTCAGATTTAAACAACAAAAATTTAATTGTTTCAATTGAAAGCAGAAATATATCAAAGACATTTTTCTCCTTTTCAATAATTTTCAATTGCTCCCCAAGCTTTTCGTTTGATTTCAACTTTTATTTTTGAAAAAAAAAATTTCCAGCAGTAGCATTATTAAAAAAATGTAGTAGATAAACAACAGTGGTTTCAGCGTACTTTTTCCGAAACTATGTATTTTCTGTCGAGATTACCTAATTCTTGGGCGAACCCGCCAGTTTAATCCCTTTTACCATTTTTTTTACTTATACTACCAAGTACGCTACTGAGTAGCTGCTAAACAAAAATTCAAATCGATATATTTGGGAGTAGATTTACTAAACCCCTGTTCTGCAAATATAACGAATGCCTGCTAAAGACTTTAAATGCTTAATTTGCAGGTTTTTTAAATTAACAACTTTTAATTAGTATGTTTTGACATAAAAATTAATTGGGTACTTCAACTTTTAATTTAAAGTTTTTAAGTAAATGTTACACTTGAAGGTATAATTGGAAAATAATGATCTCTAATTTAATATAAATTCAATGATACCTGTGTTTGCGCAAGAAATTTGGAACTTGGTCAAAATATTCTATGATCTTGGGTAGTTTTGCCAGAAAGGTGACAGTTTCTTTCGTCATTCGAAATGTCTGACTTTTGTTGAAAGGAAATAATTTGTTGTTACGAAAGAGGATTTCCTGTAAATTAGTAAATTCGCACTTCCAATGTTTCAATAAATTAATCTATTCTAGGTTATTTTGCAAAATATTTCGGTTTTTTTGTCTTTAATTAAAAAAAATAATTAAGGAATACTGTTGAGTAAGATTAGTGAATGAAAAAAGTCTTTTAATATTTTTGCTTTTACGTGCTTTTTAAAAATATGATGAATTTTTCACTGGAAGAATTTAACGCGAATAACAAAAATTTATGAAAACTGAAACTACGGCTTTAGCTTCTGTTTAACTTCTGCACCGAAAACCTTAATTCTGCGAGAATTTAAATAACGTAACATCAAAGGAATGATTTAATTACTTAAAACAGCATTCCAAACACGTTATGTTTTAATATTCAAGTTATCAACATCAAAATGCGAGATGTAGTGCGAAACCCAAAAAATTTCAAAATTTAGGTAATTTCTTCGTATGCGTACAAGTTGCAGTTGATATTCAAACTGTATTTCGACATTTTTTAAGCGGTTATACTACATGTTTTCTTTAATGATTAATTTTTTTGCAAATATCACGTCAAGATATAAACTGGAGCTCGTATTTTATAAAATTCTTGTATAAAAAAATTCACACACAAACGTGTGTGGGTGGCCCTTGATCTTTGTATAAGCTAGCTGATGCTATAGCGGAAGCGAGGGCCGATGTTATAATAAAAAATGGTAAAAAAATTAACGTGTTTCTTTATTTCCCAATGGAAATATTAAACTGCTCGGACCCAAAAGAACTGCAGTAAAATTGAGATTTCCACATTAATCCCCACAAGTCCCTAACTGAGTTTTATTTGAAATTTATTCACTCAAATTTTAAGCTAAATTTTCACTAATTTAAAAACTTTGAAATAATTTTAATCAAAAGTGTTCACATTTAACTCTATCACTCGGGCAGATTTACATAATTTTACTTCATCGGAGATAGAATTTCCACTCGTTTGTTTAAGAGTGTATATACATCATTTGAATGTTCCCAAACCAGTAAAGACAGATGCAAAAATGTTTAAATAAATTGTACTGCTGACATTTATAAATTAATTTGTCGAGAACGCTCATTTGATTCAATTATATCGATTTAATCAATTTATAAGCAGTTTGCCAAGTTACAGATTGTGAATATGTAAATATTAGATATCCACAAGAATTTAATATATTATAACAACATGTCAATTTACTTTTTTTTGCAAACTTAGCTGTCGCAAAAATGTTCATTCATTAAAAGTCAAATTTCGTCAGTGTGAAATTGTCCCATCTACCACACATGGAAGGTTAAGGGAGATTATTTCCAAGGGGGGGTGGGTAATTTTTATTTTGTTTCGATTTTAAAAGTTTATAATATATTCTAAAACAAAAAAAGCTATGATATATGAAATAAATGAGATATGAAATTATAATAGCGAATTTCCATAATTTTTTTTTGATTTTCAAATAGGTATATGCTTTATATAAAAATCAATTTTGTTGTTGGAATTTTTTTGTGTCTGTTAAGGTTCTTTTATTACGGTTTATCAAAGCAAATTTTGCATTTCTTTTTGTACATATAAATAAAACAAATCAAAATTGTTATATGTATTTGAAAAAAATTTTCCAAGTGTTTTTTTTATCTTGTTCTGGCTTGTAAAATATTATTGTCGAAAATTTAACATTATACCGTACTTGATTTTGAAAACTAAAAATGCGGCTCTGAAAAATTAGCTGTCATGTTCTTAGCGCGATAAGGTAAAAAATATTTTTTACACGAGATTACATACATTAGCTGTTCGGAAAATTTCTTGAATAAAATCGAGCGAGAATGACAAGGTAATCTACCTGTAGGTATATATTTTTCAGTTTCGTGAAAAAAAATTAACTCGTTGCTGAAAGTGGCGTTATCTGAAATGTACCCTGTTCTAAACATATTCACATTAAATTTTCTCCTGTAACTGAGTTCGCTTTTGATAATAAATTGAATTTGTGCACATCCATCTTGAAGATGGAACCACATTTTTCTAGTATTTATCTATAACCTGAATTTCATCAGACGACTTTATTAATATCGTTTTGAGGGTTGCTCGGTTCCATCATCCACCCCGTCTGCAGGTGACACTTATTTTTTGCAAATTAAAAATTTAACGTTAATTAATTTCTTTGGACCTAAATCTGTTTTGTTAAATCTATTTTGGGGGTGACATTTTGTATGAGCAGACGGAAAATTTAAAATTTCATAAATAGATAATTTAGCTACTAAAGTAGATGTGAACTTACAGCTGCTTTTATTACTTTAATCTCAGTTTTAATGTTTTAAATTTAATATCTCCTAACTTTGACGTTCAATATACGTTTATATTGTATAAGTAAAGGCTGTTTATAAATGAAAATTTCAAGGTTTTACTTTAATTACATTTTAGATGAAAATTTTCTTATTACAATGCAGTTTTTTCGTTTTGCAATAACTCCTAAACGCTTTAGTTTACGAAAAATTCATTAGAAGTAAAATGAAAGGTCGTTAGATTTTCTATAAAAATGAATTTTACATTTTTTTCCCTACGACCTCTAGTTTAGCCCATATTCCAATTTGAAAATTATAACTAATGTTTCTTGTTAAATACTACCCTGTAACATGGACCGTTATTATGTATTACGTTTTCGCAAGTGACACTTCCACACAATATCTTTGATCTTAATAATCTGGGTACATTTGTTAACCTTACCTTATCATTACAGGAAATTATTTTGATTACATCTAAAGCTCCGTAATGCCGTGTTTTGATGATGTATATGTGGGCGGATGCAGGTTTTCCCCGTTTCATGCGGTCCCACTGCAACCATTTAGTTTCATAATCTCGAATTGCACTACACTTTGAAATTGTTAAATTGCCGAATCTCTGATCGAGATTCCGTCATATCGTAATTTCACACGTATATTCTGAAATTGTAAATTAGACTTAATCTGGTGGAGACATTTATAACTAATTCTGGAATAATATTAATATTACAGAGGGTTCCGGTGTACAATATTCCATATGTTAGATTGTATATGCATCAGGAAGGTTGACAAGCGGAAATGTCTATCTAATGGGATCCATTTTGCTTCGCAGTTTATGTATAAGTAAACAAAACATTTACAATTTCGAATAATTAAGCTTCTTAACCATGTTAAGTATTAGAAGAGCGTAGAGACGTTTTAAATTTGCTCAATTACGTCTCTGTTTATCGAGAGCTTTGATATAAATTGATTAACGTTTTAATTGGTTATAAAATAGAATCCTTTCGTTATTATCAAATCCTCTCTTTTAACAGTGCGTTTTATACGGCTATGAAAGTTAACAAAATTAAATTTAAACTTGACAAAGGACTCGTTACTTTGTTGTTGAATAATTGGTACAAACATTATAATTGAGTTGGTCTGCACTTCGCATCACACTAATTTATTAAATCGTTTAATTTTATTTCAAATTTAAATAATTTTCAAATTACATGCACTTCGAGCATGCTTGCTAGCTATAATTTTTATGGTTTTAAATTAAAAAACAATTTTCACAACGAATACATGACATAATCCCCCTAGAATGCCTCACAATGTTTCCTCAAATTTTTCACTTTTGTTTCATTAATTTTAAATTTGTTCGATTTTCCGATTTTGTAAAATTTGTTTACTCTGAATATTTTCATTTCAAACTCCTCTTCTTTTTAATTTTATCATCGGCATCGATAGGGGGTGCGAGTAGCCGAAGATATTATATATTTTTACAAAAATGCGATGGCGCCTGTGATCTAAAATAAAGCGGCAAAATACGGAGGGACTCCTGATATCGCTTATTTTAAGAAATAATTGATTTTAAAGTTACCATAATCTTGTTAGCCTGTAGTGGTTTAGAAAGAGACTCCATATCCCTGATGGGAAACCATCTCATCAATTAGATTTTAGAAGATATTTTAAAAGATTAGGTTTATTTTTCTATGATCGGGTGTACGGTCGGTTATCAGGTATATAAAACTTTAAATAACCAACCTAGAAAATCTAGAGATAGTGACAGGTCAGTGCGGCCTTCAGGCCGCACAACCTTGACTATCGACATGGACACCAATCGAATTCAACTGTATTCACTATTATATTTTAATTATACAGTAAAATCTACATTATAACGAAGAAACTTTCTTTGATTATTGAGTTTAATAGATGGCTCTGAGATCAGGGCCTATTTTACCATTAGGCGCGTTCCTTAGGGCCCAATGCTAGAGGGGTCCGAAAATAAAGAAGATAAAATCGTAAAAATGCACAAACAAAATTAAATCAATTGACGGTACGTGTACTCTACATTGATCTTAGAAATCGGATTTAGGTGAGGAGAGAGCGCATGCGGTTGCCGCGGTCACATCGATTAAGCCCATCTATTATCGAGTGCATTTTCGCTGCGATGATTGTTTAATTTAGCACAGAGGTTGGGAAAATCATCTCCGGGCGGTTTTCACTGCCTCTGACATTGTCAAATTTCAGATTCCAGCTTTAGAGTTCAGTTAACACTTCAGGGATTTGAATTTCGTTAAAAACTCCCGAATGTTTACGTAAAAATTGCTTCCAACCATTCTAGGCTCGTGATTTTTGAATTCGGGCGGCTTCTGGAATGTTTTTACTAATTGCGTGAGATTAGAGATCCCCCTCTTTCTAGATCCATAATTTTCGAGTTCAGAGAGCGACGAGATGCCGCCCTCCCAAGACTAAAAATATAGAAATTCAAATTTCTAATTAAATATTTTATAAATCACAAATTCTGGTTCAGCTGGTGATATCACGCATTGGGTATGGACAACCGTTAATTTTAACGAATATAGTAATTATAAAACCATACCAAACCAAAAACCATAACCATAAATTAATTTAATAAATTGAAATTATATTTTAGATTTGTAGAAAGTGGAAATAAAAATAATTACCCACGATGGACTTTACGACGATTTTAGAAAACAAAATTAAATTAATAGAACACGGACAGTGGTTAGCACGTCAATCTACTGCGACATATTGATGGAAACATAGCTTAAAATTTTCACTTAGAGAAGCTCGAGCGTAGAATCAAATATAAAATACAGGAACATTTCCATTTGCATTGCTGCAAGTTCTGTAAATAAGATAAATGTGGGAGTTCATATAATAGATATAATCTCGTTAAACTGTTCATGTGCGTCATTTTTGATTTCATACACTGATGATTGGAAAAGCAATGTAATAGTATGGTATTGTATTATGAACCGTATTTAAATTTACACCAGCACGGCTTTTACTTATTCACATCTTCAAACAAACATGCTAAAAGGGATTTTTTTGAATAAAATTCAAATGTATGGTAACTGACAGTTGAAATTCAAATATTTTAATATTTAGTTAAGTCTTTTTGTTAAAATTTCGTTTAGTATTCCGTTATGTAATTAATTGTGTCTATCAGGTTTGTAAATCTCGCACAAATGGAACAGAGAAAGTGTAGCAAATGTTTAAAAACTGATGTTACAAAATTTCATTGTTATTAAAAAACATGAATGTTTCTGAAACGATTTCATGTGTGCGTCTGATGGAGAGGCTTTCAAAGTATTGATGTTTGACATGATGTAGATAGAATACGGTAAAGCATACCAAAGCGAAGCATCAAACTATGTAACTGTTATATTTCCTGTTGTAAATAAGTTTTTAACACAACAAAGCCATTATATTATGTGAATGTTAGACCTACAATTAGCTGAAAAGTTTTACACGACGATAACTTCGATATTAGAATATTTTGGTAGTCCTAATTGCAATAACTATACTTTCATCCTATTATAATATTGGGTGCGAAACAACAAAATGTTTTAATCACAACTTAGTCCAAAACCGTTCTGGTCCTAGATAAATACCACTTACCAACTTGCTTGCCAACTCCAGCTTTTGATGTAATCGAATGAGCGAAATAATTTTTTGGACCACAAAATTGTGATTCCGACGTCTTTTTCCTTACAAATTCAATAGATAAACAGTTATATGTAGCTTGGTGGCACTGCAGAACAAAGCTTGGCGTTCCCATTGTCTGCATTATTAGAACAACTCAACGAAATTTGTGACGTTATATGCCAATGACTTTTTACTTTCTCTCCACTACCTGTAATTGTGTGAGAGCTTATTACGTCAATGTTTATTTTATACCTTAAATAATTCGGTTCAATGTTCAATGTAATACCGCTCAATCATCAATCTAGTAATCTAGATTAATTGCAAAGCCTAAATTATTTTTTTTTAATTGATCACGAAAGCAAAATCCTCTGGTAATTAATATTATTGTTTCCCGATATCGATTGCACTTTCATTTACATCAACTTTTACTACCTACCTGTAATTATTACAAAAGTAATTTTATAATTTTTTTTTTTCAGGTAAGTCCATAATCAAATCTATTGTCGATCCTTCATTACGCGGTAAGAACCCCTTAAAATTTTAATGTTCGTTTCGAAAGATACGTAACTTGATTAGGTTTAATAATTTTAAGAAATGTAATTAACAATGGACTGCATAATTGGAATTTATTAACAATGCGGGATTTGAGATAAAATTATGGAACAAAATAAAGGAAATAAGCTCATCACCTCTGTTCTAATTCAACTTTTGTAGAACTTAATTTGCAAATTCTTCTAATATTTAAATGACTTTTCATCTTTTCTTAAGGGTTGTTAGTCACTTAAAAATCTGTGCATCGGCTCTATGGAGCTCTATGCTTGAACAATTTAGTTTGTTGGTTTTTTTAACAAAAATAACGGGTCTAAAAAATGGATATAGGATGTATTCCAGGGGTTGTGTACCAACCCGCTCTTTTTGTGTGCGTTCACTGGGCATCAAAAGCCCATTCTTTTAATTATTTGAAATTATAATAATTATTTCATCCAGTGAAACAATGAAACATGCGATTAATTCAAAAAAATTTATTGAAATGATATTTTATGAATGGCTGTCATAATTTTGATAAATAATGACACTCAAATTTAAACTCGCATTTTAAACTTTTCTCTTTTCCGAATAAAAATTTAATAATAGTTGTTAATTTTATTCTAACAATAATTAAGTCTGTAACTTGAGAGAATGCAACACACCGTGTAAATTGTTTTTTTATTGTCTAATTTACACTTTTACTTTTAAAAAATACAATACACAATGGTGTTAACTATATTATTATATTATTCATAGTTTTTTATTTTGTGTGGCGTAGAAACCACCCTGTAGACATGGGTGCTTATCTGTAAGAGCAATATTCTACTGCTATGATCTTTTCAAATAAAAGTCAAATTCCTTTATACGGCTAGAAACACTAAATATAACCAAGCACCTGTACTATAAGGTTTGAAGATTGTAAAGCTCTTCCTGCATCCTTGGGGAGTGATACCAGTTCACGTTTTTCTTATCAAATTTATTTTTCGGTCTCACGAAATTGAATTGGTTATGAAGAAATAAAAAATTTTAAATTTGATTTAGTCGAAATGACGAAATCGAAAAATTGAAAATAATTACGCCGAGGTGGGTAGATGATTATTAAGGAAAATGTATAAACGCTTTTGGAAAATTGAGACAACATTCGGTGCTTTCGACGCAAAATAAAGTTCGCTCGGTTATATCAGCCCAGTTGCTTTAGCTTTCAAGTTTTATCGCAGTTTTATTGAAGTTTCTAATTTGTTGTCAATACACTTCAAGTCTCGCGTATCGACTTGCTAATTTTTTTGAATAAAAATTTCCCCTTTAGATTTTCCCGTAACTTTTAAATAAGCTTTCGTGTTTCTTTAGCAGTGAATGGGGCGCGATGTAGAATTTGGGAATGCAAGTTTTAAAACGGAAATCAGGTTCGATATTTAAAAATTGAAGAAGCTTTAAAACGATTTAGTACTCCAAGGTAAAAACTTATCCAAGTAATTTTCCACCCAAAAGTCGAGATGCTGTACTCCCGGAATGCTAAAATATTGCTTATCGATCGGCTTTATTTTTAATGGCTTACTTCAGGTTTTATTTGAACAATCATGATTAAAAAACTTTTAAATTATCTAAAACGTTATTAATTTTGCAATTTTTTATCCTATACGTTAGGGCAGGGCAGATATTTGAACTCCCGCTAAAAAAATTCAAATCTTCGGATAAATATTTCAAACGTAAGTACCTATTAATTTGGAATTCGGCGTGAGTAAATTTAAAACCGGAAAATTAATTTTAACCCTTATCATTTATTCAAACCACTATTATTTAAGGCGCAGCAATTTACAAATTCATAAATCTATTTTGTTTTCTACATTGTTAAATAAACACGAATTTATTCAACGAGGTAATTGTTGAGGTGAACATACATCAAAGGCCGTTGTAAAACGGGAAGACTCAAATTTATAGTGCAAATATACACATTTGATGATTTAATTAAAAATCATATAGCCTCATACGCAGACGACACCGCAATCTACGCGCACTCTTTCTGTACAAATTCATATTTTTCTGAAATTTCCAAAAGTAAATAATTCCTCGCTTCAAGGATCAAAAACTGGGTATAGGTACTGAAAATGGAAGAGCAACCGAGCAGAGGCTGTGCTAGCACTCCGTCTTAATTAATTAAATATTTTGAACGAGGACAGGATTGATTTTTATTATTACCTATCGTAAATAACCGGTTACGCACAATATGAGTTTCGAAGCTTTTTGAAATATCTATAAGGAAATCTTTTTATAAGAAAATCCATTGTAAGGAGACCTTTTCATAATGGTTTAAGTGGAAGTGAAATGATGCAGGCTTGGCACAGATTAAGGTCAAAAGCGGTTCAATTTTTATGTAATTTTTGCAATACATTATTCTTTCAGTCATTTTATTTCATACACTTTGAGAGATAAAAAAATTTTGTAGCTGAAACGGCAAAAATATATTTCTTCTGATGATGTAGCTTTGACACCTTGGCACCCCAAAGCAAAAATTCTGAAAGTGACAACGAAAAAGAATGATTATTTCCACTTTTAATTAATTGCTGCCATTATGTCTTAATTAAACAATTTTAAATTACTTTTTCGTTGGATTTTATTTCGCAGAATGAAAGGAAAAACGTTTTTCCAAACTATTGTGTTATTTTATATAAACGTTTTCTTGTTAATGAAAAAAGTGCTGGTAACGATCGTTTGATGAAATTAAATTTTTCTGTTGGAAACTTTGTATTGTGTTAAACTGCAACTTATAGCATTATGTCACAATATTTCATGGCGATTTAGAAATAATGGTAATCAAAGTACACAAACTACCATTAAAAACAAGTTAAGAAGTTTTGCTTGTTTTTTTAGGAAACAAGGAAAACTTCGAATTAAAACCAAGAGTTTGCTGTTATCTACATCGTGATCTGAAAGTATTTGTGAAAATTTATCAAACGACTTTCTCGTATTTGCACCCCCTTTAAGTAAAGAGTTAACTTTTACCGAATACATCAAAGCGGCATCATGTAATTTTACGGCCCAAAACATCAAACAGCCGGATTTTCCTTTTTTCAAAAATAACAAAATGCGCCTGAAGTAAATGACCATTAATACCAGAAATTTTCTGTTTCAGGTAATAAACCGACAAACGACACCCCTGTCGGGCACTTAAAAATTATACGGTCAAATTTTACTGTTGCTTCATAATTTTCACTCAGATTTTGATTCGACGGATTATAATTTTCACGAGCGATTTTATTTAATTGCTCAGTAAAAATTTTGAGATTGTTCTAAAGGGGTCGAAATCGCAATTACGAGCGACATAAAGTCAATATCGTGCCAATACCACCCAGAACTTGTGATTAATTAATTTCGGATTAATTAAACGACAATATTTACAATTACATTTGGCGGGCAAATATTTCACCTCAAATTCGTTAGAATAAAGTGTAAGATTTCGAAAATATTCGAAATTTTATGAGTTCCAACATATTTTTCTTCAAACACTTGAAGTAAACCTTTATTCCAAACAATTCAAACGTTTTGTGAAAATTAAGCAGATTACATCCATTTTTAATGATATAAAATTGTAACAACTAACCTCGCAAATGGAATTAGTTCGTTTGTTATACAAACATTTTAATTTATTCAACACCATCATCATTGTCAGAATTGCAAATTGTACACAACAAAATTTGATCTCATTTTGCCTTGCAGTTAGGTTTGCAGCGGATTTGTTCATCTCAGCTTTTTCGGCTGAGATTTTCTCTTTGTGTGAGGTGTTTTCTTTTAAAACCCAAACTGAGAATAAAAGTTCCCCAAAATCGGTAGATCCGTGGGTGGGAAATTGGGTTTCCGTCGTACGACGTAAACGATAATTTAATTCAGATTTTCCAATTTTTTAATGTTTTAATTTTAATGTTTTTGAAATGTCTAATTATATTTCGATTAAAATTTGTACCTACTGTGTATTTCAATTAACAGTTAAAATTAATTGGTTTTAAGATTCGGTTAACTTATTTTGGTGAATTAGAGTCCCCCTTGGAACTCAGCACACATTCGGTTTGAAATATGTTTTTGCAAAATTATCTTCTCCTTGTTTTTATTTTATATACGGTTGGATAGGGATTTCGATTGTTTCCACATAATCCCTAATGGAGATCGGGATCTTCTTTAGTCTGACTTGTTGTATCCCGGGACTGGAGTTATTTAGCATAAAGTAAATAAATTTTCGCAAAATTAAATTCCGTCTTAAGTTTTTTTCGATATAATGGTGACCTGTCACTTGGAAATTGAAAATTGTGTACACTCGAGAAACTCTCCGTAAAACACGAGATCAAAAGATTTCCTAATTAGTTTTTTGTCTTCTATACTAGGCAGAAGTTTTCAAATTTCGATACTGCCGTTGCCAAGTTTGTTTTCGTTTCTATCTGGCAAATTTGATGACTACACGAGATAAAAATTTATTTCGACTAATATGACGAAATTTATGTAACTCCATAGAAACAAACAATGCACTAAGAGATTCTAATCTGAAAGTTTCTCAAAGCAGTAAATTCTTGCACAATGGCAAGAAAATCAACTTTCATTAAAAAAGTTGAGTTAACAAATTAACTTAGTCGACCGACCTGACATTTTTGTAAAAGTCGAAACAGCAAATTGGAAACAAAGCCCTATTATCGACAAGACGGTCAAGATAATTTACAAAGCCAGAAATATGCACAAATAGTTAGCAGAGGCTCGTGAATGATGAATCCAATTAGTTTCTGCGTTGCACAAACTTCTTCAAAAATTCACCTCGCAAACTTGACGGAAAAATAGAACCGGAAACTGTTCGGAAATATCGATTAAAATCTCAAATTTGAATACCTACGCCTACAATTTCCTTTACAAGTTGTAGGCAAACAGCGAAAAGTAAACAAATAAATAACCGCGCGTTCTACGGGAGTGAAAGAATTTAATATTTTTAATAATTCAAACCTGAGATTTGCATAATTTCGTTCAGAAATTCAAGTTAAATCGTGTTGGGCTTAAAAAAGCCAAACTTAAAATCAACACAAAGGTTTTTCCATTAATTTTTGTTTCACGGTAAGCAATCCAAAATTTCTTTCACATGTAAATTTAACAGTGGAGAAATTGGAACACGGTTTTCACGACGAGGTTACAAAGTTTTATGTCCCGAAAACTTTACTTTCGCTCCTTTAGGTCAAAACCGGTTCACTTCAGACAACAAATTTCCTTTAATAAATTAAAGAAAGGGTTTTCGTGAAAAATATCTTTCTAGGAGAGTTCGAAATTTTACTTTACTATGTGCGAAACCGGAGGAAATCGAGTTATGAGACAAAATAAAGTTTACCACATTTACTGTATCGATTTCCTTGCCTTTCAAGACCTCATGACAAAGCGGTAGTTTTAAACATTATAATGTGCTTCAGAAAATCTAAAAATGAATAGGAAAAACTTCAAGTTGTCTGACACTGTATTTTTTAAAAGTACCGAATGAAATGCGTATAAAGGAAATCATACAAACGTAAATATTTGAGAACGATGAAAGCCTCGCACGCAGAAATTTCCACTAACGCAAAATAAAATACAATATTTTGGCTTGGTTTAAAGAAAAATTAAAAAAAATATATTTTCGGTTCTCGAGCAGTCTCATAGAGTTGGCTAGAGCGCTGACCCTCCCAACTGGAATTTAGAAATTGAATGTAGAGAAGATTTTCTACACGGAACCTTATCTGCGTTCGTAAGCTCTTGACTCGTTTTTATTACAATGTCAACATTGCAAACTTATTCAGCGTCTTTTATGACTTGTTTTTCCAGTCAACATCGAAACTTTAATATCGCATATTAGAAGAAATGTACATTTATGGAAAAGCGGATTCCAATAAATAATCCAAGTTCCTTCTTTCGACTGCAATTTAATTACCGCATACTTGAAGAATCGAAGAATAGGAATTTTCATTACTTTTAAAAGCGTTTAGCATAAAATGGTACAGTTGGTATAAGTTTTCACTAGAATTTTCTCTTAAAACAGATGCTATTCGAATTAAATGCAAGTCTTTGATTTTATTGAAAGTCTCATTTAGACACCATTAGAGTAGGTATTGATTGAATTATTTATAGTTATTTAACTTCCAAGCATTCCGTGTCGGGAATAATGTCCTTGTTTGCTTTTGTATCTGTAAAAACATCGGAAAACTAAAATTAAGAAATAAGGAAATTTATTTTAGGTCACGTGACATTTTTAAGGATTTTCAATAAGCCCTAACAGTCTGACACCTCCCAAGAGCGTCTTATAGAAAAAATCCCAAAATAAATAATGTAAACTATAATTGCAATACAACACACCTCACTGATAAGCAAATCGGGCTCGATTTTCTTTCGGCTTATTCGTGTTTACTTCAAAACAGTTCAATTCGGGCTTCCTAAAAAATTAAAATCGATTTATTTTTACCAAGATTGAAAGCTGTTGTGAATCCCCTGGAGAAAGATTTTTATCTTATCTTCGTGACAGCTCGACATATTTTAAAAATTTATTATTTGGCTGTTTTGGTTTTATATATTTTTTTTTCTTAATTAAAAGAAACGCGACTTTACATGATGAAGCTTATCGCTAATCTGTAACGTTGACGATTGGTAAATTACTTGACGATGTAAAATCTTTAACTTTAAAACGAGTTAAAAACTTCTAAATCTTTAATATTTCATGAAAGAAACTTCATTATAAATTTAATAACTTGAGATACGAGAGATTTTTTGAAAAGTTCCGCTAGGATACCCGCATTTAATAATGGATGAAAATTTTGATCCCATCTCTGGTGTGTAAATTTGATTGTTAATGTTGTGTGGTAATTGTTGACATTTGGAACTTATATTAATGGCAGTTTAATTAGAATCTCAGACACAGGTGACCGATTCTAATTCAAGTTCGACATCCATTTGTTACCGCCATTTCGAGGATTTTACAGCGAAGGGGTAGACAACTTTGTGGAGAAATATGGTCTTGGAAGACACCTGTGACTAATGTTTACTTAAAAGGAATCGCTAGACAAGGGTAGTCCTTTTTTGGGCTACCATTTCTCAGTAATTCATCATTTATCATTGTTTCTCCAACGCGAGGATGCTTAACCAAATTTATAACATTTCGGTCTAAATTCTTTCGTTTTTGCAGTGATCGATTTTTGACCTGGACTTTCCGTACTCCAACTGGCGGTATTTTTTTAATATAATTTTATTACTTAAAAATTCTCCGGTTCCGGAAAAATCAAAATTTGAAATTGGAAAACTTTCTCGTAGAAGATCCAGTTCAGTTAGTATATAAGATAATTCTATTGATTTTTATAAACTCGTCCTATAAATTTATGTAAACTTGGTAATACGTATTTTGAGAATTCACTTCCAATTTTTGTAGGTACATTGGGAACGCTTTTCTGTTAGTCTTCGTCCATGCTTTCACATTCATCAAACAACGCTAGCATTATTCATGCACATTTTTATAGATTTATCTTGCTTTTATTTTTACCTTGACGTGCCCGCACATATTTTCTAGTTATTTGGGAAATTTTTACGGAAATACAATTATTATCTTTGTTTTATCCGGAAGCGTAGTGGATATTTGGATTTTTTATCGGGAAATAATTTTTTTTAATAAATATATGTCAATATTTTGCTTCGAAAGCAAAAAATTAATGGGCTCGTTAGTAATGAAAAATTGAGACAACAAATTCTATGCTGGAAAAGCAAATAGGATTCGGTCGTGCTTAGGATTTTTTGCAGTAGACCAATTTTAAACGGTCTCTACGATGACCCTCGAATAAATTTAATAAAAAAAATCCAATAATTTTTATAGTATACACAAATACAAATACAAAAGAAATTGTCTTTATATGCCGAAGGCAGTATTTTTAGAAGTCAAATTTTACGAGTCCCGTTTTCCTTTGCTGACAATTCCGTTTATTGGTAAAGACCTCGTCATCCTAGCAGTGCGCGCCTCCTGAAGGCAGATTGTGACCGAACGAGTGGAACGATCCAATAGTTCGATACTCACTATTACAATCCACAAGATATATTTCAGTTGTGATTGATCATCGAACTGTTAAGATTCTGAAATCAATTTGTTGTGGATTACCGAAACCGAACCCAACCTACTACTTGCGATTCTTACCCACTGAAAGCTACTTTCTGGTGATTATCAACACTAGAAACATCCGGATCATGATCCAGGGAAAGTGCTAACCTGTTTAATTTTAGCTTTTTGGAAAACTGCATAAAATATGGTCGAATAATTTTCCTCTCACAGGAAACCTCCTCTTTGACGTACCTATTTTTTGCTGTGAAAATATTCTATTTATTAAAAGAAAATATATCTAACATTTAATAAATTTTCTCGTTGCTGCATTGTTTTTTTCGGATTAAAACAAGCGAACAAAAGGTTCAAGTGTCTAAGTTTTTCTACTTCTTTTTTAGTAGCAAGATTTGTGGTGGTTTTCTTTTTATTACGGACGCATTTTCTTATTAGTTTTCTACGTGTTAAATATTTTACTGCCGAATGAACGGAAAGTAGTTAATAAATCTGCGAAGATTATAATTTGATCAAAGTTTTTTCAGATGCGAAAATTTCGAGAGACATCTCACGTTGTTGTAATGTCATTTTCTAAACGAGATTGCGCGATTTTTACTTTCTGAAAGGTGTTGAATTTCGTTGTGAATAGCAATCTCATTTATCTTGGATGTACTTCCCTATCATTTGTAAATCTCGTAAACAATTCGGATCGAAGAGAAATTTTTAACTTGAACTGTGTAAGAGGAAAATTCATCCTCTTCGTAGTTGAGAGTTTTATCTCTCTAATTTTCTATTATAACAAGGCATGATTATTTAACTACTGATTTGTATTCGCTGAAGAGACGATAATTTCCTTTGAAATGGCATCGGAATAATTACAGGATTTTTGCGTCAAGAAAATAGACAAGGTGAAAACGAGATATGATTTTCCGAGCAAGTTTGATTAAAAACTTGACGTGTCTTGACATTTTTCGAGATTTGTGACCCAAATGGAAATTTTTGAATAATTTCCCGAAACACCAGGTTAAGCCTAGATATTTTGTTCTTCCTAATTGAAATGCATTACGAAGTAATTCGTGAAATGGAAACAATTCGGATAATAAAGCGTCAATAAAATTTTAAATTTCATCAGGTCTCTCTCACGAAGGACGTTCCTTCTAGCAGTTTAGCAAACTAAAATTGCAATTACTTTTCCTATTTATTTAATTCAATATTTCTCTTGGTCGAATTGCTTTTAATCTAACGATTTACGTCAAAACCCACGCTGCTAATTCTTTCGAATTGATACCTAATTGTACGGGATGAAGTTATTTGTAGCAGATCAGTTTCTGCGGTTTTCTATTAGCACTCTATTCGAGTGCATTGTCAGAAAACTAATTTTTACAAATGCCAAGAGTAGGTATATTGACTTGCAGTAACGAAACGGTTTAATCGATCCAAACATAAACAATATGGAGCAGCTGCCACTCTCTTTCTTATTTCTTAAGGAGCCGTTCCGTTATTCCCGTGGAATATTAACATATTTTTACTCCTCCTAGAGGAATTCCGACTTCATCAAAATGGGAGTATCTTAGCGTATGAAAACCTATAGGTAAATAAGTACAAGCAGCTTAATTTATTGCTGTTTCCTAAGTAAGCAGCCGAACTTCTGTTAATATTGTCTTATGAATGTAATTATTTCAAAGGATAATTGTTTCGTGGATAAGATCAAAGCAAGGCTTTTATTGTATGAGCTAAACTTCCGTGGTGTTTAGACCAGTTTAGACATTTAGACCAGAAGTGATCTAGAATCGGATTAGTTTATCTACTGTATATAGCATTTTAATTTGCAATTCGAATAAATATTGTCGTGTCACGCATTTACACAGCTCCACTCCCCACGAGCAGGGCTGGTGAAAAGCTTCCTTTTACATATTTGTTTTCGCGCAAGTTCTACTTTCAATACTACCAATGTAAAATTTACAAATACAAAATTTAAACGAAATTAAATTTTCAATTGAAAAAAGCAGGGCAATATATATCATTTTTCTTTAACATCTGCTATAGAAAAAATTTAATTTTAAACACGACTATAAAATTTAATCATTTCGCGAAAAAGATCGTCGTTCATGAATTAATATGTTTCGCTCGTCGATAAAATGGAAATTTATCGTCTTGTATAAAAAATAAAAAGAGTCGCGTTTCAAAATTAAAGTGAAATTTACAAAGGTTTATATTTCAGTAAAAACCTTTCTAGTCAATTATAACTTTGTGTCTCGCCATGCTTCTTTCGGGGTCGATACGTTTTTTGGTAGGGTTCCTAACCTTGTTTTGCCTTGCAGTATCTAGGACGCCACTTATAATGTTGACCTACAGCTTCACGTGGAATCCGAACCACGCAAGGGACAGTACAGATATTTCTCCCAGCTACCGCTTCCACTTTACACCATCAAATGAAAAACAATATTCAGTATGAGGGGGGGGGTCTATCGCTCTTCCCGCATTAGCCGCCACTGAAAATCCGTATAGTTCGCGAGATATTGTTGGAATTTTTTTTATAAAACTGTTTGATGTGTTTTTTAAGATTAGTTAAGATCGCAAACTTTGGTGCTTCGGTAATTTGTAAAGCTTAACCGGAGTGAAAAATAGGTTTTCTGAAAGCTCTTCCTCTTTCAAGACCAACGATGTACAATAATAATTAATGCTGCACCGACTTTGACTTTTCGTTAGGCGTGAAATTCATTTGTGGAGAAATAAAATATTTATAAGTTTCGGTCTGTTTGAACTGAGACAGACGTGGTTGTTTGGAGGGGGGGGGGGTAAGATATACCGTAGAAGCTATTGTACCGTGAGTTTATTGTGAGTTTGTTCTTTCTTATAAAAATTAACCAATCACGAGCGGCGTGGAACTTTAGTACTAAATTTTCCTGTGTAAACTTATCTGAATAACAACGTACCTGAAATTTGTATGCCTTCAAAAAACTGTTTGATATTTATTGAATGAGTTAGTTAAGTGAAAGTAAACCTATAGAGGGCGGTTTATGTAATATTCATAAATTATACGTAAAAGGATATTTTACGTTCAATAAACTTTTTTCAGTCGTCTCGATGTTAAAATCTGAGTTTCAATAAGGCTAAAATTAATGTGTTTACACTTAATTAAATTAATACGATTATTTACTTTGTTTAATAACATACAACCTGATGTATGTGTACAATATAGGCGTATTACGTAAAAGCATTGAAATGACAGAATATTGAATATCATTCTAGTCAGTAGCAGCTGCAAAGGATTAATCAATAAACCCTTCCAACGAAGCGCTACTGTTAGAAATATCCCGTTATGAAAGGAGAAGTTTTGCTTGTATCCTGAAGTTATTACACATACGTACCTCGGGGCTTTAAAGTGTCATGGAACTAACGCAAACTAGGAACCGACAAAAGGAATTTTTGAAATTCTTCGGCGTATTTGATGCATATCCACAAGATTTATGGCAGATTGGAGTTTAAGATGACACAACTTTCTCCGAGAAAGTTTAACATCGCTTCAGAAACTTGAACCCAATAAAAATTAAACCCTGCTCCCGGTTTTCCCTCACCGAACCGAAATTGCGCGAAATGCATTCCTCCATGTTGGGCAACAAGAACACTTCGGCGGAGGAAGGAGAAGCTGGATTGTTTATAATTACGTGAAAACATGGAACCTAAGAACAGAAGTATTGGATTACTCGTTCCAAATTGGCTTAGTTAAAACTTAGAAGAAGAAGCGCAGGAAAACTAAGTCTTTGCCGACTAAAGCACTCCATCGACCGGTTCAAAATGTCCATACGGTAATTACAATAAAAATAATGGCATTACACAACTTTTAGCGTTACCATCATAAAGTAAAATTATTTTAACGAAGTACGCAGACATTTTATAAAATAATTACTGGATGTAACTTTAACATCATCAAAAGAATTGAGTGTTTCCATCATTTTCATTAAATTTTAATGCCTTTCTAAATAATTGTAGTATAAACTTTTGCTTAATCTACAAGATTATCTTAATTATTATTCATCCAGTCGCAAGTTCTCCTAAAGTACTGGATACGCATGGAGAGCTTTGATGAGCTGAACTCGAAGAAGTTTTCCTCATAATCTCGTAATTATTGCCAAATTGACTTTTGTTTGCCTTTGTGTAATTTAAAAATAACAATTAAACGAAATTAGTTAATGCTGATCCGTCGGAAGGCCCACAATGACCCCGTGAACTTCGGGATTTCACCTTTTTCCACTGCAGTTTGGGTTATTATTTAATTTAGCAAAAATCTCCCTTATTGTGGTTTGTACCGATAGGAACCTTTCAACCCTTCCCGATTTTATCGAATTTGTGGATATATACTTTACCCTGAGTTATTAAATTTGTTTGACCTTTAATTTTCTTGTGCTTAAAATCCGAAATCAAACAAATTTTAACACGCTCCAGTTCATGTATATTGCTTTAGGGGTTGTAAAAGTTTCTTGCGTTTTCTATGATCTCTGACATCTAGAAGGAGAATTCATGTAGTTGTTACAATACCACTGAGAGCTACTCATCATTCACGACGGTTTTGCAGTGACAGTCGCAGAATTGCCAAATCTGGAAATTTGTTTCCCTAAATGAAAACGTTTATATTTTCTTCTAACTGAAATTTATTACCCCGCCCTACATTGGAAGGTTTCTTTCGTATTGTTTAGTTTTAATATTTTTTATGATTTTCCCAAGCGTTTATGTGTTCGTAACTTCTCTCAAATTAATATTGCCACGACAATTTTCCGTTCCGCTATCACCAAAACTAATGTAGTTGCCAAATATAACAATAATTTGTATTAGGGGTATTTAACGCGAATTTCCGTTATAGCCGGAAGTGCGTGCAAGTTTACTATTACAAGGAAACGATTTTCTTTGTGACTTGTACTTTGTAATAGCCCCTATTATTCATTTTGCTGTTTTTCCATTTTTAACTTATTCTGTGTTTCTTACCTAAATCCACCCTTTTACGTATATTAGGTACCTAATTTGAATATATAAAGTATTAACTTTGTAGCTTTGTAATTTTATCGTTTTACCCATCGCCAAACAGGTCAAAATTATGAGAATCTCTTTGGGAAGCATTTTTTTTTAGTTAGAAAAACTTGAAAAGTTAATTAAACGTACACGTTGTTACAACGTAGAATATTTACATATCTGATTAACTATGGTATCTAAAAGTCTGGATGTGACATTTGATCTCTTTCTCATTGAATTGTTTTCTAGTTTCCAATTATACTTCAAGAAATCGCGAATTCTAGCGGTTTTACAACACAAAGTTGTAGACAGAAGTGGATATCTATCGATCTATCCTGGCCGGCACGATGTTCGCAGCTTCAAGCTTAAAGCCTATTATATTTTCACCCTGATCCGTGGTCACTATAGTTTCCCGGCCGTAAATACTCCTTATAAAATGGGATTCCTACACCAAAGGACAAACAAGTCCAAGTTGTATGGATGGGTGACCCCGTACTGACTGACCAACTTATTTCTTACCCTCATTTCATTTGCTCAATCTGCCCAACATTACCTTTTTGATAGCTTTTTGTGCAATGATTCTGCAAAAATAATAAAAACTAGATTGGTGTGTTGGGTTTTCAAAAAATCGTTTGGCAACATAATATAATAAATTTGTTTTATTGTCCATATTTACCTATTTGCTCTAATAACTTTGCAACCTTTTACGCTCATTCAAGTTATGGGTTTGAATACGGTTTCCTGTTTTGTAATATCAGAAATGGGCACTCACTCGCCGTGCGTGGCATAATAATCTAATATGACACATATATAGACTCCGGAAAATACGCGTCAAGAATAATGCGCTCCGGATTATATATTTTTGCGAGAACAGAATTCGCTGGATAATATGAAAGGAATGTCGATAGTGTTATAATTTTTCATTTTTATTTTATCGCGTAATAATGTAGTTCGATATGATGCGATGACTCAATCATATTGCCTTATGAATTTTCTTTTTTATTGCGCGATGAAACAGAAATGGATAAGACGAACTATTTTTTATAAGTTTCGCTTCTTCTATTTTTACCGGCCAAATAGTTTCGGATACTAAAAGTTTAACATTTCAGTTGTACGCCGTATAATGGCGGGATTTCAACTGTCAACTATGAGTAAGTAGGATAATTTTCAGACACCACTTTTGGAATTGTTAGCTTTGCTATGTTTTTCTCAATTTATAGCCGTTTCCGTTTTATAAATTAAAAACTTTCATAAAGCATTAAAAAAAGTATACAAATGTATTGTAACACATTAAGGATGAGAACCGCAGGATTATTTACGGGATGTAAATTTGAAGCCAGACGGGGTAGCGCGATCACTTGGAAGGTACTCCATACCCCAAACCTCCCACAGCATCGAACCATGCTTCAGTAATAACAAAACAATAATAATATTTTTAGTGGCAGATTTTAGCCACGCCTATATGCCCTTTTGTTTTAAAAACAAAAGTTAAGCAACTGTTTCTAATAAAACAATTGAACTGTTTCAATTGTTTATTAATTTTAAAATATATTAATTACTATGATTTCCTTTCATATTTTAGGGTTGATTGAAAATTTTTGTTCGTAAATTCAAAATTTTCTTCAATCTTCATTTAATAATGTTTTTCATTTTCCTGTTTTATTTTATAATTACATCTGATTTTCTTTTGTTTTCTTATTTACAGCTTCAGTTCTTTATTCCTTTTAAATTTTACTTATTTGTATAAATTTAAAATTTTAAATATGAAATATTAACTTTCTATAAACTTCTCTCACAATGTCAAAGTTGTACAAAGGTCCATCTCGTATTTATCTGCGCATTTTAAAGACCCAGTTATGTTGCAGAAATGCCGTAGAAAATCAATTTTTATTTAAGGGGTTAGCCTAAAGAAGTTCAAACTTCGGGAATTAATTGCGAAAAAAATATATACGTTAGATTTTTTCTACATTTTACTGAAGTTCTGTAGTCTAACCCCTTAATATTTCTGCGTCCTATTTATTATACGAAAAATAATGAAAAAAGTATCAAACATTCGAAGTTCTTTCAGCGCTTCTGATGATACTTAATACTAGATTTATAATTAAAAAACACTAATGTGCACCCACATGTTTTCATTGAAATGAAACCGAGGATTCTCTTCAAATGTCGATAAATATAGAAAACAATCGATATTTGAAGTTTATATATTTTACGCAATAAACGCTCAGTTGTTTGAAGTGGGCGGAGTTTAACTCTATTCTGCTAACGGTACGTGTCACCGAGTGTTGCCAGATTGAGCGATTTTCATTTATTCGCATGTTGGAAATTGGCTAATTTGCAAATTTAATATTCCAACTTCAGCTGGAATTGGTCGAAAGATTCTGAATCTGGCTTTTCACTGTAACTACATTTTTAATGAGTTTTCACAATAATAACCCGTTGTTCCTACATGTAGCGTTCCATGATTACTAATCTCAACAATGACAGATATCCGATAGAATCGAACGAACGTAATGTAAATCCAGCGCTTTCGTTGGGAAACTCTTTATAACAACAATAAATCTTAATAATTTACAAATTATTAATTCAACACATTTCCCATGTGGAACATCAATTATTATTAAAATGTTTGTAATTATGACGGCTTGAACACGACTAAAAGTAATTAATGTTAAATTGTATTTTTAAGCCGTTGATAATTTATTTTGGTTGTCTTTAAATTTGCAGGGATAAAGTTACGCAATTTTAAAAGCAATCTCACATAACGAAATGTAATTTTCTACTTTGATATTAAAGCTTTCGGTGCAATTTACCTTATAATTTTCAAATAAAAGTGCTTACTTTCTTGAGAATGGTTAACCGTTAATATTGTCTACTCTTGTAATTTTATTTCAAAAATATGCTGTTTTCGAAATTATTGGTAAGAGATGGCCTTACAGCATTCGGTGTAATTGAAATTTTCAAGAACAATTGTTGACTTATCAGTATCAATTCACGTCCGTTATGTATACGAATCTTGTGATGCGATAAATTTACTGAAGGAGCTTATCCACCCGAATAAATTTCTAAGTGCTTAGTGGACTATCCAATTTTTTAAGTTTTCACTGCAAATCCATAAAGAAAGTTAGTTCGTTCCCAAATTTCCCGTCTTTCAAAACTCGATGCTGGACAATCAAGCAAATCAACATTAAAGACATGTTCGTTGGAAATACTTCGGATTGATACAAAATAATTGTTTGATATTTTTCGTATCTTTCGCGAACGTGAGTTGTATAAAAAGCGCAAAAAAATATGTTTTCTCATTTTCCTCACATTTTTTATTAATTAATGCAGTGCTAGATTAAATATCAGTCTAATGGTCTTTTTTTTTTTAGGTAAGTTGAAGTTCACCACTGTCTTCTGTCAATCCTAACCCGGAATTGTAAGCAAGATTTAGTTTATGATTAGAAACTAAGCTGTTAAAACTTTCGACTTGGTAACAACATAAATTAGCAATCGTGGGCCCTAAAGTGTCAGAAGCAGAACGATGTAGGACATTTCTATTGCAGAATGTCACCGACTCGTTAGATTTAATTAAGAGAGATTGAAATATTAAAGTTGCCCAGTTTTTCCGTATAGAAATTGATGGTTTAAAAGTTACGTTCACTTTTACCAAAAAAATTGCACTTAACATCTTTTGCTTTTGGAAGGCAACTTTGAGAAGAAAGTCGGAAAATTTTAATTTATTGTTACCCTAGGTGACGGGTTACAACAGTAGAGCGGAAAAAAATTAATTATGCATATGGATGAAACGATTTTGCATAATAATTATTATTTACCTCGAAGCTACCTCCAATATTAATCAATTTTGGCTCAATTGAATTTGGGAGGTCTTCGATGCGAACATTTAAAATCACTTTATATTGTCGTATTACAGTTTACACCCATTTCGTGTTTATTATGCAAATATACCAAAGCTTACTTAATTTTCCTTTCGTTGCGAGTAAATTAAGAGAATTGGGAGTGGATATGAAATTTGAAAACATGTTCTATCGATTTTTCTAACGAATACGTCTTGTTTTTACTAGGCATGAATTTCTTGTTGCTTTTTTTGAGTGGGGTTTTACAAGTAACAAAAATGTTTGTAATTACTTTTTACGATGCTACAGGGTGTTCCTAAAATATCTCAAATTTAAGTTTAGTCAAAAATGGAACAATTCTCGGCTTTTACGATTATAAATAGTCTGGACTAAAATAGTCAGTCACTCCTGTGGTTTTCTTAGTTATTTTTACGAAAGTGGCTGTCCAGTGTGGAAGTGTATCTATGAGTATCTATCATTCATAGTGCGAATGGCGGTTTCGAGATCGAAAGCAATCTTAAATAAATATTTGTAATAAAGCGTGATAAATCGGTTTTTGGATTACAATAGTGAATTTAATAAAAGAGCTTGCGATTCAATTTAATAGCTGCTAGTTACTCAAAATCGATTTTAACGTAAAGGTAAGATTACTATTAATAAATCTTACAATAATATAGTATATTCGTTAATTTTATCGATACTAATTATCCCGAGAGCTTCCTTATTTTCTTAAGCGGAAATTGTTGGAATTCAAAAATTTAAAAATAAATTCTTACTTTTGAACTTGATAAAAAGTTGCTAGTTTAATGTCAACGTAGGTGTACATTTCGGGCTAATTTTAGAACCAAAAAGTATTTTTAATTTGCATTGTTTCAATTTTTATTTTAAAATTAATAGACAGTGTTGGATTTTCAAACGGAAATTTAGACAAAACTGGGAGCTCTACATTATAGAAATAATATTGTAGTTCCTTTAATAATGTTTTTATTATAAATGCAACATAAAAAAGAAAAATGAAAATGAATTTTTTTCGTACAGCGATGCTTTTCGTTAATACATCCTTTGTTTGCTAAAAAATTCAGATTTTCTTTTAACTGAAACGGAAATAAATAGAATTTTAATTGTGCACTTGATGTTTTTAAATCAGATTCTCAGTTTTCGTATTTATTTTTTATTAGCTTACAGACATCCTATCTTCATGTTGTATTCTTTAAAAAAAAAGAGGTTGCGAAGAAATTAGAAGGACAATTTTCAAAAAAATACACTTTGAGTTGTATCAAGAATTCGAGACTAACTATTATAGACCGCTCCCTCGGGGTTAGTTAAATTTTAAAATTAGAAATAACATTCAAAATGAGGTTCTTATTCTTCGTAACATTTATACTGGCCTAAAACGAAAATCTGTAAAATAATATTGATAACAATTATGTAAAAGTATTTCAAAAAATTTTCTTTTATTAAATCCAAATTTTTAAATATTTGTTTATAGATCACTTATCTAAATATCAATGATGGAATGAATAAATATTAACACAAAGAAAAGAAATAAATTAAGAAAACTCAACTTAAAGCTTTTGCTTATTTGAGTCGGCTTATTTACTTAATGCTTTGAAATTTGAAATATTGCTATATTAAAATTTATTTTTAGCCTGTTTACTATTGGATAGTTAGTTTAACATCTCTTTAAAATTTTTATGAAAGTAGGGCAGGGGGTTGATATTTAATTGGGTGTTTTAAATGCCAGTAATAATATTCTTCTGCAAAAAAATAATGTTACTTATTTAAACTGTAACATGGAGATTTCTAATTTTTTAAATTACTTTTAGTATTTAATTTAATAAAATTCAAAATACTCCAAAGTTAAGATAAGTTATTATTTTTTGTCCTTTTGATGTTCTCTTATATTTCTTATATAAACTTATTAAATTTTAAAAACTTTTTATAAGTAATAATTGGTCAATTTGCATTAGTTTCACTTTTCAATATTTTTAATGAAATCTGAAAATATGGCCAGGACTGCACTAATCTTTTAGTGAGTAATTTATAGCTATTTTTTTTTAAATTGATAAAAGAAATTTTCAAATCAACTTGTTTTTTTTAGGTTGTTAAAAAAGTTGGCCAATCAGCGCACGGTATAGAAAAGTAGATAAATTGAAAAACAAAAGACATGTGATAATGTGAATTTGCTGATTTTGAATTTTCATGAATATTATAGTATATTTTTTTAGTCCATTGCATTGGTGTAGAAAGTAGGTACCATTTATTACCGCCGCGCTGGCAGTAAACTAAAATTCTCACTGAAAGTTTCATTAAATAAATGAAATTTCAATTTTACTTTTCAAATGAACTAAAATTCACTATATTTTTGAAAAGGTTCATAGTATTAATGAAAGAAATTTATGATTTTTATAAAAAGTTCATTACATTTATGAATTTTTTTATTGTTTTAATAAATTCGTTCATTGTATTTTTGAACGGTTTTAAAATGAGGGCATTAGCTGAAATTTTTTTTCAGTGTTGTTGACGTTTAAAGAAAGAAGTATTTTATATCTACCAAATTTGTAAAATAAAAAACGGGACAGAAGACAATTTGGAAAACGGGATTTTCAATCACAGGATTGAAAATGCTTTATGCCCTTTTCAATTGTCCTACACACAAAAAAATGATTCATCATTTTAATGAAAAATTCATCATTTTTGAGTCGATGAAGAAAATTAATCATATTGATGCACAAATTCATAAATACAATGATTTTTTTCAGTAATACTATGAACTGTTCGTCAATGTGATGAATTTTGTTCATCGGCGCAAAAATGATGATTTTTCATTAATTATTTTTTTCAGTGTATTTTAAGTTTCTCGGGACAATGGAACAGGAAGCTTAAAAAAGGGTTAATCCCGTTAAAATTGGGACGTATGGTCACTTTAATCCGAGGTTAACCCCTTTGGTGTTTTTTCACCCCAAAAAACGAAAATTTGAAATCTGCAGGTTTTTTGTGCTTTCCTAGCGTACATTTTGCAGAAAATTCGAATGCCGTGCGCAGATTTCCCGTAAGTATAATATTTTACATTTTATTTGGCGTTAAAGTGAGAAAGAGTAATTTTCGTTGTATCTTGTTAATTCCGCGATTTTACTCGAATTTTAGCGTTTCCACCAGGCTATTATATTACTAGGAGGTCAGACGGCCTGTCAACCGATTGATGTACAATTCAATTACCCAGATTATGCGACCTAAAAGCCGGACTGATCTGCTGTCACTTTCCAACTTCTTCCCATTATTTCCAAATTTTTCAAGTTTATATTATTAGTGAAAACAGTGAAATTCGAAAATTTCGCAACTCCATTTCTGCGATAAAACTTACTTAATGTTTTGATGTTTTCCATACATAAAGAGCACGACCGGGTAGGGGGGGGGGGTTCGCCTTAAAATTCGTAGCAAAACCTTCAGTTATGTTCTTTAAATGTTATTAAATGTAGCCGAAAACTGGCATTGCATCGGCCGGTGACCGATGACATTCCGGTCGAAAATGGGCTAAAACATAGTGTGTTTTCAAAATGCTTTCGGTGAAAAATTTAAATAGTAGCATATTTTTAATCAATAAACTTAAGGTGTACATCAGGCATTTTAAATAAATACTGAACGCTTAGTGCGGCCTTCAGGCCTCACAACCTGAGTAATCGCGTTCCACGCCATTCATACACAGTAATTATCATAATTATGTAATATTTTGTTGTGGTAAATCACTTGCCGTCTTCCTATCTCCTGAAATTCCCCCCCCCCCCAAATGTTTAAATTATATCCAATGTAACTAATTATTATTTTACTGTAAAACTTTAAAAATTATTTAAATTATTGAATAGTAACGGAGTTTCCCCCCCACCTTCCGAATTAATAAGAAATTGGGTAAAATTTCTTCCAAATTATATTTTAATTCCCCTCTCGGGGGGGGGGGAGTAACATTTTTGAATAATTCTTACTTAAGGTTAGTGAGTGGATACACCGAAATTAGATTGGTGTACACTTTGATTAGTGTGGGATTCGATTTGTTTGGTAAAAAAAAGTTCATCAATCAGCTTTTTTTAATAATAATATATTGTTTTATTTGGAACTTTTTGTATTGGACGAACCACAAAAAAAAATTCCCTTTGAATTAACAATTATTTTTTCTGAAAGCTTCAAAAGCATTGTTAAATTTAATTATAATTACCTTCAGTAGTTTTAAAAAACACTTTAAATTAAAAAAAAAATTATTTAAAATGTTATTTATTGGGGGAGGGGGGTGCTGTTAAATCTAATTGAACATATTAAAGTATAAAAATTAATTGGTATTTGTGAAAAGTTAAGTATTCGTTAAATATGTAATGGATATACCTTCAAAAGTTACAATATAATCTGCTAAATTGATCCAAAAAGTTTCGTCCCTTTTAGTAATTTCCACTAATCTAATAAAACGATGAAAATACATGATGCACTAAATTTGATCGACAACCAGTATTTACCAATCAGATTCAATTTGGGTTAATTAAACTAAACACCGAACAATTAATTTGACAATCACGTGTAAGCTCGCCAAATGTAATCGCATCGTCCACGCCACCTCGAGAGTCCTTTTTAATTTTCCATCGATGTTGGAAAACTTAAACTTTCTGCAGTGGACGGATAAGTTATTTCCATATAATTGCAAATTCAAAATTATACAAACACAATTTATGCATCCTCTAGTTGTCGTTATCTTTTGTATAAACTGTAGTTGACTTTGGCCATTATTTACAAGCTATTTATCATCCTTCTCAATGTGATCCTTGGAACCTAATTGGACATAAAGACGAAGTAACTTAATACGTATCAAAATTTTGTTGGTATTTGAATTATAATTGTTTGTAAACTGTCAAATATCATTAATGCTATTTCACTTTGTTATTAAGCAAATTAAAGCCCGAACGTTTTATTCCATCGCATCCGAAGCATTACAATTTGTTAGACTCGTTAATTTTGTTAAAAGCATTTCGTTTTTAATTTATTTTGCAGTTGCTTGCACTCAATTAAATTTATATTCTAAAAAAATTGAAACTTTTTAATTTCATTTATGCTTCAGTAGTACAACTCTAACAAACTAAATACGCTCTCAAACGTCATCGATCAAATTCAATCAGAGAAACTTTGATATATTTACCCAAATCAATTTTTTTTATTAAATTAACCTATCGAGTACTGTTGCACGTAGGAGTAGAGCAGACGTTTAATTAATAATAAAGCAGTGTTTTTTCGAGAAGGATTTTTGCACCTCGATGTTAATCCTTTGTTGTGTTTATTCATGCGATAAATTTTCCGATACAAAGTTCACAATGCGTTCATCCATTAAAAGAGCGGATGGTGGGTCTACTGAAGTCTTATTTCCTTAATAAATCTTTTACAATTTATTAAGCAGTGCAATATACCAAGGTGCACAGTAAAGTTAAAACGTTTACGAAAATAAAATATCAACATCGCCGAATCGGATCGTTTTCCCGCAAGGATCCGAGCTCTGGAAAATTAAAACAATTTTTTAAAAGAACGTTTTCGATCTACCCTCATAGGCAAGGGTGCGATACTTATCGCTAAGTTAACAAAACATTTTCAATTAGGAAGATATATGTAGTCAACGCCTTTTTACTGTATATTTAATAGAGCAAATGACAAAAGTGAGATAATATTAATTTACGGCTTGTTAACACGCCGGGAAGTTAGTTAGCAATGTTGGTACTTACATAATACAATTCCTTCATTATCGCACTAATTGTCTGCAAAGATAGCAAAACCACGTAATTTTATTTATCCAAGTTTGATTCCATCGTTTGGAGGTCTGATATGAGCAGACCATTAAAATAAAGGATCAAGTTTCTAAACTGTTATCCTTAATATGGACACAAAATTGGATTTATATCCTATTACGTGTGTTGAACAATTGTTGTTTCATGTAGCTGAAGAAATCAGATTTAAAAATCATTTACACATGAACGCTTTTTTCTATTTCTTTTTTCCAAATGTTTAGTTTCACGTCTTGTGTCTAATTCGGTTTTTTTATTGTTGAAAGTTAAACTCAGTTCCAATTTTTTTCGTTGCTTTTACTATTAGACCAAGTAATTTGAATAATTGCCCAAGTGGGTTAGAATTGTCTGCTCCCATTAAGCGACTCCAACGAATTAGATTTTATATTTCTCTGGGGGATTCACCCGCCATACGTAGACTGCTCTACATATACATCATAAAAAATATAGTAGTATAGTCGAAGGTTGTTAACCTAAGCTTTTTTGCCATGATGCTTTTATGAGGAAACAACTCAGAACAACTACTTCAGATCTTAAAGTTGTTAACTTGAAAATCAAAAATAATAAGTTGAAATTCATAGCTCATAAATAAATCGGCTCATCCCCTATATTGTTGTTTTTTCTCGTTTAATTGTTATTTATTTAATTTTCTTTAAAAAGAAATTGGTAGAGGAGGACATTTTCTTCTGCTTGGAAAATTTAAATTTCAATTTCACGGTTGCTTAATTAATTATTTTTATTTACTTAACTAGAAAATTTCAAGAAAAACAAATATTTTAAAAATATAAAAGTGTTTATTATGTTTTTTGACAAAAGCTTTTTAATTGGTCAATTATACAAATACAAAAAACGTAAAACGGCGGTATATGTGCAGGAATAAAAACATTCATTTGCCTTAGATCTGAAAGTTAGTATCGGGATAAATCAAATGAGTGGATGAAACCTGGCTGAAGAGGAATAAACGTAATTTTTTTTTCAAATATCCTTATTGGGTAACAAATAAATAATTTTCTTTTGTTTTCCTTCGTCTCAAAATCACAATCCAATCGAAGCAGCTGAAAACACTTTCAGTGATTTTGAATATAAATTGAACATTTTATTGTACATAAAGTGGAACATATAACGTTATATGATTTTCTATTGTAATATAGTCGGTTTTATATATAGAATTTTTCCCTGGCATTGCATTTTTAAATTTATTTTATTTCTTTTAAGCAACAAAACGAAACAATTATTTTAAATCTTAAAGTATCTTGATAAAATACGTCTTATCTAACGGCGCTAACTTACCTACTACTTTGGAAAGTCGGCTATTTATTTTGGAATAAATTGAAAAAAAAATTAAAAAGTATAAACATTTGTTTATTTGGTAAAAAAAATTCATTAATATGTATTTAATCTTTACAGTTTTTGTTATTTTTTTTCTGTTTACTTCGTCGGTTCTTAAACCACACTCGAATTTGATACCGATCCAACATTAGAGCTTCTGCTAGCTCCTCTTCGGTGTCTCGATCTAAATAATTCATAATTTGGAATTCCTCTTCCAGTATCTCTACTTCTTCGGTCGTGAAAACATGCCTCCTTGGCTTTCTGACTGGTTGTCTATTATTTTTTGGCCCAGTGGTAGACTCTTCTTGGCTTATCGAAGAATTTAATATGGCCTTTATACCATTTTCTTGCGTACTCTTAATGGCATGACAGCGGTATTCCTTTTCATTCCCATTTGGGACAACTTGTATTATGTACGTGCCGTACTCCAAAGAATCGAAAAGCAGTTTGCCTTGATCTTCGATACTCTCCAGTATTTCAGAAGTTGGCTCACCGGAACATTCGGCTTCATCTTTCGTTGGAGTCGATGATGGCGGCGATGTGCTGCCGATATCCTCGCCTGGTTTGTCAAGTAATTCCTGCGATTCCACTTCAAAATCGCTAACATCCGAATCCAAAAAGTCGCTGATCATTCCTGAATTTGCCATTTCTAATAATCTTGATCCACTGTAAACGCTGTATAATTTTAGATTTACTTAACATTCATTAAATCCGCTTGCCCTAAATATACACTATCCGCTTATCCGGTTACGTTGATCCGTTTATCTGTTGAGCCGTTCATACGTTGATCCATTTATCCGTTGAGCAGTTTATCCGTAGATTAACGTAATATGTTTTTTCCAAAATGCCATGAGCAGTCGTTTTCAACAAATTGAGGGTTAAAGTTTTTTGATTGCTTATTTAGCACTTAAAGCTTAGCAATTGGTGAACTAAGCATTAACTCTCAGAATGTATAGGTCAAGCAAGTTGATAAGAGTGAGCGTTATGGTCAACAAATTGTGTTCTACCATGAGACCTCTCTCTCAAAGGATAATAGAATTTTATAATGTAATTTATGGTGTGGTAAATAATTGATCGAACCATTACAAACTAAATGGATTTTTCGAAGGCGAATATTAATTGCGCGTTAAAATTAATTAGTCTCGCTGTGCTTGCAATATCGGCATACGCGAATAAATAGAATCACGAAGACAATAAAAACGAGAAAATTTTCAAGTTGTGAAGTAATTTAGATTTCAATAGAGGACGATATTTGTGATCTTATTATAAGCAAAATGGATTTAACTGGATTTGACGTATTGTTTTATAGGATTAGAGGAAATTGTTTTTTTTATGATTGGTAATTAAAAATCTTCAAGTTTTATATCTGCGCTTTTTACACAGAACAGCTTCACGCTTTGTATACTTCGAACGACAAGCATTTTAAAATCTCCATTTTTATGTTTTCTTGTTAACCATTTAATAATCTCTCATTGTCTTCTTTAAACGTTTACTTCATTATTTGTTACAAAACACAATTTAAATTTAATTTTCTTTCTGTAACTAAATTGGTGACCCCGGAACTTTTTCAGTTTGTATTGGGTTTCAGTTTTATCGCGTTTTCGAGTTTTAAAATGCGCTGAATTGTAGCCACTTAGCGAAAACACGCTTTTTAATGAAACTTTATTTTGTATCACGACAACATTTCCTTTAAGAAAATCTTCGCGTTATTTTTGGTTCGAAAAATGAATGTTGTCCATGATTATTTATATCATCCAATAGTTTCTACAAAACACGAACTGCATCACGCGACACGAATATGGAAATAATTAATTTTAAAACCGCCTAATAAAAGAAAATATCGAAAAGGAAAGCTCGCATTTCCTTTTAGGATTCTGTGTTTTGTTTTTTGAGTCAATTTTATGAGCCCTTATTTTTTACAACCGCAGCTTCAAGGATCGTTTACGTTTCCTTCCAAATTTTACATTTGATGTCTCCGAAGACGAATCGTGAAAATATGCGTCTGTGACAATTCGGAAAATATAGTTTTTCGATATCGACAATTAGGGGTAATTGAATTTATTCGGGACATCATAAATTCGAAGAGGATTAAAGTTGTGGTTTAAAAGATATGGGAAACAAGAGCAAGGCCTGATGTCGTACGGGGTGGTCAGCAGTGCAGAACCTACCCTTTGGGACAGTATACTAGGTTTATGGGCTTACCTCACGTCAAGTTAACAGTCTGTTAAATTAAATCCTCGATGAATTGCGACAACTTTGGCCAAAAGTGTTGTCTTAACTTTATTAAATGAATTACCCCGCATGCAACGGTCTTAAATCCTTTTAAATCCTCTGGCAGGTGTAACAACGGAAATATTTTGAGTTAATGCGGTATTCTACATATTTAATGGCTCGGAACTTTTTTTTGTATTTTCCCCTTGCAACTCTGCCGAGAAATGCAGGATTTTCTCCAAAATCGATCCCGATACTTTTAACGGTCAAGCGAACTTCTATAAAAATGAAATTTTATCTGTATACTTTATTCACTCTCTTGAAACATCTTTCGGGATAAATACATATTTTAGAAATGTAAGTGGGAAGAATTCTCCGGTTTTGTTTGAATTTTCTGAAAAATTAAACGAATCCGTTGGACAATTTATCACTTGCGGTAAATACGGATGCGATGAAAGATTTTAATGTTGAAGAACTCCATCATGTTGAATCGTGCGACATTTTCCCCATTTCTATTTTATACGGTCATTTAATGAAAGTAAATATAAAATTATGTGCATATTAGCGGGATAAAATTCGAAAGCGTACTCGCTCAAATGAAAAAATTACCTACAAATTACACGGTTAACATTGTGTAATTTAAAATTGTTTGATAAATTGTAAAGAATGCATGTAAAATTGGTGGGTTGTAATTATCGCTTAATTTGGCGGCTTTATAAAATAATAATTGCTTGAATAGGCTTATCCCGATATAAGGACCGTAAATTAGTTATTAATCAAGTTAACTGGATAGCTGCCAACTTCATTGCATGGGCTGATGATGACACGTGGGGGAAGATTTACTATCGCCCTTTGAAAAAATTAAAAATTAATTAATTTGTCATGCTAATTCTGTTCGAAAATTCGGTTCTTCCTTATGGCACGGCGCACCACCCTGTATAACTAAATGTAAAATAAATAACCTTTCCTGGAGACAAGAATTTCCTTTCAAAAGCTGTTCTGTGTCTTGTTTTGTGTAATCCATCATATTGTTTGGTGCATTTTGAAATCGACAAGCTTTTGGCATTGTTTATTTATTTACGTCGGGTTTCATTTATTTACGATCGGAATTAAATTTTCTGTCGGTAATTCCTTTCCCAAAAATCGATTAATTCAATACGTCACTGTTTTAATCTTCGCTATATTTAATTTCTCTTACTCAAATGAAACCTAAACGTAAAATGCTAGTCGATTAAGTTCTGGACCTTTCAGCTTTCAGAGGTACCTTCCTATAAAACATAAGGAAAATTTAATGAGTTTTCTTGACTGCCGTAATTGCATTTTCACGTATAAATTTTCACGGCGTTTCTGTCAATTGTAATGAGTCTCCACGAACCTTTCTATATTTATAATTAAAAATTTTAAATTGGATTACTTTTATTTCAATTGCAAAAGAAAATTGTATCTGCTTTTTGTCTTATTTGTGGTGTTACCATGGACAGCTGTTTTTGGCGTAGGAAGTGAGATTTTGACTTCTGGGCCTTGTGAACTCTTGAACAGTTCAGCCATGGTAGCTGCCATTCAGCAAATAAACGGCGGTGGAAAATAACAAATGCTATCATTTTTTTAATTTTGTTTTTTTTTGCAGGCATTTGTTTAGCCAGTAGGATATTGACCTCTGCGTTTTTTAACTTTTCGTCAGGCCTAATCATAATACTGCCTACAACGGTTTTCCTTTTGTAAACATTTCGAATTTAATATTTCAAATTGTTTTCGTATAAAACATAAATAAAAATTTTAATTTTTTGTTTTCGTAATACAAGGATCATCGAAAATGCAAACACACGTTTCCAAGATAAATTTTCCTTTTATGAGCCGAAGTTATGTACGATATCTGAAATTAATTTCCCATTCTGTGTTCTCGCATTGTTCATATACAGGGTGGTTGCGGTATCTGTAAGTCGGTTTTTTTGTTGAGGGAAATTTTCAATTTGTTGTATACTTGAAGTGCCGGTATTGTCAGTTTAACAACGTCGCGACGTCCGTCGTGAGATAGATATTGCGTTGGTATAAATTTTGCGTTATTTATAGCATTTTCGGGTAGCTGACTACACGAAAGTTCTAAACATTAAGTTTAATTAATATTTGTAGGTGGTAGTACATAATTCAAATAAGCATGCAAAGTTTGTCGACATTAATAATGAGAAACAGCGTACTGTAATCGTGATGCAATTTCCGTATCTACCTAAACGTCGCCAACTCGTAAACTCAAAAATCGGTACCTTGGCACAATTTTTGGCCCACTTCCAATTTTTAATTTATTATGTTCATTGACTCCGAGCATTCTTTCATTTTTACTATCTGTCCAATTTTCTTTCATAACCGCAGCATTTAATAAATGGAATTTTTGAATTCGCGGTACCTAATTGGTGTTATTAAGTTATATCTGCAAGTTACAAGACTTCTGAAAGGGTTATTCTCTTCGGAATTTAGGTATTTAAGTCACGTTTCAGGTGTTGATATGAATAATTTACTTATTCACTTGCTTCACGTTTCAAAGTCGTCTAGACGTTTGATAAATATTACATTTTGTGGATAATTAGCGTGAAAGTCCTGGTGAATCTAATTGCTTCGTCTTAAACAGCTTAATTAAAATCTTTCTAACTCTAAGACCACAAGTGCCAAACTTTAAAATGTTGAAGATCCTTCCAAAGGGATCTTCAACACCAGGATATTTGATCGTCGCGATATTCTGTTCTAATTAATGCATCATTCATGCAGAGCCGGATCCAGATTTATTCTAGAAAAAACATGCAGTGAGTGTAAAAAGTATTCGTACACTCCTATGTCGGCAATGCAAAATGAACATTTTTAAGCCGGTTTTTGTCATATAAAAATTTATTTTAGAGCAAAACTTTTTAGACATTTTTTGTTGCAAATTTCAGCTTAACCTCTGCACACTGGTGAGCTGTCCAGTATCTGGGCTTGATATCCGCCTGTTTAAGGATGTTAAAGTAGTAGCAATTTCAGTTCTTCATATCCGATCCAAAAGCATAAGAAGTATTTTTTATCAAAAATAGTAAATTAAAAAAAAAATTCTACTCCGTAGATGCTATTACAAGCGCTGATTAGCTTTGTTATAGTTCTGAGAACACAGCTTCTCTTGCAACATTCAAATGGAATCTCAGCAAATAAGAAAACTACGATATTGCTCTGGATGTCATTTAACACAAATAAAACTAATCAGAAAGTGAAGAATCAATTTAATATAATTACAAAAATAAACTGGTGAAAAACTTTGCTATGGCAACATAAAACTTGTTAAACCATTATTAGGGCGACAGGGAGAGGAAGAGATGAAACTGACGATAAATATGAAAAGAACTGAAATTGTGAACCCTACACCACCGGCCCATCCGGAATTTCCTGCATTCTTCACATTGCCAATCCGTGCCTGACTGCCCGTTACTTTACGTTCCGTTCATTTAGCTCTGCGAATGGCATAAAATATTGTATCACTTTTACCTTCGAATTCATCAAAGTGTGATCACTTAATTGAAAGCGAATTTTAAATGCTCGAGTGAGCAACAGGAAATATTTTTCTAACCGAACGTGCAAATCTATTTTCGGAAATATTTTTGAAGGTGTGATTATCCACGTTATTGGAAGAGTAAACAAAGTTTCACCAGATCTCGGTCGGTCATTTACTTCTGGGGTATCAGTAGCCGAAAACATAAACATTGGAGCCCTTCCAATAAGTGGTTGCACCGTCTTGAAAAATGAAGCTTGGATCCGTTCCAATTTACGAGGCACCGATTCTTTGTCACGTTTTGTATTTCTTTGAACATATTTCATAACCAGCGGTTTAGAAGAAAAAAGTCCAAAAAACAGTTTAATTTTTAACACAATGGTCAAATTTATCTCATATCCTGAAAAATCGTCGATAATATGTTTTAGTGCTGAAGCTAATAAATTTGATTTTAACGAATACGCGGGAATTCTCAAAGGAACACAAGAAATCCTGGAGGAGTGCGTTGCATCATCAGAAAAATAAAATATTGTCTAAACATTTGCTGCTGACATTGTGGGCAGTTATTCCGCAGTAGATTTATTAAAAACTTTATACCAAATTTACCACACCATAAACTTACATTCCAATTTATTCGTTCTTTTTCTTTTTTTGAGACACAAAGTTATGTAATATACAAATTAAATTAACGTAACGTAACGCAACGTTCTACGATTCTGATTTGCCCTGCACCGAACATATTATATTTTTTTAAATGTATAATCCAGCTAGGGGAGGTTTATATTACAAACCAGTTAATCTAAAGTTTTATATGCCTGTCAAGTACTAAGTTTGGCATGTTCTCGTTATAATTTATAATATCGACAAGAGGTTGGTTGTACGTTCGTGTCGAACATAATTTTGGCAACAGTTTACTTTAATAACCCACATTGCTACAATGGATTGTAATATTATATGTGTTGTTGTTATTACACAAAAACATTTGCAACTCGTCGTAATCGACGAAGCGATGTGAAAAGGCACAAAGCACACCAACAGAAGGTTTAATTATGTAACAACGTAAAATGAAGGATGTAAGTTGATGAAACTAAATCTGGACTTTTAAAGCTCTCAAATTAAAAAAAAACACCTGCTTTTATACTAAAAAAATTTACGTCGACTGGTGTACTTGCCAAATATTTGTCACTGGTGTAGGTACTTGTACAAATATTGGTCACTTCTTACAAGGGAAAAAATGTCTGCGGATACAACTGTTCTAAAACTTGAATATGCAAAGATACTTTTTCCTTTTAATTGACAAAAACTTGCGACCAAGTAAGAGTTATTTTAGTTTTATTTTAATTAAGTTAAAACCTGAAGTTTTCATATTAAATTGTGAAGAGTTTCCTTATCTTGTTGGAAAACTTTTTAGTTCTACGTGTTACACGATACGAAATTTACCAAGTTACTCAATTAAAATTAATAAATGGTTTTTCATTACTGCTGTTATTATTACATCATAGTTAAACCGCAGCCCCACCACCCCCCTCCAAGTTAGTTTCGATTTACCAGGTTAAGTTATTTCGTTTATGTACTTTTTATGCCTGTAACTTTGCCAATTGTTTAATCAACATTTTAAATCGATCACTTGCAAAGCAGGAATAAGCTTCTGCAAATTTGGAAAAACTTTGGGGTGAACACCGACGACCATTTCTATCCGAACATTTAAAATTGAAATTATTTTAACTTGACTTTTCATTCAGTTATGGTTATTATAGCTCCAATCGTAAAACGTCAAAAATGATGAATTGGAAAGGAAAGCAAACACAGAAGTAAAAAGTTTTCTTCTATCTAAACTGAATTTTATTTTAACTTTATAGACGTGAATTTATTTATTAGTTGGAAACTTATTTTTATGGAAAATTTGTAAAACGTGTCGGTGTCTGTTCGGAATTAATTTATTTATGGTGGACTCCGATTCCAACGAACTCAATTTGATATTGAGTGATAATGTAAAATTGATGTTTTACGATATCGCACCAAGCATTGGCTGTACCTCATCCAAACTAACGGATTCGATACGAAATTGATTTTGAAATTAGTGCGTGCTTGTTCCACTTTTGTTTAATGTTCACGAAAACGAGGACGTAAATAACGTTAACAAAATATTGCACTATGTTATCAAAAAAGTACAACGTCGGGCCATCATTAGTTTCTGATGGAAAAATGGATTGCAGCCGTAATGATTTTTCATTTTGCATCATCTTGATAACAGTTGTAGCTACAGCATGGTCGGAAAGTTCATCATAACCAATCAGCTAATGGACAATTAACTACCTGCAGTCATAATTCAAGTTTAGTGCGTATTTAAAATATTCTGCATCGAGCCGCCATTCGTTGACATTCTCGTCGTGACTGAATTTCTAAGTGGATGCTCAAGAATTAAGGAAATGGAGAATTACAGATTTGCATTTCTATTTAGGTATACAATTACATTTGGCGCTTAGTCCTCGTGCCATTACGAAGTACTTCATTATAATAAAAGCATAATGTGAGCAAACATCAAGCGAATTCATAGTGCAATAATTCTTTCTTGGCTTTTCATACTGCGATAAGCATTCATGATTAATTATTTAATTTTACTTTTATGTACATTTTTCAGATTTATGACGATGATTTTTTAAATTTGATAAAAGGGAGAGTAATTTATCTAATTTATTGATTTTGAAAGCCGCAGGTACCCACATTCACGGTGCTTTCCTACTTTTTCCTACGTTTTCTTTCGCAAATTGTAAAGAAAGTCAAACTACAATCCACCTAAACAATCAGGAAATGCAGTCTAAAATTCAGAGAACACAAAAATACCAATACAAAAACAAAACCAAAATTATACCTATCAGTATTCCACGAATGGTATGGAGTAGGTACCCATGATTCTCTTATTTGGTTTTTATTTAAAAAATTAAAAACATTTTCTCATTTTCAACATACTCAGGATGTAATTGGTACTTTATAGCATCGTTTGATACTACACACGCATTTTTTAGTTGCTAACCCTAGTCATGTCAGTGACTGCAGTAAAACACTGAAAACGTACTTGTCTCTCTCTTACACATCAAAATATTCTTGCATCTCACTCGCGCATACCGCAACCTTAACAAACTGAGACTAAATCATATTTTTACATCCTCTAGCTGAATTTCACTCGAAATATTTTATCGGAGGTTTATGAAGGCTTTCGTTAAAGCAAAAAGTTGGAAACTACGCTGGCTTTTTGGATTAAAACTCCAGACATTATTAATGCATCTCCGATAACATATCTCTCATTGTATTTTGTATGGGAATAAAAATCATATCTTGTCTTTCATTACAACATATTACTTCGTTGCTTTTATTACATCGAACATATCAAACTATAGCTGTTAACTGTTAATGCATCTTTGCTGAAGTTTCGATACGACGGCAGATAGTTTGCTCTTTGTGAACTTTGCACTATTTTTGCAAGCACGAAAAAGGTTTTTCAGAAAATATTTTTAAGTTTTATTTTCAGTAAAAACGTAAATTTGCACTTAAATTCTAAACATTTTGCCGAAGGAAGACATCGGAGTTTTCCAAGCGTATGCAATTTTTATTTGAACTGTCGATAATTACGTCTCCCTTTGAAATTTAAATTTTATGGTAAGCCCGAATAGTTCGCGAAGCTATTAAGCTGAAAATAAATCATAAAATTTTATTAGCTATTTGATTTAAACATCACTAACGACTCAATTTGGATTTGTTGGAATAAAAAGTAAGAAAACTTCCATCGTTTAATCCTGTACTCAACTGCTGGAGGAGAAAACCACGGAGGACGAAATTAATTTTAATTACTAATTTGTTTTCATACGTTTAAGAAGCCATGCACGTCTTAACACAATTACTTTCATTTCAGTCATGTAACAAGAACAGCGGGTTGGTTGCCTCCAGCTGATGCCTGGAAATGTGGGGACGATATCTTACCTTACGGATGGGAACGTGCGCTGGACGATTCTGGAAGAACCTACTATATCAAGTAAGCTATTTTTTTGTTTCTAATCGTTTAGCTTATTAGGCTTTCATATACTATACAATATAATTGTAGTATTATATCGCCAGTTTTCCTTTGTGTCCTATGATGACATAGTAATTTTAACAATTTTCCGCCGGCAATACATCAAACAAGACGCAGGATAAGTAATTTCGTCTGAACTCTTAAACCTTAGGTGTGCGTGTAACAAAATTAAACAAGTTCTTTATTTCCCTTATCTAATATTTTCTGCAATGGTAATCCCACACTGGCAAAATTAGTAATTTTACACATGAAAGCACAGGTTCTGTCTTTAGAAATAAATATTTCTTCATCGAATTTTCCTATAAGGAATCTGATGAATACTACGACAGCATACTAAATTTACGCTCCGTAACTGGCCGTGCGGTCACGCCAAGCCAGCGTGGAAACCGTGGTCTATTAAGTAATTAAAGTGGAATAAAAAGCAGAATTACATTGCCAAGTCTTTCCATTAGTGTTTAATTTAATTTAGGAAAAGCTATCCCACCATGGGTTGCAACAACGGTTCCGTTGGAAATTAGAAAGAAAAGTCGAGATCGTTCCCGATTGGATAACCTGATAATGTTACGAGTATTGGAAAATATGTTAAACGAATTTACTGGAGGTAAAAACTTCAAAGGAAAAGGTTTCCAAGTTATTATTGTGACTTTTACTTAATTTCCATTATATTTTTTATAGAGAGAAATTTTCCTCGCTATTTTTCAATAAGCAAAGCACCTTTTTTGAATTTCCTTGTGCGGCTTCGGAAAATGCATTTTAGTGGAATAGAATTCCGAATTAAAGCTTACAATTTGTGAGCCAAATTAAGCTTCACGAAACCACCTCGTGTTTACGACCAAGTTATCAGCACACGATTTCAATTGGAAGTAAAAGAAAATCGTTAGTGTCGTTTATGGACTTGAAAATTAGTTGGAATTCTACCTTTTTTCGGTTTCCTCCAACAAAGATGATTCTTACAACATCAATTAGAAATAGAAAACCTATTACCGGGAGGCGTTGCGTCGTTCATCTGAAGAGATTTAAAATAAAAATGTTAAGTGCCGTCAACAGGTTAAAATTAAAATTTCAACGGTCACGGAGGAGCTTCCAATAAATTAACAATTTTCCTTCTTCATACTTGAACTAACTTAATTAATTTAGTTAGACGGAAATTGTAATAACTCAATGTATCAATTTCATCAATTCCTTATCCACAGAGACGTGCGAGGTAGGTTTTCCTTCTCTTTACATTAGCTGTCGTATTTAAGTCCATTTCAATGCTATCAGATGTATGCAGGCCGGATTTATTAAACCAATTCAGAATGATTCCAATTTTCTCTCTTTGTTCCACATTCAAACTTCAACTAAAGTTAGCGAACAGGCTTAATGAAAAGCATTTAGGTACTTTGTGAAAGAAATAAAGAACGCAGGTTCGGACTGGTAATAATTTCTTGCCTGCAATAAATTAGCCAAGTCCAAATATGTATCTTTTCTTCAATATTACTTTAGTGCCGCCCGTCATTGACAGTAAAAGTATCAGAATCAGCGCCCTTTTGTCCAGAGCTGAACTGTATGCTGCTGAAACTTTCAGAAGTTTTTTGGAGACGTGAAATCCGTAGTAGCTGAAATTCAGACTTGTCCAAATTGATTAACGAATGTTGTCGTCCTGCTTTGGTTTTCTAACTAATTTACTCTGCAATCCCAGGTCTAATTATCCTTCAAATTAAACAAACATCTACATATACTGGACATTGCAGATAACCCTAGATTTGTGCAAACGAAGCAAAAACTAAATCCATATATAACTGAGAGACTGATATGTACGGTCAGTGCTGCAGGGTTGGCTTGCAGATACCAAACTTTAAATTTTTGGTTGTCTCATCTTCTGCAATTGAAAATTGGCGGTTATTCCATTATTTTTGCTTTCCCATTTGGATAAAATAAATTAATAATTTTTATTTGTTCTTGTGTTGTTTGTTGAATGGCTGAATAAGCTTTCAAATTATTTTGTGTTTTCATTCCCAAAATGAACGTAAAAATTTTCCAAACAAAATTTCGTGCTCATTTTTTAATTTTCCTGTTAAAACAATGGATGGTTGCAAATGCAAACATTAACCGAAGAGGGGTTTACGAAGATAAAAATATAATTCGTGTGTTTATTGGAAATAAATGAAGTAACTCTGGAAAATTTTAAATGTCAGGTTTGCAAGAACGGCTTCAGTATTTTATATTCACATTTTCAGTTGTCTGTTGAACTATTTAAATATCGTGAATTGTGAATAGGAAAGCGTTGCGTTGTTTTGAAAGACTTAATGCTGCTATTGTTTTGAGTTATATGGAGGTTTTTAAGATAATAACTTTGGTAGGTAAGAGTACAATATACAATGAAATCGTTCTATAATATAAAAATTTGTTAAACTTTATGACATATTTTCATTTTAACAAACATCTACATAATTACTTGTCAATCACTTAATTATATACAGTAAGATCCGCTTAACGCTGTTTTAATACTACGCGGTGGTGTGGGGATTCCCCGAAATCGATACGACCTCGTTTAACGCTGTTTTGTTTTGTTCTGGAACTTAATGTAACTACGTCTTACATTCAAAAATGCATTCCTCGATTTAGATTCGAACTCTGACCCAGAGTTCAAAAAATCTAATTGGACTAGACCTCTAAGATTCATTAAGTTTCAATGCTTTTATTAATTAAATAACATGAGTTATTTTGATCTGCAAATTTCAGTTTAAATTTGTTGTAATTAATAGGTAGAAGAAGCATGGTAACGCTAGTTATCTCTTACTAAATATATGATGCAAGTCGTATTCGGTAGAACTTGTAGTGCTTGATAAATTAGTGCTTTTTGAGGTAGTTTACTAATTCTTGTTGAATTATTGCATTATTCTTGCTGACTACTGGTAAAATTTGTTCTTTCCGCTACCTTCTATTTATTTACTGTTTTATTTTTTTATTTATTTGTTAAAGCTAATTATTTCGGTTGTTTGCTACAACTTCTTTGCGTTCATTTTAATTGTTTTTCAATTTTTATTTTCAAATGATGCTCTATGAACCCAAAGACAGTTGTAGCGAACATTTGTTAACTCACCATAGGCAACCACATTAACATGCGTTAATGGAGATTGTTTTATAATATGGTTTTAGTTTCAATATTTGCCAGTTCTTACTTACATGTTAAGTAAAACAACAACTAGGTGGCCTCTTACCTGAGCTTTTGCTGGTGTTTAACGTCGAGACGCGGTTAAAGTTTAACTAGTCTCAGAACGTAACTCAAGCTCTTCCGCCTAAACCGAGTTTCTAGAAATTTACTGTATATTTTTTAGCTCAATTATTTAGAGATACAGTCTTACTTCGGTGCTTTTATTTAATTTAACCTGCTTTTATATTAATCAATTTTCAAATTATTGTTTGTCGTGGAATCATCATGCATGTAAATGCTTCTGCACAATCAAACGAGTTTGTAATTTTAGTCTCAAAGGCTTTTCGTCTGATTTGTGTTATTAAGTAAATGTATATACATATATACCTACTACGTTGGAAGGAAATCTGGAGCGTAACTTCTTTGATGTTCATCGCTATCTCAAATTTAATATGTTTATAGTTCAGTTATGTCATATTTTATTTATATTTCATTAATCAAACCACACGAATGGACATTTTTAATTGCAGTTTTGTTTAAATTTCAGTCATGTAAACAAAACAACAACGTACGAAAATCCGTCTGTGAGAAATATGGAGCCCGTACCCATCCCGGAACCGCGTTCCATCAAATTGGAGCGGTCTCCGATTATGGGTTTTGGATTTGTTGCTGGATCTGAAAAACCCGTTGTCGTGCGGTTCGTCACGGAAGGTGGTCCAAGTGTAGATAAGGTAACTTAATTTCCAAAAATATTTTATTTTAACTAATCGGTCATTATATTTTCACGACGTTGCGTAAAAATGGAATGGTCATGAGGGAAATGTAACGCTTGTCTTACGTGCATAAGTTGTTTACACCTGTTGAATTTCCTCGACGTATGATCAAGTGTTTCCAAAGCAGCTCTATCACTTTGAAAGTTATAAATTATTCGTGTAACCAACATCAAAGCGCATCTTTCCTAATTTTAGTTTATTACTCGATATGTCATTAAATTTAAAATACTAGCGATATAAATAGCTTGTGCGGAACTTCAGAACTTCTTATCAAATTTTAAGGTGAGGATTTCATCGGTGGGCGGGTCTCACATAAACCAGCCAATGGAATCGTCAGGTTATATTAAATTAACTTTGTTTGCATGTGTCGACTAAAAGTTAAAAAAGTTAAAAACATACAATTAATAAACGACAACAGTTTTATTTATAAAAAAGCGACTTTAAAGTTATTCAAATTGAAAGAGAGCTCTTTGAGAGCTCAACTTAAAAAAAATGATCAAAGGAGATTTCGTTTACTCAATGCCATTCGAACTCCGTACAAGTGGGCAAAGGTATCCATGTTTGGATGACTGGTATTGAGTGGCAATTACGTAGTCCTAAACTTGACTTAAAAGCAGTGGCGGCTCGTGGATTTTTTATTTGAGTATTTATATCAGTGTAATTCCAGTTTAATTTTATTTTGAACTGAGGTTCTGCGTAACTCACGTTACTTTTTTAGAAATTTTAATAGTTTATTAGTTCAGAATTTCAGGGGAGGCTAAGCCTCTCTTGGCTCCTGTGACAAGCCGCCGCTGCTTAAAAGACTGCAAAGCAGAGATCTTTGAAGATTTGAACCCGAGCGGAGCAAAAACTATATTTTCTTCTTTCCTGTCGAAATCTGTTATCCGTTAAACGTCAGGTCAGAGTTAACCCGGGATTAACTCCTTATTTATTCTATCAGAGCGGCTAAAAGCTGAGTTGATCCTGGACTAACTTATTATTCGGTATTTTAAGTTAATCGATCAAATGGAGCTTAAGATATTATGTCAGACATTTTGAAAAATGTAGTTTTGAAAAAAAGAAGTTGCGTTTAACCTAATTTGACATTGATTTGACATTAAAAAAACCTATTGCATTTAAATGTCAGGAAAAACAGTCGGAGGTAAATTGTTGCTCCCTCGCTGGAAACAGAAAAACAAAGTTTTTCTTTTTTGATGTTGAACTATGCCAATAACAAATCGCGTGTTTGCATTCTTCGTTTACTTTACACAAATTTATTTGTTTTTTCTAGTTAATTCTGTTTGTTACCCTGGTCTAGCATAAATGAGCTTTTATTGAATTCGAATCTTTTTTTTATTGAAAAATCGAAAAACTTCAAATTTTCGTTTTATTAAATGATCGTAACGAAATCTTAGCTAATTGGCAAAATTTAATTTATAACTTTCTGCTAATGGCAGCTAACTTTTTATTTTTTAGTTTCAATAATAAACTTTTTATTGAAATTTTTAAGATGAAAATAATGTTCAGATTTGCCACGCTATTGAGAATATTTCTGATGGCAGACAATGTTTAATAAAATTCAACGGATAGGTAATTGAAAATATTCACAATTTGAAATTTTCGCCTCGATAAGTTTACTAATTAAGAAAACTTTTCAGTTTTCAGCATCTTTTAATCGATATTTGATATTTTTGTATTAGCACGTGCGAGAGTCTTCAGATTCTATTGCAACAAAACAATTTTCCACTTGATTGAGTAAATTTAACAATAATTCTTTATATCAACTTTGTGCTGTTCTGTAACTGAACCCCCGGTGACTGCTGTGATCTCAAGTCCAACACTTTTTGAATTACGAAAGTTGCAGTGTTATTTTTATTTTCAATAACAAAATTGAAAACCAGTAAACCAAACGAAAATTAATTGAAAGGAGTGAAAAATATAATTTTTGTAATTAAAATTTCTGAAATTGAAACATTGATTTATATTTATTGCGCATTTACGTTATGATGGTAAAATAATATTTTCCATTGTAACATAAATAGCTTCCATTTGAAATTGTTTGGTTTTGTTGTTAAGTATCCGAGTTTGAATTTGAATTAAATGCAAACATTCTATCGTGCACGAAAGCGTTGCTTACATTCGAAAATAGTTCAAATAATTCACTTTATTATTAAAATACATTGATATTGCGTCCATCGAGCCACGTAGATTAGGGCAGCGTGTAGAGCTTATCTAGTTTTAAACCGCTCTATACTGGATTTTTTCTAAACGGCTTTCAGATTATTCGATTTTTATCCTTTTGCCATAAACATTATCGTTATCTTTTGTAAAATAATGTTTCATTTTGCAGTTAATGCCAGGCGATCAAATTCTTGCTGTGAATAACGAAGACGTGAAAAATGCACCTAGAGAGCACGTAATATCCTTAGTGAGGGCCTGCAGCAGTACTGTAACTCTTATCGTTTGTCAACCTTTTCGACAAACTGGTGCTCGAAAATCTACTTTCCTATCTGCGAGCAAACGAGCACGCCTACGAAGCAAGCCATCAAGAGTTCGCTTTGCGGAAAGCGTTTGTGTTAATGGAGCACCACTTTTTCCAGTAAGTTGTTAATTTTTACACTTATCTGCTTACATTAAAAGTTATGTGGTGTTGGGTTGCTTTTTACTATTCTTTACATTTTTTTTAATTATACGGAGTTCATCACAGAAGTTCTGTCGAATAAAATTATTTTAACCAATGAGAATTCATCGTTATCGATTTCTTTATTTTCATTGGTTAATACATTTTTACGTCAAGATATGATGTCATTACAGAAATGAAGTTAATGAATACTTTTGTACAGTGGCGTGCCCACGTGGGAGCTAGCCCAAGTAACATTTTTCAGCGTCAGTAAATTTTAACCTGACGCTTAGCTGCCTCAGCGTAAAATTCAGATGTTTTTCAGCGTCGCATCGGCTAATTAGCTGAATGAATTAGCTGACGCTTAGCTGTCTCAGCTTAAAATTCAGCTATTTATCAGCTTAAGCAAATTAGCTGAATTTTCAGCTGACACTTAGCTGAAAATTTTGTAATTTAGTTATTTTATTTAAATTTAATAAAAAAAATTTTAATTCTTTTCGTTTAGTAACTCCATAAAGTAGAAGCTGATTTAGAGCTGAATATCAGCTGATTCAGAAACTGGAATTGCTACTGAATTGCTAATTTGGCGGCTGAAAACCACCTGAAAATGTTGAATCAGCTGATTCAGCTCTGAATTTTAGCTGATTCAGCTCTGAATATCAGCTGATTCAGCATTTTCAACAGCTGAAGCAGAGTAATTTTTCAGCTGGTTTTCAGCCGCCAAATTAGCAATTAAGCAGCAATTCACCTTCTGAATTGAAACTGAATGAGCTGACTCAGCTCAATAGCTGAATTTTCAGGTGACACAACGTGATATTTAGCACAAAATGTTACTTGGGAGGGGGGGCTCGAGCCTCTCCCGCCCCTGTCCATAATGCCGCCCTAGCGCCTTAAGCAAATCACTTTGTAAAACGTAGTCCGGTAGTAATCTACGGTCTCAGATTTCGACAATTTTTTTGAAAAAGGAGTAGTAAATAGGTTATAGTATACGTAAAAAATATAAAATCTGCAGAAAACCCGGTAGTTTCTCCAAAATTTTCATAAATATCTTCTTTAAATTCAATTAACAAAATTGTCACCTAGTGATTGGTTACACACGGCAGGTTGGAGGAGGAGCCTGTGAGTTTTACTTAACAAAACAACCACCAAATTTTTTTTCTATTTACTCACGGGAGCTTCGAGTCGTTTTCACAGGCGCTGAACTCGCTAAAAACATGCCTGAAGTGTGACCGAACTCGAAATTAACAGAACTCGAAAACTGGGATCTTAGTTTTCATGCTAAATTCGGCCATAATTAACCGAATATATTTGTATTCCATAGGTACATATTTGCGTTCCTAAGAATGTTTTGCCCCCCCCCCCCGCCACAAATGGCACGGCACGCCTCTGTTTTTGTATCACAAAAGGAAGGTCCTTAAAATCTTAAATTGGTCGCTTTTTTTTGAAAATCAAAAATTGGATTTTTAACGATTTTTGGCCAAAAAGAAACTTATTTGTTGTTTTCACCGTAACTGGAACTCCATTATGATCATTTTGAGAATATAAACAAAAACATTTTGAAATGAAGTTATCTTATTGTTATCTTATGTTTTTTCAAAATTCAAATCTTTACAATTTTAGAACATAAATTTTCTTTAGTTTTTTTAGCACTATACAATTTTTTTTGGATTATAAGATTGTCTGAATTGCCAAATTAATAAAAAATTCATTTTAAAAAATTGATTTTTGACTTTCAAAATTCAAAATTTTTCTTAGCTTTTTTAGCTCTGTAAATAAAATTTTGAAATTATAAAATTTCTAAATTAAAATAAAATCATTTTAAAAAGTAAGAAATTTTTAAATATTTATGTTTTTTTAATATTATAATTTGTTTCATTTACAAATTCAAATGTTTTATCTAGCTTTCTTGGCTCTATAAAAATTATTTTTGAGTTTATAAGATTATTGATAGATGGGAATGATTGTAGAAGAAAATAAGGAAGAAGTGAAGTTGTAGTAAAAATTTAATTGGTTTCTGGAGGAAATTTGCAATACTTTAAAGTTGAAAATTGATGGAACGACGAAATCATATTATTTGTTACCACGACAAATGGGCATAATAAAATTTAGGTTTTGTATTTTATCAAAGATCCAGTTTGGAAAATTTTGGACCAGAGACAATACATTTCAATATTTATATATGTTACTGTAAAAGCCCGAAAACCGGTAAATCCTAGGTTTGACGCGTAAATCCTAGGATTTACCAATTTGACGTGGTAAATGTACGAAAAACTGAATTATCAGTACAATTTCGGACTTTTACCATGCCATAACGGTCAATCTTAGGATTTACTGATTCGTGTTGGTAAATCTACGAATAATATTATTTAATATTTTTACAGTTTATATAATATATAGGTTCCTCTGTATAATAGCTGTTAGTATTAGGGCTTATTTTATAATAAAAGTTAGCAGGGCATTTAAATTTAAAAGGCGATTTAAGACAAAACTGCCCAACAAAAATCATCAGTTTTGTTTTAAGTCGCCTTTTAAAGATGTAATTGTACTCGTAAATGTTCCACCAAGAGATGTTTATGTAGATCATCCGGAAAACTATGCAATTCAAAATGCCATGGAAGTTCATCTTGCACTAACAAGTAAACTAACAATTGTAATGCCCGCTGTATGAATACGTATTATACGTAATAATTTTTTATCTTTAATAATCTACGCAATATTTTTCTACTTTTAAATAAACGTTTCAGTTGTGTTAATTGTGTTGTAATAATTTTTTATTTTTTTAAATTATTTCAATTTGATGTCAAATAACAGAATATTCGTAGATTTACCAACACGAATCAGTAAATCCTAAGATTGACCTTTATGGCATGGTAAAAGTCCGAAATTGTACTGATAATTCAGTTTTTCGTACATTTACCACGTCAAATTGGTAAATCCTAGGATTTACGCGTCAAACCTAGGATTTACCGGTTTTCGGGCTTTTACAGTAACATATACATATCTTTTAAATTTTAAAATTCAAATGTTTTTTTTTTCGCTCTTTTAACGCTAAAAAAATATTTTGAGATTATGAGATAATCTTAACATTATAAATAAATAAAAAACATTTTAAAAAAACATGAAATTGTTAGATATTTATTATGTTTTAAATTCCAAAATTCAATGTTTCTTTTAGCTCTTTTAGATATATAAAAATATTTTTTGAGATTATAAGATCATCTAAATTCTATATCTCGGGAACTAGGTAGACTAGAATAATATTTTTTTTACACTTTTACTCAAAATTTCATCTGCTATAATTTTGAAATAACAATTTTGGGCGTAGGATGTACAGGAAACGGCCAATTTAAGATTTAAAAAATAAAATATGAAATTGAAAAATCATTTTGTAAATTTCGAATTGTGTTTTGTATTAATTCCCAAACACTGGTTGGGATGAAAACAAGCATGTATTCGATTTGGAATTATTGTTGCTAGGGTTGAACCAAAATTAAGTTTCAGCTAAGTTAACGCGCTATTATATTAAAGGGGTTTGGAAGAGATAGTCGAGTTCCTGAATAAAAGATAACATTGAATGGCTTTATAAATGTATTGTATAAATTGACCCAAAAATGTAGCAGACTTGCTGTTAACATTAATGAAGTAATCTCTAAGCAAATTAATTGAAAGATATATACAGGATGTTTACAGAAATTGTTTACTTTCAGCCTTCCGCATTTTCATTGGGCGACGTATGCGTCCCTCCAATGGCCAACGTGTTAAAAGTGTTTCTAGAAAATGGTCAAACAAAATCGTTTAAATATGATGCATGGACGACCGTTCAAGATGTCGTGTCTTCTTTAGAAAGTAAATTATGTTTACAGGCAACTGAACATTTTAGTCTTATAGTAGAACATATTAAATCGTTAAAAAGAAACAAACTAACGTTATTAAACCCTGCAGACACTGTAGCTAGAGTAAGTTGAAATTTTTCTATTCAATTTATTTTCTAACAAATTTTTACGACGTCTTGTCATCTTATTTTGATGAAAAATAAAAATTTTCATCAAAATAAAATGAGAAAATATAATATGACGAAGCTCCGTTTATATTAACAAAAAAGACGAGTACATTTTATTAACTCTTCAATGGGTTCCTCTCAATTTCACAAGTGTAATTTTATCTTATCTTCCAGATCGCGTCCAGACCCGGTGCCCATAAATTAAGGTGTTTGTTTCGTGTCGCTTTTGTGCCTTCTTCAGCAGCAGTTTTAGCACAAAAAGACCTTGCGGCATTGGATTACCTGTACATACAATGCTGCAACGATGTCACGCAAGAGAGGTTTGCCCCAGAGTTACAATACGATACAGCTCTGCGGTTGGCTGCTTTGCATATTTACCAACACGCACTCGCAAATAACATCTCTGCTGCCAAACTTACTATCAAGACTGTTGAGTAAGTATCAGGTTTTTAACAGTTAAGCTCAAAGATTTTAGTAGCTATAGCCCCAACAGAGTTTTTTTTGCTCCCACAACAAATTTTATACAGTTTAGTTGATCCAACAAATTTTTTTTACTTAATTCAGCAAATTTTTTTTTTTAAACCAGGAAACACGAATCAATAAAATTTTACATTCATCGGTGAATCCTTTCGCCGCCGAAAGCTAAATCTTGCTGCACTTCGTGCACTTATCGACCGGATTTTCTTTTTAAAACCGTAAAATCTTTATTTCGTCGCGTCGGTCGTTTCACTTCTGACGCTGTCGTGTTATTTTATGTTTTACTTGTAAATTACTGTGCAGAAATAAATTGGTTTTCTTATTCTTGTGCGGCGGTGTAAGTTTGCGAAACAATGCAACTATCTAGTTTTCTGGATCAAATTTTCTCGTAAAATGAAATAAACGACCGCATAGCATACTAAACCGAGCAAATATTTCAAAATGAGAAATAATAATTTGATATTCTCAGAATGGAATTCATGAATATTAACTCTTTGGCGGCATTTAGCTAAGCGACACGATTAACATTGAACTTAATATTCTTTTTTCAGAAGAGACTTTGGTTTAGAACGTTTTGTGCCTGCATCGCTTTTAGAAAATATGAAACGCAAAGAAATACACAAAGTATTAGCACACTTTTTAAAATTGCACGTCAACATGGCCGGCCCCGGTAAACAACTGACCGCCTTACAGGCAAAGCTGCATTATCTGGACTTGGTCAGTCAGCTACCAAGTTACGGCGCCAAATGCTTCTCCGCAGGTCCTAGAGCAGACGCCATGGAACGAGTTATTCTGGTCAGCCCTAAATTTGGACTGGGCCAAATTATTGGAACTAGAAATTCAGTGGTAAGTCATTTAAAGCTTACTCTTTGGAGGTAAACATTTTTCTTTTACCTTTCAGCCTCTTCCAATCACAAACTTAGAGGATATAAAAAGAATAGAAGTTAAAAGTGAGGACGAAGTGAGTCGTACGGTATTTATAAAATTACAAAACGAACGTTTAGTTACGATAACATTAGAAGAACGTGACGCGTCCGAGTTGGTGCTAGTTCTTAGAGGTTATTTCAAATTAATAACAGGGCAAAACTTGCCGGTAGATCAGGAAGAAGCTCCTCCCCTAGATGATTTAGCTCCACCGTACCTTTCACAACATAGAGTCGTGCCCGAAAAGTGGAGTTACATCAACCAAAGTCAGTTCCGTTCCATTTGTTTCGCCATGTATCCAACTTATCAAAATATAAACCACAAAACGAACGGTTTGTACAACACCGTTGGGCGCCAGACCAAACCGCCCTTCATGCCTGGTTACAGTTTGGACAGCAACATGAATAGTTCAATGACAAACAACAGAAACAATAAATCCAGACCCAATATTCGTTATTTCGACAAAGCGATTTCATACGATGTTGAAAATGCATTGGAACAAGTTGTCGAAAACAACTTGGCGGAAGCGAAAAATGACGACGTACTGAAAAGGGTCCACGAAATGCAACAACTTATTGAAAATTCAGAAAAATATTTAAGCGAACAGGAGCAGCTTGCCACAAAAAGAAGCACTCTGGAATGGCAAGAGAGCAGCGTGGACGTGGAGAGCGACACCGACAGTCAAATTGCCGATGATGCACCGGGAATACTAAAACACAGCGATTCGTTGTTATTGCTGACGCAAGGCCGCAAAACGGTTGACGAGACCAAGCACGCTTTCGCAAATGCAGCTATAGAAATTTTACGATCGGAAATTAATCAGTCCGAAAGCGATAACGATTCAATCTGTACTCCTCACAACTCTCCCAAACACAATAATATTCCTAATAAAACCAACGAAAACAACAACAAAAATTCGCGACTGAGTTTCGGATTAAGAAGTCCCGATAATAAAACTGGAAAGGAGGAGGATTTGAAAGGATATTTAGAGAGACTCAAGAAAAATTTGAGCAATAAGAGAGCGAATTCCGTCGATATTGATACTTTTTACGACTTCGATCCCGACATTATCGACTTAACTTTATTACCGCCTCCTGTAACTCCCGACGAATTGGATTGTGCCTTACCAACACCAATCAACAAACCACCCACCTGTTTTGCAGACTCTGAAAACGTAGATAGAAATTTTTTAAATTACAACGGAATATTAAACGTTGATTTGGAAGAGTTTTTGGCCAGCGTGACCGTTCCTCCTCCCATCCAAAAAGCAACACCCGCCATCGAACTTACCCCGGAAGAAATTATGTCATACATTATTCCTCCGCCGCCGTTAATTCGAAATAGTTTCGAAAACTTGACCATACAACATAAGGAAGAAAATTTTAATAGCTTACCGATTCGTCCCACCAAAGGCAACAACGAGGATCACAGTTACACAAACGGAGGTTTAGTGAGAAGAAATAGCAACTCGAGTGTTAAATCCAATATAATCGAATACTCAACTGTGGATCGGAAAGGTGCGTTTTCGTGTTGCGCCAAACCGAAAGCAGATAAAAACAAATCAAACGAAAGTGACGATTTAATTCGGCCGCTACCACGGAGAGCTTCAGACCAAAAACCACCCGAAAGACCGCCAAAAAACTTGCCGCAAGAACGACAACGATCGCACTCGTTAACGAGTAACACAATTTGGCAAAATCATAACGGAAATGGTTTGCAAAATGAAGTTCCGCCCGTATTACCACCACGAGGTGAGGCGAACAACCAAGCGCCGCCTCACCTATTTTTACCACCTAAGAAACCGCCATTACCTCCGGTACCGCCGTTGGAAGTTCTACGCAGAAAAAATAGCGTGTCGCAACCAAAAACAAACGGCGAATCGCGAACCGCGTGTATCGGATCTCCTCACTTGCAAAGGAATAGAAACGTCTATAACGCCATAGATTCCAGTTTTGGAATATCTGATGAGCACAAACTAAGTTTGGCTTCAACGGCCATAAGCACACCTACTTCGCCACATTTAGGTAGAGGTGCACAATTATCGACGGTACCGATCGAAGGTTCGGACACTTCCAGAGTGCATCAAACTCGAAATTTTTCATACGATTTCACCAAACGTTCGCCTCCCTGTTCTACACACACGCGAAGTTATTCCGAATCGTCTGGTAACGATCGCATACTAAATGGCGCACAATTTATCAAAAATCATGAAAACGACAAACCATTGGAGTTTAATCGAAACGGTTGTACGTCTACGAGAGAAAATTTATTATCAAAAACCGACGTTGCCATGGGAAGCTTGCTCACCAGGCTGGAACAAGTTGCGGCCCAATGTAGCGTGGCTCAAAATCATGGAGGAGGAAGTTTGATGTGCGAGGAAAAATTTCAGGTGACTTAAACATGTATTACTTGCACACAGAGCTATTAATTAAAATAACTCTTTGAATATTTGAAATATCCAAATAACATGAAATTATTTTTTAAATTATTATGAAAATTTTTAGATAACCAAAGACGAATTAACATCGCAATCTCTTCAATTAGTAACATCGAGTAAGATGTTAGTAATAGCCATGTCGGACCCATCATTGCCCGATTTGCCCGAAAACTTGGCAATATGTCTGACTATTTTGCGGAGATTGACCGAGCTTTGTCAAGACTTAGCAAATCACACTACATCTCCATTGCAAACTAGAAATTTAATTTTAAAAGTTTACGACGTCACTGCAGCATTCCGACACTTGGTAACGTCCGACATTGATAGAAGTTCACAAGCCACTATTGAGGAACACTTAGCAGGGGAAGCCGAAAGTTTGGCTAACGTATTAGCAACATTATTGAGAAGTTTGAGAGTTTTTTCACCATAGAAATAGCAAAACATTAGATAGGTTTTATTATGTATTATTAATTTTTAATTACCAAGTTTGTATATAAGTAGACAGAGTAGTAGAAAAGAATCTTTTTATTTATTTATTTATTTTTAACTTTTAAGGTGCTGATCGGATTGTCTATGTTCAATCTATGTTGTTTTTCAAATTTTTTGTACAGTGTTTTTACGACAGGTTTTTCAAATCAAGAATAACCTGGCAAATGCAAAGTAGGTGCTAGCATATTTATGTACATGGTGTTAGGGGAGGTTTTTAAAATTGTTTTCAAGATTGAACGTAGATATTCCTATAACGCTTTTTATTTTCGTAACATTTAATTAATCAGTGTACCTAAAATACTTAACTTACTAAAGTCATTGGAATATACCACCTACATATTTACAGAAAACCAGCTTATCAAAATTTCTTTACTCGTAGAACGGTCGGTTTAATTTATTTTTGTCTTAAATTAAAATTTAAAAAATAATAAAAAAAATTGCAAGAATCCATAAAAGCGGCCGTTCTGTAATCTAATACAATAATATTATTTTATTATATTGTTTTGTTATGCGAAGTTAAATTATCAATTTTAAATTCAAGTACGTAAATTTATATAATTAAAATTTAATATTATTGTCGACATCGATTTAATTTTTTTTTAAATTGTTACCGCTCTTTCATCTAGTCATATTTATATAAATCCAGGATTTTTTATTTAAGTATTTGTAACGTACAATCCATACATACATGACCAAATATTAAACAAGAAATATTAATATTGCAATATTAATATCTACCTATAAAAGTCTGACCTCTTTTTTAATACTTTTTGAATAATATGTGATATTTAAAAAATGTATTATGCATGTACATTGTTTGTTTGTTTATTTTAATTGTTTTTTAAGTATTTACTCATTTCGAGTACCTAACGTTAATTTTTAACCTTCACGTTTATAAGCTTTAATTCACCCAGGTGTCTGAATCCAATTTTTTTGGTCAGCGTGAATTGACGCCTATGAATTCCACCTTTTGAGATAAGCGGGCACCAAAAACGAAACAAACATATTTTTGTTTAATTAGCTTTTGGTGTCCGCTTAACAATATTTTTTAAATCTGTGTTGCCTAGGGGCAAATCATGTTGATTTACCAACATTGTGAAGGAGAAACCCTGTGGCAAAAATATTTTATGTTGTTTCCGTTCTGGAAAATTTTTTTAAATTTTTACAGGCCAATAACTAAAAAATAATGTCAGTAAAGTGTGTTGAATCACGGTGTATATAATTCAAATTAATTTGAATGAAAAAACTCGAAAACGATGATTTGTTATTTGAACGTATTTAATGAAAGAGCGAATGAAGAATGATTGATTATCAAAATTTTGTTACGCAATAAAGAATTTAATATGTTGCGCTATATTAAAATATTATCTACATGAGAAAATATATTTATTTGTATCTGTTGAATGTTAAATACTTACAATACTGTTGTTATTTAGTAGATATAACGAAAGCATAGTTTATTATTTTCCCAAATGATTATTTTAAAAAAATAAAATTGTCATTGGAAATTGTGTATACGAGGTTTATTTTTGTGATAAGCTATTATATTAGTTCGTTCTAGCAAGTGTTGTATTAGTAGTTCAAGAAGCTCGGAGTATTCAAAACTCACAATCGGCAACACTTGCTAAGATGAACAGGTTAGTTCTGTCCAAAAACTAATTGTGCAATGATTTTTTTAATAAAATTTCAGGTGCCAGGAAAGGATGAGTAAGACAAAATGCAAAGGAATACATTTTCAAAGAATATTTCATCATGTACCTACAATGTTTTTTAAATATTTGCACATTTACTTATTGGACAACTCAGGTAATTTTTTTGTTTACATTTATATTTATTTATATGTATTTTCAACATGCTAAATTCTTAATGGCAATTATCCATATCATTACATATCTTGTATGAAATAAAAGAAACAAATGAGCTTCCCGTTTTGATTTAAATGAAAACCCAATGACAATATCCTGTTACGTAGAGCGCTATATAACTGAATTTCCATACAACGGAGGTTGACTAAAAGTTTAAAATTTGTGACTTTGATAGGTTTTTCTCAAATCATAACGCTTCAATTTTTGATTTCACCCCAGGTATTTTTAAGACGATCAAGTTCACATAAAAATAGAAATAACTTTATTTTTAAAACAATTGAAAAAATCTACAAACACTACATATTTTACTCTAAAATATAAAAACTAAAACAAAATTTAAATGAAACTTGAGGCTTTTTTAATTAACTTAGTGGTCTACTTTACATTATGCAAATTGTGCTTACGTGGTGCACACTTTAGGAAATGTGTTGAGGACAATCACAATCAAATAAGAATGTTAATAACAAATCATTCAAAACAAAATTAAAATTTTGACTTATCTACATGATGAAATTGTTCACAATTTTTACAATTTAAAACAGATAATCGAGATACACATTTAAAAAAGTAATCACCACTTTATATAACCCCAGCGTAATAATCAAAATTATTTACTAATCCAAAAACTATAAATCTTTAAATTCGTTAACTTAAAACAAAAACATTAAATAATAAATTGAAATGGAATCGATAAATTAAGTTTTACAAAACTTTTACAGCCTTCTTCGACCTGGTCCACCACCATATCCACCGCCACCATAACCGGAAGACATATATCCACCGCCATTATTTCCACCATTTCCGTTGCCATATCCGCCTCCCATACTACCTCCACCTCCGCCGCCGCCACTAGGTGACGAATTTAAAAACAATTCAATGTATCTATGTTGCATGTGACCTTTATCTTTACTCATGGCCCTAACAGCATCATCATGAGAAGCAAATTCTACATCTGCTTCTCCGGAAGCCCTACCCGAATTATCTTGAAGTAACCGGATTGTAACAGGTATTATTGGTCTGAAAAACTAAGAAAAACAAGATTAAAAAATTGAAACCACAATCTTACACTAAAACTTACATCTGCAACATCCATTTGATTTGCCTTGAAAGGCAACCCTCTCATATGGACACAATGCATTCCTCCTCCGCCTCCTCCACCACCACCTCCTCCATTATTGCCACGATCGCCGGAATTATTTCCCCATATATTACCACCTCCAAAATTATTACGACTTGAATTCATGTCATTATTATGGTTCATGTTGTTGTTTAACCATGGGCTTGGCATATTGTCGAAGTTGTTAAAGTCTGAATACTTTCGATCTGAAATTATTATATTGATGTGAACTAAGCGGAACAAAAGAAAATGAAAATTAAGATTCGGTATTGACTGGGATTACAATGTTTCTGACAAACCCTTTGGTAAAATTAGATTTTCCTAAATTACCATACACGTGCAGAAACTAATGTTCCCACCATGAGCACACACATTTTCTATTTGGTCAAAAATTTGTCGGCTTATTTAGGTGGGGTGTATACAAGATGCAAAAATGTTGTTGTTTTTTTCAAGGTAAGGTAACAAAGTCTAATCAACCTTTCATAATAATGCAACAACAAAATTTTCCCAGCCTGTACAAAATAAGGAAAAAAAGGGATAGAAAAATTACCTTGCATACCACCATTAAGAATATCACCTTTGAAACTCCTGGAACCTCTTGGTTGAAACCTGTTCATGTTACCATACCGATCACCTCGATCGTATGGACTCGGACGGGAGTTGTAGCTTAAACCAGATGCACCACCACCGCCTCCTCCTCCACCACCGCCACCACCTCCTCCTCCCATACGTCTGTTGTTGTTTGTGTTCATTCCAACTACACTACTCACTTCCGATAAACTGCTCCGAAATATTTCTATGTACCTGTTAAAATTTCAACTACAGTATTAAAATTTGTCCTGTCTTTGTTTTTGTAAAAAAGAAACTGAAATTTTGATTTTTTAATTTATTTAGGGAGTTTCAAAATTTTGCCAACAGTATTTATATAATAGAATAAAGACAGTCTTCAGCATTATTTTTTGTTACTTATACCAGCTTCATTACAAATAAAGCAGGTTTTCCGCAAAAATTTGTAACGCCCTGTTATTAAAAATTTTATAATAAAAGAAAATGTATTTTTTAAAACAAAAACCAATACACTGGCCATCTCAAAACATTTAAAACTAAATAAAAATGTGAGACATCCTGTATACTGTGATTGAATAATCAATTTGTGCTGATGAAAAAATTTGTATAAGATAAAAAATAAATAAAATCTGTGTTTTAGTTCTACAAGGACTAATAATATAATTTTCTGATTCACGACCAAATTTTTTGCCTATTGTTAGTAGTAACTTGATCATAAAATCCAAAAATTCATCAAAAGTAGGATTGATCCTTCTAGAACTAAGCCACTAAAATAAAAATGAATAATTTGTACAATTATTATTGAAAAAAATTGTTGCACAAATTAAAGCATTTCTATCGCAAAATGATATTGAAAATATCCCTAAATAACTTACCAGCGACAAACTTTTGTTATGTTCATAAGAATTGAGAAAATGTTGAGAAAAAGATGATTTAAAAAAACATAAACATAACAAGAGTTTGCTTAAAAAAATTATTAAAAAAAAGGAAATCAAAGGAGGTAACCCACCCTCCCGGACCCCACCTGTGTCCTATTTTTTCACGGTGTTTCAGCAGAGCTTTCTCTGCCACTTCTTTGTTAACAAATTGAACGTAAGCCTCCCCAGAACTTCTCCCCGAGCAGTCAGTCAGAAGCGTAATTCCGTTCGGCACTATCTCCAACCCTACCCAAACAACCCAATCAGCCCTTTAACTCAAAACAGCAAATTACAAGGCACTAGGATAATTTTTAAACAAATATCTTGCATCTCTGCAAGGATCTTTTTAATATTGAAAATTAAAAAAAAACAAAACTTGACAAATTGCTGTCACTACATTTAAAACAATAGTTTAGAAATTGTCGATCAGTTCAAAAAGGAAGAACAAATTGAGCCCAAACGAGCACTGACTAAGAACGGAAGCAATGGGAACAGTGAGACTTTTAAAATTATAAAAAAATAAAAATCAAAGTGACAGCAAAATGTAAGTTAAAAAAATAATTTAAAATTTCAAACTATCCAAGTAATTTTGAATGGCATTTAAAAAAATACAAACCAGTGAAAAACTGAGCAATTTCTTCTTTAGAACAACCAAAAGGTAGTCCCCTTAATCTAACGCACCCGTCTTCGTGGGAACCGTTCATAGGAGCGCACCTTTTTATCACCCAGTCCATTTCGGCTCTATTTACCTTAAATACTAAAATAACAATGAAATAAAAACCTTAATGGTGCAAAATTAAATGAATACCTTCGATGTATCTGTTGCCCATATGATCGCGATCCTTTTGTACGGCTCGATGAACATCATCCTCGCTTTCGAATTCAACAAATGCTTCGCCACTTGGCCTACCCTCCCTCGACGTCGTCATATGAATGCCACCTTTACCGCCAATTACGGTGCAATCCTTAAAAAATTTAAGAATCTCATCTGTGGTTGCTGACCAAGGTAAACCTCGAAGTTTAACCACCCAGTCGTTTTCTTGATCGCCGGCGCCTCTATTATCGTCCTTCCAATCCTCCTTCATTTTGTCACAATTTGATGCTGCAAAACAAATAATCACGAATCAATAAATTGATAAACAAAAGTCAAAATTTACGAAAAGTAACTCCAATTCGCTGTTAACTAGAATTTTAATTTACCTTATCTTCCCGATTGTAACTTTTCAATGTTTATTTATGGGAAAAACTAATGTTTATACGTGTAAACCACTAATGCAACAAAATGGAGTTGTCAAATAATATATAATATTAACATATGGCGCACACTTGATGCACGTCGAGCGGGAAAACTTTTAACTAAAGATGGGTGGTAAATTTAAAATTTTTAAAGTAGTATTTGTACATTTTATGTAGTAAAAAATTATTGTTAAAAATCTTACGTGGAAAAATCCACCACTCTCGTGATGGAAAATTTAATTTGATATAAAATGAAAATTTTTATAAATTTTTTTTTTTTTTTTAATTTAGGAGATCCAATAACTTTGGATACAATTGGTTGAATAATATATTATTTAAAAAATTATCAGCTGTGAACAATGCAACTCTGTATATGCTACATCATGGGGGGGGCTGTTTAAAATATTTCCGTGCCGTTAGTTTTTTTTTTTTAATTAGAGAATAATGTAAACAACACTCACAGATTGTAAAAAAATTTAAATTCATGTGTTTTTAAAAATAACATCGTAATTTGGGCAGTTTGCCTATTTATACTAGACACCTAGACACCATCAAAAAACTCATAAAAGCAGACTTCTTCCAAGTGTTTAGATAAGACGTAATTTAACCTTTATCAATACCAAAACAGATGTCATCGATACTTGAAGTTCTGAAGTGATTTTCAAACACGTTTTATACATACATCATACATAAATATTGCTTTAATCTTAATACCTGCAATTCTTGTGTCATCAGCAATTTAATTTTATGTTTCAGTCGTCGCGTCGTAGGTTTACATGTCTGCACATACATAGTAATATTTTGAGCAAAATTTAAAAAAACAAAAAGAAAACATTTGGTTTTAAAAAAAATTGAAGTCTAAAACATAGCCAAGATGTCTGAATCGGTTCCAGGCTCACAAATAAATTAAAAAATTGAAAAAAAAAATTTTAATTGAATTTCAAAAAATGAAATTTCTTTTATCTTATTATAGGAGGGGGACCGTTTGCATTAGAGAGGAGGGGGCGACATCACTGTGTAAATCAACTTTTAATATAAATGATTAAAATTTTTTTTGTTTAGGATGGCTAGTCTTAATTTAACAAAAATAATATTACAAAAGATAATTTATAAAACCATCACCAGCAGTAGTACTATTTCAAAAATTAATTTGAAGTCTTCAAATTATTCCATAAAATGGCTGAAAATAATAATATAATTCCTGTAAGCAGCAACGTAAACGCAAATTCCAGTGTGAAAAATGAATCTGTGAACGGTTGTTGCATTTGTTTATCATTTGAAATTCAAGGCACTGTAATAGGTTCAATCAATTGTTGTTCTCATACATTTTGCGGTCCGTGCATAGAACGTTGGTCCAAGTCACACAATACGTGCCCATTGGATAGACGGATATTTAGAAAAATTGATTTCATAGATAAATCAAGTGGAGAAAAGGTAAGCTCTAAGGTAATTGTTCCAGACGATCTTCAACTTTTGGATAATGAACCCGAGGTAAACACGTCTCGTTCTGAATCGACCGCTTACTCTAATAATCGTAATACTATACACTACACTAGCTCTGTTAACAATTCTGAATCTTTGATCATTTCGATAAAGTTGTCAGGAAGTATGAATTGCAGAGTTATGATCACTTCTAGAACTGGGAGAAGAACTTTGCAAACTGTTAGAATAACGATTAAACTCAGAAGGCGGTGAAATGAAAAGTGGATTTTTAATACTTCAACAAACACAAGAATGCATTAGAAAATGTTGTAATATTTTTTTATATTAATAAATTATTATTGATTTATTTTTTTAATAAATAATATTATTTTCACTGGATATCGAGTTTTCGAAGCCAATTTACGAACTAGTGAAAGAAGAAAGGTTAATTCAAATCTAAACTCCAGCCTATTCCATCATGGTAGAGCCCAGTGAAAAACTTACAGAAAACTGCAAGAGTTCACTTCTGTTCGTATGCCCAAAGGCATAGTAACAATTTGCAAATTTATTTTTATAAAAAAAAATTGAACCTGTACACTATGCCATGAGCCGCACCTACCATTGCCCGATGACAATGATAAAGGAAGAAAGTGCCCTAATGCCTAAAAAAATATCTAAAACATTACATCCAATTTAACGCTTATAATATATTGTCTATTATTGGTTTAAAACAAAAGCTACATAATAAAACAATGGTAACAAATAAACTAACAAGTCAAATACAAGTTTCGTGTTCGTAACGCCATAATTTAAAAGGATACTTCTTCAATTTTTTCTGAATCAGTAGACAGGGCCTGAATTAGAGATTCGACGCAGCTAGCTGGGATTAAAATTCCTGAAACAAAATAAAAAGTACAACGTGAACGGACAAATGTATAAGTTAACAGCTTACCTACAACTTTCAGTCCGTCATCTGTTTTTAACCTTATGACTTGCATTCTGATATCATAAGGACCATGTAGACCCTCTAAAATAGTTTCTATTATACTCCAAACCGAGAGTACGGATCCAGATAGAACATTATAAACTCGTCTCCGCAGACCAACTTCGCACTCGTTCCCAATATTCATGGTACGACAGTAACCCAACCAGTACTTATGATAACAGGTGTTAAGCGATGCATTATAATGTTGCGTCCATGATGTTTCTGCATCAACAGATTTCGCCATATTAAATTTCTTTTCCAACTCGGCGAGGCTTTCCTGTCTAAATTGTAATCCCGTGTTGGGCCTGTAAATATAATACATTTGTTTCGTCTTGTTATCGTCACTTTTGTCCATTCTTGAATCAATTTCCACCGCCAAGATCGAAGAGCGTTTATTATTTCTAATTTGCTTTGACAAATAAAAGCCTTCTTTTGGCCCAATTAGTTCGGCCCATTTGTCGGATACTTCCTCCCAAGACATTCCTCTTTCAACGTGAATAGTATGTAATTCTGTGGGCGCTATTCCTGTGGCGTGTTTTCTTAAGAAAGTAATCGTGCGAGCGCGGTTTACATTTTCGCCTCCCGCGCCCAAATCTAATATGCCCAAATCAAAACTTCCAACTCTTTTCGCCTGCGTTATGATTGCATCCAATGTGTCTGTAAAATATTTGAATAATCTGTTTTGTAGATCTACAGGAATTCCAAGAATGCGATTTAGGAATCTCGACATGTTATTGTGGTCTTTATCTAAGGCGCCTTGTATGTTGTCGTTTCTTTTAAGTAGTCCTACACCTACCAAAGCTTCGGCGACATCTTCGAAGAAATCGCCTATGTAATCTAGCGGAGGTTGAACCAAAGGCGACTGAAAGAGAATCGTGTTAAAATGACTAGCGTAAAAAATTGTATTCAAAAAAGTGTACTCACCTCTCCACCCATGACGGCTTTCATGGTCGCTTGTAAAGCTGCCCTCCCATATTTATTGTCAATGTTGAATTGACTCAAATCTCTCGTTTCCGTTGCCCTACGATCGCCGTGCGTTAAAGCACCCAAACTTTCCAGTCTTTTAGCAACAACGGACGCAAACCTTCTCTCGCCAGCCAGATCGGATATCAAAAATATATATTCTGGAGCATTCACTTGATTACTTCGATGAGTTCTACCAAACTGTTGTATCGCCCTATCAGCCGACCAAGGTAACTCTAAAGTTATATGAACCCTTCGCCTCTGATTAGGCACCCGTCGATCGCTTTGTAACGAAATACCGCTAGAAGCTGCTTCCGAAATGATAGCAATATCCTTTTTGCCATCCATAAAACGTTTTTTCTCGGCCAAATTTAAGGTTTCTAATGAAACGTCGGACTCCGACCTACTTTCATATTGAAAGCCGTCTTCGTTTTGAACAAGCCGGCCTTTACGACCAGTCATTTCGGCTACCTTATCGGAACCACCCAACTCATCGATTAGTTGATCCAACGTATTTGGCGGAAGTTGTTCTCCCAACTTCTCGATTTCGCCTAACAAATACTTCTTTCTATCGTCCGTACCAACTGAACCGCGTTGACGTGAAGGCAGTACAACACGAACTGATTCATAGGAATCGCTGTCGGAATCCTCGTCTGAAGTTGGAAATTCAGAATCAAGGTCCGAGTCAAAGTCACTATTATCACTATCGAAAGTAAATCGTTTTGTTCTTTTTCCAGTTTTATTGCCTCCTGGTTTCTCTAGAAAAATATGTTAAAACTTAAGAATAGTAAAAAAAAGTAACTTACTTAATTTCCGCTTGGTGCCCGCAGTCGAACTAGTGCTTCTCGAAGGCAAACCCAACGACCCTGCGAGGCGATTTATTCCAGATCCGGGTAAATGTTTTTCCACCAGGGTTTGAAAAACACCTAAAACATAAAAATATTAGTTGGAATATAAAACAGTAATTGCGCATTTACCTTTAGCAGTAGAAATAAAACCTGTAAGTTCGCCCTCTTCTCGTTCTAATTGCTCTAACGTTCTTGCCTCTCCTGTACTTTGCAAACCAATGACTACGCACTTTCCATTCCTGATGGCTTCGTTTGCAATATTAACAGTGTGTCTAACTTTAGCAGCAATACAAAGATATTTGAAAAATCTCTGATGTGCCGCCCAAAATTGACACCACATTGTTTTTTTCGTGCGTCTATCCTCGGGATTTTTGGGGTCGAGCAATTCTGATGCTTCATGAAACACATTCATCGCTTCCACCCATAACATAACACTCGCATCGTAAGCCTTAATAAACTCAGCCGTCAATGGAACTTCTTCGATTTTGAAAAGAACGCCGTGAAAACTCAATTGTCTGGCTATGTACGTTCCTCTGAGCTTCATATCCATGGCCACAATTTCCATCGCACCGACGCCTCTTTTTGCAAACACATTTATAAAGTCGGAAAAGTTTTTAAAATTCGTTCCGTCACCCCACATACCTAAACGAACCATGTAAGCCATATTGCGGGGCTCGGAAGCCCCTGTCGCGGAAGCATACACGACTCGCGCTTTCGGCAGTTTATTCTGTAATTGTAATACTGTCAGGCCTGTTTTTGTTGGCTTAGTCGAACCAACGGGACATAGATTTTTTGCTTTGTGACATTCGTCAAATATTATCAGTCCATCAAAATTCGGACCGCACCATTGCAGCAACTGTTGCAATCGTGATTTGTATTTGCCCCGTGCATTGCTCGATTCGCCAATCAAAGCCGAGTAAGTCGCAAATATCACGCCATCTGTAACATTTCCGTTAGTTGCTGAAGAAATATCCGCATACTTAAATTTGTTTAGCGCATGAACTTCGATTTCGGTCGCTCCAATATCCTTCAAGTCGCGTTCAGCGTCGTATTTCAAGTCGTTTGATATGGATACCCAAATAGCGCGTGTACGATCGTTTAAATAATTGTCCAATAAGATTCCTGCAATTGTGCGACCTTTTCCAACGCCCGCACCGTCGCCGATTAGAAATCCGGCTCGGCAGCCGTTTGGTAACATGTGTGTATGCTGTTGAGAGGCGTAAGTAATACTTTCGAGTTGAAGAGCGGACAAGTGGCCCATTTCAATGGTTTGTTCGGGTATCGATAATTTATACCTGAAATATTTGGTCGTTATTATAAAAATATTGATGCAAAACTGGAAAAGATCTTACCATACGTCTACGGGAGCAACAGATGATAGGGAAGCTGTTTCTACAACTGCATCGGGATGTTTATGACCCAATTTAAGTTTTGAGGGCATGTAATCTTCGTAAGTTTCCGCGACTCCTAATTCTTCATCGGCCTCTTCTTCTTCTTCCCGCGATCGAGGCTGTTCTTTTGTATTTTTGTCCGCCCACATAGGAAGAGGCCCGTCATCGTCTACCACCCATGGTAATTCACTGGAGTACGGGTAATCCATATAGTCATCCATAATATTCTTACTTATTATATTAATTTCACTAAAACAATAATTAGATAGGTAGATACGACCATTGAGATACAACTCAAAACTTTTATATAAAAAACGCAGAAGTACCAATCAATTGAAGTTATGGGATTATCCTCTTAACTCCAATTCTCATATTGCGGTTTATACCTACCCAAAATTTAAAAATTAAATTTCCGTTTCACACTAATAGTGTGAAACTTCCTTGTGGTATTTGTGTGTTTTCGGAATTACCGGATGACATGGTGGGTTCAATTTTATGGCTCTTGTATTAAGGCTTGTTCTCAAAGAAGTATAAAATGTCCGTTGGATAAGCAAGAATTAAGTGGAGAAACTAAATCTATTATAGAAATCGATAAACACGAATATCAACATGATTCACATTTATCGGATTAACAGCTACATACCGTTCAAGTTTCTGTCACGGTCTTCGTCAACGATAGTGACAGTGAGAACTATAGTTCTGAAAGTGAATCTATAATAATGAGCTCCAATTACGAATCTGACTATTCCTTTCTCTTTCTACATTTTAACAATGACAATTCGAACCAGAACGAACCTGCCGAAGATTTGCTCAACACCATGCAATGATATTTGGATGAGTAGAGGTTACTCGTATCCTGGTGTGAGAAAAGCGGTTGTTTACAAGTAATAAGTTTTTAAAAAATTACCTAATAAGGGTACCTTTGCAAATAAACGTGCTTATGTTAAACGCATAGCACTGATTAATTTAAAAATCTTGTACTGTTGCTTTTTGTTAACTAAACATTTTATCTATGCTGTGTTAAACTGCTCGGGCTAATCTTATCGGTTAAGCAAATCAGACAAGATAAAATTAATCTTCACAATATGTTCAATAATATTGTAATAGACAGTGCCGTAGCCAGGTTTTGTTTTGGGCTCGAAGCACTTTCATGATTTGCTTAAAAGATACTAATAATTTTAATGACCACTTTTAAGCGCCCTACTATAATCATTGACAAAAATTTATTTTAACAGTCGGGAAAATATCCGCCCCCCCCCCAAAAGGCATTCTTTGGACGCCCATGAGAGCAGTCCTTTTAGTTACAATACATTTTAATATTTTTAAATTTTGTTTACCAATAAACTGATCATTAATCGAGCTACAGCTAATCAATTACATTTGAGAATTACATCGGGTGACCGCTTTATAAGACCCCATATAAGGTCCTGACCGACCTTACACCCGGCGATCATAGGGAAAGATATCCAACATTTTAATTAAGCAAGAATTTACAAAAAAATCAATGTTTCAAGTTATTTCCCTATGATCGGGTGTAAGGCCGGTCACCCGGTATGTATTTATCTATTTCAATTTATTGTTTAATTTGATTGATTATTCCTTGTGTCGATTACTTGAATATTCGGGACCATGTGTGGGGCAAGTGAGATCGAAAGGTAAATGACAGAGGACTATTTTATCAGACATCTTAGCTTTGGCCATACATACCATAGTGTACGGCACTCGAAGAAGAAAACCCAAACAAAAATCGAAAATTTTTCTTCCCTTCCTCTATTATTACTTACTGTTACCAAGTAGGGTAAATGCACTCAATTTGCAATAAAACTAAATAAAGAAGTCATGTCAAACAAGCAAGAAGAAAATAATTGTACCGGTAAGATTGGAATTCACATAACATCTAGTTACTAAGCTCACCAATAAATAGGTTGCCGGCATTTGAATTCGCCATGACTACTTGATAGATAAGATAATCCCTTTTTTTAAATACTACATGCAAGTTGGGTGCATTTCGGTACCTTCACACCTACAAAATTAAATAAACTCAAATATTTGACCGCTTACCTCTGAAACCTACAAATTGTTACTTCTGCTTCCTATTCCCGGATCGCCCACTGATGATGTTAAAAACTTCCACACTGCAATTTTTGGGGTTTCTGGTGTTCTTCAGCATTCAAATCTCCAAGGTAGTTGACAGAACCCCTGACATTTAGACTACCATGCGTTTCGGCAAGTTTCGGCTTACTCGATTTTGTTCGTCCTTGTTTGGGTACTTTTTTTGGACCAACTAGATACTACCTGTACAAATTGAAAAATACCACGATTATTATGAGTGAACCAATGTAAAACTCGAAAATGAACAAAACCTAATTTCTTTTTCAACACAAAACAACATAACCTAAAAGAAAATTAGGAATTGTTACACATTGAAAATAAACAATTTAAAAATTGTTTAATTCAAAAGAATTGGTGTTAAAACAAAGCAGTACCATCGTCCCATCGTTACCAAACCATGCAATATTACCTTGGTAGTAAAAATTTCAAAAGTTACGTTTTAATCTGCGAGCTGCATTTGATTTTGTTTGGTGTTTTGTAAAACGTGCTGACATTACTAATGAAACTGGCGGCGTAGGAATACAATGTTTTGTTGGTAGCCATTTTGTTGAGGTTTCAACAAAGCACCGTCTGCAGATAGCAACTTACCACGGTCGGTAGTGTATGCGTGCGCGCTAGGTCGTGTTTTCAAATGTGTAATTGTTGAATAAAAAACAAAAATTAATTTACAATAATGTGGTGTTTTACTTAGTGAGTGAATTCTTTTTTTGTGTGGAAGTGTGAATTGTGTTACCCTATGAGGGTAGTTATACTAAAATGCGGATTACCAATACTAGAAAGGATTACTTTTGGATAGCATCTTCCATACTTCTTCTTAGCGCGATTCGGCAAGCAACAGGTGTGTTTTTCTGTAATGTTTTATTCAAAAATTTAATTTTAAATCGCAAATAGTGAACCCGACCGACGTCTTCATTAACCACTTGTTAACCGTTTAAAAATAACGACAGGAAAGCCAACAAGTTGTCCAACGGGTGGTTTTCCGTATAAATACGTCAAACCTGAGTTTAATGCCCGTTTGTTTTGCAAATCTTTTTTAAAACAAAATAACAAAATGTTCGGTTGTGCGGCAACCACTTCGCGCGTCAAAAGTTTATTTCAAATTTTCGAATTTATCGCATCGCAATTTTATAAACAATTTCCAAGATTTCATATTCTTCATTTTCTGTTTATCTTGCCTCTTTTCTACTTAATTGATAACTTATTCAGCTGTGTATTTTTGATGTGCATAAACAAATAATATTTTGGCGAACAGGAAAAATTTTCGATTTTCAGTTGTAATTGCAACTGTTTTTATTAATAAAAATAATGGAGTCCGGATGTTTTTAGTTGTAAAATAGCTGGAGGGTTCCAACCGTTACCCACGTTAGGGGTGTCATACTTGAATTACCATCACCTTACTGCTACCTTTTACCACGATATACTATCAGACCCGAAAACATTCGGTTACCTACATTATTTATTTTTCTTTGTTCAAATTATATTTCAATTTCTTCATCCGAGCCGAAAATGCTGAAACTGAAAATTTTGATTGCTTCTATCATTCACCATGGTTTCCATGTTGAAATGTTGTTTTTGATTATCGGTTATGGCGCGGAATGCAAATAATAATACAGCGATGCTAATACGTAAATGATCCTTGAAGGATTCCAGTTTACTTTATGGTTTTTTCTTTCGTATGAGAAAATCGAAGGGTTAACATCCTTTTGTTACAGAAAACTCACCAATTAGCAACTTCTCTTGTTGTAATAGACAGGTTTCTTAATGAGAATAATGTAAATTTGATTTCTTTTCTTAACGGCCGATGTAATGGTTATTCTAAAAAACTAATTTATAAATGAAGAAGAAAAAGTCTGGGAAAATTGGTGCATGTTTTAATTGCGTCAGGCAGACATGAGACGGGCAAACACAAGTAAAAGTATGATGTCTAAAATTGTAGACATCCTCATGTATTCAGTTGCTTAATATATAATCCATTTTATTAATTCTTTTGTTTGGTAACTTAATGATGGTGGAAGTTTGGCTTGAATGGATTAAATATTTTAAAAATTACAACCACATCCAACAGCTTTCGCAATCTTTCCCAGTTCAACGACATTCAAAAAGAATCTTCGAGAGAGCAGATTACCACCTATTGGGGTGCTCAGTTTTCCCTCTTTTTCATTCGGGGATGCTTACCTTGGTCAAACTTAGAATACCAGTTTTTTACGCCACGTACAATAAGTTGAGAGAAGGGAAAACTAAAAAACAAAATTGCATGGATTCTTTACACAAATCTGCAGAAATAACATCTTCCGTCAATTAAATACTTTACCGAGTTGAGAATTTTAGAAATTTTCAGCTGGACATTCCTGATATTTTCAAAAAAAATGGCTGTGTTTTATTAACCCTTAAACGGCCAAGGTATTTTTATTTTTGCAAATTATTTTTTCCCATTCTCTGCAAGACAAGCCATAAAACTGTAGTTTGTCCATTGTTCAGTTTCCTCAAAGTTACAATGTTTTCCTAACCAAACATTAAATTTAATTAGAGATAAACAGGACCTGCACTAACAGTATATAATTTGTAAATCTTCCGTCTGTAATTGTATAATATGTCTTTGTTTGAAGGAAACAATGTTTCTAAATGTAAATAGAATTTCGAAATGAAATAAATAAAGTACGGTGACTGCTAATTCCGAGGTACCCGGTTTGATCCCACGCAAAATAATAAATTATTTTGACTGGTTCCACTCTGAAAGCAATGCAGATGTGAAAGTGTATTACACCTTCCCGTCTTCCGAGTTCACATCACACATGGAAGAGAAGGTGATTTCTGAACGAAATATTTTTTGTATGGAACAGACCTAGGAAAGGATAGTTTTATGTGTTTCTCTGATCACAAATTTTCGCAGCATCGGAAACGGCCGAACCAAGTGGTTACCAGGCTTATTTCCATTGCTTTTCAAAGGGAAACTGTTAGAAATCAAGATTTTACTTCGCCCGGAGTCGGATCCATTACTCAGTATTGGTGATCAACGAGAATGGCAAACGAAATATCCCATGAATTTGAAAATTTTCTGAAGCAATTATGGTAGTTTATGGCGTAAATTAGGAAAATTTGGGCAAAGAAAGGTCCGAAAACGTAATGCAGATTATTCCATTTTTTATTATTTTTGGTAAAAACATTTTTTGCTCTATATGAATAAAAACATCCCCGAAGCTGTCCGAATTCAAAAATCACGGGTCTAAAATGACTGGGATTTTATTTTATTCTTGGGTGTCGGCACCAGAAAATCATAAGAAAATTGGTTTCTACTAGGTGGAAATTACCTATCAACTAGATTCTAGCTCGTTATTATCTAACATCAATGGTTTTAGAGTTATAGATTAATTTAAGTAATTGAACTTTTAAAACTTCCGAGTCCTTTTTTTCAACTCTTTCATACTAAAAGTTTCATAAAAATTGGCGCCCCTTCCGAATAGAGAATTTAACGGGCTAAAACTATGGTCTAAACATTTTTGGTAAACTAATGCATTTCACAGAAAAACCAAAAATAAAGGACGAAATGATTTATGTTCATTATTTTTAGGTTTTTCTGTGGAATGGATTAATTTTTATGAAAATTGGGTAATTTTTTGTAAACCGTTCCATTTAAAAGATACAGGATTTCAATAAAAAAATGAGCTTAATTCGATCTGAAATTGGAAAGCAGTAGATTTTAGGCAAGAAACGGTTAGAATCTAACTTGTAGCTAATTAGAAATCAATTGTTTCGGTGACGATTTGAAGAGAAAATTTAAAAATATTGGTAAACAAATTTTTATGCTTAGTGTTCACACATTGCATGTAATAAATTGCAGTTGTCTGTTAGAAATCAAACTATAATAATACATAATATTATGTAATACCAAACAAAACAGTGGCAGCTGATACTGGGAGGGTGATTGGGCGCCGCCCACCCAGAACAATATTAAATGCATAATATTTTTTTGAACGCAATTGTTTCTCTATTTGATTTACTAACTATTTTCTTTATCAAAGTCTGCCTACCCTATAACAACTCTTATCGCTGCCACTGATGGGTTTCTTTCTGTTTGTCATTAAAATTGAAGCTTGTATGTCCGGTTTTACAATGGCGAATTAATATTTTGTCTCACAATATGATACTTACGATCTAGAAAGCCATGAGTTTCCATCTGTCATTTGTTCTGTAACGCAGAATTCTGATTGGTTAATTTAAAGCTACCAACCTAAAATATTGGGGAGGTTATTACAGGACAGTGTGTCGCAATGGTATTTTCTAATGTAATCTGGACTTTTTATAAAATTCACATATCAAAAACATTCTTTAGCCATTACAATGGAAAGCAGGAATCATTCGGAGTAAGGGTAAATATTCGTACTTGCAGACATACCTCGGTCGTTGAAGGGTTAATTTGGGGTACATAAGTTTAGAGTATATTAGAACTGGTTTGTACATATATTTGTGCCCCCCTATTATAGATTTTAATAATTTCGCAGGACGTTGCATCGACATTCCTAGAGTGACATTCCTAAATGTGCTAAAAGTGTATCATTTTATTTTTTTATATACCTCGCCTTTCTAACGGTAGTCGATGGATTTTTCTCATGTTCATCACATCTTGAAAAAAAACGATCAAATTAAAAAATACAATTTTTTAGTACCATATCGGCGGTTGCCATTATTTTTTAATTGCACTTGACAATAATTGTTCTCCCTATTCAAAGAATAAATTTATTATACGTAGTAATTACAAACTAAATTAATGCGTAAAGTAATTTCTTGCTATTTGTTTAACCAAATGAAATGGCTACACTCATCGAGTTTTTAACTACTATTACTATTTTGGGTGACTAACTAACCAAGAAATTAACAAAAATTAATGTACTAATACACTCATCTAATGAAGAAGTCTAAACGATGTGCACTGTTAACTAGAACAGGTTTAATTTCCGCACCGCAGTGTGTGAAAATGTAGCATTTGCGTGAAAAGGTTTCAACATAAGATGGGAATCAAAAATTATTTCACGTGTTAATTAATGCAGCTCGAAGAAGACGAATACTCCAACCGAAAGAAGCCACCAACGGAAGAAGGAATTAATTATTCTTCTACGTTAGGGGAGTCGGATTCAAATACACCAAGTTACTTCATAAATAAATAAAACATAATTCTTAATAACCTATTCACTTTTACATTAATGGATTATTTACTGCATACATAATGAATATTTTATTTAAATGCAAATCGAAGCCAATAACCTGTGCAGCTGTAGATTTGTTAGAGAAGATCCAACTTTTGGAATGTTTCAATTTTTTGCAAATTCAAATGGTTGATTAGTTTTTCGGCCACCAAACCAGTTATTTATCGAAATTGTTTTTTAAAAACATCCAGCTTTTTCAATTTTGATTGAAAAGCTAAGTGTTTTTATCTTATCCGCTCTTCATTTCAGGTCTTTCTGTTTTTTTCTTAATTATTGGGATTTGAAAGTATTCCGCTCCGACGAGTTGCCCGTAGCGAAAAAGGTACCTACCCATTTTTCCATTATACCAATTAATATCTACTAATTATGTCATATAATGACTGTAAAAAAAGTGTACAAATATTTGTGATTTTGTCAAGAATCTTGGTTCTACACAAAAACTGGATTCTTTAATTAATTCTAGAAAACTAGTATTTCAACTCGATTATATTTTTATACACATGCGATGTGTGAACGCAACGTAAAAGTAAAACTGAAGTAATTTGGTAGATAAGTTTTAATCATGGTAATACATATTTTGATTTTCAATTTCAAGTGGCGTCTTGAAGACGAGAGCCAACAGATGTTGGTTAATTATACGTTTTTTGATGTTTTGCGTCCTAATGAATGACAAACATTTAACTCTTCCAACCACATTGCATGGTTTTTTCCTGTTTATTTAAATATCAAATGTTTCATTTTTTGTGGGCGAAAATGTAACACAAAAAGTTGCTCCGGCAAGTGGTTCGGATTTATTTACAGTTTACAATTTTAAATCAGCCCAATTTGCATATCGGCGAATTGTTGTTGTATAATAGATTTTTTCTGCGCTTTGAAGTAGAAAGAGGTACAATTTTTGGATGCTGGGCAAAAGTTGTAAATTAACAGTGAGAGATGAGCCATGTTCCGTTATGAAATCTTGTAAGTACATACGAGATTAAGTGTCAAAATTGAAAAACCCTTTTCTTTTGGCCTCACCTGTTGGTAATCCTTTTGAAGAGTCCTCCGCTTGGATCTCCGTTAAGCTTATTAACTCATCGCTAATATGATTATAATACCCAGTTGTAAAGAATGGAGTAAAATGCAAATTGCAATGTAATAAGATGGTATATGCATAATGGAATGTTGATTAAAGTAACGGAGACATACAAGACATGTCGCATTCGTTTATTACGTGACCGTTCTACAAATGTAAATACAGAACATTAAACTTTTGCGAATAAATTCCAATTTTTAGTGCGAGCATATACAGGGAAAAATGTTGCACAAAAAGCAATTAACATTATTAAGCAAGACCATTTTAAACGTTGATTATGAAAAATTAAACAAGCGATTAAGACGAATCATTCTTTTCTAACGAATCAACATTCATAATCTATAATTGATTTCCATTCTTTGTTCAAAACCTCCGCATTATTCATAATCATTAATAGCAATTTAAAAGAGATTAAAAATTCTGGTCGTAGGTATATAATTAATGGTATTAATTTTATTAAAGATATGATTAATACTTGTGCTTGACCGGAGATAACTTTAATTGCCACATCAATGAGGTAACCTCAGTGGCGGATTTCCGAACCGGCGCAAGAGGCGCTCGCCTGTGGCCTCATAAATCCAGGGGGACTCAAAATTCAGCTCTCAAAATAAAATAAAGTAATTTTATCTCACTTTTTTGTAATGAAAATAATTAATTAACCAATATAAAATAACAACTGATGTGAGTAGTAAAAATATTTTCTCTCAAATGCTAAATCCGCCATTGACAATAACCTTTCCCAAGTCCTACTGAGTTAGGGCAAGTATTTCAGTTGCAGGTTAAACCAAAAAATTTGGGTTAAACAATGAAATACGTTAAAAAGCTGTTTTTTACGCAATATCATTGGTTAACCCACACTTTTTGGTTTAACCTGCTACTGAAAAACTGGGCTTGTTTGTCAAGTTTGGTTTAAATCGTCAAAGGATCCAAGAGCGTATACGAGACGAAGAAATATTCAGTTTTATGAAATGCACACCAAATGAGCGTTTAAATTAATCATTATTTTTAGTATAAATTTAAAACATTAATTTTTGGTGTTTTGGATTAAAATTTTTTGAAAAAAAAAATTCTATATGTGTTACATCCACACAAGAATCTTTCCGTGAAATTTTTAAATTATAGTCAAATAAACTACGAGAATCTCGTTAATAGAGCGCAATTTATGCGCGTCACCTAATTTCATGAGAAATCGCGCTCTTAACTTTTTTAACATTTTGTTGCACAATAAGCAGTGGCGGATTTCCGGACCGGCACAAAAGTCGGCTAATAAGCAGCAAAATTTTTAGAGGGGGCCTCAAAATTAAATTGCGCCTGTGGCCTCTTAAATGCCAAATCCGCCACTGGGTAACCTGTATTGTTCGAGTGTCTCGGCATTTTTCTGTGGTGCTCGCCAAAATTGGAGAGGAATTCCTTCCACACTCCCATGGTTTATATGAATTTAAACTAGGAGATATGGTTGACGTTTAACTTATCGCTTTTTATGTTGTCCGAACCGCATTGCAATTTCTGCGGTCTTAATGGTTGACAGTTGACCAGATAAGCTAGTTTACACATTCGTGGTTTCTATTCTACCGCAAACGTTCGTTCTTAACTTTCTCATCTATGACTGTCGCTTCTTTATCTGCTATCTGTTTGTCTTGGAGAACTGTCTCGACGTTTGGTGTGACTTGCAACAGAAGTAAAATTGCAATGTTACAGAATATTTTGTGGTCGTCAACCGATAGCGCTAGTTTTACGATCCAACGTTTCGATTTATAGCTCATTATCTGGAACAGAACGGAACGATTCCGTTGGGAAGCAATAAAACTTTTATTACAACAAAAAATAATTTATAACAAAACCGGTGTTTAATAAATAGAGTTATTAATCCAATAGTTACGAGGTGTTTTCGAACTGATAATGGAACGGAAGTCGTTAATTTGATTTATTTTTTGCGGGAGATTTCAAATGTAGAATAAATTTGAAATTTTAATGTTTTTATATTGGCAAGATTACTTGTCGAACAACTGACGGGCAAATTCAAATTCCATCGTCGAAAAATTGCAGCTGCTCGTGACGTCACGTACACAATCGTTTCCCAATCCCTCGTTTCTAGGAGGTCTCCTCGTTTTTGTAACGGTTATGACAGGTGGCAGCTTTGCTCGCGCCCTGCACGAGCATTATTAAATAATATCGGGTAGGTACTTCCCTTATCTGAAAATCTGTTTTACGCATAAACGGAAACTAGTGGAGCGAAAAAAAAAACAAAAAAAATAGTATGTTATCTATACGGGTTTTTGTTTTCCGACGATGGAAATTTTTCCTTCTCGTAATCAAACAAAGTTTATGGTGAACGAGCTAGCACGCTTGTAAGCTAAATTAATTCATCCGGGATATAACAATTCTGGGTCACTTAGAGTTTCAATCGAATATTACTAAAATGGTTCATTGTCAAAAATGGCGCGAGATTTAAATTTTCGTTTTATTTGTTTCAGGTTTTATTTCGTGCTCACCCAGTCCGTGTAAAAATGGTGGGGTTTGCATATCATCACCAAAGAGCGACTCGTTTTGCAAGTAAGTACCACAATTTTTATTTAAAAAAATTCATTCATACCTATACAATCAATCGAACTGGAAAATATAGGTTAGGGCGTAGTAAAATGTGTTACGTAACGAATAATGCGTGAGATAATCTCACCAAATGCCCACCCTACAATTAAATTAAATGTATACGGCCTATTAGAGGTTTAGAGGAAAGCGGAAGAGAATGGACCATTCATTACGTATTGCGTACACTTAATTGTTCCATTGATATCGTCCTCCACGACTACACTTGTCGCATCAAACTGATTGCGTCCCGTATGTTCAATTTCGGATGGGTTTCGTTTCATCAACTTTGGAACAGATGCAACTATAATACCATTGTTACTAAGGTTAATTCAATTGTTACGTTCATCATTGTACTTTTTTTTATCGTGGAGGGGCTACACATGTTTTTTTAAGCAAGTTAACACAAAGTTGTAAACAATCGATGCAAAATAATATTTTTCCTTTTGTACCAACACTGGGAACGAGAAATAAGGTGTCATTGTTGATTCGTCCAGTGAATGGAAGAAGAGGAAATTATAAACAATCAAGCCAACAGGTGTACGCACACCTTGGTGGTACACACACATTTAAATACTACTCTGCATTGTTGATCTTTTACGGAATTTTGTTGTCAAGGTTGTGATTTTTCTTTATTTTTAGAGAAACTCTTAGTTTTGATGGCCTTGGCCACTGGAAGTGGCTCAAAAGTGAAGCGAATCTGGACGCAGCCGCGTTTGGGAACTTTTCACAACAACAACAAAGTTACTCACCATTTAGTCTATGGGGATTAACGAGCTACCTATTTTTGATTTTCCCATGTTTTTTCATGAGAGAAAACTACCCTCGATAGAACTAAATGTTAACATATTGTCAAGTACCCACCCTTATGTCAGATTTTATTAACGTTGTACACCCCAACACACATCGTGGCAGGGTTTAAGGTCTTACTTTTAATTCTTTCATCAATTATTGCAAAATTATCTGATGGATTTCTCTAAACGCAGCAATTATTATTCATTTACTTGTTTACAATCAACAGTTTTCACGCCACACAGATGGATCCACATCGACGCACTGCTTCACTCGACGATTTATTATATTTATAATGGTGGTTTACAATCCAGAAAATAACAACAAATTATTTTATTAGCAACATCGTGTGTGCATCGAGTTAATTAGTAAATTACACCGCTAAAATTTTCTTCGTTTTCGACTTCTGTTCGTCATCGCCGATGATTGATTGGATGATTGGTTTTGGCGTAACTTGAAGAAGCGAATTGGGGGGCTACCACATTTTCTAATATAAAATAATTGTAGTCACTTTAACTCTTGTGAAATTGGCTCGTTATTTGTGAATTCCAAGGTAAATAAATAATTCAAAATTTGATCAATCTTCGGAGATCGTTCATTCCTCCAATGATCGATGACCCTTGCGACGATCAAATCAAACCAGATACCTCTGGTACTTTATAACCCACGAACTGACGTTAATTTATTATTATGAATAATGGTTATCATTGATATCGAGCCATTTCGACCATCCGCCACGGCAAATTAAATTTAAACTCAAACTGAGTTTCTAATGAATCAAATTGTTTCTGATAATTTTTTATATTGTCGATTTTAAATATTTAAAATAAAAAGCGACGGGTGCCTAAATTATTTAAAGATGGTGGATTGTTAACTAAACGCCTGTTTACATAATCTTAATTTCAATGGCTTAGCAGTGTCAATATAGTTGAAGTGACTGTTTGGTAATCCGAAGAGCTTAAAATTTTACCGAGATAATTGTGAGTGGGCAGAGCAGTTTATCTATTATCTTCTTTGTAACTTCAGGCGCAGTTTAAATCCGTCGCTCGTTTCTTTCGGTGATTTGAAGCGATGATTACGTTCTTTTGGGCGGAATACTTTTCGACCTGCTTCCGGTAAAGGAAACGCGCGTCCAACGAAATTTTTGCATTTGTTGCATATTTTACTCGATTATATCGACAGAAAAATGAGCAACCACAACTTTTGTTATGGTAGCTGATTATTAGAGTCGGATGGTTGATCTTAGTGGGAACCAGAGGACCTAATCTTCCGGAGGAAACGCGCAATTACGTTTCATTTCTAATGTTAATTCTTTCATTAAATTCTTAATTGAGTAGACTGTATGTGTGGATGATCTTTTTAGTTTTAGCTTTCAAATTATGTAATTGAAATGCTGGTACTTTTGTCACCACCACTTCCTTTAAAATCCTTTTTCCCTTATCGCAGTTGCTCAAATTGAATTCGAAATCAAAAATAATTGAGTTGTTACTTAATTAACGATTGCATTACAACTTGTTCGTGTGCATGTAATGGATTTTATTAGTTGTAAACATGCAAGTTCTCTTCTTTGTTTTAATACTTTCATTATTAAAAATATATTAACGAGCCAATATTCACCAGGGAATTTTCTTATTAATAAAGTTTTGCGCCAACCGACTGTTGGCTAATCAATTTCTCATTGTGAAGTTTTTCCTGATCAGATCTTCCATGCAATTCTTTGATGCGATGGGCAAATAATATTTTGATCAACGTCCAGATATCTTGCGATCGGCTAATTGATGTATGACAGTTGATGGAAATTACCTGATAAAATTATTGGAGCAAGCCAATCAAACATCCTATGGGAGGAAGAAGAATTTATTAAATCATTGCTGTGGCCGCGGGTCAAAAAAGCTCATTAATCTCGTGGCTATAAAAACGATAATCCAGTGTAATTTTTTATCGCTAATATAATTTCAATTAAAATAGATTTTTAGTTTAATGATGTGCGTGGTACATGTAATTAAATTTAAGCGAAAAATAAATCGAAATTTGCATTAACACAGAACGTACGATCAGAAAACGAATCCACTTTTTGTCCAATTTGATATGCATGTAATTAGTTAGAAAGTCTGAGTTTTTGTAGCCCTTATGAAATCGTGTATTAGACGATTTTCGAAAGTAGATTAACACGTATGTCACCTTTTTAAACGAAACGTGGGTGTGAATTAGATGAAAATCTATTTGGGCTATAAATATTAATATATTAACCGACACCTGCCAATTAAGGAAAAATATATAAAGTTAATTTAGTTGAAAATTATTCTTCCAATTTAACTTCGACATTTCACGACCGACCGGCTAGAGAAGAAAAATTACTCGATTTTTAGTTGTGTTAATCTATTTCCATTAAATCATGATCGATTATCGTGGAACGGTGACTAAATAAATTGAAGAAGAAACTTTGTCACGAGATTCCATTAGAATGCCCGCGACTGTAATTCTTGGCCTGTGGTCTTCATTTTTCCACTATTAGTAGACGTCATTTTCTAAACTGCTCAATGCACACGTCACTTTCGTTTCTCAATATCCTTTTCTATATGTAATTTATAGATCAAGTAATGCTGTTTATCAGTCTATATTTGGAATCGGAGCCCAAAGTTGAGGTGCCTACGAAGCCCAGGAATAATACTAAGTAACTTATCTTTATCTATAAAAAGCATCTTTTCTTGCTCAGGGTATCTCTCCTTTTAAGTATCTAAAATACAAAATAGGAAACAGGAATTCCTACAACGACTTATCTACTTTGACGTTATTCAATCTCATCGGTGGCATGCAGAAGGAAATTCCTGGACGCGATTGCATTAGTAATTTGCTTTAAACATTTACAAAAACTTAAATGGGTTCAAGTAGAAAAATTGCTGTTTATCGAAATAGTATGTTTTATTCAGAGAAAAGTAACTTATCGTGGCTTGTCTGTAATTTTATGTTTTATGTAATATAATAGTATATTACCTATATCTATGATATTACCCGAGAAGAGAGTTCAACGGAATCTAATATTAGCAATAGCGACATCTCGTACAAACAATACCAAATGAGCTAAAACAAAATTGCGGATCCAATATACAAGATGCTCAGCGACAAACTAAAATTTGCAATATTTATATATCTTCAAATTTAAAGAGCACGAAATCATCTTCAAACTAGATTATAATTCTGTATTGTCTAAAATGAACGACTTTCGAGTTATAATTCTGTATTGAGCCTGTCAGAGGGGAGGGAGCTACACTGAAAAAATAGAAATGAAATTATCTGTTCATTGTAGTTCCCCTCTGACGGGCTCAACGCAGAATAATATTAGATTATATTATCATAATGAATTTTTTGGTATCTTCAGATGTTTTAACCTTTAACCGTTGATTTTTAAAATTTCAATTCAATATATTGGTGATTTTCCGAGATGCACAACATCCCGCGACTCTTTGATTACAACAGTAAATTTTATTAGAATCTGGCCACTTTATGAAATGTCAACTTCAATTTTATCACCGGCATAAATTAAATTAATCTTTAAATTTGGAACGATAATAATAGTAATTATTATATTTCCTAACACTAAATGTGAAATTATCTATTCATAGCCATTGCTTTATGTTAATCTGTATTGGATTTGGTGTTCAACATGACCGCTGAACATGGTCGTGACTTCCCCTTGGATGAAACGAAGTCCCGATCCTGTTCACCTAGTAAAATCTGGTCAAAACTTAACCAATTCATCATTTCGAACAAAATATAAGTCTACTACCACCATTACTTTTATATTTCTGACATAGAAAGTAAAATAAAATCCTGCTGTGCAAAGATATAACAAAAAGTTCCAGACGATTTAATTTATTTTTTGGTTTTAACTTTTCAATAATAATGATTGATTGATTGACTGGAGAGCATCGCTATATATTTTAGCGGATCCGTTAGTTTTTGCCACACTGCTATGATATTTTAATATCAATTCTACTTGTTTTATGGCGCACGATACTTTTACCTCCCATTGTGCGTTGGTAACTTTTAATTAGAAATTTTTTGTATAAGCTTATTAGTACGTGCATCGTAACCCAATTACTTCTCCATCTTAGGAAAATGTGAACTTTTTGATCGTGTATTTGTGCTTTATTTATTTGTCGTTTGGCCATATATAGTCAAACATTCAAAAGTCGATTGTGTAAAGGTTTACTCGGTAGAACCGGAACTCTGTAAGGCAAAAAAAATTTTCTAGTCGTAAAATGGATTTTAATTGTTGGAACTGTTATTTATAATTAGAGGTTTCTTGAAAAGTCCGAAAGGGTTTATGGTATTCGACCTACGCCTATTACCATTTTTCTATTCTTGTCTGCAGCACGCTTCTCTAAGTCCAAAGAACCGACGGGCTATCTACATACAATAAGAGTCTTATAAAGACATTGCGTGGTAGGAGTATTTCTGCCTGTAGCAACTTCATGGGAACAGGTATATAACGCGTTTTCATTTTAGAATATTCACCTTACGGCATTCTAATTGTAGGATTGTCGAAGGCAGTGGAAAGGAGATGGATAATGGGCGGAGAATTGGTTCTTTCGAGATTTAGTTTACTTTCCAAGAGGTGTACACGTAGTTGCCACATTTCTTGCTCTTGCCTATTCCTTCAGCTACTGGTAATCTAGTTTTTGTTACAAATATACCAAAAGATTCGACTTATTACTGTAATCATTCCGCAATGGCCAAAGATGCCATTTAACCGTTTTGATTTTTATTCCAAGGTTGTTGTCTCTTTTCATAAATTTTAGATTTTATACGAAAACAATATTTAGCTTCTTGAGACAATTCGTAGGATGATGACCCGGTTTTAGACCAATTTTACATTATTTTGAATTCGCTCGATGATTTTGCCGACATTACAATAAATTCGCCAATGGATACAATAGAAATTCCTTTCTCTTTTCCCATTAACTATATATTTGCGGTTTTGCAGTAATCTAGCTTAAGCCATTCTTGTAGTTATTCTAATCTATCGAACAGTTATAGTTATATTTTAATCTTCAACTATTTATCTTCACCGAATTCAAAAGTCTCTCTGCCTCCGCGTATTAGCCGAAGAAAACATCTTCGTTAATTAATTTTATTAATTGATCGAGCGTTTCTTCAATTAAAACGATCGTCGTATAATTTGGTTTTCCTTCTTAATTAACTCGCAGTTGGTTCATAACCATTTTATTGTCGTTAATCTTATGTAACGATTGGTAAAGATGTCACACATATGCAAATTTCTGAATTCTAAATTGATTTTTATTGAAATCTTTTTTTTTTCGAACACTGAAATACTGTTGTATTTTGATTTAGCCGCATAAATAATTACCACCAAAAAACAGTGGTTCTCAAAAGTTTTTTTTTATTGACAAAACGTTTCATTGTTATCTAAAGTATTCTCGTCAATAGCGAGGTTTGGGATTTCTTTAAGTCGATGGATTACAAACAGTTCTTTCGTCTGTATTTGCATTCCTACCTGCGTTGAGACGAGCCGCTGAATTAGTTTACCCGGTGTGTTTATTTTTTTTGTGGTGGAAGTCTGAACAGGGCTACCAAAGCAGGTATACAAACTTTGGGTAGCTAGCTGAAGATTGTTGGCGGCTTAATATGTTCTTCTGGATAAATACTATGATTAACCATTTTAATTCTTGGACAGCTCAAATATGTAGTTAATTTTTGGCGTATAATCACCTCTTTGTTTCTTTTTCTTCTGGTTAATCGAATAGGGAAAAGATTAATGAAAACCCGAATTTTGCCATCGAGAGATTTCGAGAACGAGAAAACTTTATGGTCCAAAGAGAAGTGGATCCCTTATTTACTTTATTGGCTTATAAAGTGTTTTAATGGTAGAAAATTGACTCGAGATATAAACATTTTATTGCGTACGAGAATTTATTTGTTTATTGCCGGCATAATTTGTATTTTATTGCCTGCATTAAAACATCATCGTTTCAAATTTGGTAAATGTCTTTGTAGAAATATGTTAATTACTTATCTGACTGCAAATGGAAACAATGCAAAATATGGAAATTGAAGAAGCTTCATGGAAGATGAAGTATTTGACCAAGATGACGCATTTGTTTGTCTGCTATATTTGTCTTTTGCGATTGCAAAGTATGAATGAAATGCATTCAGTCCGTTATCATCGTGTGTATTCAAACAAATTCCATTATCAGTCATCCTCGCAATCTTCCACACTTGAATTTTGTCGAAAATAATATTCAAAGTACCATTGAAATCAATTAAGAGCTGACACAGTTTTACTCCTTTACTACTTTGCCTTAATTTGTGTAAATCGTGACGAAAATTATATCAGTTAGTCACTGTTTTATTTATAAAACGGAATGAACTACAAAGTTGTTAATATTACAATTGGTTTAATTAACCAAGTTTATATTCGTACAACTGCATCAATCAATGTAAAGAATTTACCCATAGAATTTCATTGTTGCAGTATTACCAATTTTGAAACTTGCTGATAAAGCTGCATGCCGATTGAATGAATGTCGGTGATTTTATTGTATCTAAAATGGAATTTTATAAGCTCTATTTGGTTTACGACGAAGAAGAAAATTTCTAAAACCAAAACAGTCCTTTTAGCGTCTTGGTGTGAAATTGTTATTCTACCTGTTGAATAAACATGGTTCCAGTTTTAGAAATGCACAAGACCTGCTTGCACCAAGAGCCAACACGTTGTCGAGTGATTGCGATGAAAATAAAATGGAGTGTCGAGAGTTTTATGAACAGTCAATTCAGCTCATAAATAGTAAGTAACACATTGGAGTTAATTTCGATGTGAGAAAAACGCATGGGAAAGAATCTGTCCATTTACGATGTACAGATGCCCCGAAGGAGGAATTCAATTCGGTAGCTGCAGTGGCGCTGATGAAATCGATCGGAAATTGCAGAACGCACGTAAAGGAAACATTAATGACCACAATTATTGGATTAATTTAGAAATATTTACGTTTATTATTACCACATAATGGCAAGAATACGATCTCGAAGGGAGTAATAAGCTGAATCGACATCCTGGTGGTGATATTAAGCATGTAAAAGCATATGTGTTGCACGTGGATGATGTGCTTTGACTATACAAACAGGAAACTCGATACTCGTCATTGCAGGATTTACCAAATGTGAACCTTATCTCCTTTTTCTTAACATTGATATTTGTCTGTCGGTTTCAGGATTGCCACTTCGTTAGGATAATCCGTTTGTATTACCGGTTCCAAAAACGTTGTCGTCTGGTAGTAGATAATTTTTTTTATTCGTCACCGCATGTTCACCAACCTGCGATTTCATAAATTATTGACCACATTTGGAATCCTCCCGATTGAAAATTAACAAATTTTGCGGTTTTGCCAAAGCCATCTGAAGATATCCCATTGTGTTCTGATGCATATGCGCACGAATCTTTTCCCGTTTTCTTCATGCAATTCCTGTATCTCGAACCAGGTGGCCTTTTGTGGGTCCCTACAAAAGAATACATTTCGATACCTGTCCCTTCCGAAACCTTTCTTTAAGTGATTGTACGACATCCAATCTGATTTAATCCGAATTGAGATCGAAATGAAAATTCTTCAAACCATTTTCGTCGAGCTCATTTACGTTAAGGTTTGTCAAGGATGTGATGGTAATTTTTTTTGTAATCTGTTTTTAATATCAGACATTATTTTTTATTGCGGGTCAACGAATTGTGGAAGCAACAGGTGGTTGTAATAGAAATGGTCGTTAGGACAAGAGAATTGGAAACTTCAACGATGGGTTAATATGCTAATAAATTCAAGAAAATTGGAATTCACTCATTTCCTCTCGCAAATTCCTCGTACATTTTTTGCATCGATTTGCCATATCGTCTTCGTGATGTACTGTGTCCTGTCGTTGGGTTGACATTTAGAAATGGTGGTTTATACCTCGAATAAGCTTCTGAAAGTATGATGTATTCGTTTTCCTTAATTTGATTCTGAGAAATTACATAAGCAAAGCAGTGGTTAGATTAATCTAAAACCATATGTGGCTTACAATGGCTTACAGCAGCAGCTGCGGTACATTAAAGCTGGTCACTTGGCGGAATGACCAGTTTATGATTTATTGTTGTTGAATTAATTTCCTCCTTTGTTTTGATTTCACATTCTGATGGGAAGAATCATAGATTTTTTTTTCTAATCTGCGACAAAAGCAAGTTTGTAAACTTCCTCCCTTTTTTTTCATTGTCTGCTCGGATGGTTCGAACACGGGTCCTACTTACAACGAGTTGCGATTTGAAATTCGATATTCCGATGGGTTCTTCGTCCACCCACTTCATGTAAACAAATTCGGAGAGGCCCGTGTCGACCGCTCGCGGTTCATATTTCCATACATGTGGAAACACTAAACCAACCTTTCAACATTTTGTTTTGACTGACTCGAAGATGATGGGTTGACCGAAGGAGAACGTGTGTACCTTTTCACTCGAAGAAATTTCTCGAGTGGATTTCGTTTATATTTTTGATAGGCAATCCATTCATGCAATCCTTCAGAACTCTTGAGACGTCAACGTATGTGATATTAAAGGTAAACAAAACTGAAGTGCTGTTGTAATAAGATGATCTCAATTTTTAAGGTCACGTTTTCTTTTCGTGGTGCTCCGATCACCGAGTCCTAACTGCGGGTGCATTGAGGCAGTCATAATTGGCATTGATGTTCGTCTTTGCGGTAGGGGTGAAAAATGATCCATGCAGTATTCTTCTCACCAAGATCGGATGTCATTGCAATAATATTTTTCAACTTTCAAAGTGAACGGCGGGCGCGACGGAGGATTTGTAAAAAATTAAGATTTTTGGCATCATCCGTAACCCACCAAATTGTCAATTGCTCCCAATTATTTTATTGACATCGCCCCCGCGTGGTTATTTTGATATTAACGACATATTTAATTTTTTATTATTCTATTGCATTGTTTCTTATTATCAAATTAAAGCTTACAGAACATAAACTGTGTTAATTAGTTGCTTTGTAATTAAAACAATTGCTGGTGGGTGTCGCCAACACCGTTGGAAGTCGATAAATTGGTGATACCCGACAATAACACAAATATGGCGTAGGGTTGGGTATTTTATTTTTGAGGTCGTTCACATCGCAGCGGAATAAAATATTGGAACATTAGAAAGTAATCAGGAATTTTACCATTATTTTGCCCAAGCCCAGTGGTGGTGGCGACTGGAAACGTACCAGCGAGGAGGCACCGACAAATATGGAATAAATTAAGTGCACGAATTACCGAAACACTTTTATTTTGCCAACATTTATGCACTCGTGTTTTTGACACTACATAATTAAGGAATCCCGAAAGAAATTTTAATGTGCATAATTTGGGTGCCGCTATATTTCGTATTTAATTAATTCTTAATTTGTACTTTTTCTTCAATTTGGTTCCGATGTCGGGATGCATTTTTCGTCCGCTCGGTCGCAAGTTGAGGTAATTTTTAATGAAACTCCTTTAATAATGAGATCTTAAATTGATGCCGTACATTAATTCGAATGTATAATTATGGCGTTAATTAATTTTGTACTAAGTTAAGTTGACATGAAATGAAAGTTGTTGTGGGTGTTTTGTGAGGATGACTTAAGCTTGTTTGAATGCAAAACCGGATTACCTCAGATTTCGATTATTTATCAAGATTGAACACTTACAAATTTTAATCGACCAATATTTAACATTTTCGTAGGTTTTAAGTAAATGTAGATCATTAATTATTTGAACTTCTTTTTTGTAAAGGTCGATGTTTTTATGAAAATGCCATGTTTATCAAATTTATTTGGAAGAAATCTTGTAATTTCTTAATTTGTTCCTATATTTTATGGTCGCACCTTCATTTTTGTTGGATTAATTCTTCCAGTGGGTCAAGTCGAGAAGATTGCTTATGGCCACCCAATGGACTTGATTGATTCAAAAACAAAAATTCGGCTTTGTGATTGGTACAGACGAAATCGAATGATGTAATCGGAGATAACAGCACTAGCATTAATTCAGTAAAGCCAGTACTACTGATTTTCAGTGAAAATCCAAACATTAAATTTGGCGGATAGCAACTGAAATTGCCAATTTGCTATCTTCACAATTTTGCAACTAATTTTCCTTTGTCAGGCCTTCCCAAATTCGGGAGAGTGAATGAGAGGATCTAACAGAATATTCAGGGAAATCTGCTGTTTCTGAGAGCGGTGTCGGCATCTCATTGCCCCAATGTTCATCGAACGAACAAATTCGTTAACACAATGAATAAATTCATAAATATAGTGAATTTTAGTTCATTAGTTGAAATTACATTGATTCTAACTGTTTTCTCTCTGGTTATCTACACTTCTGTGGTTTTGAATTATAATTTCCGAGATTTTTTTATTATATTCTGCTATTTTTAAATTACCAAATGATCTTTGATCTGAGTATTTAGTTTTTCTATCTATGATAATGAAAAATTCCGTTTCAAAATTACATTTTCATTGTGTTTATAAAATGTAAATATTGGCGTACCGATTATTAACATGACCGTTAAATATTGTCAATAATTGAAATCAATATTTAAAATTTGATAAGAAATTTGTAACAGCTGTGGGCACATGCTTTTTTTACGTTTCGGAATTTGGTTGACATTGTTGCACCCAAATGTACTTTCTGCACTTTTAAGGATGTTTAATGGGAATAAACAACAATGTGATCTCCTAACTTAAGCTGCGTCTTGTAGTCTTTCCTGAAGATTATCTAATTAGTGATTAGAGGTTTGGTACAATGGACGTCACCGAAAATAATCATTAGCACTTAAAATTCTGTTGAGAAAAGTCACGTAACTAAATGCAAAATAACTCCTTGCATACCAGACGAGATCATTATTCATTCACTCATAATTTACAAGATACAATAATGTAGGCTACCAGTAGCATAAGTTGTTATAGACTTAACAAAGAATCAACATAATTGTATTAAATTTTGTATAATAACCCACAAATACTTAAGAAATTTATAAATGGGATTAATTCCTATTCAAAGAAACCATTTTCGAATTTTTCCTTACGTATAATTTGCTTAATGATGTTAAGGAATTATGGCGCTTTAAGAATGGGGGTTCCGCATGGGAATGCTGATGGCGTTGTTTTTCATTCTTTCTGAAACAGTCATCCTTGTACACTTCCTCGGGGTATAACACACGCACCTCCACTTTTCGTCGGTTACAAGGTCTTCCGATCTACTTTGAGGACGTTTCGACTGATTTACCTCTAATAGGTAAAGAACATTAACTGGCTAATGTTTAGCATAATGGTCCATTTAATGTATAATTAGAGATTTCTGCGTTTCTTAATTGGGCTCATTGTCTTTACAAACGAATCCAATTATAGATATGACTTATGCGAGTAATTACGAAGCCGTAAATCGTTTATTTCACAATTGCAACTTAAGCACGCATGCAAAATCAATCATCCTATCGATAGTTTCGTTATGAGATATTTTTTTTATCCTATTTAAAATGTGCTAACACGAAATCGATAAAATTTAGTTTGATTTTATCAATTTAATGGTTCGTTTAAGATGTCGTAATTTTCCCTGCGGATTTTTTGATTAATGACTATTAAGTGATTGTAATTGAACTTAATTATCAAACAATAAACGATAAATATTAAATTATTACAATTATTATTTTTAAAAATTCGTACAACTTAACATTTGTGTTTGTTTGGTTCAGGTTGGCAATGCACAAAGCTCCGTTTGTGTTTCTGATCAATTAATTATTTTTAATTAGAAATTTAAAAATTGAACAATAGGTGATATGGGCGTATCTAATTTGTATTACAATTGTAATTTATTTGTAATTAAGTCAAAAATAAATAGAGTTAATTGAATATTGTAATTTATATACCACATACGTTTGCTTGTCTTTCAAATTCAATTGTTTTCTTATTTAAATTTATGGGTGTGTTTCTTCCTCCATCGGAAAGGAATATTGGAGGATTAAAAACTCTTCGCTAATTGCGTTGTTTGTATTCTTAAAAAATTGGAAGAACGGATCGACTGTTGCGATTCTCGTGACTGAGACAAATTGCGGAGTCGATCGACGGATACTCAGCATCGTGGATTCGAATATGTAAGGCACTGCTTTGTTCTGTGGATAAAGTAAATTTGTGCTTAAAAGGACTTACCTTAATGTTGCTTAACCGGTCTAAGTAGTGTGTAACAAAAGGAAAATATCGTTAATGGGCTTCCTAATGGATTGAGACGAGGTTGCTAAACTAAACGTGTCCGATAAAGTTCTTATAATCTATCAGTACCTTATAAATATCATAGACACCATCGGGCTTCTAAACGAACGGAAGCCAATTTATACAATTAATCAATTAACCTGATGGCTTCTCTCACGTAGATACCCATCCAGATGTAATTAGCAGTATGGTTTACAATTACCTCACCTTAATTAATTTGTCGTTATAATAAAAATTAATTGAATCCTTTTTGTTACAGCTGCACTGCCAAATATGTGGGGGAATACTGTCAGCACTTGAATCCTTGTCACACGGGCCCGGGTCCACGATGCCAAAACGGGGGATCGTGCCAAGTGCGAGTTTCGCCCGGTGCTTCCCCAAGCTTCACATGTCTTTGCCCTTTAGGATTTAGCGCCTCTCTGTGCGAAATTCCTATAGCAAATTCATGCGATGCCAAACCATGTCTAAACGGTGGAACTTGCTCGTTACGATCTCTCGAATACTATCAGTGTTCGTGTGCTCAGGGATATACAGGTGAGTTTTGAATTTTTTAAATTAATGAAGGAAGTCCAAGTAGTGGGAAAAGAGTTATCTCGATTTTGAATTTTTTTTTCTTGTAGGAAAGCATTGCGACAGTCGAGATCACTGTGCTTCACAACCTTGCCGCAATGGTGCAGAATGTACGTCTGTAGGAGATTCTTACAAATGCCGATGTGCGCCCGGTTTTACGGGCCTATCGTGCACGGACGACAAGGATGAATGCAAGCAGAAGCCGTGTAAACATGGAAAATGCCACAACACACACGGGAGTTACACGTAAGTTCTGTCTTTTGGTTATCTCAATTATCGGGTTTTCGTCTCCAAACCCTGTGCGTGTTTTCAATTTTTAAACCGATTATCTAACTTAGCATCGCCAATACAGAAGTTTTAACAAGTTGTACTCGAGTCCACTATCTTACGTGATCAATCAGAAGAGATAAATTGGGATTTCGTCATTTTTAATGAACAATACAAACAAAAGTTTCTTTTGCAAACGTGCACTGATGACAGGTTGATGGAAGTGGAAGATACATTAACTAAATTCAAAAAATCAGGACTTGTACCAATCAACGTGAAAGCTATGTATACATTTTTGATGCTATCACGAACTTGAATTATTACTGTCAAATATCAAGGTATTATTAGTCTAAATGTTACGGCATTAATTTTCAAAGAGCGACAATTAAAAATCGCTGTAGATTATTTTAATAATTTATTGATTAATTTTAAAGGCGAGGTACATTTTTCAAGTTTTTCTCAAACAAGTGGATTTCTTTGTTAGAAACTTCGCAATCTCTTCGGTTTTTGGTGAGGACGGCATACAATTTTTGTTCACATGTGATAGTCGAATGGAACAAGATTTGAGGAACGCCAAAACGCCCACTCGCCTATAATTTACATATTTATCGGCCTACCTGCCAATTACTTTGATTTCGGAGATGTTTTAGGAATTTCGAAAATTTTGTGAAATAATGCGGTTTGTGAAACAAAAAATATGATAAATATGGTGATTGGTAGGATTGCATTCCCGAAGCTTGTCTCCGTGTCTGTTGAGAACTTCAATGGGCAGTGTAATTTTACAGAACTAAAATTAGAGTTTTCCCCAATTATTAAAAAAAAAATTGATAATAATCATTTCTGATAGGATAAGGAAGAATATTCAGAGGATTGCGGTCACTTTGCTCAGTTTAAAACTGAAATTTTTCCAGAAAGCTTCAATTGCAATTCAGATTAGACAAGATTAGAATATTTCGAGTGGTGAAGGTTTAACAATGTATCGGGAAGAATAGAATCTGACTCGATTTGCTCCAATTCTATCAGTAATAATTATTGTTAAATTTGTTTACCAGCCATTTTTACAGAATATAAAATACAATAAAGGTTTTTGCCTTTTTGCAGAACTTGTCATATATTTAAAATTACGATTTTCAAGCAAAGGAAGTGCACAGGTCAAACTGTCACGGTTTAAAAAAAGAGCAATAAATCTAACCCTTATTTATGGTCAAACACCCATTTGTTTATTGTAACCATATATTTTTTTGGAGGGCACCGACAGAAGATAAGCGTATAACAGTTAGGTTTAACAAACTTCAAAATTAGAGAACCCCATAAAACATCTTCTCAAAATTCCACACTGAGGATAACTTCTCCACCAGATATAGACTAGATTCTAACCCTTTATTGTCTGTTATCACTGTTCCTGACCGTGGGGTCTGTGGGACAGTTCGTGGTTTTATCTTGTTCCATCCGGTTATATTTTTTAAGATCAATACTTTTAATTGTCCGGATGAGCCCCCCTCTCCAAATAATTCTTTCTGTTTAAATAGATCTAATTAGGTGGGATGTACCTGCTTGGCTGGTTGTTAAATTCCATTCACAAACTTTTTATAGTAAAAAGTTGTGTAAGATTAAGTAGATTAGGCATGAACGTCTATTTTTCCAATTAACCCTTTAATTATCTCAGTGTGCAAGAAAATCTTAGTTTTTCTTCTATTGAAGCTGTTTTTTGGTTTCTTAGAATCCTCTTGCAAAATCACAAAAAATACAAAATTTGCTTCGATTTACCGAGTATTCATTACCAGGTTCCGTTATGTCATTAGCATTTGGATAACGCAAAAAGTTCACTTTTCTATCCATCAGGTTGTTACGGTCAATTTGAGCACAATTTTCTATTACCGCAGTTTCGCCGGACAATACAATAGCGAATGTGTGTTTCAATTTTTTTTAATAAAAAATTTCTATAATCAAAGTATTTCTATTAGAAGTGGAAGGTAGATAAGGTAACTCGTTCCCACAACCTTCGGCTATCGTCTTAAGTTTCAACTTGGCCGAGGTTTGCAACAGGTTCTAATGAATATTTAAGTGGATCCGCGGCATCAAAAGCGAATTTTGATATAAAAATTCAGTTTTTTTCAAGTCGATAAATTTAAATGTTAATTAAATTGTAAGTCTGCATTACTTCCTCGTTTTTCATCGAGTTGCGATAAGTAAGAAGTAAATTGTTTTCTAAAAGATAATATTTTTTTGAAAGAAGTGTGGGACCGGAATTAATATCGATGCATTGTTCCTTGTTATCGTTTACGCATCCTGCCCAATGTTATTATCTTATCGAAACAATTAAAAGCTCATTAATCACTGTTTAATAATTATAATCTAAAAAAAATGGAATTGAAAATTGAAATGTTAGTGTTGGCAGCCTTGCGCGAAGGACCGTACTAATTTTGTTGAAGTTATTACTGAATGCTCCACATTATAATTAATTGTTTCTTCTCGTTAAATTTATTTGTTTGTTCTTAATGAAAAGAAAGGCGGTTTGCGTTAATAGAAGTTGAATAATATGGTAGTTGAAGTTGAGACAACCATCATAAACTGGGCATTTTCTTAATTGGAATAATTATTTTGTGTTGCTCAAGTTTTAGCCATTAATTTTCTTTGTTAATGTATGTTAAGCAGCCAGTAACTTGCTGCTCGATTATTTTATTTTCTTGTAATTCCAATAAATTAATTGCTGGCTGGTTTGGCGGTGCTAAGTAGAACGATCTTAGGATATTCTGCAATTTATGAATTCAATGTCCAGAGAGCACGAAACGAACATTCATAAATTACCTTTGGTCGTTAGAGGTAAAACTCGCTTTGTTTGTCCCCAGGGCATCGTGTGAGGTTAGGTGGAGTGGGCGTGATGACTTTACGGATCTATTCTTGCAATCACTTATACTAGTAATTGGTAATACGCCATTCACGCTATCCTTTTTTGTTACTTTATAACTGAACCTTGCAATATTTTGACGTTTGTTTAAGAATTCCGAAGTTTATTGTACGCCGTATAAAGCTTGCCAAATCAAAAATTCAAATTGGAATGGAAAATTTAACTTATGGGATTATTATCATCATCGATATGGTTGGTGGTGGTTCGCTTGCCCAATAATTGCTCTGCTCGAGTCAAAATTCGACCTCGTCTTTCCTTTTTGCTCCCTTTTTTCATAAGTGGATTTACCGTATAATTTCGACAACTTCTTGGCTAATTCAATTTGAAAACTCCAGCTTGCCCTCGCCAAATGCCATATATCAATCGGAATTATAAGATTTTGAACTTGGACCTTCGAGTTGTGCATTTCCTCGCGTGCATTTAATAACTCACATTTTCGGGTCGTTAGTCTTCGGAAATGGACTTAAAATTGCTTTTCCTTCCATCTCTAGATACCGACCTAAAATTCTCAATAAAATTATTTTAATAAAGCAATTAGAAAAAGTTCCCTCGCTTGCTGCTCTGGAATTATTTATCTAATTGCCAGTGATAGATCGCTGATGCACATTTCAACATTTCAAGTACGTGCATCTGGTTAGAATTGGATAATTAGCATTGAGATCAAATAGTCGATCTAATCACACACTTAAACACAAAACACTTAATCCATGTAGGGGAGAATCATCTTTTTCATCTAATGGTGGAAGTTTTTTTCCCATTTGCTTTATAAATTCTCTATTAAAATGCGTTACGGGTTGTTGTGGTTGGTATGCGAGGTCATTAATTTTTAAAGTGCACTTTTTCAAAATTAAGTGCTTTTATTATTTATAAATTTTTATTATCCCACTTTATTATAATTTGATTTAGGATTATAGTTTCGAGAGCTTCGCGTTGCAACTTTTCAGGTCACTTTTTATTGCAAGTTTCTATCCACTCGATGACAATTTTTATGTTTTCACATCCTATGTCCTACGTTGAACCCACGAGTAATAAAATACTTAAATCACGGGTTTAATTATGTATACACCCCCCCCCCTAACTTTCTCAAACAACATGAGGTCAAAGTGGTGTCTATCTTACGTAATCTTTTTGTTAACTTGATTAGAGAGCTTACCATAGAAAAGGACTTCTTATTACTTCGAAGACGAAAATTCTAAGTCTTGGAGAGAAAGGTTCAAGGAAGATGAGCGACTTTCAGAGAGTCGGAAAGAATGGTGATTTAAAGAGAGAAATTGAAAGCTAAGATGTAAGCCCTCCGATACTTCGAGACAAGCAGTCCAGGATTCAGGTTTTTCAAAGTTTGAAATTAAACATATTTCACGTAACGAGGCGAAGCAGGGAAATCGGAGAGAAGGAAAGGACAGTAGACGGCTAAATTATAACAGGTTATGGGCACAAGTCGTTTGCGAATTTTCAGTACAGCGAGTGACCAATAGGACTATATAATATGGGCCTTTCTTCGAACGGTTTATCATTTTTGCTTCGATGAACAACATTCATTATATTGACGAACTAATTCATAATTACAATGATTTTTTTCATGGCTAATACGAATTTTTCATCAATATGATGAATTTTGTTCATCCATCGGTGTAAAAATTATTAATTTTTATCAACTATTTTTTTCAGTGATGCCGCAAGGGTAAATGTTAAGGGTGCACTGGAGGGCATTCCATGCCCCCCAGACCCCCCGGATTGACATATAGATTTTGTGTATTGTGAAATCGGCTCGTGAGTTCTTAATTTTGCAATAGAGAATTTTTAAATTAAAATATTACGCGTGGAGGCAATCTCTGTAGAAATCTGGTGTATAAATGAAGGATAATCCTAAGTAATTAAAAAAAATTGGGTAAATTTGAAGAAATCTCGATTGTGCAATAGATTTCCTTTTACGGGATTACCTAGATTTCTTCGAATTTTTTTTGAATTTCTTCAGATTTTCCTTCACTAATACACCAGATTTCCCTACCCCGTGTAAAATTTTTATTTAAAAATTATCTATTGAAAAATGGAGAATTCGCGGGCTGATTTTACACTACACAAAACGTAGTTGTCAATCCGGGGGGTCTGGGGGGCATGGAATGCCCTCCAGTGCACCCTTCCTAACTTACCTTCGTGAAAATTATTACTCGTCATTGACAAACAAAAACGGGGCTTTTGAAGAAATTCAATTGTTAAATTGATTCTCTAATTTCTCTTGAAAAATGTGGTTGCGCTCACCACTTCAGCAGACTATTGTAAAAAGCAAAAAACTGAAATGTTGAAAGGGGGATTATTTTTTCAGAGTTTACTTTTATTTGGGATTGGGTATCGAATTTTTTTTTTTTCATTCAAAAGCGTTTATTCACTCCAGGATCTAAGCTTTCATTGCCAGTTTTATGATTTCATGAAAAATTAAGTAAATTTTTGTATTTTCAAATGTTTTATTCAGTTATTTTTCCGCAGTCGATCTACATTATTTATTATATAAACAAGAGGAGCAGATAATATTTGCCACAAAGGGTGCATTCGAGGGCATGGAATGGCCTCCAGACCACCCTGATAGAAGCCCACGTTATGTGTATTGTAAAATCGGCTCGCGAGTTCTCAATTTTACAAGAGGAAAATCGAGGAAATCTTGGGAGATAGAAAATCCGAGGAAATGTAAAAGACCCTAAAATATCCAAAGAAAAATTAGCCTTAGCCGGAAGTTTTTGCTTTACTTCAATGTAGATCGGCTGCGGAAAAATAACGGGCGCCAGATGGGTTGAATAAAATATTAGAAAATGAAGAAAACTTAACTTTTCATAAAATTATCCAACTGGCCTTAAAAGCAATACAAATAGCTTAGGGGGGTGGGATCGGGAATTAAATCTGCATAAAGCAAATGTTTTCAATTCAGCTGATCCGAATCAACCACAATAAAGCGCAGACTTAAGTTTCATTAAATTTTTGGACATACAGAAAAAATGAATAAATTTTGATCGAAATTTTTGAATCCAAAATGTGCAAAACCAATATTCAAATTTGAAATTGCCATTACTTTCTATTTTTTTCTCACACGCGAACAAATTTCTCAACAATTAATTTGATGTCTAATTTATATTATAATTATGTATACAAGATTTTTTTAATAATATCATATGCACGATATCTTACAACCGTTAATATTTTTATTTCGCCATGTTTTTATAATTCGTTACAAATTTTATGAAAAAAAGACGCGCGTTAAGTCGAACGCCTGCGCATTTTTTGCACATTACGAAAACTAATTTTCTCATGACCGGTATATGCGGTATGCAAATTACTCACTTTGTCAAATTTTTAATGAATTTTGTTCTTATGTAAATTGTTGCGTTATTTTACTTCTAAACATTATTATTATGAATTATGGACCCTTTTCAGTATATTACATTACCTATGTATGCATGTAATCCTACGCGTAGCTTTTTAAAATTCCCTCTTCGTTATGTAACGAACATCCTGTTATTCAATTAAAATGGTATTATCCTAAAAGGATGCAAGAAAAATAATTTGAATTTAAAACTTTTTATGGTTTTCGTAAAAGTGTAATTAATTTAATTTATTTAAATAAATTCGTAGTTTAATTGAGAGCATGGGACTTTTTTTTAAAAGCTTTCTTGTTAGCGAGTACCCACAAGCTCTATCGTACGTACTTGCATTCAGACTATAAACCACAAAATTTTATACTATAAGGAGGAGGCATGAACTTATTTTTATGAAGATTATTATAATACCGCTTATTCTTGTGGGGCCTCTATCTATAATGAAGGCATCGGTCACGATTCATGTTTCCAAGTGTTATTTATAAACCACATATGGTATAAGAACAATGTCTTAGTGTCGTGTACATTGTTCATTCAACCCGTGTGTATGGATTTTTGTAAAAATCGTAGAAATATCGGAAAAATTACACCGGTCCCAATTACGCTCCACGAGGTACTCCACGACTTAACCTGATTTTTAAGTATTACCGAAATAAAAGCTTCACGTAATTGTCTGACAGTTACAAGATTAAATAATCGATCAGATATACATGTGCAGTTATTTGCATTTATAATTGAGGTCGACGTTACTAATGAACAAGTGTAATTAGTCTCTCGAAGGAACCGTTCGAAAACGAAGTTGATTAACGAAAAGAAGAGATAATTTAACAATTTTGCGCTATGTCTTCCACATAATATGGTAATGGAATAATTAATGCGAGTTGGTTGTTAATATTTCTGGGTTATGATGGAATGAATGTCGATTATGGAGTACCTACATTAATTGGTTCTTTTGGCCAATAAAAATAAACGTCGTAAAGGCGGTTTGAAGGCGTTTTTATTTTGTTTCGAAAGATTATGTAGATTAGTGCGCAGTTTTTTATGTGGTGGGTTATTAAACGTGCTTCACCTTATCTATCGTCGTTGTCGAGCTGAAATTCTTTGAACCCGCCAAGCTTTATTGTCCGATTGTGCGTTTGATATCCAGCCTTTATGATTATTCTTTTGACCTAACCCAAGCAGGCCTGTTATCGTCCATTTCTAATGGTTTCGGCGGCCACTTGTGGAAGTTGCCTAACCGGTATGCACCACCACAGCTTTTCACCACACTTCGTAACTTAAACCTTCGAGATACATCAATGATCGACAAATTGCAGCTAATTAGTTTTTGCTCATTTGTAAGTGTTGGATCGAAAAAATCGAGATCTACATTCTCACGAAACTGTTAGCATACAAAGTGCATTAGTTTAATCGCCGAGATAAAAGTTGAGATTATAATCAAACTGTCGAGAGATTCTTATGAATACAATTGAATGCCATTGGAAAGGTTAAAATCATTTGTTCATCTCTCAACGCCGTTACACTATTGGCAAGTCGTGATGAGCGCTTTTCATATCGTTTTCCTATAGGCGTACTCATATTTACTTCATTGTACCTCAACTCGTGCTTTTAATTCTATTGAACATGAAAGAAGGCGAGATGAATATCGATGACAATTTCAACTCGAAGTGAAAATTACTGAAACTAATCCTTTACTACTTGATCACGTTTAAATTTTATTGGAATTCCAACGGGTAATGGATATTGTGCAGACGAAGGATTTGCTTTCTCGGCGGTCAAATCCAACCAAGCGCGTCCTTTTCAAAAAATCGCGAAACCATTCGGGGCAACATTTTTATTTTACTTTCGTTCATCCTTCGACGACGTTAAAGTTTACGATGCATTGCAAAAGAAACATTTTAATGTGATCGCTTTTCATTACATGGTTAATTATGCCATCATATGATTTATGATCTCAAAAGTTGGTGCCAAACAACAGGTTTCCAGTTAATGGATTGTGTCCGACCGAAAAGGCAATCGATGTTGAGTGAACTTAACATACACAAATTTGACATTTTTTGTATGTTACATCCACATATATTACAAAACGAAAGTCATTCTGATCGTAAGTGCTTCGGCTGCAATGGCTAAATAGAAAGTGATTTGGGTATAAGTTATTGTTTTATTACATTGATAGCAATTTTAGATTTAAAACCACACAATTAGAGTTTTATAATAATGCTAAAACGAAAGTGAAAGAGTTGGCGTGAGATAATCTCGGTTTCAAGTTCGAATAGAAATTTTTCGGCTGATGGGAATATTAAAAATTAACCTTATTTAACTTTCGTTGTTACACATTTAATTTTGTTGAGCAATAAATAATTTGCCCAATTTGGTCTTGGTAGCTTTTTTGCTTTAGGGTGGAAACCGATGGTAGCGTGCTACCTGACTTAGCCCTCTCAGTTTTGACCAGGTTATTAAATCTTTATTTAGCATATCAATTTTTTCTCTTCTTGCTCTGGACATTTATGGCCCCTAAAAAATATTAATTAGAAAGTGCCACTGTACGTTGCTTAACAAAATTTACAACTGCTTCCATTTTTCTAATTTTTTAATGGACCTTTTGGACTACTTTTTGTATGATAAATTTTTTTAATTATCTTCTCGGATCTTGTTCCTAGTGTTTTCGTCTTTTGAGTGTAGAAGACGGAAACTATTTTGATGTCCAACAATTCAAGTTTGTTGTCAAACCAGTTTAGTTTATGGTAGGCATCTTGAGAACTCTAATTGTTACTTTAAACATCGGAGCGACTGAAATGTAAAATGCTCCAAGCAAAACATGAATATTTTTTCTACAGGTTCACAGGAAATACAATTTTATTGACATCCTCTTTTTGGACGGAGATCAATCTCGATGTAATGTGGAAAGAAGATTTTTATTGGTTTTTAATGCCCATCGCATGGTTACCGATTATAAGATAAATGAAATGAAAATGATAATAATAATGATGATCGTGCAGATTGCAATGACAATGGAATGCGATGGCCGAATGCAGAGTTGCAGTAGCATTAATTACTTGAACAATGTCTAATAGATATTGCACGTGACTTAATAACGGTTTAAATTGAAAATAACATTTGTATTATCAGACATTCAAATGATTCCATCTTGCCCACGATTTTGCCTTGAAAATTGGTTCGGTCAAAACGATGCACCTTTAAATTACAATAATTAAAAATTTAATATATTCTTTTTTCTGTCTTTTTCTAACGTCATTGTTGAATTATCGAAACTCCACCTGTTGTTAAGATGAGATTGATTTACCCACGAGCGAAATTTTTAACATCTGCCGAGATAATTATTATTGTAGTACAGCAAAACAACAACATTAGAATTTAAATTATTCTTCTCTTCTTCTTCTTCCAAGTGCCTGATGGGGTTTCCCTGACGTTGATGAAGTGTAAAAACTGAGCACAACAGGCAGATAAAGTTTTTGTGAGATGTAAATTGCATATCCTGTCCTTAAGAGGAACAAAGACGAGAGGAAGTAGTGTTATGGTAATTGTAGATGAACTGTATAACCAAATTTATACCAACTCAAAATAAAGCTTATTTCTGGCAGGAGATTTCGATGGGCGAGTAGCAAACAAACCGGAAGGAGAAAAGTTAAATCACAAGACATTTTAGACGAAAGCAATTGGTGAGGTACAGGATATAACTTATAAAAGATGACAAACACAGGCGGAAATACTAGATAAATCAGGAAATGAAGAAATTTTATCGAAAACAACAAAATTTAGTTAGAAATAAAAGTTTAGATAAATTTTTATAAGATTGACCTCACCGGAAATACCGCAGATTCCCTATCATTTCGTAGAATTTCCTAAGATTTTCCTTTCAGCTTTCCTCAGCGATATCTCTCTCGCGTCAAGTTCTTATCTAAAAATTCTCTATTGCCAAATTGAGAACTATCGAACCGATTTTACACTACAGAAAACGTAAAGTGTCAATCCGGGGGGTCTGGGGGGCATGGAATGCCCTCCAGTGCACCAATTGCTGTATTGTTAAAAAGAGAAGGGGAAGAAGAAATACATGGAGTTTTTACTCCTTCTCTCCATTTTGCATATATGATTGGCTTGGGGCTATAACCTGTTATAAAATAATCCTTAGATTTTAGAAATGCTCTCTCTGTTTCTAAAAAACATTACTCAGTTTAACGTTTTGATTTTATTTTCAGATGTACGTGCGACGAAGGCTTTACAGGACGCGATTGCGAGACGGAGTACATTCCATGCAACCCTAGCCCCTGTGAAAACGGGGGAGTTTGTCGGCAGAAGAACCAACACCGCTACACTTGCGACTGCCCTACCGGTAAGTGACTAAAATTTCGAAAAAAGCACCGACTTCCAATTAAGTTATCGTGTGGTTAATTTTCAATTAACTTGCAATTCGAAAAATTCAATTAAACAAATTGAATTAAATTAATTTGGGAATTAAAATCACTGGAGCGCTAAAAAGCAATTCGAAAGTTTTTTGTTAAACGAACTGCCGAGAAATGTAGATTCACGAAGGGATTCGACTTGAAACAATGGAAGATTTTGTGGTTAACATTGACCGAAAGAATAATAAGTGTATCATTGTGAGATGATCAAGATGAATTCTTTTTGGATTGAACATAAGCGACTTTTTCTGAGCCGGTTCAATTCTGAATTACATTTTTTGCTTCTCCAACTCCAGTGACGGATCACTCAATAAATCATAACCATTAAATTTCACAAACCATATACGTAAATGCGATCCAAGTTGCGATAACCTAATAATAAAATCGAACATGCAGTTCAACTATGATTTTATATTTTATGGTTGCAAATGCAAATTCCGTGACTGTAACCCAAGTCCAATCCATGTTATAAAGTGAGCTCGACACATGTGCAGTGATGTCATTTGTGTATTACGTTCTTGTAATCCTCGAGCTACCATTCGATTATAAATTATTATTTAACAGTCTTGTCTGGTCCATCAGTAATATTTTCGAATATTTTGATGTCATCATCTTCTGCACGAAGAGACACGTTGATTGCATTAATGCACGTTCGCATTTTTTGATAAAATCACCCAACAACATTTAGTTAGGTGTTCCAGTCCCATTTATTTTTTGGAAGGTTGTTCGGTCTTCGCTTTATGCGCCAAACCAGTTTACCATTTGAAGAATCGTCAAGTTAGAAAATGCTATTGAAATTTTCTTCGGAGATTCTTGAATGATGTTTTCGAATGTCGTGCAATTTTTTTTATTCTTTTGGTTTTGTTGAAAAAGACGGCCAGGCTTCATGGACCACCATTATTGACAATGACTCGACACCGCTTTGTTTTTATCTTGCATTCATTAAAACTGCGTTTTTTACTTTTCTTTTCCTAAATTTTAAGTGGGATATGCAAAAACCTCCAATTTCATATAATGAGACGAAGGAATTGGAGTTATGCCAGCCAAAAATGCTCTCGGGATAATATAGAAAAATTGGATGGTATGGAAGAAATTAAGAATATTTTTCGGCACGAGTGGTTACTGAATGTCGTAATACATTCGAGGGAGTAATTTCTTTCGGGTTAATGATTAATTGACACCGAGACAATCAACATTTTTTACTGTTATGAATCAAAGTACGAGTAACTGGATCGATGAGTTGCACACCTCTTCTAGCATCCTTTCTACTTTTTCTATGATTTCAACCTTGCGTGCGTATCTTACTGTGACTTAAACTTGGATTACAAAGATTCAATTGTCGATTAAATGAAAGGTGGATGGTTTTATTTAATGTTATTGAATGTTCACTTTTTAAAATTATACATCTGACCTATATTCGTGAATAGTTTTCGTGCAATTATTTAAATTATGTGTCATTATAATAACTTTTCGATTATTCTCACGTTTTTAGTCCATATGTAGCCTACTATTTTTGCATTAAGAATAAATATCGCACTAATGGATTTTTTATTGGATTATGAAATTTTAATTTTAAAGGTTGAGTATCGCATAGAGCTGTACTTATCGATTTCGATTTTAAATTATACATTGGAACCCGATACTATCGTTTTAAAATTGAAAAACTTTATGTAACTGTACCTACTCGAGATACAAAGAAAAATATAAATTATAACTCTTAACTTATTTAAAATGGTAGAAAGTTTGTTATAATTATTTAATTGAAAACTAAAACATATACCTGTAAGTTATTGGCGAAAGGAAGTTTTCTTAATTTGAACGTCTCGATACAACAAATCAACCAGATTGCAATCAGTCAACCCTCGTTTTAACACTCGAGTGGGCGCACATTAATGTGACACTTTGTATAATCGACAAAAAATTTTAATTTTGCATTTCCGCTCCATTTGCACTGCTTCCTATCTCTTGCTGCAACTTTACCAGCGGCGACTCGTAGTTTGCTACAGTAGAGGGGCAAAACCTACGACCCTGCACACTACCTTCTGGTTCTGCATCCTCGAGGTCCATACATTTTAAATTATATATTGAAACTCGATACCATGTAACAACTCCAGATACAATGAAAAGTATAAATTATAACTTATTTTAAAGTGGTAGAAAGTTATAATTATTTAATTAAAAATTAAAATGTAGATCCGAGTTATTGGCGAAAGGAAGTTTTTTCTAACAAACCTACTCGATTACCAGTCGACCCTCGTTTTAACACATGGGTGGGCGCTCATCGAAGTGACACTTGGTATAACCGAAAAATCTAAATTTTCGATTGATTACAAAATAGTGGGATCTTGCACCCTTTTCGTGTCTAAATTGAAAGAGTTATCCGAGGGTAGGTACTGGAGAGTCCTTAGGGGCCCGATAGCTTTGTGCTAAAAAAACGGGAAATGATTTATTGTGTATTCATAGTTGAAAGTATCCTCTGCACACCCAGTAGTATCTCAAAATCTTGGGAAATTTTCTATGCTGATGCAGTAATAAATTTGAGCGAACTAGCCGTTTCTGAAAATATTATTTTCGTGATCGTAGATAACCGAAAGTATTTATTAGAATATGCTTGATTAATCAGAAACTCGTGCTTTTCGTTTGGATATGATCACTTTCACGTGTTTACTGGTCTGTAACGAAAGAATGTTTAAAAAAACCGCATGAAATCGAAGAACATATTGGCGCAGTCGTTAGGGATGACCATCCGATCTGCGATTCTCAAGTCGTAGCGAATTAATGTTGGTTACTGTTAGACAAACTCGAGTGTACATAATGGTGATGATTACAATGGATTAATATTACAATAGGAGAACCAAGTTTGTTGTAATGTGCAATAAAAAGGAGAATTTGCATTTACATTGCAGTTACACTCGGTTATTACGGTCGAACAACAACTATGAACCGAGTTGGTGAGGTTACACTATCACAAGATTTTATACATGCGATTCTAATTCCACTACGAATTTCCTTATACTTCCTGCTGCTTTGAAAATGCATGAATATCCGAAACGAATGAATCCTTCATAGAAAATTTTACTTTATGATACAGTAAAAAATTCCAGTTTTAAAATTAACTTTAAATTACTTATATGAAAGGCGTGTAATGAACGTCGTATGCTAACTTGTGCACCCATGCAAGAATTGTAGTTCTATTACACCGTAAAAAATAATTTTTATTTTTAATGGCGACAAGTAATGGCGAAACATTTTGAAATGTCAAGTTACAACAAATTTCCATTAGCCGAGGCGTTTGATTTTGCGAGATAAAACATCCAGTTCCATTTTTCTTCTCTGGGCATTGTAGTCTGCCTTTTGCGTAAAACCAGACGAACACTTCTTCGCATATGCACGTGGTTGTCATCAATCAGCTCAACAAGTGAGCCAGCCGCGCTCCTGCAGAGTTTTTGAGATAAAGCGCGTTCTAATCGAGAACCGGAAAGTAAACAAAGTGTGGTTTTTTCTTGGAGGTCACATTTTGTAAGATGAGAAAATTGACAGAACTTATTTAAAGTAAACACGTAAATTATTTAACCACATAACGATCCGACTAGGATTTAGCCGGAAGGTGAAAGAAACCACAGTTGGAGTATCTCGAGCTGCACAAGTGATAACCATACGATATGGACCAACTTGCGTGGGCACGTTGATAGTAGTCGTGGGAAAAACAATTGCTTTCGATTTAGTAATTTTTGTTTTATCGAATCACTCGCAACCAATCTGCATTTGCGTTACCAAACACTTTTCCAAACACGTACCAACCGGAGTTATGAATAAAATACAATTAAAATGCCGGAGTACTTACCAAGTTCTTTTACATGTGATGTAAATGTTATGATAAATATTAAGCTTCCGGATTTCTTGTCATTAATATATGATGTGTAGTTCATTCAACTGTCTTTACAATTTCAACATTACGAAGTAAAAAATAATTATGGGCAACATTTTTTTCATGAACGTAATTGTTTAGCCAGCTCCATTTTAATTATTGCTAAATTTAGAATCGGATTTATGAGTTTGGTTCTCACTGATGTGCATGTGCTGCACACTGATGTTTATAATTTTTATTCTCACAGTGTCAACCAGCATCGGGACTCCCTGTCCCTCCCCCTAATGTGGAATATTAAACTGCTGTTTGAAGATGTTCAAACATTTTTTAATTAAAACTTACATTATCTTTTTATGTTCTAAAAACAATGTAGGCAGGAAGTATTCGTTCTCATCGGAATAACATCTAATTTTTTAAATTACATTTCCAAATTAGAAAAAAAATCATGTAAAATGTTTTTTTTTCGTTCAATACATTTAAGGTAAATATATTTCAGGTCCAAAGGTTAAACCATTGCTGAAGGCAATAATGAAAAAAACGACCGTTATAAATTGTTAGGTTTATAAAGAATGCTAATTGAACAAATCATTACAATTTTTTTTATTAGTATTCAATCTATCACCAACCAGTTCGACTTATTGCAAATTAAATTGTTCCGTATTTTTTTTTAATATCCATTAGTATGATATTGACAGGCTTGGTGCACCCCTTATTTTGTTTGCGAACGGCTGCCTACGGGCGGAATGATACCGTATTGAAAATTCCCATTCAAAAATCGATAAATCGATGAAACGGGTGTTTGGCAAACAGTTTCGTTTCTCTCTGCCTATTGCAGTGTATTATCTAATTAATGACGCGCATTACCGAATTAACGAGAGAAAAGTAATTTTAATCGAATTCAATAGGTAGGTAATTATTTTTTTGCTTGCAGAAAAATTGACGTGTTTTATTTGGCGCAAATGTACTTTTGGCGTCGACTTATTTTGAAGAAATTAGTAAAAAGAAAGATGAACAAGAAGGAAGGCGTACGTCAAATTTTGTTATATAAATACCTTCCAGTGCATCAGTTGAGTTATAGCTGGAAACTGAATGACTCGGAGGAAAATAGCAAATAATACACTGGAGGGTATTCCATGCCCCCCCCCCCCAGATCCATCGGATTCTATTGATAGATAGGTGAATCGTGCTTTAAACTTATCAGAAGTCAATGTTTGATTTAACGTGCTAGGCCTTTCCCAACACGGATCCAAAGACCACAGATCAGGATACCCAAGGTAGAATCTTTTGCTATTAGGTCGCCAGGCAGCACAGCACAGGGGAGAAAGCCTTTCAGGATTTGCATCGCTTTCATGAACACCGTACGACATACCCCAGCGTATAGTGCAACTTACTGACACCGCCTACGCCATAGATGTCCTAAGCAGCCAACGACGGAAACCACGCATTTCCCGAGGGAGAGTAGATGAGGCTGGAAATTCAACCTCTTGCTAAAAATTTTGGTTTAAAATTTTATTGAAGTTGTTTAGCTAAGCTCAGCTAAAGCATCATTGTACAAGTGGCTTACGACTTTTTTTGATATCCTAATTTTTCTTCCCGTTCCCATATATTATTGCTCTTTTTCTTTCGCATTTTTAGCGTACGGCTAACTTGGGCTCATAACCTGTTATTATTTGGACTTCTGTACATTTTTATCATTTACGCAGCAAGAGGGGGCTCGTTCTGACGTTTTAATGATTTAATTAATTTGAAAGACTTTATAATTGGATGAATACTTTAAGTATTAAATAATTTGATTATAATGTACATTTTTGCACTGGCGATATGTTGCTTTTGTTTTAATTGGAGATACGTAAAGCTGTGAGCCTGTGACTAGTCAAACTAGTTAGGTATATTGTATTCTATTGTTTTCTGGAATGCAAAAGTAGTCGTTCTAAGCTTTACATAGTAACTTCTATTTTAAATAATTATGTATACTCACCCCCCCCCCCCCCGGTACACTAACAATGTTACTTTTTTGAGTTTATATATGATTTCGGCTGTTCAAGCACAGGAACTGCAATTTGTACAAATTTTTGATAGCGGAATTAAATCCCATTAAACGTTGGATTTGATTTATTGCATTTTTGCTTGTAGAAAAAAGTTACCTGATGAATTTTTTGTAACGATCAACATACATTTGTACATACGTATTCATCAAATACAAGATAAAGACGACAAACGATCATCAATTTTGCGTGATGTGTCTTGTTTGAAAACTATATTATCCATCCATTATAAAATGAAAACGAATAGAAAACTCAAGCACGAAGCGGTGTCGGACATGTCTGGTTTATTCAATCTTGGCGTTCTAAACGTGTTAACCCTCGGGTGGTTCCCGCGATTTTAAATTGCAAACTTATTAATCTGAATTGGAATTCGGTGCCGTAATTACCAACCATAACATTAAAAATAACGACACGAACTGTTACGTTTATTAACATTTTTTATTTGCAGGATTTCGGGGTCAAAATTGCGAAGAAAACGTAGACGATTGTCCGGGAAATCAGTGTCAGAATGGAGCTACTTGTATTGACGGTATCAATAGCTACACCTGTCAGTGTCCGTCCACTTATACCGGACGATATTGTGAGCACGACGTGGACGAATGCTCGTTAAGGCCGTCGGTGTGTCAGAACGGCGCAACTTGCACCAATAGCATAGGTGGTTTTTCGTGCATTTGCGTTAACGGCTGGACGGGGCCGGATTGTTCCGTCAACATTGACGACTGTGCAGGAGCGGCGTGTTTCAACGGTGCCACATGCATAGATCGAGTTGGAAGCTTTTATTGTCGCTGCACACCCGGAAAAACTGGTAAGTTTATTTTTCGCAACGAATTGCCCATTTGTTCGTGGTTCTATTGTTTTTCAATCATGCTTGTTGATTTGATCCAACTTACATGCTTGTTTGATGTCAGTACAACTGAGTATTGTTACACGAATCCATTTATAAAACAGGAATATACCAAGGTGTGGCGGTATGTAAGAACTAACATGTCGCATTTAAGTTTCCGATCACGAAGATCTTTTTCTTACCAATCTTCTTGGATGGTGCATCCATATACGCCATAATTCATATTCTGCAATGGATGGAGCGAGCACGCCTCGCTCTAAGCCCAAAATTGACCACCCATGCGTAACGACCGATATTAAATACCCATCAAGAAGCAATTTTGCAAATTTTTCATTTGTTTCCCTTCTTAAATGTCATTTTATTTTAATGACTGGCTCACCGCAAGGCTACTTTAGGTCCAACATATTGCCTATCAATTAGTTGGCCAAATTACAGTTTTCTCCCAAAAATACAAGTGGAAGACGCACGATAATTGTCGCTTTTATTTTTAGCTTCTTATATTTGCCTTTTTGTTCTTTGGAAGAGTAACACCTTAATTTTCATGTTTCACGTTTTTGAATAAATGCACCTGTTCTTCTTTCCGAGCTGTATACCTAGGAAATTGTTAAAACTGGATTTAACGACGTTTTAATTATAGAAATTTGTAATTTCAATTAATTATAAGGTTCAGGATACGAGAACTTCTTTTGTTACCTGTTATTTTACCATGTTTGTCAAAGTGTAGCTGTTTTTGTGTTGTTAATTGTAAAAATTACAGTCGTGATGTGTTTGCCAGATCGATTCATTTACATAACGTATAATTATTTCTTGAAAGGACTCCTGTGCCATTTGGACGACGCCTGCACCAGCAATCCCTGCCACGCGGATGCAATTTGCGATACCAGCCCAATCAACGGTTCCTACACTTGCAGTTGTGCTTCTGGATACAAGGGAATCGACTGCTCGGAGGACATCAACGAGTGCGAGCAAGGTGAGTTATTTTTTTCTCGATGCCTTTGCAGACAACATTTGTAGTTATAAATACAAACGACCTTTTTATACATTAAGCCAGTTAATATCCATCGTTTGGACACGTTTTGCAGAAAAAATTTGTAAATCTTTACCATATAAATATCACCCATGATAGTTGTTAGCACTTGAAATAATTCCTGCTGTGTGAGAAACTTGTAACTATAAATTTTATACGATAACAAGCCAGCTCTTATACTTACGATTTAATATGTATTAATTGTATTCCGTGTTAACAACATAAAATTTTAATTATTTTATTGTCGTATAATATCAGTTTCAGCACTTTTATTGTGCAGTAGTAAAATTCTCCGTTATTTTTTTTTCTATCCTATAAGCGATGGAATTTTTTACACTTCGCCATGATATATGTCTGTATAATTAATTATCTGAAAATAATCGCGACTTCGAAGCCGCAACAATAACGAATTTTTTAATTCGCAGCGGCTGGGAAAATTTAAAAGAGTGGCGCCCGAGAATCGATAATGTTATTACGTTGTTATAATTTAATGGCAGAAATAAAACTTATCGTGTTTGATAGCAGAAACGGTGGCTAATCTTCCACATTTTTCAAAATTGAAACCACTTAACGCACGAATTGGCGCCTTTCTGGATAGGCGAGACCGAGCTGGTTCATCAGACACTCCAACGTCGCCAATTTAATAACCACTATAACATAATAGTCTTATTGAAAATTTTCGAAGAGATAACTTTCTGATATTCCGTATTCTGTAGTTGGATAATGTCATGGTGGCCATAAATCGTAATTTGATGGTTCAAGTTTTTAATCCATAGGAATTTTAAATGATGCAAAACAAATTGTTTGTAATAAATTATAATTACGGTGTTTGTATGTTTTAAATATCACGATCATCGTCTGATAAATGTCGCTTTTACGATGAAGAGAATTTCAGTTTATATTTTATAATCTTGTTGTGTATTGAGATCGCAACGAAATTAAGTGGCAGCAGTTGGACATGTACTTAGTATTATGGGGGAAAAAGTAAAAAAAGTTGCGATTTCAAAAGAAGATTAAGTGGACAATGCGCAACAATGGAATTCGAAAATGTGGGGTGGTTATGAAAACTAACGAAGGTTAATGCTATGGATTAAGATAAAATCGAACTTAAAAATACAAGAGCGACCCACATGCACTTAACATTTTGTTAGACGCGGCTTTTGTGATTTATTTCTTTTTAAATAATTTAATTACGTTAGTATACGTCACGGAAGTATCTCCTGAAAAGTACGGAGTAAACCTCCCCCCCCCTGTTTTTAAACTGAAATTAAAAAAAAAAGCACGAAATAGTAAAACTCATTTAAATTCTGCATTTATTTTTTTCTACACATAAATTTTCGTAACTGAAACCTGCATCAGATTAAATAATTATTAAATCTGCATGATTGAATTAAATGAGAAAAAATAAGCATTTTTTTGCCATTTAAAGGTCATCGAAATCCGGGTCCTAATATGGCTGATAATATTAATAATTTTAACTTCCTCATGATTGTACAAGATTCCCACTCAAACTTTTCCAGGTTTTCGGTTACTAAATTGAAGATTTTCCTTGGCTTACAATTGTATTTTGTTTCTTCAAGTTTCAAAAAGTTAATTTTTTCGACTTTCGCTTAAAAATTATAAATTTCCCGATTTGTACAGTTTTAACCCTTAATCGCTATCGTGCGGTCACTGAGACCGCATCAAGTTTTGATATGTATTTATTTTACGCTACGTTTGAATTAGTAATTATGGGTTTTAGTACCTTTAAGTTAGATCACTCCTAGTATGTTGACAAACGGGGCTGGTCAAAAGTTGCCTTGTTTTATTTATAGAAGAGAAACAAATAAGCTAGCGGTCTCTGTGACCGCACGATAGTGTTACTGAAATTTTTATGCTTCTAGTAAACGTCCCATTTAAAGATTATAAACTATCATTATTAATTGTTCACACAACTGTGTAAAAGTCTAACCCCCCCAATATCAATTTTTAATTTATATATAATATTAATTCCTTTTCGTTTTTAAAAAAATGAACAAATATTCTTCCTGGTCGTGTGCGATCTGCATTTGCGATAAATTTCGAAATGCGTAGTTTTAAAAGCCCCGGAGCAGATATTCATCGGCGTAAACCAATCTTAATTAGAATTCATAAAAAGCAAAGCATGTAATTTCATCTCAACTGTGCAAATTAGCATTAAGAGAGTCTTGTTTCTTTTATTATCGAGTATGTATCGCGATTTTTAAATATCGAACTTCGTGAAAGACGGAAATACCTCGTCGATAATGTTATGTTGTTCTATATCTAAAGAGGAAATTATATTTCAGGATCGCCTTGCGAGCACGATGGAATTTGCGTCAACACTCCTGGTAGTTTTGCGTGCAATTGTACGCAAGGATTCACCGGTCCTCGATGCGAGACAAATGTCAACGAGTGCGAGTCGCATCCTTGTCACAACGACGGATCATGTTTGGACGATCCTGGGACTTTCAGATGCGTTTGCATGCCTGGTAAGTGAAATTTTTTAATACGCATGCATTAGTTTTTAAATAAAATGGAATGTTTTATTATTGCTCCATAATTATGACATAATATGTAGAAGAAACACACAAAGCTTTGTGTCGGGATGTAAATTATAAAGTTTATTAACGGTTGTTATGAAGAAGTCTCCCATGAACACGCCTTTCTAAGATGGCTTGAACTAATGCTCATGAATACCATATCTTGGAAAGATTTTTTTGTGTTCTACTCCCACATAAGCACTCGGTGCGCGTAGCATATGCAAACACTCACCATCTTTCCTATTTAATATGGAGGAGTTCTCCATCACGTCCCATAAGAACGCGTTCAAAAAAATTAGATAATTACTGAAATCGCCTTTTAATTTTATGGCTGGTAAATACAGAGCGATAATTTTTTGCGCCCGTTCAGTGAGAACATGTTGAATATTGGTTCATTAACCAAAGCGATTTCATAGATGTTACGTTTAGTATTCATCAACATGTTTTTGTACCTATATGAATACCGACGGTATAATAAGAGTAAAACGTTCACAAAATGGCAGTTTAGAGGTCAGTTGGCTCAAAGAACTTTCTGACCCTAACAAATCGCTTCTCAGTGAATCATGGCGAGCGGTAACCAAACCTACAAGAAGCGCGCCCAAGACGTGATCCGGGCACGTGAAATCTCTTCATTATCCAGAAATTCGATCTCGCCTAGAAAATCTTCCGTAATGAGCTTCAAATTTTTTTAAGTCTCTATAATCATTGCCCATTAAACTAATTATGCATAATCTAACTGCAAAGAGTGAAAGTCTCGCCATTTCATTTGGCTCATTATTAAATTTCTAACTTGCGTTTTTTTGCTCTCGCGCTAAGAAGGTAGGGAAAATTTTAATATCTTTTTGCAAATTTAACTGTCCAACCGCAATCGCAGTTATGCGAAAAATTAAGTCACAGTTTGAAGTGGTGCGTGATTTAATTCGCCAGCATTTCTTCTTCTTTCATTGCAGATGCGTGATTATGTAAAACGATTAAAAAAGTTCCTTTTTGTCGGCTTGTTGAGTCTGACCGAAGCAAAGCATGTAAAATTTATTTGCAGGAACGATGGTACCCTTTTTTCGAGTTAATGAAACTTCACGCTCGACTGCCCTTACCACTGCTCGTTTCCTGAAAAACGACTGACCTGGTTTGACCCAATAAAGGATCGAAACGGGGCGGAGGGTTGAAATGCTTGTAAATTATAAAAATATCGAAAGGTAAATGGAAGAGAATGACATGGCAAAAAACAAAGCACTTAAGAAGGTCTCAAACATGTTAAAAGCTTTTAGTGATAAAGCTTTTTTGGACATCATTTATTAAATACGATGTAATTTAATTCAACTGGGATTGGTTAAGTGACTAGGACGAAAAAATCAGTTGGTAGATCTAACTACGAGATTACGATTGTGGAATCTGAAAATTTTAATGGAATGTCACCGTAATCCGCTCCGAGAGGAAAAAGGCTTGCACTTGTATTTGCATATTGATACACTTCTTCCATGGCGTAGGTACCAAACAATAACCTTATGCGCTAAATCTAACTATTTATTGGAGGCGTGTCTTGCTTTATGTAAGTGTTAACATCTATGGGAATGAGGCCAATTATTATCTCTGGTGATTTCTACTTTTTTAGAAAACCAGTTTTATATTAACAAAAATTATAATATAAATTCGATTATTTATCGCAACCGAAATTTTTATGCAAAAAATTCGGAAGCTATTTGCTTATAATTATTCGTGGTTTGGTTCTCAGGAAGTTTTCTTTTCCCGATATCGATCTTAAGCAATTAAAGGTCACATGGGTTAACGATAATGACCAAATCCGATCCTCCGCCCAATCAAAATCGCAAACCGACATCAGGAAATGGCTGGGTTTTCAGCTTCCTCGTCAAAGTATCGTTTCCCAAAAAAACGCGTTAGATCAAATTATTTCGAGTTACAACAACAGTTAGAACCCAACAAGTCGTCTACTCCAATGTTGCGATGTCATTGAACGAAAATTAAAATTGTAAGAACATGGAGCAGGTAATTCAATTTTGGAGTTTGTCGACACAAAGATGATACATTAGCCCAAACCGCCGGGCTTAACATGAATTTTGTGTATCATTCGACATGACGCATATTAATTAATTAGCCCGTGGTCAAATTTATTTATTTTGCTTTTATCATTTAATGGGATCTTTTGTTGCTTTTTTGGCGCTAATTATAGACTCCGCTAATTGGAACAGGAAAACTAAGACACTCGATATGATTCTTTGCATAATCCGTTTAGATGAAAGACGTCATTATTTTATTATGCAGGTGCTGATGGCAATTTTTTCCAATCCAAATCTAACGATGCAAAACTAAAACTACAAAGAAACCAATGCATCGGACCATTGTTCAAGACAAAACTGCAGAATAATAGACACCATTATGCGGTAATACCCAGTGGGTGTGAGCAACGGTAATTGGAAATCGTCTTTTACGAATAAATTCAATCTTCTTCATTTGCTTCCAATTTTTATCAAACTCTTTTTTGTTTCACGCCGGAGCGCTATGGTATATAATTGAGTTTTTACCTCTTAAGCTAGAATTAGACCAAGAAGGTTTTTGCGCAAATTGCACCTAATGATGAGAGCAGTCGGCGTTCAAGGCCTGCCGCTTCCATTATTTTTGCTTTCCACCTTCTTCGGAAGGCTTGCAGCCTTTTTAATTGGACCATGCATTTTTACCAAACCACCCGTTGCATTCTAAGAATAATAGAATGAATTTTATGAGATACTTCACATAATCGTGGTCTGCATTTTAAATATCAGTAGCGACCAGCGAGCGGTATTTGACCCGCCCGGGTCTGTTGCCGGTAAGGGTCATCCAGTATGTGGGCTAATCACACGTTGACCAAACCGTTTCTAGTTTTCTTACAACTTACCGGTTTTTATTTAACTTCTTCAAACCTAGACACGCAAATATTTGATAATTTACTTTTTAAAATCGTCACGTTTCGGCAATTTTGGAATACGAAACACCCGCCGCCGCTTTTCGTGCGACTCTTCATTTCGATCTTCTTTTTTTTTAGGATTCACCGGAACCCAATGCGAAATCGACATCGACGAATGCAAAGACAAGCCATGTCTGAACGGAGGTACTTGCAAGGATCTCATTAACTCATTTAAATGTTCCTGCGATATTGGCTTCACCGGATCTCGTTGTCAAATCAATATAGACGACTGCTACTCCAGTCCGTGCCGCAACGGCGGTATTTGTCACGATTCGATAGCAGGCTATACATGCGAATGTCCTCCTGGTTTTACAGGTTTGTCTTATTTGATTTCCTTTCCGACATGTCGCAAAATAAAAAATATTAATTTAGGTGGATCATGTCAAACCAACATCAACGATTGTGCGTCATCTCCATGCCATCATGGAGAATGTATCGACGGAGAAAATTCTTTCACGTGCACATGCCATCCCGGTTATACTGGTTACCTGTGTCAATCGCAAATTAACGAATGCGAATCCAATCCCTGTCAATTTGGCGGTGTTTGTCAAGATTTGGTTAACGATTATCAGTGCTTATGCAAATCCGGAACATCTGGGCCTAATTGCGAGATAAATGTCAATGAGTGCTACAGTAATCCGTGTCGGAACAACGCGAGATGCGTCGATGGAATAAATAGGTAAGTTATACCATATCCCCGTTTAACATGTACACCACATCTACCAACTACCACACACCCATAACATTTCTTCTTGTTACTAACAAAATAATTTTGTTTCATGTAAATGCAGCAATAATCCATTTAGGGAGTAAGTTGTGTTTTTGTATGTATGTCTATCTTGTGTTTGTCTGCATGCCCAAAAATATTTAATCCATGTGTCGCACGTCTTTTCAACAAACCAGTAGAGAACCGCTTGTAACCATTTTTTCCTTTTAAGGTACACTTGCGAATGCTTGCCCGGATATACCGGACAACATTGCGAGACAGATATCAACGAATGTGCATCCAATCCATGTGCCAACGGTGGCGTTTGTATCGATTTGATTAACGGCTTTCGTTGTGAATGTCCCAGAGGTTATTATGACGCTCGATGTCTCAGCGACGTCGATGAGTGCAAATCGAACCCGTGCAAACATGGAGGAAGCTGCGAAGATGGTGTCAACCAGTTCATTTGCCATTGCTTACCAGGTAAGATTTTTTTAAATTAAAATTATCCTATTGTTTAAAACTTATATTCATATTTATAATTAGGATATGGAGGAAAACAATGCGAAAATGACATTGACGAATGCGCATCAAATCCATGTCAGCACGGTGGCTTATGCCACGATCATCTAGCATCCTACACTTGCGAATGCTTATCCGGCTATGCAGGCATAAACTGCGAAACAAACATTGACGATTGTGCGGTAAATCCGTGCAAAAACGGCGGTTCCTGCATAGATCAAGTGAACGAATACAAATGCGTTTGTGAATTACCATTCACTGGCCGAAACTGTCAAGAGAAGTTGGATCCTTGCTCGCCCAACAGATGTAGACACAACGCCCGATGCACGCCAAGCTCAAACTATCTCGATTTTGCCTGCTCATGCAGCGTGGGTTATACAGGACGCTTATGCGAACAAGACGTCGATGAGTGCGAAGTTTCCCAACCGTGCAGGAATGGAGCAAGTTGCCGAAACACCAATGGATCATACCAGTGCATTTGTGCACGTGGTTACGAAGGACGCGACTGCACTGTTAACACAGACGATTGCGCCTCTTGTAAGTTAACTCAAACCGGTAGCTTTTAACGTCTTTCTCATTCAATTTGTTTTTAGTTCCTTGCCAAAATGGAGGAACATGTTTGGATGACGTTGGTGATTACATGTGTCTCTGCGTCAATGGTTTTACAGGCAAACACTGCGAGGTTGATATCGACGAATGCCTTTCTAATCCTTGCTTAAACGGCGCCACCTGTAATCAGTACGTGGATTCTTACACCTGCACTTGTCCGTTGGGTTTTTCGGGAATTAGTTGCCAAACTAATGATGAAGATTGTACCGAGAGCAGTTGCATGAACGGTGGAACTTGCATTGATGGCATCAATTCTTACACCTGTACTTGCAAACCAGGGTTAGTTAACGCTCTTCTTATATAAATTTAAAAATTACACTATATAAATTCAATACATAATCGGCAATCGAGATTGATCTAATTTTTAGGTTTTTAACTAACTTGCTAGTTATGAAAATGAACTGCAAGACACCAGAAAAAATTGGGATCTTGATTGCCGATACACTGGATTCGGTATATTCTGCGTTCTATAATTTTGCTTAGTTTCTCGTAACTAATAATTACTCATCAAATTATTTAAATTCTTGATTTTCGAAATAAACAAAAACCTATAAAACTTGTTTTAAAAAACACCTACTCTTCAACTTAAATAGATTTTTTTTAACATTTCCTTTTTGTCACAGGTACACGGGATCGAATTGCCAAAATCGAATAAATCTATGCGACAGTTCTCCTTGCTTGCACGGAGCAACTTGTCAAGACCACATCACTCACTACACATGCCACTGCCCTTATGGATTCGCCGGTAAAGACTGCAACGAATATGTCGATTGGTGTTCTACCAACCCTTGTGATAATGGTGCAACGTGCAGACAAATCAAAAATCAGTATCAGTGTTTGTGCGCGCCCGGATGGACTGGAAAAGTGTGCGACGTCGAAATGGTCAGTTGTAAAGACGCCGCGTTGCGGAAAAGTGTCGCTCCTAGACTGCTTTGTAACAACGGAACGTGCGAAGATATCGGTAATTCTCATCGTTGTCACTGTTTGGATGGTTACACCGGATCCTACTGCCAACGCGAAATTAACGAATGCGAGTCGGCGCCTTGCCAAAATGGAGCGAGTTGTAAAGATTTGATAGGTTCTTACGCTTGTCATTGCACCAAAGGTTTCCAGGGGCAAAACTGCGAACTCAACGTCGACGATTGCAAACCAAACCCATGTCAGAACGGTGGTACCTGTCACGACTTAGTCGACAATTTCCAATGTTCCTGCCCACCTGGAACTCTTGGTTATATTTGCGAAATTAACATCGACGACTGTAGACCAGGTGCTTGTCACAACAACGGTACTTGTGTGGACCGAGTCGGAAATTTTGATTGTAAGTGTCCACCTGGATTTGTTGGCCCTCGTTGTGAGGGTGACATAAACGAATGTCTTTCCAACCCATGCTCTCCACCTGGTACACTCGACTGTGTCCAATTGGTCAACGATTATCACTGTAACTGCAAATCAGGTTACATGGGACGACACTGCGAAATTAAAGTCAACTTCTGTGCCAATTCGCCTTGTCAAAACGGCGGTATTTGCACCACAATCCACTCGGGTCACAGATGTACATGCCAAGACGGTTTCTATGGCATAAATTGCGAGTTCAGCGGATACGATTGTGATTCGGATCCTTGCCAAAACGGAGGCATTTGTCGTATCACAGATGGAGGTGGTTACAGGTGCGATTGTCCCAAAGGAACAGATGGAACCAATTGCGAATTGGACAGTTTTAACGAATGCGATAGCAACCCGTGCAAACATGCAGACGCGACGTGCCAAGACAAGTTAGGCGATTATGCTTGCTACTGCCCTCCAAAGCATACAGGAAAGAGTTGCGAGGTTTACGATAGAAATTCTCCAGGTGGGTTGGGTAAACCTGTTCTTTCACATAAGGAAACATCAATTTATTACGCAAAAGATTTTGAAATGTTGAGAGAGCAGTGCGCGAAAAATAATTGTCAGGCTAAACGAGGCAACTTCAAGTGCGACGAGGAATGTAATACGTACGCATGTGATTTCGACGGAAACGATTGTTCGTTGGGTATAAATCCGTGGGCTAACTGTACTGCTCCCATACGGTGCTGGGAGGTCTTTATGGATGGAAATTGCGACGAAGAATGTTACAATCCTCAGTGTTTATTCGATGGCAGGGATTGCGAGAAAACTCTTCAACTGTGCAACCCAATTTACGACGCTTACTGCCAGAAACATTACGCCAACGGACATTGCGATTACGGGTGTAATAACGCCGAGTGTAACTGGGATGGTCTGGATTGTGAAGGAGTACCACCAGAAATAGCGGAAGGTGTGATCGATATGATTGTTTTAATGGAAATGGCAGATTTTAAACAAAATTTGATTGCTTTCCTGCGAGATATGAGTTACCAACTGCGGACGACGGTTATAGTGAAGAAAGATGCTGTAGGTAACGACATGATTTACGAATGGCACGAATCGTCTCCAATTAATTTGCAAGACACTTTCGTTGGCGAAAAGCACAACATTGTTTACACCAAGCAGTATGGACGTAAAGGTGTGCGGGTTTATCTGGAAATTGATAATCGTAAATGTACGACATCGTTAAATTCCGATTATTGCTTTCAATCTGCAAACGCAGCTGCCGAATTCTTGGCTGCTAAGGCTTCCAGACACACTTTATCTCAATCTTTTCCAATTTATCGTGTTAACGGTATGGATGCTCCGGGAGTGGAAGATGAAGAAACACCAACTAACGCGAAATACGTGATGATTGGAATATCGTCAGTTTGTTTGGTTGGAATCGTTATTATCGTTATTGTGAGGACTCAAAGCAAGAGGGTGTCGAGCGTTACATGGTTTCCCGAAGGTTTTCCAAAACAGATTCGCAGGCGTTCGCGGCGACGAGGTCCAGATGGACAAGAAATGCGCGACTTCAATAAAAATGCGTCCATTGGTTGCATGGATTTGGATATTCATCATGGAGGTCACATGGGACATGGGCAGCAATGGTCGGACGATGAATCAGATATGCCCCAACCTAAACGGATGCGGGGGTTGGATACCGGGTACATTAGTGATCATACAGTTATAACGGATTATGAAGAGGCCGATCCTCGAGCTTGGACACAACAACATCTTGAGGTCTCAGATTTGAGACCATTGGCTTCTATGCTGACTCCACCACAAAACGAAAGTAATGATGTGAACGTTAGAGGACCTTGCGGTATCACTCCAATCATGGTAGCCGCAGGCAGCGGTTGCGGAATAGGAACCGGGGAGGATGACGAAGATGACCTTGGAGGCAACATGGTTCAAGACTTGGTCGCGCAAGGTGCTGATGTAAACAAGATTATGGATAAAACGGGCGAAACGTCGCTTCATTTGGCTGCTCGATACTCGCGCGCTGATATGACTAAACGTTTGCTGGATCATGGTGCTGATGCAAACGCTCAAGACAACACTGGGCGAACAGCACTACATGCAGCCGTCGCTGCAGATGCGATCGGCGTTTTCCAAATATTATTGCGCAACAGGGCGACGAATCTTAACGCTCGTATGCACGAAGGAACCACACCTCTTATTTTGGCCGCTCGTTTGGCTATTGAAGGAATGGTGCAAGATCTTATTAGTGCAGAAGCCGATATAAACGCGGCCGATAATTCCGGTAAAACTGCACTTCATTGGGCCGCAGCTGTTAATAACGTCGAGGCTGTTAACATTTTGTTGGCTCATGGTGCTAACAGAGACGCCCAAGACGATAAGGTACATTTTTCTTTTGAAACTGTTGTTAACTCACTAACACAAACTTTTTTTCAGGACGAAACTCCTTTGTTCTTAGCCGCTCGCGAAGGGTCCTCCCAAGCCTGTAAAGCCCTGTTAGAGGCGTATGCAAATCGGGAAATCACCGACCACATGGATCGTTTACCAAGAGATGTAGCCAGTGAGCGACTACACAGCGATATAGTAAGATTGCTCGAAGAGCATGTTCCTAGAAGTCCACAGATGGTTAATGTGGTACAAACAAATTCCATGATGAGTAAGTTATTCTTTTTTAACGCAAATATCCCCGAGTTTATAAATAGAAAATTTTTTAATATTTAAAATTTTAATTTGCAGTTTCACCAAACGGTCAAATGATCCAACAACCAACCGTAATCGTTGCGAAACGACAAAAATCGAAGCGACCTAGTAAGTCAAATCAGGGTCACAATGGTCATTTGAATCCAGCAAGTCCTGAAATCGAAGGTGCCAACACAGGAGGTGGCAGTGTACGAAGAAAAGCTAGTGTAAAGAAGTGCAACAAAAAGAATGTAAACAATAATATGATGCACACCGAAATTCCACAAAGCATCGACTCGATTAGTTCGACTTTGAGTCCGGTCGAGTCTCCCATGACGAATAATTCAATGCCAAGTCCATACGACACGACGTCCTTGTATTCCAATATGGCGTCAGCGCTAGAAAGTCTTATGAACAAACAACCTCCTAGTTACGAGGATGTAATTAAAAATAATCCATCCATCCATAACTTACTAAGTTTGGATAATTACGGTCCATTTACTTTATCCAACTACCAAGACCAGTTGGTTCTACAACGACAGTTACATCCTAATACGCTAAGTCCTCCATATTCAAATCAATCGCCTCCTCATTCGGTGCAATCCAACATGTCGTTATCGCCACAAGGCTATAATGGATCTCCTTCGCCTGCAAAATCACGTCCATCACTGCCAACGAGTCCAACCCACATAGCTGCCATGAGAGCGGCAACACAACAAAAGCACGGTGGGGTACCACAAACACAAACTCTGCCCATGGGTTTTGACTTCAGCCAAGCGGGTCTCGAATTACCCTTAGCATATTCATCCGGTCAAATAAGCAGCGTCACGCCACCCACGTTACAACCACAGCAGTACCAACAAAATTATTATTTAACACCGCCATCGCAGCATTCAGACATAACACCACAACATCTGGGACCCGATAATTTTCCAACGCCCAGTCCCGAAAGTCCGGGTCATTGGTCTTCCAGTTCGCCTCACTCCTGCACGTCAGATTGGTCAGAGAACATAACCAGTCCGAACACGTACGGGCCAGTTGGTCATCAAACAAACAAAGGTTCCGACGCGATATATATTTAAGTGTAGAGACAGAACTGCGTGCCACTTTTCGTTTGGTTAAGGTACTCGTTATTTTTAGATCTCAGTTAACTAAGTTTTATTTTTGTGGTGGGTGAGGGAAGACTCGTGTAGTTAACAATGTGAGTGTAGGTACCGAAAAATTACGAAGACTCTTTTTGGTAATTTTAATTCAATCTGTGAAAATGCAATTTTCTACTGTAAATAATTTTAATCTAATTATATTTTGGTACCTTAACCCCCCTCCATATATTTAAAGATACTTTTGTGTAGTGATTTAATTAACTTTCGTTCAGTCTGCTACATGAAATAGTAAAAGTTATCGTGCCTTGACACTTGTTATAAAGATGTTGTAATATTTGCAAAGAAAGAATTCGATTGTGTAAATAATTATATATTTGTTAGTACATACATATATAAATATATTTTAATTTTTAAGGTGACATGATAGTAATCGAGAAAGTGTGCAATACATTTTCTTAGATCTCACTTTTTCGATTAAATGTAACAAAGATCATTTTTATATTTATAAAACGACAATTGTAATATATTAATTAATTAATTGTAATTTGTGAAAACTGAAAATCTCATACAAAAGTGTCTTACATGTCTGTGATTCTTATTTATACAAGATTTTAACATCTTTTTTTTAAACATTAGTGAATTTTTAAAAAAATGTTCTCTTGTAGATTACATTAAATTTTTTATTGATCTATTTTATTTTTTGTTTGGACATGTTTTTAAAATAAAATTCAATTTCTAAATTTTTCAAGCGGAAATTTAATTTAATGAGAACGTTTTTGTATCATTTTTATACTTTTAGACTATTTAAGCTTCTATGTACATTTTAAAATTGGGTTCTAATAATTTGGGCCAATTTTAGTTTTATACTTCATTTGTAAAAAGTACTGATTTAGATAATTCGATTTTGTTTAAGTATTATGATTTTATTATTATTATTGCATTAATTTAGTTTCAATTAGTTCAGGTGTCGCATGTTTTCAACTAAGTTTATCTTATATTGTAGATTTAGTCAAAAAATTGCATCCTTGTATCATAATACTATGGATAAATAAACTGATTTTATAATAAATTTTATTTTTTGTTGGATATTGAAAAACCTTCCGACATTTGGCACTTCTACAATAATATCTCTGGCTTTTAGCGTTTCCACCGAGCTCAAGGCGATTTTCCGAGTACTACCGATTTTCGATACGTCGATTTTTCAGAATAAGAACTTCTAAGGCAAGGTTTATAAAAAGAGCATTTTTGTAAATGACTTGGTTTTTTATTGTATTTTATGTACAAATTTTTAATTTACAATTTATTGACGTAAAATTCTGTAAAAATATTTATAAACTCTAAAAATAAAACAATAAAGTTGTAAACATTAATTAAACTTTTTAAAATGTTAATATTACTTAGGAATACTGTAATGCTTACATATTCTAAGTTACGTTAGAATTTAAAACATCGTGCTTATTTGCCTGACCACTCACTTACTCGGCCATTATCAAACACCAAATTGTATCTTGGAAGAGGTGTGAGACGACCCCGTTTAATTATGCCCATGTTTTCGCCTGTATAATACTACAAAAACATTTAAATAATTTTTTATGTTAAAATTGTTAGAATCACATCGATAAATCGATCAACTTACCTGACACTGCGAAATAAACTCCAACAATGAGGTTCCTAATTTTCGACTAGATTCTGTTAAGTTATCAAGGCTAAAATGCCCAAAAAAGTACGCATTACTCAAAAAATTACAAATAATTCTGAAGCTGGTAAAGAAAACTGCTACTCTTGCAAGTTACTGTCAGAAAGAGGAGGAATTTTCGCCAGCATGATCAAGTAATCAAAACTCACCTTGAAGGATTGCAAAGGCTCCCAGAAATGACGGCATCACAAATTTTAGTATTAGCATCCACATCAAAAAGTGGGATTCCAAACTGACAGTCCAGTAATGTCCACATCTACATGCACAACCCAAACCACTCATTAGCATAAATTAGTAAAAAGCAAGTAATAAAATATGAGCACACTTACCTCGCCAGGTTCCTCCGCTTCCACGATAAACTTGGCAGGGACTTCTTCAACTTTTTCTTCATTGGCAAGAGGGGAGTCATTGTTACGCGAAAACATACTGATGTTCTCCTCTGTAGGACTTAAAAGCATATCAAACGACGTAAAACTTTGAATGCTACTGCTGATTGATTTTTTCTTTAGAAGTTCACCTTGGGTTAATGTTCCGTCGAGATCCAACCTATCTAATTCTTCTTTTAGTAAATTTGTACCATCTTCGTTTATGAAACCGTTTGCAGGAGAAGATGTGGTACTGCTCGTGACTGGGGTTACGGCAAAATGGGATTCTACAGGTGACTGAAGTTTATCTGCATCTATGTTTTCTGTTGGTTCTTCTTGGTTCAAATTTGCGTTAGGTTTCTTAGTTGAAGCGCTTTGGTTAACAAAACTGAAGTTTTCGTTTGCAATGGACGTTGGTTCCATGATTTTTTCGGGTCTTTTTTGTTGCTTAACCGAACCTGTAAAAAAAGCTGAGCATATTTTGTAATGCAAAACTTAGGGTATAAACCTGGATTGCTGGTGATTTTGTTGGAACGACCAAGTCGAACCATTGGATCCTTATTCGGACAACCCAAGTCGTTTACTCCGGTGTTCACAAATGTCAGATAACCACAGTTGTGATTTAAATCCACAATTTCTGATAAATTTTTAACGGCTGGATGGTTTTTCCAATGCAGAGTGTTGCCGATGCAATCGCCTGAAAAGTAACGGCGTTTCTTGAAGACTCAAAAAAGTACCTCGAAGTTTTCTTACCTTGTCCCTTTGCTGTTACGTCTTCACAAAATGGAAAAGGCGTGATTAGTGTTTGAGCTGGTTGGAGTACTCCATACGCTTGAAGTAAAACTGGAGAATATTGCAGTGCCGCATTAACGTACATGATGTTAGCAACTGGAAGTACTGCTGGTTCATGCAACCAAGCCATTACTAAAATTCTAGAGTAACCCAAGAACATGCGAGGTAATTGCTTCAGCGTGGTCCCTGATAAAAAGCTTTTGTTAATATAACCACCTGGTGGGACAACAACTGTTACCTTTAATCAATAAAAGTGAAGGGGGGCCGTACCCTGTCATATGATAAATAAAAAGCTTAAACCAAATGGAATTAATTTCTGGTACTGGTGGCCCTAAATGTGGAGGAGATAAACTGGAAACTGGACGTACTTCCCGACTAAGTGGGGCCATGGAAACCAACAATCTGTGGAGAAATCAATAGTAAGTCTAAACTAATACGTATTAATTTGGTGTAATCACTAACTTGTACTTCTTTTGCAACAACCTCATGTAGGTGGCTTCGTCTAGGGAATGTAAACTTTCAAGTCGAACTAAATCAAGACCTGCACTATGCAACTTTCTTAAAGCCAACACAGTTGAACGTAAAATAACGGCGTGATCGAAGTATCTGCGGGCTTCTCCTTCTCCGTCTGCGTCAAGAGCAGACACTTTCTCTAGTTCTGATAAAAAACTGTCCAAACTTTCGTCGCATAACTTTCCGACTTCAAACATCGTCACTGCATGTTTCTTCAAACCCTAAAACCAATAAACACTGATTAAAGTGATTGATTGAAAAATTTCAATGTCTGAAAAATAAAAAACTAAAGAATGATTTTTTATGGTAGTTTGATAATAAAAAAGTACCGGTGTTAAATTTCCCATCATTAAAAATGCAGTGAGGGTGGAATCGAATAAAAACGCAATCCTTTGACCACTTTTTTGTAAGGTACCAGTTACTGCGTCCGGAGTTTCACTTCTAGGAAAGACAAGATCCGACGAACTGGTGCTATTTGACGAATTAAGGTGTAGTGTTAAGGGCGAAACGTCATCGTAGTCTCTAAAATTAAATTTTAGTAAACCATGAGAGAAAAACGAGGTACCTACCTAATTGACTGTGCCGGTAAATTGGTCCACGATGGATGTCGTTTTGATTTTGATTGTTCAGTTTCAGGGTTTAATTTTCTGGCAAAACCTAGTCTACAGTACAGCGAAACAGCTTGCTTCACAAGTTCAGTTTCGACTTGTAAAACATTGGCCAACTGAAAATTTATGTTTAGGTTTATTTTTATAATGTAAAAATCTCACCTCTCCCACGGTTATGTGTTCATCAATTGACACGAAAATTTTGTACAAAAGCGTTTCGAAATAATCTCCTAAGACCCTATTCATAACAAAACCCTGAAGAGGTGGCACTTGAATTCTATCAACAGCAGTAACAGGTACGTCTATGTAAATTAAGCCTTTTCTGAAATTAAAAACAAGATGTTAATTTTATTCGTACATACTAAATTAATTTGTAAAACGGGCTTTCAGTTTTTAGCAACCTTTTGAACCCGATGTAGACATAAACCGAAAGGTTTAAGCAAAAAAGTTATCTACCGACTGGATTATAAATAGTAGATTTGTTAATAACTTAAAAACTCACTTGTATAAACTAAGTACAATGTGATAATTTAATTCTCCAGCAAACTGTGAACCATAATCGATTAGTCTGTCTATAACTTCTAATTCTTCCGAAGTGACGGACTAAAATGTTAAACGTTTAGTTTAATTTTATTTATTTAAAGGTCAACATACTTTGACATCTTCTTCCAACACTAATCCCACTTCCACTCGCCACCACGGTTCCATGTGAACATCGCAGGGAACTGGAGGTAGCAGAATTCTAACATTACGTTTACCAAACAGTCGACTCCTATTCGAGCGTGATTTGTTCATTATATCAATATATTCGTTACGTCCTAAACCTATTAAACGTAAACCTACAAGAGATGTGTGTAAGAATTTGAAATGGACTGTTAACTTAACTCACAATCAGCAGCAGTAAAATTAGGAAGAGTATCGTAACTCTTTTCAGCTTGCATGAGCCTCTCGACAACTGTAACGTAATAATTGAAAGGTGTGATCCGAAGACCCTTGACAATCATATCTGCCAAGTGATAAGGAAATAACATCAGCCGTTCTCGACTATAAGCAACGACCCTTTCGTAGTACCTCTTTTCATCTCTCAAAATGTGTCGTACTAAAAAACATAAACTTAAACTGTGTTTTTCAATTTCCCACACTGAACTAACCTAAATTTCCACGATATCTCAGTTGATTTTTGATACTAAACGAAACGACAATTTTGCCGTACTCTTTCGACGAATTACCTAAAAGCTGGCAAATACAAATATTTACTTAGGCTAAAATTAACCCTTTATTTAATTAGTTACCTGTTTGATATGTGTAGGTAACTGGGCCCACAGCACATTTTTTCGAATATTTTCTTCAACCTCAACGTTCATTTTAATTACGACGACAAATAATTAAAATAATAAATACATTTTTTTATGCGATTTTACATTATCAAAATAATCAAACCACCTGACTGCATCAAACTGACAGTCAGTGCCGCCAATAGTGTAACTAAAGAAAAATTACCTTCAACTACGAGGTGTCATCAGATAGTGTACGAATTAATCTGGAAAGCGGAGTTATGCTGGTAGATATAAGATAAAATTCAGTATTTTGCATCCTAATATTTATTTATCATAGGAGTGTAATTTATGTGTGCTTTCTATTAGTTTTAAATTTACTTCGTAATCATTTGAAGGAAATACTAAAAATGTGGCTCCGATCGAAGGCGACTGATAGCTTTCGAATTAGTTGGAATGGTAATGGAAAAAGTAGAAAAGCAGAAAAAAGCTCATCGAATAAAAAGTGTGAGAAAATCAGTTGGAGTCGAAGGTAGTCTGGCATTATTGTAATTAAAATCGAAAAAGTAGAAAATCAAAAAAAAAACTTACTGGTTTAAAGAATGAGAAAAATAAGTCAAAGAATGCTGAGTGGCGTGTGGGGAATCACTGCGGAAATTTGATGTACAAGTGAAGGGGAATCCCAGAGGAAGTCTGAGATAATTCAGGAAATTTAAGAAAATCCCATGAAAGAAAATCTAGCATAAAAAAATTGTTTGAAAAATCTGCTGTATAAGTAAAGGGAAACCTTAGGAAATCTTAACAAAGTCCAGGAAATCTAAGGAAACTAGAAAATCTTAGGAATATTCTAATGCCTGTTCTTTTGTTTTTTAAATGTTTTTAAAAGAAAATCTTAAGACAATTTTCAACTTTTGCGAAATCAAATACATATTTAGAAATCAGAAATCTGGAGAAACCTTAAGAAATAAGAAATCCAAAAAAACAGGAAATCTTAGGGAAATTCGAAAATCTATAGATGCATTTTATTTGCCTGTTTGAAAGTAAATCTTAAGGCTGTTCCCAAAATTGTAGGAAATCTCAGGAAATCATGGGAAATTCGAGAAAATTTCAGAAAATTCTGGAAAATCTTCTGAAATGTCAGAATATCTTAAAAAATTGATAAATTTTAGAAATACTCTTATTGACGAGTCTTATTTTGCTATTTGAACTTTTTCTAAATTTAAAGGAAAGTCGGGAAATTTCTTAAAAATTTCGTAAAAGCAAATCTGCAGTGTAGAAAATTTGTCTTGTGATTCGCCCCTCGCTTAGAAGTATTCCACCGATAGGAGAATCGCTGAAAGAATCTGGTGTAGGTACAAGTGAAAACAATCTCCGGAAATCCTGGATAATTTGAGAAAATCTTGGAAAATGTGAAATTCGAGGAAATGTAAAAAATGAAGTAAATTTCATAGGTAATTTTAAAAAAAATCAGAAAATTCGAGAATATCCCAGGAAATTTTAAAAATATTTTACATGATTTTGCTTTTTCAACTTTTTCGAAGGGAAATCTCAAGACAATAAAGCAATCCGGGTGAAAATCTTAAAAACATTTAGGAAATCCCGGGAAATCTTACGAACACTGTAAATGAGCTTTCTTGTTTGCTTTTTCAATTTGCCGAAACGAAATCTAAAGGCAGTCTCAAAAAGAAATTTAAAGAAAAGTGGGAAAATCCCTTAAAAATTTCGTTAAAGCAAATCTGCAGTGTAGAAAATTTGTTTGGTGATTCGCCCCTCGCTGAGAAGTATTCCACCGATAGGAGAATCGCTGAAAGAATCTGGTGTATAGGTACAAGTGAAAACAATCTCTGGAAATTCTGGAAAATGGGAAATTCGAGGAAATGTAAAAAATTAAGTAAAATTCAGGAAATTTAAAAAAAATTCAGGAAATTCGAGAATACTATCCCAGGAAATTTTAGAAATATTTTACATGATTTTGCTTTTCAACATTTTTAGAAGGAAAATCTCAAGGCAATAAAGCAATCCAGGTGAAAATCTTAGAAACATTTGAGCAAACAAATGAGCTTTTTGTTTGCTTTTTCAACTTGCCGAAACGAAATCTAAATGCAGTCTCTAAAATCTTAGAAAATCTCAAAATATTCGGGCAAATCTTATAAAATAGAACATCCTAGAAAATCTTATGAAATGTCGGGAAATCTTGGGAAATTAGGAAATTTTAGTAATACTATGTAGATAATTTTTTTGCATTTTCAACATTTTCGAAAGGAAATCTAAGACAATCCAGAAGGAAATTTAACGAAATCTTAGAATTTCACCTCTCATATTCCACTAGTTGGGGACGTGTGTTTCTTTGTTCGTTGATCCGCAAGGTGGATTACTTTTTACGGATGCAGAGAAAGTGTATATTTCAAGAGGCTGGGGAAGCCAGGGTTGAGTGTAAAACATTCGAACAAAAACTGCGATTGGTTAGTTTATGTGGCCGATTTTCATTGCAAATGCGAAAGCATTGCAACTGCAACATCTATTGAATTCTTTGCTAATTTTATTACTGAAGCGTAAAAAACTGTAATGGTTTTGCTTTAATGCTTCGTGCTTGATATGAATATAATTGTTTACCTAAGGAACCGTTTTTCTTAAACAATAGACAACGAAGTCTGGTTTCGGTTCACAGAATAAACCAATCGCATATTATTATTGCTTCGAGCTTACCCAGAAGAATTGTTTCTGCACGCCATGGGAACCAAGGTTGGTAATAGAAAAAGGTTGAAGTATTGCGTAGTTAACTCGATACATGCAATTAAATTCGAATTTTCTCGAAAAAATGTCATCTTGATGTTACTAAAAGTTAGTTTTGAGCATAGGAATTAATTTAAAATTCGTTTCGTAAATTTTGAAGCAACATTAGAAGCAGGTGAACTTTGAGGAAGTTCAAGTTTTAGCGACACACTTGGTGCTCTCGAGTCTGCACGTTATGAAACACCGACTCCCACTGTTACCGTTACTTTTACTTGATAGAATACTTCAACATTAATGCAGCAGCAAAATGTTGTTAATTAACGCTCGGTTTTAATAAATCTTAAATTTATCAACAATTAAATGATGGTTTTTGCGCCGCTTTGTTATTTTTTGTGTTTTTAAGTTTCAGTTATTTGGATTTATCTATTTTCAAAGTAAGTAGCAGTTTTATTTCATTTTTGCCCCCAGCTCCGTGGTTCGATTTAAAATTGAATATTTTTTTTATGTTACCTACTGATGGTATCACCGAGGGCTTGCTCGGCTTGATCTGCATTCCATTGCAAGGCGACCTTGTTATTATTATTAGATCTTATTGTTGGGTACTTAAGTTAACTAAATTGATAATGTTGGGTGACTAAAAACTACAAGTTATATTTTACAACCACAAACAGGATGTCGGTGTTCCCATAGGTGATGATGCTCGTAATGTTTATTTTAAAAAATCTTACGCTGCTTTTAATCAAGTATCGTTAATTTACGCTAATTAAAGTCGTTGACACGTTTAAATTGATTCTAATTGTTTGCAAGGTGAAATTTGCCAAAAATATGTTTTATAAAAGAATAAAAGGTAAGCCCACTTTCGAGGCTGTAATTGTCCACGAACCACACGACTGTCTTTAATTTTTCAACAATAGGGTGACCTCTTTGTAGGGGATTGACCGAATTTGCACCTAAAACATGGCAATATTTAAATTATTTTCGTTTGGGATCGAAATCGAAGCTTATAACAGTAAAAAGCTATTACTGCTTGAGGCAGTTTAAATATTTCGCACTTTTTTTCGTAAATTTCTCCAAAAGCCTCCCAAAATAAACGATTTTAAAAATATTGGACGCTTCGTTCCCCAGCTGAGTTATTTAATCTAATTTCAATTGCAAAATTTCACATTTATGCTTGACAGCAAATCATAACAAATACAATCAGAGGAGAATGAAATATTACATAATTCAACTAGCATTTAATGCTGAGAAGTAGAGCTTTTGTTATAATAAGCAATTAGAATAGTAGCGGATCTAAAAGGAAATGGATCGTCGGATACTTTACAGTATTGATTGAATTATTTGTATTTTCTGTAGAGAATAGATCGAGCACTTAACACCAGCGGCGGCTCGTGAGAGGAAGCAAAAGAGGCTTAGCCTCCTCAAATGAAAAATCCACCAGCCACCACTGCTTAACACGAAGAGACTCAGAGGCTGAGAGCAATGCTTAGGTCTTTAAAAATGGCTGTTATGGAAAAAGAAACCCTTCTCGAAGCAAAATCGTTGGACAATAATCTACCTCAAGAGGAGCAGGACTCAATCTCAGGAATGATGGAAAGTATGCCTAAAAAAGGAGGTTTACATGCTCAGCAGTGGGTGTACGATAGCTGAAACAGATAGAAAAACTGAGCTAATTGCCCTGTCAGCGTTTCACCATTGGTCTAATGCCGAATAATTCAAAAATAATTTTCTTACCTGATAGAGGCAGAGTGTACATTTCCGGAAAATTGAGAACGTAAAGCAAGTGATATTAATAATCTGACGTTCTGACGGTGAGCGAGAGCCGTGAATTCTTTCAGAATCCCATTACATCTTCTCAAAGTCGCACTGTTTGGTGCAGGCGTTTTCAGAGGAAATCGATTTTTAGCTGCCGCAAGTTGACGATTTGAGTTTGGAGAACATGTGGTTCTAACAAGACAGTGTTAGGACATTTCGTCGTCGCCGTTTCGTTGGCAGCCCATTTCCCCGTCGAATATTTAGTACATATTTAATTTTTTAATATTAAAATGAGCATCTTTGGGATTTCTTTAAGGGGGGAAATAGGTGTAGAGGCTTCAAAAAATTCAAAATTTTTTTCCCATAAATCCATTCTAGACTATGCAATAATATACCCTGAAAATCTTTACCTTCACTGCCACTCTTGTTTTCAAACGCGTTTTTCTCGAAACGCGTTTTTCTCGAAACTACATTTTTCGAACTTGTGTACACTCTAGCTCGCACAGTTTTTGATCAATCCTTATCAAATTTAGCACACATTTTCTTTATATAAATACGCTCTATTTGAAGTAAAATCATAAAAATATCTTTAATTTTACTATGTTTTTATTGCAAAAAAGTAACAAAAAAACGGTCAAAACTTGTACTTAATTTTCACATTCTAAAAAAACAGAAATTTTTGATTTTTTTGGAATAATTTCAGTTCAAATAGAAGAGACAAGTTTTTTGAAAAATTTATATCAGATAAAAATTGTGATCTCTATGATGTACACAAACTGTCCATCGGGATGGCGACTTACAATGCGCAGCAACTAATATCGACGGGATTTTTTTAGTAAATTGTTTGAAAATTTCAGTAAATGTTCTTCAATATATGTATAAAATAACTTCAAAATCTCAATAAAATATATTTATTCCTTATATGTTAAAAAAAATCATAAAAAGTACCCTAAATACGCTGTCCTACACCTATTTCCCCCCTTAAGATGTAACATGTAAGAAGTAAACTCTGAGTAAAGTTTATTTCTCATAGATATTTTTCCAATTTAAACGTCGTAATTTTACTGTAGTAATTTAACTTTAATTTTAATAATAATAATTTTTCTTAATTTAAAGATTTTCTAAATGAAAATAATATATATTATTTGCTAATTTACAAATTTTAATAAACCGAAATAAACAATATCAATAATAAATTAATATATTATAATTTAAAAAATTTACATAGTAATTAAATAATAAATAGAATAAAATCTGCGAAATTAAAAATGAATTATTAAATTAAAATTACGAAATTTTAATTGAAAAAATATGCTAATAAATTTTTAAATTATTATATTCTACTGTACATGTTAAATTAAAAAGATATAGTTTGCTTTCCACATCTTAAAAAATATTCTAGATACTCATTTTGATATTAAAAAATTCATTGCTAAGTAATCTGCAAGATCGCCCAATTCCAATTTGTCCGTGAAGAAATTTTTTTTCCGTGAAGAAATCGGATATAAGTGACGTATTTTTTGAATTTTGGATATTTATATATCTACCTACCATAAAAAAATTTTCCACGTTTTTTCCCCTTTTTAATTCCATGTCAGAACGCCAAAAACAAAATACTGAGACGAAAAAACCGAATATAAAAATGAAGAAGTCAAAACACCGAAAACAAAAATATTTGAAACAAAAACACCGAATATAAAACAAAACCGAAAACAAAAACATCCCAAGTCAGAAACATCGAAAACAAAAACACCGAATACAAAAACATCACGAAAATAAAAATGCCGTAAAAATACAGGGGAATCAGGAATGGGACATTTCGCTGTCGGCCGCTTTACCGTCACCATCGCTGTTTCGCCGTCGACTATTTCGCCATCAACCCATTTATTTTTCAAGAGATTGGAAGCAAAGTGCATTCATTTAATACACAGTGAAATATAAAATAATGTACATAGCTGATAGCAAGTGGTGGAGATTTATTATTAGTACCTAAGGGATGTTGATTTACTGAAACCCAAAATTTATTACAAAAAGTAACTAACAATTTTGTAAAAATGTCTTCAAAACATTGCAAATTTTAGTATTTATTTCAAAATAGTTGAAGAATCGCTACCTTTACATAATTCTTCATTAACCCCAAAATTACCATAATATAAATGATTACTATTAAAAATTATGGAAAGCTGTAATTTGTATGGTAGGTATTTACCATACAATAAAAAACAAAATGATGCAATTACCTTTGGACTTTTTGCTTACTCATACAGGCTGCATCGATGACGAAATAGATTTTTTGAAATTGGTTTATGGCACAAGAATAATAAGTTTTATTACGTGAAATTTAAAAATAATTAGGTATTTTCAAAATTTACTAGATAATTAGTTTTAGCACTTATACTTAATAAGTATGTCAAGTTGTAATCGGTTTGTTTCATGATTATGCATTGATTGAGTACCTGCATATTTTAATCTCGCACTTAGGTGATAAATAATGTATACGGTTTATTAAACACGGCCAATTGAATCTTTAATGATTTCGATCGATAACTAATAATTTAGCGTTTAGGATACTCTGTTTTTTTTTACATTGCACCGTTTTTGAGTTATTACCGCGCCGCGTAATTACTGGTATTATGCAGTGTGGCGTTTATGCTGAAAGAGGATATATTATAATAGTGGTTTTTATTTTGGATTTAAATTTAACATTTTCACATTTCAAAAGTTAAACTTGTAAATTTTCATTTTGATGTATTTTCCCTTTGGAAACCTGATCCCTGATCTATCTATATTTTTTTCAAATTTTTATTATATTAAATCGTCTTGCCTGGAGGGTATTCCATACCCCCCAGACCCCCCGGTTTGGAATTCGGGCGAGGTGCAAAGTGGGCAAAAAGTAAAATATTACCCATTTAAAAAAAAATATATTTGCGAGTTTTTCGGACGTATACTACGAAAACTAGAACAGATACGCAAAAAATGTTAGAAACTTTCTTGTAGTAAATTTTGTTAGCTGTAATTTTGCACCTAATCACTCTTTTGATAGAGTTGACCGTTTTCGAGATATAAGCTAAAAATCTTGTTTGAAATTTTTTTTGGCAATTTGTTGTGATCGAAACCGAAATTATGTAAATTTTCTTTTATTTTGAATTTCACGGTATTACTTCATTCATACGAAATTACAGTAGGAATGTGCAACTTGTGACCTACAAAAAGAAAGTTTCTTTCACATCTCGGATAATAATTATCCACCATTATACTTTTAATACGTGACGTATGTCAATTTACCTAACTGTATTTAAATTTGTATCGAATTTTAACTAATTTATTATGTAGATAAACTTCTTTCTCATTATGCAGGCTTTCTCGAATAAAAATTTATTTTTAAAAAATATTGTTTATTTGTTTTTGATTTGGAAGAAGAAAGCGATTGCATTTTTAAACGGTTTCTTTAACTTTTCACCTCTCCGAAGGAATCGATTACACATAACTCGTGAAAATATATTCAGCATGAATAATTGAATATTCAATAAAATTTGAATTTGATTAGCTCCTCGATGCTCTTATTGTATATTCCAAATCGCAGTTAGAAGAGTGAAAGTTTAGACCAATCACCAATTATCGGTCCAAAAGTTTTCTTTACCGTTGCATTTGGGATGTTGGCCGATGATCATTTAGTAATTTCCTCTCAGTGCAAAAACGCATTTGAGCTTGAAATTAGGAGGTTTTCTACTTTTTTTACCATAATTGCTTCTTGGTGTGCTTTTGTTTCTGATTTGTTCTTTTGCAACAATTACTTCACTAATTGCTCTCGACTTCCTGAATAAGCTTTACATTTATTCTAATTACACTAATTTTCTTTCCAGAACATGCAATTCAACGGCCGTCCTTTATTATTTGTCGTGCTATTGGTAACTTTATTGGCAAAAGGTAAGTGTGCAATGATATAATACTTAAGAGGAAGTGCTACATCATGGGAACTCTTCAACAATGGATTTAGCTACTTCAACGTATTTTTATAAACTATTTAGGTTATTAATTTTTTAAAACGAAGCACGATTTTTGCCAACTTGAAGTGAAAACACAACTAAGATTTTTTAAATCGTTCTAGGAAAGGGCACCAATTTACCTCCATACTTCATAAACGATATCAACAGCTTTGTACTATCGGAAAATACTCCAATTGGAGAGACTGTGATTACGCTTCAAGGTGTTGACCCCGAAGGCAGTCCAGTTCATTATGGTCTTGATGGAACCGATCTTTTGCAAGTAGACCCAGATACTGGAGTAGTCACAGTTGTTAAAACGCTAGACCATGAGGTTAATATGACACCGTTTCTTTTTGGGTTATTTAATTAGAGAATATTTTTAGGTAAACAATACTCTTGAGTTTACCGTTACTCTCGAAGACGAAGTGAAAGACGCTCCAGTAGGAAAAAATAATATCGTAAAAGTACCTGTCACAGTTATTGTTCTCGACGAAAACGATAACGCTCCAGTTTTTCAAAATGTAAACATTTTCACTACATACTTCTTTATTCTTTCAATTACGAATTACTTTTAGGTGCCATATATTGTAAAAATTGACGAGGATACTCCAATTCATACCACCGTATTTTCAAATATTTATGTAACAGATGTCGATACCGTAGGCCGATCCATCGAAGTTGAGTGTGTAAATTTGCCTAATTTTGATGGAGCTTGTGATATTTTTTCACTACAAAATGGTGAAACCGCCGAAAGCAGTTATCAGGGTTCCTTAATTCTAGCCAAAGAGTTGGATTTCAAACGTCAGGAAGAGTACAAGTTTGCATTGCAAGCTATGGTTAGTAACAATCCCTTACAGATTTCCTCCGATAATTTAACAAATTTCAGGATGGAAGTTTGAATAGCACAACCGTAGTATACGTAAAAGTTAATGACGTACAAAACACACCACCAATTTTTACTGGGCCGTTATCTGCCGAAATAAGCGAGGATGCCCCAATTAACACGGTAGTTCTGACGGTTCATGCCGAGGATGGAGATAGGGGGATGCCCCGAAAAATCGTGTACGAGCTAATGAAGGGTATTAACAACAATCGAATTTTTTTTAGTACATTTTAACATGTTTTGTTTAAGATCCCATGAATTATTTTTTGCTCGATTCCGTAACCGGTGAGATTCGTACAGCGAGACCTTTGGATAGAGAGGCGGTAGGAAACTTGGAGGGTCGCGTAAATTTACACGTGAAAGCTCGGGAAGTTGTGAACGGAGCTAAAGGGGACGATTCGTTAACAACAACCGACATGGAAATTTCTATAATCATAAAGGACGTGAACGACGAACCTCCGGCTTTTAACAAAAAAGAATACTTTGCGGAAATTTCCGAAGATACCGAAATTGGTCAAAATTTGCCGAATCTTAACATGACGGTGCACGATCCTGATGTTGTAAGGAACACAACTGTTCTTTTAATTGTAGAAAGTTATAATTATTAAAATGATTTTAGGGAAACAATTCTGTTTTTGAATTGAGTTTGGAAGACATATCGCACGTTTTTTCTATCGAACCAAAAATAGTGAACGGTTCTAGTCCGGTTACCATTAAAGTGACCAACAATTCTTTAGACTATGAAGATTTAAATCAGAGAAAATTTATAGTACTTGTCATTGCAAAAGAGCTTTACACGTATCCACAACTCACCTCCTCGGCCACTTTAACGGTGATTGTGTCGGACGCTAATGATAATGCACCTTCATTTGCTTTACCGTTATACACTGCTACCGTTCCAGAAACTGCAGTAGCCGGAACTTTGGTAACCACGATTGGTGCTCGAGACAGAGATACAGGAAAATTTGGAGAAGATGGAATCATTTACCAAATAGTTGGAAACGGTGCTGAAAAATTTATCGTCCACAATCGTACAGGGGTTATCACCGTTGCCGAGTGCAGTACGCCCGGATTTGGGGATTGCCTAGATTACGAAACCAAACAGGAATATATCTTTGCTTATAAGGTAAAAAACAAAATGCAATTCAATAACTTCACTCAACATTTTTCTTATTCAGGCAACAGATGATGATGGTAAAGGTCAAACCACCTCCGTACCATTGAGAATTACACTAACCGACAGTAACGATAATCCGCCCACTTTCCACCAAGGAATTTATCACGTTTTTGTCGACGAAGGCGCAATACGATTTAAATCAGATTTAGTGTTACAAGCTGAAGATTTAGACAAAACATCTCAAATTACTTATTCCATAATTGGAGGAAACACAAACGACATATTTAGTATTGATCCCAAAACGGGAAAAATTAGAATTGCGAATAACAAAGCCATTCAGTTTAGTAACGACAAAAGTAAAAATAATATTGTTTTAGTTATCGAGGTAAGTGGAAAACCAGTATTATTTATTTCAAATAATCTAATAACCACTTTTAGGCATCAGACGGAAAATTTACCGATTACACGAAAGTTAACATTACAATATCTGATATTAACGATCACACACCTGAGTTTCAAGAAACGTCGTACGAAATATCCATTCCAGAAGATTTACCGATCGGTAAGCTTCAGGCATGTTAATCAATTAATGAAATTTAATTAATTTTGTTTTAGATTCCTTTGTGATCGAAATGTCTGCTATTGACTTGGACAGTGGTCCAAATGCCGATATTATTTATCAAATCAGAAAGGGAGCTTTCAACGATTTTGAAATCGATAACGTCACAGGTGTGGTCAGAGTCGCATCCAAATTAGATTTTGACAGACGTAACACGTACATCATCGAGGTTACTGCAAGCGACCAAGGTCCCACCAGTTTGTCTACCAAAACCACATTGACCATACACATTATTAACATAAACGATAAGTCTCCATACTTTTTACCTCCAATTCAAAAAGCAGAGGTGAGTTTTGTATGTTGTGTTCTTTCGAAATCATAAGTTTGTGCGGTTTTTAGATAATGAAGGATGCCAGGGTTGGAACAATCATACACAGTTTAATAGCGTTGGATCCTGACGTTACCGGATCTGAAGCATTAAATTTTGCGGCAACTGAACCGATTACTGCACTTGATAAATATGGCAAGGTTGTGAACGATGACAGTTTCAAAGAATTTTTCTCCGTTGATAAGCATACCGGGAAAGTTTCAGTTGCCACTGCATTACGTCGTGATATTGCCGCAGTTATAAAAATTACTGTTCTAGTCACGGACACTCTCGCTCCAACTGTTCAACAAGGAGAAGGTAAGAAATAAAATATTCAAACATTGTCTGGAACTTTCACGGTATTTTCTTATGCTTTTGAAGGAACACTCATCATAACAATATTGGATGTAAACGACCACCCACCTACGTTTCTACCACCGTGGACCAAAGACAATCCCGTGTACTATTTGCAATTGCAAGAGGAATTACCAGTTGGTACTATAGTAGCGACTTATACGGCAAACGACGATGATTCTGTTATTGCTGGGTACACCATTGTACCTGATAACGAATATTTCAAAATTAACAACGGAACTGGTAATTTGTGTTTCCGTATTTTTTGGCATCCTCCCTATAATTATTGAATTGTTTTAGGAATTCTGCAATTGAAAGAGCGCATCGACTACGAAATAATTCAAAACTTAAACTTTACCGTATACGCTTACGATTCTGGAATCCCCCAACTTAACTCGTCTGCCACTGTTTACGTTACAATAACCAACACCAATGATAACGCACCAAAATTTTTCGTTAACTTATATAACGCGACGGTAGACGAGAACTCGCCGAATGGTACCCACGTCATCACAGTTCACGCAGACGACCATGATTTAGGCGATTTTGGCACTGTAACGTATGATTTAATTGGAGAACATAGCGAAAATTTTGTAATTTCTCCAAAGACGGGCGAAATTTTTGTTGCTAATTCTCAATTTTTGGATCACGAAGTGTTAAATGAGACTGTCATACAAGTAACAGCTAGTGATAACGCACCTCCGAACATGAAACATACCATTGCGGTGCCAATTCACGTTTCGATATTGGACGTGAACGATAATCCACCAAAGTTTAATCAAAGCGAATATAATGTGACTATACGTGAAACTATTTCATACAATCCACCCGTTCCGATTGTGCAAGTGTTTGCCTCTGATGCAGATGAAGGAATAAACGCACACTTAAATTACAGGATTACGTCAGAAAATAAAGACGGTTAGTTAAAATCAATTAATATTAGCTTGTTTGAATTGGAATTGGTTTTATATTATCTGTAGGTGAATTTTTACTGGGAACCGATACCGGTATCTTGCACACCCATAAATCGTTATTGGGGAAAACAAACAATTACGTTTTGGAAATCGAAGTCAAGGATGGAAAATATACCGACAAAGCAATAATTAACGTATTTGTTATCAACAGTAATCAACACAAACCGCGTTTTGTTATTCCCTCAGCATCAAACTCAACAATTGAAATAACGCAGGTAAGTTGAAACTTTTATTTTTTATGAAACTCTTCATTATCAAGATTTTACATCTTTTAGCGTGAAGCAGTTGTAAATCATTTAGTGTTGACAGTTAAAGCTGTTGACAAAGATGTTGGGGAAAATGGAAAACTGACGTATCACTTAAAAGTTAACGGTATTAACGTACAAGAAACCGATCAGTTTGCTTTAAACGAAACAACTGGAGAATTACGAATAAAATCATTTCTTGACCGAGACCTCCAAGACCAGTACGAGGTGAGTTTCAAAAATATAGCTTTAAGAACATCAAAATCCAAACATTCGTTTTAGTTAACTTTGGTTGCAAAAGATCATGGAACACCTGTTTGGCACGAGGAAAAGTTTCTTCTAACAATTCTTCTTGTCAATACGAACAAAAATATCGCGGAGTTTTCAAATTCCAGGATTGAAAATCCTTACCACTTCTATATAACGGAAAATTCCAAAAAGAAAATTCTAGTTGGACAAGTTAAAGCGCACGTTTCGGCTGAGAAGCACGCCAAAATTTACTACTATTTGATATCGGGGAATGAAAATGATGCTTTCTACCTGGATAAATTGGACGGAAAGCTTTATGCGAATAAATTGTTTGATAGGGAAGAAAGAAGCGAATACAATTTGGCAGTTTTGGCAAACACGGAACCGGACTTTTATTTCAAAATTAAAGAAATGGATAACGTGGATAACAAAACCTTTTCGGATGGAAGTATTACAAAAATAAAAGTTACGATTAATGATGTAAATGATAATCCACCCAAATTTCTTAACGCCACGTACTATGCTGCCGTAAATTCGCTTGCCCAAATTAACTCGTTTGTGCTGAACGTTTCTGCACTTGATCCTGATGTCGGTCCAAATGGCACCTTTACCTATTACATTAAAAGTTCAAATTTGTACAAATTTGGAAGCAACAAAACGTCGGGTTCGATCATTCCATCACCGTTTAACATTACGCAGAATGGTGAAATCTTCACCGCTACTCAGTTAATTGAAAACAATCAAAACCGTTTTGTGGTTGATGTAATAGCAAAGGAAACCGGTCTTTCGGAACATGAAGGATCAGCAAATATTTATGTAAGTGGACATTTTTGTTTACGGAAAGTTTTGAATTTTGAATTTTTTAAGGTTTGGATATTTGAACCTGGACAATTAATTCGTATAATTTTGTCTCGACCAGTAAGTGAAGTAACGCAAGAGAAGGATGAAATAATATCCGAACTTAGTAACGCAACAAATTATCTTGTCATTATTGACGAAATCAAAGATCATGTGGATAAAACGGGTCAAAAAAATCATGATTGGTACTAAAATTGTCTTTCAATATGAGGCAGTTGTAATTTATTTATTTTACAGGTGTGATATGTACATTTTGGTGATTGATCCATCCACTCAAACTATCATGCCCGTTTACGATATTTTAAAAATTATTGACGCAAAATATGACTTTTTGAAGGATTACTATAGCGGTTTTGCTATCGAAAATGTAGCTCCTGCGTATGCATCCGAGTCTGATGAAGCTTTTGATCCGGCGTTATCGGCTCTAATAGCTCTTCTTCTCGTTTTACTTGTCGGAATTATTACGTTTATTGTTGTGTGCTGCTGTTTACGAAATTGGTCACTTTCGTCAAATAGTTTGAAGAAAAAAGATGCTCTTATAAACAAAGCAGTTATTGATGATTTGAATACAACGGAAAATCCATTATGGATTGAACAGTAAGCTGCTGGATATTTTTAAAACAGGGGCTTAAGTATTTGTTTTTGCAGGAAACTCAAGATTTACGAAGAGCAGGAGTTGAGTATGCAGGTATTCAACGAACCGGATCCGACCATGATGCAACGAAAAAGCAGCAGAGAATTGATTACGGTACGTTGAGATTTTGTGGGGATTAAAAGTTTGAGTTTTAATAATTTATAGGACGAAAACACATATGCGACTATACAGCATCCGAACAGACGGGGGTCGGCGCATGTGGCTAATATTTTATCAGATGACGTAGAAGACTATGCAACTCTGTCGAGAAACCCGTATAATTCTAATAGTTTGAATAATTCTCTTCGGGGGACAATGAACGTAAGTAGAAGGCTATTTTTGTTTTTCAACTACTGTTTTGGTGCTCGACTATGTGTTCATGTTTGAAATTTTGCAGTATTATGAATCTGCAATGGGATTCCACGGTTCAACATTTCAAGTACCAGACGCAACAGAGCCACACAACGGTTCTGTAAGCGAATACGCGCCATATATTCACAGTTCAGATAATTCTGTCAATCACGAATACGTAACAGAACTCATCTAGAATTTAATTAGCCGTGTTTTGTACATAATTACGTAGTCGTAGTATTTATTTTATTTCGTTTTAATTATAGTTTACTCAATATTTTGCGTGTTTATTTTATTGAGTTTTGATTGTACATTTTCAAATTTTATTGGATAATTCTGTAAATTTTGTACTTTGCGATTTTTTATCACAAAAATTTGTAGTTTAATGAAGTAGCCATTGATAATAAATTATTCTAGTTTAATGTCGTAATAAAAATTATCAAAATTTTATATTTTCATAAAAATACGAAATAAATTGTTTTATTTATTTTTTATGTTTTTTATTTAAGTTTTCAAAACAATGTTTAACTGCATTTCTTTTCCGATAAGATGAAGGTTACATCTACTGGGTACTGTACTTCCAGAATAAATTATCGGAATGCACTGCCTAGCTTTGTATAAATAAATTAAGTATAATGTACGTATACCAAAATTAGGAAAACAAACAAGCAAGATTTTTAATCAAAACAAGTTTAACAATCTTTTAATGGAGTAAATATTTATTTTATTCACTAAAACGATAGCTAATTATAGGTGATTTACATATTTTGCCCTAAATAAACAGTAACTTTATTATAATGATGTCGAATTTTTCCTAAAATATAAAAAATTAAGGGCAAGTTTTTTTTTAAGATTTCACTTACGACTAAATCTATAACTTCTACAAGTGAATAACGAAACACCATGGATGCTTGTCTTCTCATTTTAGTGTTCATCTACAAAAAAATTAATACTAATATGTAATTAATTAATTAGTTAACTTACATTTTTCAACAAATATTTACAGTTCAGAACAACATCTTGAATTGTATATTCTAATAATTCTCGTAAATTGGACGCACGATAGATGTTGTTGTTACGAACATAGGTCAGTTCTCTGTATTTTGCAAATGCAAAGGAGGGGTCAATTGGAATCTAAAATTTCACGTTTTACAAGATGCAAACAATGCCAGATACTCACCAATGCTGCAATGTATATTATAGTATGCAGGCCTTCGATAATTTTGTCGGTGATTTCTTTAATTTCTTTGAAACTGCTGTATATTAAACCAATTTGACATTTTTGAAAAACAATAATTGCGTGATATATAGTTTTAAAAATTTGTTCTATGTTGTTAGTATTATTTTTCAAAAGGTGTTCTGTAATTATTGAGATTAACAGTTAATATGTTTCCGAACACTCTATACCGGTTTCGACTTACGTCATCTTCAGCATATACCGTTAAATTACTTTAAATTGTCTTACCATAATAATCTTGTGGCAAATGTTGATTGGCATAAGTTTCCACTTGCGTTAGTATGTTATCCACATATTTCAGCATATCGTTGGTAAATATGTTAAGTCTCACCTCGATAGGGTTACTGACCAACTGAGCCTGGAAGAGAAATGGAATAATTTGGATCCAATAAAATTGCACTAACAAACAAACCTTTTCTTGAATTACATTCAATCTCCGACATAATTGATTATCCAAAGCTAGAATTGGACGTTCAAGTAAATTAGTTACAGGTTGAGTTGCAAATACTGCCAATTTTAAGGACGCTTCAACTGTAGCAAAAGTCCAACCCACTAATCTATTCGAACCCTGCAATAAAAAAATAATTTAATTTTAGAGAAAACCAGGTCAATTTTGATTAGGTAGTACTCACTTTTGCTTGATGGTAAACATCTTCAGCAAAATTATATCCACGTTCGATTGCTGGAATTTGCTTGATACGATCAATTGACTTTAATTTTGAAGGTGTATCAATAATACCGGACACTGCAAAAAAATAAGATTAGGGTTTTTGGGGCTGAAAACTGCATTTTAAAGTAATTCGAAAAATTCAACAACCAATGCATTCTCTAAATTTTATAAGTTGAACTACCATTTTAGTTTTTTACCTTATGGATCAATTAATATCACTAATCCAAAATTTGTTACTTATAATACTATAATATAACCTAACTTTCAATCATTTAAGTTCTATGTAGTGTAAGTTGCCTATTTTCAGGCGTCAAATGTTAAATTTAGTTTTGCAAGTTTAAAAATTTCTATACTTACTTTGTGAAGATGTATTTTTCTACTAAATATTAAAAAACAAGGTTGTGTTTTTCTGATGAAACTATTTTATATATTAACGATTTAATGGGATATTATTTTATTATCATAACTAATTTAATATTAAAATTAAGAAATCTCATAAAATTTATACAGCTTTTTATTTAGCTATAATTTAATAATTGCTTTAACCTTCCAGCAGGCGCGTATGTAATTTTGTACGACAGTTATAATATATTTTTGAGATAACTTTTATCTGAGTAGTCAGATTAAGTTGTTTTTTTTTGCTATTCCAGGACGACATACATAATATTATTGTATTATATGTTATTTTTGTCTTTGCTTCGTTATTGAATTTATGAACAATATTCTTTGAATTTATGAACAAATTTCATTGAATTTATGAACAAACTTCATTGAATTTATGTACAAAATTCATTGAATTTATGAACAAAATTCATTGAATTTATGAACAAAGGTCATTGAATTTATGAACAAAATTCATTGAATTTATGAACAAATTTCATTGAATTTATGAAGAAGAGGCATTGAATCTATGAACAAAAGACATTGAATTTATGTACAAAATTCATTGTATTTATGAACAAATTTCATTGAATTTATGAACAAATTTCGTTGAATTTATGAACAAAATTCATTGTATTTATGAACAAATTTCATTGAATTTATGAACAATTTTCGTTGAATTTATGTACAAAATTCATTGAATTTATGAACAAAATTCATTGAATTTATGAAGAAAAGTCATTGAATCTATGAACAAACTTCATTGAATTTATGAAACAATTCATTGAATTTATGAACAAATTTCATTGAATTTATGAACAAATTTCATTGAAATTATGAACAAAATTCATTGAATTTATGAACAAAGTTCATTGAATTTATGAACAAATTTCATTGAATTTATGAACAAAATTCATTGAATTTATGAACAAAGGTCATTGAATTTATGAACAAAATTCATTGAATTTATGAACAAATTTCATTGAATTTATGAACAAAATTCATTGAATTTATGAACAAAGGTCATTGAATTTATGAACAAAATTCATTGAATTTATGAACAAATTTCATTGAATTTATGAACAATTTTCGTTGAATTTATGAACAAATTTCATTGAAATTATGAACAAAATTCATTGAATTTATGAACAAAGTTCATTGAATTTATTAACAAATTTCATTGAATTTATGAACAAATTTCATTGAAATTATGAACAAAGTTCATTGAATTTATGAACAAATTTCATTGAATTTATGAACAAATTTCATTGAATTTATGAACAATTTTCATTGAATTTATGAACAAAATTCATTGAATTTATAAACAAATTTCATTGAATTTATGAAGAAGAGGCATTGAATCTATGAACAAAAGACATTGAATTTATGTACAAAATTCATTGTATTTATGAACAAATTTCATTGAATTTATGAACAAATTTCGTTGAATTTATGAACAAAATTCATTGTATTTATGAACAAATTTCATTGAATTTATGAACAATTTTCGTTGAATTTATGTACAAAATTCATTGAATTTATGAACAAAATTCTTTGAATTTATGAAGAAAAGTCATTGAATCTATGAACAAACTTCATTGAATTTATGAACAAAATTCATTGAATTTATGAACAAAGGTCTTGAATTTATGAACAAATTTGATTGTATTTATGAACAAAGGTAATTGAATTTATGAACAAAATTCATTTAATTTATGAACAACTTTCATTGAATTTATGAACACATTTCATTGAATTTATGAACAAAATTCATTGAATTTATGAAACAATTCATTGAATTTATGAACAAATTTCATTGAATTTATGAACATATTTCATTGAATTTATGAACAAATTTCATTGAATTTATGAACAAATCATTGAATTTATGAACAAAATTCATTGAATTTATGAAAAAATTTCATTGCATTTATGAACAAATTTCATTGAATTTATGAACAAAATTCATTGAATTTATGAACAAAGGTCATTGAATTTATGAACAAAATTCATTGAATTTATGAACAAATTTCATTGAATTTATGAACAAATTTCATTGAATTTATGAACAAAATTCATTGAATTTATAAACAAATTTCATTGAATTTATGAACAAATTTCATTGAATTTATGAACCAATTTCATTAAAATTATGAACAAAATTCATTGAATTTATGAACAAAGTTCATTGAATTTATGAACAAATTTCATTGAAATTATGAACAAAATTCATTGAATTTATGAACAAAGGTCTTGAATTTATGAACAAATTACATTGAATTTATGAACAAATTTCATTAAAATTATGAACAAAATACATTGAATTTATGAACAAATTTCATTGAATTTATGAACAAATTTCATTGAAATTATGAACAAAATTCATTGAATTTATGAACAAAATTCATTGAATTTATGAACAAAATTCATTGAATTTAGGAACAAATTTCATTGAATTTATGAACAAAATTCATTGAATTTATGAACGAAGGTCATTGAATTTATGAACAAAATTCATTGAATTTATGAACAAATTTCATTTAATTTATGAACAAATTTCTTTGAAATTATGAACAAAATTCATTGAATTTATGAACAAAGTTCATTGAATTTATGAACAAATTTCATTGAAATTATGAACAAAATTCATTGAATTTATGAACAAATTTCATTAAAATTATGAACAAAATTCATTGAATTTATGAACAAATTTCATTGAATTTATGAACAAATTTCATTGAAATTATGAACAAAATTCATTGAATTTATGAACAAATTTCATTGAATTTATGAACAAATTACATTGAATTTATGAACAAATTTCATTGAAATTATGAACAAAATTTATTGAATTTATGAACAAATTTCATTGAATTTATGATCAAATTTCATTGAATTTATGAACAAATTTCATTGAAATTATGAACAAAATTCATTGAATTTATGAACAAAGTTCATTGAATTTATGAACAAATTTCATTGAATTTATGAACAAAATTCATTGAATTGATGAACAAAGGTCATTGAATTTATGAACAAAATTCATTGAATTTATGAACAAATTTCATTGAATTTATGAACAAAATTCATTGAATTGATGAACAAAGGTCATTGAATTTATGAACAAAATTCATTGAATTTATGAACAAATTTCATTGAATTTATGAACAAAATTCATTGAATTTATGAACAAATTTCATTGAATTTATGAACAAAATTCATTGAATTTATGAACAAATTTCATTGAATTTATGAACAAAATTCATTGAATTTATGAACAAATTTCATTGAATTTATGAACAAAATTCATTGAATTTATGAACAAATTTCATTGAAATTATGAACTAAATTCATTGAATTTATGAACAAATTTCATTGAATTTATGAACAAATTTCATTGAATTTATGAACAAATTTCATTGAAATTATGAACAAAATTCATTGAATTTATGAACAAAATTCATTGAATTTATGAACAAAATTCATTGAATTTAGGAACAAATTTCATTGAATTTATGAACAAAATTCATTGAATTTATGAACGAAGGTCATTGAATTTATGAACAAAATTCATTGAATTTATGAACAAATTTCATTTAATTTATGAACAAATTTCTTTGAAATTATGAACAAAATTCATTGAATTTATGAACAAAGTTCATTGAATTTATGAACAAATTTCATTGAAATTATGAACAAAATTCATTGAATTTATGAACAAATTTCATTAAAATTATGAACAAAATTCATTGAATTTATGAACAAATTTCATTGAATTTATGAACAAATTTCATTGAAATTATGAACAAAATTCATTGAATTTATGAACAAATTTCATTGAATTTATGAACAAATTACATTGAATTTATGAACAAATTTCATTGAAATTATGAACAAAATTTATTGAATTTATGAACAAATTTCATTGAATTTATGATCAAATTTCATTGAATTTATGAACAAATTTCATTGAAATTATGAACAAAATTCATTGAATTTATGAACAAAGTTCATTGAATTTATGAACAAATTTCATTGAATTTATGAACAAAATTCATTGAATTGATGAACAAAGGTCATTGAATTTATGAACAAAATTCATTGAATTTATGAACAAATTTCATTGAATTTATGAACAAAATTCATTGAATTGATGAACAAAGGTCATTGAATTTATGAACAAAATTCATTGAATTTATGAACAAATTTCATTGAATTTATGAACAAAATTCATTGAATTTATGAACAAATTTCATTGAATTTATGAACAAAATTCATTGAATTTATGAACAAATTTCATTGAATTTATGAACAAAATTCATTGAATTTATGAACAAATTTCATTGAATTTATGAACAAAATTCATTGAATTTATGAACAAATTTCATTGAAATTATGAACTAAATTCATTGAATTTATGAACAAATTTCATTGAATTTATGAACAAATTTCATTGAATTTATGAACAAATTTCATTAAAATTATGAACAAAATTCATTGAATTTATGAACAAATTTCATTGAATTTATGAACAAATTTCATTGAATTTATGAACACAATTCATTGAATTTATGAACAAATTTCATTGAATTTATGAACAAATTTCATTGAATTTATGAACAAATTTCATTGAAATTATGAACAAAATTCATTGAATTTATGAACAAAGTTCATTGAATTTATGAACAAATTTCATTGAATTTATGAACAAAATTCATTGAATTTATGAACAAAGGTCATTGAATTTATGAACAAAATTCATTGAATTTATGCACAAATTTCATTGAATTTATGAACACAATTCATTGAATTTATGAACAAATTTCATTGAATTTATGAACAAATTTCATTGAATTTATGAACAAATTTCATTGAAATTATGAACAAAATTCATTGAATTTATGAACAAAGTTCATTGAATTTATGAACAAATTTCATTGAATTTATGAACAAAATTCATTGAATTGATGAACAAAGGTCATTGAATTTATGAACAAAATTCATTGAATTTATGAACAAATTTCATTGAATTTATGAACAAAATTCATTGAATTTATGAACAAATTTCATTGAATTTATGAACAAAATTCATTGAATTTATGAACAAATTTCATTGAATTTATGAACACAATTCATTGAATTTATGAACAAATTTCATTGAATTTATGAACAAATTTCATTGAATTTATGAACAAATTTCATTGAAATTATGAACAAAATTCATTGAATTTATGAACAAAGTTCATTGAATTTATGAACAAATTTCATTGAATTTATGAACAAAATTCATTGAATTTATGAACAAAGGTCATTGAATTTATGAACAAAATTCATTGAATTTATGCACAAATTTCATTGAATTTATGAACAAATTTCATTGAATTTATGAACACAATTCATTGAATTTATGAACAAATTTCATTGAATTTATGAACAAATTTCATTGAATTTATGAACAAATTTCATTGAAATTATGAACAAAATTCATTGAATTTATGAACAAAGTTCATTGAATTTATGAACAAATTTCATTGAATTTATGAACAAAATTCATTGAATTTATGAACAAAGGTCATTGAATTTATGAACAAAATTCATTGAATTTATGCACAAATTTCATTGAATTTATGAACACAATTCATTGAATTTATGAACAAATTTCATTGAATTTATGAACAAATTTCATTGAATTTATGAACAAATTTCATTAAAATTATGAACAAAATTCATTGAATTTATGAACAAATTTCATTGAATTTATGAACAAATTTCATTGAATTTATGAACACAATTCATTGAATTTATGAACAAATTTCATTGAATTTATGAACAAATTTCATTGAATTTATGAACAAATTTCATTGAAATTATGAACAAAATTCATTGAATTTATGAACAAAGTTCATTGAATTTATGAACAAATTTCATTGAATTTATGAACAAAATTCATTGAATTTATGAACAAAGGTCATTGAATTTATGAACAAAATTCATTGAATTTATGCACAAATTTCATTGAATTTATGAACACAATTCATTGAATTTATGAACAAATTTCATTGAATTTATGAACAAATTTCATTGAATTTATGAACAAATTTCATTGAAATTATGAACAAAATTCATTGAATTTATGAACAAAGTTCATTGAATTTATGAACAAATTTCATTGAATTTATGAACAAAATTCATTGAATTGATGAACAAAGGTCATTGAATTTATGAACAAAATTCATTGAATTTATGAACAAATTTCATTGAATTTATGAACAAAATTCATTGAATTTATGAACAAATTTCATTGAATTTATGAACAAAATTCATTGAATTTATGAACAAATTTCATTGAATTTATGAACACAATTCATTGAATTTATGAACAAATTTCATTGAATTTATGAACAAATTTCATTGAATTTATGAACAAATTTCATTGAAATTATGAACAAAATTCATTGAATTTATGAACAAAGTTCATTGAATTTATGAACAAATTTCATTGAATTTATGAACAAAATTCATTGAATTTATGAACAAATTTCATTGAATTTATGAACAAAATTCATTGAATTTATGCACAAATTTCATTGAATTTATGAACACAATTCATTGAATTTATGAACAAATTTCATTGAATTTATGAACAAATTTCATTGAATTTATGAACAAATTTCATTGAAATTATGAACAAAATTCATTGAATTTATGAACAAAGTTCATTGAATTTATGAACAAATTTCATTGAATTTATGAACAAAATTCATTGAATTGATGAACAAAGGTCATTGAATTTATGAACAAAATTCATTGAATTTATGAACAAATTTCATTGAATTTATGAACAAAATTCATTGAATTTATGAACAAATTTCATTGAATTTATGAACAAAATTCATTGAATTTATGAACAAATTTCATTGAATTTATGAACAAAATTCATTGAATTTATGAACAAATTTCATTGAATTTATGAACAAAATTCATTGAATTTATGAACAAATTTCATTGAAATTATGAACTAAATTTATTGAATTTATGAACAAATTTCATTGAATTTATGAACAAATTTCATTGAATTTATGAACAAATTTCATTAAAATTATGAACAAAATTCATTGAATTTATGAACAAATTTCATTGAATTTATGAACAAATTTCATTGAATTTATGAACACAATTCATTGAATTTATGAACAAATTTCATTGAATTTATGAACAAATTTCATTGAATTTATGAACAAATTTCATTGAAATTATGAACAAAATTCTTTGAATTTATGAACAAAGTTCATTGAATTTATGAACAAATTTCATTGAAATTATGAACAAAATTCTTTGAATTTATGAACAAAGTTCATTGAATTTATGAACAAATTTCATTGAATTTATGAACAAAATTCATTGAATTTATGAACAAAGGTCATTGAATTTATGAACAAAATTCATTGAATTTATGAACAAATTTCATTGAATTTATGAACAAAATTCATTGAATTTATGAACAAAGGTCATTGAATTTTTGAACAAAATTCATTGAATTTATGAACAAATTTCATTGAATTTATGAACAATTTTCATTGAATTTATGAACAAATTTCATTGAAATTATGAACTAAATTTATTGAATTTATGAACAAATTTCATTGAATTTATGAACAAATTTCATTGAATTTATGAACAAATTTCATTAAAATTATGAACAAAATTCATTGAATTTATGAACAAATTTCATTGAATTTATGAACAAATTTCATTGAATTTATGAACACAATTCATTGAATTTATGAACAAATTTCATTGAATTTATGAACAAATTTCATTGAATTTATGAACAAATTTCATTGAAATTATGAACAAAATTCTTTGAATTTATGAACAAAGTTCATTGAATTTATGAACAAATTTCATTGAATTTATGAACAAAATTCATTGAATTTATGAACAAAGGTCATTGAATTTATGAACAAAATTCATTGAATTTATGAACAAATTTCATTGAATTTATGAACAAAATTCATTGAATTTATGAACAAAGGTCATTGAATTTTTGAACAAAATTCATTGAATTTATGAACAAATTTCATTGAATTTATGAACAATTTTCATTGAATTTATGAACAAATTTCATTGAATTTATGAATGGTTTTTTGTATTATAGAATTTGTTTAGACTGAAAGAATAATCTCGTTATTAAAGTTTCGATGAGGCGTTGGACTGAGCCGGCCGTAGTTGTCTTCTAGCTGTTCAGATGTTAACTTCCTATAATAGATTTATTACCTTCCAGCAGGCGCGTATGCACATTTTGTACGACAGTTATAATTTTTTTGACATAACTTTTATCTGAGTAGTCAGATTAAGTTGTTTTTCTTTGCTATTCCAAGACGACATACATAATATTATTCTATTATATGTTATTTTTGTCTTTGCTTCGTTATTGAATTATTACAAAAATTTATTTGAATCGACTCCGTCCGATTCTAAGTGTAATTTAAAAAAAAGATCTGCTACAAATGATAATGTTGAAAATGCAAAAATTATATTTACAAGAAACATTCAGAAAAGCAAGAAAAAATATATCTATGTAAAAATCAAATTTTATCTAGCTAAGTTGTTCACTTTGTATATTTAAAAATACAGTTGGTTTTTAATATTATTTTCTTAAAAACAAAATAGAAAAACTCCAAATAAATGTAAAAGGCTTCATATGATTTTATACCTATCATTTTGATTATTTTATAACAAAGTATTTGTAAAAAATCATCATGTCGTGCAAAATACGACACGCGGCTGCTCGTGTAATACATAGTGGCGCGCCTGCTGAAAGGTTAATCTTTATAATAATTTTATATAATTGCAGTAATATCTAAAAGATTAATGTTACGAAAGAAAGTTTTCACAGTTTTTCTTTGGATCATCGTTGTAAGTTGTGCGTACTTACAAAATTCTAAGTTTAATTATTTTCTAATTTACCTAAATAGAATCACAGAACGTGCAATCTTTGGTGTTTGACACATTGGGGGGGGGGGGGGGTCTGTGAGGTAATGAACAATAATTATTATTATTGTGTTCCAAGCTCAAATTTTCAAAACAGGATTTTTCAGATTTTCCTTCACTTGAACGCCGGATTTCTCCGGGGGTTCCCCCTCGCAGTTTACTTTACTGTGATATTATATAAAAGACTCAAGTAATACATTTTGATTCCTAGAGCAAATGAACTAAATTAACTGAAAAATTATTTTATTCGTTTACATTTTTATGCGTAGTTATCTACATACGTAACCACAAAAATTAATTATACTCATTAATTATTTTTCCCCAATTCATGTAATTAAGTCTGTTTGTTATGTTGCACTAGCGTAACTCGTCCCCCCCTTTTTCTTTGCATATTTGCTTTGGTGGGCTAATGTACACCAGTGCAGCATATCAAAGATACCCCTTATAATTAATTATTATTATTATTATTATATTCTTTTATAATATATTATAATTATTACGGTACAGTAAAAATCCTAAAAACTAAATCCTAAAATACTTGAGTGCGTCTGTGTTTCAGTTTTAGCTTGAGGTACTGGAAAACTTGATGAAAAAGGTTCCACTTTTTGGGGTGGAATGATTTCCGGCTTATGCATGCTCGAAGACACCAAAGTTGGAAGATACTATAGATCAACATTCAATTAGTAGTTGTTTTATGGATAAAAACATGATCATGTTTCTATCTTTACCTTATCATTCGGATTTGGTTGTTCTGGCTTTGGTTCTTCAGGTTTTTCCTCTGGCGTAGAACTACCTCCAAGCAATGACGTGAAACCTGCGATAAAAAAATATATAAATAAATAACTTATTAATAGAGATGAGATTTTTAGGTTTTTACCTTTTTTTTATTTTAGCTCCTATTTTTATGATATTAGTACCAAAATTTGTTTCATGGAAAACTACGTTATATAAGCCTTATTTGTTTTGACCTTTTTTGCCTTTTTTTCTATTTTTTCATTTTTACGACCTATTTTAACATTATGGAAACTTTTTTTTAATTTAAAGTTTAAATTGAAAAAAAAAATTAATTTAATTCAAATTAATTTTATATAATTAAAAATTCTTTTATTTTAAACATAAATTTGGTGCAAACCCACCATGTACCAACCATAGAATAAACCTAAGCAAAGTACTAAGTGCTACCAAATATTTCACTCTTCCCCCCCCCCCCCCGGGGTTAATTTTAACATGTTGGGGCACGTGGTTAAGTACAGCAATTTTTTATTGTGAAAATTTTATTAAGGCAGAAGAATGCTTTAAAAATGCAAACTTACAATTGGACCAAATTTACATTCAAACGAATTTTAAAAACATAATAGACGTTATAGAAAAATTGGAAACCGTGGGATTGCCACTAGCAACAAGTTTGGATGATTTTTTTAAATTGAAAACCAATGCAAAAAAAGTGGTTGAAAAATTAAACAAAGTATTGGATGGCAATCCCAGTTGTGCAACTTTTAAAAATTTCTTAGAAATTTTTACTTGCAATCAATGGTCAAAATATAATTTTAGAAAATATTTCTACTTCGAAAGCGGTTACATAAAACCACCGAAACTTTACAATACCAACCTTAAATAGTATTTTTTAGTACCTTTTTTTGAATTTATACGACCTAAAATGACTTTTTTTAGAACCTTTTTAGGTGCCTTTTTTTGAATTTTTACGACCTAAAAATCTCATCTCTACTTATTAATGACAATTTATTAAACCTAAAAGAGGAGCTGAAATAGCAGATACGACAACGTCATTGGCAGTAGAAATTGCAGATCCAACTCCATACACAGCACTGTTCAACGTCTCCTCACCTAGAAACAGTTGATTAGGGTTAAAATGAGAGTTTTCATTGGACGAGAAATTTTTTACCCGTTTTCTCCAAAGCGCTTGCTGTGTCACTCAGTGCCTGTACGGTGCCTGTGGCTAAGCCAATGGTACCAGATGCTGCACTCAGTGTGGTTGACGCTACACTTTCTACAACACCAGTTGGGATGATACTCGACGCTAGTCCCATCTGAAATATGAAGTTAAAAAAATTGTAACTAATTAAATACTCCTACCGTTGAGGTTAGAAGACCTAACTGAGGAAATAAAGAAAGCAGCCATGGAAGTATCTTTGGAATTAAATTCGTAATGATATTGATCTAAAAATAAACATGAGAATTTAAAATGAAAGAAAAAGGAACTTTAGTTTTACTCCAGTTCGGACAAGATAAGCAATCAATTCTTTGGTCATAACTGGAAGACATCCGATAATCCCAAGTTTCTAAAAAATTAAGTATCAAAAAATGTCTGGTGCTGGTAGTTCAAAATATAACTAACCTTAATATAATCTCCTTCTTCTTCTCTTTCTTTCGCTTCAATTTCTTCTGTGTTGTCTGGTGCTTGATTGTTATTTTCAGTCGCCACTGAAAATAATAATTTTCTTTGTTAGTGGGAAAAGCAAAGTTTATTAAGTTTAGGTCATTGGCCAAGTAGTTAGAGCGATCAACTGCTGGTGGTCCATGAGATTCATGGATTATCTTTTGTTTACTTTAACTTTTTTTAGAACATATACAATTAAATTTAAATATAAACTTGTATCTCCTACCAAAGAAGATGTACCAAAACATAAAGGCCAATAATCTGGGTTTGTTGTATTTTCTTTAAAAGATTTGTCATTTATGTATGACTGTTGGTAATTCAATTTCAAAGGAAGCGCCTGATTTTGTATTGCCTATTATCGGCATTATCGAAAAATTGCAAAACTCATGGATAAATATAAACAATTCTCATTTATAAACATTCGGCTGGTCAATAAATTGAAAATAACAAAGGAAATGAATAAAATTATGATATGCTGATGTTTTTTTCAAAATTAAATTACATATAATTATTTGTCCACTGGTGCCCAAAAAAAGGTTAAAAAGATTATAAACAAATTAAATTTTTTGTTTGTAAATAAAAGTAATGATCAATTTATTAATTTGCACTAAAATAATCAAAATTGGCTTACTTTTTAAGTTATCTGCTTAATCCTCACTTTTTGAAAATATATCTATGTTGAATTCGATCTAAAAAAATATTAATAGTATATTGGTTAAATTGGATACGATGGATTAAAAAAAGTAACGTATTTAAGGTAAGTATTCAGATTGAACTGGATATAAATATATGTATTTTTATTTATATGATGTATGTTGATTTTGATACATTGTTTAGTGTTTATTAAAAATTTAGTAATTTACTTCCATCAGTATAAAAATATTTTTAAATAGTTCCCATATCTCGAAAAGAATTCATAGCTGAAACAAATTTTTTAAGTTAAAACAACGAAAGTTTTTCATTTTCAAAATATTGAGTTGTATAATTTTGTGCAAAAAATTGTATAGTGTCATACGTCCCTCAGCAGAGCAAAACAATATGGTAAGCTTACGACTGTATACTTGTTCTATTTTCTTTTTTAAGGGTGAAGAATGGGAAGAGAGCTTAACTAGAGGAAGTTACTCCCCCCCCCCCCCAAGTTACAATTAGCTCCTTCAAAATTAATTGATTGAAGCCGGTGTCGGTGGTGTTCGGTTCTGAATTGGACAGTGAAAGACATTTGATAACAAGACATAAGAAGCGAAGAAAAAGATAGTTATCGTTTGTAAAAAAATAAAAAAATTTTAATATTTATCATTTATATATTTAAATACCTCTGTCCGTACGAATTAAAATTTTTTCTAATGAAATTACGATATTGGAAAGCGTAAATTACAAATATTAATATAAAATTTGTGTAAAACAAGGTCCGAAATCCGTTAAAATACAATGCGAATCTCCATTGGTTGTTTCCGTAAGGTTAACCCCGCCCATTAAAATTGCAGTTGATGTCACGTCTAAAAATATATTTAAATAAGTGTTCTTATTATAAAAAAAAACTTTCACTTTAAACTAGCGGCCACCAACATTTTGAACCATTAACATAATCATAGTTTCAAAATTATTTCTTTTTTTTTCTCGATTGGTCTTGCGACTTAAGAGCATACCCCCGAAACTACTGGGGTTACTGAGTAATTCTTCAGATTTTGTGCTTGAATAAAGAGCAAGAGATGCATTGGAGGGTATTCAATACCTCCCAGACCCCCGGTTTGTCAATTAGCTACAATTGTGGCTACAATGAAGGGGGTTGCGTAAGCTAAAAATATAACTGAATTTAAGTTTCAAATACATAAAACAGTGGGTGTAGACCGGGAGGTCTGGGGGTATGAAATATCCTCCATTCTTTTTATTTGTAAATTACTCAGTAGCCAATGCTGATATGATAAACAGATACTTCCCTCACAATGCATGCCCGAAATTATTCTATGCTGATTTATACATCGATGGTTTCTCTTGCCTTTGGAGAAAGGAAAAGGATTTTAATAATAAGATATTTAATTTGTAAGGTAATATACCATTTATTTTGTCGAATAACAGCATTATAAAGTACTAAAATTGCATACATGTATATGAAGTCACAAGGATTATAGAGTAAAACGAGGAGAGTTGGCACACATTATATGATATTATATAAATATAATTCTTATATTTTATAAATATCAACAACCATTTTTAATAGATCATTACCATGTTCAGAATAGACCCCAACCTGAAATAAAAAGAATGTAATTTAACTTACATAATATATTTCAAAACACATTTATTTTATAGTTGCTATGTCTCCTAGCTCTACCCTTGCCCTATGCAGCGATGAAAAAATTAAAAAACAAAAAAAATTATATTTATTTTTACTTAAACAAAGAAATTGTATTAAATTAAAATACTACGGTTTTCTCTCCATATTATTAAAATTTTACCAAGCCAAACAAAAAACTGAGCAAATTTTTCTGAAAAATTTTGTCCTGCAGCCGATATTTTACCGTTGGATGTTAACGATCTCTGCCTATCAAATATGCATCTTTGATAGACATGACCTTTAGAACATAGCCCATCGTTATGGTATATACCAGCCCACAATCCCGTTAAAAATTTTTTAAAAACCGTAGTGTTTATTGAATATTGCCTGGCCGTATAAAAATTAATATCTAAACTCTAAATCATCGTCGTCATCATCATCCTCCTCCTCAACTTGAAACACATTTTGGGACATACTTCTCGAATAATTGGCCATTAAAATGGGATTGGAAACAAGTTTGACCAAATTTTCTAATCCTTGTTGAATAGCAGTAACAGACCGGCTTAAAGAATTTATTGAATCCAAATTCTGAATCGCATTCTGATCTAACTGTGCGATCTTTGTAAATAGTTCAGAAGCAATAGGACTCATTATTGGTGCATTTTCCGTGCTTTGATTAAAATTTTTTCCCCTTCGCATTCGACTAGAAATTACATTTTTACCTTTATTTTGAACATTTTTTACTGGTGGTGGTTCCACTTGGTGACCGTGCGACACAATTCTTACGGGTGGCGGTTCTGTATGAAGAACAGATGAATCCATTCGATCAACAGATTCTACATTACTAGGATGCCCATCGCGCTGATGAGATGGCCAAACATTTAAATCTTGCTGTTCCCCTCTACTGACAGATATTCCGTGGTGAGATGGTCGTACGGCCTGATGAGATGAGATATCTTCTGAAGATTCCACCACTTCAAAATGAGATGGCCTTACTTGCTGATGCGTTGATGCAACTTCTGCCGGTTCTATGCGGTTGACAGACACCACTTGGTGAGATGTTCCATTTTCTGTTGCTGGTGGTCCCACCCGATCGACAGATACTACATTTCTAGGATGCCCTTCGCGATGATGAGATGGCCAAACATTTAAATCTTCCTGTTCCCCTCTACTGACAGATATTCCGTGGTGAGATGGTCTTACGGTCTGATGAGATGAGATATTTTCTGAAGATTCCACCACTTCAAAATGAGATGGCCTTACTTGCTGATGCGTTGATGCAACTTCTGCCGGTTCTATGCGATTGACAGACACCACTTTGTGAGTTGTTTCCATTTCTGCTGCAGGTGGTTCCACCCGATCAACAGATACTACATTACTATGATGACCTTCGGCGTGGTGATGAGATGGCCAAACATTTAAATGTGGTTGTTCTCTTCTATGAACAGACATTCCGTGATGAGATGGCCTTGTGTGCTGATGCGATGATACATCTTCTTGTGGTTCTATTCTGTTAACAGACACTACTTGGTGAGATGGTTGTACTTGTTGATGAGATGTTACAATTTTTGCCGGGTCCACACGATTAACAGACACTACTTCTACATGAGATGGTCTAATGTTATCATTAGATGTCGCAACTGTTGTTATCGAAGGTGGTTCCACACGATTAACAGATACTACCTTCACTGGTTGTACTTCTTTATTTACAGATACCACGTTTACTAATGATGGTTCTATAGGATTACCAGTAATTATTTTAACTGGTGGTGGACTTATACGTTCAACAGATATAACATGTACCGGTGGAGGATTTTTAGATTCAACTTTGACTTCGCCTATGTTCTCTATGTTGACTCTATCTATAGATTCCTGTTCCTGTATTAAATCGACAACATCTTTCTTAGAATCCTTGTTCACTGGAGTTTCAATTTCAATATCTTCGGGTTTTTCATCAACCGCAACTTCTTCAGGTCTCTTCGAGTGATTAACGAGCTCGATAACATTGGCATGTATATCATCTACATGTTCGACCTTGTTACCCGGTTCGTCAACTTTAATTTCTTCCTTCTTCTGTTCTTCTTTTGGTTCATCAGGTTTTTTTATTTTATTAACTAGTTCAACAACCTTGCCGTGTAAATCATTGGCTATATCTGCAACCTTGTCCACTGGAGTATCAATTTTATCTTCTGTGGATTTATCGTCAATCGTAGCTTCTTTGGGTTTCTTTAAATTATTAACCAATTCAACAACCTTGGCGTGCAAATCATCTACATGTTCGGCGACCTTCTTGATAGGTTCAACAACTTGTATATCTTCTTTCTTCTGTTCTTCCTTAGGTTCATCAGGATTCTTTATTTTATTTACTAATTCAACAACTTTGCCATGTAAATCATTGGCAATCACAGCTACCTTGTTTGCTGGCGTATCAATTTTATCTTCTTCGGGTTTCTTTAAGTTACTAACCAACTCAACAACCGTGGCGTGCAAATCATCTACATGTTCGGATACCTCCTTGTTCGGTTCAGCAACCTTTATATCTTCTTTCTTCTGTTTTTCCTTAGATTCATCAGGATTCTTTATTTTATTTACTAATTCAACAACTTTGCCATGTAAATCATCGGCAATCACAGCTACCTTGTTTGCTGGCGTATCAATTTTATCTTCTTCGGGTTTCTTTAAGTTATTAACCAACTCAACAACCTTGGCGTGCAAATCGTCAACATGTTCGGATACCTCCTTGTTTGGTTCAGCAACCTTTATATCTACTTTCTTCTGTTCTTCCTTAAGTTCATCAGGTTTCTTTATTTTATTTACTAATTCAACAACTTTGCCATGTAAATCATTGGCTATCACTGCTACCTTGTTTGCTGACGCATCAATTTTAGCTTCTTCGGGTTTCTTTAAGTTATTAACCAACTCAACAACCTTGGCGTGCAAATCATCTACATGTTCAGAAACCTTCTTGTTCGGTTCATCAACCTTTATATCTTCTTTCTTCCGTTCTTCCTTAGGTTCATCAGGTTTCTTTATTTTACTTACTAATTGAACAACTTTGCCATGTAAATCATTGGCAATCACTGCTACCTTGTTTGTAAGCGTATCAATTTTAACTTCTTCGGGTTTCTTTACATTATTAACCAACTCAACAATCTTGGCGTGTAAATCATCTACATGTTCAGCGACCTTTTTGCTCGGTTCATCAACTTTTATAACTTCTTTCTTCTGTCGATCCGTAGCTTCATCGGGTTTCTTCAATTGATTAACTATCTTTTCAACTTTAGCTTGAGTATCTTTGACATGATCGGCAATCTTGGTTTCTTCGGGTTTCTTCAAGTGATTTAATAACTCAACAACATTTGCGTGTAAATCATTTACATGTTCGGCGACCTTGTTGACCGGTTTATCAGCTTGTGCATTCTCTTTCGTTTGGTCATCGGTAGGTTCATCGGGTTTCTTCAGTTGGCTAGCTATCTTTTCAACTTTAGCATGAATATCTTTGACGTGATCGGCAATCTTAGCTTCCTCGGGTTTCTTCAAATGATTTAATAATTCAACAACATTTGCGTGTAAATCATTAACATGTTCGGCGACCTTGTTGACCGGTTTATCAGCATGTGTATTCTCTTTCTTTTGGCCATGGGTAGGTTCATCGGGTTTCTTCAGTTGACTAGCTATCTTTTCAACTTTAGCATGAATATCTTTGACGTGATCCACAATCTTGACTTCCTCGGGTTTCTTCAAATGATTTAATAATTCAACATCATTTGCGTGTAAATCATTAACATGTTCGGCGACCTTGTTGACCGGTTTATCAGCATGTGCATTCTCTTTCTTTTGGCCATGGGTAGGTTCATCGGGTTTCTTCAGTTGACTAGCTATCTTTTCAACTTTAGCATGAATATCTTTGACGTGATCGACAATCTTGGCTTCCTCGGGTTTCTTCAAATGATTTAATAATTCAACAACATTTGCGTGTAAATCATTAACATGTTCGGCGACCTTGTTGACCGGTTTATCAGCATGTGCATTCTCTTTCTTTTGGCCATGGGTAGGTTCATCGGGTTTCTTCAGTTGACTAGCTATCTTTTCAACTTTAGCATGAATATCTTTGACGTGATCGACAATCTTGGCTTCCTCGGGTTTCTTCAAATGATTTAATAATTCAACAACATTTGCGTGTAAATCATTAACATGTTCGGCGACCTTGTTGACCGGTTTATCAGCATGTGCATTCTCTTTCTTTTGGCCATGGGTAGGTTCATCGGGTTTCTTCAGTTGACTAGCTATCTTTTCAACTTTAGCATGAATATCTTTGACGTGATCGACAATCTTGGCTTCCTCGGGTTTCTTCAAATGATTTAATAATTCAACAACATTCGCGTGTAAATCATTAACATGTTCGGCTACCTTGTAGACCGGTTTATCAGCTTGTGCATTCTCTTTCGTTTGGTCATCGGTAGGTTCATCGGGTTTCTTCAGTTGGCTAGCTATCTTTTCAACTTTAGCATGAATATCTTTGACGTGATCGGCAATCTTAGCTTCCTCGGGTTTCTTCAAATGATTTAATAATTCAACAACATTTGCGTGTAAATCATTAACATGTTCGGCGACCTTGTTGACCGGTTTATCAGCATGTGCATTCTCTTTCTTTTGGCCATGGGTAGGTTCATCGGGTTTCTTCAGTTGACTAGCTATCTTTTCAACTTTAGCATGAATATCTTTGACGTGATCGACAATCTTGGCTTCCTCGGGTTTCTTCAAATGATTTAATAATTCAACAACATTTGCGTGTAAATCATTAACATGTTCGGCTACCTTGTAGACCGGTTTATCAGCATGTGTATTGTCTTTCTTTTGGCCATGGATAGGTTCATCGGGTTTCTTCAGTTGACTAGCTATCTTTTCAACTTTAGCATGAATATCTTTAACGTGATCGACAATCTTAGCTTCCTCAGGTTTCTTCAAATGATTTAATAATTCAACAACATTCGCGTGTAAATCATTAACATGTTCGGCGACTTTGTTGACCGGTTTATCAGCATGTGTATTCTCTTTCTTTTGGCCATGGATAGGTTCATCGGGTTTCTTCAGTTGACTAGCTATCTTTTCCACTTTAGCATGAATATCTTTGACGTGATCGACAATCTTGGCTTCCTCGGGTTTTTTCAAATGATTTAATAATTCAACAACATTTGCGTGTAAATCATTAACATGTTCGGCGACCTTGTTGACCGGTTTATCAGCATGTGCATTCTCTTTCTTTTGGCCATGGGTAGGTTCATCGGGTTTCTTCAGTTGACTAGCTATTTTTTCAACTTTAGCATGAATATCTTTGACGTGATCGACAATCTTGGCTTCTTCGGGTTTCTTCAAATGATTTAATAATTCAACAACATTCGCGTGTAAATCATTAACATGTTCGGCGACCTTGTTGACCGGTTTATCAGCATGTGCATTCTCTTTCTTTTGGCCATGGGTAGCTTTATCGGGTTTCTTCAGTTGACTAGCTATCTTTTCAACTTTAGCATGAATATCTTTTACGTGATCGGCAATCTTGGCTTCCTCCGGTTTCTTCAAATGATTTAATAATTCAACAACATTTGCGTGTAAATCATTCACATGTTCGGTGACCTTGTGATGAGGTTCATCAGCTTGTACATTTTCATTCGTTTGGCCATGGGTAGGTTCATCGGGTTTCTTCAGTTGACTAGCTATCTTTTCAACTTTAACATGAATATCTTTAACGTGATCGGCAATCTTGGCTTCTTCGGGTTTCTTCAAGTGATTTAATAATTCAACAACATTTGCGTGTAAATCATTAAGATGTTCGGCGACCTTGTTGACCGGTTTATCAGCATGTGCATTCTCTTTCTTTTGGCCATGGGTAGGTTCATCGGGTTTCTTCAGTTGACTAGCTATTTTTTCAACTTTAGCATGAATATCTTTGACGTGATCGACAATCTTGGCTTCTTCGGGTTTCTTCAAATGATTTAATAATTCAACAACATTCGCGTGTAAATCATTAACATGTTCGGCGACCTTGTTGACCGGTTTATCAGCATGTGCATTCTCTTTCTTTTGGCCATGGGTAGGTTCATCGGGTTTCTTCAGTTGACTAGCTATCTTTTCAACTTTAGCATGAATATCTTTGACGTGATCGACAATCTTGGCTTCCTCGGGTTTCTTCAAATGATTTAATAATTCAACAACATTCGCGTGTAAATCATTAACATGTTCGGCTACCTTGTAGACCGGTTTATCAGCTTGTGCATTCTCTTTCGTTTGGTCATCGGTAGGTTCATCGGGTTTCTTCAGTTGGCTAGCTATCTTTTCAACTTTAGCATGAATATCTTTGACGTGATCGGCAATCTTAGCTTCCTCGGGTTTCTTCAAATGATTTAATAATTCAACAACATTTGCGTGTAAATCATTAACATGTTCGGCGACCTTGTTGACCGGTTTATCAGCATGTGCATTCTCTTTCTTTTGGCCATGGGTAGGTTCATCGGGTTTCTTCAGTTGACTAGCTATCTTTTCAACTTTAGCATGAATATCTTTGACGTGATCGACAATCTTGGCTTCCTCGGGTTTCTTCAAATGATTTAATAATTCAACAACATTTGCGTGTAAATCATTAACATGTTCGGCTACCTTGTAGACCGGTTTATCAGCATGTGTATTGTCTTTCTTTTGGCCATGGATAGGTTCATCGGGTTTCTTCAGTTGACTAGCTATCTTTTCAACTTTAGCATGAATATCTTTAACGTGATCGACAATCTTAGCTTCCTCAGGTTTCTTCAAATGATTTAATAATTCAACAACATTCGCGTGTAAATCATTAACATGTTCGGCGACTTTGTTGACCGGTTTATCAGCATGTGTATTCTCTTTCTTTTGGCCATGGATAGGTTCATCGGGTTTCTTCAGTTGACTAGCTATCTTTTCCACTTTAGCATGAATATCTTTGACGTGATCGACAATCTTGGCTTCCTCGGGTTTTTTCAAATGATTTAATAATTCAACAACATTTGCGTGTAAATCATTAACATGTTCGGCGACCTTGTTGACCGGTTTATCAGCATGTGCATTCTCTTTCTTTTGGCCATGGGTAGGTTCATCGGGTTTCTTCAGTTGACTAGCTATTTTTTCAACTTTAGCATGAATATCTTTGACGTGATCGACAATCTTGGCTTCTTCGGGTTTCTTCAAATGATTTAATAATTCAACAACATTCGCGTGTAAATCATTAACATGTTCGGCGACCTTGTTGACCGGTTTATCAGCATGTGCATTCTCTTTCTTTTGGCCATGGGTAGCTTTATCGGGTTTCTTCAGTTGACTAGCTATCTTTTCAACTTTAGCATGAATATCTTTTACGTGATCGGCAATCTTGGCTTCCTCCGGTTTCTTCAAATGATTTAATAATTCAACAACATTTGCGTGTAAATCATTCACATGTTCGGTGACCTTGTGATGAGGTTCATCAGCTTGTACATTTTCATTCGTTTGGCCATGGGTAGGTTCATCGGGTTTCTTCAGTTGACTAGCTATCTTTTCAACTTTAACATGAATATCTTTAACGTGATCGGCAATCTTGGCTTCTTCGGGTTTCTTCAAGTGATTTAATAATTCAACAACATTTGCGTGTAAATCATTAAGATGTTCGGCGACCTTGTTGACCGGTTTATCAGCATGTGCATTCTCTTTCTTTTGGCCATGGGTAGGTTCATCGGGTTTCTTCAGTTGACTAGCTATTTTTTCAACTTTAGCATGAATATCTTTGACGTGATCGACAATCTTGGCTTCTTCGGGTTTCTTCAAATGATTTAATAATTCAACAACATTCGCGTGTAAATCATTAACATGTTCGGCGACCTTGTTGACCGGTTTATCAGCATGTGCATTCTCTTTCTTTTGGCCATGGGTAGGTTCATCGGGTTTCTTCAGTTGACTAGCTATCTTTTCAACTTTAGCATGAATATCTTTGACGTGATCGACAATCTTGGCTTCCTCGGGTTTCTTCAAATGATTTAATAATTCAACAACATTCGCGTGTAAATCATTAACATGTTCGGCTACCTTGTAGACCGGTTTATCAGCTTGTGCATTCTCTTTCGTTTGGTCATCGGTAGGTTCATCGGGTTTCTTCAGTTGGCTAGCTATCTTTTCAACTTTAGCATGAATATCTTTGACGTGATCGGCAATCTTAGCTTCCTCGGGTTTCTTCAAATGATTTAATAATTCAACAACATTTGCGTGTAAATCATTAACATGTTCGGCGACCTTGTTGACCGGTTTATCAGCATGTGCATTCTCTTTCTTTTGGCCATGGGTAGGTTCATCGGGTTTCTTCAGTTGACTAGCTATCTTTTCAACTTTAGCATGAATATCTTTGACGTGATCGACAATCTTGGCTTCCTCGGGTTTCTTCAAATGATTTAATAATTCAACAACATTTGCGTGTAAATCATTAACATGTTCGGCTACCTTGTAGACCGGTTTATCAGCATGTGTATTGTCTTTCTTTTGGCCATGGATAGGTTCATCGGGTTTCTTCAGTTGACTAGCTATCTTTTCAACTTTAGCATGAATATCTTTAACGTGATCGACAATCTTAGCTTCCTCAGGTTTCTTCAAATGATTTAATAATTCAACAACATTCGCGTGTAAATCATTAACATGTTCGGCGACTTTGTTGACCGGTTTATCAGCATGTGTATTCTCTTTCTTTTGGCCATGGATAGGTTCATCGGGTTTCTTCAGTTGACTAGCTATCTTTTCCACTTTAGCATGAATATCTTTGACGTGATCGACAATCTTGGCTTCCTCGGGTTTTTTCAAATGATTTAATAATTCAACAACATTTGCGTGTAAATCATTAACATGTTCGGCGACCTTGTTGACCGGTTTATCAGCATGTGCATTCTCTTTCTTTTGGCCATGGGTAGGTTCATCGGGTTTCTTCAGTTGACTAGCTATTTTTTCAACTTTAGCATGAATATCTTTGACGTGATCGACAATCTTGGCTTCTTCGGGTTTCTTCAAATGATTTAATAATTCAACAACATTCGCGTGTAAATCATTAACATGTTCGGCGACCTTGTTGACCGGTTTATCAGCATGTGCATTCTCTTTCTTTTGGCCATGGGTAGCTTTATCGGGTTTCTTCAGTTGACTAGCTATCTTTTCAACTTTAGCATGAATATCTTTTACGTGATCGGCAATCTTGGCTTCCTCCGGTTTCTTCAAATGATTTAATAATTCAACAACATTTGCGTGTAAATCATTCACATGTTCGGTGACCTTGTGATGAGGTTCATCAGCTTGTACATTTTCATTCGTTTGGCCATGGGTAGGTTCATCGGGTTTCTTCAGTTGACTAGCTATCTTTTCAACTTTAACATGAATATCTTTAACGTGATCGGCAATCTTGGCTTCTTCGGGTTTCTTCAAGTGATTTAATAATTCAACAACATTTGCGTGTAAATCATTAAGATGTTCGGCGACCTTGTTGACCGGTTTATCAGCATGTGCATTCTCTTTCTTTTGGCCATGGGTAGGTTCATCGGGTTTCTTCAGTTGACTAGCTATTTTTTCAACTTTAGCATGAATATCTTTGACGTGATCGACAATCTTGGCTTCTTCGGGTTTCTTCAAATGATTTAATAATTCAACAACATTCGCGTGTAAATCATTAACATGTTCGGCGACCTTGTTGACCGGTTTATCAGCATGTGCATTCTCTTTCTTTTGGCCATGGGTAGCTTCATCGGGTTTCTTCAGTTGACTAGCTATCTTTTCAACTTTAGCATGAATATCTTTTACGTGAACCGCAATCTTGGCTTCCTCCGGTTTCTTCAAATGATTTAATAATTCAACAACATTTGCGTGTAAATCATTCACATGTTCGGTGACCTTGTGATGAGGTTCATCAGCTTGTACATTTTCATTCGTTTGGCCATGGGTAGGTTCATCGGGTTTCTTCAGTTGACTAGCTATCTTTTCAACTTTAACATGAATATCTTTAACGTGATCGGCAATCTTGGCTTCTTCGGGTTTCTTCAAGTGATTTAATAATTCAACAACATTTGCGTGTAAATCATTCACATGTTCGGTGACCTTGTGATGAGGTTCATCAGCTAGTACATTTTCATTCTTTTGGCCATGAGTAGGTTCATCGGGTTTCTTCAATTGACTAGCTATCGTTTCAACTTTAGCTTGAATGTCTTTGACAACATCGGGTTGTTTTGTTTTACCGACAAGCTCATTAACCCTGGCATGCAAATCTTTTACACAGCCTGCAATCTTATTAGTTTGCTTAACCAATTTGGTAACCTTTGTGTTTAATTCCTGAACATGTTCTGCCACCTGGTGTAGCGGTTCTTGTGGTACTAAATCTGCTGGTTTCTCTTCATCGTTAGATTTGTCAGATTTTGTTGTTTCCTTAACTAATTTTACAACTCCGGCATGTAAATTATTTATATGCTCGGCAACCTTATTTAATGGTGGGTTTAATCCCTGTTGGGGTTTCGTTGTATGATTAACAAGCTCGACAATCTGTACGTGCAGATCATTTATGTGTTCCGCCACCGTATTTAATGAATCATTAGATTGAGTCCCACTTGACAACATGTCATTCTTCTTCTCTTCAGCTTTCGATTCTTCAGAGCTCTTGGTTTGATTGGATAGCTTAACAATTTTTGCATGCAGGTCTTTCACATGTTCGACTACATTGTGTAGTGGTTCAGAAATGTTAATATCTTTTTCTTCGTTACCTCCGACTTTTTCAGGTTTTTTTGTATCATTAACTAACTTGATAACCTGTGAGTGTAAGTCGTTTATGTGTTCAGCAACTTTATTCAGTGGATTGTCTGGTTTAGATTTTATTACTGAAACTTTGTTTTTCTCTTCACGACTGACTTCTTCAGGTTTCTTTCTTTGGTTGGCTAAATCAACAATCTTTTCGTGTAAATTCTTTATATGGTCAACAACTTTGTGTAGGGGTTCTTCTGTTTCAACTAAAGCTTTTTCTGTACTCTTGGTTTCATCGGGACTCTGCGTTGGATTGGCTAGTTCAACAATCTTGCCTGTTAGATCTTTTACGTGTTCGGCAACCTTCTCTAGTAATTCATGCGGCTTAAGATCCTTTTTCTCGGCAGGCTTATCTTTTGCGGGTTTCTTTGTCTGATTAGCTAGGTCAACAATCTTTCCGTGTAAATTCTCTATATGTTTAACTACTTCGTTTAGTGGTTTGTTTGTTTCAACTACTGCTTGTTCTTTACTTTTAGCTTCTTCGGGACTCTTAGTTGGATTAGCTAGCTCACCAATCTTGCCTGTTAAATCTTTTACGTGTTCAGCAACCTTCTCTAGTAATTCATCCGGTTCAAGATCTTTTTTCTCCACAGCTTTGCTTCTTTCGGGTTTCTTTGTTTGGTTAGCTAGGTCAACAATCTTTCCGTGTAACTTCTCTATATGATCCGCAACTTCGTTTAGCGGTTTAACTGCTTTAACTGCTTCTTGTTCTTTACTTTTAGCTTCTTCGGGACTTTTCGTTGGATTAGCTAGCTCAACAATCTTGCCTGTTAAATCTTTTACGTGTTCGGCAACCTTTTCTAGTAGTTCATTCGGTTTAAGAGCGTTTTTCTCCGCAGCCTTGCTTACCTCGGGTTTCTTTGATTGGTTAGCTAGAACAACAATCTTTTCGTGTAACTTTCCTATATGTTTAACAACTTTGTTTAGTGGCTTATCTGCTTTAACTACTGCTTGTTCTTTACCCTTAGCTTCTTCAGGACTCTTTGTTGGATTAGCTAGCTCTAAAATCTTGCTTGTTAAATCTTTTAAATGTTCGTCAATTTTGTTTAGTGGTTGATCTTGTTTAACTTCTTCGACTTTGTTTTTTTGATTAGCTAGCTCAACAATCTTCGCGTGTAAATCCTTTACATGACTAGCCACGCCGTGTAACGGTTCATCTGCTTTAACGTCTTTCGTTTCTTGACTCTTATGTAGTTCGGCACTAGCTTTTTTATTAGTTAGCTCCACGATCTTGTTATGTAGATCCTTTACGTGGTCGGCAACTTTGTTTAATGGTTCATTTGGTTTAACTTCTTCGACTTTCTTTTTTTTATTAGCTAGCTCAACAATCTTCGCGTGTAAATCCTTTACTTGGTCAGCCACGCCGTGTAACGGTCCATCTGCTTTAACGTCTTTCGTTTCTTCACTCTTAGCTAGTTCGGCATTAGGTTTTTTATTAGTTAGCTCCACGATTTTATTATGTAGATCCTTTACATGGTCGGCAACTTTGCTTAGTGGTTCATCTCGTTTAACTTCTTCAACTTTCTTTTTTTGATTAGCTAGCTCAACAATCTTAGAGTGTAAATCCTTTACATGGTCAGCCACGTCGTGTAAATGTTCATCTGCTTTAACGTCTTTCGTTTCTTGACTTTTATGTAGTTCGGCACTAGCTTTTTTATTAGTTAGCTCCACGATCTTGTTATGTAGATCCTTTACGTGGTCGGCAACTTTGTTTAAAGGTTCATTTGGTTTAACTTCTTCGACTTTCTTGTTTTGATTAGCTAGCTCAACAATCTTCGCGTGTAAATCCTTTACATGGCTAGCCACGCTGTGTAACGGTTCATCTGCTTTAATGTCTTTCGTTTCTTGACTCTTAGGTAGTTCGGCATTAGGTTTTTTATTAGTTAGCTCCACGATCTTGTTATGTAGATCCTTTACGTGGTCGGCAACTTTGTTTAATGGTTCATTTGGTTTAACTTCTTCGACTTTCTTCTTTTCATTAGCTAGCTCAACAATCTTCGCGTGTAAATCCTTTACATGGTCAGCCACGCCGTGTAAATGTTCATCTGCTTTAACGACTTTCTTTTCTTCACTTTTAGCTAGTTCAGCATTAGGTTTTTTATTAGTTAGCTCCACGATTTTATTATGTAAATCCTTTACATGCTCGGCAACTTTGCTTAGTGGTTCATCCCGTTTAACTTCTTCAACTTTCTTTTTTTGATTAGCTAGCTCAGCAATTTTCACATGCAGGTCGTTTACATGTTCAGCAACCATTTCCAATGGTTTGTTGATTTTAACTTCTTCTTGAGTTTCCTGACGCTTATCTTCTTCGGGACTCTCCGTTTGGTTTGTTAGCTCAAGAAGTTTTGCATGTAAATCCCTTACGTGGTCGGTAACTTTATTTAGTGGATTGTCTTGTTTGCTTATCATTGTTGGAACTTCCTTAGGTTTTTTATCTTTTTGTTTTTCTGGTTCTTTTGGTGAATCAAAAAGTTTAGCAAGGTTCTTATTCAAATTCTTTGTAATATGATTGGCTAGGTTACTTAGTGATTCTTCATTTGATGTCTGACCTTTTTCTGGACCTTTTGTGGATATGTCACTTTTCTTGTGTGTTTCTTCTTTTTTATCTCTTGGTGTTATTTTCTCTGGAAATTGTAGGTGATTTAGCATTTTATCCATTTTGTTATGCATTTCTTCTACATGAGCTACTACTTTATTGATTGGATCGTCAGGTTTTTTGGTAAGGTCAACCTTTGTTGTTGTTCCTTCAGAGGAGAATATTTCGTTCTTATTTTGAGGTTTGGAAGAATCTACCCTGGATTCGGATTGTGCCCGATGTATTGCCTGTACTTTATTAGTTAAGTCGTCAATAGTTTTCTTCACTTCTGTTAAATGATTCTCTACTTTTTCCATATGCTTATCTGGAAGTGGCGAAGGTTTTGTGCTTGTTTCTCCTTTTTGGTGCTCTTCTTTCACTTTAGGTTGGTTTATTTTATTTACATTTTCTGTTAAATTTTTTATGTTTTCATTAAGTTCATTTAAATGATCATGTAGTTTTCCAAGCGGAGGTGGTACTTGTTGTTCTTCTCTTTTTGGAACTGTTTTGCTGATATTATCTGTAAGTCTGGTTGGTGGATTACCTGATTTGTTGTTTGGTATTGGGTAAATCTCTTTCTCAGTTTTTTTGGGCAAAGTTGGAGGTTTAACTAAGTCGTCGACTCTTTTACCGATTTCCCGTAAATGGTCGCCAACTTTTGCAAAATTCGAAAGTTGATGTGAACAATTATCGAACGAACAACAGCATTGTTTTCTAACTAAACTGTTGATATTATTCATAGTTTTATTCAATTGATCACCAACTTGAGTAACACTTGGAAGAGAAATTGTGGAAAATTTAAACGGATTTTCTTTTTTTTCTTGACTTTGTAAAGTTGTTGCAGTAGAGTTTTCTGGTTTGTCTAGGAAAGGAATCATGCCAGCACTACTAAGTTGAAGAGATCCAGGTGGAACTTCACATTTTTCCTGGTCTTGCTTTTCCCGAATTACCTTCTCCACTTTTCCAGTTAGCTCATTGAAAGTATTCGTCATTTTGACCAAGTGACTTTTAAGATTAATTAAATGTGGAACCGGATCCTGATCAGTTGAATTTGATTCACTGGATTTTTGAGATGTGGTGGCGTTCGCTGATGGCGAACTGGCATGAAGACTGTGAATCACATTATTTGTTAATGTAACCAATGCATCCATTTGTTTTGGAATTTCTTTTTCGATTACATCTTTAACGCTTTTTTCCGATGAATTAGATATTCCTAAAAAAATTGTGTTTACATTGCTTTAGAATCCAAAATTCTTACTTTTGTTTTTCAAGTAGTTGTTGGCATATTCCAGAAGGTTCAGGGCAGTTCCGGAAAAATCCCGTAGATGTTGTTCTTGATTTTCTGTAACTTCTTGCAGACCTTCCTACAATGATATATGTTTCAGTTTAATATGTTCCATTTTTTTTTAATTTAGGAAAATCCTCACCTGTTCCAGTAGATATGGTATCCCTGGCATCATCAGCATGGAATAAACCGTTGGAATTATCATTATCGGTTGCATTATCTACAAAATAATAATTACGTGGATTAGCAACACTGGGATGAATGGAAACTGGAAATGGGAAAATTTCCTAAAAATTGTTAGCAATTGTTTAATTTTATCTTTTTCGGTTAATTATTTACATAATTTATGGTATTTTATATTTTTCAGATGAGATACAATGTAAATAAATAATCTATATATTTTATAAATAAATTATTAACTAACAAAAACAAAAGCTTTTTGATTTAGTGCGGTAAACCGTCGGGTTCCTAGGCAACCGATATTTTGTATTTGAAAATAAATATAAAAAAATTACCTGGTCGTCACTATTTTCGTCATATTCGTTTCTCATTTTCATTGCCAAGACGAGAAGTTTTTCAAATGGGGTGTCATCCGCTACAACAAATTATGATGCCACATATTTTAAAACTGAAATCAGCTTTTTTATTATTAAGTCGAAGCGTAGCGAAGATCTCTTGCAAGTTGCATCAAAGTTACTCCCGTAGTGAGAGGTTAGCGTCCAAAAAATAAATGTGATACCTTTTTTCACAACAACTTGCCCTTGCAAAATATTCTATAATATTCAGAAGTCTTCCAAATACCACAAATTTTACCATCAATTATTATTAATTTTAAAATTAATTTTCTACAAAATTTCTTTATTTTTTGTTTTTTTTCTATACGGAAACCGAGGGGTAAACCTCAAGCAAAATTGTGTACACCTACTTTCAAAACTCCCCAATAATTCTTTTTAAATTTCATAATATATAATTATTATCAAATTAAATTTATATATTATTTTCTTTTTATTTTTTAAAATTAAAAATATTTAATAATATTAAATTATATTTTTTGGGTATATTTTATAATCTTTTCTATTACATTAATAATTTACTCTTAAAATAAATGACAAAAAAAATGTGCCCCCTAATATTTTGCACAATATTATTTATATTATATTAAAAAAAATATTAAATAAAAATTCCAATTATTTATTTAAATATAACTTACTGTTTATCATTTTGATGCCGAGTTTGAAATATGTTATTTAAAATGATTATTTAATTAAATTAATTTTTCTTATGAAGGAACAGCGTTACGGTGTAGAAAAGCACAGTACTGTTTACATATTATTGCAAATTGCATATATTTATAGTAGATTTTAGTATTGATATTTTTAATATTATTTATGTTTATTAAAAGTTAAGTCATGTAATAATAATAATAATATTAGTTGTCAAATAATATTGGCCCTCCTGGGTAATCTAAATGGCAGTTTATCATTCGCATAGATTACCAAAAAAAATTGTTTATACAGCCATGTATACAGTTTATGTTAAGCTATTTTTACAAATATTTTAATAAACTTTCTTAAAATAACAAATGAAAACCAAAACATTTCTGATCTCGACCGCAAAAATTTTAATAATCAATATATTTATGAATTAAATAATGAAACTAGATATCATTATTGGAATAACCAAAAATAAATTTTAGAACTAAATGAATATTTTACATACTTATAATAAAAAAAATAAATATTTGAATAAAATAAAAAAAATACTTTTTGCGATTGCAATAATTGCAAAAAATTATTACAACACGTAAATAAAACCTGGCAGAACATTTTTCAAAATTCCAATAAAATTGGATTAAATTCCAATTTTACCCAAATTTTGCATGGCAAAACGACTACGTCGAAAAAATAAATTTAACAATAGCTCTTGCATAGCAACAATAAAAATTCTTGGTTTGATAATTTAAAATGATCGATCGATTTACCGCAAGCTTTTTGATGTTAATAAATAAATAACGGAAACATATTCATAAAATAATCAAAGTTATTCGTAAAGAATTTCCAAATAAATAATAATTTATTGTATACTTTTATTTTCAATTTTATGTTCATGCAGATATACCAGAATAGGACATTTTACCATGACCATAAAATATAATAATAATTATATTAAAATTTATCATAATTAGAGCTCGGATTTTATGCTTTTACATATTCTTTAATATCGATATGCCATCAGATTCGTTTTGAAATCTGGACGAATTTGGCAAAATCAAATCCGAAAAACCGCTTATCAAATGCATATTTTGCATATTTTCAACGTTTGGTGCATATTTGAGCAAAGGATGCATATATGTGCATATTTGGGCAACTTCTGTTGTTTTTTAAAGAATTTTTTTTATTAATTAAAAATTATTAATTGAAAATAATAATTACAATAATTAAAAATTAAAAACAAATTTTAATATCGTTAGTAACGTTTTAAATAAGTTAGAGACACAAGATATTATGCTACTTGTAGACTCAATACAATAATTATTAGTTGATTACTTTATAAAAATGAAATCACGCAAGTTAAAGGAACAGTATGTGACAAAATAAACAAGAAACGCAGTGATATCTTAACAAAAATTCTTGCTTTGAAATGCTTTTGATAGTTTTAAATGCATCGAAAGGAAATTTTTATACCAAAGTTCAAATATGCTCCAATATCTTCAGTCAACGTACTATAACATTTTAAAAAAATATATATTTTAGTTTGCATATCAATGCATATTTTATGGTTTTTATCCATTTTAGTGCATATTTTAGAGAAATTCGGTGCATATATATGCGCATATTTTCAAGTATATTGGTGCATATAAATCCGAGCTCTAATCATAATTATATTTCCCAAAATCTTTTTCGCCGCCACTGGACACCGGTGTCATAAAATGGTAATTTTCAATCTTGCAAGTTTCAAGTTGGTAATGTTCAGGTTTTCTGTGGTATAAAAGCAAAAGTTATAATTTCATTTTTCACAATTATTAATATCTAATTCCAATAATAAAAACGGGATATTTTTAGTAAACTCTAACTTTTCACTTAATTTTGACATTGAGGTTACCTTTGTTCCGAAAAATGGGAAGAAGCAGCAGTTCCTCCAGCTCGTCGTCGTCTTCTAGCAGTGATCGCGAAAAAAAGAGGAAATCCAAAAAGAGTCAAGTTTCTAAATCGTCTAAACATGAAAACGAAGCGAGTAAAAGTGACGTAGACGAACCTTCTTCCAAGCGACGCAAATCAGATGATGATTCTCGACACGACAGGAATAGGTAAGTTAAAGTTCTGGTTTAAAACTCAGAACTGCTCTCATTATCTTGATTATAAAATTGTAATTCTTACAGAAAGTCAATGTTCTAAAGTAGCCTTATTTTTATAACACAGAAATGCTAGAAGGAGTCAAGACCGTGAACACGGAAGGAATGTTCAAGGAAGAGACAATAGATATAGAGGTGGCAATGATTATGAATCTAGAGGTAGGGATAGAAATGACAGATACAATAGAGCTGGCGATCGAGATAACAATAGATTTGATCGTGGCGGAAGAAACCACTATAGGCCTAATAATTCGAGAGATGAAGACTCCAGACGGCATTTTTCAAATGATGGTAACAGAAATCGAGAACAATTCAGAAACAATAGGAGAGACGATAACTACAGGTTTGTATTTCAACTTGTTTTTACATCAAAACTTAATTAAAGTATTTTTTCGCAGAAACAAGAGAAGGAGAAGCCGTAGTAACTCGTTTGATCATAAGAATGCTACCTGGGGCAAAAATACCGATGAACCAAAACCTGACGAAAAGCCTAAGCCAAAGGAAACTGTGAATTTTGGAAAGTCAGGAAAGCTGACCGAAGAAACCAATACTTATCGAGGTGTGGTGATTAAGTATAGCGAACCTCCCGAAGCTAGAAAGCCAAAAAGGAGGTGGAGGTTATACCCCTTCAAAGGTGAAAAGGCCCTACAAACTCTTTACATCCACAGGGATAGTGCTTACTTAGTTGGACGGGATCGTAAAGTTGTCGATTTACCTGTAGATCATCCATCTTGTTCAAAACAACATGCTGTTTTGCAATATCGTTTAGTTTCTTTCGTGCGAGACGATCATTCCACTGGCAAACGGGTACGGCCCTACTTGATTGATTTGGAATCGGCCAACGGCACTTATATCAACAATAACAAAATTGAGTCTAAAAAATATGTCGAATTAATGGAGAGGGACGTCATTAAATTTGGTTTCAGTTCACGAGAATATGTTTTACTACATGAAAATAGTAAAGACGATGCACTGGATGATGACGTTAAGCAAGAGGAAGATGAGAAACCCGTTAAAAGCGAACCTACATAATTTATATGTAAGACAATTTTATTATTTGTATATATTTGTTTAGAATTTAAGATTTCACTTTTATTTTACTTGGATGTAAATATAAACAATTCGTTTTAATAAAATCAGATAGAATTGAGCTATCGTAAATTTTTCCACTTGCAAAAAATTCCTATACCAATTACATTTTAGTTATGCTAGGAATAAATTCCAGAAGATTTCATTCCATGTAGCAGATCCCATCAGATTTTAGTGTAGTTTTGAGACATTTTTTCCACTGAAAGATAATATAGGTCAAAACAGAATATTGATTTATTGCATCACAAAATTTCATAAAATTAAAGGCACCCTATTTTGATTTTTTTCATCTGTATCCACAACAAATGTAATTTTATGAGGTCTATTGCTCTTTGATTGATACAACTGGTTTTATATAGCTTTTCGACCATGGCAGTGAACCATAATTTCCCATTAATATAGCCTACACGATGCCGTTGATATTATGCGACCATCAAAGGAAAGCTGGTCGACCGGCACCAATGCTATACTGGCGATCACCTGCCGGTGTTCGTTGAAAAGATTTTCAGTTTGGCATGGTGTACCATTTGACGATCGGTCCAGTGATAGTTTATTGGGCTAATTTATACAATAATATTTATAGCATAAGTCAGAGAAAACACCAAAACAAATAACTTATAAAAATTACAAATAGCAAAATATGGAAAAGATCAAATTCTCCACACGACTTTACAGAATACTAGAATAGGTAATCAACAACATTTCAAACAATTTTAACAAGGACAATGTAACGATCAGTTTTTGGCACTGAAAAAGTTTTATCGGCTGCCTTATGGCTGTTAGAATTAGCAACGTAACTAAAAACGATCAATACAGGAGTTCCCCAAAGCCTCATGCTGACACCAAAACTTGACTTTATAATATAAATAACATGCCAATTTTTCAAAAACCAAACATTGACAATAGAATGTAGCCAACAAACAAATTCATGTAGACATACTTAGACCTTATTTTAAGAAATGAAATAAAACGGAACTCCAAAAAGACGGGAACGATATCATGAAATATTGGAATCTCTCAGGGTTGACGGAGTCAAAGTTACACCTAAAACAAATATTTAGAGATGAATTTCGATTCACTTATAACACAGAAAACAAGTCGTATATGAATGAATAAGAAATATACACGCATTTATAACAGGACTCGCAAGAATCGACAAAAACAAACTTTTATTGTACAGAACTACAACACCGAGACCAGTAGTAACTTACTCCTCGGCAGCTTGGTGCAAAGTTTCCAAGATGTACATCATATAAAAACTTAAGATTACTTACACTACACTCGGATCACGACTGATCTATCAATTCAACATATTGCTAGTCTGGAAGATAGTTGAGCACTTTATAACCTGTTCTTTTAACAATGAAAGTATGACACTTTCCGATAAAATTAATAAGTTTAGTCAAAAAATTAAAATATCTTAATAATTTTATTTATAACAGAAATTATATACAATCAATAAAAAATAAATTCACTGTACCTTTTTACGATGTGAATAGCAAATTTGCACCAAACTAAAAAATAAAATTGGTTTGCATGCATTCGTAATAACAAATGCTAGTATCACAGATTTTACCCTTAACAATCTCTCGACTCTTTATTTTTGTACAACTTTATCTTTTTGACCTTCTGCTTCCAAAACTTCTTCCTTACCCAGCAACTCCATCACCTCTTGCACTTGTTTGGAATTTAAATTCACGTTATCAGTTCCAATTATTTCGATCACCTAAAAACAACCCAAATCATACACTTCGTAATTAAACAAACCGACTTACCTTAAGAACGTGCTCAACTCGAACTGAACCATCGAAATCGTCATCCATTTTTTCTAAAAAGTTTTTGATGTGCAAAGCACGTGATTCGTCAGGAACATGTTGTATTTTTCTAATGGCAGCCATAATATCGTCAATTTGAAGCAATTGGTCAACAACCAATTTCTCGCTTTTATTGTCAATAGCTTTTTCTTTAAGTTGTTTTTTAATCTGTTGTTCTTTATTCTCCAAGTTCAACATGACTGTGTCCAATTTTGTGATAAGTTTGTTGACACTTTTAAAGAGACGCTTAGCGGCTTTGGTTTCCTGAATTTCGGGCTGTATTTGATGCGCTGTAACTTTCTGCAAATCTTGAACGTCTTCCTGATAGTCGGCCAATTCTTCTTTCAATTCCTGAAGTTTTTCTTTTTCGACGACCATCTTTTGGTCCACCACGGAAATGCTGTCTAAAGCTTGTTCGATAGTTTTGAGATCTTGCGTTTCGAATTTCTCTTCGGGTGGTGGTGATACCACAGTGTCGCTGGTTACAATTTTAGCGGGATCAGCCATAGGTTTCAACGTGTCGACCATGATGGGAGCCTTATCCACATCTTCCTTCTTTAGCTCTTCGCGTAACTCCTCCAACTTTTCCTCCTTAACTTTTCGCTCTTCGCGTAACTCTTCCAGCCTTTCCTCCTTGACTTTCCGCTCTTCTTCCTTAATGGCTTCCATTTTCGATTTATTGTCAACCTTGCCTTCCTTTTCTCCTATAGCAACTTTAGTTTGGGTAATAACGTCATCAGAAAGAGACGAAATAGTTGCTTTTAATATATCAGATGTCGGAATCGTTTCAGGTAACATGAGGGCGCGAGATAGTAATAGAAGTGAAGGTGGAACTTTCTCGTTCAAGCTTAGATACAACCACTCCCTCAGTTGTTCACGTAGTCGATCTTCTGTGAGACCCAACGCCCTCATTCCACGCGCTCGACACGCGGCCTGCAACTCTGACAACGTCAAAGCCTCCATTCCTTCCTTACTAATCATCTTATCGTCTGCGGCCAGCGAACGCAGCTTCATTCGCAACTGAAATCGTAAGATGTTGTTTGTCCCTAAAGTTTGCACCTCCAAGACGCGGCACAGCGCCATCAGTTGATTGCGAGACAACGAATCCAGCGTTATTTCGTCTTCAAATAATTTTGAATATTTCATAATCTCCTGGCTGGTAACCAAGTCACCTGACGTTCGCATTTTTTTAAACCACTCGTTAAAATCTTTCGCTTGTTCTGACTGATGGTCTTTGTGCTTCACGGCCATTTCGTCCAGAGTTTTTTGCAAAAATTTAGCCATTTCGATTTTCACCTTGAGACTTTGCTTTAATTTGTCTTGTTTCTCAGTCGCAGTTTGAAACGTAGACGGTAACATGCCGGGGAAAAATTTTATGAATACTGGTAACAGAAATTCCATAAACGGTACTATGATAAATACTGAGAATGGCAGCAGACGAAACATGTCGCCCACTGTTCGTATTAATAATTTGTTCTCTCGACGGGTCAAGCTATGACCTGTTAGAATTCTATATAATAATACTGAAGAAATCTTAATGTCTATGAATAATAACCTAAACCCGTGATAATAGTGCATTAATTCTTCGATAATTCTTTCTTTAATCGTTTTTTTCACTGCTTGCTTAGGTAATTCCACCAGCTGTTTGTTGAGTTCGTTAACTGTTTCTTCGACTTTGGATGAAGGTTTTTTGTCGAAATTAACGGCAGATAACGAAAAGTTTCGAACGAACGGATGTTGGGAAGGATAAGAAAGTAAGGTTTTGGTGAGTAGCGTTGCGTGCCTCGTCTGCGTGACTTCATAATTGTAAAACTGATGTTTCTCTTGTATTCCATTTAAATATTTTGCTTTTTGTAAATGCGAATAACCTAGAAGAAAAGTTATATTAATCAGTGTTGTAACCATCGATGTTCTATAAAAATTACAGATATTCGGTAAAAAATGTATACCAAACTGTAATCTAGAAATATTTGTTAAAATTTAAAAACTATTAGTCAGAATCAGGGTTTGCAGCTCTGGGATCCCGAAAATACATTAACCAATATCAGATAGACAAACCTTATGGAGGTTTTGGAAACAATTTATGTGATTTAAAAATTAAAACATGTAGCTATTAAATTTGAAGGGGTTATAAATTGCTTTGTTGTTGTAGTAATTTCTGGTTTGTTTGGTAGTAAAACAATTTATTACGCCTTCATCAAAGGAAACACTGCTTAAATATTTAAAGTAATTTTGAAATAATCAAAAGATCAAAAATAGGTGGAAATTATAATTTTATTTATTATGGAAATTTACAACTACGTTATGAAATGTTGCGATCATTTCCGCGCCACGCGTTTAAATTTTTCCAATCCCCTATTGATCGATCACCTGACTTCACAAAACAGATGACGTCACATTATTATTTTAAAAAATTTAAAATCCACTACATTTGTTTAAAAAAAACAATGGAAAATTGAATCAAATGGTACAAAAATCCCCGTATACGAATTTTCGTTTCCAGAAACCACTTTGATCCATCCCCCGAAAAATGAAATGTTCGCCCCGAAATATTAATAAAAATGATAATTAAAAACGTGCGAGGTATTACATAATTAAAAACAAAATATGTAAATTATTATAGTATACATACAATTTAAATACCGCCGAGCATTATGTCTGGCACAAATCATGGAGTTCATTTTGTTATGAAATTTTTAACCTTAAAAACGACAACACTAGCGAATTTACTAAAGCACCTGAGCCGAAATTCCTGAATTTAGGAGTGATTTTAGGTAGGAAAATAAACTAAAATCGGTGGTGAGTCAGTCTTCTATCTTTTTCTAAAATGTATACGATGTGTGTACTTTGAATATAGGTCGAGAGGGGGGGTTGGAAAAAAGTTGAAGGCCGTTGATTGTATAACAAAGGAACACCAAAAATTAATCGAAATCGAAACAAAAAAATTATATAAATTTTGAAAAATTTTTTGATTTACCTAGGCAATGTTTTAAGGTAATGATGTAATATTTTGTAAACATTTCCGGATTTAGGGTTTGTTGCCAGTGGCGGACCTAACAGATGGCAAGAAATATATCCGCCCAGGAAGTTCAAAAACATCTGAGTTTCGATTGTTGCCACAACAATAGGAAAAATACAATATTAAAGTATTATTTAAAATAAATAGCAAAAACCATTATAAAAATATTTTTTCCCATTGTAACGGAGTACGAAAATGGTATCAATCGAAAGAGATTTTTTTCACTTTTAAAGAAAGAAGAATAAATACCTAAATAATTATTTTTTGTAACTTCCGTTTTAACTTTTAGAACTTACCGCACTTCCCATCTTCATGCAATCGTAATAGTCTTTTCTTCACAATTTTAATTCAGCACCTCTTCTCTTTCATACCTCTTGACTAAATCATTATTATGATCTAAACCTAAACAATTAAAAAATTAAAAAAACAAAGAACGTGGTTTATTAAAATTAAAAATTTTCTTGTAAAAATTGTTTAATTTTCATCAATAAGTCTTTATTTACATTTTTTTAGATGTACAGAACAATAAATTAAACCAGCCAAGTACAAATATTGTACAACAGCATCGTAACACTTCCTCAACAAGTCAAGTTCGACTCAGTCAGTCTACATTAAATTATGGCTCGATAATTTCGTATCGAATTCAAAATAACAACATAAAAATAAATTATTCGAAGTAGTAAAATAATTGTATTCGTATAGTTTCGTTTATTTACAACTGCAAAGCAGGATTTCATTTTGTATTAGTATAATACACTCAGGTTGCATGAAAAATTTTTATTGTCACCGACTTCGTTTAATTAGCTAAAACAGAATGTCTAGCCAAACTAATCATTTAACTAATTCAGTTACTTTTTAAAAATGCTTCGAGATTATCTTTTTTCTTTGATATTTTTTATGTCGGGAGATTCTTTTACTGGTGGTCTGGTCATTTCTACGGGCACTCCTACTTTAGTAGGGGACGGAACAGCAGCTTTATTTTGTTTACCTGGTTCTTTTGAATTATCTGAACTTGGTTTTGCCGACTTGGGGTCTTCAGGTTTTTCACTTGCCTTTTTGGTCGCATCATTTTCAGGCTTCTTTACTTCAGCTAACGGCTTACTTTCTTCAGGTTTGGTAATCTGTTCTTTTTCTTTTTGTAACGCCTTTTCAATTTTATCTTCCGCTTCTAAAATCTCTTCCTTGCCAAGCAAATCAATCACTTCATCCAATTGTTTGGCATTGAGATTAATGTTTTCTTTTCCTATCATCTCGATCACCTAAAGCGACATTAGTTAGAAATTTTAAATAGTTTTTGTAAAATCGGGCATAAAATATCTATTGACAAAGCCATTTCAAGAGTACGTAATGAAAGTATGTATTGCAAATACCAAATCTATATTATATGAATGACATCATATTATGGGAAAATAAATTTGAAACACAAAATAGGGAAAAATATACCGCCTACATACTATTAGTAAACTTGTAATGGTTCTTAAAAATGCTTACCTTGAGCACATGTTCGATTTTCACGGATCCATCATAATCATCATCCATTTTTTGTAACAAATTTTTTATCTGTAAGACGCGTGACTCATCAGGGACACGTTGTATCTTACGAATTGCGGCCATAATATCGTCAATTCGAAGCAACTCTGCTTTCTTCTCATCGGTAGAAGTTTCTTCCAAGTCCTTTTTAAGTTGTTTCTCCTTGCTTTCCAAATTAACTATTACGGTATCCAACTTGGTGATGATATTGTTAACCTTGCTGAACAGGCGTTTGGCAGCTACGCTCTCCTGAATGAGAGGTTTTGGGTCATGTGCAGTAGCTTTTTTTAAATCTTGCACATCTTCTTGATAATCGGCCATTTCTTCCTTCAAATCTTGAATCTTCTCTTTATCGATTGCAAAGCTCTTATCTTTTTCGGAGAGATTGCTCAAAGCTTGTTCGATAACTTTCAAGTCTGTGGATTGCAACTGTTTATCTGTTGACTCCAGCAATGGTGGAACATCACAGGTTGTAACTTTTGGAGTATCCTCAATGGGTTTGGCAATATCTATTATAATTGGAGCTTTATCAATCAAAATTCCATCTTTTTTCTTCTCCAATGTTGCTTTGTCAATAACTGCCGCCTCCAATCTCTCCTCCGTAACTCTCCTCTCTTCCTCTTGGATGGCTGCAATTTTAGATTTGTTATCTACTTTACCTTCCTTTTCACCAATTGCTACTTGAGTTGGTGCTATTACAGCATCGGGTAGCGACGATATTGTCGCTTTAAGTTTGGCGTGTGTAGGAATGGTTTCGGGTAGCATGAGGGCTCGTGATAATAGTAAAAGGGAGGGAGGCACTTTTTCGTTTAAACTGAGATCGAGCCACTGAGTGAGTTGCTTCCTCAAACGGTGATCCGTCACACCGAAAGCGCGTATGCCGCGCGCCTTGCAAGCCACCTGCAATTCAGGAAAAGTCAGAGAATCAACGCCCTCCTTTTGAATCATCTTATCATCTGCAGCCAACGAACGCAGTTTCATGCGTAATTGGAACCGCAAGAAGTTGTTTGTACCCAAAGTCTGCACTTCTAAAACTCGACACAACGCCACCAACTGATTACGAGACAACGAATCAAGAGTTATTTCATCTTCAAATAACTTGGAATATTTCATAATCTCAGTATTGGTTACTTTAGCCCCCGAAGTTCGTACTTTATGAAACCATTCACTAAATTCTTTAGCTTGCACAGATATATGATCTTTGTGTTGCACAGCCATGTCATCTAGGGTTTGCTGTAGAAACTTGGCCATTTCGAGTTTAACTTTAAAGCCTTGCTGTAACTTGACTTGCTGGTCGCTGGCAGTTTGAAAGGTGGAAGGCAGCATATTGGGGAAAAATTTTATGAATACCGGTAGCAAAAATTCCATAAAAGGAACAACTATAAATACTGAAAATGGTAACAAACGAAACATATCGGCCACCGTTCGAACCAACAGTCTGTGCTCTCTTCGAGTTAAAGAATGACCTCTCAATATTCTCGACACCAACTTAGAAGATATTTTAACATCAATAAATAGCAATCGAAAGCCATGGTAATAATGAAGTAATTCGTCTAAGACTTTCTGTTTGAGCGATTTTTTGACAACCGCTGTAGGTGGTGCTGCGGCAGGTAATTCGACCTGTTTTATCTCTTGTTGCTTTTTAATTTCTTGAACCGATACCTCTACTTTGGAAGACGGTGCGGAGGGTGCCTTGTCGAAGCGTACGACAGAGAACGATAAATTTCGTAAATATAAATTATTTGGTAATAAAGTATTAATTTTTAATTTGTTTTGATATAAGTGCTTTTTCTTGTTTGTGCTGTCCACACACATGCATTTTATTGTCTGTTGATGGTGGGTACAACCTGCAAGTTGAAAAAGGGATGTGATATAACCTCGCGTGGTTTTTACTCAACCAAGCTGAATTGACGGGAGGCATGACTTTCGTATAAATACTTACGATTCAAAATGTGTAAACAACGATTTCTTAAATGTGTGGTTCGAAGAACTACGTGCATTTTATTTAATGCGAATTTTGACAAATATCGAAACTGACAGCCACCTTTACCGCTCCCTCCACATAAGATTTTTTATTATGAATCCGCTAACCACGCTTAACTTTTAATCGTTCGAGTTGCAATCCATTGGAATTTCCTAACTGATCATGACGACATAAATTACGATGACTTTTCACATGTTGTAATTTTGGTCAACACCAACGTGTTAAAATTATATGTAACTAACTAATGTTGTGAAGACGACAGACATTTCACACCACAGTGTATGTGGTGCGAATCAAAGAATTTAAACAAAAATTGAACATTACGCGCCAAGAACCCCTGGTGGCAAATGTGCACAACACTGTACTTCGTCTTCATGTCCGTCCAAATGTGACATTACTGGTGGAAGCATTTTGCAAAACGTGGTCAAATTGCACGTGGTCGTCAAGAAATGCACACTAAAATTATATTGTGTATGAATAAATACCGAAGAAAATTTAAAAACGGTAAGTTACTTTTATTGTACGTCTGTAATAATGCGATTACATAGATATTATGATGAAAATTCATGACGGTCTTCTGAGACACACATGAGGATATTAAATTCTATTATATAGACCTGAATCCATTATTTTCCTGTAATTTTGTTTTCACAGTAACATTACATATGATAACGTAAATAATTTAATTTTAGAATAACCAAAATCTGGAATGAATCAAAAATGACGAATACACGTGGGCATGGCGTGCTCGGTAAGTTTCTTAGGACATTTTTTAATCTTGTAATGCAGTATATTGATCCATAAAATGATGACAAACTCATGACGGTCTTCTGAAACAGACATGATGATACGTTGATATTATTTAGCTGAATTCAAATACTTCATTGATTTTAACTTACTTATTTTTTAAACCTTAATCTAATACGTTGATTTCTTATTTTAGACGAAGCTTAAAACAGCCACCTCCCTACATACCTGGATCACCATGTAGTGAACGTGGAAGTTTGCGACTAGCTTTTAATGGCAGTAAGTGATCTTTTCTTTAAACATCCAATGCTCGTTAGTGATCGTACTCAGTTTATGGTATTATCACCTCCAAATCATTGGTAAACCAATTGTTTGTAAATGTTTCAACTGAACTATTTGAATATTTTCGAATCGTTTATAGCATTTTCTACTACAATAATTTATTATAATCATATTTTTGGAATTGTTTATTTACGTGTTCATTTTTTTCAGGTCCATTTCCACAAGAACGAAAAATTGCTGATCAGAACTATTCTTCCAGGTAAAACCGAAATTTTATATTAAACATTTATTGAATTTGAATTTATCGAAATGATGAAAAATGCTAACCAATGATTTTTATGATTGTTTTATGATTAGTCTTACTGATCAATTTTTTTGGCACAATAAAATAACTTGTGGTTTTTGTATCGCATTTTAATTTAAATTTGTTTTTAATTTACAGTGGGATTTTAAAATTAACATCGTGCTACCTCGAATGGTTTGCGGAAGATGCTCATTTTGGAGGTTTTTCTCAAGGATCGAAGAATTTGAATCGACAAGTACAATTTAGGTTTCGGGAATTTAACAGCATTTAGGTGTGACAAGTGGAATTCCTATAAACCGCACTGGTTCTGAAAAGGTTAAATAAATTAAACAATATATAATAAATATAAAAATAAATAAGCATTTCCTGTTTTTTTTTTTAAATCATAATTTATTATTACTGGAGTTTGCCAGTCATAAAAATAATATTTGTAATACCATTTTGGAAACTCGATAAGAAATTATTCACTCCAAACATTATGGTTTAGGTTGGACTGGGCAGTCCTTAATCAATATGTTATTTTCCAATTCCAAGCGTAACCGGAACCTCATGTGCATATGGAAATTGCTTTCCTTGTGATTAGGAAACTCGGCTGGGGTTGAAGATCCTCGAGTATAAGCAGTAGGACTCATTACAACAAATAATTCAATAATAAAATAATGTTCCTCACTTTTTCTTTTTTAAGTGGTTTTTCGTTTTTAAAAAGTAGTGTGAAAAAGAGAATTTTAGTTTAAAGGATTAAAATGCTGCTTTTTGCCTCGCAATTCAGGAAAAGAGAGCCTCATATGTTGGTTGAGTGTTAGCTGTCCCTCGACCAAAAAGACGAGCATATGAAGGACGACCGAACTCAATTTCGGAGAGCAATTTACAAAACCCTCGTATATTGCTCGGAACAGAGAAAATATATAGCAATCACATCACGAAAAATTCTTTTTTAGCTTCGTAACCAACAGTTGCAATATGTCTCACGAGGTAAAAAAGAATGAATAATTCATCTACAAGAGTACTTTTGTTATCTATTTGGTCGCAGGGGGATAGTACGATAAATGGGCCTACGATTTTAAAAATTTTCTAATGAAATTATGGTAATCGAAAACATAAAATTAAATTTAATGGGTTGTTCAAAGATTCGGGTAAAAATGGGCAGAAAACCTAATGCAATTATTCCACTCGAAAATGGTAGTTCCGATAGTTCTACGAGCATGGTCGAGTATAATATAGTTTGCTAAGTTCACTTTGATGCTGTCAGATCGGGTTCGATCTCCGGTTGATACGAAAAGTTTGTATAGGTAGATTTGCCAACCGAGGTGCCCGGCTCCGGTCCACCGTGCAGATAAAATACACTACCGTAAGGAAAGAAAATAATCAATGTTTTTAAGAAGTTAATAGATATTTTCGATACAAGTTATTTGACTTCAGCTTTATTCGACATAGACAATACAATGACAATAGTAATTTATTCGTTACATACCTATTATAAAACATTCTTTTATTCTATAAACTCCTTTTCCTTGTATTATTTTGTTACAGACTTAAATACCTACCTGTTCGATGTGTTAAGTCGAACAATAATGCTTATTCGAAGAAAGGTTGAATCAAGCAAGTGTATGTTGAATAAAATTCCAAGTCGGACAAATTGTCATTCGAATAAATGTTAAGTCGAACAAATGCTCGATCGAATAAATGTTAAGTCGAATAACTGCTAATCGAACAAAATTCCGGATACGAACCCAACTATATAAGCCGAAGCTGATAAGAGGGGGGTGATAAGCGCTCCGAAAGACCTACGGTTCTTTACAGACAACCCCGAAATTATTTATCAATTCCTAAAGTTCAGGAAAACCGACTCCAATCGTAAAAACAAAAAAATCTTCAAAACAAAAAATTAACCCGTATTAACTATGACGGCATTGGTATTCTTACTTTGATGGGGGGGGGGAGATTTAATAAACCCAGCATAGATGGAATACTAACTTTTTTCTTTTGTTTTAGTTCCACGAGTCGGTTATTGGTTATTCAAATTCAAATACCAACTATAATTTACATTAAATTGGTACCAACCTAAAAAAAAATTTTTACTCAAAACAAATTGATATTATGCAGTTTGAATTATTACTCTTTTGAGTTTTGAGTTAGTTAGTTGAGTTAGTGTTATTTGAATTCAAAGAAGGCACAACGTGGATAGTGCAAGCGTGGTTTAAAGGAAGGGTCGCAAATAGAATACGGTCGCTTTTTTTTAACTGTCAATTTTTCCCAAATTAGGTTAGTAATTTTTTAATATTTTCAATTCTGTTTTTTAAATTGTGTACTTTTATATTATTTTCCTGCATATTTTTCAGTTTGTTATAAATTTAATATTATCGGTGATATGATTAGTGATCATCTACTTATCAGAAGGTTAACGTACCGTCAACAGAATGAGCAAAAATTGACCTTTAAGGGGAAAATCGAAATTTCAAATATTCGATTATTTCGAAATTTAAAGGAATATTTAGGTTGATCCCCAGTTTAACCCCCCTCAGTACGGGTTGTCACAAGAAAATACCTATAACAATAGAAAATCAATCAAAGATTTAATTACCCAATAAAAAATAATCTATCGCTTTGTTTGTAATATAGAAACAATGCTCATATTTTTGTGCCGTTTATAATATATTATTATCCTTTTACAAGAAACTTAGCCCCCCTCTTCGTAGTCAGGTGTTTATGAATCGAGCAAAGATTACTAAAAAATGAAAAACGCGGTATAAAAAACAAAACAATTTCGACATCGTCGAAAATAAATATTGAAAAACGTAACAAATATATTTTTATTAAATCAACATATTTTTTTTAAATTACTAGGTAAATAAATATTTATGTTATTTTCTACTTATATGCACAAACAGAAACGTAATTGATTTATTTACCTATTCAAATGTTCAACAATGAGTTAGCCGACCTTTCGCATTCGATCTTGTAAAATGTGAGTGATTTCACCTTTTGTGAGTGAACCTGTTGGGTGTATTGCCCAAGCGCAGTTTGAGCGGGATCCATTCTGATTGGCACTGGCCTTTGTGCCGAGTCGCCATGTTTTGTTGATTTTGGGGTGTGTTGTAAGCAAGAAGGGTGAAAACATCAACCCGTCTTAAAAAGGTAATTATTATCAAATATTACATTAACATTGCATCAATTTAAGCCTTCTATCGTTAAATATGTTAACGGAATTGGTTGACAATTTGGTTTTGTGATTTACTATTACGCACGCATGACATGGAGTCATTTATGCGAAGTTGTAAATGCGCCGCCTGTAGTACGCGCTCATTGATTTTTATTCAAAGAATTATTATTAGTGCACATTCCTTTATTATTAAAGATTAATTTGAAGAAAATTGGTTCACCAATTTCGTATTAATTTGTAAGTCGACTAAGTTGCAGTTGACATTGCATTTTATGTTCTAATTCGCATTTTGTTTCTTGGCCTGCTTGCTATGTTTTAATTTTGTTTTTTAAGAGAAAAAAAAAGACAGTCGAATGTTGTTATTTACTCTGGTATTTAAATTGATCGTTTATCCTTAATGACATTCCTTCTAGTCTGGGGAGGATAGCCTCCATTGTTAAATATTTTAGTGCTTCTAAATGTAGGTAATGTGCATAATTTTGCCTCACTTTCCGAGTTTTAATTGTATTTAATTATGGATCATTATATTTTCACATATCATTGCACGTGCTCTAATAAGACCTTGATGTTCGAGTATTGCATAACTAAATTATTTATTTCATCTGATTCAAAGGCCAATTTTTTATTTTATTTGCAAAAATGTCGTTAAATGGAAATGGCAAGAATAGTACGTCATTTTTTTATTAATAACAAATCGAGAAATTATCATGGATTTGGATGCACGTGCGTCCTTCCCGAATCATCCTTGAAGTGTGTACCTAGTGTTCGCTAAAAATCTTTTTTCAAAAATTAATCTCAAGGTCGCAATTTTTACGCGTAAATTTCGCAATAAAGTATATTGTTTAGTTGTAAAAATTAACACCAGTTGTCCTTGGATACGATATCAGGCTTTTTGCCATGTCTCCTGTAATTTGCCAAACACAGACGTTATAATATTGCAAAGACTATTTTAATCTGGCTTTGTGTTTCAACACAAATTGTAAGTTTTAATTTTAAGTTGTCAAAATCGCCCAGGGTGCTGCCCTCTTAATCTCATACACACTTCGCCAATCATATAAAATCGCTCCGATTTAACCGCACCTCTGTAAAAATAAAAATCAAGGTGAAACATAGTTTTAATAGTTTCCTTGTAACACAAACCCGACGATAAATTATTGCCAATTTTACTTCCGTCAGAATTTTAAATCTGCGTAATTTTAATAAAAATCGTCCATCTTAATTTTTTCGAGTGGTATTTTTACCTTATCTTTTCATCAAGACGTCATTACGTTCCGTTGACTCTTCCCGATTTTAACGAACGCCGAACAATTAGAATATAAAAAAAAATTAAAAAAAGCCCACTTCCGCCAAACAAAAAGTCTAAACTTAGCATCCAAGGTTATTTTTGTAACAGCATCATCAAATCGATCAATTTATTTCCATTTTCATTTATCCAATTGCACTCGGTTTACATCAGACGCTGCGTATTCAACCTGGAATCTGGGATATCCCAAGATTCTTGTTAGTAAACAACCCTTGCATTGTTCGCGACACAAAGCGTTTGAAGGTTGCACCAAGCGAGTTTGTTGAACTTGCGAAATTTGTCGTCGTCCCATCTTTCAAACTAATTTTTTTTCATTCCATAAACTCGGGGTGCATAGCCTCGTATGTTTTACCGTCTCACGTGGCAAGGTTAACAACCTTCAATTTTTTAATTGTCTGGATGAAGTCATCGCTTTTAGCAAGTTTCGGCTTATCCTACTACCTAACCTTTGTGGCTTGGAATTAAAATTCGGTCATGCTCTTTAATTAAAAACTTCCAAATTTTTTCGCCCAGTAACCTTGTGTGCGCCAATTTTGCGTTTAAATTTTTCTGATATTTTTGTTACAACCAGATGCTCTCACCTGATGAGCGATGCCTCATTAACCTAATAGTACAAGGGAGCACCCGAATGATCATTGTTTTCAGGTTCACTTGTTTTTCTCTGAATCAGAGTGTGTTGCCCCTAGTGTCGAATAATTTACAGCGACCGGAATCCGAACCATTCCATAATCCAGTCATTTTGTCCTACAAAATTTATTTGGAGATTTGCCTTAAAAACTACAGGTTGCCCGCAATTCATTCAAAACTTCCAATGTGAGCCCAAAAATCTATACAACCAACAATAATTATAATAATAGTTTTTCACGTTGACCTTCACTTCAAAAACGTCAAAAAGTACTACAATTTTTTTGATAAGTACATTGAATCATCTTCCGCGCGAGTACATACGATAAGATTTGTCTTTGTAAACAAAAATGGTCTTAATTGAAAAACAAATGAAAATATTTTTATTTATCAACCGCAAGAAAATGACGACCTTTGATTGGACTGACTGACAAATAAGAGTTCTGTTTGTGCAAGGTTGTTTTTGTTTTGAAATCATCACACTTAGTCATCTTTCTAATTTTTCTCAAGTCAGTGCACCAGAGTGAATTATTTACACTTTGAAGTTTCGGTTCGGGATCGATGTAACTTACAGGATTATTGCTTCGCATTTGGGGCAACTTTAGGGTTTCTCTAGGAGGAACTTCCAAAACTTGAAATTGATCAACGTTGTAATGGTGAACAAAGGTAAACAATTACTTTCGGGATTTGATGATTTTTATGGGAATTACTCCGTGCGAATATTAGATAAAATCCTGAGTTCCATGACCGTCTAGCAATATTCGATCGAATTTAAAGTTTTATTGTATACCCCCATGTAGATGGCGCTAGTATCTACCTATTTGATTGGTTAATAATTGATCGTTGGTCCCGAGTGTTTAATTTTCGGTCACTGATTGATATTAATAATATTATAGTTTATTTATAGAATTTAAAAAAGATGTGCCCAGTTGCAAGCGAATCCGAGCACAGGACACTAACAAATTTGAACTCATAAAGGCTGACTGCTAAATCATTCTGTTTGTTTATACTATTTAGCATCGGATCTTGGAAGCTGATCCAAAACATATTTTCTCATTTTGACTCTATTTACATTCAAAAATCGGCGGATGGCAAACTGTAGGCCCCATGTTGGTCAGTTTTCCAATTTTCAATTATTGTGGCTTACACGATTACCATAAACCAGTCTCAAGGTGAAATACTTGGTTATATTTATTGAACCCGTTTTTTCCAAGTTCTTTACCTCTGTTTTATTTTTTTTTAATAAATAATTAAGTTTCCTTGAGATGCCATAGTTAAAACCAGTGGCGGCTCGTCAGAGGGGGCAAGAGAGGCTTAGCCTCTTCTGAGATACTTACTTTAAAATTTTATTTTTGCAGACATTCCGGAATTTTCAAATTTTTATAATTAAAATGCTTTTAAAATTAGGTAGTACCTAGTACTCGGAAAATTTAAAAATAATTTATTTTAAGCCCGAAGAAAAAGCAACGAACCACCACCGTTTAATACCTATCTGACCTTTGTAACCTTCGAGAGAGTTATTTCGTCCTATATTTGATTTTCGTTTATTGACAACCTTTTTTCTATCACAAATCTCTTATCGTAAGGCCTACGGTTCTGCCAAACCAGAGATTACCGGATTGTAATGGATTTTGGATTCAAATTTTGATCAAGTTTAGGGATAATAATATGATTATAATGCGCATTTTTACTCTGGCGTTACAGCGCGCGCAGGTTGCTCCGCTCCAATTGCAGAGATAGTAGGTTCGGAACAGCAAGTTGTAGATTGACAATTACTACAAATGAAACTAAAAATAGCGAAACTCACAAATGAAATTTTAAAAATGTTTAAATATTTTACTTTTGTACTTCGAACTTTTTGATAACAAAATAATTACGAGAAATTCAACTTCCTATTTCCTTTTCGACTTTTTTTTTATTACAGTATTGTATTTGCACATATTAATTTTATTTTCTGTTTTGTTTCAGACCTACTGCAATGGGGGGTCAAAAATTTTTTTAAGAAAAGTAAAGAAGAGCACAGTTTTTGTGCTAGAAGCATTAATATTATTTTGATGTTCTTTAATTTAATTATGCTTCATATTTTGTTATGCTTCTAACTGAAATCTTCAAAACCTAACACAAAAATACTACAACCACAGCTTCAACAATGAATCTAGATTAATCGTCGGCTTGCAGTTCAGCCGTTTCTATTTTACCAAGCCATTATTATACCTCAACAAATACTAAATCGAAATTCATCGCTTATGTTTTAATATAAAAGTAAGATTGATACGGTTTTGTTGTTGTACAATCTCATAAAATCGAATCTTTAGATAATATGAAATATCCACAATTGGTGTCCATGCCGACAGAAGTAACAGATTGGCTTGAAGTACAACTGGAGGAACGTGGCATTGATGCAGTGGTGTATACGCGTTATATATTGAGTCTTCTTTATGGTGAACCCGAAGACGTTTCTTATCTAGAGAATGATCTTCATACGACTCAATCAAATAAGGTAATTTCAATATTTTTACATTGGCTTTACAATAAATTTTAAGCTTTAATTTCATATTAGGAAGTGAGGCGCTCAGCAAGTGGTCGCAAACGTTTTCGTTGCTTCTCTGACTGGCGGCATTATGCTCACGCCGATGCAGAACAACTGAAGCGTGCTGCTGCAATTGAGTGCCTTATGTCTGCTTCCGATCAGGTACTTACTTAAAATTTACATAGCATTGTTTGTTTTAGTGCATATTTGAGTAACGCAATGTTTTAAATTATAACTTATTACCTCATCTTAACCTTGGGCATGAAATTAAACCATTTTTAAATGTTATTATTTTATGTTACGATAGTATAATATTTTGATATTATCCATCTAGAATTGGAATTGACAAAGAAATTTCAACATTTATGTGATAAGTTGTTTTAAATAATTTTATTATCTACTATGCAGCATGAAACCTCCTACACTACACACAGGCGGTAATGTTTCTTAAATTTTACAGTAGTTGTTGGTCTTTTTAGTGTATACGGATTTAAAGATCCTTACGGGGGGGATTTTCAAAAATTTCATTCAAAATTTAGAATCGATTTATTTTTGTCACTTAGTTCCTTACTTCGTAAGGGAACGTCATAGTCACATATTTGTTGTTTATTATAAAATAAACATTGAAATGTATTAATAGACAGTATATTAAAAAAGATTTTCTAAATAAAATGAGCAATTCTTTTACCGAAGCATTACCGAAATACCTTCAGGTCTGAATAGGTCATAATTTACTGCCGTCGGGATCTACGTTAAGCTTTCAGTTTATTAATTATCCAATAATGCCCTCTCTTGGTGGGCAGATCAGGGAAGAAAATTTTGACTAAATTAAAAATTGATTCCAAATACAACCTCGATTACCGAGACGGACTGATTATGCGGATAATCGTGGACCGACTGAGAGCCGTCTCAATCTATATTTAGTTAATTTATTGATTCATTTAATTTTTGTAATATTTTCAAAATTAATTCCATAAAAAACAAATTACCTATTCGGACACTTTTTGTTTTAAATTTTAATATTTAGGATTTCAATTACCTTCACCTCGGGGGTGCGGGCGTTATATAACAATTACTTATTTAGTTTTAAAAGTCAAGAAAGTCGATGCAAATTACAAAATGGCCGAAAGTGTTATAATGAATGATTAAAAACTACAAAAATTTACATAATTTTTATTTAAATAAGCAAACAGCATGCACAGTGTATATTTTGCTAAACATGTCTTGGAAAAAAAATTAACTATTCAGAAAGTAAAACTAATTTTATTCTTGTTCTTAAGAAATGTGTTCATTTAATAAAAATTCCACCAAACTACTTGAGTGTCCCATTAACCTAATATCGGCACTCGTCTATTATCATTTTGAACACAAAGCTATCTATTACAAGTGAAAGTGTTGTTTATTTAACGAAGTATTCATTTTTAAATATTTTTTTCCTACTGCTTTAAAATTCAATTTTACTACAAAAATAGAAGAAACATTTTTATTAGTACCTAATTGATTGAGTGAAAGTAGCTCGACCGTTTTTTAAACAAATTTTTTTATACAGTCACTTACGCAATTTGTTGCTTGTTTTGATATAATTAATTCCAAATGGATTGCAGAAAATATTTAAGTTATTTAATAATGTATTTTGTTTGAATTCTTGCGAATCCCAACTATCTTATCCAAATATCATTTCTAATTTATTCATTTCTCTCGTGAAATTGGCAGATAAACGATTTTTGTTATGCAATTCCAATTTTAGATTTTATTACAAATTCTAAGAAGGTAATCATTATCTATAAATATGATTTGAAAACTGATAAATGGTTATCATTGAGTGTCCCCTCGACTAATATGAGTTGAGTTTTGTTTAGAAACCCTCATTATTCAGTACACTTGTTTAAAATATTTTAATGTAATGTAACATATTTCTAACAACTCTTTTTGTTGTGCAGAAATGGGAAATTGCTCCGTTGGTGGACGAACTGCGTGAAAAATTAAGGAAATGTAAAAGTAACATCGCAACAGAAACCGCAGAGGTAATTCCAACGGAAGATAATTGCATTGAATCAAAAACTCTTTCACCAGAAGACTTGGCAAAACAATATTACACTGCATTTCCTTCATTAGTGCCCGAGTCGCAACACAAGTTTGGTGATTTCATCCCCAAGTACTACACGTATCCTCGTCACTACTATAAAGATACTTGGAATTTGTTGTTTAGCATTAATACAGCTAGGAATCGAGCAAAAATGTCTGCCAACAATACAGAACAACTCGTTCCAGAACAAAACGATCCTTTCGGTTCTAATGTCTCCATTTCTACTTTTTTTTCACTCGATGTTCTGGAAGCTCTAGATATTTCTGAACAGAATGTGTTGGAGGTAGCACCGACAAAAGATGAAACAGACGATATAAGTGACGAAGATCAAAGAATAAAATCTATTTGGTCAAATGATGTAGTCGATAAGTCCAATATGTACGATAAAGCAGTGGGTTACGGTCGGTTCGAAAACTTGAGGCGCATATGGGATCATCCGACTTTAATCGAAGTCGAACCAAAAAGTCTCGATTGTTCCAATGACTTCCTGTTTAACGATTCATATGAAGTAAAAAAAGTGGAGCAATGGTCATCCGACGTGGATTATGTTGATGAAAATGATGGCAAGTTGGAAGCCTTAGTGGAAAGAAGTGTTTTGTTGTTAAATCATGACGAGAAAGAGAGTGCTTTTGTTAAAGTTCCACCCAATTTTTTTCGAAGCAATCTTTTCTATAAGAAACAAACTTCGCATAATTCAATTTACGATGGTTCAAATTATAAATTTCCAACAGAAGATTTATTTTTTTCCAAGCGCACTCACTTCCGACCTATTGGAACACAACGCCCTCTGACTGAAGATGAAGAGGAGGTGAGGTATCCAGATGGCGCAACATTTCAAAGGTCTGGTAATACAGGCAAATCGGATAAAAGTAAATCTTTGTGTGTTTTGGAAATTGTTCAGAATCACAGCAAAGATATGAAAATGTCGGATGGGATGGAATTGGAAGCATTGAATTTTGACACGGATTACGATTTGGATATGGAGGTGGATTTCTACCGACGCAAGGTGAGTGAATTTTTTTTAATAGCCCACTTGAATTGCAATCTTTACTTATCTATGTTATCAGTATTGCAAATATAAAGTTTTATTGCCAATTTGAAGGAACTTGGGTATAGCTATTAATGTCGGTCTTGTGTTTAAAAATGTAGGTGCATACACATTCTGGTAAGCTAAGTGTTTTGTCAGCGATGAAAGGGTATTACGAGCAAAATCCAGTGCTAGTTTGGAAAAATAATTGCTTAATTTTAACGATGGGAGACTCCGGGCGTATAATATAATTTTTCATTTAAATTGGAAGTCCGAAAATTTAATTTTATAAAAACGTTGCTTTTTATTTTTATCTACTTATTTGATTAAATGCAGGAAAAAGAAACTCCATACTCTGTAATCTATAACATTTAATTATTTATTATCCGTAACGGATTGTATTATGTATCATTTTAACGTGCAAACACTCGTGTAATAAATAAGGAAGTATATTTTTGTTTTGTTGTAACATTGTGTGATTGGTTTGCTAGTCAAACAACAGGTAAAAACACGAAACAGTTATATCTACTCATCCAATATACTTATCAAGTTTAATGAATTTTTCGATTAACTGATATGTATTTAAATTAAATGGTACTTAACAGTTGTTATTAAATTAAATTGCTTCAATGAATCAAAAATTCATGATGAAGGGCCAATTTCACTAACTTCAATTAGAATCAATAATTCTATTATCTAAATCAGATTGCTGCATAGAATTTTTAAGTTGCATTTAATGTATGTTAAATTGATAAATCCCTTCAGGTAGTTTAGTTACGATATAAGGTAGAAATTTGCAACAGAATTCAATATAATTTTTACTGCACTTAAATGCCTTTATTGGTATGTATTTCATAGAATTTAAAAAGATTGCAATTTTTTGTAGTAAACCTTGTTGTTCACCAAAATTAATGAAAACAATTAATATTTCAGGTACCTTACAAAAGACGCGTTGCAAAAAAATTGGAGGCATCTTTTCCTGATGAAAACAAATCCAAAGGCGCTAGAAAGTGTACGTGCGAAAAAAATATAAACATGGCAACGAAGAAGGATTTTTCTACTGGTAACGATTCAAAACATTGTGTAGTACATTTGGAAGCATCAGAAAAGTTGGCTAAAATATGGAACACTGATTTGAGTAAACTAAAAAGTGAAGGATTAGCGATGAAGTTACCCGAATGTGATTCGATATGGAAATTTGATCCCGTTCAAAATGATAAAAATGTTGAACCTGCATCTAATTGTGCCAGTCCAAACTCTGACTGTAACATGGATGACGGTGCCGAACAATTGTTTTTGGATTTGCTCACATTTCAGAAGACGTTTGCAGAAAATTTAGACGGATCTCACGTAAGTTTAGATATTTCTGAATTATGCGCGAGTCGAAAGGATTGCAAGAATTGTTATTCTGCTGATTTGGTTGACGATAGTGGTTATTCGTGGAGTTTGGCCACGCAAGTGGAACATCGCCGAATGGCACACATGAGTTCTGTTCCTGTTCTACATTCGGTCACGCTCTAACGAGTATATTTTTAGTTTTTAATGATAGACTACACACGGTGTTTTCTCGGTGTGAGTGGGAAATTGTTTAATTCAACCACACACACTACATGCTAAATAAGCAACTGCCATATATGTTTGAGTGCAGAATAGAGTGAGGCCGTTTTATGGCCCCCTTATTATAGAGAAACATCGTTGTGTTATTCACTATTATGTTGGTTTATGTTTTCTTGTAGAAGTTTGTAGTTAAACATGAAGGTGATTAAGCTTGTATGATATTTGTATCGACTCGATTTAAAACGATACATTATTGAACTAGTTTATTGCATACTTTATAATTGCCACTATCATAATATGATTTATTTGTTTGTCAAATTACCAAGTGCCCTCTTTATGTTTAGTGGTGTTGTTAATAAATTTATTTTTTACCAAAAAATAATCGGTTTGGCTGGAATTGGGCTAAAACATACTATTACGTTCCACCAATCGTATAAAAAAATTCATAAAACTGAAAAAACATATCAACAGATTTGTGTTTTTTGGTTTCTCACTAAAATGGCATATGTTTATTAAAACGTTTGTGGTAATAATAATTGCTCTAAGCAAACATTACGTCTGTAAATAATGTAACAAATAGGAAAGTTATGTATTTTTTTGTTAAGGTCAAAAAGTGCGTCCACTTCGTTTGCCCTTTTGCACTTTTGGGAATAAACGGTTACATATCCACTTTTTGGCAATTTGTTCGAAAGTAAAGTTTTTATAAAATATAAGGATTTTCGAGTCAAAAAGGGATCGACGAAGTGGGATCGTTTTTTCCCGTTTTTTAACAACTCTGTTTGCATAATTGTAAGTAGGCCTGAGAATCTTTTTTTTGATATATTTACTTACAATTACGGTGGAGCGATTACAAAAAACCTAATTCACACATCGGCTATTTGATATTATACTGATCTAGATATTTGATATATTGATAAATATTCAATATAGGAACATATATTTGAAATTGATATCGACCAGCCGTAATTGTAAGTCCATAAATTTTGGGCATTTCAATGTGACGTAAAAATAATTATAGCAAGCAAATTGTGGAAGAGACTGGATTTTTGGGTGAAACTAGTGACCGGACCAACAAAATTTACTTGCACACATCGCTAGATCTTCCACAATTGACCTAAAAAAAAAGGAGTAGTAGTTTTAACGTTGTTTTATTTAAAAATCAATTTTCAGTTTATAATAAAAAAATATTATATTTAGCTAACTCATTAAATAAGACCCAAGGATGGAATTTATTAACTGTTATTTTCGTTACTGTTCTTTTGGTCATTTTTGGTGTTTGAAAAATAAATCCTAGTCTTATTTAATGGTTATATAATATCGCAAGTATAAATGTGTCAAGTGAGTCTTGTAGATGCTTGTGTGGGTGTGAATGTTTGTGTGTAAATATTTTTCGTGCACCACTCTTTTCGACTCTCAACACACTTGAAAATTTCAGAGATTTGTCAGCTATTTAATTGAAAAAATTACCCCACCGTTTAGGCAACAACAACAAATCAAAATTGATCGAAACATTATTGAGAGTTAATTCAAATAGTTAGTGGCTTGGTGCAGCAAATTAACACTAATATTTAAAAGAAAAAAAATCAAAAAAAATTTGAAAACTACACAATTGAAAAAATCCAAATTTTTTCTCAATTGTTTAGACAAATATTTAATTATTATTATTAAAGATCGGCACAATTTATATAACCAAGCAATTAGAATCATAATATGTATGTTTTCAAGCCGATCACATACTTTGTCCTCATTCTGCCTTAGTCTAATATAGGATAATCGACTCTTTATTTGAGTGCCTAGATATTTTTTGATCTTTGCCTTACCAAAAAGTAGCAACTTGTTAAAAATAAATAATTTTATTCTATGTATTGCCTGATACATGATAGAGCATTCATTTTTGGTTTTGGAAAATTAAATTCTTTTGTAGGCGGTTTTTGAATGTTGAATGTTCCCCAGATTCAAAAAAAAAAAAATCTTTTTCCTATAACACACTCTTATCTCCGAATACTGAACTAATAACAAGAAGTAGTAATAACGTATTCACAACTTGTATCTTTGGACTTTTGGCTTTTCTGGTTAGTACATCCATCGATACAAGTTGTATAAAAAATAAAAAAACAATCAATAAAGAAAAAAACGGTACTTGTGTTTTTTTAGAATATTTCTTGTTTATTAATAAAACTTTTTCTATATTACACAACATATTATTTGTCTTTTGTAACTTGTAATTCTGGTAATTGATTCTATATTATACTATATTTGAATTTGGTTGTATATTCATTAATAAAACAAGTACTGTGTAAACTGCATTCGTTTTTGTTACCTTACGTTACCAGTTGGATGCACTAGATTGCTAGCACAACGGAAGAAGTTTCTTACTTCAGGAGGAAGATTTAGGTGAGTGAAAATTTTCAAGTTGGGCTTCTATCTGGAAACTGCAGTCATGTAATAAGACTACCTGATTTGTGTCCGATACATAGATCGCAGGTTTCCATCCAATATTTGGATTTTTGTTTTTCATTTCAAGCAGATAAGGTTATCTTGGAACGGTCACCCGTCTACATACAAACCGAGAGTTCAATTTGAACGTTGTTGAACAAGAATCATTTACTGTAGGCAACTTTTGAAGCTCATACGTATAAAATTGTCTAACATTTAGGATGAGCGCAAGTCAAACCAGAATCATTTTTTTGAAATATTGAGCGATAAAAATAAAACCCAAGATTTTACTTTTTAAATTAATATAAACAAATCCTGCTCACACAAACAATATTTTTGATTTATTAAAGTAATTTAAAATTTTTGACAAATTTTTTTTTGAAAATTATTTTTTATATTCACAATAATACATTAATACTTTTTCAAGTTGTTTTAAATTTTTTTATTTATTATTTATAGGGTGAAAATCGGATTTTACGACCGTTCGACAGAAATTAAGAAAAATTTCTTCCCCCCCCCCCCCCCAATGAGGTGAGTTCTAATTTTCAAGTTTTGCAACAAATACAATATAGTATTTATAAAAATACTAAAATTATATTTAAACGAAGTGTGAAAGAATATTATTAATATTAATTATTATTATAATATTAACCTATAATTATTGTATTATTCAACACTGTAGTTATGTATTTCATTACTATTTCATAAGCATATCCTGACAAAAGCCATTAACTGTGTGGGTTGCGGTGCAAAAGATCTCCCAAGATCTTCGATAGGTTTCTTAAATATAACTGAAAAAAAAAAAATAAGAAAAAAACTGAATTTGTTTGCCTTCAATTTTGAACGTTAGAAAATTGAATATCAACCAAATTTTTAATCAGTTCTCTTGGGAAGATAGAAAAAAAAAAAAATTCGAGTCACGAAAACTTTAAATCACTTAAAAATTAATTGTTGGTGTAAATTTATCAAACCAATTTGCTGAATGAAGTGGATAATGAATTAAAAATATTTTCATAATCGATTTGCTTCGATTCCAGTTTTTAGTTCATTGTTTATGGTCGTTGAAATTTGCTAATGTAGGTTTGTTGAGTTCACCTGTCGCAGTCTAGTGAAAGACTTGCTGACGCGGAGTTACCAAGTCAGTCTTTCACAGGTAAAAGAATCAGTACGAAAGCGTGCACCGTTTAATCGCTACACCTGCGGAGTTCCTACTGGGTCATTTTCGGCAGTGATTTTTTTTGGTGAATTAGTGAAAATTTGACTTTTTGGAATTATTAGTGCGAATTTAAAAATTAAAAATATCGGCCAGGTAAGATTTTTTGGTTGCGCTTCTCATTAATAAATTTGAAATTTAAAATTTGGTCTAAATTTGATCGAGCGCAAAAATTCACGGTCATATAAAAAATTTCCAATTAGAAATATTTCAAGTACCGGCTTTTCATTGTGTCTTACTAAAAATAAATCTCAAACCGGATAGATAATTTAATTTCGCAATAATTAATATTATGTAGCATAAAAAGTGGTTTAATTTTTTCTAACTTAATTTTATATCGAAAAATTAATATTAATTATTTAATTGATTTGCATAAAACAAGTAACGTACCGCTACTTTTGCGGCAATCAAAATTTACTCGTCTCTTATCTAAACGACAAATCTTAAATTTTACGAGCAACAAATTAAGTAATTTGCAAAGCTTCCAATAAAATTAATTACATAAAAATAATTTCAATCCACTTTTCGACAGTAAAATTGAGGGTTTTTGAAAAATCCAATTTCTGCCAACGTCTATTGTTCGGCTTGGCTGTATCAGATTGTTTGAAACAAACTCTTTGTTATAGAATTCTTTTTGACAAGCGATGACGAAAGATTATTGCTTGATTCACTCGGTCTCGAGAAAAAAGCAACTGCATATGCCTATCATGCAGGGCAGGCGTACCGCGATTATTATTATTTGTTATATAGAACATAAAGTATTTCTCAATTTACCTTCAATGTAAACAATAATCTCTGTTCATTGAAAGACTCCCAAGTATGTATTTAAACGGACGTTGAGTCACGTTTACTTAATTTTTAACAATTACAATGCTATTAAAACAGCAAATTTCTTGTTTGAATTGATTACGCAATTTATTCCAGCAGAATACTTTCAACATTATCGTTCTTGAACTTGTTGTTATTATTTGTCTGCTTTCATGTTTGTTAAACCGCAATTCAAATTATAAATAAATTTGAAAACTAGAATCGATTTTAAATTATTGGGAATTTTTAAATTTACACTTCTTTGCATTTTATAATTGAAAATCAAATAGGAATTTTCTTGTTTGAGATTTGAAAGTGTGGGCCGATTAAATTCTTGTTTTTTGTATATTTTATTACCACTAAATATAAAAATTTATTGTCTATCTTGTAAATAGAAATCAAAAAATCTGCAAAAGGTAAAATGTGGAGAATTTTACTTGTCGATGTTGTTTCTAAAATTACGAGTTTCTAATCTTTGTTTCTGATTGAAAAATCAACCAGATTCCTACTACTGACGTCACAGCGCCATTTTCGTTATTTTTACTTAAATTTATTGAAATTACGTGCAGTGCTAGAATAGACGACTTGTAGGTTGCCAAACTTGATGCCCCCAAAATCTGTAAACACAATTTGTTATTCGGAACTCTTTTCCAAACGTCTTCGTTTCCTTTTCAATTGAACAACCTCCACATGCTCGAAAATGTGATCTTTTGCAGGGTCATTGGCAATAACCATTATAACGACTACGCAATTTTTTGTTAAGGTTCCTAATTTATTGGTATCAAGTATCTGGAGCTATCGATATAATATTCATCATCGTTAATCATGCCACAATCGGAAAAGATAGCAGAAAATATTTTTGTGACACAGGGAGGAGTTTCTGCCAATTTTTCCGAGAATTCCTTTAAAAATCAATTAAAAACACAAAGGAAAATTTTTATTAATTACTGGGGGGCTACCTCCCCTTGGTTTCAGTAGTAGCGCAGGCAAGAAGCCTTATGGTCTGGCTCCGTGTCCGTTCGTAACCGATAATTAAATCCGAAAACCTAAAATTTTGAAAATGGAAATCTCGGCTAAACCAGAAGAGTAGCTCAGTTAACTGATACTTTGATCCTCACGCGGGTTTATTACATGATATATTATAAACAATATTCTCTGTTTCATAACCACAAGAACATTAAAAGTAAACATTAAATTAAATTATGGCATTTTAAAACGTTAATTGTATGAGTTTCACAAAGGCGATTAAAATTTTTTAAACCACGGTTAAAATTTAATATATCCATAGCTACAACAATTAAGATAATTATTGTTGTAAGTGGCATTCACATAGAGATTAGTTATACGGCATTGTAATATGGAATCGAATTGAAAAAGATATAGGTAATAATAGTATATTATATTACAAGGCACTAAAGTGCCACAAACAATGGCTAAAGTGGGTACTTTTCTTTCGAAACATCCCTGAAGGCCGTACGAACTCGAAAATTACGGATCTAGAAAGACGGGATCACTGAGCTCGAAACTCACAGGTTTAGAATGGCAGGAATCTGTTTTTAAGTTCAATTTCGGCTAAAGTAAAGGAACATGAAAAGCAATTTGGCTAAAAAAATGCAGCCGAAGGAAATTAAAGTTTATTGTCTCACAGTAGGTTAGTCATGTGGAACCCATTGTTCCAGGGACCTATGGCAAAAATTTTAATTATGGACATTACGATGTTATTTAATGTTTTACACATTTAAGGAAGTAATTTGGAAAAATTGTTTTCTTGCGTGCTTTACTTCTGAGTAAGAACGTGAATGAAATAATTCAAGATCGTAAAATTGAACTCGGTTAAAAGTACAAAATAATAACTTAATTGCTTTTCTTCTGTTCCGCAGTTGTGCCCCAAAATATTTTTCCCACCTCGTATGGATTATGCCAGTGGCGTGGGTGGTACCGAGAAAATGCAATTAATACAATGGAAAATAGGTTAAATATATTTTATTAACTGCAAATATTATCTTAAAGTGTCAACAAAAGGTATACAAATAATAACAATTTAATTGTCCATAAGCAGTAACAATAAATGTTATGATCTTTGATAATTAAATTTCACACAGAATGAAATAATAAAAACACTTTTTTTATTTTAACGATTAAAGATTACATTTATGAATAATAAATTATTTAAATTTACATTTTATTTGTTTTACATATTTAATTGAAAGTATTTAGTTTCTTGCTTATAAAAACTTCTGGTTTTGAACTTGAGATTTTACCGTGTTTGCATAAAGGCAGCATAAAATTATGGTTTACCTTGTTTATGACTTGAAAATTTTGTAACTGAAAATTTTTTAACACGTTTTTAACGTTACTTTACTGTTGCAAATTACATAATTTTCTTCCCAAGCCGATTCACACACTTAATGACTTTTTTGCCCGTTTGATGGGAAATCAAATTTCCTTATTATTTCATTACGGTCAAGGCCATCTCTCGGTCAAATTTTAAAACAAATACAATGGTGCAGGGTACACTTTAAAAATTTTGAGTTAAAAAATAATGAATCGAATTTTGAGCGATCGCGAGTTTCTCGGCAGCTCTGTACTTTTCGAGTTCCTTTTCGTTTTTATCGCGATTAATGATCAACATTCCGTTTATTTGGTCGACTCTGCCATCAATCGCGTTGTCCAAAATGCAAGATATGACAAAGCTTTGCGTGTCCTCTTCGCTGACACTCAGTTCCTGACTAATGTAAGACAGCTTGATGGTCTTGTAGGGTTTAATCAAGGTCAAAAGCACCTGGGTACGCACATTTTTCAACAAATCCTCAATGTGTTCCTTGATGAAAGGATCCGCAACCAGCGTTTCCCTGTTCGTTTGAAAAATGCGCTCGAATTCCAGCATGTCGGTGTTTTGGTAAGCGTGAATTAAATTGGTCATTGCTTCAATCTCAGGGTCTGTTTTGTAAGGCTTGGCTTCCTGAGAATCAAACGGATTGATGGATGACTTCATCAGCATGCTTGTCAAGATTAAATATTTTAAGCATGTAATTCGTCGAGGACTACCAGATTCGTCGTAGTTTTTGAAAGCTTCAAAAAAATCCGTGTAAGCTTTACCGTAATCTCCCGAACGCAGATGCATTTTTCCTCCACATTCGCGAACCACACTCATAATAAGAGGATGAGGAATTGCAGACCGCACCCGGAGGGAGCGTTCGTACAACTCTTTCAAGAGTTTGGTGTTTTTCTGCTCCGTGTGCATCTGAATTTCCAAAGCGTAAATTTCCAAAAGCTGAGTTCCATGATGGACGTTCTCTTCTTTTACGTTGCCTTGACAGGACTGGTAGAGCTGTTTAATAATTTTGGATAACTTACCATATTCGCGTCTTTCCAAATACACTTTTCCCAATTTGCTGTTGGTTTTGAACCACAGGCGATCGTTTTTTGCATGCTTTAATACCTCCAAGGTTGTCTCGTAGAAATTTTGTAAAACTTCTATGTTTTTGGAGGTGGATGTGAAATCCAAAATCGAGTTGATGGACTTTTCGCCGTGGTTTTTCGTAACCGAATGCTTGATGTACGTCAATAATTCTTTATACTTGTTCATGGTTTCGTCGTACTTCATCAGTCTAAAATTTATTTTTACGATTTGTTTTAGTGCCTTAAAGCCCCATTCGCCTTTGTTGTCGCCTTGCAAATCGACGACCCTTTGGAAGCATTCCAACGCCGAAGTGGGATCGTCTTCCTTGATAGATTTGCTGTGGTAATATAAATTTTCCAGATCAACGTCCGGTTCGGAAGCGCTGTCTTCGGAATATTCCAGTCCATAATCTTCTTCGTCGTCGTATAAGTAAAATTCGTCTTCCATTTTGCTAAAAAAAATAACACAATTCTTGAAATAATAAAACTACCACTTTTTGGGGTTTTTGACAAGTTTTGCGTGATATAAAACGTAAAAAACAAAACAAATTTAATTTGTATGTCTAATACGAGAAGCAAGAGTTGATATTCTTGCTTTTTTTATAACAAATTCAAAGCTGAACGAGGCCAACAGGCCGAGCATTGTTTTGTTTTTTGAGATAAAACAATTGAAAATTCCATATTTGTACGGCTCAAAAAGAAGGTATCCACGATGTGACACATGAGTCGTCGATAAATTGAAAGATATGGGTCAAAGCATGATTAAACAGATAAATTTGCAGATAAGAAATAGAAAAACACGACAACAGATAAAGAAACGAATAACGGAAATATATTCCAAAACATAAACGAATTAACATTAAATAATATAATGGCATAACATAATAGCAATATTTAGATAGTTTAGGTCAAATTTTAAAACTTACATTAAGGTAAAACAATGAAAACGATTACAGAGAACACAAAACGTCACGTGTAGTAAATTGGAGGTTAAGTTAATCGTGGTTAATCGTACAAACTGTTACGCCAAACAATGGGACCGGTAACTATGGCAACTAAAGGTTAACTTTTTTATTTTGCCGCTTTTGTTTAAATGAAATTATGAAAACTGACGGAGACACTTAATTTTAGTAGAGTGCTATCATGAAATTATTTTCACTTCTGTGGGGGTGTCGGGGTTAAAAGCTGAAACTTGCAGGAATGAAAGGTGAGATGGCATATATTTGTAATCCGAAGGTAATCAAAAATAATCACGCGCAAAAGGGCACTATTTAAAAAATATGAGATTATACTATTAGCAGGAAGCCCATAAAATGACGATCATTTTGATATATAATTTGAAATCATTTTTGTACGAAATGTATTTTTTTTTAATGTTTGAAAACTGAAATTTGTTAAGCCGCTTATGGGAAATCAAATTTTAAATTGCAATTATCTCGGTTCGAACTTGGCAAAAATTTTATAATATTTGACAATATTTATTTATATACACTTCTATTTGCGAAACGAAAGCCTAAATCAAAATTTTTTGTACTTGATAATAGTTGCGCATATGTGTGGAGAATCGCTTAGTTGAAAAATGATAATTTTTCGTTTAATATTAAACACGATATGAAATTATTAGTAACATTTAAAATTTTAAATTTTTAATGCGCTCAGTACAAAATCACAATTTCCCACTCCAAATTTGTATTGTACAGCACCGGTCATGAAAAGTGCATCGGGAATTAGTTTTTCTGAATCATTGAAAATTTGCGATTTCAATGTTTAGAATTAAATTTTGGCTTGGTTTCTTGTTTGTTGGAACGTTTAACCTAAATGGTCACTTGCATTTGAAAACTACTCGTCAAAAACATTTTCTTTGTCGAGCAGTAATGGAGTAACCGATTTTACAGTATATGTTTGTTTTTACGGTTTTTACAAACATTCTGACCCATACAATTACAGGATCCAATGCAACCCATATTATTTTTCTTGCAAGTGCAGACCTTACTTCCGCAATCAAGATCATAATAAGAATAACTTTTTGTTTTGATTGCAGAAGTTTAAATGAAATTATACCTTTTTGACATCCACATGAAGCTAAAACTTTTAATTCCACAGGAAAAGGTGGTAAAGTTGTTAGAATAAATTGATATAATTTATTCTATTTGCTTTATCAAATTTCCATCCATGATCTGCAACACTCGGTAATTGAAGACGAGGTTGTAAATAATTAAGCCATATTTTAGATTGATAATGCGCTCTCAAGCTATAAAACCTTAAAGAATCTTCTGTTGGGAGTAATTTTGTAATAGAAGCAGAAGATGCCAGCAGTCTTCTTATAATATTAATTGACGAAATGTCAGTATTTTTTGAATATGGTTTAATAACAATTTTCTGGATATTTTTGAATATGTCTTCTAAAATTTGATGCATTCCGGCACCGCCTAAACACTCAGAATGATCTAAAATTGTTTTCCATGCTGATTTTTTCCCAATTCCTGAAAATTGACTGGTGGTAACACAACCAGTTAATGTCGTATACTACTGCTACGTAAAGGATTGAAGTATTTCTTGAAATAAACTACAGTATTAGCACATCGGTATCGTTGCACTAAATTATGCATCTAGAATATCTATACCTTTTTGCAGACAGTATATGCACCAAATCCTAGTATCAGCTTCCTATTGATTAGAACTCAATAAATCATCAGCATTTACTTTGAAATTTCCTCTCTATTCTAAAATATTTGTGAAACCTCCACTAGTTGCAAACTGTAAATTTAATTTTCTGTGGAGTGTTTAATCAACTGCTCAGATAGAAAATGTGTTAATTATTTCTTATTAAATTCTGAATGAATAAATAAATTCCATTGTTGTGGAAGTGGAACATCAGTTCTCTCGATTACTCCGTCAATTCATATTTGGGGCCCCCTTTGGTGACGAGTAATATTTTTGATGAAATCTTCTTTGATGTGATCAAATAATACAACATCGATTCGCATGGCATTGTATTTATTTTTGACTTGGTTACTTTTACCAGTAAGCCCACGATTAGTCAAATGCAAGTGACCATTTAGGTTAAACGTTCTAATAAAGAAGAAACCAAGCTAAAATTTAATTCTAAACCTTGAAATAGCAAATTTTCAATGATTCAGAAAAACTAATTCCCGATGCACTTTTCATGACCGGTGCTGTACAATACAAATTTGGAGTGGGAAATTGTGATTTTGTAGTGAGCGCATTAAAAATTTAAAATTTTAAATGTTACTAATAATTTCATATCGTGTTTAATATTAAACGAAAAATTATCATTTTTCAACTAAGCGATTCTCCACACATATGCGCAACTATTATCAAGTACAAAAAATTTTGATTTAGGCTTTCGTTTCGCAAATAGAAGCGTATATAAATAAATATTGTCAAATATTATAAAAATTTTGCTAAGTTCGAACCGAGATAATTGCAATTTAAAATTTGATTTCCCATAAGCGACTTAACAAATTTCAGTTTTAAAACATTAAAAAAAAATACATTTCGTACAAAAATGATTTCAAATTATATATCAAAATGATCGTCATTTTATGGGCTTCCTGCTAATAGTAATATCTCATTTTTTTTAAATAGCGCCCTTTTGCGCGTGATTATTTTTGATTACCTTCGGATTACGAATATATGCCATCTAACCTTTCATTCCTGCAAGTTTCAGCTTTTAACCCCGACACCCCCACAGAAATCGTTTTTAAGCGTTTTATTTTGAATCGGGCACTCTACTATAATATACAACGGTATATTGTATATCAAGTGTTAAATATGCGAATAATAATTATTTAAATTGTTAAATATCCAGGTAATATGAAATAGAAAATTTATTGCTATTTTAATGTTATGATTTCTTAGACTTAACTGTAAGACACGTTTAGAAAAAAAAAATAATTGCATGAATTTGACACCTAGTTCCTTCTTTATTCTGATTGGTTTAATCTTATTAATTAGGTATGAAAATGTTTTTAGAATTCTTTCAACGATTCCATCTCGTTGCCGATGAGTCATAAATTTTTTTGACTAATTTTTGAATTACTTTGTTTTTTAATCATAACATTAAATACCTACTAGCACTTTCTTCGACGTCTTGACATTTGCGAAACTAAAATAAAAACTTTTATCGTGTATTTGCTTGTAAGTATCGATTTTTTGACAAGCCCATTATTGTTTGAAAGATATCCCGGTAACAATAGAATGGAATAGTAAATTATAATGTCTTTTTAATCCTTCAAGGATCGGTGACTGTTACTGGTAGTTATGCTAATGTGTTATATATTTGTATTTTAACTTGGAATATTATGAAAGCCGTACTTATATTAGATTGAATATATTATATTGAATAATAATAATAAAAATAATATTGAGATATGCATAATATTATTCATAGTTTATTTTATTTTCGTGCTATTGGGTACGAGTATTATATTAAAAAAAAAAATGACAAAGTTTTTCTTTGCCCAAAAATATTCAAAATTGTTTTTTTATTGGCAACGTTAATCTTTTGTTTTTAATAGTCTTTATTTTGGTTTATCAATACAAATTTGTTCATTTGTTTTAAATAAAAGAAGACTATAACCCAAAAGAACAAAATCAGCTGCGAATAAATTCCGATAGTATAAACAATTGCAGTTTAAAAATGCTTATATCGGCCGCTACAGTTTACGAGTAAGAAGTTAAGGAGTAGGTAGTGACTTATTATTTTACATAAATTTTTTACTGGATGAGGGGGGGGGATTGATAATTTATTCTATACCTAAGTACAATAATTATTATCATTACGTCATCTGGCATTCTTCCTATCATCTACCACTGATTAGCTTATTTATTTATTTATAATTTCAAGATCTTAATGCATCTGATGATGTGGCAGGACAGTGGCGAAACAGTAAATGACAAATTTACATCTAACGAGATTTTCCTATGCAGGCATAAAAACTTATTTTAATTATTTCAAAAAATGATTACGATTTCGGCAAGTAAGAATACCTTGGTTTGCACCAGGGAGCTTTTAACCCTTGCATTGCATCATCCTTCTAACTCAAAATGATGAGTTAATTTCTCGCTGCAATGTTAATGTCAGGTAAATGTATACCTTGACCTACTACACATTTGTTATTTAAGTTTATCACTTTCAATTGTGTAAGTTCAAGATTTGTGCTATTTTTCTGCGTGACTTCACCAAGCTAATTACTTCATTTCTACGTCACAATTATTTATAACAAATTAAATTTTGAATTGCGGAAAAACATTACATGTATTAAATCGAGAGGCAAACAATGTGAGAACCACACGCCAAACGCGGCCGCAGGCTGAGTCGTGTCTAATAATTTCCGTTTCTGATTGGACTCGATCGAGATTGAAACCAAAGTTTTGGTTTTGGCATGAACTATGAATTATGAACTTCATCGATCGATTAATTAATTTAAAAAAAGGTATGGTTATGGAAACGTTTCGAGCCTTATACCCAATCCTTCAACATAATTAATACTTTTGCAATCTGTTCTATTCGAGTTGTATTTCTCACGCAAGAATTACATTTGTATCCAAGAAAATGACTGCCACATCTATCATGATAAACCGTTACATTTGGTTTTCACGTAAAAGTAATGACACCAATATGTTTTTCAATTTTGGTTGTTCCATATGTTCGCAATGCCAATTTTCATTTAAAAGTTATCAAAATAAACTAAATAAATGCATGGTTGTAAACTTTTAATCCTAGATTATGATTAATTTAATCACAGATTAAATTTTAAATCACCTTTGTGCATCTGGGTATTATCTAGTTTCTCGTCACCCATCCAAGTGTAACCCGCTTTTTGTACCTTCTAAATTTCTTTCGGAGATGGAAGATTGGAAAGTTTCCCTTTCCTGACCCAAGTCACTTGTAATTTAGTTAAAAACCTACATTTAAATTTGTTGATTGGTTATGAAATATGATTTAATCTTGGCAAATTTAGTACCATCTAATTGCAGACCATGCCCGATTACATGATGTTATGCCAGCATAATTAATATTATTTATGACAGCGGTTATTATAATATCTAGTTTACTGGTTTATTTTGGAATGAAAAAATCATGATCGGTTGGTATATTCGTGTTTTTAAGACAGTAACTGGGTTTATCCCCAAGCCATAGCGTTAACCTGCGACCTCACGATGGGCCCGCTTCCGTGAGTAAATTGACGCTCTCGTTCACGAGGCTAAACTTAACCCATATAACATTACTGTAGGAAGTCACTCACATGATGATTATTATGAAGACTGTCGATTTTCATGTTTCGCTACAATGCGTGGATTATTTGCATATTTTGTTTTCAATTTAAAGCAAATTATAGGTGGGAAAATGTCCAATTAAATTTTTTGCCTTTCACTCCGTTGCTTTTTTTTAAACGAATGGCATTTTTTATTATAAAATTCGTATTTAACTAACAATAACCTGCAGTTATCCTCCGCAGTATCAATATAAATATGTAATTCTGCTGTTCCTTAAAATTTGAAGGACTATATCCTAACTTGGATTTAAATAATATTTTCATTTTCTCAGAAACGGCTGTTCACAGCAGTTTATTGCGTTTTCATCAAATGAATTCAGTGTATTTATGAAAATTTCATAGTATCTATCTAATAGTAATAATAATTAAGAAATATGGAATTCAAATATTATTTTAAGACTTGAGGTCAGGCAGTATTTATTTTAAGCGATAATGCTTATTGGTAAGCGGGAAAAAGTCAGGTTCTCTACATTTTGATAATTATTACAAGGTTGCCTTTAGTTCGAAAATCGCAGTTAAAAAAAAATAATTCAATTGTTTTGTTGGGAGTTACGGATTCAGCCGAGAGGCGGAGTCACAAGGGAAACTTTTGTACACTACATTTCTTTTTACGAAATTTCTGAAATATTTTTTTTGAGTTTCTTAAGATTTTCTAAAATTTCTTTGGATTTGTTAAAGAGATTCTCAGATTTCATGATATTTTCTATAATTTTATCATAGAAATTATCAATGATAATTGCATGATTTATTGCAAGAATTTTAAAATTTTATATTTATTTTAATTTTACATTGATTTTATTATAATTTGTTAATATTTTAACTTGGAAAAATTGGCCACTAAAACGGCCTGAAACGTCGGACTTCAATAGACCTATATCTCAACTAATTTTTATTTACATAGATTCGTAGAGTTTCTTAGCTTTGTTAAGATTTCGTTAAAATTTCTACATTTTTTTGGATTTCCTTAGATTTTTCTAAAATTTCCTGAAATTTCCTAATATTTTTTAGATTTCCTAAATTTTTTTAGTATTCATTAGGATCTAAGATTACCTTGGGTTGGTTAAGATTTCATTAGATTTCCTAGAATTTTCTAAAATATCCTGGATGTTCCTAAGATTTTTTATTATATTTACTTTTAGGAGATTTTTTTTAAATTCCTTCGGTTTTCATCCTGAATTGCCTTATAATAATTCTTTTCAAAAAAGTTGAAAAAGCTAAAAATTTTCTAAGATTTTTTATGATTTATTTGAATTTCTCATGATTTCTTTGAATTTTTTACGATTTCCTAAGGCTTCCGAAGAGTTCCTATAAGATTTCTGTTGAAGAGTTCCTGAAATTTCCTAGATATCCGAAGATTTCCTAAGATGTACTGAGATTTCCAAACATTTCTTTCTAAGTTTGCCTAGAATTGTTTAAGATTTTCTTTCAATAACATTGAAAAACCAAAATAAAAGCTTATCTTTAGTATTCCTAAGATTTCCAAATTTTCTAAGATTTCCTTGCATTTTCCAAAATTTATCAAGATTTTCTGGGATTTCCTATGATTTTTTAGATCTCCTAATATTTATTACGATTACCTAAAATTTCGTTGGATATCTTAAAAAGTTCCTGAGAAAATTTTCCTAAGATTTAATTGGATTTTCTAAGATTTCCTTGGTTTACTTAAATTTATTTGAATTTTCCATGATTTCCTGGGATTTCTCAAGACTTCTTTGATTTTCAAAAATTTCTTAAGAATCTCCACGGTTTCCTCAAATTTCTTCGGACTCCCTGAGATTTTGTGTCCATTAGGCAGTAGATCTCTCCAGCTATCTCCCCTTGGATTATGGCTCGAACAAACAAGCCACAAAAAGTACATTAGCTCCAAATAAAACAGGTAATTTTACTGAAAACGTTAAAAAATAATTATTATACACATTTTTTTCCTACAGTTTTCTATTTTTCTATACTTTTATTATTCTTGAAAGAGAATTTTTAATTCGATCTTTCAAAATCTAAAATATCACATTTAAGCCTATAATAAAAGGTCAGGTCTGGACTGAGACCTGAGACTGAAACGGCATGAGAAGGGGGGGGGGGGAAGCAGAAAATTCAGTAGATACAAAATAAGTGTATAAAAATACTTTTCCTGTAAACTTTTAAAAAATCTGACTTGATGTCTTTCAATACTCAAACTTAATGATTGAAAACAGAGCTGTACAAAGCACTCGGTGAAAGTAATTCAGTTACCAAATTTCCCTCTTGAAACTGCCATTGCTGAGAAGAGGAGTGGAAATATTAGCTACGGCACTGAATGGCCCGATTGTCTAAATTCTCTACGTGATCCTTATTAAAAAGTTCCGAAGGTGAATGTAAGAGTTATAGGAAGAAAAGTATAGTGTAATTTAGAAACGCCCACGTGATTTTGGTATTAATTTGTGATAGTTAATAAAACATTTACCGGCCAACGCAAAATTATTCGCGATCGAGAATATGGAGTCCATAATGGAGGAGATGTTTTTCCCGATTTGTTTTGGCTTTAGCGTAAGTGGTGCAAACGATTCAAGTTCAAGGTGAAGGTAAAACTAGTTCAAGTTTGAAGCCATAAATTTTGAAGGTCTTTATAATTACTGTTTATAAGATTCTGCATACATTAAAACGATCCATGATTCGTGCATACATTAAAGCAAATATTTGGCAGTTTCGGAGAAACGGTAAAAGAGCGTAACGACGAAATTGGAGTGGACGTCCGCCATCGTGAGATACCAAAATGTAATTTACAATTTAATTATGTTTTAATGAATGTTACGGATTGGAAAGAGTCTGCGGGGAATTGTTGATTGGAAAAGTAATAGGTTGTCGATTATATGGTTACAAGTTGCAAAACAATAACAGCCAGTTCTGATTTTGCAAGTTTGATTTGTCGTACCTTGTTATTTATAGAACACAATCAATCGATTTACTTCTTTCGCAATTTAGTTGTCATGACTTGCTGTCTCCATTACTAATATCATGCCATGGAACCTTCGTTGAGATGATTTAAATTTCTATTTCGTTTGGCCAGAGCTGGAGGTGACCTTTGAATAAAATTATTAAACCGTGCATGGTTCTTTTTATTTTTATTTTGGGTACCTAACCAAACTTTCACGTTCGTTCAGTGATTGATACTTGTTTTCATATATTGACTAACTTCTTGAGAACTTTTTGCACTACTTGTGGGTGTGTTGTACACATTTTATATGCAAATATCACACATAATCTTTTTATTGCTATTGGTAAAACATGTTCTCTAATTTACTTGCACGCCAGCTCCCGGGGCCGTAATAAATCTTCTCGAACTCAGGTTTCTCAATAAGGATCTCATTGAGCCACTATTTTTGGCGCAATTATGCTTTCCGCAAAAAAATTAATAATAGCGACCTTCAATCCGAAAGTAATTGACCTCTTTTCTCCTCATTATCTTGTTTATATACATAATCATATAGTTCGACTCATTAGCAACGTCATTAGTGCTCATTTTTTCTGCACAACAGTTTAGATGTAATTCTAACACTGTCCAAATTGTTGATCTATTAAATACAAATTTACTGTTATAGTTTATTACATAATTAAGTCCGGCCAAACGAAGACTATTGCCAATAATGGGTACCTACATGCAGGAATTTTTATTATCTAATCCATTGCGAAATTAAATTGGCACTTGGTTTGAGTAGAAGGAATTTGGAACATCACGCCTGCGAATGAAATGCGTAAACAAACCCATCGACCATCTATCGGCTACCATCTTCTCTTCGCGAGCGTCGCAAAAAATAAAAATCAAAAGTGTACAAATTCGTTTAGATGAAAAGTTCGTTCGAGTTATTCTTCTCGATTCGTCTCTCGGAGTTTTTGTGACCTTAACCATGAACAAGAAGCAAGTTTTAAGTTACATTTTACTTGTTGGACTTTAATTAAACGGCTTTTCACAGTTTAATGTAGCATGTCGATTGCGATTTCCAAGTACACATTCGTTTTTAAGAAGGCGATATCCATCGTCCAGTTTTTTGCTTCACGATTTTTCACGCCTTAAATGAACGATTAAATTGTAAAATATTTCTCGATATATTAATAAAGATGTCGAGATGTTCTTCTTCCAAGGGAAGGTTCTGTGAGCTGGTCGGAAGCTCTTGGTCAAAAGTTATACAATCGAAGTTTTATTAATTGTGGTCATCCAACAGTAACTGAATAATGGAGCCTGCAGGGGACTTCGGTGGTGCAATACGGTAAGCTAGCGTGGGAAAGGTTTCTAGGTGAAGTAAATATGGGCGGTGCGGGTGCGGCCCCGAGCGACAAGCTTAAAATCTTACGACTCCACCAAGTCGTTCGTTCGTTGGGGTGGATGTTCTACGTTCTAACTATCATGTTGTGAACCTTGAAATTGGTTGGAATTAAAAATCCAGGTCACCCATTTAGGCGGTATCGCGGCTAATCCGGAAATACTTGAATTGAAAGAGCACGAACCCAAAATCAAGCATCTGACTTTTTTGCAACTGACCAAAATAAACTTCTAATTAATAGCCGAAACATGGCTAAATAAAAAATACAATGAATTATAGAATTAGTCACGCAGATAAGACATGGTTGGTACTTAAAAAATTACCTTGAATAATAACTAAGCGGTAATATCGTTTAATATATCGAGAATTATAGATTTAAATCACTTACGAAAGCGCACTCAGAATTTTAATACGATCTTACAACAACAGTTAGACTTTTATTGGGCTTCACGATGAAGCTTCAAAAACGGAAAATCGTGCTTTTTTACAAAAATTTCGATTCGGTCCGATAAAGGAAGAGCATCCGAATGCAATGTGGGCAGTTGCCGTCTCTTCTTCCCTTGGAACCTCTTCTACCAGCTGGAAGAGCGGCCGAATGGACCAATTCGCTTGGTTTAAACTTTTACTTCAATTTTCGAAATACCAAAACAAATACACGTGTCCGCTTATCTCCGAAACAGTTATCCACTTATTGTTGATAAAAATTTTAATGGTTGTAAGTATTATTGGAGCTTTTAAGTAAATTTTAAAAATTGAACGTTAACATGGGATTATCTTAAAAGCTCTTGTTACTTGCCCATTATATTTTATTGAGATTTTATCTTCGGTAAAGAATTTACAACTTAACTTACAAATAAAATAACTTAAGCGAGCGTTTATTATTGTAGACGGGCTGGTTTTTAGCGGTGTAATTTAAGGTATGATAAAGTAAAGTGTCATCGAAATATTAGTGAAATATGTGAATACATAACGATCACGATGTACATAATATGTAAAACTACAATTCTCGGAACCATACAATATTCATTCTTTTCCAATAGGTTTTTTTAAAATACGTCTACTAAAGTTACGACCCTGTTCAAGAAATGGCCATTGTTTCATGTTAAACAGTGCAGAGTTAAGGTCTTTGCCTGTACAAGTTTCGATTCTCTTGTACATTTGCCATATCCGACTTTGTCTGGTTTTCAACTCTTTGTCGGTTACTTTCCTTGTATTTCATTGATAGCTTCTATTTAAATTTTATTACTTATTTTACTTTAACAACAAAACCAAGTCCTATCAAATGCGCCATACACTGAAAAAAAGAAGAATTTTTATTATGCTGCTGTCGCTGCAAAGTCTGATTAACCATTCCAAAATAAAAAGAGTGTTTATTGGCGTTAAAACTTTGCTATTAAGTAATTTTGCTATTACCTACTTTAGAGCTTTTTAATGTGCCGTAATGACCAAGTTATGAAATGAACACACGTTAAAAGTTAATTATTTTAAAGAACCCTGTATATTTTAATGCTCTGCATAATTGCTTGCTGCGATTTTATTATAAACGGTTGTAATATTATCGCTGCATTTATAGACAAAGTAATTTAATCGACGGCAGTAAAAGTATAAAATTTCTCTACTTTGACCTGCTCCTGACCTGTCCATTATGCCTTCATGCCGGAGCGTCCAGTTTTGTCCTGAACGATTTTACTAAACGAGAGCACTGAATTAAGTTAATCGGAGAAAGTTACGTAAAAGCTTGCAAAAAGTTGAGAAATTCTCAGCTTATTAGGTGAAAATGTTATAATTTGAGCGACAATTCCGCCGCGCCTATTTTGAGTTCTCACGGAAATTTTTCCAAGTTTGAACTTTCGGTAATAGATGGGTTTGTGTCTTGAGGAAGTAGAAAAACGAAAGTAGCGAGCGTTCTGAACGTCAACATTGCGCGTAATATCGGGTTAATTGAGCGGAAACACTTTAATTCCAGTACACACCATACACGCCACGAGCATATTCTCGTACACGCCAATAATAAATTTGGGATTCCGGACACGAACCATTATTATAAATAGCTATGTAATATGTGTATTAAAAATCGATTAAAGCTCTTGTGCAGTATTTGTTTAACACCGCCAGTACTGCACCATGTACCGCATATTATAAGCCATGTTCAATTTTGGCGCTCATCCAACCACAGGATTAAGACGTTACGCTGAACGTCAACTAGACAAATCACTTTACACATCATAGGGCGTGCAAATTTGATCACGCCGGTACAGCCGGCTTTTAAGATAAACTTTGTTGCGATTGTAGCAAAAGCTGCTCAAGTTTTCCATTTGCTTATCCACAGATAGCTAGCTTGGTTACCTAAAACACAGTCTCGAGAGCGTAGATGGAAAAACTTTGTAGCTTCATAACAAAAAAAAATTGATTTTATTCAGCTGTCAGAGTTATTCTTATATATTTGTTGACTTGCCAACAGAAATACTTGATAAAGTGATTGTTGAGGTATAAGTATCCTCCCCCCCAAGTATGAAACATTTGACTTCAAAATACCAATGCTAATAAGCGCCCCCCCCCCGTAAAAATGAAAGGTCTTATTTGTCACAGTGAAAGGCGTAAAAAGCGAAAATAAAATTGTTTTCTCCCCATTTACCCTCTCTTTGAATATTTCCTGGATCCGCCCTTGGTCTCAGACGACCGGCTATCTATTACTGCTGGTTCACTTAAAAATAAATGCTGGTGGCTCAGTAATTTTTATAGTTAGTCCGTCTCTGATTTCATATTGCCTAAAACGAAATATATTGCCCACATGATGTTTTTTATTTCATTTAATTCCAAACAGTTTTTAAACTTGAATTTCTTACTTTGTAGCATTTCCAAACTTGAAATATAAAGGTTATAATGACGGGAGATTAAATAAGGAAAACAATCTAAAAATATCAATAATGACTGGTAAGGGGGGGCCTTAAATCAGTAGTAAATTTAAATATACAAATTACTACTTTACTCTTTCAGTTCATGACGTAAATGTAAAGTGAACATAATGTGTTCTTTTGAACTCAATAATTATTTCTGGTGCACTTGGGGTCTGGGGGGTATTCTATACCCCCCAGACCCTGTTTTTTTGAAAAACAGGTCTATGTTGATTCATTAAATACAAATAGCAAGCTTGCTCTCTATCATTTGGTATATACCGCGGTAGTAAGTACCAACAGGGTCCGGGGGGGGGGGGGCGTATGTACCCTTAGTTTACCAATAATAGCAAAAGTTCAAATATTTTTCTAATTGCAATATATCCTGAGAAATACCTAGTTTCTCTTAGTTTTCATTACAATTTCAACTTTTTATTTAAAAACACCTTTTTAAATTTGGAAATGTCAATGAAATCGTAATTTTTAAAATTCATCTCACTTCCGGCTGATTCAAGAGCTGTATTTATTCCAAAATAAACTAAACACTGTTAAATCCGAGGGCGAAATCGCTCATGAAACCTGATGTACAGGTGAAGAGTAATCTGAGGAAATCTACGAAAATCCGAGGAAATTCCAAGAAATTTTAGGAAATAGAAAATTTGAGTTAATATAGAAAATTTATGAAAATCTTAAGAAAACTAAGGTAATTTTAGGAATACAATAGATAAGCCTCTTTTTTATTGCTTTTTCAACTTTTTCGAAAAGAGGTAATTCAGAAAGAAATCCGAGAAAATCTTTCAACAATCTGGTAAAAGGAAATCTGTCTCTCGGTTAATTCTAATACTTAAATTGTGATCACACTGAAAGAAATTTTCAGTCAGTCAAACAATAAATAAATAAGTAAATTCAATGAACGAAATCATAACTACCAAGGGGTAAATATCCCAAAAAAGTTGTGTACACGTGGTTGGAATTTTTTGGAAATCTTAGGAATTCTTTGAATATATTTGGAATTTATGGAAATCCTTGGAAATCTCTGGAATTCGTTGAAAATCACTGGAATTCCTTAGAAATCATTGAAATTCTTTGAAATTAGTTTGTCAAACTTTTTGGTGTTCTTTGTGACCAAATTTCAACAAATATATTTGTTTAAGATATGACCATTATTATTGTCCAACCTGTTTCTAGAGAAATTTCAAAGATTTCCTTACAATTCCAGCGATTTCAAAGTATTGTAATGATTTCCAAAGAATGCCAGTGATTTCCAAAAATTCCAGTGACTTCCAAGGAATTCCAGAAATTTCCAAAAAATTCCAGAGATTTCCGAAAAATATTAGGGATTTCCAAGAATTCTCGTGATTTCCAAAGAATTCCAGTGATTTCTAAGAATTCCAGTGACTTCCATAGAATTCCACAGATTTCCAAAGAATTTCAATGATTTCCAAGGGAATTTCAACCACGTGTATACAACTTTTTTGGGATATTTACCCCTGCAGATTGATGTCTAATCACAGAAGTTTAATTATTTTCTTAATATAATGTGCGACGACGCTGTATGTAGGACTCATCACTATTAAAAAGTCACTAATATAAAATTGGAAATCATTGGAATTCGTGGAAATCATTAGAATTTCTTGGAAATGCTTGGAATTCATTAGAAATCTTTGGAATTCTAGTAAATCCCTAGAATTCATTGGAAATATTTGAAATTCTTTGGAAATCTTTGGAATTCATTGGAAATCTTTCGAATTCTTTGGAAATCATTGGAATTCTTTGAAATCTTTGGATTTCCGAGTTTTGTGTACACAAATGAACAATTCATAAAAACACAGTGTTTTTTGTTTCATTTTTGATTTTATGATTCAAACCTCGATTACCACCGGTCACAGAACTTTCTGATTCACTGAATCGATAAAATTAATCTATATGATGTGAAGATATCTATTCCTCTTGAGGATATCTATTTCTTCTGCTAATATTTTGATCTATACTTAATAATCGTTTAATTTCACCGAAAGATACCATACGTCCAAATGTAGCCGGGTAATTTGATACCCTTAAGGTGAAGATCTGCTTGGACGTAAAAAGCAAATCATGATATAACTGATGATGATTATTCTAATTAAGATAATTGAAAGAATTATCCGGTCTAATGACCGGAGCAATAACGTAAGCAAACCAAATTAGATTTTTATAGTTTACCTTGAGACGTAACCGTAGCGGTACGTATTCACTTGTGTAAACAATTAAAAATGTGCAAGTATAATCACGATTTCATAATTATATCTAAAGGCTACCCATTTATGGGCGCATTAACTTTCATGTCATATTTGAAGTACTAGGTAATTGTAATTGCATTCATAGGTATTTTTTCACGAGTATGTATTGTACCATTGTGTACGTATGCTACCATGTTTTTTAAAGGAACTAAAACATGTGCCAGTTAAAAATATTGTCATTACACTTATGTATTTTCGAAGGCCAAGAAATCTGAGCGCAATGTTAAAAATCCACTTAAACGTGATTTTCTTCCAATGGAAGATAAAGCTCCAGGTGATACATCGCTGTGATAAGAGCAAAATTATGAGTTGTACGTGATTACAGGATTTTTAAAACGTTGTAAGTAGGGTCCGTGAAAAGCAGGTATTGTATTTTTAAATGGGCATTATTCTTTAAACCATTACGATCTTCACTCTATACACGCAAAGAAAAGCCTACTTTTAAAATAAATAATTTTGTTTTTAACATGAATAATGAAAGTTTTGCTGTCATGTTAAAAGCATTACATTTAATTTGAAAGAATCGCGACAAACGCTACTTTCAAAAACTGTTTTTGATTTAAATATTGTTAAATTGAAGTAAATTATTGTCAAAACAATTGCATATACTTTTGATTAGTAAGAAACACCAGGTTTGATGTTGAGTAATTTTAAATTAAGTATGTGTTGCATATCATTTCAAAAGTATAAGTTTTTGATAAAGTAGTACTTCTTGTATTTTGAAAGTACAAATATTCATTTGGAGGTACAAGTTTTTAATTAGTTTACAATGCAAATCTGCAAAATGCAGTTTCTATTTATAAAAATGAGTTGTAGTGCAAACTATTATCTTTACCGTTGATATCAGCCCCATTTAGGTTCTTAACGCGTACGTTGAAACAGTGTAGTAAAACTTTTCTAATTTTACAATGGATAATTAGCGAAAGTGAAACTTGAAATGAAAAATTTGTAAGTATTTTCTTGCCTAGGGTAGCAGTTTTAAAACGAAACAAGCTTATTATTTCAGGACACTTGTGTTTATTTTTTGGATCATCTTAAATCATTCAATATTTTTCCAAAGATGTTATGGTGAGTTTAATTTATATTTTGACTTAAATAATAATTATTATCGGATATATGTTTTGCAGGAATATTACTATAATAGAAGTTCAAAATTAAAACGACAAAATGGAAGTTCTCTACTACAGATATATTAACAGTCAATATCGACACAAACATAAAAATTCAAATCCAAGCACCTCAGAATACCAAACTAGTAATAGAAGTCTGGAATTTGACAAAACTGTTGCGATATGCTACCACAATTATTGGCTTAAATTTAATTTTGAACCGCACGAAGAAGTTGTTGATGAATGGCAAGCTTCTTAAACTTCTACCAAAAAAGGGTGAAAATAACTACAAAATTTTGAAAGATTGGTTAATTTTGAAATCCATGGCGTAAAATTTTATTTTTTATTATTTAACCTATTAACTATACTGTTGTATCACTTGATTAACACTAATTTATAATTTTTAGTTAAGTACTGAATTTAAGACCCCGAAGCTGCCCTAGCAAAAGACAGACAGTGCCTAATATTAAAGAGGAAGAAGAAAGTAATTAATTTGTTTGTTTTAATCTTTTTATTTATGTTTTATATTGTTTTTTGTTAGTTTTTATTTTTTAATTTTTATTTATTCTTTAATTTAATTTTTGGTTTTAGTGTTAGATTTAAGTTTATATTTTGTTTTAGTTGTAGTTTTTTAAAAATATAATATTAAAAAATACATGATACTTTTATTTCAAAATAAAAATCGTTATAAATCAAAATAAATTACATTCACTTTCAATTTAAATATCCAATGCTCTTAGTTTGATGTCAGAATATTGTTAAAACGAATAAAAATAATATTAATTTAACAGTAACTACTTTTAACTTATCATTAGTATCAATTCAAAAAACAATACTAGTGTTGTTGATTTGATGTTGCACTAATGTTAAAATGAAAAAGAAACCTTAATTTGAGAGCAACTGCTTTTGAAAACTTGATATTATTTACAAAAGTAGTTACTCTCGAATTAACAGTAGTATTATTTCAAAATAAATGTAGTGCTACTGTCAAATTGAAAGTTTCGATGTCTACGCCCTTTTTGAAAGCAAATAATGTTAATTTTAGTGCAATGCTTTCGTTTTTAGTGCAATATTTTTTTGTGTGTACTTAAGATCTCGTAAACAATTGATCCTCTCCATTTACGTTTTACGTGAATGCTGATAATTTTCGGTTTACACGCTCGCGGATTTGTATTTTTCAAAACTACAATTGGAAGTTTTAAAATTATTAGTATATAAAGTTTGATGATTACGATGAAGCTATTGTTGTGGGTAATAACGTAACGGTAAAGTTGGTGGTCGCTGGTCGGTGATATGCATCAGCCTAAAGGCGTGACTTGCATATCTCTAGATTCGCAATTGAGATTTTCACAAGTAGGCAATTTAAGAAGTCACCCAGAAAATCATTCGACGGGAAAATCTAAATTTCAGGTTAAGGTTCGGGAGTTCCCCCGGTGAAATTATAATTGAATTCGTTTGCCTGGAAGCAAACTGCAACAAATGAGAATGTAAATTAAACCGTAGATAATGAAACACGGCCATTCCATTCAAAACCAAATATATGTACAAATTTATCTCTATAATCTCCAGCACCACGTACATAAAATTTAATTAAATCAATTGAAGTATTCTAATTGAAACGAGAACTTTTAAGATGAAAATTATCTGTCTGTTCATCGGATAAATTTATTGAATCATTGTTTGCTGTTTAACTTTGGATTGGAAGTTTACTTTTTTGTTTTATATTTGCTTTGCTATTTATCTACAATCTGGCTATATAAAATTTTAAAAAATTGCAGACGTCTTGAAACGGCTGGTAGTATATTACGGCATTTTATTTCTCCACGCAAAACGTGGATGACCGCACGTATGGAACGGAAGGTCCGGGTTCGAATCTATCGCACTGCAAATGGTTAGCTTTGTTTTAAAAAGCTGAGAATAGGTAATTCCGAAACAAATTGTTACACCCACTTGCAGACCTACACCGGAGAAAATGGCCTATAATTTCTATGATGTCGGTGCGGTACTCAACATTTTTTGCTTTTGAAAGTGAAGTGCGCAAATGGTACAATTTAGAAATCAGGTTTTTTTATTTTTGTTGTAATAAGAGAGATTTTAGAAAATGGGTTGTTGTAATGTTGGAAGGCGCCAAGTTTCTAGTTAAACTGGAAAATTATTTTTCGATTGTCACCTTCGCGACAAATTTAATTGCGGATTAGCATTTTCTAATAAATAAGTATAAACATTTATATTTTGTTAAATAGTGATAAATAATTGAATAATTTAAACGTTATGTGACTCCCAAGTTGAAAAAATATTTAAGCACAGTTAAGTTGTCGGTTTGTCTTTTATATGCCTACTTTATCGTTTTAACATTCATATGGCCATATATCACCGAGGTGAAATGCGTGAGCTTAGTTGATTATTTACTGATGAGTGGTTGTGTCGGAGAGGTTTTCTTGTGGTAAAACAAAGCGAACGGTTCACATTTTTCGGCTTTCCGATTTTATTTTGCGGCTGCGACCAAACCAATCTAAGTTATAAATACCGCGACGACACTTAAAAAAATAAATAACAACTAAGAATTAAAATCGGCAGACCTCACACTGGGACAGTCGTTATGTGTGGTATATTCGGTTATAACGGACGTCCCGATTATGATGAAATTCTTTTATATTCATAAAATTATTTGCTTAAATCAGATTAATTGCTGCATTTACATTTATGAGTTGGTAGCTTTTATTTACAATTCTAATTTTGTTTGTTCTCGGACCTTACAGCTTTGTGAGCGGTATTGTAATCGAGTGCAGCTCGAAGAGCGGCACGAGATTGCAATACGGCTCACAATGCTGTATTGGCGATTATAAGACGACCGCACCACTTAGATCTCGCATCGAACTTGCAAGTTTCGACTGTGCACTTGTGGGAGTGTTATAATCGATCGAAAAACCTGAGTCGAGCAGGGCCGGTTCTCGACTGTGTTGGCTGAAAAATCACTTTTTATTAATTATTGTTCGATTTTTTACACAAACTGGCGCCCCTTAAGGCGGCGGTACTCCTATTATTATTAAGACGACATTGAGACCGCAAAAACTGATTCAAATGATATTGTTCTTGGCGAACTTATAAAATAATGGATCATCAAGGAAGTATTCATAAATTTTCATTAATCATTCATTCACACTTCGACTAGCTATAAATCACCCATATAAGGCGTTTATTGACCACACAAAACGAATGTGAAGTCAACCAACTTTATTTCAAAAAAATAATTTGGGAACAATTTTTTTGACGTTATATAAGCCCGATTATAACTTTCTTCTTGTATAATTTCACTCTTCTTCTTAAATATTAAATCAGAGTTATTTATATGTCACTTTCTAACTTAACGAATTTATCTTGATTTAATTCTCAACGAGAAATTACAGGCCGAGTTATTTATGGTAAAAGTACTTCATGTAGTGGTTCAAAACAATTTTTACACGATCAACTTCGAGAATTTTAAATTATAAGAATTTTAAGATCAGAAGTGGTTACTTTGAAGGTAGGAACTTCAAGTTAACAATTTTATCAATATCTGAAAATTATGGAGATAGGAAAATAGGAAAAATTTATGATAATATGATGTCAACAGTTGCACTTCTAGAAGACAACTTCGGTCGGCTCTGCCGAATAAAAAATCTAGCTGAAACTGTTTACACCGTCAATTGTTTCTTAAGTGCAAACCAAAAAATTTGGGTTAAACAATTAAATACGTTGAAAAGCTGTTTTTTACGCAATATCATTGGTTAACCCACACTTTTTGGTTTAACCTGCTACTGAAAAACTGGGCTTGTTTGTCAAGTTTAGTTTAAATCGTCAAAGGATGCAAGAGCGTATAAGAGTCGAAGAAACAAAAGAAATAAATATTCAGTTTTATGAAAAAAACACCACGTGACCATAAATGAGCGTTTAAACTAATCATTATTTTTAGTATAAATTTAAAACAGTAATTTTTGGTGTTTTGGATTAAATCTTTTTGAAAAAAAAAATTCCATATGTGTTACATACACATAAGAATCTTTCAGTGAAATTTTTAAATTATAGTTATATATCCGATGGGAATCTCGTTAATAGAGCGCAATTTATGCGCGTCACCTAATTTCATGAGAAATCGCTTTCTTAAATTGCGCCTGGGGCCTCTTAAATGCTAAATCCGCCACTGTTACAATGGGAATAATAATAATAGACCGATTACTAACTGAAATAATAGTTTTCAGGTTTCAGTTTGAACGTTAGGTTAAAGATTAGGCTGACGAACTGATGTGTGTGTACGAACTCGGGAATTGAACGCTCCCTCGTTCAAATTAGTGAATCGCATGAATGGATTAACAATACTTTGTGAAAATTCAGGTCCAGATTGCAAAAATTTCAATTTCAAGCCCCAAAGTCAAGGGTCAAGTAAAAAATAAATTATGTGGACAAAATTGCCATAATTTCCTTGGTCGGCGATAAAATTTTGGTAAAACAAAAAAATTGATTGCTTTTGCAGCATTTTATATAATTACTTCTACCTATACGCAGTAAATTTTAAAAACATAAATGTTTTATTATTGTAACTTTTGCTTTAGTGTTACTTAACGTTAAACATTAAAAACTTATAAAAAATATACTTTGGGTCATAAAATTCTGCATCAACTTAATAGCATGCTTTGTCACCTTCGCTTAAAAAGCATGATTTTCCGTGCAGAAAGGTTTTTTCTGAAAACAAAGTAAAAAAAATTATTTTATATCGTTTATTTATCCGTGAAGAAGGCTGGCGGCAGTAAAGTACTTCGCCGGCAGAAAATGCTTATACATACTTTGCTAATTGCCCTACTTATTATTTTAAATTATGGTTGCTTCTCGGGCAGTTTTGAAATTTGGACGATTTTTCTTAAAATGTTTTTCTGCATTCACAGTGCTATTGCCCTGATTCTCAGCAGTTAAACCATGTCGGTAATGCATTATGCTGCATTTATTAATATATAATTTTATATCTGTTTCACCAAGATCAGGAGTCGAACCACCACGTAAGTTTAAAAATCTCAACGTACATATGTGATTTTCAAAAATTGACCTCGTTTAATTTTTTAAGTAGTCCTGCAGAATATGCAATATAAATAAGTTTTTAAACAATGCAATCCCAATTTAATCTCATTTTCTTCGCTTTTGACGGATGAGAAATGTGAAAGTACAAAACAAAGATACATGCACTGTTATTGTTGGCGCCTGGCGCTTTTCAGGTCAGATAATTTGGATTGAAAACAAAATAAATTTAAAAAGTTTCACTCTTCAACTACAACTTAATTTTCAACTTTTTTTTGTTACAGAAGCCGCAATCCCAGTTCCCAAGTGTGCTCGAAGGCTTCTGTTCCATATAAAGGTAAGCAGTAAACCCAAAAATGTTTTGGGACATAATATATTAGTAAAAGACGAGAGGTAGCAAAAAAGGGAAGAAAGAAGTGGTTAATAATTTGAATCAATTATCATATTTGCAAAATCATACAAATCAAATTGACGTACTTTATGTAGGCTACCATTAAGTTTTGTTATTTCAATTGGAATATTTTATAATAATTTAGTCATTTAAACAATTTGTAAGTATAATGAATATAAGTTCAACAAAAGGAATATAAATGCAAATTGAAAATTTATAGTATCTGCTTATAATTTACACTTGTAAGATGAAATTTATTCCATAGACACTCTTATTGATTACGTTCGATTAACCACATCTGTTCGCAAAGCCATTCGGCAAATCCAATTTATCGCTCCATTTTTCTTAACAACCATGGAAGATGAAATACGCACGCATACGTCAATTGAGACAACGTAATTTAACTTTCCTCGGATTTCAGCAAACTGTTTTGGGAGTGGATATTTTTTCGGGCAAACAATTTTCTGGACTTTTTCAAGAGTTATAAATTATTTTCCAGTAAAATTGTGTTTATGGCCACGTTTATAGCTATTTGATGAGTTGTGGTGAGATAATTAAGATATAAAAATGTGTATAAGAGTAATAAGTTCGCATGCATATAATATGCATTAATTACGCGATTAACAGCGACTTTCTCTTTAATCCTTAAGAAGAAAAAAAGTTTGTTGGATCAGTGTTAGTGTGGATGTTCAGTTATTGTGTTGTTTAAAAGTACTGTTAAGAGCGATCGTTTTATCTGAACTTTTAAAATCAACCTGATCTTGTTTTGCTTTGTGGGTTATATTTCGTACACCAGCGATGGTATCTTCAGATATTGTCGACTATTTATGGTAAGCACGTAACGTTTTACGCAGATCTTTCTAGTATAAATCACGACCGACACTATTACAACTTTTTTCTTTTAGTTTTGTAGATCGCTGTTAGGTAGGTTGTCGTATCTGCATTTTTATGCACTTTTTAATTTATTTAAATTGGAAAATGTCGAACATTCTTTAATGTCCTCGCGATTCCGAGAAAAACTTTTGTTCTTCCATTTTGCTCTTTTTAGAACAAGGCAAAAACACCAATCAATTTTTTTGCATTTAGATTAAATTATATCGTCAAAAATTTAATGGCGTACAAGATTTTTGGCTACACCTCGTACTTAAACGTGAAATCACGATCTTCTTTTTGCGGTTAACTATTATGTTTTACTTCGTTTTCGCTCTACAAACTATTTATGATTAAACGTCAAGAATTTTTATTGTTTGTTATATGAAGATGTTATAACAGTAATCCTCGGTTATTCGAGTTTTTTCACTTCCAGTTTAATTTTTTCTTCAATAATACAGTAGGTGATTTGAATGAGCACCGTCAAATTTATCGAATTTCAATAGCAACTCCAAATTGATGCTGACTTCCATAGAATTAATTGTGGCCTGCAATGCTTCGGTAAAGAATCACGAGAAAGCCTTTAAAGGATAATGTACCCTAACCTCGGGGGCCGATCGACTTGGCACGTCATACCAAGATGAATTATTCCGCAGTCCAATTCTGTAACTTATCGGATGCGGTGAGCGAGGGTTTAAAAATCTTCAAAAACCAAAATAACAAAATATCTCACCAAATTCTGCAGTGTATCGAAAAGTATAAATTTGGCTACCAAAGGCCAGTAAATAATTCAACTACTCCGTTAAAATAAACTGATGATCACGGGGGTCTAAAATAATAAGATTAATAAAACGAAGAATTCCTGCTTACATTGTTGTAAAATTTACGTGCTCATAAGAAGCATCCGATAAAATTAAAAGCTTCAGCAGTGTACATTACATTAAATATTCGGAGTGTGCCAAAATTTATGTTTTATAACTGTAAATAGAGGAAATAAATTCTTCGGATGAAGTGCTTCCGGTTTGTCTTTTGAGTTAAATGATATTTTCTTCTTCTTTTTTGCATTTTAGCATCAAATTCCTTTATAAATAATATTTCTAAGGATGCAATCACTCAGAGAATCCGTCGTGGGCATCCATCCGAGTTGTTACACCTCTGCCTTGGTGCCGAAGCCGAGAAAGCAAATTATAATTATTATGCAAACTGTAACACATATCTGGCTCAATTTTTTCACAATTTAAAATAAAAACGTAAACAGTTAAATTGACGAATCCACCAAAATCATTGAACATTAATAATCTTTACTTTAATTGACTAAGCTAACAAAAAAGTTAATGGCTTATTTAAATTTTATCTTGATTAAGTGACAAATTATAAAAGTTGCTCTTAAAGTGGAGTAATTTTTTAAATATTATTTTACCGTTAAATAACTTAAGTCATGCGTTATGTTTGTTCTGTATTTGGTAAAACTGAATTAGTTTCATTAAAGCCGCTTCGTTGAATCTTAAAAATGGAATTTTTACGGTTCCAAATATATTGGAAGAAGCGCGAGATATTTTAATCTCTTGTTTCGTTCATTCAAGATTTATAAAAATAGGTCAAAACTCAAAGCAAGGATTACGACTTTTCCGGCAGGCAGTTAACTAGAAAACAGTTGAAAATAAATTATAAATGCCGTTGTGGTAGCAGCAGACTGAGTCCACTTTCAATGGATTCCAAAAAATCCAGAAATATCGCAAATTAACCCACTTTTTTTTAAATATAATATGTTTTGGGCGGATATCATATAGTCTAGAATTATTTTTCACAGAAATATGTTGTTGTTTATACAAAATGAGAAGACATTTTTTTTCACCCAAAAAAAATCCTTTGAAATAAAAGTTATTCTCGAAAATTTCGTGTATATCATAAGAAAAATCGCTGCCAATTAGTTAATTTTGTAGTTTTTGAATTGATTTGTTTTCTATGTTTGCGTAGAATATCGTATTTTATTTTTAAAAATATAAAAAACTATAATAATAAAGAAAAAATCAAAAAATTGCAATTTTTCTGAAAAAACTAAAATTCCTTATTTTCAAAACACCCAAATTTTTTCAGAAAATTAATATTTTAAAAATTAAAATTACTCTGCTTCAGCTGTTGAAAACGTTGCATCAGCTCATATTCAGCCGATATTCATAGCTGAATCACCTGATATTCAGAGCAATGCGTCCGCATTGCTATACAAAGCCTGAAACAGCTGAATTTAAAACTGACACTTAATTGCGTCAGCTTAAAATTCAGCTGATTATTAGCTTCAGCAAATTAGCTGAATTTTAAGCAGAGGCAGCTAAGTGTCAGCTTAAAATGCAGTTAATTTGCTTAAACTGAAAAATAGCTGAATTTTAAGCTGAGGCAGCTAAGCGTCAGGTTAAAATTTGCTGACGCTGAAACACAGCTGACACTGCTAAGCGTCAGCTTAAAATTTGCTGACAAAGATTTTCAGCACAAAATGTTACTTGGGGGGGGGGGGGGATCGAGCCCTTCCCACCCCTGTCTATAGTTCCGCCCTAGCCCCCCAAGCAAAACACTTCGTAAAACGGGGGTCGGTTGTAATCTACGAATCTAAAAATATGTAAAATCTGCGGAAAACCCGGTAGTTTTTCCAAAATTTTCATAAATATTTTCTTTGAATTCTATTAACACAATAATTGTCATCTAGTGGTTGGCTACAAAAGACAGGTTGGAGGAGGAGCCAAACGTCAAGTTTTTTTGAATTACTTAAAAATGTTTTGACATTTCGGCCATAATTAACCGAATACAATCTAAAATAAAGTTTTTAAACCACGGCATCCGAGTCAAGTGCAGCGAGCTTCCCCCACTACAATACGCTAATGCTAGTATTTACGTTGAGCACACGGACCGGCTACAGAATATAGTATTTAAAAATTTGATTTTCAAAATCAAATTGTGAAGAAACCCGTGGGCCGAATTCATTCAACCTCACCTCATCTGAAAGCTTAAAACGTGCTCTTTCAGAATATTCATTAGTTTTCTTTCCTACTTTGAAGGTAAAAGCCGTAGAAAACTTCCAGTAACAAAGGAAAATATTTATGAAAATTTTACTACCGGCCCCAAAAAAATGTTTAATTTGAAACGATGGGTACTTATGGGTTCTATTTACTTTAGTGCCTTAAAACTAACTGAAAACAAAATGCAGATGTTGATTGGGCAAAACAAGGATCCCCTATAATGGGCAAAAGGCGAAAAGAATTTTTTTGGTTTGATCGTTTTAATTGAGCAAAAACTGTTGGTTATCCAGGCCACCGATAAATATTAATTCTAATTAGATTTATTTTTAGAACTTATCTAATAAATAAGTACCAAGTAAATAAGATACTAAACTTGAATAAACTGTCAAAAACAACCTTTACCTTATGATTGCGTGATTTTGAGTTAACGAGGATGCAATAAGCAACTTTGTCACTTTCATTGCTTACCTATGTTATAACGATCGTATCTCCTGTTTTCTAATTTTAATTATTCGAGTTTTATTTAATATGAAACATATAATTAAATCTAGCGACTCTTCCATTTTCTGCGGAAGATAAAGAAAAACATTGGCATTGCAATTTTTGCTTGTAAGTACACAACTTTTTCCATTATTGGCTTAAGAATGACTTGTTTCCTGTATTTTAGAAACTCAGCCTACCTACCATAAATTTGCATTTCCCACACCTACATACGTAAGTCGAGTTCCGTTTTACATTTGACATCTATCAACAACCTCGTCTGACTTATTCTTCCTTGTTACTTACAATGATATTGTCGGTGGAATAATTTATATTCTTGCATTCAGTAGTAAATCGTTGTGTGATTGGTAAAGTGTTATACGGAGGCGATTTTCTTTTTGCTTCAATGATTTTCATTAATGTCGACGAGGTATGTTACAATGTCTTTAGTACTTTAATTTACTGCCATTTAATTCTCGAAAAAACATTATTATACCTATTATTAAAATTATCGTTAGTGCTGCTTGTGTAATTTTCCGTTGTTGGTCAAAAACATGGTCTCGATTCAACGACGCCTCAACTTTCTTTATACTTATTCAAGGTACGTTTCGTTGATAATTGCCATAGATAAAAAGGTGTTCAGTAACAAATTCGAGAAAGATTTTCACTTTTTATTACCACCGGATTGTTACATTTTTAAATACAAGTAGAACGGTTGCGTAATTTTTTGAATAGGTCCATAACCTGACTTTTTCCTGCGCTCCGATTGGATTGGAAGAATCCAATCATGCATTGACATTGCTCCACTGAAGCTTTTTCCATTTTATAAGGTCAGATCGCGAGATAAGACATCTAAGAAAAGCCAGTGTGTAATTAAGGTTTATTTGCAACCTGCATATAAAATATTTGGATTATGTTCTGCAGGTAAATAAATTGTATTTGCAAATGCAATTATTTGCTTGTTCGTTTAATTGTCCATAATGCTTATGATTTTGTGATTATATTGCCTGGCAAATGAGGACACCGTTAATTAACCTTTTGAACTTAGTATTTACTATCTAAATAAGAATATTGCAATAATAGATAGACACTGACTCTTTATAATATTAAATAAATATTCCGTTATATCACGAAATCTTACTAAAATTAGATGTCGCGATACAATGCTGATGAGATTTCCGATAAGTTCCATGGATCCATGTCCACATCTCCGTTATATTATCCAAGCGTGCAGAACGTTTCTCTCGGCTACGGAGTCCAACATTTTCAAGACTTTCATTGTTTTAAATTTGCACAAAGGAAACCATAACAATCATTATTTATTATTTACGTTAACATTCACTAAATAGATAATTACGAGTTTTACATGTTCTAATACATCACCGACTCGGTCTAATTCGAAATGCTTGTAAAAATTATTTTTAAATCGTTGCATTAACCTTAAATTATCATTTTATCGTGACTTTAATGTTGGTAGGTAATGTAAAATGTATTATGTAGGTTGGAAAATTGCTAATTTAATTATCGAAACTTCTTACATTTTATGGCCAAACAATCAACTTGCTTTTTATGACGGTTGCGGTTTTGTCTTTGAGGCCGCACGAATCCGTTCGATTCAAAACGCAATTTTTAATTCACAATTAATTCGAATCCGATTCCGACAGGGGACAAAATAACGAAAAACAATAGAAAAGGAAGGTACAAAAACCAATGCATTTGACTTGGAAAGATTCAACTTTATAAGTTTTTTGGAAAAAATCGATTTTTTCCATTTTCTTTTGGTATCAGACCCTTAAAAGTCGAAAAACGCGTTGTATGTGACCGATTAACTTCAAATAAATTTGGCGTGTATCTTCAGTTTATGTGGGTTTATAGCCAATACCCAGGGATTGTTAAATTATTATTATTCGGTATTCTACCGGCCTGGCCTGGCCGAAAAAAATTAATTTTTTGAATTTTTTCCAGGTTTTTTATTTTTTCAAATAGTAATAATAATAATTTTGCAATTTTCGAGGTACTGGTTATAAAGCAACATATACTGAAGGTACATACCAAATTTGAAGTTAATCGGTCAAATAGAATTGGAAGATATTAAGTTAATCACTTTAAAAAATGTAAGTTTGGTAAAACACGCGTTTTTATAATTTTGTATTTCTTGAGTTTGTTTTCATTCAAATTTTATTTATTTTAGCAACTGTTCGCCACACCGCTTAGTTCAAAATATTCAAATTTAATATTTTATCTTGCAATTTTACCTATTTACTTTTTAACACTCATCCTGTGTCACATTTCCCAACTGATTGAATAATAGTAGTTTATGTGATTAGTGTAGAAAGTAAGTCATTATCGAACGTCCGTGAATTTTATAAAACTCATAAAAATATACGAAATTGAAACTTTTTTACACCTGTAACATAAAATTTTTGTTTCCCACATTATATTGTTTTGCCACATTTCAACACAAGTGTTGAAAGTAAATCACTTTCCACACTAGTGCGTAAAAGTGATAATGTAACTCAAATCAGTGTAGAAAGTGAGGTATTACATAACGGTGGTAGATAATAGTACATTATGCACCAAGGGAATAAAGTGATCCTTTTCCTGAGGGTGAAGGTTTAGCCGAGTGCAAAAATTGCCCTCAGGCCAAAAAATTCACTTTATTCCCGAGGTGCATATACTTTTGCAATTGCGGGAGGTAAAGTAATCACTTAATTAAATTTTTTTCGATAAAGCACGTGGTCGATAGTATCAAAGTAAATGAACTATAGTTGGTAATATTACTATTGCCAACTAGAACTTTTTCAGTAAAAAGTACTAGAATGGTTGTTACATTACAAAATCAAGGAAAGTTGACCAAAAATCAAAAAAAAATAGCAAAACAAATGAAAACAAATAGAAAACAATCCAAAACAACAACAAAAAATATTATTTTTATACTGAAAATAAATAAATAGGATTTATGTTGTTCTTATATATTTTTTTTATTCAATCATGTAGAATGGTGTGGAATTCGAGTAGTATTCAACGCGATTGCTCAGGTTGTGCGGCCTGAAGGCCGCACTGACCCGCCATAACCTTTCGATTTTTTTAAGACGGTAACTTAAAATGAACCAATCAGAGGTGTTTTACGGAAGGAAAAATAGAAAAACATGCTATTTTAAATAATATAGTAACAAATTGTTTTGCTTGTAAGCTACATTACAAAATACTATGGTAAATTAAACTTGAAAACTGATCAAGTTCACCCCGATTTACGGTACTATTATAATTAATAATAATAATTAACGCTTTCGTTATTAACTGAATACTTTAAGTTTAATAATAAATTATAAACAAGATTATGGTATCATTAGCAAGCGTTTTACATATTTAATGAAGTTTAAAGGTGCATATTATAGAAACTCAAATAAATTATGTAAACTTACCGATTTATAGAAATATATAAAAATAATAATAAAGTCGTGAAGATTTTAAAACAATTTTATTGACTGCGAGATTGTTTTCATTGTAATATTACCGTGATTGGTCGTTTTGCACACATGACTACAAACGGGAAGATTTAATTGGATTTCCATATAGGTATGCAAAGATTTTTTATTTAAATGGTGTACACTGAATTACCACATAAAAAATAAAATTGCAAATCCTCATAATTTGTCGAAGGTCGTACTAGAAGACTACCCATGGTGGTGTTCCATATTATGGAATTGTACTTCAGTACTAAATTTTTCGTTCGCTTGCATTGTTGTTTATGTTGGAACTTGTTTCAGGCATCAAATATGTAACAATGGCTGCAGTTGACAGTGGAGTCGAAACGTTGTTTTCCGATGACTCACCTTGCGATTTGACAAGATCACCAGGTGTTTATTCGAGAGAAGATGCCGAAATAAGCGAGTGTCATCTTTATGCAGGAAACAGACCTCCCAACATCCAACCTTACAGCGGCGTTTTAGAAAAGGTAATAATAATTTTTAATTTTGTCCTCCATTAGTTGAAAAATTAAAATTTGCATAATAGGCTTGATTACATAATAAATAATAGGATATAATTAGGGATATAATGTACAAGTAATTTTCAAAATTAACATGATGGATTGCACGAACTTCTCACGCCTTAACAAAACGTCCTACACTTTATAGAATTTTTTAAATTATAATGATGGGCATCCGATCTGCATGATTTTCCGTCATCTGGTTTGGAGCGGATACATGGATCGGCTAATTTTTTCGCCTGCAAATCGAAAAGGATGATGTATTTTTCACTCCCCAAGAAACAATAGGCAGTTGGATAAAAATTAACCGATACATCATTTTCAGACAATGACTGTTGAGTAACTAATTTATCAAACCAATGCATGGATTATTGAAGCGATTTTTATTTGAGTTTATCGTGTTTTCAAATAAAAAACTTGTTTTGAACAATGGATTATTAATAGTTTTTAGACACTCACTTGTCATCGACAACGTTTGATCAGTTAGATAATAATTTATCTTTTTCGGTTACAAGATATATGCAAATCTCCATATTATATACATTTTCCTTCGCCGTGGGAAATTTATCTGATGGTTGTCCGAAAAGTCTGAAACACGCGTCCCTGATTATCTTCATCAGTTTTTTTTTGGATTCAAATTTAAAAATCGAAAGCGCGGTTTTCTTTGACGTGGTATTTTGTTACTATTTTTCCGCAAAATGCGCCTTTAAACCGAAACGTATCGGTCGGTTGGGCTTGGTATCTTCTTGATCCGATCTGTTGATTTGGCGTCGTGGTGGTGCAGGTTGGGCGACTTCCCATTCATCACGACTATGTTTGTCTTCCTTTGTTCTCTTGCTGGCAAACCGTAGTCTTATTTATTTTTATTGCAGACGTCTGCTTAACACGAAATAAAGTCAAAAGAATATCTCACCGTGACGGATCATTTACATCTCATAGTTATAGTAGTAAAAAAATTTACGTTCGTTCCTATTGGTTTTCTATTTTTCATTTTCAAGGTTTACTTGTTTATTATACCTAAGGATCACAATGAAATGTTAAATGAATTGTAAGATTGGATCGATCAGATTGATGATTTATTTAAATCTGGTTTTGCGCTGCTAATGTTTTTATTTAAGAAAATTATTTAATACAATTGCTAGCCGGTTACAGTTATAAAATAGAATGCGTGTTCCACAAAACTTAAGCAACCTGTTTTGTTGTTAAAATATCCTGTTCGTGTTTTCAAATTTTTTTTATCGTAGTTCCTGCATACTGTTCAATGATTTGCATTTTGCAATTCTATATGAAATTTAATTAAATTGTGCAAGTTAGAAACCCAGACATTGTCTATTGCATTTGATGGGTATCGACTCGAGTCAAGAGTCGATACTGCTCATCTACGGAATAAAGTGCAGGAAATCCGTCTTTTGGCATTGCAACAGAAAACCAATGTATTGCTTTGGGGAAACAGTCGAAGACCGCATCAGTGAACAATAATTGAGACTTCTTACGTTACAGGATTCGTTTAGGATCCCAAAGAGTCTCATTGTGGATCTTCAAAGTAGGGTCTTCTGAATTAACCAAATGTAACCATTTGAAATCCTTTTATTGTATGGTGGTTTGCTAGATGCATAAATCCATAAATCGAACTTAGACTTCAGATCACAGCAATGTAGTCAACGCTTGAACTACGGGTTTCCACTTTGTAATCCGTCAATTTACTGTCCCCATGGATTTTTTATCAGTAATAGGCTTTTTATTTATGAAAAATTCATCATTTTTGCGCCGATGAACAATATTCATCATATGAATGAACAAATTCATAATTACAATGAATTTTTTCATGAATACTAACTATGAATTTTCATCAACTATTTTTGCAGTGTTGTAAGACAGATACTTGTTTATTTTTTTAAATTTGAGTTAACATCAAATCTTGAAATATTGGAGAAGTAATTAGTGCTAGTACAGAATTAATTTCTAGCCGTAATAAATAATAAATAAATAATTAAATGCTGCACGATTACATTACTTTTTTTACGTCTACTTTATAAAAACCTGCTGACATTTAAAATGACATCTTACCTTCCAGCGAAATGTGAGGAACCAAGGAAAAGCAAAAATTTTTCCAAAAATGGAAAATCTAATAGTATAATCCAGAAAAGTTTATTTTTGTAGATGTCAGGCAACTCTCTCTAGCTTGCCGAGGTGTTCTGCAAACGGTCACCCATCTAAGTGCCAACCATGAGATGTGATCTGACGAGGCCAGTTAATCGAAGTTTACCAATTCGTCCCTGTCCGATAATTTTCTTTCCCTTTTTTGGTTATTGCCTTGCTTTCTAATGGTATCCATATACAAATGTAGGCAATTTAGTTCCATTAGTAATTATTACAGTTGATTTCGTTTTTTTTCCAATTTGCAATTTCTAAATCTTAAAAATTACAGACTTTTTAAATTGAAGTCTAATTAATTTTAGCCAGTTAATACATTTTTGTAATTAAAATTCATATAATTATCTTGTAGTTGTAAATCGCAAATTAATGTTGATGTTAATTATCGTGCAGAACTCTGTAATTATAATTCTTTATAAATTGCTTCCAGTATGTGTACACTTAATAAATAATAGCCTTATTAATGCTTGCAATTATTAATTATCTTTGCATCTTTTTTTTTAATTTCTATTGCACTAAGCTATTCAATTGTAGCGATTTCAATCTAGTTTATCGCGAACGCCTATTTTGAAATCGACGATTTGCGTTTTCTCCAATATTATTATTATTATTATTTTTTTATAACAAAAATCAATATTGTTATATTTTACTGTTTTTCCAAATTAATTTTTTGAATAATCAGTGAGTGGTTCGAGTAATGACATGAAATCAAGAGACGTGCTGCTCGAGTGCAGGCTCGTGCGGAAACCCGCCCGTCAGAACCCTAGGGCTTCTCTCAATGCTGACCGTGAGAACCCATTAAGCTAAAGTCACGGTAAATTAAGGAACAAAATATTATATAAGTTTTTACTATTTTTACTTGGCTAATATTAATCTTTCAAATCAACATAAATATCCTTTTACATTCGATGATAGTATAAACGATTCATTGATTAAAATTGTACGTTTCTCATGTTGTGGGTGGTATAGTGGGAAATTGTGTTTAGAAAAACATTCAATTATAAAATGTATGTTTAATCGTTAACAGAGGTTCAACAAACCACATCATGATAATATTATTGTTGCATGCGATACGAAGGTGTCGTTTCTTTAAATGGTTAATTGTGGGATTTGAAAGTGCGATTTCTCATTGCACCACATTTTCTTCTAATGAAGGTGTCTGTCCGAGTGTCTGATTTAAGTGTAGTAATCCATTTCTATTTAGAACAAACCAAAACCATTTCTCTAAAAGGCAAAAACTCTTGCAAAATTGCTAAAGAAATAAATTAGTCTCAGCCGCAATATATAGTACTCGTTAACGCAAGTAGGTTGCTTTTTAGTTCCATCATATCAGTCAAAATTAAAACCAAAAAGAAAATGAGACCCATTACAACATATTATAAAAAAGTCTCCAAACAAAGGTCCAGCCAAAAGGACGTCCTATGGTTTGGACAAAACCAACACCAACGGTAATAACAATTAGAACAATTTGGAAAAGTTAGAAAGTGTGTATTTTTTCGAAAAACCATATTAATATTTATAGAGGAAGTGCATTAAATTTTACACCAAACGAACACGCTTTCTGGTTTCAAAAAAATGTAATCTAATTTTGGTTAATTAAGTAATTAAAACTATACTCTCATTTTGTATCCCTGAGTAGCTTCCAGTTACCCATGGCAAGTATGTTCTTCAAACATTGCTGGCTGCACAAACAGACGAGATGGAAAGCAATTTACAGAAAGTGCAAGTGGAAAAGTGAAAGAAGAAGTGCTAAATGATAAGCCAGCGGCGATTTTTTGATAACTATCAAATCCAACCATGTCTGGAAGGTTTGCATCATGCAATAGTGTTTTTTCTCTTCAAAGTTTAATTGATTTGAGTTTTGACAGCTTTTTACCTGCATTTCACCTAAAATAAATTTTTCAAAAAAACTAGTTTGGATTGTCTGGCTTTTTACAAAAACTACATTTCTATAGTTTATGTACACTTCCTGTCATTCCATTGGCACCAATTAACAGTAACCTCTTCACATCTTCATCATTCGTTCTAAAAATCTGGTTGCGGTCCAACTTCTACGCTTCATTCCTTCAAAAGTAGGATAGAAAACCCTTAAATATTCTGAAAGAGCAAATTTTAAGCTTTCTTATGAGGTGAGGATAAATAAAATCGGTCCAACGGTTACGTCACAATTTAATTTTAAAAATCAGCCTTCGAATTTCGTCATTTTTCGAGGTCCCTGCCCTCCGGGGGATGTTTTTAGTGAGAAGCGAGCGCTCCGAGCCGTTTTGACAAGTGCAACCACGGCAAATCCCAGATCCATCACCTTTGAATTGTAATTTTAGAATTTTGATATTTTCCAAAAACTACTGAATATTCCGCAAATTTTATTATTTATATTTACTATATAGACCATTACCTACCACCAAATGCAAAAATTTTGGCGAAATTCGGAAGCGTAGAACTTGGACCGTCCCCAAAAATCTTCCAACAGTTTTTCAGCTTTTGTGAAACCTAGGAAATGGATTAGGATCGCCAGGAGGTACAAAGGAAGTCTTGTTTTTTGGATTTTTTTTTTAGTATGGTAGACTTTTAGTACGGTTATCTCCTGACTAGTTCAAACACAACCCTGAACTCAAAAATGGGGATCTAGACATTTCCCTCTCATTTCTCGACTAGTAAATTTAATTAATAAAATAACTCTTGAATTTTCACTTTGTACGCATTGAAAAACGTCCTTTCTCACCAAACTAGATAAATTCTTATTTAAAACTGAACTACAGTGTTGAACAAGACATCTCGATTTATAGGAACTACTAAATTAAAGGTAGGAAAGTCAATTTTGGACACTGGAAACCTTTACTGCTGGAAATTTGACCGGGCAGGTAAATTATCACATTAAAGATTAAAAATTTAGGAGTGACAAGGAGTTGGGAAGATAATATATTTCTGCACGTTAGCCCCCCCCCCCCGACCCCTAAAAGCTGTAGTTTGTTTCTCCCTATACTGTTTAACTATTAGGTAAACATGCAATTGTTTTTCTGTTTTGGGAATTAGCCCGAATGCATGATTGCGAAGGTTGTGCGGCCTGAAGGCCGCACTGAGAGAGATTACGATCTTAAATGTAAATCACGGTTGCTTGACTTTAAAATTCAGTCAGGAGAATTTCGGCGATAATTATTATCATTTGTCTACTTAAAGATCTCTCCGGTGATGGTGATAGAAAAAGTAGATCTTGACAGAGAATTGCAACTTCTTAAATTCGAAGTGACTTCTGACTTCACCTCACGTGACTAAGTGACTTCGCCTAAAATCTGGTGATATTGCAGTGTCTGATTGATAATCTCAAAATGCAAAAAATGTAGGTCTTGTCAGTTGGGACGCAATGTTTAAAATTATCTGTTCCCATCACTAAACAAAATCAAATCTCGTTAATTCATTCAAGCGCGTTTGTGCGAAAAGTATAACATTGTTTTCTATTAGAATCCTATCTATTTCAAATGTAGCAACATACATATTATACGAAAACTTACGTTATGTATTATATAAAGTTCTTAAATTTTTAAGTACGCAATAAAAATGCCTTGTTTAAAACTCACGGTGGCAATATATCTCAGATTATTATTATTTAAAATATATAACTGTAATTTATTTTTTATGAAGAAAAAGTAATAAAAGTCAATTCAATAGATTTAGTTGTATATTCCGTTGCGATGACGCACTTGCTGGTAGGTAATACTTACTCAAGATACAAAGAACTCAAAATTGAATATATTAAATTGTTTCATTTTTATTATATTCATGTACAAAGAAAAATGGAACAAAGTTATGCAATAAAGTATGTATTATTATTACTACTATTTCTTTTGGTATGATACATCTGGTATATCGTCGATATTATTAAAAATACAACATATTGCATACTTATTTTTCTTCTTCTTTTTTGTTGCCTTTTGTTCTTCTTTTTTTTTTGTTAATATTTTGATACCTCTGATATTGGAGCCTGAAACTTATATCTCAAAAAGATCGTTAATTTCCGGTTTGTGAAGGTGTTTCTTTGTTAATCAAAATTAATAATACATTATGTATCAGGTAATCAACCTCTAGAAACCATGAGTTAATACTATTTATTAATAGTAATAATAGATAGGTAGTATTCCTTGAAGCTGTGATGAATAGGCGACCTATGGGCGTTTCATGATTCATGTCTGGTGTTATAAATTCGCTTAAAAAATTGTAGCCAGATTCAATAACGCCCAAAAAAGCCGTGCTTACAATTATGTTAACCCAATTTTTAAATGCCTCTTCTTCTTCTTCTTCTTCTTTTTTTTTTTTCGTGTAAACCTTCTTTTGATTTTCACGGTTGGAAGACTCGTGTCTCGCAAGCTTCTCTCGCCGTTTCAAGTTACTAACCCTTGGATGCTGTGGGAGCCCCCGAGGTGTCCAACGCACCTGTTTAGAACCAACCGCGATAAATGTAGGTGCGTTTCGGACTCGACAATCTAAACAATTTACGATTCTCGCAAAGAGTGGTAAAATTTTTCACTCATTAACTTGGTATTAATTTACTGTGAGAAGTGGCTGTAAGTTTGTTGTACACAATGAAGCGTTAATGCAACAAACATCAATCAAGTAAATAATAACGCAAAACATAGTACACTTTATTGCTAATTTAAAATGTTATCAACTTCAAAAGTAACTTTATTACAGTTAGCGGTACTTGCACTGCATTCGCGTCTTCTTAAAAACTCTTACACATATTTGCGTACCACTATTACAAAACAAGTGGACAGTTAGTTGAAGTAACGATTTGCAGGGTCAAATCCTCGGGCGAGTTTCTTGTCTGACACACTTACAACTTAAAAACATTTTGTGATTAATTTTGTTTCTATTTTCAGGGTAGAGTTGTCATCCGGCCGATAGCTTTCAAGCCCACGGGGATGTCACCGTCCTCCCGATTTGGATTAGACGGTGAACGATACGGATCGACTCCAATTTTAACTAAATCAAGTGAGAAAACCTCCAAACAAACTTTACTGGTCAACTCAAGTTGTTTTTTTTTTCAGGTGGCAACGATCACAGATTACTAATGATTCCTAATTCCAATTATTCGCTAGATAGAAAATTGCGTTCCTCTTGCCAATCGGTAAACTCTAACCCTCCCCTGGCTTTGAGTTCCCTAACGTCACTTCCTACTCACTTAGTAAATTACGACAGCTTAGAAAGCGTACGAAAATCTCCAGCATCAACCACGGGTAGTACATTAACGTGAGTAGATGGGGTTATCGAAAGGTGAGTTACTGAGTTTCTTTGTTTACAGGAATAAGTCGTCTTATCGTCTCTCTGGAGGTGGCAGCGAAAGTTTATTAGATTTAACTCCTAGCCCATCCGATTCGGGCGTTTCGGAATTGGAAGCAGCTTTGAGAGAACGAGATTCCGAGCTCACTTATTTACGACAAACAATGGAGCACAACGAGCAAGTTATTTTTCGAGTGTACCAAGAGAAGGAGAAGGTTTGGGAAAGAGAACTGAGAAGGTTGAAGAGTATACACGAAAATAGATTGCGAACCAGCGCGCAAAAGGCAATGAAGCTGGAACAAATGTTGATGATGCAGACCTATCAGTTACAGCAGGATAAGAAACGTCTTGGTTTGGAAACCCAGAAGGCTAATTCTGAGAGTGAGCGACTGAGACACGAAGTTAGCTTACTTAGGGAAAGGCTGGAAGAAACCGAATGGAGTTTGTGTCAAAAGACCGGAGAGATATCGTTGCTGAAGACGCAAATCAAGGATTGTCAGGTAAAGAGTTCGTTTGTAATGGATTGCTAAAAGTGAAGTTCTTATTTTTGTTTTAGAATGATCAGAATACTAAAGGACACGAACTTGTTCAAGCGCGGAACGACTACCGTGACGTGAGGGAACAGTTGGACAACAGAGAATTGGAAAATGCTAACGTAAAAAGGCTGCTAACGGAAAAAGACGATGAAATAGAGAGATTGAAACAAAATATACAAAAACTGCTAACCAATCCAAAATTTGAGAGTCGTGAACCGACATCTCTGACTTACATACCCAGAAACGAATGCAGCTTATCCGAATATGAAATAAACAAAGACGAACGGTACGGTTACGACCCTGAAAAACAAATGAGCAATAAAGTAGACAAAGTGCATCACATAAATATAAAAAGTAAGGATAACGAAATTCAAGGATTAATAGCCGATTGTTGTTTAACCTACACAAACTCGCGCTGTTTAGAAGTAAATAAATTAAAAGACGAGATAGAAAGAAAACGTAAGAAATTTGAAGAGGAAAGGCTAATATGGGCGCAGGAAAAAGAGAAGGTGTTGAAGTATCAGAAACAATTGCAAATGAATTACGTTCAAATGTATAGGAGAACAAAGGCTCTGGAATCCAAAATAGAATTTTTAACTATCGAACTGGAGTTTGATAAAACGGGAATAAAGAAAAAGCCAACGCCAACAGAAATAACTCAAACAATTGAATTGTAATGAATTTAACTTTTTAATACTTTTTCTCATATAGACTGGAAGCTATATTTGCGGTTAAAAGTATTAATTTTTCTGACTCACCCTCGTACAATTAAGTTCGCAATGTAAGACAATAATGTGATTTATTCATTAATATGTAAAATATTTTGTAAATATTTTTTACTTCTTAATACATAAATATTCCAAACTTTAATTAGTTTGCTAATTTAACACGTTAATGATGACCGGTTTCAAAAATTATGAATAACGCGACATAAAATGTGTTCTTGATTTTTGAATAGTTTAATTAAAAAGTATTTAGTTATTCATTGTGGGCGAAACGGGTCATAAAGTTGACAAACCGTCGAGTGGACCGCGCGCGCTCCAAAAACAATTAGGGGAGCGCGCGGTCCACTAGATAGCAAGTCAACCATCATAGGTACATAATATAAAGTACACTTATATTTATTACACACTTAATTACATAATAAAATTAAAAAACTTTATCTGTGTTTCATATTTCACCTTTCAAACCCAGAATCATGAGCGTCCGTGGGATTTTCTTCTTCTTCAGAAAATTCCAAGATTAATTTTTTTTTTAAATTATGTTTATTACGGTTATTATAATAAATAGAATTAAAAATAGATCGAATACATGTTTTAATCCTCTTACTTAAAGATCTTTCCGAAGTACAGGTGGTTGAAGGTAAACATAATTATGGAAATCAGCTAAGCTTCATAAATTGTGAAATTATTAAAAATATTTTTTTTATTGAAAATAATATACCAGGTGCCATGTCTTAAACCAGAACGTAGTGAAATAGCATAGTAAATCAGTTTTTTAAAGATTTCTGCTTTCCATAATATGTTAATGAATGTATGAAAATAATCTGTATCAGAAGAGATCCTTTTCTGCATTTAAAGTTACTCAACTTGACCAAGACACGAAAAGGCAACTTTTCCTGCCTCAAACTCGACCCCTCCCGTTTTATGGACGCCCATGCTAGTAACCATGCCCTACCGTTTATTTTTATTTAAAATGTACTTACCAATAAAAACTCTTAAATTATTTTGTGCGCTACACCACCCGAATAATTTATTAATTCGTGCTATTTAAAGGCACATGAATGCTTTCAAAATTTAAAATCTTGATCGTGGATAAACCTTTAACGTCTTAAATTTATGGAGGTCATTGCTTTCCTTCGAAACATGATCTTTTAACTTATTAAAATTCTTGGAAGTTTTGGCCTCTTTTGGATGGTCGACTTCTTGGACGTTAATGACGTTGGAACCCTTGCGATACTTGTACCACCAATATTCAAATGCAAGAGTTATGCAAGCCAAGCCGATTCCAACAAAGATAACAATGAACACTCCTCCAATATTTTGAATGCTGATACCATCCGATTGCTCGTCTTGTTTTTCACATTTTTGCGCATTCTTATTACTCGCCCACCAAGTTTCTTTCAAACGTTCCAAATGACGCCGATTTAATAATTGGAGGATTCTAAAGAAAAAACACTGCAAAAAGTTGGTGAAATGAAAATGGAAATATTTACGCTGTGTTGAACTGATCTTTCAATGGAGATCCCTGTTGAACTGATATGGCGTACGGTTTTCGTGAAAATTCTTCTCCAACCATTTGCAAATCGCAGTTGGTAAGTTGCAAGTACCTGATATCAGTTGCGTCCCCTAAATACGCAAAACCTTCGCTGGAGGAACGAGATGCCCGCACTCGAGCAATAGCTTCATCAAGAGTGAGTGGCAATCCTGCTTCTTTCATCGCTTGCCACATTTTAGTGTACTTATCGCTGACAGGATAATCCCACACCGCGAGCTTAGCGCGTTCCACATCCGATAAACTTTCATTCAAGCTCATGTCCTTCCAAATCCTAAAACAACCAAGCAGTTAGTTAGAAACCTTTGAGCAACACCAACTTACTCGTAGAAACGTGCTTCGATGTCGGACATTCTTTCGAAGTAAGTCATAGCAGAAGAACCGTTTAACGGGGCGTATTGTATCTTGTACTGCTTAGAAAGGTCGTCCAAAGATTCGATGGGAGTATCCAAACGAGATACCGTAAGGAACGCGGCTAAATTTGCAGTGTACGATGCAATGATGATAAAACCGAACAACCACCACGTAGCGGCCACCAATCTTCCAGATAAATTCTTCGGTGCTTCCCCGCCTCCTTGCGGTGTGAGAGAAGTCATACAGAACCATAAACACTCTTTCAAGTTAAATTCGCGTTTTTCTTCGTCCTCCTTGTACCTTTCCCGGTTGTTTTGGTAACTGTACGGACTCCAGCGATCAAAGATCCACATGAGAAAACTGAAAAATCATTCTTCAGTTCGTAACGTGTGATGTTTTTTAACTTTACCTTGTGAAGAAATAGGCTGCAAGAATGCAAAGCCAGACGTCGTTTTCTAAAACGGTTAAAAATTTGAACAAGGACGTTGGGGCCTTCGGCAGTTTCATCAAAATTGTGATCCCGACTAAATCGTAGTAAGGAACTGTGAAATCGATTACGTTTTCCCTTTCTGCCATAACGGACATTGAACCCAAACCGATATCTGCACGTTTCTCTACCAACTCCTTGACGATTCCGTTCCAGTTTCCATTATCGTCCATATTTCCAAATTTTCCATCCGCTACCGCAAATATTTCGTAATCAAAATTTAATATCTCAGCTATGGAGTCGATCAAATCGATACAGTAGCCTGAAAATCCACGCGGAGCGGTTTCGTCTTTGAATATAAATGGTTGTTGCTGAAACAGCCCAATATGGGATTGTGAAAACCAAAATCGAACGTTTACTTACGATGACCGTCACTACCCTGTATACGATATCGGCAGTGTAATTTTTCATTACTTTAGGATCTACTAGAGTGAAATTATTATCAAATCCTGCTTTCCAAGATCCCAGCACGATGGACTTGTCTGACGAACCATCTCTCACCCCGACTGCAGTTACTTGCATTTGGAAATTCATGTAACTCTCTCCATTTTCAGCCATTTTAAACTCACCATACGTGGGCGTTTCGGACGTATCCTACAAGAAAAACATAGAAAACTGACCAACATTGCTTCCAGAACGTTAACCTTGTTGAAATATTCCTTCAAGTTCAACGAACTCCTGATGGGAGAATTTTTTCCGTCGTAGTCATCGCAAGTTATATAGGTCAAATTACGTAACCAAGCTCCTTCTCCAATCATGTCCCTGGAAGTTTGGAATGAATTTCAAGCCAAAAGTTTTTATTTTTTTCTTACCTCACTGCTAGAAACGAATGCAAAGCTAAATCGAAATAAAACGCTGCTGCGATTTGGGGTTCAGCGTTTAATTGATAAGAAGTTCGAATCAAACCGAGACGATCTTGGTATTGGTTGTCCAGTAGCGGTCTAACGTACATTATGGTTGCATTTTTGCAGTTACATTTCAAATCGGCTTTGTCTTGCGTTATTGCGTGCCAAGCAAATTTCCTGTTAAAATAATTTATCGCGTCTGCAGAGTCCAGAACTTTTTTAATATTCGCCAGACTTCCCAGGATGAAATAATTGAGAATGTCCAATTTTCTTAATTTTTGCAACTGTTCTTTGATGTCCGTTTCTTGTATTGGTGCAATTACATGACGAGTGGCAACATTTTGCAACAAGGATTTGTATTTATGGTCCATCACTGAAAATCTTAAATAGATCACATAATAATGAAAAAACGGGAAGATTACCAAAAGAATTGTCAAATAAAATGGCAGCGTTTGAAATATTCTGGTACAAAACTATCGTTCTGATAACTTCGGGAATTAAGTCAGCCGGTGGCATAATTTGTATTAAATATTCTTTTTGATCGTCGTCGATGTTTCTCCATTGTCTTAAATCGCCGTTTTGTCCAAACGAACTGCTGATTGTTGGAAGAGCAAGTGCTGCAGCGAACGACTTGACAGTTTCGGACGCCATCCCTGTCATGGTGGTGTCCAAGACCAAATGTGGAGGAGTTTTTGCATCCAGCATTGCGGTATAGGCTTTGCAAACTAAAAATTATATTTTAAAAATCATAGTTTGACCAAATTTGGATCTTACGAGCTTCCAACAGGCCTTTCGCATCGGTTCGGTTTCCCACGACTTTATGAAGATCAACTTTAACTCCAACTTTGGGATTTTTACCCACGTACATGGCTGCCACGTCAACTGACTTTTCGGCAACTGCATTTCCCTCTTCATTGATATATACTGAAAATGAAGACTTAAAATTATTTAAATTGGAAATTCAATTGGGCAAATTCATTGCTGACCTACATTCACAATAAGAAGTGTTTTTGCTGAGTGCATTATTGATTATTATTTAAGTGTTAAGATGGAAATCAAGTACTTACAAATATTTAAATTTTGCGTGGTTTGCGCGTCGACACCTCGCTCTGTTAAGCATAACGCAATTATTATAAAAAATAAACGAGAATTAAATGTTTTTCTGGTCATTGTTATCAGTAATCGAACATATCACGCGTTAATCAATTTGGAATCTATAAGGAAAATTGTAAATATGTTAAGGTGGTTTTTCTTGATTTGTTTTCCATTAGGGGTTGCTAAGTGATAGCGATATAAACAGACACATGATCAATTACGAGGATACCTTAGCATTTTATAAAATTCATTTTTTTATTTATTTTGATGCATACTTTTGCATTTAATATGAAGATTTCCCCGATTTGGGGTTACCCGAAATATTTAATATTAATGGGAAAATATTTTAATAATGAAAATACGATTTGTCCATAACACCCAGCGCAATCCTACGAATAGAAACGGAAGTTAAAGGGTATCTAATTTTTTATGAATCAAGTTTCTAATTTCTAATTTGAAGTCTTCCAAAAATACGAGAAATACTGCCTTTAATTATCTCATCATGATTTCTCAATCGATCGAAATTCCATCAAATGTATTAATAAGTTAAGGTCATGAAAAATCCAGGGAGGGGGCGTACATTTATTATTTCATTTAGTCGGAATATTTTCTTACATCTTCCACATCTCAAGCCGGATTATGTATTTTGCCATTCCTAGGCTGATTAGAATTTTACTCCACTTCTCGGAGCTATCACATCGGACCCGCATATTTAGATTAACGAGATTCCAATAAACAAACGGGGGAATAACAAAAGATTTTTCAAAATCAAAAAGTCTGTTATATTTTTATTTAAAATATATGAGAAGATTAGACGTAGTTAAAATTATGAGTTAAAACAAAAGTTAAAACGTAGTTAAAACAAAAGAAAATAATAAAGAAGTAATAAAATTCAAACTAATAGAAAACAAAGAAAAACAAAAACTGAAATTAAAATTGAATAATTAGCGAAGAAGCCTAAATAATATACGAAAATTCAGGATCTGAAAAAATGAGCACTTTCAGTTGTTAATTTTTCATCCAAACCTTCTGCTTTCCCATAATCGAATAAATCGCGTGCGTTTTTTCCTCAATTTAATTTTTATCGCGTGTGGGTAACCTATCAATAATATTTCTATAAACAAAGTAGGTAAACACCTTTTAACTAAAAAAAATGTATTAGGTACAAGTAAATTTAGTTGACCGTCAATTTAATTTATAATGGAAAAGTTTACGATTTATTACAAAATATTAAATTGCAGGACCTAATATAATTTCATATGTTTAGCTGATAAATTTAAAAAAAAGTAATTAGAAAAATTGATTAACAATTAAAAATGCAACATTTTTTTCTGTAGAGTCATTGCCATTACATTTCAAAATTTATAGAGCTTCAGATTAATGACCATCCCGTTTGATATTTATTAAAAATTTATTTAAAAATATTCGACTTTTAACGCATACACCATCTACCGGACAGAACTTCAAGTTCAAACCAAAACATAACCTAACATCTTGCCAAGTTTTTCACATCAAAATAATAATTTAGTTAAAAATGTTCAGTTCGAAAAGTGCAAGAATTTTACTTAAGCAATTTAACACTTGTAAATATCTAATTGGTGAAGCAAATTATGCTCATAATGCGCGCAAGTTAAAAAGAAATAAAGCAGATCCAGGAATAGCTGCCCGTAAAACTTTAGTTCACGATAAAGAAGAATTCAAGGAGCTCGATGATCATGACTATGACTTTGAAGCAGATTTCATAAGCGTAGGTTCAGCATACGATCAACATTTAAACGATGAAAACTTACATAGAGAAAAATTGAAGTACCAAATTGTGCGACAAAGGTATTTTAAAGAAAAGTTACCTAATTTTCTAAGCTGGTCTGATAAGGAACAAATACGACACTTGCATAAAACTAATCCTGAAGAATGGACAATAGAGAGACTAGCGGAAGGTTTTCCTGCGTTACCTCATGTAGTTTCTGTAAGTAATATTATTTTAAATAACATCAAGAAACTCTCAACTATACTCCTTATTTGCAGAAAATAATAGCAGGAACATGGACGAAAACAGCACATCAGAAAAAAATCAATCACGACAAATCCGTGGAACAAAACTGGAAATTGTTCAATGAAGGAAAGATGAAAGATCTGCCACCGGATGTAGTTGAACATTTACAAAAATTTTCAGATAGAAAGTCAATGTCAATGTCTGTCGATTCTTCCGTTATGGTTAAAGCTGATGGTCGGGAACTACCCAAAACAAAGTCAACAGAATTTTTAGATATTATCAGAAGTTATCGTAAAAGTAACGAAAATAATACAGAGGAACCTGTGCAGCTTACTAAAGGCAATCAGGGTTTCAAACCTCAAAAGTATTCGTATGTTGAAAATCCTTCAAAATATGACAAACCGCATACAACGTTGGATCAGTTCACCGAGAAGTTGGTAAGGAAATCTGAAAAGGGCAGCATTAAACCAAACGAAGAGTTCATGCTGAAAAATTTGGAAAAGAAGCAAGAAGATTCAGAAATTACAGAAAGCAAATATGAAGATGCAAGCAAATCGATTGCTACACTTAAGAGTTTGAAGAAAACCAAGTACTATAATAGTGAAGTAAGTGATGTGGTTAAAAAACCGGTCCCGGTGATGGAAAATTACCCGGAACGAATCAGAATACCTAAATCGTTATATAAGCCAGGCTCCACATATAAATTGAATGATTGTTATTATGATGACGACGGAGAGTTCTTGTACCGAGTACCAGGAATGTATAAATAAGTTTTAACCAAATGTGTCTGATTTTATGTTATAATTAAAGAGAATTTAAGATTAACATTTTATTTCGTTTAAAATGACTAGATAAGCATACAAAAGTAATGCACAAAATAAAGAGCACTTTTGTATAGAAATAAAAAATTTAGGCCCAAATTGGCCAGCTACTCCAGTTTTCTATTTTCTTTGCATACTTAAATACTTTACACGTTTGATGTGTTTTGTGGGCAAGTAAAATTTTAGTTAATGGATTACTTACAGGTTGTGCGTGAAATTTGCCCACCATTTCTTGAAAGAAATAAAATAAAATTTGGAAAATAACAGAAGTTATTAGCAAAAAATAATGAAACGTTTTAAACTGTTGACAAGAAAATTATAAAAATTGTGCAGGAATGATGTGTGAGATTTAAAAAAAATTATACTTTGCTAATCACCCCTGTACTTTCTCAAATCTTTTTAATTCTGTTTGCTTCCTTGAAAAATTTTCCATCAACTTGAGCTACTCGCTTTTTTGGCAGTTTTTGGTTTCAATATTTTGATTTTATAGAAAAGAATTGACCTCTCTTCTGCGATCCAGGAACTTCCCATTTAGGGTGTTCTGTTGTAATCATTTTAATTGATATTGATTTTCTTGCCATCCTTGGAAGTAAACACAGCTTAATTAAAATTTTAGCTGCCGTAAGTAAAAAAATTTCAATATTTATAACAAAATTTAGATTTTTTTATTCAAGACTGATGCCCTGTATCCAGGTACTTAGATCACTTATGTCTTCACAATTTAAAACAGTTTCTTGCGGTGAATCCGCTGATAATAAAACTTGTACGGCTGTTCTTCCAGTTAAATAGGCACCATGTACAGTGGAATAAAAATTGCTATGGGTGTGTTCACCAGCAAATAACACCACCGGCTAAAATTGCACATAAAATTAAAAATGATCATAATTTATTTTTAATTGAGAACTACCTTTGCTTGATTTTCCTTATTGTACAATGGTTGAGCCAAATATTCGATGTCAATTTGTGATGCACCCACCTGTATAGCCGTGTAAGATCCTTTTGTGTATGGTTGACTCGCCCAACTTGTACTGGAAAAAATTCACACAGGATTAATCAAGCACATTTTTGCCAGATTAGAGTAACTAAATTAATATTTATTTAAAATCTGAATCGTTTATTAATCTCGTTAGAATACAATCAAGATTAGCTTATTCTTGGCAAAACAGCAAACCTCCAAAAAATTTTGAAGAACGAGAAGTTTTCTTACCATACGCAGCTTTTTGGTTTAGGAATGTAGGGATCATTTAAAAATTTTCTTAAAAGATTGGTGCAGGTGTCGATCACAACCTCGTTGGACAATGTTTCCATGTATTCAGCCTCCTTCCCTGATATCCAACCCAGCAGCAGTGTATCCGATATTTTCGTAAACGAATAAATTTTTTTAAACCAAGTTTCACTCAAATTAGCACCGCCCGTTGTGGGGTCACTTTCCCACAACAGCATCACTTCAGTTATATTGGGATTTAAAAATGGTCTGTCATATTCTAATATAATTTTATCTACAGTACCAAATAGTAAACTATCAATGGCTCTTAATTTGTATTTTGGTAACTTAGGTTCAAATAAACTTTTTGCACTCGATTTTAAAACACCTAAAGGTACGGTACATATCACATGGTCCGCATAAAATCTATCACCATTCTCACAAATAATTTCCACCTCGTGTGGAGGCGCATCTTTCTCGCAACTCGATTCCCGACTTTCTTCCGTTCTCAAAGGTTCTTCTATTACGGTGTTGTCCGAATCGTCCGATTCGCTGTCAATGATGCTGCTCTTGCTCCAAATAATTTTCTTCACCGGACACTCTTTCACTATTTTATCGGGTAAAATCTCTCTTAGAAGAGGTTCTAAAATTGAACTATAACCATTTGGTAGAGTAACGTTTCCACCTTGCAGCTCCGTATAACTTCCCAACTCTAATAAATCTATCTCGGCCATATCGTCACAACCACTTATGCACGTCTCCCGTTTCAACAAACAATCAAACACTAACTTTCTCAAATAACGCTCGTTGGCGTCCTTAACTTGATCCAAATACAAATTGATTTCTAATCCAATATGATCCCCCACGCTATAAATCCCTTCGGGAGGCGAATACTGAGAAATAAAATACTCTTCACATCTTCGTAAAAAACACAAATAGGCTTCGTAAATTTCATATAAAATCTTAAACGGAACCTGCTTGCCTTGTTCGGTAGCAGCTATAACACGATGAGGCTTTGGTACGTTCATAATGTCGATTAAACTGTTCTGCATTGCTAATTCAAAAACAGGATTGCCCAACACACCATGGATCCAATTGGCACCCAACTCAATTGGCTGGTTACACAAATTAATTTGTACAATTCGTCCACCAACGCGGTTTCTCGCCTCGAGCAGTTTGAAGTCTGAAAATCCATTTTTGCTCAAGTGATATGCAGCGGCCAAACCGGCCATTCCGCCACCAATAATTATCACTTTGCTTTTATTGCTCGAGTCCATTTTTGCGTTTTGAGTGACCAATTACGACATTACATGGTTACATGAACCGTAAATTTCCTCACTTGCTTGTTACATTTGAGAGAATTAAGTCAAAATTATGAGTTATTTTGACGGTTCAAAATAACCATAACCTGAAAACTGACATTTTATGTACAAGTGGTTTTCAAACTGTCATTAAAATGAACTTGTAAGGATCCTTGAATCCTGGAAAATGGACTTGAAGGAATGTCTGACAACATCAAATGAATGCGAGAACTTTACGACACAGCAATAAATCTAAATTATCTAATTATAGTACAATCAAAAGTTGGAGATTTTGCAGTGCCATTGTAATTTTGCGCCTAGACATGTACTGCACTGGTGTTGGTTCAAGGTTTTGTACGCAAACGTCAGAATATCAGCTGTAGTATTTTGGTGACTTTGTTTTTTATGTCTAGGAGTTTGCAGGTGTTTGTCGATAAAATATGAAGTTTTTATCAACATAACATGAAATGTCATCCCTATCAAACGAAAAGAATCCTCAAATCGAGAAAAAACTTCGATTTAGATCAAACGTTTTATTCAACGACAATAGAATAGACGATTTGAGTAGGAATGAACCGCAACCAAGTGACGACGTCGATAATCACTCCAAGAGAGGTTAAGTTCACTTGCATATTTTGTACAAAATTTAAAATAAACATCTTTTGCAGATAATTCAAAGTCTTTATTTTCATTTTTGTATGTGGAACTGACAAGAGGCTATGAACTTGAACACGACGAGGAGAGATACTCTGCGAGAAGGGAGAAAGTATATTCTTTTCTACGAATACCACGTGAAGTGGAAAAGTTTATGTTTTACGGTTGCATGCAATGCAGCGACTCTTTTCTTTTTGTGTATACCTTCTTGCCATTACGCTTTATATTAGCTTTGTGGGCCTTTGTTACCAGACCATTTGCCAAATGTTTTGGGTAAGTAATTTGCGAGGAACTAAAACGAAAAGTTAACTTGCCTTTTTTAGATTTTTAAAACGTGACAAAAAACTTTTAAACTCTGCAGAAATATGTGATTTACTTAAAGGAACACTTGTGATAGCTTGCAGTTTTTTAATGCTTTCCATGGATACCAATATGATGTATCATTTAGTCAAAAGCCAATCTGTAATTAAGTTGTATATATTTTATAATATGCTTGAAGTGGCTGATCGCCTCTTCTCTGCTTTTGGTCAAGATACAATCGACGCCTTACTTTGGACTGCTACCGAACCTAAAGATAGGAGGAGGGAACATTTTGGTGTTTTACCGCATTTACTTTTCGCCATTTGTTATGTGTGTATCCTTTTTAATGCGAAAACATAGTAATACCGGTGGCAATCAATCATTAAATCGGGTTATTACAGTGGTTCTTTGATAACTCGTGAAGGGGTAAATTCTTGAGGTGAAGTAATTTTGAAGCATTCATGTATAAAAGAAAGGTTGTTAAATTTGATAGTAATTGTTATTTAAATACACAATTAAAATTATTTATCACTAAAATATTTCTAAAATTGGTTTAATATTAAAATATGCTGACGTCAGACTGTAGAATTTAGGTAATTGAGTATAGGTAGCTCGATTATTAACATATAATGAGTCAGTTGTTTGAATCTGGATAGATTATGAAAACAGATTTGAGTTATCATTTTTTGTTATCAAGTTATACGTCAATGTTAATGCATGCAATCGGAAACTTTTCGCAAGTCTATTATTTTAAAAGTCAGAGAAAGAATTTAGACATTTTCCAAAAATTTTTATTTATTTGTACTCTGCAGCTCAAACTTACACATAATTATTATATTTGACGTTTTTTTTTTCTTATTAAATAATAATATATCAGCAAGGAAACCGGAAATAAACCAAAAAAATTTAATTTAGTAATTGAAATGCTTTTTTAATTGATTAACTAGAAAAAGTATAAAAATAGTCAGTTTTATAATTTATAAATCCGTATCAATTAATCGATCATTCTGAGAAAAATGGATGGTAGAACTTGAAACTTGAATTTAATTTGATAATGATGAAAACTTCAATAAAATATCAAGAAGTTGATTTAAAAATAAATATAAACAAAAATAGAAAAAAGAAAGCAACTAACAATTTACCCGGCCCCCCCTACTTGAACTACTGTAAACCGTAACTTACTTTTTCCTTAGAATTGATTTGAATCAAAATGTTTTTCTTAATTTATCTTCAGTTCTTCACAGTGTTTTAGTGCTCTTTCAAGCAACCACTCTCAATGTTGCAATTAACTCAAATAACAAGGCCCTGCTGACCATAATGATGTCTAACAACGTAAGTTTAAAAAAAAAATAACATTATGTTAACGTTGATTTTTTTTAGTTTGTGGAGCTGAAGGGAAGCGTATTCAAAAAATTTGACAAAAATAATTTATTTCAAGTGTCGTGCAGCGACGTACGAGAAAGATTCCATTTAGCTGTCCTGCTATTTGTGGTGACGTTGCAAACAATGAAAGAATATTCTTGGAAAGCTGAACGTTTTTGGGTTTTATTACCAGACTGTGTCATGGTGTTACTTGCGGAAATTTGCGTCGATTGGCTTAAGCATGCATTTATAACCCGATTTAACGAACTTCAGTTAGATGTATATAGAGACTACAGGACAAGTCTTGCCTATGATATGGTGCAAACTAGGCAAAAGCATGCGTTTTCTGATCATTCGGATTTAGTTGCACGACGAATGGGTTTTATTCCTTTACCTCTCGCTGTTGTTATGATTCGTGTGGTGGCACAGTCGGTGCACATAGAAGACATTCCTTCGGTGATAATCGCGATCGTTGCTTACTTTTGTTTAGTTTCATTTCGTGTTCTTAATAGCATATTTATCTTAGGTATGGCTTGTAACTTAATTACTCAGCACAAAATGGAAAAAGCGTCAGTGCAGTCGCCTTTAGCGAATCGCGCTTCTAGTCCGGTAACACCCGCCAGCAGTAGAATTGGGATACCTAAAGATTTGTTCAAAGATATTGCTACGAGTCCTTTAAAACCTGTGACTGATCAGCCTAACAGATTTTCACAATCAAATGGTACAAGTGAATGCTTTAAGACAATGGAATTGATTACACCTCCCGATTTAAGTTTAGGTTCAACCGCAATTTTTTCCAATAGCACCGTGGATTTGAAAAACGTTAGTTTAAATGAGGAATTGTTAAAAATTGACGGTGACGATATTCAAATTGAAGATGTGCCAGAACACGAAGAAATATTTACTAGAAGTGAACCAAATATTAACAGCGAATATGTGGAAGAGACAAAAGATTTAGATCAAAACTTAATCGAGTGTAATCTTAAGAAACGAGCAGAATCGGAGCCATCATTAAATATTTGTAACGAAGGTGGGGATGGGAATAATTGAAAAATGTTCTTGTTATTAATTATTTGTTATTTTGTGTCTAAATTATGATTACCTTTTTTTTTTAACTAGTCCACTGTGTAATGAAAACGATTGTATGCGCTTTGCAAATTTGCACACCGAGAAAATTAGTTATTAAAAATTGTTTTTATAAGGACTGTTTTGTGTTGTGATATCGCAAGTCTATTTTAATAAATATTTACAATAATATTTAATAAAACTTTTATATTGTTTTGCCGAATCTAATAGAACACTTTCTTTAATTTACTAAACTATTACCTATATTTTTTCGGATAGCCGTTAATTTATTTTTCTTACAGCAATTTATGCGGTTACCTGAGATTCATAATTGATTATTTTTAATGTCAAATACCTACAATTAATTGCATTACAATGTGTACAAAATACACAATATTAAATGGTATTTATGATGATAAATATACAAATAACATCGTCAAGTAATTAAATGTAAATCATACAACCACATAATTGCAATATGCAGAATTTCAAGGAGAATCAATTCAATTAAAAAAGTGGGGGTTGTTAATCATTGTAGAGAAGGGTAGACACATCAGAAAAGATGTGTTTGGCTCTGAAGAGGCAATTGAATTTGTTATTCCACTCTTTAATGGAATTACTGCTTTTCAGAAGATCTTACAGGTTTTAATATCTACCAAATTACTCTTTTTTCAAATTGCCCTGATTTTCTTGTAGTTTATTTTACAGTTTTATGCAGTAAATACTTGGGATTTGAGAAGAAAACGATTTTCTCGGCTGATGGTATTACTGGAATTATTTTGGAAATTACTTAGGATTTATTTGAAATTTCCATCTCTGAAGATTATGAAGGTCTATTTAAAATTTTGTACTATTTTTATTTTTTAGAGTTTGCATGATAATTTTTACTGTTATTTAATGCTCAACTGCAGTTTATTTTTGCCAAAAATAAATTAATTTTCTGATTTGGAAGGGCGGCGCCCCATCGCCCTTCCAGTGTCGGCCGACACTGCCGAACCTATATGGGAATAAATTACCCATTTAAAAAAAAGACTAGAAATATTAAATTATACCATCTGCTAACAGGGGGCGCAACATTGCATATGCTGATGATTTCAGTCCAATATACAGCAAATGGAATGGTTCGATCTACACCAGATGTCCCACTTTTATCTTAACGCCATGTACTCTCCATCAAAACTCATTTTAGCGCTTAATGATGATAAACGTACAAAAAATGACGCAAGCGTGGCAAAAAGAAGGGAAGATCCTAATGTATGCGGAAAACTTCCCCACTTTGATTCATAAAACTCCATTCATAATTGGGTGGTTAAAAAAATATTAAAAACATTTTAGCTGTTTCTCGGTCCACTGCGCTAGCAAAATTAATTTACATCAAATCTAATTAACAGACTTTAATTTTTTTTTTCAAAGTACAGCTATGCCGAAGGTCGGATCCTTGAAAACCTACATAGAGAGCCAAAATAGTTTTTTTTAACGGAAATAAGTGGAAAATGTGTCTGCTTCAAAAAAGGCTTTTTATCTAAAATAATCTGGAAAACAAAATTATTCGCTTTTCACCGCCAATTTTCCTTGAACGTGAAATAACCCCCCCCCAGTATTGATTGCCGAGAGAAGAAGTGAGGTACAACGCTCTTGAAATTGCGTAGAAGCGATAGCAAGAAACGATAATGTCAAGTTTTACACACAAATTGAGGTGTGTACTTTTCATTCATACATTTTCTGGCAGAATTTGAAAGTATTTTGTAAATTCATTGTTTTTCTTGCTGTTTTTGCGCATTATCTTTACTTTGTAAAATCGATAACATGTCATATAAGATTATTTTTGATTGCTGGTAGACAGACTTTTTCTTGTGAGCTTTAACTTATAAAAAAGCTTACTTGAAAACTGAAAATAGATGTTTTCGAGTAGCAAACAACAAATCCGCACCTAAGTTTATTTAAAAGATTTTTCTTTTGAAAATATAAATCTTATAATATTTTTAAGAAACTTTGCGACTTTTCTGTTTGTTTTGACCATCAGGACATGGGTTTTCTTGTTATAATGGAAACTCGCTGAAAACAAAGAAATCCACATGCAATTCTGTAAATATGAAATTAAAACTGGGAGATATGAAAATTTTATGGCAGCTACATCCTTTACGAGACATAATGAAAAACTACCCATTTCCGGGTGTTTTTAATAAATACAAACAGTTGTATTGATAAATATCTGCATTCTATATTATTCTGGGTCAAGGAAATTCTATTTTTAGACTAGGGAACCACTTTGGTACCCTTTAGAGGGTGCCAACGCCTACAGTTTTTACTGTTGATGTTATAAAATCCGCCGAGACGCTTGGTGACGTCAGCACGTCAATAATGCTGACGTCAGCAGCTGAGTTTGACGTCAGGGCGTCCAGTTTCCATAGAAACCTTCAGCTTCGAAACTTATGAATGGAAAATTCGGAGCGAGTATCCTAGACATTGACAATGATAAAGAGAAAAATTCTGCTTGGAAAAGTGAAGCTTAATAAAAATGTTTAATCGTTGGGAAATTAAATGGCCGCTTCCACAGTATTAAGGATTATTTATAAGTAATTGATATTATCACATTTTTTATGTGGGGAGAAAATTGCAATTTTTACAATAAAAATGTATTTGGATTTCTTTTCTTTGTTCCTAAATTGATTTTTAATGAAAATTCATTAAACTTAATAAGGAATGCACCCAACAAGGATTTTCGAGGCAATGAAAAAAGTATTTGCAGAAGAATAACTGCCCATAATATTTTCGTAAAAATTATTTATTTTATTTTATAACCTGAACAACTTGGTCAATGTGAATTAATTTCGTATAAAATACATAAAATACAACTTAATTTTTTATATAATTTTCCATCAAGTTTAACGATTATTACGTTGGTCGACAGGACGATAATTTGTTTAAAACTTTGTTTTGATTTCTTTATTATAATTTTATAATAAAAAAGTACTCTATTACTGAACTGAAATTTTAATTTAATTAATGAGCTAAAACAGCTTTTTCCGAAAACTGAAACGCATCCTTTTGACATTGGAACAACTTATTTCTTTTTTAAATTCCCGACGGAATCGGCTTAAACGACAATGTCGTCTATCGAGAGCTTGAGAATTTTTCAAATTATAAATAAATGATGTTCCAATCAGAATGTCCGATTTAAATTTGACACCTGTCATCTGTCATTAGTGCAATTGTTAATCATGGAACGCTGCAGAAAGTAATAATTTCGTGTTATTTTGTCAATATCAGCATAATTGTATTAAACATATGTAAATTTGTATACAAATCACGCTTCGTAACCGGGTCTTTGGGGTGAAACGAGCTGAGCGGTGTTTCACCTGTTGTGTCTTCTAAAATCTATAGAAATTGCGATGCAGTAAGTAGTAGGTATTTGTCGAGTGTTTACTGTTAGTAACGTACAGTTTATAAATTATTCTGTAAAAATATAAATATTTGAATTAAAAACATAATAATAAAATGTAGTTTATAAGCACATAAATAATTTCGCTTCCATTATATGTCTATATGGGTATATAAAGCCACATTTTATATAAAACATTCAAAATAAAGAATCAGATCGTAAATAAGCCTTGGTTCAAAACCTGTCATATTAATTCCAACTAAGCAGCATGCTTATCATTATCATTTAAATATTTGTTGAAAAAGTTTTAATATGTAATAATGTAATTAACCTTTTACCTTTTTAATAAATAGACAATATACAAACAGTTTGTGTAAAATTAATGGGAAAATAATTTAAAATTTGCAAAATAAAATTAAACTCACGTTGTCTAATACTTGCAAAACAAGCTCGAAGTTCTCGATCGACTCTGGGTGGTTCGTTATTTGAACAATTTGTAAAATAATTATCTTAATTTTTCAAATTAACTGTTAATTTTCCTGCTATAAATTAAACGATATTCAAGTTCCAGTTAACTGGTTATTAGCAGATTAGCACATCCAAATTTATATTCTGATTTTGTTTCACCGTGTACATTACAAGTACCTAATCATAATTAACTACTTAATCTTTTGTTTCCAATCAATCAGAACGTATCCACTTCTTTGAAGTCTTCACAATCCATCTTACATGGTGGATTAATCCCACACATTTATTCTTGTTTGTTTTATAACTTCTCGTGCGAAGAAGATAATATTGACAAAAATATCGATATTTATATTTCGATATCATTGTTTATTAAATATTATGCTTTTAGAAAAATCAGAAATTAAACATTGTTACATGCTTACATGTTGTGAATTGGTTTAGCTATTTAGATGGCGGGAAATTTAAAATTTAGCTGCAGCATTACAGGCTGTAGAAGTTACACGTTATTCTTTTAACTTTTGTTTTGAAAGAGGTCGTTTTTGTTAAAATATAAGAATTGGACGAACCATAAAGCTTCTGAATGCTGACACCATCGATTTTTCATTTAACCTACTTCTGAAAGCCAAACCAGAACTAGCAATAACATTTTATAACCATTTCTTCCGCAAACATGCAGCTGAATAGATAAAATATCGGTTTTGCATGAAAAAATTCTTATATTTGTAAATAAGTAGTTCCATGTCGACCATTTTTGTTTGTAAATACGTCAACGCGTAGTACGAGAGTGTATAATTGAATCAACGATATAAAGATTGCATTTAATTAATTTATGGTGATGACATGTTTACTATTTCGATTAACTGAAAAGTTCATTCTGAGGGAAAGGTTCCAAAATTGTTATTATTAGAAATTGAAAACTTGGCGGTGGAAATTTTTTCTCAAATAAATGTCCAAATAACGAAATGGTTGAAGCGTGGGTAAAAAAAAGAACATCTAGGTAATCCATCATTTTGAACTTGGATTTTGCTTTATTTGGGTTTTCATAACACTCATTTTGCAGTCCCAAAGTAGGTTTCCACCCACATCTCGTGAAAGAGTAGATAAATTCCGCTCTCAGTTCTTTTTTTGAGAACCATCAAATTATACCTTTTCTATAATGACCAGGCCCGGCGCAATGTATTAATAGCACCCGAGGCAATACGTCATTTCGCCACCCCAAAGGTTAATCCCAATTAGAAAATCGGGATTTGGTATGTCGCATTTAAAAACAATTGAAGTGTTTACTTTTCTTGTTTGTGTGTTTTCAAGATGAAATCTTTGTAGGAATTTTTTAATCTAGAGGATATATCAAAATAAATATGGGGTAGGTGGGTCAAATATAGAACAGGAATTTTGCAATGGAAAATCACGCATTCTTAACATTTACTGGTGAAAAATATTCTATATCATACTTAATCATTGTTACATTAGATAAAAAGCACTATGTTGGTTTATATATTATTTTATCTTTCACAATTTAGCTCACCCTTGTTCGTTATACCAATGGCATTTTTTTAGTCTTTGCCTTTTCATTTTTAAGAAATGCTTCTTTTTTTTATTTCGCTAACGCATAGGTAGCTTTTACCAATTTTACCTAATCTTAACAGACATTCTCCATCCCCCATAGGAGGACCCAAAAGTCGCGAAAATTTTATGAAAAGAAAATACAACAAAGTATGAAGGGGGAGGAACTACTTTTCCGCTCTAGAGCGCAAACTTTTATTGTCAATTGGAGAAAAATAAATGTACAAATTAGATCACAAGAAAAACTTCATAGCAATAGTAATCGGAGAGTAATAGAATTGACTTTTGACGGAGAAATTGTAGAATGACTAAAGTAAGAAACGAAGTTATCCTACACTAGAGTAGGATGGTAGGGTGGTAAAGAATAAAATGGAATGGGTATAAGCGCAGAAAAAAATGAGAAGGAAATTATTTCGGGAAATGCAAAATATTTATTCCGTCAGAAATTAAAATAAAAGAGTGGAAAAAATGATAATTTACGTCATTATCAAATTAATTTTATTATTTTCACTTGAATTTCTCCTCTTGCGTAGATATCGTATTGCTTACGCCTATACGATACAATTTGCATTATACCGAAAGGTTTTGTATAAATAGATAAATAAACAACAATTCCTTTAATTATACAGATAATGGATTACGTCAAGCGTCGTCGTGACGTCCTTTGCAACAGGTACGAGGTTGCTAGGACGACGGCGGCGCTAATCGATGTGTTGCAACCCCGAATATGTTTCGAGGTTAGGTCGTGAACGCAGCCATGAACATACCGTGGTCAAGGTTCGACCTCCATAAGCTCAGGTTCATGAATTTCATCCCCGAACTTATTTCAGGGTGGAAATGTGACCGTGATAATTATTTCAATATCAACGCGTGCAAGGCTGCCAGGGGAATTTATTTCACTACATCAAATGTTTTTAGAGCTTTTCCTCGTTTTTACTCCTACTCTTTTTTCACCCCAATTAATTTTTTGGAAATTGAACAATAGTAAATCTATTATGGGTATATGGGTTTGGCTTCATTGCAGATAACTTCATCACGCCTTCGCAAATTATTCTAAATTTTCTCATTATGCAAAGCTTGTGAAGTTTTGATTTGAACGTTTATAAATGGCATTCCCGTCAAGATAATAGTGATGCAAACAAATCAATGCACGTTCTGGGAAAATCCTCTAAATCGCTGCCCCAATTTCAGCCTTTTCCAGTGTAAACGTTCAAAATGCCGTTTCCAGGAATTCACCTACGCGAAGCTATTAATCTGGGCCGTTATTGTACGATGACTTCGTTTGCTTGCTGCAAAGTTTAGTACTTTGCGGAAAAATTAAGGGTGGTTTGCGGCATATAAATTTTCCAGCTATAAAAATTTTTATTGCATTATTCTAACAACAATTCGGTAAAACTTGTACAGCAATATGGAAGAATCCTTCCTCTGCAGTATTCCGTCTTTTCAGCCTACCTTGCTTAATCAGATGAAAAGAAATGAAATTTTTTCGTGCTACATCATTTTGATCTAAAATGGGAACATCAAATTTCCTTATGGTGCAACTTGACGATAAAAATGCAAGTTCAGGATAAGTTGAGTTACGTATGCAATCCTTGAATGTAAATATTAAATTGCAAATTACATTGCATTGCATGAGGTAATTGATATCAAAATAACAGTTTTTAATATTAATTTGATGTTTTTATTCATTAGGCGACACTGAAGTCATATTTTATGAAAAGTATCAACAACTTTGTTTTGACGAATTCCTGAAGGAACATGTGGGAGTCTACCATAACAACATTGAATTTCAACTTTTCCAGTATCGCATCCTACTCTTCCCCAAATTCAAATTAAGTTTACGTTTGCTATGAGTGTATGCAAATATTTCTTTCACATCAGAAAGCACGAATTATTACAATATCGACTGGATATTATTCTCTTCATATAATTATTGCAAAAGTTTACGACAATAGCTAAATCAGTCACGACAAATTTACTTGACCATTATGGTTGTATGCATGGATTAAAAAGGTTACATTAAAGTAAATCCGATTTGTAAATTATTGTAAAACTGTTTATTGCAACAGACGTCGAAAAACCTTGAGAGCGCATCTGAAAGTTTTCCTTCTCTTCTTAAAATTTTTCCTTTTTTCGAGGTGCAATTTTAAGTAACTAAGGGAATGATCCGCACGGAAATTTTTTGTCTACTCTACATGACATTATAAATTTATTCGGAATTTAAATGTACGTTTATTTACATTTATTTGCGCAACAGATCTGAATGTTCGAATTTTTGCCAAGAAATAGAGAGTTTTAAATTTTAGGCAAAACATCTTTTTTCAATGTTAGAGCAGCTAGGGTTCTATGACATTTTGGAAGGAATGCATAAACATTTTCTTGTTAGTGAAAATCTTAATTTATTTACAAGTTTGAAAATATTCCTGAATTTTTAATTACAATCCTTCCCGCATTGTATAAACGAGCACCATCCGGGTGAAACCGTAGATTCCTGCTTTCTGGCTTTCTTCTGACATTGCGTTCAGCAACCAGTTTTTTGTTAAACCAGCAAATATGTTTTTGTTAGAAGAACAAAAGCAAAAATATTATTTTAGCTTTAAGTCCCAAAAACTTGGATTTAGTTTACACCAAGAGTAAAAATCAATCGGATGCATAACTTAGGAAATAATTCTACTAGGTTTTCTACGCATTTAATTTTGAAATCGTACTTGTAAACAAGCAATTTTCTTCTATTTCTTATTGCAAAAAATGAAAGTCAATAATTGAAACTTTCCACTCAAATGACCCCTACTGGCAAGTATTCGAAATAATGGCGATCAATAATAAATTAATGGTGTTTAGTCCTGTCCTACAAATTTTTGTTATTGAGACTGGAGAAAGATAAATATTTTTGAGGTAAACATAGAAAAAATAGTCTTAAATTTGAAACTAATTTTAAAAATACGTTTTATTTTGAGAACAAACCGCATACCTGTTTCATTTAAGATTCAAACAATTTACAAATATTTATTCTCGACTATGTAAATAGCTTTTTTGTATTTTTAAAAAGTTTTTAAATAGTTAAATAATGCATAAAGCAGCAATTGTGTGATAAATTTTGTTATAACTTCGGCATGCACGAAGACGTAAAATTTAGTATTTCTTCCTCAAGGCCACGAAAATATCCGGTTAAATTTGAGGTTCTTGGTCAAAATGCGTTGTTTCCAATCGTAACCAAGAGACTGTTATTTATTTATTAACGGATTAACGTAAGATAAATAAAAAGACTGAACTGAGTGCAGAAGTATAGAGAAGGTGGTCCCGCTGTCTCATATTTAATGTTTTTGTATGAACATTTCTTGTTCCTCTTGATGGTTTGAATTTTTTTGCATGCTGTTTTATTATAATCCAGTACACGCGTTCCAAGCTTGCTGCTAATCATCAGTTAAACGTAACATTACTTCTTTTTTTGCAGGAACGAGGTACTTACGCGATGTTAAGCAAACATAAACACATTTTGGTGAGAACTGGCAAGCCGTAAAATTGAATTCCAATAAGAACAAATTAAATGCACGGTTTGGCTGGTTGAATTGGTAAAAAGCGTGAAGAGATATTTGTTCTGTATCGCTTGTTAATTTCTAATCAGAATTTAATTTCGATTCAACATAACAAGCAGCTCTGGCATTTGTGTAATACCCAGTACTATGTAGTTTTACAGTTCAGCAAGGATTTAAATGGTTAGCGATATGTTCAAATAGGTATTTAATTTCATAATTTAAATCATTATTTTTTAATTGCATAAATAATTACTAGTGGAAAATTTAATAAATCTGCAATTTTTTACGTTTAACCAAGTTGACCTAGTCATACGTTGTTGTTTTAGAAGAAAATACGATAACAATACCGAGTTTCAATCAAGTAATCACAAGGTTATTGCTGATCGAATTTAAATTGATAATCTAATGTCTGTGTGGTCTGTTAACATCAAACAATTAACTATTACTATTTAGATCATAAATTTACAATTTTCCAAATTAGAAATTACTCGACAGATAGGAATGTGACAATTTTGAGCGATTAAAAAATTAGTAACTTCATTCGATTATTTCTTCTCAGACTCTTTTTCCACAAATATAATGCAAACTTTTACGAAATATATTCGGATTTCCGTTAGAACACCATTATTTATGCAAAATAAATCCTTGAATTGACGTAATTCATACATAATTGTACACTACACATTGCATTTTTCGATCCTACAATGCAAATATATCAGAACAAACAAATACTGGAAGACTGCAAATTTGACGTCTGGTAACTTTGGAATAAATTTGAATTACCGGTTTCGCTTTTATAGCATATCCAGGTTCTCCACGTTATAAATTTAAAATAAGTAGAAGTTCGGTAAAAATTTAACTTTGGCGCTAGTCCGCCCCTGCAATAGCTTTGGAATCGAGAAAAATTTGTTACGGTTTTCTATTCTTCCATGAAGATCAGATAAAAAAATTGGGTTTGAAAAATGAACCAAAAATTTAAGAGTATATTATTTATAAATTTATCGTGCGCGAACATAAACATGACAGTGAAAATGTAGTTGTAATTTTTTCCATTAATTATTTTGTAGTAAAACCATTACTAATTGGTAGATGTAGCATAAAATATTTTAATAATTTTTTTCTATTCGTTCACGTCAATTATGCGCCTTTGATCTTTAAAAGCTCATAGATATTGTTAGATAAATTAAGATAACCGGGAACATTTTTGAAAATGCTTAACGTGTAATAGATCTTTCGACAAATTTACAGCTTCGACTATGAAAGTTGAAAAAATAAATAGAATCGTGTTCGAGTGTTTAATTGTCCGTAATAATAAAACTTTTCCTCGAGGTGTCTAGTCGAATAAATTATATGAAGTCACGATCGAAAGATGTAAAGAATTGCTTATTGACAGCAATCCTTCGGGCACGTCACGAGTGCTCCAGTTGCTGGCAACCGCAGTTTCATACTTGATGATTTTGGAATTTCATTGTATGCATTACCGGCCATGCAGCTTTGCATTATTTTCAAGTCATGTCTTGGCAACTCAAATTAAAGTTTATCTCGAGGTGCCAATATTGATAGTCGGACATGAAGAAGATTTAAATACATCAATTTTATGACCTTGTGGTGACTGGTGGATAATTTGTGGCGAGTTAATCTCATTAATTTAACAACCACTGTATCCGTTTTCTCCGCGGGCTCAATGCACAATAGCAACCTTTCGAATTATTTTCATCAAAAACTTTACGCCGTCTTACAGGATTCACGTCCACGAGATTAAAGCTACTGATCTCTTCTAGGAAAGGTTGTAGAAAGTTGCAGAAACTATTTGAATTACATAACCACTTGACAGTTACGCGAGATTTGTTCTGTTATTACGTCATTTAAACGTGTCAGGAATACGTTAAAAGGACGTGCTCACTCACATTCATGTATACAACTCATTGTTCGATAAGCAATTGCTTCTTAAGTAGCTGTTCATACAGAATACAAATTCTTACACACAAAATTTATAATCTTCCTACCTCACAATATTTATTTCAGCTCGTTAGTTGGATCGTTTCTGAAAAGATTGAAACGGAAGAAATTGAATTTAATTTCTCATGAAATTAGGTGACGCGCATAAATTGCGCTCTATTAACGAGATTCGCGTAGGATATTTGACTATAATTTAAAAACCTCACTGAATGGTTCTTATGTGTGTGTAACACATATGGAATTTTTTTTTCAAAAATTTTTAATCCAAAACACCAAAAATTAATGTTTTAAATTTATACTAAAAATAATGATTAGTTTAAACGCTCATTTATGGTCACTTGGTGTGTTTTTCCAAAAACTGAATTTTCGTCGTTTGTTTCTTGGTCTCTTATAAGCTCTTGGATCCTTTGACGATTTAAACCAAACTTGACAAACAAGCCCAGTTTTTCAGTAGCAGGTTAAACCAAAAAGTGTGGGTTAACCAATGATATTGCGTAAAAAAGAGCTTTTCAACGCATTTCATTGTTTAACCCAAATTTTTTGGTTTAACAAATAACAAATTTTTGATACAACATTTCTCGTCGGCGCTTATGGGAAGTCTAACTAATAAGTGGTAAACATTTGACAGTCAGGTAATTTTTGTTTTAAAAATTATTTGAAATTTCAAAATACATCACTGATGACGATGAAAGCCTGAAAGTGAAAAATTGTCGAATAATTTTCACTTTTCAACAGACCGGCTAAGTGCGGTAAGTTTAAAAAATAATTTAAAGTTGTTTTCTTTTAATGCAGAAAAATACAGTGTGTCATTTCAAAAGTCACAATTTATCTTGAAAAGAATTTTCAAATGAACGACAATTTTTCACTTTCACCTTGTAGATGTTTAAATGTGATTCAAGATTCATTTTAATTTATTCAACTTCCGGCTTAACACGAAAGGCTGATCGTTATCGGTAATGCAATTTTAAAAAACAAAAATTACCTGTTGTCAAATGTTTCGCACTTATCTTCTTCTGGGCGCTGACCAGAAACGTTAGATCAAAAATTTATTATTTGTGTGTGTAAATTTTCCACTTGTGTGAAAATTTTTTGGGTTGCCGATGTAATAATTTTTGCTCGAGTTTCTTGAAGAATCAAACGTGAAGATAGGGTAAGTTTTTGTGACGTAAAAATTGCAAGAAAATTTTGTAAATGACTCACCATTTGGACAAACTTAATTTTGCAAGTTTTAATTTGTTGGCTTTCTTCAAACTTGGTTTTTACCAAAACGACTGTGGTTTTGGTGATCTTTCCATATAAAATATTTAAAAATTAACACAGATTTTTGTTTTGCAGAATTCCATTCGGCCGCTAACTTCGTGTCATGACGTAATATTGTCGAACTGCAGATTGACAGATAAAATGTTACTTGGGTGCAGACGACGTCATTTCGAAGAGGGAAATTTAGTCAGCATCAAATCGATTTTCTGAAGAACTACAAGAACCAAGAAGGTAAGTTAAAAACTATTAGTTATTTGTATTGTAAAGAAACTGTTGTAAATAACTCGGCATTTGCACAAGCTTAATTTTCAAGTTTCAATTTTTTGACATTCCTCAAACTTGGATTTTTAGCAAACCGATTGTGGTTGCGGTGATCTTTCTAAAATGAAAATATAATTCAGATTTTTGTATTGCAGATTCATATTCGGCCGTTATTGCTTTGCTAAATTAAAAATAAATAGTTATTTGTATGGAAAAGAAAATTTTCCGTAAAACTCAATTCGGGTGGTTTTGTATGACGGTCGGAATTTTGAAACGCAGTCCTTTTTTAAATTCCAACGGGCGGTGTGACGTGGAACATTTAATATTTTATTGTGCAATAAATTATTAGTCACTTGTTTAAATACTGGTTTTCGGTTTTTCGACAAATTGGATGGTGGATTTTTCCGGAAAACTTTTGGAACAATAAGAAAGTAAGTCAATTCTTTTTCACCTTCAAAAATGTATTTGGTGGAAGCAAATTTTGCATTGCCACAAGTGTGATTTTGATTTTATTTTCATGCCTAAAATTTTATATTTTGCAAGAATTCGTTTTTAATTGTGGAAAACTTCGTTCTGTTTTCGCGGTCGGAAATTTTGTGGAAAAACTTTTAAATAATCGCGATTCATTTTTGATTTAATCTTGGTGTTAACCTCAGTGATCAGTGTTCATTAAAAAATTTCGTTTGTGGCCGTTAAAAATTTGTGCGCGAGTTGAACTTGTCTTTAGTGTCCAGGGATGGAATTGGACGAAAGACGAGGATTATTGCTGCAGGATTATGGTAATAAAGGTAAGTTGGATTACGAACACCAACTGAAAAAAATAAATGTTAATACTTCTTTTATTTTTATAGGTAGGCTCCCCATCGTGGGTTTGTCAATAATTGGGCTAATCAAAAAATTTTGAGTGATGTAGCAGTGAATTATTGTGGAATAGTGTGAAAACTAAATTGATACGTTAAGGAAACTTTAGTTTTTCCTTAATTACCTTAACCATTATGTTCCATATTAGGAACAACTGAGATTTCATACAATTAATATTATTGGATGCTTTTCTTTTTCAGGTGGTCCACAATCTTTCGTGAAACATTTACTTATACTAATCTTGAAATTCAATTTTTTCCATTACAGATAAGTTGTGCGGGATTCGCGTACGTGAAAATCGTAGTTACTTCGGTCGGTTTCCGCGGTCGGTAGTGTAGTGTCGAGTACGAAATTTTGTGGAAAAGCTTGATGGAAGCTTTAAATAATCGCGATTCAATTTTGATTTAAATCTTGTTTTTAATAGCAGTGGTCAGTATTCATTAAAAAAAATTTTCGTGGCCGTGTAAAAATTGTGAAAGTGTTCAAACATGCACTATTTGGTGTCCTAGAATGGAATTGGAGGAGAGACGGGTTTATTGCAGCAGGAATATAGGGATAAAGGTAAGTTCGATAGAAACCTTGAAATGAAAATATAAATGTTAATAATTTTTTCCTTCTTGTTACAGGTAGGTTCACTTCGTGGGTTCGTCAATAATTAAGGGTACTAAACAACCTCAACCTTGTTCTCCAAGTGTTTGATTTAGGCGTTTTAGGTAAAATTTTCTACTTTTGCTATTTTCTAAACGAAAATATTTTCGTAAAATCGATTTATAATATAAGAAATTATACTTAATAAATATCCAAACTTTTCTCTCTGTCTGAGAAATAATAAATGTTAGTTCAAGTTCGGCTATTATAACACAAAACAATAAAAAGTAGTTTCTCAAGAAAAGTTTTGCCATCTTCAAAAATGAGAAAAAAATTTTTCAGTTTTTGCCAACATAGCGGTTAAAGTAAGCATCTAACAAAAAATTTATGTTATATTTTTTTGGAGTTATGTTACAGTTCTTCAAAAATCAGCATCCCAGAATTGGTAAATTTGAGAATTTCGGTCACATTTCACCTGGTCTTTTTGAAGTACTGTAACTAGAAAACTACCAGGACTAGAAGACTGTTTTTGGTCTCAAATATTAGCTTTAATGTAGTTTAAAAAGATACAAAATAAATATTCTGTCAGGCGCTTACTTTGACCTCCATCTTCGATAAACTGAAAAAAGTGAAAATATTTTTTGTTGAAAAGCTTCTGGAAATTCATCCGGGTATCACCCATACAATATATAAAAAATATCGTCACTTCTGCCGCAATACCTCCAATCATCAGCACACCAAATTTTATCAATACCATCTCACGTGGTGGGTTTTTCATAAAACTGAATATTTCTTCGTTTGTTTCTTCGTCTCTTATACGCTCTTGGATCCTTTGACGATTTAAACCAAACTTGACAAACAAGCCCAGTTTTTCAGTAGCAGGTTAAACCAAAAAGTGTGGGTTAACCAATGATATTGCGTAAAAAACATCTTTTCAACGCATTTCATTGTTTAACCCAAATTTTTTTGTTTAACCTGCAACTGAAATACTTGGCCTAACTCAGTAGGACTTGGGAAAGGTTATTGTCAATGGCGGATTTACCATTTGAGAGGCTCCAGGAGTAATTTAATTTTGAGACCCACTCTAAATATTTTTACTACTCACATCAGTTGTTATTTTATATTGGTTAATTTTCAATGTGTTTTCCCTATGCCTCAATCTCTACGCTGTGATAATTATTAATTAATTATTTTCATTACAAAAAAAGTTAGATAAAATCACTTTAATTTATTTTGAGAGCTGAATTTTGAGGTCCCCTGTATTTATGAGGCCCAGGCGCGCGCCTCTTGCGACTGTTCGGAAATCCGCCATTGGCTATTGTTTAATGTATTTATGACTAGTATTCGTTATGACTAGTGTGAAAACGCGGATGGTATGCAAATGGACAATTTCATAAATCTGGGATAAGGCTCGGAATGGAGCAAATGCTCGGTTAGGATGACACGGGGACTACGAAAAGTTTTCGTATGCAGTAAATTTAAAGGGGTTTAGAAAGAAGAAACTTAAGACAAATCACGCAGTGTCAATTGTTACAGACCGGGGGAGGGGGGGACATGGAGTATTCTCAGTCTGATATCAGGTAAAGATTCATTTGCTTTAAGTGAATTAATGCGTGTCAGTTACCAGTTATTTGCAAATAAGATTATCAGTGATCTACAAGTTAAGGCCGGGAAGTACTACGGCCCAAGGCAGTATTTACCCCCCTCCTGAAAATTTAGTCTTAATATTTAACTTTTGAACTGATGGGGGGTATTTCATGGATATTGCTAGGATAAGCGCCTTATCTAAGACCTCGTAGACTCAGAAATGCGGAGGGAGGTGAGCGAATAATTTTGAGCTCCCAGAATTATAAATTCTAAGAAGAATAATAATTGATTATAATTAACTAAAAAAAAGTTGTCATCTGGGCACAAGTTCTGAATCTGGGAGAGATTTAATTTGGAAATCTATTAATCTTTTTTATACAATTGCAGGTTCAATTTGTTAATATTGTTGATTCGTTCTGCCTGAGGGGTATTCCATACCCCCTAGACCCCCCGGTCTGCAACTATTTAACATGATTTTTTGTTTCTGGATAGAGAACACATAAATGAAAACTCTGAAAAAGGTAAAGAAAAAGATCTCGACATATTAATGAACGAAGGTGAAATAAAGTATAAAAAATATGGGAATTCTAGCCTGAAGTTCTTGTTTGATAATTTTTAAAAATTCACTATATTTATGAAAAATTTCATAGCATTAATGAAAGAAATTCATTATTTTTATGAAGAGTTCATTATAGTTATGACTTATTATATTGTTTTAATAAATTCGTTCATTGTATTTATGAAAGGTTCATTGGTAGAATTTTTTTTTCGGTGTAAGACAATGATCAAGCAATTATCAGGCTTGTATAGAAACAAATTCCAAACGACCATGAAACTGACAACGTGCAGCTAACTGGCGAATGCTCATACAATGATGTTGTAATTTCGTATTAAGCTTAAAAGTTTTTGTAACCAAACTTAAAAGCAGTAAAACAAATTTTTGAATTTCAAAATATTGCAGCAAAAATTTATTGTTAATTTCAGTTAAAATCTCACCAAATTTTCCAGATGAAAATTAATTACCGAACAAAATTTTGAATATGGCAATGACTTAACTAATGAAAATGACAACACAGAGCAATAAATTTATTTTATATGAAGTGTTGATGATTCAGTGTAGCGTACAGACGTTTTAGCAATAAGTTGTAAACTTAATTTTTTTTCAAGGTTAATTTTTCATGTTTGAGTAGATTATGTAGATTTCATGACTCTTAAAAGTTTTATTTATGCATAATTAGTTAAATACATGTGGTATATGCAAAATAGAGCAGCCATGCATGAATTTTATGCATGCCAAAATATACTTCGTTTTTCCTAACGCCGTATTTGGAATTGGAAACTCTTTGATGGCCAACACTAAAACTGCAAATGAAATACCGACAAAAATCAATTAATATTTATTATCAAACATAAAAGTATTGTGAAAACATTTTATCGGCACGGATTTTAACAAAAAAAAAATTTCATTTTGTTCCTCCTGCAAATGCATTTTTTATACGCCTAATGTAATATCGTCCAATTACAGCACACACCTACCCAAAAAATAATTCAAGATTGCTCGATACACCTAAAAGTTTTCCAAACTTTTCCTTCTCGCCAAATAAAAATTTTATACATTTATCATACATTTATAAATTATTAATTCATACCCAAAGTTTTTTTTATCTTCTATAAAAATAGAAGACAATTGACGAAATTTTGCTAAAAGCTCGACGAAATCCATTATGGAGTTTGCAGTTTTGGCATTTTTATGATAATGGATTTTAATAGTTTATTATGAAAAATAAAATGATGTATTTTGAGTGACCGGAACTTCCATTTAAATAAAATATTAATAAAATAAAATTTAAAAAATGAAATTATGATTTTGGCTGCAACATATTGGTCACAGTCCAAATATTGACACAGGGTATGTCGTTGTTTGTTAACGATTTGACTGCTATGGTCTGATTTTGAACGTTTACGAGTTCATGGACATAGCTGACCACTGGACAAATATAGTGGCTATGAAACTATTTACTTATGAAAATTTAGGCGCAGTGCGTAATATTTCACTATTTACCATTCACACGGATTCTCATGAGCTTATGTTCGTTACTTACTTAAGTAGCTTACGGGAGTATTTAACTTACAAACACGAACTCGGGATTATTTGTATTTTTAACATCGATTAAAATTTTTGTCACATTTTTTGAATAATAATTTCTACAAATTACTTCTAAATTACCAAAATGCTATAGATATCCGGAGATGTTGATGGAAATGTGAGAAATTAATGGACTAACTGCACTTCAAATTAAAATTTTAAAAGCATTCAATTTAACTTAGGGTATCATTAAAATTTATTGTTATTAGAGACTGAAGAAAAGTTGGTCAAATTAGAAAAAGTTGAAATGTACATTTTTGTGTCTTGTGGAAATGTTCAACAATTAAATTTTTATATCACTAAAATTTAAAAATGTTCAGACCAGATAAGTAAACAAAAAGTTGTCTATTTAGACTTTTTTTATTATTAAGCAGCTCCACGACTGGCAGCAGTCATCAACCCAAGGAAACTAACAATTTAACGTGCCCTCCGAAGCACTGATATATTAAGGAGCAAGGCCCGGATTTCAATTGTCTTAAAAATGGCAGAATATGATAATTTTTTTCTTATTAAATATAATAATGAAGATGAGCTATTTTAAATATGATATACTTTTGATAATAAGACAATAAAAATAATAAAAAATAAATTAAAAAGAAGATATAACAAAGAAGAAAAAAAACTTTGACATTAATTAAAAGTTTAAATACAGAAACGGACCGAAGGGAAGCTTTGGGGGGGGGGAGTAATTTTGGATGATAATAAAAATTAATTATACTTAATAATAGTTTGGATTTTGAACGTGAGTAAAAAAGTAATAGTTTTTGAAGGAAATAAATGAGAAAGTTTTGAATGGATGGAGTTTGTACAAAATTTAAATTAACCTGACTTAAATTTATTGTGATTAGAAAAACGATTGGTTAAAATTCGAAAATAATTGATTATGGAATAAATGAATTTAGAAATTTGGCTTGTAAATATTTAAATTCGATTTAAATGAATATACTACTAGGTAGGTATTATCAAAAGTGATTTTGAAGTAATTTTGATAGGTGAATTTAAATTGAGAAAAGGTTATAAAGATGGTTAATGATTAGAATAAGTTTGTGTATATTTATAACGATGATAACTTGGTAGATTTATGATGTGCAGGTGATTGATTTCAATTTTGATTTATTATGTTTCTAATTTATGACAATACGCTGATGATATCTGGGGGGAAGGGTTGATTTTATTAATTGGAATTTTGAATTGAAGAATGAATTTTTTTGTAATATTTACATTTGTGTTTGTATTCTTTCTGGCGTTCGATCTTTTTGCAATTTTCTGGATATTAGGTTAAATCTTAACTGCATACCAAGATTCTCTACAGAAGCTTGATTCGAAGGCTGCTCATTATAAAAGATAATTAACCATTTTAATTTTGTAATATAGATTAGTCATTGTTGTGCCTCAGTAGTCGTTGCGGAAATACATTATGACGATTATCAATCAATCGTTTATAATCACATACTCTGCAATCTTTTGTATTTATATTATTTCATTATTCACGATTGGAGACGTAAAGTGAAACAATGCCTTAGGTCGTACATTATCCAAGGTATTTACATAACCACATCAATCAGATAAAAGTAATTGTTGATTATATGGTACACAATATAATAAAATAATAAAATCATTTACTTTTTCAATTAATTTTTATTAAAAAAAATAATAAAAAAATAATAAAGTCACTTTAGTTTAGAAATCGATTTTTTTAAGTCCAGTAGCAATTTTCAATTTCCTTTCCGATATTTATTTCTTTTTTTAGTATTAATAAATATGTTATTTACCTATTTAAAATTTCTGATTGAATTTTTATCTGATAAAATAAAAATACATAACAGGTTTTGATGGTTCTAAATTACTATTATTATAATGCATACAAGAGAAACGTTTTATTTATGATATTAATTTTTAGGATTGTGACTTACAGAAAAATTTCTATTATGTTTCTTAAAAAAAAATGAAAAAGTAAATGCCACACATCGCGAGGCATGTTCCAAATAATAAAAAATAATTTAATTCGTATGGAATTTTACAGGAGACGCGTTATCAATTTTTTAAGCACAGAAACAAAGTAACAAAAAATAAAAAATTCAAAAACAAGTTTGTTGTCGTCGATTTAATGAACTCACGATTTGATAGGTTCGATCTAAGAGGACAATTAAAGATAATTTTTCAAAAGTTTACCTCGATTTTAACAACTTCAAAGTGACTGATTGACGGTTCCGACACTTTGATGTAACCAAATTAATGTTTGTCGTGAAATTTAAATGGCAGTTTGAGTAATCTGACGAATCTTGCATTATTTAACTTTTTAAATAAATTCTTCATTTGGCCACAGAAAAATAGTTAAAAGTTAAAAATTTTAATTAAAGTCCGGTTCGAAGACGAAAATGCTGCAAATTGCTGGTGCGACTCGGAGCGAATTTCCTCACCGTGGGTAAAACGGAAAATTTTGAGATAATATAAAAATTAATATTACCAGATGGTCATGCAATATTTACCGTACATAAAAAAAGGAAATAAATGATATTGCCTTGACATAAAATTTATTATTAGTTACCATATCTTACTAAGCTCTTCAAGTTGTTTTAATAAATGTTCCGTTCTGATTATTATCTAATAATATACATCTTTTTCTTTATTAATGGAAGTTTGAGAAATATGCAGATTTTATTCTGACATTTTTATGATTCTTATAGAAACAAGAATGACAAAAGATACAATCAAAATTTAATTTTCTAGATAACACGATAAACCAAAACCATGCGGTAAAAACTCAAATTTGTCAGAACGATTTTTATGCCACTTGTAGGTCAAAAACCGCGGTTGCTGTTTACAAATTTTCATTTAAATCCAAAAATGCGAAACCTTGGATAAAGGAAATCCTGCATACTTACACGCAAAAATGCTATAAAATCATTCGCATTTCTATGAAGTTAATTTCTTCAAGAGTTATGGCCATTTGGAAGGATTGCATGCTTGAACTGAAGATTTTCTTATCTGCCAATCTATACAGGGTCGTAGGAAGGCAGGGTAAGATTGCAAAAAATATGGTGGTAAAAGTATTTGAATTTTTTTGGGAAAATTCATAGAAAGCACCTAGAACTTACTTAGCTACGACACTGGATGATTGTACACCAGATAATAAATTATGCCAATAATGAAAATTATAAAATATTTACAACTTATCGAGTAATAATATTCAATGAGTCGATAATCGAAATACATTATGTTCAATGTATTTAATTCGATAAGCACTTACGTACGTATAAAATAAACGGAGAAAACTATTACAAAATTAAAAATCAATAAATAAATGATTAGTTGACAAACTAAACAAATTGAAATTCATTAAAATAATAAACGTAACAACGAAGCAAAATTGCATGTGTGGTTTTCAATGAGCGAAAGAATTTTATTGGCTATAAATTTTGAACTTCTATCTTTTGATATGTATTTTTTCCATTGTATTAATGTATTAGTTCATTGTATTTAGAGTTCCATAAATAAGTTGATTGATTGGAAAACTGCCTCTCGCAGAACAAAATCAGGAGCAATACTGAAGTGCTGGCCAAGGCTGGACAAAAGCAAATTCAAATGGATTTGAATTATTTTGTCACTTCTCTGTATCAGGCCCAATAAGAGAAGCTTTGCTGGAAAACATCTTGTTTGATTTACATCCTTAACTTGGTCCTCCAGTTGAAATGGTTTGAGGAGTGATATCTCTGGATGCCGTTTTGGTATCGATAATAAAACGTAATTTTCAGAAAAAAATAAATTGGTGTGAAATATTTAATTTTTTAGCGGTTGGCAATGTTGCAAAATTAAGTGTATATAATAAGAGTCTTGCAGCTATTGTAAATATATTAATGTTTTGTATTCGACAATTGAAAATTTAGAAAAATGAGTTTCTCCAGTGACGAAGTTAACTTCCTGATCTACCAATACCTGAAGGAATCGAACTTTATCCATTCCTTATACGCTTTTGCGTCGGAGGCAAAGGTTTCGGAATCCAACTTAAATTTATTAGAAGTTCCAACGGCATCTTTGATCAATATTTTGCAGAAAGGTCTTCAATATGTTGAAATACAACAAACCATAGATGTCGATGGCAATGTAATAAAGCTGCCTGGAAAGTTAAGTTTACTTGATGCTGCAAAGGAAGCCGGAATTAAAAAAAGTGAAGAAGAGAGTCCGCAAGATTTCAGAAAAAACGATGAACATGTTATTGACGTCAACGACAACGAAATTGAAGAGGTTGGATGTTCAACAATAAACATACCTGAGTCTTGTGTTACAACGTTTAACGGGCACAAGTCGAAAGCGTATAGTTGTGCATGGAATCCAACAGTACACTTTTTGGCAAGCGGTTCTAGCGATAGCACTGTTCGGATTTGGGATGTATCTGATAATGCTTCAAATCAGGAAGAATTAATTTTTACGCATTGTCCAGAAATGAATAATGAAGAAATTCCCAAGAATAAAGATATAACTTGTTTAGATTGGAATCGTTCTGGAAAATCTTTAGCCGTAGGAACTTACGACGGTCATCTTCACATATGGACAACGGAAAACAGTTTATCGTATACTGTAGGACAACACAACGGCCCAATTTTTGCGGTAAAATGGAACAAGAAGGGAAATTACCTTTTATCCGGAGGAGGTGATTGTATTACAAGAATTTGGCAAGTAAATGCTGTCCGTAAATGTTTTCAGGAATTTTGTTTACATTCTGCTCCTATTATGGACATTGCTTGGAAAACAAATGATACTTTTGCTAGTTGCTCTGCGGATAAGTTCATTTACGTCTGCAAGTTAAGTAACCGACGACCCCTCAAAAAGTTCGAAGGTCATACTAATGAAATTAATGCCATTGAGTGGAACCCCCAACGTAAGCTCTTGGCTTCTTGTTCTGATGACAAAACGGTAAAAGTTTGGTGTATGAAACAAGACAATTGCGTGATTGATTTCCAAGGTCATACTAAAGAAATTTATACCTTAAAATGGTCGCCTACAGGTTCTGGTACTAAAAATCCAAATAAAGAATTGGTACTTGCATCTGCTAGTTGTGATACCACTGTACGATTATGGGATGTGGAAAGACATTTATGGATTCGTACATTGACAAGACACACTGAAGAAGTTTATACGATGGATTTTAGTCCAGATGGAAAGTTTCTAGCAACCGGTGGAAGAGATAAATTTGTTTACGTTTGGTCCGTTGAAAATGGACAGTTGGTGTATAGTTTTAAGGCAAGCGCAGGAATTAACGACATTGCTTGGAATTCCATTGGAGATCGAATTGCTGTCAGCGCTTCCGATGGTAGCGTTTTTGTTCTAGACTTACGTAAAATGTAAAAACACCATTTTTGAAATAAAAAAAATAATATATCATAATTATGTTTGTTAATTTATTTATTTTCTACCGTCCTGAAAGGTGCACTTTCGACGTCACAAATGACAGTCATATACTGGTGTTGAAAGTAATTTGCAGGTATTGAAATTGATCTATTTCCAACACTAGAAATGCAATTAAATATATTGGTAATAATTTTAATACTATTAAGGTAATGGAAGCTCTCTGATTGGTTTTTAATTAACAAATCCCGATTTGGTTTAAGATAATAATTAAAAATAAAAGCCACAGAAGAGTAGCAAATCTAAACTAAAATTTTGATTTTATGTAATACAATTTTTTAATTGCTACTTTAAAATGGCCATTTATTATGGTAAAATAGCTCAGAGAGCTTGAATTATATATAAAAGTTTGAAAATCTTATTTTTGCTCATCTTTTTTCTAGTAATTCACTGTCTTGAAATTTTCCTTTATTTTAAAAGGAATTCCAGTGATATGTATGGAATTTTAGCGAACAAATTCCTCAGGGATTGCAGGGTTATGTACCTCGAGATTCTAAGCCTTTATTGTCTAATATCAACGGCTTTCAAGATGAACGACTTTTATATATTTTTGTGCTTTTCTTGAAAACTGTAAACTGTCGAAAACTTATTTTTAATAATCAAATTAAAATTACAAAATAAAATAATTCAAGTTAAATAGTATATTATACGAGGGAAAAAGGTCACGTTACAATTTTTGACGTTCTCCATCGGGAATTTTAAACGCACTATTTCATGAATCAACTAATTCAGTTGATGTTAAATAATATGTTGTTGTTGAGTTCGTTTTTTTTTCTATGTGCGGATGTACAACAGAATATCTGCCCTGTATCTTAAGTTTATCATTTAAAAATATGCTACGTTAATTAATTTTTTTGAAAATATACAATGACATTTCGAACTGGAATGTCCGGTCACCGACCGATGTGGTGCCACTTTTCGGCTACATTTGAAAATATTGGAGAAATAAAAACACAAAGTTTCTATGTATGTATGGCTGTCCCAAGCGTGGATAAAGGGGAGTAAGGGGGCAACTACCCCCTCCATGAATCTTAAAAGAATTCCGTTAAATGCACCAAAAATAAAAATTTTAAAAATATTTCCTTCTTTCCTCCTGCATTTGAAATTAAATTAAAATAAGGGAATTCCAGTAAATTTTTTCTGAAGATATTCAATTACTTTCTCCATGGATTTTGGCTGGATGGTTTTGGATATTGTTTAGGTGACATAAGAAGGTTTAATATAATACGTTGATTTGGGGGGGGGGGGGATTTCCTTAGGTTAGAAGCAGTTTTGCCATAGACTGTGCATAAATGATCAACCTGGCTGAAACCAAGATGATTTACTAGGGAAAGCAATAAATTAATGGGGTGGTTTTCCATTGTCTTCCCCATAATCCAGTCTAGAAATTTTTATATCACATCAGTGTATTCGCTTCGTGGTCGTCTGGTGTTAATATTTCATTTGTTAATTTTTACACAGATAGGTAGATAAATTAAGGCTATTATAAATGTTAATTTCCAATTCCATTGGAATTTTTAAATTGGCCTTTCATCAACCTCCTGAAAACAGCTATCAGGATTCACTGACTTTATAATTTTTTTATATTAAGTCTTATTTCAATAAAGTGTACCTGATTGATTGAGCTGAGAAACTAAGACATTCCGGTAAATCAAGGGTCACACCAAGCCGCATCTATGGCTTCTCATTTGTAAATGTTATTTTTAGTCCAAAGCTGAGAGCTTAGCAGCATAATTGCATAGAAAAATATACAAAATGTATTTCGATCATTGACCTGTTCATCGAATTTTTCTTAATTTTAAAACTCGAGAAAAAATGTGTCCCAAAAAACATGTAAAAAATCCTTTTTCCATTAGGAACTTTCTAATTTTCTGTTTGCAAAAATTAGCAATTCAAACAATTTCTAGTCGGAAGCTTTTGGTATTGAATTAAAATGTTAATGTAATTAATAAGATTAAGCACCTAAAATATTCAAAAAATTTTAACATCTTGATATTCTTATAACACGTTTTGAGTCAAAATTTCGAGTAATTTGAAAGTTAAATTATACTCGTATATTACGTAGTTATATGGGTACCAGGTTTCAAATTATAGACAATTACTAGAAAGATCTAAAGATCATGGTGTCAATGATATAATTTCTGAATAGCATCCACGATATAAATTATGGTAGAATTTTTGATATTTTAAGCACAGCTAATAGAAGATGATTATCCAAAAATTGGCCAATAATTAATTGGATTTTTGGCGAGTTTTGTATTTTAATGAAAGTCTATCAGCTATATGGATCTGCTTACTAATGAATAACGATTTTATATGGAAATCACTTAAGACCATAAAAATTGGAATGCTATTTACGAAAACATACGTTAATTGCTCGACCTATTGTACCCAAGTTGGATATATAAAAGTAGCAATGATTAATTAAGGTTGGTGTCATTATAAGGAAAAATAGAAATGATTAAATGGCACTCTTAAATTATCATAATAGACTGACCAGGAATTAAATTTACCAAGTCATCGATCAATGAAGTGAAGTGTCTACCGTGCAACAAAACGGCAGCTGTGATGGTCACCACACTAGTGGACGAGGAGACAGCGTTCAACTCCTGCAAGATGAATGTACACTTCATGTGCACTGATATACTACGATAAGAAAACAAGAGACTTGATGTTTTTTACTAGGCAAACACATATTTCAAGTGAAAACACAAGGAAGGAAATATTTCGATGTAGATAAGATAAATGCAGGTTATGTGAACGACCCTCACCCGCCGAATGCATTTTGCAGTTTTCGTAGATTTTAAATTTCGTAGAACCAGTTTGCATACATTTTTGATCACAAATCACAAAAATACAATTGTTGTTCGTTCACATAAAAATATGTGACTAACAAACATTAAATCGGACCACATAGTGTTTTAAATTTTGAATTTTTGACTACCATAAAGTTACAACACGATAAAAGCTAATGGAAGAATAAGCACAAGTCACCTATAAATATAAAAATAAATGCACGTTTACTTTAATAGACTTAATAAACAAGGTAGCTTACTTACATTTGAGTTGTTCAAACAGTTTTGTAAGCTTTCCGACAAGCGTGCCCCGACTATTATGGCACAAATTTGTTACTTGAGCAACCTAATTTTTTTCCACAAATCTCCAGAATAAAGCAGAAACTTCTCAATCGAGAATAAAAAATGGAATTCAGTTCTAATTATGTAAACTAACGCCAAGTCTGCAGGTCAAACTGCTTGGGTAATTTAGGGCAAGCGAAAGTATTCCAATAAATTTAATCGTTTCAACTGTAAACTTAAGAACCAGGTAGCAGAAAATAGTTCATTAGTATCCGAGGAGCTATAAATAAATTGATTTGCGAGTGTGCATGCATTTATCATACCAATCAAGTCCAAACAGACTTGAAAATTAAGAACTTGATTCGATGGGGGTCTCAAGTTCAAGGCTCAACATCTTAGACAATTGTTAGGTTTAAATTTAGACTACAAGTTTCTAAATTTAAAATTACACGCATTTTTTTTTAAATTAAATTTTTTATGCCCTTTCACCAAAATAATTTTGGGCGTTTCCAGTTTTTGTGGGGATATTGCAAGGGTTGGTGGAGGTTTAGGGAGAGACGAACCGAGGATTAAGGTGAGATAACGGGCACTTTGTGAAAATTAAAATTAAAAATGGAGTTTTTCCCGTACGATACGCGCCATTACAATCCAAATGTTTAATTCACAGTGTTAACCCATTTAGGTCAAATTGAATAATAAGTAAGACAATCGCAATTCTTTTTACACCTTCGTAGATAGAAAACAATATCCCATTAATAATTATGTAGACCAATCAAAACGTATTTTTCTTATTTTCACCGCCCATAGGAAATAGCTATCTATCAAATTATTTCCACGCAAATTTTTGCATCCTACATAGAATAAAATGTAGTAAAATGGTGTAAATATTTTAGTTCATGGTTGAACTCGAGCTTGTGTCGACGATTGTTCACGTTATGGCAACGTCACCAGGATGGTGACTCCTACGGTTATTTTTAGCAATGTCTCAGAGCAGAATGTTTAGCGATTCCTGCGCGGGTTTCGAGAATTGAGCTCGTGCCGGCCGCACGTCCAATCTACACCAGACGAGCCTACACTTACCCCGCAATCCGACCACAACTTGATTATTTACTTCCGAAGTTTTTCTTTATGATGCAATTTACGTAATCTATTTTGGTTTCTACTTGTCTGTGTCCATGCATTAATTTCCTTTTTTATTAGCAACTGTACCAGCTACCTCTCCTTGATTGCTTCCAATAATAGAACTATCGCTTCGACTAAATTGTCAATTGACTCTGTGACCTAACAGTAATTTCTTAAATACTCTACCTGTGACATTTCAAAATTTTATTTTCAATGACAACATCATTAATATCTCCAGCGTGCCGAATTTATTTCAATTCTGCAATTTAAAAAATGGACCACGATGGAAAGGTTCCGTTATTACGAGAAAATGCGTTGCAGATTGTTGAGAAGAATCCAGCTACGAACAGTCTGTTAGACAAATTACATTAGAATGATTTAATTGAATAATGTAATTTCGTCTAATTACAATAACATTTTATAGTGGTTTAGAAGTTAGGTCACATTATGTCATCGTTGATTGTCGTTTGTCATATTCATGTGAAAAGCAAATTGTTAAAAGAGTAATCCAATTTAACCAATTCATCTTGATGCAAAATTCTCTCCCAAAAACCATCAAGTTTATTTTTGAAACCATGGAAATCATAATAACTTTGAAATATTATTAACGATGCGGATTATGTATGTAGGTACAAGATTCAATTAGCTGGTTTAATATGTCTTCCTCTTTTTATTATGCTATTTACTTACGAAACTTGTTGCTTAAGTGCATTCCTGCACTTCCCGTAATCAATATTTTAATTATTCTGTATGTAAATTAAAAACACGAAATGAGTTAACCGAAGGATAATATAACGAAACAGACGTGATAGTACGTGTGGTCTGACAAAAACATTCAATTCTTGAATTTTTGCTATTTCAGCAAATATCATATTTGCTATAAAATTAATTGTCAGAACAACACTTAACTTTAAAGAGCTCCCCCCCCCCCATTGCCCTTAAGTTGCGCCTATGGGCTTAATCTATCTGAAGATATAACCACCTCAAATATATAGTTTGCGACATAATTGTCGTATTTGACGTTAAATTAACGTTTATATTACGTACGTTACGTTACGCTACGTTACCGAACGTAGAACCATCGTAGAAGGAGCAGTACTAAAAATGTTAAGATTTTAACATTTTTTTTAGTATTTTTAGTTGTACCTTTTAGTCATTCAACTATTTATTATTATGATATATACTTGTGATATAATTGGCCATTAGCATGAAAACTCAAAAAAAAATTTGGAATATTTGTCTTGCGAAGGTTATTTAAAAATTTATACTATTACAGACTGGAGGTCTGGGAAAATTTATTGAATACCTCCCAGTCTGATATAGTTCCGATGCAGTAAAGCATTACTTTTCCAACTATTATAAAATATAATAATATAATAATGTTATCGCGGTATTTGAGAATCGGAAAATTAAATACGTGGTCGTATACCTGTCTATTAAATTAACAGTTTTTTTTGGTGCATTGAATATAACAAATAATATCGATCGATTCGATCTTTTAATAAAGGAATTACCAATATATCTAATGAAACGTTTACTACACATACATATATGAGCATTGTATTATTTCAAGCGGTTGTAATTGGTCAATTACTTTGTGTATTATAGTTTATCGTCTGGCTTGCAAGTAAAGCTTGAGATTTTGCGATTATTTCAGCTGGAGACTTCACCTTAGGCATTTGATGCTTTCTAAAAGATATAAGAATGCATTTACTTTTTATTTTATTTATTAAGTTTCAAAACTATTGATTTGGTTTTGTATTTATTTTATTACCATAAAACCATAAAACTTACCATAATTGTACAAATTTTATAAAATTACGTCATCTATGTTTGACATCGTGACGTCGAAATGCGTGGACGTTGGCGGCGCCATATCCAGATACCTATAAGGAGTATTCGCTCACCTGTAGCCCGAACTTGTTTACTATATCAACATGTTTACTAAACATATGTCCGCTATGATTTTGTAATCAAGTGTAGGAGGTTACCGTTTGTCAGTTAACGAAAAAAATAATTGGATTGCCGATACTCATATTATCTTCATACGGAAGTCCAAGTCAAATTTGGTGTTATAGAAATCCTGAGCATCTAATTTAAATTTTAACCATATAAAGGATTTCTCAATTATAGTTTCCAGTAATCCTCTCGAAGCCTGGAGACGATTTTAACTTATTTTACATAATTTAATTTTTACTGATGGACCGACAACTTCAAAATCTAATTTTCAAATTTGAGCTTTCGTTTGAGGAAAATATTTTATAAATTCCTAGCTCGTTTTGATTAATTTACAAAAATTAACATAGCTATTCATAATAGCAATCAGCAACGTCAATATAACAAAGTGATAAAATGTTAGTAAAATTGATTTGATTATAAGCTTGATTGCATTCGATGACGTTTGTCACTGTATGAAATAATGAGGGAATTAATCAAAAATAAATTATTAAATTAGAACTTGTGGTATGACAAAGTGAAAAGAAAGTTGTTCCATACATAGTAGGTATATGCATAAATACCCACCCATTTCTATATTGAAATTAAAATAAAATAAATTATAAATAATATAAAGCATGATTTAATCTCTCTGCATATTATTTATTACTAATAAATGATATTTAATCCATATCATTTTAATTAATAATAATAATCAAACAAGTTAATCATTTAAAAAAGTTCAAATTTATCCTTGAGGTAATAGACCAGAACCAGAACATAAGCAAATCATATGAATTCAATAGTTCGGAAAAGTGAAATAATTTCTATAAAACATTTAAATTTCTGAAAAAGTATAGTGGAAGCCTTAAAAGGTTTTCTAAAATTCTTGCTTTTTATTCCGCAAGTTTCTCAACTTCCCAAAGTTTGTTTGGAAGTTGAAAAATATTTGCGAGAAAACCGTACTTCGGTTTAGGCGTTGGAAGGAATCATTAAACTAATAGAAATAAAACGCACGAAAAGAAGTTTAAAATGTTTAATAATATCTTCAAATACCGCCAACACAAAATTTTCGCACCACTACACTTGTAAATGTAGTTGAAAAAGTTAACCGAGATTTTATTTCTCACAAAAGAAACAAAAAATAAATAACGATGGATAAAATAGATAAATAAAGACATTACATTTCATGTATCGTTCAAAATTCAGTTAAAAAAGGTGGAAAACCCTAATGCGATTATTCGATTGGCTGTTTCCATCAGGTTAGCCCCGCCCACGGCGTGTTTTATAGTATTTTTTCGCCCATTAAATCAAATGCTGCAAGTATTTACCTGGAGTACACGTACCGTTAACAGAATGTATAGAAAACGCAGACTCTGATGTGAATTCGAGAAAAATTTAGAAATATGTTTTGTACAGGAGCGGCTCCCTATCGTCCTCCTTGTACCTGCCGCCACTGTAGTTTTATTATTTATTATCAATATTCAGTTATATTTATTCGAAAATGGCAACAGAATTGCGAAAGTTGACCTCAAAAAGGAAAAAAGAATTTTCATTTTGTTTTTTTTATATTTTATTTAAAACAAAAATTTAAATTTGAATCTCGGCGTTTGAAGAACATGGGGGCATTCTACATAATATACATTGAGACATTGATTTCCGAATATTTTAATTTCCTTGACAAAGGACGAAAACTTTAAAAGGATCAATGAATTTATTATATATCGAAATATTAAACTCCAGTTAAAGCTTCCCGAAGAAAAGCTATAAAATTTGGAGACACTTATCAAGATATCGTGTAGGATAATATTTTCCCAGTTCCATCTCCTAAAACAAAGACAAGCACCGCATAAATTTACATGATTGCATACAAAGAAAATTCCTGTCGAAAGCCACCTAAACACCATCAAACAAAAGCTTAAACAAGGATAATTGCAGCATTATAGAGAATTTACTGAGCCACTAAGTTATACAATTACAATTTAACATTTGAAGATCAGTTTGCGAATAAAATTTTGTAGAAAAACTTCTTAAAATACCGTCGCTCCAACAAAATTTGTATAAGAAAATTGGCAATTTTATTAAGAGTATTAAAATAGAAGAAACTATAAATTACCTACATTGAATATAAATAATTAAATCCTGAATTGCTGGCAAGCAATTTAAAACATAAAAATCCACTTTACATGCTTGGTTGAGTATGTAAACTCGAGTAATTGCTTAAATTATATACATTATAGAATAAACAAATTTATTTAATTGGAATTATTGTTGAAACCATTATTCTTAAACTTTTCTGATTGCTTTAATAAAAACAATAATAATATTTCATTTAATTAAATTATTATATTCAGAATGAATTGCTCAAGAGTGTAGAAAATTTCAAAAATTGCTCTTTTATTTTAATTAGTTTAAATGAATTAAGCAATTAATATTGTTCAAAAATAAATTTTAATTCGAATTGTATCGTAACCTCCATGGAGAAATCAATTTTAGTAAATTTTCATTAATTTGATTAGCGAATTAAGTTTAATTCTTTTGTCTGATTTTGGGTTTGCTTTCAAATTATCGGGTATCGATTTCACATTCTGATTGATGCTTATAGAAGCCAATTTGTTCTTCTATGTGTGTCTTAATTTTTGCCATTCCGTTTCCTTCATAAAAAATTAATCCGTGCTAATTTGGCTGCTCGCTAACTGAATAAATTATCAACTAATTATAAATTATGTTCTAAATTCATTGTAACCAAGAGTGTAAATTACAATGTACCTATAGGGCAAGGTTAGTGCTATAATGGAACCGTATGAAATATCGTTGCATTATGGAGTCTAAATAATGGAACCTAACTAAATAAACGGAAAGTCAAGATCAGCTCACCATTCACAAAGCTTAACATCCTACGCAACACGGGGCACAAATGACTTGTATCAAAAGAGACTGTTTAGGAAACTTGCTTTTAATGCAACAAGATAAAGGCTTGGTTAAGGTGGGGCACGCGCTAACAGGATAATGACGTCACTTTAACTCCGAAGAAGATACCCTCCTAATAAGTCCAGGACTTTTCGATTTCAAAATAAACCATATGTTACCAAAGTCGTTGACTTTTACATTTACATCCAACTTATTTGCCAAAAGCTTAAGGTTTTAGCTTGCTCCGACGAACAGACGAGAAGCTTTTATAAAAATCAAATTATTATAATGGAATTTTTTGGTAGTTTAATTTTTAATGACAAACTTTGATATTCAGATTTCAAAATTATGGAAGGCACCCAAAAATTATTTTATTTTAAATTGGCCGATATTAAGTCATTTAAATGGTTTTCCGAATTCGTCTGGAGTTTAATAAATTAAGTTATATTCTGTGCAAATCTCTCCGGACCAATTTATAAATATTTAAATTTTTTACCTAACTCTGTTTATAGCAATGCAGCCTAGAATCAAGTAGAATAATTGATTACCTATGAAGCAATATAATGGGTTAGAAATTATATGATGATTTGGTGTTTTGAATTTAGCTCTAGGTGATAAAATATAAATTATACCTTAATTTTACATCCTAAATTTTTACGAAATTTGCATATTTTTTAAAATGTAAGAGCTAAATATCAAACGTACATAATATGCACATATAGTTTTGTAAAGGTACATAGTTTTAAAAAAGAAGACAAATTAATTCCTAGCCAGGTGAGGGATGAAGATCGAAAAGCCCGAATACCCGCATTAATTCATCTCAGCACGGATTCAAAAGACGCATATTCCATTTTACGCCGTTTATTTCATTTCAATTATATTACTGTTTGTAATTCGTAAAAATTATTCAATGAAATTAAATTATTTTTATTTTTTTTATTAATAATCAAAACTGTAAGAACTCACTGCGCATCAAACGAACTTCAATTAACAGCGTTTCAAGTTTCAACAAATCAAATCAAATTAATTCAATTTGATCAACTTTTTATCGTGCATGGGAAAGCAATCCAAATAATAATGAAAATTCAGAATTACTTTATAATTTCAGTAATTACTTCTACATGAATCATATTCAAACAGCTTCAGGCTGATAATACTTTAGTTACCGGCTGACTGAATTGAACTTGGCTTCAGACTTACGGAAATTTTTTACAAAAAATAACGTAGATACAAAATATTTTTTCAGAACGTAAAAAATCACTGAAGTATCTTAATGCGACCTCCATCAGCCCCAGGAATACCGAGATCAGAGAACACCTGGGGGTGTTGGAGACGAGCAATTGGTTGTTTTTCTGGAAGCAAACTGAAGTTATACGATTAGCATTTTTGAAGAATTTATTGAAAGTTTTTTTGTAGAAATTTGACAATGTAGTATTTGCTTCGTTTGGAGAAAAAGTAAAAGTGAACATACATTATTTATATTGTAGGTCTGGGAGGTCTGGGAGGTATCAGTAATTGTGTTGGATTGTATCCTCGACAAATTATTATAGTGCCGACCGTCGCCGGCAGTAAAGTAACTGAAGGCTTTAAAAAGAGTGTAAATCTCCATTTAATTAGTTGATTCAATTGAATTAATCAGTCATAGGACCAAAAAAATGCCCTCATATTTCATTGGTGCAGTCACTTAATTTGTAAGCTTTAAAGTTAATTAAACCCCCTGCCCCCTAGTTTTTACCAAAAACTTGCTAGTTAATTTATCGAATTAACGCAGATGCAAAGGTTCAGAATCGAAAAAATTAAAATGCTTGGCTAACCTCTTATCGCATTTTAAAATCTGTTAAAGAATGATAAATAATAAATTACCAATAAGTTATTAAGATATTTATAAATGCAAATATTTATTTACTATTCCCGTGTAAGTATATGAACAAAGTACGATTTAACTTATGTGTTGATTAGAATTGCAAAATAATCTAGCATGAATTATTTATTACCTTACACAACGTTTCTTATCAAAGTGCCATTAGCAACTTTTTATTCGCACCAGCTTTTGTTAAAAAAACAAAAGATGGCGATGGGAACGTGTGTGGCAAGCCACCATGCTTTCCTTGGCGCCAAAGAGTTCGGGGGGGCGATTTTTTAAAATCATGATTTTTTGAATAATTGAAAAAATGAACAACTCTGTAAACATAGTTATGTTAGCTGATCCCAATCAAAATTGTTTACCAAATTTGTATGAGAAACTAGCAGAAATGTGATAAGCAATTGTTTACCCCAATCACAACAACTTGGTTTAATTTGCAATGAATGCTTGCTTACCTGAGTAATAAAAATGCAAGTTTCTTGTATTGGTTTGTAGTTGATTGTCAACATCGTTATCTAAACCGTAACGGTGTTCATTTAAACCCAATTATAGTGAACGTTAATTCGAGTTGCAAAATTGTAAAATTTTACGAAAAAAATCAAAAATTCGAACGTTAGCATGTTTTTTAATTAATCTTTTTGATTAAACTTAAACTGTGTTTCTAATCACTTATCGCTTTAACTTCCAATTTGATGCCATTTGCTGTTTACCAACATTTATTTCAAAAAACCTAAATTGAATTATTTTGTATAGACGATTTATTAGAAGTCAATCAAGAACTTGTGAAATTCTCAAAACCATTTAATTTAATTTAAAAGTGTCGCGTTCTACCAACTTAATAAATGAGAATTTTGCTTTAAACGATGTTTACACTTAACATATTTCAGAGCAAACTAGTTAAGATAACCATCAAGAACTAGTTTTATTCAACCTACTTAATTATTTTAGGTTTGTTTCAGTGCGAGGGTTACAATTTTCTGTCTCAATTGATCTTTCCTTCACCAACATTTCATCTGGACAGCTTCCTTCTGCCCGTTCTAAAACTCCTTAAGCAAAATATCTTAAACAACTGCGGTCCAGGGGAGCGCTCCTGCGGAACTCCCGCAAAAACAAAAAAATTCCAAACGTTCCCATTGGAAATAAGATACTTGCTCGACTATTAGTTAAACAAAATGGCAGATCATTTATAAAAAATTCCTAAATACATACATAATTTAGTGTTCATTTTGGCAATGCTTCACCTGCTCGCATGAAGTATAATTTATTGTTATTTTATTAATAAAGTTTTATACAAAGAATTTTCCCTAATTTAGTCATAATGTTGTTTTCATATATATGTGACGTCTTAAATGGTAATGTAATACTCGGTTCGAGTGGCCGGTCAAAATTACCTGTTAAAACTAAATTATTACACTAATTCGATTAATACTTTTTCATTTATTGCTATTCCTGTTGCTTTAGTATCATTTTTCATTTTATCTATCCCACTTATCTTTTGGGTACTGCATATTTATAACAAGTTTTAACACCAGATAATATAATTTATTAAAAACAGAACCACTTTACTTTTTACATGTGCCTATGCACCCTATCAATTTAAATGTGTCGATTATGATAAATGATTTTGGAATAGAGAAGAGTGAAATAACGGCGAACCAGTATTACGCAAGATAATATCTTACGGGTGTGCCATGGCTAGGCACTAATTTATTGAGAAATTTTGTATAAAATTGTCGTGTTAGGTGTCACATTTATGATAACGCGTTGTTTTCTTCTTAATTTAAAACCAATACTTAATTAGTTCACCATTATGTTTAAAAATTGAGGAGATACGAAATATATTACTAGCGCCTTCCAGATTGCCAAACTGGGGGCTTTACCGCTCCGTATTTTCTTTTCATTTTATGACCCCAGACGCAAATAATATAGCAACACGCAAAAGAATTTTATTAATTCCATTATCGTATCATAACAAAGCGTGTAAAAAACAATTATTAAACGTAATGGCAACAAATAATAGCAATGTCATTAAATCTTATCGTAACACATCGTAATTAATGTTCAATCACAAAGAAAAGTAAATGTTTTTGAGAAAACTTTGATTTATTGTTTGCAAAATAAGTTGCAAGTAGTTCTGTTTGGACAAATGAAACTGATTTTTTTTTAAATAGATATTGGTAGGTCAGAAGAAAACCGGTAGCGGGTTAAACCTGAAATATCATGCAAATACATCAAGATTGGGCTTAGAATGATCAGCCCATGCAAAACTGTCTACCATTATAAAAAGTATTTCATTATAAAATAAATATTTTCCCAAATTAGTTTTGAAAAGTTTCAAAAGTTTTGTTTTGATGTGAAGATAATTAAAATTGTCCCAACGGTTACTTCACAATTTAATTTTGAAAATCAACTTCTTAATGTAAATTTTACAAGTTTACGTTTAATTGCCGGTACGTGTGCTCTACCTGGGTCATAAATACTCAAAGCGCATGTGCGCTCCGATGATTGTTTAATTTAGGGCGTGCGGAGGGTAGGTTTTCATAACCCCTGACATTGAAAAATCTCGGATTCCATCATTCGAATTTCAAACATCGACCGACTGAAATTTCACTGATTTAATGATATTTTCATAGAATTTTCGACCGATAGATACACAGATCATTATTATTCTAAATCCATAGATTGCCTAAGCTGTGCGGCCTGAAGGCCGCACTAAGCCACCACTCTTCGGTAACCTCCCAATTTTTTGGGAGAAAAGAGACCTGACTATTTAATTATACAAGAAATATGTTGACGTGATAATTCCGTTGCTCCACGTTTTTGGGATGCCAAGTTGACGTGATATTTCCGGCTTCTAATTATTTTATTTGGTTTCCATCTGCACCGATATTGCGTATACTTTTCGTTCCTTGAAAACCAAAACTAAACACTTTCTTCAAAATCACCTTAACTATTAAGTAATTTAAGTTTTAAATTCAATTAAAATTTCCTTTTACCAAAAATCACTTTTTAATTTTAATTTGCTAAATCTTTTAAATAATATTATTAATAAACTTCAAAATTTTCCCCGTGGCTCTCCCCGCTACCTAGGCAAAACGCTCTCATCTCCCCAACGTTGACGTCAGGTTAGCCAGCTCGCGGGAATTTTAAAATTTAAAATAAAATAAAACTTCAAACTTAATGTTTAAATACCCCCCCCCTTTGTACACAGATGCAACAGGGAACGTGGAATTCGGCAGTTAACTCAATTCTGATTCTTTTCAGTGCCTACTACGCAGTTCGTAGTATTCCGCATAGCCCACTGATCGATATTGGGCTTTAGATCACAGCAGTGTATCCGAAGCGATCATAATTATTTGAACCGCGGTCTTACGCTTCCCAATCGGTCGGTGTAGGCTTTACGCTACGCTGCTATGCCGGTTTCAATCCTACTAGCCCAGATGAATTAGCATCTAACTTTTTTAGGGCATGAAGCTAAGCATATTATGGAGTCCCTAGAGCCTAGATGACCATCAATATTTTTCTTAAAGTTCTAAGCAAAAGTTATTTTTTTTCATAGTGCAGAATGTAAATCTACTTTCAGGAAAATATTTTTTCCTCCAATAGTAACTATAATATATTTTAAGCAAGAAGAAATTAGGAAAATAAGCTAAATATTTAGAACACCGAAAAAAATAATTGATGAAAAATTCATAGTATTGCTGAAAAAATCATTATTGTGATGAATTTTGTTCATCGGCGCAAAAATGATGAATTTTTCATCATATATGATGAATCTTTTTTTTCAGTGAACCTACACTGAAAAAATTAATTGATGAAACTTTCATCATTTTTCAGCTATGTTGTCAAACCTTTAAAATTTGAACCCAATATAATATTTCAAGGGGTAAATATCACAAGAAAAGTTGTGTACACATGGTTGGAATTTTCTGGAATTTCTTGGAAATCACTGTAAATTTTTGAAATTCACGGAATTTTTTAGAAATCATTGAAATTCTTTGGAATCAGTGGAATTCCTTGGAGAGCACTAAAATTCTTAAGAATCATTGAAATTTTTGGAAATCTCTCAAATTAGAATTTTTTGGAAATATCTAAAATTTGGATATTTTTGTAATTTCTTAGAAATTTCTGTATTCTTTGAAATTCACTGGAATTCCTTGAAAATCACTAGAATTCTCAGGAAATCATTAGAATTTTTAGAAATTTCTGAAATTAGAATTCCTTGGATATATCTGGAATTTTTTTGGAAATCTTTGCAATTCATTGGAAGTCTTTTGAATTCGGATATTGTATATAAATTTACTTGGATATTTACCCCTTGTTATATTTACTAGTTTTAATAAAAAAATTCATTATATTTATGAATTTGTCTGAAGGCAAATGGTCTAGTCTGCTGCTGCCGTCGCGTCGTTAATTCAAAACCAAACATGCAGATGCATAAACCATATTTTGTGGTTTAGGTAGTGAAATATAATTACAATAATTATTGTTAGTAAAATAATTATCTTGCCCACTAAACTATAAAAGCATTCAATATTTTGTGGTCTAGTAAGTGAATATTTCCATTTAATAATCAATGTTTGTACGGGGCAGAATATTTAAACCCTCATTAAAATATTACAAGATGTCTTTAAGCCGTGACAATAAAATTTTTACTTCGAGAACTTATGACTTATGGATCATAAAATTTGCAGTTACCCGGTATTAACCTTTTACAAGAAATTAAAAATTTTTTTTACTCGTCTGGTTTGTATTGTAGAATCGATGCTTCTTCTTACCAGTTGACGAAAAAATTTTAAAAACCAAGATTTTCGAAATTTTTGAGTTAAAAAGAATAGCTATGCAAAGTAATTAGCTCCAACAATTACTTAATAAAAAAAATTATTTTCGCTTTTTAAATTAACAGAGAAGCAAAAAACAAACACCGAGAATTATTAATTCTGCCGCGTTACATTTAATTAGAGGTTTTTACGATAATTAAACATCATTTACAATAGACAATTAAAAATTATAATATTAATTTAAAATTAATATATTTTTACAATACGCAACCGGTATGTAAAACCATATTAAGAGGATATTTTGTACATACATACGCCTACTTAATTTTTTAAATATCTTACAAAGCTTCTAATTTATTTAGAGATTTTTATTTTATGAAAACAACTAAAATAAAAGAAAAAAACTCAAGTGGGTATATGGGAGCGTAGGTAGCCAATATTGAAGTCTTTTAATTAAGGTGATTAAGATAATAAACAAACATTTTAAGATTCCTATTCATTCCATTATTTGAAGAGATATTTCATGTATTCAATTAATTGACTTTTGATAAGGTGTGATCAATTTGTATTATAATTATGGCCATAATTCAGCACAGGCGGATTTACCTATTAAATCCCAGAAGTTAAATAATTGAATATTCTATAAGCAAGTCCGCGCTGGCAACCATTTCTCAACGATTTTTGGTGCGATATACTGAGTAAGATGACAGTCAAGAGTTTATTTTGAAAATTGTAAACTTTAAAAAATAAAATGTAATACATATTATGTAGGTACGTAAATGTTTTAATGAATGAAATTCTTTTTATTCGTCAAAGCGGTTGTTGTTCGTTTTGTGTGTCTTAATAATTATCGACATTTACACATTTCTAAAGAATATTAACCTTCGTTCAATGTTAAAAATTAGCAAGAAAATATGATGTTTCTGTTGCAAATCAGGTATTATATATATATTTTATATATATTTCGGGTACTCACCTGCTGGCATGCAAAATAACTATATCAAAATTTTGTTAAAAAATTAAATTAAATTTTCAGAACATTTCAATCTGAGCATCGATTACTGTATTTTTGGGAAATTAGTGAATCCAATTATATTTCGGCTGACAAGCAAAAATTAAACCTGTCATCATTTTATATTTTACGGATTTGGGCGAAAAGGAATAAATGTCATTTAAATATTCTTATAATATCCAGACATAATAAGCAAAGTTATATTTGGATTACCTTAAACCAGTACGTATTCTTGGTATCTTGGTGGCCTTAAAAATATTTCGCATTGTAAAACTAATCAGTGGATAGAGAGGATTTAGTGCAACTCGATTGGTGTGCAATTCGATTGGTTGTAACATCTAACCTTACATTCCAATAAGTGAGATGTGCAAATATATTACCATTTCGGAATTTTTATAAAATAATAATTAGACAAAGCTTAACCAACTTGCTAATTTTAACAATACTCTGGCTATTTAAATTTATCCTTTTATTTTATATGGAAAATTTATTATACCAGACATCGTTTGACTAGCGATTATAATCTTACTTCATACGAACATCGTAAATAATGTAATGTTAATCAGTTAATCTCTTCTGGCAAAGGATTGTATCATCACTATTACTATTATTTACAAATTCAGAACAAATTATATGTCATTTATGTTATATTCAGACTTTTGGCGCCCCCGAAAGTCTAAACTGAACTCAAAATTATTGTAATGTTACAAAATTTAATTTAAAAAAATTAATGAGTTCCTTTAATTTTTAAAAGACACAGCAGGTACTCTCTTTTGATTGGATACTGGTACGTAAGTACCAGTGATATTGATTGGTAGTACTGCACTGAAAAATACCGGCATCCAAAACAATTGCTAGTACTGTACGGTCAATTTAAATTTAAATGCTTTCAATTTTAGTTATACCTACTTTACAGTAATTTTACTATAATATAAATAGGTACCTACTATATAAACTTTTCAACACAAAAATAAAAATAGTGAAGGAAAGCTATTTTGGCAAGAAATTACATGTACAACTGAATTTGAAATTTGAATTGATTTTGAAAATACAGCATGAAAATTATTTTCAAAGTTTTGTTTGTTTATTCAAAGAGATTTAAAGGGAGCAAAAAAAACTACAGAAGGAGGACTGGAGAGTATAGAATATCCCCCCCCCCCCCAGCCCAATAAAACAAAAATGTAGTAGAATTTATTACATTTTTAATGAATTTATAACCTTTTAACTGTAATATAGGGCGGCCACCAGTTAAAAATAAAATTTATTTATGAATTTATGACAACTTAAGGGTAGGATCTCACCGACAAAGATAGATATAATATTTCAATGCAATAGAGAGAGACCGAAATTGACAATTTTTGATTTTAACAAAAAATATTGTATATTTAGGAATAACTAAAGCAGAAATATAAAATAAGTCTTTCGATAAAACTAATTTTTGCAACATTAAACCAATATAAATAGGTAAAATATAATATAATTTTTCTTCTTAAGCTTAGGCTTTTGAATACCATAAAAACCAATTTGTCGGTGAGATGCAGCCCTTAATCTAAAATTTATGACATTTTCTCATAAATTCTCATAAATTTTTGTCACCATGATACTCTGTCATAAATTCTGCACCATTTGTGCCAAACTTCATATGCAAATCGCAAGCATCAATTTGAAAGATGTTTAATTAGTTTTGGTCTTGATATTTTCTATTATATTGCAATTTAACATGTATTGTTGGAATTTAATTCAAAATTAAAGACATTTTATGAGAAATTTTTAAAATTTCTGATAGTTTATGATTTTTTATGAATTTATGACAAGTAGTGGCCGCCCTGGTGAATATTTAAACTGGGGTACGCAGTTGAAACTGTTATGAAGCGGGGGGGCCTGAAGGTAGTGGCGCCGGAAGAGTTAAATATACAGGAAGGCAAAGTATTCTGTTTTGTTAGGATTTATGATTTTAAAGGAAAATTCTTTTTATTTTACGAGCGCTAGCTAGGTAAAAACAAAAATTTTAATTTTCTAAGGGGGGCAAGTGCCCTGCTTTGCCTCCCCTATCCGGCGCCTATGCCTGGAGGATATCCCCTGGAGTTACATCCACAGATCAAATGTTGGAGTAAGAAGTTACATATCCATTGAAAATTTTTTTTCAAATCAAAACTGCAATTGGTTTTACATCAGTTTTATTGCCCGGAGGGGTATTCCAAATTTTATACCCCCAGGACCCCCGGTCCATAACAGTTTAATCTGAAAAAAAGAATTATTTTCAAGTCTGAGCTGCTATAAATTCTACGACATCAGTTTTATTAAGCTCCCCAGCCTAATAAATTCCATACCCCCCCCCCTCAAAGATAAACCCTGGAATTATACCTCCAGGCTAATGGAACTGATGTAGTAAAAATTCAAAATGAATTTGTAACTTCTTAACTGGAATATTTGTACTGGGTTATAATTCTATGAATTATCTTCAAAAGCACGCAGATTAATTTGTTATGGGCCGGGGGGGGGGGGGGCACTAAAACTGATGTAGAGCTTATTTCAGTTTGGATTTGAACAAAATTCTCAATGAATTTCTAACATTTTAACTTGAATATTTCAGTAGAGGATGATTTTAGGGGATACCTTCAAAAACACGCAAAATAACCTGTTATGGACCGGGGGGTTCACAACACTAACATTGATCTAGTAGAATTTATTACCGTTTGGAACAAAATTCTTACTGAAAAAACGCAGTTTTTTGTTTTGTACCTACCTAATTTTCTTCAAAAATTTCTTAAGAACCGCTGCATGGAATTATCACCATTTTCCTGTGTATTAAAGCTTGAAATTTGAATGGCAATGAAAACCATTCGGGCGTATTAATACATTCGCATCGTTTGATGTTCTTTGAACCAAATATTTTCAAAAATAGGTTGCAGGCTCCAAAATCCAATTTTGCATCATAGCAAAGATCCAGATGTTCTCAAGTAAGTTATTCGGACATTTTTGTAACGTGGGCTCGAAAACGACTTTAATTGCATTTGAAATTTGTGGTACTTCCGAGTGGCCGAGATGCCAAACTCAAGAAAAAGTAGATTTATTTTGAAACTTACAACCAAGTAGATTTTTTTTGTTTCATCAGTAGGAAAGTACCTGTTGTATAAAATTGATACCGCAGAAATGGTCGGTTTATATTAAGCGACGGTTAAGTATAGAGCGGAAATTCAGCCCTCCGGTGGGCAGGAACACTCTGTGGTTGTAATACTTTGTATATTGGGCAAAAATAACGATTTTAGATTTGAAAGCTTAAGTAATGTAAACGGTATAAGTTGGTATTAGAATCAACACGGTTTGAACTCATTTCAACCTTTGCTGCTAATCTTCGCGAGTAGTGAAATCTCACAAACGATTTGAAATGGGATTAACATTCCAAGTCTGAAATATTCGTTTGAATTAACAGCATATTTATCACTTTTCTAAAATTTGTAGGATTAGATTCGACGTCGATGGCCAAATTGGATTGGTCGGATGGAGAAGAGAAGAGAGAAATAAAAGACGGAAGGTTTATTTAGTTTATTTTATTGACTGATCAAGTGAGATTTTAATTAAAATCTGAGCACAACCACTTATTTTATTACATCGAACTTGAACAGTATTAATGTTTAACGACTGAAGTTTTGACAATCATGTACAAATAAATAGGGATGTTTCGTGATAATAATTTACAATAACCATGTATTCAAATATCACATACATAATACAACAGCCTCATGAGTTGTGTAAGAATTTGTCAATAGTTTTTGATAAAGGTAACATCTAATAATTTGGATATAAAAATAGTAGATATAATAAAGTGCCTGATGAAAAGGAATAGTAAAAGTTCGCGAGCCTTAAACACTCACGTGCAACAACAAACATTACAACAGCCGGGATATTTAACAATTTTTCATATTTAAAAGGTAAAATTAATAATATTCGTTATGCTATTTACATAGTTAACATTATTACACTATTTACATCATATTCACATTTCGTTATAATTTCTTTCAACTAATAGTTAGGCCTATAACATTTGTATGCTTATTTTTTATGGTGGAAGCGCCACCGATTAAAAATCGATAAAATTTCAACAATTCAATAATTCCGAAAAAAACTATCGGACTTCAAAATGCATAAAATTCAGTGAATAAAAACATGCCACTGGTTTTTTCATTTATAGTAATAAAATCTTATATAGTAAATATAATTTCGAAAATGCTTTATAAGCAATAGCAAAACGAAAACGATAATTTGAGCGCAGTCACGTCATTGTGGTAACTTTAAAAAATGATTTTAAAAACAAGATATTCTTTAGTTAGGATTATTCAAGACACTTCATTTAAGGCAAGTTTCCACTTAAACAACATCCAATATAACAGTTTTTTTGGAACAATAAATAACAGGTACAAGCCATGGCAAATAATTTTTGTCTAAATCGACTTTGATAAAAGAGACGATATTAAACTTCATCATAGATTTTGTATATCATATTATAAAGGACTTCTTCATTATTTAAAAATTGTAGAGAAAACATTCAAACACCGAAACATCTTTTTCTGCTAGTGATTATCAAATTTGCACAAAATCCATCAACTATGTAAAATATTGTCTCATTTTCGGTCTTCTATCCGTCATAGAAGACAAAATTCAGCATGTGCGTTGCTTCAGGACATCACATTGACTCATATTGACTTCACTTGAGATGAGACTATAACGTTTTTTTACTGACACCTAACTAACCAACAACATAATAAAAATCTAATACGGAATGTATAAAGTAGTTAAAAGTGTTATTTGGCAACAAGTCATCATAATTTTTAGATTAATTTAATATTTATTAATTAATTAAAGCCTTTGTTAAATTTGTCTTGATTTAAAATATTATAACTAATTAACTTGTATGTCTACGACACCAGAAGATAAACTATAAGATATAACAACAAAAAAGTGAAAAATTTACAAAAATAGATTTGTCAATAAATCGTTAACCAAGATATTTTATATTCAATTATCTTTATGGCAGCGTAGAACACGTCGTGTACTTGGATCCTCATTCGATCCATTTCACACGTTTTTCCTTCAAAACTTTACAGTATTTTAAATTATATCATTTAAACGACACAAATGGCACACAACACAGATAGGCATTTCGCCAGCGGAGATCATGGTTTTCAGGTTGCATGTTGTGCAAAATCTATTCTATGCGAACGTAAAGTAGCCGAGCAGTGCCGGTGCCGAGATCACAGTCGTCACGTATGAAGAGAACACAATCGCCGGCGGCCAGCTCGGCGGTGGGCAATTCTCACAACGTCGTCGTTACCACCGGCAATGCAAGAGCTTCTTCACTCGTAACCGTATGCGGCGTGTGCATGTGTTGGGGATGATGCGACGCCGAAGTGTGCTGCTGATGAGGATGCAAGTGATGGTGATGGTGCTGCTGCTGTTGCTGCTGATGATGATGGTGATGCTGCTGTTGTTGTTGTTGCTGCTGCTGCTGCTGTTGCTGCTGCTGCGATTGCTGCTGCTGCCCCGAACTACTTTGCGGCGCACCATTCGACGACCCCAATTTATTTTCCTTCTTCATTCTTTGTTTCAGATGCACTTTTGCGTGTCTTTTCTTTTCGTCACTACGAGCAAACTTACGACCGCACACGTCGCATGAGAATGGCTTTTCACCAGTATGAGTCCTTATGTGTGTGGTGAGATGATCCGACCTCGAAAACGAACGCATACATATACGACACTGAAACGGCTTTTGTCCTGTGTGAATTCGAATGTGCCTGGTCAATTCGTCGGATCTCGAAAACCGTCGATCGCAATTTTCCACAGGGCACGCGTATGGTCGTTCGTGTACCGGAGTTTTACTAGGTCGATTTGGATATTTTCTAGGTTTTACCGGAACTAACTTAAGAGGAACTGGCGATTGTTGATACACTTGAGAGAGTATTTCGTGTCCTTTACTAGTAGAAGGATTGTATTCGGCTAATTGCACATTGTAACCCGGACCCGCACCTTGCTGACCCACTTCACCCTGACAACCCCCACTAAAAGGTTCTTGTTTAGGAACCAAACTAGAAGGTCCTGGAACTACTAACGAACTTGAACTTTGCGGACTGTTATAGTCTTGCGCGTCCCACTGATATTTTGCCGTGTTCGCCACTAAAGGTTGACCCACTCGCGTGTACACTAAATCTTGCTGTTGTTGCATGTCCATCATACTTGCAGATGTCGACGAACAACTGGAATAGGACGGCGGTTGTTTCAGTGCAAGATTACTGCATTCCATGCTCAGCATAAGCTCTGCTTGGGACCTATCGTCGTATTGCGTTCCCGCAGGACTCGGCGTGGCGGAAGGATACTGATGTTGAGGCGATTGCGAATTTCCATGCCCCAACAATCCGAAAACTGCGGGATACAAGGGCTTATCCGGACTGGATAAAAGCCACGGATTAACAGCCGATGGAGAGTGGGCCATGCCGCCTTGACTGCCGAGTCCCAGAGGACTTCCAGCTACCTGCATTCCAGACAAACTCGGACTAGACGCTGTCGAATAGGCAGGTCGATGTTGCATTTTTCCAGATGCATTGCTCGTCGAATGTGATGGTCCCGCAGCAGAGTACATGCTGAGCGTGCTGTTGTTAGTGGCGTCTTCGTCACGGATGCCAGGGCTAAGGGTGCTACCTTGAGGAGATACGCTTTCTTTAATTCGAATGCCTAATGGCGAACGACGAGGGCTGGATTGTTGTTCGAGTGATAACTCTTCTGGGTCTAACGAACCTAAAAGGAAAACATTTCCTTTAGAAAATTTGTTCAAAAAATAAATTTGCATTATTTTAGTTTGTGTTTGAAATTATTTTTTAAAAGTACACGATGAACATTATCGCGATGACTATGACAACGGGAAAAGTGATGTATGTGGTTATCGATTTTGCCTATCTTAAACATGTTGGTAGTGTGCCGCTTATCAATGGAAAATATCTCAATGGTTACATTATTGATTTTCTAAAATTCAGCGCCGGCGTCCTCCGACGTCGCTCAAGTCAGGGAGGCGCCTACGTAAAGCACTTGTTGCCCATAACAACTTCAAATTTAAAATAAGATTTGCAGTTTTTTTTCAAATAATGTAAGTCGATATTTTACCTAATGTAATTGATTCGACGTAGACATAACAGTGTGACGCAATTTCTATTATTAAAGTATTTTACATGTCCTGCAAGCGGCGCGCGTCCACGAAAAATAAATGAACCAACGACATCCCAGAGGTAAATATAGAAATCTAATGCATATCACGCAACGCGGTATTTCTTACACCTGTTCATATTTGACATTTTGAAATTTTTAAAAAAAGGACGAAAAATTTGAAAATAAAAAATTGTATTTTGGTAACTTACTGCGTTTGTGTAATTTGCGACGATGTTAAAGTGTTAATTTATTATTTTTTTTTGATATTTCGATTATATCACAGGTAACGGTACTCACCTGTGATAGGTGGTGGTTCGACAACGGTGGAGGGCCCGAAGAAGGATGGAATGTCTCCGGAAGTTGTTACAGGGGTGTTGAGATCTCCGGTCTGATGCTCCGAAGAGGCGCACTCCAGGTCGGCAGCCGAGCAAACCGCTGCCGGCACCGGGCTGCTGCCAGGGTCGATGCTGGACCCGGAGCTCTTGTAAAGGCAGGTATCGAAGCTTAGCACGTTGAAGTGGTGAGCCGCAGCTGCAGCCGCCGATTCTGTCAACAAGAATGCGGAGGCGTGATGATGATGATGATGATGGTGGTGCTGTGCAGGCAGCGTATCCAGCCCGTCCATGATCATGGTGGCCGGCGGATTGGAAAGGCTTGCCGCTGGCCCGCCTACCACAGAAGAAGCAGGACTTATAGAGCCAGCACGCACTGCACTTGAAAGCTGCTCGTTACCACTCGTCGCGAGGGTAAATCAAGCACACAAAACGCGTCAGGGCGAAATCAAACTCGAAAACCCTAAGGTACACCAGGAAGTCGATACGAAATGTAACTTTAACGTGATCAAGGACTATCGATCGGACGCACGACCGTCTCGTTCAAAGGTTGCTCAGAAACTAGTCGCGACGCGAGCGCGACTTTACTTTTATGAATGGAGCATCTGATCCATATTTGGAAGTCGCAATCAAGGGTTACAGCCAATCGAACGAAGAGGCCGCGATTCCCCTCCATAGAAATTTCCCACCATCTCGAAATCGTAACATGACGTCGCAATGACGTAACACGGCGCTTGGATATGATATAGCCGCTGTGAAAATTTAAGATGATCCCTCGAGAAGCTCATTTAAAATATAAAACCAAGTTTGAATTTTCCCATTAAAAAAAGAAAAATTGCTTCATTTTACCAGCTGTTTATTTTTCGTAACGCACAATTTTACATTTAACGCAGATACCTAATAATTATTACAGAACTGCCTACACGAATCTATTAATCTCGAGTTTAAACCGACATATGGTTTTAAATTATCTCGTAACCCTTTTTAATTTTACAAAACCACCCCGCCAGAGATGAATTTCTCGCCATCGAAACCGCAACTAAGCGAGAGAACAAAAATTTTTGCAAAAATTCGAAAAAATATTTTCGTTTCTATTAACAGTTTTGTGTATCGCTTTAAAATTAAGAAGCGTCGAGGAACATTTCGAACGTTAGGAATGCGATTCGTGAGCCAAGAAAAAGATATTCATATATATCAGGTGGAAATAAACGCTAAAAAGTAACATGTTAAACCATCTCTAAAATTTAATACCTCCAGCTAAAATTTATCATAAGAATTCGGCAGATCAAAAATTGTGACGCCGAGGTTATCAAATTTAGAATTACGCGTCGTGGTGTGCAAAATAATAATAAAGCGTTACTATTTTTGAAAAACATCTGTTGCCACTCATTAAAAATAACAACGGATCGTAGAATCATGGCCCAAAATACAATCAGCTGGCATTCGGTATATGCACTGAGTCAGGAGCCAAATAAACTCTACCACTAACTCAAAAACCTTCTGTGACGTTATTACTTTATTATGTAATTAAAAATATCATCGATTCTGGCACAATTTTAAAATATCGCGTAAATGTAATAACTACGTCAGGCCTACTGTGTGATGCAAAATCGAATTTTTATAATTATCCCTTTGGGAGTCGAACCTACACGTCCGCAGACAGCGAAGCAATGCAGCCGAGCGTCCTTTATACGTCAATTTTTAATTATAATCCAGAAAGATTTGAAATTAAATCGTCAATAATTAACTCATGCTGAAAATAAAATTTAAGCTTTTCTTTTATACCAGTTGTATGACGTCAGTTCATTCATGAATTTTCTACCCCTCAAACCAGCATGGCGACGCTCCCGACGAAGCCAATTACATCCCTTCCAAAATGTCCCTCCGAGTTTCCACCACAACTTTCTATGATGATATTCTCCTCATACTACATTTCCGGTACAAATTTGTATCCGGAATAATACATTTTAGTCATGAATGAAACGTTTTCACAATAAATTACTTAATTAAAAACCCAAAATTTTAAAACTCTAATTGTGTCGCCCCCATGGGACTCAACAAAGTTATTTTACAATGAAAGCTTTCTGAATGGAATAGCTCAAATATGGATTTTTCATTAGCGCGCCTTTACCAAACTTAATCCAGAATTTATTAATTCAAATTTTGGGCGTTTTCAACCGCACATTAAAAATTCTACGAAATTAAAGCAATTAATCAAATAAAATTTAATTTTAAAATTTAGTAAATTTTGAAAAAAGAAAATTATTATTTTCAGCTTACGACGAGAAATTACAAGTATTTCAATTTTCAAGTCTTTGTTTTGTTTTAATTCAAAATATGAAAATTCTGGTATTGATTTAAGCTTAACCTCGAAAATGTTCAGCACAATAAAAATAAATCCCGTATTCTTACGTTTTGAGAAATTTTACTAAAATTGAGAAAGCAGAAAACATACAATTACATTTGCGTATAAATTAATTTGAAATGAAGGAGAATAAATTGGAATTATTACGAAATCACACAAAAGGATCTTTTCTTGAGTGAACTTCAACGTGCAGGATTGTTCGACGTTAAATTTGTACAGGAATAGGATATGCCAATCGAAATTTTTGGAAATAGAAAATTAACTTAAATCAAAATTAAAAATAATTTTGTTATTTTTTTTGTTAAATTTTTATTGGACAACAAGCAAAAGTGTAAATCGGGATAAAATTTTAGCAAATTGTCCCTTCGTTCAAATAATTATAATTTAATAAAATGTTATGAAATTTGAATTTTTGTTCAACAAATAATGAAGTAATATTATAGGTAATAAAAATACTATTTTGTAATAAATATAGGAGAATATTGGAGAAAAATAATATTTTGTAGGTTAAATTCGCAAAAACAAAGTTTTGGAATAAATAAATTATTATTAATTATTGCAATTAGGGTTCGGAATTACTAAAAAAAATTTAATTTTTCAGTTTAACTACTTTTTTAAATTTTGAATTTATTTCTTTTAGTTTTCGAATTTAAATATTATTTTATAATAAATTATAAGAAATAATAATAATAAAAATTATAAATAATTTATTATTAAGTATGAAAATATGGCATTTAAAAGGTTTTTGAGCTATTGGCAAAATTTCTTGTCTTCTGTATTTTTTAATGTATTTATGTTCTAATTTTGACATACAAAATTAGTAATTTTATCAAAAAACTTAAGCGTGATAATTGCATAATTAACGAATGCATTGTTAAAAAGTATTTGTTGAAAAAAATTTTAATCGTGTTTTTTAATGTTAATATGTATTTCAAATTTGTTGTAAAATTCTAAGGTATAAGACGACGGAAATTATTATTAGCAAATATAGAATTTTTCAGTGTAAAATAAAACAATTTTTTTCAAACACTAAATATTCACCAGCGTCGCGTCGCGTCGGCTGGTAGTTTGCGAAATCTGGCGTCAAACTATAATTATTCTACTGATTATAAAAAACACGTTAATTTGGCGTAGAATTAAGTCGGTTTAAGCTTATATTTGAAAAAAAAATTGCAAGTCTTTCAATATTATTCCATACATAATTCCCCCCCCCCCCCGGCGGATTTTTTGTCACGACATAGCAAGAATTTATACTTGAAACGAGCGAATTTGGCCTATTATATTAAAATCAATTACAGAACTTGCACACAAACCATTGGCTTTTGAAACCGGGGGGTCTGGGGGGTATGGAATACCCCCCAGTTCTTCATCAATAAATTGTGTTTAAAAGAAAACTGTTATTTGTCCACTTTATACTGTAAGCTGAAAGACTAAAAAAGCGCGGTTACCTTGTTAAAAAAAATTATGTATTATTATTTGTTTTGGGAGGGTGTCGATCGGTCGCCTCATCGATGTCCCCGTACTAACCGTCACTGCTGAGAGTGAGAACTTGAAAATTTCTTTAATAAAATACTTCCGATTGAAATATATATTATGTACGAGTATATAAAAAAAATAATTCAGATTTTGAATACAAAATTTAAAAACTCCCGATCTAAAAAATAAACAATAATATTCTAAACCTCAATTTTGTTTTTCAACTTTTTGCCAGTAATAAACATAGGAACTCATAAAAATAAATATATGCTTTCGCGGACTTTTTTGCAGAAAGTTTAATTATTGTTCAAATAATAATTTTTGAATTTTTAAAGATAATCAAACGGGTGTTCCGAAGAAGTTATTCCTCCATTCCAATCCAATGAGGATGGGTCTGGTACTTTTATTATTATTGTTTTTTATTTTACGAAAAAAATAAAAAATTCTGTAGGTTTGAATTATTGACGTCTGAAATAAAATATTTTTGTTTTGTTTCGGAAACAACTGAAACAATTTTCTTTTATGTTATGCTACGTAAAAATCTTCAAATTGCGATTTTTTTGTAAAATTGGTATAATACATAATTGTTGACTAGAAATCGCTTGCGGCGCTATTGTTAATATTTTCGCAAGTAATTTCAGAGAGTACTAACAGCAAAAGTGAAAAAAATGTGCATGTTGCCCTAACAGCAATAAAGTAAAATTAGTTTTCCTTAAAATCGAAGATAAAAAACTCGCAAGCTAGTCCGGATAGTAAGCGATTTTCTTGTTGAAAGAATCCTTGGAGAAATAATTCATGGATTTTTCAAAAATTTAAAGGTAATTAAGCAAAATAAATCACATTTGTGTGTCTACAAATTTAGTTATTTTAATTACACTGGCAACAAGTTTTCCATTAAGCACAAATTTATCGTTTCGTTAATACTTTTGCAACACATAATAAATTTCGAAATTACATAAAAATTGTAAAAAAGGAAAAAGTTAAAATTTATTGGTTACAGTGGCAAATGGTTGTTGTAAAAAATATATTATTATGCAATGCGCATTTGAATAATAATTTATATGATTAAAAATAAAAAGTTTTTTTGTTAAATTTGAGTTTACAAAAGAATTTTTGAAAGTTAAAGTTCTGGTAGTACTAATCCTATTTTATATATAGCCTGTTTAACCTTTGCACAGAGGTTTGTGTGCAAATTCCTTTTCTTTTTTAAGATTTTTCTGTCGGTATTCAAAAATTACGTTTCTAAATATTTGCGATGATTGTTATAAGTAGTATTATGAAAATAACTTGTGTTTTATGCGCAAATTATAATGTACTTTGTTAAGAAAGCTTGGAGTTTTTTGATTTGTAACGACGACGTGCAACGCAAATTGTTATTTTAATTTGTTGTTGTGTGTTTTGTAAACTTTCGCGATTATTATTGCGATAAAATGAGTAAACAAGGCTTATCGACGACCTGTGAATTGTTTTCGCGATGTTCGGTGAGAGTTAGTTAAAATTTTCTTTTTCACACTGAAAAGTGCATTATCGAGGTGACGTCGAGGAGCGTTGGTGCTTTGAATAAATTGAGTGGGCTCTTAAGGTTGATGTGGTGTAAAACCGAATGTATACAACGGGATTATGTAAGTGAAACCTTATATAGTGATATTGAAATTGTTAATAATAATTACATCGATTAGGTGGGCGGAAAATTTATTATTAATTGATCAAACTTGAACCCATTATACTTTTACTTATTTTTGCGGTTGGAAAATGGGTTTTAGTTTTAATTTTTGATGAAAAAAGTTTCGTGGGCGAGTGAATTACAAACCGGATGTTCTTCGGGAGAAACGAGTTTTTGATAATGCGCATATTTATTGCAGCACGTGCTGGGTTGTAAATAATGATAGAAAAATGGAAAAATAGACACTTAAAATAGAAAGAAATTTAGAATGCATGCAAGAAACAATTTGACAACAAGAAACACACCTGAAGATGTGGATGGTCCTGCGAACCACAACGCAACCAAGTCGTCGACGCTGGTCGCAGCTTGCGGCACATGGTGCTGTCCGTATCCGCCGTAATAATAATGTTGCGTTGTGTAAGCATCCAGAAGTCGTCCTCTGTTGTCCATCGATGTGGATGGTTGCGAATGCAATTCGCGTCCTCTTCCGCGAGTATATCCCGCATTACCGGGTGCATCCAGTAACAATTGTTGCACTTGTGAAATATCCACAAATTCGTCACCACCTGTTGCACTATCCCGAGTTCGTTGGCGAGAGTAGGCGTCACCCTTCGATTCGTCGTCTTCCCTTCGCATCGTCAGTGTTAACATGATGACGGCGTTGGGCACCGGAGTCGACCTCCGCTGCCATGCCGTACTACACCACTGGAAAACTCGCGCACTCTGGAATCACTGCCGGGATATGAATGAGCAGAGCACATGAATGTTCCGCAGGTACCCAACGCCAACACCAAACGCCTCTGCTGCATCGCCTGAGTGACGTCACCTGCGTCGTCATGGAGCACCCGACGCGTGGGCCTGGTGCTCGAGGATTCTGTCCCAGGTCGCGGTATCGCACGCTCTGCTCTGTTTGTTCTGGTGTCCGTCCTCGAACTCTGCATCCCCACTAAGGAAACTTATTTATTTTCGCACCAACAAAATGTTTATACGGACCTTCCGTCGCCTGTTTCTACCAAACATCGGGATACCTATCGTCCACGTCTATACGTTTGCATCGCCAAACAAACATTATCACTTTTTGGCACTACGTGCTGGATCAGCCGTTGGCTCGTCACCAGGAATGAACTAATCAACTCCCAGAAAGGAACGAATTTGATGAAGTCGTAGCGACGATTGTGATGTCATTACTGATTTCTTATCCCATGAGATGGCTTCTATTTTTACTGTAGCATCTAGAATTTGGTGCCAAGCAACAAACAAAACTATTTCAGTATTTTTCTCAAACAGTTACGACAAAACATTAAAACACACCAATATCAGTTTTACAAAAAATCTAAATGCAATAATCATGGAAGTTGTAACACGCATAAACAAAGCTTTATCAAATTTCCTCGAGCAACCCGATTTCAAACTGTTGCGATAAAGGGGTGTTAACGCTCATTTTACTGCCGACACCAACTACCGGTATAGATATTATTATCGCAAATTGTTATCTCGCTGTGTTTGGCTTTATAAAATGCTTCCACTTGCTTCGTGCCGTAATAATATCGAAAATTAACTTCAAATCGAACCTTTTCCCCAAAACGTCAGGAGTGCGTTACGCACATATCTTAAAATACACTTCATTAAACGATTTAACAAGTTTCATGTAGGTAGATGTGGATTAAATTTAGATCGACAAATTTAGAATAAGTTAATGTAAAAATAGAAACAAATCTATTTCCGACAATTTAAACACAATTTGATGGGAAAAACTTATCGAAAATAACCGTAAGGTAACAATCGATTTCGTTAATAATAGAAAGCTGATTAAATTTTTAGGTGCTATTTTTAAAGTTGAAGAAGTGCGTCATCAATCGGTAAGTAGGTACTGAATTTTACATGAAAAACCGAAGTCGTTCCACGATGGAAATTCTAATTTCACTTCACTAATCGACTCGTATAGTAGATTTATCTACTACTATCAACAAGCAACGGAACTTCTGGATCTGGAAGTAAAGTTCCGGGAAGCTAGATGAGATTGCTCTGAAGAACATTTAAACGATAACGATTGCGAAGATCGAGATTAAAAATGTTCCGGAAATTTCATAATTAAGTGACAAACTAAAAATTAAACCCAATTTCGATTTTCACAGACACAGCCCAATTTCAGTATCAGATCTCGACTTCACCAAGTGAAATTGTTTGAGCGGTTCTGTCAAAACTGAAAAGCGAAATAGGAAATAGAAAACTTCACTGCTGCATTTTCCCTTATCTGCATTCTAAGTAATTTAATATCGTGGCATATTAACAGTTCCGGAGTGGTGCCGTACGTCACGGTTCACTCAACTTCATCCGGACGACGAATAAAAAAAATTAACTTTGATTAAAAACTAAATAATTAATGCGAGTCAGTGGCGGATTTAACATTTAAGAGGCCCCAGGCGCCATTTAATTCTGAGGCCCCCTCTAAAAATTTTGCTACTCACATCAGTTGTCATTATATTAAACCAAACTTGACAAACAAGCCCAGTTTTTCAGTAGCAGGTTAAACCAAAAAGTGTGGGTTAACCAATGATATTGCGTAAAAAACAGCTTTTCAACGTATTTCATTGTTTAACCCAAATTTTTTGGTTTAACCTCCAACTGAAATATTGTCAATGGCGGATTTAGCATTTGAGAGGCTCAAGGAGTAATTTAAAAAAGTTCTTTATCTGAGAAATAAAAAATGTACGAGTAAAAATATAATAAATTCTTAATTTTCTTCTCGCACTTATTTTCTGTTCAATTTTTGAATTTTTTGAATCCCTAAAATAATTGAAGGACGGGAGCAGCTGCGAGAAACGTTAGATAAAATTTGGAAAAATCGATGCAATTTGGAAATCAATTGCCAAATCTGAGATTTTTTGTAGAAATAAAATGTACAATTTTTCCTTAATTTTTGCAGTGTTTCGATTACAAGGTCGGGGTGAACATTTTATGCAGTTCTTTCAGATTATTAGACTTCTTTAAATTCGGGTAGGTAGTTCAAACGGATTTGAATAAGAAAATAGTTTCAAAAAAATATATTTATTTAAAAAATGTTAAAAATAATTGCAGTCTTTAACGAGATCCACAATTCGAAACCATGGCTACTTATTTCTAGTCGTCTAGGTTTTCTAAGGGTTTAAAAACAAATTGGCCAATCAGGACACCTACAAGTTACACAATAATAAAAATGTATTAAACAAAAACAATTGTTTTTATTAACTCTGAATTTAACAACCACTATTGGTTACCCCGTTCGTTAAAAACGTGAAAAATGATTTGTCGCTCTAACAAAGATTTTAGTTAGTCAAGAGAGTTTTTTTTTGTTTAGGATAAAATTTGTTGTAGCAGCAAAAAAATTCTGTTTAAAGAAGTTTTGTTAATTCATCCTCAGAAAACCAAAATAAAGTTGTTAAACTTTCCCAATATTATTATAATTTAAAAACAAAAAATAAATGCTGTTTTTTATAAAAACATTTCATTGTTGATTTAGTAGGTACTCTCGTGTAGGGGTGATTGGAACATAGGAAAACAAGCGTGTTTATTTCTTTGATGAAGAGTGGGCGTACATAACAAATTATTATTATTAAAATTTTGCTAATAATAAATTTTACTAATTTAATGTCAAATATATTGGTCTTTAGTAATAATTAAAATATCTAAACTTGGGGCAATATTTTTCTTTTTTTTGTCAAATATGCAGTTAATTTTATTTATTTGGCATTATGACTAGACAACAGTAAAATACGTGTTTCGCTTATTACCATTAGGTAAGCTCAGCCAAAAAAATGTTTAAAATAGTAACTCAAATGTTATAAGTCGTGTTAATTATATCCTTTCATTGTTTAGGACGCCAAAACCAGTGATATATTGATAACGACTGCTGATTTTTTAGGAACCAAGCAGCTAATTAATTCGAAAATCGGTCACACTTTTGCACAATCAATTTAAAAACTGGTGAGACAAGGTGGTAACTTTGGATGCAGTTGCAAGAAGCTGCTTAATTGTCATCTTTGTTATTCCTTGCACAGTGTGACAGTCAAGATAAGTCAATTAGGAGCATGCAAAAAATGTGTCATTGTATTTGCTGCTCTTGTACGCAATTGATTATGGTCGCGAAACAACTTATGTCTTTGTTTGTGTTGCTCGCAATTGCACGTTTTTTCTCATCCAACCTCGAGTCCTCGTTAATTTTAAAGGCTGCGTACAGCCTTTCCTTTGCGATGGATCTGGAGAATCCATATAATTTTTGGATGACGAGTTCACGACAAACATTGCTTCTCTCTAGAAACTTGAGAAAATATTTCGTTGGATGTAAAAATAGCGACAGAATCTTTAATCTAGCAGTAAAATAAACTGCTAATCTTTAGAAACCATCAACCTACATTTCGAGCTGCAAAGCTATTATCACATTTTTCAGCATTATAAACATGAATCGTGCAAATGTAATTGTTAAACGTTTACAACGCAATAATTATAATTTATTATTTTTATTGATAAATTAATAACGTTGGGGAAGACTGCAGAAAGTGTATTTGCAGTTCTTACTGCCTTTTTTTAAATATAATAAAATTTAGATCACCAGAAATGATTTATTTTAGATCGAACAATGAAATTCAAGCTTTCTAAGTTACGATTAAATGTTTACAGATACAATCACTAATAAATAACGTTTCTTTTCAATCACCCCCTGCAGAATTAACACATGCTGGTACAAGTAATTTACTGAGTAGAATAATTGAAGATAGTTTATTATAATATTATTTTATTATGTGTTGAAACTAAATAACAGTTACATTATTTATTAATAGGAAAATATTTACTTCTACTTGTCCACATTCATTTACTAATATGCAACGCTCTCCATAATTGCTTTCATTAATTTTACAATAACCTAATTTAATAATAATTAATTTTTAAATGTAATTCAAATGGATTTTTTGATGCGTCACGTAATTCGTGCGATGATCTGGATCCTTCGAGAAGATCAAGGCTAAGTAACAATAAATTGTTCCTTTCTTCGTTATGTGACTTTCAGTTTGCGTTACTGTTCCTTAATAAGATTTTTCAGTCCTCGTACAACCGCAGTCAATATTCTGGCTAGAATTCCAGAAAATTTTGAAAACTAAATAAAAGTTTTTCAAGTTGAATTCCTATGGGTAATAATAATCGTACGCCACTTGTCTGGGGTGGGGGGGGGTTACTGTGGTAGACGAGCGCCTCTTATGCCGGTTCGGAAATCTGCCACAGAGTTTACTTCATTCTGTTTCAGTTCCATCAGAGCAGCAATACACGTAGGTCGTATTCCCCAGAAGAATTTACACCTAAAAACTGTTCATTTTAGATAATGAAGAGTTAGAATCTATGTATCAGCTCTTATGTTGTATGTAAGCACGTTCCCGTCAGAAACATTTTTTCTGGACTATGAATATGATAAATTTTTCTTTTATTTTAATGTAGGTCGATTCCTTCACGGGTTCAACAGAGAATAAAATTAAATTAGGAGATTCCTGACCGGGTAAACTTCGACCCCAGTGGGATTTTAAACTTGCGACAACCACAATAACCTGCGATTGGGGAACAAGGTAAAAATATTTTTGTAATTCCCAAATTATTTCAACTTAGAACTTATAGGCCTATATTGATTTTTTCAGTCTCTGGGAGGAAGAAAAATATTCGCTATTGTTTATTGCATTTAATGAGCTCAAATGAGTTTTTTGTAGATTTATTTCCTGTACTAGGAGTATTTAGTATTATTTCACGTAATTCATGAGGTATTCGCTATAACCACAGGCACCAAACGTAATTCGCGAGTGTTTATGCTGGTATATAATTGTATTATGTATAAGTATCAATTTCACACTTTCGAATTTACAAATATTTCACGTATAGCTTCAAAGTGCCTCGCGAGTTGGAGTAAATCTCTAGCACTTAACAAATATTTTGCACTATCAAATTTGCCAGGATTTATTAAATAATTCACATAATGTATATTTTAAGCATAGAAGCACATCGGATAGGCCACAAGTAGGTACTTCCAGGACCGGCGCTAGGATATTTGGCGCCCTAGGTAAAAATCTATCAGTGCGCCCCCCATTTATATAGCAGTGAGCTGGGGAGGTGAGAATCCGCGATATTAGAAAAAAATAATAGCGCCGGCCCTGGGTACTTCACTTCAGATTACCTACTTGGCAAATATTTCACGTAATCCCGAAGTACTTAGGGCAATAAATTATTCACATGCATTTAAAGTAATTCAGATGTATTTTAAGTAAATCAGTACTGCCTTGAAGTAATTCATGGGTATTTCAACTAATTCACGAGCATTTCGAATAATTACCTATTACCAATATAATACAAAGCCTTACGGGTGCTTCCAGACTTCCACCATCTGTCATTAACAATTTTCTGTTTTCCTTTATCCAAGTCTCACCGATCTGTTACGATAAACCAACTTGAGGTTGAAATATAATCTCCAAAACTTTATTAACTTAAATCTCTCGAAAAAGAGATAATACTCGGGATTCTACATAAATCAGTAGAATTTTGATATAAAAAATTCATGACAATGATTAAAAATAGCACCAAAAACAGCTCCACGTATTTAAAAATCTATTAACTTTTAAAAGTTGTTTACAAATTTATTAATTTAACACTGTCGCTTTACTACATGTTTGTGCTTTATTATTAATGCGTAAATTCAAATTTAGGAATATTAAGAAAAAAGTTGACAAGATTACACGAATTTCATTTATTTCGTTAGGAACCCAGTGAGCTATGATTTACGGACCAGATTATACTAAATTTATTTTTTGTTTTGAAAAATCGCTTTTACTACTCTAAAATAGGCAAAATCAGTTAAATGTTCAGTAAGCTGAAGAATTTTATCTCGGCGTTGTTAAGTAGTTTCCTCATAATAACAGGTTTTCCAGGACAAGTCATCCAAGTATGTCCTCGAGTCGATTGGAACTTGTGCTCTTTTATTAATTTTCTACTTTATTGAAAAAGAGTATTGCTAATTAGAAATGTGCACTTATCCGCGCCCGAGCTGAACCGCTGAAAGCCATATGCAAATTTGCTGCGGGTTACTCTTCTAACGCATCGCTTCGGTCTCCAAACCGAAATAACTCCCGCTCGATGATTGCTTTCTGGCGGATATCGTTTCGTGCTATCCAAGCATAAGTCATCTTCAAGTAACAGTAAAATTGTAATCTTTATTATCCAATCACCAGATATTATCGTCTTTTATTGCATTTATTGATTCCGAGACTGTTTTAGAGACCTCTGGTCGTATTTTATACCATTTTATGGTTTAGATTTTTGCAGTATCTGCTTTAGTTTATAGCAGCTATTACAAAAGAATTTCTCTGGACTAACTTGTTGCAGTTGCACCCCAGGATGTGTTTTTTCGTGAGTTCAAAACTAATTAACCCTCGACACTTAAAAATTTCTTCGAGTTCAACCTTGAAGAGTCGGTAACTGCTGATAATAGCACTAGGGTGTAATTTAAAATAATTACTTCCAAATGTCGTAACTTAAGAGGTTAAGTTTACAGAATAATTTGCATATTTTACTTGGCAATCGATTTTGGCAAGAATAATGAAGAGTATTTGTGGTTTGGGCTTTGGAGAGTAATGTCTAAAGAACTATAAATAATAAAGACCCTGCAGGCTGGTAAAACTCATCACCACACGAAGACTATTAACTAAAACTTTAACCATTGATCCTTATTTGGGCAACCGTCAAACAGGTAAACGATTTAGTTTAGTCTTTTGATGATGATGGACGGCTGACTTAACCCGATGTCTTTTATTAGTCATCGGTTATTATTCGACTATATACAACTTAATTAGATAAAATGTGACACAATAATATCCTAATTTTCGGCTGTCAAAAAATAATTACCTTCGATGCTTTCCAACTGTTAATAATCAATTTGTTTTGACCAATTCTGGTTTTGTTGTGAATAAAAGAAATTTTAATCTTTGCTATTAATAGAAACCATTCCGTGAATTTAACCTATAAAATAACTGTGGTTTGAATATACATAGAAGTGGTGACCATTATATCATCAGAGATAACACCTGTTTGCATTGCATAATTTTAAAAATAGATTTGATGATAGAGTGTGAACTATTTTTACTTTCAATTTCTATACAGCCGTTAAAAATGATATTTTGCTTCCGAAAGAGGAGACAGAATCCAGAAACACAACATTGCAATATTATATTGCCATAATATTGGATGAAGATTTGCAGAATTCCAAATCATAACTTTAATGCCTGTAAATGAGTTGAAATATTATCGAGTTAAAATTGAAATACTTAAGCTGCTTCGCAAGATAGAAAATAAAATGAAATCTCATAAATCAGTCACGAGAGAAGAAATTGAATCGAACGACTCGTGCATTTCACGATACTTGGGTAATTGTTGCAAATATACCTGCTGAATATAAATTGTTCGGTTTTTTCGTGTCCAAGTTGTTTGAAACTAAATGCAGAAGCATAACACGTTTCATGCAAACATTAATAACCCATTTCAGGGTTGTAAGTTATCTCGCAGTGAATTAAGCAGCGCGTGGCATTTAGCAAATTCGATGCGCTTGGTTGGATAAAATACAGCATAGAATTTACTACTACTTCATTTACCGACTTCCTAGTAATTAAATCATTTTGTTGTAGGTACTCAACTTGCAACTCGTTTTGGTCGTGTGCAAAAAAGCCTGGCGTGCAAATTTAGCCGTAATTGATGTAAACGTTAATATAGTGGTCCTAACGAACGGTCTTTCAAAAGTGGGTGTGATAAAATGGAAATCGAACCACGTCAAAGGGGGTCAAGCAGTTTACAATCACAGTCTTACCCGTTAAAGAAAGAATACATAGTTTATCAGATTATGTCAATAGCTTCTTATAGAAAACGTATTGACCTATAATATTTGACAGAATAATGTAAGATTCTCATTAGAGCGACAACTGATTCTTGCTACTGTTTCGATTCATCAAGCTAATCTTGTCATCTTGGATTTTTATAACTACCGGATTGAATTTTAAGTAGCTAAAAATTATGCATGCGAGCAAATAAAAATTTTTAGACCGAAGACGTCCACAAAGGGATGCCCGAAGGTAACCAATTAAGGTAGAGCAGAATAGAAAAGCTGTAAAAGTATTGTATGCGGGAGTCATTGTATCTACCATACTCCACAATCCATAATAAATTAGTGGCATTTTTAAAAGATTTTTTTTATAATATATGAAACTTAGGCATTCTATACCTATATAATACAATATGGTAATAAAGCAGGTGCCTAAGATGAATATCAATAGATTTTTTACTATAGGTAGCTATTGTATTGTGAAACTGTGTTTTGCTTTATGGTGGCATTTTTAAATGTATTGTTCAATAATTTTCTTCTAATGAAAAACTTTGATACATAAATTAGCTCCACTTGTAAAATGGATGAATAGCGCACTGTCGCCTGTGTCAACTTAGACCCAAAATAAATACTTCTAATCCCTAATAAGTCACTGATTTATTTAGTTTTTAACGTGTAATTGCCTAATATACAATAATAATGATTTTGTGTGATGACATTTTCTATTAATGGCAGAAATATTTAAATAGAAATTTAAAAACTCCCAGTTTTGCCGAAGGAAATAGTAAAAATCAGTGGCGGCTTGTCATGAAGGGCACAGGGGCACGTGCCCTCTCACCCCAAAACCAATAGAAGGAATATTTTAAAAATTATTTTTTTATTTTGTGCCCTCCCACTCGAAAATTTCTCGAACCGCCACTGGTAAAAATGCAATTTATAATTATTGGGTGAGAATAAGAGTTCACAGATAATTATTCCATTACATTTTTTCAAGTTTTAAGGTCAATTAAATTACTTCGTTTCCTTGACTAATTTACCTGCAGGTAAATATAATTATTGGCCATTAAAATACATATATGGCTCACTTAAATGTATAAGTCTATCTGAAAGTGTGGTATGCAAATGGTCAGTTAGTGTGACAAGAGTCTCGACTGCAGTTTTTCCTATTTGGTACGCAACTTCTTCGATTATACAATTTTGCTTTCAGCCTGAGCGAAATTTATCTAGCAAAACTGACATCGCCGTACATACATGGTGTCAGATAACCCAATAAATGATTGCAGGTAAGCTGAACGCAAAATGTATACAACGTCATAAAATTTTAAGTGTATGTGTTATCAATATAATTTATAATCCACGAGTCGATGGTAGAAATATTCTCAACTTAAATGAAAATGCTGAGGATATATCAAGGTGAAAATTATTGGATCATAACTTGTGCTGGGGTAATAAAATTGGTAACGATGGAAAAACAAGTTGTGCAATATACAATTTTCGCCTTCTATATTACATTTCATTTTATTGCAATATATATGGAGCATGGCAATCGAAACACACGTCCTAACCTTTGATGCCGTTTGTTACCAATATTTTAATTTACAAAACATTATTCATTTATATTAATAACTGTATTGTTTTTATGTTTTATGTTTATACTATCGTAAAGTACGTATTGTGACAAATCGTTCTTTAGCAATAAAGCTTTAAAGATAAATGAACACAATACTAATTAGTTAGGCATTGTTTTATTTAAATTCAATTCAATATTTAATTCACAATTTCAATATTAAATTAATAAGCGTGAATTGTTAATTTAACTTTTAATCAGCTATCAATTTTTATTTTATATTTTATTTTTAAACAATTACGTTTTTAACTAAACAATTGATACCAGAAGAAAATAATAGCAAAAGATGTAAATTTTCAATGCTTCTGTTGCATTTCGCCCACATTAACGATCGACACAATGTTTGGAGTAGGAAGTTCTCGTATCGATGACGATAATCTAAGCACTCGTAAATAAATCACTCCTTTATTTAACACGTAATAGTATATTATACATCAGGAGACCAAAGTGTCACTTTACAGTACACTACCCTACACCTAGCTAGACAAAAGCCAGTGAAAAGAGCCAAAAACCGTAAAACTGTAATGCGTACACTGCATTGGCTGCTTTAGTGCGGTTAGCCCCGCCCATTGCATTTCTTTACACATACAAGCCGCTGTAGGCAACCGTTTATACGTGACTACCATCGTTGTGACGTTTAAAAATCTTCCAGTTCCAACTCGGGTCGACCTCTTTTTGTAGTTGATCGAACTGCCGAAAATAATTTGGTCATGCATTGGCGATGGTATCTAGCATCCACAGCCACCAAATAGTTGGCATTTATTACGCGAAGAGAAACCCCTTAACCCCACTTGTCCTGACGATTATCTGGCAGTGCAGATTTTTTCTTTCTTTTCCTTCAAAAAGCTACAGGAATTTCTTCAGAGCAAAACAAGCATTTTTGAGCAAAATCGAAAGTCGAGACGTTGGATCCTCGATATCTCGAGACTTCCATCTTCCATCCGTTGCTTGATTGACTTTTAACGGCAGCCATGATAGAACCAGTGGACTTGGAGCAAAAATTTAAGGTACCATTTGGTAGAGAATTTTATAACGAACATTATTCATAATAGGTAAAATTGCGATCGGAGTCAAAGTAACCGAGATATTTGCAGAAAAGCATTTTCTTGTACCTTTGAAGCACGATGGCGGCGAAAGCTCAACCAATAGGAATCGTGACTTTTAGTATGTTAATTGGGAGGTCAAATTATACTTCTTCGCCAATTTTCAAAACTGTTGCAATTTTTTCCTGTGAGAAATACCCATTGACTGTATTGTTGATAGGTCTAATATTTTGGGGAGGTACAAAATTAACGACATTTTTATCATCTGGTCATACAAATTACAGTATATAAAATTTTTAATGATTGAATTTCAATTTTAATGTTTATGGTTGGCAGTGGCGGATTTAGCATTTAAGAGGCCCCAGGCACAATTTAATTTTGAGGCCCCCTCTAAAAATTTTGCTACTCACATCAGTTGTCGTTTTATTAGCCGACTTAAAAAAAAGGTTTAGATAATATGCTTTCCCTGTGCCACAATTTCTTATGAATTATGAAATACGCTGTGATAATTATTAATTAATTATTTTCATTACAAAAAAACTTAGATAAAATTACTTTATTTTATTTTGAGAGCTGAATTTTGAGGCCTCCTAGATTTATGAAGCCCCAGGTGTGCGCCTCTTGCGCCTGTTTGGAAATCCGCCACTGATGATTGGCGAACTTTAGCTTTGAAGATGTTCGGATTTCAATATTGGCATTACAGCCTTTGCCCTGAAGATATGCACAGGATAGTCCTCATATAGATGAAGCGAGGCGAAGAAAATTAGTAATTAAATTAAATTCTAGTAAATTTCAGTGCAGTTTGGAACTGCTGTTTGCGCGGTGAGCTATAAACCAAAAATTTAAATCACCTTTCTGACAACTGCTGATTCAATTACTTAATAATTAAAATAAATTCATAGCTACTACTAATTAATTTTTAATTTTGATATAATCCGTAATCACCAAGAAATTATTGCTTTTGCATGACTCATCTTTTTATTAAATAATTTTGTCGATTACGACGTTTAATTGCGTCTTATATGAAAGGTGTTAACGGTTTTCAAAAAAAATTAAATAAATTAATAAAAGTAGCTGTTTCGACATATACGTAAATTTAGTTCCGTTATTTTTTGAAAAACAAAACTCCTACTGCATGCAATTTTGGTCCTGCACCTACGAAGACTTCCTAATTTGCGATAATTGACTTGAATTACCTTATTTAAGTTTAAGTAATCTGTTCAGATTACAGCATTTTCTGTTTGTTTATCAATCGAATAACAAAGAACTGCGGGCTTGAGAGACCTCCAATTTATTTAATTTCGTTAATGTAATTTGTAATTTCCTATAATGTAGAATAATTATCTGTAATAGTTTTTTAATCGATACGATTTAAATTTATTTTTATGGTAGGTAGGCATATAATTTTAATAATTACATTTTAATATGGGCCATATATAAAATGCTTTTGGTTTCAATAATTAATTTCTTTTTACATTCGTAACGCAATTACGAAAATATTTTTCCCAAAATTCTATTTATTTAATGAGTTTGCCTAGTAATTCAGATGTGGTCTAACGACTGCTGAATTAGTTCAATACATAATAGAAATGAAGAAATGCGAATCTACCCCAAACAGGTTGAAACATGGACTCACAAAAGGTACATTATCTCCGAATAAAACATGTTACTCTTAAAAATGTAAAAAATGCCAGTGCTGCGGTTGAATGAAATACCTAAACAGGCAATTAATGAAAATTGCAAAAAACTTAACAACCTGTAATTTTTTTAATCACAAATAATAATCAATATAAAAATAATTTATTAAATATAGGAATTTTTATTTTAAGAATAAGATATTTAATGGGTGTCTATTTCCGGTGACGAGGTTAATGAACAAGTAAATAGCATTAGAAAGATTGGGACCACCTCTTAGGTATGTAGGTATAGATGATATGATAATCCTTTAGCTTCCACCTGTTTTATTACACACGATATCCAGTTTTACAAGGAAGTCGAACTCGCCACAATTTAACCAAAATTTTTTACGCTGCAATAAATTAGTCGTAAACGTAAAGGCTTTGGTTAAGCACAAAAAATTTCAATTGGGCAACTCTTTTTCATGACTTCATTAAATAATTGAATAAATGTGTCGTGATCACATCCAATTTGTGTTCTCAGTGGCGCACTCAAAATAATACTCCCCCCTCGGGGGCTGTTTTAAATTATCCCACAGGTAAATCATCTTCATCTAGTAAAAATTCATGCTCTGCTCTCTTCACTTTGAAGATTGCCGTAACAAGCGTTTCAATTATCACCAAGCCTTGAGGTGCACGTACATCCACGAGATTTTCCAAACAATTACTTAAACATGATTTAACATATTATAATGACATAGAAGTATATACATAAACAATGGTAAGTATTTAAAATGTGGTGATTATGTGTTGGTAGGTAGCCCGCGGGTAAGTTTGGTTAATGAAAAGGCCCGTAAGTGGAGGGAGAGTTCAATTGATCGATGTAATTAAATTTTCTAGTCGCGTGATTATGCACCTGCCCAGTTTCTTCGAGCAAACAATTTGTCTGTATGGGTTTCTAAACGAAGCAGTGTCGGCTAATTGCAAGCAGAACTGCTTCTTGACATTTTTTTCTAAAGAATGCAGGGACGTAAAAACGCAAATATATTGATGAGCAGAGTTCCATCAGAAATAGTTTCGATTTTTTCCAATTACGAACGTGTCAGTTCGGCACACTTCCAATCGGTAAACCAGTTTTCGCAATGCGTTTCCTAATGTAGCTGCAACAACTTGTTCCACTCAATAATTCTGACATTAAATTGCTTTTCTATGTAAAGAGATAGAAAAGTACCCGAGTTTTTTGTTGCTGCAGTTGGAAGGTTAACAGAGTTGATTGAGGAAATTAGTTGAACCGAAGTTCTTTAGAGGAAAACTTCTAAGAATTTAATATTATATTGATATAATATAAACATTGTAGAGCGTGCAATCCACGTTGATGATATTGTCTCGTTTATCCATTCTTCCTCGAGCGCAGTAACATATTAACATATAATTAAAACTATAAATTTGGTTTCCAGCTGCAAAGACCGTTTTGAATGCTTCGACTTGTAGCAAACGTGTTTTATTTAAAAGAAATAAAAATTTAATGAGTGAATGAAAGTCCTAATTGATATGACGCTTAGGTTAGGGCACGCTACAAATGATGACCACTTGATCCCTGGGTCCCGTTCTCCTGGTGACCTTTCTGAATCACGCATTACGTTCTGCAGCTTACGGATATGCTCATCTATTAAGTTATTAGATGATATGAAAAATTTTTATTAGAACCAGTATTTTTTTACTTCCAGCGTTGCACAATTCGACCTAGCGACGGATTACAAGGATGATAAAATAAAAATAGAGAAAAGTGAAAGGAAATTAGTTTTTAGTTGTGCAATAAAATTGCTCGTATCCGTTGCACCTTGATGGTCTGGGAAAATTAGCCCTGGATTCGTCTCCGGTTTTAAAATCAGTTTTAAAATAATTGATCGCTGATAATAAAGCGACATAATTTATTAGAAATTTTAAAATTACAAGTGGAAGAATTTGAAGACCGAAAATTATTACTTATAAACTTCTGCTGCAAAATAAACCAAGATAAGATTAAAAAGTGAGAAAAAAGGAGATTTACAATCGACAAAAAAAATTAAATTAATTAATGCCATTCGTTCCGAAGATAAGGACTTAAACACGGAAATTTTTTATAGTAAGACAAATAATTGATATCGTCGTTAATGTATCCGTTCAAAAATATATTACCTTAATTTGCTCGAGAAGAAAATACATTTGTTCGGCTACTGGATATTGATTTATTACAGAAAATTGAATAGTTTTGTGGTAGTTGCTCATTATCGAAGACTTGGGTATAATTACGTACAATTATTCAGCCAGACTGGGTTATTATTCTATTTGCACTACATTTTTGCAAAAAAGTAGAGAACCTATGATTTGCAATATATTTTAATTCCAAAGAGGATATTATTATTAATACTTTGATTCAAATACCGGATATATAGCCAAAGGTATGTTGAGAACCAGTTTTATTAGTGGTGATGGCCGGTTTAAGCTCTAAGAATAGAAATTAATCTTGTAATGTTGAATAATTCGAAAATTAGTTATCTTTGTAGGTGAATATACTCCATTAAAATAAAAACATGTAAAAACATTAATAATTTTAATAGAATGATTAAACGAAGGAATGCGGCAAATTTTGAATTAAATTGTTTTATTTTTGGAATTGCAAATACTTCTGTCAGGTGCATCTGTAATTCATATAACAATTACAAATGTGTGAAATTATATGTTAATAATGCTAAGCCGCACATTCCTCTACGTTCAGTGTATTTCCAGAAGTTTTCAAGTTTCCAACTTTATAGAAATAGCTCGAATAATTATTCATTTACTGGATTCTTGCATTTTGCCAGAAAGATTCCAACACAAGGATGAATGGTTAAATAGCAGTGAATGTACGTGGTCAGTCATCTTTTTGTGTTGGCATCCAATTACAGTATTAAAAACTTTACCTCTCTTTGGCAAAACGTCCAAGAAAACCGGAAAAGTTGCTTTTGAATTTTATTTGAATAATTAGTCAATTCTGATAGCTCTAATTAAGCTTCAAAAGACATATCTGCAAGAGTGATGGAAAATATTAATTATTAACCACAGAACTGTGCATTTTTCAGGTTTTCCTCTCATTAAGTGAAGCACTTAAGTGCTTACTAACTTGTCTTATTCTAATATTTTAGCAAATAAAACAAAATAATATAATATAAAGTCTACTGGAAACAATCACGAATTTGTTTTAAATGAAAGTGTGATGAATATTTTACTTACTTACACCGAGATGATTTAGTTAATTTGTGATTTTTTTTAAAGACTACCTCAAGTGCCCTCATTTTATTTTATAAACTTGCCTCTCTTATAATATGGAACCAAATGGTTCTTCTAGAATTTGATACTTTCTAATAGACTGGAGGTTTGTAAAACTTAAATTTATTAGGCAGTTACACGTAATAATTGCTTGGAGATATTTATCAATTAAAATTTTTACGTTGCAAAAGTGAATAATTCCAGGGTCATAATCGATACACAAAAACCGGATTATGTTAGTTTGGGAAAAAAAATTGAAACTCGTAGTAAGAAAACGTGAAATATTATGCATGTTTTATGAATGAAGAGCTCATTATCAATGACTTCAATTAACTTATTAACAGCACTGGTTCGTCGGGTTTCACAATGTACAACTCATTGTTTATAACAAGTAATAACACATCGTGAACCGTAGGTGGTTCAAAAAAGTTTCTTCGTGATGTAATTTTTAGAAAAATTTTGACTTTTGACGAGCAGAACAATAAATTGTTCTAACCAGGAAATCTCTAAAATTGTTATTTTAACTTTAGCGACAATGCTTTGTGTGGTAGACTGGTCTATTTTAAGCTTTGTCTGGTTCGTTGTAAATCTTATACTTTAGGTTATTATGGATAATTGCGGATGGTAAAAACAACGGGAAGCATGCGGTCATCTATAAGTTATCCTATTATAAATCAGAATTATGTTATAAAGATAAATTGTCACGCTTATGTCATACACATATCAGTGCACGACATCATAAGTTTTAATATTTGCAAGGGTCGGCATATTTTCAAATTAACCTCGACGTGATTGTAGTTATTTGTGCAATTTTCAACTCGTGGCTTTAATTAAAATGGACCGATTACTGAAATTTAGACTCAAGACTCGGAATGTTAAATGTCTGCTTTTCGCTTATCGTTCTTTTAAAATCGCAAACACAAAATTATGATTAGGGTTATTAGTTACGGTGTTCAATACAAAATGAAAGTAATAATGCTTTCATGAACATCCTCTACATACATTCAACTGTATTTCATAACAGAGGATCTTAAATTATGGATATATTCACCTTATTCGGTTAAACGTTTTTGCGTATTAATGATTAATTTTACTTTTTAAAAAATCTTTAATGCTTTAAAGTACAAATTTTATAACTTTAATCATAAGCTTGTGGTCATTTTACTGTACATAATTTTATATTTGAAGTGTTAAATGCATTATTATAGTGGAAATGCACATACCATATTACCATTCAAACTGTTATTTCGAGATTTTCTCCGAGGTCTGCAATTTAAATCAAAATAAAACATCCGTAATAATGTCATTAAACTATACATTTCGCCAAAAAATTAACAATAATAGATAAAATACTATGTGGTTAGCGGTTCAACTTATTTTTAATTATCAATAGAATTCTATATCCAGTAACCGCACCAACCTCGATTCTTGGATCTCTTTTGTATGTTCAGTTGATTTCCTACAAAACCTGCTATTTTTCCTACAAATTTTTTTAGCAATTTTAATCTTCACACCCTAAAGAGGTATTTCGTACCCCCCAGACCCCCCAGAGTATACTCCCGCGATCGGTAAACTCCATTTGTTGCAAACAAGGCTTTAGATGCGGATTTCAGCATCAGAGATTTGCACCGGAGGTAGTTCCAGACGAGTGTAATCTTACTGCAGATTTTGGTTCAGTTATTTTATTTCAGGGAACGAATGGATCCTAAAAGAGGATTCTAAAAAATGTGGTAATTGATGGTAATGAGAAAACCCACCACATGATAAAACTGAATATTGACCACCTGGTTACAATTTGTTGGTCACCTAACCACATCCGATAATTATATCGCACAAGACAGAACGCGTTTTTTTCCAGCTATAATAAATGGAAGTTTGTTATTAAAATTTCTATTTCTCACGTGCTATACCTACTGCTGTTTCTATGTAATTTATTTCATGAAAATCAAAAAATTGCAATAACATAAACGTCTTCGCGAAGAAGAAAATTGTTTAGTCGAAGTATCTTACCATTCGATCCAATTTTTCTTGTTCTGGCGAATGGAAAGCCCAATCTCGATGCGTTTGCTGTCTAACTCGGTGGATAAAAGAAAATTATTAAGGTGTATGGAATTCTATGACAGGTTTCACAGCTGGAATTTAACACAAGCGCGAGTTTCCAGTCTTGAACACTTAGTACTTGTGTATTATGAAGATGTGTATGCAGATTCCAATGTAATTTAAACAAGTTTTATAAACAGTAATAGAAATACCACAGATATTCTTAGTATTTCTATTTGCAAATTTCAACTGTCAACACTTTTGAATTATCTATTTTTTGTTTCAGCTCTTCAGATGCGTTTAATACGTTTTATGCAAAATAATCGTTTGCAGTCGCATTCGATAAAACTAATCTGCATCTTGTAGGTTCATTCGTTCTACAATGTGTTCGTGATGCTACAAACCGGTATAGTTCTTTTGAGTAATTATTCATCTTTCCAATAAAGTGTTCTCTCCATGTAATTAATGATAGACTTAAAGGGTGGGAACAGACCGCTATGCTTAATTAATTATAGCAATTACGCAAACTTTTGCCGCACAGCTTGAAATTAACTATTATACGATTTAGTTTCTTAAATGATCGCTTTCTTATTCACTTTCATACTTATACATTGTTTTTAATTTTAACAGTGGAGGGGGAGAAGTGTGTCACGCTTTTTTTGGAAAATTTTGGAAGAATTTCTGTTTAATCATTAAATGGTGTTGGCACAATCGACCCTTGGTTGACGCATGACGTGAAGCAGATTGTCGTTTTTCGTTTAATTTTTTCATTTGATCGTTGAAAAAGTTTCCCGGAGAAATTCAAGTTCATCAAATGATTTTGTGGTACAGCAATGTGATGGAAAAGTCAAACTTCTGGGCAAAGTAGTTAAGTCAAAAATAGTAAACACAAAAACAGTGTCAAAACGTTAGTAGGTATATTTAATTACCAATTACTGATGATTTCCAAAAAATTCCAAACATGCATTCCAGTGATTTTCAGAAAAATCCAAAAATTTCCAATAATGTACAAAATTTTCGAAATATTTACTTCTTGGTAACACTGAAAAATTGGGAACCTAGAGAAACAGTTGGAAATTAATCCAGAAAGTACCACCAGAGGTCGGATTGCTCAATTACCGATTATGAGTTTCCTCCTGAACAGTGGCGGATTTAGCATTTAAGAGGCCCCAGGCGCCATTTAATTTTAAGGCCCCCTCAAAAAATTTTGCTACTCACATCAGTTGTCATTTTATTAGCCGACTTAATTTCAATATATTTTCCATATGCCACAATTTCTTATGAATTATGAAATACGTTGAGATAATTATAAATTATTTACATTACAAAAAAAATTAGATAAAATTAATATAAGGCGAGCGCCTCTTGTGCCGGCTCGGAAAGCCGCCACTGGTTATTGTGCAAGAAAATGTCACGAAATTAGGTGATTATTTATTAAATTAAAATCGATCTGCAGTTTGACAATTTTACGTAATGACACGAAACTAACGGCCGAATGAAATTTTGCAAAACCAAAATCTGTATTAAATTTTCTATATAGAAAGATCACCAAAACTACAGTGGTTTTTGTAAAAACCAAGCCAACAAATTGAAACTTCTAAAATTATGTTTGTCCGACTGGTGAGTCATTCACAAAATTATCTTGCAATGTTTTCGTCACAAAAGCGTACACTACCTTCAGGTTTGATTCTCCAAGAAACTCGAGCAAAAATTATTACATTGGCAACCCAAAAAGTTTTCACACAAGTGGAAAATTTACACACACAAATAACAAATTTTTGATACAACATTTCTCGTCGGCGCTTATGGGAAGTCTAACTAATATGTGGTAAACATTTGACAGTCAGGTAATTTTTGTTTTAAAAATTATTTGAAATTTAAAAATGCATCACTGATGACAATGAAAGCCTGAAAGTGAAAAATTGTCGAATAATTTTCACTTTTCAACAGACCGGCTAAGTGCGGTAAGTTTAAAAAATAATTTAAAGTGGTTTTCTTTTAATGCAGAAAAATACAGTGTGTCATTTCAAAAGTCACAATTTATCTTGAAAAGAATTTTCAAATGAACGACAATTTTTCACTTTCACCTTGTAGATGTTTAAATGTGATTCAAGATTCATTTTAACTTATTCAACTTCCGGCTTAACACATGCGAAAGGCTGATCGTTATCGGTAATGCAATTTTAAAAAACAAAAATTACCTGTTGTCAAAAGTTTCGCACTTATCTTCCTCTGGGCGTTGACCAGAAACGTTAGATCAAAAATTTATTATTTGTGTGTGTAAATTTTCCACCTGTGTGAAAATTTTTTGGGTTGCCGATGTAATAATTTTTGCCCGAGTTTCTTGAAGAATCAAACGTGAGATAGGGTAAGTTTTTGTGACGTTTAAATTTGTTGGCTTTTTTCAAATTTGCTTTTACCAAAACGACTGTGGTTTTGGTGATCTTTCTATATAAAATATAAAAAAATTAACACAGATTTTTGTTCTGCAGAATTCCATTCGGCCGCTAACTTCGTGTCATGACGTAATATTGTCGAACTGCAGATTGACAGATAAAATGTTACTTGGGTGCAGACGACGTCATTTCGAAGAGGGAAATTTAGTCAGCATCAAATCGATTTTTTGAAGAACTACAAGAACCAAGAAGGTAAGTTAAAAACTATTAGTTATTTGTATTGTAAAGAAGTTTTTGTAAATAACTCGGCATTTGCACACACTTTAATTTTAAAGTTTCAATTTTTTGACATTCTTCAAACTTGGATCTTTAGCAAACCGACTGTGGTTGCGGTGATCTTCCTAAAATAAAAATATAATTCAGATTTTTGTATTACAGAATCATATTCGGCCGTTATTGCTTTGCTAAATTAAAAATAATTAGTTATTTGTATGGAAAAGAAAATTTTCCGTAAGACTCAGTTCGGGTGGTTTCGTATGACGGACGGTCGGAATTTTGAAACGCAGTACTTTTTTAAATTCCAACGGGCGGTGTGACGTGGAACATTTTATATTTTATTGCGCAATAAATTATTAGTCGCTTGTTTAAATACTGGTTTTCGGTTTTTCGACAAATTGGATGGTGGATTTTTCCGGAAAACTTGTGGAACAATAAGAAAGTAAGTCAATTCTTTTGCTCATTCAAAATTGTATTTGGTGGAAGCAACTTTTGCATTACCACAAGTTTGAATTTGATTTTATTTCCATGCCTAAAATTGTATATTTTGCAGGAATTCGTTTTTAATTGTGGAAAATTCTGTTTTTGCAGTCGGGATTTTGTGGAAAACTTTTTAAATAATCGCGATTCATTTTTGATTTAATCTTGGTGTTAACAGCAGTGATCAGTGTTCATTAAAAAATTTCGTTTGTGGCCGTTAAAAATTTGTGCGCGAGTTTGAACTTGTCTTTAGTGTCCAGGGATGGAATTGGACGAAAGACGAGGATTATTGCTGCAGGATTATGGTAATAAAGGTAAGTTGGATTACGAACACCAACTGAAAAAAATAAATGTTAATACTTCTTTTATTTTTATAGGTAGGCTCCCCATCGTGGGTTTGTCAATAATTGGGCTAATCAAAAAAAATTTGAGTGATGTAGCAGTGAATTATTGTGGAATAGTGTGAAAACTAAACTGATACGGTAAGGAAACTTTAGTTTTTCCTTAATTACCTTAACCATTATGTTCCATATTAGGAACAACTGAGATTTCATACAATTAATATTATTGGATGCTTTTCTTTTTCAGGTGGTCCGCAATCTTCCGTGAAACATTTATTTATAGTAATCTTGAAATTTAATTATTTCCATTACAGATAAGTTGTGCGGGATTCGCGTACGTGAAAATCGTTTTTACTTCTGTCGGTTTCCGCGGTCGGTAGTGTAGTGTCGAGTACGAAATTTTGTTGAAAAGCTTAATGGAAGCTTTAAATATTCGTGTTTCATTTTTGCTAATTTAGTGTTCATTAAATTTTTTTTATCGTGGCCGTCTAAAAATTATAAACATGTGTTTGGTGTCCTAGGATGGAATTGGTGGAGAGAAGGGTTTATTGCGGCAGAACGAAAGAGATAAAGGTAAATTCAATTGAAAACATGAAATGAAAAATAAATATTAACAAACTTCTCTTTTTGTTACAGGTAGGTCCATTTTGTTGGTTTGTCAATAATTAAGGGTACTAAACAACCTCAACCTTGTTCTCCAAGTGTTTGATTTAGGCGTTTTAGGTAAAATTTTCGACTTTTCCTATTTTCTGAACGAAAATATTTTCGTAAAATCGATTTAAAATATAAAAAATTATACTTAATAAATATCCAAACTTTTCTCTCTGTCTGAGAAATAATAAATGTTAGTTCAAGTTCGGCTATTATAACACAAAACAATAATTTTTTCCAGTAGTTTCTCAAGAAAAGTTTTGCCATCTTCAAAAAACAGAAAATTTTTTTTCAGTTTTTGCCAACAGCGGTTAAAGTAAGCATCTAACAGAAAATTTATGTTATATTTTTTTGGAGTTATGTTACAGTTCTTCAAAAATCAGCATCCCAGAATTGGGAAATTTGAGAATTTCGGTCACATTTCACCTGGTCTTTTTGAAGCACTGTAACTAGAAAACTACCAGGACTAGAAGACTGTTTTTGGTCTCAAATATTAGCAAATTTAATGTAGTTTAAAAAGATACAAAATAAATATTCTGTCAGGCGCTTACTTTGACCTCCATCTTCGATAAACTGAAAAAAGTGAAAATATTTTTTGTTGAAAAGCTTCTGGAAATTCATCCGGGTATCACCCATACAATATATAAAAAATATCGTCACTTCTGCCGCAATACCTCCAATCATCAGCACACCAAATTTTATCAATACCATCTCACGTGGTGTGTTTTTCATAAAACTGAATATTTCTTCGTTTGTTTCTTTGTCTCTTATACGCTCTTGGATCCTTTGACGATTTAAACCAAACTTGACAAACAAGCCCAGTTTTTCAGTAGCAGGTTAAACCAATAAAAGTGTGGGTTAATCAATGATATTGCGTAAAAAACAGCTTTTCAACGTATTTCATTGTTTAACTCAAATTTTTTGGTTTAACCTGCAACTGAAATACTTGGCCTAACTCAGTAGGACTTGGGAAAGGTTATTGTCAATGGCGGATTTAGCATTTGAGAGGCTCTAGGAGTAATTTAATTTTGAGGCCCACTCTAAATATTTTTACTACTCACATCAATTGTTATTCAATGTGTTTTCTCTATGTCACAATTTCTACGCTGTGATAATTATTAATTAATTACTTTCATTACAAAAAAAGTTAGATAAAATTACTTTAATTTATTTTGAGATCTGAATTTTGAGGCCCTTGGATTTATGAGGCCCAAGCGCGCGCCTCTTGCGCCTGTTCGGAAATCCGGCACTGTACCTGAATGAAAATCGGGTGCTTCCACTAGTTTTTTTTTTATAATAATGAGGCATCTGTTATATCAGTCGCCTGAAGAATTTGTCAACGAATTTATCTATCAAAATCTTATCTTTTGGTCTTCTGAAGTACCTGGAATGTTTTTGGAGTATTTTGGGTATTAAATCAAAAGAAGACGGAAAGACTTCAAGACGATTGGGAAAACATTGCAAAAACCTCGTGAAATGGATTGATGGAACTTTGCAACTGAAAAGTAGCAAAATTCCGATAGGACTGGATGGTTATTGATTGATGATGGGTTTATTTTGTGTATCCAAATAGAGAGGTCCAATTAACCGGTGTTCAAATTTCTAACCCTTCTTTTGTTGAATTTAACAGTGACGGAAAAGCGTGTCGAATAATCCAGTATGGTAACAAGAGAACTGGAACTTATTTCTATTGATAAAGTGTATAAGCTGTGAAGATTAAAATAAAGATGTCTGGCTGATTAATAAAAAAAAAGAAAAAAAAACAATATTCATTGAACTTAATTACAAGAAGAGCACGGTATCGATTTCGATAAACAAAAATTGACATGGTAAAAAAAATTAATTTGACTTAATATACAATTTTCGTGATTGCTTATAATTTAAATGTCCATCAAATTTGACAGGTTATTTTGGGCCGTTAAAAGTGTTTTAACTGTACCAAAGTCGACAGTGAAAACAAGTCGATGAAATTTTTTCTAAGAGCAAATGCAGAACATAATAATTTATGTAAATGATTCAGTCAGTATGTTGTGGTGGAATGGTACATCAACCTGTATCTAGACAATGCATTACAATGCCCGGAGTGCACAGGTATGAGCCATGGTATGAGCAGTGGTCGAGGGTGCGGCCGGCCAGTCCCTCGATGCTATCTGTCTTCCTTCGGTCTGTGCCCCGGCCAACCTCAGCACCCCTCAACAGTTTCCCCCTCCCGCCCGCGCGTCTTGGACCGACTGGCGCGAGCCGCACGAAAAAAATCTTAAGCATTCACCAGACACGCACCTTGTAGTCGCACGTGTTACCAAATATTACCCTATTGCGGGGGTGGTTTACGCTACCGACGTAGTAGCGGTACCTTTGAATGAAGCGGCTGGTAAATGACCTACACTGTTAAATTCCGATCAGAATTAACTCGTATTTAGCGAGGAAATGCAGATAATCGACTTGTGCAATGTACCTTCTCGTGTCACTAAACAACCATAAACTTCAATCCGTGCTTTCGTGTGATTTTTTCGTGCATGGAAAATGTCTCACTTGCAAAGCGATTAAAATAACTGAAAAAAAAAAAGATTCCTAAATTGCACGGGACGACATAAATCCGATGCTCTTATTAACGTGGATGGGTCAAAACTCGAAAGAAGAGCTTTGTGATGGTGAATTGACACCACTAAAACCTTGTCACTTTAGGCCCCAATCCCGTCAAACTTGTTACCTTGGTGCTTTTATTTTTTCCAATTTATTTTAATTCTAAATTAGATGTCTCACAAAGTTGTCTCTCCGTATAATTAATTATTTTTTTTTGTAATTCGAGTTATATGACCATATGGTCATTCATGCCTCTAACTCTTTCATTCTTAAGAATGTGGTTAGTAGTTTCTACCAGCGAGATATTTTGATTGTTAATAAATTTGATATAAAATTATTCTCGGTAATCTTCAATAATTATTATCATAGTTATTTTTATTTGAAATTTTATAAGATTATCCCGTTAAAAATTATTGTACACCAAATTACTACCGAAAGAGATGTTTACAAAACAAGTTAAAATGATACACATCTAAATGGTACATTTGTTGGAATGCTAGACCATAATTTAATGGGATGGTTTGTGGCAAACTCAAATTTTTGCTTTGTCCGTGATGAAAGGTGGAAGTGAAAGTTCGCTTGATGGCTTCTCATTAGAGCTGTGATATCTGACAGTCAACTAATGTCTAATTATTAATAACTCAAATGTAAAGAGATTTATATTAATGATCCAGCTGAATCTTGATGACAAGGGTAACACCGAACAAGTCTGGAAAGAAGTTCTCCTCGATACAGGAATTATTTAAAAATATCAAGAACAGTGCCGGCTCGTAGTATCTATACCGAAAGGCACATTTAAAAAATTCAAATAAATAAATCTCATTAACGTAAAGATTTAGATAATAATTTTCCTGTCGCAGTCCTGGGTTTGACCCCAGCCAAGTTAATTGGATTTTACGAGCGAGTTTTTCCAAGGGGTAAATATCCCAAAAAAGCTGTGTACACATGGTTGGAATTCTTTGGAATTTATTCGAAATCACTGTAATTCTTTGGAATTTCCCGGAATTTTTTTTAGAAATCATTGAAATTCTTGGATATCATTGGAATTTTTTTGGAATCAGTGAAATTCCTTGGAAATCACTAAAATTCTTAAGAAATCATTGAAAATTTAGAAAATCTCTCAAATTAGAATTTTTTAGAAATCATATAATAAATTCACATGTTAAGAACTAATCCATTGTCTTTGGAAATCCTTGAAATTCTTTGGAAATATCTAGAATTCTTAGGAAATCAATAAAAATTTTAGAAATCTCTCAAATTAGAATAATTTCTTGGAAATATCTAGAATTCCTTGGAAATTACTGAAATATTTTTGGAATTTCTTAAGATTTTCTAGATTTTCCTAATTATTTAAAAAAATCAAGAACAGTGCTGGCTCGTGGTATTTAGACTTAAAGGCACATTTAAAAAATTCGATATTTTTAGGAACTTTTTGACAGATTCCCGCAGATTTGCTTCTGGATTGTGTTAAGATTTCCTTCCAAAAAACTTGGAAAACTAAAACTCGAGTATTTTTATGATTTCCTAATTTCCTATAAGATTTTTTAAGATTTCCTTGGTTATCCTAATATTTCCTTGGATTTTCTAAGATTTACTAGATTTTCTAACATTTCTAGTATTACTAGTAGTTCTAGTATTAAGAGTATTCTTAGTATTTCTAAGATTTCCTAAGATTTTCTTGTATTTTTTGAATTTTTTTTAGATTTCCTCAAATTTCCTTGGGATTGCGTAACATTTCCTAGATTTTAGTATTTCTAAGATTTTTTTATCCCAAGATTTTTTAAATTTCTGTTATTCGGTTGGATTTTCTAGATTTCTCTTCACTTGTACACCAGATTTCGCTAGCAATTTCCCTCGGATTTGGTTTAGGTAAGGCTTGAATTGGGTTTCTATCCTGATGTATTACAATAAAATATAAATTCCATTAATTTAATTCAATTAGAATTATTATGGTGAGCTTTGAGTTGTAAGTTAAAATTTGATTCAAGTTTAAAAAAGTTTTGTATGCAGCTTCTATTGTTATAGAACAATAAATAGAACATTATAAAACAAATTATTGTTTTAAAAGTTAAATTTAACCAGCTAGCGTGCATAATAGATGAAAAATTAAAAGTTGTTGTTCTGAATGCAAGCGAATAGAATTTAGCTAAAAATATAAATTTATTATGATAACACAATTAAATATAATATTTTATTATTTGAAACATATAAACACGCCATTGTTTGAAATTTTTAAAATTCTATAAATAATTTTTCATTTTCTAATAACGTTATCAATTATTCCTGCAGTGACATTTGAATTGCGAGCATTTATGTAGACACAGTTGAACAATTTTGTGCTATCTTTATTGCTCTTGTACTTATAATAAAACATTGTTTAACGATCTAGAGATTATTAAACAAAAATTTAATTAAAATTGCAAAAATTGTTTATATTAATTAAATGGAGCTGTTTTGTTTGTAAATCAAGTCATCATTTGGATTGAAAAAGCTCGAGGTGCTCAAGGCAAGAAGTAATACAACAGCTTTTGGTATACTCCTAGCAAAGGCTTCCAATTTAAATGTTCAAATTATGGGTTACACGTGTATTATTACTATGAACAAACATTTTTTTCTAAAATTATTTTAAAAGTTTGTTTACGCTCCATTTGATTTTGCAACGAAATTTAAATATACCGAATGTAAAATTCGTGTAGACAATCAACTTTTTATACGAACATCTTCTATTAATGATTGCTTTTAACCCGCAAATTATTGGAAGATATTAGACATCGGGTAATTGGTTTTGGAACTTTTGTGGTTGGTTTAATGGGAGAGAAAGTAAACCATATGGTTAAAAGTTGAAATTTAATTTTGTATAAATAACGTTTGGTCTAGTAATTAATTTATAATGAAATTATGTCATTAATTGTAGTAAACTACGTAGTATTACAAATTATTATATTTAATAGGCTTTTGTAATAACATTATAATAATGCATCTCAATTTAATGGGTCTACTCATGGGCGTCGCCAAGGGGGGGCAAGGGGGGGCTCTTGCCCCCCCCTGGCTTTTGTCAAAAAATATAATAATTTAACAATTGCAATATAATATTAACATTTTTCCATAGTCTATGAATCCATACAAATCATTTGAGATTGATTTTGAAATGATATCCGGATGTGCGTGTATGTGTTGTGTGCGATTTTTTCGTCCATGATTTTTTCAAAACTCGTGAACCGATTTCATTGAAATTTTATGTACTGGTTTATAACAGTAATCTAAAGAGCTGATTAGATTTTTGTTGAAATCCCATCTTGAATCCATTTTTTCAAAGAATGAAAATTGTTAAGGCCCGATTCTTCTTCCAATTATTATAGATAAGAATAAAATTAGTCTCAATTGAAACAAAGAAGATCTTTGTGCGTGTAATGATAACCATCAATACTTGACATTTTTCGTTTCAAAGAACTCCAAAGTAATTTGAAAATGGGAAAGTCATGTGATGTCACATCAGATTTTTTATTTAATACTTAATCGTTTTTTTAAATAGTATTTAAAAAAATCGCCCCCCCCTGGAATTTTTGGAAGCGACGCCCATGGGTCTACTTCTTGTATCTTATATTGGCTACCGTTAATAAGTTATAGAAAGTTTAACCACGATCCATGTTAAGACACCTCTCAAGTCTTTTAACAGTCGTGTACTTATTAAATATTAGCATGATAAGATCACAAAAACTACGCTCTCAAATTGAATAAAACGTTTACAAACTTTTATCTTGATCATTAAGTAATAAAATTAAATTTATGCGTTATTTTAAAAACGAACACCAAATTGGAAATCATTTTGCCCCTGCTTGTACAGTCTCTTCTTTCCATTTTAATATTTAATTAGCAAAACACAACTCAAAAAACTAATGCGGTTGAGAATTTCAACTTTACCAATATCAAACCGTACCCATATCACTTAAAGTTGTCTCTCCAAGTGCCAATGCTATCCAGAATGTCTAAATCTGCTTATTGGGTTGCTAAAAATTTGGCTAATCAAGGGTTAATTAGAACAGAGGATTCCGTTGAGGGGTAAATATTCAAGTAAATTTGTGTTCACAAAACTCGGAATTCAAAAGACGATTTTTCAGGAATTCCAGATCTCCAAGAATTCCAGAGATTTTCACAGCATCAACTTTCAAAATATTCTAAAGATTTCCGGAATTTCTAAAATATTCCAATAACTCCTTCACCAACACTTTGGGAAATATTTACCCGATGCGACGGTCTGGATTTTGCACTTTTAATTTATGGGGAATGAATGAAATTGTCTGGTACCTTAATATTTTGCAACATCTTCCGAATTCGGGTTGTCCATTTCCAAAAGGTATCGTGATTGTCAATTCTGACTGCATGCTGTGTCTGAAAGAAACATAATATATTTAAAAATATAAAATTATTGGCGTTGGTTTATTCTAACATAAAATTAGGTGTCATGGACAAAAATTCTTCCGAGAGCTTTTGGATTTTTATTCCAAAACCCCGATCTTGCCCAGCATACATCCTAAAGGTGATCTCACTTGAAATCCATTTAACTGAGATACTGGGCAGCAAGGTCAGACAGATGACCGTAACTAGATTAATTCCAGTCTCTAAAACGACCTATATTTTAACATGAATTACGATCGCATAAGACCAATTTAAAACTTATAGCAATACGTTTAATTAATTGAGTGTAGTTTACGCGTTGCTGTGGGTCGACGTATCCAAACTGGTGGTACGGTTATTCAACAATTCAACCAGTGTAAATCCGTAGGTGGTAAAATGGCACGAGCATTAACCTAGTCCTAAGACCCAAGATATGAGTATTAAATTTCCATATAAATTTTTTGACATTATTATATTACGTCCAGCAATATTGCTCAATCATTTTGATGGGGCAATGTATAGTAAACAATAAAACTCGCTTGGCTTCTAAACAAATTATTATCGAAGGACGTCAGCTTCCAGTTTTTGTAGATGTAATGATAGATATACTTGGCTTTTATGTAGAATATGAAACAATATGCGGCAGTAAATATTTCTATTTGACGGATAAATTAATTACTAATGGATATTTTGTTACCACCTACCAAGTAACTATAATAAAATTAACCACATGGGTGGTTTTCGGAGCCTTACCGGAGATTCCTACCATAACTTATCATTTTTTGAATTAATTAAGAAATCCAAATTTTGAAATGGAACAACATGCCATGATAAACGTGTTCCTCGTGCAGACACATCGACATGCAAAAATGCTCGATCATAAAGGACGACCGTGGTGTGCAGATTATCTGAAGCTTTATGGTACCATTTCATCGATGTTGTTGTTATGTTGTCCGATCGAAGTGCGGTTTGGGCCCATTTATACTGTCTATCTTTCTGACTGATGTGTTGGTCTAAACAAGCTTACAATCTAAGAAGAGTGATGCTTAACACCGATATGGCAGAACACCCAACGGACCGCGTTGAAAGCATACATGTTATTCCATTCTTCAGTCACAATAGACGAGTGGATGACAAGAACAATAATATCAGATGGTCTTCAGTTCAATAATGAATCTAATAAAATTTTGATTTGATGTTTAGTCAATTTAATTGATGCTTTCTCCAAGTGACAGGTAAGCTTTGATGCCCGCATGGTTCATGTTTTCAAGGCTACACCTTGCCATATGGTAATGTAAGAGAGGAAAATACAACACCATCATTATGTTGTGTCATTTTTATCGAATAATAAAAGAAGAAATAGAATGACTGTCCAAAATTGTGCTAGAAATCGTTAATTTCATCGAGTTAATGTTATGCACATTTTAAAATTAAAGTACTCGTGTTATGTATTTCCGGTGGGTTTGTTTCATTTCGATGTCGAATTGCGTGGGATAACTTGAAGCTTGTGCTTAGCACGGGCCAGCTTTAACAACGGTAATAGAAAACATGATGAGCAGCAAGAGGCGGACTCCAACTGAGTTGGTCACATTTATAACAGGCAATTTGTAACAAATAAGAAAAGATTTGAATTTGTCACATTAATATTTCAAACTTTGTTTGTTATAAATTTTACGTCACAAAATTTGTTCCAAAATTGATTAATAGTTCTTCTTTCCAACTACCTTGTCATTTAATCGCTCAACCCATTTACCAGTAATTTAGCTTCCATGGAACTCTCTTTAAGATTTTGGATTGGAAAAATGCAATCTCTGTTTGCTGATAAGAGACATCTTGGCAAGGAATTTTGAGGGAATTATTACCCTTCCGGCTCTGAATTTCCTCTCTGAATGCACCAGTTCATCCTTTGAATTAAGAAAAGCCTTCGCATAGCTACTCCAAATGATATCTTTTTCCGCGTATAATTCGTAATTTTCGAATTGGATCCGCCTCGAGGATGTTTTTAGACTGGAGCGGTTCGAACATTTACTGTTGAAGTAGTTCCGCCACTTTCGAGAGCAATTTATGCCCAAAAATACTTGTATAACATAAAAATACGCTATGGACGGGACTAACTTTATAAGGAACAGCCAATCAAATAATCGCATATCTTTTTAGGTCTTTTTTTCTGAAATTTTGGATGGACCATAGTTTTAATGTTTATATTACTTGTAATTTACGCTCTAAACTTCTTCAACTTCATTGGAGAAGTAGAGATCTATCGCCTATTTTAGACTGTTTCTGGCTACCAGTCGCAGTCTTGGTTTTCCTTAGCCTTTTTCCATTGGGATTCTTTTCAAAGATTCTACGTATAGTCAAAATGCCCAGTACACTCTTGAATATTACTATTTTTATCAATTACATTTTATTATTTATTTCAATAGTACATTCCAAGAGAATTCAGATATTCTATTCTTTAATCAGATTAAAAAAACCCAAAATCTTTGGTTTTTTTAAAAAAAGCAGATTATTTCGAAACGGAATTGTGTTCCTCAGATACCAAAATTTAAAGCAGTTTATTTGTATTTCCACGAGTATCTAACAATATTTTTTCAAAATTTTGTTTTAAAAAGAACTACATAATAATATATTTAAGGTATTACTTTGTTTTTTCATTGTTTCAAGTGGTCATGATAATCGCAGAGAAGAAGTACTTGGAACAAATTACAAATAAAGTAGATTTATGTTTCTGAACTTTTCCTTTTTCCCGCATACTTTAAAAGTGTGCGGAAAAGTACTACTTTCCGCACTAGGACGGAGAGTAGTACTTTTCCACACACTTTTTGAATATCACAAAGTAAGACTTTTTCAAACGTAATTCGAAAAATATGCTTTTCCGAACTGTACTAGATAAATATTTTATTTTTAAGTTATTCAGCACTCTGCTATGGTTTTATCGCATATTATGATATTTTCAACGAAGATCGAACTTTAAAATATTATTATTTTGTTAAGCGAAGAAGATGAAACCATAAATTACTATATTTTGTAATCAAAAAGGAAAACAATCAAGTCTGCCAGCATATTAAAAGATAATTTTGATTTATGCTAATCATCAGCAAACTAAATATTGATTAGCTTATTTCCAATTTGACACGATTACCTTATAATTTATTTCATATAGAACGCGTAAAGATAAATGATCGCGAGGTGCTTTTAGTGGTTTAGGTTATTGGACTTTTAACTTTTAGTTGTTTAGTTACCAGACAATTAAAAGTATCTGAATTAAGCGAAAGAGTCATCACGAAAAGTTAAGAATATTTAAAAAACTTTTATGATTGTCAAACTTATGGTCATGCACTACCCGTATGGTCATATTGAACATTCCAAATTTTAAATTTATATAGCTGTGTGTCAAAGTGGGCGTTGGACGATAAGTTATGGAAAAAATATGGTATTGTTTTTGGCAAAGGAATAAATCAAAATTCGATCGCAGTGTAGTTTAGCTACCTGCTATTTGTATCGATTGTATTAGAATTGTTAATTATAAATTATTTAGTAATTGATACAACCATAAAACCTTAAAGCTCCAGATTAATTTAAAAAAAATGACCAGCTGGGTAGCTCATATCGTTTTCCCTAAGGTAGTTTGACCAAACAAACGAGGTGGAACACATTAAACCCACGCTATGTTCTTTGCATAGCTACCGCAATGTTTAACTATCATCGTACATCATAATTCCAACTGAGAATCTTATTGGAAGCACTTCAATATGCCCACTGGTATTATCTTCAAACGATTTGGTTTCTCGTACTTCAATTGCTTCCTTTATGAAACGTGATTTACTGGAATTTTGTAATTGCGCCCGTAAATCCAATAAAACATTTCTTTTGTAGGGCTAGCTCATCAGAAAATGCAGGCTTCCAGTACGTTTCCGGCAGATCCACGGCGGGGGGGGGGGTAATGCAACGGTGTGGTAAAGGCAACTGACCCTTACGATTGATTACTTAAGTATGAAGTTAAAAAAATCTTTTATATATTGAATTGCAGAATTATTACGAGAGTGTTGTGTAAATAATGATTGGTTTTACCATAAAAGACTCGACTCGTATGACAGCTTTTTAGGCGCCAGAATCATCTTCATCGTACAATAAAAGCACATTAACATTGTCATGTGAATTATTACTTACGTGCACATGAAATTTACAATAGTCAATATCATTAAGTGTTTTAGAAGTTAACTTATTATTTTGTATCGCTTATCAACTTTTAATTTTTGTAATGCAAATTTATATTTTATTTTAATTAACTATTGTCAGCAAAATACCTGCTCATTGTTTTAAGATAATTGAGTTTCGGATTAATTAAGACATATCTTTTATTTAATTTTATATTGTCTCGCAGGTATTCTTAAAATATGGCTTCATTGTTTTTGATTCAAACCAATTGGTCACAAGTCAAACAATACTTTACCCTAAGATCAATGTAGGTGGTCTACAATTAAATATTATATCAGATATGATATTTAAAAATCTCTCAGTTCTATAATAACGTATAATCATATTTTCTCATGCATATTATTTAACAATAAAGCCAAAACGTTTTATTAATCCTTTCTTATGTTCTTTTAGATCTTATTTTTTGCTACACAAATAAATCATAAACAAAAATAATTTAATTACTTTTTTATTTTCTTAATTGTTCAGCAAAATGAAAAAACATATTTAGATATTCTTTTTATTTATATTTTTAATAAAATAGTATATTATTTTACTGGGAGAAAATGTTGATCTTCGCAGAGTAAATGAAAAATAATTGAATGACATAAAGTCATAGTTACTGACCTCTTCAAACTCACGTTTTTTTTATTAAAAAATGGAGATTTTTGGATTTTCGATTCCATACATATTTGCATGTAATTAAATACTCGATAATTAGCATCCATAGTTTGTGGTTATAGTAACTTCTAAATTGGTCAAAGCAAAAAACCATAAAATTTGAATTTCTATTGTTGGAACAAGAATGCTTGAATAGAATTTTTTTCCAAGTGCTCAACCTATGACTAATTAGGAATTAATAAGCATATAAAATTGATAATTGACATTTTGGAAGCTTATTATTATCAATCACTTACACCATTAATTATTATTTATACACCAAAATATTAATGATGTAACGCAAACTAAAATATTGGTAAAGTTACATCAGGAAGTGTTACGAAAATAAAATTGTTATCTCATGTAGTATGATTTTTAGACTCACTCAAATTTAGAGTTGTCTGTTCGTAATCTGTCGACTTGCTGAGGAGTTGTCATCTCTTCAGGTCTCTCGTGGGAAATTTATGAAAAAAATTACAATCGATTTTTTTCTAAACTGGGTCCATGAACGTTCGAATTTTAACAGTCATTTGTGTTAATATCTGATTTAAACACTTAAAGTTCTTGTAGTTAATTGAAAACGTTATTGCAAAAATATGTTAATAACAAATGAAAACTACCTATTATTACGTAACAATCAATGTAACTCCATTTATAAACAACTTTATCATAATTTACATTAAATAATCTATCAAAATATAAATGAATACAATGCGAGTCATTGAAAATGGTTCTTTATATATTTTTTTAATGAATAAATAAACAAACGATGTATAAGTGATTGCGTGATTTGTAGTTAAAGAAGCAAAAGCTCAAGTGTTTAATTTATTGACTACAATAGACATCATCGATCGGTTAGTTGGACAGGCTTGTCATGTTCGTTACCTGTCCAGATAAATGTTCGCGTGCCAACAAATAATTCTATGACATAACTCACTTATGTTCGTTTTTATAACTGCATTTGATTTATAAAGAATTTTAATAGGAACACAAAAACGAGAAATTTCCTTAATATTTAAGCCACAACGATACGTCAAATCGGATTATTAGATAATAAAAGGGGATTGATAAAAGCGTCACGTTTAATGTACGTCAAGTGCACAGATAGAAAGTAGATCACATTGCATCACTTTGTATGTAAACATTAGGTACCAACGATTCCCATTGTGCAATATCAAAAACAGTTCCAGTAGAAAAACTTGCCCTCCCCCCTTAACATCGAATATCATCGCGAAGTGGCCAGTTTTGCGCCAAAATTTATTGAGCAAGCTAACAACTTCCAAATATAACAGACGGAACAACTTCTTGAAGTACTAATTATGGGCAGGAACAAGTTGGTTTACGATTTATATGCCAAAATATTTTAAATGATCTTAAAGAACCATAGAAGAACGAACATATGTGCAATTCAGATATTTCGCTCTTTTAAAGTCAAGTCTATTGAACTTAACTTTGCATATATTATCTGAAGGCCATGCAACTTTTTGTTTTTTTGTAAACACTGCAATACATGCGAATTTAGCATTTACTAAAATATGTAAACAATATCGGGCCGAATCCATCTTTTTCGGAATTCTCGCTGCCTTGCCCGCCAGTTCGGCACGAAGCCAAGCGAGATTTATTGCGGGATATTTGTAATTGCTGGAAACAAATTAAGCAAAATTTGAAGTGGTATAAGTTGACTAATGATAAAACCACTTTACAAATGTACTGCAGCTTGTAGGGTCATCACTCTGTACAATTATTTTAATGTGGATTGTGTATCGTGTTATAAAGATCGTCGAGGAGAAAAATGGCCACAATAAATGTATTCCTTAAAAGGTACGATATCATAAGACATAGATAATCTGAAACTGGTTCTACACTATTGGGCAATAATTAATTAATCGAGGGCGAGCGATGTGTCGTGAATCTCAGCCGCAAGATTGCATCAAACCAGTCCACTTTTAGATTCGATCTACGATAAATGTCACAGATAAGTGATCGTCGTGGTGTGCGTTTAAACTTTTTGGTATTTAATTAAGGCAATTAAGAGTCTCATATACAACAACCCCTTTTAAAAGATTTAATCAAAGATGCGGATAAGAGACAGCTTAGGTGTCGTTGTGCTAAATTATGTCGCCAAATCAACTCTCCTGATAATTAGGTGGAAAGTTGATGTGCAAGGTATCGCAATGATGGTTATCTATCTCGTGACAAAACGTTGCGTGGTTCTTCCATAAACGTTAAGCGACGTGCATGCAAAGAAGTCACCTTTGCTCGAAAAATACATCCCCCCCGTCTGACGACGATGACTTTTAATTACGCTTTTAATTACATTTCAAAATTTATTATTCTGGGTTTGCCAACGAACAACAATAAATTTCGCAAAAGTAATTTATCTGCTAGAATCGAGATTACCGAGTTCAGCAAGATGTGGTGCTTGCACAACCATAAATAATACAAAATTGGTCTTTACTTGTTATGTTCCATGTCGAGTTGTCTAAATTTACAATTCCACACTGCCTTTCTAAGTTATAATTATTTGCAAAATTGATAATGTTTCCTTCTAGAGTTTCCTAACCATTTTTCCCATCATCACCTACCTACCCATTTCGCCCACTTGCAGTCTCGAGAAAAACTTAGCTTTGCTGCAAAATTGAGTTAAAATTAGAAGCATCAATTAAGCTTTGTTGGTTTGTTTGTTTATCAGATTTATGGCCCCAATTTTTCACTTCCAATTTTATTTTGTCTTGGTGAAGCCTATTAAGCTAATTATAATAGGAAAGTTATTATTAACCTGCAATTAATTAACGCGATGAAAAATTTAAACGTATATTTCAAACACTGTAAACTTAGATAAAATTATTATGAATGAGTTAAACTACTTACAGCTATCAACTAACTGTTAAACAAGCTGTATAATTTAATATTAATCTTCAGCTATATCGTATAATTATGGTAAGTGTTCCCTGACAAAAATAAAACCATCATTATTTCCTTCAAATTATAATTAAGTTATAAGGATTATATTGATTAGGCAGAAGACGAAGCATAACCATATTATTCCAGTCTTTTTCATGCGTACAGCCAAAGTTTGTAGTTCAAATTATTGAAGATCATCAGAATTATAATTTATAAAAAAACCAGACCACTTGTCTAAGGTGTAGAATTCGATTGCCTTGGTTGTGCAGCCTGAACGCCGCACTGACCCGTATCTTTCCCGTAAACTCCAATTTATAATAGAAAAAACATACAGGCGTTCTGTATTATGTAATTATGTCCGGCCTTCAACAGCAATTAGAGAACTGATTTCATAATTTTCCTCTAGATTTTCAACATTTTGCATGTTATGTTCCTAATTTATTTTCGCATGTGACCATGAGGTCTGGGGGGTATGGAAAATCTCCCAGCATTAACAAAAAAGTTATTTGTGTATCTTTAAGAAAACCAAATAGGGATTTTATTCACAATAAATTAAATTATTGAAATTTTTTATGAATCAATAACAATTAGATGAGCCTGAAATGTTGGAAAATATAAGGAAATTTAAATTGCGAGGTACTAAAAACACCATAAAAGCTTTATGGGTACAAAATAATGAACTTTAATTGGAATTATTGACGTTATAAAAAATAACAAGATGTGGTTTCCAATTTATAAAATATTCAAGATTTGATAGACGGTTTGAGTTATTGAACGTCGATTAGGAGCGTATAAATCTAGTATAACACTTTGACTTTTACTGTATCATTTTTCATAAACTTTTAGCTGAAATTAATATGATATTGACGTTTCTATGCTTAAAATCAGCTAATAAAACTCAAAATTTTATTTATTTTTATTTTATTGTATTATTTTATTAGCATCACTTAAATAATATAGAAAATAGAATCCAAATTACCTCAAATTATAAACATAATTTAAGGTGAATAATAAAAGTCGATAAAGATTTGGTTACAGGTTAAATTATAAAAGCAATAAAAAAATTTATGTTTGGTAGAAATGTTTTGTTTTTATAGTTAAATTCCGATGCTTATGAGTGACCACACATCTTAACTGATTAATTATAGTTGAATTGACAGTTCAACTGTGAACATCGATACAATCAAAATTCAGTGGCACTTAACAAAGCAGTCCTTGTGTAATGGAATTTATGTTGTAGTAATTAACACAATGGAAGCGCTTATTTTGACGCTTGTTAAACCTACAAGCAAAAAGAAAGCTCCAAGTCAGGATTGTTAAGCTCTAAACTTTATTTTTCAAAAAAAGAGTTTTTCAAAAAAGAGTTTTTCAAAAAAAGAGTTTTTTGAAAAAAAAAGAGTTTTTTGAAAATCGAATTTTGGTAATAAGCTCAGTTGGTAATTACAAAACGGACCCCATAAATTCCCTATACGTTTGGATGATAATTTATGTATATGCATGACAAGAATGTGGACTGCATTTTAATAGGTGTTTGCTCATGTTGAGGTAAATATGTGCGGCGCTAAACGGGCATTGTGCTAGTGCAAAAGTATTTTGCAACAGAAACAGACTGGTAAATATATTTATAGTATTGCAAATTTTAATGAGATTGTAGCGGACTGGTTTTCTCACAATAGTGTCCCGCAGTTTATATGTTTAGTAGATCAGCAGGAAGTATTTTATCTGTGGATAAATTGATTGATCGCTTTTACCTATTTCACGCAACCTACTGAAAAATAGCAACTAGTTTGTCATCGACATTCCATTAAACAAATCAACTCATTTATCTCAATTTTTTCAGTCGTATATTACTCGCATGGATAAAACTTGCTCATAAAGCAATAGATTGTTTCTTCTCTCACACACACCGCAACAATAATTTTACAGATTGAAACTGTCAACTGGAAAACATTAAATTGTAATTATCAAACAATTTAGTTTTATTTCATAGTAATAAACAATGGTTTTAAACTAATTGATAGTTTTGCCTATAACGGTTTACTACCTGTAATATATCTGCAGGTCTTCCTTTAATTGCATATCTGCTTCGTTAGCGTGCCCGGTGTCTTAAATAAGACTTATCTGTTTGAAAAATATTTGCAACTGTCCAGAATATCTTCTTTATTTCCATCTTCGTTAGCGCGAGTCGCGGCGTCCTATAGTGGGCCATGATGGAAGGGAAAAAATTCAGTCCTCCTCGTACTCTCATCTAATAGAGTCGTTCCTTGTACGGAAAATTATGCAAATTTAAACACAAACATTAAATTACACGACTCACAAAAACATGATTTGCAAAGTGCAAAAAACGTTACTCATTCTTTATATTGTTGTTATTTTAATGTGTAACAATTACATTAAGTAATTTACAAGAGTATGCATAATTTATATTTATTGTTCTATACTTTTTCTTTCCATAGTGCGCGTGTTATTAAAAAATTATTCCAGACCACAAATTCATTTTACATTATAATTTGTGGTTTATAATACCGCAACTTTTATTTGTAACTTAAATGTTAGCAAAACTTGATCTGAAAGATAATAATTTTTTTTTGTCTCGATGGCACAAATTTATTACAATTTTTAATTTATTGGATGGCCATACTATCTTATAAACTACTAATTAATAACCCATTTCAGACATTTCTAAATTAAAATTTTTAACTCTATACACGATATAATAAATTATTAATGAGTATTAATTAGTTGTAAACTCAGAAGGTTAATAGATAAGTTCAATAATTTTCAATTTAGTTCTTAATACCGCGATGTAATTAATGAAACCTCATTTTTTGTTAAAATCCTTCTTAAGTAACTGATAATCGAGAATTCTAAACTCTGGCCCACTAAAATAAGTGCTGTACAATGAAAACAATGGTTGATGAAAAAATCACTGTACTTATGAATTTGTTCATCAACATGATTAATTTTGTTCATCGGTTTACCTGTTTACGTCGAGCACACGTACCGTCAACAGAGTGAACTGTTATCTAATTAAAATTTACAAGAACCGCACGAAAACTTATGAAATCGTCTACTGCGTCGAATGCTAGACCCAACCCAATTGAATATAATATAGATTGATTTAAAAATATCAGAAAGTTTGTAGAAGATTGACGTAAAGTTGTACCTAAATATGTTATCTAAACAAATGTTGGTATAACGTCAGGTAATGTGACGTTTATCTTGTAGACGCAATTAAATCGATCAATTGTAATAAAGTTTTTTTTGAATTTTTTTATGGTTGGAAAAGCGAACGCTCGAGGTGACGTGGTCGTGATTAGATGAGTGAACCCCGTCGGTAAAAACAACCCATGCTCGCTAATGGTAAAGTTGTAGCACCTGGAAAAAATATTAATTGCGGCGGCCGTAACAAGTATGCATTTATAATACATTCTTGATCTTCTCAGCTCGCTATTATATGCATCATATGTCGAGGATTTATTGTGAAGATTTTAATTTATTCTTATGGCTAGAGGGTAAATAGAAAAGCATCTCTTGTGGTTGTCCGACACCATATAGTTTATAAAATAATAACGAATTATAAACATAATTACATTTTGATGGAACGAAACTGACCGAATAAAAGTAACTAATCTGCGATAAAATCAAAATAGTTTATCCGTTGGAAAGGATTATCGACAACATTATTACGTCTCGTTCTGAAAACCGGTGTTGAATGTGGAGCTTTTCACGCCCAAGTGTCACTTTGAAATCACAACGAATGAATTAATTCTGACGATGTACTATCGTTCTCGATTCCGACAGGCCATTTGTTTAGATGGTTAGCCACTAACAATGAATACCTGACAGAACAACTTCAAAAGCTGGCAGATCCACTTTCTTTTCTATAAAGAATTTTCATGGTGGCCAACCAATTCACATTGTAAATGCAGCTTTTCTATTCTTAGCCCATCACTGCAACACAATTTAGTGATGATTGCTTAAAATAACATTATTGTTCAAGTGCTCAGCGCATTCACAAATTTTCAAAAGTGAACACAATCGCGTAGGAGTGATTGCTTTAGATATTTTCGAGTAAAAGGTTTCCTATTTCCCGAGCAGGAATCAAAAACGTATCGATTAAATTATTTCAGTGGTTCAACGTACGGTTTGTTTGCTTGGAAGACGCGAGAACATCGTATGCAAAACAGTCATCAAAATCCTTCTGTTCAACAATAGATTGTCCAGTTCTGGATCCGCAGCTTTTTCGGCAACAATCGACAATGCCAATTGAAGGATTCATAAAGACATCCAAAAATCAAACACTTGAAAGAAATCCAAAAATCAATTTGGGTTTCCAAAATTGTCCTTTATCCATAATTTATTGCTAAGCAACTACATTTAGAATAATAATCTAAAAGAAATCTTAATAAACGAAATATTTTCTTGTTAGAAAACATCTCTGAAATCTCTAGAATAAGCTACCAATATTAATGTTTTTTCAGTCTTGCATGTAGTGAAGTTCAAAAAATTAAGCTTATTGAAAATATCAGAAAGATAAGCAAGCTCAGCATAGCAGACAACATGTTATTGAAGTATGTCTGAGTACTCTCGTCTTCCTATTTCGAAAAACCAACATAATTCTCTTTTAAGTTCAACAATGCGTTCAACTTTGATATTTAAGATTGGATTATAACCTCTCGTTCCGGCTGTTTGAATTTCTCGCGAAAACAGTTTGTCTAGACTCGCATAATTCTATTTTGGGCAAGCAAAAATCTTCTGACTTCTTTTGCTTCGCCAACTTTTTTTTAAGAGGTCGGAACTGATTTTTTCGAAAAGAAACAATGAAGATAGTAGAACAAGGAATAAATATCCATGAAAATTGATGGACACAGGACTTGGTAATTTCAAAAGATTTTTAAGAAACTCAGATTGTCAAACAAAAGAATTTTATTTTGATTTCCAAAACTTTGATTACCTTTTTTCGCCCTTCCACATTTCTTTTGATTTTCAAATAATTTCTAAAAAAGAGAAAACCGGCAGTGTGACGTATAGCCTATACCGACCAAATGGGAAGCGTAAGACCGCGGTTCAAATCCTGATCGCGTCGGAGTCGGATACACTGTTGTGATCTCATAAAGCCCAATATAGATCTGTGGGTTATGGAGAAGGCAACAGGAAACCACCACATTAATTAAATTCCCTGGTACGTAACCTTGGCTTTAGGGCCATGGTGATCGCCAGCGTCCAATCATCAAATACTAATATTGGCCTGCTGGCATTTTCCGATCCGTTTTAAGCAGTTGTTATTTAAAAAAAAAAGAAAAAAATTGATTTCAAACATTTCACCTTAAATGTAACTTGAACTTAAAGTTTTAAAAAATCGCCTGCGACGCTATTTTAAGGTCGGAGTCGGATCAACAACAAATTTTTGGTTTGTTTTAAAAATATCTAATTGTTTTATCTAAAGAAATCTCTGGGTCCGGATGGCATGGTACTAGCTCGCAGCTTGGAGGATAACAAAAACAGGGTGTTCTTGAAGAGGTCACCCACCCGACTACCGTTATCTGATAAAAGCTAGGATTTCTAGACTTTTTTAAGGGGACAAATCCTTTTTTACAGTGTATCTATAATATGTTATGTCTATGGAACACAATAGATTTGTTTATTTATTACGAATTTGCGCAACATTGAGTTTTTAAGGTTTGTCAACTTTTGAAACGACGGAAAAATTGTAAACATGCGTGTGTGTATAAGTAACAATAATAAATTATAGAACTACACAAAAAATTTTGTATTTATAATTTATTATTCATACAAATACAACGATAGCTGTTTATTTATTAAAAAAGTAAACTGATAGTTTAGAAACAATCGTTGAGAGTTGTAGAATTTTTATTTTAGGTATGGTAATATAAATCTTACGTTGCATGATATGGTAATTGACATTTTACTTTACTATATACTCACAATTCATTGTGAAATTATACAAAATAAAATAATTTATTTTCAAAAATACGCTAATTTTCAATTTTTGCGGAATCGAAGCAGCGGCGGCGGCAGCATTTTTTAAATGGGTAGGCACAAATTGGGTCCACGTGTCCACCCTGCCCCCCCTTGGCGCCGTCGCTGCATCGAAGAATAAATCGCAAAAAATTAAGGCGGCAATTTAAACTTGAACGATTGCACTTGCAGACAAAGAACGAATTTAAACTTTTTTAATATAAACGAAACAAATTAATACTGATTAAGGAAGGAAAATCAAAAATTACATGTAATTAATAGTGTATAATTTAATTATTATATTAATTAAATTGCTTTAATTGAAAATTTAATTACAATTGTATTAAAAGAGGAAAGCGGCCAAGTTGACAAGTCACGATTACATTTCTTTTAATTTATATCCCATTCTTCTCGCTGCCGAACAATACCATGGTGCAAGGTCCGTATGTAAAGGTTATTGGCGGAAACAATGCAACACATAGAATGCTCTCATGAGCAAGTTTTCAAAAAAAATTAATGGAATACCGAAGTGTCCCATACCAGAATGTTATCACGCGGTCGGTGCTTGTGAAGCATGGATTTTAAGAAGACCGGTAAATGAAATTATTACGATGGTGAGCTTTGAACCCAAGAATCAATCACGTTGGCTTCTGCAGTGAAACAACATTTATCTTAATTGCATGGTGCAAGCGTGCGGTAAACCCGATCGAACTTGCTTAATTAATAAAGACGTTCAAATTTTGTTTTTCCAATTTTCAAAAAAAGGGGAATACCTGCGAGAGTCGATAAAATAGGAGTGTCTTATTGATATGCAGGGCACTCGACACTCGCCATGTTCTCACATGCACCTTATATGGAGCACCTCATGATTTACATCCCGAGATATTGGGCACTTGTAAACCGTACAGATACACAGCTTAGCTTTCTATCTTATCAGAATGTCAACCTGTAACTGCGACGTTCATGATGGTGACATACTCAAATTGAAAATGCTAAACATACTTTTATCCCAAGAATAAACTTGTACCTTATTATACAAAACAACGAGAACACTATTATAGGAGAACGTCTCTATTGAAGCGTTACATGAATTGTACCAACATAATAACAAGACAGATTGTACATGTTGTCTTTCAAAGGTAGAAATTGATTTATATCATAAATAATTCGATTATCTACCATAAATGAGACTATAATATAATGACAATCAACTTAAAGCAGTTGTGCTAAATTACTAAAACTTCCTTATACGTATAACTCTCGTTAAAACTAAATCCATTAAACGACGACAATTTTTAAATCTCAAGTTGGTACCAATTAAAATTTTTTTTAATAGGCAACATTTATCATCTATTTTGACACATTAGAAGAAACCTTTCAAACATAAATGTAGTTAATTTGTTTAAGTTGGCTCGTATAACGAATATCTAACTTTGGCACGCTCGATATAATTAACTTCCAAAACGATGTTAACTAAGTGTAGAAATTTACTTTGAAGCTTTATCGTCTAAATGCTAAAAACCCAATACACTATTCGTTTAGGTGTGGATTTACTTGATTAGTTTATGGTTTCATCCATTATACGCAGAGCTAATTAGTTGGGCTCAAATTACTAAGCCTCTCGCAAAACACGATTCCACATTTTGGGCATACGAAAAAAATACGGAAAGTACCTATCTTGCCCCGTGGGGATGAGGTCGTTGACCTGCGCTGTGCCCTTAGATTTATCCAAAATTTGCATTTTCGGAAAAATCCAATCTTCACCTCACCACAGCACTCGAGCAATTATTGTGGGGTCAAATATCCTCTTTAAACTCTGGCATGTCTGTTAGTTAATTTTAATTAAGTGACCCTAAAAGATGATTTCAAGGCGCCGGTATGTTAAATTGGATAGAGTCATATAAAATTGATACAATTTTTTACTGCCACTTCAAATATAATTATACCTCTTCATTTATCCTCTATTATTTTCTAATTAAATTATTGGCAGTTTCAATTAATATTTTTTATACGACCAGCGGAGTAACTCATCGGTGGGAAAATAGACGTAAACGCAAAGGGTTCTTTAACTTATGACACCGTCCCGCAATAGACGCCATGTTGGTCTTTTTCCCCATAAGATCTCTGGTGTGTAATGATTCATATTATGTTGATATTTTTTATGGAAGACGATTGTCGGAATGTCTAGTTCGCTTAATGTAAAAATTGTTCTCGTTAGACAAATGGATGGCACGCGTTAATAATGACGAGCTATTAAATTTTACCAGCACGTAAGTATATAGTTGCTTATGTCCGGGATGTCGAGAATAATATTAAATAAAATTCGCATTAGTTATTTTTTGTCGCAGATTCAAAATTTAAAATAACAGCTAATTTAACAAATTTACCACTGCGGGTGGTTCCCTTTTCCAATTCCAATTTGGAAGCTTTCTTTTATCCGTTTTCAATTAAAACCAAATACAATCAAGTAATCAAGACTCCACGATGATGAGGCAATAGCCGTGTTTTCCTTTGTAAAATTTTCCCGCATCATCGGTGAAGTAGTTAACACGAACAAATGGGTCAAAAAGAAGAAATAGAAAGGCGAAGGAATTATTTTACCGACTGCGTCTTTAATAATAAATTTTTCGACGTTAAGATCGATTCGATCGTGAAGAGTTGTAACATTGTGACGGTATCTTCGCTGGCAAAATTAATTTATTAGACAGTAATTTTGCAATTATTGGTGAAACAAATTTCCCTAATGGTACTCATTAATTATTTTACTATCGATATTGAAAATGATTTGCAATATAATAATCAGTCATAATGTCAATTTTATAAAATAATTTTGATAAATGGCTGAGAACGAAAGAAGTAAAACTTTATGAAGCAATAAAGTGGCTGTAAATTCTCTTACCAAATTAAAAAGATGACGAAGTACTTAACAACTTATGGTATAATTGACATATTTACTAATTACCATTTCATAGTTTTTTCTTCAAGTTAAAGTTTACCAATTATTGAACTCGGCAAAAACAATCCGATTTTTTCAACATTTTTTACTGAATTACGCAAAGAATACCTTCAGACGAAATATATGGAAAAGCCTTGATTCCACCGCTAGTTGACGCCAAGTCAACCAACGCGCAGGAATTACTTTTACGAAACTTTAACAAAATACGAAAATTTTCACACTAAAGAATTCTAGGACGTTTCGCCGTCGTCGTTTCGCCATCAATTGAAGAAACAATAAAATTCGAATTATACCAGATATTAAGATACTTTTAAGGCTGGAGTTCCCCACGTCAATTATCTGCAATATGAGTAAAAACGAATTAACAACTGATTGCTCGCTCGACCTGTTTGTCGTCTAATTTCAGCATAGATGTTACAACATAAAATCAATTTTGCATCAGTGTTAAGGATGTTGTATACTATTGTGGTGGTCACGTTATTCGTGGAGGATGCGATCAGAAGGTGACTGAATTTACGACACTAGTCCGACCTCCGCTGCTCGGCAGCAGATTGTAAGACAAGGCTGCTAACGCATTACTACAAGCGTCCGGAGGGAGGACATCAATATACCCGATATCGGATCTCATGTCGCATATTTGCTTATACATTTAAAGAGACACAAAACGGCGTAATATGGTAGTCATCACATAAATTGCCATTTTACGACAAAACGATCAAATTACTTGTAAAATATAAAAACCAATATTTTTAGGTAACTTTCGTACCGATCTTATCGAAAAATTCTTACATGTGTCTGTCCTCTTTAACCGATATAAGCCAATATGAAAAAGTTTCTAAATGTACCATTTGGGTTTACAAATTTACGATCCAAAACCAAGATAAGCGGCGATTCATTAATTTCCAACAAGAATGTAACCACAATCTGTAATCTACGATCGTCATCCTTGAAATTTCCATATTTTCCTCCAAAAAATGTAGAAATTCCCAAATAAAGCAATCAAATTAACGCTTACAAAAATTTTATAAGTTTAATTTGATTCAAAACAACCAAGTGTTTGGCTTTTATGGGCAAAAGATGTGAAAACACCGCAAGATCAACGATTTTAGTTTTATTTCGTGATCTTATTACACAAAAATTTCAATTATTCATTTTGAACATTATAAAAAAGTCCGATACCTTCACATCTGTAATAATAGCCCGTATTCACAATTGATTGTTAGGCACGCCTACTATTGTTTTAGAACCGCTGTTGATTGTTTTTACTTCTATTCCGATAACTAATTGTAGGGTGGTATCGGAGACTGCACGTCTTTTGAAATTTATCTGGTACTACCCCTTTAAATATTTGCCATTGTGTAGGATTTTGTATATGTACGATTCAACATTAAGTGAACTTTACTTTATGATATTGCTTTTTTAAGTGAAATTACGGACCGGTTATATGTATTAACATTTTATTCGTAACAATTAACTTTGATGTGCTTAAGATAAACATAAATTGTGATAAAAATATTTTTATTTCTTTTTTTCAAGTCAAATCTGTTGAATTAGCACAAATATGTGTCGATAATTATTGAAGGTAACCCATAATATCTTTTAATGTCTTTTCGGATGTTAATTATTTAAAAATAAATAAAATAAAATTTAAGACATGTAATGGCTCTGCAATCATGGAGGAGCAATCATAGAGAAAAAGGATCACTAAAAGCGGCTGTACCTTACTTGCGGTATAATAACTACTGGGGGAAACCCAGCGGATTATTATTTTGAAATAAATTCTTCAAATGATATATCACAGGAAAATCTTTTAATTTTGCAATATTTAGATTAGCGTGGAGATACAGACCGTGAAATAAAAATTTCTTCATGAAAACCATTAATTACACCATTTAATTGCAGTTTCTCAATATATTGGCCAAGTTCGATTTTATAAAAAAAACATTTAATCGTTAAATGGAATACAGAACTATTCTCCTTTACTAATTGCCTTTGTTGGTATTTCAAAAATCAATCTAGGTGATTGACAGAGATAAATCGTTAAGAGATTTAAAGATTATACCATAGATCATCTTCAAATGAATTCAAATTTCATGTTTATTTAAGCTATTTTTAAAAGTTGTAACTGCGATTTTGGATTTATCTAAAATTGATCTTCAAACATATGGCAGGCTTTCGTTCATTTGTTACACCCAACTAATTGTTTTGTAAATAGTAAGTACATGTAAGTCAAGCGAAACTAATTTATTGTTGTGTTTTTTTTTGAAAATCGGTATATAATATATAATAGCGCTAATGAAAAAAGTTAAGGTGAAGGTGTGACGGACGCCCCTGATCTGACTACATATTGAATGAGTCTCAAGAATCCAGTATAGGCTCGAGGCAATTCGACATCCGCTCACGTGCTCTATGCTTTTTCCTGAAACAATCGTATGATACAACTGAAAAGACCATCGTATCTTGGCTCTTAATTACACATTAAGAATTATGTGATGTAATACAAGTCTTGTTACGACGTCCATATTTTACGATGATCGTTTATGCATGTAATAATTCTTTGGTCACGCTATCACATCAACCTTTAAATTTATAATTATTTCCCAAACACAAATTAAAGTTCAATGATTGATTGTTATTATTGTATTTATGGAGTAGGTACCCATACAGGTTGTCTCGCGACAACCGAACTAGTCAATGAAATAGGCGATTGTTTTGATAATGCTATTCATACTGTATTTGGACACACCTTTAGGAATGATAAGGCAATATTTCTTTAGATAAACACTCAACCTGCTGGGTATATCTTATATGACACAATAGGTGTTCGTGTTCTCATCTAACGTTAAAGTCTCCAAATGTCATTCAAGGAAAGACGCCAGCCACACCTAGCGAAAACTTTTTCAACATCTAGAACAAACAATGGGGCTTATCGCTAATCTTTATTTATTAACTAATTAAAAAAATTGGGTTGAAATTTTCCTTTTTCTCCGTTTCTCTAATTTAAAATACAAGGCTTCATTTTAATTAAAATTTCATACCATAAAAAAATTTATGCGTGCGTTTAAAACAAAAAAGCTAACGGTTGGTGAATGTTAATTTTTTAATAAGAATATCCATCCATTAGTTTGCCACAATACATTTGAGAATTTTTATTAGACAGCGGATAAATTAGAAATCAAAATCTAAACATTTTTTTGTTCGCAGAGTTTTGAGAATCTCACTTTGATATTTAATTTGGCAGTTTTTCCCCACCTCAAATACTTAAAGAAGTACGAAATTATCTAATGTGGAGTGGAACTGCAATGAAGAATTAGAGAACAAATTTTCACATTTAGATTCCAAAATAATTTTGTTGGTTAGTTGTTGGTCCATACCCCCCAGACCTCCCGGTTAGGAGTTCCCATCAGAGAAACAACTAAACCGTGGTTCAGTTTTCAAAATCAGAAGCCATTGATTTTAGACAATATAAAAAAATTAAGTATTAATATCAGGCACAGGTGTAATATTACAAAAATAAACTTAAAAATCAGTGTGGGAGCTCAAAAGATTCGTAATTAATGTAATCAAATATAAAAATACAATCAACGCAAAATGAAAGTAGCTAAATAAATAATATACCAATAGAAAGAAAATATTGCATTGACAATTCCATTCATCGCAATTCCTGGCCAATGAAAATTAAGATTGCGACAATCGTGCCAAGAACAATTACCTCGAATTCTATTGGTTTACAACACACAAATTATGAATTTTTTAAATTTAATTTTGTATTCCACTGGATTTTAATTCTTCAAAAAAAAGACAAATGTAAAATGTTAAAATAAAAGTAACAAGAAGTGTTAATATTAATAAACAAGAACTTGAGTTAAAATTGATGTATAATTGTAATTATAAACCACTGAGTAATCAACATGTGGTTTTATTAGCAAAAAAGAGGCATCGAGAAAAAAGGCAGATGAACATTCACCTGCATGCTATCGCAAAAGAAAAAAAATTTCTTCTGTTTTTCACGAATAATTACTCCGAATAACAACGAGTTTTGGGGAAATAGTAAGGAAATTTAATTAAATTAAATTAATACATTGTAAACTTTCGTCAAAGGGTAACAGCATCGTAAATAAAATTACTAAACAAGTTATATTCCGAATTTGTTGTCACTGAGGGAATTAATGCATAATTTAAAGTGGTGCAAAATTTTAATGTAAATTTAATCGATTAAACAAACTCGAAATTAAACTTAATTCAATTTATGAATGCAGGTTTTGCGTTGTAAATCAAAATAAATGATATAAAAATTTTAATTAAATTACACGAGCATTTAATTATGAACGTGTCTTAATCAAAGATAAATTATTTAAAAAGATTGATAATCTTATCGAACGCCAATTATAAAATTAATTTTAAAATTTTATGAAGACATTGACAAAGATTTAATAATAGGCGATTAATGTTCAATAATGAAGAATTTATTTCTCGGGGGTAGCGTGCAGACGAGATGTGATTGCACTAAATTTTTAATTTAAAAACGTACCTTGAAGCTTGAAGTCATAAAAATTCCAATTGAATTTCCAAAATTGTATAGCAAAGTAGCGGTAAGTTGGTAACATTAATTTAACCAATTTTGTGTAAAAAATAAACACAATTGCATATTCATGTCCGAAGATAAATCGACAAGAAAGGACTCAACACTGGAGACGAGGTTGGATGTATTAAAAGGAATTATGACTTTGTTTTCGCTACCGAGTTTGTCGGGTACGCTTGGCCAGAAGTTCCATGAGAGAGCAGAAAGGAGTTAGAGATGAATCTTCACTTGGTCTTCTATCACCACCAGGATTGCACACGCACAAAGACACAAACGGTAATGAATAAAACACTCAGTGACCAAGATTAAAATACAACAGATAGGCAAATGAAAGAAACATAGCTGACCAGACGACAGAACACAGGTCCAGGAGCTACTTCACCTCGCCATTATGTAAATCGTGGAATATCTTCTCCGAGTAGTATCAGTTACGAGATGATTGATTTACAACTCACCACGCTTAAGGATCTCTACACCAATCAGGGAATGTATACAGTGGCAGTCAGTGTATTTCAAAGCAGATTAGTATCGATTCTTGTCAATTCCGTACGTTTCTCCAGCAAAATAAAAAACTCGATTAAATCAAAAACCAATCTGTTCGTGGAAAAATGGAAGATTACTGTTTTTTTATGGGTGTCAGGTTAATTACCGTAAAAATATTGGATAAAAAGTAATAAACGCTAATATTGAAAGTCTGGTCCGTTACAAAGTGTGCCTCCTAGAGGTGTTACCGGTCTAAGCTGACCACCACGTGCGAAAGATCCTTGCAGCAATGCTATTTATTGCGACTGTTAGTTATGCCTGACAGTCCACTGTGTATAAAATGTGCATCTATTTCTTCGAGTTGTTTTCGGCGAATGTTGATTAAAGATATCACTAAAATAAAGAAGAATTTAATAAATAAATTCTTATTATTGTAGGTGCCAACGTCTTGGTGTAACCGCGGGAAGTCTTCAACGAATTATCTTTATTGTACTGAGGCAGTGCAACAAACATCCTCCCCAAATAGCATGTCTGTAAATCTACAAGCCCGTATATTTGCTAAATCAGACGGTCGAACTAGACGCTGTTTGACCTCCATTAATGCACAACTGGCGAGCCCTGCAGAAATGAATGATCAAAACGCCCAATTCACTTCGAAATAAAATTTCGTAATTAATAAACCTCATCAATATCACTCACACACCGAAGCTAAAATTTTTCTCAACCCAAGTACGGAGCAATGAAAGTTTGATGTGCGAGTACTGCAAATGACGATGGCTCTTTAGCTCGAGGATACAACATAAAAGTCCGGTCTATAATTACTATAACCACTATTTTCTTCGTACCGTCGGAATTAAAATCAGCTAATGTAAGTTTTGACCTTTTATAAAAAAAATAAAAATATTCAACGTATAAGATTTTAAACTTCTGCGGCTATCACGCACTTATAAAAATTATTTTTAATGGGTTAAATTCTGTTACAACTTAGATCCTTCTTCTTGTCACTTTGCCTACCACGTTACACAATTTTATTATTATTATTATTATTTAAAGAATAAAAAGTGAAGAAAGTATTACTGTATTGTTTTTTTTGGGACTTGAACCCTGGACCACTTAGTTCGTAGCCGTTAGCCTTCGCGTCTCCCTGCAGGGCTCCCACAATTTCCCAGATGGGAACGATACGCCACTGTTTTAAATTAAATGTTTAATTTTAGGTACCGTTGCGAAATAATGACTGCTATAACTAAATATTTCAATTTAGAGAAGTTCAATCATTAAATTAATTTTTTACTGCACAAACGAAATGTAATGATGTAAGAGGACTTTTTTATAGTGCAATTTAATAATAATTTATATTTCGTTAAATTGAATAATAAGGTGATAATTGTTAGCTATAATTATTATAACTTTTTAAGGCGAACAGTTTCATAATTTTTTTCAAGATGCACGATGGTAATTTTTTAAACGTTTTGTCACATGAATAGCTTTTTACATTTTTACGTTACATAAACCTTTGCTTTCTCAAACCGGGGGGTCTGGGGGGTATGGAATATGCTATGTATGTTACCAATTTGAAAAATCGGATATGGAAAGAGTAATTGCGGAATCGTGATCTATCTATCTCAGGAGTTTTTGGAGTTACCCACTGGTAAGATTGTACAGCGGCATTGTATTAAATTGATGTTTTGTTTTGATACAAAGTCAGTGTCTTCGTAAATCGGAAACATAATCCAAGCCACTGCGGTAGGTATTTAATAATAAATCACTACATAGTAAATTATTAATTTGTGCTAAAACAAGTTTTACGTACTTGCAAGCTATAATCATCGGAGCTTCATCTGCAGCAAAGGAAGTAGGTAACGAAATACGTGTAACCACAACAATCGAAACCACCGAGAATTGTCCAACCTATCTAATGATTTAGATTTGAGAAAATCAATTTTTGGTTTTTTCAAGAGTAAAAATAAAACCAAATAATTATAATTTTTGTCTCACAGTGGATCGGTCAGACTACACTGGCGGCTATTGGTAACGAAAATTCAATTACAACCGAACGCTAATAAAGGGTAATTTAAGTTTGCATGTAATGTAAAGCTAATTAATTAGAGATAATTTTATGAAATAACGCTGGTTTCGTTTAAATTACCGGAATTTGTGAATTTTCATTGTACAAGGAGGAATTAAAATTGAAGTCAGCGAATTATTAAAATTGGGCAGTGTACCGTCATCGTCATGCTGAACTTGTTATTATAAGGCGGGTTCGACTACCGGACTTCTGCTCTGGATTATACGCTAAATTACCAATTAGTTGTACCTGGTAATTATGTAGTAAATACTTAAATGTACGCCATGTTAACTTTAGCTACTGTGTATCTAATTGGTGTTTCAATTTTGTTGGATCGTTTAATCAGTTTATTTCTTTGATGTGTCGGTATTGTAATCCTTTTTTCTATTTACTTGAAGGTGCATTAAAAGGTAATTTCAATTATGGCAATATTGCATTTTTATTTTACAATTAACAATGAGAAATTACATTAACGTATTGTAGAATTTGTTTCCGGTGTGCAATAAAATAAGCGATCAATAGAGTTAATAATTATTCTGCTGTTGTTTGATTTTATTTCGTAATTAATTTCACTTGCAACTTATAATTTCCACTTGTGGAACTTAAAAAGTGGAAGTGTTAGGAAATAAACGGCATTGCTCGAGTTTTAATGGACGACATTAATTTAATTAACGATAGCCATTTCTAGTTATAAAATATTTCATTGATAAACTTAATCAATTAATTATAATAAAATATCGTCGACGTATGAATTTTGAGTACCTAATAATATTTCTTATAGTACCCAATGGATTATGGTATGGAAGATGTAAGAAATAAGACCGCTTGGCTGACCGAAAGCGGTTCCTCGACCATAATTTGATCAACAGCTACCGATATTATGTAAAATTAATTAAAAATTTCTAGACCAAACACCGATAAATTATTAATTACCTTCCAAGAATGTCTAGACTATGCCTAAACATAACCATATAAGTCGAAAAATGTCATCTGCCCACTTTTTATATTCGCTTTAATTACTATTTTTAGTATGTACGCTGTAATTTATTCAAAAATTTAATTAAAAATACATAACTTAATTTTAAAAAATAGTTGTAAGACTCGGGTGTTAATTAGACAACAAATTATTAATACGCACTTTACGATACAAATATTGTTCTTGTCTCGACTAATTACTTTTCGACTAATAACGGTGATTTTTTTATTGAGAAATTGAAAAAAAACGCGCCATTGGTTATTTAAACGCAAAATAAGTCTGCCCTTCAGCAACCCGAACAGCTTGAACAGCGATTAAGGAAAAACAAAAGAAAGTATGTAATTCAAGATGTAAACACAAAAGGAGAAGAAATTCGTTCATTCTTGATTTCGCAATATTAGAAATTGTATTCATTATATTTATCTCCCGAATCTCCTGAACGATTCAACAAAAATTCCGCTTATTAATGCTTAATTAAAAGACAGACAAGACAAAGAAAATAATTATACTATGATTGAGAGTTGAACTGCCTATTGCAATTCACGACTCTCGCTTACCGCCCGTAGTATAGCTGATGTTGAAGTATAGGGGAATAAACGTATTTTTTAAACAAGTAGAAATACTACTCAAAAACTAAAAAAGAAAAGAAAAATACTTAAAAACTTGCGATGAGAAATATAGGTCCAGGACAGGGGCGGATGGGACAACCGGGACACCGGACAAGACACGAAAAATTCTAATTGTTCTTACATCTCAAGTATTCTTAAATTTTTTTTCAATAATTGGTCCGCTTTCACGATACTTCCAAACTGGAGGTATGGAAATATTACAAGCAAATAATATGATTACAAGGTCTATCTCAGAAGTAAAAAAGTTTCAGCGAGACTTTGAGACTGTTGAAAAATTATCTAACAAGTTTTTACTGGGCCAATAGTGAAATGGATAAACGGGGAGTAAAGTTTTTAATTGAGGATGATTTTCTTATCTTTAGAAGGCAAAAAACTAAAAGATTTTTTGAGGAAATTTCATCAGACGAAACACGAAACAATGGATACAATCATGTCTATGGAAAAACGATATGAAAATAATTTAAACTTGTAATCGAGTGCTGTTGGGACCCCGGCGCAAAATATATGAGGAGGCCCCCCTGTCCTAAAATAAAGGGAGTCGGTCGAAGTTTTAAGAGTTTGAATTTCACCGAAATTTTTGCACTGGTTGGTAGGTAATGGTCTATATAATAGATATAAATAATATAATTTGCGGATAGTCCAGTAATTTATCCAATATTAACAAAAATCCTGGATCCGAGATTTACCGTGGTTGCGCTTGTCAAATCGGCTCGCAGCGCTCGAGCGAAGCGGAGCCGGGTCGTTTCATTTCGAAAATGACGAAATTCTAATGCTGGGATCCGAGATTTGTCAATGTCAGGGGTTGTGAAAAACGCCCGGAGTCGTGCGGAAATGAAATTTTATTATTACAATTCTCGGATCGCAAATGCACTCGATAATGTAGGTACGCGAACGATGTTCTTACCAAGTAGTTGGTGCCGCTTAATCTTCTTCATCTGTTGTTTGTATGTTGTGGCAATGGGCCAAGAAGGCATGTAAAAAATTTCTTGTGCTTTGGTGTAAACACCAATCTGGATGGCAATCTTCCCAATTAAAACTTGTAAATTTTCATCAAAATGTCGATTTTCAAAATTAAATGGTGAAGTAACCGTGGGGCCGATTTTATTTAACCTCACCTCATAAGAAAGCGTAAATTTTGCTCTTTCAGAATATTTAAAGAAATCCTTTCCTACTTTTGAAGGAAAATCTCTTTTAAAGGATCGACAGTAACCGCAAAAATGCAGCACGCAAAACTTTCTAGCGTTTTGAGTTATTTTCTGTTAGGGGCTCCTGCGGGGCCTTCAAACCGTTTGGGCCCCTATGCGCCGCACCGAACTGCCCTATGATAGCTACGCCACTGTCGGACATTATCAATTCTTAACCCCATAAATTTTAATGAAGTTTAAAAAAATGTTATACCTGATCAGAACAAAAAAGTGCTGAAATTCAATGACAATGCGTTAGCTTTTCAAATTTAAGAGGAGTTAATTTATTCATTGATTTAATTTTGAAAATCGACTTTTTGATGTAAATTTTACAAGTTTAAGTTCTGGTTAGTTTTAAAAAACATTCATTTGACTGTACGTGTACGCTACGTGGGTCCGGGCAATCCGAATTTAAGTGGGGAGAGAGCGTGCATCATTCCAATACTCCAATCGACCAAGAACTGCACAAATCGACGAACGAAAAAGGTAATCTGTTAATCCTCCCCTTCAACTCCCCCCCCCCTCCCAGAACAACGTGAAGATGTGGGCCGATGCCAAAAATTGTCCAAGTCAAGTCCCCCCCCCCCCCAAAAGAGATGAAGGAGTTTGTGGCAGTTTCGCTGCCAACTACTCCAATTTTGTCCGCCAGTTTGCGAACCTGCTTCATTCATCTACATGCGGTTGCAGAGGAAACATCGTTCGAGTTCTTACATTATCGAGTGCATTTGCGCTGTGAGGATTGTTATAATTGGCACAGTGGTTGGGAAAACCGCCCACAGCGGTTTCCCTGTCAAATCTCGGATCTCAGCATTCGAATTTCGTCCTTTTCTAATTGCGTCGCGCTCAGGGAAGTTTTTATGATATAGTGATTGTCAAACGCGGCCAGAGTCGACGTGCATGCCGTTTGAAAGTCACAGCCACCCTCGATGTTTACACTGCCGACAACTGGAAGGAACCGGGTGTAAGGCAATTTTAGCTGAAACTTCTCTAAAATGGGCCGGTTGGCTCTAAGTGTCCAGGCCGGTCTGATGTATCCCATCCGCCCCTGGTCCAGGAAGGCAGGATGTAATAACGGAATATTATTTTCTGATCTGATCCTTAAAGTTCCTGCGGGCAATGAAACGTCATGAGACTTCATTGCCTAGAATGAAAGTGGTAAGGAAGGAGAAGAGGATACGGTGTTGGCTACTGCTTTGGATAATTGGATTACTCTATAAAAGACAACTCTCATTTCCCTCAGTTGTGAAAAAGCATGATGGGGTAATCCAAAGTGATGAAGATTTCATCAATCCTGAAGTAAATCCAATTTCCATAAATGGTGGAGATACCACCATCTGGTATGGTTCAAATTTTTTTATTTATTATGGAATTAAAAATAATCAATGGTTAATGCAAATTGTAAATAAAAAAGAAATTTTATAATTTAAAACCTTCGTGCATTTCTAAATCTTCATAATATGCTGTCATTAAATAGTTTAATAAATTTGTTCTTGTAACTGCTTTCCGCTGTAAGATATTAAAGTTTCTTAAGCATATGATATACATGCACTAAAGTTTTACAAACTACTTCATAATTCAATTTGAATGATGGTTTATAATGTATGTTATTTGATTTGCCAGATAGTTTTAACGACTATTCATATTATTTGTTAAGTTTATAAAGCTGTTATTTTAATATAAAATTTACATGTACATTTACTATCGCCATATATTTACCAGTTTCACTGTACCTACTTGATACAACTTGATATTGTATCTCAACGTTTTTCTTTCTCGAATTCTTGTCCGATATAAAACGTCTTATTTATGTGTATCGACTTATTGAAATCGTACCTTAATCTTTAATTCACAAATTATATTAAAAATACAAAAGTTCAATTACAAGAAGCAGCCATATGTCCATTATTTATGTTATAAGTAATAGAAGAAAAGTTATGTTATATCGAATTAAATGTCTGGTTTATTATTCCCTGCTGATTTGCCACGATATATTTGTATAAATTAAATTATAATTTATACTGATGATTAAATTACTGATCAAATGTGTAAAATAAAAAATTTAATTACCTTCTGTTGGTTTATCATCGAATCCTCATCTGCATTGCAGAATTTCGATTTAGCCTGTCCAAAAATTGCAATTAAAAAACTAAATGTTATAAATTAGAAAAGCGCGTGATTCCCCCGTTTGGTGGTATTTTAAAGTCCCATTGAGACATCATCTCTGCAAATTAGCGCGAACAAGCCTACAATTTCGAAATAAAAATTTCCAAACTTGACCATTAATCATTTCTCATAGGCAAGTTCGGAGAGAACATACAATCGTAAATTACGATTTTAAAAACAACACAATACAAATTTTGGAACAGAAACATAGAAAAACTTACGATCCATTATTTATTCGTTTTAAATAAAGACAAAATAAAATTAATGTTGTTAACTGTACTTTCAAAATGTATAATTATGCCTCACTAATAAACATAAAATATTCTTTATAATAAATTTCCATCAGAAACACCTGTAATAATTTTTATTGCAGCGTATATTTATATGTTAATGAAATTCTCAAATTATTCAATACGGCTCGAAGACGTGAGCTTATAATACAATTTATTTTAACGCACTCGTCCAACTATTAACTTTATTATCGGCTACCGATGATTAAATAAAAAGGGTCGCGAAATGACGGAACGTGGGGAACAGTGATACACAATGGGAGGTTTTAAATTTTCGTACCACGTCATCAATAATTATTTCAAATAGATAAGGAGGTCGTGCTTCTGTTAGAACCGATCTAAAATCCTTTGGTTTATTTTGCCATTGAATTAAAATCGCTTAACAGTTCTTAATGTTGACTATTCTATTGGATCTAATTATAATTTATTATATTATTTAAATTGTAATTGTTCAAGTTGCTTATAAACCTCTGGGACCGGTCTTGTATTGTTATACAGTAACACCACCATTATTATGTATGGTGTATATGCATGTTTCTCATTCCACACGCCCAAAGGCCATGCTATATATTATGTCAAGTATATTGACTCTCCTGGACTTATGGCACATTATATTTTTTTAATTTATCCTTTTATTTTTAATTACACAAAAAGTATGAACATATGCCACAATTTAGTTACTTTACCTGCTTGTTCTGTCTAAATATTATAACCCAAATTAAATATTGAAAATATTATAAAATAAATAAATTATTAATTTAAAAAAAATTCGTAGCCGAGGGGCTATTAGTGTAATTTTTAGCAAAATCAGAATAAATAACCACGCATCGCAAAAAAAACAGCACGAATTAATTTATTAAAAACCGAAACGAGAAAAGTTCTCAATAATACATTACAGTTTTTCCGGATTTTTTAATCAATGAAACTTATTTGTTGTTTTGTGTTTTATATAAAATGGTCTCGTGAGTTTATTAATTCCTGAAGACATTAAATCTCCGTTTTCATAGCAACGAAAATCAGCTTATAAAAGAACCTGGAGAAATTTCGCTGAAACGTCAATGTGAGGGTAGCTCGTAGGAACTTGAAAAACAGACCAAGTCAAAAAATCTAACAAAACTTTCAGTAAATACTTTTACCAATGTAAATGCCATACCATATTAAATAATAAATTCTTCAACGAGAAATGTGTGTATGTTATCCTCATTTTTCTTTTTTAATCTTAAATGAAATACCTTTCTTATTTCATTGTACCGGTTGGATTAACAATTTTCTTTAATAAAGATATTGCAATTCTTCGGCTTGTTTATGAAAAACTATTAAACAGCAAAAAGAATGAATGTCGTATTTATAGAAGTAAAAATATATCTCTTGTTTTGAAATTTTTATATTATCGTCGACTGCATTGTATGTATGAATATTTAGGCAATGCAACTTAAATTCGTAGCGCCATGTGATTAATGTGACATCTGACCCATTATCATATTCATAAACCGTTAAAAATATTCATCACCGCTTGTTAAATTTTGTACCTGTATCTGCTAGCATATTTTTCCAAATGCAATAACCGGGCTCGCAGACATTAGCAACTTACCCTTTTACGTTTGTAGTGTGGTAGGCATGTAGCGGCATCGACACGCATCACTCAACACAGCGAACATTAAACTTGATTTTGAGAAAATTTAGAAGGCAGTTTGCAACTACCTTCCGAGAGGATACAGTTAAAATGATGCGTTTTGTCATTTATATTGTACATAACTCCCAAATACAAGAAAACCCAGACAATGAACATACGTAAACGAAAGTAAGAACAACAGGCGGACGGAATTACGGAGGAGTAGATGAAAAACATAATAAGTAACTCAAAAGAAATTATAAAAAGGAAAAAAATTATGAAACGGGGACTTTGTAACTTGATCTGCAGCATCAGCTATACCTATAAAGATCAAGGGCTACACACAAATATAAGCAAGGCTTCATCTCTTTAACATGATTTCACCGGGAAGAAGTTCGTTATGGATTTGCGGAAATTAAGGTTTTAATGATGAATTTGAGAAAACCAACAAAAGCCAATTGCAAAATATTAAATTGTAACTGAGTTTTGTATCCTTTCCGAGCAAAATGCGACACTGGGTTTATTTTAAAAAACAATCGTTTAAAAAATGTACCGGTTTAATGTGAACTTTTTTTGAAGATGCTAATCATAAATACAAAAGACAAGACCATCGAAATCCGATACACGAAGATATTCACTTGAATACAACTTTAATGTCGCTATAATTCATATTTAACTGATAGACCATAAAGAATTTTGAAAGCAAGTGCCTGTAACCTGTAAACCTGAAATATTCATCTTGTGATGTCTACGCACGAGGCGATTGTATTCTTCTACAACATAATTATTACTAATCTATGCAAATTGTTCGTAGTGCAATTAGTCTTGTACATACCTACCATCACTACTTCTAAATTTTTAACATCCGGTACTTTGAAAATAGCTGCCTATTGTTTTAAACAATTTCATCGAATTATTTTAATGGACATAAATGCAGCTCAGAAATAATGTTGAATTTAATTTTATCGTTATTTCTTAGACAATAAAGACCTAAATTATCATTTTATGTTTACACTTTCTATGCTTACGATATTTAGTCATTATAGTAAAATTGAAAGGTCGAATAATTATCGGAAACGTATCTTAAGCAATTTTTACTATATTATTATTTAGTGTCTTAAGTAATAATAACCTCCGCCACGCCGCGCGCCGTGGCGCCAATAGAAATATTTAAAAAAAAATTACAGTATTTCCTAGTCCGATTTTCTGCTCAGGTTGTCTCAATTTTTCCGAAAGTAATCGTTGTTAAATGGTCCTTTTAAAAACGTAATTAATGTACTGTTTGTATTTTAATCTTCATTTGATGATAAATTGACTGGGGTCACCAGTTAAAAAACCTTTAGAATAGAAATGATTGACATCTTCCCACCTGCTGTTGAGACATGCATTGATTTTGTTAATGTGGTCTTTTAAATTTGTCTGTCAATTAATCGTAGATAAAATTTAAATTTACTTCCTAGTGTTTGTTATTTTCCAAAAAATACAGCAAATGCAGTTAACTAGTGTAAGGGGGGGGGGAGATTCAAACACTCGACTCTTGCTGGGAAAGAGTTAAAATAATCTTTAGTTATTAAATATTTTTTGTTGGTAGTTGTAACATAGCCCAAAGCATGAATTATTAAATTTATGATTCAGCAATCAACATCAATAAGTGTTTTAAAATTATGTATAATTTTTCGATTACCGAAGTGTTGTTATTGACATTTGTTGAAAATAATAACCTATAATTTTTAGGTGCAAAGCAAACACATCAAAATTTTGTAAAACTTCTTCTGACATGATTGAGGAAGTTCGTGAAACAAATATTGTGGCGAGAGGATAATAAGTTGCCATATTTTTTCGTTTAAACTGGAACTTAGTTTGAATGTACATAATATGCACCATGGGGAAAGGTGCTAGTCAGTTCAACCGATTAACGCCGATTACATCTCGCAAACCACGGGAGATCAATAAACAATGATAGTCCGGAAAATTACTAAATTATCCAGTGAACATTTAATAGCCTAAACAAGTCTCAGGTTTAGACTTTTCCGAATAAATTTTTTTATATAACTTTCCCAATACTGTAAGCTTATTAATTTCATTAAAAATCAAAATATTTACGGAAAAATATTTTTCAACAAGATTTGATATTTTTATAAATTTTGAATGACTCTCAAAAATTAAGGGTAGATCATAGCAATATATGTGTATAATATTCAAGTAACTACAGCTTACGCCACCTTCTAAATACATAGTGGGCGTAGTTATTACAGTTGCCTACAGATACAGAAAATCTACAATCTACGGTTCATTACGAACCTCGGGAATTTGATCCTCAAAGAGGTAAAGAAATCACTTTAGAAGAATTTAGCCCTTCACAGTGGCGGATTTAGCATTTAAGAGGCCTCAGGCGCAATTTAATTTTGAGGCCCCCTCTAAAAATTTTGTTACTCACATCAGTTGTCATTTTATTATTTAATCTCATGAAATTTGGTGACGCGCATAAATTGCGCTCTATTAACGAGATTCGCGTAGGATATTTGACTATAATTTCAAAACCTCACTGAATGATTCTTATGTGTGTGTAACACATACCTATGGAATTTTTTTTTCAAAAAATTTTAATGCAAAACACCAAAAATTAATGTCTTAAAATACTAAAAATAATGATTAGTTTAAACGCTCATTTATGGTCACGTGGTGTGTTTTTCATAAAACTGAATATTTCTTCGTCTCTTATACGCTCTTGGATCCTTTGACGATTTAAACCAAACTTGACAAACAAGCCCAGTTTTTCAGTTGCAGGTTAAACCAAAAAGTGTGGGTTAACCAATGATATTGCGTAAAAACAGCTTTTCAACGTATTTCATTGTTTAACCCAAATTTTTTGGTTTAACCTGCAACTGAAATACTTGGCCTAACTCAGTAGGACTTGGGAAAGGTTATTGTCAATGGCGGATTTAGCATTTGAGAGGCTCTAGGATTAATTTAATTTTGAGCCCCACTCTAAATATTTTTACTACTCACATCAGTTGTTATTTTATATTGATTAATTGTCAATGTGTTTTCCCTATGCCACAATTTCAACGCTGTGATAATTATTAATTAATTATTTTCATTACAAAAAAAGTTAGATAAAATAACTTTTTTTTATTTTGAGAGCTGAATTTTGAGGCTCCCTGGATTTATGAAGCACAGGCGCGCGCCTCTTGCGCCTTTCGCGCATGTTTCAAACATACTCTGTACGCCGACGATACTGCAATTTACGCACACTTAAATTCTGGAAGATCAGAGATAATAATTTTTTTTGCTGAAAACCTGACATTAAACTAAGTGGTTACATTTTCCTGTATTATCATTTTACAATTATTGAATTTTTTAAATCATATTGTTACATGATATTTGCGTACCCTCTTAATGACATATTATTACACAAACTGAAACAATTAAATTTGAATAATTCTGTTGCAAACTGAATGAATCAAATATAAAACAAAATTTACATTTTCTCAATGTTAATTCCTATTTCCTCATGTAATTAATTTATTAATAATAATGTGACTTACATAATATCCCATGTGTTATTGATTTAGAGTTCGATTCATAGTATCGTAACTTAATTAACAGTATATCTATTTGATGGATAAATATAGCGTAGGTTCCTTGCTGGTCCAAAAACGTAATTATCACAATGGAATATTAAGGAGTAATTGTTGCTTTAAATAACTTCAAGGCGAATCTAATGTTCGTTTGTATAGTAATTCGTTTAGAAAGGATTACGGTTAAGTGTGTAAATCAGACTTCGGTAATTATAATTTGTAACCAATTTTAGAGGTCATAAAAATTTAGATAAAATCGACCACCCTGTACGCCCAACAGCAAAACCTTACCTGAATTTGATAATATTTTTGTAGTGTACTTGTCCAAAATTTTGAAAAATTAAGGAAAGGAGATAAGTCGGTGTAATTTATCTTAAAACCTCCACTTTATGAAAGAACAATAAAAATAAGTAAAAATTCACGTTTACGATAAAGAATGGATTTGGTTGAAGGCGGACATCTCGTATGTAAAATAATTTAATAATTTATTTGATTTGGCAATAAATTATTGTTTTTGCAAAATTACTCGAGGCGCTCCTTAAATTAAATATCGCGATTGTATCCGAATATTTCAATTATTGGTTTATTGATAATTGCACCACCATGGTTCACATTGTTATTAATTTTATTAATAGAGAGCCTTCAAAATTATAAAGTGTCAAGTCATACAAATAGCTGTTGTTTTACAATCTGAATTACTAATAATATGCTCTAAGTTTATGAATATTTATAATAAATATCCTGTTACAAAGCAATAAAAGCACTGCAGACAGCCTGCAACAGGTTTCGATCATCTTGATGTTTTATCAACCCGTATCATTGCATCTTAAAATGCTCCATCGAGAGGACAGCAGTTAAGGATCAGTTGATGTAATTACCTTTTTTACAAGATGCCCAGCGAGAAAATAATGATCAATCAACATTAATTTTGACTACATGTTGATGTTATTTGCATGTCAAATCCATTTTTGTTAACACATCCGCAATTTTATTATCAATCGCCAATTGCATTTAACCGTGAAACGATGCCATACGTAGAAAAATTTGATCTTTTCAGATTTTTATCGAATTTACACCTCGGTGGTGTTCCGAAAATGAAAGAAAATCTGAAGAAATACAATCAAATCCGGGAAATTCTCGAAAATCCAAATAAATCCGAGAAAATCTTAGGAAATCTTGATGGGCTGTTTTTAGACAATCAAGGAGAAAATCCAGGAAAATCTAGTGTACAAAAATTTAATCAGTGACTCGCCCCTCGGTTTCGCCAATGAACAGCTGGTTTTCCATACTTCGGGGTGCTGTTCTATTTTAGTAATTGAATTAAAAATCTTTAATCTTTCTCTTTACGCTATTTTGTCAACAGCAATTTCAAGATTTCCTGGGACTTCCTCGAACTTCCGCAGATCTCTCTGAATTTCCTCAGTTTTGAACTTCAGTTGTCGCAGACTATGACCATTGTTTAAGAGGTCGATCTCCAGAGTCCCTGTGGAATTTTCCCCTGGAGTTTGGTATTAAATAATAAAGACCATAAAAAAATTGTTCTTTCCGTGCACAGTTGAACTTTAAATCACCAATCTGAATGACTTGACGACTAAACATTTTATTAAAATTTTTACCGAATATTCGATGAAAGTTAATTTGCGTTTCCTTTCAAGTTGAGGAAATTTTAAAAATTTGATATAAAAAAATTTTTCGTTATTGAATTTGTTTTTCAATAAGTATGAGTAATATACTTTTTTTTAAATACAAAGGTTCTGATCTGGTTTTTCTACTAAGTATGATTACTCTAAAATTTAAATTATATTACAAAAAGCTTACAGGCTCACGTAACCTTTCATTTACCCACCGAAGTTTACTTTTGTAATGCTACTGTGTATTTTATTTGCAAATTGGGTCTTGGTGAATTATTGAGTTGAAATAACTTTTGATGAACTTTAAAGGTCAACCAAATCACCCCTAACAAAAAGGTATTTTGCTAAAATCTCACAGGCTGCATGCATATGCAAAAATAGTTTTGATTGTTAAATGCTTCCATTTCAACTACAATAGAACCCACGCAAAACACTATCAAATTATACTGTAGGTTTTGCTGATGAATAATTAGTTTCAACAGATTGTATTTGCAAGACCGTCATTGTGCTTTTTTACAGCTGTGGCTAAATAAGCAGTAATTGATACATCTGTCATTAAATTGATATTATGCATTTTAGATACAAAATACAATAATTATCAAATCGGTTTAATTAGACACGGTTTGCATTATAGCTCCTCCATGGACCTACACAAATTAGGATTTGTGGAAACGCTTCAAAAAAATTGTATTAAGCAAATAATTGCACAAATTTGTACCATTCCGAGGAAAATCAAATCGAATCGATTATTCATAAATTTTCTTTGATGAAAATAGTAACCAAACACAGCTTTTCCACCTACTCATCATTATAGGTTCTGTTCAGGTGGGTTTACTTTTTCAAATTTATTCAAGAATTAAATATAAACTTTTCATTAAGAAATAATATTCAATGGGATTGTTAAAAATGGTTTTCGGCGTAGGAAAACTGCGCAAGGTAGGAATTTCTTCCGAGGAAACTTTTTGGAACAAACTTTTGATTATTGATATTTTGGATAATTCTTTGGGCACCACCGGTTAAATGATACAGAATCAACAAGTGACCTCGCGCATTTTCGTTGTAGTCCCCTCTCTAGCTGACTTACCTTTCTCGGCACAGCATCCCCACGGGGTCAATGGTTATTCGTAGCGAACAAACGTCTTTCTTAGTTTCTTTACAACTTGTCACATTATAAACGCGGTTCACCGCCGGCCGTACAAATCGGGACCTTCACTTACAACCTAGACCTCACCTGGATAAAACTGCGTATCCTTAACCGTGGGTAATGTACACACGCCACGGCACGAACCAGCTACAGGTTACCCCCACAACGACAACAACCCGCAGATGATGTTTTATATAGAGTAAGAATATTTGAGGTGTGGGTGGGTCGGTGTACGTCGGTTGATCTCGCTCGAGTGCAGCTGCACGTGAAGACGTCTATGGTAACTTGGTGTTTCAGGGGTTTCCGCGACGCTTCTCAAAATCCGTCGTTACCAGCCACTGCAGTCTTTACGGCGAGGTAACGCGCGGGCCCCGCCTGCAACGTGTGGGCGCCGACGAGTCCAACTACGACCGGCATATCCACCCGTGAACTTTGACCTTTACATTGAACTCATCTACTAACAAACCATAGCACTCCAACAGGTTTCATTTAAAAATGATTTAACGTAGCACTTATTTATTACAAAAATCCATTTTTAATGCCCACAATCATTTTAACAGCTATTACATTATCTATCAATCCATTCATGTTCAAAAGAAACCACGTGAGTTCAGAATTTATGGATTACGAGCCAAGTAACCTACCTTTTACGTATCTAAATAACGCAATATAAATCAACGACACCAAAGAGTTAAAGGTTAAACTATCAAATAAATTTCTAACCATCATCACCGGCCGTCAAAATTTACAACATTGCACTGTCACACTTTTTAACGATTTTTATTTGGGCTCTCGTCTCGAACAGATTACCTTAGTAACCAACCATCTATCGCTCCACGTTCCTTCCTCTCCTGACAATATTGCAGCAGTTCATTCACAACTCGCCTTCTATTCATTCATAGATTTTTTACATTCTACTATATCAAAATTAATGATTAGTCTCAGTTATTTTTAATTTAATTAACTCCAACCCATGATTATTTTAAAAATTGTACCTCGTCTGATACAGGTAAAAAACAGAGCAAACTTGCGGGTGACAGCTGAAATTTTTAATTGCTTTTTTTCGATAATCCGCCAATCAATGAGGTAAATATGGAAAGGTTATCAAATTGAATCAAAAATTATATAAACACCCACGTACTACATGCATTTTTTCTTACCACATAATTTTTACAAATCTTACCTTTGAAATTCCGTATTTTGTTATAAATTATTCAGCAGCGGATTCAGCTTACAGAGACACGACGCCAGCGTCGCAGCTTAAGCGTTTCGGCGCCGTATGCAGCCCAGCCATGCAAATCGCGCAATTACCTCTCGATTTAACCTTTACTTTTTCCTTCGTTGGGTATGTTTAGGTCTTTACGTAAAAAAACAGCATGTTGAAAATTAATTGGACAGTTGAAAGCCATGGAATCGTCCGAACAAACATTTGAGCACTTGGCAAGTGTGTTCAAGTATATTTCCCCGTGTCCAACTGATGAGCCACCCAGTGGCGGATTTAGAATTTAAGAGGCCCCATGCGCAATCTAATTTTGAGAAATTAATTTCAATATGTTTTCCGTATGCCACAATTTCTTATGAATTATGAAATACGTTGTTCGGAAATCCGCCACTGCTTATTGTGCAAGAAAATGTTAAAAAGGTAAGAGAAGAGCGCGATTTCTCATGAAATTAGATGATGCGCATAAATTGCGCTCAATTAACGAGATTCCCGTAGGATATTTGACTATAATTTAAAAACCTCACTGAATGATTCTTATGTGTATGTAACACATATGGAATTTCTTTTTTCAAAAAATTTTAATCCAAAACACCAAATATTAATGTTTTAAATTTATACTAAAAATAATGATTAGTTTAAACGCTCATTTAAGGTCACGTGGTGAATTTTTAATAAAACTGAATATTTCTTCGTTTGTTTCTTCGTCTCTTATACGCTCTTGGATCCTTTGACGATTTAAACCAAACTTGACAAACAAGCCCAGTTTTTCAGTAGCAGGTTAAACCAAAAAATTTGGGTTAAACAGTAGGTTAACTCAGTAGGACTTGGGAAAGGTTATTGTCAATGGCGGATTTAGCATTTGAGAGGCTCCAGAAGTAATTTAATTTTGAGGCCCACTCTAAATATTTTTACTACTCACATCAGTTGTTATTTTAAATTGGTTAATTTTCAATGTGTTTTCCCTATGCCACAATTTCTTATGAATTATGAAATACCCTGTGATAATTATTAATTAATTATTTTCATTACAAAAAAAGTTAGATAAAATAACTTTTTTTTATTTTGAGAGCTGAATTTTGAGGCTCCCTGGATTTATGAGGCTCAAGCCTCTTGCGCCTGTTCGGAAATCCGCCACTGGAGGAGCCACCAATGAATTGGTGCATTTATTCATTTTCCTGTCTTCCCGTTGGTTGACTGGAAAATACTAACCAACTGACGAATAATTTAAAAATTCATAAAATTATTTCGGTTTAGAATATTCCTTTTGTTACCTGTTCATATTTTCATTAGCACTAACATTTACTTTCGATTAATTTATATTTTAAAACATAACAAAATTTAATTTAAAAAATACCTACGCGAGTAATTATTTTTTTGATGATCATAATTTTAAAATTACTTCAGCCTAAAATAATGAAAAGAATATTGCTCTAATCTGCATTTTGTCAAAGAGACGAAAAACTGTTCTCGAGTATGATATTGTCATTTTGTGATTTTTAAATTAATTTTCAAAATATCTCCCTCCCCGTATACTAAAATTCCACGACTTTGAAATGCGCTGTATACAGGATGATACGAAAGAAAATAAAAAGTGATCGTGTGAAAACGTTTAAAAATTTATTCCATTACAAACATCGGCTCATCTTTAATTAGGCAGTAAAATACTGTTTCTTGTTTAAAGTATGTTAAGTAATTACTTATATACCACGGTAAGTAGTCTCAATTATACTTCCTTGTAAGTAATAATAGAGCCGCACTAAATTGGTTAATAAGATCTTATGTTCTCGAAGCTTTAATTAAAATCCGATTACGGTTGACAGAATTGTGAATGTTAGCGTAACATAATGCAATTTCGTGTATGAATTTTATTCTCATGTTTGGTAAACTATTAAGAAAACAGCATCTGTATCATCGAACTAGGGAAATGGACACGGCTTTACGTACCCTCCGAAGCACGGAGACGACCACAAAAATCCGAGAAGAGTCTAAACTTTCTTGTGACCATCTTCGTGCTTCGGAGGGTAGGTAAAGCCGTCGGTTAGCCTGGTCTGATGATTGCCACCAATACATTAAAACATTCCATTACACTATTAAAACAGCAATACAAACATTCCCCGATCAGATTCAAAAATGTACATTCTTATCCATAAGCAGAAATTATTTCCCTGTGATCGGGTGTAAGGTCCCTCCATTATTCCTTAGTTTTATTTGTGCAAATGATTTTGATATTAAATTTTTTTTTTTACTTACATTCTTTTTTTTTTATTGTTCTGCCGTATATTTTATGATGCTACGTAAACACTATAAAAATAAATGAAAAATGCAACAATTTTAACCCATAAATGTCAGTAACAAAATTTTCAACGCTAATCTTACAGAAACAAGCAATAAAAATATTTATTTTGCAATAAAAGTAAATATTTCTGCTAATAATTATTACGCTATTAAAACAAAATAAAATTAATGTCTCTGCTACTAATTACTGCGCTATAAAATTAATAATTTTAATCTTAAATTTAACCCTTCATAACAGGAAAGAATACACCAACTGGAATAAAAGAGAACGTAGAAAACCATAGCTTCTTTCATCAATTGCGTTTTTCAAATTAAATAGCATTTAGCATAAAAATGCGTGCAGTCCTTGCAAGCCAACCGTAAGGATAACGTCTTACAAGTAAACAGCAATGTCCAATCCTTTGAGTCACTCGACTAAAAGTATTAATTTCTGATTCTTATTCGTTTGAGAGTTTTTGAAAAAAATCTCATTTCAATATCTACATATTATATTTCTGTTCTGAGCCAGTGGGGGAGTCCCCCACATCCCTTAATCTAGAAAATAGGTTTGTGAAACGGTTTCAATCGTTCATACATGACAAATTTTAAATTAATTATAGTTTCAGCCTCCATAAATTTTCTAAATAAATTTGTAACTTTCTATTGCAGTTATAATTCATATTCAAACAGAAATATAGATAATGTTCCAGTTTATTTGTAGATATGTGCCTACTTTCCTCCATACGTTATGCCGTTAATATTTTTTAACTTCATAATAAAATCAAGTTAGGTGAGGTGGAACAGATGTTAATCTACATGCATTTACCGTATTTGCATGCATTTGCTCTAAAGAGCGTAATTATAATGTAAGTTACCTATTACCTGGGAGCAAAAACGTCGATAATATAAATAAATAATCCTGTTCGGTTACTTTCAATTTTTTATAAAATCATATCTCTATTGAAATAAATTATTTTTATAAGGTTACTTTTATCCGTATCCAAAATTAATTCAAAAAGGTAATAATTTCTTAAAAATCTAATTTAATTAAAATTTGTCCTTGGAGGAGAATAATAAATTTGAACGTAATTTATAGAAGTGGCAATTATAGATCATATCGTGGATTTTGCTGGTAAGAATGGTCCACGTAGCAATAATTTATGGTGTCCGATGGTCGTGCTGCTGCCGTATCTCTTCGTCTGAACACTCCCAACTGCCACTTGCTTATTGTCACATTCAGCTATAAACTGGACACCAAAGGTAATAATTATTGGACTATTGCGATTCATGGAAACTATATAAACTTATCTCTGTGGAAGCTTAACCACTTTGCTGCGATGGCAATCAACGCCATAAATAAAGACGAAGATTATAATCAAAATTATTTGGATGTGATTTTTTTCCAAACTTGATTCTTCAAGAAAATTGAGAAGAGGAGGTGAAAAGCCTTGGACACTTCATCGTGCAATTTCATTTGATATATCCGCTATTCTTATATAAATTAAGGCTATTTACTTAGATAATGTCAAGGTTTCGTTTGTTCTGCCCGTCGGTGTTCGTTCGTTTCTTCATTTTTATGTTTACCATTTGAATTAAATAGCAAGAAATTATGTATACTGGGAGCATCAAATTTAAAAACCATTACTCATTTTTAAGATGAGAGGTATTAATATCTTTTTGGAATGAACGAATGATACAAATTAATACAAATACATTGTTTAGTTATAATAATTTTTGGATTGTCATGTCCAAAGGCAAAGTACCGCCGTCCAAAGCGTACCGCGCTCTAATAAATGAACTCTACGTTGCACCTATCATAATGACTAATGAACGCTTAGATCCTAATGAGTTTTTACTAATGTCTTCATATCTGTTACTTTATAAGTTAACCCGGTGGGCTTTTGATCAAAAGATAAGAATGAAAAAATAATTTACTTACCATGTACTACTATTATGAGCTTCTAAGGCAGCCTCTTTCTTATCTTGACAGCAGTTACTTGGGTTAGGTGATCGTTGTAAATGCGTTTTGCAGATTCTTTTACAGTTAATTAATTGACCAGATTATAACTATTAATCATTACCGTAGGTATTACAAAAGAAATTGTTTATGTTAATAACAGAAGTGGAAGATGTGCTTTCCATATCGCCGATAAGGCTCACATTTTAAATTCTACAAATTTTTTTAATGGATTTAAATTGTATTGTGCTTTTAGATAATAAATTTCAATATTACAGCAAGGAAATTTCTAGTTGACCCCGCAGGCTTTTTTTTTCACTTTATACCATGAACTGAAAGAGCAAAGTAGTCACCAGTATTATTGTGCTCAGACTGTAACTTGAGAACAACAGGGCGAAAATCTTCGGCTTGGTCGTTATCCTAACTCCTTGGCCAGGAGTTGTAATTACTGGTTTACTAAGCTAGTTATTTTGTTTATATTTCATCGCAGCAGATTGACGCCCAACGTGGGACCCAGTCCCACGATCACGAGATTAAAAATTGTGCAAACATAACATAAAAGCAGGATTTTGAATTTAATGCTAATGTAGCCTCAGAGAGTTAGAGGTCAGGGAGAAAATTTCGTAGCAATTCAAAATTGAATCTTATTTATTTTCAGCCAATACATTACTTCATTAATTAAATATTGTTGACGAGTAACTTTTGAAATCACTATAATTATTGTAAATAGGTTATTTTTATACAACGCTCATTAATTGCAAATAAATATTTTTAAGCTTACAGTTGTCACACCAGGTAACTGACATTTAATGATTTAGTTCAAGGTAGAAGTGTTCATTCATAAAAATATTAATCTCGTTGCTTCTGCAATTAAAATTATAGTCAGTGTTCGAATACACGTTATAATATTAATTCTCGTATATTGAATGAAGTGTTCATTAACTACGTCTTCTCAACATCACGTTTGCAGAAATTTCCTATAAAGTTCAAGGAAATAAATAATTCAATTTATTTTGAGCACATCGTATGACCTTACCCAGTGCCGGATTAAGAAAGGGCCCAGGGGACCCACCGCCCCGGGCCCTGCAAATTTGATAAAAATTTCATTCGACTTTTGTAGTTACTTTTGTATTGCAATAAAACTTTCAAAAATTTTTCGTGGGGCTTCACCCCTCTCGGCCCCTTTAGGGGGCTCAAAAATACTATAGGGCCCCGAGCCCCAAAGTGTCTTAATCCGCCACTGACAATTTTAACAAACAAAGTAATTTAATTTTTGACTTGAAATTACTTATAAAATATGCTTTTGTATTATGCTAATTTGAATGTGAGGGTGGAATGGTAATTCAGATTATATTATTAAACCAAATATAATTTAAAAATATATAAAAGGATTTTTTTAATATTCCAATTACGTTAAAATAATTTGAAAACGATTACCTTTTATTTTTTGTTTCAACAAATCTGTATAAGTAAATAAAAACCGTGCGGTTTCATTTATTCGCCAAATCTTGTTTGATATAAATTGCACTTAACTTACAGTTTACAGTTTTCAAATATAAAATATATTGAACGCTGGAAATGGGCATTTGCAACGTTACAACTGCAACCCTTGATCTTGAGACTGACGCTTTCTTGTGGGTGGGTGCCTTGCAATAACAAAGTGATTGCACTTTCCAACAAGGGAATAATCAATCAGAGGTCTCGCCGATGGAGATTATGGTCTTATGATAAAAATTAAATCTAATGACTGTTTTGAAATGCAAAATAGAATTGCTTTTTTAATTACTATTCAAAGATGTTGACGTTTTGAAATTCTAATTTGTTCAAATTTGTTGTGAACTACTAATTGCTTGCTTCAAGAATAACTAATAATCATCCACCCACGTCTTGGTCAAATTTACACTAAATTAATCCTATCGCTTCTTAAGGTAACACTTTAAAAAATTCAATTTTTATTAACCGTCGTGTCTGCATTGTCTATTAACAATTGCAGACACACTTTTTGCAATGCTATTAAAAATTTTAAAATTCTATTAAGCATTCGGCCGCCCACATATAATCCGTGAATCTAAATGTATATTACAAAATTAATCCTTAATGGCTTTTTAATTTGAATATCATTTGTCATAACGTAATTAGATGGTTTTCCTTTGCATTTCAAAATTGTTCACATATTAATTTGTAGTTAATACTATATAATATTTCGTATTTTATTATGATAGACTAATTAATTTTTTAGATTGTTCATTATCCATTTAACATAATAATTTGAACAAATTGGATCCTATTTTTCTTTAATTGCGTTGTATTTATCCATCCTAGTTCTCGTTAATCTAAAAAGCGCATCCATACCGTGTTGGAGAGTTGACCAAAGGCAATATTTTTTAAAGTCATGTGTGTAGTGTATCCATATAAATTTAAAAAGAAGACAAATAGTTTCTTAGTTTCTCATTATTTTACCTCTCGTGACTAACTTTGATGAGTTCTTAATTAGTATCTTAAAAACTGCCTTCCAGTTATTTATTTGTTAAATAATTACATTAAGTAAGCAACTTCGAAATTTACGAACATAAATAAACTTTTTAGCATACAAAGACTGAAAATTAGTAAACTGGGAGAGAATAGAATAAATAAGGGTATCTTCGCATCCTTGCGTTGGCATAATTAATGCATATAACTTTTACTAGGTTTTACTATAAATGTGAAAGTACAATAAAACTGAAAGTGTATGATTGGTACAGTCGCCGAAGTGATTAAGTTAAGTAACAGTTATAACAGTAATCAAGTGCAAAATTATTTTCAACACATGTCCAGATGGAATCGGTGCCAGTTTTGCATATTGACACTCCTCGGGTCTCATTCTTGATGCCCACGCTCCGTTTTGGACCCTTGATAGGGACACGCCTGCCTGACCCTGTATGATCATATGTTATCTGTTGGCACGAGTTAAGTTTATCATTCATTCACAACATATGTTCATTCATCAGTTCTTGAAGTCCCCTCCTTATTTCTTGCACAACAAATATTAACATACGTAGATACATATGCTTTAGGTCGGTTGCCATTTCTTCTTGCACCGCACCTTCTCGAGTTTCCAATTATAGTAAAGCTTAATCAACAACGTTTGTTTTTATTAATGAATCTATCACACCTGAGAGTTGAATCATCTCGGCGTGGGTGACATCGTGAAGATGCTGTAGCCTTCGAACACCAAGTGCACTTACAATTAGTCAACTTTCGGAAGAGCAAACTTTACATGTGCTTACATGATTATAAATTAATTGACGAAGATTTACGTAACAAAAATTAATTTTCGAAGGTTCATAAATTTAATCGATCACCTTGATTGTATTCCTCGAAGCCAGTCTTTATCCAATTATCCAGCTGCTCTATTTGCTTCAGTTCTTCTTCTGCATTCTGATATCAGAAAAAACATTCAAAGGAAGAAGAGCATCATGCTCTCTAAAAGCCACTTCACGTCATCGCGTATTTCAAGACTTGTGCTATGTTAATGATTGCATAAAGAATCTAATTTTGGCGTTTCTCTCAAATATGCGATCTTAAAATCTCAAAAGATGTAGAATTTGCAAAAAGTCTTAACGATAAATGTTTCCGGCCCGTTAAAGTAGATAAGTTGTATAATGTAGAGAGTGACATCATGTTTTATAAAGAAGAAAAAATAAAAGCTGCCTGACTAGTTTAAAACAACCACATATATAATAGCATAGCATAGCATAGCACATATTTTTAATAATGATTTATTATTGCAACTAATTTAGTTTTGTTAATTTTCTTTGTAAGACGATCCTTATTTTGCAATATGTAAAATTTATTGTGTTTCTTTGTAGCAATTTTATTTGAAATATTATAATCTCCTTTTGAATTTTGTATATGACAACCTCATTAGTTTCAAGATTTTGCTACCGGTTTCGTGTTTGCATTGCCCAAAATTTAAAATTCTATTTTTGGACTGGTACCAGTATTCCCATCATTTCGAGGCTTTATTTTATGAATAACTGAAAATAAATTAAAGCAAGGAAATTTTGATGGCAAGTCGTTCCAGAACGTGGAACTTGTTTTGGTTGTATTCCTACTTCAGAGTGATGTAATTGCTTTTTGATGTCAATACAAAGCCATTCAGCGCAACCACCATAATTGATAAAGTCACCACAAAAGAAAATACCGATAAAATTTTGCCACTACATAGTAAGTAACGGAAATCTTGTTAGATTTATGACTTGCATTAAAATACATCAAAGGCAGGTAGTTGAAAACAAGCATTCACCACGATAGGTATGCCGTTTTATGTATGTTACCTGGTAATTAAGTTGTTGAATTAAGTATTATCATTTAAACATTTTCACTTTTCTTGTGTGCATGCCTTGCAATTAATTTTACAAGCTTGCTAAATGTGTCCATTCAAGCACGCAGTTAGAACACTCTGTATAAAGCGATAAGGCAATCTTTGTCAGAAAATTAATTTTAAAATGTCAGTAGATAAAACTTAGTTCCTATAACTAATTGATTGGTCGCACTATAATTATAAGTAAGGTCATTGTCTATAATTAATTTTGCTAAATTTTATGGTTGCCTTTCATGTGTGGTGTTAATGCTGCCCACATGAATTATTCTATCTAATACTTTTGTGATAATACACAATTTCAAAATTAGGTCAGCTGCTCAGAAACTCCGGTTTAAAGAGATTCAGATCAGAAAACCCAAAGGATACTTTTGTTGCTGTACAATACAATGCGGCCACAAAATGTTAATTAAATGTTAAATTAAATTCGTTGGTCCAGATCTGCACGAGATGTAGTTTTTGTACCAACCACAAGTTTGTAGCTTCCAAGCTACGTAACGATTAATATTGATTTATTCATAAACTCGTTCATACTATAAAAGGCTTCGCCTATTAAGTATGTATCACTTTAACACATTTTTTATTCTATGATAGCACAGATGTTAGCAATTTATAACAACAATTTTGGAAGTTTAAAACGCAATAGATCTAGGTAAATACCATTTTTAGTCTTTCATGATGTGCAGATTTCTACTTTCGTCATTTTGGATACTTCCTGTCCATTTTTGGTGAAAAACCAAATGACAATTTGTGGACTGATAACATTTATAAGCCATGTAATAGCCATGGGAGAAAAGAATTCTGGCTGGAACTCTCTTAAGCCTACCAGTTCAAGTAGGTTGAAATTTTTTAATTTTCTCAATAAGCAAATGCTATAGACGTTAATTCAACGTTAAAATGCCGCAAGAATAACGTTTTTTTAACGTTAATTTGACCAATGTTTGTTTGGAGCTCAAGAACTTAAAATTAAAATCATCAAAACAAGAACACAATCGTGATGAATATTAAATATTATCCCAGTGGCGGATTTCCGAACAGGCGCAAGAGGCGCGCGCCTGGGCATCATAAATCCAGGGGACCTCAAAATTCAGCTCTGAAAATAAAATAAATTTTATCTAACTTTTTTTGTAATGAAAATAATTAATTAATAATTATCATAGCGTATTTCATAATTCATAAGAATTTGTGGCATTGGGAAAACACATTGAAAATTAACCAATATAAAATAACAACTGATGTGAGTAGTAAAAATATTTAGAGTGGGCCTCAAAATTAAATTACTCCTGGAGCCTCTCAAATGCTAAATCCGCCATTGACAATAACCTTTCCCAAGTCCTACTGAGTTAGGCTAAGTACTTCAGTTGCAGGTTAAACCAAAAAATTTGGGTTAAACAATGAAATGCGTTGAAAAGCTGTTTTTTACGCAATATCATTGGTTAACCCACACTTTTTGGTTTAACCTGCTACTGAAAAACTGGGCTTGTTTGTCAAGTTTGGTTTAAATCGTCAAAGGATGCAAGAGCGTATAAGAGACGAAGAAACAAACGAAGAAATATTTAGTTTTATGAGAAACACACCACGTGACCATAAATGAGCGTTTAAACTCATCATTATTTTTAGTATAAATTTAAAACATTAATATTTGGTGTTTTGGATTAAAATTTTTTGAAAAAAAAAATTCCATATGTGTTACACAGACATAAGAATCATTCAGTGAAATTTTTGAATTATAATCAAATATCCTACTGGAATCTCGTTAATAGAGCGCAATTTATGCGCGTCACTTAATTTCATGAGAAATCGCTTTTCTCTTAACCTTTTTATAATAATAATTTTGAAAAAATTATAAGTGAAAGTGAAGAATAGAACAATAAATTTTAATAGTTCCAATTCGTGCACGTATTGATCGAAGAAACGATTTTGGCATATCTCTCCGAGATCGCAAACAACATTTTTATTTGTTATAATAAAAATCACGTGACAGGATGCATTAAAAATAATGTCAAAAATATGCAAATAAAAGTAACATTTGGGTGAAGATTAACTGGAAGGAGTCCATTTTGCTTTCTACTATATGTTATTGCCGTTATTAATATTAAACGATAAAATGAAAAAATGGAAATATAAAATTATAAAAAAGTATTGTGACAGGTTTTAACTTATAATCGTATTAGATTAATAATGCTGCATACTAATAATGCTTAGAAGTATGAATGGGATTTCGAGAGTTAGTTTCTTGAGCAACGCTAGTAAAATTGTGTAAGAACACTCCAAATATGGAAGAGATGAATGAACGAGAAGGGTGACAAGCTACAAGATTTGTGAATGGCTTATGTAATAATTGGCATATGTTCGGCTTGAAGCAATATTATTTACTCAATTAAGTATATAATAAATATTCATCAAGGTATTTTTTTGCCTCATAGAACATAAAACTTAAGTGTTACCGACCTTTGTCTTCCTTCGTAAGTTTTGCGGATTTGTATGCAAATCACATATTCCGCTTTTTGTGTCTCATATTGTCATTTCCTTATGACCCGTCCAAGGTTTTGGAAAGAAAAATTTAAATTTCGAGGACCACTTCGAGCATCATCTGGTATCTGGTCATCCATGGTTTATCCATCCAGCTTTATGTAATCTTAAATATTTACCATGAGTTGCTTGCACAATAATTATTTTAATTGGTTTAAGTAATTGAATCCTTTTTTTTTCAGTGCAGGATTGTTGGACCATGAAATGGTCGAGCAGTTTTATAAGATACCATGATATTTTATTTAAAAGCGATGGACCATGAAAAAATTTTGACATTTCAGATAGAGAACCTTAATTGCTTACGATTCGATTAGCGGTTAAGTGTTTCTTGTGCCTCGTACGTGTTTTCTATTTTGTGCTGCGATTGAATAACCATAACAAGTCACATCTGAACCAACAGGAAGTGTGATTAATAATTAAGGTAAAAAAACGCGTGCCAATAAATAATTACCCAAACCGGTTTCTAAGCTAAATTAATATTAAGCTATTGCATCAACATAAAGATTACAAGTACATAATTTATTTATCATAATGCATATGTATGTATCTGGTCAGGGCCTGGTAAAAGTTGAGAAAAAATAAGGTCGCAGTGTGGGCTTTTATGAATGAACCGAGGGTACCTCTGGTTAGTAGGAGTGGCGAATAAAAATCAGTGTGAGTATATGAATTCTATGAATGAATTGCACGAGAGAGGAAAGGGAACAGATAAGGTCAGTTAATGTGTGGGACGCTTTAAAAATAATATACGATTTTGTCCTGGGGACGTTCCGAGGCACGCGATTACTGCTTTATTGCAGCCATTTCAGTAATCGGCACTTTTCTTCATTGTTTTCCTATTCTCACTTTTTATCTGGGTTTCTTCCAGTTGAAAATCATCTCAGGTCTTCGTGCAAAAAACCTCATGATTATGCATAAGTTCGGTCGTTAGCGAAACTGCGTGACTGCGTTAATCACATTACAGAAAAATAAATCCTTTTGTGGGCATCTTACATAAATCATAATTATTTTCAGTTTATGTATGATAAATCAATCCAATAAAAATATAATCGCATGTTGAGCAAGAAAACATCTGGACGTACGATTTCATATAAAAATCACGACAGAGCGATTCGAAAATATTTGATTAACCGTCGAAAACAGTAAGAAACGAAACGCTTCGTTAACAGATGGCATAAGCAATCCGGCGCTTCACTAACAGATTAACAGACGTCTAAAGCAAAGATACCAATAACAGATGTTATAAACAGCATACTGTGCATTGGCATAAATTACACCTTCGCAACAATCAATTGTCCAAGTTGACCAAGTACAGAAAAGTACTTTACTGCCGTCGACAGGCGACATCAAAATACTTTAGTGCCGCTCGCCATTGTTTGCTTTAAGCCAAATACCTACTAGTAAATATTTAGCAATTTTTTACGAAAAAATACTTGCAGAATTTATAGTAAAAATTCTAATAAAATATTTAAAGTTACTTAAAATTTCAAAGTTTTCATTTTAACGACTGCCATACGTAGATAAATAAAATTAGAGTTTAATTTTTAATTATAGTTAATAAATTATACTTAAAAGTGACATCGCCGTCGTTATAACCCTTTCGGGTTTCATTAATAATTAAGCAACAAAATACACGTGTATTTTAAAAATTAAAGTTATTGCTATTAATAGTTAATTTTTAGGTGTTTAAAATATTTTCGTGCAAATTTCGTTCGACCCTGAGTTAGATATTTACCTATATTGCAATAATTACGCTACTTAATTACAATTAATTATGCTCAATTAAACCACTTTGGCGAAGTCTGCTAATCTGTGACTCGTGTTAGTAATTGGAGAATTAGTTGCCATCTACAGTGGATCCCGAACACATGACCCAAATTTTTTTAATAGGATTAGAATTAATTGTAGAAAATCGAAGATCATCCAGATATCAGGAAGAGCGATATTCCAGTTTTTTCTCCATCCACATCGGCCAATTAGAGTGAGCTGAAGAAACTGGAAGGTGAAGAAGATTTAATACGAATGATAAATTACTTTTTAAATGTAAAACGTACCGTTTTGGTTCGTCAAAAACGGTCGTCTATCATATTATTTTAAAGATGAAAGTAATAAACGATCTTTAGCTCATTCATTGTGGGATAGGCAGCGCGTGCCGCCGATGGCTTGATGAAAGTTACGTCAGTAAAGCTGGCGCCTGAATGCGCCCACGTAAATTCGATACAAAAACATGCATATAAAACAGGATTTATGAATGTAAGTGGTACGTGTTAGTGTATTTAATTAATTTAAACTTTCGAAAAGTTATACAAAAGTTAAAAAGCGAAAGTTCGTAGTTCAGATGATTGTCTTAATAGTTATAATTGGTCTAAGACCGGATGTCTTTTTACTTGTAATTAAATAATTACGTTGCCGCACATGTAATTTAAAGACATTTTTATTCTATCAGAATTGTTTTATCCAATTTACTTTTTTTGTTTCAAAATTAAACATTTAAAATAATGATCATCTCCTATATTGCTTTAATAGGTTTACGAGTGAATTATGTAATGAAAGCAAGACAAGGATTTGCTTTGAATAATTCAATTTATTGTTTAAAAACTTTTTTGAGCTTTAATTTTTCCCCCAATTTCAGTCGGATAATACAATAATTGTCAAAAATGAAAAAATTAGTTAAAAAGTAGTAATATTGGACCAATATTGACCCAATATTGCACCAATCCTCGACCCATATTGGTACAATGGATATTTACTAATCGGCGCAATATTTAAAAACAATATTGGACCGATACAGGTTGAATCTTGCAATATTGCGCTGACTTTCAATATTGGTCCAATATTGCCCCAATATTACGCCAACATTGTGTGCTACATGGGATGAGCTCTCAAAAGCTTTGCAATCCAAATTTTTGAAGCTACGCACAGAAATAATCGTCGAAATTGGAACTCCGGGAAATCGTTGAAAATCTTAGTAATCTTTGAAATTTTGAAATTCCGAATCTTGTGTACACTTTATCCGGACGTTTACCTCTGAAAATTGCTTTATAATTTTTTAAGCTTTAAACTGAGAATTTAACATTGGGTCCGACGGATTTTCTATTACCAATAGTTAAGTATTATTTTCAATTTTAAGATTTAAGGGCGGAATTAAAGTACTTTTGTGCCTCTGGTGGGCGGCAGTAAAGTAAAACAATTTTAGTTTGACAATTGGATAACAAAGTCAGGTTATTTACAGAGAAGTAAACCGCAGACCAAAATATTGTACAACAATTGTTTTTTTTGTGTCTAATTCATGTAAGACCAGTGGCGGATTTAGCATTTAGAGGCCCCAAGCGCAATTTAATTATGAGGTTCTATCTAAAAAATTTGCTACTCAATCAGTTGTCATTTTATTAGCCGACTTAAAAAAAAGATTTTCAATATGTTTTCCCTATGATACAATTTCTTATGAATTATGAAATACGTTGTGCTAATTATTAATTATTTTCATTACAAAAAAAGTTATATAAAATTAATTTATTTTATTTTGAGAGCTGAATTTTGAGTCCCCCTGGATTTATGAGGCTCCAGGCGAGCGTCTCTTGTGCCGGTTCGGAAATCCGCCACTGCTTATCGTGCAATTCTCGTGGAATTAGGTGACGCGCATAAATTGCGCACAATTAACGAGATTCTCGTAGGATATTTGACTATAATTTAAAAACCTTACTGAATGATTCTTATGTGTATGTAACACATATGGAATTTTTTTTTTCAAAAAATTTTAATCCAAAACACCAAATATTAATGTTTTAAATTTATACTAAAAATAATGATTAGTTTAAACGCTCATTTATGGTCACGTGGTGTGTTTTTCATAAAACTGAATATTTCTTCGTTTGTTTCTTCGTCTCTTATACGCTCTTGGATCCTTTGACGATTTAAACCAAACTTGACAAACAAGCCCAGTTTTTCAGTAGCAGGTTAAACCAAAAAGTGTGGGTTAACCAATGATATTGCGTAAAAAACAACTTTTCAACGTATTTCATTGTTTAACCCAAATTTTTTGGTTTAACCTGCAACTGAAATACTTGGGGCCATTTTATGGCACCCAAATGGCGCAGTGGCTTTCCGCAGTTTTTAAAAATAAATATTGTTAAAATTAAAGTTCATTTACCTCTTCGCTGAAAACCAATTAATTGCGTCCAAATCCAAAATTAGTGATCGTTAATTACTATTTTCAAAACTATTTTTTCCAATTTTCGATCCGTGGTTAAATCTCGATCAATCTTGTTTGCAAAAACTGAAAGCGATTAATTTTTTAATTGTCCAAACTTAATTAAAGGTTATGAATTAATGGCGTCGCACTACACAGGTGGTTATAGGTGTTTAAAAATTAAGTCTTTAAATGTCAATTGGTGCATCATTAAAACAAATGATTATAAGAATTTTTTAACATTTTTTGCATCAAAAATCAAGTTTTTACTTCTTGGTTCTTCGCTAAAATATAACTGACGAGTAATTAAATTTGATTAATATCAGAAGATACAAATTGATGGGTGCTCACTCCAAAACAAGATATCTTATTTTTAAGGGCCTTAAGCGAAATTATATTATAGTTTTTATGGCTTTCATAAATTAACAACGCTGTAATTAATTTTTTACAAATTTAATCGACAACTTAACAAGTCTGCGTGTATGTACCAATTTCAGAAAATTAATTGAAAAACTTTCGTTACTTTACAAGAAATGCCGGAAAATATTTTCTTGTAATTTACAAAAAAAAACAAGATTTTGATTTTGGGTTACAGAAAAGCAGAGATCTCATTCGAATTGTGTAAGATTTATTAATGTAGAAGTATTCGCATAAATTTTTACAAAATATTTGTATAAAAACTTATTTAATAATTTATTTTCAATGGCGCCAGACTGAAGAAGGAGCCTACTTTCGTATAACGGATTAATTAATAATAATTTTACGTGTTTTCTCGTTTTAAAGCAAGTTTATTGACAATAAATCTCGGAGAAAAAAATAAATATCCGGAAGGTAACTGAATTTTATTTCGAGTTTTCGTGGTGCGTGATAAGAAAAAAGTATGGTCGGGACGATTTTCGATTAATTGCGTGTCGAAAAATTAATTTAAGAGATCACAATAGGTTGTCGAAGAATATAATCGACAATTAAAAAGTTTGCAATTAAATTTAATTAATATAAAAATAATAAAATCAAACGAAAGCAATAAGATACGTGTCCTAATTTATTTTTGTAATTACAATAAAGTAACTCTTTGTTCTGAGTTTTATTCGAATTTAAGAGCCTATTCTATTGAATAGGTAACCTATAATTTATTTACTTATTTTACAGCATAATTCGTTCAGACTATTGTTAACATCGAAACCAATTAATCATACATGTACACATTATCGTATGTTGTATAAAAACTATAATACCATTAAAATTTATCTAAAAATTATTAAATAACAAAATTGTTTGTCATTTTGAAAATATTAAATTTAATATTGTTCTCGATTTATTATCGCACAATGGACAGGACACAAACAGATAATTTTTTTATTTGTGTGGCCTCGAAGTGTCGATTCAAAATTTTTTAAATTAGAACACTAACTTTACGACGTAGCAATTAAAATCAATTATAATTAATTCTTTGTTAGAGGTTTGCTGTTTTTTCATATAGAAAATTAAAAACGATTAGCTTCGCCCAAATATGGTGGTTAATATTGTAAATAAAGGAAAAGAAACTTTTTGCAAAATAAGACTGGAAAAGGTTGGGCTCCACCTACTCATCTCCTTCTTCAAACAAATCCTGAAGACTCCAATAATGACAATTAACTAACACGTCATGCATTCGACGTATGCAACAAAATATTGGCCGAGAAAATTTCTAGTTTCCTTATATTGAATTTTCTGTTTGATTTGCATTGGCTATTCTAGTGTGATGAAGTCACGCCTGACAACCATTCCAGTTCCTTATTGAAAATAAAGTGGCGCAGTTTCCGGGTTTTGGATTGCTTTAATTTGCATACGACGAACATAACAAAAATTCTTCAAGATTGAATTTTTCAAAATCTTCAACCGGCTACCTTTTATGGATTTTACGACGGCGATCCATTTTGCCGACTTTGGAGCATCGCCATCACGAAGAAGCTGGCCATTTAAAAATTGTTTACAGTAAACACCAAAGTGTTTTCAATAAAAATTTTGTTGCCTATCGAAGTGATTTATTGCGACCATATTGGCGATATTTTTATTTATGAACCTTTGCTTTGGTAATTATTACTCGCAAAACCTTTTTAAATTCTTGTTTGTTTGCCGAATGGATTTTTAAAATGATTTTAGGCAATACCCTGTAATCAAGACGTTCAGCAAGCGTTAAAATTGCTAATAGCGTGACGAGTTTATAAGTTAGTTTGAATTAAAAAAAAAGTATCATATGAGAAAATATCGAAGCTTACAGTCTTTAATGGCAAAAGCTATAATTTGTGATGTATCCATATAAGGAATTATGTTATGAATCATAATGAATATCTAACACACCCTTTCCTTCAAACTTCTTTGCACAAATTTATTTCTAATTTAAAATTATAGAGTGGCTCTACACAAAAAGGGAGGGCCACTTTCATTATCATTCATGTAGTCGAGATTCTAGCACGTGTCCATATATTTTATGGTATCATACAAATTATTACATTGTCTCCTGTCCAAAATATGTTTTTTTGTGTTACTTTAATTAATGGTAACGTTCATATTGCTTGTTGCAATTTTCTGGAAGGTCAGCCCGAATATATCCAATCCATGGCTTCTCTTTGGCAAGTAACAAAATTCCAGTTACCAAACCACAAAATTAAAAAAAAACATAAGCTTTTCTTATTATTAAAACACCTAGTTATTTAATTCTCTAACAGCTTGCAAAGAGGGGGGGGGGGTAGATGGTGAAATAATATAATGATAACAGATCTTTTATTGAGCCAGGCCAAAACAACTTGACACAATCAAAATATTATTTTTTACTTTTTGAAAAGGAAATTAGTGGAGAACTCCTGCGGTAAGAAACCATTTTCGCAGGACCTGAAGTCCATATTTCAAAATTCACAGCGTGGAAGAAGTTTATTCGTTAATTATTATATATTGTGAAATTTTTCTAATGATCCATCAATTTTGATGAATCCATTGATATCTTGTAAATTTTCATTCTGTATAGCTTTGCCATCTATCGCCAGAAGCCTGCACTCTTTCTTGAACTCGATAGCACTCTGCAAGTCTAATTTTCAATTTTAATTGTGTATTCGGGCAAAATGTTTAAAATTGCACAAACGGAGATCAATACATGGTCAAAATGGCATTATTGGCTCAATACAAATAGAAAATCTTAGAATAAAAAGATTTCTGGATTTTAATTTCGGAATCTTACCTTTTGTTTTGTTTTAGCGTTCGCAAGGGGAAATTCTTCAAAAAGACACAATCTGCCTGTGATTTCCCGAATGAAAACTGTGAATCCCCTCCATGTGGATGTCATTTTCTCGGTGTCATTTTCTCGGTGTCATTTTCTCGGTGTCATTTTCTCGGTGTCATTTTCTCGGTGTCATTTTCTTTAGGAGAACTCCTGCTTCATAAAGAGTATGACGCTACACCCTTGCGATTTTTTTCTAAATATCTCGAGCTTTTCTGCTCTTTCCGATCTTGAATGCTTCTTTTGCGCAAGAATAGCCATAATGATCATCTTCGCCGCCCCTCTTGCAGCTATCCTCACTGTTCCTGCATGCTTGAATCTCATGGTGTCGAGACTAGCATCTGAAACACCTGGTTAGTTTCAGGATTCTACACAGGCCCGCGCCCGACGGCGCCACGCTGCCGAGGGCGCCGTAAGGCGCCTACGGCTTTTATTTATTTTTACTTTTTTAGCTAAGATTTCATTTCCACTACAATAAATTATCGGCAGCCTACCTCAAATTTAAAAAAACGGTAGTTTTTTTAACTAACGAAAGCTTTAGCAAAAATAGCAATAAAATATTAAACGGATTGGTGCGGTTTAAAGGGTTTCACCGGGTTTCCATAATGCACTGGCGTCTTTGTTGACATTAGTGCCTGTATTATGTTGCTAACTATAGGAACTAAGTTTGGGCCAATTATCAAACCCCTAGCTTTACACGTTTTGGAAAAATATGGGTTGCAACTCCTAACTTAAAAAATCGTTTTTCTACGAAACTATGATAGATATTTGAATAAAACCAAAGCAAAATGGAAACTACTAATTAGAATTATTACATTAGATATTTTTTCATAGTTTTCCAAGCAACGATGAGGTAGAAAAAAAATTTGAAAAATTTAAAAATGGTATTTTCGTGCCCATTTTTGGAGGTACTGACGAAAAAAATTACGTTTTTCGAAATAAATCATTAATAAACATGAAAATAAAAATTATTATATGAACTTTTATAAGTGGAAATGGTAAAGGGGCTTATAATAAATGAAAAAAAAAATTCAAAAGTTGTAGATCAAGGAAAAATCTACCACTTTTGTAGAAGTCCATAGGCGCCGGATAGGGGGGGGGGAAGCAGGGCTTTTCGGAAAACTTTTCGTGACGTATTTTATGAACGCCTAGCTTATAAATTAAAAAACATAATTATTTGAAACTAATGAAAATCAAATTTCCTGAACACTGGAAATTCATTCTTCTACATCTTTTGGTGCCGCTACTGAGAGCTAATTTTCTGCAGGTTTGGTTGGTGTGCTTGTATCACCATTGTATTTATTACTTTTAACAGCTGTAGGTTACACTTCTAGGTTAAGTGTCAAAAATTTTAGAATAATAAAATCATTTTTTAATTAGTTAATTTGTTAGTTTATAATTCACAATGGAAAATTCCAGTTTAAATAAAGTAAGTGTTTTCAAAATTGTTGGTGTCATTTTTTGTTATTGTTGTGCTTTTAGGCACATCAAATTCAAAGACGTGCTGAATCACTCATCAGGTATCGCAAATTTGACGAAGCTGCAAGTGCATACAGCCAAGCAATCGAATTAATGGAAGAAACCTTAACCATTACAGACGATCCGAGAACTATCGGATCTGTTCGGATGCAACGAGATCATCTAATCAAACAAAAAAATTTGCTCTTGCTTAGGAAAGAGCAAATTAATGAAAATTCCGTTAACCAATGCCACGACTGCGAATGTTGGGATCTAAACGAGAAAATGGCAATTAATTCGACCAAAAATGTTATTAACGAAAAATTTGTTGAAATTAGAGACTTGTTAAATTTACTAGCCGAGAAAGAAGCTGCATGCGTTAATAACGAAACCGATAAAGATCCCGGTTTGGTTAGCCAAGCCAAACTTTTAAACGAAGAATTACAAATGCTGGTTAATACGCTTGTAGAACAGGTCAACTCAGGGATGAGGAATGGAAGTCAAAAAATAAAAATCAAAGAAAAGGACGAACAAAAAGGTATAGCTAATTGAGACTGTTTTATTTTTTGTACTTAAGTGTAACTTATGACCTACGTGTATTCAGGTTTCTGTAAATAAATTTTATTTAGCATTATTTTTTATTTTCGCAATTATTTTTGTGTACCATTTTTGTTTGTTTAGACTTTTATTGCTTATTATGAATGGCATGTAGTGATTAGGCAATAATTTGAAAACCATTGAGGTTTAAGCTAGAAATTAAAGGCTTTCGTAAAAGCAATTTTGAAAAATTAAATGCATATTAATTAATATAACCTTATGAAAATAGCTATAGGCAACTTATAATGCTGGGGGAGAGTGTTCATTTATATGAATGAATATTAAATTATTTTAAATAATTTTCATTTTTAAAATGTACGCACCCACCCACAGCGAAGTTCAAAACAATTAAAACCTTTTAAATCAGCAAATCCTGCTTGAAAGTTTCCCTCTGTGCTCTGGCAGATGATTATAAAACTTTATGGTCTGCACTATTGCCCCGGATGGCTGGTAACTTATTATTTTGAATCATGATGCCTCGGTGGACCTCGTGTTCCAGAATTCAATAATGAATTTAAATTTTTTCAGAAACATTGCAATATTGCGATTGTTTTTCAGAAATATTTTGGATTTTAATATTTTACAAATCAAGTACAATATTCTACGCAATAGAATAAAAATCAATCCGAAAGCTGCAAAATTATCAAATTCCTAAGCTGATTCTTTTCATTAGTCCTAAAAATGTTTTTCTTTTTTAGAATTAAGCGTGAGCCCCAACAACACAAACAATGTTCTGAAAATTATCACATACGATTCGTCGGGAGGAACCTCGCCTTTTGTATTTAGCCCATGTACCGAAATATATCCCGATATACCGGAAGATTAAACAGTTTTTTCACAGAGTGTTAGCGGGTCTGAATCCAAAGACTACAATTTTTTGATATTTGGTGTTGTAAATTAGAAGTTTTCACCGAAAATTATTGTCGCATATCAAAATTATTGACGAAGATGTTTTCTTTGGTCATGATCCTTAAATGCTGAATTGTCTGCGAAATAAATTTAGTTGAACTGTCAAACATTCGACTTATGTTTCCACGTGGACATATTTGAATTTTGTACGAGTTTAGGTATTCGGTATTAGGTATTAGGATCACGACCGAAAGAAACATGTCTACCAATAATTTATTACAATTCTATAATTAATAAAAAAATAATTTTTTAATCTAAATTATATAAATATGTACTCTGTACTTGTTATATCAGACATAATAGATTAATATAAGAGTTCATAATAAACATGAAATAATAGGGAGAAACTAAGGCTCGTTATTTAACTTATTTTAATTAATAATTTTTGAGCTGAAAAACAAAATTAATCATATTGATGAACAAATTCATAAATTCAATGATTTTTTTCATGAATACTATGAATTTTATTCATCAATTTTTTTTTCAATGCAATAGATTGTTAGATTACTGTTAATTTACTAACGATAATCTGAATCAATGACAAATCGATGATTGAGGTGATTGTCTGGCTTTCGGCCTCATTTGGATAATCAATTTACAAATTTTGGAATTGGCCAAATTTATTTGTCTGAAATAAATATATAATTATTGTGTTTATTAAAATATACTTATAGCTATATAAAATATGGTTTTATTGAGTCTATAAAATGCATATAAATTATAATTTTATTTGCTTAATTTTCTAGTTTTATATTAAGACTCGAAATATTATTATAATGTATTATCTTTCGTATTATAAATATTATGTTTACGATAATTATTATTAATACCAATAAGATGTTGAATATTATTATTATTATTTATACTGATATTTACAATGTTGTAATTTGACAAATTTTTATAAAAGTTTTGTAAAAATTTGAAAAAAAAGCTGTAATGACCCTAATTTGTGCTTATTCATAAAAAATTTACTACCGAATTTTTTACAGGTATGTGCGGTGGCGGGAGATAAAAAGGATAATTTCTTTATTTTTTTAAAATATAATATACTAAATTATGTAAACTTTATAAACTTAACTAATATTTAGTTAAGATAAGTAGAGGTAACAAAAACACAACATTCTTTATTTAAGTATACAAAATAATATCTTATAAAAAAATACTTTCTTATTGATAAAATTAATTTTAGCCGAATTTATCAAAAAAAATATTATTTAAAATAAATTTTTGCATATTTAAAGAATAAGCGATGGACCTCTCATTCCTTAATTATGCAAAATTTATTGAAATTATTACATTAATGGAAATGCGACAACTTTTATGATTTTATTTAAAATATATTTATATTATAGCAAGCTTTAAACACAACAGGACTCTATAAAACCACAAATTTATAAAGAATATTATTCAAAAGGCCCGCATTTGTATTTTAATAATTTTTGAAAATATTTTATTTTGATACCTATCATATATTTTAATTAATTACCAGTGGTTAAACCCCTTTTTCGAACGCTTTCCAATCGAAATCTCGTTAATCTATTCACGACCGGCGCCCAATATGTGGTTAGTCTCCATTTTCATGAGTTAGATTAATTTTTAATAAAATAAAATACAAAATATCCAAATTTATGTACCGCTTTCCCTTAACGGTAGCGGTAAAACAACATTCTTTGTTTTTATACGATATAATTGTTTTATATTGATAGAATTATTATGATAGCAATTTGACTATAAAATGAGATTCATCATTATTTGATGTATCATTATACTAGTAAGGTATATCATTTGAAGAACTAACTTGAAAGTGCTACAAATATGAGCCGTATTGTGAGTATAATCAAATTAATCATCATCCTATTATTGTTTTAGTAAATTTTCTGCAATAACATAATAATTTTAAAATTTTCAACTTTTAGTAGATTATCTAACTAGGGCGTTATGTGGCTTATTAATCGCGAGGTGTATAAAATAATTTTATACGTGGACGTCATGTTACTTTTTGGTAACGAAATTTACATTATTTTACTTTTTAATTAGTCTCTTCGACCTCCTCCTCATAATCATGATCGCAAACATGCACACGCTCACAAAATTATCAAAGATCTGGAAGGAAGTATTGAAGAAAGCATCAAATCTACAACTAACTTAAAGGTGTCAACTCACAGAGAAATACTTGCTCTGCATTCTCAAGCCAACGTCTTCGCCTATGATATGCAAATTGCTGCCCATGCTTTGCAAAAAGTTGTGGTAAGTAAATAATATTTAGCAATTTGAGGAAGTGCACAAAAAGTTTAGATAAACAGCTTCAAAGATGGAGCCGCTGATCCTGAATTAGCAGCTGCTGTCAGCAAGTTTAGTCTTTTCGCATATTCAGTTCAGCAATGCTTTGGCGATGATCCTGAAGTACTGAAAAATGAATTGAAAGAAAATCTTGGCAAAATTATGCCAGAAGTTCGTAATTTGGTAGCTTCGGTTGCTCGGAATCCAAATCACGGTACGGCACATGCCCTGTGGAAATATTTCTTTTACATTCCTCCATTATAATTTCAGAATACATTCACGAAATTATTTGCGCCGTGGATGAGATCTTATTTGCTGTACAAAAAGTTGAGCTCCGCAATAAGCACGAACACGATACTTACGATGACTTGGTAACATACGTCTGTAAAATAAAAGAATCGGTTGCAAGTACAACCCATGGGTTCCAACATGTAAATCGTTCAGTTTTACGGGATATTAAGCACTCTGTACGAGACAGTTGCGTAAAACTGATTAGGGTGGTTACATTACTTGATGCAACGGTAATTAAACGATAGCATTTCAGATATAGGAAATTAGTTTGATTAATTTTTAGGCAGATAATTATGACGAAGAAATAAGAAAGGTACTACTGCAAGCTGCTGCATTGATTATTCGAGATATTGGTGTATTTGATTCCGGCATCCGTACGAAAAACGATGTAACTACCATAAAATTGTATAATATAATTGGAACCATCACGGTGTGTGTAGAAATGGAGAATGTACTGGAACTTCTCAAGATTCCGATAGCAGATGAAGAAGGTAAAGATTCAATTTTTTTAACGAATTATGAGTTTTTTTTTTCAGTGAAAAATAATCTGCACAACTTGATCATGACAGTTCTCGTTCATGTAATAGCTGCAGGAACCCAACTTACAAGATACATTCAATTGGCAAGCAATCAAACCAGTGACGACTAAATTAATGATTAGAAGCGCGGCTAACGAATATGGATTTGAATTTTACTTACCTTCTTAAATTTAATTTGATCTAACAAAATATTTAATTCTTATCAAAATTAATTAGAAATAACCATGTAATTTGCTCTGGGATTAACTCAAAATATAATATTTGCAAGCTCAAGTTTTATTGAAATTATTTCCTAGGTTTGTTTTAAAATTTAAACAATTTGAAACCAGGTTTAAGGCAAGACCGTATTTAAGGGTGGGGGAGAGGTTAAAACCCTCCCCCGAAATTATTTATAAATTACTCAAGTTCCGGAGGTCCGACTGCAATCGTAAAAAACTCAGAAAAAAACAAAACAAAAACATTAAATTTTAACACCCCCCCCCCTCCAACAATTTAGTCTAAATACGGCCGTGGTTTAAGATAAGGAGACAACGGGAAGAAAACATCCTTTATAAGAGATAATTTTATATTAAAACAAATTTAACTTGGCTATAAAAGCCATGCAAGATCATTTTATGTTGCACTTAAAATTTATCTTAACAGTGTAGAGATATGAGACGTTTTTCGCAATTAGACAGGGTAAGTCATCTCTCCCATAATAGCATATTTTTTAACTTTACTGGGACACTTGACTGACCAGTCAAATCTGTGTCATTACAATTTATTAATTTTTTATTTTTCAAGTCTCGTCGACCTCCAAAACATCACCATGGACGCAAACATTCGCACGCTCAACGAACTCTCAAACTTCTTGAAGCCAGTATCGCAAAATGCATTAAATCAGTAACTGACTTAAAAGCTTCAACCGACCGAGAATCGCTTGCTCTGCTTTCTCAAGCCAATATATTTTCCTATGATATGCAAGGAGTCTTCAACTCTCTACAGAGAATTGTGGTAAGACCAACGTAAAAGAAACCTAGAAATTTAAACAAATATAAAACTAATTTTTAGTTGCGCGGTTTCAAAGATGGAGCTTCCGATCCTGACTTAGCAGCTGCTGTAAAGAAGTTCAGTCAGTTTGCATATTCTGTTCAACAATATTTCGGCGATGATCCTGAGGTATTGAAAAATCAATTGAAAGAAAATCTTGGCAAAATTATGCCCGAAGCTCGTGGTTTGGTGGCTTCAGTTGAGCGGAATGTGAATCATGGTAGTACATCCAGAGTATCATTTTTTAAATTAATAATAATTTGGTTATTATTTTAGAATACATCCACGAAGTTGTTGATGCTGTAGACAACATCTTATTGGCTGTTCTGAAAATTGAGTATCGCAATGAGCACGAAAATGATAATTATGACGACTTGATAACAGACATGATTAACTTGAAAGATATTATTGCAGACACATGTAACAGCTTCGATCATAAAAATCATTCAGTTTTGCGAGATCTGAAGCACGCTTGCCGAGAAAGTTGCCAAAAGATGTTTAGAACGGTCAGATTTCTTGATGAAGCAGTAATTAAACGATGTTAGTCACGCTGAATTTTGAATTTAATTGTTTTAATTTCTAGGCAGACTATTTTAGCGAAGAAATAAAAAACGTATTGTTGGAATCTTCTTATGGTATTTTTCGTGGAATAGCGGAGACTGATGAAAACGTTCGTTTGAAAAGCGACGTTTCTGCTATTAAAGCATATATAATAATTGGCTCAAGTACTGTAGGAGTTGAATTGGAAAATATAATAGAACTTTCGAAAATGAAGATTGAAGATGAAGAAGGTAAAGGACGAAAAGAAATTTCAGTATAATGCATGATTTTATTAGTAAATGTTTTGGGCTGGTATTTATTTGATCAGTATTTTAAATAAATCTTGTTGAACAACAGGAAAACAGGACCAAAACACAAAACAGCGCTGACCAAAATACTGTAATATGCTGAGGGGAGCCGGGAATTCTTCATAAAAGAACGTCATACTCTTATAGCCTGTTTAGTTGACGAAAAAACAATCGAGGGGAACAAAATTATTATTGATAATTAATAGGACTTTTTTTTTTCAGTGGCAAATAATCTACATAATTTGGTAATTACTCTGGTTGTTCAGGTAATTGCTGTTGGAACTCAACTTAATATGCTTACCGAATTGGCAAGCAATCAAATTAGTGACGATTAACTGAAGATTAAATATTTTGACTTTCGCGTATTTACCAAAATAACTTAAAAATATTCTATTATTTTGAAAATTTAGTAACAATGCAGTTTATAGTAAAGTAGGATTAGTTCAAAATATAATTTGCAAGCAAAAGTTGTTTTAATATTAGTTTTATAACGAGTCCCCAGTGGCGGATTTCCGAACAGGCGCAAGAGGCGCGCGCCTGAGCCTCATAAATCCAGGGGGCCTCAAAATTCTGCTCTCAAAATAAATTAAAGTAATTTTATCTAACTTTTTTTGTAGTGAAAATAATTAATTAATAATTATCACAGCGTATTTCATATTTCATAGGAAATTGTGGCATAGGGAAAACACATTGAAAATTAACCAATATAAAATAACAACTGATATGAGTAGTAAAAATATTTAGAGTGGGCCTAAAAATTAAATTACTCCTGGAGCCTCTCAAATGCTAAATCCGCCATTGACAATAACCTCTCCCAAGTCCTACTGAGTTAGGCCAAGTATTTCAGTTGCAGGTTAAACCAAAAAATTTGGGTTAAACAATGAAATACGTTGAAAAGTTGTTTTTTACGCAATATCATTGGTTAACCCACACTTTTTGGTTTAACCTGCTACTGAAAAACTGGGCTTGTTTGTCAAGTTTGGTTTAAATCGTCAAAGGATCCAAGAGCGTATAAGAGACGAAGAAACAAACAAAGAAATATTCAGTTTTATGAAAAACACACCACGTGACCATAAATGAGCGTTTAAACTAATCATTATTTTTAGTATAAATTAAAAACATTAATTTTTGGTGTTTTGAATTAAAATTTTTTGAAAAAAAAAATTCCATATGTGTTCCATACACATAAGAATTATTCAGCGAAGTTTTTAAATGATAGACAAATATCCCATGAGAATCTCGTTAATAGAGCGCAATTTTAAAACATTAATTTTTGGTGTTTTGGATTAAAATTTTTTGAAAAAAAAAATTATATCGGTGTTCCATACACATAAGAATCATTCAGCGAAGTTTTTAAATTATAGTCAAATATCCCATGAGAATCTCGTTAATAGAGCGCAATTTATGCGCGTCACCTATTTCAAGAGGCGCTCGCCTTTTATTAATTTTATCTAACTCTTTTTGTAATGAAAATAATTAATAATTATCACAACGTAGTTCATAAAACATATTGAAATGAAGTCGGCTAATTAAATGACAACTGATGTGAGTAGCAAAATTTTTAGAGGGGGCCTCAAAATTAAATTGCGCCTGGGGCCTTTTAAATGCTAAATCCGCCACTGATTTCTTATAATGTAAACAATTTATTCTGCTTGCAAAATATTACGCAATTATACTTGCAAGTTGAAACCAATAAGCTAATAAAGAACTTACGGACTCCGTGGCGCAACGGTAGCGCGTCTGACTCCAGATCAGAAGGTTGCGTGTTCAAATCACGTCGGGGTCACTACTTTTTTTTCTTAAATAAACAAATATATTATTTAAATTGTAATACAAATCAACAAAGAAATACTGCAAATTATTTTATATTTTGAAATAACATTTACTTTTTTCATAATTTTACCTAACCTTCGCCCGACAGGATAAGAACAACTGATTGTGAGTCATAGCTAAAGGAGAAAATGGTACTAATAGAGCTCCAATTTTACCGAACTGGTAACTTTGTTAATCCATTCATGCATATCTGTGATAGATGATAACGAAAGAAATCCGTATATTACAATATTACATAATAAATTAAGATCAACACAACGTAATTTTAAAATTAAAAAGAAAAGTAAAAAATATGCATTATTCAAAAAACTGTTCAACGGGAAGTAATTGAAAAATAAATTTCGAACCCCAAAACAAACAAAAATTTTAAATTAGGCAAAATTTATAATTAATTTTCTTATGCAATTTATTGTTCGAGATATTTAACAATGCAATAAACAATTATTGGATTACTCCACATAAAACAAATACTAAAAATAAAATAACAAAAGGTACAATATTAAAATTAAATATTTTGTATTATTTAATATTCATTGTGCTTATAAACTAATTTTTCAGAAATATACAATTTAGCATGCGATCTTTGGTAAATTTCAAATAAATTTGTTAGCAAAAATAAAAGCTAATTAGACTAGTCGTTAGTAAAATATTGGATATGAAAATAAAATTTCTTTACATATTTAAGGTAATAGGTACTTTATTTACATATTTCACTAGGGCGTGTACGGAGGTGGTGGTATACTGTAAGGTGGGGGTGGTGTGGGACTATCGAAAGCTTCCAGACCATCACTGTACCTATTTAAGAGACACCTTTCATCGTTACTGTGAGGATCACCCACCTGCATTAAGATCAACGTACAAAAGGTACCTATTAATACTACCCCACCTAAAAATTGCAAGTTAAACAATGCGTTCTCTTTGTTATGTATGTTTGTCTTACCGGTAGCAACTATCAGATAAAATCCAAAACCATAAGAGACTGTTGTTTCCACTTCCGGTTGATGATTCTCGAGAGATTCTTGAAGTAAAATTGTGACATAATAGCATATGCAAGTGATTGCCATTATCCAAAATACTAAAAAACATTGTGCAATGCAAAAAATCAAATTAAACTAACATGTTTCGAGAAATCACCTGTACATGTGCTAGCTAAGGAATAACGTCGAATAAATCTATATACACTATTTTTTGGGGCTAGAATGTCCAAAAATAGTCCAGCTAGTGAAAATATAATTGCCATGAAGCATAATAAAATGATTGTCCTCATTAAATTTGCAATTGTGCCATTAATACAATCATAATCTAAAATGATAGAATACAAAAAATTACATGGAAACTGCAGCGAAAGAGATCAATTTACCTGAATTGTGTAGGTCGCTGATTGAATAACCGTAGGAAAAAAATTGACCCAAAGTTAGAAAGGGCGTGCAGACACCGCCAGTGATAATAAACCACGGAACTTGCACCAACGACATGCTCATTAAAGTAATGGCAACAATGTGAAAAGTGGCCGGAACCAAATTTTTGTACTGCATTTTGGTGTTTGTCCATAAAGTATTACGATTAAAACACATTCGTGGCATTTTTCCTCTTCCTTAAATAAATAACCCAAGAGTTGGATAAAATAACAAACGTCAATGACTTACCAATATTATGACTTTTTTAAATTCGGTAACGCGAAACTAATTATTTCATCTATCCATTTCAGTTGGTCCTAAACTGAAGTTGGTCTAAAATTACTTTCAAATTGTTTGCACTATTTACAAAGAAATTAGGTCAATACGATCATACTGCACTTGTCATACGTAAATAATACCAACGGCGAAAACTGACAAGTAAACCAGGTGCAATGCAGTGGCGGCGGTATAGTGCTGGCGCAATTCATAACGGAAAGTATTGGCATGACGAGTGAAATTAAAAAATATAATAATATATTTATTTATTATAAACAAACACCTGCATACTTAATTGTTACAAAAATATATTGTTGTGGAATGTTTATGTACAAGGGGGGGAGTTTAAATTTTTAAATTAAAATTTTTCCGAGAGATCCATTGGGAAAAATATTATTGAGTTTTGCAAATAAGATTGAAAAAAATTGATTTTTACAATTTTAACGCAAAAGTTAAAATTTTGAGACCCCGCCGTTAGATTACAATCTTATGATGTTCATATGTATATTTTATTAAACAGTTGACAAACTTAATAGAGCTCCTGTCGGTTGTTTTTGTAGGTTTGCAAAGATTAACTACAGTTTTTGCAAACTCCATTTTGTTTTCAATTTTATTTTCAAAAGTATGAAATACGTCTTCCATGAACTGTTCAAGAGAGACCAATTCGGGATTTTCACTCTTAATGTCGAAATTAACTTTTTTTAAAAGACAATCTGCAAAGTCGTTAATATGTGGGATTTCTTCTTCCAATATTAATGTTACCGGATTCATGTGGTCAATTATGTTTTGCCTATCCAAATTAAGTTCTTTCATACATTCTTCTTCTTGAGGTGTAAAATAGAGGTCTTCGGTTATTGCGCACTATAAAATAAAACTTTTAGTTTAGATTTATATTTTCTCATAGATAAAACAATATAATTATATTTAATTTAAAAAAAACAAGATGTTTTCAAAATATTAAGAAGAAATTTTAAGAGAATTTTTGGATCTGAGAAATTTGAATATTATATTTAGAGACCGGATAAATAAGCACGACTTTTTGAAAAATAAGTGCTTAAAAAAGCACGCTATTTTGCAAAAATAAGTTCGAATTATGTCAAAAAAAGTTATGAAAAAGTTAATAATTAAAACAAAAAAAGCAAAGCATGGCAGCTTAGACGGAATAATTCGAAAGAAATAAACCAAGCACTTTTGTACCTATTATTTAATCGGACACTTTTTTAGGTGACCCCTTTCAATTTTTCTCAAAATATGTTCCTTAGACCGTTGTAATACTCGTTCTTGATTTTTTAGTCAAGAAATTTTTTTTTTTTTATTTTAATTAAAATGTTTATAACATTGCGAGAGATGTACATATGGGTTCGTTTATTTTTAAAGTTTTTGATTTTCAATGTTCTTTAAAAAAAAATATATGATTTTGATCCAAATTATTGCGTTCACCGTTTATTTTTAGTTTAATGCAAAAAAGGTGTATCTGGCAATGCTAGATAAGCTGACTGAAATCAGTTTAATATAATCTATTTAATGCAGTTAAAATAGAGCAGGTAGAAAAATCATATTTTAGGGTACGTTTATGTTGGCGCTATGATAAGTGATAAGAGCGGAGAAATTTCTAAGCTGTAATTGCTGTTCTATGAATTAATATTGCCTTGCGCCCTGCTTCAACATAAAGCAGTCACATAATATTTCAACGTTTTGCTTTTCTCTGCTTCGCTAGTATCGCGGCTTTTAGCGCTTCACAGCTAGCTCATAACATCGCAGCTAGAAGAATAAACATAAACATACCCTATAAAGTAGTTATCAAGAATAAAATAAGTCCTAAATAAGCACTAATATAAAATAATAAGCATATGAGTAAAAGCAAAAAAGCCAAACATTGCTGCTGAAGGCCAAAAAAATTAATTTTAAGTCAAAGTTAAATTTAAACTCGAAAATAAGTTCAAAATAAGCACAAAAGTAGAAAATAAGCGAAAAATCGCAAAAAAAGCAAAAAAAGCATGAAAAACTTTACGTTAAAATACATCTTTTTATGTAATTCGTCCAGATCTCAAATTTCAAAGAGCTGCTTTTAAAATTGATAATAAGCAAAAATGCTTAAAATCCGGTCTTTAATTATATTTAATAATAATTGAAAAAAAATTAAAATTAAAATATATTATTGTGAATTAATTTAAAATAGTGAAAAAATGGTTTTGAGTAACTGATTTTTCAAATCTCCTCTCTAGATTGGTCTGGTCCATAACCAAAACTACCAGAAGTCTTTAGCAAGTAAATAAAATTAAAACAAATAAGATAATTATTATTAAATAAAGCTTACTGTTATAAATAATAAATTTACGAACACAACTAAAATTGTAGACATTGTGACTATACTATGAATCTATAGACACTGGCAATTAGTCCCGATGAATGCAGTTTTATATTACTGGGAATTTATTATTGTTTATATATTATGATTTTGACAAACAATGTAACTCGTAATTTAATATGATAATAATTAATTGTGATGCCATACTTGTGGGAGCTTCTGCATAATTCCAATAATTTAAGATAAAAGTAATTAAACATAAATAATATACTACAGTAGGCACATACTGAACCAACGAAATACTGTCATATATAATTATTTTAAAAATTTTTTTTATTAAATTACAAATTGAAAGGGGTACTAATGGGGTAGAGATACGCAATTAAAGACTCTGTTTTGCACCGCGATCATGGGCCATTAGAGATGACAAGGGAGCAAAAATCACAGACATATATGGAGTGATGGAGGCAGTGGCGGATTTAGCATTTAAGAGGCTTCAGGCGCAATTTAATTTTGAGGCCCCCTCTAAAAATTTTGCTACTCACATCAGTTGTCATTTTATTAGCCGACTTAAAAAAAAAGTTTTCGATATATCTTCCCTATGCCACAATTTCTTATGAATTATGAAATACGCTGTGCTAATTATTAATTAATTATTTTCATTACAAAAAAAGTTAGATAAAATTACTTTAATTAACAAGAGCCACCGAAAATTACTTTTCCTCCCTTTTTGATAATTTTGATGCGAAGCAATTTCAGTATTATTGTCAATATGCTTCAAAACTATACTTCAAAGCATGATTATAATTATAATTTATATAATAATTTCGAAAATAATTATTTTTTAAACTTAAAATTTTCGAAACCAATGTTTTAGTATATCATGGTTTTTAAAGCCCTTCCGGTCTAGAATCACAGTGTTAATTTTCAGAAAATGTAATATATGTGCAATTTTTTAAAAAAGCTTAGTAATTCAAGTTGAGAATTAACATGTAGGTATTAGATAATATTATAATATCTTCTTCGATATTTACGAATAATAGAAGTTGTTAGATAATAATTTAATTAAATAAATTGTACTCTCCACTCATATAAATTGATATACAAATTTTGGCGAAGGTCGTGTGAGAGTGCAATTTTGTTTTAATTAACTAATTAAATTAGTTTTAAACATAAATATATAAGTAATTCAAAATAAAAACAGTAGCATTTTAAATCATTAAAATTAAAGTTTTAATTTATTATTTATAATATTTACATAGATACATAATAATATTAAAAATTATTATCCTTGCAAGTTATCGACAGTTACCTTCAATTTACATTTTTTTCATGTCGATTGGTAATTTTGATTCATTATTCTCTAATTGGTGTTTATTAAGTTTCAAATTAAGGTAAACAAACATTTGATTTACAGCTTTTTATATGCTACCAGTGTATTCGACCATGGTTCTTTACGCGAACAGCATATTTTATTTTATTAATAAATTATTATATCATATTATAATATTAACATAAGATGTTTTGGATTTTAAAACCAACAAGCAGTTATAATAATCGCAAAAAGATATCAAGAAAACCTGCACCTCACCTGAACCTAACCTGAACCTAACTTGAACCTAGCACTACTTTCGGCAATGGCTGAAGGGGCCTTTACGAATTAAATTAGCCAATCCTTTAAGGTTCGTTATAACCAGACACCACTTTATTAATATTTACTATACATTCCAACGGTACTACAATTTTTTATTAAAGTTTATTGTACATTTTTTCATTTTTATTAATTTATTTTTTAATACCATTTATTATTCTTCCATCTTCGATATTTAATTCTCGTGCAATGCCATGAATTATAATATTAAATGTTCGTAGGTATGCTTTAGCATACAATTAAAAAATTTAATCGAATTATTTTCAGTTTGTTCAGTTTTGCAATTGCGAACTACATATTTTGCGAACTCTGGTTTGTTTGCAATTTTATTATTAAAGGAATGAAACACTTCTTCTAAAAACTTTTCGAGAGAAGCATAATCAGGATTTTCACTTTGAATGTCAAAATTGACCTTTTTTAACACACAATCTGTAAAATCATTAATATGTGGTATTTTTTCATCCATTTTTAATGTAGCTGGATCCATGTTGTCAAGTATGTGATTTTTTTCTAAACCAAGTTCTTTTAGACACTCTTCTTCTTCAGGTGCAAAATAGAGATCTTCGGCAATTATGAACTATAAGGAAAAGTATAAACTATAAAGTATAAACAATATCAAATATTTATTACTGATATAAATAATAATTTGAAGAACACAATTAGAATTTTTGACATTTTGAATAGGTATACTATGTAGGTAGGTGTACACTCATCATTAAAAATAATGATTGTGCTTTTATACTACTTAGAATTTGTTAAATTTTATATAATGAAGTAATTAAAAGTAACAGCCATAGGCATGCATAGTCAATATATTATATCCTTTATTATTTACTAATTCTTCTTATGTATTAAGAGAGGCTAGGTAGAGTTGATACTATGGAAGGATTGATACATTAATCAATACCTTCGATTGACAACACTAATACTTGACTTACGTATTATAGAATTATAGTAATATATTATAATTTTTTATTTTAACAAATGCTATGTCAATAGCATATAGTTCATATATCAATATATAAATATTTAACATATATATTTCTGTATTTTCTAGCAACTACTAAGTTGACTATGTACTCTTTGACCTTGAACGACCATGATTCAAGATCAACTGATTCAAAGCAAAATAGAATTTACAATTTTACAAGAATTTAAATACAAGAAATTCAGACATTAATCGGGATTTTGATCGGTGTTTCCATCCGTATCTTCAATTCTAAACACCAAATTGTCATCAACTAAATCTTTAGATGGATTATTAGCAAGCGGAATAAAGTCATCAGGCGCCATATTAATACAACTGGTATTGTACGATCCACATGCAAGACATTTTACTGCTAAGATATGAAACTGAACAGAGCTCTTTTGGCGACAATCTCTGCAAAGAATATCTACCATCTTATGTAAAGATTCGGGTGGCATTGGAGTATTAGCAATTTCACCATCAATATGTGCCCACGCCTCTGTCATATTCAGGAGTGATACCTCACAAATTAGGCATGTACAAAAACCATTTCCTAATAATCCAGTGTAGCAAGGGTCACATAATAAATGACCGCATTTTGGCATATATGCAGGAATATGAGATGTGTGAATATTTACAAAACATACTGGGCAATTATCATGTGATACATTTTTTACACATCTGTGAAATTTTTGGCATCGTGGAGGTAAAAATAATTTGCACTTTGCACAATGAAAATATTGCTGTTCACCACGATCGCGTGAAAATCCACATTTCTTGCAGTACAATCTATCTTCATCATCAAATAGACGACATTGCAAGCACGAGAAACTTCCAAATTTTGTCGTACATTGTTGACACTCGGGCCAAACAGGTTGTCGTGTTTTGCATATTGCGCAAACGATTTCAATAATTTCCTTACGATTGACAACGTGGGTTTCTACTTCATCGTGACACAAATGGCAAGTATATATTTTATCGCAACATGGAGTCACAAGTTTTAATTTTCTTTCGTAATGAGCGCATCCAATCGGTTTCCCTACCGCTTCTTGGGCATGTTCTGTTATCACAGAAGCTCCCATCTTGTTTTCTGTGTTTTAAATATTTTCCATATTATAATTACACGTAATTTTGTATTTTTAATAAATTGCAAACTCAATTCTTCTTTTAACGCCCTTCGTGTAACCAATAATCACAAGTAACATTTGAGTAATCGATTAACATCTGCCAAATTTTGGATAGCCAGCGCCTGCGTTGTTGGGAAAATTACGTGTAGATGACAATGTTGTCAGATCTAGAAAAAACTCCCTAGACCAAAGGGATTTTTCATTATTTCGGTCGGTTAAGAGTGGTTTCATTTAAAGGAGGCATCAATTTGTAATATAAATACTTGACTCCAGGTCATCTAGGCCAGGAACTCCCATTGAGTTTTTGAGTTTTGAAGGGAAAATACAAATACAAAGTTGTAATATTTATTAAGTTCAATATTTATTTATATATTTTTTAAGATCCAACTCATTACAATAATTTAGCACCTTTTAACATTTTATTATTAACAAATAAAAATTTTGATAAAAATAATTTTTTCGAAATTTTACAAACTCCGAACAGTTTAACTGCTGGAAAAAATAAATTAAGTTTCTAAAAACAAAAATAATTTAGCATTCTGGGCAAGTCGTCACATTACACAAAATAATATAATAATAAATAAGTGTTTCCACTTTACATCTAAAAAAAAGAAAACAAAAATGGGACACTACTAATAAAATACGCGCCAAATCGGCATTAAGTATACATAAATATTTTTTTGTAATAATAATATTGGGTATACGGTAAAATCGTATAAAAGTTACAGTTTATACAACTAAAGTGAGAAACATATTTCTAAAACTAAAAATAATCAAATCAACAACAAAATAGTTACGTGGACATTCATGAATCCATCGGAATGATAAGAAAAAAATTTAAGTTGCGGAAATAAATTATTTTAAAATATTTACATTTGCAAACTTCATTTCATAAATATTTTTTTCTTCAATAATCAGTCTTTAGAAAGGCACATAAATTACATTTCTTCTTACAATAAATATAACACAGTTCCAAATTTTGATGTATTAACAAAAAACTAGGCAGTATCAGTTAAAAGTAAATAAGTTGGCAAACAGTTGGCAGAACTTATCCAGTAATTTTAGGGGAACACCCCGTTACTTGAATTTACGCGACGTCCTCTGTTTGAAAGATACTCACCAAATGGAACCAAATCGATTTATTCGTGAAGAGTATCTACAGATATGGCAAAGTCGCGATGAAAGCTGGACATCCGCGAAGAAGAACCCATTTTACTAACAATTTCGTCTTTCAGATATGTCAAAACTTTTCTAACTTCGACGCTTTGGGGCGGCGCGAGCCTCAAAGATTCCCGCACATCGATTAACGCACTCTCATACAACTTCAAATCCAACCTCGCCTTTGCTCTCGCGTAATATGCTTCGTAGGATTCCGACTTCATGCTCAGAACTTGATTGGCCAACTCGATTGCATCGTCTGGTTCCTGTACCAACAAAAAACTATTGTATAAAATGATTCTTCCAATCTCGTTGTAATCAAAACTTACGTTCATTTTGCGTTTACACCTCGATTGGTTCAGCAAAAAATTAATCCTCAGTTGACGAAACGTCGAGTTGTGTTCGCCTTGGTCATCATTGGGAAACTTTTTCAGAGCATATTGATACCGATGGGCCGCTTCTCTCAACCTACTTTTGCGATACAAAATGTTACCATCCTCTAAAAGCTTGTTGAGCAAAATAAGCCTAAAAGAAACAAACATAAATTTCGGTAAATTTGAAATAATTTCGCAAATTCTTACATTATTTCTGGTTTGCCTGCAGCCATAGCCCACGTAGCTGGTCCCAATTTCGCTCCTTTCTTCAAAAAGCATTGCACCACTTGAATATTTCGGCATCCTATTGCTCTATCCAAAGGTCTCATTCCATTTATGTCGACGTGCTCTATTACCGCTCCTCTTTCTAACAGAAGCTGCACAATCGCCGGATTGCCTTGAAAGGCAGCTAAATCGAGAGGAGTTCTTCCTGTTTTATCAACGTGATTAATGTTTGCTCCTTTATCTAACAAACTTTGGCACGATTGAATTTTTCCTCGTAAACAAGCCCAACACAACGGCGTCAGACCTTCCTTGTCTTGTTTTTCCAATTCCGCACCTTTATCAAGTAGCAATTCTATCAACGCTGCGTGTCCTTCAGAAGCAGCTAACATCATTGCAGTTCGACCTATTCCATCACATTGCTCTAGAGCAGCACTATTCTGGATTAATTTTTCGGCAATTGCCCAATGACCTTCTTTCACGGTCAACAGCAGAGGAGTAACTTCCTTACGGTTGTTAATGGATATGCTGGCTCCGCGATGGATAAGCGCCGTGCAGACGCCATGGCAACCATTGGTAGCAGCGATTGTTAACGCCGTTTCGCCAGTCAAATTATCAGTCACGTCGACATTAACTTCGGCCATATCCAATAAATATTCCACTATTTCAGTATGCCCTTGACTCGAAGCAGCAACCAACGCTTGTTGAGCGGCTTCGGCCAATTCCACGTCTTCGGGGTTTTTTGCCACCCAATCACAAGCCAACAAATAGCCTACCACGTTCAAAAAACCATTCCGTGCGGCGTGAACTAACGCACACTGTCCCGCAGTGTCCGGATGACCAGGGCTCGAACCAGCTGCTATCAACTGTCTAACCACATCGCAATGACCTTTAGCAGACGCCAGGGACAGAGCAGTAGAACCTTGACTGTTTGTCAATTCAACATCGGCGCCAAATTCCAACAACAACGATACCATAGGAACCATTCCCTCGCAAGCGTATATACAAAGAATTGGCGCGTTTCCCAAATATTCGGAAATGTAATTTGGAGACGCTCCAGCTAACAACAACAATCTTGACACCTTAACATTCGGACTATAAATATTACGTAAACTGCAAATGGACGCGGAAACATCATCAGCACTTTCCGCCACCCAGTGAGCTTGCAAGTCCCTGGACGACAAACTGGAAAATGTCATATTTCTATAAACGTGGGCTTTCAAAATATGATGTCCCAATTCTAACAATTTTTCTTGATCCAAAGGTGCTTGCACCCTAGACAATCGGAATGCGATACCGGAATGTCCAGATCTTAAGTCGCACAAAAACTTCGTGCTTTCGTTGTCGTCGCGACGAATTAACCACTCTCTGAAGGAAGGATGGAAGAACATGTAGGTATTGTCTAAACGCTTAACAAGAAAACCCGATAAGAGTTTAAACCTTTGAAGAAATTCTTCCCAAGGTAAAAATTTGTCTACTAATAACGAATTTACGGAGTAATAGATTTCCACCAGCGTCAAAGGATATAAAGCTGATAAGCAAACGCTTAATATGTGAGTTACTTTATCAAAAGAACGGACGGTAGGAAATCGAAGATTAAAATGTAATAAGTAAATTTGAGCTAAATTAACTGGAAGTACTTTGTAGCCCGAAGATTTGGCAACTAAATGACCTCGTTCTAATAAATCTAAAGTTAGTTTTGCGAACAAAAACGAACCCTGACTCAAATGTAACAGGTGCTGGGAAAATTTATGTTGAGCCACGTTTCCACTTTCAACTTTTCCAGGAGTGGAGATGGTAACGTTGTTTTGAATACTGGGACTGTTTTGTAACCTGAAGTTAATATAATCCAACATATCTTTTTGAACATTTTCGTTGTTTCCCTTGTCGAGACTGATTCGAGTGTATGGTAACTGTTTGGTAAGCTCTTGGAACTGGGTGCGTACCGTGCCGACTACTTTCAGCCAAGACGGAAAGGTGGGTGTGTGCTTTAGTAAGAATGTTGTGATTGTGTCGCCGTGGTCGGGTTTGTGATACTCGGCGTCGCAGAGAGCGTCGATGAGGATGACGCAATTTTGGCAGTCGATTTTTCCAACTCTCTTCAAGCTGGCCAGAGGCTCCAAGATTCCTCTGTTTAAGGCAAGATCTGGATTGGTGATGCACTCCTTCAAAGAGACCACTCCTTGAAGATGCGGTTCGTTGAGTAAGTAGTCGCGATAGGCAACCAATTGTGGTGCTTGACACAACTGTGCGGCAAGAGAGTGTATAAAGTCAGGTACTAAGCAAGTGTTATTGTTGTCTGCTTGACAAAAGTGATAACCCACGACGTTTGCAGACAACTGTTTAATTCTTTCGGAAACGAGATCGATTTGGTAGTAAATACTTTGAGGGATTATTTGGTCGGTGGAACGCTGGTACGCCAATTCTTTTCGCCTTCCAAAACAGCTGTATTCCACTAATTGTAGGATCAAAGCTGTTTTTCCCGTACCTGGATTACCGGTCAAAAGGACTCCTGGACTAGATGAATCTGTTGGTGAGATATTAAGAATAGTTAGAAAAGATTATGGTTTGTGTGAATTAAAATTACGTACCAACAATATTTTCAATTTCTTTTATCAGCCAGTGTCGACCCAAGAACAGAGGGTCGGGTTCTTGTAGAGGGACTTCAAAGAATAACGGTTTAAGGGTTAGTTGGGGAGTTCTATATTGAGCAAATCTTATTTTTGGATCTATGGGTCCTTTAATTGTTCCGCTACGTGCCGACCTCCTGACACATGTTCGCCTTGAGTTTAGCAAACTCAGATCGTCAGGATGTTGTGGAGCTGAAAAAATTTAAATTGTAAATTTGGAAACAATAATTTGGAAATATGTTACCTGTCACACTGTGGCGTCTGCTTACAGGACTAGAGCTGCAATTACTCTGACCTGACATTGACATGGACATTAACGAACCGACGCTTTCTGAACTTGGATTATGCCGATGCTGATCTTCTGAGCTTCCGGTTAATGTGGAAACTGGACTAGTGTTTGTTGAGACCAAAGTTGCGTTATCGTAACTTACTAAGGAGGAGCAAGATTCGTGAGTATTTCGTGGAATTTGTCTTCTGGATTTTCGGGCTTCGTCGCCCAATAGAAGACCCAAACGCATGTACATATCATTTTCTGAGGATTTTTTCTTCGTGAGTGGTTTAACTGTTCCACCTTCATCATCTAAAATAGGCAAGGTATCAGGACATGTTGATTTGTCAATAAAATTGAATGTAAAAATGCTTTTAGTGCAATTATGCTGCACAAGATAATGTGGTGTACGAGTGCACTGGTAAAAAATATTACAAAAAATCAAGGCCATGCACATTGATCACACAGTAAAAAAACAGAAAAACAAAAAATTTGAGTTGTTTTCAAGTCAAAATTCGCAAAATTGTTAGCATAAAGAATATTTTTATCATCAGGATGTATGTATCCCGAATTTTTAATTTAATAATAGATGTCATCGAGTATCGGAATACCCTGTATAGGAACGGAAAAATAAGTTTGGCATCTGGGGGCAATTACCCTGGGCGAGTCCCTGAATAAAGCCCACGTCGCGGTAAAAATAACCCAATATACCCAGACTTAAAGAGTGAATTACAGAAATGACCCAATTTATTGTTCGTTTTAGGTTTTCCCAGCTAGAAAGGTTAATTCTCTAAAAGGTCGTCACAGTTGGAAAAATTCTCGAGAGCAATAAAAATAATTTCTTTACGCTAACTTATTAATTTTTTAAACCCGACGGGTAAGGTAATCAGTGATTACGTAAAGTTATATAAGGTACTAACACAGAATGCATGCAATAAATTAGAAATCAAGCAAAAATCGAAAACACGTCTAAATAATTCCGTGCCTGCAACTAGTTGACTGAGTCCGGTGCTTGCGGTGGAACTACCCGCAGACCATAAAGATCGAATTTTTCCCAACACAACACTTGGCCAATGTCGATTTTCGTTGGAAGTTGCCGAAGACGTCATGGAAGCTACACGCAAAAGCAAATGGTTAACACCTAACAGTTTCCAATGACATTTCCATAAATTAAAAAATTTTTACTAAATAATTCCTCTTTGAATAATTTAGGATGCATGTTGGCGCGACAATATTGTACTTTTTGCAACCTACGCAAAATGTCGCGACGGTTGTGTACTCCCAACAACGGATATTGCAAGAACCCACACGTTTTACTATAATAATTCCGAGATCGAAATAGCCACGTAAAAATTAATTACCTGATAGAGCAGCATCTCCAACAGCTTGTCTGGCAGCTCGCTGTGCGAATGGACTTCTTAGTGCTTTCGGGCTGAGAAAAAATTTTCTTCGCGATTGTGGAGGCGTCGGGCAGCTTTGTGTCATTATTCCTTGATCTGGACGATTTCTAGGATTGGTGGGCTTCGTTTTGGGGAGTTTTTCGGGGTGTCCCAGCTCGCTTCCAGAATTTGCAAGATCTTGTCGGCTCTAAGAATTTTTGGACAGTTATAAAGGAAACTTTTGGGAAATTAAAACTTACTTGCATGAAGGATGTGAAATGGCCGTTGGTTTTAACTTTAGTTCTGGGTTGAAGACGATCACATTTTTCAGTCTGATAGAGAGGGTACTGATTGGAATCGGTATATAGAGTTATTTGGGAACCACGGAACTCGTCATAATTTGTGTCGTGCGGATACGTTGTCACTGCAGCAAAAAATTTGATTTTGAAAATAATTAATTGGATTTCGCTTTGTTACTCGTTAAAATTTTAATTAGTAGTTGCGTAACGGCAGTAGCAAAAAAATAATTAAAAATTTAATCTCGTTTACGCCTTATTGTGGTACAACAAATTATTGGGTTCGTTACATACTCATTATTTTTATATTCGTAATTTGTATGTATGAATATAATTATTAAACCGACATTTAGTAATCATCTAAACTTCTCGTATTGAAGATGATGTTTAGAAAAAAAGGTGAATGGGAAATTAAAATAAAACATAGACGTAGCTGTCAATCAAATGAATTTATCTCGGCAATATCGAAAGCTCATATTACTGTTATAAAAAGATCAATCATCTAAAGTAAACTGTAACGATCGAGTATTGAGCCAATTATCGATAAATCTATAAAATTAAATTAATTGCTCCAGTCGAGTCGGGTGTACAAAAATTTTTCTTAACGGTTAGCAATCACAAAATTTGCTTCATCAATCTCGGAGTACTTTTGTTATAAATTGAATAAAATTTTAAATGAAAATCTTGATCGAACACGAATTACATTTGAGTTTATTGCCAAGTCATTGTTGCACTTTAAGGGAATAATGGACTTGATTTGTTGGATCTTTCAGAATATATCAAACCGAAGCGGCTTTATCAGTTATGAACTTTTTATTATCTCCACTTGCAACAAAAGGAAATCAAGATGTGACTTTCATCCTGATTGGAACGAACAAGGAAGTTGCTGTGGCATCAGAGTTTACAGGTTTAGACAAATCATAAATTGATATTTACCATTTGATGAATTTAAACACAATGGACACGATTCGTTGCTAAACATGCAGGAATAACAGCGTTCGTGTCCACAATTATCAATTAGTCTCCGTTTCTTGCCTTTGTCAAAAGGCATACTGCAGCTCGGACAGGTTCCACCATTACTTTCAGAATCTAAGAGTCTTCGAATGGCCGCCAAGTCTGAAAATAAAAAAGGAAATTATAATTAAGCCACTTCTAAACTAATTATACATAATAGGTACTACACATTCTTCACTCCAAGAGTGCGTTATTAAAGCTCCATACAAGTTGATGGACATTGGAAGCTTCTACGATTAGCTAAGAAAGAAACCTGAACTGCAGCTCCAGCAGTGCTTTTCAAAGTGTGGGTCGAAAATTTGAATCGAGAATGATTTTGAAAAAATCAAACCGGATTCCTTCACAAAATTTTCCACTGACGGAAGTTTGAAAATTCAGTAAGCTCCTGCGACCGCAGTATGTAATTAACGAAGCGGTCGTTTCTTTGATATTGCGTACAAAGCATTAATAAAAATTAACAATAACTCACCTGGGCATTGTTTACAATAATAAGTTTTGAAAAAGAAAGTGTCTTGAAAAATTGTTAATTAAAATTATTTCGAGCAGATTTAAGGACTTGAACCGATAACCTTTAATAATATTTATTGCGATTTCTAAAATAAAACTTGGAAAACAGATATAACAAAGTTCGAATGTAACTTTCCCATTTTAAAAGCATTTTTACAAAATAAGACCAGCGAAGGTATAGCGCAATCCGTTCTATCATTTTAAAAGCTTTTTGAAAAAGTTATAAATTTTTCAGTGCTTCACGGATTGGGTCTCTCGTGTTTAGATTTTGCGACCAAATTGTGATACATTGAATTATCTTTCCCTTCAAAAGTCATAGATTTTGGTTTGGCTTCTTGGTTCGTTCCGGTTTACTTTAAATTTAGAAAAAGCAAAAGAAAGGTGTGGGTGAATTAAAGATTTCCCACACTTAATAGATCACGATGTGACTAACCCATGATGTTAGTTTTGAAATTCATTAGAAATTGTATTATTATTTTAATTAAGGCACCAATCGCACCACTGCGACGAGAAAGCTGCATTATTTTTTGATTATCTCGGTAAAAGCGGTGGTCAAATATTAATTATTTGAGAAATAATAATTTAATCGTTTAATTAAGAAAGGAATGCAAATTTGTTATTAAAAGACCGTCATTTGTATTTTTATATCGTTTTGAAATTAATAACAAATTGAATATTACAAAAAGTAACCTGTTTATCATTTAAATAAGAAACCTTTAATTGCTTCATTAATTGATAAATTAATACGTTCAACCAGTTAGTATATGAGAATATTTTAATTGCATAAAAAATATTTAATTGCCTGCAGTATAAATTGGAGTGCAAATTAACAAATAAATTGCAAGACTGAACTAATGGATAATCTAGATCAAATAATTTTTATTGAATTTTTTTTAAATAGACCTGTTGGTATCGATAGTCAACAGCGCTGAACAAAATTTCCTCGGGGAAATCTCCGATTCCCCTGGAACCTGGAGAACCGCTAATACGCCAAAAATTAACTTTTTAATCTGCCCGAGTTTTATTAAACCGTGGTGAATGAACTTGGTGCTAGCGTAGGTATATTTTATAATTTTTGAAAACGTTAACCAGTTTTATGACAAATAATAAAAATATTGTCTTCGATTTACGGTATAAAAGCTTGAACAGTGCTTTATGCCTTGATTGAGGACAAAGTAACCTCGATCCTAAAATACATTCACTAGAACACTTCGTTCATCACAACATAACAACAAAATGTAAATTAATTGAGCCTCGCCATAGAATTCCAACCGTGCAAAACTGGATCTAAGAATATCTCCACAACAATGTTGCACTTTTATTCAAGTCTACTTTAAATAATTTCAATTAGAAAGACCAACGGTCCGTTACAAAAGGTAGCAAAAAATACCAGATCGAACTAAATCGATTTGCCCTCAAAAGATCGAAAATCCAATTTGATGGAAAATAAAACAACATATTTGGTTCTTCACACCTCAACGTATCGTTGCTCAACACGTTTTCTCATTTAAATAAATTAGTAATATTAATATTTGTCAATACGTATGTTTTACATTTTTTATTTATTATTTATTCAGCCCGTAATTTGCTATCAATTACATCTGTAAGCTGGTAGTTAACATTGTCCGAGATTTAAAATGAAATAATTTTGTTTGATCCGCTTAAGCTAAAAAATTTCGAAAGAAAAAGTACGAAATCAATCCGGTAGATTGAATATTATAGACACAATATTGCACCAATATTGATACAATATATTATTAATATTACTGAATACACAATATTGATTGCCAAAATTAAGCCCATTTTTGTTTGATTCGTAGTTTAAAATTAATATTATTGATATATTAGGGCCATACCCCCAGACCCCCCGGACTTAGATATGTAGGTTTGAGTTCCAGTGCTGTAATAGGTTGGACTCTTTCAGAAAAATATAAATCTTAATATCAAAGAAAATCCATTTATGAGTTGCTCGAGCCTCCCCCTTAATGAAGGTCATAAATCAAATGCAAAAACACCAATTCGTCGTGAAAGTGCCTGATCTGCTAAATACTTGGCGCCAATATAAAGACTTTCACGAATAAAATCGAGAATAAGATCGAAACGTATCATTCGTTAGAAATCCTGATTTTATTTTGTGCTGATTGACCCTGACCCTGACTGTTGATGATGTTCTGAGATGCATGCTTGTAAATCTCTATCTACTTTGGAGATTTCAATGACTTATTTCTCAACTATAATTTTATAATTACTAAGATTAACGTCTGCAATTAACGTAAAGTAATTGTAATTGTTATTTTTACAATAATTATATACTAAGTTGAAATTCCCATTAAAGTCAAAATGATTTATTCAATTCGTTAAAATTTTGATGTTGTGAATGCTGGTCCAAAAACTGTACAATATTTAAATATCTCCAAGAAGTCGAAAAGAAAATTACTATGGGTAACCCCCTAAATATACCCAATAAAAAGTCAAAATTACACTTATCAATCAGTTACTTTTGTCCAAACAAGTCAAATTTCCACCCAAATGGTGACGATGGAGAAGAAGAAAAATCGAAGAACACTAAATCTTCCCAACCTATCTCTTCTGTGGTCAAATCAAGCATTAGGTAGCTACGTTCGGTGGTTAGCTAGTTAGCATTTTAATGATTCAAAGTTTGTGGTCTATTAAAAAAAAGTTCAAAGTTACCTTTTTCTTCCATTAGTTACCGATGTCAAGGCAAAAAGTCGACAAAGTTCAGTCTATATAAATCCATGCCGGTACAAATATTTCAGATGTTTTCGACATGCCATAGCTGAGAAAATATTCCAAAGCATTGAAATACTTAAGTACCAATTACAATTTATTTCCAGTTTCAATTTTCTAGTAATAACTCGAAGCAATTATACACACCAATTCATTATTTTATTTTCTATTTATAATTCGCTTTCAACCCATTGAATAATGACGGACGAACTGCACATCAATACTTGACACCACATCCAATTCCAAACCAGTTTTCTCACGATTATCATAATGTAAGTGCAATAATTTCGTTTAAAATAAATAATTTCGAAACATTGCAAATAAAATAAAAAAGTTCCGACAAGAAAGAATGTGGCGGATTCAGAATAATCGCCTGTTCTCTGCTTGCAAATACAAATAAATGAGTAATTAAACAATAAAAATATTTAAGATAAGATTGGCGCCAGCATACTCCGATTTAGTTAAACGACTTATCAGATGATGGTTTTTAGTTCGAAAAAATTGTTGATAAAATTTTGCCTTACGACTCGCAAGATGATTCCTTCCACTTCTTATGGAATCTCATTTTTCCATTGGTTCAGCGTGTAGGTTTCTCGTTGAAGACAATAATTACTTGAGAAATTACCATCAAGTCGAGAAATAATTTATAATGAGTGTATAATATCAATTTTAAATGGCCATCATGCTTTTGTTTTCTCGTCTTCCAGATTTATATCTAACAACATCTACAACAGTCCTTACGGAATTCTATTACAAGCTGTGTTTATGTCAAGTCATGTTTTATATGAAACCCAATATTAATTAATAGTAAAAATATTTCAAATAATTCCAAACATGGAATGTAGTCAATTAATGGCCGTTAAATAATATTGAAGATTATTTTATACTAATGAGCATGGTACAATAACTTTTAGCAGGTATATCTCCAGCATTGTGCCGTGTACAGTTAATTTTCTTCGCTATTTCTAATTTATTTGTTTCAAATAAAATTTTTTCTTCGCTAAAAAATTTATTTGTTTCAAATAAATATATTGAAATATTAAAATGATCGAAACAAATAAATTCATTTTTCAGTGGGCTGCAAAATTATGCTTCTTAAAATAAATGTAAACAAATTTGAAAGCGCAATACTTTCATGGGATAAGATCTCAAAATTAGTCTGCTACTTCTGTTACGATTCTAATTAAGATTTTTGAAAGGCTTTAGTGGTCCATTAAAAAAAATTATACTGACATTTCAATTTTTCAATGTCTTGTTGGAACAAGGCAGCTGATCAATAAATTAATCAACTTATAATCTCATCAAAATCGCAGCAGGCATTGTTAGCATGGTAAATATGTAGTAATAACAAACCAAAAGAACATGTAAGTTATCGTGAATACAGTTATCACTCATTAATTACAGAAAAAACAGTAAATTATAGATGCGCTAAAATCCAATCAAATATTTGTTAGTCCGGACACTAATCGGCATTATTAGTGATTTTGTTCGAGGAGGTTATAAATAATTGTATTTCGGAGGACGTAAATCATCATACGCATTAGGTTTCTCTTCTTTAATTACTAATTTATTGTTAAAAATCATTAGGTAACCGAGCAACGGGGGTGCACTTAAAGAGGTTCATAACCTTTCACATGTTAGAAATAACAGAAACAAAACTTGACGACCCACCTACACGTCACCAATCACCCACTGCAAAACCCACGTTTTACACTTGTTATTTCCAATTCTTCACCTATTCGCTTATTAGTGTTGCTACTTTCCTTCCACCGAAAAAGGAATATATTACCATCAGATGCACTGAAAGTTGTTGACCTTATGTTTTCAATTAAATCATAGTTTGATGAGTTTATCCAGTCTGGACGGCATAAAACTAAGGGTGAGATTTTGACTACTGCTGTTACTTCAATTAATGAAGAGTTCTCAAGGTGGTTTGCCATTGCCTGATGGGCATCGGAATCTTACGATTTTTCTTTTTTTTACGATTATTTATTTTACGAACTGGCGCCCGATATTGTAACGCGGAAAATTTTAGGAATCGCTTTCATAATACAATGCAACGAAACAAAGATAAGAGTAATCTATTTTTTTAATTTTTAAGATAATAAATTAATTTAAATTGCATAGTTCGTTAATAATTTCTATAATTGTGTAAACCATTGGTTAAAGTTAACTTGAGATTAACTTTGAGAACAAAGGCAACTTCAAAACAAAAGAGCATCTTAAAATTGCCAGAGGTTGTTAATAAGTGTATGTTGATGCCTATTATATCAGAAAAACTGTATCACAGGGCGGTGAACCGAAGTCTGATGTAATCAAGCAAAGATGTCTTTCGCAGATGGGTCTGGGGGGTAGGGAATACTCTTCAGTCTGAGTAAGTGTCAAAAATAATACGCAAAGAAGTATAATAAAGGCAAGCTTAAAGTACTTAAAACAAAAGAGCATCGTAAAATGACAAGAGGTTGTCAATAAGTTGCTGATCGGGGAGTCTGGGGGGTATGAGCAAAAAATTAAGAACTAATTGAAAGCTATTTAATTAAATGCTGACTTTTTTACATCGATTACACTCGGTTGTAAGGCTATTTATTCCTCTGTATAATAAGGTACTCTGCAGAATGCAATTAAAGACCGACGCCATCAACATGATTTAAAGATCAGGCATTTATACTACATGAACTATTAAAATTTGCAGTAATCTAAATCCAGACTATTATATAATCGCATAATCGACATAGAAAAGTTAAGATTTAATTAAAGGCCTTTTTATTTTTATTTTCCTTTTTTTTTACCCTTTTTCCAATAAAAGAGTTCATTGTATTAATGAAAGTTTATTAAAACTAAAATTAAATTTTATTCTAGCTTGATAGCAATTTTGCCCAATAACATATAATTTCCAGTTTTTTACTCAGATTTTTTTAGCTATTTATTTTACACAAACAGTTGCCGGCTTTCAACATTCATTACATTTTTGCAAATAACTCAATTTTGGTACATCTGAGGTACAAAAAATACATAGCAAATTTCATAGCAAAAAATTGACTGATGTAGCGAAGTGAACCTGCTCCGTTGGTGAGGTGATTTGCATTACAATTTTTGTTAACATTATTGATTTTCGGATATTTCTTGCATCTAATAATTAATAATTCTAAAAATGCATGAAAAGACCACCGGTGCGTGTTCTTCCGCGTTCTGCACATAGTCGGACCGCCCCTATAGAAGAGTTTGAAAACCTCTGGAATATAAAAATATACGCACTGCACTGTAATTAAGTGTATTAAAAATTGGAATGTATTAATTTTGCACTTCGCTATACTGTAATCAAAGGGGGAAGCTGTAAAAAATGATACGTGCTGCGCTAGTAATACATGAGCCAGTTTTCAATTTATTAAATTACATGAGTTAGCTCTTCATAATAAATAAAAAAATAAATTCACATGAAAGCATCTATAAACGAAGTCATTCCAAAAAACTAAAAATACACATACGCAGTCCGGTAATCTAACAGTACCATCGGGCACAATTAAGAGCCAGTTCAATCATTTAATAAGCAAGGCGATAAATTAAAAATTACGTATTTAAATTAAATGTAACACGAATTTCCGAGAAGTACTTGCTATAAATGCAGATAATTTAAAATAAGAATTGATTCGCTTTACCAATGAGTTGTAGCAGTAAATGGACATAAATTTTATGTCCGACCTGTAAATTTTATTATGAAATAAAATACTAATAAATTATTGAAGCGACGACGAAGTAATTATTTATTGATGTCCTCAGATCCCAAATTTGGTCAAATAAAAAATAAGATATAAGGAAGTCGACAATGCCGGGCGTGGCTCATGCTGGGATGGGTGACCGTCTAGTGACGTTGTCAAAAGCATCCAGAAAGACTAGCGCCCTACTACTGGGACAGTTAAAAATAACAGGATGATGTAAAATCGTGAAATAAAAAATGTTCAATTTTAAATCACCCTCGAGACATTGTTTCAGTTGAAAACAATGAAGAATATTCTTATTGTGTAATTATAAGACATAAAAAGATTCATCATCGTTTAATACTGTAACGTCATGAAAATAATTATTGAACAAATTACTCAATCAAAAACAAGACTAAATAATGAATTAGCTGAGTTTGCATATGCACACTTTCTGATTAGTTAATAAAAAAAAAAGTTAATACATTGACGTTACCAATCTATCAACTGTCATGTTCAAAATATAAAGCTAAATAAAAATCAGATAAATAGTTGTTCTTGTATGACTGGAAGCTAAAATCTAACTCAACTTCAAGTACTTAGGAAAATGTAATTGTATTTAATGGTAATTTCAATTTTGACCTGGATTTGATGGCAAACCTACTTTTATCTTGACAAAATGTTTCTATCCAATCAACGTGGATAGATGGCAGCGAATGAGTTTTCTTAGATACGTAAAAAATTACATCATTACTTTTTTTAAATGTGACTTGTAAATATTAGAAATAAGGCAAATATTGGAGGAGAAGTTAATATTGACCGAACCGTTCCTACAAAAAATACAAACGAAACGCAAGCAAGAATTCTTCAGTGTCGAAGCTTAGAATCTATTGTGTCCAAATTTAGGCATTAGTGCAGATTTCCTCGGGGGTTTTAACAAAAACCGTGGGATTTGAGATTTTAGGTATTTTGGTGGTCGTTCGGATGTTTGTTTTTGTCGTAATTTTTTATAACATCTAAACTTTGCTCTCCATTTGAAGATACTCACGCTTCCATTCGAGCACCTCGGGCAAAACACGTGATGGTTTATTTACAGTTGGGTGTTTATAGTATGTGAGTTAATAAATTATAAGTATAACTTATATGGGATGCACGAAGAATTAATTATCACACAAGCAACCCTCATTATCACTGCTTATCTTCTCCAGCTTTATCTGGTGCTGATAATTGGGTAGATATACCTGGTTTAAATTTATAACAATTTTATCACGAAATGTGATGAAGTGCCTGCTTCCTTCAAATTACAATAGAAAAAGATTATTTGGGTTAGCTGGAATGTCGGTGGTAGCAAGAGAAAACCAAAGAAAACACATAATTTAAAATATCTTTAACAATTTCAATTAGTAATATTGAATAGTAGAATGCCATATTTATGTCAATCAAGGTGGATACCAATTTAGAGACGGACGATCATACCGACAGATACTTTCTCCTATTAATAATTTTTACAAGCTAATATATGAATTTTTATGTGGGTGTTAACGTTGAATTGTGTTCTTCAATTAACAGTTTCGCTATGCTATCCATTTGCTATTCGAGTACCCGCATAGAGAATTATCTAATTGGCACCTAGGAATTGTCTAGTAGATCGCTGGCTGCGCATCATAAATTTTACCAATACGCTGAAGAAGGATAAATCAGTAGGGTTGTCAAATGTAGTGTTTTTGAGTTATGTACCCCCAGACCCCTCGGTTTCAGAAATTAAAACCTGATTTAAGCAGCCGTGGTGTCTGTGGTGTGGTGTCCAATGATTTTTAAAGAAATCTCGAGATTTCCAAAGAATTCTAGTGATTTCTAAGGAATTCCAAGGTTTTCCTTAGAATTTCAATGATTTCCAAGGAATTCCAGGGATATTCAAAGAATTCCAATGATTTCCATGGAATTCCAGTTACTTCCAAGAAATTCCCGTTATTTCCAAGAAATTCCAGTGATTTCCAAATAATTTCAGTGATTTTCAAGAAATTCCAAAGCTTTCTAAAATATTACAGATTTCTAAAAAAAATTCAGTGTTTTCCAAAAAAGCGTAATTTCAGAAATTTCCAAAAGAATTCCAACCACGTGTATACAACTTTTTTTGAATATTTACCCCATTTAAGTCCCATATTTTATCAATAATGAAGTTTAGTTTTGACATTGGTTTTAATTTTGATTCTGTAACAAATTTCTGCCTTCAGCATGTTTTTTCTATATTATGTATAATTATCACAGTTGGACAAGCCATCTATGGTGGGTTCATGGAAGCAAACTCTTCAACTGTTCCGTACTTCACCTTTTTTATTCCAAAATATTGATCTGTTTATAAAGATATTTTCGAGCCCCTTCCGCCCCTGTCCATATCGCCGCCCTAGCGCCCCAAGCAAAACGCTTATTAAACGGGGGCCGGTGGTAATCTACGGTCTATGCATAAAAAATATAAAATTTAGGTAAATTACATCTCAACAAAAAAAAGTTGCAACCAACAACCGAATAATTACTTAATCTACATTTTCTGGTTACCGATCAAAAATTATGTCTTCAAATGTTTAGATTTTTAAAAAATTACAAAAAATGAAAAACTGAGGTTAAATGTTGGTTACAGTCGATCTTCTAAGCTTTTTTCCTTCAAAAGTACGATAGAAAACCTTTAAATATACTGAAAGAACAAAATTTAAGCTCTCTTATGGGGTGAGAATGAATGAAATCGGCCCAACGGTTACTTCACAATTTAATTTTGAAAATCGTTGATCTTGGCTATCCAAATTGGGGGGGGGGGGGGGGGAGCGTGGTCATACCACTGCATGCGGTTGCAGAGGAAACTTCGTTCATGTTCCTACATTATCCAGAGCATTCGCGCTTCGAAGATTGTCATAATTTGCACTGAGGTTAGGAAAACGCCTGGAGCCGCCCGGAGGGTAAGTTTTCACTGCGTTCTCTGTTTTAGACATTAACCCTTTTTTTATTTTTACAAAGAATATTTACAAAAATGTGTTAGAGGGAAAGCAATACCAAGTGTTGAGAGGATAGGAAAAAATATTTAATCTAAAAATTTAACCAGCAAAAAAATGAAAAAAGTAAACGCTCCACTAACTTGGTCAGACAATATAACGAGAACCAACTTCCCTATATGGTAAGACCGATTTTAAGAGCTTCGCTGGTTGTGATTGATCCAATTTTACATATTAAGCAGAAAATTCACAAAATCAGATAACCTAATAGCAATGTTCATTATGGCTTTGAGTTGGTTTGCACTGTGCCCAAATTATTCAGCCAACAGCAATGAAGATATTATAATTTTGCTTTTTAAAGTACCAACTAAACAAGTTCCAGGCTGGCAATTAAATTGATAACGATCTGTTTATGTTTCTTCGTAAAATGAAATAATTACAGAAAAAAATGTTAAATTTAATTAAGCTGGGTTAAAACGTGAAGGTAATGATGGCGTGGGTATTTACTCTGATTGTTATAGTTTTTAGAGCATTTTTAAATCGTCGTTTTCTTCATATAGTCAATTATTATCAAAGAAACCACAAGTGGTAAAATTTTTAACGATACTACATTCGCTGCGGATGACAATAATTGTACAGTAGCTTCGTGGGAAACTTTGACCCTAATGCAACACTTCCTTTCTTTTATTTTTCTTCTATTGTGTTTCGATTAAAATTATTGTTTCCTTGCTCGGCCGTTCTCTACATTGGCACACGCAATAACGATTCTTATTTGGCACACGATATTGAAATTGAAAAGCAATGACTGGTTCGAATTTTACATGACTAACCGACACCCACACGAAAAAATATTTCCGGTTTTGTCTGCAAACTTTCCTATCGAAAAAACGTAAACATTCTGGTTGGCCAATAGAACATTTTGCTACTCACCCAAGACTGAAAAACTTAGGCCACTTCCTGGTCTACTCTTGTGCACTTGACTCGTCATCGTGGTTAACGTTTCTTAACATGCATCTCAGGGGCACTGAACTGCACCAGGGCATTTCAGTGTGAGTTGCATTCTGCGGTTTAGATTTAATCAAAAGTTTAAAACACTACGAGATAACATCATTTTGGCATCTATTGTTTCTAATCTTATTTAAAGAATTTCCCGTTTGTCACCAACACCACGAACTATTTAAAACTTGGCAAGGAATTTCGAGCAGAAATAAACCACCACACAGGACTAGGAAGACGACGATGATAGGTACTTAATTTAATCGCACTGTTTTCCACAATCACCCAAACCAAATATTATTTTTACATTTGTAGGGCAAATTTCCACGCCTGGATTATCACAGTTTAATTAAAGCGCGAGCAAAAAGACGCGGTTATTCGAAATTTTTCTCAAAATCAAGTTTTCGCAGCACTTGTTATTCAAGTTTTGTAACACCAAAACAGAAAATTGTTGTTCAAAATTTTTTTATTCAACTGACCAACGTTTTGACTCTCGCAATATTTTCTTTTTAAACAAATTGTAATAACACAAAAACTTGGTTTTTAAATTCACAATTTAAACCGTTCAATTTAGCGGTTTGGTTCCCACGTTTTTTTGAACGCTTCGCGATGACTCACGTCTAGAAACTGCCCAACATCTTAACGAACGAGATGCGAGTATGCGACTGAATGGTTATAGAATCTCGACACGAAGTGGGTCTGTTGTATAGGTTTCTATGAAATCTTATTTCCACTATCGTCAACCTATCTTGAAAACTATCAATGAACTCGGCTATTACGTTATAATACTCGATAGATAATGTGGTTATCACATCATAAACTGCAGGTATTGAATTATTAACGTTTCACAATTTTATGATCAAGGCAAATATTGATTTCGGCTTATTTGGACGAATTCTCCGATAAAAAAAATTAGGTTGTTCCTGATCGATCATTGAAGTCTCCAATAAAACCACATCAAACGACTGCCTAGTGGAGCTCATCCGTCGAGATAAAGGAATTTGTAATTAACTTACAGGTATTATACCTTTGGTTTCAGACCCATAAAAAAAGTTAACGAGTGTTCTTCTACCTGCTCCAGTCGAACGCATCTCTACCTGTGAACTTTAAACGTGGTATGAATGCTATTTAGGATTTCGGATTTCAGGGGTGCAATGTCATACAAAGAATTTTATATGTAAACTAAAAGGAAGCCGCTGTAAAACCAAAACGTAATTACATGCTTTAATAAATTAACCAAAATAAACAAACACTCCAGATAAGAATTATCACTTTGTACTTATCAGGTTGTGGTGTTAAAAGTAAATACAAAGTAAAGGCGATCACTTCACGTATTTTACCACATTTTTGGAACCACTTCGCTAATTATTGTGCAAACAGGAACTCAAGGTATATAATTCACGTTCCAAACCCATGCATCATGTAAATTGGAACAAAAGTTGCATGATGAATTTTAAAAATGGTGATCGACTTTTTGGGTTGGGTTTTTTCTTCTTTTTTAAGCTCTAGGATATATAAAATAGATATTACCTATATTCCACTTATAGGAGGTACGTATATTTCCAATTACCATTCGGTGTAAGTAAATGCGCATTAAAGAGGGAAGGCTGAAAAGATAGGTCAGGCAACAACTTTAACTCTCGCCGGTAGTCTCTTTTCATTGATCAATATAAAGAAGGTGGATCTACCGGTAATTTAAATGGATGCCGGTATAAATATATATAAATGTACTGACTAAAGAAAAAATATTTTTCATGAAAATGAAGTATTTTTTTATAAAATGTAAACATTCCTAATTGGATTTTTAAAGATTCACCTTTTTGCCTTCAATTACGGTAACTCTATGGTAATTTATTAAAAAAATACGTCTACTTTAAAAATATATCACACGGTTTAATAAACTTTTAAGTTTAAAAATAAAATTTGTGTTATGATTTTCATATTAAAGCACTTAAATTAATAATAAAGTTAATGTGTATAAAAATCAGACTAGAAAATTAAAAAAAATTAGAGTAAGAATTGAAATTTAGATTTTTATGATTTTTTTTTCACAAATCAACACTTAATTGAACTTGAAGACATTTCAAACTGACAGAAAAAACAATAGAAATTGGAAAGACGCTAAAAGTACAAGAGCAATAGTATATGATGCTCCAAGGATCTAAAGTAGATATTTCAGTACTAAAAACGTCGTTCAGTTGTTTTATTTGTTTTTGAAAAATTACAAGCCCGAATTGAAGCTTCAAAGTCTCAAAAAGTGAGCATGAAACATCAGAATTGCGTTCGAGAAAATTTCGGCTTTCCAGGTGGTCTGGAAGCAGTAAAATATTTTGATAAATTGTGAGTCGATCAGTCTAAGCGGCTTTTTATAAATAAAAATATACACACTGAACTGGACTGTTGATCCTCATTATATTGACAGTATTTCACACAGAGAACTAGTTTTTATAAAATCGGCTGGATCTTCTAGAAGTCAAACCACCAAACCGAATATAATGAAAGACATTTTAAATGACTGCAGCTTCTCAATACCTTCTCCAATATTGCTTTTCAGTTCTTGGAATTGATAATAATAGTTATCATTCATCATACATATTGTGCATTTATAAATTTTGTCATTGCTGGAATGAAATGGTATTGTACAGTCGGATATAATTATGACTCGTGAAATTATCCCATCATATTCAAATGTCAACTATTGACACGTTTATTCAAATAGTCTAAATTTACAGCCTATAAAGACTTGACACCTGGGTGATTTAAATGTTATATGTTAATTGTTAATACAAAGTTATATAGGTAAATTTATTAATCATTGTATTCCGCTAAAACAGCTAACTTTCAGATTATGACTGCAGTTAAGGGTAATGAATTTGATTTAATTGTATACTTTAAACAGCTGCGCTAAGCTGAGGAAAGCTCAGTGATAAAACGGGGGAGTTTGTAGGTATGTTTGCTATAGAGCATTTTATCCACGAAGCCCTCTGTTACTCATTACTTGCTTCGATAGTTTCTATGCAGATTCGCCGCAGGTTCTGTCTGCAGTTTCTATGTCTAGCTGTTCCGGAAGTAATGCAGATGTGGAAATAACCATCAGCCGCACAATAAGTTCTCCTTTGCCTTAGAGCTGGTTTAAAACTTCATTTTTAGAAAAATGGAATCTCGTTGGGATGGACAAGCTGATTAGTAGTTCGAAAATCTGCTTGAATTTGTCTCGAGTCAGTCTGCGAACAATTTCGCAGATTTTGACAGGACGTTAAATAAACATTAACATACAATGGTAATAAGCAATAACAGATAGACCAGTATGTCATGCATGTAAAAAAGCAAACGAGACAGTGGGATCTACGCTTTGTCACTGTCTTTTTATAGCATCAGCAAGATCTGTACTACGAGACTTCTGGTCATGTATGGCTGGACGTTGCAATAAGTCGGAATAGGATAAATAGGTGGCAGCATGAAAGGTTCATCACTCTACTACTTAGAATGAATATTAATGATTAATAAGATGAAATCTGCATACAAGGCGATTTCTGCAGAATTGAGTTTGTCGATTCGATTGCTGTCCCACTTAGAATGTTGTATTGCAAAATATGGATGCAAAGGCTTTTCCAGAAAGTGTAGGATTCAATTTGTCACCCATTCAACTAGTGCAAAATGAATTTTAAGCATATTAAGATGCACCTACTTTTTAGCTGCTTTGCATAACGAAAAAATAAATTTGTTCGGGTTACGAAAACTTTTACGAATTCTGTCCATACCATATAAGTGCAAAAATGCGAATTCCTAATTATCGCGATAATAAATTTAGCAAATTAATAGATATTAAATTATATAAAATAGCAGGTGCATTACTGAAAATAATTTAAATAAACGTTTAGAGCCCACGCTTCATAATTTATTCATACCAAAGTATAGATTTACGTAGGAAGATAAAAAATTAAAAAGCAAATGAACGTTGTAAAAGTCGTTTAAGAATCGACGACGCTTTGTGCAAAAATCGGTTAGGTCACTTGGCGAATTATTCAGCCTACTCTTGGTCAAGTGGTTATTTAACGCTTGGTTATAAGTTTCATTCACAAACTGAGGGACGTAGGTGTTAGAAACGGGTTCCAATGCAAATTAAATGCAAAAGGGAAGTCGTCTACCCACACTCATCTAACTCACTCCGTATGAACACACGCTTATATTGAATAAAATTCAATATAGCCAAACTCATTGGTGTAGAAATCATGAATGAAAAATTATATTAATTATTGAATTTATGGGCCCGAGAGAAATGGCAAAGGTGATTGTGAATAATTATAAATTTCTAACAATATTAGTAAACAACTTGACGTAAAAAATTTAAAATTTACTACTATAATGACCAAGGTGTAACTTATATTACCGTTTCTTTCTCTACGTTTCGCCATACATAGTAGTCGTAACCGACGTCAAAACAGGTGTTCAATGAATAACTTAAAAATTGTCGTGTTTGATCATTAATTATGTAATTAACGCCTACACATTATAGCGCTTTTTTCTAAACGTTTGGTCAATATTTACGATTTGCAATAGCTCCAACAATGCAAAAGGTTATCCGGCCGAGTATCGCAAAAGAAATAGTGGAGGGCCCGAACGCTGTCCTTGAGGAACGCCCGAAAAGAGAAGCGTTACTGTATCGTAGCTATATTTTCTTGTAGTGGCCCACGTGGGGGAGGACGCTGAACGATGAGGTCAGAAGATAACAAAAACGTGGAGCGAAAGAACAAATTAAAAGTAGAACAATGAAAAATAGAAAGTTGCAAGTTTTCTCAGTTGCTCTCTTAAAATCGAAATATTTCACGAATATAACAATTCAAAATGCCATCAGATTACTAACCAACTAATAGGTTTATTGTTTATACAAACTTTTATTGTTATTTTATAGGTGTGTGCATATTTAAGAAATGTATGCATTTTCCAGTATTATGCAAATTTAAAACGGAAACAATTAATAACGACGCGTACACATTGCAGACAGACATTTAAATAAAGTTAGCAGCTTATAATTTTATTTTAAATTTAATAAAAAAACAAAGTGCGGGCAAGTGGTCGATAGCTCCGAGCAAGTTGCGTCGATCGAATTACATTATTTTACATAATCGTAAAATTTAATTTCTAAAATAATTGCAGCAATAATTAAAAGTATCGAATGCGAAATCGTAAAGCCGTTCATTCATAATCTTAATTTTTGATTCTTACGCAAGTTCTATACGAATCCGTAGGCGTTTCTTTATTACCTATAAGCATAATTTTATATTTATTATGCAGGTAGACTGCTTTTTCCAAATTAAAATATTTAAATACTTTTTTAATTTGAATTGCGTAGGTTTTAGTGTTTTCGACTCGTTTTTGTGCCGATGTAAATTATTTTTAGATGTGCAAATAAACTCAACAAACGCTCTTTGTTGGATAAACAAGGATACCAACAATCGGACAATTGCCAAAATATAATTTCGTTAAATTTTTGAGCTGCTAATTGTTTCGATGTTGCGGACATTAAGCATGAATAATGAACAATTTAATTAAGACTGAAGGCCGAGTTCTCTAATAATTGCTCTCGACAATTCATTCAATAGATTTTATGTATAACAATTTTTGATCCAATTTCCACGTTGGAAGCAGTGGCGTATCCACACGAGTGGTCGGTTTAAAAAAAAATCATCGGAGCATTGATCCATTGGGAAAAAACGTAATAGATCCATTCGCTTCATTGCGTCCAATTATTTTGAGCAATTTTTTCGTCAGGATGGTATTTTAAGATCAGAAAGCGTTTAACTCTTGCACGGCTATTTATAAACCAAGTCTTTACTTTCAATTGAAAATCATTGTTCAAACATTGTTTAGTTGGCTGATTATAGTGTATGGTCTGTATGGTGGATATCCTTTTATGGCTTAAACTAGTATCGACGATGGAGCCTCTGGGTATACCAAGACCCAGACTTTGAGGCTGGTGTTTGTCGATGACTCACGAGGGTCAATAAAGAGCAAACCAGCATTATTAAATCGTTTTAAGTATTTTGCAAAATTAATTTTATCAATTAGTTTGAACGGAATTGCATTGTATGCTAATGAAAGTCCAACGTCGTAGGATGCAATGGTAATTCGAAAAATTAACGGAACCCGACATAAGGCGCCGCTAATTAGCATATGGGCATTAATAAGAAAAAAATTGGGATAGTTGATACTCAAATTGAATTAAAACTAAGACGATTAAACATTGTGATGCTGTCTTTCTGTCTAAAAACTAGAAGCACGAGCTCTGATCAATTAGCGTGTTTGATTTATTTTCGCTAATCAACATTTTTTGCCCGATTTAATTAGTCACCCCGCTACGCCCGCCGCTGGGCGAGTCATAAACTCCATGGCCTGAAAAATTAATTTATGAAATTTCGAGTTAGTAAATTAATTAATCACCTGGATATTAATTTTAAATGCTAATTGAAAATTATTTTTTAAGAAAACTTCTGCAATTTGATATCGGCTTTTAGAAAAATCATAATAAATATTGACAGATGTTCGTAATGAGTTAAATTTTACCATAGTGGTTTTCTTAATAAACCATCAAAGTATATTAAACACTTTAGACTAAGATCTAATTATTTATTCATGTGTAAATAAATTAAAATCGATCGCTTCGCATTTTAGATCTCATTTGAATATCTTATTAACTACCGTCGAGTAGACAAACCAGTCGATGCCACCAGTTTTGCTTTTGGATAATTAAAAAAATCTAAAAACATTTGTATTTGAATAAAACATCTAAAGCACACTTACTCCTGACCTGTCTCATCGGTGATGCACTCCTTATAAAGGAAACAAGCTGGTTCGCAAAAAGAAGTAAGTTTTCCAGTTCAACGAACAACTGCATTATACTTATCACACATAATTTTTCAATCAGCCATATATTAATGGAAGAAAACTGTTTACGAAATTTTATAATCGGAAAAATGAGATAACGTCGGTCAGGCATTCCAATACAACGAGTCGTGACTGAGATGCTGCATTGGGCGGATCTAATCTATCAAGATCAATCGCTCCTTTTATCGAAATCTTCCATTACAATAATTATGATGAATGCCGACAAAAATGGGCTGGTGGTAATACGCATCCGGTCCCAAAAAGGTATCCGGATTACCAAGATATGAGAGAAAAAGTGGCGAGAATTTCAGTTCATAGGTTAATGAAAAGGAGGAGGACTATCGAGTCACGATGAAAGAAATGAAAACTTGTGGTGCAATTATCCGTGGAAAAATTCGAATCACGTTATGGCCTTTTATTATTATTTATTTGTTCAATTTTATAATCCACTTAAAATCTTCGAGGTGTAAAAGTGAAACACGATAATAAATTTTGTCACGTATTATATTATCCGTTCATTGAGATTAACCTACTTAGAAGAGAAATAGGTGGGTATGGTATGGTCGAAGATGGTAGATATTTGCATTTTCAAATGATCATCAACTTACTCATAGTCTGGGAACGCGAAATGTTCGGTTCGTTTCTAAAATTCGTTTCAACATACCGAGACTCAACTGCATCGTCGTAAAAATAGTTGGCCATTAAATGATCACAAGAATTAGATAATTTTATTTTATTTTCGCAAATATGTTCCTCGTTATCCGAGCTGGAATTCCTTTTGTAGATTAAGTAATACCCAAGTGTTGAAAAAGAACTGGAAATGAAGGGCACCCCATTGTTCACATTAGGGTACAAAATTGTATATCACAAAAATGTAACGTTAGAATGACCGCCCTGCTGTTGAGACATAATGAAAGGCAGAATCTGAAAGCCGGCGTCTTCAGTAGGCGGTTAGTAAAGGCAAAAACTACAAACAAGATACAAAAATGACTGACCCTCCAGTTATTCTCGGAAAAATTAAATTGTTGTGGGTGACTGCTCCTTTCTAAACTAAAGGAACTTGTCGCAAGGCCTTTCTCCTGTTTTAGGAATTTCAAGAGAAAAATGTTTTTCCATCCAAGTTTCACTTCATTTTAATATGTCGTTTAGAAAGAGTCACGACTGGAAGTTATACACGCGACCAGAATACGAATGCATTATAATCTTGCATTCGTGTCCGATTACAATCGTGACCAACATAATCTGCATTTTGCAGTCACCTATGCAAATCTCTGCTAATCTAATCCGACTTTGTAAGCGCCATTTTAACGCAATGACAATTTGAAGTGAGCATAACAAAATGCAGGATAATATTGTACAGTCATGCAGTTCTCGATTTTCAATCAGTCACACCAGAGTTGCGCTTTAAATTTTTTAATTGAGTATTATGTAAATTTATTCATGTTTCCCATAACTACATATCATCACTCACAACTATTTTTAGCTTAACGACGAAATGACAATTTGAGATGTAAAATTAGACGAACACGATGAGAAATCCTCTTTACCGGAAATTGGTGTGATACGGCTTCGTGTCTTTTCAAAGCATTGAAAATCATCGTAATAACATCCTGTTTTTTTGGTTCATTTATTCTCGAATGGCTTCCAGTTTGAGCTGTTTGAAAAATACATTTTGCGACAACGTTCTTCTTTTTCTAATATTGGAGATAGAGATAGAGACCTATAGAGGAACAATAAGACATCCAGAAATAATTCTGCTCAAACGTCCAGTGGTGGTCTACTGAGAACTGAGAATTGAGAAATGGTGAATGCTGCCGGGGGAGAGAGAGTACTGAATTAGATATGAAGGGCGAATTGAAGTTCGCGTATACTCAGGCCACAGATCATCGGGCCCATGATGATCTTATGATGACCAAGTGCCAGAAGAGCAGCTGAGCTGTCTGCGAGTATTTGAATCGTTTTGCCCTGGATATCCTTTTCCATATGCCCACTATACCCACTGAATCCTCGCTGCCTGTTCCTCCACAGAGATTTCCTTTCCTCTTTATCATTTTGGTGACGTCAGTTGACCTTGATATGACGTCGCTCCAATGGAATGCTCCAAATGATTTTAAGCTGCCAATTGGACTTTTCTCGAAGGTAACTCGAAAATGAGAGACTTCTTTCTGTTAAGCCTCGTCAGCTTATTATGCCTGCTTAATTAAATAAAATTGAACTGCAGCAAAGGATTTAAATTTTCCATGGAAAATTATCTCGAGTTTTCAAACATAAACCAGGTGATTCATAGCCAGACTCCTTATCATAAAAAAAATATTTATAAAATTAAATTTATAAATAAATTTATCTTTCGTCGGGCTACTTCTCCGTCCATAAAATTCTGTTTAATCATCAAAAGCATTCCAATTGATTAGAAAATTATGCAAATCTTAAAAATTATGACTAACTTCTTTATCGCAGTAAAATATTGCAAAATATTATGAAATATTTATCGACTGGAACAAAATATCGTTTGAAAATTCTAGGTACCTAATCGCCTTGTTATTACACCTTCCACAAAAATATTTGCATACGATAAGATTGCCTGGCACAGAAGGGCTTTCATTTTGCTAATAAAAATATTTGATAGGATAGATAAAGTTTTAGGTCATTTTCTGAAGATTAGCGAAAAGTTTTGAGCGGGGAAGAACCCTAATCCAGCGGATACGAGGAATGTTCAGAAATAACTGGAGCGTTTTCGACCTTGCTATGATACATTGATTTAAATAATTTGATTATAAAATTTAAAATATGCATTGGGACGTGTAATTAATTAGAGCTTAGAATTTATTGAACAGCGTTAGACTTATTTACCTAATCTATCATCTTAATCTACCTGTATGCGTCTACCATTAGCGTTACCTAATTAACCATTAGGACATAAATACTAAACAAAACGACAACCTAGTTCTTGTTATAGCATTTTCCTTTATTTTTTTCCGATGATGAATGTAAGGTACAAATTCTGTCTGCCCAAAATTTGCTTCCTTATTGATAATTAGTTGAATTATTTATAAATAAATATAGGAATGTAGCAGTTTTTTATATTTTATAACCTTCTATTCAAATTAATATAAACCAAGTTTAATTGCTGATGAGATAATAAAAATGATTTAATAAACATTAGAACTCTAAAATGTTTTTCTCTTTTTTCTCGTAAAACCCAACCGAGTTTTCAAAGCAGACATCTCTTCTGACATGTAATAAGTAACAAAGATCTGTTGCAAGTGTCCAGCTTTGGAGTGCAAAGTGTCTGATAAAAAGAATTATAACCTTGCTTTGTAAATTTTATTTTCTTCTTGATGGTCGATTATGTACTGGCATTGTTATTTAAACCCTAGTTTAAAGCCCAGCAAATTTTTTGCTCGTTTTCGTAGCTCAGGAATTTTGATAAGCTCTCATCGGACAAGTGGTTTGATTTGAGATAGTGAAATGATGTAATATATAGCGAATTGTATCCATTTGACCCAATTGGTTGTTTATAAATAAATATTTTACCAATTGTAATTTCAGCATGGTTAAATGATTAATAAAACTAAATTAGATTGCGTCTTGGCAAGCAAATCAAGTCTTGAAATTTATACTCGAGCAATTTATTTTATTTAACTTACCTACATTCGTTTTATTTTGCAACATATCACCATTTTACCGTTTCTTTAACCTTTCACAAGTGCTTTATAAACACACAATTTTTGTTTTATTACTAAATTTATTACATATTCAACGGTAGGTAAGTAGGTATTATGGATGTTCTTACTATAATAAATAATATTTAATATTTACCAAGCTGACTGACGTCCCCATCGTCGGGGTAATCTGGCTACACTTAATAAATGGCGGGAAAACTCATTTTCAAAAATTGCCCTGTTTTGCAATTTTAACAGTGACTTTTTACATTTGCGATAGACCTTACGATGAAAAATTAGAGAGCACAGTCATGATTCGATAACGATATCCATATTTGGCATTCGAAGTTTAAAATAAATGCAAATGATTCCTATCTGTTTTGGTCAGACTAACTGAATATAATATTCTTCAACTATTCATAAACTTTTATGCTAATGTACTCGCATATATTCTTCCAAAACTTCAATTAACCAAAATAGGTTCAGGTTCAATAAAATTAAACCCAATCTAAAAGGTCAACAGTAAAAAAAAGTCTTCGACGGCGATAAAGAGAACGATTTCAATTAATAATTTTCCATATTTTTTTCGATTTTAGTTTTACCATTTGGTAAAATGGTTACCAGGTTACCAGGTGGTCGATCGGCCTTAGATAGCACTTCAAAAACAAAAATTGGTTTTATATTTACATAAGTCTGCCCATTGAGTTATGGGCAATACTTATTTTTGAAAGCCATTTTCAAAGCTAAATTTTGTGAGTGTCCTCTTATTTTCAATGCTCTTGCGAAACCGTTTGAAAAGGGCATAGTTTCAAAACTACTAATTTGGGTATATGCTGATACAATAATAGTTATAAGCAGTGGGGAGACGTGCCTTTAGGCTCGGGGGGGGGAGGTCAAAACATTCTCAGGGGCGCAAATATGTACCAATGAGTTTTAATTTAAACATTTTTTGGGGGTCGGTAGTCCTTCTATCTTAAATCTTACAGCAAGGGGTAAATATCCCAAAAAATTTATATGCACGTGGTTGGAATTCCATTGTAAATCTTTGGAATTCTTTGAATATATTTGGAATTCATGGAAATCCTTGGAATTCCTTGAAAATCACTGGAATTCATTGAAAATCAATGAAATTCTTTGGAAATCTGTGAAATTCTTGGAAGTCACTGGAATTCTTGGAAATCACTTGAATTCTTAGGAAATTATTGAAATTCCTTGGGATTTTTCAATCTGTTTCTAAAGAAATTTCAAAGCTTTCCTAACAATTCCAGCGATTTTAAAGTATTCCAATGATTTCCAAGGAATTCCACAGATTTCCAAAAAATATTAGGGATTTCCAAGAATTCTAGTGATTTCCAAAGAATTCCAGTGATTTCCAAGAATTACAGTAACTTCCAAGGACTTCCATGAATTCCAAATTTATTCAAAGTATTCCAAAGAATTCCAAGAGAATTTCAACCACGTGTATATAACTTTTTTGGGATATTTACCCCTTCAAGTTGATGTCTAATTACAGAAGTTTAATTAGTTTCTTAATATCATGTGCGACGACGGCTGTATGTAAGACTCATCATTATTAAAAAGTCACTAATATAAAATTGGAAATCTTCGGAATTCTTGCAAATCATTGGAATTCGTGGAAATCATTAGAATTTCTTGGAAATGCTTGGAATTCATTAGAAATCTTTCGAATTCTTTGGAAATTATTAGAATTCTTGGAAATTATTGGAATTCTTGGAAATCATTGGAATTCTTTGGAATTCCGAGTCTTGTGTACACAAATATTTCTGGATATTTACCCCCTGTCTTACAGCATTAGATTTCGACAAATTATTTTTAAATAGGCTATAGTAGGTATACATACGAAATATAAAAACTGCAGAAAACCCGATAGTTTTTCCAAAATTTTCATAAATATTTTTTTTGGTTACCGGTAGTTACGACTTTTTCCCTTCAAAGTAGGAAAGAAAACCAAAGAATATTCTAAAAGAGCACATTTTAAGCTTTCAGATGAGGTGAGGTTGAATACATAAATTAGGCCCACCGATTACTTCACAATTTAATTTTGAAAATCAAATTTTTATATATATTATATTTTCAGCGCCTGCCAAAACGACTCGGAGCGCCCGAGCAAGGATCGGGGCCCTCTAAAATCCACAATTTTTAAGTAATTCGCAAAAAACTTGACGTTTGTTTTGTTAAGTAAACCTCACAAGCTCCTCCTCCAACCTGCTGTGTGTAGCCAATCAGTAGATGACAATTACGATAATTGAATTTAAAATTTTGAAAAAACTACCGAATTTTATATTTTTTTACGTATGCTATAGCATATTTTCTACCCCTTTTTCAAAAAAATTTGTCAAAATCTGAGACCGTAGATTACTACCGGCCCCCGTTTTACAAAGTGTTTTGCTTGGGGCGCTAGGGCGGCACTATGGACAGGGGGGGGGGTTGAGGCTCGAGCCCCTCTAGCTCCCACGTAGGTACGCCACTGCTTATAAGTACTTCATTTGAATTGAAATGTTTCTAAAAATGTTTAGCAAGGAAATCTCACGTCCACTTTACACCATAAACTGCAAGAATGAATTTTGATTATTATTATAATAATAAATATATTCTGTCTTGAGAAAGCGGTGGTGCCCCATCACGGTCCCAGAATTTCGATCAAATATCAACAAATACTTAATAGATGATTCCCTAATCTATTATTTATTTAAAATAAAATTCCAGTATGTACAAAAATATACTAAAAATTATTAAATAAATTTTAAAAAATCAGTGGTATCTACTAATTTTTAAATTGGTCTTAAAATTAAATAAATTTCCTTTCTCTTGAGGTGCCAAATGCCACTATACAGTGGCGTGAGCGATAAACTCAAATTAGAAAAAATATGATCGGGCAGTTTCGAGTTCAAAAATGAAATTCGATAAGTTAAAAAGCAAAAGCTGGTCGGTTAAAAATAAATAATAAAATTTGTTTGTTTATCGTAAAAATGTAAATTATTATTAGTTATTATAAACTTTACTGTTTTTGTATAATTCATTGATAAAACTTGAGACAAGATTTAACATGCAAATGTCATTAAGAGATAACCTTTCGTTTTAAATCCAAACATGTTAGCTATTTAATTTACAATAATCTTGCTATAAAATTTCATAATAGGAAAAGTAAGTAAAAATAAAAATAAAAGTTAAAATTTACGGTTACCTGAAGCTAGTTCATCGTCATCGGCGAGGGTGATCCTTCCGGAAGGCATTTTCAATATATTTTATTTAGGATCGAAGCACATTAACTTAATACATTATCGTTGAAATAACTAACTAGTTTTATTGTTTCGAGTCCTCGTATATTAAATTTTTGCATAAAAGAAATATTGCGAATTTGACATTTTTATAGTATTATTATGCTTATTACATGCATCCTCTATTAAATACAACGACAGGACGCAAATGTAAACACGATGGCACGAAATTTAAATTCCAACAATTATAATGGCAAATCAAACTTCTTTTTTTATTTTATCACATTTGTATGTAAACAATATCATCCAAGTATACCCAAGTGTACACAAAGCTCCTTTTTAGCAAATAACTACATTTGTCAACTTTATCCCAATTTAGTCAAGAAGAATAATTTAATCACAGATTACCGATCGAAACTGCACGTATACGCGATTAAATCTTTTTTTTTAATCACTCACTTCGTGGACTTAATTCACGTCGATCCATTTACAACTCTCACACCGATACGTTTCAAAGAATACTGACATTGATACAAGTTTCGTCGCAGTCAAGTGCTGCCTCCCGGACTTACAACGGAAGACGCCCGTCGAAGTTGTCCTCCACTCCAAGAAAATTGCAAATTTATTGTACTCGATATAATAAATAATTGCGTAATGTACTCGTATTTATAAATCTGAATAAGACAACCTCGCCAGCACGATTTAGTTCAGAGATAATGCTGATGAAATAAGGTCTTCGTCTCGAACAAGACACTATCCTGATCCATGGATGGTTTAAAGTATCAGTTTCAGAAACCCTCCTTTCGTTTTAATTCGTGGATTTCTGTTTATCTTCTAAACTTATCAAATTTTTCCCAAAGTCTTTTGGAGAATATTTTACTGATGCGAACGCGCACGTCACACAAGAGATAACCTAATAAACACTACATGGCGTCCGATAGATAACATTGGCTTTTATTTATAAAAAAAAACTATGTGTACTACTAGTTGACTATTAAATAAAGGAAATGCTGTTTTTTGTTGTTGAATTTTAGTTTAATTAAACCGATGTCGTTTCCGGAATCGGCCTTAATGCGATATAATATCCTGATAAAGTAGCTCTTATGAAATTATTAAATTAACGTTAATTTAAAGCAGTAAATAATTGGAATAAATTAAACAGATGTTATTGGTGGATCGGTTTAGCACAGGACTAATGTATTTCATCTTGTAGAGTAGGTACAGTATGGCGGAGAAAGCAGCAGGAAGTCAGTCATTGCAATATTTAAATTATTAAGATAAAAAAGTTAATAACGGGAGCTAAAGTAAACATAGCGCGAAAAAACTGAGTATAATTGTTGTTTAAAACACGCACGATTGGTAAAATTTTAAATTGAAGACGTTTCACCTTAAAGCGACATTAAATGATTAATGGGAACAGTGCAGGGAAGCAGCAGATAAATTTGCAAAAAGAAAAATTAAATTGCCTATACTTATTCAATAATGGTAGATACCCGTTTTGCACCTGTTAGTTTTCACTAGTGCTACCATCGTAACCATACAGTTAACAGCAAGCAGCAGCTAAAATGTAAAAACCGATCTCTTAATACGGACCTGGCTAATTATTGGTGTCTTATGCTGGTAGAAACCCGTGTCTGCAATGTAGATATTACTGATAATCTCAACAATTAGTTAATTGCATATTTTTATTTAATTTATTCCTTAAAATAACACACCATTAAAATCAATTATAAAATAATAACGGAATTGAAGATAAATCATGGAGAAAGTTGAAAGAATAACGGCCGAAAAATCCACCTTTAGGTAGATCTGCTAGGGTAAGTATAGAGTGAAGAAAAAATTGGACACGAGATTAATTCTTCCATCCCAGGACATAATTACACAGAAATCTTCCATACCAGAACTGATTTCAGAATTAATTTCGGCTCTCAGTTTGGTTTGTTTGCAATTTTTTGAATAACAGTGATTTATATCAGCTCCGATACTAATTAAAAATTTATTGAAGGTATTTTTTTGGGTTGAATTTTATTTTAATGAAAGCTTGCCCAATGGTAGGTCTGAAACAAAGGACTGCAGGAGGACTCCAATCTGGAGCCTGGAGAATCCAGATGACATGGTCAGTCGAAGAGCTGGATAACTGAAAAACAGAGATTCGGTCCTTCTAGAGCCGTAATTTTCAACTTGGAGCCGCTTCAGTGATATTTTTAATTAGTAGATTAACTCAAAAATTCCGTCGTTTTTCTGAATACACTGCATTAATTTCATTAGAAAATTTTTAAAACTCTGGTAAAAGTTGTCGTCTTTTTACAACTAATTTTTCTTCTAAGTTTCAGTTTATTATTGATTGTTTTTTCTTAAAGCTCCTTTACCTGGACCTAGTAGATTTGTCCTTGTCAATTAAATTGCCCGCCAAGGTACCATTCAAACACTAGGATCTAATAATCCTAGTTCAAATAATAAAATATCAAATTCAAAATAATATAGTAATAAACATACAAACCCAGTGCGGTAACTAACAATAGGACAAAAGATCCTAGACCACATAAACGACAATTCAAACAACTTTGCAATAGTTGATTGTTAAAAACTATTTCATTTGCTGAAAGTTTCTACTCATCGTCGTAGAACTTAAATGAAGTATTTGATCTGAACATATTGTAAAGAATTGCAACCCAGACCTTTTTTTCAGCGGACAATACACCAAATTAAAGTTACAATATTCTAAAACTACTTCATGACTTTGGACTAACTGAACAATATCCAAATATCAAGCAAAATTTAAATCCAAATATTAATTGGTTATTAAAACATCAGTGGCGGCTGCTACAGGGAGGGCGATGGGTCTCCTCAGTGCAAATTAGGAATAATATTTAATTATTTAACTTTAAATAACATGAAAGAATTATTGCGGCGGATAACAAACTTCAAGAGTAATACTTATAGCCCAACAAGTTTCATAAACTACTATTTAAGTCAAAGTTGAATGTTTGAAATTAATTTCGAATTCATAATTCAGAAGTTTTATATGTGTAATTCCGAACAACCTGTATGCAGTGGAGTATAACAAGTCCGGGCGTAAAATTCTTAATATTTTGAAGCCAAAATATTCGATTAAAGAAAATTATTAAGTTAATCTCGCTGAATTAAAAAATAAATTAAAAAAGTGTAACGACGTAGTTTATGTAGAATCACGTTAAACTACAGGATAAAGCTAAACCTATTGACATTTACGGTTGTACACAAAAATTTATAAACGACTTTTATATTAAAGTACTTTTTAAGTATCAACACTTTTTCATAAAGTAAAATTTTTATTACTACCACCTTTAGAAATTCGCAAGATTGTATCTTTAATGCTACTAAAATCATTTAACATATTGCAACGAAGTGTGAGCTTGAAATAAATTTTTTTTTTTGGAAATCGAAGAATTTTTCAGAGATTGTGTCCTGTAAAACGTAAAAAGTCCTCGTTAGGGTCGTTAGGTAGCAAATCTATTCTTGATAATATAAAAAGACTAATGCTGATCTTTTAATCTCGAGTGTGAAGTTTATACCCCCAAAATAGACAAAAGGAATTAGGCACCATCGTCCTGTTATAAATACTATTTTTCGATTTTATGAACTGGAGTATTCGGAGTGTGAGCGTCGCGTCAGCGTCTAGAAAATTTCACGCTGACTCGACGCTCGACGCGAACACTCCGAATGCGTCCCTTTAATCCATTAGAAGTCATCACTTTGTACATACAAAACACACGTAATTAAACATAAAATAAATACAAAATATTTTCGAAAGCTTTTGGATTTTTCAACAATAATAATTATGTACTGTAAAAAGCAAAAAATTTGTGAAAACCGAGAAAAACAGATTTTACATTCCCAGCGGCGCGGTGTTATTAAAAAATAATAAATATATTTATTAAAATTTTCGGTTGTGAAATCACCGTTATCGAAATAAATTTTAATTATCGCCGCCTTTATTTTAATGGTTAATTATTCCATAAACCATAATTACAAAAAAAAGGAAATCAACAATTCGGCTGCTTTCGTATACACAAACACTTAATTTAATTTTTATTTCTTTATGTAACAACTCGGACTTTTTTGTGTTATTATGGGCCATTATCATTAAAATTAAATTACAAATTTATTTAAAAAAATATGCTCGCATAAAATTATTTAATTTTAATTCGACCAATAAACTTATGTCCACATGTGAGAGTGCTTAATCAAGAATAAGCTCTGCCAGAATTAATGGGTGATTTTTATTATTTCAGGTATGTAATCCATGTTCGTGTAAAGGAAAGTCTTGAAAAATTATGACCTTTTTAGAGGCATTAAAGTTGGACAGGTTTAAAAATTAAAAAATACTACAAAAGATTATTTTAATTATACTGACACTTTGGGCGAAGAAAATAATCTGGAAGAAGCTTTAAAGTCTTTGAAAGCTTCAAAACTTAATCAAGAAAACGCTGACAGTTACGATTAGTTTTGCTGCTTTAAAATTGCCTGTTTAATACATTATAATTACTTTGAGTTTCCTTGGTTATTCATTCTCCTATGTAAACGATTCTAATGGAAACTGTACTATTTCAGGTTAACATAATAACAGAGAACTCAATTTTTCGAAATTACAAATCGATGATTGTGTTCTAATTGTTCGTGTAGAAATTGGTTTTTTGTGTTACACTCCTGAAAAGGCGTTAATTAAAACATCACTCAAAAATGTAACCACATAATTTGTAATTCGAAACAGCTATGCGTTCCTATAATGTGAAAGATATTTGAAGCCTTGTGTTATTTTCCAACTTTGATTATTAGTTTGACTCGGTTTCTAATTTTATCACGAAGGTGGTTAATAAAGGAAATTAACATTAGTTCTGGGAAAAAACGAAAATGCTCAGTAAGTATATGATTTCAACTAACAATTAACAGTAAAAACCAATTTGCTATCTCGACAAAGTCTAATAATTGCATCAGCAGCACTACGCATTGTTCTCTCTTGTAGCGTTCCATGACTGCTAACCGCAATTTTTCAATTCTTAACTTGTAAAAAAATTAATTGAAACTGGCTTGGTATACACCTGCTTACCGTAAATTTTCCCCTTTGCTTGCAAATAAAACTTATATTTTAACGCCTGAAAATAGGCAACTTACATTACATTAAATTTTTATATAAAACATGACTAAAAGTTTAGGTTATGTTAGTATTATTAGTGACAATTTTTTTATTTATGCCACATTTAATCCACAATATAATAAACCAAAGTGGTAGTTATGCTTAAAAAATTTTAGAAAACTAAAGCCATGATGCAAACTAGGGACTCCGGCAAGTTGGCCATCCATTTTGGAATTTGAAATTTTGTCTTGCGTAATTTGAATTTGAGCCGAGAGGGCCCAACTTGACGCACCCTCTCCACTTTGGAATTTTAAATTTTTTTAAAATTTATTGGAAAGTGCTGGCGAATGCTGAAATTTAGTTTGAAAGTGCTGGGTCCGTTAAATTTTTATTAAGAATTTAAATATCCGCAATTATTATTAGATTAAACTATAAGAGAAGATCTTAAACGAAATCAATTATTCAGAACCCTTGACATACACCAATCTCCTTGCAATGGTCGTTTATTTTGTTCCACATGTAAAATTTTGTACCCCCCCCCCCCGTCTCTAATAAATGTTTCACGAATGTACAGTGACTCGCAAAAGTTCTCGGACACTCCTTATGTTAGCAATGTAAATTGAACATTTTGGAACCGTTTTTTGGTCATATTAAACTCGATTTTACTGCAAAATTTTGTAGACATTTTTTGTTCCAAATTTCGCTGTCTTTAATTTTGTTTGTATACAATTTTTTAGTTTGTCTCGCCGTTTCTGACTGACAGCGATTTAAACAAGACTGTAAAATACAAAAAATATTTTCATCTACATTATCTCGAAAATGGTGAAACGAAATAAAAAAATAAATGGGTATTTTGTTCTTGTAAATTTCATTCTCTATATTTTTGTTCATATATACTTTTCCGTTTTGTCACACCGTTTCCGAGAAACAGATGAAAATGTTTTTTGTATTTTACAGAGTCTTGTTTAAGTCGCTAAAATGTATAGAAATAAAATTGAAGGCAATGAAATTTGTAACAATCAACACGTATACATTTTGTAATCAAAATGATAATTGTTAATAATTGGCAATCTTACTTGAATCTGAACTAATGAAATCGGAAAACTACTAAAATTTTTCTAAGGGACCGTCAATTAATTACTTAAGGACAATTTTTGCATTTTTGACTCCCCCCCCCCTAAGTAAGGGTTCGTAAGATTGTGGCAACATCCCCCGCCACATCTTACGTAACGATTCTTAAAGAATAAATTTAACCCCCCCTCTCTCTCCTTTCCTTATTTTTATAAAATATGAATTATAATAATATTATAGGTAAATAAATCTTAAAAAATATTTTAAGGAATTTACGTAAATACGTCTACCCCCTCCACATAAGGGTTCGTAAGATTTACCATATCATCCCCCCTCTCCCCAAACCCTTACCATACCTCCCCCTGTCCCAAAAATTTAATAGCATTTTGTTATTTGACTAAACGCATGTTTTAGCTGATTTGCCCCGCTGTAAACGACTAAAACACCGGCGCCCAAAAGTCCAGCGCTCAAACGTCCTGGCGTCCAAAAATCGGGCGCCGAAAAGTTCAGGCGCCAAATGGCGGTGCCCAAAATCTCGACCCGTTCCACAATATTTTGCTGAAAATGTTTTGTTAAATTCATAATTTATATTAACATAAAAATAAATAAATATAATTACATAATTATATTTAAATAATTATAATATAATTAATTGTAATAAAAACAAATAAATTACAAAAACTGTTAAAATAATTCGAAAACTACGTTTTCAGTGTATTATCCTGCTCGGAGCTTATTTTGTTAAATTTTTTAATAAAATAGGTATCTTCAAAAAAATTACTACACTAATTAATACAATCGAATATATTTTTGATTTTTTGAAGGGGAAAGAGGTAATAGAATAACGAAACTCTCTTTAGATTGTTTGAACACTTTTTGTGTTGAGATCTGTTACATTTAGTTTACAAAAAATTAATTAGCATAAATATTAGTAACTACAACTAACTCTGTTTGTTGATATTAATTCAACTAAAATTTTGTTACTGAGTAAAACAAAAAAATTAATTTGCAGGATTTCCAGCATTTTCGTTAATTCTGTCTTATTCTAAAAATAATCAAAAAGAAAGCGTTAGTTCTTAAATTAATTTTGTCTGTATCAAGCCGGACAGGTAGACATCGGGGACTTAGAAAAATGAAATTTTTAAACAATGAAAAAATGTGGAAGTGTCACGCAGATCTTAAATGTAACACAATGATGTGTCAAAACTGAAATAGAAACAAGAACTCGACAGTGTTTTAATTTGTATTTTAACGTAAAACAACTTTTCATATTAACGTCTCGATAAAATCGATAATGATAGTTATTATTTAATATATCGTGATGTTTATCATTTAAATCGATCGGCGCAACAATTTATAAATCTTTTAGGTATTGTCGATTTTTTAATGTGTTTTTTAAAATTAATTGAAATAAATTATGTTTTATTATACGTCAAATATCTGGAATTGCACTATTAACTTATATTTTCTCTCCCAGGAGAGCTTTCTTCGAGAAAAAGGCACAATAATGGCTCATAATTGATAATATTGTATGAATTTTATAAATTTATTTCTAAAAGAAATAGTTGTCGGAAGTCGACGATATAATAAATGATCAATTATTATAATACATAAAATGCTTTTAAAAACAGCAATGTAATTCTGATAATTTATTTCTTATTCTTTCGTACCGATAATAATTGGCCTACAATTTGTAATTGTACGATAAATTCGAATACAACCTTTCAACATTTTTGTTTATTACCCGTGCCGAATTGCACAAACTCTTTAATTTTACTTTATCTGCTTAAACTTATTAAAGAATTTTTGATTATAATCGCTTTAATATTTTATTTGCATCATAAAGGTGCAATATTTATAAGAAAAAAACTTGTTTAAGTTTAAAAATTAAATTTACTTTCTCTATAATACCTGCACGCCTGATTTAGCGCTAATTTGTATAAAAAGCTGGATCAATTTGCAATCGTAATTAGTAAAATATACTAAAATTACGTGAAAATTGGAAAATTTATTGCAGCCGAAGTAGGTAAGCAGGTTTGTTACGTGAAATATGCAATAAATTATTTTTTTATACACAGTACGTATGCAAAATAAACAGGTAAATTAAAAAAAATATATCAACAGCCACGTAGCTGTAAACGGTATTTAACATGTCATGAGGTATCGATTTGTTAAAATTTCCAACTGCTTTTGAATGTGTAGCAGTTATTGAAGATATGTTCTGGCATAAGAAATTTATACTATCGCCGTTCAAGAAAGAAGTGTTTTACAATGATATCAAATTTAAAATGCAGAAATGCTCAGTGTCGCTGCTTCTCGTCGAGACCTAGTTATTGACGCGAAAACCCGAGTTCGGATCTCGACGCGACTGCTACAGCTTATAATTTTCACATCAACATCGCCAAGCTCCGCGAACAAAATTTTAAAATAATTCCAAAAAAATTGTAGTTCCCATTTCATTTCTGCAGAATGAAATTCAAAACATTCTTGAAATTTTAAGACCACTGATATTTATTATTATGACATGTAACTTCAACATGTGATTCGTTTTTATGGTAATGCTGAAAAATGTATATTCAACATTCAATGAAAGATATTTTATGTAATGTAATTTGTGATTTATGACTGCAGAAGTCGACGTAAGTGTTTGCTCATTGAATCAGTTTCGAGTTCAAGTAAAACTAGGTTGGTTCGTATGCTTTTCTAGAAGGGCACATAGCAAAAATTTTATAATATCGATAATACAACCACGAGTGAAAATTGAAATAGTATATTGCACATTACAAGCTGAAAGTGACTTTTTCGGAAAATTTCTTTTAGTTGGATAATAGGCTGTTTCATGGTCGTTTGGTAAGTTTCAATTGCCAGAACGAATCAAAATCACCTGATATTTTTATAGTTCTATACTTTTACTACGTTGTTTACTAAATCCTGATCCTTTCAATTTTATTTTAATCCCTAGCACACATGTTGATTTTTTCAACCTCCGGTAACGTGCCTACTCCAACATGTTTTCACTTAGCACGTGCTGCCGGAATAAAAAATGTCATCAGCAATGTTTTTCGAGCACTACTACATATAGGGGTGGCTTAAAAGGCGCGATGGAAGTTGAAATATATACTTACAACAGTTGTAAACTTTTAAAAAGTATGTGTTGATTTGCTCCTGAAATATTTTGGGAATTATAATAACTGATTTTTATTAAATAAGTCTGTTAGACTAAAGTAGGGAAGACCGGGTATAGAATACCTTCCATATTAGAAAAAATATTCTTAAAGGTAAACTCAAATATTTGGTTCAAATAAGAAAATCGCATTTGGCGTTTTAATTACCATTCTAAAATAGCACCAGAATTTATTAACCATTTTAAGGAAACTTAAAACTAGAGAAAACAGGAAAGCCTACACATTAAATAAACCACATTTATATTTCGGAAACATAATAGTTTTCTAACCCCAAGTCAATAAATAGTGTGACTTGAAGAAAATCAATAGGATAGGAAGACAGACTTAACATAATTATTGGTTCGTTTACCTTTGCTTTTAAAAAAGCAATAATGCATATTTACGATTTATGAAGCACTTATAGGTAGTACGTCGTAATTGAGCATAACTTACCTTCTTGCCATACTAATTCTTGCTCTGCAACAACGGTATCATCATCTGACCAAAGAATTTCTTCTGTGGATGCCGCAATGCTATCACAGTCCATGTAGATATCAAAATTAACACTACTTCGGAATGCCGTCATTTCATCCTTCGTTTTTCAAGCCATCTGAAAAAAATGAACTAATTAAATGTTGAAGATTTTGGGTTTTCATTTTCAGTGATGAAGACTTTCAAACAGCTTACGTGATCTGACGGCAAAATTGAGAAGTTCAATTTGAAACTGCTAAATTCTGCAATGGCAAATAAAATTTTATGTGATCCTGATAAAACATTACCATAAAAGTAATTATTAATTTATGAATCCTCGAAGATGTAATTTTGGAACTTTAAAATTCATCTCAAGTATTTTAAAAGTTAGAAAGTTGTTAAAAAAACGATTAGACTTTAGCAGCTTTTTTTACTCTAATTACAAAACTCACATATAACTATAATGGGTTTGCGGACGCGGGTAGACTTAATTCACCATTAAAAGAAAGCTTTACATAAGCTCCTTAAACAAAGCACGCAGTCAGCAGTTGAACCAGCAATTGGGATTATCTCCCGGCTTACATTTTATTGTATAAAACTAAATTCTCATTAGTGAAAGTCCTCAATTTTACTTTTTCTTCAAAAAAGTCAGTCGCTGGAAAATTTTTTTCTAATAAGAAAACGTTTTTCCTTCGAATCAGCTTGATTGGGGTTCGCTTTCGATTTTTTGCGTAAATATTTAAATTGTAACGTTTTCAATTTTATTAAAATAAACAAACTCGTAAATGCTAATACTTGCGAGTTCGCAGGGGGTAACGCTGCTAAAGATAGCATAGTCAGCCAGCAGTAAGAGGAATTCCTATAGCTATTTATATCTGTCTGGCATCGCGACGCTGTTCAACCCAAACTGGCGTCTCTCATTCTAGAGGTTTATCATCTTATTAAATTTTTATCATTTGCCTACATTATAGCAAAAATCGAACGTCTCCATAAATTTCATTCAGAACCACTCGAATAGTTTTGGAAAAAATCTCTTCTGCAAGCTCTGCATTTTTGCAAGAAATAACGAAATGTTATTACTCACGTTGGTTTACACGGCTAGACCCGTCGAGTTGAAGTTCCCGAAGGCTTCATTTCCCCAAAGAAAAGCCAGTAATAAAGTCCGCCTCCCAAATCAAATTTAAAATTAACGATTATTGTGGTTGACGTAAATTTTAAAATCAAAGCTGCCAGATCTAATTCTTTCCGATGCCTAATAAATGGACCCACTTCAAACAGATCCTGGTAATCAATTACAGGACTAACACCGTTCCATCTTTCTCAAATTTATGTAATTTATCCACCTTTCCAAATGGATTTCCGATTACAACTTTTTAGTTAGCGAAAATACAAAAAGTATATTTTTAAAAATAATAACCACGCTCAAAGCGAAAATTTCTTTTATGGAGTATCAATTTCTTTTCATCATCTTTCCTAATTTATAGTTAACGTCAACATCAAAAGGTATCACTTTAGAACTGAAAAGCGCTTTCAAAATTAAATTACGGCACAAAGGGCAAAAGTAAAAAGCGTCATGGTTTATGATGACATTGCAAGCTCACCGGAAAGCGAGAATTTCTCCGGAAGCGACGTGAACCGTCGGCTTCAAAATTTCCTCATATACTTAACTTTACATGAGACAATTATAACGCTATTGTTTGATGTTTCCTCAAATTCCAGAAATTTATGTATGCCTACCAAACATGACTTTGTGTAAACGCACTAATGAGAATGTCGAGAGATTTTTCAACTTGAAATTTAATTAAAGAAAAATTTCGTTACTTAATCAGCGAATCAACAAAGCTGTGGGCTTAAAATTTCAAAGGACGACGGTGATATCCCACTTCTGACATTTTAACTCCAAGAATTTCTATAATGAGAAGCGGAACTCATGATTAAAAACTGAAAAAAAACAATGGAAAACACTGGAAGACGAACCCCTGTTTTATTTCCTCAGTGTATCTTGATGTGTCACTCACCCCGTAGCAGGCGTCGCAATGTACACTGCAGCTGCTAGATAACGATAAGATACCTCGACCTAATATATTTCCAAGTTCCACCTTGTTAAAATTATCGAAATGCAAAAATATATTTTGCTTTCATGTGTGTCTAGCTAATCCTGTTATCTGAAACATTTTCTCGAAACTCTATGTTCGCTTTACTCACTAAAAGTATCCCGTTTCATAAACGTTATCTATTTTACCAAAACAATTCAATTTCAGTTTGCGGTTTTCTTTACTTACAAAATTTCCTACAGGGCCTTATGTGCATACGCTCGATGAGTTTAGAGTACTCTTTGGAGTTTGTTTCTAATGAAGCGGCCCCAGTATTGGATTACTGTTTCGCAAAGCAATGGCGTACGAAAATACTTTTAATTTCAAGCTTCGAGGCGGAAGGCCCAAGTTGTTTTTGCGTAAACTTCGCAGATTTCATCCCGGGAGACCGATCCTAACGTTAGTTTCGGTCCCGGTATTTCAATTAGCCAGATCCTATTTATCTAATGCTCGATTTTAACCACGCCACTGCTTTTTAAGCCCGAATTACATTTACGTTAATGTGAATTTCTTGCTTACATACTAGTAGATAACTGATAGATTTTCCCAAGTTTTAATTAATTTTTAAACCGAATCCTTAAAAATAGGAATCGTAAAACTTCTCAAAAAGTTAAATTAAACAGATTTAGAATATGAAGCTTTGAAATTAGATAACTGGAAAATGAGATTTGCATACGTTTTCAGGTTTTTCACAAACACATAATTCTTAATTACATTACCAAGTTAGTCAAAATATTATTGCAGTTTCAAAGGGTAATAAAATTAATCACCAATTTTGTGATATTAATGAGAGCAATATTTCCGGTTCAACTTAATTGACGAATATTGTAAATTTAAAATATTAATTTAATTACACTTAATTAACAAGAAGGAAAACGAGCTTTTTTCCAGTCGTCGTTTAATATTAATAAAGGCAATTTGTCGAAAATTGCAAAAGTGGAGTATAGGGTTGAAGTATCGCAAATTCCTTCCCTCTATTTGGAGCAAATCTTGCAACTTTTGAGGCGTGTCGCAAGGGTCAAGGCGTAATAATTACGAAAATATTTAATTTCGTTTCCTCGGATGACGTTATCGAATTTTATTTAAAAAAAAGATTGCATACAATAAATAGAAAAATAAGCGAAAACCAACCTTGATTAATATCCTTTCAAACTTTTGGAAAAACTTGTTGAATCACTAAATCTTTCAGGTGAACACTTAAATAAATTGGAAATAGTTGTTTAAATTTTCCGACCGAAAACTTAAAGTAAAATTCAGGACTTGGTCCTGTAAGACTCCAGGGTGAACTAATGGAACCATCAGTGCCTACAGGGATATATTTAAAGTTTTGTTCGTGAACCTATTTTTAGCATAGGAAGTTCGAGTTTTTTCATACCGTTTTTATTAGCGGGTGCTCTTCTCTATGTGCACATTTAGTTTTTGAGTTCGTTCACCGGTAGATAAGAAGTAATGTCACTCGTGCCATAGGTTTTGCATGTTGAAAAACATAATGAAAGAGGGATCTTATGAGCCTCTAAAATTTTAGGGGAGACTTGCGTCCTGTTAATATGAGAAGACATTTGGTTCATATTCCTTAATTTAACGCACACGCTTGTGTCACTCATCCGTTGACTTAATATTTCAACTTCCATTTTTTTCGGTAATTTGGGTCTTCTTGTCATTTTTACTTCCGATTTTCAACGACACGAAATTTGTATCAATGACATTTCATACATAGCATGGAATATTTTTTTTCTATTTTAATTCATCATACCTATTTTACGAGTCTGATGCGGAATCTAAAAATAAAAATTGCCAGTTCAAGTTTTTTTTTTTATAAAAATTAAGAAATATTGCGCAACGATGGATTTTTGAAATTTTTGACAAACATTTAAAAGTAAAAAAAAAAGTATAATAATTAAACCTTTCGAGCAGTAAAACTCGGAATTTCGCAAAGTTTCTTGAACATCTGAATTAAAAAAATTATAATTCGCTGCATAATAAAATTTTATATTCACTCGTAACTCGATAATTAAATTATTGTTAATCAGTTTTGCCGATAACTTATGGCCGATATTAATTATGTGACGTTTTTATTTAATTTTCTTAAAGCTCGTTTCTCTTTTATAGCAGCTCATTAATTAAAAGTATAGGAAATAGGTTAAATGAGTAGTAAATTTCTTTGTTTCGTGATGATAACTTTTAATTGATTTTTAGTAAACTTCACGAAGTCTATTTGGCGCTCTTTATTGTTTTTATCGAGCCAATATTGTGTTGTGGATTTTAATAACCATTTGCTTTTTGTAAAAGTTTCCTTCGGCTGTTTCCTTTCTATAAAAAGCGTTTCGTAATAAGAAACATTTAAAATTAAACAAAGTAACAAAATAAATTAAAATAAGAATGTCATTCTAACCAATGGAATACTCGTTTAAGAGACTGTAGTATCCTCGCACGCTACAAAAAATTATTTTAAGTTTATTACTTTACAAAATGCAGTAGACCTTTTTTTGAATATTCTAAAAGTTGTGCGCAGAAAAGGTCGTATGTGATCGTAGCTGCAGGTTAATTGAAATCTTCCAGAATGTTATATGACGATGCTGAGTATTTTGTTCATCCAAAAAGTTATTATGTAACGTAGATACCCAGCAAAATTACCTTTCAAGGTTCAACGCTGCAGAAGGGTCGTGTTTCTTAAAACGTGAGCATCCACTTGAATGTATACGTATGTATAATGGTTATATAAGGCCCTACACTAACACAAGCCTCGTGTTTCACAGTAAGTATCTGATATTAAAGCAAATATTCGAGTAATTCGTTATTATTTAATAGCTGTGGCGAATGAAATCAAAATATGAAAATAGAAATTAAGGAAATGCGAATGTATAGAATTTTAAATTGAAAGCTCAAAACTCAAATGGGAATCTGAGACTCTATAAGGCAAAAACGAAAACTGGTTAAAGCATAATGGAATAGTGCAGCACAGAAAATTGTGCTACGTGTCAAAAATATGACAACCAAGAAATCAAACTTTTAAGATCAAAACTTTAACTGTCCAATAAAGTGGGGTAAACGTCGAAGTAGAAAAATTATGTTAAAACTGATTGAATTCGGATTGAAAGCAAAAAATTAAGATATATTATATCGTTCTTCTCTAGTCTTCCCATCACGTGCTGTCATTATCTCCAATTAGCTTACTCCGTATTTTGGGACAGCAAACTGGAGATTGCTGAATTTGAAAACTTAATTTGTTATTACTTTGTAGTGGAATAGAGACACAATTTCAATTACATAGTAAAAAAAAATTTAATTAACTTTGTAATACAAAGCAAGGTCGGAACATTAAAGGGAAATTGTTTGTCGCATGTGGTTAAAACTGAACGATCGCAAAATTTTAAAAACCTCAACTTTACGCCATAAACTGAAAGAGTAAAGTAGCAGCATAAAATAAATTATTCAAAATTACCAATAATAATATAATTATGTATTTTGAATTCATTGTTATCGCCCTCATCAATAATTGTAAAATATAAATTATAATGTAATCAATTTAGGAGTAATTATAATATATTGCGTTGATAATTATTATTCAGCAATAATTATTATTTTATTATTATTATTAGTATTACAGCTATGGAACTAATTAATTAGGTGTATTAAATATTAATTGATAAATTTACGTCTATTGTATTGCGAAGTTATTTATAAATAAAAAATTAAAAAGGTTGTACTGTTCGCGTATATTCTGCATTTTTACCTCGAGAGACGCGTTTCGCTCACATGCGATCATCATGAGACCCAGAGTATCCAAATATATAAAATTAAAATCAATACGTCCAATATTGGAATATATTACCACATTTATATAGCTTTTTATATTTTGACTCCGGGTCCGGTAATGATCACCTTAAGTAAAAATGATGATTATGCGAGAATCGAGTAGCCTGCACTCGTGTAATTAAATATTAAAATAGTTTGATTCAATTTCTCAATTATTCTGTGTCTTCACTAATCCTGAGTGCTTTGAGGCTTCGACAAAAGCCGGTCCTGAGGTTTTCATGCTCATTTCCAAAACGACTGAACAGATTGACTTCAAATTTTGCAATTATGCTGATAGCATTGTAGCTAAGAGCTTATTGTATTCTTTATTGTGCAGTTGTTTTAATTAGAGCTTGAGTTGAAAGCATAATTAAAGATATTGTTTCGAGCTATTATTTTTAAAATAGTTATTTAAATTACAGGGCATAATACACACAAGAAAGTAAACTTTTTTAAAACTTGATCTTGTCTTTTGAATTTGAAGCCGTGAATTTTGAAGCTTTATACAATTATTACACTACTTTTTTGGGCGGTTTCACGTAGCGATTGTTACATCAACACTCAACAGCTTTCTTATTGTATCAATAGGGCTTTGTCGCTATAAGGGTTATTAACAATAATTTCATTTTCGTCTGTCTTTTTAGCCTCCATTTTCTTCGGTGACGCTTAAATCGTAACTACAGCTTAAAACTTTTTTTTTAATCATGATAAATATAAAGCTTTTAAAAGAAGCTCCTTACAGTTGTGTAAATAATAAACAAGTGAACGTTGACGCGATAAAAGATAACCGCCCGAAATTGTTTGGTTTTTCTGAGTCTACGTGGGGTATAATTTTTATAAATATTTCAACATGAGAAAGTATTTAAGCCAAACTTTTTATATCGTTTACGTTGGTGAAAATTTTAAATAAACTCAAAATTAGTCGATATTTCGAAGACACGTAGTTGTAACTACTCCAATAGGAATTAGGGCTCATTAATTTATTGTCGAATGGAATAATCTCGAAATTACCATAAAATGTATGAATTTAATTGACTAACCGATCAGGTAATCTGTAACTGGAACATAATTCTCAATATGTACCAAGTTTGCAAATAATAGAAGATCAATATTATGGGGGATTAAATTATCCCGATAGTTCCAACCCCGGTTTCCAATAGCAACGAATATAATTAATAAAATCATAGTTTAGCGTTAGCATATGTGAGCAATCACAATAACGAAATCGTGATGTTGTATTATTTTGAAATACGGCATTTGCATGCAAATGAGAGGAAAAATAATATTTAAAATAAACATTTTATGCAGCTCCTAATTGTACGCGAAGGTGTGGTTGCCTATTCAAAAAATGCTCAATTTATTTGCCCCGCTTTCCGGCTACATTTGAAAACTTTTAGAAATTCCCATTTTATATTAAATTTTTTAATGTGCTTTCCTCGCGCACCTCGCAACACGAAAAAGTGAAAAAGGGACACAATTATACGTCTGTAATTTGTTTTGTAATTTAGAAGTCGTAAAAAAAGTACGTAAAAGAAAGTAGTCTTTGCTTAAGTAGGAAGTAAAGCGCTGCCGGAAATTGAAGTCTGATTTCACGGCTGACGCTCTCGAAAACCGCGGAATATATATGAGAAATCACGACGGTTTTGTACATCAGCAGCTCTGCTGGAAATCTTGCAGCAGCTTAAATGCCAGTCCTTTCCACGGAGAAGTACAGAATAAAACAAAAAAGTGCATCCCAAAGCCACGCGTTGTAATTTTTGTACTATTTTTCAAAATTATAATTTTATATTTCTCGCGACGACATCGATTTTCAAATGCAGCGATTGTCTTCTAAACGAATGAAATAATCATGAGCAAACAATTAAAAAATGCAATTCGCAAAGTTAAATTTGCTGGACACTAATCCTGATTTATTACAACATACATATAATGAATCCACAAAGGACACTAAAAATCTGCGAATACTATAGACAAAATCCTATAATTTACAAAGGTTAAAGCTCTCTGGAGAGCTGATTTTTCTAAAGCCATGATTTATTACACACATTTTTAGATATTCCTCTGCTTAATTTATGGATATTAAATCAAAGTGGATTACTTCTGCAACATAACTTATATCAACTTCTTTGTTTTTTTTAACCAACTACTTAATGTTAATTTTTTTGTCAAAAAATCATATTTTCTAACTGAAACAATTTTCATTGTGACATAACCAGGATCAAATCGATGCATCAAATTATCCTTCGGTCTAGCCGTGCATTGGGAATACTTTTACAAACGCTTGACATTGATTTTGTTATAAGAATTTCAGAGAAGCAATTTTCAGGCAAATGCGATATATTATGTAAACAGGTCTAGAAGAACGATGCATTTATTGACGAAACAGAATCCATCAAATACGTATGGACTTTATACTATCCTTTTATGATGATGAATCAGCTGACTGGAAATTGAGATAATAAACCGAGAGTTAAATATTCCAAAAAATCTTGGAAATCTGATTGAAATTTTAAAGCGTCCTTGGAACCGGCATAAACGTGATCAGAGTTTAAGTTTCTCTCAAACGTCTCCAAGATCTCCAAGTTTATTTTGAAAATCGTTTGAAAAATCATTAGAAGTTTATTTTGAAAATGGATGAAATTCCACTTTAAAGCTTCATAAAATGTTAATTATCATACTCTCGGCTAGACTGAGTGCGGCATCGTAATTTTCTAGTAGAAATACATTAGAAAGTGTGAAAAGAAAGTTTGATTTAAAACTTTGATTTTTTGAGATTCAAAAGTACGTTTTTATTTTAAATCCTTTAAAATTTCTGTGACTTTTTATTTTGTAAATCAATGTATTTAATGCAGAGAGTTCGGAAAACGCACCAGGAATCGGCGCAAAATTTGAGAAAAACGTTTGTTTTGCAACTTTCATATTTTTGGGATCAAAAAGTTACAAACCTTTTGAAACATTGGAATTTCTTTTTTTCCAAATTTCGTGCAAATCAATTGGTAGTTCTTGGAATTCTTAATTCTGTTGACACATTTTCGGGGATTTACCCCCTGTAATAAACTGTTTTTCAGTAAACATCGCAAAATTGATTCTTTTAGCAATTAGAGTAAATTTTTTGCGAAAAGCAACCTAATTATCAATAATCGATCGAGGTTTTCATAAGAGTTCAATTCAAGAAGCAAGACTCAACATTAATTTGCATATAAATATATAGGCCAAACTTTTCAAAAATCTATACATTGTCAATCATATGCATTAGATGAAATAGCATGTAAAGAGTTCAATACCCAGAGGTTTAATTATTCCAAGGAAACATTTTCTATAGTTGGGTACACATTGTACGCACTATATAGATACATATTTTTATAATACCATTATTACGCAAATTTCAAAAAAAAACATGCAACATGACATCTAATCTTCATAAAAAAATATAATACCAAAATATCTAAAGTAAAAGTTATTTGAAAATACATATTGAATATCCTTTTAATAATACAATGCAGCTAAGTGCTTTTACTCTTTTTGTCAAATTTGCATAAACAAATTTAACTGAATATTATAATCTTGTTTAAATTTTAATATATCTGTAATATAAATATCAAAATAATGAAGTTCTTAATATATTTTCATGAAATTTTCCTTTATATTCTTATTTGTGCATAAAGCAAAAATGTCACTTTCAGTTAATAATTTTAAAACCAGAATATTTTCTAAAAAGGCCAACAGATTCGTGCATTCGACAATTTCAATTAAATTACTTATCATTTATTTACATTAATCTTAATAAGGGAACTGCCCTTAGCATAAATTTGAATATCATTTCAGTTGTAAGTCTGGTAGTAATAAATATTTTAAAGATGGAAGAATTTCTAGCAATTTATTTCGTCTTTGAATTGCACATTTTATTTCGAAAATAAAATAAACCCCTTAAATTTAAGGCCTATTCCAAATTTAAATTACGACTTTATCCTTTAGGATAACTTACTAATTAATGGTGCAAGTTTTATCCGATGTAAACCAACTATATGCGATATGTAAGTCAAAGAATTAAGGATACAATTTTCCTTTTATCCGGCGCGAGTTAATTATGCCCGCCGTTATAGAGCAGACTTCCTGAGAGCGCCCGTGAGAGCGGTAGACGTTGTTTAAAGTTACCGAAGAAAATTTTAATTTTATTATATAGGATATAAAGTATTTTGGGAAATATTCCCGAAAAGCACACTTATGGACTAATTTTAAAGTAAGTAATAATTCATCATTTTGAACCAGTTTTACAAAATATTAGCTTTGGAAAAATGGAAATACATACATATAAATAATAAAAAACACTTAATACTATAAAATGTACGATATTTTATGTGCGTTGCTTTGCTTGGCAGTCACGTTAAGTAATTCGTCTTCATATTCTCAAAAAATATTCGAAATTTAGCACTTGAATATAATTTAATATAATACAGTTTGATATTTTGGTATACTTAATTGCACAATTAAAATTTAAACAACAAAGTGATCGTGCGATGTAAAAACTTGTTATGTATGAATAATCGGTGATTCACAGATAATTATTAATGTTTGTACCTGATACCCAGTGTAATAGATTCCTTAAAAACTTTTTGTATGTAACATGAGGTCTAATAATATAAAAGTAAGTTAAAACTCCGCAATTAACCTGTTACCTGCGCTCAGAAGAATAACGCGTAGATTTCGGTGTCGTCTGCGTATATATCTATGTTTGTTTAGCCGACAATTGGTATGTCGTTAACATAAAAATTGAAATTGAATGCCGCTGTTATTTTCTAGTTAGTCAGTATATTTTACATTGAGAAAATTAAGCGGTTCAACTTGATCGGACGAGATATTAAAACTAAAGCTTAAGTTCGATAGAAGCTTTTTCAATAACTATCGAAGTGTTGAGTGTTACAATTATTTCCACAATTTTTCATTTCGTGAACCATATAACGTTTTAAATAGAATACGCATAATTTACTAACGGTTTTCCCACTCGCGCCAATATCAAGAGACTTTAAAATCCATCGGTTAACTTGCAAATTTATTCTCGTACCTGCTTTGGAAAGTCATACTCAGTTACGAACGTGTTTAATTAAACTCAATTTTTTGTATTGATTGGATATCCTTTCGTTGATTTATATAACAGTTCAATTCGAAAGCTCTCGAATTATTTTATTAACTTTTTCATCGCCTATTGGGTTTGTCAACGTGAACACATTCAAAAATTGAGAGTAATTAAAGCATTTTGCTTTAAATTTCGTGTAGTTTTCAAAATTTATTGCACAATTTTTAGAATGAAAATTAAAAAAGGGTTGAGTTGCAGACTTTCTCAGCTTATTTGCCTGGCAAAATAATAAAATGACATTTTTTAAATATTGTTTTTGCGTGCGTGTTAATTAGTTTGTTGATGAGTTTTTATCAAGACTCATTCGATGTCCATTGTTTCGTTCCACTCTTCAGTCATATAGCAATTTAACTTCTCCATTATTAAATTTTATCGTTGCATTGTACAGCTTTTATTTATTATTACAATTTTATTGTTGTGTTATGTTCTAAAATTACTAGGTTAATTTTTATTACGTACCAGCATGTGCATGATTTACTTTCGCGAGATAAATTTAAAAAAAGGATAAGTGCAGGAGCATCAGGAATAATAAATTGAAAGTTTTCTGCAAGCATTTATTTGAGTTTGTTGTATAAGCATCGAATACAACCAAACATAAAATGATGTTCAGCTTATGTAACCTAGATTTATACAAAGAATATAACTCAAAAATGTTTTCGCTGGAGTTTGAAAAGCAAATATTGATGAATTTTTTATAAAAGAAAAGTTAGCCACAATAGAAGCAGATGTGTTTCTAGTTTTACTTACTCACACCGATTTTTAAAACATTCTTCCAGATGAAAATTCCATTTCTAGAATTCCAACAAAAGAGTTTTTTTGAAGTTATTACTCTAATGAACTTCTTTGTAGTTTGTATAATTAGTAAGGGAGATGTTAAATAAGTTTCATTGATAACACATTTAAATGCAGGATCGAGTTTGAACCCACAGTAAATTCAATAGTTTTCTGCCTTCTCTAGGTCTAACAACACTGCCTTAGAATGAATAACAATTTCCTAATATTGGCTTCACAATATTAAACTAAAGCAGATATGCTCATACTAAATTGTATTTCCAATAATATCCCAGCTTTTCCAACACCGTTTCATTATCAAAGCGTCAAATGCAGTTATTGCCACATTAAATTACGAACATTGGATTTGATTTAATTAAAATCAAAATTTATTTCAATACACTGTTGTTGAAAATGACAAAATAAACCCTATCAGAAAATAAAGGTCGGTCTATCGGTGCATTTATTGAATTTAAATTAATCTTAGCGAATTACCTTTCCAGATGTTTACGTTTGGGAGGTTTTCTGATTTTGGAATTTAAACATATCGCTCCCATCTTTTAGCTATTTCGGTTGGTGATTCGATAAAAAAAGCTTCTTTCCTTTTTTGATCATTTTATTGAATTACCCAGCGTTCGTTATTTTTCACCTTAGTAAAAAATTTGTACTTACTTCAAAGGCTGATGCAACCGAAAGCTAAATATTAAAATGGTCGATTCCAATTTTATTTTGGAGACAAAATTTTGTGGTATAGGCATTTCTACTTCTTGATCTAGTGGATTGGGTTCAACAAGGTCCTCTTTAATATCAATTGAATGATATAGTTTTTCCAAATCGAATTTTATATCTTTTATGTCCACTTCATGTTGAGATTCCTTGGATATACTTTCTTCTTTAATATCACTTGAGCGATACAAATCTGCTATGTCTGATTCGATGCGTATTTTATGTCGTCCATTTTATTTCTGCAACCCATACCTGCCAATATCAAATTTTGGTCGTCCTCAGTTTTAATATTAATAATGTGAGGTTATGTTCGTTTATTATCTTCCATTATTACGTAAACTTGCGGTTTAACTGAGAAAGCATTGAACTTGTAAGAAATTAAATACAATTAACTTTAACGCCGTAAGATAAGGGTTGTATCGTCAAATCAAAATAAAACCCAGTTTCAACAACTTTGGTGATTGCTAGCTTTAAATGTAACATACAAACTTTATTCTAGTCTGAGCTTTTACAGCGTTCTTTGAGAGACGTGATAGCAGTATCTGACTTATTTCTAAAGCTTGTATCCCTCGCCAAAAAGCACTAACAAGCTAAAAGGATAGCAATAAGTTCGGTTTATATGGTGCTACGCCTCGAGTTGAAAAAGACTGGATTCGTAAACTTTCTTAATTTATTTCAATTGATGTTTTCCAGATAGTGTAAATAAAATTTAACTTATTTTCTTTACGGTTATTTTATTAGTGAAAAAACAAATTTTTATTAACGCCAGTTTACTCGGATAGGTCAGGATGGAGATGACATTAGTCCTTCAGTTAGGTACTCATTTTAATTTACTTTACTTTTTTGATACTATCGAAATAAAATTGGTTTTTCCGATTTTTTCATTTCTGTTGCTGTATTAATTAAATTGGCAAAGCATAAATTTTTCCACTGAAAGCAAAAAAAAGTTAGTATCATTTTAACAATGTCAAGAGCTTCTAGGAGAAAAATTTACAAAGCGGCCGTGTCGTAAAGAATCTATCAAACTAATCATAAATTTGAACCGATGTATTTTATTCCTTTATTATGTGCCCTTTCCACTTGGAGTTGACTTTCCTTTGTAAATAGCAACACAGTATTTCTTTTTGAAGTGACTCGTTTCGTTAAAATTCCGTATAAACAATAAAATTTATCTCAATTTGTCGAAACGTATTTTAATTAAATCCAGTAAACTTAATTTTACAGCCGTAAATTAAAATTTTCAATTAATCTGATAATCTGATTACGGGGTAGTTGCAGAAAAGTGTGACAAGGAAAGTTTGCGTTGTATACTTGTTAATTTGAATGATTATGTAGGTAAGAGTTACATTGTAACCAGTTTATCTTGGTGTTTAAATATTAAGGCGCATGTGTCAGTTACAGCGTCACGACGCTTCCAGGTTCCAGTATGCTTTTAAAAAGCTCTCGAACGGGAGCTTTTAGCATCGCCTCTTAAAAGTTTCGCTGTAAATTCGGATCCGAATAAAATGCTTGTAAGCAATTACAGAATAATTAATTTTTAATTGTAATTTAAATAAAAAGTATTCAAAAAAATTAATTAAAGTAAAATCCATTGTTGGATATACAAAATTCATGCAGATGATGTTTGCTGGATTGCATAAAAAGTTATTGAACTTTGACGAATAATTAAAGTAGACGGGGATTTTTTAATTTTTGGTGTCACTTTCCAATTTCGAGAATTTCAAGTAAATAACTATCGATAGCTAATAGCATCACTTTTTAGTAAGTTAGTGACAAATTGGGATTTTTACCACCTCCTCACAGTATCAGAACAGGTGTTTACCTTGACTATTCCGAATAAACTGGTATAATTTAGAATATGCGTTCATACAACTAATTTTACGTGTTTGCGTCATAAGTGATGAGAAAATTGACGTGCTGGTTAAATAATGTGCTAGGTGATTAATAAATCCGCAATTGACAATTTAAAAAAAATGTTTTACAATTTAGTGTACTTGCTGTTGTTTGTTTCGTCGATAAATTGCTGTAATTTGGAACAATTTTTTGCCGAAAAGCAAGTAAGCGTCGAAGAAAGTGCGTCCGCATCGCAGGTTGTGTTTCGCGGTTTTACCAACGCCGCGGTGCCGACGCCTCCAAATTATCAACTAGGCGCCTTTAAAGCAAATTTCGAGTTAATAAATACTTACAAAGGCGCCGAAGCACTTGACGTCTGGGTGACCAGCAATTATAGGTACTTGCTTTTAAGTAATAATTATCTTCATGTAATAATAATAATTGATAATTACCATAAGTTTACCTTATTTTATTAGTTTGTTGAACGGAAAACATGAAAGAGGTTTAACCTTCTTTATTTAATGTATTGTTAACTCGGTACCGGTTTAATGTTTCAAGTCGAAATTATTCGATTCATTCAGGCTGATTTATTAAATATTATTATTGTTTGTTATGAACTCAGTTGTGTAAAGGATACATTTTATGCAGTAAACATGAGGGCGACATCAATATTAATCAGCTTGCGACTTCATCCCATTTATTTTACACAATCTGTGCTCGGTATATTTAACTTTTAGCGCAATACAACTTTGCAAGATTAACATGCGTCAAAATTTCATTCCAGAAGCAAATTTATCAATTGACAATAATTAAATTATTTTGAAATTAATCTGCACGATGACGCATTTGTCTCAAAAACTTAACGAAATGACCCCGTAAATCTGTAAGTAATAAATTGATTTAGCCTATTTTTTGTTGATTTGAATACTTAATTGATCCAATCTGACGCAAATGGAACAGAATCCCATTCAGCTTCCAAATCTTGTTTGCCAGGCGAACACCAGCAAAAATATGTTAAAACTTCGAATCTTTTATGTTTGTGCATAAAAAATTTATTGCAATAATACTGCCGTATTTATCAAACGATCAAAAATGGAAAATAGAAATACTGCCGAAAAGATAGGAATTGTTGAAGTTAAATATGACAAGAAAAAATAAATTTTTCCAAAATTGAGATCCGATCAAAATATTTAATATAAGCAATACTACCATGATTTATTCTGGAACAAGGGTCGGCAATGCGGCGCCCACGAGAGGCTTTTATGTCGCTGTCTAGCTTTCAGGTTTGCTATTTTCCTTATTCTAAAATTCTTTGTTCTTGTAGTACACTGGGTTTTCTTCACGTACGGTTCAATAACGCTTTTTAAAATGTACCAATTCAACTATGGATCCGGAGTCCAAATTAAAAAAAAAATTCACTTGTCTGTGGTTTGAACCTCAGTTGACCCTCTAGATATCTCATTAAAAATGTATCGGGTACTTCACATTTTTATAAAACGATGCCAGCTGACATAGACCCTTTGAATAATTTTAGAAGTGTGGTTCTCCTTTAAGCAAATCCACGGAGAGTAGCAACCCCTATTTTTATAGAGAAGAAATTTACTGTTTCCAATTATACTGAAAACTATATTGTTGACTAAATTGTCTTAGAGAGAATTTTAAGTCGATAAAATTTGTTCTCATTGATTGTTTTAGAAGTAACACTGAGGGATGTGTACTCTAGGGAAAGTTTAGAGGTTTCCCAGAGGGTTCTCTTGACCCAATATTGCCTCCACTAAGCAACGTCACGACACTCAGGTAATACAGTTGAATTTTCTAGAATCTGGACAGATGAGAAGTTGTCAAACTGTGTTGTTATTGGCCTGAGTAATTACACCTACTCACTTTTGCACTGTTTTTACAGCTAAATAGTATATTACGCTGCAAAGGTGGAAAATGTGATTTCCCAACTGTGTAGTCCAATGGTTTTCATTTCAGATTTATTTCTGTACTTGACAGGTTACAGAACTGGAATACTGAAATACATTTTTAATTCGTATCAGAAAAATGAAAATTATTTGCAAAGTTTGCACTTGAAAATCCGTGCAAGAACAAAACGATGGTAATTAAAGATTGACGCTGTTTTATTGTCTTAAATTTCTTGTATTTCAGCTGCTAGTGGTCAGATTTTAATTTTGTTTTCTTAGTTGGAAAGTTCGTATTAACAAGAAACTTTTCTTGGTATATCACTAAACCATAATGTTCAAAATTTCGACAATTAAATTATTTAAACTTTAGATTCCGACATTTACTTGTTTATTTTTCAATTTAGTCCTGGAACAAAACAAAAATTGATTTGAAAGAACTTCGTGCAAAGCAGATTATTTGACATAATTTCAAAAATTTATTAATTTAATTAATTATTTTCGAGTTGATTCGGATTTGTCAGGAATAACAAAACATGGAACCTCTTCTGCGGTTTTCCTTTCAATTCAAATTTGATTACGCTTTAGTAGTCATATCTCGTTAATAGTTACTTCTACGTAAATATCTGTAAGGATAATTTTTATAGAAAATTTAATTATCGTTAGTTTTGGACTAATATGATTTTATCCTAAAGTCCACCATTTTCGAGAAAGGCTACTCTGTGGTGAACCTTTCTGAAATCACCTAAATGGATCTTTGTACGTATCAACTACACAAAGTGGTTTCCTTTTATCACAAAACGTGAGATCGCAAAATTTACCTATGCATCAGAAGGATATAAGCTTCACTTAAACCATTAATTACTTAGTAATTTTTAATCGACAAATTTTGTTTTTAAATAAATTTGTCAGATTTTAATTTGACAAGACAGTGACGGAACAGTTATTGAAATAAAGCTGAAAATTTCATTCCAAGACAATAATAAATTCGTATTGAGTATCTCAAATGGAAATATTAACCTTGCAGAAACTGGATTTCCAGTGTTTCGCTTTTTATTCGACTAACTTAATCAGTAGAATAGTTATGTTGCAGTTCACCATTTTACATGCTATCTAATTTACATTTAATTAATTGCGCTTTACATACATATATGCATTTTACATTGTATCCGTTTTTACCATACCAGATTTGCGACATAAAAGGTTAGCTGCAAAATACCAGTTTAAATATATTATGATATATGGTGCTATTCATTTTATTGCAGTACATTAGAGGTTTTTAACTTTAAAACTTACTTTTGCACTAATTTTTTGATCTCGAAAAACTTTAAATTTTAAACTCGTATATTAGATTTATTTCCTGTTATGCTCTTTTCGCTTTAGTTTTATTTTGATTTACAATTTATAGTTGTGGTGGGGTGTTTAACTTTGACGAATTTTGCAGTACCTTATTAGTAAAACTCACGGCTCTTGCTCACCGCCAAAGCTTTAGCCGCCTGGTTCAACATTGTTTTATTCCAGATAACTTTAGTAGAGATCTTCTTACCCCTGCTCAACGTCCGTATTCCCAAATTAAATTTTCCAATGACCAAGTCTTCTGTATTGGTAAAGACAGCACTGTGTATTTTACTAGTAGGTAAACTATACGGCTGCTAGGCCACTTTTATCGAAACTAAATTTCATTTAGGTAAATGCAATTTGTTTTTACGAAATTATCCTCTAGATGGCATCTTGCAATTAAATCCTCCAGTACAATCTCCCTCAAAACTAGGTTTAGGTCATTGGGGATGCTTGGCAATGCAACGCCAGCTTTTTAAACGTTTAAGTAAAAACTGTCTGTTTTCAGTTAAAATTCTAGAAGGTCTGTACAATAACGTGAAGGTAGACAAGCAGACCCATACGTGCTTATTAAGATATTTCTAATGTCTCTATGGTTACAGAGTAACAGCGATGGCGAACTGATTTAATTGTAATAATTCGTTTTCTCCTTTACGCTCTAAGCATAGAGATAATAAAGATACAATAAAATATAATAATCCAGAAGTGAAAATATTCTTCTTTATTATATGATTGACTTAATTATGTTTTCAAACTTTAACCGGTATAAAATTAATTTAATTGTTAACAATAAACATGATCAAGCAAAGAGACTATGTGGGTTAAGTGGCACTTAAGATGAGATTTACTACTCCAACACAACTTTCAACATGGAGCTGTTAACATTTTTGTACTTTGATGTGAAAATCGATTGCAAATTTGATTCCAACATTTCAAATATTTCATAATGAACACCGTAATAGTGATTTGTCAAACCGCTATTATCAAAGACATCACTGTTATTGTCACAAACTCCAAAAGATCTTCTTCACGTTTGATCTTACAGGAAACATAATGTACAATTTCTGGACAAAATATAACTAAATAATTTATTTTACTCGGCAAGATGATTTTTGAAATTCCTATAAAAATGTTAGCTTTAAAAAGGTATGCGCTACGCTCCGACTTAATGGATCCTATTATTGTAATATGGAAACGCCTGAAATATACACCACTTGAGCTTCATGAATGGCTCTAGACACAATATAATATGTACATTGATATAAAGCAATACAAATAAGTGTAGCCTATATTTCAGTCGGTCTACGTCATCGTTAAAGACTCCATTAGCTTAGAATTCCTGAAAACTGAAAAAATAAAGTTTAATTAATAGAGTTGTTTTGGCACAAAATATTTCTGTGATAAGTTGATGTCGTCAGAATGTAATATCTTTCAGACAAGACATTCACGTGAAAGAACGACATAAAACCGAAAATTTTATGTTGGGGCATCATCGAATTGTTTGGAAAATAAATTGATTACTTTCGGTTTTATGTTTTGATAAAAATCGTCATTCCATTAGGATTAAAATTAGTACATCGGTTTTTTTGCAGTATTAATATTATGTGTCTTGAATTCTATTCTAATCCCCTTCTCAGTCCTGGATTTATGTGAAGGGGTACTTTTATGATGTGGTTAGGGGTTAATTAAACGTCACGATATTTCTTTTACGAGCTATTTTTTAGAAAATTGTTAATTTTTCATTTTCTCAGAAAAAGGAAATCCTGATCAGATGACGCCAACAGACCAAACCACTTAATAACCCTTTCCATTGTTGTATTCCGCTACGAATCCAATTTTGTTGTTTTCCTTGCAAATATTTCGTCAGCTATCGTGTTCCTTTATGAAATTTCTATTTAACAAGCCAGTCTTCTTTGAAAATCCCTTTCAAAGTATTTAATTTTTGCACAGATATAAATTTTTGCTTAACAAAAACGTTATTTATTGCCGAAGACCGCTCGTCCTTCGTATAATAATAATTCCTTCAAACCTCCATAAATAAATTTCATACCAAGTTTCCTCTTAATTACCAAAATCTTAATCCTGCTTTTTACAAAAGCTACATAGTCGAATTACAAATTGAAACTTAAAACCATTAACAAAAAAAGATTTGAGATTTTCTTCAAAAGCAAAGTTTTCCAACTAAAAAGAAAATGTTCCTGAAAATTGCTAATTACTTTACTAAACAAATACAGGTCACAAGTTTTATCCTTTTGTAAAACTGTTTCGCTTTTCGAAGGTTAAACACAAGTTCGTGTGTGCGATGGCAATATAAATTCTTATTTGTCTTGGCAAATCGCGACAGAACAAAAGTTATCACGTTATTCGTTAAATTTATATTTGCAAAATAAAATTTTAGCTTTTCTTAAATAAAATTTAGAAATATTGCGCGTAGGCAACTAAATTTGAAATATATTTTTCAAGTGCTTCTTGTGATTGACGTTATTCAATTGTTGCAATATAAAGAGTGCTGCCGAAAGATGAAAATAAACTAAATTTTCCTCTCATCACGACGTGAATAAATTTAATGTTCCAGTTTCGCTAATAGAAGTGGTTTCTCTTATTTCTGTAGTCTTTTTAATAAATTTCTCCAAATAAGCTAGTTTGATTTGGTCGTTAAAAAGATAAAAGACTCTGTCGCGACGTGTGTTTGATTTTTGAATATTCTGAATGAGAACAAATTAAAATTCGAACATAAAGAAGTCCCTTGCGTGGATATTTCAAAAATAAATTCTCTTATATTGTTGGTAACTTTAAAGTTTTAACGACTGAAAGATGATAGGTTTCAGATATTTAATAATCGCCTTATACTTGAAACTTGTCATCATTAAAATTATCAAAACGAAATCGAAACCCGTTTTAACTTCAAAGTAAAATTAATTATTTATTGGGTTCATTTTTAATATTTTCTTTTTGAGGTACATTTCTTTGATGAAAATAGAAGTTTTGGATCAACAAACATAAGTTTAATCGCACAATATTATTCTGTATTATTATTGAATTTTACCAATTGATCCGAATTTTATTTAACCCCGACTAAAATGAAGAGGATATGTAAAGGGATGTTTGCGAAAGGTTCATCTGCAAATATTCGTGCTAAAAACGTAGTTTAGACTAGACGTGTTTTTGAGTTGGTAGTATTTTTACCCAACAACTTCAAAACTTTGCAGTTTCGTCTTGTACAGAACAATTATTTGTATTTACTTTTTAAAAAGAGAAGAGCAACATTTTTGCTATCCAGATTTTCACTCACGTAAACTCGAAAATCAGATATAATTTAATAACTTCAAAGTAACTACTTCTGATCTTAAAGTTAGTAAATTAAAGATCAGAAATAATTTAATAAATTGAAGTTATAACAACCTTGCCTTTATGATCAAGACGTTTTTGATTAGTATTTATAAAATTCTGAGTTGTTTATTCAAAGAAACACCAATTTTTTCCTGAACTGGGCACACATAATATTGAGATTGTATTACAAAAATTTCAAATTTAATTCATTTATTTTTTATTTTATTTTCACGTTGAACATTTTTTTAATCAATCAAATAATAATTCAAATTAAAGAAGCAATTGGATTTGTATTGTAGGAATTAAATAACTTTTAGGATTTTTCCGGTTTTGTTAAACTTTTGTACGAAATCAAACCAAAGCTGGAAAATTTTTAATAATGAAAATTGTATGCATTATAGTAGGTACTAAATTTATAACTACTCCCATTATTTAATTTAAATTAGTTTTGGTTAAATCAAATTACAAGCGATTGCGATACAAGAATTTGATAATTTTTAAAACTTCATTTATTTAAAATATTCACTAATAGATATTAAACGCGTTATTTTTTGAGGAAATCTTAAAAAATTCGAGGAAATCTAAAGAAATATAGAAAATATAGGCAGTTCTCGAAAACATTTAGAAATCTGCGAAAATCTTAAAAAATCCCAGAAAATCTTATGGGCCGTCCATTAATTACGTAAGGTTGATTTTTGTCATTTTTGAGTCCCCTCCCTCCCATGTGATGGTACGTAAGATTGTGACAACCCCTTCCCCCACCCATATATTACGTAAGGATTTTTTTTTAAATAGTTCAATATTTTGCCGTGGTTTTGTTCAAAAAAGAGAAAATTTTCTCAAAAATATAAGTGAAACAAACAACTTATCCAAACACATTTTCCTCAACATTGGCATTGCCCCCGAAGAATGTCTTTGATCCGCCCCTGCTTTATAATTAAATTAAATGTTACGTAAGCAATACGTCAAGCCCCCTCCAGACCCACGTAAGAGTCCATAAGATTTCTGATATTCCCCGCTCCCCCTAAACCCTTACGCAATTAATGGATGGCCCCTTAGGAAGTATTCGAAAATATTAGTAAATCTCTGATATTTTTAGAAAATCAAAGCGGATTTTAGGAAATCCACGAATATCTTAGGAGATTAAATAAAATTATTAAAACCTAGGATATTTTCGGAAATCTTATAGGCGAGCGGTTCAATCAGCGATCTAGTGGATGGAAATGATTTTATTCGATTTTTTGTATTATACCGAGAAAAACCTTCTATACACACCTTATTTTTTTATGGGTCGTTTAATAGTTCTAAACAATTTTTTGTTTTAAAAATCAAAATTTCGAGGAGAAAATCTAAAAAAATTATAGAGGCTTAATTGGACCAAAACACACATTTTATGTGTCTTTGACTTTTCTCGTGAAATCAATGGTTTCTAAGATAAAACTCAATAAATGGCGAAAAATGCCTACCTTTATGATTTATTTTCTCAGCCAACCTTAAACTATCACGACAATTTTTTTCTTTTGATTTTTAGTGTTAGTAACAGTGAAATCCGTATTAGAGCAGATCTCTATCACCGCTTTCCATGTGCGTGCGTACGTCCGTCCGGCGAGCTAGGATGGAAGGTTTAATTCAAATTGTTTATTAACCACTAAAATACATTATATTACATACACGTGGATTGTCATAATTTAAATTACCTAAATACTATAAGATGTCACAAAAACAAATCAAATCAAAAATTTAAATACTCCTTGTTCCTTGACCGCGTAAAACATATTATTGCCTAATTTTTTTTATACTTTTGCTTACATAAGTGGTAGGCAAGGATAACTTAACTCCAAAACGACTAAAGAAAAGATTTAATAATAATTATAAAACTCAAATTTGCATGTTTCCACTGTTACACTAAAAAAAATAATTGATGAAACCTTCATCGTTTTTCAACCTAAGAAAAAAATCAATGATTTTGATGAAAATTGGTTTCTGAGAAAAAAAATCGTAAAAGTAGTCATTTTTCGCCATTTATTGAGTTTTATCTTAATGACCATTGATTTTACCAGAAAAATCAAAAGCACGAAAAATGCGTGCTTTGGTCCAATTAAGCCTCTATAATTTTTTCAGGTTTTTTCCCCAAAATTTAGATTTTTAAAACAAAAGATTGTTTATAACTATTAAACGACTCATAAAAAAATAAGGTGTATATAGAAGTTTTTTCTCGGTATAATATAAGATATCGAATAAAATCATTTCCAGCCATTAGAACGTTGATTGGTCGGTTTATGTAGTTTTTAAGCGAGTTTGAGACGATAAACCGCTCGCCTATTAGTAAATTTAAAAAATTTTAAGAATACTAAGGAAATCCAAGAAAAATTTTCTAATGCAAGAAAATGAGAGTAAATCTTGAAAACTATTAGTAAATTTTTGGAAGTTTTAGGAAATCCAAGAGGATTTTAGGAAATCTCAGAAAATCGTAAAAATACCCAGGAAATCCTGTAAATCGAAAACTTACGAAATAGGAAAACAGTAAAAATCCTTTAGAAAATCTTAGGAAACTCGAGGAAATTTTATAATCTAATATTTACAATTTATAAGATATAGGTGTGGGAATCGGAAGGTTGGCAAATCTGAAGAAGTCCAAGAAAATTCTTGGATATTTAGGAAAATCGTAAATTTTAGGATTAGATAACCTTTTTTTTCAATTTTTTTCGAATAGAAATTTTAAGACAATCGAAGTGGAAATCTTTCAAAAACCTCGTAAAAGGAAATCTAGTGTATAAAACTATGCCTTATGTTTTTCCCCTTAATAATTGCATATTACATAATATTTCGTACGTCAACACGAGTAGTATTTTCCAGCGCACTGATTATGAGTGGTAAGTACTTCAAAAATTATCTACGTATATAACTTTTAGTACGAGTGGAATTTAACGAATTCAATGAGCTAAACCATTCTTTTAAATTATTTTTCGCAAAATGAAATTAATTACAAGCGATGTAATTATACCTATAATACTAACCCAAACAGGCAGTCTTTAGATTTTAAATCCACAGTTTTAATTTGACTAATTGCGACAAAAATACGATAATGTGGAAACCAGTTCAGAAGTATTTTCCATATTAGAAATAGCTGTAAAATTAATTAAATATTATCATTCGACAAATATTACAAATATGTAGGTAATAGAAAATGTTGTCTCTCCCACATTTCGAATATTATATATTATATTATATCTAGTGATGCTGGTGTTTCCCCTCTTCAATCTGAAAATACCTATCGTCGAGATGTGATTTTCTCATCTGTTAAAATTTTACTCTCATATAATAAATCTTCATCCGTATCTCCAAAATTGTACAAAATAATACAACCCCAGCATTTCCGCGACTCACTTTACATTTAGATAAATTAAATTTCTATTTTTTTCTATAAGTATTTTTTTTCTATGTTGTTTTTATATTAATTCTTACAGCTTGTGTAAGAAAAATTGCGCATTTATCATCCGTATAGACTGAAGATAGTAAAAAAGCTGATTGATCGATCATGCCGAGCATCTACTAATGCAGATGAAGCGGAATTTTAAATAATCTGTCGAATCCCTTGACGTAATAACAACAATGGATAGTCTTCTTTTGTTTGGAATAAAAAGTTAACTTTAAGTTAAATAAATTAAAAAGTTTCTTATTGGGTGGAACAAATTGAAATAGATTTAAAAAGGAAAAATTAAATTTTTAATATTTTTCAGGTGGCTTTTCTCTCAGAATACTGAGTTTTTGAGTTTCAATAAAATCAAAGTCTTGAACTTTTCAATCTTTGATATTTGTCAACCTTAATCAAAAACAAATATCGTAATATTTGGGTCAGTCACATCGGATAAATTTCAATTTTTCGAAACGAAATAATGGATTAACGGTAGTATTATTGAAATTAATTTCGGAGCGAGCATTAATTTGTTCAATAAAATAAGCTGTAAAATTTTAAATAGTTTATGAAGCTTAATATGCATGGGTAAGATTAAGGAATGCGTAGATGAAATGCAGAAGGAAATAAATTTTATGTGGTAATGGAAATTTTCTCGTTTCAAGTTAAAATAAGCATTAAAACAGTACAACAAAGTTGAAAAGTTGAATATTGAATTCCTAACTTGACTTTCAAAAGAACCAAAAACCAAAGAGAGAGAAACAGAAACGTAATTTATTAGTGGTTACAAGTTTTCTAATTAAACGAATTTAATTTACACAATTTCGAGTCAAATGCATAAATTCTGTACGTACATCTACCAAAATATTCCATTTAATGCCGATGTTACTAATGTTGCGTATAAATATTTCATAAAAAAATATGAATAAAGTATCATTTATCTTTTCAGACATATAAACGTTTCGTTCCTTGGCCGAAATCCAGAATGCGATTCCACCATTGCAGTTCCAGAAGAATACATAATTTTTTGCAATTTAGTCGACAAGGAACTCAAAGCCACATCCATTGCCAAATGGGACGAAAACACGGACCAGAGAGTATGGACTGCTTTAGGTAAAGCATTTTTTTTTCTATAAATTTTCTTATACAAAATAAATTGAAATTTATTTTAATTTATACATATACGAGCCATGTTAAACGCAAAAGCTTTTTTTTATGGATTTAGCGGTCGTTTATTCCGAACAGTGCACCGGCTAAAAATCTTTCGGGCTGTTGAAATAATTGACTTTTATGGAAACAGCTCATTTTATTTATTTAGAGCAAAACCAATTAACCTAATTAAATTAAGCGCACATCTGTGGAACTGCTTTTGAGTTTGTTATCATCTGTAATTTTGAAATAAGCTTTTGTATAATACCAAATTTCATTTTGATATTAAACTAACTTTGTTTGTACAGTGTAATTTAATTTAAGATTTGCAACGTAAGCTACGTATTAAGCTACTTAATCTAGAAAATTTATTGTTGAGTATTTTCAGCGCTAATTCAAAATTAAATGCAATCTTTATTTTGACTGTTGTTGGTTTTAAGGTTGGAGCAAATGGAGCGATTGGTCAGCCTGTAGCGTATCTTGTTCAGCAGGAATTCAGCAACGTGTGCGGCATTGTCTTTTACAAAAATGCCCTGGATTTAATGTAGAACAACGGCATTGTAATCTCTTTGGGTAGGTTCTCTGTTATTAAACTTAATCTCGTCTAAAGCTGTTTGTTAGACTGCTTTCCCCTAATCTAATTTTATTCTCCTTTGACTTAATAACTTACTTCATTTAATGGAGTTAAGATTTATTTCTACAACTTTTTTATATTATAAAGATGCTTGGATACGGTTAATCCGTTAGAATTAGAAGAGCACAAATACTTCCACCCTTCAAAGGATAGGTGGCAAAAAGTGCCTGATAGACCGACTGCCTGGCGTCTCCGACCCAACTCGTATATCTGGGTGCCGTCGTCCCAACTATTTGCCAACGTAAATGGACGATCGTTTCCTAAAGAATTCACCCTTTTTATTACACTCAGACTGCAGAACGACGTAAGAAACCTCTTAGAAATGGAAAATTTAAATTTTCAAATTAATTTTGCAGAGCACCATGGGAACGATTTTTAGTTTGAGATCCAAAAGTAGGCAGGATACTTACTTATCTTTGGAAGTTGCAGGATTTGATTTTAAGTTAGTTCATGCGACTGGAAATGGAACAGACGTTGTTAGAATTCCAACTACTTTAGCAGACAAACAGTGGCATCAAATTGCGATTGGGTAAACTATTAAATAAAACTTTCCGTTTCTCTTTTAAAAAAAAATTGTTGTTTTTTTTAGTATTCGAGACGACAGCGTGGTGGATAGCTACATCGACTGCCAATGGTCTCGAACTGATGTATTAAGAAAAGACGCGATTGATATTCCGGAAGACTCTGATTTGATTATCGGTTATTTGTTCTCGGTGGGTAAACCTAAATGGAAGTTTTTTGTAACACTAACTTTGAACAATTTACAGGGCGATTTGGAACAAATGTCGATTGTGTCGGATCCATCTATGGTAAGTCTTCAGTGTTCCACATCTAGAACGCCAATTATTGATCCCAGCGTTAAAGACACCACTCGAGATAAAACCCTCAGGAAATCTACAAAAGAACATAAAAAGTATCAAAGTGCTCATCGTAAGCGCAAGCAATTAAAAGAAATAATAAATGCAAATTGAACGTTAGGTGAATAATAACAAGGATGATAATCACCTGTCGGGAATAGACCAAAAATTGTCGAGTTTATATCGTACATAAATTAATTGTTAAATGTCTTTTGTGACGCTTTTGCATTTCGCAAGTTGAAAATCAACGATTTCGTAAATTGGTTTATTTAATACAAGGGTCGTTCAGAGGAAAACTATACTTTACCGAAACAGCATTTACATTCATAAAATCAATGTGATACTACAACAAAACGCGTTATTTTCGTACTCTTCCAGTTTTCTCTTATAGCTTGAACCACCCTCGTAGATACTACATACTTGACGTACTAATTAATAATAAATTATTAATCTTGCCGTAAAATATTAAATTTATGTGTAAATAATATATATTAGTTAAAATTTCGAATATAAAAATCAAAACTAGCATAAGAAGTGGTTGTCCTATATTTTTATTTATTTATCCTTCATCTCAAAAAAATTATCAAAATATTAAAATGTGGTAGCGTTAAGTGTACATATAAATTTGACACGCACAATAAATACAATGCGTAATTATTTGTTTTGATAAAATTTTAATTTGAGTTCGGATTTAAGTACCTGTTTGACAATAGACACTCGTTAAAGTTTATCACAACTTTTTTCAAGGTATTATTTTGGAATTTTAACTTATTTAAGAGAGACAATAATATTTATTCGGTACCGGACTCAGGTCTCTATTTTTGGAGTGCCAAAAGAATGCGAGTGATATAAACCTCAGTCCGGTTCTACGTTAAAAGTTTTTAGTTACTCTGTGTAACTCAAATAGAATTATTGTAAAAAATAATATAGACTGTAAAAGCTGGTTGCCAAATGTATACTTAATAATAATATTAACAATAAAGTGTTAAATACAAACTTTTTTGTGCTCTAATCTTCAATTGTGTATCATGCATATAATAATACGTAATACCCTTCTTATCAGCTTAGTGCCAACAGTGTTGAGTTGAGGTTTCTCTCCCTTATCAACTTTGCTACTATTATGAGAAGGTTTGTTTAGATGATAAAGCGTTAACATGAATTTTGTTGTACTATTTTACACTGTAGTACCCTGGATACCTTTATTATTATAAAAGTTTATTATTTGTTGAACACGACCACGGTGTTATTATTATGTGTTCCATTTTCACCATGTCGTAGAACATAATCAAATATTCTAACTAAACAATCTGTTTGGCTAATTCGACATGGAAAATGTTATCTTCGATCTGGATTTGAGCCCGAGAGTATTAGCTGTGAACACGGGCGATAAACCTGATTAGTTGGATAATCTCTGTATTTGTTTATAATTCTAGCACCGCTACATCCTCCTCCCCTGTGAAAAAGAGGAACAAGCTACGAATTACATAATTGATTACACAATAAACCTTTAGAGTAAAAACAATATGGTCATTTAAGTAAGTGATAACTAAATCTTGTAATATATCGCGAGTGCTGTTCCAATAATCAAACAGGTGGTAGGTTAAACTGAACTCGAGCAAATTAGTGTCGACGACGACGCAAAGTAGAACGAAATGCCAAAAAAATGAAAATTGTGATTTTTATTTTTACTTGAATAGTTTTTAACCAATGCTTTGTGAAAAATAAATTTCCAACTGGAACAGGAACGCGACAAATCCTGCATAGTAGGTTTAAACACTCAAGCTTGTCTAGAAATCTAAAAGGTTAGGTTGGGAACGTTAAAACACGTCAATATATGTAAGTTTATGGAAAAAGCTAATGTTTTATCCCAGGACAATCACCTGCAAGCAATGCAATACAATGCACATAAATAAACTGCATTTTCATTTGTGAGCTTTGTCATTGAAATTTTTCTGCTCAGCGCCCATTACATGGAAAATTTACCAGTTGCCATCAGAACTAGAACATTCAATGGATTCAAACGGAAATGTATTCGATTACTCTGACTTCCTTGCCGAGTCAATGTTCAACCGCATCCAAGCTACAGAAATTTTTTCAACAAAGGGTAGTATCATAATGTTGTGTTATCTACACAGCAAATTAAATTTATAATTAAAAAGCAAAACAACTAAATTTGTGTACTAATTACATCACAAATCGGATTATTAATAAAATTAGCATCAATCTATCAAATTGAAATTGAACAAGATAATCTATAGCGTCGTGATAGCACTGTTGATTCGCAAAATTAAATACATGTACGTTGATGACGTACCTTAAAACAAACAAAATGATAAATTATCATATTATAATAATCATAAAATGATAAATTATGACGGAAATTAAATCTTTTTGAAAGTTTAATTAAATTAACTTAATTTCTCGCTGAGAACAAACACTTCAGCGTGAGAAATGTTTAAAATAAAGCAATTAACTTAAAATAACTTCGTCAACCAGGATTCGTGATCTTTATGGCCAGTACGTTCCTGGGGGTTTAACTAGAGATATCATTAAAAATAATCTGACCCATACATAGCCTATCAATTTTTAATGAAGTGTTGAATTATATTCTGATTTTAAACATAATTATTGCAATGTTTCTGCAGCAGTTAAAACCGTTCTGAAATTATCAGACGCATGCGCAAATGCCACTTCAGCTTGCGCATGCGTACGATGGTTCCTAACCGGTTTCGCTTTGTCGAAATAAAAATAATAATTAATCCCAAAGTTTAAAAACCACTGGCCTGGAAGATTTGTTAGCGGCGAAGTATACCGACTGCTAGCTGTTTAACTTTCAACAAATTACGGCGCTTTCAGACTAATAAATCAATTAACAAGTAAGTTTTAGCACACGGAGTTACAGAGTAGCTTTACTAATTCATATTAAATGGCCGAGCAGAGTGCAGTACACAAAAGTAAAATATTTAGAAATTCATGCCAGCAGGATTTCGGGTACTCGATAACCTTTTAACTCCTGTTGTGCCTGTAACGATTTAGCTTTTCCATAACAACTGCAATTGGTAATTGAGTACTCGTAAAAAATCTCTCAATCTAACTAAACATATTTTCAACAATTTCTTTCATAAATTATTTTATTATCACGAAAAACTAGAAAGATTAGGTTTAGGTCATTTTTTAGTAAAACTATTCAAGATCAAAGACGTCAGATTTTTAAAGCATATTTTAGAGACGAAGGTAAAATAATATATGCCTTGAGATTTGTTTGCTTTGTGATATTTACTGCTTGTATTTTGTACTTGTAAACTTCTCTCGGTCTGTAAAAGCAGTAGAGCAGCGGTTCCCAAAGTGGGCTTCGCGTAATAATTCTAGGGGCTCCGTACCTAAATTTGTAAAAAAGTAACCGAGAAAACATATTACCACCCATGATTTTATTAAATTGTACCGCCAACTGCTCCAGTTTAGCTACAACCTGCCGTAGATGATCTTTACGCGTTAGCTAGCTTTGTTACCTAAAACACAGTTCTCGAGAACGTGGGTTCGAAGAACATCGTGGGAAAAGTTTAAGAACCGCTGCAGTAGAGGATCGGTTTAAATTTGCCTAAATTATTTGTGTGATTCAAAAATCATCTGCCACCTAGGGCTTCATATTTTATTAAAAGCGCTGAAATATTTCTAAACTCAAAAATAACCTTTTAGATTCAAAATGTAAGTAAAATTAATGAACGTAGTGTTACAAATGTCTGGTCTGCGTAGTTTTCAGCATTCTCTACGTGTAAACGTAATATTATGTACCCTATACATTTTCTAAACGGGTAAGAAGTAAGAAAATGTTTACATAGCGTCGGGATGGATCCGGGTATTACGAGCAAGAAAACTACACATTACCTAAGCCTCGATGAAATTAGAAGGACAATTCTTGAAAAACAAATTTTATTCTATCGAATGTGTGTTTTGCCTTTTTGGAAAAAATTAGAGAACTTTATATTGAATTAATTTTGAGATGATGATTACAAAAATTTCATTTAGTTTTTGAAGATTATAGAAAACCTAAAAGATAGGACTTCAAAGCAAGCAATTAAAAATTATAAATGTGGAAAACACTTTTCCAGCTATGTTCACAATTTTTTGCTTCATTTAGCGGATGACTTTTTTCTTTATCTAACTATAAATTATTTTAGTTGATTTCCTATTGAATCAATTCGAGATAATCTAAAAAATAAAGTGCGTTCCAAAAGAAAAATTTGGTAATAATTCCTCGTTCAAATAAAAATTAAAAGATTATTAATCTTCCAAATTGCATAAAATAAAATCTGACTAAAAAAGTAAGATATCTAAAAGTTTTAATTAAAGTATGCCACAAACTGTAGATCTAGGTATAATGAATATTACGAGGAGGTATATTAGGTAGTTCGGTATAAATTTACATTGCACAAAAATAATCAAAACTTCATTAATAATAAATTGGTTTACCTGTAGCAAATTAAAATTAAAAAGTAACAGAAGAATATCAGCATTTGTTTAGTTTTAAAAACAACTGCATTAGACAATTGTGTGAAAATTCGTCGCGACACTTTTGGTGCGGAGCATTTCGTAAATTAAGACAGAAATGGTAATTTTCATAATAATAATATACAGTTTCCCGCTAGTTCTTTCTAGGTTTTCTCGAGATTTCAGACGAATCAACATTTTTATGGTATAACGACATCAAACTTTTGCAAAGTCCGTAATTTATGAACCCTAAAATAGAAGAAAAGCGTAGATTCGGAAATTTTAAATTAATTTATTTGCCATAATATTATGTATAAACTTTATTGACAACCTCTTTAGTTTTTAAGTTGGGAAATCTCGTTTTGTTTATCCGCATAGGAAAAACAAATTTTACGCGTAATAAACTGGCCGGGCGAGTAGTGCCGCTGGTTCATAGACTCCAGAGTTTGAATTTAGTATTTTACATAGCTTTAAGGCTTCAGCCCTTCTCTTGTAACAAATGTTTCCTGTTTATGTAACCGACGCATATTTTCGGATGTTGTAGAATTGCGTAAATTCCTTCCTTCGTACATATTAAATCAAAGATTCGTCAAAACCCTTATCAAAAGCGATATATTTAAGCGTAACAGAGGTATAAAATAATAAAGCAACGGTAAATGTCTACATTAACGCAGAGTACTAAACCAGTGGGAAACCATGCGTGATAATACCGCAGTTTTAGAATTTAGATTTTATCATAAACGAGAATAATGTAAAAAGGTCTAGGATTAATTAATTTGACCTGTTGATTAAATACATTTTATTGTAATCGATAAAAGTTCATCGTGATACTTTTGGTGCGGAGCATTTTTGCAATTATTATAAGACTAATAAGATATTGAAATTCGGAATGCTCTCCAATATAATATATTCAAAAACATCACTAAATCCTACGATTATGCAAAACATTTTCCAATGTTTTATTTGGAGTAACTCGGAAATGCAGTGCCTCCATTGTATCCTTACCTGGCGCATTGATGTGAACATTATTGTTTACATTATCAATGTAAAGCATGTGAAATACACAGATTGGTGATAATATTTGAACTATATAAAGCGATAAACAGCAATATGGTGGTGGGTTAATTGAAACATCACTTTCCTGTCATATGCTAACAATTAAAGCATCTATTGAATTCATAGGAATAAAGCACGAGATTTCATAGTTCACCAAATACAGGAATAATATGAACCACAGATATTTAATTCTGTCGATGAAAGACGGATAGAGCAAAACGTCCTTCAAAGCAGAACTGAATTCAATGCTCGTAAATTGATTCATCAAAAGCACACAACGTTGAATTTCATCACAAACTGAAGAAAGCTGCCATTACACATTCTCAAGGTAATGACATCGTGGTAATCGGTATTAAATGTACATAATATAATCAAATTCAATGTACAGAGCGTGTGAAAAGCGCCGTCTTTCAAATCGCTACAGGCTCCGCTTAACCAAATCAATTATAATCAGTTTAATTAATTTCGGGTGGGAAGGGCCCTAAATCATGTTGCAACTAGCTGGATGTTAGCGGCAGCTCAAATTTGAACATTTATACAAAATCTTTTCATGATATAAGCCCATCAGGAATCAGATGTTTATCATGTACTACATCCAAAAAGTTTGAAATGAATTTTGTTGGGCCGCGTAAGATGGATTTAATTTTAAAAGAGTTTCGAAGTGTAATTAGAGTATCAGAAACCACGACACGTAGACACAAGGTGCTTCCTCTGACACAACATAAAAATTTAAATACTGCAAACGCAACAACAAACCTTATTTGCATCAAAAATACAAAAGTTGCGATATCTTTTGAATAAAACGTAAAATTTTGTATAATAATGCATTTTTAACAAAAAAGCTGACTAAAAGCTACTGAAATGTGGCGAACGTCGTAAAGTTACAGCAAATAGCACAATAAAAGTTTCTATCCTTGGCTAAAATGGAACTATGTCGTTTAGCAGATCCTGAAACGAACAGACTGGGTGGAGTTTTTTGGTATACGCATTTTACCCTGATTTAGTGTTATATCAGATAGGGAAATGAAATTCAATCAATATTCGAACACATTTGTGGTATGTAGAATACGCTCCCTGAATTCAAATTCAAATATATTTATTAATATTGTGTATAAAAGAACCTATGCAATTTTCAACTTATTAAATAACATTCAAAGTACAAAAATTTAATAATACTAGATTTTTTAATATAAAATATTTCGTAATTATGTATTTATATCTTTGGGAACAAATTTATGATAAATAAAAAAATATTTTATACAATTATTTACAATACACGAGGAGACGATTGTTCAGGAGGTAATTTTAAACATTTTTAAATTACTTTCTAAACAACCCTCGTATCTAAATTATTATTGTTGTAATTAAAAAGTATAGTTGCACCGTTATAATACAGCAGTCTAAAAATTAGTTTTTAAACCTAATTAGCACACGATAACATAAAATACTTAATTTACACAACATGGGACACCCCGTATATGTACAAATAAACCTAACGTTTAACAAAAATAATAATCGCAATCACGGGTACGTTTCCGAGCCCCCAAATAATGCGGTCCTGCTAAATTTACATAAGTAGCTTTTGAAAACGCAACATTTATAAATGTTGTCTTTTCATAATATAAAAAAGCTCGAATGAGAAATTGGTCATTTGCAAGTCTTCCTAAAATATTCAGAACAATTTTTCTGCGAGTCGCTTAAAGTAAATTTTTTTATCTAAGCTAATTTATTAGGAACAAATTAAGAAACAATTTAATTAAAAAAATAATTATTGTAGAAGTGCCTTTTCAGCAAACTGCGCTAAATAAAATTATATTTCAGTCAATGCCTGTCAATTTTCTAAAACCATTTCAGCATGTCTTTTCTTATTTTGTAGATCCAATTCATCTCGAGAACGGACGCGTTGTGGTTTTTAATTTCCTCATTTGATGTAATCCGTTTATTAACGAAACGCATTTTTAAAATGACTGGATAAAAGCCTTTCTGCTATTTCTAAATAAGTTAATTTAGAATTTAATTAAATTTGAAAATAGTTTATCGCACGAAACGTGTGAATTTTTAATCGACGGTACGGTATTTCTTGTATTTATTCTAATTTAAACAAATAACAGTAATATCACACAACTGTATGACTAAAAAACGAACTTAACTAACTTTTTTGAGTCCGATTAGGTCACATTTTTGAGAATCCAGGGCACAAACTTTGATATTCGCGTGCACACTCCAGGAAGGTTGGCTTCAGCGCACCCGATACCCCAGGAAATTATTCCGGCAAGAAAATACTTTCCATCTTTTCCTCGGACTTGTAACGGACCTCCTGAGTCACCCTGACATGAATCTTGACCCCCGGTTTCGTGCCCAGCACACAGGAATATGTCCGGAATAAATTCGTGCCTTCCTGCACGCAAAAACATGCTCTTGCAGCGATCGTTACTGACAATTGGAACTTGAACCTGAAAATTTATAATTCGCATCAGAAGGACTCTTAATCAAATTTTTCGAATACCCACTTCTTGCAATACGGAAGGTAAGGTTCCGCCCTCGCTAAGCCTTCCCCATCCCGTAACTGTGGCATTTTCTCCGATAAGAAGATCATCGGAAGCTGGTAGACAAATCGGGGATATGTGTGGAGCAAATTCTAAAGATTTGTCCAATCTCACTAACGCTAAATCATACTCATAAGTAAAAAAATTGTATTTCGGATGAACGACTTTTTTAGCGACACCTCGTTCCACGTAAGGCAGATCCTCTTGAACGTTGGAAAAATCGTATTCACCAACACGTATTCGTATTTGCGACGTTAATAAACTGAAAAAAAAGTTCATAAATAAACTTATCCTTCCTTGCTACAAAGTTAATTATTCTTCATCAAAACTTGAGATAATGTGGTTAATTATGAGAGGGCTTTTCCTTTTCGTATTTTTAATTCCATGAAAGGTGCATGCACATTAGGAAAAAAATTTTCTAGGCTTATTGTTCCTTTTAAAACAACTAGGCGGTTTTAATTAAGGGAAACTTTTTATTATGCAATTTTAATTAAAATGATGTCAAAATATTGTAAGGGGTAATTTATTGTACAAAGCTATTTCAGTTATTCTAACATCTGGTTTTTTGTATAGATAGAAAAAATGTAATATGATTGATTATTTGTGCTTTATGTGATAAAATTCAATACTTACTCATCTACACAATGGCCAGCAGTCGCTATCCAGTTTTCATTTAATATCGCTCCTCCGCATCTGTGTGTGCTTGAAAATCCAAAAAATGAAGTTCTTCGAACGGAAACCTAAAAACGGAATGCTGCGTCATAAATTTTCGACTTTCAAATAATAATATTGTGATTTCGGGCTCGCACTTTGAAAATTCATTTCAATAATGAAAAAGAACGATTAGATGGTTTTACATGAAATACATTAATTAAAAAACAGTCAATTTGTAAGTCAAAAGCGTAGGCCTTAGATTCAAAGGTTTATTATAAACCACCCCGGGCGTGTTGTACTTAATTTACTACAACAGAGCGAGAATTAATTTAATGTCGTTTGAACTTTGCTATCTCCATAAAGCCTCTGCTGTACGCCGACAAAATTGGTACGAAATTGTCATAAATTATCAAAATATAAAAATAAAAATATAGGAGCTATATAAATGTGTTGTCATATGAAGGGTGATAAAGTGTAGCATTAACACGGGTTCGGGGTGTTAAAAGCGATTGGTAATTTCTTATCTTACCTGCCAGGGCCACCGTCCAAACGGTGCATTTTTTCCACCAACGATCCTGGTTTGGGGTTGAGGAAACAGAGGCGGCAAACCGCAACCTACATTCATATTGCAAATATTAAAAATTACTTTTTGACCCTTCGAGCCTTTCGAACTCATAATTTCTATTGGAATTATATCAATTTCATGTTTACACAATTTTTATTTTTGAAAATCGTTCATATATTACGAAAGGACATTTTTAAATTTTAATAACCTGGAAAATGTGATGCATATTTCATAAATAAAAGTTTAAAACTTATAGAGTAGGATACTCTCGTGAAATATTTGAAATCAATAAAAACAACAAATGGGGAGGTATTAAATTTTCCAAGTTCGTAATTTAATTTCGCTATGCATTTATGTTTGTTAAATATTTTTATTAATTGGATACAGAATTCACTTAGGGAACATTCGACCATATTAAATTTTCCCGGATGCTTTTACACGCAGTGAAGAGAAACAATTTCGACCAACAGCATTGGATTGCATTTGAATAAATTATGCCGCCTCGAAATAAAGACTGAACTGTTTTAAATGATAATTTATTTAAGAAATTGTCTTCGTAAATACCATTCCACGCTACATCTTCGTTTGCACTTAAATTCACTTGTCATCAGACAACTTTTAAGACAAAGCTAAATATAACTTGAATTGTGATATTTTTGCCAATTGATTTCGTCTAATTTATTAAGAAGTAATACTCTTTTCTTTCCAGTATCACACATTCCCTCTCGCATCTTTAAAATATCTTGGCACGTATTTTGCTATATACTGCAGATCACATGTTATCGTATCACCAAGAAAAAGTGTAAGAACAATGCGCTAAATGGGATTACAAAGCAAAAAACAATAAAAAGCTGCATTAGCTTTTATTGAATATTACATTACAAAGTAATATATTTGTCAAAAAGACAATTCAATTTCCACGTTTGCTTTTCTCTTCTACTGGGTATCAAAACGTGATCAAAGTTTTAAAAGCCGCAGTCGATTTTTTGAAACAATATTTTAAAACCGGATGACTTTCTGTCGCATTGAAAAGCAGGCACAACATCTTCTTCCTTTGGGAATTTAGATTCTGTGATCACTTGAATATCATATTTTAGTAGGGTGCTAACCTTGCCAGATGAATAGCTTATAGATCAAACATGAGTTTTGATTTCTGGATGATCTTTGAGCGATTTAGAAGTTTTATACTCTATTGCTGAAACTGAAATCTGAAAAATAACATTCAATTTAGGAAAATAAAACATGAAATAAACTTGGTAGTTTAGTGCGTGACTATTAATGCGGAGTTTTCGGTTCGACTCCGGGCGAACAAAATTTTTTTTAAAATACTGCTCAGCTGCTTATAAACGGAGGTATGCCTCCGGGCGCCTAGTTTCAAATACCCGATGATTTTGAGGCAGAAGGGTCTGGGGTATGGAACTTGAATTGAACCCCCCCACCCCGGTTTTAGAGAAGAAAGGTTTTTGTGCATATTCTAAGATTAATTTACCTACACAAGAATGTTTAATTTTTTTAAATATCAATACAAGGGGTAAATATTCAGGTAAATTTGTGTACACGATACTCCGATTTCCAAAGACTTAGATTTCCAACAAATTCCAGAAGATTTTCAGATATATCCAAGGAATTCTAATTTGAGAGATTTCTAAAAATTCTAATGATTTCCAGAGAATTCTAGTGATTTTGAAGGAATTCCAGTGATTTTCAAAAAATACGGTGATTTCTAAGGAATTACAGAAATTTTCAAGGAATTCTAGATATTTCCAAACTTCTAATTTGATAGATTTCCAAAAATTCTAACGATTTTCTTAGAATTCTAGTGATTTTCAAGGAATTCCATTGATTTTCAAAGAATACAGATATTTCTAAGGAATTTCAGAAATTTCCAAGAAATTCTAGATATTTCCAAAAATTTCTAATTTGACGGATTTCTAAAATTCTAATGATTTCTTCAGAATTCTAGGGATTTTCAATGAATTCCAGTGATTTTCAAAGAATACAGAAATTTCCAAGGAATTCTAGATATTTCCAAAAATTCTAATGATTTCTTAAGAATTCTAGTGATTTTCAAGGAATTCCAATGATTTTCAAAGAATTGCAGTATTTCACGAAGAAATCCAATAATTTACAAAGATTTTTGATATTTCCAAGAAATTTTAGAGATTTCCAAAAAAATTTAGAGATTTCCACAGTATTCTAATTTGAGAGATTTCAAAAAATGATTTCCTAAGAATTATAGTGATTTTCAATAAATTGCAGTGATTTTCAAAGAATTCTAGAAATTTACAAAGAATTCTAGATATTTCTAAGGAATTTCAGAGATTTCCAAAGAATTATAATTTGAGAGATTTCGAAAAATTTCAATGATTTCTTAAGAACTCTAGTGACAACAACTGGTTTTTCAAATTTTAAGAAGCTGCATTACTTGAAGAAAATGGAAAAATTTTGATATTTTCAAATTTCAAATTTAAAAAATACTAATGGCATTAGCTTATTTAGGAACAAATTGCCAAAATGCCTTCAATGTTGCAGAATTTGATAGATAACATTAAATTCCAACAAGTAAACTATGGGAAAACTCCAAATGTCGATTAATTTAGGAAGTAATTGATTGTGAAATCGATAACATTATAGTGTCCGTCTGTGGGCACCTATTCTCTAATTCCTGCAAGTTGGTTGACTTGGCGCCAACTAGCGGTGGAAACTAGGCTTTTTGCCATGAACATACGGACGGACAACAGGTTCACTTTTGAAGTGTGATTATAAAAGAGAGAGATGTATAATAGGCGGAGTTGCATAATTTATCAATTTCTAAGATGCAGGCTTCTGACAGCTGACATCAAATTTGAAGTTAATTAAAATTAAATTTAAATTAATCGATAATTTTCAAAGAAAAGTTGGCGAATAGCTCATTATGTTGACGGTATGTATGCTCTTCGTAATATAGCAATGATGAATCCAGCCGCAGGTCACTTCTAGTCGTTCAACTGGTAATATCATATGTAATAAATTTAATTTAAATTGGAATTTTTGAATTATAGCAAAACTTCAGACCAAAGATCTGTGTCTTAACAAATCGGGTATCCAAAGAGAAAAAGTACAAAAGGTAGACATGTTAGTAATTCATACTATTAATACATTATTTTGATTTTTTTTTCATTTTGCGAACTAATAATTTAGATTAATATGAATTTTTTCAATGAAACATCATTACGAGACTTACCACATTTTTATTAAAACTTTAAAACTTGGAGAGGTTTACTAATTGATCGTTCTATTGACTACACTCGAATGAATAAAATTAATTCAATGGAGGCAACGGCAAAGCTCAATTAAATATTTTATAAATTGAATTTTTTTTTGAGTTGAATAAATAATTTATTTTTTCAAATTTTTATTATTTCATATTTACACCTATGATTGTTTAACCTCCTTTGGTGGAATGATTTGAACTTGTAATGGGATCTTTTACATGGATGTAAAGGGAAAAAGAGTTTGAGAATTGGAAATTCAAGCTGAACAACCATAGGGCATGGTATTTTTTAAAATTCATATTGATTGATATAAAATTTGCAACAAAAATATTTACATTCATATTTTAACTTTTATTTAAGTATAAATATTATTGTATAAATATTTAATATAAATTTAGGATATGAATTTTTAATTAACGTTAAAAAATTGCTTTCAATTAGCGTTTTTTAATATTCTGAATTTAATTGTTTTATGTACAAATTTTGTCTGCTCATAAATTTTTTGTTTAATTTAAAAAATAAAAACTGAGTTTTTAAATTCACAGCGTAGAGTTGATATTTTCCGAAAGACCAAGCTGAACAGTTAGATCTGATAGGACTCTGAATTTTGTCAAATTGCACATAGCTGATGATGTATGTAAAAAAAAAAATGAATTCACCCATGTACAATCTCACTAGAGAATGAAGGAAGACAAAACGCAAAGCGAAATCAGCTATTGGAGTTTGCTTGGAACTTCTTAATTACACGAATATGTCTAATCGGACTGAAACTACTTATAGATTGGTTTAGGGTTAAATATTAAAATATTAAAAATATCACAAGGCTTCACAATGGCTTTGCTGTTGCTTTGCTAATATGTTCTACGTTTCCTCGCATTTTGCTTACCTTCGGCTAATATGCTTAAATATCACAAAAGCATATTTTGCATTTTGCAACAAAGGAGCCTACAATCTGTCTTGATAAAAACCAACCAGCCTATTCTAAATTTTAGTTCAATCGTTATTGTTAGGGAAATATGAATTTTTACTATTTTTTTATAAATTTGTGTGTGATATTTTCATTAGTTTGTTTTTCTTTTTTCTTTTTATATGTCTATCAATTCCGTATGAAGTTTCTATCATTAATCTTCTTTTTCAATTTTATCTGTATTTTAAAAATCGTTTCGAGAATAATGCTACTTGATCTTTATTATATAAGCAGACTGGGTCCAGTTTGGATTTTATTGCATTTATGAATTTTCACTTTTTTGATCTACCAAGCGTATATTTAGAGTTTCACTTTGTGCTCTCCGAATATTGCTTCCGTTATCGCCCTTGTAGGTACTTTAATCTTATAAATCAAATCAATCAATTTTCCACAATTTCTTATAAAATGCGACCGGCATTTCTACGTAGATTGTACATTGAGTTTCTCAATTTTCTCACTTGTTTTTAACTTAACCTAAGCTGAAGCGGTAGATATAATAAAATAAAACGCGATATTAAATTTCCTCTAAATTTAATATCCATTCTGTCTTTTAATAATTAATTGTGAATTTTTTGCGCGATAATGTCAATTTCAGAATATTTTAGTATATTATTACAGCCGATTAACATATTGCTTGTAATTTATAACGAAATTGATTTGAAGCAGATAATCTGTCAATAAAGCATTTCTCTCTTATCAAATAACTACAATAAGCACGAACGGGTTTTAATTATTTACTCGCTTATTCAACTGTGTAACATAGAAAATTACAATAATTAATTTACTAAGCTGTCGGTACGTCGTCACAAAGATAATAATCTAACTTACCGTTACGGAAGTCTAGGACTCAACCGCGAAGTTACCCAAACGTTAAGAAAGTATATTGTTTCCTTCGAGAGAAAATTTTAAATATAAAATTATTTTGTTATAACAATTTTGAGTTTTCAAAGAAAAGTTCCTTATTTTATGAAAATAACCTCTTTGAAGTAATTGTTTCCTCTTTACACTCTTCCACCAAAATAATCATTTGCATAACTTTTCTGTGTGTTTTCGAAGCTATTATCGCCATTCTTTCGTTTCTTTGTGAAGAGACCAGATAATTTGTGACAATAAATATTGTGGACGAAAAACTGATTTGCAACTCTCAGAACGAAAAATGAGACGTCGCCATTACATGATGATAAGCTTAATTATTATCGTAGAGAGTGAGTTATTGTAAAAAAATTTGACGATTTATAGATAGTCCAGATTACTCGATGGTATAAAAGTAATCTTTATTGCCATGCCTACATTTTTTAAACTGATTAACTGTATACTAGAATTTTAAATATCCTTCATATAATACAGCAATTTACATTAAAATAGCAAAAACAAGTTCTTCCATGATACCATTCTTGTAAAATTGATGATTTGTATATAATTTTAACAAGTTTTACTGAAGCTTTGTTTACGTTATAATTAATCCAGGGTTTGAATAACTTTTGAAGATGATTTTTCCAATATCTTGCCAATATTGTCATAATTTAATTGGATCTTGAAATTGTAAATAAAATTTATTAATTTCCTAGTAATTAAATTACCATTGAATTTGAGGGAGCAACTTCACCCAGAGATGAATTGATTGAAAAATTCATCATTTATTAATTCGAGTGTATAGAAAGTGTATAGAGCGAAAAAATCAAACAAAAAATAAACTCATTCTTTTATACAAATTTAAGATCAAACCAATTAACTTGTCAATTGATTTGCACTGTTAAATTTAAAAATCACGTTTACTTTCTTTATTATTATCGATGTGTTATTGGTTCATTTGATAACTAAATCATTATTCTCTTTAAAGGCTATTACGGCGAAAAAACAACTTTTATCTTATGGTGCGCTGCGGGTTGCCTACCACTAGTAATAAAATTTATGCTACTTAGCTGCTGGCTAAGTAGCGACGACAAAAGAAGTTTTGAATTCTTATTTTATGTCCAATAAAAATTTTTAAGATATCATCGCGGGTTGACTAATGTAATTTGTCAAACTTTCGGTGGAGGAAAACAAAATTTACGCTACTTAGCCGCTTTGCAATTCAATAGTTTATGACGACGGTTCCGTCGACACAAGAAAAGACGCGAGTTTGCTAACATGCAAGTATATTATTTCATGCTATCTCATGTGCCTACAAGTTAGAGATAATGGAACTCAAAATAATAGAACGCCCGAAACAAAGGGAACGAGATATCCCATAAACTTTCCAGAAACGAGTCAAAAATAGCAGTTCAGACACATAAAAGAAATGGAGAAAACAAAAAATGCGATTATACTTAAATATATCAAAAACAATCTCTGTCAAGGAAGCCGTTTCCTACATCATTAGCTAACAAATGTGTAATCAATAAACACTTATAGAATGCGTATTAGGGTGTTTTTCACATTTATTTGCTTAAATAATCCGTAATTTCAAATATCCAGAGAGTTGTTTAGCACAAACGAACAAAGGAAAAGTTTCGAAACTTTTCTAATTTTTCACAAAAGAAATTAAAAGTACTTCTAGAACATCCTGTATTAATAAAAAAATTTAACGAAACTTGTTTCGCCTGGGGAAATATAAAAACGATTTTTAGTGTTCTTAATTATATGTTATGTAATTCTTACTAGCCAATTCATTGTTGGAAACGGAAACTGAGCTAAACGTGGACGTTGGAGTCATGTCGGGTGGGACTAAACTTTTTAGCGATGTCACTTCGGCGATTTTTGTGGTTAGTTTTGGCCTAAAAACAGAAGACTGAGCAGGTTTTCTCCTTTACCTTTTTGAATATCACCTGAGAGTGGTAGTTGATCTGGAAGGTTTAGCGCTAAATTTAATAGTAGTTTTGCTTGTGGTTGCTTGTAACGGTTTTCTAGAAGGTTTTAGTTTATTATTAATTGGTTTTGCTTTTGTTTTAGTTACAAATCCTGGTTCGGTAGTTGCTTGCCATTGTAAAACGGTAGGTTTGGAGATGGAATAAATTGAGTTGTGATTGAGCGACGTTATAAACCCAGGTTCCGTCGTTACCTGCCATCCGGGTTTGGTATAAATTCCCGTCGATATGCTGTTGTGCAAGGGCGAAAAGGAATCTGTACTCATCGGTCGAATACTTTGCCGAGGCGGTTGCGTAGGGCGTCGCGACGAATTGTTCGGTTTAGCGTCGATGGGTCTAGATGTCTCTCCGTACACTGGTCTTCCGCCTTGTGGTTTACTAAAACGCTAAGAATTATAGAAGGATATTGAAATTTTCGAAATTACTACCTGGTAGGTTTGGCCTTATGATTTGGATACGATTTGTCTATGCTATTAATACTATGACTAGAAGCGGTGTAAAGTACTGAGGGTTCGTTGTGTGGACGTTGTTTGGGCACTATCACATTGTCGGTGTCGTTGTGGGCACAACATGAACCGAACATAAAGCTATCAACGCACATTCCTATGTGATAGCCTTCCGATTTTATGCATTCCCAAACGAACATGCAAGTCCCTTCCAAGTTGTCAACCCAGCAAGGCTTCGGACTAATTTGGTATGCTGCAAACATTTTAATGATGTTAATTTTTGTGGCAACTTTTTTACTCCTAATGTAACTGGGGCGGATAATCAAATGCCGCACGTTTTTAGTATAATTAACTGTTACAGTTTACGATTTTATTTGCAATGATATTGTAATTACAAGACTAACGAATGAATAACTGTTAGAATTAAATTTAATGTAGTGAAAAAGTAAACCTAATTTTTTATTGGGAAAAAAAGAAAAGTTGTAGTTATACCCTGTCCACGTTGTGTAGATCGAGCGGCATCGTTCGGGAAGACGGGCCAGATTAAAACGGCCCCCATAACCGCCACCCAGAGCATACTTGGTCCTGCAAAATAAAAGAAAATGGTAATTAATTATAAAAAGTAAATCTTATTTTGATGTGTTATATAATTATAAATCATAAATTATGAGTGGCCGAGTTGTGCGAGATCATCAGAGATATAATCTATAATCTTTAAAACCGCGTTAATTGCAATTAGCTGTCTTCGTGTAGTTTAGTTATACATTGAGTAGTTGGTTTGGATCTTGTGGTATGCAAACTGGTGTTGAACAGGTTCATTGGTTTGAATACATTTCCGCACTTTAGCTACTCATCGTTTTATTACTTGTTGATGATGGTAATCGATGCGATTTACTTATTTCTACAGGTCATCATCATAATACAAGTCATCATTATTAAATGTCCAGTAGCTGAACACACACATAATGGTAATACTACAAATTACTGTAATTGTATTCTTAATTTCTCTTGGCGTTTTCACTTGTATTATACTAAGCTCTAAGTTTCAATTAAAACGTGCATATTAAAAATTAGACTACGCTTGATTTATTATTATTTGGACAACCATTACTAAATTTTTTATTGGTTTAATATACTTATTATGCATAATAAATAAAGCGAATGCACTCGAGTATTTTCTAAGTGCCAAAAAAGGAGAACGAGCAGTGCCCGAAGGTGCGCTTTATTTAGGTTTATCGTTGCTATTGTACGGTTATGAATGCTGTAATAAACTTTTTGTAGAAAAATTTGACAATCCGTCACGGACCGTCTATCATGTGTTATATTTATATCGAAATAATAAAATTAACGTTCAGAAATTTCTTCAAAATTATTTTTATTTCATCACCCTGTACATAAACTTTTTCTTACACTTCCCATTTATTCAAGAACAAGAGATGGTCCAATATTGCAATTGTTTCAGTTTACAAAAAACAAAACAAAGTAGAAGTATGCAATTGTTTTACTTTACTGCCACCTGTCATCTTTTTGTTTAACGTTTAATACGGCCCGTAACCGACAATAGAAGTAATATTAATTTTAAAAAATAGTACACAATGTTGCATATTAGATGACAAGGGCGTTTAGATCCACAGGAGCATTTAATAAACAGTTTAATTCCGAAAAAGAAGGCACGAAAATAATTTAGTCATATTGTAATATACGGATTGTACAGAAATGCAAAAACTTGTAAATTAATATTCATTGTCCATTCACATACTAAATAAGTTTTATTTTTCTAAAATTTAAATAAAAATAAAATTAATTTTGATTTATAATCAAAATATAGCTATTACAACAGACATATTGTTATAAATAACATAATATCTTACATATTCGGGATATAAATGCAAATCCTGCAGGTATGAAAGTGTAACAGTTTTAGTTTTTCTCACAACACTTTTTTTGTAGGGTCTTTTATTATTCTAGGGAGTCTGTGTTACATTAATTAGTAATTATAATAAATAAACATCAACTTTTTCTAAGAATTTCATTAAGTAAGTAAAATATTTGCTTAAAATGCTATTACGTCAAGTGGATAAAAACATATTGGTTTTGTACGTTCGAAGAAATATAGTATGTTGTTAGCCCCCTGTCCTTATATAAGTATTACAACTTGTGATCCTCCCTAAAATATTTTAATTTTTTTTTCAGTTTAAATTTTTTTAAATTTAAAACAAAATATAAAATTTTAAATATTTATATTTATGGATCATCCACTCAGGATCATGTGGGAGTTAGCCATTATGAAATCAAGATTATATAAGGAAGATTTTCTTTTTTTATTTGAGTTTCTACTGTATATAAATTTACTTTTCGATCCTCCCCCCCCCCCCCAACACGTAATTGCTAAATACCGCACCGTAAGGATTCGTAAGATTTACCAATACCCCTTCCCCCATAAAATCAGTACGGAATTCTTTTTATATTATACTATTAAATTAAAAAGTATGCGAATGGAATGCGGTTTCCCTGATTACCCTTTTTTATAATCTCAATTTTTTAAATGATAGAAGTATTAAATTTTAATTTTTTTTATGTCACACTGAGAATCCAGAGAATTTTTGCAAGAGGTGGAAAGTAAACTCGGCATTTAACGATTTAATTAAACAATTAAATTAATTTAACTCGTGTTATTTTAATTTAATTTTAGATTTAATTAAACAATAAAATTAGAATTTTTCTTAATTTTATTGTTACACTCAGAATATTTATTTATGTACCCCCGGACTAGAACTGACATTGCTTTCTTATATCTTACACAATTGTGAAGTAGTAACCGTTGGGCCGATTTTATTTATCCTCACCTCGTAAGAAAACTTAAATTTTGCTCTTTCAGAATATTTAACGGTTTTCTATCGCACTTTTGAAGGAAGTGCTCTTAAAAGATCGACAATAACCGATTTTTCATATGATTTATCATAGGAGAAACCATAAAACACATTTTATATTGTGTTTTCTTTCTTAAAGTTATAAAAAATATTGTGTAAACCATACTTTATGCTTTTTCCTATGATAAATCCTAAGAGAAATCATATAATGTAAACTGCGCTTTATGCCCAAATGACCTGAAGGTAAAAATCTCTGAAAATGCTTGTACATGGAACTCGGGATTCCAAAGATTTCCGAGGAACACCATCGAATACTGAACGATTTCCAAAAAGTACTAATGACCAGCAGAGAAATCTTATCTGATTATCTTCATCTCAAAAACACGAAGTACCACTTTTACTGCCTAGGCATTAAAATGTCACTTTTACAGCTTATCAGTATAAAATTCAGCTTCATCTATGAATCACCTGGCGCGACAGTAAAACCGCTACTTTATTACCTGGTTACAGAAATAACTATTAATGTGTGAAATTGTGCGTAAAAGTTGATTTTTGGTGAGTTTTGTTTTAATATTTCCGGCAGGAGGACAACTTCTAGTGTTTATTTTTTCATTTGGGTTCATTAATCTTTCAACAGAAATCTTATGTATTACATTTAATTACTTTTTAATGGACTTTCTAAAGCAAACATTGTTTTTGCAACTTGCAATCGTTGCCTACCTTGTATATACAAATAATTATATATTAACTGAGGGTTAAATAAAAAAAAAACTTAATTTTTTTTCGCAAATCTTGAAGAATTATGCAACTTTGTAATGTAAAACACCTACATAATATAAACATAATAATTGGTTTGTTATTGATGTATATATTAGTCACACTATATTGTAACTCTCTGCGTTTATAACTAGCGAAACAAACAATCTAGACAGTCCTCGGTAGTACAGTGGCAAGTATAACCCAACTGCTAATTGAATTTGGGCGACCGGGGTTCGATTCCCCGCCGAGGAAATTATCTTTTTTTTATATTTAATATAATTAATTTAAATATGTTAATTAATTTTTAATAACAAATTATAACCACTTACACAAAGTTTGTAAACTCAAATCGTATTTTTGATAAAATTTTAGCTTGTTTTGCTTTGTTTACATTCTTTGAAATGATCCCAAGTGTTAATTGCTTTTATTTAATGTAGGGCTGAACCATCAGTTGTAATCACCAGTTTAACTTTACTTTTTCTAAATTATGTAGGTACTACGCTCATTATATATGATATGTCTGAGGCCTAACCCACCCTTATACTTTGTTCTTCCACAGCTATGCAGAGTATAGACTCTTAACAAAAGGTCAATGCACAAATATCCAAGAAAATATAAAACAACAATTTGATTATAAATGGCTACTCTATGGCGAGGTTGAAGTAACTCAATACTTACGACGCGCAGTGGGGTAGAAGAGTATTCGAATGGATTTCTAAAGTTAGATATTATATATTTTCAAAAAAGAAACCTTGGACTGCTTCGGATATAACAAAGAAGCCCAAAAACTTATTAAGCTTTAGATTATAAATAAAAAAAAAATCGCGCTGTTTGGAATTGCAAAGGGGCCACCGAAACATATGAAAGGTTTTGGCTCTTCTGCCCCACTGTTTTATATAAAATTAAAAAATAAAAATATTAAAATTAATTGAATTTTATTACAATTTATCAAAATTGTTGACAGTGTATGTAAACAAGAATAAAGTAGAACATTTTATGCATGATTAAGTTAACCGAATAAAAAAAAGTATAATTGTTTTACGTTGCAGCATATTAATCCAGCTTTTTGTTTCGGAAATGTTGAAGCGGCCTAAAAATTAAATATTATGTTGATGTGCAGCTAATAAAAATGTTTTATTTTAAAAAATGAAGTTATAATAACGTATCGACTTCCTGGTACTTTTGTTAAAACTTAAAGCTACTGCTTATTTACATAACTGTATATTTTTATTTATATCAGGCAGATCATAAAAATATTACCTAAGGTTAAAAGCTATACATTCTAACATTTTCATCTTAGTGCACGTTTCCTTTTCTAAAGCTCATTCATTTTAATTCTATGTTATTATTCTATTAAACAGCAAAGGTTATGCTTACATTAGTCAATTTAAAGATCACCGAAAGTGAAATATTGCAATTTCCTTAATGAAAATGATTAATGTTTTCAAATAAATAAATGTCGAATCTTATTTACATAAGAAATAAGGATTTCTAAAGACTAATGACTGGAATTTCTGTATTAGTGTCGTTTTTTAGTATAATTTGTAAGCATTTTTATCTTTATGACTCATTTAAAGAACTTTCTTATATAATTATCTACATCGTTCTTACTTTCAACATTCTTTGTATTTCGTTGAAAAACTATTATTTTTATAATCACCACATTATAAAATTTTAGAATTACTATTTTACAATAAAAAACTATCAACTGTCCCCCGGTCATTTAAATTGCTATGTTATGTAGAGCGGCCTTTATTTTATAGAACCACTTTGGAAAGATTTTCTTACGCAGGCGGTTAGGCAAGTTCGGCGCGAGCGTTTCGGTGCAAAACTGAAATGACTCGGTTTTATTGTTGAACTTTTGCAATTTATTTCTGTTTGACCGCTAAGATGATTTAGGTTTCATCGCACAATTATCCTTACAGTTAAATTATTCATTCATGATTAATGCATATAATAAATGCGATCAGTTAGATATAAAAATATCGTAAAATATTTTAATACATTGCCAAACTATAAAATAAAAGTCGTAAAATGAAAAGTAGGAGCAAATCTACCGATTAATCAGCATCATTGGTTGCAGTTCATTAACGCTAATTATTCATACTGCTCTGATAATTCCTATAAGCCTAACACTTGATTTTTATGTATAATCTGTAGATAACCATTAGAACGAGTTTTACAATAAAACTACATGAATAAAATAACAATATACGTTCACAACTTTGCAAATAAAATATCAAGCTTCAGCAATTTTATGTATTTTAATGTTTACGCATTAAACCTATATTTTCAGGTCGTTGAAAGAAAAAAAATTATCGTAATTATTACAAATCGGTAAGTTGCTTTATTTTCGATTATTTTCAGCGCAACCCATATAATTTCAATTATTGACGTTGACACTAACCGACAAACCAGGTGGAATAAAATTAGCATTTTTTATAATTTTTCAGGAAAATCTAAAACCGATTGGTATTGCAAAACCATATGGTTATTTAATAATTCAACGGCAGACTGACCCAGCTTTGATAATTTAAATGTTGATCAGTTGATTTTCATTCTCCAAATCCATCTCATTTGGTGAAAATCTATTCAAGAATTTTAAACGTATGCAATAATAAAAAGCCTAAAAAGTTGGTTTTTACTCACATCCTGCTTGGAATTTTTTATTTTTTTCACGGTTTGTAACGCCAAGAAATTATTTTCTTCTTGCTGGTAATTCTTGCAAAAAAGATGATCGATTTCTTCATTAGCACACTTACAGATGTTACAAATCGTAGTTACAACTGCATGTAGGCGATCAACAAGTAACTGAAGTGTAATAAACCCAATTTTTTAATTGCGTTAACCGATTATAAAATGAATAAATAAACAAATTAAATGTTCAGGTATTTTAATTATCTTAAAAGCTGCTAAATACAATACAGAAGAGGTTGTCGCACTTTAAGAAACGCAAGTTTAATTAAAAAAATATGAAATGCTATACAAGTTGTTCCAGTAATTAAAAGTATAATTCATAGTTCAACCAAGAAAGGTCAGAAAATAATTGTCACCAGACCGCACCTGCAACGTCGCACGTACCTTTAAATGATTTGCAATCTTGCAGGGAAACCTCGCACACCCTTCGGATAAAAAATTACCCTGAAAAAGTAATCTGCCTTACGAAATTTTAGGTATCTGGACTTTACAGGGCAGACTGTAGATTATGGATAATAAAAGGTCAGACGGCATCGGGCCGTCCTAACCTTGTAGTCGATGATTTAGGTGGTTGTCCTCCGCAGCAATTTCCAAATTGCAAAATTCGGGATCTGATGGATTCGGTTATATTTTATCGAAACTATAAGAATAGTTTCCCAGAAAAAACAACGTGGTGACCGCGCAGCTTCGGGGTCAAGAGTCAAAAACATAACTTTATGCTTAATATTAAACTTACTAAATCCCAGAAAAATAATGGTCCACATGTAGCACATAGAAATAAATTATTTAATTTACGCTGTATGCTTGCAAAGTTTATAAGAGAAACAACACCTCAAAGTTTGTTAAATATAATTCCAATTATGCTAGAAATAAAATTTTTAGTGTTTTCCAGAGGGTGTTTTTATTGCTAATGTTGCTTCTCTGCATATAGTTTCTTTTCCCATCTGTTAGAGTGCCATCAATTTTCCTTGTGATCAAGACCGACGATTGCGCCAGCTGTCTTAGTTATCACTCTGGCAGTGAGGTGATTTATCTCGTGAAAGCAAGTTTTCCGAGAAAATTATTTCGGTTATTTACCTAGGATTTAAGATCTATCTAGCATGGATCCCAGATTTACTACTAGATTCCCTGTTGCTACTGAAATTTAAGTCCTTAGTTGCTTGAGTTACATGTTTTTGTATGGATGGAGTTTGCATACAATTTGTTTGCCTACACTGAAAAAAAAGTGCTCTCATAGTGATGAATAGGTTCGTCATATTGATGAAAAAATCGTCAATATCCAGCCGATCCACAAATACATGCTATTGATGAACAAGCGTTGATCAATTGTTCTCCATTTTTTGTTTCATTTATAATATGAACCTGTTTATCAATATGATGCACAAGTGCAACCAATTATGATCAACGTGTTCATCAAAATGATGATGAAAATCATTTAAATGACGTTCTCCTTCTACTTTCTGATGATTGCATACGTAATTTTGATGAACAAAATCATTTATATGACATATTCTTTCATCTTATTGATGATTACATTCGTAGTTGTGATGAACAAAATCATATATATGACGTACTCGTTGATGAAAACACATTCATTTCATTGATGAACCATTCGTCGTTCATCAAACTTGATCGATGATTTTATACGTCATATATTGATGAATATTACATCACCAAGATAAAAATGAATTGATGAAATTAAATTCATTGTATTGATGAATCATTCATCATTCATCAAATTTAACCGATACTTTTGAAAATCATATTGATGATTTGTTCATAATTTCGATGAATTTCACTTGATGAACAGCGTTCATCAATGTGACGTACCTTTTTGCTTCTTCAGTGTATGGTATTCCAACCCTATCAATGCTTTTGTCAGTGTCACTTTTATAGTCCAGATACGATGCTTCGGGATTACTATGGTCCAATCGTCCGCGTATATCTAGCAATTTGTATTTGTGTGAATAGGTTGGTAGTTTACTTCAATGTTGAATAATATTGAGGTCAGGACACTTCCTAACTTCCTTAGGGTATTCCTTCAAAATTTGCTTCTGAAACACTGAAAAATTGCTTATTGTTTCGCAAGCTTTTTATTCTTACTTTCTAACTTTTCAGTGTTTTCACTGGTAGAAACATCTAAGAAGTAAAAAATTAAAGGTTGACAAAACTTCCAGCTTTAAAGAAGTAGCCACTTCTATTTTACCTAGTTTCTTGGCAGCAACGGCGCCAGGGCGGCGGGGGGGGGGCACGTGCTCACCCTGTTGCTTGGAGTGCCCTACCAAGTGTCCACCCAAAATTTCTACAAAATATTAATAATAGTATGTAATAAACCGAAATTATTTTTAAAATTTTTGTTTAACTTATAAATTTTGTGTAAATATATTGGGCCCAATTTGTGCCCACCCATTTCAAAAATGCTGGCGCCGCCGCTGTATCTTGGACACCTGAAAGTAATATATATCTTTGAATACTTTCAAAATTTTCTAGGCTTCTTAACCCTGGGTTTTCTTGACTATTCATAAAATTTTAAATTTAGAATTTTGGCAAGAAGATTTTAAGTACTATTCGGAGAAAATTAATAATTTTAACTACACTGTCCTTTTTTACTTCCAAACATCTTGAAAGGTGACATTTTGAATTACCAAAAATGTTAAAAAGACACATGTCAAAATCATTCAATAAGAATTTCGGATTTTAAAATTATATTTCATATAATTAAATCCCAAATCTACCATCCTAATCAAAATGTATTTCAAAATCGCAAAATACGTATTTTTTCAAATCTTTAAAAACACTCAAAAATGAAAATATAGTAATTTTAATTCAAAAACTAAAACAAATACAAAAAAAAATAAAAAAACACGATTTTTTAAGATTGACGAGCAGTAACAGAAAAACTACGTGTTTGAGAGAAAATACGTTAAATACGTTTATTTCAGATTAATCGTTTAGCAATCTGAAATCTTCAATAATTTAAGATTAGTTTAATCATTGTTTAATTATGTAGAAGCTATTGATATTTGAGTACCTACTTAAGTTTGACACACATACACGCCTTAAAAATACAAACTCGTATGCCAGGAAGAAATTTTCACAGAAAATTGAAATATATGCAAATGAATGTTACGATTGCACTATATCGATAAAGATAATTTCAGAGTGCACGATTATTTTAAAGCAAATTTATTCGACACAAAAATTTAATCAAATTTGTTCTAATTTAACAATCAAAGTAGTTTCGATAACAAACAATTTTATTTGCATACAATATAAAATAATCTGTGAATTAAATTTAAAGAAATGAGAAGTCATTCTTGAATGAGCTTATTCATAATTAAACTTTCTCTTAATCATAATAATATAATTTTTGAAAGAAATATGTAGGTGGATATCATTTGCGTGTAAAATAGATTAAAGAAACTACTTTTTTCGAATAATTAGGATATCCTATCCGTGCAAGTTTTTGCACACCATACCATAGTTTTTGTTCAAATTTTTCTTTAATTGGAAATTGTCATATTTTTTCATTCAAAATACAAAACAAAAATAAGAGGAGAGCAAACTAAACACCAAGAGTAATATATCCAGTTCAACCTGAAAACGATATTACGCTTGGAAAAATTATGAAAAGAGTTTAAACGTGGAGACTTGAATGCCAAGTCACGTAACAAACCCGATCATTTTAGCCTTATTTCTCTTAAACACTGCATGATTTTAAAGTTAAAACAATTTTTACATTATCCGTATAATAATCTTCAGTTAACCGTTACATAAGTGTTAACTTGACCACACTCAATAACGTGTTTAGTCGTTATTTAACGAACTTATAGGTAAGAAGAGCGTACTTTCAAATTTTTCGCTGGACCTTCAAATTCAACACAATTTCCATGTCCTACGAACAAGTGAATTAATAGCACCTTTACCGTTTAGGTTTTTTATCAACCAACATTTAAAATATTAAAATTAATCAACTAATTGTGTAACGGTTAAATTTACGTAAAGTCGCGTGATATCGTAATTTCTTTCAAATACTTTTGTGTAACTGTAACATCAAAAAAAGGCGCTACTAATTATATCGTATTGTTCCAATTAATTAATATTACCAAATTTTGTCTCCAAATCCTATGTCATAACATAGTCAAATTTCACTTTTGAATTAAGACAATGTACCACAATGCATCGTTACGTAATCCCAATTAACTTGTACTTTGTTTTCGCCGGTGCTTTAAATTTCACTTCCAGTATTTAAAAAGTAATTAAGAGAAATTTAAACTCTTACCGATAGCTTCTTCATGTGTCATCCAAACTTTTGAAAACTCACAATGGACGATGGGTTTTTCATTTTTACCGCTTATTTTACTTTTATTTCTTCACAAGCAGTAAATTTAACGAACCGTCTAATGATGGTCTTTTACAATTTCGAAAACTAATTAAAATCAGTATCATTGTTAATTTATTTTAGTGAAATCAATTCTTACGTGAGCATAAAAAATCACTTAGAGTTTGCTTTCCGGTGTGTGTCGAACAAGAAAAAGCGTTCGCAAAGCGAATCGAAGTGCGAGTGAGAATAATCAAGGAGCACTGACAACACTCGAAGTTTCTTGGTTTAACGGAAAAGACGACTCGACCTCGACTGAGATTCCAAGATCATTTTAGTTGGAATATCTTGCGGATATCCATCTATATCCATGTAAGATAGTATCACTGTCTTGTCAAAGTTGGTGTTCTCAATAGGGACATGAATAAGAAGCGTTTCATGCATTTCAATGAATTATTGCTTATCCTCGACTCTAAACCACCGCTTCTATTTATCATAATAAGAAGAACTTTTATTATATTTTTAAAATACTCGTGCTTCCTGTTTTTAAACTTATTTTGCTACATACTTGAATTGCATTATTTTCAAACATGCTGTATAATTTGAAAGTCAAATCCCAGAGCTGAGTACAGTACGATTGTATCAAATGCAATTAAAGTTACACAACTTCGAATATGTAAATTTGCCAGGTTTTAATTTTTTTCCGACTAAAAAGGCATTATTACTGCACATGGCATTCAAAATTGTGCCCTTTCTGGATCATTGGCACTTGATCGATTTATTAATAAAAAAAAATTTGCCACCCACTTTATAGATACCAGTTGAGATAAGCCTGTTTTGCAATAACTTTTTAATTAATTACGGAACCGCTAATCAATATAAAAGATTACGTGATAATTTAATGGATTTTATAAAATACGCCAAGTTTCAGTTTTATAAAATTTTGTACTGCTCGAAAAAATGTTTTAAAAACGTTAGCATTCCATCGAGTACAACACAAGAATTCAATTAATTTTTGTAACGCAACGTTTGTTTACAAAAAAACACATATATTTTACCAAAATATCATTTGGTCATTTCATTACAGAGGAATTACAACTCACGAAAAGAATTTTCACTTTCCAGATGAAATCAGATGAGGAAATGCCATAATGACGGAATAAATTGCTGTATCATTAAGTAAACTACCAAATGATGCCAAGACTTCTTGAAGAATTAATAACAGGTGTTTAATAGAAATCTGAGTACCAAAAGATTGAAACAATGCCCAGATGCTTTTGTTGATCAAGAGAGGAAAATATTGAGACGTAAACATTTAACAAAACAGAAATTCGTTAAGAAAGTTAGACATGGACGATTTTAAATGCAAATTTATCCCAGTTCTAGCAATGATCTTAAACTTTAAAACTTAAAAAAAACTTCTGGTACCATCGCTTCGCCCATTGGCGGATAAAAATTCAAATACAGAAGATTTTTGGAAGAATGCATTATCTCATGTTGCCAGCGGCGGCGCCAGAATTTTTTAAATGGGTGGGCACAAATTGGGCCTAATATATTTAGGAGGGGCACACAAAATTGATAATTAAATTACATTATAGAAATAAGCACCTAAAAAATGTTTTCGGTTTACTACATTTTAACAATTTTTTTTAATTTTGGGAGGACACTTGGTGGGGCACTTCAAGCAACAGGGTGGGCACGTGCCCCCCCCCCCCCCTTGGCGCCGTCGCTGCTATGTTCTGCTTTTTCTGTTTTTTGACTTTAATCAGGAATAAGCTCGCTGTTAGATCAAAAAAGTATTTGATTTCGTAAACAATTTTTTTCCCGCTGTATTTAAATTAATGCGAATTTTCTTGTTTTCGGCCAATTATTAGAAATTTCCTGTTTGACATGCAAAATATTATTTTGTTTACCTTGTATTTGTTAAAGTTATACCGAATATGTCTACCACTGCACCTTAAATTTATTTTTTTAAATGTGCTAAAATTTTAATGTTTTACACATTATGTGACCACCTATGCTTAAGCCCGTTTTCGGCCGGAATGCCCAGTCAACGGCCGATGGGATGCCACTTTTCGGTTGCATTTTAATAAGATAAGAAATTTGGAGTTTTGGGAGGTTACAGGAAAGTTATATGCCAGCCTTTTTTTATATTTTAAAAATATCCAATTTGTTGTAAAAAATTTAATACAGAAGAGGGGGGAAAAGCTTAGACAGTTATTGCTAACTAAATTATTTATATCATATTTAATTCACTTTTTTATGATTTCATGACAGAAAACAAAATTTAATTTAAGAATGATGCTAAAAAGGAGAAGTCAGTGAGTGCCTATCAGGCCCGTAGCCAGGGGGGGCACCTTGGAGCACGTGACCCCCCCAGAAATGTTCAGGAAAAAAAAGTTTTGAATTTCGAAAATAAAATAGGTATTCTATTTTAAAGTGGAAAAAGTTCTTTTCCAAATATATTTAAAAACTTATTAGAGAAATTCTACAAGTGAAGAAAGCTAGAAAGGAAGATCTGTGGCGAACTAAGGGAGGGGGCACCGCCCCGGGCCCTGCAAGGAAAGGAGCCCGATTTACGTGAAATTATTATTGAAATTATGAGTTAAGGTTATTGAAAGCAATTATTTGGTAAAAATTTCATTGGAATTTTGTAACTACATTTGAATTACAACAATACTTTCAAAAATATCTAACCTTTAATCCCTTTGACCTTGAAAACTCAAATTTTAGCTCGTCGGAGCTTCGCCTCTTTGTTTACAACATTAAAAATGCCCGGAAGGGAAATCCCCGAAAATTTTACTTTTTACAAATGCCCCCCCTCCTAAAATGGAATCCTAGCTACGGCCTGGTGTTATAATACTGGAAAACAAGTTTTTTTATTAAAAAATGTTGCTAAAAATTTCCTATGGTGAAGAGGCGGTTTATCCACATTCGGGATAAAATATTACTTTTCTTTTTTTAAGTGACCTCTTTTTTGTCTATCTTTTGAGTTGTGAGAAAAATCATGACATTTTACTCATTTAAAAACAGGGTTTAGTGGTCGCTTTACACCCAAAAATGCAAAATGAAAGTTTATAAAAATTCTAGTCAGTAGAACTTAAATTTTATTAAATACGTAACATTTTCAGTAAAGTTATCGGTCGGGGGAGGGGCTACTACTTCCATGATAAGAACAATTTAACATGAGATTTTCAAATACTACAGGTAACGGCACCGGTATCGGTTCGATGTTGGAAAAGTAGAGGAAGAGAAAGAATAATTTTCAGCACTTTCGATAAAATTTTGAATGAAATATTAATTTGGTAGATGAGAAGTACGTTGAAAATATAGAACAAGTTTGCGGTATATGTGTTTATGTAAATGAAACGATTTATCTAGGAGGTTGTCGACGGTTTTAAATAATTAGCGGTTAAGGATTTCCTTGTGCGTAAACAAACAGATGAATGGGAATTGTTGGCAAAGAAGTCATGATATTAACATTTTACTAAGAGTTAACACAACTAGAAAATACCAATTGTCCATTTGTAGAATAATGTGTAGTAGATCTTCGAATAACATGAAAAGCTTCTACGCGTGCAAGCATGAGAAATCGTCTTGTCAATGAATTTCTCAACTTTCTTTATAATGGATGTAGTGGAAGGTAGGTACTTGGTCAATCAGTCTAACCAGACTTTGTTGTTCTTTCTAAACATAAATTTTATAATATAATTTTCCTAAATTGATTGGCTCGGGGCGCATTTTTTAAAAATGCATTTGACACGATTCTCTTGTGTTAAGCAAGCCCTTGTGCTTAATTTTATGTTTATTTTATCATCGACCATCCCAAAACATACCTGACAAACGCTTTCACTAATGGATTTTATTATAATAAATATTATGATCATCAAGGTTGGTTAAATCGATCGATTTAGATAAAATTAACAGATTGGTCCATTACTAGTAGTTTGAACTTATTTTCAAGCAACACTGATTACCTACTATTTTATGAATATCCAGGTCGTACGATTAAACACGGTTCATTTCAAAACACCATAAATTCACATTTTATTAACAAGTTAAACCATTAATTTTATTTATTCAATAGTGGATTCTTTCAAGCAAGTACTTTATAATTGACCTGATACTACACACCGGCACTAAATAATAATCAACTATCAAAAGAAAAATTAGTAGAACTTTGTATAATTAATACTTTTTAATTTTCTAAATTATCATTTACCCGATCTTATTAGTCCTAATATGACAAGCAAAATTCTATGTCATTACACTACCTGCTTATTTTGATTTCAAGCACGGAGATGAATCCGGCCAATTGTTTCATCTTTACAAAATTAAGCTGCTATTTAACCGGCAACTTATTCATTCAATTCGTAATGGAACGTTGCTGATATTAACCCGATTTTACTTCTCAAAATTTTTATAACCTACATCCACCATCGGCCACAAACACCATACAAAAAAATAACGAAACTTTTCGATAACTTGAAACGCTGCAAATTAGCATTTGCATCGTTGCATTTACTGCATTATAACAAACTAGTATTGATTTTTTGGAAAATATACTTATGCTAAATGTTTTATAAACACTGTCACGTTCCATTCGTCATAATTAATAAAAATCGTCAACCAGTTCTTACGTTAAGAAAATATTGAAAACTTTTCGATTGAACAACATCCTGGAATAAGCTTAAAAAATTTTATGAATGGAACCCAATGTATAGTATTATATATTATGTAAAACATCTTCGTGTTTGCTCTGAACTTTTATGTTTAAATTATTTTAATGAATCGTTTGAATATGAATGAATGTAGAATATCATATTAATTTTATTATAATATTATATAAATTATTACCTTGCGAGAATTTAAAAATTAAATTTTGATTTTGATTACAATATCATATGCATAATCTGCATATTATAATGTAATATACATATTGGGGTGGTCCTTCTTTAGGATGTCTGATTTTCAGTGGGTCGTGCCTTAATTCGGTGCCAAGTAGTATAATTCACAAAAAATGCAGTCGAAAAAAACTTTTCGGCTTTTCTTAATAATTTTTAAGAGTTCCATAACGTAGCTATTTCAGGTGACAGAAAATCAATAAATTTACGATTGATATATATTTATTTAAGGTAATTTATGCAATAGTAACTTGTTTAATCAATTTAATTGTTAACAAGAAACTGAATTACCATAAATTATTAAATTTGCATTGTTTATCTATCATGAGAATTCAATTGAATCGAAGGAAATCTTACGAAAACTTCTAATTACATCATCTTAATACGGACATTCGGCAGTTAGGTGCACGTTGGCAGTTTCGTGGTCGTTTGGAAAAATGGTAAGTTTAATTTTATTATTTCAATTAACAGTAACCTAATCAGATAATTATGACGGATAAAACGATGAATAAGATCGAAACATATAATTTGTTAAAGCTTTCTTTGAATTCAATAATTCAATAGTTCTCTGCACAAAATTTGTTGGGGTTTCCAATAAACGGCAAAATGCCGGTTTTGAAAGTTACAGAAACTAAGTTGGTTATCCAATGGAACTGTTATAACAATAAATATCATGGTTGGTTAGATTTTGATCTAATCAGAAAATGATTTTTTGATTTAGACAAAGTTTTTTACTGTCAATTTATTAATTTTTTCAATACTTTAAAGTAAACAAAATGCTATTGTTGGTCTGCTAAAAGATTGTAAATATTTTTTTAAATAAAATTTGTAGATCTAATTCTTTATTGGTAAATAGCTCATTCTGTTGACGGTGCGTGTGCTCAACGTAAATAGGTGCTGCACTTGTTTTGGTGGGCGGGGCCGCTCACAGTTTCTTTCTAGCCGTGCAGCAGCTGCATTAATTATTAAATTAACTTAACAACGAATATCTCGTCTTTATAAATTTATAGTTTTCGAATTGCGAGCGCTGCAGGGATGTTTTTAATCCATATTCTAATTCCAAATCATTGACGCCGCAACGCAAATGATGATGGGTTGGAAGGAGAAAGCATACGATTGACCATACACTTACGATGGGTAAATGACATATTATTTCTTCTTCAACGCTGGAACCTTTAATATTATTTTTAAACCGTGAAAAAAATTTAGATTGGTTACTTTGGTACTCAATATCCACAAAACGGAAGAAACGGCTTCAATTACTCTGTTATTAACTCGAACGAAGTTTAATGTGCGTTAAATTGTTGTATCTCACTAATAATTTCAATTTAAAACTTTCAGCTCCATACGTACAACGCGTAATTGAAAAGTACTTCCTGGATTTTGTGCTAAAAACTTCTTGTGGGACATCCCGTTGTTTAAATGTAACAACCGCGATGAAGAGGGACACCTAAATTATTTTTACAACTACACAAGTGTTGGTTCAATATTTAAACTGGTCAGAAGTGTCAATGTAAATTAAATATGTTCTGGTAGAAGAAGACGACAAAATTAACGTTTACATGTCGTTTACTTGTTCAGAGATTATCTAATTTTGCGTTGGTTGGAAGAACACACATCTGATTTTGTTTGTCGCTAAGATGACAAGATTTTATTGCCTTCTGATTTTGAAATTTTACTTTCCCAAAAAAAAAGAAAATTTTTTTTTTAATTTGCCGATATATTACGGGTACCACAAAATTCAATATCGATCTTTGGTTACTATATTATCTAAGTACCGTTCTGGGTACTTATCGTTGACCTTACCAGACGAGACTCGCAGTCTGATTGTATCTGCATAAATTAATATGTACTTGACCAGATTTCGACTCCGATTTGAAATCGAGTTCTTTTAATTAATTGATTTTCATTAAGAAATTAACAATTTTTTTTAATTGACTTTCTCTTTCAATCGTTTTTTATCGATAATTTGATTTCCGACATTGAAAATTTTATCGGTAAAATTAAAACAAAACTATAAAATTCAGTTCAAGAGGATTATAAATGTAGGAAGGATTAAAACTGAAAATTATAATCTGAATGACAACTTGAGGTTAATTAAAATTGCAACATTTTACTCGGGCGAAAATGTATGACTCCGGGTACTTAAGACTCCGGATAAGACGACCAGTGCGGAATTCGTGTCTTTCATAACTTAATTCATTAGAAATTATCGGTTTTACTGTTAATTTCACGTTATGTCTGCTCACTGTGAAGAAGTATATGAGAATAGAATAAAAAACAGTCCTAAAAACCTGATTTAAGTGCAGTCAAAAATATGCTAAACGTTAAGTCGTGGCTATATAAGTAACGTAACATCAAAGGTTAAACCTATCAAACAAGTTAAGTTACAAAATTAATTACTTAATGCAAAATATTTATGAAACAATCAATTAATAATTACAATTTATAATACACTTAAAATAAATAAAAAATGCAGACATGTATATAAGTATTAAATTACAGGTTTGCAGACATCGTAGAAAATTTACTCGAAATAATCGATCATGACTTCAAAATGGCTATTAATTGGGACAAAGAGTTAATAGCCAGTCAGTTAATATTTATTTAGCGTATAAATGCTATAATAATTTGATATGTTTTTTATTCCGTTAAGCACTTTATATGCTCAATTTCAAATTTCTTTTAATAACACCTTCGGGGTCACTTTATGATATACAAATATTTAATTTGTGTTTTTAAATAAAACCGACAGTCTCCTCCATAGGACGAACTTGAAAGGAAAGAAATTGGTAAAAAAATAAAATACAAGAAATGAGAACCAATAAAGAAAAATCAAAGAAATTTAATATTCACAACATTCAGCATCTGCTAATAAAAACATCAATTTTATGAAGGTATCATAATTACAAGAAATTACCAATTGAAATTAAGATTGCGATATGATAAACTGATCGTATCTTGAAGGCAAAATTGTATATATTCAACTTGTCATAAAAATCGCATCAAAAACAATTATTAATAATTTTGTATGTAATAAATACGCTCGATAGAGATAACCATTGCCGTTCTTACCGAAATTTAAATACAATTAAATTTTTTGTGATCTTCTTACCTAAAGCAATTTTCCATTCAATTTAGAACAGTTCCGCAGTTAACTTGTAAGTGGGTCTTAATGTTAAATTTAAGATGATTTCTATGTAAAATTATTGTTTAAACGTTTGTTCAAAACATTATCAAATTTTGTTGTTATTTTTCAATCTCGATCTCTTCTTTTGTTTCTCTGTGGCAAAGTGGCAAAGTTAAGCGAAATTTTTAACAGTGGCGGCTGGAACGAAGAAATGGGAACGGGAAAAATCAATAAAATTCGTTGAAAAGCTGTTTTTTATTAAATATCTCTGGTTAACCCAAATTTTTTGGGTCAACCAAGACCCACCCAGTCGTTTATAATACATAATAATGTAAAAAAAGATCATGAAAGATCAGGAAAATTTGTTTGTATGTACTACCGTCCCGAAAAGCACACCTTCAACAATCACATTATATCCGTTTTAACAAACAAAAAAACAATGTTAAAAAAATTTAACAGACAAATTAAAATGTGACAACATTACGGGAGAAATTCCTCAATAAATCAAATTATAAGTAATTATCATTTCAAATAAGTCAAATCAATTTTACATTTTCTATTTATTTGATTTATACGAAAGCCCTGCCAATAAATTCTTTATTGTTAATTTTAAGTTACCAATTTTGCAATTAGGGCAATAACTTAATTATAATTTCTTAAATTTATTTATGTTTCATTATCTTCGGATTTTCCGTGAATTACTTCAGTTTTTCAAAAAGTGTATTACACAAAAGTTGTAGCTCGTTAAATTTTCTTTCAAAGGTTTCATTTAAAAATTACAGGCTTTTCAGCAGAAACAAAAAAAGGATAAATTTCAAATTTTATAAAAATAATTTTAATTGGCTAATTTAATCCTTATCTCAAAATTCGCTGATTTTCGATAATAAATAGTTATAATCTAATATTTAAATAATTTCACGCTATTTAAAAATGAAGTAAAACTAAACCAAGCTACGTAATTACGATGCAATATGAATAATAATTGATAATTTCTATGAATTTCTTATTTATTGATTTTGAAACCAGAATGAAAATGAATACGCTATAAAAACTGGTCTGTAGTTTTCTGGTGGTCCGTGATATTTTCAGAAATTTTAACAGGAAGTTGAAATACATAACTAACACAAAATTATTTTTTGTAAAAAATTAAAATTGTAATGAAAAACTTATGTTGTGTTTAATTGGCATATTTTAAGATCAAAAATCAAATGAAACAATTATTTAGTTAAGATTGCTTCAGGAGTTTTTCTACTTCTCCAAATCTGATTTATAATTATATTATGTTACATTGATATCCGTATATTTTAACTATCATGAAATCTTATCCAGTCTTTGTTTTCCAAATTTATATTCGAGTGCTTAATACATTAGATGTATTATTTAAGCAAAAAGCTTTAAACCTTTTGACATTCTATCGCTAAGTAGAATTTTATTGTCTTTTCATTGCTTCAAATTTAATGGGAAACTGTTGAACCGTTACTATTGGAGATTTCACACCTGCATTGCTACTATATTTTGAATTTATTGTATGCTTACAACTGAAAGTGTCAAGGTTTGTCCTAGAGTTTTCTCATCACTTTGCTCAATCAGTCTGATAAAACAGACCGACTGCAACAGCCCCGTATGGGGCTGAAGAACTTGAAATGCTTAGTTAATTCGTAAATTGCTTGGTTGCGATGTTGTGCAGGTAATTGAAATAATTCAGTTTTCCTTCAAAATTCTTTTTAGCATCTTGACTTCTGCATTTTTGTGATAAAAATTGAAATTTGGAACTCACGTCTCGCTGGTAATCGTATAAACTAGATGAAAATCAAACGAATGTTCATTTAAAAAAACAACGGTAAATAAAATGGGATTGTCAAACTACTACCAATTTAATCTTTAATTGGCAACACTCAATTCTGTGACATTTGTATTACATTGTGTTTGAGAAATTCATAATTTATTATATTATTTTACATTTTTAAAGCATAAACTGAAATCAGCTGTTAGATTATACGAAGTAGAATAAATTAGTTACGTGAGTTTTTATTTTATTCCAAAGACAAAAAAGGATTAAAAGTTAATATAAGTAGGTTGAATTAATAAATGTTCCTTAATAGTCGTGCTCGCTTGTTAAAATAGATATCAACGTAATATAATATTATCGAGATTACACCTACTCACTGGCTGCCAAATTGTTTAATACAAAAAAAAGTTTTTAATCGAAGTTACATTTGAAACAAAAACTTAACTCTATACAAGATGAGATAGGAAGATTAAACTAATCTATATATGGAATTGAACATAACAACCTCATCGTAGATAAATTCTGAAAATCATGCTTATGCTATTGTTGGTGCTAATAATGTTCTTCTTTTTTAAATTTTTGTTTGATATGGTTAATAAATGCGAAGAAAGTAAATTATAAATATAGTAATTAAACCGTGTAGGCATTTTTCAGCGTATAATGAATAAATCGGTGGTTGACTAACCAATGCTTAAAGTTAACTAACCATGGAAAAATAAATATACAATTTAAAGTACTTTTCTGCCTAGATAGGTAATAACAAATTAAATGTTTATTGCGACAATAATTTCCAGTACCTATAGGTGTTAAAACGGAGATGTTGTTTATTGCAATCATTTTTTCAAATTTTCCAATCATTAAGCACACTACGCACTAACTTACTTAACTGCTGTCCTGCCCATAACCAAATATTTTGGTTACATGTGAAAGTTCTACTTTAGTAGGAAAAGTACTTGGTTGTGTAACAATATGTATCTATTATTTTAGTGAAAATAACAATTAAGAAAACGTGCGTGTAGTATCAACATTTAACTGCAAACATGTTTTATTCTGTTTTATTATTCAATAGCAAATTACATACAATTGTAAAGTAGCATTCACAAAGAGATTATTAGTTGTATTGTATTGTAAGAGTAGGAAGAACCAATCATAATAAAATTTATATACTCTTTCTCTCTCTCTCTCTTATTCATCAATTTGATTGGGTTTTGCTAGCTCAGCAGCTCTTAAGTGTTTTCGGACCCCCTTTGAATTAGCATAAACAAGAAATTGTTGCTAAATATAGTTTGGTATACCTTGCAGTTATATGTAACCATAGTTATTATATCTTAATGTAACATACCTCGCCTCGAATTTTAGTAGTATGAGAAAAGTATTAAACTGTACCGTTACGTTTTCTTCTTCCAAAAAGCATAATTTATTATCGTACCAAGTTTTTAGTTTATCTCAAAGGATTTTAAATTATTGCGTAACATAAAAATTGCAAAATATACAGGGCATATTTTATAGCCGACGATTTATAACTGACAAAAGAGAATTTTTAAATCGGACGTGTTGCAAGAACTAAAATATTTAACAGTCACATTAAATATTATTACCCAAAAGCTGCTCATTGCAAGAACATTTACACTGAAAAGCAAGATGACCAAGTTCATTACAGTTGACATAAATTTAGTATGAAGGTAATGACGGTAAATTAAGTGAAGCGGCATCATAAAATTTTTAAATTATTATTCTACTTTTTAAAACTTTTATTTTTATGTTTTAAACTTTTATTTATCAGCATTCTAGGTTATGCAATAACTCCATCGTACGTATGTATTTTTCGAATTTAAAACAAAATATTTATTGAGTTCGACTTGCACTTTCTTGCATTTGTTTAATTTTTGTTTTGCAGAAGAAAAGAGTGACATTAACTCACCGAATAAACAAAAGCGCTACGCTACCGCTTTTCACTCGACGGTATTTAAAAAATCATTAATTTCCTGTTGTGATGATGAAAATTTTTTATGAATTACCTCTTAAACTTAATTGTTCGCTATGACAAGTTGTTAATGATGATGATAATTTAACAACCTGTTAATTGATTACTTTATGCTAGGCACTACGAATAAATACCCGCTCGTACTTTTTATCAATAGAGGTTGTTCTAGAAGAAAGTCGGAGAGCAATTTTTAAAATTGACGGTTTAAATATTCAAAAATTGCTTTCGATGAAGTGTTTAATGTAAAAGTGAAAGCAAGTATTTGCTGATACGCATGCTGAAACAATCTAATAATGCACATTAAATTGTTACCGTCATATGCATCTTTGTTCATTATTGTTTTAAGTTATAAAAGTGTAACGGTTTTGCTATGTCCATGATGATATTTCGTAATAATATCTGGATAAGGTTGACAATATGTGAAAATTTGCCATTGTTTCTGCGATATCCTTTATTTATTTCATCACGCAAAATATACCTATCATGTTATTGTTACGTTACTGCTATTATAACAATAATTTCTAAAAGTTCTTCTTTAATTCAATTGTGTTTCTGGTTTTTAACAGCTTTTGCAAGTGCAATGATTGTGCACAGGGTTAACCTGCCCCCGATGCTACATCGGACGAACTGGTAGATCTTTAAAGATGAAACTCTACACATGGAAGCGCAATGTTATGATATAATGAAGTTAAGATATTTTTGACAAGAATATTCTCACGGTCTGTTAACTAATTCTGATTGTTAATTAGACCACACCACTTCGTGTTAAACCCGTGACTAGGTACATTTATTTGTATGTATAGTGTACATAAATCGGCGAGGCTTATACACAATTAGGTTAAAATGAGATACATATTTAATTATATGTGGTTGAGTGCGATGCAATTAATATTTATTTAATTGTTACTTTAAACTGTTAACTGATGTTATTTACACAGACAGGCATAATTACAAGCCATGTAGTAGGAGTAAAAATCTTAGTAAGTACTAACAGTATTCGTTTACTAAATGTAGCTACATAAAAATATTTGGAATATTATGGATTTATTAAAACTTTACGGTTTTAGTTTTTTCAAGTAAAAATTACGTTTCTCTACTAACCGTGGAATTTACTTTCGTGAATCCAATTTGGAGCAGATCTTAATGGTGGAAGATAAAAAATATGGAATACTACTGAAAGTTATAGATTTGCTTTTTGCTTCAATTATTTTTAAATTCCTCGTGCTCAATTTAATATCCGAGCAAAAAACGGACGTACGGCACACAAGTTTTTGGATTCATTTGCTTTAAGTGGTTTGGAGAAACCAATGTATATACGAAAACCGTTATTAAATTATGTCCAGAATGAAAATTGCTACATTGCTAATTACAATTGGCTAATTGGTTCTTATTGAAACTGTAATTACTTTACGTAATTAATACATTATTTCTTAAAGTTAACTTTAATTGATCATGACAAAATTTTTTGACCTAATAATTCGGAAAATTAAAGCTGGGTACGTGGTTCTTCCATTTTTTGAAGTGGAGGTCATGGATTGGAAGAATAAGTTGCAGAAAAATTATGTAAAATGGAGCAGATCTATGGAGTTCCATAGATCTTCCATAACCATTGATTAATTGGCATTACGTGGTACATCTGAAGGTATATAAAATCAAAATTCGAATGTTAACTGATTTGTTATCAAAACTATTGCAACAGCAAGAAATTCTAAGTAAACTGAATTACTAAGAAAATACAGGTGCGGTTAAGATGTGACTTCCGGTTTCAATCTTCTTGATAAATGGTAGATTTTATAAGTGGATCTCTCAGTATTTTTATTTGCATTTTTACTTAACTTACTTTAATTGCCAGTACAGAGCTACCGAGGTGTCATGATGTGACTCCGGTTGAATTACAAAATTTACAGGCTGGAGTATCTGATTTATTGAGTTTCTCTTGGCTTTCATGCTAATTAAAATGATTGTTAACAATAGCAATTATTTGTGCTTTCATCAATCATGAGACTCTGAGCTTTAAATAAGAAGTAGTATGAGGTAATAAAATCGCCGATGGCGCTATTATGAAACAATGTATGCAAGAAAAATGTATACTTTTCAATACAATAAAACACATAAACAGGTAAGTCAAAGTCGCTGTACGTGTAAAGACCTGAGATTGCAATTTTCTGCTCTCCGTAGGTTCTAGTTTCTGATTGCTATTTAAATTAAAACCTTTTTACCTAATTAATTGCTGGTCAAGTGAGTGTCTGGGATAATAAATTTCCTATTTAAAATAAACTGATGAATCTAAATGGCTAACAATAAGGTTCAGGTTAGGTAACTGGACCAACTTTGTATAATTATTATTTCATAAAATTTATTATTTAATATTAACATTTAATTTTTAATTAATAGGACTGCATTACACGATAAAAGTCAAACGAGCATGTAAGTTAATGGATTTTGAAGTTCTTCCTTATTTTAGGTAATATTGGTCCTATTAGAAGGTATATTTTTTATCATTACATATATTATTTTTAAATTAATAGAATTGAATATGACCTAGAAAGTTATTATTATAACTAAAAGATAATTAAAATCACAGCTTAATTTAAGAAAGTAAAATAATCTCTTTTGTAATATTTTAAATTTTTTGGAAAATTGATTCTGAGGTCAGTTGAAAATTTGAGTCATTCTGAAGTTAATAAAAAATTAAAAAACAATAAATTTAAAAATGTAGGTATCTATACATTTAAACAACTGACCAGACAGCTTGAGCTTCTGTCATGAATCACCTATTAAGAAGATCAAGACTTCGTAGAAAAACCGCATGTCACTTTTTTACATAATATTTAAATACACTGTAAAAAAGAGTCGAATTTTACCTGCGAATGTAAAAAATTACTCAATTAATAAGAGTTTATTTACCCTAAAAATGATGTAATTTCATATTACAGGTATACCTTCTACTTTTAAGATATATTTATACTCTTGAATAAGATAAAATTTATGTTTTATAAGCGGCCTATCGGTCGCAATGACCTTGTGATTTATTTTGAAACTAATTTTTGTATTTGTATTCATATGTTAGTGGGGACTTCCCCACTTTTTTTCCGATAGTGCAGGTAGAAAAAATATAAATAATTTAGGAATAATTCAGACATTTAAAATAGAATTATTTTTAAATGGCCATTTATTTCAATAAAATAATCAGGCAATATTATTAATGAAAAATCAAACCTCTAACCTACGATTGAAAAATAATATGAAATAATTCGATATATTATAGGATTTAATTCCCCTAATTTCAACTAAACACAGATAAAATTCTAAAATTGTTTAAATATTAAATTTAAAAATCAAAATAATCAATTTGGTGTTTCCAAATAAAAAACACTAAAAAGAACATTAAATTCACGAATAAATAATAAAGATGATTAACCTTAACAATTTTTCAGAATACTTCAAGGAAAGTTAATAATTTCCTTCTTGCTGACTGAATACAGTAAGAGCATGGGATGGAAAAGGAAAGTATGCAATTTAGTGAAAAGTTGTAATTATATCAATATTTAAATTTGATGTTGGGTTATGGTTATCTGTTCAATATTTAAATTACAGTAATGTATTTTGAAAAATAAATTGTACCCATTTTGTTATTATTATTTTACAATCTGCATGGTGCGAGCAAAATTTTAAAAAATCACAAAATGACTTACCCATCAATAAAAAATTGATCTCCACAAATATTCCATTAGTTATAATTAAGTATTGTCTTCAGCACGATACCACATAAATTTTTCGAAAATTAGCACCAGTTTTTAAAATGCGAGCGCTTTAACAATAAATTAAAGTTATATTTTATAAACACTTAATTTAATATTAGGTTTATAGCCAGCTATTATAATAATTATCATATTTTAGAGTAACTTAATTAACGTAACAATTTAAAAAAAAAACATCAAAATAATACGAGCTTTTTCGATTTGAAATTGACACCTTTTACTTATTGCATTTCTCCTTTCGTTTGTGCTGGAGGTATTAAAATATTTTCCTTGAGGGAAATGTGGATCATATTAGTAATAACTATTTAATTTGCTTTAATTATAGTTTGCCATTGTTCAAATGGTGGAATAAAAATGACCTAATTTTTGTTGAATAAAACCTGATATTAATATAATCAAAGTAAATTATAGCAATTTTCTATCTTTGATACGTACTTAGTGTACCTATGCAAAAATATTAGTTAATAACTTTCGAGTTTATTAAAGACAGAATACCATAAATTTTTAGTTCAATAAAATTGTAACAATATTGTCTAACTTCAATACTTTCTAGCTAATTAAATAAAAATTTAATTAATCAAATTACATTTTCAAAACGTTTACATTTAAAGAATTTAATTTCTCTTCCATTTAAAAAAAAAGTAGAAATTTTAATTACTTGATGAAAGCTTGCCCTAACGTCCTGTCCTGTCAACAGGATTTTATTTTTGATCGATAATTAATTATAATCAATTTCGACGACACTTTTTATACCGCATAAAATTCACAACACGAACCTAAAATTAAGCAAAAAAAATATTGCGAGCAAACCTAATTTATAACACTTAAGTTGTACTTTATCCACCTGAAGAACACATAATAGTCAACTGCGAAGCACGATCGCGTTAAGAAGCTATGATAAAGAAGAGCTCGCACGTCAAAGTCTGCACGAAGAAAAGCAGCTACCGACTGGCTGCACCAACTGCTGCTGATGGCATACATCTTTCAGACAAGTGGGTCACTGGTAACTCTCTCCCAGACACCCCTTAAACGTGCTGTATGCTTCAATCACCATGACTCCATGTATCTCTTTGATAAGAGATACATGTTCACGTTCGATCTGCCAATTCAATTATCGATTTGTTTCGACGATTGAATTATTCGAGTCATCCTTAAGTCATTCGAACCCAACAAAAGGTTCCAAAATCTAATTTCATTCAAATTTGCTAATTTACCGTATAATTGCGGATATTAAATTATCAATGAAAATTTTGATTAAATAATAAATGTGCATAATATTAATCAACTTTTACTGATTATGTTTTGTGTTATAAAAATTAGAACATAAAATTTGCGTGTATTTGTATAAATTATAATTTAATTAACGAAAAAAAATTGAAAAGTTGATAAGATTGGTTGTAGGTTAATTAAATTTTAAATTATGTTTGATAAAATTTTGTATCAATTAAAATGTGTTACAAATTTTTTCGATTTTAAGGTTGGTTGGTGTTAATTAATTATTTCGACTTTTTTTTCGGTTGTCATTTGTTGGGTGAAATTGCACACCTGCACTCCCAGACGGACCAGACGACGCGACGCCCAAACATACAAATAATAATAATAATTGATACTTTCAATTAATCGAGAATTCCACTTGTATCGGAAGATGAGCAGTTTATCAAACAAAGAAAATGTTCTCAGCTGCAGGTGGCTAATTAAATTATCATATATCCTGGAATTTTAGTGAGTGTCTAGGAAACAGACAATGAACCTGACATACATCGTAAGGCAAAAACATATCGCTAGACAATTGAGAAAATTATGTCTGAAGGCTACAGAGATAAATAATCGCAACCACGTAATTAACAACAAAAACAACAGTAACACGGTAGATATGAGCGGTAGTTATGTATCAATTAAGTTGTACCACATGTAATGCAGTCTCTCTTGGACAAAGGGGGAAATTTGGGCTATCCTTGCGGATTTGCATTAAGAGAAAACTGTTATATCCTTCTATACCGGTTGGAAAAATTTATTCACGCATATTACAAGGCGATATATCATACAATTACAGGCGGAGGATTGATTGTATTAATACCAACCTACACATGTCAAACTCCTACAACGCGATTGTAAACACGTAAACTTTAATTTTATATATTTGTATACCTAATACATTATCAACTTCTCACCTCGGATTTGAAAATGATTAATTACATATTATGTGACAAATTTTACAAATTACTTAATAGTCCAGGCGTTAGATATTTTTGAGCGGCAAACCGACATCAATCAACAACACAACAAAAGGAAAAGCATACCAAAAATTTAATTAGCTCCAAAAATGTCATTTTGTGTGAATAATCCAACAAATTGTTAATTGAAACGTTTCTTCTGTTTCCGAACAGGCGCAAGAGGCGCGCGCCTGGGCTTCATAAATCCAGGGGGCCTCAAAATAATAATTTAAATTTTAATTAATAAAATGACAACTGATGTGAGTAGCAAAATTCTTAGAGGGGGCCTCAAAATTAAATTGCGCCTGGGACCTCTTAAATGCTAAATCCGCCACTGGAGACTTGTGTTCCAGCTATTGATGTTAAGGAATTCATTTCCGATGCACAATTAACGTTTGCATGCGTATCGTGAAAACTACCTTCTTCAATTCGACATAGACAGAATATTTGAGTGAAGTAGTAAAAACGCAAAGAAAGATTGTTGTATTCCATAGAATGCTTTCTAGTACAATTTTTTTATATAGAGAGGGCATCGAAAACATTGCAGTTTCATTTCTAACTGTCGAACTCATGTAGAAGACTCTCAGGATCTTGGTGCATCGCACAGGCTCTTTGTATCTGCTCGACCAAGACTGAGCTTGTTTTGTTCACCTAAAAAAAATTAATTTATTGTGTGATGATGCCATTGTATGGTGAAAAATTTATACTTACAGTGTATTTTATTTGTGAAAAGTTATGGAAGCTCCATTGGAGTATTCACATCAGTTTCAAAACTCAATGGCCTTTTGGCAGTGAATGATGAGCAGAACATGCCCTAGATGTATCGCATATTATTAAGTTTATAGAGAATATTTGCCTGACACTGCGCAGAACTAATTCAAGAGAAAGGTATCACTGACCAGTTATATAATCACATCAGTTCTAGCACCTGATTGTATTCTTATCTGCAGACAATGTTCTTAATATCCTGATGGGTCAAAGGCAACAGCCAATGGCTTGAATTTGCTATAATAGGAGACGACGTTAATTTGACGGCATTTCGACGTTCAATTAACGTTTATATTACGTGTGTACTTAACCTTCTGTCTCTGGGACCGGGGGGTCTGGGGGGTATGGAATTATAACTTATATTAAAAATTATAACTTTTTGAGGGAATTGGTCGCTTGAACCTGTCATCTATACTTAATGGATCGGCTTTTGCTTTCAAAGAGAAAATTCCGCTTTGGTCCTAGACAGCAAGAGAAACGAATTTTTCAATTCAAATTTTGCTCTGAACAATTAAGCATTGTAAATTGCGGTAAACGTTAGTATTTTATGCAACTAAACTTTCTAGAAACGCGAACAAAACGCTATAGGAATACAATAAAAGTTACACCCAAGCTTTACCAACTGGAAGGTACTCAACTAAGTATAAATTATACTAATTACGATTTTGAATATACCAGTAGTTTGATAAGATCGCAATTTGTAGGTGTATGTAAATAAGAGCGTAACAATGCATTCGTTTTAATGTTCATGCTTCAGTATATGGATCGTTTAATTTTCAGTAAATTTTCAAATCCGATTGTGCTGCAAAAGTTCATTGTTGTAACTTTTATTACCAACACATTTGGTCCATTATCTCAAACTACATGGGTTTGCGATCATAAAAGTTATTGAAAAGAGCAGGTAATAATCAAGTTATGCTGAGATTTCAACTCCAATCGAAGGTGCAACAAACTTATAAAACGTTTTCACCTTCGAGGAATATTTTTATATTTTATTAATCATCGCGTAAAGTCCGCACCGTAACAGTCATTAAGGAAGAAAAAATTATTTAACAAATTAATCGGTCGATTATGTAACCGGAAAATGTGTCGAACCTAATTAAATTTCAACTTTTCTAAGTGACACTGCTGCAAAGAAGACATAAAAATAAAGAAGCGTTAACTTTCTTTAAAAAGTAAAACAGAAAGCTAATATGAAGAGTAAAAATTGTAAATAATAAAATGAATAATTCAAGTGTAGTCGTTAATGTGGTTTTCCCTTTTACTGCTGAACCTGAAACTTTCAAGATGCATTTTACTTTAACTTACAAAGCTTTAATAAATTAACTCACTTGATAATCATCTGAAAGAAGATCAGATTGAAAGCTCGTGTGGAAAATTATTACTCCTTAACAACTTTGTATTAATTGCTATGGTATTCGTATAGATTTATTAAGATTTTTCTATGGAAAATTAAATAAGTGAAATTATTACATAGGATGTAATTATTAATAATATGCTTACAAATTAATTATCAGCTAAGCTAATTCTAATGCATGTATTACACTATGCAGTATAAGAAACTGTACAGTCGAAGCTGTGCTGAGTTTGAACAATACCATCGATTAATTGGGTATTGAAGAACTGTTAAAATTTTTACAATGCTTTATAACAAGTCTCATTTAATTTTTCTTTAATTTCTAAACTTTCCAACAAGTTTCTTTCTTTCTGTCACATCTTAGCGTTCTTTTATTTAATTAAGTTATTGATTACCCAGGGTTTTTTCAAAACAAGAATATCTCTGTACCAGCTGTCGACTGACCGTAAAATTATTAATTTTAGTTCTCGATTAATTCAATATTTACTCTTATAAGAAAACTGGGAAATTAAGCAAGTCGCACTTCCTGGGCAAGAACTATTAGTTTAATGATATGTTGTGTGTTAATTAACTTAAGTCATTGGTTTTTATTTTTTTTTAATTATACAGTATCAATTGTACTGAATAAGTAAGTTATTTTATTTCTTAAAATTTTATATCCCGAATAATCGGTCCGTGAAAAATTTGTTTCTGGGCTATCGGAATTTTTTAACTTTTACCTAGACACTGGAGCTCAAGGTGGGCTGACAACCTCTTTCGGGTTCTTCCTTTGTCTTAAAATTTGAAACCTAAAGAAATCACTTCGATCACAGCCTTGGGTAAAACTATTAATTGTACAAGTGGAAAAGATAAGCAACCTTAAGGAAACTGAAATTGCAAAACTAAAGCCAAGATGACTTACTAGTGATTATTAATGGGGTGGTTTTTTCATAACCCGACCAGTTAATTATTTATTTAATCAGAACGAAATGTTCTAATAAGATTGCGTATCTTAAACTTAATTAATAATCAATAGTAAAATTTATGTAGGTACTATAAAATATAATATACAATAGGGATTTTTTTCAAGACCGCCTGATATACAATTTTTTGTGTGCTCGTTTGTATGTTGCTAGCAAAAAATCAAAGTTAATTAACACCTTCGACTCAATACAGATGGTTTCATTATCATTTGCTTAAGTGTTTTTAGTCTAAAATCAGAATATTAAGTTTCTTTTTCTAAATTTTGCAACAAAGTTGTCTAAAGTGTACCATTATAAATTACAGCTTAATTATTATTGATGTGATTAATTAATGAACAAGCAATGCTTATCGTGATCTCATGATCATGGGTGCGGATACGTTTAATACTGCTATATTTTCATATAAATAGACCGAACCTATTTTGTTCCAAAAATTTTATATTTCAAAAAAATAAATAATTTTATTCCCAAAATTCAGTTTATAATTGTCGTCTTGTTTTTTTCAAAGTTAAACCGTCACTTTTTGCGTACGCAATATTGTTTCAAAGCAAAGATAGCCGCCGGCAGTAAAGTAATGTTAATAAAAAAAATTCGATTTATGAAAAAATCGCAACTGCATGTAGTTTTATTTGCACACCTACTTTGCAAAAAATATTCACATAATAATATATTTTAAAATGTTTCAGTTTGTTTTTGTTTGATTTTCAACCCAAGTTCAACGGTTGGAATTTTTGTTTTAATATTTGCATACTAAGATCATTGAGCAAGTTATAGTTAATAATTTTAGGTGCACTGATTACAGTTATAAGAAACTTTAAATTTAAAATGTGCTTTTCTTTAGTATTTTTTTCATGTTCATTTTTATCTGGTACATATCGCTGATGTTGTATAAGGAGGAACCTCCACGCCTTTGTGGTAATAATACCGGGCTTATTAAATGCAATCTGAAATCGGAATCTACCTCGAGAAGTTCGTTTATTTTTTAATCTTTAACTGAATAATTGGATGCGGGGGGGGGGCGCATCCTGAAATGAAGAACGAACTTCACTTTTACTTTTTATGATGGAGTCAGCATTTGGGTTTTTCAATGAATAATATGCAAACGATTATGAAAATGATTTCTATTTGGTTAAATCAGTTTCGTTTCTATGAAGTAACGTGAAGTGAAAGTAAATCAAAAACCAACAAAAATGCATGTGTCATAGGTATCTTCTTCATCTACCCAAACCATAGGGCAAAAAAATATTATTCACGAAAGTGATTCATCCAAATAAATTCCAGTGCATCTTATTCACATCGGAGATTTTCACACAAAGACTGTTCACAAATTTAAATTTTGGGAGTGGACGTCTGTCTCATTGTATTTATTCGTTCTGATAAATTTGTACATAATTAGCAAGATTAATTAATTATTAAATGTAAAATGAGTTAGAAAACCGTACAAAAACAAAATCTTATTAACTCATTATTAACTTATTTATGATTTTATATAAAAAAAAGAAGATATATAATAAAAATTTAAAATGTACAACACACCAATGATTTTTAAAAGCGCATATTTTTTAAATGTAGGTAACTATGCAAGTTAGGAAGTAGAACAACATATTAATTAAAAATAGAAAATATTGCAAATGTAATTACTTTCTAGGAAGAGATAATCACATTTAAAGAGTTTGCGAGCAAGAGTTTCTATCGTTATTGATACAATTAATTGAATTCCTAAAAATAAAACAAAGCTCTTCTTCGTGCATTGTCATTGAGAGTTTGACAATATTCTAAACCTTCTGGTCCTTCGAGCCTGATGGTCACATATTGTATCGTTTTGTTTTGAAACATCCTGGGTGCTAAACAATCCTAAAATTATTTTTATCACACCATAAATTGAATAGCTGTTTTTTCAGGGTTATCTAATTGCTACTCAAATAATTTTAAATAATTGAATCAATTTCATTCAACGCAACTTCTATTGTAATTGCTTACACACTGTAATTCTTTGGTTTAAAGTCATTTCACACCTTCTTTGTTCGCACAATAATGTTTTCTTAAGTATTATGTAACTTCCTACGAGATTCCAACACCGAGGAAATATTCCATTACTTCTTCTAGTACGAACTGACTAACAGCCTTTGCTTCAGCAGTCAGAACGTCAGCCTGCCACGCAAATCCACCAATTGGTACCAAGTTTAAACTGGTACAATCCGGGAGGTCTGGGGGGTATGAAATTAACGGTCTCTAATGGTCTAGAAATTTGTGGGAGATTTTGTACGCTTTGGACGCCAGATATTTTATTTCTATACATTTATTTATTTTATTTTATTTACTCCAATACTTTTATTTTTTATTATACTTAATAAATTACTTTAAAAAAATCAGTTTTTGGTTCATAATATTCGTGCTATAAAAATCGTAAGAAAATAGTTCCTTGTGCTATTAATGACCCAGTTTTAAAATAGAATTTGAACTATCAATGTGGTCGTACTATTTTTATTTACACACAAACGCATACAACATGAAAGTCACTGGTCTGACGTTGTTATTAACAAATTTTATACTTCAAGTTTCCGCATCCAACATTTTCATAGGTAAATCAATTTTTTTGAGTGGCTGTTATCAAAGTGTGTAATTTAAGGTGGAATTTTTGAAAGTCGCAACAGCATGGAGGAAGTGGCGTTCGAAGTGGCAATCGATATGGTTAACAGTAGGCGTTACTTTCCGGGAAGACATCTTAAATCTTTAAAATTTCACATCCAACGAGATGATGTTATCGATGCTCAGAAAGCTATTGTGATTGATCACAATTGGAATAAACCTTACAATGCAATACAAGGTGTGTGCTCGCTTTTGCAACACGGTGTAGTGGGTGTTTTCAATTTATTGACTGACGAAAATGCTTATGCCGTTCAATCGCTATGCGACAATAAAGAAGTTCCCGTAATACAGACCAAGTTAATTTACGATTACCACCAAGGATGGAATTCCATTAACCTATTCCCGCGGTCTTCAGTTTTAATCAAAGCGTTTGCCGATGTAGTGCGACATTGGAAATGGAAATCTTTTACTGTATTGTACGAACAACACTCTGACTTGTCCATCTTGTCTGAAGTGCTTAAATTGGATGATTGCAAATCTCTTCTCAGGCAGTTGACAAAAATAAATGACACTTTCATGTAAGTACTTGTTAAACTTAAACCTTCCATTTGTTTCACTTCCTTTTTTTCTTCAGAGAATCACTGAAGCTGGTACGTGAATCTGAACAGGTCAATTTCGTCCTATATTGTTCGACCGAAAGCTTATGGAGCATGTTTGAGCAGTTGCAAATAGTTGGATTGATGGAGTCGGACTATAACTTCATCGTGTTAAATTTGGATATGCACATGATAGACCTTCTTCCATATCAATATTCCAATGCCAACATAACCTTTGTAAGTCTTCCCTGATCGCAACTTAGCCTCAACTAATAATATTAATAATTCAGCTGCGTCTCTTTAATCCTTTAAGCAGAAAAATTGTGCAAATAAACACGGCTATACGATCCAAACAGATAGAAATTGGACTTCCAATTTGGGTCTCAAACCAACAATCAAATGACACCAAAGTACCAACCAGTACATATTTATTGATTGATGCAGTGATGCACTTTGCAGAAACATTCCGAGGGCATAATTTTAGAGAACGATCACTGTCTTGTAATGGAACCGATAGCTGGGAACATGGAAGCACCCTTTTCAATTTTTTGAAAACGGTAAGAATTTCTCGTTATCGGTTATGCAACTCATCAAACCGCAAAATTGTATTTTTCTCTCTTTAGCATACCATGCAAGGCTTAACAGATAACCTAGAACTGGATCAGCATGGGTATAGGTCTAATTTTCGCTTGGAAGTTGCGGAAGTTACCAAGCAGGGGTCTACACAAATTGGTTATTGGAATCAACAGAACAAATTAAGCATCGATACAAGAAATGCATCCAAAAGTGATTCGAAACTTAGAATGTCCGATTTAACACTGAAGGTTGCAATCACTCTGGTAAAATTTATACAATTAATTAGAAATAAACTTAAACATTTTAATTAAGGCAACACCGTACGCCATGTTAAAGTGCACCAGCACAATTTTAACGGGAAATAAGCAATACGAAGGGTTCAGTATCGACTTGATACACGAACTTTCTCTTCTGGAAGGCTTCAACTATACGTTTCTACGGAATCCAGATGATAGAAATGGAAATTATAATCCTGTTACTGGAAAATGGGATGGGATGATGGGAGATGTACTCTCTGGAGTAATTAATTACATAATTAAGTGTCCAAAATTCCACTTTTGTTTTTAGGTAGCTGATGTAGCAATCGGTGACTTAACCATCACCAGAGAGCGTAAGAAATTTGTGGATTTTACATCCCCCTTCATGCTTTTAGGAATACAAATGTTGGTTACCAAACCAAATAAAGCCGAACCAGACTTCTTTTCGTTCGCCGATCCGTTTCATTTAGAAGTATGGATTTTAATCATTATGACTATTCCAGGAATGTCGATTTCTTTCTATATTATTGGTCGGATTTGTCCTTCCGAATGGTGCAATCCTCATCCATGTAGAGAAGAACCGCAATATTTAGAAAATCAATTTAACATGACTAATTGTATTTGGTTTATAGTAGCTAATTTGACCCAAGAAGGAGCAGAAGTAGCACCTAGGTTATTTGCACCTAATGAAATTACCGCTATTTTAATTAGTAATTTGCAGAGGTTTATCGACCCGGATACTTTCTGGATTTTGGGCATTTTTCATTCTAATTATTGTGAGCGTGTATACAGCTAATATGGCAGCCTTTCTAACGGCTGATAAAGTAATCTGGCCGTTTACTAACGCTCAAGAGTTGGCACAGAGAGCTGAAAAATTGGGTATCAAAATTGGGGCTGTCGCGAACGGAACGACGCATAAGTTTTTCTTGGTTTGTATTTTTACAATTAACTGTTTGGTTTATGATTTGCTCATTTTAGGAATCCGATGATCCAATATACAAGAATATTGGATTAAATATGAAAAAGAATCCTTCACATTTGGTGAGTCACTACGAAGAAGGTGTAGATCTAGCGTTGGAAGATGATAAATATGTGTTTTTCATGGAATCTTCTACAATTAGGTTCATAACTCAACGTAAATGTAACTTAACGGAAGTTGGGGGTTTTCTAGACCACAAATATTATGGAATAGCAATGCAAAAAGGTAAAATTAAATCACGAAGGTACGTACGCTTCTTATTTACGTTTACAGATTCAAAATATAGAAATACATTGAGCGCTGCAGTGCTAAAATTAATGGAAAAGGGAACAATTGATGAACTGGTGAGGATATGGTGGGAAAAAAAACGTGGTGGTGGCCAATGTGTAGTAAGTATTAAAAAAAACAATTAAATACATACATTTGGATCCAATATATTAATTTCTGAATTTTGTAGAAACCTACAGTAGACGCAGCGCCTCCGTTATATTTTAAACATGTTTCCGGAATATTTTGGATTACCTTTGAGGGCATTTTATTTAGCTTTGTTTTGGTTTTCGTGGAAGTTATAATTCACATAATGAGAAAGTATAAGAATAATCGACAGAGACTTAAGGCACTTAAAGAAGATTTGCTGTTCTATTGGAAATTTAAAAAATATACAAAGAAAGTTAAAAGTACTAGTTCAAATGACAATTGTCAGAAAAATGTAGATAATGTATAGTATTTAGTAAAAACCAAAAAAAAATGACTTTACTTGTTTTCTATTTATCTAGATTGATTTTTTTAGTGTAATTTTTGTCGAATGTTGGACGGTTCTACTAAATTTTCCAGGGAGTTTTCCTTCGGAATAGTAATACTTTATTTCGATATTTCAGTAAATGTTTATTATTTTATACTTCTACTCCCGGAATGTATAATATTATAATTATATCAGTGTGTATCCCTATATCAAAGTACATACATCCGATAGTTATAAACAAAATCAAATTAATGAAGAAAGAAAAAAAAATTAAAAAAACAAAATCAACTCAACTTAGAAAACTATCTGAGCCAAAATACAATATTTTGGTTTGGTTTTATAAATTTAAATTATGTAATATATTTGCAATTTTTCAAACATGTAAATGAATTACTACATAAATAATATATAAAACATTTTCACATGTTAATAACTTAACCAATTTAATATTGTGGTTTGGTATTGATTTTTATACTTATCTTGGGTTGATGATGCCCCAAATGTCTTGACTTACTAAATGTTTAGCATCACTGTTACGGAAGTGCATTAACACCATCATTAAATATAGCATTCTATTATTATTGCGTTGGTCAGGTCCCAATAAAATATGTGCGTATGTTGCACACTTCTGCAATTTTATATTGCACCGCTAGTTATCAATTAAAATGTATTTCTCTCATATTTTTTCCAATATTTTATTGTTATTATCCTTTTCTGGACAAAGCTGCTGCTTAAAATTACCTATTGGTACGTATGGGACCTTACATGTATTTCAACTTTATGTTCTTTACTTTATAGGAGGTATTTTTGAAAACCATCCTTTGGAAGAAGAAGAACTCGCGTTCAGAGCTGCAATTGATATATTAAATCATGAAAATCTTCAATTCAGCTACACATTTGAAGCAGTAACTGCTAGTGTTGTACCGGAAGATATTATCGAACCACGATATAACAAAACAATTGGAGTTAACTGGGAGAGGCCGTATACAGCTCTAAGAGCAGCTTGTTCCATATTGAACCAAGGAGTTATTGGAATTGTGTCACCATCGTATGATAATAATGCTAAAATTATTCAATCTCTTTGTGATACTAAAGAAATACCTTTTGTACAAGTAGTTGCTGATCGAGTGCACGGACAAGATTGCTGCTCCATTAATATTTTTCCCACCGTACCAATGCTGTCAAAATCTGTTGCTGATTTAGTGATGCATTTTAATTGGAAAAATTTTACCATATTATACGACTCCTTTGACAACTTAGGTAACATTGCTGAATTATTAAAACTCTATAACAAAACAGGCAATTCGGTTACTCTTCATCAATTGGAAAAAACGAACGATTTGGGCTACAGGTGATCTTCCATTCTCTTGCCAACCAGATGATAATCATTTTATTTTAGAGAATCCTTCATGAAAGTTCGTTCCACTGGGCAAAAAAACTTTGTGGTCCACTGTGATGTAGAAAATTTATTCGAAATTTTACAGCATGCCCAACAAGTGGGGCTCATTATGAAGAAGTACAATTACTTCATAATGAATTTAGATGCCCACACCATAGACTTTCAACAATTTCAGCACAGCAAAGCAAACATCACTGGAGTAAGAAGAATTCCTTTTAAATGTTTACTATTAAATTTTATAGTTTAGGATTGTGGACCCTGATAATCCAAAGACTCTAAAACTTGCTCAGTATATAATAAAGCAAAAAATTAAATTAGGCAGAAAAGTTAGTACAGACTCCACAAAGGCAGCATGGAAGATAGACACTGTGTCGGCGTTGATCGCAGACGCAGTTACACTTTTAAACAACACTTTGACAGATATTGAAAATCTTAGGGTCAAGAAATTATATTGTAACTTAAGCGAAAGTTGGGAACATGGAAGTACATTATATAATTTCATGAAAATGGTAGGTAACATTTCGATCCGCTCACCAATTCATTAATCCCAATACTTTTTATTTAGAAATCATTTGAAGGTTTGACCGGTGTGGTTCATTTTGATCACAGCGGATATCGAAGTGATTTCATGGTAGATGTAGTTGAGCTTCGAGATAGTGGATTTATAAAAATTGGACATTGGAAATCTACATCTCGGTTAAAAATTTTTCGTCCTCCGCTTGAAGAAAAAAAGAAAAGTTTGGCCGACGTTTTTCTGACTGTTTTAATATGTTGGGTTCGAATTTGTCATCGTGGTGTTACTGTGCATTACATTTGAAACTTTTAGTCAGAACCATACGCTTTTTACAAGAACGAAAGTCGACTCTTAGAAGGAAACGACATGTTTGAAGGTTTCGTAATTGATATTATTTACGAAATTTCTTTAATGGAAGGATTTAAGTACAAGTTGGTACGTAATGTAGATGATAAAAATGGGGATTTTAATCCAACCACAAAAAAATGGAACGGAATGATTGGCGATCTTCTGCAGAAGGTAGGAAACTTTAATTTTTGACTTAAGCCACGCTACCAGTACGAAATTTTCAGAAAGGTGATATAGCTATTGGTGATCTTTCAATTACCAAGAAAAGAAAGGAATACGTTGATTTTACCACTCCATTTATAACATCGGGTAATTTGCAGTTTAATTGTGAATTTGATAATATGAAAATTTAAATTTATTTTAGGAATTCAAATTCTGATAAATAAACCTAAGCAACAGAGACCCAACTTTTTTTCATTTGCTGACCCATTTGAAAAAGAAGTATGGGTTTTAATTGGACTCTCATATTTTGTAATGTCCATAATGTTATATATTGTAGCCCATCTAAGTCCACGCGAGTGGGAAAATTGGGATCCTTGTATCGAAAACCCTCCGTTCCTAATTAATCAATTTAATTTTAAAGATTCTTTATGGTATATATTAGGCTGTTTCATGCAGCAAGGTGCTGGTGATCTCGCTCCAAGGTTTGTGCAAAATAAAAATTTTTCTTCAAGATTTTAATTAAAACCTTCAGAGGTCCAGCCACTCGTTTGCTATCAGGCGTTTGGGGATTTTTTATATTGATACTTGTTTCATATTATAAAGCTCAGCTTGCCGCTTTTCTTACAACCGAAGTCAAAGATTTGCCCTTTCATAATACGGGAGAATTGATACGTAGTGCAAGCAAACTGGGAATTCAATATGGAGCTGTTGCTAATGAAACTACCCACATCTTTTTTCAAGTAAGCAAGGAACCCGCTTTTTAAATTATAAAGTAAAATTTGCAAGTTTTAGAATTCGCCGAATGAATTACATAAAGAAATTGCTAACTATATGAACGCTCACCCAGAAAACATGGTTGAGGACAATTATGAAGGATATTTAAAGGTAGAAAAAGGAAACTACGCATTCTTCACGGATTCCGTTTTTGCCGAATTTGTCACAAAAATTGTATGTAGTATGACTACAATAGGAAATCCTCTCAATCAACTAGATTTTGCTATAGCAATGAGAAAAAGTAAGTTTTTGTAACCTTAACCATGAAGGAAAAACTTTTAGTTGCAGATTCACCATATCGTGGTCCGCTCAGTAGAGCAATTTTAAAGCTGAAGGAATCTGGTCGAATTTCAGTAATGCAAAAAAAATGGTGGGATGAAAAATTTAAAGTCGGAGAGTGCTTAACTTCTGAAGAGATAAATAAAATTGCCCCACCTTTGAATCTTTTTAACGTAGCTGGAATTTTTGGATTAACAATTGGAATTATTCTATTTTCCTGTTGTTTTGTATTTTTCGAGCTTGCAGTCGATACTTTTCTTAAAGGTTATCGTAGAAATAGAACATTTATGAAAGATTTTAAAGAAGAATTAAAAAATAATTTAAAGTTTAATGAAGTTAAAACTGTAAGACCACAAAGTGAACCTTAATTTATTAAATTTCACTTAAATATATAATGCCCACCTTATAGCAATAGCTTTGATGTTCTTTTTAACAAATACCTTTAAAAATTGGTTAATTTGATGCTATACTGCTTCCCTCTTAAAAGTCATGGATCTACAGTATTTAAAACCATTTTTGGTGTCAACCTATCCAACATTTCTAATATAAGCATCATAGTCAATCCTTGAGTCCACTCTTGGACTATCAGCACTTAACATTTCATAAGGTTAATAAAAATCACGTTAGATGCACGTTGGTAGGTTTCTTTGTTCGTTTGGAATAATGGTAAGTTTAATTTTATATTTTCATTGCCAGTACAAATCTGATGAGATCAGATGTGTGGGAGTATCTCTAATGATGTTATAAAGGATGGAGTTCTTTAAGTGTAATGTCTTCTTAACCAAAAGTGATATTGTCCTTTTTCCCCTGTACTTTGGATTTAAATGTTAGTAATTAGGTTCTTTCTGATTCAGATGAAAGGTAGACACTTTCGTTTTGCTCGCATTTGGTTTTAATCTCCAGGTTTTGTAATATTCGAAAAGATCACATATATCTTGTGTAAGATACTTTCACCTTCCTCAAAGGTCTTGCATTGGACAGAGAGAACCTCTTCATCGGCATAAATGAATTTTTCAAATATTGTTTCAGGTTGATCGTTCGTATAGAGATTAAACAAAATCGGTGATAGCACCGACCCTTCAGGTAAAGCATCATTTAGTTTCATCCAGCGACTTGTTTGTTCGATTAGATGCAATAGAATTTACGTAAGCATTGTATTTCATCTTAGATGACGTTGAGCAGCATCCTAGGTTTGGTAACATGATCCATGCCTGTCTACTTGAGTGAGTGAAGTCCATCTTTTCGGTTCTATTAATCCACTTTTTCTTTCTTGGGTTATTAATGCTGGGTTTCACAAAAGAGGTTTAAAATTCAATCTAGGATTATAATATTCAAACAATATAACAACAATGCATTTTCATTGTTGTAACTATGGTTATAATTTTAATCGTAGTTTAAATTTTAAGATACTTTTATGAAACCCACCATAAGAGCTTCAAATAAAACTTGTTCGATATTAATATTACCAGAAAAAAGTAAAAGTGAAATAGAGTATTAAGTAACTAATTATCACAAGTACTTGGCGGTGTTGTGAATGAGGAAAATCATTTAAAACTTCTCTATGAATACCATTAGAAGATGCTATATTATTCGATATAAAGTACAGATCTGGATTAGAGTATGCACCCCAAGCTGTAGATCGAAATGAGTTACGATCTTTAGCGTCGAAAACTAATCTAAAGGTGGTTTGGAGACATTAAATATTCCAATGTTTCTCCATTATGGTCTGTGAGGTTATAGCCCCAACTGGTATGATGGCTATTGAAATCTCCCAAGTATAATGCAGGATGTTCATAGAAACTCAATGTTGAATTAAACCATGCAGTTCTTGGTGGTTTATATAAATATGTCTTCTTCATTTCTTGTAGCTGTTTTTTGCAATAATAATACATCTATTTCATTATTATACGATATTTGAGCCAGCTTCTTCTCTTAAGGTGCCATCTCCTAAAGAAGGTTGGCAACAATAACGGCAAATTCTTCCCTGTTTTGAGCTGTTCTCAACAGTGTATGAGTCAAGTCCTGCCCAATCTCTAATGTTCTTTAGCCAGGAACATTGTCTTCGACCCGGTCCTCTTTTTCCTTCTATCTTTCCCTCAATTATTAATTTGAGCAGGGAGTATCTATCATGGCGCATTGTGGTTAGTAATTGTCTTTCTCTTCCCATTCTTTGGAATACCTTACCCTTCGTCACATGTTCCGTCGATATAAACATCTTTTCTCTGGTGCAGGCATTTTTGTAACAGGACTGAGAGCCCAAAAAGAGCTTCCCTTTCGAAAACCAAATTGTTGATTGCTGATGTCTGCTTCACATCTGTTTGTGTATTATTTTTAGGAATATCTTCAGAACTTGTCCCATTAGGCTTATTAAGCGGTATTGATCACATTTGTTTGCATTTCGTTTTTTTGGAATGGGGATGAAAATTGACTCGTGCCAGTCTCCAGGTAGTTCCCCCGTTAGATATATTATATTAAAGAGTTTAACAAGTATTTTTATATTGTCTTCTTTATTCATAAACTTCTAAGTTTAAGCATCTCGGGATATATTTCGTCCGGGTCTGCAGCTTTTCTTATTTTTAATAAATATATTGCTTTGCGAACTTTGCTTGTTATTATATTTGGACTGTCCTCTCTTTCAGTCGTCGGTAATTGAAGCTGGGGTTCATCATCAAATAATTCTTTTATATATTTCGTCCATTCTTCCTCTTCTTCTGTCCAGTTTATCAACAGTTTGTTATCGTTGTTCAGTAGTTTTGTTGTTAATTGTATCTGCTGCAAGTCTGTAACCTCTTTGATCTTTTTATGGACGCCAAAAAGGTCGTGTTTCTCTTGTAGGCTCTCCATCTCCTCGCATACCCTTGTCATCCACTCCTCCTTGTCCGCTCTGATTGCTCGTCTAATTGCTCTTCGAATATCCCCATACCTTGTCTGGTCTCCATTTTCGCACTCTCTTCTTCTGTCGAGCCAGCAACTCCGATTTTATCTTCGATATTTTTTCAACATTGAGTTAACAAATTTTAATAATTTTCCAATTAATATAACCATGACGTATATAATAATAATATATGTTTATACTTCTACTCCCGGACATGTAAACAATGTACCTTATACATTATATCAGCGTGTATCCCGAAGTATATTAAAGTATACCCGATAACTATGAAAAAAATCAAATTAAAGAAGAAAGAAAATTCAGAACATAAAATTATCTTGTGATCTTAAAATTTTGGGTTGATGTCCCAAATATCTTAACTTACTAAATTTTTAGCATCACTGTTAAGGGAGTGCATTAACACCGTCGTTAAAAATAGCTTTCTATTATTATTGCGTTGGTCATGTCCCAAAAAAAATGTCCGTATGTTACACACTTCTGCAATTTTATATAACGCCGCGCCGCCAGTTATCAATAAAAATGTGTTTTTCTCATATTTTTTCCAAAATTTTATTATTACTTTTTTTTGAACAAAGTTGCTGTTTAAATTTACCTATTGGTAAGTTTGGAACTTGTATGTACTTTAAGTTTATGTTTTTTACTTTATAGGAGGTATTTTTGAAGACCATCCTTTGGAAGAGGAAGAACTCGCGTTCAGAGCTGCAATTGATATATTAAATCACGAAAATCTTCAATCCCGCTATACATTTGAAGCAGTAACTGCTAGTATCGTACCGGATGATATTATCGAACCACGATATAACAAAACAATTGGAGTTAACTGGGAGAGGCCGTATACAACGCTAAAAGCAGCTTGTTCCATACTGAACGAAGGAGTTATTGGAATTGTGTCACCATCGTATGATAATAATGCCAACGTTATTCAATCTCTCTGTGATACTCAAGAAATACCTTTTGTACAAGTAGTGGCTGATCGAATACACGAACAAGATTGCTGTTCCATCAATATATTTCCCACCGTACCAATGCTGTCAAAATCTGTTGCTGATTTAGTGGTGCATTTTAATTGGAAAAATTTTACCATATTATACGACTCCTTTGACAACTTAGGTAACATTGCTGAATTATTAAAACTCTATAACAAAACAGGTAATTCGGTTACTCTTCATCAATTGGAAAAAACGAACGATTTGGGCTACAGGTGATCTTCCATTCTCTTGCCAACCAGATGATAATCATTTTATTTTAGAGAATCCTTCATGCAAGTTCGTTCCACTGGCCAAAAAAACTTTGTGGTCCACTGTGATGTAGAAAATTTATTCGAAATTTTACAACATGCCCAACAAGTGGGGCTCATTATGAAGAAGTACAATTACTTCATAATGAATTTAGATGCCCATACCATAGACTTTCAACCATTTCAGCACAGCAAAGCAAACATCACTGGAGTAAGTAAAATTCCTTTAAATGTTTACTATTAAATTTTACAGTTTAGGATTGTGGATCCTGATAACCCAAAGACTATAGAACTGGCTCAGTATATAATAAAGCAAAAAATTAAATTGGGCAGAAAAGTTAGTACAGACTCCACACAGGCAGCATGGAAGATAGACACTGTGTCGGCGTTGATCGCAGACGCAGTTACACTTTTAAACAACACTTTGACAGATATTGAAAATGTTAGGGTCAAGCAATTATTTTGTAACCTAAGCGAAAGTTGGGAACATGGAAGTACATTATATAATTTCATGAAAATGGTAGGTAACATTTTGATAAGCTCACCAATTCATCAGTCCCAATACTTTTTTTGTTAGAAATCATTTGAAGGTTTGACCGGTGTGGTTCATTTTGATCACAGCGGATATCGAAGTGATTTCAAGGTAGATGTAGTTGAGCTTCGAGATAGTGGATTTATAAAAATTGGACACTGGAAATCCACATCTCGGTTAACAATTTCTCGTCCTCCGCTTGAGGCAAAAAAGAAAAGTTTGGCCGACGTTTTTCTGACTGTTTTAATATGTTGGGTTCGAATTTGTCATCGTGGTCTTACTGTGCATTACATTTGAAACTTTTAGTCAGAACCATACGCTCTTTACAAGAACGAAAGTCGCATGTTGGAGGGAAACGATATGTTTGAAGGTTTCGTAATTGATATTATTTACGAAATTTCTTTAATGGAAGGATTTAAGTATAAGTTGGTACGTAATATGGATGATAAAAATGGGGATTTCGATCCAACCACAAAGAAATGGAACGGAATGATGGGGGATCTTCTGCAGAAGGTAAGAAACTTTCATTTTTGACATCAGCAATTCTACCCACACAAGATTTTCAGAAAGGTGATCTAGCTATTGGTGATCTTTCAATTACCAAGAAAAGAAAGGAATACGTTGATTTTACCACTCCATTTATAACATCGGGTAATTTGCAGTTTAATTTGACAATTTGATAATATGAAAATTTAAATTTATTTTAGGAATTCAAATTCTGATAAATAAACCTAAGCAACAGAGGCCCAACTTTTTTTCATTTGCTGACCCATTTGAAAAAGAAGTATGGGTTTTAATTGGACTCTCTTATTTTGTAATGTCCATAATGTTATATATTGTGGCCCATCTAAGTCCACGCGAGTGGGAAAATTGGGATCCTTGTATCGAAAACCCTCCGTTCCTAATAAATCAATTTAATTTTAAAGATTCTTTGTGGTATATATTAGGCTGTTTCATGCAGCAAGGTACTGGTGATCTGGCTCCAAGGTGTGTGCCAAATAAAATTTTTTCTTCAGAATTTTAATTGAAACCTTCAGAGGTCCAGCCACTCGATTGCTATCAGGCGTTTGGGGATTTTTCATATTGATAATGGTTTCATATTATAAAGCCCAGCTTGCCGCTTTTCTTACAACCGAAGTCAAAGATTTACCCTTTCATAATATTGGAGAATTGATACGGAGTGCAGACAAACTGGGAATTCAATACGGAGCTGTTGCCAATGAAACTACCCACATCTTTTTCCAAGTAAGCAAGAAACCCACATTTAAATTATTTTAAATAAAATTTGCAAGTTCTAGAATTCGCCGAATGAATTACATAAGCAAATAGCTAGCTATATGAACGCTCACCCAGAAAACATGGTTTATGAAAATTATGATGGATTTTTAAAGGTAGAAAAAGGAAACTACGCATTCTTCACGGATTCCGTTTTTGCTGAATTTGTCACAAAAGTTGTGTGTAGTATGACTACAATAGGAAATCCTCTCAACCAACTAGATTTTGCTATAGCAATGAGAAAAAGTAAGTTTTCATAACATTAAACGTGAAGGAAAAACTTTTAGTTGCAGATTCACCATACCGTGGTCGGCTCAGTAGAGCAATTTTAAAGCTGAAGGAATCTGGTCGAATTGCAGAGCTGCAAAAAAAATGGTGGGATGAGAAATTTAAAGTGGGGGAGTGCGTAGCTTCTGAAGCGATAAATCCGATTGCCCCACCTTTGAATCTTTTTAACGTAGCTGGAATTTTTGGATTAACAATTGGAATTACTCTCTTTTCCTGTTGTTTTGTATTTTTCGAGCTTGCAATCGATACATTTCTTAAAGGTTATCGTAGAAATAGAACATTTATGAAAGATTTTAAAGAAGAATTAAAAAATAATTTAAAGTTTAATGAAGTTAAAACTGTAATACCACTAAATGAACCATAATTTATTAAATTTCACTTAAATATATTTGTATCTTGATACCCACCCACCTTATAAAAATACTCCGCTTTCCCTCTTAAAAAGTTTTGGATCTACAGTATATAGTCAACCCTTCAGTTCACTCTTCAAAAATCAGGTTAGGTGCACGCTGGTATGTTTCATTGTTCGTTTGGAATAATGGTAAATGTAATTTTATAATTTCAATTGCCAGTACAAATCTGATGAGATCGGGGTCACCAATAAAACCGTTGAATAAGACCGAAACACAATTTGTAAAGTTTTTTTTATTTAAATATAACACCCAATAGGGGGCTTGAAATTTTTGAAGCATCCGGTATGGTACATCAAATAAAAATATAACCTATAAATTAGTTGTGTTGTTTTATAGTAGATTTTGTGATTTTGTACTAAATTGTACGAAACCAGATTGAAATGGATCAAGACACAGCCCAGCAGTTGCTAAAAGAAGGAGGAACATTTATTGCGTTTGACGTTCCTTCCGACACAGAATTCGGAATCGACATGAAACAGTGGATCACCGGAAACAAATTTAAAGGCGTTAAAATGATTCCGCCAGGTATTCATTTCATTCATTACAGTGCAGTAGGAAAATATGGACAAGTTGCACCGCGAGTTGGTTTCTTTCACAATTTCAAAAAATCAGAGTTTGTTATAAGTCGGTGGAACAAAGATGCCGAAGAATTACGATTAACACCGGTTAATGAACAAGAAATAAATACCATAAGAGACAATATAAAAGAATTAGACAGATTTCTAGGACCTTATCCGTATGACATTTGGGAAAAATGGGTTTTATTGACATCTAATATCACAGGTTTTATTATTTTTTATTGAAGTTTTATTGTTATTTATTGTTTTATTCGATAGATAGTTTACTACAAAAATTAACGCCGGCGTTGGGTCAGGTCAGATCGGCCTTAGATTTGGAATCTTGCAGTGATGCTGATAGGCCGAGGAAAAATGTAAGGTCGAGTATGGATGACGAACCCTCTACGAGTGATGACAGTGTAAATTTAAACACTTCTAGTAAACACATGGAAAGTTTACTGCCGGATTTGAAACCGTTCCCTGGAACAGAACTTAGATTGACTTCGTTCCCTAAGTTGCATTATCCTGAAGGTTCAACTCCAGCAGAAATTACTCAACACTCTTTGGATTCCTCATATGTATTGGATGAAATGGTAGCTCAACATACAAGGTAAGGCATGCGAAATGAAATTTAAGAGTATTGCAGCTCATTTAATTTGTTTAGGGATATCGACATAATAGGTGAATTGGAATTTGCCTATATTTGCTTCCTAGCCGGTAATAGTTTTGAAGCGTTTGAGCATTGGAGAAAGTTGGTTACCCTGTTATGTTCCTGCGATACTGCAATCAGGAAGTACCGAATTTTATATGATTTATTTATAACAACAATCGAAATGCAAATCTTGCAAACTCCCGAAGAATTTTTTGCAGACATTGTTAGTAATAATAACGTAGTTTATTTAAAATTGCGTCAGTTATTTAGAACTGTTGAATGTGGTGGTGCTGACGGACGTCTAAAAACAAAAGTTCAAAGGTGTAAGGAAAGTCTGGCCGACAAATTTAACTGGGACTTTTCACATTTGGATTCCGAGGATGAAGACGAAGCACCAGTGGTAGTTGAAATTCCATAATAGATTTAAGTTTTTATAAAATTTAATTTGTAAATAATAAAGTCAAGTTCATTAAGACATTTTTTTAAATTTTGCTACTACTTCTGAATTATTTTTAAAATTATACCCGTGATTCTGAAATATTTTAGTTATTTACTTAATTTTTATCTGCAATTAATTTTCTGTTTGTCGGGGACCTAAAGCTTCAGCTTTATTACTTTCAGTACAGATTTTTAGATTGTGTAGGGAAAATCTTCTAAAAGACCACCACCAAATAGACGTAGTTATCTATTATTTTTTAAATATTTATATTTCATTAAGATCAAAATCTTCTGATTATAAATATTATAACATAATAATAATTTTAAAATACTAATATATTTTAAATAATTCATTTAACCAACATAGAAAATTTTAGAATGATCAGGCAGCCCATCGGCCGCCCTTTTATTTTAAAAACAATTATAAAATTAGTATTCGAATAATCAACATCAATTTTTTTTTCTAGTCAAATCATCACATTGGGATATTCGATTTCTGATAAATATAAAAAATTTACTTGCCTATAAAATCATAATCCTGTATACATAAACTGTTATCCGATTTAATATACGCCAACTTTTTTTCTGTTACTTCGAGGCTCACCGGATTGTATATGAGTATATCATTTTTTATATCCCTAATTAAATTTCCCGTTTGTGAACACCTAATATTTACTTTAAAATCTTCTGTAACAATAAATATATGGCGACTATTTGATACTGCAGTTCTTAAACCCCTCTCATTGCTATCTAAAATTAAAAATCTCAATTTAAAAATAAATAAAATTTTAAGTACCTATGCTAAATTTACAAAATCCTACAGCCCGATTTTCTGTAGTAAAATTCCAAATTTTATATAAACTTTTTCTTTTGTCCCTCTTCCAAAAAAGAATTGTCTCATTATTAGGAAAACGCATGGTTCGATAAGACACGTTAATATTGCTAACCAGACATAGTTCTTTGGTCTTTTCATTTACTCTATAAACGCAAACGTTTTGAAATTGCTGATGAGGAATTTTGATGTAATAAATAATTACGTAGCCGCCTTTTGTCTAAAATAAAATTGAAATAATTTTTGTTCAACTTATTAATTTATGTAATATTATACCATAATATATTCAATTTTTGAATCTCCGTCACAATTAAAACTCATTAACAGGTTATAACTTAAATTGAGAACATTTATCTTATTGTCAATCTTGGATAAGAATATTATGATGTTATCACCGAAAGAAACATCAACAGCAGATGCATTTCTGTAACTGATTTTTTTTGTTTTTAAATTAACAACGTAGAGACCATATGGAGGATATACAAATGCTAATCTGTGAACAAAAATATTTTAACTTAATATACTACTTTGTGCCAGTTCAGCTTTGCCGAAATGTAGGCCAAATGTTTTTTTGCAGAAAATATCCTATCAGTTTATAATTTTGTATTTTATATATTTTCGACTAAGCTTTTAAAATTAACTTACAAATCTTTGTCGATTTCCACAGGAAAATCTTCATCGAGTAAATAAGATACCTGAAATTCCAAATTTAAAATCCACGATTTTGTTTTTAAATTCCACACTTTTAAGGTTTCGCTTATAAAGAAAATAACCAGGTTTTGATGCTTTAACGTTTTAATAACTATTTTTTCTTCATTAAAAGTGCCATCGATCTGAAAGTAAAAAAATATTATTTTTTAATTTACATTCACGAAAACTTTGGGGGGGGGGGGCGTTGACACAACACATTACAAAAACATTTGATGAAAAGGGGGGAATTATCTCTTCTATATTTTAATTTTCATTCCTTACCTTTCCAGTCGAACAATTTATAATATCCACGGTGATATTCATGTACGAATTAATCGTGGCTACCAATATTTCATCATCGAAATAATTAATACGAGTATATTTTTTTTCTTCTGCAACAGGAATGTATTTAAAATTTCCATGCTTCCAATTAGATTCTAATATTCGGTTGAATTTATAAACCGCCTTTAAAATATTTGTGTTACTAATGCCCGATGTCATAAAAATTTCAACAAGCCGTCAAATTTTACTAGCCAATAGAATATTTTGATAGCACTAACCAGCCAATAGAAATCGTCCGTTAATTTTAACGTCTTGTTAAAAGATTTGTGGAATGATGATGTGATGGAAGTTATCTTCAGATTGCAATTTGAGATTCGTATTTTTCATATCTAAATTCCTGTTTTCTGCATTCTCTTGGAATGTTGAGAATCTTATCGGAATATCTAATTTGTTTTTCAACTTCTTACTTTAAAGAAATCCTATTGATTTCTAACTAGTATATGTAATTATTGTGAAATCCTACAATTTTGTTAACTCCTTGGTGGATTTCCCAACTTTTGCCCATTTTCGAAATATTGACCCCCCCCCTTCCCCATGGCGCCGTCCCTGGGCTTACCCCTCGCTTTTTCCAACAATATTTTTTGTAATTTTGTACTATAATAGTTAATAGCCCCCTATAATATTAGCGGAATAACACATAAGATCCAATTTCTAGGGGGAGGGGGCTTCTAAAAAATAACATGAATGACGTTGATTTAAAACGCTATAATAAGCTGGTTTAGAGGAGACCCTTCCGTCACCTCCTTGTATAGGTTTGTAAGATTGACGGAACTCGATAATTACAGGTGAGCCACAAAAAGTACTACATTTGTTCCAAATAAAATAATATGTAATTTTTTCTTAAGACTTGGAAGATTTAATTAACATTTTTTACATTACTTTAGTGCCACCTAAGGACGGTAATCAGGGGGAGGCCATGGCCATTTTATTTTAAAATAATTGATTAACACGAAGTGAAGGATGTCATGATATTTCCCCTTTTTATAGTTGGCGCACTTTTTAGGAATTATCACTATCTAAAATTTTCACTGTGTGGTTTGTTGCATGCACAAATAATTTTAAACTATGGACTGTGTGTCTTTAGTTATTTATTTAATATTTGTACAATTGAATGCTTAACGTTTACTTGTGAATTTAACATGTGTGTTTGATGCGTGAATACTGCAGATGGACTGACTCTTTTCGTGCCTTTTGGGAACTCAGCATCTTGGTGCATCCGGTGGTCCCTTAGTTTTCTTAGAATAAGAACAAAGGGACATAACGAGCGCGTTAAATGCGCACTCAAGATGCCGACTCACCCTCGGTCAATCTGCCTGCAGTTTTAGAATTTAAAACTAAACAATTTGAAATATTTACAATTATATTTGTACTTAAATTATATTTAAAGTCTGTGATATCAAACATGCCGCCCCCGTTGGAGAGTTCAGCTCTCCAAAATTTTATAACTCGCTAACCGGGAGAAGGCACACTTTCACTATTGCTCGTTTCACTACACTATTTCGAGTCTTTACGCTCACTACGCGGATTATATTGTCAATGCCGGGATGCACTTCAACGATACGTCCCAGCCGCCATTCAAGTGGATGAACGTTGTCTTCTTTCAAGAGAACCAATGATCCAATGAGTTTGGTGCCATCTTTGTTGTCGCCGACTTTCCATTTGGTACGCTGTTGAAGAGTATTTAAATATTCTCTGGACCACCTAGTCCAAAAGTGCTGTACGAGCCTTTGCAAATGCTGATAGCGTGATAACCGATCTGATGTAATGTGCTGCAGATCAGCCTGTGGAACTGCATTCAGTGGCTCCCCAATTAAAAAATGGCCAGGTGTGAGAGGTTGAAGGTCGTATGGATCATTGCTCAGAGGGAAAATGGGACGGGAATTTAAAACTGCCTCTATTTGTGTGAGTAGTGTGTAAAACTCCTCATATGTGAATTTCAAATTATGAGTGACCCGCTTTAAGTGTGTTTTCGCAGACTTCACGGCGCTTTCCCAGATCCCTCCAAAATGAGGTGACCTGGCTGGTATGAATTTCCAATCAATCTTATTTGAACTCAAGTAATTAGTGAAATTTGGATCCTTTACACACTTTACTAAGTGAATTAATTGACTATTTGCACCTACAAAATTTGTTGCATTGTCTGACATGACAGTTTTGCAAAGTCCACGTCTGGACGTGAATCTTTTGAAAGAATTCAAGAAACTATCGGCTGACAAATCGCCGACTGCTTCCAAATGTACGGCCTTTGTAGCAAGACATACAAATATGCAAATGTAACATTTAATATCTTTGCGATTACGTAGCTTGCCATCCTTGATCTGAAAGGGACCTGCATAATCGATGCCTACATTAGTGAATGCTCGCGATATGTTTACTCGCGCAGTTGGCAACTGACCCATTTGGTATTTGATCGCGTATGGATTTGACTTAAAACAAATTACGCATTTTCGCAAGACATTGCGAACTGCCTGGCGCCCATTGATTGGCCAGTAATTTTGACGTATTGTGCTTAAAATTGCTTGAGCTCCTGCATGCAGGTTTCTTTTGTGCTCGTGTGAAATTATCAATTTTGTTAATTGATGACCGTACGGCAATAATATTTGATGCTTTTGATTGTAGTTCAATTGGGAAAAGTTTAAACGACCCCCTACCCGAATTAAACCATTATTGTCTATGAACGGAGCTAGTGAAGCTAGTTTGCTCTGTTTGGACACCGATTTTGATTGCTTTAGAGAATGTATTTCAGTGCTAAACACTTGCTGTTGTGCCAACTTCACGATTAAATGTGTACCTTCGCTCAGTTCTTCCGACGTCAAATCACCTGACGTTTTGTTTTCCTTATTTATTGTCGTATTTTTGTGAAACCTACGAATATATGATGCTACACGAATGAGTTTAGTGAAACTTGAATATCTATCGAATAAGCCCAAAGTGTCCGTACTAACTAGTGTCATGTTTGTAATAGGCCTAGCATCGGGTACATCTTGTGGTAAAACAATGCTATTAATTTGAGGCCAATGGCATTTGTTGAGTGAAAGCCATGACGGACCGTTAAACCATAAATTTGAATTTAAAAGTTCTGCGGGGTATATACCACGTGATATGATATCAGCTGGATTATCGCCACTCGATATGTGATGCCATTTATTTATATCGGAAATATTTTGAATTTTGGAAACGCGATTGCATACAAACGTTTTCCAAGTTTTCGATGTGGCCGACAACCAGGATAAAACAATGGTAGAATCGCACCAATAAAAGGTGTCGGAGATGCTTAAGCCGATATCCGATTTGACCCGCTGCATTAACTTTGCTAACAAGAGTGCTCCGCATAATTCAAGTCGTGGAAGTGAAATTGTTTTAAGTGGAGCTACTTTTGATTTAGCACAAATTAGGGAAACCAGAATATTGCCTGAACTATCGTGTGACCTTACGTACACGCACGCACCGTACGCTGCTTCTGACGCGTCACTGAAACCATGTAATTGAACTTCGAGTGGTTCCCTTAGCAAGACATGCCGAGGGAATTTGATCAAATTTATAGCACCTAACTGATTATAAAATTTGATCCAGGCTGTGTGCAAGTCTAATGGAATTGTTTCGTCCCAACTTAATTTTAATTGCCATAAGCGTTGAATAATGATTTTTGCCAGAACTATGACCGGCCCTACCAATCCTAGAGGATCATACAATTGCGCGATTAGGGACAGAATTGATCTTTTTGTGACTTTATTGGTTCCAACTGTGATGCAGTGGCTACTATAGTGTAGATTATCGTCGGACGAGTCCCAAATGACTCCCAACGTCTTGTCATTTTCATGATCCGTTATATTGCATTTTGTATTAAGATCAGGTGTGCCCTTTTGCAAAATACGCGGATCATTAGCTACCCACTTCCTTAATTCAAAACCGTAATTGCCAAGTATGGTTTCGAGGTCGCATTTTAATTTTACTGCCGTTTCCACATCCACTGTACCGGTAATTAAATCGTCTACGTAAAAATCATTTTGAATTACACGACTGGCTGTGGGATAGCGATTTATGTTATCCAGGCCCATTTGTTTCAAGCACCTGGTGGCCAGAAAGGATGCTGACGCGGTGCCATAGGTTACGGTGTTTAATTGAAAATGTCTTAGTGGTTTTGTGTTAGTATCTCGCCAAACTATGCGCTGCAGGTTTCTTTGGTCCTGATTGACCAACACCTGCCGATACATTTTCGCTACGTCTGCCTTTAATACATAATTGTGAGTACGAAATCGTACAATTATAGAGAAAATGTCATCTTGTATGGTGGGCCCTACGAGGAGCACATCATTCAAGGAGACACCACTCGTGGTTTTAGCGCTACCATCAAATACTGTGCGAAACTTATTATTACTACTAGATTCCTTCTTAATGTTGTGATGTGGTAAATAATAAATTGGATGTTCAGAGGGTAAAATGGGATTGATTTCAGTCATGTGACCTAATTCCTCGTATTCTCGCATAAAATTTATGTATTGCTGCTTGATGGCAGGATTCTTAGTGAGTTTGTTTTCTAGTGTGTTAAAACGGTTGATTGCCCTATGTTGTGAATTGCCTAACATACCGTGATCTTCGCGAAGGGGTAACGAAACTACAAATCTCCCGTTAGCATCGCGAAATGTGGTTTTTACGAAGTGTTCTTCGCAAAATTGTTCTTCGTGTGAATTTACCCGCTTATCGCAGTTTTCTTCGATCAACCAAAACTTCTCTAGCTGATCGGAAATGTTTTCTAAATTCGAAAGATGACAAAGACTTAGTGTTGCCGGTGATGATACATATGTCTTATTGTGATTATTTCTATAGTGATTACCGCTTACAATATATCCTAACACGGTTTTTTGTAAAATCGGACCTGATCTCGATAGCCTTATCTGACCCACCGATAATAATTCGCAATACGTGCCAGCTCCAATTAACAAATCGATCTGTGCGGATTGGTTAAACATTGGATCTGCCAATTTAACGTTAGGTGGTATATTTAAAGGGGTTCGATCGAATGATACTTGCGGTAGGAATCCCGTTATATTATCGATAGCTAATAAATCCAATGTCTTGGTATAATCATTGTAAACGGACTTGATAGTGGCTCGAGACCTACCGGAAATGTTGGTTTGTGCCTGTGAGATACCCGATATAGCTATATCAATAGGTTCCAATTTTAAGTTTAGCTTGTGCGCTAGCGTTTTTGTAATAAAATTTGATTGTGAGCCACTATCAAGCAGGGCTCTACATTTTAAAAATTGACCATTCGTGTGCCGTATGTTTACTATAGCTGTCGCTAGTAAAACTTGAAGTTCGCTACCTTGACTCGATCGCGAATTAAGTGCGATTTCAGCAATGTTTGTTACTGAATGCGCATTATTGTGTGTATTTAGCGTTTCGCGATTACCTTCGGCGAAGGCCTGATCACGTCGCGAATCTGTGGGCGACTGTGATCCTATTGTGTGATCGTTGCCTTGATTGGAGTGCAATAACGTATTGTGACGCTTGTTGCACAACCTGCAAGAACCTTGTTTGCAATTATTAGAATAATGACCTGAGCGAAGGCAATTCACGCAGGTATTCCTTAATTTCGTTATTTCATTAAATCGTGAGTTTGGCGACATATTTAAAAATGCCTCGCAACCATAAATGGGATGTGCACCCTTACAATAAACGCAACCTTGTTTAATCGTTGTGTGAACAAAAGTTTTACGTGGTGCTACTTTGTTTTGCGAAAACCGTTTATCGTCATGATTGCTGTTATTTGAGTAAACATTTGAACTGTGAGGGGTCATGCCTTTATTGTGCAATGACTCTAAAAACTTGCATCTTTCTTCCAAGAATTCTGAAAATGAGTCAATTGAAGGATCGGAGTCACCCTTTGATTTATCTTCCCATTGTTTCCTTGACTCTGAATCTAATTTGCCAAATAGAAGATAAATTAAAATGGAACTCCAATGATTCACTGGTTCTCTAAGGGACTTAAGTGCTCGAAAATTACTTTTGAAGTTGTTATAAAATGACCTAGTTGAAATATGGGAATCTTTAGTGACATTTGGTAAATTAAATAAATTTTTAATATGTGAGTGAACAATGATTTTCTTGTTTTCAAAGGTGTCCCTAAGCAAATCCCAAGCTACAATGTAATTATCGTCTGTGATTTCAATATTTTCTATTACCGACGCTGCATTGCCCTTAAGAGTGGATATCAAATAATTTAATTTTTGTGTGTTACCTAATTTTTTATTTTCATGGACAGCATTTTTGAATGCATCGCGGAACTGAATCCACTTATCAAAAGCACCATCATATTCTTGCAGATTAATACGCGGCAATTTGATGTTTGCCTGTGTGTCGTTTTCATCTCGGTTAACTACTGTTTGACCGGATGTGCATTGTTGTGTGATTATGGGTGGCTGTGTAGGTATAAGGGTACTTGATTTTGCCCGCACCGCATAATATTTGTCCTCAAAACTTTCCCTTTCTTGAAATTGTGTGTCTGAATGATCTAATAATTCTATAGAATTTTGAATATCATCAAATTTTTTGTAAACTTCATCTATCTCATTACGACGATCCAATACCTCACTAATTTGAGTTGGATCAGTTTCCAACCTTTCAATAAAATTGATAAACCTTGTTAACTTTGCCTTTACTTGGCCGCGTTTAGCTACTAATTCAGTGAGAGGCATAATTAAATTAATGATCACCTCTTTTTTGAAGAAAATATTACTTGAATGATTTAGTAAAGTGTGTATATAAATCCAAATAAGACGTTTTGCAAAATGCAACTAACAAAGTATAACTTGTAAGGTTATTTAAAACTTGCGCGTGAAATTTGCAAAAATGCTACTTAGTGTTTTTCATTTTACCGAATTGTAATATGACTAAATTTAACAAATAAAGGCAGTATTAAAGAAATTTGGTTACCTAGGTATCAGAAGAATGGCGTGGCGTCGTTGTCTCGATGCGTTGCTTGGTGCATGTGTTGCAATTTGGATTACCTTTGCGTAATCTTAATGTGGCTTCTTGCTCCAAATATTGGATGCTGGTGAAGATGCTTGATTATTTCTTTGATTTATGAATCAAATCCGGTTCGAAGGACCATGAAGGATGTCATGATATTTCCCCTTTTTATAGTTGGCGCACTTTTTAGGAATTATCACTATCTAAAATTTTCACTGTGTGGTTTGTTGCATGCACAAATAATTTTAAACTATGGACTGTGTGTCTTTAGTTATTTATTTAATATTTGTACAATTGAATGCTTAACGTTTACTTGTGAATTTAACATGTGTGTTTGATGCGTGAATACTGCAGATGGACTGACTCTTTTCGTGCCTTTTGGGAACTCAGCATCTTGGTGCATCCGGTGGTCCCTTAGTTTTCTTAGAATAAGAACAAAGGGACATAACGAGCGCGTTAAATGCGCACTCAAGATGCCGACTCACCCTCGGTCAATCTGCCTGCAGTTTTAGAATTTAAAACTAAACAATTTGAAATATTTACAATTATATTTGTACTTAAATTATATTTAAAGTCTGTGATATCAAACACGAAGTAAAAAGAATCTAAAACTAACTTCCATCACAATGTAAAAATTCTAAATGTTGAATTTACCCGCCAATGAAGAGAATATTCCAGCATACTCTTCTTGTAAATAACTGAAGTTAAACATTCTTCCACTTCGTAATAACCATTTCTCCGGCACACTTTCTTCCAAATATAATCGTAATTCCATAGGCATCTCAAATTTTCGTAACAATCCCATGCACTGTCAATATCTTCGGGGCTCAAATACAGTAACACATTTTGTACTAGCTCCGTTGGTAAATTTCCCAAGATGTCCATTGTATGCGTTGAAGTTTCGTGATTTTATCAACAGCAATAATTTCTTTCTTTTGTTTAAGTTAAGAAACAATTGATAATTCAAGACATTTTTGTCATTTAAATTTTGCTGCGAACGGTAGTGCAGCCATCTGTCGGATGCTCCCAGTTTTAAATATTTAGATGACGCAGACATTTTTAATTAAAATATGGCAAAGTAAAGATTTGCCCAAGTTCATGTAATGTAATTTTAAAGTTACTGATTTTCGTATTTACGTAGTAAAACTACGTAAACTTGACATTCAAGGACTTTGCACGTGGTAGCTCTACGAGTCGTCCCGTAGATGGCGGTACCTTTTATCGATATTGATATCTTCCTTCCTTTGCTAACACTAATAACTCGCTTGGTCATCCTTATCTGTTATTTTTTTAGAAGTTCAGAATATTCTAGAACCGACCAAAATTCCATTTATTGTCAGCCGCATCATTCATTTTGTATCCGGCACCTTAAAGAAAAGCGTGTTTTAGCAAGAATTTGAACAAATATCTGCTAGAATTCGAAAAAACCTCATTTCATTAGCTAGGCGATAATATTTCAAGTGAGTATTGATTTTCTACACGCTGGTTACCTGGCAATTTTGTTAATCCTGACTTTACTTGACACTATAATTTTATAAATTTGTTTAGGTTTGACTTCGAGAATATCAATTAGAAAAAAATGGTAAAAGAAACTAAGTTTTATGATATTTTGGGCGTAAAACCGGGTTGCTCCCCAGAAGATTTGAAGAGGGCGTACAGAAAATTAGCCCTTAGGTACCATCCCGATAAGAATCCAGATGAGGGAGAAAAATTCAAACAAATTTCACAAGCTTATGAGGTGTTGAGTGATGCCGAAAAGAAGAGGATTTATGACGAGGGCGGCGAGCAAGCGCTTAAGGAAGGTGGCGTGAATTCAGGGAAATTTGCAAATCCGATGGATATTTTCGATATGTTCTTCAGTGGTGGTTTTGGAGGCGGCGGTAGAAAGCGCGAACGTCGTGGTAAAGATGTTTACCATCAAATGAGCGTGTCGTTAGATGAATTGTACAAGGGTAGTGTTCGTAAGTTAGCTTTGCAGAAAAATGTTATCTGTGATAAATGTGAGGGTCGTGGTGGTAAAAAGGGGGCCGTCGAACAGTGTGGTACCTGTCGTGGTACCGGAATGCAAATTCAAATTCAACAATTGGGTCCTGGAATGATTCAACAAATGCAGACGGTGTGTCCTGATTGCAAAGGTCAAGGCGAACGCATAAACCCAAAGGATCGCTGCAAACATTGTCAAGGAAAGAAGGTGATTAAGGAGCGAAAAATTCTTGAAGTTCACGTGGACAAGGGTATGACCGACGGTCAGAAGATCACTTTTAGTGGTGAAGGGGATCAAGAACCCGAATTAGAACCCGGGGATATAATAATCGTTCTTGATGAAAAAGATCATCCACTTTATAAGAGATCTGGTAGTGATTTAATTTATCGACAGGAATTAGATTTAGTAGAAGCTTTGTGTGGATTCCAGAAAGTTATTAAGACTTTAGATGAGCGTGATTTAATAATACAGGCAATTCCAGGAGAAATTACAAAACACGGTGATGTTAAATGCGTATTAAACGAAGGCATGCCCCAGTATAAAAATCCATTTGAAAAGGGACGTTTGATTCTTCAGTTTGTTGTCAATTTCCCAGATTCTATTCCAGAAGACAAGATTCCAATTTTAGAAAATTGTCTACCACCGAGGATTGAAAGTATAATACCAGATCAAGCCGAAGAGTGCGTTATGTTACCGTTCGATATAGAACAAGAAAATCGTCGACGACATCAAAAGAATGCTTACGATGAGGACGAAATGGGAGGTTCTGGTCAACGTGTTCAATGTGCTACTAGTTAAATGATGAACTTTAGAATAATTTAAATTAATGATTTACGTCTCATTTTCTGTAATGATGCATATTCAAGGTATTTAAGCACTTAGTTATTGAGTCTTCTATAACTTCTTATCATAAGTAGTGGCAATTAATAATGTTTAGTTCCCATAAACAGCGTCTCGATTGTTTTGCTGAATTTCCTAACTGTATTAATTTATATTTTACAATGAATAAATGTAAACTAGGAATTCGTTGAAAAATTTGAGTAATTTTATTTATTTCCCTTCCCCAGTTTAATTTTTTTAATCAAACAACCTTTCTCAAAAAATAGTATTATCAAACTGTCTTTTTGTGAACGAGTTGACTGAATTCCATACAAAAGTACATGCACACCGTCTTCAAATGTAATGGTAGGTATTGTATAAGGGCTATCATCATCTACACCCAGCCACCGAATTCAATAATATCAAATGAAGATTATTAATCCATTTAATAACAGTAAATCCTGTGCCAGTGTGCCATAACGAATCTAATCTCCTTTTTGGATATTTATTTTATTAAATATTTACTAATCTAGTTAAATACCAGTGGAAATAAAAAATATACTACCGGGGATTCCCCCCTACGACCTTAGTGCCTTAATAAACAATTAAATATTTATAGAAAATAATGAATATAATAAAAAAACTTACCAAATTATTTAGCCAGAATATTTATTTTCATAAAATAATACTTGGAGCTAAGCTTTCAAGTACCAAACTAGACTGATGTTACTAAACTAATGAAGGGAGTGTCCTTGACAAAACATTTTGTGTGTAACTGTGGTTCTCAACCGGTGTGTCGCAGAAAATTTTGAGATACATGTTATGTCGCGTCATCATTTAATTTAAAATATATAGATTCACCTGGAAAAGTGGTTGATTCAGCTAAAGGTCATGGGATGGGTGTATTAAATATTTTACGATAAAAAAATATATACTTCTCAAATTTTAAGCAATTTAGAGCATTTTAACGGCGTTTTCAGTTTCTAAAGTCACGGGGGTAGTTAACATCTCTCCTTTGTTATGTATGTACTGGATTTACATACTTAAAATTATATATTTATTTGTAATTATTATATAGTGGAGGTGTCCGGCTGTAACGGACTCAAAATTTTGACTAAACCGGATTTCTAGAGCAAACATAAGGACCTCGTAATACTGGTGCATTGAGTAACTGGTATGGTTTGGTCCCTATCCTTCTAAATTAATTTCGGTAGAAAAGAAATATTAATGAATTATAAAATTTATTACAAAAATATCAATTACTATAAAAAAGTATATAGTATAATACATAAAAAATATTACTAATTTCTTCCCACGTTAAGGTCGGTGGGTACATCAAATCTACTATCAATAAAATCGTAATTCTGTATACATAAGAGCCTATCACAGTTCAAATATGCCAATTTATTTTCAGTTACTTTTAAATTTGTATGTGAACTTTTGAGCGCCTTATCGCTTATAACCCTAATGCATTTACCTGTTTCCGAACACCACATGGTTAATGTATCATCTATACATATAAACATGTAACAATTATTTGCTGCTACCGATTCCAGCTCCCTCTCATAGTTATCTAAATTATAAAATATAAATGTAAAATTTCTCTGTAACAACGTTCTCATTAACTACTTACCAAAAACTATAGTGCCATTTTCGGTAGCAAATTTCCATAATGTACATCTAATTCCTCTTATTCTGAAAGAGCTTATATAGTTCCAAAACAAAATTGTATTATTATTTGGAAAACACATAGACCTATACATCACATTAATACTGCTAATTTCTTGCAATTTTTCAGTGTCTTGTTGAATAGTATAAACAGAAACCTTCCGATAAATTTCATCGTTGACTCTAGCATAATAAATAATCACATAACCGCCTTTTGTCTGAAATTAAAACATAATAACTTTATGTTAAATTAAATTTTTAAAATATAAACCATGACATCTTGAATTTCTAAGTTCCCACTATAATCAATCTCCATTAATACTTTGCCATCTAAGTCGAGAATTATTATCGTATTGGTATTCTTAGACAACATTATTATGATGTTATCCCCAAAACACACATCAGCAATACTTCTATTATTTTTACAACGTACTCTTTTGGTTTCTAAATTAACAATATACAAGCAATCCGGAGAATGTACAAAAACTAATCTGCAAAACAATGTTTTCAACATATTATGAAAGCCATAAAATTTAATTAAAATATTTACCTATTTTTAAAGATATCTAAATGAACAGTTTCAGGAAATACTTCAGTTTCTTCTAGTTCTACATCTAGAAACCAACATTTTGTTTCCAAATTCCACACTTTCAAGGTTTTACAATTTAAAAAAATTAGTAAATCTTCATATTTTACGGTTTTCCTAACAGCCTTTTCTTCGTTAAAACTAAATAAAACCTAGAAATAAGAGCATAAGTAAAATTTCCAAGTGTTTTATTAAATTACTTGCCTTTCCTGTCGATAAATCTATAATATCTATATTTATGTTGGCGGCCGATAACACGGTGCTGGCTACCAGTATTTCATCATCAAAATAATTAATACCATCGTACTCTTTATCTTGTTCAATGAAAACAAATTTAAAATTACCATCGCTCCAATGGGATTCTATTACTTGATTGTATTTATAAATTGCCTGCAAATGATAATTTAACTACGCTAACGTGATATGCTAAAAGATCTGCTTACCCGCCAATGTAGTGACCATTCTAACATATACTCTCTATAAATATTCGAAGTCAGATATCCTTCTTTCTCCTGGTAATCATATCTACGGCACACTTTCATCCAAAAATGGTTATCGAATAAATGTCTCCACTCTTCAATACCATTCCAAACAGTTTCGATATCTTCCGAATCCAAATACAGTAATATATGCTGTGCAAGCTCTGGCAGCAAATTTCCTATAATATCCATTTCCTTTTACTTTATTTAATATTGTTTTAATAAAATATAATATTTGATCACTACATTAAACGTCAAACTTCAACACGTGTTACCATCAAACAATAATAAACCACATCGACAGTGGCGTAACACAAACAAACCTTATCGATACGAGCATATTACATAATAAACTGTCACTTGCGTATGAATAAGTTTTTCATAATATTTTCTTTTGAGAACCCAAAAAAATTAATGTTTTTCAGAAAACGTCAAACTTGAAGTTTTACTTTTTATGAAGACATTGGCGTACCTTTGAAAATTATGCCAGCTTGATAGGGGAAGCCGTAAGGGTTTCCGATGTTGTCAGCTAGGATTTCTTTTTTTGTTTTATTTGATGTTCTTTTATTTCCACTTCAAGTTGATAACATAAACAGTCAATTTACCTGGCAAGTTGCTCCTTACCACATACTTAGTGCAAGATCTCATGTATACAATTCCATCCCAGGTGGTTGTTGTTATAATCTAAATTAAACAAATTAAAATAATGGTCAATATTCACTTTCCTGAATTTTTTGAATAAAAGAACTGCATTTCGTGTGATTCTACTTGAGTTTGGTTCATTTGTATAAAGCAAACATACCAAAGGGTATATAATGATTTTCCGTAGGAAATTTCCAGATTGCATAAGTACTTTTTCCTCGACTTCTTCTAATTCCTGTACGATTCCAAAACAACATTCCATGTTTGCTCGGAAAACTGAATATCTGATAAACCACATTAATACTTCTACTTTCTTGTAAATGTTTAGTCTCTTGTAGTATCAACCTTCAAGACATGCAAGAAGCACAGCATTTTTAAGCAGAAATATGATCTGCTCATAGAAAGGATTAAAGATCGTACACTAGCAAAACGGCACCAGTGAGATAGATTTAAAATACAGTTGGCGACAGAACTGAGTAAATGTATTTTATTACTTATATCAATACAATAAAAGAAACTTAAAAACGTAATTCTAATTAAAAAACAGTAATATTATAAAAATTGTAAAATATATGAAAAACATGCATTCTTATTTTTTCCCACGTCTACACATTCTACTTTGCAATAATATCATAATCATGTACGCATAAGTGGTAATGAGAATTTATATATGCAAACTTCTTGTTCGTTACTTGAAAACTTTTATGTAAGTATCTTACCATATCGTCCTTTGTTATGTCCTTAATAAATTTACCTGTTTTTAAGCACAGAATTTTTAGAGCACGATCTTCCGTATACAAGAACAAGTAACGATTATTTGCAAAGGCACATACCAGATCCATTCCATCGATATCTAAATTAAACAAATTAAAATTGAGTGTGGATCAACAGTAAAGGTCAAAAATTAAAATAGTGATTTAAAAGTATGAACATACTAAAAGCTTCATAGCGATTTTCGGTGACAAATCTCCAGATCTTACAAGTATTGTTTCTGGAACGTGTCCAAATCCATAACAACATTGTATACTGGTTTGGAAAACACGCCATATGCCAATCCATGTTAATACTTGCAATTTCTTGTAAACTTTTAGTCTCCTGGTGAATAGTACAATACGAAACCTTTTTAATTCTTTGCCCAGCACTTGCAGAGTAATAAATAATTACGTAACCATTTTTTAGCTAAAATTAAAAAATAACAACTTCTTGTTAGCCCAATTATAAAAATATAAACCGAAATATTAGAAACTCTTAACCTTCCACCATAAGTAATGTCCATTAACGGTTTACCGTTTAAGTCAAAAACTTTTATCAGTTTGGCACTATTTTTTAATGCCACTATTACGATGTTATCACCAAAGCAGGCTTCAATAACATCCAACGTTTTAAAAGTGATGTTTTTGGTTTCTAAATTAACAATATAGAAAACATCTGATGGATTTAAAACCGATATTCTGTAAGAAATTTATTAAAAATTATAAACAGTGGCAAATAAGGTGCGAATGCGAAACTAACTCGGAAATGAAATCTCTTTTGCTCCAATTTACAGTTCGGTATCAAGTAATGCTCTTAAATTTCGTACGTCAGGATCGGATCAGTACAGGAACATATTTAAAGGCAAAATTGCATTTTCGAGTTATTTTCACGTAAAAGCATTATATAATTTTACAATTTGATCAGATATAATTTGAATTCTTGGGTGTTTCAAAATTAACTTTGTTAAGGAGTTAGACTACAATGACCCATCTTAAAATTTAATTTTGTAGCAGCTACGCCACTGCACGCACGACATAGTTCTTCATGTGCAATTGGATGGTGTACACGTTTTAGCTGATTTCGTTGAACCGATTAAATATTTTCAATAATTATAACTTTTAATAAAACCGACAACTACCTGATTCTGAACATATGCTTCAAAGTTCAAGTACACCGATTTAAAATTGAAATTTTGAAATAAATTTTTTCAGTAAGATAATTACAGCTTCTTTTAAATTTTACTGTAGTCTAATCCCTTAACCTGTAGCAAACTGAAATAATATGTAATAAAAGAACTTACAACTTATTGTATCCGCCTAAATGAATTCCACTGGAAGATATTTTAGATATTTCAAGATCTAAAGCTAAATTCCAAGATTTTGTTTCCAAATTTAAAACTTTCAACCTATTATACACAAAATAAATCAGCAAGTTTTGGTGTTTCATAATATTTTCAATTAGATGGTGTTCATCAAAACTTAAAAAAATCTGGAAATAAAGGCATAAATATTATTTTAACAATAATTTAATCACACTAAGCCTGCATGGACCGTCACGAAAGTGGAAATTTCAATTTTAATTTAATTTTCCCAAACTTTTGATCAAAAAGAACGGTAACTTATTCTACGTGGATAACGAACTCTTTCAGGATCGATGTGTTTTATATGGATTGTGCTTGCCGGACCGCAGCAGCAAGATATTATTACATGTTCTACCGGTTCTCGTCATAAATACACGAGTCTTTTTAAATAAATTATTTTTGCATGTTCGGCTGAGTTCGATCGTAAAAGGGTTAATATATTTACAAGTGGTCCGTGACGGTACTTGCAGGCATAGCGAGTGCAATTTATAACAACAAATTTATTACTTACGTTTCCTGTTGATAAGTTTATAATATTTATGGAAACGAAACGTGTAGTTCTAATATACACACTGGCTATTAGTATTTCATCATCAAAATAGTGAATCTTATCATACATTATTTTGTTTGAAATGGAAATGCATTTATAGTTGCCACTTAACCAATTAGATTCGATTAATCGATTATACATATAAATTGCCTGTAAATATTAGTACATTATCATAAAATTTATTAAAACAATAAGTTAAATGGTAATAAAAAGAATGTGCTTACCTGCCAACGAAGAGAATATTTCAACATACATTCGTTATATAGATCCGAAGATAAATTTCCTTCGTTTTCCTGGTAATCGTTCCTACGACACACTTTCTCCCAAAAATAGTTATCAAATAAATGTTTCCACTCTTCAATACCATTCGAAACAACTTCAATATCTTCCGAACCCAAGTGAAGTAAAACAAGTTGAGAAATCTCAGGTGGCAGGCATCCTATGATATCCATTTCTTGACCTGTTTGTGTTATTCAACAATCACCGTTCCTATCAATTTATAAGTAAGAAAATTCCCCGTATTCCACTTTGTAAATTGCACAAGGTTATGTTACAATTCAAAATTCCAACCATGAATGAGCGGGGAAAGTTGCTGGTCTGGCGCTCTGTTGGGTGCGGTGTTGGATAATATTATTTTACCATTTGGTCATGGGCGTCCACATGCTAATCACATTTTTTTGTTAAATTAAAATCGAAAGAAAGAGACTACGTAGGCTCGTGTGAATTTGAGGAAAAAATAAAGAGGTGAAAAATTTGTTGATCAACTAATTTAAAAAAATTAGTTTAGCCCCAGCACGAAAAAAGATTATGGACGCTCATGATCAATTGCAATTTTTACTGGTTGTTGTCACTTTCTTGGGTAATCCTAAAAGTCTAATAAATGACGAATGATAAATATAATAAATTTTAATGAAGATAATAAATTATAAAACTTCTTGTAAGGAAGTTGAGTTTACAGTAAATTGTCGCGTTTGCTTAGTATTAAATTCGATAGGTGGCGTAAGTACTTCTTGCTGTAAACAAAACGTACCGCAAAGATTTCTGGGAGTTGTACGAGAAGGGAACCATATTTTTCAGTGTCCAGTTTGTGCGAGAGTGATACCAACAAACATTGTAATCATAAAGTGACTATTTATGGACATTGTTAATGTCAACATTTATTTATTTAAGTGTTTTCAAAATATAAAACCAAGTGAAAAATGCTAATTTCAAGTTTATTTCATAAAAGTAGAAGGAAAATCTAAGATGAGTCCCCGATATTGGGTTTAATCGTAAAATTCAAACATTTTACTCCTTCCTATATCTTGCTACTATCTACCTTAATTTTTTATGGTGTTAAGTTTGTGTTTCTGGTTCAAACGATTGTAATGCAAATTTTTCATAATTGTCATTATTTAGGAGAAAAGGAAACGAAATGCAGGTAATAATTGCTTCTATTTACTGTTCCTATTATTAATTTTACACTTCGGTTTACTTTACTGCCCCCCTAAAATTTTATTGCTGGTTGTAATTTTGTTTATTGTGTACCTTTGCTACTGGTTTTATATTTTTCAACTGGCCGCTTTTCACTTTTTTCATATTTGTAAACAAATGCCGTAACAATGCCAACCATAAATTTGTTTCCATTTCAATTATGAATTTTAAACGGGTTTAGTTATAAAAAAACTAATCTAATCATATCTTGGCTTTATTTCGTTACACGTTACAACTTTTTTAAACGAAAACATATGGCACAAATTTCATTGCATAAACATAATTTCGGGTACAGTTATACCATGTAACCATCAATCATAATTTTAATACTTTTTTATTTTTAAAGGGTTACAAGGTCACCATATTATATTGTTACTAATTTTTCGAATTCCTGAAAACCTCCATAAAATCTAAAAGAGCCACCGTAATCATAGCAAGTAATATACAGCGTGTTCCAAATGACCGACTTTCTCCCGCCAAATTTTAAATCGAATTTGTTTTTATTATCAAAAATCAATTTGCTTATACAACCTTTTGTCGTTTCAGAACTATTGGAAGATAAGAAGTGGGACGAAGTGTAGGCCGATGATATGCATTCAGAATGGCTGGCAAACCTGAGTTGTCAGCAACAACCGGAGTGCAAAATGTTGTAGTTTATGTTTCTGATGGTAATTTTGCACAGGCATACGCCGTTGGTCAACATAATGTTGCTTCCTTTAATTCGCAAAATTCTCACAATGTCAGCATGGCCTATTCGAATCCACCACATTCAATGGCCACCGTGGTGGGTTCATCCAAAAGTTTTCCCGATAAAACACATCTACTTAAACCACCAGACTATCCACCAAACGGATCGGCTGGCTATTTTACAAATAATGCCCACACTGTGATATCTCCCAATGGATTTCAGCAGTCTTCTACCACAAGCATCCCTGGATATCAGAATATTAATGTAAATAATAGTGTTATTTTAAACCATAGTAATTTTTCGGGCACACCAATTAAAAACATAAATTACGGCGGAAACAATGTAGAAATTATATCTGGCGATAATAGGCAGGTTGGGCCTAATCGTCTGGAGATTAAGGTGCGCGAAGAATGTGATAATCGTGAAGGATACTCCTCGGCAGACTCTGGTTATGTGAGTGTTATGGGTGGTGAAGGTTCTTCTCAAAGTGTAAGATGTGATTCAGTGCGATCAGAAACGGCAGAATCAAGTTGTAGTAGTTTGAGTTCTGCAGATGAAGGCCTTGTAGTAGTTCAACCCCAAGGTACCGAAATGGTGGTATACGATGGTAGTGTTAACATGCGTTCAAGTGGAGTGGTGCTAGCAGTTGGACCACAAACTCCGTCTCCTGCAGCATCACTCGTTAGGACCGTTTCGGGACTCCAACCTAATTTTGTTAGTGTTCCGTTCGGATGGAAAAGACTGGTTAACAATAACGTCGTGGTCTACATTAGGTATGTATACTTTTCCTTGTTTTTATTTCTATATCAGTATCATGGTCATCTGGATAACCAAATGGTCAAGATCATGTTACATATCATTTAACACAAAGGTCACGAACTACTTTTTTATCGTAGTTCTGATATTATATTGGTTGTATGTGGCGAAATCTGATGTAATCGAAATGTTTTGCATAGCTCCGAGCAAGATGCGCAGAGAATTTTTTTTTGCTTTATTGTCTATTTTACCGTATTGAAGTTAAAAATATAACAGTATATTTACACTTCAATGTTTAGTATACAATATATTGATATACTATGTATGTACATTTCTTATCAAATACATTTTACGTGATACCAATACAATGGAATGCGACGAAATTTTTTTAATATTGCTCATTTAAATTTTAAGGGGATCGAAACAGTATTTCAGCAGAAGAGAGGTTAAAGCGATCACTCACTAAATGACTAATATATTGATTATTATCAAACTACAATTTGTTAATTTATTGGCATATGCATTTAGACTCAATTTCTTAGAATAGCATGTTTCATCGGTTAACCTTCTAATATATTGGGGGGGGGGGGGCAATTAAATTGACGAGCTATTCCTGAACTGAAGAATTAGTTGTGATATGTTGGGAAATACTTTTTAAATTTCATCATATTTTTTTACTGTGTACACTTTAATATTTACGATGTATGGTATATTAAAATAGAAACTTTTTTTAATGCGATAAATAATTTTTTATATCGAACATGTGTGTGTTGTATTATTTTTAAATTATAAACTTCGTAATATAGTTTTGATGAACTCCTTCATCTTTTCCTGCACCTTGCCTTGGAGCCTCGTGTTTTCAGGCAGGTTATATAATATTATATTAATAAACGTTATATAGGAAAATGTAAAACAATGATGCATGCGTAAAATATATAATTATCTAATATGCAAATTTACGGCTACCTAAGAGAATTAAATATTCGGTTAGTCTTTTTATTCTTTTATTTTCAATCACCCAAAGGGATTCGGTTATGCTCTAATCGGGATTTCCGGGTCACAATGTCTGCATCGGTACGGATTTACCAAGCAACCTTCACGTTTCCCAGCTCAGCTGCTTTTAGGGGCTGAAGTATTCGCAACCGTTTGTGTTAAAGCCGCTCATAAATCTTTCACTTGCTGGCTCTTAGATATTCGAGTCAATTTTACGAATTTCCCAGTAAATTTATTACAGTATTATTCGACTTACAAAGTAATTATTAGTTCTACAATGGCAAGAATGGATCTAAAAGATTTTTGGACTACGCATAGTCGTTTTTAATTGTCAAATTCAAAGAGCTTTTCCTTGTCATAAAATTGTTTTGTTCGTTTAAAAACCTTGTAAGTTTCTATTGCATCACAAGATTTTTAAATGAAGCGTAACCTCAAGTTCGGGTTTTTTAAAAAAAGTGGATAAATCACTGCTCTAAAAATAAGGGAAGTTAAAATTTTTACTTGTTGGACATTTATTTTAAGTGGCTTATTAAACTATTTTAACTCGTTTTTGAACTTCCAAGGGATCAGAAGCAGTTTTTATTGGCTATTACGTGTCGAAAAACGGTTTGAATTTCTCTTTTAATGTCGCTTTGTGTTTCTCATAGAGAAAGTTAATTCGACCACACAAATCGCTTTCTTTTTTTCATGTCGAAATTATTATGTCCATTTTTTAAAATCCCGTTAATTGATGAAATTGTTTTCATAATTAAAATGATTAGTCGCATGGTAGTAAATAAACGAGGAAAAAGAAGTAACCTTAGGGCAGGATCGAACTGCACTTGTTAGGGGAATAGGTCGTTCTTCCATATACAGACCACCAATGAAGTCACGTATAAAATAAAAATACTAAACAGGCTTTTAAATAAGTCATAATTAAATTAACTTTTGCTGTTAACAAAAATTCGCATAATAAATCAATTTGTTGCTAAATCTTGGGAATACTCCGAAGGTGAACCACTTTCCTGATTTAAATTATCGACCACGAATTTGTTAATCTTTTAACTTTGTGTAAATTTGATTGGGTCGCATAATGATGTGATCTATTGTATATTGTGCATACAAGCTTATTGTCCTTGATTTGCTAATTTATTAACTTGATGTAAAAAAAGTTTTATAGCTTTTACAAATTATTCATTTGAATAAATTACGAAAATTATCTCGATGCTATTCTTTAGTGCCGACATAAATTGAAAATTGCCCCGAGAATCGTTTTAGTGTTGTTTAATCTAAATGGAGGCGGTTTCAATATTTTAAATTTTCAACCGAGTTTCCTTGACATTTTCTACATCAATTACAAGCACAAATTTAATGCCTAAAGGCAAAGACAAAATTGATCCATTTACAAATTTCGACACAACAATTTAACAAACTAATCTGATTGCAAATTTTTACCGCACGTTGATACCAATTAGGTTTTCCCAAACCAATATTCGAGATTTTGCTTTAACTGGATTTGCATCCAATTTAATTTTGCTAAACGAAATTCTATCAAAAATTAAGACACCGCGTTGCGAATTTATTTTTGGGAAGCGATTAATCCAATTTTGAGTTTTTTAAACTCCATTAAAACTTTTTCGGTAAATAAATTATGCAATAACTTAAATCGTGGGGTAGCGCTTCAACAAGAAAATAGGTTTTAACGAGACCCTTTTATTCTAGTTCACGTTTTTTGAATCGAAAATTAAGCAAACAGCTTCCCCTCTGATTTCCTTCTGAATACATTTGATATCTTTAACTGCTAGGATCATCATTGGATAGAATTTTGATACCTTCACTTAAAAATGTAACTACGAATATGAGATTGCTAAAATACCATTGAGCTACCCGACCTATATTTTGTGGTGCAGGTAGGCACATGACGATTTTTTTGTTGCTTTTCGGTATTTTTTTTTATCTAAAAATGTCAACAGTCCCTTTCGGTGTTTTTTGTTGGAAGAGGGGTGGATTTGCTTCATCAAAATTTGCAAAGCTAAGTAGACATCTAGACGAAAACAGGACAAACATGTCGACCTTCAATCAGATGAAATGTATAAGTTGGAGATTTACCAGTGGAGCTTATCTTGTTGTGCATAAGCCACTTTAATAAAGCGGTGAGGACACCGGTTGCTAAGCTAAGATTCATTTTTCACCTTGTCCTTGCTTTGTTGGAAGCAGACAAAAATATAGTTTAGGTCAATTAATATGGAAATTTCTACGTAGTAACAAACTGGAAATATTTGGATGGGTGAGTGAAGCAACGTTAGCACCTTACTAGAATATATTATTGAAGTACTGACAGAACCGAGAGTGTCAAGTGCTGATCCAAAATCCCTATCAGTTTAAAAGTCTGCTGTTGAAAATAACGTAAAACACCCTTCTCTTCAACACTACGGATAAGGAAGAATTAACGAGATTCTCATTAGACTTGAAAGGATTAACGAGATTTTGAATTTGTAATTGTTTATATTTGACATTTTTAAAGTAATATTTTAATCTTCTCATAATATTGGATTGCTATAGAATGACGAACAAATAATGTCACGCATTTTACTCTTAAATAAACGAACTTGATGATGTTGAAAGTGAAACCATCGATGAAATTTACATTATTTGTTTTAAAATTGCGTATTGACATAATATTACATACATCCCACACTTTACACTCTTGTGTAAGTGTAAATAATTAAAATTTAATTTACTTAATTTTTTTTTATGTAAAAATAATTGAAAATGTGTGAAAAACATGATGACACTAATACCAATTCGTTTTATGGGGTGAAAATAATTTTTCTAGACTTTTATTACGTTGTTTACAATATACCATACCCGACAAAAATCATTAGACACGATCAGATGAGTACCTATAAAAAAATAGTAGAGGTAAATATTTTTTTAGTGTATTTGAATTGTGTGTTTAGCTTGGTGGCCGGTGTCCGCTCAACTTAAATGACGCTTCCAGGTGAGATACAAAAATAAAACAGCATGTTCACGAATTAAACGAGGGTTCCTCAAGGAAATTGAGTCATGTCATATTGACACAACGGAAATACCCATCATCGTAGGCAGCAAGCGTTCTTTTAAACTCCCCAAGATTCCATAATTGCTTCTCCCGAACAAATTGCTACATTGGTATTGACGGATTCGTCAATAAAATAATTAAACAATCAGAAATCAAGGGAATGATCGCTTGGAATTACGGAATCGGATTTAGGGAAACTGGATAAATTCCAAAGCTGACCTGAGTGGCCAACCCAAATTTTTTTGCGACATTCTTCGGCCATTTGACGTGTGGAAGTATTCATGAATACGTAAAAGCTTAATCTTGGTTGCATTGTCGCTTTATTCCAGTGACAACTTGGCATATGTCGCTTCTTCTTCACTTTAGACCTGTTTCCAGGATTTACGACTTTCATTCTTGTAGTAAAAAACTTACATCGACTCTTTCAACGCATTATTTGTTGTCTTAATTTATGGAGGAGTTCTCGGATTATGAACTCTATCGATGAGCTTCCGGGCAGACAGGTTGTTCTCCAATTACCTTGGTTTGGGTCACCCAAACAGAAAAAGTTTTGCTGTTAGGTAAATGATATGTTAACAATACAATTTTTGTACTTTTTATGGATTAGGTCTACACGAGAGCTTTTATTATGTAAAATAATTAAAATATGCAATTTTTCAATAGGGTAACTTGATATGTAACGCCATTCTTCAGTTTGATTGATTATGCAATTATGTACAGCAGAAGCCTAATTATGTCCAATAAAAAAAAAGAAATAGAGTAATTTTTTTTTAGAGAAAAGTGTAATTTTCCTTTATCATAGGAAATTTGACTACACAATGAATCATTTTATTATAGGGTAGGTACGGTACGGTGTGACAAACTAAGTAAAAAGGATTCGTGATAAGACCCCCCTATTACACCTGACACGCATATGGGGTGCACGCAAGATATACGTCAGGCTTCTTTGATTTTTTTTACTACACCCTTATTTTATTTCTTCCGTTATTTAAAATAAGGGGTTAAAAAACTGGCCAATGTAAATTTTATGTTCACATTTTAAAACGACATTTTAGAAATTATACGGAATTTTATCCGCAATATTAAAATCAATAAGGAAAACGTCCTGGAATAAACTGCAATGTTCTACCGTCTACAATATCATTTTGCTTGTATTTTCCACAACTCTTTCTTTTTATTGCATTATTTACTGCCGTAGGTCACAGAGTTTCTCTTAGGATTCGCTACACCGCCTTTGGGTGACCACCGTTGTTGTTTTACTGGTCTTATAATCCTGTTTATATTTGACCTTAACTGGGGTAACTGATTTACTAAGTCCATTATGGTTTTTCATTGCTATTCAGGGTAACCTGATTAAGCTTCTGATTGTGGTTTAAATATTTTGTTTCAATTGGACCACATTTAAACTTTCAAGGCAAACAAGAATTAATTTCGCTTTATTTAAATATTTTGAATGTTCTTTGTATGTTTTAGCTTGGCGATTACAATCATTGTGATATATCAAACTGGCGCTAATTCTCTTGCTCCCGGAATCCACCATTAACAAACGTGTCGCCAACGATTGATCTCCTAAATTGGCACGAGCTTCTAAACCACCAGTAATTGGATTGTATCGTTTTATTTTGTACAAAATGTATTTCATTCCAGTGCAGATTATTGTGACATAAAAAAAATTCTAACAAAAAATGAATCTGGGGGCACTTTTTGACATTCTCAAACAAACTGGGCTTTGATCTTCCAAACATTTTTAATTGGATTTTTAGCTTGCGTGTGTTTTGAAACAATTAAAAACAATATCAAATATTCCCTTTTCGAGTCTTCCACTTGTCTCATGGCTGGAGCCACTTACGAGATCGTGTGGTTAGGCCGTTCACTTTCTGAACGGTCGTGATTTTTATCCACAATTTGTTTCACGATAATTTTAAACTCGTGGTATGACGATGATAATAATAATAATAGCAATGTATCTTTTATTCATGGAACGAGTTCGCTCTGCGAGTTTGTCTGGTCTTTCTCACGTGGCCACTCCATCGCCCAAAGAATATAAAATATTTAGGACGTTTTTGGTTTTAAAATCAGTGGTCCTTATTGATTGCTAGCCTTACTTTGCCGGTTCATTTGCATACGCCTTGTTTGAATTTCAATCAAATATGAGAATTTAGATCGAAGCGGTTTACTTTAAAGTTTAAACTCCGCTATTTTCAATTTGAATTGATTGCACAAGAAAACTTCCCGAATGAAATTGATGACTGAAAATAATTTTCTCGGTTAAGGCGATAAAATGAGTAGGAAAAAAATCCGTTTGCAACTGTAGCCGGTCTTCCCTTATTCGGTTAAGCATCGACTATAAATAAAAGTCGTACAGACTACTTCTTTTTTCTTTTGCTTAACAGTCCGAGCACCTCGGCAACGATATTATGAGCAGATATGTCGGACAGCAAGATACGTAATTAATTTACTTAAGCGAATGCGCTCATATTCGACTTTTTGCAGAAAAAAATGACTCAGATAATTTTCTTGACACTTGAAATTTTTGTGGTTTATCACGCATGTGTTTCGGATTCCGGCGCCGTCTGCACTTGGGACAATTTTAAAAACCACTAAATACAAAAATTTAAAGAATTCATTCATTCATAGTATTTCTGGTTATTCATTAGTTTAAAAATAGCGTAACTTTTAAAAATCTTCGGCGTGTGGACCAGGAGTTCTCAACCTTCCTAATTTTTTTTCAGATCAGATCTTAAAGATTAAAGGCAAATTGCGCAAGACAGGGACAGTTGAACCGGGCAACACCGAGTAAGGAAGCTAGTAAATATATTAAAATGTATCGCTTGCCCAAATATCACGTACCGCAGTTTGAGAATTCCTGGTTTAGATATTGCTTTTGGCTCTTGAAAAATTGGTCAATTATATTTTATAACTAAACGAAAATAATTACATGTTTCAAGTGGTCGAGCTTCCAATTTGTACTCTCAAAAGTCCGCGCAAGTGCAAAATCTTGATTTTAAAATTTTTGGTCTCCATTCCATAATATGTCTCTTCCTGTTTTCTGAACAATTAAACCATAACGTGGTAATCGTGTACTACTAATTAGGTGTAGAATATGAAATTATTTAATTCGTCCAGGTTACGTAATCCAACTTTTACTTTCTTTTTATTGCTATTGATCGTGGATTGATTTCTGATGCAATTAGAATTATTGTACTTTCGAATTATCAATTTATCTGACAAAGCGTGGTTTTCTCCAATAGTTTGATTACAAAAAATATTTCTTGATACAATTTAAATTAAATATTTATAATACTATACCTGTTTCTATAAAAGAGGGTAAAAAGTGGGTTTGAAATAAATTATTGACTGTCGCTGTTTGTGTCCTGATGTTTTATTGATTACCAACCGAGACTAATTATCAATTTAACTCTACTACAACAATTTTTTATTTTATTTTTCAATTCAAATTTTCGGTTATCAGTGTCGTGTTCCACTTTTTCTGCAAAAGTTAAATGCAAGGTCAATTGGGCCAAGCGAAATTTTGATTGTGGCAAATTAATTAGCTCATTCATTTTCAGTTTTGTTAAATAATTCATCAAGGTTACTTGGTTGTTTAAATTTTATTTATAACCCGCGTTGATGAACGTTAATTGAAAGAAATTATTTACTTCATCATAATTTGCTCCTCGTGCTGAGTTTTTTAGCCCCGATTGCTCCAGCAATTGGACTCTGGGTCGTTTTACCCAACGTGGAATCCTCTCTTGGTCAACTTTATCCTTGACCAAGTTTGGATGACCTTTGAAGTTTCTAGACCAGGAAGGTTGTTCATGTTGTGCAAGACCTGTTTCTCGAAACGAAATCCAATTTCATTAGTTTTGCTCCATTTTGCGCTATCACTCTCGAATCTTCTTCAGTTTTGAATGAAGTTATTAAGACGTCTAATGGGCAGTTAATTAAGAAAATGAGTATGGTTTTAAAAATTAACAACATTCAGTGTTTGTGCCGAAAGCTATTAAAATGCCTAATTAAATTTTGCAAGTCGTTTGATTTACACAATAACTTTTTAACGCAAGTCACGCAACTTGAAACGTGCATTCATTATTTTGTGGTTTATTATTACCAAGCTTATACTATCTACCCCTTTAGATTTCTGTAATTTTAGGTAGCGCCTGCTCGATTTCTTTCATGACCGATCTGATAAGTTGTTTCACCACCGCCACCATATACCTACCTACGCTGACCGCGTATGCTAATTTCCCTTATTTCCTTTTCGTTCCTGTTCATTGTGTTAAGAAAAACTTTGTGCAGAGTTATCGATCAAGCTACCTTTTGCCTCGTGGAAACACGCTATTTATCAACTCTTAAATTACGACGGCGTCATATGAGGCTTGGGGTACATGACTGCAACTTAAACGGAAGAAGTGATTCGCTTGTCAACTTTATGGTTGAGAGAATTCATTTACATTTTTAATTTTCGTGGTTTTTGTTTGCGGTTCTAATTCTTCGACTTAACAATAGACTTCTAAAACAGTTCACGGCCACTTTATTATTATTAATTGTTTATGTGGTTTTAGGTATGGGATTTTCACAGATTTTAACACTCCCCTGCCTCCTCCTAGGTTTTCAAGTTATTCGTGACGAATTCTATTTGCATTAATTTCGATCGAGATCGAGATTGCATTTACGTAATATACACGGTGACTCTTAATCCATTGTCACTTCCAGATTGAGTTTACTACATTTTTAAATTGCACGCGAGAGATAAAATTTAATTAAAGAAACAAAGAGTTTTCTAATGAAAAATTGATTAGATTTATTTAGTAAAAATAAAGTTTGTGTCGTGGGTGTTGCAAGAGAAACTTTTGGACTAAATGTCAAGTCGCAAACTAAATGTCTCATTAAATGTTCAACAGTTCAACACTAACTTACTTCCTAACTTCATTTTCTTTATTAGTTCGCTTCTTCCCTTTTGTGCTGACCGTTTGTGCAAGGGCTTTTTGTTCTTTCAAGGAATTTAGATTGCCTTTCAATTGGCCGTTTTGTTTCTTTAATTGACTCGATTTTCTCGGCAAGAAAATTGCTTTCTAGCAAAATTTTGATTTTTCCAACTTTTCGCTTGTTTCCTGGGGACGTGTCAATTTACTATCGAATTCGTGGATCATTTTTCGATACAATGGCAAACAGATGTCGTGTTTAGATTTTTAGGTATTAAATGGTGATAAATCTGACATACTTTGATTGTACTGCTATTATTCGCCATTATTTAGCCTCTTACAAACCAATATATTGATCTTATAAGGAGTTTTATGCGTTTGCGCTATTAGCCTGTCGGCAATTTATAATCCGGTTGTTTTGTTTGTTCCTATTTAAAGGATCATGATTTGCTATTTATAACGATCCAATAAATAAACCATTTGCACATAAATTCTATCATAATTAACTTATTTCATAATATAAATTCGTTCCGTTATTTGAAAATGAAGCGTAATGACTTTTTAATTAATTCACCTGAACTTTGCGAGTTGCGCTTAAATTAATCAAACTTTCCAAACTCTCGATTCGAAATGCATTTCGTTTAATTAACTTATAACATAATCTTTTGGCTTATTTGTTTCAGCATTGAGAGTTATTGCCAACCTCATTACTTTTTTATTACCTTTTGCTAAAATAACTTTTGATGATAATAAAATAGAAAGGCAGACTCTGGGCAGGCGTTTGAAGTGGAATATTCTTTTTTTCTAAATATAAATTTTCACTACAAAGGAAACTTTTGTAGGTTTAATTTCTAATATGTATGCTGGACGATTTCACAACGACCACAAATAAAATTTACAGTTGTACAAATAGAATAACGTGGAACACGATTCTGACCTTGTCCAGCTTTTATATCTTCAATTCGACGTGATTAACTAATTTGATGTGGTGCGTACTGGATCTACAAAACAAACAAAGAAATTTGATTTCAATTGTTTGCAACGATTTCATTATTTCTAGAAGTGTTCTAAGTGGTTCGCCATTTAAACTTGCACGATCACAAATAGAATAGATTGTTTAATTCCAAATGTACTAATGTACATACTTTTTCTTGTATGCTTAGGTGTGTACCTACCTTCTATTATTAGAGCAAATGATAATATCGATAGGATAAAATAACCATTTGGATAATTGAATTAATATAGACTGCTTCTTATCTTTAGGAAGTAGTAAAGTGGGTCTCGGATACGCAGTGTTCATTTTGAATGTATTGAAAACTAAAACTTCAGTTTTCATCGAGATATAATTGTTGTGCAGCCTGAAGGCCGCACCAATCCATCGCTATAAGTGGCAATTGTATATGTAAATCCGGGGGGGGGGGGGGGGCATCTGTGAAGTATGGAATCATCTTTTTGAGAAGCGGTCACCCATCCAAGTAGTACTAAGCATTGGACAAAATAGATGTTTTCAACACTCTGGACGGATGCTAGGACTCAGTAGGTTACCTCTTCAATTTTTAAAATTCTAAATCACGAACTAGGCGTAATATTATGTATGAAACTTTCTAAATTGTACCAGCCAATTTCATTCTAACCTGATTTTTTTGCTGTTTTGAAACATATCAAGTTAGATCTAATACATACTATAATATATTGTCGGGTGTTGTGCAACTTGAGATTTTTTTTTTAAATACCTCACAATCTATTTGGCCAACGTTTGACCAAATTAATTTAATTTTGAGTTAAAATAACTCATTTGGAAATAGCCGGCGTTCCATATTTAATGTTAAACGCCCTCTAAAAAGCTCCCCAATTGTTTCGATAACGAAACCTGAGATACGTCTCTCCCTAAGAAAGCTCTTCGGTTTTTGCATCGTCACTTTTACTTCCCAGCGCATATTAATTTTCTCGAATAATAAATGTGTGCTCCCCCTAAAAATGGTCGTTAGTTTTCAGTTATTTCATTCGTTTAGATATTTGCGTACAAATTTTATAGAAGACTGAGTCATCATTTTACTTGAGTCTTTAGACCACTCGAACCTCCGAGGTTCCAATCCAACGTATTTGCCGAGGCAATAAAACAAACCTTCGTAGTCAGGCAAATGTCATAGTATAAAACTTAAAATTTCCTTTATTGATTCAGATATCCAGGAAAAACTAGCCAAGTGTTTACACTCGTACATTTTCCGAAGTAAATCGTGTTGGAAAACAGGAAATGTAGGGAGGCATGATCGGGAAGTCAAGCATGGGGTGGTGGTGTAGTGCTTCAAGGTGTGATTCATGTTTTTATGTTTGAAAGGGAAAATAACCGGCGGATGTGATGGCAAAGGTGTTATTCACACTGGTGTGATTAAATATTTATTATTTTTTACTGTATTTGCAATGTTTATTAGTTGTAAAAATACAAGCATAATTCGAATACAAACAACTAAGTAGTGGTATCAATATTTATTTTTCTTCGTGTCGTGTGGTATGTTTGTGTGTCTACTGGAAGAGTTTCGTTGAAACAAGCCATTAGCTTAAAAATACATGCTAATGAATTGCTCTATAGGTCAGCCGGTGTAATGGCGTATTGGACAACAGATTTTATCTGCCTTTTCAGATAGGGGGTCTGGTCACGTTCGTGTGGTTTGCTGGTTGCGTGTTTTTGACTTATGGTCCACCCTTATTATTACTTTAATGGGGTCTGAAAGTGTTAAGGAGTTTACGGAGGAAATTGTTACTTCACGTAATTACTTTTTATTAATATTCGACTTAAATTTTTTACCTTTCGTAAAATGTTTTCGTTTTATGAGGTGCTGTGAGATTTCAACGCACTGTTTTATAGCCGTGTATTAATAAGTTATAGCCAAACAGTAAACGATTTATTATTGAACTCGTGTCCTTATATGGTTTATTTTGTACCTTGAATTGATTATGTGCTATGTTGTTAATGTGTGTATTCTTTGGAACTGTTGAGTTATTTTTAAATTTAATTAAATTCAAGTATCATTCCCTGGCAGCGTGTTTTTAAGTATTCAAAATGAATTGCAAATATTTGAAGGTATTCGTGTTAAAATTTTAACCAATTAAAGTTGCTCGTCAAAATTAATTTTTCAAGCAATTGCGACTGATTTTTATTCGTTGGACCTTGACTTTGAAACTTTATTTTGGAAGCAAGCACAAATAAGCACCTGTTTTGCTACTAATTTAATAAGCAGTTTATTTTTCCAAACGTGAAGTATAGTGACCTTTCATGCAAATTTTTGATAATTATGCTGACGCTTAAACGGCAGGTGGTCGCTGTTCTTGATATAATTTTTTTAAATAATTTTATTTTTCTCCAACTTATTTCGCCACGTCAAAATTTCGGTATCAATCAAAGTTTTGGCTTTTTTCGTTGTCGAAATGTTAAGTGTTACATGGTCATCGTCCTCTTCGAACCTCGCTCGGAATTATTGCACAGAAGGTTGTTAAAAGATATATTTATCAATTATCGTATTAAATACAGTCAATTATTTCCGTTCATGGTAAATTATTTTCTAGAATGTGTGCGCTTATCCGAGAATCTTTGTGACGTGGTTTATTATTAGATTGTTTTTTCTATTCTTTATTACTTACTAAATTTAGTAAGGAATATTTTAAGATAATGCGCTGTCAAGTTATTAATGAGGATATTGACTTATTTTATAGCCTTGAAAATACTTACACAACAACTTTTTTTCTTTTCAAACAGGTATCGTGACAGAATCTCTCGACGTTGATATTTTATAAGCAAACTATTTGTAACTCTTTAAAATTTGTTCATCTCGCCAACCCAGAGTATCTTTTCGAAATTTTCACGAGGCAAGTAATTAATCAAAATTATTGTGTCAGAGAACTCCAGTTATGAAATGTATAATCATGAGAAAATTTTCGAATCGACGAAAATTACCATTCGGCATACCATCCGACCTTTTTTTGAAAAACAAAATCAATACTCGTTTGTAACGTAATAATTTTCATCTCTTTAGCTACATCGTAAAATGGCCATTAGCTCTCTAAATACTTGTCGGTGAAATCTTGTCATTATGGCGAGAAGAATTGCTACATTTAATAGCAACACCTGTAGTTATGAAAACATCCATCTACTTGAACATCATTAGCTGTCATTATGTGCTTAAAACTAGACCGTAATTTGCTAACTAAAATTTTTATTATTTAGTTATTAACAATTTAACTTATTTTCTTGATCTTATCTTCGGGCAACATGAGAATGTTTGCAGAAACAAAATTGATTACCATCACCATCGCCGAGCTAATTAACAAATTAAAATTTGAAATTAGATTATTTAATTGTTTCAAAAAAATGTTTTGATAAAAAGTGAAAGATAATTTCGTTACCATCGTATTATAATTTTTTATTTATTTTAATAATCGGGTTTGTTGAACTCGAATTTTGATTATGGACGAAAAACACAATAAAAATAATAATAATTAATAAAACAATTTCGTTTATTAAAATTTATGACGATTAACCCAATTTGTTTGAACGATTAATTTGATTAAGTAATTAAAACTTTGATTTTTTTAATGAGATGGATGTCTTTCAAGGACGAGTCGCTGTTATCGACGATCGCGAATTTTTAAATTTGTTTCTCACACCATAAATAATTCAAATCTTTTTATCTTTAATTGCATAATTTACGCGTTATCTATCATCCATTGTGACTTTAATGTTTAAATCATCTTTGAATGCTAAATTATTGTGTCTTAATAATAAATAACAGGTTTGCGATTTTAATAGATGCATATAATTTTATTTTATAAAAAATGCAGCATACAAATGAAAGGGAGATTTTCACCCCCCCCCCTGCGGCTGGCCAAGTGGAGAAAGCGGAAAATTCCTCAAGGGCCGACTCTCTCAACGGCTATTTTGCACTGTCTATATAATTGGAATTATTATTACCTTCATATTAAATAAAATCAATCACATAACTTTCCATCTTCGAAACCTGATGGTCTAGGGGTATACCATATAGGTACCTCCGCCTCCATGTTCCTCAGTAATTGTATTTAATAGGAAAGTAGTAACTCATACCATCAGGAACGCATTGGAAGGGCGGGCGACTCATTACCCTCCCCGTGCCAGCCGCCACTGTGAGTAGGTAATTTTTAGGCTTCTATACAACGTATAGGAAGACCGTCTGTCTGTCCGCATAATTCAAAATAATAATTCAACGCACGTTCTTAAAACAATTTTACTTTTATATAGAATATTTTTAGATTGGTATTAATTATTCAGATTATCTACATATATATTTTTTAATCCGATATTCTTATTTTGTATTTTTAGAGTAGGTATTTTACGTGTTTTATAAATATTTCATTATGGATTGTGTTTTATTTGTGGTTTGTAAATTGCAAATATTTACCTATAATGGTCGAAATTAAAAAAAAATATATTACAATTTCAGACGTTAGCGTTTTCCTTATATAGTAAAAAAATCTACCTAATTAAAAGATTAAGGCATTAAAAATTGGAATTAAATAAAACCCAAAAAATTTAACCTACCGAAAAAGTAGATGTATAGAAGCCTAAGAACTGTCGCAAAAGCGAGTTCCACCTTGTTTTAAATGGCAACTGAAATATTTAAATTCATTAAATTTATCTGGATTTTCTATGTTTATTCATAATTGAAGTATCATAGATGGTCTCTGTAATGGCACACGTTTACAAATTGAATAGTTCAATGGTATATGTATGTAGTTGACTGCAATAGATGGACAACTGTTAGAAATGTGGGGTCAAAATGTAATTTGCAAAGCAATAAATTGTAAAAAATAATTTTTATTTTATATAATACATTAGTGGGATACGGGGGTATATACCTGACCTTGAGTTCATATTGTCGCGACATACAGGTGATAGATATACTAATGCATGCAAATTCTGGAACTGGGGGGGGGGGGTCCGTGGGTGCAAAATACTCCTTAATACCCCAGAAATTGTGGTATTTAATTTAACTAGGGAATCTGTATTGCATTAATTTTCTGAGAAAATAATATAGTAATTTATGACGTCAGGAGTGTATAAAACGTATTATTCAGAGTTGGCAGTAATAATAATAATAATTACTTTTTTTATCTTATATTTAAGAATTTAAAGAAAAACTAAAGACGTTTTAGAAAAACTTTTTTTGAATCCGTTTGTTGAAAATATTTCGAATTATATTTCCATTTTTAAGGGTTTCTGATTATTTTTATTCGATCCATTCCTTACCCCCGGGGGATTTAATTTTTCGAAAATAAATATTTGTTTGGGCTTTCGCAATGATAAATAATAAAATATTTATTTGGAGGGGGTCTAGGTTTTTGTACCGTTTGGGGGGGGGGGGGGTAAAATGATTAAAATTACATGATATAATTTATAAAGGGCCCCCTCTACGCAACTGTTAAATATTGCATCCGTTACCCACTAACGTTTTTATTTAGAAGCAGGTGTACCTACCAATTATTAATAATAGAAAAATATTTTGTATTAACTGTTATATTTTTTTATAATAATTGAAAAATGGTTAATTATTTGTGTATGTTGTTATTTTTATGATGAAATTATTGTAATAATTGTACGGCAACAAAATAAGGTATCATTACAAATGTCATGGTATTTTTTGACCTTGTCAGTTGAATTCAGTACACCGTAATTTAATAATAAAAGGCGTAATTTGTTGCAATAACTCATGATCCAAAGTTGTTTCATTTGACTAGCGTTTTACTTCTCTTACGCCGTAATTAACGCCTTTGAAATCGCACTTTTAATAAAATTAGCTACTAAAGAACCTGTTTGACGATGCCATTATAATAATACTATTATACAAAAAACAAATTGTCAAACTGATTATGGATCATTATAATTTTGTTCTTTAATGAGAGTGTAGTAGCATAATGAAATAGTTGAGAATGAATGAAGATTATCTATTTAATCGTTGCCCCTAGCGCGCCGCTAATGAATTAATTTCGTGCTCTGCAAGGGAACGAGGTTTCGTTTTGTAATTTTATTTTAATCTTGTTTAATTGTGTTTTAATCTAGCGACTGTGCTACGCACCAATCCGATTAATTATTTTACCAAATTCATTAGTTTTATCTTCCGTTGCGGTTTTCTATATTAATTCTCTGTTTTAAAACTTATTTTGCATGATTTATTAGAGATTGCCCCTAACCTTTTGCGTTGATAACAAGACAATCAAAAGAACAATCTTAAAAGTGATTTTTATTAATTAGCTGTAATTTAATTAATTAGGCGGGTCGCTTAATTACCTCCCCGTATATTGTCAAATTAATTCATTTCGATTCCTCGAACGACCTATTTATTTATAATTGATAAATGCACTCAGCGATGACTTGTAATGGATAGATGGAACTAAACATTAATAACATTAATTATAATTTTGTGTGCAATTCGAAACGATTTAGCTGTGAAATATATCAAATTTTAATTAATTACCCTAGGTATTTCCGAATTAATATAGAATTGATGTATATCGTCGACTTCATTTACGTCTTTTTGCTTATTTAATTTTAATTAACTACAAATTACATTTTCCAAATGTAATTAGTAGTCGTTTAATTTAAGAATTGTGTAAAAATTAATTTATTTCCATTACCTAATGCTGTGGTAATCATTCAAACAATGGGGTAGAGTTAATCGGAATGTGCGCGCATCCAACATAATTATTATGCAAAGAAGTCAGATTTGCAATTTGGAATGCCAGTACTTGAAGGAATAAATAACCGCTTAAAATTTCCGTAGTTTCATATAATCAAATGTAAGTGAACCTTCAAAAAGGACGAAGATTTGGAAAATCAGGACGCAATACAATATTGAAATACTTTCATTAGGCAAATTCCGTATAAGGTTCTCCTAAGTGCACCTTTAAAAGTGAGGGTGATTCTGCTTGGATAAATCCAAAATTGGAAGTCGTTATCCTGGCGATTGTGTTTTATTGAACTTTGTCGTCCTGCTATTTTGAGGGGGAAATGATGAAAGTTGATTAAAAAGTCTGTCAGTTTTTGAACTTGTGGACCACCGTGTATAGCACGGCAATCTCGCACAAAAATACAAAAATCAATTTAGATTGCGTTTCTGTAATAGTAGAAACATGTTTCTCCAATCCGGCCAATTGAACAAACATGGAAAATTAATTAACTGATAATTTTAAACGTCTGTATTTTATTTATTATAGCGGTTAGTAATTTCTATCCAGTTTTTATGGTCTTGAGAAATGTACCTACCACGAAAATGAAAATTACCGTGATTTACTGGCACTCGGTTATTTATTAATTTGTGTTATTAGTTAAATTGGCATTAAGGTTAATGATTTTGCTTTACTTATAACGAAGCCAAATATTTCTTTGTTTGTGTGCAAAACAAGAGATTCGTTAAAGATAAATGGTAGCTTTGTCGACATAACCAGTTAATCCATAACACAATCTGATGGATACTAAAAGGTTTTCCTGCATAATGAGATCACGACAAAATATACCGAGAGTGCAGCCTGTGAAACAACGATCCGTCCTCGCTGTCTTCCGGCAACAAATCCCTATGTAATCGTCTAGTTTGCCGTGAAATCCCAAAAGACTATACAATCTCATTCAAACAATTACTGTAATTAACATGCCGTTTTCGAATGGAAACGTTCGGTTCCATCGGTATTTGATTTTGAAAATTATTGCGTCCGATATTTTGCAAGAGCTCGCTACCAATCGAGCACATCTTTTGCGAAGAGGTCTCACTTGTTTAAATCATGACTTGACAGAACTTTATAACCATAACCCGCAAAAATATAACAACCAACAAGTAATAGATTGCTAGAATGCTAGTACTAACGGGGTAATAAACTAAGTTGTTTCTTTTCAGGTTTCTCTTTAATACTCCTATTTACATACGTTATGTATTGTGCACATCGTTAGTCTAACAAAGGGTTGTATATAAGAGAAAATTAAATAGAAAACATAACTTTTAGCTCATAATTTAACTTGTAACATATAAAGTTATTTATTATTAGTGCACCAACATAATTCAGTTGGTTAAAGTTTCTCACTTCCACCATTCTCCAAGTTTACGACTTTCCACAAACTGTTTTGATTCATCAAAAAAGAAAAATAATGGTTGCCATTTAAAAAAATTGCCCGGATTTAATCTGTTAATGTTTGACGAATAGGGGTGACTCGAAAATCAATTAAGTGGTTGAATGACAAGACGTAGGAAGGGGGATTCGACACAGGTAATATGCAAATTAGTCATCAAACGAGATGAGCGCCTCGAATACTACGATCTTCTTTGCCGAACAGCTCTGTATGGCATTGTTAATTTTTATTTAAAGAAATTTTCTTTGTGTTCGTTGACCTAGATTTAATATTGAAGAATATGTTGCAGGGTAGCGAACGATCGTATAATACTTACACAATAGAATTGGGGACGATCGTCTTTTATAGCGGATTTATTGATTTGCTGCGCATAAAGAATAATTTTATTTTATTAAATAACTTAACATAATTTGCCTTCTATTTTATTCTAATCAAATTTATATTCGCGAATTTAAATTATGAGCACATTTTCTTATTGAATTTTTAAAATAACTTTTTTATGAATGCCAACATTTTTTACTGCCTAATTTTTGTCTCATTTGACTAATTGTTTCCTGTTTATATTTTTTTCCAAAGCGCATCCGACTCGCTGAATTACGTTTTATAAGAAATATTTTCTTATAATTTGCGGTTTTGTGACTCTTGATATTTAATTAAGTATTTGGTTAGCTTGTCAAACTTTTCGATTTTTAACGTTCCGTTTTTTAATTTAATAATAACATGGCAAATTATTAAAATTCCTCAGTAGCGCAGTGTCTAATAAATCTTAATTAGAAATATTATATAAGTGGATTTACGTAACATTAAATGCCATTTAAAGTTAAGTTAATCAAAAAATGGGTATTATCTCCTTAGGTTTAGCTGGAATCCTGTATTGTTTTTGTAATTGGTTAGCTAGCTTTGTTATTTAAAACGAAGTTTTCGAGAGATTAGGCTAAGGCTTTAACTAATAAAGGAGCTACGCCAATCACTTGTTTATCTGTAGATGGCATTACACGTGTTAACTAGCTTCGCAGTTCTTCAAGCTTGGATTTTTGATTGGGTACCATTTAAATGCCATAAAAATAAATGGAAAATGCTGCAATTTCAATTCACAATACTAAATAAAAGATTTTAAACGCTAATTCAATAAATAAATCTGTTTGCCATAAGTATAATACTAACTATAAAAAATATAATGTAAAACATTAAAAAGCAATGAAGGCCATTAATGATGCTATTGTTTTTATTATATTGGTAATTTCACGTTGCACATGATTATACTCTGGTGACAAATATAAAATACATTCGACAAATAATAATAATTTTATGTGGCAAATACTAAATTCAAGTGAAATGTATTATAATTATATGCACGATACATAAATATTCCCCCTCCCTTCCAAAACAACACATTCTAGCCTTTGAAAATTTCATTGCAAATAAAAATGATTCGGTAATTACGCTTTCCTTGTCTGGTCCCAGAAAAATCAGTAGGAATCACTTCTTCGATAAAACCATTCGAATTCTTGGATTGTTTACATAATATAAAAGTAGCCATCGATTTTCCCATTAAAACGAAAATTATGAGGAATTAGGATTAATTTTCTCTTGGTTTATTAGTTTAAAAAATATCTATCGTATACCCCTTGGCAACCTGAAGTAATATTTAATTTGAAGGAAAACCGCAATTTTCATGTTTTACTTTCCAGACGTTTCCTTTTGATCATACAGGCTCCTTATATTACCCTGCTTACAGAAATTGTAATAGACATATCAAATTCCCTCGTACTCAATTAGATTATTTTTTAAATATTTTCTAATTAATTCACCTTATAATTTAAATATTTGTATCGTTTATTTTTGAAGTATTTTTAACATACAATTTTTCATGTCGCGTGTTTTTTGTATCGATCATTGTATATTGTCATTAGTCAATGTCATTTCGTTGTTAACAACGCATGCTTTGTTTTTCACGAAAAGTGAAAACGTTTAGGGAAATAAAAAGATTAATGAAAACGAGTTTCATAAAATTATCGAAAAATGTGCCTGAAATGTATGCAGACGACATATCTGTCCAAATTACCCCAATGAAATTTCGCTTTGTGTCGGTTGTATCTTGTGAACTAGATTATATTGGTCCAGTTTTTGTAAAGAAGAACTCTTATGTAATGAATAGAAGTATGGGGTTCAAACTTACACAACATGTTTGAACACAACAATACCCAAGGTAGGTATGTACAACGTGGAATGAATATTCATGAACGGCTGCAGTATATTTATTTTCTGTGGGCTTAATCAGATATCTTTTTGCCTTTTTAACATTCTATTTTGACCATTTAATTTTTTAACAACCACATTAACATGTTAATGTAGCCAAAAATTTTACACAAAATTCGAGGGTGAAATTGTAACCATCTAATGTCATGTTTGGTTGTCAATTAGGAGATTTTTATTGAAGTTACATTCAAATGAAATTTTTTAATTGAATTTGAAACGAGGGAAGTTACAAATTACAAAATTGAATTGTATTTTTCCCGAAAATAAGTCTTTAAAATATTAAGTTAAAAGCTTTTGTAGAAGTTACAATTACAAAATTTACTGCCTACCTCGAAGTAATAATTTTTATTGGTCTTCATTATCTTTTCTTCTTCTTTTTTTTTAGACAATAGAGTTTAAATAATCGTTTATTTTATGAGTCTTAATTTTATTTGCGTATAGAAAATACGTACATGTTTATGAGAGCAAAACGCGGCGTATATTCATTTCGAGTTTTTTTATGCTTGGTTTTCTTGTATATAATTTGCTGCTGCTTTTTTCTTTTTATGAATGCAAGAAGTGGAAGATGTAATAATAATAATACCATTAACAACCGAGGATATCAGTAATTATTAATTACCGATTCCAACTGGATGACGCATCACCTTGTAAATTAATTGCCATTTGTTGTTCTCAATTAAAGCGAAGGTCAGGGTTATCGAAGATAATTACCCTCTGGGAGAGGACGAGTATCTTTCAATAACCACTTTTGATTCTTTTATTTCTTATAAAATTATCGACTTGTTTTAGTTTTTTACACCCCTTTCATCTTAACATCCCAGTGTTTATTCTCTATTGTGAGCTTCCTTTCGTGGTTCTTCTCGTTGAACGCCTGAACAGCAGCTGCTCTTCAGTTCTGAAGTGACCCTTCGATCCACGTAAGCTTTTGTGTCACTTTATTGTTCATTGGCTATTTTATTTGTTGGCATATTTTGTTTAGCAAAGATTTAAACATACACAGATGTGCAAAGTAATTTTTATGATACACTTAAAGAAGGCACCTCCAAGTATGTAAATGATTTTTTTAGCTACTCCTTTGTGCTTGGTCGTGCATTGCTCACCTTGAGAACTCATTTTAAAAACGTAAATTTTCCACTTCACTAAAATTATGTGATGAAGAATTCACACTTTTATTCATTTTGCGTTTTATTTGGAAGCAAATTAAATTTTAATTAAAATCGATTAATTTACTTGTCTGTTCAGCACAGCAAAGCTAAACTTTTTTGCATTTTATACAAAATACTTTTAAATTTAATTAACTTAGTTAGACAAAACCATTTTCACGTTATCTTTATCATACTTATACTTTAATTAATCTCTGAGAAGATATAATGGAAAGGGTATTTTATTGAATAAACTGAGATAAAGGACGACTAACTGTTCAACAGTCTGTTAAGCAAATTAACGAACGAAGTAGATGAAGAAGTTGCTTACAATTTCTTGCTAAAACGTCTTGTAATTTGGTTTCGCGTAATTTCAGCGCAATCCCACAAGCCACCGCCGCCGTGTTTATGGACATAATAAATTATGTCGTTTGACAACATTAAGAAATAATGGACTTTTAGCCGTAAACATTTATGGGTTATGGAAATGGAGGAAATTTTCTATGCAAATTTGTTGAATGAGGGCAATTTGGCGTTGGGTTACGACTTGAAACTCATTTCCTTACATTGATACTTCTGTACTATTGCACTAAGGTTACATCAGATTAATTGAAATCGTTTTTCCATGCTCTTATTGTTTTTATTTTTATTTTTTTTTATACCTATAACTCACATTTTTTTTCTTTTCAGTCCGAGTAACGCCGCTTTGAGTTCACTCGAGCAAGTAAAAGAATATTTACTGACGCCCGGTACTTGCAAGTGTGGTCTCGAATGCCCTTTAAAATACGACGTTGTATTTAATTTCGATCACAAGGTAAGCTTTTTTTAATAATTAATTTATTTTAAATTAAATTTAATCCCGGATAAAGGTCGCAAACAAACAATAGGCAAATTATTATAGTAAGATGCCTTATTTGCGAGAGGAGGTTCAAATTACAACTCCGAACATCGATCTCTTATTTCCTATAGGTTCTTTTACGTTGTGTAAATGGATTGCTTTAAACCGAAGCGAAGTATCTAATTTTAAAGACTAATGGGCATTATTTAATTTTAAAGCAACATTAAGAAAATTTGGTTTGGGAATATTCTCGTTTCGACTTGCAATTAGGAATGCCAGTAATTAAAAACAGTTGTAGTAAAGGCTTTTAGTGTTCGCATCGAAAAATAATTGCATGTTACCAAATGGTCAAATTAAAGTGAATTGCGGACCATCTAAATGTTATTTGGACCAAAAGTGACGTTTACTGCTGTCCTGCTTTAACCTATATAAGAAAATTGCTTTGCCTGCCATAATCCTGAAGTTTATTATCAGGTATGGTGCTAAGAAGGAGGTCTAAGGCAAGAATAAGAGACATAAATAAAGAAGAGTCAAAACAGAAATATGAATTTCAGTTGTTTTACGCCCGGGGCGCCCAGTCACCCCACTTTTGTTACGGTACTGACCCCATCTAATGAGTATATGCACAGTGGCGGCTGGCACGGGAAGTGCTATGAGGCTCCCGCCTTCCCAAAACAGATTTTAATGATGTAACGAAGTGGACAAAACAGCAAAACATCAGCAAACAACAACAAGGATAACCATGAAGTTTATTGTCGAGTCTGCACGTTCAATCAAACTGGTAATTCAGAAAAATAAAATTCCATAATAACTAAATATTTTCTGAATCTGATTGTACGGTGAAGTCTTCTCTTTTATGAAATTCTCGTATTCGCCTGCGAGTTTTCGTTCGGTAAAATAATTTTTCATATCTGATCATTTCATTGTGTTATTATTTCGAATGGCAAGAAAATGAAATAAAATTCTTACTTCCTTTTTGCTATAAGTTCATGGAAGCATGTAGAAAATGGTTCAATTTGCTTGAATAGCTTAACGTTTATGTTGGGTGTTTTAGTTTAAAATATTTTCTAGTGAAGAGAATTTGAACGTCTGATAGGTAATGGTTTTTGTCTGAGGCGAACGGTCTGTGAATAGCATAAAGCCGCCAAATCCACGTAATTTTATTTCTGTCTCGAAGAATGGATTCTTTTTTTGTAACAGAAGTTTACATCGATAAATTTAGTGTTTGCTTTAGTGGTCTAATTAACTCGAATCGATTGGACTGTTGGCTATCAGATTTACGAATCGATTTTCGATTAAGCATTGAATTTATTTTTCTTGTGTAATTGTCGGGTCACTTAACATAATCCGATTGTTACCACGATTAGTTATTGTGCATCTGCCAACTTACCATTATTAAATTGACTGTTAAATTGCTAAATTGAATTCTACACCTTCGTAGATTTGCGATTTAGTAAGTACAAAGTTGTGCCGCTTGGCGCAAACACAATAACTCGATAAGCTCCTTGAGCTTTTATCTGCAGCGCACTTTGCTGCATCAATAAAGCGCCTAGAGTAATTTGATCCATTTGCTAGGTTGAATTGTATATTATTGCGTCATCAATAGCACCTATCTTCCTTCCCCTGCTCGAGGAATCGTCAGATCCTTACGCCTGTGATCTCATTTTAGATGCCCCGCCATTATCGGCGCATACTTAATTTTAATATTCCTGCTACTTTCGAAATTAAATTCGACGATAAAATAATCTATTATGCATTTAAGTTTGACGTTAAATTGAAATAATTTCAGTTTGTGTCGCGGATAAAATAATTTTCTTTCAAATGAATATGCCATTGGCTTTTGACAGCAGAGAGTAAATAATTGAATCCTTTTCATGCTAAGCAGTAAAACGAGGGTAGGTGACGGAATCGATAATAAAAATGAATTTTGAGTCGAGCAAACAAACCCTCGCTAATACGAATAATAACACAAAATGCTAAAATTAGAAACGACGGCGCACTTTCCAGTTTAATTAAATTACTCGATTCCATCATTTCATATAGTCGAGTTACCTCAGCATTCGAGGGAGTCAGCAGAATGTAAATTAAATTACTTTTAAATATAAAATTGTAGCTTGTTTTCCAACTTTTTTCCGACCGAATGTAACAATAAACGAATTCTGCATTTTTCTAACTGAATATTTCACGACGTCGAAATTAAATGGAAAGCGTATTGCATTTACATGCATTTTATGACCGAAGCTTTTTCAGGCATAATATGACTCCTGAAATTTCATTTATAACCGGGAGCTTTTTCTTTTCGAATTTTTTGTTTTTATTTCTTCATGAGATTTTCTTTTCACAATTTTTCCTCCATTGTGTGCGAGCGACTTGATGCTTCCACCGTTGTTGGTGGTTGTTTTTTTTTAGATTTTAGCTGTAAGTGGAAATTTACATAATGCTTTAAAATTGCACAACAAACTTTGATTAGCCATCAACGGTCGTCTTATGGTAATGGATGGTAATTGAAAAGAAAGTAACAACGGTCTTTTTATCTGCAGTTACATAATTCATTAGTCTTGTTTTAATTAATTAGTTTGTTCAAGCACGCACCTAACAGAACCAATTTATAAAATACAATTATGTTTGAATAATGAAATTAGTTGAATAATTCAGTTCGACCACCGTGTCCATAGTTGTCTGGAGGCCGTGTCAACTTCAACAGGTGCCCCCTTTGGGATTGTAAATGCTGAAGCTCTTCTAATCGTGTATTCACATATTACATATTATGCATTACCTGCAGGTGTTGCAACACCTCGCCATGGTCCCTACGTCAATTAAATATGTAAAATATCGAAAGCGCCTGTTTTGCTTCATATTTTACCAACTACGAGCTCCCGCTTGCGTTATCATGTTTTATTCAAAAATTTGTGAACGGGATAACATCACGGATGTACCTTGCAATTACAAGGTTCAAAGGAGGTTTTTAATGAGAGAGCTTTTCACCAACCAACAAAATGTGAGATTTAACAATTTTTAACAGTTTGGGCTACACACATGAAATTATACGAATTCATTTTTTTTTATTACCTCCAAAAACCCCAAACACATTCAGTGTATCTTCGGTTCTTCGCCCGACGTTTATTTTATTTACAAATTACACTCTGAAATTAAAATTCATTAGCAATTTGTGACTTTAGGATGCGGTGTAATTATACAAGTGGTCAGTTTTGTAGGTAATCTTCTACTTAATTGCAGTAAGTGGGCAGCTTGTTTATATGGAGCTTAATCTTTACAGGACATTAGCGAGTGTTATGGTAATTAATATAAGCAAATGGTACACTTTAGTTGACTTCTTGAATCCTTTTATGGATGTCGAGTGTGTAGGCTTCGATATTGTTTTTTTCATTAGTTCCAATTGAATGGATTTTATTTTAAATCCGTCCTTGACTAGGTCAAAAAACTTTCTTCGGTTTCGCACATCCACATCTGCACATTTGCAGATTTAATTTTGCCTGTAGGCTGTCTTCACACAAGACTTCTTTAGCAGTGAGTGTCCAATAGTGCAAAGGAGAACCCCGAGGGTAAATTCCAAAATAGGTTGGTTCAAAATTCAAAAGGGGGGTGTGAAATATTCCCATTTTTTTATTTAATTAATACAAAATTGCTCTTGGTGATCTCGTAAATTGGATGAGCAATAAAATTATAATTCGAGAGACCAAAAGACAGATAATCTGTAATTTAAACGGTCTCATTTCCATTACACTCGGCTTTTTCTTTTTTCAACTTATCTGCTTAATTTTACAGAATGTGTGCCGTTTTCTATAACGAAGTTGTCAGAAGTTTCAGTGTTTAATCTGAACTTTGAAGTGCTTTCCTGAATATTGGATTTAATTTTACTTAGCCTCCTAAGTTTACATTTTGGTAAATTGATCCAATATTTAATTATCGTAATCCACCTTCCGTTAGGGAAGCTTTTTGTTTATTGAACGTTTTTGCTTTTTGACGATTGCCCCAATTTTCTCACAGACCCTTGGGTGGAAATGAATTTACGATTCTAAAATAACCGTTGCTACTTATGTCGGTAATGGAAGTCGAACCATAAAGCGTGATTCTCTTTAAATAATTATTCATAAACGTACGCACCTAATAATTATAAAACAGGAAATATGCATACCAATTATTTTCGACTTTATCATTCCAATTCTTCAAATTTTAATTATAAATTACAATAATTAGTGTTTACGCGAAGAAACAAACAAACATATTACTAATGTACTTTTGAGGGAATACAAGGACGAAAGAGGAACCGTTAAAACTTGAGTGATTTGGGGGAGGTGTTCCGATTTTTTTTAAAGTGGTAGCTATAAAACAAAGACCTCGAATTGTTAGACACGTTTTTCTATGATTTTTTCGTGGTTTTTTTTCAAGATGACATGTTGTATCAGATTGCACTTGAGTTTATCATATCTTTTTTTTGTTATAACATCTGTTTTCTATAAAAATAAACCCGGAACTTTGGTATGACACTTGGAAATCATATGCTCTAAAAACTTACACATGTACGTTATTAAATATTACATAAAAATATGTAATATGATTGGAATCTGTATTACTACAAATCCGATAATTGAAATTGCTTTTTTATGTCATATCCAATAAAAGTTTTCCTGCTGGTGAAACTATTACAAACTTGGAAAAGCTTCCAGATGAAGTTTATTACTTTGGTTTAACGTTGGTCAGCATGTCTCAATAATTGCTTCGTATATTTTCAACTTGGCAATCCACTTCCATGACGGCAGTTTTCCCAGTTTATTTTTAAGCGCTTTCGTTTCCTTTATTTTAATTTTTTATTTATCGTTATTTTAAAATGGCGAGAGCGAAAACGATTAACTTATGCAATTTGAGCTTTTAACAAAGGCGAGCTTTCTGCAATTTTTATCAATTTATCGTAACAAGTATGTTAATTAGGGTTGCGTTTTCTCGAGGCATCTTTTTGTCTTCTGTACGTTGCTGAAAACGGGAAGTTATTAACCAGTGTCTTACCGGGATACAAATAGCCTGCCGTATGTCTTTGTCTCTTCTCTATTCTTGTTATAATCGTATGTTATTTATAACTGTTCCAGGATAATAGATACATTTTTCTTTTATGGTCTTATTGCGTCATTCATTGTTTTCGAAAATGTTAGTCTTATCGAACTTTTGACATTTAAAGTTTGTTACAAATAACAGACAATTTAATCGATCTCTGCGCGAGTACACTTCTATACGAGAGCAAATCAGGGAGAAATGGGAACTCACTTTTATTCGGAATACTTTCGGTTCGAATCTGAAAAATAAGAAAAACAACCGAAAGCTGGAGACGGAAGAGATATTTTTGCTAATGCTATTTTCATTTAAACCATTCTCGTTCATGAATATAAATGAAATGTTCCTTCTAAAATCACAAATTATTTATCAAGATAATGAATTCTTTATTGTCTCTTTGCTAACCCCTATCACGAAAAATAGAATGAAATATTAAAGAACGAGATTAAATTTAACTACATTTTAACTCTCGTAAAACAGCGGTTGACGATTTTGGAAAGCATACATAAAATTCTCTTCAGTATACATAATATAAAGGAGAAAATTCTCTGCGCGAATTGCTTTTCTGGCTTTGAAGAAACTACATGATAATCGTCGAACCGCAGTTTCTTTTATTCAGAGAATTCGGATGAATAATAATTTTACAAAGACAAATTCTAACAAACGACAAGTTTTTGTTTGTATTATTTATTTTTTGTTGGTGATGAAATATTTTTTTATTACCCATTCTGTTTTCAAGAAATTTTCGAATAGCGCAACCGCTTTGTGTCGTTTTCCAGAAATCAGGAAATTGCATATTATTCAATAAAATAACCTTTTATTTTATTTTTTGTTTGTATTTTTAGTTATTTTTATAACATTCTTTCATAAACAACAGGAAATACATTTCTGATCACTAATTGCATTAAATTAGTTGTATGGATACATACAATATTTATGTAAATTATTTAAATATTATGACCATGAGTTAGTTGAAAAATACGAAAGCGGTTCAAATCAATGCCGATACACTCTGATATTTGACTTGAAGAAGCCAGGAGCTGGAAAATTTAGAAATAACAATCGAGTTATTGAGACATTCAAAATGAAAAAATTTTACACAGACAGTGATTGATTATATTCGTTAGTTCAGTGCTGAGGTAATTTTCTCCAAACATATTCATAATAAACAATGTATGCAATTGGAAATCGGTTTACTTTGGAATATCAAGATAAACCTAATACAAATTCGATCATTCAATTATCATTAAGTGCTACTTTACTGAATGGTAATATAAATGATCGATTTATTTGTTTCCAAAATGTACTTCCGACCTGACAACAGAGGGTGTCCGTAATTACGTTAATAAGTTAAGGATCCCTGATTTCAGAATTGCGTATACTACTAATTCCACAAGAATGGTATCATCATTGATTGCTAATGCGAAGATTAAAAATCAGAGAAAAGTATTTCTCATATTTAAATTAAATTACTTCTGCTGATATGTATCAAAAGTTTCGGCATTGAAGATGTTTGACTATAGTAAATCCGATTTCCCAATTTTTTTCTATAAATTACTTGTTTCAAAATTTGGGAATGAAGATTTGGAAAAAGAAGAATAAATTCTACTGTAACCATATGTGCTTATATAGATAAGGAATCGGGAATTTGCCCGATTAACCCGATTAGATCACCTGTTGACTTGCATTATGTGGGAGCATCATTCAATTCTTCACTTTGGACCGGACGACCTTCCAAAACCTACTAGTTAGACCCCGGAAATGTTCAATGAACTTCTCATATGCCCAAGGCATTGAAAATCTTCTTTATTGTCAATATCAGTACGGTTTTTTGTCTCCTTTCTCTTCATAATTTAGTATTTCCTCCCGTAATCATCTTTTCCTATAGCGCACTGTATGTGGGGAGTGTCCACATACAAAAATAAGAGATCTACAGTTGAAGGTGAGCATTTCGCTACTATTTGAGATTGTTCTTCAAATCAGATTGCATCTAGGCGGTTTGCCATTGTCTTCTAAGAGAAAATGGCCAGGCGTCTAGAAGAAAAACTCGGCATATAATAGCAAACAGTAGTTGAGCGGTTAGTGCCTAGGACTCCAATCAGTCTTCCAAACTTGTTCCATTTCGTTTGTTTTCCAATCAATATAATTTTTGAACTAAATTTATTTAAATTTGGAACGTGACATTTGGAATTGTTTGAAATTTGAATGTTGCCTTATCTTTTGTGTGATTTCCATTTTTTGATTCGAACAACCCTCATAGAGGTAACCTATGTCTGCAGTTAGTCGGATCGAAAAAATTTTAAATTTAAATGAGATTTGAAATTTTAATTTGGTAAAAAAGTACATAAATAAGCAAATATTAACTAAAAGTGATGCATATAACTGAATTTTTTTATCAATGTGAACAGCAGGAAATGAAATTCAGCTTTCGTCGACGGATTTCTTATTGGAATTTCTAAACGAAGTAATTCCGCTCGAGAAACTCACATTATTTTATATCAAATGAAAACGGAAACTTGATTTAAAAAGTTTTATTCATGGTAAATGCAATTTTTAACGAGATTTTAGCTACAGCTATTTTCCGAATGATATTTGCTTTTCCCTGTTAAATAAAATTTTATAAATTGAAGCAATTTTAAAATTAATACTGTTGAGCGTTTTAAAAACAATAGCTACGAATGGAAATATTATAAATTAATATTTTATTGGGACGCTTTGATTTACGTTTTCCTTAGTTTTTATTATTTTTTCATCGGGTTTTCTTTATTGAAGCTCGGAATGCTTATTTTATAAGATTTTATTATTTAAAATAGCCGTAGGTGATTTACATGCTGCTTTATTTTTACTTTATGTTCATGTTTTATTAATCACGATGTTTATTTTACGTTTTGAGAAAAATGTTTTTGAATAATGTTGGGCAATTGTTTAGAGACTGTGTGGGCACATGGAAATCTATTTCTGTTCGATCGAGAAGGCTAATAAATTGGCTGTTTTGTAGTCTCTTTTTTTTGAGTAATAATAATTATGATAATGTTAAATTTTATAAACGGTCATGCGGTTTCTTAATGGAATGTCGTTTCGATTCAATGCAACGATGCGATTCTCTTTACTTCTTGTGGAAAGTATGTAAGAAATCAGGTTTTAAAAGTACAGTACTATCAATAGTCGATTTTATGTTATTCGAAACAAAGCGTTAATAAGTTGGCAACACATGGAATCGATCTTCTCGATCGAAAAAATGATATTTTGGCGACCCAATAAAATTTCGCTTTTCTTCTTCCTAATCGCATTCATTTAACGTTCAATGAATTCTTTTCACGATGGATTTAGTTGCGTTCCGGATAAATTGTACTACTAGCTTCTTTCAGAAATTGGCTCCATGACCCTGTTTCTAAACTGCTTTCAGCTGGGTGAAGGTTATGTGAGCATATTCAATGCTATCGTGATGCTTTTTCAATGTTATATTGCTTGTTATTGCCCGCATAACTCTAAATTCATTAAATAATTTACACGCTCACTAATAATTTTCTTCACTTGGAAGTTTTGCCTTCTCAATTTGAACGAGTTTGAATTAGCTCCCAGGGCCGGCTCGAGTTTTTTTGACCGGAAACACTCTGTCCATGCTACATACTACTTTCTAACTCGAGCTAAGACCAGAAACTAAAACTGTTACTATTACAGTTGCTCGATTAGGCGAAACGTTACGGTAAACTAGTCTTACTTGTAATATTGTAGTAAATTAATTAATCGTAAATTTAAAATATTTTAATTGATCTATCGACCTCTGCGGTTACTATTAATAAATTTTCTTTAAAGGCGCATTTCATTGATTCGATTTCGAGACGGACGAATCGATTTATTTACGAACAGGATAGGGTCGTAAAAATTTTATTGGAAATATGAAACAAATTCAACTGAAACTGATTAATTCGTAATGTGTATTTTGACACTTAGTCAACTTCAATTTCCTGAGCTTTTAAAAGCTTTTTATTGTTGGTAGTAAATGTAATCGGAATCGATACTGGAAGCTTGTTTTTCTTGTAGCGATTGTGCAATTTTGTTCAACACTAAATACTACTTTAAATAGAACATAATACTGGCAAAAAGATCAAAAGACCATTTGAATGCAAAGGTTAAACGAGGCTCGTGTTATTGATGGTTCTCGGAGAGACTAAATGCATGATTGCCCTCAGACCGGTTGTCATTTGTGAGATCACGATTTTCATCACAGGTCAAATGTTACAAATGAATTGTATTTAATCTTGGTCTGATCGATACAATTCTTTTTATAATGCTTGTTTTACGTTTTCTTTTGCCTTATAGGTCAATGCTTGACTGAAACTTGATGTTTATTAGATAACCACCATTTTCCTTTTACATTGAAATCCATTTCGACAGTGATTTTTAGATTGTATTTCGAGTCAGCCCGAAACGTTTATTACATCAATCGATTTGTTTTATTTCGAATAAAGGCTTTAGGATTAACGAGAAATATTTGATCGTATTTCAAATGCAGACGATAATAAAGGAAAAGTCGCTGGAACGATATGAAAGCATTTTTCAATTTGATTTCTATTTAATGTAGAATAATTTTACCTAACCTCATTTATCATCAACGTTCAACTTCCAATTTCAATTTGTATTATTAATTTTACAGTAAGCGAAACGAAGCGCCCAGGCGAAATATAACAGCAAACTCAAACACGTCTTACAAATTGCTATGCTATTGTGTTTGCACTTCAAATTTATCCGAGCATTTTTTGCGTAGGTGGTATGAGAATATCATTTCTATCTGGGACATTCAAAATTTTTAATTTGTTCCACTTAAATTGCATATTATACAATGTGTTTGGTCGTTCGAAATCCAATGATTAGTCTATGGAAGAGAAGAATGGCAATAGAAGAGATGACCTGACATATCATAATTGTGGTGCTTCTGAATCCTGAAAAGACAAGATTAATTAAGATCAAATTGTATTATGTTTCTTCAAATCAACAGTCATGACGGTGCTCAATAACATTGAGCTACAGTTGATGCTGACCATATTGGGTCACGATTCTCCCAGCATGGAGCTTTTTATTACTGCTAAAGCATGATAGGACGTATCACCGATGTTTCGTCTGTGCGTTGTAGCATCACCAATATCTGAAGCTCTGTACAAATTCCCCGCATTTGCATCAAGATTACAAGCTTTTTCCTTGGGGAATTTTTCAACAATGACATTAAACATTGACTATTTTTCTTTAATGGCAGGTTAATTTTTCAGGTCTCGTGGGAAAAATCCAGAATTTCAATATTACGAGTATATAGTAGATATGTAAATAAATTCAGTAATAATAAAGTTTATTTTCAACAGGCTATAGTTGTTGATTTGTACGATATGTCATCACAGTTGTTTGAACATGCTATACAATATTTTATACGAAGGATATTACACATTTGATATTCCCGGGTTAGTCAAGATTCCCGGTGATACATAGGTTTACTGTATGTATTTCTGAATGCATAAGCAGTTGAAGATATCTTTCATTTTAGGCTGAAATAGACCTTAGCTTTTGGGAGGTCTAACATACAATTCTCAATTAAGGGGGGGGGGTCTTTTTATAATTCCTCCTAGATGACTACAATGTTCACAACTTTACCCCCAGTTGTGTAAATAATCCTACACGCTTAACATATTGTTTTGGGAATTTCACTTTCAATGGATTTTTGAAAGCTTAAACTTACCTTGAATGTTTTTGTAATCGATTTTGAAATAATTTTCAATGAACAATAACTCAGAAATTGGGCATAGATGTGTATTGTGTTTTATCGATGACAGACAATACAATAATCATTACATTTATTTTATAATTTTTTGTTGTTGAAATTTCGATTACGACATAGAAACTGCATGAAGAAACCACTGTAAAAACTAACTATACTTAGTATAGAATTAAAGTCCATGACAGCATGTCTTCTATAATATTTAATTTCTATTTGCTCTAAATGCTGTTTGGAAAACTAAAACTTCTTAGGTAGACAAGGTATAAATCTACATGGAGATTAAGCAACTAATTGGTCAGAAATTTACAAATATAGCTATGGAGACAAGATAACCTTCTGACCTTACCTCGTATCCACATTATTAGGGCTGCGATAATTGTCGACCAAAATTTGTAAATCAGATCAAACTGTAACAAATAATTGGGGTGGATAAATTATTCAACAATAATAATTAACTTTTAATTAAAAATATATCGATATTACTAAAGAACTCAAGGATGGAGGAGGATAACTGCTGCCTTAAGGGGGGACACCCATGTCTGCTATAATAAAATTACTAGTAGGAAAAAAATTATATATATTTTCTTCTGCGGCATGCATGTTCTGCAAAACCGATTTCCTCATCAACGGGTAACTTGTCTATAAAGATTACAATTGGTCGTAAATTGGAATTATTTATCGCGTGGTGAATACACCTACTGGTACAAATTATTTGAATAACTTACAGAGGTTCTATACAGAAACCACATTATATGCAAATTTTTGGAATTTAAATTATAATCTAGATTTTTAACCCTTAGGTGGTCTCGTAAAACCCGAAGCCTGGGAATAGCGTTTGTGCCTTCTCGTCTTTCGACTTGGAAGGGTTAACGGATCCATTTTCTGCTAAGAAGTCTAGAAATAATGCGATTAAATTTTAATTTCTGCAATTCGAAATTGATTGATTCTACGTTTTCTGTATTCGCCGAGATAACCGAACAATTGCCATTGTTAATATAAAATTAGCGTTCTTGGAATTAATTATTTCTGCGTTATTCAGCTCGATCTAAACTTATTCCACACGGCAAATAAATTTTTATTTAAATGACGGATAAACACTTATCTCAAACAAAGGAGTAGATAAGTGAAGTTGATGTATGTATGTATAGACTTCTGACAACAACCCACACTGATTGTCCATCAAGAATGGAGTTTGTTGACCGCAATGTATGCTTTGTTTTTCCTAACACCAGGAGGGTTGACTTTGGAGCAAAATAGAATTTCGTATCGTGGGGAGAAGAAAATCGGTTTATATGTGTAAGCTACTATATAAGGGAATTATTAAGATAAACTATTAGATTTATTGCTCTGATTAACTTGCGTCAGCCAAATTTGACGATTGGATAAATTTGATGTAATCTCGGCCGAGCTAATGTTAGACTAATTTAACGTTCGTTTTATTTGCAAACCTGCAATTATGTTAAAGTGGTTCGGTTTTTATTATTTTGTTCTTTTTCAGGTTCTTGGCAAACCGTGGACGTATTCGCCCGATACCAATACAGGGGACCTGACAAAATTGTGCAATCACAAGAGGAAAATCATGGCTATGGCTTCCTTAGATTGTAAACCACCGGATCCTACGAAATTCAGAAAAGGTAATAATAATGCAATTTAATACTTATTTTTTGTGTGTGCATAATGAAAATTTTCGTTCGTACGGCTTTCGAGTTTGTTTGGAAAATTCAGGTTGTTTATCTCATTGTTCGTATGTCAATGATTGTTATATGTTGGGTATATCATCATTCACCTAGCATGGATGAATGCATTTATCAGTGTTAAACAACACATTACACATACACGGTAAAGTTTTTTATTGACGTATCAAATAGCAGTTCCGGTAATGGGACCGTCGCCGCTAGGAAATGAGGGGATGAATACGAGAATATCCGTGGAATGGTCGGGATTTGCTGAACTCGTTTGTTGCTATGTTGCAACTTTTTAATAATATCGCTTTCGACCGATTTAATATTCAATCATTGGGGGATGTTTTCGAAATAATTTAAATTTTTCCATCGTTACGCTTTATCGAATAATATTTTGCGTCGCTTTGACAAAATCTTTGAAGTCGGGTTTAACGTTTATCGAGCGAATTTAAGTAACAATTTATAAGTTTTTATCAACCTTTTTTTGCGCAAGGGGGTGCGCGTCGGTCGTCGAACAACGAACGCGTGGACGGACACCTCAGATCTAGCTGACAAGTTTCATTCGGCTTACATTTGATACGAATTTAACCCTTATCAACTGACATGTCAGAGAAATGTCGCGGTCTCCGGGGAAGGATTATTGATCCTTGCGAAACTCGCTCGAGATATTCAAACAATTCTGACTCTCGCCGTTTGCGATTACCTAGTAATAGCAACCGGCTTTTGTCTCGTGCTATCAAATAAAGAATAAACGACTCGACCGAAACAGAAAAGCAAATAACAAACAGGGAATCGGAGGGTAAATACGGCAAAGCGATGAGCAAATGGTTAAAGTGGAATCGTGTAAACAACAAGAAAGTAATGTAAATTTTCTTGGCGAGATTTTACATCAACGTTTTGTTGGACGTCTTGAAAGTTTGCATATGTTTGAACATCCAGTTTTCTCAACCCCCTCACGGTAATATAGATTTATTTGAAAGCCGGGCGTGAGCTTTCAAATAAAACAGCGGAAACAAGTATTCGCTTCATATAAAATAAACGTCTATCCGATTGAAATTCTCTGCCTTCGTATTTTATATTCAGCGCGTTGCGCATACAAAGCATCAAAGTAATAATTGCAGTCGCTTCTGGCAAAAAGTGCAAGATTCTCGGTTCAATGCGAGACAACTTGATCATTCTCTAAGGTATTTTACTTTATTCAACAAACGTAATTGAATATTCGCCGTTATTAAAGATAATTACGGAAAATGTCTTGAAAAATGAAATTATTATAATGACCCGCGAGTCGAGCGACGATTTTTATTCTCGTTACTTAACCAACCACACATGCTTCTTATTTCCCACCCTCGTCGACTTAATCGGCCTTATTTTGCTGGTAATGACAGGGTTAAAACAGCTGCGGTTAAGATTGTCTCTGATAATTTTCCAAAATTATACTCGGTAAAATGCACCATATTTCTGTGCAAATTAGTGTGTAGTCGATTTAATTTTAATACGAATTTTCGCCGTCATCACAAAGCGCCGTTTAATCTATTCATAAGCTAATCGTTTTTACGTAAAACCAATTTTCCTTAAGATTTTCACAGTGTTGAACGTTTAGAAAGCGAGTTGTACAACGAGGGTTTCGTTAACGTATAATCTCGTCTGTAATTGAGCAAAATCTTCCCTTTTGAACTCGTTTTAATGTACTTTACCGAATCTGTTTTATATGCTCAAACCACTCCAAAATGGAATAGGTTTTTAAAAACTTTTATGACGTATTATAAATAAAGCGTCGTGTATGCTATACAACAAATGTGAATTACTGCATGTAAAACATCACGTCCGAATGTCTTTGCTTTAGAAATCCTGCTGCTTTCCCTGATATCGCAGAATTTATGGCTCGTTTTATTCATGGCTGAAGCCACGCTATCTTGGTCGTTTTTGTGTTTTTGAATGTTATCTAACAAAATTTAATTGTACTTCCTATTCTTATTCGCACTAATTTATTATCACAAAACACTCGAGAAGTTTAAAGGTAAAAATGAACTATACCAAGTTAAATGCACTGGATAAATATTCTCCGTTCATGTAAATATAAAACTCATTTTCGGACCTTTTTTGCCTCACTCCTCTAGATTCCAATACATTTACTTCCCTTTTAACCCTTCAACGGAAGGATAAATTGACAAAATGCCCTGGTTACGCCGCTAGTTGGCGCCAAGTCCGCCAACTTGCAGGAATCACAAAATTTACAAACTAAACAATTTTCGAATAAAAAATAGCAATATCTCTGCTATTTTGACTTCTCAATTTTGTGGTGTTGTGTTGGCTTTCATTCTCTGTAATTATCTGTAATGATTTCTATTGGGGTGGTTTCGCTTTCCTATTTTCTTAACGTTTTTAAGTTTTTCTCGAGACGTTGTAATTCATCACGTTTGCATTATTCAATTCGGGAAAAATGCTTTTGATGAAAGTATCTAATGGATTTAGTGCATTTGTGTGACATAAATACCATTAGCTAGTTCATGAATTTTTCATTGGATCGGAACGTCTAATGTGTTTGGTTGTCTAATTTTAAATGACATCCGAGTTGTCAACAGTTTTGTTTCAGTTTGGGATAGTTTTTTAAAACTCAAAGTCGCTACCAACTTGGATTACTACCTACTATTTAATTTAGAATGTTTGAGTTTGAAATGTTTCGTGAAAGAATGTAAAACATTTAAAGTGCTAATATTTGTAATTAAATTCCAAAAGAAAGTGGACATGACAGCAGCTGTTGCAAGTAAAACTTTTTTTACTTGTTTGAATATGTGTCATATGGGTAAATTAGTTGCTTTTTCATTGCCAAAAATTTCGAACGCTCAAATTAACTTATTTTTGTTTAAAAAAAGTCCCTTCGGAAGGGAAGCTGTGTTTACCTTCGGGTATGCCATGGATACAAAATCGAGTTTTACGGTTTAATTAATTAACACCTCACATTAAACAGCAATTAGCGAGTCTTGGTTTGTTTTTTTTATTAGATAGAGTCTGATAGGCTAGCACCTGGTGTATGCGTAAGAACCTCATGGCTATCAATTTTAGAGGGCAGATGTTTGAATTTAGTTATCATGTAATATGCCACGTAACGCCATAATAATGGGAACGCCAGGAAACAATGCCGGCGTCACGGTTGGTTGGACGCCCCCTTATTTGCCGCCGCCGTCACTCCATTGTTTTAACGTGGACATAGTCTTAACCGGTACAGCTTACCGTAAATTTTCTATTAATTCAAACAATAACATCAATTGAATAATTTCATGATAAATTATCAATTGTAAAATTAAACTGGCATTAAAATCCTAAAATCTGCAATTTATTCCAATTTAGCCTTAAAAGCCTTTGGCAGAGCTTTTGAATGGCATTATTGTATCAGTTAAGTTATATTGGTAGCATACCAGCTTATTATATGAATGATGCCGGCATAACAATATAATTAATAGTAAATAATTAGAGCTGATGATATACGGAATTAATTTCGAGTTTACATAACGTTTATATTCACTAATACTACATTTACATAACGAATTGTAAACAAGAATTAATTAATTTCTTGTCTCATTTACCGACAAATATAATCATTGATATTCTGTTTGTTTTGCACAATTTTCGCGTTAAATTATAATTTTTATAAATTCCAAATTTGAATGTTTCGACACAATTGTTATCTTTTGCGTCATTGTTAAATAATTATTTTGTTATATAATTTTTAATGAAGTAATCATAACAATTTGGTTTTGTTGCATGTTTATTGTAGGTAGTGGTGTTTGGGTTGTACTACTTAACCACCAGATAAACTTTACATGCAACCACAAAAGCTTAACCCGCACAGTAATTTATGTATCAATAATTAAGTGGTAATCATCGTCTTGGTCTGCATTTTCTTACGTAATTTAATTACATTTTTTTATTACTACGTGTAGTAATACTAATTAATCTTTATCAACATTTTTTGCAACTCCATTCATTCAACTTCCTTATACGTTAACCACTTTTAACTTTTCTTACCTTTTTGAAGACTCACCGTCCAAGCTTCCTTTTTGCTTCCAAATAAGTTAATTTATAAATTTTACATATTATAAAAGCAACGAAACAACTTTTTTGGCATGAGCAACTGTCTTTCTATAAAGCTCAAAAAAAATCTAAATTGGTCAACTTTTGTAGAAGTTATTGAGCTCTTAGTGATTTACGAAGGCACTTGAGAGTTTCAAACTAAACTTCTATTTAACAGCCAATAACTTCACAAATATTAACCAATTTCAAGTTTTCTGGACTTTTTAAAAAATTGTTCAAGCCAAAGATTTCACTTCAGACTTTTTTTTATAAAAGCTCAGGGATACTTTTTATTATTAAAAGCTTTTATTCAATTTGTCTTGGTCGTTTGCATGTTTTCTTTGCTATCCAAGCTGAGCTTTAGTTCCGAAATAGGTATTTCGTATATTATATTAGAAACAGCAAGAATAATTTTGAGCAGAATTAAATTTCTTATTAAAAAGCTCCCAACAGCATCCATAATATATTAATCTTCAAGCGTGAAGGCGCTCAAATGGGTAGATTTTGATTTTAGTAGATAAACTATGCGAGAACTAAACCACTTTTACTGACTGCAGGTGGGTCAGTTCCTGCATAGTTTATCTACTGACAAGTATTATGGCAAACATTTTGAAAAATGTATTACTTCGTATTTCTTGTTTGCAATTTTTGATTTTGTCCGTCTTTCTAAAAGTCCCGAAACAACTTCAAATAGGTTAACTTTTGTATTCGAGTGATTTACTAACTCATTTGCGAGTTTCAAACTGAATTGTCGTTTACCAGTCGATGACTTCCACAAGTATTAACCAATCTTAACTTTCCTGTGCTTTTTAAAATGCTGTTGTCGAAACTAGAAATTTTTCTTGGTCTTGTTCTCTCTAAAATGAAACAGTTTTAACGTTAAAATATTTGGGACCGGGTGTGATAGTCACATAGATTGATTGAATGTTTAAAACATACGTAAAAGTTTCATCCAAAAAATTAGATTATAGAAAAATTGTTGAAGAAAATAGAAAAAAAATAAAGGAAAAACTTGTTAGCACGAAATGCGGTCTTTTTAATAAACCCCGAAATTATTGGGCTTTTAATACACTTGTGGATTTGGAACTTACCGTTAATACCTCGTATCTCATGTTTTAGTTCAGCAGGTATCGATTTTTCCTCGATATCTAAAATTCGTTATTAGGGGTTTTTACCCTAAAAGCTAAGATGTTTTATAAATATATAATGAATATAAAACAAAAAAACCACCCCAGTTACTTAAAATAGGAAGTGGAAGTTAATAACACATGTCGCGTTAAAGACCTGAATCTTAATTTTTATACGAATAAAATATGCTTTGATAAATTTAATATATTCATTAATTTTTTAAACGGAATCAAAAAGGGGAATTGGATTGAAGGTACACAAAGTGAATATTAATGACGCAATCGTAGGTGAAGCTGGAATTTCGGATTATCCTAATAATGATTTGTCAAGTAGGTCGTATTACGCTTTATAACCGTACGAAATTGGCGCCCATCGTGAGGCTCATGTTCTGATTGAAGATGTGCCAAGTGGAATTATTTTGACGTTTTGTAAGGGTTTCACTTTACATGTGGGTAATTATTTATCTGGTATGCAAATGAGATTAATAGTTTGTCAATTTTGAATATTAAAATGGCGATATAACGAATTTAAATGAAGAAACTCGGTTTTATGATAACCTGTTCCAGTAATCGTTGTAAATGAAATATAATAAGCAGTCATTTTTCAATAACTGTAATTGGTTGCTGTTTTATGTAGGAGTGTTCGGTTGTAATTTTACAATTAATGTGCAGAAACAGTTTACGTCTCGTTTAGTATGATTGCATTTTTAATCTTTAATTAGATTACTTTTTTAATTTTAACCATAATGACCGTTAATATTATTGCACTCACATGGGTTATACCATGCTGTGACTTCTTTTTTTATTTATTTTAGGTAATAACTTGCGTGATTACAATAAAAGGGTCGTTATTGTAAACCGCTATCTCGAGCTATCTTCAACTTGCTTATGAAAAAGACGTTTGCACGAATGGTGTTTTATATGATTATTGCTATTGTACCTATAGGTGAACTATTAAATCTGTTTTATTATTGTTTGTGTGCTAAAGAGTGAAAATGAATTATGAATGCCATAATGTTATTCATATCATGACACGTTACTTTTAATCTATAGAATAAGGCTTGATGTTGGTTAACATTTTATGTATTATACAATAATAAATATTAACGACCACATTACGCATTTATATATTATATATTTTATAAGCGTACTCGTGGATAATTGAACCAAGAAACGACATCCCATCTATTACCACAAATAATGCAATTGATTTGTGCTATTCCATTATATCGTTTTTAATCTTACATTTACACTCGTATAATTTTTTTAATGAGATATTACAGGTTTTCCTCAGGAAAGCAGACACTGAAATCAACATTATTTGTAATTAATTAAAATCTGAATAATTTATTTAATCGCACATTTATATACTGATTAACAACTAACAAGAGATAATTAAATAAATAATTGAATTTCTCGATAATAATGTTTACAATTCAATCTTAACACCGTTGTTCATCAGTTACTTTGTATGTGATATTTATGTCTGGTTTGTATTTGTCGTAATTAAAATACCATAAAATTGTTTAGCAAATATTAATTAACTTAATCTTATAAGAAGGATTTCAATTATAAGATAATGTTTAATTAAATTACAAAATTTCAATTAACTCGCTCGAATTATGTTTCATTTTTTATAAATCCTTCAGGATACGAAGAAAACAACAACTCACGTGGGGGTGGTTAATTAATTTAACGTACTTGAAGCGTTTCATTTGACAAAATTATGTATGTGGCTTATTAAAAATTAATGTAGACGTGGATATTAATAACGAAATACCTATACACAGAAGGATTACAGAGAAAATAAGTTTACTCCCACAGAAATAACTTGACTGCCTGTTTTCCTTCACAGGGTGTAACAAGTCAAACATCTTATAAAATAAAAATCATTCTAGAACTTGAATGAACACTGCGAAGACAGTACAAATGATAATATCGGCGAATTACAACAGAGAGAAATAATATCCAATAAATTTATTTCGAGCTTTATCGAAGTATTTCTCATTGGGCTTTTATTTTCTTTTCGTTTATTAAACTTTGCTCAAAAGGTAATTTGGAATAAATTTGTATTCTAAACGATGGTGGCATTCAGTTAATTGAATCAACAGACACCATTTTAGGATTTTTGTTTATTTGGTAAAATTTGTAATTCCCGCGAGTTGGCTGACTTGGCGCCAACTAGCGGAGGAAAACATTCCGGCATATTAAACTTTCTCGAGAATGATTTGATGTAAATTAAATTTGAAAATATCATCAGTGGAAAGTTGTAACTGTTTGGTTGATCGAAATTGTTTATTGTAATCTGTAATTTGTATTTTATTGTTATTGCATGTAACCAATTGCGAGTTGATAAAAAATAAAAGATTAATATTAACAACTGGAATGAAATGATGTGGGTGTCTGTTTATTGCTTAATCTTCTGCATAGTTTAATCACAGCCACGGTGTTATACCTGGCTGCTGGTGATGCAGAAGCAGCATACAAACATAAAACAAGGGTCATCGGTGAATGACCGTCAGCGTCTGTTCCTGCAGGATGCCTTTCCCTCGCTCTCTTAAAATGTCGTCTTGTTGGTATGGGCCATCGACCCAAATCAATTTGCCGCATCAGGCATCACTTTCGTACGTGTTAAACGGGCCACTACCTGTATTTCTAATCTGTTGATTTTCTTAATTAATGATGCTTTCGCCAAACGGTATTTTTTCGATAACTTATTTTTATAACATCCAAGATTAACTCGCAATTCATTACATAGTTTGAGAAGCCCGTTTAAGTTTCTGCGCTTTAATGCATTACTATCATTAACCATAAATTTAAAAAGCTATTTGGTAGTTGTTTGCTTTAATTACTTGCCACTTAAATATTCCCATTTTACATTCAAATTTATTATTCTTCCGACTTAACTTATACATTTCCTTATATTTTATTAATTCTTTCAGTTAATTTGGGCTTTTCGGTTACGCTTTAATGTGATACTTGAATTTTAATGCTTTTTTTAAATCTCCGAAAAGCTGCATACTAAATTTTGTTTTGTCTTGTACTCGATTATTCTATTTGTAACTTTCTCTTCATACATAACCAGATTTATAACATGAACACAAAATACATGAACTATCATAGCAATAAGTCGTGACTGGTTTTACACCCACAGGGAATCAGTTAATTTAATTTCAATGTGGTTTCGACCGTATTTGGTCTCGGTTCCTTCATCGACTTATCCGACTAAAAAACAATTATCGTATGCAGCTCTGCAAGAGCTTCGCTTCTTCCTTACCACATGGCACATTTTTTCATACAACTCGAAAAATTATTGTGTGAATTTTGGACAGGACCTAATTAAATACTAACTTTGGGTCTTCTTCTTCGGCAGGTGAACATCGACAGGATATCAAACACAAAATCTACTTTATAATAAGTAATTAAGTATGCATGAAATTATAGCTTAAATGATAATTTTATGACGAACGTTAATTTTTTTTATTACTTTAAACAATTTGAATATTAATAGCTTTCACCTAATTTCTATTGAATGAATCAATTTATTAAAAGATAACTTTTGTGATTACGTCATTGTTAAAAAAATTATTGTTATGCATTATCGTTTCGCCCACGCTCAACATAAATAATTTTTATTGTTGTTTTTTTGCTAATTATAATTTATTTATCTGATCCCGATTTAAAATAATAACCAAGGGCGAATTTAATAAGACTATTAAATAATGCGCAAACACAATAAATTACAATTTATTTTCTCCAAATTTCAATTCCAATATTAATTATTATGGTGTGACTCTGCAATTCGGTTGATAAAAGAGAAGCAAGAGACTTGTCAATTATCCCAATTAAACCAAATGATTATTGAAAATTCACAGCTAATTGTTGATGGCAATCTTACATTTTGCAATTTATTTCCAATTCAGATTATTTTTCCAAGTAATAAATATTACAACGAAGTCATTAATACTATACGAGTTTTGCTGGAAAAACTCACGAAAGGAAATGCTTGCTCTATATCCAGACAAGAATTTAATTACGGCTTTAATCCTCGAATAAACGTATAGCGTCCCACACTCGCCAAAAGGTTAGAATTGAACAATTTAATTTAGAAATACTGTTTTTATGTCATGCAAACATTTATGTGGATTAAAGAAAAATATCCTATTTACGTTGGTGTAAATCAGTTTTACGCTGATTAGAAACACATTTACTACAATTTAGTCCGCTTCAGTTTAGCGAAATTACTTGTAATTACGGCTGAAATCGTGCAGAAAATTATTTGTATATCTATTGCGGTCTCTTTCCATTTATTAGTCTTATTTTTGCAAGATAAACTTAATTAAATATTCAGAAAAACAACAAAGCGCCGAAGGCTTTGTTTAATAATTGTTTACATTGAAAATGGAGACAGGGTTTTGCCAACAACGTTCAAATAATAATAATGTAATATGTAGTCCATTTAAAATTACTGCTACATACAAATAATAATAGTAAATTATTACAACCACAAAGTGTTTCTCTTCAGCGCCAGCGGGGATACGATAACATCTTTTACACTCTGGAGTAGCATACCAAAATAAAAAATCTTGTTGTCTTAGAACTAACGATGCGCAGTAGGCACAGTAAGTAGGAGAGACCGGGGCCAAAAATAAGACGGGTCTTATTTTTATATTGTTGTACCTACTCCTTGCCGATAAAAAAAACACTGGAGATGCAAAGGCTTGACAAAGTTGATTTTCTTTGATATTGGGAATTTTCAAATTTGGGCATACATAGTAGTGCATAACAAAGTTAGCAATCTTTAAGTCTGAAAGTGTAAGACCAGTGTTTATGCTAAAATCAAAATTTGAAGAAAATAAATGGAAGTTTCTAATCCAGTTAACGCTGTTTTACATCTACCACGCAATAAATCGTGAATGCGTAGGAAGTATTCCGTGATAAAAATCGTAGTAGTAAGAAATTCCAAAAATATATGTAAATGTGATCCCAAAGGAGTAAGGGGAGTCCTATTTATGGTATAACCGAGAATCAAAACAAGGGCAAAAAATGAAAGATGGCACGGAAACTTCCTGTAGTAGTAAAATAAGGAGGGAATGTGCACTTCCAACCGCTGAAAACTTATGAATGCTTAAACAGAATGTTATTGAATCGTAAGAATCTCGATAAATTGGAATAAAAATTTAGTGCTAGGTGGAATTTTAATTTTCTTAAACCTTAGCATTAAATTTTCTCTCCATTTTCCATTACATCGAAAATTATATCTCCATAAATAATGAATTTGAGTTAAAACTTTGCCCTTACTTTATACGTGCAGTCGTTATTGGATTAAATTAAAATTATGATTTGGCAGTGTATGCGAACCATAAATATATTTGCAGGGAAACTCTTAATATGGAAGCGGTTTTTCCTTTTGGCGCTATATCATGTGAATAAACAATTATGTTTTTTTTAAGTATTTAACGAAATAAGTAATTGCATGTAGGTAAACCGCATTACTGCAAATGGCTAATAGTAATCCATTAGGTCTAAAGTGTCGGCCATCGTAGTAAATTACACAAACACGCATTAATACGAGATACTTTGGCAAGCATCATTTATTTAAACAGCAACTTTATAGTCTTGGTCAGAGGTAATTGGTAGTGTTTCGGAATAAATTAACATTATTATTAATTTTATTGCTGCTGAATAACTCGTTTGTCTCAACGTTCGACTTGCCATTATTAATAAAAAAAGATTCGCAAGCGAAGATTTCGATACCAGATAAAGATGTGTATTATCATCCAAACTGTTGCTTTCCAAATATGACCACGCAATTGTCGTAAAATTTTATATCCTACGCCATTGTTCTCGTCAATATTTTATACAATATGCTGTATACTCGTACGTTTTTGTCAACGCTTTTTGAATTCGTCGCTCGATTTTGTCCACATAAATTTGTCATAATAAAGATCTACAACTTTCTCAATGGATCTGGTTTTATATGTCTACCGATTTAATTGAATATAACGCGAATACAAATGTTCACTTTTTCTAAAATAAAAACTCGTTTATTCGATAATCAAGTTTCTAAACGATCACATCATAAAATGTTTCTAATCTTGTAAAAACTCAAAATCCCACACTTCGTCGGCTAAAAAGCCATGTACAATTCAATTAAATGTGTAGAGAAGAAAAAAAAAACAGCAGGATCGAGATTCGAACCTCGGCTGCTCCGACTGCTAACCGCGCGCGCGCGTTGTTCGTCGCTCGCAGTGGCGGATTTCCGAACAGGCGCAAGAGGCGCGCGCCGTATTTCATAATTCATAAGAAATTGTGGCATAGGGAAAACACATTGAAAATTAACCAATAAAGTTGCTCTCACGAAAAATGAGGCTGACGTCAGAACCATCTGAATGAAGTATCGACAAATTACTTTTTAAATTAATAATTTGTACCATAGGTGCAACAAAGACAGACTGAAATTAATGTGTCTTAAGTATGTGAATTTAAAATACTTGTACGTCAAAAATAATATGATACTAAACGCATGCGATAGAAAAAGATAGCTACAATAGTTCTTAGCGTGCATAATAATTATAATGAAAGTAGTTTTTATAGTGACTAATCTGTAATTGTGACAACTGACAAGTACACAAGTTTGGTTATATTTTGTATAATATACAAGTACAATCAAAAATTTAAATACAAATATATTAAAAAATATAAAATATAGAAAATATAACCAAACTTGTCACAATTACAGAACCAGACATCAGTCAAAATTCGTGATGGAGTGAGCTAATCAAATGGAGGTACTTAGAAAGTATTTTTCTTTTCTTTACTAACTGCCAAGAAATTCTATAAGAACTTCATCTTCTTCTCTCAAGGAGTGTTATATAACACAATGAAAGATTCGGCTTTGATATAACTCAAACGCTGTACTGGTCTCCACTCAAATTTGTTGCCAATTTTATTTTTTTATGTACCCTTGCACACGTCTTTCATTTCAGCAAACAGGAAAAATCATAAATTATTTCTTGGATCGTATCTGTCACGATCATCGGTATTTTTTTGGAAGAGATGCGAATAAGTTGCTTCCAATTGTATGGTGCTCAATTTTCACGTTTGACATATTGACTACGATACACATTCTTTTAAACCGGAATTGCTTCCGTTGTCTAAATTGCCCAAAAAGGAAAAACGATACGAAGTTGACGAATTAATAAGGGAACATGGTCATGAAGTGTTACGACTACCACCTTACCACTGCGATTTTAATGCAATCGAATTAGTGTGCGTTCATTGCAAAGATTATTACAATAAACATATAGGTCAGGACAGTTACGGGAATGACAAAGTAATAACAAAGTGAGAAGAGACAGTGGAGGAATGTTCACAAGAAGTCTAGAGAAATTGTGTTTGTCATACCAAAAAAATTAATTGAATGATGATAGCGATTCCGACACTGATGTAGAAAGTGATTAAAGAGCAAAACTGGGGTGCCATTCTATCTTTGCTTCTTTCTGCATTTGATCTTTCTTCTTCTTCTTCGTCGTCGTTCGAATTCTAACGTCGTGACCTGTTTCTCAAGGATTGTGAAGTGGCTTTCTTGGCAAAGTACCTCGGTGGTTTGCCACTGCCTTCCGAGGGAAGATGGTCTGAATTTATTATTCCACCCGGGATCGAACAGGGCTTCTCGGATTAGCAGTCGACGCACTTAAGCGTCAAGCCATAACCACCGTCTCTTCGAAGGCGGAATTTGATCTTGACCTTTGTTATATTAGTTTATTTAACTTTTTTTTCATCAATAAATAATTTTAAGTTCTAAAGTAATGATTGTGTTAAAAATTGCAATATTATCTATTGCAATAGCTTGTATAATGAACAAAAATAGTTTAATAAACATATATACTTCTCAGCCTTTATTACATTATTTTGGAAACTACATGTTTCAAGCAATGAATATCTTTAGGAAAAACAAATCTACGACTAAACCCTTGTCACACGAACAAAATGTTCATTATTATTTTTATCAAAATGTTAATAAAATTTTTTACCGTGTGACAAGGACTTTAAAATTATTGCATATTGACAGTCATTTGAATTTTTTGTTTTTATATAATGATTTAAATTTATTATATCGAACACTTATTTGACTTACAATTTTCATCTTATTTCATACGCATATCGAAAATTGCGTCAGCTTCTTTTTTCGTGATGACAACTATATAAAATAACAGCTGATGTGAGTAGTAAAAATATTTAGACTGGGCCTCAAAATTAAATTACTCCTGGAGCCTCTCAAATGCTAAATCCGCCATTGACAATAACCTTTCCCAAGTCCTCCTGAGTTAGGCCAAGTATTTCAGTTGCAGGTTAAACCAAAAAATTTGGGTTAAACAATGAAATACGTTGAAAAGCTGTTTTTTTACGCAATATCATTGGTTAACCCACACTTTTTGGTTTAACCTGCTACTGAAAAACTGGGCTTGTTTGTCAAGTTTGGTTTAAATCGTCAAAGGATCCAAGAGCGTATAAGAGACGAAGAAACAAACGAAGAAATATTCAGTTTTATGAAAAACACACCACGTGACCATAAATGAGCGTTTAAACTAATCATTATTTTTAGTATAAATTTAAAACATTATTTTTTGGTGTTTTGGATTAAAATTTTTTGAAGAAAAAAATTCCATATGTATTACATACACATAAGAATCATTCAGTGCGGTTTTGAAATTATAGTCAAATATCCTAGAAGAATCTCGTTAATAGAGCGCAATTTATGCGCGTCACCTAATTTCATAATTCATAAGAAATTATGGCATAGGGAAAACATTGAAATTAAGTCGGCTAATAAAATGACAACTGATGTGAGTAGCAAAATTTTTAGAGGCGGCCTCAAAATTAAATTGCGCCTGGGGCCTCTTAAATGCTAAATCCACCACTGGTCGCTCGTATTTTATTTAGGAAAATTAATCGTTAATTGATCCAGTTTCACTAAACACGCATAATTTGTCGACAATTTAACATTTTTAATGCCGAGAGAAGCAAAACAAGTCGAGGATTTTTAAAAAATGTTGGCAATAAACGATTAAGTTTATTTTGGCAAACACTTTTTTACATTTTTATGTGAATATCCTGGAGTCGCGATCGCTTACCATCGGAAGCTCATGAATTGACGTAGATTTTCTAATATCGTAGAAACTGGAAGAGCAATTGAAATTTTATTTATGGAGATAGGCCAAACGGTATTCATACCAGCATTAAAAATGCTTTTAAACCTGGCAAATACCCAAATAGCTTTTGGATTTAGTCCAACTTAGTTGAATTTATTCGATTTGAATTTTGTTTGTTCATCGTCAAAAACTTTAACAGTTTATTAGATAAAAATTTTACGATTAATCAACTAAATTATATTTTGACATTTTAATGCAATTGCCGTATTTTTAGACGTTTATTGCGTGTCTCGTGATTTAATTATTCAAATTATTGTGCTTGTATTTGAATCTTAATTTCATTTGTCGGATGACGTTTTCCACATTCCATTAAATTTATGCGCCTCAATGAACGATCAATTATTTCTCGTTACGTCGTTTATATTTAATAAATTTGGAGAAATGTTTACCTACTACCTACCTACCTTCCTATATCAATATTTTTTCAGAATATTAAATTACCCAGGAGGTACCAAGAACATCTGACTAATTTTGTCCCATTTAAAATCGATCAATTAGGATTTTACAGTTTAATTCACAACGTTATAAAGTTTCTATTAATTAGCAGATGTATCTCCTTATTTATTCTTTAATTTCGTAATTAAAATAACTACAAGTTTCCTTGGAATTAATTGCGATCGTAATAAGATAAACGTGTTTTATTTATTATGTATTAATTTGAAATTTAAAATTAACATAAAATTTTTGTTTTAGATTTTACAATGAAACGGAAGAAGAGAAGATTGGACAGTCCTTATTCCGGGGTTCCCGTCGCGCAAGTTTTCTCTCCAAGAGAAAAAGTTCCAATAACTCATCCGGTTATGTGTAAAGAAGGATCTGGTAATCCACAATTTTCGAATCAGAATTGGCCTGGATCGCTGGCGAACCAACAACATCCGGCGAATCGAGGTTATCAAGACAACATGCGAAATTCAATCGTGCCTGGACCAAATGTACAATATTTCCGATATCAAAATCAAGAATCTCCAATGAACAGGGTAATGATGGATCCACAACATGCAGGTGAAGTTATGATATCTCATTCAGCTGCATCCACTTCTAACATATCACAACATCAAAGTCAATCCGTTCTACAAAATAGCATTCCAAATTATCATATGCAAAATTGCGGTCCTCCAAACACAGGTCAAGTGCAAATTCAACAACAACACATCTTAGGTCCAAATGCTCAAGTTATTAGCGTTCAAGGTTCAGTTCACCAAAGCGTCCAACAACCAAATAACGTGAATCCAAACCAAATCATTGGTAACGGAACAGTATTAGCAAACGGGTCAAACGGCATCATAATCCAAGGTCAGAATATGATGCCAAACGAACAACATCAGAAAGTTTTTATCAACAACCAAATGGGGCAGAACGTTCACGGAAAAGCGAACGTCCAGATGGTTCCCGTCATCTCTTCAAACCAACCAAGGCCAGAAAGTCATCCAAGAGTCCAACAACAGAACTTCTGCAATCCTTCCTTCCAATACCAAGGTGTGATGCAACAGTTTGACGGTCACAAAAACATCAGGCCGCCTTTTAACATGAAACCAGATAGCCAACAGTACGGCACAATTGTACAGCAAACAAATCACATGCCTTTGCAAAATTCACCAAGCCCCATTTTGATACATCAGCAGCAAAAAGGGACTTGGCAACATCGTCCTTGCAATACTGCGATGTATACGCAAAACGTTCCCAACGTCGAAGAAAGAGTGCCGCCTCTTCATCAGCACACTCCTTCGAACGTTTGGCCAGAGGATACCAGCAGAAAGAAGGTTAAAATGTCCAAGGGAATGAAAAAGAGAACGTACAATTTGTACGAAAATCTTCATAGAAATTCCCAGATGGAATCTCCCACTGCTTGCCCAAATATCGACGTTAGGCAAATACCAAATGAAAACGAAAGACCGCTTGTGATTAACCAGTCTCCACAAATCACGCAAGATTCCTCGAGTCCTTCCTTCATGGAAGACCCCAGTGGTTACTTGGCGCAACAAACGGCACTTCTAAATAGTACCATATCAAGGCAAACAGGTGTAAATAATTGCGGAGGTTTTATTTGTAATAGTCCGGTCACGTCGATGCGCAACACACAATTGCAACATATAACGGGTTCTGAACCAAACGAAGTGCCTTTGCCTAGTAATATGCTTGTTTCCCAAACAAAACAGTCTCCCAATTTTAACAGTCGTAATAATCAGTGTTTACAAAATGTTATTAAAAATACGAGTGTTCCTCAAAATCCCGACGTGCGTCAGCTTTATAATCAAAACATTATGGCAAAAGGACCCGCCGACAGTACCGGAATCAGCGAGCATATTCAGTGTCAAGGATGTATCGCCGAAAATGCCCACTATCAGCAGCAGCAACAACACCTGGAAAATTCAAATCAATACCTAACCAAAGAACACATGCAAAATCGAGTTTTCCAACATAGCAGCAATTCACGACCAAATAGTCAACCAAGCACGCCAAGTTCGTCGAATATGTCCGACGATCCTGTCACGTCCTCAACTTCAATTGATAAGCAATCAAGTGCCGCGAATTCTCCTGATTCCCGACCAATTCAAGGAGGCACCATCAGTACCAGTAACGTGTCGCCTGCGGATGGTTCCCAATCGAACCCATCTACTCCAAATCCTCATACCTCAACAACACCACAACCACGCAATTCTGGTACGCCACAAATGAACCAAATGATGAATTGCTCTAGAGAGTTTAACAATTCAAGACCCGAAGATTACAACTGCGGGTATTCACAAATGGAACAACAGCAACCTGTGTCTATGTCGCGGTACGGTAACTGCGGTGTTTTGAGTTCTGGCGTGGTGACCACCATGGCTAGCGGACGAACTGTAGGTAGCAACACCATAACGTCAGTCTTGGCGGGTCGCGCTAACACATCCACAGTTTCAGTCAACAGTCCCGTAAATATGCCAATGACCACCATACCATCCATCATTTCTAATCAAAACAGTGCGTTAATTTCCGCAAATTCCATGCACTCGCAAGCTATGAGCGTAAACGTATCAAAATCGCCTCTCGAGATGGTTCAAAGTGTGGTTAGCAGTATCCAAGTACCTCAGAGTCAACATAACATTCCCAATTTGCACCACCATCAGCAAATATCGCCTCTACAAGTTATTAAACATTCTCCAACGCAAGGTCTACCACCGGGTCACATTTTGGTGTCGTCGGGTGGCCAATTGATTATGGCTAGTACGAGTAACGGACAACCAAGCGTCATGCCACCTCCACCTCCAAAATTGGTTTCTCATCCAAACTCGATGCCGCCTATTTCGGTTTCTCCCATGATTACGAACGTCACAGCTGCGGTTACTCAAGTCATACCGGCTGTCGCCCAACAAGTGCTTGGACAACAGACGGTTCTTGTTAACGCCTTACCAACGCCGTTTGTTCTTCAACCTGGAGTCACCATGACCATGGACGGTATGACTGTTGGTCAGAATGTACAATTACCACACTTAGTTACCGGAAATGTAATCCAACAACAGTTACAAGTTGACGGTTCCGACTCCAATCGAATGCTATCACGTGCAACTTCTATGTTATCTCCCGAATCGAAGAAAAAGGGGAAGAAACGCAAGATGTCGTCACAGACGATCGCGTCCATGTTGCAGATCGCTTCACAACAAAACGCCGGGGTTATGATGCCACAAAGTTTTCCACAACAAATTCAGATGGCTCACAGTCCACAAGGTTTAACGACCGGCCCCGTCATGCAAGCGTTAACCATCGTACCAGGAAAAGGGGGTGGACCACCCCAGCTTGTTATGAATGGTCAACCTGTGGGTAATCCAGGCCAGTTTGGAACGCAACAACTCATAGCAAATTCACAACAAGCACATCAACAAATTAATCTGTTACAACCCGTAAATTTAATTAACGGCACCACGGGAATGGTACAAAACTTTCCTACCATACAACAATTTATTGTTCCTAACTTGGGCGGTATGGTTATGAGTGCGGACGGCACCGCGACAATATTGCAGGATACCTCTAATCTGGGTATGCAATTACAGTTACAAAATGTGAACGGACAAAATGTTTTGACACCAGTACAAAACGGTAACATGTTTAATGGTGGTCAGAGTATTCTTGCAGCGGGACCTGCAGGAATGGTGATTCGAACGCCAGGTACATCGCAGGGTAAAATTATACAACAGCAACACAGTCCCGGAGCACAGTTTTTATCACCAAATGGAAACCAGTTTGTTGTTAACGGCGCACAATTTAGTGGACAATTGAGTCCACTCGTAGCAAATGTCAGTCCAACTCAGGTAACTTTTAGTACCGCTCCTCAAGCTATTAGACCAAATGGACCAAATCAACAGCAGAGTCCTGAATTTCTTCAGTGCGGACAGATGGGCCAGACGTTGATGGTTCCCACTGCAAACATCACAGTTTCTTCGGCAAATCAGCAGAATACGACGTATGTCCAACAAAACACAACGATAGTGCAGCAACAAACCACCATGGTGGCAAATAATCAGCAGTTACCTAATCTACAACCAAGTAATCAGCAAAATAATCAAAATTTAGCTAGTCGAACCACAACTTTGAATGTTGACCAAAATTTTATACTTAATTCGGGTGACAACCGACCACTACAAGCTGTTTTTGTCCAACGCCAAAGCCCTCAAATGTCGGCCAACTGTAGGCATTCAGTTTCCACCCAAACGGCAGTAAATCAAAACAGTCATGCGGTGACTACAAACACCTTTTGTCAAACCGCATCTTCTGCTTCGACTAGCAGTCCACCTGATACTACAACTCTCAGTCCTCTTGCTTTGGAAGGTCATAGTCCACCGACGGCTGATACTACAACACACAGTGGAAGCACCGACGATGGTTTATCACCTGCACCGTCTAATTGTTCTGGTTCTTTTGGAGATATCGTCACATTACAAAACAATAGGCAACAATCTTGTTCTATGGTAGGTTATCTTACACATCGATTCTGGCCGAAACCTTTAAGGCTTTATGGCCAGTATCGTCTAATTAGTGTTATTTGTATATTTACTAAAATTTTGATATTTTTAGGCAATGGTGCACTGCATTTCGAGTAGCGAACCTGATTCGGGAGAGATAAATCTACAGTGTTCAGATGATTGGGTGCAGTCGCATCACATGCAACAAAAGCAAGATTTTTCCGATGTTAGTAGTGTTGGTGGACACTTACACATGACCAAGAAGTCTGATCCAATTCATATGGCTTATGCTGAATCGTCCACTGTAGTTTCTGGTATACAATTTGTGACGGATCACATGAAACCCCAAGAGGCTGTAGTTAGTTCTAGGAATTTCGAAAAATTAAGTAGTAAGAGAAAGCATAGTGATACCTTGGTTGTAATGGAAAATAGGCATATGCAGTTGTCGCTATTTGATAACGATGAAGGTATGTTTGATTACAGTTTTGGTGTTTGCACTTATTTGGAAGCTTTGCCTGGGTGACGTTTGCATGTTGGTTGTTTCATATTTGACATTTTAACTGAATGTATTTTTTAGAAGATGAAGGAATATTTTTAGCCCATCAAATTAGTTTGAGAGAGACTGGGTGAACCATTCAGAATTCCGTTTTTGCATTTATCTAGGAAACTGTATTAAAATATAATTATATGGGTGAAGAATTCTTTTATTGCATCCCTTCCTGTTCATATAAAAAGTTCCTTTAAATTTTTGCTTTAAAAGTTATACTTTGAGTGTGTTCAACGTCGGAATAATAATTACTAGAAATACAAATAGTTTACCTTGTGTTATGCAAATAACTCTGTAATGCTTACTTTTCCTTTAAAAGTACACATAGATAAAATTAAAGGGTAGAAATTACTCCGCTATTTAATTTATGAGCATTTCCAACAAAAATCAAATAGTTTGCAAGTTATTTTTAAAAAGCAGAAAGCGCAATGGATATTTCCTTTATTTCTAGCCTGGATTACATCCAAACTAGTATTTGAAGCTAAACATGCATGTATAGTTTCCAGATGGAAATTTTATTTTCTTTATTTTGCTTTATACGTATTTTTATGTATTTTGATGTACCTACTGTTTCATAGATATTGCAAAAAAGTCTCTCGAGTGACCTCGTAAAACCCTATTTTCTGTTTTTCTCTTCAAATTTTTGCACGTAATTTTAAGTTTTTTGCTTTACATCTTTTGCATTATGCACCTTCTCACTAACAACCATTACATTTAATTCTATTTAGTATGAATGTTGTATTGTCATATTTGTATTATTTTTAATTAAAAAGAATCCGATTATTGGCTTGTTTTACAATTTTGGCTTTTTATGTCATTTAATGTTGTCGAAACTAAAATTGTAGCTATATTTGTACTTTCCGAACCTGTTTTTAGAGTAGTGGTGTTAGAAATTGAATTAACAGTAGTTAAATTTTGTCAGTTTTTGCATGAAAAATTGAAATATTTGTTTTTTGAATTTAAATTTAAAATGTAAATTTTGTTTACAGACGTACTGTACATATATGACAATAATGGTGCGAAACTATAATGTTGTGTGATATTAACTGGTGTGGCTAACACTTACACATATTGGATATAAAATAAAACGGTGTGTGTGATTCCATTATGTAAATAATTCATGCTCTACCATTCTACACAATCATCTTGTAACGAAAATTATTTGTACAGTCATTTGTTATGTTTATCACTGCATACTCTTGATCAATTAAAAGCTTGGCACATTAATTATAGTAAATCATCAAGTAATGCATATTTTGTCGTTTATTGTCCTCAGAAAATGAAAATTCGAGTCCTAAGAGTCCTCACACATTTGTAACCGGCGATTTGGTATGGGGGCCCGCACGAGGTCGCCCTGCCTGGCCCGGTAAATTAATTGAAGTTTGCGATGATACTGTATTGGTAAGATGGTTTGGAGGTGAAAAAACCCTCACCAAAGTTGATCCTTGTTTATTGCAAACTCTCACCCAAGGCCTTGATGCACATCATCGTGCTCGAAAAAATTGCCGGAAGTGAGTTGTCATTCTTATAATTTCAATTAGAAATTAGCCACATCCTTAATATTACTCAACACATTTTTATATTAATTTGGAGTGTTTTTATTGGTTGTTTATGTTTGGTCGTTAAAATGAGGATCTTTGATACATACTGGAATATTTACTAATTGCCAAGTACAAAAAGGGGTTTTTATATTAAATCACTAATGGCAAAATTGCTTCTCTCATTTGCTTTTCAATGAAATAATGTTTGGGATGGGGTGCTTGGTCCATAAGACTAATCTTAGACTTGCAAGTAATTTTATAAATATAATTGAATTGACGATGATTTTACATGCCTTTAAAAATTCTTTAGAACTTTGATAAGCGATACCACATAAATTGTGCATTTTACAGGAAGCAGTGTTGGGAAATTTTTTTTAGCTGAAACAATTGCTTTTGAAAAATTCTATACACATTTTAGGAAGTTCGGTGTTCTAAGTTTATTTTCGACTTAAGTTATTTAGCTCTATTTAGAAATATAGATAAGTCCACAACAATCAATTAAATGGATTAACGATATCAAATGGCCTTAGGCCACTATGCTTCTGGCATACTTTTCTAACCTTGTATCATAACATTTGTTATAACTCTTGTTCTCCGTCAATCAAATCGTTGAGTTCGAGAACTGCTTATAATGCAGTTTCTATTTTCGAGTGTAGAAATTCACGAAAAGTTTTGCGAAAACCAAAAAGCCTATTGCCAATGATCGAAAAGAAGTATAACATTTTTCAAATGCTAGGGTCATGGCGGCCTTTCGGCTATATCTGCTCTTCCTTACAGAATGCACCTCCGATTAGTTCATTATAAATTTAAATTTATAGGGTGTAATTAGTTCACACACCTTAGGAAAAAAATAATAAATTTTATAGGGATTTCAATTGTAAATTTTTAATATTCAATTATTTGCTTTCTTAATTATTTTAGATATAAAGTGAAAAGTTGTTTGTACATGGAAAAATGCTGCACCTGTACATGCTATTGTTTATAAGATTTCTTTTAATTGTGCAAAAGAATTTTGAAATTGAAGCCACGATTAAATGTATAACTACAGTTTCAACCATTAAAATGCATTGTTGTTTATTGTTTGATAATAATAATTATCGGAGATTAAATTTCAAATCTCTTTTGTGAAACCCACCACTAATTTCATTCATTTCATTGAATTTGAAATACAAAGCAATATTGATTTTGTCAAAATAAAATTTTTAGTTTCATTATTGTTCATATTCAAGTTATAAATAATAACATGTTTTTGCTATAATTAACTATATTTGCGGACAAAATAAAAGAAAATAATGAACCTTTTGCCGACGAGTGTCGGTAAATAGTTGTCCAAGTCTTTTTCCCGTTGTGGACGCGTGTTGGAAAATAGTCACCCAAGTCTGTCGCAGCTAACGGTGGTTTAGGAAACACTTACGAGAGGAGGGTACAAACTTTTTTCTTTAATTTGATTCACGAACAGATTAAGTAATAATTTATTCTGTTTCCTGTAGTAGATGTGAACAATTTAGTGGTTTTCGTTACCAAACTGATTTTGTGATTAAATTTTAAACAAATAATGATTTCAGTAGTTATTCGAGTCGAATAATTGTTCAAGGATCCTCACCACGTACATGAAATCAAAACAATCCAATTTTTGTGCACAAAAATGGAATGACTAATGTAAATTTTATTTTTAGAAGTCGTAAATTAGATGGTCAACTGGAAAACGCAATTCAAGAAGCGATGGCAGAGCTAGATACAATTGCAGAAGTGGACAGTAGCAAAGAAAAAATTAAATGCTCTCCGAGGAAACTTGGGGGTATGGAGACAAAGAAGGCAAATTCGGGACGTTTGCGTAGCAGCCAGAGATAAAATTTTAGAGAAGTTAGTCGATATTAAATTGAATTTACAAGAATCTGTTGATTGGACCAACATCGAATAATTAATTTGTATAAAATATGTGTTAAACTTAGTTGAAAAATTAAAGTATAGAAAAAAACAATTTTTATGAACGCTTCTTGTTGTTAGTAAGTTCTTTTGTGCATAGGACCCTCCGTATTTAAATATTCGAATATTGGTGAAGTTTCCTAAATCGTATATATCCTATAAAAGAAATATACATCACAGTTATATAAGGAAAATATTTTTAAAATGCCTTTTTTTAAAAATGAAGTATAAGTGGGCACACGGACACAAAAATGATGCAAGATGATGGTGTTTTAAAGTTTTTACTAATAAAATAATTAGTTTTATGTAAAATCATAACGTAAATTGGGCTTTCAATAATAATTGTCTAATTAGGATTGTATTGTTGGGACTGGGCATTTTTCTTTGGAGAAACGAAAAGTGCCCCGTCCAAGACACACGGCCGAAAAGGAATTATTGTAAATTTTAATCGACTCTTACCTATAAATAGTGGATTATATAATTTTGAAACTAGAGCAGGACCGATATTGTAACACTTTTGTAATTTCTAGTCACGTTTCAGAGCTGACATTCTAACGACAATAAAGTTATTGTTGCGTTAATAGATTTGATTGATTGTTTATTTTGGTACTGTGATAAGAGGACGAAAGTACATAAATTATTAAATATTGTTTTTTTCTACTTTTAAAGGTTGTTAAATTTTTTTAGTTACCCTAAATTTATTAAAAAGATTGTCACATTGAATTTAATTACAGCTTTTGAAGTTGACTTAGTTTTACTACTACGATTTTGGTTTAGCATTGATTACTTAATTGTAATAGGTAATGAATGCTTCACTAATAAAATAGCTTTTTAGTTAACAAATTTGATTGTACCACTTAATTTTTGTGAACCATAATCAAATTATGAAAATATTGCTTAAATTTAAAATAGTTATCGATTTTTGATCGAAATATTGTACTATATTTTTATAAATGTATTTATTGTTTATACATATTTAGTTATGTAGGTTTTTGCTTATTTATTTGTAGATTTCTATATAGTATATATATATTGTGGAGAAAAAGGTACAATAAACTTTTATTTATCGAATTTTATTTCGATTTACTTCTTAGTAAAATAATATACATCACATCGTTAAAATGCCAAATTATGTAAAATAACCGTCCACTTATTGTGGGTTTGGTAATTTATCTATGGATATTGATGATATATGGAATGAGAAGATCGATATCTTTTTTAATATACAAATATATAAAAAATAAATAATCATAATATTTTATTAATAATTAGTAACACTTTGTGTGCTAAAAAAGCATTTGAGCTCTCATTCCGTATTAAGTTACTAATATTTTTTTGTAAATATTTTGGAGGTACCTGTTTCTATGTCACTGATTTGGATTGTAACCCGGTGTCATTTGTATTTATTGTTTTTGCATTTCAGTATTTTGTTATTAATTATATCTCAACTGTACCCTTAAACTTACTACTGTAATGCAAGAATAATTTAACTATAATCCAGTGTTAGGGCTACTCATCACAGGCAGTTGGCCACGTGTGGTAGCACACCATGTACTGTTTGTAAATATAATATTGTATTAATATTTACTATTTGGCCTGCTATGTTGTGGTTGAACATTTTGTCAGCCCAATAAATACTGAATTAGTATTTCTTTTGTTTTCTTTTTAATCCACAGATCACGTCACCCACGGAGGGGGTTAACAATTATTTATAACAACGGGAGAAGTTTCCAAAATTTATATGGACTTATATGGACTGGTCAAATATACGTAAACGTAGATCCCGACACCAGCGGATTGCAGATTTTTTCCAGGTGACTTCTGATTGGTCAAATATTTGAAAGATGGCTTGATTTAAAATTTTTTGATGCAACGTTCAGGAGGAGTTTTCTAGGAGAATAGAAAATTTTTATTATTTTTTAAACTATAAATAAATAAATCATATATCCTATTTTTTAACATTTTTCTGAATTGTGAATTTCTGAATTTCTCTTTTTATTTTGGATTTCTGTAATTCCTTATCAATTTCCACAGTTAATTCCTAAGTAACAGTAAAACCGGTGTTACAGGCATAAATATCGGAAAACTGCATCAGATAAAAATAATTAATATGCTCATAGTATTGTTTTATAGATTGTATATGACGACTCTCAGGAATATATATTGAAATGAATTTTCCCCGCTGCTTAATTTTTGCCAACGGGTGCGGTTTGGGAGAAAATTTCAATTCTTAAAAATGCCTGGTTAGTTTTAATTTTTAATCTCTAAACTTTCAAATCGCATATTAAAATAGAACGACCGAATTTTATTCAAATTTTAATTTTTTCCGACTCGCTGATAGTCACTTATCGTAGCAAATGCATCTCATTTTAAATTTTAAACAAAATAACTTATTAGAAAATTTAAATTTTTGTAATTTTAACCGTTTTGAATCAAAATATCTTCTTTCTCCAAAACCTAAACCTTTCGAACTGCTTCCGTTCCAGCTTTAAACTTTACAATTTAAAATTTTTTGAATTCTATTTTGCAACAAAGCATAAGATTTAAACATTGGGTTGGGCTAGTACATAGTCCAGGCTAAATGCATCCGCAACAATAATATTCAGATATCTACAGACAGCAGAGCGGCACTTGTAACACTTAGTAGTTACAAGGTTACTTCTGGTTTGATGCTTGAATGGATTCAGACACTGAATGAGATATCAAACTTAAATGTCCTTCTCCTCTCGTGAGAGAAAGGGTACCAAGGTAACGAGGGTAACGAAACGGTTCTAAGAGTCTTCCCCGCCGCCTAGAGCTGACGATTGTACCAGTTGGGATGGCGACAGGACCGACAGCTACATCGGACAGTATTAAAACTGTGGTTTCCATTTGAGCTAAATTATGCAAAAAACTGGAAAAAATTACATGAAAATTTTTTTATACTGTTATCCGCTTCTGAATGACTTTCAGTGTAAAAATTACACGTTTTGTCAGGGTTTAATTACACAAGAACGAAAAATTATAGAAAATATGTAGTTTAATAACCAATTTTATTATTACACAGCTTGTGTAATTTTACATTGTTTTATGTAAATTCATGAATTTTTGTACAGTGTATTTTTATAAAAAAAGTTAATGTAAAAACTATGCGGATTAAAATGTACAAAAATATAAAATAGCTTGTAAGGCCATATATCCTGTAACAGAATACCCTCCAAGCCATGCAATTCCTCTAGCGGGTTGGGGAACGACATATACTGCATATACTAATGTATGTGCACATCTACTGATTGTAAATATTCTGAAGAGATTTAAAGCGAGTACTGGATTTGGGTTTGTCAAGAGATAACCTAACGCAGCTACGAAAAAAATCGGAATGTTTTCCAAATCATTTCGATGGGCCCTGAAAAAAATACCCATTTTTATACCAATTTTGTGATGAATTATTTGCTTTGATTTTGTATATTTACCTACGAACACGTTCTACTTCTTCATGTCTACTGACGCCTTCCTTATTTCCTTTCAAGGTTTTAAGAAACGTTTTATCTTCCGGGGAAGGATAAACCTAAAATTAATAATGCAATTTTTTTGTAAAATAATTTATAAATAAAACTTACGCGATAGGTAAGTCGTTGTCGGCCTGTTAAAATGGCCATGAGCATCATTTTGAATACCAAAATTGCTGCATGAGTGAAATATCCTCGAAACACAGGATTTTCAAAACTCAGAAGTTTCAATTCCAAACTCATTATTACACAAAAATGCGTACCTCACAGTATAATATCTAGGATGTGACCTCACTTTACACGTTGTGAAGTTTATTTTGGTACTACAAGAATATTTAACAGAGAAGCATCAGGTATTATTCAGTTGCGTAACCAACCTTGGACATTATAGTGTTGTTGACACCATAATTATTGTAATAAAATTTACCAAGTAGGTATGAGCAATGATTTCCACTTTTTCACTCTCGAGATTAATTGACCACTTTAGATATTATTTATTTAAGTACACACCAATTGAGTTTATTGGATTAGCACAAATTTAGGAATTATTTCGGAAAACGTCTTGAAAAACCTTTGGCATCTTTCGAATAGTTTTCATATTAATGTGACCTTCAGTCAACAAATTATTACATTTTTATTTTGAAGCCCCCCAGGCATAACATAATATTTTGTTTGTCATTACCCAATTGTGACAGTGTGTCCCTGATTGGAGAATCTACTAATAGGTGTTGCTTTTCTTGTTTTATGTAGCTTTCGTCTTTCCAGATTGTCTAATAGTTTTGAGTTTATTGCAGGACCATCACCTTCGAAGAAGAGGTCCCTCGAATTATCCTGCCCCGGTCCTGAATAAAGCTAGCCTTCTCAACAAGAAATTTGGTTAGTGTTTTGAAAAGAAAAGAAAGTGCAGTTGTGTTGGTGCGTGTAGTTAATTCTAATAAATAGCATTTTCCAAAAACTTGGACTTAGATTCGGTAAATCCCCATAAATGTAACTTAAAGCCATGATAGCTCCTGCGAACACATTTTAGTCCATTTCTTGAAAACACTTGTTGTAAGGACTATTTTACAATTTAAGTCACATTCAAAGATAGAAGTGTCTTAAATCTATATTATTTTACCCTTGACAATTCCTCGACTTTACCGTCTTCTCCATTTCTTTCGGGCTACACCATCCTGATTTATTAGCTTCGATTACAGTCCAAAAGCTTTCTCATTGTTTATTTAAAAGTTTTATAGAAAAATTGAATGTTTATGGATTTGGAAACTGAGCGAGATATTTAACTTAATTAATTAGTGTTCGTATATTACTGCAAAGTTTAAACAAAACAAATATTTCTGGATTTTAGCCTTATTAAGATGTATTTAATTTTGATGATAGCGCGACTTGGAAGTTTTAAGTAATTTAATGTCGTGATATTAAGGTACTTGCAATTTGAAGTTGACAGTTTTTAGCTAAATAAATAATTTAATTATACTAATTGCATTTTACTCTAACAAAATGATTTTAATATCAGCTTGAAAGTCATATAATGGGGATAGAAAATAAATTCCATGGAATGGTATGGTCGATAAGACGACATACAGTGCCCGTAAAAAGTATTCGTACACTCCTATATTAGCAATGTAAATTGTACTTTTTGAAAACTTTTTTTGACGTATAAAAATCGATTTTACAGCAAAACTTTTTAGACATGTTTTGTTGCAAATTTCATTGCCTTCAATTTTGTTTCTATACATTTTTCTATTTTTTCGGGCCGTTTCTGACCGAAAACGACTGTGTAAAATGCAAAAAATATTGTCATCTATATCTCGTAAACGGTTCGATATAATAGAAAAATGTATATGAACAAAAATGTAGAGAATGAAATTTACAAGAAAAACATTTCCATTCATTTTTTTATTTTTTTGCATCGTTTCCGAGATATGGATGACAATAATTTTTGTATTTTACAGAGTCATGTTAAAGTCGCTGTCAGTCAGAAACAGCGTGAAAAAATACAAAAATGTATAGGAACAAAATTGAAGGCAATGAAATTTGCAACAAAACATGTCTAAAAAGTTTTGCTGTAAAATCGATTTTTATAAGACAAAAAAGGTCTTCAAATGGTACAATTTACATTGCTAACATAGAAGTGTACGAATACTTTTTACGGGTACTGTACACATTTGCATTTTTTAGGCTTGTAACCTGTTATTATTTGTTTTTCTGTTTTCTATATCTAATTATGTCTCTGTGTAAAATTTCAGGCTGCAGCTACTTACGGTGTGCGAATGCAGTCTTTGGTGATTTTATTATTTTATTTAAATTTCTATAATATGTTTAACTTCAGCCCGGAGCGATCAGCTCCGGAGAGAAACAAACTTTCTTCAAACCGTCTCATATAAAGCTATCTGTATCCCAGTGCGGTTTGATAAAGGAAGGGCTGTTCTTAAATCCGTCGCTATGCGGTCACCTATCCGACTCCGGTGATCTGATAAAATGGAATAGGATAAAACATTTGTTTACACATTGAGCATACAAAATCATGTTAAACCCGAATATAATTTGGTATTTACAGTGAGCTAATAAAAACACAAATCTAAAAGCTCAGCTCCATGTATGCGGCCAGTTCGTGTGGAATTTTGCGCATCATCCACGTGGCTAGCCTCCTCTGCACTTAGTTTTCATTAAGTTTACAGAAGGCATGCAAAATAATCGAATGTGAAATATTAATGGTCAAATGCAAACTTTAATGGCAGTCACCCCAACGAGCTATTGAGCGAAAACGATAAATAACAGCAAAAAGCGGGTTCGGGATTTGAGCCTAATTTTAAAATGATTACGTAAACCTTTTACATTTTAAATGCAAACGAACTTGTTTATATTTCAGCAAATGCCAAATGAATACTTAATAAAGCCAAAAGATAAATAAGGTAGGAGATATTGAGTTTTGCGCAAGCTTTTGAATGCATTTTAATTAAGCTCGAATGTCATATAGGAATACGTTTTGTGAATTGAAAGCCATTGTGGTCTTCAAATAGCTTTAACAATGTTTATTTTAGTAACTATACAGAGTGCTCGCTATCCAACCTATATTTCAACATATTTCTGCTCAGTTTGAGCGTAACGCATGGGGCTTCCGAACGTATGAATGGCTAATTTTAATTAATTTTTTTTACAATAAAATAAATGCTAATAAATTTGGAAGAAACTTTAACTTTTAAAGAGTTTTAAATGGTAAAACATCTGCCAAGAAAATGAAAAGTTTTAGTTTAAATGTGGCTTTAGCAAAGACCGCCTTATAATTGCTATAAAACGAGGAAGTTTTTTAACTTGATTAAGAACCTGGCTAAAATCGCAGATGTTTCACATTAATACATTTAAAAATTTTACAAAAGTTTTTCGTTTGTATTAATGTTTTTCTAAGTTAAATATGAATAATTATTTTTATCATTTCTTTCATTTCTCTTCTTCTTGAAAGTTTCGGGAAAGTTCAAGTATTTTGATAAAATTTGAGCGAGGACGGATTAATTAAAGAAATAACATAAAACTCTCGATTCATCAAAATTAATGCTAAGAAACTTTTAATAGTTTATTTTAAGCATCAAGGATTTAATACAAAGGATTAAATTTATCAGAAGTACCGCTCATTGTCGATAAACTCTCGGCAAATGGTGCATTCGAAATGAACTTTATAATTGCACGAGTTATGATTTTCTAAAGCAGATTTTCCATTTTTTCTAGTTTCTAAACTTTCGAATAGTTTTGATAAAAATTTCTCTCGGGTGCTCAACTATGATAAGCATTAAGATAAGGTACCGGCTTACACCTTTTAGTCGGTAAACAACTTGAAATTGTGATGAACATTCTCCCTAGAGAAGACTCACGTTAGTGAAAAGAAAAATAAAAGTCTTCCTTAAAAGGTGGAAACCTGCCGTACATTTAAAATATTTTTAAAATTTTACATATATTAATTTATGGGTTAAGGACGAAATTTGTTTTCGTTCCATATTGAATTTAGGTATAACAAGACTTTATCACGAACCCTAATCTATTAGGGTGATTTTGTCAGATAAGTATGCAAATTTGGCAAGCTTAATTAATAAATAAATCATCGATCGTTACGGCACGCAAAATCCAAGATGGATCAAATTTTACTTGAACGGATGAAGAGTACCTGCAATGGAGAGATGAACTGGTGAATTATGAAGACGGCTTTTCAAGAAAATTAGTTTCTTGACAGTGAAAACTTGCAACAATATCTAATAGTAGAAAAAGCAATCACATATTTTAAAAAGTTTTATGTTTTGAAAAAAAAATACATTTTGGCAGTAATCCAATAGAACCATTGGGAATTTGATGAGTTCACGTTACGTATCCATGCTTTGTGCACCCGAGCCGAAGTAGGTAATAAAAGTCGGAGCAGATGAAAAGTTTCTCTGAGAGTTATACAAGTTATAGTCGAGATCGATCTTTTGTCATTTCCCGACCTACATCTTCAAAGCGTTACATCGCATCTCACCCTTTATGATTCTTACCTCACTATAAATGTGTAGGAGTTAAGTCGCATGAGAGTCGATACCAACATAAACTTTATGCTATCAAAAAAGTACTTTCCGATCTACAGCTACAGATTTTTACTTCAGATTAAGTCCATTTCTTAAATGTTTCACTAGAAATCCAATCCACAGATAAAATTTTACTCAAGTTTAAATTTTAATATAGGTAGATACCTCGTTAATAGTTATAGTTTCTCAAGTGATTAATTAATGACATCGCCATCCCAAATTAACGACCCTAGCGAATAACTCGGTTATACTGCAATTTGGAGAGAAAGTTAAGGCACAATAATTTCGCACTATTCCAGCCTGATGTATTTTCCATAATTTTCCTACCTAACCAAATGTTTAATTAATCTGATTTTAATTTTTTAAGTTAGGACGAGCATTCCAGTTTTATGGTCAGCTTGCTTCCACAATACTCGGTGGAACTGTGACAATAACGTCACGTTATGGTCGTTTCTTATTGGGTGGTTCGTGGTTTTACGATACCTGCTTTAGCATATAGTGAACGAAAATAAGGGACAGTGGCGGATTTCCGAACAGGCGCAAGAGGCGCGCGCCTAGGCCTCATAAATCTAGGGGGCCTCAAAATTCGGCTCTCAAAATAAAATAAAATAATGAAAGTAATTAATTAATAATTATCGCAGCGTATTTCATAATTCATAAGAAATTGTGGCATAGGGAAAACATTGAAATTAAGTCGGCTAATAAAATTACAACTGATGTGAGTAGCAAAATTTTTAGAGGGGGCCTCAAAATTAAATTGTGCCTGGGGCAATGAATAAATCAGCGAGTTTGAGTATGTCCACTGTACTGCTAATACTGCTTACATTTTCCGATACTCCCTAGTACTGATATTAACTGGTAATAATGCCATTTATTCTCCGTGCTTCGGAGGGCACGTTAAGCCGTCGGTCCCCCTGGGTTAATGGGTGAGTGCTACCATTAACAAAAAACAACCAGGGTTACAAGCACCATCTGTGACCAGCCTAGCAAGCTACCATAGATGTAAAACAACAATGCTCAGTAGCTTTGGAACACCACCGAAGCTGCTCTGGTAATACCATGTGTGGTCTCCTCGCAAAGAAATCTGGCTACGACACCAAATAGAGGAAAAAATCAGGAGTCAATAATGAACCAATTCCTCTTTTAGGCCATGCGGTAAAAATGGTGAGATTTCATAAAATGGAAAGACTCAGGAAGACAATGCTTTGCCAAGAGACTACCTGTGCACAGAACAACAGAACAACTGAAATCTTTGAAACAACTGAAAGCTGTTTGAAGTGCTCTTGGATATTTGTTGAAAATAATAAATTATACTTGTATGCTTTGTCTTTTAATCTCTTCATCTACATTTATACATCGAAATAATATGCTTTTTCAAGGGCGTAACCTCTTCTCCAGTTAAGAATGTATGGAATGATTTCTGCTTTGTCTTCTCATTTATTTTCTATATTTTGGAGTTTTCTCCCATAGGCTTTTAAGTAGAAGATTTAGACCGTTTCTCTAAGGCAATGAATAGCGTTTTGTTATGTCGTGGAGCTTATTACATTGAAGTTCTGGTAGGAAGAGCTCAAAACCGATTTGCATTAAAGCTTACATAAAAGCCACAATAATTAAATTAATTAATGTTGTAGCATTTTATTTCGCTTAGCAAATTTTAAATCAAATTTTCAATTTGTATAAAATAGCACAGTGGGTAATAAATTAAGTTTCAAAGCGTTTCCACATCAAAAACAATTAATATGAGTGAAGAAAATTCTTTGCTTATTCATTTTTATCGATACGCTTTGAAAATTTATCGAAAATTCAAGTCCATCATTAAAATTAATATCTTTTGTATAAACAGATATTATCAATACAACTTTTTGCTTTCCATCTACTTAGAAATTATTCAAATATCTAAATATAATTAATTTTTTTTACTGAAAAGTATTTTAGACTAATTAATTAAAATGTTACGTATAATATCAAATTAGTCTAATGCATTCTACTGAATTATTTAGTTCTCATAACTGCATTTTGTTGGATATGCCAGAACGTGACTTAAATACAGGGTGGACAAATTATAACTAATATGAGATTTTTTTTAAAAGTATTCAAAACGAGAGATATTCTGCCCTTTTCTTAAAATATTACATTATTTCACGAGTGAGGGTTTCAAGAACAGCATGCGCGTAATAAATAAATAATAAATTTATTTTTTCATAAATTTTTTGTTGGAAAACTGTTTTCTGGATATAATAGACCATTCCACGGCTTCTGATATATTAACATTAACTTCCCGAACACTTACTATATTTTTAAATAATTCATTAGCAACATCATATTTTATCGGACGGGAAAAATGTATTTCATGATTACGGTTTTAATTAGCTTATGGTGCGATAAAATAATTATTAAACACGCTTAGGGGAGTAAACAATTCCTGTGAGAGGAAAGCGAATGACAGGTGGAAAGCCTAGTCTGATAAGGGCTAAGGAGATTGTGAAAGTCACCATTAGTGGGCTTACTGTTTCATTAAATGCATTTATTTAGTAATATAGGCCCTAATTCTGTTCTATATGATTATCCGGTGTTATAATAAATAAAACAAAACATAGCTAATGTTACTAAAAAATAACGACCTATCGTTGTGCAAACCATCGAGGGGATTTGTGTCTCAAAAGTACCAATTAAACAGTAAATTTATTTTATTTTTTTCGGGGAAGCACCCACCCGCGAAGATGACAGGTGGAGTAATTAAGAGTAGCCGAGAGTAAAATTAAATAAGGATTTGGGTTTTTAGAAAAATGTACTTTTCGTGACATTCTATCAGTAAATGTAGGAGAGTCTAAAAATTCTCTTAAACGTTTATTCAGAAAAACATTTAAGTAAGAAAGAACGAATCTAAAAGTTTTCGCCAAGTTTATTTTCATTACTAATGACAATTTTAATGAGATCGTTTTATCTGGACTTATTTTGTAATTGTGGTTGGAAAAGGCTTTAATGTAAAATGTGATTGCATTATGTGAAGTTTGTGGGGGGATTATTTTATTAAAAATAATTGAAGATAGAAACGTAGTAAATTTAAAATTTAGTAAGTTGAGGGCAACGTATACGTGTAAATTACAAGTGTAATAAAATGGCTGTTATCATTTCCACCCAGTTTGCTAATGGGACAATGCATTACAGCGTTAACTTTGCAGTAGGGCGTGTAAACATGTATGATATATGATAACAATTGCTTTCATAAACTTTATACGTATCTACATACAATTAACTTAACTAAATTTCCTTACACGTTAACCCACTTCTTCGTTAAAATATAAGATAGCTCGAAAAAGGTCACCCGCCATTATTTCAAATTAATTAAATTCCTCTACGTCGAGAAATAACAAATAATAATCTTAATTTATTATTGCAGTGCCTATGTAATTATACCTTCCATTGTCAAAACTGATTCACTTATCTATTTATGAGACGTAGCTTTTATGAGATGTTCCAACAAGCTTTATATCTTCCAACCACGTTATAGTCTTGCCAAACAATGCCACCCCTGAATCTACAGAAGCCAGAAATTATTCCCGAATAAAGAGAATTTAAATTATTTGACGTGCGTTTTATATTAACTTTTAATTTTAGTTCAAATCCAAAACGTTAGCGTTAATTTCTCTTTTCATTATCTACATAATGTTGCCGGAGCACAATACAAGCAGAAAAATTTAATTTTAATATTGCATAACTTTTACTCCATTTTTTACTTTTCTTTATAGCCTCAAAGCAAAATAAAAGAACGACTAACAAAGAAATACCCTTTCGAAATTTTTAAGTTTATTTTTGAACAGTAAAAAAAAAGGTTACATGCTACATGCTTCGTTAAATATTAAATTAACTGTAAATTCGTTTCGTTTTTCAAATTTGAACGCATTAATAATTTCAAATTGACAATTTTATATGGGTTCAATAATTTTTTGTAAGGAACATTCGCATATACGAGCGATGGAAAATTGGAATTTTCAATGCTGATTTTGAAGTCAATTTTATGCAAAGTGCTGAATTCAAATAAAATAAGAGCAAAAATTCAAATATTTTAGAAACGCATTGTACCGAAAAGTTATTTTAATTTTTTTATTATTATATTGCCAATTTTCGATTTTACGTTCTTATCTTCTTTTTTAAAACGACGACGTTTTAGCAACAAAAACTCGCCCTCACATCCCCCATGCAAGAATTTCCCTATAATAAATCGTCTTCAGAAAAAGCATCCAATACTACTCGCAAAAATAAAATTCTTTATCATCTCGATTCAAAGCATTTTCCTCGAGATCTACTTTTTCTTATTTGCTAGCGCTTTCGATCGTAAATCTTGACCTCGAATAAATTGTTATTATTGTGTTGAGTATTCTTTTTTATCAAAAAAACAAAACACTACAAAAATTTTGCCAACTTTTTCTGATTAAATTCTTCCAAATTAAATTTAATCGGCTTTCAAGAACGCTGGGTTCTATTTTTTTTCATTTATCTGTATTTATCGTCTATCAATCAGCCCAAATTAAATTTTTATTCTTCTTTCACGAGCAGGGATGACAAAATTGAGACATTTCATATTTACCAATATTTTATCTAACATTCTGAAACGCAGTCCGAATACAGAAAAAATAAAGGTCCATCATCGTGACTTTTTCAGTAAAATTTGTATCAATGGTTTTTGTTTCAAATTTTGTGGATGTTTACAGCATCAGCGTCGACCCCTCCAAATTTGAACTTTTTATTCATTAGACTGCTTTGTATGCTTTAAATCCGTTAAAAAAACGAAAAAAAATGTTAGGTTTTCTCAAACAGAAAAATAATATTGTTACAACATATTGCTGTGTATTTTGATCTAAAATTGTCTTTATTTTGTATTTTATTGATTTTGAAATGCGCAGCATCGAAGTTTTGAGGGAAATTTTTGATAACGTGGTCGTTCCGAGGTGATAATATGCCAGTAAAATTTCAATTTTAATTTAAAATTAAATATGGATTTGGTTAATGTAAAAATTACAAAATTACAAAAAATTTCGATTTTTGGTTCATTTGAGCAAACTTCAAGCTTTTGTAACTTCCAAACGAGGGTTGTTAAAGAATTAAAATTTTGTTTGTGTAGTTTTAAAATCTGAGACGTCGAAGTCAATTTTATTTAATATACGAGTAATTTTTTTTTTTAAATTTAACGGGGTACTATGGGGTAGAGAAGCGTAAGTTATAGCCTCTCCTACTCAAATGTCAACCTCTCCTGCTCGTGGTGTACCCTGCTGACACAAACGAGGCTCTGACGACCGAGTATCGGCGGTATAACCGTACATCAAACGCAGAGGAAATGCTACGTTTAACTAACCATAGTGTCCATCTGGCTGAATAATAATAGACAGAGATGGCAGTCCCATTACCTACCTACCTGCTACAGGCCAGTCATCTGCACAGGGTTAAAATTGACTTTCAATCACCAACAATCAGCCTCGGATACTGAATTGGATTCTTCGATGACGACAAAATGCAAACGATTACGGAATGAACGACTAGGTATATCGGAGTGCCTAAACATAGGTTGCTGGAATGAAAAGAAAAGATGGAGCGACCAGAGATTGATGGTGACGTAACGGGTATAATTACCAAATACATGCAGAAGAAGAAGAAGAAGAAGAAGATTAAAATTTAACACACAATAATAACAGGCGATTTTATTATTTACTACCCACATTGGCCTTTTACTACGTGATTGTCAAGGTTGTGCAGCCTAAAGGCCGCACTGGAGGAAATAATAATTATAAGGGTTACCGTTGATCTTCTACGATTTCTTCCTTTAAAAGTACGATAGAAAACCATTATATATTCTAAAAGAGCAAAATTTAAGTTTCCTTATGAGGCGAGAATGAATAAAATCGGCCCAACGGTTACTTCACAATTTAATTTTGAAAATCGACTTTTTGATGAAAATTTTACAAGTTTAGGTTTATGTTTGCTTGAGAAAAACATTCATTTGACGGTACGTGCAACCCGAATTTAAGTTCCCGCACCTGCGGCACCTTCACATGAGGCAACCATTCCGCAGCTCTCCAGGTCTCCCAATCAAATACCGGAGCCCCACATTGACGAACCACAACCAAAAACCGACACAATGAACGACCCCTTGATGGAAATCGTGCCCCACACTGGCACCAAACGGCAGCGTCACGACAGTGACCCCGTTGAACCTTCCTCGCCCGGAGCTGCTCCAATCAGCCAGCCCAAGAACAAGTTTTCCGGCAAGAAAGACGACCAAATCACGGAGGAGATGGAAACACCCCCCCCCCCCCCCGATGAGGAAATCCCATAACTGACCTTACCATAAATCCACCTGATCACCACCAAAACAACCAACTGGGTCGAAATTAACGAAAAAATAAAGGCAGAAAACATCAAATTCATTAGGATCGAGGCTACCCCAAACGGGATCGCAATACATCCAGCCATACTGTACGACCGCAGACGACTGCAAAAAATCATTGAGGAAAACCCGCCAGCGAAGAGCAAGGTCGTCACTCATCAAGAAGACACCCTAAGGGTTATCCTTAGAGGTCTCCCTAGCAAACTGAAGCTCAAAGCAATCTTCAATGACCTGTCCGAACAACACCACAATATCCACGAAGTCCGCCAAATGGGCCATGACTCTCTATCAAGTCAAAACGGAGTAGGGAAGAAAAATCTTTCACCTTACTACGGTGCTCAACATCACGGTCCAAGTCGAGTCCCCCTTTCACAAGTCAGACTCAAATCAATGCCACCGTTGTCAGCAATTTGACCATCCGCAGCGAAACTGTCGAGCTCCACCACAATGCGTAAAGTGCGCTGGAAGTCACTTGACCGCAGCCTGCAACAAGACGACCGCCACCCAAGCCCAGTGTGTAAACTGCGGAGGAGACCACCCGGCGAATTCACGAATTCACGGCAGCCATAATAAAGCAAACAACACCAGCCAAAACCCTGAGTTTACACCAATCATCAGTCTAGACACAATGGGGAAAACAACAACCGAGAACAGCACCTAAGCCACCAAAGGGGAAAAAATTCAATGAAAAAAAAACAATGGAGCAAATCGCTCCAAGCCACACCCCCCGACTTCAACACCGAAGGCAACACAGACCGAGGAAAGTAATGACACCACACCACCCGCCTCAGCGGTGGACACCGGGGCCATCATCACTACCCCGATGGAAGCTATCATCATCATCCTTAATTCTGCAAAAAATTGCAGACATTGCAGCCGTATCTACCCGCCAAGCTACAAATCAGTAAACCAGACGCGCCATGGCTCAAGGTCAATAACATCAAACACCAGACGCGGAAGATTAAGGTACTCACTCTTCATTCCACTGCATGCCGTTGCAGTGGCAACATCGTTCGAGTTCCTACATTATCGAGTGCATTTGCGCTCCGAGGATTGTTTTAATTAGTACAGGGACTGGGAAAACCGCCCAGAGTAGCCCGAGCGAAGCGAGGAGTGCGGCGAGTGGGCTTTTGACATTGGCAAATTTCGGAGCGATTGCATAGGCTCCACCTCCTGCCTGTTAATGTAAAAATAATAAGAATAGTGATAATGCGAAGATAAATGAAAGACTTCCGGAAAATCTGTAAAAAAATGAAAGGGCAGATGAATAAAAGCAGACGGAGATGTCATCATTACTGACTCAGGATACTCTACTTTCTTCTTGAGAAGAAGTGATTGGAAAAATTCTGCTACATTTGTAAACGTTACGGACACAAGTCCAATCATTGTAATTGAAATTACGATCTGGGGAAAAAAACTTGCTCACGGTATTCACTGTATTTAGAGCGGCAGGAGAAATAAGAATATCCTGTTCGTTTATTTACGAACTTGAAAAGTGGGTTAAATGAGTTTTCAATCAATTACACTCGTAGGTTGTTAATTAATGTTTGACTACGTGCGTTTTGGAAGAAATTGGTTTTTCAAGAGAAAACGTAGGCGCTTAATAGCTTATTAAATAGTTTCGTGAAAATTATTTCTATTAATGCATTTAAATTGCCTAATTTCGTTAATTAACCTAAATTAATTATGAACTAATTTTCGTCTAGTGTTAGTTTTAGTAGAATAAGTAAATAAGGACAATGTAAATATATAAGATCGTTTGTCGTTATCTAAGGATAGAGATGGAAACTGTAAAGCGGCATATTATTAAATTTGTAACTTTGTAGAGAACGCGAATCAGAGCAGAAATAATCAGGTAAATTTCACTCGACCCGGGTGTCACTAATGTTACAAACACATCCGGTTACTCACATCAAAGGGGGTTATCGCCCACCCTCATCTCATCACGCTTCCTTAGACATCTATATAAAGAGGATACATTTGCTTTAAATCTTATCAGTTTTATTCCGCTCCGAAAATATTAAATTCGATAATCCTTTTACGTTGCAACTACGAAAAACCTTTTCGGAAGGTTTCCTCAAGATTTTAATTATTTCTCAAAATATTTTACGGACAAAACAATTATAATTAATAAAATTAAACTTGTTACGCCAGCTTCACATCAAATATCTTTATTAGCAAGGCATCCAAATTACTCGGAGGCATTTAATTAAGACTGGGATTTCTATTGTACAATTTATGTTGCAGTACTATGACTTCGCTGCAGAGCATTTGAGACATTTCTATATTTTCGTAATTTAAACTACACCTAATCAGATTTATAAGATAATAAACCAAAATCTCGATAATAAAGTAAGATAAAGATTTGTTGCTGCACTAACTCCAACGGTTCCGATTTTACGATTATCCTTATTCAGGACCGCAGCGGCACTGCACCAGTTTTGTTTGCTTGCTGTGAAACCTTTGTTGGGCTTTTAGTAGACTTAGCACATAAAAATCATATATAGTAGGTGTAAGGGGGACCGTGCTGCAGGATGAATATCGTAACACTTGTCGACACATTTTAAAGGAAGCTTTGAATCAAGTTATGTACGTGGGGACGTGAGTTTCCATGCGAAAAAATTCAGTTCCAAGATGTTTGCTTTGGTGTTTTGCACTTAAATGTTTTGAATTACCGGAACAAATGTTTCCAGTCTTCGAAATAAAAGAAATTGTAATTTAAAAACAAAGGGGAATCACCGTCGGCGTTGGTTTTGGAGAAAAATTAATTTATATGATTACCACAAGCAGATGCCGATCCAAAATTAATCCAACTACAATAAATCACGTTAAACTAACATTGTTACGTTATGAAATGGTCTGCAAGCACGACTTTGATGTATCCGAGCACTGAATTATTAAAACCAAAATGTACGTAGGTACATTTGGTGTATTATAAAAGTGGTTGTGTAGTTCCATAGAAGGTTATAATGTTAGCGTGCACAATTCCCTTTAGAAACGTTAGATGACAGGTGGCCAGTCTCCAGGGAAATTACAAAATTTGCTTTCAATGCTGCAAACTCACCTAGAAAACTTAACACTTTTTCAATCTCTTAACACTATTTGCAGTTTTATGAAGTTCGTACAACTCAAGTCCTTGCATTTGGTTTTGTATCGAAGTGCTGTTTAGTGGTTTGGAATAATGCTACCATCGTAAATCCCAGACGAGATGGAACAGATGTCAAAGGTTTGAAATAAAGCAGCTTCGCTATGCGTCAAGTGCGCACCACCGGAGCTTTTAGCAGCTTTTGCAAAATTAATCATTGCATGTTTATGTATTAGGCAAAGGAGTGCACTAATACACTTTTATTAAAACATCGATTTTTATTATACAATTTAATTTTATACCTATTTTCTATTATAGCAGTAAAGTCAGTTTATAGTTGGATTTTACATTTTATGGACTTCAGCTTTGTGATGAATTTCAAATTTTTATTTAACTACCTTCATAAAAGCGACAATAAAATACCCTTACTTAACTATAAATGTATTAAATGCAATGCTCATATATCACTTTTATTAAATAAAAAAATATATCGACAGTAATTCATCTTAAGCCTCTAATCATTCAACCCAGAACCATACAGAAGGTTCACACTTGCTTGTACAAAGAAACTGGGTTATCATCTGTAAATTTACAAATCTATGGTGATTATACAAAATATTTTCTAACGTTTTTTGAGAGATACAAAAACTTTTACTAATTAAAACTTTGCCCACTAATAGGTAGACTTATTCAATTTTAGCAAAATTATATTAAACGTTTAAAATATTTAGAAACAGTTAAAATCGTTATAGAATTTCAAAACTTTTAATTAAATGTTATACTAAGCACTTAAATAGTCGACAAAATTAGAATAACAAACAAAAAGTTTGAAAAAGCTTTTAGAATTTACATTGTACTTATAATGCAGGGATTTTAAATGTCAGGTGTTTTTCGTGGTTTATCAGCTTTGTGTTACATCAACGATTGCCATAACCAGTGATTACGGCATTTTAGTGGATTAACTGCTTAATATTTAATTAAAATGCTAATCTTTATGTATCAACTTCCTTCAAGAAATACCATTGTTGTTCTCCATTAATAGCTGACTATACAGGGCAGATTCTTTAATCTGAAACTGCGAAATAGGGGTTAATATATGCTTAAGTGGGTTTGCCACTATGTAGTTCCCAAAAATCAGCATTAAATTTTATTTGCTGTGAATCAAAATCCCAGGTTTCTTACGTACAACTGAGTTCCTAACCTTGGTTAGGTTACTAACCTAACCTAACTTAACCTAACCTAACCTATCTTGGATTCGGAAGTTTTTCAATTTAGATCGTAATGCGGGCTCCCTCTCGCAGGTCCGGGTCCTGGTCAGCAAGTCAAGTCATGATAAAGGGGGTTTCAAAGCGTTTTGTGAAGTTGTGAGATTTTTTCAAATGTTAATTTTGTTTTTCATGTGTTTCGCATTAGCCTAAAGATGATAAACTATGAATGTATATTTTGGGTTAAAACGCAAATATCCTAACTGTTTGCTTTGACTAAATTTGTAGTTGTTACTATCAGGCCTAGTTTACCATTCAACTGATTTATCGCATTCAATTTGCAACAGGTACATTTCACGCTTTCTGACAGTTATATCGGAATTCAAAGATTCCCTTTGATAGGTCTAACGTGTTATATTTAAGAAAGACTCGGTGAGAAGCTAATATTATGTCTCTTTCCTTTTGTGAAGTTGGGTACATTGTAATTTTATTGAAAACGATAAACATTTTTCTCATAAATTGTATTTCTAAAATTTTAATTTCCATCAAATCCAATCTATGTAATTTTCATTTCTATTTATTAATGAGATGCAGTTAACGAGACAAGAATGAAGTACCTCACCACAATCAATACAATTTGCATTAGCACTTGCAGTTACTGAATTTTTAAATAAGTCTTCGTAATGGCAACATAAGAATGTTTTATGTTACTACCCACGTTATGTTCAATTATATTGCACAATCGAGTTACAAAACTGTTGAATATTTAACACTTTTACAACTTTGTATTTGATTTATTGTTTCTTTTAAATTAGTCCAATATCATCTTATGATAGGTATCTCAAACTAAAGTCAAATTATTTTATTAAAACTCAGTGAAAATACGGCGTATCATGTGTTATAAACCCAAGGGGAGGGGGGAAAGAAGAAATTTCTGAAATCGATGATTCCAATAATAATAATAATATCAAAATAGACCGAATAAAATAAAATTTTATATAACCTAAGCTTTCAGTAAAGGTATTTTGCTATCCTCAGATCTTCAGCATATTTTTAAAAACTTAATTTAAATTAATTTTTCAGAGTTTCCTGAAAATCTGAAGAATTTATTCAGTGCACTGAATAATTCTGCATGTCCTACTAAAATTTATTGACACTGCACTATTTTGGTAGTTTGATTTCCAGATATGAATAAATCATTGATTTACAACATTGAAATTTAACCAATGTGGTCTACTTTTGTATTTTAAAAATTAAATGTGACAATTCTGTCGCTGCAAAACCATACGTCAAATAGGTAACAAATATTTTATGAACTGGACTTCAAACAGGCTTTATTCTGTGTCGAACGTTAATTTATTATTAAAACGTACGACTGTATTTGCCAATTAACTTGCAATGTACAATCTAAAATGCAATATAAAATAATTAGAATAGTCACACTGGCACTGTCGAGCTATGGTTATCGATAAAAGTAGCAACCAATTCAAATTGTATTTTATTTACTTTTAATTTAATCAACAAAAACAAATTAAGCCAAATTTACAGTTTTTAATTCAAATTTAAATTGGAGTGCAGTTTATACACGCCAATATTTTATGCTGTCCCATCGGGTCATCAAAAATGCCCAATTTTCCAGAGATCGAGAAAATTACGAACATTAGCAATTTTATTTCGCTATTAAAAAGTTAAATTTATTTACTACAAACAATTTTATTCCGAAATGGCTACAATCGCATCATACAGATGAATGAGGACGACCAAAGCTCACAAGAATAAAATCGGCTTAAATGTAAATTTTTCTAGATTTTTCCAACCAAACTAGGAATTGAAAATAAATTTATTTTCTTGAAAATTATTTAATCTCATTCCGGCAAAAGTAATTGTAAAAATAAAGGAAATACCTCTCCTCCCCTACGTCCAGACAAACTTATAATAAATAACAGGAAACCTGAAAAATAACAGAAACTTAAGTAGACCTTATTTAAGCTTAAAAATTAAAACGTCGTTTGGCAAATGCGTTGAAAAGGAAGGAAATTGCAGAAACTGGGAAAGCTTTTAAATAAAACGACCTAACATTTGGTTACGACATAAGGATATTTCCTGAAAACTATTTTGTTTATCTTTGTCAATATGTGCAGAAACTTCCTTCTAATAAGAATAATAAACTTACATTTTGGAATTCTATAAAATTTCCAATAGTTGTGCTTAAAGCTTTTCTTCCATTTAAATCAAACAGGAATGCATTAAAAATTCACAGAAACTTTTTAAATAACTCAAAAATTTAGCTTTTAACATAATATTAGTTTTAACTTTAAATAAAAATCTTTCGATTTTCCAAAATAATTTTTATAGTTTAGTAAAAACTAAGATCAACCTCCTGATGCATTAGACGAAGTTTGACTGCTTCGAAATAAGTTGTATAAGCTATTATTATATTATCTCAGAAAATCGCAGAGATTTCTTTCTGTCAACTTTTGCGACACTTTACCTTGTAAGTGATCCTACTTTCTGAACTTCTATAATAAAATAATTAAATTTGATATACCACTGAACTTCAATTAGAAACGATTGCTCAGAAATACAAATTATGAAGTAGGAATAGACGGGTAATTACTAAAGATATTTATTAATTTACTTAAAATGGCTTTAAAATGATTAGTAAAGAAGTTATTGACTTGAAACTTTGCTTTTCTGACAAACTTCAAAAACAAATTTAAACTTAATGAAAATTCCAGCAACTAATTTATACTAATAAGAAGTAAATAGTTGAGTTAACTTTTCAATAAAGTTTGCATTGCTTATGATCTGTTTATTATTAATAAATTTATTTAAATTATTTAGCTCGGAGTATGCTAATCTTTATTTTTCTAAAATATCATTAAATAATTAAAATTTGACTTTAGAATTGTATGAAATATATTTCCCAATTTCAGCTGGATAAATCAAAAACCACAAATTTTTAATTAAAGTTGTTAGGAACAAAAAAAAAATAATTCCAATTATTTGTGTTGATATTGCAATAGAATTACTTTCATCAACTTCAAATAAACAAATAAAAGCCACGGAAGTTTGGAAACATAAATCAACATTAAATAAAAAATATTTCAACTTGGCTAGCTATCCAAAATTTAACTATGTATGTAGTCGTCAACTTAAACGATAACGGAGTTGGACGCTGGCTTTCATTTTATTAATGAAATTGAAATTGGCAATATGGCAAGTTGAGAATTTATTGTAATAAATACCTATAATGCAGATTAAATTAAATTAAATTTTAATTGTAAAATTTTTCTGTACGTAGTTTCAAGTTAACTTGACTCATTGAAGGATGGATTGTTCCATTTAATGGGTTGATAACAGCGAAATTATAAAAAATTATATCTTGGTTTATCTGTTTATGTGTGACTTTTTTTTATTTGTAATTATTGTTTTTATTTAGGTCATTATAGATTTCTTAACAGCAGTAGCCTTCAGTGCATATTCACGACTCTCGTTCACAAGCTTATACTATAAAATTAACTAATTATTATTAGTTACGTATTATTAGCAGTAACTTTGGTCAGGTTCAGTCTAACCTAGGTCAGGTGCAGCCTAGGTCAGGTTAAGCCTAGGTCAGGTACGTAGGCTGAACTTAACCTAGGTCAAAGTTCTTACTAACCTAGGTCAGGTGTAGCCTAGGCCAGGTTCAACCTAGCTCAGGTTCAGCCTAACCTAGGTTAGGTTCAGCCTAGGTTAGGTGCAGCCTAGGTTAGGTTCAGCCTAGGTCAGGTTCAGCCTAGGTCAGGATTAACCTAACCTAGGTTAGGTTCAGCCTAGGTTAGGTGCAGCCTAGGTCAGGTTTAGCCTAACCTAGGTTAGGTTCAGGCTAGGTCAGGTTCAACCTAGGTCAGGTTCAGCCTAGGTTAGGATTAACCTAACCTAGGTCAGGTTCAACCTAGGTCAGGTTCAGCCTAACCTAGGTTAGGTTCAGCCTAGGTTAGGTGCAGCCTAGGTTAGATGCATCCTAGGTTAGGTTCAGCCTAGGTCAGGTTCAGCCTAACCTGGGTTAGGTTCAGCCTAGGTTAGGTGCAGCCTAGGTTAGATGCATCCTAGGTTAGGTTCAGCCTAGGTCAGGTTCAGCCTAGGTCAGGATTAACCTAACCTAGGTTAGGTTCAGCCTAGGTTAGGTGCAGCCTAGGTCAGGTTCAGCCTAAACTAGGTTAGGTTCAGGCTAGGTCAGGTTCAACCTAGGTCAGATTCAACCTAGGTCAGGTTCAACCTAGGTCAGGTTCAACCTAGGTCAGGTTCAACCTAGGTCAGGTTCAGCCTAGGTTAGGATTAACCTAACCTAGGTCAGGTTCAACCTAGGTCAGGTTCAGCCTAATCTAGGTTAGGTTCAGCCTAGGTTAGGTGCAGCCTAGGTTAGGTTCAGCCTAGGTCAGGTTCAGCCTAGGTCAGGTTCAGCCTAGGTCAGGATTAACCTAACCTAGGTTCAGCCTAGGTCAGGGTCAGCCTAGGTTAGGTGCAGCCTACGTCAGGTTTATATTTATTATTAAAATCATATTTAATATTATCATATTTAAATATTAAAGTCATATTTATGATCTCCCCATGTGAACAGTACTAATTTTACTCCATGAGCAAAGACATAAAAATTTTGAAAATTATATTTCAATGAACTAAAACAAGTTAAAATGTATGAACAGCAATAGCACGAAGGTATTGTAAAAATCTCATCCTGTCGATAACCATCACATCTTTTTTTTGAACTCAGTATAATACCAAATAAAAAAATAAACGCTGTACGAGTTCACCTTAAGGAAGTAAATTTCAGGAGTAACAAAGAGAGTAGTAGTGAAATATTATCCATGTTTGTAAAATATTTCTATTGATACTTGGGAAATATAAAAAATAATCTTTCATTGTATTTTTATTTGCGCGTTAAATGAAAGTGGGTTTTCTTTATTAAATTTAAAAAATTTCAGATATCGTAGAAAAATATGAACATCATTATTTGAAATTCTTCAATAAACTGGGTTATCCATTCAGAGAATATAGATTCCAATAAATTGAAAAACTTTTATTGACACTGGATGATGTAATAACATTTGTAATATGAGAGTTTTGTTACAAAATTATAAATTTATGATGACACAAAAGTAAATTAAAAAAATATTTCCAAATACATAATAATTTTGATAGCAATAATTCATGCTATATAATTTTTGTATTAAAATCTGAAGGTATAATATTAACAACTATGTTTTGTTAGTTTAGTAGTAGTAAATAGTAGATACAATGTACGGATGTTGGGAACATTCATATATTTATTTACGGAAAAATCTTTTTGCAAAATATATACGTGATAAACAATACATACTAGATAATACAGAACTACAGCAAAAATCAAGATGTTCGATAAACAGGATGCAAAATGCTCCATAGGCGATTTTTGAAGAAGACCAAAAATCAATTAATCTAATCATTCTTTCTTTAAAACAAATTGTGTATTTAACAGGATAAATTACATATAATTTTTCCAATTAGTTACTCAAAGTTACCTTAATTAAAAATTAACTGATCCTGTATGGAAATTTTACATGCATGCAAGCTCTTGAAAGGATATTATAATATGCAACAGTTGTAAACCAAAGTGAACATAATCCTTCATAATCGATTACTGCTTTAACTTATCTAAATATTTATTACACCGTAACAGCAAATTATTATAATTTCAGTACGTGATAATTAAATTTTACTAACTAAATAATATGTATGCTAAATCCGCATTATCCTCATAAATCTATAATGTGCAAATCTAGAATATTAAATAATATATAAACGTATGAACAAAGTTTGAAAACAATAATTTGAATCTCAATAATTAATTAAATGTTTAAAAATACTTACAGTGTATTTTATTTGTGATAATTTACCGAATATGAATTTTATTAATAATAATCAAGTAAAATTAATATAAAAATCATTTCTACGCTTCCGGGTGTAATATACGACGGTTATCCACCATGGTGACTTAATGTATAAAATTCTTCCTCGGGAAATAAAAATTTCCAAGCATTCACAGTTTCACACCTGAAATATTAATGCAATTATCACGTACACGACTACGGTATTATGTTACTTTATTATTCATCTATTATAGCAACTAAGCATGACAAAGGAATTTCTTGTTAATACGAATTAATTTTTAATTGAATCTTATTGTTTAGAAACTACATGATTTCGTAATGAAAGCAATAGTTATTTAAGCTGCTAGGTATGCAGGCAAACTATTAGCATTCAAGATTTATACTTTTATTCAAGTCTCTACGACTCAATTCACGAAATGAAAATTAAAGCTAACAAACCGCCGAAACGGCTACATTCTCTTACATCTGGATGCTAATATGAGTCAAAATATGCAACCCATGTTTTTGATACATTTTGCATACCATCAAGCGTAATTTAATATTACAAAATTATTATAAATTTTGTTTAACTATGGCCAGGAATTGTAAATTGAAAATAATGCCAAGTTATTTTAACCGACCCGAAATTTAATACAAACATAGGATAGTAGTTAGGCAGGACCTTCTATTTACCTTTCATTAAGTATTAAATCAGAAATTAAATCACCAAAAATACCAAAGAAGAAAATCGGCCAACCGAATTAATTTTTAATTTTGTAATTAAAATTAAATTCGTTTTTCACCCTTAAATCTTATATATAGCGAATATTTTTGTTAAACAAAAATTTATGCGAATATAATTTCGACTTTTCTTTACGCCCAACTTTTTTTTAAACTTGCTTTAGACTTTTATAGAATTATACATATTTATGTTTGGATGATCTTTTAAAGTGCACACTCCCCAACACACTTTCAAAAAAACAGTACTTAAAAGCTAAAATTTTACGATAAAACGAAAAATATTGTGATAAATTTTAAACTTTGTTTCAAGTTTACGGTCGCTACTGGTAGGCATAAAATTTACATTCCTTGCAGAGTTTAACTTACAGATAAGATTTAAATATTTTTTTGTGTATTTTAGTAATAATACAAAATTATTCTGTAATGGACAAAGTTTAATTTCCAGCTTTTATTTGCTTTTTGGATAATAAAAAAATTTGAATAATATAGCTGGCACACAGAAACACGTTAAAGTTAATAGCAAATATTTAAAATTACTTGAGAAAGTTTAACAGTCGTAAAATTAAAATTTAGTTGCTCTGATTAACAAAACAGAAATGAAACTTTTGTTTTTCAGCGATGATGGCTTCGGAAACTTTGTTTAAGTCTCTTCATTGTTCCGGAATCTAAAAATATTTAAAAAATATTCATCAAGCTTTCCACTTTTCCATATAAATATATCAAGTAGTAGATAGCAATGGCGATAAATGGTTTTGGGGAAATGTAATTTAATTTAATTGCAGCAGCTTTATGAGGAAAGCAGTACAATACAATTAGAACGTCATGATATTCTACAAATGAATGCACTGATATTCGGGAAATTTGAAATATTATAGAGAATTATACATTAGATTCCTCAAATTCCGTTTCCGTCTTGTTTATATCCGTTTGTACCTGGCTTCGCCCGGGAAAATACTGCAATACTGCTTAGCAATGAGCAAAAAATTTATAAATTCTACCAGCTTAAAGGCGTAATTTTTATCCTAAGAAAAGAACTGTGTTTTATTTCCAACATTGGTGTATAAAAATACCAATTTAAAATTACTGTTCAAGTCAAACGCTTCTCCGAATAAATGTTCAACTTAAATACACCGTTTATTACTCTGCTTCTTGAAGCCTGCAAGTAAGTAGAATTTTTATGTTTAAATTTTATATCGTATTATATGCCCTTGCATTGAAAATGTCGTCGCAACTGTTGCAGTTTCTAACCGAGGGTGTCAAATATTCTACTTTTATAGTATCTACATTTTTAGTAACTTTAGTATCTCATTATGCCACTGAAGATGGAACGGCAGCATTACGTATGGACAATTACGTAAAGTATAAAAATACATGGATTTCATTTTAATTGCGTTTAAAAAGTTAAGTTGCAACTGCAGCTTCATTTTATAAATTTTGTTTTAGACTTTTGAATTGGAAGCGCCTCAGGGACGTTTTTAATGAGTGGAGCGCTGGACCCATTTTTGGGTGCAATTTATGCCCAAATTATGGGCGGGGCCAACCTTGTGGAAACGACCAATACTAAAAGTTCTATAAATAATACAATAGTATGTAGTATGTATATAATATATGTAATATAATTTTATTTGAACCCCATGGTTTCTTAAAATTAGATTAGAGTGCATTACAATAGAAATTTTCAGCAGACACTTGAGCAGTGTAGACTCGTTTGTTGAAAATTTGCTAATTTCAACCAATTTGCACTACGTATGGTCTATTAGGTACATTAAATTATCCTTCCCACGTTAAAGTTTTGAGAATAAACAGCATAGAGCTTCTTTTAAATTAAATTAAAATTTTCGTTTTAAAATACATGAAGTGAGCACGTAGTTAATTTTAAATGAAATTCTTATTTGTAAATGTAACAAGATAATTGTTTTAGAGTTTATTGCGTAGAGAAAGTTCATGAGTTAGTTAGTGACTTGACTTAGTGTGTCACGATCTCTCCTTTTGTTGTATGTACAATAAACTCTGGAGTACTGAATTACTGATTTGAAGCCCGACTGCTTTTCGGCGGACTAAGGGCCTATCCTGAATCCTAATTTGTTTATTATGATAAAATTCAGGGTCTCTTCAAAGTAAACTGTCGCAGAAGACACCTTTGTAATAGTGAATGATATCTCGAGGGAATATTTAAGTAGATTGCAATCTTTTTGATCTTCATAATATATACTAGTACTCTCAAAAAAATTTCACTTTTATGTAAATCAGATTTTGCTTTATAGATAATATTTTGTAATCACAATTTTTCCGAGTAGTTTGTTGCGTAACTAAATTTTGCACAAAAAACATTTATTCGCCAGAATTTCTAACAATTCGTTCAGCAAAAATTACTTTTCTGATAAGATGCTTTTTGCTAAAAATTTCCTGATTATATTTTGCCTACGTTATAAGGTTATAACTTATACAGGAATAACATTACAAACAGAAAGTAAGAGCATAAAAGACGTTGAATAAAATTGGAATTTTTCTCATAGCTTCAAATCAATTTATGTTAATGCGATTATATTTCTGGTAGACTTTTCAATAAGTTTGAAAGTTTTAAGTTAAGTAGTTAAGCATATTAAAATTAAAAATTTTTTATTTCTCTCTCAGTTCATTTTCATTCGTTTAATGTTTTTCAAATTTACTTAAAAGCCTAATTATGTTCTGCTAATACTTGCATTAGGAATGTGTACTCTTACGTTAATTATTTTTAATGAAAACCCTTTTGAATTGAACGTTCGCTGACTTAATTATCAATTTAATTACATCGCTAAACAATTATGCGAAAAATTTAAATTATAGCAATATGTATTTTGGATTAATTCAAAATTTAAAATTAACTTGAAATAAATTGATATTATATTAACGGTGCAAAATTTTATATTAAAATTTAATTAATTTCATAACTACGAGCACATAATTGGAATAATTAACGATTTATAATATTGACTGTGAAGTGGGCCAGATAACCAAGCAAATTTCTACTAATAATTGCAATTATTGTTAGTTTAAACCGTAAATTAGCAAAAACCTGCCATTTGTCCTGTGATTAAGTTTTAAGCAAACAATGGAAAGTTACTTAATTTTGAACTAACTCAATTAGAAGGCGGTATAGCAAATCCATAAGCTGATTGCCATTGATGAGGAATTCTTGTGAAATTATCAAGTGAAGAAGTTCAAAATATAATTTTACTCCTAATTGCCCTGCAGGATATAATAGTGGTTAGGCATTCCGTTGTAATAAATTGTGCGTAATATTAATTTTCTTCTCGTCTACCTTAATTATCAATATGCCTCAAAGATAAAATGGTTTTTAGGTGTTTCATTAATATTTTATTAGTTTCAATTAATTTTAATTATAACTAATAGTGTGCTCGTCATATTAAAATCATATAAAATTTATTATTCCAATATGTGATGTACAGGAACAACAATTTTGGAAATACAGCATCCGTTGCACAGACGACACCAATAATCTTGGTAATTAATGCAACATTATAACATACGACAATAAATTAATCACGCTATAATACAATAATTTGTACATCTACCTGCTCTAAGACAAAAATCAATAAACTGTATTTATAGTTCACATTGCTCTAATTTATTTAGATGTCGGAGTATACACATGTGCAAGAGGAATCACATCATTAATCAATAAATTTTAGTATTGGCAATAGCGAACGCCGCAGTTGTTACCTGTAAAATACCATTTTGTGGCAAAGGCAATTTTTAAAATCTATTCATAAATAATGAGAATTGAGAAAAATGATTTTGTAGCGGTTTGAAGGACGTCTACTCTACAATTATCAATAAATCAATTTTTATTTATTTTTGAAAACTGAAAAGAGAGGTTCAGATTACTTGCAGCTCCTCTACTTAATAAATTACATTATTACGCATATCATAATTATTTTTATTCCGCAAAATGTAATAAAAGAAAACTTTTAAGTTTTAAGTTAATTAATTTAGATTTTTTTTATAATACCAAGTTTACATGTAAATGAATTAGATTTTATTACACGAAAGGCAATAAAATTTTAATTAAACTGATTGCTGCATGTTGGTTAATTTTACATTCAGCTTTTAATTTATTAAATTTGACACAAAATTATACTATTGTATGTTTCCATGTCCATGTTTATTGTAAAGATTTACAATTCATAATTATCTAATTTAATTTATTTGAGTGGTTTCACTGTCATTGTTGTTTCATCGTGTCAGATTTTAATTTGCCATATAAGTAGTATTCTTTGTTTTGGAAGGTTTGGTACCGTTATGTTTTTCTGATTCCGCAAATTATATTATTCCTAAAAGGTGTGATCCATATTTCCTGCTTCTGCTATATGTTGGCTAGTTTTAAACGATCATTCAGGTCATCACACATAGTATGTAGTTTTCCACCCTGTCTTTGCAGATTGAAGTCACCTTCAAGTACACTTGAAGAGGCGGTTATTTGGGTGAAATAAATAAATTACTTGCGTTTTTTTTACTTATATTCAGGAAAGAATAAAGGAATAACTGAGTTCAATTATGTCCGTTTTTCTTTTCACCTGTCATAATGTTTGAGCTATCATGAATGTTTGGATTATTGTAATTTTCTTGAAAGGTTTAGGCTTCAAGTGATATATCTAATAGCTACAAATTAAATGGCTGTAGATAGTATACATTAAATTATGCAAAACGTTACGCCGATGAAATATATAATCTGGCATGAATATGCAATGATCTATAGCAATGATAGTTAAATGTTAGAGTAACCTACATAATACAGTATCGTACTATGTATTATTAAACATTGAACGTAATCAAAAATTGATATAGCTTTAACAGAATATTAAATTTTCAAAGATAAAACTTTCAATTCAGTTTCTCTCCAAACTCTGATCTATTAAGGATCATGTGAAAATTTAACCAAAAAGTATTTTTCACTCATTACCAATCGTCAGTCGGAATTAACCAAAAAACCGAGAAACCGAAGTTATATTTCTGTAAAAAGTTATACGGAGTGGTAATATATGTATATGAAAGTCAAGTATGGCAAATAAAAACTTGATTTGGTCGATTTCGATTACGTTTATGAGACTTCTTCATCTTATATAACAATTTACTTGGTTTCAAAAATATTTTGTATGAAAATAAAAACCGGCTGAATAATAAATAAATAAATATTATAGCAGCCGCCAATAAATCGATATATTTATACTTATACGTCTTTAAATTCTCATGAATTATAATTAGCATTTTAAAATTTAAAAACCATAATTTTACCCCTGGCAATTACTCGCATTACTTCGCATTACTAAAATTTATTCAACTTTTCCGTTTGATCACTTTCGTAATTTAATGATAAAAATAAAAATGGTCTGGCGTAAAGGTTAATAAAAGGAAGTAAATTTAAACCAAACATTATACACTGAATATTATAATCCTTTTCGTTGAGTAAATATTTATGCAAAACTTGCTCTAACTTAAAGTAACTCGATTCAAACTTTGTTGAGGTGCTCAGTGTTTAGAGAAGGAAAAGTTCTATATAAACTTATACGTTTATAAAGCGGTATTAATTTTCTCACAGTTAGTTGAAGATTACATAAGTTGGAAAACTTACGTAATCATAAATTCCTACGTTCAATTTCTAACTGTAAACTCGTTTTTCCTTAAGGTGTTTTAAAAAATAATAAAACTTTCTTAATCAAAGTAACGGAAAAATTGTTTTCTAAATCGATTGCTTTTAAACTTTTTATATTATCATCATTTTTTGCTATGTTTAGTTTTCTAACGAAAAATAAGCCTTCCAGAAAATATAATCAAGATGGAAGTAAAAATGAAAAGGTTTTCGTTAGTTTGAGGCCTCGATATTCATTTCGGCAATTGAGCGGTTAATCAGAGGATGCAATCCAGCAGTTAGCTGTTTGTTTCCTCCGCTACTTACATAAAATTGAAATTCTCGAGAACATAAAAAGGTTCTTAACTCTTAAGTGATTGAATTGTATTAGGGATTGCAAATTTTCAAATCCTGCGGACTTAAAACATCAATTTTTGTTATTGTCAAAATAAATGGAATGGTGGAAAAAATGAAATAATCGGTATTGATTTTAACTTTACATTTGAATTGGCAAAATTACGTGGTTCTTCCTATGTTCATTTAAAATCTTAAACATTTAAAATTCAAATTCTTATAGCCACAAGTGCTCGTGTTCGGCGTATTTTATCATATCGAAAGTTTCGTGTCAAAAGTTTCACGTGCATAAAATACTCTCTGAAAAAGTTTTTATCGAAATTTACCACTCATGTTAATTACATTGGCTTTGTGTATTTCAAAGCTTATCTTTGCTTGTACTCGAAGTGAACTAACGGAGTTCTATAGTATTTGTGCATGCCTGTGAAATGTTAAGGCAAATTTATTACTTTACGTAAATCCAACAAAATTCTCCATGTACTAGAACCGGCAGAATTAAAAGCTTTTTGTTGATTTTTTGTGCTTTTTTCATCAAAATGTCGCAGTTTTTGGTACTTTAGTGATGGCCTGAACTTCCATTGGAGACGATTTGCATGGTAATCAATGTTTATAATACCACAGGACGCCGACGGTCTTTGCTAAAGGATTTAGCTAGATGAATCCTAATTGAAATCAAAGGATTTTAGGCTTGGTGTAGAATACAATTAAACTGTCATTCGAGCGCGTGTCTGCTTATATAACGATAATTATACTTAAATCGATTAATTGAAAATCCTTATTAATTTCCTAATAACACCGCATGACTTGTGAAGTTTACCAAATTAGGTATTAATTTTCAGATAAAAGTGTAATATTGGAGATTAAATTAAATTACTCTGATTATTAAAATTTATAATTGCGCTGGTGCGCTTCGAGTTTGAATCCCGGCGGGGGCTATACTGACAACATGGTTACTTGTGCAATAAATTAAATTACGTCAAGAAAGGGTTAATAAATGTCTGTAAGCCATAAAAAGAAAATAATCAGTGTCTGAACGTAACCAGCCATAAAGAAGGGCATTTACTCGCTCAAGTTGTGATTTTAAAGCAATATAACGCTAGACCGCATTTCGGATTGCAATAAAATTATAAAAAAAAACCAGTACAATTTTCACATTTTACCAAATAAACAGATTCTAGAAGCACGCAATAAAATGCTTACTGCATTTTCACTAAAGCTCGAAAACTGTGTTACGAAGCCATAAAATGCTTGAAAGTTAAAATATCCTCCACCAAAGCGATGCTTTTAATTTTAAGTTTTTCTTGCTGGTAAATCATATTAATTTTAGAAAATTAAACTCACATCTTAACTTGGAATAACTAATTTTGCTGAAAGGTGTTAAATATTTCACTCCAAACTTTTAAACTCTTTAGTAATAAATAACCAATTTTTTCACAATAAATCATAACGAAAGCGCGCAATAGCATAAAAATTAATCTATTTTAAATGGAAACCGACTGCTAGCACTTTTTAGCACTTTCTAAGTTCAGGCACTGAATACATAAAAATAGGGTTTCACTACAAAAGGTAAAAAAAAGTTCTAATTTGGTAGATTTGTACAGTTTGGTATCCTAATTAAGCGATCGCCGCGCCGGTATATGTATCAATTTTGCAAATTTTAGAAATTTGATAAGCTTCATTCCGCTGTAACTTGTGAACTATTCATTATATCGAAAAATAATTCCTACAAAAGTTATAGGAAATTTTATGCTCTATAATTTTTGCTATAACTATTTTTGACGTAGGTGACGCTGGAGAGAAGAAATTACTGGAGTTCTTTCAAAACTTCGATAATTCTTTGAAAATCACTCGAATTTCTTGGAATCTTTAAAAATCACTGGAAGTTTTTGGAGAGCTTTAGAATTTGTTGTATACCACTGAAATTCGTTGAAAACCCCTGGAAATCCGTTATACTTTCTAGAATTATTTGCAGATCCCTGGAATTCCTTGCAAATCGTTGGAATTGTTTGGAAACCCCTGAAATTCTTTAAAAATCACTGAAGCTTTTTGTAAACTTCTAAAATTCCTTGAGAATCACTGGAATTTTTTGGAAACCATTGGTATTCTTTGGGAACTTTGGGAATTCCTTGAAAACCACTGTAATTTCTTGGAATTTTCTAGAAATGTAAAGATCACTGGAATTTCTAGCAAATCGTTGAAATTTTTTTAAACCCCAAAAATTCTTTAAAAGTCAATGTAGTTTTTTTAAAACGTCTAGAATTCCCTGAAAATCATTAGAAATCCTTGGAACCTTCAAGGTTCCAAGAACCTTCCATCACTGGATTTCCATGAAAATCTTTGCTAACCTTTGAAATCTTCATGAAAAGTCGATGGAGTTATTTGGAAATCTTTGGGATTTTTTGGACACCCTTAAAATTCCTTAGAACTCACTGAAGTTCTTTGAAAACATATTAAATTTCTTGAAAATCATTGGAATTCTTTGGGAACCTCTGAAATTCCTTTAAAACCTCTGGAAATTTTTGGAACTTTCAAGAATTACTTAGAGATCACTGTATTTCATTGCAAACCTCTGGAGATCTTTGGAAACCCCCGATATTTCTTAAAAATCGCCTGAATTCTTTGCACACTTCTAAATTTTTTTGGAAATCATTGTAATTCTTTGGAAACTTCTGGAATTCTTTGAAAACCATTGGAGTTTCTTGAAAACCTCTAGAGGTTAGAGGTTACTAGAATCCTTTCTTGGCAGTTTTTCAAAACCCCCGAAATTCTTTTCAAGTATACTGGAATTCTTTGAAAATCATTGGTATTTTTGGTATACCACTGAAATTTCATGAAAATCACTGGAAATCCTTTAGAACTTTTAGAATTACTTGCAGATCGCTGGAATTCCTTGAAAATCGTTAAAATTGTTTGAAAACCACTTAAAAATCTCTGAAGTTCTTTGGAAACTTCTAAAATTCAATGAGAAACACTGACATTTTTTGGAAACCATTGGTATTCTTTAGGAACTTCTGGAATTCCTTGGAACTCTTTAGAATTCCTTAGAAATCATTGGAATTCCTTAGAAATCGTTGGAATTCCTTAGAAATCTCTGGAATTCCTTAGAAATCTCTGGAATTCCTTAGACATCTCTGGAATTTCTTGTAAATTGTTGGAATTTTCTTCAAACTCCTGAAATTCTTTAACAATCACTGGAAATCCTTGGAAACTTCTAGAATTCCTTGAAAATCACTGAAATCCGCTGGAATTCTTTAGAAATCCTTGCAATTTCTAGAAAACTACTGGAGTTCCTGGGAAGTCTTTAAAATTCATTAGAAATCACTAGAATTCCTTGGAAACTACTGAAATCCCTTGGAAAACTCTAGAACATCTTGAAAATCACTAAAATTCTAGGATTTCATTAAAAGTTTTTGTAAAATTTTGAAAACCACTGTAAATTCCTAGAACCTTTTAGGATTGCTTAGAAATTAGTGGAATTTCTTGCAAATCTTTGGAAATTCCTTAAAAATCGCTGGTGTTCTTTGGAAATCATTTAAATTCTTTGAAAACGTCTGGAACTCCTTGGATATCACTGGAATTCCTTGGAAACGTCATAAATTTCTTAGAGATCACTGGAATTTCCTTTTAAATCGTTGGAACTCTTGGGAAACCTTTGAAATACTTTAAAAATCACTGGAGATATTTGGAAACTTCTAGAGTTCCTTGAAAATCACTGGAATTCTCTGGATATCATTGAAATTTATTGCAAATATTTGAAATTCCTCGAAAACCACTGGAATTCTTTGGAACCTTTTTGAATTCCTTAGAGATCACTGGAATTCCTTAGAAATAGATTATTATTATGAAAAATTTATTGATTAAGTTTGATTTTATTTCAATAACATTGTTTACAGTAAAATCCTTCAGCAAATCCTTTTGTAGCACTATGTACTACGAGTTTGAAGCACTCAGTAGCGTCGCGTAAGGGAATATGCAATGTTGGAAAATTCGCATTGGAAACCACATATTGCCTACATGTTCGTAAATGATTAATTCCTCTCTTTTAAACAAATAAATTGAGATAGTTCGGGTTATGAGCCTCTTTGAATAATGATTAATCTAATTAAACTAATTTTACTGTTAGTGGAGTTGTTTTTGTAACAATGTAATTAATTGTTACAAGAATTGTGTCTATTTAGTATTATGTTACTTTAATTAAATTGTTTTCTAAACTGATGAATTTAAATATTTGTTAAATTGAAGTGTTTGTAGATAATAACAAGTAAGCTCTAGCCGGGTTAGCACTAGGAAAATTAATTTCGATTCTCTTAGTGGAATCTATAGAACTTATAAATGAAAACGTTGACGATTTAACAACAGTAAGCTTTCCGTTAATCCAATGTTTTATTTGTGCTTCCAGTGTTAAACTTGAAGCAACGTAGGTGCACGTATTTCCTTATAACCAAATTAAACAGATGGATAAACAGATCCTTTGGTCTTGTGATGTAAGCCTTGACCAGTCATGAATGCATCACTAAGTACAGCGAACATTATTTTAATGAAAGGGGAAAGAAAAGTTAACTTTGTACCTTTGCTGTTCAATATACCATTAAACAAAATATTTTGTTATTTTTTTCTAAACAAATTTCTTCTAATAATTTTAAAACCTGGTTTTAAACTTATTAAATTAAATTTTTAAAAACTGAAAAATTGCATTTGATTACAGAAAATCCTAAACCTACACACTCAAACTTGTACGTGTAGAACTTTGAGGAAGCGGTGTCCTGCTTTGAAAATAAACAAAGTCAAACACTCGTAGGATTGTTTGTGTTCTGTTTAGCGCAAACCATTTTCTCGAGAGAATAAATTAAAAAATCGTTACAAACAAGACAATAATTTTTATTTTATTTTAGTTGCTTACTAGTAACTTACTAACTTAATAGTAGTTGTTGACGTTTAAATTATTACTGCATAAGGGTGTGTTTTTAAAAATGTACACGGAATGACAAAGGTTAAAATGAAATTAGTTTCGCAATTTAATTAACCCAATTTCGTATCAATTGGGACGTGTTTTGTCGTAAATTCAACAAATAAGAAATTTTTAGTTTTGCCAGTTGTAACTAAAACGTGCGAAGTACATCTGGTAAAGCGCTCGCGCTAATGAACCGCATTGTTCATTGCTGATAATTTAGAGAAAATCCCTTGTAATAGGTTTCTGTATAATAAGTAAAACATCCCCTATATGGCCCTATAATTCCTAACTTTCAAGCCGCTTTTCTTCATTTTCAAACCTCAAAGACCTTTCTACTTCCTAATCCTTTTGAGTTTTAGGGAACTATAATCGCTTCCCTAGTAAAATCTTATCCTCTATTATCCCGGAACTGAGCCTAAAGTAAACATGAAATAAGAGTAGGTTTTAATAAAACTTTTACACTACTGCTTCGCTTGCATGACTAACTTTTAACAAGACATGACATGAAACCAAACCATTTCGTACAACGATAAAATTTTTACCATTAAACCGTTCCCATGATTAAATTACTTTTCTTAATTAAATTTAATAGAGATTTACTATTGTGATAATAATAAAAGCATGAAAAAATTTGTTCACAGTGGATTTTCTGAGCGTTATTTATTAGCAAATTACAGCTTTATCATAAAGAAGCCGTAAAACTGGATTTATTTTGTAATTTATTAGCAACAATTTTATTTTTCAGTAAAAATTCAATATCACATGAGTGCTGTTGGTATGCGCAATTTGGGTTACCATTTTAACTTTTACTAATTTAAGCAAAATTATATCCTACGCTATATGGCGCATTCTAGGCTAAAGCAAAAAATAACAGCGGAATTAAAAATTAATCACGGTGCATTTTTTAAATTCGTCCGTAATAAAAACTGCAGCTTTTAGAGATTGTTAACGTGTAGGTTTTATTTTTGAGCCCTTCTGCAGGATTACATACTATTTAGTTGTTCCTTAATAGACAAATAGTGGCTGAAAATGTGCTTTTGTCCACGAAGCTTTATTTAAGCTCTTTTTTATGCTCTCTTTCAGATAAAGTTTTTGGAAGCCATAAAAAGTCATGGCTCAAAAATATTCTTTGATAAATCAATTTTTCCGTCAATAAAGCACATCTACCAGGGTAAGCAATATATCAAAATTGATACAAAAGAATGCATCACTTTTAGGGTCGGCTTTGTCTTCAAAACTTTCATAATTTTTTGTTATCCCAAATTTTACATTATTTCGCTCTGTTAATTGATTGTTTATTTTACTATTTCTAAACAGGTTTAATTTAAACCAAAAGGGATCATTCAAGAATTTTGCAGTGCTTTACCTCCTTAAGTGGAGTAATAATTCATAATAAATATTATCGGGGTAATATAAATTGTGCTATGATTATCATCGGTGTTTGCAACAAGTTAAAGTCGATAAAAATTTAAAGAGTGCAGTAGAGCTGCAATTTTCATGATAGATTCAATTAGTAATATATGCGATTTCTGGCGCCCCTCATTCTAAATAATAAAAATTACTTTTTAATTACCTGTTAACCTGCTACTCGCTGTTCGAAATTGGATATTTTAAATTTATAAATTAATTAGTTGGGCGAAATCAAATTTCTTGGCATAAGATAAAATATATAGTGATTTTACATAATTTATTCTTTCGGCATTCGGTTGGAAACTAACCGCTGAGGTAGTTGCAATTTGATAGAACAAGTTACTATATATATCGTTTCCTAGTTTCCTAGCACTGCTCTGCTTTCTTTAATTTATAACGAAATCCTGTAATATCTTAAAACATTTAATGTTTTCTTGTTTTGAGCAAAATCTGTTCGTTTTGACTGGAAACTGCATCAGGTCTCGAAATGTCTTAATAAAATTTTAAATTTCCGAGTTTAAACTATTTGCATAGTAAAACACTATCTAGAGAGATACTTTACATAATAAAATAAAGTAAAAAAGTATCCAACTTAATAAGTTAGAAAAAATTTAATGGGAAGATTACCGCTAAAAGTTTTAAACTGTGGAATAAATTATAATGTGGATTGTGCTGTAAGTTGTACAAAGCCTACCACTGTGTTTTATGTTAAGAAATTTTAACAAAGAAAGCTAACACTTCCGTTCTCAAAATAAATTGTCCAAAATTACAATGTAATCTTTTAACATGTGTTCCTTGTTCTATTTATGCCACAGTTGCCGTCACATTTTTTATATAATACAAGTAAAAGCTTGGTTACTTTAGAATTTTTTTTTATTATATAAAAAGTTTTTCTGATGGAAACTCAATACTTTTGTATACAAGTTTGCAAATTTACGGTTTTGTTTTGTTTTTATTGGTTATTTTTCCTGTAAGAAAGTATAAAAAGCTACCTGCGACACGACAAGTCAGTGTGTCGCGACACCCCGGTTATGAACCGCGGTTCCAAGTTGGTTTGTCTACACCGCTAGTTTGTGTGTGTAAATTTTGGTTTTAGATCTTTTGTTAGACTTAATTTATATTACAAAATTGTGTTTGTGATCTTTTAGACACCCTTCGAGATGAATCGAAAATTACTTAAAGAGAATTAAATGAAATAAACGAATACAAAAAGAGAAAATCTTTGAGATTAATCTTTATGAAAAAGTCAAACAAAAATCTAACTAAAGACGACCGAATGTCAGCGTTGAATGTTGATGAATTTAAATTCTTTTTATCTAAAATAGCCATTCTTTGCTCTTAATGTGATTTCCATCTATTTATTTTTATATTTTAATTTACTTGAAATGCTAATAAAATTACAAAATAAACGAAAACGCTGGAATGTAAACTTATAATTAGGTTTTTATTTTATTACTTTATTCCTATAATTTTGCATTAATTATATTTCATTTGTTTTCACAGTTGTCCTGTAGAAATTGTTTTCAAATTAATTTTACATAAATTCTGACTTTAGTGCTGACTCAATTATACGCTGCAGGCTATCTGCCAAATTTGGAGAACAGATATTGGCTTTCTAAGTCTAGCCAAATTGATTAGCATGTGAATTGTTGAAATTTGTCAAATACAGCTTCAGTAATGCGGTAAAGATTAATTTAGTGTTCGTTTATATTTTTGAATGATTTATAACCACAAATTGGCTTAAACGGTGCGATTCTTGTTTCTTTATATACGGGCACCGTCATCCATTTGCATTAATTACATACGCTTGGTGAATTTATTGTTTTTTTCCCAAATGGAAGAGATAAGTCCTAGACATTCTTTCAGATATTTTGAAATTAAGTTTTCTAAAAGCGTCCATATTAAATTTACGCCGAAATTTATGCTGCAAACAGGAAGTTATTTTACGAGAAGAATAAAATTAATAAATGCTTCAAAAGTATTTTTAATATTTTTCTTTTTATTATGTTAGGTTCCTCACTAAAAATTCAAAATGATGAAAAATGACATAAAATTCTAGATTCAACATCATGTCATAAACAGAATTAAGTCTTTTACGTTATGCACCAGAGAAAAGATGCTGTCGTTAAAATTCAACTTTCCATTGGGTCTTCCTCAAATTTTTGCCATTCGTAAGCTTTCATAATATTATATTAAATAACTATTGGATTTTTGGATGTAACCATTAATTTTAATTATCTACTGGGTGTACTGCATTATTTGACTTGCAATTCCGGATTTTACAAAATTTAACACCAAGAAACCCAAATACAATCGTTAGCCTCGTAGTAAGCTCGTGATCGTCAAATAAAATGCCCACGCTGTGAACTAAACCGTCGTCGTAACCAAAAGCTTTGCAGATTCTTTTCATGGAACGGACAATGCAAAGTTCGTGTGGAAATATCAGCAGATCTAAACTGTGAACACCACAATTATGTAACCGAACTTACACTTTGTGTGTTATCCTGGATCTTATAGCAGATAAATGTACTATTTCGTCCTGAAAGGTGGTTAGAAGTATTCAAGTTCATACAAAGTGATTCAGCAAAAGTTGTAAATAAAATAATATTACCTGAAGTTGGCAGGTAGACATTTGGCATATTACGCCAAAAGGATCAACAAAAGTATTCATTTATCATATCGGTAGCTTTTCTATTAAAATTTCGAACTGAAATATTCTATTTTTGAAAGACAAGCACACGCCAAGCGGTTTGAAGTCAAGTTCTGTCAAATACACAGAACATGTAACGCTTTTTGCATACTTAAATAATGTATGTATTTATATTATGTTCAAATCTATTTTAAATAAATTCAGTTTTCGCTAAGCTCTCTTTAAAATTTTTTTAAAATCCTTTCTTATAGAACTTCATGATCTGTTATAAAACTTTAAGCAGGTCCTGCACTCTTGCTATCTTCTTTTGCGGTGAGCGAGAGTTGCGGATCCGCTTTGCAGGTAGCTGAAAATAAATAATAAAAATTACTTATTTCGATGCAATTAGCAGATGAACATATTATGATAATGAGAAATAAACGGAAAACAACTTATCCAGTTGAGATTAAGCTTAACAGACTCAAGGTTTACAATTTAATGCTCTATAGGATTATACAATGTGTTTTGATTGTAATCAGCATACATTGCCAATTTACTTCAAAGCTTGAATGCAACTATGCCATCGTATTGCGGTATAAAGACACAAATCACAAGATATGGTAAGTGTGCATAATGAAATATAAATATCAATATTGCTACTTCGCAATTGAAAATTTAATAGGTCAATATTCCTGAATGTGAGAAGATAACTTCTACTTGTTAGCAGAAACATTTGCATATGCTTCCTTCCTGTACATCACAAGAATTTTTAATGCACATAAAAATGTTTATCTTGAACCACAGCTTCCTAACAAGTTGACTTCTGGCAATTTGCTGTGCTGTAGAGCTACGCGTATGTTTTTCTTAGCTGCATCTGAACAGAAAATAATCAAATTAAAGGAATATTAAATACGACGTGTAATCATGAATTTTCGTGAACAAAAGCACAAAAACCTGGACTGGACATCTTGTGGTCCAGCGTTTCATTAGATGAAATTATACTGCCCACTGCTAATGTCAAGAAGAGGATCTATGTTGGGAACTGGCAACCTACTCGAGTTTTTCTTAAGATATGTGGCTTGAGTGCATGCCCTCTACCTATATCGAATCTAAAATCCATATTTTAGATTCCAGACCTTTGCCTGGTTGTCACCAAAGCAAGGAATATGAACAAATATTATGCTGACAAAGTTTTCCGCCGGAAAACGTTTAATCACTTCCGAGCGAAACCGGTTACTTCTACTAGTTATTTATAAGAACGGGGCCCGAAGCTTTTGCTTCGTTATTACCTTGTAATCCTTATAAAAGATAACTTCTGCTAATGATTAATAGAATAAATAAATTAGTTAAGGACTGTTTTGAAAAACTATCAATTTTGTCTATTAAACTGCAATAACTTTTGACCTCATAAAACGTTTAAGTCAGTTAAAAACTGACAACATTATTGAATGATCCCTAAAAATTGATTTTTGCTGCACCATTGACTTAAATTTTACGAAGGATAAAATTTTAAAATGTTATCTTAGCATCTAAATAACTTTTGTTTTATAAAGAATAAAATCGAAGCGAAAGTTAACCCAACCCTAGGCAAAGCCTAAAATGTGACCAATGTAAAAATGAATAAATAAAGTGGTATAACACCCGTGTTGGTGGAGTAGAAGTTGGAATATGTAAATAGTCCTTCTATCCTATACATTTATAAGTAGATGGGGTTGTTCCGTTCCCCACTTCCTTTATCTTTTTCATTTTCTTACAATGACTGATTTTATTGCTCTTTTAGCAACTTTTCATAGTGTTATTGACTCAAAAAAACAATTTTTTTTATTATTTATTACCTATGAGATAAAGAAAATGCTTTTTTGTAATATTTATTTTCTTCCCCAATTAGGTACTCTAAAATGATTGGGTTTTTAAATAAATTAAAGTAAATAATCCGTGACGATATTAAAATTATGTTTTTATTTTTATTAGGACATTATCTGCAATCTAGGAAAGTTATTCAGCGCACCGAACTGGAACGGTCGAATGGTGACCACTTTGTGAAACTTTCTGATGGGCAGATCAGTTTATGATCCTTTGTTGGCAAAAAGATCTTAACTATCTTGAAGATTTTCGTTCTTGTTTGTATCACAGATTTGCTACTTTATGAGATGATAATCGTAAAACTCGTAATGCTGTTACACTAAATTTTTACGACAATACATAATTGGCACTGTTATGCAAATTATTTGTTATGTAAAAGACCGTCGTAAAGTTTTCTCATGAGGATAAAATTTAATACTCCTGAACGGTGATTTAGATATCGTTTTCTTGTTTATATTTTGTAAGTTTTAGGAGACACTAAAATTTTATTTCAATAAAATAAAATTTTAAGGTGAGTTTATGTCATGGCATAACAACCTCCAGCATTTACTTAATAATTTATTTTCAGACAAAGTTACATTTTTGTATGAAACAAAATTGTGGCATTGTAAGGGTCTTTGCTCGTTCAATGTGGGCGTTAAGAATGCGAAAGTTACAGCAGCAAATAACAATTTGTAATGAACGTTTATTCTATTGTGTCTGACAGAGGTAGCAAGTTGGAATTTAAGAGAAAAGCAGGAGAAGCAACCTTTGGGAAACTCGGGACCACAAAAGTGGTAAACTAACGAGAAATTGAGGATAATTAGTGCGTCAGCTGCTTTTAGCATGGCACCTACTCTCAATTTGACATTCAAGCTCAGAATTTATAATTACTAACTGTTCATATACTAAGTGATACTAAGCAAATAAGTTTGTAAGATGCTACGTTTTGTCAGCAATTTCCACTTATCAAGCCAAAAAGATGAGTACCTCATTGTTTTAAAAAAACATTTTTTAATGTAATTACATTTTAATTAAAATTTTAACTAAATTATTTTTAATTTTTAACTTTAGTTTCCTAATTCTGGAATAACAATTTTGCTTAATTAGATTTCTTTTTTAATAATCTCCAAATCAGGACCGCCACTAGAATTTCATTACGCTTTCTTTGTTTTCATAACTACCGTACTTTCCTGAAAGCATAGCCTCTTCTTCTTCCGAATTTCTACTGCAGATTTATTTTTCAAACTTCACTTTTTTTACTTATATTTTATTATTTATTATTTGAAATTTGATTACTAAATTTCTATTAATTAAAATGTTAAAAAGGTTAAGAGAAGAGCGATTTCTCATGAAATTAGGTGACGCGCATAAATTGCGCTCTATTAACGAGATTCGCATAGGATATTTGACTATAATTTCAAAACCTCACTCAGTAGGAGTTGGGAAAGGTTATTGTCAATGGCGGATTTAGCATTTGAGAGGCTCTAGGAGTAATTTAATTTTGAGGCCCACTCTAAATATTTTTTCTAGTCACATCAGCTGTTATTTTATATTTGGTTAATTTTCAATGTGTTTCCCCTATGCCACAATTTCTTATGAATTTAGAAATACGCTGTGATAATTATTAATTAATTAATTTTGAGGCACCCTGGATATATGAGACCCAGGCGCGCGCCTCTTGCGCCTGTTTGGAAATCCGCCACTGAACACACCAGTTTGATGCTGTTATGTGAGGTAATTTTGATTGGAACATATTTTAATATTTTGTAAAATTAATAATATTATTTATCGCTTAAAAAAGACGAGCTACGAATACCAATTTTCCCAATTTGAGCAAATTATTTAATATTCTCTTAACTTATGAGATATAAAATTAATTTTGACTCCATAAGTAATTACATGCTATCTTTTCATAATAACTAAAAGTAAATTTTCCATATCAAAATTTTAGATGTTGAAGTAGGTAATCTAAATTTTAAATTTATTAGTCTATTGTTGAAAGCTCGTATTAAATAAATACAAATTTAGTTAACCAAATCAATATAAAATGATAAAGCGGCAATTTATTGCTTATATAAATATAATAAATTTTTTTATGTCTAATAAAAATTAATAAAGAGGAAGAGAAAATTAAATACATAATTATTATTACAGCCAACATTGAACAATATGATTTATACGCTCTTGACGGCATAAGTCACTACTTTACTCTTTCAGTTTGTGGTGTGAAGTCTACAAGTCTACTTATGCTTCTGTAATTAATTTCATGAAATAGGAATATTTGATTATTTCTGAGAAAATATGGTAAAAAATACTTCCAGTCTCCCAATAATTGCGAAATCCACTTTTAGACTTTTTGCTAATATTGATGACCAATATGGCTTGGCGAACTTTATCCAATATTATTATTATCTTGTTTTTCAATATTACCCCAAAATTTGTATTACTGCAAATGCACTAACATTGCATTTTCTTATAGAAAATAAAATGAATATAAAATAAATTTAGGTTCTATTGAAAATTGTATTGTGCACATTTAAAATTAACTGTTCCATATTATTGAATAAAATTTATCTTTCAAATAAATTTTGAAGAACAAAATAATATATATTACTCCAATTTGCAATATATTTACAGGATATGCTGAAAACATGAAAAGAAAAGCTTCGTAAGGAATTTGTATCGCAAATAGAATATTTTTGTTAATATTGTCAAATAGTAATCGCAAAATCCGAAGATGATTTATAACTGTAAAATATCTACAGATGAAACAGAAATTATAGCTTTTAGAGCAAAAAATCCCATTTGCTCTAAAATTATAATACTAAATGACAATATACTTCAACAAGGTAGGTAGGTCATTTTTATTACCTGAAATGCGATATTTCATTTTTGATTGATGATATGAAAAATAATATCAATCAATTTCAAAATATAATATACGAATTGTCCTGCAGAGAAAGTAAATAAAAAGAAAACAATGAAAATTTTACAAGATTCGGTAATTACTCTTTCCTTATCTGGTTTCAACTAAATTACTTTGTCGATAAAACAGTTTACAATTCAAAAACAGAGAATTTGGTGCAGCTTGTAAGGAAGATTATTTTCAAAGTTTAAATTCTTGAAATTTTAAAGATGTAACTTGCAGCTTTATTTGACAGTAAGTTAAAAGTGATATTTTGTTTCCTTTATATTTATTTATACATCACTCGTTTTGATCTTTATTTCACGGTGTAGTGTATCAAGCATTTTTGTTGGTATCTTGTTGCAACTTTGCGTTTATGTTACTGTTTCCAATCCTACTGACTTTTGAGATGGAATTTTAGCATTGCATCCTACTTTTTATTTTATCAAATTTACATAGTTACGTATTGTGTGCAATATAGCAACTAGCAACCGACGGCGCTGAAAAAAAAATATAAATGTTATTGTCTTCTATATTTTTAATTAAATCCGTTTCTGGGAGTAATCGGCTTTGGACGGTAAATGCAGAAAGAACTTTTGAAAAAAAGTTAAAATTTCGTCCAGGATTAAGTTTGTATTACGCTAAGCTGCACGATTATAAGGGTCTCTATTTTCAAAATAAAATCTAGAAAGATAATAACAGAACAAAAGTCTAGAGACTTGCAGAAATTATTCAACTGAATAATCAAAGAGAATACCAAATGAGAAATGGCTGACTATACGTAAATGGAAGTGTGTGATAAGAATTATCAAGCTTCACATATTTTACATTGCTCCCAAATCCAATTTTAGAAAACAACGATTAATTATTTACAGTGAAAAAATATTCTGAAAGATGACAGATACCATTAAGAGAGTTTTCCATTGCCTACCCACACAAATTAATTTGCATTCTTTTTAACCTGAACACACAGCTTTTAAATTTTAATACATTTTCAATGCATTAGAAACATTACGTTTCGCGCGTGAAAAGTAAGCGCTTAAGTAATAGGATTTTTTTATTTTGACTTTTGGAGGATTTTCAAATTGATTGAGTGCTCTTTTTAATTCTACATGTGAAATTTCTTATTTGAATTTTGCCTTTTAAATTTAAATAAAATTTTCCATTGAAGAAATAGAAAATGGGTAGTTTCGATTCATTCCATTATTTTGATTTGTTGCTAACTCAATGTCATTATTACCCCATTTCCTATCTTTAAAAGAATCATTGCTTGCTTTCTTTTTTAGTGTGTTGTACCAACCCGTACACTCAAAGGTATACTTCGCTGTGAAAACTCTGACAAAGGGGCAACTAGATTTATTAGAGGGTTGCTAGGGTGTGGTAAGCAATAATTCCTCGAGAAATTTTTTATTGCTTAAATTGCCAGTCTGCACTATAAAAAAATTTAGAGGAAGTTTATTCAACAGAAAAAGTAAATCTATCAAAAGCAAGTTTGTCGTCTGCTCTTAGATGTACGCAAAATAATGTAACGTGCTACGTTACGACTTCGTTTCGATCATCTTGTACATAAACAAAAGAAGAAAACGACAAATTTAAACAAATACAAAAATCTGGCAATGCCATTTAATAAATATCTTTTGGAATATCTTAAAACATTTAAAAAGAACAGATTTTTCATTTGAAAAGTGAAGTCTAATTCAAAAGTACTTAGAAAATATCAAAATTTTAATTTTCTTTTGATGTTTTAAAGCTTTGACGGTTTTATTTTTAAATCAAAAATCAACTTTTTAAATCATCAACACGAAACTAAAATTTTGACTTTCTCTATTATAATTATTTTATTTTAAAAGATTTTTTGTATTTTGTTAATATTAAAATTTTGTTTATTAAACGTAAATTTTTGACTATTGCTGGATAATTATAGTATCTAACATTTAGATATAGAAGTATATAGAGTCCGCCAATTATAGACCAGCCACAAAAAGTACATTAGCACCGAATAAAACATTATTTTTTCTGACTACGTAAAAACATTTGCTTTAAAAAAATTTGATATTATTCAGAAAAAAAAAGTTTTAATAATAAATTATATAGCTACTCTTGGTTTAAAAATCATAACTTATTATTTAGTTATTACCATCTATTTTTGGTTGGGTAAGTTTCAAATTATGTTGAATATAAAATTTTTTATTATCTTTTGAAGTGAAATTATTTCGGAATGTAGGATGGAAGCAAAAAATATGTAATACATTAAAATGTATTATCAATATGAAAAAGTTCTGTTTGAGAAGTTGGTGAAAAAGTCGTCGAAAGATTCTTCAGCGTGGGTAATTAATTATATGTATTTCGGGGTAAGTCAATATAAAGTTTTTAAAAATTAATTAGTGACAGTTTTCACAGTTCAAATAAAATTTATGTTGAATATATAATTAAATTATGCACCAGAAGAAGGTGAGAGAAAATTGATAATTTAATAGTATATTATTCAACAAGGTGTCGAAAACCCATCTAAAGTGGCATTAGCCACCAATTTGTTTAGAAAAAATTGTATGATGTGTACAAGGTGTTGGAAAACTTAGTGGCGTTTCTAAAAATCGTTATGGTTTAATATTGCAAACAATTGTTGGGATAAGAGTAAAGCACATTAGGAAAGCAAAAAATAAAATATGTATATCAACAAACGATATTACGAAACTATGACAATAAATTGAATTTATCTTGCTAAAGATAATATTCGATGTGTTCGTATTCCGTCCGCTTTTGCAATTCGCAGTTCATATAAATAACTTGAGGGTTTCTATTTACTTATGGAAATATAAATGATGCCGTTTAAAAAAGAAATGCCAATTTTTTTATTTATGTTGTAATGAGCTTTTGGAAAAGTGTGCCTATAGAAAAAGAAAAACAGTTTTTTGGCGATGGTTTGTGACACCTTGACTGGATGCGAGTATATTTTGTAATTTGTATTCTGTTATTTGAGTTCAAATTGTAGACAACTGTGCGTTTGCGGCACCATGTTGGTATTTTTATGTGTAGTCATTTTTATTCCTGCCCGACTTGACTTTTCCTTTATACGTCTGCAGAATCTTAACTCTAAACAATGGAAACGCACATTTTTCAGTTCTTTTGTTCAGCATCTTTCATAGATAGTTACTCACATTTCATATTGCCTGTATAGCTGGAGTAGAGTTTCTTTTCAGCCTTAAAGGGGTCAATTAAACGTTAAATGTGTTTATTTAAGAAAGTGCTGCCGCTTAATCAAGTTATTGTAAATTATAAATTTCGCACAGCAATTCTGAATTCGAAATTAAAAGTTTTCACAAAGCTGCATAAAATATTGATTGTATAAAAGTTTAATATGGCCCTAAAAGCAGTGATAATGCATTGTATAAAAAATTCATATAACTCCAAAAGGATTGGTATAGTGAATATGAAAGTAAAATTTAGACGGGTCATATATTTTACACTTTTCCTAAGAGCTGTGCGTTTGATATTTTAAGAGCAATTCCTTAATATTTTTGTTTGCCAAGAGCCGTTTCTCAAAATTAAATTTAACTTATAAAATTACTACGACGTTTTAAATAAAGGTTAACAAAAAGCTAAACTTTCAAATGTAAAAGCATATCGAGTTTGGTAAAAACAAGTTGCTTTGTAAATAAAGCGGAGGTTGACCGGAAAGTTGACATGGTTATTGTATTCAGCAAATTCAAAACTCTCCGGAATCGAAACTTTTAGATGGAGTATTTGATTCGACTCGGGATGTCTGCGTATTTTGTTCTCTTTCTTTTTATTAGTGTTTTGTTGTCATCCAATAGCTGAATAAACTGATTTTCTGATAGAACAACAATAATGCTTTTATGTGAAACTTTTTGAATTGCTTTACCTATCAAAGTGCTGATTTGAGATTTCAAAAATAACAATACACGGAAAGACGTCTGTCTAATTCAACAGTTACGCTAATTTATTGTAAATTAGTTTTTCCGAAAACACCCAAGGCAATTTTACTTATGCACACTCAGCCACCCATTTGGGAATGAAGTTTTCCCACATGTGCCATCACACAAATAGCTGCAGTTGCAACTGAGCGTTGAGTTGCAATTTTCACGTGCATGTTTACCATTATCCTTATAGTCAAACAACGCCACTTGATTTTTTGCATCAACAACATTTAGGAAAACTCCTAAGTATTTAATCTAATTTTTTCCAAAATTATCTAAATATATAAGTAAGGTAATTAAAAACCATTTTTCAAAATCATGAACAATGAAAAACGAGGATTTTCTCTAGGAACCAAAACTCGTAAATAGAAACTGAACGAAAATTAAATTAAATTTGATTGACAAATTAACCCGCATGTTAAAATATTATAATCAATCAATTGCAGTATAGTTTTGATTTTGTTTTCCCTCAATCAATCAAATTTGTACTGACAATGATAGCAAACCAGGACTAATTGTTACAATTTTAACTTCTGATTTTCAGATAACCATCATTAATGCAAAAACAGTTTTAAAAAAATTGTAACATAAAATTTTAAATCAATTCAAATATTAATTTCAAATAATACCGTACTTCTGTTAATACGCACTAAATCTGTCGGTTTCTTGAGGTCCATTACAACCGGACACAATAACAAAGAATGGAATTCAGTGACAAAAAAGCCATGGGTCTGCTAGGCCTATAGTGTAATACACTGTCAGAAATTTTTCTAAAAAGGGGATGAACTGTTTAATTTTGGAACTTTGTTTATTTTGTACTTTTTGTGATTTGCGCGAGTAAATTGACTTGGCGCCAACTAGCGATGGAAATGGCAGAATATAAGTTGATAATTTTCCAGTAGCTAGCATTTGTCGACATCGATGCCTTTGAACATTGTGTCCTGTTGTTTTGATGCCATTAATTGGAATTAATTAAAAAATGACGGGTTTCCTCTTTGCCAATTACGGTTAGTTCTTGCTGTTTAGTTCCGTAACTCGTCACAATTTTCGATAATTGGTTTTCAAATGTTATTAAATAATGTCGAGTACATTTGGGAATACTCTTTCGGAATTACGTCCAGTTGATTCATTGATTTTACGTAACTTATATTCTTTTAGCTGGTTTAATAAAACTTTTAGTACAAATTATGTTACTATTTTATATTTGAACACAATTTTCGAAGTATTCTATAAGGTCTAGAATAGTAACGGAAAAAGAAAAATTAAGTTTACTTTGTCTGTTATCATGTAAGTTTAAAGACGCCAAAGTTAATGAGTTTTCTTCTGCAGCTTTCATCATAATTCTTTTTTTCTTATATGGACTGATAACCTCAAAACATATTGCGTATACACACTTAGAATCAGATAAGAGTTTCAGAAATTGGCTAGAGATTTGGGATTAGCTCATTTAGATTGGCTGTATTTCCGCGATATTATTTACTCGTAGTAGCGAATGGAGCTTTATAGTATTTTGACTGCCCTATTATAAATCAAGCTAACAAAATGGTCGGCTATTCAAAAATTTTATTAAAACGATTATCTTGCGATCAATTTTGAAAGAAATCGTCAAAATTTATTTATGGATTTTAAAGCTGCATTCTAATAGTGGTTTTCTGATTTTATATTGCGCAGTTATTTTTTAAAACACTCAAAGTGTAGCTTATCTGCTTTCACCAACACGTTTTTAAAATTATTCCCCGGAAAATAAACCAGCGGAGCTCCCTTGTTTTTCGAGCAATAAAGAATTGCTTTTGGAATAACTACCGGCTCACCGCGTGGGATATGTTTGACAATTTTTTGCTTCTCAAACGAAAAAATAACTTTCGAGATATAAGAAAGTTTTTAATTTCGTGAAAATAATTTCTTCAATTAGTCATTCTAAAGATAATTAAAGGTAAGTTTAGTCACGTATTAGGCAAAACTTCACTAATGGTAACTTATTGGAGTTTTCTCGCTTCGAGCATTCGCCTAAACACTCCTTCCTTTATTAAGAACCTTGTGGCGGAATGTCATTAAAAACGAACTGAAATATGCAGTTATTAATAACAATTAATATCCGTCGTTTGAACATTATTGCAATCTGTCGAATTTAATTACTACTATCTTAAATGAACACCAAACTTGAAAATTAATTAAAATGACAAAGAAATTTATATATTTCAGGGTATTTCGAATGGTAAGCGTTTTCTAGGTTGCACACATATTTTATAATTTGCCAGTCGTTTATAAAATGAATATTAGATTTCTTAATTATTAAAAGAAATTAAAACTAAAATTGGTTGTGATTTGTTGAAGAACGTGTTCAAGTCTTTTACACGTGCAACATAAACGATTGGTGTCGCGTGCACATATTTCAATTTTAACTAAATTTATGAGAAATGCTTTATCTACTTTTCTTAATTTCCGTCGTTTCTTTCCGTTCCCATTCTAAAATGTTCTTGCTTTTCTCGAGATCTAAACAGTTCGCGAAGCAACATTTTCTTATTCTGCACACCTGGACATTTTTTTGCATATTTATCTTTATTTCTTTCGCTAATTTCGTTCCTCCAGCGAAACTGAGTTTCCACTTAGTGTTGTGATGACTACCCGCTCGAATATGCATTTTTCATAATTTTGCTCTGCTGGAAAATTTAAAATAATATTATTTTTAAATTAAAACTCATTCTTATTGCTATTTGCATTTTTCCAACGAATGACATTCTGAGTAGCAGTAGAATTCAGATGCTCTATGCTTGGAATATTAAATTCGTTTATATGGGGCTACTATTGCATTTTCTACGCATTCATTCGCAGCAGCTGTGGACACTGAAATGGTTATGGCTTTAGTCACATGGCTGAATAAATTTAGATGTCCACGAATTCTCTTTCCAAAACGAAATAAAACCAACAAAGACCAGCTATCTAGAAACGAAATTAAATAGCGAGTTAATGATTTCCTACATTTTTCTTCCTTAATGTTATATTTACCAGATTTGACATTTTTTAAGACAGCATTAAAGCTTTTCGTATGATTTATATGTACATCAAACGCGTAATTTAATACAAAACTCGTATTTTTACAAACAAATGCGCTTTTCCCCCAATTTTATTAAAAGGTCCGATGCCATAAATAAAAATTTGTTCTGATCGGGAAGAAGACCAACTGACCAATTTATTAAATCGCCTAAAAAAATTATAACAATAAAAAATTTGAGATGAAAAATTGCAAAACTCTAGCAGTACAATTACTAGATTTTCTTGAATTTCCACGATGCTTATAAGCTCTGCACATAATTCAGTCTTAAAACCCACCCATCCACAATGAGAAACTAGAAAAATCTCAATAGAACTTCAAATAATGTCAGGTTATGAGCCTCGATCGTCTATCGCATTGAACAAGATATTTTTATATATATGCTATATTGCGATGTCCAAATGTGTAAAATGGTTTAAATTCAAGAAAACATAATTATTTACCTTATTTTCGGAACATCCAGCCCCTTTTGTTTTTCAGAAACATGCATTTGATCGTACCAACTATTGACTGAAGGAAAATGTGTGTCATACAATATATTTCCTGGCACTTCAAATTTGCAATGCATATCACGCAAAAAGAAGCTGCGTAAATCAAATTCAAAACTGCAGCTTCTTAATTATGAATATTAAATCGACACGTACATTAAAGTTGTGCATGTTTTTCCACATGCATCGTTTGAAAGGAATTTCACACGTTTATATTTTTTTTAAATTGAGATTTATCTCTGGATCTGAAAGTTGAGAATAATTTATTTATTTACCGTAAGTTTGCTGCTACAATCCTGTTTTGCAATTGCAATCGAATAGCTCTACAACATTGGCCTGTGCATTAAAAATAAATTTAAAAAAATACCAATGGTTTAATGTAGATGCGCTTTCAGATAACGTAAAATATGGTAATCCACGATTACTAGTTTTGGATTATTTAAAAAAACCTTTTTCTTTCAGATTAGAAAAAAAGTGAATTTATTCGGGATTCTCGAAGTTGTACTTAAAATGTTTTTTAAATTTTAAATCACACACACACAAAGGGAGAATTTATTCATTTTAAGGGTAAAGTGGGGGTTAAAATCTCGTCCATTGCACAGATTAAGCAGAGATACATTGTGATTTAACGTTCCCGTTTTTATTGTTTGGCCAAACGTTTATAATGTATTAAGTTAAATAAAATCCAGAGTAATTGTAAATAATGAATTAAGTAAAAAGTTTTTTTTCAATAATTAATTAGTTAGAAAAAGTATACCACATCCCAGAAAAGTTATTTCTCTGCATAACATATAGCCCCCAGACTTGTTTACTAACACAGTTTTTATTGGAAAACTTGAAATTTGTGACGTAAAGCTAATGATTTAAACTACCCGAGTTCGTGTGATCCCTAACTATCCCCAATAAATTTTCTAGGATGTACACTAAGTTTTACGGGATATTTAGCGATAAACTTTTTTATTTCATCTGCCATTGATTTTATTAATGAAGCACAGCGTGATACATTAGCTTTAGTATAAAGTGCTCGTTGTTAAACCTGGTTGAATTTATACAGTAAATGCAGCAATTTTTACAAAATGTATATCATGAAAAGCACAAATACTGTTTAGCAGTTAGCAGAGAAAGAATAACAACTGTTAACTGTAAGTGCTAACTCCTTTATGCTGATCCGTTTTAATGTACAATGAGCCAAATTAATTTATTTAAAAACCCATTAAAATAATTGATATCACAACATACCAGGTTGAAGTTTTCCCATAAAAACTTTTAATTACAATGAAAATTAAACATTTATAAAACATATACCCGTGTCAAAAACGTGGGAAATTACAAAAGAATTCAAAGTTAAATTAAAATTATTAAATTGGACTAAGAATTCTTATTGGAATAAGAAAATTAATTTTTATATTTTATATAATCATCTTTTAAATTGGTCCAATTTTATGGGATATAGGAATTTTAATTGGGTGTTTGCCGAGATTGCAAATTAATTTTCGGGAATTAATTTTTTAAATAATTTTGCAATCTTTATTTACGGGAATAAACTTGTTATAAAATCAATATTTATTATATAAGTAAAACATAAAAAACAGATTATGCTCGTAATAAGTATATGATGGTGTAATATTGTTGGTTTAATAATATAACACAACGACGTGTTTATTTTATGGCAATGACTTAAAGCTTTTATCATAATTGTGTGAAAAGCGATCTATTAGTGATTCATTGACACTTTTACTATGTTGGGGAAAATATTGTTACAAGCTATAGAGAAAATCCACCATCTTTAAATTGCTGGATTGTTGCCTTTCTCTTCTTTTCGAATCAGTCATCACACTTTACTTATTAAGTTTTTCCCAAAAATTCGCTCCACAAAATGTGTGCAATTTTCTTGTAAAGAAAAGTAATGATTTACTATATAGAAAAATAGATAAAATACGAAGTGAGGTGAACAAAGAGCTATAAAAATTTATTCAAGTGTTGCCGGCAAAATTTATTGTTCGTATTAGCCGATAAAGAGCAAAAATAAAATTTCATCAATCAAAATAATTTTTTTAATAATATTTAAAAAAGTAAAATATTTAAATAAATAAACGGAAAATATTGTTGGAAATTCATAATAATATAATAATAAACTATCGAAAAATGCAAATGTTTAAAAAATTTATAATTTAATATTTGCATTTCCAGTTCAATTCCCGAAATTTGGTAGAAATAATATTAAATTTGCACCTACTGCTTGTGGCAATTTATCAAACCTCATATGATATTGTTACATTTCATGCTTGAAATATAGTTAATCTTGATTTGTATACTATGAAAACTAAATTTACATTTTGCATTAAAAATATATTAATACCATAATAATAACGTGAATAAATCTTCTTCAACTATAAAAAATAAAAACTATTTTATTTCTTTGATTTTTAATTTAAAATTTAAATGTATCGGAAATAAAAAAGGACACTTTGGGCCTGGTGGAATCCCAGGATAATATTATAATACAAAAACAATAATAAAACAGGTACTAAATTGTAAACGTGGTAAAAGCGGAAGCATTATCGAGATAAAAATCGTTTCTCCTTGGGGAGGATTACAACTTTCAATCTGCCATGTCATATTGCGTTGAAAAACTACTATTGAAAAAATTGACCCTTTATAACATTAACAAGGATTTTAACATTTTTAGTACTTATTTAGTATACCAGTCCCGGTTTCTTATTCTTTGATTTACTATAATAATATGTGCTTGGATTAAATTCTTTGAATGTTGAACCACGCAGGACCTTCAATTGCCAACATAGGCATGTAAGGATCAAATTTTAATGTTGAAGATTTTTGACTTAGGGTGAAACGAAAATGTTTCAGTAAGACCGCAATTCCAACTTTAACTTGCATTTCTCCCAATCGCGAAGCTGAAATTAACGGTGACCGTGAAAAAATAAATTGTATTAAAACTTCGCAGGTTTACCTATGCAATATTTGGCGCCTTCTCCAAATGGAAGATAAGTGAACGGACGAATTTTCGGTTTGTTAGCTTGGTTAAATCTTTCGGGATCAAATTTGTCAGGCTGTGGGAAAAAGTCAGCGTCACGATGCAATGCCGCAATTGGAAAGAAAACAAGGGTTCCTTTTTCAATTGTTACATTAGAATTAGGAACTTTGTAATCTTCACTGCACTGTCGGGTAGTTATGTAAAGAGATGGATACATTCGCAATGTTTCTGAAAAATTACAGTTAAATAGAACTGTAAATAATGTTTAATTTATTACCCACCTTCCACTACTTGATGTAAGTATTTCATTTTCATGATGTTGTGATAAGTAAACTTTCCATCGTCTTCGTTAATAACTTCGTGTATTTCATTTCTAAGTTTCTCTTGAATATCCAAATTCTTTGTTAATTCGTATAAGCAAAATGTGATGGAAGAAGAGGTTGATTGAATTCCAGCATTGAAGAACATGTAACATTGAGCGGTTAACTCCAACATTGTTAAGTTTGGTTTGTTAAGCTCACCATTTTTTAAATCTATTAAAAGTTGCATTAAATCTGGTCTGTGAAAGTTAGTTTTTTCTCGAAAATGGACATTATCTCTCACAATCCGAAGGAAAAATTTCGTTATATATCTAGGAGTTACCGAAATCTTCAAAAATCGGGCTAAGCTATCATTGCAAAGTGCAATAAGCCATTTCATTCTATCGAAAGTGGTTAATCCCCTAAAAAATGCTCTTGCATGCTTTCTAAATTCATTTTGGTCGTCTTCGCAACTATTGCAGTCGATTCCAAATATGCATGAACCCATTACATCTGTGGAATAGCAACTTGTAATTTCTTTCATATCAACCGCTTCTTCTATATCTGATAATTTATTCATGGTGGCAACTACCCTGTCGTTGCAATTGAAAATAGTTTCAAACATCATCTTGGTCTTACTAGAAGAGAAGATTGGACTTATTTTCTCTCTCATTTCTTTCCATTCCTGGCCTTCCAGGCTTAATAAATGTGTATTTAGTGGATCGTCTTTATCATTACGATAAATTCCTCGGTCGGAAAAATATCTGAAGTCTTTAACCATCATTTTCTTTATAAGTTCCGGATTTATTGGAATGTAAATTGGTCTGGTGCCTAAATTTATTCCGAAGTGTTGATGACCTAGCGCCTTAAAGGAGTCATATAGCTGTCTAAGTATTTCCGAAAAATGCATTGCATTTGGATTGCGTATGTTATATACACCTAAAGGAAAGTTAGGTTCATGATAAGGCAGACCTCGTCGTTTCCAATACGAAAACTTCCACTGGATATAAATGTACAGAGCAAGAAGCACTACTAAAAATATTATTGCTAAATTGAACACCACACTCATTTTTAAACCGATTTTATTATAAACTTTAGAACTTGAATTTTAACTCATAGTCAACTGGAGTTGAACTTAACTTCTAAACTAAAATGCAAAATATTACTTTCGATGTGAAATAAAATTATTGTAAAATTATTTTCAAGGTAAGCATTTTTGGAAATAATGTCTAGCTTTAAGAATCGACAAAAAAATAAGTAATGGGTACCTGGGTTTGTGAAACTGTGATGTAACTGCTTGAGTAAACAATTTTAAAAATTACTTACAACAAATTGGCTAGTTTTGGACAGTTTAGTTTAGTTTAGTCCTTGAATCAAGATATTTATTATACAATTATTGGAAATCTAATGACCAAGAATACATCAATTTTGAAATTTGTAAATAACTTTTTTTTACATTCCATAATATAAACCGGTCTTATAGTATAGTTCACATACTAAATTTTTTCAATGTTAAACCAAGCAGGACCTTCAAATGATAACATGGGCATGTGGGAATCTAATTTTATTGACGAAGCAATAAAGCAAAAAATAAATAAGTAAAATATTTATTATGTTAATCAGATATACCTATACAATGTTTGGGACTTCCTCCAAATGGAAGATAAGTAAATGGATAAATTTTTGGCTTATTGATTTTATTGAACCTTTCAAGACATATTGAAACAACGTTTTGACTTTACTTGAAGAAAAAATTGGACTTATTTTTTCTCTCATATCTTTCCAGAGTTAGTATATGCATATTTAGAGGATCGTCCTTTGCATTATGATAGAATCCTCGACCGGTAAAGTAATTGAAATCTTTAATCATCATGGATTTTAGAAGTTCCGAATGAATTGAAACATAAATTGGTCTGATTCCCAAAGTTATGCCAAAGTGTTGGTGACCTTTTGACGTAAAGTAGTCATATTGTCTTTAATTAATTCTATCAAATGTTTACTTTTGGGATTTCGGAATTTGTATAAACCCAATGGAAAATTTTATTTGTGATGGGGTAAACCTCGTCTACTGAAAATAATATTGCTAAATTGAACAATAAACCCATTTTTGGAATTAAACAGATTCAACTTTCAACTTTTCAGCTCATATAATATAGAACACATAAAAAACTTTGTAATTATTTGAACTTCACTAATGAACTAAAATACAAAAGATTATTAGTAGAAAAATGATTTCCAAGGTAAACTTTTTTATACTGATGTATTCATATTGGAATCAACAAAAGCGAATTAATGAGTGCTTGTAAAATTATGATATAATTGTGAATAAAAAATTTTAATATCATGCAAAACAATGTGAACTGTTCAGTTAATTAGATATCTATGAAAGTATATTTCTTGTAAATTAAACAAATCTCATAGAAAAAAAAATTTATATTACAACTTGCTGATACATTAATTTATTCATTTTTTCATTCAGAATGTTCCATACTAAATTTTTTCGATGTTAAACCAAGCAGGTCCTTCAAACGCTAACATAGGCATGTAGGAATCCAATTTTATTGATGAAGACTTTCTATTTAAGGTAAAGCGAAAATGTCGCAATAAAACGGCAATTCCAACTTTAACCTGTATATCTCCAAATCGAGAAGCTGAAATTCAGAACATAGGTAAGCACAATCTTTATTATACTAATCGGTTATACCCATGCAAAATCTGGGACCTTCTCCAAATGGAAGATAAGTAAACGGTTGAATTTTCGGCTTGTTGATTTTATTGAATCTTTCCGGATCAAATTTGTCAGGCTCTGGGAAAAAGTCATCATCACGATGTAGTGCAGAAATTGGGAAAAAAACTAAAGTTCCCTTCTCAATGGTCACATCGGAATTGGGCACTCGGTAATCTTTATTGCACTCGCGGGTGGTTACATAGAGTGACGGATACATCCGTAATGTTTCTAAAAATTACAATACAAGAAATTATTGAACAATAACATAATTAACAAAAAAAAACCTTCGAACACTTGGTGCAAGTACGTCATCTCCATTATACTTTCGTAAGTTATCTTTCCTTCATATTTATCAATTACATCGTTTATTTCCTTCCTAAGTTTTTCTTGAATTTTCAAATTTCTTGTTAATTCATACAAACAAAATGTGATTGTAGCTGCAGCAGTTTGAATTGCGGCATTGAAAAGCAAAAAGGAATGTGATGTTAACTCCAACATGGTTAAATTTTGTTTTTTGCCCTCTTTATTAAATTCACAACCATCTCCTCCCTTATTGTTTTTCAATTCAATTAATTGTTGCATTATATCCGGTCGGTAAACGTTTGTTTTCTCTCGAAGCTGAACGTTATCTTTAACTGATCTAAGAAAAAATTTTGTTACCTCTCTAGGAGTTATCGATATCCTTAAAAAACGGCCAAGTTCGACATTGCAAGCTACAATGAGCCATTGGATTTTTCCAAGCATTGTTAGCGGCGAAAAGAATGCCCGGGCATGTTTTCTAAATTCATTTTGATCGTCTTCGCAACTATTGCAATCGTATCCAAACACACACGAACCTACTACATCTGTGGTGTAACAACTCGTAATTTCCTTCATATCAACTGGTTTTTCATTGTGGGATACCGCATTCATCATGGAAGTCATTTTATTACCGGAATTTAAAACATATTCGAACAACATTTTAATTTTACTGGCAGTAAAAATTGGGCTCAGCTTATCTCTCATATCTTTCCATTTTTGGCCTTCCAGAGTGAGTAAATGTACATTCAGAGGATCGTCCTTTTCGTTATAATAGAATCCTCGACCGGGAAAGTAACTAAAGTCTTTTACCATGATGTTTTTTAGAAGTTCCGGATGAATTGGAACATAAACTGGTCTGATTCCCAAAGTCATACCGAAGTGTTTGTGACCTTTCGACTTGAAGTAGTCATATTGCTCTTTAATTAGTTCTACAAAATGCTTATTTTCGGGATTTCGGAATTTATATAAACCCAATGGAAAATTTGATTTATGATGGGGTAGACCTCGTCGTTTCCAATAAGCAAACTTCCACTGTATATAAATGTACAAAGCAAGGAAAAGTACCAAGAAAACTATAACTAAATTAAGCAACACACCCATTTTTTTTTAACATGAAATTTTGAACTAGTGAAATTTAGCAACACATTTATTTGAACTCCACTAGCGCACTAAAATAGAAATAAGCAAAAGTAGGTTTAAAAATTGTGATAGAAAATTTTCAAGGCGAACATGTTTTTAGTAATGGATTAATAATATTAGAAAAAAAAAATACATTATTATGGGTACCTAGTTATTTATACCATGTAAACATAGTTTGTTCTATGGGAAAATTATTACACAAGTAATAATTACCTATATTGAAAACAATAAAACAGCTGAACTGACAAACTTTTCCTTGTTTTTTTCTTGCAAAATTCGAATGGTTTTTGATATTCTCTGGGATGGATTATCCATACGGTCGAGAATTATTTTCCTAGTTAATTTCTTTGAAAATTGCAGAAAATGTACGGGTGATTATTCTTCCAGAGTGGTGGTTATGTAGATGTTTAAATAATGGGTCGAGAGGTTCTTCCATTAGCAATTACTTCTTTAGGCCACGTTTAAACTTGGAGTGTGTTTTATCTTAAATTAGGTTAATTTAGTGTCTTTACGGTTTACTGTAATGAATAAGGTTGATGAATTGTTCTGTAATTTTATGTTAATTGGTGAGGGCACGTGACCTGTCAAAGAGCGGACGGTATTAAGGGCAGCCACGTTCAACCCTTGAATTTTCCGGATACCGTAATCACCAACGGTTATATCGGTTTTACAGTTTAATTGGAAATTCTCTAGCCTAGCTCAAGTTTTCCTCATAATATAATCTTGTTTGATTACATAATTCTATCGATTCATTTTTTGTTGTTATATATAAAATTCATTAACGAGGAAATTGAAAAGCGGTGGATTGAGATTTTAAACTCTACTGACCGTTTAGTAAAGAGATGGTGTAACGACACGCTTGCGCAGTGATTTTAAATATTTTTATTTTACCCCAATCATGGTTCACCCCTTAAAAAGCATATAAAGCACGATGTGGGGCGCAAGGACTAATTTACTTTTTATAGCCGTAATTTGTAATTGTACTTTGTAATAAGAATAATAAAGAGAATATAATCTTGTAACAGAAAATATAGCAGTTGAATACAATTTACGAATGTAATTCTTTGCTTTAATTTTCTTCTGCAATGTTATAAACCAGTATTAACCTAATTATTGTTGATAATGTAAAATTACGTTGTAGATGTAAATATAGGTTCAAAATAGGAAACATAAACTACCCTTACTACAAAATAATGATCAATTTGATTTACAACATGCGAACCCAATATTTCCATACAGCAGAATTTAAACCACAACACAGATAATTCTTTGGTCTGCTCAAATTCCACTTTAGATCAAACTTAGAGTCAAAGTTCAGAACTTTTACCATTAGACCAAATTAATCGGCAATATTTCAATTAATTATTCAATTTAAAGCTCGGCGCCAAAAAGTTTTATGGTAACCATCAGTAAATTATAAAATCAGCTTATAGCAATAATAAAAAATCATTACCTAATTTGTTTTCAATTTCTTAAAATTGAGAAAATTGGGTTTGGTAAGTTTCAAGTTAACTCACTTCTTCAACCCACTCCTTAAATGAAGCTCCTGGAGAAACTCCTAGCCTAAGATGGTAAAACTCCAATGTAGTGGAATTTTCTGGACACATGCAAATAAAACTAATTTTTTCCTCTTGTCGACGTTTGGCCGTATATTTAGGTTTCTTCAGAACTAGAACCTTCTTACCTTGACCATATCGTAAAACCAAGGATTTAAAGATTTGAATGTCAATTTATAAAGGTTGTAATATATTAAATGACAACCTGTTATCACAAAAGCTGAAATACAAAAATATTATAAACAAAAGTTAAAACAAAGATTGTAATTCAATGCCGCCAGAGACAGAACTGGGTTGACTCCCAGCATCACAAATTTTCAAAATGTTGTGAAAAAACAATGGAATGTTGTACCAACGTCCACGTGGAGGAAACTAAAACTGACACGAACAAAAATCACAAAGAAGACCAAAAAAAAGAGAGAATGAAACAGCACGAAAGAGTCTGCAACAAAGCAAACAAAAAGAAAAGAAGCTCTGAAAATGAAAAAACGACGAAAGATAAGCAGATAGAAGGATAAGATAAGCACAGACAGACTGGGCACACGTTTGATTTCGAAAATGTGGAGATACTAAGCTAGATGTACTACATAAAAAAGGACAAAAATGTTATCTCATGATTTAGAAGATTTATGATGCAGGAACTTAATGCGGTCCTGTCTCTGCCGACTTTGAAATGCAATCTTTGTTTTTACTTTTGCCTATATTACTTTTGTATTTAAGTTATTTTTATTTCCGAATTTATGATAACAGGTTATCATTTAGTAGGTATGTTAAAACGGTCGTAAATTAACATTTTCACTGAGAAAAATTTAAACGGTTACTTATATATCTTATATTTTTCTCACATGTCTTATATTTTGTATATTATTTGTACATTTTGATATTTTAAAGTAATATTGACGATGAAAGTTTGATTGCCCCAAATTTGTGGGTCCGTTACTTTGGCTCCCCCCACTAAAAAATTTTGGCCAAAAAGCTAGCTCCCGAATATTAAAGCTATAACAACCATTACAGTTTCTTCACAAATCCATATTGAAACTGGGAGGGGGGCTAAAGTAACGCTAGCCCCCCCCCATCAATATTTTCGTTTCAAATGCTAGCTCCCTAATTTATATAGCTGGCACCAGCTAGCACCCAAATATTAGAGCTAGCACCGTTGCTATTTTTTTACAAATCTACATTGAAAGTGGAGGGGGGGTAACTGGGGCGGGGACTAGCGTTACTTTAGCCCCCCCATCTCAGTTTCAATATGGATTTGTGAAAACACGGTAATGGTGCTAGCTTTAATATTCGGGTGCTGGCTCTATAGATTCGGGAGCCAGCTTTTTAGCCAAAAATTTTAAGTGGGGGGGGGGGCAAAGTAACGGACCCCAAATTTGTAACACATCACCATGCACTTAGAAAATCACTTAAGATCGAGATAATAAAGATAAATTGTATGTTGCTTTTTAACCTAATAAAGAACCGTTTGAGTCCTGAAGAGGGCGAGAGATACGGCGAAACGTCAGTAAGAGAAAAGTGAGCTAGTTTTATTTGCATATATCATAATATCTGACAACCTCTCTAATCTCTCCAAGGTTCCCGATCGGATTTATTGACCCGTAGGATCCCAACCTAATCTAATATATTTAAATCTAACCCAGTTTAAATCTAAACTTACCTTTTCAGTCTCTTTGGAATTCTTTGCATCTTAATTAGTTAGTTTACTCATACTGACATTGTTCTAAAATTTAAAGTATTCCACTTGGTTTTCTCTTCATTATAGCATCAATCTGCTTACTTGTGTTACAGTTTCCAGTTCAATACTTCACGGAATTTCTTATCCTGACTCTCGAGTGAACATTAATATGCTGTGCTGTTCACTCGTTACATTTAAGGTAGAGGATCAAGATTACCGTCTGCAATAAAAAAGAAGTACTCAGTGCTTACTGTCCTTAATCGGATTTGATTCAACCTCAAATCGAGAAGTTAAACTATTTTTAATCCAATTTGTGATCAATCCCCATTCACCCTCGGAGAGAGTTTCGTAATTTTTCTATAACAATTCTGAATCAATTAACAATAATGGCTTTATCAACAAGTCGGGAACATAAAGCAAAGAGGGTTATAACGCAAAAATAACCCAAGGTTTTTCATTTTGTGGGCGCATAGAAATAATACAACTGAAATTTCATGCTCCTTGCGGAAGCATGCTTTTCGACAAAAGACAATTTCCCTTTGCTTACATTATATCTCGCCCTTACACTGTATGTTTAATGTAAAGTTAAATTATGGATGTCTTTTGAAATATGCTCCCCGATGCAATACATCTTTTGTTTCCTCCTGCAGTTGTGTCGGAAAACACTACTGAGCATGAAATCACGAACTTTGAAGATAAATATAACAATAAGGATTAAACTTTTTTACTGTGAAAATCTACCTAAGCGCCGAGCAAAATTTCGCAAAACAAGTTAATGGAGTCTCTTCAACTATGAAATTTTAATCAAATTACCGAGTATTTAACCCATATTACCTTTTGGTTAATTTAAGTGACCCTCTTTGGAAAATCGACCCGTTAATGGGGTATTCCTGTTAACTTTTTAGAAGAACGTGGTGCATTCTTATTTAAATTATTGTCTAGCAAACTTTTAAAACACTGAGCTGGCACTGCAATTGTATTCCAAACTTGCTGTATTAAATTATCAAATAAGTTCAAGCGAAACTTACAGTTGATTAAATAGTTGATTATGAAGTTCATTGTTTAAGTACTTTTTAATTTTTTCCTTTGCAAGGATCAATAATTCAACATTAATTTTATAATACTTTGTTAAATGCCTGCGTTACAAGTGACAAACTATAAATTGAAATTTTCTTTGTCCTTTCTACCCCTGTATTAGCAAAACCGGTAGGATGCATAATAATAATTAAAAAGCAGGTTTTAACGTAATCCCAAATAATGTTGTGTTTTTTAAAAGCAAATTAAATTTTAATTTGAATTATAATAATTGCGTTTTAACCTTACCATTTATGAGAGTTAATTTTGTCGACGGTCAGCTTTTAGCTAAACTAACAACATTTGTTGCATACTAAATTAACCGAAAACGCTAGCTTAGCATACTAATAATTTTATATCGCGTTAGATTTGAAGAAAAGTTATAAGATTTGCGTACATATCTGATGGTAATTTGGAGGTAGGTACTACATGGAAATGGGCAATTTCGTACGGAAATACATCTAACGAAGCAATTCACGATGGCCGCCTAACTTGGAAAATGTTAGCATTTTACCCAAATAACACACTTAATTTAAAATGTTGGGTGAGATATTATTGATGATCAACGTTTTTTGCGTACAATGTAATAAATGTCAACGGTTTTGCAAAATTTGCACTTTATCTTGCAAGTATTGACAGGACATTAACGAAGTAAAAATTGATTTTTTATTGTGGTGAAAGTAATCATCAGAAAATTATATTTCGGCTATAAATTTGATGAACCGATAGAGCAACCAAAAACGAAATTTTCGGGCATCATCAGTGTATTTATGGATTGTCACAAACCTAATGAATGGCAAACATCGGAGACATGTAGGTTAATATTCATGACAACAAATTGCAGTTACAGTAATGCCTGTTTGCTGTTTCAATTAATATTGGGCAATAAGTTACAATAAATTTTCTCGTGTATGCAAAATTTTGATTCGTTTGAGGTTTGAATACTACTGAAAGTGTGCGATCGATAAGTTTTTCAGCGCTAAGTTCCAACTCGGGAATGCAGTTATCTACTTTTTGCAAGAGTTATTTTTTGTGAGACGTGTGGGAAAATAGAGTTACTTTTTGTGGTAATATTTCCTTGTTGTATCGTATAACAAAGTTTGATGTGAAGCATGAGAACCTAACTCACTTTTTTATAAAGATCTTTCCAGGAGAAACTTTGCAATATAACACTTGAAAGGGTTAACTACATTTTTTGTTTTATTACATCGTAAATTAAAATAAGTTTAGATTAATTATTATTTCGCACAATTTATTGTTAACTCTCAGCAAGGGAATTAAAAAATTTTTATTAAGGCCGTTCAAAATTAGAACTTCCCCGGTTTCATTGTTTCTTTAGTCGGTGGTCGTTCAAAAGTGGGTAATCTCGAAAATTATTGCTGCAAGTCACAACTTAAGAGCAATTTTGTATATCAGGAATAAATTATTTTATTTTTAAATTAATCTGTTAATTTTTAAATTGTGGTTTTACCAACAATTTTTGATGTTGTCTTAATTACGAAACTGGAATTAAAAGTTTAAGCATAAAAAAATTAATAACTAAGGAAATTGACCTGCTCTAAAAAATAAATATTACAAAGTAATCCCAAAGAATTTATTTTACAGACAGATAACATTTTTTGAAGTTAAATTAATCCCTTTAAGGTTACTTTGTGGATTATTTAGAATTTGGAAACATAGATGACAATTTAAAGTTTTTAAAAAACTAAGAAAGTTAATTATAATAAAATTGCCAATATCAGTTTTTTTTTATCGAGATCAAAGCAAATTGAAATTGACGTCCAGAGAATCAGAGAGTCAGATTTTTGAATATTTTCGCTGTTTCATGTATCAGTGACCGCCAAACAAATATTTTGTCATTTCTGGTAAATACGAAACTTGGAGGTGTGTTTTAATTTAGAATTGGAATTGATGAGTCTGGGAAAATTTTTTACCATAAGCTGGGATATTACCACAACAAAAGACAGCGATTACAATAATTTATCAAAATAACCGAAGAGCTCAGGGTTCGCAAATAACACAACACGTAGACAACAACACTTCAGTATAGCAGTTTTATGATCAGGGGTCCCAAACCAGCTGCTATGTGTAATTTATTGTGCAAGTTGCTACATGTCGTAAACTTGTAATTTTGCAGCAAAAGAAATAATTTTTTTTTCAGTTTCAATTTAGGCAGTTTAAAATTACAAATTGCCGTGTTCTATTGATTATTGAAGTCCGTGGAAGTTTTAAAAGTAAAAAAAAATTACTTTACTAATTAGTGCTTTTCCAGTTCTTTTTCCTAAAACACGTTTTAATTACCAATGATTGAACGTACCCGCAAATCAATTTCTAACCTTTTATAGTGCGATTTTAAATTAAGTTGTTTAAATTGTCACTATTTTTTAATTAACTGGAAAGAACGCTTGGATTCATTTATTAATCACGTTGTATACTGGATGTTACAGAAAATGGTGATGTAATTTATGCCAGGATGGCTGATGCACTTGGTAGACTTTTGTGAGGGCAAATTTTAAATGCGAAGAAGAATTTCAAAATAATGCATAAATTTTTCTTGACGGCGGGTGCACAATGCATGTTCTTTTAGGATGCAATATAGCGCAACCAACATCATGTAAAATATTAATGTCTGATCATGTGGGGAGGATTTACAAAAGAAGTTACAAGCGATCTTAGCAGATATTTGAAAATGATAGCATGTAAATAAAATATGAAAGCATCGAAAAGCTTTACATGAATGCGAAACTTCCACTTTCTTGGCCAAAGATTTATTATTCTCAGTGATAGCATCCTAACAAATGACAATGTCAATATAGCAAATGCTTTAAATTTCCCATTCTCCATATGAGACGTTTTGATCTATTTTTGCAAAGGCATCTAACCTAACACTTTAGTTATGTACAAAATGGCAAAGTAATAAAATCTACCAAGTATCTGAAAATCTAAGCTTCTTTTATCGTCAAAGGTAAGGTTGGATCTACGTATAACTTTTATTTTGCGCTAACCAGCTAAAAAAATTTCCCGAACGGATTAATTTACGTCGTTAACGATTGTCAGTCGAACCGGAAAATTTGGCTTAATTAATAAGTAACGCGAACCTTTTATGATCAACGACCTTCCATCATCGATGCATAACAAAGTTAAAAATAATTTTTTCAGACAAATTTAATTCCATTATTTTTTTGAAAATTAATACTTGTTTTGATTTTTAAATTACCTGAGATAAAGCGGATTTATGTCGACCCGAAGTCAAATCATCAGAAGACTTTTCCGAATAATAATTTCTTTATTTAAAAAAAAAATATGTCTTAGAATTGCGCGATAAATAAATACGTCAACAAATCAATCAACAGTTCATCAGTTTTATAAAAATATTGACGCCGACCTGCACGTCTACAAAAATCGAGTTTGAGATTCAATTTGTTTAAAACTTTTTAATCAAATTATTTATAGCATTTTCAGCTTCATTTTTAATATAAGCAAGGGTTTCAGCTCTCATAATCATCTTAGGGGGAGCTTATTCTGATCCAACAATAATTACTATAACATATATTGTAAAGATCCCGACGCTAACGTTTCAGTAATAAGGGATTTACATAATTTAATTATATATCAACCCTTTATATTTATTCCTGCAATCCTTATTTATTATTTTAGATTTAATAAAATTTTATTCTATTGTGTAAAAATAATTTTTCGAAATATTATACTTCTAATTTAATATTAATATTTTTTATATTGTAATGTACAACAAAATACAAAAACAAAATACTTAATATTTTTTTTTCAATATAAAAAAATTATTTTAATATTAAAAATATTCGAATAAATTTTTTTCACTAATTTTTTCAACAAATTCACAAGTTTTTAAAATTAAAAAGTAATATAATAATTTTAAAATTATAATACATAAATTGCAGAGGATCATCTGCGATGATGTACTTTAAATTTGTTATGCAAATTATGTCCTTCCATCAGTCATTTTTTCTCGATTCTTCATTTTAATTGCCCTTATTGAGATAATTATTTTATAGGTTTATATACTGGAGCTTCTGTCGCCTGGTCGTTCCTTCATTTTCGTATCCATGGTGAACGTAGTCAAGTTATCTATAGATATCAAAACAAATTTTTCAAAGTTTGAAAAATCATACATTCCAGTTTTCTAACATTTTAGGAAGTTCGGCACCAAGACCTTATCTAAAATATGATTTAAGCTAACCTAGACCCGACACCAGTCAATGTGATAACTTCCTTCCTGAAATATGGAGATATTCAATAAAACTGGAAGGAACCCGTTGGAATACATTCCAATGATAGCGGGAGTTTTGAATAGTTTCCACTCTCCTTATCTTTTTCAATTTATTTATTCACGATGTGAAGGCGACGACGACGAGTTTGAGTCAGTTTTTGGAAACATTTTTTAACTTAATTAAACTAATTAATTTTTAAAAATTTACAAAAGCATTAGAAGCTGATTTTGATCAAAGTTAAATAATAACTCAACTTTCATTATCAATTCAAGAAAGATAAAAAATGGATTTCGGTCTTAAAATGGGTATTTGCAAGTTAGGTGAACGTTGGCGGTTTCATGGTCGTTTGAAATAATAGTAGGTTTAATTTTATTTTTAAACTGTCAGTACGAATCCGATGAGATTGATGTTAACCGTAAATAAGATCGAAAAATTGAATTTTTTAAATAGAAGGTTGCCATTTTTTAATCCTAAAGAAACAATATACCATTTTTCGCTAAAAAATAATTAAAAAACACTATTTTACGAACATTAAACGAACGAAAAAGATCACGTTTCATAACTGAAATTGACAAATAAAAAGTTGATACTTTTCAGTCAAAAATTGCAAAGCACTTATTTCCTTTTACAAACAATAGAGGATTTTAATTACTGTAAAATCAATTTATTTAAACTACAGCATATACGCTTTTCTGCAGTAATCAGTGGATTATGTTTATACAAAGCTATGCATTTTTTAATACATTAGAAATTTTACCTTTGTATGCAATTATTGTTGAAGCAATTTAAACTATGCTCAAGTACTTTCCTGCTTTGGAAAATCCTTTATGCGAGTTTCGGTACCGCATTACCAACTTTGTTGCCATAACAAGCTGGCGACTAAGCCTTACGACCTCTCAGTACCACACAGTTATTCAAAATCTTTAGGTAATTGAACTTTAACCTTTTAGATACCGCTTCACTGCAAGCGTTATCTCGCACCATAGTCCGATTTAACAAAAGATTATCCGTGGGATTCCTTGCAGATTAACAAAAAGCACAGTTTCTACAATCAAGGTAAATACTGCGGCGAAACCGAAATGCCGCAAAATTCATAAATCACGCAGTCTTAAAAAGTTTTAAGCCTGGTTTATCAATGCAATGACGAATACATTAAAAATATTTGTGTTGTCGTCGAGTTTTTCTGTTTGAACACTTCAAGTATAGGAGATTAATTTTCGCAAAAATCATTGTTTTTGTGCTGATCAGTTTTATTGTTGGCCTCCTATAATAAGCTACTTTGCAACCTAGATGTGTAATATACTATTTCAACACTGAGTTACACAATTGTAAGAGATGGTTTTTAAGTTTTGAAGTTGTGTTAGTTTAAGTACAATGGGCGAAACGAGAGAAATTCGCAAAGGGAACAAATTTGCAGGACAACAGCAGTTAATTTATATTATTTACTTTCTGAAATGTAATTTATTTTATAAAATAAAATAGGTACGTATTCTCGTGTATGTTTTTATATTCAACTAGATTTTTGTTTTAGTGCTGGGGTTTCGCAGTTTTCTTTAAAAATAAACTGTTGGTGTCTGTTTTTCGTAGTCCTTCATTTCATTATTTTTCATGTCTTCCAATACCTCCCCGTATATCAAAAACAGCACGACAATATATTGCGATGTCCAAATATGTAAAATGGTTTAAAATTTAAGAAAACCTAATTATTTACCTTATTTTCGGAACATCCATCCCCTTTTGTTTTTAGCATGAGACTCTTTAACTTAATTACTTGTGATGTTGAATAATTAAAAGCAATAATTTGTCAATTTTAAAGTTTTATAATTTTATCGAAAAGTTAAGCAAAATTTTATCTTACAAATACACAGCTTAATAAATTTTATGTAGCATTTAAATTTCAAATTTTGATGTTTTTGATCATCATCCGTTTACATCGGTTTACCAATAAATCAATTCCGTCTTATTGCAATTTTGGTCTTATTTAAATTTTAGTAATTCTTTCAACCACCTAGACAAAGTTGCAATTTTGATGGCAATTAATACAAATTTTATAAATCAATTTTATCGTGGTTTCAATTTTTACGAAAAATTAATCGTTCATGCACTTAAATTGTTCTCACCCATAATTAGAAGTTTTCATTTGTTTGTTGTTGTTTCCATTTACCATTTCACCTTTTGTGAGAATCTGGCCTTCATACGTTGCCTTACTCGTTCCTGCTATTGCTGACGATTATCTTTGGTCGTGAATAAATTGTGGTTTTTCTTTCTGTTGAAAAGTATTGGCACAATACTCTTACTCTGAATTTGTAATCTTCAGGTAAGTTAAATCTTTTAATTGTATTTGTCAATTACAATTTTAAATTCAAATTATTTAAACTTTTGACTCTGGGCTTTTAAATTTTCAAACTTGACGAGTTGACGGTTTTACCCAGAATGAATTTTTCACCAATTTTTCTCTTTCCTTGATTTTTAAAATTTTGAAAACTTTTATTCTCCCACTTAATTTTGGTGGGAATGCAAATTCGTCGCCCTACGCATTTGTTGACTTATTACACTTTTATTTTTATACACAAATTCTCATCGATTTCATTGATGATTATTGGCATTTGTCTTTTCATTCAAAGATCTTGGACCAAAAATATCATTCATACTCATAATAATTGAAAACTCAACTCAAAATTTCCTTAGCTGTGCTTTTCAACTTTGAACAATCATTTAATCTAAAAAATATGAAACCGAATTATTCATCACCACGGATGTTCAGTTAAAAAGAAAAATCTCACATGCTTAAATCAAATTATTTACTTGAATGTTTTTAAATTAATTTCTGTTCTTTAAATATTATTTACAACTTAAGATGCTTATGCAAAATGAAACATGACAATACATCAGATTCAAAAAGATATGATATAATTAATTGTTTGCGAACACCCTATATTCTTGTAATTTTCCAGTCATAGTAAAATCGGGTACAATTTCCTTGTTGTTTATTATTTTGTTGTGATGGGAAGTCGCTCGATCGGTTGGATTGTACGAAGTATACTTTTATCGTTATTGTTATTTTTTCTAAATTGTTTTAAGTTTGTTTTTCCACAGACAAGTTTTGACATTTCCACTTTGAAATTGTTCTTGTCGCGGAAATAGAGCATTGGTGTATTGTTCACGGTGGACATTAATATTGATGGTCTCTTACGAACCCTTGTAATTTACTGCACTTACAAGATGGTTAGATGTCGGACTTTGTATCTGATAGGACAAGAAAATTCAATTATACTGTCGTGTAAGATGTAGTTAAGTTATTTTCTAAAGTTAAAATAAATTTCGATTCATTTCTTTTTGAATAAAAAACGTGATTAATTACTATTAAAACGGAGTTAAGTAAATTTTCCAATTTTCCAAGCAAAAACTGTTTAGCTACAATGGTAGATAGATGTCCCACGAGTTTCGGCTAATTGTGCGCTTTTAAAATGAAATTAGTGGCAATTTATAGGAGCGCAGCTTGTTAAAATCCAATAATAAGGTACTAAATTATGGACAAAACGTATTTTTGATACAAAAGTGAAGAAAGATTTATTGCCGAACCGTGTGCTTCCGATATCAAGTTTAATTTAAGCTAATCTTTACAATATTTACTTATTACTAAAATAATTTATTAACTGAACATGGTTTTAATATTGGGGAGTTAGGGTCAGACAAACTGCTCGAGCAATTTTTTTATATTAAAAAAAGTAAGCTTGGGTTGCCTCGCAAGAATGTAATAAAGTAATTGACTTTTCTTTAACTTAGAGACTTATTATGATTTATAAAAAGTAACTTTTGTACTTTTGTCAAATGTTTATATCCCGAGTTTATTTTCGTTTGCTGAGATTTATTATAGAATTGAGATAACTTAAAATTGTAGCGCCTTTGAAAGTTTGAGTGCTTCCACTTTAGCTTTGTAAAGTTTGGAAGTTAAATTTTTTTTGTTGTTAACTTAAATTTTATTTCGAGCTCTTAACGCATTTTCGAGAAATAATGTTAATCAACTGTGAGGTATTTAGACAATAATTTCAGTTTTGCGATTAAAGAAGGGAGCAAATATTCTACAAAATTGATTAAGTGTTTTGGAGAGTTCACAATATTGTAAGAAATTAAATTTCGTGAAAGCACTTAGATTGTATAAACGACATTTAATAAACATCGAGTTCTCGTTACATCCGAAATTCCGAGACGACGCCATATTGATGAAACAAGACTGTCAGCTGTTCCATGCCGTGAATTAAATGCAAAACCAATATTTGCCTTGCTAAAATTTATGGCAGCTTGCCTGATAACAATTTAGTTGATTTTGTAATAGACAACCCAAGTTTAATTCGTATCTTCTAAGTCGTTGACTTTGATGACCCTACAGCTCCAAAACCTAATTTGGACATTGGACACTTTACTCTGTTAAGTCCTGTTGCTTGTCGTTATCACAAGAACACTTTAGTTAGCGACAAAAGTGGATTAAAACCTAAATCTACGTTCAGATACAGTTGACCCAAACCTCTCTCAAGCTGTAAACATTTTGATTTACATTGAAATCCAAAAACTTTGTATTGTGCATATTTATCACACTTTTTTAATGGCCATATCAAGTTTATAGAATTGTATTTGCCAAAGTTAAGAGATTATAACTTCCCTTTGGTGAACAATGGGCATTGTACTTCAGGCATGCGGACTCGACGATCAATATATAGAATTAACTTTTACAGACCATTCATGTATGAACACTCATGTATAGCAGACGATTGTGAGAACTTTTTCCAATTTTATTTAACATTTCAATAAGTACGTCAAACTTATTCAAAATTTATAATCCTAAAATTGTATTTCATCGCATACCCGTTCGTAAATGTTTAAGCGATTTGGTAAATACAAATCCAATGGAAGATGATAAATTTTAAATTTAATTCCAACGGCCAGGATTAATTCTTTCCTTGGAACACTTAGCTTTAGCTTTTCAACCAGATATTTGTATATGTAAAAATCACTATTTTATAAAAATTAAAACGGAAAACTCGTGCTTTCGCTTTTCGCCTTGTAAAATTAAAAAGGATTTAGTCAAGTTAAAACGCGCATACATTTTCATTATAACTTCCGAAAACCTTACATCATTTTATTCGTTCTGACCTTTAAACGCTTTCAAAGCAAACCTCCAACGTATGATTAATCTCTGCTTAAACAGCCACTAGAGATAACTAAAATTTATAAATCTATCATACGGGAGTCTGCATTTCGTGGGCGAGCGGTATATTTGCAGTAAAATACCAAATAAAAGGAGAGTGAAAATTTATTTTCCCGAATTAAAAATGTTTAAAGTAGTATTGACATTTTAAATAGTAAAAGAAATAGTTTGGTAATAGTGTTTCAAGATCAATGATTCTGTCAGCTGCAAGAGATTGTTAAGAAAGCAGGAAGAGGCTGCAATAACGAGATAAGGCCTCTAGGATCGAGCAGCCGTTTGATAATAATGTGACTGTTAGAATCGTCTTGACTTCTGGTATCAGTTTGAATGAGTATTGTTGATTCGTTATTTCGAATGAGGACGACGCTTTTGTGCAGATAATCTAAGACATTTTAATTAAATCATCGACAGGCTCTCTCAAGATGCTAAAGTTAATGTCAATTTGACTTATCCTGTTCTTATTCAGTCCTGTAATTTATGAGAATATAGGGGTACAGTGATTTACAGTTATACGCAAAGCCAGCATTCGTTTGACAGAGTGTGTGGAGTAGCGAAGAAAGCTCCCCCAGGATTGGAGAAGTCATTTCCGTAATAGCACCATTCAGCTACGCAGGACGCGTAACTTTGAAATCCTGGTTTATCAGTATACTCGTTCAACTTCTTCCATTCTAGTTTCACGACCCAATATGGATAGGTAAAGTTAAGCACCAGTTAGGATAACCTTTCAAATCTCTATTTTTATAAGCTCGACTAAAAAACGTAGATACGTCAATATTTTTTAAAGCATTAATAAATCATCTGTTTTTACCCCTGCAAAATTTGTAAGTTTCGCCGGTAATGGTGTTTTTCAATAAAAGCTGTAAATCCTACAACACAAGTTCCCTCTGCCTGTCGTCAGTCATTTTAATATTATTTCCAAAAATCTGACGACCGCTATCAAGCACGAAACAGGTGGAATTCTACAGTAGGTATAATAACATTTGTTTATGCTATCGTGAAAGTAGCAAAAATTTGTGTCGCACATTAAAATTGAACGTTGCGATACTAAACAAATTTTAGATCGCTCTTAGTTGAGGTTGTAGCCAATAAAACGGCAATTTTCAATTTTGGAAGTGTACGCATAAAAATTTCCATTACGTTCCAATAATGCTTGAAAAATAAAATATCTCAAGTGTTGACTCCTCTTCCAATGGCGTTAAATTATTATTAATTTTATTTTGTATCTCAATAAAATTTTATCCATTTTCAAAATTATAGCGGATAATAAATAAATTCTTATCACTCGTTTGGGGGTAACTATGCTTATAAATATATTTTTAAATTTTATCAGTTTCGAACTACAAAACGTTCCATTTGTTAGGGAATTTTTCATTTTTATGTTCTGTGAGTTTTCCATGATGCTTCATACATAGGTCAAAAGTCAAACGACTTACAATTTTATTATACTCGTAGCCAGTTATCGGTAACATAATAATGTGCCAGAGGTACAGATGACTGATGTTTTTCAATTCATAAATAATAATTTCAAATTATATAAAGAAGGTAAAATTCCCATGCACTAGCTGAATTTAGTTGCTCGGCCTTTAGCCTCGATGGTACATTCCAATGAAAGGAATTAGTGATTTTTTTTATAGACGACGGCCGGATTTGCTTTCTCGGCTTGCGGCGGGCGTTCCTGATCAATTTTAATTGCTTCTGAACGTCAATTTTTTTCCCAAGTGAAAATTTTATTCGAATACGATTTGAATAATTGAAATGTTTATGTAACTTTAATTTTTAATTTAATTCCATATCTTCAAGCGTGAAATTTTGATTTGAATTATTACGCATAATAGGCAGAACAAACCATTGCATTGTCTGTTTTGCACTAATTTCATGATTATATCAGTTATGATAATGATAGTTGCAATAATTAAATTAGTGAGCAATGTTAAACTTGAATTTATAATATAAATTTAACTCTTCAATGAGGCAAAATGCACTGGGAGGTGTGGGGGTATAGAATACTCTCTAATTGTATAGATTTGATGAACTTCTCTTAAACTCCGATTCATTTTATGGTTAAGCGGTTTTTTGTTTTAAGTTGATCAAAGTTCTGTTGGAGTCTGATAACTTCGCTAGTCAAGACGAAATTGCAATTTCAACGTGTGAATTTTCTTGTCCAGCTCTGTCAACTGCAACAAGTGTTTTTAAAGTAATCTCAATTTAATATCTCATTGATAGAAATTAAAGATTCTCCTAAAATGTTAATTTAACAGCTCGGTCATAATGTCACATTTGGTTGTACCAATAAAAATTAAATTTCAGTTATATATACTATATAATATATACTATATTTGGATAATCTAATAGCTGAGCAAATTTACTCCCGCTACAAACTGAGGTATACCTATTCCTTCCTCTTTAGAGCGTTGCTTCTTTTTGCTTTTGCACCTACTGACGTCACAGAGTCTTTAAAAGTAAATTTATTTTGCTTATACTTGAATTATGAACCCATGAAACCCATTGAAAAGCCCATTTTGGTAGCGTCTACAGGGAACTATAATAAAAATAAACTAATACCATAAATATGCAGCATATTTCTTACACCAAGATTGCTAAATCACACTATCTGCCTAATGCTAGGTATGACTTGGCAAGAGGGGTGAAAAAATTGCTTATAAATTGTTTTCTTGTTGAAACACTAAGGGTAGGGACTTCTAAGTCTCTTGATTCCCATGTGATTTTAAACATCCCTAGAAAGTCAATGTGGCTATTAATTTTGTGAAAACGCATCAGGTTTAGCCTTAAATTTATCGAATAAAAATGAATTTTGGGAATGTAATCGGGGATTTTATAGAATTTCTTAGCTCGGCCATCTGTTTAACATCGACTTACTGCGGATTTAAATTGTACAGTCAAAGAGATAGCTCAACTATGCAAATAATATTCAATGTCTCATAAACTGGAACTGTTTGGTCGAAGATGGAACTGGAATTCGGCTTAGCAATTTAACACTCTAACTACCAGCCTACGACTATGCCTCATATTATATAATAATTAATTTAATAAATAATCAGGCGATGTAACAAAGAACAACAGATTATCTCAGAAGTCACCACCAAAATTCTAAACAGGAAAATTAATATTCATCCTTCCGTTTATTATTATTTTGTTAATTATACTAATTGGTGTTTAATAATTTAGAGTTCATACCAAAATAAACAACTAAGCTTAAATATTATGTAGACCAATTTCCTCATGTGATTTTCTGTAAATATTCCCGATTTTCCCGGTCGGGATTGCGAAATAAGTATGTTGTGGTTAAAATCTCTGGTTGTGACTTTTTAAAATTTTCTTATTGATACTTTTTCTTTGTGGCTGCTCAGATAAGAGCGCATTGTGCATCGATTAACCACCATGCACACGACGCTCGACGTCGTTGGTTGAATTGCAGAAAATAACATTATCTCCGCTGCACAGATTTATTACGACATTTGTTAGAACATCATAATTTAGTATGCCTTCCTTTTATTTTATGTCTTGCTATATTGTTACCACAACAAATTATTTAGTTAGTTTGCGTACAGCTGTCCGGCGCGATATCATCCAACATCCTTTCTTAGTCGCTATGATTAACGTCGAAAATAGTTTTCTTGTTTCAACATTAATTTTTCCTGCGCGAACAACCAGAATATTTTTATGAAAATGAAACTATCCCGGTTAGGATAAAAAAAGGAAGGCATTAAAAAAATACCTGTGGTTTCTTTTCTCATTGTTGCGATCGATTCCTAAAACATTTGTATTTTTTTGTTCCCATTTGTGTGTTGAATTTTCCACAACACAACGTTTTTGTCAATATACCAGCAAAACTTGAAAACCTACTCTATTTACTTAAAATGTTCACAATGTTACTTTATTTTATTGTGAACATGGCGGTGAAATAAAAGCTTTATGTAGGTCATGTCTACAGTGGAACAAAAAAATTGTAATTTTATCAACATTCAAGTTTCCCATTTTAAAATCCCGCTTTTTTCTATTTTTATCTAAAAGAATGTTTTGCCCGAGCAAAGAATTAAAATCTTGATTGGATTTAATTCTTCCGCTGTAAGTATAATTATTTAAAATAAAAATGTTGGACAAACATTTCCTTTTTAATATTACAATGTACAATGTAAATATTGCTTTTCTGTTTCGTAAAGTAAATAAAATTTTAGCAGAATTAAATGGAAAATTAAATCAGATTTAAATTGGATACTTTATTTTATGCCAAAGCTTCTCCACAAAAAGATCTTAATTAACAGTTAGCAAACAAGAAGTAGCTTAAGAATTTAAACTGTCTGTTGCCCTAAAATGTCTTTGTATTTTCATTTACTACTTAAACCAAAGTGTACCACAATTATTTTGGGAACTAACTAAGTATAACAAAAAGGTTCGTTGTTATCTGCTTTAGTTTGTATAAACGGTCAAGATGCTTTTTGTCTAAATTGGAACGTTAACGGGGGGGCTTCGGCAGTTATCCTGCTGTGGAGTAACCGTCTTAGAAAAAGTAAATCTTCGTTTTGTTTGTTTGGTTGGACGTGGAAAGCAAAGAAACGAGCCTACAAATGTCCGACCAGATAATCCCGGCTGCAGTATGTGCAACGAATGAATAGTGGAATGAAGGACCTAGGGATAACGTAACAACGAGGGAAGCTGCAGATTAAGTTTAAATGCCTGTTATTATACCGCTACTTTTGCTGAATATTTACATTTTGGCGTATATTTGCAGATTTACTAAAGCCCGAATTAAAAATTGGATAATGAAAGAAAGCAATTAATTAAAGTTAAGTACAACTCAAAATTCGCACTTTAGGTGCAATTAAACTGGGTTATTGCAAGTCAAAGTGTTGCATTTTTACGAGATTTGAAATGGAATATAGACGAGATCCTTATTAGAATACTAAAATTTGGATTCTCTAAGAGGCGTCGTTTACAACGGTAATTAGAGTCGAGCTAGTAATTACACGTAGCTGACGCCAGATGACGATGACGTGAAGAGTATGATTGTGAAAGTCAGCAGGAGACATCGCATTACCCGCCGCTTTTCTACCTCCTTTAACCCTTTATCAGCAGGAAGATATTTAATTGCAGCAGCTTCTCTACCTTAACTTTGTTAAGCTCTGCACTAAGATGGGTATTTAGTTTCGATTCAATGCTATAAAGTAGTAAACGTGACAAATATTGAAGGTAATTTGTCGTTAACTTCACAACAAACTTGTGCAATTTTCTCAACTGGAAATGTTGGAGATAAATTTCGGTTTCGAATTTGCAAAACATTTATTCAAATTTTGTTTTTGGATAAAATAGCTTTTTCAACGAGCGCACCTTTGTATATTGTTCGATAGACGATCCATCCATCTTGCGTACATTTACTTCATGACTGGAATCTGATTTTTAAAACCGAAGGAATTGCGCAATATTCTTCCTTAAATGTAACAGTTTGAATTCTGATGTATGTAGACATGTACAGTATTTACGTCACTCTATCTTCTTTATGGGACATACGCTTTCTGGAATAAGAATGAGTTTGAAGGGTTCGACCCTTTTATCTACCTTCGCAAGTCTTTTTGGATTTCAGGGGCGGAGGATGACGACGATATTATGCGGGTTATTGCCGCTATGTGCTGTGAAAGTTTGCGGAAGCGCCACTGGTGGTTGACCCATAAGCTCATAAAAAAGATCTTTTACAACTTTAAACCCTTACCGAGATCGCATTCGAATGCTACCCTTTTTATATGCATTTTCCTCTTAAAATTGCTGGCAAAAATAAAAAATAAATCTTACATGTTCGTTATTAGGTGCTTAAAAGTTTCTTTTATTATCGAATTTTTTAAATGAATCAGAGAAAAATTGCTTTTTGCGACCACCACATTGTTGTCTACTTAATAAATGTTCACAAGGGGAAAGATTTTTTATAAAAAAACTAATAAAAATCTCTTGGACAAACGAAATTAGAGAAAGCAAAGTTGGACATTCTTAATGCTTTATGACGGGACGAACCCTACAATTGCTGCTGCTTTACTAAATATTTGATAAATAATGGAAGAAAACATGAAATTTTTTAGACCAACCCGAAGTATTTCATTTTATCCTGAAGGACACTTGTCATTTTATAAAAAATTATATCCTAGTGCGGGTGAAAAGAATTTTCCTCGGAGGTAGGTATTAATATACAATGATGTTGCAGCCTAGTACACTCCGAAACAGAATAATTTTTGTAAAATATATATTACTCCATAAAGCGATTAAGCAGCACTTAGTCATAAAAAATTCTAAACGGGGGTGCACAGCAGCTGGATAGCAGAAGCAGGAACATCCCTAATGAAACAATAATGAGAATATACAAATATTTAAATTCCGCACCAATCGAGTTGCACATCAATCCAGTTGCCCTCCAATCGAATTGCACATCAATAGAGTTCCACATTGTATTAACTGATGACACAAGAGAAATTATATAATTTAAAAAGATGATATTAAACATTAATTGCAAAAAGGAGGAAGTTGGAAATTTATAATGATCTAAAAAAAAGTAATCTTTGAAAGATGCAGATTTCTGAGTAGCTCAAAAAGTTTAAAAAAATCCCTGAAGCGGTACCAATTCGAAAATTTTGTATGTTCTCATGAAATTTCTTTTCGTAAATAAAATTTATAGAAACAACAATATAATATAATAATCCTCTGTGTCCTGGTTTAGATTCCATGTTCAACTGTAAGTCCTTTACGTAAGTTTTCAACATATTATGAGTTTGACTTGTTTGGTGTAGGTAAATTATAATCTATATTAAACAAAGCATCATAATATGAAATACCTATCAAAATATTAAGTGAATTTTGCAAGGTTTACGTAGTTAGAAGTCTTTTTATTGTATGTCTGTTGCAAATAATTTGTTGTTTATTTATTCACATAAAATTAAACTTGATATATAATATGTTCAATAATTTCGAGTAAAATCCTCCCTTTGACGCTCAATATTTTAGTAAGGGTCATTTTTTGACCTACTATTTTGAAAATTTTTTTTTAGTAATATGCAAATTAACCATGGAATACGAAAGTATATTTTGTAGTCCTGTAAGGATTCCAATTAAAAAAGTATAAATAAAAGTTGTGAGCGTATTTGTTTCTCATCAGACTAGTAATTTGTAGAACATTTTAAGTTATTAGAAAATGTCGTATATGATTGATGATTTTATTGGTTTAGCGGTCGATTCCTGCAAAATACCACGACGCGACGTTGAGTCCATAGGAGCCCCGGGTGACCTGACACGTGACTGGCCTGTCTGATCCTAGCTTACCTCTGCTGCTTACAAATGAGGCTCGATCAGATCAACACCTCGGTTATCGCCTGATTTAACGCTCATTTGCTAACCACAATTTCATTTATATACAATGGATGAAGCAATGCATCGTAAATAATCAATATTTATTACGCTCGCTAAATTTAAACTTGAATTTCAATTTTCCAGTGTTTTGTTATTACTCCTAGCACAAATAATAAAACTGTCAACCAGGATTTGGCCGTTATTGGATTGGGAAAGTTGTGCCGAAATATATGAGATTTTTGCTACTTGCATCATTTGCACTTGATAGTAATCTTCGGGCGATATACAGCTGGAGAATATCCGAATTTTTAGAATAGAAAAAAATGACCTTATCTTATGAAATCTGGGATCTGTATCTTATCCTACTATATCAGAACATTTTGAATATAAAATAACACTTTCCAATTCGACTAGAGCTTTAACGAAAGTTTGCTATCGCTCCATAGAAAATTCAAAGGTTTTCTTTCCGTAATAATTTAAGAGCCTCTACATATATTGTAATGGAAAGTTAATTTTTAAGCTAACTTCCTTCTCTTACCTTCGTTTGCCTCGGCTAACTTAACCAATCGGAGAGCTAGAGTTCTCAGGAGCGGGTTCCTAACGATCTTACGGCTAATAAAATGCGTGTGGTGACAAAAATTAGGTTTATTTAACAGCGTACCCACTATGTTAAATTTCATACGCTTCAGGTTTTTTTTGTGTTTTGTGTTTGTTTGAAAATATCGGAATTTTATTTATTTGGATCAAATTTATCCCTTTGCCTAAATTCGATATCTTCAAAACAACTTGTGTAAAATGTGTAGCAAAATTTAAGAAAACAAATTGTATAAATCTTGGAATAAAATTTCTTTAAAAATTTAAAGTTTTTGTGAACCGACCTTTTATCTTCACTGCCACGGTTGTAAAGAAGGATCCTGTATTTTCATGTGTGTAAGCCGACCAGAAGCCAAACCTCCCTATCTTCGTGCTTCTGACTTAATTTTGTTAAATCGATAAACCAAATTTTATCCACGCAGTTGTAGATTCTTCGTTTTGTAGTGACAGAGCTTGTGCAGTTTAAAAGTATCTTCAGGCGTGAAACGGTAAGTAATTCCAAAATCACAAAATTTCTTATACCAAAATTTTCACTTTCAAAATGGAGGATGTCTTCCTTATCAAAATTTAACACGTTTTAATTTCAGAAAAATAATTATACCATCAAAAATATCGGAAATTTCAATGATGCAGCATCCAATGCACCAAATGCACAATTATCTCATCCAAAAATCAACAATACTCGCCAAATTATGTCCAAAATGTCCAAAAATGTCGGACACTAAAAATTATTCGCCCCCTTATCTGCGAATGCACATGTAGGAGAGAGCTCTTATCTTCTTTCCAACTTGCAAAATTCAAACTTTCAGGTAAAAATTGTTGTATACAGGCACTTACGAAATTATCTAACACCGTTTCACTTCACATTTTAAATAATACAAAAATTTTGTGTAATTTGAGTGTTATAGTTACATTTACCTGATGGTATCGCTGTTAAAAACCCTTTGTGAGCTCTTAACGCTCTTTTTAATAAAATAAAACTCGCAAGATCGTTCATTACACCACATCTTTATTCCCCTTTGCTCGAAACGATAGATTTCCCCAGACAAACGCAGTGAGACCGGAAATTATCTTTTCGAGTAACCTCCACTGGTGTAATGCAAAAAAAAAAAAAAACCAATTCAAATTATTCAAATCACTAATCAATCTTAATTACTATTTCCTCAATCATTGAACATCTCAAATTAAATCAAGTTTCCCATATAACTAAATAAATTAAAATTAACAAAATTTGTCCTATTCCTTTATGTACAACTAAATCTAACTAAAAATCAAAATTAAATTCAAAACTTGTAATAAATTAAAATTAATCCTTGTCATTTTTAGGTTGACTTTCCCCTGATCTTTACATTTCATCAGGAGGCTCTGGCTGGTCAATATCATGGTAGGCGTAAATCATGTCTAAATGAAATTTTCCCCTAATCTTCCCACTATCAGGATATTTAAGTAAATAAGTGTTCTCGTTAACGGATTCTATCAAAAATGGACCCTCAAATGGTAATTGAAGTTTTAGACAATGGTCTTTTAACCTATTTCCTACTCTTAAACTGCGAATTATGACTAAATCACCTACAGCGAAAGAACATTTCTTTTTTATCTTGCTATTAACTTTACGTAAGTAGCTTTCATTTCTTTTTATTAATTTATTCTTGACTCGTGCTAACGTTTCATAATAATTTATGTGTTGGTCATTAATCCAAGGTCTTTCAGGTTGCTCCCCAAACATGACAAATATAGGACTTTCCTCAGTTACCGAACTAGGAGTGTGGTTAATGAACCTTTCTACCATAGGGATGTATCGTGCCCATGCCTTTTGATCCCTGTAGACAAGGAGCCGCAAGAATTTTACTGTCTCCTGCACGTATCGCTCGCTTAAGTTTCCTTGTGGATGACGAACTGAACAAAATACTACTTTCACACCCTTATTATTGAAATGGGACTTAAATTTTTGATTTCCTATTTTTATGGATTCTAATTCCCTTCTGGTTTCCCCTACTTCTTTATCTTTCCTGACCAATTTATCCCCTTGACGTTGTTTAGCATCTCCCTTTAAAATATCGACCTGTTTTATCGATTTACATATTTCTGCCGTTTCATTTATCGTTTTGTCCATTACTTTATCAAAAACTTTACCCCCCATTATCTCTAATTTTACATCAATCTCCTCCATTACTATTTTATATGTGTCATCTTGGTTATTTCTAATTTTATTATCTATTTCAGAATCAATATCGTTAAGTTTTTCCACAATTTCAACTAATTCAAATTTTTTTGCAGAATTTACATTTAGGTTTTCTATCCCTGTCTCAACCTTATCTACGCGTTGATTTGTGATTTTTAAGTCGTTTTCAAGAATTTCGAATTTTTTTTCTAAACGCAAATAACCCCTATTCATGTTCTCGTTTAGCTCTCGTTTAACTTCATTTAAATTTTCATTTAGCTCTTGTTTAACTCCATTTATGTTTTTATTTATCTTTACATTCATTTCATTTAATTTAGCCAATATGGCCCCCATATCTACTGTTCCCATAGTGAAACTGATTTTGTAAATAATTCGCGTTCCCACACGTCGTTTTTCGAACCCTAACCGTTGCAAATAAAAGTTGTCGAGCCCCACGAATTGGGTGCCAATAAAAGTTGTAATGGAACTTTAATTTTTAAGCTAACTTCCTTCTCTTACCTTCGTTTGCCTCGGCTAACTTAACCAATCGGAGAGCTAGAGTTCTCAGGAGCGGGTTCCTAACGATCTTACGGCTAATAAAATGCGTGTGGTGACAAAAATTAGGTTTATTTAACAGCGTACCCACTATGATAAATTTCATACGCTTCAGGTTTTTTTTGTGTTTTGTGTTTGTTTGAAAATATCGGAATTTTATTTATTTGGATCAAATTTATCCCTTTGCCTAAATTCGATATCTTCAAAACAACTTGTGTAAAATGTGTAGCAAAATTTAAGAAAACAAATTGTATAAATCTTGGAATAAAATTTCTTTAAAAATTTAAAGTTTTTGTGAACCGACCTTTTATCTTCACTGCCACGGTTGTAAAGAAGGATCCTGTATTTTCATGTGTGTAAGCCGACCAGAAGCCAAACCTCCCTATCTTCGTGCTTCTGACTTAATTTTGTTAAATCGATAAACCAAATTTTATCCACGCAGTTGTAGATTCTTCGTTTTGTAGTGACAGAGCTTGTGCAGTTTAAAAGTATCTTCAGGCGTGAAACGGTAAGTAATTCCAAAATCACAAAATTTCTTATACCAAAATTTTCACTTTCAAAATGGAGGATGTCTTCCTTATCAAAATTTAACACGTTTTAATTTCAGAAAAATAATTATACCATCAAAAATATCGGAAATTTCAATGATGCAGCATCCAATGCACCAAATGCACAATTATCTCATCCAAAAATCAACAATACTCGCCAAATTATGTCCAAAATGTCCAAAAATGTCGGACACTAAAAATTATTCGCCCCCTTATCTGCGAATGCACATGTAGGAGAGAGCTCTTATCTTCTTTCCAACTTGCAAAATTCAAACTTTCAGGTAAAAATTGTTGTATACAGGCACTTACGAAATTATCTAACACCGTTTCACTTCACATTTTAAATAATACAAAAATTTTGTGTAATTTGAGTGTTATAGTTACATTTACCTGATGGTATCGCTGTTAAAAACCCTTTGTGAGCTCTTAACGCTCTTTTTAATAAAATAAAACTCGCAAGATCGTTCATTACACCACAATATATATTGAAAAATATACAAAAAATCACACTCATCAAAAAACGGAGTCGACTTTTAAATTGATGCCATTTTTAAAAGATAAATGTCTTTGAGAATGGTCATCGAAGCAATAAATTGAACTACTTTATTTTATATCTTTGTGAAAAAAATTTCAATATGGAAATTTGTCACGTTTCCTCAATCGTGTTTAGTTGATAATGGAGAGTAAGCATCAAAAATGCGATCAACTTTAGGAAAAAGTAATAAAACGCGAAATCATTAAAGTTGTTCGCGTTTAAAATTAAAAGAATTGTCGGAGCATTTATCGAAATGCTTGAATTTGGTAACATTGTTTGACAGCGTTTATTCGAAATAGCTGCGTAGCTTCTTGTATTGAATTTCATGCACGAACGTAGCGCTTTGAAAAGTCAATCTTTTTGAAAACATATGGATGCGATTTTGTTGGGAATTTTCGCAGTGATTTCTCTAACATCCCCTTGGGAGCGCCGTCATCCTAGACAACGCATCGCTGCACTTTCATTTCTGCTGGACCAAAACAACAATTTCCGGACAGTAACTCAATGCTGGCTGGTAATAAAAAACAAAAGAATATTAAAAGATTTAAAAAAATTAAATTGATTCTGAAATGTATATTCCATTATGTCTGAAATTGAATCGAAACATTTTTAATTATAAAGGAAATTATTACTATTATTCCTCGCAGATGAATTGAAATAACAGGAAGAGACTATGCTTATGAGTCAGCGAACAAAGACAGTGATAAATGCTTCGGAAGATATGGACCGGTCGTGATAAACGACCCACTGATTGATTAAATCTCAAGATGCAAATTACCAACTTCTGGATTAAAATTATTCAGATTTTTGAAAAATTAATGTAATTTTTCAATGCACATCCGGGCATTAGCACTAAAAACTATAAAATATCAATCTGCGTGAGGAGGAGAATTTAATTTTAAACAAAATGGCCGTACAATAGATATTAATATTTCAAAAAGTAGCTACGTGACTGAAATAAAGCTTACTCAATTATTAAATAATGAAATTTGAGATTTTATTGTGTAATCTGATTTTGTGAGGGTTAATTTGATTATTTTCAGTTAAAATTATTGACTTTATTTATTTCGCAATTTAAGATGGAAATGAGGTTTTTCAATATTTTTATTAGTTTATTTCGTAAGAGATATTTCAAAATTATTAATGAAAGGTGAGGGCGAAAGAAAAATTTATTAAAGCTTTCATCGAATTTGCGATAATTTAATTAACCCGTAGAAGAAATTTCAAGTCGAAAAATGAATGGGATAAGTTGGAATGTTGTTGGCGAGTGTAATAAATTGTATTAGTTGAATAGTTTGTGGGGTCTTAAAATTATATCACATTTATTAAAATGCAAATTATTTTATTACCGAATTTGTGCTTTTCTCTGACCACTTCAGGGAAGTGTTATTAAATTGTTTGACCGCATTGCTTTCTCGTATGCTCCTATCTATTAAATATCTCTATAGATGGTGGTGGTAAATGATTAAAGTTCCAACGTGTGTATAAGTAATACGAAAAGGAGGAAGGAGATGAAATATGAAAATGCCAATGTTAAAAAGGCCGGTGCAGGTACGATGGGAAAGGGAAAATCCTTCAAATAAGCACCGACTGGCGCATGTAGGTACGAGGATAATAGGAGGATTTTGCCAACATAAAATGCGCATAACAAAGGGAATACTATATTGCTGATCGAGCTGAGAGCAAATCACGACATGGCTTCAGAATAACACTTATTTGCAATTTATGTACATAAATTTTTCGATCCTCATATTTTTGTCATTTAAGTATTCTTCTGCTCACTCGTTTGTGTTGAAGTAACAAAAGGAAAATATTATTGTAATGATATCTTTGTTGAAACAAAGAGAAATGTCTAAAATAGTATTATTACAATAAATGGAATTCTGAAACGTAAATTCTTCTTGAAATATCATTTACTTATTCATACAAAATATTTATTGATTTCATTTTTTGGTTTCAGTGGCGCTTCCAAACGTAAGGCCCATCTTCTTGGGGACATTTTATTAATTAAAAGATATTTAAATCTCGGGGGGGGGGGGGCGAGCAGTTTTCAATTTTGACAGTTTCTGAAGAATTTAACAAAAATATTAAATATTAAAATTGTAAGTCCGTTGATGAAATATTCACAGCACATCATTCCCTTTATGTCACATAACTAAGTCTGCTTAGTTTAATCTTGTGAAGTAGTATAAGTTAGTGTATATTATTTGGTATTGTAAATTAAATTTTAATTGTATAGTGACTTTTTTATTGAAAATTAATAATACTCATCCACTAATTGAAATGCCTACCAATTATTATTAATTAGACCAGCAAAGTGAGTAAAGCATAAATAGGCATGCACGTGAGAAACTGTGGTTCTATGCCTGATCACACCGGCTAACTGCTACAATGTAATTCTAAATAATTATCACAACTGTGAACAGTGAAGAATCAAAAAATTTTCCCCTCTTACAACATTTTTGGTAATTTTATTTTATTTTGCTATTATTCAACTTTGAGTTTGGATTTGGAGCTGTGGCTCAACTTGCAGCGTGAGAAAGAGATGGCTTCCTTAGCAGAAGTTTTGTAATGATTTTTCTTATTATCCTTAACATAGTATGGATTATTAGTCGTTTGTGTTTGGCAATTGTTGAGCCTGAGCAAATACTTTCTTTTCTTGGAGCTACAGTAACAGATATATCAATCCGAATGGTGTAATTGTATATGGTGGAATCCGGAAAACTCCTATCTTCATTCTTTTTTATTACAGATATTAACGTTTTGTTGTCGTTTATAGAGGAAGCTCATTTGTTTCCAAAGAAATTTGCAGTTTCCCTTAAAAAACAGAGCAGGATATTTTCTCTCAATAAAGGAATATGAATGCATCTATTAATTTGTCATCTTCATGTTCCGTGGTGCTTTCTGTAATTGAAATAAAAATATCGTTTTAGGCATCATCAATATCTCCCTCTCTCGGATAACTGTCTTTATAAAAAAAACTTGTAAATTTATATTCCCCTATGGCAAACCGCCCTCGACGTTAATGGTGGTGTTTCTTAACTGACAAAGCCAAATTTTGCAGTGCCTAATTAATACTTGGATGGGTAACCACTTTGACAATGCCATTGTAGTATTAAAATTATCGCTAATAACAAGCTTGGGTTAGTTGCGTGACACTTCAAACACCTTTAAGGGACTCGACTTTTTCCAGCTTAAAATTTTATTTTTTGTTATGTCAATAATTTTAAAAACGTTGGCACTTATTGAAGTGGGTGTAAAACGTGCGTGCCTTTTGAAAGCCATATTTTTCAAAATTTTAAAAATAATAAAGAAGTTCCCCTAAAAAACGATCTTTAGGGAAACTAAAGTGCGTGATAAATTGTGTGATATGGTCAGTAAAATAAATTTTCTTTTTTGCTGCCAACTTTTAAACTAAAATACACGGGCGGTATACGCTGAACCTTCAAAGCTCAAAAATCGTGAAAGGATTATTTTTACTTAGCCGTTGAAAAAATTCTGAAACGTTAATTTGATACTAAATTGAATTAATTGGGATAAAAGTAGTAATTTCTGTAAATAATTAGAGCAATTTATAACGTAAAATAATTATTGCAACAGTAGAGCGTAATTAGGGTACATGGTACATCGGTTTAAATTACGAGTAATTTGAGCTTTATTGTGCATCGATTTTAGTTTTTTTGCACTCTCAATTTACTGCAGGACAAATTAGAAATCAGATTTATTTTACATGGTGATGTATCTTGGTGCTGAAAGTATTAAGTTAAAGCTCACGCCTGACGGTTTCTATTATTTAAATAACCAGTACTAAGCTCACTTTCACTTTCTATAAATCTTTTAAGTACTTTGTTCTGATTTGGTAGTGTACTGCAGCTTCAATGCCTAACAAAGGGATTGAATCGTATTTGGAGCTTCAAAAGAGATTTCAGTTTGCCATTGACATCTCGAATCACGATCCGGGTGAAGACCTAGCGAATACTTGACCGGGGATGGACGACATCATAAATCTGCACTAAATCTAGGGTTAGTGCAAGATGCGATGCCCTGACAACCGTTGTCCTGTTTTCATCTCAGATTACGACTCGTAAGAGTGTCTGTTTTTCCCAACAAACATTATTCTGTTTTATTGTCTTAATTATTTTTTGAAATAAATCATCATTTGCAAACATTTACAATTTCGAAATTAAGGCCATGAAAATAAATAATGTAATTTATTTTAAACAATACATGTCGGCTGAATAATGGACCGAGACTAGTCAAAATTGTACCACCTACCTTTTTATCTGCCCCTATATAATAATATGTATAAAACATCATTAATTTTGATTTCAATTCATAAAATTTATAATAAAATGAATTTCAGTAGCTACGGGAGTTTCTTGTTAATGAGACGCTTCGTTTCCTCATCTGCTTGCATTAACGATTGTCTGAGATGTTATAATATGCCTAATGAACGTAATTACATTGGTATTTGTGCCTCCCAGTTTAATGCTCATATACATTCACCAATTTGAAATTTACTTGCATTAAATATTTGTAGCTCCAGTATTATACCATTGTTATCAAAATGGAATGTTATAAGAGATGAGATTTACTAGTATTTACACTGTTTAAGTTTACGACCTCTAGGCAATCTCGAATATATTAAGTGACTCAAGTTTTATCTCATAAATCACAAAATAAAGTTTCTTTTGCATTGCAACGATGTAATAAGATAAATCCAAACGGAACATCCAAATAATATCGAAATAAAAACAAAAATCAATTTTGTTTTTAATATTCGTCTCTCTGCCAAATAACTCTAAGCTTTTTAATTTTTTTTCTCTTTTCCATTAATACTGGAGATACGCGATTTAAAAACAAGATATTATATTGAAAAATTAAAAGTTTCCAGAAAAACGCTTTTTGTGGTTTAACTAAATAAATCGTCCTTGTTGATTCAAAAGATATTGTTTTATTTTAAATAAACATTTGGATGTTAGGTATGTATTTTTAAAGTCTACGTTACAAATTTGTTTAAAGTTGTACTTTTGCTTTGTACCACTCTGTACATTTATCAATTTTTGATAAATTGAATTATGGTGAAAAAATAGTTTGGAGGAAAGCAAATTTAAATAAAATTTAGTTAATAAATCAGGTTTTCACATTTTTACAAATAGTTAATTTTCGGGTCGGCTGTTCCACAAATGCGTCTAGAAGAAAACACTAATTGCGGAAATTAAAGTAGTAGCAGATCAAAGGTGACTTTCCCTTTCTTTGGGATTTGTTTAAACCTCAGCATATTGAAACCCATAGCTTGGCTTTCCTTTTGTTTCTTTTATGCATCGCACAAAATTAGAAAAAGTTTTTTTACTTCTATACTTATATTGTATTTAAGTTTTTGTTTGTTTAAAAGTTTAATTATTTGTTATTCATTTAAGTTTAAATAAAATTTATTGTTACGCAGCTTACAAAGCTTGTTACAAAGCAGGATTATAATTTGCTAAATTATTTTGAAATATAAATTTGGAGTAAATTTTTTTACCGATTTTTACATTTAAAAGTTTTTTATTTTACAAATACTTTGCTTGTTAAAAACTTGTAAGGAACCTTCTCAAGTTCAATTTATCCTCTTTAGCATTGACAAGTGACAACTGAAGTGATGTAGATGTTAGATGTATATTTGACCCCAAAAATATTCTGGATGAATCAGATTGGGAAGGCATTGTCGTCAATAATTTTGAAAATTTTTAGTAAGCTTTATAATACAAAAGTGCCGCCATGAATTTACTCCAGGCTTTCCTTTTCACGAGATATGACGAATAAATTTTGTTACAGTGTTAATTTTTGTATCAATAAAAATACAATTGCTTGCTCTGATGCTATCTCGTCATGGGACATTATCTCGGAACGTCACAAAGTCTGCAAGTTTCCCATTCCTGCTTAATTTTAAATTGATCTTATACAGCAAATTGACAAATGTGTAAGCTCTCAAAGCAAGGATAAAAGTACCCTGGAGTCCCATATATGCTGCGACATATTATGTGCAGTACGGATAACAGTAGGTTTTAGATGGAATGTGATAGTAATTTATTTTAATTTTTTATTAAATTTACTATGTAGAAAGGTTTAATCTCCTTTGTCTGTGCAGACTTGCTTGTTTTACTCATTAAAGCAAATTCGAAAAATTCTTTTAATTCATTAAATTTTTAATATTATTTTAGGTTTTTTTTTAAATTTTGTATTTTTTTTTACTTTGTTTAATTTAATTTAATTTTACTAGAGCAAGCGAACAGATAGACCCGTATAAAAGATATTGCAAGAAAAACTGAACTCTATAAAGTTATATCCACAAAAAAAACAAAAAAAGTACGGGTTTACAATGTGGAAATGACATACGTTACGTATTCGAACTACAATTTGTAAATGTATTCAGTTCTGATTGCTTTAAAAAAACGTCAATGGCTCTGAAAATCTTATTCGCAGCATCTTGATCTATAACAAACTTTCAAAAAATCTGATATATTATGTGGACTGATAGTGACAACGATTGTGCAAATATTTTGCGTGGTATATAAGAAAAATTTTATTTACATATTCGAAAAAGTTTTTTGATTTAAAAAATTATGAACAGCGGAGCATGCAGTCAATTTCTATATTTTTCCTTTTCAACTTGATTCTTCGTAGATTCACAAAAGCAACAACAATTTTAATTTGCACCTAAACAGTAAATTAATTTAAATACACAATCGTAAAATTGTGTCATCCTTTGTCCGTTTAGTTATTAATTTGCTACTGGCAAAAAATCACCTCGGCGAAGTTGGCCTCCCATTTTTATCATTTTGATATAAAAAAACATGGTATTGTTAATCTTTTCGATTTTTTACATCGAATAGGTGTAACTTACCAAAATTAAAGATATAAATCAAATTAGAACTAAATGGAAGTATTTGAATGGCTGGCCAATGAATATTATCGTTGTAGGAAAATAAATACCAAAGAGACCTTTACAAATCTCACTTTTTGAAAGTCAAAAAAATTCTAAAATTCAAATTATAGAACATGCACAATCCAGTGCGATTTAATCCTTTATCTAACTTAAATCTCTCATGTTTTGCAAGGCATCCTAGCCGGTTCGTAAGCTTCCAAATGGACTGATTAAATTAGAACTCTTTCAAATGCTACCATTCAATAAAAAGTCCAATTCTTCGGGGTATCTAAGCTGGCGAAGGAATGTTTTCTGTTTTAATACCAAACTTTGAGAAAAAATGACCATTTATATCGCGTATCAAAAATAACCATTTTGATCGAAATCTCGAAAAATAAACCATTGCAAACTCGAACTATCTAAGCGTATTCAACATGCAAACACACGGCTTCGATCGCCATCAGAATGAGGTATTTTGTAAAACTTTTCCTCTTCGAAATTGCAGTATAAAGATTTTCTGTTGAAATTGAACAAAATTTAGAAAAGTAAACGTGATAGTTTACCCAGTACAGCTGAAACATCGTCGTTCAAAAATAATATAAATTTAAAAAACTAATTACCTGTATTGCAATTAACAGCAAGCAAAAACCAGTTAAAAGCTTCAGAAATATGAACTGAAAATAAATAATTGCAGCAACAGGATTTCAAAGCGTCAACTTTTATAAAGCGTATAATTGGGGGGGAGGGGGACGGTTGGTTGAGTTCCTTGTAAAATCTGTATTTTTTGTTTATTAATTTTTCAAACATTTCTTTAATTTATTTTTATTATGCTTAATAAAATATTATAGTTTTATAAAATAATTTTGAAAGCTTCGTAGTAAAAATGTGAGTAGGAAGAGCATAAAAAATATTCAGTGAATTCTAAGATTTTTAATTGGCTATTATTATGTTTTAAAGCTTCTCTTTATAAAAGTTAATATTGAATTGATTGACGAAATGCTCTTACTTTTTTAAATTCTTTTCAAAAAACATTAACTCAATTATATTTTTGTGCTTAAGAAATTAAAAGACAAAAACTTGGTTAAACTTTTATAAAAATTTTTCAACATTTTTCTGACATGCCAGAATAGAATAATTTAAGTTTTCTAATTTAGCAAAATTTTCATATGCATATACCCATGCATACCAGTTCTATAAAATAAACGACTTTATATGGAAATATTTCTTGAAAATTCAGGAAAATGCAAACTTTCTTATTATTTGGTTTGCGAAGTATTTAAATTAGTTGGTATTTATAAGGAAAAATTTTACTATTGGATTGGATTATTTGATCGATGAGCTTTTTGAAGTGAAATTAATGAGGGTAGATTTTGAATGAATTTATTATTTTATGGGTACCTATCAACCTGAAATGCTTTTCTCTCGAGACTGTTTCGGTGGGTCTTTATTAAAACGTATAGCTTTTATCGTCTGAAATCTAACTCGACCTGTTTCACTAACAGTTAAACTTTTGCAATAATGCAGGGTAATAGACAATACCAATTTCAACACTACAATTAATTCGTTAATGAAAATTGAAACCGCTCTTGGTAACTACACCATCGATGTGCATCTGTCACCTTTCAATTCATTCCCAAAATTGTTTCCAATGTAAATTTTACAATTTAATTTAAAGTGCGACGTTGATTTAGCGAGTTTCTGATTCTGTTTAGGTAGGTACTTGGCAACCGCATCCGTGATGGATTGAATGGGATATTGGCTATTTGTGGGATTGCTTATTTTACTTGTCGATATTACTAATTTTCTGTCTTTGCGGAAACGACGAGGAGGGTCTAATTTCCATTTGGTGGAGAATTTAAATTTGATTTGTGCTAATCTTTACGCATCGTAACTACCCTGATGTATTTTAGGGGAAATTTATGGTCTTTCTTACCAACGCACGAATTAAATTGTTGCGTTTAAAACTTGCTCACTTCTTTCCATTCCTACCAATCGCCAAAAGGGAAATTGCTTTATTAACTCCAAAAAATATCAGAAAAATGCCCGTCCAAATGTTATATTAGCAATATCTTCGTTAATTTTAAATACAGAGAAATGAGAAAATATTGCCCAAAAATATTTCAAAAATTCAACACAAGTGTAATGGTGGTTGCGTTCAATAATGCAATATAATTATTAAAATAAGTTGAAGTTATTCACAACGATGTAACTAAAATTGATCATTTCCATTTAAAAATTCATCATAATCACTGTAAAATCGCAGTTAACGCAAATTGAGCGCAATTTTAAAAATTCAAAATTGTGCGTGCACAGTTGAACGCAGCCAAATTTACCCGCCACTTGATACCATCAGCTGTTGCGTTCTAACCTAACTTTATGGTGTTTATTATGTTAATAATAAAATACCATTAGAACTTAAAAGTATATTAGTGGTTCGAAAGTGCGATTAAAATTGTGTTTGAACACAAAGTAATAAGTCGTGGTAGTTTAACTTGTTGATTTAGTGCTAAACTTTTCACATAAATCAAACTTAAAAAAAGTAACTTGGTGCGGTGGTATTAATTTGTATTTAAAGTTTCGATTAGTAAATCTGACTTGTGGAACTTTTTAATCGTTCGGGTGTCTAAAATTGTATTTTTAAAATGTCACTAACTTTGTCGGCCGAATTAGCCGCCACTTGCAATGCTCTTGGTTATTTTGACGAAAACACTAACAAATATTATGCAGATAAAAATACCTTGGAAACTGCGAAGGATTTAATTCGCTACTTGAGAAGAGACGATGACAGTCACGAAATTCGAAGGCATCTGGGACAAACTCAAGTTTTACAAACGGATTTACTTCCTTTGCTGAAGAATTATTGGGAAGAAGAGGATTTGTTTGACGTTCTACTCAGGTTTGTAATTTATTGTCTTTTTCTCGGTAGCTAATTAAGCTAAGAAAGCTAGCAATTACCTCAACTTGCATACACCTATCTATCTATCCTGGGCTCTTTACAATTTTTAACAAATAATTTTCCCCAGAGAAGCATTTAGTATCCTACTTTGTACTAACTAAACAATTTATTTTCCAATGTCTGTATCGTATAATTCGGTTTGTTTGTTTATTTTACTTGAAAGTACGTGCTACGTTGTTAGTTTAGCAATCAAAATGCTTTAATTTCAGTTCCATTATTATTTGCCAACTTAGAAAATTAGTTTCTTTTCAGAGACTCTAATTTAAATAATCCCACTCGGATGCGAAAATTTTACTGGGTTAGTCAATAGTGTTATTTTCTTTGATATCTCAGTTATCATTAATTTGAAATCGGAAACTGCGAATGTAAATGAGTGTTCCGCAGTTTTCAAAGAAGATTTATGTTGCTACAAAGTGATCTACCATATAAGGTAAACTCGGGTAAGTGCGAGTATAGAGTAAGTATGGATCACGTATCTCGTCAGTTACTTACAGGATTAACGAAACATCAAGAGAAAACCAGAAGGTTAGCGTAAACCCCCTTTCAAAAGTTAATATACAAGATATCTTAATTTTATTCTTTAAAACTGAATTTTTGCAGTTGTGTATACATTTTATAATATCTTCATTTTTTATTGCTTGATATAATATTTTTTAGAGTAAATTTTTTTTCAGTTTGGAATAGAATATGCCTCTACGTTATCTGGTATATTATAGCAAAAACTTTTATTTCAATATTGCACAGTTCTTAGTTCTATAGATCTAACATTATTTACATAATATAACAAATGTAATTTGATTTTTTAATGTAGATTGGATGTTCATAATATAGCGAATATCAAATTAATTAATTTTTTTTGTTAATACGTATAATATTTAACAAAACTAAACAAAACGTTAAAATAATAGAATTTTAACCGTAAATTGAAGAAGTACATACGTGTATACTGTAGTATACATACAATTTACTGTAAATTTCTTATTTTCCAACTCCATTTCCATTATCGCTTTAGTTAAAGTGAACTTCTATTTCTATTTTATTTTATTAGTTTACTTGTATGCTTGTACATTTCCGTGTGGTAGTTTTGCAGGACCGTAGCTAGGATTTTTGTAATTGTAAGAGGGACACTTGCAAAATTTATTACCTACGATAATACTAATTTTGCTTATTATTAGTAAACAAGTAAACATTAAAAAGTGGGATTAAAAAAAAATTGGTTTTAATCCTTACACTTCTTCTGTAAATCTGGTAAAACTAGCAAACATCCAATAAACTGTCACACTGTGCTTGGCATAGAGGGGGTTATTTATCATAAACATAATAATAGCCCTAATCTGTGTATGTATGTACGTATCCCGTAACATACCTCTGATTGGTCGGTTTTTCTGCCAACTTATTACCAACTTATATTTGGTGGATGAACTATTTTTTATCTGTTTATCCACTCAATCAGAATCATGAAACGACATTATGGAATACCGGGATGAGCCCACACTTCCTTAAAAATGACTGGCGAGAACCGCCTGATTTGGCATCGGGTTGAGGAATTAGCACACAACCGTCCGCCGGGGATCTGCCGACTTTAGATCCGATTAGAGCCGTATCAAGACTGTCGGCAGATTGGCTGAAATGTGATGGGGTTACGTGAGCCCCATCGCGAAAGTCGCTGACAATGCGAGTCGTGGCGTGCGGAATGGGTTCATAACTTGGCGGGACCCAGCGGCAGAAGGATAGATTTTGTCTATGAGGATAGAGGTTGGCCAAAAAAAGCTTATCGTCTGTCTTCAGAGGCGCGAGGCTGGTAAGGGCGAGGCGAGGTCAGTCTCCCGTCGGAGGAGAATCAGTCTCTCCCCCTTCCTGGGCTATTGGGGGGGGGGGGGGGGCTAGAATCGACATCGATTAGAGCCGTTGTCGATTTTTCGGAACCCTTCCCTTGATTACGTGAATACTTGATTCACGTGCTCCAGTATTGGCTGCCGGATGGGGAATGGAGTTACTATTACCTGATCTTGGCTGTGATCATGCGCCGTGGAAGAAATGTGAGCTCCCCTTGCGCATGGTTCGTACCCTTATCCACTCAATGAAAAACAGCCTTAATTTGTGTGTGTATGTGACCGTAATTCTCAGGAACGCCTCTCATTAGTCGTCAACCAACGAATGTCACGCCATCTGCCGTGTAATCTGTTTGTTAGTATATTCACCACTACAAAGACGCAATTGACCATTTAATATGTTTTTATTATGTTTGGATGGATTCGGTTTGATAAAAATAAATTACAAAACTTAAATTACAGTAGGACTAACAATTTTTAGCAAGAATTAAAACTTGGGTAAATTTTTTATAGCTTTCAAGATGCTTTTTAAATTTTCAGAAATTATCAGTCTGTTACTTAATGGGTTAACCTGGTTGTGCGGCCTAAAGGCCAAATTAAGCTTTTTTTGCAATAGTCTTAATTGGTATTCTAGTAAGCCAAAAAAAAAAAAATTAAAAAGTAATTAATTTTATGATTTTATTAACTTTTAATAACACAAAAAGAATTATCGGCATATAAAACACCTTTAATTCAAACTTAATGCGGTCTCGGTGACCGCAAGATAGCGATTAAGGGTTAAATAAATGCTATGGTATAAATGGACAGATACACAGACTTGGGCTATTATATTATTAGACAAAATCCGTTATATAAATGCTACGAAAGTGCCATCATCAAATTTTGAAAAAAAAAGAAAAAATTAGCCATTTTGAACAATATAACTGCCGAATTTATTTTTAAAAGTATTTTTAAGTTTGAAGTTGTTTACATAAGAATGACTATAAAACTAATGAGTAATATAAGGTGACTCGGTTGTTATATTTATGATTGCACCGGGGCATTTCAAGTTTGCCTTTCAATAAAGTAGGTTCGAAATAAAATTGTTTAAACTGCTTCTTACAAATCAGAAGTGGGATACAGTTTTCCATGTGCATGTATAACATTGTTAAAAATGGGACGTTTACGGAAAAAACCCGCTGACAAAAGTGGTGAAAACCGAAAGAGAAAGCGTAAAACATCAAGTTCTTCGGAAATTACTACGACTGAGACGATTGGAAAATGATGGTGATGATTTACCTATTAAAAAGTGGGTTGCAAGAGTTAATCAACTTGCTCGAAGATATTTTTTGTAGCAGAACCTCCCTAGCATAAAATTGGTGGCAAACAGATGAAAAGGAGTGGCTAAGCGTTGGTACGACACTCAATATTATTTTTGTTCGAAATTGGAAGAAATATAGCAGCTTTTAATCCACCAGTTTCAGAAGCCACTACCATTTGGAAATTTTGTTATGGGAAGCAATTAAGCCAGTAAAGAGTACAGATTCAAAGCAGTGGTGAAAGTTTTGGAAGGGGTGATCATATGCTTGTTTGGGGTTCCCACTCGTATCATAAGTGACCGTGGTAGTGCTAGTGTGAAAGATATTATAGCAGGACTCTCTTGAACGTGTTAGGAGCTGACAAGGATAGTTGCATGTGGGACATGCAATGAATGCAGTCGGAGTGGTCAATATTGGTAAGCACAGCAATTTCCAAATTTAGTATAGCCCAAAAGATGGGGTATTCGTTCTTTTTGTTGTTGTCAAAATTGATTGTCTGCTTAATCCTGATTGAGAAAATGTCTTAAAGTAAGCAGATCTTCGGCTGACTTACTAACCTAAGGACCATCTGGAATACCAAGAGGATTTTCTAAAAATTAAAATAGTAATATAAAGCAAATTGTGTCGAACAGATCACATTTATAAAAATGTAAATTAGAATTTTTCAACCGATTCAATGCTTTAAATTTGTATTCACGAACTTCTCTACTAGAGCTCACTTTTTATAAATACTAGATTCAGTCATTTGTGACGTAAATGTTTTCACCAGTACTTTGATGTCCGTTATTGATGCATTATTGGTGTAGTTTGTGAATAATAATTCATCGTGCTAATAACATTTATGTAAATTGGCAATAATTGCTAGTTTATTTAATTTTTTATAACAATTTTTAAAAATTAAAATAGATTTATTGTATTGTTCAAAATAAAAATATAAATCACGACGGGGGAGGGGGGTTGGAACAAATTTCTTTTAGCTTTGCAGCTTTTAAAAATTTTAAATATTTTATATTTCACGATTAAACTAGAATATTGCGCATAAAAAAGTCATAATTTAAATGAACGAGATTCTATTTGGTTTTAAACCTCTTTGGGAAATTACAGCTGCAGGAAATTTGAATTTATTCAAGTGATTCTAAAATGTATTAAAAGTTGTTGGTTGTGTTTGATTTTCTAGCGACTGTTCGACTTTGTAAAATTGTTTACAACTACAAGGCAATCAATCCGGTGCGGTTTGTATGCGATATTTCCGTTTTCGAAATTATTTGCTTTTTGATAATAGCTCAAGTTTTACAAACTTTTAGTTAATTTTTTGTTTGTGACACATAGTTATTATAGAATATTTACTAATAATCTGATTGCGGTCGCAAGTGAATAGATGAAAATGGAAATTTATAGATTCACTATTGCCAAACACCGCCAATTTGCTTACGAACCGCTGAAAGCAATAGCTGCCTATTTGAATGGTTTGCTGTCGGTCCATCTAGACCATATTGCTGACTAGATGATTTTTAATTTATAATTCTGGTATCGCATTTTATAAGAACCGGAAGCATTTCATTTTAAGAATCTGCAAATCCAGTAAAAGCTTGAATACCCATCTTCAGGCAAAATTTTCTCCTTGCTCTTACAAAGTAATAATAAACTTTATTTCTTTGTCTGAATTTAATAAGTTTAAAACTTTATTATAGTTTAATGAATTTATGTATCTGCTGATACATAATTTTCGTTTTAAGTTTTATGATCGAAGTTTTTTTTTTCTATTTGCTTTTTATCCATCCCAAAGATTTGAATTATTTATCTATACATATTGAAAAGTAATATTTACTTTACGTAAATATAGCTTTTTTGGTTTGTATATAGAAAATTGTACAAACGGATATTTTCGGGAGGTTTTTAAATTAAAAGGTTCTTAAAGATTGGCTTCTGTGGACCCTAACTATAAGAATTATTACTTTTGTCTGGAGGCTTACAATGTTGTTGCGAAACAGTTACATATTCAAAATTACTCTCGGAATAAATTCTTCAACGAGCATTAAAAATGTAAAGCGCCACAGGCGCTTTAAAATGTTCCAAACGCTTTATGATGGTTTTATAACCAAATAGCAAGCAAAAAACCCCAAAATCAATACCTACTCGTATGTCGGAGTCCAAATTATTTTGATCGTTCAGGTGGAATACGGTCCAAAACCATTAATAGTCTAAATTTATATTCGGCATATCACTAGATTTTCCAGCTGCAATTAGTAGATGGAGCTTGAGGTTTCGCTTTGAATTACATCTTGCAGAGGATAATCACGTCATTCTCTTAGTTTATTTCTTTAATGAGGATAAGGATTAAACACATTCTGCAGACCTTGTTCATAATTGTGCTTCACAAACGTACTCGTTCTTAACGAGTTGTTAAGTGCAGTAACATTTGTTTTCTCACAAATTAACTACTAGACTAGACATATAGAATAGCTAGGACAGATGCTTTCTGAAAAAGCACTTGGCTTCATTTGAAAACATGCACATCCTAATATAATTACATCAAATGTAAATTTCAGATACAAAATTGCATCATCGTCAGTTGTTTGTAAAATGTAATTTTGTGTGGGTAATTAAAAACTTGTTCTGAAGTAGCATATTAAGCTTATTGAATTTACATCAAATCAGAATGGAGTTGAATGCGTAGATTTGAACGCGGTTGAGCTACTTATAACAAACTAATTTGGTAATTGATCCTTCAAACGACATAATTGATGTTAATAGCTTTGTCAAAGCTGGATGTCATCTGTAATATATTTCTTGAATGGTGTGACATATTTCCATTATTTTTCATTTTAATTATGCAGAATCGTCGATTTTTAATTAACGTCAATAGATAAATGATGTTCAGGAGCAAATTTTTCTACTTTTTATAAACATTTTGTTAAAAAACTTCTCTCGAGTTGAATCAATATTATCCCGTTTCAAAGTGTAAAGCGTAATTTTCTAATTTACTTCTTTATAATTGTCTTGATTTTCCATTAGAAGTTTCAATGTAGAAGTTCAGGATTTCGTTAGTTTTTGTACTCCTGAAATTCTTCAGTTGAAATTATTCTTGTTAAGAAATAGTTACAAGATGTAATTAGCGTTAATCAGTGAATTAGACGTAATAGGTATGTAAGTGCACTTCAATAATTATTTTTAAATATACGAGATATTATAGCTAACTTGCCAGTCTCTTTGATATTTCGAATTCTTCTCAGCGTTGGAATACTTAACGGAAAATCAGTCTGGTTGATTTCAATGCTGTTGGAAAGAGTTACCATGTGGCGTCTGACGTCACAACGCCAAATTAATTTGCTAATACTCGCAATAATAAATCGATTTCAATTTAATAATCCAAATAGATATAAATAAATGATCATTTATTGTATTTTGCTTATGAACTATTGCGAAGGGGTATACGAGTGGGAGTTGTAGTTTTCCAAGTTTTAATTTATTTTGTGGTGCCCATTTATAACCTATAACTTGGTCACTCCGCCCTTTCTTTTGACTGAATTGATGGAAGGTTCCCAAGCGAGTTTTATTCAGGATAACTCTGAAATATCTATGTATTTGATTTATCGAATCGGGAATGAATTCATCGAAATCCAGGACAGATGAAGAGTTCTGTGTAGATTATTATTTTTGTTTTATTTTTTTGTAATCTGCGTTTCTTTCTTTCTATTAGGAGTGTAATTATTTTATTAAAAATGAAAATAGAAGCGTAGCAACGAAAAAGTAAGAAAATTGCTACTGATATTAGATTGAAAAATATTTGACTTGCTTTTCATAATTTTTCTATGCTATCTAACAGCATTAGACATTCACAATAAAAACTATCATTGAAATCGTTTTTTTCGTTTTTTTTATATCTAAAGTGACTTTTTGTTATCTACTGTCGTCAATATGAAATCAATGCTTTGTAAGAATGTCTTATTGACAGATCTGTCGATTCGATCTGCACGTTACGAATAAAGCAAATTTTTTTAGTTCTATCAAACAGTTACGTCTTTTATCTTACATCTCTCACTGGGAAGATAGGCAATATTTTCTGTTTATGGTAAATTTCATACATTAAATACTTTAAAACAACTCAATAAAAGCAAAACTGATAGCTTTAAAAAGTTCTATTAAAGGCGAATTGACATAGACAAAAGAAATTATTTGAATTCAGTCAAGCATAAATTTTTGATTTCCACATATATTTTGGATTACAAAAATTTTATAACTTTCGTATATATTTTTTAATTAAATATCGAACAGTTACAATCGATTTTAATGAGCTTTTTAGACCTATAAAATAAAAAATCGGCACTAAAAATAAGATATAATTTCGTAACAACCTGAGGTTTATAATCCATTCAATGAAATGTAAGTCCAGGTCCTCGACTACTGATATTTAATATTTTTTGAAATTATATTCTTTCTTTTTAAAGGATTATTCCTAAGTATCTTATAGTTTAGTGTTTACTTTTTATTAGTTATTGATTGTATCGTATCTGAAAGTAAGAATGGTTTTTAGCGTAGGACGAACTAAGAACTTTTAAAAATTTATTCGAAAGAAAGTACTAATATTTTGTTTCTGAAGTTTTCTTTATTCAACAATTCATGCTTTTGAGTATAAATGTACATGTAGTGGGTGTGGATGGATTTCCATGTAGATGTACATAACATAAGACTAACACATCAACCAAAATTTGGTTGATACTGTCGGAAGTTGCTCTTTTTCCAATTGTGGTTACTGCTGCAGCAGAACTGTTTTTACATAATTTACTTGCATGCGAAATAACAAAACCCCTTGCCTTCCCACCACTACTTTCCCAATTCAAGTCTAAAACAGAGAATGCATAAAACTTTAATTATAATTAAGAATATCCTGCAGTTGTATCGTCAAACGAGAAAATTTAGAAAATTTAGGTGCTCTCCAAAACAGGTATTAATAAAATAATCCACTCCTAGATACAAAGGTGAAAATTTTCTCGAGTTGTGTTTCGGATTCCTCTTTAATCTTTAGATTTCCTAGTTTTCAATTCGTATTTGAATTTTTCTACATTTTTAAATATTTTTTTAGGCTTTTGGTCAATCTTACAAATCCGGCTTTAATGCTATGGCACGAAAAGGTGCCCACTGAGAAAACTGCTCGCAATCACTACCTTCAGATCGAAGATCATCTGCAAAAATACAAGCAGGCTTTCGCCGATAGTCAAATTTGGGCTGTTCTGAGTACCAAATTGGGTAAAATATTAGAAATCGTAAGTTGAACTACCGTTAACGATATAAACTAACATTAACGATTGATTTTCCCTTTTAGGATTACGTCGAAAGGGGCGATGAAAATAGTTTGATTATCGAGAGAATTTTGATTTTAATTAGAAATGTGCTTTACGTTCCTGCTAATCCCGATCTGGAAAAGCGACCAGATAATGATGCCAGCATACACGATCAAGTAAGTTGCCAATTTTGTATTAATTAATGTCTCAGTTGTTGCCAGCAGTATTATGCGGGTCGGTTATGCTTTATTTGATATTTCGTGGTTCAAGCTACGATAATTCTGCGCTTAATTATTAAACATTTGCCTTTTATAATCCTTTCGTAATTTGCAAAGGGGTAGCATGTACAACGCTTCCGAACGAGATGCTACATACTGTTATGAACTTTACTGGTTGTATATTTAGGTATCTCTCTGTTTTTAGGTTCTTTGGGCTTTGCACGAGTCCGGGATGCTCGATATCATCCTATTTATATCGAGTTCGGCGACAGAGAAAGCCTATTATATGCACGTCCTGGAAATTATATCCTTTATGTTAAGAGAGCAGAACGCAAGCGAATTGGCGACTGCAGCTTTGCAAAGGAGCGAAACCGAAAAGATGCGAGACGAAGCTGAACTTTTAGCTATTAAACATCGTGAAACTAACCAGAAACAACAGAAAATTAAGATGTATAATGGAGCTAGGTAATTGGAAATTAGATGTATTAAATTTGAAACTTCCATGTTTTAATGGAATTACTGGGTGCGCCAGTTTTACTTGTAAAAGCGATTTGTGTGCGAGAGTTTTAGTTACGTATTTTCTAATTGCCAATTTTACGTATGACCACACTTTTATTAACTTAAAAAACATAACAAATGTGCGCTTTTAATGAATATTTTGGTTCTCTTTAATTTTTTGTTAAAAAAGTGCTTAGTCCCTTAATTTAATTTAAATAAAAGCTTGTTTAGTACACAGGTTTTCATAAATTTCTCTCATGTTATTATTTTTCGACTTTTGCAATTCGTTTGGAAATAAATTTAATTGTTGCTTTCTGTTTTTGTTCAGGCATTCTCGGTTTGGCGGAACCTTCGTTGTAAAATCGATGAAATCAATTAGTAATAACGAGCTTATTTATCACAAACCTTTAAATAAATTGGAGACATTAAACTTCGATGTTGACAAAAAAAAGCCCAAAACGCCCAAGAATCGCATGCCTGTACAATCTGTTGTATCTGAAAGGCGCTCTGCTTTTAGTATTAGATTATTTCTGAAGGAATTCTGTAGTGAATTTTTAAATGGCGCTTATAACGCTTTTATGTACCATGTTAAAGATAATTTGGTGAGAGCCAAAGCACAATCTCACGACGAGTCGTATTATTTGTGGGCCATGAGGTTTTTTATGGAATTTAACCGACGTTACAAATTTGAAGTTAAACTTGTTAGGTAAGAGGATTTATTATTTTGTATTACTTTTATACAACTTAAAAAATAAATTTCAGCGAAACCACCGCGATCGAATCGTTCCATTTCGTTCAACAGCAAATTGAAAATTACTTCGATACGCTTACTTGTCACAAGAAAAATTTTGGAGAATGGTCTCGGCGTCTTCACGTTGCCCTTCTGGCGTATCGTGAACTTTTTTTAACCGTGTGCGTTATGTCGCAAAGTTCTGATGAGACCGTACGAGATTCGGCGCGAGTTATTCAAAGTAACATATTTTACGTAATGGAATATCGCGAAATGTTGTTTACATTATTAATCACGTTTGACGAACTTAAATTGTCGAAACTTTATCTCAACGATTTATTGGAAACTCAACACATTTTTTTAAAAATGTTCGAAACTTACTGTGATAAATTCGGAAGTGTTGTTGTACAAAAGAAAGCCAAAACCAAAAGAAAGAAGAAAAGAGGTAAGTTCCACTTTCTTATCCCACTTAAAAGCTTTTCGTTTTGTATTTTTATTGACGTTTGGATTTCATTAATCAGGGTTATTTTGTAAAATCGGAAGTGGTGCGGTTATCGCGAAAAGTATAATTTGATCAATTTTCCGCTTGTTTTTGATGTGAGCTTTAGGAAATTATTATGTAGATTCTCATCAGGTGTTACAAGTCTAGACGCCTGATGATTAATCTTAAGGGCTCAAACTGTTTACGTTGTACCATCATCACCTTCAATTGTCCAACAGCTCAGTTCTCTAAAATTAAATTTACTTGTTTCTGGCCAAACAGGTATGTACTAATCCAGATATTCCGATAGTATATGCGTACCTACACTGTTTGAAAAAAAGTGTTAATTTAACATAATTATGTCTTAAAAAGTAGTCCATATAGTCTACTATATTTTTGTGTTATTTTGTCCCTATTTTATAATGTAATTTATATTTCTAAATGTTATGTTAAAATTTTTACCATTTGGAGTAGAGATTTTATTACAATTAATGCGAATACTACCATAATTAATAAAACATTTTATCTAAATTTAAAATTGCTGTTGACTAAATATTAAGTAAATTTGAAACGATTTAGCAGTTTTTAACTGTAGTAGAAGTAATGTTTCTCTATACATATTGACAACATTACCTATTTTCTTGGACAGTCTTTCTAAATTTGGATGCTGGATTGACTGCATAGAACTAATTTTTACTCTTTTCGAGCAGATAATAATTCTTTTCTTAGGTGTCATTTTGTCTTATGAAAAATGTTGTTTTCTTTACTTTTGGGAGGAAATAAAAACTGTTCATATTATTTTCAAATTTTTATTATTTATTTAACAAAAATAGTAAAAGAACGTAATACAAAAAAAAGAATAAAATACGTACATTTGGTAACATTTCATTGAAACAGTAACACTTCTTAATCAGATTAATACCAAGAAATCCATTTGATGAAAAGGTTCATTTTACATTGCTAACATAGGAGTGCATTAATAATTTCTGGAGCCACTGGATGTATTTACTAGAAAGATACACACATTTTAAAATCTAAAATATAATCTATTAATATATAGTACGTACCTTCAATCTTGAGGTTCGCTGGGTTTAATGGTTGTCGCATTTTTTGACACTGAAGAACACCCATGTGCTTCGGTCGCACATATAAAAATGTGTCTGGTGCAGTAACACAACTAGCCATTTCCCAATGTGACAGTAAAATAATAACAATTATTGTAAGAATTAGTATTTAATTCTAACTATCAAGTCGAAACACAAAATGAAAATGAATCAAGTTGAACAACGAACTTGCAAGTATGACTTAAAACGATGACAATTTGAATTTTCATTTGGACATTCTATGTTTAAATGCAGTCAGTTTACTGATAAGAGAATACAAATGTGCTAACTACATGTAAAATGGACTCGTCGAATAAATTCCTGAAAGCTCTTGTGTATTATTGAAAGTCATCTTAACTTTTCAAAATGTTAATGCTTCTATTTTCGTATAGAACTTTTGCTTTTGTCTAATAATTTAGACAAAAACAGAAAAATTGTCTAAATTTTTTTTTAGCATAATTGAGATTATGAGGTAAAAGGTAATTCACCTGTTTTTCTCTGTTAAATTAACACTTTTACGTTTATCTATTCGCATTTTCACATTTTAACATAATTATTTTAAACAGTGTAGTGGCGGTGAGATTGAACTCAAGTTCAAAATAATCTCTCGATAGAGAGCGCAATAATATGTTGCTGCAAAGCTCGCAGTAGTTTTAATCTCTTGCTTCTCTTTCAAATTATTAAAATCTTAAAGATTAAATTACGAGCAAAAGGGGTTCACAAAATTAATTTAAATTTTACCTCAGGAGATACTTTCTGATTAAGGAGGGTTCACACTCATGATTCATAAAATACACAAAATTGCTAGGAAACTTCCGAGATGTAAATAAAAATTATTTAATCATTACACGTTGTATTGCGCCTAAATAATTTAAGGGGGATGTATTTTAAAAGAAAGGCTATTCAATTACCTAATGATGTATACTTGATGTACAGCGAAGCCTCGTAATTATATTAATAATTTTATTGGAACAATCGAATGCTTCCCGTTTTATAATAAAAATCAGCGAAAACAAAATTATTCTGTTGTGTTTGAATTTTGTCGATTTAGTAAATACGATCGTGCATGTTTTGCACCACATCATCAATATTTCAATGTTTAAATGAAATTAAGCAACTGCAGCAATATATCCAACTTTATTTCCAAATATTGAACGTATTTTTAGCAATTTTTGTTCATTTGGTGTTTGCTGTATTTTATATTTACTTTGGGAGTATCAATGCGTCTCAATCTAACAGGCGCAGCTGTAAAAGTTCGTACTTGCTTCTTCAATGTTTCTTTGGCCGGGAATCGGAGAACGCGTCTATTAATTTTTCATCATAGTAGCTAGCAATACCTACTTCCAGATAAAAAAAAATTAGGTTGTGACTATGCCGGGATTCCGTCCTTTAAATTATTTAAAAGTATACCAGAAAAAATACACTTTTAGAACTCAAAACAAACAATTTTTTAATTTTTTCAAGTTGGTTCGTTAGCTTTACACGAACTTTTCTTATTTACTGTTGAGCGAGGGTGAATCAATAGCATGGAATTTTTAGACAGTTCAGGAACGATTCCTACTTTCTATTATAACGGATGAGAATGAAAATGATGCCAATCCAAAGATATTTTGTTACCGTTCCTGTAGACATCCAACACTTGATATTCGCGCTTTAATTATTTGTCAAAATGCAAAATAAAATAAGCGTTTTAAAAATATACTTTCATTGAAAAAAAGGTTATTATTTTTTTATTATAATAATCATTTTTTATTATAATTTATTATATGTTGTTAACAGTAGCACTGACTGGAAAGTAGCTGTGAGCGGCCCCGCCCACTAAAACAAGTGCTGAAACTATTTACGTCGGGTACACGTACCGTCAACAGAATGAGGAATTATATATAGTATATTAATTGCGATGTCCAAATATGTAAAATGGTTTAAATTTAAGAAAACCTAATTATTTACCTTATTTTCGGAATATCCATCCTCTTTTGTTTTTAGCATGAGACTTTTTAACTTAATTACTTGTGATGTTGAATAATTAAAAGCAATAATTTGTCAATTTTAAAAATTTATAATTTTATCAAAAAGTTAAGCAAAATTTTATCTTACAAATACACAGCTAAATAAATTTTATGTAACATTTGAATTTCAAAATTTGATGTTTTTGATCATCATCCGTTTACATCGGTTTACCAATAAATCAATTCCGTCTTATTGCAATTTTGATCTTATTTAAATTTTAGTAATTCTTTCAACCACCTAGACAAAGTTGCAATTTTGATGGCAATTAATACAAATTTTATAAATAAATTTTATCGTGGTTTCAAATTTTACGAAAAATGAATCGTTCGTGCACTTAAATTGTTCTCACCCATAATTAGAAGTTTTCATTTGTTTGTTGTTGTTTCCATTTACCATTTCACCTTTTGTGAGAATCTGGCGTTCATACGTTGCCTTACTCGTTCCTGCTATTGCTGACGATTATCTTTGGTCGTGAATAATTGTGGTTTTACTTTCTGTTGAAAAGTATTGGCACAAGCACTCTTACTCTGAATTTGTAATCTTCAGGTAAGTTAAATCTTTCAATTGTACTTGTCAATTACAATTTTAAATTCAAATTATTTAAACTTTTGACTCTGGGATTTTAAATTTTCGAACTTGACGAGTTGACGGTTTTACCCAGAATGAATTATTTCACCAATTTTTCTCCCTCCTTGATTTTTGTAATTTTGAAAACTTTTATTCTCCCACTTAATTTTGGTGGGAATGCAAAGTCTCACACTACGCATTTGTTTTGTTTTATTAGACTTTTATTTTTACACTCAAATTAAATAATTGATTGAATTCTCATCGACTTCATTGATGATTATTGGCATTTGTCTTTTCAACAACTTCTTCAACAACTCAACTCAAAATTTCCTTAACTGTGCTTTTATACTTTGATTTAATCTAAAAAATATGGAACCGAATTATTCATCACCACGGATATTCAGTTAAAAGAAAAATCTCACATGCTTAAAACAAATTATCTACTTGAATGCTTTTAAATTAATTTCTGTTTTTTTAAATATTATTTACAACTTAAGATGCTTATGCAAAATGAAACATGACAATATATAGTTATATATAGGATAGTTGACATGATTGACAGTAGAGCTTTTATTGATTTCGCAGCAAAAATTTGTATCATATCATAATTTTTTTGAAACCACCCTATATATGTCTGGTGTATGATTTGTAATATTTCAAAATTTTCTTATTTTATCGGCAATAAAACTACCAAAAAAGTAGTAAGCAATTCATTTTTAAACTTTTCTAATACCAATTTTTCATTTTATTGCATTGTATCAGATTGATTTATCGAATGAAAATTCATAAACCGTATTTTCAGGTGGCTTAAAGTTTAATATAAAATATATTTTTGTACATAGACCCATGTATCACTCTTTTGAATTGGCTAAGTAACTGGAGAAGGAAAACGAATCATGAAATTTTCCTTATTGTATTTGTATGCCAAAAAAGATTTTGCGATTGCTTGTGAACAATTTTTTGTGTTGCAGGATTTATGGCAGTTCCCTCGAATAGTAATGTTAAAATTCTATTTTTTGTTAAATTTAAATTCTATAGATGTTCCAATTTCTACTGTTAGCTTAATGAGGCTGTTCGTGCACTTGGAAGTTTTCCAACTCAATTTTTTTAGTAAGTCATTTTGGTTGCAATAAATGAGACATTTATAAATTTTATGCACAGACTGTTTGAAATTGTTTTTCAAATGAAAATTTTTGAATTAGTTGGGCAATTTTTTAAGCTTACATTATTCGAACGAAATTGTACGGGAAGTTAGTTTATGACATTTTTATTGTTTTGTAAATTTCCACGTGAAATATTCATTGTGCGTACGGGGAATGAACTTTATTTTTTTTGAATATTTGCAGACTTGTTAACTTTTGTAACTAAGCGTACCGATCAAATTATACTGTTTACTTTAAAATTGAACCACTTTGGTTGGATGAACGCGTATTCATCAAATAACAGCCCCAACAATTAAACTTAAAATCTTTTGTTCTAGCTTCTGTGGTAAACAATTGCACCGTGCATCTAAATTAGAGATTGTCTGAAATTCCGAGTTTGTTTCGCTGGAAATAAAGTTTTAAGTTACTACTTATTATATTCTTCTTTTGAAGGATTTTATAACTTGGTGTATTTAGTTTGCCACAGAAAACGCTGGGTAATTCCGTAATGAATTATTTCAGCTGTAGAAAACAGTTTAGAAGTGTTGCTTTAAGTTTGATAAATGAAATTTCTACTTTATATTTTATAGCTCCTGCAGTCACAGTTTCTGTACCAGAAATTAATCTGGAAGAGGAGTGGGATGAGGCGGCGCCCCAACTGTCCGCAGTGCTTGAGGGTATTACACAACCACCCTCTAATGTGGTGCCCTTTGATGCCGCTTCCGATGTACCCATAGACGAACAAAAGTTTGTATTACGTTTTATTTCGCTTAATTAATTGAATTTGGCCAATTGGCTTCATTAATTATTATTTATTGCTCTATTTATTTAGATCCGAAGCCATGAGAAACATACAACTGCATTTGAGGCAGAGGGAATTTGAAATGGCTCTTGGCCTTCTACGTGCTGCACGGTAAGCATTTTCTTAATTTAAAAAATAAATGGAAGATATTTACTCCAATACCTAAGCTAATATTATTAGTGGTATTTCTGTATTATAAGATTAAAATGCCATCCCATCCGCGTCCGGACTGTACAGGGACGATACTGTGATGGATGCTATATTGCACAGCTGTTTGGTTAGCTTAGTTCAGAATTACCCGGCATTTATTTTTTTAAGCGATTATTATCGATATAATTGCAAATTCAGGTTAGAAGGTATCAATATATTGATTTTCGGATATTATACTATGCACACCATAATAATAAAATGGATAATAATGTTTAGAATCTAGAATGGTGTATACTCTGTAATAGCGACGTTGTAAGCGAGGTTAAAACTCAATTACCGTCGAGGCAAAGGGTCATTTGCCATGATATGACATAACTTTAGAGAAGTGTTATTGTTGCACGTTATTTGCCGTGTCAGCAATAATTTATTTTATGGATCACCTCGTTTGCGGAAAATAAATTTTTTATATTTAGTAAGTTTTAGGGCGAAGGGTTGCGCTCGCCACTTGCTCGGAGCTTTTCCGTGTCGCTGAATATATTTATTCAATTAGCGAATTTCGTCCTTTTTTTTGCTATATCAAATTTGATTTTAATTTCGTGTTAACATTCAATAATTTGTGTTTGGTTAGGTCTGGATAGGAAAATTTGCAGAAGTTTAAATTGAGTGTTTGTTTTAAACGCATTGTTTCTGCCGAGTTACTCTGGGTAAATTTTAAATTTAGATTAAATTTACACATACTGAGTTTAATTCTTGTATTAATATATAATTTGGTACGGTTTTGCTTTGATTTTCTTGTCGTAAGAAATGTGTAAATGTTGTAAGTAAACATTCAACCGTAGTTATATCATTGTGATTTCTCGATTTGTAACCGTTTGCTCTGTTTTGGCTCAACTTCATTAAACTGTGTAAATAGTGACTATTAACTCGCGAGCCTTCTTGTTTAAACAGGTAATTACCATAATATTATACATGTTAGTGGTTTTATTGCATTTACCGAAACTGACTCTTGTTTTGATTTATTCTAATTTAAACTTTCGGTTATAAATCTCAAACTTTTATACTTAACCTACATGCTGTAGATTTATATTATGAAAGTTTTTTAACTTCCGAGTTGGACTTATTGTTAGTACAAAATACCTTTGTTGAATAATTACTAAACGGAAATTATGAATAAAGTTGTCTACCTAAATTAACTCCCACATTGCAACAATAACTTAGTTTTCTTAAAAGTTCTGCTTTAATTTTACGAACAAGAAACTTATTATTAGTTTATAATTTTCGAACATCTCTTCTTACACTTTATCGCCAATTTATCTTGGATTTTTCCCCAAAACATTAATGAAATACACTTTCATACGAGCTCCCAATCAAATAAGTTAGCTCATTTTAAAAAACTTTTTCTCAACTTTTTTTAAACCCTATAACGAATACTTTTGGAGAAAATTATGACGTATTTTAATAAATGTAAGTTTCCAACAACTTAAGAAATCGCTGATTAATAACACGTTTCATTAAAATAATAAATAGGAATTCTTACGATGTAAGATTGCCGATTGTCTGTTTAAATTGCTAAAATATTCATTTCATTATTATTCATTCAACTGATGCAATGCTGGTTTCGTATATTCGAAACTTTATTATTTTTAATTCCACGCAATATGGCAACTCCCCTAAGTTAAACGGTTTATATTGTATTCGCCTCCTTCTAAAGTAAAGATCCTGATTTTAAGGGGGTCGGGATGTAATACCGGAGAAATATGAAAAATATTGAGTGGAAAACATATTAGTGCAAGTTACTATAGCTACTTGAGGTCAACAAGGTTCTCTACACATCTCTTGATGCAAAACATAATGCAATATGCAGCAGTAAAATGTAATCGTAAACATTTTATCTCCAAAAGAACTACTTTCCAGCTTCAACTGAAAATGTTACATTTGAGTCGATTATTTTTGAATCCCTCAGAGCATTCGCACAAGAAAAGGTAGAAATTATAGTTTGTTTTTATTGGAAGGTTTTTGCAGAACACAGAGCGATGTAAAACCGCATTTCTACATCTATTAGTATAATACAATTTTTTCCATCTTTAGTTAAATTGAAATGAGCCATTAACTTAATAATTTCCTCTTTGCATTGCAGGAATCTGAGTGTTTTCTCTTTATGTTTTTATATTGCAGAAAAGCGCATAGAAACTTGAAGTGGTAATTATCTTCATTAGCAACGAAATTTTTCCATTTGTTTAATTCGAATTTTCTTCTCCTGCATAATCATCGGAAAATTGCTACGTTCAACTTGGCCGGAGGAGTGACTTCAATAAAAAAAAATTTAAATTCAGATTTTTATGAAATATTATTTCTACACAAAGGGGACGCAACATATAATTTTATATAAAAAGTGAGGAAAATTCAATTATATTGATTCATGGTTACGGTGAACTTTGAAAGGGCAAGAAGGTATTTGAAAACCAAAGGGTATCGAACGGAAAATCTCTAAATCATTCTATAAACTTACTACGAAATTGTTTTTTCTTTTACTTATCGAGATTCTTTGGTTGCATTATTTTCATTTTCATGGTTATTACTTTAAAGGATTGCAGTAAATGAAGATGGAATATTAAACGGCGTTACGAAAAGAGAGACTTTATTTAGAATTTGGTGTTACGGAAATAATTTTGATGGAAACAAATTAAAAGCTTCAATTAATAATTTAATTTTGAAATTATTCGTATTTGCTGTAATCCTTCTAGTCTTATCTAAGGAATTTTAGTTCCAAATTTTCTACATTTTATTTTTTAATTAACCTTTCACGAATTTTGAATAGTAAAATTAATCTTGATTACACTCATAGTACTCGTCACCACACCCCTATCAATAAATTATGACACGTACTTGTACTAAAGGTCCGACTTCATTGCAAAACATTCAATAATTCTGTGCAAAATTGAATATTGGATGGGATGCTGAGTAACGAAGATAAAACGGCAGTTTTATGTTTTGAAAGATAATTAAGTATTCCATGAACCGACGTTACAGTGGACCTCCTATCCTTACCGTTGAGGTAAAAATATTTAACCAGCTGTTAAATGGTTTGTAACCAGTATAACCGCTTTTCCAAGATGGAGCAGTGCGATTTCTATTTGATGCATAGAATTTTGGTGAATTCAATTGTTAATGTAACACATAAATTATCCGTACAAGATTACGATGGGTTATAAATTTTGAAATTGATACGGGAGGATGCAAAATCGTAATATCATAAATTTATTGACCGGGGTCAGACTATATAATATTAAGGCAAATGTAATTTTAGATTAAGTTTAATATGATCAAATTTTATAAACGAAGTTCATCGAAAGTTGAGTGTAGTTTTGTGGGTACTGTTAAATTTTCAAATCTCATGATTTTTTCACGTGGCTGATGGTTTTGCGCTTGTGGATTTTTTAAAATTCTCCCAGGATGTAGTTTTACGATATACAAAGCTTTTAACCACATGGCGGCTAGCCCGGTAAATAGATCCTTTGCTAACTCTTGCTCAAGGGATAGACTAAACAACCATCTCCTCTTCAATCTATGGAATATGTTGATTTTATCTCTACGCAACTTAATTATCAACCAAATAACGATAAAGCAGTAATCACCGAAAAAATGGCAAAATGTGGTTTCCTACTGAAAGGAAGGAAATGGGTCAATTACCGCAAATAACAAAGCGTAAAGATTCGTTACAGTCTTAAATTTAATAAAAAAATTTCCATATACAAATTGGAGCGATGTATTTGGGCTAACTTTTCAAACTTCAAAGCTAATGTAAGATTTGTGAAACAATTGAGGACAACGTAAGTTATAAAAATAACTTTTTTGGATTATATTATACCGTGTACACGGTTATTAAAATGATAGAACTTAGTAAATTAATAATATCGGTTCGGCATTTAAAACTGTCACCCTCTAGATTATTGATTGCCACCATTAATGATAAAACAGGGTCACAGATCCTCACACACTTGCATTTTGCCAGCGTGGTAGGGTATGGCATAAACTTTAATAGGAACAAGGTTAAAAAGGACTGAAAGTGTCAATGTATAGAAGAACAATAAATTAATAATAAAATAATGTTAATATTGCTGTAAATAAAACCAGTAGTGACACTTTCGGTGCGGAGCATGCTGTAAATAAAACAAAACGAATAAAATTCTGGTATTTTCAGGAAAACACTAATATTGCTCTTTTTTTTATATTTTTTGGCCATTGACAATTAATTTACTAGTAATAAAAAAGTAGAGGAGAGTGACTGACCAGTGCAGCCTTAGGACCGTACAAATAATTGAGAAGTTATCACTTAGGTGAAGTTAGGACTTCAAAATGAATTACTATGCATTGATTGCAGACTTACCTTTAATCGCTGTTAAACTAATAGATGAAGTGCGTTTTTAAAGTACTTCAGTGCCGCCCACTCGTCGCCGGCAGTAAAGTAAAACAATTGCTGTCACAAAAAGCGAATTGCGAATATTGAAGGAGATCGATATAAGGAGAGCACCGCGTTGAGGGTTCTTCATGTAATTTTTTTTCTTTCGAATCAACGTCTAATCACAGCTAATCTAATACCTGCCCCACGTTGGGCGCTGGAATTTTGAAATGTCCGAAAACAGCAGTTACTAATTTGCAGGAGTATATTTTATCCCGCTATACGTAATAAAATGATAGTGGCTGTAATAATAATGGCAAATTAATTAAATTACGACGCGAATTTTCAATTACCAGTATTACTTGCATTATTTTAATTGCATGGTTTTATTTGTCGAGCAAGCGGAATTTTAAAAATTTATAATAATACAAACGTACCTATACGTTAAGGGTCATAATTTATATGAAACGAGGTAAACTAACAACAACGTTCGAATAAAGTCGGATAAATTTGGCCAATTTAAACTGAAAAGTAACCACTTAAATACCGAATGTAACCATTATACCTTTGGGTTTTGAAGTTTTCGCAATTTACTTGAAAGTTTTTAATTTTCCACATGGTAAATGCCAAGTTTCTCTTCTTGAAAGTCCGTAACTAATAATTGCATAAACATTTTAATTTTCAGCGAAGTGTGGCCCGAGAACGATTCGTTTGGAGGTCTATTCATTTCGCCGGAAGAGGAGCTGATGGCACTGCAAGAAATTTTTTTCGCCAATTTGGGAGGTAAGTACACGGTTTTTTAATCAGTTTATTTTTATTCTCATAATAAGCCCTCTTGTTATGTAAAATTTTCTAGTAGAAGTAGCTTTTGAATAATCAATTTTTTAAGACATAAAAATGCTTTTAAAACGTTCACGATACAGCGTAATTGAAATTGAAAAAGTTTGGTAATTTACCGTAAAAACGTTTTAAGATAAATGTAATCTACTAGCAATGAGGAACAACCGGTTTCGGTTATTATCAAGTGATTTAGAAGAGCTTTTTGGTGGTTAAAATATTGCGTATATGGCTCAATACGTATTTTAGGATTTACTGCCTTACAAATTTTGGTATAGGAATGGGATATACCGCGTCGTCCTGGAAGTTGATATATTTTCCTCTGGCGAATTAACTGTCACACATCTGACAACTGATTTAATATCAACTCAAATTGCGGGATATACTTTTACTATCAAAAACTTGGATTAATTTGCCGTTGACGAATTTTATATTTGAAATGCTCGTTTCGGAACTTTACAAGCTCTACTCGCATATTTTAATCAAGTAGTCGCACTAAGGGAGAATATTTTATCATTTCTATAACTCGTCTCCACTCACTTTGGGAAGTGTATTAAATTTGAATTGAAAAACAGGGAATTGATTGCAACCGAAGAGTAACGAAATGATATTCGCTTGAACGCGCGAGATAGCAGTTAGCAATCCCTTAGGGCATTGCGATGAGTGGATGCTGACATAATAAATACATCGATGGTATGTAAACTATGTGTTGTATTAAATTCCCATTCCTTACAATGATGGAGCTTTTTCCTAATTTGGATTTTGTTTATTGTCGACGACTTTATCGGGGAATTGATGATTTTGCATAAATAATTTTGGGCGCGATGGCTTTGAATCAATAACTTGCCCTCGTAGCAATTTATCGGGAAATGGTTAACGTTACGTATTTAAATTTATATTGTGGTTTCGAAAAGGCAAACAATTTCAAATTAATTTTGAGCACCTAAATGCCAATTGGCAAAATTGTTATTTCGGAATCGATTTTGCTTTTCTAAAGGCAAGAACTAAATTAAAAGTTGCTCTCGGTGTGTATTTTACCTTAAGCATATCGCTGTCCACTATACCTGCAGAGTATGTCATTATTAATTTAAAGCGAGGGTGGTTTGGTGAAGCTTTAACAAATGGAGTTTAATTTTCAATTATAAGGGAGCAATTCTCAGCCATGCATATTTTAAAAATAATTACCGTTTATGAATCCGTTATTAGTGGTTTCATATAAGCTCGAGTGAGCTAACTTAATGGTTAAATAATCATAACTTGTCGGTTTATTTTATGTTCTAATGTATACATTTGTTCCCCCGTATATCGATTTTTCTTTAATATTCAACAACCGTTTTTCCATTACGTATTGTAAATATTACAAATGAGCGGGCGAGTGTAGGCGGGGTATCGCCAAACTGCATTTTCTTTACTCGAAAAATATCGACTCGACATACCAAATGCATATCACATATATGTATGCTGAAATAAAATAACAAAGATGTGTTTTGATTTTTAAAAATCACATTATGGTCCGTGTAATGCATTAAAATTTTAAAATCTGCCCTACTTCCTTTTAGAACTTCGAGAAAGAAAAAACACGATTTTAAAATTACGTTTATATTTTTCATTTTCTTACGACCTATCACAATACATCGAACATTTTTGGCAAGATATAAATATAAATATAATGACATTTATTTACAATGAATAGCAAACTTTACATTTTTGCGCAGATAAAATATAAGATTTATTTTTTCGTATGTAAATACGCCACTCTTTTCTTAACACAGAAATCGAAAAAGCTATTTGAAAAAAAAACAAGTTTAAAAATCTTATCTTGTTAACATTACATATGAATACTGTGTTTCAACAACTAAAAATTTTGTTAATGCGCTTTTGGGAAAGCACAAACTTATTTAGATTGTTTCGTTATTAGTTAGTCGAAAGGGTGGCACATTTAATATTACACGACACGGTTTAATTTTCTTGTGTTCGTCATTCATTTGTGTAAAATATAATCGTGATTGGTACAAAAATTAGTTTTACAAATTTCATCATGTTGTATCACATACACTGGTGTGTTGCATTTTCAAGTTACCGAATCGTAAAGAGCGGTTCTATCCTCGTCGGGATATCGCATGTGTCACCACAGTTCGGTGACGCTTGGTAAACTGCTTACCTCGATATCCTGCTGCTGAAGGCTCCTTCTGCGTTTTCGGAACTTACACATTATCAACGTCATTGTGGTCACTGCGCCTAAAATTCCGACCAACAACATTAACATTCCGACCTGAATTATATCTTTTTTGTGGTTTTGTTCTCTAAACATTGACATTTCTCCTGTTCTTTCGGTTGCATTTTCTCCCAATTCCAGAGAATCATTTTTCTCCTCGAAAGCATCTTTCACCGGAAGCGTTTCGTTGCTGTTGTTGTCTCCGTGCTTTACTACTACCCGATTCTCATTATTAAACGAGCTTTTCTTTGAGGAGACGAATAAATTTTGAGCCATCTCTGTCTCGACGTTCTCTCGCTGAGGTTTATTAGAGAAGAAAGTGTTCAGTTCATTTACGTTTTGCAATTTAGCGGTTTTTTTATATTTTATTGAGGAACTTACGTCTCTCACGCCGTTTTGTAACTTACCAGACGTTTCGTTTTTAATGCTTTTCACATATATCCTACTTTTTATTGATGCGTCCTGTTGTGTTGTATAACTTGAGTGGTAAGTGGTTGGCAGGGTAGCTGAGAAGTGGGTGAAGTTCTGTTTATTTGACAGGTCATCATCGCTCATAACGTTCGATTTTGTAGTAGACAGCGGGATAGCGGAAGCAGTAATTCCATCAGGAAATTGTGAACTTTCTTTTATAATTTCGCTTTTTGAAGTAGATTTAATTATCGTGAAATTTTTATTCTCTTCGACAGCATCTTTTGAAAATAACAAAGATGAATTTTGTTTTATCGTTAGCGTTGGTTTTCCTAGGGTTTTTCTACCGGGGGTAATCGTTTTATAATCTAATTGCGTTACTGATTCTATTTCTTCCAGATCTATTAGTAGCGTTCCCGATATTTCGGGGGGCGCGGAACAAGTTAATTTTCGCGATTCGGTTTGATCCTGACGTCTCATCCATTCGGCCAGCCAGTGTAGGTCTGTGCAATTTAACGAATTATTTTCTAGTTTTAAAATTCTTAATTGTGGAAGAAAGTGCAATAAATCGAAACGGAGCCGCTCTATTCCGTTATCGGACAAATCTAATTCCTGGAGTTGTTTCGATGCCATTAACGCCGCCGTGTCGGCCAAGAATTGCTGGCTCAAACTTGGGCTATTTGCCATATCTAGGGTAACTAAATTTTCAGGTGACGACAACGGAAATGATACATCTTGAGCTGGCGAAATTACGTTTAGATTAGAAAGGCGAAGTACCTGAAGTTGCCAAGGTCCTGATAGAATTCCTGCTGGTAATACATTAATGGGGTTTTGCGATAAATCTAACGTTGCGAGAGCTCCCAACTGACTAAAAGCACCCTCTTGCACCACTTTAACTTTATTGTCACTCAACAAAAGTACTTCTAAAAGCGGCATTCCCAGAAGATCACCGGGTGAAATTTGTTCAATTTGGTTGCGCTCCAGATGCAAAATTTTCAGTCTTTCAGGTAAATTATGGGGAATGGAGCGCAATTTGTTGTCGGAAAGATATAAAATTGAGAGTACTTCTAAGCGACCTAGCGCATCGTCTTCGATTTCTTCCAGTTCGTTCGACGTAAAATCGAGAAGTTGTAAAAGTGGATAAGAGTCCAGGTGACCGCAGCTAACCGTCTTAATTGAGTTACCGGCAAGTCGAAGGGTTCTTATAGAATGTGTAAGCGCAGCTGGAACTTGTTTTAGCCCAGTTCGTGACGCGTCCACTGTCTGCAGGCGTTTTCCAGGTCCCACGAGAAGCGGAGGCTCACGTGACCCACCGAGTGCCGGATTCCCTGCTAACAATAAACGGGATAAACTCGGCAATTGTAGACTGCCTGGAGCAACATGTGCCAACCGATTCCAAGATACGTCTAACTGCTGTAAGCGCTGCAGGCTGCTGAGGCAGGCTTCGTCGATCGCTTGTAATAAATTGTTGCTTAAATTCAAATGCTGAAGAGTGGACAGGGGAACAAAAACGTCACTACTGATTGTTGATAATTTATTTGACGATATGTCTAAGCACTGTAATTTTGACAAACCGCTAAAAGCATTTTCGGTTAATGTATCTATTACGTTTGCACTTAAATTTAGCACTTCGAGTGATGTTAAGGTTGTGAAAGGACCGCTCTCGATCATTCGGAGGCTGTTACTTGACAAGTCCAAAACTTTCAAGTAGGTTAGATTGAAGACTCCTTTTTGATTCGATAAATACTTTACTTTGTTTCTAGATAAGTCTAAAGATCGAAGGTTTTCCAGACCTCCGAAACTGACATTCGATAAATTAGAAATGACACAATCGACAATTTTTAGATAGAACAGACTGGGGAGGCTTATCGAGTGATTGGTGGAATTCAAAAATTGCACTGTGATATTGGCCTTTGAAAAGTGTTCTAGAATTAAATTGTTGTTTGCATGGATTGGAAAAATATCGGTCACGTTGATTTCACTTTGGCATGAGAGAGCGTTGATTGTTTTATTATTTTGGTGGTTGTGTAATTCAAAAACACATTTGCACGAAATCGGAAAAACTTTCTCATAATTAATCATAACCATAATCAAAGCAACCAAAAGACGCATGGTCAATTATTCACATACTTGTGTTGAGCTTTTGGTATCACTAAACTTTGAGTAAAAGTTGCTTCGGGAATAGTTTATGGTGTTTAATGCACGTGCGCATTTTTGAATAAATTTGTTACATGTATTTCATACGAACCCGACTGTATAACACCGATGCCGGCTGCTTACTGGCATCTGAACGTCGCGACGCCTGACTTGGTCGGGGTGCGCGTCGGGTTGCGCCTGTCAAAATTTGTACTATAGCATTTTAAATGATACTTTCGTTATTGCCTTGTCTCGGATAAACAAACATTAATATAAACTTCATTTCATAAAAGGAGAAAACGTTTCGGATATACGAAAACAATGAAATTTTAGTTTACTTTAATATTTGTTTCTTTACAATAATGTATCATGGCTTCATAGCCGTCAGACAAATTTCATTAAATTTAACAGTGTTTGTCATATTTTATCAAATATAAAACATTACATGCTTTTCTTTTTATTGTCACTTGGAAAAATTGAATTTCCTCGCGGAATCGATAAATCGATTAAGCATGCAAATCTGTGGAGAATCGCAACAATTTTTGTTAAGACTTTTATCGTCGGGCTTCGATCGAATTTCTAATGATTAATTAACTGTTAGTTTTAAAGTGACGAGGGTATATTATTACCGAAGGGTAGTTATCGATATTGGCTATTTAATGCAAGTCGTGTCGTGGGGTTAAGTAAATATGTAATCCTTTCAAGGAGCGAATTCCATCCAATTCCGATCTTTTAATAAGGACAGCTTTCTCAACCAGATAGATGCATCCGCGTTTATTCTCTTGGTGAATAGCAAGAGAAAAACCCGAGTTTAGTTTCCATTGAAAAGTTACGCAGGACATCAAAGGTATCTGTGCAAAGAATTTCTAATTAAACTTGTAAATTTCAAAATTTTCTACAGAACGTCACTTTATTGATTAAAGTCATTTAATTATGGAGATCCATTTAGGTCGTTTGTTATGTAATTTGTTACCGCAGTGTTTTAATTTATTAATTTGTAAGACTCTTCGCCAGTTCCAGTTATATCTGAAAACGGTAAAAAATTAATTAAACGACTTTTTGTTCCTAAATTATCCTAACCAATAATGGCGGTGCTCTTAAAATTTTTGCAATGTTCCACTCGAGTTGGTTTGAATTATTAATCTTTTTGCCAGAAAAATTCAAATGTATTATTGGAACTGCATTGATCTCTTCGGGCGTGGGACCGTCTTTTTTTTAGACTTTCCAACTTTCTTCATAAATAAAAATTTAGTCTCGGCTTTGTATTCAAAAAAGTCGTGAAAATATCTAATCCTGATAAATTCTTTATAAAGTTTTATCATTGAAGGTTAATACGGTTTTCAGTTGTGTGCCATTTGCCTTTTTGCACGTTTATAATTTTATTTTTCGTTATAAGAAATTTAATCTCCTCAGAAAAACTTAACAGTTCCAGTTCAGCTGCTTACATAATACCATTTTTAAACAGAACTTATTAGTCTACACTTTTTAATATAATAAATGACTTTCATTCCTAGTAAGTGCCATCCCAGGCTTTTTCATATTTTAAATTATATAGGCATAATGCATTATTATAATTGCTATTAAACGACATCGCTACTTTATAAAATTAAGTTGTGAATTTTAAATCGGATAATTTAATTATTGTGTTTTTTCGGCAAGGTATCCCACCAGCAGATCAAATGGGACTTCTTAAAGTCGGCTTTATCTCGATCGAGAAGTTATAAAAACTTTTGCACCTTGAAACAATGAAATCAAAGTAAGAAGTCGCAAAAGTAGAATTCACTGAATTTAAAACACATCAAACTGTGAGATGATCTTCAATCGAAGCAACAGGAAAATATGCATTGCCATGCGGAAACATGTTGGAAACAACTTTCAAGAACAGCTGTCATAGAATATTAGACAATGTTTGAGCTTTCGTACGTTAGGTCTGGTTTTTCCCATGCAGATTTACCAGGATCGGAAGCGACGGAAAGGATATTTCGTCATTTCAACTATTCGAAGAAACGTTTTTGTTTGCGGAAGAAGCAGATTTGCACAACGCGGTTGGCTATAGTGTACACCAGTGCAGCAAATGTAAATTAGACCAAATTAATTGGCAATTCTGTTGGCCAATTAATTTCTTCCTTGTACCTTGTTGGGTCTCATCAATTATCCTAGTAAAAAGTCCTGCCTTCATTAAAATTGCATAAAGTGTAAGTGGTAGACATATAAAGTTTATTTTGTTGGCTAATACCCAGGTTTTATTTTGCCTTTTTCAAACTTATATTAAAAATTGAATTCTTATTTAAAAAAAACTTTCTTTTAAATAATTTAAATTATAAAACGATATGGAAAAGTCTGCGGGACGTAGGTAGTACTCGTGTCACTGCTATATGCTGTCTATTATTACTACAAAGCGGCATTATATTAAACTTCATAATTGTATTTTTCTTCAAAAATTCCTCATGTTGTATTTTCTACTTCTAAAAATTTTGAATAAATGCTATTTTATTGATAAAATAATGTAAATATAAAATTCATAATTTTCAAAATATTTGCACATATTTGAATGTGAAAATAAGCAGATTGAGGTTTTGCCGCTTACTGCATGTAAACGACAGGAGTTTCCCTTTTCGTCTTTTCACTTCTGGTAGTATTCAATTTATCGTGTACGTTCAATAATCTTGTTCATTATATTTATAATAATATCGAACAGGCCATATTTTAATTTTTACGATTTCCTGAACAAAAATTTAGGGACAATTTTATATTTTCACTTTTCTTTTTACTGCGAAAAAAATAATAAACTGGACCGGCTGGTTGAAAATTTTCTTTTGGAATCCTTGGTTTGGAATTATGTTTTTTTAAATAAATCCTTGTGCGTCATGGTTTGTTCAATTTCGAAACAATCGTTTTACGTGGATTAATAAAAATTCTGTATCGGCTATATCGGATTCGTCACGCTTTGCTTTATTTATAATGTAAAGCGATAATCCTTCGCGTTTTGTATTTTTTTTGTATATTAAAATATGTATGTATACTCACATGCAGATTCTCACTATCTAAAGGTTTGTGTATTCGGTCGCATACGCTTTATTTATTAAAAGGAAGGATTTTGTGTTTGAATAGGTCTGAAAGCGGACATATATTTAATTTTTCAGACTTTAGTTACAAAACGCAATATTTTTTCACGTATGCTTTTGAACACACATTTGCTATAGAAAATGTTGCTTGTTGTAAGGATTTAGAAGAGTTGTTAGCAAGAGTAATATTTCATATTCAAGTCGAAATTGCTTTTTTGAGGTTTAGACGTTTAATTGAAACTGGTAGTGTTTTGGGCGATGTTAATAATTTTTGATAAATGTGTTATTTCTTGGTTAATAAAGACATATTGGTTAGATAGCATAAGGTCATTACATTTAATGAACAAGATGCTTACTACAAGACATATGCGTAGGTGATCTATCACTAACATCACATTTATCATCCGACACTTGCACTGAAGATGTGCGTGCCTCAAAATAAGGGTGATTTAATGGATTTAATGTTATCTCGTCTGATGGGTGATGCGAGGCAATGATGCTTTCTAAATGAAGAACGAGAAAATTTACTCGAGCCAGCATGGTACTGCAGACAAAATTCTTACGCTTGCCTACCCTTCGGAATCGTTTTTAAATTTCAGCCGAATTATTGCATACTTCATTTGCTATTTTTCAATAGGCTCTAAAGTGAATTTAAGTTACCAATTGAAAATTTTGTTTCATATTTTTTAAAGCCGTAATGATTTTCATCTCGTCTCAAATTTAAAGGTGCATTACTCTTGCGCCAGTTAATTTAACACAAATTAATTAACCATTTCATTAACGTACTTTACAATGTAATTAATTTTAAATTAATGTATGCTGTCTAAGAAGTTTCGAAATGTAATTATCGTTGCAAATTTCCAGCAAATTTTTATTCCCTAAATTAATTTCGCAAATCACTGATAAATAAAGTTTTCTCTAAAATAAAAAGTCTCCTCAAATTGATTTTGGCGCACATTTTTACGGTTAGTTTCCGCGCTTAATCAATCTTATTCTTTTTCAAGTTCAATATGGCCTATTTCATGTTTGACTGACCGATGATTGTCGGTTCAAAATCCCTGCATAAATTATTAGACTGGTTTGTTCCGATGGCCATTTTCCTTGTAGGAACTCTTTAAGCTGCCATCCTCAATCATTTATCTTCCTTTACTTAACCCCAGCTGTGTAGCAGTTTTCAAATCTGTCATCCAAACTCGAGGGCTGCAGTTTTATTTACAAATCATTATTTTCGGTCCTCTCACTACGACCGGCGCTCTCCAGAAAGCAACAACTGAACTTTTAATGAATAAAAAAATGTTTCTCGCATATTAAAAAAGTGATACGAAACTGATTTTTACTTTTAAGCTTCAAGAGCATGCAAATGTGCCGCAATAAATCGCAAAGACATGAAATATTTTGCATTTAAAAAACTAAAAGCCGTAGGTCGTCGTGTATGAAAAATTATTACTCCACTTGAAAATAGGAGATGATTTATGATGACTAAAGAAAAGCAAAAAAAAACTTTTAAAGAGAAAGTCAAAAGAGCTAGCATAAAGATATACAAATGGGGGTACAAGTTCATGTTAAAAGAAATTCTTTTTAGGTTACATTCGTTTTTCTACTGCTTTTACAAAAGATTCGCAAATCATTTAGATGCGGTGTAAATTTAATGTAAAAAGTTACGCGAAAATTGCATCATGTTTATTTCACTTTTTTCGTTAAAATTATCGAATCTCCACTTTCTACATTAGCCTGCATTAAGCATTTGTAACTGACAGGCTAGTTCCATTGTAAATTTTGAACAATTAAATTTGATAAATTTTGTTCTCTGAAGTTATTTTAATAAATGATGTAATTTACTTTTGTCAAATTTAGCGAATCACTACTTTTTTGCGTTTTGCTCGACGTTTAATGTCATTCAATGCGGCCGTGTTTAATACAGGTTTTGTTAAATCAGATAGTGTCACCGTCGGTTTCCTTGTCAGCATGTCAGAATCCAACGTTTCATATTGTAACGACTTTTAGAATTTAGAGTTTTCAATTTACCATATCAACCACGGGGCACCTACACCCGGTCTTTATTATTTCTTATTAAATTTTTAACCTCCAGATAACTTCATTCGGTTATTATTTCGTACTGCAGTCAATCAACAAAGGCAAGATAAACACAGAAATATTACTGCAAGTAATGCTGCTAATGGGGCGTTAAGAAAGTCAAAATTTGCTTTTCTGCTAGGACATGATAAATTATCTGGGGAAACGAATCGCACATTTTTGGATTTCCGAAAATATTATTTTGTTTCTATTTGCCGTCATTTCAATTGAATAAATAATTGGCTATTAAAGCATTAGGAAATTTGATTTAAAGGAAGTAATAATTAAATATTGAAACAACCAAGCCATTATCCTCTCGAATGCAAATGCACGTTCGGTCTTTGAGATACATCATTAAATTTTATGTTTATTCAAGTGAAACTAAATATATGTTTGATTAATATCTTTTAAGGGTGGTCATTACTCGGGCATGAAATTCATTAAACAGTTTCCACTATTGAAAATAAATTGTTGTTTTCAGATGTGAAATCGCACTTTTTGAGCATAATCAAACAGATATTCTCCAAATTACTGATTGTGTGCAGTCTTGCACGAAGATCACGCTTTGCGAAATCACATAGTAATTTTGGCACAAATTTCAGGTTTTCAATGCATACTGCATAAATGGGGTGTTGCCTGAAATAACTATGCAGTGGATGAAATGATCTTACATATACCCAGGATTTAAATCGCTTCCTTGTTACTTTTGCTCTTCGTAAATTGGTAATTCATGCTAATGCGCTGAGACATCTTGGTATTGAAGTTGCAATACAGAAATTACAATAAATTTAAATTTAAGAAAATCACTCCACATGATTTAACTATATATTTCTCATTTCGAAGATACTATTTTTATTCAAAATTCCATTTATTATCTTAAAAATTATGTTAAAACATTACATGATGTACATACATATATTGTCATGTTTCATTTTGCATAAGCAAAACAGAAATTAATTTAAAAACATTCAAGTAGATAATTTGTTTTAACCATGTGAGATTTTTCTTTTAACTGAACATCCGTGGTGATGAATAATTCGGTTTCATTTTTTTCTAGATTAAAAGATTGTTCCAAGTTGAAAAGCACAGCTAAGGAAATTTTGAGTTGAGTTTTCAATTATTATGAGTATAAAATATATTTTTGGTCCAAGATCTTTGAATGAAAAGACAAATGCCAATAATCATCAATGAAGTCGATGAGAATTCAATCAATTATTAATTTGTGTGTAAAAATAAAAGTGTAATAAAATTAACCAATGCATAGTGCGACTAATTTGCATTCCCACCAAAATTAAGTGGGAGAATAAAAGTTTTCAAAATTACAAAAATCAAGGAGGGAGAAAAATTGGTGAAATAATTCATTCTGGGTAAAACCGTCTACTCGTCAAGTTCAAAAATTTAAAAACCCAGAGACAAAAGTTTTAATAATTCGAATTTTAATTATAATTGACAAATACAATTAAAAGATTTAACTTACCTGAAGATTACAAATTCAGAGTAAGAGTGGTTGCGCCAATACTTTTGAACAAAAATAAAAACCACAATTATTCACGACCAAAGATAATCGTCAGCAATAGCAGGAACAAGTAAAGGCAACGTATGATGGCCAGATTCTCACAAAAGGTGAAATGGTAAATGGAAACAACAACAAACAAATGAAAATTTCTAATTATGGGTGAGAACAATTTAAGTGCACGGACGATTAATTTTTCGTAAAATTTGAAACCACGATAAAATTGATTTATAAAATTTGTATTAATTGCAACTTTGTCTAGGTGGTTGAAAGAATTTTTAAAATTTAAATAAGACCAAAATTGCAATAAGACGGAATTGATTTATTGGTAAACCGATGTAAACGGATGATGATCAAAAACATCAAAATTTGAAATTTAAATGCTACATAAAATTTATTTATCTGTGTAATCACCCTGCATGATTTGAAATAGATTTAGTCCTAATTAGTATTAGAGAATGCAGTGGAATTCGCAATATATTTTTAGTTTGATAAAAAAAGTCACATATCAGAGCGTGGTCACAGAGCCCGGAAGAAACACATAGAGAGACAAGAGTATTGTACTCAATTTTTTGTACTCAAATTAAAATTAAAATAAATATGATTCCCTAGGGTTTGCGGCCTGAAGGCCGCACTGATCATATTAATTTCCAAGTTTTTTAAGTTTGTAACGTAAAATGAATCAATCGGAGTTCCTTTGAGTACATGTGTTTGATATTGTTAAATATTTTTTCTAATTATGTTTGAAAAAGTTTAACTTTGTGATATTCAATAGTGTGTGGAAAAGTACTGCTTTTCCGCACTAGTGCGGAAAAAAACATAATTAGAAAAAATATTGTTCGATACTCGCCGATAATTATATATTTTTATTCTCGGCGTCGTTTTGAATGGAGAAGTTCTACCTGTATCGAAAATTCGATTTCAACATTTCATTTTATTTCATCGCCAATCGCATCGATTTCATTTTTAACGTGAAATGTAAGCTGTAACTTCCAACTAGGGGCGTTTAAAATAAATTAAGAACAAATTCTCGTTAAGAATTTTGAATGAAGTATTTAAGTTTTTGACTGACATTTTCTCTTCTCGTTCAAGTTTATATAGTTAAGATATGCAAGTTTTTTTAAAAAGAGGAAATCTGGTACTATCATGTAAAACTTCTCATTAGTGTTCATTTAATACTGCTTTAAATTAGTTAATTATTACTACTATTTCTAAATTTTATTCAAGCAAAATTTAATTTCAAGCAAGCAAGATGAATATTCTTTGTTAGTTGAGATTTTTCAACTGAAAACACATTAAGAGCACCTGCAATTGCAGGATACATTCATCACCGTTAGGAAAATTGTCTAATTTTGAAAATACAAAGTAATTTATTATGAATTGAAAAATTTCAATAAACTGTAATTTGCTTTTCCTAACGCGCAACATTTATATCCGGAGTTAAATCTTTGTCGATTTGACTAGTGCCTAATCTTATCTTTTTATTTGTCTTAAATTTATTTTATCAGTTTTCGTTCGTGCAATTCTGCAGAATGTTTTATTTTATTGATACATTGCAGAGATCCGATCAGTTGGAATGATTTTTCGTTTCAATTTATTTTTTATTGAAAAATTGTATTTTGACTCGCAGGTTTGCCGCAATTAGGTGAGTATCACGAAACTTGTTTGCACTAGTTTCTATTCGTTAATTAACATTAATTAACGCGTAATCAGTGCTAGTTTCACATGTATAAAGCATATTCAAGTAACAATGAAGACTGATAACTGGTTTTCCAATTATGGTGGTATGGATGGCCAACACATTATTTTAGTATGTAGCAAAAGGGGTACACGGTACTGGTAATTGGCACACTGGATTGACGCGTAAGGTCCCTTGTTGATCCATATATATTGAACTTTATGACACATAATTTATCACTTTAAATTCTACTGTTAAAACCAGTGGACTATGGCGTACTGAAAACTCGATAATATAAATGAGTTCCTGTATCAGGTTTTTGCTCTCGGGAAATATATTTTTTGTGTACTTTTCCAACTTTGAAGTTTTTTTGCCTCCCTCCAACTTTAAATTTTTTCCAACTATAACACGAAAATCCAATCATTGTAGTTTTGAAGAAAAATTTCCCCTACACTCCCGCATACATTTTAAAAAATTGATTGCTCGATCGATAATTCTTATTTTCTCGAAAAAATACTTGGCTCCCGTTCGTTTATTTGATTCGTATTTTAGGTTTTTCTTCCATCATTAAATGTTTTAAAGAGGAATTTGTAATTTCCAAGTGCTTACGCGTTTACCGTCTTTGAAACTTTCGGAAATACTTCAATATTAATTGCCTCATCTAATATAAACTCATAACGATGACTAATGATGTAAACTTTGTTTTAATTATTGATGTAATAGTTATAACAAGTTGCCACACTTATCGAAATTGATTAAAGCTTATTATCTTGAGTTTCATACGTTACCCTGATAGCGTTCACAAATTGAGCCACGTCTTCCTTTGTCATTATCCAGCATTAGCTTGGGTCTTATTGCTCTGATGATCTCATACGTCTTTATAAACGTCTCTTGTTCGATTCTAAGCAATATTTCTACTGCTTATTGGAAAACTAGGGCGTAAAGGAGATCGTATATCTTCAATTATGTTTTCACATTGTTTGAGATAACATTTATGGCGTCAAAATTATCTGCCGTGCATTCCCTTCGATATAGCATTAAATTTTTTTATTTCAAAATTTGGCTCAAAGTTAAATTAAGCAGCTGGATTTAGTATTTGCCAATGAGGCGGTTGAGGAAAAATTCGATTTCATGATAAATCTTACCACAGCTTGTTTACGTCACATTAATGTGTTTGTAAATGGAGTGTTTTATAATTCACTGGCGGTTGGTTTATGTGCAGAAATAAAAATATTGATGAATAATGTATGGGGAGGATTTAATTGAAAATTAATATAGAACGTGTGCGCTATATAGAAGAGGTTTAAGTTGGAACGAGTATTATTAATTTTTTTTCTTTTCTATAAAAGCTATAATTTGAAATTTTATGCAATTGTATTCCAATGTGGCCGAGTTAATAGCTAATGGGGTAATAACGCTGCAATACTAAATGCCAAATTATATCAGTAACAAGTGCTTCTAACGGCATCCAAGTATTGGTTTATCTAGTGAAAGAAATTATTTTTGAATTTAGTTTCTATAATTTTATTCGATTCTATTATGTTTTCATTTTCGATATCGTTTTAATAGAAATTTTATGTTTCAAATGGACGTGACCTGAAAACTATAGTCAAGACTGGCTCAAATCACGTATTTTTGATTTATAAAACAAAATTTCAGTGCTTATCAACAGGAATATTGCTAAAAAAATAAACGAAATTTAATTCGATAATATACCGGGTACTTTGCAAAGTTCACGCAGGTACTTAATGGTAACTGTTTCGTAAATATTGCGATGTCCAAATGTGTAAAATGGTTTAAATTCAAGAAAACCTAATTATTTACCTTATTTTCGGAACAGCCATCCCCTTTTGTTTTTAGCATGAGACTCTTTAACTTAATTACTTTTGATGTTGAATAATTAAAAGCAATAATTTGTCAATTTTAAAAATTTATAATTTTATCGAAAAGTTAAGCAAAATTTTATCTTACAAATACACAGCTAAATAAATTTTATGTAGCATTTAAATTTCAAATTTTGATGTTTTTGATCATCATCCAATAAATCAATTCCGTCTTATTGCAATTTTGGTCTTATTTAAACTTTAGTAATTCTTGCAACCACCTAGACAAAGTTGCAATTTTGATGGCAATTAATACAAATTTTATAAATCCATTTTATCGTGGTTTCAAATTTTACGAAAAATTAATCGTCCGTGCACTTAAATTGTTCTCACCCATAATTAGAAGTTTTCATTTGTTTGTTGTTGTTTCCGTTTACCATTTCACCTTTTGTGAGAATCTGGCGTTCATACGTTGCCTTACTCGTTCCTGCTAATGCTGACGATTATCTTTGGTCGTGAATAAATTGTGGTTTTTCTTTCTGTTGAAAAGTATTGGCACAAGCACTCTTACTCTGAATTTGTAATCTTCAGGTAAGTTAAATCTTTTAATTGTATTTGTCAATTACAATTAAAATTCAAATTATTTAAACTTTTGACTCTGGGCTTTTAAATTTTCGAACTTGACGAGTTGACGGTTTTACCCAGAATGAATTATTTCACCAATTTTTCTCCCTCCTTGATTTTTGTAATTTTGAAAACTTTTATTCTCCCACTTAATTTTGGTGGGAATGCAAATTCGTCGCACTACGCATTGGTTGATTTTATTACACTTTTATTTTTATACACAAATTAATAATTGATTGAATTCTCATCGACTTCATTGATGATTATTAGCATTTGTCTTTTCATTCAAAGATCTTGGACTAAAACTATCTTTTATACTCATAATTATTGAAAACCCAACTCAAAATTTCCTTAGCTGTGCTTTTCAACTTTGAACAATCATTTTAATCTAAAAAATATGAAACCGAATTATTCATCACCACGGATGTTCAGTTAAAAGAAAAATCTCACATGCTCAAAACAAATTATCTACTTGAATGTTTTTAAATTAATTTCTGTTTTTAAAATATTATTTACAACTTAAGATGCTTATGCAAAATGAAACATGACAATATATTGAAAAAATATATTAGGTCTCTTTTGGACTTGCCCAATGACGATATATGCTGTCGACAAAAAATTATAAACAAATAAATGAATTAAATCAATATATTGTATTTGTGCTGATAGATTGAAAGTTTCTTATTTAAAAAATAATTATGTATTTCAAATTCATAAAAGTGAATTTACACGATAAATATCTTAAAGTCTTTATATCCTCCATGACCGTACTCAGGGAGTACTTAGAAAGACTGGCATTGTTCTGTTTTCATTACGTCTAATAAGGAGAGAATTTATATGAACATCTTATCAATTTTATACATTTTTGCTGTCGGAACGTGGCTGTATGGAAATTACTACGTGAAAATATCATGAAAATACAACATATTCATAAAAGATTACAAAAATAATGCATTTCCTTAAGAAGGGCAAATAGTAATAAACAAAACAAATAACATTGCCCTGCAGCTGAAGGTTTCAGGGTAAAACAAGTACTGCATTTGAGGAGTGAGATCTCACAATGCGAATAAAATGTTGTTTTACAAAATACAGCTCACTGTATAAACTATTTACGTTCAATTAAAACAGCGAAACATTTGAAAACTAAAATTGTGGAAGCCTTGTTGGTTAAACTACAATTGGTGCTGTAACCCAATTTTATGCGCGGCGAGGGCACAAAAAGAACATTTTCCCAATGTGCAGTGGTTATAAATCTAAAAGAACTGAATAAATTTAAATATTTAAATAATGCAAACGAACAAATTATTATTGCTAATTTAACTTAAAATTTAAAAACGAACACCTGGAACAGCAACATTTAATTGTGAATTAAATGATGAAATAAGATCTTTTATTTTTATTGGATAAAATATGAAGTAGACTAAAGGGCAAGAAGTTAAATTGTAGGACAAGCCCTCCGAAAGTAGGATATGTTCATCTTAGCATATTCACATATACACAATATACAATGTGTTTTGGGAAGTGGAGCTTTTTAAACTGACCCAGAAAGCTCCTTTCCAAAGGAGTTATTTGTAGTGGAAATATTGTTGCTGTTTGTTGAGTACCGGGATTCGAAAGTGTTTTTAACAAACTACGTGAGATACAAACAATAAGTTATTTGTCGTTGGTTAATACTGCGAGCCGTGATAGTTGTGTACTCGCAAACAGTTCTAATTTCAATTGTTAGACTAATCAATATATCCCTGCCAAAAGATTCACTAATACTAGCAGTGTTTATGTTAACAAAGTTGGTTTAAGCACATGTCGTTACGAGTGTTAATTTGTTATTCGAAATAATTAAAAGTTATAAGTTTTTGAAAAACATTTATTTATTAGTATACTTAAATATTGTTTGTTGGGACTGCAAACTCATTTTTCTGAGCGTTTCAAAAATTTTCTTTTTATCGAAATTTCGAAATAATTCGGTTATACGAATTGTAAACAGATTTACGATGCACTTACGTTTGAAGTTCAAATTCTCAAACTAGTTGGGGAAGTAGAAGTTGTAACAATAAAGTTTGGGTTGAAGATTAGAAGGCCAAAGGATTCCAATAACATTTAGGGGAAGTATAAACGAAGTTCTAGGTTCCATGAACTCGCAGCACTGATAGGCAGGATTAAGGGCTCATAAAAATCAGAAATTTTACAAATTTATTAAGAAATTATACTCATTCAACCAAGATTAACGAGTTAATTTTAAACTTTGCCGGACATCTTTAGACCTGTTGAATTTAAAGTTTTTTACTGCTTTTCAGAGGTGAAATTTTAATAATGTTTTTTAGTTTTCAAATTTATAATTAATTTTGATTTCGAAATATCATTAATGCGAATGTAAATAACTGTTATTAAGCACAATTATAGCAACTAGAACGGTAATGTACAATAATAATTACACCGTATAATTATCTGCATTATTATGCGCCCCTATATAGGCGACGATATTTATGCGTACGTGAACATGGGGTGTACTTCACGTAATTATTGATATAATTGTTCTAGTGCACACCGGTTTCATCTAAAATTGGCATTTTCCGTTCAATTTAACATTTCACGTATAGAGCATACAATTTATACAACACTTGGTTGCATCATCGACAGTTACCTACCTAATTGGCGTAATGGAATTTTTACATATTCGATTCCAAACGTAATTATAATGTAACGAGTTTGATTAAAAGTTAAATAGATTCTTTGACGATTTTCTATGCCATTTATTTGCAAATATCGGCAAATGGCGATCATTTCGTTTAATGCCGAAGTATATTTTACAGCAATAAATTGTATAATTGCTGCTCGATTTTTAATTTTCAAACTTAAATTGCAAGCTTCTTATGTTTCAAATTTTCAGCTTTTGTCTTACGTATTAACGAATTCTTTCAATTTGTGTATTCTTAAAATTAACTTTTGTATAGGAAAATTTTTCTTTGATGTAGTCGATGTTCTTAATTAGACGCCCATTCGTTTTATAAATTAAGCTCTTAAATATTATTTTTAAATAAATTCGCGAAGCTTTCGAATTCTTACATTTTTGTTGCATAAATAAAACGGCAGTTTTTCGAGTCAACTGGAAAATTGAGTTTTCTCGGTTTAGCGCTTTACTCGTTTTATGTCGGTTTGTGAAATGACCACACGGTTCAGCGTAAAACCACTTTCTGCTAAAATTGCCTAAGGTATTTCGTTAATAATTCCACTTAAAAGTTCCTACTTGCCATTATTGTAGTTGGTACAACATATTCGACATTTTATTCAAATTTTCGCGTGTATGATTAATAATTACGTTGCAATATTAGCTCCACGAGTTAATTTGAAACTAAATCTGCTGATGAATAAACATTAAAATCGCTGTTTAGCGATTATTCCGCAAATTTAAAATTATGGTAAATATAACATTTTTGCGTTTCTCCTACACAATATCTCCCTTTCCGATCTAGCAGAATGTGTCTTTATATTAAGTTATGCCGAGTGGGTGTAAAGATGAAGATAGCACTAATATGGCTATGTGAAAATGGTTTTAAAGCCCGTATGAAAGGGGTTTACACGTTCGGTGGTATAACACAGTTCTCTGATAACATGTAATGAATCGGAACAATGTGGCTACCCTAGCTAGTTTAATCTAGTAATCTGCATCCCTGTGGCGATGGCAGTGAACCAGGGCGCCCTGTATCATCCAAAGCTTGAGGGCGCAACGATGCGTATGAGGCTCACCGAGCCTGCTAATCAACGCAACGAATTCTGATTAGCCGTCTAACGGAGCAGCCAACTAGGGAAATTGTATATATTTTATTAAAATTTGCGAACCTAACAAATTTACGCTTTAGAGAATACAAGATCATTCGGTGAATAATTGTTTTGTTACGAATTGATTTTAATTTATTCAATTCATTTCGAAAGTGTGCTTGCCTCCATAGATAAAGGACTTTCCGAAACAGAACTAATCGAAGGCGAATAGACTCACTTTTAACATCTGGAACATCAATTATTTTTAATTTACGATTTCGAATTAGCATCTAAATTGTTCTAATTCTGTAAATGCCTAACAAGTAGCCTAATTTGAAATTAAACGTAGCATGAAATCGCACAAGTGCAAATAAACTTAGGCGTTATTCAAATAATTACACCAAATAGAAGCTGAAAGGACTAGCTTTCGAAACATTTTAGTTAATCTACAAGAAGTTAGTTTTGAGACCAGAGCTAAAACGTAAACTTTTTGGATTAGTGAGACATTCTTATCGCTGATGACCACCACTTAGTTGAGTTTCTGCTTCAACTCAACCAGACTTCCTCGAAATGCGAGAAACTAACGTTCCTCAAATGTTACGTTTTATGGCAGATTTAAACCTTTAAACTTACTTTTCGCTGATCCAGAAAACCCGTTTATATCGATTTCGGCTTGTTTTATAGTACTTAATTTTGATCCAGTAGCTTTCGGTAAATTGCAGCGATTGCTCTAAACGTAATATCGGAACCCAAAATATAGATATCAATTTGTAAATATCTACGGTATGGTGGATAATTACAAGTTAGATAATGTAAAACTACGTCGTAAATAATATTTTAGTCCATTAGCGTGTTGTAAACGTAAAAATTCTTTGATAAAATCGTTTTAACAACGCGGAGAACGATTGGGTTTCCGTAGGGTAGCTGAGCATTTGTAGTTGCACTTTCCTTTTAATGTAGGGGTGTACCGATAATATCTGATATTAAGCCAATGTAATAGCCACAGCTTGTAATTACATACCTTTGTCGGAAGCCGGAGAGTGATATATTGTAATAGCACGATCATTATATTGAAGACACGGGTTGATATTACATTGCTATACGATCGCAAGTCGTTATTTTTCTCTATGTATAAGCCAGGCGTACCATATGTTCCCTCTTCTGGATGCAATATTACAATATAACAAATTTCATCTATCTTATATTTTAAATTTTATTACGCAGTGTACATAAAATTCCTTCAGCCATCCGAAAGTTCCGTTATCTTAAAGATTACTTTAATATCGGAAGTACAAATTGCTGATTACAGCAGGAAGTTGAAAACCCTATTTACGACATTATTAAAAATTTTCTATGATGCATCGTAAAGGTTCGAAAAGTTTTAAATTAATTTTAGTTTCACCACTTCAAATCTGATAATTAAAATTCGAGACGATGTACCTTTTATTTTTACCCTTAACACAGCAGTGGAAAACTTAGAAGCTTCATTAGTATACATCGGTGTGCACGTTAAAATATCGCATAAATGCTATTTAAAGCTCTGCGATTAATTCCGAGTTATAACTTAGTTTACGCCAAACCAACTATAAGTTGCATTATTGGGTAACATCGACTATATTTTCTCTCGTTTCTCTTTTGTGGCCAACTGCTCTCTCTCTCTCTCTGTATACCATGAACTTCGATTTTCTCGACGCGTTAGCTAGCTTTGTCTAAATCACAGGTTTTGAGAGCAAAGATTCGAAAAACTTTAGTAGGTTTTTATAATACTCAGGCTCACACTCAACTCTTAAGACAAAGGGAAAAAGACGAACAAACAAATATTCATTTATTTAACTCACGTTTAAGGCAGATCTCACCAGACAAAAGCAAAACAAGTTTAAGCTAAACTTGGTTAATTCGACGAATTTAGCATGATAGCTAAACAAGTTTAGTTAAACTTGATTTGTTTTTTGTCTGGTGAAACTTCGAAATAACAACTTTACAGAAATTTCTACCGAGAAATAAGACATTTCTACATAAAATATGTAGTATGTAAAATATCAAAATTTATAATATAAATCAGATGTATTTTTAATATTAGGAAATCGAATTGTTTTAAACACCATCGGCGTGAAAAGAATGTTATCAATATTCACGACAAAACAACAATTTTCAAAGACTAGTCAATATCTCCATGGTAATTGAATATTTTGCGTGAGTATTATGAATACGAAATATATACTGGGTGTCTGAACGGGAAGAAAAAACCACATAAACAGATGAAATCTAAGCTGTATTATCAATATTTAATTTTAAAATATTTACATTTACTACCAATTCTTCCAGAAAAATACCAAATAAGGGTCGGTCGATGTTTTAAGAGCTCGAATTTCGCCGAAATGTTTGCACTGGCTGGTAGATATAGTAGTATCTATATAGTAGATATAAATAATAAAATTTGCGGATGGTCCAGTAGTTTTTCCAAAATTAACAAAAATCCTGGATCCGAGATTTTCCGTGGTTGCACTTGTCAAAACTGACTCCGCCTCGCTTCGAGCGCTCCGAGCCGTTTTGACACGCGCTAAACTCATTAAAAACATCCCCCCGGAGGGCACGGACCTCGAAAAATGACGAAATTCGAAGGCTGGGATCCGAGGTTTGCCAATGTCAGGAGCAGGGAAAACCTACCCTCCACACGCCCTACGGGCGGCTCCGGGTGGTTTTCCCAACCCCTGTGTGAATTGTTACAAACACCGGATGGCAAATGCACTCGAAAATGCTGTCATCAAACGATGTTATCACTTCAAAATGGTACTACCAGGAGCGCGGGGAGGAGGGATGTGGGATTTGGTGCGGAGGGATGGGGAGTAGGGAGGGCTGCTTTTCCTTATTGGCCTTGGCTGTAAGAGAGGGGTTGCGAAATAAAATTGGTTTTGTCTTACTCATGTTGTTTGCTTATAGATGGTCCTCGGTCTGTCGTGGCGCCAAAAGTCGTCGGGGTTGTACTGGCCGAGTTGATTGACCAGGGGGTTGTCGATGTCGACGTACTTGTCGCACAGCTTCTCAGCTGCCTTGCGGTTGAGGTCCGTTAGGAGTTCCAGTTTGGTGTCGGTGTGGAATTGTCGGTTGGTGATGTACCAGGGTGCGTCCATTGTCCTGCGCAGGCAGATGTTTTGGAGTGTCTGGATGCTCTTCAGTCTGTTGCTTTGGGTGTAGGCCCATGCCGGTGCGGCATAGGTGACGGTTGGGCGGATGATTGTCTTGTAGAGCCTCAGCTTGAGTTCCGACGTCAGCTTACTTTTTCTTCCTATCAACGGGGCTAAGGTTGCCATTAGCCCTTTGGTGAGGTTCCGAAGTGCGGTGACGTGCTTCTCCCAGGTGAGGCCGGAGTCGAGGGTGACCCCTAGGTGGTGGCGTCTTCTTCCATGGGATTGCCTTTCCAAAGATGTCCAGGTCTTGCAGGGCCATTTTCTCCAGTCGACGGTTTGTGAACATGATACCAGCACTCTTGTCCGAGTTGACTTCGATGCGCCAAGTGCGGTACCATTTTGCCAAATTTGTTGAAAAAGTCGATTTTCAAAATTAAATTGTGAAGTAACCGTTGGGCCGATTTTAGAGAAGAAAGCTTAAATTTTGCTTTTTCCGAATATTTAATAGTTTTATATTGTACTTTTGAAGGAAGTGCTCTTAAAAGATCGACAGTAACCATTATTATTATTATTATTTAGATACTGTTGAAAAGCACATCAAAATCTGACAGCAATCTTAGTACGAATGTCACGATTCTGGCGGGCTACCTTTAGGCGGTGTTAATGCTGTTCATATTGGTCCAGAGCTCCCCTAAGACGGATGCTCTTATTGACCGGGATGTTAGATTATTCCGCCTCATTATATCCATGAAATATTATGTTATGTCTATAATATTATCATCGTGTTTTCATTTAATATTTTGAATGCTTCCCTGAAGACCCACATAGGTATTGCTGCGCTCTTGTTTTAAGGGCATCCGGTTTCTTTTACCCATTTATTAGCATGCATGTAGTGTCGCAGTGTCTGAATAATTTTGGAAAATAACCGTCTTGCACCTTATGTTTATTGTAAGTTTTGCTTAGATACGCATATTTCTTAAAAAAACTCTTAGTTATTTTTGGTTTTTAACAGTTATTACTAGAAAATATTAAGTAAGAGTATCACTCTCTTTGGAGGATACTCTTCTCGTGCCGCCGTGAATGGATTAACGAGATTTCCAGATTAAAGCTATAACATTGAAGGGTGGTTAGTTAGCTTTGTGGACTGCGACAAAAATGCTACATGTAATACAATGTAAACAGCAAAAAATTGATTGTAAATAATAAAATTATCAATCACTTATATTATTATTATTATTTTTATTCGTATATTATAGAACAGAAAATATAATACTTTTCAAGGTAGTAGATAATTAATGAAAATTAATTTAATTACTTACAGTTTCGAGTCTTTCAAAGTCAAACAGTTGGGGTCAAATTTAAACTTTGAATTGAGTTTAAATTGAAACTAAATTATCGAAAGCTAGACAATTTATTCAAAGCTACAATGAGCTGAATTATAGGTATTATTGCAGTCTCTGCTTCTAATCAGTGTAAATTGACTCATGTGCAACATATATTATTCGACTACAATCAATATTTACCTAAATCGATCAGATCATTCTTTGTGGTAAATAGACACCTTTTCCCTCAGAGTAAAACCTGAGATGGTGTCCAATTTGGACTTACACATCGGGAGATTTGTTGGCTTATAAGTCATAGCTGTGGAGTTTTATGGAAAAGGAGGTGCTTTATTTGCTACTGTTTGCATTATAGAGAAATAAATCTTTTTTGTGTGGAAATCAAACAATCTACTTTTATTTTAAATTTTATAGTAAGTGCTGAACGTGATGTAAAGTCGAAACCGGTTCATTAACTCAGAAATAAACTTTGAAAGAACTGTTTTGTTATTATTTATTTATATTATCAATCGATATTGGTTTTACAGTTTTCATACTATTATTTGAAATCGATAGAGATACTGGGACTGGATAGTTTTGAAATGAACACACTGCAACATGGAGCTTTTGCCAGTGGGTTAATTCGCCACTATGTCATGTAAATGATTGTCAATAGTGTTAGTTATCGTCCCTCGGGAGAGATTGTATTATATTCATATCATGCCAATAAAACAGATGTGATCAAATTTACATCGTGGTTTATCAATTGGTGAGAATCAACAAAAAGAAAAAGCACATCGAAACGTCGATGTGAAGTGCCAAAGGACGTGCTCACGTGATGTGATGTTGGGAAAAAATGTAGCTGACGGTTATAAAAATTATAACACAATTTAAGAATTTATTCTCGGCAATATTGTTTCGGATTGAATGTCCAAGTCACCCTTTTCTTTCATTATAGAATCGTCGGGCATGAGGCAATTATCAATTCTTCCTGACAGGTTTGTCGAATTACACCCTCCGTCTGTTGTTTCCAGCTGAAGCGAAGGGCTATCATTTATGATACTTTTCTGTCCTTGGCCCCTCTGCTGCTTGGGGAACGCTCTATGTGCGTAATATAAGGTTTCAGAATGTGAATCGATTTTTTTTGGAAACGCTATGCATAATCATAATAGTAAGCGTTATTTCCATTTTCTTCCAACTTACACACTTAAAGTAAAGTGCAATTAATAAAATCTTATGGTTGGCAATTTTGCGTGCCTTACATTCCCCAACAAATTTTTGAGAGATTTAATTTGACTTACATTTGCATATTTTCCCTATTAGCCTAAATGGTTTTTTGTAAGGTTTCGCTAATGAAAATCATATTTCTGTACAATTACAAGGTGCAATTTCAAGTTCTTTTTAAAATTATGTACATTTTGAAGAAATTAATTTGGGCTTCCATAATTTTCTCTAATTGCAATTGTTTAAAATTGACGCTATTTTAATCTTGTTATCAGTAAGTATTAGTTGAGACATTTGTCCAATTTAAAATAATTACTTACGTTTTGCTACGTTAGAAAATGGAATAGGTTTTGTAGTCTGAAATGTACCATTGTACTGTTATCTTGTTGGCATTATTAAAATTTTATTCCTAATTAAAACTGGAATTGTTTAGCCGAATGAATAAGATGCGAATTTAGGCAACGAAACGACTGAGTTTCTGTATATGATAAAGAAAAATTATTGCCATTTCTAAATGCTAATCCTGAGTTTTCGAGTCATTGCAGATTGACGATGTCATATTTTACCCGAATAGCTTCATTATTTTTTACACCTCCTAAAAAATGATTCAAGATTTTATCGCGATGCAAAAATGACAATTTGCACAGCATAAATATGAATTACACTTTTGTAATCGTTCTTTGTGATTTAAAAAAGTTATTCTTATTTTAATGTCGTTCCTTTTGTAGTCCTTCATTAATAAACGTTTTATTTTCAGAAAACAAACTTCCCAACAGTTCGCAACCGCAAGAAGATGATAATATCGAAGGTAATCAATATTTCCACTTTAAAACTGAAACGGATTAAGTCTGATAATTTGTCAAGGCAAATTTACTTTTTTCGCTTCGTTCTTAATTGCAATTATGCGGTCTTCATTTAAAATTTTAATATTTACTAATCGATTTTTTAAAATGCTAATTGCAATTTTTAATCAAAAATCTCTTTCTCATTAAAATTTTCTAAATTCTCATTGTCGTTTGTTTAAACAGTGGCCATTATCTTTTATAATGATTCGGTAATTTAATTTCGACAACATTTTATTGCGAGCTAAGTTAATTAATTAAAATTTTCTTTTCTCTACCGGCAAATAAAAGATGGAAAAATTTGAATGCAAACAATTTTTACATTGCTAATTTTTTTTTCAATTTAAAATTATAATACGAATCTTTAGATTACGAAAACGAAGATGACGAAGAAATGGAAGGCATGAACAACTTTGCTGAAACCGATTTTAAGTTTTCCGACTTCACTAAGCGGTACTTTTTAACTATCACTGCCAAGATCCATTTACTACTTCATGTTTTTCAGACTTGCGAGCTCGAAAATTGTAGAAGCATGTGGTTTAGCACTTAAAAATTTCGAACAAAATTCCGTTTACACGAATCATTGTATCGTGAAACTGTTGCATCGAATAGCTTTCGATTTGAAAATGGACGCGATGCTGTTTCAGGTTTCCCTATTTAGGACCTTCCAGAAAATTTATTCTCGTCAAGATATGCCCCAATACGAGGTGCGACTTAAGAAGGAACATCGATTTTTTCTGATTAATAATTTCATTTTAGGAGCTGGCTAAATTTGCTACTTACATATTGCGCAAATTTTTCGCTCTGGTGCCGACGAATTCAAAAATTTTCATGGAGCTGTTGTTTTGGAAGAGGCCAGGTGAATGCTACGATCTTGCCCACGGATACGGCAGATATGATGAGTCGTAAATGATTTTGCAAATTAATTTAGGCTGCCTACTTATTTTGTAATTTTAGTACTCGAGCCAGCAGGAAAGCGTGGACCGAATTGGAGGAGGAGGAACTAAGACAATTGTTTATGGAACATCGCGAAAAACAAATTACGGAGGGTACAAAACCGCCGAGTTTTTAACGTCGTATACTTTAATTAATTTTATTTTTAGATGTTGTAGATTGGATCGTAAATAATCTTATCGATAACACAAGAACTCGCAGGGGAGTATTAAAGCAGCTGAAAGAAATGTGTCTTTTGACTGATTACAAAGGACGTGGCAAGGCTGGTATTAGCGGAAAAATCCCTCGGCAGTGGGGTGAAGATGAAGAGGCACAATTGAGAGAATTGTACGAACAATTTAAGGACGCCATGGGTAAAATCCTCGCCATTGAAAAAGCCTAACTGTTGTTTTATTTTTAAAATGTATTTTAGATCCTATCGGCTGTGTAATAGAAAGACTCGACGTGCGTAGGCCGAAAAATAGGATAGTTGAGAAATTGCTTTTGATGGGTTTAATTCAGGATAAAAAGGAGGTCCGGAAAAAAAGAGCTAGAGATGCTAGAGAACAGCCAATGCAAGGTAGGATAGTTTTATTTATCGGAAGTAATTTACATTAAAGTCGCACAATAAATTTAATTTATTTTGTCAATAAATTTAAGATTATCACTATTTCTGTAAATAATACCCTTTGATTACTGCCAATTAAAGGAGGTAAAACCATTTGTCTCCGTCGCTAAAACGCAATAACACGGATAATTAACTAATTCCGCTTCACTTTTACGTTAAAGAGAAAATCTGAAATTTTATTTTAAATTTGTTTCGATTTTTCGTTTTAATGTCGGTTTAATGACGAAGAGCGGTCACGCGTTTTTGCAACTTTTATTGTACCCATAAACCACAAGTTTAAGATTAATATTCTACAGGGTGAATCAATTTCAATATCAAAAACAATTATAAATAAAAATATCGCATTTATAATCTGTATTCTATTGACTTCAAATTTAGCTTGTGATTTTTTCACGGTTTCAGGTGCTGATGTTGGTTTAAAAATTATTAAATCTGCACTGATAATGAAAATCGAGAAATCAAAGAAAAGTTATTTGACTAATCGGTTTTTCGGTTTATTTTTGTAAAAAGAATTTTAAAAATCACGAGTTAAGTATCTTATTAAAATTTTAAAAGAATTACGAAATATTCATTGCATTTAGTATTGATCTGTATTGCTGAGGAAATTTTAACCGATATTCAGGGGTATTAATTATTTTCAGACTCCACTTTTAAATTCTATTGATTCCATTATTCGATATTACATATTAAACTAATATTACAATCGCCACCCTTATAAATTTGGTTTTCACATGCCGCACAATCTGGGCAATCTCATATAATATAATAATTATTATAGCAATCAGAGATGTACGCATTACTGAGAAATATTACGTATATAAAACACTGGGAGGTCACATTACTCTTTCGTAAAACTACAATTTTACAATAATTATTTGAAACAAATCGTAATTTTAACAAAGTATGCTTTATAAATAGGCACCCAACGTGGGGCTTCCTGTCGTGCACGTTGCAAGGTCGGACGCAGGAATTGCGTCTGTGATCCCCGACGAAATAATATTGCTTTAACTTAGTTGAGTTCTTTATTTAATATTATTGTTACATTAAGTTTTTCTGCTACCTATACAATTTTTAGAAAAAGTTTTTAATTAGCTTATTTATTCTTAACTTTTCTTTTATCTTTGCTTCTGTATTTTCATAGAATTTGTATGCAGGAAATTTATAACATTTTGTTACAAAGTAGAACAACTGAGAAAATATCCGTCAAATACAATTTGATGAAAAATGGCTTACACGTTGTTCTATTAGAAACTGCAGTTTACCAAGTTTTTAACTTCTACCACTTAATATTAGCCGCTTTCTACAGCATAAGTTAGTATATTGTGTTGTATAATAGAAATTTTAAACGAAAATTGTATCGTGATTTTCAAAAACGGACCGCTTCTATAGTTAAAATAACTTGAGGTTGTTTATTTCAAGCAGATGTTCGACTTCTAGTTCAAATATCTTTCGCAAGGCGGAACTTAAATTTTGAAACAAAAATAGAACAATATAATATATGTGACCGGAGGTAGATACTATTCCCACAACGCATATCCAAAGAGTTACGTGAAGATACTGCGAAGTAGCACATTTTGGCGCTTTTCAAGTTTCGGCGCCGGGTGCGACTGCTCCAATGCACCCTGCCTTTCTGCGGCCCTGATTGAGCCATTACAACAAGCTAGTTACACCAAAATTTAATTTTTTAATTAAATTTCAGTACTGTCGTAACTTTCACTCGCTGTCTTACATCAAAGAAACTTGAAATTAATTGAATTTTCGCTAGTAAATCATTGTTCTAATTAGGATACAATGAAACACTAGGTATTATGTTTCACAATTTTATTAACTGGGGTTTAATAATAAAGGGATGGTTCATAAAGTTAAACCTTTTAACTAGCTCGGAAATTGGAAAATGAACGCCACGTTAAATTTGTTTGTCGAAGTAAATGAATTTGCATAATGGATTATTTACAATTTTAATAATAAATAAATTAAATTCAACGTGGTTTCAGTTTTTTACAAAACAAAACGAAAAACGCCAAATTGTTCAGCTGAGAAAATTTAATTAACCGTGCGAAGTGCGGTTATTGCATTACGAAACAGTATGCACGAAAATATTAAAAGCCACAAAAATTGAATTGTTGATAGCAAATTGTTCAACTCCCACAAGGAATATTGGGAATCCTATATATTTTTTCACTTTTCCGAAATAAAAATAGCAATTTTTCTTGCAATTGTTGCTATTGAAAATATTCAATGGGTTTACCATAAAATTTATTTCGTAGATTGAGTTTATTTTCGCAATTCTTTATTTCTGTACTTCCCGTACCTTCGTTTGCTACAAAATTCGAAACAATTACTTGGAAAACCGTCATCATCTTTATCTTGATGAAAACTTTTTCAAATTTTGATTCTAAGGCATTGTTGTGCTTCCAGAAGATAATTATTTGCGAGCGTTGATCCCTGTTTCTGTAAACATCTTGAAACTTGAAGCTGTCTCCTGTTTTCTGTAGTGAATTGAAAACGCGAGACAATATCTGCAAATTTTGACGCATTTACGAACACTTGATCTGTATTTAACTTCTAACACTGATCGATTAATTTGGAGTTAAATAACTTCACTTTAATGGACATTGTCTTTGAACAATATTGACTGACACAATTTGGACGAGGTTCAAGTCAACAGTATTGTTTGTTGGGGCATTTACAATGGAAACCTGTTAACTGGACCACAAGTGCTTACATTTAACCAAATGTTTTTATTTCTCACGTTAAATATTTTTGAAAAACCGAATCTTAGAATATTAACTCTGAAATCTAATAACAAAGGTCTGGCAATTTGAATTCCCATTTCATTCAATTTTAATGGCCTACCGGCTGTTTTTTATTTTATTAACAGGAGCGGACTGGTCACGTTGAGAAAATCCCATCTGCATTCCCGAAGCTCCGCTTTTATGTTTTAGTAATTTTCTATTAAATTTAGTGCCCCAGAGCAGGAAATCTTGGTTTAAATTTTTAATTAAAATGAACACAACAAGCTATTAGGGGGTTCTTATCTTCATCATCGCCCACGCAAATGCGCCCACTCCCCCAGCTTTTCTAATTTCTGCTCTCTTGGGCCATTATTTTCCAATTTGAAGTTACCCTTTTATAGTCATCGATTGCTTCAATTAGTTAGTCGTCGTCACCCATCAATTCCGATATTATAAACAAATTTGATAGAATTGTAAAAAAAATAAATTAATCGTCTTTTCGCAATTAAACAAAATTACGATGCGGCGCCTTGGGCGCCCTCCGAAATTGCTATCCTAGGGCTGTACAGTTGGATCAGACCAATGGCAACGATGGGTCTGTTTGAATTAGGACTAATTAAATTAGTCTTTTTGAGACCACTTTGATGATTTTCGTAACGCAATCATATTTCTAGCAGTTTATATCTATTTTTCATCTGGACTTTGTTATTGATTGTAGTTGTCCTTCATGAAAAAATAATCATAAAATTTTTGATCTCGACACATTCGATCATAATAGCCAAACCAATTGTTTACACATTTGATTCGTGGGTTTTTAATTTAAATAAAAGAAATAAAAAACAATTGAATTGATAATTTATTATCATTCGTTTGTTTATATTGTTCTTTTTTAGGTGATAGATCACCTCTGATTGGTTGAAAAGTAAACAAAAGAAAATTTTCATTTTTATTTATTTGAGCGAATGTTCTTGTGGTCAATGATATCGTCAGATTTTAATTTGCCATATAAAATACGTCTTCCAATGTGAAGTGAATAATTTATAAACAGTGAAAGTAAAAGAAGCAATAGATTACTATCAAGTATCAGCCACGGCTGTATTGCCCATTAGGGAAAACTAGGCGACTGCTGAGGGGTGCAAACTCTCGACGAGGCGCCGTCAAGCACAAAATTCAACAACTGAAGATTTTGTTTAAAGTAAAATACAATGTTTTATTTGCAAAAATCTTAAATTCTATCGTGACGCGCATGATAGGATCAGCGAGATGGAAACTTTGCATTTGATGCTAAACTAGCCGTGATTGGGGTAATTGACCAATTGGGATGGCCTAGCGTCGTTTTTAAATTATTCGTTAAAATAACGAACATAATTTTATAGATTTAAAACAAATCTGAACTAAAAGCAAGCAAATTTGTTAATTTAGATTTTAAAAAGGAGCTAATTAAATTTAGCACAAATAGCAATTCATCTCTGTAAATTTCATGATTTCGAACAATTGGGGAAATAATAACTAAACTCGATTTTCGACATCACTTTGGACAATGGTAATGTTAACTCGCACGCACACCTATCTAATTGATTGTGTTAGTAAGGGGTGCATAGCTTCCCTAAACGTAAACCCCACTGCTATTCATCACTGTTTCGTGCTTGGTAACTAATGATGTGCCTTAAAGCCACAATATTTAACTAAATTTTATTAATATCAGCTTCCCCTATTTTAGAGACGTAGGTAATCATTTTTATTATTACCGATATTTACTTAACATGTTTGATTGATTACGTCTCTTGTGCTTTATTTATCTTATTGAAAAATGTGTTGTTTTAACGAAATCTATAGCCATATAGAAGTTGTAGCTCGTGAGAGGGTGTTTCGATTTTATTTTGAACATATTCAATGCATTTGTGTCATTTATTTTTACCTAAAGCTTTCGGCTTGACATTTTCCATTTTTCTTGCTACCCTAAAGGACCAGCAAAAATTGCGTGCTTTAGGGGTTGTGCGGGAAGTCGCAATAGAGCTGTCTGGACTGTACACCCTATTGTCAGTGCCAGTACTCTACTGCTGATTAATTTAATGACAAGCTAGGATTGCCTTTCACTTAAATCATTTATCTTTTGTCCATTCTCGTGCTGCAATTTCAATTTTAAGCCACACAACAATACGACTTTGTTTTGTTAACCACGTAAACTTTATTGTTTGCAAATTAGGGTGCAAAACGGTCTTTCAACTTTCATAAACATATGCCCCATATATTAAAAGGTACATCCCCTAATTGCAGACACTTGCTTTAATTGTTTTATTTTTGTTACTGCAAGAAGTAACAAAGCTAATATTACTTTTTGCATCACCAAGATTAATTTCATCCAATTAAATTATTTTAAAAATATTTTAGGTGATGATGATGATATCTTGACCAGCGCCAGCGACTCGGACAGCGATGATGATAACAATCACAGACAAAGACAACGTCAGGGAACATCCGGAACAGCACAATCGTCGGCTCCTCTTTCGACCACGCATCTTCTTCCTCTACTAAAAAGCGTTAGCCACATGACTGGCGCTTTAGAATGGCTGAAAGAGAGCTTTACAGATCTAGCCGATGACCTCGAAATTGAACCACATGAGAACGATGAGGGCATACCCTTAATTGCTTTCACGGACGATGCTACATCAGCCATGGAAGAATTGCAGTTTTTGGCTCTTTTAAAGGCTTTCAAGATCAAGAAGCCAGCAAACGAGCAGGTAAGAATGAAACTGCCAGTGCACTCTTTCATACGCATTGCTAAACCTTCTCGAGGATCTCTAGCCCATGCTTTCACGCGAAATCTGAAAGGTGGCACTACAGTATGCGCGTATTGATTTTTCTTTTAACCTAAAACATTTAGAGAGACAACACAATTTAAGTGTAAATTGAGTTTTTAACTGCCTTATTTATTATTAAATGAAAATTAAGTTTTCTAATGATGTTTTTTTAGGAAATTCATTGGCGTATTCCCAGCTTTTTAAATTTAGCAACCCTTCGGCAATACTGTAAACTGTTAACAGATACTTTGGAGAATAAACTTGTTGAAGTTGACGAACAAAGCGGCAATAAATCCGAGTCTTCTGATGATGAGAACGTTTTTGATCGGGTAAGAAGAATAGCAAATCCTAATAGTGTAGAACCATCAGCTTCTGCAGGAGGTAGTGGTGGTGGAAACAATAGAGTTCAGGAACAATCTAACACAGAAAATTCAAGAGAAGGAAGCAGTGATAGTCGAGACGATGTGGCCAAAGAGAATTTTGATGGAAACCATTCGGATTCATCAAAGGTGGGTAGTGAGGGTACTGAAGAACCTGAAAATGCACTTGCAAAAAGGAAGTCTGCTGGTGCTTTTAAGAAAAAAAGAATTGTTATTGAAAGCGATTCTGAAGATGAATCAGCAGAACATATGGAAACTTCCCAACAGTCTGAAAATTTAAGTCACGGCAATGGTGCTTCACATATTAAATCCAGGAAAAATGTAATTTTGGACAGTGACAGTGAAAATGAAGATACCAATTCAATTTCTGTAACAAATCCAAGGAATAAAACAATATTGGACAGTGATGAGGAAGAAGACGAAAATACTAATAATTTTAGGGGTAATGATAATCAAATTTCGAGGAAACGAGATCACATCAGCGATACTGAACCGCTAAGTGAGCCAGAAAATGGTGAAACTATTTCACAACAATCAAAAAGGAAACGCCTATCCTCTAATTCTGATAGCTCAACTTCAAGTAATAAAGGAGTTCTCTCCAGCCAAGATGGCTAATTTTAAATTTGTATTTTTTTACTGGATTTTCATTAAATACGTTTTTTTTTTTTTTTTTTATTTATTACAATGAAAATATTTCAGGTGCTTCCATGCTTCCAGTCTTGAACTTGGAAATACTGTGTCGACATGCTTGATTAAATGGTTTGGTCAATCACCTAGCCGGGTTGTCTATACAATGAATAATTGATTTTCTAGGACAAAGTAGCCAACTAAAATCAATACTTAATATTTTTGTTATCAGTATCATCAATCCATATTTAGAAATTACCACTGAAATTATTGGAAGAATATTTTTATTTACTTATAGTAACGCAGTTAAAACTTGTTCTATTAAGATAACATCTGTAACATAAATGGGGGGGGGGGGGTTATAAAATTAAACAATATTTTTGTGATGTATGGGATATTGATACGAAGAAGAATCAAGTGGAGGATTCTTACAATTCCACATTTATAATATAAATGTAGCTACAGGTTTAGGATCAACAATCATATTGGATGAAATAATGAATTTTTATTGATTATATTGTGTAATACACAGGCCTTCATATAGCATGGATGGCAGTAGTCCAAATTTGAAACAAGTTGGTGGCCCAATTTGGTACGGTTCTTTACGCAATTCATTTCCGCTGAAAATCAAAATTATTATTTTTATAAAAAAATTCAAAAGTTTACCTGGGCGAGTAATTGCAAATATAGTTTTTGGTAAAGCCTTTGGAAGGATCGAAATAAAAGGAGTATCCGCATCCTATACGATTCGTGTGGTGCCATATTAACTACAAATTATTTTGAATCACTTGAATCAACAGCTAAAAATTTACCTGGGTGTAATGACCAGTACCGGAATCACCTTGAAAAATCCTGCCATAGTTGTACTGCCTGTATTCGTTAAACCAGTCGTATATTGCTCCTGCGAAATTGGCTTCTCCAACAGATATTGGAACCTGGCTAGTCCAATAGGTTGCAATATTTTGACCGACTAAATATTCCCCTGGAATACATGGATTATTGTTTAATCTTTGATGTGAAGAGGTAAAGGGCGATTTAGAGAAAAATGGTAAATGATTGCTAGGGGAAATAATTAAATATTTGGAAGAACGAAAAAATAATTCAAAACTTAAGAACTTTTTTTAGTTGGAAATAATGGAAATTATTTAGAAAAAAAAGTTTTAAGGAAAATATAAAAATTAAAAAGTTCTTCTTTCTGGAAAATAATTAAATTTGGAAATGATATAAAAAAAATTGAATTGAAAATAAAAGTAAAAATGATATAAAATCTGACTTGAAAATCTTTTGTAATTTTTTAAGACCTTAATTATGGCTTAAAAATTATGAAAATATTCACAAAAACGCATTTTGTTATTTACAACCTTTATGATTTTTTTCATAATTTTCTGTAGACTATAAAAAAAGAAAAGTGTTGAAAACCAAAAAATCTTTTATTGCGCTTAAATTTCTTTGAAATGGTCCTTTTTGAAAGAGAGATGAAAATTGCAGTCAAAGGCAATTTTCAACCTCTTATCCGGTTTTGTTCTTTAAATTTATCAGATTTTGAATTACAGTAACGCTCAAAGGTAAGTTGACAAACAGGTTTTTCTACAAAAACTTTTTTATATTTCAACATTTTTCTTTCATTTTCGTAATATTATTTTTTATAGGCTTTTAAATTAAAAGGTATAACTCTAATTTTTTATATAATGAAAGAAAAATGTTCAAATTTGAAAAAGTTCTTTTAAAAAAACTGTTTGCCAACTTACTTTTGAGCGCTACTGTACATAATAAACAATTTGATTTTGTTGGTAGTTGGTAATAGAGCAACGTTGACTTACATAAAAGGCGCTAATGAAATGATACTTTGTTATCATACTTATGTTAGATAAAATAATTTTGAATATTTTAATAACTGATTTGTTTATAAATATTTAAAATTGATTTATTGTTTTTTCATTTGATGAATTTTTTTATGGTTGATAAAACTGAACGAAATTTTCAAGATGTTCGTGGAGGGAAATTCCGGTGTTCTATAGAGCATATTTTTTGGTTGCGCAGGCAGTTCTGGAATTTCAATTAAAGGAATGAGGCTGCAAACTGCAGTGAAGTAATATAGGCATTTACTTAGACGGTAATTTGACCCCCAGTAATTTGATCCCTGGTAATTGCATATAAGAGAGAGATAGCCATGAGTCTGAACGTAAGTTAGTGTTAGGTATTTATATTTATTTAGAGAATTTTGCTGGTAAAAGAGAGATCCGTGCGAAATTACCAAGGACCAATGTACCTGGGGATGAAATTACTGGGGACCAAATCACCTAGTCCCAGACATTTAGTACCTCAAAACTGCATCATGATTAGGACTGGCAGTATAAGAACATTTTATGGCATAGCTGTTTCTTGCAGTATAACTTACTAGTATGTCTTTTCATGTCGTGTTTTTCTGAGGTACAAGAACTTGACCAAAACTGTGCCCGTTCTGCTAAGTTGTTATCCCATTCCTGGATGAGAAATTGGTTAAATTTAATAATAAAATTAAAATGGACTGTTTACTATTTCTTGTAAATTTGCAGCTTGTGGTTGCCCTGGAACTTTTCCGAAGGCTAATAGCTGCCTAAATAGGTTATGCGCATTCAGGATAATCCACTTGTCGCTCTCTGAGACTGGTCCTAATCCTGTAAAATAGTAGGTGCTTTTAGAATTTTAAGTTTTTTGAAGTAAATGTGAGAACGTTGTAAGTCTATAAATTTAGTTTATGCTAAAATAAAGAAAGGTGGCGGTACTTGTATTTGCTACTTATTTAAAGACGTTTAACGTAATAAAGTGGTGCACGTTCCTAAAGGGAACCTTTAAACAAAACTCTTAAACTTATAAAAGAATATAACGCGCTTGTCAGCTACGTGGCAGGCAAGCTGCTAAAAGCATTTTTACTTTTGGCGATCTCCTATTTTTCGATGGCTTTTCTTCTGCCTGTAAAGTAATTTATTGCCTACAGGGAAAAGGAACTTTACGATGGGCAAGTTTTCTTTGGAACAGTAGAAATTAAAGCAAACAAACAGAAATATATATTTTTTATATACGTTTTTATGGCAGCTTATTGTTTAATAATACACGTGCGAAAATCGTGATACTTTTAAAAAAGTATTCTAAAACTTTTATCACAATATTAAAGAGGATTAAATTTTTTACCATACGTATAAATATACGATTGCATTAAAATTTAAAGAAATTTTCTTTGCTCAAATTTACATATCGATTTATTTTAATTATTTATGTTTCTAAACATTTCAAGTCGCCAGAGGAATCTTATTATTTTTTAAAATCAATTAACTTTGACATTTCGCTAAATATATTTTAACTTTTATAGGCCTGAAAAGTTTGAAATGCTTAATAAAATAAGATTGATTTATACTCACGTAAAAGTATTTTATTTTTGCACGAAGACGTTCCAACAATTAAAGATAATTCCATTACCACAATAACTAGTAACCACTTTTGATTGTATTTCGCCTCCATTTATCTGAAAAGATTGATTTTCTTGTTCCGATTAATATTGATTTGGAATTATTTAATTACTTAATATTGGGCGAGACCTTATTTTTTGGTGGCTACCCTCGGAATATAAATTATTCAGTGTTTGTTGTATTGATTATTTTATACGATAAGAGTTCTAATTTTGATATAAATTTGATTTTCGTTATTCAAACGAATTACGAAAAGTTTTACTTAAGCTAACATTTCAAAACTTTTGAACAGTTTTACAGTTGTTCAGTTAATGTAATGAAAATCTTTAAGATGGACATGAAGTAATAAATGGAAATGTCATAAGAATTTATTCAATTTAATTAAACGACTCAATTTTATTATTTAACCAAAATATATTAATTATTTAACTTAATTTAAATCTGCGTATTTGCTTTCCCAAAACACAATTTCCAGTTTGTTAAACGTTTTATGATTACCACGTAACAATACTAATTTGGCTTTTTCGTTATCCTTATTATTGATCCGGGAAGCGATTAAGAAGCCTAAAGTACTCAATTAATTAAGGCGATCTTCAAAAAAGAACTGCCTAATTAGTTTTTTATATCTGCAACAGCGTGGCGACTTAAACTTTTCTCAGGTGAGCTAATCAAGACAAATAAATTGTCCTATCACGGTCAGGTACTATTGGAAAATATATGAAAATACAAGTGCCAAGGATGCGGAAGTTGTGATTGATTTTTTAAATGCTAATATCTTATAACATCGCAAAGATGCGTGCTGGAAACTTCAACACGGCATAGATATTTATTAAAATAAATAAGAATAATAAATTGCACAGCAAGAACTTTAGAAAATGCCAGGTTATTGATAAAAGTAAATCAATTAAATATATTAAATAATTTGTATTAGCGTGCGAGGTTTATATATCCTGTTGAACCGGTATCCTACTTCAAGTTAAAGGGGATAGAGGCGATGAATTTTCTTTCACCTGCGAAATATTTTAAAATTATAATAGTACATATCGGAAAGAAAATATAAATAAAAACTTTTAATTGCAAGTTTTTGCAGCAATTAAAAATTAGAAATAAAACAAACAATGCAAATGATTGCGAATTTCATATTTAAAATTGTTACTTTATACAAGAATTCGAATAACAGTTTCCAAAGTTTGTAAACATTTTGGCTGATTTTTAATTTTTGTTATATATAAAATTAGCGAAAGCAATTTAATAAATTGATATTGTTAATAAGTTATTTATTAATAATGTCTTTCAAGCAGTTAATTAATTTATACTTTCAAAATCGGAAATTATAGCTAGCTTACTTAATTAATTCTCCATTCAGTTCATAAGTAATCTTGAGATTGTAAGTTGATCCATTGTCGAATATAATAATATAAATTTTTAATTTTGTAAATTACAGGGGCTTATATTATAAGATTCTTGTTAAGCATAATTTTATTTGATTTGCTCCATAGACTCTTTAATCTCAAATATTTGATTATTTTAATATAATTCTGTAATTGGAGAAACGAAAAACTTTGTTTGACAAAGGTCAAATTTTCTTATTAAGCTAAATTGTACGCATGCTTAATTTTGTCTTTGAATTTGTAGTAAAATTCTATAAAGTTTTTTTTAGGTAGCAATTAAATTTTCATTTTCTTCACGTCTCCTGGCATTTACATGTTTTTTTGCTATTGATCTAGAAAAAATGCAATGGTATTGTTGGAAGAATAAAATATGGCTGCAGCAAAATGTCCTGCTGATGAGAAATAGTGCAATTCTACACGTGGAAGAAATTGATTTCCGGAACAGCATTTTTGATTATATTCGATTCAAAATGCGCTTTCATGCATATTAAATTATAGTAGGCATTTATTAAACATGTTCTGGTTTCATTTTAAAATAACATTTAATTTATTTTGAAAATGAGAGGAATTTTGCATTGAACAAGCCTTTATGAAAGCATTAGAAGGTTCCGTTTAGATGCCAGGAAACAAAGAGATTTTAATTATTAATTTATCGAAGCTGCCGAACATGTAATTATTTAAGTTTTTATAAACTTTTTTTATTGATTGATAATTTATATAAGAGACCTGTGCTCTCCGTATTAATATTAAGTAAGTATTTTTATTTTATCCTTGATTTTGATTGACATACCATCATTATACCAATTAAGGCTATCGTTTTTATTTTTTATTCATGTAATTTTTGTATAGTAAATACATAGATTATCCTATTTGATTTACTGGTATACAAAAGCTTTCAAACTGTACGTTTAGTTAGATAATGGGCATACAATTGCTTACCTCAATTAGGTATAAAATTTAATTAAAAAAATGTACAAAATACCATTGGTATAATATAATATACAATACAATTCAATACAAAAATTTAAAACATTTACTAAATCAAAATTCTACCTTCATCATACAGCACTTTCAACAGACAAGCGATTGAGAATATTGATAAGTATGACTTCTTGTTGACACTTGAATCGATGATCGGGGAATGTAACATATTGTTGTCGACAAGTGTAATAATTCATAATAGTGAGTTTTACTTAACCCTTTCGGTCACGAAAGGGTTTGTTTTTTGAGAAAATAAGTCCAAAATGATAAATAAGTAATATTTAATTTTTTTGAAGATTTTTAGAATAATCTCATTTTAACGAACGCCGTGACCGAAAGGGTTAATAATATTTAATATTAAGTTTCTGAAAATATTCAAATAATAGGATATCTGCACAAATAGAAAAACTAATAGTCAGTATTAAATTGTTTATGGTATATTTTAAGAACTCTTACTAAAAGTTTAAGTAAGACAACTAAAAGTTTATTAACAACCATAAGAAATTTTATTATCTATGCAGCCAGAGCATTACCACCGTGATTTATTTCCTCACTACAAAATTAAATATTTAAAAAAAATTGTATTAACTTAATAATCATTAGTGGAAATTCAGGCGAATGAACAGGATAATACTAATCACTGCTGGCATTCCTTGTTTTGGATAGGCATGAGCAGCCTCGCCGAGTTAAACTGATATTGTGCGGTATGGACTTGTTAAGAAAAGCCCAACAAAAACTTTTTAACAAGGAAGGTGTCATTTCAACTCAAATAATCTCGAATGACCGAAAATAATTAACATCCGACGAAGTATAAAATTCTCGCCGAGATTATTACATAAAAGCAAGATTTAATTTAATTTATGGATAAATCGGCTATATTTTACACTTAAGTACTAAATTGATTAAAAAGTTAACTTTGACATTTTTCCAGAAACTTCAGGAAACGATATTCCAGTGTCTTGTTTTACAAGCCTCACAATTTTGCTACCCAATAATTACTTTTTGGTTTTATTTTCAATATTTTGCAATTTTTGCATTGTTTCAAAAAATCTTACTCTATTTGATGATTTTCTTATAAATTGAAAACAGATAAAGCGTGAAAAGCTCGGTTTATTACTCAAAAAATTTCCTGAATTTAGGAAAGGTTATTATTTTTACGTCGGTGGGCGTAGAGGGAAGACTAACAATTTTGATGTTTAAAATTTCTTTACAAAGAATTTTCCCACGCACGGGAAATTTAAAGATGTAAAGTTATTTAGAGAAATTTAAAATTATAATTACGAGATCAAAACCATTTGTTAATCAAAGCAGTAGCTGACATTTAGTTTTCATTTTGCCGTTCGCCCAATTAGCTGAAATTTTTTAAAAATACCGGAAAAGAAAACGATGGTATATCATGAAAATACGAGATACTCATAAAAAATCGTGTATCTGCTGAAAAATTACTACCTGCACTACCTACTTTTGAAAGTAGAAATAAATAGAAAATTTGCAAAGCTGAAAAAGATTGAACGAAATGATATTTTTAAATTAACCTGTAGAGAATGGAGCACTTTAATTTAGGCGTTGGAAATAAAATTAAAATAATTAGACTTTTTTTGTTAAAATAACAAGAAACCTGATATTTTGAACTGTCGCAATAATAACAACCAAAATTGTGTTTTTGAATAGTTTCAACTAAATTAAAAAGTTAATTTTACTTACTAAGTAAGTATAACACAACACTTAATTTTATTGAAAGCTACCTTTCGTTGAAGCAATTAAACTGTGAGATTATAATAAAAAATGTTTTTAAAAATCAAGATGTTATATGTTTTGTTATAAAAGGTAATATAAAAACGGTAATTAATTAGGCAATCAAACAATTATTTATTCGAATTATAAAACTTGTTTTTTTCTGATAACAATATAAAATGTTTAGTCTTATACTTTAGTGTCGCCGGCAGTAAAAAAATGTTGAACATATTTTTAGGTGGTATTGTTAGAAGCAAATTTATGACTGTAATCAAGCAAAAATGATAAATTAGTACTAACTACGTACTATAATAATATTATGCAATTCTTTTTGTTTAATTCACAATATAATTGCTCGATTTGTTTCAGTTCTATGTAAGTAGCGTGTAATTGCCTAATTGACTTTTACTTACCCACTTCCATTTTGATGCACAAAGCATTTCAGTTGGAATTTCTTCTTCAGAGAGTCCTGAAGGTTGATTTTCCGTTTTCAACGAAGAGTTATAGAAATTCTCAGTATATCTATTGTAGTGTCCTCTCTTCCTTTATCTCTCAACCTATGTTACTCTAACGGGAACTCAAATTAATTAATTCAAATAAAGATTTATGTTTGTTTAAATTTTAGCCAGTAATTTCTAGTTGAAATAATACATTTTAAACATCAATTTACCTAGAAACATTGTTGCAGTAACTACGAACTGATAATACAAAATCTAAAGGAAACATTAAAATAATAGAATTTTAACTGTAAACTGAAGAATACATATGTATGTACGGAGAAAATTATTATTTAAAAAACAACGAAAAGACATTAAATTAACACTGTTGACAGGGTAGGACTAAGAATGAAAACTATTATTACATTGAACATTCTTAGTCCTACCCTGTCAAAAGTGTTAAATTAATGTCTTTTCATTGCTTTTTAAATAATAATTTTCTTAAAATACTACATAATTTACTCGAAAATTCATATTTACAATTATTAAAATTTTAAATTTAAATAGTTTGAACGAAAGTTAACCGATTGTCATTGTTCCAAGTTCGTTAAAGAGATAACTCTTTAAGCCAAAACTTTCTTTTAATTCTTTTTTCTATAAAATTATAGTTTTTGTGCTATCACGTATTGAAGTTTAAAAACTTTATGAAAATTTATACAATTTCTATATTTTTCAATTTTTCGCAATAACTTTTGCGAAAGTTAAGTAAGCAATTTTAATTTTGCTGCTTTTCATTTTTCAGGTTTCTGCGTTCGTTTATTCAAACAAAACATGTTATAATTTTTGAATAATTGTATTTTTTCAGTCAGATTATAGGATCATACCAAATCATTACTGTAATTTTAAAACTTCATCGATCTCACAAGTTTTGACCCCTTCGTAAACCGCCCTTGTTCTAAGTCGATTTAAGCAATTTTTAAAGTTTATAATTAATGAACGACTCCTAGAAACTTTATAAGTTTCTGGTGTCGTATATCATAAGTTAAGCAGAACCCATTTGTATTTTGTTTAAATCAAATCGTAAATTTAGGTTGTTTACCAACGGAAGTAGTTGTAAATTATTTAGAGCTAAGAGTTTCTTTTGAAGTCGAATCTTGAAGTGACTTTAAAGTTATTCGTAATCAATACATTATTGATTAGTCTAATCAAAATTCCAGTCAAATAATCTCAACACAATTCTGTATAAACTAAGCTTGGCTGGTTTTGTTTAATTGTTATAAGTTCCTCGTCATTAATTTTAATAGTTTGGTTTTCGAATGTGAAATAATTTAAAATTTATTATCTAATTCCATTGAAAATAAACAGGGAAAGCATTTTTGAATAAATCATATTTACTGCGATTGCCGCATAAAAGTTCTTGCGAAAGTGCCTTTGAAATTATCGAAAGGGATTACTTTTGTAAAAGTTAATTTTCCGGGATGGTTTTCTTTAAATTTTTTAACATCAAGTGCTTATAGTTTAGTTTGGCGTAGCAGATTGAGTTTTCTTGATAAAGGATTATAAAACTAGTTAGAAATCCTAGGCGTTATGAGTTGTTACGTCAATATTCCAGACACGATTCTGTCTCTTAACCATGTTACGTTGTGAAAATTGAATCCAGTAACGATAGCATCGTCGGAAAGCTCATTTCAGGACGCAAACGGGGGCTTCTAGTGAGACGCCCCGTCGAGTGCGGACGAATATTGCAAACTAAACAAGCTACGCGACGCTGCACCGTATCATAAATAATGTACAGAATGTGACGCGTAAATTTTCCATGGTTTACAGCTTAGGCTTATGGTCGCTGAAAGTATTAAACAATTCAGGTCTCATTTAAATCCACGATTCTCTTATGACCATTTCATATTTTTATGTCTCCCATAAATACACAACCGATTTGTCATTCATTTTTGACTTCCAAAAGTATTGTCGACGCTCGTATCTTTTAATTAAACTACAGTTTTAATTAAATTAATCCAACAAGATCACCCACTGTTATATTGAAATGAATCGTAAATATCAAAATTTTAATACGCATTATTACAATAAAAAATGAACGAATCTTACACTACTGCAGTCTCACTAAATATAACACTGTGTACATATATTATATTATAATGTTATAAATATTATAATGTTATAATAACCAATACGAACAACTTGGTAGTTTTATTATAAATTTTGATGTTTTGAAGGTGTTATTTATTTATTAAACCGTATATAAGTGAAAATTTGCAATTTGCATATATGCAAATGTGCATTGAGCCTTAAATATTCGAACAGCATTAATAATGCATATTGTTTAAGTTTATTTTACGTATTTGCATACTATATCTAGTTTACCTAAGGTAAATAATTATAAAAATAATAAAAACAATCGGGCACTTACAATTTTTGAAGTTTTCGGGTTGTTCACTTTATTTGCCCTTCAAAACTTTTGAATTCCGATTTTATAATACCACTCAGTTTAGCTCCTCAACAGAATGAGCAGTCATCCTTAATGTATCTGCATTTTATGCTATCGCGAATTTTTCAGGGACGAGCGATTTTCACAAATATTTCAATAGATACTGAACGCACTGCTAAAAGTGCCTCACCAAAAATTTATAACCCTTTCTTTACCGGAAACAAATTTGAAACATAATCGTGTTTTTATAACGGTTAGTTAGGTTTCGTGCCAGATTTAAATTTTTAAATTACGTGGGATGGTTATCGCAACAATTTAAAAATTTACTAATTCATGCAGGAAAATGTCTAATTAATCAATGGATCATTTTAACCACAACATTGTTGTCAAAACTTTCAATAAATAATTTAAAGATTCACAATAAACTAGCATAATATAATGTCAGTTATATACTTCACGATAATATCTACCAATGATGCAGCTGAATTTTGGTCAAACCACTGGGGATTTCAACGACTATTTCGATTATTAGTTGAAGTCAGACGACAGGGAATTTAAGGAATATTTTACTATTACTAGTTCTAATATTGCATTTGTAAATGTTAGAATATACTTTGTTGCATTAACGTCAACTGTGAGTGCTCTGCGAGAAATTTACATTAAATCGGTGTCATTTTCACATTGAAAATAATGTAAGATATGCATATTTCATTAATTATGTAGATTTACACAACTCCTATTGAAACAGTATGTGATTTTACACGTTTTTCAGTGTACAGTGATGTAAGTCAATAAACTCAAGATGGATTGAAGTATTAGGGGCCATTTTTTCTTTTCTATTATTTATACACAGTATTTCACCGATCGGAATCAGCTTTCTTATCTCTTTTCTACATTTGTGTATTCTTCTTCTGCAGTCAATAATAAATTCTACTAAGTGTGCTTGTGCGCGATAAAATCAGCAATACTATCTGCTTTTTCTGTTGAAAACAGAGCTGATCTATCACGGTATATCAGTGATACACACCAATTTAATTTTTTATTTACCGATTTTTCAAAATTATTATTATTTGAAATAAAGTTGATATCTTTATTAAATTTACCACAAAAACTCTATTAGAGCAGATATTATCTTCAATAGTTCAAGCGTGAAAGATATTTCGTCTTTATAATAAATTACATAAACCAAAAGGTACCCGAAAAAGTCAAGGATAACATTTTTTTGTAACTAATGAAATTTCCATGACATCGGATAACTGTCCGTTATGATTTTTAGTTTTACTCTCAAAATTTCACATATAATATTGTGGAATCACCGGCACCACCTGTCCCGACTTCCAGCGATTTTCAAAGTATTCCAATCATTTCCAAAGAATTCCAGTGATTTCCAATGAGTTCCAAGGAATTCCGCAGATTTACAAAAAATATTAGGGATTTCTAAGAATTCTAGTGATTTCCAAAGAATTCCAGTGATTTCCAAAAAATATTAGGGATTTCCAAGAATTCTAGTGATTTCCAAAGAATTCTATTGATTTCCAAAAATTCCAGTGACTTCCAAGAAATCCCACAGATTTCCAAAAAATTTCAATGGTTTCCAAGGAATTCCAGTGATTTTCAACGAATTCCAGAGATTGCCATGAATTCCAAATATATTCAAAGAATTCCAAAGATTTGCAAGGGAATTTCAACCACGTGTATACAACATTTTTGGGATATTTACTCCTTCAGATTGGTGTCTAATGACAGAAGTTTAATTATCTTCTTAATATAAGTGCGATGACGGCTGTATCTAGGACTCATCACTATTAAAAAGTCACTAATATAAAATTGGAAATCTTTGGAGTTCTTGGAAATCATTGGAATTTATAGAAATCATTGGAATTTATAGAAATCATTAGAATTTCTCGGAAATCCCTGGAATACATTGGAAATATTTGGAGTTTATTGAAAATCCTTCGATATCATTGGAATTCTTTGAAATCTTTGGAATTCCGAGTCTTGTATACACAAATTTTCTGGATATTTGCCCCCTGCCCCAACCCGTATGCTACATGGCAGATTAATCGTTTAAAATTGAAATAAACTCAAACTGCTAATTTTAAATTTCAATACTAATATTTTAGCTACGATTAAAGTAATAACCAAAGTTACACGCATTGTTGTTATATTGTTTGATAATAATTATAATCGTGGATTGAATTTGAAATCTCTTTTATGAAACCCAACATTAATCTTACATTACAGAAGTAATTTTATAAATTCCCAACATAATCACCCGAATAAAAAATATTAAATACCTACAAAACAATAAAGAAACAAAATGTATTTTTAAGAAACATTAATATGTCACATCAAAATGTATGTTCCTGTCGCATTTATTCAAAATAAAGTAAGTCCTCTAGAGGCGTGTTTATTTGAGGAAAAATATTTTGTGTATAATGCAAAGTAAATAAAAAATTTATTAGTAGGGATAAATAAATAAATTGGAAATATACGGTATTATTAATGAAATGATAAAAGAATTGTTGAAATTGCTTTATTTATATTCTTAATACATTAGTTTCTATTTTGTTATATAAAAAAGAAAAATTTAAAATTGCTAGGTTTTACTAAAGTTAAAGAATTTTACGTCGCTATTTATGTCCTACTGATCTACAGCTCCACTGAAAATGTATTTAACTTGGCTTGTTTACTTGTTTCCGCTCGACATAAAACTTTTTTTTATAAAAGTGTCCGTTTCATGTATACCAAATGTTCTTGTTGCAAGTAAGTAAAGTTTTCTTAGCACTTTACTTAAAACTAAGTTAAAATTAAACTTAAGATGACCACAACTTAGTCAAAATCACCGAATTTATAATTAAACTTTTCATATTCCTTAGGCTGGAACTCAAAATGTGAGAAATTAATAAATAAAACCAAAATTTTTGATCTTTATTTTAACTAATTTACTTCGTTGCAATATTTTTGTAAATATCTAGAATTCTCACTGACTGACTGACTGAGTTTTTTTATTTAATTGAACCAATCAACGAGCTTAATTGCATAAGTAATAAATTGGGGTATTTCCTGTCAATTAATTATTGTACCGTAAATAAATCAATAGGCGATTGATTACAAAGTTTTAATTCGAACAGAGGTGCATTTAGTAATAATGTGAACGTCGACGCCAACGTAAACTTTTATGATCTGCAAATACGTGCTAAACCCACCTCTGTTCAAATTTAATTCAAATAAAATGTTGAAATAAAATTGCTTTAGGGTCGTATAACGTCCCTAAACATACTCTCTATCAATAAACCGCTATGGTATATAACACATTACTAGATAATATAAATAACTCGACCAATGTCATAATAATTACGTATATAACCAATTAATTTATGCAAATCAATATAGTAGGTACATATATATTTTCTGAAAACGTCGAAAAACTTAAAAACTTAACGTTTCACTTTTTGTGAAAGAAATGGTTCTACTTTAAAGCCGCTCGTCACCGGCAGTAAAAGAATTAAATAAAACTGTCCCAGGTAACATTATAAAAAATAAGATAAAATACTTATTTTTTCCCTGGATCTAATTAAAATCTGTTAAAGTATTTTATCAGGTGGATACTATTTCATAATTTTCTTTATTAAAAAGATATAAAATCAAAGTTAAAAGTACGTAATAGTTATTAATTAATTATATTTAATTAGGACGAAGTTATTTGATACTCGTTAATTTTTAAGTTGTTTGGAGTTTAGTTAACTTTATTTTTATATAAAAAAAACAAGACAAAACTAACTTTTATTTCTAACAAAGTAAAGTATTTTATATGAAAATCAAGTTAGAAAGTTTTTCTAATATTTTTATCAAGATTAAATTTTCAGGTTTGACTGATGTTATTACCATTCCTACGTTCTTTAAAAATTAAATGTTTTATTTGTGCATTGCTGTGTATTTCATTTCGTGGTCAGAATTTTAATTGTAACAGCCAATCAAATACAGGGCTTTTGTTTCACTTTAGTGCCGGCGACGGGCTGAATTTTTGTCAAGTTTTCAGACGTCAGTATATTTTTTACAATTAGTGGTTATTGATTTATTGAGAGTTTTTATGGTAATTAACGCCTTTATTATATCAATTTATTGCATATTATGCTACCTGTCAATTATCGATTGGTAAACATAATTGAGTTTAAACGCTTTTTATCGTTTAATAAAAATCATTACAAATATTATTTCCATTTCAAGTTTTCATTATTATATAATTCAACTTATGATGTGTATGTTTATTTCGCTGTTGAGCCGCAGACCCTTTGTGTGATATTCTATTTGAGAAATGAATTGGAAATTATTGTGAGTTTATATCGTGTATTTGTATAAAATTGAACATTTTCCACTATTATTTTTATTTCAAGAAGTATTACTGAGCTATATGACGATGCTTGAGAGATACAGTGAAAATGGCTGTTCTTATTTCTGCTACTCCAATCTTATAATGGACACATAACAAGATAAAAACAAAGCAGTGCCGTGCGGTGGTATTTTGACTCTTGAAGCAGATGCAGTTAAAATATTTATGTACATTCAGGGAAACCAAGTAAACTGAAATAATTTATTTTTTATTACGGTAACAGTTGGAAAAACTTTTTCCATAAGAAAATGCTACGTTTTATCTAATCGACGCGGCAATGGCGGCTGCTTAGCGTACTATTCACGGCTCTGGCTGCAGTGCAGCGATATAGTATATGTATATCTTAATAGATGAAACAATTTGATATTATACCAATTTTCAATGTAGTCTCATTTACGTAAGTAAGGTAGTATTGATTTTTGATGTTATCGAAACTTAGCTATTAAACTCCTCTTGTGTTTTGTAAATGCATAGGTTTATTATACTAATATTATGTAAACATAATTTACCGATATGTAAAATTTAGTTTGCGTGAGTGTATAACTAAATGTTAAATTTTTATCTACAAGACATATAATAATAGCTTTTAGAGCATTTATTGGCGCAATAATTGAATAGGACGATGATTGGCTATTGTTCTAATAATACAAATTATTATTAATGTACATACACACACACATCCATAAGTAGGTACACAATGGTTGTTTAGTTTAACAATGAAGTCACCATATTTTAGAATTTTTACTTTTCAAAGTTTTCTTGTTATGTCTCTTTATATTACCCCACATTCATTTGATACAACAATTGAGATAATAACATTGACAAAGTTTTTGAATTATCTAAAAAACTTTCATTATTAGGTACTCGTAATACATTGTTAATATTTCAGTTTTTGTATTATTGAGTGGATTCAAAAAAATGTAAAACTGGCTTAATTGGCAATTCTAAAAGCAATTGTTACTATTTCACGGTTAATAGAATTTTAGTATTTATGTCAGCAATCTTTGTTAGTACTACTTGTAAAATGAACTAACTTAACGAACCTGAGGAAACCAAATTACAAGGTTAGAAGTCAAAATTGATTTCTTACTAAACTCTCTATAGTTATCTATATGGAAATTTCCAAAGTTTCCAACTCGCGTTATTAAAAAAAAAAAATTAAAATCTGGTTAGGAAAACAACAATTCTGATCAAATAAGGTTTGATGAACTGTCGTTCATTGGATGCACTAAACTGGGAGCAGATCTCACGAAGTAATCTTACAATCTCCAGCAATTTTTAGAGTAACATTTCTGCTGCAAGAACTTGTTTAAGGAAGTCATTTTATCGCAAGACGTGCTTGAAATCCACAATTTATAATTATTTGATGAGATTCCGTTTGATTGCTGAACTTATTTGAATCGTCTATATATGTAATAGCATCAGAGGTTTTTCAGACAAAAATTTTGATTGGCAGATGAACACTTTCAACGGGACAGCGCCGGAACAACGCTGCCTGTTGGCGTCATCTACCTATTGTCCAGTTTACTGACGAACCAATTTCTTGCAAAAACTTAAATGCTCAGAAGACAAAGGAATTAAACTGGCACAAAGCAACAAAGCAAAGTTTAGGAAGAGTAGAAACCGACTGACGTAAGAAACTTTAGTCAACAAAAATGCTTTGTTAGTTATCTTGTCGGCCTCATTTTTGCTTAAATTTGAGAAGGGAATTGCCGTGTCATTGTTAAAATTACTATGATTTGAAATGAGATGTGGGTTTTTCTATGCAGTTTAGAGAGGAAATTATGATCTGACTGCGTGTCCGTCTGTCCGTTCGCATATAATCAAAATTCGAATAATGTTGGTTGGCGTGGACAGACAACATTCCAACTCTTTCATTACGTTGTGGCGCCCGAGCAGGGACCACCAGGATTTTAAATCTAAATCACTACTGCCATTCTACGAAAAATACATCTGTTGGTACCGAATTATTCTTGAAAACTACCACTAAGACTTTAAAAACAAACTACAAAGAAGTTTCCTGGGATTTTGAGAAATACTGAGATGATTACATTAAGAAAAGTTATTTTAAAATGAAACACTTGTTGTTTTATCACCTTAAGTTCAAAGCTTTTAAATTGATGTATTATTAGAACTTACTCGAACGGATAGTAGCTTACAAATTGAAAGTAACTCCAACTTTTGGCATTAAGATTGCATCAATTGATCACTGTGTCGGAAGCCAAATGGTGTTAATAATTTAAAGATAGCTGGTAGCTAAACCTTGGCGGAAATGTTCACGCTAAGCTACTATTGGAAGGGTAACTATTGATTTGTTCGAACGAATGGTTAGTTATCCACCACTTCTATGCTACGTAGATTAATTTAACCTTCGTTACCAAATACAACCAAGAATGAATATTTTATTACCTATACACAAAGAAACAACTAATGTGCTGTTATGGATTTTATTCATACACTTAAAACTTTGAATTAGAAAATTGTATATTATGTACTTTCAAATTACAAGATGGTAATTGAATTACCTTCCAGCAATTTTTGAACAAATATTACACACGTACGCATATCATTTTTTTAAATCTACACCGTGAGATGATTATTGTATAATAAAATTATAACGAAAATCAATTGCAGTGTGGAATCAGACTATATAATTTTTTATTATTATTTACTCCACTTTAGAAAAGGAAAACTAATATTTGATTTCATGTAACAAGTGACACGGTACTTGTAAATATTAAATAATAATACAATAAAAATTTAATGTTCCTTGCAGTTATTTAAACAAATACACTGAAATTTTAATATTATCGGAATAAACAATAAATTAGCTCATGTATTTTTTAAAAGGCACAGAAAAGTAATCGATGGTGTATTTGGGTCACCAAAATTTTAATTTTTTATTAGCAGGTACGCTTTTCTATAGCATCTAATCTATTTAAACGTTAATTTATATAATTTTGTCTAGACACTTACCTTGGAAAATTCTTGTAGGCAGTTCTTACATACATTTTCTTACGCACTTACGACAGCAGTATTGGATTTTCTTTTATTTTTCATTATTATTCTGAATTACCATTCGATATCAAATCTCTCTAAAATCATATGAAAGAGGCGATGACGACTCTTGACCCTAGGACTGCAACATCTAAAATCATACTTTTGCGATTTTTGGTATTTTAACCGGAATAGCTCAAATACCTGTGTATTGCACAACCAAGTGACTCCCGGATAGAGAAACAATACAATTTACATTGAAACATCCTTGACTTTCACTTCGACAGGCAAGAAACACAAATATTTCAGCGTTTGCTTAAATGTTTAAATATTTGAATCCTGAAAGCTTCACAGGAATTGATATGGTAAAATCCTGCGATTTTTACGCATTTAAAATAAATTAAACCCGCACTGTTCAAAAAGCAGTGTGTTCATTGGTTAATTTTTTAATATTTTGAGCCATTCAACCGGAATTAATTAAATGATTAAATGATCTGCAGCAGATTTGAATAATTTTGTAAAACAGCTGGTTGATTTTTGTTTTCATAATAATCAATTTACTCACTTGTTGAATGAAAATTTCGTGTAAATAAATTTCTATTATCTTATTCAGATTGGTCCAATAAAACGGCCCGGGCCAGAGATTTTAAACTTTAAAGGTCTCTGAATTTATATTATTCATCCAAATTTGCGGGCTTGGGTTTGTATATCACTCGTGTTTTCTAAATCGTTTGATCATAAAATTCATCGAAGTTTGATTAGAAATTTTACCTGTTCAATTATTTAGTCTTTTTTGTAATGTTTCCATTTTCATCTAGTTTTAAGGCAGATTATCTATAATTTTGTAGCAGTGTAGCATCTAAAGTAAAAAAAAGTAATTGTGTGTGGGTTAATCGAGGTTTATATAAAAAAGTGCCAAATTTAAGATTTATCGGACATAAATAACGGTTAACTTGTACCCGAATTTCTATTAAGCCCATGGAACAAACGGGAGCAAAAAGTTAGTGCTGGAGATAATTCGTTGTATATTACTTGATTAACATGTGAATTTATAATAAACATGGGAGAATCATGTCTCTAATAAGATTTTAATTGTTAATAAAAGTGTTATTAGTCCTGTAGAATTTGCATATGAGTTCAAGGTGACAAATGTCTCCAGAGATATTATATCGATTCGCTTAATCCTTATGACCATACCTCACCTGGTGACTTGTGGGTATAAACGAGGTCACCGGACACTCATTCTGCCCGACAGAAAGTTCACGTGATATCTTCACGACACTTTTTCAGGGTGATAAATTACCAGATTATTGTTTTCTTAAACTTTTTGTAACTATCAACTTCCGAATGTACTACCAAAAAATTTATCAATTTTTTTCCATTTTTTATTCACTTAGAGAAATGCATTAGCGTAAGTATATTATTATTGAAATATGATTACACCCAGGTGGACTTAATTGAGAAACAGGAGTGAATTTTTAAAATCTGTTGAATGTTTGGGTAAACAACAAAATTTAGATAGAAAGTTGAATAAACAAACGAGCTTGTAAATGTTTGAATGTTTGGAAAAAAAAACTCAAAAACTATACGTACTTCCGTAAGAAGACCTACTTTCAGATATTTCTTTAAAATTAAATTACCACACCTTCACTGGAAATTCTTTTTATTAAAGAAATAAATTGTATTACGCAGTTTTTGCTGGATTCAAATTTAATGTTGATAATTTAAATCACAAATGGGGATATTAAACGTACATTTTAACCACATTGTAATTTTAGCAATTAATGTAATGCTCTGGTGAACTAAAACGTAAGGGTGATACACGACAACACCTTACGCTCAATTTGCAATAAATCTTTCGGTTAATTAAATCGATGTTTTAATTTATACGAAAACTTGCCGTTTTTATTAAAGGAGAAAGCATTAGAAAGAAAAAACGCGCCATCAAGTCATGAATGAAAAACTTGGTGTTAAAGTAGGATGTTAATAAAGAATTTTGTTTATCTGTGGGATAAGTAGCAGATTATTGTATTTTATTTAATTCGGAACGCATAAAACATAATTTATAAGGTTTTTATGTTTAGTGCAATTCTATAGACGGACTTTTTGATTGCTGGTGTAATCCGGACCAAGTTGTAACAAGTTGTTAACTAAATCCTACAATTTAGTTGTGAGAATGAAGCTTGAGTATGGTATTGCTAGACAATCCTATTTTCGTGTTTATTTGCATTATTGCTTTAACCACTGACCCAACATTTGTATTGCTTGTTTTCTCTGTTGTAGATCTGTTAATTTATTATGGCAACAATTGTATTTAATATCAGAAATTAGATGACAATCTACTAATTTACCGAGCTTTTTTAATATAGTAGGTATAAATTTAATTTGCGAGTAAAAAATTTAGAAATGAAGTTTTTAAATTAATATACGTGTAGCGAATCCTAACATATAATTTTTCATTTTCATTCTGGAATTAGAGAAATGAAAGCAATTTTATCAAGTGCTGTTACATATCCAGCATACATTTAAAAATCTAACGTAAATTTGATTTATGTAGTGTACATAGAAGTATCTTCTAAAGAATTTTAAGTATTTTTCAAATACTTTTATTAACCATAGAAAATGAAACATTTCATAGCACGTCATAATTTTGTCATTTTAATCTTTTGATATCTACTTCAAATTTGAGTTTATATTTAAAAATAAAAGAATGAAAGTTCTCGACTAGTAAAAAAACTAAATTTTCATCTGTTTTGGTTATTGCTATACAATTATTGGATGAATCAAGTCAAATTAAGTAGTTTAACACTTCCCATGAAGAATTTCTCTCGAGCTTTGCAAAATCTCTCATAATTTTATATACCTACCTCATTAGAGCTCTCTCAAAAATATTATATTATTTTATAATAATTAGCTGATGTAAGTTACTATTCACTTTTTAAAATAAAATTCTGCGCTTTTCTGAAATAAAATATGTTAAGGAACCTAAATAAAGTGTTAAAATTTTAAATTAGTTTATATTTAGGTAAACTTAATTTATATCTTTTGATCTTAAATTTTGTCAATTCATTTTTAAAAATGTCGAAATTTTAAGTTAGAAATTAAATGAACTCGGGAAGTAGGGGAAACCGGGGCTGGATAATAAAGGAACCATGTATTTAGGCAAAGAGTTACTTAGACTTATATATTTATGTTGTTTGTCGCCAAAAGTTGAGCTTACAAAAAGCATCCTGAATGTTTGATGTTTCGTTCAAGCCAGTTGATCATGTCACATTAAAGTACATGTACCTGATATTGATGCATTGTCAATACACCTTGCGTGTGTTCAGCCAACATATCAGCTTGTTCGATTGAACAGTTCGAGAAAAATTTACAAAATCATGATTTTGGTTTTTACGTAACAGAAGTCTGATCAATTTTTTTGTTTTTCTGTAATATAACAACTGTGTTATTCAACACAAACAATTTTTTTGTTCGATCCCCCTTTTAAATTTCATTGTATTTTGTGTGGATTACGTCTATCAACTTTGAATAAATTTTAAAATTCTGTGAAACTTACTATAGGAAAGCGTTTAACCTAAGGGTCGAGTTATTCAAAGTTATAACAAAAGTTGTCCATTGCTTGCGTTTATTGTCCATTAATATTTTCAGGTCAATTTGGTTAAATAAACTGTAATTTTGGATTTTCTGCCTGGAGGTAAACACAATAATAAAACTCTGATTAAATAATTACGTATTTTACGCACCCTGATTATAGGGACAAACTTTTTGTACCTACTTTCTGTTAAATAATTCACTTATTAAGAGAGCGATTTACTGCACAAGTTTAAACAACGCAATTTAACTTTTAAGCTAAGGGTGAAAAGTCATTAAGGAATTTTTTCGTTTAATTAAAAATTGAATTTATTTGTCCTTTTTGAAATGTTAACGCACAGGGGAAAATTTGTCGGTGTAACTATTGCGAAAAAATTAATTGTTTACTTACCCTTTTTTTAGTTTGTAGGAAAAAAAAATGAAATGAAAGGATCAGATTTTTGTACGATTCGCCTTTATTGTTTAATAATAGAGAAACGATAATACAAACAGTAAAAAGTAAATAGGTACATTTTTAAAAATAATACTATTTATACTATAACAATAAGTTTATAGATACATTTAATTATGTAAAAGTCGTCAAATAAATATCTATAAGTAATAAAATAAATTTTATAATTTCATTGTACGAGATATAATTATGTAGGCCCTACTTTGAAAACTATTTTATTTAACAAGCTACATTTATATTATTTAGTACCGCTAAGTCCTATTTCCTAAACTATTAATTAATATTGACTTTCAGAGCGGTCAGTGTATAAATCCATTTAAATTAAATAAAAGCTAAATTAATTAGGCCATCGTGGCCCACTTTAACAGCCATTTTACACTTACTTTTATATTTATATGCACTTTACATACTTCTTAATTTATTATCTATACGAACTTATAAGGGGTCGTTTTGGTTTCATCTAAATAGAAAACCTCGAACTGGAAGGTCCAAATGTAAACAACAAATCACACTACCGTTTTTTTTTATAGAGATTGTTTAGAGTTCATTCAATTTTAAACGAGTTAAGTTTAAAAATGTTTTTGAATCAACTAAGTGATAAAACCAAACGACGTCGTTTCTCTTTCGGGGTATCCTTTACAAGTAAAGTATCACATCAAATGCGAACAAATTGAAGCAAACACTCACTTGAGAGTGCAACAAATATTCTTTTTGTTATATTTTAACCTCACACATGCATCATTTTCTATTTTTATTATATAATATAATACATAATATATATTTATAACTATGTATATTTTTAGAAAATACGTACAATATTAAGGGTGTGTAGTATCAAATGCATTTTAATGCTTGCACGAATTCTTCTAATTTACTTATGTTGGACAGGATAGTAGAAGTCACGTGTATGATATGTGCCGTTACAATAATATATCGATATACTATTGATTGTAATTATTTACCCTATCATTCTACGGAATTATTTTACAACGTTAAACTTCCATAATCTTATCACATCCCATGATAAATCTTATCCGTTTAAGGAAATTACGGTTTTAAATTATTTTCAGGATAAACAAAAACCTTTTAAAATAAAATACATTAGGCTAAGTAACATTTGACAAATTTCAAATGATTTGCATTATTAAATTTTATTGGAATTCTTGCGCCGTAGCTTAACGTCGAGGAATATTTAATAAGATCAATTTCACTTCCAGTTGAATGTATTGTGTTACTTTTGCGAATTTTTCACATACATTTTGAATTTAACTTTAACTAACTTCTTGATTAACTTTTAAACCTTATCCTACATCCTTCGTCAACGTATTTTGTGAGTACCCTTTAAACGAGTACAAAACTTCAAGTCAGTAATTTTCATAATATCCGTTTTAATTTAAAACATGCCAATATTTGGATAAAATATCACAAATTTTACCTATTCTTACTATAAAATACATCGTTTCGAAATCTCGAATAAATTGAATTCCATTAAATTACTTTTAAGGACCACCTGTTAAGAAATGGCAAATATTACTCTAAAACGAATCAATCAGTAGATCGCTCATTTTAGGTAGGTACACTTTGAATAATTTTACTTGTTATTACAAAGTCAACAATTTTGATTTTTACGATAAAAAATATTTTCCTCTTATCTCCAACCTGCCTCCAACTATTGCCTCTTTCCTATATTTTTTCATGTAAAAAGTGAAATTTTCAGTTACAAACAATTGGGGACATCCCCTGTGACAAAATTGCACTAAATCTATAGCGCAAGATATATCACGTGTGAATGCGATCGCTTCCTTAGCACAAATCCAATTTGAGTTTGATTGCATTTGAAGAGATAGTGAAGTGATTGATATTTAAGGTTGCCAACCAACCATCCGTCTTTTGAAAAGATAGCCTACTTCATATAAAAAGTATTGTGCGTCTTTTTCGAGAATTTCTAATGAAATATTTAATTTCGCAAGTAATTGCATTTTCGGTTTGGTCTGTTTCAAGTAGTCAAAAATTAAAAATCAGAGTCTGATCTGGAAGGAAGGACAAAAAAGAGTTTGTATAAACTAAAATAGCTAATTCGAAACTTACAGGACAGGTAAAGCAGTACAGGATTGCCATGATAGTTAAAAAGATCAAAAATTTAAATCTTAGTACGAAAAATCCTGAAACCTGAATGAAAATTCATTTAAAATTGTTTTTTTAAAGCTATAAAAGGAAGTTAAATTTTGATTAATAATAAATATAAAAAATAATTTCATTTTTTTGGATAGGTTGTAATAATTTTGTACATATTTTTTATCACGATTTTTTTACTGGAAAAGCAGAGTTTCAAGCTTTTTGAATAATTTCACAAGTATTGTATAATTTATTTAAAGTGGTAAATGAATTAATGAATTTTAATATTTCAACCAAGTGTAACTGATTAATTAGTTTGGTAATAGGTATGTTTAATGTCAAATAATATATGGGTTGATTATGTTATTATTAATTCAGGGTCTAGAAAACCGACCAGACAATTAAATGCATTTAATTGATAAACTAAAATTTTATTATTTTATATCTTTATTAATTAATTACTTAATAATGAGTTGCTCGAAATATAATAAAAGATGTCAAATGGCAATAGGAATTTCATTTGCAATATAATAAATTATAAAATTTAGACAAATATAAAATTGAAATGGCTGAAAACATTTGACCTCACAGTCGAAGCCACGAACTTCAAATAAACGTGCTTCCTGATTTAATTATGTGTTTTTTTGTACTCGCCTATTCATTATTACGACGGATTTGAAAGCTTTTAAATATTCGGTAGTTAAAACTATCATCACAATAAACCACATTCGGAAAATTCAATAAATATCCTTTATATTTCAGTTTGATTGGCTTAATGGTATTCTCCGAACGAAATGACATAGAACAATACATTATTACGTATCATTATCATAAATTATATCTAATATGTAACAATGTTTCATCAAGTGCTTAACGGAAATTTTATCGATTATATTGTTAATAAATCAAAATTTCAAACGTGAAGTTCAAGTGCCAGGTTGGAGCGGTATTTTTTCTCATCTTTTTGAAATGTGATCTTGGGCCTTGTATGGTCTGCAATGCTTAATGGGGAATGTGGGAAAAACTTTTATGGAAATTCAACGGTAAAATACATTCAAATATAATATTATACTTTCAGGCCGATTTACTACTTGCTAGAAACGGTGCTTCTAAAAATTCTGAAATATAAATTATAAAGCACGTCGAGGTTACGCTGCAGTGAACAACAATTCGTGATCAAATTTTTGTGAAACACCGTCCTGTAACTTCTTGAGGAACTGGCTTACTAACGAACAATGATATGTAAATTGATATGTAAGATTTTCTTTTGTGTTTGGGGTATTGCTTTTAACCCTATTGTATACGCTTTTAAACAACTACGTTCTACAGGTATAAAGTATAGTACATAGTATTATATCAGGCACTAATCTAATTAGGCGTTAGACAGTGTGGTATAAGCTACCACTTATTATGGTTGATTTTAGGTCAGTGGACGTGATATAAAATGAAAATTAATGGTCAAGTATATTTGGCATTTTGGAAGTTAAGCTTTCATTCAACCACTGATTTATTAAGTTATTCTATGCATGAAATTGAATCGATGGTCATAATATACCAGCTTAATGTATTATCTATTGTCTGGTAATATTAGCGTGCAAGTTTGAAAATTATAGTACCATCAATTCGTTATTAAAATAATAAAACTTCACGTCCACCAACCAGGACCAAGCATTTGCATTGCCAATTTGAAAACCTGTTTTTTGAGAACTGAAACGAAGCGCTTAGAAAATGAGCGACTAGCAGCTCAAAAAAGCTCAGTGCACTTCTTATGTTGGTTTTTTCTTTTTTTTTTTTAGAATTTATTGTACATATAACAATTGACAAGTGAGTGGTGTTGGACAGATATTTGCACAAATATGAGAAACACACACACGAATTTTTACAGCGATATTCCATGTAAAGGTTATACAAATTATATTATATTTGTATGTGTATACTTTTTGTCATGTTGACGCTTAACTTTCAAATATTATACCTTCAACAGCTTTAATAAAAATATTGGCCGCCTTTATAAAGGGTTACGAATGTGGATAATTAATAGAGCGAAGGTCTTTTTAAATTAATACCTCAATTAGTGCTGTCTTTCATTTGTTTGCTAACTTATTACGGCTTTATTAAGTTATAATTACTTTTTTATTCTATACGTAACAAAGGAAATTCGTGCGAATTAAAACTGAAAATAGCAATTCATCAAATTGTAGTCGAAAAATGAGATACCCTGTATATAAATTTATTAGAGAGTCGTAAAATTAAAGTTTACTTTCGAAGGCTTAATGCCCGATATAATTGGAAAGTTAAATGCGGGATACATTAAGTATCTATTGATGGGATCCATGTTCTTTATAAATGCGGCTTTTAGTTAATTTAACTGATAAGGTATAAATTTTGAAAAGCGTTTTGAGTATAAAATTTGCTAGAGTAATAGATTTATGTATATAAATATCTAGTAAACTTAATGATAATCTTATTTACACTTTGGCTGAATTACCTAATTTTTAACTTAATAAATCAAAAACTTTACCTACATTATGATATGTTCACATGTAACAATTGACATTTATAACAAATTAATAAATCTATAATCAATACACCCAATCATCCTAAAGCTTTGACGCATGCACATTGCAAATGTTGCACAGCCCTATATACTAACATAAGAATTTTTTTATATTAAGACGTGATTGTCGCTGACTGTGTATTGAATCGATTTTAATTTTCAATTATCTCATCAATACAGAGTCTATTTGCATACATATGCTACGAGCATGCACTGCTGATGCTGATGCTGATGTAATACATAGTATATATCTGCATAATTAATAAATTAGGATTATTAACTTGTGAAAATATATAATTAAAACTCAAAAACTAAACAAGTTAAACAAACGATAGAAATTCTTAAGATCTTTAATATTTCGATACAGAATGTATCTTCATCAGAAATATTTGAATGTTGCAATGGGAAATTACTAGGAAACGGAACATATTTGCAACATTCAAATATTTCTGATGAAGATACATTCTGTATCGAAATATTAAAGATCTTAAGAATTTCTATCGTTTGTTTAACTTGTTTAGTTTTTGAGTTTTAATTATATCTGCATAATTGTGTAAATAGTATACAAATATTTTAACATATCAGGTTATGTTTCACTGGACACAAAGCAAATTTTGCTTTATCTACATAATATTTTCCAATGTTTGGTAGTAACAAAAAAAAAGATCGACAAAATTAAACATTTTGCTCATACCGTCCTAAAACTACAGTAACACTGACAAGCTGACAACGCAAATGGTTTTCATGCTCATTTTTAAAAACGACTTTTCGTGATTGTTTTATCGAATGATTTTCTTGGTACTACCTGGTTCCGTGTATATTTCTTCTATAACTAAAACTCTGTGACTTCTAGATTGACTTTTAGCTAGCGATTCGAAAGAAAAAAATCAATTAACTTTTTTGCACCCTTCACGTCGCACATCACACCAACAATAATTATTATTGAACAAAAAATAACTTACTGCGCTAATAATCTCGCTATCAATATAATTCCTTCTATTAAATGTACACTTGGAATCCACCTAGGAGTAAAGGACGAGACAGCCCCGACCACGCTCGCTTCGCACGGCATTTCCCCAGATCCTGCGAAACAAAATAATTGAAATTAATTTTTAAATCATACGAGAGGTAAACTAGTTCAAATTAATTTATTTTAAAAGAAGAGTAATACTTTTAGACGTCCATGTGTATCTACTTTACCCCATCGATTTGAGTTAATCCCGTGGGACCTGCCCTTACATTTTGGGATGTCGGCTAGAAATTCTCAAATTCGTTGTGGGATATAAGTAAGAAACAGGGAAAATATTGGTACGCGTTCGTCTAACTTCAACACGTGAGTGGATTTTTAAACTAAAATATTTTAAAGGTTGCTTAAATATATCTCGACAGGTTAGTTTGCGTCAAAATGGAAGACGGAAGACGTAATGTGCGATAATAATGAAACATGATTTTTTCGACTAACCCTTTCGCAACTCTTCACTAATGAATTTAGATCAAATTATATATCTCGTTATCCAAGAAAACAGAACAAGTTTTCCAAACTTGAGTAATTACGTGACATTGTAGCGTTGATGAAGCTTTCGCATAACTAGCGATTCTTGCGGTTTTACCGGAATAAGCGCAAAATTAAGGGCTTTAAAAAGAGCTGTCAAAAAGTGATCAACCCTACTTTGACCGAAGCTTGACCAAAAACAGCTTCTGCTCCCTCGAGTCTCATTGTTTACCTTTTTGAAACAAGTTGTACAAAAAAACACGCATAGGGAATTAAACCGATACAATTTATATCGTAGGGTTTTTATTTTTCTCAAAATGTGGAATATTTTTATGCGCTCAAATTGATATGTGATATTAGCGATATAAAAAATAGATCCCGTGGGATATAAATATGACCTATAATTTTAAATTAGCACGAAGCCAACTTAAATGAAAACTGATGGAAGCTACCAACCTGTGTTGTCTCTTAGCCTTGGCAAAAAATCATTCCAGAAAGCGCACGCTGTTGCTCGTGGACCTCGACCAATCCCTGTTTTATCCGCATTAAATATGAAATATTGGGGATGTTCTCTTGTATACATAGGCCAGTTTACGTCATCTGTAACTGGCTTTCTGAAAATAAAAATAGCAACAAATTAGCTCACGATTATTATAGCTAGCTTCGATTTAAATTTTAATTTTATAATATTTAGTTTTTCGAAACCTTAAACATACAATGTAACAATTTTGTTTGTATAAGCTAAAAAAGTTTATTATGGAAGCTAAAAGTGATGGAAAAGTTTAAAAATACAATAAGGTGGCGAGCGCTATTGAAGTTCGAACAGTATTTCATAATTAAATCCTCTTAACCGTTAAATTTGAAAGAAACCGAACCTGACCTGAATTTTTAAGAACTTTATCGAAAGATGATTTTTGAAATATAATAAATTTCTCATATACCGACTTTTTCACAAATAAATTACAAATAACTTTAAGTTTTTGCGGATTTTGATTTATTAAGTCGAGCGTAGCGAGACTCCAACTTATAGGCCTTTAGTGCATTTTATACATCTTCATAAAAGGACACATTTTAAAAAATCAGACTTGTTAGTAAGTTTAAAATTTTTGACAAATTTAAAAAACTGATTTATAAATTTAAGTCAAAATTTAATTAATCGAATTTTAATTCGCGGTGTTCTTAGATTAAAGTTTTAATTTGCGGTATTTTGATTTCCACAATGTATTTGATAAACATTTTATTAGGTCTATTTTTTACGTATAAAAACATTAGCACTTCATTTGTTATTTTATTACATTGAGGATAAATAAATTTTTTTTTAGTTCTATAAAATATTTAAAGTAATTCAAATCTCCAATGATCTTATCGAATTTGACTTAACACCAGATTACATTACATGCTCTTATAGATAAAAAAGACTGAAGAATATAAATCATACACAATCAGCTGACTTTAAACCAACGTTATTTATTTTGCAAACTATCAAAAAAATCAACATTGTCATATATTTTATATCATCAAGTTGAAGTTATAGTTTTACACACATCTCCAAGGTTTGATATACAACAGTGTTTCATTTAGAGAGATTTATTACTTGCCATCGGTTCGATCCCCATGTGACCAACGGTGCAATCCACATGTGACTATCGGTGCAATCTACATGTGAACTGCAATAAAAAGTAAAAAAAAAGAGATTGACTATATTGACCATCGGTACACTCTACATACATCCATTTAAAATTCCCATGACCTCTAACCCTAATCCTATAGAAAGAAATAATGTTATTTTAAATTATTAACTTTTAATCGGCGTTTTCTTTCGACTTCTTCAACTTTTTGTAATAAAAAATTAATGAATTACATTTCTTTACATGAAATTAATAAAAAACTGCACTCGAAAATGGCGAATCTAGTTAGACAGCGAATATCTGAGTTGATTCACTCATTAAAAACATCCCTCAAACCGCTCCAACTCGAAAATTTATGAATCTGTAAGAACAGAATGTTTAAACATACTGCACCCATTAAAATATTGTATTGATCCTATTGTAATTTTGCCTAAAAGTATAAAAAATAAAATAATAAATCTTTATTATGAGTTCAATATAGAATAATTATATTCTAAAATAAAACAATATATGGGCCTTATATTGTATTATTCGTTAGTTTTTTGATTTTTTAATTTTTATCTGGTTTTATAGTGCAATATTTTTCTTCTTTTTCAAACATTCTTAATGTTAAATTAATGTCTTTCATTGTTTTTTAAATAATAGATAATTTTCCTCGTACATGCATTTTTATCTTTACAGTTAAAATTCTATTATTTAAATGCTTTGTTTAAATTTTATTTAATATTACATTTTACGTACATACTAAATTACCACACAATTTACCAGAAATTTATTTCAAAGTTAATTTAGTTATGTTATTTTGTTCAAAGTTTTATGATTACTTGCAAATGTGAAATTTTTAAATTATATTACTGGAATTATCTTATTCTCGTGAAACATAAATTAAAGGAATCTCGTTAATCCATCTGCGAGTCAGTATATTTTTCGAAACATCTCATTTATATTGATTTCTTATCAACTAATTAGCTACTGTTGCTAACCTACTGATTAATTCCTCTAGTTATATCTGAAGTATCTTCAAAATATAAACAAACATAAATAATGATTATCTACATAATTTAAAAGATGGAAATGCAGCTTTGGAATAAGACCGATGTTCTGTCTGCCACGTAATTTAGTATGCATGTGTGCATATAGTAGAGGGAATAATAAGAAAAACTGTAACATGCGAAGCATTATGATTAAAGAAATAAAAATGCTTGTGTATTCCGAATACATGGCTATAATTTGTAGGTCGCGAAAAGTCTGACAAAAATTCTTACCAAAACGAAAAGGCGTAAATGAAATACGACGTTAATCCATACAAAACACCACACGTGCGAAGGAAGAACAGATATGCAAATTAGCAATAGTGGAAAACATAAATAAAAATTAAAAAATTTACTTCCAGTGTTGAATAAGTAATGAAACCATGTCAACCTATCTACGGTTGACAGATCAAAGCGTCTGCGGTTTAACCGCACGACTATGCTGTCTGCTAATTTATTTAGTTCTGTAAAAATGTAAGTTTTTTGCATTATTAAATTAATATTTCATAATATTATATACCAACTATACGAGCTGGCCCAATTTAAATTTTTAAATTCTTTGTCAAAGTTTTGTGTATTTTGGCTGGCACTCAAAATAAATCAGACCGAATCTGTTAGTCTCAGTTGGATGCTATGAATATTGAACAAGGACGAGCTTTATTTGGAGGTTAAATGAAACAGACACATTACAGATATCAGATAAAAGGTTTTCCGGATTTCAATGCGTTGAAAATAAAACAAATTAACCTTCGACTATTGCACCGTAATTTAAAATGGCATCGAATACATTTGTGACCTGATATGGCTTTGCGGTTAAAATTTTCTAATTAAATTTAAATAATACAAAAAATATAAATATTTTTATTTTAATAATGAACGTGCACTCTGCTTAATTTCTATATTTCTAAAATGTTTATTTAAAACAAAACCAAATTAGGGGTTCGTATGCTGCATTGCTGCTGAGCGGGAAATTTTGACACTGTTGGATATGCATCCTGTATGTCTGATGAATATGGAAATTTGGAAACAGACGTGTAGGTTGGCGAACCATCCTATGAAATATTTGTATTTATTTTAAAGCGCAAATGCACGTTAAAAATCTATAAAAATTTTGTAATATATCACGTCTCCTAGGAGAATGTGTAACTTTACAATATCATAAGATAGGGTAGTAAATCTGATTGCACACAGAATACGTAATTAGGTTTGCTAATCCGGATTATATTAAGTGTAGGGGTGATTTAGCTTTCAACACTTTATTTAATGAAAGGCTTAAATACTTACAATAAAGTTTACATTTTTTAATTGTTCGAAACAATACTACTAAGTGGTGCATTGCAAATTGTGTGAATACGAAGGATTTTATTTAACCTTTCGAAAGTATAAATAATGAATCACTAAAATAGTGGAAGTTCAAAGTTTATTTTGTCTTTTGGCTTATTTAAAGTTTAATAACGCCTGGAAGAGTTAAGAGGACTTTATTAAATATTAAAACTATACGATCACCACAAACTAAATTTTTTATCGTGTAATTCGAAGATATTAGCGATCGCAACAGTATTTTAAAGTCCCAACCTGAAACTTTCAAAAGTTGAAAATCAGAGAGTAAATTTACAATGTTTTTAGACGAAAATTTTTGTGTTAAAATTCAAATAATTTTGTAATACAAATTCTTAACACATTTTGTATTAATATAACAAGAAACTTGAATAGATATTTGCGTTTTACAATAATAAAATATTAAAAAAGTATAAGAATATTAAGTTTATATTTTTTAAATTACATAAAAGTTTTACTTTATTTAAATTTTAAACAGATTTTCAATATATCAGATAAGAGGATCAACATTTTCACATTACAAAAGAAAATCATAAAATAATTATTTAAAAATTTTCCTTTGAAAATAGCTCTATAATAAAAAGCCCTGCGGTAAGAACAGCTTTATGTAAGGTACTTATAGCTAAGGTTATATGCAGGGAAATCTTGATATTATAGCAAATTTCTAGAATTTTGTACAATTTTTATTAGGTATCGTTAATTGAGTTTGTCTCGTAGGCTTTTCGCTTTAGCACTAAAAATGTAACATTTTTGTCTAAAAACTTAACCAGCATAGGTAGAATTGACAATATAAAATAAAGTGATGTCTAAAGAAATCTCGTAAAACTATAATGTAATATTACATAATGTTATTGCGTTTACTTTTATGATCTCTCAATTGTTTACCTGTGTAAACAACAAAGTACGTAATTTATACTTCTTGAAGTAAATATAATAATAATAACAATAAGGAAGAGATATATCGAATTTAAATATTTAAGATATTTCCAGTTCTAAATTTTTGAAAGCCATATCCTTCGCTGAAAGCTGAAAAACATTGAATTTTACTACTATTTAATTAACTTAAAATTAATATTTATTTACCATTTGAACAAATCAGTTAAGTTCAAATATAAAATATTAGCTTTTAAAGTGAGCTCTTAAGATCTTCATTAATTAACTAGATTATGTATGCAAGTTTTCTTAAAATTCAACTCAATAATAAAATCTAATAAAGTAAATTTTCTACATGAATTTTCTTCAATAAAGTGCTGGAAAATTAAAGTTGCTTTCTGAATATGATTTTCGAAAAGTTGCATTCAACAGTAAGTATTCAATATAGAAATACAGTTTTTTAATGCCGACGCCAGAGAAAAACTAATTATCAATCTGAATCGTAAAATGGAAAAGTTCATAAAATGTATTTCTTGCGGTCTTGAAATAAAATGCAAAAATATGAAATACAGTAACAATGATAACAATAGGAAAACCAAGTTTTCCAAAAACAAACAATACCCTACCGGTTCTTGAAAAATATGTGCCAATTCCATATTCAGTATTCTAGCCAATTATAAAGTTATGATATTACTGCGGACTGCTAAATTAAATTATTGGATGTGTATTTAAAAATTTCAATTTTAATCCATAATTATTTAATATCCAAATAGAATTACCAGGGCATTATACCCCCCAGACCTCCCGGTGTGTTCTGCCATTTTCTATCCATCAAAATTTCAATAAAACAAATTTTTCAATTCACCCTGTAACGTTCAGATCTCGTTGAAAACATAAATATTATTTATTGTCATCTTCATTCCGCATTATCAGAGAATAATGACTTTCCACAACTTCCAAACAGAAAAGTATACTTATTATTATACGGAAATAAAATCTAATTGAATATTTCTTCGCTAAAGAGCAATAATCTTATAAGGAATTTGCAATATTGAGGAAATTTATTAGTGAAAGCAGAGTTGAACATCTAAGCCACTTTCAGTCTTAAAATTTTTAGTCCTTCAGTATAATATTGTGAATATTTATATTAAAATCGTGATATTTCAAGATAAAATACAATTAAATCCATTCGAAAAAGAGAAAAATGGAAAACAACTTGAACAAGTGATAATTTGAATATATTATATCAAAAAGTTGACAAGACATATAGTTAAGCTGAGTGCTAAGCTTTTATCACTTCTTTCGCGCTTTGCAATATTAACTTATCAAAGTAATTCAGGTAACTAATGACTCCACTTGCTTACTAAATCAACTGTTTTATTATTTTGCAATTTTCATTTTAAAGGAAATTTATTTAACATAAAAGGAAGTTCAACCTGCTTCTGAATCTACACTTGACTGCCTTGGTACACAAGTAACTATTATTTAATATTATTTAAATGGAACAGACCTTCTAATGTCGATTTGCCAAATCGGGTGTAAGAGTTGTTGAAATTTAATGTAACGGTAAATCTGAGGTATAAGGATCATCGCATGAAAAATGAATTATGTAAAGGACACCGAGTACATATTATGTTAATTTGAAAATAAATTCCCCTGATACACATTTCGAACACAATTGATTTTTTAGTGCGTAAACGTAATATCGAAAATTATTTGTATATGTAGTTTGTTGAATAAAGCTTGATAGTTTTCGAATAATTAATTTCCAATGTCAGATAATAACATTATCGTCGTTTTGTTGTCACGAGCAACATTAATTTAGTTGCACCAAGCCAGTAAACCACAAAATGCCCTATGTACCTGTTGCGTGTTGCATTAACCACAGATATGTAATACGATTATATGAATAATTTGGGATAATCAAAATATTATGCAACAAAATTATTATGTTTAACACATAAATGGTGTATTATGGGCCTTAACCAAACTGCAACTAACAGTGCTTTATAGTTTATCATAACAAAATTTATGCCACGGAATGTACCTTTACGCAAATAATATCGTATAAAATGAAAATTGTAAGACGTAGCGTTATATAAATTGCTTTTAGAGAGCAGCGGGATTTTATATAAAAATGCATTAAAAAAACTTACCCTGTACTAGAGAAACGCGAGAAAGCCTGCATCATCTTCAAGCTTAGTTCTCGTTCCCTTGAGTTGAACTGCAAAGACATGTTGAGAGGATGCCCAAATACATATTCAACTTCATCTCCGTGCATTACACCCATCCATTCGCCCCATAACGACGTACTCGTTCGCTGAAACAATTATTTTATTTTAAAAGCAAGCCGGTACAAAAGACAATTTTGTGTCGCAATTTAAAAAAAATGCAGAGAGGAAAGGTCGTTCCTTCACCGCTTGGTTTATAATAGAGGAAAACGCTTTTAAACGATTACAGTCGTCCACGATTATCCTTGTTAAGCATCAGACGTCAGTTTAAACAAGTCTTATTTACCTTGAAATGCCATCCCTAGTTTTATACTTTGCAACTCGTTAAGGGTAAGCGTCCACTTTATGTTTAACTTCATCCTTGATATGCCTTGTAAAGCGGAAACAAGAAAATTTATTCACAAATAGTTTCGTTAAGATAGGTAGGCGCTTCCTCCTTCTCTGACGTCCTAGCTGCATATCTCTAGCGATCACGGTAATAATTAATTTTTTTTTTAATTTAAGACATATTTATCAATATTCCCTCGTTTACGATTGCGGACTCCTTTTAAAGTTTTACTGAAAAATTTTAAAACTTCAATTTTACAAAAGATTTCTATATTTGAAGTGTATGTTTACAATCTCGAGAAAATGATAAAAAGAAAAAGAATGTTTAATAATATTTTTTCACGTAGATTGCAGATTAGATTTTTGCATTTTTTCTTCAAAAAGTTATTTCGATTTGAAGTATGCAGGTATTTATGGTATTTATGGCTTTATGAAGTTTATTAAATGCGCAGGCAGTTCCTCACGAATTTGATAAGAGGTCAGCTGTTTCTGTTCTGTTTTAACGAATTATCTGATTTGTCAGAGAGTTTGCCTTACTTATTAATTTATTAGTCTGTTAACGTGGCTATTAAAATGCTGTTAGATCCTTGCTGACGTTTCGCATACACTACCAGAGTAATATCTGCATTATGTATTATGTGTTATGTACTACCGGACATACTGACTCTAAGTCTTGTTGGAAGGAGATTCTGTTAATTATAAGAAACTGTAATCTTCCTGTGGAACGTGGCAAATATTTAATGGTCCTGTCGGAAGGAGTTTCCAGCAGGGCAGACGTTTGGACATTCTATTGTAACTTCTAATGTTTGCATTATTATCTCGACTGTGGTTCCCCCAACATTATAATTGTTAAAAGATTGCTATTTGGCAGAGTCGTTCGTTGCATCGAAAAGATTAATTTTTGATTAGGAAACGTCAACATTTTCCCTTTGGAAACAAGATGACGGTCAAACACTTAAACTTTTGGAACAATTATAAAGGTAGATTATTGATTCCGGAAAACTTTGATAACTTGTAGAAGCCTGTCCGATTTTAAAATTTAGGACACATGAGTTGACTGGACTTCGAACTTGTTATGAAAAGTTATGACAGTAAGGTTGTCTTACGGTAAATTTTTTAATATATCGTACTGACCACGTTTATTCATGTTCTGATGACTAATCATAAGTAGTAATATTTTTTGTTTACATTAACGAATTATCCTTCCTAAGTAAATTAATTCAATTTCAGCTTTAATAATTATTATAGGACCGTTTATGTATTAACTATTAAGTAATATAAAAATCAATGACTATTATCTAATTATTAAGTTGAGTTCGTGATAGTTTATTAGAATTATTATAATTTTTATATGGCCAGTTCACCCGCTATCAGAAGCTCGCTCTTGTGTATTATTCTAAGAATCTTTGTAAAAAATTTGTGATAATTCAATTATTACCGTATACTGAAAATTCTTGGAAAAGTTAGGATTTTTGTATAACCTTAACTTGATATTAATTCTAAGAAAAGAATCCTTCAGCCTAATCCAGGATTGGCTGGGAGATCACTTTCGTAAAAATGTTTACTGATATTTGTAATGATTTTTTTATTATCCTTAGCATATTTGTTATGGTAATTGTGTTTTTCCCCGATTTTCCACGTTTTTTTTGGGTTGCCTATATTACACTTTTCATACAATACGTTTACATACAAGTGGCGCCCTCTCTATTAGGTTTATTCTGATTTTATCGTTATTTACTTTCGGTATCAATCTTCTGATCTGTAATTCCATCATTTTTCCCTCATCTCTACTTTTGGATTTCCACGATATTCAATTTTTATTGCGTTAGTTGAATAATCCACCGGGATAAATTACATAAATCTAGCAGAAAAAAGAATGCAAAAAAGAACTTGTTAACTAATTTAATATAACTAAATTTTGAAACCACGAAATTACTTTCAAGTACTTTTCCACTAATCAATTCAAGCGCAGAATATTTTAAACTTTTTCATCATTTCCTGAGATATATCTCGATAAAGCTGGTTTTTGAACCTGAATATCATCAAAGTGAAGGTCGGGAACAGTAAGGGTATAGCTTCTTTCATGTCTGTACAAGAAAGAAAATGAGAAACATTATTAGCTACGAAATAAGTGTGAAGGGAAAGTGAACGAGTGCAAGTTATAATGGATAAGTAGAGTTAAAAAGTGAATTGTTTAATTTGTTAAATTGTCGAAAATTCGAATCGATTCGGTTGCGTCTTCGTCGTTAATTGCAAAGAATTTAATGGAAGAAGTAAGATGAGCTCAAGTTTCGCGTTATCAAAATTTTGTATTGTGTGCAAGTACGGAAGTTCAATTAATTGTTAATTTTTCTATCAAGTTTATAATTATTTTTCACAGAGCACCGGCACCAAACTTTCGGTAGAACGGACAAAACTTAATGAGAAAATGTTATTGTATTTAAAATTAGTTTTTCATTTCGGAAATAAATTGAATTGCATCAAATAAAAGAAATGGATGAAAAATGAGAATACTTGTTAAAGAAAGCACGAATAAAACAATCACGACACATTACAAACGTGAAAAGTCACTTAAAACAATAAAAGCAAGTAATAAAGGAAAATCTTAATAACTGGAGGACTATGAGGAAGAAAGTTTTTGTGGATGTTCTGCACGAATTCCAATGACCCAATTAAAGTATGAAGAGATTCAGCAAGTGGTTTTTGTTAGCTCATATAAAAGAGTAATAATTTAAAGAAAAACGAGTTGAATTTTTATTAAGTTTAAATAAAAGTAAAATGTGGTCGCCGTGAATCGTCGAATTATGCAATAAGTTTAAAATTTACACCGCACATCGTAATTTAGGCTCGGCGTGAGGTCTTTTATTGTTTTATAAAAAGTAGGCAGCCTGGCCCATTTGGAAGAGAAAAGTGTGTCAGTGGAATTACGAAGAGGATTTAGAAATTAGGAAAATTGTATTTCCGATTACTTTTCTACTCGATTTGCAAAGATAACGTTATTGGACCGATTAAACAGGAAGTTACTGAAGTGTAGGGCGTCAGCTGAATATCCGTCTATCCTTAAATGACCCGGCTATCGATTGATTCTCTTCAAATAGTACGCAGTGCCGGCCTACAATAGGAAATAAACTCGGTAATACGTTGGATAAGGTTAGAACTGACCGTAATATAATTGACTCTCCGAATGGTGATAACAATCAGCAATCTTTTTGAGTTACATTGATAATGGGCACCAGACTGCCCACTTGGAAAAAATTTTATACATTCTACACACGATTAAAACGAAATTTTCATTTTCGAAGCTTTTTCATTATTAAAGTTTACTTTTGCATTAATTACCAGCATAATACAAAATGCCCTGAAAGTTTTAAACCTTACATTGCTAATTTAGAAAGCTATAAATTTTAAAATATCATTTCCTGCAAAATATATTTTAATAAATTGTTAAAAATTTAAGAAAAGCATCAGGGGAAATTAAAATTTTATCTAACAATTTTCATCCATTTCACGAACTAACTATTGTAAAATATAATTTTATCCTATTATGATAAAACTTTACTTCGCTCGATGGGCCCATAAAGAAATGAGTTTTAAATAAATCTCGCATTCGAAGATTATAAAAAATAATTACTTTTGAGACTGAGTCGACACGCAATTTTTTTGCATTTACCTGTTGCTCAAACTGGAACGGTGTTAATGAATATCAGTTTCTAAACTAATACACCCAACTTTATTACTCCCATAACTTAGTTTTAAGTCGTGCGATTGTGGATAATAAAATGGACTTTTGAAGCGCATGTAAAACGCAAAAGGAGCGAATAAATAAGCCTTGGTTATTTACTTCACGCGAAGTAACTATTAACCGCCGCACTTCGAAATGTCAATTGTTATTACTTTTCCTCTTTTCTCAAATTACATCAATGACCAACGGTTTTTCGTGCTGCTTTTCAAAAAATACCTACGTGATAGATTGCCCACTATACGATAGCTGTTTTATTTTCTAGATTATCTTCGAATTGTTTCTCTAAATATTTAAGCAACTTACGTGTGTGAAAAAGTAGTAGTAGACCTTCATCCCTCTTTCGGCCATCGCTTCGGCAAAATAATTTGTTGGGCATATAAAAAAGTAATCTCCGACCACGTCTCCAATCATTTTTTGGTTCAAATATCCATCATTTACGTGCTCCCAGTCCGTGTACTGAAAACAAGCATATTTTTAATTCCTTCCCTTACGGATTACAATGTATTATTACAAAATCAATACCAAAAAAAGGATTATTACCTGAAATACAATTGCGTCTCGTTCCAAACGACTCATGTTTTTGAATATCGTGTTGATTATGTCGTGATATTTATCTCTTTGAAGATAGCTCGGTCCATCTTTTTCAAAGAAATCGATAAAATCGTATAAAATAAAATACGTTCCTGTAACAACAGAAAATAAAGTTACTGACTATTTATGTTGGAAAATAATACGTTACATTCAAAGATTTTCCCAGACTGCACGATTAGTGCACAGTTCAATGCAAAATTGCTATAAATTATGCGGTAAATTTTGCAATTTAATACTCGGTTGATAGACAAGGTTAGATAAAAGTTTCAAGCTTTCAGCTTTTATTACTGTGTATTTTTAGTTTTATTTAAACCGCCAACTGGAAATAATTAATTTCAATTATCAACGTCAAAACTTTTGTATTAATTTACCTTTAATACACACTACTAAACGATTAATTTAAGTTTTAGTTTATACTATTCATTGCTCGAGGTGTCCTGACGTGGAATACATCCCACGACTCTCTGCGGTTGACAGAGTTTGAAATTAAGGGTGATGTACACCTAACCGAACCTAACCCAACCACACCTAACCTAACCGGAATAATAATTCAATTGTCCTTTTTAAAAACAATATTGTTTCTTGGGTAAATAATGGGCAAAGTTGTAAATTTTTTAAACATTTCTAATTGTTTTTAGAAGAAACTGAGCGCGTCGCTTACAAAACGAAAAGTTTTCGTAAAAAGAATTACCAAACTAATAAATTTATTGCGGTGACAACATTCTACTAATTTGTTATTAGAAAATTACCTTTGGAATAACCTAGTTTAAAAGGGTGTTTCTGAAACAATTGAAAATAAATTGCTTTAAAGAAATATATAACCGTAACGGTAAATGAATCAAGTCGAGCTGTAATCCCACTATTAAACTCTAAAGTATTTTTATTGGAGCATTTTCCTTTATTTTTCTAATTCTACTATTGCGCATAAACATAAATGAACATAATAAAAAAACTTTTATAACATTTTCATGCGCGTTATTTTCCTTGTTTTGCAAAATTACTTCATTATTATTTTTGAAAATAACATCAAGCTGGAATTAAAAGAAGGATTAGCGTTGAAAAGTTTTAAATCATATTAAATTTGTTTTCGTTTTATCGGCATCACACATTTATGCCGACAGAAAATTTTGTGTTTGTATTTGGTGGTATCGAAATTGTTAGTTTAAAATCACAAAAATATAATTTTGTTTGATTTTAATTGAGGTTTAGTACAGATGACATGTATAACTTGAAGTTTGCGTGTTTGGCAATCGTTTAAAATTATATTAGTGGAAATTTATTTAAAGAAATAGCTACTATTGTCTTTGGAAAATCGAGATAAAGGTTTAAAGGTTGTCAGTTGCATGTTTGCAAATGATAACTATAATCCATTTTAATAGATACAATTTGAAGAGAACTTTTTTGTCAAGTTTAATCTTTATTTAGAACGTTTCCTAATTTGGACGTGATTTAATTTCTGTCTTTTGGAATATTGATTAAAATTTTCCTACGCTATTTAATTATTTGTGGATAATAAAATTCAACAAAAATCTGTTTAAATTGAAAATTGATTTTACATACCCTGTATATTACATGGGACGGAAGAATTAAAAATTCCAGAATATGGAAATTTAAATTATTTTAATGAATTTCAGGTGAATCCTTCTACCCTGTCTGTGAGGGCATAGATTATAAACTTTTACCTAGTCGAGAACTTTTTAAAATTATTTGATTCACATACTTAGGATATCTAGGGTATTGTTAAATTTGATTTTGCTTGTTGAGCGATCTTGAACGTTAATATTGTATAGGTACAGAAAGCTCTTTCTTTAGAGTTAATTGATCGGGTACTTCCCATGTTTAGAACATTTCCGAACTAGGATTGCTGTAATTTCCACCGTTTTGTTGATTGATTCACCGGTTGTTACCGTTAATTATTTTATTTGGTAGGTTTTCTTGCTAAAATTTTTAATATTGTAATCGGTTAAAAATCGTGTGGTACACTAAACGGCATCTTTTCCAACTTGTGGTGTAAAATACTCTTATATACCTAGTATAAAAATTCCATAAAAAATTGCCAAGTATAAAACTTTATCACTCACAAAGAGCAGTATCGATCATAAAATATTCTTCTCAATATGCAGAAAACCTAAAAAATATTTGTAATCATAAGATTTAATTATATTTACTAAAGCTGTACGCAAAAAGGTGATTTGTTTGCGTCCTTTGTTTTAACAATATCTCAATTTATTTGAATTTGATTGCTTTTTGTTTTGTTTACATAATTAAATTTTGACGTACATTATTAAGTAAACTAAGCGATACATTAATGCAGAGGAATTTTGTAGAAAGAAAAGTAAAAGATAAGTGGGGGCTAAGATATTTCAGTGTTAAATAATCCAAAAGTATCATATTGCATTTTTGTAAATGTTTTTTGTTGGAATATCACCAAATGGCGTTGCTAAATTTATTCAAAAATAGTCGTTTTGTTATGCTTTGTAGTTCTACTATTTGTAGAAAATAATATCTGCAATGTAGACAGACAATAACTGTGGTAGCATTATTAATAATATTGTAAATACCAGTATATTGACTACAATTCAGCAAATTATTATTATTAAATTCCGCTTTTAATAATTAGAATAATTGTAAATTATTATTGCATATTACTTGTATAATACGGCTAATTACAAACATTGAAATAAATAATTTTTATAAAATTATGTACTATTTAACCTCCCGAGAAGAATTTAATTATATTGATATAAAAATAACAACAATTATTTAGCAATTTAATAATTTTATTGGTAAGTGCTTTTATCTTCTACCAGATATTTTTCAAAATTAATCAATTGTTATTTTATGTTTTCGACCAAGGTTTTTATTTAATTTAAATAAAAAAAATGAGAAACGCAATTCAAATTATTTGAGTATCCGATCCGCCCTTGTCCAGTATAGATACTTGTCAAATAATTTGGCAAATGTTACTTTTAATGTAAGCAAATTTTGAAAATAAAAAAAGTTTGAAAAAAACCTTGGGGTTTCGTTAAAAAAATTATTTAGATAAATCAAATTGCTCTTGAATGTTTTGTAATGAAATTAATTAAATGTGGCGCAATTTGTACAAATTCTAATAAATTTAATGTTTTTAATGATCACTCTGTTTTGAATAAATGTGCTTTGGTTAAGCCTATCTCAATTTGTGAAAGTCTTGAAACTAGAAACGAGGGTGGTGTTAACCTACAACCTCAAGCTCGTGTTTTCATGTTATCATTAAACACCGCCTTACGAAGACCCAAAATGCGCTTTTATTTCGTTTTAATCTTTTTGGCGACACTTTCTTCGTAATCAACTTTAAATAATGCCGTAACTAGCCAGAATAATTAATTATTAAAAATATATTACGTAATGTGGTTTGGGAAAATATTTGAAACACTTTAAATTACGAGAAAATTATTGTTGGCACTTTAAATTTATGAATTTTAAAAGCTTTTGGATTGCAAACAAGAACCTCACAAAATGTTTTAATTACTAATGAATTGCGCTTATAAAATTTACATTCTTTTGTAAATCTTGTCGAGACAATTCACGTAATTGAATTTCAACTTAACAAAATTTGTTCTTAAAAATTAAATTAAAAATTTAATTAACTCTTGTTTAAATTTTTTCCGTTCAACCTCGAGTGTAAATATTATTTAATAAGTAACTTCCTATAATTTTCTAATTTTGCAATTTCCAGTCTTTTGTAAAATACCGCAAAATTGTTATTTTATTTGTCGTTAGGTTCAAGTTAGCATCCTTAATGATGAAAACGTTATTATGGAAATGAAAAGTTGGCAATTATTTTTCGCGATAGATTTCACGTTTTTGTAATGACCTTCGATGCAACCCCTAGACGGCTCAACCTTGGCCGAGCGTCTTTACCCCTAACGACCAGCGCGTCTATCCCTGCCAGCTCAAGCAACCCAATCATCGAGCTACTACGTAACAGCGTTGTACTACGAGCGTCGAGCACCAACTTGATTATATGGTTACATAGTATTGAGTTGGTTATTGACTTGTAGTTACTGTAATTTATTTTGCTTTTGGCTATATTACCTATCAGGTTATTATGTTGCCATATGCGATTTAGTTTCACATTACCACGATGCAAATGGATTTTTCGCTTAATTAATGCAATACCTACAATATAATGTACAGTTAGCCAACACCAGTTATTTCAAATTTATCGAAAAACATTAGCATGATGTCACAACTATTATATTAGTAAGCAAATGTCCATGTTATGTTTCCGTGGATTGAATTTTTCTGGTCTACTACCCCATTAATATTTCTCCCACGTTAAATATTTTAAGCATACAGTGAAATAAACCGGCAGATTTTCATACTCAAATAAAATTCGGCAAGAATATTTTATTCCCATTTTTATACCCTGCCTGAAAAAAAAAAAATGTGAAAAGGTAATGTTAGTTAGCTAAAATGCTGCGAAATAGTTCAGAATTAATTATAAAATAAAATTTAAAAAAAAGAAAGGGGTAATTTTATATAATATACAAATTCAATTTAATTCAACCCCGGAGAGTCAATTCTTCATTTAATATATTTTTATTATTTTGAAAATTTATTTGAAATTTTCGGAAAACAATAATTGAAATTATTTTGCTGTTTTTTTTTCAGTTTGTAAATATTTAATTTGGTTTTAGATAAACATTGCCCTAAATTTGTAATTCTATACAGAAATGAATTATTTAATTATTGTATTTATTTAAGCATTAACATATAACATATAATATTATTATAGAATGTATTGCATAACCTAGAAAATAATGTAATGGAAAATGAATCCAGACCCCGCAACAGTAAAAGTCAGTGTTTGGAATGAAATTGTGTTGCAGTTTAATTCTGTTAATGCAGAACACTCTGGAACTGGATGTCAATTTAAGTAAGGATATTGTAACAGCAAATGTCTTTACATAATTCTTTACATGTTTCAAACCAATAACGATTTCTTGAAATCATTGAAAAACTTGTCTACAATATTTGGAAATGTGTTATAATTTCTCTCTAGTTTTTTGTAATTTTCTTCTCAATGTGCTTAGATTTTCTATAATGAATTTCCATTATATATTTTTATTATTACTATGGAATTAAACCAAACAAGTTTTTTTTTGGGAAAAAAAGAAAGAAAGAAATAGATATACTAATTTTGCACCTTTTGACTTATTTTGTTTGTAATCCATCCTTAGGATATGTTTTTGTTAAGAAATTTTTATTTTTGAAAAATAACTAGATACTATTTTAGTTGCCTTGAGAATTTAATAAAATTTTTAATTAATGATGAAAAATTAAAAATTGGTGTAAATGAGTCAAGTTGTGCAACAAAAACAACAGCAAAAAATTCTAAAAAGAATTACACAAAATTAAATGTAAAAAAAACAACAAAAATGTACTGGAAAATTTTATAGCACAAGAAATAAAAAATACAGGTGAGAAATGAGCATTGTATTTGTTTAATAAAAAAATTTAAATATCAGAAAAACAACATATCAAAAACCACAAACCAAAACGAAATTATTTATTTACCGTATTCCCGACTAAAAAAGAATGAAGAAATGTTAGAAAAAATTTAACAAAAACAGTAGATAAAAAGTAACAACAGAAACAAATTTGTTATAATCGGAGTTACAAATTCTTGACTAAATCAATAAATTAATTATTAATATTTTATAAAAAATTTATTAATATTTAAGTGGGCATCAATGTTGATTTGTGTCAGTGTGTCACGAATGCTTTGTTTACAGAAAATGCTATTTTATCATTGACACTTTATCCTGGGTGAAAATATGAAAATATAGAATGCAATTAAATGAAAACCAATAAAAAGTTATACTTTTGCCTATTGTAAAACAATATACTGTTTTTTATTCCTTAATTTAAAGTTCTAATAGAAAAAAATCTCCACTTTACAGCGCTATAGCTCGCTAAATATTAGAGTTAGGAAAAAATATTTCAAACAAAAGTTTTAAAATATTTTATTTTCTATATGATTTATACCAACCACTTTTGTGGTAAAGTTAATCGGTAAAGAGATAATGCGAAAAAACCAGTTATTGGTGGAAAAAATCCAAAAATCCAAAAAAACGTTTTTTGCCCCCCTCTACTGGGCTATAGCCGTATACTCGGCCATTTTGCGTCTAAAAAGCAAATGTATTGTATTATGTTGTCGATAAGGTGTATTTACTTATAAATTTACCTATATTTGTGTATGCCAGCACATAAATTCAATAATAAATTTATTATTTTAATACACCAACATACACAAATCGAACATATAATCCTTTGTAAACTATTATTTATTATTATAAATTGTAGACACAGCATTATCGATTAGTTGTGTAAACAAATTATATTTTTAAAAAATATATAATAAAGAAAAGATTATTATTCACGAGATTGTTTGATAACACAGTTACAAGGCGGAAAAATGTTCATATTTTATATTATCAATAGGAAGTGACGAAGCAAGAACATTAATGTTAAACATACATATTTACGGAAACAACAATAAAGATTTTTCTCCCGATAGAACAAAAATTTAATTTTGGAATAAAAAAATAATGAAAAAACTTAATTGTTTGTTTTAAATTGGATACTGATACGACTCAGCCTGCGCTCTCACGTAGTTGTTTTTCTTAAAAATCGTGTTGACTCGGTTGTTTTGTAACTCTCTGATGAGTTTGACATGGTTCGATGCATAATATTACGTAAGGAACCTGTCGTGGGAGAGGCAGATACACCACTACAAACTACAACAATGATGCCAATCAACCACGCATGTATCGCATGCGATTACCGAGGGTTTAATACATGCAAAGACTTAGCGATTAGAATTATTATTTAAGATTATAAAATTAAAAATTCCAACCCTTATTTACGTAATTAAGTAAGTAGGGTTCGTGTTAACTTTCGGCGGATTTAATTAAAAGAAGCAACGTGACTGTAATTTGGCAGGATTCGAACCTTACCATAGAAAGAAGTCTGCTACGTAATGAACTTAACGGCGTAGAGTAGAGATAATTTTAAATTTAAGTGAAAATCGCAACTTTAACTAAAAAGGTTCAAAATTAAAATTCAATTTGTTTAGACATTTAACAGAGTAATATAATCCAAGATTCTCTTATCCATTATATAATTTAATATAAAATTAGTCTGTCTTGTGTCTGTCTAGTTATAAATTTAATTTACCACTTAAGTGTTGACATTAATCAACTCTATATTCACTAAAGAAAGCTCTTTAATTGTCAAATTTGAAATTACTGTTTTATTACTGAAACAAACTACTTTTTGTTGGTTTGTTTGTTTAATAAAGCAGATGCATGCTGAAAATTGTAAATTGCTATAAAATCGAACATAACAAACATGACTTGCCCGAAAAATTTATTATTAACTGCCGAATTTCACGAAACGTGTTTTTGCCAACTATAATAGCTCTTCCGCTTGATTTAAAATTTTTTCTAGCATTTTGATAAGTAAAACTGATTTTGTAGTTTCAAATTTTAAATTTCAAACTTCTAATTCATCGCTTCACTTAAACAATTCAAATTTTATGCCTCTTTATCGTTCCACCTAGCAATAAATTAATTGTATCTAAAGCAACTGTAATTAACATTTAAGCTAGCTATTAATACAGTCTTTGTGTAATTCCGATTATAATTATTCTCAATTTCTATGAATATGAAACAACATGCGGGTAACTCGCTAGATTCCTAATTTTTGTTTTAATTATTTTTATTATCTTTTATATGACTAATATATAGTTGAGAGACCTCCAATTTGTACAACATGGCAATTTTTCTAGTACTTCAGCAGGATTACAGCTCGCAATAAAGAAGAGAGAAATTAATTAAAGAAATAAACGGAAAAAATAAATCTAACAAAATTTTCATGAGAGTCTGAAACGTGTAATTAAATGAAGTTGCCCTTTTCCCACTATCGGAATATGCAAATAATAGAAATTCTCTGATTTATTTTTAGAAGGAATATTGAATTAATTAATTTGCAGAAAACAAGGAATACAAATAACTTCATCAAAACTATTACCTAAGAAATTTAAATTGGATGCAATAATGAACAGCAGCTTCTCAATCTGCAAATCCAAAGATTAAAGTTCAAAGTGCAAAGCAGTAACAATTTTTGAAATCGTAAAAAACTCATCTACATTTCTTAAAAATTAACCTATACATTATTTTCAGCCATTTGAATTTATGATCTTCTAAAAGATTTTATTCTGTGAAAGTGAAATTGCTGATGCTGTGAATTTTATTGAATCTCTGGACGAAAATAAGGATGTTTTCGATTAATTCGCTATTGTTATAAACTCCAAATCTTAGTTCACGGTTAATTGAGTTTACTTTGCTTTGAGAGTTTGTCTAATACCCTACAAATTTGTGTATTATTGTTGGGTTATCTGGATGATCTTCTAATTTTTCGGTTGGAAAATTCGTCAGTCAGGCGATTAATATTTAAAACATAAAGAAATCAATGGCACCCATTTTCTACCCAATAAAAATGCATTCTTACTGTGTCTTGTAGAAATTATTAAATGCACAATTTAATAATGCACGTCTCGTCCATCCCATCACTACGGTCGCTCAATTAACCGATAAATCTCTCTATCAATATAATAAAAACAAATATTTCTGTAAATTCTTATCAGAACTGATGAAGATACGTATTTGGATAATTTTGTAACGTAGGTAGCTATAGTATTTCTACTAATTAGTGTTGACTTACGTTTGCTCCGACACCGTTTGAAATATATCATGCATAAATACCAAATCTTAAGGAAATTAAATCGTAATTGGAAATTGAAATTTTATTAAAAGTTTTCGAAGCAGTTCTGTGACCCTTGAGTGCTCGAACGCATTTGTTTCGAGAGAAATAAGATTGCTCTGGCTAGGTAAGATTTTTATATGCTTAGTAATACATATTATATAACCGAGTCACAAAGACAATTGTCAGATAAAATCTGTCACTTACTTTCTTAAAACTTTTACCAACCGTGCAGCGTATTGGGTTTCAGACAGGATTTATCAAGCTGGTACACCAAAATCAAATTTATCTGTAACGTAATTAGAATTTCACGTTGAACTGTAGGTTTTAATTGCGTAAAACTTAAATCTTTTAATTTGCATTATATACTCGTTCCTTTTTCCAGTTCATAGGAGCATGTTAATAGTCCTTATAGTTTAGTGCGGGCTCCCAAGCGTGAAAAATATGTACATTTTAATTTATTACAAAGACTAATTAGGTATATTTAACACCGCAAAGATGTTTTCAGCACCTTGTGTTGGAGATACGGTCGGAAAAATTCCGGTGTACTTGCAATCTGCAATCCAACACTCTAACTGCCAGTCTACAGCCCGTGCTCAATTAATTATCAATCAAATTATCAGTTAAAACCGTTATTGAACAGAAAGATGAAGGGTTTTACTAATGCACTTTAGTGCCGCCCGTCGCCGGCAGTAAATTAAACATTTTTATTCTTTTTGAGCAGTTCTATTTGAACATCATGTATAGGTTACCAATTTTGAGAATTTTTAATAACTAATATAGGGAACTGACATTTTTATCGTAGGTAAACTTAAACTATTTGGCTGAAAAATTTCTATTTTGAGTTTTCTGATTGAAAATCGGTTTAACCTGTTTACTTTTGGTTTTCAGAATACGAAAACTTTGTAACATAACAAGTCTAGTAATATCTGATTAGGCCCTGCGTGGGCTACGTGTGGTAATAATGTTAAATAATAAATTCCATGCAAAAAAAGCAAAAAACTTGCAAAGAAATATAAAAATCAAATATTACTTTTACGATAAAAAATATCGCGGTTATTGAAATACCTTTATCAATTTATTATATTTGTTGTAATAAATATGTTTATAATAATTATTATATAGTAGATACTAAATAGGTACAACATTCAAACTACTGTTTTTTCTATAAAAGCATTGAATTAGCTTCAAACGTAATAACTTTAAAACTTTCTATTCAAAAAATTCTTAAACGGCTAGAAATTTTCAGTAAATAAATTTAATATAGCATTTAAAAGAAAATAATTTCAGCAAACTGAAATTCAATAATAAACTAATGAATAAAGTTAGAAAAAGGAAAAATAAAGTTCGGAAATGCATTATTTCTGAACAAACTTTGCAGAATTAACTGCTTGAAAAAATTGTTTGATAAAATTATTCAATTGTTGTTATTTATACAGCAGCATTATTAAATTATTTATATCGGTGTCAATTTATTAACTGTAATTGGGTTATTTTGCCTATGTAAATTGTTCTTTCAGCTGCAGCTTTTAATTTTTTTATTAAGGAGTTTCTATTAAGAATGATAATACAAATTAATATATTCTAGTTTGCAGGTCTTGCAGCTTTCGTTTTCAAGTGTTATCATTTTTTTAGCGAAATTTTAGCGACCTCATTTATGCCCATTTTGCACTAACATCCGGATTTTATGATTTGTTAGACAGCTAATTGATGAAAACAAAAGTAACCATGGTGCTAGAACTTTTAACTTTGAAAACAAAATTTTCTTTCCGGAAAAAGAAAAAAGAAAAAGAAAAAGTACACCCTGTAGCATCGACTGTTTACATAATTATCCCTGCTTTTTACATAATTTTTTTAATATACAAGATATTTTCTGATTGATTCAATTTATTTTTGAAATTTATGATTTTTCTTAAAAATTAAAAAACAGGAATGCTAAAAATAGATTACGGGTAAACTGGTCAACTGCAGCATAACTGCTCAATTGATCAGATTTTCCGGGTGAACAGCTAGCCAAACAAGAATTTTTGAACGGTCTATCACAATTTGAAGGGCAACTATTTAATTTATATGTTATTTTTTGCGAGTATATAAAAAAGAATTCATGCATTCGAAAAAAAAAGCACGATTTAATTAAACTATTCTTAGTTTCAGTAGTAGGGCTAGGTTGCTTCTGTGCAGTTTTGGCAAGTCAATATAAACCGAATTTATCTGTGTATGTGCAAACTGCGCTAAAATCAATATAGCCTCGCTACTATACTCTGCTATGGTGAGGAAATAATGTTCTTTTAAATTCAAAGCAATGAACAAAATTAAGGTTTATTCAATTTTTTTTTACTCTAAGAGTGAAAAAAGTTAATTGGGAGCTTTCGCTTAAAAACAACTGTGTGAAAAGTTTTTGTTTTACCTAAACTCTTTGCATCATTTTCTTTTATACTTCATAATATTACAATAATTACTTTTTTCAGTTAATTTGGAGTAATAAGTTTTACACAAAGAGGTTTCACGTAGGAAGCACTGAAAAGTTTTTGCGTATAATAACTTTGTTCCAGGTTTGCCTTACTTCTACACCTACATAAATACTTTGAACTAATCTACGTAAGATTACAAACTGGTTGTGCTCAAATAATATAATCCATAGTGCTGAAGTGTTTAGAATGAAAAACAATGCTAATTCTTAAATTGTAATCAACGAAAACTCAATTAAATACTAGGATTAAGAAGTTTCAATCAAATAACTTTCTGAATATTAAATGCTTTTGTGTCGTGGTTCGAATTCCACGTTAACCTACTATTACATAAATTAAATTAATTTTAAATGGTCTCAAAAAATTGACACGGAAGTATTTTTAGGACACTATAAGATAACGTCGACTTGAAAGTTTTTTTAATGCAAACTTAACTCGTTTATATAAGTTAAAGTTTGCATACCAACCCTTACTATATACATACTAAAACAGATAACGTAATCTATCGACTAGCATGTCAATGTTAGGGCTAAATTTAATTTTAGAAAGTTAGCTTTCAAGTTAATTTACTAAATGTATGGATGTGTTACCTCAAAACGATTTTGGTGTAGAAATAAATATACGGGAAATACCTACCAGTTGAAAAGGACGAATAAGTGCAAAAGTTTAAATTTTTTATTTAAAAATAATTATTCTATTAATAAAAAATAAAAAAATGCAGAGGTACGAAGGGCTCTTTTTCTTTAAAAATATTTAACATTTTAGTGTTTTGTGGAATAACATAAAATTGTTATATCTTTTTGATATAGGGTCTAAACAATTTTATGGTTACATTAAATAAAGTGATGGTTTAAGATAAGCAATTTGTGGATCAGAACCTTAACGTTGTTAGGTAAAATATTCCAACGTCGATTTACTGCAAAACTGAAATGAATAAAGTATGCTTTCATTTTCAGCGAGTTCACTGTTTGGTGTAATAGTAAAGGGCAATAATTTGTTACATAAATTTGAGTGGGTACCCAAATTTTTTATGTAACTATAAATTTATAAATTTGACGATTTACGATGTGTGGGACTATTAAACCCTCACACTTGGAGCAATTTACATTTTTATTTTCAATTTCTAGCTACATTTTTTTAGCTGCGGATCGAAAATATATCATTTTAAAGTAACTAAAGTTTCAAGTTTGGTTTAATTAATTTAAGTAAAGCACGTACTCGATCGTTGGTATAATAAATGATTGCAAGAACAAATTTGGTGTTTTACATTAGAGCTTCTATCTAGACTTATTATCTAAATCACTTTGACACTTATCAATAGTAATTTATGTTTGTATCAAATACGCTTCGGAAAAAACTTAAAAAAAAATTCCCTTTAAACTAAAACTTATAGCTTATTGATTTTGACTACCATGTAAATTATTAAGCAGTGGAAACCTTTAAACGAAACATAAACGATTTTTATATCAGAATATTATGAAAAATTATAGCTAATTTATTGTTAGTAATATATTACTAGGTATTTTAGAGAAGCTAACAATTTTAAAACGCTGAAAATTATAGTATTTGTAACGGAAAGATGTTATTTACTTTTATATACCTAAAATGCGATATTACAACCAGGGGCACCAAGAAATTTTGAACTTTATTGTAATCATAGCAATCATTTATTTAGAAAAGCAGTTGTAACATGGATAGGAAGCTACTGAATAGACGCGGGCGAAACCGGGTACCCATTCCATTTTATATCTTTATTTCAAATACAAGTCGATAAAAAATTTGAGTAACTTAACAGCCAGCTCAGGCAGTGTTTCCTGAACTATGAATTAGGTTATTACTATTGAAATTAAAAGATATAAACATAATTTAAGGAAAATCCAGGAAAATCTTTCATGAGTATTGTTATTTTTACCTGAACATAAGAATATAACCTGGTAAATCAGTTTTTTTTATGTTCCTTCTTGTCATTGTAACATAAAAATGAAACGTTTGTGAAACTACCAAAAACTTGAAATTTATGCTTTTGCAATTGTTAAAAATAAAAATATAAGACTGAAATAAACAAAATAAATAAATTATTAACACGCGAAACAAATATCTCAAGTACATAGCTGAAAACTTATCTGAAAAACTTCATCTTTTATTATTTATTTAAACAGTTAGTTTTTAAATTTTAAACCGAAATATAAAAAACCTATCATCTTAAATTCAGTTTTGCATATTTCACTGTAAAAATGCAAACATTTTACACAAAAAATTACATTCTGCTGATGAAAATTATCCTGAAAATGTAAAACTAACCGGTTATTATACATCTGAAAAAAATTTGTATATCTAATTTCTTTTTTAAAATCAAATTAGAAAGCTTGAAGATTGTTTCAATTTTCAAATCATCTTTAGCCCGACACTGGATAAAATAATAAATAACGACAGACATTTTCGTGAATAAAATAAACTTTTACAATTTAATTAAGTGTACCTACGTATTATTGGCATAGAATTGTAGTGTGAAAATTAAGGAAAGATAAGTACTTTCCTCGACAATTATTCCCCATCAATTATTATCGGTACAGCACTATGCACTTATTATATTACTGTGGAAGTGCTGAAAGCTATTACGATTACTATATTCAAATTTCATTTAGTCTGACAGAAATAATATCAATATCTACAGTTAGGTGTCACCAAAAACTGCATTAAACCAACTTTAAAACTGAAATTTAAAAAGTAATGGAAAACCGAGGCGATTGGTTTTATATTTGTTATGTAAAATTTGCGCCAAAAATACTTATGTAATTTTACAGAATCTTATCGTGTAGTTAGTTTACATACCTAATCTAATTATTATACAAAAGTTGATTTAATTAGCATTCTCTACAAACAGTTTATCAGATTACAAAGTTGAATTCAAAGCTACTTGCGTGAGGTCTGAGGTTGCTCAAGAATGTCCGATGAAGTTCATTCAAACATAATTCCCAAATAAATTTGTAAAATATTTGTTACAAACCAATATAGGTGGCAGTTTGAGAATCATTTTCTGGTTCAAATCCGAAATCAATTTGGATAATTTATAATTCAGCTCTGTACTCATATTGATTTTAAGCTAGTATATCAATCAAACAGATGAAAATAGCCTTAAAATAGGAAATACCGACACTACAGATGAAATATTTGTAATTGCTAAAATCAAAGAATGTATTTGTGGAATTTCAATTTTAATTAATTTCTCTTTATTATTAACAGTTCATTCTTAGTTATGGAAATTAAAAGCATGATATTGCAATTTTTCCCCTCTATTTTTTCTTGTTCTTTTTTGTTTTACTGAGCATATTTGTAATCCTATATTATTTATTTATTTAAAATGCTACGAATAACATAGTTCTTATTGCTGAATATTAATGATGCTAACTGCCAAAAGATCCAAAAGCTCAAAAACAAAAAATTTGATCTTTTCAGCGGAGGTTGACACAACTTTAGAAATATTTAAAATTGAATATCCAATCCACTGGAATGACATTTTGAATGTCAATCTTGTCATTTGTTTCAAACCAAATTCATGTTTTATTCATGCCCAATAACAAATAAAATAACGGATTTGAACTATGCATCGTATGAAATAATTTTTAAATTAAAATAAAAACAATAAGTCATAGCAATATATACTTATCATTGTTTGTTTCCTAGTGCGATTTGGTACATATAAGAAAGCAGGTCTACAACTTTGTGGTTGTATGGAAAATTTCATCAAAAATCTGAATTGTGTTTGTTATAGATTATAATATTAAAAATGCAAAAATCCAATGAGATAGAATAGAAAACTGCCAGGAAGTGAGCGACTTTTTAAAATATGTATGTATTTTTATAGTCCAAATGTTTCTGAACTCAAACGAGGACAATTTTAAGAAGTTAAGTTGATCAGTTTGGCTTCTGAGTGGTTTAATTGTCAATTTTGTTCTACGATTAAGTTAGTACTAAACTTCCTAAATGGTTTAAATGGGGCGCGTTCTGTTTGGTTTACACGATTGTAAGCGCTTGGTAGTGCTAATTGTGTGGTTCCACCCGCGCATTTTTTTATATTATTTCCTTTTAATCGATGGAGTGCAAGTATTGGATCTTTCTAGTTTTTAGAAGCTACCAGTTATCTGCTTGTAAGATTTTTTACAGTTACCGCTACTTGCTAAGCTGATTCTGAATAAATGATTATTATCATGAATATTTCTCTTTTGATTCGCATGTTCAGTTTAGGGTACTCGTTGTTTTTTTATCTTTTCCGAAAGGTTTAACATGGAGAAAGCGGAAGGACAAAAGGTGGCAAGGTTGACCTTGCTTTCAGTTCCAATATTGTAGTAATATTTATATAAATGAAATTATATGTAAAGGTACAAAGCGGACTATTAGGGAAAAAATATGTAGGAATTTTTTAAATGATTAGATTATGAAGGTGTCTCGTACATATCAAAGTTGTCAGGAATTACACCTTTTGATGAAGGCAGTTAGAATTTTACGTTCATCAATTTAACTAACAATTTGAATAAATAATTTAGCAGACTGGTCGATATCTCATTATTTGAATGATGTAATATCAAGTTACTTGTATGTGAAGGTAATGTAGGGTAGCTTAAATCAATTCAAATTGAAAACGTTCGCTATTGTTGGAATAATTTCAATTTTGCAAGTAGAAGTTTTAGAAATTTGAAGATGGGAAGAAGGAAGGAAAACTAATATTTTCATATTTGTTAGTGTTGTGTGGGTTTCTATCGTTATTTATTAATGTTGTTTTTATGATTATTCCTTTCTTTCTTTAATATTTTAGAAAGAATAATAGAGTGGAAGGAAGGTGAGATATGGCGTAGATTATAATGGTTTAGACACTTCTTTCGTAAAGCACAAAACGTGTAGCCCTTAAAATAAAACTACAAAAATCTTTTTATATGGTAACACGCACGTACTGTGCCTTTACTCTGTTACCCTTGACTTTAAAGCATAAAAGTTAAAGAATTATAATTTATGTCGAGCCAGTCGTCTACTATCCCATTTTGAGTTCTGTTTTCAAATTATTTAAAGGACTATACGCAAACTCTGGGTTAATATAGAGCTTTAGTTAAAGAGATAACACCACTAAGAAGGGAAGTTCTTTGAATTATTCATCATCCGAGTCACGGATTCGGGTTTGGATCACGCCGCGTCCATACAACTAAGGATTTTTGTTCTAAACACGAACCTAGAGATTTTCGACGATGACAGTTATGTAAATCTTTTGACTTATTACTACTAAAGGTTTATACATCTTTTAAACGCTTTCTTTAACTTTTTTCATAGGATATTTAGTTTGACGAAGATTTACTCAAATCGAATTTCATGTTAACAGCATTTAAAACCCAATTCCCGGTTTCCTTTCTCACCAAGAATAACCTTCATTAAACCAAGTAGCTAATTTAAGTTACAACACTTTTACTCCAATATTTCACCTTTATTTCATAAAACGCGAGCTAATAAATTTACTCGAAATGTCTTTTTATGCTCGTTCTAAATTTATTTTAAAATTTAAAACCAAAAAATTTTTTACTGTTATTTAAGACCGCATTAAGCTTTACTTTCTTGTTATTACCTGCTGTTTCAAAAAAAAACGAGTATCATTTTATCCGGTTTTCGTTTCATTACCAAATTGATGTTTGTCTCCCTGCAAAATACGATAACCATCGCAAATATCAGATTTTGAATTTGTATACCTACAAACTTGCAGTTTTCTAAACACGTAACACGAAAATTAATGACTAAATCGCGTTCAAATTTTATTTGCTATCTTAGGCGCTGCCACTATAAAACTATTTTTAGGGACTCCAAATGTAAGGAAATACCAATTTAGTTTATAAAACTAATAACAAATTTACGAAGCCTAATAAATCTTTATATTATTATATTTCAAACCACGGTTTACATTTTCAACTTAAATGCGGTTACCTTACCATTTTGAAACTTTACATTGCGAACGAACGTATAAGCAAATATACTTACCCCCTAGAATAACTTTTTATAAAGTTTTTCTTTTCAAAGTAGTTTTGAGAAAAAAATAAACAACTTTTTGTTATATTCTAAACAAAATCGTGTTTGTGACACCTACTAAACAAACTTCATAAACTGCAAGATATGCAGGAAAAGGTACTTTATATGAAAAAGCGCCTAAGCAATTCTTATCTCGAACGTTCATAGTTACGTTGACAAGCGGCTCTAAAACAATTTTCAATCGATTTCCACAGAGAATTACATAAATTTTCTGAATATATTTCTTTTAATATATCGTGTAGCTTTAGTATTTCAAATATATTTATTCGAGCGGATATTGAATTAATGTCATTTTTCTTTTCTTTCCAGCACGGTGTGCCATTTACAAATAAAGCTCGAATTAAATTTAAGCCGATCTTAAAAGTTGTACGGAGATAATGAAATTTAATTTATGAGCTAATGACTCGTTAAGTCGGAAAATAGGATTATCGACGATAGAAGAATGAGAGTTTTTACCATTCAAAATTTACAGACCAAAATAAGCTAATCAATTTGCAGGATATCAATTATGCATTATAAACCGTGAATTAATTAGTTCCATTATTGCGGTACAAAATTACATTAGCAGCTTGACCTAATTGGAACGATTTTTTTTTCTAGTTCTATCTAGTGATAGATTGGCAGCTGACCCTTTCGTTTAACATAATATTATATATTGAAAACTTTGACACGTGAGTGACTCTTTCCGCTTAAAAAAATTAAATAAATAATGTAGGATTTCAACGGAAATTATTGTTTTCTTACCTTGGTATTGGTCAATATAATTTTGGTTTGCACCAATCAATAATTTAATTACATAGGTATTGAAAATTATAAACGTTTTCCGGATTGAGCGTGGCGTTAGATGGACGCAATCAGGAAAACAAATTATCATTTAAGAGTTGTTTAAAAAGCTCTGTTTTTTACATTAACTGTGTGGTATAGCATATAAGACGAAATTATTCTTTCCACTTAAAGTTAAAAAAGTTGTACTTCTACTAGGATATTACGCTCATTTAAACTTACTTAATCCGTACATGAACATAAAATTTTCGTATAACCTTGGTGTAGTTTCATGTTCCAAAAAATAAAAATTAATCGAAATTTTTTATATTTGATGAACTTATTTTAGTTTTAAGATCAATAAAAAAATTATTAAAACTTTTTTATTACACTTTCATTTGCTGTAATTTTGACGAAAGTTTTTACATCAAAAATGTCTTTCATTTTCAACGCAGCACTCAAAAACAAGGGAAAGGATTTAACAAATTCGATAGTATGGAAATATAGATTGAATATACGATAATTGAAACAAATGATGAGTTGTGATTAAAAAAAAAACAAATCTAAATAATAAGTTGTTTGAATATGATATGAATAAAAGTAATGGATATAACGATTATGTGTCTACATTCAATATATAAAATCATATACTTCTAAAATAATAAATAAATTTGTAGGTATATAAAAAACCTACATTAAAATGTAATTACATATTATGTAACTACACTTATTAGTTGAAGATTTACATAAAAATTTACGATTGGTTATATTGTTGCTATTAGATTACAATTTACAAGTTTTGAAAACGAATACCAGCCTGACATGAAAATTATTGTCGATCGTTTCAAAATTAGTTTTGTTATTAACTGAAAGTGCTTAAAAATCAACGATAATCACGAATAGCTATTTATTTCGGTATTTCAGTTTTACGGTAAATCAATATCAACTTCACTTCAGACATACGGGAAATGCTAATTTATTTGCAATGGAAACATTTATCGGTTGTCTCCTAAATGAATTGGTTTTCTAATAATTACTTAAAATTAAAAATATTATAAATAACTGTAACTTTTTTAGTTGAGGAGCTGCACGACGACCGAACGTAAAAATGTTGTTTTCGCCGATGAGAAAGTTTCGAGAGTTGAAAAATTTGTAACTAAATAAATCAAACGAATGTGCTTGGTTGAGTAATGGATCTACCATCAATTGAACTTATCGGAAACAAAAACAAGTGGCCGCGATGGTGAAGCTGAGATAACAGCCAATGGTCATATTTCGGTTGAATTTGTTCCTCAAGTAGTGAAATTTCAATAATAATATTGATATTAAAAAGTATCGTGTATAATATTTTTATTGACAATTTATTTATCTTTAACTATTCAACTAATCGAAGATTCATTACAATCTAAAAAGTAACATAATATTATGTCAAATTAAAATCTGACAAGGTGGTAGTGACGACTTGGACTGTACAACCATTTAAATACGGTTCTCGCTTATTTTATTTAAATTATTATAAAAATACAGGTTTGCTCGAAAATAAAATATCAATTTAAATAAATACCTTCTACTTTGAAAACGATTTAGTGGAAGATAATGTAAAGGTAATTTAATACAAAATCTTATGAGCACTCACAGAGGGAATAAAACATTTATAAGTATAGTACTTATTACTAAAAAACACGCCTGTTTCAGCCATGGACTAAAACTAAAAAAAAAATTAAACAAGGAATAATTTCAAAACTTCAAAGTCAGACATTAACAAATCAATATGTATAACATTAAAAAGGTATTAAAATGTTAATCGAATTTAGCAAAAAATTATTGTTTGTGTTCAATAATATCTGATGTTGTGGAATTAAATGCTCCAACGTGGTGGATTTATTATTCTGCTGCATCACCGACATTGTAATCAACATTTTGGTTATCTGCTGTAATCATTAATTTATTTTGGGTCCATCTAAGCTGCCACCTTCATTGAAGATATAAATAATTTGTCTGGTAATATGACATTGCAAGGTTAATCTTGAATTGAAAACTCCAGCCCAACCGTTTGGGTCCGGCGAGCATCGAGGTACCACGACCTACCGCTGAAATTAGTTAATTCTCCTTCTTCTCATTTCATTTCCAACTTTCTTCTTTTTAATTTAAATTTTCCGCTCCATAACTTAATCAGCGAGCACATCAGGCCGCTTTTGTGGTTAATATAATAGCTAATGTATTGTTTTATGAAAATTTATAATAATTCTCCATTAGTATGAACGGTTCTCGAAATTTACTGCTCAGAATAATAAGATTAGGATGTATTTTTAAAAAGCAGAAATCATAACTCACATATTTTTGCATAAATTTGCATCTGCTACGTAAAATTCCAGCAAACCAGCTTAGTGCTTTTCATTTACATTACATAAACTAATACTGAAGGTTTCATAGTAAAATTATATTTACTCAACTTTTATCGTGAAGAAAATATTTTCGATAGAAGATTTTGAAGTAGGAAGGTCTAGGCGGTAGACGGTGAACATCCTGAGCGATTGACCTAATTTTTCCTCCACCACCGTAAGTTTTTGTTTAGATTTCCCATATTTAGCAGTTTAGTATGAATTACATGCGATTTTAATATTTTTGAATTTCATAAATTTTTTAATCCTTGTTTAAATTCAAACTTGGAGCGTAAATAATAATTTCGCTTAAATTTTAAACAAAGCAAGCTATAAGGTTTCCTCTTATGCGAGGCACGTGTACCTTATAAGCAATATGTTTAATTTTTCAGGAATTGGAAAAACTGTAACATCTCCTTTGCATATACGAGGTAATTGTAAATTGTAATTTTTAGATTACAAATTTAATATTTTTGTTCAAAATAATATAGGGATATAATAAAATGAATTTGTTGGATGAAAGGATGGAAATGATAGATAAACTGTAAATATATAAAAGATCCATTAACTAAATTTACAACAAGGATAAGAAATTAAGCAAACAACAAGAAATTCTATTTTAATAAAGAAACATTTTGTAAAGCGTATCAAGGTAAAGTTAAATCACTTTAACAAATTTTGTTAGCTTAGGTTAGGTCATTTTGCTTAGTTCATATCTGCATTATTTACATAATTTAATTAGAACTTCAACCTTCGCTCAAAGGAAATGATATTACTTGAAGAATTTATTAGCAATAAAAATAGAAAATTACTTTGTTTTAACTTTTCATCCGAATTGCTCAATACCAGCAGAGAGATATTTATAAAAACCTCTTTATTGAATTGCGAATTTCGTTTTAAAAAATTATGATGGAAATGAAAAAAATTCGAATTTCCAGACCGCAAATACATATTTTTCACCTTAAGATCTGAGATTATTTTATGTAAATAAATTTAATCGGATTGTTTCGTAAAGTTTAAGGTTTGTTAAATCTAATTGTTCCTTATTGCAGTTTGCAAGCATGCAATGCAATTACCATCGCATTTGTTCTTTTTCTTAATACATTCTTAAGCCAAATTTCACAAATTAAGCTGTTTTAATCATTCCTCCTTCTTAGTTATAATTTCACCTTGCACGTTCCTGTAATCCGACTTTATTAACGAATAAAATAACTTTATTGTAAATTAATTAATAGTTTTTTTATCTTCGTACTTAATTTAATTTTGTTTGGCATTACTAACATTTTAACCAGTTTGATAATTACTTTTATAATTAATAATAGTAGAAAGCAAACCAGGTACCAGGCCAGCTCGGAGCAAACCTTTTCCGAGGTTTTTGTATCATCAGGCTTTGTACTAGTTTAGCAGGGTTATTCCAATAAATATTAAAATAAAAATATTTTATACGAATGTGAACCGGATAGTTAGGCAATTTAATTTAATTGATTCAGTAGATATCATAATTTGAATATGAATCTAAAATAGGTCAACACTGCAATAATAAAACGTCGATTAATTAAGACGAAAGTGGCCTGAAACCTGCATTGCTCTTTTACTAATCAAACAAACTTTTATAGTTGAATTAAACTAAAAGTTTTTTAATTTAATGTTTAATCGACAAAATTCTTATTCGATTACTTCGTTCCAATTATTTAAGTGTTGTTTATGTGGGACGTTCAATATTGGAAAATATATAAATAATTTTCAAGTTGTTTACGCTTATCCGAGCATAGTGGATTGGTACAGTTTACTTGTTTGGAAACTTTCCAATATCGAACAGTTTAAATAATTAAAGGGTTTCTAAAGGTTTGCTATTGGACCCAGATCCTGTTCCTTATAATCAACACACTAACTTTTAATGGAATGAGATTCGCGGTATCTACACAAATTCTGAAGGCACAATGTTTGTTAAACGTGACATTTGCTATAACCGAATATATACTAAAGCCTTCATCTACATCCTATTTACATTTAACATTTCAATCAATCAATACTTTATTGATTTGTACGGGTCCTACCCGAATTTTATAAATTATTATTATTGGAAGCGAAATTTAAATTTTCTAATATTACAATTTAATTTACCAAAAATTATATTACCTGACACAACCTAAAATTTATGAATTAAATAATCGTATTATATGAATACTCGAATATACAATAAAATTCAATTTAAAATTTATTTCAAGCAACGGTCATAAAAATAAACAGTAATTTATTACGTGACGTTTTGAACAGTACAAACAATTTTAATGCATTTCAAATTTATATAATATCTTCGATCAAATACCATTTCATTTTAAAATTTGTTATAATGCTATCTGATGAGGCGTGGTTAGAATTCCACGTTAAATCGCAGGTTCAACTTTTATATATGTAAATATAATTTGAAAATTATTGAAAGTTTTCTATAGAAGGTACCACGGCCGGTACGTGTAAACCGTGCTTTGTCCTTGGATACAACCTGGCGCGTTTTCAAATTTCAGATCGATGAAAGCTCTGTAATGAGATAGCCGTGAATAAACAATAAACGTTCTGTAATGAGATAGCTGTGAATATACAATAAACGCTCCCGGAGGAGATGATTCCGTAAGAGTTCAATGAGAATAACGACTCAACAAACTCAATCAATTCCCGGCAACGCCAGTACCCTATTTAGAGAGCCAAAGTCGGAGGATGCTTAAAACTTCAATGCTTTTCTGATAGCTTACATTAGAATATCAGTTAATATATTGTCGTTATAAACAGATGTTTAATCTGGGTTTGGACACCTTTGAGACCTTCTAAAGGCATACTTTTTTTTCGGCAAACTTTTGGCAACTCTTTTCCTGAATGGCAAAATCCAATTATAGCGAATGGAAGATCCTTTCCAATGGCCAAAAAAACCAGATAGACGATAGAACAAAAAAGTCTGGTTTCGAATTGGACAGACATAGATCAAATGAAATAATATATTTGATTATAACTACCAATTAATAATTTTGAATAAATACAGTACTTTGAATATTCTGGTTCTGTTCGAAATTAAAGTGTATTTATAATAATAGATCGACAGATTAATATTTATTTAAAATTTTAATTTAAAATTCTAATTGTAACTTTTGTTAAATTCTCCAAACCATAAATTAATTTCAATTACGTATTTCTTATTAAACTAACTCTTTTTTTAACAAATGAAACGTAAATCTAGATTAAATTTTAATCATGGTTTACTGACATATGCTAGTTGTATGACAATTTTACTTATTAGTTAATATGTTGTCGTTGTTACCTTGCAATTTTTTTACGTTATTTTAATTTTTTTTCCTGATATTATTTCAAACCCCAACCCACATGTTCGTTAATCTTTTTCTTTTTAATTGCAAATATTTATTAACGTTTAGCAGGCTAGTGCTCGGCGTGAGCTCACAACCCTCGTAGCTATCTTACTATGCTCTTTTTTATAATTATTTATTTTAACCCTCGGATCATTAGTCCAACTTTCTACCCCTATAGTAAATTAATCGTCTTTAATATTTACAACTTTAGGGAAGCATTACCAACTAAAAATCGCCCATGGCTTTGAATATTAATGAAAATTTTTACTTTCAGAGTAAATAATTTTAAAAAAATTGGAAAACTTATTAAAATGTCCGAATTGTAGTGTCTGATGTATTCTAACCGGAAATTATTCGTCAAATTTCATATTTACTGTTCATTTGGGATCAATAATTGATGGTCCAATTAGTTAAAATTTTATTGCCCTCGCAATTTTATACATCTATTCAACGCGACGATAATTTGCGTTTTATTATATATGCGTATGCATCAATTACAGCGTCAATTAATTTTATTGTGATATGCTCACGCTATACACAACGAGCATTCGGTATGATAAAACGAAGTTTATAGTTTTTTCCATTTTGAGAATCAACAGGTTGTGCAACACAAACATTAGTCTGTTAAACAACGATTTGCTTTATTCCATCCATTAAGAACAAACCAAATTTAGATGAACAGACATTTTTAAAATTGTTGTTAACATTACTACAGTAATTTTAATTAAAAAAGAAAATGAAAGTTGTTTGTTGCACCAACGCAACGCAATGTAAAAAGCTGCTTTGAAGCTTTTAATCAGATTTTCTGTTGTACTCACAATTTTTCAGCTTAAACATGAAAATATTGATTGTAATCTGTAATTGTTGTTCTTTGACGTTTAACCTGAAAATGTCACCCTTTGTGTGCTTTTATTTTGGATGCACCTATAAAACCGCGAAATAAATTTATTGTCTTAAAAAGAAAATTAAAATTTTTTTTTAATAATAATCAACAGGTCGAACTTCTCGAGTTTTTCGTGATATATGGCAGCCGGTGTGCCCGCAGCACTATCTGAATTTTGCTATAATTAATTTTTCAATAAAGTTATGAAGTAATAAACAAAACTTTAGTAATCTCTAGATTATAGCTACCTCATTGCTTTTAATCAAGTAAAATATAAATGTGAAGCTCGTAGATGGCAATTGAGTCATAATTCATGTTGTTGAGCTCTATGCGTAGCCTTAATAAATAGTCATTTAAATTTAACCTTCCAAGTAAGGATTTAGAGGAAAATGTATGCTCTCTGGCAACCTAGTTGAAAATTTAAAACTTGAAAAACGCTTAATTTGAAAATATTTGCATTTTCATAATTTTCGGATATTAAAAGAAAATTTAAAACATTTTAAATCTTGTACATTTATATTTTCCGAGTGTAATGTAATGCGAGGTCACGAAAGGTCTTCTGGGTGGAAATTTTCCGCCTAGAAGAACTTGTCCTGTAATCACTGTAATAATGCAAGCGCCTTCAAGGTGACAGCTTTAACTGTTAATAGGCTCTTCAAAACTGAAAGCATCAAAGAGGTCAAGGCGTAAATGTCGAAAGAACTGAGTTCCCTTTGTTGTTCTGCCCTTTCGTTGTTACCATCCTGCATTGCAAATTGACGGAAAGCAGACTCACATACACCTTGAACGCTTAAGCAGTCTTTTTGTGCAGCATAACAATGTTATGAAAATTTAAACCAGAAGTGTCAGCCGTCATAATTAAGTCGAGCAAATTATTTAAATACAGCAAAAAAAATATCACAACTTCCAATTCAATGAACTATGGATATCGCTCGACTTAATCCTTACGGCCGACTTCCCAAGCAGAGCAGATTGTCTGCTCAACATTTATATATTTTTGGTTACTACATAAATTATAAGCTCGGAAGTGCTTTTATGTAAATGCATCTACCTGCCTAGTGGGATACCAGTTCAAGAGGTTTTAGTAGCCTCACACGCTACCAATTAATTCGTGATTCGAAAAAATGTCTATAGAAACTGCATATGACTTTTAAAATACTTAGGACGTTAAAATAATCCACCTAATAAACCAATTAATTGCAATAGTGCAAAGATAAAGTTCACCGCCACGATAACAAAGAGGAATGATTGAAAATTAATTATTTAGATTTAAATTATGATGTTACATTGCATCTGAAAGGTTTTAGTTGCATAATACATCATATTATACATCCTTGCAAACATTTAATTCTCGTTTTATTTGGAAATATAATTAGCACATTACGTTGACCTTTGATAAGCTTGCACCTGAAGCAGAAACGTTGAGCTGTATAATTGCTTACATCCCACGTATTCAGAAAACCAACTGGAAAGTCTAATTTTGAACTTGAGTGTGGGTGTTTACAACCTGTATTCGTTAGGAGAAAATTCTGTTATTTCGATATTAATTTCGTGGTTTGCCATTGGACAATCATGACATTTAATTTTCTTCAGGAAAACTACTGAAATAATTGCAATCTTGAAGGAACTGGTAAATGAACTCTAAAAGTAATTATATTAAACTGTTTTCCACTTGTGGCGAACTATCCTGTCCTGCGCTATGTGTTGTAAATTTAAGATTTGTGAAAGAAGACTAGGGACGTATTCGAGCCGAAAGCTTATGGTGATTTTGGAACCAATATGTAATCTTTTGATCAATTCTTACTCGTAAAAGAGCAGACGTTGTAAGCGTCGTAAGCCTCCAAGTCGAACGAAGTCTGAGTATTGTCAAACATATTTCAATTTGACGAATAATTTGTTGAAAAGTTTCAGTTGGGTTTGTTTCGATAAAGCTATAGTCGAAAAAATTTGATACTAAGGTCGCGGCTGACCGTTCGAGCGCTTTCAGTGAACATTTTTAAGTTTGAGCTTTATCTTATGAGCTTTGATTAAGAACTGGCTACTCCATGATGTAGATGCCGCTACATGATGTACACTTTCCGCAGTTTGAGACCTGCGTTCCTCTGTAGATCTACTGTATATACCCAATTTACATAAATTAATATAATTGGTAGATCGACAGAACTTAATTATTAATTAAATAATATCTGGTCACTTGAAGGTTTATTAACCTTTTTTGTTGTGTAATATTATTAACTTTTTTTCGTTTTATTAAGGTTACTGGCGCTCGTTACTTATAACCAAAAACTACGACTCCACATACCCTAACCAAACACTGAGTCGCATATTGGGGTTTGCCCTATGGGAAGCTTTATTGGTGGCCTGTCTGGTTAATTTGAATTTGAATCGGTTGTGAACGCGTGATAGTTCAAATGTCGCTCTTATAGATTATCTTTCTCGTTTTTTGAAGGGTATCTGAAAGTCATTTAAAATTCCAACATGTTTTTGGAACAGTCTGTCAAGAGTGAATTTTAAATCTGCGAAATATACATTTCAATTTTTAGGTTTTCGAAGTAATTCTATAATTTTGTAAATTTAATTACTTTAAGCACATTTTCAAGTATACATTGCAGTTGGTTAATTAAAAAAGGCCCAAGAATGAGGTGAAAGGTAAAGAAAGATTGCTCAAGCAGGAAGTAATTTACAATAGAGGAAAAGAAAAATGCTCATTCTTATTTTGCATGTAAAATACATTTCGGCTCATTTATATTTTACCATCAACTTCATAATAATAAATAATAAAATTGATTAAAATGTCGTTTCTAATACAAAGGCAGACAAATGTTTTGTCGTTTTCATGCTTGTCAACGTAATTATTTTTAAATTAATCTAAAAGTCTGTCTAATCCAGTTCTAGAATTTTCACGCGTGATTTACTTGAAGACAACGCCAACATCAGCTGTGCAAACATTTTTTGAAAAGAAAACAATTTCGAGATTATTACAATATACCCACTTAATGTGAAGCACTTGGCAATTTCCGTTCCGTAAGAAAATATTCTACTATAAAATTATTACAAGTCCCAATAAGATGAAAATGTGTGCAGGAAAAACGAGAAGTTACTTCGTATAAGACATATCAAGTAGCTTCATATTTCTTCAGCATCTACAAACTTTTGTAATAACTCTTCTGGAGGTAGATGTACTTTTACTTTCATAATATATTTTTTCCAAATATCCTGTTGAAGATATAGAGAAACAATGTTTCATATTAAACTTTTGGTTTATAAATTAAATTTGAAAACGGAAAATGCTACAAATACCACAAAGAAAATATTTGAGTAGATTATCATCGGAGCGGCATTTTTAATAAGTAATTAAGTATGTGGTTAACCACGTTATAAAATTTGTTAATTGGCCGCTTAATTCGATTTGGATCAATAAAAATATGGAAGAAAACTGTTAAAAAATTTATGTCAGCGTCTGAAATGTATAAATAGTTTTCCTGAACGAACGAGACAATATTGGAAAATATACATAATTAATAATGGTAGCAATATGAGCTATTATATTGGAATGACCACCCCAGGGAATTCTAAAATTATAATTGACATCATTACGAAGCGCAGGTGGTCAAGTTTACCCGCAGATTTATATTGGACACAGAAATAGCTTATTATCAGGTTAAAACCACTTTAGTTTAATTTACTAATATTATCAATAGTAAAAATTAAATAATAGGGAACCGCTCTAAAATTTTCACTCAGTAAATAATACACTAATGAAATTAAGCACGCGTTGGGAAATAATAATTGATAAGGCTATCGATTCGACCTTGAAATTGGATTGATTTTTACTTCTAATTTACTTACCTTCGTCAGAATTGCTTCCAACTAGAATTTCCGTGTCTTCGTAGTCTCCCTCCCTCATCATATCGTAGGGATGTTTGGTTAAAAACACCCCATCGATAGTCGGTGTGGAAGGAAATCCTAGAATTCCAGAATAAGAGTTCCATTGTTGCGACGAAATAGTTTTAGCGTCAACCGCTCGCATACAATCCATAACTTGATTTGGTCGCGTTAACAATAGAGAAGTATTACATCCACAATCCTGTACTAATATTTCTCCAATTCTTTGAGCCCTTTCGCCCGTCATATAGCTCCACGGTGCGTTCATGGTACCGGATTGTAAAATTCCCCGTTTGGCCAGACCCTTGGTGACCGGGCTCATCAGGTGGATACTGACAGATCCGCCTCCCGCAGATTCGCCAAACAGAGTTATGAGATCCGGATCGCCGCCAAACGCAGCTGCGTTATCTTTAATCCATCGGATTGCTAACGCTTGATCCCATAACCCCATATTAGCAGGGGCTTCTTCACTACCGAGACCGAAATATTTATTCAAATACAGAAACCCAAACGCCCCTACGCGGTAATTCATGGAAGCTACAATAACATCACTAGTCGCGGCAACGATGTCGGCATCGTATACGTCCAACGTCGAAGTTCCACTCATATATCCACCACCGTGAATCCACACTAAAATTGGGACCTTTGGTCGCTCTTGCGGTGGCTTATCTGCATGATGACGTATTCGTAGCCGTTGAGGTACCCAAATATTTAGGTAAAGGCAATCTTCTGATATGTTTGTGTTAGGATTCCACATTTCTTCGCCTTCAAAGCCAGGAAAGTATTCGTAACGTTCTTGAAAACATGAGTTTGGCAGTTTGCTAGCATCCAAAACTCCATGCCAAGGTTCGACCGGTACGGGACGTCGAAACCTTAGTTGCTCTATTGGTGGTTTTGCGAACGGTATTCCTGTAAATATATGCACTTCCCGACCTAAAACTGTTTTCGAAAAGCCCCGCACCAATCCACTTGTTGTGTCGACAATTAAGGGATCGCTGTGAAAATCTTTGGAAGAAGAATGTGAATGTCTGGTAGTAGTTTCTTCACCCGGCCACGAATATCCATTAATGTATCGGTAACTAATTACCACAAAAAACATCACAGTTAACTTTTTCATGTTTACAATAATATACAATTATCAATTTGGTATGTAAATGATATGACGCCTATTAGTTATTTTCCATCATCCCAATTATCATCTACTTTGGTAAATAAGTGAACACTAAGTTCCTGTATCGGCATCATTATACAAACTAATCAAGAGACCTTAATTGTTTAAGCGTTATAAAATACATTTTCACTAGTCGCTTTTCCAACTGTAACGTAGATTTCGAGGTATCAAGTTATCAACCCTTAACGACACGACCGCGTAAAAAGAGCGGCTGGCACGGACTGTAACTAGCTGTTATCATGGAGGGGTTTACAAACGAGTCGCGCAAGCTCGTATCATACAATCTTACTATAATAATCTTTTTATCAAGTTTCTTTTTATTAGTTCGTATTGTATTTATTATTATAAATATTGCAGTTAATGTCTACACACAATAAAGAATTTAATTCCAACTTATTTACGCACTTATTAACTTTGGTTTAACTTAACTTCATTTAAATTAACGTATTATTACAACTAAATAATTTATGAACGCCGTTTCAATTTTAACGTGTTAAGTTGGAATATTTATAAACTTTTAAAAGTAAGTTGAGAGAAAATATAATTTTACGGGAAATATGATTCTAATTGACAGTTTGATGAGGCCACAAGGTTGAGAAACTATCGTTTCGATCATTTATATAATTAAAAGATGCAATCATCAATTTTCAAAAAATTTACGAATTGGAAGAAAAACCCCGCATTTTTTAATAGAGGGTTGCCATCCGAACAAACCTCCGAGGTTTTCACGGCATAGCTAAAAAAGCTACAATTTAAAAATGAGAAGAGGAGTACTTCGCGGGTCAGTTGAGAGCTGTGGTTACAGCGAGGGTGCCTTTTTAGGTTTGATACTCAAATTTAAATCTTTTTCCGGATTAATATTGGGCGAGAACTGAGATTTCCAACGAATTAAACAATTTTCAGGAAACTAATGGGTGAAAAAATCAACCCATAAAGTTCAAGGCAAGGCGTTCAATGTCAGAAGTTTAGGGAAAATATTGGCCATATCTAAAGAGCACTAAAATATTTATATTTCGTAGGTTTAAATATTAAATTTCAGCGATTCTTTATTGTTTCGGTTTTTATATTGCTTATTCAACCTAGGTACGCATAGTTCATTAATTCAAATAAATAAATCGTCATAATTTCGTAAGTGTGCGCCGAGCATTTTTGAAATGGGTGGGCACAAATTGGGACCAATATATTTAGCATGGGCACACAAAATTTATAAATAAACTCAATAAATTACATTATAGAAATAAGCACCCAAAAGGAAGGTTTTCGGTGTTCTACATTTTTACATTTTTTTAAAATTTCATATAAATTTCGGATGAGTACTTGGTGGGCACGTGCCCCCCCTGGTGCCATCGCTGAATTCACCAGTGATCGGTGAATTTGTGATTCCACTTATAAACATACTCAGGGTAATTTATACCCAATGTAGTTAGTTTTAAAATCAGATTTTAATAATTATGTAATCAATAATTATTACATATTTTATACAATTATTTTGCTATTTCTCAATATTTTGTGTTATCTGGATGAATACAAATTATTTAATTATAAATATAAATTAAAATATTAAAAAAAGCATTTGCAATACAAAAACGATACAAATGAAATATGCTTCATACATTTATAAATGGAAGTGAACAAGTAAACAAGGAAACATTAACATAATGTAATATTACATATGTATTACTAACATTGCTAATACATTTTTAGGTTTGTATTTCCATTGATACAAAAATGCCTTCAGGATACACATGTTTGTGTTGCATACCTACACAAAAACAGATAGCATGAAATATAATGTATGTATATAAAATTGTGTTACTACCTTTGTAGTTACAAGCAAATGTGAGGTAGGACAACAGAAATTTAAAATTTAAAATTCCACTTTTGCAGTAAATCGGTTTAATTTAACATTCTAACCTGCAGAACAGACCTATGTCTTCGGGTCCTTTTCAAAGATGTCTAGAACAACGCAGTTATTTCGAAATACTGCCAGGACGAAATACCGCGAGCCAAACTCCCGAAATATATTATACGAATCTCTGATTAAAACATCCCTGAAGCCGCCGAAGTCAAAAACTACAGAGCTGTGAGGATTATTTGTTAAGGGATCATTCGTCGCATCACCGCAAAAAATTATTGTGAAGTTTACCGATTCAAGTTTGCAAAAAAAATTCTTAGTAAAGTTTCCAGGACCTCTCAGGAGCATAAATAATAGGAGACGTCGTTAAAATATTGTTGATAAAATATATAAATATTATAGGCACAACTAGGAAGAAGTCCTTTTCCTTTCAAAATTTAAATTTATCGTCTAAACTTAATTTACTACAGTAAAATTTTTACACAATTGTTTCTGCACAATTTGTGTCCAGATTGGCGCTAAACCCAATATTATGCAAGCAAAATATCCCAACTATTCGGTTTAAAATCTAGATCTACACAAGTTTCCTTGCCTTAAATTCTGTTTAGCTCCCCCAAATATTGCATCTTGGTACGCCTATGATCAAGGATTCTAATCATCTAATAAATTAAATCGATTTTGAATTTTAAGAGTTTCCTTTTTGTAATCTGTCAGTTCTGGTCTGGAAATCAGACTGAATTTATTAAATCCTTATTTTGACTTTCTGAAATGAATTCAGACTTTCTATTCATTCAGAAATTCTATGACTTCCCGTCGTTCCAAACTTTCCAGTCTTTGATGTAGCAGTACATCACAATACTTACTTGGTCGGAATTTAAATTACGAATACGACATAGAAATCAATGCTCTAACCGCTAGTCTAGTGCAAATGTACTCGGGTTAATGTGTTTGTTATTTTTTAATCATAACTATGAGTAAATTTCAATACTTGTAATTTCATGTAATTATGATAATATTAACAGTAGGTACATTAGATTAATTTTTGCTTTTGTATCTCTATTTAAAAATTTATAGGGTAAGTAATCAAATTTGACCCCCACTTATAGATTACTTTGTAGTATATGTAGTTCCGTATTATGATTAAAAGTAATTGGCAATTGGTAACACATTAATAAATATAAACGTGTTAAGCACTGTTTATGGAAATACAATAGAATAATCGAAATAATGTGTTGTGGTAATGAAAATAAAATAAAGTAGTATATTCGGTAACAGGAGAGTAAAGTAAGTACATTATAAAATATTATACAATTCTATAAACTAAATTGTATGTAATGTAATATAATATGTGATTTAAATTTTCTGTTATCCGAATTCGATGTTAAAGTTCTTTTATTTTGAAATTGTTTGGAAGTAACTCTTGTCACCGACGCGCAAGATTGGATTATCTAAATTTGCATCTACAAGAAAATAATTTAATTTTTTGCTATGTTTGTTGTAACAAAAACTAATATTTGTTTTTAATTTTTGATTTGGGCTGATAAAACAAAATGGGGTTATGCGTTTAATCTAAAATACGAAAACCTTAAAGACGTATACCTTTATATTTAGAAAAAGAAAGGTCTTGTAGCTTTAGAATGTCACGGAATAACTTTTGTTGGCCATTTGTAATCTCATAAGTCACAAAGCATTACAGCTATCGACTTAATTTCTTCACAAACAGTTTTTATGGTATTGTAATGACTTTTTTATCGGTTTTAGTTTCCTTATAATTTTTTACTGCTTTTTTGTTTTATTTATATTAAAATTATAAACTAATGTTTTAATCAATTAATTTTTTTTTAAGTTCTTTTTTCTGACGGTGCGTAAGTTTCTATAGACAAAACAAATCTAAAAAGATATACAAAAATACTTTAACTTAATTGATTCTTAAAAATGGGCAATGATAAAACTCCGAAATCTCTGGGTAAATCAATTAAGCAAGATGTTTTCATTGTGTTCTTTAAACATTTATAAAGCTGTGTACGTGTGACGATTTAACGAACAACTACATGAAACTACAACATGCAAACTAATTTTTTAGGTACACGAGTGGCTGATAAGGTGAATTTTTAAATTTTACGTCTTTTTAACGTCTTCTGATGTGCACCAAGATTACAAGGTTCAAATTGCTAACCTGACTTAATAGAGTAACAACTTTCAGATTTAAATGAAGTTTTTCGATAACTTGTTTCCAAATTGGAAATTTCCACGTTCTTGGTAGTTAACGTTTTCCTCCCAAGTAGTGAACATAATGAAAAAATGTATAAATTGTTTGTTCCAAAATTGAAATTAAAATTTTAAACACATTTTGAAGCAAAACTTTTAAATAAACTGAATTTTTTGAAGTGGGTACATAATTACAATGGGAAAAAACTGTATCCCTCGCGTATGGTAAGAGATTAAATCGATAAAAGTTTTATTAGCTAAGCTTAAAAGTTTAATTTTCGATTATAAAATTTAATATTGATTTGTGTAGATAAAATGTTTTATTCCACTGTAGTTGTATTATTAATAATTTATGCGCTGAACGTAATATTTAACGTTCACACTAGTTTTTTTGAGCTGATGCTGCACATACTATATGTCGTAATTATGTGCAACGAATTATTTGCATAATATTATTAAATGCAATGAATATTAACTACATACGAAATCAATAATTTACATAAATATATAAAGCTTTTATAAGCTTAGTAAATTTTGCTCGGTTATGCTGATATAATAAAAAAAATTTATATTAAATGGTTTTATGGTGTTCCAAGTTTTTAAACGAAAATCGTAAAATTAGTAATATAATATTTTAATAACAGTCGGATTTTATAATATTAAAAGTTATTATTGTCGTTTTTGCAATTGAATAAAGTTCTTTGCTATACGAGCAACTAGTGGCAAATGAATGAGGCGATTAAAAAGTTGGAGAAATATACGTGACTTACACAAAAATTTACTTCGTTCCACTATTATGTACAAAATACAATAATTCTGTTTCTAAATTGTTCTTCAAGTTGGAAACTTTCCAGCAAATTGCAAGAAATTTCAGATGGGAATTATTTTTTAGTTTTTTATTGATAAATTGACAGAGGTCGGATGAACAATACTTTATAGAAGTTTTCACTTTATTATTTCACGCAATCCCGCGGAACACCTTAGGGACACCATCTTATAATTAATTACTCAATAATTATTTTACGTAGTTAAATAAACATTCATATTTAACGTTCAATATATTGCTAAAATATAATTTTATGTAGAAATTTATAAATTAAACTTTAGGGACACCCGAACAAAATTACATATTTTAAAGTAGAGTTGTTATAGGATTAAGCATGGCGGAACTTCGACTATAGCCGCGAGAGCATAGCTGCGAGCAACGCTTTGAGAAATAAATTTAAATATCAATTTTAATTTTGTTTACAGTTCAACATTTTGTTATAGTTCTTTTATTTACAACAATAAATTTTGATGGGTAGTTATAATTTTGCAATGGTCATTGATCGATGACCTAATCCTAATCCTATCCTGGGCACATAACCTGTTCTGCTCGTTTAATATTAACCCCTTACTTTCATCCCGGAAAAGCTAGATCCGCTTGACGGTTATACGAGAATAAATCCAAACTTACAAATACACGAAGGCTTCTTATGCTAATTTTGAAAATAATCTTCACATAATATACTAGTTGATTTATGAATTTTATCACGTAATCTAAAGATAGCTATACATATTTTTGCAAAGATTTGTTATACAGCAAAACTAACCTTTTGACTCAATCTACATACTACATCAAATTTTTATTTAAATAAGTAGGTACATCTGTTTGAATGATGTTTTCCTTTAATTTGTACAACTCAAATATTTTTATTTAAGCTGTTAAATTAAGTAAATGCCGAGTGTAACTAAAGTTTTGTCGTATATCAATTTAGACCAACTTTCGGTTTTAAGTAATTCCACTCGGAATCAAAAATTTATTTCGTCTAAACTCGAGCTCGTTAATAAGCGATAAATTATGAATTACATAAAAAAATTATTCAGTCAATAACAAAAATTAATTACAAGTTCATTAGAATTAAACCTGCCGAACATATTAAGACGAATCTGCTCGTAAAAATCCAAACATGGAGCTGAGATACCAAAACATTGAGAAATGAAAGGCTTCTGGTTTTTGAAAATAAAAAAAATCGGAATGCCGGAAGGGACATTCTAAAAAGGTGAACGTCTCCGTCTTAGCTTTCTTTCCTAACGATTAGATCCCAAGTGGGAAATTTAATTACCTGAGAAGCCAATATAGCAAACTTGCTAAATTGGCTTATCTGTAATTAAATATGTACATAGTAGTAATAAGTAAGCGCAATATATTATTTAGGAGGTATGCTGATTAGTGTTTATGATGGCAGACGATTCAAAGCGGTGTGACTTGACTTCTTGTAAATAAAAAATAATTAATATTGAAAAGCTGCATCTTTTTCAGATAATATTATCAGATAAGTTAGTTATATTTTTAAACAGATGAAATATATGGAGAAGAAAATTTAAGGAAATTATTTGAAGAAACAAGGAATTTAGGAACATAAAAACAATTTGAAATAAACAAAGAAAGCAAAATATTTAATTTATTGAAAAAGCAGAAGAAAATAACAGTAATGATAAATGAAGTAATTTCAATTAGGTATATAAATTGGATCAAGAGAAAGTAGAATCTTATTAGATGAAATTAAACAGGAGAAAAACAACAAACAAGATTTATTACAGGTGGAAATGTTATCGACACGAATATAGGGAAAAGAAACTAGAATGTTGTGACAAATCGGTCAAAATCAAATAATAATATAAAAGATTGGAGAAAACATAATTATAAATTTTGGAAATTGGTTTCTTGGCGTCCACCGCTCACCATGGCTTCAATTAAATTTTCTATTTTGTAGATACAAAGCACAAAATATTCTCTATCTTGACTGCCAGGAAAGATATTGTTACAATTTTTTGTGAATATATTTCAAAATAAATGAACGCTTTACTTTTATTCAAGTTTATTAAATCATATTCTCCAGAGGAAAATATCCAAGATTACTTAACTAAAATTTATGGGCAGTTTAGGTTTCCAGAATGATTATTATGCCTTAAATACTAAATGCACGATATACACGATGTATGATCTGTACCCGTTCGTCTTCAATGTTTAGGTTAAATTAGGTGGTTAAATTAACTAGACTAGGGGTGTAGGGATTTGCTTTACTACTTAAAATTAGATTATCAACTTTATAATCAGAATGTAAACTATTTAATTTTAAAATTATGAAACTTTAACTACGTAACCGAAAGCGATGCCTCTTCTCTTAATTAATGTAAATAAACAATTTATAATTCATTTTATTTACAAATAATTTTAGATCTTGAGTCTGATACTTGAGTCTCAAATGCAAAGCTCAAGATGTAGAGACAAATATAAAGCCTTTCCATAGTAGAATATTTATTATAAATATGAAATCTAAAAACCCAAAAATATTCTTCTACCAGAATATTTTTATCCGGCATCTGTTTTATAAATTTAATTATAACATTTTGACAATGTTAATACACATTTAAGTGAACTCAATTTAATTTAACATTTTGTTTTAGATTACACGGGACACTTGATGTTAAATTTAATTAGTGGTTAAGCATTATGTAATTGCAGAATTTTCATATCCATACAACGCAACGTTTCGAAAGGCATACACAACGATAGAGCTCTTTCCTGGATTGGTACAACAAATCGAGAACATTTTATTAAAAAATTATACTTTAGATTAATGTAAGTGCTTGGATCTGTTTGCTCGCCGTTTTTATCGTGTGACTTTGCTTTGCACAACAGAAGCTTGTCTAGCGTTTAGTTACTTGAGTGTGTAGAACTCATTTTTGCTTGAACTTTCTGTCTAACACTGTTAAATCGTTTTGCTTGAGAGTGTACCGTCTGTGCAATCTCATTATTACTAATTTACTAATAATTAACTTGTTCTGGTTGAGGTCTGGGATTACACCTTTGCGCAATCTTATAATTTCATTTTGATTTATTAAGATTAGCTCTTTGCTTGTTGCATTCTGCATTTCTTTGGCGGACAAAAAAATATTATTATTTAAATAGTAGCCATAAAAGACACAAACAGTCTTTTCATTTTTAAAGTCTTTCGTTCATTTATTCCCAAACCAAAATAGGTCAACTTCCATAAGGGGCAGCCACTGCAAATTATTTTCTTCGGAGAATCCAGTCAAATCTGATCTGATCTGATCAAAGCAAGACTAATTGCCCAAAAACATTGATCAAAAAATAACATTTTCAACAAAGTTAAAAGAATTGTCCAAAGAATTTTAGGTCTCCAAGTTTATAAATTAAATTAAAAACTTTTTTAGTTCAGAAATATAAAAACCTTCGGTTCTTTTTCGCCCACCCGTTATAATGCGAAAATATAACTTGAAAATAGGAAGTGGGTCAATCGTTTACAAGCGTCGAGTGGTTTTGAAAATTCAGATACGGTGGGTCAAGGATTTATAAATTTATATGGACAAGGATCATTCAAATCGGATTAAAATGAGTCAAGAAATGCAGTAAACAGGTCAACTTTTGTGTCTTAGCTACAGTTAAAACGGGTCATACGCTTGACCTACCCCAACAGTTAACTGTAGTTTAAAGGTGATTTTTGTTAATTTGAAGCTGTTTGAAAAATATTTTTGTGTTTCAAGAGTGTAGCGTTTATTTGGAATATCAGTTCTATGACCCCAAATAAATTGTAGTCTTCCTGATAGACATCTCTTCTGCTTGATTAATCAGACGTGACATGTCACGATTAATGCTTAACTAACTTCGGATGGTAAGTTTTCCAAGTTGAAAGGTATTTTCAAATCAATATATGTCATTATCCTGTAATGAATTGAAGTTTAAATCAATTTTTTATTTCTTTTAATTCATTCTAATTTCAATAATTGGCTTATTTTTTATTGGTATATATTTTAACGATCACGTGCTGATTACGTTATATTATTACTCTAATTTATTTTTTTAATTTGTTGGTTTCGGTAGATGTGGGTGTATGATTAATTTTGAACAAACTACTTTCGTTCCATTTCGTTATTAATCATCTAGGAAAGTGATGAACACGAAATAATTCAGGACTTCAAAAATCGTGTAAAAAGTAAGTTAAATCATTATTCATCTTAACGTTATTTGTGCAGAAGACGACATCAACAGTTAACACTTAAATTCTAAAGGATTTTCACATTTCCGGAACGAAACGTAGGGCAACATCGTACAACTTGTAGCTCTATGTCTTGATTTAAAGCACCCTATAAATTTTGTTTAAAAATGAGGAGGAATCTGAAAATAAAAAATACGTAATTAGAATTAGCAATTCGGCCGTTTCGGGGCGCGAAGGCACATTTATTTTGTTAATTAAAATTTAAAATATTTAAATCTTGACTAAATATGTTGACTATTTACATTTGGAATGAACCCACAGGAAGAGACAATTACCAGTATAAGCTTTATTGCAGACTCATTATAACGTTTAAATCAATTCGAACCCTCTATTTTCTCGTACTGTTTGTCATCGTATATGAAGTCGAAAGGAAATAATTCCAAGTAGTTTATTGGATTCTGACGTAAGAAGAAGACATTATTGTTATTTTTAAATTATAGTTATTTATAACTTAATGTTTAGGTAGCCATATTTTTTTACCTCTATAAAAAAGTTATACGTTTGAAAAAGAAAATTAAATTATAGAACAAAAGATTACCAAAATCATCAGTAAGTTTTTTGTTGATACTGTAGAGCTTTATATTTTGCTATATTCGTGATATGAATGTTAAAATTAACTCGCAGCGATTTATATTCTTCACGATGTTCGAAAATCTATCGATAACAAAAATAAAATCAAAGATAATTTTCCAAATAATCTATTTAATTTTAAACTGTTTATTCCTGTTGTTTCCCTTTGTGGTTTACCAATTTTCCATTTTTTGATTTGCATGTGTTCTGTAAACTTCAGTTTCTGTCGTTGACAGGTTGTGACAACAATATTTCGTTGCCAGAAGCTATCTAAAGAATGCGAAACACACAGGAAGCATTTCGTGATGCGAATATTTCCGAGTTTTTCGTTTTTCGTTCTGTGGACGTCCAGAAATCGTAACGTACCTGGGCACATCTCTACTATACAAGGCCTACGAGCTACCACGACAGGAAATCAATAAAAGTCTGCTTACCTGGCCATCTCTACGGCTGTCAAGAAATTGAAATTTTGTATAATATCTTTGTTCCACGACCCCACCAAAATAATTATTTTTACAGATAATTAATTTATCGTCTCACCTTTGTTTACAAATTTTTACTTAGAATAATTGACGCACCCCATACATAAACACCAAAACAAAATTGATTTTTCTTCTAGTGGTTTCGTTTGGGTAATGAAGCGTATTCGATAATAATTAACGCGCAAGTTTAGAAAATGCGAACCCATAAATTAAGCACTACGAGTGAACTGGAAAACAAATGGGATTTTTAAATAATTCTTGTGTGCATACCCTTATTTATATTGGGCAATTTATTCATACGTTTTTACAAGCAGCTACTTGTTGTAAGCTCGTTTTCTTGTCATCATATACAACTTTTTGAAAAACATAAAGACTGTACATTTTAACAAGATCTCCTCTTTCAGCAATTTGATACTATTTACTTACTCGAATTACTTCAATCAAGTGTTTTTTCAACAAATTACTACGCAACCATAATTTAGAATAATTTTTTATTTTTATTTAATACATAAAAATAAATTCATAAATCAGTAATTGGATGGTAAATATAGTAACTATATACCACGATGTAAGTGCTGTTCAAAATTCATAATTCAAAATTCAAAATTCGAAATACAAAATTCAGAATTCAAAATTCAGAATTCACAACTCAGAATTCAAAATTCAGAATTCAAAATTCAGAATTTAGAATTCAAAACTCTGAATTCAAAAATCAGAATTCAAAATTCATTATAAAAAATATTTTTTAATGAAAATTATTATGTTTTATTTCATAATAAATTTTGATTTAAAAAAAAAGTTTTACACTCGTTTTGAACTTCTTATTTGGCGGTCTACTAAATTTAAATATTTACTTGAAAATGCAAATTATAATAAACCAAAATAAGCAGCTCAATAAAAAAATTACTGTTCTTTTAACTTTTTTTCTATATAAGTAGGTAGGTACATTTATTTCTGGGATAAAAAGTCGACTGCTTTTGACATTTAAAATGTTTTTGTGTTATATTTTTATCATACAATAGTTTACATCGGATATTTTTTTCGTTCAAAACTTAGTAATTTAAATTGTTAAATTAAATAATATTAATTTTAATACTAATTCACATATCTACTAAAAATTAACTTATTTTACATGATAGCTGCTATCATTTTATTAAAATGAAATTATTAATTTTTTCTTAAAAAATCCAAAGTAACGAGAAATATTGGTTTACTCTTTACAATTGATCCTTAATATTGTTATGACCTCTCACCTTCCTCATCTAAATTTTAGAATTGAGTACATAGGATAAGAAAACTTTCAAAACAAATAATTTTTGTTTCTTGCAACATTTTTATACGGCTATGGGTTTTCCGCAAAGAAAGAAAAACAAAATGTTGACTTTATAGTGGTCCTTTTATTGTGCGGCCTCAAGGCCGCACTGAACCGTTATATTACAATTTTTGTAGGTTGGTAACTTAAAAACAACTAATCGGCGGTGCGCTACGTAAGGAAATAATCTAAGATAAGCTAATTGATGCTGCGGAGCATCGTGGCAGTGAAGTAGCTTCATCTCCTTCATTTGTAGGTTTACAGGACCCGCTGTTGCAGCCTAGAAGCCTTTTCTTGACAGTATAACAGTTGAAACTGTATTGTCGTAAAATTAGCCATCTGGATGGCTGGGTTATGTTATTCCTGGTTTGTTAGTGTTAGTTCATTGGGTCCACAACAGGCTCGATGGGTTTGAGAGATTCCTTCTTTGTGTTCTTCTACCTGCGTTCTTGGTATTGTGCAACTTCGACTTCAAAATTGGGGACGGTCCATGTTCAACGCTTCCAAATTTCGCCAAAATTTTTGCATTGGGAGATAGGTACTGGTCTATATAGTACAAATAAAAAATAAAATTTGGGGAATATCCATCAGTTTACTCATTGACAACATCTCCCGGAGGGCACGGAACTTGGAAAATGACGAAATTTGAAGGCTGAAATCCGAGGTGGGCCAATCTTAGGAGCAGGATCTCAATCGCACGCTCTTCGGTCGGCTCCGGGCGATTTTCACGATGTATACGATGTTATTACTGCAACGGCATGCACTTGAATGAAGACGCTCTCCTCTCACCTAGCGTAGCGTAGCATAATTTATGTATTGTATTGGCGCCTTGATCTCCTTCATTTCGTGTTTGAAACAATCACTTTGCGCCAAGAAGGCTTATTTGAGTTGTAATGGCAGGAAGGAGTAATTTAGAAGCTGGCTGAATATGATTTCATGAGTTTGGCTGTCGATTTTTAGCTGGATGAGGTCCCTGGCTCGGGGTTGAGCGAAGGGGACGTGGTAGCCGGAATTAGTACTGCCACTGTGTTTGTGATGGTTGATATCACCTGACTTTCCACGTTTGCGCTTCTTAAGACCTCGACGATTGCATCTAGGATGGACTCAATGAGTGGAGCAAGGCCTTCCGTGGCAGGCAGGGGTGTGGTGTCCTCATTGGTTTGCTTTTGGTTTGCATTGGTTCCAGTGGTGTAGGCAGAGGCGTGGGTGGCATTTGTCTCAAGAGTTTTCTTTCTCGCTTCCTTTGTTTCTTATCACTTCTTTTTATAGAAGTCTGAAGCAGCTTTATTTGCGCAGCCAGCTGGCCGGTGCGCTTTTGATCCTCTTGAGCTTCTTCCTCGTATTTACGAAGTCGTAATTTTTCCTGTAACTTTAATTCCTCCGCTTTTGGTTGTGAAGATGCCATATGCCCTGTATGTACGCTATTTGTTCCGCTATTTCTGCGGGGTTCATATCTTTGAAATGAAACTTTCAGTTTGTATTTTAACATCTAAGATTGATGCTGAGAAAACACGTCTATTCTCACTCGCTGCTCGGTGGGAACTCATGAAATGAATGATCAATGATGTGTGACTGCATGACGAATCCCCCCACCTAAATTACAGTTTCCGAGACCCTAGTAGAGCACACGTACCGGCAATAGAATTGTAAAATTTTCACCAAAAAGTCCATTTTCAAAATTAAATTGTGAAGTATCCGTTGGGCCGATTTTATTTATCCTCGCCTCATAAGAAAGCTTAAAATTTGCTCTTTCAGAATATTTCAGGATTTTCTATCGTATTTTTTAAGGAAAGAAGCGTAACCTGAAATTTAAATTTAATTTTGTATTAATTTTGAAAAGTAGTAGGAGTAATTATTTATATATTTTGGTTTAAATTATACCACTTTATTGGAAGGTTATGTTTATACAGTAAAAAAAATTTCGATTTACTCATTTCTACCAACCTGTGGATTTAAAAGTGTACATTTACTTATAATTGAAAGGATTCCGCCTTCTCTTCAAATATTCAATACATTCTTACCAGGTTCCTATTCGTAATTTATTGAAAATGTGGATTTTGGAGTCAAAATTCTGTTTTTTTCATTTTTTTTTCAATAATTTTATTCCTTTAGCCCTACTGCTACTGGTACGTTTTAAAGATTTGCTCTTTGTAAACTGCTAAATCAAAAATGTATTTAAATATAAAGAATAATTTGTTTAAATTGGCAAAAAATGATAAAACAAAAAGAAAAATTATTAGCTTAATCTAAGTAATATAATTTAATTCCGACTTAACAGCGAGAATGTTATTATGAAGATTAAAAATATTAATAAAAAATAAAAAATTTGCATTGAAAAGAAGTAAAAGAAAATTTAATTTTGGTAATTAAATACTTTTGTTACCTTGGATTATTTTTAACTTGATAAAAAAATTGAATATAATATATCATACACCAAATTATTTTCAAAACTCATATTTTTTCCGAAAATATTTGAGAGCTTTTTATATTTATATCAATAGAAGTATTCGCATTTATTGAATGTCGTGATAAAGGTCCAGATCGAGGTTATCAATTTGAAAACAACGTTTTGTTTTTTTCTTTTATTATTTTCTCCTTTTCTTCTTCTTCAAAAAGATATTTATTTAATATCTGACATATCTGACCGTAGAGTTAAAATTCAAAATTAGTATAACCAAGTGTCAGATAGCAGCACTTCCATAATGGCTAAAATTTGAAAAGAAAAATTTTAATAAACGCAAAATAAACTTATTAAGTTTTGCTTTTAAAGTCGAGTAATTTAATTACTTTTTTAAATGTATTTTTGCTAGTCTTGAAAAGAAAAAGATATTAAAAAATTATTTAAATTATGCTTTATCTTTTTTTACAGCATTTCAAGTTTAAAAGGTGGATGCTTTTTCTATGTCAGTAATCAAAGCTAAAGCTTTTTAAATCGGCAACTGAAAATCTCAAAATTTTAACGTTTAGATTCATGCATACCGAAATTAAAATTAGCATACCCTGAAGCTTTTAAGATGTTGCAACTTTGGCTTGCCTCTTGACGGCTTCTACAAACTCGTCGTAAGCGACGCTTTCTTACCTAATATATTGACTCAATTTTACCACAAAACAAAATAAATTGTTTCAGATTATAATTGCTTCATTGTTAATTAACAAATTAATTAAAATGTATGATCTAAAATTGATAAAAATCGTGTCGATAATTAATTTTTGCTTGTATAATACAAAGTCGCGAGCGAAGAGATTCTAGTTTTTACATTTAATATTTTACAAAGCGATTACAAGAGCAAAGCTTTTATGCAGAACAAACTTTTAAAAAGATGAAAACAAACAAATAAAAACAGCTAACACAAAACACTATAATCCATTTTTGTTTTTTACGCTTTCAGTTTGCAGTTGTTTCAATTTGCATTAGTAAGAGAAGAAAGTAACTTTTCAAGTTGAAGCTCAACAAAAAAGAGACTTTATAGTTTCCAATTTTATTATCACTTGCAGAATCTTCATTTCTAAATATCGGTTACGAGTTTTCAATTTTGATATTTAAACTCATGGTTTTTCTCTAGTTTGCGATGATTGTAAATTACAAAGGATTACGACAAGTTTACAAAGACTAACACAGATGTTAGGAAAAAGCAAATATTAGTTAAGCTTCTACACTTGTATAGTCAAAATCAATAACCTATCCTAATTCGCAAGATAAAATACAAACCCAACCGAAATTATTTAATCCTTAAGTAACTACCGTATTTGTCTATTTATATTTCTGAATTACATGGAACCGCAATACAAACAGAAGCACGAAATTTATTATATTATAAGTAAGTAAAACATTTAAATTTTAAATAATTGCAATTACAAGCTTAATCATGAAAATATTATAGAGATATAGAGAGAGAAAATATCGAAGTTCAAGTTTAGTAATTTTAAACTTGCAGTGGAATTTGTTGCAAGTTTAATTTTAAAAAATATGAGCTTCAAAAACCGAAGAAGTGTGATTAGATTTAAGGAGCAAGACGATTCCATATCTGCGGAAAAACACGGCTTTATTTTGAACTTTATAATTTTAGTTTTAACCCAGAGACCAGTTTCATCTTAATAACTCGACGGAATTATGATACCCGAGAGAGTGTTACTCAAAAAATTAGTAACTTGTAAGGATTTTTGCCTTGAGAAGCTTTTTTAACATTTTGAACAGCATAGTTAGATTTAATATTCAAAATAATAAAGGCCACGACAGAAGTCAAAATGTTCACCAAATTATCTTGGTAAGCAAAAGTTTTAAATTTAAAAAATTTAGCATCTGATGCCCCTGGAAATTTCATTTTTCAATTAACTTTGCCAAAGCTATGATAGATTTTAGAAACATGTTTCATGTGAAGTAATTTCAGTAAAATTATTTAATAATCCATTATTTGAATAAAAACAAATGGACATTCTAACAACCCTTCCAGTTTGTCATACCAGCGAGCATGCTGCTGAACCAAATACGAGGCGTTGTCGCAAGGGAATAGCAACTTCTAGAGTAGATATCCTGCAAGTTTATTTTGAATCCTTTCAACCCTCCTCATATAACAAACATAACCGTGTATTCGAAAAAAAAACACAATCAGCCATTTTAATATAAATAGAACAAAGAAATAATAACTGTGTTGGAAACATTTGAGAAATAACATGGGTGAGTTTAAAATTAATAATGCAAAAACATTAAAAAATAAAATTTATTTAAAAAATTTACTACCGAAAAATTGGCTCAATTTTCCGGCGATTTAATTGATCTTGATAAAAGTCAATAGCGGAAAACACTTGAATTTTTAATTTGTTGATCAAGTATTTTAATTACACTATATTTTATGTTTGTATTGATTTTGAGAAGTTTTCCGCCAGACATGTACTTGTGAATATTTAAACGCCAGAAGAGAGAATCAGTCGACGTCACAAAATAAATGAGTTTTAATATCTCAACTCTGAAAATGTATGGAACAGGATTCACTTAAACTAAAAAATGTTACCCAGTCGGTTTACTTATTAAAATGTTTGTTAATTAAATTCAACTAATTTCCATCGCAAAAGTTAACGAATTGATTAACGTTAAGGTTAATGACTTTCACTTGTTTGTTAGTTAAGTTTTCAAAATATCAATATTCGTACTTTTTGTCATGCAAAATTTTCTGACTCAAAAGAAAAGTTGATCCTTTCATCTTAGCATTTTCAATCGATAAAAATAATCAAAGCTTTCTTATGCGAAACAAAAAACTGGTATTGGAATACTCTTTATTATAACGTTGAATAATTTTTTAGCAATTCCCCACCCCAAGGTGCTGGATATATTTGTATTGTCTTATGACTGCATTCGTGCTTCGGAGGACACGTAAAGCCATAAATGTTCTGGTATTTTTTGATATTTATTATCTACATCACTTTAAGAATATATATCTTCATAAGTGGAAGTGCAGAACTTTTAAGCATACAATTTCAAGTTCATAATTTTAAAGTAGTTGTATTTCGCTTTGCATGTTAGCCTTATTTTAAAGTTGAAGTTCTATAGAAATAGGTAGTGTCGAGATGTTGACTGCTGTTTATTGAATTTGACCCACATTATGTTTTAAACATTAGAGAGAGTAAGTGCGGATCCATTTCTACTTTTAATCGAGTTATAATGCATTGTTTGTGTACCATTATATAATTTACAACGTCACAAACATAGTTAACTATGGAACCCTCAATTATGCTTTACTGAAACTGTCTTCAGCCATTTTGTTTGTCTTTTCCGTCGTCAGTTGAGCCTTAACCAAAACTTAAAACTGCCATTTGGAATTTTGTTGTGGTGGATTCCAATATATGGAATTCTTTCGGGCGACTCTTTTTTGCCAAAAATTGTTAACTTTTGGATAAAACATATTAATAATTGAAGCAGTTCTTCGAATGTACATTTATTCTTTTGTTATTTCAAAAATTCTTGAAAATTGAAGGATCAAAAAGTTATATATGGTACTTAAGTTTTTTTTGCCCTTTTTATGTTGGTCGATAGATGAACTGGTGACCTAATTTAGTGCAATATAACGGTTGTCATAAATGTCTAGTTGAAAACCACCAAGTTGGAATTTTGAATAAGCTATTTGAAATCAAGTACTTGTCAAGAGAGTGTCGCTTCCAGATGACAGATAACCAACAATGGGTTTCTTTTAAATAAATTACTAATGTGCTTCATTTGCATTTTACATGATTGTTTCATTTTTTAGTTTGTAATGGTCATTAGACGAATCGATAATTTTTCATTATGATAAGTAATTTAATTAATTAATAGATAAGTAATTAACAAATAAAAATAATTATTTCATTGATTCGCTAAGGTTTCGATGTTTGAATTTAATTACGATTTATTGTAATATTTACCGACAAACGGTGTTAATTTTTAATAATTCTTTTTAGAAACGGAAGCTCCAGAACAATTGGTTTCTTTCAGTTATCTCTGTAGAAGAGACCGGATTATTTACTACCTCAGCGACTGAGTGAACGGCATAAATTTTTAATATTTTAAAAATATTGGCTTTTCTAATACGTTTCATGCGTATAATGAAAACCAAAAAGCTCGACTAAAAGTAAGTGATAGCTCCATTACTCCAGTATTCATATTCTGTCATAGAGCAAGTGCTACGTGTTTCTGAAATTGCTGGCAATGTGTCATCCTGGGAAGTATAGCAAGTGCTCCTTAACAGTGATAAATAGTGAATTTCTTAAACTTTTAAAATAATATGAAGTCATCTATAATTTTATTCGCTATTGAACATATCCACCACGAAGTAGCAAAAATAAATAAAAGGAATTGTAAATACTATATTTTGTTCAAAATATAACGTCGGGACCTGCAAGCCTTGCTTTGCAAAGCATCCCCAACCTCCATTTTGAAATTTATTAGTTTGTGCTCGACGCAATTTTATTTTTGTTTCTGCTGGTTTTGCTCTCACCATAACGCCAAAAATTGCTTGCGAGTTGCAGCAATACTATTAATTTTTGATGAATGCTTTAATACAGAGCTTTTACGAATTCTCAAGAACCGTCTTCTGTTAGATTATGGTATGTGGATGTGCTGCCAAAATGTCTTTTTGGTGAAAGAAATTCTAATTGCACAGCAACCAGTTTAGTAATAAGTTTAAGAAAATGCAGTTTATAGAGGAAAATATTTTTAAATATTGATCAATATTGTTTGTCTGTTCCACATAGCACAATTTCCACATAAACAAGCAAATGCAAAATTTTCATTTCTAGTAGTCGACGAGTAAGACGAGTGAGCGTCGGCGAGCCAAAACGTTTCGATGAAACAGCTTTGTAAAACCGCAGTAGAACCGGATAATATTCGGTTAAAAGTTTGAATTTTAAACCCGACTTAAACAGATCTCAGCGCTAAAGATAGAAATTTTAATTATTCATAGCAAACTAATTACGCTAGCCTTTATTCCTATAAATTGTTTCCGAGTAAGATGGTAAGTATATAAATATTAAAGTTTTTTTTATTAGTGTTACCAACATTTATTTAATACATAAGAGCGCAGCTTCTTTTATAATTAAAAGTTTTTAACAATAAAAACCAATTTTAAGTTGAAAACTTTTAATTGTAAAAAGCATAAGAAGCTTGTGCTTTTATGTACTGAACTGATGTTGATATTAATATTACCAACACAAATATACAATTGGAATGTAATATACTATTTTGCTAATTAATTTAGATGGAGTGGTTGGAGCTAGCGGTCCAAAATAAAACATCGAGATTCCAAATTTGAAACACTCAGTTCAAAATTGTATGCAACTTTTCCAAAAAAATGTTAAGTGGTTTTACTTTTTCAAACTATGTCGATATCAAAAAGTATAACTTTTCCAAACATTAATTTAATAATGTTATATATTTTCGTTATTAAAATAATTGAATTATAACGATTTAACCAATCCAACCGATATTAAATTAACTTGTCAGTAATAATAAATATTACAATTATAAATAAATATTAACAAAGGTGACTGATGGAAAGTTAATAATCATTTAATTTTTTATAATTTTATAATATAAAATATATTATTTATAAATAATATTTTTTACTCGTCCATTCTGGTTCAACCACAACGCAAAGTGTCGTGCCGATTGGCACAGTTCGGTTACCACTCTAATAATTATTTTTCTAGATAAATTATTTAAGTCTGTAAATTGAAATTATTTATCAATTTTATTCCACTTGAAAACCGTCGACAATGCCGATGAGTGAGTTTCCATAAGAAGGTTTTATAAACAATATTGATTTGTCGTATTTTTAAATAGCAACCGATATTATTTGTACAAAGTTGTATTAAAACTACATTTGTAGATTTATTGCCATAATATATCAAATTTATTGTTTACTGCCGCAATCAATACCGTAATATTTTATTTACTTGAAGTAAAATTATTTATATAGCTTTTGCGAACATTAACACGTTAAAATTCTTACTAGAATTTAGATGAAAATTAGAGGAAAACATAAGCAGGGTGCTCTAAAAGTTATGGTACACTTAATTCGCTCATCTAGAGCAGGAAAATGGTGGCAGAAAATTAATAAAACAGTTGGGGAGAAAATGAAATTCTCATTTGTTAGGATGTGCACTTTTGTTGTTTTCCGAGGAGTAAATGGAGTTTTTTCGTTCTTTATCGAAAACTATTAATTAGTATAATTAATTTGACGTGGATGATAAATTGCAATACATCAGTAGGTAGGTATACTTCTACGTACATGAAAAACTTTGTTTTGCAATTCACGATCGTGAAGTAGAATTTTACTTTTGTAATTAAGCAAACATGTAAATTGTATAATTGGTACTTCAAGTAATGAAGTGCGCTCTTTCAAAATAATACGATTTGAAGTTGTGATTGTGAGTGAATAAAGGGAAATTGCTGACGTGCATTGCTTAGCTATCCTACGACGAGTAACCTGGTGCTTTCTTTCCGCCCCTTAGAGACTACTTTTGTGCGACTCACCTGGCCTTTATCGACCGTCTAGCACAATGTTTCTTAGTGATATATAGCTTTCTTTCTCAGACTCTGTTAATTATTTTTTTCTCTCCCAAGGCGGCTATAAAAAAAATAACACTTTTATACTTTAATAGCTCAACTTTGTTTGCTAGAAAACATTTTGTTAATCCTGACGCAAAATACGTTTATTTTATCCTGAAGAGAAATTAATATTATCTTATCTTGATTTTCTCTACTTGCTAAAGAGGGTAGTTTTTGCTACAAATTAATCGCCGTTTAAACTCCCTTTTACGCCTTCCTACCCTACGTGCATTTTGAGTCAACAAACCAGGATATATCCTTTTCGACATTAGTAACAAAATAAAGCAATTATTATTTCACGCGATTTTTTTTATTGGTGTTTAAATTAGGGCAAATTTATTTAAAACTTTTCTATATTATTTACTTTTCAATAACAGAATTCTGCTACACCGTTTAAAATTTATTAGAAAATTACCAATTGTGCTGCCATCGCACATCCTGTGCTCGAAACTTACGAGCTTATCATTTTACAGATTCACCAACACAGAAAACATAAATGAGAGTTTTTCCTAAATTTTTAAGTAAAATTACTTGTTTTTGCACGCGAGGAAACTTCAATTGTTGTAAAATTTTCATTTTGAATTTTAAGATATTACTGCATTTGATTTTTCTAAAATTACTTATGTTTGGGGAGGAATAAATAATAAACAATAATATTTCTCATACTTATTCCTTGAAAATGGGTCAGTAAAGCGCCCCGAAACGTCGGACAACTTAAATTATTTAAAAAAGACCTAAATCTCAATTACTGTAATTTTAATACATTTATTTAAATTTTCACTATTATCGTATATGTCTATTTTTGGGCAAATGTTTAAAAAACATATTTTCTATGCGCTGAACAGTCTTAATAATCAATTTACTAAGAGTAAAGAAAATCCTGGAATATACTGGTATTATTTTACCATTTTACATTATTTTGTAAAAAAAATACATTGTAATAGTTAAAAGTAATAATAAATAATATTCAGAGGTTTACATTGTATTAAACGAACTAATATTCTTAAAGAAAAAATCATAAAAATGATTTTCTAATTTCTAACAGTCTAAAAGTATATTTTACCCCTTAATCGAAGGTCTTAATTGCAATAGGAGCATGATTTAATTTATGAACAACTCCCGACTGGCAAGAACCCCTCCGAAAAAGTTAAAAAAATACAGGGATTTTGAGGAATTAATTTTAACTCTGGTTGCAGATTTTGAAAATCACAATTTTGTTTTAATTTTATAAGGTATACTAGCCAGTGGCGTAGCCAGGCAGGGAGCACAGGTGTACGTGCCCCCCCCCCCCCCCAATGGATTTTACAACTTTTTTTTTAATGTTTAAGTTTGTTAGGCTTATTTTTGCTTATTATTTGAAATGTTTGTGTGAGAACTTTTTCTTCTATGAAAATTCTTAAAAGAAGGGTTAAATTTAAAACCGCTTTTAAGACAAAATAAACCAATCAAAATGATCAATTTAACTTTAAAAGCGGTTTTAAATTTCAAACTTTCTTTAAAATTCATTATGAAATTGGCCCTAAATATGTTACAAATATTGAATAGAAATACATAAATTCATTTATCGCGATTTTTTAACATTTCATTACAGGGTTTGACCTTGAAAATAAAAAAAACAGCCTGCGGCGCTTTTGCCTCCCCCCCAATGGAAATCCTGGTTACGCCGCTGCTACTAGCTCATAACAACTATCAAATGAATCAATAAATAAAAATAAAGCTAATATATTAATTAAAAAAATTATAAAAAATTTTTAACTGAAATGAAGAAACAATAAACATGGGGGTATAAAAAACATGGTAAGAGCGGGACTAAAGTAAAAAACCAGTGTTAAACAAATGCTCAGAAAGAGGCGAACGAAATCAAGATAAAAAAGGAAGGTGGAATATAATAAAAGTCATAAAAAAATCATGTGCAAAAAAAGGCGATGAAAGCAGGCGCCAAGAAAATTTATGGGATCGGCAGTCACAAAAACTACATTTGCTCCAAATAAGACATGCTATGACTATGAAAAACAAATGAGAATTATTAAATTTAGTAACATACGTTCACTGTCGGTGACAGGCGGCACTAAAGTAGTACTTTAGCGCCGGCGGAGCCTAAAAATTTTAGCTGCGCACGTTGCCGGCACTAAAGTAATGTAAGTAAAAAAATTGTTATTCAGGAAAATAATAAACATTAATCGACAATGTTCTTGCTAAATAAACAATTTTGGCTGATTCTTATGTAGTTTTGTAAGAAATTTTAAACATTGATACAAAAATTTTAATCCACTTCACACATAGAAGCTAATTCTATCAGTTTATTTACATATTTATTTAATACGGCGTTATTGCCGCAAGAAATTGCTTGATACGGTAAACCAGGCATGCCAACTATTACTATTTTCAAATAATAGGTCACTAATCAAATTTGCTCCCACACATTTGGGTTGTTGAAATAGTAATTATTTAATGTTATTTGGGCTGTACCACCTGAACAATCTTGTTTATTTAATCACATAAATAATACGGATATATGTATCTCTAAATCCGTATTTATACAACCAGAGATAAAAGTGATTCTTTTTAAGATTCCATGATGAATTATTGGATTTCGTTTAAAATAAAAGGTATAATAAGACCTTTTGTAACCAAAATAGTAAATTATTAAGAAAACTACACTATAAAACTGAAGTGATGCTGAAAATGTAGTTATTTAACAGCATAATTACTAAATATTCAGTGGCGGCTTGACATAAAGGGTACAAGGACACGTGATCACTCATCACAAAATCAAAAACAATAGAAAAATAGAATTTCATTATAAATAAATATTTTAAAACAATTTTTTATTTTGTGCCCTCCCACTGGAAAATATCACAAGCCACCACTGTAAATAGTGCATTGTTTCAATGTTGGCCTTTCCGTGGAGTATTTATATGACTAACAGAGAATCAAAGTGGAGCGCAAGAAATTCCTCAGAAACAGTTCAGCCATACGCCGGCACTGAAGTGAAATAATTGCTGTAACATTAAAAATAAAAATAAGGATCAAATGCTGGACTTTTGTAATCCAAGGCTTTAGGTCTCCCACAAGAAGCAGATTTTCTCCGAAAAAGGAAACTTAATTATTCTTTAAATGAAATGGGGATCACTAAAGTAATACTTTAACGCCGCTGTCGTCGGAACAAAAGTAAAACAATTGTTTGCATAAAATCATAGTTTTTTGACGTTTTCAGTTTATTGCTTATTGGTGATTTGAATGCATAGTTTTTGTTGTAAAGCAAATTATTAGTTATTAAATCTTATGATAATATTTTAGACTACACTGGGTATTTTAGCACATGAGGTTGGATTAATTGCTGAAAGCACAAAAGCTGAGCATCTCAAGAAAATTTGATTCTCAAATATCATGCAGAAAAAAGATTTGGCCTTTTATTTATAGCTACTGGTCAGCAGTTTGAATAACCCTGCGTTTTATTAAATATTCATAGCATTCCTGCACAAACATTTTATAATGATGATACTAAATTCTAATGAGATTGGTCCTTCACTGGAGAGGTCCTTGCCTATATACGTACATACAAATAATAACAGCAACCATTTTGTAGTCATTTAAATTCTATTTTTAAATTAATTGTTTGTACATTATAGCTAACTAATGTTCTCATTACATAACTAATTAAAAATTAATATTGTAAAATAATTACACGTATTTTATCAATTCATAAAACACTTATTAGTTATCTAGAAATTGTGACAATTTACAGATTTTCATTTTAATACTGAAGTATATAATCTCTGAAGTCGAAATGTGATTAAATCTGAAACAAACAAAATTTTAAAACCGAAAAATTATTGTGTTTTTCGTTCCTACTTGTTCCAAATTTTCTTCTAATGGACATATGACATTCATGAATCCATGAGTTATATCGTCCTCAGTCATTTGCCGAATAATAACGGTAACGGAATTATCGAAAGCTCCACTTGATACCAATCGCACAGTGGTAGTTCCGCAACCAATTAAGTTAACTTCTTTTGCTGTGAAATAATTAAACAAGTTCATTTGCATGATTGTGAAAAAATGACGACAAATTGCATGTAATTGTTGCTTTATAAGCACGAGGAATATTCATGTTTGTTAATTAAATGCTTTATTCTATGACACGACAGGATTTAAAAACAAAACATAATCTAATTGTTATAAGCGTTCACAATGGTTTTTCCTTTTGTTCTAAATCTATTAATGGGTTAACTGGCACGCAACATTTCTTTATTAATTCTGATAGGGTAATTTAAATAATTAAATTTGTTTATTAAAATTGAAATAAAACAATCTGGCCATTCAATCTAAGAACGATATTTCTTTTAATTTTTCATTTCCCTCAGCGTTACGTAGCCAGACATAAAAATTAAGTCGTAACGACTTAAGGTAGCACAATCATTCAATCTCAGCTATAATAATAATATTTTTAAATTTTACCATTATAAATTTAATAAAATACATAATTGAACAAATTAGTCATTAGTATAATTAATATAATATGTAATATTGATATATGCTTTGGCAAAATACTATTTAACCAACAATTATAATTTATATTATGTTCAACAAATTAAATGCTAATTAAACCAAATATTAAACTTTTGAATTTTATTGTTTGCTTAGATTGTCAATTTTATAATTTTAATTTATAAACATATTTTATGGAAAAGCTTTCAACATGGTTCACGTTACACATAATATTATGTTCATTGTAAATTGATTGCTAATAAATTATGCAAAATAATATAAACATGAACGACTAAACATGTTTACTAGTAAAACGCATCTATTATTCACAACGAGGAAATTAAAATGCAGTAACTACAATAAATTTTAAAATTTTTAATCTTGGCTTTCCAGGGTTCCTTTGTATACTGATAAGTAAAGTGGCCTTTGCTACAACCATTTTAAAAATTTCAAAATTATTAATCTAGCATACATTAATTTTATTTTTATTTGTTTTCGAGTTCGTCAAAATTTATTTTTGCTTTTCACGTTTTCGATAATATTTTGAAATTATGGTTGATTTTAATGATAATTATACAAGTAACGCTACATTGACCAAAATTAGCAACGAGGCGTCTACTTGGAACAAGAAAATTCAAAAACCGCAATTACATGGCGGGGTGTATTATTTCAAATGTAATTGCGATCTCACCAACGGGCTTCAAGATGATTGTAGAAACCCACATTGCCGTTCGTCGTATACAAAATTAACGAAAAGGACTTGTAGTTGTGGTAGATCATTGCTAAAGAAGAGTTCCGAAGGAACAAGGCAAGAAGAAAAGAAGAAGGAAGTTGGAGATGGAGATGGCGATGGTAGTTCGGCAGCAGGTAAGAAGGCAGCTATATTTTTAGCTCAATTCTATTTTTAAGTGACTTTAGTGAAGGAATCGAAAAAACCAAAGGACAAGGAATTAAAAGAGCCCAATGAAAAGGTACCTGATGTGATTACAGAAAAGGAATCGGCAAAATCTAAAGAAAAGGAAGAGAAACCCGCGGAATCCAAAGAGAAGATTATAAAAGAAGTAAAAGTGAAAGAATCTGAAGACAAAGAGAATAAGAAACCTAAAGAGAAGGAATTAAAAAACTCAAAAAAATTGAAGGGAAGAGAATTTATAGAAATTGCGAAGAAGAAAACGACAAAAAGAATATAAAATTGTAAACTAATAAATCTAAATAAATAAAAATACTCCAGTCCAATGGGCATTAGTTTTATTATTATGAAGTCGAGGGGTTCTGGAGGGATACGATGATGTATCTACTTTGGCGTCTGGAGAATCATATAATTCCGTACATGGTAAGACTATTTCAGTGTTGGAAAGATTAAATTTGGGATTCAGGAACAATATATTACTCGAGATAAAGTTTTCCGAAACAAATTTAAAATAATTTATTAAATACATATTTGGAAAACTTGAATTTCCAAGTTTGTGATATTATGAGTTACAAAAGGGGCTTCCTGTATGGTTTTTGAATCTTCCATTTAGAATTTCAAATGAATATAAATTAGCAATTGTTAAAAATATTTTCGTTTTCAGATCTGTGTATTCCACAGAATAAAAAATATTTGCAGTTTGTCATATTATTTGTACGGGGACAGGGGTATAAAAATTTAATTAGTACCAATGTCCTGTTAATTGCCAATAAAAGAAAATTTATCGAAAATATAATTATCGTGTGCGTGATAATTTGAGATTTTATTTATTTGCTCTATTTAAATTACCAAAATTAAATTATCGAAGTTACGTTAATTGCGGATTTTATTTACTTGTTATATTATATTTTCTAGACGGTCGATTCCTAATGAAGATTTCTACACAAATTTTATAGGAGTAAACTTTTGTCATTATTTTCAGTATTTGGTGTCAACCGCTTGCTCATTGCTATAATTTAATTTAATTTAGGATGACCACCTTTGGGATCCTTGACTATTATACTAAAATATGTTTATTAGTCTGTTAATAAATTGTTACAATTTATTTCTTGCAAGATGCGGTTAACCTTTATTTTTGCAGAAAGCTTAAAAGTTTCACAATTTATTTTTTTGTAAGATTCGTCCTTAGATCTAGAAGTGCAAATTAAATAGTGGGAGAATCATTTCCTTGAATGCAAAGTTCGTCTTTATTAGTACAAACCGAAGCACACTAACTTTATTTTTCCTTTTCCTGTTTTATGTAATAGTTTCCACTAAGCTTTTGAGTAAAAATGTTTGAAGAAAAGATTTAATCATTTTGAATGGAAAACGCTGCTTCCAAATGTAAATCTTACTATGATAAAAAATTTAAGCATTGATAAGTAAAAAATGACGTTATATTATTTAAAAGTAGATTGCGCGTTTAACATTTAAATATTAAATTCGGTAAGCTGTTCAAGTTACGCACAGTATTATACGTAAAATAAATGGAATTTATAAAAAGTGTTATTTAGTACATGCTTGATGAAAAAAATTCATAATCAGATTATATTGTGGTTATTTGAAGTTTTACTTCAATCACACATAGAAACAATTAATACGAACCCGGTTTAGAATCAATTCCACAGACCGAATCCGATAAAAGTAGATTGGAATTATCCAAACCTGTTGATCCTCCAATTTGAACATAATCGTCGAGTCCACGTTTTTGACACTTAAAATGATTTTTTTCATTTAAAAAAATAAATTTAAAAACAGTTTTTATTACAAAAATAAATTTAAACACAACGCAGCTCGTTAATTTTTATTTATTCTGTATGTTTTATCCCTACCTTATGAAGTGTCCCGGTTTCAAGTTCAAGTCCTCTTCCTCTATTTGGAACAATTCCCACATTTAATGATGCAACTTCGACAACAGCAGGAAACAGCGTACTTATGCTGCAGTTCGTTCGTTTTCCATAATTTCGTACAGTAAAAATATCTTTTATGTTTTGAAACAACATATTGCATGCTGGAACAATTAAATTAATTGAATTCTTTCATGAAGATGTTAGGAAAATGTTGTATTTGTTGAAACTTTGTGCTTAGCGAACTTTTAGTTCGACCGCTTTTAGTAAGCTACCAATTTGTAATAAATTGAATTGAGAAAACAATAATAGATAAAGTAGTTTTAATAGAACAACCCAAAATTAGAATACAAAAGGGTCTTTCATAGAAATACGAACCATTTCAAAGGCAAATTGTTTTTCAAAATCCACATAACTTGAATTTTGCTACCATAATTTATTGGGGTTTGATTAAAGTATATATGAAGGTAAATACGAGATCAGTTTCATATTAAAATTATTTAAAATAATAAAATATTAACAATTTTCGAAGTAATTGATTGATTTTATTTCAAGTGAATCCGAAAAGCGAATGGCTTGGGCGAAATTCAACATTTGAGGTAATAAATTTACTTACGTGTGGGATTCTTTATAAATCTAACGTTGAAACTAAAACTTCTTCCTCTTTCCGGAATGCGATATTGAATTAAAGCAACATTTTGCGAACTTGCAAACACCTGTTTGATTTTTCGTTCTCCACATGTTTCGCTAAACCTTGATTGCATCGAACGAGGATGATCAGATGGACTGGGAAAGAATTGACCATTTAATTCCCAACCGTCAACGAACTGAAACAAGAATTATAATTTAAACGTAATTATCATTAATTTGGGGATATTTTTACCGAAACAAGTCCTCCATTTTTACATGAAACGTCGATGTAGTTAAAGCGGACTTCAATTTTTTGATCTGGTTCGGAAAATATGTACACTCCACATGCCGTACCATCAGAGCTGGTAGCTTTATGGTAAAAATCTCCTTCATCTGATGTCATGAATATACAATCTAGAAATATAACAAAATTTATCATCATATTTTCGCACTATACAATTTCTTTGTTATCCATTCCATATTTATCGCTTTAGCATTATTGCGATACAGCAATAAATTTTATTATAACATACGCATACATCAATTCAGAGTGTTTATTTTATTGCACCATCATTTCCTACAATATGGAGATGTTATAACAAAACACTGCATAAACTTTTGGGAAAACTGAAAAGTGAGGAATTTAACTTCTTCCTATTGTTTATTTGACCATATTGGAAGAAAATGAAATCGTGCAATAAAAAATTTATTCATTCCGTGTTGTTTAGTTTAAAAGCTTCCCAATACATTTATTTTATAGTCAATCTCAAAGTTATGGATACTTGAGAATTTATTGCACCATTAATTGTCACTTTGCTATACAATAAAAGTTTTTATATAATTATTTAGCAAATTGATTATATTATAGCATCAGGCTAACCATGATACTTAAATAAAACATTTAGATCCTTTTCGTTGAAACTCAAAAAATGAAGCTCTTCATAATTTATTGCTGAAAGTTTTCGAAGAACAGCTAAATCATCAATAGCCAATTTAATGTGGTTTTTGTGCACATTTTTGATTAATACTTGTTCGTTTCGGCGACTTCATTGTTTGGGAAATTTTTCATACTGCTCATGGACTATAGAAGTGTCATCTTTCACAAGGATCTCTCTAGATAGGTACTTCCTTTTATTTTTGTTATAAGCTTATTTGAAACCTTATCACGATAATTTATAATGGTCACGATATTTTTGCAGATCATTTCACATTTCTTTTTATCTACGTCAAAATTTACTTTTCACGTTTTGGTTTTTAATCAATTACACGCGGTCTAAGTAGAGCTGTTAAAAGCTTCCAATAACCCAATTAAATAAAATCATTGAATTTGGGATCTTAAAATTTGGAAAACGCTTTCCGTTCGGTAAAATAATAAACCTTACATGAAGAGGGTTTGCGATAATCCAAATAAAGGAAACAGCTTTAGCTGTATGGGCAGTGGAAAACAGGGATAAATATGTTTACATGACGTGGGTGGTTAATTGATGATGTTGAACAATGCGGTTAAAAGTCAAGTTGAGCAAGCTAAAAAACAATATGACAAAGGAATTTAATTTGTGTATTAAATTTTTTTTAGTTGAGGGAGGTTTTGTTTTAATTATTTTTAGTAACTCTCAGAAGGGCATGTAGAATTCAACATCAGGTTTATTTTGTTTAATTAAATTTAAACAGGTTGTGTTTATTTGGTAAATAATAATATTCCTGCTCTGATTACTACATAAATTTAAAAATATTTAATTAACCGGTTCCCCAATTTTCTTTCTAGTTCTTATAATGTTTCGAAATTGCAATCGATATTTATTTGCTTCTACGTAATTTGATTCAAGTTATGCATAAGGTTTACAGTTTACTTGTTTTTGTTCAGTGCATGACTAGACGGGAAATTTACTTAATAATTTCCAGCAATTGAAAATAGATTTATCACAGACCTACATTTTCAACACAATTTCTTGCATATCAGCTATTTTTACAACTGTCGACACTGTTATACCTATCTGTGGAAGACAGGTTATTAAAATATCAAATCATGGAAAGAAAATGAAATTTACATAACCCCATTGTCCTATTGTTACGAAAGGAAAAATAACTTACCATTAATTAAATGGTGATCTGCAGTTCTCTTCGTTATCGTCTCTCGATTTGTAGTATGATATTCATTTTTCAAATTAAAAATTGGATTGTTTGGTTTTATTTGGTGCAACTGAAAAAAATTTTTCTGGATTCTTAAAATGTTAATGAATTAAAGAAAGTATAAATTAATTTTTTGTAAGTGCGTCGTTTACAGACGTAATTAAGATAATGTTCCTGACGGTACAATTAATTCGGAACTTGAATTCATTAAAACCTAAAAAATTTAAATTAATTACGTAATTGCTATTTTTTCTTTGCAAAAAATTATTTGAAATTAAAATCAGTGTTGATAACTTATTAATGTTATTTTTAACGTGAACTTTTTCAACTTATACTTAATTTTATAACATTTAACAACTTTGTAAAGTAATTATGAATTATATTAATTAAAAGAATTTTGAAATCTCTTCATATTGGCGTGCCACATTTAAAGGAAAAGTTTTACTGATTTTTGTGATAAAATTTACTAATTGCTGCCGAATATATTAAGAAGTAAAATTTTTCTTGATTTAATTTAATTTAAAATTGTTTTTATAATATAAAATTAATATTTAAAAATTAACAAGCTAAACGCCAGGATAAAATTTAAATATAAGCTAACTTTCTACTTGAAATATCAAAGTTTAGAAATTATAGCAAATGAAAATGAAGCTTTAAACCAATTCCTAACATTTTAAAAAATTTTGTTATTACAATTAACATTGGATATCGGTATACCAATTAAATTAATGTTTCGTTTAGTCAAGAAATACAATATCACCACAAACGTGTTGTTGCGATGGTGGCTTCTTATATAAAATAATATTTGTTAGATACATTTAAACTGTTTACATAAAATATAATATTTCTATAAATAAGATATCTTGATATTTAGAATAATTTTATTATTCAATAAAATACATTGAAATTGCTACATGATTATTGCGGTATTTTTAGTTATTTAATCTTATAAATTTTATTTCTTTTTATTGCTGCTTTTCAAGAAACATTAAATTGGTTTTTGTAATTGAAAGTTTAACATCAAATTTCTGGCTTAATAAAAGGTTAATTAAATATACTGCCTTTGCTTTATATCGCATGTTTTTCACTTTTAATGTAATATTTTAAAAATTTGGTACGAATTATCATTATACAGCCTACACGCGGTAGGATGCGACGATACGAATTAATAAATAATACATTAAAAATAAAAAAAATGTAGGAAGAGCAAGATTTAATTAATTTAATTAATTAGACCTTTTCAAACCTTAACTTTCATTTAAAAACTACCCTCGTTTTCTATAAAAACCTGTAGATATAAAAAATGTTTGAATATCAGTAAAAAAATACTCTTGCCAGTGGAAATTAAAATTTCACCAGTCAATAAACAAATTAATTAAACACCAATAAAATTTAATATTATTTGATAATTAACTTGTTCAATTTGTCATTTTTTATTTCATTATATTTCACAAATTAAAAAAATTTGTATATTTTAGTAATTATATTCGATTATAATCATTAGGCAAATGTCTAAAATAATAAATTTCAATATAAAATAATGGATTTATTCAATTGGCTGACAATCACGTTGAATAATTGGAAAAAATTTAAAATAATTACTATTAATAATTAATTTGTATTGGTTCTAATATTAGATATTATCTATTATTTTCTATTAGTATCATACTAAATATCCGACTGTCAATTTTATTAAAAAAAAATTATTTTCAAAAATAATATTGTAAAGCTGAAAAGAATGGAAAGCAATGTATTTTATTCTTTTGTCTTTTAATGCTCTGCTTTTCTATGTAGTTGTGTTTTCAGCAGCGGTAGCCTTTTGATAGCTCCTATTCTATTGATAATGATGACAATCGTTAATAGATAATCCGAGATGGAACAACTCGGCGCCGCCAGCTTGGCGTCAACCGACTCGGCGCCGCCGACTTCATAACTTGGCGCTGACCGACTGGATATCACCGTTAATAAATAATTTAACGAATACTTTAATCTACAATTATATAGCGTAAAAGTTTTTGAGTTTTTGAAAAGCAAAGAAAGATTACGATTAATTTCGTGAAGCTCCGTTATGGATTGATAAAACTTTTATTTATAAAAAATGTAACGGCTATGTTTGTATTACTTAGATATAAAAATAAAAACAAAGTTTGATACCAATAATGTAGTATAATTGACACCCAAGGTAATTTATTTGCCAAAATTTAAAAAGTTTTACGAATAAAAAAGTTTAAATTACTTTACGAAAATCTACCAATCAAACTTCATGTTTTTAATATCTGCAAAATCCAACTTGAACCGTGTGTTAACCCTGTAAACCTACATCAACTATACAATCTTAGTTGGAACGTCCTTTTCGGCAAAAAAAACTTTTATTACTTTTTATACTTCGGTGTCTTGTTCATCGAAGAGCAAATGGAACTAAAAATAGCTCACAATATTGCAGAGATTTAATTTGAGAAAACCTCTGTTTTTATGGTTTAAATTCAATACGACATTAAAAAACTTATTAATAACACAAATAGTTGGGAAAATGTAAGCTTTTTATACAGTTAGATGTTTTTTTTAACTTTAGCAACTTTGGCAATGTAATTTAAAAATAATTACCAAAACATGGATGTCATTTATTGTTTTAGCAGTTGTTAACAATTTGAGCAACATGGGAATGTAATTTAAAGTTAAAGCATCAAATTTCCGCTCCCTTTGGCTTTGAAAAGCTCCAACAAGAAAAGGAATTTTTATTTAAATTAACGTTATTTAAAAATAATTTACCAAACCGTGGATGCGTTCATTGGTTAACATTTAGAGTAACGTAGGGAAAAATTTAAATTTCTACATCATCGGATTTCCACCCTCTCTAGTTTAAAAAAGCTGTAGCAACAAAAAGAATTTTTACTTAAATGGATTTTGTGTGTATGCAATTTTGATGTAGGTGCGCTTAAATATTTTTAATATTAAAATCTGGACCTTCAAAATTTAGGGAATTGCAAAAAGCTTTCAACGTTTTAGAATCTGGGAAATTCTATAAACAGAAATCTTGAAGAGAAAGTTAGCTGTACGGTCAAAGATTCTTTACAATTAATTCCAGCAAATTGAATTGGTAATTTCTATAACCAATTAATTAGTAGGAACGGAAATTGCCATTGGTGAACCGCAAAATAGTCTTTAGAAAAGTCTTGACATGAAAATGTTTGAATTTGTTGCTGAAAATCAATCTATGATTTATTGCTGATCTCAAAACTTGGTTATGGATAAATGGAAAGACAAAGAAGCCAACTTGTTCCAAGTTCACTGTAACGAAAATAACTATCCTATTATGAAGCATGCGAGTAATCTCATATACATACATAATTAAATATGGGATTTATTTCAAAGCAAATTGAATAAATAAGCTAGGCGCTTAGGTTGTTAAAGTACCTACAATAAAAATTGTTAATTAAATTTTCTCCTTTAGAATTTTACAACTGCAGGACTCTGAAATTACTGAATGACAGTTCTGGTTTATGTGGTTGAATGAAATATGACACTCGAATTTGTGTAATTGGCTCTCAAAGGAATATATATAGTTAGAGTTAGCAGATACGGCTTTAGTGATATTTTTGAGAAACGTTGATCATTTTAAGGACGTAAACAAGCGCGGTAATTTTATTGTAATGGATTCTCTCCATGTTATCATCCGAGTACGTTGATATTATTTGTTTTATTCAGTAAATTAGTTTAATAGTTTAAGTGGATATGCTAGGAAACTCAACAACATTTTATTATGATCTTATTTGGTAGCTTCTACTTCAGCAAACTTATCATTGAGTTATTTTGCCAAAGGTTGACTGGAGTAAAATTATATTACAGGATAAAAGTAATGTTCCAATCTTGTCCCGAAATTTCATTTTATTATAACCATTTTCCCTCTGTGGGTTAATTGATAATCTATCTATTGTTTTCATTGAGATAAATGAAGTAGGTCTTCAAAACGTAAACTCTATAATTAAATAATCCGAAGTTTGCAGGATAAAACTGCTTCTATACTAAGCGGAAATTACATAATGCCGTCGTGGTAGTTTTGTCAAAATTATCTAACACTTTGTTACGTACATTTAACATTAATTGATATGTAGTTAACGCACCCACACAAATAAAGTTAGCGGAACACAAATTTAAAAGTTCTTCGCATCTATTCAATTACTATGTCGTACAATTTAGAGAAATTAATCATGTTTACATACCAAAACACTTAGTCCCGACTATGCAAATAATTTGCTGGTTTTATTGTTTTGACAAAGTGACAATTGAAAATATTGTAAAAGTACTCGAAATAATTGCATTCGTACAGGGACGTAATAAAACCTATCGAGAAAAAATATTTTAAATGTCTGCCATGAAGAATTATTTAACGCCCGATTTGAGCAGGATTTTTAAAATGGAAGGCAAAAATGCTTTGCATCACTTGTCTAAAAGGCTAAAGAATCTGAACGCATTAAGATTTTGTTTTCAAACGAACGAACATTTATTATTCCCGAAAATATAACCGAACCGATAATCGAAAATTCAAACAGAAAAAAATACGCTTTGAATTAATTTTGTAAACTAACCAGTGAGACGTGAAAATGTTGAAAAAACTTTGTATTACAGCTGCGATTTTAAAGAAAAATTGCTTACTAGCGAAAATTTGGTGCTGGGTACGCAGACGACACTGCAATTTATTCGCTAAAAAGATTTTGTGTTGAAGACTTCACTTCAAAGGGAATAATAAAATTATTAACACTGCGTATAATAGATTAATGTAAATAATTAATGAAGTGTAGGAGTACATACTGGTTTATTTTGAAAGAATTTTAAGCGGAAGCAATGATGGAATAATGAATAATTGTTTTGAGGTAATACAAATTTGATTAAAGATTGGGGAATGAATTTACTGGATGAAGGAGGAGAATTTGTAATTAATTTAAATTTAATATCCAACAGTGTATTTTGGTTGACATAGCAAGAGAAAGGTAAACCGAAAATTAAACACGGACCCACACTGTGCTTGTTAAAATCTTTTTTTTCTGTTTAGTTAGTAAAAGTTTGTTCAATTGTAAAATTTATAATTTGAGAACCTATTGATTTAGTCTTTGGTTAGTTTCCATATTAAGATGGATTTATCAAGTTCAAAAACTGCAAGTTTGTTTTTTTCTAAAGTAGAAAATTAAATTTGTACTGAAGGTTCCGCTGCAAATTTGTAAGTCAAAGCAGCTATTGCCATATTTAATTTCAATGTTTTTGAAATGACGAAAGCGACTGAATACAAATGACATGATATTTTGAAAAATTAAGCTCTTTATTTCTTATAATTATCTGAACATTGTATATTTGAAATTTTGCAAGTAAATCTTGCGTCAAGCATACGTGATTAGTTTAGGTGTAAGTTACGTACTTGTTAAGAAAACCCTCCACATCACAAAGCATTATGTGTAATTTATCATGGTTATTATATGCTGTAGACATCAAAGTATATGTATGTGGGTAATGTACCTTATAGGTATAAAAACGGTACACTAAACACGCACCTTTTTTATAATATCGCCCCTTGTCTTCTAACTGTCCAGCTACATTTCAAAAATTGGAGCTTTTAAAATTTATTACATCTTTTAACTTCTTTATTTTCTGTCTATCTAAGCTTTTTTCACTCTATGCTATTTAAACCCAACAACCAGCACTTGAATTTATTATGCATCACCCGGTAGATAAGTAACATGAACATAAAAATCATTATCTTCATATTTGTAGCATAATCCTTTTCAATAAATGCTCATTAGTATAAATCCCAAGGACTAGAGAAAATCCCATAAAGGAAAAATAATTAAGTTATCCAGGATAAATTTTGCTTAAACTTCAAAATACGTGCTGATTATGGGAATCCCCTTAAGTACAATATCAAAATGATTATAATGAATTTGCCTTTAAAAATTGTTATTACCACGAAAAAAGAGATCTTATATAATGAAGTATGTTATATTTAGAAATTTTCTTACGAAATTATTTTCCTTTTTGTTTTCTATACATTAATTAATAAAAGCATCTCTTACATAAACTTTAAGGTTTGAAGAAGCTTAAAATTTAAATACCTTTTCATATTTTCAGTAATACTTTATTATCATGAAGTAAGTAAATGGTTCGGTTATTGCTTTTGGAAAAATCAATTAATGAGGATTACACTCTCAATACCTAATATTGATTAAGGAATTATAACATAAAATATTAAATTTGTGTTTATGTTTATTTTAATAATTACAATTTTCAGGTAACAACATTTTTTGATTAGAATAACAAAAAAATTTAGAGAACGTAAAAAATATTATTAGTCTTCTCAAGCCGTGGGTTTTATTACATTATTAAGAATGTTTTTATTTACAAATTAAATTATTAATTTATTCAGCCTTAAGTTTTATTACGATTTAAATCCAAAAAAAGATGTGCAAGTTGCGATGTGAAAAATAATCAACCACGAACAAATAATCTTGAGTTTATCAGTAGACAATTTCACCGATGCCACAATCAATTGAATTTAATTATTCTTATTCATACCTACCCGAAATAATTAAATAAGAACAAATTACTTTATATCGGTTGTGCCAAAACATACAACCATTGCGTTTTTGAATTGCACGAGTATACAGCACAAGTGGAATTCTCAAACGCAATAGTCGTGAGTGGTAAGTGGTTGACCATTCGTCGAACTATTCAAAACACTAAATTATTTATGCAATGCAATTTATGTGATAACACAAAATAAATATTTGTTATTTGTCCAATTTCGATAATTGCTATAACTCGCCAAGTTGAAATTTATATCAAAATTCAATATTTTCATTCAATTTTAATTTTTTTTCACAAAAATTTACACCACTTGAATATGTTGACTTTAACAACTCCAAATAAAATAAAATCTACCAGTACAGCGATCTAAATTATTTTAATGGTTACTGCAACATTCAAATTAATATTTTTTCTTTAAACATGAGAGTTGAAAAATGAAAAGTACCATTGCAGAAATTGTAAAAAGCAATAAAGCGGGAGTGGAAGATGTAATACATCGCATCTTTATAGGTTACGGATATCCTAGATCCTGGTGCATCAGGTGCTGAGTTTTTCATAAAACAAATTATCCGTCAAAAATTCAGGTTAATCGGTTTCGACGAAGAATTTTTGCTAATAAACGCATTTTAAAAAATGTAACATCCTGCGCATTAAATATATTTTTCTAGTATCATCAATATTTATTATTGCCAAGCATGTTTCAATTTATTATTTGTACCGAGTAGGGATCCATTTTTTATACAAGAAGATATTTCATGTAATTTGCGGTTCTTACGTCAGCCTATTTTTAGAAATCGAATTTAAAAGTAAATCAATCGGTTTCTAATTTATTTCAAAAATCTGATTTATATAATATAACAATCCCTTTGAAAGGAAAAAATTGCAAACTTGGCAAAAATTTATTGAATCGCCCACGAAAATTTTTCAGAACGAATAGGAAATATAAGTCAAAATTATTATAAAATTTTTCAAAATGTAAGTACAGAGAAAAATCAGGATGATAAATCAATTTGGCTATGCTGATCACGGCACGACGTTTCAGATGTAACTGAATTGTTGGAAAACTCATTCATAAAGTTGGGGATAATTGAATCTGCTTAATAAAGTATTGATGTTGTACGACTACGTATTTTAAATTGCAACACAACATAAAATGAATTGTTGAAATTCAAGTGGAAAATATTTGCTATTTGCTTTTAATATTGTAGTTTTTTTGAAATTGGGCATATTAAAAAAAGCAAAATGTGGCAAAAAGATACCTTCAAAGTTTAATTGAACATAAAAAGTGTGATATAAATTAAGTAAGTTCTTGCAATTTATTTAATGGTAAAAATAAAGTAGTTATAACCGCAATCCACAAGATTAGTGTCTAGAAAATGAAGCTCAATGACCGAAGAGACAAACCAAATAGTTATAATAATTACGAAACAAGAGATAAAAATGATAAGGTTAACCTTAAGGAAAGTTTCTCTAATAATAGGAGGCCAATCTGGCACGTGCGTTTTTGAAAAAATATAATTACTGTTCGCAAATGCACATGTTTCGTGCTATCATCATCATGGTCCACTGTTACGATGTTACATTTCACGTTCAAGTTATACAAAATGTCCAACTTCCATATTTTACATTTTATTTTAAAAATATTTTCTTATATTAAGTATATTATAAAAATTTTATTTTTAATTCAAAAGTTTGGAAAAAAAACATTTTGTTGTTAGTTTAAGAATTGGAACTCCGCAGTTTTTAAATGAAGACTTTCTAACTACATTGCGATTTTTCATTTACTTCAGGTTTTTGATTGATTACGACTATTTTAATTATTTCCAAATGTAAAATTTCATTTCTGAGGTCTGCAATGTAAGTTTCTTAATTGATATTAATCTCGCTCTCGAAACATTGTCATTGCAATGTAAATAAATTCATTTCAAATTAATGTTAAGACAATTCGCGTGCAATCTAATCGCTCGAAAATAATTTAAAACTTTTGCTGTTGTCGAAAATAAATTACCTACATTGTTATTGATTATTGATCTAATTATAACATATCGCCCCAATTCTATAAGCAATTAATTTAAAAATAAAAACCTTTCTACATAATTGAAATTAAATTTAAAGTCGGTTTTTGTATAATCAATTATTATTTTTGCTCAATAGAAATTTAATTTATTGGTTTTTGTTGGGCAGTAATTTCTTTTAATTATGAATCTAAACTTGGTATCATCAATTATGTTATTTTTCGTTGCTTAAAACAAAAAAGCTGTAATTTAATAACAAGCTTTGCGAATCAAACATAAAAAATAAGCCACGAAATTTAGAAAATTCAATGTAAATACTGAAAATTAAATTAAAGAAAATTTACAAATTTGCTTTCGATTTAAAATTTTTATTAATCTAATTTGCAAGTTTGTGACCCATTTTAATACCAACAAAAACGAGATTTAGCCATAATTTGCAATTCAAAAATTAATTTTACTGAAAACGATTAATGGAGTAATAAAATTAACATTTTATAGCCGATGAAAAGATGTCAAAGTAATTAATGAAGATTTAATGACGGCGTTTCGTCAAATAAAGCTCGCCAATTTATTGAAAATTTACACAATGTTTGCGAAGTTTGGAACAGTTCTAGAATTTTTTGTTGGCGTTGCCAACACATGTTTAGAAAAGTTTATAAAAGGTAATGGAAACAATTTCCATTTAAATTTTAGATGAACGGAAAAATCAACAGCTGCATTTTCAAAATTGTTTTTTTATTCTTTGATGTTTAAAACTTTTGCATTTTAAATGTTTTACATTGACAACTTTCTAATTACGTTTGCGATTTTATGCTAATTACACCAAATTTTGTAATAATTTTGATTTGAAATTGTATAAAATGTTAATCCTAACAATTTTATCCACTTTATACTTTGATTAACATTTTAAAACAAAGTTCCGTCTCATTTAATTTTAAATTAACGAGATTGTTAACGACAAATTTTAAATTTTACAAAAGTTTGTGTAAGTTTTGAAAAATAAACAAATATTTAAAATTTACTTACTTCTGTGAATGGAAGATACAAGTGTCCCATAACAACAAGAATCCAACAGGAAAGCGTCGCGACGGTCAGCTGGTACATTGTAACAGGTGTAAGTAGGTCCAACGTCGCGACGCGTAGTGAACCCTTATGGCGCGCCCTTCGTTTAAATAGTGCCACACCACCCAAAGATGCGCCGCGCTTTTTATAATCACATATTTTCTACATTTCACAATTTCCAAAATCGCTGAAATTAAAACAGAACAAACCAATTATTAAAATTTGCGTGACTCAAAAATGCAAATTTTCGGGTTTATCAACCTTTGTTTTATTTTAAATTACAGGTTTAATACTTCCTTAAATATTATGTAAATCTTACTTGTTAAGATGTAATAAAACGTCCGAGTATAATGTAATTTGAATAAAGTTTTGAAAAATTATATTTAAAATTTAAACTTTCACACTTTTCAGAAAATTTAATGGAAAAACAACGATGCCAAGAGCTCAGAATATTTTAACTGCCTGGAAATTAATCTTTGTCTCAATTTGTTTTTGTTTTGTTCATTTACAACGTAAAATAGTAATTTTTTCTACTTCTATTCAATAATGTATTCATTACACAACCTGAGGTTTTTACTGAGGTATTCAGCTTGAATGTTACAATTAATTGTAAAAAAAATCAATGAAAACAGTTCAATTTCCATAGAAAAATTATAGTATTCATTGCGCGAATGAAACTGGCTGCCCACCTGAGAAATCACTCATTACTTATTTGTCAAATAATCTATTATTATTTCCAAGTTTCCAATTTATCAATAAACTGTTTCTTCGCAATTAATTTGCAATTTAAATATCAAAAGTAAGATAAACCTACGTAATAATTAAAGCGTTAAAAAAATATTTTTAATTTGCATAAACGTGATGAGGTTTCGTTATTGATTTAAAAATAACAGTGTATAGTTTTATTTACTTTTTTTAATTTGTGCAAAGCCAACAACTTTTTGCGTGGTTTAATTTAAATATTTTGGAAACCAAAATAAGCCGCCAAGTGGAAAAAAGATAATTAACAACAATTTTAATGCTAAATCGCAACGACAGTGATTTGGAAGTTATCACCGACTTTGAAACGTTAAAAACTCCTTTGTCCAATGATATGGACCAATAGCAACCCTGGTGACATGCCTAATTCTATATGATGGATAAGTGAAACGTCTGCTTTTGTTATTTCACTAAATAATGGGACTGTTTTTTTTCAGGGCACCAATTTAATTATATTTTATATTTCTTGACGTTAGCTTGCGGGATCCATTTAAAACATCCCTGAAGTGACTGCAACTCGAAAATTGCAGATCTAGAGTTTTTAAATTAAATTCGTATGTCGAAATTAAACTTAAATTATATTACATAATATAAACAGCTCCAAGGCTAGAAGTCAACTGCAGGTCGTTCTGCCCATGAAAACACACTGCTATATCTAGCACACGTACCGTCAACAAAATGAGCAATTATAGCAAAGTATAAATTTATAAAAGTACTTTTTAGTTGCTTATACAATTAAATTAATTTTTTAAATTGCTGCATTCTACCATTAAATTGATTTTGCAATGTTAATTCTCTATGTTAAGTTGTCAACTTTGTCATACAAAATGTTTGTGTATTTGACACATGTTCATATGTAGCATGCGTTATCCCTATCTTTGAGCTATTACTTTACGCTAGAGAATAAATAAAGTTTTTTGGGTTTAAGTTTGTTTATGAATTTTAAGTAACGCCCAGCCAAAGCATAACTTTTTTTCGTAGTTGCTGTATGATATCGGCCGGTATAGAAAATTTAAAAAAATATTAATTCTATGATTTTTTGATTAGTCAGACTCTCATGACGATTTGTGACGTGATTTCTTTATTAATTTTTAAAATCTAAATTTTTTACTGCTAAATTAATTATTTCAAAACTCCCTAATATTAAAATACAATTGTATATCAAGTGAAGAATGTGGCTTTTTAATTAAAAAAGCAAGAGGTTGGAAATGGAACATTGTCATCCCATTTACATCCTAGAAATTTGTTTTACATCTACTACATATTATCTCTAATTCATCTGAGTGCGCTCTATTCTTATTGGCTGTTGCTGAAACCTTATGTAAGTAAAGAAAATAGCTCTAACTGAATTTTGTAAATAATATGCTGATTTTGCAAACATTACGTTCTCTTAAAAATAACATTTTGCTTGCTAATTGTATTTACACAATTAGTACAAGAAATTACGTATAATTTGAGCTGAACAAACTTTTTATAAGTTCATTTTGCCTATAATTGTTTTCTTACTAACTTGTAATATCTCTGCTAATGATTATATAATTATCTATTTACATAAATCATGTTGAAATCGCAACTATCGGGGTTTTTCTTCGTAATCAATCCATATTATAACAAAATTAAAATTTTTACTTAAGAATAGCAAATTACGCGTAGTATTTTCACGCAGCGGTTTGGAAAACTCGGGTGGGGACAAATTAAAAAAGTTTAGGCGAAAGAACTGAAAAACAAAAACCTAATTTTATTGCAATTATCTGGCATGAACAATCGTGTTTACAATTTTTTACCAAAGACCTATTAATTATTCTCCTAGAGGACTAATAATCATAATTATATAGTTCCATTATTAAATTCTACCAAGTTCAAAGAATTATTAATTAAATAAGCAATTTGGAATTGACAATATCTTTACTGTCTCTATTAATTACAGTCAAATAACTTTTCATGAAAGTCTAATGAGATGTTTAAGAAATGGGGCGTAAAATTTCTAATTGCTTACTTTATAAAAATATATTTTTGTTGCGCTGTTAGATGAACAGTCCAGCTTAAAGCTAAGTAGAATATTACTGTAAAATGTATGTTATTGAGTAAAATAGTTCAGAAAAAGTGATTTATGAACTCACCCACAGGAAAGCGAGTCACATTGTAGGTTAGGGTTTAGATTTAAAAATTTTGAAGTTTTCTGAAAAGAGAACGTCGTTCCCTTTAATACCAATTACTTTCTTTGTTGAATCACAGAGACAAACGATCCATCAACAGCGACGAAAATTGTTTTCCTACACAACAACGTAGAAGTTTAAAAATAACGTATCTGAGGACAACCTCGAAAAATAATTTGAAATTTACACGCAAAAATATTATTTAATTATATTATATACCAGGTGAAACAATCCGAAAGATATGCAGTGGTGGATTTCTTAATTACTTGTTTTATTATTATTCTAATAAAACGAAAACTTTTGGAGACCGACTTTAAAATGTAGTTAAAGTGCAAATTCATTTACTTAACCAAATTAAATTTTCTTCGAGTTAATTTTCTCTTTTACTCTTATAATCGAAATGCCTCTGAACGAACATTTAATTTGATTATATTTTCAATTTATTTTAGTTATTGAAATTTGGTCATTTGCAAACTTTGTAGTTTACTATTATGAAAAATTGTGTTATTCATAAATTTGGCTTACTCACAATATCTAACAGAAAGAATATTCTGGAATAATATGACGAATATATTATGCAAACAAAAATAAACTAAATGGTTTTCAAACAAAATATAATGAGTGCATCCTACGACTCAAGGATGTACAAATTACTCATACCAAATTTCAGTTCAATTGGATTAACCTCTCAGGGATATCTTAGAAGACTGTATATTTCAGATATTGGGAAAATTTCATTGTGGAAATATCCTAAATCATCTTATAAGACTTCAAAGTGCATAATATATCCGTTGCTTTCGCGATTTTGCTTACGCCTTCACAACAGTTTCCCTTTGTAGCGGGAAATCTTTAAAACACATGAATTTTAAGTAAAAGTGTTTTGTAAAAGTTAGGAAAGTTCACAATATTTTAACTAATTTTTTAGTGAAACACCCGAGAAAGCCTTTTAAATTGAATCTCTGACACGGAAAAACTAAGAACGCAACTGAAATACATACTTTACTGCCGCCCGCAGTAAAGCGGAGATTTGTGATTAAACAAACAATTTACTTGAAAATTGGAGTATAATATTGATCTTATTTTTAACTTAAAAAAACGTTAATTTGATAGAATTTATTTGATATAAAAACTTAACCGAGCTTGTTAAAACTGCAACGTAATATAATTTCTTTGTATCCTTATTGCCCTACAGCAATTTTAATATTCATCAGCGTCCAACTCAATTACATTTTTCTAAACTTTATTAATTCATGAACTTCGGCAATAATAAGACGTCTTATATGGAAAGTTTTAAGAAATCGTAAATTACAATAATCTAGATAAAATTGCTTTTGGTTGACAATAGCGCTCAGCTATGTGGTCGTAAGTAAACAAACTTGAAAGTTTTTAATTTTGAAATCGTAAATCCGCTTTCAAAAATTCTAACTTATTTTAAAAATTTGTATTTTTCAGAAAATAATTTAAAGCGAGCAAAATAAAATGACGTCAATAATAAATTTGCAAATAAGAAAACCAGTAATTCAATTTTAAATGATATAACAAAATTCTATAGATCCGAAATTCTTAAGGATAAAACTCACCGTTAATAAACTTCACAATAAAAATTAATTGGCAATCACAAGTATTTAAAAGAAACGCGTAAATTTTAATTAATAAACAAAATTTATTTCTAACGTTTTAACTTGAATTCGTCAATAAACGTGAAGGACTATTATCCTTTCGGTAGGTATACTAAAACTATGCTCTTACAAAATAATTATTATAATTTACGAACATAACTTTATCTTAATAAAACATAAATATGATCCTAATAAATTATAACACTAATGTGACAAAACGTCACAAAATTTCTAACAAACAAATAATTTTAACACGCAAACTTCTTAAAATGATTTGATAAGTTGGAAAAAGTAATGCTAAACTAATATTTGTTCTGAAATTTCAATAATTGTTATTGTTTACGTTATATTTTAGCAGAAGAATAATTTCGTGTTATACACACTAACAAGAACAAATATACTTCCGATTTTTCCGCTCTATTTGCTCTCAGGTTCTCTTCGTCGAGGGTACTTACTGTGTTCCTTGCAACGTTCTATTAGCTGACTTTGTGGCATGCAGTAAACATAATGGCATCGATTTTTGCTTGTATTAGTTTTCAAATAGTAAATCAAACTTTCCACTACACAAAATAAACAGCACCAAATTGATTTGTCATATTACATACGAAGGCTGCTCAAATATAAACATAATTTTGTTTGTACACCTTGATGCACCTTAATAGTTCTGGAAATAGTGCAAGTGAATCACATCCGTTATAATAACATTAAAACGTTTCGTACCAAAAGTCAGCTTCAGACAGCGGAGCATCGATTCGAATTTTATGTTTTGGACCGACGAATAAAATTGCCCATTGGCTGACTTAATTATTCTTGTTAAAATAACCAACTCATTTATTTAAATGTTTTATTTGAACCCTTATTAAAAGGTTCAAAAGGATAATATGTATTAACGTAGCTTTTAAAAAATACTCTTTGTAGGAGTAATTGGTTTAATTTGCATTATTGATTAAGTTATGAACTTAACAAAGTACAAGTAGATCTACCTAATATCCGCAAAATATTTTAAAACCATAATAAATGTGGGTGGATTTTATGTAAATATAAGCTCCATTAATATTCACATCCTATTTGAGCAAAGAATTGATCCGCTTATTAGATGAATAATTTGAACAAATAATTGTAATTTATTAAGTACGTGTCTTCCTATCATTTTACCTCGCAATAAAATTTCGAAAGATATTAATTTAACACTTAATTAGTCTCTCTTGGTGTTTGAGTAACCTATATTTTGTTGGTAAACAAGGCCTACATAATTTAGCTTCCATTTATATTATAATAATTATTATCAAGTTTGATCGACTTTTTTCAACTTTTGAATGTATTTTTCGCAGAGATACTTTTATAAATGAATTGAAAAGCATCTCTACTCGATAACATTTAAATTGTATTACTGTTGCGCATCTCTAAATTGTTAAAAGCAATTTTTTACGTTACGTATACCAAGAATTTAATTATATTCAAATATTGCGAGTAAGCGTGGGTTGCATTTACACATTGAGTGCATTTATAATAAATTATCCTTAATGAGATTTTTTATTCAAATAAACTTAAGAGAAGGCAAAAAAGCGTTTACATCAAAATGATTTCTAGCTAAAATTGATTTGTATTTATTTCTATTTTCATACAAAAAGGCGTTACGAAAGGATAATTTGATCCTTAATCTGGATTCAAACTCATGCTGGTTGGGATCGAGGATATTTTTAATTTTTAATTTATCGTAGAGAAAACTTGTAACAAATCTAACCTAATTAAGCTCAATGGAATTCAACCAAGACATGGACAGTCCTAGAGAAGTGGCAGAATGGGCAAAATAATTCTTTTGTCAAAAAAGTAACTAATGATATTATACTGACAAAAACACACAAAACATCACTCAACACCAGAACCTAATGTAAATTTACGTTCTAAGAAGCTAATACTAAGAATCACCTAGATTACCCTACTAATTAAAGCGCTTCATTAAACATCGAGTTACAACATGGAAACCACAATTTTAATTAAACTGATTTTGTTAATTTTGTAGGTGCCTACCTACGTCAGTATATTTTTAGCTCTGTATCAGAAACTAATCGTAATTCTACTCAGACATTGGATATTAATAATTTTATAAGAAAATTTCTCAACAGGATGAAATGTAGTTAAACCAGCAGGATCATATTTGTTTCCTTCGTAATAAACAACAAAGTGTAGGAAGTTAATCTATAATACATAACAGCTTTTCCTTGTATCATATTTTTCATACAGGTATACCGTGTGACAAGTCATGCTATGTATTACATCAAATAATAATAAAACAAGGATTAAAAAAATACTAAGATTTTTACTTCTCTAATCACAAGGTAAATTTAATTAGGAAAACAGCGTGGGGTTAGATAATACACTTTTGTTATTTATTGTTCTAAACTAAACTATTAATAGATAGCAATGCTGGTCGTGGAGATATTATTTTATTGTATTAAAAGTAGCATTCCTGAGAGATGTTTTAATTAAAAATTATGTCGCAAAAACCACTTTTGGTGCTCCTTGTCCAGATAAACAATATGTACATTAAAAGAAAAATTCTACACCCACCACTGCTGTCTACCACAGAAATAGTAAACAAACATTAATACGGTTTGTGTTATCATAACCGGGTGTTAAAATGGTTTCTCGTCAGTACGAATATTATAACTTCATTAATTAAATTAAATTAATTTTAAACTAATAAATTGACTCTTACTACTTATGCTGGAAATTGCCGTTGTTAATTTTATTAACAAAACTTTACTTCCGTATCTTATTAAATTCAGTTAGGTATAGAAGGCGATCTGTTTACATCAAAGACATTATTGGTTAGTTCTTGTTAATAAATACTATTAAAAACTACTTTGATATAAAGTAAAATCTTTGAAAGGCTTTTTGCCAATGGACCAACTTATTTAAAACAAATTAAATCAATAAATACGAATTTTAGTTTTATTTTTCAGTAATAAATTAAATAAATAACATTTTGCACGAGGAAACTGAAAATTAGCTTCTTTGATAGTGATGAAATGATTCCAGCTGATCTTCTGTTGGATTGTCTAAATATCCATATCTGTCATGCTGGACTAAAATAAAATTAAAAATTTAAAGTTTTAGAAATAGCAAACTAATAGTAGTTTACGTACTGAATGGGAAAGAGAATGAATTACTAAACGAGTAGACAAATTTAAACTTATTGAAAAGTTTGTGTTAACTTACAATGATTGAGTGGTGGTTGCTGGTAGAATCCATAATTAATTCCACTGGTAGCTAACTTTTTCAGACCTTGAATGGATGTCAAAATAAGCGCCATTTTAGCCAACAACAGAGCTTTTGCTCCGAGCACAGTTAAAAATTTAAAGCCCATTGGAATCAAAATCATCAGCATTGCAATAAAACCAAACATCATGAGCGGTCCCATCGCATTTTGTCGCCTATGTCGACGACGACGTGCTGAAGAAATAATAATTATATTATTTATTATCAGCAGTTAAATTAACTTAAGTTAAAGAATCGTAATCTTACCTTCCGTAACTGCTGTCGAATTGTTATCGAATAATTTCGCCAAATTAATATTTACTACATGAGAGCGAAATTTTTTCAAAAGTTTATCAAGTATAATTTTTTTTTCGTTATTTACCAAAACAATATTTTCCGACTTCCTAAAAGAAATATGTGGGTTTAGTCTCACTTTAAGTACCTATCATTAATAATTGTGTTTTTTCCTCATAATATAGCTTTTGCGACTGCCGCAAAATTAAGCAATAATCGTAAATACAAAGTTTAACGCAATAATAATTTTTTTATGAGCGTCTAATAAATAAAGTACTATATTTATAATTAACACTTTCACAGCTTTAATAAAAATTTGTTTACCTCGTAATATTCGAATTATCTGCAATTTTAACAAGTTTTATTGCTTTGGATACTTCAACGACTTCTTTATTAAAGAGCTGATCTAAATTGGAAATGACGCGTTTTTCTGCACAGTTTTTTAATAGATCATAGGTTTTCGAAAAATTGTGATGATTCACAATCGCACAACTTGATAGCACAAATTTTGAAATTTCCTTCAACTGCATCAATAAATTTTCCGAGGGTGAGTTGTTAGAATTTCCTTCGATCCGTACTATCGCGATAGTAAACACTGCTAATAGCACTCGAATTGTAATCATTTTAACTGCCTCGCAGTGGATTAGAACTCAATCAAAATCGGGTTACAAACTAATCTAATTAAAATTATTGACCCGCTTTTATAAAAAAACAAGCTCAAAGAGAAAAGATTAAAAGGGCTTTAATAATAATAATAACTAAACGTGTTGTGATGCATAAAAAGTGCACAACTCAATGCATTTTGTCCAGCCAATTGGAGCATAATGTTGACTGATTGCATGTGTTAATTTTGACAAACCGCCTACGTTATTGTTAATCATTGATCCGAATTAATGCATTTATTGGAAATGTGGTACAAATATTTCCACTTAAACAATTAATAACTGCCAAGTGCAGACAAATCTTGTCTGAAAATTTTGCGATAAAAGTTATATAGTAGATACACTTACTTGGGATTTGCGTCATAAGAATTTTGCGCCAATTAAATGATTTCGTAGCTTCCATATTTTCTGGGCAGTTAAAGTACTACTTTATTGCCTTATTAAAGAAGTAACTTTTACATTAATAATTGTTCACATGGTATATACAAATTTTTCAATAATTAATTAACACATTTGTTTAACTTGGCAACTTTTGCTTTGTTCGTTAATTCTTAAACACAAGCACCGCAATGTTTATCAACCCAATTAATTTTTTGTTACTGAATAAATTATTAAATCTTTTTTTGAAAAAATTAATTAAAAATCAGGTACCTACCTACATAGTTATTGAATTTCCAAGTAAAATTAATCTAAATAGAAACTTCCGTCAAATTATTAATTTCATATTCTAATCGTTCAATGAAGATCTGCCTTATTTAGTTTACTTATAGTCAGTCCTTTTATTCTGCATCCATTTAATAAATTATATAAGACTGTTTTATGGAAAAAATTATTTTTTTATATTTATAAATTATTGAAATTCATCAGTGGCGGATTTCCGAAAAGGCGCAAGAGGCGCGAGCCTGAGCCTCATAAATCTAGGGGCCTCAAAATTCAGCTTTCAAAATAAAATAAAGTAATTTTATTTTTTTTGTAATGAAAATAATTAATTAATAATTATCACAGCGTATTTCATAATTTATAAGAAATTGTTGAATAGGGAAAACACATTGAAAATTACCCAATATAAAATAACAACTGATGTGAGTAGTAAAAATATTTAAAGTGGGCCTCAAAATTAAATTACTCCTGGAGCCTCTCAAATGCTAAATCCGCCATTGACAATAACCTTTCCCAAGTCCTACTAAGTTAGGCTGAGTATTTCAGTTGCAGGTTAAACCAAAAAATTTGGGTTAAACAATATAATACGTTGAAAAGCTGTTTTTTACGCAATATCGTTGGTTAACCCACACTTTTTGGTTTAACCTGCTACTGAAAAACTGGGCTTGTTTGTCAAGTTTGGTTTAAATCGTCAAAGGATCCAAGAGCGTATAAGAGACGAAGAAACAAACGAAGAAATATTCAGTATTATGAAAAACACACCACGTGACCATAAATGAGCGTTTAAACTGATCATTATTTTTAGTATAAATTTAAAACATTAATTTTTGGTGTTTTGGATTAAAATTTTTTGAAAAAAAAAATTCCATATGTGTTACATACACATAAGAATCATTCAGTGAGGTTTTCAATTATAGTCAAAATATCCTATGCGAATCTCGTTATAGAGCGCAATTTATGCGCGTCAGATAATTTCATGAGAAATCGCCGGAAATCGCTCTTCTCTTAACCTTTTTAACATTTTCTTGCACAATAAGCAGTGGCGGATTTTCGAAGTCGGCTAATATAATGACAACTGATGTGAGTAGCAAAATTTTTAAAGGGGGCCTCAAAATTAAATTGCGCCTGGGGCCTCTTAAATGCTAAATCCGATTCTCAGATGTCCACTGATTTCAGATAATCATAAAATTATATTTTGTTTTCTACTGAAATAAAATTTTATTTTGTTGTTAATTTGAATATGCAACTAATGGCGTTCACCAACGTGTATTTGAATTTCATAAATAAATTTTAACTCTCCAAGCGCATATTTTACAATTAGAACTTAAGCTAAGTTCAGCCGAGTTGAAGCCCACGGAATTTTTAAAACGATGGACGACACTTAAATGGTATTATTTAAGTCATATTTAATAAATTTAATAAATATTCAAAGAAAATCTCATTAAATAACTTTATGGAATAGAAGTATATTTTCAATTTTCAATATTTTTACTTCCAGCATTACTTTTTAGTTTCTTGTAAAAACTTATTAAATTTTCTATGTTAAAATTTTTGTAGCTGTTCGTTATCTTAATTTTTCTAAAAAAAAAATGTTCGCATACCTAGATCACATAAGAAATATAACAAAATCAGGCCTATCTGTTAGAAATAAAACATTTTCCTTAATTTTGGAATAATAACTGCTTACATTATAATTATTATTATTAACAATTGTTAAGAAATAAAATAAAATAGTAGTCTATATTGTAAAATTTAATTTTCTACTACTTGTTTCTATGAATTAATTTATTATTAAGCCTATTAATTTTGGCGAATTTGTTATGATTATTTCACCGTTTCGAATATATCCGGAAATATCATTTTTTATAGGTTTTGAGCAGAAAAGTTAGCGTGACAGAAAGCGCGGATACAAGGGGGGGTAACTACCCCCCCTCTCATAAAAATATACTAATAATGTAAGCTAATAATACAAATTTTAAAATATAGTTGCATACTTTCAATCTGCATTCATACAGTGAATAAACTTAAATTAAAATAAGGGAATTCCCCGAAATTTCTTCAAAACATTTTAAATAAAAATAAATATAATTGAAAAAGCTAATATCGGTATCACGGGCTGAAGCCGGAATTTCATATATATTTTTTTTAATTTTTAATAAAAAATTCAAATTTTAAGCTAGGAAATCACTCAAAATTATGGCAAAATTAAAATTGTTTTAATAATCAACAAATAAAAATGTAAGTCATTTATTTCAAATAGTTTTACGGTTCAACGTACATTAATTTATATTTATAACAATTAAAACTTATTTTTATACTTATTTTAGCAAGTCCTTGTATGATATGTATCGTTTTGCATAAAAACAGTGATATTTATTTTCAATTTATTTTAATATAACGTTAACGAAATATACAAGTTCAAACGCTAACAAAATGTCACTAATAACAAAAATTATTAAACTTTAACAAATAAATATTTAAAAACGGCATCCTATCTAAACAAAAAAATAGTAATTTATCTTCAGTAGTTTATTTTATCAATGCCAATTCCACCTGTTCTTGATTCGTAATTAAAACAAAATGAAATGTATTAGGTATCCCATATTTATTCTTTAATTACAATAAAAAAATAAATCACGTTTTGAAAAATAAGTTTAACCATGTTAATGTTGTGGTAAAAATTGAAACTTAGACATATTTTAACAATTGTTTAAAAATGTGAGCTAGAAAGCAATAAATCTTCGTCAGATCAAAGATAAAACCTTTTCTAAATTCGCTAATATCACTAACCGTCGCTGTCGTATATTTCACGCTTACTTAAAAATTACCCTTTTTGTGGTACGCTAAATTTGGGTAAGCAAAGTCCAAATTTGGTTTCAATTCCAGAGAATATGGGCAACGCCACCGAATATCCTCCCACATGATTTGGATTTGTTGGTTTCTTTTCAATAGGCATACCAACCGTTGGGATTGTGAGTTCTGAACCAGTTGGTCTCCTAAAAACAAAATGTTACCTTACCTACCGACGGATATTTCGCGCAATACTTACGTTCCTCCAAAATCAACATAAAACAATCTCTGTAGAACTTCGTAAGTCAACAGGGTGACACCAAATTGGGGAGAAGAACGACACACTCGAGCTAGAAAACGGAAACATAGCAAATTTAAAACAAAATTCACTTGGACTTACCAATAGATCCTTTCCAAAATGCTCTGAAGCCTTCTTCTGCGTAAATTTTTTTCGTGGCGTCCCATACTCCGGAATAAGTTGTTTGCCCAGCTCGTGCAACAACTTGCAGACGAGTCTTAATTACATCTGCAGGTGTAACCAAAGACGCTGCCGGTATACCGGCAATGGCACCAGCAAATAACAATGTCAACGGATGATTGTATCCATTTTCGTCCGCCATGCTAGCTTTGGTGTGAGCATAAGCTGGAAAATAAATAGCACTGAAGGGGACGTCTCTTAGAAGGCACGCTTTTGCTCCTTTATATAAACCAAAAAGTCCTAAATCTTTAACAACTGACCACGCTCGCACTTTTTCACCTCCGGCAATTTCTCCTGCAACTTGTAGACGAATTTTCACAATTTCTAAAGGATTTGTAAAAATAACTTGAGAGCCGCCTGCCTAAAAGCATTTAGGTACTGAATTTATTTTTATTAAGTCGCAATTTTGATCATCTTACACAAGCGCCGGAAATCACTTCGCCGTAAAATTTAATATTTCCTTTCTTATCGTAAAATTTATCACGGACAAAATCGTTCACCTACGAAAATTAAATTAGAAGAAGAAAAAAAGAGATAGTTGCAGGTTTTACCGTTAATTTAATAGCTTTTTCTGGCGCTACGCCCATTAATTGAGGTACTAATCCACGATATAAGCCTAAAACGCCCTCATGTCGAATTACTTTTTTAAAGCAATCAATGCTATTTCTGTACATCAGTTCACCAATGAAGGAGCCGGACCGTTGATTTTGCATTCTCGTTTTAACCAAATCTATTGGATAAACGGCAGTCGCACCCACAGCTAAAATTTCGCAATAAATAAATTTTAGAGAAAAAAATTATTTAACTTGAACAAACCTCCTGCAATCGAACCCAAAACAAAACGGTAAGCACTCTCCAGAATGGAGGTGAGGGCGCTTCGATCGTCAGGACTCTGAAATATAGGAAAATTAAGGAAAATGTGACTCAGACGCTAATGGAGTACTTACGGAAACGGCTTTTAATTCGGCTAACCTCATTGTAATTTGCTTAAAATATTGCTCGGGAGCAATCGCACTTAAATCATTGTATATTATTTTCCTACAAAAATTTGATTGTAAATTATATTTATAAAAGGTCGAAACAGCACAAACCCGCGCCAGAAACCATTATCCTTAGTTAATATACTAACGCAGCAAAAATATAAAAAGGTATAAAATAATTTTTTTGAAAAGGGTTTCAATTTCCTTAAAATGAAATTCTTGTAGGTTTTAAACCAAACCACTGTTACACATTTTACGCCCGCTCTCGCCAATTTATTGTCAAGTGTTACTAAAATATATTTGGACACCTGTCACTTTCTTTGATATTTTAACCAACAAAAATTGATGTAACGCATTAAATAAGTGAATAGAGCTCAATGAGCGCCGATTGGATAAACACAATCATTTTTAGAAAAGTGAACTAAATCTTTTAATGATAAGCTAAACGTAACGTAAGAAACGTAATAACGTAAGAAAAAATCGGGGGGAGAAGAGCGATAACCTTGGAAGCTACTATCCAATAGGCCAAAGGATCAATAGATTCTTCAGGTCTTTCAGAGCTAGTTGCCGCTAAGTCGCTTTAAAGTTTTTGTGTTTTTCAGCCTCGTTTTACCTTTGCTCTTAAAATGCTTTTCTAATAAACTCAATCAAAATAATTTCCCATTTATAATAAATTTTAACGATGTGCAACTTCAGAATTTCATCTTATGAAGATTTTAATAAAAAAAATTTACGTAGTCTTAATATTATTAAATTGAACTAATAAAATCAAAAAACGGAATTAAATAAAAATACAACTTACCCCGATTGGTGTAGAATATCACATAATTGAAACAGTATATCAACTTCTAAGGGTGTCATTTGAGACATCGCCTGGGCCGAATGCATAAATTCCTCTTTGGTGACTTCTTGATGTCGATGACCACCAGTGCAATTTAAATAAATGCGTTTTACTAATTCCATATTATTTAATAGCGAATTAAATGCAATGAAATATGCAAAGCTTACTCTTCTACCACTTTGGCCACTACTAGCTGCCTGCACAACAATTTACTTGTAGAGCTAACAAATAATTCTTAAATTAATCCTAACTCTAGTTTTTACATTAGTGACCATCATTTTTCGAAAATTTTCAAAATTAAAAAACTACCCTCTCCCCACCTACACTTACCTCAACAAGGTGTGATTGGACTTGCTGTGTTAGCAAATGGCGTTTAATGCTAATCATAATATCTTGAAAATCCAGAACTGAAACAAACCCCGAACCGTTCTTGTCCGCCCTTCTAAACCCTTCGATTGCGTATTCTTCATGAAAATCATGTAAAAACTGACTGAATTCGTTATAGCTAATTACTCTCTTTTTATCACGACCAAAATACAATTCTATAAATGGGGAATCCATATTAAAAGGTATCGAACGATGCAAATCCGTTTTTCGCATTACCTCAGCGAATTCACCTGGAAAAATTCAAAATACAACAATAAAAATAGTAAATTATAAAAAGCTTACCAAAACTAACCAATCCATTTCCATTAGTATCAAATAGTTGAAAAGCGGTTTTATACAACGCATCTGGATAACAGAGCAAACCTTCAAACGCCTGAAATTCTGAAAACGAAATGAGCCCATCCTTGCTCGTGTCGACAATTCCGGCAAGCAATTTAAGCGACTCTTTGTTATAATTTTCGGCAGGAAATAGACCAAGATATTTTCTAATGAAGTCATCGTCGGTCATAAACTTTTCTCCATTTCTTTCTTGGGAAGCATATTTGTTGAAGACTTCCAATAGTTGTGCAGAACTTGCTCGTTTGAGGTAGCCAGCTGCCTGTTAAAAATTGTCAAGTTTAAAATTTGCTGGAATTGAATAATATTTTCTAGATTTTAAAATTACTATCCAGTGCATCCCAACGTGGGGCAATAGAGAACATAAAAAAAATTTGAAAGGTTTCGAATTGTCGGAATATCCAAAAATTCAAGTTTTGTTTTATTTTTGTGTCGTCTCATAACTGGAATTTAAATATGACACAACTAGCGCAGTGTCGTAATTTTGTTTATCTGGGTAAATAGGAAGAAGGAGCGGGGGGGGGGGAATAAAAGTTGAATATTGGTCTATTAGGAGCAAAAGTAGAACTTTACATGGCGAATCCTAAAGGTACTCTTGTTATTAATGTAACACTCTAATATTTTCAAAAAAAACTGATGACCAATTAATGAAGAGAAAAAGAATTTTCTATCTAGGTCAGATATAAAAGAGATTGAGAATGTTTGTCAATTATTGCAAACACTGTTTATTCACGATCAGCTGTAAGTAGTAAATCAGCAGTGCAGTGTAAACTTGCAGCTATAAAAAATGTAATTCCAGATCTTTATTGAATGGATAAAATTCAGGAAACCGATATTTTTACCATTTTTTTTATTAATCTGGTCTGGAAAACAAATTCAATTTTAAAAAAATACTCAGGTGATAAATTCAAATTTATTGAAACTGAAAATGTTAATTAATTAATTAGTTAATTGGCTTACTTATACAGATTTATTTATTATAAAATTAAATTTAAATTGGATATGGGACGTTAGCTTACAGCATCATAGCACTTAGAAAAAAACACACTTGAATGATTCAAAATTTGCAAGCATCACACAACTTCACAAACTTCTTGTATGGCCAAAACAGAAATGCAACACTAACCTCGGCATCGTCAACATTAATTTTCTTGACTTTCTTTGACATTTTCTATACAATTTGCGATTTACAAGATCTTACACTGTAGTTGCAATCGTTTTATTGTAAAACTAAAAAAAGAATCCAACTAGGACACCACAATATATCGAAATGACCGGATCAGCAGCGCAGTTAAAAATAGTCAGTTAAAACGTTAACGTAAACGTTCGTACGCACATTTCCATAAACTTCGAATAAATTGTTATTTTTAATTTTTGCAATAACGAAACTATTATAAATGTGTTTATTATAAAACCAGGAAAATGCATTTTGATTGATTATTGCAATTTTATCCAAGTAACAAATCAATCTCAAGTGTCAGAATATCGTGGAAAACAAACCCAAAATAAAGTTATTTTTTGAAATAACGGCAACTTGATTATGAAAAATGAAATGACGCAAGTAACTTCGATTTTGCTCGATTCAAAAATGCATTGGCAGGTGAGTGTATTTTTATTGCACATTACATAAGTTGATTCCATTGCAAATTATAAAATTAGTGGAAAGCTATGGATTTGAAAACGATTATCGATGATAGATTTGTTATAAATACAATTTTTTTTGAATCTTATCCAATAACATAAAAGATAAGCGATTCTCAATCACTGATAGAATTCCTTGTTTTTTTTCTATTTTTGTTATCATGTTTATTTCTCGTGTAGCTCATGTTCTATTTAATTTTAATTAACACTCATCTATTTATTCTTACAATCAACGTATAGTAATATGTACTTGTCAGTTTTATGTATTTAGTTGTAATTTATGTGATATAAAATTATGTTCGCGTCCTTATCTAAACAAAAACAATCAAAAGTTGCGGTTATTCGCAGTGAAGCTATTAAAAGCTGATCGGGTCGAAAAATTTTAATCTGTAGAATAAATTTAATTCTGGATTTATAGGATTGTTTTTAAAAATCCAGTAAATTGTCAGTATCTATACCCAATTAACAAAAAAAGAAAAACAAGGGGACCATCCAAATTCTACGCTTCCGAATAATAAATAATAAATAAATAATAAAATTTGCGGAATATCCAGTAGTTTTTCGAAAATTACAATTTCATAGCCGTTGGATCCGAGATCAGAAGGGCTCGGAACGCCCGACCGAATGGAGGGTGCGTAGGGCGTGGCTAAATTCATTAAAAACATCCCCTGGAGGGCACGGAACTCGAAAAATGACGAAATTCGAAGGCTGGAATCCGAGACTTGCCAATGTCAGGGGCAGGGAAAACCTGTGTGACTAGAACGATGTTATCACTACAACGGCATGCTCTTGAATGAAAACGCTCTCTCCCTACCTATTGTTTGTAAACAGAATGTTTGTATTTTTGGAGCAAAATAAAATAAAATAAGCTAGATAATTTTTAGATAAATTTTAGAAAAGTCACTATCAATAATAGGTATGTTTCATTGAATGATTTACAGTTAAGTGGCATATTGTTTTCTTTTTAAGTAATTTTTTACTGCTAATAGTAGAAGTTATTAGAAAAGGTTCAAGCTCCATTAGATACACTGGTCAATCTGAGTTAATTGAACGGGAAAAATATTGTATTCCATGAAATCTAAACCACAACATTTGTACAATATAATTTAAAAAATAAATTGAACCTTTACGATATGCTCTCCAAACAATTTATTACAATAAATAAAACCGGAAGTATATAAATCTACCAGCTATGTTAAAAGAATTGAATAATCATTTTCAAAGGAAATAAATAAAAAAAATTAAATCGAGACCGGGTAATATGAAAAATTAAAACAAAAAATCAAAATTTTGATAATTTTTGCAATTTTTGATTTTTGAAATTTGTTATTTGAAAAATCTATTTATTATTTTTTTGGATTTTTAACTTGAACCTGAAATTCTTTATACAATTTTGAAAAAATTATAATATAAATTATCTCTCTCCAGTCCTACAAAAAAAATGTTTATGTTAGATATCAAAATGATAAATAATGTTGGGAAAATAATAAATTGTAGAAACAGTCTACAAAATAACAAGGGGTCGGTTATAAATGAAACGAAATTTGCTATAAAATAATTTTGAATTTTTTCTATGATAAATTAGTTGTTTAGAAATTCGAGTAGTTACTGACAGATTTGCTTGCTTGGCTTTTGACCTTGCTAGTGATTCCGGTCACGCTTTGTATATTTATTAATGGTATTCGGTGCTACCATTCAAGCACCTGTCAATTTGTCATTTAAATTTATTGTTTCGCCTAGCTCCTGTTGTGTAAATTTAAGAATCAAAACTGTCCGAGTAGATTACTGCTCATTGATTGGTGGAGAGATTTTATGAATAAGTGGGAATAATGCTCCACATTGTTTCCTACTAATATTATGAATTTTGATAATTTTGCACTGTTTTTATTGTGTTATTAAGAAATATGCAAAAAAAACAAAACACAGGATAATACTTGCATCCTGTATTGATATTTTCAGTATTATTTTATCAAATATTAAAAACTTCCTACGGGTGGTCCTTTCTTGCCCACGAATTTAAATATAATTAATTCAGGGGGTCCTTTAAGCCAAAACTTATACATACTGCATTGGTAAAATTTATATAATTATGATATAATTAAAAAATCTAGAACAAACTCTATTTAACTAAAAATAGCGTTGTTTTTATCCAACTTTTTCTATCTCGTAGAGGTCACGTACAGTTCACGTGGAATAAAATGATAAAACTATTTCTCAATTGATAACCATGCATATGACTGGTTTCAGTTTACAAAAAAATGTGAGGTAAAAATTTAAAATTGTATAATTGGCCATCATCAGGCATCATTATTTAAATATCGAAATATTACAGGAAGTTGATAATTATTTAATAATTAGGATAATAAACCGGCCGACAATAAATAAACCGCACGTTCCTCTATATTAATTTTAATTTAAAAACTAAACAAAAAGTACAATATTTACAAATTTTTCTTTAACGACTTTTTTTCTTTAATATTAAACGTCTTTCCTGTATAAATTAATATTAATTACAAATCGTTATGCAATTCTACACATTTTTATGAATATGTTAACATTCATAGAATCGTTCACATCGACCAATTTAAAAACGTGGATATTAAAATTTTCAAAAAGGGGGCGGGGCCGCGACATTCGAAAAACATTTGAAATGTAAAACAAATTTTTTTTGAAGGGGCGGATGTTTTAAAAGCGGGATTGTATTTTTTATTTATGGTTAAACAAATGTCATTGTAATAATAAACAAGGAAAACGTGACTTACCCACCTCTTGACAATACACCTTGGTCCCTAACAAACCACTATATATGTTAAAATTCGAGTTCATTCCTGATTTTTCTTCACCAAATTACTAATATACACTTTTTTGAAATCTAAAGTTAACTTTGTAAAAATATCAATTTGAATTTTATGTGTAAAACACCATTTGCGTATACCGTGTTTCTTTTCACAGTGGGCTGTGGCATACCATGAGATAATACCAAGGTTATTAGTGACATCCGTAAATCGCAAAATATAACCAAAGTGTCTGCAAGAACCATCTACCAACCAGAAGCGACATTACAGCAATGCAAAAAGCCGCGCGTTTTAAAATATTGTTTTTTTTTTTTGGAATTTTCAAAATAAAATTAATAGTAGAATTTTTGTATTTACCCGATTTCGTTTGGATTGAATCATTTCTACTAGTTATGTGTCAACAATACGATGATCAACTATCATTTACCTTGAATTTCTATATCGATTTCTGTTTATTCATTTGGAATTTTCACCTGAAAATAATATTATATTAACAACAAGTATCACGATTACAGTGGAACGAATGATTTTTTTATGATTAATTTTTATTTTACGTTCGTTTTATACACATACTGGCGCCGAACCACGTTGAAGCAGACATCTGCTGGCGAAATTGCGCCATTAGCGCAAAGAGTGCGCACAAATCCCCAAATTCAAATTCTCATCTGTTCTCCTATTTGTTATCATACTTGTATAGTGCATTGTAGTTATGTGAATCCACTTTAACTTTTATTATTTGTTTATAGAAAATTATTTGGTTTATTAAGTTAAATGAAAAGTAATAATAACACAAGATGGCAGAAAGTGATAGCAAGTCTAAAGCAGGTCTAGCCAATGAGGTAATTGTAAAATAAAATATCAATACATTTTACTTACCCACCTACTAAAATATCTAACCTAAATTTTGCTTTTTCAGGATTTCCTTTTAAGGCACGTTGATATATCACTGTTGGAATCGGAAAAACGTACAAACGGCGCACTCAATTTTCGTGATTATTATACAGTATATCTATTAGAAATGAAGTATGTATCAATGTTTATCAATATTTTTTATCTAATACTTTCATGATTGCTGATGACATAATCTAGAAAAATATATTGAATTGCTTACTGTACCTTAATAATTAGCACTAGAGTAATTTTCACTGTTAGTTTTAGTATTGCTTGAGATTTAATGAATGATTGACCATACAATAGCAGTAAACACAATTGAATTTAAATTGGAAGATGTGCAAAGTTCATTTAAATAAAACTAGTTTAGTTAAAACATGTATTTCTGCAAAAAGTTTATCTACAAATTTAGTTGCTTTATAAACCAGTCCAAATATATTTTACTTATTTTTGAATGGGGTATTTTTGGACGTGGGGCATATTTACACAATGTACTGATTAAAATTCTAATTAAAACTGCCCAAGTTAGTTACACAGGTTTTCCAATTAATGTTAGTTGCCGTTGAAAGCTTAAATCATGGCAATCTAAATTTTTCTAGTATCAAAGAAACAAAATGTAAATATGAAGTCAAAAAGAACTGATTTAAATTTAACACTGAAAATTTTTTTTATTATAGTTTTGTTACAGAAACAAACGTTTTTGCAGATGCAACAAAGATTTTTTGTTTCCAAAAACATATTTATTCATTTAACAAATAATATTTGTTGGAAGAACAATTTTTTTTCTCTGTGTGCAGATTGAAACCGTTTGCTATATCTCGTATTTTGTAGGTATTTTTATTGATAGTTCTTATGAAAATATTTTGATTATAAATTGTGTCAAATTGGGAAGCATTGGGCGGCTTAAACTTTAATATCATAATATAATTATCTAATGTATTGTAATATTTTTAATGTATAATATTTATACGTAAAATCAGCTATTTGTTTATGAAAAAAACAATTAGTTAAATTTATTAATTGCGTTTAGTTAAGCGTAAAAAATGAATTCTAATTCCAAAAATAAATCCAAGTGGAATTCGTAATTTTATAAAATAATTGGTAGTTTCTCCAAATCCAAAACGTAAAGCTTCTCTTGGCGAAAATTTCAGAGAAGCCACAGAAAATACTCCTGCTCAGAATGAAACGGCACTAAAGTAGTACTTTAACGCCGGCGGAGCTAAAAGTAGTTTAAATGATTGCCCTTGGTACTGTACCTACCAAAGTTGACACTGTGACTGTGTCAACACTGTCGATTTGCGATTTATTGCTGACAAATGGATTATTAAAAACTGCATTTGCTCTCTATAACGATTTTTTTTAAAATTAAACTAACAACAATATTACGGCTGACTAACTCCACTGGCAGTCACATCAAATTGCTACTACGACCACAATCGCAATGTTTTAATTCTCAAAGTAGTAATAATGAAATATTGTCCAGTCATAATTCGTACTTTCATTCCAACGGTTTTTCATACACATTCTTAATCAAATTAGACACAACAACGAACCAATTAACGTACATAGACATTTTTATGGTTTAATAACCTCATTAGAACAAATAATGATTCATTTGCAAATGAAATTTTAATTGCGAAATTTTTTCTAAGAATAAGTAGTGCAGAAGACTCCAATTTTATATTTTTTTAGGGTAACCGATCCAGAATTAAATGAAAAAATCTCAAATTTAACGACCGTTTGGCGACGTTATACTGAATTTGAGCAACTACACAATTATTTACAACTTACCTATCCCTACGTAGTAATTCCGCCCCTACCAGAAAAAAAAGTATTATATGGGTGGCAAAAGGTATCGAACGATACCTTTGATCCTGATTTTATTGATCGAAGACGTGCAGGGTTGGAAACTTTTCTATTACGCATTGCCTCGCATAGTATTTTAAGTAGAGATAAATACTTTTTACAATTTTTGCAACAAGAAGATGCTTGGAGAGAAGCTTACAAAACTAACGGTGCATATTCTGACTTTTTGCTGTAACTGCGTGTTGTAATTATTATTTTTTAGGGTATCTACAAACTGTAGAAAATAAGTTCAAAAGTCTTGAAGTCGTAGTTCGACTCCGGAAATGTGATCCAAGATTTCAAGCAATTAAAGATTATAGTTACAATTTACAAACTCACTTAAGCAATTTACTCAAAATAAGATCGCGGATCGCGGAACGACAGTATACGATTCATAAACTTCATTCAAATTATGGAAGAGTGTTTAGCGAATGGAGTGCTGTGGAGAACGAGATGGGAGATGCTTTGCAAAGAATGGGCCATTATTTAGATTCTTTATCTTCGAGTATTGACGCAACTCTAGAGGACGAGGAGTTACTGGCAGATCAGCTGAAGGAGTATCTCTTCTTTACCGGAGCGTTGCAAAACGTATGCAAGCATAAGGAGATTCTTCAGCTGCAAGTCGAAAGTGCCGAAGGAAATGTTATGTCTAAGAGTTTGGAAAAGTCGAAAGCCCAGCAAGGGAAGCTGGGGATAATGTCCCGACTGTTCGGCGCCGTGGACACAGATGAAGTAAGGGAGCTACGGGTTAATTTATTAGATAAACAGATTCAGGACGGAACCGAGGCAGTTTCTAGCACTAAGAACGAATTGGAGTAAGTTGCTTTTCGGTGTTGTCGAAATAATTTTCATTTTTATTTCAAAGGGAATTTTGCACCAAATCTCTGAAAGATATAGATAGGTTCCAAAATCAAAAGGTAACTGATTTGAAGGAAACCTTAGCTGCATTCGCAATTTTGCAACTGAAAACTGCTAAAAAGGTAAGAAGCAGGCATTTTTGTACTGGGGATTGTTTATTTTGGGAAACTTTGTTTTAGGGACTACAAACTTGGATACAAGTCAGAGATTGTCTACAAAGTATTCCATAAATTTTGTGATAAACAGGCATATTTTGTTTAACAATAAATTTCACTGTTTAATATGTTAATGCTTTTCTATTTATTTATGATGTGATGAATTTATTACTCGTTTTTTTCATATTATCACACTGTGTACATGATAATGGTAAATACATTTATTGTGAACTTTATGAGTACTTATATGTGCATTTATTAAGTTGTTAACGCAAAAATAAACATTGAAAAGCCGTGTTTGGGTTTATTAATTCAATTTTTATCACACATAATCTGCGTGGTCCTAAAATAAAAACTACGTAGTTTTTGTTTGGTCGCTATGCTAAATATAATAATTTTATTACTGCGGAATACCTGAAGAACAGCATCACTGTTCCAATATTTATAAGAAATTCCCAAAAAGCTATGTTTGACCATGAAGTTGCTCATTGGGTTTGAAGGTAAGTCGAAGAGTAACCAACATCTTGCAGCCAAATCCTTGTTGGCTTGGTTTTCCTTCCAATAAAGTAAGTATTGGAATTGGGAGACATTCAGGAAAAAATATTACGTCTTGCAAAATTTTATCCTTCCAAAATCAAATTTACGTAAGTATAAAGTTAAAAAGTTCAAAGACTTTTGATAAGCTCCTTGTCGAGTAAATAATCACTTTTAAATATAAACACATGTAGTTTGGCTTCCTGGATTCTTCTGACGGCAATAAAAATGGAGTAGTTAAATTTTATTTACCCATCGGGTTTAATGGATAATATTAAAAGTTTCCTTAGAAAGCAATCACCCAATCTCGAAAGGAATCGACGACATAAATTTTAAATTATGGAAAAATTTTTCTGATATCGATAATAATATGTACCTAGGTATGCAATAATCCGTTATAACTTCCGAGTTTTTTCTAACTTTACAATGTCTATTAAAATTACAGGATTATTGACTTCATCTAAAGACACGTCACATTTTCATTCTAGGGCTAATAAATAATTTCATAGAAGGTTTATCTGGTCTGGTATTGTCATGTACACCGTCACTTTGTTCTCATACTTTGTATTTGAACTTGCTATTGACAAAAATGGGTGACGAAAAAAAGAGTTCTTATACATTTTTAGGATTATATGTAACCTTTTGTGGGTTCCTAATATTTTGGTTAATAAAGAAGTATTATAATGGGCGAAGACAAATCAACATGGCTTTTGAAGTTATTAGCCGACAGCTTCAAGAGATGCAAGACCGATTGGGTATAGATCCGGAAGAAGATTTAGCTATAACGGAAAATGGCCAAGAAGTTCCTGCGATAATTGAGGAGATTGGTACGGAAAAGTGCAAGGATCTTTGAGGTGGTTTTTTGAAATTATTAAACTCGGAGATATTGATTAATAAGTTTCGGTTATGATATTTCCGTTTTATTTGTATCCGTCGGAATTTAGTTGCTACGGACAATTTTTATAAAATGATAAGTATTTGTTTTGGTTAAGAAAGAATAGGTGTTTAAAACCGCAATGCGTTTTCAAAAAGTATCTGTCGATGTTTGGAAAGTAATATTTTATTCGGGTTCGTGTCTGGTACTTGCCTTTGTTGCCTGGGTATTCTTAAAACTTGTTTATGCGTGCTTTTGGTTACCTGGGCATCTTCAACGAGAAGAAATAGAAATGGAAGAGCAGCTGCAGCAATGCGATTATGAAGAAACCGACGAAATTGAAACCAACGACGACAAATTGAAGAAAAATTAATAATTGGATTGTAATTTTGTAATATACTTTTTGTACAGTAGTTTTATATAGCGAAAACTTAAAGCACTTCATGTTTGTTTATAAATAATAAACTGTTACCAGATAGTTGTCTTACTTTTAATTGGATCGAACCCCATCGACCTTTTTTTTACTTCAAGGCTTATAAATAATTTGAAAATCAAAAGTACTACTCACAAAAAGTGTAAGTGATAAAAATAGTTATTTAGAGTAAATATCGAACCAAATCCAACATCCCCTGTTTGCTACTAGTAACAGGTCAGCCATGTTTTCTGACGTCATTAGTTAAGGGTGAATCGTGCCGGGGAATGTATTAATTTTTACGTGGCTCTCCAAAACGCTATTTTAATTTGTAAATGATTATTTAATAAAGATACACATGTTTGCTAATGTTCGCAATGTAGCATTTTGAAAAAATGAAGTTATTTTTTTATCATTTATATTGGTCGAAAAGTAAAATGTGGCCATTCCCGGTGTTTTAGCGTACAATTAATTGAAACGAGTAACGTAAATAGGGTTGTGATATTAATTGAAATAATTAAATAACAAGTAATGGCAAGATAAGTGGGCAAAAAACATTGTTATCGAAAAAGCGCGTCAAAATTATGCTCAGTTCAGTGTGATATTTTTTGATTGATTCGTCAGTTAAATTTTAATATGTTCGGTAGTTAGAAATTCAATATCGATTTATTAGTTTATGTTTTATTTAAATCCTTTTTAATAAACTGATTGAAACTGGGAGCAATACAAGGAGTTTCTGGACGCCATCGTTGTCAACGTGGGTGGATTAAGAGCTTCAGAAATTTATCGGATGAAGATTGCGCTTTATGTATCGGCTTAATGTAAGTTTAAAAATAATACTAAATGTTTTTTTTAAACACAAATATTTCAGCCAATTCTTGATAATTTTTTGTGCATGTTTAAATATCGATTAGTCGGCTTTGGTTGCTGTTTGTTGCTTTCGTGTCAATTTTTATGTTCAAAAATAATATCCCAGTTTAAAATTATTATGTTTATTATTTTACATGGGTAATGGCTAATAATGACATAATAAGCCACTGTTTCAGCTATTTCAACTTTTTAATGTAGGGAAGTGATAACCTCTCAAGTTTTGAAACTTTAACCTTCATAAATATTTTTACACGACAGATATTATCTTTTTTTGTATAAAATAACTTGAAAGTTAAAGGTTTTACGAAAGAACCTGTTTATTATATATACATAGGTGCCCATTCTTAAGGGAGGATAACAATGCCTTTGTTGAGTTGTTATAGGTCGTAAAGTACTCTTCAAAAAGATAGTCTTATAGCTGTTAGTCGATGTATCCATCATTTAGAAATTTCAAATTTTTGAACAGGAAGTATATTTTTCAATTAATAGTAAAACTTAAATTTTGGAAATAAAGTCCAAAAAGCAGTTTATAATCAGTAAATATTTCAAAATTTAGAGGCTTCAGGCCGAGCTTAGCACTGAAAACTGGTAAAAGTTTCAGAATTGAAGAAAATTATTCTATACTAAATCAAATTAATATTTTTTCATCATGTACATTTGCATTAATCAAAAACTGCGTTCCATGCTGGCTGGCAATCCTGAACTGAAAGTAATCTGTGTTTATCTAATTTATGACGATTATAAAATTCTTCCGATAAGAAAAATTTAAAAAGGTTTCCAGATATCGAGAGTTAACTGAACATGTCATTCCAATGCTACCTCTTTATTCATTGATTTGTATATACATAGTGTATTCTCAAGAGCCTTAAAATACTCTTAAATAAATACGTCCGGGATGTAATCTGGACGGAATGGAATAAATGAACCCACACAGAACAGACCTGTAATCAAATAACAGAATTAAACTTTGGTATTTTTAGGTTTATTTCCTTTCCAAGTCTAGTACTTTCAAGCTTTCAGTTCAAAGCACACTGAAGAAGGTTAAAAATATATCAAAGAAAATCAGTAGATTTTCATACAAGGGCAAAATATTCCCAGATCTTGTTCACAAAAATTCTTCTGCGGTTTACTCTTCGATCAAACTTAATCTCATAAAAATTTTATGACTGTCTAACTTTTACGTTTGTAGGGAACTTCAGAACATGTTCCATAAATAGCTATTTGATGAACTTCTATCATTTTGAATTATTGTAATTAACATTTTATGCTTTTCCGGTGGATGCAAATTTTCAAAGGAAGTTAATCTGGTTGTACCTTCGTAACCTCAATAGTATAGCTAGAAGAATGTAAAAATTATCTTACAGCTATTTTTCTGTTATGTAAGTAGCAAATTTATTAAAATTAAACAAAATTAAACTTAATTAGACATCTAACTATGTATGAAAAATTATGATAAATTAACTAAAGTCTCAAATAGTATCGTCGAAGAATTTTAATTAATGTAAGGTCAATATAAAATATTGGAGTGGTCAAAATGCTGTTTTACGCACGCAAATTCTGAAATTGCAAATTCTACACCCGGGCTCATAGGAATGGAATAAAATTAAAATAATAGTAGTAGTAATATGCGATTGCAATTTATGTTCTAAAATTCTATATTATAAACAATAGGATCTGCAATTTTAAAATAACTTGCATAAGTTACTTAAGTAAACAATTCTTGATTAATTCAACGAATTTGAAATATTATGACACATTTGATTAAAGTTTTAGTCAAACATTGAAATACATGTCCAGTACTGTAATTACAGATTTTAATACTATTTTGATTGATAATTCAAAAAATAAATTACTTCATAAGTGCTAGTTTTCATAAACTGAACATAATTTGTCAAAATCTACGAATTATATTAGTTTGTTCAGTTTTTGGAAAAGTTGTAATTGCAATTCTGGCATATAATATGGAAACAGAATTTTCTTTTGTGGAGAATGGCAAAGAAAATGAAGACGTAGTTGATTGTACGTCTGAAAAGATTAAAATGAAATGATCTCAATATAAGAAAATAATATAACAAAGTGTTGAGAAAGTTAAGGAGGAGTTTTTAGGCCTATTTTCACGTTTTGTTATAAACAAATGAATGCTGTTATTCATAATCAGATACTTAAGTAGAAAATAATTATCACAAATTGGCATTTGATCAAAATGAGTTAAGATTTTCCACTTGGCTGTGCAAATGACTTTTCAGTTTACCAAACCTTTATTTACGTTAAGCAATAAATCAATAATTATATTGAATAAATTATATTTTTAATAATAAATTTTGTCATTAATTATATCCCAAATAAATATGATAAAAATGTTAATAAAGTAGACAAATTATTAGTAATCGATCAATGTGATTTACATACTTTTTGTGCTGCTTGAGAACAGTCGGACCAACAGACTTTCATTGAAAACTTACTGCTAATCTGTGTTCAATAAAATAATTTGGGTACCATAATTAAATAATATATCGGGCTCCTTGCATAACAAAATGAGATTTGTAGGTTTATAGAATAATTGTTTAATTATTTGTTGGTATGTACTAAAAAACTAATTTATTATATTTTTATGGACCTAACCAACCAGTAATTAAATAAAACTTATTTGTGTTAAATTTACCTAATTACGGTACTACTATGTTGTTTATTATTGCGAAGTTTTAACTGTACTTGTCATAATAATAAACTCGAGATATTAGAAAGTCTAGCTTTTGAACGTGATTATTTTTTTTTTTTTGAAAATATAACCGACTATTTTGAACTTTTTAATTTCTCCCCAGAAAATTATTAACCGTTGAGAAATCGTGGACTTCGTTAATCTTCGTGCTGGTAAAGAAAGAGAAAGCTTTTGGAAAATTGAGCTATTGTTGCCTGATGGCCGTTATTCTTTTTGACTATTATGCTAATGTTTAGATATTTCTGAAATATCGATTTAAAAAAAAATTAATCCACCTGTTTTCATTGGATAGATTCGTGAAACCTCGATGTTCGACAGCAACTTCGTGGACAGCGGCGCCTTGTGCACACTTGGTGCATCAGTAGTTACCTAGTGCTTCGGAGTCGCGTACTACCGGGCTGTATGCTCCAGGTTCATCGACCAAAAGTTAAAAATATGTTATTGTGAATTAAATACTTTTTAGTGAGGGTAGTTTTAATTAATATAATGAAGCCTCCTCTAAGGCTTGCATTTTTTCGAATTTATTGCATTTCCTATGCATGACTTTCCAAATCTGAAGACTAAATTAGTGCTTCTTTGTTGATTTATGTTTCTAGTCAACTGTAATATGAAATTAGAGCCTTCTGTATGCAATTCTAAAAGAGTATCTGTACACAGCTTGGAGGTTGGCCAGATGAAGGAGGCATGGTATGTGAAAATGTAAGTTTTGTTATTTAATTTACATTCAATTTGATTTCTAACACTAACAATTGATGAAACCCTATACGTAAATTAATAACAAACTTACTAGAAAAAAATCCGTAGTTTTTTTTTCTAGTTAAAAATCCCAAAATTCAGTTTGAGAAATTTTTCGCACGGATAGAGAGTACGGAATTATGTCAGTGCATTAAATGATTATTAGAAAATCAATATGGGAATAGTTTTAATTGTTGCACAGAACTAACAATTTTCGTAATTAAATAATTACGTTTTTAAGACGTTCTCACACGTATAATTTGAGTGTATCTCATTCGTAGGATGTTCTACTTTTATTATATTATTTTCGATTCTGTTTAGACTGTTCAACGACCTATAGAAAAATAGCTTTTCAATTAAAATCGTTTTACCTACGATTTACGAGCTTTAAAACAAAAGCTTGCGGGTTCAATGACAGCTTTAACTCGAGAATTTGAATGTATAATTAACCGACAAAACTAGATTTTCCGTTAAAATATAAAATTATCATTTTAACGTTAAATTTGCTAAAACGGTTCGTCAAAATTCAAAAATACCGCCGATTTCAAAATCAGAACGATTTCTTTAGGAAATTCTATGAGAATATTATTCTGAAATTGGAACGAGTAATTTTGAAACATCAAAAGCTTTGAAAGTGTTACAGAATTGATTTGCTAATTAGGCCCAAAATTACACATTCTACTGATGCCGAACAATGAATTCGACGTATTTTGTTGTTAAATCCTATAGAGCAGTCTATGTTATTATTTTTTCTACAATTTGGTTACTCACATCCTGTTTTTGGTAAAATTATTTAATTTCCACCTGCATCAAGCCGAAATAATTGAGCGTTTATTTATAAACTAAAATTAATAATAATTTTGATTATTATTCTGGGGATGCACTATCATAAATGTTTATTGTTTTATTATTCTTAGTTTATCTATTAATTTGTTCTCGAGTTGAAGGAACTGAATATCCTGTGGTTATTGAATTTGTCGATTAGTTTTATGATATAAGTACTGTTATTGTTAACTAAATAAATAAATAAAAGATATCAATGAAGAACATCATAATTAGTCAGCCATCGACATCAAAAACTCATGATAGATACCAAGCTGGCGCCCGAGAGAATCTCCGAACTTCAAAAACTGAATAAAACCGAAAGCGTCGTTTGTTCAATCCAAATTTTAATTAAACTTTCTAGTAATTACATATTAATAAATTGAACGCATTAATTGTATATTTCCTTCATTATATTCTATCGCCAAGTTTTTCGAAAGGTTGCAGAATTACATAAGTGATTTTTTTTCTTCACTTTAACACCTTTACGAGTCTTATTGAGAAACTTTCTCTTCATTTTTAATATTCATAAACAACTTTTGATTTACGATTAATTTGACAGAAATGAAATAGAATGAAGAAACCTACTTGCAGACATCAATTATTATTCTTCAAAATTGTTACAACTGGATAAACTTTCTTCTTTTTTTCTAATGTTAAATTTGATTTTTGAAATGATCCAATTTAGATAATATTATTTTAAGAAGGCAAAGCTTTTAGGGAATCAACCAATTTCATTACCTCAATCATTACGAACAGGTAATGTAATTTGTATTGTTGATTTACTAAAACAATATTCGTAAAGATAACAGTGATAGTATAATAAAATAAACATAAAGCATATTCATTATAAACGACGATAAAGACCAATTTCGTTATAAAATAGATTGAACATTGCCCGATGTTATATCAGTGAACATTGCAATGGATAATAATAAAACCAGTAGCAATCGCAATAATTTATTTTGCTTTTGTTGATACCAAGCTAAACAGCTCTTTAATTAAAAATATATGTGTCCCTTGGAATACCATAATATTATATAGTGGAAAGCAGACACACCTCGTGTATAAAAATAATCTAGCATCACAGACAAAAAATATTGATGAATCAAAGAACGAAGCTTATCTGTTCAGCAGGAGCTTTCTGCGTTGTTGAGTGCTGTCATCTTTGAAGTGGCGGAAATTGTGTCTGCCTATTTTTGATCGCACAATAAAACTACTAACTGGAATTAAATTGTACTCGAGGATCGAAAACTGAATAAAGAAAAGAGACTGCATCTTGAAAAATTCTTCAACTTGTTGACTTGCCTGGTGACAACCATCAACCAAAATTAGGTTCAGCAGGTGTGAAATTATCCTAGCGTACAATTTTCATTGTGCATCCTTTGCTTTCACCATTTATTGCATTAGGTAAAATTTTGATCACCTTGTATGATTTAAGATTAACATTAATTTTTATATTTCTGCAATATAATGTTAAATTTCGCCAGATAATTTGATAAATATCCTTTTTAGTTTATGAATTCGTGCATAACAAGCTTTTAAAGGATGAAATTAATTTTAAACCATGGAATGCTAGCACGCAAACCTTTATTTGAAAGGGTATAATATAATAATATTATCAGATATCCGCAAAATGTTTGCAGTATAATTTAGCCACACAGGATGGCTGTGCGATTAAACTGTATACTCCTTGAAAGGTCAATTTAGTTAACAATCAAAGGACATTTTTTCAAATTCCATAGTACACTTGAGCTATAAAATTTAATCAGGAAAATCAGCCACACTTTGAATTTTGAAATAGCAACCTTAAAACTGAACATAATTAAATTCAAAATTATCAAACCTATACGTGATAAATTGTGTAAAAAATTTACATGCAATTGAAGTTCTAATCAATATGCACGTGCTATTAGTAATTAATGAGAACGTGTGATCAATTATTATTGATCATGCAAAATTTGTATCACTGGCATGTTATTCGAAGAATGTGGAAAACAAAGAAATTTAACATGCAGTATATGATCAAGTTGCAAATGCAGGAAGTATTTGGAGATCTTGAAATTCAATAAACATAGCGCGTCAAATTGGTAATGCCAGGCATATCTAGCAGTGCTGACTAATTTTTGTGCATATTAATGCAGAGAAGAAAAGAATTTATCAAAATGGAATGTGAATAAACTTCAGTGCACTTATAAAGTTTTTGTAGATTTGCTAATTCTGAACCTGTACCGTAAACAATAAAACTGTCAACAACCCACTGAATTGGTACCGAGATTGATGAAAATTTTATCTTTGGATAAAAATCTTGGTGGTACGATTAGTATCGTAGGTTTTTGTTTTAAATTAATTTTGAACCTCGGCGTTTACACTTTCGTTATTTGTTCTATTATAGAGCCAATATAAAATATACGAAATATTTCAAAATATTTTCTAATAATGTAGAAGTCAAAATAAACTATATCACCAATGAAAGGAAGTGTAAACCATTACGCAGTGAGCCGAAAGGATAAATGACCCAGGTGGAAAAACGTATGTTTACGATTTTATGATTATTATTATTACATTAAGCATCCTTAACAACTGTGGTCATTGCGCCTATCCAACAGGCTGATGCGGAATTCGAACCCAGTCGCTTACGTTTTCAAAATCCTTTTCTCAAAATTCAGACATACTGAGTATGTTCACTTTGCCATCCAAATTGATTTTCTTCCATTCTTCCATTAGAATAACCGATTTTCTCCAAATGATAAAGCACAACTACACACTACACCATACGCCCATGTCAGGTATAACTGTTCTGGCTGACATGACATGCATGGCACGTGTTTGTGTTCTTTTCACAGTTTACCAGAAATTTATGCTTATTTTATTGTTAGTTTTTACATTTCGACTTTGTGAATGTAAACAAACTATAAATTTAAAAGAATGCAACTGAGAATTTTAATTAAAAACTTTCGAAACTTAGCTAGTCCTCTCTTTTCTCTTTCTCTCTCAAAGGTTTTGGCAAGACTGCTTTTTTGTTTTGCAAAAAGTGTATTGCATTAGTTGTAATTTTATAGAGCTTGTTGCACCTTGCGTCTTTAGGCAGTAGTCCAAATTTTGTAAATAATAGTAGGATCAGTGATCCCGGAAAAGGCTACCTACTTTAGTAAACACCAATCATGAAAATGAAACGCAATAATGCTTTATAAATGATACATATTAACATGGATGTCTCTAGTCAATATGTTTCGTGTCGGCCTGCTTTTCAATATTTTTTACATTTAGAATAGGTAGTCTGGTTTGTAGGGCAATGAACTCTGACTGCGTTGAGGACGACTTTATCATGAGAACTTGCACGACCTTAGCAACATATAGTCCGAAGTGTATCATACTAAATTCATGTACATAACAACATTAAAACTATAATTACACACCATGTGCGTTAGATGTAACAAGTCAACACACTTTGGGAAAAAAATTAACCTAATGTAATTGCCATGTGGCTTCACAGAGTTGAACAAACGATATTTTTTTCTCTCATTGTTTAATACTTCTAAATTACAGGTTTAAATTTAACCAACTTTTCAAAAAAAAAATTTGTGAAAATGCTATCGACTGCAATCGTTCAACTCTTGAGGTTATTGTACAATGTAACGTGGTTGTGTAATTTTCAACACTTTGTTATGTAACTCTCGCTGGGAAAAGTGACTGGAGCAATTCAAATTTATATCGATCATTTCATTGTTAACACGGTAAATTTGCATTAACTACTCATTTATAATGGAATGCTTAACAGACGTATGCAGATAAATATGGAAGTGTCACTTTGAACTTTATCTTTCTGCATACTAGCTTTAAATAGATCATGTATTTTTAATTTACGTTCTACTTAGATACTATATCGTAAGTCTTCACATAAAAACTTGTGTCAATACAACCGAAATTAACCTATATTGACATTAAAAAATGTAGTGTGACCTCACGCAATGTGTTTAAATTTGGAGAAGTCTCAAGGAAAAGCAGGATAATTGCTTTCACAATTTCTAAAGGAAAAACTTGTTTCATTACATTGGGGTTGCTAAAAGAACCTAACAAAGGCCAGAAAGGACACATTTCTTAAAAAGAAGATATTTATTCCAATGCCTAAAAATGATAAGCACGAGTAAAACGTCAGTCAATAAGAAAAGAATAAAGCTCGCCTTCCATTGTCAATGTATGGGAAAGTAGCAGGAAAATGATCATTTATCAGATTCAAAACCTACGTGGCTATCACGCTGAAAAGTTATTTGTTGACAGGACAAAGATGTATTAGTAACAAAAAATGTTTTAGAGTTATCAACAAAATATTTTTGCTGCCAGAACAAAAATATGAAGAAACGAGTTTTTGGATTTTAAAAATCATTGTTGCTGGTTTACTATTTTATTACCACCCAGATAACCTAATAATGTAGCCCAATTTGGAAAAGTTGGTGCCTAATTTCGAAAAGGCCATGAAAAATAACAATACGTGTATGTATCATGCACGCCCACTTTTTGTATGGTACCTACTTAACAAATTAAATTTTTTTAACTTTTATCATTTTTGACCTTCATTACTTTTATTACATTATTTTGTTTCAGAACTAAACATATTTTTGTTTACTTTCTTTATCGAAAGCGATGAAATACTCATTTATTAAATTATTTCAATTACATAAGTATGTTTATCAGATCATATTGGCAGTTTAAATTTTTTTGTGCCTTATTAGATGTACATTTATTATTTATTGAGTTCAGAGCTTAATGGAAATATTTGGATTAATAATATTAATTGGGGTTTACTTTTGGATCTCTTATCATAAATTTTAATTTTAATTGAATGCGCTGAGCGGAAAATCGGTAAACTGCCAATGGGAAAGGTTGAAAAATTTTATAATTCGATAATTTAATTAGGATGTGGTTCAACTTTGTTCATTGTAGGTTATACTAAATCAGGAAGTTTGAACTAAAAAGCAACTAGAATGGAAATAAATCGAAAAACCATTTGTAATTTTAAAAATAAATTTATAAATTGGCCTAAGCTCAACCGCGGAGTTTATCTCCATTTCGTGCTGGTATTTCTATGTAAGGATCAAAATCTGCATATTTTTAGTGTCGATGATAAGGACTTATTAGAGGCCCCGCAAAAATCAGGCTCTTACACGAAATTCCGTTTAAACAGCAATAGATAATGCTAATTGGGTACTTATTATTATGATTAATCAACATTTCTCTAAACAATTTGAATAGATAACAGCTACAATTTGCAGTATACTCAAATGTACGAATTATCTTTTCAAAATAAATTTTGACTTCTATGCAGGCTTTCATTATTTTGCTCTCTTGCAACGCAAATATTTTAAGAGATTTGTAGGAAAACCAATGAAGCAACAGTTCTAAAAATCTAAGTTTGTTTATTATTCCACCCAACAGAAGTACTTCATAGCCTAAAAGTAATATAATATGTCAAATTAAGATCTGACAAGCTGACAAAATAAGAACGTTTAGATTATTATCAAGTCAGTTCATTTATGAAAACCTGAGCCCAGGGGGGGGGGGTCCCAGGTTAAAATATTTTTTCTACAAATTATTGACATTAAAATCCCCAGTCCTATGTAGTTTTCAAATCATTGTAACTAAGTGATATCAACCAAAGAGCTCAGAATGGCAATTGTTTTTATATGGAATTTTATAAGGAATAAATGGTAAAAGTTCTCGCTAATTGATTAAGTGGTTACTAATGAATTATTAAAAATTTTGTATATTAAAAAAAACTCACGAGCGGCCGAATTCTGAGAATTAGCAGCTACTCCTGGATTATCAATTGTTATCAAGAAAAATCTAAAAAATATCAATCTAATGAAATGAAGATGATCTGTTTGCAAAACTTGAAATTTTCTTGCGTAAAAATTAATGAAACCGGCCTGAGTGAGCAAGAAGATTGAGCAACTATATCCTGCAGAGGATTTGAAATAATTTTGAAGAAAATTTCAATGCCACAGAAACTTGTATGGTTCAGCAAACATCCTATATTGTATAATATATCCGTTATATATGTAAAATATTAAAATATTACAAATAATTCTTTATCCGATATTTTGTTTTATAATTTCAACTTACTTCCAGTTACAGTTCAACAAAATTGAAGTTGTTAATTAAACGAAAAAAGCACTGACATAAGAATTACGTTTGTATTATTCTGAATAATTTAATCATTTCACTAAAATTATAAGTAAAAGTAGTACGCTCGGGTTTATTTTTAGAAGTCCTTAAAATATCAATACTCTTCTTTTTTAACTTTTTACGCATTGTATTCTATTATTAGGAGGAAATTTTTAAATTATTCTTACCTTTAACCCCAACCAATTTATTTGGTAAATAAAATTAAGCTTACGCCTAATAATTAAAAATATCAAATTAATGTTTTCTATTCGATTAACTGGGCTTGTTAATATTTAAATTGACCTGTTTCAATTACACCGAATCATATCGAATTGTAATTCAATTTGGGTACTTGATACCGTACATCCTGAACTTCAACCTTTTGATCCTAATACAAGTTGGTTATTTTGTTTGTATTACTAATGCAAAAAGTAATTAGAAGCTTCTGAGTTGAACTACCTGATTGAAAACCTTCACTGCGTTTACTTGAAAAAGTTCGAATTTCGCTTCAATTCCTTTACCATAATATGGGCTCATGGAGTGTATCCAATCTGCAAATCATGGAACAGATATTAAATGTACCTGAAACCGGATATAATTAAAATAAGATGCACTTGATTTTTTATTTTATCTAAATCCTAAATGTTATTTTAATTATCAACTCCTAATTGCTAATGCAATATATTACAAAAACCTGATAATGTACTTATCTCGATTGGTTCCATTTATTTGTGTAACGAATGATTTAAGTTATATATTTATGAGACAGATACTATCATGTAATAAGCATTTTGGTATTGTGCGTTCAATTTGAATAATTTTTGTTTTTATTTTTCAGGCCTAACGAAATTCCAATCGAGACCACTTCGGATGGTGGCAAACTGTTATGTCCGGCCCCAATTTCCCGCCTTAGGGTGGAAAAAATTGAGGGCGGGCTAATGGTAGCTGGAGTTGTAGTGGCAGCAAATTGTCAAATTATTCTACCAATCTTCGGGTTTTTGTTTTTACTAGTCGGATGCGTACTCACAGGTGAGTTTTCACGAAAATTCTGGTTTGAATCATTTTTTTACGAAATCAAAAACAATGAACTTGACAGAAATGGAATTACAATTTTATATTTTACGATGATAGCATTGATTGTCCAATGCGATGTTCTGATGTCCTTCGAGGTAGCTGCAGGATAATTTGACTTTTAATTCTTAGAATTGCGAATCACCGAAAATTAATTTTTAATTATAATTAGTTGCTTAATGGTTAGCAGGAAGCTATGGAAGTAACTGCATTAAGTCGGTTTCACATAGAGATTGGTGTTGCGGTTGTAAGAACCAATCGAATTAGCGTGTAAGACAGGAAGGCTTCAATACAATGTGAATGGTACTTTATTCAATTTATAAATTGTTCTTGAAGTAAACTAACCTATCCTTTGCCGACTTATTAGATATCTAATTATGCGGTCACCAATGTGAACGTATTATTTATACCGTTCAATGTAAGGTTAAATTTGCTGGTTTCATAGATTGCAGAAAGTTGATATTTATATTTAATGTTAACACGAACATGACGATTGTCCACGAAATAATGTGCTAAAAATATCGATCAATATTCTCATTATAACACGTAGTGATTTTCTGATCATCCTTCCAAAATATTCCTGAACCAGAAAAATCTTAATTTTCTAATTTTTTTTATGCCCAAAGGCGTAAGTCTTTAAAAGCAGCTTACGATTATTAAATATTACATTTCTACGATTACTTTAGTTTGGAGAAAGTAGAAGATAATCTTTTAGCGAAAGTTAAGTATTCGAAATGGGTTGGTATATTGCTCAAGAATTTAATGTTATCAAAAGATCATCATTGTTCACTAAATCTTTCTATTAAAATAATGATCAATTGTTCTTTAATTCCTAAAGCTCTATTACACTGTTCATCAAATTGCTTTAAATCGCCACAACTGAATTAATAAAAGATAATTTTGTTAAAATGTACAATACACCATGATTAAATAATTAAATTGTACTTCTAATTGAACAAGGCGTTTATGTGATTTTAAACAGTTCAATCGAGCTTACATTCTGTTCTCGATACGTTTCAACTATGAAATTCCCTTGGGGAAATCGGTCAATGCTAAAGAAATTTGTCGTCATTACTTTTGATACGAAAATAATTTTAAATTAAATCCATTATCCTGCAATTTCGTCCAATTGCCAAAAGTTTATTGTTCTTGAAAAAAGAAGAATTAAGGTTTGATGAAAAAAGCAATGACTATCACAAAAGATAAAATTTGATTATGGAAGCTGATTGTAAATGAAACTGGCTTTGTGGTCATTTCATAAAAATGCTCAAGGACGAGCATACTAAACCATTGGAGTCAAAGGCATGCGAGAGAAGTTCAAGGAAAATGGGAGGTTGGCTAAGTGCAACTATCCAGAGGAAATCGGGTTGAAAGCTCAGATCGAGTACAATGACATCACCTATTTTATGATTAATTTTGATTCCAGTTGTGTAATTGTGATTTTCTTTTGTAGCTGCATCGTACCGAGGGCCTGGTGAAGATGAAAACCCAGAAAATTACGCAGAAAGAATTGCATTCACAGGAAATTCTCGAATATTGGGACCAGCCTGCATAGTTATTGGTATTATTATGCTGGCAATCGGAATTATATTATGTTTGTTAACACGAAGAGCGAGAAGAACGGAACAGACGGTTGGATTCCATTGTCCATTACATGGGGACTTTTATCCGTTGAGTCCGTTATCGAATTCAAGAACTGCTGGTAAGATAATTTTGTTATATGTTTGTAGTTTGTCAAAGTTCAATTTGGTTATATAAACATATCTGAAATTAAGAAACTCAAAAATTAAATAGATGAAGGGTTAAAAGGTTACTAAAATAAAACATGTAATTGCGCACTTACCAAATGTTATAATTTAATTCTTCCTACGTTGTAAATACCGAAATATTATTTCGATGTTTTTTGGAACACTACTTTACAATTAAATAAATATGAACACATTTTTTCCATAATTTATTAATAATCAATACCTGAGTGAAGAAATGTGACGTCGGTCGGTTAAAATCGTCAATCAGACTAAAGAAAGTATAAAAATATTTTCTAATTAATTGACCCCAAAACACATTAAGTTGTATCGATTATTGCATTTTACATTTTAATTAAACAATCAATTTCACTTAATTATAATTTAAGAAAGTTGCACAACTTTTGGAAGGTTAATATTATTTGCAATGTCCTGTAAATTTGTTAATCTTTGGAACAAATTACTTAATCGTTCTAGTGCTATTCTAGCCGTAAGTAGACAATTGCAACTTCCTTATTACAGTACTTGGTAAATACCAATCTTGCTAAACATAAACAATATCATTCCCAACCATGCAGACTATAGCTTTGAAAACAAAGGATGATTCGATTCTTTTATTGTAGTTTTCTCTGATAAATCTCGATAGTCTGGAATCTCAATAATTCAAACTCAATTAAATTTTCCAATTTCTCTTGAAGCTGCATTCGAAAGTCACATCATCCGTTACTGCTCAGACTTCGAATTTTCCGTCAATAACAATGAAATAAAAGTCTGTTTATTTTGGTATTTTGCAATAATATATCCGCTTTTCTCTTTTTTAATGAAATTCGATTTAACGAGGTAGCATTGTATATTGTATTCTTATAAGACAACAAAAGATATTATTGGTGTGCCATTGGCATTTATGTGCATTTATCATAATTAGATTTGAATGCATTGAAATGCCATTTGCAAGCTTTCACTTTTCGAGTCATAACTCATGGACAGTTTTATTTAAAAATTTTGCTCGTGTTCAACTGAACGCTATTTATCTTTTACTTCTGGTACTCAAGTTTTATGACCGAGTTTCATCATATATACACGTGACGTTGGTAAATAATTTGCTACTGGCTGTGGTTTTTCATTGAGGATTTCAACCACAAAAATCTCAGATGCATTTTAAATATTCCTAGTCCTGTCCTGTCATAAAGTGATAAACTATGATTCTGGTAATATAAAATCGTTGTAAACTTTTAATTTAAAAATAATTTGTTTTTTTAAATTACCTAGTTAATCGTAAGTTATTAATTATGTGCAATTTGAAATTAATACTGCGAATAACTAAGCTTTTAATATTTCAAATTTCCTTCTAATTTAAAAGTTTTATCATTTAATTAACTCCATAACAGTATAATCTGTTTGAATTAAACAATAATGCTTCTCAATCCATGAACTGGATTAAATTCAAAATCACCCATTAATATTTTATCGAATTGAAATTTTCACAATTTTTGTTAAGCCCGGGTAGGCGTATAAAAAATATTTTTTTGTATAATATACTAAATTTTGTATATTTTATTTCAAGTAAGCTCGGTAATCGAACTTGTCAGCTCTAATTGGATACCGGCACCAAGTAATACCGATTTAGATTACTGGTGTGTGCTGCAATGCTTACAATGTATAATTCTATTCTTGTACTACATACACCATGCTTACAGGGTGTGGCAAAAGTTATGACGAAACTTCAATTTGAATGCATTTGGTTGGAGTCATGTTCACGTGGATCGGACTATTGTCCATTATTTTTTCTAACAATCGGCTTATGAAGTAAACCGCAAATCATTATGGAGTCATCTCAGGCTTTTGTATTCAAATAACTTTCTTTGTGTGTGTATTCTCTCACATAACAGTTAGATGTGTTTGATGTGTTTCGGTATCTTGTTTCTCTGAGTAATTAGAAAATTTTTTCTTACATGTTGTGTTAAACCACGTTTTAATTAATTTCCCTTATATCCACCCCTTTTCACCGGATCAGCACGCCTTAACAAGTCCGTTAATATTTGTTCACTTTTTTCTAAAAATAACATTGAATATGGAAGTGTATAAATTTAGTATGCAAATTAAGAGAAGTTTTTAGTTTTTATAAACCAATTTTACCGTTAATTTCGCTTCAAGCTCTCGAAGAAACCTTGCAAAAGTTGTCCACGTTAAGTTGTTTTATCCATTATTATTCATTTGCAATTTCATTACCTCATCATCTTTTGAAACCAGTAATTATCGGTTATTTTGGTCTAAAGCCCAACCAGACAATTTTGGACCTTTGGATTTTCTTATAATAGATCAAGTTAAGTATATAATTGCGTCTGTCCCATCCAATTTTTTGCATTGCACCAATATCAGTCTTAAAAGGTGCTCAAATGTAAATTTAGAACAAACTCAAAAAAATTTAATTAAACAGAATTTGTAGATTAATAAATTGCAAGCATCTTCCGACAACTGTTGCCAATCCATTAGGGCAAAATTGAATTTAAAAATAATATGCTAACTTTACAATTTTAAGAAAAACATTAATAGATGTAATTTTTTAGAACAAACCCCGGTAAACCTTCTGGATTAAAATAAAAATGCAACAGCGAAACAACATATTATTAAACTGAGATTACCGATTAATTGTAATTTGATTAACTGCAAACATGCAAAACTTTGGAGATGCCATTTTGCAATTAATTAAAATTTGGAACAAGTTTCATAAAAATAGATTTAGATTGCAATCTTGTTTTAGTTTTGTTGCGTGCGCCCTTATATTTGTTGTTTGTTTTATTTAAAGGTTACGACGACAAAATTACGTCCGAATTGCGAAAAGTGTAAGGTCAGGATTTCTGATTTCTGTTATTTGTTTGATTTTTGGCCGGAAGCCAAGAAGTCGCAATATATGAGTGTCGTTTGAACAACCAACCTTAAAGTAGTATCTTGTTTTTTGAAATAAAATAAACTTCTTGTGCCGCATTGCGCAAATAATATTAATTTTCGGTCGTTAGGAGTTTGAAAATTATAGCAACCGAGTATTTTATTTCTTTATGGTTTTATAATGAAATAATACAAAATGATTTATGTTTATTTGTTGTGTAATAATTGTTTATTGATGAAATTTTTAACCTTTACAGCTGCAATAGAGAAAAGTAGAAATTCAGTATTATGTTGGTCAAAAAGGAGAGGTCCAGGTACAATAGCAGTTGGCCCCCCTCAATGTCCACACAGCCAAATTTCAAGTACAAGGAGTTCATTTGCAAGTTCACCTCATAGCCAATGTCCTACGCCTTTACCATTTTTAGTCACATCGGGATCAGTTGGGTATGTACCTACCTACCTACCTGCCTATTTTTTGCAAAACCAAAATTCCAGTCGAACTCTTGCACTGTGTTAGAATAGGTTCGTTGCACCAAATTTTTACCTGATACTTCCGTCGTTCAAAATTTATAAAATACCACCAGATCAGGTTTTAACCTCCTTTTAAAATTATATTTTTAAAACAACAACGTATTTCCATTATTTTAATTAAATATGAAGCCTAGGTCCCATGCGTCGAAACTTTCCTAACCAACTTATTTATTAATTTTCGTGTTTACCATCAGAAGAAGTGATTAATATACGACACTCCTTAATTTTCTTAATCTCATGAATATTATAAAAAATGCATTTCCTTTTTTAAACCGGAATAGCTTGTAATTACGAAATTAAAATTACAATTGTATGTAAATCATGTTTCCATTGTTTCATCAACTTCATTTTTCGGATCACGCGCATATTAAAATATTGTTAACCGCATCTATTAAAATTAAATATGCAAAATGAGTTTTACTTTTTATTATGAATTATCAATTTTCTGTATTTCCTTGGGCGGAATTTGTGTTTCATTGTGAATTTTTTGCAGGGGTCTAGTACCAACAGCAATACAATTATCACCAGATCAACCTTTTGGTTCAATAAGATCTTTAGCCGCAGGCAGAGAAGTAGCAAGTTTTCCCTTGTCTAGGACGCCTACACCTCCGCCAACTGCTTGTGAAAGGTTCGTTATTATTCTCACAATGCCAATACATTTTTTTAGTTCGAATTTTAATGTGTGACTTAATTTCTATGTTTTAACTCGAATCAGATATTTAAATAGCGGCCAAACTGGTTGCAAAATTAATTTATGCAAATTTTAGTTTTAAGAGTGTAAGTCGCTCGTTATCCGTTAATTTATGACACGATTTTTATGAGAACAAAGTCTTGATTTGTGCAACTGCCAGATGATGAGGGAAAAAACGCAGGTGGTACACGAAAAACAATGCCAGTTGTTAATTTTGTATTCAGATTGCTATTGGTATTGCATAAATAATTTTGAAATCTGACGATAAAAAGATCAACCTGCCTTGCACGAGAAGTTAAATTTATTATCCGACTTAATAATTTGCAGCTGTAATAGTTAGCTGCTTATTTAAAACTTCAACGCGGTGGAGAGATTAAAATAGCATAATTTTTATGCCATTAGCAAAGCGAGATGAACAGGAAATAGCAGAGTTTTGTTTCTACTATTGCAGACTTTTTTTGGGTTCTGTTGGAGGCATTGGAATGAAAAAACGAACCCTAAAAATTTGGCTGTAATGACCCCGAAGTTAATGTTACTAAAAACATACTTTAGTACAAATATTTTAATGAGTGTTGTATATACAACAAATATTTGCCGCATCCTTAATGATTTACAAGCCTTAAAAATTATAACCATCAGCCGCACGAATTTAGCATTTAGAAGGATTTAAGTATTCGTAGCTGTTTGTTTAAAATATTTTACTTCATATCTTTGTTTGCATACATTTTTTCGTAGTGGATTATTAGAGATAAGGATTTCAGTGTAATTTAAGCTGCCGAAACTATGCCTCTGCGTGCTGTAATGGAATTTACAAGATTTGGTAAAATTTCATTATAAATTCGCAGTTAAATGAAATGGCTTACAGAAATTTTAAGAGTAGATTATTAAATTGTGGTAATCAGTAAGATAATCTGTCTGTTTTTTGAATAAGTTTAAGCCTATGCCTCCGTCTTCCAAACGGAAATCATAGTCCGGGATAAGGATTTTCGGGGCAAAACGATTCAAATACTTACAGACAGCAGAGCTGCTTTCTGGCACTTAATGCTATAACTTTTGGTTGGGTAAAAAAACGCAAAGGTAAGCAAGGCAACGAGAGAGCTGTTGATTTTGTGAAGTTGGGTTGTTGTAACCCACCTTGTGGTTCCAAACCTTTCCTTCCGCAGATCGTTAAGACCCTAGATGCTATAAATTCATCGTGGAAATCATGGACATGGTGGTTGGATGCCCACAAGCGAGGGAACTGCCACAAAAACAGGAGTATCCAAACCGGGGGGTCTGGGGGGTATGGAATACCCCCCAGTACACCAGCAATAATTTATGAAATTAAAAGGATCACTTTTAAGGTCAATATTTTCAAATTTAGGATTAAATCCTAAATTCAACTAAACGAAGGTTTAGTTTAACTTAATCTTATGTTAAAACTGATATTGATATATCAGGCTTTAAAGCAATCCATCGTGATTGACATGCCGTTGTCTGCATTGGCTTTATATTCTGATTTGGAAAAGTGGAACCTCAGTGCTCTCCCTGTAGAGGGCTGATTTTTTACAAAAATCCAAAACTAGCCAGTCATACGAGAAGCCTCAAATTTTTTCACTGAAATTGAAACTGCGCGACAACAAGCTAAAACTTATTGTAGAATCATAATTTTATATGTCAACAATGTAGTTAACCTGTGTTAAACGATGTCATCTTCATCAAGCATATTATATATTTCTGACAGATACTTAGTAGCAGCTCGTGGAACAAGATGTTTATCTCAAATTTAAAGCTATCCGAATGGAAGTGACAAAAATAAACTGGCGCACCTCGAACTATCCAAAAAGGTGTTCAATATTTGGATTGAAACCTAAGGAAATGTGGGTGAAAAACAGGAAACCCAAACTTTTTTAAATATAACCAAAATTAAACAACAACCAACCTATCTAGTTGACATTTATTTTCCCGATGGTAATCTATCAACGTCAGAAATTGTCGAGAGAACCAACCTTGTTTTCAAATTTGAGCATACGAGAAAAAAGTCCAAATAATAATATAAACAGCTGTTAATGAAAATGATAGCTGGAAAAGTACTCTAAATTATCTTGTTTTGTGGATTTTGCGTAATAATAAGCATCATATTTGATGAGAGTAAATAAACCTTGCTACTCTTTCGTAAGAGCAATTCATTACAATTTAAAAATCGGTTTGATTTAAATCTTTAGGATGGCAAATTTAATCATAAAACAGTCGACTTCTGATTTCTTTTCTATTTTTTATCAGTTTGGCATCTCAGTCTCATAATTTACAAGTATGTAGGAACCGCAGTATCAAATGCATTGAAGTGTCTGGAAGAGATCCAAGACAAACTCTTTAAGTAATTTAAATTTACACCGGGGCTGAATTTGAAGGATTTGTTAATGAAGCTTATCCTGACCGTGTCAATACAGACAGGTCGAAAACTGAAAGATATCAAAATTTTTATTTTATTTTATATAAAACTTTGTCTGATTGAATTTTTTGTTTGCAGCTTTAGTCCAAATCTAGTCCACGTACCAGATGAAGAAAAACTAGTGAACCATGAGATGGATTCGGTAACGGTTCATAAAAACAACGGACCTCGAAAATCTGTATCAATTGTTTTACCATGTGAAGAAAAAGGATGATCTCTTTTAATTATGACTAAGCAAAACATTGGACTTGTTTCGTACACATCACAAAGTACTGCAGCGTAAAAAATAATGTAGAATACAATCATACATAGATATATTTTCATTTAAAAAAATTAGTTTTATCAACAATTTTGTACTACCGTAATTTTGTATCATGCTTTCGCAATTTTTTAGACCAGAATCTCGTTAACTTTCTCACTTTGTTGCGCTTTAGTTTTTAGTCACCATAATACTTTCTCGTAACTGTTGCAAAACGAAGAGTTACGGACGTACAAATGAGTGAGTTTTTTAAGATTAATGAATATAATTGGTCCAGAAATTTCTTTGACGTGTTAGTTTGTTGATTGGTTAATGTATGTATCTTTAGATATACATTTTGTTCCATTTGCGGTGATATATTTTGTAATCGTTCCATACCTATCAACGCGTCGAGTTTTTTGATATTTGTTTTGTACTACTAATTTTTTAAGGCGTTTGTTTTGTAAACATTATTTAAGACTGATTTTAAGAAATAAATTCTCAAGTAGTAGGCGTAAATTATTTATAATTTTTGGTAGCTAGAAACATATCATAATATTATTAACTCATTGTGCTCTTATAAATACGTGGGTTGTTTAGAAAATATAACCTGATCATCTTTCATAATCATAGAAATTGTTTTAGTTTTCATCGTCCAATTTTTATCCTAATGCAATGTAAAATGAACACTAAGCTCACCTCTATGTAAAAAAATCTTACTGTTGTTTTGTAGTGCCAAATCAATAGTTGCACTTATTTAAAATCACCAATCATCATAATCGATTGTAACACGTAGTAATAAAATGTTTATATTAGTTTTAAATATTATTTATTGCTTGTGAAACTATAGGAATAATAAAAGTTACATTCTCTTTAGTGAAAATACAGATCAAACCTACGGGAACCAGGGGTTTTCTAAAGGGTAATCTTTGGTTTTCGCTAGGTTTGCTTTAATAAATAGATGATAATAATTTACAATATAATAATAAAAATAAAATAATTATTTGTTATTTACATTTTAATTACTATTTGATCAACTTAAAAAATGCTCCGAAGTAAGCTGTATGCTGTGAAAACTTTCAGTAAATAATAATTAAACTCTTTAATAAAACTGATGAAACATTTTTGTAGATTTTAAGATAGAAACGTGATATTGTTGTATCATACAATTTTTAGATTATGTATTGAGTCTGATTTTAATTAAGACTAGATAATAGAATTATTACTTTTACTTACTCAATACGCATGCATATAAATCAATAGATAATTTTAAGTCGATATTTAAAAATAAAATGTTAAAAAAGCTCTATTTACTTGCTCATGATGTTGTAAGACAATGAATGTTAGTATGAAATGGTGGATTTAATTATAAATAGCTACCTTAATTATTATGTTATTTTGATTCAATAAATAGACACAATTATTATTAACCATTTTTTTTATGTTTCACTTTCAGCAACCAGAATATTCCTTCAAGAGGTGAAAAGCAAATTCTACATTTTTTTAATATTTTTGAATTTAAAACTTACCGGATTAATTAACTAATTAAATTCTAATTATTTTTAAATCAGTTTGTTTGGCCTTGATATCGTAAACAGCAATCATTATTCTGATAACAATCCAACAAATTAACGTATTTTTTTAATAAATTGAATTGAAATTTAAATTATACCAAATTTCGCTATAATTATAAATCGTAAACTAATGATTTTTATTGTTGCACCAGAATAAGTTCATTTATACTGTACAATCGAGAATTTAAATCATTAATTCCAATTTAATTTTAATTTCGCAGATTAAAACTTAATAAGTAATTTTCAAATTTATAATAAATCAAAATAAACAAATCCAACATAAAAAATCTACTGAGGGCCAGATTGTAAAAATACAAGTTTCCAATATTAAATTTTTAAAATTTAATGTACAATTAAATTTATTCATAAGTATAAAATTAACAATTATTTAAAAAAATAAACAATGAATCTTATGAATCACGAAAATTTTTCCCTATTTATATTATTTTTACCCGTGAGCTAAAAAACCAAATTAATTATTTTTTTTTAAATTACCAAATTAAATTGTAATAAAATGTAGATATTTAGAACAAATAAGCGACTAAAATTTACGATTTTTAGATCTTTTATTTCTGCATATTTTTGATTCCTAACAGTGAATTTTGCAATTTACAATATATTTAAAATTAAACAAAGTTTTTGATTAGGTTTCGATTTTTCTTTTTTATATTTATGGAATTTAATATTTCATATTACAATATATTTTTTATTATTGCCCCAACTTTGGGAATTTCATTATCAGCTACAATAAATTTTTGGCAATTTTTAAATTAAATAAAATTGTGTATTTTCTCAAAACTCTTTTTGAATTCTAAAATTGTAAGGTACTGAATGCACCAAAAAAGAGAATGCATTTCGTATTGTGCAATTTTCCTGTAGTTTTCCTCTGCTTGTTTTACTTTGAAATATTGATATGAAACATAAGGAAATGGGTTTTTTCCGAATCACTGAACTGAACAGTTCATACTTCTTTTTACAAATATTAAACTTGTATGTTTCTCCATTAGTTGTAATTGACACGCTATTTTCCAATGAAAGACTGAATTCTTCGACATACACGACATAATGCAAGATTCCATTCATCATAATCATATAAAGCTACGTACTTCATCTTGACATTCAAGATTGATATTTCATCGACGACGACGACCCACTGATAAGTTTCATCCCCTCTGCTAACAAAATTTTTCTCACCGAATTTGAAGACGTTTATTTATAGCTTTTCACAATTTGCATGTTCACAATTATCAAACATGTACAAAGTTCTATTTTTTATTTTTTATTAGCAGAAAAAATGATAGTTTGTTTGTTGCCTGTTGTGGTATATTTGAAGGTTGTTTGGTTCCTTTCCTGGATTATTTTACTAATTTTTTAAGATAATCCACTATCCCCAAACGAAGAGAGATAAAATCTTTACTTTGGGTTTCCATGACGATTTATTATATTAACTATGCTAACTAACTTACTTAGTTAAGTTAAAAAATGAAGTTGCACACAACTTTTCAGTTTGCATTGATCAAAAAAATAGCTGACTATAATATCAGCACGAATTTAGATTTAATGTTTTGCAAAAAGATTTTCTCGCTTGATTTTTACCTCATTTTGCACTTCCAAGTTTAATCATTTCTGCATGACGATGTTCTGTGGGGATTAGCGATGTTGCTTTCGAATTAAAATCCGAATGCACTCTTGGTTAGGTATTGATAAGGCGCGAAAACATTTATCATGTTTATACTCTTTGTTCAAAATTTACGGTTTACTTGTAATCGATAAATACATGTTATCAAGTGTATAATTTTTTAATTCACTTCGACTAGGAGTAAAATTGCATTATAACTCAAAAATATTGAAATTATACTTTAAATTTAGAGATATCTATTTTTTTTTCATTAAATTTTAATTATTAATTAAACCAAAGCAGACGAAATATCTAAATATATATTAGTTACTGTTCTACCTGACTTTGAGGTTGAGGTTAGTTGTAGCAAATTAGGGTCGAAATGTTAGCTAATAAGACTGCTCGTTACCAAGAGTGGTCATAAAAGAGGGGAAGCATGGGGACTATGCCCCCTTTAAACCTCCCAACTAGCATTTTTAGCTAAATAACAGCTGAAAATTTTAATACTTGTTTATTAGCGGGATGGTAGCTAGCTATTACTAGCTCCAGTTAGCTATTAGCAAACTGTAATAACCTGCTAATAATTTTATTAAGCATTCAACTTTCCAAATTTCTTTTTGACAATGAACTTGCAGCCAGCAAGCTGTAATATCTTCTAACATATTCAGTATTTCAGTCGTAAAATATTGACAGTATAGTTTAGATGGATGACAAGTTTTCACCTGTTGATTTGTGGATTGTGTCATAAGGACAATTTTTCCTGGAGGATAAATTTAGGTGGAAGCTGGAGTTTATTATCTTCTCCAGTTCATTGTTAAAGCTGATCTTTCTGCCACTTTTCCAGGGTAGTGGATTTGGATGAACCATGAAATTGGAATTCTTATGGACTGAAAAATTTCTCCATTGAAGAATCCCGCGATAGGTTTTTTTCCTATGGTAAGATTTCTACTTTCTGGACGACCGTAAGGTAGGGAAAAGGGTGGTTAAAGATTCTTTTCTGTTTTTGTGATTTCGCAAAAGCTGTGCTCATGAAATTCAAGTCCAAATCCATCAGCCCAAAATATAATCTATTATTTGCATAATCTTTTTTGAAAAGACTTAACTTTTTTAGATAATTGGGTGATAATTTTTCAAGACATTGAATTTCATTTCAATTCTTTACTTTTCATTTCGTTCATTTGAGTTCGCCGGCTTGCCCTTAATCTTAGGTACTTAAAAGACTTTATAAAGTTCAATCTTAAAATTTTTAACGAACACCATCATTTTTACAGTTCGTAATCCGGATGTTATAAAGCTTTTATAATACAATTTTCTGTTCCTTTTACGACTTTTCCACCATTTAGTATCATGCTTGGTAATACAAATTTATTTTTATAGTAATATCCTGTTTTATGGTCAAATCTGATGGACCATTTCGAAAATATTTAAAATAAATTTTTGCAAGTTTATTTTTTAAATTTCCGTTTAATTTAAAATACATAAATAATAATTAACATTCAGATAAAGCTTTCGGTGTACCTAATCTATAATTTATTTTTAAATTTTTTCTAAAAATAATTCACTATTATTTTTTATCCTTGTTTAATCCTAGCACTTTTTGTCTAATCGTAATTTGTTTATTTTCGTTCGGCTGCATTTTACTTAAATACATTCCAAATTTAATTTTTCCATTAAATTCCTGTGACAAGGTTCGTAGCGGTTCCACAGACTTTTCGCCATTTGATTGATTGATACAAATCATTTGACATCTCGTACATAGTCGATCACACTGAAATTACGAAGTTTTTTATGAATATTTCAAAATACTTTAGCTTGAAACTACCTTAAATATCAAATTGCCAATTTGAATTTGGGAACACGTATTTTCATCAAACGGATTTTCAAAATCCACTATAAAGTTAGGTCTAAATCTATTAATTAAACCTTGCAAAGTTTCAGTAAAATCATTTTTGGGTATGCAATTCATTAGCCATTGCACACTCGAAATGTTAATTAACAAAAATTGAGCTTCGTTAGTTAAGGATAATTGATGATCTCGTTCTAAAAATTTCGTCGTTATGAAAATTTTAATTATTAAATAATTCAAGTGAGTACTCACTTTGCTTAGAAGTTCGATTACTTTCGTTATCATTATTACATTGTCTTAATAATCTTAAATTGGGCACTTCTAGTACTTCACTTAACCAATTTCCTACTTCATTTCCGCAATCCCATCCTTGTATTCTATCACCACATACTTTACTTTGACATTTATCAACCCATGAAAAAGTTTTGCTGTGATTTGGCTCTAACGAGATTGATATTTCTGGCGAATCTGTAAATTTTTTACTCATTTTATCAAAAAAAATTTGACGATAACATTTTCTTGTTCGGATCAAGAACCGATTTTTTATCTCATAAAAGTTTTAGACAACAAAAAATACAACACTAAATTTTTATTCACATATCTGTCGGGAGGTAAGCCATCTGACTGATGAGCGATCGATTCGATTGCAGTCCAATTTTTACATAAAAAAGTGAGATAAACTATTTTTTAAATAAAATGTGTTTACCTTTGTAGCTCAAATGCAGTAAGTTTTTATTCAAATCGACTTTCGGTTTTATACAACATAGCCGATGCATTTGTTTTTGGGTTAAACATACTCCACTTTCATTAACTATCATCCATTGTCGGTCATATTGCAGTCCTGTATTTGTTAATTCCCATTTATTTTCCACTTCAAATGCCCCACACGATTTAACAGGGTAAATCATAATTTGCTTCAAAGTACCTAAACAATGTATATAATCGCCGTTTACATTGTTGGTGGTTTCGAAATTTTCTTTTTGGATAGAAGAATCATTAATCATTTTCGGAAAGTGTTGGTTTTCCTTTTCATACCTTCGAAACTCTTTGATTTTATTTTTGCGTATATTCACATTTATTGGAACTTTTTTGATTATTGGTTTCGTTACAAAACATTCTTCAATCATGTTTAAAAATATATCACAATCTCGTTTCGTAGACATGTAACCAAACGATATACGAACTGATCCTGTTGGATATCCATCTATTAAATCATTTTGATCCCCGCACACGTGTCCTGACTGAAAAATTATTTGAATTCGGTTTAAATTGCACCAATAAAATTTTATTTACCTTAAAGTGATATTTGACATCTTCTGCAGTCAAATTTAAATGTCTCCGACAAGCACCGGGATTACAGAAACACCCTGTTCGTAAATGTATTCCATAGAGATTGGAGAGATGAAGCACCTGAAATGCACAAAATTATTATTGAGCTGTTAGCTACCATACAAGATGAAATCTTGCACGAAAAGTACAAATTAAGTAAAACTGCAGTAAATTATTCTTTAGAAAATTTGCAAAGCAACATGTAATCGTTTATAAATTAAATATTTTTACAAAATTCTTATTTCTAAAAATAAAATGTAAATTTGTAATAATTATTAAAGTGTCTGCCTTTTATGGTGAGTTTAAGCAATAGAATCTTTAATTTCTACGGTGGGGGGCATTTTTTTCACTATGGCTAATATTAATTATAAATTTCAAAGATAACAACGGGGAAATTACTTTAGATAATTTTAGAAAAAATTGTAACTAGTTAATAACTACGCTGATTTAATTACATGAAAACCGAAGAGTGTAGTTGTTGCCAATGCATGCTTATATAACATAGAAATCTCATATATACGTACGTATAGATAAATTAATTAGCTAATTAACTTTTTTGATGTCCCTTCCAAATATTGCAGTATTTCTTGACAATGATGTATGACTTTCGAGTTATCGAATTATTTAATTGGAAGAGGGGTTAATGGCCGTCGGTTTTATACATATTCACTGTGTTTTGGGAATAAAATATTGTTTTACTGCAATGACAATCGGGGCTCTTATCTGTTTCTTTCCTTCAAAAGTATAATAGATAACCTTGAAATATTCTGAAAGAGCAAAATTTAAGAAATCGACTTCCTGATATACATTTTATAAGTTTAAGTTCATTTTAGCTTTAAAAAATATTCACTTGGCGGTACGTGTACGCTACGTGGGTATTAGAAATCAGAATTTAGATGGGGAGAGAACGTGTTCATTCTGCTGCATGTGGTTGCAGAGGAAACATCATTCGAGTTACTAGATTATCGAGTTCATTTGCACTCTGAGTATTGTAATAATTCACACAGGGGTTGAGAAAACCGCCCGGAATCGTCCGAGCGGTTAGCAAGGGCGTTTGGAGCGTAGGTTTTCACTGCCCCTGACATTTTCAAATTTCGCAAAACATCAACCGGCCCATAAGAAACAAAAATGTAAATAGGGGGGGCACTGATAGATTTTTGCCTAGGGCGTCAAATATCCTAGCACCGGCCCTGATGACAATCATTAGTACCACATAGTAACTAGAAAAGTCCTCTTATGACCGATTTGTTCACTTCGAAATTTTTGATTTGTTCACTTCGAAATTTTTCAGAGAATTTCGAAGCTTTCCAAAGAATTACAAGGAGGAGAATTTCAAAACATTTCAAGAATTTCACAAAGAATTCTAGAAATTTTGATATTCAAGAATTCCAAGGTATTCTAAAAATTTCAGTAATTTCCTATAAGATCTCCAAGAAATTCTAGAATTTTCTAATGAATTATAATATATTCTAAGATATTAAAATATTTACCTCCTGATTAAAGTGTTATAAATGGTGAATCTAAGGAATTTTTTAAAACATTTATGTTTTCATTTCATCACACAAATTCATCAAAAACAATTTCTGTCACCGTGGTAGCATTTCCTAGGAAATTCCATGAAATGTAATTTAGATAAACAGTAGTGATATCTAAGAATTTCAGGGATTTTCAAAAAATTTCAAAGTATTTCTAATGGTTTTCAAGAATTCCTAGGAATTCTAACAATTTACCCAAAATTTTTGAAATATATTGTCGTAGTATTTTGTGTAGAGAGAGAGGGGGGGTCAAAACTTATGTTTTGAAATTGTATTTTTAATTTTTTTTTGTGAATTTTTGGGTCCAACATGGCGGGTCTGGGAGGTATCAGTGATAAATCCGAATTATGGATAGAATTTGAACAAATTCATCTGTAATATTATTTTATCGGAAAACATAGACAAAACGATGCTTTCCGAATGTGTTCTCGGGTGACAAAGCGAGGCATTCTCTAGTCACTTAACAAATCGACTAGTAATGTAAAATCGACTAGTAATGTGTTTTCATTACTGGTTGATTCTGTCACTTCTGCATGTCATGTCAGTTTTATTATAAAATGCTATTAAAAAAAAGTTTGACCCGCGTGAGGTTCGAACTCACAATCCTCTAATGATATAATGAGTAACACGTTTCGCCACAGAGGGTTGTTCTAATTACATTCTTTTAATTTGTCTTATCTATTGCTAGTAACGGAATGCCATTCCACCTATTTTGTAATTTTTAAATGATATTTTATTCTAATTAAATAAATTTATAAAAATTTAAAATAAAATTTCTTTTGCCAATTTAATAAAACAAATTACTAGCGATTTGCACAAAAAAAGTCTGCAACTCGAATAATTCTAATTACAAAACAAATTACATTTATTGTAGCAGAGAAAAGAATGGGTTCAGCATAGTTTACAATAAGTGAAAATTTCTTGGAGTCGATAATAATTTATTATTTTGCAGTTGACACCTAAATATAAATAAAAATGCAACTAATTGTTACGATATTTTTTTTTGACTTTAGCACACTTGAATAACAATCTGATTAATAAATATCATAACCTGGTTACAAATTGAACTTGAATAAGATTTTTTGCGCGCGATCGATCTAAATTTTTGCATATGCCTTCCTACCGATAATTCACCAGGGGTGGTTACGGGCCGGAGGGGGGAGATATTTTTGCTCAGTTTTGCGATATCTAGCGCCGTTCTTGAGTTATAGCTAATTCAAAAATATTTTTTTCATAATGCTAATAATTTTAGCATAACATTTAATTTTTTTGTTTCCCGATAAAAAAATATACTCACCTCTACTCGAAACATTATCCGTTATTGGGCTTACAGCTTTAAAAAGCTCGCTTACGCTCGCTTTTCAATATAGCTGCGCGCCCAATAACGGATCATTTTCGAGGCTCGGCCAGTAATATACTATTAATGGGCAATAAAGAATAACTTCAAATTTTTGTTGTTAATTCTATCGTGTATTATTTACTTAAGTGTTTATGATAAATTAATTGTTTAAAAATTTGGTCTATGCAGTATAATTATTCTTTACATATATTGTCGTGTCCCTGTTCAATTATTAGGGGAGTTGTTAATTACGAATTTAAACATTAAACTTTGAGGATCATAAAGACCAAAATAATTAGTTTTCAAAAAAATCTGTTAATTTTTAATTGATTCTATTATAAATTTGGCTCAAAGTGTTCGTCGAGTTAATTAAAATGAAATGTAATTTGTTTAAGCAATCATTTTGCAAAGACGAGTTATTAAATTTACTGGTAATTAGTATTGATTTGCGAATTTAATAATAATTAAGGCAACTTACTTCTGAATATCCAACATATTCCCCAGTCGAGCGTAGTAAATTAAAATTGACAATTCCACCTTGATATTTAATGTCTTCAAAATTGGTGTCATGATATAAAATAGTTACCGGATTTCCATTACCGTGATGTAGCATCAACAAAGAACGATAAACATATTGTGCCAACGCAAATGTATGCCGTGATATATCGCTCATATTTATAGAGACTCTTTTAAAAATGTCAAATCCATGCCTTAAGCTTATGATTGATAAAAACGAAAGTGTTCCATCTTCAAAGCTAAAAATTTAATGTAATTTTTCGATCAAATATTTTCCTTTACATACAATTCGTGTAAAGTTGGCCTAGGTATATGGGTGCGTTCGTCACTTAACGCCATTAAGACAGTTCCTCCTCCAAAATATTTCTTCTTAAGCACATGAGCACTGGAGTTTTTAACTAGCAATGCTCCCAATCCGGTGGGATAGCCAAAAATTTTATAAAATGATAAGCACACAAAATCGGGGGTATATTTCGATAAATCTAAGAAATTTGTTGAAACAAACGACGCAGTATCTAACATAACGTACCAATTTTTCGAACCATTAATTTTGCTAAAGTGGTTTAAATTTCCGTTCTTGACTTTTTCTATCCATGTAAGTGGATATTTTGCACCAGAAAAATTACACTGAGCAGGATAAACAAATAAAGAATTTGTGCTGTTACTGTCAACGTTATGTGTCTGAAATTCATTGTGTGAAAATATTTTAAATGCATTTTCTTGAGAAAGACATTCGGAATGCTTTGCATATTCCCTCATTCCTAATACCGATGTGTGGTTGTCTTCCAAGTACACAAAATTTCCATTTTCTCCGACATCATTTGAGTATTGAAAGGTTTCCGCCACCAATTTCAAAGCTGCAGTTGCACCCGATGTCAGCACAATACTGTATTCTTCGGGATTTGTGTTGAAGTGATGTAGAATTCTGAAAGGACTTGAACCATGAATACACTTTGATTTATTACTGTTTAACTTACTGGTATCGAATTTGATCTATCGCATCTTCGGTGAGTTTGCTCGAAATATTTCTCGCGTGCGGATTACCGTATGTATTTGTGATGAGATCCTGCATAACGTTGGAAAGTTGCGTTTCCGAATACAATGTAGCTCCGGCATGCTCTAAATAACATTGGTCTGAAAAGCACATCAAAAGTTCAATATTGACCAAAACTTACAAGTTGAAATTAAATTTCGCGTTCTTGCAATGAACTATCGCAATAAAATTTGTACGTAGTACAGCTTTTAATTTAACATTGAGAATATTACGCTTTTTGTTAACTTTTTATTATTTTTTAGTTTCTAGATTGAGAAGTTGAATCGTTATATTAAATTCGCTATTCCAGCTCAATTTGTACTCCGTTTTAATTAAATTAAAAATTTTATAAAAGTGAAGAAACTTTTTTGTGTTAATTAGAGAAATAGCTAATAGACTGATTGAGCAATTGAATGTACCTACTGCTTTTAGAAAATATTTAAAAAATTTTAATTGCTAAACAGTGGCGTAACCGTCGGAAGGGCCCTGCTTTCTAGGAAGAAAAGGAATTTTTTCGCTAAATCGTTAAATTTCTTAATAGCATACTTACATATGGGGCCTATTTAAATTTGGCAACTTTTGTCCCGAACAACTGGTCAGGCTTGACCGTAGCTACAAACCCGTGGTTACATTGTTACGCCACTGCTCTCTGTATATCATAACAAAGTAAATATCAATAATGTCGTGTTCATGTTATCTTCTTATCTTGGTTACGCACATAAGCCTGCTTTACACAATATAGCACCCGTTACCATAGTTTAATGTAATTCATGAAATAATTAACTTCACCATTTAAATCGACACATTGTCTTACCTTTTGTCCGTAAAAACTCCTTCCTAATTAAATTTTCTTGCACAACCGAATAAACGGCACTGTAACTATTGTTTTTGTCCATTATCCCTTGCTCCAAATTGTGCTGGTGTGGATGTGAAGTGTGAACAAACTCAAAACAAACCTCGCTTTTTTAAATCAAAAATTATTGACAACATAAGCCGCACTAACAATGAAATTCGATAACTGTTGCGGTTATCAATGATATAAGGAAATAAATAATCAAATTCTGTACATATAATAATGGGTAATTAACTACTTCAGACTTCACAAAAGGTCATTCTGACATGCACACGTATTCATTTTTATGGTATCACACGTACTACTTGTTTTCGTACATTACTGGCGAAGTAGTAATTTGTATAAAATTTTGTAATATTTATATATGATAATTCCATTTAATCAAAATACCTAATTAAACATTTTATAATACAGAGAATTTCTGTGTTATTCACACGAATGGGGATAGCTCCAAGGTTGATGATGTCCAATTAAATTAGATGAAATTATACAAGACTGCGATATGTGTAGCCTACACCGTAAATTAAACTTTAAAATCTTCAACATTGTTGTAATTGAAATTTAATTTAATTTTAAAAAATCAATAATTATTTGGCTATTGTATACAGTTTAGAGTTAGAAAGATTAGGGTGCTTTTAATTGCGTAGAGAGTGCGGACTGAAGGCCGCACTAACTTTAAAATAAACCAGAAGTAGGTAATATAAGGCTCTTTTAGAAAGAGCAAATGCGGAAGCGGGCCGCAGGAAGCTGTAATTATAATTAGCTACTGAAAGCTAGACGTCTTTACGAAAAAAATAGCAAGCAGAAAGGTATTGCTTATTAAATAAAATTTTATCAAAAGCGAAACCCGAGTGAGAGTTAAATGAGGAAATAGAGGTAAAATGTTCAGAAAATTTTGCTATGTAATAAACCGCATCATTCGACATCAGAAAATATATAATATATGGAAAAACAACAGACCGGTGGTCTCAACTGGAACATAAATATAATTTTTGTTTTATTATAAATTCTTGGCGTCGATGTAACTAACTATTGAAAGATAAGTAGAGATTTCCACCATAATTTCTTTCAATTACTAAATTAAAATTTCGAGTTTTTGATTAAATCAATATCGAACGTGAGGAATAATAACTGTTGGTTCTAGCTCGGCGGTAAATATAATACAAAAGAACTGTAAATAAAGCATGTAAACAATGGCGGATTTCCGAACAAGCGCAAGAGGCGCGCGCCTGGGCCTCATATATCCAGGGGGCCTCAAAATTCAGCTATCAAAATAACATAAAATAAAGTAATTTTATTTTTTTTGTAATGAAAAAATAATTCATAAGAAATTGTGGTATAGGGAAAACACATTGAAAATTAACCAATATAAAATAACAACTGATGTGAGTAGTAAAAATATTTAGAGTGGGCCTCAAAATTAAATTACTCCTGGAGCATCTCAAATGCTAAATCCGCCATTAACAATAACTTTTCTCAAGTCCTACTAAGTTAGGCCAAATATTTCAGTTGCAGGTTAAACCAAAAAATTTGGGTTAAACAATGAAATACGTTGAAAAGCTGTTCTTACGCAATATCATTGGTTAACCCACACTTTTTGGTTTAACCTGCTACTGAAAAACTGGGCTTGTTTGTCAAGTTTGGTTTAAATCGTCAAAGGATCCAAGAGCGTATAAGAGACGAAGAAACAAACGAAGAAATATTCAGTATTATGAAAAACACACCACGTGACCATAAATGAGCGTTTAAACTAATCATTATTTTTAGTATAAATTAAAAACATTAATTTTTAGTGTTTTGAATTAAAATTTTTTGAAAAAAAAAAATTCCATATGTGTTCCATACACATAAGAATCATTCAGCGAAGTTTTTAAATTATAGTCAAATATCCCATGAGAATCTCGTTAATAGAGCGCAATTTTTAAACATTAATTTTTGGTATTTTGGATTAAAATTTTTTGAAAAAAAAAATTCCATATGTGTTCCATACACATATGAATCATTCAGCGAAGTTTTTAAATTATGGTCAAATATCCCAAAGGAATCTCGTTAATAGAGCGCAATTTATGCGCGTCACCTAATTTCATGAGAAATCGCTCTCCTCTTAGCCTTTTTAACATTTTCTTGCACAATAAACATTGGCGGATTTCCGAACCGGCACAAGAGGCGCTCGCCTGGGGCCTCATAAATCCAGGGAGACTTAAAATTCAGCTCTCAAAATAAAATAAAGTAATTTTATCTAACTTTTTTTGTAATGAAAATAACTAATAATTATCATAACATATTTCATAATTCATAAGAAATTGTGGCATAGGAAAAACATATTGAAAACCTTTTTTTTAAGTCGGCTAATAAAATGAAAACTGATATGAGTCGCAAAATTTTTAGAGGTGGCCTCAAAATTAAATTGCGCCTGGGGCCTCTTAAATCCTAAATCCGCCACTGCATGTAAAAGGCTTTGAAAGACATTTGAATTGTCGATCGTATATCATAAATGAACTTATTCTGGATACTATAAATTATAAAAATAATTCGAATTTAGAAAAAAATCATATTAAATAGGAATCTTTAATTTCAGCTTTTTCTCTCAAACACATTTGCGTAGGAAATTAGAAAAATTTATAAAATTTTCTTTTGAAATGTACGAGAGGAGGTGTCAAATGGTAAAAATCAAATATACACTCTATTAACAGTTTTAAACTAAAATAGCTGTGTCGGATATTGTAGACAATTGCAATAAAGTAAAAGATCAAACATCGCGGAGATCGTTGACTTTAACAATAAAAAATGTTCCCAACAGTGCGATAACTAATAGCAGAAGCAAACACACTTTAGATTTATTACTAAAAACCGCTTTTTCCTTTTACATGCAAAAATAAAAGCAACAAAATCTTTACAGCTTAGTCTTCGATATCCCAATCAAGAACGTTAAGTTATTCATCTGATAAACTTTTTCTCGGTTAATGAAAAATATACCTACTTATCTTAGCCAAACAAAAGTTTTTGTTATTTGGAAGTTTAAACTTTTTTTTTAATTCCATTAATAATAAGCTTGTAAAATCAAACAAATTACAAAACTTTTTTGTATATTATAATTGCAGAACTGGCTTGGTGTGTTCGCCATTTGAGTTACAGAGCGGAAATCCTGAACTTCATTCAGCTGAGTCCTTTTACGAATTCGTTTTATACTTCACCAAACGTCAAAGTAAAGAAAAAAGAAAATTTGGAACTGTTCGTAGTCCTGGATAGCTACTCTTGTATTTTTCCAAGTTCACTAATTCTGAAATCTCAACAGGGCAGTTTTGTTTTTATTTGAGAGCATCGAAAACAATCTTGGATAATATTTGAAACAAGTTGTTTGATATAAGATATCCTACATAATGCAGGACGGTTTTCAGTTCATGCATTGTTGTAATGATATATTACAGAGCCATTTCAGTTCATTGAGATATATAGGTTCTTTGAATACATTTGCTATAGACCGTAGTAAATCCGAAGGAATAAAAGTTAAAAAAAATTATATTTAAACAATTCTGATGGGCATTGCTGAAAAATCTGTTTCGGTGTCAAGTTTTATGTAGATCTGTAACAAACATAAATTTTGAAAATTTTCATGAATTTTTTATTCAAAGAGTGATACATACCTCTTTTTCTTTAGACTGTTACGATTTGGGTTACAGTTTTTTATAAATAATTTTTTTTGGTTTATACATTTTGGAAGACTATTTTTGTCTCATAACTTCAATTTTAGGTTTGTTGATCATCGGAGCGTGTGGCGGCGCTAAATAAAATCGAAATAATTTATAAGTTCTCATGTGGAAAATACTTTCCTTATTAAGACTTTTATATTTTATGATAAATAAAAATTGTGTTTTGAAAACTTCTTTATACTTTACAAAAGCGTTTCGGCATATTTTCAATATTTACACATTAACGAAATCCAAGTATATGTTTGAAAAAAGAAAGTGTGCTAGCTTTGAGTGCGCAATTTCCTTTTTCTATTTCGTTAAATTGTAGAGATTGCACCGCATTGTTAACATATTTTTGACTTTGGGTCGACTATCAGGAACCTTTCATATGCAATATACCACTTAATCTGATCCTTGTTTCGATTTCTAGCACACTTCGCCAAGTTTACGTTAAAGCAATCAATAGCTTTTCAGATTTTGCGTTTGAATATTTAATTAAATTGTATTTTATTTTTTTAGTCATTTAAAAATGTTATTTTAAGTTCAAGATTATTATTTTTAACAGGTGAAATAATCAATCAGGTTTCTTCGGTAAATTATGGCTACATAGGGTAAGTCTATTAGCACATCTAAATTTGAAATATGGTTCTTGTAAATTTTAAACGAATGTATGTTTTGTCAATGGGATATTTATTTGTCAAAAAATTCATTTTGTCGTACCCCTTTAATATCAACAAGTTGTCTGTATGCAGACGACACGCCAATTTATGCACACCTGTTCTGCATATAGATAGAAATAGAAGCAGAATTGTTGCCAACTATAATATTTTAATGAAGTAGCAATTAAAGAAGAAGTTACAAATTTGCTTATCGAGTCTAATTGTATATTGTGGTTGTAAACTTCTTACTGGGTGAATTTAAAATTAAATCTTCAACAGGGTCTTAAAAGAAAAATTGTTATAAATTTGTCACGTAACTACACTCATAAATTGAATTTTTATAATAAAATGAAAGCTAGGAATTGCTAGTTTTTGTTCATGTACCTAGTAATGCAAGCGTCAAATAGGGATTTTATCTGGTGCAGATTTATTTCTCACTTGGCTAACCTTTATATTTAAGACTGTTTTTCATTAACAGTCGAGAAAATGTTAATAAATCACGTAGAGTAAAAAATTATCTACAAGTCATTTAAAATTAAAGCTTAAAAATTGAAATGTAAATTTATTGATTAAATGTAAACGAGTTATTCTAACTTTGGTTTAATGTATTCAAGAAAAATATTAAATGGTAATTCTAAGGTTTTCCGACGTGCCAGTGTTTTTCTTTAACTGTTCCCTTCATCACTGTTTACTAACACACTTAAAAACTAACGAATTCGATCATGCAAAACGCACTGAATTAATTTGAACGCTTTATTTAAATTTTCCTACAAATATTCGCAAATCATTACGTTTGAAATCACAAAAATAACAATTTTGAATTGTTCGAATTTTCTATTACAAGTTTCATAAAATATTTACTTTACTTTTATTATTATTTCGTGATTGAAAAATAGCATAGACTCAACTGCTGCAAAATTTTAATTTGCTTCATGAGAATTTTACAAAAAATGTAATTTTGCTCTATTCAAAATTGGAATGATGTTTAAAAATGTAGCATTATGCTGAATCATATACATCGATACCATAAATTGTGGTTTATTATCGCGATGCACTGTACGTGCCATAAAATAAAATCTTACAAATTTTTCATCTCCAATAAACCACAAGAGCAATTAAACCACAGAATCGAGTTGTTTCATACAACTATTTGAGTTAAAAATTGTAAACTTTAAGGACTTTAATTGCTAAGATCAACAATAAAATCTTAACAAAAGCCACGTCGTATGAAAAGTTCCTTCGAGTGTAGTAGTGGAAATTTATATTCAAAAGCACATCCGCGTTGGGATTAAAAACTACGGATTTTGATATTGTCCAACATTTTGAATTTTTTGGAGTTAGTCACCAGTTGCGTTTCTAACAGACCTGAAACACCTGAAAAGCCAAAATATCTTTTTGTGTCCTTTTATTCCTTCAAGAAGAGAAATTTGGAAACAAATCAAAAATTTTCAACCAAACTGTGAGTAGATAGCTATATAAAGTACTCGGGTTATTAATAACAACAGTTATTAGTCAGTAACAACTTAGAAAGTGTCTAAATTTGAGCTGTATAATCTGCTGATTAAAGCGTTTGGAAATAATTTAGGGTTTCAGACGAATTATTTATAAATTTACATTACTTTGGTAGAGATGAAACATTTTAATTCATATTTTAAATAAATAGCCAAGCTTAGTAAGTTTCCAGTAGTTTTAATTATTTACAGATTTTAATTAGGTAGTATTGCAAAATCATTAGTAGAATAATTAACTTTGTAAAAGATAGAAGAAAATTCAGACTGCAAGATTTTCCAAGAGCTTCTTGAAGGATGTACTATAAATAAATATGATTTATAATTAAATAATATTGAACATTTTATGATTCGGTCGATATTTTTAAATTATAAGTTATGGATGTGTGAAGAAAATAAAAGAATATCAATGGTCAGTTCGTGTTAGATTTGTTCAAATGAGAAAATACTCGGCATGGATATATGTAGCGTTCTATTTAGGAAATAGTGCCATTCTGGGATGTGAGGTTTTCCTAAAAGTAATGATTGAAAACGTCTAGACTGACGTTCTAGAAAAATCATCAACAATACCTATTGATAAAATATTTAAGATGAATTAATACTAAGTAACAGATAGAGCCAGCTGAGACTTTCAGACTGTGATAAAACTTTTTATATCTCAATATAAGTAGATTTGATGTAATGCATATTTTAGAAAAGAAATTTAAAAATAAAGCTTTTCAGAATGGTTTTTAAACAACTTAGACTTTACTTTACGTAGATTTTGATGTAATTAATTCGCGGTTTGCTTCAATTAATTCGCGGTTTTGTATTTATGGGAGATAAAAAAACATAAAAATTCTATCAAAGTATTGTGAATCTCAAGGTTGCTCATTTGAAATTTAATTAACAATCAATTAAATTATAATGCAACTGGACTTACTTGAAGCACCCGAAAATAATACAATTATTTGATAAACAGATTAGGAATGGGATCAAAGATAAAATTTTGCTAAACCTCCAATTCTATTTGTTATCAAATAATACTATTGTTTGAAACTGTTGATAACATGGTATCAATCCTTTGTCGGTAGTTTACACATTTAAATTTAATTTTATCTCTTTAAATTTGTAAATAATTTTAAGTGCCGTTATCATTTTAATTTTAATTATTTACTTGCATTTCTATGTTTTAATAATATGTAAAATTAAATTTATTAGCTTCATTTTCCTTTATACTGCTGGGTTTAACGATGGACGTTTGAGGTTTAATCGTGTCACAATCTATTAAATTTACACTGGAAAACTACAATTTTCTTTATTTGGTTATAAAAATAATACCTTGTTATTCTATTGCTCAATGTTTCATTTTACGCTATGTAAACAGCATTAAGTTTTTTAGTATTTTAATTTAATAGCAGGAGAAATCTGCTCATTATTCTCAATAAGTCCATGTGAATACATAATTATTGGAATCAACCTAGTGGTTAAGGTGGGAAAGATGAACGTAGAAAAAAGCTGATTTATAGCGACCGGTAGCCTTGATCGCTAATTAATCAGGACGATATATTTATTAATTATCAAAGGATTCATATAATGTCTATCCAGTTGCTGTATTTCAATGTATTTAAATTGAAGTGAATCAATAGGTAAAAGTCAGACGTAATTAAAAGCCTTTGGACAAGCTTTCGGGAGCTGTGTTCAGATATCAATTTAATACGTTTTGTTCTCGCTTTCGAAGGTATCACCTGGGTGATACGATTGTTTTGCGTCTGAAATTACGACTGGTTAACGCGAAATATTCAAAAGAGGTTTAATTTACACATACGGTTGTGGGATTGAACCGTGGCGTCCGATTACGCCTTCGCGCTCACGACTATTTTGTATACATTATTAACGTTCTAACGGTTACATTCACACCTGAAACATCACTTTATTTTGATATTAAATCTACAAACATTGGTTACTTCAAATCTCCACAACTGCACTGAAAAAAGTTGAAGAAAAATTCATAATTTTTGCACCAATGAACAAAATTCATGGTATTCATGAAGGTAATCATTGCATTTATGAATTTGTTCATCAAAATGATGTCTTTTTATGAACAAAATTATTTCTATTAAAATTAACTGTAAGTGTAGCAAATCGGATCTGGATCGATCCACCCATTTCAAATCTTTAATATTTTTGAATTTAGTAAATATGCTCGACTATTGCAGACGTAGAAAAATGTTAAGTGTTTAGCAAAAACATTTGTTTTTTTCCAGCGGTTTCTGATAATATAAAATAAAAATAGATCGAGTATTAAATAACATATTCAACGAAAAAATTGGCTAAATCAGTTTATCTAATCTGCGCATAATAAAAATAAAAAGTGGAATTTTACTTGACGAAAAAAAAATTAAACGAAATATGAAAGGTAAACTTTAATGTTCACTTTATTAAATTAAATTAAATCTAAAGAGTGAATGCATATTTTGCATTTGAAAAGGTGAAAATCATTTAGTTTCCAGGGTAATTATACAGAAAAATATAAATAAAACTGCAGAACTTTTTGTTAACTTATTAATAATTGAAAAGGGGAATGTAAGCTTTCAACTAATTTAAAATTTAATAATATTAAAAGCACAAAAAAAAGAAAAGTTACTCACACGTTTCCGTTTATAACATATTTTCTTTGCCGTAATTTCTAATTTTTGATGTCGACGACAGTAATTTGTCGAACAAAAATAAAAAATGATACTTAATAAATATATTTTATTTTTCTTCGAGAACTTCGGAAACGGACATTCGGGTTATTAAATTAATTTTTTTATAAAATTGACGTTGTAAATTTAAGCGCTTTTACTATACTATTTTGTATTGCCTATAATCTATTACATTTTTTACAGCATAAAATTTTATATGAAATTTTTTACCAAGTTTACTAAACTTTAATAAAAGCAATGAAGAAGAAAAACCGTTTTCTTTTATGGATTATTAATATTTGGTTGTCAAAATTTAGGAATAATTTAACAATAATAAAGAGGAGTATGTCTCGAAAGCAATCTAAAAGCGAGATTTAAATTTGAAATATTGAAAACCAAATAAAATTAGATAAGATAAAAAGATATGTAAAACATAAAAAAATATGATTGAAAAATTTTACGTCAAGATCCGCATATTACTCTGTTAATGCATTCTCAGCTGAACCGAATTAGCTATCGGGCTCTGCGTGTTGTCTTTGTTATTGCATCCTTCATCTGATGACTAGACTAATTTTTATTAAGTATTTCCACAATAATGATTGAACGTACAACATAATTTAGGTAAAATTACGAACTAATTAATAAATAACAAAATCAAATGATGCGTCACTGCTGTTGTGGAAGTCTTTCTTTAGAAGCTTCGAGTAAACATTTTGCGATATCGTAAGCATATTCTTCGTGGGAGGGTAGTTTCTCGATATTTTTACAACTATCGACTATATCGACAGCGATCGTTGCATTAGCCAAATCTGTTATCATATTTTTGATATTATAGAACAATATGTCCCCATCTTCATTCTGATATCCTTGCTTTTTATAAAAGCAGCTAATGTATTCTTTATATTGCGATTCGTCTGGAAGCTCCATTGTTACTTTGGTTTTGTCTATCACCGATTTGTTTATTCCTGTTTTGTTTATACAATCCTGCTCGACTTTTGTTAAAAAGGCAGTCCATTCTTGCAAACCAGGTCCGGTCTAAAAATAGTAAATAAAATTCAATTTAAACTAGCAACGTTTAAGTTAAAAATATGAAACAATGTTTTGTTCGCAATTGATATTCCAGATACGTACAATGTTCAATAATGAAAGCAAATTTGAGCAAACTATTCATTAGAGAAAGTGGCGAAATTAAATTTACTAAGTAAAATTAAGTTTGCAGTTTCATTAATTCACATTTTACGTTTTTCACTTGAAAATGTAACCCAACATAATTAAACTAGCATAAAATTTAGGAAAAATTACGTTCGGGGAGTTTATTTTGAAAAATTTCGCGAGCTTCATTAATTATCACACTTGGAAACAAATTCATTAGTTCGGGAAGTTGAAAGTGCAATTTAGCTCAATAAAAAAGCATATTTGAAGAAAATGTTCAGGAGGATTTATGGGGTATAAAATTTCCGAAAAAAAATAGCTATTCCAGCTTACCTGTACTTCAGCAATGATAAAATACACTAGAATGGATAATAACGTCAGAATTAGCTCTTTCATATTCACTTTGACAATAAATCTTGCAGATTGTTAAGTTTCTATGTTAAAACTGGGGTCATTTAATTTCATGCATATAGAATACGTGATAATATATACGTATAATCTTAGTTGTCCAAAGGTTACTCACATTTTGTTGAAAATTACTGATAATTTTAATATTTTAATTAAATTGGTTATAATATTTTACCAAATAGTGGATGTTCGTATAGAAAGTGTCCGGAAGCCATAACTTAAAAATTATTGAGTCCACCTTAATTGATGAACTCGATCGAATCGTGAAAAGCTACCTTTAATGACCACATTCGAGTAATAATACAATCGATTAAAGCAGTTCCAAATAGGCAGGCTCTGTTTTGCAGCAGCAACCGTTCACATTTTACAGTTCATAAAGTTCAATTGACATTTATCTTAACTACCAATTTCCTAATAGGTATATATGACGCAGAAAATGAGACATTAATTGATAAAATCGCAAAATTTGACCCGGTCACTTTTTATTTTTACAATTCCTACGTGAAAGTGTCGGGGTGTTTTAATCGAAAAGAGACTTACTTAATAAGCAGCCTGTGTATGCTCGCTTTTTCGTTTTATTTGATTTATTTAACTTCCATTCAAAAGCTCACATTTTAAAACTGTTTACAACTGCAAATAGATTTCGTTAAATAAATGAATAACTGATTTGTACTATATTTTCTGCTAAATATGTAATTTTGAATTTATATACCTTAATATATGCCAATTTTATTATTGAATGGTATTTGATAAAAGCAATTAAATTGGAACACAATCCTCTTTCCAATAATTCTATTTATAAATCATTGATACAAACAATTATTATCGCTGAATTTATTTTTGGAACCGCTTACGATACTGCCAGTAAAAAATAAAAAATTATATTAAAACCGCGTGGATTACATTTAAATTTTTTGAATAAACTTTTCGTATAATAATTCGATAAATTTAAAAAGCCAGCAACAGTTGTACCTTAACAAAATTTTTTAAAATATGCATCGTTTGAATTATAAATTGCTATAGTTGAAAGAGTAAGAGTTCCCATCCATCGGTTTAGTAACTCCCTCAGGATCATTTACAAATGCCGGATCTGCCCCAAATTCTAAAGCAAATGTTAGTTCTACCCTTTTTCTAGTCACTCCCTACAACAACTACCTATAAATTTTCCTATGCCTATATTTACTTTCAATGTATTTCAACATTGATTTTATAGATTCATGGCAAGTGAAACGTCATTAATTTAATTAGGTTAGACACACATCTAACAAAATTTATTTAAAATTACAAGATCCGATCATAGAACTATTATTTTAGATTTAAAAGTTTTTATTTGATTAGCAAACATAAATTTTTTGAAATGAATAATAAAGTAGGTAATTTGAGTTTACACAAAAATTTCATTTTGTAGATTTATTTGCCGAAAAGTATTTCATGAAAATTTTTAGGGTAAACCAAGTGGATATGTGAAGTATGACGACGTCAAGCTCTAAATTTGAATATCATGGCCTATATTAACATTTGCATTGTAACAAGGACAGTAATTGATTATGATGCTGGAAACTTCGTGCTCTGGGGGAGTGTTTTGATAAGTCAATCAATGAAAAGAAATTTTAAATATTACTTTCACAATAAAAATTCAGGAAATTTTCCAGCTTTTTATTTCATAATTATGGCTTCTCTTCAGTGACCACGCTAAATTATATAGCAATTAACCGCTAACAATAAAATATTTATTTTTGTTCAAGTTTTCTCATGTACCGCTGCGCTGGAAAGAAAATTTCAAGTCTTCATTAATTTTTTAACAAAGCAGAGTCAAATAGGCGAAAAAATCGCTTCTGGATATAACACCCACAATAATTGATTTTCGCATTTACAAACTGACTTTTCGATCAGTTACAACTGTTAAGATAGCTTGCATAAGAGTTAACATCAGGTTTGAGTAGTAAATTCAACTGTTGAGTTGCTGTCTACCTTTTCAGGTTTAAATCATATTTGACAGAGATCCACTCACCCTATCAAACTGATAATTTCCAGAACGTACATCTAGAAGCATAAAAGATAATTATTATTTACACGCACAATGGTGAAAAGGCAGAAATTCAGTAGCGGTTGGTATGGGAATAGCAATGGGACGTCGCCTTCCCAAAACAAATTAACAGCTTGTTAATCCTAGTTTTAAATATATTTTACGCGAAATCGTACTTTTAATTTAAAATTGCGTTAAATTTCAATAAAAAAATTTAACATTTGCTTTAATAAAAAATTAAATTACAATCATACAAAATCGAGTAGTTAAAATCCCTTGAGAGAAGTACAAAGCAATGTTCTTTGTATTCGAAATGTTTTAAGGTTGCCTAAAGCTAAACATAAAATTTTAAAAGCCTTCCTTTAAGAATGTACGATTAAAATTTTTTTGACTTTAAAAATTTGTAGTTTTGTAGAAGATAAAAATTTTTAATTATTCTTTTCAAATGCTGTGTAAAGCTGGATTCGTATTTCGTATCAACATTTTCTCCACATAAAAAGTATTATTTTATGCATCTAGGAAAGGCTAACTTCCCGACTGTAAGAGGGCTAAAAGGATATTTTAGGATTATAGTGGATGAAAACATTCCTGGCAGTGACCTTTATCCTAAAACGACAACAAGGATTGACTGTAGGGTTTTACTATAAATAACTTTGTACTTACATAAAAGTGTGAAAAAATTCACTGTTCTATTTTTTAATTTTTTTCTGTTTTTCTGGCTGACTGAATTATTTATTAGTTCACAGATCGATTCGATTCAGTTAACACACGAGGTTAAAAGTTGACGCCTTTTTAACGTGTGAATTGCCATTTGAACAAACTGCTAATTAACATGAGCGTTGTCATGGTGTAAATTATTTAAAGAGGTGTCCAGCAGGATAAATGTTAACTTTTCGTAGTGTAAAAATAATAAAATAATAGCAAGATGGTCTTACAAATTTAAAAATTTTAGATGGAAATTCCTATAAATTGAAGCACCGCAGTCATGCAGGATGACAATTTTCAAATTTATGAGGCTACGAGACTGCTCGTACTAAAATACGAACTTTGCTTAACCAATATCCAGGATTCTTTTCGCTTGATTACAATATTTTGAACTCGTTAAATAACGCTTCGGGAAATTTATTTTTTAAACAATGAAAATATGAAAACGCGTGGTGATAATGCATTTTAAAAGCTCACAAATAAAAAATTTCTAATCGAAAAAAAAAGAAATCGGAAGTCGTTCAAAAACGTGACGAATTTTAAGTAGAAAATAACAAACATTTGTTTTCTGTAATAAAAGTTTTAATCCCGCATAGAAATTCAATTAAACATTAATTATATATTTTAAATATTTCTGTAGAAGTAAACATGGTTTTCAATAAAATTGCATTAAAATAAAATTTTCTGTTGGGTATTTCATTCCTAATAATATAATAACGGAAATTTAAACAAAACCGGAATTATTTTGTTAATCAGATAAGAGTTGTAATTTATTTCGCTCAGAATGGATTTAAAAAGCTACGTATTAAATTGAAATTTTTGTTTTTATCCTAGGTATAATGCACGCAGTCCGTTTTCAACAAATAAATTTTCCTCTGCTTAGTTTTTAATACAAAGAATATTTCCGTTAATGGGTTTTCTTTTTGTCGATTAACAGTAATGCAATATAAAAATTAAGTTTTTACAATTTCGCTTTACGGAATGAAAGGATATTATTACCACTCCGATTATTTATAGTTTAAATTAGCTAACCACAATAATTTTGTGTTATCTACTGTTGAAATTTTCATTGATTTTTTTATTTCGAAGATTCTTAAAAAAATAAATTACATACAGTAGATGTGCTATGAAGATTCCAATATTCTGTATGTACCTCAGCTCTACAGTTCTGTGAGTTAGATCTCAAAGCTAGCCAAATTTTTTTATTGCGTTATTAAAAATCTGCGTATACATAGACGCGTTTATACGATCAATTAATTTCTTGTTTCAGAAATTGTTATAACGCCAGTGTATAAACCACGGCTTTGTAATTTAGATGTAATAAACCCCAGTACCTTCTTCTATTTTTCGAAATAAATCACACTCTGCAATATTTCTCATAAAATTGTTAAAACTTTATAAATAACGCTTCTAGTATTAAATAAAAGACAGACATTTTGGCATTACAGAGCGGCTTCTCCTTCTCCTAGTTTTTAAAAGTTGGCAATGAAGTTTCCAATATTAAATGTTATTACATTTGAATTAAAACTAATGCAGTCGCATCCAGCAATTGTATTATCTGAAATGTTTATTAATGGGCGTTTAATTTTATAAATCCCTCGAGTCCGCTCTGTATAAGTTGTTTTTCATTTCTCGCTTTCATAAATATTTTTACAACCTACACAGAACAGAATAAAGCTGACCAAATTATTAATACATAAGTAACTTTCATTTTCAATATTATTTTTAAATTGGTAACTGCGCTTTTTAGGTAGCAATTTAACTTGCATAATTAAAAACTGACTTTTTAAAGGATATGTGATATAATCAGTGGGATACTGGAGAAAACTCCCAGACCTCCCGAAGAGTTCTTCGGTGACACAAATATATTTGTTCTGAAACAGCAAAAACTTCATCAATCACTTGCATTATAAAATTTGAATAGGGAACTTCCAAGGCCCCTTTACTAATTTCAAAATTCAGGTGAAATTTTTTGCGGGTTAATTTGCAATTTCAAGCTTCAAGAAACAGCTTTAATATCTGTTAAAGTAGTATAACTTGTACTAGGTGTCTAGTAAATTTCAACAAAAATGAAATATTCAATTTAAATTTTCTGCAATATTTCTTGCCCGTCCAACACTAAAGTAGTGAATATTTAAAAACCTTCCAAGTACATAAATTAAAGTTGCGAAGAATTTTTTCTGAATAGCGTTTTAGGATCCAGTAAAAATAAAAAAAACCATAAAGAGAACTTAAACGGTCAAGTTTTATTATGGTATTAAAAATTTCTACTAGATACAATGATACTTTAAACATCACCAGTAAAAGTAGATGGAAAATTGGTTTTACTTCCTCCAACGGAGAGTACATTAATTTTTCAATAGGTAACACTAAATGACCTATCAGCACGATCTCATATGTTGATCCAAAATTTTCATAGCGAAACAGACAAAAAAGACATTAACAGAGATTGGCTTTCCAAAAAAAATCTATTATCCTGAAACTTTACAGTTTTGCTGAAAATGTAATCAAAAACTTCGGGAAAGCAAAATAAGTTCTGATTTGTCTTGCGGATATTTTCTGGTGTACCTTCTACCTATAATGTATACGCATATAATTAACAAACTTAAGACAATTGGCTAACAAAATGTGGGTATTATTCAGCCAAGTTAGCGTAAATATTTAAAGAAAAGCAAAGTAAGTTCTGGAGAACCAAGAGAATTTTGTTTGTAATTAAAATTTATTACTACATATAAGTTAAGCTTAGAAGTGAACTTAATTAAAACCAATTAAATTTTTAAACTGCCCTCATCATTTTGGCAAATACAATTTTTCATATACGAAATAATAGGTATCCTGCAGCGTCATGCGTTTTCCTTGAAAAACCGTATTTTAATTTTCCACCATAAAACTTCCTACTATTTAAATTTCACTTCCAAACAATGAAAAAGGAAGTTGATGCTTAGAAAGAAAAAGTTACTTGAAAAGAGAGAATTAAAAAAAGGAGTTATTATGTTTGACTTAAACGATTCATTATAAAAATCCGCTCTAAATAGAACTTAAACAAATTAATTACATTTTAGCCACCTTTTCATAAAACTAACGAGATTTTATATAAATATATTGCTCCATGATTACCTACCTAAGATGCTTGTAATATTATCATGCAAATTTCTAACAAAATTGCTTCGGAAAATTAGTTAAATTAAGTAACTTGTAATCCAAATTCATGAACTAAACCTTAATATATGCCGAGATATTAATACTTGGCAATTAATACCGTTCAGAATCAAGTCAAAAAGTGTACCATAATTTTGGTTCGAAACCAAGGATCAACAATTTTGTCATGGGTTTTCAGGTGGAATAAAACTTTTGTTTGCTTATATAATTGGAATTTCGATCGTAAAAACCTTTTATTCAATATTTTAAAATATTATTTTACTTTAATGATGGAACTTTTAATAATTTAAGTTTTATTAACATTTTAAGCGCATTTTAATGAACCGGCAGTTGGTGTAGTGTGTAGGAAGTCGATCAATTTTTTGCTTTTTGAAATAATCTCATTTTAATGAATTACTCTTAAAAATTCAGATATTTTTCTTTTTTTCAATTTGGAATGGAAACATATTCATTTATTAGCACTAATTTAACATTGCATTATATTGCAATTAATAAATTGCAAGTTGAAAAATGTGCATTATCTTCTCAAATTTCACATGAACGCTTTTTAAATAAGAATAAATTTTGTTTCAAATTCAAAACTTATTTCCTTCAAGCAAATTCGTTATAAATCGCTAACGTACGATTCTCACAAGTTCCTATCAAGTCGTTAAATTGCTTGATAAAAGCAATTTGAAAGCCAGTAATGCAATAAATTGATTAATAATAAAAAAATTTTCTGTTCTGTTACAAATATAAAACAAAAATTGAAAAGTTGTATGCATTAGCAGTGTAGTAATAAAAAAATAATTATAGTAAAATCATCAGTGGCGTAACTACTGGAGCTTCGCAGGCCCATACTCTGACTGGCTGAAACTATAATAAAAAAAAACAGCAAAAAAAACCCGAAATTTATTACTTTAAAGAATTTTTTGTAAATTTACAAAGCATTTATTGGTGGCTTTTAGGATAAATATTACAAGTGTAAATACGTGTAAAGTTTTCTGTTTAAATTATACTGTTTTGCACTGTTTTAGCTACTGTGTACTTTGTCAACAATTTAACGTCAAAGTTTTTTTTGTAAATTTGTCTCTTCAATTTCGTTGATTTTTAAATTTAAAACAAGTTTTAATTAATTTCGCTTTAAATGTTTTTGTATTATTTTGAGCTAAAATTCGCAAGAGAGATTGAAATTAAACAAGCACATTAGCAACATCACAAACAGTTTGTCAAATCGAAAATTAAAATATATCGTGTTAACGGTTTTGCTACTTCACAATGAGGTACGTGCATGTTGACAGCGTACTTCAATGTAAACAAAATAATAATTAGGGAGCGAAAATATTATTAGGTAGTCTTTTCGAATTTCAAAATAAAAGTTAATTCAGTAAAACGCTATAAATAGACAGTTTGATGATTTTACGATTCTTGCTACTCAGGATTTTATGGCATTTCGACATTTATGATGTTCGTATGAAATAAGAGTGTAATCACTAGTCATGAGTTATATAATACATTTTCTGTACACACAAAGTTATCTTCCTCGAATTTTCCAATCCAATCATTCAATTTTTACACATTTCTTCTTCCTCGCCACCGCGACCAGCTGGCACGCTAGCTACCCTTGCAACAATGAGCTATGAAAGTGGATTATTCCATAAAGTATGGATTTCATGTTTATCATCAAAAAACTGCCCAAGATAACTTGCACTTCATTTGTTGAATTCATATGCATAGTTTATTAAGTCAGTTCAAATATTAATACCAATGTTATATCTTCATTAAACAAAACTTGGTACATAAATTTACCCAGCCAACTTAATTATAAACAATTAAACTAGATAAGTAAACCAAATTTCAAAACAAACAAGTAAGTGTAAAGTAATTAGAAATCATTTGAAACAAATTAAACTTATTTTAGAATTTCAGTTATGCGAATATTTAAATTTCATTATTTCAGAATTATTGGTGCAACTGCTTTGACTACCTGTCAAATTTGATTTTACTTTACTACGATTCTAGACTGATATTAAAACCTTTGGTTTTATTTAATAAATAAACGGCAGCCTAAACAAATATAAGTAGGAAGCAATTCGTTTTTACAGCGAAGCATTAAACATAAACTTTTAATGTGAAATAAAGTTAAATTAAATAACGTAAAGCAAGCTCGCCTGAAAATTGCCAATGCAATTGCGTACAATAGCAGAGCCCAGTAAGTAGAGTTACTAAAAATTAAGTAAATGTAGTGAACGTGTCCTGTATAGTCTTTCCTTGTCAGCTAACTGTTCGATATTACGATGACCTACCTTTGAAAAAATTTAAAGATGAAAATGTCCTTGTGGGATTTCTTAAATAAAACAGTAATTCTCAAACTTTTTCAATAAAATTAATTACAAACCATGCGTAAGCATAACGTGATTGGTTACTTACTCATTTCTGAAAGTCTTCTCAACCCTGAAAACTCACAATACGGATTTCTTTTATAAATTACAAAAACAAATCATTAAAAGTTTTATCACGGCGAAGAATGTCGTGAAAAATGGGATTAACTCAATTTAAATATTCCATCGAAATAAAATATTTACTTTTTGTTTCATTTAAATTTTGCCATGTCAATTACTTTTATGGAATTTGTTATATTAGAACAATAACAACATTTTAATAAAATAAAGTTGTATTTGTATCAATTTGTCTCCTTCAAGATTATCAACGTATCATGCATGGGATACGTTCCAAGACTTATCAAATAGCCTACGCGTAAGATAGTGAAATGGTCCCTAAAATTTTTACGATGGAAAAATTCCTTTAAGATAAATTTTTCTCAATTTTATTAAACTAAAGTTTAGTAGTGTATCTTCACAAAATAAAAAAGTAAATAGAAGATTTTCGCTAGTTTTATTAAAAGGCGCTATAAAAAATTTTATTGTAAGTTATCGAACCGTTAAATAAGAACCTCAAATAATAGCTTCCATCATCACCCCAATGTCGTCCCGCTTAAAGCTTCACAAAACAAATTTAAGTACCAGTTACATCAAAATACAAAATAATTTGTACATACAAAAGAAAAGCGAAAAAGTTATGCCGGATTTGATTAACGACGAGTTATTCAATGGATAAAGTAATAAAACGCTAAATTACATATAATCAACTTTTATTAATCATTTTGTAAGATTTTGAAAACAGTTGTTTGTTAAACACATGTACTAACCAAATGTTCAACATTATAAATGATTTTGATACAAAACAGTGGGCAAACTTGAATGTTTTGCTGTAGCATAACACAAGGCAGAGCTTATCCATGGGGTGAGATAATAATTAATTTGTAGTTAATTTTACAAAGTACGAGCGTTGCACCGTTAAAACATCTGCCTGTACGTGCTATACGGAGTTCGTCTCATTTTTATTATTAACACTTTTGTTTAGTCCAAAATGGTGGGCCAATTTTTTGTAAAATTAATTTAATTCCTGTTAAACATTATCCTAATTACGGTAACTAGATTTAATTGCTGTCTCTAAAATTACAATTATTGGCGAGTTTCGTGTAATTATGGTTTTATTATATAACATTTTTATTTTTATTTTATTATACTGATATGATAAACACAACAGATTGTATGTTGTCTGTACATTACGATGTGAATGAAGTCGTGTTCATGTTGGTAATGAATTGTGGATGTCCCGATTGTCCTCCGGCTTCACCGCTTTGAATAGAAAAATGTCTATAGGAAATATATTCCGGCGGAATTGCGGGTCGATTTCGCTTTATTGCGTTTCTTTGTTTTTTAACTTTTAAATAACCGAGCACAGAAACCAAAATAATAAATACAATTATTCCCATGCAGCAGCCAACGATGAGGCCCAATCTTCGTGTAAGAATCGATTGAATGCCAAAACTGTGATCGGGTAAACTGCCGAGCTCACCGTGTATACTTCCCGGAGTTTCTAAAGTACTCACTTCTTCGCACTTGCTGCTCGGGGAATCCACTAATAACGACAACATCGAGTCACTAAACACTTCCCAATCCTCCCTTGTGCTATTTTCGTTCTTCCTCGCCAAACGTAAATCGGAAAAGTCTTGTTTTCTCGTAGCCCAATTTCCTAAAGCTATAACGCAAATTAAATACCTCGTTCCCGGAAATAAACGGCTCAGTTTGGTCGATCTGGAAACGCGATCCATCATTCGTCCTCGAATCTGTCAACAAGTAAAGATATTAAATTTACAAAACAATTTTGGTAAAATGCAAAATTATGCAAACTATTTCAACTGTTTACCTCTTCCATTCGGTCGATTGAATAGTAAACAACTTGATATCCATGTAAACCGGAGTGATTTCTACTTTGCCAGGAAACCAACAAGGAATAAGGTTGAATATCCTGAATTCCTATCTTAACCACTAAGGGCTGGTCGCAAAATTGTTCGGGGCTTAAATCTAAAAAAGCCCTTCCTCGAAGTTCCGGTGGTTGTTCGCAACGCAGACCCTGACGATCAGTTTTTTCGACTAATTTCTGATGGTCTTGCAACCATTCCCACAGTTCTTGAGAGTCGCAACCGCAATATAAAGGATTTTCTAATGAAAATAAAAACAACAAAAATTAAAGCTTTTGAAAGGTTTTTGTTAAACTTATACCTTCGGTCCGTAAATTCCTTATTTGCGTTTCTAAGGGTCTGAACGCGTTGAGTGGAATATTTTCCAAGTAATTTTTACTTATATCCAATATTCGTAGTTTCTTTAACGGCTTGAAAGCGTCGTGAGAAACGGAGGATATCCAATTACCAAAGAGGTATAATTCGGCTAAGTTTTCCAAGTTCTTGAAAGTTCCTTTATTTATACGCGCTATTTGATTATAAGAAATATCCAGCACTTGCATTGATTTTAAATCGGGCGGAAATATCTCGAGCTCTTTTAATCTGTTATGTGTTAAATTTAGCAATCTTAAATGTATTAGTCCGTGTAGTCTCTCTTGCGGAAGCAAATCTAATTCGTTTATTCCGAGATCTAAGGTTAAGAGATGCGGCAAACTTCCGAAAGCACCGGGAGAAATTCGAGAAATTTTGTTGCGTCCTAAAAATACATGTAATAAAATTGGAAACGCTTCAAAGTCTTTGCTTGTTACAATAGTGAGATTCGTCGAGCTAATGTGAATTTCTTCCAAAGACGGATAGGTATTTGATGATGAGAAATCGTGAATGTGAACTAAAGGGTTTTCTGTTAAATTTAATAATCTTAGACCCGGCAAAGTGTGCTCCGAGAGAGCCGTAGTCGGAATTTGTCTAAAACGGTTGTGTGATAAATCGACGCGACTTAATAAATTTGAATGGGAAAAAAAATTTGCAGGTAGAGCCGTTAAAGAATTGCCACTTAAATCGATAGAAAGTAATTGCGTTAAATTGGCTGCAGCAAACCCTGATAGTGAAGATATCTTGTTACGCTTCAGATCTAATTCTTTCAAATTAGGAAGGCCGTTTAAGCGTGAAATTTCTATAGAATTCATCGTATTATTAGAAAAAGATAAAGTCTCGAGAGTGGAGATGTTCAATAATGCTTTATAGGGAAGTTCGTGAAAAACGTTGTTTGCAAGTTTTAATTCTTTCAATATGTTGAGATACTGAAACGTGTTGTGCTCGAGATTATCTAGTTCGTTTCCGCTCAAGTCAATTTTTAGCAGGTTTTTATTTTTCGAAAATATATCTTTTGGCAGTTTTTTTATGTGGCACTCTTCCAATATCAACGTCTGCAGCGATGGTAAATTGTGCAGCGCCGAACTGAAAATGTCGCTGAAATTATTAAACGAGAGTTTCAGCACTCGTAGTCCGGGCACATCTAAATTTTCGAGATCTTTCGATTTTAAATTATTGGTTTCTAAATTAAGCTCGTTTAAATTATTTAAGCCTTTGAAAGCCTTCGGTTCTATGCTCGATATTGAACAGTTCATTAAATTGAGAAATCGAATTGGCAGGCCTTCTTGAAATATTGTGTTATGGAGTACGGTTAAGTAGTTGAACGATAAATCCAAAATTCTTAACTTTTTCAAGTTGGTGAGCGCCTTCGACTCTATTGTTCGTAATCCGTTGTGCGATAGATAGAGTTCTTCTAAGTCGTGAAGTTCGGCAAATGTTCGAATGTTGATGTGGCTTAGTTGATTAACGCTGAGATCGAGAAATTTTAGAGCTTGCATCGGTTCGAACGCCTTATCCTCTATATGGGCTATGCTATTATTCGTGAGATATACTCGCTGAATTAGCAAAAGGTCACTGAACAAGGCTCTGTCTAGTTTTCTTAGTCTATTGTGACCTAACCACATAATTTGCACGCTAGATTGCCCTCGCAGTGAATCGTTGTGAAGAGAGGTAATACTATTTGAGTCTAACTGAATGGACACGAGCGAAGACGATTCGTGTAGAAACACGTCTCCTAATTCAGACAATTCGTTTCCCTGTAAATTAATGTGCTGTAAGCTTTGTAAACTATGGAATGCTCCCGGCTCGATGGATTCGATAAAATTATTCTGAAGATGCAGTTCCAGAAGTGCCGGTAACGGGTGAAAGACTCCACGTTGTATGCTTTTAATTCGATTATTATGCAACCTAATTTCCCTAACGGCAAAAACTTTATCAAAAGTTCCCGATTCTAAATTCACAATCGAATTGCTATCCAAACTTAGGGAAGTAAGTTTGTGGTTATTCTGAAATAACTCCTTCGGTATGTGTAGTATAAAGTTCGAACTTAAGTGTAACTGAGCAAGGTTTACTAGAGTACTAAGTGCAACAGGATCGATACGTCTAATTGCATTTTGTTGTAAATAAATAACGGACACGTTGGAGGAATTAGTGAACGCGTCTGACGGTATTTCTAAAATATTATTTTCCGATAAAAATAATTCCCTCAGATCCGGCAGAAATGCGAACACTCCACTAATATAGTGTACATGATTGTGACTCAAATCGATAGAACGTAGTTTCTTATTGGTCTGAAACGTTCGAGAATCCAAATAGACAATTTTATTGTGACTTAAGTCTATCGATTGCAAATCGGTTAAGGATAAAAACGCATCGGGATGAACACTTTCGATTGCGTTGTAGTATAAAGATAACGTACGTACAGATTGGCTTGCCCTGAAACAATCTTCTGTGATGGCCTCAAAATTGTTGGAACTTAAATCCAGAAATAATAGTGATTGCAGATGCGAGTAGCCGTCGTTAGGTATAAAGCTAATTTCGTTCCATGCTAGACGCAATAATCGAAGTCGTTCGAGTCGTCTCAGCGCTGTCATAGGAAAATTTTTAAGTTTATTTTCAGCCATGTCTAATTCCGATAAAGAATCCTCCAATCCGGCGAATGCATATTCGGAAACTTTCTGAATTTGATTACCTTTTAAATTAAGCTTAATTAAGTGGAGACCGTAAAAACTGTAACTTGGTAAATCGGTAATCTCGTTTGACTCTAAATCTAAGGCGATAAGCTTTACTAATCCTGTAAATGCTTTTTGCGGTATTTCTTTTAATTTTCCGGAAGTTAAACCGATTGACTCCAACTCGGGTTTAAGTACGTATAAGCACTCGTCGTGTAGATCTTCCAAATTTGACTGAGAAATTTGTAAATGTTTGATGAACGTTCCGTCTGGGAAGAAGTTTGCCGATAACACGGTAATCGATTTGTCCAGGTCGTAGATGCTCAGCGATTGTATCGGACCAGATACGACTTGTAGCACCGAACGTAACGAGCTGATAGTGGCCGCAGGACATTCCAGAAAGATTCCATTTTCGAAGTTGTAGCACGGACAGGATGGATTCGCCGCGAAGCTTGGACACTTATTTTCTTGTGCGAGAAGAGGCAACCCCAACAGACTCGCCAAAAGGAGTACTGTGGCGCCATTGTGCGCCATCATGTACCTACCATGGCCGTCACACCAATTATTCTTCTATCCTGAAATTTAAATACAAAATTAATAAATTTAAAAAGTATAATCGCGAGGTAAAAATGTACATTATACAACATAACCCCGAGTCGAAGTTTGACAATTTGGTTGAGTTGAAATAAAACGTAATGTAAGCTATTATGCCGGCCGTAATTTTGCCAGAAAGTTACTATTATTTTGTAAATTACCAAAGTTCACCCAGCCAAACTTTGCTAAAAATTGTGCTTCAATCTAATTCTTTGGAACGACCAATAAATGTCCTGGGAGGGTAAAGTAGCAGCTTATAAAGATGCCATGTAATTTTATCGTATCTTGTTCGAACCTACGCCAATTTTGTTATTTTATTTATAAGGTGATAACGCGATTTCTTTTATTTTATAATTTTTTTTATTATTCACATATACTAAATAATCCTAAACTTTTATTTAAAAGTTTGTCGAAACATTTAAGTGTTCTTTTAAACTAAAAGCTTTATAAAAGATGTTGATCTAACAAATACGAAGAGAGCGAAGATACTTGAAAAAGAAATATGGTAAAATACACTTCGCACAATGAAGCAACTCGAGAAGCAAAGTAAAAATAACAATTCAAAATGAACCGCAAATATACAACTTTATTATGTGTGTTTGTTATTTTTTATATTTTTGAGCTAATGTACTCATTTAACAATAGGATAATTTATTTCAACAGTATCAAGTTAATAACGAAAAGTTGAAATTAAATTAAATGCTTTAAAAGTTTTCCCGAGGAAAATTTAATTTTGGAATTTTTGTAGGAATATGTTTTTATGTTGACGTTAAGCATTAAACTTATAATTACTTCGTAAACTCGGTATTGTTTTACTAGACGAAGGTTAATTTCATACTCTTATACTTGCGAGTAAATTAATTTTTTAGCGGTTATGGATTAATAATTGATTTTCGCGCAATTTTAGAACCCTCCCCCGTACGACCAAATATTTCCATTAACACTACCACTCGAAAGTTTTTGCTATAAATAAATATAGAAACGAATTTCACATACTTACATAAAACTTAACAAAACTTTTGTCATCATTTTCCATCTAGATTATCATTATTATACTCTTTTGTAAGTAAAAAGTTGTTGAAATGCTGCTTTGAGTTAAATTCAGACTAAACTTTTGTTCTCGGTTAAAATAATAACTAGGCGAATTAAGTGTATTTATGCTAAATAATCTGATAGACAAGCCGCTAATTATACCAAAAACATTTTGATAATGACGAGCAAATTAACAATTTGCTCTAATAAAATAAAACAGTAGATATCTGGTGACCTAAATTGGCAAAAAATATTCGTCAAAATTTACATATTAAGTCCACTAGAAGATCAAAGCTGGTTTAATTATATCCGCAAACCAAATTTAAAAATTTTAATTATTATAAATTAACCAAGTCATTCATAGAGAACGGGTTTTTAAATTTTCAAATTGAAAGTCAAAGCATGGAAAATTGCCACGTGTTGGAACGAAATTTTTCGAACATTTCCAAAAATGTTGTTATGCAGCTTCCTTTGAAATTTAAGATACATTAGAAAATAATAATTTAAAGATGAGTTAGCTTTCGGCGGCGCGTTAGAATATAATTCCGCATTGCGCGCGTATAGCTTCGAGCTTTTATAATTTATTTGACGAAAATTTTTAAATAAAATTTAAAATAATTATTTTATAAGCAATTAAACAAAATTATAAAATTAAATTTGTATATGGCAAACTAATTGTTCAGGTTTACGTTGCCTGCGTGTTGTCAAACTTCTCATACAATATAAATCTGCGAAACCCATTCAGAAAGTTTTTTAGAGCAACACGAGTGAATAGGCTTACGCTTTTTTTTTTAGATTTTACGTGTTTTTTACTCGGTTACAGCAAACATTAGGGAAAATTGGGGTTAGTTAGCTAAAGGGGCTGGTTAATATGTGTTGAATTTGACAAGAACTAGATTGAATTACTACAAATCCTGTTTTGTAGCAAAAGTAGTTTGTACTCAAAAAGTGCAGATCTTCTTATGTAGTAAATCTGTGAGCTGCTCCTATCACTAAAAACATCCCTGAAGCGGACCCAACTCAAAATTACAGATCTACAAAGTCTGGATATGTACTCATTGTGTATTGTTAAAGTAAAATTAGCGAAATCAATCTACTTAATAAAAAGAGAAATGCAGTAATAGATTGTTAAAACATTGTTAATTATTATATCAATTAGCGTTAAGTGATTAAAATAATCCTTTATTCTGATTGGTAACAAATCGCAGGGATTGCTAAATACATAAGCGAATACATAGCAAATAATATCGCCAGGAACTGAAGTCGGTTCTTTTGTGCTCAGAAATATTAGCTTTCTGACAATAATTTATTGCATTCAGTGTTTTCTAACATTTTAATTCATTTATTTGTTGTTCCAGTTACAATCAGTAGTGTAATCTCGGTTTGTGTAGATTAACTCATATAGATTTATTATTTCTGTAAGAAAAATACCAAATTATCCAAAATGCTATAAGTGAGTTTTTTTATTTTATTGGCCACATGCAAAATTGTAGTTTATAAAATGACATACAAACACCATTATTGGCTTACGTGCTTATTACGCTCACTTGTGATAATAACAGTAATAATAATTGTTCAGTTTTCGAACCAAAACATCTATCGAATTCCACGCTCGCTACAGAAATAAATTTTTATTTTATCAAAGACCTGCATTTCTTTTGTAATTTCCAATAAAAATAAAAAAATCGACTACGTCGACATCGTATAAATTGCTCCATACAAGTAAAATTAATTATTTGCATGCTGTAATTCTTTTTTGTTTTCTGTAATTAATTACGTTCATTACAAAAACTTTTGCAACTAATTCTCTAACGAAAGTCATTATAATGGGGCCGCCCCGTAAATAGTAGCCGCTCCTGTTCAAACGAAATACAAAAGCGAGCGAACGATTTAAATCTGCTCTTAAACTAATATATTAAAATTATTGACAAATTATACATTTATACGTAAATTGTTATAATAATTTATACAGGGTGGTTCAACCAAGACTATCTACTGTTATTTGTTTCACAATTTACAACAATAGCAACAATATTAAGCGGTTTAACAAACTTTTATTACCTACTTTAACTAATAAGCAGTTGTACCTATATAGCATATACATACAAAACACAATAACAGGATTTTGTAATCGAATTACCAACAAGGTGTATTTATTTATACACTTTAAAATATTTACTCGACTGTAAAAAAAAAACTAATAAAATAATAAATTATAAAATGGAAACTTTTGTATCGAATTTGGTAAAAGTTAAAAGCAACTTGTAATTTAGTCAAAGTTTTTCCTTTATTTTATATCAATTTGAATCCTTTATTTAAATACCCTACAGTCGTAATGGGGTACGACATTTTTTCAATAAAAATTGACTTACAGCTACGATTTTTTTTTACAGTTTTTACAAGCTTTTTTTATTTTCGTACTGTTACTTGTTGCGCGACAACAATAGTATATTGCAGTGGCCCCGGAAGAGTCAAATATAGAGGGGGGCAAAGTGTTCAGTTTTGTGAGGTTTTATGATTTTATAGAAAAATGATTCTAATATTTTATGAGTGCTAGCTAGGTAGAAACAAAAAATTTAACTTTCCAGGGGGGCAAGTGACCTGCTTTGCCCCCGCTATCCGGCGCCTATGGTATATTGTGCTTTATCTGTTTCAGACTTAAATCCGGAGGCTGGGTATTAGATTCATAATTCCCAATCTCACCCATTAAATTAAAAAAAAAATAGGGATCAATAAGAATACTGGTTATTTGCCAATCGACAATGTTCATGACTAAAACAAAAATAGAAAATCACAAAAAACTACAAAAGTGATCGATATTCGTGGTTATCGCGTTATAATAAGTTAGGTAATAGTAAAATTTATTTCTCTGTTGTGATATCGATTTAAAGAAACCAATTTTAATATTAATTATGAAAATTTTATAAGCATTACTTTAAGTAGATACTTCACAAAAGCGATAGAAAAATATTTTCTATTGGTGCTTTGTCTTTCCTCTCTTAGCATTATTACAAAAACGCTATTTTCTCAAAATCATGCACTTCATCCCGATATGTACATTTTAATCATACGATGATATTTTGTTTCCAGCTTTTCAGTTTCCTATTTTTCTTTATTTGGATTTTATTTATGAAATTCAATATGACGACGCTCCACTTAAATAAGTTGTCAAGTCACAACGATCACATTAACTTTTTGGCATTGAAAGTATTTGTATGGTTCAATAATAAATTTAGAAAAGCTTTATTAACAAAATTGTAGGTATTAAAATTTTTTATTTGATAAATTGCTTTATAAAATTTCAGTCTGCCGAATTAAGTAATTACATGTTAAGTGGATTTGATGCTTTTAATCGATACCTCCGTTTTGTTATTTTAATGTGATAAATAGGTTGCTCTTATAATTTATTTCTATTTGAACCGAAATAAACCGACCGTTTAGTAAATTGTAATGGCTTTTTTCTTTTAGTATTCGTCGAATCACCTTCTTTTTTTAAGGCATACAAACTAAAGATAACAAAAGAAAAATACGAAAACAAAAGTAATACATTTGATAGAATAAACATGAGAGAACGATGTACAAAATAAACAACACCGATTGATTGTAACAGTTCGATCAATCAAAACAATTCTCGAAGGAATATTTTAAATTTCAAAGAGACTATCTATGCATGGGTGGAAGGACTTTATAAGAAACTGAATTAACTGACCAGTGGAAAATCAAAACTTCATTTTATGTCTCTTTAAAGAAAACGCTGCTGGTAGAGCTTTTAATCAAAATTTTTCCGATTGTTTTCCGTTAACACTTCTGAAAATCCTTTTATAATTTCTGCAAAGTTCATTTAAACACTTTAAGATTAAAATCTACATTCATTGTTTGCAAGATCTTAAAATTACATTAAAATTAAATTTGGTGGTAAGAAAAATTAAAGAAAATTTAGGTTTTCTACCTTTATTTTTCTCGTAATATTTATAACACATTTCACCTTACCACAACAAAGTGAAGCGTGTAAAAGCTGTTACTAAGCTAATATGAAATAATGGGTGTTATCAGACCTCCAGGCTATTCTAGTTATTGCATTATCTCTATTATCTGTTCTCTTTTAAGATGTACCATCAAGTGCTAATATTTAAGTATTAATATTGACATAAATACAATTCAAGAAGCCTGTCGTCAAATTGATGGACGTGTGCTACGGGCCTTTAATAAAATTATGCAGTCTATACAACAATATAACTTCTAAAATATATATAAGAAAATCATAAAAAGATATTTTATGGAGGAAGGTAAAATACGAGATATCTCCCGAGGGATGACAAATTACAAAACTTATTTATCATTGCATTACGTTATGTATATTTTATATTCAAATTGTATTGGAATATCCGACATTTTATTAAATGCTGATAGTTACGCATTATCGACCGGTCGATAAAAGTGACAAATCTTTAATTATAAGTTTTCGCGTGCACGATTGCAAAGTTACATGCGTGCATGATAGTTTTAATCAAAATGTGCGAAGATTGAATGTTTTAAAAATGAAAAACAAAAATAGAAATCTCTAATCTACACGACAAAATGGAATGTTCCGTTTCCTTTAGCCCTCTTTCAGCCAGGATTAAGCACTAAGAAGGGATTCGTCAGAAAATTGTAAATTAAGTGGACATCAAATCGATAGATTTATCAATTTCGCTAAAATTGGCTGAATTTCTATGCAGTCGATATGTTCATAATCAATCAAAATTTTGGTTCGCTTTATATTTATTTGATAAGTTTTTCATTTTATTGTGAACTCAAAAACATTTGAAAATGCTGAAGTCAGTTGCTTGTTGCAAAGTTAATTCAAATATTAATTTATACCAGTAGTACCCCGCTTCCAACAGCCTCAAATGTTTGAATTTGTTCTAAAAGTTATAATAAAACTAATAATAAAATAAAAACTATAGTAGCCTTGAGGAATGGAAAATTAAATACAGGTAATCCCATAAACAAGATTAAATTCGGGAAATGTATATTTATGTGCATAAATATGATATATATTTTTGATTTTATTTTAAATCTTGTTGTTTATGCGATCTTTTTACCGGTATTTAATTTAATAACAAACTTCATATTAGTGCAGCTGAATTTCAAAATAAAAAAAAAAACAAAGAACTTCTAGAATTTATTTAAAATGCAATTTACGGTTAATAATTTTTCAATTATTTTGTAATATATTTCACAGAATCTCTTCAAAGATTTCTTATTGAAGTATTGTACTTCAGTTGCTTCCTTTTATCATACACATTATTTATTGATATGCAGGTACTTGTTGTTTTTATTCCCGACTTTAAATACGTATTAACCATTTCAAGATTGACGAAAATAGGAAAAACACTCAGGAAATTTTATCTAAATTTGTTATCGTGCGTTTAACTCACTTTATTATAAATAAAGCTTTATTGAGCTTTTATTCTCGATTTGGATTGTTGGCTATTTCGTTTAGAAAAATACTAATTTAAATCTGGAACAAAATATTTTTTTTATTGTTTTAATAAAATACCTGGTGCCCATTATTGTTGTATATTTAATTGGAAAGTTACAAGGACGACAATTACTTAACGTTAAAAGCCTTTTGAAGTTTAGTTTACAGTAGAGCATTTTTTAATTAAACTGTTTAATTAATTTCTTTTTAAATGTAATATTTTCTGAACTATTTCTAATGTGTCTATAATAATGTTGTTTTGTTGTTAATTGTGTAAACATAGCAGTTTATACAAACAAACAAGGTAATTAATACAACATAAGTTATAATTTAGGTACATAACGTATGTACATTGTAATTATATAAGATTATGTACATTCTACATATTATAGTATAATAAATCTTCAAACTTGAGCAAAGTTGAACAGATTGTTTGTTCATGATCAAAATATCCATATCAATATACATTTTCAGAAATTAGAATTTAAATTTCAGAATTGGAAATAGTGGAAGTGTAGAAACTAATTCATTTTTGTACTGCAAATACAAAATTAAAAATTTAGTTAAAAAGTGAATTGTATACTATAAATCTATATCAAGGTTCAAGGATTATTCTTATACAAATGCATTTTTCAAAGAGCTAAAATAAAAATTTTCAGAATGTTCAGGACTAAAATGTAAAATTAATAGTATATTACTTACCAAAATTCAAAAATGCTTTGTTACTGTACTAGATTGCAGGGGGGGGGAATGCAACCAATTAGTTGGCCCATTTTGCGAATAAAATTACAATTATGTGCAAATAAGAAATGTCCATTTTGCCAATTAATGGTTTTTCGATAGAATTTTTAATTTAAAGTAAAGTCAAATCCCTAGATTTTTGAAACGCGACCGCCTGTCTACTACTTGTAGAACGTGATAATATTCGAAAATCCTTTCAAGTTATTCTTGAGAAATCAATTCAGAGTGCAGTGTATTGTATATGACTTCGAATAACTGATAACCGACGTCATTCATACGTAGCATCGATTGAATTTCATATTAATTTGATTTTCCTGGTTTTTAATTATTTCACTTTTGAGAGATTTGTTTTGTTTATATTACCATTTTCATAAAATGTCTACTCGTATTCGTGTGAATGCTGAATTTAAATATTTTAGTGTTTTGTCAACTTAATGTTAAAATTTAATAGGTTGCTACTAACTAGTACTACACTTTATATAAATATTACAAATTTTCAGTTTTAATAAAAGCCAATTTATAGTTTACTTGAATTAAAGCCAAAGTAAAAATATTTAGATTTCATTTTCAGTTAAAAAATAATAAAACGAATAAGCGAGACGATAAACTAACGAAAATGCAAGGGAGTTAAAAATTTTAAAAACTGAAGAAGAAAATACTTATTTATGTAATCAGGTGGAAAACTTTCTTGGGAAATAGGATATCATTTTTAGAAATTATTCGAATTTTTGTTGGTAGTTTTATCTTTTCAAGAAAAACTTGGTCGCTGTAACTTGATTTGATCAATACAGTGAAACTTGGTGAAGTCGTGAAATAACTAAAATTAAAAGAATTTGAAACTGTCGTTGTAAATATTTTAATTAAAGTGAGAATTGCCGGCGCGAAATTAAATAAAGAAAAGCATTTTTAGATTATTTTATCTTCCACCTATAAATTGTTTTCAAAGCAAATCCTTTACACTTGATGCTGTAAAGTAAACATTTTATGGGTTTAAAGTAATTAACCTCGATTTTAATGAGTAAATACAAACACTTTGTTTCTTAACTCATTTTACCGCAGAAAGCGTAAAAATTTGTATATTCACATTAATGAAATGAAGAAATAACTTACACAAGGAAGAAATATTCTAGGCTCAATTAATTCTATATCAAGTCAATTCGCTTTTATACATGAAAACGTCCATGAAAGCGCTGGAGGTAAATATCCAAAGGGTGAATTTTATTTGCTGAAAATTAAATCTAATTAGGCATTTCCAAAATTTTGACACCTTGTAATATTATTTTTATAATAAAATCAACTGAGAATTACTTGTTTCGTTGTGTGAATATTTCGTTGTTAAATTTTTTATGTGTTAATTAAATTTTCATAAATCGTGAAACTTTTTACACAATTTTCCGATTTGAATAACAATAGAATTAACCTTATAAAAACTACAAGTTCGTTTTTGTATTTACCTAGTTACAGTAAAGTTCGCGTGTCACAAACGCATATATATATCATAAGAGATTTAAAAACTGGAAAGTATATTATCGATTTTAGCAGGAAACATGAAAAGCGCAGTAGAACGCTTTCTCCTGTCTAGAATTTAGCACACTTATTTATATCATTCGTTTAATTTTTTTATATTTACATAAAAATGTCAAAAATTTGAAAATAAAAGCGTGGTAGACATACCTAAAAGATTTATCTCTGTTGGATCTGTTGTAATAATGTTACACGATGTTGTTTGTAAAGCACCGCACAAAAGTGCACTTTGGTGTGAATTTTAATATTTGAAAATTGTTTGTTCGGGAAATGAAAATTAATTCAGCAAAATGGTTACGTAATACTGGGGTAGCAACGCGAGTTATTCCAGAACACATTCGTAGTTTTTTTAAATATCTAAAATTTCCTTTACCCATAAATAAATGAATATTATTTCGCTAAACGCGAAGAACTAAGTAAATATCCTTTCTCTATCAAAATTTAAAACCCTAATGCTACCATTATTAGACATAAAGATAAGCCTCAAACCACAGAAACTGCTCATTGTAGGGTAGCATATTGTATTTATCTTGAAAAAGAAAAAGATATTAAACTTTTCTTTAAATCCGTACTGCTAAATGAGAAAATAAAATGATTCTCATTTTTCATAAAAAAATCATCAGGAGTTGTTGAGATTTAACTGAAATGCTGTTTTTTGGACACTGTTCTTTTATCCACTTCACATAGATATTAAAATGCTGACATAGATTTTATCCTTAAGGGACTAGAAGAAAAGGTCCACTGTAGTTTTTGAGGAACATTAAGTTCTTAAAAACTATCACCTTAGGGGAGATAAACAATATCAATCGATTAACTCCTAATCTACTCTTTGGTATGTCACTCTGAAATTATTAATAAATCAACTTCGTTCCAGAAAATTTAATTTAAAATTTTAATATTGCAGTAAAAATGTTAAAAATTTGTCTAAAAAACAAAATGAATAAAATTTTAAACTATTTAACCGAAAGCAACTAAAATTGAAGCTTCGGTTTTTTATTTCTGAAAGCTCCTGCTATAAATTTGATTATTTCTCTCTGGTTTTTTTGTTATTTTTATTACGTAAAAGAAAAACGTGACTTAAAAAAATTTTCGAATCAAAATGGAAAATGAAATCTATGCAGGTACGGTGTGTTGTAGAAAGGCGGCTGAACAAACATTGATAATAACTGGGTCGGATTTCTACACTCAAAAACGTTGCTTTCGATTCTCTCACAGATAAATTTTATAGCGAGAAGCTTTACCATAATAGCCTATAACCTTAACAATAAGCGATTTTTTCTTTTAGAAAACTAAATTGCTTCGCATCAATTCGGCTTTTTTACTTGAAACTTTGTCATTGTGTAATACATGCTTTAATAGCAATAATAAGCAATTTAATTTTTTAACCTTCATTGTGTAAAATTTATGTTGATATAACGTACTAACATAGAAATTTATGTAGCACGACAAACTTATTTGCTGTAAACGCACAAGAGCATAAAGTCGCCATTTTCTTACGTATTTTATCTTATTTATTAGCTATGCCATCTTCCTCGACCCGTGGTTTGAATACAAGTTGTCCTACTTTTTCAAATCGCAATGCAAAAATTCAAAAATCTAATTACGGATATTAAAGGACAATTCCGAAGTACAAAGGTCAGCATTAAAAGCAACAATTGCAATGCTACTTTGTCCATTCAAACATCAAACATAAAGTAAAATAAAGGACAAAGAACGTTGTGCCTTTTAGAAATGCTTATTGCACTAAACCTATTGTTTTACTAATCTAATTAATTGTTAAGCCTAGAAATAGATTTGCATCTAATGTTTCCCAAACGGAAAATTAGGGCTTTTCAAACGTGCATATGACACTCTACAAGTGCGGTGCCTATTCCATAATTTCTCCAAATGAAATTATGCTAAAAATTTACAACCAAGCCATTTCATCCCAACAAAATTCTCCGATAAAACGATAGCATTGCTCTAAAAAATAAAAATCAAAATTTCTCGGTGTTTTACTTTAAGGAATTTTGAGTATCTTAAAATGTTTTCCTTTTATATGAAGTTATATAACGCTTTAACGTTTAAGCTATGAGAGTATTCCATGTGGAAAATTGGATTATTCCAACTCTACCACCGAGATCATCTAAGCAGTGGCATTTGATCGGGATGTGAACATTATAATTCAAAGTGAGGTTAAACCTGTAATGAAATAAAGAAAATCATAATCTTGTACCCGATTATATCCTTGATAAAAGGTCAAGATATAACCGTTGGTTAGTTCTCACGGCCTCAAAATTAATTGCTATGTTTTGGCAATCAATAGTGGTTTGGGAGTGAAATGCAATATTTAACATTAAGGGATTTTTTATGGTTTTTAAACGGGAAGGTTTTTGCTTTTTTTTTAAAAAACAATAAATGGATTTACAAATTATTTGTATGGAACTTGAAATTCAATCAACAAATGTTTTAATTAACTGTTTGTTTGCAGAGACTCACATTCTAAACGCTCCGTCGTTCTAACTAATTTACACTGGCTGAACAAAACATTGCATAACTGGTTAAATAAATAACTATTTTCAGCTTAATTTTAAATATAGGTCACTTCCGAATTGTGCAGAAATATTGAGCAATTGTTTAATTTTTATTGCATAATATAAATATAAAACAATATCGTAAAATAATAATATAATATAAATCCAATTTTATTTATTATTTTCCTATATTGCATTTATTAATTTGCTATATATCAAACACGAACTTTAAATATTTTGGTACACTGTTTACATTTAATTTTAATATTATATTGTTAATGTTTGTTTAAATGTACATTTTTGCTTGCAAAAATCTTCCTTTTGTGTTGGAAAAACAGTAGTTCGTTACCTTTTTTATGTTGGAGTCGCTCGTTTGTTACAGGATACAGAAACTGCCAAACCTAGGAGGGACTCCATTAAATATTTAGCTTTATGCTCTCAAGAGGCTAAATCCGTCATAGAGGTCTATTATTATTGTTATATGGCATTTGAAATAAAACTGAAATAAAATTACTTGGTATAATATTCAGTACATTCTAATATGTAATATTCAGCAAGATCATTAGAAAGCGTAGAACTATAAATTTAAATTAAACTTTACTATTTAGTAGTGCTTACTCAGAACCGAGTCAAATTTAAACTTTTTAAAATTAACTATTCGACTGCGCGATTGCTTGCATTTTTTATATAATTGCAAAACAGTAAAATCATAATTGAATTTGAGTACGCGACGCCGACATGGAGGAAACGTAGAAATTACGAATTAACAAAACAAAAGCACATGAATAATATGTACCATGTGTGAAAATAGTGAGATGCCTGAAATTATATTGGAAAGTGGAAACGCTGCACGCTGAAAGCGTAGTATACTCAAAACGAGTTTATGATGACATTGTAAATCAAAAATTTAAAGAAAAACATTTGAACATGAACATCCCCAATATTCAGCAGCAAACGTTTTGAATTCACCTTTGTTGGATTTCTCTGGGAGTTACAAAGACGTTTGAATTTCAGAAAGATGTTTTTCTTAATCTTAGCGAAAAATACAAAATAAAAAATATATGTATTAATTCGAAATAAATATTTAAATTAAATTAATATTAAAATAAAATTTTTAAATATAAACTAATTTATTGCCCAACTGTTCGTCTTTGCTTTATATCACCCAGTGTTGAACTTGGTCTCTTTCTCTACCATGTACTCTTCTCCGCGTTAAGATTTGAGTAAGGTGAACTTAAAATTAAATGTCGTTTCCTTTCTCAAATGTTGAGAACGGAAACTGCCCAACTCTTGGCATTCGTAATTATAAATTACCAGTCAGGAGTTACAGTGATATCATCAGTTGGTAAGTTTTAATCATTTCAATTAGTTATTCCAAGTCAGAGTCATGTTATCGTCTTCACTTCATAATAAATTATTGTTTCAGGTGAGATATGCCAGAATACTTTTTACTTTTGGGTTCTCTGTATTTTCAATGTTATTTTAATTATTTTTACTAAATTATCCAATTATTCTTATTATTTTTCATTATTATATTCGCCGAGATTTCAATTATTTTTTTCCATGTTTCATATTATTTTTGTCAAGTTCTTCCGTTACACGAACTCCGATATTCCATCTAATAAAATTGAAACAATTACAGAAAGTTAATGTTTTCTATTTTTGTTAATTTTGAATCGCCCATATCTTGTTTTGTTACGGTTTCTGTATTAATTTCTCAAATGCTTCTAAAATATCTTATGGTTAAATTGAATTTAGTATTTCAGCAAAGTAACTTCTGTAGATTTGCAGAAGATACCTATTGTGTTCAAAAAGTTCTTTGGTAAAGAAAGCAGCTACAATAAAATTAATTCTGTCAAGATAAATAAAACACGCTTCAGCGCAAGCTGATGCTTGTATATATTTTTGAGAGCTAATTTAGGTAGTCATTATTATGTATTCTACAAAATAAAAAACATTGAATATCACGCCTATTGTATCGTGAAATTGGGTCACTGATGTCGTCTTCATTTATGCTACCTAATTGAAATATTGCCTCTTATCCGGGTAACCCCCTCGACTACACACGTGTATTAATTTATTTAAAGTCTAACGCAGAAATTCCAAAAACCACAAGTAGTTAATTAATAACTATTTCAGTTAAAAGTCAGTTAAATAAGTCTTTCTCTGAAACTTTCCAGTAACCTGTGCATAGCTCACTGGAAATAGAAGAGATTTTCATAAGTCAAGATAATAGTCTGTAGCTTTACAGCTAATAAAACATAAATTTTAGCTTTTATATTAATAAAACTTTGACATTATTGAATCCCATATCTGAATGAAAGCGCTAGGTTTGCACTGTCCACATTTTTGTTGAGAGTTATTGTTTTATGTTATCCTAAGTTTATTGAACCATTGTCGTTTTGGTATCAGTTTTGATTGTTATTATTTTTATCACGAGTTTTACCAAATCGAATATGGAAAATGGAAATGCGTTTGGATTTACTGATATTTTTTTCAAACCAAAGAATTTTATCGTTTTTGGAAGTGGCCGAAAGACAATATTTTTATATAAATTCATCATTTTATAGTTTTAAATTTTCACTGAAAATTACAAGTAGGGAACTGAATATCGTCTAAAAGTAAATTCTCCAAGGTTGAATGAAAATCAAATGTAGACGTTCAAAAATCTGGAGACGCATCTGATTGAAATTGTAGACTCCCTGTTGCTTTTCGGTATCTATTCTATAAAAAAATCACGACAAAACAATTTTAGCAAAAAAACTGCGGATTTATATTTTAAGAATGTGAAATCTAATAATGTGTTGTAAAAGTTAGCAGAGTGTAAATCCTACTGAATTTCAGTGGATGTACAACAAAGAGTCAGAACAGACAATATATGAAAGTAAATACGTAAAAATGAAAAGCAGGATAAGTAAGTTTAAACTTTATAACGCACATTCCATAAAATCAAAAACAGCTGCCAAAAATATTTTTTAAAATACCTTAACACTAACAAGGGGAGACTACGCGTGAGTGTTATTGATGTTATTAACACATTTTTACGTAGACAGGTAATATAAAACTGCAGAACGAATTTTTAATTTATAAAATTAAATTTTAAATTTTCCGAACTAAACAAATTGTAGCAAAAATTGCAGTTATTTCCTGGTGGTGCTCTATGTACTTTTATTTTTACAGGCACTAACACTTGAAATAATTCTGTACCATTATAATTTTAAATCGGGAACCTTTGAAGTATATTGCTTTAATAAATAAAAAATATTAAAGAAAATATTTTGTTGTGTTCTTTCTAAAAAATATAAAGAAAAATTTTAGTTTAAGTTCGCGTTTGAATGTATGAGTTTGAACATACATTTTACATGGAGCAATTTTGAATTTGTGACTGACCTAACCAGATCGTTACTGAACCAAAACCTTTCAACAACCATCACGATTTGTTTGTCTTGAGAATGGAGAAATAAATTCTCCGAAACGTCGACTTAACATATCTTTTGTATAATTGTCTTTTCCAAACAAGCCAAAAATATTTTATAAAAAAATAAAAATTGGATGAAAATTATTTACATTTATACAATTTTTAAAGGGTCAAGATTTCTACAGAAAATTTTCCAGACATTTCGATCTATCCCTCTTCACACCCGAAAACTTCTTCTGATAAGTAACTGCAGCATTAATGAAATTACTTCGGTTCGATCATTTATTACTGTGGTAATTTTATACTGCAGTCCGCGATTTGAATCTCGGGAGGGTCAAAATTTTAACGCAGCTGTGTGCTCCAGAACAATACTAAGAAAAGCCACCCCATTATTTATCTCCTAGTAGAGTGATGATCATGGACTTCCATTAAATTAATGTAGGTAGCGGAAGAAAAAGAAGACAACATGGAAAATTAGCATTGGGTTTGCTGATGAGTAAAAATGCGTAGCATGCCTACATTAAATGGCATATTTTGTGAAGATTCAAAAAAATTTCCTATTATCTTTTTCTATCACGAGACTCTTTAAAAGAACTTATCTGAAATTGCTTCAAGTGTTTGTACATTTTGTAGTGCGCTGCTGAAGGCGGGATAGAGAGCGGTGTCGTTTTATTTTTTATTGACATTTGCACTTTACGATCCTGCCGATAACTTTATTTATTTGTGCTTTAATTTATCATTAGCTTTCTGCAACAAACAGCCCGATGAAATTCATTTATACTGTACAAATTTATATTCCCAATTTATAGCAAAATCGACTTCCCTTGCACGTTTGAAAAACATCAAACAATACAACTGATACAGGTTACACAAATAAGTATAAAGTAAAACCGCATTCATAGCTTTCCGTGTTATGTATTGCAAGGAACTGTCCAGCTGAAACAGCAAAATCTCTACCATCAGAATAAATCATTTTCATTTCTCTCAATTTAAATTTCATTCAATTTTATTACTTTTTTCAATCACTTATTTCTGAGTTCTATTTACAGCAGATTAAAGCTTTTAGGACGAAAATTGATTTTATGTGAACTTTTTATACTTACGCGATTTTTCTAAAATATTTTTAAATAGATTTACTAAACTTCTAAAACTAATTGGAAGTTTTCAATTTTTTTGGATTGTGCCGAGTAGTTCCCGTGGTTTATATCGAGCATCCAATCTGAACCTCCTGTGTGGAATCAAAGGAAAGGCCAAGGGAAATATACCCTGGAGATATACAACTTTCCTCCAGAGAAAATTGGATACCGCTCTCTAGCAATTTCTATAAACAATTTACCTCCCCGAGGAACAAAGCGTTTGCATTCGAAATGACCGGTCTCCAAAATTAAAATGCCAAAACAAGTTAGTGGAAACGCAGTCACTGCCTTTCAGAAATAATTCAGCCTCAAGAATTAAACTACAGAATAAAGCTCGGCCCCGAAACTTAACTTCGTGTAATGCATTCATCCGTGATCCCCTTATTTACCATATTTTTTTACCAAACTTGATAAAGATTAAAGAACCCAAGAATCTGACGGTGACGTCCATAAATTAGAAAGCATTGGTCATCATCGCAGAATTTTTTACCACCGTGAAAGCTTTAATGTACAGGGTATTAACAAAAATAATTGAATTATTAAAATCGCTAGTAACTTTAAACTTGTTATGGGAGTTAAATCTAAAAGTTACAATTAAATGATACGAAAAAGCTCTGAGCTTAAAAGGTTCGCCTATAAATTAATGTATTTAAACAAATGTAAAAGCACATCGAAAATACTCGACAAACCCATAAAACTTTTAAATTTTATTATCTGTTTAGAACCATTATATATATAAATTGTTGCGACAAAAGAATTGGATAATTGCAACCTAAAGGACGATGTTTATAGTATATATTTCATTTCTATTTTGCTTTTACGGGAAAATGTCACAACAGTTGATGTTCATTTCCACAAATTTATTTTTATTTCTAACGATTATTTTTTTATCAATTAATTTTATGGCGTAATATATTAAGATTAAATTTTACTTTTTTCGGTGTTATGTGCAGGATTATATTTTACGAGTGCAATGGAAGACCCTAAGTATGTGTACATATCAGCAATTTGTTATCGCATTTCTGCAACCCTACACGTATTGACAATGCAATGGAAAAATCCATAGAAGATGGCCGTATTAAGGGTATAAAATATGTAGAATGAGAGTTCTATGTAGGTGAGCGTATCAGAATTTTGGACGGACATTCCTCATACATATGTAATTTGCCACGTTTCAAGGCTCTCGTTTTACATATTGTTATGGTTGTTTTGTAAGAGTCCCGCTATTATTAAAACATAAAAGGGAAAGAAGAATGCTAACCACATTTTTATAGTTCTTGAAAAATGTCCAATAGAAAGTTGAGCTAAAAAAAGTTTTAGCTATCGGTTAAACTTCAACAGTATATGACAATTTTATAGTTATTTTGGAATCGATCTCTGGGGTATTGTTTAAATTGGATTTATTTCTAATGTAAGAACCAATGTTCGAGTTAATTTTCTTACTTTGTAACAATTCCCTAAGATGGTGTTTACCTAAGAGTCAGTTTCAAACCAACTTTGCTAAAGTTAATGAAAGTTACTATTCTCGTCGTTTAACCAAGATATATTTGTTTAGCCGAACTATATGATACGTAAACATAACTTGTATTAAACTGATTTTTGTTTGTCGATACTCGAAATTTAAACAATTTTGTGTTTACATCAACTAGAAAATTATATAAACACAGCAAAAGTGCTTGCGAAATGAATCGAGTTTTTCTACATACAGGGATTTCAAAACTGCAAGGAAGGCAAGATCTCTCAAGAGAAGCTAAATAAACAACCAGGGCATAAGGTACTTGAGTAAATAGTAGAAACCAACTATAGTTTGTTTCAGGCATGGATGATCAAAAGTGATTACATTAATTCAGTACGAGTTTAAAATCGTACATACACAAAATTTATTAACCAATAAATGAAACGATCTGTAAGCGACTGATAGTCTCTGCATCAACAGGTTTAGATGTGAGAAAATAAAATAACAATAAAAAGAAAGAAACTTGACAAAAACTAACCGAAACAGTTGTCTTTTCACATGTATCGAAAAAATTTGCATTAACAACTATTCTATAGCATATTAAATTTTATTTTTCAGGAATTGGTAAAATTCTTGCTGGGGCAATCACCAAAAACAGCAAGAAAACTAAAAAAATTCACTAAGAAATTAAAATCATTTTAATTATGTTTTTTATATTAAATATTATGTAAAATTTGAACTGTTTCAAATTTGGCATTACATTTAAATAGTATTTTGTTCCACTTTGATTTAATATAATTTTTGAAGAAACAGTAAATTATTGTATGAAATGTTTTATATTCTTCAATTTTAAAGATATTTCCGTCTAGATACTTTTCATACCAGTATAGTCATTATTTACTTATAAAATATGTTACTCTAGCAACTATTAATTAATTTAGAATATATTGAATAGTTCAAAGTTAGAAGGCACAAGCTAATAAGCTATTTATATTTACGTTGTTAATATTTTACTTTTATTTGTTCGGTCGCAATTGTAATCTACTCTACGAGCACATCTTGCTTGCTAATGATCATTTGCGATCGAAAAAAATACCACCTTTTATTATTTTTAGCTCTTTAGGTATTTGTTTTCAATGTAATTGACAGAAGCACCGACTTTAGTTATTTCTAATTCTTTGTTCACCATTATATTCCAGTTGCACTAATTAAAAATTTGTTGTCCTCATTTATTATATTTAATTTATTAAATTTGTTAAAGCAAATCTTCTTTCAATTTTCGAAATAATCAAATATAAATTTTCGGTTTTCCACCTAAAAGTCGGCAAATAGCTCATTCTGTTGACGGTACGTGTGCTTGACCTACATAAATGCAGTATTTGTTTTAGTGGGCGTGGCGCCAACAGTTGACTGCTAGCTGTGGTACAGCTTAAAAATTTTAATTTAATTTAAATCAAATATCCCGTCTTTTTTATCCGTAATTTTGGAGTTCTGGCGACTTCAGGGCTTTTAATGAGTGAAAGATTCTCTGTTTAAGGAGATCCGCCATTTTCAAATGCAATTAATCCCAAAAAATACTTGTATAAATTTAAAACACGCCATGGACGGAGCTTACTTTATGTAAACAGCCAATCGAATGATCGCATGACGTTTTTTAATCCGAATTTTTGGTGGTATAAAAATTTTAATCTTTATATTTAAAGTGGTTATATTCGACTGAAAACAGTAGCCAATTGTAATCTTTAACTATCGAAGAGAACTCTTTTATACAAGGTGTGATGCAATAGCATCGCCGACCTGTTAATTTAATAACTTATTAAAATCACGAAAACTTACCAAAAATCAATCATGTTTCCATAATGGCAATTCTGTTCGAGTTTACTGTTACGAAACTTACATTACTAGTAAACTCCCTAAGAGTTCCTGAAGAACAGAAAATAAATATTGTCAACAAGGTAAGATTGTCTTACCTAAGGCGTGAACAAGAGAAGGTTTAACAGTTTAAGCAAAAGAAAAACAGGAGTTCTCAAACAATTTAGTTGCTAACAGAATTAATTTTAAGGTTTATGCAGATTTCCAACTGTAAGATTTGGTTCTCTTGTTTGGATTTCTCTAAACTTTTTTACTTAAGCGTAAAGCTTATATTTTGGAAAGATATATAATTTAAATTCAAAAATAATCACAGCTGTATTGCAGTGACCAAAATTTGTGACAAATGGACTTCACTATGACGGCGACTCTCTGAAATATGGCGACAGGAGTGCATTGATGTCCACCTGAATGATACGGATTACACTACAAATGTGATTTCCTATAATGAAAATGCTACTCGCTGATGATGCAAATGCTACTTATTGTGATGCAAATGTGAGCCTGTGTGAAATGCAACTTGGTTGTAACTTACTTGCAAAACTAATATGATTAAGATCAGCGCAATGCGCTTAAACATTCCATACGGTTCATTATTTTACAGTTCCGCAAAGATGAACATTTTTTATCCTCACATAGTCGAAACATAATTATGTAAATAATCTGTTTTTTGGGTTCGAAACTATCATATTATGCTCCTGTAAATTAAATTTTAATTATTTTCGCCATTCATTATTATTTGAAAATATAAATTAACCTTTCTAAAATGTATTATTACGTTTAAGTGTTTCATTTTAAATTTATTTTGCACCCTAGAAAATAATTTCTTTATTACGTTTTATATATTTGCTAAATTTTTAGTAATAATTAAATTCATAACCGGTACAATTCTGATTAAATTTTAATTAATTAGACTGAACATTTTAAGTAAAATACTTTTTAAAATATACGGGTATAAATGTGTAGTGGTAGGGAACTGCAGTAAATTTAATTGCCAATTATTTAGGTTGAAATTTTGCATTACAAATGAAATTGCACATTTTTGTGTTAATAATGTTGCCTCATTTGAGAAAATATCTCCATTTGTTGGCTTATTCAAACGAGACGGTGCATACAAATGTTGCCATTCAAGATTGAGATCGATGGTAACCTCAATTTGAACTTACCTAGGTACGTGTAAAACAACAGCTTACAGTACAAACCATGAATAATGCAATTTTAATAGTCCTTGGTGGTGGAACGCAAACGTACCTAACGTATTTTAAATGAGCATCACCCATTAATAAATTATAATTAAATAAAGAAATCCCTTACTTTGGACAATGCTAGCACAAATTTCCTGTGGAAGAGAAGTTAAGTTTAAGCTCGTCGACAAAATTAACAACACCAAGTTTCAATTCCACCCTGCAAGGTAGGTAACATGCCTTTGCGATTAATTATGTTTTTGATGTTGAAATTCTAAACGTGCGGAAGAAAACTCTACTTTTTTCCAATTGCTTTCCTTAATTATTATACTATTTCATTGCGGAGTATTAAAAACACTTGGCCTTTGCGAGTTTACCACGATTCTCGTTTATTAGCGGAATTGAATAATCTTGACCCAGAAATTTACTTTGAAAAATATTAACTGAAAATTATCCTCTACAAGATATTAAATTTTAAGTACCTACCTAAAATTTTAAATTTGTAAAGCTTCTTTGCTTCGTCTTGTTTCATTCTGTTTGATTATGATGTAAAAAATTGCAGAGCAAAATTTTGCAGTAATTATATTGGATAAAGCAAATTTGCTTATTTTTCTGCATTAGGATAAACGAAAATTATTATGTAAACTCTGCTTTAAAATAATATCCATTTTTAATTAGTATAAATTGAAGCACTTTATTAAAATATTACATTTCAAATTGGTACACAAAATTTTATCTAATTTTTCTTTAATTATGAAAACGTAAATCTACTCTAATTTTTAGTAAGTAGTAAAAAATAGAGTGGTTAAAGCATTATTTTTAAAAATGGGTTTTTACTCGAATTTTAGGCAAAATATAAAAGTAATTTATTGGAATAAAATATGTAATTTTAAACCTAGATTAAATTTTGAATTAACCGAAACCGGGCATTGGTAATCCCGCATGAAAAATGTTTTAATGAATAGATGTTTATTCGGATAAATATTTATTTTAAACAATTAAATTTAAAAAGAAAGAAAAAGGATTATTCAAAACGCATTAATCGAAAATCAATAAAAATGCACAATAAAAAAGGATTTGTTGGCCTAACAAAGTTTTCAGTACATAGATGATAGCTTCAACAGAGTTTTTTGCTGCGATTACAAAGTTTCTTCTGTTCAGAAAAAATAATTGTTGAACCAACTAATATTTTTTATGAACAAAAATACTTTATTTAAGTTCTGTTAAGAGGACAAATTCTGTTTCACGGTGTAAAAATTCAAAAATATTTAAAACTCCTGATACAATAATAGTTCTTGGCGGCTTATCTTACTTATCTCCTCAATAGGTTTAACTTCAGTTTCCAAAAAAGCTGAATCCTCTGCTACACAGAGCAATTATAATTTCCTGATGAGCATCAATGTTATGATGCTAACTAATTATACATCGGCAAGAGGGGTAAGTAGTGATCCCATCTTGTGTTACACTAATATTGTGAAATCTATACCTCTAACTTCAGAGCGAAACCGTTTGTGAGCTCTTACTGTCGAACCTGACGTCGATATCATCCCTTTTGCTGCACTATAATATTTCAATGAAACTAAACCATAATCGTGAATGAGGTGGAAACAGCGGTGAATTTTTGTGCGATGGTGACTTATGAATGAAACACTATGCAGTTCATAGACGATTAAACTTGAGCGAATCCAAGACGAATTAATAGGGAAATGTAATTAATGAGGTGGTTGAATGTTGGCTTCCCCATAAAACTAATTAGTTGCATTTTTCCAGCAACATTAACGGAATCGATTGGAATTATCAAGTTTTTGAAGAACTAGAAAAGTTAATTTTGTTGTTCAATAAAGCAAGAACTTTGAAAACTCTCCGAGTATTCCGATCGGGTTCAAAAACTAAAAAAAAGTATAAACCTAATTTTTATCATTAAGTAACTTTACTCTCCGCTAAATTAATTTTAGGGAGTTCGTAAGTTAAAAACTTTGAAATTTAAAGGTGCAGTAATTCATCAATTATCCACTTAAAATAAACATTTAAATTTTTCTACTGGAAGTGACATTTTAAATAAAAAGGATCATTAACTCGTGCTTAAAATTATAGTACAAGCTTTATTAATTTCCTCTATTCTAAAAATATACACAGTAATTTTGTGGGTCGTAAGGAATTTTAGTTTTTTCGAGTGCACAGTTGAGAATCGTAATTTAGAACTTTTTGATGGTTTTTATATCAGATTTAGTGAATAAGTAACAAAAAATATTGCTTATTTGATGCTACATCATCTGACAAGTCAATTTATATTCCAAAAGAAGCGAATTGACTGCTGCGTTATACAAAAAATCGTTGAGTTGAAAAAGTTTGTCATTCTAATTCTTTAAATTATCACAATCGAATTTCTATATTCAAAATAATTTATGATTTTCAAATTTCGGAATTTTAAGTAGACTGTTAAATATTTATCAAGTATAAATTTCCATTACATTAATCAACTTGTAAATGTTTCTGGCATGTCATGATATAGTTGGATAACTTAGTAAAAAACCGTCAGGGTAGTCGTGTCGGCCTTTGGAGTGATCAGTCTTGGAACTTCAAACTTTTGTCAAAAATTTTATTTCTTAAAGTTTGTGTGATGTGGGTTGGAAGGATAAGGGTCACAAATAATATTGAGACAAATAAAAGAAACATAAATCTGAATTAACTTCTTTTGTTGCAATATTTTTGTCGTAAAATTTTAAAATATTCCGCTTGTCAACATCTATTATTAAATTGTATGTACAAATGGAAATGTAAAGGAAAATTATTGTAATTGATTTTTGTCGTCGTGACCTGATTTACTCCTGCGAGATTATGTATTGACCGCATTACAATAAATACACAACTTTATTGTTGCTCGAAGGATAACTTTGCAGAGTTATAATTTTTGGAAATATTAAAATTAAAATAACAATGTTTGTACATACACACAATATTACATAATAGTGTCTGCACAATTTTCCATATAAAACATACGAAGCCAATTACAGAACCACTTTCGGTGTAGCAGTAGTTGAATATTCGGTTTTATGTTAGACACAAAGTCACAAACTGTTTCATAAAATCTACATGAATACAAAATTTCATATGAGTCGACAGAATTAAATATTGAAATATGATCCCTAGCGAATAATCCGTAAACCTATCAGAGATAACCTAATATAAAAAAACCATCAAAACCTCAAAATAAGTAACAAACACAAGAACCCTCACGTTATGTCGCCATTGACCTATGATAAAAGTTTACAAAAAGAATGAAACTCCACTTAATCCCAATAAAAAAAGTTACAAGTCATTTTTGTATTTATTGCAAAGAAAATGAAATTTTTTTTATCGATCCATACTTTTATCAAGATTTTCGATCACGTTTTACTTCGTTTTTGGTCTTAGTTGTGTTTTTTTATTATACTATAATATATTACTATGTTTCGTACACCTTAAAACTAAAGTTGTCTGTTTTACAAAGTTTTGGACATGGTTTTGAAGTTCTTTTCCGCTGACGTCAAGAAAGCAAACCAGGAAATGTCATAATCTATTTAATATACATATTATAATCTTTAGCAGAATAACAATAGTACTTTACGTATCATGTGCGAAAGTTACATTCTGAGATCCGAAAGAATATATTTTCAATTTCAAAAATCAACACAATCAGCATTCATAGGGGTGGTTACGACTTTGTAGCGACACTTCAGACTATAAAGTGAAACTTGCTCGATTAATGAGTCGATACGACTTATCAATCTATAGCATATTACCTATTCTCATTTTGAGCAAAACTCAATTTCCAGGTATTTAAACTTTAGTTGTTATCGTGGCTGTGAATCTACCTCTTTAGCAAGCGCGAAGAACCATTATCTTGCTTTTCGTTCCTGATTCCTTTATTAATTTTGTTATTTTTCGTAAAAGCTTCCAATGTTTGATGAAAAAATTCTTTGTAAACAAGAGATCCTAATTAACAATATCTTCGGATAAACCTACAAATCATTGAATTTGACACGACACTTTCTCATTGAAATAAAATGAAATTAGTAATAACAAAACGAAGCCATTACGTGTATAATAAGAAATAATTGATGTCAATAACACAAGTCACTCCATTGGGATACGTGATATTAAGCCAAGTGGAAAAATTCAAAAGAAGATTTTATGATGTCAAATGGAGGTTACAGAAAGTGCTTTCCGTAAAGCTTTATTTAATGTGCGACTTTTTATTTATATTTTTTATATCTTACAATTGTCCAAAATTTTTAAATCGGGTTTTAAGTGCACGGAGAGATATTTTTAATTTTATGACAGATTCAAAAAAGAAAATTATATGTTTATTACCTTTCGACAAATGGCTTTTGCATGTTACCAGTTTAATATACTGAAACATAGTCATGTTAACGTTACCCTAAAATTTGAACATAAATCTTATCACATTACAATTATTACAAGGGTTGTTATAAAAATATGTTATGTTTAATTACTGAAAATAAGCGACAGGATGTTGCTTGTAGGTATCCTGTTTTAAAAATTAATCATTTTAATCTAATTAATTTTTTAGTCGACATATTTTATAGATTTAACTTTTAAAAATATTTTGTCTTCGAAGCAAAAGGATTCAAGAAAATAAAAGAAAAGAAAGAATGGAAGAATACTTAATGTATAATATACATAACAAAAAATATGATAAATAAAAGCAGAATTGTGCAAAATAAAGAATTGTAACAAAATGCAATAATAATGAATTGAAAATGAAATGCTGTAAAGGTTGAAATTTTTAAAAATAAATATTTTATACATAATGAAATACCAAAAAGAACAGTATAACGAAATAATTATGTAGGAGTAATTTATTGCAAAACATTAATTTAAAAGGGCAAAGAAAATTTGTAAACAATTCAATAGATGGAATTATTATTATTATCAGACATGGCTGTTATGATAGTGTATTAATTAATCTAATGTAGTGACGTCACAGTTTTTCAAATCAAATAACATTTAATTTGATAAATAATTTTCAGATATTTGTTACCTTTTTGCTATTTAATTTATGTATGGAGTTTCGAGCTGGATACCTTCGTTTTAGCAATTGATCGCTCTAACTACTAGGTCAACGAACGTCTTGAATATTTATGAAGTAATCAATCGATTGGTCAATCAAGCTTACACTTACTAATTATGAATCTAAGTACGGGCGACACGTTATATAAAAACTAACTTATAGAAGTAAGTAATAAAAATAATGAAAAATTGTTTTAATTTAATTTTTTTATTTTATAAATAGAACTGCATATTACAACCTTGAGTATAATAATATGTACAACATCCATTACAGCATTGAATTGGGGTAGAGCGATCACAAGAGAGAACGTTTAACATTGTAAAAATTCAAGTGACAATATAAATTTAATTAAAAAATTCTTTTAAATGTATAAAACAGGAATAATAATTATAATTTGGTTATTGTTTGGTGATGCTTTTTTGAGATATAAACCTTCCAATTTGAGAATATTAAATATGAGAATTATTTTCTTCCAAATTTTTTAATATTAAATTTGAGAATTTTTTGTTCGTATAGAATACATCAATATATCACCATTTTATAATATATTTCAAGTTATCATACTTGAAATCGTCCCCCTTTTTACCTAATTGGAGTTATTAAAAAAATATTTCAATCTCTGTAACTAATCTTTCACTCCACGAGGAGCTTTAAACCCGCAAATACTTAAAAAATTTCAAATTTTCTTGTTCGGTTCATGTAAATTACGCTGACGAAATGAAAGAAATAGATATGAAGATTTCAGAATACTTCAGGCATAACATCCAGTAGGAGCTTCATATTGATCCAAAAAAACAATTCAAAATCCCAATGGAAAAATATTACGAAGTAGGTAGGTACCGGTTATGCAATTATATTAAAAATTTAATGTAAGGCGTAATTGCACACAAACATAATATGAAAGTTACTTTTTTGGATTTAACTGACCTAACTACTGTATGAAAATATTATTAAGTAATTAAAATTTCAAATTTAAGTATACTTTAAAATTTTATACAATCGGAATTTTTTTCTTATTCAATGTTACAATAATAAAGAAAAATTTGCTTGGGGTTTAACAAAATCAGTTGTTAATAAAATTAATTATAATTGCTAGTCGGTGTACCCGGTTTCGCGCGGTTTATATTTATAAAAACGTTTCGATTAACCAGATATTTTTAAAAATATACAATTAAAATAATTAGATTTCCAACTAATAGGACTAGGGAGAGCATGACCTGAGGTCCAAGTTTAAAAGGATAAATGAAAAACAAATAACTCTAATTACACGGTTTTAATTACCGATACATAGGTACATATAATTTATCAAATGAAACGCGCTTTATTGCACCCCTTTGAATTAAATTATTTAACTTTTTTATAATTTTTAATTAAAAATGTAAATATGAAGCATAATTTTAAGTAAATAAAGTATTCCATATTATAACTTTTTTGTGTGTATTTATCATTAACCCTTATCACGGTTTCGCCATTAATCTAACCTACTTCTTTAGGCGGTGCGGTGGTTCGTTCGATTGAAAATGCTTATTTTGCTTCAGATATAAATTTTAGACCGACATTTATATATATGTGGAATTTTAATTTTCTTTTTATTTCCTGCAGTATTTTTAACTGAAATATAAACAAAAGCTAGCACACGTGTTGCAGGTGATTTAGAAGGGGTGGTAAAAACGTGATTTTGAAAGCAATTAAAACTATTCATAAATTCTGTTCCCAAAATTAAACCAACAATGATCTCGTATTTTTGATTATTAAAAATTGAAAATAATAAGGAAGATTTTGTAACATAGTTATTAAATGTTATACGTACTCAAAAAAAAGTTAAAGAGCTAGAGTTTAACGATAATGATGTGATGTTCTATAGAAAAATAGCTAGCAAATAAAAATGTTTCGGCAAGACTTATTGATAGCAGTGACGTGCCAAGAGGAATGTTCACTGTTCAGGGTATGCTCAACTTATTTTATTATAAAATTTTGTATTATGATTGAATTTCTTTCAATATCGAGAGGTCAAGAGGCCCCATAATACATTTTGATTCAGGTCTCAAGAAAACTGAATCCGCCACTGTTTGTAAACGAATACAAGGATAACAATGTACAAAAAAATTCTATATCCTTACCTTCATTAATAGTTTAACTATAACATCAGGTATTAAATTTGAATTTATTGTCCCATTGTGCCCCACGTCCTAATTTGCCACACTCTCCCTATAATAAAACTGCCTATATAATTTAAAAATATATTAAGAAAAATACCAGTATAGGTAGAGTAAAAGCTTTTTAAAAATTAATTCAGTTAAATTGGAGGTTATTCAATCTAAACTTTTACGTTTACTGGCACTGTTCCTTATTTCTTTAAAAATGTACTATTATATCGTTTCAAAACACGAACCAATTTTGCATCAAAGTAACAATGTTGAAAGAAGTTTTCCTGTTTTTTGAATTAAAAAGGAATTACTTTTTTTTTATTTCACAAAGCTTTTTTCTAATTAATTTGTCCCCATGTTAGCAGAAATTTGGTCTAATGTATCCAATACATTTTTCTTTGATGATGATTTTGAAGAAGATTAGAATGTTTGTTGCAACATTCAGAGGCGTTCGACTGAATGTGATAAAGTGCGCCTTTTCTACTCAAGATAGGCATCATCCCCTTTACTCAACAACTTTTGATAAATCGATTAGAGGTCACTGTCTATAAACGTTCATTATTTAGAACCATTTAAAAGCAATGGACGGACTATATAAGAAAAATTCTATTGTTTTTTCTTGTATTAAATTTAATAATAAATTATTTGATTTAACTATCGGGAATGTCAATCTAGTCGGATTTTTTAAACGTTTGAATGACTAGAAAAAAATTAGTTTTGTTTATCTTCAAGGATATGAGACAGATGCCAAGAGATAAAAGCGCGAACGTCGTCGGCTTTTGACCGTTTTCACTGTGTCACCGACCTATTCCGGAATTTTCAGGAGTGTTTTCATATGCAAACATAAGAACCTTTCGGTGTGCTTTATCTTGTTAAATCATGTTGATATTCTCACGTAATTTCATCGCGCGGTAAATCCCTAAAATAGTTTTTACAATAACATTTACTCTTTAGGGCAAATACTTTAAGTTAAAAAAATATTTTAAATTATAATTATTTTATTACGAAAAAAATTAAGGCAATATTAATTAAAAAGTTAATTTTAAAATAATTTTCTTGTTACAATGACGGGATGTATTTTACCATCATCCCCGAAACAATTGATGCTGACAACACTAATCTTATTATACTGAAGTTTGTACATCAACGATAATAATACGAAAGGGTTATCCGTCTTTATTTAAAATTTGTTTAAGTTAGTTAATCCATACTGTAAGAAAATTAAAATTAAAAAAATAATAATAGTAATATATTATATATATAAATAATGTCTTCATTTTCCTTGCTCTTATGTATTCCATCAGCAAATTCGTGTATAATTTATGCAAAGTTAATACTTTTTGCCAATTTATATTTGATGAAAATTGCCATAATATTTTCTTGTCCTAAAAATGATCCTAAATACCCCTTAATTATTTTCAATTTATTAACAAACTTTTACAATAAACTTTTGAACATATTAAGTAGATGTTCAACATTAAGAAGTTAATAAATATTTATTTTAATTGAGGGGTTCGTAATGACAAAACTTAAAGTCATTACTAAAGGCCAAACTTTCCTCTTACAATAAACTTCCAGACAACTGTCCGTTTGATAAAGTACACAGAGTTGGATTGGCCATAAAGGTAATCAGTCAAAGATTACCTTCAATGTTTCACACAAAAATTGAAAACGTTCAAAATATTTCTCTAAAGTAAATCCACAGTGCAGAATTTATTTTATTCGGTTATATTATATTTATTAGGTCAGGTTCATTAAATTTTACATTAGTAGGATGTCAGGAAGTCCTCTTACACCGTTGTGCGGCCTGAAGACCGCCCTAATCCGTCAGTGCGTTTTATATAACGTTTAAATAAAGGGATTCTTGAAATTTGTTAAATAAAATAGAGTAGAATTTTAAATTTACGAACCTTTTTAATGTGAAATTATTTCTATTACATTGTTACAATCGATAAGAATAAAAAGGTAAAACTGATGTAAATTGTCATGTTTTTCTATAATTTAGTTTACTTTGCTGTATTTGCTGCATGCGATATTTGTTTTTTCTGAATTTATTTAAATGTATTTCCTAGTTTATTTATCTTATAGTTTATTTTATTCAAATCTTTGTGTACTTTTTTGTCACGTATTTCTTGTTCTTGAGTAAACTTTGTTCCAAAGTGTAATTTTTCTTGCGCAAGGTTTTGAAAATAGAACAAAACCGTTTTCACTACGAGCGAGATTTTAAAATTTGTACACAGTCAATAAAAACGCGTATTACGAAAATGTCTGAAATAATTCATTGTTTAGAAAATCTATTTCCATCTTAATTTAAAACATTTTAAATTTATAATATCTGATTCAATTATCTTTATTTGTCCCCCACGATGATAGCTATGATAAAATAAAATTAAAATATCGGGCTGTTATTGTTCCGAGACATTCCATTCATCTGAGGCGGAACAAGTTAAAGGATATAACCCATTAATCCATCATCGTCTTCCAGCGATTAACTTAAATTGCTCCTTATTATGTATCACAAAAATTGCTCTGAGACAATTGAATTTCATTACATAGAAATTAATTGGTAATTTGATGGGTGTGTAACATGGGTCTAGAGCGTTTTCGATTTACTTGTTGAAACTTGAACGTTTTTGTCGACTCCTAAATTAAATGTTTTATGTATGGAAACATAAATATGGATTACGTGGGGTTTTATTAGACATTTCTAGGTTTTAAAAATTCATAGATGCATGAAGTGGTTGGTTTATATGTAAGGAAAGTACTAATTTAAACGCACAACGCTGTGACAAAGCACGCGAAGGGGAGCTAAAAATTAATACCTCTCTCTAACTTTGAAGATCAAAGCCCGGCTATTGGAGAGCCATAGTAGTTTAATCATATTGATATGCAAATGTACTGTAATCTGGTTATCTGCGAAATAAGTAAATAAATTTTCCGCAGCAAAATGCTAAGATGTTGTGGCTCATTTCGTTTGCCTTATCAAATCCATTGTAAAGGTACGGCGCGGCGTGGTGGGTCGATAAATTCTCGGATTTGTAAAAATGAAATATATAATAATTTATTATTTGCGTTATGTTGCTATAAATAAAATATTATGTAAGGTAAACGACCCGACTTTTTGGTATGACAAGGGTAGGATAGATTAACGCGCACCTTTTCACAGGATAAAAATAAAATAGATACGTGCCGATGTTAATCTTCGCAGAATCATTAATTAAACAATTTACAATGCTTTTTGGGCAATTACCGTAAATTATCGATTGCGAAAGCTTGCGCTCAAGTTGTTACTTGTATTTATTGGAAACACTAAACTCAAAAACGACGCAAATATGTTTAAAGTTAAATCACATTCAGGCAAAAATGTCGCAAACTTTTCTTTATTTTCTATAAAGTATTTTTTTTAAACAGTTCGGAGATGGAACGTTATGAAAAAACGCAGATGTCTGTGCATATAATATCAATATTCAATAAAGTTTTGGCTCCTTTCCTCTTCAGCGAAAGTGAACTCTTTTATTTTATTAAAAAAAGTCCTGCAGGGCCATTAAAAATATTGAGAAAATTCAATTATAAAGAATTTTTACATTCGCAATAAAATTTACAATTTTTTTGAATAAATAACAAAATAGTAAAATATTTATGCCTACACGGATAAAAAAATATTTTCGTTGTAACAAATTTTGCATTTGAGACATCTTAGAAAGATTTTTATTGCCTGTTATGCCTGAAATACTGCTACGATTTGTTTCATTGCTGTTGAAGATGGTTCAAATAAAACCAGAGCTGCGGTGTTTAATAAAACAGCCTACAAATGTTTCATAAAGAATGTCTATCTTCATTCCTTAGTTTTTTCATAAAGTATTACTCCAATTTTGTTGTGTTGAGAGCGAGATAATGAAATACCTGTCTCTTTAGATGATTCCTTATTTATCTAAAACAGAGAATTCTCAAATTTCAAATACTTAAACAGGAACGACCAAATTTAAGTGCTCCACGCTTATTAGCTTTGCATTAGCTAAATTAAAATTTAAAATGATCTTCATTATTTGTATAGTCTAAGCTGCCGGGCAGCGTTACGATAAGATATGTGCTATTTTGAATCCACAAATTTATTTCAATTTAATTCCATTAATAAGCAAACGGGATGTACCTCGAGTTGCTTCAAGGGGACTTACATATCCTGTTCGTTGTGTATAAATGTAGGCATTATCAAAAAGGTGTGTTTGATTCAAATTTCTTTGTCGAAACTCCCCTTTGATATGATTTATGTTTGAATAAAAGTCAAACATAGTGACAGAAATTGTTTGAAAATAATCAAAATGTAAAACTGCTTCAGATGTAAAGAGATAGGACTTTTTCAATCAGATTCATTTAAGTTAAATTCGAAAGTTGTTTTCCGATCTAAAAATTAGAACACTTTGACAAAAAAATAAGATAAAATTTCCTTACATTTAGTTTTGATTCCATTCGACTAGTTTCCAAGATGTATTCCATAAAAAGATTTAGAGCCGAAGAACTCAAATTGCGCTCTTTATCAGTTATGGTTATTTTGATTACACGAGAATATTTCGAGATTTCATCTTTTAAAGTGCTAGATAAAATTTATTATTTGAAAAGCGGTTTTTTCGTATAATAGAACTTTTAGTATTGGAGCCTATAACATTTTTCATTTTGTACGTTACTATTTAAATTTTCTATATATTTTTGAAACAGCAGAAATTACATCAAAATGGTTTTTGCTTATAATCTGTAAATCTCAGAGTTTGCACTATGAATTTGGTTCCAATGGTAGATGTAATGGTAAAGTAATGAACAAACTACTTGTATGTAAATATTGACCCAAATCCTGCTACAGGGCTTTATGTCTTATCTTATGAATTGTGAGGCACTGTTACGTTAGTAATGCGTTAAGTTTATGTGAAAAACGAACGATTTATAGAGGTGACTTATTTTATTTTATTTTTTATTAATTCAAAAAATAAGCAAAGTTGAGCTTTTGCAATTCTGCAATCATTATTGTAGTTGATGGAATTCTATAATTCAAACAAAATATAATGGAAAATGTTTTATAATGGCATGGTCGATAAAAAAGTTGAAAAGTGATATGAATTTCTGGAAAACCAATATTCTGTATATTTTTAATTCTATAATTGTACAGAATTTGTATTAAATAGAAAATATACCATTTAATTAAGGATACTTATAAACATTAAATATACTACATATACATAACATATATTGATAAAAACAAACTAATTAACTCTCTATTAACCGAGAATATTACAGGAACTAACAACCGGGTTTGCTAATAATAATTTTCCTCAATAATACAGTTCAGTGTACTCTATAAAGCTCAAATTTTTCCCTGACTTGTGAATTTCTGAATTGAAATCTTTCAGTATCTGGGGCTGTTTTTGGAGATTATTAATTTACTGGGAAGTCAGTTACGTGACCTTCTAGTTAAACTGTATTAGTGTGCACCTCTATTGCCCATAACCTCCCAATTCCTTTAGGTTGGCAATAAACATGACTAATATAATATTGATTTTCCACAAAATTTTTATTATTGTAATTTTGAGCAAATTTTGTACTTCCCGCGTTGGCGGAATAAATAAAATGCTAGATATGTACAGCGTAGCCGAAGGTTCGATCCACAACCAAGTATAAAAATTTATAATCGAATAATTTTAAAATATTGAATATAAAGAACGGTGGATAAAAATTTTAAGCCCGCTGATTTTAATTAAAATTTTAGAGTGATAGGATTAAAAGTGATTTTTTGTATAAGAAGTTGTTTGATTTAAGCTTATAATTGAAATTGGTAGTTTTGAAGAAAACTCGATAATTTAGATAAGTTAGTAGAACAGAAGCAGTACATAAGCAGGTGTTCATGGATAGACGAAAAAAGATAAAGAAGAAGTGAAATTAAAATTAAAGAATTGATCGGAGAGTAAAATTAATTACTGAAAAAAACGACAATTCATTGTAACTAATAACTACACAAGCTGCATATCTACTGGTATAAAATTTAGTTTAGTTTTTCAATTTTTGCAAATTATTTAAGTGAAAATTAAATTTATTAAACTTCAAAACGAATAATCGTTTTGATTCAAAACTTCATTTTTATCAGTGTAGAAATTAATTTTAAAATTTATTGAAAAATTCACAGCAATGCATATAATTATAACACAAAAATTAAATTGTGCTCCAATCTTCTCGTATACCGAATATTGGCTGTTTTTTTCTGTTATTTTTAAATTTTCAATTTTAAAAAGTAAAAATGTTGCGGATGGAGTAGCACTGTATTAAAAGGTAAGTTGAGTGCTGGCTCAACTTACTTTGACAAAAAAATAAATCTTTCGGTTTGTCAATTGAATGATGAAAGTTGGCATATTTTTCGGCATCTCATCACAAATCAGGTAAATTTTTAATTTCCCACGATTTCCTGTCTCATATATATATGTGTAGCATATATCCCACGTGACTTATCCCTGGAATATATTTTTGATTTTTAAGTGGTTCAAAAATTTTTAGTGCTTTGAGTTTTATATTATATTTCAACAAAATAAACCAAGTTATTTTTATAGAAAATTCTTATATTAGTGGCGCTAAAGTTTCAAAAAAACGCAATAGCGAGTAACCAATAAAACATTAGTTATTTCATCGTTGAGTCGATTCAATCCGCATAGGAATACAACTTGTAGTTTCTGAAGTGCACAGGGAGTTCGACTTCGTAGTGTAGATTATAGATTCGATTTCCAATTGCTGCCAAATTATTGGTGCTCTGTTTACTTTTAGTAAGTTATAACTACCGGCTTATTGTAATTGGGGTTTGCTGGTTTATCCCCATTGTAAAAACGTTTATCCTTAAAAATTTGAAAAATCGTTATGTTAAAATGTGCTTTATCTTGTGACATGGTCATATTTTTTGGTACAACTCATTTACATGTAATTAAATAAAAGCTGTAAATTTTAAAATACTTAAAAATAAAAATTATTCGAATTTAAACAACACTTACAAAATGATATTTTCCAAAACATTTTTCCATAATAATATATTACTCCCTATGACTGACTTATTCTTTATTATTCACTTCTTTCTTTCAATTTGTGGTTCTGGATAAAATTTCATGCATGGTTATTGATTAAGATTTATATGCATTCTCGCATTTATAACCAGCGTCGATTTATTTATATCTTATAAATTATTCATGAAAATTTGAAAATGAAATATACAAAATTTAGGTAGAAAATGTTAAAAGAGAAAAAGAAGACATGGGGATAAGAACATAATAATTATCATCTCGAAAAGTTTTTACATTTTCGTTATTATTTCTTGTTTTACATAGCAGGTACAGGAGTTTTCGAAAAGCCAAAAATAAAATATTCTTGGCTTTCCTGCAACGATTCCGTGAAAGTTGCACGCTATGTCAACGTTCTTGCTGTTTTCCTCATTACAGATTTAAATTTGCGTGCCATTCAATACTTTCTAGTTTTTGTATGCTGGCAGCAAAAAATAATTAATTCTCTTGTTGATAATAATATATGGGCACCAAGTAAAAAATTTCCGAGATAAATGTTTCACAATGGTGAGCATGGTCAGCAAATACCAATAACCTATACCAACAAAAAATCTGCGAAATTGCAAAAATTATTAAGAAACATATTGCCTTTTCACAGTGACACCTAAAATCAGTAAGGAAAAAACTGTCAACAGTCTGATTAAAAATAGAATTCCGGCTATTTAAAACACCGGAAGATGTTTTTATGTGCGCCAAGTTAAAAATGAACGACGCAGGATAAAAAAAGAAGTCAAAGAGATTAATTACACTTAGGGAAAACGCTAACGTTTTTATGCCATAATTTTTCAAACCAAATTTTATGCCGTGGCGACTATTGCATTATGGAACTAGGATGAGGAATGAAGGATAATATACTTGTATGAATGATTTAATTTTTCGATACACAGCACTCTGTAAGATAACTCCCTCCAGCAGATGAATTGAAGCAAAATTTTTTATTATATGTATTTATTACTTCCGACTTTCTTTGAGGTGGAGAAAATTAACGAATTTCAATTTATTTTTCCGTAATATTCTTTTTAAAATTCGATTTATCTAAAAGTTTGCCTATACATCCACCACATAAAATTTATTAAAATTTTCTTCCTGTAGAAATTTACCTCTTTTAGCTGTACGTGAATAATAAACGAAAAAGTTTGTTAAAGTTAAAAGGAAAATTTATAAACATGCATTTCATTATTAAAGTTTTTCTTTTACTTTATATTCATCTAAAAGGTTAGTTTGAGAAAATTTATTGACAATGATTTAAGGAAAGATACGGGAAAAATTGAATCGAATGATTTGTATTTTCGATTCATTGTACTAAGTAATTGAAATGCCAGAATTGATGATGAAAGTTTTGTTTAAGAAATCTGTTTGTTAATTTATAAGTATTTTGAGAAATTTAGAGTGGTACACAGTTTAGTTTTATTCATCAAGTTTTTGGTTTGTTAAATTAGCAAAGTGGATGTGTAAGTTAACAGTTTGCTAATTATAAGGGCTGTTATTACCTTAACTGAATAGACGTGTACCCTGTCAGTATTCTGCTTACTTGTCTTGCTACTTAATGTTTAAATACACAAAACTGCGTGGAAATTAAATTTTCCTAAGTACGTTTGGTCGACGAAGCAGGTATTTATAACTTATTACGCACCATAGAACCAAAAAATTAATTATAATGACGCTAGACACAAATAAAGGTATTAAACCTTAATGCTCGAAGGATTGGGGAGCTTTCGAAAAGTTAAAATTAATTCGCATAAAAAACCAAAAGAATGGTCTAAAAAAGATATCAAAAAAATCGCACTGACAATAATATATATTTGAGTATAAGTTGAAAAAGTTTCTGCCACAGTGGCGTCAACGCCAATATACTTCCCAATATTTCTTCACATTTTTACTTTAAGATTAAATGGAACGAAAAAAAGAAACATTTCTATATATAGGCTTAACATTATTGACAGATTGAGAACTAAAAGTTTACGTGTAATCTGAAAGAACTACTTCAAGTTTTTCGAGCACTAATTTCTTTTATAAATCGAATGATTTAATTTTCACTGAAAACTTTGATTAATTTTTAATGTCTTACCTAATATAAAATTCTCGTTTAAATTCCAAATGGTAATGTTTAGTAACTAAACAATTCTCATTGTTGTTTTGTTGTTCCTACTTGAGATTACAAATTGAGCTTTTCCTATTTGAGTTCACATTATAACGTTCACAGACAACTATTTCACTTTTTTTACATTTACAACACGAGTCCAATTGTTAACTGTCATTATTTGTTTTTGAAATAAAAATGGGAAAAAACTCGAAACAAAATTTTTTAAATCAATTACAGCTTTTTTCCTGACGTCGGTTACGCAAATAAATTTAAAATTATCGAAATTGACGTTACGTACATTTCATTTATATTCAACGAAAGTAACCACGAATAATTCGACGTCAAGCTGTGTTTGCGCCGCGACGCCCCAATGTTGACTGCAGCACAACGAATTCACTATGCACTCCCACCACTTTCAAATTATTAGGTGAGGGTGTGTATTTGAAAATTAAGGTTATAAGACATTTTAAAAACACACCTTTAGGTTGCTCAAAATTGAAAATTATAATTATAGATTACAAAGTAAAATTTGTTAAAAGCAAAGTATTTCAAAAATTTGCATCTATTATTCGTTTTTGTTAAACTTTGAAAGCTTCCATCGTTGTAACGATGTTTGAACACAAATTTACTTTTGTGAAAATAATTATTACGACTGACATTTTTAATTGTATTAACTTTTTAATTTTCATTTTTGTATTTTATTTTAAAACAACGTGAAAATTCTTTAAAATATTAAATTTGATTAATTAGTATTTCATGGGGATTTATACAATATCGTACGAATGTTCATGTGCTCGATTGAACTGAAATATTTGAAATAAAATGTTCAATTAAGCTTAAGCTAAGCTTAGTGTCTGAATAGTAATAATCCTATCAAACGTCAAATTTAAAAGGAAAAAAATTTCAGTTTTTATTTATCCTACCAATTGATTTGATTATTAAAAGGAATATTACTGTGCAAACTTGGCAGGACAGGACAAAATCCTGCAGAATTAAGTGATTTGGATTTGATCAAAATATATGTACCCTTTTAGAAGTTATTTTGTTCCCATAATTTAACCAGTTAACTTCTCATTAATTCTTAATAGCGTACAGTTAAAAAGTTAGCGCTTAAACTCAGAAGTCAAACAAGAAACAAGTGGACTCAATGCGCTTTTATAAGGTAAACCATTAATTTCATTTACTTGTAGATGTATCACGCAAACGCAATTAGTTAGAACTTAACTGAAAGCTAGAAAATTATTTTTAACTGCAAGTTTAATATTTTTGACAAAATTATTTTTATGAAATATGAATTAGTGGAAGACAGAAACCCACAGTTTATTTTTAAAAATATTTACCCATGTTTAAAAATATAATTTGCGAAATAATCTAGACACGTACCCTGTTTAGTATACACCACGCTTAAAATATATTCGGACAAGAATCGTATTTAATATTAAAATTTAAATGTTTAAAATAATTTACTATATTTCTTTTTAATTTTTTGTACAAATTGGGAAATTTAAACTTGCGTTTGTTTTCAAAATGTTTATTTAATGTTTACAAAATTTAAAGTAAACATTAAAATTTTAACTGTTTTAATGTTTTGTTTAGATTTTGTTTTATACTAATTAAATACCACTTAATTTACTTGAAATTAATTGAAAAAATATATAGTGTAAATTTTATTTAAAAAATCTGCCAGAAACACAAAAGACAACAATTTCAATTGTTTTTTGTCAGACAAAAAAATGCTTTTATGAATATTAATAATTTATTAATATATTCTAAGCGTCGCACAACATTATTATTAAGTTTGATTTTTTTTAAATTAATAATAAATCAACAAGTTGAAAAAATTTAATTTTTTAATGAAACAAAAATGTGTCTTTCTTTTGTTTCAAGGCAGTGGTGGCGGTAGACGTTTTATGTGGTGGGCAGACATAAACAAAGAAAATAGTTAGTTTTCCCACGAAGACAAGATGGTCAACTTATTTTTTCTACCAGAGTTACAGTTATGTTCTGACCTGATTATTTCTGAAAAGTTCTTTTTATAATTTTTGATGATTATAATAGCAATTATAAATTTTGTATTAAAATTTCCAGCTCGGGAAGCTTAGTTTAACGATTATCAAGTAAGCAGTTAAACAGGTGTTTAAAGTCTTGCAAAGTCGGCGTTGCAGGAAAACAGGAAAAGTTGAAAAATTTCAGTGGGTGGGCCAAAAACCTTCAGAAGGCATAACTCAAAACCCGGACGTAGTAGTCAAGACATCTCCAAACCCAGTCAATAATTTTCAATTCATCAAATAATATTTTAATTTGAAAATGTATAAATTTCTATTTCCGCAGTATTAACCGCGGGAAGGAGAATTTCTAAGAATGGAGAAAGCAGTTCACATGCACTTAGGTTCATTAACTAGACATCATAGAGAAATATTATACTAGAAACTCGCACATCAAACCACTTAGTTCCTTCTTACATTAAAAGATGATTTAATCTGTAGGTTTATGTGGCTTTTCATGTCAAGTCGAGAAGAATAATTTATTGTATAAAACACATCCTGAAACTTGCAAATTTGATTGTTGGACCAATTTTGCTTTTAGCTATTTTGGGCACAGGATGCCTAAGGGCCAGCCCATGATTTTTTGACCATTTTCGGCAAATTTTAGTTTTTTTTGCGTTCCAAACAAATGGCAGCAAACACTGATCAAATTTCAACGCACGCAATTAAAGTCAAAGAGTTAAGCAAACAAATAATCAAAAAGAGCAAAATAATCACGAAAACGCTTTGCTGTCATTTGGTGCGGAAAACTGTTTACATTGTAAGTTCAATTTAAATAAGCATTTAATTGGAGTCTTACTAAATTTTCATCTTCTTTTCTTCTTCTAATTTATTCAAAGCCCGACCTATGCAATATTTGTATTATTGACTTGGATAAGAAAAATAGTTAAAAATAAACTTTTATTTTCTATATTACTTCTGGATGAACTTAAATAATATTTTTCTTTTAATTGTGATTAAAATCTAAACATAAGACTGAAACTGAAGTCAGTCAGGATAGATGAATAGAAATCCCTAAAGTATAGGTTAATTTGCAAATTAAAACGTTATTGAAATTGTGGTGAGCCAATGGAAATTTGTGAAATCCTTATTAATCCTTATTAATTTCCAACAAATCCTGTTCCTGTACTAGCAAATTTCACTGAACGATACCTATTAAACACACAATACTGGTTTTCATCACATGTAGGATTTAAAAATCTACAGTGATGAGAATCCATGTATTTCTACTTTTTTAGTATCCCAAGATTGGTCTAAACTTAAAAATACATAAATTATCAGTGGTGCACATTACCTAAACAGCATTAAAGTTCAAAATAAACAAATGCAAACACTCAAAAGCGGATAACCAATAGATGGAGCTGTAAAGCCTTCAATGTAGTTCCTAATAAAATTGATAGTCGGATACTGTCGTGCAAATTGACACTTACATAATATTTAAATTCCAAAACCAAAGTTTAACAAAATTTGAAACATAGAAAACATTACATAATTCTCTTAGAAAATCTTGCATAAATTTAATGGCATCATTTTTTTTTTACAAATCCTTCTCATCTCATTCTCTTCTCAAATACTTCTTATTTATTAATTTTAACAAATCATTTAATTGATTCTTTTTATTACAATTTTATAATAAACTCTAATATTTATTTACATCATTTGCTTTTTTTTTATTCGTAAACTTTTGTTATAATTGTTCAAATTTGTCTACTAGGGAATATTATTACCTACTGATTTACTTTATCAAATTAACACTAACAATTACATTTTAAAGCACAAATCATTAATAACTCATTTACGGATCCTCTCTCCACTTTAATAATTAAACTAACTTCGAATTATTAACAAATCAAGTTATTTTGAACATTATTATCCATAAACCATAAATATTTCAAAATTGCACACTATCGAATCAAATTAACTACGTATTTACAAAATTTCAAACATCTTTTTGCCACTAAAACAAATTTTGAAGCAATTACTAATGGAATGTGAACTTTTATTAGTTAATCTGCAAAAAAGAATTAAATTTATATTTCCAATCCTAAAATTTAAATTATTTAAATTTGAACTATGTATTTTTCTTTCCTATTATAAAATTTAAAAATAGTTATCAAAATATGCTAAATAGTATATTCTTCAATTAAGAGCAAATGTTTTAACTTTCTGCCGAGTGTGAAGAATTGAAAATTACAGATAAAACACAAAAAACCACATTTTGAACAAATTTGTAATTATAAAATTATTTAAAATTTTCAACACGTGATTAATTTATTTAACTTCAGTTTATCTTTACTTTTTCTCCATATTTTCTTTTCTAATAAATCTTTAGGTTTCTTATTGAAATTACTTTACTAAAGTGAAATTAATTAATTAAATAACTTCACTTCCACTCTAATTATTATTTTATTAAGTAATGAAAAATACGTTTAACAAAATTAAAATTTCACTTACAGAGTTAAGCAAAATTCTTTATTTGTTACAAAAATTTCATACCTATATAAATAATTATGGCAATTTTCGCAAAATAAATTCAAATTATTTAAAAATAAAATAGTTAAAAACGCCAATGATTGCGTAAAATATCAATTACGTGCGTGATGTTGCAAAGCTACATTTTAGCAAAAACCAGCACTTAAGGACATTAAGAATGGTATTTTATCTGGACACTAATGAAAATTTCTAAGCTCTCTGAACATTTAATCCGCTCCTATGAACAATTAGAAACCAAAATATCACATACAATGTGGTATAAGTTTACTTAACCTACCTTACAAGCATATGTGTAAATTTTACAATTTTATGTAGATTATCTTGGGTAAATTACACATCCTAGAGCAAAATTCAAACATCAAAATTGTGTAACTTCCGCTTACTTAGAAGTACTTCTTCGGCAGCTGAATACAATTTAGCAAGTTTGCCTTAACTTTGACTTAATGGTTTATATTACAATACTTGGTAGTTAGCACTATCACTAGAGCAATTTCACGATGGATTTAGAATCGATTTTAGTCATTTGTTGTAATTTGAGTAGCAAAAAATTTTAAAATTGAAAAATTATTTTTCAAATGCCAGCAGTGTACACTTTACATGATAAAATTTAATTTGGGCATGAAGTTATGGACAACTATTGGACGCAATTCAAAATATTATTTGTATTACATTTTCAACAGATCATTTTTAAATTGCATAAACTTATAAAGTTTAAATCGTCGCTACACCACAACGAAATACAACAACAAAGCTTTTTTAATTTAAAAATCTACTTTGCAATACTACCCGTAAGTCTTGTGAACTTTTATATTTATTTATCCTTATTTTGTAATTTTCTATCCGAAGTTATTTTGCACTTCTGTCCTTTGCGATTCCTAACTACAAGAGTGATTAAATTTCTTTTTCTTTGATCTTTGTTTCATGTTATTTTAAATTATAGTTACGGGTTCCGACTTACTCGTAAAAAGGATTTTGAAGGTATGTACTACATTGATTTTAATATTAATTATACAAAATCAAGTTTGCTCGAATATTTACTTTTTTAAATTGCAAATTACAATTTTGTACGAAACTTGGAATTGACTTGAATTAATAATGTATTAGCGTTAAGTAAAAAACTTCCCATAGCTAGAAGAATTGAAAAAGTTGTAGGATTTATTTTAGCCTGTCATATTCTGTCTGCTCAGTTTTAGAACACCTTGTGTTTATGCTTTTGTAGTAGCCATTACTTACTAACTTCTTCCCTACTTGCTTCTCTATTCTCTTCTAGTTAAATTGTAGCACTATATTCTTCACTGTCGCAGTGAAATAAGGACATTACTAATTACGAGTCTTGACTCTTCTCCGACGTGTGGTCCGTAATGCCCAATAAATAAATGTCACTTAACAAGAGTTTCATATGAGAATAGAAAAGCATCATTATCGTAGTTTCCAATTTAAAATAAATTTTTATCTCCCGGATCTCTGTAACAACAAGCTTCTCTTACAAGAAAAAAATACGTTCGGTTTAATTATTATTACAAAATTTAAATGTTTTTGCAAAAACCTCCTAATGTACTTTATTACCACACAATGAAGCCGTAGTTGAGAATTTGTTTATTACAACATGTTGATAACACTCAAATTTATTGTTCATAATTAACTGAAAGAGTTTTCCAACATAAACAATGTTATATTATCTACTTTGTAATAACTGAAAATTCCTTTTAAGTTTACAACTGAAAACAAGCAAATAAAAGTAAAGTTTACACTAAAATAAGTAACTAAACTTTTTGCTTCGTTGTCGTACTTCTATATGTTTATTTTGCAAACTACTTTTATTTAAAAAGTCTAATAGGATTTAAAAATTTTCATTAAGCAGTGAGTTTATCTCATTTAAAAGTTTTCCATTATAATATAGGTATTACCAATAAAAATTTGATCCCAAACACAAGTAGTTAAAATTGAAGCTCGGTTGGTCGATTCCAAATTAAAACAAATAAAGCAACCACCATAAATGCATGTTAACGGGGTTGCATACCTGACTGTCTAATAATTCTGGTAGCCTGCTCTACAACCTGCACTACCAAGATTAAAACATTTCACGCTGTGAAATTCCGCTGATAATTTTCGATTACAATAATAATATAGGTCGGTGTATAAATCAGTTATTCTATTAGTCGACTTTCGATTTTATTTTTAAAATTTAGATTTATGGAAATACGAAGTTTCCGAACTTCATGAAATGTAAAGTTGGTATGATAAAAATTGTTAAGAAATGCTTGATAGTTTTCATTTCCGATCCGCAATTTCAATTTTACACAAAAAACCTCGATTTAATTTTCATTGTGATTTTCAAATTTGCCTCGTTTACTTGTATTAAAATTAATTAAAAGTATCCGAACGACCTATTGATTTATTATGATAAATTACCACTCACGGTTATTGGGTTATTTTAAATTATAAACCGGTAGATAACAGGGATAATCGAACAAAAATTATTACTTGGTGCTTAAATACATTTAAAAAATTAAAAAGGGACCCCACCTACTCCGGCAGAAGTTTTGGATTGTACACCAAAATTTAACTTTGGATCTTTTAATTTAGTCTGAAATCTCAGAATAATTAAAATTTTATTATGAAACACTTACTACCTTAAAAACTCGAGCAATTTGTAATATTTTCTTGGCAAGCAATTCAATTAAACTTGCTAGTCTCGTTTGTAATTTATTTAAAGGTTTCGTCTAAAATTTTAAAATGTATTTTGTTTGGGTTAAAATTTACTGAAAAAGTTCGCAATGATAAATTTTCCCATTAGTTAAATCTCAAAGTTTTTGTTCGTAATGAAAATACTATATTGTATTACATAAAGGAGGAAATGATAGAGATCGAGAATTACGGGAAAATCCGAAAATATTCGCGATTAAATGGAATTCAATGTTGCGTCTTCCATTAGAATCCATCAACTTCCGCTTTAGAGATAGAAATAAATAAGTTACAACGTGGCGTTGTTTTAATATTCACAAAAACCGATGCCTAATTTGTTCTTTTAAATTATTTTTGTCACATCTTAATCCAAAGGGAAACGATAGCGAGAAAACATGAGGGTCGGTAATTACTTCATCAAGTTTATTTTACATTAATTATCATTAAGTAATTATTCTAAAATTTTGCTACTTTTGTAGTGTAAATTATTAAAGAGTCTAATTTCTCTCGTTAAAGAAGATAACTTTTTATTTTCAGAATAATAATTAATTTGAAGACACGTTTATATGTTGTAAGCCTGCAGGATAACATAGTTAATTTAAAGCGCTGTTTTATTTTATTTTGCATTCAAACACCGAAAGTGGTCTTGCTTCGTACCCTGGGAATTTCTTTCTCAACCGCAAAGTCTTGATTCCGAGATTTCCATATTAATATATTGCGTTTGAAACTTTTTATGACCCATATTTATTTCTCAGAACTAGTCAGTACCTTAATCACCCATGCATATAATTTAGCAAATGCATCTTTCTGCCCGTTAGAAGGCTGCAAGGAAATGAAAACTATGAAACCTTGCAAATGCCAATTTACAACGTTACATATTAGTCTTTATTTTGCTATAAATTGAAAACATTTTAAAATTATTGATCTGTGTAATAATTTTGGGGGAAAATTAACATAAATAAGTAATTCCCATTATTTTTAAATTAATGTGCGATATGATTTTTTTACATACAATTAGAATGTATGTTTCCCATGTTAAAAATTATACAGATTTTATGTTAACTGAAAACATATGTTTAAAATTTAATTATAATTAATTATCCTTGTTATAGCGACGAGTTTTCAGAGGAAAATATTAAAATTTCGGTTACTAAACAATTTATAAAAAATCAGAAACTGTAAAGATTATTATGTTACACAGTAATTACATCTTGAAAAAAGTAAAAACTTTATAGGTCGTCCTGTCTTACCTTAATGGTTTCTTCAAGTCTTAATTGTATGTCAAAATATGAAAGATTATATTTTTGGTGTAAGATGTAAGATGGAATTAAAAATTACTTGTACAACCCAATAATATAACTTATCTGTACATTTAATCAATTAAGTTAATTTAATATAGTAAAGTTTGTTAGCAACTCTATTCCTGTGTTAAAATTCCCAAAAACTAAACTAATCCCTATTTATAACAAATATGTACAAAATTTCATTAGTCTGTGTAATGTTGCAAATAATGCTTATTGGTAATCAATAAGTTACTATAGTTGATAGTTAAAAATTTCCTTACGCTAAGCTTTGATCGTGCTATTATTTTAGGATTTTAATTTTAAAATCGCTATTTGGATTTGTAAATGTTTTACTACGATATTTGAATTTGTTTTCAACAAAATTCTTGTGTTTTTGTAATTCAAAATTTGATTTTTAATTGGGACATTCAAAATTTCAAAAGACTCTCTTCCATGTACTTTTCAAAATGTCACTACGATCTTGAGATCTTGTAATTAATTTAATATATATTGTTGGCAGTATCACGACTAGCAGTCAACTGTGAGCGGCTGTACCTTTTTATGTAGAAAAATCCAAAACATTTCAAGTATTTAGAAGGTCAGAGCGGCCTATGAGCCGACTAAACTGCCAGTTAATCAAAAATGTAATTTCAATTAGCTTAATGAATTATTTGGAAGCGTACTGTATATTATAAGGTAATATTTTCCAGTTAATTAACCGCAGTTAATAACTTTAATAACATGTATAATCTCTTGTTTATGATATAAGCAGGTAATTACATAGTGTGCAGTTTGCATGCGAGATTTAAGAAAAGAAATAGTAAAAAATGGAATTAGAATTTTAAATAGTTAAAAACCTAATATATTCGGAAAAATGTTATTACCAGATTTTGTCACATTACTATTCTTTGGTAAAACAAGGAAAGTAAAAAATTTCTATGTAATCTTGTTAAGTGGGTGAAAATTTCCTCCCGCAGGATAATATCCCAAGAGGTACATGTAGATGTATTATACATATCTTTAAATTTGGTTGTAATTCAGCTGCTCGACATTGGAAAACCTTTTTTTGTAGAGATTACTACTAAAATGAAGTTGTTTTAATGGAAAGTGTACCTAACAAGCACAACATAAAAATCACTTATTTATAATTTTATTGTTCGAGTAAGCAAGTATTATTTGTAAATGTTCTTATCTGGAAAATTTATGAGTTCTGTTGTCTAGCAGTGTAGAGCACGTTAAATTTTTTATATATAACATTTCTCTTAAGTCTAGGATTTTCAATTTTTGTGCGAAGAAATGTTCAGCTTACTGGGAATATTTGCTGCTTGTTGTGCTATAAAAATGAAGAATATTGCTTACTAATGTATTCAAAAATCTCAAACTTTTAAATACATTTTTAACCCCTAGAGACATAAATTTTGTGTTATGCATGTGAAATGCGGTTTTCATTTAAAAATCAAATTAAAGTATAATTTCCTTTGATAAAATCTTTCAATGTTGGGCTTGTTTTCTAATAAATTATGAAAACTGAAATTATGCAGTAACGAATAGAAAGCAAAAATGTAAATAAAATTAGATTTTGTATATATTTTTCTTTTCCGACGATTTTTCTTTCTTTTATGCCTTAAGTGGTCTACTTGTTAACCTCATTGCATTTAAGTATCACGTCTTTTTCGTAGTTTTCCTTTTTATTGACTACTTGTCGACATCTGTACCATTGTTAGTATTATGTTTATGTGTTTCAGTACTTACTTTTCTCAATTTTTTGTCATATTTATAACGTTATCAATTCTAATAGCTGCAATAATTAAGCGTTCTCAAGGAGGCTTAATTTAAATAGCAGGTCATAATTTACAACAGCTTTAAGAAAAAAACACAATAAAATACGAAGCTTAAAAATAAGTTACGATAGAACCCTTGCGTTGCTGGCATACGTAACCATTTCTCTAGCTATCACCACACTTCTTTTTTTACTTCCATTTCAGCTAGCGTTAACTTTTAGCACTTTTAGACCCACTCTTGTTAACTGGCGGAGTTAACTGACCTCATAAATTTTAACAAAAACTCTACTGCAATATTAAAATATTTTAATAGTTTACTTAAAAAATATTTAAAAATCTTAAGCCGAGTTTCTTCCAAAATTATAAGCGTCCGCCATGATTGGCGTGAAAAACGTGGAGTTAGCAATTAAAATTAGGTTCAAATTTTTAATAAACTAACAAAGAATGTGTTATATTCAGTGCAGATTGGGAATGGGAATAGAAAACCAAACTATTCGTTATACAGTTCCCGAATGCCCAGCACATCCATATCCTGGAAACCCGGAGGACATAGTTATGCGAGTGCTTTAATATCCACCACCTGCGATTGGTTGAAGAACTTGAAAGCTCAACCTAACCAATTTTATGTATATCCAGTAAATCAGTTTGGTTAACAGCAAATATTGAGCCATTAATTGCAGTTGCTGCATATTAAAATATCCCGACAAAACCTTGCGGATTATTAATATTAATAGATAATATCAGATAAAATGAATAATTGTACCAACATTGTGATGCAGTGATTATGTTGCGGCTTTTAAGTTAATTTACGGTGTAGTAACTGTAGTATCGATTGGGATTGACGTTTGCTTTGTATACTAACCATTACAAATTAATGTTGTCGTGATCATAAGATACTGAGCGTATACACGGCACTGACAGCGACAGTTTAGTAACTTTTTGTACCGGTAGCGTTTATTACTTGCATGTAGTTTACAACTACTGCTGAAGTTTGTTTCGATTTTTAGTTATCTGTGAAATTAAAGTCTACTCAAATTGGAAAGGAAAATCGACCTTATAATACAAATTTAGTTTAACTATTACCGATCACATTATCACAAAACCAAAATTCTGCTAAGTGTCAAAGTTGTTAACCAAGTTGTAGTCAAGCAGTTAACGGCTTCGACTAAATTTATGATCATCGATTATTCGAAGATTATTAAATCGCTTATTAACAGCCATAGACAGCAATAAAATTTAATAAGACAAGGTTTTGGGATCGATTTTGCTTAAAATTTAATAAAAACCCTTAAATAATTATTTCGGAACGACATTAAATTATTTCACTTTTTTTAACATTCGGTTGTCTGGTTTAATACCGTAACCCGAATGTAATTGAATTTTGTTCATCTTTTTCCCACAAAAAAAGACAACTGTAGATTCACTAGGCACCGATAAAATCGAATTTGGACGCTTCATATTGATCTTTATTGGTCGAGTTCTTACCAAAATAAGAAATTTCATCAATTCTACTTAAAATTTCAAAAACAAACATTTGATAAACGTAAAATAACTTAAACTAGAAGTTTTACTATCTCAAGTTTTATTTTGATTGATTCTTCAATTTAAAAGTTTCCTTTGAATCGAGCTTTACTTTAAACTTTTTTTTCTCAACTCGACAGCTGAAAAACAAATACAAATGCAGAAAGGGTAAGATTATTATGTTTAAAAAAGTAATTAATTTCTTCGTAATCTCGAAAATCTGCGCTTATGGCGTATTATAGCAGGCGCCAGAAGAAGTAAATATTTTATATTTAATGAAAGTCACAAATTTTGTTATCCTATTTTAAATTGAAATTTATAGGTTCTCTCAAGTTTTAATAAAGTTTAATTACCTTATGATTGCGTACTAAAATTAAAATTTGGGTTAATTGGTAAATGACTGCTACTGGTTAAGTAGAAATACCTAATTGACTTTTTATTGATAACAATACAGAAAAAATTCTTTTTAATTGTTACAAATTTTATACAGCAATTCACTAATTTATTTTATTGAGAGCAAATTAAATTTGCTTTGAATTTTAATAATAAATTATTTCGATCACGGCATTAAAACGAATATTTAATTTGCAAACGAGAAAAATAACTGAATTTAAAATGTTGAAGAAAGCCATTACAAATGATTACAGATCTGGTAAGTTCAAACGTGAATAAAATTATAATTTACCAAGTGCATTGCAGTTTTTCCTTGTGAAAATCATAAATTCTTGATTACATTTGATTTTTCAAATACATCGTGCTAATTTTAATTTTTTAATTAAAAAAACCTTCGTATTATTCTAAAAGTTGATTCATTTCAAATTCGTTATCTGATTATACGGCGCTGCGTATTTATTATTTTTTTAATTTGTTATTTTAGGTTTGAAGTTAAAAACAGGTTCATAAAAAAACTTATAATTATTATTCTGCATTCTGGAATAAAAACATGACAATATGAATTTGTGGTTTATTCCCGTAGGTGTAAAGTGATCCATCACCTGCGGACGACTGACTGCATGATTAACTGAAGTATCTCCACGAGATAGAGGCACTGAGTCTCTCATCTAAACTGATTAATGGTTTTTATTGTATTTGTAGATCTACAGTAAAAGATTTCACAATAGCTTCCGATTACTATTATCACAAAAAGTACATTTTCCAAAACATTATGTTGCAATTCACACACTACAGCTTTACTTTTTTGGTATTTGTTCTAAAAGATGTTAAAACATTTGCTCTTACAATTTTTTTTACGTTTTTTACTTCTTTTAGATATTGAAATTACTAATGTACTGACAATCTTAAAACAAAACCGTGAACCAGGAAATAAATACTTTTCGGCAAACTTAGGAAAACTTACTTTAAAACAATATTCAGTTCCCAATCACAACCGAGCTAAGTAACAGTAAACTTTATTTGCAAAATAGATTTAATTTCAAAAATAAATCCCGAGATTTAATTAATTAATTAAATTAAAAATGTATACTCTTTTGGCAGTTTTTCATTCTAAAATGGTTTTTAATAACTTTGACTTATAATTTTTTTTATATGAAGCTACTTTTTGTTAAAATCGAAGTTTCTATTAAAAGTTAGTTCGTTTTTAAGTTAGGTTTAATTTAAATTAATTTTGAAATTTTACAAGTTGACAGTTAATAACAACTTAATATAAAATAACAAGGTAATAACAACTTTATTAAACAATTGCTTTAAAAATTAATTTTGATTTTCAAAACTGACTCCCACGGAACGGTTATTGACCTAACAGGTAGTAAGTGCGATCAACTGCTAACACAAAATGACTTGTTCGACTTCAGGGGGAACCCCAAAACAGCGATTTTGGGATAAAAATATTGGATTGGAACTTCGGAAGGCTACAAAATTCCTACAGTTTTTTTGGATTGATCTTTGTTTAATTCAAAGAAAGTTGATTCAATTCCAGCTCTAAAAGCTATGTAAAATAATATAAATGCGCACTAAATTTTAATTAACTTAATTCTTTCTGCAGATATTCAATTTCATTTTTACTGTTTTAGGTTAATAATATCAATCATTCCTGATAAACTTGACAAAGGAATTTGAGCTAACTATTAGCACGGAACTATTGGAAAACAAATTTCAAATGGATTGCAGGTAATTTATAATCTAACAAATTCCATAGAAAATTAAAGTTCTTATCGATTAAGTTTATTGTTGTGCAATAATAAAAATAAATGAAGAATAAAATGAATGTACGCCAAAAAATACTTAATCGCAGATGAAATAAAATAAGAAACACTAACGTTTTCAACAACTACACGGTGCTACCGGTTTCGGGATTACTCCGAAGAGATTTCCCATCATCAGGCTCAATCATCCCGTGCATCAAAAATATAAGTTACAATTATTGTAATGTGACAAATTATTGTCAAGTCAATAAATAGGGTAACTTAATTATTTCACCAGCGGAAGCCAGTTAATAAAACTCGTGCGTAAACCACATGTTGGTAAACACATGGAACTGGTTTTATCTTTGTTTAAAATTTAATGTGTGTAAGTTAATTAGGGTAGCCACCATAGTCCATAAAGATAATTTAGGTAGATCTTGCAACCTCTTTAGCAAAGTTTCCTTGTTTGGAAGTTTAAAAAGTAGCTTAGAAGCTACTATTTACAACTAAAAACAGCAACCTCTAACTTAATCTACAAAAAAGTATTTTGTCGAAACTTACAAAATTTTATTCAAAGCAGCCGGTGGTGGCTGCAGTTCGTCTATCTTGAAAAACTGCCGTTTCATTTTAGGCGAAATGAATATTTTCCTACTGTCAAAGTCAAGAGACAGGTCACTTTTTGTACGATCCATGAAATTATTATTTGATTAAACGGAAGTCAATTTTAATTCATCACGTTTTTAAACTAAAAAGCTGTTGTTGCTGAGACAAAATTTTGCCCTAATTGAAGTACCGAAAGTTTTTTTACCTGACGTCGTTGACTGGCATTCCTAATTGGAAGACAAAAGCCACTTTGTCATATTACTGCGTTGTGGAATAATTTTTATGAGGAATCGACCAACTTTTTGGAATTAATTGAAAGCAAGTCATATTACAATAACGTTTAGCTGAAGTTATGATTTAAGTCCTTAAGCAAATGGTTATTATTTAAGAACTTACGTATCCGCTTTTGCATAATTTAATTTAATATTCTCTCTAGTCTTAATCGCGCTGCTTTGAAATTGTGTTAATCAAGAATTTCTGTTGTTTACGCATTAAACGGATCTATTTTTAACTGAAACTTAGATTTATGTTTTAAATTAAGTAAGTAATTAAGAGGGAGCTCTTCAAAAATTATTTGAAACAATAAATTCTCGAAATTTTCTGATAGCTAGGTACTTAGGACTATAAATTTATTTGGGCACGAATTTTTTCCCTTTGTGTATAAACCGATATCAAATTTGCTATCTTTGACCTAGTAGATAAATCAACTTGAGTATTCAAGTCATAACGTTTACTAAATTTTTCCATTCAATTTTAGAACTTACTTTCCGTTGTAAAGGAACGCACAAAGACAAATAAAATTTAGATGTAAATATTTTAGTGAGTGCTTTTTCTTGTTCATTTTATGCACGTATACTTTCAACCTACAGTTTACATGTTATTGTTGATTTTATAGGCCAATATAAGTTTAAAAATTTAACAGACCTAATGAGGCCTAAATTTTCTAGCCGCATAACGAAGGGAAAATTTTTATAAAATTTAAATTTAATATGCAACGTTTCGTATAATTTTATTTGAAGGAGTAGAATAAAAAATACGAAGAAACCCTGAAGTAGAAAGTGTGTAAAACAATAAGGAATTCGTATTCGGAAATTGAAGTGTACAGATCGGAAACATAGCACTTCGATATTGCTTAAAGAACGTTTATATATTGAAAAGATTTCCTCTGCTTTAGTTCATATAAAACTCTCTTCGATTTCGCAATTTTTATTACTCGCATATTATATGGAAATTGTTAAACCAAATAAATAACTTTCCTGCATGAAATGTTGAAATTATTTAAATGTTTTAGAATCGATATTCTGTTTGGGCAGGAAAATTTATTGGAGCAATACGGACCAAGAAGCTCGTACCTGAAGATGGTCTTAAATTATTGAAATTAATGCAACTGCACCAATTTTAGATTTTATTTTAAACTACGTAAGCTGAAAATGTAATTTTCAAAATTCTTGAATAATAAAGTGGAATATTTTTGATGTTGATTTGTCTGATTGTGCAAACAATGCAGTAAATTTCTTACAAGTAAAACAAAAGGTCTTTATACTAAAGCAGTTTAGTTTTACATTATTTTACGTGATGCTACACATTTTGCAACATTACTATAACTTTTAATCCTTATGTAAATATCCTGTATCTAATCAGAAAAGAAAATTTCTATAGCTACTAAAACATTTTTGTTACTACAACAAATTTTTTGCTGTTTCTACTAATATTTTTCTGTTTGATAATAATTTCCTTTGTAATAATTTAATTTATTTTTAAAAAGTTTACATTGAACTGACTCGCTTTATTCAACAACTTTTCAGGACGTTTTGTCATTAGAACTAAGTACTTTTATAAAGAAGATGAAAGTTACCTTTACAGAAAACCTAATAAAAATGTAAAAAGTAAATATAAAAGTTACATAGTTTCAAGAAGAAAAATATCAAATAAAATGAGTTTTTTACAATGTACAGTAATCCACAAAAGAGCAAAATTAATTCTATAAAGAATTCCGACGAATACAACAGTATTCTTATAGAAATACAAAATGGAATGATGTCTGATTATTACTTTACGATGTCATAAAGACAATATTTAAATTCAATATTGGTGCAATATTGTCTCGATGTTGGAGAGCTATATCGATTATTCTAGATTATCTCAATATTGTTTCAATGTAGAGTCTCAATATTGTAATACTACATAATATCAATGTTGGTAAAATAAAGGACAATATTTAAATTGAAGATTGAATAATATGGTCTATTTATTAATTACTCTGGTATCTCAATATTGGCACTATATTAATTGCTTATGCATATTCAGGTAATATTTGAAATCAATATTGGTGCTATTTAATCGTAACATTAAAGCGTTATGTTAATTATATTATATTATTCCAATATTGGTACAATATTGAGACAATATTAAGATTTAATGTTGGTACAATTATATTGATTATGAATATTTGAATAATATTTCAATTCAATATTGGTGCAATTTAGCTCTGTATTGCTGTATATTGAGTGTTCTGTATCATCAGTATTGCTACAATATTGATTATGCATAGTGAAACGATTACATTCAAATTTAATATTGCTACAATGTAGTCTTAATTGGTTTGTTATATTGCTATTCTCTATAATCTCAAATTGAGTACAATCATAATTTTACATAATATAGGAAAATATTAAAAATTTATTGATACTACAATGTACATACTATATGAATTATTTTAGTCTCCATATTGATTATTCTGTCATACCAACATATTTGGACAATATTTAAATTCTTAACTCTGTCTGGAAGTCCAGTGGAAAAAGGAACTCTAATCCGCCCCGGTGTTCTATATAATTATACTCTTTGTTACTATACAGACCTTTATACAATTTATTCTGGAGTGCCACAGGGAAGTATTTTGGCACTTATCCTGTATTTGCTATTCACATCCGACCTACCAATAGCAAGAATCATAACAATAGCTGCATTTGCTGATGACACTGTAATATTGTTATCGCACATTGCCCCGGAAAAAATCTACAAATTAACCTCAATATTGTCACAATCCAAACATAATTTCGAAAATTATAAAATTGTAAAAGTTCATTGGTAAAATACCTACGGAAATATCAGTATGCGATATTTGTACTTACATTCCTGAACGTCTGGAACATTTACGCTATTGACAAGAATTGTTATAGTATGACGGAGGGGCAAATGACCCCCAAGACCATATTGGTTTCTAAAATTGTGACGTCACATATTGTTGATTTATATAATTATATTTTTATTAATTTTTAAATTTTAAATAAATTTTTGAAAAATATTAAATGAATGCGTGACGTAATTTATGAACGATCCCTAATAGGTAAGCGCTAATATTATAATAATTTTACGTTTATTAGTTTAATTATAAGAGTGAGGTGAGAATATTATGTAAATAGGTTAATGATATTTGTACTTCTAATTATTGTGAAAATTATCGATAGTGTAAATTTGATAATATAAATGAATAGGTAATCCCTAATTGAAAATGTGGAACAATATTCATTCATGTTGATATGTTGAAAATTATATATTACGCGTATAAATTATTTGAAATAAATTTTGGTAAAATTGTATAAGAAATGTTTTAATGTTTATTAGATTATTATTATTATTTTTACATTAGATGAATGATTGATTTAAAAAAGTATATAGGAAAGTACACAGATTGCATTGATTTATTAAATCCTGATTTGAATTTAATAATGTGTAGAAAGTTTTTTTACGTTTATATTATTTTTATTAATTTTATTTAAATGATCAAATGAAAAAATCATATTTTAATTCATTCATCATTTAATCGTCTAATATCGAACTTTAAAAAGTCCTGTCCCACGACAAATTAAACGGATTTAATGAAGCAAAACAAAAAATCCTTAATAGGTGGTTCATGTAATCAATAAATAATATATAATTATAGTTTTATTGCAGTAAGTAAATTGAAAAGCAGTTTTTCAAACTTCGATCGTAAAGTTCAGTCACAAAGGTAAAATCTCGATATAAACAAGCTTGTTGATTCAACTCTGTATGAGGTATACTTACTGCAAACTATTCCGTTTGTTCTAAAATTAAATTCTAAACGTTAAACTTAAATTAACGTCAGAACATGCATGTTATGATTATGCAAAGGTAGTTGTTCAAATTTGTGGAAGTGATTTTAAATTGTGCATTTAATTCTCTAACAAACAAAATAGTTTGTAGTCCAGCTCGTAAAGGTTTATGCAAAACTTGAGAAAACTGCTCTCCAATTTACATGAACATAAGAATTATGCATCTGATTTCTGAATCCCAACTCCGAGTAGAAACACCCTGTACGTCTGATCGTGTTAACGTTTTTGATGTTGTTTTAGAAATTATTTGCTGACTTGCTCCGGACGTTTTGTCATTTAGAACTTGGTACGAGTACTGCTATAAAGGAGATGCAGGCTACGTCTCCAGAAAAACAAATGTTGTTAATTCCGGTAGTTATATTCTAAATAGACGTTTTTAAATAAATTAATATGATGATTTAATTCGAGAAATTGTAGCTTAGCAAGGAAATAGATTTATAATATAAAACACGTAGAAGTAAGATTGGAAAGTCAAAGTGATATATAGATTAAATCTTGGAGTAGGTTAGAAACATAAGTACCTATATAATAATTGTAAATATGCACTGATTGCAAACGTAAAATCGATTAATATCAAATATAAGGATATTTGATCGTACATAGAAATTCGCTTATCTGGTTGACTAAAACAAGAAATGCGGTTGAAATCAGTGCGGCATGTGTTTCCCGGTCTTAAGTGCTCTAAAACATAATTGAATTGCTGCCAAATGATACGGGAGTTGAGAGCTAGTATCTCGAACTCACCTAAGTTTGCTTTAAGAAAACCTTAACGTTTTCATTAAACCCTCCTTCGCGAAACTATCCAGTTACATCTTAAAAACGAATTTCTGATATGGAAATTATAGTGCTTAATAAAAACAAAGACCTCTTGTTGGTTGTTTTAATTGTATTCTTCGAAGCAACCGCAAGAGACATAAAACAATAATTTTAACTTTTTGGCAAACATTACGCAAACTTAGTGCAGTTCTGATTGCGGTTACATTATTATTTTGTACTTTCACTTAGCTAACAACTGTTGTTTGCCCTTTGGTGTTTTGTTCCGAGCAATTTGCATGACATTTTATCTAACAACTAATAATCTCAATTATATTCCAGCACTGGTGTTCCAAGATCATAAATTTCTAACAGATTTCCAATTTTTATCCTCAGTTCCTTTTTTCACTTTTTGGGTTCAGTTAAAAATTTTCGAACAATATGCAATAATTTTATATATCAATTGTGTTCCATTGTTGTGATACTTCCTTTTCTTAAAGTTTATGGTATAACATCAAGGGAACGGTTAGTTATAACTTTATTTATCTCAAAGTTTTAGATGAACTCAATTTAACAATGAGAAAACTACAGTTGTATTAAACTTTGAATTATTAAACAAAAACTATGGATACTCATATGATTTACGACCAGATTTCATTATTTTCATTTTATAAGATATCAATAAAGGTAAATTGATTAAAAGCACGAGATGTGGTAAATATACGAGGAACGTTCAATCAGACAGAATCAAGTTGAACTCTACTTAACTTAACGCTTGCACAAACGGCTTTAAATTTATGTGCTGCATATAAACGAATAATTTTGTGATCTTGAAGTAAGTTTCGAAGTAGAAAATGCGATGTCTGTAATGCTATAACTAAAACCAGCCATAATACATTATTGTATTTTTCCAATATAAAATATTTGGAATAAATTTCAACGTGGTATTCCTATATTTCCAAAAGTAGTTCCATTAATAAGTTTAATACTAATTTTTAATATTTTTGAATTTTATTTTTATTTTCAAAAGAATCTGCTTTGGAAACATCGCAGAACTTTCCCAATTTAATTTGGATTATTAATTTTTGACGAAATATCATAACATACTATTATGTCCTGTAAAAGTTATCTGAAAGCTTCATTCCAACCGTAAGGCTGTAAAATAGATCCTACATTTTAAAAAGTTTTACTTCTATTGAAAAATTTAAATATGAAATAAATTCATGAAAATTGAAAATTACAACACATTTCGCTCAATTTAACACCAATTTAATAAATTGACAGCAAGAAATATACTAAAAAGTTACCTCGTCATTAATTTAATTCGTACAATTAATTTCAAATCAGGTGCCAGTTTTTACTTTATATTTTTTATGAACTTTACCATGAAACCAAAATTTCTAAAAATAAAAATCTATAAATATTTAATTTTGTTTTTCAATATCCTTTGCATTAAAAATATAAAAAGGTAATTGCTAATTACTAAAGTATATAAGGTAAAAAGTAAAAGATACCCGGGTAATTCATTTGACTCTGAACCTCGAAAAGCTACTTTCGTTTAATCGTTAAATTTTTTGAAAAACTTGTCTTTGAGCTGTATCACTGAAGCGTAATTTACAAGTTACGTGCAAGCTTTATCGTACAAATTACTCTCTTCGTTCCTTTCTGGAGTACCCGTTCATCAAGTTTATAATTTTCTTTAAAGTTTTGCCGTAAGGTAGAATTAAAATATTGTGAGACATACTAATATACATACGTCACAAACTATCGGAGTAGCACTTACTCAAGTTTCAGAATTGAAAGCAAAAATAAAGGTAAGTTGGGTTTAAAACTTACTCAAATTATTGAAAGCTTAAACGGGAACTAAAAAGAAGAGAAGATGTGAGAAGAACAATACAAAGAGAAAGTTTCAGATATGATTCTAATTTAATATTTATTTCGAAAAAAATCACTATTATTTTTTTAATAAATTTGTTTTCACGACAAGTTTTCTTCTATTTCAGAGAAATTGCTTAACCTTTTATTATGTTCATATGAAGTTTCCTCGTATATTTCATAAATAATTTAAATCGATTTCCCTAAAGCCCACTAAGGAGTTATCAAAAAGATGTCCTTAAGTAAATTACTTGTACAGCATCATGCAGTGTTAGATAAAAGAATTAATTTTTGAACACTCATTTGTTCAGCTTCCGAGTACATGTAGACTCTAGAGTATCATTTCGTATCCCACTTTGGTGCAATGACTCCAAAATATAATTCTTAGAAATAGCAATATAGACTAGTCCTTAAGGCTTTCACCCGCTCTTATATTATATCGATTACAGATAACTCGCAATAACCGCATTTAAAGATAATTTTGATTCCATAATCTTGCTTATGGCGAAAAACTCTAAGTTATAAAGTTTTTCTGCCATGATTTACTCTAAGTTTACTTGTAGTAAACTAAACGTCAATTTCTTGTGTTGAATCACAAGTTTACTTTAAAACTCGAGTTTACAAGAAGCTCGACTCCAGGCATTTGAACGAATAAATACCAAATCGAAGTTTTTAGACAACGGTAAGGGGATTTCTGATAATTTTTTGTTTAACTTATACTCTTAGGTTTTAAATCTTAAGTTTCATGAAACTAACACCTCTTTTTGCCAAGTTAACCAATTCCAACTTTTGAAAAATGATTGTTCAAGTGTTATATTGGAACATTAAATGAGAATGGAAAAGCTTAGCTGAAATAACCATCGTGAAACTAAGTTCCATTTTTTAATTTTTTTTTTAATTCTGACAGTTTTCTCACATGAAAAATGTCGTACAAATGCTGATATAAAATTACTTCCAATTTTTATTTATTACGAGAAACATAACTTTTTCGACCGACAGCGTAATATAATATATTATATTACTAACTTAATAAACTTTTATATTGTTAACTCAGTTTCATTAAAAAAACTCTAATTATATTCAAAGAAAACAACATTAAAGCTTTTGTTTAATAAAATTTACAAAGTCCTAAGATATAAAAAGATAATAAAAACTTTTTCGATTTTTTATTTCGACATTGTAGTTAATTATGCATTAACACAGAAAATTTTAAGTTTTTTACGAGAAAAATTTTATTTACGACTGCGTTCTATTTTATCAAAATTGGATAAACATATTTTTGGTTGTATACGTAATTTTTGTTATAATGAAATCTTAAGTAAAATTTAAAACTACCCCAAGTTAAATTAATATGTTCTTGAGTAATTCTGTAAAACTTGTAACTTATACAAAGACTATTAAATCAGGGGTAGACGTGTTTGGTATTCGTGAGAGCTTCCACACTGAGTAATTATATTTTAGCAATTTACTACATGTAAACAGACAAATTTAGTACTAACTCGAGTAAAATAAATATTATGAAATAATAATAAAGTGTCCAAAATGGTGAAAATAAAAGTAGATAACATGGATTATACGAGCGAATATAAAAAATTCTATTCGCAAACTACGATAGCAAAAAATAGGAAATTTCACTCACGAAATAATAAATTAGTTAAGAAATACACTCCTGCAAATGCAAGTGGTATTCGACGGACTATTCAAAGATCCAAATATTATTATTACATAATTACAGCGTATTAATTTTTAAAGGTGTTTTTAGACCCACCCTTGTTGCAAAGTGGAAATGATGTAAAATTCCGTACGAGTAAAATTCAGATATTTGAACGTTTTGGTTTTGCTGTTAAAATTTATAACTAAGAATAAGACAGATATTTCTAAATTGACAAGAACGCAAAGTCTTCTGGTAATTTCATTAAGTGACTTACCTTAATGATATTCGGTTATAAAAAGTGTTTTTGCGGGTAATCCAAATTCTGCGTGACTTGAATTATAAATAAATGATACAAAATGAGAAGTTTAGTCAATTAATTTTGTGAAAACGTCTAGCACACCTTAACATGAAATATACAAGTTTTAATATAATAGGATTCAGCATTTTAGTTAATCACGCAATAGTTCGGTTATAGACTTTTATTTCGCTTCCAATTTGTATTGTCAGTGAGAAAAACAAATTTTTGTCTATTGTTGAAAGTTTATTCAATTTAAATGTAAACTATAATAGTGAAATTCAGCGCTGAAAGATATCGGGATAAAGGTCCAATTAGCATTAGACATTTTAATTAAAGAAAGTTGAAATTAAATTTATAAAAGGATGGTATTGTTTTTTTTAAATTATTAAAACTTTTGAAATGAAAATTGACATTATAATTTTTGTTTTTTGTTAAAAATTATATTTTGTTCGTCGTGGATTAGCATTTCCAATTAGTACCCACTTAAATATTGTAAATTTACTCGTAAGCCTTATCAAGCGCAAATTACGCAATCAAAGTAAAAGTAATTTGTGCTAAAATGTAGTTTATGCACAGTAAACATATACTGAATAAATAACGGCATCAGCAAGTTTGAAGATATAAATTTTCTGATAGCATCGTTCAAAAGAGCGGAAGGAAACTCAGGAAAACACAGAACATTTATAAATGTTGTGTCGTCTGTAGTTTACGAGCTTTTCAAAAGTACAAATACAACTTTCAAATTTTGTCGTAATATTTTGTCAATAATTATGAAGTTTTAATAGGGCAAAGCTAGGATAAATTCAATATTTTGTTATCATCGAAATCATTTTCGTGTATACGTAGAGGATCATTAAATTTTCTACTAAAGGTGCTTTACAGTGATTAACGAGTTTCCAATACTATAATTTTATTAAATTACACAGCACAGCAAAGAGGAGAAAAAGTAAATATAACTTAGAAGTAAAACATCGCTTGTATCTTGGCGATTTTTTGCAAGATAATTAAAATATAAAAAGTTTAGCGCTTGTTAAAGTAATTAATTTTTTATGACTTTATTTTGTTTTAAGATTAATTTAGACAACTAATATTTCAACAGTTGTATTCTATTGGTCGTTTTGTAAAGTTAAGCTTCTCAACCCTTCTAAATTAATTAATTAAGCTCGATTTTCTAGTATCTCAAGCTGTCTGTGTACCTTGCCGCACCTTTTACCTTGCCTATTACAAGTGGTGGCGGCGCAAATCCTGAAACATCTTGTCGAAGTGTTGTTATTAAAAGTTTCCTTGTTGTTATTTTTGTGTGTTTTGTTGTTGAATTAAATTTTTATTAAAACTTTGAAAGCTTTTTCGAATTCTGGCGCATTAAATTGTTGTTTCATTAAAATACAAAAAATGCAAATTAAGCATTCATGTCGTTTTCCGCTTGCACTGAAAAAGGAAAGCTTTTATGTACTTTAATTCATAAAAAGCAGAAAAACCCACCGTGATTAATTTTAGATTTTACTGTTTTTCATACCGCGTGCGGATCTTTTGTGATAATAATTTATTTAAGCAATTAAAACCTTGCTTTTGATTTCACCTACTTTATCCGGTGTGTTTATGTAGTGTTTTTCGACAAATCTTATGTTGCTTTAGTAGGTAGTATTTTCGTTTCAAATAAAATTTAGGTATTTATTCTATTTATATTTGTAAACTGAATGTAAACAAAGCGGAAATACAAATTCAAGATGAAAGCTTAAACGGATACAGTATGCGATATCCTCTTTATAGAAATAATATATAAATGTAAATAAAAATAAAGTTATTGTTTGTTAGGCAATCTTTATTGATTGCCTATATTACGGAAAGTATGTGTAAATGGCATTAGCTTTAAATAAATTAATAAATCCTACAAGTTGATTAACTGGCGAAGGGTTATTCCTGCCTTCTCACTGCGGTTTATCGTACCATTTTACATTGCTGGATCTGATCAACTTACGTTGTACGAGGCACAAAATGGGGCTAGACTATAATACTAAAAATTTTAAAGAAGAACTCTTACTAAAAGTTCAGAGCTGCAATATTAATAACGACAATGAACCGGTAGCAGTAAACAAGGGAAACGACCGGAGGAATATTTTTTTAATTACATTTTTTAAAGTTCCGGCTAGCCATGCTTTTTGGCCCAATAATAATGTAATTACTTTTCCAAAAAGGAACGTAATAAATTCATAAAATAAATTCTCGTCAAATCTCGCACATGGACTCAAAGGATTCCGGTAAGGACAATCGCAGAAAAACACTAATCTCTATGTTACATTTATTATCAATTTTTGGTATAAAAGCAGCCGTTGAAAATGTATAAAACAGAATTCTTGACATTACATTGTATTCCTTGTTCATAAAGCGAATAAGCCCTCCGCAATCCTTGTTTTTCATGACTTGACACCATAGTGAAGATTTTGGTCAAGTTCTTCAACTTCAAATTTCTTTTTGCGCTATCGCTAGATATAACCTAAATTAATGGTAAAAGTATTTAAATTGTAAAATACTCGGATTTGGATAACTTGTGTGATGTTAACTTCAAAAAGATTATTTGCATTGATGTAACCATTATGATGATAATCTGAAATATATTACAATATACAGATATGCAGATATGCCCATTAGCCTTATCAAGATCGCTTGGCTTTGCTTTTCATATTATACTGATCAATAAATTTTTATTTGGTGGTAAAGTATTTCTGTCCTTCTAATTATTGATTATAATAGCTGTTGAAAGACCTAACCGTTTCGTTCTTCAATTGAGTTTTTATTCGCTTAAGTTTCTAAAAATGAATAATCGCTAATTATATTAACTTGTGGAGTTGAACATCTGAGATCCTTAAATTATCATTATCTTACAAGTAATTATAAATCCATTGCATACATAATAAATAATGTTAGCTCACTTGGAATGGCAGTCTTCAAAATATTTTGAAGTCTTTTTTTACATAATTGGCAATTCAATTAGTAAAAGTTTCCAGAATTCTACGTTTTACCTGTATGTACTTAAATTAGAAGGCAAACATTGTGGTGGTTTTTCGATCATATCACTTGGTAATATTTTATTAGTTTATTTATAGATTCTTGAAGGGTTGAGGAAATTGTATGATAATATTATGCATTAGGCATTTTACGTGTACGAAGGTATTGTGGCGAATTAATTACTAGTTTGCATTTAATTTTGATAAAATAATTAATGCTACAAAAAACGAGCTTGATTTTAATTTTAAGTATTACAGTAAGGAGTAAAATGGATGAGATAGTGGTACGCTGAGTATTTGTATAGCCAGCTTGCATTTTAAAAGCTGCAAGTGCACTATCAGTCTACGTTATCCTTAAATCACAGCAACTGAATGTGCTTTAGTTTCTTATGAATGGTGCAAGAGTAATTCAGGTGATATACACAACATTTGTTCTCAGGATACATAAAAATCCATATAACTGTTAGAAACAGAAAATTTGCACTTCTGCAATATTGCAGAAAATACCTTGAATCAAAACCGAAGGAATTAAGCTTTTCTCTATTTATTTAAACGTTTAAGGATTAAAATTGAATGATAAAAAAATAATACATTCAAATTAAAAAAAAAGTATTGCAATAAAGACAAAACCATAAAATCGAAGTTTAGTGAAGATAGGGTGGCCTGAAGCATTAAAATACTGCGGAAATCCAAAGGTAGATGGAGGAAACTTGCAGAAAACAAGTTCCCCTCGTATCTGAAAAAACTCTCTAGGCAGGAAAAGTTAATCTTTCCATCCTGATATAGCAATATACTATTTTCTACCATAATTGTTGATAAGCAGTTGACAAGATGATAGAAAATTTAGAAAGTAAAATTGCTGCACCACAAAAAAATACTGATACTAAAATATTTTGCATGGGAGCTGAAATCAATTCGTTTATGAAAGTCATAGCTATTTTCGCCGTACGAAAACATTGTAAGATTTTACAAAAGCGTCAAAAGCCGTTGTTATCGCTCTCTATTATGTACACCGTACCTCGACTATAATAATAAGGCCGAGCCTTGTACACAATATTTATATAATCCGTTTATAGCTAACAACCTTATTAAAATCTCTTATATACCTAAACTAATATACGTAGCTCAATGTGAACAAATTTTACGAACGCAGAGAACGCTTTTCATATTCCTGTTATATTAACAGAATACTTGCAAAAGTTAATCGAGAACGCAAAGTTATGTCAATGTTTGTTTTAGGTGCTGTAAACTTCTTCGATCTCTGCTTTCGTTCTTTCTTACGGTTATTAATTACTTGAAAATCTCTCTCGGTTTTATTTGATTATATTGTGATTATATTATAAATCCAAAAATATATTGTACGTCGAGTACACGCCTGGTTAAAACATTCTCAGCTTCTGGGGGCAATTAAACCGTACATTCCTAATTTATTTAATTTTTGAAGAAGTAATCAAAGATAAATTGTAATTTGTTTGCAAGACCACTTTTATTTTCTTTTTAGTTTATACTTTTAATTAAAATTGTCTCGATTTATTTTCGTTTGTTTAATGGTCGCTTTCCTTAAAATAATAAAAAAAACAGCACTTAAACTACTTTTAATTTTAATTAAAATGCCAATTACTACTCCAATTAACTATTTTGTTATATTTCTAAAGCAAAACGAAATAAAATGAATATTTATTCAGTAGCATGAGTTTAGTTTGAGAAATTTAACTGTCAAGTTTTGTCGCTATTGGCTATACTTTAACCGATTGCATTAAATTTAAATAGTATAAGTGTAAATTTTTTTCAAGTATCCACTAACCTTAATCTTTGTCTTTAGAGACACTTTTGTATTTGCACTAAGATTAGTGATACTTATCTCAATATATCTGGCCCACTTTAGTTTCACTGGTTCAAAAGCTTTCACGAGTTTCACAAATTACGTGTATTGTCATTTTAGCTATAAAGATTACTTCTGTTGTTGAGACAATATGATAGAAACCCTTGTTGTACCAAGATACAAATAGGTGACAGATACTTTCGGTAAAGGATTTAAAAACAAACTGGAAAACCTACAAATTACAAATTCTAAGTTCACAGTCGGTTAAAATTAATCTGCATGCATGTTGCCTAATCTGCTGGTACACGGTTAACTTCGTCGTCACAATTGAGGATATTCCAGATGATGTCGTTAGCTTGCCCCTCGGCAAGAAAAAGAATATAAATAAGATGTGATGAATAAATTATGAAGTATGAAATTATTACAATGTTATATTTAACGCGAGCCATTAAATTAGAATGAAAGCGTAAACGGTGTGTTCCGAAAAACAGCAAATCTAATTACAATTGGCTTCTGCTTCTTTTTTGAATAGCCGAAATGACAGTTTAATGAAAAACTTGTAAACGAAAAATTTCAATTTTATAGTACATGAGCAGTTAATGCATTTTCGCCTTTAACCAAATTGGTCGTGTAGCTTAAATCCCAATAATTTATGGACCGGTTTTGTTTTTAATTTAAAGCGGTTCGGGACTGTTACTATACTCAATTCATTTAGTATTTATAAAGGCGTATGCCATGTCAATCTGTAATTGTTATCTATTAATTAGAATTAATTTGCACATTTTTTCATCTACGAGCTTAATCGTTTTAACATACGAGCGACATTTCTCTTATGTGCGATACATACAAATCTGCTACTAATTACTGCGAAATTGCGTAAAACAAAACACGAATAAATTGATTAACTTTAATTTAAATTACGGAAAATTAAATTATTTTAAAGGTGCCTTTCTCTCCGACACTTGTTGTAGACATCAGCGTTTTGCAAATTTCGCAAGCTGCTTCATTAGCAGGTGTCGGTCAGACAGCAATTTCAGTTCCAGAATCTTTATTGCTGAATAAATAATCCTGCAACATTGTAACCAACGTTATTAGTTCAAATATTGTAAAAAAATGCTATTTGTTAGAAAAATCGTTGTTGAAATTCGCCTAGCCTGAAAAACTAAATTAGCTTTAAAAAAGCAGCTTCGATAGCATCCCGAGGCAATCGGTTTCATAAATTGAAAACTACTCCAGTAAAAACTATTAATGGAAGGTTGCGCTGATGTTCCTGTTGTCGTGTAAGTAAACATAAAGCTTCAATTTAAAAAAAAATTCCGATCAATACTTTGTAATTAAATTACTTCTTGTTTTAACAAGGTTTGTTTGAATCGAAAATGCCAATCGGAAGAAAATGATAAGGCTATGCGCACACTAGAAGACAATAATTAGTCGATATCTTGTGGTATTTTTCTTAGTGTTTGTTAACTATGTCTGAAAATAATCAAGATTTCTCAGAACAAAGTGTGAGCTTTCCAATCGCAGTTTCTAACTTAACTTACTAAATCAAATTTCCCGTACGTTAATGTGATTGATTTTATATGCAATACCATTAAATTGTTCATAACTTTCAATCTATATCGAGAAGTTTGTAAATGGTTTTTCTACGACGGGAGGCTTTCGTGGTATATCTATAAGTATATAACATCAATGTTGACGTTTTACAATAAATAGTAAATTTTTAGAAAATAAATAATTTTGCATTAATTTTTCCAAATTGCTTTGCGAGTTGACTTGTCAGATGTTGAAAGCCATTATTTCGTTTATAATTTTATTTTTGGTTACGCTGGCGTCCTATAATGTAATGTAATTTTTAATATATGAGATGTGCAGTGTCAGCACTAAGGTGCGGTGGTTAAAATACTTACAACTTCATTATTTTAACAATTTGCACTGAAACTCCAGGATGCAATCGAGTTCCATTATATCCACTCATATTATATAAACAACATTTTGATGCAGACAAAGACAAACTACAAAAATAAATAAAATGTATATGATTAATGTGGAAAGCTCGATAACCGAGATTCCTTTGCATGCACTCACAGAAATTAACAATACGGAATTATTACAATTTAATTAATTGGGAGTAAAATAAAGGAATTAATATATAAATATTACTTTTTGAAATTTATTTAGCATCTACGATTTACAACAATGTCGCTCTAGTAATTACGCGTGTTAAATGTTTTAATACAATTCGACCAATCAAATTAAGGTTTTAACGGAAACTAATTTTAAACACGATTAAATCGAACCAATTGATAGAAAAAACAGTTTCAAATTAAATTAACATGATAATTGCGTACAATTTTAATACAACAGCGCGCTAAAGTTAAAAATGAGCTCCATCGTTTAAAATGGGGAGACCATCCTGTTCTTGCCAAATTAAACTCCAGTTTCATGAGATTTAGGGATTGTAATCAATCATCATCAGGATGATATAAATATAAAAAATAGAGATCATAACCAATTGTTCTGTTTGACACTGTGTTTTAACGATAGTTAATCTTTACTACAACCACTTGACATGAAACCTGAGTTTAATTTGACATATTTATTATATATTGCTATGTTATTTTTCCTAAATTAAAAGTTGCTCTTTTTTTATAAAATTTCTTGTAGCTATGTGTTTATCAAATATTATTTTAGTTTTGCACTTCTTATTACTTCTTAACACTTAATAGTACCTTTATAGTCTACCCACTGTATATTTTAATATTCATTTTATTATCCAATCATCGGAAGTGTTGCCTTAGCGTAACCTACTCCGCTTCACAGTGAAGAGAAGCGAAAACAAGGGACGATAAGTCACCCCCTTTAAATTAACATCAAACGGAATGTAAGCAGTTTTGACGTCAACCAAAAATTCATCTTATACAATAATTTTATACATAAAAGAAAGTCTCATCAGAACACTCTATATTAGAATTTTAATGGTAATTGCACTAAATAATTTTGTTTGGTTTTAATTTTTTAATACTAAAAAAGTTTTGAGTTTGCAAAACTTGACGAAAAGAAATTATCCGACATAAAACTTGCCTGATTTTCATATTGCATTAAAATATTTACAATTTATTCTCACAACTTTTCTGTCCAACCCAGTCTGGATCTGTTAAAAGTAGATCCAATTAAGAATTTCGAATTTCGATTTATATTTTTAAACTACCTATTGTACCCTTGGAAATTCTTATTAATGTAAGCTTACTAATTTGAAACTGCAAAATAGTATATTATATAACAAGAAAATCCAGTGCCACTTTTCTTCATGAGAAAAATTTAAAAAAATTATTTATTCAAAAAGCGCTCAAACTAAAATTTACAAAGTTGTAAAGGTATAATAATATGCAATGTATTTTAAAATTTAAATTAAAATTACAGGAAAAGTTAATAATTTAGCTGTATATTTCAAAATTGCAAAACTTGGTTGAGTAAAGAAGTTAGTTAAACGCTGACATATTCGACTGGAAAATTGCTTGACTGAAAATTTGAGGAAAAGTCGTTTATAGTTATACCAATAAGAGAATGTATTGAAACAGGAAAAATAAAATACGGATGGATGTAAAAGTTTTATGAAACTAATAGATCAAAAGCGGAGAGGCAATTTTCCGTTTGTCAACTGGTTTAGTATTATTTTGTTGTGGCTGCTATTAAGAGCATTAATTAGGGTTTCCACAATTGAATGAGCTTTTATCGCCTTGCGGGAATACAAATGCATTTTTCCAAAAATAAAAAATTGTACAATCTTATTACATATTTACATACACAGTAACCGTAAAGGAAATTGCGCTGTCATCGTTGATGTAGTTTTGTGAGACTTTCTAACAAATGATTTGTTGTTAGGTTTAGACAATAAATATAGGTTTGACCTGGCTTTCATTACGATCGATTTTCATTTATTAAGCATGTAGAGGGTTTGGCTCGAGATTTTTAATAATTAAGTTTTAGCTGGTGGAGGTGAATGCAATTTGCGATAGTTTTGGTCCAGACGGGGCATTATAATATAAAATAAAGTGTTTGCATGTATATCACGCTGAGTATAAATTTTCATAAAAGCCATAAAGTTTGAACAGGCAATCTGTTACACGTGTTATTCTTAGCTTAAATTTGTTTTATCTAAACTTTTGCAACGGTATTTGATCAAAAACGATGAGCTAAGTGCAATATTCGCATAAATAATACACTTTTTGGAGAAATGAAAAATACATAAAACACTCGCTCAACGTTTAATAAAGCAATAAATCAGGGTTGTTTAAATAAATAACAATATATATTAGCACGACACACTTTCGCTTCCTGTTTTATTATTACGGAATTGTCTACTAAATATAAATAAAACAAAACAAAAATGAAAGCCATATTAGATAAGTTGATACTAATCTAAGCTTTTTTTATCGCCCTATTTATGTTATAAATTAAGCTCTCTCTTGGGACAAGTTTAAGCAGTAAATTGGTAAACAAACCCTTTATACTTGGCTAAATTTACACTCCATCCTAAGACTTAATTTGAAAGATGAAAATTGTTCTTATATTGTAATAAATTTTATCTGAATTTCCAAAACGTGTACTTGCAGTTATTTTCATATTACTTTTAGCAATAAATTTCCGATAAAACTCCAAAACTTTATGTAAGATTTCGAATAAATAAGCACGCTTTTAAAATTTGCTACGATAAATGTATATTTGAGTACTAGTTGCAAATTATTCACTGAAATACATATTTTCAAGTGCTGACTTAACAAAATTCATCAATTACCAACCATTTTATCTTCGAGATTCACTTTTCAACAAGTTGACAATAACTTTACATTCAGAAATCTTTTGGCCTCACATTTTTATTTCTAAACAAGTTTTTTTTTCTTAGCGTCCCCAACTGATAGCTGCAGCCTAATTTGAATTGGTTGTCTGACTAAAAAGTTCAAAAAGGTTGTAATAACTTATTTTTATTTTATTACCTTGTCTATTAATAAAAATATATTAATAACTTAAAAAATAATTTACCCTTATTTATCTCAGCTAATGTGTTTCAACTCATTTTGTGATTTAATGTTGGTTGTTTATAGATAGTGGTAGTTTACAGGTCCAGGTGTAGCTTCAAATTTCTGCCTCCCCCCCAAGACGCAAATATTTTTGAGTTTCACCTAAACTCATGTAAATTTTGAATAACAAACATCTTAACAAAGATACTAAAATTAGCAAATTCTTCAAAGCCTTACTTCATATAAAGAAGAACAATTTTGTTTTGGTAACCCAAAAAATGGACTTCCATGGAGTATGTAAAGGTTCGTTCACAACCAGGGAACCAAGAGTGCAATATGAATTCCCGTTACATGAATAATAAGTAATAAAATACAGCATTAAAGCTAAAATTAACTTTTAGAATAAAATAGAACTGAAAAGGTCTATACAATTTTAAATATTTGGCTTATGCTAAGACGTTACAAATGTAAATGAGTCATAAATATTTAGTTTTAAGAATTCTGCATAGTTGCTGTAAATTTATGTAAATGCACTTAATATCCTATTCAAGTTGAAAAGTATTCTAATACGTGGATATAATAATTATAAAATTTTAAATTAAAACAAAAGTTAATATACGTAAATTAAACTTTTGGATGTAAAGACATTTAAAACGGTAATATACATAGTATATGTCCGTTAAATCCAAATTTATTGTTAAGAAATATCAAAAATAACATAAAATTTGAATAATAAAATAAATCTAAACTTTAATTGTTTTAAAACTGGTCGATTGCCTTGAATGAAACAGGGGCACATGCACACATCCAGTTTAAGCAGCAGCGGTGGGATCTAAATGCTGAAGTTCTTTTAGATTGAACTGAATTCTCTAGCACTATGATGGCAAAACTGTTTATCCTACAAGTAATTCGACCGAAGATATTGAATCTAATAGATATCACTATATAAACAATGTTAAAGTAACATTATATAGTTAATGTTCCTAAAACTTTGTGGTCGTTTGTCAATTATTTACGTAGAATATGCAGCAGTATTCCTTCGGTTATGTACTAGGTGCTAAAATGACAAATCGGAGGACAATTATGCCAATATTACTAATGTATTTGCTAATTACTTCAAATATGCTTATTGTAATCTGGTTGATGATGTTAATGAAGATCATGCCTCGTGAGGCAAACTTTCTACAGATTCGATTAATTTCAGCAAGTTTCACAAAAATAATATTTTAAATTCATCTTTATTAAAATATTATTTACGAATCGTTAACCATCGAAATGGAAGCACATTATGCATTTCCTCGCCTCAAAGATATTTTAAATTCAAACTTTCAGATAAAGTAAGCAAAAAGAAGAAAACCAAGCAATCAGGAATAATCAAAAATTTGTTTCAGGCCATCGACAGTTAAGTGTCGTCCAAGCAACTCAAGGTTTGTTCATCAAACTTTTCTCGGTTGCCCTTCACATATTCTTTGTATTCAAATTACTGCTGTTATATTTTAAAAACAAAACAAAAAACTGATTTTAAAATATTATAATTTTTATTATGGTACGAAAAATTGTTGAAGTAAATATTTTGATATTTTAATACGTCAATATATTGAACATGCTGTCTATCTAAATTTTATTACACCAATATTTTTATCTAGATTGGCAATACATTAATATTAATGCGCGTTTCTTGTATTCTAAAATAATCCATAAGATAATAAAAAAATTCAATTGGACAACGAAGATTGAAATTTTTCGCAAAATTGCTTTCTCTTTCCTTAAAAACCATTTGAACAGCTAATCAATCTATCAATTTCACCTGCTGGGTTCTTACACAAATGACTGAATAATTGTCGAAATTTGTTGTAATGGTTGATGGATCAGAAAATAGATTTGTATTTTTTGAACCCAATGTTTGCCAAGTTGTGTTTCTAAAATTGACGTCACATCAAATTTCGTTAATCGCATAATATAAAATATGTACACTGTTAATTAAATTTGTGTTGTATAACCCATAAATAATTTTAATTTGAATTCAAAATTAAGGTCCAGTTGTTTCGTAATCTGAGTAATTAGTATAAAGGGGTGCGGTCCGTACACTTTATCGATTCCAGTTGTCAGCTCACAAGGATTCCTGTAAGACACCTGATTCATTCATCACAAGATAATTCCACTTTACAAATGTTAAATTGGTGCTAAACTTCCTAAATCCTCCAAACATAACTTGATGCACAGCAAATAATGCCTAACTCGCAAACACGGTTGACTATTTTGATAAATTTTAGAAAATTAATATGTGGGAGTATTTTCGAGACGATGAGGTGGAAATATCAGCAGTTTTTAAAACAAGCCTATCTAAGAAATGTCAGATTGATTCGACGTCTGCTTGACCTATCGCCTCAAGTTTTCAGAAGTTTTTGGAAGAGCTTTATCCATCATGCACAAAGCAGCTTTCACTGTATTACGAATGACAAATTGAGAAGGAACAATTAATTCAATAAACAGAAGTTACAAAATGTGTAATTTGAAACAGTCACTCATAGTCAACAGCATCCCAGATCAGAAACTTTGAATCCGGCTTGATTACAGTCGATTGTTATTCTTTTTGCGCTAATTTTCACCAACAGTAAGTTTACTTCCAAACTTGATGCCAGATTTTCCAGCAAATAACAAGATCAACATTAACTTGAAGTTGTAAAATAAAAAGAAAAGCTTGACAAGGCAGGAATATTTAGAAATCACAGGAGCTTCTGTTAAGAAGCAACGATGTGTTAATTTATTAGCGCAATTTACCTTGTTAAAAAGCACAATAAAGATCACGATTATACTCATTTGCTCAAATGGTTTTGTAAATAATAACAGCCATCAGAACGCTAAAAACATTAAATACGATGTTACACCATTTGCATCGCAATGGACTGCAACTTAGTTGCAGGTAGTCGGAATGTAAAAGCATAAATTTATAAGTCACTAAAGCCTTTTTCTACTTTTACGTTCATGAATATTAAAAACCGCAAACCATGAAAAATTTGAAGTCGGGAACAGAATATTCTCCAAGGTAGGTCATATGGTAAGTAGATGCACGAAAATGAATTAACCGTGCAGTTTGATAAATAAATGCAATATGTAGTTGAAAGAAACTAAACAAAAAGCGATAAATGCCATTGGCGAAATTCAGAAAAGCAAGAGCTAAGGAGATCAAAAGAGTAAAATTGCTTGTTTTGTTAGCATTTGCGTTTATCTGATGCAAACTTCGAATGTTATAGCTTATTCACAAACGAAAACTTTTTATCGGTCATTTTTTACGTTGTCTAAAAAAAAAGAAAAAGGGGAAAATTATGTAAATTTAAATTAAAACAAAGAGTGCATTAAATGTTAATCATCGTGTGCTAATATTCGGCTGAAATGAGTCTGTATTTGAGTGTATTTAAAGTTTTAACAGGATATAAAACAAAAAGTAAATGATCCTCATCGCCGCGCTACATCATTAAACTCTAATCCATTGCGGTTTGAATAATAATGAAGCCTCAGATTTCCATTAATGAGCTTTACAGTTTTAGCATTTTCTAAGAATTTCTAATTATCGACATCAATTTATTAAGTAATTACAACTCGAATCCAAATAAAAACTTTGACAATTTATAATATACTCTTGAAACTAATTTTATAATTACTTGTCTCAGTTATTTTCTTCATCAAGTTTCCAACTTAAATTAACATTTAAAAAAATTTGCTCAAGGCATAACAAGCAACATTTTTAAATTGACAACTTTGCAGAGTTATCTCTGAAATACACACACACTCAGTAGTTTACCTTTTAGAGTATATTATCCGATTTTGTCAGATAGTGTACCTATACAATGACAATCTAGAGAGATAAATATCATTTACTGCATTTATGTACCTATTGTATATCCTGATTTCAAGTTTGCATGATGTAGTCTCATAATATTACTATGTTAATAATATAACGCTTTTCCAAACATTTCATGTTATAACCATGATTATTAAATTAACTGACAGTTTAGAGATAAAAGCTCATTATCAAATTTATGTAACCATCATTTACTAAACCAAAAAGCGATGAGATTCCAAAATAAAAATTATCCAACAATAGAAGAAATTTAGGGCGCCACAATATTCAAAATTCTTTAATATAAAGAACTTCTGTTGTATCTTCAATCCAATACGTATCTTCCCCTATCTTCATCTTCCAATATCTTCCATATTAACATTGAATTACTTCTTCTGTTGTATAGCATAAGAAAGACAAAAGCTTGAATTACTTGAAATTTATCCACTTATGCATTCATGATGTATGTTTTGTATACATAAGTTATCAACATGTTATTACGTTTACTTACTTTGTTCATTGAACCATGGACCATGTGCAAATATAATCCTGTTAATTTGCAATATATGATTATTTTAATTATTAATTACCTCCATCTAACTACATACGTGCGTCAACACATCATTTAACATAAATTATAATATCACAAAACCTAAAACAAATTTTATTCATATATAAATTTAGAATTTTTTCAAGAGGATCAGTCTCGGACTCAGACAAGAAAAATTGAAGAAAAACGATATTGTTTAAAACATTTATTGTTTTCTAACAAGATAATCATAGTTTTTGCAATCGTGCAGTCATGAATTTAAGATAATTTAACTTTTCATCAAAAATGGAAAACAAGTCGAAAAGTAATTTTGGATTTATTTGTACTTATTTCTATAAACACAGCAACCTGGTGGTGAAGGAAATTCTATGAATATACTAGTTGGCAAGATAAATAATTCGTTAACTGAAATAAAATACCTAATTTGCAACAGATTTTGTTTTGCAATTTGCAGTCAGTTACTATTTAATGTTCTCTCAAATGAAATACCAATTAAATAAATGAAAAATATTTGCTACAAACTAAAATGCGACTAGATGAAGAACTGCCAAGACATTTTGGATTTCTTACCGATATAAACATGTATTTTTTCTATCTGCGACAATTAAATTATAGTTTAATATACCCAGTATTTATCATTATTAAGATCAGGGACGGTTACATGAGAAATTTTTAATTTAAAATATTGCATTATAAATCACTTTCCACACTAGTGCGTAAAGGTACTTATTATGTAACGTAAATCAGTGTAGAAAGTGAGGTATTACTTAACGGTAGTAGATAAAATATGTAATATAAAATACATGTTCGTAATATTTACAGCTCAAAGTAAAAAAATTATTGTTTTATAAAGGGTCTAAACCTTAAACCCAAAATATTTCATATTTCATATTTCGTTTGGCTCTATTAGGACTTGAATTCCATTAAATAAGAAATTGGCCGTTTACTTCACAAAAGTAAGTTGATAATAAGAAAAAAATTATAACATTTTAATTATTTTTTAGTTATTAATAATAAATATTTGCTTTTGTTTGACTAAAGAATCTGAACAAAGAAATTTTTATTTTGTTTCCGAATTTTGGACAATATAAGGAAGCTGTCTCTAAAGAATATTTTATCAGTTGCAAAGTTCACCATTGAAGATTTAAAGTTGTAGAAATTATATTTGCAGCGGTCAAGGACAATAAAATAAATTTTGTAGAATTGAAAGTGAGCACTTCGTCCTTTCAAGGAGTTCACACAACTTCTGTTGCCATGGAATTTCGTTTTATTTGTTTAGGTGTCCTTCAAGATATTCAGGTTAGCTTTGTTAGTGATTAAGTAATCATTTTGGGTAATCCTGAAAGCGGTCATGCATTAAGACTATTTTTATTATTCTACTAAGCCTAGTAAACGGTTGATTTACTATTAACTTCAAAATCATTAAACATTAATCTTTGAAACTGAAATCTGTGACGGACACAAAAAAATGGAAAATCCGATGGACAACCACAATAACCAATTGTTTGATTTGACCCCTACATTAGCCATTTACGTAAATCATAATTTTCAAACGATATGATGGAAAAATTTGTACGAGTATCTTCTTCCTATTTACCTAATAACGTTTGCATTTATGATAAACTAAATTTATTTACATTGAGTAATTAAAAATATTAGATGTATATTTCCTGACGATAGAATTAAATAACACTTGTGTATAAGGAACTGTCGACATTCAAAATATAAATTGTTGACTCTGCATAACTTTTTTAATATAAAATGATTGCAAAAATTATGAACGCATAAATCACAGGCTTTTAAGTGTGATCAGGTAGCGCGAGTTCCATTCGAAATGTGGAAATTTATTTTGTTGTCATTGGTAGCAACAGCCTCCATAGGTGAGTATCAATTTATTAAAATTTTCATATAACATCAATAATTTAGTTGTAGGCTTGAAAACAGTGGGCAAGTCGAAAGAATATACCAAAATGACGCGTGAACATTGTGACGAGCTTTGCATTTATCTGGACGGAATTACGATGTACCATCCAAATAATCGAACCTGTACCTGCTTTCTAAAAACTATCCGTAAGAATTTTATTTTTATTGACATAACTTTTTTTATGTGTTCAATTTTAGACGAAGAAAAGCATCGCAAGATTGAGGATTTCGACGACAATCTTGAATTGGCCAGCAATCATAGAATCACAGCGAGAGCTGCAAATGAAATGTCTCGTCATAATTCTGATAACATTGTAGGCGACAGACATCGTCGCCCTATGTTGTCGCCTATTATTCCAAAAAAATTACCTGTACGACCATTAGTGCCAATTAAACCCTTCGAGTATGACGCTATAAAAGCTGCAAATATACGGAAAAACTTAAAAGATTTATCTATACATAAATCCAACGCTAGAGCAGCTGCGGAGAGAATGGATGGTATGCGTAAGACGCTGAACCACTTCTCTAAAAAACTTACTCCTAAGCACCATCCACGCGCACAATTAATAGATCTTAAAACTTCCCCAATAAAAAAACAAATTCGTATGAGAAGCAGAATGGCTCCAGCTATCAAGATCGCGCCACATACTAAACTACTTGGTTCAACACAAGATAAAAATACCGATACTTCAAATGTCAAGCAGAAAAAAAATAAATCAAAACAGTCGAGAGAAAATTTTGACGAGAACGACGACGATTTTTCAACGCAAAGCTTTTCCAATAGCGGAGTTATTACCCAACCAAAAAATTTAATCGATGATTAAAGAAATTCCTTTGTAATATTACAATGTACAATTAGTTATTTATATCACATTTTATTACTAAATAAATTTCGTACGTTTTTTATTGTGTTTTTAATTGAAAAATATATTGATACTGCAAATTAAATTTGTTCAGAAGATATTACAAAAAGTTTGATTGGAAATTAAAACTGGGAAGATCGCAACAGCAATCTATTAACTTTTCCACCGCAGCGTTAGTATACTTTTGGATAAAAAATATTACATTGCGACTACATAATATAACGGAAATGCTTACCTTATTATTTCTTAAACAGTGTATTTAAATGGTCGGACACTCGGTATTCCAATCTGTTCTAATTCTATACTATTGCAGGCTATACAGCGATTTTCAATTTTCTTCCGTAACAGTTTTATCCAATATGTTTAGCTTGACATCCATATTAGCTTACTTCAAATGCAGACATATATAGATTGCTAAACTATGCAGTATTATAAAAAAATGATAAATTCAAAATCAGTTTAATAAGAACGAAATGCTGTAAACAGTTAAAAATATAAAGATCTATTTTTAAATTAAATTTTTAGTAATTTTTATTAAATAATTTGTTGGAATAACCTTCCTGTAAATTCGCCAACAAAATGTTGTGTTGCAAATATATCCGTAAATAAACAAAATACACAAAATTATTAAAAGAACAAAATTGTAGAGCTTAGAATTTTACGAAGAAAAGATATGAACAATTATTTTCGTATAAACTCTGATTCTCGAGTAACGTGGAATATAAGATCAGCACTTTGCAACTTTTACAGAGCGGAGCCAGAGGTGGCCAATGGTAACATTAAAGTACATCAAAGAACAAAAATTGCTACAACTCTTTTAGTTTTTGTTATAGAACTTCTTTTTAGATGTATTTCAAAGATGAGAGTTTCAGCTTACGAAAATATATTTATCGTAATTTTTATATTATTCCATAAATTGTACAAATAATTTTGAAATTGATAAACAGCAAATCATAAAAAAAACCTTGTAGTAAATGTTTCTTAACCCTCATATCTTAGCCTATTTATAACATAAAATTTAATAATAGTTAAAAGTAGTAAATGTAGTAAATAAATCAACTTTGAAATGTCGCTATATTTACAAACAAAAATCTTTAAGACTTTAAATAAAGATAAAACTTTAAAAACCCATCTATTTGATGTTACATTTTCGATTTTATTTTCGAAAAACTTCTGTGTGACTGGAGCTTTTACTGTAATTAAAATTATAATATTTTTATTCAAAATATACATATTATATGTATTTATCCACATTCCAAAATTAATTCAATTGCTGCCTTTAACTATTATTAAATTTTGTATTATAATCAAACATATCAAGTAAATAAAGCTAAAATAATTTTAATATTTTGAATAAACATTGCAAAATTAATGATCACAGATCAATACTTTTTTAATTTTGCATTTTTTAGGTTTTCTAAAATATGAAAAAGTTAAGAAACTTAAAAAGATAAGGAAAAGTTCATAAGTTTTTGATTCCGAGCTCTTGCCAGAGGACTGCCAATTCCTGTCAATTCTATGCCCAAGATATGCATCTGTTTATAAAAATTTGATGTGGTCATCCACATAACTTGACCATACTTTTAGAAAAAATTCAAAAAATAATATTAATTACTTATATTTCTTTTAATATTTTAATTAAAAAAAAACTAAATAATAATATTATTTAGTTTCCATTAAACCAATTTCAACCAAAATCTAGTAAATTTTGCTTCAAATTATTTTGGAATAAAACAAATTCAAAATTTGACCACTAATACAGACAATTTTTGAAAATTATGATTTTCCGATTTTAATGAATGAGAATCTCTATAATATTTATTTCTGTATAGAATCGTGGAAATTTAATACGAAGTGTTATATTTATATAGATATTTACTTAACAATGGAATTTTATTAAAATTTAAAAAAAGTGGAAATATAATATTAAAACTAAATGAAATGGCTCTAAGATAACTTGAGCCCCCGACGCTGAACTCAATTTATGGAATCCCTTTCGTGGGGAAATACGAACGAAATATCTCGATTTTTTAATTCCGATTTGAAAGATTTTGTTATTACGAATGCGTATTTATATTTTAAACCGAACACTAGTGCAATATAAAAATATAAACATATCTGGTTAAAATATTAACTAAACAGGCGTAATAATTCCAAGTCAAATTTTTATCATTTATATTGAAAACAAAATATAAAATTTCTACATACAAAAAACTATCTTCTTCCTTTACCCTTGCTTTTGCCTTTAGCTTGTGGTGCACTTGCAGCTTGATTTTGGTCACCGCCAGCTTTCGATTGACGGGACTTAAGTTTAGGAATCATTTCACCCAAATGATTCATAATACTCTCTCGGTTTTCAAATTTAGGATCAAACAGAGATCCGTCATCGTTCTTCAATTGAACTCTAATGCGACCACGATAGAGCAACTCTTTACTGCGCTCACGACAATATAACTTATTTTCGACACCAACTTTCAAACCCGCAGCTACTAAAACGTCTCGAATTTCTTGATGTGTAGGATTTTCGACACACTTTTCCTTTGCTATTTTCCTACCTTGACCTAACGTTTTCTTACTGTTAATGTAAGCAGGGTAAATACATATCCATCTGGAAAAATAAGTCAATATAAATTTAGGTTATGTACGGGTTAAATTCAAACCTTTCTCTATCGCTGTGTTTTTTATTCGAATCCCATGCTAAAAGCGGAGTTGCAGTTGAACTTGATGCCATGGCTTTTAAATCACAATCTAAACTTTGATTATTATAAAATTTAAATTACAGTATTGAAACGTCAAATGCTAAAAGCGAGCTCGATTAACACATTCTGACAGCGCCAGTGGCGTAACGTTGGAGTATAAATGGTTGCATACTCAAAATAATTGAATTGTGTTAATTTGATATTAAATACAAAGTGATTCCAAATATAATGAGAATAAAAACGTAAAATAGATTAATTAGGTAGAGAGGAAATTATAATAATTTGGTAAATATAGCCTTCCAAGTCGAATTTTTCAGTAAAATTATTTCCATTAATTTTACAGTTTAAATCATTAATTTACTAATATTTTAATTAATAATTTCCAAGATTTATTATTAATTTTGCTGTATTAAATTTCAGAATATAATTAAAATTTATTTTAATTTAAACCACATCATGATTTATACCGAATTATTATGTTGAATAATATAATAATTATTATATATTTAAAAAAAATAATAAACTAATAATAGATTGATTACTATTAATATTGTTAGATAATTTTATAATTTTCTATTATATTAATTTAAAAAAAAAAGTTTTAAAATTTTCACTATACTTGAACATTTTAATGTACCTAATAGTAATTATTTCTAAATTAAATAAATACTACAATTTGTTAGAAATACAATAACAACTGTAATAAATAAAATATGCGCTAATTTACACCCAAAACACTGAAACGCTGAGTTTAGACAACCATCAACATCAGAGGGGTTTATTAAGTTTTAATTTTCTTATAATTATTATAAATTAGTGTAATATATCAGTTGACTAATAATACCAGCTATTAATTTACTAATTATAACTAATACGACAGGTAACTTAAAAAAATTTTAATTTTCAGCACCATATTATTATACAAATTATTAAAGACTAAGACCAGGGCCACGCTTGCGACTCGAACGACGCGACAAAAATGTAGCGACAAGAATAACAATGAAAACTATACACTGTCGCGTGTCGCAAGCGTGGCCAGCTCCATTTAAATACAATAGAGTATATCATTTATGTCGCAAGTGTATGGCGGCCCTGGCCTTAATGCTATTTTTCCTTTAAAAAATTACCCAGTCATTACAAAAACAATATTTTTCAATCATCGACAGAATCGTGAATTATTAATTAAATAAATATGATAATCGATAAAATGGTAAGTAAACCAATAACAAAATTCATTTGTTTTAAAATTATGTCAGTTATGTGCAATACATATCATAAGAAACAATACAGTCCGTTTACAGAAAGAAATACCTAATATAAATAATATTGCCATAAACTATTTACAAAAACATTAAAAATAAATTCAATTCCTATGTCTCATCATAATTCCCGTAAACGTGCAATCGATTCTAAAAACGATGAAACTATCGCGAAGAAAATCAATAAGAAAGGTGAGCAATGTTACAATTTAATTTTTTTTGTGTCAAAATCATGTTTGATGATATCAATTTGCTATCTAAGATTATTGGAACATTTTCGTTTAATTAAGTTCTTGCTTGTTTAAGATAACAGCGAACGTGACATAGCAATAACTTCAAATATCGAAGGTACGTAATAAATAATACTATTTGGAAATACATAAATCAAATAATAAATATAAATTCATACCTAATACCACAGATTAAATACTACAGATAGCTCGCGCAATGTATTTTTCTGAATTCTAGAGGGTTGCCTATCCTTGTAATATATTTCTGGTGGGGTACCAGCAGGAAAACTCCGTAAGTAACCGACCATACCCACGGTCTATCGCTACATTAGCAATGTGAGCTAATGAATGCCTAGCAGCACGATCGTACACCAATCGCGGTTAGAAGGGAAATGATAACGTAACCACGAATAAACACGAACAGTCAGCGCCTCTATAACATAAAGTGAATGGCTTCCATACTAAGAAAATTGGCTTCCAAATACCTGAAAAAGGACACTCTTTCTCCCATAAGCGCGAGCTATCTGTAGTATATTTAATCTGTGCTAATACTATACCATGCTAAAATTTAATTAACTCCTGACTCCCCAATTAAATAAAAATTCCCACATAAATACAGTTTTATTAAGATATCTAGTACATACTTTATATTATATTACGTTGATATCGATTTTAAAAAGAAAGTATTACAAATTACTTTATATTCATTGTATTTCGGAACAATAATTTATTCTTACGAAATAATATTGCATTATATTGATTTCACATTTAAGCATTGATTTATAAATATACAATCGGATTATACTTATGTGTAAATATTAGCTTACCCGAAACGATATCTTATTACTAATATTTACATTGATTCTATATTTGGTTAGTATTCTGATTTGTTTTAATTTATGTTTTTAGTAAATAATTAATACCACAGATAGCAGGAATATAATTCTTAATTAATAATTTATTGTTTTCAGTAGTACCATAATATTACCTGATGTTTACAAACAAATAATAAACATTCAGTTACATAGCTTGGTAGCTATTCGGCGTAGCGGGGTAGATGGTCACGATCATTTAAATTAAAAATAATTATAATATATTATTATTTATTGAACGGGTTTCGATCTGCTAGAATATATTAAAAACAGGTGGTCACACTTTTGCGCTGCATCGTATAACCAGCAATCATAAAAATGTCGAAGTAATCCAACCATAATCAAACTGCAATTAATACAATAATAATTATAGTTTAGCATTTAGTCAAATTATTATGTTTTTATGTTGTAGATTATGCGGTGTTATTATGTCTCATTAAATTTTAATTATCGTGTAGCTATTTAAAAAATTCTAAAAAATAGTTTTCATATTTCGTAAGGTTTACTAAAATATCAAACTTAAATATAGACCCCGGAAGAATAATTAAGACTGGAAAAATACAAAATAGAATTTAAAATGGGGCACTAGCATTAGATAGGTTTTATTATTAAAAATCTAAATTTTACCAATTTTGGAAAAACAAAAATTCGAAATTATTTTAAATTCTCCTCAGTACAATTAATTATAATTAATTTAATATGATAATTAAATTTGTATCAAAGTAACATAATAGTGCAATGTCATAAATCATAAGTAGGATAATAATTATTATAATATAGGAGTAGCTATATTATAAGAATAACGATATATTGGATTAAAAGTTGCAAAAAAAAATGATAGAAAAACAAAAAGTAGAAAAAAAAAAGATATTAGAAAATTTGCGTTTCCCCTAAAATTTACGGGAAAAAATTGTATAATGGAATACTCTATACTTATTAGTGATGGACTTTTTAACCGTGGCGTACAATATACTATTGGACACAAATTATTCAATTATTTTAATTCCACGGTTATTATTATGAATAATTTATTGTAGACGGTCTTCGGTTAACCTTACATCTTGATCTGTTTCTTTTATTATTTTATATGAAAAATTTACGTGTGCAGAATACGCAGACTACAGGAACATCTCATATATTTCAGTTTCGATCAGTCTGTGTATTGCAATATTAAAAAATATTAAAGTATCCGGCACTACAACGGACGTACGACACGCCACGTCCGGCCATCGAGACAATCCGTTCCTGGTTGTGAATACTAAAAGAAAATTTAAAAATAAAAATTTACAGACGCTAACTTCTTGCTTTTATTATTCCAATATCTTATGTTTCAATTGCAATAGCAGTCATATTCGCATTAAAGTAATAAAATAAATGATAGAAGTCCCGCAGGGTCGTTTTATTGGTTGGAGGTAACATTGAAGTTATAAAGCAATAAAAAAATTAAGGTAACTTAACCATTGTTTTGGGTCAAATGATATCGGTCAAGAACTTGCGTATTTAGAATGTGCAAAAAATGATAATTTTGCAACCATAAATCATCAAATAGTAAATACGCAAAACGCAATTTTTATTTGCCCAGTTTGACATTGGAAGACTGATACACTGACCTGATTATACAAACTTGAACTTGACTGATAGTTTTGTCCCTGCTGGCCAATCGTCCGTCGGTGAAAAACATGTAAAACACGTTTAGTAAAATTTTGTGATATTTCAATTATGTATCCCAAAGTGCCGAAAAAAACACGTGGGTTAATCTGATTACAATAAAAATAAAATTTTATGGGGCCCCGGACCCAATGAAGCGTTGCGCCTAAATTTAAAGCTGGTACCTGAAATTTAAATGAAAAAGTGTGTTGTTATTGTATGGCAAAGTGCTATCACATGGAAGTGAGTAATACTATTAAATTTCTAGTTTAAGTTTTGTACGACCGAAAGTACCCGATTTTTTGTGATAAAGCTTTTTCAACTCGAGAGCATGCGCAAAAATATGTAAACAAGTCCACGCTTTATTATGCCGGGGACATTGTATTTTCTGCGAGTGTGTTATATGTACAAATACATTTAGTGTTTCCTTCTGCTTACTATTATAAATACTATTAATTGCTTTATAATGAGTTCTACTACAATTTCAGCTGCAAACAAGAATTCCTGCATTTGCCCGACAGACACGCAAAATAATAAGGACCCTTCAATAGAGGGTAAGTTGCTATTTAAATTTTTTCATTACTGTTAAAAGGTTTTTTGCTTGTTAAAATATTAGAAACCGGAACTTGAGAAATTAGACCAATTAACTAATCAAAATTAAAGATTCCAAATTATAGCTATTAAAATCCAATTGAATTAGGTATATTAAATCATCGTCCTTCAAAATAAATAAGTAGAGGTACCAGAAAAACTCAAAATCGAAGATTCTCCTTCACGCTTGACGTGTATTCAATTAGCACTTAATTTGTTCAATTTTTTTTTTTTTAAATTAGAGGATGCCAAAATATTGGTTTCCGAATGGAGACTGCAAAGTGTCCAATCCCCAATACATTTGAAACATCACGAGAGTAATGCTTACGATCATTTCGACCCTTTGGAATTCCACGGCCATTGGGACAAGGAAGGAACAGCCACCATTAACAATAATGGGTACACAGGTCAGTAAATATCATTTTAATACATTAAAATGGTAATTCAATGGTAAATACGGCAAACTTTCGTCCTCAGATTTACAATGTTAAGTGCAAAATATTTTGTTCGGCCTTCTTCAAATTATTATTTTAGTTAAAACCTCAATGCCAGACACTGGTTGAACAGGTTGTTCAATTATAACTAAATTAAAAAATGCACCTTAACTTGACCTAAAAAACCTTGCGTATCTTTTAACCGATATTTCTACCAATTACTTTTTGAATAATCGTTCAAAAATTTAAATAAAATTTTGGTGTTGTTTAGAAGTTTATTGACTTCGTCATCAGACTATGTATTGTGTGCTATATGCAAGCATCGTACCTGGAGGGTATATTTGACGTTGCACGAACTATACAAACAATTGGGCAGGAAGTTATAGTCGAAGCTATGTATATGAAAGCGAAAATAAAGATAATGAATATCCAGTAGAAATAAGTCTAATGGTTTTGCATGAAACGAAAATATTTATATAATCTTTACTTAGGGCGGATATAGTAGCCAAAAAATATTATTTAAATATCCGGATCCCTATCGAACGGATGCATATTCTGCGATTAGAAAAGAATTGCTTCCATTGATTTATGGATTCGACCATGTAACGAAATTGTGAAGGTACGAAGAAGTACAATGTTTCCTAAAGGTTGCGTATCTTTTTTAAATTAACAATCAATTTGCTATGTTGCAGAAAAAGTGCCCTTTGCATAGCAGACCATGAAACACTTTAATTAAAAAATCGAATAGACGAAAGTTGACTGTATTTACATTAAATTAAGATAATTAATTGGCAATGCTTTATATTTTTATTTATCATTTATCGATGTTTTTATTGCATTTACAAACAATAGCAAGTTCGTTCAACCGAATCATAATAAAATCACTTAATTAGGTATAGGTATATTACACTATACAGGACGTTGTATTTTGCACACCGAGTCGTTCTTCGTAAACAAAAGAAGTAATAATTATACTACTTAAATGATAAATAATTTTTCTTTACATGTAGGATACCAGGAGCCTTACGATTTTATTTTATTTCAGTTTTCAGTAGATTCATTTATTTGTAAAAAAATATTTTAGCTACCCTACGTTTTGAAAATCGTACTATGCCCACTTTGAAAGGGGGGCCTCTGCATGACGATGAGTTCGTTTTCGAACAACTTCATTTTCATTGGAGCGATGACGATCACAGCGGATGCGAACACATTTTCGAAGGCAGAAAGTAAGTAATTTTTTTTATTTATTCATGACTGCTACGTTTATTGTAAGTGCAATTACGTAATTTTCACGTGATTTTTAAAGTGCTGCTACAGTATCGAAATCATATCAATTGAAAAATTACACTTACATAAAAGCAAGGTAAATTAAATAAAAATATCGCAGATAGGGAAGGAAAACTTGTTAGTTCAACTGGTTCAATTATATCATTTTCATGACGAACTTAATTGGCAATGCAATTTTTTAATTAACGTAAAATTATTCTATTATTCTAATTGGGTTATTTATAGTAGCATCTCGCAAAACAAAAATTACGGCAACTCTTGCGATAATAAACAAATAGGTACATACACATAATTACCTAATACGCAAAATAAATTGTTTGCACCTATAAAAATTGCGTCATCTTCGTGCAATAAATTAAAAGCACGTGGAATTACTTTATATTAATCTATTGCACAATGTTTAGAACAAATGCCTAAGCAATGTTTGGATAATAGGTACCATTTTTTTCGATTAATCCACAAAGTGCTTCCGCCAAAATCCGTTTAATTTTTTCATACTTTATTTCTAGTCAATGTCAAATCTTTATTTAAACGAGATGTTCATTGATCATAAATGTAGAGTTCAATGTGCTGCGGTAAACAAAATAATTTTAAGATGCACTTTAAATATTTAGTACCACGAAACCGTAAAATAATAAAATCGTTGGGGTCTCGCGAGAAGTTTATTTTTGGCATCCTGGTCTGGCGACTTCAATAACAGCATCTGTAGAATTTACAGCTTTTTGAGCAAACCGAACTGTTGTTCTGGCTAAAAAATTGATTATACTTTTTTTTAGCTGTTTTACTGAACGAATAATAAAGTAACATAATATCAGAAATATTCGTAGTAAATTTTACTTTACATTGGAATTTTTGGTTATTGCTAAATCATTGCGACAGATAAATGATTGCACTTTAGCGTTTGATTTTGGTTTGGGATTTTTCCCTCGAATCACGAAGCTTCATTTGCTCGAAAACTTGAAAAGTACTCAAGAATAAGTTGACTAACGGTCGAGTTAATACTTAAGTTCCTTCTCGAGCGAAATATGAACTTAAGTATGGGCAATTTTAATAAATATCTCGATATTTTATCTAAGTATTTTTAACTTTTCAATATTGATTATATCTTATCTGTTCTAAATAATTTTATTAATAAATTTTTTAGCCAATGGTTAAAAAGAGACAGAACCAAGAATAATTTTGTCATATTACTTCTATTTGAAAACGTGAAATTGACTAAAAGCGTGGGGCATTGGTTCTAGTAAATTTTGGTTTAGCGAAGCAATCAAATTTTACATTTACAGTATTACAGAACCTCAAGTTTAGAAATTATTAATTTTTTTTCTTTATCCACTTGGATAATATAACATATTCGGGGGGCGGGGGGGGGATTTAACCACAAGAAATTTTTTTTTTAATTTAAAATAATTTAATTTTCATTACAACGTAAAATAAGAACAAACGGAAAACGGATAGAAAAGTTGTAAAACTGGTAAATTCATAAAACATTAAATCCTGATTTGCATATAATCTGAATTTTACCTACGCACTGGTTTATCTCAGTTTTATAGTTTTATTGATGGTATTACTTATTCTAATCCATAAATTTTATGAAGATAGCTGTCTCTAAAGATGTGGAAAACTGAAAATTAAGAGGTTCAAAATGTAGTTCGTGCAATGCTACATATTATTATATCCATTTTATTATCAAAAATTAAAGCAGAAATTATTTTTTTATATTATTTATTTAATGCTTAAAAATGTAATACCTAATTTATATATTGCTATGACCCACCCTTATGCGTTGCGAGGTAATCACAAATTTTATCTTTTATTCATAAATAAATACAGTGTATTTTCAATTATTTTCGTCCCTGGTTTCCAAATCCAATTTATTAATTCCAAATTCAAATTCCAATGCAGCGCTTTTAATTTTTTTATTTAATCATCATTCCAAATTATTTTATTTTTATAATAAATCTCATTATAAACTTTTATAAAATTCACTTTTGAATATTCAAAACTCAAAATAATCAATATTATTTTTCAAAATCTCCATAGACCGTTTAAAACTGGTCCTCTCTGCCTGAGCAGAGTTGGCTAAAAGCCACCTTTTCCCTTTGCTTTCGCGCAAGTTCTTTTTAAAAACTACCAACACAAATTTACAAAATTAAAATTTTCAGCAACACAGGGCATTTACAAATTTTAAAATCAAAATTAAATTTGAATTTTTAAAAATTTAATTCTTAAAAATTCTCTTTTTTACAGCGCTTCGCATGCGAACTATTGCGCATTATATAAAACTTGGGGTAATTCCTACATGACATGATATTAATTTAATAATTTTTTCAAAGTGGTTTTAAATTTCCAAACGCCTGATTAAAATCGCGAGTTGAAAGAAACCAGCTGTAAATTTTTTTAACCTTAACTGGTATTATCTAATATCTCTTACATTTTTATTATTTAATATTTATTTTGGTAACACTAAATGTAGAATAACCATGACACCAATAAATTAGACCTGAATTCAAAATTGTTTTCCTAAAATACCGGTTAAACAGGGTGGAGTGAATATATGGGGAAGTAAAACATGCGCTATTTTGAAAATTTTTTATAGGAATTACACTCAAACTATTTGAAATTAGGTCACAGAAATAACTTTGCCGGGATATTATTAGAGAAATCCAAAAAGAAAAAGTCGTAAAGTTTCAGCTGCAGACATAAACATCCCTAAAAATATTTTTTCCCGCGCATAGGTACTACTTTTTTTTAAATGGACCTACGGGGGAAAAAAAATAATGATGATATTTTTAACTTGAATTTTAATTGTATAATTTTATATTTATAGTTATCAGGTTGAATAAAATATCCATCAACATTGGGGTGAAGCAAATCATGCTAATGTGTTATAAAATTAAATTGGGCGCGGGTGGGAATGGCTATTACCTTCAATCAAGAATTTTTAAATTATGCTGTTTGAAAAATAAAAGTTGCTGAAAGTTTATGCGGTAATTAAATTGATTTAATTTTCCACGACCTCGTCAATGACATTGAAAAAGAGTCTGTTGTAGATGATCGCGAATGTTTATTTGAAATTTTTTGTACGACATATTTTTTAGAACCTATTTTAGGAATCCTATTCACCCCAATCTACTGTTTTCGTTCTTTTTTGAGTTCTAAATTTTTGAAAACAAAATAAAAAGTAAATATACCTTTTTAGGCGATAAAAAATTGAGAAAGCGCCGCAGGGGATTTTCGAAATATTGCAAGATAAATTTAAATAATTTAAAAAATCCGAACTTGGAAAACCTAATATGATATTATAATATTATAGTTTACCAGCAGTCAGTCGTATTTATTTTTATTAATTAACCATTGTTTACAATATAAACAACAAAAAATTGTGTCCCACGCTTTTTTGATTACGTAAGAAAATTATACGTATTTCATCATTAATTTTGCTTAGAGAGCTTTTTTATTTGTTTGGGTGAAAATCTGAATATCCAAACTTTTCTGATGTAAAGATCGAAAAATGAGATTTAACATCAATATAATCAAATCAACTTCTACGTTTCAGTGGTTCTGAATTAATTTTCCAAGTTTATGTAATAAAAAAGTGTTACATTTTAAAACAACTATTATTGAGTATTAATTATCGTAAATTACGTTCTGAAACTTTACCTTGGGATAAAATATATTAAAAGGTAACAAAACAGCAATTTTAAAATTAAGAGCGAAATAATGGTACTATAATAATTAATTGTGTTGAAAGCCACAAAATTTTATGGTTGTGGACAAAAAATAGTTAATGCAATTTGATTTAAATAATCGAACAAAAAGGAAATCAAATCATATTGAACAAAACAATATTTAACTGAGTAAATTTTGGTCTTTTAATTTTTTTTTAATTTATTTTATTCCTAAATTTTGCTCTTTCGTAATTTGGCAATCATTGTTAGTGTCCACATCCGGTTTACTATTATCAAAAAGTTACATCTTTCAAAGGATAATTAAAAATATGTGCCAATCAACGTGAAATATTAAACTTAAGGTTTTTGAGTTTATAATTTCGTTCACATTTAACCAAAATCCGACTTTCAGTTACGCCCATTAAAGAGTAATTAATTACTTGCGTAATGGTTTTATACCTTAACTGCATAATTGATTTTACTGTAATTAATTTGCCTAAGAATCAAAGCATGAGTACCTTGGAGTTTTCCTTTACGTTACCGTCGTCCTAATAAATTTTCTTTGAACTTTTTTTTGCAACCACAAAATTGGATATTCAAATCGTTGTTTTAATTATTTTTTTAATTATAACTTTTTTGATAGATTTTCTATGGAGGCTCATGCTGTTCATTTTAACAAAAAATATGAAAATTTTTCCAATGCCTACGACAAACACGATGGTTTAGCTGTCGTTGCGTTTTTCTTGCAGGCTTCCAACGGAACTGAAAATCCATGCTTCAACAAGCTCAGCGAAGCAGTCAAAGATATTGTGAAAATTGATTCCACAACAAGCGTTCCATCAGGTAAAATATATTTTCCTCATATTCGAAGAAGGTGGGGTCCGCAGTTGAGTTTATTTTGTGATTTATGTTCATTGAAGTATTATCTATCGATTTGCTGATTACCGGAACGAAATTTGTTTACATTTCTACCATGATTTATTTTAAGCAAATATTTACTGCCATAAAAACGTGTTTTTAATTTGCGGTCAGATTCGTAAAACAAAGTTTACGTCAACTGAACTATAAAACCCCAAGGTGGAAAACCCACTTCATAAATCTTTAAAAAATCGGGGAGGAATTTTAGAAGTAATTAAGTATAATTTTAGACTGCTTAACCTGGATAAAACAAGAAGCCCAGTGTATGGGCTATTATACCTACCAAGGTTCTCTAACTACGGAACCTTACAACGAGAGCGTGACGTGGATACTTTATCCCACACCAATTCCAGTTTCGGGAGAACAGGTATGGACTAGAATAATTTATTCATGTTTTTGTTATTGTAATTATTTTTTAGGTTTCTCTATTTCGTAACTTGAAATCAACTCCATGTGAACAACACAATATTTTAAAAAATGTTCGACCATTACAAACTTCAGACAAAAAATTGGACATTTATTATGCGAGATCACACAGAAGAAGCTAATTAATTATATAAGTTTCTTTTGTTTTCGTATTAAAAATTATAATTATGTACCTTTGAATAGTTTATTAAATCAAATTATAGAGACGAACGTAGGTGGTCAGTAAATAAAGCTTGTTTTAGAAGATGTTGGTTTTTGTATCAAAAATTGTTTGGGTGTTTTATACCGCACGATATCAATCCATATTGCAGCCTTTTCTATTCGTGTTTAGACGTAAGAAAAGCTCATCGTAAAACTTAAATCATCACCTAAGGGAGTAAACCCTCACGCTATGTTGTGGCCAAATAAATTGGGGTTTGATCAACAGTCGCATATCATTCTTAAAATGTACTACCGATAGACATACTGAGAATACCAAACGATCCTAACAAACAACAGCTTATGTAAGCAATATTTCTCTGTATTTCTACAAAGGAACAGTTTGACTTGAATTCTAACGCTCGTTTTTTAATCAGTTATGATGGAGCCATTATTTTTAAATTTATCGCAACATCTCTCGTTAATTGCCATCAGCTTCATCTGTTTCAGAATTCATTAAGCGGTTTCGTATCAAAAATTTGCATAATTACGCCAATTGACGCTCTAGTTTTTCATTTTTTACTTTGACCTTAAAAAACCGAGCAAAGGAAATTCAGGTTTGCTGCAGGTCAAATCAGGTCTTTTAGTAACCTGATGCTGCAAAGCATGTAAAATAAAAATGCATTGGGGTTTTTATAAACCTAGAAAATCAATATTACATTACTACATCAAACTGAAGAGATGTCAAATCGCAAGGGATTTCGCATAGGTGTCGTCTATAAATCACAGGAGTCGTAAAAGATAGGAGTATTATTTACACAGATTACTACCATCATCAGAAACTCGACAAATAACTTGAAACAGTAACTTTACACATGGTAAAGCGTGCGATTTCGATCACATTTACTGGTAGGGGTGAGAAAAATTGCGTTTTGGCTTCAAGTGGCACTGTTTGACTTTATCATTAAAATATAATTATTTTTTGTTTTGACGAACAAAACTCGTCGCGTGCCAAAAACTGTCACTTTGCGCCCTAGGTGCACAATACCTATTTTAAAGCGCTTTCTAGTTTACCATAACATATTGTCAAGTTTTTTTTTATAAAAAATTAAGCTATATTTTAATTAATTCTGCTATCTATAAAAATAGTAACCAAGTTTGTTGTGTAATATTATTTTTATTACTTAATATAAATGGAAATTCTTAATTAATATTTCCATATAAATATTAAATATACCTATCTACTTATTACTTTTTTATTTTAATTTATATATTATTTTATTGCCTTTTTATTAACGGTAAAGAAAATACAAGAAACATAATAAATTGGGAATTATATAGTTTATAATATTAATATATTTATGTAATCTGACATATTCATAGAACAAATATTAATAAAAAATATTTTATTTTATTTGTTTCAAAGAAATTAACATTTTGTTATCCTCTGAACCGCAATCGAACCACGGTATAAGACGGTAGATAATTAGAACCTGTTGCACCAAAAAAAAAAGCTGGGTGCAATTTTATAAAAAAAAATCAAAATTAAAGTTTTTGCGTCGAAAAATTCAAAATTAATATTATTTTTACAAAATATTGTTATTTTTAGGTATTTAATTGTAGGTAAAATTTGCCTAAACCTAGAAAAAAATACAATTGGTCTGAAATTCGCTCACATAAATCTTTAAATCAAAAAGCAATAAAATCCACAAAATTTCGTCAAAATTTGAAAAATATGCGTAAATTCTTATCAGAATATATTTATTTACCCCCTCCCTCACAACAATAAAAGATCTAACTTATTCTGCCCTTGAACATACATCATTGTCTTATTATAGTAAAAATAAATATTTTTAGAATTTTTTGCAAACAATGGTGTTTAAACAAAGTTGTAAGCGTAAGATTTTCAAATTAAGTTTTATAAAATATTTTGCAAACAAAACCACCGTAATTGTGAATTAAAAATTATTAAATAATATAAATATTTTATTGTAATCCTTAGAAAAACGTTAATATATTTTTTTAAAGTACACACACTATCACTACATCGTCTGAAATTTCATTCATGCTATCTAATTATTAACATTAGATTACAATTTTATTCAGGGCCGTCCTCAGAAATACGTACTGAAATTAATGCGCCCCTCTTCATTACAAAATACAAAAAATCAATTTATTATTTTTACACTGAAAAATACATAAAATTCATACAAAATTTAAAAAATATATAAACAGAACCAAACTTTATAGTTAACAAACAACAAAATTAATTGATATATTTATTTTCCTAGCTTTTTTTTAGCAATTGATTAATGGGGACTGTCGATGTTCTACGCTTTCGGATTTGGGCGAAAGTTTTGCACTGGGTGGTAGGTAATGGTCTATAATAGTAAGTACATATAAAATATAAAATTTAAGGAATATCCACTAGTATTTCCAAAATTAACAAAAATAAATTCTTAAAATATTCCATTATATTGTGCACGGACGTAGCTCTAACTTTTACATGAGGGGGGGGGGTCGACACTGTACTTTACAAAGGTAAATAAGCTTAGCCAGTGACTTCGTTAATGCCATAAAAAGTCAGAGCTGTAAATCTCAATAAAATCAATCATATTGCGGATATAATGAAGAATCCATCAACATCCACCATAAAAGTTTAGCTAATAGTTGCGTTGTTGCTTAGGCTAAGGAGGGGGTTTGAACCCCCTCCCCTTATATACGCCCGTGATATTGTGCTATACCATTGGTCAACAGGGAGGAGGTGGAGTCTATGCAGCTGCTGAGAAAAGCACTTGGTCCGTAGGATAACCCTTTTTAGGGCTGCAAATATTGAGAACAGGGTTTTTGTGGAAACAACTGCAAAGTTAAAAAGCAAAGTAATTTTCCCAAGGGCTGTTTTTGACTTGTATTCGCCATGGAGGTAAATATGTGACTTTCAAACACCGCCCTTCTGAATCATTGAAAACTTCCCTAGGCGTAACGAAACTCAAAAGTGATGAAATTCGAATGCTGGGATCCGAGATTTGAAAATGTCAGGGGCAATGAAAACCTACCCTCCGCACGCCCTCGATGGCCGCTTGGGCGGCTCTAGGCGGTTTCCTCAACTAATTATATAACAATCCTTGGAGAGAAAATGCACTCGATTATGTAGGAACTCGAACGATGTTTTCTCTGCAACCGCATGTAGTGGAATGCTTGTACTTCTTCATCTAATGGCTGCAGGTTTGACGTTAAGAAAACAAAAATTTACGTTGACGTGGTTTCCCACGTCGTCGGTCGAAAACACAAAAGTATAAAACATGAAAAATAAATAAAATAAAAATGGGGTCCTTAAAACGGACCTGTTTTCGAACATGCTCTCACCATTTCAATTCGGATTTAACAACAAAAATCATTCAAGTGAATGTTTTTTTAACAAACTTACATTTCTAAAATTTACATCAAAAAGTTGATTTTCAAAATTAAATTGTGAAGTAACCGTTGGGTCGATTTTATTCATTTCCCCCTCATAAGACAGCTTAAATTTTGCTATTTAAGCAAAAATGTAGAAGATCGACCGTCAGGGCCGTCGGGTGCGAAGAGTGCCAGGGGTGCACCCTTAACGAGCGGTATCCTACTAAAGGCGGCAAATATGAAAATAATTTGTACATTTTTATCTAAATCTCAAACTTTTTAAAATTATTGACAAATATCAAAGCTTTTACTTTATCAAATCTATTATCACAATTACAAATCTAAAAATCAAACATATTTCGATAATTTTGTAAAAATTTAATCAGAATTTAAAAGGCTATTTCAAAAGCTGCAATTAAGATAAACGAGCGCAGTTAGTCTAATTAGAAAGATAATAATTTATAATACTTAATTTCACAACCTTAAATTCCATAAGGAATAAAAAAATAAAAATATAAACTTCCGGCAGCTTCAGGGATGCTTTTAATATTTTGCGTGGACTCAGAGATCCCGGTCTTTCTAGATTCGTAATTTTCGAGTTCGGTCACGTCCCAGGAATATTTTTAATGAATGGTTGGACTTAGGGATCCGTGATTTTCGAGTTCTGGCGGCCTTCATGGATGCTTATGCCTAAACCGTAAGGCTATAGACTAATTCCTTTAACCTTTAATTAATTTCCTTAAATTTCCAGAATAACAAAAGCAGTAGTAAACAGTTGTTGTTAAAATAAAAAAAGTAAAACACAAAAATAACTTTTTGCTTTGAATTTATTAATATAAGACTTTGGATTACCAACCTTCAGAGAACAATAAAAAAACCTAACAATGTAACTCATTTAAATGCATAAACGACGCTAGGTACATATTAAATTAATTACCTACCTGGAATAGTTTTCAAAATTTCCATTTTTCAAATATTTCATTCATTAAAGTTCTAGTTATTTTGTTTATTTATGGATTTACCATATCTGGCTCTAAAGAGCAACATTTTAGAACTTCATCACCTTCGTCAGTTTCTTCCCCTTCTTCTTGTTGCAGTTGTTCCGAATTTATTGACGACACACTTTTGTTGGAATCGGAATCATAAAAATACTCTTCATCAGACACATGCTCATCCAGATTCTTCTGAGTTTCTTTCTCCAATTTAATATCATGCAAATCTTGAACGGAAATTTCACTCACGACTCTTTCTATGTAAGCTACCAAATCATCAGGTTCTTCTTCAGAACCGTAATCTTCCTGAGCACCAACGTCTTTGAAATCCAACCAATTGGGATCCAATGCTCCACCCGAAGTAGAAGTATGAACATGCAAAACTTCTTTTTCGGCATCAACTTCTTCACCTTTATCGTAATGATCCATTGGATAACTAATGGGTTTGCTTAACTGATCCGTTTTGGAATGATATCTTTTCAAAACGCTCCACAGTGACCCCTCAGATTTAACATTTTTAAGCTGTTTCTGCATTTCTAGCGTTTCCCAATCTTTTTTACACCGCTTTCGATAGTTTTCTAAAATTTTCTTCGAATTAACTTTATCTGAAGCTTCTTGCAATATCAACCCCTTTAGGTCAATTAACCGACGATTGTAATTTTCATTTTCGATTTCTTTTACAACTGCATAAGGCACAATTGGTTTGTCCTGAATTTCAATCATGTCCACAATGTTAATGATGGCTCTCTCTAAATGTTTGTACATTATAACGTAAACATTTGTGTTATACAAAGCTAAAGTATGTGATGGAACCAGTTCAATGTTAGATATAACTCGCTCTTCATAATCTTCTTCTTCGCCAAAATTTGAACGGCTCTCTTCCTTTACACTTGGTCGTTTAACTTTTGCGTAAGGATCAAAAGTTCTATTTATCACAAGACCGGCATCTTCATCCGAGCCTTTATTCGATTTTGCTAACCCTTTATCTTTACCTTTTTTATCTTTCTTGTCTTTACCCTTTCCTTTCTTACCATCTTTTTTATCACCTTTCTTACTGCCTTTCTTACTACCTTTCTTGCTATCCTTCTTACCTTTACCTTTACCTTTCTTACCACCTTTTTTACCTTTTCCTGATATTGGAGGAGTATCAGGAATGTTATAGTAAGTTCGAAATCTTTTCTTTGATAGATCCATTGGTATATCTTGTAAGCATTCTGCTGGTGGTAAATCGGTAGGCAAACCAACTGGCTGTACTAATTGTGGACCTTGAAAAACGTATGGTAAGCTCTCGTAAACCAGACGAGTTGGTGTTCTAAACAAAGGAATTTCTGAGCTCAACAGTTTTGGATATGTGCAAATTTTAATAATCCCTAATTTATTTTTAAGTTCTTCAATTTCTTCTTCAATTTTGCAAAAACAAGTGCACAAGATTAAATAACTTTGAGAGTATTTATTACGTTCCATGTTGAAATCAACGGAATAACGTTCCAATTTCATGATAATGCTTTCCAGCACCTCAGGTAAGTTCCTGCTATCCCCTGCTAGTATATTTAAAGTTTCATTTTTTCCTTTAGCTTTGCCGTCGACAGTATTGCCAACCATGCTAATTTTAATCTTTGCCTCATGTTGCTCCGCATATTTTTTACTTTCTTCCTGTTCTAAATATTTTGCTCGTGCTAATAACCGCAATTCGTCGATACGGTAATTCCAACACTTGGGGTCACATTGGCGCCTTGTAAGTTTGTAAATCTTCTGTAATTCCCTAACAACTTCTTTATTATATATGTACTGGGGTTGCTTATGTAAAACACTAAATTTTGAATTAACTGCTTCGAAAACTTCCTTTTTGTTGTAGCTATAGACTGTCGGTTTATATTTTTCGTACGGAATGTTGGATAAAACGGCCGAAAGCGAATCCTTGATTAATCGGTTTCGAACGTTTCGATCTAATCTTTCTCGAATGGCGTTCATTCGTTCCTCTAAATCTTCAAGAGTTGCGGATGCATGTAAACTTAATACTATTTTCACGTCCCGAGGAGGCACGCATGGTTTCGTGCAAAATTCCCATTCTTCGCAATGGACACCTGGAGTGTCAGTTTTGAACCAAACGGGAAACCTTATCACCTGTCCCGGTAGAATTAATTGTTTGTTCTTATTGAAATAGAAGAAACTTTGTTTCCTTTTCTTGGGCAAAATATCTTTAAACAATTGATACGGTTCCGTAAATTTCCAATAAAATCGAATAGTAGTGGTTCCCAAATTTTGCAGATTTACATACTCCGTGGCAATGTGCTTATCATTTAAGTCATAGTCATAGAGCAAGCAAATTTTTCTCGTTCCATACAAGTCTGCATTTGGGCTTAAATGCAAATCGTTAACAGATAAACTAAGCACGCTTATATGCTCTTCTTGTTTAGTTATTTCTATCACATCTAGACAATCGACTTTTTCTAACGGCGATGCTTCTTCCAACGTTTCAGAAATCTTTCCAAATCCGACACCTGTAATAATTAAGTCTTCTACATCTGGTGGATGCGGATCGGCAGCTAGTAATTCATCTTTAAAATTTACACGCTTTTCTTTAAGATAGCTTGATTTTTCCCACGAAGTTAACAGATTCCTAAAATAAAACTGTTAATAAACAAAAACCAAACTATTGCTGTTTACCTTGTTCGAGGTAAAACATCTTTTTCTTTCAAAATCTCCACAGGAACTCCGACATGTTCGATAATAGGCATTTCACACTTTTCTTCTTTGGGCATAACTCCAAAACACGAAGGATGGGTTTCATGTTTTCCCTTTAATTCCAAAGGAAATTTCCAAAACGAAGGACAACCTCTTTGAGGATCCGGTTTGGTAATTTTTGAATATTGAATGGCAATTTGGTTTTCTCGTACCGTTCTAAATTCTTCCGAAGCATTCATAACCATTTCGCCCGATTCGCGTTTTAAAAGCAATTCCAGTTTGTTGTGCATCTTTTTCCGCCTCGCCATCCATTCTTCCCAGTTTTTTAAACGTGGATCGGGCACAACTTTACTTTTCACTTTTGGTCTGCATTCGCAAACAGGGTCAGCTTTACACGTGTGTGACTTTAATAAATCAGAAAGAAGCGGGAGATCGCCAAACGACATTTTAAATCTTCTGGAAAACAATTTCCGTTAGAATAAGTATCTAACTTGATTTAAAAATTTTGGTCAAATGTCACAAATTTTATAATTTCAAAATGGAAAACGATGACGAACAAGAGCGGGAAGGTAATTCAATGTTAACCGAATCGAATGATTCAAAATGTGTTTGGTATTTTAGGGGACATTGAGGTTAACGATTTAACAGATCGAGCTCGTTGGATTCAAGATTTAGCTAAAACGGAAGGATGGAACGAATCTCCAATAAATATAAACCTAACCAGTGCGATACCATTAGAATTAGCTCCTCTGATATGGCATCATGAGCATCTGCCATGCAAAAAAATGAAACTGACCAACACAGGGCATACCCGTACGTATTTTTTTTCGGTTAAAGCTAATTGTTTAGATTGTGTTTGATGCAGTTATATTAAGCGCCAAATGGCATCAAGAAAGACCTTTTATAAGTGGAGGTCCATTTTTGGGAAAATATGTATTCTCTCAGCTACATTTCCATTGGGGAAAAAATAATATGGAAGGGAGTGAGCATACCATTGATGGAGCTCAACAGCCTTTGGAAATGCACGTGGTGCATTTCAGGAGTCGTTATTTAACACAAGAAGCAGCGTTGAGAGAAGATGATGGAATCGCGGTGCTGGTTTACTTCTTCAAGGTTTGAATTTTAAAGAGGTTCCACGTGGTTATAACCAGACATAATATTCTAGTTACAATCTCAAGCAAATCCAGCTGTTCAAACAATAGTGGACGCCATAACGTTTGTCCAAAAACCTCACTGTTCCGCTCGATTGAGTGAAATGCCGATATCATTTTTGATTCGTAAATTTGAAAACGATTATTATCTTTATTGGGGTTCGGTAACGACAACAGAATCAAGTCACTTAGTTCTTTGGCTGATCTGTAGAGAACCTATAGGGATATCGGTTGCTCAGGTGAGGTGATTATAATTTCAGATTACCTACTTAATTCTTCAACCAATTGAAATGTAGGTTGATCGCTTCCGATGGTTGTGGGATGCAAACGATGAACCGTTAATAAGAAATTACCGAGATATACAACCGATTGGCAAACGTAGGCTTTTTCATATTTCTCCGAGCGGTTCCAAATATTCAACACTTTTGCCAATTTCACAAGCAGCGTTTATGAACGAGAAGTAGATAATTACCAAAATCCAATAACTTCAGCTAGAAGAAAAGAATTATTATTATCGTTGTTTCGGAAATGGTTTGTTTGATATCATGCACATTGGACATTGAACAAACCAATATTCTCGCAACGTTACGTTATAATCAAATTGTATTAGTTTTTCAAATAAAAACTGAGTTGTCTATTCAAAAGTACTTTTAAAAATCCTAGGTTCTCGGCAGTGGATTTCATAGGCGAATTCTGATTGGTGTATAGAACTGAATTTCAAATGTTTGACCAATCGGAAGTAATCTGTTGCTGTCAGAGCATTATATATGCTGAAAACAAAAGACTACTACTCTGTCACAAATATCCTAGTACGCCACTGTCAATCTGCCATAATTATAACCTCAGTTATTTTCACAAAAGTTGATTTTAAATAAATTAGCTGATGAGTTTTAGGCAGGCATTTCATTTAAACAGAAGTAAGTTAATACATCAAGGGGGAACATAACATAAACTGTTTTTTTTAGGTTTATTGTATAACCTACGTAAAATGTCAACGAGTAATCCAGTCGAAACTTCTATACGTAATAAATTAGGTAACAATTTAGAACCAATTCATGTAGATGTGATAAACGAATCCTATATGCACAATGTACCCAAAGGTGCTGAAACTCACTTCAAAGTCGTAGTTGTTTCAAATAAGTTTCAAGGAGTTCCATTAATTAAGGTAACTCGAGATCTTCTTAAATTACCCCGAGATGTTAAATTTTCAATTTATTTTCAGAGGCACCGTTTAATAAATGATTTACTAAAAGAAGAGCTCAATAGTGGAGTGCATGCTTTATCAATAGTTGCAAAATCTCCCGATCAATGGGATAATAGTGAAAAAATTGTAGAACCAAGTCCAAAATGTAGAGGAGGTTTCGGAAAATAGCTTTCGTAAATATAGCATTATGATAATTTCAATTTGTTTATTGTGTAGTATAAAAAATTCGGGTGAAATTAATACAAAATGTAACAAAAAAATTCCACTACTGTCACATAACAAAGCTATCTAATCTTAGTTTGCCTTCGTTTTCAGTTAAATATATTGTATCTGCAAAGGTATGTTCACAAATCGCTTCTTCCGCACGTTGGTTCATCTTTTCAAAAAATCAAATTAGTTTAAAATGTTTTAATTTTAAAAGTTCAAAAAACTTACGCCTCGACAATGATATATTTGCTCAGACGGTTGGTGCTTAAAATTTGGTCCAAAATTAATCGAGACCGTTGCACTTTTATGTAATGACAGTGCAGGATAATAGGAGCCTCCATAAATGTCTGTAAAAGCTGTACCCTGAAGTATGCCATTCTTGAAAAATAAAATTTTGCTTCCCGGTATTGGTTTTAATCCTTTTAGACATTCGGCCACTTTATCTTTGTCTTCATAATAAAGATGACTTTTAAATTTAACCAACGGCTGAAAGATAACAAAATTAAAATGGGATTATTTTTTCAAAATAAGCAAATACCCTGTCTTTGTATGTGTTGGGTACTAATTTTGTTGTGGGCACTTCGGGCAAAACAATCATGAATCCCAAAGTGTCTCCTTCACCGTAACCATCACTGAAGTGTTTTCCAGCTGACTCATGAAATTTTGTGCCTTTTTTTGATCTCCAAGAATATCCAAATTTGTCGTACCCCAAAGGAGCCTGTAGATTAGCATAATCTTGCCCCCATCCAAGCCTTACAGCAGAACCTTCTGGCATTTCTTCTATTGTCGCTTCCCAGTACCAGCAACCACGATTTACCCCTAAAATTTCAGTTTACCTTGCGTTTATACAATAACGAGTATAACTTACAATGCGTGGCGCGAACCATGCAGTAACCTTTTTCACCGGTTACCGCTAGGCGGTCTTCAGAAATTTTTAATTGTGGTGCTCGGTCATGTAGTGCCAACAAAACTGTTCCGGGTACTAAAATTCGATACAACCAGCCTGGTATGGGTTTCCCTGCCCAGTCGTTACTTTCATCAAATTCCTAAAATAAGTTAAGTTATCGTATTTAACTTTATTTATAACGACCTTTAAAAAGTGAGTAGTACAACTCCTATTTAATGATGAAGGGTCTCTCACCCTGCTCAAGTCTCCCTCAAGAGACAACGGCAGATGTCAACCAATTTTTGGGACAACTTTCTAATTGGTATAGGAAAATTGATCCAAATAACAATGCAATGAATTATTTATTTATTAAAGTGTTTGAAAGTGTATTTTTAACTTGAATATTATATGTGAATTACTCGATTGTCCATCATAAATTATTCGGTAACTAAGATTAACAATGTTGGGGTTTATAAATTTGGTCGCGGGTATAATTCCCTGTTAATTCGTCCGTAGTTAATTCACTGTTTTGATAAGTTGAATTTTAATATTACATTTTTCATGATTATACGTTTTATTATGGTGCAGTGGAGGGATAAATCGTAGAAGTATATTAGTGCATAAAATCTAAGAGTTGCAAGAATGAACTACAGGAATTGTACAAAGTCATTGGTTGGCAATCTTCATATGCATCCTATGTTCAAAATAGTTATTAGCAAAATTAAATTAGATGAAATTCTTAGTAAAATCTGAACAAGTAGTTTCCTATCTGTCATAGTTTCCGAGATACAGTTATTCCAAGTAATTCAAGTTTTATCGAAAATTAATGTAGTTTTCAGTTTTTCACCTTAACGTTCCACCTGTGATAACAAATATCCAGCGCACAACTCTGTAATCTTTGTAAGCTTGATATAAAAAGCTAAAAGCCCCGCTGAGCAAACTGAATTTGATTAGACTAAAGTTAAAAAAACTCACCTGTCTGTACGGTGCATGGGGATCAGGTTCAGCCAAAAGGTACCTATACCCATCCTTATTGAATGGATGATCCAATGGGTAGCCATGCGATGGTAACTTTGGTGCCACATCAACTTGTCGACCCTTTTTCCCAAAAGATCCAACATCATTTGGGAACTTTCTTTTAGCATTTCTATTTTTCACTCCTCCAACTACTGGCACTGAAAACATTTGAAAAAATGGGGTTAAATTAATAGATAATCAAACACTTAACTGAAGTTATCAGCTAATTAGCAGTTATCTAAGTAACCAATTTACCTGCACGCATCATTTTTATCTATAAGTTTGCTGACAAAAACAAATACAACCAACTTTCATTAACAGTAACAAACTTTGTTTTAATTTCTAAGCCAACTATGTTTTTTATTTCAAAAATCTTACCATGTTGGATTCCCATATCTGTCACTCTCAACATTCCTCCTTTTATCATAGCCTCATAGTTTGGTTTAATTTGCGTGAGATCATTACATAGCAGTCCGTACATCTGGCCATCGGTTGGATTCTCTTCAAAAGAGAATAACACATGAATTTCTTTAACCAGTGACCTGTGCACCGTCATATGCCATGACTGCGTTACCCTTCTAGCAGTTGTCGTAAGTGCTTCCCAGTGGTAATCGATGTACGGAATAATTTCTTTATCTTTACTAAACATACTACGATTATGTCCTTCCTTCAAGCTAGTTTGCTGTAAATTTGCTATCGCAGTTATGCACATCTGTTGTATTTCTAAAATAAAACACGTAGGAAAAGTCGACACAATGATAAATTACAATCATTCTTACGTGCTTGGCTTTTTTTGAAACTTTCTAAACCAGATGGCGAACAGTTTTTACACAAGAAAATATAATTCGACAAGAACGGTACCAATTTTCCCAGCTGATATCCTATACAAGATTCGTGAAACCACCTGCAACAATTGGCGCACAACAATTCGACAATATTCAAGTTTCTTTCTTTCCCACTAAAACATTTTGAGGTTAACCAGCATATAAATAACTTATCGTACAATTTCGAACCAGTAACAATTTGTTATTTGAGCCGCATCTCCAGTTTTCGTTTCGCTCTTCTCAACATCGTTGAGTTTCAAGTTACCAAGCAACTCGTTGGTGTTTGCTTTAACTTCATTTGTTTTCGGTGAAGGAACATCACTTGTTTTCTCAAGTTGAGATTCTTGACTATCTGAAAGCCTACAAAATATTAAAACAAATGCACCGGAATAAAAAGCGCAGCTTACTTTGGCTCCAAATCTTCTGCCATTTTAAAAAATATTTTGGAGCAGCAAATAAACAATTTATCTCGGCGTCGAACCTTTAAATGTTCTTCAAGATGATACGCATGCGCGAATTGGAAATATTCGAAAAGTTCGATTATAAGTGACTTTAAAATTGAACTTGAACAGAAAGAGTTTTGAATTTTCCCGAGTTACAGCGAAAAGTGTATTTAAAAAATTTTCATTAAAGTGATGGACGTTTTTAATGCAGACAGGGTTTGTAAATAAATAAGCGAGTCAGGGCATTGGCGTCGCGCCGAAGGATTGCGTTTGTAGTGGCGCGCGCTGTTGGGCGTCGCGATATTGATTCCCGCAGCGTCGCGACGGGGTTTTCGCAGTTGTGTTCGGGCCAGCAAGACGTGTTGATGCGCCGCTATCCTCGGAGACGAATTCCATGGTGGATGAGTGACCCATTCAGAGTAGATGCCTTGACCAACGGTAGCGCTTAGCGCGGCATGACGGAAGTAGAGGCTAGCGACGCTTCGTTTCTCTCGGTGATAGCAACAAATGCCACCGTGCCTGATCCTTGCCTCCGTGTTCGAAAATATTGGTGTTTCTTATTATCGAGTATATGCACGTTTTTAGTTGGTCTTCTCAGTGTTTTAATATGGAGAGCGTTTGCGTTTCTTTGCTGTCACAAAGAAGTCGAGTATGGACCCAACGACCCCAAACAGAAAGAACAAAAGCTTGCTCGACAAGGAAAACAAGAGTTCGAAGGTACTTTTATGACAGAAGCCAAGGATTGGGCAGGAGAACTGATATCGGGTCAAACTACGACTGGCCGCATTTTGGTAAGTTTTTTTTCTACATTTTATTTCAAATTTCAGCCCCCCCCTCTCCCGCTTTATTGCCCACGAATTCAAAAAGTTAAAAAAACAAAATCGACTCGGCGTTGTTGTATTCTGGGTAACTACCGAATAATTGATTGAAATTTCATACTAAACATTAGAGGTACGCGGTACCCCTAATAGTTTTTTACTGTTTGATTTAGGTAATGAACTTTGTTTGACCGTGTATAGTATAGGTACACTCACCTGTAACTTACCTTCATGAAAATATAGGCAAACTTCGAACAGGATTTTTGCTTATATTATGAAATATTTTACTATTCAAGCCGTTATTTTTAAATTTTATTTTTGAAACAAAATATTTTTTAAATTTAGGTGTACTTCTGTAAGTCCAATTTTTTTTTCTGTATTTATGACAGGTTCCCTAAGCACATGTATTTCTATTTTTACGATAAAACTATGTCCTCCATCTCATAATTAGCTACATACCATTATACAAGATTCGGGATTTCGGGGGTAGCCCGCATCGCTCAGGAATTTTTAAATTACTTGCGCATTTAGCGCAACTTTGTTCTAATTATTATCAAAGAGGTTAGATAATTTTTTATTAACAATTTTGATTGGAAACTCGAAAATCGAAGTAGGTAACTCATAAAACTTTTATAATACCTTGACCACAAGCTGACGTTTTTATTGATTGTGGTTTTTTTATTGACTAAACTTAATAAATATTAAATAGACAAAGGTAACACGTATAATGAAAAAAGCTCGTTTCAGCTTTAAATTTTTTAATTTTATTTGTACTTTGTAAAAGTTCAAATTGCTTTATTTTTACAAATTATTTTCTATGTATTGTTTTTTTGTTTGGTCGGGTCATTTCAGTAACGAACTTTAAATCTGGAAACCTGAATTTTATTCCCATCAGCTTTTTTTAATACCTGTTTTATGTAACTCGAATTCGCTTATTAAAAAATTTAGAGAATCAGGATTGGTTTAGAATTAACCAATCAAAGACCTTACATTGCTTAAGTCTCTATTAAGCCGCTTTCAAAATACAAATTTTAAATCTCGGTGAAGCTGAAGCTCTTTTTCCATTTGTAGGTTGCGAGGGATTAAGGGAGGACACCACAGTGACGATTTTAAAAATTTATTACTTTTTTTGTACAGGTGCAAGACAGAGCGAACCAAAGCAGAAAATTATATTTTTTAAACCAACTTCTCTAAAAGTTAGTTTTCCTTTCTTTGAGTTCTATTGATTTGCACGATTTAAAGTGAGACTTCACCTCCTCAAAATAAAGGTTGCACACCTATTCCTCTTTTTTTGCAATTTTTGCAACTCCTTAACAATTCCTTTCCGGATTACCGCTCGTATGTTATATTATAAAATTGTATTTCATTTTATGTAAAAATAGGGGGTTAAACTGCACTAAAAGTTTTAATTTATATATCACCAATATATTACTAAAATAAGATGTGAAAAAATATTTGTTCAGCATTTTTGAATTGTCCTTTTTCTTGATACATATTTTTTTTGGCTTAAGATGCCAGCATTTTGTTTTGATTTCTATTATAAAATTTTAAACTTTATTGTATTAATCTGTGATCCAAAAATTGTGAATTTACATTATACCTATATTTAAATTAATTAATTAATGTAATTTATTTTTTAATTAATTTAATTAATTATTAAAAATTTAAGATACAAATTCATAATAAACAAGATTTTTTAACCCCTTTAAGCTATTAAACCCCCCCCCCCTCCCGATACCTAGAAGTTCTTCACTATTTTTAGTATAAACTTGAAAATTATTAACTAGTGAGAAAATTATAAAATATTTAAAATAATACTAGTTAAATATTAGTATATTGTACTTGGCCTTGACGATACGTATTTTAATGGGTGGAGCCCGCCGCAGTTGCCTTATTAGAGGAAAACAGTTAAATCATATTATATTTATTTATTTTAAATAGAATTTCGTAAATTATATTATAGAATTCTCCCTTAAAACGAAGATCCCGTCTTTCTAGTTCCATAATTTTTGAGTTGAAGCGGCTTCAGGGATGTTTTTAATTAGTGGAACGACTCAAAGTTTCCGTATTTCTACACATTTTTCACCTATAATTCAGAAATCGTCCAATATAATTCAGATTTGTCAACTGCTATTCAGAAAGAGTCAAATTCAGAAATCGTCAAATTAAATTTGACACATTCTGATTAACATTTGACGATTTCTAAATTTCATTTCACGCTTCCTGAATTTATCAGTTGACAAATCTGAATTACACTTAACGATTTTTAAAATTAGATGATATTATGAATATTATAAACGACGATTTTTGAATAGCTGTTGACGTTTTCTGAATTACTGCTGCAAAAGATATAGATCCGTAATTTTCGAGTTATGGATGTTTTTAACGAGTTTTTAATCTCAGAGATTAAACCAAAAAAAGAAATAGAAAAAAAATCCAAAATAAATTTTTTTATAACGTAACAACACGCTATGGGTGGGGTAATTTAATTATTTTTATATTTTAATTATTTAAATAGGTTTTTGCATTTTTTTACGCGAATATTTGGATGATCAATATATTTTAATATTTATATTGGCAATTTACGCTCTTAACTAACATAATTTTATTAGAAAATTTTTAAACTCATGGTAAAGGCTATCGTCCATTTATGCAGTGGAAGATCTCATGACTTTTTCTATGGTAGGGCACTTAATTAAAAAAAAATACAAATTAATATTAAACAAACAAGTTAAAAAATAATTTTTCATATTTATGAATTTTGAAGCACAAATTAATTTAAATCCCGCACGAAAAACAAAATTAAAATTATAATTAATTCAGCAGATGCACTCACATCCATCGGCTGACCTTAAAGCTTCCTGCGCACCGGTATTGCAAGCAGTGAAGAGGAGATACCTCTACTGATTTCGTGTTCTAATATTAAAAAAAATATTTTTGAATTATTTTTGGAATTTGAATGATAGCATAAAACACAAAATAGTGCAATATAAAATATTTAAAATAATTGGTTTGGTTTTGTGGTTGGAGGACACGTGCCCCTGTGCCCTTTACGGCAAGCCGCCACTGCATTTATGTCTGTTTTTTAATGAACACAGATTTTAATATATTAACAATAATAAATTATCAGTTTTGATTGATAAAATGAAAGAAATAATTATGAATTGTGATGGTAGCGAAACTGAAATAAAAGTTAATAATAATCAAGATCACTAATGATAATGCTAATGGAAGAACAATATTAATAATCAAGAATAATAAGAAAAATAATAAAGATTAATTTAACAGTATAGCATGGTAATGATAATGATCTTAATAATGAAATGTTTATAAAATATACATCAATTGGCATTATTCTAATTAATAAAATAATTTTCTTTCGGATCTCTGAACCTCACGAACTCCTTGTGAATTTTGTTTTCATCGCTTTCATAATCTCCTTTAAATGCCATTTCGGGTGAAAATGCAAATACCCCTAACTTCCAAAGGTCTTTTAATTTTCTTTTAATTAATTCGAGCAAAGAAATCCATGAAAATCAAATACTCGAGTGCCATTTTAGCTTATAATTTTTATAATAAAGTAATTTAACTTCTTGGAAAACACAGAGTTTATACTGTGTATCTTCAGATAGTACGTACATATCCTTTGCTATTATTGGTCTAAATATCAAAACTAATTTAGCTTCTAATTACCCGGCCCCACACAGGAAATTGGATTGTCATTAGTGGATAATGAAATAATTATTTAAATATTGTTTTCAAATTAAACCAAATACACCAGAATTAAACTAGATCCATATATTATATTTTATAGAAAAACTTTCAGCTTAATGGGTTTGGCATTGATTTCAACTGTAATACAAAAAATCAATTTCAAAAGAATTAAAAAGTATCACGTGATACGCCTGCATTCGATTTTAATTTTTTGAACCTTGTACTTCGAGGTTTTTCCTAGATTTTCCAACTTTTTGCTCACGGTTTTGAATGTAAGTCTGGACAAAGAAAAGAAATTGTTTTAATTAGCCCCATTAATCCGGTACTGTATTGCTAGGTACAAACGACTTAATTGCCTACATTTATAAGATATACGACCCAAAATTATACGAACCCAATCCATTTATTTATTGCATTCATTAATCACGATCGAAGTATTATATTTCTAGGGTAGGTAATCAAACAAAGTTAAGTTAAGTTGGGTTAATTTGTAACAAAATTCAGTTTAGTGGATGTTTAACAAAAAATCCCAGGAAAGCTCTTAAAATATGGAAGAAAATAAATATTTAAGGAACCTAATCCCGAAACTTAGTTAACCAGTACAAATTATATTGCAGCTATTTGTTCAATTTTGTTAATTTGTTTTCTTAATAAACAATGAACTTTTGTTCTTTATTTTTAGTCTTCCAAGTAGAAAGTAGGATTTTCATTTTGACTGCAGTCTACAGTCTTGCTTCATTCAAATTACCAAGTTTCCTTTTCGAAAAAATGCTTCCTTAATTGCTGCCTGGGGTTGTGAAGGTGCGTGCGCTTTGAGATTTTCGATAATCCAAACATCAATTTTTCTGGAATGTAAGCAAAGAATCCTTAAATATTCTGAAACTTTTAAATTGTCTAGGTTGTAGCGTCGACAATAACGCTTTTACTTCAGTTTGAATTTTGAGGCATTTCCAACGGGAAGAAAATTGCATTTTCAATGGATTCTGCGAAAGTTGAGACGGCACGGCGAAAGTCTAACTTGATTTTATTTGAAAGCGTCGAGAAGAAAAAATTTGAATTCAAAATCGTTCAAGATAAATACAGAGGTAATTAGCCCGATAAAATTAAAATTTTAAATTTCCAAAAACCAAAGTTTAAAATCAAGATTTAATTATTATTGGTGTATTAGTTACATACAAGGTGGAAGTATTACACGCTTGTATGGTTTTGCAATAAATTATTGACTCGAAGCATTGATTTTCCTCACTTTTAGATGCACCACACAATGCTAAATTTAGCAATAGCTTTAATTCATCAACTTTATATGTCGAAGAATGATCGTTCAATACTCAGTATGTCTAGAAAATATTCATTTATCCAAATATGCAAAATCTTCTAAGTTCTTAAAATACTGCAAATGACTTTTTATTCGATTTTTGAATTTCTGTAATTAGTCAAGACCGAGGAAGATCTATTTTAAGCAATGCAAATATTTACCCATAGTTCCATTAAGTTTACTTTACCTTTACGACATTAAACATAAATATTGAATGTTCATTTAGAGGCCCTAATTAATTTATGTCAAGCTGTCACTGAGTATATATTTAGCAATTACTTTAAATGAGTTTTTGAGAGTATCTTATTTCACCTTCGTCAAGATGGAAGGACCAGAATTTCCCTAAACTACCTTCATTATTATACTTGCAAAACATGAAAGAAAAAGAGGCCAGTACACTTGGAAACATAAAAAGCATTTTTATTTGCAGTAGAAGCAACTCTTTTACTGTGCTCAATTTGACTGTAAAAAAGCAATTTGGTCGCAAACGTATAGTTTCAAATAATAGTCAGCAGCAGAAAATTGAAAGCAGGATCCTAACATTTAAACTAAACGTTCAGACCACAAAGTATTTGAAAATGTTTGTACTTTTCAACATGGCAACTCATAAAATACAATATAAAAATTTTGCTTCCACTTTATAATTGGAATAAAACCTGCATCTCATTGCACCACTCTATATTATGTGAAAATTTATTCCAATAATAAAATGAAATATCCTTACAGGTATAACATTGATTTATACGACACTGTAAACAATCGAAACATTCTATTTAGCAATACTTAGGATGATACTGCCAATAAAATAGATTTAACGTTTATCATTTATTTCACAATTATGGCAAATTGCCAGCATTTCTATGCTGAATAATATTCATTAGTCTTCCAAACCTATTGTCACATTTGTATCAGTTGATATTAATTTAGAAAGCTTTTTACTGTTAGTCACTATTTAAATATATGCTTCATTTTTATATTGAATGTCTAACAAATGGAAATATCAGGATCAGATTCTCATATCTACGCTTTTAAGCAATTTATAAAATATGAAAGTTTTGATTGCAGCTCATTGAGGAATAAATCTAGTTTGTCCATTATTTTCAGCATTAGAAACGAATTTATAGGGTTCCTTCTACCGAGTAACCTTTTTTAATGTAAGAGGCAGTTTTTTTCTCGCCCATTAGGTACACTATTTTAAGAGCGTACCCTCTCGTAAAAATAAATGCTTTAGTTTAATAATTAACTTTGAAGGAAAACACTCGTCAGCCACTTCGTTAAGGAATAGGGGATGACGTATGCCTAAAGATTTTTCTGCCGTACCTAAGATTCTTTCTATTCCGCACCAATTTGAATAATTTATGAACGTTTTTCTGGATAACACACCCGTCAGCAACTTTAGTTCATTTGAGTGACCAGTCAGACCCGAACCCGATAAAAAAAAATTGGGATGCGAAAAGAGGCCAAGAATCGATTTCGATTTATTTTTCTGATCCATGTTTTTGCATCAGCATAAACTAATATACCTACGACTTCCATTTCGCATATTTGCCTGTTCATGGTTTTGACAATACGTTTGCTACATAGTAACCGAATTAATGAAAGGAAAACTTTTTAAATCGATCAATTAAGTTCGAACTGCTAAGTTAGTTCCAAGTAACAAAATAAGGGCCAGAAATAAATGAACCGAATTGAAGGATTACAACTTGAACTAGTTTTTTCTCCTGATCAATTTTGCAAGAGGATAACGACGGTATGCTATCGTCGGAATGTAGGAATGAATGCACCATCTTCATATTACACGGTCGTCAAGTAAAGAATTTATGGATAAATGAAAAATGCCTTTAAACAATAAATTAACAAAATATTTTTTACCACGAGATTCCTAAAGAAATAAAAATATTTCATGGTGTATTTCATCAAAATTCGAAACCAACTGCGAAATTGATTAATTGTCGCTAATGTGGGGTTTTGTAAAACTTTCTTTGTAAGTATAATATATTGTGCTATATTTTCATTAGATTATAAATCATTAATACTTAAATTACCACGAGTTTATCACAAAGCTTATCATCAAGAAGTTAACAATGACTGATTTAAATTTAACGAGATATTTCAAATAGCAGTTGTATGATGTAAAGGCAATTATTTATAAATAATAGATAAATACTAAATAATAATACCATTTAATTGGTAGTGACATATATTAGAAGCATTACTACAACAATCATTCTCAGAAATAAATTTTTGGCATTGTTCGTCTCAAAACTGAAGTTTTTGATGAACGTCAAGTTAATACCTATATCAATTTTAAATGTTGAAATTTACCTTTAGTGGCTTTATTTGAAATTTAAATACAAAATAAATGCAATTGTAATGTTTCTAATTTCCATAATAATAACCTTTCAACAAAAATTAAATTTTGTTGAAATATTTCATGACGTGCAGTTGAATATCGTACTGTAAATTTCAAAAGAGTCGTCAAAATTGAATAAATAAATATTTAGTGTAGCGTTACATAATTTTTTGTGATCGAACAATGATTTCACTTCAATTTCTTGCTTTGCTATTTTTTTAAAACTGGGATTAGCTATTCTAATCTTGCATAAATTAATTTGATTATATTCAACTGAATATAATTTTTAAACCAAAGTGTAGTTTAAAAGTATAGTAAAGCAGAGAATGACACAGTTGCGTTAACTATGTTAATTAATAATTATTAAAATAAATAATTGCTTATTTATGTAAATTTATATGAATTTCATCTTTCCAAAATGATTTTCATCCGAAGAAGTTGTTTGCACTTCGTTGTTTTTGTATTGCATAAACATAACTTTAGCAAATTTAATTTCCTGAAGTATTTTCCTACATTAACGCAACCCGGTTCAACTCGGACAAAAAACATTTCAAACTTCTTCCAGAGTTTTTAACGGCCCATGGTCATCACATAAAAAAAACCGGCGTCGATTACAGAAAATAAGTCGCAATATCAGTTCACGATTGCTACCCCATTTCAAACATTGTCAAGCCACTTATGCGCTAACTTTAAAAATTAAATTTTTTTTGACCAAAGTACATTTGCATAACCCTCGTAATAAAAAATTTGAGTCAAAAAAAGGAATGTAAATTCAAATCAGAAGCAATTTTACTCATCTTACATTATTAGAAGCCCCTTTTGTATGTCTTATGGAAAGACGTGACTAAATTTGCATTTAATGAAAATGAACCCACCTACTGTTGCACAGTCGATCTTAATTAAATTTGATTTTAGAAACCAAATATCCATGTAAATTGCCAAATTTAAATTGAAACATCTTCAACATTTAATATTGCCGGTTAATTGTACAAATGGATTTTGAATTGGTAATTGGGCTTTCTATAATTTTTGATACTAATCAAAAGTTTGAGTAGCTTTTTGGTAATAAGTGACTCTTAATTGAATTGTATATGGTTATGCGTATACGTATTACGCGCATTGTGCGTAATGTGTTGTACAACTGAGATTTAACTTTCCCCTAAAACTATATATTTATCCTAAAGTTGCAAGTTCACTGAACTCAAAATTTTGAATTTAAAAATATTTACAACTCGAAAAGTTTATAATTGCGATAATGAAACCACAAGCTAGTAACAAATGTGATAAGCCATAATAGGTTCATTATAAACTTCCTTCAAATTTTACAAAACTGAAATATTTTTGCGTCCTTTAATATAAGATAAGCAATTTATTTTTAAAGTTAATTTAAAATTGTGATAAACTGTATTGTAGGTACCCACTTTAAATTTTCATTTACATCACACAGATTATCTTGGATATTTATTTTCAGTAGTTTTCGACTTGGCAAATTTACTAAACTAAAAATAATGAAGAAAGAATATAATTAATAAAATTAAATTTTAATTACAAAGAATTTTGGCAATACACTCGAGTATTGAAAATATATTATTAGTATAATTAGTTTCTATGATAACATTTTTTATCGTAGTTGGTTGGAATAGAATAGACTTCTATTATATCGATTAAATTAACATTTCTGCAGATATTTTTATGTGTTGTCATTCTATTGATTGCAAAGAAAACAAACAGTTTTAGTTTCATGTCCTTTAATATTAACATTTGACCTGAATCCGAATGGCATACGAGCATTAAATTTTTATACGATCTAAACAGAATTACGATTTTAGCATCGTCATCAGTGGAAGATGTATTTTTTATCCACATTGATATTCAATGCCAACTTAGCTGTCGAATCTATCATTTTCCATTTTCTGCGTATCCCTAATTTAAGTCAAGGTGGTGCAAGGAATCCACGCTTTTTATTTAATCGATACGGAACGCAGAGTTATATTTTGACGCAATGGCCAACATAAACCACGAATATCATAATGCATAGTTGAGCAAGCTACTTTTAAAAAGTATTGACAAACAGCTATAAGTTTCTTTTTAATTATATATAAATACGTACTCCTAACGGAAAGGAGCACACGCGTATTCCGTAGGTAACCTACCGTATGTCAGGGACAACGCAAGGAGCCAACTCGCATTATTATTTTTTTTAGAATGGAAAGGGTAATAATTTGATTTAATTTGAAAATTAAAAAATATTACGCTTATTTGCTTGCGACATGAAAAGCGTCCCACATGTTCGACATACACCAGGTGGCGCGTGAACATCATTTACAGACCTACACAACCAAGCTAAAATAGAAGCACGCGGTTGGCTGTATTTGAATGCAGTCATCATGTTTGCGTTCTATTGATTTAATAATAAAATTTGTTTCGACTTTTCAAATGTGCGTGCAATGAAAATGAATTACTACTGATTGAACACATATTTAATTATATTTAAAATAGTTATGCTTAGCCGTATGCAATGTAGGTGAAACGTAGTGTTGGTATAAAAATGCACATATTAATCGATATTCTATCAAGTGTAGAAGTTATAATTATTATTTAGATGTCAAACGTTTTGAAAAATGTTTAATTTTTGACATCAGCGCACATGGTGGTGATTTGAGGAATTACTGGTTTCATTCCAGCTATGTATGAGAAATAAAATGTGAAATGTACCAAAAGGAATAAACAAAAGTAAGAAACAAAATGAATTACAGTGTGGTGATTTGTGCAAACGATTCGTTTAACTCCTCACAATTGCATTTTTACTATTTCTCCACGTAAAATCCCATATTGCTACATAAAGCAGGTTTTACGTATTTTCTACTCTTTAATAGCTAAAATACTGGCGAAGTTAACCAGTTCTCAATATTGTATGTGATATGGCTCGATTACAACTTCCGAAGTGCTTTTGGATTTTTTTGAATTTTTTTGCTCTTAAATCAATCTGTTTTCATTAGAGCCATTTCTTTACCTGTCTGGGCAGCCAATTACTTTTATTGCTATTTATGGAAGTTTTGATTAACTTATATCCAAATTAATATATTTGGATTAGCGATTTTGCGATTGTTGGAATATTGAAGTTGAAGAAAAATCATCTTTTGCAAGTTTTTTAAATCTATATTTAATATAATATAGATACTAATAATAATAAATGAAGTTTATTGATAGAGCGATAAAATTCGCTTTTTGTCCCTTAAGTTCTTCTCTATAAGTTTAGGGCCATTTACGAAATCAATAGTTCAAAAGTTGGCAGTTAGTGGCACCACCCTATGCTTTGCACTAAGAATATAATTATTGACAAATGTTCTAGTGATATAATAATGTATTATATTACCAATAAAAATAATTATATGTAATTTGCCTTTTTTTACAATTTTGCAGCTTATTAATTTAATTTAATTTTAACTTAGTTGGCTGCAATGCTTTATACAATGTAATATTACACTAAAGGATGTATTTTTTCCTCCTCATCGAACATTAAATTTTTCAGCTGTGTCCAACGTGGGCTTACAAACTAAACACGTCAATATATTATGACATAGATACCAAGCTCCCAATTTCAATCCATTTAAGTGAGTGTTAAGCAAAGAATCTTTGTTAGATTGATGTAATATCAAATTATGAAAATCTGAGGTATCTTACGGAAGGAATGTCAAAGTTGGCACTTTAAACAGTAGTATTATCGAATCGTCAGAGATTTCACGATGTAATATTATTCTGTATTAAATATTGAACCTGTCACAACAGCTATACTTAAATTGAATGTATTAACAAAGAACAGTTTTCATCGGCGCAAAATTAATGATTTTTTGATCAATATTCCGACCCCCTTTTATTTATAAAACGAACAATTTACACTGTAGTTCAGATTCTGAGTTCAAAAGTCCACAATACCAAATTGAGAATTCAGGATTGTTGTAATGATCGTAAAATTATTTTCAAACTAGATTCTAACTCTGTATTGCCTAAAATCAACAGATTTCGAGTTATGTATTAAATTAAGATTATTATTAATTCACAATTTGTATGATTTTACAATATGTTTCAGGTTAGATGTTTACAGCCACTGTATACGTTTAAAAATTTATATACTACCTACCTGCCTAGCTTATATTTATAATAAAAAGTTTAAATGCTTCCATGTTACATTTCACAACTTACATTTTTTATTAAAATATTATCATCAGGTTAATTTAAAAAGATATTACCTAGCTTTTTACATAAGCTATAGCTACTCTTTTTCATAAAAGTAGTTAAGCTACTTATCTAGCTGCTTCATGGCTAAACTACAAACAATTCAAATAAATTAGGCTTAATAATTAAACCAGGTTTAAATTTTAAATCGTATTTATGAAATCGACCAAATTGTTTGTAACGTTTGGTATTTTGCAGGCTTAAAGTTGTAATCTCAACAAGAAATCGAATTCGAAAAACTAATACACTATAATCCTGCTCGACTATGTGGGATTTAGTCCACTTCACCCTACTAAATACAAGACACATCCTAAATTGTGTCAATAAGATTTAGAATAAACATCGTATGACAAAATAGATCAGGAAAAGATGTTACGTGACTATTAGAAATTCCAATTTTTCAGATGGTCATTTCGTATTCATTAATTTAAAAAAAGCACATAAATAAAGCGTGGTATCATCACGGAACACAAATTCTTTGTTTTAATTAAGCCGTTTGTTTTCAATTTTAGTTATTAAACCACAAAGTCGTATTTATTTAAATATCTTGCCGTAAATGAGTTTTTAATTTTTAAAATAACACCAATTAAACCGAATGCGCAGTTTTTCCTTTTACAATTGATTTAAATTAAAAAAAAATTCTGCAATTCTTAAGCTTGTTTAATAAATTTATTGACCATTTAATTACATATTACTGTTTGTTTTCCATTAAAGGAAGGTTTTAAAAATAGTAAAGTTCGCATGCATGCTTACAAGCTTTTACAATTAACTGTTTTTTTGATAAACATGTTGTAATTATCTTTGGTATTATTACAAACAATAAATTTTATCCCTCAGTTTTTTTAAACGCGTTTTCGTGTACAAACGCAATTTTTGTTTTTGATTTTCCTTTTTCAATCCATTTAGGGCAGTTTAATTTCTGTTATTGATTTTTAATGCTTATTAAAAAAAAATTACTGTGTGGGTTTGATTTATTTTTATGCGTAAATATAAAAGGTGTATAATAATTAGCAGACTTAAATATAAAATTGAACTTAATTTAGCTTATAGCGATATTAAAATAGTACCTCATGATGGGAAACACAGCTGTCTTTACGGGAGAGTGTTTGTATGATATTAAATTTTAATTTTATCACATCATGGTTATTCATGTCGTTTAAAAAATTGCACAGCAGTATCAGCGATCACGGGAATTTAATTATAATTAAATTTAGACCTTCCACGTTAGTGCGACCTTTCATATATTAGCGATACAACGAACAATCCATAGTTCAATTTTCCAGTTAGAAACCTCGCCGAATTTAAATTTACCAATTCAAAAAAATTGTTTTTTTATGAAGTCCAATTAACTTTATTTTCTGCTAGGTATTTCTTCAATATAAATTATTGGCCAATTTAAAAGGGAATTAGAATAACATAGCTGCTACTGCAGAGCGGTTAAGTATTCGTTGTTTTCGCTGGGTTTTACTAGATTTTATCTTTCTTTCACCGGAAGCAGTATTTACGATGACAGTTAGAGCAACAGGAAAGCCCATGAGGAAACCGATCCAAAGTCTTACCTAGCGTTTATTCCCTCATTCGATTTTTATTGTATTTTTAATACCTATCATGATGTAAAATGAGCAGTGACTTCTGCTTTTACGTGCAGCTTATCGGATTCTTTATTGGAGCAGGTAAGATCTTTCCCACATTCCAAAATATTTTCCCCTTTTTCAGCAGAAATTTTTATGACCTTAGTTTCAGTATTATTCTTAATCTTCACTCAAATTTATACGCTGCTATGTTTTCCTTTTCACGTTTTTGCTTATATATTTCATAATTAATTTGCTGAAATATTGGAATGGTGACGGAAAATTCATGACAATGGAAGCTAAGCTTCTATGTATGTATATTGTTCATCCAAGTTGCAGTTACACTAATTAACGTCATTTCCAGAGAATTTGATGGCAATCTTTTATATGACGTCACATTATCAGACTTGATTAAAGTTTTCAAATGCACAAACCATAAACTACTTCAGGGAAAGCCGACATGTAAAGGACATAAAGTGCACTTTTCAACATGCAACCAATAACAAATTGTAAAAAATTCTTAGATAAAGAATTTAATTTTTGGATACTTTCAGAAGACGTAAGGTGTCTCAGAACGGAATGTTTTCTGTTTAATAAATAACGTGCGAACGGTTTGAAAGAGGAGAATGAAGGTAGATGCAGGCGGTATATGAGTTTTTGGAATTCAGTTACAATGGAGCGCTTCCCTGGGGAGCAGAGTGCCTTCTGCGTGTGCACATTATACGAATAGGCAGAAATGTAAAATAATAAATTAACCTAATGAAAATTTTCCTGTCGGGATACAAAGTCCCTTAAATCAGGGTAAAATTACGTAATTTATCTGAAACAAATGATTTGAAAGAAAATTTAAACTTTGGTTTATTATTTAATACACTTTTGTTTTAAACAAAAATTTGAAAGTTATATGTAATTTTGAATCTCGGCGTTTGCATATTTGTTACTTCTACCAATGAAATACCAAAAAAATCGCTCTCGATAACAATTATATTTGTGCATCTGCCTTGTTTGGTTATGTATTGTGAAGGAAACCACGATTGTTGGTACCAGCAGCCTGCGGTTGTATGCAGCATTAGCTTTTTATTTTTCTAAACAATTTTGCCAGGAGTCGATCTGGTAATTCACCACCCTAGTCCAGCACTTTACCACCAACTAACCGTACATTTGATTTATTTATTTCATTATTAATTTAAATTAATTAAAGTGTAATTTAAACCTGTGATTCCCCTGCGTTATTCCAAGAGTGGAAATTTAAAATATGCTAAATATTCTTGTAGAAATACATATTTGGACAATATTGTTTAAATTTAATTATGAAGTAAATAAGTTAGTGATTTTACAGTAATGTATCGTCCATATTATGTGGAATTGCATCACATGTGGATTAAATATTTAGGCACATACAACATTAATTCTATAGTTATATCGTGGACGTTAGTTACAATTTACAATCGAGTATTATTAATTTTGTTTCTTATAAATCTAGATCACTATCATTTACATTTCTAGTACGCTGCGATTAAATTCTCAATTTATTTTAATTATTTTTTAGTCTTAGTTAATTTATAAAGCTTTTATTTATCTTGGCATGACCGATGTTAATCCATTTTGCCTGTACTTTGTTATTTTTTAACCAACTTTCCCACATCCTAGAGTTGAAACATAGCTTCCAGTCTGTTGCAGTAGTAGAACATCTAAACTATTATTTTCTTTTTAAAAAAATTCTTTATAAATAAAGTTTGTACTAACTTGTTATTTAGGAATGCCCAACTATTTTATTAATGTGTGTTTTGTTTTCACCGTAATAAATATATGGATTTCATTTGTTACTTAACTTTGTGTATTACTCTAATTTTGTTTGTGCTAACAAATTATTTGTAAAATTAGGTTGACCAGGACTTTACTTAACTACAGGTCAGAAATTTTGTGAGTGACCGAATAATTTTCTCTCATTTACTCATTCAATTTTTTTGTTTGATATAAATAACAGTGGCGCCCACCCTTTGTTATATGAGGTTCAGTTCAATGGTGAACTGATATCGGCCTACATTTTTAAAGAAAATTCGTTTGCTTAACGAAAAAGTGATTTTGCTAAATTGTAAGTTGCATTTCACGTTCTATATTATACTTACGTTTCGACAGGGTCTCTTTAGAACCATCTTGTTGACCTATATACATTGAATGGTGAGGGATTCTTGGAGCAATCAACACGTATACACTTCGGAACATCTTTAATCATTATGAGTATATGGCTGACCTTATCCATGGCGGCAGTTTGGAAGTAATAGCAAATAGCTTGGACGAAGTAAATTTCACCAACTTTCACAAAGTGCCAGACGCAAGAAATTCATTTTTATTACTTCATGTTAAAACTGTTTTACAACCAATTAATAATTCAATTCCAGAAATTGTGGCGTGCAAATTTGTTAATTTGTATCCAAAAATTACTTTATTACATTTTAAGTAAACATCATGATGGTATTGCAGAAAGATTTTAAAGTTTAAATTCTCATAAATGTCAAACGAAACTGTTGAAATCCCAAAGTAGACGATGAAATTTTAGGGTTCAGTGCATAAATTATTTAATGTTACTACTTTATTTAAATAGTAATAGATGCTTTTTGTGTTCGGAACTTGGGATTATTCGGTGTTTGCAAAAATCTAATATTTAAAATGTGGTCTACAGTTAAATTCGTGAATATCGAGAAATCTACGAATTTCTGATGATGCCATTTCTTTGAATAATAGAATAAAACCAAATTTTATTAAGTATTTTAATGCATAATGCAGAGGTTAAGGCTTCGTGTTGAGATAAAATCTTTTAAAGTTGTTTGCCATTCGAAAAGACGAACATGGCCTTGTAGGCAGACGACACCGCAATGCACAATCCCAGGTAGCAAACGTCCCTGTTCTTAATCTGCTTCAAATCTTAAGAATTTTGAATTTTCACGAAAAAAGCAAGGAGAGATCAACGAAATATGTTCTAATTAGTTTTTTAATTACGAAATTTTAATTATTTTGTGAATTATACTCTTTCATTTTTGTCGTAATTCCATTTTGAAGCTCCAGGGTATGTATCTACGGAATATGGGGGAATAAATCATAAAAACTGAAAACAATTACGAACTCCGGTGTTTTATTAATAAAAATTAAATGTTAAATACATAATATAAAAAACTTTTAAACTCAGTTAAACTAGGTATTTGCATTAAATATACAAAAAAAGTCAAGCATATTATCATACCTCGATTCCGATATTAACTTCTTGAATTTTCCTAGTTTCAACAATCCACCTGAAATAATTTCCAGACTCTTTCATAGTTCTTGGTCTGTTCGAGTCAGTAAAGTTGACTTTATACAGTCCAAATTTAACCCTGAAATAATTTCATTATTTAATGATAAAATGTATTATTATTGTTCGTTACGTATATCCATCTTCCCATTCCATGTTATCCATTAAACTCCAGGCAAAATAGGCTTTCACGTTGCACCCATCCAAATAGATGGCTTCCAGTAATGCTTCTAAGTACTCCTAAAATTAAAATTAAATTTCCAAAATTTTGCAAACCGTCTTAAAAAACAACCTTGTGGTATTTTACTCTATCGGTGTCTATCAGACCACCGGCGTCTCCAAATCCATTCTCGGTAATGTAAATGAGAGGATTATTGTATTCAATTCGAAGCCAATTCAACAATTTTCGAAATCCCCAAGGAACCGAATTCATCCATTTGGCCGCACTTTTCGGCCAGCTCGGATCCACTTCTACTAAAACGGATGCATCTTTCGCACTAGACGTGGGATCGTTTATTTGCGTTTTTAAGTTACTAATTAATTTGGTTGTATAGTGGTTTAATCCCAAAAAATCATAACTTCCACGAATTAATTTGATCTCATCGAGACTTAATTTAGGTAAACGCGATTCTGTATAATTTTCCGTAAAACTAACATAGTTGATCCGATCTATCATTATTTGGGGATAATTGCCAGTTTTTGATAGAATTGGATGTAACCACCAGCCGTACTAAAAATTTAAATTTCAAAAGTGAGCGTTATTTAATTTGTTGATTTACATCCATCTGTCGTATTCTTTCTGCTGCTTGCACATCTTCCGCTGATTCCGTTTTAGGCTCGTACCATTGCGCACTAACTGTTATTCCAATCGTTCCTGAAATTTCAACTCATTTAAATAATTTTCTTGCGGGAAAAATTATATGTCGAGGTTACCATTTTGCAAAGCTTTAAAGTTGGTGTTATAGCTTCGGTAGGCTTTACTGTGAGCAAGTAAAATTGTCTTTCCACACAAGTAGTCACCAATTCCACTGGTTCTAAGTCGAGGTGCTCGTCTTCCAACTCCATATCCTCCTGCGCATATTTCAAATGGTTCGTTAATTGTAATCCATTTCTTAACACGGTCGCCAAATAATTTAAATGAAGTATACGCGTAATTTTCAAAATAATCCGCAATTTTCAAATTAACCCAACCACCCAAATTTTGAAGATTTTGAGGTAAATCCCAGTGGTATAATGTGACTACAGGTTCGATTCCGTATCTTATTAATTCGTCTATAAGCGAGTTGTAGTAGCGTACTCCAGCAGGATTAATGTAGTTTGAGTAACCAGTTGGCAAAATTCTTGACCAAGATAACGAAAATCGATAACAGTCTACTTTAAGGCTTTCTACCATTCTGACATCTTTATGCCATTGGTTATACGAATCACAAGCAATATCGGCATTTTGGAAATCAGCTGTCCAGTTTGGAAATTGATGCGTTACCACGTCCCAAATATTTTCACCTTTTCCTGTAAGGATCAAGAATTTGTTTCATTATTGTTTGGAAAAGTCAATAAAAAATTACCATCCGCATTCCATCCTCCTTCAATCTGATACGATGCCGTAGCAACTCCGAATTGAAAGTCTTGGGGAAAAGATTTATTATCGTCACATTTTACTTTTAAAATTACAATAAAAAACAAAGCAAGGAATTTCAAATACATTTTAGTAATATGTATTGCATAAATCGCAAATGTCCACTGATTAAAACTAATTTATTAATATACGTCGATCGTTTTAATAAAAATTTATTGCAAACTGCGTATATCTGCATAAAATTTTATTTGCACGTGGTGATACATTATCAATAAAATTTCATAAATTATAATTTACAATTACCTGAAATTAATGTGTTGTTTGCAAAGTAGAATGTGAACTTTAATGTTTATGAATTACAAAAAGAAACTTTAAAGCTAAAAGTTATTTGTGGTTGCTCCTACAGGAAATATTTTTAAAGTTTTAGTGGTGTTTTATGTATCATCAAGAGAGCTTGGATTTTAATGGCGTTAAAAAATATACAAATGTGCTATAAAATGCACTCAAAGTCGTGAACTTTTTTTACTAGTGAAAATTTTTAAGGATGACTTTTGAATTAAATGATAATTTCAATTAATTATTTACATTATTAATAATGGCCCAATTCTTTTTATTTTATAATAACATAAAATTCTCTAATTTTACTTCCAAAATTTAAAAAAGGTATTTAATACATAGTGCTTTTACGGCTTGCGACGGGCGGCACTAAAAGTGAACAAACAACAGCATAATTAGTTTACATAATGCGAGAAAAGTCATCATTAGTATTATTATTTGATTATAAAAATAAATGAAATTTTTCGTGGCAAGTCTGTAGAGTTCACGGTGAACTCTGTAGTTTGCAGAGTTCACGATGAACTCTATAGACACAAGAAGAGATTTTGCTCCGAATAAAACTTATTGTTTTCGTTCAAAAATGTAAAAAATTTTAATTGTAATAAATTATTTTAATAAAAATAAATAATTATAAGAGTTTTAGAGCAGTCTATTGATATGAAGTGTTCATCACTGACATTAGAACATACCGCACATTTTCTCGTTTAAATTTTTATGAATTACTATTTCATTTATAAAATAAAAAAATTTGACAAATCGCGATTTCGGCAAAATATTGATAATATATATTATAAAACACGAAGATTGGCAATAAACCAATATTGTACAGGTTGTTCTGAGGAGATAGTGGGCGGGTGATCTCGAATTGTGTGATTAACTAAATTTTCCCAGCGTTGTATGCTTCATGCAAACAGTAGTATCCGTTTCATACGTTTTGCCAAATTGTCTTTCAACTTTGTCATAATAAACTATTATCTGATGCATCCCGCATCTATTGATAAATAATTCCACAGCATTCATGCATTAAGAGGTCAACGTGACTGGTAGACCGCCTAAGCTGTTAATCTACCTCTAACATATATCGTCAAAAAATGAGAATCTCATTGTAATGTTATTCGCTGTAGTATTCGTAATCCTGACATCAACAATCCCGATAAGACGCAATCTAGACATGACGAAGGATAACGTCCTGACAAGGATCAAATCTCAATAACCAAAATCTCGACAATATAAAAACTCTTGAGAAAGATAATTCTACTGGAGGTGGCTTTCCGTGCTTAGGTTGAGTTTGGTTAAATGTAGTATTTGAATAAGTTAAGTTAAGTTAGTTTTAGATTAAAATGTAGATTAGGTGTAGATTTCCAGGAATTTTGGGATAAAAGTCATTACAGTTATGGATGCTTTACCACTTCAATCGTCTCATAATCCCAAGAAATCCAATCAGGGCAAATATGCACACGTCAACTGTATTCTCTTATTGGGCACATAACCCACAGTTTGTGAAGTTGTACAGATACGTTTTTATAATGCGTTTTCTGATGAACGATGTGTTGGAAGTAGTACTTAATTTTACAAACAAAATTGGAAAAATATCTGACATTTTCGTGACATTTAATACAGTATAAATCTGATATTGCATTTACCAAAAATATAACAAAATGTTAAATCTGTAAACTACCCAATTTCATGTATGTAATAATATACTTGAAGATATATTTTATTATGAGATCCGATCCTCTGTAATCCGATCCGTAGACGTGGAACATCCATTTATTTTTTACTTAAATTACCTACTGCGTAAAAAGTAGATTGCTTGAACTTACTGAAAAGCTCAACTTAATCGCTACAATGACATCGGCTGAAAACAACATCTTTTATCTAAGAAATGGTCGGAAGTCTTATGTAGGTACATCTCGAGTTAGGTACGACATTTGTGCGCTATCCATAACATATATTTTTTAAGAAACCAATTTTTTGCCTTCCTCTTATTTTAGGACTACGTCCTGATCTTTTTTCCACTATGTGGCGATGCATCGAAGGGTCACCCATTCAAGTATTGGTGTGTCCACTAAGGTATACATTAATATAGTATTATTACTAAAATTGAGTCTCCAGTGAGTGGTCTTTAAATATTTTATGAATAGATGGGAATTCAACAGAGATAATGGAATTCTGTCAAGATACCAAAAGCCATTTTCTAACAGTCACTCAACAACTTGATCCGGTTCTTATAAACATTGTGTAATTATACATTTACATTTGTCAATGTGCTACTAATTGCTGGTTAATTATTCATTGGTATAATATGAAATCCCCATTGTTCGGTATATACTTAGGTACTTCTACTGGGCATTTACTTTCCATCAGATCAGAGAACTGGAAAGTAGCATACATTGTCGCCATCTATAATTTACCATTTGACATAACGTCCATAATGCATAGCAGAATACAATAGTATATTAAGTATCGAGGGCAGAAAATGTAGTTTATCGGTAAAAGTTAATTTTTTCAAATCTTCCTATGTCATAAGAGGAAACGATCTATAAAGTTTATCTGGATTTCTGTTTTTCCCTTGGACACGTAGAATTATAATCTGGAAACTTTATTTTTAAGTTCGATGAGATTATAGTTTTGGCACTCTCCGTAAACGCCTTAAGTCCTTTATAAGGTTATCAAAGAAAATTCATCGCAAACTGTTTAGTCTCGTGGATTCGCATCACGAACAACATAGAGAAGTTTTTATTGGTATTCGACCTCGATTTCCTGATTCAATTAAAACAGTATTTCCTGATCTTTTCGCAATCCTTTTTCGATTTATTCCTTATTTACAAATTGCTTTTCGTATTTTCTATTTTTTTCATCAGTACATCATAAGTGGAATTTGTCAAGCCTTTTCAATTTGAGACGTAACAATCCCGAAGGGAATCTCCTGAGGTGATGCATTCAGTTTGTATTGATCAAACTCACACTTTGCCATGCCATCAAAATAATTAAAGTCAAACATTAAAAAATATTTTTATTTCAGCTTGCTCGCTTTTTCCTCCAGTGTGCTAGAGTTCACGCTCAAAATCGTAAAAGCTATACATAATTTAAACTAATAATTTATATGCAGAATATGTAACATTTCCTGCTGTATCAACACAAAATCCATCTTATTTGCGTCTTTTAGACTGTGAAAATAAACTGAATACGAAAGCTCAGCAGAAATGCTACGTGTGTTACAGAATAATAGAAGTGATTACTTAAGATGCACTTTAAAAGTACACACAGTGTTTTTAAGCTCGAGGGCTAAGTGATTACAATAAATATGGAAAAGTTTCAGAAAAGCACTTTTTAATTATTTTTTCTGCTTCGTAATTCGTTTATTAAGGACACTTGTCATCCATGTGAGAGTACTTTTCAACAAGTTTTAATTCGTTTGGCAGCCACGATAAAAAATTCATTTTGTGAGCAAAACTTTGAGCTTTCCATTAATTTAATTTAATAAAACATTGTCACTAAACCAATTTTAATTGTTGAGAAATTCTTAACAATGCTCCCGAAACGACATTTTGAGAACATCCTTTTTCCTCGCCAAGCCGAACGACTGCGTGTAACCATTGATTTGCCCTACAAAATCAATTTGGTTTCTAAATGGAGTTTTCATTAACGCTTCAATAATATCAAACCTTTAATTGTTTCCAAAATAATCTAACCGAAAACTTGTCCTTGCACCGGAAACCGACCACTAACATTCTTTCGCACGAAAAGGGTCGGCGAAAGGCTTAGTGGTGAAATAATATAATGTGAATAAAATATAATGTTCATAAACTTATTTAAAATCTGATTAGAATTTCGATCTCGACTTTAATTTTCAAGCAATCATCTGGTGTTGCATTATTCAGCACAAGTGACGCTATAAATTTTAAAAAACTTCAAGCCAGGATATAATCCAATTTAATGGCATAGAATTTCACATCTTATTATGAAAAATAAGGATTCAATGCTTTTCTGATTTCCACTTCCCACTTCTGCGGTGGAAAAGAATAAAAATAATTTTCACAAAATAATTCTTCCATCTGTAAATTTACCCCATACCAGGACAATTTGACGACGGTCAACAACCTTCACTTAATATCAAACAATATGCCCAAGTGTGTGGTTTCCTTTAACAACTCATTTAATCCATTATTAATTAATTATAAAGTTTCAAAATTAACCACGTAGTAGTTCAATGATGCCCCAAATTCCGGCCAAAAATTTTAAATTTATGGGTAATTTAATTATTGCCCATAAATAAATCGTTAATTTAAAGCTCTATAAAGCTGAATTTGTTGTTTTCGCGAGCATCTTATAATGAAAAGAGCAGCAGCGTTTAGTTTTTGCAACAATTTACACGATTCGTAATTAAAATGAAAGTGTCCATAAATTTTGACGTTACTAACAAGAATTAGAAACGTCACTTTGGAAAGGATAAAATAAAATAAGCGTAACAAAAACGTATTTTCTCAATTGAGTAGGTCTCAGTGTGAGTGAATGGAAGTTAGAGCTTTTGCAGAATTCTGGGTCAGGAGTGTATTGATCTCGATCTTCTATCCTGCTACTCCATCTCCTTTTGTAGGACACGTTGTTTTATATCCTTTTACAAGGATATTAACTACTTTACTAGGTTTTATGTTTTTTAACAAGTTTAAACGAATTACTATAATTACTAGAAGTGATTATTAAAATTGTGCGGCACAGAAAATTTTATTATGAAATATATCTAATTTACTTTTTAATCAAACATTTTAACGACCTCACGGTGAAATTGAAATTTCCAAATGGGTCGTTAATCCTTTGATTTAACAATTATTGCGAGCTTTTATGACGTAACAAGTTATTTGGTATTATGTATGATTTTATGAAAAGCTCTGCTATTTTATGGCGAAGAATAGCTCTAAAGGCAATAAACGCCTGTAAAAATGAGGAAATAATACAGGAATTGTATTGCGAATAGAATAGATAGCACAAGAACCAAATGCTTAACAAAAACTAAAATTGCCCTTCGTTTAGGTCGTCTTCCACGCCAAGGAATACGACATATTATTTTAGATAAGAATCTTGGCTGGAAAACTGGATAATATTTAAATAGCAAATTAAAAATGTTATACTCGGCCTTGATGAATTTTGTGGGTCTGTATTGTTTGGAGAAAATGAAAAAATGTTTAAGGAAGATGCACCAAAAAGAAGTGAAGCCTATGACACGCACATTCTGAATGAAAGCTTCCTCTTGAAGACTGTTTAGCGTAAGAATCGGTATTGTGTATCAAATCCGTGTTCTACATTTCCCCAGCTGAATTTAATCCTTAGCATTGATCTTCTCCATGTTCCAAATGCCAAAATGTGTTTGTTTCATGTTTCATCTCTTTTTTCACATATATAGGGGATAAACTAACTCTTTTGAGCATTTGTTGCGAAATTCTAAGATCGTGGATTAAGATAGCGAGAACTTAATTTTAATAGAAGAGATAAACGCCCAAACTATGCAAGTTGTGACACTTGACAAAACAAATGGAAGTAATTAATTAGAAATGAAGAAGTACCCAAAATAAAACTTTTAAGTTTATAAATATACGAATTCATTAATTAAAAGAATGTAAGAAATGATCGTTTAAAATACAAAATTGCTTTTGTAATTTAAATTTTCGCTCGACATCGCTACCGACAGTCACAACGAGCCAGTCACAAATAAGCTGAAATATTGATAATAATAATTATTGACACGCGGCTTGGCAGCACTTGGCAGTTATCCAGTTCAATAAAATGCTCTACTTTTTCTCTCAAGATACTGTAGATTTCCCGAAAAGAACGCAATTCCAAATTATATTACCAAAAGGGATTTTAAACCATTTTGCTGACTCTGACCTAATATACTAAAAGGAAAAAAATATTCCAGATACATATATGCAGATTACGTTTTATGTAAATAAAAAGCTGTTAATTTTGTTAATTTTGCTGATAGGTTTGGTAATCGCATTAATAGTCCAACCGATGAGAGTTTTTCAATATGCATCAGCTCTCACGAATTTCAATAAGTTTCCAAACTGGCCAGTATTAACTGGGATTTTCGGTATTTCCTAGTTTTACAATTCAGAAAAAGCGATACTAATATTTTATTCAACCAAATCTTCCCAGTTGATTTGTTTTTTATATGTAAACTTTTCGGAGAGGTCAGAAATATACACAATGTAAACTTTTGATTTATCTATTGTCCTGTCATTTGAAAAAATTTTTAACGCTACTCTTCATTTCCATAATATATTTGAGCATATTTTTCATTTCACTAAACATCCAGAGCAATGGGGTAGTTTGTTCCTGTCGAAATCGGAGACCCAGTCAAAAAATATCGGAAATTCATGTTAAATTTTAGTATTTCAAACTTGAAGTGCAGATGAACTGTTAAGATTTCAAGATTAATTGAATTGATTACAAGTTTGTGAGGAACTCACAAAGTTTAATTGATCAGGACAGACAGGCATTTTAACCGACCCCTTGAGTTAATATGGGTTCTTACACAGCGATGTGGTTGAGATGCTTCTCTCTTAACAGAAAATTGCATTACATGGTTGCATAGTTTTGTTAACTTAAAAATTTGTTGCAAACTCGGTGCTTGGAACTAATTAAAATTTTCTACAGCTTTGGGTTGATTTTCGCGAGTGCCGAAAGAACATATTTTACGGCTGCCTACCAAAACTTTTAAATCAATATCGAGGGAACTTGTAACACAACTTGAAAAGTTGTGATTTTAAAATCAATAGAAGTAGATATTTTTTTATGGAACTTATCCAACGTTTTAAGTATAATTAAAGTTTAATGAAATTGGAATTACATAAACTAAAATCAATACTGGTGGCCCTGTTAAAACTTATTATATGGAATTAATTATGAAACTAGTTGTCTCTTCGAGTGAATGACCCCAATGATTTGTGTCATTAGAACTATGAAATCTTATTAATTTCCAAGCGAACCATAACAATTTTATGCTCGTATGGGCAGAGCCGCAGAGTGCATAATTTAATAGTTCTAGCAAAGCACAATTTAGATTAAGCAGTTGATGCACTGTAAAAAAATGTGGAAAATTACATAAAAACTAGGATGTAATTACATATTTTCTAGAGGTTTAAAATTTACACTATATTGAGGACTGGGAGATCTGGGAGGTAAGGAATATAATATGATTGCACTGCATCGATTGCATCGGTTTGGGGGGTATGGGGTGCCCCATATCTTATGTAATTTTTTTAGTTTTACTTACCGAGAATGTGACCCCGGCCGGGAGGCACTAAAAGTTATAGCGGTTTTAGCTGGTAAGTTGTGTTTTGAGTACGCACTCAGTGCACATTAAATTTACATTTGACTAATAAGAATTAGTAAAGTGGATGATTAAAAGACACTTTACCTAATTATAAGTAAAAGTTCATGTAGACAAGGAAAAGTGCCTTTTTATTATGCAATAATTGATTCTAATAATCAAAGTAAAAGAAATTCAATATAATTTCTGGCTATCTACTTCATTTTCAAAAAATTATTAACGTTAGATGGTTGGTTCTTGGATTAACCAAAAATGAAGTAATATTCTCGTGTATCTATTCAGGTGCGTCAATATTAATACTGATTAGACATATTATGTAAATACCAAAATTATTTTTTTTAGATAAATCCAAGTCTTCCATCGCTGTTTTATGTAATTATTTGTTATAATTACTTGTACATCAGGATATTCTCTAAAGTGCTACCTACATATTAGCAAAGATACATTTTTCAAACTATTTTTAAATTTATTTACCTATGCGAATGCGTTAAAACTATTTCCAGTAAATTTTAAAAGCTCATTTATCTTATTTGTTATATTATTCTTTCACGTATTATATAATTATTTATTAAAATTGTTATATCAAAGCTAAAGAAATAGGCCAAACAAATGTGTTCCCCTGAAGGGCGGAAAAGTATAAACTAGCTAATGAAAGCAACTTTAACGAACTACATTACCTGGTTAAAAGCAAACTTTGCCTCAGTACTCACCCCTCTGACGATATAGTAGTTGTTTCTCCAAGATTTCGCCATGTTAATTAGAAGATGTTAAAACACAAATTTTGGTATAAGTTTGGTGGAACATAAAACGCATATCAAAAATAATTATTTTTTAATAAATTGTCGTCTGTTCTATTCCGAACATTCTGTGACATAATAAAACATTCACTGCATTGAATAACCAAGTATTCAAACATACAGGTAGTTCAATTGATTGTGAGGGCAAACGTCTTTTGAAGCAGATTGTATTGTTTAATAACATCAGAAATAAATATTAAAATTAATACGTCGGAATTGTTAGAATTGGACCTAATCTCACATCAAAGCCATTACACAATCTTGGCCAGGTGGTCCTTTAGGACTAACAGTGTGGGCTAAAGCATATATCGATAGGCTACGAGCAATAAATATCGATTCTATTCCTGGTCGTGCCGGATATGTTGCTGTGATTTAAAACTCAAGATCAATCTATAGACTATGGGGAAGGCACTGGCAAACCACCTCATTCATTGATGTTTCAAATGCGCACCCAAACAAATAAAATAATACAATGTATTCTATTATTAATTAATTAAATGGTTAATTGCAGGTTAAACCAAAAAAATTCTTAATCCAAATTTTTTGGTTTAACCTACAAGTGAACAACTAGGCCTAAGCCATAATTGATATATTACCATTATCTCTAAAATATCGTTTAAGCATTAGGTACATGCTATTACCAACTTTACGCACGCGTCTCTAAAGTTCTTGAAAAATAAATTGGAAAAATCTTTTAGGTCAAACTTAAACCAATTTATCGATTGTGTATTTCCAGATAAGAATTATAAATAGCATTAATAAGTAATTCAGATCTACAAAAGGCAAAATTGATTCTTTAGGAATTGAATAACGAACCTAGATAGTTTAACCTTTTTAATTTAATTAGATTACACTGATAGGTAGCCATCGATGCAACTTTTTAGAAAATGAATTTTTAAAAATAGCCACTGCCACATTAAGCTGACTAGGAACCTGAGCGATTATAAAAAATAATTTAAATGATATCTCGTTTGTATAATTTAGCAGTCGTAATTGATGGAACCGAAATTGTCATTTTATGTTTTTAAATCAAATCGGATTTACGTCACATTGGCTTAACGTAAACCGTGGTGTGGCATAAATTTTATTACATAATTGAAAACAGTTTTAAAATTGTCATCAATAAATGTTGATTTCTGTTTTTGCACATTTAAAAATAGCTAAACCGTGGGAAAAGTTCAGAGTTTCGCCGTAGTGCGTGTAAACTAACTTAAAAACAAGATAATTTGCCACGCTCTTGCAGTTTCGTACCTCCTAATTGGTTCAAAGAGCGAATTTTTAAAATTAGCTTTTCATTTTATCAATCACTTCAATTTTTGGTGTTTGCACTTTCCTTTTCTGTGCGTGTTCATAACATATAAACCACTTGAAAAACGAAAGTAAACACATTAAGCAGTTTGTTGGTTTGTATGTTTAAGATTCGTTGATGTGTCAGATTTCACTTGAGTGAGTCAATATTGGATAGCTACATTTTGCTCATGATTCCTAAAGATCTCCAATTTTCCAAACTATTGAACTTTCGTTTTTAATTTAAAAATAAAAACGTGGTGCACCCCCGCAATCCACAAATGTTTCCTAGATTTAAGCTTAAAATTTATGAATCAAAATTACTATGTTTGACCCAATTTTTCTTTTCTTCCAGGTTGTGTTAGTCTTTATGCTAAGCATCGCTTCACTCATCATATACTTCATCGATACTTCCAGGTGAGTAAGCTTTACGCCAAATCCTAAATCAAAAAGCACTAAAAGAGTTATGTGTGGTTTGTTTAGTCGTGAAAATATCATAACCAAGTGCTAAAATGTTCAATATAAATTTTATTAAGTTATGGTAATTAGAAAATTGCATTGTTTCAGTGACGAAGTGGAGCGCTGCCAAGAATGGAGCAGCAATATCACGCAACAGATCGACCTTGCCTTCAACATATTTTTTATGGTCTATTTTTGTATAAGAGTAAGTAACAAAATTCTAAGTTCACTAAACTTAAATTTCTTTAATACAACTTTATTTATAATATTTAATCTAAAAGTGTAAATTTGAGTCAGAACTTGTTTCTGAATCAGTTCCTCTGCTCTTCATTTTGTCAAGAGATCTCTTTGAACTCTTTCTAATTATAGTTTTTCAAATATTACAATAAATCGGCTTGTTTATTTTGTGGACAAAAAATAGTTATTAATTATTTTGTTGTCGGCGATATATCAAATTAAAAAATTTTCATTTTCTGCGAACGTGTTCCTCAAAAGTTAGCAATATCGGTGCTATTTATCACGAGAACGAATATGGGTGTGTGACATCTTTCACGAACATGAAATTTATTTGGTTTGAAAAATTCGATAAATTGGTTACAACTTGCGTAGCTTTTCATGAATGCAAATATGATGAAGCTCCGCCTCGACCAAAGGCTTCCGAAAGATATTTCCATAATAAAAAGTGTTACCACGATCACACCCTGCATCATTTAAAAAACTAATTTGTAGATTTTATAGCTATTCTTGCTAAAGTTTTCAGATCGTTTTCCAGTGTCACTAGACTTTTATAGTCAATAAAGAACTAAACACTAATAAAAACAATCTAGAAAAACCTAAGTCTGAAAATAAATCTGGGTACAACTTTCCAACTTTTACAAAAGTTGGGAATTAATTCCTTTTACATTTCATCTTCACTTTTTTGCTAGGTTGGTACTTGAGGTTTAAACTGTGAAACTTTGATAATACAATAATCAATCTCTTTCATAAATTGTGTTATAAAAACTCCATTATCGGATGAAAGTGTTATACTTGAATTTTGCATTCAATAGTTTGCATTTTTTTCTTATCCTGGTGGTTACAGTTATGATTGATGCTTCCTTTATGTGATTGTTTTATTCATTTCTTTTTTGTAATTTAACAGCTCTATTTTCTGTATAAATTATTTTGTCGTAATGAAATGAAATGGTTTAATTCAAATTCAGCAATTTATCATAAATTTCATTTTTTTTTCTATTAAAATATTAAAATTTTTAAATGAAATGAAACAACTTAGTTTTTTAAACAAATAATCAATGAAAACTTACCAAGACCGCAACGTAAGAATGTACGCATGCCTGAAATTTCAAAAACCTACAGGATCAACTGATGGCGCGAGAAACGTTATAATTTTAAATCTTAAATAATTCTGTATACTAAATAGAGAATTACACAAAAAATAAATATTCAGGTATTCTAGAAATGGCACAAAATACTTCGAACAATTCCAACTTCAATTTAGAATAACTAAACCCATTTTATGCAATGGATCCTGTAAAATATTTGGTTAATTGTAGTTGAGGAAATAGGTAGGTATTTATCGAAAATTATGGATTTGCACTGAAATTTCTATAATTCTTAGTTTTATCTACAATTTACTATCAAAATATTTATTGTGCGATTCTGTTCAAGTTGAGTGAATTTAAAAGCCCCAAAGCTACCCTACTAAATCTATCACAGATCAAACATATATAGTTTTATAGTTGCCATTAGCGAGTGATCAGCACATGCTAGGTTTCCGGTACAACCAGCAATTTTGAAGTAGTTAAGTTTCTACTTAGTGTAGTTTTAGCATGATGGATCAATTTTCAAATTATTCGTTTAATAAAATAATCTAACAATACTTGAAACATCCTGTTTAAATAATAACATTTTTATTATTTGAACCAGTACTTTAGGAAACTAAAACATGAATCTTTAATATTTGATAACTTAAGGTCCTAGAAGTGAAAGATATTTAATAATATAGTAACCTATATCGTCTTGTGTATTTAATAATATATAGGCTCCTTTTTGATTTATTAATTTCCAAGACGTTCATTAAATTTAATAGTTTGTGCTCTCCAACAAAACATTAATTTTTGTTTAGCACCTAAGTGCACAACAAATTGGTTTTTTATTAATCGAAAACCATATAAGTGTTCTTAACAGGATCTACAGAACTGTTACGTGTTTTTTTATCTGCCTTCACTCCAGTTTTCACTTAGAGCAATATTATATCGCTTGTATCCTTATGTTCCTCGTCAGATTATAAAATTATTTCCAAAAGCGTTTAAAATTAAATTATTCTTCTTTGCTAATAGACCTACCACATGCAGCAAGAACAAGACTTGAAAATAATTAATAATTATTAGTTCAGAATTGAGAAATGGAGATTGATTGGAAAGAATTTGAGCTAGTACTTAGTTTATTTGTTTAGTTTTAGCATTAATTTGTTTTTAGCTAATATTCTATTTTGTTTCAGTTTATAGCAGCTAGCGATAAGTTATGGTTTATGCTAGAAATGTATTCTTTCGTAGATTATTTCACGATACCCCCGTCCTTTGTCGCAATTTACTTGGATCGCACATGGATAGGTAATTAAACATTCTTTTTTTATTAATTAATGTTTGTTGAATGCGCTACTTGAAAACGTGATGAATGAATTTGTTAAGACTGCGTTAATTTAAATTATGATTAATAGGTCTTCGGTTCCTGCGTGCTTTGCGATTAATGACTGTACCAGACATTCTCCAATATTTAAACATTTTGAAAACTTCTAGTTCCATACGTCTTGCCCAATTAGTTTCGATATTTATATCTGTGTGGCTTACCGCTGCTGGAATTATTCATTTGGTAAATTAGTTTTTAATTGAGCCAAATTTAATTACTATGATTAACATTTTCAGTTGGAAAATTCCGGCGATCCGTTGGATTTTAAAAACGCACGAAGAATGTCGTACTGGAATTGCGTGTACTTTTTAATCGTAACAATGTCTACAGTAGGTTACGGAGACGAACACTGCGAAACGTTACTTGGTCGTACATTTTTAGTATTTTTTCTTCTAGTTGGATTGGTAAGTTTCAAATTTTAATTAATTATATTATGTACTATACAATTAATATACTTCACAAAGCTAAAAGAAAAAAATATGGTCTTTAAATTAGATGTCGTGTGCTTTTGGCTTACAGTATCACACCAAAATTTGTTCAGTTTCAAAAAGAAAAAAAAAGAAAGAAAAAAAAATAGAAACCTATTCTCTTTACTTTCATGTGCTATCAAACTTGGTGCTTTTCTATGATGTATATTTTCAACGACTTACACTTGTTGTAAATAAAACAGATCTTTTGTTAGAATTTAGATAAAATTAATAATTTATGTCTTTATGTGCTATTAGAAAAAATTTCTGATACTTCCTTCACCTCGATATCCTTTCATAAAATTTACCTTGTTTATCCAATGACCCATCATGGAATAATTAGGTATTGTTAATAAGACGATTAAATTTTCTGCATTAATCTTTCTCTAAATGTGGTATGATCTAACACAAAAAGCATGAATACTTTTAGGCTGTTGCACTGCTCGATTGTTTAACGTTGCTTGCTAATTTTTTTGACTAATCAAAATACTTCTACTTCAATGAGCTTACATAACGCTTACTTTACACCACATTGACGTACATTTTCATCAAACCTTCTTACAAAAATAACACTATTAATAGTAGTGAGAATGTTTGTTTTGCAGGCAATATTTGCTAGTAGCATTCCAGAGATTATAGATCTCGTAGGCACTAGGTCCAAATACTGTGGAGAGTACAAGAGAGAGCATGGAAAGAGGTACACTAAATGTTTTAAACGTTGTAAAGAAATGTGGTTAATGTTGTCATCAATCAACTGTAATATGTACTGTTTACATGTTTCTCATAATAATAAATTGATAATTAACCAAATTTCTTTGTCGAATACAATAGAAAGTGTAACGAAAAAAACCAAGTTAATGTAAGTACGTAAGTGCTAGAGTACTTGCATTACAGAAGAAAAAGTGATTTAAAACTTTAGGTGCATGCACTGTTATTTTACTTTATTCATGACGTTTTTTAAAAAAATAGTAATACATATTATAACACAGCCAGCCCCGCACACATACTATAAGCATTTTGATTTATAAATTAACACAGCCTGCTGCCGCCTGCAAGGGCACTACTGTAGGATGTAGGACTTCTTTTGTAATTTTTTTTATCTGGTAGTGCACTTAGGTAAACTGTTTTGTTTGTAAATCTTTCTATTACTCACTTTTGATAATGCACAAAACCTTTATCGATCGACACTATCTTAATACTATCACTTTCCTATTCCACCCCTTGCTTAATTAATAATAAAAACGTAAAATGACAATAAAAACACATAACTAAAGATAATAATCAAAAAGAAACCGAAAAAAAAAAAAAAAATTAAAATTTCAAGTGTCTGATAACAAAATGAAGGCACAGGGTACTATTTGTGTTATATATGATATAAAAGTAGAGTAGAGTAGAATAGATGGGGTCCAAGGAGGAGCCTGATGGGGTATGTGGGTTGTTAGGCTGTGTTTGCCAGCTGGATTCCTGAGATCGTGGAGCTTGCTGCCAGTCGCCCCAAATATGGCGGATCATATTCGAAAGATGTGCGACGCAGGTATAAACTCAACAAAGCTGCATTTCTTTAAATTATAACCACTCAGAATGGAGCTACTTTAGTTTTTTGAGTTTGTAGCAGTTTTACATACAGCTAAATGCACTAGCTGTAATTTTAATTAATTTTCAAAAATCTTACCCCGAAATATTTTCTTCCAAAAACTAAACATCGCTCGCTGAACATCAATAAAACAAAATTGAATTATAATACTTAAAGGGTAATATTTTTGGTGAACTTTTTAATAGCAATACCATTTAATTAGAGTTGTTAATTTATTTATTTGGCATGCTAATAATATAGCTTATTCGAATTGTTCTGTGTGCTTATTAAAATATTTTTGATGAATCCGAATTGCTTTCGATTAATTTTGAGTGATGATGGAATTGTAAGTCCTTAGCACAGTGAATGCAGGGCGTCATCGCACAGCGCAACAAAATTTATAATAAATGCACAGGACGAAACGCCATTACTGCTATGGCTTAGTCGAGGCACAAATTTTTGCACTAGCGCACTGCAGGATTAAAAAGCATTTCTGTTACAGAGCCAGATCATTAAATTTTTCGCTGTGCCGCCCTACGTACAACACGTGCCGGACCTTAATTCGTCTCATGTCCAAACCTACAAACATAGCTAAATTTTGCCAAAAGGCATCTTCAGTTTCTTCACGTAAAAATTTAATAGAGCACACAGAACGATGTTTTCAAGCCTGGTTAGATTAGTGGGACCCATAGTTTGATAGTAGCACCCAAAAAAAGCCTGCACAGCCTGCTAGGGCCACGCACGGCCGCGCTGTACTCACACAAATGTGCAGGATGTTACAGTGTGCTCTCGTCTTAATTTTTTAATAAAATAATAACTAACATTTTTTTATAACTAAATTAAAAGCATATGTAACTAATTGCACCAAGCACAAGAAATTTCATTAACAAGGAGTAGTGAAATTATTTTCAAAATTAAAAAAAGGTTAGGCCAATAGAATTGATATTAGCTAAAATTTTGAAATAGCCTAGACTAGAAAAATTAATAATTGTTTAGTTAAATAAATATTGATGCGATTGGTGCAGTTACAAAAACTAATTTTGAAAAATTAATTACTGTCACATACCACATTATGCGATTAACAAGTTTGGTAAATCAGCTTCCATTAAAATAATATAAACCTACCTATAAGGCTCCTCTAATAGGACTATGCTCGTTTGTTGTTCTACAGGTAATGTGTAAACTAAAATTATTTCAAAATCCTATACAATGATTCCTTTTAACCATTCTTCCCATACATGCGCTTATAGCAAAAAAAAAGAACGTACTGTTTACTTTTTTCTACGATTTGTTGAACCTTACTTAAAGGATTTTCCGAAACGAAAATCAGTTTAACGAAGGCTCAACATAATTTTCCTTGCCTCTGGTCTGCTGTCAATGATCCCTTTGTATTGTTTTGTTTGTGCGGCTGGCGTCTAGGCGATTTTTGCCAGTTGTATTCCTGAGATTATTGACTTGATTGGGACTAGGCCAAAATATGGGGGAACCTTGAAGAATGAAAGAGGCAGAAGGTGAGAACCAACTCAGATACTATGCATCTTTAACACAAAATTATTAACATTAGCCTAATAATATTTGTAACAAAGATGTGTTAAGGAAACATTGTATTATGGAGCTTAAATATTTGTTTTGATGTATCAAAATCCTGCACGCAACATTACATCCTAATATCTCCTTCCAATTCTATGTGTGTACACCTAGCCCCCTCTTCTTAATCTTCAACAGCATTATTGGAAAATGTAGGTGTTAATATAAAATATTTTTTTGAACATGTTTGAGGTTTTTAGGTTTCAATGATTCTTCTCAATCATGCTTCAAAAATTTTTTGTTAGAGTGTGAATTGCATGTTTATGTGCGTGGCCAGGCTGTGTGCACAGGCGCTCATCCTGTAAAATTAGACAATAGAAATTAGATTACCTAATTAAATTAGTTGCATAATGTTTAACCATTTCGACTAACTTTTAGAGCAGACTTTTTTTTAAATTTGTGCGCAAATTGTAGATGGACTAATATTTATAGTGAATTACTGACTCCTTTTATCCAAATTAGAAATAAATTTTTAACTGCATGTGCTATTAATTTAATTACACTCACCGTAATTATGCAATTAACTACTATAATTATATAGTTATCATTAAAGCAAATTATTTTAATTTGAATTTTGTAGTTAAATTTCAGTAGATTTGACATACACAGTAGATATTATCACAAACAATTTTTTTCGGATTTTGAAAATCCAAATTTTTGGGTCTTCAAAACTCAGTTTCCGATGCGAACAAAATACAACCGATAACTTTTTGCAGGTTTACGATCGAAAAATTATCGGTTGTACATTTTAATCTACGTTACTAATATATATAACATAACAAAGTTTTGTACTTCCACTGCTATAGACTCAGAAATGTGATAACGCAGATTGAAATGCAAGAGCTTCGCTAAATTTCGTACCTAAGCAGCGATTAATGAAAATATATCTTTAATTTGTTTGCAATAGGCATATTGTGGTCTGTGGCCATATAACATACGAATCCGTCTCCCACTTCCTCAAAGATTTCCTCCACGAGGATCGCGAAGACGTCGACGTGGAAGTGGTGTTCTTACACAGGTGAGTTATCACTCTGAAGCGTCAATTTCTAATAGATTTAATAAAAATGTAGACCGAAAAGAAGAGATTTTTAAATTTTTCTTACAGGGTTATATTATCATCTAGCGATAGGTCATTTTTTCCATGATAATAATAATAATGTACTATAAACATGATGCAGTTTCATACAGGGTTCCTCGAGATGTCAATTGAACAAGTAATAAAATTCGTGTTATAATTTTTAGGAAAGAACCCGATTTGGAACTGGAAGGATTACTGAAACGTCACTACACGACTGTGGAGTTTTTTCAGGGAACAATGATGAATGCCGTTGACCTTGAAAGAGTCAAGGTACCAAAAGGGCTACCCTGCTTATATGAAATTGAATCGTGTGTTATATTTTGCTTTTTCTTTATCTTAGCAACACATTTTTACACCTTATAAGTTTTCGTTTTGCTGTAATTTTGAGAGAGCTCGAAGCTAAATCAAACGAACTTGTATATTATGCCTACCGGAAAACTTGTAAGGTTTCTGCAGAGTAGTGGATTAGCCACAGTTGCCTTTCTGATGCATGGTATTGCTGAAACGGAATGCTCAGTTAAGAGGGCGATTTTTAGAATTAAATAAAAATCTACTATTAGTGCACAAGGCCTCTTCACATTGTACACAATTTGGTAACTGTTCGGTTGTGCAGGAAACCGCCCGACCTTGAACTGGAAGGTCTCTTCAAGAGACATTTTACAACCGTTGAGTTCTTCCAGGGTACCATCATGAACCCTATCGACTTGCAAAGGGTGAAGGTAAGCTGAAATGAAGCTATAAAGCGATTTTGGAAAACGGGAATTTATTAACTAAATTGTTGTCAAAATTTTGTCAAAAACTCAGTTTGCAAGTTGGAAAATGACTTAACTTTTAAGTTTAAATGTTATTATTGGTCATGTTTGTGACTGTTAGATATAATGATAATCGGAAATGTAACAAACTGCAACAGTTATCCCTAATTCCTAGTGTGCACTAACTAACTTTTAAAGCTATGTCCAGCATGCGATTTTGCATCAGTAGCATTTAGACATGACATAGTATTGTTACTTCCGTCATTTTCAGTTTCTATAAACTGGACATAGTTTTACGAAAATTCAAATTAAAACCAGGTAGAGAATCGATCCTTATTAGAATCTTGTCTAGCTAATTACCTACATAAACAAAATTAAAACATAAAGTTCCCATTAACGCGACTGTGCACTCATCAAAGTGATGGTAAGTTGATTCGAATATTCGCAAACATGTTTTGGCTCAATTGATGGTTTTCGTTTGCTCAAATTAACGAATGTTTAAATTCAATTATTATTTGCATGATGTAGAATTTGTTAGATTTACAATAAAACACCTTTAGAAGAATTCGTATTGCACACGAAGACGAAATACGTAAGGAGATTTTGTTTGCAAATTAATGAGTTTGTATATTAATTATTAAAAATTAACAACCGTGCTTTTAATCAATTTCGATCCTCTTGCATGATTTCTGTTAATATGTCATGGTAGTTAGTAGGTTAGAAAACAATTTTATTATTAGTCCGAATTTGGCAATATTTTAGTAATATTTTTCAATATTTTTTAGCAACTCAAATTTTTTTAACTTAATCTTTCAAGTAAACTTAGCAAATTAGTTTTACTTTTCAAACGTTCCGCATATAAACGTGGTTTTTTCAGGTACACGAAGCTGATGCGTGCCTAGTCTTAGCAAACAAATACTGCCAGGATCCTGATGCCGAAGATGCAGCCAATATTATGAGAGTCATCTCCATCAAGAACTACAGTGATGATATTAGAGTTATCATTCAGTTAATGCAATATCACAATAAGGTAACTCAATTAACTTCATAATTTTACATTTCCACAAACCGTTTGTTCTTCCAGGCTTATTTATTAAACATTCCATCTTGGGACTGGAAGCAAGGGGACGACGTTATTTGTTTAGCGGAACTTAAATTGGGTTTCATTGCTCAATCGTGCTTAGCACCAGGATTTTCCACTATGATGGCCAATCTTTTTGCTATGCGATCGTTTAAAACGGTAAGTAAAAATATCATTTTAAATAACATGCAACATTGAATAAAAAACAGGCGATGTTCCGTTAAAAACTTCTGGCACCATCCTACTTTTAATTATAAAACTATGCAAGATCTAAAAATTTTCTTGGAAATATTTCAATTTATTTATCTTGCAACAGCAGTTGAAAAAATTAATGGTTTCCGTTTAAAAAGTAATTCTATCGATTTTCCGTTTACACCATGTTTTTAATATATTGCACTGCATATTTAAATTAATCAATTTATGTATAATGGGAAACACGCCAAAGATAAATATCTTCCAGCAAAAAATTTACCTGTTTGAATGTTTACAGTAAGAACTACGAGAGCTCCACCCAATTTTTCTATAATTACTAGAAATTACTAGAAAGTAAGTGGGTTCGGTTGCGTGATTTATTAAACGTTGATACTTCTTTCACAACACATATCGGTTTCCTGTAGGTTATGTGATCCTTCCGATAGCATAATTTACTAATTTTCTCTTTAAGTTCGTGATGTAAAGTAATGCATCACGGATTCCCAAGTGGAATTACATTTTTAATTGGACGCTTTCGTTCTCCTACTTTAAGAGCTTTTCGTTTGAAAACAATTAATGAGATTCTGGGGAGTATAGAAGATCCCCCAAGACACCACGGTTTACAGGTTTAGGTTATAAAGTTTAAATTTCACGACCGTTTACAGCGCAACTCGTCCCCGCCATCGTTCGTTGTTACCGAAGCCCTTTGCTTTAGGTCTCCACTCTTGTTTCTCCTTTCTTGAGTCATTTCCTCTTATTGCACAAATTTCAAACAGATTACGTCGATAAAATAAAATAAAAATTGTAACAAAATTTAAAGGAGCAAAGGACTCTAAGTCTTTGTGCAATAAGCAATGGTGCAAACTAGCTTCGGTAATTGGCGATAGAAGATAACAAATTTAACCACGACCCATTGCACTTGTAATTTTTGAACGAGGTTGGTGATTTCTGCTAAACGTTCATTAGTGTTAGTCGAGAAACATTGTCAGAAGTTGACACGGTCAATTTATTTTGCACAACTGCCCACTAGAAAGGTTTCTTTTACGTTATTCGTTGCTTAGAGACATCTGCAATTGAGTTTACCTTCTTTTGTTTTCCACAAAATGATAATTTTTTTGTGTATTCTTTTGTTTTTATAACACTTGAAATATTTATTAAGCTGAAATCCGCACTTTCTTAACAAAGAGCGTTGGCAAGCGTAAATTTTTGTTCGAGGAATTACACGACTCTTGTCGATAGCTCCATTTTGACCTATGTTTACTTCCACCCAATCTTAACACAAAATTGAATACTCTGCAATGCAGTACTCTCTAGCTTGCGAAATAAATAATTTTCCTGCTCTTGCAAACCGTTTCGTTTCCTTACATATGGAAATTTATTTGTTAGAAAAAAAAAGTGTTGTATTTTTTCTCCTACATTTTGTTGTGTTTTATCGCTCGAATCATCTTTTGCATTTAAATCACGCAAATTTATGTATCGTGATTCAAATAAGTGATACATATCCAGTTTCGTGCTAAAAGTACTGAAATTACGCTCTTGTGTGTTGCGCATTTTAGAATTTTAAATTATTTATTTTATTAAATAGAAACATGTGACTGCGACATTGCATCAAACATGCAAAATTGAATTTATAATTTAATAAAAAGTTCTCTCTATTTAGAAACTCCAATAGGTGGCAGCTATGGAAGCAACATTGCGGAAGGCAAATTTTTAATTTTGTTTTATTTCAGTTTTTCCTCCGGTTTTTTATTTCTGTACTGAAATGTTAATAATTACAGTCGCCCGATATGCAAGTATGGACCAACGACTATTTACGTGGCACAGGGATGGAGATGTATACTGAAACACTGAGTCCTTCATTTATAGGCATGCCATTTGCTCAGGCCACAGAGTAAGTTGGCTTGAGACAATGAAAAAGCCTTGTATATTTAAATATTGTATAGCACTCCTCTCCTGCTGATGCAATGTCTCTTAATTTTTGGTTTTTAAAACGTTTGTACACTTTGGCACATAATTAAGGGATTTTTCTCCAATCAAAATTACATTTTCTACTAATATTTTGCGGTAGTCTAGTTTGCAATTTAAGTCCGCATTTAGAACCACTAATTTAAACCAAAGTAGCAATTAACTGTCATTAAATCGAGCCAGTCAAATTTGATATTACTTCAAACGCTGGACTACCCTTAATATTTAATCACCATTAAAATAACCTTTAAAAAAAGGTATGTGTCGAGTGTAATTTAAGGGATTTATACTTTATAGGATGAATTTAGCTTTTTTGCATATTATCTTGTGTAATAAAAATTTCAGAGATTGAACGCGAGAGATCTTCAAACTTCCGTCCGCTTTTCCACGTCGATGTATCATTACGTACTGACGAGATTCCTGTTTTTAATGATACAACGGCAGGAAAAGCGAATTTGTTATTTAGGTATCTACTAAATTTGTACCATTTTATTGAACTCTTTTGGCTGAATGTGATTTATTAGTGCAATGTCTGAGAGATAGTGTATTGTGGTTTCAGTCCCCTGATATGCAAGTCTGGCAAAACGATTACCTGCAAGGCACAGGATGCGAGATGTACACTGAGACTCTGTCCCCCTCGTTCACAGGCATGACATTTCCTCAGGCCAGCGAGTAAGAGCACATCAACACGCCATACACTATTAAAATAATACATTTTCGATGACCAATTTTTTAATCGAACAGTTTGACCTATATAAGTACGTGCACAGGCTGCGCAGTTAACATATCAAACACCAAGTTCACAATTATGTCATTTTCAATATATCAAAAGTTTATTTTTGTAAAGTAATTTGTTGTCCTGCACGAATAAACTGTTTTGCGACATAGAAAACTGGAAACAGATTGAAAAATTAAAATAAGAAATTTTAGTTGGTCGTTAGAAAAATTACAGTATATACACAACATTTAAAAGAAAATTTTTGAATAATTTGTTAGGTATGCATTTTAGCACATTTTGAAATGATTTATTGTAGTTCTAGCAAAGCACTGTTAATTTTGAATGTTTAATTGTAATTTTATAATTATACACTGCATAAACAACTTAGACTTTAAATGTTAGACGTTGATAGATTTACAAGAATATATTTCGTTCCTTTAATTTGCACTTTTAGAGTACGCGGCCACCGAAAAGTATGAATTTTCGGCTACCGCTCACTTTAACATTTTTTAGATTGCATTTCTCAAAAATTGCATATTTTAAAAACTCATCTTTTAAATTAAGTAACAACACTTCAACCGTGGTTTAAACCAATGTGTTAAAATGTAACAAATTAATTTAAATGTTTGATTAGCATTTTACTTACAATACTAAATAGCGGTAGATACTATGTTTTAGTGTATGCGTGTGATGGTTTTGTTCCCAAATAGAATAGCAATATATTAAATTTTTTCGAATGTGATTGACTATGTAATTTACTAACCAGGTTTGATTTTTAGATGAGGTATCGGGGATGGAGACAGACTATTATGGTCGGGGGCCGGTACAAAGCCTTTCTAGCACAAGCAAAATATTTTTATATCTTGGGGAAACAACTTTCAAATACTTTAGATTTTCTTGCTTCTCAGTAATGGACTACTACTGGGAATGTAACTAATGCAATCAATGTCAATCAAAAAGCTATAGCAATGTTGGCAGTTTGTCTGTTTATTGCTTAATGCTAAGATAAGTGTTTCAGAATAGTTTCGAAAATCGAATAGTTTAGAATATTATATAATAATGTTCACCGTTGAGAGGTTGGCGGTTTCAGTTTCAATTCCATACAAACCGTTTTTGCTTGTGTACGCCGGCCCTGACGTAATTTCATTGTTTCGTATTGTATGAATCTTATACATAATTTAATGCTTGCTCTTTGGTTATGTTTGAACCTGCATGATTGTTACGCTTTCGTTATTTTTTATGAAATAGCCATAGGTACTACTAATACACAAATAAACAAAATCGATAACAGCATGAGTAACAGCAAACAAATCATTATTTCAAGTCGAGCAAACAATGTATCACTTTTTGGCTCAGGACAAAAATTGGCCTCGATAACTTTTTTGCTCGATTCGATTTAACATCCAGTTCCATCACGTACATATAATAAAAATAGATCGAGGAGATGAGTTGCTAATTTTTATTTCTTCAATAGGCTTTGCTTCACAAAACTTAAGCTGTTGTTGTTAGCCATTGAAATAAAAGGTAACGACGATGGCATCGATTCCAAAATATCCATAAATCCACGTGGTGCAAAAATTCAAGCAAATACTCAGGGATTTTTTATTGCACAATCTGCCGACGAAGTCAAAAGGTAATAATTTTGCATAAAGTTTGGCTAAATTGGTTACGACCTCTTTGTTTAGGGCTTGGTTTTACTGTAAGGCTTGTCACGATGAAATTAAGGACGAGACTTTAATAAAGAAGTGCAAATGTAAAAACTGTAAGTGTTACGTTTTTCTTATGATGTCTTTGAATTTTTTTTGCTAGCATAATTATCGGTCAACTATTTTCTAATCCATTTCAAATTTCTATTCACTTTGCTGATTGAGAAAATTGTTCATTAACAATGTACAAAAACATTGCCTTGAAATATTTGTGTTAATAAAAGTACTTATATTTATCTTGTATCAGCATTTTATATTCATGCATTTTTTTAGCTTTTAATTACAATGAGTTTAATCCAAATTATGTTTAAAGTATATTGTGGTGGCTTTTAGTTGCAGTTCAGCAACGTAACTGGTCCCATGATCTAGGTAATTTGATCTTCGTTTGATCATAGATCTCTATAGATCTGCCTGGGCCTGATGGATGGGCTCGTTAATTATTTTTCTCTTTATAGTTTTGATTGCTAACCTAAACTGTCTCGAGTTTTGCATTTTTTTACACACAATTCACTTATTAATCTACTACTTTTCTAATCACTAACTATAGTTCTGGGTTGCTATGAGTAGACAAAGTTAATCAATTATTATTATTAAATGTAGATTATTTTCTATCAAACTATGCGAGTGTGTTTTGTTAAATTTTGCCTGAATTGAGGGAATGTCTTTTACTACACACATCTGATATCCTCTTGCACATTCTATTGCATGGGTAGGTTTTCATGTACTTAATTCATAAATCATAATCAATTAAAATTTGTAAGTATAATTTCCACTTGTTATATTATATTTATTAACTGTACCAGTTGTTTTGTTTCATTTCATTATATTATTGTTTTTTTATAGTTGGATATTTTTCTATTCAAAAATTATAATTTGCTGATTAGAAAGTCTCTTAATGAAATTAACGTTACCTAAATTGGGTGGGATGTGGCTTTTTTTTCAGATGTGGGAATGATCATGATGCAGACGGGCATGGTGAAACAAGGGCTTAACTCTCCATATCAATATCACAGACATCTGGAGGGTACGCACCCTTCCAAGTGCCATGCTAATTTGCTTTTAATTTGCATTCTTGATATATTTTATTAAAAACAATAAAAGATTAATCGAGGCAATAAAATGTATATGGAATGCATTGCTTGAATAGGCAACGTCGTTTTAAGTGACTTTGCACTGATTTGCAGCTAATTTGGTTTGTTTGTGCTATAAATAATCGCCTTATACTTTAAGTTATTGCTAAGTAAATCAGCAGCTTATTGTAACTTATAATTTCATCGATTAACCCAATAATTTATTTACTTATCGTTAATCTACAGACAGACTCGTATATTCCAAGATCCATTTGCAACTAACGGAATTAACTATAGAGTGATTAATAATGCCAGTTCGACGGTTGGTTAGGCCCTTGTATTGACTGTGACGACGATGATAATAATAATGATTATATAAACAAGCGACGAAAAATATTTGAAATTCGAAATGCTAGCTTTAGTTAATTTACTATTTTTAACGCCCAAATTTTTTATAATGTGGGCCTTTTTGTAGTGATTTCCTAGGTTCTTATAGTATGACGAAGAACTAAACTCGAAATAAATTTCAGACCTTTATTTTTGCATATTATAATTTTGTTGCCTAAGTACAAAAAATTTGTTTGCCATTTTGGTTCTTCTTCATATAAAACATAATAAGATAGGACTCCTTAGTAGAAATGCTTCGTTTTTGCTAAAACTAACAGTTCCTTTTGTCTCGTTCATTATTATAGTGGCTACATTCAGGAAAGGCGTTCGGACCGTGCAGATGGTTAGTCGAGCAAGTATGTATATTGTCATAAGACATGTTTACACATGCAACATGTCCTACACTATTGATATAACACTTTATTAACACTACTTGTATGTCAAAATTACTTAAAACCTTATAATTGTTGTTTGGAAAAGCTTTTCTAATTCTCTAAACGCTTGTTCCAATTTTTAATTGGAATTACTACAAAAAAATGACTGTTTTACCATAAATGTATTTGCATTTTAATTTAAACGTAGCCTATCTACTACTTATTCAAAACTCTTCCTTATTTCGTGTTTTTGATACATATCAGTTTGTATGTTGGTGTTCTAGTTTTGATGTTTTGCCAGGTTTAGTATTGGGTGTTTAGCAAGAAGCGTGTATACTTCTTTACATAGGAAAATTTAATGTTAATATAATGTACACCCTTCATAATGTCCAAAAAACAACAAATACAGTCTTGGTGAAACCATTCTTTGTACATAATCGAGGTAACTAAGTTTCACCAATTTTGTAACTACCCACGAACACAATTTTTTACATTTAAACACATTATGTATAATGCACTTCCATCATTACAATGCCTGTTTAACATTCTTTGGTCGGCAGGCGAGGACTTCACAAACTTATTTTCAAGTAAGTTTACCTAAAAATACTTGAGTCGTCATCATTATCGAGGACTATCATTTGGATCTTAAAGACTTAAACTTTTATCTAATTCATTTAAGCAAACACTTCTTTCCACTTCACGATTATTTAGATTAGTCCATGCTCTTGATGTCTAAATGCATGCTGCATACGTTGTGAGCTCGTTTGCATGTACTTCAGCACCAATTAATTTATAACAAATTGACTAGTTTAGTAGTAAAGTAAAAATAGTGACAGATTTATTAATTTAAGTGCTCCTTACCGAGCACTCTTCAAAATTTTGAAAGTAGAACTGTAGAGTAGCCTAAACTAGTAGTAGCAATTTAATTACTAGAAAACTAGAATTGTTTGCTAGATTTGGTTTGTGGTTTACAGATGACCACCATCCTCCCCCAACTTTTACACCGCCAGAGTTGCCCAAGAAGGTTCACGTACGAGGTATTTTAAATAGATGAAGCTTAAAGCTTATTGCACATATCTTTCACTTATTATTCCATGCTGCACACGATTTTTACAACTACAAAACGAAGAAAGCAATAAAAACCAACCCGCTTTTTGTTGTGGCTTTATAAATTCAGAATATGTCAAAGTGGTGGTTAAAAGATTAAAAGGCTTCCGCTTCTTGATAAACTCTGCTAAGTTCCCGTCTCCAGATATCCTGCTTATAACGTTCGAGAGTAAACCTTTAAACAATTTTAGTTGTACGCACCTGGCAATGTAGATTGTGTATAGATGTTTTGTAATTAACGTCCAATAACATTCTTGAATGGTGCAAAAAAATCTGTTCACATCACGTTTAATTTTTGAATTTGATCGGCAAGTGGCGACAGATCTTTTTGTACTTACCAAGTTCCTGGTCAGTAGTAGTAATCGAATTTGTCCTTCTCTTATAGGTGACATAAACCGGCATGACGACTTAAGTTGTAAGTTTTCTATATTTAATTTTTTACAAAATTACCAAGGTTAACTAAATTTGTTACTCATTAGTAACACATCGGAATCAGAATCAAAATCAAAATCACAGGAACAACGCATTGCCAACTTCAAATATGGTAAATTCAACCAAGCAGGTTAACAAAGTGAAACCCAACGTTACCAGAAATAATGCGGAGAATGCGTCGTCACCGGGATTCAATTCAAGGTAAAATGAAATTATACATTTAAATAAAAAAGAAGGAATTTGTATACCGGATACTTTAAAGTATACTTAATAATATGTAGAAATTATACATACAGGAGCTCCCTGACTGAAAAATAACTTGCACTTGTGTATTCTTTAAACGTTGAAGTGCCGATGTACATAACAGTATTGGAAAACGTTTCGAACTTATTATGTTCTCATCAAGACCATGTATATACTATCACAGTGCTCACAACGAAAGTAATCAAATTCACAATTTAATTATTCTAGCAAGTTTTTACTTTTCTCGTTAATTATAAATTTGAAAAAGATACGCAAAATCGAGATTGCGTATCTTTTTGAAATGTATAATCAATAGTTTTATTTAGTTGCTTCTGTAAATACATTTTAAACATACATAATTAATTAGCAGGGTTGGCTTTTGTAAATAAATTAAACAGATTAGTATATACTGTGTATTATGTTTTTTACGTAATACATGATTATTGTTATTTTATTAAGTATACTGAAGATTTCTATAGGTAATTAATGTATTGCATCCACATCACCCTAAATTTACTCACTGCATGACAATTTTTTAAAAAAATTTAAAATAAAAATATATGTAGATAGTATATTTCATTGTAATATATACTACATATATTGGACTATACCATACAATTAGCATATACCATTTACATTATATGATATACATAACTATATCTACTATTACTTGACCATATCATGGGGCTTGGGCAGGAGTGATTGCAGGTTTGACTATATTTTATTCTAATATAGTACTTTGATTTAATAATAATAATAATAATATTAAAAGCATTCATTTATGCTCTATCCTATTATATAATAATATTATAATATAAACATATATAAAACTCATAATCAATAATTTACTTAGGGTGATTGTGGTTATGTTTATTCAATCTTTTATATTAAAATATATTTAATAATATATTGGTTTGACATGTGGTGTGCTATTAGCAGTGTGCTGTTTTCAGACCGCCGGAGCAGGATACTACGTCTTATGCCGGCTATCATCTTGCCTATGAAGTCAAAAAACTCATGTATGCTTAAGCTATTACTTACACATTTCACTACTTCTATTAGTGCTTTGCTTTTAATTATTTTTAAAAAGTTCACAAGCTTTTTCGCAATTCTTTTGCGTATTAATACTACATGGTACCACGCTGCCGAAAAATATAATACATTTTCATCAGCGATTGTACCGTGGCGATTCTCGTATGGCACAGTAAAATTTTAATAGAATTTTGCACTAATTTTTATAGATAACAAAATCTTATTTGTTGAGGAAACGGGTCGACATAATTTTATCGCCCCCTCGATAATAAACAATTAACATTATTTTTCCTATTGTAACCCGAGTGAACTGCGTTGTATTTGTGCCGACCTGTTCCCTCAAAATAAGTAATTTTAAATGAATCTAAAAATTGAATAAACTAATAATTTCCTTAGTAAAATTTAATATCTGAATTTCTTATTTTAGCTTTGTTTTTATTAATTTAATTATTTAGCAATTTTTATCACAGCAAATATATGTGCTAAGCTCAACTAATTTATGATCGTTGACGCTTTTTGCTGCTAGTCAAACCAATACAATGTTTTGAAAATTAAGTGACAAAATTTTCATGGAAATTCTAGGTGCCATACTATTTCATTTTTGATATTTATTGTATTTCAAGACATAATGTTTTGTTACGTTTTGATTGCATGCAATTTTACAAAATTTTAACATTACCACAGAATATAAGCCTTCCGAAGCGTCTATATTCCACGGTAATACCCACACATGGTTTTGGCCAAAATCCACTCTCACCACAAAATAATTTTCCTCGCGCACAGATTTGGCCAAAATCATACTTGTGAACAAACACGACTTTTTGTATTTTACATTTTAAAGTGCTTTCTTGTTATAAATAACATTAGTTGTTTGGAGTTCCTTTGGATTTAGATTTTTAATATTTCTTGTTAATTTTTTTACTGTTTATTGTTAACCTAAAATCAGTAGAATCTAGTATTGCTAGTTTTGAAACTGATGATCTTATAAAGATTCTATTTTTGTTCAAAATATCATTGCTTGTTTTTCTTTTGCTTCTTCAAATCTTAATTGGTTTTGCACAACTACACACAAAATAATTGGCGCAAAAACTCGCATTTAAACATGAAGATGGACACTCTTTACACGATCACAGTTTTTCGATAGATAAATTATTACCAACCAATTTTTTGTCTAAAATATAATAAACTTTCTGTATTATAGGCCAACCAGTAGAAGTAGTGGTGGTACAAATCAAAATAATAATAGCGTAGCCCTTCCAGTAGGTCTTGCAGATGATCAAGCCAAAGATTTTGACTTTGAAAAAACCGAAATGAAGTACGACAGTACGGGAATGTTTCACTGGGGACCTGCGAAAAATTTGGAAGACTGTATTTTGGTATGTCACGGTGTATTATCACTACTTTAAACCTAATTGTGTAATATTTTAGGATCGTAACCAAGCAGCAATGACGGTATTAAATGGGCACGTAGTGGTTTGTTTATTTGCAGATCCAGATTCGCCTCTTATAGGCTTACGTAATTTAGTTATGCCTTTAAGAGCTAGCAATTTCCATTATCATGAACTTAAATATGTGGTCATAGTTGGCTCCATAGAATATATCAAAAGAGAATGGAAAATGTTGCAAAATTTACCTAAAATATCTGTGTTAAATGTAATGTTTTGAAATGGTTTGCAAAACTCGAATTGACATTTTAAATTGTAGGGTTCGCCATTAAGTAGAGCTGATTTGCGTGCAGTAAATGTTAATTTGTGCGATATGTGTTGTATACTTTCCGCAAAAGTGCCGAGTAATGATGATCCAACCCTAGCAGATAAAGAAGCCATATTGGCGTCCTTAAATATTAAAGCAATGACATTTGACGATACTATTGGTGTTCTTAGTCAAGTTAACGGTGACGCTGATGGTACTCCCGGTAGTCCTATAGTCTTACAGAGAAGAGGTTCAGTCTATGGTGCTAATGTTCCCATGATTACGGGTAGGTTTGTGGAATCTCGAAATGCAATACTTCTACAGCGAATTTTTTCTAGAATTGGTTAATGATAGTAATGTTCAATTTTTGGATCAAGATGATGATGACGATCCAGATACAGAGTTATATTTAACGCAGCCTTTTGCCTGTGGTACTGCATTTGCTGTTAGTGTGTTGGATTCTTTAATGTCTACTGTAGGTTGACTGTACAAAATTACTTCCATTTTTCCTGCATTTTATATTTTTAGACTTATTTCAACCAAAATGCCTTAACATTAATAAGATCATTAATAACTGGTGGCGCAACACCAGAATTGGAACTGATATTAGCGGAAGGTGCTGGTCTTCGTGGCGGTTACAGGTAAGCTAACTAAATTGAGAGCAAGCAAATTTAAACGCAAACTTGAATTTAGTACACCGGAAAGTTTGTCAAATCGTGATCGTTGTCGTGTTGGGCAAATTTCACTTTATGATGGACCTCTAGCTCAATTTGGAGAAGGTGGGAAGTACGGTGACCTTTTCATTTCCGCTCTCAAACAATATGGAATGTTATGTATTGGTTTGTACAGATTTAGAGATACGAGCAATTCGTGTGATGCTAGTAGCAAACGCTACGTCATAACGAATCCACCTGACGATTTCCAGTTATTGCCATCCGATCAGGTTAGCGAAAATACCATAATATCGAATTTTGGCATGGCCTAATGATAAAATTGTAGGTGTTTGTGTTGATGCAGTTTGATCCTGGATTAGAATACAAGCAAGTGAGAGGGCGCAATAGAACAGGTCAAGGAAGCGGAACTGGTGGAGGCGGTTCAAATAAAGACGATAATTCTTGACTATTGCTTTGTAGCGCCCTTACAGATGGACCTTATTCCTATATCTAATTTTGAACATCATTCCAATGCCCATGTTCCATAATAATTATTTTACTAATATTTTGAATTATAATATTTGAACGTAACCTTATTTCTATTATTCTTAATAATTTTTTTATTAATTGTATTGTTGCTTATTGTATGTTTAGTTTTAATTTTTAAAATTAAATTTATTGCTGTTCAGGTATTGGATGTTGAACAAAATTGATACAATAGATAAGGGCGCTACAGTAAAAATTTAATGGTATACATTAAATCGCTAGTGCTTTATGTAATGCTAAAAATTATAACGAACAATTTTATAATTTTGAAAACACATCGATTAAAAAATATATAAAATATAAAAAAATAAAAATTATTCAGATGCTACTTACGTATGTTAAATGCCAGCGTGTTATGTGAACAGACAGTTAAATTCGAGCTTTTATAGGGTGTAAAAGATAGTTATAGTTATATGTTAGAAGTTTACAAAAATGGGTAAAAAGACCTAATTGTTATTATATTGTTTCTATAACATTTGTACGATTTGTGTACAATATAAAAAATTTTTGTAAGATATGTACAGTGTGTATTCTTAAATTGTGATATTGTAAATAATTAGACATAAGAATAATTCAATGAAATTGCAACTTGTGTGAAAATAGTTTTCTTTTGTTTACTCTAGACATAGCTGTATCTTTTTTGGTATTTTCCTTTGCCGGACCATACTTTACACATCAGTATAATCTAATGAAAATGTTGAATGTTCTTTTTTTTATTATTAAACGCGATTAAATTGAAACTTACAGAACAGAATTCGAAAAATTAAATTTGATTGTTTACCAGTCCGGGGATGTACAGAACTATCGCGGGGTTCACCTATTTTCAACATCTTGACAAATCCGACCTTTTGCCTTTATTCACGTAGGAGACAATCATTAAATCTCGACAGGTTCTGGACCAAAACAAAGAAAACACGTTCAACGTTTCGGATCCATTCTGTAAGTTTCAGATCGGATTACAAATGTAACAAAACACAATCATGTCGAATTAGTGCTTTGGAGATAACGCCAATTCACATTGTCACCACGACACATAAAAGTTAAACCTGCATTCATTTTTAAAAATCAAAATTAAATGTTAAAATATTAAATAACAAATTTTTCAGATTGTTTAAAAAAAATTCTGCTTATTTAAACTATTGGTTAAATAAACAAATATTCTAAACGTACCTACCGCAAATTATTGATTAATATGTTTTAATATTAAATGTTTATGATAATAATTAATTATTATATAAAAAATATAAATAAATATCGGCGCAAAAATGTAATTGCTTAGGATAAATGTTACGGCATTTTATTACACAAAGTGTTTAATTTTTACGTTATTGTTGATGTTATTTATTATTGGTTAATTTAATAAAAGCAATTTAAATAAATCAATTAAGAAAAATTAAAATCAACATGTTACATGGTAAAAAATTTTTATTAAAGTAACATCACACAATTTATAATAAAAATATTTCACAAATTTTAGTTTTTTTAACATAAATAACATTTTGACGACAGTTTGAAAACGATTTAGTTACTCCAGAAGAAACAGAACCACGCGTAGTACTTTGATGGAACAAAAACAGCTTAGAAATTTTTGCAGCAAATTTCCCTCTCCTTATAGAGTAATCTGAAAAATGCACGACTACTTTTTTGAACTATTAACTGAATTAGTGACATGAACTCACCGTGCAAATCATTGATAACAACACTGCAAGCTTCCGTCCATCACCATTCTCTCAGTTCCAGTTAACCACGCGAAGAGAATGTCAAATTATTAAAAACGGAAAATTTATTTTTAATTGTAGAAAAAAATCTCACACTAAATTCCATTTAATTGTATCGAAAACCAATATGGTCTGTGGCTTTGAAGCTGAACTTCCTATTGACTACGTTAGAATCGATTCGAAGCGAAGCAGCCGAAGATTTCTGAGGGAATCTTCTTGGTGTAGCCGAAATTGATCTAAACTGGTTACCGGCCGATGAATTTGTCTTAATCGGTGGTAACACCACGTAACTACTTCTGTTTTGAGACAGCTTTGAGGAACTTCTCGATTTATCAACTTCCGCATGTTTTTGCCAATTTCCTTTCGGTTTACCTTTGGCACTTGTGTTTGCTAAATATGGCAAAGATGAATACTCGTCTGGTTTATTTTGCATCCACTTAGAAGAAGATATTTCGGAACGCGAGATTGAGTTGGAGGATTGCTGCCTTAGGTAATCTATCGATTTATCAATTGTTGGCGTTACTCGTAAAATATCGCCAAAATGATTTGTCATGGCATCTACGGTAAGTTCGTTTCCATTCCGAACTTTAATTGGAGATAACTTGCTACGTTGCTTTCTATTGGTAAAGAGTCTTGACGAAACCCTTTCAAATACTTCATCTATCACAGAACTTTTTAAATTATCGATAGTTTTTATATCTAACGAGGTAGGTATCTGATTATAGTTGTCCAGAAATTCGTAAGGGATTACTTGACCAAATTTTTCGTCTGCATTCTTTTCGTTAGCTGTTAATTTTGTCTTGATTCCGGAAATCCTTAAAATAATACCAAAATTAATTGTTATTTTTCGAGGTAATAAAAAGTGCCGAAAAAGAGTAATTCATTTTAATTTTTAATCGTCACTCCTCTCGGCAAAAGATACGTTATTCTGTGTGGAACAAATAATTTGAGGTGTTAAATTGAGCTCAACGCAGTTTAATAACAACAATGCTTTAATACTATAATATAAGTTCAAATTTGGGTCAGTACCACGATTAACCAGCGTAATGATTTGTTTTGTATGTAGCTTTGTACAAATACCCCATGAAATTAAACTATTTTATGTAGTGTAAAAATTTACTCTAATGCTGAAGAAAGGAGATCATTAGGGAAATGGCTTAACTGTGATATTTTCAACTCAATGTTTACCTGGGGGTTCCGAATTGAAAAAATAATAATCAATATACCTACCCTGCATAAATAGGTGTTTAAACAAATATTACACGCTCTTCCGGTTTTGCGGAAAATTGAAAAATTGTTATGGCTTTTATATTAAGCTAGCAGTCGCTGACCTAAATAAATAAAATATAACGCAATTTTAATTTTCTTTATTTCCTTAATTTACAAAAAATATCCCTAACGACATTAAAAGAAATCCTTTTTTCTTTTTCATTCTAGTTCATTATCTGATGACGCCAGAGTATGGTGGAAAAGTGTACGAAAATTATACTTATAGTGTATGTTATTTGTGAAAACTTTATACAATTTCTTATTCTACTTATAATCATACAGAACAAGAAATTGTTATTGACGAATATTTTCTAATAGGCGAGCGGTTTACTCCTATTTTCAGTTCACTTACCGACCAATCAGCGTTCTAGTGGCTGGAAATGATTTTATTCGATTTATTATATTATACTGAGGAAAAACTTCTATATACACCTTATTTTTTTATACGTCGTTTAATAGTTATAAACAATCTTTTGTTTTATAAATCTAAATTTCTGGGAAAGAATTTAAAAAAATTACATAGGCTTAATTGGACCAAAACACACATTTTTTGTCTCTTTGACTTTTCTCGTAAAATCAATGGTTTCTAAAATAAAACTCAATAAACGGCAAAAAATCCCTACTTTTATGATTTTTTCTCTTAGAAACCAATTGTCCAATTAAAATAATTTAATAATTAAATAATTATAATAATTCTAATTCTAAAAACTAAAATAAATACATAGAATATGCTGGGAATTCAGGTATTTTTTTGGATTTTGTGGATTTTTGATGGGTCATGGGGGAGAGGGGATTGTTACCTCCTTGTATTTTTCCTTGAGACAAAACAGATGTTTTTGGGGGCAGGGGCGGAGAGACAGTTGCAATGCACAAAACGGGATTTCGACCAAAATGTGCTTGAAAATTTCAATCTACCGAAGTGACTGATCAGAGTTTGGTTTTACGCGCCTCCACATGACCAAGGGTAGAAAATTGAGGGATTGAAATCACCACAGTAAAGTAAAGGGCAAAGTATTCAGTTTTGTTAGGCTTTATGGTTTTAAAGGAAAACTCTTAATATTTTACGAGCGCTAGCTAGGTAGAAACAAAAAGTTTAATTTTCTAAGGGGGGGCAAGTGCCCTGTTTTTCCCCCCTTTCCGGCGCCTATAATTCTCGTTAATCCATTCATGCGCGTCAGTTGTAAAGAGATAATACCGACAAATTCATTGATGTTTCAAATATAGAAATTATTTAACCTCATTATTTTTATCACGGAGAGCTTCGGGGATACCATCCGAGTTATCCTTTGGGGGGGGGGGCAATTGCCCCTTTTACCTCTCTCTAAATACGCCACTGATCTAACCGCGTGATGTTAGGACGTTAGGTCACTAGATAGTGACTGCAATACACAACATTTGAAGCATTGGTATAAAATAAGCATTTAATTGGTTGAATAGCGAATCATTGAGAGAATGAACTGATCAATAAGAGAACGGAAAATATACGTCCAAAATTCCCAGAAAAACAAAACCAAGAAGTAAGGGGGGGACATTTCCATATTTAAGTAAAATTTTTATTCTAATGGTTTTAAAATTTTTGATTAAAATAATTTAATAGCAAGAAACCTTATAACTTAACTCCGTGTTCGTCTGACCGCTAAATTATCTATCTACCAAATGTAAAAAGATTTACCTTAACTCAGGAAACGTTTTCATCCATAATTTGTACTCATCTGTGTTGTAATGTGAGGGTATTTTTTCTAATCCCTGTAAAACTCTTTCCATACGTTCGAATTCATTTTGGACACGCTGTGTCGCATCTGTGTCAAAATCATCACACCAACTAACGGAACTGGATGAAGTTTTATCGTAGCTTACTATATCAAAATCTGACGATTCACTGTTAGTGTTTTCACAATCACTCGAAGACGTACTATCCGGTATTTTGCTTTTCAGTTTATTTTCTAAAACAGTGGTCTCCTTCGAAGCACTTGTAACTTTATCCGGCTCAGGTATTACTTGCAGAAATTCCGCTGGAAACTTAAAATTTGCCTTAATTGAACGATTTCGCTTTTTTGACATCGTTTGTCATTGTGGTATAATATCTTTGCAGTCGTGTTCGAATTGTATTAAATTCGAACAGGTTACCTCTATATTTGTATTGTAATATTGATTATTTCTCGAGTTGGGTCTGGGAGAAAAATCAATAAAAAAATTTAACCCAAGTCAACAAAACTGTCCACGACTTAATATTCGATAACGAAAAAATTAAATTTGCACGTTATTTGTGCAAAATTTGAATTTTGAATGCAAAAGTGACGTGTTCAATTTTACCACGGTTGAATGAGATTCTGATTTGATATCTGACGACTTCCGCTAACAATTAAAAAAATCTATTTATTTTTCGTTATTCTACTGTTTTAACAAAATATAATTTAATTTAAAATCAACATTAAATAAACGTGCTATAAATTTATGCGAATTAAATAAACGTATTTAATTTATTTACGGGTCAAAGTTTGAGGTTCAAAATTAATAACCGGAAATGTCACATCATCAGCGTAACGTCAATAGACGATCTTCTTACATTTTTGCGTGTGAGCAGTGAACAGCTAAACGAAACGAAGTAACTGGCCGTGGCCCAAATTTTATAGTAACAAATTTAGCAAAATTGTGATTTATTTTATACTGAACCACTAACTTCGTCACACAATTTAAGGTAAACATATTGTGCAGTTTTTTTTATGTAGACAGGGGCGAAATAAGATGTAAATAGTGTGAAGGGTTAAGTTTTTGTCTTGTTGTCAAATTGTTTGGTTAAAAGTTATTGTTTAAAAGAATTCCTAGCTAGAACTATTTTAGCTGAGTCAGAGAAGCAAGGTTACGTCTCTAAATTTGCGTGTTTTTATTTTCAGTTCAAAATGTTTATATGGGACTGGTTTACTGGCGTTTTAGGTTATTTAGGTGAGTACCTTTAATATACCACTGTTTTTTTGGTTTATTTCAAGTGTTGCTAGGTTTTGTGAAACGTAAAAAGGGAAGATACCTAATTTTGGGTTTGTCTCACTCGGGCAAGCAGTCGTTAATGAAACTTCTTGTTAGTGATTGTTTAATTGATCCCTTACCGTATTCACCTAGTTTCGGAAACGAAATGAAAGGTAATTAAGCATGTTGTGTGTTTAGGTTTATGGAAGAAATCTGGGAAGCTGCTCTTCCTGGGGCTTGACAATGCAGGCAAGACTACACTCCTTCATATGCTCAAGGATGATCGGCTGGCCCAGCATGTTCCTACTTTGCATCCCAGTAAGCACGCATTTTTTACTAACACTATTCAGATGCTAATTGAATTTTTTTGTAGCATCGGAAGAATTGTCCATTGGTAACATGAGATTTACAACTTTTGATTTAGGTGGTCACTCGCAAGGTGAGTTATAAGTTTATCTAACCGTTTTAAATTATGGATAAATTACATTCACGGTGAAGTAGTAAATGTTTACGACAAAACAACTAGATTGTAATTTATCGAAGTCTCACGATGTTTCAAGTTTCTGTATGATTTAAACCATGCTTGTCTGTGGAGTACTAAGTTCGTCATTTATTGTTGAATGATAAGATATGCCCATCGTGCTTATCTTTCTAGTGGTATGGATTGCAATGAGAACATGGCAAATAATTCAACCACTTCATATTTGATGAACGAACTACGAAGATGTGGTTCGATAGATTTAATATAAGTATGGCTGTTCGGGAAAGATGATTGTATATCGGCAGGATAATATTGTGTATTTTTGTATTGTTCGACTAAGCGAATCGTTCAGTTTCAGAATTGTATCTCAAATTTTTGTCATTAATGCTATCTCAAAGGTATCAAATTCAGACACAAAGCCTTCAGCTTCCAAAGCTAATATATTCAATCGACCACGCTAGTCAGTGGATTGGTAGCACAGTGTCCATGCGGACAGTGCGAGTTATATATAAAATAATTCTACAAACATAAAACCTGTTCAAATGTATTATGCAAGCACATTATTAATTGTGCAATGGAAGTAAAGAAAATGATAATAAATCAATCCTATGCATTATTGAAAAAATTCGGTAATACGCTTAAATCGAATAATGCAAATGGATTAAATCTGAAAAATTTAACTAATTATAACGCTTACATATTCTCAAAAACTTGACTTTAATTGTAAACAAGATTACACAAATCAACGAATGTAATTATTTCTATTTTAGAATTTATTTACTTGTTATAAGTTATATAAGGATTATTTTTATCTAATTTAATTAACGTTGCCGTAACTTTCAAAGAAGTGCATAATATTGTCCAATTTTTTGAAATTTACACTTGTTATTATACTTTTAATTGAAAAACTTTTAATTATTTCGTTATTTTTAAAATAATAAAATAAAATATCCCGCAATTGAAAAGCAATATGTTTGAAGTTCTTTGAAAATACACCTGCTAGTTTTGCAGTCAACTGTATAATCTTAGCACGGCTTAATTGTTTTTATACTTGCAATAAAAATATTTTGTTTCATATTTTTGTTGCTTAATATTTTTTTAATTTTGTTTTCTTCTTACAGCTAGAAGAGTATGGAAAGATTATTTCCCTGCTGTAGATGCAATTGTATTTTTAATAGACGCCTTTGACAGACAAAGATTTGTGGAAAGTAAAAACGAATTAGATTCGTTACTCACAGACGAAACATTGTCCAACTGTCCTGTCCTTATATTGGGTAACAAAATAGACGTGCCCGGAGCAGCTTCGGAAGACGAACTAAGGAACTTCTTTGCTCTTTATGGGCAAACAACCGGAAAGGTATACACTGCCTAGTTAAAAATTAACACCACAACATAATTTTGTTTCTTCGTATTCAGGGTAAAGTGTCACGTTTGGAATTGCCAGGACGTCCATTGGAATTGTTCATGTGCTCGGTGCTCAAACGACAGGGTTATGGTGAAGGTTTCCGTTGGTTAGCACAATACATCGACTGAATAGTTTATTACTGTGCATACAAATTTTCCAGTCATAATAATATAGGACTGTTAAGTGTTTTTTTTGTGTTCCGTGATTCAACCAGTTAAACAATGCTCGCTACATGACTGGTAAATTCTCCAACTTTTACTAAATAATAATACAAGATAGGAAATTTCTTTTAAACATATTTATTAAGGATAAAAACGTAAATATAATTTTTTAATAAAAATTTCACCAACTCCAAATTGTTTCTTGGGTGAAAATTTTTGTTAATTGTGTTTCAATTTTTTTAGGCAAATTGTTCAACCTTTGGTAACTTAAAAACCCTTTGTTGTAATAAAAATTGTTTATATTAAATTTTCGATTGTTATTTATAGTATACAAATTGTAATCTGAAAATTTGCAAGCTATGTACGTAATTAGATTGTTAATTTTCAGATTTTTATTTAAACCCAAGCCATTAAATTTCATCGTTTCATTTGCATGTTTATTTCAATTCAAAATATTACAATTTATGTTTTAGTTCGTCCTCTTCTGGTAATTTATTAAAATAACTTTCTACCATTTTGTCGGAAACAGCTTCTAAAGTATTAGGAGTCCATAACGGTTTTTGATCTTTGTCTATCAATTGAGCCCTTACACCTAGAAAAAAATTAAAATGAAACAATATATTTCATTCGGGATTTAAAAGAATTTATTTTAGGTGACATCAATATCCACGTGTTGTGTATGTTTAAGTTGAACTTTTTTTTCTAGCCTTGACTTTTCATTAATTTGACCTAGATTTGTTTAATCTATAATTGATTTTTCAAGAAGTTTTAAAATTAGAAATGTGGAATGTTGGAATCATTATTAAAGTACCCCTTGCTTAATTTTTTCAAAACTGAAATTCATTTAATATTTTCCTTCATAATATATTTATTATGAAATTTTGAGTTAATCCCCCTTGGGAAGACCCTTAACTACAAAAGCGTGCAGCACAATTCCATTTTAAAAATAAAATTGAAAAATGATAATTTATTATAAGCCGTTTTTTGTAATTAAAACTAGCAAAGCAACTACTCTGTATTGAAATTCCCATTGTAAGTTATTTAAAAGTCGAAATTAATTTTATTCAAATTTTGTCCTTCATTATGTTGCTCAAACCATTACAATGACCAAATCCTCAAGTTTACTAATTTTAAAATTTTATTTATTTTCTTGTTTATTATAAATAGGACAAATACTTTTTTTTAACAGTATATTTGTTCATTAAGAGGAGAAATGTTATTTTGGCATGAGCCAAAAACACTATTAGAAGATTTATTAGATTTAGAATATTTATATAATTTAAAAATATTGAGTTACGGAAAGTTTTATTTCTGTTATTTGATAATAAGACTTCTCGTACAACTAAATAACAGTTATTTGCATGAAAAGATAACTAAAAAATGCTGTTGGCAAAAGTGGTTAAAATTTCTTTAAGATTTTGGTCATTTTTATAATAATAATCGAGAAGTGGTAAATAATTTGTTCTATTAATTTAAAAAATAAAATCGGAAGTTGAAAATAAATGTGAAGAAATCAATAAAAGATCTTTTCCATAAGATTCGAACATTGCTTAATGGTTTCGTAAAACGTTGGATAATTGCAAAAACAAATGATAATCAAAAAATACAAACCCTCATAAAAATCTTTGTTAGCAAGACAGCCAACAGCTATTCGGTATTCCATTTTCAGGCAATCTTGTAAATCCATGCTGGCACCCAATTGTAACTCTTTGAGTGAAATTTTTAAACTAGTTGGAGACATTTTTTTCATAGTCGTCAAGGTGTTCTGTGCCCAATCCGAATTATCTTTTTGTAAATTTTTTATAATACCTTCCACCGTTGGGGCATCAAAACATTGATTAATTTTATTCAAATGTGGTTCCAAACTGAACTCTCGACTGTCTTTAGGACACAATTCATCCAAAATTAATTGCACTTTCTGTGAATTAGAACATTCCAATAAGGCATTTTCAAGATTCTTAAGTTGGTTGCTCTCGCAATAATGGGTTGCAATTCCTGCTTTGAGAACATCTATACCTTTCAATCGTTGCCCAGTTAAAGCTAAATAATACCCTAATTTACCACCTAACCGTGGTAAAAAGTATGAGCCGCCAACATCGGGAAACAAACCTATAGCAGTTTCAGGCATAGCAAATAAAGTTCTTTCAGTTGCAACCCTATAATGTCCATGAACCGACAATCCAACTCCCCCACCCATTACTATGCCATCAATAAATGCAATGTAAGGCTTAGCATAAGTACCAATTAAACCATTCAAAATATACTCTCTACGAAAAAATTCGTGTCCCAATTTATCACCTTTCAATCCAGCCAGGACGACAGCTCTCACATCACCACCGGAACAAAACGATCTTTCACCTGAACCCTTAACCAAAATTAACATTTTCTCGTTCTCCCATTTCTGTAAAACGGGATATATCTTAGTAACCATCGACAAGTTTAAAGCATTTAAAGCTTTCGGCCTATTCAAAATTATAACCCCCTTATCTTTATGCTCTTTAAATATCACATCTTCTTCGTTCACAGTGGCTTGAGTTTTGGCTGCATCTGCCATTTTTCGTACCGAAACTGCACACAGATTTCTAAAACGGCTTAAAAACTAAAAAGGAAATTACTCATAGTCAATTACATATCACATTTTTTTATTCATACCATTGTTAAAAATTCATGTGGAACTATACTAAAAGGAACGTCATCACTGACGTAATGTGTAAATTTTGATTACAAAATTATTATGCTTTTGATAAACGAGCAAAGGTTAAATTAACAACATAAATAAATAATACTCACGTTTCTTGATTTTTAGGGTTTTTGTTATTTTTCATAGCAATACGAAGACATTCAAACTATGAGTGTGTTTGAACTACTTCAGAATTGTGAACAGGGTTGGCTTAAGATTTTATTCCATAATACGTATATAATAAATTTTATAAAGCTAAATAAATTGTAAAATATCATACTTACGAGAAATCTGCTTACGACATTTGAATTTTCTGCTAAAACTTCCATGAAACTTTTAAAATAAAGTGTTACGACGACCTTGCTTACTTGACACAGAAAGACTTGGCAGATTTGAAATTAGTAAACAGGAAATTATACGATATGAATTCAAAAATTTGTAGTATCGTAGGTAAGCTTTAAAATAAGACAAAAGACAGTCAGTCTACAATTTGGTACACTGATTTGGTAAAAATATACCAATCCCTCTATTTTTCCCTCTATTATTCATATTTTGCATTATCTTGCAAGTTACACATAAATTTATTTGAAAATAATTTACACACATAATAATACTTATATAAATTTTTTCAATGTAATTTGTATGCAAATTTATTGGGAAATTATGTAAATTTACTAGTTATTTTGTTTTTGAAATACCTATCTATAAAAATATTTCTTTTTATCTTAAATTTTTTTGTTATTTTGAAATTTTATGTAAAGAAATATTTAGTAGCTTTCATATGTCCTTACCATGCAATAATACCTATATAATAAGCAAAGGTTTTATTACTATTATTTAAGTAGTATGCGACAATGCAAGTTTCACAATTTATTATATTGTTACAAGTAAGTCCTTTTAAAAACATATAATTTTTCACAATATCATTACATATTATTACCAAATTGATAATCAACAAACACAACTTCAGTCTGAAATTTTCACGTATTTCGTTTAAAAATTCGGAAATATGTATGCGCAGTCGTTCCGAACAGTTTTGAATTTTAATTTAAATGATTTTAGTAAGCTCGATAAAATGATAAGGACCGGCAAGGCTTTAGTTTAAATAAATAAAACAATAATAAAAAAAATTATTAATGGTTTAAAGACGATGAGTAGATTAATATCTGATTATTTTCAGTTGATACCGTCATGCACCAAATAATTTACGTAATCATATTTATAAGTCTCGGAAGTGGAGAGCAACTTACTTTTCCAAAAGACTTCAAATTTGGTTTAGCCTCATCAGCATATCAAATTGAAGGCGGTTGGAATGCAAGCGGAAAAGAAGAAAATATTTGGGACCATCTAACACATTGGCATGATCTTCCAAACGGAGACATCGCGTGTGATTCATATAACTTGTGGCAAGAAGACATCCATTTACTAAAACACGCTGGAGTTGATTACTATAGATTTTCATTATCTTGGTCACGCATTTTGCCTTCAGGATTTTCTAACTACATAAACCCGGATGGAGTTCGTTACTATAACGACATAATCAATGAATTAATAAAAAATAAAATTGAACCCATGGTAACTATTTTTCATTGGGATTTACCGCAACCTTTGCAAGATTTGGGAGGTTGGCCCAATGAAGTTATTGCAAAATATTTTGAAGAATACGCAAATGTTGTTTTTAAATTGTTTGGAGATCGTGTAAAATTATGGATTACAATCAATGAACCGTCGAAAATTTGTGGAGGTGGTTATGGAGACGGAACACTAGCCCCAGGTATACATTTATCTGGAATTGCAGATTATACGTGTGGAAAGACTCTATTATTAGCTCACGCCAAAGCTTATCATCTCTATGATAAAATGTACAAACGTAAACAACAGGGTAGGTAAGAAATATTGTACGAAAATTGCTCTTTTTACCACATTGTAATGCTTAGGGACGGTGGGATTTGTGATACACAGTAATTGGGCTGAACCAAAAACTTCCTTACCTAAAGATGTGGAAGCAGCTGACAGATATATGCAAATGAGCGTAACCTTAAATTTTATATTAAAATTATATTAATTTAAACTAATAGTGTAATTTCAGCTCGGCTGGTGGGCTCATCCAATTTATTCTAAGAGTGGTGACTATCCTAAGGTAATGAAAGATCGAATTGCAATTAATAGCAAAGCCGAAAATTTCAGCGAATCGAGATTACCTTCATTTACTAAAACAGAAATTAATTTTATTCGTGGAACCAGCGATTTTTTTGGCTTAAACCATTACACTTCACGACTTGTGAGTGATGTCGTCAATTCTGTAAATGATCCGGTTTCGTATCAAAAAGACGTATCGGTTTTGTTGGAAGTTGCTCGCGATTGGAAGAGTTCTGCAGCTGCTTGGTTATACGATGTACCTTGGGGATTCCGAAAATTGTTAAACTGGATCAAACGCGAGTATAACAATCCGATGGTTTTTGTAACGGAAAATGGTTATGCAGACCATGCAGAATTACAAGATGATTCACGAATTGAATACCTTAACGTATAAACTTGTTAATTTAAAAATATTAAAATTTAATTAAAATTTTTAGGGTTACTTGGATTCCCTTATAAAAGCAATTGTTGAAGACGGATGCGACGTAAGAAGATATACTATGTGGAGTTTAATGGATAACTTGGAATGGTTGAACGGATACACGTAAAAAATTTAAATACCTATTAATATTTGGGAGCACTAAAGAAAAATTTTTAGATTGAAATTTGGGTTATACCATGTAAATTTTACGGATCCAAAAAGACCTAGACATGCTAAAGCTTCAGTCAAATATTTCAGAAATGTAATAAAAACTAGAACACTTTTAGATAATACAGCAGGAGGAAATTATGCTTAATGTTGCTTAAAAAAAACTTACAAATGTTTTTGAAGAAAAGAGAATAATGAAAATTTGTGAATTAAACACAAAAAATTAAAAAACCAGTGTTTAATATTTTTAACCCTGATATTTGATAAAATTAAAATTTAATTTTTTTAATTTTGTTGTAAATTAATTATGTATTAAATTTAGATAATTTTGGAAATCCGGGAGTTTTATTTTGTTTTTCTTCTAACTATTGGGGTTTTTTCCAAATGACTTTCAAATGTTTTTGTTTCATTGGAATACGCAATATCCTATTATTTTGTTATCCCATAAAGTGCGACAAATTATAATTAGTAGGGAGATTAGATATTAATCCTTTCCTGCAGGTTTCCACTTTAATAAGAGTTATTTTTGTATTAGTTCTAGTTTAAACGCAAGCAATTTTTGTCGTTAACTTTTAAGCCCTAATAATTATCGAAATGGTTTCAAAATGCTGTTTCTGTTTTGATTTAAGGTTCGGCTATTATACTTATGCAATTTTGACTGTGGTAAGTAAATTTTGACTTTCAATACAAACCAGCAGCTCATGACGGCTATAAAGTTCTAACATGAAAACCAGATTTATTTGCTCTTGGCTTCGCTAAAGGAAAATGTGTCCAATTGCTATATAACAGCATAAAACTAATCAAGTTTCTCAAATTCTCAAATTTTTTCCGAGCGGGACATTTTCACGTATTTTGGGGACAGCGGGACACATAGCTTCAAAACGGGACTGTCCCACTCAAAGCGGGACACACACACAAAGTTTAGAATGCTTATTTGATGTAATTAATTTATATTTTCCAATTTTAGGCTCTGCGCTTGTCGACTGTATGTTTTTCATACCTTTATGCACCTCTCATCTGTAGCAATAGCCGAGAAGTGTGCGGAATCTTTGTATCGAGCTTCGGATGGTACAATGGTTGGTTAGTTGTATCAGTTTTATTTTGCTTTGTGGCTATAGCAGGAATTATTCAGGTAATTTAATCAAAAACAGTTTTTTAAGATTTTCGTCAAATAATTATATGTTCAAATTTAATTATGCTTTAGGAACGGTCAATTATAATATACCCCTACATAGTCATCGTAATTACCGAACTAATGTTTACAACAATAAGTTTATTTATAGCCGCAATTATGGCTTCTTCGCTCTTCTTTATCGCCGTAATTGGAGTTCTATGTAAGTATACTTTACATATTTCTGTTCGTTGAGTTTAAACTGGCATAATACCTTAAGAATTTAGGAATTGGTTGCTCCCCCCCCCCCCCCCCCCCCGGTATTCTGATTTTATTTTTGTTATACAACAAGATTATTATGTCCAGTTTTACCATAAATTATAGAAATTACAGGTTGTCCCCGGATACACTTTACATTACACCTTTCTAAGAAACATTTTTAACTTTTTTTTTTTTTTATAAATTAAATCCTTCGAGACTTAGACCTTTTTAAAGCATTTTCTTTAATTTCCACCTTCACGGGGTCATAGCACAGCAAATATTGATTTTTAGTTAAAAATTGATAAGTGCTATTTTAAAGAGCCTGAAGTAATCTACAAACTAGATTTAAACCTTTTATTGCCTAAAATCAACGGTTTTCGAGTTATAAATTAAAGTAAGTAAAAAAATGTTGAAAAATTCAAGATTTTTTATATTTTGTTTATTTTAAAAACCCCTTTTAAACGAAACATTCCGGATAGGAAATTTAACGGACTACAACTTTTGTCTAGCGAAAATTTTTGAAAAACCAATCCATTCGACAGAAAATCAGAAATTAATAAATACGGCATCTACAAAACAAAAAATTGTGTCTACTAATACCAGCGTAAACCAGGTAATGAACATTTAATTGAAATTACTTAAATTATTTTTTATTTTAGGTATTACTGGTTATGACTTATTGTGTTTGATCTCTTTATACAAGAAAATTAAAAAGACGGAATGTGCAGTTTACCTTCTGGGAAATTCTAATCACGATATAATATAAAATTTAAATTATATAAAATCATTACGTACGTGATTTATAAAATAAGTCTATGTAACATACATAATATATCATAAATATTTCATCATCCTGCTATGTGGGGTTTAACATTTTGAAGTCAAAATGGAAATTCTACTGTTGCAATTTATTGTATATTTTTTGTGATTTTAGATTGTTCAATATAAAAAAAAAATTGTATTTCCATCAAACCATAAAGACTCTTTACATAGAAATATAGTTTTTTTTCAGTTTACATTTTCACAGAGGGGGCCGGCAAGAATATTTTTAAATACAACATGGTTACCTCTTTGAATAGGACCGTCTTCAGAATATTTCTGTCTATGAACTAGTAGGTGGTATAGCAAAGTAAAAAAAAGGCCATAAAACTAAAGTAAGGAAGGGGATTTACATACATATAAAATGCGTTAAAAATTCGCTTTTTATTTCAGAATTTTAATTTAAAAATAAGCAGTAACTGACTCGGCTGGTGCTACGATACTGTTGGCCGAATTGGTTTGGCGCCGAGTCGGCCAGTACCAAATTGACAGCTTCGAGTTGTCTCATCCCATATAGCTAGCAATAATCGCATTTCTAAAATTGTTTTAAATATTTTGAAATACATAACTGTTTTTGTTTATTCGGATACAATCTCTTGATAAAAAAATTGACAATTTATTTATATTCTGTTAAAACTGCTATAATATACTCCCAAAAACATTTCTTCTTTATTAAGTGTACCATAAAATGTTACGGCATACAATCAATTGAAGGAGGCTGGAGTGCAAGCGGTAAGTTATTTGGATAATGTGGATACACAGCTGATTGCTTTTCTAAGGAACATTTGTGTGATTTTTGCTAATGTAAATGAGCAATCGTGGATGCAGTTTTATGTCGTACCCAGTGGTCACTGTGGAAACTCTGAACAGTTTAGTTTATTGAAATGTCAGAGAAAATCATATTATTGTATCGAGGAATAAAATTAAATTGTGATTGAAGCGATGAGATTATAAAAGGAAATTAATAATTTTTCAATAGTAAATACAACACAAATAAGGTACTTTATCTACCTTTCCTGTTAGAATGCTACTTTATCTCCTCTTGCGGTTAAAGTGTCACTTGTTCTGTTATTTTCAATCAATCAAACCGCACTTTAACATTTGCTAAAGAAAAAATTACAATTATTACCGTTATTATCTATAATTATTAAAGAAAACGTTATCAGTGAAAATATAACATAAAAGTGGAGCCGAAAGATTTGGGATTGTTGTTAAAAGGAGTAAACATTTTATAAACAAATCTTAAGGTCTTTGACCCAATGAATTTTGCTGAATTGGTGTTTCCACGAAAACATTACCCGATTTGCTACCAAGCCATAATACAATTTTCAATGCACCAAAATTTCTCCACCCCAAGAAAAATTCTCTAGTGCTAAGTATTTTCCTGGGTCAATAACCCAAGTATATTAATAGCAATAGATTCCACAATTAAATTAAAAAACCATTGCAATAATAACACGGTAACCGTTAGAATAATTTTAATTGTTAGAATTTTGACCCGACATAGCTATATCTATTTAGATGACTAATGAGGAAGCAGTTGATACAAAATACATTAATCTTTATGATAAAGAAACCAACAATATATTTTGTGTAAACATTACCATGCAATACAATATCACACCATTCAACAACAAAGAATCGTTTCAGTTAAAAGGGTAGCATTATTGAATTAAAAAAATTATTTTTAATTTATTGCAAGTACAGCATTGGTAACAAAATGTTACGGTATATTACCTTCGGCTTAACATTGATAAGCTTATCAAACGGAGGACAACTAACTTTCCCCAAATATTTTAAATTTGGTTTGGCCACGGCTTCGTATCAAATCGAAGGAGGCTGGAACGCAAGCGGTAAGTTATTAAAATTAAATAATATATTACTTTGCGCACTAGTACCATAAATAACTATTTACGTAACTTCGTAATAAAAAAAATGTAATTTTAGGCAAAGGTGAAAACATTTGGGATCGTTTAACCCATTGGCACCCTACGTGGGTGAAAGACCATTCCACTGGAGACATTGCATGCGATTCTTATCATTTGTGGAGACAGGACATTGGCATGCTAAATTATTCTGGAGTCGATTACTACAGATTTTCGTTATCTTGGTCGCGCATTTTACCATCAGGGTTTTCTAACTATATAAATCCCGATGGAGTTCGTTACTATAACAACATTATCAATGAATTATTAAGAAATAAAATAGAACCAATGGTGACCCTTTTCCATTGGGATTTACCACAACCTTTGGAGGATCTGGGAGGTTGGCCAAATAAAATTATTGCAAATCATTTTGAAGATTACGCAAATGTTGTTTTTAAATTGTTTGGAGATCGTGTGAAATTATGGATTACGATCAACGAACCGCCGGAAATTTGTGGAGGTGGTTATGGAGACGGAACACAAGCCCCAGGTATCCATTCATCTGGAATTGCAGATTATATGTGCGGCAGGACTGTACTATTAGCTCACGCAAAAGCTTATCATCTCTACAATCAAGTTTACAGGTATAAACAAAACGGTAATATTTTATTAATATTTTAAAAGAATCACTTTTTTTAAATTAATTTTGAATTGCTAGGTAAGGTAGGAATTGTGATCGACAGTCAGTGGGTTGAACCAAAAACAACCTTGCCTAAAGATGTGGAAGCAGCTGAGAGGTCTCTACAAATGAATGTAAATCTAAATTTACGAAAAAAATTAGTCAGTCAACTAACAGATATTTTCAGCTCGGCTGGTGGGCTCATCCGATTTATTCAAGAAGTGGCAACTATCCTCAGATAATGATCGACCGAATTGGAAATATTAGTAAAGCTGAGAACTTTAGCGTATCAAGGTTACCTCCACTTAGTAACACGGAAATTAATTTTATTCGTGGGACTAGCGATTTCTTTGGCTTAAACCATTATACTACACGACTTGCGAGTGATATCACCATTCCTGCAAATTCTTCAGTTTCGTATTATAAAGACGTGTCGGTTTTGTTAGAAGTTGGTCACGATTGGAAGACTTCCGCAGCCTCTTGGTTGTACGACGTGCCTTGGGGGTTACGCAAATTATTGAACTGGATTAAACGCGAGTATAACAATCCGGTTGTTTTTGTAACGGAGAATGGCTATGCAGATCATGGAGAGCTACAAGATAACTCACGAATTGAATACTATCAAGTATAGAATTGTCAGCTTAAGATATTAAAAATTAAATTAAAATATTTTAGGGATACTTAGATTCGGTTTTGAAAGCAGTTGTTGTAGATGGATGCGATGTCAGAGGATATACTGCTTGGAGTTTAATGGACAACATGGAATGGATGGACGGATACACGTAATAATTCAAAAATTAATATAATTCAGGTACTAAAGAAAAATTTTTAGATTGAAATTTGGGCTATACCATGTAAATTTCACCGATCCAAATAGACCTAGGAAGGCTAAAGCTTCTTTGGAATATTACAAAAATGTTATAAAAACCAGAATGCTTGCCGATAAAGAAGCAGAAGTAGAATTAGCATAAGTTCAGAAAGACATATTGTTTTTCCAGCTTGTAAATTTTTAAATTTTAAGTTTATATTTACTTTTATTTTAAAGTAAAGTTGATTTTATATTTTTTTGTTGTTCCCATTTCCCTTACTATAATTGGAAATTTGAAAATTTTATTTTAATTTAAGCACTAAATAAATGCTGACATTCAGAAAAAGTTATAAAAAATGCATACAAACTTGAGGTTTTAACGGCAAAGAACGACTTTTTGATAGCTTTTTTCATTATTTATAAAAGATCTTAGCTCAGTTTAATACTTAAATAAAAATTATATTAATATTAGGTAGTTAAATAAAAAGTTTTAATGACTTTTTTATGCACTCAAATCTTAATAAAAAAGTTTTAATTACTTTGTAGGCATCTAATGTACGAATTAATTTTAACTTAATATTGCTAATTATTTTATTACACCAATCATAAAATGCATTTAAGATAAAACCTTCATAATTTGATAAACTTGAATAATTTAAACTAGAAAGAAGATTTGAGTGGATTCAATGCTTGATTTCATCCTTTCGCAACAGATGGAGCTTCCTGTTTAGCTCCTTATGTTTTTAATTTTCTCAGGATCAATTCATCAATCTCCATGAGAAAATTATTTTCAAGCAAAATAATCCTTCGGTTAAGGATAACCAAAGGATAGATTTCGTGTTAAATACGATTCGTTAAAAAACAGAAGTAAAAAAAAAAGTTTTATATAAAAAAATTGTTTTTTATGTTATAAATAATTCATAAGATAATTATTTCAAAATATGATAAAAACAGTAGTTCTGTGCTTCTATTGTAACACTCTTGAAGTTGTTTACCACATTCCAGTGTTATTGTAGCTATTACATTGTATTTAATTTAAAACTTCGCGGAAATTACTGAATTTCACAATATTATTGTTAAGTTCGAAACTATGTATTGTAAATTTCTAGTTCTGTTCTTTGCTACGGTTTTAAAGGCAAACTGTGAAGATGCGGATTATTTTCCCGATGATTTTAAATTTGGAGTTGCTACTGCATCCTATCAAATTGAAGGTGGCTGGAATGCCGATGGTAAATCATTGATATCTTATTAAAATTTTCTAAATTGAACTTACATTGTTTATTACAGGAAAGGGAGAAAACATTTGGGACGTAATATCCCACACAACTCCAAACTGGACCAAAGATTCAGAAAATGGCGATATTGCTTGTGATTCCTACAATCTGTGGAAGCAAGATGTCGCAATGGTAAAAAACCTTGGAGTAGACTACTATCGTTTTTCATTATCTTGGTCAAGATTGCTGCCAACTGGCCATTCCAATTACCTCAACCCACATGGAGTCCGTTACTACAACTCTCTCATAGATGAATTATTAAAAAACAGCATCGAACCCATTGTCACTTTATATCACTGGGACTTACCCCGACCTTTACAAAATTTGGGAGGATGGGCTAATTTGGAAATTGCTGACTGTTTTGAAAATTATGCAAACATTGCGTTTACATTATTTGGTGATCGGGTTAAGAAATGGATTACGATAAACGAACCATTTGAAGTATGCCAAGGTGGATATGGAGTTGGACGAAGAGCACCTTTTATAAAAGAAAGTGGAATAGCCGACTACATGTGTGGCAAAACTATTTTGATTGCACACGCCAAAGCCTATCGAAACTATCAGAAATATTTTAAAGCTTTCCAAAATGGTAGCTAAAAAGTATTTCTAAATTATTTTTTTGATAATAATAATTTTAGGAACGCTCGGTTTATCTGTTAGTGCTCATTGGCTGGAACCCAAAACGGAATCAATAGTAGATATAGTGGCAGCTGAGCGTGTTCGACAAATAACTGTAAGTGCACGAAGAAATTTAACATATTTACAATTATTGAAATTTTTAGATCGGCTGGTGGTTACACCCAATTCTATCAAAAACTGGCGATTATCCTCAAATCATGATAGATCAAATTGCCAATATTAGCCTTAGCGAAAATTATACAAAATCGCGTTTGCCTGAACTCAATGTGGATGAAATAGAGTTAATTAGGGGAAGTTATGATTTTTTGGGCTTGAACCATTACACAACTAAGTTAATAAGTCACAAAAATATATCGGCAGAAGATCCCACGTCTATTGCTAAAGATACCTCAGTTTCACTAGAAGCGGACCCAAAGTGGCCCAAAACTGTAGCCAGTTGGATGAATCCCGTTCCTTGGGGATTTCGCAAATTGTTAATCTGGCTTAAAAATGAATACGATAATCCACCAATTTACATCACCGAAAATGGGATTGGAGATTCTGGTGGTTTAATGGATCACGATAGAGTAAATTTTTATAAGGTTTATCTTTGCAATTAATTACTTTACAAGAATTTGTATTATTTTTTTCCAATTTTAGGATTATCTGCAGGCATTATTGGATGCTATCCACTTGGACCGATGTAACATAAAAATGTATTTAGCTTGGAGTTTAATGGATAATATGGAGTGGGACGATGGATACACGTAATAATAATTAATCATTAATTTTTGATTATATTAGATAATAAAATTTATTTCAGAATCAAATTTGGACTTTACCAGGTTAATTTTACTGACCCCAACCGAACAAGAACTATAAAAGAGTCGGGAAATTACTATAAACGTGTGGTTCAAACCAGGAAACTTAATAGCGATTAGAATTTATTGGATTATGTAAATAAATTATTGATTTTTGAACTTACGCTGCAAAATACAAAAAATACTAAATTTAAGCAGTTTAAATGCGATAAATATTGGCGAATAAGGAAGTTATTACAACTTCCCATAATGTAGATTTTGTTTCAATAGTTCAAGCTGAGTTCAGCTTAAACGAATTTCACATTTAGAAATTTTAATAACAAATCAGGTCGAACACATTGCCATCTTAGCTTTTTTTTCGTGTAGTTTCGTCTAATATTCTCTCAGTTTTTAATTTCCAGCAGAATTTCAGGATTGAGTAATTCCGATAAGATCAAATAATGATGATTTATATAACTTTTAAATGGTCGATTTAAGATTATAATATAAATATTAAATCTATAAATAATTAATATTAATTATATTTTAATTAAAATTTTGCAAGCGATGTACTTACGATATTGAAATATGATACCTTTTTTCTAACAAAAATATTTAATCTTGAGGAGATAGGCTGTGTCCAAGGTGTTAGGGCAGCAAAAAGTATTTAATCAAAAATCCACTTATTATCAAATTGTTATTTCCTATCAAAAAAAGAAATCAAATGGCAGTCTTCTGCGATTTCCATAAAAACCACTTTTGCTTTCGAACCCAAGCTTTCGGACCTGTGATCTAAATGTATAAAGCTAGCTGCTTCGGATTATAAAATATTTTGAAATTTAATCCACGGTTAATCATTTGAAAAAATGACAATTTCGTTCTATAAAAGAAGTCTGGATCCATGATAAATAATATGTTCTTTATAACCACACTATATAACTCGAATTCGAAACAATTAATTTATACTTTAAGTTCCAATCGTCGAAAATGTTTACTTCTTATTGAGTTACATTATTTGGGCATAATATTGATTTATTGGCTTCGTTTTTCAAGATTTTTAGTGTATTTTATTATTTATTCATCGAAATTTTATCTAGCCCGTTTTGGACGTTTAAAGTTTTTCAGTTCTAAATGTATTTAAAATCCCAACGAGCAGTAATATTAAAAGTAATATAAGAAATTGTACCTTCTTATAATTTTATTTTTAATTAAACTGTTACCGCACCTTTTATTAATACAAGAAAAGTTTTGTGAAACTAAATAAGTTTAAAATTTTTTAAATTAATATTAGATATTTTCAGATTCGGTTTATTTTACAAACTAAAGTTTGTGCGGTATACAAGCCAGATATAGAGGATGGTTTTCCAGAAACGATTGTTTTATTTAGGATCAATCAATGGCCTAGTTTACACCGAGAATTTAGACAAAGACCATATTTTCAAGTCAGGTGAGGTTGACTATTTCGTTGATTCTCAGTTAGATAGGTAAATAATAAACAATAGAAAATAGATGGTGCTATATTCCACCTATAGGAGATAGCTATATCTTAAAGTTTGACGACTTCCATTGGAGAGTTCTAAACGACAGCATAGGAAACCATTGAGAGGACACCTCAAATGAAGATTTGGATATTCACCTGGACGTATTAGAAAATAAAGTGTGTTTTTAAACTTTGATATCTGCAAATATGCATAAAATCATAATTCCACCTCTCGCTTGGCATCATGTAATTACATCAACAACAAATCCGCCGACGGTAAATACGCCGACAAGTAATTACGCCGACAGGTAATCCTGCCGACGGCTTTAACGCCGACAACATTTACGCTGACGGCTAATTACCCAGACAATAATAAATTATAAATAAATTTTAAAATAACTTAACGAACAATAATTCAATTTTAATTTAAGAAAATTGTCGAAATGAATAATTATCAAACGCTTAAGATATTTGCAAAATGAAACTTTTAGACCCTGCGCCGCCTTTTTGAAGCCGCTATCTTAACGAGGGAACATATTAACTTAAAGCATAATTGTTAGTTTAAAAGATTAAAATATGGAAAGAAATCGTCCTTTCAAATGGACGAAGCTTTAAGGTTTCAAAGAAGAGAGACTTCTTATCTGATACAGCTTCTTACATACGGAAGCAGTACCATCAGATGTTAAGTTTATCTTATCAGCAAAAGGGCTCAAAGTGGGGTGGAGAATAACCCTAGGGTTCCAAAAAAGGGGACATAGTCGTGTGATATTTATATGCACCTAGGTGTATGAAAGTTTTTTTTATGTATTAGGAATTTAAATTGGTTTTTAATAAATTGTTAAAAAGGTTAAATTTCGAAATATTCGAAGCCCTGTGATATTTGCGTGTGAAGATAGGAACTGGAATAGATGCCAAAATCCCCCAGGAAATATAATAAAAAATTGAATATCCAATAATTTGGCAACAAAATTGAATTTAAAGTTTAGATTTTTTGCATATTATAAAGTACATGGATAGCTGTTGTGTAATTCAAATCAAAGATCTGGCTTTTTCTAAATTTGTCATTTTCGAGTTCGGTAGTCCCCCAGGCATGTTTTTAATCACAGGAGAGGTTCAAAGATTCACTGTCTAAGTAAATACGTAATTTTAGAGTGCAATTTATGTCCAGCAATACCAACATAAAATAAAACCCTTTCAGTCTTTGTTTTCTTACCCAAATTTTTGAATTTTTCATACATTTTAATGTTCATATTCTTGCGAAGTTCGCTGTTCTGAAGGTTTGAGTAGTTTTAGTTATCTCTTTAGCAAAAACTAACTTGTAAAAAAAGTTTTACGTATAATGGTAAAATATTTTTTTAAATGTTTGTAACCCTCCTGCCACCCCCCCTTTGTATAATTGTGCATATTACAATTTTTTATTTATTATTACGATAAATTTCTTCCTTTCTTTTAACTTTTTTAAATCTTTTCTTTTCGAATTGTTCTTTATGTTTCAACTATCATCTCTTTAACCTACACTTTTATTAATTTCCAACCTTCCAACATTTTCCAACATGAAGAACAGGTTGTCCTGATGAGAGCTGATAGACCGAAGCAAACAATATTATTTAGTACACGAGAGATATGAAATAGCTATCTCCAAGCATACATATACTAACTACACAATTACATTTTTGATGAATACTCTAGATAGTTAGACAAACTTCACAAGTAAATTACACACAATGTGGTTTATTACAAATTTGCACTATTGGGGTTTACTTACTCCAAATTTTGTTAGTCTTAAGTGGTTACACTTACTAACTACTTTGAGAAGTGTGCTAAAATTGCGTTTGAATTATTTGGTAATTGCGTTAAGTCGTGAATTACTTTAAGGGATGCTCTTAAAACGTGGGCCATAAGTTACAGCAGTTGTTGTTCCTAAGCATAAACTGTGAGGACTTAGTTAAGGTGTAGATACTGTGCAGAAAATGTTTATAAAGTTGGATGCACACTGATGCGTTGAGATGTTTTCTCTCTCGGCGTCCGAGTGCTATCTGTTTGGAAAGCTTTTTAAATTATTGCTCGTAATTTGAACTAAAAGATAAATCGCAGTTAACATTAATTTAGTATCAGTAAATTGATTACAAATAATGAATTAATAATAAACGCGTCACGTTATAAGTTCACTCGATGTTGTAACGATTTCGTGAACGTTGTAGTAAATTTAAATAATTGACCAAGAAAAAATTAAAAAACGCAAAGTTTTTACTTCAGTAAAATACCTATATAATTACTATTTATAGTAAAACGCGAAAAATTAACCTAGTTATTGACTTTTATAACAGTTTATAGTGGCACAGAAATTTTTAACAGGGCGTGTGCTGGTGTGTTATACTATACATTGTAGTTAGTAGTATGTCAGATACTCAGATGGGATATGAAAATGAAATGCACCCACCCACCCCTTATTGAGGGCGCGAGCCGCACGCCGTGCCCCACGCGGAGCGAGTAGTTTTAGTGTAGGCTTGGGGCGCGCTCATCTTCAACAAACTGACAAGAGTTTTGTGGATGTTTGATTTGATAATAGTGTGGCTCAAAATTTAAGACTGATCACAACTCATTTTTTACTCTTCGCATCGGCGCTACCGACCGGTTCAAAATTTTCCGAAAGTGGCTGTTTTGTTTCCGATTTCGAAAATTACAAAAATGCAACAATAGCACGATATGACGAAGTGATCTTTGGATCAAATAAACATTACTGATTATGTGCTACTTCATTTAGATTTTTTCCGAATATCACTTCAATCAAAATTTATAGTCAGAATACAAAGTTTAAAGCTGTGATTTATCGGTGTTTCAAGTGATAAGACAATACCCAAAAAAATTATAAACAATGTGTTGGAAATTGTTGATTTTGTGCGTTCAGTTTCAAACTTTAGTATCCCTTAGCCGATTTCCTGTGCACAGTGAGACAAATAGAACGAAACTTAAATCAAAATTTACCATAGACGAACTTTTAATTAATACTTATGTACCCAAGACTTCAAACGACGTGGATATAGATCCCTGCAAAGCTGGTAAGTATGTTCCGTCACGAAAATTTTCCAAAAATAATATTTCGCGATGGATGCTATTCGAATCTGTCAACATCCAATAGTTGATTATTAAAACCTAACTCCGGGCTATTATTATCTCAAAATGAGATACGTTCCCTAAAACGCAATCTTCCAAGAAGTTGTTCCAAAGTCGTTAAAGATTAAAATTTTACCCCTTTTCATCGCCTTACCAGTAAAACACTCCAATTTAAAATTAATTAACTGTTTAACGGCTTTTAAATTACGCACACATGTTATGACGAGAATCCAAATTTTATGCAGTATCGAGTCAAAATTCAAATTCATCCTAATTAAAACGTTTGTTTATTGTTGAGTTGGCTAATTGCGACAAATTAGAAAACGCGTCAATAAGTCTGACAAAATTTAATACAATTAGCAGCTCGTTATGATAGCAATATCTAGCTGGAGCAGCTCTTTGAGCGTTCATGTATGTGCATGCATCAAAAGGGGAGAATTATTGTTAACAATAATTTATGTTCACATTTAAAGGCCTGTCCATTGTTCGAAGGAAAATTAAATCCAATGGATTTTAAATGACATGCAGTCGTAAGGTTTATTGATTGCGAATTGTGACAGATAATGATGAAGCCTTGCGAAACTATTGGGCTGGATTAAAAACTTGGTCATCTCTACTTTTATTTTAATTTCAATGACTTCAAATATCTTTCAATGTAGTTTCGAATAGCAATTTATTTAATAAAACTTTCCCCAACAAACTTTACTTTTGAACAACTACAAACTTCTGAAACTGTTAAACATCAGTGGCGTGTAGAGCCAAATAGAAGCTTTGTTTTGTTTACTCAAATGACAATGTTTTAAAACATCAATAAGCTAAATTATATTCTATAGCTGTGATGATGCCAGTTGCTGCACTAAATAGCATAATTAAAGGTACAAGGAAGCTGCTAAAAGTTTTGCCAAAACTTTGACTGGAGCTTTTTGATTCAGGTTCCCACGATCATTATTACAAATTAGTCTTTTCAATAGCTATAATGATGGGACCCTTATTAGTGGCGCTCCAACTTCAACCTTCCAATAAAAAATATAAAAATTATTTGAAGGTTCCACTTAATTCATATTGAGAAAATGCAGCCAGTACCTGAAATTTAAGTTATTCAAATTAGCTGGAGATGGACGAAAATGGGCGTGATTTCATTTTAAAATTGTTTAGGATGAGCAATAAAATCTTTGAACCTTTTTTTCATTAAATCGACTTCTTTTCTTCTTCTTTTATCGCTATTAAGTCTTCCTCAATGGAAAACGTCAGAAATGAAGATATGAAAGTTCAGAGTTTAATATTCATCATAAAAATTGTGTATACGCAGATTACACCTCGGCGGTTTGCCATTGTCTTCCAGCAATAAAACAGAGTTACAGACATATTCAACTATTTTCTAAAAGAAAAAGACCCAGAGTTGAATCTTAGCTAAATGTAAGATTCAACAAAAACAGCGTTCATTTCTATTGCCTCCAGACGAAAAAACGTGAGATATAAAGCTTTCTAACTTGAACTTGAGTCGAATTGGGTATTTTGTTCTCTGTCTTCAGCTTAGCTGAGTGGAACAAGAACTTTGATCTAACCGTCTTCCATCAGCAGGCAATGGTAAACCACCAATATAATCCGGTTGAAACCCCTACTCTGGATTGTAGTTTTTCCGTACATGTATGTGTGTAAAGCAGTTACAAACAAACTTACTCGAGAAATATCCTGAGATAGCAAATGGACATTTTAATGATTATCAAGTAGTTAGTTTTCAAGTTATCACAAATAAAATACACTGTAGGTATTATAATCGTATTGAAACTACGTATCAATTGAATTTTCACTGCTGGAGAAATGTTGCCCAACATCCGGCGTTGTTAACACCAACGATCCGGTCAAGCAACTACCTAAATAAACATGTTGTTGCTGTGTAACTTTTTTGTAAAAGGTGTCAAAGAGCGGATAGGCAACGATAATAAGCTTTGATCGCCGATAACCTCCGCCAAAGATCTTCTGGTCTGCAAACCGGCCTGACCAAAAGCAAAACTGATTTGACCTTAAGTGTTGCCAGTTATCAACCGGTCCGGTTAGGTTCAAATCAGGTCATCATAGTTTGCCAGGATGCAACGATACAACCTGGCAAGATGCAATGTGAAAAAATTATTTTAATTATTATAATTTTTTTCAAGTGATGAAATAGCAAATTAAACAATTTATACCTAAAAATGCAACTTTTTGTGCAAATCACGTTAACTCCTATTTATTACAAATATTTAACAAAACAATGACAAAGATTTAATGCAAAACTTGATGTAAACTGACAACAATTTATAAAGATTACCAAAATGCCATTTAAGATCACAAGTTAAGCCCATAAGTTTAATGGCTGGGCCACCTTTAAAGCCTTTCATTTAGGGATCGAATTACTTCTCGAAATAATTTAAATCCCATATTAAATTAAACATAATTTATTTAATTTAAATGCTTGTTCACAAATAATTTGCTGCCAAATTAAACGTTAATTGAAAATTTACAAAATATTACGAGTTATGCAAATTTAACAAACTAGAAAACATTTTCAATGAAATTAATTAGACCACCAAATAGAACATCATACACACACGCCATTGCAATTTTATTTACCAAACTTTAATTTGAATTTTATGAATGCTAATTAGGGCGGACGTAGCACCCGTTAAAATATCATAAAATGAAAATGGCACGTAAAATTAACGTGCATATCACTAATCTACTAAAATTTTACGCTTTGCAAAAATTATTTTTTAAGCTAATTACGCTTTACGATTCATCAAAACTGTAAGCGTGCTTTAAATATTTATTTATTAGTAAATTGTGCAATACCTCAAAATAATAACAAAGAAGTAACTTTTCCTTGAAAAGTTATAGTTGATAACTCTTAACCCCTTCTGATGCACTTATCTAATGTTAACATGACGTCATACTTTGGCTGATAATAACGTTAATTAAAAATTATCACAATGGCAGGTTTAATGAATTTCGGAAAAAACAACTTTGGATTACAGAAAACAGGGGTCCAAAAATTTTTTGGCCAAAGGAAAACTCTGGTTTCTTGTATTCTATCGCAAGTATTAAATAGAAATCAATTGCGAAATAATGCAATAATTAAATGACCCAATTACCATTAATTGTGCATTGCATACAACCCATCCTATGAGTTTTACACCAATTAAATCATACATTGATTTTAAGTGATTGGGCATAGTATACATGATACACCTATTACGCAATTATTTCCACTGCATTGTGCAAATATTGTTAAATTTTATGTTATAGCCCATTTTCCAGTTAAATTGGCCATTATCGTCGAATCTGTCCAATACCGACTAAAATAATTCCGCTAGCTAAATATTAATTCAATTTCTTTTCTAGCTGAATTTCTTGGTGACATTGCAATCCCAGGCGAGCCCAAATACGAAAAGAGCCACTTCCAGCAACACGAAGTCGAGCAATACAAAAAAGACGTGCTAGAAGGTTTACAAGTGGAAGAAGAAGGTTTAACAGACTTACTTAGAAAAAAAACCAAACAGTTATCACCTATTACTGCTACAACTAAAAGTTATAATGATCCAATCGATGCTACGATTGTTAAAAGTTCCTTTAAAAACCAACAAATTCTTCAGGCGGGAAGCGGTAATAACAAGAAAACTTCAGCACAATTCAACTCCGACTTAGAAGAATTAAGCAATAAAACAAAATCGAGATCAAAGCACAGAAAACGACATATTCCCACAAGAAATTCAAAGCATGGAAGAAAAAATCATCATAAAAAATCGAGGTAAATTTTTCATTTGTATAGAAAATGAGTAAATGAAAAGCACCGGACAAGGCAACGTCGAAAAAGTAATTTAGTGCTTGCGAACACCCCACACGAAAAGTTTACAGTCTGCAACTTCGTCTAGACGCATTTTAATTTCCCCATATTCTGAAGTTGAAACTTGGACTATAATTTATAAGCATAATAGGTATATTTGTTTCAGTTCAACAGTGCCAAAACAAGTCTACAATTTTGAATCAAAAGCAAATGATGAACGGCCGACTCATGAATTCGAACCAAATTTTGATTTTAAACAAAAAAGAAGTTTAAGTTCCGCCTCTTCTAATTTGTATAAGCTTCACGGTAAAACAACAAATCGACGAGTAACAAGAGCAGCCACTGCAAGGCCCGAAAGAATTTGGGATTACGGGGTCATTCCATATGAAATAGATGCGAATTTCAGTGGGGCTCATAAGGCGCTGTTCAAACAAGCGATGAAGCATTGGGAAAATTTCACCTGCATAAAATTTGTTGAACGAGATTCCATGGAACACCCAAACTACATTTTGTTTACCGAAAGACCCTGCGGGTGAGTAAAAAGCTTATAATTAAGTTTATCGTGTTGTCATGGATATTTTCAGGTGTTGCTCCTTCGTAGGCAAGAGAGGAAATGGAGTGCAAGCTATTAGTATTGGTAAAAATTGTGATAAATTTGGAATTGTTGTTCACGAATTGGGACATGTTGTTGGATTTTGGCACGAACATACCCGTCCAGATCGTGACCGGCATGTGCTCATTTTTAGAGAAAATATAATGAACGGTAAGATTTTCTTTTAAAGTTAAGTTCAAATAGAGTCACAAATACAAAATTGATTGCACACCAATCCACAATATCTAAAGAAAGAATATGTCACAAGATAAGAAATATTGCTAGTTATGATAACATGGCATAAATTTATAATCAAATTTGATAAATGAAAAAATCGAAATTTCTTCTTGTCGGTCAAATCTTTACTCAACTTGACATGCAGGTCAAAGTCACGACGAACATCGCTACTACGTTTGCTGATTTTTATAAAAGCCGGAAGTTTTTAGTGCGAGCAACACTTCTGACGAATGGAAGACTCCTAGCGGGTCTTGAATAGCTTATTTTTGCTTTACAGATCATTTTTCCCAACCAAACTACATGCAGTTTCCGTTCATCATGCGTTGGGTGCACTTTTTATCAGAAAGTGTTTGTTTGCCTTTCAAGTGATCTAAAACCTGCTTGGCCTGAAGTTATCCAGAAAGTCTCGGAGAACTATCTTAATGGGCATGACGGCGACTTTTGCTCCTTTATAGGCTTAATAGGCGCTAGGTACTATAAATTAAACCAAAGAAGAAAAGAAGGCCCAATAAATTGTGACAACACAAATAGAAAAATAGATGGATTACATGTTATTTCAATTTATTATTTCCAATAAATAATAAAACAAAACAAGGACCATTAACCTATAGCTGAAGGCTACGCGATAAAATTTATGAAATTTATTTTTAACTATCTTAGTTTTATTCCATTCTGTCGAATACCAATTGCTTTTCTCTTTCTACACTCTCAAAAATTTCCTTTAATTAATTTACATTTTTATTTTAGGTCAAGAATACAATTTCAACAAATTAACGGACGAAGAAGTGAACTCTATGGGGCTAACTTACGATTATGATTCCATAATGCACTACGCCCGAAACACTTTTTCAAAGGGAACATATTTAGACACAATTTTACCAATCGATGTTCCCGGTAGGAAACGTCCCGAAATTGGCCAGCGTATTAGATTAAGTGAAGGCGATATTGCTCAAACCAAACTTTTGTACAAATGCCCAAGTAAAGATAACAACCGAAAATATTCCAAAATTTCAATCTTTATTGTTTTCAGAATGTGGACGAACGTTTCAAGCAAATTCAGCAAATTTTTCGTCCCCATCGTATGTTGGCAAGAAAGGACCGGACGATGGTGAGCGATGTGAATGGAGAATAACGGCTACACACGGAGAACGAATTGTTTTGAACATAACAGAGTTGGATATTCACAAAAGCCCGGATTGCCGTACGGATTATGTTGAAATTCGAGATGGATATTGGCACAAATCCGAAATTTTAGGGAAATTTTGCGGAAGCGTCAGAACTTCCCAAGTTGTATCTTCCACTGGTAGTAGAATGCTGGTCACTTATGTGTCCAAAACTCCAAGCGGGTTTAAAGGATTCATTGCGCACTACGAAGGTATAGTATTCTTATTTGACCAACATTTGTTATAATAAAAACATTACAGCTGTATGTGGAGGAGAGCTAAGTATAGAAACTGGTGGTCATCTGGAATCTCCAAACTACCCAGAAGATTACCAGCCAAGCAAGGAATGTATATGGAAAATAACTGTTCCAAACGACTACCAAGTCGCACTGAAGTTCCAATCCTTCGAAGTGGAAAACCACGACAACTGCGTGTACGATTACGTGGAAATCCGTGATGGTTTAACAATGGATAGCCGTTTGATAGGAGTTTTCTGTGGTTACAAAGTTCCGGCAGACATCCGTTCTTCGTCTAACAACCTTCTTATAAAATTTGTTTCCGACGCCTCCGTTCAGAAATCTGGTTTCTCGGCGACGTTCATCAAAGAATTTGATGAATGTAATATGATCGATCACGGGTGTGCTCAGGAATGCATCAACACGTTGGGAGGATACGAATGTTCTTGTAAGATTGGATACGAGTTACACTCGGACGGAAAACATTGCGAAGGTGATATTGAAATTTGTATTTATGTAATTAGTTTGGAAAATTTTCAGATGCCTGCGGTGGAATTATTGAGGATCCAAACGGAACGATAACTTCGCCATCATTTCCGGACTTGTACCCATCTAATAAAAATTGTGTTTGGGAAATTATAGCTTTACCACAGTACAGGATAACGTTGAATTTCACCCATTTTGATTTGGAAGGAAATAATATGCACCAACAGCAGTGCGATTACGATAGAATAGAAGTTCATAGTAAAGCTGGCGACGATAGGCTTAGCAAGCATGGAGTTTTTTGTGGAACAAGACCGCCTTTTCCCATAACTTCAGAGAGCAATGCTTTGAGAATTACGTTCACGTCTGATGCGAGTATGCAAAAGACAGGATTTGCAGCTGTATTTTTTACGGGTGATTATGGTAGCTTGATTTTTATACGTTAAAAATAATTTTATTTTAGATATGGACGAATGTGCGGTTAACAACGGGGGTTGTCAGCATGAATGCATGAATACTTTAGGCTCTTATGTTTGTACCTGTCATAACGGATTTACGTTACACGAAAACGGAAGGGACTGTAAAGAAGGGGGATGTAAATATACCATAACAGCTCCTTATGGGGAAATATCAAGCCCAAACTACCCGGAACAGTATCCGGGGAAGAAAGATTGTGTCTGGCATTTTAGTACAACTCCTGGTCATAGAATTAAAGTCATGTTTATGGCTTTCGAAGTGGAGCCTCACCAAGAGTGTTCCTATGATCATATTGTGTTTTACGATGGAGATTCACCGGAATCGAGGACGCTCGGACGATTTTGCGGTTCTAAATTACCCCATCCGATTGTAGCTTCCGGAAACCAATTATTCTTAGTTTTTAAATCAGACGTGTCGATTCAAAGGAAAGGTTTTCTTGCAACTCACGCTACAGTTTGCGGTGGCCATTTAATAGCTACCCTGGAGAGGAAGCATTTTTATTCGCATTCGAAATACGGTAGTTCTAGTTATGATAATAGAGCAGATTGCGATTGGACGATTGAAGCGCCGCCTGGTTACAATGTAAATTTAATTTTCGTTACGTTTGATCTGGAAGATGAAAGAGATTGTGGGTACGATTACATCGAAGTGTTCAATGGTTTGGATGCCAGCGGCTATTCTTATGGAAAATACTGCGGAAATACGGTAAATTTATGATGAGCTTAGGTTTTGTCGCTACTCTACAATTTATGATTTGTAATGTTTTCAGAAACCAGGTGATATTGTGTCGATGAACGAAGCCCTGTTAATTAGATTTAAAACCGACGATACTTTGGTTAGTAAAGGATTTAGCATTGCGTATGAAGCAATTGAGCCTTACGGAAGTGAGGAAGAAATGTAGAAAACTGCTTAATCGTGCTTTCAGCGCATTCCACGAGAGTGCTTTTCCTGAATAAATTCGTTACTTGCGAATTTAATATTTCTACAAAATTGAGGACGATATTAATAATATAAATCGAATGTTGTGTTCAAAAAATGTATAAGTAATAAAAGATGTACGTTAGGTAGTTTAAATTTAGCGGTCAATCGTAATTATTCGAATAAGTTCCTGTTTTACTGTTAATGAGGAGTAACTGTAGATTTTAGGTTAATTAATTACGCAGTTAAAATTTTAAGTGTGATATTTAAGCATTTATTTTCGTAAGCAAATGCTTATATTAAGCTTAAGTTAAAGGGTAATCAACAGACAACCCTTACCCATATCATGTACAATTTATTTAACATTTTGTTCATTGCACATGTTAAACTTTCAAACACTTAAAAATAGGCGCAATTAGAATAAAGGTTTAATTAAATAACTTTTAATTCTAGTTTTAGATGTAGTTCAACTTTTATTAAATACTTAGCGTTAATAAAATTTGAGTCAAACACGATTTAAATAATTTAATGGAATTGAAACGAAAACGTGTGGTGTATCATTTTATAAGTTTTATTTTTAATTATTAATAAAAATTATATAACAACAATTTTCGTATTATGTACCCTAATATAGTGAAACTTGCAGAAATAAGCGAGACACACGGACAGACGGACGTACAGGCCAAAATAATAACCATGCAATGGTAGTCCTTTCAGCACGATTTTGGTTGATGTTCAGCAGTTGTTCTAAAAGGATCTTTCAGCAGGACATATGCTCGGACTTTTTATCATTGATTTTTTAAAATAAAATATATAATATAATAAAAGGGGAGGATACCAATGTCTAAAACCTTTTAATAATTCTGGAAGAAATTGTATATTTTATATTATCATAGAATATTGAGTGTAAAATTGGAAACATTTACAATCAATAACTAATTTATCATTTTATTGGCATATAGCAGTCTGTTTATCAAATTTAAATTTTCACTCAATATTAACCAGCAGGTTATTACAAATTTACAGCCCCTACGCAACGTTGACCAATTAGTTATATATTTTAACTGGATTTGGAAGCAAAATTTATTTTTATTGGGATTTGTTTTAAAAAAAAATATTTACTATGAGTAATTCAATAGTATTAGGTTAGCAGAAAATCCCTTGGGTACTTCTTTATTTCAATTACTTTAAATTATTGTGAATAGGAATAGGAAAAGTGGTCTTAGTAAAATCTAACAATAAAAGCAGTATTGTAAAGTAAGCAAAAGAAATATTTTTATTAGCTAGTTCAATACTAAAATGATTATTTTCTATACGCCAATAAATGGTGTTAGTCTCAGCTGTCTTTTACGATTTGTGTCGTGACATAAAAAAGGATTAAATTATCCTTGTACACATCTTGAATTTATAAGAGATTTTCAGTGTTTGTTAAATTTAGAGAAACTGAAACGCAGCACTTTCAAGTATATGTGATACAAAAATGTCGGATGAAATGATATCTCTAGAAATTTATTTTTTTGGAAAGGTTTACTCTAAAATATGGAAAACTTGTTCATTTGTTCGACCTGCAGGAAATGTACAAGAATTAAAAGATTTATTTCAATTTTTGAATTTATACTAATTAATTTATATTAATATTTACTTATATTTCAAAAATATTTCAATTTTTATTTTCTACTTTTGCTATTTTTCGTATTATATCTCTTTCAAAAAATAATATCTTCAGTCCTATACACAATGGTAAACAAATACACATATCCTTAAAGGATTTTTTGTGTATACAATTTTTTTGAATCTCCACTTACAGTTGTTATAATTGAAATATTTTAGCATTTGGATAAGTTTTTGTTAAAATTTATCATTTTATTGTACTTTCAACCGACTTTAACCACAATAAAAAAAAAGTTATGCAAAAGATTAATGTTATACGCATAGAGAACGCAGAAGTGATATCGGCGAAAATGTGAAATTTATTCATTTAGAAATTTCTGAACCATATTTTTAAATTTGTGTTTTACGTATTACGTTGTAATATAAAGAGACATTACAGGTTTTTGGCTTGCCTTCAGGTGAAGCTTAGGAATAATAAATTATTGCTTGCAAATCACATATAATACAAGATCAAAAAACTGGCAGCTTGAAAGATGTTTCAGACGATTATAACTTTTTTTGTTATGAAAAGATATTAAAAAAATTTATTGTGCAGGACTAAAATATATAGTATTTATTTAATCGTGTGCTTGGTATTATTTTCAATCAAAGTCCCTTTTGCTTGTTTGTCTGTTCATTCAAACAGATTAGGCTACTTTGTCTTCCGCTCGAATTTTTATATCGCGTATTTTGATGATTTAAAACCTTCCGAATGTCATTAAATTTCGTGTCATACTAATAAAAGTATGTTAAAGTTATAAAATATATTATTATATACTTCCCTATGAAACTGAGTTAAAAATCAATAGCGTTAATTAACTAACTTTAATTAAGTTACACTCCCAAAATTAGAATAAAAATTAGTCGCATTCCTTACGGCTCGGTGTTATAAATTAAAAAATTAAAGCAAATTATAAATTCTAGGAGGTACTCACTTTTTAATGTCTACAGTTTAAAGTTGAACTAATTTTATATTTAATGATTTTTGGGTCAGCTCAGCTTGCTCAAACCATTCGTCTAGCTGCCCCACAACCCCGTATACGAAGCCTTCTAAAAATTGGAAATTTGAATCCTATTTATTTGTAAATTGACGAAAATCGATGGATTTATTACACCAAATAAATATTCAAAATTCTCATATTATGTTTTGTGTAAAATTGAATTTCTGGATTTGGTGTAAAGCTGTAAAAAATTTTCCTAGGTTGATTAAGTAACAAAAACGTAACGAAAATACCATTTCTAGATTATACAATATTAAGCTATTTCCCATCCAGTGTTGTCAAAATTGATATTCTCTTCTCAACCCGTCAAGTCTATTTAGTAAAAAGAGATGAGGGTGCGCAGTATACAAAACAACAATTTTGAATTATAAAAAAGTTGTAATGTAATATAATATTTCGCCGTAAGATAATTACGCTTGTAAGTTTTTGTTTCCTGTCAGATAGTAATTTAATAAAGGAATGAAGCCGTCCCTGTTACTCATACCTATTTGTGTTATAGCTGTAATCTTCAAACTTGCACCTACGTCATAAGCATTTCAACTTGGCGCAGAAAATGGATTTACATTTTAGTTAATACGATTAACCCAAGAATGAAAATTACAACAATGTACAATAATGAACAAATAATACTATAGGAATAAAATTGAGTTAGTAGTTTTCTCTTAGGAAAATGTGCCACAATAATAATAAGAATGCTAGGAACGTTTTACTAGGGAAAAACAAAAAGAATCTATTTTACTTGAAACTACTTACGTGACTTCAAGAACTTTCCTTTATGGCATAGTAAGATGTGTGAATTACGATGAAAAGCCACATTGTTCTACAAGTATGTGGAACTACAAATTTCTATCAATTTTTTAAAATTCTTCTTTAGAAAGAAGTGATTTTTTTCAGCACAGCGCCAGCTCGGTCGACTTTTATTCACAAACTTATATTTAAGAAATTCATAACCGCTGATTTCTTTTATTTATGAAGCGAAATCTTCCTTAGGGAGTTTTATAGTTTGACGACTACAGAGAATAAAGGGAAAACTTTCTTATTTCATTATGTCTTGGACAAATTACAATTTTAAGTAACACTAGAAAAGTTTTGTCTAACTATATGTATTATAAGAACAATCAAATGCAAATTTTCATTTCACCGCCCACTTCTAAGCTTATCAAACTTTTGGACCTTATGCTTTCAAATTCAATTTAATGTAATTGTGATTTATAAACTCGAAAATCATGTTTTTAATATCTAATATGCACTCGAATGAATATTTATGTGACTTGAACAAATTTGAGATCGGGACGTCTCATGAATATTATCAAACGTAATTCCAAAGAGCTTACCGGTCTGCTGATATATGATTTGTGCAAAATGGTGAACAGCAATAAAATGATAGTTCATATAAAAACAATTTTAAGCTTTTGCAGATTATTAATCTTAATTACACAAATTCTACTATCAATATTAACCGTAGGCTGCTACAAAACCAATCCTTTGTGTTCGATATAATTAATTAATATCATCAATGGTTGTGATTTATGAACCATATTCCTAGTTTTAGAGCACATCCAATACATTTTAATTGCTATTTCAACAAATAATAGTAGATATTAGTTCATACTAAAATTTGTAAACACATTTTAAGAATAAACCGACTGTTATACCTCCACCCAATAAATTAGAAAAAAGAGAAGATTGATCCATATTATTGAAAACTGGAATGTAAAGTTTTTGAAGAAAATAAAAGCAGCTATGTTTCGAACTAAATTAAAACTCAATTGATGAAATGTAAACCAATACGAGAGTATTCATTTATAATGAAATAATTAGTATTGACTGAATCCATTTCAAATCATGCAGGCTGGATGGAAGGGTTTCAGAATTCATTTTCGCTGAAAATGTAGTTTATACAAAATGAGTATAACCACTTTTATGTTAATCGTAAAGAACGATTTAAGGATTTATTTGTATATTTCACACAAAACAAATGAAACGAACATCGTAATAATATGTACAATCGGCAGTTCGGTTAGGTGCACGTTGTCAGGATTCATGGTCGCTTGGAATAATAGTAAGTTTTATTTTGATTTTTTTAAATTTTCTTGCTATTTTGAAATTCGCCACTGATTCTTAAGACGGTCCACGCTGCTGAAATAAAACAAATTTATAAAATTTTTACAGGGAGGTTGAATAATGTGAGGTTAACTTGGTAAAGTGAAGAGGAAAATGCCATAATGTAGTTAATGGATAGATTAGATAAGTTTACATTGGTTTATTGTAAAATAAACACACCTATACCTGTTGAAATCACGTCTATGACAATATATTTGGGAAATTAACGGCAAAATGTGTGGTAGACCTTTGGCAGAGGATATCAACAATAATCAGAGGTAGTAGATTTACAGAGTACAGTTTTCTTTTAATCGTAGTGAAAGTTTTACAGTAAAATTTCGTATTGCTGCTATATTTTAATATTAAGCAAATGTTTTGGAAGGAAATTTAATTCTTAATAACTTTATTTCAAACTCGCTTTGTAATGCAACGCCTACTTTCTTCGGAAAATGGTGAAATAAGCCAGTATAAGATGAATATAAAAAGCACAATAAGGAGCTTTCATGTTTTTAGAATTATTATTATAATACAAAAATCATTTTAAGATTGAAATGGTATTTTAAAAAGCATTTTGATTATTGAAAAAATTACTGGATATTTTTACAATTAAATTTAATGCCTGGAAAAAACTAAAACTACATCAGTTTATTATCTGAAGAAGCGGCCTAGCACCAGCAGCAGAAGCTGCCAGAAAGAATGACCTGCTCAAGATGTGACCGAAGAAAGGGTGGTAAATAGCAACTTGTAAATGAACACACTGTGTTAGTATAATACAAAATTTATATCTTTATAAGAAAAATGCCTAGGAAGATAAACTATGGACGCGAATTAACTGTAATGGGGAACATTTGTTTAAAAAGACGTAAAATATTAAAACGGACAGTTTTCCTATTTTGTATTGCAAAATAAATGAAAGAAATCAAACATATTGTATTGTATTGTCATATACAATGTGTTATGCTCAATTTTATTTCAATTTCTATAAAGACGAAACTTATCTTACTTTTAAAGCTTTCAGTATAGGCAAACAGTTATAAATACTAAAACATAAATAAATGCATGTATTATGTAGTGTTCGTGAGTTAAATATCCAGAAACATGTAAATATAACTTCTACATTTATATCATTATTTTAATAATTAAACTATAATCAATACAAAGGGACATCAAAAATGCATTAAATTAATTATAAAAGAGTACAAAATGCAAAACAATGAAAAGGTAACGCAACAATTTTTAATTAAGTGAAATTTACATACAGAGCAACGGTTGCTAAATGCAATTCAGCTGAAATTAATTTGTAATTTGTTTTTGTAAAAAGTAAAAGCAGTTTTTTATATGTTATTATTTCGCAATTATATTTATTTATTCAACATAATATGTTGACTTTTTTCTTTTAATTATACTAATATAGTGTCGACTTTTCATACCGTAAATTAAAATTTTGAAATTAAACGTAGCTAAACGAGTGAAATTTTTTATAGACCCAGCTTGAGCATAAATTGATTGTCAAAATGTTTTTAAAATACTAATATTAGGTATTTATTTTTAATTACAATTTTTATCGTTTCAATTTTGCACCGTATTAATGAAAACGTCTGGATGTTAAAATCAATTTTCTGGATTTATAGGTTTTCACTTCATATTACCAAAAATAATAGAAAGTTTTGAAACAAAATAATATTGGATGCCAACAAAATTCCGGCCGCATTATATAATAAAACCAAAACTATACATTTTGAATCATAACATATCGGGGCGAATATGGGAATATTGAAAAGACAACATAGATAAATTTAAAAATTTATTACAGTAGTGGCCGTGGTTTATATGAATTATTAACTATTTTAAGCGGTTTAAATATTTAGCTTTAAAAGCTAAATATGAGATAACTTTATGTTATCCTTCGAACAAAATATACTGCTATTATTTATTTTTTAAATTGATTTTTAAATCTAATTATTTTTTTTGTTTATCTTCAAATGCCTAATCTGAACCTAACCTGAACCTAACCTGAACCTAACCTGAACCTAACCTGAACCTAACCTGAACCTAACCTGAAGCTATTTAGGCTCTCACAGCACCTGTTGTATCCAACAATGTGTCCTTACCGACAATTTTCCCCCTTCTATGCGTTTGTTCCAATAAGGAAATTGCGGTTCATCCTCTTGTTGTGTCTCCACCTCTTGGGGAATACCCTAGAGAATTTGCATTCAAGTTTGCACTTGGTTTCAATTGACAGCCTTGTGCATCCTCGGCAAAGTGACCATTAACAACTATGCACCGCCAGCACTTATACTTGCTTCAATATTCAATCACAGCCCATAAGATCTAATTAACCGCAGTAACCTCAGGATATAGTATCTTCTGGTCAGGCCGATACTCTTATACTTACAAAATTGTGTTCTAACAAAATCCATCAATAAAAATAAAGGTTGCCATTTATATTAAATTTTACAAGCCCACTGTATAATATGGACAATATTATTATTTACTAGAATCCATTACTTGGCAAATGTGTAATACAATTGTGATACGAATTGTGTTCATTTAATAATAAGTTTCTATTATCTTCAGTGATTCTTGAAAATTCATCAGCTTTACCAGTAATTGAATGTTTAAATTGCTTCTATATTCAGTCTTTATTCTGCCTCTAGTCAGAATTTGATTCAGTCTCAGACCTCCTCGGTAGAAATTCTTTTCAAGCATTTTATTGTCGCTCGATCATTAGCGACACGAGTATTCTTCACAATATTGTTAGAATATAAAAAAATGTACGATATTATCTCGATTGAACAAAATTGCAAGTAAAACGCGATTTGCAAGATTTTGATGACTTGGTTGAATTTAATAGAAGTAATTTTCGTATTAGCTGCATTTCCATCCAGCTTCTGCGACCAACCTGTTGCTATTAAATAAAAATTTCTTTCATGGCAAAATTACGAAGTTCATATATCAACTAACACTATCTCTGGTCCATAATAAATAATTTTTATTTTCTCTTGTGTAATATCAATTACCACAGTTGGAAGTTCTATTCTTGGAACAGCTACAAATATAAGGACTAAGCTTTTCTAAATGCACAAAAGGAAATGATTCTCTAAAGTCACGCAATTTCTAAATTATTAACTTTAGTAAAATTTTAGCCCAAATATCTAATGACGTCATAAGTTATCCTGAAAATTCAAGTGCGTCAGGAAAAACTCATCCTCGGTAGCCATTATCTCCTTTATACTAAATAATGGAAAAACGGAAATTTCGCAATTACCGATAAGATATTTAAATATTCTGTTTTTAATTTAAAAAAAATATATAAATTGTAGAAACTAATATTTTAAATTAATTGCGACAAAGTAAATAATTTTCTTGGTTTAATTATACTTGGAATTGTCTTAATGAATTTAACGCTTGCTAAAATTTCTATAGGCAGTTTTGATTAGAAAATACATCGCACAGTTACTCTTAAGGAGAGTGCACTCGGGCACTAAGCGTTTTCCCAAACAATTATTGCGCTCTTTTGTAATCAAATTTTTACTGTAAAATTTTTTTAATGTTTTATTTATTTAAGTGAGTTTAACTTACGTTAATTAAATGGTCCACAAAACAATTTCTCAATTTATTTAAAGTTAGTACTGTAAGCAAACACTAAACACACAAATTAAATTATTTTATTTGATTTCCGTAAACCGTGAATGGTTTAGGGCTACACCGACATCACTTTGTCGTTATCTTAATTTAGGAACGTAATTTCCTCCAAACGAAAAATTTCTCTTGTACAGCTTTTAGATCTGTCCACATAAATTTGTTAATTCTAATCAGTACGAAACTTTTTAGTGCTCCCCTAGCCAATACAAAAAATAAGTAGGTTGTTATTGTTTTAATTCTTTCAGTTTTATTGATGTACGGAAACCGGAATACAAATATCTTCCATTCTCCGTTTACTCATTTTTGTTATATTGAATTCCAAATCTCTTCTGTGAAACTTAACATGAATGTTGTTAATTTTATTATAATAATTTTTTTTCTTTTCCGTGGCGCAAATAACTTCGTAAAAGTAGGAAGTGTGATGTTGCGTGCAACGCTTCGTTTGTTATATTTCGTATTTTTTGGTAGTTATCTACTTAAGATTTAGGAGTATCTTACCTAAAGTAGAGATAAAAATAAATATTTAAAAAGATTTAGCAATTCCTGTTATCTTTTGTTTTGTATAAATTATAAAACTAGCGTCAGATATTAATTTCAATTTAACAAATTTTATGCAGAATTAATTATATTTTACACATTTGACTTTGAATTTTGAATGTGAGGACTGGTGACAAAAGCACCAGCAATCTAATATTCAAGATTACGAGTCAAATAAAATAAGAATTGGAATAAAACATATTACGGAATGACAGAATGTTCCATCATTCAATCAAAGCGAAAAGAAAATTTGAAATCAGAATATCATATTAACTAGTTTTGAATTACATCCAATTAAAATGTTGTAAAACCACCACAGGCAATATAAATTTTCTTCAGGATGAACAAACATACAATTTTGTTTAAGATTCTGTTAATAAAATCAGCATTTTAATTTAAAAATTGAATTAATACTGCTGTTTTAAGAAAATCAATAATTGAATACAACTGACGAGATGCACATTTCCGAAACTACGAAATTAAGTAAGTAAAACGAGAGCAGCAGCGAACATGTTTATTATGTGCAAATAAATTGGCAAGCTCTAAATAATTTGTTTTCAATTTGAAGTTTAATGTACTCTTAATCGAAGAATAGATATATTTATTACACCCATATTATAGGATAATAAATTAAGGTGGTTAAATTACTTCCAATAATAATTGTCGAGTCTGTGGTTTGGACACATTTTGCTGAAAATGCGATAACTTCGCATAATTAGTTATTTTTCTCCCAGTTCATTTTAGAAATAAATTGTACAACTTTAAATTTAAAAGGGGAAATGCTTTCGTCCTTTTTACCGGTGTAAAATGGCAAAAGTTTGTCTGCTCTCCTTCTGTTTACGTTGTAAGTTATAGTTTCTTATTAAAAGTACAACAGCACGAAAGTATACTGTCGAACCGCACAACTGCCCGAAGTGCCGCAAAATATAATTTTGCGAGTTATTTAAGCAAACTGACTGAAGATACAATATGAAACTTTGGAATTTATGCAAAACATACCACGACTTTATTTATAGAAAACTGAGGGTCGAAAGTTTTCCTCGACTGTTAAGTTTGAAATCTGGAAGTGTTTACAAGGATAGCGAACGTATTAACTACAGTTTTTAAATTCTTACCTTATTTAACTGGAACCCAGCGTCGTAAAGTACCTCCAACTTTAAATTAATCAAGTGGGTTACTTCAAGTGGGATTTATATTAACAAGCACGGAATAAACACTTCGTGTTATGAAGATGTTAAAGCGGAATGGTGCATTTTAAAATACTTTATAGTTTTTTAAATTCACAAAGTGTCGACTGACTTCGTTAGCTAATTTTTTTACGAAAAAAAACTTCTTACGTTAAGGAATAGACATCGTAAATACTGGTCTAAACGTAATCCTTTCAGATGGAAAAGCTCGTAAGAAGCATTCATAAAGATGTGCAAACAAGAATTATGTATAGGAGTTGCTCTGTCATTTTTTTATTTTTTATATCCGATGGAGAAACTTTGAGTAACTTCCACTTAACTTTCAAATCAAATTATTGTCAAAATATTTTGAGGATAAATAGGAATCTGTCAAAATTGATGGACGGGGACAAATTACAAGCTTGTATACTTTCTACAATTTTAATTTTTGTGACAGTAATATCTAAATGTGCTCTGTCGTTTACAAAAATATAATATTTCAGCTCTTCAAAGACAACAAATTGGGGCTGCAAATGGGAAAATTATTATTGAAATTTAAGAAGAAAATTCACGTCGATTTCCTGTGTAATCAGTCGTGTGATGACCACTTAAAAGTAAATAGTATTTCTTGACCTAGCGTGAATGACACAGAAAGACTCCAATTTATGTTCTTTATTGACGACATCCGATACATAATTGGGTGCTGCTTGTTCAGTGAAATGACAAAATTATTGAAATCAACACTCCGTTGTCCTTGCGATCTAACACAATGGAATTGTGAGGTCAACACCGATTTGGTATTTTAACAGAATTAACGTCAGATACATTAAACGTGGGTATTTATCGAAACAAAAATGTATTAATCAATATTAAACGTTTTTGGGGATGAAGTTTTGGGTATTCAAATTTTTGGAGGGCAATGTTTTTAACCTACCCGAAGTATAACGTCAAAAAGAGAACAAGAAAAAGTTACAAGGCAGAAGAAAATTAAAATAAAAAAACTTTATGCTAAGGCGTGCGTGAAAAGTGGGGTGGAAACTTAGAAAACGATTGAGCATGGTGGTACAGCGTTAGCGTCAGTTTTAAGCGCGTCGTGCTGCAAGGTGGTGCAACTCCAACTTACAATTTTCATTTTGTGGACTGCATAAAAGTCGCAAGTTTATCGAAAAACTCAAAAGAAAACAGAACTTTTCTAAAAGTTGTTTTTCAATGCAATTAAGTGAAAACCGGTTACATTGACTGGCCTTTCATTTAATTTAAAGTTAACGAAAGTTTCTGTAAGTTGAATTCAAACACAATTAAAATAATTTTAGTTATCATGAGAGTATTTAAGTCCATCTTACCTTGAAAATTTTTCAAAAGAAAATGAAAAGCGACTTTTCAGTTGTTTGTTGCGTTTTAAGATGCTACGAATGTTTGCGGTACCGCAACAAAATTTATGTAGGGTCCACAATAAATTAAATTAATATAAAATTAATTGTAGTGCAATCTACGCAACTGCTTTTGCAGGATCAAGTAATATTTGCTGCTAAACATTAAATTACAGGCTTTTATGTCGACTAATAACCTCGAGTAATTTAATCAACCGAAGGCACTACGTGTTTATTTTTTTCTGAATTAAAATTAAGTGAAATTATTATGTAATTAAGCGAAAATTAAATTCGTTATTTATAATTTAAGGTCACTGCAGTGTAACACACCAGGATGACAAGTAATTTAAAAATAACTTTAACTTCGAGTTCTGATTATTTTTGTAAAAATTCGAAGAAATTATAATGAAACTCATTAAGATCGTCGTTAAGAGTCCTCATTTTACGCCGTTGGGAGATTTGCAATTATTGAAAATTTATAAAAAGAACTTTTCGACAAAAGTCATCCAACCCAAAAACAAGGAATGTCACGCAATACGAAATAAATTAATTTCATGATTGATGTTTGAGTACAAACTAATGTTTGCTAAAATTTCAAATTACTAATGAGTTGGATTCCCGTAAGGAAATATAGCGATCATCACATGTAACTAATTTGTTAACAAATTTTTGGCTTCCAAACTCATTTACTTTCCTATTACCCAAATAAATTTCATTAAATAAATATGGGAAACCCACTAAATAAACCAAATGCATCGTTATCGTCAATTTTACTTTTGCTGCTTAACAAAGTTATTGCAATTTAGTAAATTGTTTGTTTGATCAACCATAGTGGTCACGGTGATAAGCCGCAAGGCAGGTTTCCAAAAACCGGCTCACAAATTTTGTTTTATTTAGTTTTTCTCAAAAATAAATACAGTTTCATCCTCTTAATACTTAAAGAGCTTTCGTATAAATTATGAATTATCAAAGTATCCTCCTTAATTTAAACAGTAATTAATTACTCTTTTGACAAATTTCGGGTTTATGGAAAGACGCTTTTAAATAATATAATTACACCTCAATTTAAGTTATCAATTGCTGTAATTCATAATTGCTATAAGATTTCTATGCAAAAAGTAATACAAAATGGGAAAGTAATAAAGGAGGCGTCTGAAAAGATTAAGCTGAACGAACGGAGCTTAGATGGAAGGCGTGCAACGCTGAAGCAATATCAGAAAAATTGTCACTCGAAAAATTAAATACAGAAATAAATAAGTTTACGTAGGTACATCTCACAGTGTTGTAAACATAAATTGTGCTCTTTTTTTTAGTAATTCAGAAAGCTTTTCAGACAAATAGTACCGGTGGGCACAATTTTTTGTTCGGTGCTGAAACGTTTAATTTTTTGGCATTTTTATTCAAAACGCATTAGAATTTGGTTCCACTCAATGCCAAAGGACTATTTTTGGAAGATACCGCAGTAATTACGTAATAACTAAACTAACACTTGCAAAATAAAAGCGATAATCTTTCAACAGAAATATAAATTTGGATGTATGGTCAATCTCACCCCAAGATTCATGATATGGCTTTAGCTCCCACTAATAAGCGAGATCATGCACGAAAAACATAATTTGCATAGATTCATCAGTTCTGTTACATTCTTCCGGTTTAATTTACAAGCTCTAAAGTTCACTGGAACACTGCTAAGTGGTTATTTTAGAAACCTAACAATGAAATGATAATAAATTACAGAACCCAATAAGCAGCTCCGAATATTATTTTTGGAATTATCCATGAATATCTCCCCAATTTGGTTTCTATGAATTCTTTTCTTGTGTATCTCATAAATAATTAATTGCCCAAGTACGTAATCGTAGTTAACTCGGACGTGATCTTATTTAAAACTCTTTTATATCAGACGTCGAAGCCAAGATTCATTAGTTTTCTTAAATTTCATGGAATGTTATGACTCGACGTCACGACGGTAAGACAATGATCTGAAAATTAATGGCTTCCATTCAATAAATTCCTGAAATTTGAAAACAATATCTAGGAAATCTCACGAAATGAGAACCCTTTTCCTATTAAATATTTTCGAGCGGTTTACAATCACGTAAAAATTTTACTCCACGTGCTGTAGGGGTGAAGGTACATTTTTTTGTAATAAATGCGATTATGTAGGTACAAAAAGTTTTAAAATTGTTGTTAAGGAAGATGGAAAGTTTATAGACGACATTATAATGTCACGCCAATATTCACTGGGTACCTATACATCGTTAAATATGTTAAAATTGAAAGAAAAATCCAAAAAGCATCTTAAATTTTAAGTATGTCAGATATATAGCTAATATAAAATCTTTAAGATAATAATTTGTGCTTCAATATTATGGTATCATGGTATTTCATAACTTCTGTTAATAATTTAAAAATAGTCATGAAAAATAAACATAGTAGTAGATAAATAGAAAATTTAAAATAAATTAATATTTTATTGATTATTACATTTTAAATAATTTATAAAATAAACATCGAAGCATATTTTGTTTCATTCACAAATATTATAAAAACTTTCAAGATAATCAGCTTATATAATCAAATAAAATTATATTTAGTTATGCTGACTTTAACTTCTAATCTTCGGTTAATAAACGCGATAATTTTTTAATAAAAGATTTACATAAATTACTCTAATTACTGTGGTTATCACAAACTCATTTATTTAAATTAATTAAATATATTCAACGAATTTAATGTGCAATTACAAACAATCAGGTATACAAAATATTACAAAATTTACAGCAATTATATTGTATATTAGCGCAAATACAATTTTGAATAAAAATAAGTCTTCAAGGTTACAAAGTCACAAATAATCAAAAAGTAATTAACAAGAAATGATTCAAACATGCAATTAACTTTTGGCTAATTACTAAAATAAAAGCAGCTTCTTTATAATTTTAACGAAATTCAAAAATAAGGAAGAAAAAATCAACTATAAGCTGACCCGGGGGGGGGGGGAGTGGGGGCGATGATTACAAATTAATTCGTCCGGTTTCTGAAACCGTGGAGATTATTAAATGCTTTCAAATATTTTTTTTATAAGTTCCTGTTTTTAACCTGCCGAATATATTCAATCTTTATTGATTTTTTCTTTTAAATAGGATAAATATATGACGAAGAATAAAGTACCACCTTTTAATTAATTTTGGTGCCAACCCGTCCCGTTTACTATTTCTTACAGTTTACGAATAAAAAATATACTTTGAACATTTTGTTAGATAACTTTTGGATTTAAATAATAGTAGCAGTCTATAGCTCAATTTATATTCCTTTATAAATTCTGATTATGAAACTTCATAGAAAATCTACAATTTTGCGATAAACACAGTTTTAGCAATATATAAGAAGATTAAGCAAAAGTAATGAAAATAAGTTTGCAAAATCTCAAAATCTTACAAATATTTCATTTTTATTTACAGAAAATAATATTTAAAAAGAAATTAAAATTTTCGATAAAAATACAAATTTCAAATTCAGAAGTGGTAGCTTCAAGTCGATCACAGTTGTATTTCCGAATCTGGAGTATCAGGAGATGGAATTATTAGAATTGAATTGGTTTTTGTATCCATCTACGAGAAACAGTTTAATTATAGGTATAAAATGTTCTCAAAAAATGAAAGCAAATTATAATCGAGTTATTAACCGAAATTGTTAAATTTTTAAATGAATTTAAATATTTTATTGACAAAAATCGCCTATTTTAATGCTAGATTAAATTATACATACAGCCAAACTAGGTGACTGTAAATATCAAAGGATTTTTGACAAGCCAAGCATCAGTGTCCCATTCTTCCCCACTCTCTTCTATTCATATATTTTGACTGTTTTCGACTGACTAAATTTGAAAATTTAATATGTTAAAATATTTTATTATGTCGGGTATTTCATTATTATTATTACATTTTGTAATTTATGATTTTGCCTGATTCCCTCTAATCTGTTCAAAAGGTCATTTTCTTTTAATGGAGTACCTACAAGTTGCGGAAAACGCAATTAAAATTTGAAATTTGTGCAAATTTATTTGTAAAATCCTTTGACATTTTTGAATAATTTATTTAAAACTGAAGTCTATTAGATGGCCGCGAAGATCTTTTAGCATATTACTTTTTGGTTTTGAATTTGAATTCCCATAAACTTTTCATTCAACATAATATAGTAAACCCCCCCTCCTTCGTCATAATATTTTAGAAAGACAATACCATCCCTTAACCTCTCAAGCTGTCACATAATTTCATTATCCTCATCTAATAGTGTTAATTAAATCCTAATGATCAAAATGAGATAGTTTGGTATCTTATTAGCTATACTTGAGAATTTAATTAATTAATAATAATAATTACTATTGATATTATTAGCTTAATAAATAACTTGTAATATAGTATATTTATCAATTATATTACATGAACATATAATTTGTACCCGTGGAGTGCATATTAGCCAGTTCGATTCTCAATTACTCTCAAATTATATATGCTGTAATTTGGATTCCAAATTAAGCTGTAGAGTATACAGAATATTTTATTATAACTCATTAATTTTTTAAACTAAAAAGTTTTAATGAATTTAACAACACTATGAGAAAAACTATTTTAAAGTTTAACATTTTTCAGGAACTATATAGATTTTTAAGCATTTTCCCAATTTGTTTTATTTTTCTTTAATTTGCAAACGATAATTATTATTATCATTGTTGTGGCATGCTACTGTCTATTAATTGGATATAACTGATGAAGCAACAGAGCCAGTTAATGACGAAAACATGTTCAGATGGTAAATTGTAATGTTCACGTGAATAATAAATCTATTTTTATAAACCGTTTTGCTTTTTAAATACTTTGTTATAATTAATCACATTTTGATAATAAATTACCTAGTTGATATACCAAAAAACTTTCTGCGATATAAATGTAAAATATTTTTTGACTTTCGCATGTTTTTCAAATCAATTTAAAATTCTTGTTTTTCTTCTTGGTACTTTTATTTGTCTTGAAGTTTTTAAGTATACTTATATATAGTTTAACTTGAAAATTAAAACTTAGCAAGCTAAACAAACATAATAAAATTCAATTTATTTTATAAACTTTTTACAGTGATTTATTGTCTTCTACAGCTGCTGTAAACAATACATTGAACAACGCAAGTTGAATTTTATTTTGTTTGATTTTTATTTACATTTATTAGCAAAAAATTACAACTCTGCATATTGGTATAAATAGCGCATTTGGGGAAAGTATTAAATAAATTATCCTTAGGTTAATCCTGCCTGGGGATACTGTTCGTTATGTCTTTGCGATCGGTCGACTTAAAATTATGTAATTCGGTAATTTATTATAATTGTTACCAACAATTCCACTTTAATCCATTTAACCACTTAAATATTCGTAATCGAGGAAAACTAAAGTTTCAAGCTCAGTGAAGAAAGCAATCCGCACGCTTTTCACATTGTTGAATACGCACGCACCTAATATTTGCTTACCTTTTAGAAAATGATGTTCTTGCTGTTGGTAGAAAATTTTAAATGTTATTAAATATTTGCTATTTAAATTAACAGTACTAATAAAATGTATGATTTAGGCAACCGTGTAAGTAAATATTGAATTATTATAGAAATTTTCGCGTTTAAGGTGGAAATTTAGTTTTGGCTTTTGTGCAGTTAACACGTATTTTGTAGGAACGAATAACAGTGATATTAGTCGCTATTTTGATCACAAACAATAGCACAATTAACGTAAATCAATTGATATGTATATGAATCAGTTCAATAAGAAATGATGAATGACGATAAACAGATTGAATGATGTTTCCAATTCCTTGCGTTTAGTAGTATCAACACTGCCGATAGAAATTTCTATAAATACCTACCATAAATACATAAATATTGGGGATCTCTAATACGTAACATATCTCGATGAGCTTAGGAGATTGGTGAAAAGCTTGCGTACGTTCTAATTACCGCTTAAAATTCGAATTCAGATGGAAGAACATATATTTTTCAGTAGGTTTCGCTCATTATTTATTCTTAATTCTAAAAGCTCTTAAATACTCTAGTAAAATTCAATTACGCTGAGCAATTTTACATTTCGGATGAAAATCGGGCTAGCATTTTTAAGTATTTCATTATGCCAGTTACTAATCTTTAACGCATGTTAAATCCTGTATAATTAAATGCAAGACTTAATGAAAATCTTGATGAAAATTAAAATTCTCGTAGCGCTAAACTTAAAAATAATGCAATTTCCAATTTTTATTAATGTAATTTTCTTAGATTTTATATTATAAAATTATTTTTTTAAATCTTAACAAAAAAGTTAGACTTTTACGACCAATAAGAAATTTTATATTTCTTATTTGCGCTGTCGTCGAGTCATATCACATTTTGAGTCAATAAAAATACAACTCTCTAACATAATATTTTCTCAATTTCCGAAAAAAAGGAAACAATTTTCATTGCCAATTTCCATGATACCTGGAAATTTTACGTGGGTAATAATGCATACTGTTAATACCATCCAGAAATAAAGTTCCGGATTGTGATTTGACGCTTCAACCGGATTAGTAGTTAACTTGAGGTAAACTTTTAACCACAGTAATTCGCGAGGGTTGTAACTAACTAGCATTCCTGCATGGATATTCTCTTTGTACCTTAGGGTGACTTGCATTTATAAGCTAAATTTTTGTCTAAAATCCTTGTTAAATATTTAACACTTTCCAAATTGCTCACCGTGCACGCTGTGGGAACTACATATAATATTATAACTTTGCCGTATATTATGTTTTATACGTTTTATTATAACTGCACCCGAGCATTTTACGATTTTCTCAAAATTATTTTATTTTGTTTCACTTTTGGACATTAACTCCTCCAGTTATTGCGATGTAATGTTTGTTAACCAATTAAAGAAAATCGTAATTGATCGTTAAGTGATTATGCGTTACACAAATATACCGACAGCTAAAATATCAATTTGTGGTGAAAACGTATTATTTTATTGATTTCCCCGGCTAATAGATTAAATTTAAGTATTTTATCGTGGATGTGCCAAATATGTCAACTTTATAAATACGCTTACCTTAGGATGTCAGCAGCGAGCAATCGCATGTTGAAATTTTTTCGTAAGGATTACTTGCACTTAATTTGTTAAATTTCGAGAATATTATACGAGGATCTGGTAAAACTTTTACAACTTATAAATTAAAATATTCCGAGAGATTATCTAATCAGATAATTTGCTACGCTGTCAGGATTTTAATTTACTAAAACTTTGAAGTGTCTAGTAAAAATTTACATAATATTGTTATTTATTCATGAGCTTGATTACAATTTTTAAACTCAAAAATGTTTTAGTAAACGCCTTTTATTATTTTGTGACAGCCGATAAAATTTGTTTAATTAGGATATTCCAATCCTTGGGCTTGCGATCCCCAGTAATCAAAGCCGGATCGAAAAGCTCGCGCTAACAATTGGAAAATAAATCGCTTTCTTTTAAGTATTTGATCAGCATTATTATAAAATAACTTTCAACTGTCAACTTGATCCAGTTGAATTTATGTAAACTTTTACACATATACGTTTTTTATATATTATATATTATTTTAAAAATCACGGGGAAAATTTTAAACTTTTTTATTTAATATTCAGTGACTTTTAAATCTTTTAAACGAAGGATTTATGATTAAATGAATCGGTGGATGTAAATTTTTTAAATTATCCTTAAATTACTGTTAAAAGCACTTTAAGGAAACTGGGCGTGAATAGCATTCTTGATTTAATCAAAAATTGCAATTTCTGATTAGTAATTTAAAATCGAATCCGTTTCTATGAGAGAACTTTGTCGTTATGCACTTAGGAGTAATAAATTTTCGATGCCTGGAAAATTTTACAATAGAAGTAAAATAAACATCCTGCGATATAAAAGTCTTGGGGTACTTGATCAATTTTACCTAAGGTTAACATCACAGTATCAAGCAGTAATGCTGGAAAATAATTGCTTTTATATCTCAAGTAAATTAAATTTTAAACCTTTTCGCAAAAGAAGTCTGATTATGTGGTCGTATAGCTGCACATATATTTACAATTATTAATACTATTCCGCCACTGTCCTTGTTGACAATAACAATGATTGGTTCAATTATTGAATAACAAACATAATTCGGTTTGAAAAGATTTTATTCAACTTGTGATTGTAATCCGAGATTTAAATTGGTTTTTTTCTTAAATCAACTGGGGATTACGCCAAGGTATTGCTTTGGCATTTGTTCAGAAAAATTATTTTAATTGCTTTTACTTGGCCCACATTTATAATGAAATAAAAGTAATTATATTGTTAACTTGACAGATACAGTTAGCGTAACAAGTTACTTAATGTTTTTATCTCTGGTGGCTGCAAAATGTCATAAATGATATGATACTGTTGGCGTAGTTTTAAAATTTATAAGCAAACTACCTAAATTCTAAAATGGCATTATAAAGTTCAGCCCATATTTTTACAAAACTTAAGATATTTTTCATGCAAATATTCGGCTTGCTTTTTCCTATTTGTTTTCATTACAGGGATAATTTTTCTCTAAGTTCTATGTTTCTCACGACTAGGTATAAGTTGTAAAATGTCGAAAAGGTTGATGCAATGGAAAACTAAGAAACTCCTGCTTGGAAAATTTTATTTTATTAAAATTTAATTTATTGGTAACTACTTTTACATAATCTTTTTTGGATAAATGTAGTTTTCTACAACTGTTCCTCTTCAAAGTAAGAATATTCTGAAAGAGCACAATTTTAGCTTTATTATGAGATAAGGATGAATAAAATCGGCCCAAAGGTTACTTCACAATTTAATTTTGAAAATCTACATTTAGATAAAAATTTTACAAGTTCACGATTATGTTTGTTTAACTAAAATATTCTGTTGTCGGTACTTGTACGCTGCAGTACTCTTAAAATCCGATTTTGCGTGGTTCATTCATTGGCAAGCGGTACCCGTGGAAACATCGTTCGAGTTCGTACAGTTTCGACGATTTTAATAGATTTTCACTGACATCGGCAAATCTCGGATTCCATCATTCGAATTTCGTCATTTTCGAGTTGTCTGTTGCGCTCCGGAGGATGTTTATAATGAGTTAACGATGTAAATCTCGGATCCATCATCTTTGAAATTATAATTTTCGAAAAATTACTGGATATTCTACGAATTTAATTTTTATATTTACTATATATAGACCATTACCAATCACCCAGTGCAAAAAATTCGTCTAAACGCTACACCTCGCAAAGAAATCTGTTTTTTTAAATTTCAGAATCTGATTTACGGTGTAATTTTGCTAATAGATTACTAGAGAGCCTCTAGCCGCTTTAACCTTATAGTTACCGATTGTAGTAGTTGGCAGCACTAAGAACTTAGACAATTGATTTTCAAATATTTCTCAACGTTGTCAATTTTTAACTTTTCTTTTTAAATTTTTTTCGCAAGTTTTTGCGATCTTCAATATTTGTAACTGGGTGATATCAATGGTGATAGTGAAACTGTGGGGTCTGGGGGTATGAAATATTTCTCAGAATAGAAAACGGTGCAGTGGAGAGTATTCGATACTCCCCCAGACCCTCCAGATGTACAAAACTTTCGTTTAGATTCGAGAAGTGTCAGTTTTATACACCGAACAAAATTGTTCATCATTTTTGAAGCAATGAACAAAATTAATTATATTGATGAAAAAATTCATAAAAACAATGAATTTTTTTTTTAAATTCATCAAATGAAGAACCATTTTTTTCTCTTTGAGTTTAAGATAATACACTGTGCGATACTGTGGTTTCATTAGTAAATTACTACAGAAATAAAAAAATGCAATTTTGCCGAGTTAAAATATTTATTTTTGTAAGCACCACTTTATATTTAAGCAGCCTGTAAAGCAACATAATATATTGAATTACTTGTACTGTTCCCTTAAAAAAAATTCCCAGCTTTGTATTGATTCCATTAAAATTAACAACAAATAATTGGTTTTCTTTTGTCAATGAAAACTGTCTCAAAGCCAAATAGGATCTTGATCACACTATTTCAATTTTTTTTTCTAAAAACCATGCAGGTTAGAAACCTTTCCTTAGTACAAACCATTAAGCTGGCCAATGCAATTATTAAAATCCAATTTTTAATTCATTTGAATTCCACAATTAAAAGAAGACGTCGACTGACAAGATAGCCCCAGTTTGCGGTATAAAAATATAAATAAAAAATAAATTAGTCTTCTCCACCTTCGCCTTCTCCCTCTCCAGAATCCATTCCAACTTCTTCGTAATCTTTTTCCAACGCGGCGGTATCTTCACGAGCTTCTGAAAACTCACCTTCTTCCATTCCTTCGCCCACGTACCAGTGGACAAACGCTCGTTTAGCGTACATTAAATCGAATTTGTGATCTAAGCGAGCCCAAGCTTCAGCAATCGCGGTGGTATTTGACAACATGCAGCAGGCTCGTTGCACTTTTGCCAAATCACCTCCTGGAACAACGGTGGGTGGTTGATAATTTATACCAACCTTAAATCCGGTTGGACACCAATCCACAAACTGAATTGTTCTCTTGGTTTTAATGGTACCAATTGCTGCATTTACATCTTTTGGCACTACATCGCCACGATACAGCACGCAACACGACATGTATTTTCCATGTCGTGGATCACATTTCATCAGCTGATTTGCGGGCTCAAAGCAGGCATTGGTAATGTCGGCCACCGACAACAGTTCATGGTATGCCTTTTCGGCAGAAACCACCGGTGCATAGGTGGCAAGTGGAAAATGTATTCGGGGATAAGGTACTAAATTGGTTTGAAATTCAGTTAGATCGACATTTAGAGCACCATCAAACCGCAGAGATGCTGTGATTGAACTAACGATTTGGGCAAGCAATCTATTTAAATTTGTGTAAGTTGGTCTCTCAATATCCAAATTTCTTCTACAAATATCATAAATCGCTTCGTTGTCTACCATAAAAGAGCAGTCTGAATGTTCCAAGGTTGTGTGGGTGCATAAAACAGCGTTGTATGGTTCCACTACAGCTGTAGAAATTTGAGGTGCAGGATAAATTGAAAATTCCAGTTTGGATTTTTTTCCATAATCTACAGAGAGACGTTCCAGAAGTAAGGCGGCAAATCCCGATCCTGTGCCACCACCAAATGAATGGAAGAGTAGGAAGCCTTGCATTCCAGTGCATTGATCTGCTAGTTTTCGTAGACGGTCGAGCACTATATCTACGATTTCCTTTCCAACAGTGTAATGACCACGAGCGTAATTATTGGCAGCATCTTCTTTACCAGTAATAAGTTGCTCGGGATGAAAGAGCTGTCGGTATGTTCCAGTGCGTACTTCATCGATCACCGTTGGTTCCAAATCGATCATCACTGCTCGAGGTACATGTTTTCCAGCACCAGTTTCGTTAAAGAATGTACTGAAACTGTCATCTCCACCACCGGCGGTTTTATCTGATGGCATCTGACCGTCTGGTTGAATTCCATGCTCTAAACAATAGAGTTCCCAGCATGCGTTACCTACTTGTACACCAGCTTGCCCAATGTGAATGGATAATACTTCACGCTGAAAAGAATATTGGATTTGAATATTAGTAGAACCAAAAAATTTTTTCTTACCATTTTGAAATATGCGTTTGAAAAATATTAATTTATTTGTGAGTTTCTATGGGTTTCGACGTCTTTCAATATAAAATTTGTCATTACCTTGCTAGATTTGAATTTTACGGTTTCCACTTGTAATAAATTAATTACAGTTAATTTGGTGTACCAAATTGATTTTCCTGGTGAACATAAATTTATACAATTAGTTGATCATTTTATAAGTTGTACTTCTTAAATTTATTTTATTTCAGACAATTACAATACAATTACAATAAGGTGAATGAATTAGCATATTGTGGATTGTTGAAATATGCTCATTATCATATCACAATAATAATTTTTTAAAATTCCTATTAGCTGCTTGCTAATGCTCGCAAGATTTTCAATTTAGGAAGCTTTACGCCGTTTGAATCGGAGCGGCGCCGGCGTGGAGGTAATTTCGAGGGTTTATAAAAGTGAAGTTGTTGTTATAAAATTTGTAATAATAAAAATACTAAAAAATGAAATGGATGTGTAGAGGTCGTTACACATATTCATTTAATATTCCAGGTTCCGCTAACATGGATGAAATCGTGTTTGAGAATTATTATTACATGCAAATACCCTCACGACTCATTTTCCATTTACACAAATCTGTTTCACTGACATACCCCGTTCTTAAACTTCATTTTATATTTAGAAAATGTTTAAATAAACAATCTGCTCATTTTCTTGCATAAGCTTTAGCGAAGCGATAAATGGAATTGTTTAGTTTACCTGAAAGCAACACAATTATTTAAGATTACGTAAAGCAAGCAGATACATGAAAATGTAATCATCTTTGCAAACGGCAGCTGATGCTTTCTTTTGGATTTACGTTATTCTCTATCAATATTTAGATTTTCCCGAGAAAAGGTGAGTTATTGTTTTTTAATCAGTTGCTTTATTTCATCTTCCAGACTTACTCCTAATTATATTAGGATAATTTGTAGAAATTTGAAATTTAAATTTTGTCAGATGTTCGCGGTGTAACCTAATTTTGTTGTAACAGAAAATGTAAAGAGATACTTTAATTAGGTTGGAAACATCCTAACCACTTCTTTTGAAATTTTCTTTTGCCCTCAGCTAGTACATACCACAAATTGAGTCTTGAGTTTATGAAATTTTAAATTATTGTCAAATCATAAAATTGGAAATTACATTAATGGGAGCGTAATCCCACTTAACGCTTACGCTTAATCAGGACAACCACGAGAAGATTATCGTTTTTTAAATTAATCCCATTTTTAATTATTTTTAATGCCGAATACCAGATTTTCACTTTGGAGTAACTTAGTCAACTTCATAGTGTCGAGCAGCTATAAAATGTAGAAAATGGGATTATGCAGTGTTTTAACAACAAAACTTGAATTTTTATTTCGGCATAAAATATGTGCATTAGGTATTTTACAATATAATTTACATAACTACTTTTCCGAAAATATAAAAAGATACATAAATGTTTTTTATTCATATACCTACTCATAAAAAATTTATGGATGTTTGCAGATAGTACATGGATACGAAGCCACGGAGTATATTTTTATCCAATAATATAATAAAATTGTTAGTAATTAGAATACCATTATGGTACGACAAAGTTATTATGAATAATTTTGCTTATAGTATCTGTGGGAAACAATGCAACGAGCGCTGACGCTATCCAATTCGGGGTTTATCAAAAAATGAAAGGAAATTGGATTAAAACAAATCTTTATTGTTAGTAAAGGTTAAGGAAACCCGACGTCAAAAATAAATAAGTTTCCACACGAACATCCCTGACAATTTTAAAATTACTGCAACCGCAATGAGTTTCATTGAATTCTAACGGGATGTGAGCTTTATACGACGACTCGACGTTACCAATAAATAATAATCCTTTAAAGTATCGATAAATGATTAAATCAAAAGTTACAAGAAACTAAAAAGTACGTGCTTTCATGAAAAATTGTTCGGTGAAAATAACAAAATTTAAACCCAATTTAAAATGTTGAAGTGCAACAATTAAAGTGTGTCACTTCGTTAATCCTTAAATTGAATTTCCGTTAACCCATATAAAATGACTTTATCAAACTTCTGTTTTCCATTAATGTTTAAAAAAATTTGTGTTGCTATTTCGAGCATTGGATAATAGAAACTGCTTACAGCTGCATTTTGTTATTTTATGCAGCGCAGTCACGCAAAGGTTTACATTGAAAACAATTTAAATCTAAAATTTTTCTCGGGGTTATCCTTCCTGGGGACCTAAAGTAAGATTAACAATTTATTAGTAATAAAAGTGTTCTTGTACTTTATTAATGTAGTTTGCAAAGTAATTAAGAACGTTAGTTACCGTTAAAAATACGATGACTAACGTCTTTTACGTGACACAAATTTAGTTGGGAAAGATAATGAGCTAAATTTTACAACTAAGCCAACGTAGAATTTGATCTAAATACATTTTAAGAATGTTCGCAAAGTAATTGTTGCAAAGTAATTTTTTAAACATTCTTAGCTTCAGACCAAACACGCAAAATCCTGACTTGCACGCCAAGTTTTCATTTTATGGTTGCAGCTTTTTAAAAGCTTTTACCTTTTAACAAACAAGTGTAAAATACGTTTAGCTCGGCAGAGTTCCATTGTGGTAAACGTACAAATAATCGGTCGTGGTTTGAATTCTACATTTTCCCATTGCATATATCTATTTTCTATTTTGCAAAAAACATATAATTGATGATGATAAAGCAAGTCAAAACGATCTGGAATACTGCGAATTATCACCCTCAGATTAATCTTGTAGAACGCACTAACCGGGTACTAGACTTTTTTTTGCTGTACATTTCCGAAACGTGACTGAAAACTTTTTCTGAAAAATAAATGAAAAGGACTTTTTATTATTTTTAAGTTATTAAGTTTGATTCAAATTAAATCGAGTTCGTAGTTGTTCATTCTTTTCTTTTAGTTTAATTTAAATTAAGTTATTTTAATAAAATCGAAACTTGCAGTATTATTGACTGCCAACTTTGAAATTCATTTTTATAGCCTTAAGGGTTTTGAAATTATATCTTATTTCTTATTAAAAATTCTTCGAAGCAATTAAAGTGCATAACAATAGAATCTGCTTCCATAATTGACAATAGCGTTTCAAATACGTAAATACCTAGCAAAGTAGGTAAGTAATGCAAAAAACCGGAAATCAATAATGCTTAATTAAAGTTAAATTTCTTTTCTTCTTAGATGCCTCCGTAAAAACGTAATATTGCATGTTCCTTTGGTAATTGAACGTCTCTATTCTTAATTAATTCTTTCACTTCAAAGGTTTTTATGAGCCTCCCGAAGTGTAGAAAACCTACTAAATAAAATTTTGGTGAATTTAAAAAGGTTGGACTGCTTTGTTTCATAATTAAAAATGCAACGCAAATTACAAACGAAAATAAAATTTTTATTTCGGAAGCAATTTAATTCTACTGGATGTAATTATGATCTTATGTTTACAGATAAGTTGCTGAAATCGTCTGACATCAGATTACATTACAATGTCTTCTAATTAAACATTTAGGTAAGTTTATACCGTAATTAAGCACAACATAATCATAATTGCCGAAATTAAATTTAATACTGCGAAAATTTGTGCTGGAAATCTAATAAAATTATAAACGAAACTCTCTGCCCTTCGCGCTTAGAAAGTTTGGCACGCCACTGCTACGAATTTGTGTAAATTAATATACAAATTAAATTTTCAAGAAATGTCCCAAATGAACTTTTCGACTCCAGTTTGAAAGAAAATGTTCTTTCTGCGCGACTATACGCGCGTAATTTAATAATTAAAACATGCAAATTTTAAATCGAATCTACAATTTCAAATTGTAACAGAAATGTGAATAAAATAAGCATAAGTTCAAATGTAAAAGCTTGGAAAACTCAATAAAATTGAGTCCTGCGTGCAAAATCTCCATAAAAATTACGCTTTAATTGAAATTCCTTATCTGCGTTATCTGGAACTAATCGATAGCTTTAAGTCAGGTACGACACAAATTCGTAAGGATTCAAGTCAAACTAAGTATTATCCACCACCTGCTAAGGATAAATTAGGTGAAATCCTTCGATTGATGACCAAATCACACACTTACAAAAACTCTTAATCTCATAAAGCTTGGTTAGACAGTCTTTATCCCTAAGGGTGTGTTTACAGTTTGTCTTATTTGCTATCCAAGTGTGAGGTGTCAAGCGAATTTCTTAATAGGTGCATGGTGTGAAAAATTACTTTGAGAGAAAATGTTTGACACCTCGTTTTGTTAAATTTGCAGAATTGAAAAAATTCACAGTGCAAACTGTGATTACACGATTTTACACCAAGTTAATCCGCACAATCATCAGAATATCGAAACGGTTATTTCGGTTGTGATTGCTTTCTGTGTCAGTAGATATTTAGGTACCGCCATTTGGATTCCACCCTCTTGTTACGTACTTATTTTATCGCATAGCATTGCATGTAATCTTGACTGGTTGAACGCTTTTTTAAATTGAGTTACAAATTTGAACACCAGTAATTTCCATTAATACATAGAGATAAACCTTAATTTCCAATGATTACAATGTTTCAATATATTCGGGATTTAAATTCGGGTTTGAAAATTCGCTTACGTTGTTAATACAATCAAACAGAGTCGTCAAAGCAGCTACAAAAGGATATCCATGTACGTCCAACACTGCAAAATCTCCATCCATAATTTTTTGAACAATGGAAATCATCTTAAAAATCCAATTTTGTAATGCATCCTTTAACATAAAACTCTTTAGCTATGAAAAGCATAATTCTGGCATTTCCATTGCACAACAAATAATGTGGACTTTCTCGTGCAGCTCAACAAGTGCTTTTGCAGTAACAGCCAGTTTATACATTTTCTAGGCGTGCCAAAAACGCTGTAAACATTTTTGCAGCCAATGTTATTTTAATATCAAATTAAAATTTTAAAATTTATAATACCCAGAAGCAAGGATAACAAAAAATAACTGAATAATGCAATCGCTTATTGTGGAAAGTTTCCGGAATCATTTTATTGTGTTTGTTTAGTTCATTAATTTAAAAAACGGTTTTGAATGACTTTTGTCCTCCTGTGTTTGCGTTTTCAGGCTCAACCATGTTAAGAAATTCATGTTTAATTGAAAATTAATAATATAGTATATTTTTTATTATTTTCTATTAACAAAAGTAGCTACATGTACGGATGTCGGGAACATGTTGCAACATGTCGATGCCGCTATCTTTTTTGAATTTTTGAATTTTATTCTATTAACAACGAAGATTTCGACTAATCTAACAAACAACTGACTTTCCAAATAGTAAAATGTGCTTTCTTTATTTCTGTGGTTAACTTCAACGACATAGCCTATCATATTTTTCCGAAACATTTAAACAAATTTCCTGCTTGGTTCATTATTATTTTCGACGAAAAAGATGCAAGAAAGTCGACTTTCACTTTTAAAGCATTTAAGCTAAGAGAGATCTCCGACTTTTCTTTAAACCCTTGTGAATATAAAATGCCAGATTCCTCACTTTATTTCATTTAAAAAAGTTGTAAAACTACCCTTCCATGATAATTAAATTTCATTGCATATTAGATAAAAAGAAATTTATTTTTCGCGTAAGTGGAAACACTCACAAGTTATAGCGCAAAAATGCACTTTATGTGCCCCCGCTGAAAAAAAATAATTGAATGTTTCGTATTACATATTTCAATGTAAAAACTCTTTTTATTATCTTTAAGATTGAAAATCATCATAAAGTCACATCAAATGTATCGGCAAAAAGATTGTTGTAATTCGTGAAAGAAATCGAATAAGTTTACCTTCATAAATTTTAAATGTCGAAGGAACTCGAACATCTTTTCAGTTTAAAAATATTTCGCAGGCTTTAAAATCACTTCGTCAGTGTCCTTTGTCCCTAAAATTGTTTTCCGAAGTAAAAAGCTAAAAAAGCGTGTAAAATACTTGGAGCACATTTATTAAGAAAAATATAAGATTAAATTACACGAAAGAAAACTTTTCAAAGAATGCATCATTTATTATTTATTTTTTTACATAAAAAGGCATGTGGAAATTTAACGAGATAAAAAGATAACCAGAAAGTATGATACACCAAGGAAACGTCATGAACAAAGCCAGCAACAAAAAGTTTACTATTTGTTTTTCTATTAACGTGTCAACGAATTACACTTGGGATGAAAAATTAGAAAATAAATAAAAATTTTTCTTCAATATTGTTTTACGTCGAGCTTATAGTTTCTCATTATATAGGCCTTTTCAGGCACAACCAATTGATATCAAAATTTTAAGTGGAAATTCTTTTACACTAAGTTTAATGTTCCTCGTTGTATTAAATTAAACTGATCGGATGGAAAGTCTGAGAAAATTGAAATTTTCATGTAATTTTTAAATATTTTCAGTTTCAATATTGAACCAATTGAAGTTGTTTAATTTATACAATTAATTTTTTCTTTTGGCTACTTTATTTTATTTTTTAATATTAATAATAAATTAGTGCATAAATTGAAGTTTCTGATCAAACTTTTTAAATTGCAATTTGAGCTTATTAAAACAAATTGTACTGGTTGACTTCGGCTTAAAATTAATTGAGATCTATCATATTATATTCAAAGAAGGGATGGTAAAAAATTTAAATTGATGACTTTTAAATTTTAGCCTGCATTACTTATAAGCCATAAGGTTAAACCTGCTGAGATTATCTCAGCGGAAACTGTCCCATATAGCACACAATGTCTTATGGACGTCCGTTTTAGGTCCATTCTACGTACGTACGTCCATGGACTTAAATTGGACATACATAAAACGTACTTTACCGGACATTTTTGGAACGTCCAGAATAAGACGTCCTATGTATGTACAGACTGGACCTTTTAGAATAAATTGTAAAACGTGAATTTTATTTTAATTCCTACTTATATCATTATTATAAAGTTTTTCCTCAACAAATTTATACTGGTCCAAATAATTTAAATTTTTAAAAACTATATGCTTATTATTGAGAATACCTATAATACCAGTATTTTTTATTAATTTATGAAATAAAATTTATTAATTTGACATTTAAAAATCTTTTTATTACAAATATTATTAAATAATATACACAAAGTAAATTAGTAGGTATAGATACTAATTAAATAATAAAATATAAGTAAATGGTTCGTAATATTCTAGTTTTTTTTGGCGCGTTAGAACATTATTTATTATAGGCGGTTCCTGGATTTGACCATGTCTTGTAGACATGTGGTATACATTATATTATGTTACATTTTAACAAAATATCACTTCAACTTGAAACTGTGTTATATATTTCAATTCAAAATATATGAAAAGCAATAAATTGCTAAACCAAAAATTTCTCGCAAGGCGCAATGTGCAAGGAACAAACGTTTTGTCATTTATTTGAGCATTTATTTTTTTTATTAATCTTTAAACTGTAACAATTACAATGAAAATGTGAGTACAACCCAAAGCAATGAAGTTTAAATTCTTGGTAAAATTCTATTGAAGGATGCAATACATATGCTATTATTAAAGACTTGATATTTTGTGATTTATTTTTGGCATTTATATTACTTTCCCAACCCTTTAAAAGTAGCAGTAAGGATAAAAGTATTACTGTTTTTTATTATTTTATGATTCTTTTAGGTATTATGTAAACGGAAAAAAAGAACCATATATCTTTTACTTCCTCGTTCATCATCCCTTAAAACGGATGCCAGTTTGTTACTAAAAACTCAGTTGAAATTAAGTTTCAAAGATCGGTAGATGCGGACGCACGTACCTAATTATTTATTTTGGTTATAAACTATAGTAGAAATCAGTTACCTATATAAAAAGAAACTAATTTTTCTTCTTAAAATTCGCTTCACAACAATGTGCAGTGTGGTTAATCAACAACAATAATAATTATTATTTTAATCTCTTGGTAAGTATAAAGTGTAAATGTCTATTTAGTATTTTTTTACGAGTGTCGTAGAGCTAGAGGCACATCCGATTTTCTGTAGTGCAATAAATTATTGTTTTAGTTGCAAAATATAACTAACAGTTGTTCAAGCCCAGCTTAATTATGAGTCAGGTAGAAAAAAGATCCGACATATTTACAAGTGGTACACTTCTTCACCGAATTGTAATGGGCCATTAGCAGTTGAAACACCAAGACGTTCAATATTAATGGAAGTGGAAACCGATGTACCTCAAGAATTATTAAGTATAAGTGTTTTTCATTATTAATATAATTTTTTGTTGATTATATAAATAATGTATAATATAAATTAAATTTTTTAGGACAAAGTAAACAAATTGTAGGAAAGCAAAATATTTTGCAGTCAATGTTGACAGATTTAGGGGAAGATCTAGATAGAATAAAGTCCCACCATATTTCAAAATAAAATAGAAGAAGTTGGAAATCATTTGGACAATATTTTTGTTCAATTAGAGGTATTACCAGCCAGTTGTCAAAATGATTTGCACCTACTCGAAGATTTTCTCTCTAACGATCTGGAAATGAACAAAGCGGTCAGTATATTTGAAATAAAATAGTAAACCCATGATGCTTGATCATTCTATATTTTTATTGTTCAGGTAACAAGTATTGCTTCCGTGGGAGGAAATAGCGTTTATGATTTTATAGTTCGGGCAACTACAAAGCTAATAACAAATTCTTATGGAGCTGATTTTAGTTAGTTGGGCCGAAAAAAGAAGAAGCCATTCAAAGATTTAAAATTGTGGAGTTTGTTAATGGGTAAATACTGTTATATCAAAACTCATTGTATAGTTTTTCATTAATAATTTATTTTAGAATCACCAAAGAAGAATTTTCCCAGTTCAACTGAAAAAGAAATTGAACAACACATTTCTAAATGGTTGAAGAGATGTGCCGAAAGAGCCAAAATTAAGTAAACTTTTTAAAAATATTAAATTTTAATATATTTGATACCATTTAGTTTAATCATCAAGATTTTGTTAAATCAAGATTTCTGCATCTGATAATAGGTCATAAAATAACGCAATAAATTTCAAGTAGGATTAGATAATAGTTATAAGTAATTAATTTTTAAGATAATTTTGTTTATGTAGAATGTAGATGCTGAAATAGTGCTTAAGTAGGTAGTATTTCGTTTGAGTTCTAAGTAGTTTTAAATCTGATTCATTTTATAATATTATGTTAACTTATATGTAATATATTTAAGTAAATATTTATATAATAAATAATTATAAATATTAGTGCTATCTTTGTTTTCTTGTGTATTTAAAGAACAATTTATTGGTAATCCACTGAACGTCCAGAACGTACATTTTAAGAACGTCCCGTGACTAACATTTTAAGAACGTCCAATGACGGACATTTTAAGGACGTCCAGTGACGGACATTTTAAGGACGTCCAGTGACGGACATTTTAAGGACGTCCAATGTTGTGTCAAACTCACCTTTTATGGACGTACATGGGACGTCCAATGGACTTCCACGGATGTCCACTGGACGTACAGATATCCGTAGAAGGACGTACTATGGACGTCCATAGGACCACTTTGTGCTATATGGGGTGGTTTTAAATCTCACTAGATAAATAATGAAAACCGCATAATTCCTTGTTTAATAGTAATAATCGGATAATAATTATGAACATTTACTGATCTTCTTGATCTACTTAAACTACTTCATTTTAAGATGTAGATTTCATCATATCTGAGTAAATTTATGGGAAAAACATGACACAATCCCCCTTGACACTTCTAAAAGATGACAGGTTGTGTACTGATGTATCAAGACTGTTGACTGAACTCAAGCAAACTATGTTTAAGATATCTCGATAACAAATCCGGAATAATTAATTCACAACTTAACAGTTAATTTCTAAACCCCTAACTATTTCTGGAAAAACTGCTTCCATGGCAAGAACAAAGAAATAATCTATCTGCGAGATGGATTTAACTATTGCATTTGAAAATCATTGTGGTCTACTTTTTCCAGTTTATTTCCGAATTGGACCACTTTTTACCCTAAACATAATAACTTCCTGCACGAAGAAAAACTCCCCGTCAACATCTTTAAATCACGATTTCTCACAAAACCCTGGAATGTACTTAAAAATTATTGAATTCATCCTTAGGCCAACTGAGTTGAATATCAACACTTAGAGCAAGTCCCCCTAAGCGTTTTATCTGCTTACGTACTATAAATCAGTGACCCTAATTTCCTCCGGCTATGGTTGAGGGGAAATGCACATATCTCATCTCACCAAAGAAAGATTTTCTTTAACGCGGATATGGTGTTAACTTGAGACAACCAATTTGATGAAACAATTCAATTTTCGAGAGACAGGTGCATTTTTAAAATGCCAGACACTTGATATTTCCATTACTTCCAATGTTGAATTTTTGAATTGAAACTCTCATAATAAATCGAGTTAGCTATCTACCAAGAAATTAAAAATAATAAAGTTTTATTTGGGAAGTTGCTAAATATTAAGTTAATATTTCTTAGGTTATTTACTTAGCAGTAGTTGAAATTTAGTTTTCCAGTAAATCAATTGAAAATTTTACCCAACTTTATTGTTTATGTTCTCTACGGAAATGAAAATCTAATGTTACGAGACATTTAATTCAAATTTAATTTGATGATGAAGTTTTAACACGCGTGGATTGGATGAATAAGAATTATAAAATTTGTTGTATTATGGAAATTTCAGCGCAATAATTTATTAAAATGGAATGAAAATATCCATTACGGTATTGTTGGCAAGATTGTTGCGGATGCATAAAATTGCTAAATGCAATGTTTGATGGAGCGTTAAAGGACGATAAGACTGTTGTAACGACGTTATTTGTAGGATAATAAATAGGACAATGGCAATGTTTTCTACTGCAATTTTCCGAACACTGCGAAACTTAACCGGATAAATAATTTGTAAAAAATTTATTTATCAACTGCTGTTCAATTTATTTCTATCCATAGCCATTTTACTTTTCTCCCTCCAAGATAATTTCCTTTCTGTTGGCATCTGTCTAATATTTTCATCTCATTTTGTGGTCTATCCCGAACCCGTCGACCCGATGCTCTCTCTAACCGCACAAAACTCGTATCTGGTCTCACTCTATCGAGGTGATCAAACCAGCGCAGCAGTTGACAATCTATTTTATCCTATGAAGTGTGTAATCTTAGTCTTTCTCATATTTCGGTTTTTGTAATTTTATCTCCCCTTCAACTCTTCGAACACACTTCATTTCGGTTGCTTGTTGTGTACACGTCGTTTTTGAATTTTGTGTGATTTTGCAAATCACTTTCAAAATCAATCAATTACTTTCAACAAAAGTGCCCTTTTCCGGATGGTAGCAGATTGAACAAATAGTGTTTAAAATTAGCATCAAATTCGTTTTTATGTAACCACTCCCATTTAAAGTGAAAACATGATAAAAACTCTAAGATCAAAACACCAGCAAAAACAAATTCAATTTTTAAACTTTATTGTAGCTATTTTAACAGCTCCGCCATATTATTCAGCTTTAATGACACCAATTTAAATATTAAATCTTGAAAATACTGGAGTATTTTGTATGTTAAGGAACAGCTTAAAGAAAACCGAAATTCGGAGTTAAAATTTAATACAAGTTGGATGAGTTACAACGATATTTATTAATATTTTACATATTATTTGAAGCGTAATTTAAATTCGAGTTTAATTTAATTAATAATTTTTAATTGTTTTCCAAAATATTGTTTGCTCAGGATTGGGGGTATTAGCGTGAATATTGCACCATAAATGAGGTAAGTAAGTGCCAAAATGTTGAAAACAATTTATCTCTGTTGAGCTGTAATAAATTATATGTAAAGTTAAACTTAGTGACGTTAAATGAAAAAGAATTACGAAGCAAATTTTGAATTATGTAAGCTAGAACTAGAATTTCTATAATTTGACTCCTCGAGTTTTTGTTTCATACACTTTACGGTCATTCAATGTAATCCTAAACAAACTTGAAAGTTTACTTTAATTTTTACTACATGGAAAACTCTTAGCTGCTTCAGTGCTTTTTGAAGTGCCGTGAGAGTAATGAAATTCTGAGATTTTACTCTCTAGTTTAAGTTTTTCTTCTTCGACATCAATTTCTAATTTCTTCTTCTTCGGAAAGAAACAAAGAAATTGTACTTGCTTTGTAAAAGAAAATAGGGAAGTAAAAATTTTGTAATTAATTGTATAAACTGTTGGATACTTAAAAAGTAAGATAATTTTATGGCTCTAATAAATTGGAACATCTTGGTATGTCTCGTTCCATTCTCATTTATCACGTCTTGCAAGTGTAGGAAACTTTTTATCTTAACTTTATTGCATTCGTAAAAAATTTATCGCTCTGTTGTGTGGCTCAAAAATTTTTAAATGAGCTAAAGGCGCTTAATCTAGATACAGAAAAAAGATTGATAATGTAGTAAAAAGAAATAATCTAGCGAAGAAACAAATAATAATATTGTGTTGTGGAGAAAAATTTACGCGAAGCAAAAAACTGCTTGGGGTAATTTATTATATTTAAAATTGTTTGTATAGCTTTGAACACATTTAGAACTCTTGAGCGACGTTTATTACCACAGAGCTTCTTTCTGATACAAACGCATCCATCGGAATCCGGAGCAGTTTGTTATTTTGCATATTATTAAAGTTACAAATTCTCTTTCTAGTAAAAACGACGTTAAACTTAAATAAACTTGAGTTAGCGCTTAATTATTTCGCATAATAACAAGCTTACAGCGATTGTTATTAAATTTTAATTATCAGTGCAAAAAAGTGATTAAAGAACAAAAATTCAATTCAAAGATTTAATTAAACCACCATAAAAACTAATTTTCAGGATTTAGTAGCAGTTAATAACTTGCCAACGTGAAAGTCAGTCAAAATTTACAACTTCATTTTATGCAACAATAAATAAGACTTTTTCATCAAAAAGTTATTTAAATTATTCAAAAAGAAGCTTACAAATTTAAAATTTTTACAGATTTGAAAATTACTTTTTCATTACTTTTGTCACACCGAGCATAAGTTTTCTTGATTTCAATGTTAAATAAAATTAATCTGTTTTTATATTATTAAATAAAAAGAAAATCTTCTCGAGTTGAGAAATTTCTTCAAGTCCCTACTTACAAAGTTTCATGAAAACGATAGGTATTATTTCATGTAATTTAAAATTTTGAGCTAATAACTTTGAAATTTGAAAGTATGCTTTACACTTCATGCAGAAATTCTAAAATTGTAGAAGGAATTACTCAGTTTAAACCGCAAGAAATTTGATATTATTGACCTAACTCATAAACCACTTCTTGCATAACCCGCCATTATTTTGCTGTTTGGTTTATCTTCTCTTTAAAGCCACTTGTATTAATGCGAGATTAATCACCTAATAAATCAAATCAAAAAAATATAAGCTTTATTATAAAAATTAAATATACATCAAATTGGAAAACACAAATATACATTTTATTTTGATTTATTCAAAATTTCAAAGGATCAAGTTCACAAATTGAAAGCTATTTATAAATACTTACAAAATATAACATTTTCTTCAAAGAGTAGAATGAACCAAATTATTAAAATATGTATTATTTATTGTCAATGAAACAATATATTACATTTGATCGAGAAAATTAATATTGCAAAGCTGATTATGGTTCTGAAGATTAAATTTAAACAAGAAATGACAATTGCCTTACTCAGAGGGTTGATTTCAATAATTTAAAAGTGTTGTTCCATTGTCTGCATAATATACTAAGCAGTGGCGTAGCGTCATACAGAATACATACTTACATCGACCCCTCCCACATTTAATACTAAGCTACCAATACAGAGATAATAATTAATTGGTCTGAAATAGACTACTTTACATTCACAAATAGACAATAGGTGCGATGAGGATTAGAACTGCTGTTTTACGACCTGCACTGCTGGCTGAATGCCACGTATAATATGAAAACCTGAAATAATTCATTTTATTTTCAGGTTTCTTTGCAAAGTCTTTCAGTTATTCATATTTTTTTATTAAAACAAATAAAAGATTGGAATATTTTTCTATATCTTTCCTAAAATTGAGGTACTTACTGTAATCTGCTCTTTTGCAGAAGGTTGAAAGTTTAATTTTTTTTATCGAATAAAGTGCTAGAACATTTTATATTGAAAATTCTTGTTCTCTTTCATTCCTTTGAGATTTGCTATCAGCTTAAAAAATCTGAAACAATAAGAAAAAATAAGACCGACGAAAAGTTTTACCTAGTCGGGATTTTATTTCGAGTAATATACAAGCAATAAAAGTAAATAATTTGTTTAAGTGAAAACCTGGATATTTTTTGTAAATAAATAAACAAAATTCAACGGCTGAAGATTTTTTTTGTCGATATCCTTTCAATATTTAACCGTTAATTTTAAACTGGCCAAATGTTTTTTTTTATGTAAGTATTTAAGGAATGTTTAACTGAAATGCGGACACAGTTCAAAGTCAATATGATTATATTTTTTCAGTAGGATTAATTAGAATTTTAAAACAAACCGAGAAATCCTGAATAAACTTTTCCAACTCTTGTTCATCGCATGTACGAGAAACGTCACTTAATATGATTTTATTTCGTTTTTCAAAAATAACGTAATATTAGTTTTACATTTTTATATTACATTGTGGTTTTAAATAAGAAGATATTGAAATTCAAATGCTTCTATTGTTGAGTTGTCGGTATTGATATACATTTCATTTTTATTAAAAAAATATTTTCATTTTGTGTTTGCATATACAGAGTAAGTAATAATATGTAATTTGGTAGAGTTAATATTATCTTAATTTCGTCAAGGACCTCGCCCGAGGCTGAAGACGCGCAATCATACTTTTGATTTTTGTATGGAATCCTTACGTTAATTGACGTTGAGCGTTAATAGGACTTGGACAGGTAACAATTTAAGGGCGGAAATATTATTTTCCCAAGCTGTTGCTACTGAATTTATCAATTAAAGAAAGGACGGGTGGTGGAAGTACAAAAACTGATTTAATTTAATTTTGGGCTGATTACATTAAGCCTTTTATGCAGGCAGAGCGACATAACACAAGATGTTATTTTATTATTAAAAGATAAGGCTTTCACATGCAGCTTATTCCTTCAAGTATAAAATGCTTTATTTAAATACAATACTGTTGAAAACATGCAACTAGAATGCAACTTACAGTTAATTTTCCACTTTATTAATCCTTTGATAAATTATTAGCTCACTAACAAGGGAGATTAAAAAAATAAGCTAATTGAACTTCTGATTAGTTTTCAACAAAAGAAGTTTAAAAATCCCAAGATTCATTATAGAGCAGATAGCTGCACAGAGTTTATAGTGTAGACTGCATGCTTGAAAGACAAAGCTTAGACAATTTATTTCATTCTGACTAAAAAGATAAACTGTTTTCAAGTTTTGGTTATCCTAACAGGGTATTGTAATCCCTATTCCCTGCTAAGCCAACCAATTTCATAAACTTTTAATATGAAGGACAAGTATAAAGTTTGTGCTCTGAATTCAAGTTTAACTAAAGTACAAAAAATACGAAGGTTTAGCTCCATTGCTGGACGTATAACTCGGCCAATTTAACGAAAATTAAATAAATTGATATATATCGCAATATCAAATTTTGGATTTTAGTTTAAAAAGTAAAGAAAAGCCAAGTTTCCATGCTATCCTATAAAGATAACAATTAAATCAAAACATGGGGTATATGTGGAAGAACGCCACCACAATATTGCTTTCGGAAAATTTAATTATGTGGTACAAAAATAACATTTTGTCTGAATGGAAAGATATTCTGAATATTACGAATTAAATTTATTAATCGAACGTTACAAATCTAGAAATAATCGATTTGCATGCAGCTGTTAACAAATTAAATTGTCTGCGAGTTTGGAGTGCATTGAAAATAGACGAAGGGCGGAATAAATTATTGAACTAATTATTAAGTTGTAAATTAATTACAAAACGTGATTTTCAAAGTGAGACTTTTCAACGCAATAGTATAAAAAATAAAAGTAGGATGTATACATTAATCATTACAAGCAAAGAAACCACCCACATTGAATGCAAATACAAATATCTGCAATGCTGTTTTTTTGCAAAAATTTTATAATAAATATTGAAACTTTTATAATTACAATTATATTATTATTGTATTTTTAACGTAGATACTTAAAAAAAAATTTGTTTTATGCTTGATATTTTACGTTAGTGTGGAAAATCCAGCATTCTTAATAATAAAACCATCAGTGAGCTTTAAAAGGCAGGAAATAGAGAAATGTCGATAAAACTTCGTCGTATTATATAAAACTTCCATTTTTATATCTGCATAAAATTTGTGCTTATACAAAAATTATCGTCTGGAAGTCGTGAATTATAATTTGTTATTTTACAAATTTTTATCCTAAGATTAACGCGGAATCCGAACCACGGAACAGCAAGTGGAGAATATTACTATAAATTAATGCAATTAATCCTACATATTGAATTCTGTCTTAGTCAGGCTGGTAGACTCTATATAAATGTTAAAATCCCCAGCCAATCAGAAACCCTTTCTATAATATTCGTACCCGCTTAAAAGTTTTACTTGAATAATAAACAAGTTTTGAAACTGGAGACACGCATTGAATGTTAACCCCGAATATGTTTAAGTCAATTTTCATATATTTATTGGATATATTAATTTACAGTCCATAAAGCCCCATATCAAATTAATTACTTTAATCAGTAAATTATAAACTCTTATAATTAAAACTTTTATATTTAAACATCTTCAAAACTTTCCAAATTTAATTAAAGCTAAAAATTTTTCTTTTGAAACTCTTTCAATAATTTTCAATCTTGCCGGATGATCAAATTTTAATAAAAGGTGGTAATTATTCCACTTAATAAATTCTCGATACAATTAACCGCATTTCGAACGTTAATTTTAAATTATTTAGACTTGCTAATTAGAGCCAAAAAATGTAATTTGTTATTCCAATTGTTGTTAATTTAGGCTTGATTGTTTAAAAAGAAGAAATTAAGTTTTCCTTCCTTGTATTATTTAAAATTGTCTCTGATGACTTCTGGCAGCATATTTAATTTCGTTTTCAATTAACTTCGCTTGTCCTTATTGTAATTATGTGATTTTTTTCTCTATTATTCTCTACAAAGTTGTTTTAATTAAAGGTTTAACAAAATTTAAACTTCAATTTATGAGATTAATAACGCGGTGCAAAATATAATGTGGTAATTATAGTTCATTAATTGACGTTGACGTGAAATAATGATTTGAGCTGAAATTATTCCAACTTTCATATAATTAAGCTTTCATGGTTAATAAGGTAAAAATAAAAGTGGATATTTATAGTAATAGGCAACAAGTAAACTGGCGAAACAGGGGTTAATTTTATTAGAACATGCATAAATAAAGTGGGAGAATTCATACTTCTTCCACTAATTTTCCAGAAAATTTAGGATCGTAAATATTTCGTGCACATTAACCTGGATTATAATTAAAATATATTGGAAAAGTAATGCGGTAACTTAAGAGTGCTTGGACGGCCATTATTGAAATTCTTTAAATATTCTCTAAGCTAGTAGGTTAAGGCTAACCTGGTCGATGAGATAAAAATCTTAAGCAAATAAAAATTGCTTATTACAAAAAAAATGCATTAAATTACTTTGGAAAATCCAAAAAATCGGTTTTTAAAGCTGTCTTAGCCAAAGTTATTTTATGTGACAGGGCCGGATTGAAGTATTTATATCCAAAGTAGCTCATATTCTGGTTATATTAGTTATATTTGGCCAAGGTAATCCAATTTTGTATTTTATATTAGGTTGGATAACTGTAAAACTTCGTCAAGAAATAAGCGTTCGTCCTTTGAAATCCATGAAAGGATCGGTGGAGAAAGCCCACACGAGCGCTGCTGGCGGGAAAATTTGAGTTTTTAAAGTCAACAGTCAACTGGTTCCACCAAATAGCTCTTTGCCGATAAATCATGCAATGGAAAATTTACAGAAGTATAGAAGGTTGCAGAAGCCTAATCAACTTGTTTCGTAATCGTTGAGAAATAATTAAATTGACTTATTTATCATAGCATACTTTTTTGCAAGGAATTCGTATTAATACCGATTTAATTTTTTTTTTTTAGTTTGTCTACAACTTCGACAGAGTTTTACCTGTTGTTTTGTGATTATTAGTGAAATTAATCGATGCTTTCCATACGTTCAATTAAAATTACTGAAATTGTCACATCCTGCTATAATCGAATTGAAATTTGTAGCATATATACAAACAGAATGATAACATAATTGTGTGGTCCGAAGTTTCTGAGAATGAACAACATCAATGCGTAGACTGTTTATTATCAAACCATTGCCGTTGGAAGAAGTGCTGGTAATAGGATCTCTTCGATTAATACCTCCGAGACACCAATGGGACGACATCGAGTGGACAACAAGGACGATTCCGCTCTAGAATCCCCTTGGAGTCATCCCTATGGAGTCTCGTTGGTTCATGTCGACGAGATCAATTATTATAGCAATGAGATTTTAGCGATTATCCACAGAAGGCGCCATTCTGCGGATGTAGTACGATTGGTTTGAATATCTGTAGAAACGACTATGATCACACTTTTTGGTAAGAGGGTGAAATAATAGTTTTCAAGAGTTCTGTTTTAGGCGATCTATTTTAAAGTGTCCAAGCTTACTATTTCCCAATATTCCCAACATACCTCTTGTTTTTTTTAACCAACAGTGCACAGGAGAGTATTCCAAATCCCCAGACCCACCGGATTCACACTTTCTTATTTAAAATTTCAAGTATTGGGAAGTGTAAAAAAATTAATAACTAAAATAAAACTTATATTTTTTAACAAAAATTATCGAAGATCCGTTACATATCGGAACAAACAACAAACTTTTCACTTTCGCTAAAAGATTCGAAACACTTTTACATGGATAAAGTTGTAAAGAATAAAATTTTCAACAAAAGTCATGTTTCTGTGTATCTCGAATGGTTTGGGCGAGAAAGGATTTAACACGTACGTTTCGGCAATACCCGAAGTTTATAAACACAGAAAGTTACTTTAAATTTTTCAGCTGGCATACTTTTTCCTCACTAAATTAATATAAACAAATAATTCAACAGAATAGGGGAATTCCCTAAGCTGAATACGACAATGACGTTTTTATGAAATTTATCCGCCCTATAGAAATTTTTAAATTTTGTCTTACTTGGAAGTTTTTAATCTTTGTTTAATTTTAATTTTCAAACAAAGACGAAAATTAATTAGATTTTCTCAAGAATCTCAAATACAATTGTACATCGGCGTCTTTTGGATGGCGGACTTTGGAGTGGAAGTGAATTTTATATACTGCACCTACAACCAACAACCTTAAAGATATGATATTTATTACCCATTAGTAAATTATGTTTGATTGAGATGAAATTGTAAACTAATATGAAATTGTTGGAACCTTCACAACTTTATTCTTGTCATTCATTCGTATCAAATTCCACTTAGTAGCACAAAGGGAGATCATTACTAAACTGGAGGTCAAGCCGAAAGTCGGAACTCAAGAGTAAATCAAAGATTGATGGTATCCGAAGCTACCAAACTTAGAATCAAAATAACAAGCACTTGTTAATAAAAAAAAACCGCAGATGTTTGCGTCGTGAAGACTTACCACAATAAAATTCCGGAAAAATGGGGTCAATAAAACTGGAAAGCTTTATGAGATAATCTTACAACCACAAGAAATCTTAAAAATTATAAAGTTTTCCAAACTTTTTAGTGCGATCGTTTTTTAAACACTTCCTAAGTTTCCCAGCTATTAACTTGCTCTTACGAGCTTAAATTAGATTCTTGTTTAATGTCAAAAAAATACATTAATTTAATAATTTCCCATTACTTTTTAATAAGATTGTCAAACTGTGATGTTGTATTTTTTTCTGGATGCCATAATAAATAATAACAAACACGAAATCGTGCTGGAATTCTCACACAAAGGATTTTATTAACCTTTGTCCTCTTTTGAGTTGGCAAAACTTTGACTCTTGGCTAATACACTGCATTCACACATTTAAAAGTTTTCTTCCTTTACACAAACTTACAAGTAATTAAAAAAAGTTTTTCGATTCAACGTTTTCTGCAAACTTCAGACATTTACACTTTAAAAAAATTATTTGGTCTTAATTGGAAAATGTGATTATTTCTAACTTAAATATGAACTTGTAATCAAAACTCAATCTATTAAAATAAAATTGGTTTATTAAATTTTAATTCCAAACTCAAATAAAACGTGAAATTATTATTGTGAGAGAACAGGAAAGTCTAATTGCAAATATTGACACTTCATTTTAGGTTTGAAATGAAAGTTGCTAATAATAAAAAATTTATCTTCACTAAGATTTTATGTTTAATTAACCGACAATTCCCAGATATAAATAAAACTTCCAGGAAACCATCGAGAAGGCGGTAAATGATGAACATTCGATCATCCAGAATTATTGAGTTCGACGTGATTGAGTTGAAAAATATGTGATTTTGGAATTAAACGTGTAAAATTTAAACAAGTACAGCTACGAAGACAATAAATTGATTTTAAGCATGCTACATAGTATTAAATAAATTATTGATACTTTTAACAACTTATCGATTTTCAGTCCTGGCGCAACGGACTTTTACTGTGAAATCAACTTGGCACCTTTTCATTTTTATTTTAAATTGAATATGGTCGATACCAAATTTTATTTATTTATTCATTCAGTTACGTCGAGGTAAATGTAGATAGATACAAATTGTTGCAATCGGCTAGTGTTATTGTCCACCGGAGTGTTAGAGAAGAAATTGCGATATTCGAAATCTCAGCTTTTTCCCTGTACCTAACCAATCATCCTCTATAACCGCACTAGTGCGAAAAGTGATTTACTGAAATTATGATTATGAATTCATTAATTCAAATAGCTCGATGACCTTATTTTATTAATTATATATAATATGGGCAGCTTAAATTTAAATTCACGCGCGTTCGGTAATGACTTACTTTCTACACTGATCACGTAAACTACTATTATATATTCGTACAATAAATATTAGACATGAAATTGTGACCTACCTTAGCTGGGAAATTTTTATACTTCGGGCGTTCCTATATTGGACGCTAATACCTTTAAATGCTACTCTCAAATTGGACGCTCTCTATAGAATTCCGCTATGACTGGTTGATTTGCTAACAATGAAAATTCATTCTTAGTTCAAAAAAATGTAAAGCTAGGTATTTAAAATTCTATTGAAAATTATCAATAAAAATGTATTCATACGCAAATATAGAGGATAATAATTTATTGTCGAACGCAGAAATATGAAAATGTTGGTGTGTTGATCGAGGAAGAATATAAAATCCAGTGTATTTTGTTTGAATTTTCGCTTTCGCAAACTTCACAATTAACATTTCTTTTCCACGTTCACTAATAGCTTTAGAAATTTCCACAGGGGAAAATGTCCTTTGATGATCTGACTGACAAAACAACATAATAATTGCTTTTGGTCTTTTCTAGAAAATTTAAAACGAATAAGAATTCTTTTCTTAGTAGATTAATTTAATACTAATGCTGCAGTTGGCATTCATAATTTTACCGTTTATATTAGATTTTAAAAATTATATTTTAGTGGGGTGCTAATCTTGCTAGATATGTTCCCATTATTATTGTTTATAGAAGGCAACTGTGGAATTTATTCTCTACAGCATAGCAGGAAACATGCATATATCTATCATATTATTCAAAAAAGTTTTTAAAGTTACTATATTATGAATCTTGTTGGAAAAAGCGTATAAAGTCAATGATATATTGATACTAGCGATACCCCGACATCGCCAGATGATGACTTACCCTGTTGCACATGTTGTTCGCGAAAATATTAAAATAAATTTTCGTTTTCATATGCATATGTACACTGAAACCATTTTATGTCTTTTAGAATGTTTTATATTTTATTTGCTTTTATTCATTTAGGATTGTTCGAAAATTTACCAAGAATGTAAACTTGTAAGTCGTAACTCAATAAATCACTTGCGAGAAAGTGTTCGAAAAAGAACTTTTAGAAGCTTAGTGATATTTTAGTATATTTCACTTTTAAACAAATTTTTTTTCAAATTTATTCTACAGTTAAAACCAAAAATTTGAGTTTTTGAATTTATTTTTTAATCATTTTAATTTTTCACTTGCAGTTATTTTTATAAAAATTAATTTTGAATATTTAACGGTTGGTTTTATGCAAACCTGCAGTATTTACCAATGTGTTCGTGCATCCGAAGAACTGATAGTGTAAACATGATAAATGTTAGGTAAATAACATTTGTTGACATTAGATAAAATCAAAAATTGATTTGAAAACGAGCAACATAAAATAAAAATTTGTAAGAAAGCCTAGTATGTACCAAGAGAAAATGTAGAATATGTAATTGAATGAAAACTGCAACGATCTGTAAACTCGAATCGTAAGTCATTTTTATTAGCCCTCGCTTCATATATTTCAGTGAAATTTATGTTATCGCACAAAATTGCTGTTATTTTATTTTTCTAGCAGTTTTTCTACAAATACTAAATAATAAATAGATGTTTTGAAATTATTCTTTTAGAAATGCTATTTAACAATTGATTACAGGTGTCAAAATTTCAATTATTACTCTCAGTTGGTTGGCAGGAACATTTCCTCCTCTGCATATAAATATTTCCAATCCACGTGTGGTCAATTCCCAAATTGGCTATACTAAACATGATTTACTCGTTTGCAAAATTTGGATGGGTCGTGTAGGTGATTAATTGCCCCCAACAAATTGCAGTAATCAAAATCAGTGATAAGAGATCAAAAAAGTTGCAAACTTTTAACAAATTGTAACTACTTTGTTAGTTTCTCGTGTCCTTTTCAGATTTTTCTTTTGAGGTCAGAAAAACTGGGTGGTTGACGACAGTAACCTATCAAGCTACAGAATTTGGAAAGCAAAATTCGTGGAGGCTTTTAGATATATTGGCGTTAGAAAGCTTATAAACTGTTCCTCATGGATTCGTCTTTAAATTAAATTCTTAGCAATTTTTAAATCTACAGGCGTATTTTATTACCTAAGCGATTGATTTGTAAGCAAAAAACCTAGAAAGGTACTTTCAGTGAAGGTTTCGCGATCCAAATACAATGTAAATGAAAATGAAGCAATGTCATTGCGTTTCCCGACTGACATAAAACTAAATAATTTACATACGTAAGATTTTCATTTGATAAAGTTGTACATTTAAATTTTATTGATTGTCTTCCAAAATTTAATCAAAAGTGAGATCGAAGTAAAATCTAAGCTTTTCTATTATTCCATTATGTAACCAAACGAAATTACATAAAAGCTTTTACTTTATATTTAATATCATTGGAGTGTGGATTTGAAGCAGTTACTTTTATTTAGCAAAAAAACGGACGCAATAGAAATTTAAAACGATGTTCACGTCGTTCAAAAAATTGCTGTAACATTATTATTGAAAACGAAAATTCGTTTAAATACGCGAGAAGCAGAGAAGTACATTTTTTAGTAGTTGAAAATTTTTTCTTGCTTTGCATCACTGTCACTCAATGTCTGGAAATATCACTTTATATTTTCTATACAGTTGAGCATTGTTCAACTTTGAGATTCCACAATTTCACATATTTCAAAGTTAGGCTTGATTTTTGCAAAAATTTTAATTTTACACTGATAAATTAACTCAAAAAGATTAGGTTTCTGTGCAATGAATCTTTGATTAAATTTCATAATCATATTTTTGGTTTTGTTTTTAAATTTATCACGTTAATTATTTTCCTGACAAATTCGTTACAGCTGCATGTTTTATTTTCTTTTGCAGTTGCAACAGGATTTTAATTTACTTAAATTAATTGACGTTGTTATATTAAGAGCCATTTATAATTTGAATTAAAGTAAAAAGAATTTAAAGACTCTAAGGTTTATTTATTGTCAAGAATGTTCAAAAGCATGCCCATAATTTCGTTTCGTGAGTTTTATGAGTTCCTGTTGTTTTCTTTTTGTACCTATCAGCTTCTTCAATTGCTTTTATAGTTTTCTAGGGCAATATTGGCCTCTGCATACATTAAATTCCTACTATAAACAAAATCTTAAGAGTGCATATAAAAGTTTATTGAATTGATTTCGAGACAGTAAATTTTGATGAAGATCCAGAGGAATTGTTTGCTTTATTTATAGGTAGGGCGCCATCAAGTTCCTTCCCTTATTTTTGTGAAAATGAAGCGAATTAATTTCAAAATTTAATATTGGTACCTACTGTTGGTGTTCACAGGTAAATCGCGTACTATGCTAATAAACATAAATAAGAAAAGCTTTGTAAACACAAAATATCTACAAAACAGAATTCTTCGGTTTTGAGGATTCTTTATTACTCACGTAAGATGATAAACAAGTAAAATGTAAAGGACTTTTTTCAAATTAATGTAGCTCATGTCACTCATTTTTTATTGGCTTTCATGAACACTTTGCGTATTGACGCAACTTTTTTGAATCAATCTTAATCTTGTCGATGATGTAATCCATATTTTATAACATACAATTTTTGAGTTTCAAAATTAATGATTTTTTGTTACTCTATCCAGTTACAGAACCAAGGGCTCTAATGAAAATTCATCAAAAAGAAAACTTTTATCCTATTGGAACATGCGCAAAATTTTCCAATTATTTGCTAGAAGTCAATTACAAACTGCGCAAATCAAAAAAATGTTCAAAATTTTTAAATTGTTATTAAAAAGTTACATCAATTTATATGAAAGGAAAATAAAATTTCACATGTAAATTGTAATACATACAATGAAAAGCGGGTTATTGAAAACTTTGCAAAAGTTGTCAATCTTTAAAAAGAAATTTAAAACTTAATACTCTCTTAGATAAAAAAAGCTTTATGCAAGGTCTGAAAGAAATTTGAGATGTTTTGAATTTATTTATTTCACTTTTTGGCAACAAATTGAGCTTATTCCGTAATATACAAATTTCCACCGTAAATTAATACCCAAAACGATTTAGAAAGATAAAGTGTGCAATGTTGAATAATTTGAGCTAGTGCAGATGTGACCTCTAATCGGGTTTAGTTTCCCTCAGTTTACCTTTCCGAATAAAATAAATTACCACAATCTGAGAACATCGATCTATGAAAGTTAAAGCAATTTTGCTCTTGTTTAAAGCTCAAATTAGTTGTATCAGGCAGGATTTCAATCAGAAAATCTATAAAATCACGAATGGTGCGACAATTACACCTGAAATGAGTATTGCTAGCAATTAATGTTGAAGTCTCAGTAATTTCATTTCATTTCAAAAACACGTCTTTGTGTATTATGAACCTTATTTGCTTTTTCATAAAAAAATATATTCAATTTTACTATTCATATTTTTAATATTAATCAAGGTTTTAATGATATTATATGAAAATAGAAGGTTTAATGGTATATTCGATATTAAGGACGAAAAATATAATAAAAAAAGATTATAATAATTGAAATATTGTACTCTAAAAGGTTAATGCCAGGGTCACAGGCACAAACACCCGTTTGGATTTGATTAGATCAGGTTTTTTCAGTTTTCCTGAATTTTATCAATTTTGTACTTGATTTTCATTTTACCTTTATTCTGAAGACATTCTTGACTGCTTTGCGGTTTAGATATTATATTAGAAATAGGGAAACTGCAAAGGTTAATTCCATAATAATTTTAATATCATAATTTTCATCAACTTATGTTTAAAATTTTCTCATTTGTAGGAATTAAGAAGTTGGAAGCTTGGTTATAAGCTAATAATTTCAGAATTAAGTGTTTACATCACAAATTAGTTTGTAGAAACCGAGCTGTACTTCAAGATATTGTTCTACAAGATCACTTAATTAATTTGTGCAATGATAAGCGTACACTCAAAAATGTATTCCAATCTAAAGCGTATACCTGCTATATTAAATTAAAAAAAAAGAAAAATCGCTGTTTTAATGCATCCGCATAATGTTGTCTAATTTGTGGTTTTCGTGAGTTCAAAAGATCATATTTGTAAGTTCAGTAGAAATTACGACCCCGACTTCCTGATCCTTTCCATAAATTTTTTTATAGCTTCACCTCCGCTTGAGTTAAACGTACTAGCTTAGCTAGTTGCAGTTAATTCTAGCTTGGAATAGCTTCATACGTCAAATGCAATTATTGCATTAAATTGTTATAAAATATAATTTTTATTTCATATTTTACAGATCAAATTTACAACGGTTTAATTTAATTTAATTATTTCATATAACTACATTTTTTAATTTTTTATACAATTTGTGTTTCCAATCAATGAAGTAATTTAAAATTTACATAAACATGAATTTTTAAAAGATTTTTTTTGATATATGGCTTATTTGATTGAGCCTGACTTAATGCTATTTTCGATTGACGTAATTTATATGGTAATTCGTATTAATTTTATTAATATAAACAAATGATCGATAATACATCCTCATAATCATATCAAAATTATTACCATCCCAGAAAATTTATTGCTTGTTCTGCTATATCCTCTTGCAGTGTGAAAGGGGTGTTATTGAAATAATTGCATTATTTACTGACCATCGATTTTGTGTATTTTTAGTTATCTCTTTTAATTAAATTTATAATTTAGTACTAGCTCTTTGTACTGAGAGACCACTAAAAATTTCCGTTCAAAGTTACCAATTAACATCTCTTCATGTTTCTCATTTGGTGTAGCCTTAAAAGTTCAAAAGACAATTAAAGTTTTTCTCGATAACAGAAAATTTCCCATGACGGATCAAAATTACAATTTTCTTACATTTTAGCAGATAAAATGTTTTGAATAGTTCGAAAGTATAATTTAAATGTGTAATTTCTCCACTAGTCGGATTTGAAGGCAAACTCCCAACTTTCAATAACCCTTTACACTCAGCTTACATATCTAATGACACTTTCATGGCAATTTACATTTCAAAGTACTTATACACTACCGAACACATATTAAGGTTTTCGTTAATATTGGTGATAGTTACATATTAATTATTACAATTTGCCGAACTACCAAACTTACATTCATTGCTCAGTAAAAGTTGAAGTTCAATTGGTGATGTGTCTATAAAGTTTAGTGTAATCTATACCTATTTGAACTGCAAATCTTGTGGTCACAAGTTTGATTTCCGCTCACTTCAATGTTAAACTATCGATTCCATTATAACTTCATTTGGCTAGTAAGCGAAGCAGCTGGCTGCTAATTTGGTCTTGAATTATACCAATAGTCTAGCTTACTTACAAATAAAAGCAACGTAAATTTAACACCTTGCCAGATGTTTGGTTGAATATGTGGCAGGTCGCCTACGTGACGCCATAAATCCAATATGGCTCACATTATTCAATAATTTAGTTAACTAAAAAATTAAAATAGAAATTTGTTAAGTTCCACACTGTAATTGTTTAACAGGAACTTGCTTCCTATAAAAAGCTGGTTTTTTATTTTGAAATGTTAAAAATTCCTTCTATAATGGGATAAGCAGCCGGTCGCAAACCTTTTTGCATACGGCATAATCAGTCCCGTTTATTAGTGTTTAAATCGTATTTAGACTGAAAAATCGGATTTACTTCTCATCTGAAGCCTTTGCCTTTCGGAAGACCACGAAAAGTAAAAATTTTATATTCAAGCTTCACCAAATCAAATTTGATTTTATTTTGTGAAGTCTATCGTAGGTACTTTTAATGAAAGCCGATGTTCTTCTTGTCGTTTTCAGGCTTAGAGTTCTAGGACACTATTGATTGAACTTCTTTTTACTTTATTGTACACTGGAGCATACGTCACCACAATTTCAAACTTTCTGCAAGGATTAGAACAAAATTGAAATGCAATACTTTATTTTGTGGTAGTTAACTAGAGTTTAATATAATATTCTACAACCTCGTTGAAGGCAAAAGGAGCAAATATTTTTATACTGAAAATTCCGGATTAATTAAATTGTATTACAAGCAATGCAGCTTTTAAAAATAATATACTCGACATGATATACATGATTGTGTAACGAATTTTTAATGAAAAGGTTCCGTATAATTATGCCAGGTTTTAATTTACGTATAACTTCTAAACTGTTAGATTTACAAAAGAACAAAATAAATATATCCGCTGTTCATGGTTTTTGTAAACTTCGGTCTGCATTTTTCAATATCGTGGACATTAATTCATTGCAAGTTATAAATCCATATCCTCCATCCTCTTTCGTGCATGTGAAAGAGTAACCGCAGGAAGCATAAAACACTTTAATTCGAGAAGGGTTTTTCATGTAGATTACCTCGGCGGTGTGCCACTGCCTTTTGAGAAGAGACAGTCAGAAGTCCATTATGCAACAAGCGACTAAAGTTGGTTTTAAGATATTTTGGTAGGACGTATTAATTTTTCCGATTATACGTCCAGTCAATTTAGATCTCGTTGGATTGTACGAATTCTCTTTAACTCAAATAAATAACCTTTTTATTGCTCAATGAATCACAGAACCCCCCCTAATTTATTTTTGTCGTTTTTTTTATCTAAATAAAATTTAAATCATAATAAATACATTGTGTCGCTGGTTTACAAATATAGTGGCTGTTAATGCAATTTTATGTCTTCTTTTATATTATACATTATTTAGTTAACTGAAACAAGGCCAATTAAAAGCAATTTACGAGGAGAGGAAAATAAATTAGCTCTTCTATTTTTAATTGATTACTGTGTTAAAAATTTAGCAACTGTAAAACTTTAAAGTTTCAATCCGCAAAATTAATGATATATCACGAAGTGCAAACCCATTATGAAATAGATTGAACAAAAATCTTTGATTGCAAATAAATAAAAAAATATAAACGATAAGTGAAGTACCCGTTCGATTAATATGCAATTAAAACATTTTAAGTTCAACTTGAAGTGAAGCCAGCGAGAGTTGTAAATTGGTGTTGAACAAGGTTTAATTAAATATTACAAAATTCAAAAAGCTCGTAAACCATATCACTTTAATCATTCAAAATTAATAATTATATTTCCAACCAATTTAATTCAAGTTAGAAGCAGCAAGCCTGGTTCAGAATATACACCAATTTAACTATGAGAACGTCACGAACACTAAAGTTATAAATGGATAATGGATTGCTTTGATTCTCAGTCTGGTCCTTCTACAACACAAAGCACTCTCGTTTATATTCTACTATATACTTCAATATATGCAACTCATTCTTCCTTATTTATGACAAACTTGCTATTCAAAACCAATTTAATATCTTGTTGGAAAGTTCAATTTTTCATTCGGCCAAACCAGAGCTCCTATTTAATTTTCACTGAAAGTATAGGAATAGGTTATTTTTTTCAGTGTACCGTTATATTCGTAAATATCAGTGCAAAAAAAATTCTCAGATTTTAACTGTATACTTTTGAAATAATAAGAGGGAGACAACTGAAAATGAGGGGTTAAAGTGTATTTATGCATTATAAAAACAAAATTAGGTGTATTATTCTATTAATTCTATACTTTTTCAGGATTTTTCCAGGATACTTGTCGTGATTAGCCAACAACGTTAATAATAATTCTATGGAGAACAGCTGAATAAAAAAAAAGTATGTATTAAGTTAATAATAATAATATTAATAATATAATATTTCCTTAAATAATTTCGCTGCATCCGGATTGGAAAAATATAATAGTTCTTGTAATAATAATTATCAAATTAATAGTATATTATTTGAGATGTTTGTATTAAACCAAAGAATTTAAAAACACAGTCAATCAAGGTACACACTAGTGGCCAGTAACTATATACCTGCTGTCCCATAACTGTCGCGTTTTCCCTACTAGTGAAAACAACACCACAATAATTAACTATAATCCAATACAAAATGTGCAATAGCGCAATATTTAAGTAAATTCAGCTTGTGCGAAAGTAATTTTCCCATTAGAAAATGTCGGAAAATTTTTTTCTAACTTTTAGTTTTTAAAATGAAAAAGTAGTAAGTAATTCTGATTGCATATTTGCACCCTTAAATATTTAACTTCCAAGTGATTCTGCTCGACTGAAAAAAAAACTATATTACAAAATTTAAAAAGCTGAAACGTTGCCTACACAACGGGCATGTTAACTTTGCCGCTGGTGCAAGATTATAGCATCCGCTGTATTATCCCACGTATGAATATATGAAAATTTCCACTCTAGAATAAATAGCACATACTTCACAAAGTTTGAAAAGTCAAGAAAATGAAGAGTGAGGGACCGGGGTTGTAAACGTAAGCATACACGAAACGTATTGTATAGTCTACTATGGGAAATTTAATAACAAAGCCGTAATATAAAATGTTAGTTGGGAACACCTGTTAAAAATTAATATGGCTGAAAACTAAAACCTGAATTTCATTAAAAAATCTAGAGATGGAGCGATAAATATTTATTAAAAATTTAATAATTTGTATCTAATAAAATTATGGAAAAATGTTAGCCCTAAACTAAACAAGCAAATTATAACTTTTAAATTCCAAATAATTTCGTGCTCGTGTTAAGCCTGTAGTAGGTAATATTTCAAAGTTTCGACTTACTATATTGAATTAATTATCTTCCTTCTTTTTACAGGAAAATACCATTGAAGTGCGAAACCTATTCCACCATTTATTAAATTTTTTTACAATTTATTAATTTACTTGAGACTTGATAAAAAAAAATTAAGTAGGTACAAAGAACCCCGAAATAATTAATCTTGATTATGGTCCCACTATAGAGTATAATTATTCGTGTAGCAGTAAAGCTAGTATATGCATGATAAAATTCAGCGATAATTTTTCATTGATTTTCTAAATTTTCAGCGTGTACTGCGGCATGACTTGCAATAATAACTATCTTACTTATTTCACATGAACCCGAAGCTCTAGAGATACCTAATATATCACAGTCAAATTAAAATTTTGATGCATTCGGGTTCATTAAAATAAATATTTTATAAAGCTCGTAAAAAATTTTCAATTAAAATGCAAAATTCGATATTAATTTATGTTTGCTGTAGTTATCACCTAATTTAGTACGTGGTTTTGGTTTGATGCTCTTCCTTTCGGTTTACCGATTATTTAAAAATGCAGGCATTTAAAATTATTAAAAGCAGATTTATAAATTGACACGCACCCGTGCACTGAGGGTAAGAATTTAATTATTTGCTTAATTTTCATAAGTGGGTGTATAATATGACTTGGGTGCCAAAACATTTTAAAATTAAATGTGGTCTGCTGCGCACGCTGACTGAGTACGGAACACAACTTAAATTTATATTTCGAAAATATTAAAGTAAATTAATTTAGTAGATACTGAAAGATGTTTTGACGAAGTGGGGTAATATTTAGAATTTTAATGTGGGATATTTCTCGGCTTTTCATTTGGGAAGTAAACACAACCTAAATACTCTTCAGAATACTTGGGATTAGATTAAACCAATTTAGCAAAAGGATGCCCTCACTTCGAATAATACATAGAAATGTTCAGTAATTAATATCTGTTCAAACCTAAATTGTATTAATATACTTTTACGACCCTATCAGCTTGACTAATTATGAACAAGCCAGCACTCACCCGCTCAACATAATTTTCATCAAATTATTAACAAGCAATTATTTTATGAACTACTAACTGCAAACTTTAGTTCTAGATTTTCTATAATTTAACATGCAATTCATTATTTCACGTTGTGCTAGGTTTGTGTACTTCCTATAAAGGAATGATTATAACCAGCTTAGGGTTGGTTTATCGACTCATCGTCTGGGAGTCTAACGAGGGTCAGGTACAATTACGGTTTAAGTTACGAAGCTTTATTCCGCTTTGATAATTGAGGCCCCACTTAAAACATTATTACTGTACAATATCCAATGTAGCAAATAAATATTAAATATTGAAGGCTAAAGTTACCCTTAAACTAAAATGCCGCCAGTGTATATTTTTTGCGATCACGACTTTTCATGGTTAATTTAGCACAACAATATAAAAAGCTTTTGATATCAGTTTCTACTTGCTTTAAATTTTACATTGTCAGCGTTTTCCTGTTTTTCACATCAAAGATGAAAATATATGTTTTTAGTTGATTTTAAGACGGTTTCAAAAAATTATATTGTTTTCATTTATTGATATTTTAATATTGGGGTGAAAGTATCGACTTCGTGCTGTTAAATTCTTGTTTTCTCGAATTATATTGTGATAAACACAAATTTGATAAAATTTACAAAAACAAAGCCATTAATAATATAATAATCTTTTACAATTGGTTTTACCAATTTGATACTTTTTTATCTAACCGATAAAACTTTAGCTTGATTATGATTGATGTTTCATTTACAGTTTTTCCAATTGTGTCTGGAAAATATTATTTATTTATAGATAATTTTACTGAACGACAGAAAAATTCCTTTTTTTTTCGTTTACTGAAAAACAACCAAGACTTACATGTGTATTAAATGGCTTCTCGCCAGTACGAATATATAAAGTATTCTCATAATTTTGTTTTTAATTTTGTTTTTTGTTTTCATTTCACTGTGTTGGTTGATGATTACATTTGAAGTTTTAGATAATTGACATTGTTTTCTTGGCGGCCGGCAGTGGCGTATTTATAACATTCTTATGGCGGGGGCGAACCAAAATTATTTGAAGATTCTCGTTAATCCATTCATGCGCGTCAGTTGTTAAGATATAATACTGACAAATTTACTGACGTCTGAAATATAGAAATTCGAGTCGTCCTTGGGGGGGAGGGGAGAATTACCCCTTTGCCCCCCTGTAAATACGCCACTGGTGGGTAGTTAGATGGGAAATAAACTTACATTTTCTTTAGTGTACCAAGCAGGATTATTCTCGGTTCTGTTCGATAGGTTAGCTGTAGGTTTAAAATTTTTGAATAGTGGTTATCGCGAATTTGTCCGCTCAATGGAGATGTCTGTTTAAGACAGATATGTCCTATTAAATTGTATTATGTCTATGGTATTGGTACAATAATACAGGAACAACATATTATCCAATTCAATGTGAAATTAAACTTTTTGTTTATTATAAAATGATAATATAATTTTTCAACTCTAACAATGCGTGACTTGTTTCTGATTAGTTTCTTTAGTTGAAAGAAACTGTTAAAAGTAATTTCCATATTGAAAAATTTGCGTTTTATGTCAAAAATTTAAATAAGAACTAGTTTTCACAATATTACAGTATTTTTTTATACAAAGACGAAAAAATAAATTAATTTACTCATTTGAATATCACGTAATATGTTGTAGTTTAACTATAATTTTAAAAAATAATAGAGCAGGAATTTTTATAAGTGGGGCACTAGAAATATCATAAATACAGGTTTTCCACATCATTTTAACCGATTATATTGCTGTTTGCTATTTTGTAAAATTTCAAAAATTTCAGTTGAATTTCCTAAATTTAAATTAAAAATCTCAGGTTGACTGCTTACAATAAATTGTAAACTATTTAACATGCTGTAAAGTATTAAGCCCCCAGATATGTATTATCGTGGTTAACAAAGGATAAAATCTTGTAAATAAAACTGTCAACCACAGCAATAAAGTAAATATGTTTAATTATGAGCAAAATAATTAAATTTCTACTAGCAGACATTTATTTTATTATTTAATCGTAATATTGAAAATTCTCTCAACATATACATAAAACTCAAGTTAAGAATTTTTGATTTCAAGAATCTTTAGGCCATCGCACTTTGTTTTTACTTCAATGTTTTTGTTATACTATTAAGTTGAGTGTTGATATTAAAAAGTTCCAAGTTGAAGCTATTAATCATTTCATTCCAATTTGAAGGATCCTTATACTGGGAAAACCAATTTATGTGCAATTTTTTGACGCTGTAGTTTCATAAAATCATATTTTAAAAAAGAAAGTCTGGCCAGATAATCTTGAAAGAATAAAGACCTTTCTTTCAATAAAAATGTATGACTTGAAGTGAGATTGAAAAAGATTTATATTATGTTGTTTCCTTTATATTTCATTTTAATTTTTCACTTTTTTTTACTATCATTATTTTGATGGAACGACAGAAGCGAAAGTAATGTTCTAGAATTCGATACGTGAGTTTTGACTTGAACGACCTATGTGTATCCACTTGGCAGCATATCCTCTGGTGGAAAAAAAAGAAACTTCAATTTATTTAAAAGAATTTCAAGTAGGTATTATAAATTGTATTTCTAATTTGAAATCGCTTAAGCTTTTGTGTAGAATGGCAACAAAAGGAAATTCAAAAGAAATATACTGAAAGTCTGAGATAAAATGTCGTATCCTGTCCAAAGACAAACTAATCCATTGAGTGCTTGACGCGCCCACTTCCGGCATCATCATGTCGGCAGATATGACAAAATGTTTACATTTCTTTTACATTGTGAATAAGTTTACATTTCTGAGATATTCCAATTTTATATTGGAAATAATTTTTTACTCTCGTCAATCAACTATATTTCTTCAGCTTCTGCACAAACCGTAAATTTACAGCATTTTGTAATGCTCGCAAATACATTCGAAGAATTTAATTTTGTGTAAAATATTTTACCATCACATAAACCGTGACACATAAACTTATAACGCAATCAAGTGCATTTAATATCCCGAGAGACCTAATTTTGTTGGACAAAGTTTATTCAAATACATAGCAATGCAACTAAGTTCTAGAACTGAAATTAATGTTTAGCTGAAAAATTAATAAAGCGCAACTAATCTACATTTATGCAATACCCATGTTATAAAGTGAGATACAACAACTGTGATTGGTCAATTGATTTGCTAACATAAAAAAAATATAATATTTTTGTAAAAATAACATATCAATATATATTTTCTAAGATTTTTTGGATTTCCTAAGATTTAATTAGATTTTCTACATTTACTCGAATTTTCTATTTCGTAGGGTTTCCTCGAATTTTCCTTTTTAGATTTTTATTATCCTTTTTTCATGATTTGAAACTGATATCGTATTTTTTAAAATAAGAAAATTTTGAAATTTTATTTTGAAATTTATAATTTACTAAAATTTTAACCAACAATACGGTGTGTGCGTGTGTATGACAACTAAATGTCATCTAAATCAAGCACTAGGATGCTAATGGAATTATAATATAGTTGGTTGTCCTTATATGACACTAAGGTATCATAATATGTAATGTAGAACTGCTATTTTAATGGAGAGTGAGCCCTATTGTTACTTTATTAAAAATGCGTAATTTTCATTAAGGGCTTAAAGTTAGTCTGAAATAAATGAAGAATTAATAAAATTCCAACCTGACAGGTAAATAATATAAGCGAAAATAAAGTAACAAAGGAAAGTATCACAGAAGATCATTCAAAGGAAATTCGCCAACGAAAAAGCAGATAACAGTTGATGTACTTTGAAGGAGAAAATCAATTCACAACTGAAATTATTATAGGAAACAAAATGTAAAAATTAATTAATCTTGAACTTTAGCTCCGATTTTATTGATTTTAGAAAGTTAATATGAGAGGACTAAAAACTTACCTCGAGAAGTAGAAGAGATAACAGAGAGGCAACCGTGCCGTTTTTGTTACTGGAAAATTTAAACTGTCATGTCGTTGAAATTTAATTGGGTTACTGGTGACATATAGGTAAAACTTCCATGATTAAAATTCTATTAAATAAATGTGCCTTCAAGCTAAATGCCTTTTAGCTTTGTATTTATTGGCAGTGTAAAATTCATTTCATTACCCAGGAAACAATGACGTAATTTTTACTTTCATATTCTACAGATGAAATTGATGAACAGAAACTCATCGATGTAGGTACGTAAAGGAATACTTTCTTTGAGCAAATTTACAAATAAAAAACTTCTCGTACATTATTCACTTCTTCGAGTCAGTTCTAAAGGTGATTTGACCCGTATTGAGATATGAGCCAAACTTTTAAGCTTTCAGTAGAACTTGAAGTTAGTGAAAATTTTGTAAAGATTTACTTTGTCAAATTAAAAGTGTCATTTCTTGAAAACTTTAACCAGGAAACGTGAAAGATGATTTTTTTTAATGCTAGCGATTATTTAAATTTTTGTAGCATTCTTCAAATATTAATTGGCTTATAATATTTTGTCGCACCTACCGTTTATATAATATCAAAGCTAAACCTTTTTTAATTCTCTGTCGTTTGAGTAATCTCTCTATCTACCGAGTGTCTGATCCATATAGTTTCTGTACAGTAAATTAACTAATGTAGATTTTCACTTTGGTGGAAGTTCTAAATAGTTGATCAAAGAACTGCAGTTCTCAAACGCATCTTAATTAGGTTTATTAATTTAAGAGAAATTAGAAATTTTCCTTTTCAATATCTGTTCTTAATCCTGTCTTATATCTTATAAGGACTGCACTTTTTTGTTGTTTCAAATCGATAAGGGTTTGCAGCTTTATTATTACCGAACGACTTCTTCTATAGACATGTAGTAGTCTATTTTATTCTGGACATTTTCCATATTCCCCGAGGAATGCCCTAAAATTTCAAAAGCAAATTTTACATCTTGTATTCTTTTTTGTTCTTTATTATGTTGCAGTATATTACAACCAATTCTTAGTTGTTTTTACTCGAGAATACGCTAGATTACCTCAAATTGGTTTCGTCTTGTAAAATTTAATCGGTAAATGTTTGTTCCATTGCAGTAATTACTTAAGTTGAGGTGCTTAAACGAAACTTCCAACATGATAGTCTTCACAAACTCATCCAGTCATTTCAATTTAATTAATCGATGGCAATTTTACAAAATTGAATTTTTTATTATAACTGGCGTAAATTTCTTGTTACTTTTAATGGGGTGAAGATATCTCTCCATTATACGTACAAAGATGCATGTACGTATTTTCAAATCTATTTGGAATGCCTTCACATATTCAGAGACGCCGGAAAGTTGATAATAATGGAATCCATTGAATGTGAAAAGTCATACTCTATTATTTTTTGAAAAAATTAATTGTCTTGGCTGAAATCTATCGATCTTCCATGATAGTGCGTTGTTTGGAAACGACCTGTTGCAGAATAAAATTTTACTATACTTGATTAATTTCATTTGCCATATCTTAATTTAATTTCTTAACGAGTAAAATCCCAGCTTGTCACAAAATAACGGTTCAATTTATCTCAATTCTGGAAAAGCATAACTGAAGTTGATTTAATGTTTGAAATTTTGTATACAACCTATATATAAAATTTACGTTATTAGATGAAATTGAACCTCTGTTAAATATTAATAACTTAGTTTGCAGAAGCTTGTAAATAACTCAGATCACGTCCTACAGGCGTTGGCGTTCTCTGTCAGGATACAGCATAGTTTACGAGGAACCTTAAGTACCATAGGATAGAAGAAAAGATTTATAACATTAAGGATTTATGAACCGCAGATAAAAATTCCGTCACTTAAATTTTAGTCGGGTAACACCGATGTACATCAAATAAAATTGAATTAACGTTTATGCCTTCCAAATTTGGATAATCCTTTCACTGGGACAGTTTTTCCTTGACGGACGCACACCTGAATTGTGAAAGTCTCGTAGATTACAGGTTATTTCATTATTGGGTTCCCCATTGCGACAGCTCTAATGAGTAAATATTGTTATTAATGGGTCCTGGTAGAAAAGTAACGAAAGCAAAGCAAATTACCTACTACAGAGTGTTCCAAATAAAAGCAGATTTTTCTAAAGAAAATTGAAATTTATGGAATTTTTGAAAACAAAAACAAGAATGCTCCTGCTGAGCGCTGCATACGAAAATTAAATTTAATGCAAAAATCTTATTTACAATTTAAAGCTTTCAGGAAGGGATGTTGTGTTTTTTATATAACTTGTACTTGCCCTTGACGCCCTTGCAAATTGAGTACGATGCGGAGCCTTGACACAATTTCATATCCAATTTTTTCTCACTCAGTCAGAAGTTCCTCTTTGTGGAATAATCGTTTCTATTTCTAGAGATGCCATTTGTCTTCATCCTTAAACAATTTAAATTTTAATAAGTCATCCTTAATAGAAAATATTAAATTACAAATTTGTTTTTGGATAATTAAAAGAGGAAGCTTTTCTAGTTTTTCGGCGATGTTTAAGTGAAAAATAATCCGATTTAAACTTTCAAGCCGTAGAAAATATTCAAAATTTAGGATTTTAATTGCAGCTAATGCTAAGGAGCCGCTGTCAAAACAAGATGTAGGCCTCCGAAGTAAAAACTGTTAAGGTTACATTATTATTTTATAGCATATCGCATAGCTTTTCATTAACATTCAAATCCAAACGTCCGCCCGCTTCATGTTTTAGACACGCAATTAATTAAATATGAAATTTTCGAACCTATAAAGGAATGCCGATAATGTATTTTAGCAATCGAACCATAAGTCGTTCAATTTAAAGAAAAAATAAATTATCGTGAAAATCTTTTCACGCACGCTTTTAAACTTTTCTACTACACAATTGAGCTTTTTGTGTTATTTTTATTTACCTAAAACCATTGTTACAGAAATTGTAAATCAACTCCAACGCTTGAAGGCACTTCAATAATGCATTCCGCTTGGTCATGTATTGCAATTTGTGGTTTCTGCTGATATGTATGTTGTATTGTAGCGACATTGGGTAGTGTGAATGAAAATTAGTAATTCTTTGTGTTCAACTTCCGCCTGTCTTAATAGCATGATAGTGTATACCTATAAATTATCTGCAATTTTATTTTTTTATTTATAAGTAGGACATAATTATTGGCTTTAATTTTCTCATATTTATTCACACGGGCAAATGGGCAACTCAACCCTGCAATATATCTAAAATTGACGCAGGAAAGTCCTTGGTATACCTACACAAAAAATCGCGTAATTTTTCAGGAAATATTGCAATTTGCGATTTAATTTTAAAAAAAACTCTAAAGTTACTGGAGTTTAAAATTTTCACAACTTATATGTATATTCCAAAACTTTAATGTCAGGGTTTTATTCAAAATTTGACTTGAAAGATGAAAAGGTTTTAGTGAAGCTCCGAAATAAAGAAAAAGCAGGTTAAGCAGTTGTAAAATTACTGTTATATGGGACGGTTTACTTTAGAAATAAAGCCATTTTCCTTAATATTTGAAGTTGATGTTAGCTTATCCAGTAGTTTTCTTGCTTTTCATTGATAATCCAACCCAAGATCTTAAAGCTTTGAACACTTACTTTCACTTTCTTTCGTTCCCAAAGAAACATAAAAAGTTTAAAAAGTTACTTATAAATAAATTGTTGGGCGACATAAAAAAAATTTTATTCCTTATATGTTGATAAAAAGTACAAATCCCTCAACTTCATATATCTGAAAATTTTTATCAGCTCAACCAGCTACGTACGTGAAATTTTTATAAAATTCAAATCTTTGAGGTGAAATTGAGTCATAAATGGTAACAGGACCAGTCTGCATACAAAGCACAGTACAAACAAAACTTGCAATAATGGGAGATGTTTAAAAAATTAAAATATAAAGAAGAAGGGTTTTTATGAGCAATGAGATTTTTATTGCTGTTCAAAATATGCGAAAATTTACATTTTACAGTTTTATGCTTTAGTTGCAAGTTCCTTTTATTACTTCAGTAATTATTTTAAAGTTCGCTTATTATTTACTACAGAATTGCGGATTTCAATTATTTATGTATAAATTTTATTGTTAATAAAATTTGAATTAGCCGAATACAGCTGGAACATATAGAAAATAAAATAAAATTAATGATAGACACACAAAAAATTGTGTTTAAAATTTTGATGTTATGTTTATTTATCGTTAACGTATTCAAAGCTTTGCGTGTGTTCTACAAAGTCAACAGTAAAAATTTAATCTTATAAGCACACGAAAAAAACGCATTCGAATACGAAAGTTTTGCTAAAACACACGCGTAAATTAACGTCAACTTTTAATTGCAATTAATGCAAATTCTAAACCCGAAAATTTATTTATTCTTTAAATATAAAATTATTTAATGGACGACAATGCCTGCCGGAAGATTTAGCCTAAAACTCCAGGAAAGTTTACTGAAGTATGAGAACGAAAGGTAATGAATTATCGGCCGATAGACACCAAATTGAGCGAAATAATTTTTTATAAATTGTTTTTAACACTTTAATTTGCTCGAAAATGAAAAGAAAACTCTAAGCTCGAAAAGGTTTTCGCTTTCAAAGAAATTTTATTCAAATTGCTTCTTCTTGTCGTCATAGTTAATAATTCTCATCTTAACGATAAACTAACTTAATTTTTTAAAATGAACTTAATTTTTTATTCTTTGTGCGTAGAGAATGAAAAGAAAATTATGCTGTTGTGGTTTGTAACATAAGCTGGCTGTAAACCAACAGGTGCTTTGTATATGCTCATTAGTTCTCAATTTCAATATGGAGAGCAAAATCTTGCATGAAACGAAAACGTTAACAAATGAGGTTGGTAATTTTAATACCGAAAAAATAATCTTGTAAAATTAAATTTCGTAATTTAATTGAATCACGTTTAGGGGAGCCCGGGGCTGCAGAAAGATCTAGTTTTTCACTTTGGATTTTGTTATTAAAATTTAAATTTCTATCTTTGGTAATTTGTAGACTCTTTTGCACTATCATATTCTTGAGTGACTGTTCTTTGTTTGTGTCAAACTCTAAGTGCACTTCATTGTGAAACTCCCAGTACTACTTCAAATTTTATTTTCTTTGCAAATCCTTCAGTTAAATCTTTACAGGTCTGCATATATTTACTCAATGCTTGAAGCTCTACCATTATTCAGCAACAATAACTACAGAAAAGAATTTCCTGTTCATTTTATTTCTTATTATTGCTATTGTTTGATTTATAATTTAATGTTAAGGTATTCCATACCTCCCAGACCCCCCAGTTTTAAAAATCGATGTTATACCGTAATTACAACCTAGTTGTTCAGAACAAAATGTACCAATAAATTTTAACTAAGATTTAAATTTATACGAAGTGATTCCTTTGTCATCGCACGAAATTATTATTCATTAAGGACACAAATAGACTTAATTTCAATAAACACGTTCGTGAGTATTATATAAGTAAAATGTAAATTAATTTTCAGGGATTTTTCAGTACATTAAAGCTTTGTAGAAAATGTATGTTTACTAAAACTCGATCACCCCCTTTTGGTGAAAATCGAGAATTGCGTTCGGTAATGTTGTCTCTTCTGACGAAGGGTTTCGTAGGCAAATTTGATTTCGTCAAACAAGGGACCAACGCAACCAAGGGAATTTTTTAATGAATTTGAGACGTTGCATTGTCTAAGAGAAACGTTCGAATTACAATATGCATATGGGCAGAGGGATTCCGCTGGTTCTGTATTTACTTTGTAATTTAAAAAGCCTTCCGCGTGCTTACACAAAATGTAAGAGGAAAAATCAAAGGGAATTTTTCAAAATTTTTCGCACCTGCTTCTTCACGTCCTTCGCTTAAAGAGAGCTTTTTTGTTGTGTCTTTGTTTACAGAAATAATTAAATTTGAGTGTAGCCAATTATTTTAATTCCTTAAAAGCTTTAAACAAAAAATAGCAATTACTAGTAATTTTTACGGAAACCAAAAACTTATTTTAATTTAGAAAAGCTGGCGCCACATTATTTTAGAAGCGCGCTTCACGATTGCATTGCATATTTCCAATTTACTAAAATACACAGTCAATAGCGACGATATCACTTACGATAAATTAATAAACTGAGTCTGTCAACAAAATATAATTAAAAGGGCAAAATAATCCTTTTCGTCGATAAAACTGGTTGCGACAAATTTTCGTGCAAACTTGTAGACAGGAAGTTCAATTTTAAGGTTCGGCTTAAGTTCTATCCACTCAAAGTGATAGAATGAGATTTAATAACTTCTCAGTTTGCTCTTAGATGTATTAGCAATACGAATCTCAAGTTCAAATGAGTGCATTAATCAGAACCGTTCCTTAATGTTCGAAACTTAATAGCATCTACAGTTTCCAACTTAAATTTGTATCTTCGAGGCATATCTAGTTTTCAAATCGAAATTTATATAATCTAGAAAATATTATTTTAATAACCTTCACCTAAATAAGGCAAATTTTTTACGAGGGTAAATATTGTTATTAAATTTATAGAAGCAAATACGTCGGTTTAGATGATCAAACCCCGTCCTATATAAAGGATGGTAGGTAAAGCACGACAATTTCCTGCATTGTTAATGAAAGCTTTTAAGCGTTTAAAATTTCACCACAAACCATATAAATCAACTATTTAATAGAAATTATGAACTTTTCAAAACCACGGAGGGGTTTCATGTTTAAAATCTCATAAAAATCGCCAATGTGGCAATATTTCATTTTCTCTAAGAGCTGTATTAGAATTTTATCTATTTCACCGTCAATTTGTTTTCCCGACATGTTGTTAAGCTTAAAATCTAAGTTCGAGTAAATCACCCTCCAGTCATTTGTTTGCTTATTTCACCATAGACTGGCTCAAATTTACAGTTTATACAGGGAGCAGCGAAGAAGTTTTTAAAAATCTTGAACGCCAAATTTCGATTGACAATAATTTTAGCACACCCTGTATTTGTGTCACTTAAGGGAGTTTCCAGTTTGTATGCGCATAAAAAGTATGAAGTATTAAATTTTATTACTAAGTGCTCGTACGCCACTTATGGATAGTTTACTTGGTTGAACCAGTTGAACTACTTAAAACTTCGTTTTATACTAATAATATTTTCTTTTCTTTTTTTTGCGAATAACTTAAAATATGAATTTGACGTTTAAAGAAGTTTTGATCAAAAGTTGCCTACATGAATATAATAAAAATATTAATATCCTGCTGGAGTGTTTTCTGATGATGTATAGGGATAACTCTGTACGGTTAAAATTTAAAATTAAAAATTAAAAGTTTACGTTAAATTTAACCCTAGATGATAATATTCAATTTATTCCAGATTAAAACAATAAATAAAGCACAAAGGAATAAGGCAAATAAATATTTGAATTTATTACTTTTTTATTTAATTACTCCAGTTTTTCTAATGAATCTTTTTATTTCCAATTAATTTACATCGTTTTCCTGCATCTGCCGTATGCAAATTTATGATAGTAAACTTTCTTAATAGAACCATTTTCCACTTGGTATATCTTGAAGCAGAATGATGTGATTTAACGGTCATTGAACATATTACGCATTTGCTTAGATAGTTATTAGTTTGGTTTTCTCACAATTCCCTGATGTTTAAAATACAACAATTCCATCTAATCATTTCATACTGATTGAATCTTCTAGCTGGAGTAACGATTATTTTATTTATTTCTGAAAAACTACATGTTGAGAGTGTTTGTTCCATCATAGACAAATGGCAGAGTCTATTTAATTCTCAATTCAAAGAGACCATAAAATCTCATTATAGTCATAAACTTAGTTTTATTGAGGAAGTTCCAGGAAGGAAGTTAATTTTACAAAGGGAATCGTTAAGACAGGATGCCCAGATTTTTACTATCCGTTCAATTTCTAATTAGCCAATAGGAACTTAGTATTATCTTAAAATGGGGTAGTAATTTCTTTGAAGAAATTGGATTGCGATCTGAAAAGAAGATAGAAGCGACTGAAAAGTTAGTTTGTAGTGAGTTGACATCCAACTAGTTGGTTATCACGTTGGTCTCGTTTACTTAGAGTTCAAAGAGTGTTTGAAACCACTAAAAAGCATCGAAGTTCTTAGCTATAGAATTTATCACGTAAGTTCTAATATGGAAATCTTGGGAAATTATGAAATCCACAGTATATGTTTTCAAGTCATGGCAACACGAGTGGTTCAAAGTAGCAATCAAATTATGAAAATTAAAATTGCATAGAATGAAAATTAACTCAACCCCCAATGTGAAACAGCAAAACACTGCAATAGATTAGCAAAATTTTACTTTAATGGAAAACATTCATATTAATAAAAGCTAATTATTCTAATAACTTCCAAGAAATGATTTTCGATATTAACTAATTTTTTAGAGTGTCCATTCACGATTTCTAAATTAAATTTTTGAAAAATAAAAAAGAAATAAAACGTAATTTTCACACTTAAACCATTAATGTTTTGTTATATAGATTTGCAGTCCACGAGTGAATAGTTAATATTATTAGACTTTTTTAATTACTTATTCAATAAACTCTCACTTTTTTATTAGGAGTGGCTTTTACAATTTTATTTGAGAGCATTAATGCTATTGTACGGTTGAGAATATTGACATTAGGGAATACAAAGCGGAAATTAAGAAAATAGTAATTGATTATGTGGTGGAAGGTATAGATAAAAGAGAGAGACAGAGAGAGAGAATTGTGCCCATTTTTAAATGTCGAATAATGCAATTAACACTATAAATGTTAGCTTTTAAAATTAAAGTTTAATAATTTCATGTTCGTAGAACTAATCTAATCTAGGGTATTTAATTTAATATTAAGGGATTCGTACATCTTACATTATCTCTTCTTATCTTGACCTACATTATGACTTATGAATTCGCCATCTCAAGTATGCTGCAGTGGAAATCACAACCCCATTAATTTTAGTTTTAACTGAAAATTATATAAGTTTATTTTGGAGAGGAAAGTTCAATAAATTTAAATAAAATATTATTTTTAGTGATCTATGTACCTACCTTTATATTACAATAACAAGTTTTTCAAAATGCAATTATTTCCAGGTTAAATCATAATTTTACCATGCCACCGCAGTAATTTGAGAAGTATGAAGATGATCAGCTGTGAAAATTTAAATTTGGTAATTTAACGAGCAATGAATGCAACTGTAGCAAGCACAATTTCTAACTGGAATTACAAAATAGATGATTACAATCTAACAACTAGGTACCACTACAATGCATCAGCAAACGATTCCTTTATAGGTAGTCACACCAATTGGTCCTGTAATCCTTAATCTAATCCTGGCCACTTTTCTGTTGCAGACCCAAATAAGTTCATTTTACCAGTATGGAGACAAATTCTATGGAGCATCCTCTACGCTGGAATGGTTTTGGTGGCGACTGGTGGAAATATAATAGTAATTTGGATAGTTCTTGCACACAAACGAATGAGGACTGTAACGAATTATTTTTTATGTAAGTAAAAACACCAGCATAATCTGCAAATTCAATATTGGAGGAGAGATTTTATTTCAAAGTTTTATTTAGTAATTCGGTTATTTGATGGAAAGTAAAGAGTTTACATTTTTTATTTTACGGCCTCGACTTTGCTAGCAAATTAAATTATTTCCATTCCCAAGAACATACTCTGAGGTTTCCGGACTGTGTACTTTCAAATGAAAAACGATGTAGCTCAATGTTAACGAAATTGAAAAATATACAAAGGAAGAAAATTTATCCCTCAGTTGTTAACGTTTATTTATATCTGCAAAATATCTGCTGTTGGAATTTCTTATTATATCGGTAGTAAATATTTGTTTGTTACAGTAAACCTTTCTGTTGCCGATACCATGGTGTCTACTTTAAACGTCACATTCAATTACGTCTACATGCTAAATTCCCACTGGCCTTTCGGAAGACTTTATTGCAAAATATCTCAATTCATAGCCGTTCTTTCAATATGCGCATCCGTTTTCTCGCTTATGGCAATATCTATAGATAGGTAAGTAGATTTTTCACATATTTTATTAAAAATACCAAGTAATGCCACTGAAAGTGACCAATAATCCATTTAAAAAAATAGCTTATTTTTTAATTTAGGACATTTTTGATTTCAAGAACCCTCAAGTTAATCCCCATTAAAAAAGCTTTCTCCGTAAATATAAGCATTCAAGTAAGATTTGCATATTTTATTTTTTTCATTGTTATAACGATTCGCATTTAAACTTGTTTTAAACTTTATGGAAATGAGATTTTCCCAAAGTGACAATTGATTGAAATACACTCAAAAAAATAATTTGCTGGCAATTTTCAGCGTTGTTAGTGGGGAACTGCAGTAAACAGTTTTAGTTGATCTTGACACAATAATCTGTAGAAAACAGCAATAGCAATAATGGTGCTATATTTCTTTGTTGGGTTGTCACACCTAAGTTATAAACATGGTTGTTTCAAAAGTTATATTCGTGAATTTTTAAACTAAATTACCAGATAAAATAAACAAAGCAGTTTTAAATGTGGAAATTTGAAATATATGTTTACCAAGTGCTCACAAAGTTTCCTGTTAAATAAAATTAAGAGTAATCCGCAGAGCCGGCGAGAGGGTGAGGCAGAAGGGGCCCGAGTCTTTTGAGGGCCCCGGGGGCCCACAATAGTTCTCGCCGGTCCTGGTGGTTCGAGGGAGTACAAGGTAGTTCCCAGAGTTCCAGTTGATCAAAAGATAATTTTTTACAGAGTATAAAAAATTAGTGAAAATTATTCAGAATGTTAATTTAATTAATTTAATTTAAACAATTAAAATCAAGCGATAGATAAAGGGTTATATCTAGAAAATCACAGACTGATTTAAATTTCAGCTTCAATACAAACTGCGAAATGAAAATGATGAGCACAATTCCATGCCGGCATGCAGCTGTCCGACTATCACTGGATTCAGTTATTCCTTTAAATTTTTACGTTAATATTTTATAATTTTTGCACCAATGTCCAATCATAGTCTAAATTTTCCTATCAAACTATTTTCCGGTATCCTCTTCAGTTTTGAAAATAATACATTTTAAAATTTTGATTTTTAGATGTTCATTTCTCCAGCCCTCCAAAATAGTTTAAATCGTGTGTACCTCGCTTGTATTGGTCTGAAACCTTCCTTTTCTTCGTTTGTAACCATTTAGTTTTTGAGATATTTTAAGATATTAAAACGGAAATTCCCCCCCCCCCAATCTTGAATTTTAAATTTAAAATAATTTAAATCGTTTGTCCCTCGTTTGTATCCGTTTGTACCTTCGTTATTTTCGTTTGTACCCACTTTTGGAAAATTAAAAAAGTACAAACGATTTCAACTATTTTGAATCCAAAATTCGAAATAGGGGGGGCCCCCGAAATGCACCTGATTTTCAGAATAGCTCAACATCTTGTTGATGTTGCTATCCTTGACATCTACAGTTGGACCATTGGTTTTAGTATTTCAGATTACGTATTATTTAAACCATCAGTGAAATAAGCTGATAATAATTTAATCCGGTACTAATATTTTAGTGTTGGTAATGATTTATTTATTATATATAAATAATTAACTTCAATTTTAGTATGATATTAAGAAGTTTAAAATTTATCAAAAAGAATAAAAAATATGAAAGTAAAGGATTCACAAGCATCGAGTAAAACAGGAAAGATGAAACATCAAAACTTGAAGAAAATTAAGAAAGAGTTCGAAAAATTCGATATTATCAAGAGTTTACCCATAGAATGTTCCCAAAACATCTTATTGAATATAGACAAGAATAATGTAGCTTCCGCCTATAATTGCTGTAGAAATTGGAGATATGTGATGAGCGGTGATTATTTTTGGAAAAAAAGATGTGAGCTTGATGATTATCACTTGGAAGATGAAAATGTAACATCAAATTTCTTTCGAGAACACTTATTACGATATGATTGTTATTGGATGGGCCTGTACAGTTACTACGACATGTTGTTTCATAATTGGAGAAATAATGAGTTTAAGAAAATATCACGAAGTGGCCCGACAAAAATTGAATATTTTGATGAAAAGATGTTAATCGTGACCACAGTAAAACACAAAATAAAAATGATGGATTCTTCAACTGGCAATCAAATCAAGTCGAAGCTTGATGGACACAGAGGCCCAATCATCAGAGTTTTTAAAAGTGAAAATCACTTAGTTAGTTATGACTATGAATCTAATTTTAAAATTTGGGATTTATCCCAAGACGGATTATGTACGGTAAACCGAAAAGTGGATGGCGATATTCTCAGAATGTCTGTTTCAAAAAATGTAATTGTCTTAATTTCTTGGCCTAGCAACGAGCTGTTTATTTATAATTTTGAAGGCGCTCTTATTTATCGTCATAACATAAATTTTAATTATATAAATCACCTAGATGTAGACGACAATGTAGTGGCAATTGGTATGATGAGTGGCAACGTGCAGATCATAGAATTCAATTCAGAAAGTGTAACACCGCGGATGTTGTCTTTGGTGGGTGAAATTTGCAAAGTGCAGATCATAAACGGATATTTGCTGTGTATGTTGCATTCACGTAATATTAATGTTTATGACATCAAAACTTTAACATATCTGCATGCAATCACTACCTGTGGTCATTACTATCAAGTGAAATATATAGAGGAAGGGAAAAAAATCGTTTCCAACGAGGGGGATCGACGTTTAGTCTCAGTTTGGGACATCGCTACAGGACAACGTCTTCTACAAATAAGAAACAAATTTGTTATGAAACATTTGACATCAAACAATCGCTTTATTGTTGTCGAAATTCCACACGAAAAACTGGTTAAGGTATGGTGCTGCAAAACAAAACAGTTGATTACTCAGATATCCTTTCAAGCTATTGGATTGAAGGATAATGAAATACTTACTGCCTATTTAACGGATTCAAAACTTGCTTTGATGTGTTATCCCAATTCTAAGAAATACATTCCTTCACAAAGTTATGTTATATTACTCAATTTTGAAAACGATAAAAATGTATTTATAAAATAAAATTGATAGCTTATTTTCAATTTTGGTTCGTGTCTATATTGCGATGTGTAAAATGGTTTAAATTCAAGAAAAACCTAATTATTTACCTTATTTTCGGAACATCCATCCCCTTTTGTTTTTAGCATGAGACTCTTTAACTTAACTTGTGATGTTGAATAATTAAAAGCAATAATTTGTAAATTTTAAATTTTTATAATTTTATCGAAAAGTTAAGCAAAATTTTATCTTACAAATACATAGCTAAATTAATTTTATGTAGCATTTAAATTTCAAATTTTGATGTTTTTGATCATCATCCGTTTACATCGGTTTACCAATAAATCAATTCCGTCTTATTGCAATTTTGATCTTATTTAAATTTTAGTAATTCTTTCAACCACCTAGACAAAATTGCAATTTTGATGGCAATTAATACAAATTTTATAAATCAATTTTATCGCGGTTTCAAATTTTATGAAAAATTAATCGTTCGTGCACTTAAATTGTTCTCACCCATAATTAGAAGTTTTCATTTGTTTGTTGTTGTTTCCATTTACCATTTCACCTTTTGTGAGAATCTGGCGTTCATACGTTGCCTTACTCGTTCCTGCTATTGCTGACGATTATCTTTGGTCGTGAATAAATTGTGGTTTTTCTTTCTGTTGAAAAGTATTGGCACAAGCACTCTTACTCTGAATTTGTAATCTTCAGGTAAGTTAAATCTTTTAATTGTAATTGTCAATTAGAATTAAAATCCAAATTATTTAAACTTTTGACTCTGGGCTTTTAAATTTTTGAACTTGACGAGTTGACGGCTTTACCCAGAATGAATTATTTCACCAATTTTTCTCCCTCCTTGTTTTTGGTAATTTTGAAAACTTTTATTCTCCCACTTAATTTTGGTGGGAATGCAAATTCGTCGCACTACGCATTTGTTGATTTATGACACTTTTATTTTTATACACAAATTAATAATTGATTGAATTCTCATCGACTTCATTGATGATAATTGGTATTTGTCTTTTCATTGAAAGATCTTGGACCAAAAATATTTTTTATACTCATAATTATCGAAAACTCAACTCAAAATTTCCTTAGCTGTGCTTTTCAACTTTGAACAATCATTTAATCTAAAAAATATGAAACCGAATTATTCATCACCACGGATGTTCAGTTAAAACAAAAATCTCACATGCTTAAAACAAATTATCTACTTGAATGTTTTTAAATTAATTTCTGTTTTTAAATATTATTTACAACTTAAGATGCTTATGCAAAATGAAACATTACAATATATTTATTGGAAGTTACAAAGTTTACAAAAACCATAAATACTTACAAATATACTTGAACGCTGCAAAGTAAACTTTGCATCGTTACATCTGTGAGTGAATTAAGATTTTCTTAAGGTATAATTTTCCAGAGCTTTTAATAAGAATCCAACGAAAATATACTTCCTATTCTCATTAAAATTTACCTCTCATAGTAATTTATGCTTGCAAGGTTTCTATTTAACGAACCATTAACAACGTTTTAATTGTATTTTTGGTAAATAAATTGATTCGCTCAGCACGATTATACAGCTTTTGCTTGCTAAGTTCTTCGTAATTGCCATAATAATGCGTCATTAAGTCTTTGTTATGGCAATTATTAATAAATTATTATATGAACACTCAATAGAAATTAAAGAAAACATATTAATAGCTACTATAATATGTGTACGAGCTTTTCTTCCTGGCTTGTGGGTGGTATAATAAAGCTCACTGTGAAAATACTAAAATGGTATTTCAAGTTTAACGCATAAATATGGTTTATGTTGAGGTGTTTGATCTTGTAAGCACATATTAATTCAATCGAGTAATTAATTAGTTGAATTAATTAATAGAAAGTTAATCTGTAGGCTTTATTCAATCAGCTGCCTTTGTCTAATATTTTGTTATGTAGATGTTGCATTTAAATTCTGTAATTTGCATTACATAATGTAATTTATTGCGGTAAACGTACACTATTTATTTACCAAGTTTACTTAATAATAGTAACATATTATTTATACATGCTAATCACACGACGTTCTATATTTCATTCCACCCTTTGAAATTCCTACTCCTTGATGTTGCAATTAAATTTGCGATTAGAAATTTCTGCACTATGGGCAATCATTATATTTTGAAACAGATGTAAAGTCACATCGTATTTTCATTTCATTAGTTATAAAATCCTAAATTACTGTTGAGAGAAAACTGAAAGCTGAAGAGTTAAGAATGAATCGATAATACGCACGATAGTCTTGGAAAAAATAATGATTAACATTAAGGTAAAAAATTGAGTGGAAAATTGACCTAAAAAGAAAGCAATTTTCTATTGGACATGTTTGAAAAACTGCGCAATTTTTTTAAAATGTTGGGATATAATATACAATTAATTTATGGTAACTAATTGTTTTACGTAGATATTATATTAATAAAATGCGTTCTGAAACCATCCTATTATTAATAATATTCTACAATGTCGAAATTGCCATGGTTAATTTGAATATAAATTGAAAGTGAAATCGTTTTACATTTTCCTTATTCACCTACATCTTCACGTGACAAATTAATATCTATAGTGTACAGAAAGTGACAAAAGTGATTTATTTCAAACTTGTACAGCGAACTGTTATTCCTCGGTATAATTCTTTTCATGATTAATTGTAACTTTTGAGATTAAACTAAAGGGAAAACGTCTTGGCAATACCAGAGGTTTCAATTCCTCCTATCTACATCGGAACAATGTAAACGTAAAATAAATAGGCATCCGAATTTCATTTCATTTTAGAGCAGGAACTCAGCTCTCAGAGCATATGCTATTTTAGCGTTTACACGCTTGTATTAATCCATCGCTTAAGGAAAACAACATGGTTTAATAAGCTATTTTACTAATGTCACGCTTTGAAGTCACTTTCTTCAACGCATTGGCGTGTAATCGACATGGGAAACATCAAAAATACTTCATTATTCCAGTTATTTTTTAAACGACTGCATTACAAGCTTATGAGCACCAAACAGAGCGCTCAATTAAGCAATAAATAAGTTGTAAAATTAAGCAGTACAGCGCTTTGACCGCAGATCTTTTCTTTCAAATAGTTTTCTTATATTAAAATATCTTAGTTTACAAGTAAATTAAAATTATTTTAAAACCGCGAAAACCTTTAACGCTATTTCTACTCTTTATCGATTAACCAGTCTAACAAAAGCTTTAAGTTCCGCATCTGTTGATCCACCACTTGAAGGAGAACCCATTTAGCATATCACCTGTTGACACCATAAAACTACATGCTTTGATTTCAGAAATTGAAGCTAAGAGCGCTTTAATTGAACTGGACCAACTGCCACATTTAAAAAATTTGTACAAATTCTTAATTTGATACATTTTAGTACAAGGTTCCGCACTATGTGGAACTTTTTATTTTTGTGACCTAGAATAAAGCGAGGAAAATGGTACAAAATGTTGTGCAAGATTTATGTAACCCTGTAATTAACCAATTTATTAAAAAGGTCAAAATGAAAGAGGATACAAATGTTCTTTAAATAATGCCTGAATTTTCACTATATAATTATGAAAATATATTCCGAAAATATGAATTTTCTTTAAATTATGCATATTAAAATTTCCATTCACCATCAGTGAAAGTAAAAATGTCTTGAACTGTAAATATTATGACGTCGCATTTAGCCAACAAATAATTTGCATGTAAATTACTTTAGGGTTTATTTGGTTTCACATTCTGAACTAAATAAAGTTTTGCATGATTAATAGGAAATTGTAACTGAATTGTTAAAAAAGCGGAAAATCGAAAACTCATTTTTTCCCATCGTAACGGTCAGATATGAGTTATCAGCCTGCGCTGTTGGTAGGAAAGCTTACATTTTAATTTAGCATTACAATTTTTTATATATTTTTTTATGCTAACCTAAATATGAGAAAAACTGAATACAGGAACTTTAATTACCTGCTTTGAAGAATTTTAGAAAAATGCAAAAATTCTTCCAATTTATTAATAATACCTGCTAATACTGGAAATCTTGAAAAAAATTGAAGGAAAATTTATGATTCTACTTACAAAAAATTAATATTTAATGAAGGTCTCAAAATTCCAGACATAACTAAAACTTAAAACTTGGGTTTAAATTTTCTTTTACGCTGGCAATAATCATTGTTGTATAAAACCATATTTGAAAATTTTTCTTTTTAACAAATTTAACATTAAGAATAATTTATTTTCGATTTCACATCAAAATTAAACAACTGAAAAAATCACAATTAGATCGCAAAATTAATTGGCTGAAGCCAACGTCCGTCGGTCGTGCTTGGTTCTATTTTGAACCAAAGCAATAAAGCATAAGAAGCTAACCCCCCCCCCCCCCCCCCCAATATTAGACCTAGCTGCGTTCTAACATCCAAGAACGGATATATTAGTCCTGGGAGTGTTTACCTGTACATTTCATTCAAGTTCAACGGGATGTTGTCCTGATAAAACGTCAACAAATTGTTTTTCTCCTCTTTGTGCAGGCTGCAGTTTAGAATCTTAGCAAAATAATCATAGTAATACAATTTTCTCGTCGAGCAAGTTTGACATTTGTTAGGCGGAGTGAAAAGTAGTAGAGGGAATGAAGAAAAGTTACCTTTCAGTTCAGAAATAAATCGTGCAATTTTGAAAAAATAATTATTGTGACCTCTAAAGGCTGGTTTATGCAGAGCGCTGACTTGACGCAACGCTAACGCCAATTTTTAGGCTAAAAATTACAAATTGAAACAATAATTCCTACAGTCATATTAAAAACAATTTCTCAAGACATTTTTTAAAATTTGAGCGCCTGCTTTAGAAATCCACTTTAATGACTTCAATCCATAAAGATTTGTAGAAGTAAAATCCCTTCCAGCTTTAAACAGCCTAACTTTAATGCATGTAAAATAATTTTTTTACATAAAAAATTACTGCTCTGTAAAAATCTTGAAAAATTTAGAGCTAAAATTATTCCGTCTACATCACTAGAAAAATCACGGCCCTGCAAAAATTGCTTTACCGCATATTTTATTTTATAAATTTGAAATTAAAATTTAATACGAAACTTATTCAAGCGGAATAGATTATGATTAATAATTATAAATTTTAATGTGTTTGTTTACATTGTAAAGTGTTACAAAAAACATTATACGGAGAGTCCTCTTTTATGATTTCAGGGAAATCCTATTTTTTCAGTTTTTCCTCCACAGAGAGGAATTGTCCTCAAAAAACTATGATTTACTTACAAGTGGATACCTAGGAGAGGTTTAAATTTATCTAGGGAATAAACAACTTGAATGCAGCGTAATTTTCAGCGCGCACTTTTTGTTCGTTTATCTTCCTGAAAATTACATAAAACTGCAACGCATTCATGCTAAACTGAGTTAAATCTTGCATGTGGCACTACATTTTGATATTCACTACAAAACATTATAAAATAAAGTAAAATATATTTTTTATAAGCAGTCAGGAGTGAAGGATAATTTTTTCAAAAAGTAATGGCTGGTCAAAAGCAACTTAAATATTAATTATTGAATTAACCACATCCTAATCTATACGGACTAATAAAATTTGCATAGAGTAGATTACCCTATAGACTCCATTATTCGCATGCAAATAAGGTAACCCGATGATTACTTGCAGTTTAGTTCAGTGTAAAGCGCAAAAGCACGGAGTTTTGTAAGCTTATTTGTGACACAAAACGCGAGTGTATAAAAATGCATAAACTGTTTGGTCAAGAAAAACTTCTCTTTGCTTTTGCTCATATGATTTTGAAAGCTTTCCCATGCAACACTCGGCGTTCTGATTTTATTATACAAACATTAAAAACTACATGAATACAAAATAGAAAATCGTGGCTTCATTTTATCATGCCGCAAACGTACCTAGAGTTATTTACATAAATTGTAAATATTTAAACATGTAAAAGTTGACGCAAAGTAGGCAAGCTTTGGTAACAGTGAATTATCGTGATCTACTTTGTCAAAAGCATTTTGTAAATCCGTAACATAACTCGACTACCTACTCTAAGCTTCTTTTTAAAGCTCTTTAAAAATTTAAGTTATAGCAATACGCGAGATATATTTTTCGGGATTCCAAAAAATCTAATTTTTGTTTTCGTTAATTTTAGGTACATGGCCATTATGACACCCTTGCAACCTAGGATGGGGAAAACGGTTACGTTATGTCTCGCAATGAGTACCTGGTTATTAGGAGTAGCAATTTCGAGTCCGTCACTTTTCTATTATACCACCTACATCGAAAACTTTAGCGAAGGACAACAAAGGATTATATGCTATGCAGCATGGCCTGATGGTGATACGAACAATTCTTTGTTTGAATATATGTGAGTATAAAACCACAATTACTTTTAACTTAAAAAATTAGAAATTTTTTTTACTCTTTCCACGGCAGACGTTCGTTGTTTATGTCTGAAAACGCCGTCGTCTGTGTTAGTAATTAAATTTGATGAATTTTTAATTAAATAAATTACAAGTTGCAACTACTTCAAAATTACCTTTAGTCTGCTTTAAACTCGAAAACAATATCATTTGTGCTCTCCAAGTTGAAATAATGAAAGTTGTTTAAGTGGTTGGGATTATCTGAGTGTTTTCCTAACAAATATTACTATACAAAGTAAGAGAGTGAATATTAAGCAGTATTTGCTTCACTTTATACAAAGAAATAATTATAATATCTCAGTGCCGTAACAGCCAAATTTAAGCTTTTTTATTTTATACTTACCATTGAGTTTATTTGACAAGCCGATGGCAAAGCAAAATCCTTGGAGTGTTATTGTCGATCTTTTAAGAGTACTTCCTTCAAAAGTACGATAGAAAACCATTAAATATTCTGAAAGAGCAAAAGTTAATCTTTCTTATGAGGTGAGGATAAATAAAATCGGCCCAACGGTTACTTCACAATTTAATTTTGAAAATCGACTTTACTATCATGTTAACATTAAAAAGCCATTCTATTGCCGGTACGTGTGCTCTACTTGGGTCATTGAAACCGAATTTAGGTGGGGAGAGATCGTACTCATTCAAGTGCATTTGCGATCCGAAGTTTTCGCTTCCCCTGACATTGGAAAATCTTGGATCCCAGTTTTTGAATTTTGTAATTTTTCGAGTTCCGTGCCCTCCGGGGGATGTTTTTAATGAGTTTAGCGGCAAATCTCTGATTCTGGATTTTTGTTAATTTTGGAAAAACTACTGGACCATCCGTAAATTTTATTATTTATATCTACGAAATTCGAGCTCTTAAAACATCGACCGACCCCTCTTGGAGTTTCTTATTTTTGAGTGTTCCAATATTCATCTTAGTTGAAATTTAATTTCAAAATTCTTTGTTGCAGTTATAATGTGATGATATTAGTAGTAACGTACGTTGTGCCAATAGCTTCCATGACGTTTACATATGCAAGGATAGGAATAGAACTGTGGGGATCTCAAAGCATTGGTGAATGTACACAACGTCAAATGGAAAATATTAAAAGCAAAAGACGGGTAAGATAAGAATGAATATTAAATTGAATTTTTTATCAAAGTTCTATGCGTAACGAAGTTTTATTGTAATTATTTACTTTGTTCGCACGTAAGTAAATAGTATTTACGCTGAAATAGAATATTTTAATTTTAAAATAAAAAAAAATTTACGCGCGCTTCGATCTTGTCTATCTTCAGTTGAGCTTAATTGTACTTCGATTTTTAATAGCAGTCTTTGAAAATTCTCTTTGGAACGACTGCACTTGCTCTATTCTTTTATAAAAAATAGAAAAAAAGAACATTTTTGTGACATAACATCCTAATAAGATTAATTACAACTTTAATTAGAAAAGTGAAAATGTCATTTTGAAGAAAGCTACATTTTGAACTACGATCTCCAGACTTTGTATCTTGTTTTAATTAAAAAAGTTTTCAGTGGATATAAAAAAAATCAAAGTTGAAAGTTATTGATAATATCAAGCCTTCGTTTCACTTAACGTACACTCAATATTAAATGTGCCTAATATTTTCCGACAAACTCAATCTGTCACTTTTGTTAGTTATCTCCATATATAAATAATAAGAATAGATGAGCTTTGGAATGGTGATTAAGAATTCATAACACTTGGAAATTTCCAATTGGAGGAGTATTTAATGGGAATAACAGAAATGTGATCTTCTTACTTCTGTAAAACCCCGGTAAAAATTTTAGTAACCAAGAAAAATAAATCGTTGCATTCAATCTATGAGAAATGGATGCCATCTTAAAATGTCTGATCGAGCTATCCTTTTTTGTTGACATTAGTAAAAGCATTTAGCAAGTAATTTATAGCGTTTCCTTTGAAACTTCTTCCTGATTATATCGTCAATAGTTGACTAGACAATAAATTATTAAGCTGAAAACTTATGGATTAAACTCTGGAAATTCGCTATTTAGTAAACTTTTTCAATCTACTCGCATTAAAAAAAAACTTACGAACACTTGCGCCAGAGGCTATCACAATACCATTGCCAATGGAATATTCAATTTCATTATAACGAACTATTATTGGACGGCTAAATTAATTGGATGTTGGAAAATTCGCTAACAGTACAAAACCTTTTTGTTTTTATTTTTTCAAAAACTTTGGAAAATTATAATTTAACTCTTTCTACTGGATGTGTCTGAGAATGACACAAAATATGTCAATAGACTTACGAAATGTAATTTATGAAATATTTCGACCAATTTAAAGCAATATCTGAGAAGAGGTTAGCTAAAAATACTATAGAAACATAAGCAGATATTTGAAAAATTTTTAATCAAAAGTTTTATATTTGATTAAAACTTTTTTAAATATTTTATTACATTTAGAAATATGCCACAAATGTAATTTGTTTCATCAAAAGTATATTTCTCGCATTTAATATAGCTTTTCAACTTGAAAATCTTCATTTATTGAAAATGTTTATACAATTTCATTAAATTTGCGGTTTGTTTTATTCTAACACTGTTTATTATCTTTCGCTTACCTCTATAATGGAGAAAGTTTGTTTAAAATAATTTGCACGTTATGTACCAAGTACAATTATTAAATTACGTTTATTAATGAAATCCTCGTTAAGTTTATATAAACTTGCTAAGTTTAAATTCAGCGATATAATTCATAGTGGGGTGGAATGAGACATTACAATTTTTGTGAAATTTTGCAATAATTTTGAGCAAAGTAGCAATGCAAAATAAAGCAAATGAAAAAACAATATTGGAAGACATTTGCCACGATAGGAAAGCCAAATCCAAACTGCCGGCGAAAGATTTGTTATTATGAAGTCTTTTAAAGCTGGAAAAAAGCTGCAGGGAACATAGATTTCCAATAGAGTTATATGTGAACATTTAGCAATACTATTTTAGTAAGGCATAAATGCTGATAGTATGTAGTATATATGTACATATATTACGATCATATTGGCATATTGTAGAGACAATATAAGTATTTGTAATATTGAGTTGTTGCTATATTGGAATAATATTATATATAAAGAAATATTGCAATGAGAATAAAATAAAAGTACAATATTAACAGTTATTTATACCACAAATGAACGTGCGCGAACTTGGCTCCCCTTATTATAAATATTAATTTTATTTTTGTTGTTTTGTATTGCTTTCCATTTGTTTTCAATTGTTTTAATTTTGCAAAAATGAATGAAAAAAATCGCAGAAACCTCCCATTTTTTCAAAATTAAAATTTAACTTTTTTTGTTTCTGATTGTTCTTAATTTGTTTTCAATTGTTTTCTAAAAATAAAATTTTTAAATCAAATGATAACCGCGAAAATCGCGAAATAAGGTTTTGCGCCAGCTCCCCTTTTTTCGAAATTAAAATTTTAAGTTTTTATTTTCCATTGTTCTTAATTTATTTTCAATTGTTTTGTAAAAATAAAATTTTTAAATCAAATGATAACCGCGAAAATCGCGAAAAAAGATTTAAAGCTAAGTTTTTCTCTAAGTATTTAATTAAAATTTTCTTTCTTTTTCATTTTCGCGGTTATCATTTGATTTAAAAATTTAATTTTTACAAAACAATTGAAAACAAATTAAGAACAATCGAAAACAACAACAACAAAATTTTAATTTCGAAAAAAGGGGAGCGGCCAAAAAAAAAAAATTTTGAGATTTTGTTCATTTTTCTTGCAAAATCAAGAAAAAATAGCAAAACAATTGAAAACAAATGGAAAACAATCCAAAACAACATAAAATAAAAATATTTTCAGAAAAGGGAAGTTCACGAACGTTACACACGTGTAAAAAGAGATCCATGTTAAAAACAGCTGAAGAGATTAAAAGTTGCAAGTTGTTTTTAAATCAGAAAAATTGTTAAATATGTTCTCTCTTCATAATTCCACACAATAAATTTCACAAAGTACCTAAAGAGGTCAAATCCGATTACAGTAATCCTTCCTGAGTAAAATCAGCACTTAACAGACACAACCAATAAATTCTTAATGAACATACAGAATTTTTTAAATAAATATAATCGACGTAAAACTTAAAGTGAGTTTAAATATTTATAAAGAAAGTTATATCTATAATAAAATAAATTAGGTAGGATATTAGATTTAAATGACAAGCATTTTTTAATTCTCTTCCTATTTCCTTTATCCCGCGTAAGGATGTAGTGGAATCGTGTTAACAAAGCCTTCAATGTGCTGTTGTGAGCCTTCTCCTTTTATCTCTCTCTTTTTCTTTCCATTTTGTCTTGGATCATCAGTTTTTCCATTATCTCTGATGTTTTATTTTTATTATTTTCTGCAATGTGCGAGAAGAAGCCGGTAGTGTCAGACTTTTTGCTCCTCTTTAACGGTGTCGAAGGAGATGCACCAATCTTTCAACATGATTCATTTGTTCTGGGCCGCGAGGCGTTCTATGACGTCCACAATGAGTTCTGGTTCCCTAGGAATCCAAAGGGTCGCCTTCGACAGCCTCGGCAGATTGTTCACCTGGACAACATCTAACTTAGTGCTTTCCCACATTTCTGTGAGAGTCGCTACTGTTGCTTTTAGCCACTCAAGGAAACCCTGATCATTGCAGGTAATCCGTATCCGTAGGCGACAGAGTCCGCCAAGTTGGATGGATTCACCGGTTTCGTCAATCGACTCACCCTCTTCTCCCGATTGCCGAGGGGCGAGGGCTGTGAGTCTCCCGATCTCAGCCGTTTGTTTGCAACACTCTTAGCCGCTGATTTTTGTCCTGCACTGCTCCCAGCCGGTGGCTTGAAAAGTCTCGCCTGCTCATGGGTAGTGCCAGTTGCAAAAGGGCGTTCTGTGTTGCTGGATTTCGCCAGCTCCGCTAGACGAGCCTTCTTGCGTCGTTTGGCTTCAGCCCCACAGGTACGCCTTTTAGGGCGTTGATCTGTTTTGGCGTCTGCCGGTGTTGTCTCGATATTTGCTAATTACTCAGCTGTTTGTTTTTGTTTTCTTGATCTACTCGCGTACCTCTTCCTCCCCAAATCACTCGTCCAGCTGATCCTCTGACGGAGAAGCACAGCCAATTGATCAGGGTGGACTAGTCCTGACATCCCGTTTGAATGGAACTACCGCCTCGGACCGAGGTCTAAAACCCTCCGTTCTCGGACTCTGGGTCAATGAATCGGGACGTCGGTTGGCGTGGAGAAACCAGACGAATTACAGGTACCTGCGTGATTTTGCCGTGCGGATGAAGGGATCCTGGTGACTGAGCTCGCCCAAACCCAGGCCCCAAAGCGGACCAAAGCAGACCAAACAATCCCTGGCCCGAGTCCTAACAGGTACACGCCTGACGTTTCTCGAAACACGCAAGCCCCCTCACCACGGCAAAGTTCAGGTACACTAGAGAGGGCCCAAACGCCTTTGAACGATCGTTTGCTCCTACAGCTCTGTTCAGCATTTAAGGCACCTGACCACGACTCTGCGTCCTCTAGTCAAGCCTACTGGATAGTATTCTAGAAATTTAGATACTTATGTTGATTAAGTCGACATTTTTTTTATTTGCCTTTCATTAACCACATACATAAAATTAACCAATATCCACTGTTAACTTTAATAAAATCAATGAAAAAGCTGCTTTTACAGTAGCGTTGAATATGCACTGTGAAAGAAGTATCTGTTCTTGACAGATCACATTTTTTTTATTTATCATAATATACAATCGTCTAGATTTGAATTATTCAAATTTTTCGTCCAAACTAATATTAAGTTAACTGGAATTTATATCGCAAAAACTAGACTTGACAAAAAATTAATTTAATAACGTGTATAAATTTACGTTCTTTATTTATATTATGATAAATATTACCTTATCGTGGTTTCAAGTATGAATAATCATCTAGAATTGTTTTAAATAAACGAAAAGGAATATATTCATAATCAAATCCAATTTTATATTCGTTCTTGTGTTTTTATTGTTACAGTTCATCGCACTGAATATACACGATAATAAAGCATAATTGAAACTCGCAAAGGAAATCAAAAATTTATAAAATTTCCTGTGCTGGTATGTTACACGCTTTCTTTCAAAATTTTGCAATTCAAAATTTCAATAAAATCAAATTTGGCTTAATTAGGTATGAATGAAATTCAAATGTTCTCCTATTAGTTAAACAATAAAGCTCACACTAAATTGTGGGTAAATAATTAGGATCGAAATTTATCACATCAAATGTATAAAATATGTGCATACGTAATTACCAAATGTATTCAAAATACAGAGATATGAGAATAGAGCAACTACAGTTCGTAGGGGTTGTACATACGAAAAACTTGTTAAATATTGTAATTCTGCATAAACTGGGGCTACTTTGAACGGAAGCGTTACTTTTATCGCAAACTTGAAGTTGTATTTTTAAAGGTTGGTACACCTAAAGAAAATACTGAAATAAATCATGACGTTGTGCTGATAACTGGAAGTTTAACTAAAAATTTTGTTTACATGCTTTATTTGATGCTATTAATTACAACATAAATAAGATGTATTTCGTACGTAACTTTGAATTACCTAAAGGTATTAATACAAATTTGTACAAGTTTAAATCAGATTAACACTCGCAGGGTAGAGCTACTATATAATTCTCTTGGTAAATTATAAATTTATTGCACTCCATTTACCATTGTGAAATCTGAACTTTTTTTCTATTTTTAGGTTGTCAAAATGATGATGACGGTGGTGATCATATTTGCTGTTTGCTGGTTGCCGTTCCATCTTTACTTCATAGTAACTTCTTATTATCCTGAAATAACAGATTCGCCATATATTCAGGAAACATATCTTGCTATCTATTGGCTGGCTATGAGCAACTCGATGTATAATCCAATTATTTACTGTTGGATGAATGCAAGGTAAAATTTATTTTATTACGAAAATTTAATGCATGCCACGCTGGTAGGTAATTCTATCTTGAGACATTAAGGTCGGAGACATTAAGCTTTCGACGTCGCGGCTTCATGAAACTGGGACGTGACCGAGTAAAAAAACTAGAAAACGCCAGAATTTTCTAATGATCAACGTTAGTATATTTAAATTTGCCACGCCTATGTTTTGTTCAGTTTACTAGTTTTTTTACGACAAACCTCCAAATCCAAAGAAAAAAAACATGGTTTGCTGTTCTGGAAAAGATCCTTTAATGTCCATTCAATCTCTATGGACTTGGATGGACTTTGGATGTTCACAATACCCCTATGGTGCTTTGGAGAAACAGGCCATCGGGGATATTATACCTTGAAACAGCTACAACCACCAGTGGTTTACATAAGATAAAATTAAATATATTTATTGGGATGATCCTTCGAATTTGGTATAAAAACTAATGATTCCACTAAAACCATAATAATATTACTCATGTAAAAAGCTGGAATTTGATAACTGAACATTGGAACACACCAATAGACAATTGATATTAATTTTTTGCATGAGACTCTTTAACTTAATAACTTGTGCTGTTGAATAATTAAAAGCAATAATTTGTCAATTTTAAAAATTTATAATTTTATCGAAAAGTTAAGCTAAATTTTATCTTACAAATACACAGCTAAATAAATTTTATGTAGCATTTAAATTTCAAATTTTGATGTTTGTGATCATCATCCGTTTACATCGGTTTACCAATAAATCAATTCCGTCTTATTGCAATTTTGATCTTATTTAAATTTTAGTAATTCTTTCAACCACTTAGACAAAATTGCAATTTTAGTGGCAATTAATACAAATTTTATAAATTAATTTTATCGTGGTTTCAAATTTTACGAAAAATTAATCGTCTATGCACTTAAATTGTTCTCACCCATAATTAGAAGTTTTCAGTTTGTTGTTGTTTCCATTTACCATTTCACCTTTTGTGAGAATCTGGCGTTCATACGTTGCCTTACTCGTTCCTGCTATTGCTGACGATTATCTTAGGTCGTGAATAATTGTGGTTTTTCTTTTCGTTAAAAAGTATTGGCACAAGCACTCTTAGTCTGAATTTGTAATCTTCATAAGTTAAATCTTTTACTTGTATTTGTCAATTGCAATTAAAATTCAAATTATTTAAACTTTTGACTCTGGGCTTTTAAATTTTCGAACTTGACGAGTTGACGGTTTTACCCAGAATAAATTATTTCACTAATTTTTCTCCCTCCTTGATTTTTGTAATTTTGAAAACTTTTATTCTCCCACTTAATTTTGGTGGGAATGCAAATTCATCGCACTACGCATTGGTTGATTTTATTACACTTTTATTTTTATACACAAATTAATAATTGATTGAATTCTCATCGACTTCATTGATGATAATTGGCAAGATCTTGGACTAAAAATATCTTTTATACTCATAATAATTTGGAAACTCAACTCAAAATTTCCTTAGCTGTGCTTTTCAACTTTGAACAATCATTTAATCTAAAAAATATGAAACCGAATTATTCAACACCACGGATGTTCAGTTAAAAGAAAAATCTCACATGCTTAAAACAAATTATCTACTTGAATGTTTTTAAATTAATTTCTGTTTTTAAAATATTATTTACAACTTAAGATGCTTATGCAAAATGAAACATGACAATATATTCAGGGTAACGTGACATTTATACCTACGTAACTCATACACTTTAAACTGGGGATTGGCATTTGTGGGGTAGTTTTGTTAACTTGGCGAGTTAAATTATTTATAGCGGCAATTTAAATATAAACGTTTTAGTTAAATTAAAATCGATGAAGGAAAACCTCTTGTCTAAACTATCATGTTGCAACTTTGCTTTTAATCGCATATTAAGTAAACGTACTGCAATTTATTTACAGAACAATTTAATCCTTAATGCGAACATTAGCTATCAAAACTGATTTAGTAAAGGGTGACATTGACACCTTGGCATTAAACACCGTTCAAAAGCGATGCTATAAAGTTGATTTTCGTGGCTTTCAGATTCCGAAGAGGCTTCAAACAATTCTTTTCGTGGCTTCCGTTTGTCCATGTAAGTCCTGGAACGTTGACGAGAAGGGAAGTTCTGACCAGTGGACGACGATCTTATTCTGGATCACCAGACCACCATCGTGTCGTTAGAAATGGTAGTGTAAATTTTTATCAACACAAATATTAACACTATTAATTGTCCTAAACCGACAAGTATGTAACTGAAAGTAAGTTAATTTAAAAATTAACTCATTAATTTTGTTTTAAAGTAGAACACATTTTCTTACACATTATTTATTTGATAATTAATTATAATGCCACTATTATATGTTTAACAAACAGGAACGGTTAGAATGTCATTTAATCCAGGATGCGCTAATCCAACTTCGACAAATACATATTACAGCAATTTGGAAGACGAGTCTGGTTACCCACGCGGAAAACGATGGAAGAATACGGAAATGAAAGCGATTTCCTGATATCGGCAACCAAACGAAGACGATCCAAATGATCTTCGACAAAGAAAAACTTGGATCTAGTGCCACACCTCGCGATCCAATAGGCAACTTCCGTGGATTCGCGAGGAAACTGATGGAATTAAAAAATCTGACATTTTAGAAACAAGAATGTAAATAAATTTAAAATATTGTACGATAAATTATTAAGTTATGTTAGTTGTAAAGTTGACGCATGAAAAGTTGTTAACAGGGTATTAAAAGTGTAATTGAAAACCAAATTATGGATTTAGACATTCAAATTGGATATCTACATATCTTAATAGTGATCCTTTATTTAATAGCGAGTTTTACATATTTTTATAAAATTATTCGTTATTTAAAGCTTTACATTCTTCCTCGTAAATAACGAAAATTAAAATTTTAAAGTTGGAAAATTTGATCGCTTCGAACTTAAAGCTGCTCCATCATTTTCAACGAGATTTTAAGTTTTACGGCTTTTAAAATGCAATTTAAAAATAAAATAAGAGAATGTCAACTTACGTGGCGTTAAAATTGTTTATTACAGTCTTGGAAAGAATTTAACAGTCAGATGGGTCCAGAATGCAATTAGCAAACAGAATCTAAATTTAGAACGAGAAAAGTTAATAATATACTGCAAAAAACGAAGAAATCGATAAAACTAAATTCAAATCCCTTAAGCTTTTTAAAAATCGAAATTTTGGAGTCCAACCACGTTTTTCATAACGGAGCGGCTTTTTTGAGCAAAAAAAATTTAAATACTCCGATATGTAGTTCCTTCTATTAGAAAATGTTACACATAGGTATACATAGGATATAAATTTGTCCACTCCTGCATCGGGAAACAGAAACGCTTCAAATCCACCATTTTATAAATAAGCTTTAAGTGTAAAAATGTATATTTTCCATGCTCTTAAGAGAAGAATTAATTCTTGTACTGAAACCCAGGGTTGAATTTACCATTAGGCTGACTAGGCTGAAACCCGAAAAATATACTCTACGAATGAATTTTCAAAAATAAGTGCTTTGTTTATTATCATTGTATATAATCAAATATATTTTGCAAATGAAATTAAGGGCCCCAAATACCATAAACCCAGTGCTGAAAATTTTATTTTCGTGTTTGTTTTCTTGGGATCTTAGAGAAACCGTTGTACGAAACTACTCGTTCAGTAAACATTTCCTTTCGAAACTTGTAACGTAAACTACTATTGTACTACTTTCAGTAAGTAAAAGAATGTTCTTTTGTTTGTACACAAACTCGAGTATTGTAACTTAAACTTTTCAAATCGGTTTACTGGGTCAAAATGTCGAGCCTGAATTAACAATGAACTTAAACGTTGTTAATCCGATATATTAAGTTTGCTTCCAGTTTTAGCAATTTGGGTACTTTGTTTACGTAAACACATTAACACAAAGTTATACTTGTTTATCGTTCGTGATTGAATTTCGAACTTTTGAAAAATGTGTTGAGAAGTTACGCATTTATGATTAAGAGAGTCGTTAGAAAATAAGTAAATGTATTACAATTATGCAAAGGGTTCGTAAGTTTGAAATCGCTACCAAAAACTAAACTATGCGAAGAGGAGCAAGTTTCAAATTCATGAGGTCTTTGCAAGAAATCATTCTAAATGCTATGTTGCTATACCAAATTACGATCCAAATGAAGCAAAAAATTATTTTAACATGATAGTGATTAGTGTATACCATAAAGATTAATTTAAATATATTAAGTTTTCACGTCTGACCAATAATGTGATAAATTACAAATATATAAAAAGTATTTAACTAGGTTCATGTAGTGATAAAAAAAATTTTAACTAAAAATCTAGTCATGAATTTTGTATTGATGTAAAATGAATGTAAATACTCATTAAATGAAGATAATCATAAGTAGCTGAATGTAAGTAATGTAATAGACTGTATTTTTGTTCATTTTCATTTTGTTTTAATTTTATTCATTCAAGATGCGAAATTACCTAAAATCCACCAATGTTATTTCCAAAAACAGCCCGAGCGTAGCGAGGGGTGGAGGGCGTAGTGTGACCTCCATTCCTCGCTGTGGCAAGCGCTAAACTCGCTAAAAATATCCCTGTTTTTTTACAAAATTCGAAAGCAGGGATCCGAGATTTCACAATGTCAGGGGTTGGGAAAACCTCCCGGATTAATTAAACAATTTTTGGTTTTTGGTCGACAGTGGCCCTAGTGGAACTGCTGCCATAAGTGCTGTAAAACGTCTTATACCATCTAATGCACAATGCAAGTACGAAATACCCTCCAGTACACCAAAAAGTGTGTTTAAAAAGAAAATTCCTAATGCAAACTTCTTCTCGACTTCGCATGAATAACTGAACCATTGCATTAAAATGTTTTTTTCGACGCACTTCTTAGTGTATACTGGAGGGTATTCCATACCCCCCAGACCCCCCGGTTTGAAAGATCAACAGGTATTAATTCTTCATCTATGATTAACATTATTAAATAGAAATCTTTCACTCTTTAAGAGCAATAAATCTATAATACGAGACAGTATACAACAGGGCGGGGGGGGGGGCCTAGATATATTCTTTAATTGCCTTACTTTAGATTTTACTTACTTCAGATAATTTTATTTGTTCTAAATAGTGAAAGATTCATATTTCATACAGTTAATCGCAGAGGATGCAGGAAAACCTCCGACTTTGTAAACCGGAGGGTCTGGGGGGCTAATTTCCGTTTTTTGCCGGATAGTTTTGGATTAAAAGGGGTTTCATTCCATTCGTTTGGTTTTTATCGGGGGCAGGTGATGGACAGGGCTGAAAATCTGAGCGGAAGATGTGGGTTCTTTTTTGTTCGTTCATGCCCGATTTATTTCCTAGGATGCAAATGATTCAACTGAGAGTGAAGAACCGGGCTTTAGATAAAATTAAGTATTTCCGATACTAAATATTTTGATATTAATTTTAAAATTCAAAACTTAAAACCGATACCTAGTTATCGAGCTAAACACAACATGTGCGAACAAAATTTTAAACATTTGTAGTATAGAAAATTATAGTGCTTGCCGTTCTAAGTTAATTTTAAATGGATCCATTCCAAAATCACTTTGCAATATTAAAACGAGGTAACTACCTACTCAGTGAAATTTGGTATTTGAAGTCTTCAATTAAAAGAAAAGTGAAGTTTGTCTACAATAAAACTGAAAATGGAAGATTATTTTTTACAGCAGAAGATACATCTCTATATATACCATCTCAAAACTACCACTATTATAACAAAATATCAGCAAGAGTAGAAGAAGAAGAAGACGACGAGCCCGTAATCATTTCGATTGCCCCTGCAAGGATATTTTAAGGTTAAATGAGTAATTGTGGTATTTAAACTGATATATTATTTTTATATTGTGGATTGTTTAATTATTCTGTTCATTCGTGTTTTTAAATCATAAAAATATTGATAAGTTTCTTCTTGAAATAAATATTTAAATGTAGTAATAAAAAAAAAGAAATTTTAAATTAAATTCTAAATCCAAATTTTAAAAGCTAAAAAAACAAATTAAACTGTTTGCCATTGACTACGATCAAATTTATAAATTACTAGCTGACCCGGCAGACGATGTTCTGCCCAAATTTGAATAAATTTGTTTGTTCGGTTAGTTACATCACGCCATCTATCGATAATCTTTCGATGACCAATTGTTTTGTATGTACTACACAAGAAAAGGAATAATTCTAAAATAAATTAAAATAGAAAATTACAAAAACAATGGAAATACCCTATATATAACAGATTCACTTCAAATTATGTTGTATAAGTTTTGTTCTGTATAAAGTAAAGTAAATAAAGTAAATCAAAACGTCTAATCACTATTAACCTCACAATTTCCCTTCAAGACTGCATTTTTATCTTAATTATGCAAGCCTCAAGATTATTAAGCAGTTGTAAAGTTATGTTTAAAACTAAACAGTTTCATTCGTTTTCTAAATTTTGTCCAAACAAACCAAAATTATGCACAAGAAAATCGATGGTGTGGTGCTCTAAAATTTCCATGGAAACGAGCTTGTTAAGTCGATATTTCAATCCCGTTGTAAATGCTAGACACCTATCCAGCACCGTGAGTGATACTCAAGAACTTGTAGATTCTATTACATTTGAACAAGTGTGTGAAGAAACTTTGGATTCATTGTCTGAATATATCGAAGAATTAGTTGAAAGTTCCACCCATTTAAAATCAGCCGATGTCGCTTATAGTGTAAGTTTTCCAGCAATTTTTGTATGTTATAAATATTAATCTATTATTATTTTTAGGATGGAGTGTTAACCGTAGCGTTTGGTCAACCTTATGGTACTTACGTGATAAACAGACAATCACCAAATCGTCAAATTTGGCTTAGTTCACCGACTGCGGGACCTAAACGCTACGATTACTATATTGATAATAAGACTTGGATATACAAACACGATGGTGTTAGTTTGCATCAATTGTTAGAAAGCGAATTGCCCAAAATAATTCGAAAGGAAGTGGATTTCTCCAAGTGCGCTTTTAGTGGATTTTAGTTTCTTACTTTACGTTGTTCTTATTGTTATTGTTTTATAGTATTTATTTTAACATAAATTTTGATTTTTACTGTTTTTTTATTTTTTATTTAACATGGATTTAATGGAAGATGGCAATCTTATTGACAAAGTTATAATTTTAATCCAAAGGGATTTTGAATATTATAAGGTAGTTTTGAAAAAGTAATCCATTTTCATTCCAATCTATCGATGGATAATTTTAGAGCAAGCAAACTGTTCTTCAAGAAACAATATGTCCTGGTGTAGCCGGAGGAAGATTGGATTTTCCCAGGTATGCTTCCTATGCGGCCATAAAGCTGGTTTTATGGTGGGAAGACGAATTTTTGGCGGGATTTCGTAGAAATTCAGGCATAATTCCGAAATCTCTTAAAGTTATCCAAAATGATTCTGGTGATGAAAAAGTTCAACCGGTTGTAAAACAATCTGATCCCGTTAATTTTATTTCCTCCATTTCCAGTTCTTCGGATCAGCTATTGGGTAGGTTAGCACAAAGAGTTAACAATTTTATTTTATACAATAACTTTTTAGAACACTTGCACGTTCTAACGCAAGAAGCGTTAGATCATGCAGACTTAACTGTTCTTATGGGAACGATTGGAGCTACTGCGTTAATAAGAAATTGTCTTTGGTTTTATATTCAATTGTGTACTGAAAATTCTAAACAGAGTCATAATATCGAAGCTCTGCAAATTAATTACAAACATTACCAAGAAATGGGGGAAGCCTTAGCCGAGAGGCTGTTAGATATGCATTGTCGGTTGGTTTCTTTGTATATTCTACAAGATGCAGAGTCGTTGGACTGGGAAAATGAGAAACCTTTTTTTGAATCTGAACGTGGTTCCTACGTTATTCAAATGTGGTGGCTGTACATGCAAGGTACTTTGGGAGATTTCATGATTTCGGGTAAAAATAGCTAAAAAACAAAATGCAATTATTGGATTGGCTGTTTTCATACGGTTAGCCCCGCCCATCGCACATTTTTATATTAAATTTTTAGATATAAATTTATTGCATTCGACTCATAAAAACACATCCCTGAAGCCGTTCCAATTCAAAAATTACCGAATTTTATTTTTCATAAATACATCTTGATAGGTTTCTTTTTACCAGGTACACGACAGAGTCTGTGGGACACAGCACCACCTAAGATGGCCCAAAGTGTATTTGCTGGAATACTAAACGAATCGCTTACCATTTTAGCTGTTAGATACACACACGTAAGCAATTTCCGCTTTAAACTTACTGTTACACATAGTTAAATTTTAAGTTTATAGTTGTAGTTTAAAAAGGTTAAAAATAATTAATAGTTTTGAATGAACAATAGCAATAAAAAAAATTAAGAGTGTGGTATGCGTAATCGGGTAGAGGCTGGTTTTAAAAGAGACGGGGAAAGACGGGAAAAACAAAAACTTTTTGTAAAAGAAACCATAGTAAGAATATGGGGTAGACGGCGTAAAGAAGTGTGTGTTAAAAAAGTTGAAAGATCAAATTGGAAAAATTTAGTGAAAACGGTAACGGGAAGTGACTTAGGACAAATAGGTGTAAAAGACAAATAAAGCGACGCGCGTAATTATAAGTGAAAGACAGTATAAAATTAAATATAGTGAAGGAATATTTGAGATTGAAATTTTAAGGTAGGATTATTTTTTATTCAAATTCATACGCAACGAAAAATACTGCGGAATTTAAAATAGAACTTGCATGCCAAAATTTTTCAAGAAGTTCTAACAGGTTATGGGCCCAGAGAAGAATTTGAATAAAATTGAAATAGAAAAAAGATGATGGACGACAAATTTGAAAAACTGAATAACACAAATTATCGACAGTGGTCGTTACGCATGAGAGGTGTGTTAGGTTTAAAGGATTGCTTAGAAGCGATTGATGGATTTTCGGGTACAGTCACAGAGGAACAAACTAAAAAAGATAAAAAGTGTAAGTCATTGTTGTACTTAGGAGTCGACAATGATAATTTAGACAATATCGAGGAATGCGAAACAAGTAAAGAAATTTGGGATAAACTGCAAGACGTTCATACCAAATTTGATAGTTATCATGGAATTCTTTTGCTAAAAGAATTTATCAACGCCGAAAAAACGCAAAGCGAATCGATAATAGATTACGCAAATCGAAGAACGAACTTGTATAAAAAGGTACAAGGTGCAGGATTTAAATTTGAAGATAAAGTTTTAATGGGTTTAACGATAATAGGTCTACCGAAAGAGTTTGAATATTTGTCCAGAACAATAAAAATCGATGATGGTAGGTTGACGCCAGCAGATTTGAAAATGAGATTAGCAGAAGAAGAGAGACGACTTAAGGACACCGCTAGAAAAAATGAAACTCAGGTGTATAAGGCAGTAAGCGAGAGAAATAAAAATGAGGAGACAATGAGAAGATCAAATTACAACAACGCTACAAGAATTGGTGAATACAGTGGTAATAGTCAAAATAAGTTTAATAATGTAAAATGTTATCGTTGTAATAAAATTGGTCATATTGGAAGAAATTGCGTCTCGGTTAATAATGGTGACCAGAAATACAGCAAACGTTCTTCATGCATCATAAAAACGAATTTGGGTTATACTGAAGGGTCCATTAACGAACTAAATGATACATGGATTGTAGACAGCGGGTCAACGGATCATATGACTAGCTATAAAGAAAAGTTTACTAATTTTTATGAAAAAACTAACGAAATAATTAGTGCAGGGGGGAAAATTTTGACATCAACGGGTTACGGTGATATTGATATTAAATGGAAAAATGAAAATGGGGGTTATAATGTTATTTTGAAAGATGTTTTATATGTGCCGAATTTAAATAACAATTTATTATCGACTGCAAAGATGTGCGAAAAAGGAATTACGCTTTTCTTTTCATATGGAACATGCATGATTAAAGATAAATTTGGTCAATTGTTGTTTAGGGCATTGCGTCATAAAAATTTATATACGATCAGAGAAGATTACGTCATTAAACCTATGTCATATTTTGCGAAAGAGGAAGAAGTAAATATGTGGCACAAAAGATTGGGCCATTTAAATGAAAAGGATCTAAACAATTTGTTAAAAGACTGCGGAAAATTTAAAAACGTCAACGAAGCGGCGAACGAGCAGAAATGCGATATTTGTGAAACTGCTAAACCGAGAGCTAAAAGTTACCCTAAAAAGAGCGAAAACCGCAGTAAAGAGGTGTTAGAAATAATTCATACTGATTTAATGGGGCCAATAAGTCCAATATCACGTGGAGGAAACAGGTTCGTGATAACATTCACGGACGATTTTTCGCGATATACAGAAATAGTCCCAATGAAAACAAAGGATGAAGCTCTTGAAAAATTCGATGAATATAGAAGAAAAGTCGAAAGAAAATTTGATAAGAAAATAAAAACGTTGCGTAGTGATAACGGGGGCGAATTTGTGAACAATAAATTCGATAATTATTTGAAAAATTTAGGAATAACAAGGCAATTAACGACACCTAGATCACCACAACAAAACGGAGTAGCGGAGCGCCTAAATCAAACTTTAATGAACATAGTAAGATGCATGATGGAGGAATCAAAAATGTATCCTGATTTATGGGCAGAAGCTACACTCACTGCTTGTTATTTGAAGAACAGAAGACCAACAAGCGCAAATGATGGAAAAACACCGTACGAATTTTGGCATGGAAGGAAACCCATGATTGATCATTTGAAAACATTCGGATGTAGAGCTTGGAGCATTAAGAGCCAAAGAAACTTTAAGTGGGAACCTAAAGGTAAAAGATACATATTTCTGGGATATGAACCAAGTGCAAAAGCTTACAAATTGTGGGACGATGATAGAAAAATCATAATAATAAGTAGAAATGTAACATTCGATGAAGATGTTTTTCCGTTAAAGGGATTAAACGAAATAAATTCAGATGCAAATAAAAAAGAACACATAGATTGGGGTAATATAATTAATGACGCGGAAAATGATTTCGAGGAAATAAACGATTCTCCGGCGGACAATAGTACGGAAGAAATAGAGACAAGCGATAACGAAGAAAATAATGAACCGGAAGAAATAAGAGAACGCACAAGTTCAGAAAATTCGGAAATTATGAGCAGCGCAGAGTCGAGTTCAAGTACTGATTCAAACGAAGAAAACTTAACGCAAACAAGAAGTGGAAGAAAAATAAAGCGGCCAGAATGGTCAAAAGACTACGATATGAAATTGAATTTGGCAAATAAAACAAAAGTAGAGGTGGAACCCAAGTCATACAAAGAAGCGATAAAAAGTAATGACAAAGAAGAATGGGAAAATGCAATAAATGAAGAATTTGAAAATATAAATACAAATGATACCTGGGAGATCGTTGAACGACCAAAATACACAAGAATCTTAAGAAGCAAATGGGCTTTTAAGAAGAAAATAAATGAAAACGAAATCGTAACACGTTATAAAGCAAGATTAGTTGCATTAGGAAATAATCAAAGATGCGGGATTGATTATGACAAAACATACGCACCTGTAGTGCAAAGGAAAACGATGCGATTTATGATGGCACTAAGCGTAAGAAAAAATTGGAAGGTGCATCATATTGATATAACTGCGGCATATTTAAATGCAAATATAGAAGACGATGTTTATATGGAAATTCCTGAAGGTTACGAAGAAAACATTGGCGAAGTTATTGATAAAGAAAATAAAGTATGCAAACTAAAGAAAAGTTTATACGGGTTGCATCAATCAGGTATGTTATGGAATAACACCCTAGACAAATTTATGACCGATGCAGGTTTACTACGATGCAAAGCCGACCCTTGTTTATATTACAGTGACGAAAAGAACATTTATGTAACCGCATATGTCGATGACCTTTTAATTTACGGAACCGAAAGTCAGGTCAATAAATTTAAAGCAGATATTTCAAAGAAATTCAAAATAAAGGATTTAGGACTAGCACGAAGAATATTATCGATAAACGTTAAACAAGAAGAAAACGAAATAAGTTTGGATCAAGAGCATTACATTCGCGATGTATTGGCTGAATTTGGAATGTCAGATGCAAAAGAAACAAGAACTCCTTTAAGTTTAGGTGCAAAATATGTAATCAGCGAAGAAGACGAAATGTTAGATGAAGAAATGAAGGCACATTATCAAAAGGCAATAGGAAGTTTAATGTATGTATCAACAAACACGAGACCAGATATAACATTTGCTGTAACTTACATGAGTCAATTCAATAATAAACCATCAAAACGACATTGGATAGGTGTTAAACATATACTACGTTATTTAAAGGGGACTACGAATATGAAATTACGATACACAAATTCAAGTGATAAGATTATAACATATACTGACGCAGATTGGGGAAGCGATATCGTGGATAGGAAGTCTTATAGTGGAAATATAACAACACTTTCAGGTGGAGCAATTAATTGGATGTGCAGAAAACAAAGATGCGTGGCCCTTAGTACGATGGAGGCCGAATTTGTTGCATTAAACGAAGCTGCAAAGGACAGTTTATGGATAACAGAATTGACAAATGAAATTGGAATACGGGGTTTGCGAGACGAACCGTCTATTATAAAAATAGATAATCAAAGCGCCATAAAAATTGCCGAAAACAACACAACTTCAGACAAAAGCAAACACATACAATTGAGAGTGTTCCACGTACGTGACTGTATCCAAAGGAACAAATTGAAACTAGAGTATATCCGCACAGATGATAATTTGGCGGATCAACTAACAAAGACATTACCCGAAGAAAAATTTAAAGTACATCTCAGGAAATTAGGAATCAAATAGATTCAGGGGGGATGTTACACATAGTTAAATTTTAAGTTTATAGTTGTAGTTTAAAAAGGTTAAAAATAATTAATAGTTTTGAATGAACAATAGCAATAAAAAAAATTAAGAGTGTGGTATGCGTAATCGGGTAGAGGCTGGTTTTAAAAGAGACGGGGAAAGACGGGAAAAACAAAAACTTTTTGTAAAAGAAACCATAGTAAGAATATGGGGTAGACGGCGTAAAGAAGTGTGTGTTAAAAAAGTTGAAAGATCAAATTGGAAAAATTTAGTGAAAACGGTAACGGGAAGTGACTTAGGACAAATAGGTGTAAAAGACAAATAAAGCGACGCGCGTAATTATAAGTGAAAGACAGTATAAAATTAAATATAGTGAAGGAATATTTGAGATTGAAATTTTAAGGTAGGATTATTTTTTATTCAAATTCATACGCAACGAAAAATACTGCGGAATTTAAAATAGAACTTGCATGCCAAAATTTTTCAAGAAGTTCTAACACTTACCTATTCAAATAATACAGACGACTTTTCAGGCTTACCCATCAGAAAGACGCAACAAACTTCTCATAGTAGACATAAGCAATATGTTATTGTGCATTGGGCAACTATTACCCTCAATATGTAATTCTGTGGACGAAGTGATTGGTCTAAATTTAAGTTCACAAAGCAAAATAATCCGAGATATTCATTCCAAATGCCAAGAACTGTTCATATGCTTATTTTTAAGAGGAACCCCGCTGGACGTTTTATATAAAGTATTATTTATTTAAATTTCTATAAAAATTATATCTTAACTTTCAACAGATATTCAAAAAAGGAATCGATTCAATCGAGATCTTTCGATCGAGAAACTCAGGTGTCAGTCCATGGATGATTTTTGGACTACCTCATATCTTCGAAAAATACCCGAACGGAGTAGTTAAATCAAACGACCTACCGGATAATTCTGCAATCTCTTTGGAATTATTTGTCATGTTGGCACAACCTCAGCCAAATTGGTCTCTTCTTCTCAAGGTTTTCTTACAAATCATAAAACTGCTGGCATACTAATTCAGATTTCAGGTTTTATGCATGAGAAATGGAAAAGTTTTGTCTATCCTTTTTGAATTGTCCATCAAACTGGGTACAGCCGCAGACGTGAAATTACAAGAAACTCTTAATTCCGAAACCTGTAATGGATTTCTGTGTACCCAAGATGAAAGCTGCAAGCTTAAAACATTCAAAACTGCCTACTATACTTCCCAAAATTATGACGAACTCTTGGAAGCACTCACGTATATTCTGCTGCACATTGGAAACGATCAAGATTTTTTGGAAATCTTCCTTTCAGCCATCGAAAGAAAAAAAGAATGGGCCCAATGTTTGGATCGACGGCAAGTGAGTAAGAAATAAGTTTAAAAAGTCAGATCATCCATTGTCATTTGCAGGTTTGGAATTTAAATTATCCACCTTGGTACAAAAAAATTTTAAGTTTAACAAAACCAATTTTGAAATCGATAACTCCAATCGTTATATCGGCCGTGCAGACAGGTGCGAGTATGTACCAAGCAGTCAAAATAATATTTGCAAGTTTGCAACAGCTGTGGGACTGCCTTGATTTGGCTGTTTCCCAAATCGGATTTTTACTGCAAGATGCTATTCCTCCAGATGTTACCCCGATGGGCAATTCGACTCTTATGCAAATTTTAATTAGTAGCTTATACTGTGAATTGGTAAATATGTCAGACGATAAAATTAAAAAAGGTGTTAAGTTCAATGAAGGCACTAAAGGTGGAGATGAAAGCGTAAAAATTCCCTTGAAAAGGCAGCTTACTTTAGAACACGCAGGTTCTGTTAGCAGTTTTGACGGTACCAATACTTCTCTCGAAGCTGCGGCTCTTGCTATAGCAGAAGCTTTGTGCAGTGTGGATGAAGACAACAAACATACAGAGGAAATTGAAAATTTACTCGAAGAAGCGAAACAGAATTTGGAGACCAATTGTATCAAAACCGATGGATGCAGAAGGGTCGAGCAAAGTTTACAAATGTCTGAAGTTCTTGTCAGCGATTTATTATTAACGCCCGAAGGCAAAAGAAGTCTAAAGGTGCATTTTTGGTTTGTATTGTTTTTCTTTGGCCTAACGTTTTTTTAAAAATTTTAGATTGTGCATAATTTTATAAATTGCAATCAGCAGTGGCTTTTTCAAGCTCTTGGTGTAGTTGAAAAAAATAAAAATTTGGAACCGAATAAAACTTCCCCAGAAGTAAACAACTTATTGCACACCATGTTTCATATTGGAATGAAATCTTTTGATCAGGTAGGATAGGGGGGGGGGCAAAGCAGAGCACTTGCCCCTTCTTAGAAAATTGAATTTTTTGTTTCTACCTAGCTAGCGCTCGTAAAATATTACAATTTTCTTTAAAATCAAGAGCTTAACAAAACTGAATACTTTGCCCCCCTCTATATTTGACTCTTCCGGCGCCACTGCATGGAACACATTAGCTTTATTCCATGGCCGAGTTTTTACAATATATGAATTTTAAAGTAATATGGATATATTAAAACTTCTAATTTTTCAAAATATTTTATTCACTTTTAATTTTGAAATTCAAAATATTTAAAAATATACGAAAATTTTACATTTTCAAAATTGTTTCTTTTAATTTAGAAATTTGGATTATCTTATAATTTAAAAAAAAAAAAAATTAAGGCTAAAAAGCTAAAAAGAAACATTTTAATATAGAAATTTCAAAAATATTAAATTTTGAAATTCAAAAAATGTAAATAATTAACAATTCCATTATTTTTCAATATGTATTTGTTTTAATTTAGAAATTTAAAAATTCAATAATCTCAAAAAGCATTTATTATAAGTTAAAAAGCCTAAAACTTAAAAGGAATTCAAAAAATATTAATATGCTAAACTATATAACTACTAGAACGGGGTCACCCTTGTCGGTTTTTTTTTTGGAGAGCTCGTACGGCTGTATTTTTCAAGCGATTTTGACAAATAAATGTCCATTAGATAGATAATTTATCTGGCAACATTTTTGCCACACTAAGTTTTTGTCTAACACAAATAGGTTCGAAGCTAAAACCGAAGGTACTTATTTTCGACTTTTCAAAAATCTGGGGGCACGATAGGTCAGCATTTTTAAGGTGAAATAAAACCACAAAAACGTTTAGAAAATTGGTGCCTCTGCCTTGAATTGAAGAAAATGAATATTATATGTAATATAAAAATTGTTAAAACTAATAAAAAGGAGTTTCCGTTGACGCCCATGAGGCAGAAATATATTTCAAGTAAAAAATTAATAAAAATAATTATAAAATTTTTCCTTCCCGGGTCCTTTTCTAAACAGATTACGTGCGATGAAATCGTCTCTTATGATCCTAGTTCCATAATATATTATAATGATGCCGAAAATAGTGGACCTATGGTGCCCCCAAATGGCTGACCTATGGTGCCCCAAAGCATATTTTTGATGTCGGTGTCGGTATTTCGGCAAAAACCAAAATTATCAAGAAAACAAGAACATATTCATATTAAGGGTAGAATATTACATGAAACATACTCATACAATATTTATTTACGTTAAGGTAATGCACTTCACTTGGCAGAAAAAATAATACTTTTTTCAGAATGAAAACACGTTTTTCATTAATGTTACCGTAACTAGACTGATGATGCATGATGAGAGCCGAATGACAGCTGTGAGCGTCAATCGTCACCATAGGCACTTTTTAATTTATGGAATAAAAAAACAAGTTTTATAAAAAAAGCTTTATTGAATGAAGACAAATGAAAATTCTTTCTTCTATGTGTGCTCTTGCTTGGAACCGAATAGAGTATAAGTTTCTTGTAACATAATTTTCTTTTCAAACTTTAAAGCTTTGGTGGTGCTTCACATATTATACGATAACTTTCGCCGAAGTTGATATCTACTAAGTATACGTTTTTCTTCCTTATAGAAAAGTCTATGAAAGGCACCACCAAAGCTTTAAAGTTTGAAAAGAAAATTATGTTACAAGAAACTTATACTCTATTCGGTTCCAAGCAAGAGCACACATAGAAGAAAGAATTTTCATTTGTCTTCATTCAATAAAGCTTTTTTTATAAAACTTGTTTTTTACTTTATTTTTATTTTGTGGTTTTTAAGTTTTATTACAATCATTAATTAAAATTATTAACTCGTGAAACTCAGCGCCGAAATATTAAAGATATATCTGACATTAACTTGACACTTGAACTAAGTCAATTAATTTTGACACATGTTTACTTGATTTCGCGGCAGATAGATTTGTGTCAAAATTTGTATAGAAAATGTGATAATTATGCGGTGGATGATCAGATCGGTTTCAAAATTTGATAGATTAAAATGTCTCGAGATACAAGTCGGTGTTTCAAATTTCAGCTTGTTTGGATGACTAGAAGTGAATTAAAAAGCAGCCGAAAGATTTTTACCTCCTATATTTATATATACCCGGGCAAGTTAATATAAAGCTTTTAAAAAGAGCAAAAAACGGTTTTTAGATTTTTGCCAAACACCCAATGGTCCCCCTTTCTCTGCTTTTTCACCAAATCTTTAAAATTTTAAAGCAAAATCTATGGGTTTTTTGACGTTTTCTAGCGAACTTTGAGCATAAAATACGAATGGCGTGGTCAGAATACTTAATTTATGGAATAAAAAGAGCAAAAAACGGTTTTTAGATTTTTGCCAAACACCCAATGGTCCCCCCTTCTCTGCTTTTTTACCAATTTTTTTTAAATGTTAAAGCAAAGTCTATGGCTTTTTTGACGTTTTCTAGCGGACTTTGAGCATATAATACGAATGGCGTGGTCAGAATACTTAATTTATGGAATAAAAAGAGCAAAAAACGGTTTTTAGATTTTTGCCAAACACCCAATGGTCCCCCCTTCTCTGCTTTTTCACCAATTTTTTTAAAATTTTATAGCAAAATCTATGGCTTTTTTGGTGTTTCCTAGCGGACTTTGTGCATAAAATACGAATGGCGTGGTCAGAATACTTAATTTATGGAATAAAAAGAGCAAAAAACGGTTTTTAGATTTTTGCCAAACACCCAATGGTCCCCCCTTCTCTGCTTTTTTACCAATTTTTTTTAAATGTTAAAGCAAAGTCTATGGCTTTTTTGACGTTTTCTAGCGGACTTTGAGCATATAATACGAATGGCGTGGTCAGAATACTTAATTTATGGAATAAAAAGAGCAAAAAACGGTTTTTAGATTTTTGCCAAACACCCAATGGTCCCCCCTTCTCTGCTTTTTCACCAATTTTTTTAAAATTTTATAGCAAAATCTATGGCTTTTTTGGTGTTTCCTAGCGGACTTTGTGCATAAAATACGAATGGCGTGGTCAGAATACTTAATTTATGGAATAAAAAGAGCAAAAAACGGTTTTTAGATTTTTGCCAAACACCCAATGGTCCCCCCTTCTCTGCTTTTTCACCAAATCTTTAAAATTTTAAAGCAAAATCTATGGGTTTTTTGACGTTTCCTAGCGGACTTTGAGCATAAAATACGAATGGCGTGGTCAGAATACTTAATTTGTGGAATATAAAGAGCAAAAAACGGTTTTTAGATTTTTGCCAAACACCCAATGGTCCCCCCTTCTCTGCTTTTTCACCAAATTTTTTAAAATTTTAAAGCAAAATCTATGGGTTTTTTGACGTTTCCTAGCGGACTTTGAGCATAAAATACGGATGGCGTGGTCAGAATACTTAATTTATGGAATAAAAAGAGCAAAAAACGGTTTTTAAATTTTTGCCAAACACCCAATGGTCCCCCCTTCTCTGCTTTTTCACCAAATTTTTTAAAATTTTAAAGCAAAATCTATGGGTTTCTTGACGTTTCCTAGCGGACTTTGAGCATAAAATACGAATGGTGTGGTCAGAATACTTAATTTATGGAATAAAAAGAGCAAAAAACGGTTTTTAAATTTTTGCCAAACACCCAATGGTCCCCCCTTCTCTGCTTTTTCACCAAATTTTTTAAAATTTTAAAGCAAAATCTATGGCTTTTTTGACGTTTCCTAGCGGACTTTGAGCATAAAATACGAATGGCGTGGTCAGAATACTTAATTTATGGAATAAAAAGTGCAAAAAACGGTTTTTAGATTTTTGCCAAACACCCAATGGTCCCCCCTTCTCTGCTTTTTCACCAAATTTTTTTAAATTTTAAAGCAAAATCTATGGCTTTTTTGACGTTTCCTAGCGGACTTTGAGCATAAAATACGAATGGCGTGGTCAGAATACTTAATTTATGGAATAAAAAAATAAAGTAAAAAACAAGTTTTATAAAAAAAGCTTTATTGAATGAAGACAAATGAAAATTCTTTCTTCTATGTGTGCTCTTGCTTGGAACCGAATAGAGTATAAGTTTCTTGTAACATAATTTTCTTTTCAAACTTTAAAGCTTTGGTGGTGCTTCACATATTATACGATAACTTTCGCCGAAGTTGATATCTACTAGGTATACGTTTTTCTTCCTTATAGAAATGTCTATGAAAGGCACCACCAAAGCTTTAAAGTTTGAAAAGAAAATTATGTTACAAGAAACTTATACTCTATTCGGTTCCAAGCAAGAGCACACATAGAAGAAAGAATTTTCATTTGTCTTCATTCAATAAAGCTTTTTTTATAAAACTTGTTTTTTACTTTATTTTTATTTTGTGGTTTTTAAGTTTTATTACAATCATTAATTAAAATTATTAACTCGTGAAACTCAGCGCCGAAATATTAAAGATATATCTGACATTAACTTGACACTTGAACTAAGTCAATTAATTTTGACACATGCTTACTTGATTTCGCGGCAGATAGATTTGTGTCAAAATTTTTATAGAAAATGTGATAATTATGCGGTGGATGATCAGATCGGTTTCAAAATTTGATAGATTAAAATGTCTCGAGATACAAGTCGGTGTTTCAAATTTCAGCTTGTTTGGATGACTAGAAGTGAATTAAAAAGCAGCCGAAAGATTTTTACCTTCTATATATATATATATATATACCCGGGCAAGTTAATATAAAGCTTTTAAAAAGAGCAAAAAACGGTTTTTAGATTTTTGCCAAACACCCAATGGTCCCCCCTTCTCTGCTTTTTCACCAATTTTTTTAAAATTTTATAGCAAAATCTATGGCTTTTTTGGTGTTTCCTAGCGGACTTTGTGCATAAAATACGAATGGCGTGGTCAGAATACTTAATTTATGGAATAAAAAGAGCAAAAAACGGTTTTTAGATTTTTGCCAAACACCCTATGGTCCCCCCTTCTCTGCTTTTTCACCAAATCTTTAAAATTTTAAAGCAAAATCTATTGCTTTTTTGACGTTTCCTAGCGGACTTTGAGCATAAAATACGAATGGCGTGGTCAGAATACTTAATTTGTGGAATATAAAGAGCAAAAAACGGTTTTTAGATTTTTGCCAAACACCCAATGGTCCCCCCTTCTCTGCTTTTTCCCAAATTTTTTAAAATTTTAAAGCAAAATCTATGGGTTTTTTGACGTTTCCTAGCGGACTTTGAGCATAAAATACGAATGGCGTGGTCAGAATACTTAATTTGTGGAATATAAAGAGCAAAAAACGGTTTTTAGATTTTTGCCAAACACCCAATGGTCCCCCCTTCTCTGCTTTTTCACCAAATTTTTTAAAATTTTAAAGCAAAATCTATGGGTTTTTTGACGTTTCCTAGCGGACTTTGAGCATAAAATACGGATGGCGTGGTCAGAATACTTAATTTATGGAATAAAAAGAGCAAAAAACGGTTTTTAGATTTTTGCCAAACACCCAATGGTCCCCCCTTCTCTGCTTTTTCACCAAATTTTTTAAAATTTTAAAGCAAAATCTATGGGTTTCTTGACGTTTCCTAGCGGACTTTGAGCATAAAATACGAATGGCGTGGTCAGAATACTTAATTTATGGAATAAAAAGAACAAAAAACGGTTTTTAGATTTTTGCCAAACACCCAATGGTCCCCCCTTCTCTGCTTTTTCACCAATTTTTTTAAAATTTTATAGCAAAATCTATGGCTTTTTTGGTGTTTCCTAGCGGACTTTGAGCATAAAATACGAATGGCGTGGTCAGAATACTTAATTTATGGAATAAAAAGAGCAAAAAACGGTTTTTAGATTTTTGCCAAACACCCAATGGTCCCCCCTTCTCTGCTTTTTCACCAATTTTTTTAAAATTTTATAGCAAAATCTATGGCTTTTTTGGTGTTTCCTAGCGGACTTTGTGCATAAAATACGAATGGCGTGGTCAGAATACTTAATTTATGGAATAAAAAGAACAAAAAACGGTTTTTAGATTTTTGCCAAACACCCAATGGTCCCCCCTTCTCTGCTTTTTCACCAATTTTTTTAAAATTTTATAGCAAAATCTATGGCTTTTTTGGTGTTTCCTAGCGGACTTTGAGCATAAAATACGAATGGCGTGGTCAGAATACTTAATTTATGGAATAAAAAGAGCAAAAAACGGTTTTTAGATTTTTGCCAAACACCCAATGGTCCCCCCTTCTCTGCTTTTTCACCAAATCTTTAAAATTTTAAAGCAAAATCTATGGCTATTTTGACGTTTCCTAGCGGACTTTGAGCATAAAATACGAATGGCGTGGTCAGAATACTTAATTTATGGAATAAAAAGAGCAAAAAACGGTTTTTAGATTTTTGCCAAACACCCAATGGTCCCCCCTTCTCTGCTTTTTCACCAAATCTTTAAAATTTTAAAGCAAAATCTATGGCTTTTTTGACGTTTCCTAGCGGACTTTCAGCATAAAATACGAATGGCGTGGTCAGAATACTTAATTTATGGAATAAAAAGAGCAAAACACGGTTTTTACATTTTTGCCAAACACCCAATGGTCCCCCCTTCCCTGCTTTTTCACCAAATTTTTTAAAATTTTAAAGCAAAATCTATGGGTTTTTTGACGTTTCCTAGCGGACTTTGAGCATAAAATACGAATGGCGTGGTCAGAATACTTAATTTATGGAATAAAAAGAGCAAAAAACGGTTTTTAGATTTTTGCCAAACACCCAATGGTCCCCCCTTCTCTGCTTTTTCACCAAATATTTTAAAATTTTAAAGCAAAATCTATGGGTTTTTTGACGTTTCCTAGCGGACTTTGAGCATAAAATACGAATGGCGTGGTCAGAATACTTAATTTATGGAATAAAAAGAGCAAAAAACGGTTTTTAAATTTTTGCCAAACACCCAATGGTCCCCCTTCTCTGCTTTTTCACCAAATTTTTTAAAATTTTAAAGCAAAATCTATGGCTTTTTTGACGTTTCCTAGCGGACTTTGAGCATAAAATACGATTGGTGTGGTCAGAATACTTAATTTATGGAATAAAAAGAGCAAAAAACGGTTTTTAAATTATTGCCAAATACCCAATGGTCCCCCCTTCTCTGCTTTTTCACCAAATTTTTTTAAATTTGAAAGCCAAATCTATGACTTTTTTGGCGTTTCCTAGCGGACTTTGAGCATAAAATACGAATGGCGTGGTCAGAATACTTAATTTATGGAATAAAAAGAGCAGAAAACGGTTTTTAGATTTTTGCCAAACACAAAATGGTCCCCCCTTCCCTGCTTTTTCACCAAATCTTTAAAATTTTAAAGCAAAATCTATGGCCTTTTTGACGTTTCCTAGCGGACTTTGAGCATAAAATACGAATGGCGTGGTCAGAATACTTAATTTATGGAATAAAAAGAGCAAAAAACGGTTTTTAGATTTTTGCCAAACACCCAATGGTCCCCCCTTCTCAGCTTTTCACCAAATTTTTTAAAACTTTAAAGCAAAATCTATGGCTTTTTTGGCGTTTCCTAGCGGACTTTGAGCATAAAATACGATTGGTGTGGTCAGAATACTTAATTTATGGAATAAAACGAGCAAAAAACGGTTTTTAGATTTTTGCCAAACACCCAATGGTCCCCCCTTCTCTGCTTTTTCACCAAATTTTTTAAAATTTTAAAGCAAAATCTATGGCTTTTTTGACGTTTCCTAGCGGACTTTGAGCATAAAATACGATTGGTGTGGTCAGAATACTTAATTTATGGAATAAAAAGAGCAAAAAACGGTTTTTAAATTATTGCCAAATACCCAATGGTCCCCCCTTCTCTGCTTTTTCACCAAATTTTTTTAAATTTGAAAGCCAAATCTATGACTTTTTTGGCGTTTCCTAGCGGACTTTGAGCATAAAATACGAATGGCGTGGTCAGAATACTTAATTTATGGAATAAAAAGAGCAGAAAACGGTTTTTAGATTTTTGCCAAACACAAAATGGTCCCCCCTTCCCTGCTTTTTCACCAAATCTTTAAAATTTTAAAGCAAAATCTATGGCCTTTTTGACGTTTCCTAGCGGACTTTGAGCATAAAATACGAATGGCGTGGTCAGAATACTTAATTTATGGAATAAAAAGAGCAAAAAACGGTTTTTAGATTTTTGCCAAACACCCAATGGTCCCCCCTTCTCTGCTTTTTCACCAAATTTTTTAAAATTTTAAAGCAAAATCTATGGCTTTTTTGGCGTTTCCTAGCGGACTTTGAGCATAAAATACGAATGGCGTGGTCAGAATACTTAATTTTTGGAATAAAAAGAGCAAAAAACGGTTTTTAGATTTTTGCCAAACACCCAATGGTCCCCCCTTCTCTGTTTTTTCACCAAATTTTTTAAAATTTTAAAGCAAAATCTATGGGTTTTTTGACGTTTCCTAGCGGACTTTGAGCATAAAATACGAATGGCGTGGTCAGAATACTTAATTTATGGAATAAAAAGAGCAAAAAACAGTTTTTAGATTTTTGCCAAACACCCAATGGTCCCCCCTTCTCTGCTTTTTCACCAAATTTTTTAAAATTTTAAAGCAAAATCTATGGGTTTTTTGACGTTTCCAAGCGGACTTTGAGCATAAAATACGAATGGCGTGGTCAGAATACATAATTTATGGAATAAAAAGAGCAAAAAACGGTTTTTAGATTTTTGCCAAACACCCAATGGTCCCCCCTTCTCTGCTTTTTCACCAAATTTTTTAAAATTTTAAAGCAAAATCTATGGGTTTTTTGACGTTTCCTAGCGGACTTTGAGCATAAAATACGAATGGCGTGGTCAGAATACTTAATTTATGGAATAAAACGAGCAAAAAACGGTTTTTAGATTTTTGCCAAACACCCAATGGTCCCCCCTTCTCTGCTTTTTCACCAAATTTTTTAAAATTTTAAAGCAAAATCTATGGGTTTTTTGACGTTTCCTAGCGGACTTTGAGCATAAAATACGAATGGCGTGGTCAGAATACTTAATTTATGGAACAAAAAGAGCAAAAAACGGTTTTTAGATTTTTGCCAAACACCCAATGGTCCCCCCTTCTCTGCTTTTTCACCAAATTTTTTAAAATTTTAAAGCAAAATCTATGGTTTTTTTGACGTTTCCTAGCGGACTTTGAGCATAAAATACGAATGGCGTGGTCAGAATACTTAATTTATGGAATAAAACGAGCAAAAAACGGTTTTTAGATTTTTGCCAAACACCCAATGGTCCCCCCTTCTCTGCTTTTTCACCAATTTTTTTAAAATTTTAAAGCAAAATCTATGGGTTTTTTGACGTTTCCTAGCGGACTTTGAGCATAAAATACGAATGGCGTGGTCAGAATACTTAATTTATGGAATAAAAAGAGCAAAAAACGGTTTTTAGATTTTTGCCAAACACCCAATGGTCCCCCCTTCTCTGCTTTTTCACCAAATTTTTTAAAATTTTAAAGCAAAATCTATGGGTTTTATGACGTTTCCTAGCGGACTTTGAGCATAAAATACGAATGGCGTGGTCAGAATATTTAATTTATGGAATAAAAAGAGCAAAAAACGGTTTTTCGATTTTTGCCAAACACCTAATGGTCCCCCCTTCTCTGCTTTTTCACCAAATATTTTAAAATTTTAAAGCAAAATCTATGGCTTTTTTGACGTTTCCTAGCGGACTTTGAGCATAAAATACGAATGGCATGGTCAGAATACTTAATTTATGGAATAAAAAGAGCAAAAAACGGTTTTTAAATTTTTGCCAAACACCCAATGGTCCCCCCTTCTCTGCTTTTTCACCAAATTTTTTAAAATTTTAAAGCAAAATCTATGGGTTTTTAGACGTGTCCTAGCGGACTTTGAGCATAAAATACGAATGGCGTGGTCAGAATACTTAATTTATGGAACAAAAAGAGCAAAAAACGGTTTTTAGATTTTTGCCAAACACCCAATGGTCCCCCCTTCTCTGCTTTTTCACCAAATTTTTTAAAATTTTAAAGCAAAATCTATGGTTTTTTTGACGTTTCCTAGCGGACTTTGAGCATAAAATACGAATGGCGTGGTCAGAATACTTAATTTATGGAATAAAACGAGCAAAAAACGGTTTTTAGATTTTTGCCAAACACCCAATGGTCCCCCCTTCTCTGCTTTTTCACCAAATTTTTTAAAATTTTAAAGCAAAATCTATGGGTTTTTTTACGTTTCCTAGCGGACTTTGAGCATAAAATACGAATGGCGTGGTCAGAATACTTAATTTATGGAACAAAAAGAGCAAAAAACGGTTTTTAGATTTTTGCCAAACACCCAATGGTCCCCCCTTCTCTGCTTTTTCACCAAATTTTTTAAAATTTTAAAGCAAAATCTATGGTTTTTTTGACGTTTCCTACCGGACTTTGAGCATAAAATACGAATGGCGTGGTCAGAATACTTAATTTATGGAACAAAAAGAGCAAAAAACGGTTTTTAGATTTTTGCCAAACACCCAATGGTCCCCCCTTCTCTGCTTTTTCACCAAATTTTTTAAAATTTTAAAGCAAAATCTATGGGTTTTTTGACGTTTCCTAGCGGACTTTGAGCATAAAATACGAATGGCGTGGTCAGAATACTTAATTTATGGAATAAAAAGAGCAAAAAACGGTTTTTAGATTTTTGCCAAACACCCAATGGTCCCCCCTTCTCTGCTTTTTCATCAAATTTTTTAAAATTTTAAAGCAAAATCTATGGGTTTTTAGACGTTTCCTAGCGGACTTTGAGCATAAAATACGAATGGCGTGGTCAGAATACTTAATTTATGGAATAAAAAGAGCAAAAAACGGTTTTTAGATTTTTGCCAAACACCCAATGGTCCCCCCTTCTCTGCTTTTTTACCAATTTTTTTTAAATGTTAAAGCAAAGTCTATGGCTTTTTTGACGTTTTCTAGCGGACTTTGAGCATAAAATACGATTGGTGTGGTCAGAATACTTAATTTATGGAATAAAAAGAGCAAAAAACGGTTTTTAAATTATTGCCAAATACCCAATGGTCCCCCCTTCTCTGCTTTTTCACCAAATTTTTTTAAATTTGAAAGCCAAATCTATGACTTTTTTGGCGTTTCCTAGCGGACTTTGAGCATAAGATACGAATGGCGTGGTCAGAATACTTAATTTATGGAATAAAAAGAGCAGAAAACGGTTTTTAGATTTTTGCCAAACACAAAATGGTCCCCCCTTCCCTGCTTTTTCACCAAATCTTTAAAATTTTAAAGCAAAATCTATGGCCTTTTTGACGTTTCCTAGCGGACTTTGAGCATAAAATACGAATGGCGTGGTCAGAATACTTAATTTATGGAATAAAAAGAGCAAAAAACGGTTTTTAGATTTTTGCCAAACACCCAATGGTCCCCCCTCCTCAGCTTTTCACCAAATTTTTTAAAATTTTAAAGCAAAATCTATGGCTTTTTTGGCGTTTCCTAGCGGACTTTGAGCATAAAATACGAATGGCGTGGTCAGAATACTTAATTTATGGAATAAAAAGAGCAAAAAACGGTTTTTAGATTTTTGCCAAACACCCAATGGTCCCCCCTTCTCTGCTTTTTCACCAAATTTTTTAAAATTTTAAAGCAAAATCTATGGCTTTTTTGGCGTTTCCTAGCGGACTTTGAGCATAAAATACGAATGGCGTGGTCAGAATACTTAATTTTTGGAATAAAAAGAGCAAAAAACGGTTTTTAGATTTTTGCCAAACACCCAATGGTCCCCCCTTCTCTGCTTTTTCACCAAATTTTTTAAAATTTTAAAGCAAAATCTATGGGTTTATTGACGTTTCCTAGCGGACTTTGAGCATAAAATACGAATGGCGTGGTCAGAATACTTAATTTATGGAATAAAAAGAGCAAAAAACGGTTTTTAGATTTTTGCCAAACACCCAATGGTCCCCCCTTCTCTGCTTTTTCACCAAATTTTTTAAAATTTTAAAGCAAAATCTATGGGTTTTTTGACGTTTCCTAGCGGACTTTGAGCATAAAATACGAATGGCGTGGTCAGAATACTTAATTTATGGAATAAAAAAAACAAAAAACGGTTTTTAGATTTTTGCCAAACACCCAATGGTCCCCCCACTCTGCTTTTTCACCAAATTTTTTAAAATTTTAAAGCAAAATCTATGGGTTTTATGACGTTTCCTAGCGGACTTTGAGCATAAAATACGAATGGCGTGGTCAGAATACTTAATTTATGGAATAAAAAGAGCAAAAAACGGTTTTTAGATTTTTGCCAAACACCCAATGGTCCCCCCTTCTCTGCTTTTTCACCAAATTTTTTAAAATTTTAAAGCAAAATCTATGGGTTTTTTGACGTTTCCTAGCGGACCTAGAGCATAAAATACGAATGGCGTGGTCAGAATACTTAATTTATGGAATAAAAAGAGCAAAAAACGGTTTTTAGATTTTTGCCAAACACCCAATGGTCCCCCCTTCTCTGCTTTTTCACCAAATTTTTTAAAATTTTAAAGCAAAATCTATGGGTTTTTTGACGTTTCCTAGCGGACCTAGAGCATAAAATACGAATGGCGTGGTCAGAATACTTAATTTATGGAATAAAAAGAGCAAAAAACGGTTTTTAGATTTTTGCCAAACACCCAATGGTCCCCCCTTCTCTGCTTTTTCACCAAATTTTTTAAAATTTTAATGCAAAATCTATGGTTTTTTGGACGTTTCCTAGCGGACTTTGAGCATAAAATACGAATGGCGTGGTCAGAATACTTAATTTATGGAACAAAAAGAGCAAAAAACGGTTTTTAGATTTTTGCCAAACACCCAATGGTCCCCCCTTCTCTGCTTTTTCACAAAATTTTTTAAAATTTTAAAGCAAAATCTATGGCTTTTTTGACGTTTCCTAGCGGATTTTGAGCATAAAATACGATTGGTGTGGTCAGAATACTTAATTTATGGAATAAAAAGAGCAAAAAACGGTTTTTAAATTATTGCCAAATACCCAATGGTCCCCCCTTCTCTGCTTTTTCACCAAATTTTTTTAAATTTGAAAGCCAAATCTATGACTTTTTTGGCGTTTCCTAGCGGACTTTGAGCATAAAATACGAATGGCGTGGTCAGAATACTTAATTTATGGAATAAAAAGAGCTGAAAACGGTATTTAGATTTTTGCCAAACTCAAAATGGTCCCCCCTTCCCTGCTTTTTCACCAAATCTTTAAAATTTTAAAGCAAAATCTATGGCCTTTTTGACGTTTCCTAGCGGACTTTGAGCATAAAATACGAATGGCGTGGTCAGAATACTTAATTTATGGAATAAAAAGAGCAAAAAACGGTTTTTAGATTTTTGCCAAACACCCAATGGTCCCCCCTTCTCAGCTTTTCACCAAATTTTTTAAAATTTTAAAGCAAAATCTATGGCTTTTTTGGCGTTTCCTAGCGGACTTTGAGCATAAAATACGAATGGCGTGGTCAGAATACTTAATTTATGGAATAAAAAGAGCAAAAAACGGTTTTTAGATTTTTGCCAAACACCCAATGGTCCCCCCTTCTCTGCTTTTTCACCAAATTTTTAAAATTTTAAAGCAAAATTTATGGCCTTTTTGACGTTTCCTAGCGGACTTTGAGCATAAAATACGAATGGCGTGGTCAGAATACTTAATTTATGGAACAAAAAGAGCAAAAAACGGTTTTTAGATTTTTGCCAAACACCCAATGGTCCCCCCTTCTCTGCTTTTTCACCAAATTTTTTAAAATTTTAAAGCAAAATCTATGGTTTTTTTGACGTTTCCTACCGGACTTTGAGCATAAAATACGAATGGCGTGGTCAGAATACTTAATTTATGGAACAAAAAGAGCAAAAAACGGTTTTTAGATTTTTGCCAAACACCCAATGGTCCCCCCTTCTCTGCTTTTTCACCAAATTTTTTAAAATTTTAAAGCAAAATCTATGGGTTTTTTGACGTTTCCTAGCGGACTTTGAGCATAAAATACGAATGGCGTGGTCAGAATACTTAATTTATGGAATAAAAAGAGCAAAAAACGGTTTTTAGATTTTTGCCAAACACCCAATGGTCCCCCCTTCTCTGCTTTTTCATCAAATTTTTTAAAATTTTAAAGCAAAATCTATGGGTTTTTAGACGTTTCCTAGCGGACTTTGAGCATAAAATACGAATGGCGTGGTCAGAATACTTAATTTATGGAATAAAAAGAGCAAAAAACGGTTTTTAGATTTTTGCCAAACACCCAATGGTCCCCCCTTCTCTGCTTTTTTACCAATTTTTTTTAAATGTTAAAGCAAAGTCTATGGCTTTTTTGACGTTTTCTAGCGGACTTTGAGCATAAAATACGATTGGTGTGGTCAGAATACTTAATTTATGGAATAAAAAGAGCAAAAAACGGTTTTTAAATTATTGCCAAATACCCAATGGTCCCCCCTTCTCTGCTTTTTCACCAAATTTTTTTAAATTTGAAAGCCAAATCTATGACTTTTTTGGCGTTTCCTAGCGGACTTTGAGCATAAGATACGAATGGCGTGGTCAGAATACTTAATTTATGGAATAAAAAGAGCAGAAAACGGTTTTTAGATTTTTGCCAAACACAAAATGGTCCCCCCTTCCCTGCTTTTTCACCAAATCTTTAAAATTTTAAAGCAAAATCTATGGCCTTTTTGACGTTTCCTAGCGGACTTTGAGCATAAAATACGAATGGCGTGGTCAGAATACTTAATTTATGGAATAAAAAGAGCAAAAAACGGTTTTTAGATTTTTGCCAAACACCCAATGGTCCCCCCTCCTCAGCTTTTCACCAAATTTTTTAAAATTTTAAAGCAAAATCTATGGCTTTTTTGGCGTTTCCTAGCGGACTTTGAGCATAAAATACGAATGGCGTGGTCAGAATACTTAATTTATGGAATAAAAAGAGCAAAAAACGGTTTTTAGATTTTTGCCAAACACCCAATGGTCCCCCCTTCTCTGCTTTTTCACCAAATTTTTTAAAATTTTAAAGCAAAATCTATGGCTTTTTTGGCGTTTCCTAGCGGACTTTGAGCATAAAATACGAATGGCGTGGTCAGAATACTTAATTTTTGGAATAAAAAGAGCAAAAAACGGTTTTTAGATTTTTGCCAAACACCCAATGGTCCCCCCTTCTCTGCTTTTTCACCAAATTTTTTAAAATTTTAAAGCAAAATCTATGGGTTTATTGACGTTTCCTAGCGGACTTTGAGCATAAAATACGAATGGCGTGGTCAGAATACTTAATTTATGGAATAAAAAGAGCAAAAAACGGTTTTTAGATTTTTGCCAAACACCCAATGGTCCCCCCTTCTCTGCTTTTTCACCAAATTTTTTAAAATTTTAAAGCAAAATCTATGGGTTTTTTGACGTTTCCTAGCGGACTTTGAGCATAAAATACGAATGGCGTGGTCAGAATACTTAATTTATGGAATAAAAAAAACAAAAAACGGTTTTTAGATTTTTGCCAAACACCCAATGGTCCCCCCACTCTGCTTTTTCACCAAATTTTTTAAAATTGTAAAGCAAAATCTATGGGTTTTATGACGTTTCCTAGCGGACTTTGAGCATAAAATACGAATGGCGTGGTCAGAATACTTAATTTATGGAATAAAAAGAGCAAAAAACGGTTTTTAGATTTTTGCCAAACACCCAATGGTCCCCCCTTCTCTGCTTTTTCACCAAATTTTTTAAAATTTTAAAGCAAAATCTATGGGTTTTTTGACGTTTCCTAGCGGACCTAGAGCATAAAATACGAATGGCGTGGTCAGAATACTTAATTTATGGAATAAAAAGAGCAAAAAACGGTTTTTAGATTTTTGCCAAACACCCAATGGTCCCCCCTTCTCTGCTTTTTCACCAAATTTTTTAAAATTTTAAAGCAAAATCTATGGGTTTTTTGACGTTTCCTAGCGGACCTAGAGCATAAAATACGAATGGCGTGGTCAGAATACTTAATTTATGGAATAAAAAGAGCAAAAAACGGTTTTTAGATTTTTGCCAAACACCCAATGGTCCCCCCTTCTCTGCTTTTTCACCAAATTTTTTAAAATTTTAATGCAAAATCTATGGTTTTTTGGACGTTTCCTAGCGGACTTTGAGCATAAAATACGAATGGCGTGGTCAGAATACTTAATTTATGGAACAAAAAGAGCAAAAAACGGTTTTTAGATTTTTGCCAAACACCCAATGGTCCCCCCTTCTCTGCTTTTTCACAAAATTTTTTAAAATTTTAAAGCAAAATCTATGGCTTTTTTGACGTTTCCTAGCGGATTTTGAGCATAAAATACGATTGGTGTGGTCAGAATACTTAATTTATGGAATAAAAAGAGCAAAAAACGGTTTTTAAATTATTGCCAAATACCCAATGGTCCCCCCTTCTCTGCTTTTTCACCAAATTTTTTTAAATTTGAAAGCCAAATCTATGACTTTTTTGGCGTTTCCTAGCGGACTTTGAGCATAAAATACGAATGGCGTGGTCAGAATACTTAATTTATGGAATAAAAAGAGCTGAAAACGGTATTTAGATTTTTGCCAAACTCAAAATGGTCCCCCCTTCCCTGCTTTTTCACCAAATCTTTAAAATTTTAAAGCAAAATCTATGGCCTTTTTGACGTTTCCTAGCGGACTTTGAGCATAAAATACGAATGGCGTGGTCAGAATACTTAATTTATGGAATAAAAAGAGCAAAAAACGGTTTTTAGATTTTTGCCAAACACCCAATGGTCCCCCCTTCTCAGCTTTTCACCAAATTTTTTAAAATTTTAAAGCAAAATCTATGGCTTTTTTGGCGTTTCCTAGCGGACTTTGAGCATAAAATACGAATGGCGTGGTCAGAATACTTAATTTATGGAATAAAAAGAGCAAAAAACGGTTTTTAGATTTTTGCCAAACACCCAATGGTCCCCCCTTCTCTGCTTTTTCACCAAATTTTTAAAATTTTAAAGCAAAATTTATGGCCTTTTTGACGTTTCCTAGCGGACTTTGAGCATAAAATACGAATGGCGTGGTCAGAATACTTAATTTATGGAATAAAAAGAGCAAAAAATTAATTAAATTTAAAATTTTAAAGCAAAATCTATGGGTTTTTTGACGTTTCCTAGCGGACCTAGAGCATAAAATACGAATGGCGTGGTCAGAATACTTAATTTATGGAATAAAAAGAGCAAAAAACGGTTTTTAGATTTTTGCCAAACACCCAATGGTCCCCCCTTCTCTGCTTTTTCACCAAATTTTTTAAAATTTTAAAGCAAAATCTATGGGTTTTTTGGCGTTTCCTAGCGGACTTTGAGCATAAAATACGAATGGCGTGGTCAGAATACTTAATTTTTGGAATAAAAAGAGCAAAAAACGGTTTTTAGATTTTTGCCAAACACCCAATGGTCCCCCCTTCTCTGTTTTTTCACCAAATTTTTTAAAATTTTAAAGCAAAATCTATGGGTTTTTTGACGTTTCCTAGCGGACTTTGAGCATAAAATACGAATGGCGTGGTCAGAATACTTAATTTATGGAATAAAAAGAGCAAAAAACGGTTTTTAGATTTTTGCCAAACACCCAATGGTCCCCCCTTCTCTGCTTTTTCACCAAATTTTTTAAAATTTTAAAGCAAAATCTATGGGTTTTTTGACGTTTCCTAGCGGACTTTGAGCATAAAATACGAATGGCGTGGTCAGAATACTTAATTTATGGAATAAAAAGAGCAAAAAACGGTTTTTAGATTTTTGCCAAACACCCAATGGTCCCCCCTTCTCTGCTTTTTCACCAAATTTTTTAAAATTTTAAAGCAAAATCTATGGGTTTTTAGACGTTTCCTAGCGGACTTTGAGCATAAAATACGAATGGCGTGGTCAGAATACTTAATTTATGGAATAAAAAGAGCAAAAAACGGTTTTTAGATTTTTGCCAAACACCCAATGGTCCCCCCTTCTCTGCTTTTTCACCAAATTTTTTAAAATTTTAAAGCAAAATCTATGGGTTTTTTGACGTTTCCTAGCGGACTTTGAGCATAAAATACGAATGGCGTGGTCAGAATATTTAATTTATGGAATAAAAAGAGCAAAAAACGGTTTTTCGATTTTTGCCAAACACCTAATGGTCCCCCCTTCTCTGCTTTTTCACCAAATATTTTAAAATTTTAAAGCAAAATCTATGGCTTTTTTGACGTTTCCTAGCGGACTTTGAGCATAAAATACGAATGGCATGGTCAGAATACTTAATTTATGGAATAAAAAGAGCAAAAAACGGTTTTTAGATTTTTGCCAAACACCCAATGGTCCCCCCTTCTCTGCTTTTTCACCAAATTTTTTAAAATTTTAAAGCAAAATCTATGGGTTTTTTGACGTTTCCTAGCGGACTTTGAGCATAAAATACGAATGGCGTGGTCAGAATACTTAATTTATGGAATAAAAAGAGCAAAAAACGGTTTTTAGATTATTGCCAAACACCCAATGGTCCCCCCTTCTCTGCTTTTTCACCAAATTTTTTAAAATTTTAAAGCAAAATCTATGGGTTTTTTGACGTTTCCTAGCGGACTTTGAGCATAAAATACGAATGGCGTGGTCAGAATACTTAATTTATGGAACAAAAAGAGCAAAAAACGGTTTTTAGATTTTTGCCAAACACCCAATGGGCCCCCCTTCTCTGCTTTTTCACCAAATTTTTTAAAATTTTAAAGCAAAATCTATGGTTTTTTTGACGTTTCCTAGCGGACTTTGAGCATAAAATACGAATGGCGTGGTCAGAATACTTAATTTATGGAATAAAAAGAGCAAAAAAACGGTTTTTAGATTTTTGCCAAACACCCAATGGTCCCCCCTTCTCTGCTTTTTCACCAAATTCTTTAAAATTTTAAAGCAAAATCTATGGGTTTTTTGACGTTTCCTAGCGGACTTTGAGCATAAAATACGAATGGCGTGGTCAGAATACTTAATTTATGGAATAAAAAGAGCAAAAAACGGTTTTTAGATTTTTGCCAAACACCCAATGGTCCCCCCTTCTCTGCTTTTTCACCAAATTTTTTAAAATTTTAAAGCAAAATCTATGGGTTTTTTGACGTTTCCTAGCGGACTTTGAGCATAAAATACGAATGGCGTGGTCAGAATACTTAATTTATGGAATAAAAAGAGCAAAAAACGGTTTTTAGATTTTTGCCAAACACCCAATGGTCCCCCCTTCTCTGCTTTTTCATCAAATTTTTTAAAATTTTAAAGCAAAATCTATGGGTTTTTAGACGTTTCCTAGCGGACTTTGAGCATAAAATACGAATGGCGTGGTCAGAATACTTAATTTATGGAATAAAAAGAGCAAAAAACGGTTTTTAGATTTTTGCCAAACACCCAATGGTCCCCCCTTCACTGCTTTTTCACCAAATTTTTTAAAATTTTAAAGCAAAATCTATGGGTTTTTTGACGTTTCCTAGCGGACTTTGAGCATAAAATACGAATGGCGTGGTCAGAATACTTAATTTATGGAACAAAAAGAGCAAAAAGCGGTTTTTAGATTTTTGCCAAACACCCAATGGTCCCCCCTACTCTGCTTTTTCACCAATTTTTTTAAAATTTTAAAGCAAAATCTATGGGTTTTATGACGTTTCCTAGCGGACTTTGAGCATAAAATACGAATGGCGTGGTCAGAATACTTAATTTATGGAATAAAAAGAGCAAAAAACGGTTTTTAGATTTTTGCCAAACACCCAATGGTCCCCCCTTCTCTGCTTTTTCACCAAATTTTTTAAAATTTTAAAGCAAAATCTATGGGTTTTTAGACGTTTCCTAGCGGACTTTGAGCATAAAATACGAATGGCGTGGTCAGAATACTTAATTTATGGAATAAAAAGAGCAAAAAACGGTTTTTAGATTTTTGCCAAACACCCAATGGTCCCCCCTTCTCTGCTTTTTCACCAAATTTTTTAAAATTTTAAAGCAAAATCTATGGGTTTTTTGACGTTTCCTAGCGGACTTTGAGCATAAAATACGAATGGCGTGGTCAGAATACTTAATTTGTGGAATATAAAGAGCAAAAAACGGTTTTTAAATTTTTGCCAAACACCAAATGGTCCCCCCTTCTCTGCTTTTTCACCAAATTTTTTAAAATTTTAAAGCAAAATCTATGGCTTTTTTGACGTTTGGGTTTCTTGACGTTTCCTAGCGGACTTTGAGCATAAAATACGAATGGCGTGGTCAGAATACTTAATTTATGGAATAAAAAGAGCAAAAAACGGTTTTTAGATTTTTGCCAAACACCCAATGGTCCCCCCTTCTCTGCTTTTTCACCAAATTCTTTAAAATTTTAAAGCAAAATCTATGGGTTTTTTGACGTTTCCTAGCGGACTTTGAGCATAAAATACGAATGGCGTGGTCAGAATACTTAATTTATGGAATAAAAAGAGCAAAAAACGGTTTTTAGATTTTTGCCAAACACCCAATGGTCCCCCCTTCTCTGCTTTTTCACCAAATTTTTTAAAATTTTAAAGCAAAATCTATGGGTTTTTTGACGTTTCCTAGCGGACTTTGAGCATAAAATACGAATGGCGTGGTCAGAATACTTAATTTATGGAATAAAAAGAGCAAAAAACGGTTTTTAGATTTTTGCCAAACACCCAATGGTCCCCCCTTCTCTGCTTTTTCATCAAATTTTTTAAAATTTTAAAGCAAAATCTATGGGTTTTTAGACGTTTCCTTGCGGACTTTGAGCATAAAATACGAATGGCGTGGTCAGAATACTTAATTTGTGGAATATAAAGAGCAAAAAACGGTTTTTAAATTTTTGCCAAACACCAAATGGTCCCCCCTTCTCTGCTTTTTCACCAAATTTTTTAAAATTTTAAAGCAAAATCTATGGCTTTTTTGACGTTTGGGTTTCTTGACGTTTCCTAGCGGACTTTGAGCATAAAATACGAATGGCGTGGTCAGAATACTTAATTTATGGAATAAAAAGAGCAAAAAACGGTTTTTAGATTTTTGCCAAACACCCAATGGTCCCCCCTTCTCTGCTTTTTCACCAAATTTTTTAAAATTTTAAAGCAAAATCTATGGGTTTTTAGACGTTTCCTAGCGGACTTTGAGCATAAAATACGAATGGCGTGGTCAGAATACTTAATTTATGGAATAAAAAGAGCAAAAAACGGTTTTTAGATTTTTGCCAAACACCCAATGGTCCCCCCTTCTCTGCTTTTTCACCAAATTTTTTAAAATTTTAAAGCAAAATCTATGGGTTTTTTGACGTTTCCTAGCGGACTTTGAGCATAAAATACGAATGGCGTGGTCAGAATATTTAATTTATGGAATAAAAAGAGCAAAAAACGGTTTTTCGATTTTTGCCAAACACCTAATGGTCCCCCCTTCTCTGCTTTTTCACCAAATATTTTAAAATTTTAAAGCAAAATCTATGGCTTTTTTGACGTTTCCTAGCGGACTTTGAGCATAAAATACGAATGGCATGGTCAGAATACTTAATTTATGGAATAAAAAGAGCAAAAAACGGTTTTTAGATTTTTGCCAAACACCCAATGGTCCCCCCTTCTCTGCTTTTTCACCAATTTTTTTAAAATTTTAAAGCAAAATCTATGGGTTTTTTGACGTTTCCTAGCGGACTTTGAGCATAAAATACGAATGGCGTGGTCAGAATACTTAATTTATGGAATAAAAAGAGCAAAAAACGGTTTTTAGATTTTTGCCAAACACCCAATGGTCCCCCCTTCTCTGCTTTTTCATCAAATTTTTTAAAATTTTAAAGCAAAATCTATGGGTTTTTAGACGTTTCCTAGCGGACTTTGAGCATAAAATACGAATGGCGTGGTCAGAATACTTAATTTATGGAATAAAAAGAGCAAAAAACGGTTTTTAGATTTTTGCCAAACACCCAATGGTCCCCCCTTCTCTGCTTTTTCACCAAATTTTTTAAAATTTTAAAGCAAAATCTATGGGTTTTTTGACGTTTCCTAGCGGACTTTGAGCATAAAATACGAATGGCGTGGTCAGAATACTTAATTTATGGAACAAAAAGAGCAAAAAACGGTTTTTAGATTTTTGCCAAACACCCAATGGTCCCCCCTTCTCTGCTTTTTCACCAATTTTTTTAAAATTTTAAAGCAAATATCTATGGGTTTTATGACGTTTCCTAGCGGACTTTGAGCATAAAATACGAATGGCGTGGTCAGAATACTTAATTTATGGAATAAAAAGAGCAAAAAACGGTTTTTAGATTTTTGCCAAACACCCAATGGTCCCCCCTTCTCTGCTTTTTCACCAAATTTTTTAAAATTTTAAAGCAAAATCTATGGGTTTTTTGACGTTTCCTAGCGGACTTTGAGCATAAAATACGAATGGCGTGGTCAGAATACTTAATTTATGGAATAAAAAGAGCAAAAAACGGTTTTTAGATTTTTGCCAAACACCCAATGGTCCCCCCTTCTCTGCTTTTTCACCAAATTTTTTAAAATTTTAAAGCAAAATCTATGGGTTTTTTGACGTTTCCTAGCGGACTTTGAGCATAAAATACGAATGGCGTGGTCAGAATACTTAATTTGTGGAATATAAAGAGCAAAAAACGGTTTTTAAATTTTTGCCAAACACCAAATGGTCCCCCCTTCTCTGCTTTTTCACAAAATTTTTTAAAATTTTAAAGCAAAATCTATGGCTTTTTTGACGTTTGGGTTTCTTGACGTTTCCTAGCGGACTTTGAGCATAAAATACGAATGGTGTGGTCAGAATACTTAATTTATGGAATAAAAAGAGCAAAAAACGGTTTTTAAATTTTTGCCAAACACCCAATGGTCCCCCCTTCTCTGCTTTTTCACCAAATTTTTTAAAATTTTAAAGCAAAATCTATGGGTTTTTTGACGTTTCCTAGCGGACTTTGAGCATAAAATACGAATGGCGTGGTCAGAATACTTAATTTATGGAATAAAAAGAGCAAAAAACGGTTTTTAGATTTTTGCCAAACACCCAATGGTCCCCCCTTCTCTGCTTTTTCACCAAATTCTTTAAAATTTTAAAGCAAAATCTATGGGTTTTTTGACGTTTCCTAGCGGACTTTGAGCATAAAATACGAATGGCGTGGTCAGAATACTTAATTTATGGAATAAAAAGAGCAAAAAACGGTTTTTAGATTTTTGCCAAACACCCAATGGTCCCCCCTTCTCTGCTTTTTCACCAAATTTTTTAAAATTTTAAAGCAAAATCTATGGGTTTTTTGACGTTTCCTAGCGGACTTTGAGCATAAAATACGAATGGCGTGGTCAGAATACTTAATTTATGGAACAAAAAGAGCAAAAAACGGTTTTTAGATTTTTGCCAAACACCCAATGGTCCCCCCTTCTCTGCTTTTTCACCAATTTTTTTAAAATTTTAAAGCAAAATCTATGGGTTTTATGACGTTTCCTAGCGGACTATGAGCATAAAATACGAATGGCTTGGTCAGAATACTTAATTTATGGAATAAAAAGAGCAAAAAACGGTTTTTAGATTTTTGCCAAACACCCAATGGTCCCCCCTTCTCTGCTTTTTCACCAAATTTTTTAAAATTTTAAAGCAAAATCTATGGGTTTTTAGACGTTTCCTAGCGGACTTTGAGCATAAAATACGAATGGCGTGGTCAGAATACTTAATTTATGGAATAAAAAGAGCAAAAAACGGTTTTTAGATTTTTGCCAAACACCCAATGGTCCCCCCTTCTCTGCTTTTTCACCAAATTTTTTAAAATTTTAAAGCAAAATCTATGGCTTTTTTGACGTTTCCTAGCGGACTTTGAGCATAAAATACGAATGGCGTGGTCAGAATACTTAATTTATGGAATAAAAAGAGCAAAAAACGGTTTTTAGATTTTTGCCAAACACCCAATGGTCCCCCCTTCTCTGCTTTTTCACCAAATCTTTAAAATTTTAAAGCAAAATCTATGGCTTTTTTGACGTTTCCTAGCGGACTTTCAGCATAAAATACGAATGGCGTGGTCAGAATACTTAATTTATGGAATAAAAAGAGCAAAAAACGGTTTTTAGATTTTTGCCAAACACCCAATGGTCCCCCCTTCTCTGCTTTTTCACCAAATTTTTTAAAATTTTAAAGCAAAATCTATGGCTTTTTTGACGTTTCCTAGCGGACTTTGAGCATAAAATACGAATGGCGTGGTCAGAATACTTAATTTATGGAATAAAAAGAGCAAAAAACGGTTTTTAGATTTTTGCCAAACACCCAATGGTCCCCCCTTCTCTGCTTTTTCACCAAATTTTTTAAAATTTTAAAGCAAAATCTATGGGTTTTTTGACGTTTCCTAGCGGACTTTGAGCATAAAATACGAATGGCGTGGTCAGAATACTTAATTTATGGAACAAAAAGAGCAAAAAACGGTTTTTAGATTTTTGCCAAACACCCAATGGTCCCCCCTTCTCTGCTTTTTCACCAATTTTTTTAAAATTTTAAAGCAAAATCTATGGGTTTTATGACGTTTCCTAGCGGACTATGAGCATAAAATACGAATGGCTTGGTCAGAATACTTAATTTATGGAATAAAAAGAGCAAAAAACGGTTTTTAGATTTTTGCCAAACACCCAATGGTCCCCCCTTCTCTGCTTTTTCACCAAATTTTTTAAAATTTTAAAGCAAAATCTATGGGTTTTTAGACGTTTCCTAGCGGACTTTGAGCATAAAATACGAATGGCGTGGTCAGAATACTTAATTTATGGAATAAAAAGAGCAAAAAACGGTTTTTAGATTTTTGCCAAACACCCAATGGTCCCCCCTTCTCTGCTTTTTCACCAAATTTTTTAAAATTTTAAAGCAAAATCTATGGGTTTTTTGACGTTTCCTAGCGGACTTTGAGCATAAAATACGAATGGCGTGGTCAGAATACTTAATTTATGGAACAAAAAGAGCAAAAAACGGTTTTTAGATTTTTGCCAAACACCCAATGGTCCCCCCTTCTCTGCTTTTTCACCAATTTTTTTAAAATTTTAAAGCAAAATCTATGGGTTTTATGACGTTTCCTAGCGGACTATGAGCATAAAATACGAATGGCTTGGTCAGAATACTTAATTTATGGAATAAAAAGAGCAAAAAACGGTTTTTAGATTTTTGCCAAACACCCAATGGTCCCCCCTTCTCTGCTTTTTCACCAAATTTTTTAAAATTTTAAAGCAAAATCTATGGGTTTTTAGACGTTTCCTAGCGGACTTTGAGCATAAAATACGAATGGCGTGGTCAGAATACTTAATTTATGGAATAAAAAGAGCAAAAAACGGTTTTTAGATTTTTGCCAAACACCCAATGGTCCCCCCTTCTCTGCTTTTTCACCAAATTTTTTAAAATTTTAAAGCAAAATCTATGGCTTTTTTGACGTTTCCTAGCGGACTTTGAGCATAAAATACGAATGGCGTGGTCAGAATACTTAATTTATGGAATAAAAAGAGCAAAAAACGGTTTTTAGATTTTTGCCAAACACCCAATGGTCCCCCCTTCTCTGCTTTTTCACCAAATTTTTTAAAATTTTAAAGCAAAAGCTATGGGTTTTTTGACGTTTCCTAGCGGACTTTGAGCATAAAATACGAATGGCGTGGTCAGAATACTTAATTTATGGAATAAAAAGAGCAAAAAACGGTTTTTAGATTTTTGCCAAACACCCAATGGTCCCCCCTTCTCTGCTTTTTTTTAGACGTTTCCTAGCGGACTTTGAGCATAAAATACGAATGGCGTGGTCAGAATACTTAATTTATGGAATAAAAAGAGCAAAAAACGGTTTTTAGATTTTTGCCAAACACCCAATGGTCCCCCCTTCTCTGCTTTTTCACCAAATTTTTTAAAATTTTAAAGCAAAATCTATGGGTTTTTTGACGTTTCCTAGCGGACTTTGAGCATAAAATACGAATGGCGTGGTCAGAATACTTAATTTATGGAACAAAAAGAGCAAAAAACGGTTTTTAGATTTTTGCCAAACACCCAATGGTCCCCCCTTCTCTGCTTTTTCACCAATTTTTTTAAAATTTTAAAGCAAAATCTATGGGTTTTTAGACGTTTCCTAGCGGACTTTGAGCATAAAATACGAATGGCGTGGTCAGAATACTTAATTTATGGAATAAAAAGAGCAAAAAACGGTTTTTAGATTTTTGCCAAACACCCAATGGTCCCCCATTCTCTGCTTTTTCACCAAATTTTTTAAAATTTTAAAGCAAAATCTATGGGTTTTTTGACGTTTCCTAGCGGACTTTGAGCATAAAATACGAATGGCGTGGTCAGAATACTTAATTTATGGAATAAAAAGAGCAAAAAACGGTTTTTAGATTTTTGCCAAACACCCAATGGTCCCCCCTTCTCTGCTTTTTTTTAGACGTTTCCTAGCGGACTTTGAGCATAAAATACGAATGGCGTGGTCAGAATACTTAATTTATGGAATAAAAAGAGCAAAAAACGGTTTTTAGATTTTTGCCAAACACCCAATGGTCCCCCCTTCTCTGCTTTTTCACCAAATTTTTTAAAATTTTAAAGCAAAATCTATGGGTTTTATGACGTGTCCTAGCGGGCTTTGAACATAAAATACGAATGGCGTGGTCAGAATACTTAATTTATGGAATAAAAAGAGCAAAAAACGGTTTTTAGATTTTTGCCAAACACCCAATGGTCCCCCATTCTCTGCTTTTTCACCAATTTTTTTAAAATTTTAAAGCAAAATCTATGGCTTTTTTGGCGTTTCCTAGCGGACTTTGAGCATAAAATACGAATGGCGTGTTCAGAATACTTAATTTATGGAATAAAAAGAGCAGAAAACGGTTTTTAGATTTTTGCCAAACACCCTATGGTCCCCCCTTCTCTGCTTTTTCACCAAATCTTTAAAATTTTAAAGCAAAATCTATGGCCTTTTTGACGTTTCCTAATGGACTTTGAGCATAAAATACGAATGGCGTGGTCAGAATACTTAATTTATGGAATAAAAAGAGCAGAAAACGGTTTTTAGATTTTTGCCAAACACCCTATGGTCCCCCCTTCTCTGCTTTTTCACCAAATCTTTAAAATTTTAAAGCAAAATCTATGGGTTTCTTGACGTTTCCTAGTGGACTTTGAGCATAAAATACGAATGGCGTGGTCAGAATACTTAATTTATGGAATAAAAAGAGCAGAAAACGGTTTTTAGATTTTTGCCAAACACCCTATGGTCCCCCCTTCTCTGTTTTTTCACCAAATCTTTAAAATTTTAAAGCAAAATCTATGGCCTTTTTGACATTTCCTAGCGGACTTTGAGCATAAAATACGAATGGCGTGGTCAGAATACTTAATTTATGGAATAAAAAGAGCAAAAAACGGTTTTTAGATTTTTGCCAAACACCCAATGGTCCCCCCTTTATGCTAAAAATATTAATAAATAAATAAGTATTATAATATACAATAGTTTATATTATATAACTTCTATATGAATTTAGATAATCTTATATTCTCAAAAAATATATTTATAAATTTTAAAAAGTTTAAAAAATTTGAATTTTGAAATTCCAAACATAATATTAATATAAAAAAATTACTAATATCTTAAAATTCTTTTGTGAAATGAAATATAAAAATTTAGTTAATCTTAATTCTAAAAATAAAATTTTGAGGTAAAAATATGTAACAAAATATTAGATGCTGCTTTGAGAGGATAAAAATTTGAATTTGATGTTCAAATAAAAATAGTGTTTTTTGATAATGTTTATACAATCCGAGTCATTCTTGGGGGGGGGGGGGCATTGCTCCCTTGTCCCCTTTTAAATACGCCACTTATAATTACATCGATCAAAATTATTTTGTTTTTATGATTAGATTTATTACATTTCTTTTGTAAATAATATGTATTAAACCCTGACTACATAAATATTAATTTTTTAGCTTCTCACTGAAGAATGGAAACCAAATTGGGGCAGTATGTATCAGATACCTATGGGCTTGAACATCGACAGAGTATGGAATCAAATATCGAAACGTTGGGAATTTCGAGACGTGACGTCACCAAGTCTTACTTCACACGACTCTCGTATTATTGTTTATCTTACTTCTTTATTTAAACAAACATAAAAAGTTTTATGTGTTTTAAGATTTCTGTCTTTTTTAGACTTTGAAATTTATCTAATACATGTAACATATTTCTTTAATATAGAAATATGTAGAATTATTAGATTACTAAGAGGTCAAGCTTCTTCCTGGATTCAGACCAGGTAATGCAGCGTTAGCAGTTGATTGCGCTAACTACTAGGCAAATGACAACTACTAGGCATGAGTATTCAGTGTCACATCTCATCCTAGGTTCAGCTCAGCCTTGGGGTAAACACCGGGGATTTATGGTGTACACTCATGTGGATGTACGGAGATGTAAGGGGTATATGGAGATGTATGGGGGATATACTCGAATTCAGCTTGCTCTGGGGAGAAAGCAATTGATGCTGTTTATGGCAGTGTGGAAGAAACTCCAAACTTATCAATTCCTAGTGGTTCTTACCTTTTTGTTTTGCATGGTACATCATAGCTAATTTAGCAAACAAATCTGAATCTGTACCATATAGGGGAGTTCTGGCATAACATGGCCAAAATCAGTGACTCTCCACCTGTTAAAACACTTGAGTTTTCCTGCAATTCTAATTACTTGAGAATTGAATTGAAATTGTGTTGATCTACCCAATAGCTGATTGGAAGAACTGGAAACAGAGGAAATAAAATCACTAGAAGAATAATTTTCAAATCGGAATTTGGACCAAATATTGTCAAAAATTATATTATAGTGCATAAAATCTTCTTCTAGCTACACCAGGACATATTATTGTTTCTTGAAGACCTGTTTGTTTACTTTGAAATTCAGTCAGTATAAACCAAAATTTATTTTAAAATAAATACCATAAACCAATAACAGTAAAGAAACTATTAGGAACTATGGGCACAATTGAAAAAATCCACTTCTTTCCCAATTATTTTGGACAATTCGCTTTGTAACAATTGATGCAAACTCACACCATCATGTTTGTGTATCCAAGTTTTATTATCTATATAGTAATCGTAGCGTTTAGGTCCCGAAGTAGGTGAACTAAGCCAAAGTTGACGAATTGTCGTTTGTCTATTGATCAGGTATGTACCATGAGGAGGACCAAATGCTATAGTTAACACCCCATTCTAAAATCAAACATGTAATATTTATAAAATTTAATCGCTAGAGAACTAACACAATTGGTGATTTCTGCTGATTGTAAGTGGCTGGCACTTTCAACTAATTCTTCGATATATTCGAACAAGGAATCCAAGGTTTCCTTGCACATCTGTTCAAATGTAATGGAATCTATAGCTACTTGAGTATCACTCACTGAACTAGTATATAAGTATGTTGCTGTATTCCCAACAAGATTTAGATGTTGGCTTATCAAGCCCGTTTTCTTGAAAATTTTAGAGCAGCACCATCTCAATTTTTTTGGCTTATTGGGATAAATTTTAGAAAAAGTACAAATTTCAGTAGTGCTAAAAATTATTTTACACTTGCTTAATAATCTTGAAGCTTGCATAATTAATAAAATTGTGAGGTTAATGTTGATTTGAATTTTGAAGAAGTTTAGTTTAAATTTTATTTTATAGAGAAAAAATTTAAATACAGTAATTTAAATTGAATGTGTTATATAGCTTTTAGTTTCATTATTCCAATCCTGATTTTGTAGTAAATTATTATAAATTTTCTGCATTCTATGCCGAAAATCTATGCTGTGTATTGCCGAAGCAATCCGCAAACTAAACAATGCTAAACTGCATTTACTTATTAACAAAAATGCACATACATACCTAATTATAGTTAATTTACTACTGGGCCAATTTTGATAAGCTGCTGGTAATATACTTTTATTAGGTAAGTAAGATAGACATTTGAATTTATAACTATAATTTTTTTTTTTTTTATAAAATATTATTGCGATGTTTGGAAAAACAATTATACAAAAGACTTGTTATGCCGACGTTTCGGAGATTTCATTTCTCCATTTTATAACAAGTCTTTTGTATAATTGTTTTTCCAAACATCCCAATAATATTTTATAAAAAAAATAAAACATTGGATGAGAATTATCTACATTTATAATTTATATTTATAAATTTTAAATTTTAGAGATATCCTAAATAAATAAATTCAGAAAGATTTTATTACTTCTCCAGAAAAAATATGCATGCTGATAGAGAGACGTTTATATAGTAATAAGTGCATTTTATGCATGGAGTATCAACATCAGTGGCGGATTTAGGGGGGGTCCAGATCTAAGAAATTTTAAATTTCATTCGATTTTTGTAGTTACTTTTGAGTTACAATAAAAACTTGCGGCGCTCGTGGAGACTCCACCCCTCCCCGCTCCTTTAGGGGACCCAAAAATACTTGGGGGCCCCGGGCCCCAGAGTGTCTTAATCCGCCATTGATCAACATGCTATTTTTCTGAACTAAGTAATAATAAATCTAAATAAATAAAGGAATTTGGAGGCGGAGAATTTGTTTAAATTAAACTTTTATATTGTATACCGGACGGTGCATAAATAATTGTTACAAATTCATATTTTTAACGTTTTATTGTGCCATTTGGAATTTTTTCAAATGTTTTGAATATAATTTCTAGTTTCATATCATTATTATTTTTTTTATCATGTTATATGCAACTGAAGGTCGAAATAACAGTGAATTAATGTCTTTTCATTGTTTTTTAAATAATAATAATTTTGATAAATATTTATTGTATTACATATTACATACAGTGAGTGTAAAAAGTATTCGTACACTCCTATGTTGGCAATGCAAAATGAACATTTTTGAACCATTTTTTGTCATATATAGAACAAAACTGTTTAGACATTTTATGTTGAAAATTTCATCGTCTTCAATTTTGTTCATATACAATTTTCTATTTTGTCGCACTGTTTTTGACTGACAGCGACTTAAACTAGACGCAGTAAAATACAAAAAATACTGTCATCTATATATCGGAATCGGTGCGACAAAATAGAAAAATGTATAGGCATTTTTTCTTGTAAATTTCATTCTCTACAGTTTTATTCATATTCATTTTTCTATTTTGTCGCACCGATTCCAAGATATAGATGACAACAGTTTGATGATGACATAATAGAAAATTGTATATACACAAAATTGAAGGCGATGAAATTTGTAACAAAAAATGTCTAAAAAGTTTTGTTCTAAAATCAATTTTTATATGACAAAAAACGGCTTAAAAATGTTCATTTTGCATTGCCAACATAGGAGTGTACGAATACTTTTTACACTCACTGTACATATGTATAAACTACAGATTGTTACAACTATTTGGTTTATTTATTACCAGCTATGTCAAGCTGTACAGTTTAATATCAACAGGTATATAAAACAATTTTGTACACCATAATATTTTTAAAAAGTGCTGTTGATTTTACTTACATGATAACGAGCAGGTCTACGCTGTCGTGTAAATGATAATAGGTACATAAATCAGTGTAGCACACCTTTACAGAAAAACAGAAAAACGAGATCTTTTCTTTGTGAATTTGTTAAACTGTAAATTTTAAATTAAAATTATATTCTCAAATAGCTAACTATATTATTCACAAATTAAATGTTTTTATAATAGTTTTCTTAATTAATATTTAATAAAATAATTCAAAAAAATCTTTGAACAACTTATTTAAACGCGAGAATAAAACTTAATTATGAAAGATAAACTTAAAGATAAGAAACTAACTAATCAAGTTCCACAGAAGTTTTAATGAGGGAAATGGGGAAAGTGGTCAAGTTTGAACAGTGTTAAATTAAAATATTTTCAAGTGTAAATTATTTATAAGTACCTACCTACCTAACTACCACTTTTATTAAATAATTCGAAATTGTCGAGAAAAGAAAATAATGCTGAGAAAAATTGAACGAAGGATAAAAATAGAGATAAAGGCAAAAAAGTAAATCGACACGAATATAAGAAAAAAGTGCGTGATAAGAAAGCATTTATAATAAAAAAAGTAGGTGCATGTGTAAATTCCCATAACATTAACAAGAAAAATTTTTTTTTTCGTCGTTAATAGACCTTACTTTGGCAAACATCCAAAATTAGAAAAATAAAAATGTAGTACTTACGTTCTCTAAGTACTAAAAGCTAACAAATTAATTTCTTTAGTCGTCTTAGTTATTTTATAAAAGCAAGCAATTTATTCTTATGAACATAGAGCAGCGTAGAAAGCAGTTTTTGTCATTTTTGTGGTAATATAAAATAAAATGATGTATCAAATTATCATAGAAAATTATTTTATGTGTTATAGTTTTTGTAAATTGTTAATACAAATTGCATGTAATTCTTACAATATGGTTGAGAAGAATTATTTTTACCTGTTGAAATAAATCAGGGGAAGCCCGAGGTTGTTTTGATTTATCTGCAATTAATAATAATAGTAGGTATCAAAAATATCCAAACTGTTATATTACATACAGAATACTATTACAATAAATTTCCATTAATTTTGTGTAGGTGTGAATTTATAAAAATATTATATACTCTCTGGTTGAGCATGGCGTTGAATAGACGCATTTTATGAGGAAAGCATATAGGATGTATGGATAGAAATAATATTTTTAAGGATAGAAGAATTACTTCCAGGTGTTAAAGCTTTTACAGCAATTCAATGCTGTTAATGATCAAATTAATTACTTGTGAATGCTGTGCATTCGAGCGAGTGCATTCAAGTTAAAAATATTTAACAAAATTATCTATTTGAGTTTTTGCTATTTTTAAATGGTATTTCCATTGGTTTTTCACAAAATTAACAAATTTTTCCCGAGAACGGTTTGAGAAAAACAGTTTGAGCAACACTGAATTAGGGATTAAATTAATAACTAATATTTAAATTTTTTAGAATTTCGTGTTAAACCAAACTGTGCAATCTAACTTTTATAATAAACATATGAAATATTAATTCATTATATTTGGTTATTAAAATTTAAATATTAATTAAAAATTTTAACGATTAAATTTAATACGCGCGATGCACTGTTTTAAAATTTTTAACCTGGATTAACAACATCAGAGAAAATCTATCACAAACAAAACCACGGTTGACCAACTTTGTATTATTTTTAATATTCTATGCTCCACTGATGTGCAAGTGTTTATTCATTTTAACTCCTTTGATTATTGGATCATAACTTAATTTAAAATGTTCATCCTTCCATTATGAGTTTTAACAAGGGATTTAAAACTTATTCTTTTTTAACCAAATCAAACGGACAAGATTAAGTTAAAATAATGAATTTAGTTAAAATAAGTTCAAATTTATACTCAATTTTGAAAATTTAATTTAAATTAATCAGCACTTTTAGAATTTCAGTTTACCGATATTTTGATGAAGCTCCATCAGCTCATACTTACGACAAAAAGTTTCAAAGTAAATTTGGATTTTTATTCAATGCTAACAAAACATACTTTACAGGTTGTAACCACAGCCATGCATTATTAAATATTTTGATAAAACTGAATAGATTTTAATTTTTAAATATTGAAGTTTTTGCATGCGATTTTGCTTGGAAATTGCTATTGATAGAAAGCATATTGGGTAGTTAATTCTTTATGAGCGTTTTAATGAATAATTAAAATTCATTTGCGATACAACGGAGTGAAGGTAATAATTATTCTAATTTTCATTATATTCTAATTTAGTCAAATTGATTTTAATTATGAATAAATTACTAAAATGATTAATTTAATCTGAATTCTTACATAACTTCTGCTATTTATAATTTGGTATTATTATTGTTTTTTTGTAAAAAAATTCTTTAATTTCGGATAGTAAATCGCATAGTTACACCATTAAGGGGATTCGAACCCCTGACCTCCTGACTCCAACTATAAAAGGTTTTTGAGCAAAATGTATTAATTTAAATATTTCTGTAAAAAAAAACAAATTATTTCTTAAACAATAGTATTATTAGATTGTATTGATCCAAAACATAATATATTATTTTGGATAAAACAAACCAATGAATATACAGATTGCATGAACTGATGTTGTAAATTACATTTTGCATTTAATTAGAATAACTGCGTTCATGAAACATTTAACATTTCCGAAATTCTTGCAGCGAATAAACATTGTCACCAAATGAAATTTTCTTAATTCTATTCTTAAGAAAATTTAGCTGTTCTTGTAATTTACTATCATTAGGAAATGTATTAATAACATCAATCACACATGACTTAGATAATATATCTTATCTATTGCTATAGGGTGTCGCCTAAATAAATTCCGAAGGAAACTTAAATAATAAAATTTATTTAAATTATTTATTAATAAATTAAATAATTAAAAAAAATTTACGATACAGGACATTGGGGATGTTCATGTTCGTCATCATTTTCTTCTTTGGATTGCATCGGTAACTTATCACACTTTTTGGCTTGATCAGATATTGCAGCTTTTGCATTGGGAGGAAAACACGCTTTTATAATTTCTATATTTTCTTCGGGAATACAATCTGGGAATTCCACTACAAACTGAATAACCAGACGTCCTTTTTCATCAGGGTTCTTATATTGGGGCATTCCTTCATTTAGCACGTATTTTCTATCGTCATGCTTTATAACCTTCCCTGGCGCTTCTTGAATTATAATTTTCCGATTGTCCAAAGTTGTAATAATTTTTTTGAACCCACATAAAGATTCAACCAAATCAAGTTTTTGAATATATAATAAATCGGTACCAGACCTCTTGAAAAGCGGATGAATTTCTAGGTTCAAAACAAATACGATATTACCAGGTTGCAGGTCAGGCTCTTGATTCCCTTCACCTTCAAAAACAATTTTTTGACCATTCTCCATTCCTTTCTCAATGGAAACTTCATATATTTTTCGCTGACGAACCACTTTTATGCCGTTGCAGTGTTTACAGTGACCTTCACGATCCATACGTTTCCCTTGTCCTCTGCAATCTTCGCATTCACTTGGCAGTCGTAACATTCCCAGAATATGTTGAAACGACATTAAATTGATACCACTACCATGACAGGAAGAGCACTTTCGAATAGCATCTATATTTCCACCACGACCCTCACATTCTCCACAAATAACATTCTTTGTACAAGTTTCATTTCGCACACTGCCCGTATACAATTCGTTCAATGTTACACTCAATGAATGGGTGTAATCCGCCCCTCGGCGTTGATAACGTCCGAAATCCGCAGAATTATTACCGAAGAACATATTAAAAAGATCCATAGGGTTATGAAAATATCCCGAATGATCCCCTCCATCTTTCAATGCCTGTTCGCCACCAAGATCGTATATTCTCTTCTTTTCTGGATCACTCAAAACTTCATATGCATGAGATATTTCTTTAAATTTTTCCCCTCCATCTGGATTTTTATCTGGGTGGTACTGTAGGGCCAGTTTTCTGTAAGCCTTTTTTAGTTCTTCTGAAGAACAGTCCGGTTTCACGCCGAAAATATCGTAGTACTTAGTTTCCTTAACCATTTTCGTTTATTTTTGATATTATTGTAGTCATTTAATTGTTCTTATATAGTATAAAATATATAATGTTACCAACTTAAAGAAATATTATCAGGAATTTTTAAATTAAAATGCTGTATATTATAATATTAATTACCTTATATTGCAACTGAATATTAACCGTCAGCAAGAGGTATATAATAAAAGTTGGGAAGCTAAAAGTTTTACTTTGAAACACACGTTTGGTAAATCAGGTAAATTGCAATACCTGCAAATTACGGGTTGATGGTTCATACAGAAGCAAATTAATTTGTGAACACCTAACTTTTCACCAACAACTTTTCATAAAACAAACGATTTCATACCCGCAATTCTACTTCGCCTGCCAGTTCTGATTCAAACATACAGAGCGGTACGTAAAATCGAATAATTTATTGTAGAAAATAAATATTTCGTTAATCCATTTTTGCGCATTACCCAGTGATTGGTCAAAAAAATTCATTTATTGTTTTGTGCACCCTGTATATTACTAAACAGATTAAATAATTGTCTAACTTAAAATAAATTATTTAAATTCAAAATCAAAATTAGCTAATTGCATAATTATGATTTGTTCATTAATAATAATTAGTTCTTGTAATGCGTTTACTGAAGTTCCCTTCTAATAAACATGAGCAAATAAGCGTAAAATAATCACTTCCGAAATTTGTCTTTGACTATTTAATTCTTACATGGACGATCCAATGAAGAAAGCCTTTGATAACTGAGCGTGATTAGAAACATTAAACTGATATATTTAAGTTATGAACAAATCTGATTAAATTTTAATTTAATTACTAGATCAATAGTAAAATACTCTATGCACGGTACATTGATTATATATTTGTAATAGATAAGTTACTTTAAAAATATGATGTCAATATCTATTTAAAAAAAACCTAATCTTCACCTAAGAATAAATACTGATAAATTACAGTGTATTATTATATTAGTTTGCTCTACAATTCAGAATTTTGGATAATAAATTAGCTGATGTACATGATATACCGATGTTATAATATGATGTTTCAATTAGATACAACGGAAAAAAATTTATGTTGAAGGGATTTTTTTTCATTTTGCGTTGTTAACTCTAATTGGAGATATTCCTATAAATTAAAAAGCTAATTTAGATGTTTTCGAGTAAAATATAAGGATTAAACTGTTAATACCAGGAGACCCGGCTAATACTACTACTACATCAATGTTAAATTATATTTAGGCATTCACTACTTTACTAAACCAACAAAATAATTTCAAATTTGTTACAAATATAATATAGACATTCAGTTAATTCAAGGCAACTAGTAATAAATTTATAACGAGACTGTGGATTACAGTGATTACATTGTTTGGAATAGGATACAATTTTATGAAAAATTTTCTAACTTATAATTAAATTATAAGCCAAAACTAACACCTTTTAATCTTTAGGATTTATTTTTTGTAAATTATGATTTAGTAACCATTTAGTCAGTACAAAAATAATTTTTAAAAACTAAGTAGTTGGGATTTTAACTATTAAGGGCTCATTTAAAATTTATTAACGATTACTAACCATTAATTTGAACTTAATTATCGAATTTAAAGAAATAATTGATATTTTGTTGCAATATTAAAACAAAAAACAAAAATTAAACCATCATCAAACATTGGTTTGCCTTGTACAAAATACTTGACACTTTACAAGGGTTGCCCATCGTAACATGCGGACTAGACTCAAGATGTCGTTTTTATTGCAGATCCTTATTGGGGGTTGGGGGAGCTAATCTGAACCCTCGGAAGTGAAAACATCATCGGCAATCCACGATAGGGGCCTGGTTAAAAATGGGTAACTAATGCAACCTTCATAAACACATGTTCCGGGGGTTGCATAACTATTTAAATTTATTGAGTTTTAATTGGTAAACTAAGTGCGCGCCAAGTTTAAATTTGATCAGTGAAGTGCAGTTAAATGTGAGCATTCAAATTACCAGTTAAAATTCTTGTTGCTCTGGAAAATTACATTTTAATTTAAAAATGTAATATAAAGCTGATGCAGTCAAAGTTTATATTAATTGAAAACTAATGGATTTTTTCATTAAAACATCTGAGAGTTTTGTGATTAACAAGTAAGCTTTTGAAGTTACATCTTTTTCATGAGTTGATCATTTTGAACGGTTATTACTGAACTATCTGGATATGAAACTATATTGCATATTCCTTGGTGCTGAAAGATTTCCATTTATTTGTTTGAACAGCATTTAATTTCAAATAAAATATTTTTAATATGCAAGAAAGAATTAATTTTATAATTGAACAATACATTTAACTTTTAACGACTTACATAACTGGAAGTTCAAAACATATTAATTACTCAAATTCTTTATTGTCTTCTTAAAAACAGTTACAACTTTTAAACATTTAGACCTTTTTTGTTTCGTTCTTTCATTGTTAGTTTCATCATCCATCACAGAAATCATTCCTCGAAATTAAATGTGAAAAGTTTTAATTTCTTACAACTTATAAAGTAAAGTTAAAAGAAAAATTAAATGAAAAGTTAATAGGTAAAAGTAATTCTTTTACCAATAAAAAGCTAATAAGTTAAAAGGGCGATTTTTTTCTTGTTTTACCATCAAATTATAATTTTAAATTTTATGTAATACAAAAAAATTGTTATTTTAGTTTCCCAAGGCAATTATATTGCTGAGTTTTTTTAACATTTAATTAATATAAAAATAATTCACTTGAATATTAAAATAAAATTTTCTAACTGGAAAATAAAAGCTGCAATACTGATGACCACACTAATAAGTCAGAAACCTTTTAATTTGAAACTTTTATGATTTTGATAAATTTCGGATCAGTACATAATATAACCAGTCGTTTTAATTTAATAAATTTATTTGTACTAAAGAGATGTTATTGGAAATGACACCCACGTTGATCAAATATTGGCTTTATTTCGTTTTAAGCTAATTAGCCAAAAAGTTAATAGGTAGCAATTTGTCATCAAAATTTATTCAAAATGTGTACAGTTTGTTTAATTTTATTACATTAATATTGAATTATGCAGTAAATAAAATGTTCATATATCCGAATTTATGGAACAAAATTAATTTTATCCATTGCTTAGAGCTTTAAAATCTCAAAGACGGTGTGAGTGACAGAATACAGACAGGAACTTAAATGTTCACAAAAATTTAATTGTTCAGATACCAGGTTTCATTAGTTTCCTCGATCATGTATCGGAGCGAATGCGATGTTAATGTTTGCATTGGCTATGTTTATTTGAATTAAGCATTCATTAGTTACTGCACTCAAATTGCTATTTCCATTCAATAATATCACCCTCAAGGTATATTGTCCATTAAATACATAAAACAAACAATGTTGCAATATAATTAAAATATTCGAACTTTTGAAAAACAATTTTGATTAACAGATTTAACATTAAATACGAGTTTACTGAAAAAATTTACATTTTTCTTTAAATATCACAGTTAATATAGAATTATCCTGTTATTATTCCGCTAAAAAAATGACAAAACTTTTGCGTTTTGACCTAGAAACAATAACAAAATAAGAAAATGTTATATGTCCGAGCAAGGACAGACAGATTTAAGATAGTCAACCTATTTTTGTCTACTGTAAAAAGTGGGATTTCAACAATTTTTCCTCGAGGTAATGAGTGTTTCTTTATTGTTTTCGCAATCACTTGTGCAGGCTTGTCCCACCTTACCTTATAATATGATGCAAATAAAACTTCAATATTTTGTAAATATTGAGATAAGTAAACTGAATTTATGTGGTCTAATAGTAAAAGCATGTACTCACTGGTATTATAATTAAGTTGAATTAAACGAGTTTTGCTTCTACATATAGTAGCTAAAGCCATAAACACAATCAAGCCAACAATTTAATTAAAAGTTACTTCCAAATGTTAACCATAAACGTAGATGACAGTACTGAACTATTTTATATTTACTGAAAGAAGTGGTATTTCTGATGTGATGTTAATCAATTCAGGATATTATTTCGTGACGGTTGGACGACGCCGTTCGTGTGTCCTGAAGAGGAATATTTTTATGAAAGTTCTGAAATTATCTCTGTTTAAGTAGTCTTTGATAAATTACCACGAAGCCTAACAATAAAAGGAACAATAGTAATAAGCTAGCGTTGTTAAACTTACAAAATATGTACTCAAAATGCTAATGCAAAAGTTAACAAATGGCGTGTAAGCTTGAAGCTTAAATAGGTCATTAAAGAAAGTATGGCGATGCATTAAAAACTAATTTCGAAAGTTTAGACCGACATATCAAAAGTGCACAAATTATTAATTATTTACCGTTATAATAAAAAAACATATTAAAAAATTATTTTGCGAGACATTATTTTTTTATTCTAATTTTCATACTTGAGTGGAAAATAAACGTCTTAAAAATAAAAGTCTGTCATTTTATAGGTACTTTAAAATATCAACCCTAAAAGCTCCTTAAAAAGACTGTCAGATGAGATAAAGTAAAAATGCTTAGATGTAAATTTACGTAGGAGTGCGTTCTGTGTTTTCAGAAACGAAACGAGAGCAGGCGGTTTCAAATTAATACTAACAATATAAATTATTAATTACCCACTTAAACATGTTAATTATTTTTTTAACTAAAAGTATAAAAAAATGTTGAATAAATCGTGTTAAATTTTAAACCTAATTATAAGGGACAGATTTTTTCTTAGCCGGAATTAAAACTGCGTTTTTTTTACTACTTTAAAAATATTTAATCGTCTTAATTAATAATCTTGTAATTACTTTATAAGCTCGGGAATATTTTGTAACATCCGTAAAACTTGAATACCACGTTTAGTAGTTGACAAAAGCAAAAACTTTTTTTTAAATAAAAATTTGAATGTTGAAATTATTTCGAAAGCGACCGCAAGAATTTATTTTTCCGATACGTATTATTCATACTTTGAATATTTGTCAAAGAAACAATCCCCTTTGTTATAGTGTGTTTAACATAGCGTATAACACGTGTTAGCATAAAGTGGTTTTTACATTATAAGTATTCAATGTTGGTTCAATTTTGTACAATATCTTCACACCCCAGCATAACCGCTTAATTCTGCTTTATTGCTTACTGCTTCTACTTACTTCCATAGTTTCCACAATAACGTAAACTTCATAAACAAATTTTAAACAAAGGAACTCAGAAGTTTATGTGATGGGTTAAAATCAAAATACAAGTAATTTACTTTATTTATTTTGACATAAAGCTTTCCGGAAAAGTTTAGAAATAACAATTTTCAAGATATAAAAAGATGAATGCTACGCAAAGCTTTCCAATAATTTCGTGGTTTGAAAATAAAAATATGTAAACCTTTTTATAAAATTTGAATGGATAGATCTCATATTATAGAAGTCAACTGAACCATAAAATCCGAAGAGAGAAACAACATAAATAAAAAATCATATTTTAAACTTAAAAATTATTGTTCAAAAATTAAACTTGTAAAAAAATTTTAAAATAATTTGATAAGTTTTCCTTTTTCCATAAAAGGTTTTCACTTTGTTTTTGGTATACTAAGAATAAATAATTATTTGTAATATTACTTAGTTACCTAACTAAATTAACATACTAATTATTCGTTTCTGAATGCTATATGCTAATTTAAAAAAAATATTAGTTTTACTTTACCCACTTTAGTAATTAAGTTATTTGAACTGTGGGACTTTAGTAGATAAAAAATTAACTTAAGGCATTTAGTTTACTAAAATTTATAATTTTCATATTATCATTATTGCAATCTTGTGGTAATTTCGCTATTTTTCACAACTGCAAGCTTCGCAAGTTTACAGTTAAGCATTAACAACTGAAAAATTAAAATTATCTACTGTTTAAAAAAAATAACATCCGAGTGTAAAAAACTTATCAAAGTAAAAATAAAGAGAATATTTTCATATTCTTCTTTCCTCATCGAAATTATTGTAGATATCTACATATTGTCATGAATTTTTCCAATCAGAATTGTTTTTATTTATTTAATGTTTGTTTAAAATTTGTAAATGCCTGTGTTTGTTAACAATTTGTAAATGTGATTTTGGTAGTTTACAAAACAAAATGTAAACCGAGGCTTTTTCGCCAGCCCTGCTCATGTAGAGTGGACCTGTTTAAGGCGGGAAAACAGTTTAAAAGCACGTTTTTTTTCTGATTTTCATGATTTTTATCTCTTCTATATGAACCTAAATAAGACCAAAAAAATTAAAAATTGCACCTTGTAAAAAAAAAGTGTAATTTTTTGCAATCTTTCTATTACTTTTGTGCAATAAAACATATACATTAAACAATGATATCTGGCTAAATTTAGGTTCATATGGAACACAATTATATAATGAAACTAACTACCAATTTTTAAAATGATAGGTTACAAACTGTTTGAGCTAGAATGTACGCAAATCGAAAAAATGTAGTTTTAAGAAAAACGCGTTTGAAAATAAAATTGCTGAAAACACAAAATTGAAAGAAGTAATGAATTATTTAAACTGCTTACTGGTTAATCAACGATTCCAGCATCATAATATAGCAATCCTTTTTCTTTTTCATAAGTGTCGTTTTCAGTTTGTGGATCCTCTTTTCGTTATCTCCGAGCTTCTTTGGTTTGAGTTGATTTTGTCGGATTTTTGATTTTTAAGCGTAACTGAAGCTGAGGTTGCCAACTATAATATTTAATTTGTTCATCACCAATAAAATGGCCAAAATAACTTATTCTGTGCAGTAAATACTTAGGTTTTACATTCTGTATGCCTTAACATCTCTCTAGGAGGTCATCTCTTGATAAATCTTCATATATCGGAAGAATTTCTTTCGAAACAACTGGATTTATCCTAAGAAATGAATAGATTTGGGGCTACATACATCTGAAGATAGAAATAAAAAATTTATTAAACAAAGAAATATTTGTATTTCATTTTAAGTTGATAAAACAAATGCAATATACTTTTTCATTGGCTAATGTCTCATATGAAAATATTTCAATTTTATTCAAAATTTGCTATTATTACTACTGTTTTTTTTAGTTAATTAGCTAAATTAGTAGCCTGCTTCTTTTACGAAGTCTTCAATTCAGGTCCTTGCACTTACATTATATTAATGACATCCCAAAACACCCTAACACTCAAATAGCACTTTTTGCGGACGATACCGCAATTATACCAATTTATTTTGAACTAGTACCATTAAAACTATAACCTGTAATTTAAATCACAACATTCTGATAAATTGTTTTAGAAACAACATATTATGCGGACTCAACTGTTTATTAAAATTTGTTTTTAATAAAGAGTTTTGAATTTTTCTTTCGAGTTTTTTTATCTTTTTTAAAATATATTTTTGCAGACTTTTATGCACATTCTTATATTTACTAGTTCCACTATTGAATATTTTCAGCATCTTATATCAATTTCCGATAATATTCCTCGAGTTGCATTCTGCTCGAGAATTTCATATAAAAATATGTTGATAGAACAATAAATTAGTTTACCAATTTCGCAAATCAAGCAAAACAATTTTCAGTGGGACCGTCAAAACGGGATTAACAGAGTGGGATTACCAGAGTAGGATTATCCTATTATGTTTTGTTTATCTGTCAGGATTGCGTGGTGTATTCTCAAAAAAGTATTACGTACATAAAGTATAAAGTTTGAGTTTATGAACTAATATGTTTTTCAAAATTCTTATTACCTACATAAAAGCAACCTAATAATTTAAATTTTTATATTTGACTTTTGGACTATAAATACAATCGATAATAGTCGTATTATTAGAAATATTATGATTGTTCTTGTAAAATACGTCAACTAAATTTATCGTAATTGGGTAAACATGGTTTAATTGTAAGTTATAATTGCAATACTATATTAATTATAACATCAATTATTAAACTTCATTGTGCTATTCACAAATGTATTGAAATCGTCAATGTCGCACAGCGGCGTCACATGTGAATGGGCTGGATTTATTTTATAATTTTTGTCTACTATATTTGCTAGAATTAATTAGTCAATCACCTTTCGAAGCATATTTCGATTATTTTCGAACATCCAGAAAGTGTGGCGACGCCACTGCTGTTGCGATATTTTCAAACGTGTTAAACTTTGAAATTTAGATCGCTACATTACATGAGTGTAAACAATAGAATGTTGAAAACTAAAAGTAAGTGTTTACTGTAGGATATCCGATCGATTTGTAGGATTTCCAGAATTGACTCGACTGCTGAAGCTTGGAAAATTTACGAACGCTTTCTCCCCTTGCAAATTGAACATTTATTTTTAAAAATTTACAGCGTTTAAATGTTGATCTTTATTTTAGCCCACCCTGGTAGTCGCAAAAGTTTATACACTTCATCAGTTTGGAAAGCTCCCAGATTTATTACGGGGAAAAATTAAGAAAATTTCAGAGTTGCAAAACAACACAAGTAAATAATGTGTTTGTAGTAGAGACCTAAACGTTACTACAAATTAGTTGACTTGTCTTTGAGGACCATGAAACACCGTGATTACGTGCAAATAGGTATACGCAGATGTGCCTAATTGTCAACGAGCTTTACTTTGGCAATTGTGGTGTCAAACTTTGGGTAAAGTATTTCTATACACTCTGAGCTCACACTTAAGTAATGCAACACAAAATTAGGTCGGGAATTAAATTGACGATAAATTAAAATATTAAATAGATAATTATGCAGCAAGAGAAGAAAAAAGAAAAAATTTTAAACTGCGTCGTAAACTTAAAACTTCAACAAGAAAAAGAATAAAGATGAGTTTATTGTAACAATAAATTTAAGTTCACTGCACAATCCACTGATAGAATATGCGCTTTAACAGGGCTTTCGTTTCCATATATTACATATTTTATGAGTAGTACTAACATTTGGAGTGGATTAAATGGACTTATAAATTCATATTATACAAAATAAATTTAATTAAAGGTAAAAAAAAGCAATTTTCAAAAGTTGCCTTTAATAATGCAAAGAGGTATTTTAGATTTTTAAATAAACTATCCGTTTAATAATTTACGTCACCTTTATTCATCCATTTTGCATATGAAAGCAACACGGTAAAAAATGTTTGAAAACATTTAGAACAATGCCTTGTACAAGGGTTAACACGTTGTCATATTTCATTCTTTGTTATAAGATATAAAAAAACGAATCATATCAAGTAATATTTGTGAACATGCTTACAAAACCCTAGTTAAATCAAGGCGATAATGGTAGATGAGTAATTGTATTTTAGAGAGAAAATGGACAATCCAGTTAAATGTTTTAACCAAACACAGCTTTCCTCAGCACTTAATCGCAGGATATTAATATTAATAGTGAAGAAATATAATTGAAAAAAAGTGTACGCTAAGCGTCAACAGCAAAGTAAGATTAATCAATTTTATTATTAAAAAGTATATTATCTTATTACGTCTTCGTCTTAATATTCTTCAAAGCTTTAAAGTGTATTAATGCAAACGTTAAACAATTATTTTCTGTTACGAGAATAAAAATGAAAGTCATTTTTTAACATTTGTGCATAACGCGATATTATAATTTATAGTCGCAAGTAATTAAGGGCATACACACGACTCGCAATTGAATGAAACGTTGAATCCCTCCAATAACAGAAATATTGGATAATAAATTTTTCTGTTATTGCTTTAGCGTTATTAGTTTTACGCGACTTTGATCTTCCTTACAAAGCGCACAATTTGCAATAAAAGTACGAAACCAATCACAACACTTGTGATTGATCAATATTGAAAAATATTGTGCAATGCAGAACAAAAACAGTACTAATCTTGAGATTCTTTCTAGGGTAAAGACGTGGGCAGTTCCTCCCTTCCATTAAATTATTTTAATTTTTAAAGATATTGAAAAATCCTCAGCTTTAATTTTTTTTATTTAAGTTAAAGTTGGAAAACTGAAAAGTAAGTATTTGAATCGTTTTGCCCCGCATCTCCTTTTCCTGAACTCTTTCTTCTCAGTTCTTCTTGTGTCCAACAGAATGTTAAACCTTCTATGAAACCTACATTCAGGAGAAAAAGCCTATGATTTTCCCACTGCCAGAACGCCATGCCAGTTTTTGTAGTCAAAGAAATATGTTTGCCCCACTTTACTTTCCCGTTCAGAGGTTTCTTATAAGCTAGGTATTCTCATATTCCTAAGCTTTCTTTTTTTAGAGAACAGAAGAAGCTCTGTCGTGATTGGATAAACCGAAAGAAAGAACTCCATGCACCATTTCTATAAGAGCACCCTGTATCAGATTCACAGGATTTACAAACTTTTCAGTTATGATATCAAGACTATTCACTACAAAATTCCAGAAAAGTGGAGAAAATTTGCCTGCCTGCGGATAGCCCTTACTAGCAACACCTTTTATAGTCGCATCTCCCACTCTGATCACGACCGCTCTGCTATTCAATATAAAACTGATCTATCTTTACGTTTAATTTTAAATAAGTAACAAAACAAACGTGACAATCCGGGGGGTCTGGGGGGCATGGAATGCCCTCCAGTGAATCGTTTAACTATTAACTTATACTTATATCTACGTTTTGTATCTTTTACACAAATCGTGGGTATAAATTTGAGGAAATATGCAAAGGGTGCACTGGAGGGCATTCCATGCCCCCCAGACCCCCCGGATTGACATATACATTTTATGTAATTTCTGCAATTTGCGTTCTTATTCCATTTTGTTTAACCCCAGCTTTCCATGACCATGATTCTGGATTATGGAATGGAGGGCAAGGTTTACACCTCGCACGCACTTACTCGCAGTGACCCCGTCCCATCAATCCTCAAGCCATCCCAACCGGATGATGAACTTGAGAATCACTGATTCTGGCCAACACGGAATCTCTTTTTGACGATAAGGCTGGGCAGTGACAGAGCTGCTTCGTTGCATCCTCGACACATTGGGCTATCTACGATGCCCAATGTGTTTAGATGTTCGTTTAATCTGCAGTGTCCAGTTAATATTCCTACAATTGTCCGTAGATTGACTCTGGATAATTTCAAATAGTATTTGGAATGCTTCCTTGAGGGTGCTTTTATGGCCACCCTTGCTTGTCTGCATTCAGTCCCTTTTTCCCATTTGCGGGAGTGCAGATTTAGGATATGTTGTTTTAAGAGAGTATCAAAGATTTTTATAGATGACACGATCATCGGTTCGGGGCCGCAGGGAAGGCTGTTTGAACCGTTCTTCGCCAGCGAATCTGCTCTTTCGTTACCCTCGTTTCTTTGGTGTCCTTTAACCCAGTGAAGGGTAAGGTCATTGTTTGGAGTTTATATCTCATTCAGTGTCTGCATACATTCGAGCAGCAGACCGGAGGTGACCTTGTGGCTCCTAAGTGCCACAAGAGCAGCTCCACTCTCCGTAGATATTCGTATATTTTTTTTGCGGATGCATTTTTCCTTAACTATTCTTGCGCAGTGCAGTATGCCCATAGGTTCAGCCTGGAAGACTGAGGCATACTTGCCCAGCGGTATGCTCATATTTGTATCAAGCTCAGCGGAAGGTATTCCTGCACCTGAGCCAACATTGTTTTTGGATCCATCCGAGAACAGACATATGTCGTAATCATAGGTTTCTGTTGGTTTCAGCAGGATGTTATATTTTCTGTTGAATATGTATTAAGGGTGAATTCTGTCGGGCTCAAGGCGCAGAATCCGCATGTGCACCACAGTTTTCCGCCTGTCTTTCCATAGCTGCCAGCTGCGTAGTCTGAGAGCAGCCCTGACCGCCATCTCCTGCACATGAAGATCAAGTAGAGGCAGAGAAAAGCCTCCAGCGCCGCAGTTGGAGCTGTTTGCATCACCCCAGTTACAGCCAGACAGATTACTATCTGGAGCCGGTGCAAGGAGGCTGCTGTTGTCACCTGCCTGGTTCTGGGCCACCAGACAAGCGGCACTACCAAAAGGCCATTCCCGCTTCTCTGCGCTTGATTTGTAGATGTTTCCCCCAGTTAAGATTTTTTACAAGTGTTATACCCAGATACTTGACCTCATCTGCTAGTTTCAGGGGAGTTTCCATTAAACTAGTCATTCTCATGCTCTGTAGTTTTCTTTTATTGGTGAATAGAACCAGATCTATGTATACAAAAATATAGCACTATTGAATGTCATGGATTTTTCCTAGTCAAGATTGTTTTTAATTATTTTAATGTTTGTAAATTTGTAAATGCCCAGTGTGTATAAAATTTTTATAAATTTTGGTGTTGGTAGTTGTGAAAAGTAACTTGCGCGAAACCAAATGAAGAACGAGGCTTTTTCACCAGCCCTGCTTGCGGTGAGTGGACTTGGTCTGGAAAGTTTCTAAAATTATTGAAATTATATTAGTATTGAGATTATGATGAATATATAAATATATAAATGAATGTTTACCCATGCCTATGTTTTTAAATTCTCGAAAGAGACGGACGGTGACACGTTTTTTTAATGAAGGTAATAAAATTTTACTATTTTTCTAATTTTACAAGAATTTTCATTTTTTCAGGTGATCATGATAATTGGTATCGTAAAGTAGATTTATGTTGCTAAACTTTTCCTTTTTCCCGCATACTTTTACAAGTGTTTGAAAAAGATATACTTTTCCTTACTAGGGCGGAAAATAGTACTTTTCCACACACTTTTGAATATCACAAAGTAAGACTTTTTCAAACATAATTAGAAAAAAATTTAAGTGGCAAGAAGAATTTTGGAATGGACTGAACGTGCAAAAGAGTCCTCATGCTCGAAAACAGGAATGGGTATTCATTGGGTAAATTAATTTTCTGAGGTTTTACACCCTTGCATATCGCAATATATAATATACTCGTATATTTTTATAATAAAACTTCCGATATCAAAGTATAAAAAAGTTAAATGTTTAAATTAAAAAAAATAAATACTGATTTCTTTAATTTAATGTGATTTATTCAAAAAATGTAATAAAAAATGTTATTATCGAATATCAAAGATATAAAAATAAGGATTTATAAGAATTTGAAGTAATAATTGAAAAAAAAAATTAAATTTGGATTTACATTTTTGCTTAGATTAATCTTCCTCGGTCTTCCGCTTGTCAGGACGTCCAAAAAGACTTACCTATCCAGCTTCTTATGATTTCTGAACTGCCTATGCTCCAACTCGGCTTGATTTCATTTAAAACTTGAGAAATTGCCATCATGCAGTGTACAAAATGTAAAAGCATAGTAAGAACTTCTTTTGTTGAGTTTTATGTTTACAATCAGAATGCAAGCCGGAAACATCAATAAAATTTTCACAAAGCAAGCTTTGCATTCTCACCCGAACAAGGTAAACTAACTCATATATTTGTTGCATGAGCAAGGAAACAATGAGGCTTAATTATTAGTGAATTTTCTAATCCAGCATGCAGTCAAATTCGAAATGCAGATGCAGAAAAGCAAACAGAACTGCATCTAGTTGGAATCAGAAGGAGTCTATTAGGTAGTCAGAACCAATAATTAACTAAAAGGCTCTTTAAATTAATGAAGTTTGTCATACCGAGCGTACGAATTTGGAATAACAAACTAAGTTGTGAATGTTTAAATGGTTGGTTATTTGACAAACACACTTTTATACGAATTTTGAAATTATTAAATATTCAAAATATGTTTTGACGCTGACCAGCAGTGATCAGTGTCAGCCAGCAAAAATTACTTATTTAAAGCCTCATAATTCAAAATAATTTTTATCGATTGAATTTAACCTACAAGGAGCTTAAAACTGGCATCGAAGGTTAAAAAATAAATTTACCGAAATTATTGATTTCGCTAAATATAAGTAGTATGGAAAATTATTAAAACCCACATTACTCATATTTTCGAATGTAAAAATCTTTTACGTAGGTAATCCCCGTAAAGAAGTATAATAAAAAATATAAACGCAAAAGGAATATTCTCTTACAATGAACATTGAACAGTAAACATTTTCTGGAAACTACAAGCGAGGATAGGTTTGAAAAACTTCCATAAAATCTTCTCGATGCTTTGGTGTTTATAATTTAAGCAATTATTCGACTAAAGTTTTTTGGGTTAAATGCGGAAGCCTAGACAAATGTAATTTTTTTTGGAACAGCTCGCCGTGTTTTCCTAATGAAAAAATACTATATAATACCATGACTATGATGAATGAATTCATTTGCAAGTTCTTTAGTTAGGTAACCTGTCAACTCCGGGAGTTTGCGAAAAACCGACGTGCAATTAAAAATAGCAATATTCCACATTTTAAGATTTTATTTTTAAACAAAATTAATGAATATTTTTTCCTTATAGTTTAAGCGACAACCTTCGTTATTTGAAATATTTTGAATGTATATATAAAAAGATTAAACAAAACTTTTAAGCTTTAATCATCAATTCTCATTAAAAAGTTTAATGGAAATTATATTATAACATCAATTTTTTTTACGAACAAAATTTGTTTTGATTTTTAAAATGGGAAGATATCGAGTACTTTATTTTCATTGCATAAGTAATATATATTCGGGAAAACATATAACCCGACATAAATTTTACAAAATAGAAGAAACAACGGAAATGAGCTGTTTGATACAGCCATTGATAAACAAACATGTAGATTGAACAATTTCCACCAATTTACAAAAAAACACATTTAGAACAATGGAAATTTAACCGTTTATGTATCTTAATTTGCATTCACCCGCTGATACACTTCGTTATATTGCCCTCTTAATTTTGAAATATAACAAATAATAACCAAGAGCTTTTTTCTTAATTTGCAAACTTCGTCGTAATATAAACAAATATAAGCTGTAAGTGCACTTGTGACTCGAACAGAAATCATTCCAATATTTACAATTGATTGATTTTAAGATTTACTTTAAAATTTATAAGCTTTGCAAAGCTTTATAAGTTTAAATTGCTCAGGCAAAAGGATCATATTCAAATAGCCAAGCTCTGCTATTCGACCTAAGCAAATACGTTCTCACCTAGAAGTTTCATTTCAAAAACATCAGTTTAACTCAGCTGGAGGGTTTGAATTAAATACTTTAGACAGTCATTTGTTATCCCAGTATGAATATTTTTTATACAGATTAACCCATTAGCCACTTAAAAAGTTTCAAGTTCTGAACAATTAATATTACTCCAATTCTCTACCAGCTTCGTTGTATTTCTTGACTTTTTATAACTTAAAATTGATTTTTTTTTAATTTCGTTTATTCATAAACACACTTGTGGACTTGACGTGCCGTTCCATCACCCAGGGTTGACAACCGATCTACCAATCACAGGTTGCTACATGAGTAACGACGTTAAAGGGTTAAATCGAATAATTTGGGCACCGGGTGACCGACCTGACACCCGATACTAGAGAAATACAACAAGATTCGTCAAAAATCAATTTGCAATTACTACAGGACCTAAATCCAAAATGGTTTACCCAATTTGTTACGATCTGCTTTGAACTGCTTTGAAAAACATTTTATTTCCAAGTTATTTCCGCTCAAAGCTACCTAATGACTGATATTAATTACTAATTATTTTTTATAAATTTTCAACCGATAAATCTATTAAAATTTTTATTTCAAATATATTGGTTGTAATTACAAAATTACATCAATCGGTTTTAATTTGCCACACTGATTTTATATTTTAGTATAATATTGACTGTGTTTCATTAGGCTTAGTATGACATTTGATGCATAAATAGCATAAATAAGTAGGATAAACTGAGGTTCAAAAATTGATAACAAGTAAGATAAGGAAAATTTGAAAGCTTCATATATTTTCCATTGGAAAAAAGTTTTATTTATTTATTTTCAAGTTTCAAGAGGTTTAATAAAGTAAACTGAAAATTTTGAAATTGGACTTCAGCTTACATTTCGAAAACTTTTTGTTTAATTTTTCAAATATGAGATGATAAATAATCCTTTAATTTTGGGGAAGGCAATTTATATTTAGGTAGGTATTGATTTTAATCAAAAGTAGATGTACAAATGAATTTATGGCAAAGATATCAGAAGAAATCATTTTTAGGAAAATCGTCACTGAAGTTCGTGCTGAAAACAGTAATCTACAGATCTCTAAGTGGTAAACGTGCGTTAACTTTCCTTTCGGAAAGTATGATCAAATAAATTGATTGATTGCGATGAGATGTCGTTTGTCATCTTTTTTCTAATTATCCTTCGAATTGTGTATCTACTTGGGTTACTTGTGCAGAAAAAGAAATTTGATAATTCGAAATTTGAATCATGCATTGAAAATAAAAGAATGAAATTACCTTTAGAATCGAAATTTTAATATAAAATTAGAAAATCAAATTTATAAATTGTTTGAGAATCTAATAAACCGCTCAAAGCAAACAATATTTGATTGAATTGTACGAGAATCGTTTAGATTCAACGTTTCAGGAAACATCAAACATTAAAAACTATTTTCGAACTTTAGGCTTAGTTTTCTAAGCTTTTGTTCCCGATTTGTTGTTTTTGCGAAACGATACAAAGCAATGATATTGTAGAGAAGTCTGAGGATGAGAGATAGATTCGCTTGGTTACCTACATATTGATCCTGACGCACGCCTGGATGCCCATATTGTAGTACCAACCAGCTTATTCCGAATTAACTACGCTAATTGAACTGCATGATGAAATTATAGAGTGAACAAGATTATTTATTACTGACAAAAACCTGCGTTAATTATTTAGCAGCTTTACGTTTTTTTTTATGAAAAATACGAGCGTGTAAACTACATCAATTAATCAAACACTAATATACGTAATTAATTGAAAATTCTTTATTTGAACCGCAGCAATAATTTTTTTAAATCGAATCAACAAATATTCAGGACAAAAATTTATTTAACATAATTAACGTCATTTATCTTTGAACCGAATAATATTTGCTTCCGATGGAGCTTTTAGTGTAATTTACGCACATCCACCACCCAGTACCATAATAATAATTCACATTTATGAATTTCGATGAATTTAAAAGGGTTAGTAAAGTAAAAGTATTATAAATTTGTTTCGTCCACCAGGGGTGAAGTTATAACTTATTCAAATATCTAAATAATATCTCCCTCCTACCTTATTGATTTTCTGTTGCTCTTGCTTCAAATTAAATTAAAATTTTGTCCATGAAAATCGTGCGATGTGTACCATACGTACTAATTTGATTGTTACATTAAAAACATCGTGAATTATAAATCGAACAACGTGGTGTAATTTTTGGGCACAATAGCGTCCGTCGCAGCTATATAGCTGCTATTTAGAAATTATATTATGTAACAATAAAATAAAAGAACGATTTTTGAAGGGAATCCCGTGTAGCTTCTTGTGCAGCTGGGGAATTGAAGTTGAGTCTGAATTTCTGGAATAACACACCAAGAGCGCCTAATGAATAAACAGAAAAGATCAAATGAATAATAATTATTCACTAAATAAATTTATTTTAGAATGCTTTCGTTTGCAGGTTAAGCTCTCTGCATTTGACGGTTTTGGTTAACGTTCCATTTTGGGAATGTTTAATGAGTGTTTACCGCTAAAAGTGACAGTTTTTCTTACGTGCAATCTACATTTTATATTACTAAATTAATTGCTCCGAGCAACACGCGGTTTATCCTTATTCTTATTGTTATCCCTTTGTCTTAAAGGTGAAATTAATTAGGTTAGCTGTGCGAATCCGGAGAGATTGTAAGTGCCTTTGCTAAAAATTACCAACTGTTTTGTTTAACTAAAGTTAGTAAACTGATGCTTTATATTGAATCTGGAGTATGCTATTGGAAGCAGGCAGGTAAGGGATCTTGTGTTTATTGAAATGTTTCTATCACGGTGTATTCGCTTCAATAAACCAGCTTGACAAGATGTTTAGTGATTTGATAAGCAGAGAAATGAAGCTATTCAAACGAAGTTGTAGAAGAAAACTCTAAATTTCTAATGAACATCCAACTCGATTTGATTTATCAAAGCTCTGATATGTATATTTTTTATTTATATTTGATCAATAAATTTATGTTTGGGTAGGTCTAAAAGTTTGCTCTAACACAGCATATTCATCTATATTTTAATGTTACTTAATGTACGTAGTATGTACGTAAGGAAACTGTACAGTGAGCACAAAGTTTATATTTACTGCTTAGTTTTAATGTACCAATAATTTGCAGAATAAGTTACAACAACGTAGTATATTAGAAATAAAGTTTTGAGGCCAAAATATGAGAAGTTTGAATCTTTGTAACTGTAACTTATAACAAATTATAATGTGCTTGGGAAATTTGACTAGGAAACCTTGTTAAATACCGCCCTAATTGAAAGTTACAAAACTATAACTTGTAATTTTCATCTGCTAATTATGAATCGAGATAATTGTGTTCGCAAACAAATAAAACACGAAATTGAAATTTTATATCCGTTTTACATCAAATTTGATGATAACGGAATAATTATAATTTCCTTGAAGTTACATAGCCTTTGTGTTTCAAAATGATACTACACAAATATTTATCTTTCTAAAGTACATCTTGTTAACATAACATGTAGACAAGAAGTTTAAAGCTATCCCATGTAAAGGTAAGGATAGGGTTAAAATACGATTTTGTAATAAGGAGAAGTAATGTAATACTCTCTCTAAATACTTAGTACTAATTAACAGCTTTTACATTAAAATTTGTATCAAGATATAAAATCTTCGATGGAGCAATTAAACAAAAGTACAACCGTTAAAAGCTTTTAAAATAAAATAAAAAATTGATCGTCTTCATTTAGGTGTATAGATTTTCTAAAGTTTCAGCAAATTTATTACGTTAGCCAGTGTTTGATTTTCGATTTTTATTCCAGTCACGAACTCTAAATGCGTCGAAGATAGAACCACGAGGAAATAAGATTTATTTCCTGAAAAATCATTTTTTTAAATATTTAATACTTCCGATTTTTCATTATTCTTCATTTAATGCAATTATCTTGTTTGTTAATTTTTTATTAATCGCCACTCATCTACGGTATTCGTGGATCCTAAACAATGACGAGAGGAATGTAATGAGCTTCTTCCAACTTGGTTAATTAAATACCAATCGATAATGTACGGATTTGCTACAATATTATGCAAATAACAATGTAATTTTTATGAATTACATCGCATTATTGAATTATTATTATGGGTGTCGAGTAATCGACAGCAGGCTGCATCAGCCGCCATTGTGCATATACTTTCTTGTTACCATCAATGGAATTTTAATTATCTAGAAGCGCTGGTTTTGGCATTTATGCCACCAGCCGATCTATTGGCCGGAGAGACTGTGCCGTCAGAAGACAATGAGATGTGAACTTCTGCAACATCTCAGGAATTCTCCGGCCACGAATGTCTCAAAATATACGGTTACTGTGCAGCCGAAGACATGGCTGAGCTTGCTCTATTCTACTGCTGGAGATGGTGGACATCGTGTTGCAGAGCCAGGATGGTTGCTCACTGCACTGAAGCTTAAGCTTATTGTACCTCTTGTTCCAAGCTTCACTCAATGAACCGTGTCTCCTCCACAGATTAGAGTGGAGTTGCCGTGTAGGGGAAACCAAGGAGACGTAGCCTACTCCCAGCCAAGATCGGGAATTTACATAAGATGTGGTGGGGTTTTTGTCCTCCTCACCACACATCCTACATGATTTTGAAGTGTCTTTTGAGACAGCACTGTCCGGTGAACAGTCTTACAATCTTTCTTAGCTGATTCCTACTCAGCTTGAATATCTCGTTCCTGCTACTCTTACTCAATGTGAGAGAGAAAACATCCTCGACTGCCTCAGTCCAGGGAGGTCCGCCCAATGAGCATGAGTGTCCGCTTCCTCGTTGCCTTTTATACCCTGATGTCCTGGCATCCACATTAGCGTAACACTGTTGCAGGTAACAAGTCGTGTGATTCTACTCCTTCCAAGGCCTTTAGAACTGCATATCCTTCTATTTGCATAGTTTCTCCGCATCGGTTCCTCAGCACAGACCGATATTGCAATTACTTCTTCTTGAAATATAGTGGCGTGGGTTCCCAGGTTAATGCTGAAGGCATCACCTGTTCTATTTGTCCGTACTCTTACAGGCCCCCAGTCGCTCTGCTTGCAATGTTACTAAACTGCTGTCCAGAACAAGATGATACATGTAATCACCTTGCAAAGGAAGACTGCGGAATGTGAAGACGACGCTGCAGCACTCCAAGAATAAAAAATAACAAGAAGAACCAACACCGAAAAATGAATATGAAACAACCAAAAAAAGCACAATTATAAACGAGCCAGGATTGAGCAACGGAGGAAAGGATCAAGTATTCCTGAATTAAAACCAAGTTTTACAATTGATGACTTATTTTTATTAAATTTGGATTGGTAGGAAGACTGGTATTATTTCATCCATGTATGTTTTATGTTTATTCACAAGATATTTATATACTGAGTCGAACAAAAAAAGTCCTTTCGTTGTTATAACTTTGTTTATATCCGAGACGTATATTCCTTTTATTAAATTCTTTTGGATGGCATACTTCAACTTTCGATAAGCAGCTGATTGAATTGTGAAGATGTTTTAGTAGAGACTAATTGATTTTATAATTATACTTACTCGAGTTGATAAGTCCTGAACTGATATTTTTGTGTGCTCTACTTTATAGACTTTAATTCCTAGATGCTTAAATAGCGTAATGATGAAATATTGCTATTAAACTCGCAAGGCCCTGATGATACATAATAATCCTTGTTGTTTATTTTCGGCTTTTTTCTTTAATCTTTATATCATCAAATTTAAGCTTTATCAACCCGAACTGTTTTTTATCTTTGTTAATACATTCGAATTATTATTATCATTCACAAATTCCTGCAGATATTTTACTATGGATGAAGTCCACCACGCTCTCGAGAACTGTTGGGTGAAATTTGGAAAGTTAGCTAACCGGTGTAATTCCATCAACATTAAAACAAGCGGAAGCTGTAAGAATCTTTCAACAGTTTTTTAGTTATTGGTCATGGATTTGTTAATAATAATCAATTAAACCTCAAATTCCTTCCTTCTTCGTTTGCAAGGACGAACAAAGCACATATGAATTTTATTGTCATTAGGCTCGTGGACTTTTTAACATTTACGCTAAAACATTTCAATAAACTTTTTAGTTTACAAAGCGGCGTTTCATCGAAACAGACATTTGTCATAGCGAACAGTCTTCTTCCAAGTGTAAAATATTGTAATATGTCTTCCTGCTATTTAAAACGTATTTTATTGTAGCTGATATTTTGAACAAGTAATGGTTTTGTAAGTATGATTAATGGTTAAATAAATATGTACGTAATAAATATTTCAGTTGCCCATCTAGCTTGTAAAAGTAAGATTTACAATTTTGAATTTCGGCCAATCATAGCGAGTCGTGAAACAGGTACTCCGGAGTAATGGGGATAATTTGATCAAGTAAAAATTTTACTTAAAAACAAATTAAATTTTGATTTTTATTCGGTTTAAAATATATGTACAATATCCTTTTGAAACTAAACGTCTCTTTACGAATCTCGCTGCCGATGCCGCTTTTAAGATTTTAGACGACGTCAACAGTAATTTCAGTATCACTGAACCATACCCAGTAGCTCTTTTCCGATTATTGATTTCTCGATAACTTTTAGAAGCAATTAGTTAATGGAGCTTTGACATAGACAATGTTATAACCAAGAAAAGTAATTTATTTTATTGCAAAATTTTTTACAAAATTATTTCAATTTCTGAATATTTTATAATCATCCCCTAACCAATTGAAAACTAGGAAAAGACAAATCAATTAAAATTTTATACAATCGAGATAGTAAAAACTAAATTATTGCAAAGGGAAGGTTGAAACTGCCTTGTCGAGTTAAATATTAAATTTTGAGGAACTTCTACGGGTCATCACTGAGGTTTGCACTTTCATACTTAATTAAAATTTTCTTCTTATACTTACTTGATTTAACACTTTGCAATTTCGAATTACCTTATTAAAAGTAAAGTTATTCACGAACTTCGTAATGGCTAAGTTAATAAATTTTCAACTTATAATTTTACACCGAATGCCGAACAAAAAGAAACAAATTCCGATATAAAAAATTAAGCTCGAACCTAATTATTTTCTTTGTGCGTCAAGTTCAAAATATCTCTCACGTGGAAGCCTCTCGAGAACGGAAAATCAATAAATCAAAATGTGAGTTCCAATTATTATCGCCAGAAATGTTTGGTCTACACGTTGTACTATAATATACAACATAAGCAAACAGGTGACCAAGAATAATACGGTAACTCAAAAATAGATTGATTTTCTATTTATAATTTTTCGTCTTCTACATAAATTGTGATTCAATAGCAACATCTGCAATTCTTATTTCGCAAAACTTGCTTTCCAGTCACAAATAATATATAAGAATGCTCGTACGCAATATATTAAGATAAATGTGTGATTTACTATTTTTTATGCTCCATTTTGTTGCTTGATGTGTTTTATTAGCCTTATATCCACTTCCTTTGATCCGTCCATTTATCATAATCTGTTTTCACTTCTCGAAAAGCAAATATTTTCTTTATGTTGTATCGACATTGCTGTCAATATTTTCGAGTTGAAAGCTTTGGTTACGTAATGCTATTTTTATGTAAAATTTAAAATGAGAATAAAAAAATATGATTTATTTTTCGAAAGTGGAAAAATAAATTATATTTTAATTATTGTATTATGGCCAACAATTATTGCATAATCCGTTTCTATTAGCTATAACAAATAATCTTGTTTTATTTTCAGTTTTTGGCACGATTTACATACATATTTGAAATCAATTTAGCTTTCTTAATGTTATTTTATAACAAGGAAATGATGTGGATTATACGTGCAGTGTGTTGCGTGTTGGCACGATAATTTAATTTAACAATCTTTTTCCAAATCCTCCCATATATCAAAAAATTACACATGAGATTTGCTACCGAAATGGCCCGATAATAATTACGGGTGGATTTGGGCTCAAATTTGGTTTGGTTTCGATAATAAGAACAAATTATTAGGTTGAGCTTTTAATTGTAATTTAGGGGTGGTAACAACAGTGTTATAAACACGTTAAACGCGTTATGCTAAGGTAGGGTTAATTAAAAGTTATGACTAAAGCACAGTTTGTTTCTACTCTGCTGACCTGGTGTAACCTTAGGGAATAACGAGCAGAAACTTACATATAAACTTCTTGAGGAAATCTAATTTGCTTTCTTTTTGTTGTTTCTATTTTCTCTTTCTTTGCAAATAATTGCTAATTAATTTTTTTAAGTATTAAATTAGTCTCTTTGAAAGCTTTAGTAAATTATTTAAGGCCGCTCTTATAAAAAGTTTTGAAAAGGTTTTATTTATAATTTAGGGCATAAAATTCAATTTTCTAATTTTAACCTTATCCACAGGTGCTTTAAAAGAATGCGAATACTAACTTAAATTTGTTACTTCGTTTATTTGAATGCTTGCCAGGATCAACTTTGAAAAGAACTTAACAAGTTTATTATATAAATTTGTTAAGCTGAATGTTTAATAAAATATTCAGAAGTAGTACATATTTTTCGATTGAATTACAAACTATACCTACACTTCATTTGCATCCTGAAAAATTATCTTTAATAATAATTAATAAAAATGTCCAGCATATTTTTTAGATTTATAACCATAACTAATAAATTGTTTTAATAATCCTGCTACTTTTTTATTTATCAAGCAAATTTATTAAATTTTTATAGCTTGGTTAAAGCACTTAAAATTTTTATTAAAAATTCCTTGCAATACAAGCAAAATTTTTATTAATTTTTCGAAAATTTCTGTATGTTACCATTTATTGTTAAGATCGTAATAATTTATTGTATCAAAACGTAAACCTTTTGAATTACAATGGTATTCCGGTTAGCGAGATAAATTTTTGTGTATGATATTCTCACTTAATCTTAGAAATTAATTATTATGCAAGAGAACATTGTTCTTGGACAACAATAATAGACTGACCCATGTCTTCATTATTGTAGATTAATTAAATAAATCTACTTGGGTTATAGCCGGCTTTGCACTTAAAATTATTGCTGCCTCTCGGAATAACGTGAAACATAAATTTTCACTTAACAAATTAGCAAATCAAATATTTAAGATTTTTTGTATATTAATAGTAATAATGTACTTCCCACAGATACACTTCATTGAAAAATAATATAGTAGAGTGTAATATATACAGAAAATTTTCCCCCTGAAAATCACAGTTGTTCAGATCATGTTAACTTCCATCTTCAATGGACAGTGGGTCGTGTGAGTTTTCACCTTCATTTATGATCATTTTTTTCTGTCTACAAATAGGTTACAATCTGCCAAAATGGCCTAAGGCTCAACAATACAAAACAAAAAAATAAAGGAATGATCAGGACAACGTTAGTCCTGTTTGACGTGATTTTTAAAAAATGCTTATATTTACTAACTGAAAGAAAAACAAGCAAGAAAATATCAAAACAAAACTAATTTTTAATAAAATACAATAATAAAGAAATATAAACAAAACATAAATTTTATACTCCAATGAAAGCATACAAAAATACAATTCATAAAAAATAAGTATAATTTTCGATTTTCGATCGATCGGAAAATTTTTAAATGTAACGTATTTGCTATTAAAAAATTTACCCAAAAGGCATTTGATCATACATACGTACCCTCCGAAGCACTGAGCCAAGAGAACAATGCCAATGTATTAAACCGAGTTATCTTACTGGAACCACTTAATTTTCTAGCAGCTAAAAAATAATTAACTGATGAGGCAGCGTTTCAAAAAAAATTACTAAGCTGATTTCAAATTTTAAATTACTAATCTAGCAATTTCAAAAACATTATAACAAATTCCCTAGCAACACATAAATAAATCATACCTTTGTCTAAAAGGCAGATTTTATTATACATCCACATACAATTTTAATTTGAAGTAAAAAATGGTAAGAAATTATTATTTTTTAAACTAATCATTGTTTAAATAGAATATAGTAATAAATTATCTATTATTTTCAGCGTGAAGTATTATCCGTTCATATTGGGCAAGGTGGAGTTCAAGAAGGCAATGCCTGCTGGGAGTTGTTCTGTTTGGAACATGGAATTCAACCCGATGGTCAAATGCCGTCCGATAAAACTGTAGGCGGAGGTGATGACAGTTTCAGTACGTTCTTTACAGAGACTGGTGCTGGAAAGCATGTGCCAAGAGCTGTAATGGTGGATTTGGAGCCAACCGTAGTCGACGAAGTGCGTACTGGAACATACCGCCAATTATTCCATCCTGAACAACTTATAACCGGCAAGGAAGATGCAGCCAATAATTATGCACGTGGTCATTACACCACAGGAAAAGAAATTGTCGATTTAGTGCTCGATAGGTTAAGAAAACTGGCAGATCAGTGCACCGGAATGCAGGGATTTCTAATCTTTCATTCGTTTGGTGGAGGTACTGGATCTGGATTTGCTTCTCTACTGATGGAAAGGCTTTCTGTGGATTATGGAAAAAAGTCGAAACTAGAATTTGCTATTTACCCTGCACCTCAGATTGCTACTGCTGTTGTAGAACCGTATAACGCTATTTTATGCTGTCACACGACACTGGAGCATTCAGATTGCGCTTTCATGGTCGATAACGAAGCAATTTATGATATTTGTCGAAGAAATTTGGATATTGAGCGACCGACTTATACTAACCTGAATAGGTTAATTGCGCAAATAGTCAGTTCCATTACAGCTTCGTTGCGATTCGATGGTGCCCTAAATGTCGATTTCACCGAATTTCAGACGAATTTGGTGCCGTATCCACGTATTCACTTCCCTCTAGCCACGTATGCACCTGTGGTGTCGGCTGAGAAGGCTTATCATGAGATGTTGTCAGTGTCTGACATTACAAACTCTTGCTTTGAACCCGCTAATCAACTCGTAAAATGTGATCCACGACATGGGAAGTACATGGCGTGTTGCCTGCTTTACCGAGGTGATGTAGTCCCAAAAGACGTAAATGCAGCAATTGGTACCATTAAAACCAAAAGAACAATTCAATTTGTGGATTGGTGTCCAACTGGATTTAAGGTTGGTATAAATTATCAACCCCCGACTGTTGTTCCTGGAGGAGATTTGGCGAAAGTTCAAAGGGCAGTTTGCATGATGTCCAACACCACCGCAATTGCGGAAGCGTGGGCTCGCTTGGACCACAAGTTTGACTTAATGTACGCGAAGAGAGCTTTCGTGCATTGGTACGTAGGTGAAGGAATGGAAGAAGGCGAATTTTCAGAAGCTCGCGAAGATACTGCTGCGCTCGAAAAAGATTACGAAGAAGTTGGAATGGATTCTGGAGAAGGAGAAGGTGAAGGAGAGTGATAATTTATTTCCAGAAATAAAATTGAAAACTTGGCCGATTAATTATTTTTGGGTGTTTTAGTGCCCCTTTATATTCACGCAAATATTTTTAAGTGATTTTAAAGTTATACTATTATACAAATATTCTTTGACTTATGTATTTTTACATGGATTAATATAAGAAATAAATTTATTAAAATATTGCTTTTTTGGTTAATTAAAAAGCTCCAAAAGTTTATGTACTACCAGTGGTGGACTGGGAATTTGCTGTTTCGTAAAATCACTAGGCTTCGCCCGATGTTACATTTAGCTAAAAATCATCACAAAACCGCTTAAACTCAAAAAACAAACTTATATTAACCAAATTTACACAACAGATTTTCCAAATCACTTTTATCAAATCTGAAGAGGTGCCAATCTTCGGTACCGCTTATATCTTTGGCTCCCAACTTTTTGTAGAGTTTAATGGCTGGATTTGATGAAATCACGTGAAAATCCATACGTTCTCCAACATCGTGCGACACTCGAGCAACTTCTACCAGCAGCTGTTGTCCAATCCCACATTTTCTGTAATTTTCTCTTACGTACAAATCTTCAAAAAAAATAGACTTTCCTAACCACGTCGAGTAGCAGGGATAATAAAGTGCATAACCCACAATTGATTTATCTTCAATTTCAGCTACAAAGCAAGAAAAACGGGGAGGATTTGAATCAAAACCATCTCTTGTTAAAGTATCGGCGTTAATTTTCACTTGATCTTCCATTTTTTGAAAAACTGCAAGTTGCTAAAAAAAAAGTAATTAATTATTATATGATACTCTCCTATTGAGTTATTTACCTTTAACATTTCGTAGACTGCTTTCATGTCCTGCCTTTTCGCCTTTCGGATATACACGTTCTTCTCCAAGCAGTTCGACATTGTTCTGTAAATATTGGTCAACATTTGAAGGCAAGATTTCCTGTATTTTTGTTTTATTGTATCATACAATACTGGCGATTAAGAAAGTGTAAAGGTCAAAAGATAATTTACGTAGGTGCGGAATTAATTTCGGTAAGCATATTCAATATAAATCACAGGTTAACTACTTTGTTCTTGTTTGGAAATTTTATTGTTTGCTTGAATGTTTATTTTTTGCGGTAGAGTGTAAGTTTTAAATTATTTTATCTTGTTTTGAACCTATTGAGACTTTTTATCTCAAGTTGTTTGTATCTTTGTTATCTTATCTCTCATTCGGCTTATTCATTTAGAAAATCGCTTAGTATCAACGGAAAAATAATAGACAAGGTCGTTGATTTCTCTCAAGCGTATAACAAAGTAATTAAAGAGGTCTTAGGTCAAATTAAGCAAGAAAGTTGCAAGAGCCCAGTCTCAACTCCACATTCTGGAGTGATCAATATAAACCAACTAGGAAAAGTACATTTTGAATATGGGGCAGCTGAAAATCGCATACAGTAAGTTTCAAGATGCTCTCTTAATTAGTCCAGATAAACTTAATCAATTGATTACAGTTTTATAGAAATTCCGCCCTATCCAATAATGATGATGAATTTTTAAGCAAGTTTTTCGCATTAACTGCAGGAAAAATGAAGAATAGCAATGATGAAGAATTTCGTGAGAGGAAACCATGAGCAATGGACATACGGAAGAGAAAGCTGAGATGTCTTCAGAAAACATTACTGTTGATCATGGAAGAAGAAATAACTTCCAATAAATTTCTGATGCAAAATTTGCTTTGTTTAAGATATCGGATCAAGTTCATCATACTGGAACTATTTGACTGCTTTCTGCTACTTCTCTCTGGATCAAACTTCCAGAATCTTTCTTATTTCTGGCTCACACTGTAATGCTGTCCGGAAAACAATATAATTATTTATTTAATTATCAAAACGTAGAAAAAAAAACAAAAGACGCAGCAAAATCCATAACAACATATAAATAAATTAGTCTCACTCCAAAGAAGACGTTTGTTTGCTGATTTGCCTAGAATTTCAATTTTTAGGTCATAAAATGGTGAGTAAATAATATTATTTTAATAATTAAACTTGTATTTACCTTTAATTATACCAGATTAATTAAAACATCTTATTATTTTCAGCGTGAAGTACTTTCAGTTCACATTGGTCAAGGTGGTGTTCAGGAAGGCAATGCATGCTGGGAGCTCTTTTGCTTGGAACATGGAATTCAACCAGACGGACAAATGCCGTCCGATAAAACTGTTGGTGGAGGCGACGACAGCTTTGCTACATTTTTTACGGAAACTGGTGCTGGAAAGAAAGTACCCCGAGCTGTCATGGTCGATTTGGAACCAACGGTAGTTGACGAAGTACGCACTGGAACCTATCGACAACTATTTCATCCTGAGCAACTGATCACTGGTAAAGAAGATGCTGCAAATAATTACGCACGAGGTCATTACACAGTTGGAAAAGAAATAGTAGATTTAGTCCTCGATCGGTTAAGGAAATTAGCGGATCAGTGTACCGGAATGCAGGGTTTCTTAATTTTCCATTCGTTTGGTGGTGGAACTGGATCTGGATTTGCCTCTCTACTTATGGAACGACTTTCTGTGGATTATGGAAAAAAATCCAAACTGGAATTTGCAATTTACCCTGCACCTCAGATTTCTACAGCTGTGGTCGAACCATATAATGCTGTTCTATGTTGTCATACAACTTTGGAACATTCAGATTGTGCCTTTATGGTAGATAACGAAGCGATTTATGATATTTGTAGAAGAAATTTGGATATTGAAAGACCGACATATACAAATTTAAATAGATTAATTGCGCAAATAGTCAGTTCCATTACAGCTTCTCTGCGATTTGACGGAGCCCTAAATGTTGATTTCACTGAATTTCAAACCAATTTGGTGCCGTATCCACGTATACATTTCCCATTGGCTACCTACGCACCTGTGGTTTCGGCTGAGAAAGCTTATCATGAGATGCTGTCAGTGGCCGACATTACAAACGCTTGTTTTGAACCAGCTAATCAACTGGTTAAATGTGATCCAAGACATGGGAAATACATGGCGTGTTGTCTGCTTTTCCGTGGGGATGTCGTACCAAAAGACGTAAATGCAGCAATTGGTACCATTAAAACCAAAAGAACAATTCAATTTGTTGATTGGTGTCCAACTGGATTTAAGGTTGGTATAAATTATCAACCCCCGACTGTTGTTCCAGGCGGAGATTTGGCGAAAGTACAAAGAGCAGTTTGCATGATGTCCAACACCACCGCAATTGCGGAAGCGTGGGCTCGCTTGGATCACAAGTTTGATTTAATGTACGCGAAGAGAGCTTTCGTGCATTGGTACGTAGGTGAAGGAATGGAAGAAGGCGAATTTTCAGAAGCTCGCGAAGATACTGCTGCACTCGAAAAAGATTACGAAGAAGTTGGAATGGATTCTGGAGAAGGTGAAGGTGAAGGAGGAGAAGATTGACTAATTTATTTATTTATTTATTTACATGGTAGAATATGCTACACTAATATTCTAATGGTGATTTTACAACATCTTTAGGTTTACATTGTATTTTTAAGTGTAAGTGTATTTTATACAATAGATTTTATATTATGTACATGTAATTATATAAGCAATTATTATTATAATAAACTATAAAACATATTGAAAGGTCTTCGAATATTATTAATACTCCCCTCTCTTCTATTTTAACATATTTGAGGATAAGCATGACGGTTGGTGATTGGTCGACAGCACGAGTTATACTGTATAGTTTGAATTATAGAATTATAAATATACTTTGGAATTTGCAGCTGGAAAATGGCGCCAAGCTTCTCGATGACTTTTGGGACTCCATTTTGGATACTTTGGGATTGGTACACTTTGGGATAAAAAATGCTTCGTACCAATTTTCTTTTAAATTAAATAAAAGTTCAAAGTTGCAAAGATACTGACCAGGTAAAATTTAAACTAGCCAGTAGGGCGGCCTGTTGACCGCGCGGATTGGTAGAATTTGAAAGAAGTAAACCAATTATCTATTTTGAACGCAGATATCCAGGTACACTACCTACTGTAATAATTTTTATTTTATATTCAGTAATAATCCAAGAATTACCTTCACGCCACGAAATTTTATTTCGTCAATATTATCTTTATTTAATGAATCAATCGAATCGTTTGTTAAATTATCAAATGCAATGCATTCTATCCTCAAATAAAAAAAAATTATCCTGAAGCCAAACCATGAGTGAAACTGACATCATTATTACAAATGAATGTATCATACTTTTCAGCATAAAATAACATAACAAGGGATGTTAATGCTTTTGATAGGTAATCGTATTAACCATCATGTGTGATAGAAATATTGACACCTTTGAATCAGATAATTATTTTTTATTGCCTGACAAATACTGATATTGAACACTTAATTGGCATTAATAAAAATAAAATCAATTTTCAAAGCTGGATTTCCAAAGAAAGTAAATTGGATAACATTCGGATGAACTGCCAGATATATTCGTTAAAAACGAACTAAATTTTTCAATAAAAAAAATATGATCAAAAGCCTTTTCTCTTCTCATCTTTTCGTTTTTTATCTACAAAGTTCATGGTGAGCCTGTTAGTTGTGCCAGGATCTAAAATCATGGAAAGTTTACACAATTGAAATTTTGCTAAGTTATTTGGGCACCAACCTCTTCCAATGTTACAAAAACTGGTTTGATAGAAAAACCAAATTTTATAAAATGACATGGGGTTTAATCCAAAGGTATACGAAGATCGTGAGGTGGATGAAGCTCGAAGCCATTTTCCAGCTTAAAATTGCAACATAGCTAAAATGTTCATTTTATTTGTTTATCTAAAGTAAGAAAGCCAAACAAACCACTTTTGATATTAAAATTCCAGCTTAAAATTCCAACATAGCTAAAATGTTCATTTTATTTGTTTATCTAAAGTAAGAAAGCCAACCCAATTTTCAAATGTTAGAAAATTAGATCGATAAAAAAAACAGATTTTATAGAATGACATTGGATCACCCAACTTAACATTCTTGCAAATTTTCCAAATTCTATCATTACGACTTGTACAGTCAACTTATCAGTGCTGTTGAGCTGTAGATCAATCTTCTGCAATGTTTAGGCTAAAATAAGTCAAAATCGAATCGAGTGAAGTTTCAATCATATAGGAAAACCGTTCAATATGTTTTACAGTTTATTTATATAACTGTTATATAATTACATATATAAATATAAAATTTGTATATAAAATCTGTAGTATAAAATACACGTACACTTAAAAATACAATGTAATCTTAAGATGTTGTAAAATCACCTTTAGAATATAAGTGTAGCATATTCTACCATGTAAATAAAGAAATAAATAAATTAGTCAATCTTCTCCTCCTTCACCTTCTCCTTCCCCAGAATCCATTCCAACTTCTTCGTAATCTTTTTCAAGCGCAGCAGTATCTTCGCGAGCTTCTGAAAATTCGCCTTCTTCCATTCCTTCACCTACGTACCAATGCACGAAAGCTCTCTTCGCGTACATTAAATCAAACTTGTGATCCAAGCGAGCCCACGCTTCCGCAATTGCAGTGGTGTTGGACATCATGCAAACTGCCCTTTGAACTTTTGCCAAATCTCCTCCAGGAACAACAGTGGGTGGTTGATAATTTATACCAACCTTAAATCCAGTTGGACACCAATCAACAAATTGAATTGTTCGTTTAGTTTTAATAGTACCAATTGCTGCATTGACATCTTTTGGTACTACATCGCCACGGTACAGCAGACAACACGCCATGTATTTCCCATGTCGTGGATCACACTTAACCAGTTGATTAGCAGGTTCAAAGCAGGCATTGGTAATGTCCGGCACTGACAGCATTTCATGATAAGCTTTCTCAGCCGACACCACAGGCGCGTAGGTGGCCAGTGGGAAGTGAATACGTGGATAAGGTACCAAATTGGTTTGAAATTCGGTGAAATCAACATTTAGGGCTCCATCAAATCGTAGCGAAGCTGTAATGGAACTGACTATTTGAGCAATTAACCTATTCAAATTTGTATAAGTCGGTCGCTCAATATCCAAATTTCTTCTACAAATATCATAAATCGCTTCGTTATCTACCATAAACGCACAATCTGAATGTTCCAAAGTTGTATGACAACATAAAACAGCATTATATGGTTCCACCACAGCTGTAGCAATCTGAGGTGCAGGGTAAATTGCAAATTCCAGTTTGGATTTTTTTCCATAATCCACAGAAAGTCGTTCCATAAGTAGAGAAGCAAATCCAGATCCAGTTCCACCACCAAACGAATGGAAAATTAAGAAACCCTGCATTCCGGTACACTGATCCGCTAATTTCCTTAACCGATCGAGGACTAAATCTACTATTTCTTTTCCAACTGTGTAATGACCTCGTGCGTAATTATTAGCAGCATCTTCTTTACCAGTGATCAGTTGCTCAGGATGAAATAGTTGTCGATACGTTCCAGTGCGTACTTCGTCAACTACCGTTGGTTCCAAATCGACCATGACAGCTCGGGGTACTTTCTTTCCAGCACCAGTTTCCGTAAAAAAGGTAGCAAAGCTGTCGTCGCCTCCACCACAAGTTTTATCGGACGGCATTTGTCCGTCTGGTTGAATTCCATGTTCCAAGCAAAAGAGCTCCCAGCATGCATTGCCTTCCTGAACACCACCTTGGCCAATATGAACTGATAGTACTTCACGCTGTACATAATAAGAAATTGTTATTAACCTTTGCAATGAAAGTATAAAAAAAAGTATTTGCTTACCATATTTTATAATGTAAATTAAAATTCTAGGCAGAGCAGAAAATAAACGTACGTTTGAAGAAAGACTAATTTATTTACTGGTAACTATGGATATTATACATGCTTTTGTTTGGTTCATTTATTATTTTAGTTAACAAAATTAAATCGAGTTGTGTGTCAAATACACTGGAGACCTGCAAGATTGTACGCCTTCTATTGGTTAGGTCATCAGCTTTTGCTGGAAAGTTTTTAGATTTGGGTTGGAAGAAGGTTTTCTACAGAAGACCCAGATTGGAAGTCTAATTAACTCTTTTATCTAGTTTACTAGCACCAGCAGTGTGGTGTAAAGCCTACACCGATGATTAGAATGCGGGAACTGTGATCTAAAGTCCAATATTGATCTGTAGGTTACAAGGAAGGCAATGGAAAACCTCCTCATATTTACTAATCAGTTTTTAATTTTTAATTTAAATTACAAATATTTTCATAATTTTGCAATTTTTTAGATTTATAATATCTCCCCTGCTCCCTTTGTCAGCAAAAATAAGAAAAATGTGAACCCCCCACCCCAAAGCTGCTAATGTAATACTTGAACGCCATCCACTGGAAATCGGATGTATATTTGGCAAAAGTACTCTTCTAAAAACTCAACCTCACTTTTCGATTGACCAAACAGCCCATTTTCATCTGCCCTCGACACTAACTTGGCGACATTGTTCTCTTGATCGTCAGGCGTTTTTGTAATTTGGACTTAACTCTTTCCAGGTTGGAACAGTACACTACTGTATTGGATCTACTATTACTAGATTTCAATTAATATAAAAAATAATAAATGAACATAATAGATGCTGTTGGAAATTCCATAACAACTAATACATAAATAATTATTAGTCTTGCTCCGAAAGACGTAGATTTGCCGATCTGCTAATATTTTTAATTTACATGAAACATGGTAAGCAAACAATATATTATCTCTTCATCGATTATACTTACAACAGATCTGTTAATCAACTTATTACTTTTAGCGTGAAGTATTATCAGTTCACATTGGTCAAGGTGGTGTCCAGGAAGGTAATGCATGTTGGGAACTTTTTTGCCTAGAACATGGAATTCAACCTGATGGACAAATGCCGTCCGATAAAACTTGTGGTGGAGGTGACGACAGCTTTGCAACCTTTTTTACGGAAACTGGTGCTGGAAAGAAAGTACCCCGAGCTGTGATGGTCGATTTGGAACCAACGGTAGTTGACGAAGTTCGAACTGGAACTTATCGGCAACTTTTCCATCCCGAACAGCTTATTACTGGTAAAGAAGATGCTGCAAATAATTATGCACGTGGTCATTACACAGTTGGAAAGGAAATAGTCGATTTAGTTCTCGACCGATTAAGAAAATTAGCAGATCAATGTACTGGAATGCAGGGTTTCATTCTATTCCATTCCTTTGGTGGTGGCACTGGATCTGGATTTGCTTCCTTGCTCATGGAACGACTTTCGGTTGATTATGGCAAAAAATCCAAACTAGAATTTGCAATTTACCCTGCACCTCAAATTGCTACAGCTGTAGTGGAACCATACAACGCTATTTTATGCACCCACACAACCTTGGAACATTCAGATTGCGCCTTTATGGTTGATAACGAAGCGATTTATGATATTTGTCGGAGAAATTTGGATATCGAGCGACCGACTTATACAAACTTGAACAGATTAATTGCTCAAATTGTCAGTTCCATTACAGCGTCGCTGCGGTTTGATGGTGCTTTAAATGTCGATCTAACTGAATTTCAAACCAATTTAGTACCTTATCCTCGAATTCATTTCCCCCTTGCTACCTACGCACCAGTAGTGTCTGCCGAAAAAGCATACCATGAACAATTATCTGTGGCCGACATTACCAATGCCTGTTTTGAACCAGCAAATCAGTTGGTGAAATGTGATCCACGGCATGGAAAATACATGTCATGTTGCATGTTGTATCGTGGCGATGTCGTGCCAAAAGATGTAAATGCAGCAATTGGTACTATTAAAACTAAACGAACAATTCAATTTGTTGATTGGTGTCCAACTGGATTTAAGGTTGGTATAAATTATCAACCACCCACTGTTGTGCCTGGAGGAGATTTGGCAAAAGTACAAAGAGCAGTTTGCATGATGTCCAACACCACCGCAATTGCGGAAGCGTGGGCTCGCTTGGATCACAAGTTTGATTTAATGTATGCAAAGAGAGCTTTCGTTCATTGGTACGTAGGGGAAGGTATGGAAGAAGGTGAGTTTTCAGAAGCTCGCGAGGATACTGCTGCGCTTGAAAAAGACTACGAGGAAGTTGGAATGGACTCTGGAGAAGGAGAAGGTGAAGGAGGAGAAGACTAATTTATTTATATATTTTATACTATTTTTTACACATATTTTTATATTATAAAAATATTTTACAAGTAATATGGTGTTTTATTTCTTTTGCTCTTCCAGCTGAGGATTTTAGAAAAGTATCAGGTTACATAACGTAAAAATGAAATTGGAAAGAACAAAGAACTATCTTTAAATGTTAAATTGCGAGGTAATTACATTTTTAATGCGTCTCCAGAGATGTTTGGTTTCGATAATATTAGCAACTTTGGTTTCTTCGTTTTCTTGAAAGTTATTCATGAATTATTAATAATCTGTTAAATTAAATGATAGTTGTGAACAATTTATTAATGGTCGTATATTGGAACATTACATCTGCAAGAATTAGAAGTTTTTTCTTTTTGGTTAAATTGGATATGCTTCTTTAACGCAGTAGGGGATGATTGTTCAGAGCCGGCTTAAGCAGTTTGAGAATGAAAATAAAAATTTTAAGGCAAAGGTAGAAAAATAAATTTATTGTAATTTTCAATGTAATTTCGATAAAAAAACTATTAAATTAATCATAAAAGATAAGACTTTAATCTACTTAAAAACCATGCAACAAATTCAAAAATTAAATTATTGAAAAATTAATTCATTTTTAAAAAAGCTTGAGGAATCAGGAAAATTCGGAATTTCAATGATTATTTGAAACTAAAAATTAACGAAATTGTGGGACTCATCAGGATAATTTATACTTTCGGCTTACTAATTCCTGGTTACATAAAACTTTTAACAAGCCTTTAAAATTAACAGATGATTTCTATTGGCTAGTTAGTACTAAGAGATAATTTCCATTGGATAGTTAAATTTAACGGCTTGTTAAAAGTTTTATGAGATTAGGCATAAGTATAACGAATGTCTTATTATTAGTAAAATTTGAGGAAGTAATTTGGTCTAATTCTTTTTGGTGCGGACTGCTTTAACTTTTCTTAGTAGTTGGAGTATTATAATTGAATAATTAAAATAATAAATTACTTCCTTTTCGTAAATATTACAATAAAGCTGCCTTATTTTTGCGTAATAAGCAAACATAAAGGTTGATAAATTATATTAAAAGTGTCTTAATAAAATATTTGTCGAGAGTTAGTATGAAAACAAAGTGGTCCCTAATGGATGCAGCTTGGCTATGATGGCAACTCATTAGAAACTTAATTATGTTTTACAAAGACCAACTATGAGAAAATAATAAACTCCTGAGTACAGTCTTTAGCAAACCAGGTTAGAAACTACTTTTCGATCAGGTATGATAATATGTGAGAAGGTAAATATCAACTGTAGTGACATTACTTATAATTAGTTTAACCATCCTACTTAATAGAAATTCCCCAGAGTTTAACTTGTTTAAAAGCTTTAATTGTATGAATATTGATTAAAGTTGGACTCCATTTACATAAAAGTATTGTTTCCATTTAGTTTTATCGTACAATTGGTTTTAGTTTGCACGTTCAAAATTTCTGCCTTCTCACAAATTTATACTTGACAACAATGGAACCATTTCTAATCTTATATACTGCAACGACGAAACAAGTTTTTTGGAAACCAAAGAAAACTTCATTTTTAGTAAAAATTATTCAGTTTAGAACAAGAAATGCTTTTTTAGTATTTTAAACATTTTTCGTTCTGAACATTCCGGTTTATTCCAATATTTATCAACGATCGTTACATAATGTTATCTGTGCAATATAACAAAAATGATGTCATTTTATTTTAAAAAACACAAAATATTATTATTTTAACAATGCGATAATGTACGTTTTCAAGTTCACGCCATTTAAGTGTTAATAATGAGTAAAATAAATTAAAAATAATTATGAAAGTCAACGATTACCTACCTACCTTTAAACTGCTATTTTTAGCAAACAAACCACTTTTGATATTAAAATGCACTTCATAAGACACTTACACGTAATACAATATTCAAGTTAGATACCGGCTTAAAAAAAAGTATAAAAGATAGCATTTTTGTATATTTGTACTTCAATTTACGGTTGCCAGATAAACCAAAAGCACGTACTTATCCACATCAGAATGGTTCAAATTGCAGGAAAATACAAAATTGTGAAAAATGAAAATTTTGCTGTCTATCTTAAATCGATTGGTACGAATCAGAGTGAGAATATAATATTTTTATAAAATTTGTGCTGTTATTAGGTGCGACAGAGGAATTAGCACAAAAAGCCGATAAAGCACAAATCACTTTAGAAGTCAGCGTGGATGGCAACAAATACGTACTCAACAGCAGCTCAGGATTAAATAATATGTCCTTTGAATTGGACAAAGAATTTGACGAACCAATGCCAACGGGAGTAGTTCTTAAGGTAGATTAACAATAGCTTTAAACTATTTATAACTTACAACATTTCTTACAGAGCATTGCCAAAAAATCTGGAGACAATAAAATTGTTATTACATCTAAGATCGGCGATCGTGTTGGAACCAGAAGTTACATGTTCACCGATAGTGGCCTTACCATTGTAAGTTTAACACAAAAGTTGCTATAAATTTGCTAAATTTATTTTTTCAGGAATTATCTGCCGATGGTGTTGTTGCAAAACGTATCTTCGAAAGAGCTTAAAATTTTATGTAATTTAACCAAAAAGTTTGTACATTAAATATTTAAACAAATATAATTTTTTCATTCGTCGATTCTGTTGGAACCTTGTACCTTGCCGAAATTTTTTTGAGAGCAGGTCTTGGTACTGGTTGTAGTAGAAATTTAACTTCATTTAGATAATATAGAAATTAATTGTATTAATTAATCTCTACGTCTTGTTTAGTCCTTCTGTTTCTCCATTATAACGGAGAATAAAGTTTTCGTTTGATACATGTAGTCTATAGACAATGGACAGAGGTTTGCATTAGCATGTAACCAGTACATTGTAAATTAAATCAAATATTGTTTCCTCTAATTGAGATTAAAAGTTTGATTTTGCAGTTGGCAAACTCCAAAGTGTCGTTTCTTTTACTGCTTAGGAAGTAAAACACCACATTTACAGCTTGACAGTAAAAAGTATATTTAACCGCAATTTTATTGTTTAAATTTCAAATAATTAAATGCTAACGAGTTAGGGTTAAAATTGCGAAAATAAAACTACCACTTTACTGCCTAGTTAAACAATAACTACTTTATTAAACGAATCGTCTATTTTCTATTATAATATTATTACAAGTATAATATGTGGTAATTTGATTAAGTTACTTTGGAAGCATTTGCCGCTAATAAAGATTACATACATTGCCTACCTTCATGCTAAAATTACAAGGTTCAAATATGACCTATTATATGTAATTTTACATTAACAGTGAAAAAGAGTGTCAAGTGACAAATAGGTTGTAACAATTTCACTGCCAAAAATTAATTCGCAACTTGTCTCACCAATCCAGGTTTATTGGCAATTTATTCTTATAAATTAGAAACGAAAGCAAATATGGAACGCTGAAAAGTCGCATTTACACATTATTAATGCCTTCTGCTTATCCTTTAAATTTTCATATTTTCCGATTCCTGGCTTAGAATAATTATAATTACTTAGCAGTGTTATAAACTTTAGGTTTCTTTTCCATTATTATTATAATATTCTGTATATGTAAAAGCAAACCCTGCAGAAATATTATAATTTATTATTGTTTTATTGTAGATTAATGCAAATTAATGTGGCGTATGAAGTGCTTCTTTAGCCATCGATTGCTCAGTAAGGTTCATTATTAGTAATCGGCAGTTAATTACCTCTAGGGTACTGGTGGAATTGTTTAATCAATGTATATTATGTATGTAATAACATAGTAAACACTTGCCACTAATTCAAACAATTTTGTTATGGAAGTGTCGATTTCAATGCTGTGATTATAAATTTGATATTACGATAAGATAAAAATGTTAAATTGTTAATCGAGCCGCACATAAATTATTTCCTAATTATCTAAAAACCCGATGCAGTATTTATCAATAATCTGGCAAATCATGAGGTAAATCCACTTGATCCTCCTGTTGTAGATAACCTCAAGATAATTTATTAAACGTTGCATTGATTAATCGACTCCAAGTAAATTAATTATCCTGATTTGGTTCCCAAGCATTCAAATTTTATTCTTAATATTTTAAAAATCTATGTGTATTGCTATGCACTGCAATCCCAAGTGCCAATACTGATATGATCATCACAAATAATATACACTCCTTTATTGCGAAATCCATACAACGATAAAGTTCAAGTTGAGTAAACTTTGATTACCAAATGGAAAATTTTTACCTTCTTTTAATAGCCTAACTATTGTAAAAATGATTGGAATTTGTACTGCGTTTTAACGAAAATAAAAATTGTCGTCGCTTAAATAGAACCTTTAAGAATTTAGCAAATTAACACTCGTATATTTTTAATGTTGTCTCAAGGAAAAGTATAAATAAAATTGATTAATCAAGGATTAATTAGTAAATTTAAAACGATTCGGCATTATGGCCACGTAAATATCTAACCGCCGGGTAAACCACCGGGCACCTTCAGCGGCCAGTACAATTTTGAATTTTTTTAAGAAAAACTCGTAGAAATTTGCAAAGTTTGAAACTTTCCAGCGGAATGTCCATTATATTAACCGATAAATTTGATCCCAAGCCAGAAAAAGTTAACGATCAGTTGTGACACACTGAACTTGTGAACTTGAAAACTTTTATTTATATCTCAGGAATATGAATATAATTTTTTGTAAATAATTTATTGTCACATAAATTATTCGGAAAACAAATTGAATAAAAGATGCGAAAAAAGAAACTAACCGTATATCACGAAATAAGAAAATCTACAGGATTTTGCTTTTAGTTGCAATAACTTGAATGGTATAAATTGTATTTAAATTTTACTTTAAAGTTTGTCGTTGCAAAAAGTACGTTAGCGGTTATTTTTGGAAAATTTATTTACTTATATCATCATTAGTGTAGTTTAGTTTTAATGCAGCGTAAACTATTTCGAGAACGTGGCAAAATCCACAACCCTAAACGCCAAGTTGCTCGAAAATGCTTTAATAATTTAACCAGCAATATCAACAACGTTATGACATTTCGTACACAGCTAATTTGCGCCCCAAACATACAAAAAGGCTAAATAACTAAAATTAACTTTTATTAAGTTTTCAGCATGTTTCGTTGTCTAAGTTTCGTTCTCGTTTGGTTTGGCCGTTTTCGTTGTTAAAAATTTGTTTTGTTTGTGCAAAAAAAGCGTTTCAAATTACTAACAATTAACTTTTGATAACCAAATTTTATACGCAATCAGTTCGCTAATGTGATTACAAATAAATAATTCAATGAGTATGAGAGTTACATTGTAATTGCAGGTTTGGTGTTAGCATCTCATGAAACATTCAGACGTTTATTACGCGGGTTACCACACATTTGCATACATTAACACACACTTGATACAATAATGCCCCCAACATTTCAAATATTACTTCGTAAAAGTTATTTTTATTGCTTTGATTTTATATTTCCACCCCAAATAAAATTTGCTTTAATTACAATTTATTGTCCATAACAAATAAGAAATTTTTGGTTTCAACGAAATCAAATAATAGTGAGTATACCAAAAACAAATAGTTAATGCTTGGAAAATTCTATTGACTATTGACAAAATGGAGGATTCATTAAATTGGAATAGACCGAATAGAGAATACGCAATTTGATTTTTTTTATTTTAAGCAAACAAGTTTTTAATTCAAATGGGTAATAATGACGATTTGACAAATTAATTAAACTGGATATTTTAGTACCTGGGGCAAAACGCAGTGCTTCTCCTTCTTCGGAAAGTTATAAAATTGTATATTTTTTAGCAAAGATTCCTAAATCAATAACGTTTACATGGACGATTTTATAATAAAATATTCAACAATGGAATAACAGTTTTTAACAAAACATTACGAGTATGAATATTAAACATTGTTCATTAAAGTTGAATTAAACAAAATGTAATACAATATATAATAGAAAAACTTTAAAATAAAAGAATTTATAAAAGATTGCTTGATAAAATAACAATCTATACATAATGTAGTTTTAATGTAGCATTTGAACTCGATGACTTTTAGGAAAAAAAAGTAAAGTATCTCATATTAAAATCTAGCACAAGATACGCAAATAAATAAAATCGAATTCCGAGTTAAATTAAAAATCTGTTTTCCGCACTAGTGCGGAAAGTACCACTAGTGTGGAAAGTAGCACTTTTCCACACACTTTTTAATATAACAAAGTAAGACTTCTTCAAACATAATTAGAAAAAATATTTTTTAACGCTAACTAACATTAACTATATTTTAATAAAATAACCCGTAAATTTACATTTTAACCTTTTATGCATTTGGTTCAATTGTTGTGCCAGACTTGAAGTTTTTATTTTAAAAAATAAATACACTAAGAAAGTTCTGAGAGCAACTTAACATTTAAAATATGTTATAGAATCTTGTATGATATAGGGTGGACCAATAGTCTCTTAACATTTGAAAAGCCCGTTGCATCCGTGCGGGTAGAGGTATCGAGGTGGGGATGGTATCAAACACGAGAGCGGCCAATAGGGATTTAGAGCCATAGCGTCATTTACCGGAACACAAAGTGTGCTTTGTGTTCGCGAGTTCTATCGAAACAACGATTCTGCAACCGAATCTAGACGAAAATTTTGTTCTCATTCAATATACAGAACGCAAATCTAGTTTCAAAAATCCAAAGGATTCAGAATTAGGTGCAGAAGTTCAAACCGACAGGTTTAACATGATCCGGCCGACCCAGGACGTCGTAGAAACCGAAAAACGTCAAGCGTGTACGAATGCCTGTTCGAGAGCAACCCGGCCTGTCGACTTGATAGCGGTCTAGTGCCGTCAATGTGCCCAGAACAGTTACAGAACTTCTCAGGTTACAATCAAAGAACCTGGTTTCAGCAAAACGGTGCAACATGTCACACCTCCAAAGATTCTATAGCGTCAGTTCGTGAAATTTTTGGCCAAAAACTGAAATCCAAAAGAGGTGACATTAAATGGCCATCCCGCATCCGGATTGGACCTCAATGGACTTTTTACTGTGGGGATACCTCAAAAGTAAACTTTATATCAGCAATCTAGAGACTATTGAAGAATTGAAAGAAAATATATGCAATGAAATGCAAAACATTTCACTAACCACACTTACTGGGCGGTCATCAAAAATTTCCGGTTCAGGTTACACGAGTGTAAAAATAATCATGGTTCACATTTACATGATGTAAATTCAAAAAATGAAACCCTCATTTGTGTACTTTAAAATGCAATAAATAGTTCTTAATTAATATCGCTTGTTTACTTTTTATGGCCATTCAAAATGTTAAAGGACTATTGGTCCACCCTATATTATATGAAACATTTTTATACAAGTGGTCGCCGCATCCCATGAAAGAGCTTTAGCATTAAATCGTATAAAACGAAAAATAGTACATTATATGTCAAGAGACTAAACTCATTATTTGTTTTTTTCAACGTATAAAATGCATTTTATGAACCACGTATATGGTACTATTTGACAGTAAGGGTGATTAATGAATTACTATTGGGTAAAACATGTGTATTTGGGTAGAAACCGAAGCTATTTTTGTAAATAGTGCTGTCAACTTGAAATTAATTAATAACTAAAGTGGTCACTTTACTCCCGACAGTGTGCAAAGTACTGTATTAATATATTCATGCATAAATTTGGTATACTACCAATACAATCCCAATACAATATTCCAAAAGCTACACTGACGTTTAAATCAAAAGTTTTGCTTTCATTTATTACTAGCTCTTGACATTATTATAGATGAGCCGTGTAGATAAACAGATACAAAACCAGTCATGTCATATTTTCAGTCATAATTCGTTTTATGTTCGCTAGTTGTAAAAGTATATTTGTCCCATTAAAATAATAGTTATGCAAAGCTATATAAAGCTGCATACGTAAAAAAATATTCAACACCATTGTTGCTGCAACAACCATGATGAGGTAAAATTTAAAAGTCAAGGTGATGCTACATATATACAATAATATAATATATTTAAAGCAAAGTCGTAGGCTAGAAGTTAGAGTGTCGTATTGCAGTCACAGTGAGGGATTTATTCCCGCCCAAGTACAACAGATTCCTTCCAACTTGCTTTCACAACATCTTTGAAGTATTAAATAATTAGAAGATTGGGTAAACAACTCTAGACGGAGTGGGAAGTGATCACCTTCATTTTCCAGAATAAAATACATAGAAATAAATAATATACTGACGCACATTTAGGGCATAGGTCTTTACACCGCACCGAGTTTAACAAATAAGAGCTTAAACTTAATTTTAAAAAAATAAGTAGAATCTTAAATAAATTATGTTATCTTGTGCTGGAAATTAAGTAAAACAGAATGTTGTAGTATCGCAAAGCGAATTACAGCAATATTTCATGTTGAAAGTTTGGCTGTAAACCGAGATCAAAGCTTTTCGTGAAAAAGCAAATGTAGATTATTCAGGTGTAATAGAAATTTTATAAAATATGGAGGAAGTATTTTGATGAACTAATGAGTACACCTGCCAAACCACTGGCCTACCGACAAACCAACTCTTCCATTGATTACAGAAGTAATAAAAACAATGGAAAATTCAAAATTAATTGAAATGGACGACACAATAATTTTAATATACATACATATTTGGGGCAAATAAAAATCTCATCATCCAATATTTGTATTTTCAGAAATACTAGAAATGAAAAATTTTAAGAATATTACTGATCGTGATGAACAACGAGCCAATCAATTGATTGCTGATTCGTATAGCCCCTGTGGTGGAAGGTCAAAAATGGTTCATCCAGGTTACTTTAACACTTATTAATTTAAAAAAGTAAGTTCCACCTTATTAAATTTTTTTAACTTATTGGAATATTCCCAGAAAAAATAATACAAGTAAGACAAAGCTAAGTTTATAAGAATCACAGTGTAAGATTAACGAAACTTTATAATAACGAAATTTTCAAAGTAAATAAAGTTCTTATTGTCGACCTGTAATTCTGATGAGCGATTCATTGATCCACTTCAAGTTATAACCATAATTTTTCCATTCCATCTTCAGTTTTAAAACGTTTCAAACTGCTGCAGAAACAAAGAAGGTACATAGCGGCAAAATGTGTCGTTCAAGGACAAAGAGCAAAACGACCTTTGAAGGTCGAAGGTAAAACTTGTGTTCCAACACAAACTTTACGTAAATTTAATATGTAATTTACTAAGTACCACCTAATAACGGATGTAAAATTTGTTACAAACAGCAGCTTCTAATCAATTACTTGTCGCAATTTGATTATAATCAAAACAACTGACATATTTAATAATTTACAAAATTTCTTCTCATTGGCCCAGATTAAATGTAAATATTTTACTGGGCGTTTCCGATGTATTATTATGTATTATAAAATGTCTGTTTTGGAACTTTCCGACTGACAGGAACCCAAGCGCATGTATGGATTAACGAGATATTTTAAAGTTGGGGAAACTCAAAGCTGATAGGCCACTTGACTTTAAAATAATAAATTTTGCTAAGAAGCAATTTGTTATTATATGTCACCGACTTGAAGATCAGGACCGTTTTGTCAACTGCTCTGATTGATTAAGGCTTACAGGAATATCTCGAGCACTGTCTGTTACATAAATATAATTTATTCAAAAGTGGTTTGCAAAATTATGAAATACGTTAATTTTTGATTGGAAAATATCGATAATGAGTCAACCGACTAATATTGTCCATTCAACAATTTCGACCGGATACTACTGCCAAGCTAAAATCATATAATCGATTCTAAATAAAAAAATATTCGCACCATGCGCAATAACAGAAATAATTAACGCTTAGCAAAACTAAAGTGTCTTTCAGTATTTTTTGAAATAATAAGCGATTGATTTTCTCTTTGTTCTGCAAAGCCTTATATAGTCAAAAGTGTGGGTTTTATTTATTTTCGCTGTCACTCTAAGATTTTTTATTTAAAAAATTTCGATGATCACTAAAGCAGATATTGCTAAATTGAAAGACAATTTAATTAAGAATCACTTTTAAATTTTGATATTCTTGCGTCGTTAGTTTTATTTTAGTTTCAACTCGGACGCATTCTCGGCAGGTTGCATCCACTTAATTTAAGTTTAGTGCTGTGATAGTTCTGTTTTGGAAATTTTTAATTTTACATTAAAAAACCTCGAGATGTGGAAACGACAAAACGAATTTGGGTGTGTGTAAAATTTTTCAAATTTTCTCTAAACCTCCGAATTAAAAAATTGCATGCATTACAGCAGATTTTGCCATTATTTGAAGATCCAATAATACAAAAAATATTTTGCGCTGATGGGTTTTCTTATAACGATTCTCACTTGAATTGATTTTCAAAACTCAAACGTGACAATTTTTGGTTTGACTCAGATTGCGATAAACTTGCGAAGAAAAGATAAATTTCGTCCACGTGAATGGAGTGTTAGTGTTGCATTGCTGCACATGTTCTTTCAAAATGTATATCCGATTTGATAGACTTGGTATATTGTATGAAGGTATCAAGGTACAAAATACTATAATTTAATTTAGTTTGTTATACAACGTGTTTTCTAAAGGTTGTACTAGTGTTTAACGTAGTTGATTCGGGAAAAGTTATTATAGAAAATGGATTCGTATAATTTCAGGAAATTGCATAGGTAGGTATGTGTTTGGTTATCATTATGGAATTTCAAAATCAGTTAATGAACAAAATTGAAAAACTTCAAAACAATAAAATAGTTTTTTAAGGACGATACAGGATAATTACGTAGTTATTTTTCAACCAACCGTAATTATGTTTTTCAGTTGGTATGATATTGAAAATATTAGGAAAACTGAAAAATGTATGGAATTAGTATCGAGTGAAGCACGCGAGGTGCAGTTTAACCAATTACCTGTGTATTATGTTTCAGGAAGAAACATTTCACGTAAAATTCAATTTTCTGGTTACGTAAAGTATAAAGTTTAAATTACTTGAAAGAAGTAATAAATATGTGAAGTGATGTTGGGGTTTGTAAAGTTTAATTTAACAATAATGCAATATTATGTTATAATTTTTGTTTAGTAAGCTTTTAAAATGATTTACCCCATTTTGTATATGAGGGAAAAGAGAAAGGATGTGCAGATGCTGGCGCAGCATCTATAGCAGGAGCTGAGTATAGCAAATTTTGTGTCAGTCCTCTCTGGGCAACGTTTCTGTACGGATCTTTGCTCTCGGACCCGACCTCCCTGTCCGTCTAAGCCCTATTTTTCCTGCTAACGCGCTTAATCCCGTGTTTAATCGACAATTGATATTTGTTGCTTATTGGAATTATCTTTATATTTGAGTAAGTAACGTCTTGTAAATTTAAATCACGCTCCTGTTTGCTAATTTTTAATTATTATAAATAATTAAGTTTTGCATATCGAATTTTCTCGAAAAGTCTCTCCTGCTCGGCTGCCACTTTTTCAAATCACTTTTAATTCGGAGCTATTTTTAATTAACATTAAAGTGAACTAATCGCAATTTATTTTGGTATCAATTTAATGAGTAGCCAATAAGACCCAGTCATAAACAAAACGGGTAGTCGGTGCATCTCGTTGCAGTAAATACACGCGGCTATTCTCGTCGTTTCCTGCTGCACGTCGCATTTGCAATCCTACAGTGACATCGCGACGCTGCTGACCAAATAAACACCAGACGGACTTTCTCCGTGCATGGCAAGTAAAACTTTATAATATTTACTATGTAGTTGTACTCGTCAAACTTTTATTTTTAACAAGCACGTATTAGATTTAATTCGAGCCTGTCCTGCCTGCACTGGCGATATTAAATAAATTGGAGACACTCGTTTAAAGTAGATAAATTAAAATCGTCGTATACTATAATTAGGAAAAGCATTATTAGCAACATTGAATCTAAGGAATTCAATTTCGGAAGATTCTTCGAATTCCTTTAATTTAGCGAGAGGTTTAAAAATAAAAATTTTAATTTGAAATGTTAATTAAAATACACGAATATTTCGTGTTACTTTGTTTTTTGATTCCAAGACGGATTGCGTCTAGACTAGTTGGAATTCAATGTAGTTTGTAACGAATATTTTGCTAAACTAAATGCGAAAAAGAAATAATAACCCTTTCGCTTTGTACCCCCTTCTGAATTATTCATCATTTACACTTGATACGTGACTTCGATTTTATATCCGATTGAAAATTATAACATTTTTATCTTCTCTATACCTACTATGCTTTCTTGTTATTTTACAAACTCAAAGTTACATGAGAACAGATCAATACAACATAAGAGATACTTCTGTAATGTTTGGATGATTTGAGGCAAGTGAAATGGAACATACCCTATATATACCTATTTCGGCTGAGCAAATATATAACGACAAAATTTCAAAAGAGTTGTATAAATTTTATGCCTTCAATATCGTCATTCCAAAAATTAACAATTGTTAACCAATGAGGGTTATTGTTTTACTTTCAATTCAATAAACAATTGTTCCGTTAGGTAAACATTTTTTTAATATTACAATTCAAACAAGGTTCCCTTGTTTATAAAGTTTCAATTCCGAACAAACGCTTCACAAAACCCTGGGTTGTATTCACTTAATTTCTTTCAAAATAAAAGTATCTCCTGGTTATAATTATTTCAATTCCGCTTTATTACAATTTTTAAACTTTTGAAAATTCCTTCTCCCTGGAATGAGGGGAAGCACCTGTCGCTGAGAAAACTAAAATTTACCATTTAGCATCCCAAACCGAGTTTTCTCTAATTCGGCATTTTTTCAAGTGCAATTCAACCAGAGCTTCCATATATTGGAAGTTTGCTTGTTTATTAAACCATAATTCCCCGAAGGGAAAAAACCATAGGAAACTAATCTAACCATGAACTCTGCAGTTTGCAGAAACGTGCAAAAAAGTCAATCGTAAATTAGGTTACTAATTTAAGTTTTAAATTAAATTGATTTGCATTATTAAAAGCTTAAAATTTCGAACGTTAAACTTCCTGTAACAAATTAACTTTTTAATGGACACCCGTATTTTAGAAAAACTTTTCACTCACATTTAAAAAGTTGTTAAATTCCTTATTAATTAATCCATCTTCATATTATATTGTGGATCGTGCAACGATCAAAAACCTCCCCATAAGGATCATAATTCAGTTTGTAAGACAAATTCGGTTGTACTTTTAAAATTTAATTTGAAAAGTTTTTGGTTTAATCGGACTTCCTCTGCTTTAGTTAGCCATACGTTATTTATTTTTTAGTTATTCATTTCGGCATTTTCTATTCTCACCTCGTTGATGATTAATTAAATTACATTTTTTTACTTAAAAACTTCGTCGGCAACATAATTTCGATATTATAATAGGAAACATGAGAAATTAGATCATTCGGGATTTGGTACGCGACCCTTGAAACAAATTTTTTATTTTTTAAAATTTAATAATATTTTTGCGAGTTACAGCATTAAATTTCTCATTATTACAATTATTAGGTATCGGATACTTCAGCATTTTAAAGTAAAATTTAACAGGATATGATCAACTAGGTCAAGTTTTTTATTTTATACAAAAAAAACTATTTTTCACGTTTTATTTAAACATTACCAGGCATATTATATTTAAAAATTAATGATTTCGCATTTTTGGAACAATGTAAAAAGCCAGAACAAAATTATCAGTTTCTTCTGCTTTGAATGGCCAATTATTAATATTTATTAACAATAAAATTAACTTATTATGCCAACAGCGAGGCAGAAGATATCCAGCAAGGGCGGGAAACTGCAAAGGCAGCTTTAGTAATGGCTACAATAGGGGGGGGGGGGGCACTAGAAGTGGTAATAAATTTTATTTAGTGTTAATATTAATAATATTATTTTGACACAAAATCAACGGCTTATTCGCAATTTTAATCTGCACACACTAAAAAAGACTTCCATATTATTACTGATGATCTGGCGGGGGGGGGGGTTCTATACCTCCAGACTCCCTGATTGTAATGTGAAAGAATCATTCATTCGTTCGAAAAAATACTTTTGGAATATAATAGTAATCGGAAGAATAAAAATCCTTGGAAAAGGTCCAGGCGGTTTGGAGAGTTCGCAGGAATGATGTATCAAGAGATCTGCTCCATTTGTTGGAGCAAAGGCTCAGAACTTAGCTTCACTCATACAATGCTTGAAATGCAGACAATTTCGTAGTTGAGTATCATCGCCTGAAGACAAAGCAGATGGGAGTAAACCACATATGCGTTAAACTCTACAATAAACCACCACTCAAAATCAAGAGACTGCAAGTAAGTTAAGTTAATAGCATACCATGCAATTTTTGTTGATGGAAATAAATTATTAGATATTAACAGTCAAAATTTGCTAGTTTTTATCGTCAACGCCAGTATCTCAGCCAATTACTGATGGCCGAATCAGCAATACTTCCTTACAAAGAAATAGAGAGACAGAGCAGTCTCATTTTCGTTTTCAGAAGGAAATCGTAAGACAACCTAGAAGAAAATTAAAGTTGATACTGGTTCTGCACTTACTCATCTAAAGATACAAGATAAAATATGAGGAGAAGGTTAAACTGAATGAACAATAGTCAAGATCTCGACAAAGAACTTCTATTGACTTCTATCATTTTGAGTTCAAACTAATGCTAAAACCCAAAACCACTTTCAATCAATAAGTTACACACTACTTTGTCATCCTATTTCTCTGAAACAAATTAAATTCCAAAAGGAACCTCACCCAAGTTGAAATTAATTTAAAATTATATACGACGCGGCAGTTATCGACTCAATTTAAAAGCATGAAATAAAAAATTAGAAATAATCGCACTGCAAAACTACTCCAGATTGAATTTAAAATGAAAAAATTGAGTTTTGGTAGTTGTCTTTCAGATCGCTACAAATGGGAATGTAATCCTACTATAATTGCCTTGGTTTGGACTCTTTCCATTGGGTCATTCAAGCATCGATCAAACAATCAATCGAAATTGAATTATAATCCGGACGGAACAGTATGGGGGACGATTCAACAAACATCGAAAATTGATAATTGTAAAAATTATACTCCTGGCGATCAATGGGAAGGAATAATCCTATGAAAATTAAAATTTTATTTAGCAAACGAAACAATTTAAAAATTCTCACTTTTAGTTGAATGTTCTATTATTCAGTGGCATTTTTGTTGGTCGAACGTAGTTCTTTTAAATTTTTAAATATACCAAAATTGTTTATTTAGCGCACCGAAACGTCACAGATAATAAAAAAAAATGTTTTTGTTTATGACATATAACTTTTATTTGCTAACCTTACCAAGTTATATCAAGTTAAAGTTAATCCCCAAGGTAATCGAAAACAGAACATCCAACCTATAACCTTCTTCTGGCTTTTTGACAGTTTTTAAATATAGGTGTGGGTTTTTGAGTTAACTATCCGTTTTTATTAGGAGTAAAAGAATTAAGTATCTAATCAATTTAAATTGGACTGTTTAATTTAAACCTAACGTGAAAATATTTACCAATTACCCTGGCGGTTGCATGTTCTCAGGTCTCGGCGTAAATGAATTGTTCAAATAGGAAATTTATAAAATTTAATTCGAAACAGGTAAAGTAAACAGGAAACGTCGAATAAAAACGTGACAACGCTATCAGGTCTTAATTAAATTTATTTAAATGATAATCAGTTGAAGAGTTACGTGAGCTTAAAATTCACCCCAATATTTATCACCTCTTCAGCGAAACGAATAGCAGTTTAAGTCGTTTAATTATTTTGTATTTATTTGTGTTTACAGATGCATTATGTGTTTTACGATTATCCTTCGTGTCACTCACTCAAAGTCCACATTAACTGTATGAGAAGATATTATGCTGTTAGATAACGAGAAACGATCCTATTGCACGTTTACGAGTTATATTCAGTAAGCTGCTCTTCAAATTTAATTACTCTGTAAATGTTTATACGAGCAGCAGAGCTATTTAATGCTTTCAGTCTAAACTCTAAATACTAACTACTAATAATGATGAAACCTCTACTTACGTTTCACGATACAATAGCTCAGGTGAAAAGATCGATTTTTCAACTTTTCAACTTACAGAAATCCGACCAAATTTCATTACGCCAAAAAGGATATTCAATTTTAAAATTCCCACTCAAAAATAGTATATTCAGTTATTAGGTGCAAAAGTTGAATTTTATGGCGAGTCACAAAACGTTTGTTTGATCCGAATAAATCATGGTTTTCTTTTAACGTAAAAACTAATTATTAAACTTGCTTAAAATATTTTAAAAACTACCAAGTCAACTACTGAGTCAACCAAGTCAAAAATTCAAGTCGTATATAAGTAGGATCAAAACAATAGACTGAGTTCCTTTGAGTATATCTTCTGTGCAGGTAAATGAAACCGCGAACGCGAAAATATGTGTAATCATTGTTGAATTGTTGAATAAATTTCTAATAAAAATGAAACGTTGTCTGTTTTCAAGTGTAATTTCACACAGCCCTACTTGGTAAAATGACACAGCTAATCGACTTTTATTTTAAGTGTGTTTCTAAATTACATTGTTGTTAAGGAATTGGCAAAACGAACTAACGAATTTAAAAATGTAGGTCATTTCAGGATAATTTTCCGTACAATATCTAATAAAATAATAATTTGTATTATTTGAATATTATACCTGTCTGATGAGCTCAATTAATATCAAAACACGTGTGACAATTTAATTTGTACTTAACTGGTAATGTTGGTAAATTTTAACATAATTTAACAAGAATTTGACTTTTTGTCTAAGTTTGAGCTTAAATACAATTTTATTATTAATGAGATAACTTTGATGGGTTGAGCGATATAGAGACTGACAGCGAATGAAATATGTGCAAAGATGGTTAGGTACAGCTCACCACCAACACATCATTATACCGTAATCATTAAGCTTTAACATGCTATTTAAATAATTACAATGTTGAATATTCATCCAAGCTATAATGGGCATTGTAATTATCCCAAAATATATAAAATCCCCAACTTTGGCGCAAGAATTAAGAAATTGTTGCACGAAAGAGGCAAAAAGGTGTTCAAAACTTCACAAGACGTGCATCTCAATAAATTTCAATATGAGCACCACGTGTCGTGTAATAAATATTTTAAACGATATTCATCCTTTCATATGACAGAAATCGTAACTGGAGTGACAGTTTCAGTCGCGTAGTATGTAGATGGACATCAAAATAATTTTTTTTTATTATCAACATTTTCATATTACATCCCGGATTTAAAAGCTTTCAAATATTTCTGGCAAGGGGTAGCAATGATTAATTTTTCTTGGGTTAACTAAAATTTCTAAAAAATTCCAATGTGGGAATATATGCTGAATCCTGCATTCCCAATTCATAGAGGTTTATTGTTTCACTACTCGCTGGGGGTAAGAATGTGGAAAAATATTAACTAAATTAAACTTTTGCCATAAATCTTAAAAGCATTCTAAATTTATACAAATGAAGTAAATTTAAAATGGTTGCTACACACTTGGGACACATTTGCTTATAAAAATATTTATAATTGCAAAACTCTTCTTCGACAATTTACAAATTTAAACATAAAATTTTAAACTTTTACACATAAGTTTGAAAAGTCTTAAAATGCAATTAAATTATAAGTTTAAAATTCCACTTTTTCAAACTTTATTTCAGTTGAGACACCAAACGGTCTAATTTGGGGTAAATAAATTTCCTTATTCTTTAATACATTATTATGTAGAGAGCGCTAAAAAGTTATTTATTAATACAAATCTTCAATCTCTCCTGACATAAGCTGAGATTACAATAAGAGCCTTATTTACCGAACCACTCCGATCTGTTCATCACTTCCTTTTACAATAAGCATTTTTAACTTTAATTAAATAATTTAATAGCAGAAAATTAATTAATATTGCTTTTATATTAAAGCTCTTATTTCGTACTGTCGCAAAAATATTTAATTATATTTTCATTAGCCTTATATGAAACACGGAATGAACCGGCAATTTTGTGATTTGTCGAAAAATTTAATTAACGTCTACAATAACAAATAATAAATTTTCTTAAAAAACTTCGGAAAACTTTTAAGTTACCTAGCTTTTGTCAATTTTTTCAACTTATTTCTTTTTAATTATAAAATTTCAAATCGAATCCGTACAAAGTTAAAATTTAAATCTGAATTTGTATTCTACTCATGGCATAGAGCAGTCAGTTAGCTTCAGTGTAAAAATACCTTACACTACTTGTTTCTTATGTAGTGGCGGAAAATGCGATGATAGTGAAAGAAATCCGTTCGTTTTTATGAGATTTATTTTAGTCTGCCATTTAGGCAGAAGGCTTGCGTTAACGCAACTGTTGAATGAGAGTTGAGCGCGTAATCCATATCCAAGCATATGTTGCAAATTTACTCAATTCCTCTTCTCATAGTCGTCTAGGGCTCTCAATATGGTGTTCACGTGAAATTCATGATTGGTCAAGTACTAGGACATACAAAGAGCTCGTAAAATTTAGAATAAACTCGATAGAAATTTTTAAAGAAAATTTCTGTCATTGAAATAAAAAAACAGCGCCAACACGTCGTCTGACGTCACAAGGTAGTAAAATACAGTTACGAGAGACATATTGCACGTAAAATGCATTTGAATGAAATTTCAGATATCAAAAGCTTGGTTTTGTGGATTCAGGTTATTTCGTATCGATAAATCTTTGAATTTTATTGTCGTACAAAGTATTTACTACCGTTCGGAAAAGTTCACGTTCAATATTAATTTGCGTTGGAAAAGGAGCTACTTTTCGCACCGGCAGTTATCATTGGTCTATTTGTTTACTATCCAACCATTTACAACTTAGAAAACCGACCAGTGTGACTCCTTCACAGCACAAAAACGAATCCTTGTTATTTTTAATATCATAAACTGCTTTTATTACAGGCGTTTACATACCAATAAAATCGGTTCAAAGTTCTGGGTTCGTGTTTTCAATGATTTACGAAATAAAACTTCATGAAATATTAAAATTGTTCCGTAACTGTATTTTCAAAACAGAATGAAAAAACTGACACTAAATTTACAATAATAAAAATGTGCAACGATCGATCTGCACTTCCACTTACTTTAAATAAATATATCGTATAATTCAATGCCCATTGCAGTTTATCGATAGGTGGAGGTATATAAAGCTTTCAACTATTTTAATTGAATTAAAAACAAAAATAATGTATGCTTATGAAATACACAACGAGGTTTTTTGCAAATTGTAGAGTGAACAATGGATTGTTATATTAATATCAAATACGCTGGAAGCATTTAGATAAAAATAATTAATTTATCTAAAATGCAGTAAGCATGAAATTTATTCAGTTATATCAATTATTTTATTTAAACCATTGGAGATAAACCCACAAGCCCGAATTGCAAGTCAATAGATGTTGTTATTCTGGGTCCTTCGCCAATTATTACGCTCTCGTGATTATTTGTCATTGTTACATCAACATACGCTTAAAATAAGAAAGCTTCAACCATGGGAAGATGACAATTGATTCCTGTTGTTATTTACAAACTTTTATGAAAAATCAACGTGGAATCCGAACTACATTGGTTCGGATTTGGAGTTCCCAAAACGAGACACAGGAATCAAATCCTTAGCTTTAAAGAATTTTTATACTTTAAAGTATAACAATAACGTCGCAGGTGAGAGCTTTCGAAAACTTCAGTCGGAATGGCTTAGGTTCTGACTGGAATTGATTGAATTTTACTCATCAGACTTTGGAACGGTTTTAATTTCTTACCAAATAGAAACTGAGATAATTGCTAATTACTTGCCGCAATTGTGCCTGCTTAACTTAGCAATACGCGAATGGAAAAAAAAAAATAAGTAATCGGGGCGCCACAATATACCAAACAAATTAACATAATTGAACTTCTGTTTACAGTTTTAATATTTTAAGTATAGATAATTAGATTGTTTTTCCATTTTCTTTGGTTAAAATGTTCGTGTGCTAACACTCGAGTTTGAAAATCTTTTATTTTTCCTGTTAGGTTTCAGTTGAAGTTATTTTCTCGTGGCGTTATATATAGGTATAATTTAATAAAATCTATCTCACTAGGTTTGTTTTTAAGGGTTTCAGATTGTAATTACTCAGGAATTAATTATACAAGGGTATTACTAAATTTTTTATCGATTATTGTGATGCAAATGAAGTTTTTATTAAAATTTGCTTAACCGCTGTGTTGATATTGAAATAAGTTGACCTTTTAAATTAATTTTTAAATCTCTTGTGACCACACAAATAGGTTTGTTGTAATTGGTTTGCCAGTGATTAGTATTCAAAAACGTTTATTTTCAAAAACGATTACAACAGATTGTAATTCTGTATAATTGAATTTAATTAAGCTCACAATTTGTTTCGTTTAATTACTGGCAGAATTTAAAAAATTTAAGCACAAAAAGTTGCCAAGATGATGGGCCTTTATTGCTTATTTCTTTATTATCTAGTAAATAATGAACTAATTTAATTTAATAACATTGTGTAAGCTTTTTATTAGTTTAGTTCAATCTGAAAACACCGGGAGTGCAATATAAAAGCGTAGAAGCACTACAGGTGTTGTTTGGAATTTGTATTCACGTAATTTGTGCATGCAAATAAGTTACAATTACCAGGGGCATTATGTAAATAAAAGTATGCATAACACAATGTTCTTAATGGAAATTTTATTTAAATATTTTCTGTTCGATTTAAATCAAATTTTGTAGTGTTTACTCGCGGATAAATAACGGTTTTGTTGTAACAAGAATAAAATCTCTTCAAGTTCTACCTTTGCACCCTATAATAGAAAACGTTTGGAATAAGTAAAAGAGTCGGATTTCCAAAAAGTCAAAGCGATTCGAGAAAATGCATAATATTATACAGTTTGCTTGACCTGAATGATGTGCTCCATTACGTTCATTGAATAAAGGGGACCAGCTGAGGATGGATGGACGGTATTTAATTGAATTCGTTTGCAGCAAAACGACAACCTATCTGACATATCCAGGTCGACAACTAGGAGCTAAATGTTCATACGTAGTGAAAATTTAATAATACGAGTAAATATGGATAGTGCTTGGCTATATCTAGTTGATATACCAGATTTATTCATTATTTTTATTTTATTAACTCTTCACTGCCAGTTTTTTATTTCTTTAATGGCGATTGCGAAACACGTCAATTTTTAATTATTTTTGATTGAATTTCGGTGTTCTAATTAATGAAGCTCTCACAAAATACTAAACAAATTTTTTGTTTTCATTGCCCACTGAGCTTTATGTTTTATTCTATTGTAGTTGTTTTTAATAAGCTCGAAGGAAGAAAATTGTCTCTTTGACATTTTCTTAACAATTTTTCAGTCAATTCCAAAAAACATGTAAGGATCAAAGTTGATATTGTACAGATAATGCAAATTCTTTTAACCTTTTTTGTTTCCCAACTTTTAATCAATGTTTTGTAAGTTTAAGTTCGAGGTATCTTATGAAAATTACTTTCTCATTATTACCAAAGTTTTAACGCCGTTTTGTTCATGAGTTATTTTCTCCGTGTTCGTTTTCGTGTTGTCTTGCATATCTAAATACCAACTTTAGTGCGAAAAATTTCATTACACTATCAAATTCTTTTATTTTTGTTTTCACTTACCTGGTGTACGTAATTATCTTTCATCTCTGAAATTAACTCCAAGAAGAAACAATTTCTCGCTGGAAATTAATAAATTGATGAAAGAAATATTGTGCAGCAAACCTGCGTGATGTTTTCCATTAACCAGAAGAAAATAAATAACATTACGGTTTTTTCTATACTTCGACAAGAAGATAAACAGACCGAAAAGCAAACGTGTAGAAAAGCACAATAATTAAGTTCAATGTCGATAAACCAAATATCTCATTAAAATTATCAATAAGCTTAAGCAAACCTCGATAATGATTCAATTTAAAATAAGCTCGTTGCACAAAGGAATTCCAGTTTTAATCATAAAGTTGCTAAACTTTTTGATAAAATTTTAATACGGTTTTTCATTCGATCACCTTATTTTTGCAGAAAATCACCGTGATTGTTTTCTTTCTAAATGTTAAGTTGAGAAAGCACACAGCGAACGTCCTGTATAGTTGCACTGAAACTTCAGTAATTTTTTCTCAGGTTCGGCGGGATTTTAGCTCGATTGGATTCTGTTCGGCGGGATTTTAATCCGGCTGTATTTGATTTGGCAGGATTTTGGTTCGACGGGATGAAAATATGGTATGGCGGGAATTTAGCGGCGGGATTATGGTCGGTAGGATTTTGTCCTAGACCGTACTTAGAATACTACTAAATCTTGGGAACTCTGACCGGGGGGTCTGGGGGGTATGGAAACCTCCAAACAGTATAAAATCCGTTTCTCAGATGCCTAGGTTAGACTTTCTTTCGTAGTTTTGTTAATTATAACAATTGTTACGAAGCAATAATTTATTATTGTTATCGTGGAGTGACATGGCATGAATACATTTTAAATCTGCCTTGCTTGTTTTAAAAATTTATTACAAGCTCGCAGTCTTAATTTCTACATGTTCTATTTATCTATGTGTATAGCAACTTTACATATCCTAGGGGTATAGAAATTCTATGCTATATTATAAAGCTTGTTAACAATATGGTTAACTTTTAACTGATTAAACATAGAGTGCATATTATAATCAAATTATATTGCATCATTGATTATATAAACTTGTAGATGTGCCACGCAATGCTAAACTTTATTATAACTTCAAAAACGCAAAGTCATCCGTTATAGTCAAAATGCTTCTATCTTCTAATTATTAATGTTGAAAACTACATAATAATATTATCTATTTTTACCGTAAAACGTTTGATATATACTATATGAGAATTTTGCTTAATCAGATAGTACTCGAAAAGCTTTCTGCAGTAGCAAGCTGGATTAATCTATGAACGAGACGTTCTATTTCAATTACACCAATGCTAGCAGTATAAAATAATGTAATCATGGTTTTCTAAAGTTCGAATCCCATTGTTGAGGTAGTGTTTACCTAATCAATCAATCAATCAAACGTATGGGTATTGTAATGCCAACGTATTATAATTACCGACACGGCAGATAGTAATGATAGCAAACTCACAGATTATTGGAAATGTTATAGACGCTCTTTGCATAGACAAAGTTACCTGATCTCAGTGAAATCACAGTTCATTCATTCGATACCGTCATTAATTTGCGTTCTCCACGAAATTGTCGATTACTTTTCATTCGTCTTGAGTCAAATTTCTCTACAAACCCATAAATTCTTTACTCCTCCCCCGAAGGACTCATTCCCCATCCAGGATAAAAACACATGTTAACCCAATGACATTCTACTATAAAAATATCAGTCTGAACAAAGAAGTTCACGAAATATTGAGAAAGGCAATCATCGATAAGGATGTGGACTTAGCATTAATAAATTATTTAAATTTATAACGCAATAAAGGTTAAATTTAAGGGGAAGGTTAACTAGCACTAAGGTTTACAATAACTACCACGGATTACTATTACGAACAATAAACGAAATTGCATCTACGATCTATGCTACATAAATAAATTACACACTGGATATCAACACTTATAATACTTATCTTCTCCGGAAATTCTCTTTTGTAAGGATGAATTAATTTAGGGCGAGGAAATCTTTCTATTTTAACGTGGCCTTGAAACTTGATATATCAATCCAGATTAACTGGGAGGTAGTCTTCATTAGATTGATTACAATATCGTGGGTGGAACACCGCAAGAAGTTCTACTGAAATAGATTAGTTTTTTGGAAAGAATTTAACTTGTATATAACATTTTGATTTATATATAGAGAAATTTTTCCGGATCGGCAAAAAGAAAAATTAGAGCGCCATAATATTCTGCTAGGGACGTGACAATACTTACGTTATCTGATGTAAGATTAATTTTCATTGGTATCGAGATTGCTTTAATCGTAACAAAGCAATGTTTACTGTGTCCGAAGACTAGACTGAAAAACGATAAAACAATTACGTGACGACAGTGACGTAATTAAATTTGTAACAATCATAACTAACGTAATAACTTATTATTATTTTTAAATTATATTGATAATGTTTTAAAGAAATGGCCCGGATAAAGATAAATTCGTCGCTAACTGCCAGTCAATCTGTATGGTTAAAAAAACAAAGGTCGATCACTTGTGAAGCTTGCACATCTTCTAATAACCAGATCCCACCCAACAATGAAAAACCACTGTAATAACCACAAAATTATGTAATTCCGCAGTCGTCTGCGTAGTATAAAATTAAATTATACATATTATATTGCGTGAATATAAAAACGGACAAGGTAATAAATGTTAAAAATATTCTCGAAACAGAAGTAAACCAACAAAATTGTTGAAACCTGTGTTCACAGTAAAAACATTTTGTTAAATTTTGTTTGAACAATTTTATACAAAGAAATCAAATTTCGTTTGAATTAAATAAAAATTCGTTTGATCAAACAAAAACTTGCTTGAATCCAAGAACAAAATTATTTTTTATTCTGATGGTTTGCAAACAATTTACTTGCTTGTTATAATATAAAAGAATTTTGTTTGAATTAAACAAATATTTTTAATAATAATATAATAATTTTGATTTATTAATCCAGAAGAATTCTTGTTCAACAATTGAGAAAAGTCCAAAAGCAAGCCATTTTATGAGCAAAAGGGTGTTCTGAACTACTGTAACTAACTGACCCAGAGTGTGAATTCATGGAAAATGTCAAAGGAGTGACTAAAACTCATTTTGCTCATAAAAACACACAATTGTAAGTTATTATTTTTATACCAAAAAACCTTTGCAAGAAATACTACAATAACAATGGCAATAATTGTTTACGTTTTCTCGAAACCCTATGTGCTTTATTTAAATTCGCCGTTTTTACAGTCGGCAAGAACATACATTTCGATGTTTTTCTAAGATTTCCATATCAACTCATGCGGTTTTAAATAAACATAAGCTTTTTGTTTGCTAACCACCATCGGCAGTGCTCTTGATCACTCGACCACTAACTTTGTTTTTTCCTCCTTATTGATAAAAACTTCTTTCTTTAAAAAAATGTAGTCAGAAAATATCAGCCAACCAAGCTCGGTGATTCTCGAGAAAATAAGGGCAGGAGTTAAAGAAGATAGCAACCGGTAACCGAGCGGTTAGCGTTTCGGACTCGTGGTAATGATTTAATTGATTTTTGATTTATCTTTCAATCAGTTTATATTAAAACGTCAGAGTTCGCTGGAGCAAGACCACATAAATGAACAAAAATGTTCCACGTAAAATCCGAATATTGTAAACTGACTACACGACGACGTGTACAACGCTATTACAGTTTCAAAGATTTCTAGTTCGCGGTGACAATTAGATGCAAATGCATCCAATAATTTAGTTACCGATAAAGCGCTTTTGATGAGAGAAATACGGTTAGATCACAAAGTGTATCACGAGCGTAACGGTATTTCGCATTTCAAAGAGTTTAAAAAATTCTAATTAGAAATCCGGTTTAAAAAATTATCAATCGTAATTATCGAGGAAAACCACACTTTAATTAACAATTAAGTTAAGTATATAAGTATGCTGTAGCGCGATTAACTAAGTGCTAACTACTTAGCGAAGCCTAAATATGAGTCTTAAAATAAAGGGGTCCATACAATAAAGTATTTAATCCAGTTTTTTTTATTACATATTATTTTATACTGCTTAACCCACAATTAATAATTTAATCATTGTCATTAATTAACCAAAAAACTATTAAATATTCAAGTTAAAAGCCGTAGAACTTTTGGACAGTTTACCGTAAATTATAGATGATATTTTAAGTTATAATCCGACGTGCCAATGTAGGGAACATAAATTTCAATATAATCATTAAATAAAACTACCTAAGAGTTAATAGAAAATTTAGTGCCACATAAATTTAAAATCAGGACTCGCTCTAATTTTTATAACAAAGGTAAAACAAATAATAATTAAAGCAGCATTGTTGTTAAAACAAAACTATTGTATCTTGAAATTAGGTAGCCAGCAACTCTCAGATTAAACTTTTGTGAGCTTTTATTTATTGAGAACTATTTGGGCTAATGATTCTCATTTAAGTCGGAAAAGAATATAAATGATTCAGAAGGAAGTAGGAAACGAAGAAGATTGATAAAAATGGTTGGATCATTTACTTATTTTACACGTTCTTTGTGGTAATTACTAATTATACGGTTCTTTTTACGTAACCAAACAAATTAATTTTTTAATTAATTAGCTACATTTTATGAAAAGTGAAAACTCGAGTAGTTGTACAATAATTAATCTCTGTGTTTTAAAAACCAAGATTAATTAATTTATTAAATGGAAAAACCACATTGAAGAAGTAATTAATTAGGCAATTATAACAAAATTAAATCGCACGTAAAAATGGTATATTTGATATTGATTATTTGCAGTAATAATTGGCAGGTTGTCTACTTCGATAATCATCAATTTAAGTTATAGCATTTGATTGATCGCTTAAAAATTCACTTCACAATAATATGGAGTGGTAAAAAAATAAATAGTAATTGATTATTTGCTTCGTTTTAAATATTGCGAAAAAATATAAAACTATTAATCATAATTTTATATCATTCAGAAAATTTACGATATTCAGGTGGACACCTAATTAAACAAAAATAAATTATTGCTGCATAAACGAGGGTAGCTTCTTCGTGATTTATTGCATATTTTTTAAAGGGTGGTGTACCGCCTCGGCACGTCTAAATGAAGAAACTAGAGGTTATTATGCAAGTACTATAATTAGTTGCACGTCAAACTTCCGTCTTAACAGTTTATTTGATTTCAGTATTTAGTCGAGATTATATTAATTACGTAATTAAATTTTACAACTTAATTTGATATAACTGTTCAGTGAAATATATGGTCGGTTTAATATAGAATTTTAAGTAAACAAATCATTAATAATACACTGAAATTTAAATTTTGGGCTTTCCTTCCATTTTCCATACCTAATTTTGATTTTTATTTTGCGGTATACCATTTGACGGAAAGCGACTCAACACCGCTTCACCTGGTTTTTCTCTGAAAATTTAAATCTATTAAATCACGTAAATAAGAGTAGAAAATGTATTGACATAAGTTTTAATATCTGGTGGTGAAGCCAACGAAATACCCTCAGGGTTTTCATTTCGTCCTTTGTATAAATAGCGGTCTTTGAGTTCGGAATACTGTAGCAATTATAATTGTTCGATATATTAGGTATTTGTCGAACTAATACCCTAATTATCCAATAAGTTTAACATTACACTTAGATTTTAGTTAATTAAGCAATTAAGTAGTGTTGATTAATTGCAGCTGTGGAAACTGGAGATAGATATCAAGCAAAATACCTCAATTGGCTTTAATATTATGCTAATCCAAAAATAATATTAAAAACAAATAAACAAAAGTGTTTGTTTATTCAAGCTGCTTTTATAAATAATTTACCTAGTTTAAATAAAAAAGGACCCAGATGTTTCAATATCCTACATGAATATATTCATGATAATCAACAACTAAATCCTTAGTGGTTGTTTGCTGAACATTTTAGAGCGTTCAACGATATTCAAATTACCTTAAATACACACCCCTTAAACAAATTAGCTCCCAAGTTTAAAAAATACAAAGCTTACAACTTCATTCTACTTACGAAATAAAAAAATCTATTACACCGCTAACTGGCAATGGAAACAAAAAAATATACCCACGTCGCGACGCCGTCGCCTACATTACAACTTTTTATAAAAGAAAACTTGAAATCTGTGTTCCTTGGAGAAATTATACTAACTTAATGTAATCGTTCCAAATAATAGCTTCGATGATTATCTGAGGTGTGAGCTATCTACGATAAATCAATGACGAATAATCCATTCTTGCGCGTCGTATAAATTATTGTATGGTAACAGTTACTTTTTACTATTTTGACGAAATAAAACTTTAAGTTAATTAAGGTAGCTAACGAGATATGTTTGATATTATAATAATTAATAATGCTCTTGCTTTACAAATTGAACATTGCAAACCAAGTTAAACTAGTTCGCCATTATCTAATTTATTTATCCATTATGCTGTGGAAATGTTAAATTTTCTCAAATAATGGTAACTTACAAATTTTTTTGGTTCATAAAATTTATAATAATTACTTATTATTATAGAAAGGTTTCATGTTTCATCGGAAGATTTCAGATAAACAGAATTTAATAAACTGTCCAAATAAAGTTATTTCGCTGCTCTACCCTATCCAGTTTTGTTTTTAGAACATTTTTAATGGCCTTTCCTGAGGGTTGTAATATCAGAAGCCGACAAAATTTAAACTTTAGTTTTTATATTCAGATTTTCTTAGATGTGCCGGAAAGTTTATAATAATAATGCTGATCGTGCGGCCTTTGGGCTGCACAAACTAATTAAAATTTAAGAATACCAGCCAATGGAAATGTTAAATGATTGACCTAACGAAGTGAACCGAACAAAAATTGCTATATAAATTTAAAATGTTTATCCAACATAAATGCATGTATGTATGTAGTTAACAATATAAAATCGTTGATAATAGTTTATTATGCAGATAACAAAGGACTTATATGCATTTTTAATCCTGAATATGAAGTTTATTTGTCCGAGCTTTAGTTAGGGCAATTAATCACACGAGGGATTAAAGCACTTTCGTCCTGTGTTATATATTATTTTATGCACTCCCGGTAATATTAGATTTACAAAGAGTACCAACTAGAATACCAACTTTATTTTTAAACTCAGCTTGCGGAATGGTGCAAAAATTAAAGAGTTTTAAGATTAGTTTTTTTGCAGATCCGACCACCGGCCATCATTAATATTTACGTTAACTAGGTAAATATAAATTAGAATTATAAATATAAAAACAATTTAAGATCTTGAAAAATACGAGCATTTTAAGGAAAAACTTTTTAAACTGAAGAATTTTCTTTTTAAAAAGTTAAAGAAATTTAAAATTTTATTAGTTTTGTTGAAGTTATCATTTTTTGAGTGATTCGCGCTGCAAACTTTTTTGTTAGCGCACCAGCGCTCGCCAAGGCTTAATGTTGTGATACTGTGTATATTTTAAAAGTGTAAAATAACAAAATTTTGAATAATATAGTGGAAGGTACAGTGAATTTGATTTGTCGAATTTTGTAGCTTTTGCAAAAAGTTTCATTAAATCTATCAACCGCAAGGAATAAAAGCTTCCACTGGCTAAATAATCAAAATTAAAGTTTGAATAACGTTTGATTATAGTCGGTAGTAAATACTTTAATCGAAATTTGTAATTATGTCTTTTGTAAAACAACGACAATGTTTGCAATGTGTTATCGACACTAAATAGATTGAACATTTTGAATAACAATAGTGTTACATAGCTGACATTCTCAAGTCCGATAACATAATTATTATACAGGTTGATCATGCAATTCGATCTTCATTTTATTTGTGATGGGAAAATTTCATTATGTCGTAGTCGGGCAATAATAAAACACTGAGCATGTTTATACACAAAAGGTCTTGAAAGGTATGTACAAGGCAAAATGAACATGCTTTGTGAAGCCGAAATTAAATTTACAATAACAAAAAATTCAAATTTTGTTAGGAAAATTCGGAAGAGCATTTAGAAATTTCATAGCTTAATTTTTTTTCTTATATTTTTAATTTGCACTGCGCTCTCAGCTATTTAACGAGTTTAACACGAGAACTGTTATTATAAATTCTATTTTTGAAGTTCATTAAAATTTTAGCAACAAAAAAAACTTGATTATTTTTTGGGAAATGTCTGGAAAATTACACGAGTTACCTGTACATATGGGTATGTTCGTAAGGTAACCATAGGCAACACGCGCCATCCACTTGCCTCCGGTTACCTTGGATACGATGTACCATGCTTTCTCTCTTTATTGCATTGATTGAACGACGCTGCGTGACGTCACGGCGTCGGCAGAAATGCAGTATTGATAGTTTTCTAAAACACGTCACGAATATCATTTGTGATTCTGATAACGTTCAAATATGTGTTACCTCTTCACTCAAGAGGAACACGACTGACTGTATTTTACTATTCTTCACTGAATATCACAATCAACTTTCACGAGTCCTCGTCGATATTTATCAATGACAGACAACTTTAATTTTTTTTTTTTAATTTCAAGATGTCATATTAATTTTTAATTCTACTCCTTTTGTTGTATGCGCTAATCAATCACAAACTCTGCATTATTAATGCTTTAATGCATTTTATCGAAGAGGGAATAAAAATATTATTTATTTAGTTTACAGAACAAAAGGTAATTTGTAAATGTAAAAGCTACAATAACATGAAAATAAAGCATTCATTTTTATTAAAAATAGTGTTTAGAACCGCCCGGTCACTTCCGTTGGTAGGTAACTACTGATCACTTGTACGCACTAGTGCGTAAAAGAGGTCATTTCGAAACTGAAATGTGATTAAAAAAAACTACTTTCTTTGAACTATAAAAGACCTGTAGGTCAAGATGTACTACGAATCTGGAGAGTTTCCTTTATCGCAGCTTAATGGTTTAAAGCTCATGATGTGAAAATAGTTCCACGAAGGGGAGATGAGCTTTTACTATACTATCCGCTTACATTACTTGACGGCTTTGGAAAAATGAAGTTAACATGGACAGATGTTGTAGTTTTAACTAGTTTAATTTCAGTGCAAACTCTAAAATACAAATTTATTTTTTTGAAAAGTATACGTTTAGTTCATTGTAATCCAGTTTAAGGTTTAACGCAATCCTATATTATTTAAAAATGTCTATTCAGGATCCATGACCTCACTAACTTATTTAAGCAACCAATTATTATTTAAAATGCTATGATAAACTGACAAAGTATAAAGGAAGGGTTTTTGCTATACCTATAGGTCTAGTTTAAATTATAAAGAGGTCTTGGAAATCAATATTTCAGCTTTGTTTCACCTCCCATAGTTTGAATCACTGACGAGTAAATTACAAACTTAGTAGTATAGGATAAAGTTTTGATTATCTACTTTAGTCGCATAAACCTATACATACAACGCTGCAACTTTTCCGAAGAAAATTTATTTTTATTTTAATAATAATGATAACAACCTTTTTAATTTAAATTTTTACAATTATTTGTAAATTGCATTAAAAAAGTAATAAAGCTGTTTATTTTATAGTATGATGTTCGTTAAAAAAGTTATAATGAGATATACATATGTATATTGCAGTGATTTTTCTCTTTCTAATGATGATTAACGCTATGTTTTATTTCTATCAAAATGTGCAATTATTATCTAGAACTGAACTTGTCTCTTAAAACTTCCAACCTTGGAATTCAAAAGTAATTAAATAAAAACACACCACTCCGACATACAACTCTTTACATCTCCATCAAGTTCAAGCAGGCTCGATAGAAAAAACACAGCAATATATATAATGAATTCTGGGGTGACTGCCCTGAGCATTTTATTGCTGAAAGATCTTAGAAGTATAAGTAATCGTGAAAATACAAAATCATAGTGTAAACTCGTGTGCGACCAATTTTACAGTCAATGTTAAATTGATCAGATGAAATTGCAAATAATAAGGATGTGTTCCATTAGAATCTTAAAACGCTCTCAGTACTGTGTTGACACTTTAACGTACAGTCGCTTAGTGATAAATTTGCAAGAAATTTAAATTTTATTTACATATAATACCAATTTACAATTTTTATATCTCATCGGAGATTTAGGAAATAAACAGCGTAGGGTAAAAGTGAATTTTCACTTAGGTTAAAGGCGAGATTCTACTTAATACTTTCGGCAGGTTTAGTTTACGTATTGTTTACCCAGACGTTCTCAAACTCCAGTTAAAAAGATTTTTATAGAACAAAAGTTTTCACGATTCAAAGAGTCCTTCTCTCTTCTTAATTATTTCATGCAAATTCTTGATTTGGAAACGATCGATGATAAGTTTGGAGTTCAGAACAATTTCATTTCGTTACTTGGTTTTGGAAAAAACAAATACTGAAAGTTGAGTTAAATTTTGTTGAAAATCAAAAACGACGAATTATGTTTCAATCAACGCCAACGTCTGAACTCTTAATTAATTTTTCTTTGGAAATTAATCATTGATTAACCCAAATTGGAATACCTACATCGGATTTTTAAAAATATTCATTCCGTTTTTTTATCGAAAGGATTTGTTCATTTGGAATACCTAATATTCCGTGTAGGATTGCTCTATAGTTACGAAATCCGTATAGAAAGTAAACATCTGTGAGTTTTCTATTTGAACGTTTCAAAGGAATCGTTTTTAACACAAGTAAAAACAAACCCTTTTTTGATTCGCTCGATTTGCCACAATCACTACACGTCACTTTACTACCCTCCAGTTTACAACAAATATATTTGGACTTGGAAAACTTGAGAGCTTTAAAGTAAGTGCACCAGATATGATTGCATGCATGTGCAGTGATTTTATTTTTAACGTCGCCCAAAATAAAAAAGTAATTTGAAGAAAACTCTTAAAATTATCGTTATGGTGATATTGATTTAATTTCAAACTCTGCCTACTTTTTCCTTGTGAGGCTACTCGATACATCCGCTGTAGTTTCAATTTTGCTGATGAAGCTATTCAATGCCAATATTGAGCAATGTGGTGTAGGCTATTCATATTTCACAACAACTAATTATTAAAACTTTTACCGAAATCCTCGTCAGCGAATATAATGCATATTTTTGGCGAAATTTTAGGATTTGCGTTGAAAGGTTTCGTTGTCGACTATAACTGCATGTTTTGAAGCGTTTTGCAAAATCAACTCTTTCCGTTAATGTATTCTCTCTTGCATCAGCAATGAGATTAATAAAAGAAAAAGTTATTTCTGAAATTGCTTCCTTCGGATTCTCGAATTGCGAAATGTTCCTTGTACGTCTGTTTTTATGTCAAAAAGTCGGAAAACTTGCTGGTTAATTGTTTAAGTGAATAATTTCGGGCCCATTATTTCCCAATCAAATTTACTTAGTTTGAATTTTAGATAAGATTTGTATAAACGGTTCTGAGAGTAGAGATACAAAATTAGTATAATAACTCTTGTTATTTAATATTTAATTAATAAAGGGGAGCGAATCGTAAATGTGAAATATTCCAGAAGTTGGAAAATTATAAACTCGTGACATTAAACGTCTCGCGTCTAGTTTTAGTTATTTTATTACAACTTTAGTGTAATTAGGAAGAGGTAATATAAAATTTTGGAGTGGATAAAATTTTCGAGTTCCAGAGATCTTCCGGCAGCGAGACTCAAAGTTAATTCTTTAATAAAATTAAGCTTAAGACAACGTTTCTCCAGATAACCTACAACGTGAGCACCGAATAAGAGGAATACCTAAAATAATGGGAAGATTCATCAACTTGAAAGCTTGACAGCTTTTGCGTCAACCACTAGTATCTCTTGTCAACCAAACTAATAAGATTCCATCTTAAATACAAAACATCTCGAACGTTACTCTTAGATACAATAATCTGTCACTATAGATATTTTGCCTCAATTGTTTAATAATACAATTCGCAAAATTCTATTCTGTTCCCAAATTTATTATTTCTCAAAGTTTTGCATTAGCTTCCATTCCATTTCCGAGTGACGTATGATAATTTAAAATAAATTAGAAATATTGTAACTGTCAATTGCACGCAATCAATGAAAGAAACTTTTATTAACTTTGTTAAATATTAATAATTGATATATCTATATTATATAGGTAAAGCTTTTCAATCAAACTCTCTATCGCGCTTTGCACCTGACAGCACGCAGAAAAAAAATAATTACGAGCATTTTCCAAACCGATACATATCAATTGATAAAAAATAATTCTAATTCCAACCAATTTTTCTTAACTTTCCAATTCGGCAACATGTTGTTAATGTTTCGCCATTATTATTTCTATTATCGAATTTCAATAATCTCTTTGTATGAAGACATTTGCTACACGTTAAATTTTGTAAAAGGTTAAACGTCGAAGTAAAATTATGAGGCCTGCTTAAGCTTCGAACAGATAATTCTGTTAAGCCATTTACATTTTGATGAGTTTGAAGTTTCTTTTGTCTCCTACGAGTTCTGCTGCGAACGCGCCCATGACATTCATATTGAAATTGCCTTAGTCGAGTTTGTTTATAGCAAACTTTACTCTAATTGTGATATACATTTTATATTAGAACCAAATAAAAGTCATTTATTTTTTAAATAAATGTGAATCCGATGTTATAATTCCAGTTAGAATAGAATAAAAGAAGCAGTCAACATTGGAAGAAGCTTTTCTGGTTTGCATGTCTCTTTGATGTTAACTCATATTTTTACTAAACTTCCAACCGGAATAATTTGGAAATTCCACATGAGCAGCAAAGGGTTTTAATTCTAAGGTCTGTACAACCGGATTCTTAGCTGACTATTAACGCGTAAAAGTATTTTTACTTATGATGCATGTGTCATATTGTTACTTTATTACTAACATTATAAGTTTTAATGATCACTGTTTTGTACATTGTCGGATTAATTTTATGTGACAACTTTTTGTAGCTCCCTGCTGGTCGCAATCCTACTTCTATCCAACTGTCACTCTAATGTTTATCTCTTATTGTTTCTAGCTACTTATCATTCCCAGGAAACAAAATTGTTTACCTCTTCAAAACTATATTGTTTAATGTTCTCCAACATATGTGATACAATACCGAAATACCTTCCTAGTCTAAACTAATTCTATCAATCTATTTCTGTGCATATCGTTTTATTTTTGTTACTATGAATTAGCCAGAAGCATCTCGGTGAACTCTTCTTTCGATCTAGCTAATATAGCCAGATTATCCGAATACACAGTTATTTGCTTATTATTAAAATTGATTGTTAATTAAAAAAGTTTCAATCCTTTGCTCATCAAACCGAAAATTTCATTCAATATGATTCAATTTCCTGTATTTCTAGTTTAATTTTAATCAATTTTATTTTGTATAATAAACTCCTATTGACTCGTGCCCGAAGCTATCTCGATAATACCTGTAACAGTTTTTCAACTTTTTCATTTAATTTCTGAAAAATATTCCATTGTCTGTTTTAAATAAGATTATTTTGGAATAATCAAAATTTTTACGGTGTTACTGAACTGCATTCAATCGAACCTGCTTATAAACGTATTTTTATTCAATTGGATAGTTGTGCGGCCTAAAGGCCGCACTATGCGTTGCGTAGGGAAAAATAGACGTTAAACAGAATTTTGTAAATTTTCAGCATGTGCTTTTAATGTTAACTAAATTAACTGTTTATAAAAACCTAATATAAATAAAATTGATTTTCGATTTGATATGAAATTTAATATGGAAATATCATTGGAAACATAAACAAGCAGTTTAATACAAATATAATTTTAAAATAATGTTAAGAGGACCAACAATAACAATATCGAATGAAATTTACCAATCATAATCATAGGTTTAATTTTAAATTAAATATTTGACAATCCGTAGCTGTGTTCTCTTGAACTTTTGAAGAATGTAAGATTGATATAGCGAAAAGTAATTTAATATTTAGATATGATAAGAATTAAATTGTATGGGACCCTTAATAAAGTATTTTCCTTAGAACCCTTTCAGTGAATGTTTCTGTTTACAAAACGTCCAACCTCGCACAATTGTAATTGTTATGAAAATGTTGAAACCTAATGAGAATAATATGAAAGCAATTTTTGAGTTCCATCCTAAATATTTTCGTATTGTTCGTTACACAATGTAATATTACTTTATTATGTGGTCAGATTATATTTAATATATCATCCCTTTTTATTTTACAGCAAGAATAATATTGTATCCCTTTGTTTACTTGTACTTTTCCTTTGGGTAAACAATTAAACATATTTGTCCAATTTCTTTTTGTTTTTAATTGTCACATTTCTCATTGCCATGTTTTCGTAATTCTTAAATCTTTTCGCTTAATTTGTTAATGATATTAGTGTCGTCAGGTTAATCGTAGTAATCTATAAACACATTTTTTAATTAAAAGTGGGTTTTTAAATCTGTTCTTTCAGAAGTTTCTAATTAAACGTAGACATTGAAAACTGAGGCTGAAAAAGATAAGAACACGAAACTAAGTGTAAAGTTTATCGTAAGGGAACATTTTCTCATCGATTTTCCAAAAATTTGTTAATAGAAAACATAAATTTTCATTTTAATACATTTTTAGCAGCACATCTTTTCATAATATGAAAACTGTCGATAGTGCTATTTCCGCAATTTATACTGTCGAAACTATTACAAACTTTACTATGGGAGGATTGAAAGCATATAACGTCCTTCGAGATTTAAATCGTGTCTGAAACAAGGGCGGGGGCGGGAGGCCTTTTAAATATGTGCCGAAGAAGCAATTTTAAGTTTTTCACCGACTTTAAAAGTTTTCGGTTAAAAAAGAATTTATATTGTTCCATAAGCGCGAGGTCACTTTTTATTTTAAGGAAAATGTAATATATAAAAACAAAAAGTCGGCTTATCATTTATGAAAACCACTGATTCGTAAGCATAACCGAAATATAAATTATTTTTATATAAATCTACTGAAAACATGGTAACAAACAAGATTTTCTTCTGAACATGATGTATTGAAATACTCTATAATTGGCAACCTACGGTAACATCCAATTTGGGAGTTACGTTAACATACCATTGTTCCCTAAATTCCGGTAAAGTTTATTATATCCTCGAAATAAAATTGAATAATTCAACTGCTTCCTGAAACTATTAATGCAATTTACATGATTTTCGTGTTTCACTTTAACGAAATATAAGGTGTTAGGAAATTTTCGGAAAGCCATTTGAAAATTGCCAAAAAATTATATGGTTTTTTGGGAGACCGATAAATTTTTACACAGCACGTCGCCGTCGGCGTCGGTCGCTTTTGGTATATATTATACTTAATATTTCGTTTCTTATGTTTATTACAAGAATTGCTGATCTACACAGGTTGCCTTTAAGGACAACTTTTGTCATTAGTTAAAAAAAGGAATCACTTTCAATTTATACGACTGAATTTTTCTGACATTAATTTTGCAATATATTTTTTGTATTCATCTGTCAATTTCTTCAGCAGCTTTCACAAATTTTTCTGAATATGAAATTGTGTTTAACCTTTTAGACCTATCAAATCGATTTTGGTTTGATATTTAGATTCTAGCTTACAGAATTTATTTCTGACTCTGCAGAGTGACAAACGTAAGCGACTGCAGATAAATGGTTTACAGGGTGATTCACAAAGACTGACAGGTACTAAGATTAGAAAGCATATTCCTTTCTGGCACATTGGATTTCTTCTACCCTTAAATCCTTCTTACATTTCTAAATTTTGAACTTAAACAAACACACTGTAAATTTACTGTTTGTTCTATTTTTTCTAATTCATTTGATGAAAGCCAACTCTGAGTCCATCTCTTGCATGGTTGCTCGGGTTATCGTTTACCTTAGGTAGTTTATTTTTCCGAACTACATTTCTAAATGTTGTATTTTCCATTTTGAATTCCGTCTTCGGTCTTATTGATTCAATATACAGTTCATTCATTATTCAGTTAAACAGGAATGAACTCAAGAAGTGTCTCTGTTTGATACTGTCATTGACTTTAATTGCATCGGTTAAACCTACATAAGTCAATAATTTCGTTAATTTATTTATAGTTATATCTATTTGACACAGGTATCATTAAATGGACTGTTTGTTAATTTGAATATTAACTTAAAATGACGATAACTCGACACTTCAAATAAATCTAGCGAACTAACGCAAACAAATAACCAGATCTTAATGGTATTTCACATAATAATTTCCCATAAAAGATTCCCGTTCAATAGGGTACAATGGCCTCGCACGCTACGCTAAGACAAAACTAAACCGATTTATAAAACGGAGTCTATGTCTAACATCCGAAACAAGAGTTAAACACTTCGACATTTTTTAAAATACTATATCATTCGGCTGGACGGTCAATAAAATTTAAATAAAAATTCTAACCCTAAACTATTAACTGCTATAAACTTGTATAGGGTCGCTCCAATGTAAATTTATCGGAAGTCCAAACTAAGAAATTCCGAGTAGACGGAGATTCGAACCCGAAATTTCCTCTCTATAACTCAATCAAGCATCCCACCAAGCTATCGATTTATCACACATACTCAAATTGCAATATTGCTGGAAGTTCTTGTTTTTCTTTTTACATTTTTACAACTGAAAATTGAAAAAGGTATACTACCTTTTATAGGAATATCGCGTGTAGGTTAATAATAAAACAGTAAAACTTAAGGTACGGTTATTAATTAAATTTTCAATTTTCCTCCCATGCTTGAAATTTTTGAATGTCGTTGAATTTTGTTAAACTTTTTGATTTTGCCAGCGGCTTAAATTAATTTTATATTGTAAATGTAAAAACTTAACAAAGTCGCTGCAATTCATGGTGTTGTATATTTATTTTAAAGTCATACGGAATATTAATATTAATTTATAACATAGCGCGCAGGGACGTACTCGCCCACTGAACATTAGATTTGATTTATTGCTTTAACAAATTAGTAACGAATATAGGTTTATTTAGATTACCTAGCAAAGGAGCGAGGAGAAGATTGATCCACGTCGGAGAAGACTTTGCAGAAAAGCAAGTAGCTATTTTCTAAATGGAATGAAAGCTTAATTAAATTAATTAGCATACCTTGTCGGTAAATTTTGTTTTAATCTAGATGCTTTAGTGTGTTCAACTGGTTTCTAAAAAACTGGAAAATTTATTATTATTATTGGAATATAACCAGTTTTGTGTTCAAATAACGGAGTTAATTTAAATTAACTTTTATGTTGGTAGAAACGGTGCAATAAAATCTGAACAGTGATATATACCAATAAATCGGAAATACTTCAATAAAGGCATAAAAATAATAAATTATTCAAAATTATAAAATATCATTATCGCACTATTAAATGTGACTTTAATAACATAACACAACATTATCGTAATTTATCGTAACTACTATATGTAATGTCAAGATAATTTAAAATAAATGCGCGAGCTGAATGCCAACTTTTACAAAATTAAAGTACCATCATTAAACGTGCCAACACCAAGACAATTTTAAAAGACAATACAGCAATCCATTCGGACACGTTTTTGTCTACCCCACTTTAAAAATAAAGAATTTAACGGAGATTTTTAAGTTATATTCGATTACGAAAAAATACGCGAGCAAATATTACAATATTGATTGGTTGGCATAATAAATTTTGAATTATGGGCGAATTTAAATGGTAACAAAATGATTTTTTTACTCTCACAATGAAAAACGCGAGTAAATCTTGTCTGTCACGGAGAAAATAGGAAATAGTGAATTCTTAAGAGAAAATTGAAAATTTGAGATGAAAATGTGACAGATAAAAATCCTTCATTTCCGGAGCATTGGCTACTTTAACAAGTTTCCACTTTGTTCATCTAAAATCGATTTACTCAAATGTCTATAGTAGTATCACCAAAAACATGATTATTATTCCGTTAGGTGGCTGAACATTTAGTTCAGTTATCGTTTTGTGAACCGCTAAAGGTTTATTGATTTATGCCTTGCTCGATACGGATAACTTCCGCTAGGACGATTGTATCGTATCATATCAACAAACTTCGTATTCCTTCAGTAGTAATTTTGACGACACTAAACTAAATTGCTCTAATCGTCTTTGTCTATTTAACAAATTCAAGCGTAATCCAGCTCTTAATTAAGATTACCTGATGTCTTCTCTTTGTCAAACCTCATATACGGTATAACGTTACGCTTAATAGAGTTCGGATTTATATACGTAATGTAACGTAAATTATGCAAATCGTCACACTTCAATGCAAATTTTGTAGATATGCAATATCGAAAAATTAAAACATTTCGGACCGCAAAACCAATTAAAACCAAAATTTTCGGAACACAAAAATTGGTAACCCTCGTCCGTTCATCGAAATTACTAGCGAGCAGGCTTACCTATCGTGAGTTAGGTAAATCCAGAAAACTTGGAAATTACAAAGTCGTATTTGCTAAAAGAAGCAATAAAACTTCCGAAATTAGAACTTAGGTTGTACATATTTGCATTTTACTTTCTTCCTATACTACAATAATATCTCTAATAGCTTTTGGAATCTTTGTTGCTCGAAATATTTATTTTTGGACGTGTAATATAAAAATCTTTTAGATTATCAATTTTGGAAGTTTGCCTGACAATAACAATACCCATTTCTCTTATTTCTCTACAATGTTCTTAAGATCTCACCTCGTTTCTATTAGTGCACTCTCTTGAATACACATTATATCAAATTTCAGCCTTGCCAACTCTCATTCATTTTAGCTTCCAGTTTATTTTGATTCTGGATTCAATTAATAACTGTGCAGAGCCGTAGCCAAGTATTCTTCGTAAGTTTTAATATTTTAATAAACTGAAAATCGATATTAACTAGTTTATTAATTAAACGTATGCAAATAAAAACTGCCAACACTGCAGGCTACATTTATTAGAGCAGCCGGATAAAATAATTCCGCACTGTGTACACTACAAGAACTCGGGTAATGATCCGAATCAAACAAATAAAAAATGTATAAATGAAATTAATTTAGTTGGAGATGAATGTAAATCCTGTGCAAGAATTTTAAACAAAGAGTTCTTTGTTCGTGCTACCCTGAAAGTTATCCGGGAATGTAGCCAATAAACAATAAAAACGTCAGAGTTTATAGCGACGTTCTTCCTAAATCACTTATGCCCGATTTTTTCACCTCGGGGTATCTGAAGGATATATATAGATCCGTGTCCTATGGATATTTCGAAGTGAAATCCAAGGGCACGTAGTAATTGTAGACTACATTACAATGTCCTCTATTTAATCGGCAGTTTCGAAAAACCTCCGATTGATTCATTTTAGATTACCAATCTAAAAAAATTGAAAAGCTACTGAAAAGTCACAATTCGACATCAGCTATAATCGATTAAAATCACGCAGAAAATGATGCAATATTGCAATCTTAACCATATGGTTAAAATCGCTTTCAGAACATTTGTTTTTCCGGCCGAATTTCCCTAAGGCTGCACGAAAACCTTCGTGCAATCGTAAGTGAAAAAACCTATTTCCTAGGCACAATCCTCGCCCGAAGCGCCATTCTCCTAGTGCCTTTAAATCCGAGAGTGAGTTCACTTTGAAACCGGAAAAATCCGGAGGATGTAATGGTGACCCCGGGATCTTACGATCGTAGTTAGCAACTGTACACACTGAGCCATAATTCGAGACAACCACATATTATTATTATGACAAAAATATTGGTATTTTATAATAATTTCGTACATACAAACTTGGTTTAAAATTGAAAAGATTAAAACTGTTTTAATTTTTTGCAGACGCAGCGTTGCGCGATGGTCCACAATTATAACTCAGTTTTTGTGGTTTTTGTGCATATTCTATATAAATATACTCCAATGAAAAAAAATTAACCTCGTGCTTATTTTATAATATTCAACGTCAGCTGGAAAATATTATAAATTTCGGTTAATATTCAATATTTTGGTTGTAAATTTTAAATCATCGAGAATTATGAAACATTTCGCGTAAGTTGTGCTTTTTAGAAACATCCCGAATGTAAAACCGAGAAGTTAATATTCGTGCTTTGAATTTAATATTTTTATTATAGTTTTATTAAGGATCAAGCATATTTACAGGAATAATTTTAGTTTTAGTAGTTACATCTATGTTAACTGAGTGGACTGCATTTTCGTTAATAATAATTTAACCAAATTCGAGAAATAAGTGCATCTGGTAGTCTGAATAGCAATTAGAATATTGTTCAAACATAATGGAATAGAAATTGAATTCTTTGTAACAGAAAGAAAATTATAAACAATCCATTTAGGTTATTGTGCAAACTATGGAACTTGTTTCCTAAGTTTCCATTCAAATTACCAATTGATAAGGTTCGCATTTAAATGAGGACAAAATAAACAAAAAATTACTAAATTTGTCATTGTTTAAATATGTAAATAGGTATATAGAGAAACTTGTATGTAAACTTGTAGCAGTAATATTTTGTTTACAATGTAGAAGTCCTTATCCTACTGGTTCGTTCTGTTTATTTAGAGTCTTAGCAAATTTGTTGTAGAAAAGCGATGTTCACAAGAAAAACATTAAATTGATTACTTTGCTAGTGAGCATCAGATTGATCGTGAGAACTTGTACGTGTTTGCAAATCTTTGACCGCAAAAGTGTTCATAATTCAATTTATAGGTTTGAAGATAATGTGATTTTTGTAAACGCTTCAATTTTTAGCTCTTTTTCTCCATTACTTTCAATTTAATAAACGATCGACTTTTATCCACTTTAGATTTTCAAGATAACCCAAAGCTTCAAGGGACACGCTTTATTTATTAACTAAACACAATTTCAGCCTACACAATTAAGAAAAAATTGCACAATGCTCTGAACCAAAATTTTAAAATTATGCAAACCTACCGACGCGACGGCACGTTTAAAAATTACAAAATTAGGTTTCATCAAAATAATTAATTTCTTTTTAAAAAATTGGTGAGAATATAAAACTTTGTAATTAACAAACTTTACACTTTGTTTGGACAGTTTAGTTTGACTGAATCGTTATTTCAAGCTTCCAAGTTTTATGTGTTAGTGAAGTGTTTCGAGAAATAAATTATTCGACTATTAAATACAAATTAAAAATTAAATGCGAATTTAGCGTAATTTAAACATATTTTCAATTTGATCCTGTTTCAGACTGGCGATAATCAAAGTTAAATTAAAAATTCCTTTCCACTATTTTGTTAAAACTTTAAATTTTTGGGGTAATAATTGCACAGAGAATGCAATGTTTTCTGAATAATTTTTTTAATTAAATTAATCATTTAATTACAAAAAAAAATATTGCTGCATTGAAAGTTATTCCACACTGTATAACATTAGTGAGCATTGAATTTTAGAAAATTTAATTAATTAATAATTTAGTTAAATTTAATTCAAAGGATATAACTTTGTGACAAACTTTAAATGATTAAGTTTACAGTATTTTATTATAAACCACATTAATTTATTTTAATTTATTTTAAAGTTTAATCTTGTATTTTACATTAAGCTATACGTAAAAGTTTGCAGTATTATGCTCATACAAGAACCTTTTTACAATTTCTGGAACAATTTAATTACCGAATTACATTAAATTTATTATAAACAAAAAATAGAATAGTATTTCGTTTCCTCCATTGTGCTAATTAAAAAAATATTTTTCATTTGAATTTGTTATTTTCTTCTAAACGAGTTTAGTCGTTACATGACTGTGAAATTGCGTGTAAAATTGTATGCCAATTATTTTAGAGCCTTTATACTTTCACTTATTTTTTATACTTACGTATCCAAATTATTTTTATCAATTATTGTACAATATGCCGTTTTATATTTTTTGTTATTTTTATCTGTTTAAAATTTAATTAAATTATTAAAATACAGCATTGCAGTTGTTATTTCAAAATGTAAAATTTCAGATAAATTTTAGTCAAAAGATTTTTTTTAATTTTTATAATTTAAATGTATAATTCAATTTCTCCCTTTATCATACGCCCCGGGAAATCCGACGGTAGGAAATATTCAATAAAAGATTTTAGATAAAAAAAAAGAGTGTCTTGCACACCTCCATCCATCAGTTTCAAAACACCCAAATGAAGTCTGTACTGCAGGGTATTTCATGCCCCCCAGACGCCCCCAGCTTCACAAAGCAAAACTTGAATATTTTTTTATTCATACAATTAAATAAAATTCTGACATTTATAAATGCGCAATATTAATACTATTAACACTGGAATATGCAATAAATGTATGTTTTGACGCAAAAAATTACAATGAACTTTTTATACTGTTTTTCGAGAAAACAAGTTTAATAATAATTAAACAGTATATTTAAATTGAGTTTTAATAATATAACCAATTAATTTTAAAGAAACACAAAGTAATATACAGTCGAAAGGGAGTATATTGTTCTTACACAATAAAATAAATAAGAATATTTTCTAAATAAGTATTGCTTCTGCGTTAACTTAACTTAATAATAATTTTAAATATCTAAATGATATGTTCAAGAAAATATAATTAAAATTGCATATTTCTCTTGAAAAAGAAATTTAATTTTAGTTACCTACCCTATGATGGTTTATTTCTAAAAACAAAACCTAATAAAATTTAATTACAAAATATAGGGTACAAAAACATACTTTTATGTACTTAGTATATAAAATAGAAACTTGTATGTAAACTTTTCAATACAAAAACCTTAAAATAAAAAAACTATTCTGGCAAGATATTACAAAAACCTCGAACTTAATACAACAACTAAACTAAACACTCCATTTTGTACAAAAAACCAAATACAACATAATAAAATTTTATTAAAAGAACTCGAAATTTTTTTTCAAAAAGGAACGTTAGGAAATATTTAAAATAAATAACCGGTTCTTAATATATTGCTAGTTTTTAATAACAACTGAAATGTCTTGAAGATGGAAGTTCAATTGTCTGTCATCCCCCCCCTCCCACAGCTGTGCTAATTAAGATATTTGGAATATCAGATCCGCTAACCTCTTGGGAGTTTTCGAAAGTCTGTTATAATTAAAAAAATTAGAAGATCGCACTACTGCATTATTAAAAGTTAAAAAATTAAGCCATGATCAAACAGAAAACCTTAAGGATGGTATTAGCGATGTTATATCATGAAATGGAGATATTTAATAAATTCTCTTAATATACAACAAAACACAAATCGCTTTAGGATAATCTGATTTCCACAGATTGGCTTTAGTTGAATGGAACAAATTAAATAAATTCAATTTATTTGCTCATAATTAACTTGACGAGGTAATATGTGGCAATTAAAATTTTTGCAATATAGGAACAATCATTTTATTAATGTAATTTGAATGTTACATTACCGAAAGGGTTAAAAACTAAGAATTCTATGAACTTCCCAATGTCGATGACCTATAAAGCGTGTCTGTATTCTTTCTTAAACTTCTTACTATCCCAAGTTTTTCATGTGTGTCGTGAACTTTCTTTATGATCTCGTTAACTATTTACCATCCTGTGCAATATTAATGAATCACGCGGTCCTTGCCATTATTTATGCATCAAATTTCTACATTTTACGCAATTTTACCTGCTAATAGTTCTTAATTTTTTCTAAACGCACCACTGCATAAAATAACTGGGTTTCTACAGCTCACAGTGTCTTGGAGAAAAATTTGAAAAGTCCAAGGAAATGCTGTTATAATTTTTCACATTTTATTTTTACCAAAATGTTTTATGTAACCTTATAAAAATTTTACAATGTCGTTTGTAAGAAGGTATGCTTTATCGAATACTGTAATAAAAAATTGTGGTTGTCTTTTAGATAAATGTCGAAGACGTCACACAAATTGCTGTAAAAGTTACACTTTCGTGATAACCCCAATACGTATTCACTGATAGCTAATGAGGTTTCATATTTTATCAGTTCCACAATTTTTGTTTTACAAAAATTATTCCTGGGGGCTTTTACAACAAAATCGCTTCCATTATAACGGGAAATTTAGAATATTTTAAATTTGTTCGTTCAGTATTTTGAAAAAGCAATTTATACAATTTAATATTTGATTATTATATATTTCATAACAAATTATCCAGCAGTAGGTAATTGCCTACAAAAGTCCGCATTTAAACAATCCGGATTTTCATTCGCGGCTTTTGGCGGTTTTTTCGTTACACTTCGAAATCCGAAACAATTTCCAATCGTGTGTATTAATTCGGTAAAATTTATTTAGAATTTGAATTTAAACTGCACAAAATATTTCAAAGGTCAATAATATTACATTATTTGCAACAATCCAACAATAAAATTATTTTGTAGAATTTAAAGTAAATGTGAATAATTGTTATAAAATATTCAATATATTAACAGATATTTCAATTTATTATTATTTTACTGTAAACACGGAATATTGTTTGCAATAATTAGAAAATCAAAAGTTACATAATTATTTCATTATAGAACATTGTTCCATAATAAAATAATTATTATTCCTGCTATTGTTTCATTTGATTAGTTTTACAAAAGGGATATACTGCCTATAATACATATTATATTACAAAAAAATTATTATTGTACTGATAAATTTTCTCACGCCATATACTATGTGTATTGCTATGACTTACCCAATATACTGGGGTTCGAAAATAAGCAAACTTGGAATGGCATTGTTATGCTACTATTGGATACTTTCTGTGTTTAATTTAAAACTTTTGAACAAAAATATAACAATTTACTTCAGAATGTGGTCAAATGCCTTAGCTATTACAAAAGTAATATGCAATCTGAAAATTCACTGCAAGATTACGTTCAGAAATGTATACAATGCTTGCACAACTACAAAGAGCTTGAATTGTGAAACATTGCATTGGCAGTGTTTCTATTTGTTTATAATTCATTTTGAAAAATATTTAACAAGATATTTTCAACAACATTGTAAAATGATAAATAAATCGTTGTAAATTAAGCCGTATTGTTTTAAATTTAAAATTGATAAAAGGGTAAACTACTAAATACTGGTAATGGAATAAATTATCAACAAACGTATGGTAAAGTGAATTTTATTTAAAAATAAATTACCTTCTCGATAATTTGAAATCTATTTGGTTTCGGTATTTGTAACTAATTATAGTACCTACGAACCAAGTTGTTTCAATGAAAACTATTAGACAGTAGGAAAATGGATTTGACATTTTCATTATAACTAAAAGGGTGGTTACAATAATCGAGGTAATTCCTTTGTTGGAATATTTCATAAAGAAAATTTAGTTTGATTTATAGTTTATAAATACATCAAATAAATACCTCAATTTATGCTGGTATTATTGGAAATATCGAATTCAAAGCTGACGCTGTAATTGGCTACTCTAAACATGGTGAATACACCGAAAGCTTATGAGTTTTGAAAGCTTAATAGATATTTTTAATTTTAAATAGAAAAAGCAAATTAAATTTCCTACATGGCCGCAATTTATAAGAATTGACTTTTTATCTGTAACAATACACTGATCCTCTTTGTGAAAAATATTCCTGAAACGTATCGATTTTCATTTTGAAAGTTTTCCTGTTAAGACCATAAATGCAACATTTAAGGTTTCCTGTGACAATAGTGACAGCTGTGACATGCACATTGCAAACTCCTGTCTAGCTTGAGATATCCTTCCCGATTTACGAAACTCTTTCCCCGAGCGACCCAAATTATTTATGTTATCCTCACTCGCGCAATTTTGCTTTATACTATATTTAATTCAGGTTATTACTTTTCAGAACATGCAATTAAAAATGTTTTCTTTTTATTTAAATATTTTACGTCGAAAAAAACCTTTTAAAAATTTTATGCTCGAAATGACTCTTTACTGAACTGAAATTACTGTTTTTTGAGTTTTTTATGTTATTCTTCATAATTATATGTACAAATAGCATAATTGGATGGGTATCTACTACCTACACGATTATTTTAAATTTGGGAAATTCGTGAGAAAACTGTGCGAATGAATGAAAACTTAGAGGAAACGACAGACGTTGGAAATAATCCCAACATCAGTAGTTGGAATTATCTAGAAGATGTGGTATTAGACAAAGCTAGTTTTGCCATTTTTCTCACGTTATATCTTGCATCGAAAGCTTACCGCTACCTACGATGTTTTGAAAACAGATTAACCATTTTCAGATTGTCTAAAGATCTTTTAAAAGAAAACAAATTTTTAATTAAAAACGAGATTTTATAGTCAAGATAAAATCTATAATAGTATATACTTCTAGGTGTTATTAACCGGATTGCACTAAAATTTTGTGCTTGTTATTTTAATGAACTGTCCGTTGTTTGTCCATAGTGGGTGACAAGGGTTAAACCCAGTTAATTCCTGATGATGCGACAGGTCAAAAGATAATACTAGGGAATTATGTGCCCATTATTGAGTAGAGACACTACAAATTCAAAAAAAAAGTAATATTTTATGAATAAACTCATATTGTTGTCATTTTCTTTAAAAAGCGCCACACGATATCGACATTCGATACTTTAACCAGTACACGAAGATAACAATTTCTTTGGCACAATTTACTCGTCTTTATAACAGCAAGAAAGCTTACAATTTTATTCCCTTTTAGTAGCAATATAAGTTCCTGAAAATTGCAATATACAGTCTTGAATGTAGAGACGTCACCTAGCTTAAAGGAAACGCGAGAGCTTTTAACCGCAGGCTGTAATATTTTTACGTCGGGTTCTCGAAATCTTTACAAAAATTAATATTTTTATGATTACGATTACAAATTAGGATATTTAACTGTTTTTTATATAAAATTTTTATCTCTGAAAACATTTTGCATAAAAATGGAAATGAAATGTACTAATTTAATTTTCCAAAAGTTCATATTAAAATATTTGATATTTCCAAGAGAAAAATTCATTACTATTGCATTTTTTATCCTTGAGCAATTATAGTTCAAGTTGCTAGGTTACAACGTTTCGGAAGATTTAATCGAGAATTGACAATTCTTTATACTGACAAAACAAAGAGAAGTAGGACAAAGAAAGCTTCGTGGAGTACAATGACAACCCTGGAAGTACCATCTGGCAATCGTAAACTTAATATGTGTACAAGCAAACAGGAGCGAACTGGTATTTGGGTGCAGAAAATTTTAAGCACGACAGTCCTTTCACTATTTCCAAAGTTAGGAATAATAATTTGTAAGAAAGGTGGAAAATGAAAACTACCGCCGGCTATTCTTTGAAAACTAAAGCCAAACGGACTACAAAGCCAGTTTTGCGATTTTACACTGAAATGATTTTTAATTTCAAAGTGCATGGATTATCGCTACTTAAATTAATTAAGAAGTAAGGAATTATGGAATACCGCTTAAAGAGCTTTTATTTATCTGCAAAACAGGGTTGATCTTTACTGGACATGTAGTAATATTAAGTATTCCAACTTTCTCTGCAAAAAAAAGTTAAAAAACATTTTTTGGGTAATTACAATACAGAACCAACAGCAGGGTAAAGTTTAAAATTTCTCTAATTAATATTTCGTTTTTTAGCCATTCATGTTTTAAAATTTTTATTTACTTGCTGAAGCGTTTAACAACAAAAGTGAATAATTAAATCAAAATTGTATACGAAAGAATTTAAATATCGATTACAGGATATTATCCCGGTTTGAAAACGTTATTGTTGTAAAAAAAGTTGAAATACAACCCACATTTTATCAGATGAACTTCTTTTTGAATAATATAATTGATTTTACAATCTACAGAAAAGACTTTCTATTATATTGAAAGAGAACAAAAAGTTATGTGCTGTTAAAAAAAAGTTTTTGTCGCTTGTGTCTGGTCATTTCTTCATTGTAAATACGTCCATTGCTATTTAACATTAACACATACAAATAATAGCTTCTGTCATCGATTGCGCTGGTCATCGAAACCAAGCGTACGTAAATGTAATTCTTAAATAAGTAGTTTATCTTTCGATCTATCGATATGGTAATTTCATAAATTTTGTTTTTTAAAATTCAAATTAAATTAATTTTAAAGTTTGTTTTGATACGACAGCACTTGAAATTAGTTTATTTGTCGGTGAAATTTCAATATTTAAATTGAAATTACAAATTTATAATAATGATACGGCAAGAGTCAGTTTTCTTTCAATTAAAAAGAAAAGTAGGTCAATATTTATAACTAAACCCGATTAGTACATTTTAAAGGATTCTTCATTTCTCAGAATAAATTTTCAAGTTTCAGTTATATAATTGGATTTTAATCTAAGTCTGATTGTTAACCCACTTCCTCTTGAAAATGGATTCCATTTTCAAAACACAAAGTAATTTTATATATTTGCAATTTAATATAAAAATTATTGTTTAAATTAATAATTTATTTTTTTGCAGGTGAGTACTCAATTATGCTCAGGGGTTCGTGATTCTCCGGTAAGAAAAAAAATTTAATAAATAAATTAAGTATTTTTATTATAACTCCAAAGAAAAGTGAAAGCGAACCAACATATTTGTATTTTTACTGAAACGTTTACTTATTTTTCCTAACGTTGACCTTTTTTCTTCACAATACAAATCTGTTATGTGTATGTCAAGTGGCTACAAGATGTATTTATTTTCTTAAACTAATATTTAGTTTTCCTATTTTAGCAGGAATATTAAATTACTGAACTTAAATTTTATTTGCTCCGTAATATTTTTTACACTTTTTAATAATTTTGATCTGCTCAGTTTTTAATATTAGTTTTCCAAAGTTAACTTTAGGAGGTACTTCACTGTATTTATTATTCTTCTCGAGCTTAAAAAATGTAATACTGCAGAATTTTTTTTAAAGCTTGTGATTTAATAACTGCTTATTTAGTTACATGATAATTTATAATTGTTTAATTAAAATTTATATTAACTTAGAACAGTAGCGGGTTGTGGTGTAGGTCAGAGTGACTCATGCCCACCGGTCAAAAATTAATGTCGCATAATAAACCTCCAGTTTATGTAGTGACAAATTGGCCAATTAGCAACATAAAACAAGGAAAATGGTTTTCCATTTTTCATATTATGGAAATACCGAAACAGCTTTTGGTAAAAAAATTAATAAAATAAAATATCTCCAGCATCAGTTAACACGTCACGTTTTCTATTTTGTATGTATTTGTAGTTTATTATATTTTATGTATTCTTTGTTGATATATTGCTTTTCCAATACTTTCCTTAAACACTTTTAGTCGTTTCTTAAAGCACTTTAGCACATCTGTTGCTACTTTTATAGTTTTCACAAACTATCAACTTCCAATTCATTATCAGCATTATTATTGGTATTTTAAAAAAATTCCGTGTTTCTAAATTTAATTATTTGCAGCGGCAGTCGGTATTGAGCGCTGTTTAAAAATGTCTTTTCATCAACTTAAATCAGCGATTTATCTTATTCTCTCCACCCCGTATATATTATTTTTAATTTGATTTCTAAAAAAGATTGAATTTTAAAAATGCAATTTTCTTTAAAAATTAAGTACTACACAAAATATCGCATTTTCATAAAAATGTCGTCAGCAAATTTCAATTACTTTTAGTTCAATTTTGTAGTTATTTAATATTAAAATTTGAAAATATTCAATGTAAGAGGATTGGATTAATTTTATGCTTCTTTTATGAACAAATATAAAAGATCACTAAAAACTTATTTTTGGCTAGCGTTTTTGATCCTTTATTCGCAAGTAATTAGTACTAATACGCCATTCAAAGAGTAAAACATATTTTGTACTCGCACTTGAAAAGTTTTCGTTTTTCAATACCAGCATGTATTAACAAAAAGGTTTGTTTATTTAATCGAAAAATCATTTAGGTATGGAATATCTATCTGTGTTTTTAAGTTGTGACATTGATCGAATTAAGCAAACTCCCCCAGGATATGTGTTGCAAGTAAGGTCATATTACATTATCTAATTGGTTTGGGATGCTCGTAGGTCTCGGTGATCCTGATGTAATATTGGGACCTGTCATGTCGCCAGGGAACGCTCTTCCTCCTTCAACGTTTTACCGCGCACGTTAACCGTTTCATTCGTATATATTGCCATGTCAGAATGTAATTTCCTATTATCTATTACGGCTATAAACGATTTTCATTCACATATTTTTAACGCAACCTAACCAATGCGAGTTCTATTAAAAATTCGTTAAATTAAAACTAAATAACAATCGATCATTTTGCGGCAAGCTGAAAAAACTGTTTTAAATTTTTAGTAGGTATATACTGGGTACGTCATTTTTTATTATACAAATTATTTTTAAATTGTCTAATGGAAGGATCCTCAATCCTCATTATACTTTTTTTCTATTTAAGCACTCAAAATAAAATTAGTTAATTGAGCTTCTGATAAATGTAATCAATATAATGCTTCGGGGAAAATTACGACATAAAATGGAAACAGAAATTGGAATCAACCCAATTCAAAGCTCACGTAGAAGTTGATCTTTTTAGAAACTAGAAAAATTATCCAACACTTTAAGAGATTTCATTTTGGCAGAAGGATATTTCGACATGATATTTACTTTTACAATCTCGCAGGCACACCTGTGTAATCATCTGCTACGCATCTACGAATACACATACCCCCCCCCCTGTATCGTTCATAAGATTATTGGATCAATTCTAAGTCTCGACTAACACTGGACGTTTAATTCGTCCTTACGCTTTCGAGACTAAAGCGAGCATCGTTAATGTTACATTATATTACTAGGGACTTAATATGTCATGTTTTCTGATAATTAGAATAATTTAAAGCGTTTAATAGATAGTGTTTTTTATGGATTCTACATAAATTATTTCATAAATTTTATTCAATATTCCACGACTTCGTCTAGTATTGCTTGCTGCAATTTTAAAAACATCTTATCTATTCCTTTTAAGAACCTACTTTTTTATTGCTTATGTTGAAATGCACCTTTGTACGAAATTTAAATATTCTAATTGACAATGCGACACTGCATCTTGCAACTCACATATTATTCTAATGAAATTGAAAGAGGTAACGCTAGAAGCAAAGGAATTATTTACTATTCAAGTTTGTATTATGTTTTTCTTATTGTCAAGTTTCAAGTTACCTACTTCTCCTGCTAAAGGAGATTATTCTAGAGCGTAAGATAGGTAATTAATTTTTATTAAATTTAAAAACTGTTTATTTTTTGTAGTGAATAATTCAATAAAATAAAATTTTAATTGAAAATATTTAGAAATCAAAAATTACAGTTTCGATTTTCTAGCATTGTTAATATTTGATAACAAAATTTTATCTTTATTCTGTCTTACTGAGCGTCTCATGTAAATCTATTTAACCGACTGAGGAAAGGAAAATTAAATTGTAAGTTTTTGAAAGTGACACTTTCGCGCAGAATCCCAGTAATTACTATGTTACCGAACTCGTGACTTCTGGACCTAAAATCTAACTTCCTGTAGGTACAATTTACCAAACTAAGAAAAGTCTGTCGCAGTTTAGACCCTTCAAAACGCGTTGGCATTTCCAATTTAGTCCGAGCAATTTCGGTATGAACGGAGGGCAATAGACGCACCTGCCCGTGGAAATAAACTTAAAGGTAAACAATAATTTTTCAATATTGTGACAGAAAACGTTTAAAGTTTAAACTAGTGGATGAACAGCAGATATGGGATATTCTGCTATGGAAGGACGACCGTCACTGAAACAAAAAACAAAGAAAACTGACTGTTTTTCTGCTTTTATCTACATTATCTTCTTCAAAAATTATAGTTTATTTAAATGCTAAAATTTTAAATTTGTTGTAAATAATTCAAATAAAATATGGTATTCAAATTTTAGCGAAATTTTAAAACAAATAACAAACTGGCACTGTAATCCTTTAATACTGAAATGTATATAATGGTTTTTTAATATAAATTTATAACAGAAATAAATGAAACAAACAAATTTCATTAATTTTTAAACGAAGTACAGAATCTAATACAGTGCAACCTCGATTAATCGAATCTTTTAGATAAAAATATTAAATATTTTTGATATGGAAAATTTCTATAAATATGAAATTGCTCTACTGTAACTTTTAGTGCTGATATTGCTATTAAATAAAGAGTAGCGCATTTTATTTTCAATGTATTTCAAATTTTAAGTTTTTTTTCTATTTAAATGCAATAAAAGAACGGAATAAAATTGCAACTAAGTAGCAATATTATGCTCTCGATGGATATTTCATGTTACATACATAGTTCATGTTTTAAGTTTTTTTTTTTTCTAAATTCATCCACCATAATATAACCCAATATCCTTTTAATTTGTTTCGCTTTGATCTCATCGATCATATTTATTAACTTTAATGAAATTTTTTAATTAAGTTTAATTTTATTGGTTAAATTAAAAAAATCTTTACTGCTTTCGCTGTTAAAAATTTATGTCGAGGGTTTAGTGTCGTCTTTTATGTCAGTAGCTATTATTTTTCTGTTTCTTTTATTGTTTCTGTTTTTGTTTTGTCCAAATTTACATTAGGAATTGCTTTTCATTATTGGTGAAATACTAATGTGCCTAATTATGTGCTTCCCCGTCTGCGTCTAGAAGCGACGGAGTAAATTCCCGCAGATTTTCCGTGATGGACGTTTAGTTGAAGTGTGAAATGGTATAAATAGGTAACCGAGGAATAAAAGATATACTTCGCAAAAAGAAGGCAAAGCAAAATCGAAGTATTTTTATCATCCTTTATGTTTTACCTTTTAAATATTTATGAGGGCGGTTATAAAATATTTAGACACGTAATAAATGACGTTGTCGTTATTATTTATTTTAAAAATAATAAAATTAATTTTTATTTTTTAACTAAATTCGAAAAAAATGATTTTGCTTGCGAAACGCGTAGTACACTTTTAATTTAAAATTCACAATGAAAACTCAAATGTTAATTTAAAAATTGAATAATTTTAATTGTGTCGCACAATTGAATGTTTTTCTTGAGATGTGTTAGAAAAGATCAGAAGAAAAACGTAACTTTTAATTATCAAAAATGTAATATGAAAAGAATTTGTTTTTAAGTGTATTGAAAAGTGTTGCTTTTGACTAAAAACGAATGTCTTTTCTTAATTAACGTCGACAAAGATTCTCTTTGTTCTTGATTGGTCCAGCAGCACGATTTTCCAGACCATGAATAATGCACGTACTTTTTAAGTGTCTTTAAAAATGTAGAAGCAATATCTTTAAGCTCGTGACATCCATTGTGGAAGCACTCAAAAGTGTGACTTTATATGCTGACTCGCTACTAATATCTATAAACCTTACGTTTTATGCCTTTTTTATTTTGCTCTACTTGGTATTCAATAGCGTTTTAACTATTTCATCTGATTATTCATTCGTTTGTAAAGTGAATCTCTTCTCAACTTTGTTGTAAAACAATTTAAAATGTTAATTAACTGTCGAAGAAATTTAGTTACGACGTAGGTAGGAGTAAAGTGCTTTATCACCGAAAGGAAGCTTCCGGCATTTTCTCTTGTCTAAATTTATATGTTTGTATGTAAGAAGCGAATACAATAATTAATATAGTAGGTGTACTTGCTCCTACCTTACTTAATTTACAACTTTAAATTGTTTTCAAAATTTAATATACAAGATATTTTATCTAATTACCGCTACCTTAAAAAACTGAGCACCTTTTAAGAGCTTTCATCTTTAATAAATGGGGTCTACTTACAACAACTTCACTTAATTTTACAGTCAATTTAATTTCATTATTCTATTTACTTTTTTAAAGAAAACAAACTTTCAGGTTACCATTACAAAATTTTCTAGCATAGTTAATTTCATAACATAACATAAATTTTAAAGTTTATAAATTATGACCTACCTTCTGCACATTAATGTTAAATTAAATTTTACAATTTTCAAACATTAGTGAAGAATTATTTTCAAATTTAATTTTAATTTTTCAAAATATGCATTGCTGAAAAATTTCGCAAAAAATGTTTATTGCAATATATTGCTATGTATTGCAACCAGAAGTTTCTATCTAGCCATTAATATGTAGAGCGCCACTTGAGACGACCTTGACCTTTGACCCTAAAATTTCACGGGTATTTTACTCTAAAGTCGGGTATTTAGGTCATGTATGGATTAGGAAGCTTTAATACATTTTATGTAGTTTACTTGTTACTTTACTGAAGAAATTACATAACTCACGTGATATAAACGTTAATTAAACGTTAAAATGTCGGATATTTTATTTTACGTAACGCGGTTTGATTGGTAGGATAATTGATTTTTAGTAAAGAGTAAATATTGGAGTTAGATCACTTTACCATTAGAGGGTTAAATTATATACGTCGAGGTTAAGATTCCACGTTAAACTATTTTATCCTAATGTAACATTAAGCCAGTTGTACTGATGGCTGGTAATTCTGTTTTGCGGGTTTATCCAGAGTTAAATAAATGTCTGCATCTTTCAAGCTTTAAAATATTCTGAATGTGTCTTAGCGTTAATTCACGCCGAAATGAATCGTAGAAACGGTTCGTAAGGGAAGTTATGAAAACTACGTCACGGATGAATGAGGTTATGCCAATTACATCACTGACGGAAGTTAATATGTAAAGAAATAAATGAGGTTTTATTTTTTACTAAGACATCCATCTAGCTTACGTAATATAATCTGCATTATTGTATTCCAATAAAATAGTAAAATGTATTGAAAGATTAAATTTAATACGTACTAGTAATAGCGATAAATATTTTACAAGAAAATGTGAAAACCTTATTGCAGTAAAATAATATTGACAAGAAACGGAAAATATGATTTATAAACTCGATAATAGGAAATTGTAGGATTTCAAACCCTCGTGTTTCTACATAGTTTAAACTTATTTTTATTTTATATATAGATATTATAATTTATTATTAATAAATTTTTGAAAAATTTATTAAATATTTCATATTATAAAATTGAATTATATTATTTTCTGCATCATACCTTTAGGTTCAGCTCAAAGAAAATTTTTTAGAATTTTGTCCTAAGTCGCCAATTCTTATAATCCTAAAGGTAGCCAGTTGAGGTTTGGTATCGATTTATTGCTACCGATATGAGCATTCAAAGGACTCTCGATTTTATGCAGAAATATTTAAACCACAGGTTCCGTCCAACCAAAATAAATTAAAATAGTAAAAATTTGTTGAAACACAAGAGTAACAAGATGATATTTTTCAATCTATGATATGAAAAACCCTTTCCTTTTCTCATGGTGGTGAATTCCACTATCACAATTTTTTCAAAAATGAAAACTGCCTGTACAGCGTCATATCAAGCCAACGCAAAAAGCGAAACCAAGATACACTTATAAACGCAATTTAATAATTGAATTGTTACAACAATAATAACTATAATTTTCTAGCAATTTAATAATTTTACGAAAGATTACTTAAAGACGTCAATAGATGAGATTATCACCCCAGTCTAGGTTATGAAATTAACCAATCACTGCGAAGGTCGACGATTAATACATAATTTCTTTAAGTGATCTTAACTGAAAGCAACAACTATAGTTTTGTGTTACAACAAAAATGCATTTTTTTACTTGCAATTCCTTCCTTGATCTACAATGAGGTACACCAACTCTTCAACTCCAACGATGTCAGGTCACAATAATAATGTGTTGTCCTAAATGCCAATAATCCAATTTTCAATCGTTAGCCAATTCAATGGTTAACTTCGACTGCTGACCAATTAGTTTAACGTTAAATTAACGTCGTCGTCCTTGATACCCACATCAAAATTTGTGTAGGATAAAATTCGGCAAAAAAGAAAGTTAAACCACACAGTGATAGAAAAAAATTCCTCAAAGCAAATTAATAACTTTACCTGTAAAATCCCACAACCAACTAACTTGGATTAAATAAATATCAACGTCAAAGTTCCTTGTGCCCAAACTTCGTAGCCGTTTCAAACAAAACCTTCAACGAATAAAAGCTTTCACAAAGTTTAACATTTAATTTCAACTACAATTTATTGAAATTAATGTAGCAAACATTCATCAACCGATTCTAGATATTTTTAGCGACACATTTGAAAATAAAAATTATACACAGAGTAATTCAAAAACAAAAGTATACTATATTGTTCAAACCGTCGATGTCAGTTTTTGTGTTTATTTATTTGTTTTCGCTTTTTCTAACAGAATTAATGCGATATTTTCACATTTTTTAAAGTCAGCGTTGTGTCCATTGACTGATTTATTATGCTTGGCAATTGCAGTAGTTTCCGGCTTATTACATGTGATAGTTGAAACATACCCACTCAATCCTTTGTGTAGCCATCGGTTAGTTTTTCCAATGTACACAATTATGATTATTACAAAAATATTTGAAAACCCACAAAAAGATTTTTCCGCCAACTTTCAACTTTGTTGTTTTCGATGCTTAGGGAATAAGAGAACGTCTATTTGTTTATATTTCTGGAGAATAACACCAAATGTGCATTTCTATTTTCAATTGAAGTTTAGTATTTTGTGATAGTAGGTACTACATTTTGCTGTTCCAAATAATTTGAATCATATTTATATTGTCAGATCACATTTACAAAATAATGGATAAACCATGTCTTTTGAAACAATTAATTTGATTATTTATAAAATTTCACAAAGCGAAATGAAAATGTATTTTAATTAAATGCGAGCTTAAATTTTTGTCAGACATTAGCTTAATTTGAACATAATATACTCGTTTTCCATGTTACATCTACAAGAAAAAGTTAGGAAGTGAAGTGCTGATCCGCCGCTGCTTCCATAGTAACCACTTATCGTTGAAAAAGGTATAAAAATTTGTATTGTATTTTTAAATATCAATAAACACACGAATGGTAGAATACATTGTGCGCTTTGAAAACTTTTCAATTTTTGTAAGCTTAATAAAAATTACCGTTACACTAAAATTTCATTGATCCTTTTTATAGAAACTCACTCGAAAGCTGGGTGTTAATTTTCGCACACCATTAACTTTCAAAAATGAAAACTTTATAAAGTAAGAATCTGACGTTTTCTTTGAAACCAGATTGAATTTTTAAGTGGAGAATTTTTCAAAGCTAACATTGCACAATTAATATTGCTAATAAAGGATAAATATTCAGGGTTGATGAAATCCTAACATTTTTAATTACATTTAGAAATGAAAAGTTTTTTTGTCGATAAAATTGCGTAATAGTTTCTACGAGCACACATTTGAAATTTAATTTCACTATTCTGCAATTCGCGAGATGATTGCTCTTTCTTTTCCTTTAACTTTTCGTACGACTAGATGTTTTCCGACTTTATTTGAAGACGAGCGCCAGTTTCTTTGATTTTCAGTTCGTGCGTACTTTCATTGAACTCTTATTTATAATAATCCACTCCATTTATTTTTATTTTGTTCTAATAGTTGAGTGCCCTTTATTTTAGTTTTATTCTTAAATTCCTACGCACCTGTGCTCGCTGTTGGATGAAAGGTGGAAATAATGTAAAAAAAGAAATAAATTATTGCTCTTTACCAGCACAAATTAGTTTGTAGACATAAAAGAACGTTGTCTGATTTCAAAATATTATTTGTATCGAAAAGCTCATTAAAATTTGTACAACACTTTTAGTCAAAATGTATATACAATTCTTTGTCAAAAAATGGTTTACTTTTCTTTCTACTTCTATCCTTTGTGTCGACATCAAAGTATTTATATTTAGTCATTTAAATAACCGGGCAATATGAAATACCTGTAAAGATTAACTTGTCTTTGTTTAAATGAAAGTAAAACTCGGCTGTCAGAAAAATAAACCGAAAAAGAAAATAAAACAAATTTAAATTATAGAAAAGAAAGACACGTCCATCATTTCCTTTGCAACAATGAAACGTAACATTTCAGTAAGATTTACACAAAGCAAAAATATTTTAAATTAACTGAAATATTGCATATTATTTGAATTTGCGAACCAGATGCGATTACTATTTGAAATAGTTACTTTCGTACGAAATAATTTTTCCAGATTACTTCAGAAAATTGTTTAGAAAAATAAAGCATTAAGCTAAATCAAATTATCCTTTTGTAATGTGGAAAGGTTATTAATTTATTTTTGTGTAACGTTTTGCAAGAGAATTGAATAAAAATTTAATTTTCCTGCTTTAGAAAATGTAAAACACAGTTCTTTGCTTAAATATTTTGTCAGCGGAGATTTCAGCGTTGGAAAGGACCAATAAAAATTAAATGCATTTAGAGTCGGGTAGATGTAAGTACGTGTCTGTTATTTGATCCTACGGAACGTATCCTAGATTTCTATAGAGGATTTTTGCGGGATTTACTGCAATTTTCGCGGCTTAACCGCTTCCGAATTTCACTTTACTTTATACCTAATAATACACACTCACTTATTTTTTTGTAATAATTCATTGCATTTTCGATCTGTGATATTGGTGAATTTATAGCTACCTATTATTGCGTTTGTCATACAACGATTTACATGGTATTGCACTTAAGTTTTTACCTATAACTCCAAATTGATGTCATTTATGGCGATGTAACATTGCCGATAAATTTCCCAACAATGGAGGTTTCCAGAAGACGAAGTATTAAATATGACATTTAACCTCTTCTCGATTATCAAGCTATTACTCATAAGTCGTAAAGTTTTTTGATATTTCAATTTATGTTTCATGAGAAAATGAAATTAAGTTTTTATATTGGCGTCTTAAAACGCGGAGTTGACTGCAATAAATTACAAATTCTCTAACGTGGAAGTCAAGTGGGAAATTCAAATTAGAACGGTTAAGAGGGCTGGTTTTTAATTAAATTAAATTAATTATTTTAAATTTTGTGCTGTATTTCTTTTTTTGGTTTAATCAAATTTATTTATAATAGAATTTTTTCATTTTCATTACACTTGTTGAATAAAAGCGTGTGATAATTTAATCAGTTGTTTGTAGACAAGTGAGAAGTTAATGAAAAAAAGAAGGTAAAAAAAAGAAGAAATAAAATAAGTACTTCAAACTTCTTTATTAAGTTCTTATCTTTACTTTCTTACTTTTCTGATACTATTTTAACAATTACTTCGACAGTAAGTCCACAAATTGTCTTGACACCTCGAAGAAAAGTTTCATTTGTTAAATATTGCGAACGAAAGTAGAAGTCAATTTTTTGTTGAATTAACTGGGTGAAAATTTCTCGTTACGGTTAGACAAATAAACTTAATTATTACTTAAGGGGCAGATTTTGCTTTATTAGCAAACGTGCAAAGATAAATATTTCACAAAGACGTCCTGTCGTATATTATATCGTTTTTAATAAAACCAGAATTTTAATCTTTCTTTTATATTACTGCGTTACTATAATAAATTTGCCGCCTAATGTAGGTCCGGAATTATAACGTACATTTTACGTCGAGAAAATCCTGGTTTCCCCCAATTTAATTTATCTACGGGAATTACCTCGTCATAATATTTTTATAAAATTATAAAATCCTTCCTTTATATTAAAGTTTTTTCTTGGGCACTAAAACGTTTTCCTCCTGCCTTAATTTTATGCACAATCGTGTGAAAAACATTTTCAATAAGAAAAACTTAAATGAAAAATATCTTTCGAAATGATTCATGTTAATTCGTTTAAAATAACGAATAAAATTTTTCATTTATCTCGGTACATAATATCTATACTCTACCTACACGAAAGGAAAAAATAGAAACTTTTTAACTAAATAAATAAATTATGAAATTCTTTTGTAAAATTTTAAACGTAATCAGAATTTAAATTTTTAAAGAGAATATTTAGCATCGTATTATTCTTTTTATAAGTTTTTCTTTGTTATTTATTTTATAAATTTGTTTGCGCTGAGTTTGTAAAAACGTAATTGAAAATATAATGGTACAGTTGCTTAAAATAAATGGAGTGCAGTTCTGCAGGAAGACTAAGTTACGAGGACTAAATTAACGTGCTTTTTGAGGGTAATATTAATCTGCATTTAAGAAGAAATTAAGAATTTAATTAAAATCTTGTCTTACGAACTGTCTTTTTAGTATCTTAAAATTTAATTAAATTCATTTTATAAAGTGTTACTCAGGTACAATCATAATCATTCGAGAATATTTCATTCGTGATTATTATTAAACGGCTACGTTGCTCGCTCCATTGCATTCGGCCGGACTCAAAAACAGTTAGGAAAAACTCAATTTAACAAGCAATGGATGGGTTTATTTTACTGCTTCAACTATGAGTGAAAAACTTTTTTCCATAACTTTCCATCCTCGGTTTTTAAAAGTTAAACCAATTTTAAAAAAAAGGATTATATCTGCACCATCCTTAATATTATACAAGTTTTGACAAGAACACTCGTTTTGAACAAGTTTATGGAGTATCAAAGTTTCTAGACGGGATGAGAAGTATGGGAAGACATGCTTATCCCAGAATATGTTAGAACTATTATTGAGTTCATCCTAATACTTGGTTAAGGACCAAACTAATTATGTAATTCTAATTTATATTGTAAATTAATTTTCACTCAGTGCTTTGTACCTAACAATTTAACTAAAGTGTTATCTCTATTGCATACAAAAGCAAAGCGACGAACACGTTAAACTGCGAGATAAACTTTTAAGACAGTTCAGCTCAATTTTTTATCACGTGAAATAGTTTTTATTTCACAATACATATATAGGAACAAACAAATCGTATACTACAGCAAACACGTGTACGTGTGACGAGATTTTCGTATAATCAGAGTTGATGTTTGTTTGAGAAAATGGCTTTTCCTTAAAAATTCCTAACAAGTCAGCTTAAATTTTTATCTAATTTATTTTTTATTATATGGTGAGCAATAGCCCATTTCGGGAGTTTATTTAAGGTTAAGTGCTCCCAATATCTTACTATCTTCGCGTCTTTTAACCACATCCGAATTACCTCTATCTATTTTGCTTTGTCTCTCTCTATTTTATTTGCAATTCCGTGCTGCATATCTTAAATAAGCCAGTTATCGCAAGGAAACCAACTGGAGAACTGGGACATTTATTTATTTTTCGATAATGCGTTCTCATGAAAAATGATTACTTCCACCACATGTCATCAATGGATTATTTCATCTTATTCATAGTTATGGGAGCTTTCCTTATAAATCGTCCTTTTTATAGACTAGCTAACACAGTAGAAATTATTCTGGATTCTTAAGATCGACTCGTACGTGATGCGAATGCCTACCCATTTTTATAATTCGACCACTCGATGACTTTTCCCGCAAGGCAGCACATGCTTTGGCTTGAAGTCTCGAAGTTAGTCAATCGTACGAGCTTTTAAATTAATGAATGAAATATTGCATTCCAAGAATGAGAAGCCATACATCTTGACCTGTGCTCTATTAGAAACTAGTAGTGATGCGGATAATGCTTTAAGATCAATTACAAAACCTACGTCTACGTTTTCCGCAGGTACATGCACGTACAAGCTTTTAAGTCGATTACTTATTTATTTTAACAATTGATCGGATATTCAATAAACTGATTGTATTACAATTGAAATGGATTTCACCTGATGATATCTCTAAAATTGAAACACTTGTATTATTGAATCTACGTTTTTATAATCAATAATCCAACTAAATTTTTTCATTTTATCTACTTCAGCTCAAGAAGACGTTAGCATGTCCATTCAGCTTTAGAGTAGGTACTTAAATTTTAGCTTCATTTTCAGCTGTAATATATAAATTGTTTAACTACTCGGAAAAGTTTATAAGTATAAAGTGGTAATATAACATAAACTTTATGTTCGAAAACTCTGTCTCTCCTTCTGTAAGCACGTTCTGATTGGACAATTATGTTTTTCTAATTATGTTTGAAAAAGTCTTACTTTGTGATATTCAAGTGTGGAAAGTACTACTTTTCCGCTCTAGTGCGGAAAGTAATACTTTTCCGCACAATTGTAAAAGTATGCGGGAAAAAGGCAAAGTTCATAAACAAAAATCTATTTTATTTGTAATATACATTTAAGGTTAAATTCGTACAATTATTCCCCACGTGTTAAATTGCAGATATGCCATTTCATACTTGCCTCTGAATTTCTGTGGAATTAGAGCTTGCACCGCTAATGCTGCAGATTCCTCAACATTCCGAAGATTCCGAAATATTTGACATTATAACTAAAAATACAAATTATTGTAAAAACATAATTTAAAAAAAAACGTGCTATAACTAACCTGGGGGCTTATTTTGTAACTTTTGAGATATCTCTTTTGCAGTCTTGCTATCTCTTTTTCTATATTTTCAAGTTCTATCGTGTCGATTTGAGATATCACTTTTGGTTTATTACGTATTGTGTAATTTTGAGACAATGCACTTTTGGTAGTAGGGGCTTGATTTGACACACAGTCTCTCTTTTGAACTGTAATTTTTCAAATTTAGGGTTTTGACTATAGGTACTAAAAATGTACTTTTAGTACAGGCCCGCAAAAGGTTTTATCTCAAATATGAGTCTTTTACTACGATAATTTGAGACACCTACGTAGGTCTCTCTTTTAAAAGAGATAGTACTTTTTTCAAATTTGTTCACTATTTTTACATTATTTTACATAAATAATTTAACAATAAATAATCAACATTTTCATAATATGTATTTTTTCTCTGCAAATTTTGAAGTTAAAATATTTTTGTAATATTTTTGGCATGAGAATTTATATATTTTTTCGTAAATAATAAAACATCCTAATACCTAAAATTAAATAAACATCACGAAAACACAAAAGAAAAATTAATTTATTTACTTCTAACATTTTTTTAAATTTAAAAATATATGTTTAATGTTTGAACGGAAAAAACAAAAATCTGGATTGCAAAATTAGTTACAGTGACTAACGCCGTTTCTGACTGACGTCGACTTAAACAAGACTCTGTAAAATTCAAAAAATATTGTCATCTATATCTTGGAAACAGTTCGATAAATTAGAAAAATGAATAAACAAAAATGTAAAATTTATAAGAAAAACATGCCTATTTATTTTTTTATTTCGTTGCACCGTTTCCGAACTCGCCACGGGTTCCGCAAAACAATGCTGATAAGTAAAATAAAAAAAGATTATTCCTATAACCAGGGCCGTATTTAGACTTAATTAAGAAGGAGGGGGGGATTATTGTTAAAATGTAATGTTTTTGTTTTAGTTTTGAAGATCTTTTTGGTTTTTTTCTGATTCTTTTACGATTGCAGCCGGACTTCCTGAACTTTAGTAATTGATAAATAATTTCGGGGGGGGGGGGTCTAACCCCCCCTAAATATGGTAATATAAATATAACTTGTATCGAAATATCTATTACCCAGCTAAAAACCTGTGGTTGGTTAACATTTTCACCAATCTAAGCCGAAAAATTCCACTGTATTCATTCCCTAAGAGATCAGGGCAATTTTTATTAATAACCTGAAAAAATTTAAGGTTACGGAAAAGTGACGGGTCAGTGCGGCCTTTAGGCTGCACAACCTTATTTGAAGAAGTAATAACAATAAAATAATAAAATATAAAAAAACATCTTTGGAAAAAAAGACTCACCCCATGCATCCAAACTTTCCACGATTATTCAAATCGCACCACGATTGGTATTTTCTAAAAATAAGAGCTAATAATTCGCCATTCCGAACTCTACTTCTGAGACCAGAAAGTTCGTAAATATTCATTTCTTTATTTATCTTAGTGCCACATAAAGTTAACTCTGTAATTTTAGATTTTATCCAATAAAGGATAAGTATCTTTAAAGTAGTTTGGTTAAGAGTAAAAATGTAGATTAGGGTAAAGCGGTACCCTTTATTTGCTTTTCCCATACTCAGCCTAAATATAAATATGTTATTGGCATATTTCGCCAATGAAATAGGTATGTTAACATTTTATTGAATTTACCTACATAATCCTGTTGCTGTTTCATTGTAAATTGTTCCTATCGGTGCGTTTAACGTAAAACAGTTTTAACCAATGAGAATCAATAATTTCTTATGAGTTTATAATATTTTCCATCGAAATGTTTTCTTACGAAAACATAATTCCCCAGAATTATATTATATAACAAAATTATTAAAGCATATTATAGGGCGGTTTATACCCTAACAATCATAATAATATTACTTGAACAAAAGACAGCCTGAAACGGAAGTAATTACTGTCATAACGCTACTTATTTTAAAATTTTTACTTTATGAGTATTTTTAGTAAAAACAAGGATAATTTAGAAATTACAATGAATTCAAAATATTTAAATTAATATAACACAAGGAAGCTCAATGGCTTTCGTATACAGCACATTATCACAAGGATAATATATTATACTCGCACCTATACTCTATTTAATTTCTTCTTCAACTGTACGTAATTTATTATGCTGGCTGTATTTTTCCTTTATTAAATTTTTATTTTCTGTAAAACATAATAATTTAGTAGATTTTTAATAAAATGTGTAATTAAAAAGACAATTTAAAGTCGGCATACTGCTTTCCAATATAAGCGACCATAAATTTTGGACTGATCGTTAAATTTTCAATTTGTATGTCCATGAGAAAAACCACTACACAGCCGTCCGTTTTATTTAGATTCGATATCAAAATTGTGATAATATGCATAATTAATTTATTAATTAATATTGTATACAATTTATATTAATCGAAATAGTAGTATTGCCACAAAATAAACCAACGCAACGCGTAGCGATATTGAATTTTCCACTTAATGAATAATTATAACTTCAAAAGACGTAAATTGTAATTAATATGGATCGTATAATCTTAATAAATGATTATCCAATAAGAATTATTGAAACTTATTGCTGTTTATCCAGAAACGTATTTGTTTCATTAGTGAAATGCTTAGTAATTGCAGTAACTCAAAATTCTTGTAAATAATTACCTATTATTACAACTGGAAAAAAATATTTATACTCACAAAATTTTAATGATCGGGCAACGGTGTTTTGTCAGGTTCTCCATTCTCATATGCCCACGCAGCACCCAATTTGGAAATACGTAAAACAACACGAAAATCAACCTTGGTTACAAAATTCTCTTGGGTATCTACAAAAACTTTATTATATGCGTTAAGTAATTATTGCCAAATTATACCTTGGCGAGGTACTATCTCCGGGTACCAGCAGGACCGTTGAAAAATTCAATTAGTCGGGATATTATTTTTCTTCATTTTTTCAAACGGGAAAAACGTCGAATAAATTTATGAAAGAAATATCATACATAACAGTAAATGATTGATTTTTCTTGTTTGCTTCTTTACATTATAAGTCTTAAAAGAAAAACTCGCTCGGTTATATTTGATGCTTTCACAAAAATTAAACTTCATGTTCAATTTGATATTTTCATTTTCGTATTTTAATAAATTTTTGTTTCTAAAATGAAAACAAAGTTTAAGTTGATTTATTCGCTTTTTTTTCATAAAAAATTGACTCATATGGTTACAGTTTTACGTAGATAAAAAAGTAGCGGTGTAAAAAATCGCCAAGGTTGATAACTAATTTTTTTTCTTCTTCTAAAATATGCTTTAGAGAAATATTTTACTTTAAAGGCATCGGCAGAGAGCTAGTTTACGTTTCCATTTTATCTCACCTTTTGTGAGCGTAAAATTAATTAGGTTTCTTTCTGAAATGCTTTGCTCTTATCTTTTTCCTTGCAGTACATTGCTGCACTATCAGCATGGCCAATATTGTGACTGGCAACTTCAATTTTTTTTCAATAAGGTTTTGAAACCCACATACCTACATTCACTTAAATTGTAAGTTCTCCATTATTACATTAATTAAAATGTAGAAGAAAGGATTTGAAGTCTTATCTTCATTTTAATTAAATGTTGATACATTTCCAAACCTGGTTTTAATTATTTTTAATGAGTCTTTTTGCTAGCTTAGCTGTGTGGACTAAAATAATCTTCCACACTCTGGAATTGTATCATATAATATCAATCAAGCTAATTAAACACACAAATCCAGTTTAAAATCCACATTCAATTATAAAATGTTACATTTATTCAGCCGCATCTATTATTCTTTGTTCGGAAAAGCCTGTGTATCTCCGAAAAAAAATTGTCTCGATTACGAGTTATCCTCATTATCTGTGCACATGTACAAATTGTTTTGCAAACGACGAAGTACGTAGATCCATATGCTCCCAAGGGAGTCAAATTGTTGCTGTTTATCACAGAAAATATGAATTAAGAAATTTTCCACTCGTATATTGATTACCGGCCCAAATTCGATTTGATGCTATTATAAATAATTATTGTGTTTCGAGTTACCCGTATACAAAATGCGGCAGTATTATTTTTTTTAAAGTAATAGAAATAGACTTTAAATAGTAATGTTCTAGCGGGTATTTACGGTCACACAGGAAGGAAAATATATTTTAAATTTTCACTGCGCGTCCAAATTAAACTTCAATTTTATTTTGGTAATTGCGTACATACAATAGTAGTACAGTGTAGTACTTAAGTAGAGCTCCCTTGAAAAGAGAAGACCATCCTGTTTGTTGGACAGCAAAGAATTCGTGACAGTTAACGAAATTATCTCACATAATCCCATGGTTTTTCTTGATAATTTTAGTTTTTAAACAAAAATTGATTTTTGCTTTGAAGCAAGTGCACTCGAACAAGAAGAAATATTTGTTTACAATCTTAAATATCCAAATTAAAATTTTTACAGACTGTCCGCCAGGACTGACCTTTTATAATATAAATATTTAATTTGCTTTAAAACCTCGCATTTATGAACTAATGAATAACAGAGCAATTTAATAATATAATGCTCTGTTTTTGTCGAGCATCAGCTTTTCGTGCAACAAAAATTAAATTAAAAATTGTGATTAGTAATAAACTGCATTTGAAATTTTGCATTATAAACTAATGCAGGTAATTTTGTCCTTTTAATATAAATAATGAAGCAGACTATTTTAAAAACGTAATAAACCGGCTAAAATGTACTTCCAGCTTAAAACAAAAAATATTACATTAAAAATTATGATTATTAATAAATTGAATTTTAAATGTTTCATAATATAAAATGCATAAATTTTTCTGCTTTAATATAAATACATATAAAATGTACATTTAGAAACAATTTAATTTAAATTCCTAATGGATTGCGAAATTAGGGAGACTAATCTGCTTTACGATAGGAATTACCCCTCGCCCAACCTGATCCCCCCATAAAAATCTTAAATCACCCTTGAAATTATTATCGCGAAAACAATTGTTTTTAAGGCTGCATAGCGAGCAGCAGTAAAGTGCTTTAGTGCCTAGACCTTGAAAATAAACCTGATGTTAATTTTTAACAATTTTTTTGTTTGTTTCGTATTTTGCCACAGTATGTGCACGTCTTATAACTCAGTATACTGATAAAAAAATTCGTCATAAAAACAGGTCGATGAAGAATTTAATATTGTACAATGTAGAAAGTATTAAAATTTCAAAATTTTATATTGTGTAGTTCATTTTGAGCATAAAGGTATTTCAAAAAATATCTACAATTTAAGCAGCAATTTCACAGTCCAAAGGTTTTCTTAATTTGTGAAATAATTTTTGAGTTAATGTAATAAATTTTGAAAATGTTATTATATGCCCGTTATTTTTTCTATTGGTGTTTTTTATTCTATTGTTAGAATTTGTGAGAAGTTAGAAACAAAAACGGGCGATTACCCCTATAAACATTATCATTCCCGTACCACTAAAGTCACGCCCCCCCCCTCATCCGAAAAATAGAAAATTTGATATTTTCATAGCCCCCAGAGGCCAAAAACAATATTATTAAAATAAATATTTTAAAAGCGATATCTGAAAGAGGGCCCCGAAGGAGATTGATTCTGGGAGGCGGTTAAATGCGACCTTTCTTTAACCTCTTCAGGCCCAGCAATATTTTTTGAAAAACATTTTAATTTTATTATATAAATGCCTTAATATCCCACATAGACAAATATGGGAAAAATTCCAACGTATATTTTTGTCCCTTGTGGGGGACACTGGGCCCGAAGAGGTTAATATAGGAAAATTAATTTTTGACTTTTTCATTCTATAAAAAATTCGAATTTTCTAAAAGTTGGAGAGAGGAAGCTTTTGGCCTAGATCTGTTTGATGAAAATTTTACGCCAATTAAATTCCAATGATTTTTTAATCTATTGATTAAATAGTATTCTGTGAGTTTTTTGAATTATAATGTTTTCATGAAACAGAGAGAAAGAATTTCAAAATAAAATTCCAAATCATTCAATTTTTTCTTCCAACGCTTCTTTTGTTTTTAGCTCCGCCGTCAATATAATGTAAATTTAATTTAGGGGGCCGTGGCCGATAGTAATATCTACGGTCTCAGATTTCCCCAAATATTTTTGAAAAAGTGGTAGTAAATAAGCTGTAGTTACACGAAAAAAATATAAAATCTACGGAAAACCCGGTAGTTTTTCTAAAATTTTCATAAATATTTACTTTGAATTCAATTAACATTGGCATGTCCTGATTGGCTGCACACGGCAGGTTGGAGGAGGAGCCTGTGAGTTTTACTTATCAAACGTCAAGTTTTTTTCGAATTACTCAAAAATGATTGAATTTAGAGCGCCCCGATCCGAGATTTGCCTTGGTTGCGCCTGTCAAAACTGACTTTCCGCACCCTCCCCTCCGTTGAGCGCTCCAAGTCGTTTTGACAAGCACTAAACTCTCTAAAAACATGCCTGAAGCGTTACCAATCTCGAAAATTACTGAACTTGAAAGCTGGAATTTTAGTTTTCATCGTAATTAACCGAATAAAATCTAAAATATATTCATTAAACCACGGGAGCTGGCTCCTCCCACTTCAATAAGCTAATGGTAGTATTTACGATTTGCACACGGACCGGCTACAGAATGCCATTATAAAATTGAATTGTGAAGTGACCGGTGGGCCTAATTCATTCATTCTCACCTCATCTGAAAGCTTAAAAGGTAATCTTTCAGAATATTCATTTGTTTTCTTTGCTACTTTGAAGGGAAAACTACCAGTGACCCAAATTGCGAACCACCAAAGTAACCTCAATGATTGGGAACACTATTAATTAGGCAATTTTTACAATAACTGAAGTTAATAAAACCAATTGCATTATGTTGAAGCATCCTATACATTGCAGTAGCAGTTGTTTTAAGAAAAACGCACACTTAAGAAAATTTAATTAATTTATTGATTTTTAGCAAATCAACTTTTAATATTAAATTTAATAGGATAATGTAATTTATTTTTAACATGCGATTTGTTATTGATAAACTGGGGAGTTTGTGTTGGTAGTGAAACGTGTTCGGTAGGAGATGCTACCGAAGCCCGGCGTTGGTAACCTTGTCGCTTGAAGTTAACACGTGTACTCTCCGTGAGACGCAACACAACCCATTTTTATTATATTTATTGTTTTTTTATGCTACTCCGTATTTTTACAGTAAGTGATTTTGCGTGAAGTAGTTTTTATTATAAAAACGGCATTTGTTTTGAAGAAAAATGCAAATTTTTTATGGACTGTTTTGTTACACGCCGAGTTCAGTGCATATTTCTGATAGCATTTTGCGGCGGATAATAAATAATTGAAAAATTACTTTTAATAAACTCACTTGGAACGAATTAATTTTTACACTTTCTTTCTTCTCTTTGTTACAGAACTGAATCCACACATCCTTCCTTAACCCCTGTTTTCCCTCATAAAAAACTCAAAATGGATTTGGACAAAGCAGCATTAAACGACGATCCCAATGTTACGCTCACAATTCGACTTATTATGCAAGGAAAGGTAAATAAAGCAAGCTTTGTTTTCGTGTTTTGTTTTTATTTTTAAGACATGTTAGTGAGTGTAACCTTCAATTGTTTTGCATGCAGTACCTCATTGTCAGAAAAGTGAAACAAAATTATTTGCATCAGTTTTTGTTTTTGAATATTAATTGACGTTCTCGTGATGCAAAGTAGGTAGGATATGCTAATCTTAAATTATCTATTTACAAAAGCATCACAGTTTAGGTCAATCTGTAGGCTGATTGCCAACACATTCTTTATCCGACCAATGTACTTGTTCTTCTTTTAAGATTCTTTATGCTAATGAAGCATTTATTGGCACGCTTTTCATTTCAAATTAAAAAAATATTTGCCTCTCTTTCTCGTAGTACTTTAATTTTATTTTTAATGTTTGACAAATATTTCAGGAAGTGGGTAGCATTATTGGAAAGAAAGGCGAAATCGTCAAGCGGTTTAGGGAAGAAGTAAGTCGACTTATCCGTACTATTCATTGTAAAATTACATTTTTGTGTTCTTTTGTAGTCTGGAGCAAAAATTAACATATCAGATGGATCTTGTCCGGAACGCATAGTGACAGTCACTGGTTTAACAAGTTCCATATACAAAGCTTTCACACTCATATGTAAAAAGTTCGAAGAGGTGAGTTGAATGAAAAATTTTGCTGTTTAATTGCATCGAATTGTTGTGATTTTAATTTCTTAAAAATGCACTCCCTAATTTGTATTTAATCGGAATGCTATCCAATTAAATTGAATGTTACTTTTTTATCCTTCAATCGATGAAGCTATCTTGCTAGTTTATTAGAAACCGATTGGTTGTGATGCAAATGTAATAGTTTTACACTTGTAAGAAAAACCAGTCTTAGTGTGTATTTGTGCACTTCTTAATGTGGCAATGTATTGTTGTGGACTCCCTCAGTGGTGTTCCCAGTTCCAGGAAATCAGCAGTGGGAGTAGCGGAGTTCCTCGTCCTCCAATCACTTTACGTCTCATCGTACCTGCAAGTCAATGTGGCTCTTTAATTGGAAAGGGTGGGTCCAAAATAAAAGAAATTCGTGAGGTCACCGGCGCATCCATACAAGTAGCATCAGAAATGCTCCCAAATTCGACAGAACGAGCGGTCACAATATCCGGTACGGCAGAAGCAATTACGCAGTGCATTTATCACATCTGCAACGTCATGCTCGAGGTATAATTTGAAGAAAAAAGTGAAATGCCAAGGTATTAATTTTATTATAAATGTTTCAGTCCCCTCCTAAAGGAGCAACCATACCCTATCGCCCTAAACCCCAAGTGGGTGGCCCTGTGATCCTGGCTGGCGGACAAGCCTATACCATCCAAGGCAACTACGCCGTTCCTGCCCACACAGACGTAAGTAGTTCATTAATGCCTCCCCTTTGTACCCCATTGCACCTTGGCCACCCGCTGGCTGGTGCTGTGGCGCCCTCAGCACCACTAATGCAACTCGAGTCGCTCAAGAACGGACACTTGCAGGCTGCCCTGCCACCCACACATCTCATGCCAGATGTAAGTTGATCGTATTGGTTCTCCCCAGTATTCCTTCCACACCACAAACGCCGACCCATTATACTAGGTGTCTCGTCTAGTGTTACATAAATAAGACAACTGTGTGACGTCTTGACTGTATTCCACAACCGAATATCTGCATGCACAATATATAATATCCATCCACTCATTTGCATGTGATATAATATTATCTACTATAAATCGACTTTATTTGCAATTCTGTGTTCTGCATAATATACACTACGCTTCGTCATTTGTGCTATTTCTAAAGCCGTTTCGTAGCATGCAATTTTTCTTCCGTTGCTTTTGTGCCTTCTACAAGATACAACAATTTGTCGAAGTAATAGTTCTGCTAATCCTTTTAAATCTTAATTATTTTACAAATATAGGCCTCGTAGTTATCCTAAAGATCTCAAAATAATTTCATTGGTCAAATTCTTGAAAGTATTTCTACTATCAACAAAACTTGATCAAAATCCCATGCTCCAGCCCAAGCAAGAGGAGGAATTTACTTTTCGAGATTTATATAACATGGTCTAACTATAAATTTTAGTTTAATACTACTACATTGTACAACTTGTTCTCTGTTAACATACTGACCTTCAATTTTTTACAAAATCGCCCATGGCAGTGTGTGGATTGCAACTTGCTTCTCTCGGGTAGCAAAACTGAAACCTATTCTATGAACTCATTATTATTTAGACGTAACCCAAATTCATATTTCAATTAAAACAAACTGACGACAAAGTTTAACAATTTAAATTATTAAAAACAAACCTGCAATTCTAAAAATAATTTATTTATTTCTTAGTTGAGGCCTGTATGAAATAATTTCGAACTTTTCTATCTGTCATGCTTATTAACTAACCAATTTAGGAGTTTAATTATGCGGCTGCATACCTACTAGTATTGCAGATAACTAAAATTAGCTTACCGGTGGGAGGCAATACGATTAATTCTTACCTGATCATTTTCTGATTCCACTATTTTCATTTTTCACGGTCATGACTTGGTAGTGTAATAATTATGCAGGAACAGAATTTTAAATTCAAACTGATTTATAAAAATCTTGCCTGTATTTTGTTTCAGATTGGTGCTTTAGGAAAAAATCCACTTGCTGGTTTGGCTGCTTTAGGTCTAGGAGGTTTAACACCCGCTAATACGGGAGGATTAAATCCAGCAGGTATGTAGTTCACCATTTTAGTTATGGAAATATGTAACAATTTTATTGCAGCTTTGGCTGCATTAGCTGGCTCACAATTAAGAACTTCAAATTCAAGAAATCAACAAAACTCAAATACACAAACACATGAAATGACTGTGCCAAATGAGCTAATTGGTTGTATTATTGGAAAAGGAGGTACAAAGATAGCGGAAATCCGTCAAATTTCTGGTGCAATGATACGTATTTCAAATTGTGATGATCGTGAAAATGGTGTGACTGACCGTACGATTACAATTTCTGGAAATCCAGACTCCGTGGCATTGGCTCAATATCTTATTAATATGAGGTAAGTTGATTTGATGATTTTAACGTTTGAATCTCGCATGAGAAGTGCATGTATTCCATGTAAATATTTTTTAAGCCCAACAAATCCTTCTGTCTTGGCTGATTTAATACAATTTTGGTACAAGATTGAGATATTTGTATATATTTTTAATGCATGCATTGTTGAATAATTTTGGATCATTTGTATTTTGGATTTAAAAAAATAGCTGCAGGTGTACTTTTGGGAAAATCTGTAAAAAGTTTTTGTAATTAAAATTTTTTAAGTAAAGCTTTCATTTCCTCGAAGGTGATACCGTTATATAACGGCCGTAATATACCTGTCAGCGAAAACATCTATATACGTTATACATTTTTGTTGCGTCGCCCACAGTTCTATTGCAGCCCTTATATGATAGAACTGCTTGCTAGGAAATGAAGGCTTTACTGCAGTTACTTAAAATTTTAAAATTCAATTCTATTTGGATTGCTACATGTTTGACTGTTATAATATTTTTTTTTTAATTTAATCACAATTCCAAGTGTAATTTTACCTTTTTTAAAAGAATTGCAAGCACACTGGTTTTAATTTTTCCCAAATTGAAAATCATCGGCATTTTAATGTTTCCCTCTTGGTGTTTATATAAACACGTTATTCCTAATTACCTAGATGTGTTCCTAGACTTGATTTATTTGTGGGGTTCGATAACTCCTTTTCGCGCTTTAATTATACCCCACACTAAAAGTTTTGGATTTACAGACATTCAGTTGGCTGCACAATATTTTTGTTTTATTTAAAACTATATCGTACCTTCAAATTTTAAAAAACGTATTCGGTAATTTGCAGAGTTCTAAGCGACCTTTCTCTAGAATTCTTGGACTAGAAAATTCTAGACCAAGTAAACACCTACAAGGAATGATCTGCGCATGACCGCAGAACATCAAAAATTCAATGTGGTGCTGGGCCTGACTCCCAGATTCGGAAAGAGTCCCACGGTGAGACACCAGGGATGAGCTTCAAGATCGAGGGTACCTTAACACCTTAGAATCCTTGTGCACATCCCCGGGCTGCGCCCGCGCCAATTGGATTGGTAGATTAGTTCCATTAATCCACAAATTAAAATCAATTAATCAAATTCCGATTTTTTTGACAAAACTGATGCAGAACTGACTTTACCCTTGTACTTATATCAAATTCGTAAAAATTAACAAATTGCAGCTGCTACCTTTACACTGCTACAATGGTGAGAAAATAAAGTCTTAGATTTTAAAAATAAATTTTTACTATTTTACCCAGTAGATTTATTTTTAATTTAATAAAATATATGTTCTTTTATGTACAAAATTATTGTAAATAATTCTTACAATTATAGCAGCGTTTTGAGTGCAAGTTGAAGGGATACTTTTGTCATACATTTAATAATAACAGTTAGCAATCGTTTTTCAAATTACAAAATGGGTATCGTGGGACATAACTTCTGCCATAAATACCCTGAATATTTCGAGTTTTTGCAAACGAACTCTGCTCTTATTGTTTTAAATAGTGGACCCTTAACCATCCATCAAAGTGAGATTGATCGCCTAGAACGAATTCAGCTCTGCTCTGCTGCGTGAAAAATCTCGACTAATCCACAGTAAGAAAGAAGTAATTTTACGACCAATGGACTAACTTCATTCTAAAATGCTATGAAATAAATAATTATTTGATGTTTTAATGTGAAAATAACACATAATAACAACAACAACATAACATTAATAAATTTACCAATTAGTTACAAAAACTTTTTACCATTAACCATTATTATAGAAGTAGATGATTTCAAGTATTGGGAGTTTTCAAGATCTCGCAGTCGAACGTTTTTCGTAGGCAGTTTTGATAAATGAGAATTTTAATGGATTAAAAAAAATTGAAACCTTAATTTGAATTTAAAACTTTTAAGTGCCATCGGATATAAAATTCACATTTATATTAAAATGCCTGCGTCAAAGTACTCTTTAACTCTACACGCTAAGAATTGTTATTTTAATATGTAATTTAAATAAATTAACAATTTTTATCGTGTTTATTTTGTTAATTTTTAACAAAGCAGTAATATAACTTGAATTAATGGCAAACAAGAATGACAGATTAAGCGCAGTTCTTGTTTACGATTGGTTTAAGTTAAGTATAAGATACTTCATTCTTAGAATGAACAAACTGAAGTAACATTCACGTAGAGATTAATTGTATTGCATTTCAAGAACCAATCACTTTAATATCAAAAGTTCGATTTTTTATACTTCAATTCAATTAGTTGTTGCAATGCAAAACGACCAATACTATGCGAATGTTACTTTAAGCTACGTTCACAACCTTAAATTTGCGTAACTAATAATATTGTTGCCTATTTCAACTGATGTCGAGAAAGTTAATTTTGAGGTTGTAAATGCAGCTTAATCCCCTTAGTATATTTGATATTGACGCAAATATACTGAGCGCTTATAAAATAATTTTTTTTTAAATAAACTCAAGTTATAATTGCTTACAGTTGTAAAATAAAGAATGTTGATTATTAAAGAAAACTAAGGCAATGTTTTTGCTAGTAACAATTAAAAAAAATAACTTTGTCCTTTCCAAAATTATCAATCCAAATTTAAAAATCATAAAATTAGAATTTTTCCTTGTACCGTAGCTCATTACAATCATTACAAATCCTATTTTCTATGTGTTTCCTTAGTGTTGAGCTGCAGAAAGCTAACCTTGAGGCCCAAAATTCTCCTAGTACTGGTGGGTCAAGCCAGTCCTCCACCGCTGCCAATCCTCTGGCTAGTGCCATTCCTCTCGCCCAACTGCTTACTAAACCAGGAGCACTTAATGCATTAACGAGTCTTAGTGCATTAGGTGGTCTTACGGAGTTGTTGGGCGCTCAGAGTGGTGCTCCCCCTGTTCAGACCACCGGAGTCCATCGTACTCACAAGAGCTACACTCCTCGCCTGCGCTCTCCTGGAGGTGGCGGAGGCCCTTCAGAGGGTTCTAAAATGAAGAACGAGCGCAACAAGTTTAATCCTTACTAGAACTACAGCAAAACCAGCAGTCACAATTTACTCTATAATATCCTACAATTTTTTTATAATTATGTTAGTATATTATATATAATTTTTTTCGCAATTTTAATTTACATTTATTATATTATCATGAAGACTTTTTTTAAATAATTTTTTTAAATTATTAATACACAATTATGTTTATAATTATTTTATTTTCAAACGAGACCATTAATATCTTCTATTTTGACGATTTTGAACCAAAAAAATTAGGTATAGGTATCATAATATACAATTAGATCTATAAATATGAACCGTAAGGGATATACATAAATATTGGCTATTTTTTTATTTAGTCTTTTTATACATGTTAAAATAAAGGAACCATGAACCATGCATGAGCTTATTTTGACGAGATGCATACGTGGTTATTATTTATTTTAGTTATTTTATTTTTACGTTATGATTTTTTTATTATCGATAATTATGAGAATAATTGTGTGTATAGCGATTTTTGTAGACATATCACACAAATGATTTTTCCCTTTAATTTTTTCCCATAATATTTGGTCAAGTGTGTTAGGTCTAAATATAACAAAGTAATTAATATGTAGATTGAACAAATTTCATCAATTTTTGAAAATAAGTCGAGGTTTTATTATTAGACTGTAGGTGTAATTTATTGTCTACATTTTAAAGTTAGTGTGATCATTATAATGTGTACTTTATTAAAATTAATAACTATAATACAGGCGTATATAATATGAAATTTGGTTTTTATTTTTAACAATTTTTTTGTATTTTTTGTATTAAAAAAAAATTTTGAATTTGTGAGAGAGTGAAAGAGAAAAGCGTAAACATGGTTTTTTCGTGCTCCATGTCCGTCCTATGCCTGCTACATTAACAGACCAAGTGCCTTATCATTTATCCAGGCAAGAAGATCACATTCCTGGGATCCTGGTAAGCTTAACCATCCAATAGTCCTACATCATTTTGGCCTATTCAAATTTCAAAATTTTGTTTTGGATTATTTGATGCAAGTTGGAATTTTTGTGCTTGCCCAACTTACATCAAATTTTCCTGTCTGACCTTTTTAAGCCCCTTAATTAATATTAACGGTGCATTTAAAATTCCTTTAGTATTAACTTCATGTTCCCTCATTTTCTCTGCAAGATGTGAATTCCTCAAAACCACCTTTTACCTTAAATTTTTTGTTTGTTTAATTACAAAGAAACTAGTCTGCTTGTTTGTAGTGCTGTGGCGTTATTTTGATCGTCTCCGGCGTAGTCGTCGAAGAATATTTATTGAAAATACTTTTTAAATTATTTTTGAATGACGAAGCTGTCGAGTAGTTAATGCCATTGCACTGTAAACTTGTTTTTAAATGCACTTTAATAAAATTGTGTTTTTAAGTGTGGACCGATTAATAATCTGATTTTATTTCTTAGGATATCGATGGAAACTGCAGGATTACCGATGCCCGGTTATCATTACATTGCTCCAAATCACATTGTGAAGGCTCCGATTCACTAACTAGGCTTTTCGTGGTACGGGGATAATATCTGTTATCAGCAGCAGGTACCCCTTACGTATAACATTTCAGGTAACACAAGTCAACAAATGATGATATATTATGATCTGTGAATAATCAATGACAATATTGTCAAATTGATTGCTAAAATTACATATTACATACAAGATTGGTAATGGGAACAAGCCAAAGATTTGTTATTTTTAATTTTTTATATAAGGATATTTATATATTAATATTTAGATGCAAAGTTTTTGCATTGGACTGTTAAGAAATTGCTTCAACTCGAATCGTTTTTAATGAAACCAACTTATTTATTTATTTATTAACGTTTTTAAAATAATTGTTATTTAAAGTGAGTGTATGAGAGAGAAGAAAGCAATCAGTCATTTTTAATTTATTATTTTTATCGTGTGAAGAAAACGGTTTCCAATACGCATTTTTTGAAACCAAAAAAATTTGTACTGGCGACTGTCATGGTTATGTGATTGTAGTTAAGTGTTAGTTGAGTCTTGTTTTTGAAAATGAAACTCGATAAAATCAATGTGTTTGATTAATTTTTTAATAGTGGGCTGTGGATTTAAGTATTTTTCAAATAATAGTGCGAAACATCTTCCAAATTTATTTTTGTGCCAAAGTAAAAATCCAATAAATATGATGTAAGTTTTTAATTGTTGTGTGACCAAAGAAATTTTTTGTTTTGTATTTATTTTAGATAATTCATTCGCAGAATGCTCTTTTTAAATAGGGGTAATTCCATGTCAAATCAACCAGGCTTTAATTAATTTTGAACCTGCACGTCTCAGATTTCGATAGTTTTTGGTACAACTCAAATTTTTAAGGTATACTGTAACTTGATATGCAAGAATGTTTAGAAACCAGTGGTTCTATGAATATATAACATGCAAATATTTTTGTAAATTATGCTCGAAAATATTAGCCCAAGCCACAAATTTAATTTCTTCAGAACACAAGAATTTCTCAGGAAATTCAATTTGTGGCTTATCGTAGATTATTATTGCTCGTAACGCCTAGGTGTTGATTTAATTTGCACTATTTTTTATAAAAAAAATATTTATGATAGTTTGCCTTTCTTTTTATCGCGCAATAGTAGAACCTAGTAAGTAGAGTTATTATCTTTTAGTGACTCTACTTACTAGGTTATACAATTGCATGCTATCTAGTTTGCCTATAAAGTATTAATATTTGTATGGGAGTAAGAAAATTGTTACTCTTGTCTCTGGTTCAATTAAAAGTTTAGTTTTATTAAAATAGCAGTTATAAGGAATTATCGGTGTATTGGTACTGGTACCTAAGGGTATGTACTACATTGAATTCACTGAAGTATTTCTCACGCATACCCATTTGACTTTCACACATATCAAATTGTATTTTAGACAAAAGTGTGACTTTAAATTGTTTCTAAACAGCAAGACTGAGAATAATTGTAATTATATTAATATCAAATGCTAATTGATATTTCTTTGATGTATTGTGTATTCTATTTTATATTACCACATGATAGATATTTCAATATCGAATATAATATTCAATTAGATATATTGCATATTATAATATAAGTAAGATTATATTCTGGTATACTTGTAGATAATTACATATTCACTTTAATATATTGATAGTCAGTATGTTATTAAATTAAAATAAAAAAAATAAATTAGTTAAGGAATAACTAAATTTTTGGTTAATTATTAATTCTATTCGTTAAAAATTAACGTACTTTAAATAGACAATTTAATCAACAATTAGATATATTTTTCAAATATGACTAATATTCATCACATTATTTAAAAAAAATTACTTGAATATTCCGGGGTTTTTATCGTTTTTCAAACACATTGAATTGTATTTGGGAATGGTACTGGCCAAATGTTTTGCATAATATCAAGTTGCACAATTTGATTATTTTTACAATCGATTGGCAAAACTTAATTAGAATAAAGTACTTACTCAAAAATTCTAAAAATATTAGATTCGTTGCGTAAGTGCTCCAACTAATGTAATATAAAAAATTATTGAAATTTGAGACACGAGTTTCGGACCATTGGTCGGTTTAACATGGAATGACTCGTAGATGGATTATTGAAAAAACAGCATATTTGCAGTTTACTGTGTAGCATACTGTGATCACGTTTATATAATATAAAGTGTTGTATTAACAGTAACACTTAAAACTAGAATAAGATTTTTTAGTTGTTTGTAAATCGAAGCCCATGCTCCTTAAAATTTTCGGTGCATATTTAGTTGTTAGTTTCGTGAAATTCTAGTTTTGATTTATTTTAAATATTAAAAACTGGCTTGTTAATGAGATAGTATTAATAAACTTATTCTAGTCTTGTTCATTACTAACATTTTTAATGTTCATGCAGTTATTGGTGTATTTTATTATTCGATCTAAACGTTTGACTATAAATAGGGACAATCTATTGTTATCCCTTTGTGTTATAATATGAGTGTTTTTATGGATATAATGTTTTAAAAAATAATAAAACAGTGCCAAATTTTGGACATAAAAGGATTTTAAATTCAATGTACAAAATTTTACGTGCAGAGTATTTGATGAAAATAACGAAATACTTTTGGTTTCCAAATTTTTATATCGACTTTTTAAGAGAGTTTATAGTATTGGACGTATTTAATTAAATACTCTACATGTCACATTATTAATATTATAAAGATACCGTTTTTAATTTTTTTAAGGTATAACTAGTGGTAAGTTCGTGTTAAGTAAATGACCATTTGGTCTATAATTTAGTATTAGGTTTTAGTAAGTTGGTACTAGCAAAAGTTGCAAGCTTCATTGGGTAGTGTTACAATACTCAAGTCGTAACGAGAGGGTAAATAATTATGTGTCGGCTTGCCCTGACTCGTTTAGTTCGAGTAGTGAGTTAGCAGGGGCCTTAATGTCAAGCTATCTCATAGTTGTCGTGTTGTGCAGGCAATCAATTGTTAGCTTTGTGTATATTTAGGTGCTGTTTTTTAAAATGCACTTGAAATATGCATAGGATAGTTTATACAAAAAGAAAAAACTATGCTAATAGGATGAAGATGAAAAAAAATGTATTTACAATTTTTGCACTTTTAGTCTCTTTATAAAAATAAAAAAACACAAAGAGACTGCTCGAGTAATGCCACATTTGGCATAATTAATCACAACAAGTTACCAGTCGATGGCTGATTTTGAAAGCCTTAATTTTATTCAATCCTGTCAAATTGCAATCAGCTAGAAGAAGCTATCGTTTTAAAGCCTTTATCGAAACAGGGTCTTTATTAATATATAAGAGATTGTGTATTTAGTGCTGTAAAAAATTTCAAATGTGTCTTTGGGCACCACAGACGTCAGTATTGTTTTTATGAGATTTATAGTCGTGTTATTTAGATACCGCAGTTGCTTGTTTCTGTTTAAAACTATTTGAAAAAATTGCTCAATTATATTTATTTATTTATTTAATTAATTAATTGTTTTTATTAGATAAAAGTTTATTTTTAAATTATTGGCGAAGTGTTTCAGGGTAAATTTTGCTATTATTGGTACGTAGATTATGTTTCTAATATATAAAATGCTAGTAAGATATTGTAAAATGCAGTTATAGAAGATATATGTATGTATTGCTACAAATTAGAGCTTTTTGCTTATGGAACACAACACGACTGTCCCAGTGGCATTAGCACTAGCTGCACACTGTTACTCATTCGAATAATATATCTCAAAGTACATATCTTTTTAAAGTTATCGTTTTAATTCCGCTAATTTAATTGTTAATATTTGCTCAATCGTAGCATATCTTATTAAGACAGTTTCATATCTTCACTTGAAATGGGTAACAGTTTATTATATTTCTTGTTTTGTGTATATTATACTGTTTTTCGTGTGTAGTATTAACATTATGGCAATAAAATGTTATATACAGATGTATGATGCATAAAAGACAATTTTAGATATTGCACATGTCTATTGTTCTTTCCATAATCAAGATGTTTAAAATATACATATTTAGATAAAAATGTTTTACGTTTGTTTTTTGTTTAATAAAGTGTGAATAAAAATCTATTTTTGCTTTATTTTCGTTCTTCTTTTCCTTTATTTCTTTATTCCATTCGATTAAGCAAGTTGTCGTATTTTATTTGTGCGATGATGCACCACATTTATAGGACAGAAATTCAACATCCATATACCGGTAAGTATCGGAGGAATTAATTTCCTATTTTATTTTGCAGTCTTGTATATTTTCCGTTCACATATTTTTTTCAACCAGGATCCGAATACGGATAGGAACCAAATGAAGAACCTTGGTACATCATAGTAATAACAAGATAAAGTTCTAAACATAAGAAATAAATAATTGATTTCTAAATATTTAATTCTGTTGCACCACTATCCTGCCGTCATGTCAGATGTTCACTTGATATCCAGCTGTATTGATGGAATTACTAAATGATTCCACCAACGAGAGGTCCGCTAGTACACTAATATTTTCAGGTAGGCATATTTAGCTCTTAAACAATTAATTTATTCTATTTCCAATAATTACAAAAAGCCTTTGGGGGGGGGGTAATCCTTAAGGTTTCACTTTTTTCCAATTTGGGCTATAGCAACTGAATATATTAAATCCTGGGGCGGTAGAAGGTGGGTTTTAAATTTCAATCCTTACCTAAGGACAGAGGGGGTCTACCAAAACTTTACGAACCCTTAGTTGGGAGAGGGGGGAATTGAAAATTTTAAAAATCGTTTTTATTTAAAAAAAAACCGAAGAAATCTTAGGAAATGCGAGAAAGTCGAGGAGATTTTGGGAAATCCATGAAAATCTCAGGAATCAACGATTTAACATAATCATATTGGTGATATAACTTAATTTCAAAATGCTCCTTCCCTATTTTTTCTTAATTGCTCTTGCGTCCGGGAGATTTGGGGGGTATGCAATAAACCCCCAGATTACTGGGACTACTAGGTAACTTCTCAGTTTTGGTTGGTGAATAAAGTACAATAGGACCTCCCGGTTTGACAATGAGCTACATTTTGAAGTTACAAAAATAAATTCGTTTACTTCAAGCCACCAAAAAAAACTGCTTGGAAAGTAATAAATTACTTCTATTACAATTTCTGCGATCGATTAACAGACTTCTACTTTCGGGCGTGCAAAAATTAAATTACTTCTGAGCTCAGCAGGGGAACCTGTTTATTCAGGGTCCAAAGCTTTAATATAATATGAAGAGGTCTCTAAAATGTATTGAGCTTTAATATAGCTTTAAATACAAAACAGTGGGTGTAAACCGGGGGGTCTGGGGGGTATGGAATACCCTCCAGTGTACTCTTCTCTATAATGTACAAAACTTTGCCCCATATAACTAAATGTAAACGATATTTATTTTTCCGCCAGTTGGTAAGTCAACAATATGTACTCTTATGACGTCACATGGCAAATTTCTCCTTTGTGGTATATTGGCAGCTAACTGACGCCGAAGTGTATGGCTGCATCAGTAAATTTCGATTTTCCTACCTGAATTTTACGTAACAAAAACTAAAAAATATTCCTATCTATAAGATTACAAGATAAAAATAAATAAAATAAGTGAACGATCGGAATAATAACTTGTAATAAATAAATTATTTCTGTGACAAAACACTAAGACTTGAAAAAACTATACACACATTTTTGCAATATAAATGCATTGCATTATCTGAATGGGGCTTACGGGTCCAATTCCAACGGAAGTGTAAAATAATTTGAAAAGTTTCATCAGGTGGTCTAGTCTTAACCGTGTCTCACGCTATTGATTATTTTTATGGGTACCCAGTTGCAGTGGAGGCCTGAATTACATATTATTGTACAGTCGACTTTTACAATTTTCACAAGGAGGAGAGACGGATCTGAAGTCACATTAAGCTTACCCATCTGGTTGAATTCCTCCAGACAGATCTATTGCCGAGCAACATCGAAATCATTTGAGGCTGATTCTGAAGATGACCATGACCTTGATCATTAATGAATTTTGATATTCTGATCTTAAAGTTGTTAACTTGAAGATGAAATTAAATTTTTTAACTTAACTTGAAAGTTACTAATTCTGATCTTAAAGCTGTTAATTTGTAGACGAGATTTAATTTAATAATTTGAAATTCATAACTTCAAAGTAACTAATCCTGATCTTAAAGTTGCTAATTTGATGATGAGATTAAATTTAATTATAATTAAATCAATAATTTACGATTAAAACTGGTATTTTGCACAATTGTATTTTATATTTATGAATATTTTCTTATTTGTCTAGAGGAAAACCCGATTAAAATCGTAATTCAGTTTTATGACACAGCACAGTTCTTTGTAATTAAAAGTACGGGTATTTCCATTATTTGCAAATATTTAAATTAAGTTTGAAATAAGTTCAATGTTTGAATATTCGTTTTTATAATTTCCAACAAACGGTTATTGATTTTTTGTTCATTTTCATTAATAATAAATTAATAATTGAACTTTCAGTTTGTTTAATTTCTTTACGACTGGAATACAATATTGATTGTAATAAAAATATAGTAATGGATATAGATTGCAGAACTTTTTCAATTACTGTATGCCATCCAGTTAACTTTGCATTTTTTAAATTTTATATCCGAATTACCAAAGAGGACGAAAATTTTATTTTTTACCGTTTAACGAAAAAATCCCGATTTCGATGCATGGCCATGGCAGAGAATGCAAATGGAAATAATTTGATTATTAAAGCAAAGGAAGTATCGTACAATGTCAACTAATAAATTATTAATACAAAAATTCCAAGTGTGTAAATCCCGCTAACCTTTATAAAGTTCATCCGAACAAAGGTCAAAACCAAAATAATACACGAAATCAAAAAATATAAAAAAGCTACCTATTGCCTTAAAAATGAAATTTTTTATATTATATTATTTTCTTTGCTTTGATACATAGTTTTGACTTGTCAGCATAGGGTCCAAAATTTAAATCTAAAAGTTTCTCCCCAAAATCGTTTTTTGGCCAACAATCAAAAGCAACTAAATTTTTTTGGTTACGTTAATTTTTGTCAATCGACCTGATCAGAGAAGATAATCTGATTAATTTTGGTTGATTTAAGATCTGCCAGGATATTATGGATAAACTCTTATTTTTTCCCGGCATAAACGTAAATAAAATTTTGAAATATTATGGAAAAATTAATAAAAAAAAATTGAAAATAATTCGGAAAGGTTAATTATTCAGCTTTAATTTAGTTATCTAATCGATTTATTTTCCATTCAATTTATTAATGTATGCAAATCCTTATTCAATCCTATAAATGAAGTTGAAAAAATAATGGAACCCTTAGTCTTGCTCGATTAGGTATTTGTGTTAGGTGCAATTTGTTATAAAAGTAAGTGACTAAAATTAAATTAATAAAAATTTTAACAAACAACTTAACAGTCCAACAAAATGAAACTGGAAAACGAATTCGATGTTGTCATTTCTGGTATTGGTGGCGTATACGCTAAAGCCAACAATTTAGAAGAATTTAAAAATTATCTTTTGAAAAATGAAACTCTGATGGGAACTCGCTGGGAAGAAGGTATTTAACGAGATTCCAATTAATAACCATGTTCTGATTTAATTTTTTGTACATTAAGGAGAGCTGGGCGTCACCAACGTAATCGGAACTTGTGATGGAATCGAATATTTCGATACTTCCTATTTCGGCATCCACAGAGAACAATGTAATTACATGGACCCCATGCAGCGTTTAGTAATAGAAAGCACCTTTGAAGCTCTGATCGATGCGGGAGTGAGTCCTGCTGAAATTAGAGGTAAAAAGGTAGCCGTTTATACGGGTTCGTCTGTCGGAGAAAACGATAATCTTTTTTACGAATCGATTGTAAGTGGATTTGGTGTAACTGGTCATTCCCGTTCCATGATGTCTAATCGCGTTTCCTATTGGTTGAATTTAAAAGGTAAAGAAAAATTCATTTTCAATTTTTCAAATCGACTGAAAATGTTTTATTAGGCCCTAGCTGCGCTTACGATAACAACTGGTTAAACGGCATAGAAGTCCTCCAAGCAGCTTACGATTCAATCAGACAAGGTCATTGCGAAGCTGCCATTGTTGCTACATCCAATTTGAATTTGCATTCCGAAATTTCTTGGCTTTACAATGACATGGGATTACTTTCTCCCGATGGCACCACTAAATCATTTGACGCGGATGGTAATCAAATATTTTAATACATTGAAAATATTTTAATTACAAAACCTCATTCGTTCATAGCAAACGGTTACGGAAGAGCGGATGGAACCATTGTATTGCTCATTCAAAGGGCATCCGACGCCAAACGTGCGTATGCATCAATTTTGGGTATTTGCTCTCAATATAACGGCAACCAAGAAGGACCGTATCGCTCAATCGATACTAATGCCATGCAAGAATTTATGACTGAGTTTTACTCCAACGTTAAGGTTAATCCCCAAGATGTTGAGTTTGTCGAATGTTACGGCTGCGGCGTGAAGGTAAATTGACAAAAATAATATACCCGCATTTTAAAAACGAATTTGTCTCTAGGAAATCGATGAAGCTGAATTAAATGCAATTGATAAAGTTTACTGCAAAAATCGACCTAATCCTCTATTGGTAGGTTCTGTAAAGCCCAATACAGGTCACGGTGAAGCTTCCTCAATCTTTTTAAGTCTTGCCAAAGTGATCATTGCTATGGAAGCGGGAATTATTCCAGCCACGCTCAACTATAAGAACCCAAATCCGAACATTCCGGCTCTTGTTAATGGAAAAATTGAAGTTGTAGCAAAGAACAGGGAATGGAGTTCTGGTTTAGCTGCAATTAACGGTGTTGGTTTATCGTCTTCCTATGGTCATATCTTACTTAAAGGAAATCCCAAAATTAAGAAGGGAAAGGTTGACGACTTACCCAGATTGGTACCAGTTTCTACTAGAACAGAAGAAGGAATTCAAGATATTTTAAACTTGGTAAATAATTAAAAGATGTTTTTTTTTTCGAAACTAAGCCGATTATTTTAGTTGAAAACTCAAACCGATGTTGATCCGGAATATGCAGGATTAATTCAAGATACTTTCAAGAGAGGAATTAGTGGACATTTATACCGCGGTTATGCAGTATTAGATGGATCCGAAGACGTCAAAACTGAATCCGATGTGAATCACCGTACAATTATAAAATTTTAAATAAATCTAACTGTTAATCTTCTAGTTCTATCCTGGAAATAAGCGGCCAATATGGTTTGTATATTCCGGTATGGGAAGTCAATGGTGTAAAATGGGTTCCGATTTGATGAAACTGCCATTATTTGCTCAATCTATTCATAAATGTCACAAGATTTTGGAACCTAAGGGAGTTAATCTTTTAAAGATCGTAACTGAAGATGACGAAAAAATGTTTGACAACATTTTGCACTCGTTTGTGGGAATAGCTGCAATGCAAATTGCTTTAACCGACGTTTTAACCGCGTTAGATATCGTGCCAGATGGTATCATTGGGCATTCGGTAGGCGAATTGGGTTGTGCATATGCTGATGGATGCTTATCGGCAGAACAAATGATTTTATCTGCTTATTCGAGAGGAAAAGCATCACTGGATGCGACTCTTATCAAAGGAATGATGGCTGCGGTCGGTATGGGTTATCAACAAATCAAAGATAAATGCCCTCCAACGATTGAGGTTGCATGCCATAATGGGCCAGACAGTTCCACCATTTCGGGACCAACCGAAGACATGGAAGTTTTCGTAGAAGATCTTAAAAGCAAGAACGTATTTGCACGTTTGGTCAATGTAGCAGATATCGCTTACCATAGCAGATATATCAAACCAGCAGCCCCACTGTTATTGAAATATTTAAAAGAAGTAATTCCAAATCCATTGCCACGTTCATCAAAATGGGTTAGCACTTCAATTCCCGAGGAAAATTGGGAAAGCGACTTGGCAAAAACATCTTCTGCAGAATACCATACCAATAACTTGCTAAGTTCGGTCTTATTTGAAGAAGGCTCCAAACATGTTCCAAAGGAAGCAATTTTAATTGAAATCGCACCTCACGGTCTTCTTCAAGCCATTCTAAAACGGTCCATCAAGGGAAATTGCACCAATATTCCACTTACCTTAAAATCTAACAAAAGTGGACTAAACTTCTTGTTAGCCGCACTTGGAAAATTATACTTAGCGGGGGTAGATTTAAACCTTCCTGCAATTTATCCAAAAATTGAATATCCAATTAGCCGTGGAACAAAAACCTTATCGAATTTGATTCATTGGGAGCACGGAGAAAAATGGAGGTGCGGTTTGGAAGACAAGAAGAATTTTGTAAGCAGCACCCGTTCCATCACCATCTCGCTTAAAAAAGAGGAATTCCGTGGATTGATCGGACATCAAATTAAAAATACTGTTATCATTCCAACGTCAGTTTATTTGGTAAGTTTAAAATTGGATTTTTCGTCTTTGAAATTAATTGGATATTTTAGGCTTCCGTCTATGGAGTTTTCTCAGATATAAAATCAAATCCCACTGTTGAAGTAGTATTTGAAAATTTACAGTTTAAGAAAGTCCTTTTCGCACCTAAACATGGTAATCTTTAAAATCTACGTGCCGATTTAACTTTTTTACCTATGATATTGTAGGAAGTGTGACATTGTATATTATGATTCAAAGAGGAACTGGGTATTTTGAAATATCAGTGGAAAACGAAATGATTGTAACTGGAACCATCAGATCTCCCGAAAATGAAAAACCGTTTGCCACTGTGAATGATTTTAAGGCTTCTAAAGATTCTGTCCAGTTATCGGGAAGTGATGTCTATAGCGAATTCAATCACAGAGGTCATAAATACGGCGTGGGCTATAAATATATTAAAAATTTAGTGCTGACAGAAGAAGGTGCGAAGATAAAATGATATTCCATCTGGAGACTAAATCAAAACATTTTTTTCAGGTTCAATTTCTACAACGCAATGGAGCAACAGTTGGCCTAACTTTTTGGAAGCAATGATCCAGCAAAGTTTGTTCCAAAAAGGAGAACGCTATCAAAATGCTTTAAAAATAAACTCCATCCAGAAAATTGCTTTCTCTCCAGAAGCGTTGCCTAAAGAAGCAGACGGTATTTTTATCATGTAAATTTTTTTTAGTTTTATTGGTTTTTACTGTTTTTCATAGAACTCCAAGTTTCATACGACTACGCGACAGAAATACTTTCGACTACCGGAATCCAAATATTCGGAGTTATTGCAAAACCTGTGATTTTCGACCATCAGTTTACTTCTCTCAATTCCTTGGACTTGGTTCCACTGTCAAACAAAACCTATAAGGTAAATGGAATAAATAATTTCATTTTTGAAAAAATGACTTCTTTTTTTCTAGAACATCGATAATGCAATTGCTGTGGGCTTGCAAATTGTTTTGGATGATTACGATATCGACACCGACAGTGCCATGATTGTAGAAATCGAATCCAAAAATCCCAGCTTCAAGCGGAACATTCAAAATGTTCTTCAGAAATATTACAATTTGCACGTAGGTCTTCATATTCAGGTTGTCGACATTTTCTTACTCAATTTTTTTAGGCAAACGTATCAACCGTAAGCGATGCTTCGTTAATTCTCATTCCTCAAACTGAGTCTTTGTTTGCGGTATTAAACGACACTGTAAATGAAAACTGCATCAAATTCCTATTATCTACCCACGCCTTCCTATTTATACAAACAGATGCAAAATTATTATCGTATCCAGATATAACCCAGATAGCTGGGTTCACCGTCAATGGTATTTCTTATTCCTTAGTTCGAAAGGTAAATTTTCAAATTTTTATTTAACCAAATTAACTTGAGAAATTTCAGTGTATCCCACATGAACCAGCAGTTATTTATATTAAAACAGACGTTTTGACTGGTAAGGATTTATCGAAAGAAGGACTGCAATGGGTGAACACCTTAAAATCCACTCTTAATACGGAACTCCATAAAAAAATTTATTTGGTTACTTCCGTCACTCCCACCGAAGGTATTGCCAATTTTGTCAGTGAAGTGCAGTCTGCACTTAATACCAAGAATATCAGGTAATCTTCATGAGCTCACAAGCAACTTCCACCTCTGATTCTGAAACTGTTTTAGATTTATTTTCACCTTTGACAAAAAGTATTCCGAATTCAACGCAAACCAAAACTTATTTAAGCAAATCATTAAGAATGATTTAAAGGTAACTGTTATCAAAGACGAATCCCTATATTCTATTATTTCCTTATCCATGGAATTGGTGAATGATCTAGCTTTAGCGCATCAAAGCGAAAGGTTAGTTTCTTTTTCCCAAAATCAAAAACTGCATATTTCTAACCTCGACTTTTAGCAACATAGTCAACAACACCCAAATCGAATACGTTGGAATAAACCTTCTCGACGAAACAATCAGTTTGAAGAAAAGCATAAAACCACAATTGGGAAATGTGGATTACTCTGGAGTTACACAGTCTGGCCAAAGAGTTATGGGATTGGCGCGTTTAGATGAAGAGCATTGCAAATTGGTACCTGATCCAATCCTATGCTGGAATTTCCCAAACAGATGGAACCTTGAAGATGGAGCTACAATCCCTCAAGCTCACGCTATTGTAAGAAAATGGAGTTATAGATTTGTTGAGGTCTAAATTAAAATTCTTTTAGGCTTACTACACACTTATTCATCTTGGTAATTTAAAATCACACGAAAACGTTTTAATACATGGAGCAGCCTCTGCGCTTGGTATTGCTGCACTCTCCGTTGCATTTTCAGTTGGTTGCAATGTATACGCAACTGTAACTTCCAATACCCAAAAGGCATATTTGATAAAATTGTACAAATTTGTAAGTCGTTGAACAACGAGTCGGAAATATAAATAATGGAATATACTTTTTTCCAGTTGGGAGACCGAAATGTTTATAGCTGTCGCGATTCATCCTTCGAACCTCGTTTGATGATGGCATCCGGAGGAGTTGGAGCGCACGTAATTCTAAATTGCGTTAGCGGAAATTTACTTAACGCAACTTTGAGATGTGTTGCTGAATTTGGAAGATTTTTGCAAATAGGCAAATTGGATTTGGAAGAAAATACCGAAATTGGTATGAGCATTTTTTTGAAAAATGTCGGTTTCGTTGGAGTCACTCCCGAAAATATTTTTGATGCCCCGGTGGACGTCAAACAAAAAATACACGATTTAGTTCAGCAAGGAATCGAAGACGTGGTCGTTAGACCTTTAACTAGAAAGCTTGGTCAGTTTGAAGATATGGACGCAAATTTGAAGTAAGGCTTAATGTTTTTTTTTAATATTTAGTTAACTCTTTGCTTCCAGAGCTTTACAAGCGGATAACAATATCGGGAAAGTAGTACTGAAGCTTTCAGATGATTTATCATTTAAGAATCTGAACATTAACAGTGCTACCCAATATCTGTGCGATCCTAAATATTCCTATTTAGTATATGGTTAGTAAAAATGAAGATATAGACTTTATTTCCTAAAATTTCAATTTTAGGTGGAACGGCTGAAATTTGGACCGATGTGGTGGAATGGTTAGTTTTCAGAGGTGCACGAAAAATAGTGGTATCAACTGAATCGAAATCTCAGCAAGCACATATAAATAGACGTCTTACGTTACTCCAAAATTACTTCAACGCCGAAATTATTTTGGCTTCAGCCAAAGCCCAAACTAGAGATAGTGCAACTGAACTAATCTCGGAGGTTTATTCTTTGGGACATATTGGAGCGATATTTGTACTACCAAATAAAAACTCGAATATTAAAAATTCCGAAATTAAGGCTATCCAGTATTTGGATTTGGCATTAAGAAATAAGGCACCCAAAGCTTTGCTTGTTAACTTCTTAAGCAGTGCTGCAGGTGTTTGTCAACAAAGAATAGACGCCGGATTTTTAACCAATCATGTTCAATGGCCGAACTCGCTCGATTTCTCCTTTGTCTTGCATAGTTTGGATGGAATTTTGCGTTATAAGGTTGGATATGTTTTAATCGACGACATTCAAAATAAGGACGATGTACTGGAAACCACGCAATCGCTGTACAAAAGTAAGACATTGAAAAAAAGCTTCGCTTTAATATTTTAGATAGCAGGTTAATTGTTTGCTTTTAGAACTTACGTATTTGCTTCCAAATTCGATCGATACCATCAAACAAGACGTTGCCATCGCTAGTCTCAAACCTGATTTTATCCAGCTTCCAACTTTATGTCCCAAGGTGGTTCGGGATCTTCCACCGCTGTTTGTAATTCCTGGTTTGTTTGGCAGAACCGCTGTAAAGGATTTGGCCAGCCAACTCTTACATCCTGTTTATTGCGCTAATTATCCCACGTCGACAATTCCTTTCAAGAAACTGGCGTCTGAACTGGTTGAAGTATGTGGATGGCACGTTTGAATCTTACGATACCAATTCACATGTACTAATTTCAGAAAATCAAAGAAATTTGTCCCAAAGGACCCTACAATATCATCGGAATATCTTACGGTGGACCACTTGCTATTGAAATTGTTAAACTTCTAGAGAAGAATCATGTTCGTACGCAGTTGTTCCTGGTCGATGGAGCACCCGATACCATACAAGGCATCATTAGAAATTTGGGAGAAGGTACCAACAGTGAAATTGGATTCTTGTGTAGAATTTTGAGCCTCACAAACCCACAGGTGAGTTATTGTTATGAAAGTTTTTTTTACTTTAATGGTTTGCTTTCAGATTGTTAAAGAATTGAGCGAGCTATCTGACTGGAACTCCCGTGTACAGTGCGTTTTGAAGTATTACGAATGTTCACCTGAAGATAAAATTTTCCTCAGCGAAAACTTGACCACGTTTAAAAATTACTTGAACAGCATTTTAACCATCCAACCACCCGAGGAGCTAATTTTGGCGCCTATTACTTTGTTAAGACCTTTTGGAGCTAGCAAGGATGATGTTTGTGAATTGCCCAAGGTAAAGAAATTTTTGGAACCAATTCCTATTGCCTATTTAATATTATTTTTTTAGTACTTCAAGGAAATCATCGACATCTACGTTATAAATGGAAACCATTCTTCTATTTTGAAAGAAAAGAACTTGGCTAATGCTATTAATAACAAAATTATATGTTGAAAAGATATATTTTTTTACAAATAAATGGTAATTGGTTTTCAGCAATTAATTGTAGTTTCATTTCGCTTCCCGATTTATTAGTTTAATGCTACAATAAGTTTAAATTGAGTTTTGCAATTAAGGATGAATTTAATGTATATTAATTATTTAAATGTACGATTTCGATATTTTAATGCTAATTATAATTCAACAAATATATTTTAACGCCCACAAATTGTGACAAAGGTTTCGGAAAATTTTTGTACACCAGATTTCCCTTGTTGAAATATTTTCTCAGGCTGCTCTTATATTGCTCTTAATTTAGATATACTATAATATTTTGTTGCATTTTCTCAAATTTCCTTTCACTTGCACACACAGATTTTCCCAGCAATTTCCGCTCAAAAATATGTATAACTAAAATAATAATTGTGAAAGTTTAATGTAAAAATTGATCTTTATTTTATCTTATGGAATCTCAAGCAAATCAATTTCACCGATTGAGCTAGATAAAAAAAATTTCCTTGGTGCCCAAGGAAAAGTAGAAGAAGAATGCAGGGGCGTATTTAGAGAGGGGCAAAGAGGCAATTGCCCCCCAAGGATGACCCGGATTGTATCCCTGAAGCGCTCCGTGATAAAAAAATGTTTATTTAATTATTTACTGTTAGCCGTGTTCGCCAATTACAATCGGATTAATAATAATTTCTATATTTCAAACGTCGCATCTGTAAATTTGTCAGTATTATCGCTTTACAACTGACGCGCATGAATGGATTAACGAGAATCCAAAATCTTAATGGGCCCCCCCCATAGGCATTTTTTAAATAAGCCACTGCTGCAATGAAATAGGCAAAAGACAAAGATAGAAGAAATTTCTATCTTGTGTTAAAATATTTAATTTAAATTTTTTTGAAAATGTTTTCGAAAATTCATGGATAAAATTGAAAGAACTTCTAATGTTAATTTTTTCCACAAGTTTTTTTGAAAGTTTCGAAATTGATGAAAATTGGAAAGTTGTCCTTTATTTTCTATTTTTCTATATAGATTTTGAATTTAAATTCAATCAAAACTGATTTAATTGACGATATTTTATGTTAATTTTAACTTTTTTACGTTAAACCTATGTTGAAGATTTAATTAAGTTAAGTAAAATTATAGTTTAATTATTAAAAATGATTATATTTGAAAAGTTTCGATGTTGATGGAATCAGTACAAATGTTTAAACGTGCAGTTAAACGTAAGAGCTTACGTTTTCATATTTTAAATTTATGTTGTGGTTTAACTACAAAAATACAGCATACCGCAATTGATTAAGTGTTTCTTGATAAAAAATTCACTCTTACCTTAAATTTTAAACATAATTATTTAATAATAACAGGGAAAGGATACAAAGGGTTTAACGTCAGAGCGCCAGCGCCAGGATAAACTGTGGCGCGTCTGGGAACTTTTATCCTAATATCCAGTTGCCTTTTTTCCAGTGCACTACGCGTTACAAATAACTAGGGTGAATTTCATAAGTGTCCCGCGAATTCGGAAAAATTTTCATGGAACACACTAAAAATCACTGTAGGTGACGTCAGTAACAAAGGTAAGTTTCCACAATTTTTTATTTTTGAATCTCTCGAGATTATTCAAGACGCCCACAAAGTTTAAAAAACTTTTGTGAACTTAATTTTCAAATTTCCCAAATCGATTACCAGTTAAGTTATCCCGAAAATACGCATAACGATATTTGAATTATTTATCCCTAATTGGAATTGAAATAATTTGTATTCATAAGGCGTCGCGCATTTTTCATTTTAATTTAAATTAATATTTTTAAAGTTGGATTAAAAATTATAATAGGCGATCGTGCGAAAATATCATTTGTGCTTCGAAGTCATATTTTTCATTATCACAAATTTTTATCTAATTTGTAAAAAAATTATCTCCGTATTTACGTTTGTTTAACGTTATGTAAATTTTGTAAATTTATTTTCCTACGAAGTTAAAATCGGAGAATTAAATTATTTTGAAACTTTTAAATTCCACAATGGTGAAACATATTAAAATGTCTGAATTTAAATTAAAAATCGTTTCCAATTACAAAAAGTTATGACGAATAACATCGGCGAAATTTAATTTCGAAAGAATAAAATTTGTTTATCAACTTCAAAAGAGTACATTATTATCCGCAATGCATCAGAAAGTATGATAAAATTACCTGGCTTCATTAAGGTCTTTCATGAGGCTTCTTTGTGGAGTTAAGTGATCGCGAAAAATATAACGAATAAAAATAAGGTAAAATTGATTATTAAAAAAATCGATTATACAAACAAGGGTAAAAAGCGAGGTGAAATGTAGGTAAATTATTTGTAATATAAACGTTTTCAACTTCTTAATTAAATTAGACTTATGCAAAGGAGCACCGTTCTGTTGAAATTACAGAAGTTCTAAGATCAAAATTTTAATTTCATTTTCCGGTGTGCCAAAATATCTTTTGAAACAAACATACAGCATGATAAAATTATATTCGAACCGCAAAATACGAGAAGGAAACAAAGCTTCGGTTTATCGCAATCAGCCTGAAGAATTCGTGTAACCCAATATATTAATATTACATTGGCAAGAATGAAAAAATCAACAGAGAGAATTAATTTAATTTCCAATAGTCTTAAAAATTCATTTTTCCACTTTGTATTATTCATATTTCATCATTTTCACAAAATTATAAAAATTTAATTTTTTAATTTTAAATTACGAAAATTTTATTGTCGAGTTTAATTTTGCCAACACAATTTTAATTAATATTTTAATATAATTTTATTAACTTCATTAAATTTAATAAATACTTAAATTCCATAAATATCTTCTTAATTAAATATTTCATTAGCACCCAATTTTTATTTTTGGTATTTAAATAAAATTTTATATTTTATCCTAGACTAAATACCAGCGTCAATCAAACCTAACATTGTCAAAACCGCTGTTCACTCATTCGTTGATTTAGCTAAATATTTTGCCGCTTCTATTTTAAAATGATTATATCTGCAATAAATCAAACATAATGCAATTATTTTTCCTGTTATGATATTGGATGTAATGTTTCAACATTTTTTATGAATCCCCGCTGTGGACTGGCAAAAAATAATCAGAAATATTGTATACCCATATAAAAATGTACAAGAACTCCACTACCTGTATATTATGCTCACTTTATACTCAACCAAGATCAAACAGTAAAGCGCCAAATTTTTCTTTTATTGTGTTTCTCTTAAATTAACGGCATCTCATGTTTTCACCAACGTGGATTCATTCCGCTACACAGTTCTGCTTTTATTCGTATTTATGCAGTCAGAGAATTTATGTGGCCGCCGCAGCTAATTAGCTGCGTTCGTCAGCTCCAAGTTCTAGATAACTTTTCTTGCGGTAGCTATTGACGGTTCAAATGTTCCTAGGTAGCTAAGCATACAAATTGTTTAAATTATTTTTGAAACTCTAATGTATTTTAAATGCTAATACAGCAGCTTCTTTATAAAAATTTCCTTATTTGTATTTCCATTATTTTATAGAGAATTCCAGCAAGTTTATTCTTAACGATTTTTGAAATTTTCATTTTTGGTGGAAGTTTTCTAATTTAATTCAATGCGGGAAAATACCGAAAATATTTCTTGTCTCTGTAGTTCGAAATAACTGATATTTTGCCCCCTTTGGGCTTACAGCAAAATTTGATACTTTTGTTGGAATGATTTCGTTACTAATAAAGTTAGAAATTGTGAGCAATAAAAAAATTACACAATACGTAGTAAAATATTATGAAACATGCAAAAAGCGAAATGATATTTGCAGGAAAAACATTAAAATATATTCCATAACATACAATAAGCATAATAAAATTTTTGGTGGAAAATTTAGCAATTAACAGCATTGTATAAAACTCCAATTTTCCATTACAAACAAGAACATCGTTCTAATTTATGCATTAAATTTTTTTTATCACGTTTGAAATTGAGTTACTTTTCAATTAAGCTACTTTTACATCAAAGATATTGGAGATACCGAGGTGTCCACCGTAAAAGGGCAATAATTTGTATGCAATATTCAATTTAATAGGTACGGAAGTACATATCCTGAAGACGGCCTGATGAAGCGAAACCGGTAAACATCTAGCTATTGAGTGTTTTTGCGAGGAAATACCTACATCTTTTTAATTTAATGTTTTTTGGCTTTACCCCAGTAGATTGGATTAGTTTTATTCGTCTAAAATTTTCTCCCTAGTTTTACTATTATAATTTGCATAAATATTCAAAAATATAAAATATCAGACTTGAAAAATTTAAGCCGACATAATAAAGGAGATATAGTGCTGATTTTATAAATTCCCTATTATGTGCTGTAAATATCGAAAACTCATTGGCTTTGGGGTTTAGAGACAATTTTGTATAAAATAAATTTTTAGGCCTCTCAACTGCCGTTAAAACAAACACTAAACATTGAAATTGCATTATAAATAACTTAGATATTGACGATTTTATGACGCCACTCGAAATACCAAAAAGGGATGACGTGAAAATTCATCTACAGGTAGTTTTTGTAGAAGTTCACCACTGCAGTGCTAAAAATAACGCTGGAAGAACCCATTATTAACCTCAATATTAATCCTTGTCCGAATTTTAATTCCAGCAAAGCCGTCGTCATAATTCCAGTTGTTTTTCTCATATCTTGACGTTTCTCCAAAAATTTGGAATAAATCAATAGTGGCGCGACGTTTTGGTTTCCAGTGACCTTCGCTAACTTTTTCCATCAAGTAATTTCGTTCTATTTTGGAACATTTAGTTTGTAAAAATAACAACAAATGTTCCATTTATGGTAATAAAATGTAAATGAAGCCACGTCTTACCGAAGTAGCTGTAGTTTCGAGGTGGTGTTTTCACTTATGATAATCATGGGTAATTTGAGAGAATTGTTAGAATTAATGATGAAACTAACCTACTTTGCGACACAAAAACCCTGCTTAATATAATATTTAGGCTTCGGTAGATACACCTGGAAAAAATTGTCTAAGACCTCGCCATGGAGCTCACCCCAAACTACTAAATATTCTGTGCAGTGTTATGAAATTGGAAGCATGTGTTTATTACAAACTTGCGTCGTACGATCATTATCGGGGTAAAATAGTACTTACACCTGGATTAACTAATAGCAGCAATAACTACTGCCTACTTACAATACTACAATATTTGGGGTGGATGGGCGAAATCTTGACTGCGCTATGGTTATGCATATTGCGGTACATTTAAGTTTTAAAAATAGGTCAGTTCGAATTTAATTCATTGAAAATAATAATCGATCGGCCTAAAAATATTACTCCACTTCTTGAAGTTATTTTGGAAGTACTTTTACTACAAATGTAAATTAAAATATTAATCAAAATAAAATTATACACCTAGCACAGAGGTTGACTTTGAAACTATTGATAATTTTGTGCTGTCCTACTTTTGTATAAAAATACCTTTTTGTTTAGCTTAGTAAAACACAATAAGATAATTTTATTATATCCGTTTAATTTAGATTTTCCATTAGAGAAGCTTTGTCTATTTAAAATTAATTAAGCAAATTAGAGTAATATATATGTTATATGCATGTTATGTATTTCTTAAATTAATGGCGTATTCTGCAATTGCGTGCAGATAGTTTAGATTTGCGTTTAGTAAGTTGACTCGAAAAGTTATTGTTGTTAGCAACAGGATCAGGGTTACATTTACACTTGCAGGCTAATTCTGTCTATTGTGTCAAGGATACAATTTTCGTAGTATGCATCCAAAAATTGTTACAACAAATACCTATAATGTACCTCTAACCACTTTTCCGATATCGATTTATCGACTTTGCCTTTGCAAACTTACCACCTAATAAAATATGAACAGCTCTATAGTATATTATCCTATTAAGAAATTACCACAATAAATTTCCTGACATCTTCATGCCACAAGCTATTTTTATTATTCATTAATTTATCAATTTGTGTAGCAATCCATAAAATATTATAGCACTAAAATGTTGATGATCCAATAACGCCAATAAAATAGTCCACATTTCTAATCCAGGATTTTTGTTTGATCGTAAAGCTTTGAATCTTTCACTATGATAGAAACTCTTAAACAAACAAATAACAATAATGCGTTCGATTAATTGAAAATTAACAAAAAAAATTTTTAAATTGGATAAAAATGTTATATTCGGTCGAACTTCAAAAAATTTCTGGCACGATCGCTCTACAATCCCACGTGCCGTCATCCTGGTGCATAGTATGGAAAATTTGGGGATTGGTTCAATAACTTCAAAACGCACTGCAACGTTTCTAATAATAAATTATGCATGTTCACAATATTAATGTATAAATATTAAATTATTTATGAGATCAATTTTCTAGAATTTATTCAGTGAAATCTAAAATACATATTATTATACACATAATATATTGGGTACACATTAAAATAATGCATTATAAAATAAGATTCAATTTAAGGGCGGGGTATTCGGGGAGTGCCGAGGTTTATCATATCAAGTTCATCTTTTCAAAGGTTTACTATTTCAAATACAGCTAAACGGATTGACCTCATATATTAAAACTATGTTGATAGCATAATAGACAAGGGCACGCGCTGCGTTTTCTTGTATTTAATTAAAATAATTTAAAAATAAAATAAGTAATATAAAATAAAATAGTTTAATTTTGCCTTATCTGAGATATCACACCGTACTCAAGTGGAAGACTGAGCATAGTGATCAGTAGAGTACGGACTTTAAGCATAAGAAATTTTTTGAAATAAGATTTATTTGAAAAATACGACAATATAAAATTGTAATACAAAGTAATGCAATAAAATATGTAATTTCTGTACCCTATTCCTGAAAAATGCAATTATTAAATAATTTTCCATTAAAAATTTATGATTCCACGTCAAAACATTGAAAATAAAACACTGAAAACAATTACACCGAAGTCAAAACATCGAAAACAAAAATACCGAAAGTCAAAATCGTCGAAAACAAAAACATATCGAAAGTAAAACAAAAGGTATTTATATACAGTTCAACTAACATTACAAAAGACTTTGATGGCGTGGCTAGCGCTAGTAATATTTAAAATATACACTCAGATGAAGAAGTTCCATAAATTTACTTTTCAAATTATGAAGATTTTTTCTAAAAAGAAGACTCCTTTTGTAGACAATATAATAGCTAAAATATAAATAAAACAAAACAACCACGACAAAAATGTAAACACACGCAAAGTTTTGTAACTTTTACAACAGCATGTACTTGAGAAATAAGTCGACTTTCATTGGCTCATGCAAATTTTTGTCAAATTAGTTAGCATATTTTCCGGATCCTTTCTAAGCTTGGTGGAGCTGTATCTATTGCAATTTTTTTTAAATTTATCGAAAATGTGCTAAAATAAGAACTAAAAATGCTTAAAAATAAATCTAAATATAAAAGTTTAAAAATTAGCATATAATACAATGTTTCTTAACCTGTGGTTAAGACCGGGATGGGACTTTTCGGTCCGCGAGTGTTATGTATAGCAAACAGTTAAGTAATTCACTAGAATCTTATGAAAGCTTTGAAATGACGGCCACGCCCCTTTCGAAGAAAATTTCGCCTGCCGCGGTGGGTTTTTCCCGTTACCTCGTCCGTTGAGGGCGGCATAGTCTTAACGTTCACAGGGCAAATTGGCTAGCTCTGGCCCTGGCATAGTAACCCTTTTCACTTTACCAAATGTTTTACTACATTCAAAGCTTATACAGGGTGATCCAAAAATATTCCACCGATTTTGAAATGGGCGTCTTCTACTGGTATACACAACGTCAAACTCTTCAGAAAATTTAAAGCTACGCGCCAAAGCTCTTCCACTAATATCCGATCCCACTCACGGCGTATGGGGTTTCTTACAGGCTCTGGGCTCCAAAATGGACCACATGCTATAATCCATCAGATTGAAATCCGGTGAGTAGGGGGACCATTCCGCGGATGTGATGAAATCCGGAAAATGAGCTTTGCACCAATTTTGAGATGCTTTTGCCCTATGCGCTGAAGCAGAATCTTGTTGGAACGTCCAACTCTCATCGCCGAAATGTTGATGAATCCATGGAAGGACGACGGCTTCGCGAATGTCACGTCGGTAAATTTCTTGGTTGATTTTCACACCTTGATCTACAAAAACCAATGGGGTAATTTTGCAGCATAAGAAGCCCAAGATGATCTTGTAATCTCAAACACCTCAATTCCCCTCAACTGTCCGAATGGAAGATCGAAGATCGTTTCATCAATTTTATCTAATTAATTCCTAGAATCTAAAATTCTCTGTCGTACATGCAAGGGATCGTGGACCTGCGGCTACCTCCCTTGGTATGATTATTTCCCCATTTCTTAATTTTCAAAAAATCAAACTAATGTAAGTTAAACAGTAGCATCGGAAATAAAAAGGCACTGCTCCCATAACTCAAAAGTTAACAAAATTCAGACCGCTGAAAAGAGAGCTAACAAATTCGCCCATAAATTCAAGTCGATGAAAAAGGAAAGTCTCAGGTTAACAATCGCATGACTAAAAATCATATTAGATGGTATCGCAATAAAAAAAGCGATCGTTCAATATTTTCTTTCAAAAATCAATAAGAAAAGATGCCGAAAATAAAAATAACGAGTACATAAAAAGTCATTGTTCGCATTGAGAGCATCACTACATAATAAATAAATATTACAGAACTTCAACTGACAACACCACTTAACAATACATTCCAGATTATTTATTGGGCTAATAAAGTAATTTATTCATTAATATGCTAATACCTTTTTTTGCCACGTTATAATATGTCATTGTACCTACTGTTCCTTGGGGTAATCCAGCCGCTCTTCATCTAAAAACAAATCTGCGATTCTGCTCTTGAAAATTTTGGATAGTTTCCATTACTTCATTATTTGTGTGTTTTATTCCATTTTAAACAAGTTCAGTTTTTTATTATTCAGTACCAAAGTGCTTTCGCTTTACTAATAAACATAAACACCGCGGGGGTTAATATGATAAGTATTCCATTATATTATTAAAATTATTGGTTTTTCTTCAACGTAAAATTCGGGCACGTAATTTTTTGTTGCAATAAAACAAGCTATTTAATTTGGAGAATAATGAAGCAGATGATGATGAAAAGCAGTCATCAGCAATTACCTTTTGTTAAAATATATTTTACACCACAATTATTTTTATCAATGTTCTTTAAATTTACGGTGAAAAACCACCTACTATAAAATTAATGATTAGGTATAGGAAACTAATTTTATCTTTTAACAGGGGAAGTTTAAGCCTTAACGGCTCGCTAGGGATATTGGTATGGATAGGTGTTTTAAAATATGGTCTGGTGATAGAGCAATTTCTGAAATTGACTGCCACTTAAATGAGAAACGTTTTTGTTAAAATTAAACCGCAGGTATGTTCGTTTATGCTTTGAAGAACTGATATAAACTTTTGGTTTCGGACAGGTTTATCGTTGTTTTCTTTGTCGCTTTACGAGATACCATGGAGTTTATAGTTTATTTTTCAGTTATTGGTGTTGTATTTAATTTCAAGAAAAAAGTTTAATGCAAACGACGCTTTGTACTTATTTGCAGAAATCCAACCCATTGGGGGTATTTGCAGCTTTTGATTGTTATTGCTTCTCTCGCATTTTCACAAAATGTAATCTGGAAAGTTATTGCGGTATAAATTCAACAATTGGTTTTACAGATTAAGGTTGAAATGTGAAACTTTCAGTTTAAAAATAATTTTGTGTCAAAATATTTCAGTTATAGCACTAGTCGGTGTGTCGCCAATGGTGTTGGCTGAAACTAGCGATCGATGTTTCTTGGCTGGTTGCAGTAAAGCGCAATGTCGCGTTTTGTTTGCTTTAAAACTATTTTTGGTAACTGCCACATTTCCCAACGTATAATAAATTTATTATAATTAACTCACTAAAATAAGTACTTAAGAGACATACTCGAGGTGTCAGACTTAGGGAGAAGAAAAAATCGGGAATACAAGACAAAGCAATTTTCAAAACACGAAATTAGGTATTATAGTATTTTATTATTAATTTATTACTCCATTTTTGACGATTTTGAGCTGCAGTATCATAACCTTGTCAATTTGCTGGTCAAAATTTTAAATTACACCAACACGCGGTTTAAGTTTCACCAGTCCCACTTACTTTGCTGGGACTTGGTATTTGCTGTACCAGCTTATCTGAACCAATAGATGTGAGTTTCCTATTTTATAACTTCAGATAGAAATATGGAGACCTCCAGCTTCTAATGTCCCGAAATAAACTAATCTGAGGTGAATTTCGTAATGAAAAACAGTAAAAAACACTATTTATTTTTTTTACATTCAATAGTAATAATATAAACGAGAAGTATACAGACATGAAAATGTCGATCTCAAGAGAAAACTACATTAAAAAAAGATGTTCCTAAAATTTTCACAATAAATTGTCCAATATTTTTGCACAATTTTTGTCTAGATTGATGCTGAACACAATATTGTGTTAAAAAGATGTCAATGTTTGGTTTAGCGTTTTTGAGCATATTATTTTTTGTTATTTTGATGTACATAATTAGTATTAAAATAAACGTTTCAGTTTAAAATCTGAACAAAAATCGTGCATATTTCAGGAAACAACATTCTGCATATTTCTAGAGTAAAAATTTGTCAATTTCTAATTTGCAAAGAAAAATATCTCGACAATGTATGTTTAAAATCTGAACAAAAATTGTGCATATTTCTGAAACAACTTTCTGCATATTTTTAGAATAGGATTTTATTTATTTTAAAACAAAGTTTTTTCTATTTCTGTAAATTTGTAAATTAAAATATCTCAACATTCTTCATATTTTTAGAGTAGAAATTTATTTATTTCTAAATCAAAATATTTCCAATTTTTGTTAATTTCTAAATTAAAATGTCTCAACAATATAAGTTGAACAAAAAGAACAAAAATAGTGCATATTTCAGGAAACAACATTCTGCATATTTCTTGAGTAAACATTTGTTAATTTCTAATTTGCAAAGAAAAATATCTCGACAATGTATGTTTAAAATCTGAACAAAAATTGTGCATATTTCTAATACAACATTCTGCATATTTTTAAAATGAATATGCAATTCTGCACATTTCAACGTATATTTTATATAAAACTAAAACTTTCGAAACAGAAGTTTTAAGTGTTTAACTGAAAAATTTCACAATTTGAAGGCAAAAATTTGATTTTTTGTAACAATCATTGTTTTAAAAATAAACACAATTTGGGTTTGAAACCATAAAATTGGAAATGAACAATATTGTGCAGTTTGTGTACATACAATGGTTTTTTTTTTTTTTTTTTAATAAATGCTGGATTAAAGCAGATTTATTGAAAATAATTTTTTGAGTTTGTTATTGGAGTTCAAACATATACAAATCAAAAATAAAATATTAAATTAAAATTAAAGAGAGCTCAGTGTAATAGGAAATTCCTGTTATAGTAGACGAATGACAAAATAATATTATATCTGCTCAAGTTTTCCCACATCTTGCCACTTACTTAAGATGTAAATGTTATTACGCGAGTTAGCTATAGCTGAGTTATTTAAAACATAGTTCTCGAGAGTGTGGTTGAAAAACTGTCGACGTTTCTTTTTGCTCTTCAGGACTATTTCGGTATACAAATTGCCAAGTATTTGCTAATTTACGAAGATATAAGAGATGGAGGCTTCCCCCCCCCTAGGGAGCCATCCTTGCAAAAGTATAGTTATTAGTACGTTAACAATTTTTACTTAAAATCTGGAACCAGGAAACGACATATAATATTATACTCTAATTGCTTTATCTGACAAACTCTTAAATACTCGAGCAAACAATAAAGTAAATGTATCGTTCATTCTGGAATTTAGAAAAAGTCAATAAAAATATTATGCCCAGGAAAGAAAATAAAAGAAATAAATACGAAGTAAATTAAATCGTAAGAGATGCAGACGTGTTTTCTACTGTTGAAAATCAACCTGCAATTGAAAAATGTTTTAATGCATGTGATTAAAGGATTAAAAGCATTCTCATATTTGAACTATTACGTAAGAGATTCGTTAAACTAGGACAATTTAAATCTTGCATGGAAGCCGCATTTTTTCTTGCCAAAATGCATTTAAATTATAAAATATTTTATTCGCGATCAGTAATTAATCCATTAATACATTTATTATTAACACCTTCGTGTCAAGCTTCATTACAGTTTCGCACTATGTTCAATACCAATTAAATATAAATTTAGAACTGGGGGAATCCCTGAATGAAATATTTTTCTAAATTCTTTTGTCAGATGTTCCATGCAAACAAGAGTATCTTTTTTGACGTTTGCGTGAACAACAGTTCAGTGTTTGGCGCTAAAAAGCGTTTACTTTCGATGTAGTATTCTGAAAATAAATCACATAAAACACAAATAAATAACTCAGCGGAATATTCAAAAGAACCCTTAATGTAAAAGTTCAGTTTTGTTGCTCTGTTGCCTGAATGAATTGTTCTGAGTTGGAGTTTATTTTCAAAAGTTAAACAAACTGTGTTTAGCGTGATACTCTGCAAACATTTTTCTTTCCTGTTGTGTGTAAATGTATCGAATTAAATTAAAGAAAGTTTTATGGTTCCTTTTTTAAAAAGATTTTTAAGTTTAATTTAGTGAATTCAAACCCAATTATTTTGGTGTTTCTATCTATTGCTGGTTCAGCCTAAATAACTCTGGGGGGACACAAAAGATGCAATGTAGAAAATTGCAGCAGTCTCTCTCTTCCAACCCAATAAAATTATGTGTAGTCTCATTTTAGGACAATTCATTTTGTTGTCTTTCATTATAATAATTGTTGGTCATTTTAACCATCCTGGGACTAATGTTATTTAACATATTGCGATAACAAAATGAGACCCTCTCGCAGACCCTTTTAGAGTGCCCGAAGGCTCCAAGAAGTCAATAATCAACGTAAAATCTTTGCTCTATACTTAAACAGTGGTTTCAAACCTCAGCCAAAATTTAAAATTACCAGTCTAGCAATTAGATAATGCAAGCATTTGGCATATTATCAATGAAAAAGTATTATATTGTGCAAAAAATAATTTTTAATTTTACATTTGAATGCTTGCAACATATTTTTAGTTTAGTATTGACCTTAGTGTTAAACGGTTGTATTAGTGTTTACTGTGTCGTTTTTTAAGGACATTATCGTGACTTTGGTTTTAACAGAAACACATTATTGGATAACAAAGTAGTAACGAGGTATTTAATTTTTCTCCAATATCAAAATAGATTTATGGGTATAAAGTAAAGTTTTGCCAAAGTTTGAAAGTTTTAATTTCGAGCTTTAAAATAGATTTGTCCTTGTAGAAAAATATTTCTCTTTAAATGTGATATGAAAGTAGAATTTTTTGAGCAGCGCTATAAAAGAAAACAGCGCAATTAATTTAGCTAAGCATAATATAAATATAATGAATAAAATTTGGCTGCAGCTGCAGCGTCTTGGTGTTGTGAAGGATTATATGGATAATAGCGGGAAGTTTATATATTTGGCAGAACTTATGCAATACCTACAAGAACTTTTGATGTTTCCCTTAAGACACACTCAACGTTTTGATTATTTGTTAGTCCTAACGTAAAGTTTGTTTAAAACTTAAATTTGTTCTCCTTTATGTGCAATATAAAAGTTTGCTAAGCATAAAGATCCAAAGGTATATAAATTATGGCAAAGTAAATACGAAATATAAATCATATTTACACAAGTAAAAATCCAAGAAATTGGAAATATTGTGAGGTATAACGTTTCATTTTTTGTTGATCGAAAGATGGAGCAAAAGTTGCTTAATGTAAAAATGGAAAATCGTTTTACATAAACTGAGAAGTAGGTTTATAACCACTCAATCATGTACAGACTATTTACTGGAGTCGAAGTTTCAAGAGCTTTCAAAACTTCTTCAGGCTGATTTTCCATCGCTTACTATTTTCATTCTAGAGTATCTTTTATTATAGTATTAATATTTTGCATTTTTTCAAATTGGTGCGTTTACATAAAGAATTAATATCATCAGTTAAAAAGTTTCAAAAAGATTTAGCTAACAACCAAATAAATTGCTTTTGTAACTTTCGAGTGAAAATGACTTGATTAGACTTTCTAGCAATTCCTTTGGAGGTAAACATGGATATGTTTTCATTTCTCTGTCGTAGTGTAACAGAACACATGCTCTGAACAAGCTCCATTATGCATCACCTTTGTCTAGAGTAATAAGCTTTAGGGAAAATTAGAATATGAATTTTAAATGATTGTTTAATAAATAAATAAATTTTAATTAGTTTGAGACATAATCTACGTTAATTGTAATGTTAGATTCAAAAGTAAAATTTTTCTGGCTATAGATATGTATATCTCGAGTTCTTATCTTATCCCTGGTGGAATTTATTTAAATTTTGTATTTTAAGTCGGTTTTACATATTTTCCACAGTTTTTACTTTTTAATTTTCACCGCAAAAATTTGGTATTTATTTAAAAAAACGTCGCTGTGGTTGATAAGTTACGGTGCTTTCCATGAAAAATGTAGTGGGTATATACGGCATTACCATGTTCGTAATGGATTAAGATTATAATCTGTAGTCAAAGTGAGGGTTTGGGATTATAAAGTTTTCATATAAAATAAAACTAGGAGTAGGTACTTACATCCGGAACAACGGAACCAGTAGTAAGAATTAAGTCGTAGCGACGAGAATGCTATATCTTTTACAATAATTTTATTTTGTATTATTCAATAATTTCTAAGCCGCTTTAGTCATTTGTTATAAAATATGAACCGAAGATTGGTTTAATGGAAATAACTCGCCAAGCATGCATTGTACCTTAAAAACTGTAGAGTACAAAATTAAAGTAGACAAAATTTTCTACACGAAAGTATTTTTCATATTTTGTCGTAAATGTAACGGTTACTGCACTATGGGCAATCGAAATGAAGCTGTAAGTTCACGAAGAGAAATTATAAATTCGTCAACAATGGAGAGCACCTTAAAATTTGATATCTCAGTAGAAAAAAATTTGTACCGCAATGGTCTAAAATGCATTTTGAAACAGAGAGTTGTAGCTTTCACATTATTTTTGATTCATCCCGGTGTGACATTGGGTGTAAAATTCCCAAATGAATGAAAAGAAAAACCGTTTTTTTGGTCAATGACATTTAATTCGGTTTTTTACATTGAAAATGTTTTAAATGGCTGAATTAAAGCAGTTTTCTCAATTTAACTTTTTAAAAAAGAAGAAAATTTTCATTAAATTAAACAGTAAACGGAAATAAAGTTTTTATTTTGGATTTCTTTCGTAAATTGGTTTATTGTCGAAAATCCAATGTTCAAAATATAAAAATCTGTAATTTTGGACATCTGTTCAAATTTAAAACAGGAATCTAGTTCTGAAGTTCTGATTTAAATTTTGTATAATATATACTCTACAGAAAGGAATTTAATCAACCAAAGCAAACTGAGGTAGAATTTCCACCAAATTTCTTCAGGTTTCTAGGATTTTCCCAGATTTACCTCCATTACTTCTTGTGCAACGGATTGCTGCCACAAAAATGTAAAGGTGCTTTTTCCTTGGAATTCGCTAACTCAAAGTTGATTGCCAATCTTACCAAGACGGTGAATATCCAGGTAGTGTACATAAGACTCGAAATTCCAAGAATTTCCAAGGAATTCCATGAATTCCAGAAGATTTTAAGAAATTCAAATCATCTTCTTCTTCCTCTTAATATAGGACTACGTCCTGTTATTACAAAGTGGAGTACCAAATTTACACTTTTCAACCCCTTAATTCTCTGTGCACTTGCATACACCCTAGTAGAGTGCTAACCTAGCTAGATGCATAGCCCATATGTGGAACTTAGACTTTAGATCATAACAGTTTAGTCGGCGCAACTGAGCTTCGAACCGCGGTCTCCCGTTCCGTAACTTGTCGATTTAAGCCTTATTCCACACTATTGGTTATGAATTTAAATTCAAATCATTTTCAATGATTTTCAAGAAATTCCATTTATTTCCAGAGATTTCCAGTGATTTCCAAGAAATTCCAATGATTTCTAAGAAATTTCAGCAATTTTCAAGAAATACCAATTATTTCCAAGGAATTGCAAAGAATTTCAACCATGTGTAGACAACTTTTTCGGGATATTTCCCGATTGATAAAAGACTAAGTTTTCACAGGTTGTTTCAATTATTATCTACTTCTTAATTAAATTAATTTAAAATAAGCAGCTTTAAACGACAAACAAATTTTTACGAATTTATAAAATTCGAATCCTAACAAATTTTTTTTTATATACAATAATTGAGGTGCATTTCGCCACCCTCCCCCCATTTCGAATTTTGAACCCAAATAGTTTAAATTGTTTGTACCTCGTTTGTACCCGTTTGTACTTTCTTTATTTTTATAGTTTTTCAGATATTTTAAAATATCTATAATGGGCATTTCACCGCCCCCCCCCCCATAATTTTAGATTCCAAATCACTGCTGGGGCCGGTGAACTGCAAATTTTAGATATTTAATAATATCTGAAAAACTAAATAGGTGCAAACGAAAATAGAGACGGTACAAACGAGGTACAAACGATTTAAACTATTTAGGATCCAAAATTCGAAATGGGGGGCCTGGTGAAAAGCCCATATTTGAGTAATTTTAAAATATCTGAAATACTAAATGGGTACGAACAAAAATAAAGAAAGTACAAACAGATACAAACGATTTAAATCATTTTGGATCCAAAATTCAAAATGGGGGGGGGGGCTGGTAAAATGCATCTCAATAATTAATGAATTTTAGTTTTCCTTCTTTGCAATAACTGATAGAAATAGTAATAAGATTTTTGGTGCGGAGCATTTTGTAAATAAAACAAAACAAACAAATCTTGATAATATTGGCTAATTCTCACGCCATGTTTATTAAAAATAAAACGACAATTGTTTCGAAGGGTTATTCAAGTTTGTTCTTGCAAATATCAGCTTTTGTTTTTTTGTCTTCTTTGCAATCTAAATTACCGATCTTTTAAAAATCCAGCATAAAAATGTGTCGCCATTATAAACAATTTGAAAATAATAAAATTACCATTTTTGCATTATTCAACTCCAACGCAACATACATTTTTTTATGCTTTTATAAAAAATAAATTGTGTATACTGCATGTTCTTTTTTATTAGCTACAAGAACACAAAGCACGTTAGCTCTATAGTACATACAATGTTACTTTGTTTACTCACGAGAAGTACCGCCCGAGGTAGTTTCAAACCTATACAACTTTGGCCAACATTATAAGATTTACGTCATGAATATTATAACCCACAAACTCTCTCTGATTATTTTGATAACTTGAAGTTCTTTTGAACCCTCCTTTATTATGAAATTTTGAAACTGTCCAATTTTTCAATTCGTGGTTTGGATGACAGTTAAACTATAAGTCCCACACCTATTTCTATTGGTCCCATGGGAAATTTTACTCTGAATTCTTCATGCAAAGAACACACAAGTCATTCATTGGCTGTGGTTTCCGTATTGGCTTGCCATAATAAATAAGAAAAACCCTGCGGTGGATGCGGTGTTCTGTTGCCAATTTTTGAATGAACGCATCGATTGATTTATTACCAGTAAATTTTAATATTTCGCCAAAAGTTGTGTATCGTTCAGGCCGCATATTTTGGCATCGGGTCCAAATGCATAAGTTATGCAGCGATTTATAATTGGACTTATCTGTATGCAGGAAAATTTACACGCTGCAGGTGAGCTTTTTCGAATTAAAAAAATTGTAATCTTGACCTCGTATGCATGTTTAAATATAATTGTTTTTCTTCGGTGCGGTATTATGTTCCATGTATGTAATTATCATAGTATTGATCGGAATGGTCTAAATGCTACTGACATATTATGAATATTAGTACGCAATTTGTTCAGGCAATAACATCAGTACAGATGGATTTCATAAATATTTACATTAATGCAGCTTGCAAAACTATGATCATCCAATTTATTATGAGAAATGGGAAATTTTGTCACGCATTTTCCGTTCAATAAAGACTTGCAAGTCGATAAACTTATGAAACATGGAATGGTATTTTAATATTTAAATTACATGGTGAAGAAAATAGGTCACTTTGATAAAATTTCGCAACACGTTTGACTCATTTTTGCTAAACACCTTTATATACGAGGTTAACGTGACACACACATTGCAAAATAAGGTGAAGTGTTTTGAAAGTGTGTTGTATCGCAACCCTCGACAAAATATTTATAAGGCACGAGCTTTTCAGAAAATAACAATAAAACGTAAATTGCAAAAAATCAGTTTTTAGTGATTTTTTTTTAGTTTTAATCGGGATCATCTACGCATTATCTGCTTAATGTAGCATTTGGTATTATCGTGGTATAACCGCGGTATAGCACTTGCATGTTTCGCTTCTTTTAATATTAATAAGACTGAAGCAAATAAACTTTTTGTTGCTTTTACAAAAGAAAGTCTAAGCTCGGTTTTGGTTATTTAGCTTCTCGTTTACTTGTAAATCTCATTCATTCGGAATTTCTTAAAAATCTACTGTGATTTTTGTAGGGTGTAATATTGCACGTTTCCATTATTTTTTTATATTGTAAAATTACATATTATATTTGTTTATATTACACTAAAAATAGATTACAGTGAAAAGTAGATTACATATTGCATGTATAGCTATATATCCTAAAATTAGTAAATTATACAGTTTAATTCCTGTTTTAAATTGGTGGTTTCGTGTAAAGGTAATGAAAGCTTTTTGTTGCTGTTATGTGAACAACAACATATTTGAATGTTTGTTAATCGCTATTCGATACGAATTTAACTAAAATCTTTCAGTGCGAATGACAGTTTTAGATTGATTTTTTTTATTGGTATTTTACAATAATTAAAACTTAAAAAAAGTTCATCAGCATTTTTCCTCGATCCGAAAACACAAGGGCTGCCATATATGGGAAAAATTAATGATAGTAAAAATATTAAATTATTAAAGAGGCAATGACACTTTTGGTCGAGCAAGCGTGTTTCGATCTTACTGGATAACGTTCAGTCTAATGTCCAAAACTGCAAATATCAGCTTTAAAATAATAGGTCTCGTCTTAAAAAATTATTTTCAGTCAGTTTATTTATTACCTTTAAGAGCGCTTTTCGAAGAATTATCAGGAGTTTATAAAAAAAAAACCTAAAACTTTGTAAATGTTCATATACGTACAAGTATATTCAACCTGCTTGATTCCATAGGGGATAAAAATGAGAAATAATAATAATTTTAACAAGTTGATGCATTCAAATTTTAATCAAGCAACATTTCAGAATTATGAGAATAATAATTTATTGTTCATAATTTAATTGAACGAAGAATGATAAAATGGAGAGTCGAGTTGAAATTAACGAAATTTGAAAAACAATAGCTTACTACAATTTATATTGTATCTTATTAGATCTCATTAGGCAGTCTTAATCAGATAAATTTAAGAATTAATTTGAAATTTGAATATGGACTTATAGACTCGAAGGAAAACTTAATTTATTAAAATTTTCTAATTAATTTAGTAACTAATCAAATTACTCTTCTTTATTGCTAAGAGATAGCTTTCGCAAAGTACTTAATCAAACCCTTTTGTTGTTAGAAAAATCATTAAGTATTAATTTCCCGAACATTTCTTTATTTTTTATAATTAGGGAGTAGGTACTGTAATTTCCACAAATTTTTATTAGGATTTTCGTTTACAAATCCGCGAATTAAACCGCGAATTAAAATGTTATTCAACCAAATTTGAATCTGTAGTCGCTTAACTGTTAAGATTACCTTTGTAATTAGCATAAAATATTCTACGTGCAAGTTGGAAGCTCTTAAAAGCTTCCAAGAGACTGATCTCTTGAGCATTGCTTATCCGTTTGTTTATATCATCGCCACTGAATAAAATAGACATTTAAGGTTTGAAAAATCAACAGCAATGTTGATGTTATTCTCTATGAGTTAAATTTTCTTTAAAAATAACAGAAAATCTTTTTGAAGGCAAAGTGTGCACGCCATATTGAATATTTATAACGCAGTAAAATTTATTGTAAATTATACGGGTTATAAACGTGAAATTTAAACCATAATTAGCAGCTAAAGGAATAATAATTAGATAAATAAAAATATTTACTTTGGAATGGAAAGACTTTTAAACAAAAGATTTGAATATTGAAGTAATTCAATTTATGGAGGTTTTTGTAAACACAAATTTAGAAACTTGGAAGAAAATACACGTTTTTACAGAAAATTTCATTATTTAATCAATATTATTGCAATTGCATGCGTTTTATACAAAGCTTTTATTTGCATTACCTGCAGCTATTTAGCATTTATTTAAATAAATTAACGCTAGCGTTCAATACAAAAATCTACAAAGAATTTCGTTGTGTGAAATTAGTTATTCCAATACCAGCTTTGCGTTTAAATTGCCCTTTGGACAGAATCCCCATTGTTTAGCTACTAAAATTTCATAAACATCGAAATGAACGTCGAGCAGTAGGTTTGATTTAAATATCCGCTTTTAAGTGGTTTTGAACAAAACCGAAACAATCCAATCTCATTTTTAATATTTGTTCGGAAAAGCTACGACAAACATTTTTAACACATCAATTTGCGTTTTAAAGCTTTTTAAAAATTTTGGGATGATGATGTTTATGTCATGGACCAAATTGAATTGAACATTGTCACAGCAAACCGAAACAGTCATGTGTCTGTCGTGTTAACCACATTTTTAGATAAAATTATTTAATTAGTGGCGTTCACCTAAACTATCACGAGATTAGTATTTTGGGTAATATATTTGATGCCTTGGTAATATTTAACGAAGCTATTAATTGATTCCAAATTAAACCCACCGCTACAACTAAAAGGGGTTTACTAATTATTATTACAGCTCGACTAAAAGTCAAAACAGCTTGAATATGGAAACATGTTTTTGAATATTTTATTAGCTGTTATCTACACAGATCTATGATGGAAAAAGCTACCCAACGACGTAGATCAAATAATAAAATTTTAATATTGTCATATTGGAGTACGTGCATTGCACATTCGGAATTGTTTTTAATGAATTTACATTTGCGTGACTACAGAAATTTCCAAAAATTGATTCAATACGTAAATAAAGTGCCCAACTTTTAGTAATATATTAAATTCTCAGAGTAACTTGTCATAAGTTAAAAGGGGGCCAAACTGCCCTACAGCGTGCATTTAAAATGACTTACAATTGAGAAAACTTAAAAATTCTTTTTGCCCTATCCAGGATAATATGACGTTTGAAAGACGCTTTTTTCTTTCAGACTTGTAAGTATAATTTTTAAGTATGTATAAACTTCTCTAAATAATTTATTAGGAATAAATTTGAATGCGTTAGCAGGTTTTTAAAAAAAAACTCCTTATAAAGTTAAATAAATATTCTATGTGATGCAAAATTCACCTGTTTATATTCTCCAACACGTAGCTGTCCCATGCATCACTATTTTCTCTTATGTTATTGATGTAACCTACCTATGCCTATGGCAAAAAGAAAAATTGTAATGTATTTAGCAAAAATTCAATTTTTCTGCTATCGACAGAAATGAAAAATGAAAACTTGAATTTTCAATTTTTTATTTATCCTCCTGCTGGACTATGCAATTTGCGCTTAAACTCAAATTTATTCGAAGTACGGTGCCACCTCGATCTGATTAAACGTTTAATTGTTTAATCTTGTTTACTAAAAACTTTAAATTAAATTTCAAGAAGTTGAATTGCTTCAGCATGTAAAAAGCCGCCTTACTGCGGAACTCCAGATGATTCCGATCAATCCATCACCAAAATAGGGATTATTTCAGACAATATAACCAACACAAAAACAGCTCAAAGGCCATGGCTACGATAAAATCACGGATCACTTCCAATCTTCTTATTTCAATAGAACGAACATTTCAGAAACTCACACTGAATATATTAAAATGGAATGTCGGAGAGACTTAAAAAATATAAACATTTTATTAACTCGATTTTGGAAGTTTAATTGAAATGTAGCTAAAGCGTATATTTATAATACCAGGGAACTTTGGGAATTTGCTATTCTGGAAGACGGAACTAACTTTACAGAAGTATGGCCATTTAACCTGAATGTTCAGCAGATTAAAACTATGTTAGCTGCAAGTACAAAATCGATAGTTTTCCGATACATTTGTATATAATTTTCTACAAAGTTAAGTTATTTTCATCAAATAACGCAGTTTCAATCATTTCAGCGATAATCCTCCAATTATCGCTTCTGATATATAGAATCCATCTTTTATACTAATTCGTACGGGTTTGGTGGGCTACGTTCCGGATGAAGTTACCAAGATTTAATATCAAAGTTTGACTTCAGTTCCGTCAAATTTGTTAGCAATTCTATGCCAACTTTACTGAAATTAGGGTTAACCTGATGGAAAACTGTTTACAAGTAAAATTGACCCAAAAAAATAAATCTTACGATAACATCACTTAATGCAAGTTTTCTACCTTGACGACGACAAAAAAATATTTCCTTGTTCTGAAAGGTCCAGTTCAATCTTCGTACACAATAAAATCACGCAGACGATCTTTATCCTTATTAAAATTTTTGACGTACAAAAAAATATTGCAAAGATAACCATTTATTTGCAGCATAACAAACTAACATTTTTTTGGTTAATTTAGAGTTTAAACTTTGATTGAAATATTAGTCATAATAGTTTTCAGTTTAACCATAATCAGTGATGTACTGGCCTTCCAGACCCCTCGGTCTCGAAAATCAACAATATGATTTGGTTAATTTTATTATAAAACTCTTAACTTGGGAAAATTATTTTTATATTTGCATAAGTTTAGTCATTTGACAAAATGTCAATCTCAAAAAAAATCCCGCATCGTTTTACTTCGCTGAAATACTTACGATCAATTTATTCTAGTGGCAATCAAATATATTCATCAAATTTTTAGAGAGCAAATTTAAATGCCTTTATGTACCTACCGACTTAATAGAATTTTATTAAAATTTCAATTGAACTTCAATATTTAGAGCATTATTGTCTGCCACTCAAACGGTCTAAGCCAGTGGTTCCCAAAATTCTACTATTCCAGTAGAAAATTAAGAAGTTGGGTGCAATATCAAATTTTACAAAAACAAAGGAGGTAGGATGTTGTGTTCAGGTTTCTAATATTATTCAAAGGTTGCAAATTGCCATTATCAAATTATTAATTCAAGACAAATTTTATTGCTTTTAAACTTTATACATATAAAATAATCTGAGCGATACCAACACCATACAGCGCTCGTGCTGATTAGCGGTTCCCTCGATTTTATGTTGTCATGCAAATTTTAATTTATTCCAAAGTTGCGCAGTCAATATTTTAATATTTTGTTATTATCAATTAATTATAACTCAAATCTGCTTTCATGAGCATTACTCCAACTAATAATTAAAACCATTCCCCTTTCATTTGATGACTTTTTACCTTCCATTTTCAATCTCTATTCCAATTAACCACCATCTCTGTTCAACGCACCTCTTGAATCAATCAAAATTTTAATATTTCACTTCAGCGTTTGTAACCAAATTGGCCAGGGCAGGCTTGTAAAAATACACCTCAATATATAGTATTTCACCTCAATTTTATAAATGCAGACTTTTTTTGCTTTCAGTGCATAAGTTACGCCACTGTTTTAATTGTTAACACATTGTTAGTGATAGCTACATTAAAAGTCCATTTTTTCAAACGTTAAGTGGTGTAAGTAAATGTTTTGGATAATAATTGGCAGTTTTACCAAAACGTGAGTCACAATAAGCTTGCGCGCTTGGAATAATAAATATAACATTTTACTTTCAAGCTTCAAAAGAAAATATCAATAGCATTTCGTGTTTTTAGCTGCCATGCTGACACAGCCGGAAAATATTTCTTCAAATCACATTAAAATTATTTTCAATTAAAAGTTTTTCCCATTCCAGTTAATCAGATGGCCATTCCCATTCTTTCCATACCTGATTTTTGGTTGGAGAAAAATGTTTTTAAAGCTAAAATTATCGGTACAAAATTGAATTTCATTTTCTCCACTTCCTTACATCCAATGTTTGTTTAATTTCCTATTTGTAAAACTTATCTGGGAAAGGAAAAGTAATAAAAAAACAGATGGTGTTTATTTTTGTTATAAATAAATTTAATATTCTTTATATATTTCTGTATATGTATTTTTATGGTTCAATGCAGTCGACATGATACGTGTTATGTGTTATCGATCTCATAGTTGCTCATTTGAAAGTTTACCACTTGGAATACAACAAACCAACCAGTTGAAAATATGCTGGCCGTGGTCATTTATTCACCTAAGATATTGATCCTTTGTGCAAAAATTTCAGTTTATTTTATGTTTAATTAAAATTTTGTGAAACATGTGAGGTACTTTCCCTTAAAAGTAATTGTTAATTACGTTTAGCACCCAACCAACATTGGAGTTTTAAATTTTACTTTTTTCTTTATGATACAACTGAATTATAAATTTTATAAAAATATTTTTCAGCGTTTTTTTATTTGATTAATTTATACAATGCGAAAAATATCAGTTTATATAATTATTTTTCTAAATACCTCGAGGATTTAATTTCCATCGATCACTGTGTATTAAATTGATACATCATTTGTATATACGGCAAATTTTAATTTGAAAAGTTAATTCGCGCTAATAAACTTTGAATACCAAAGTTCCATTTAAATTTAAATACAATATACAAAATTGTAAACAGGAATTGACGAAATAAAATTATTTTAGTTTTAACAGTAAAACAAATTTTGAAATGGACTTTTCGAAGTTGTCTGCCATTTAATGCTATAAAACTTCAGGTTGATACTAATTCATGAATAAAATTTAACGAAACGTAATTCACAGTTTAGTAAATTTGAAATTGCAATATTTTGATATACCTAAATTTTCCGATTTCCAATGATAACTTAAATAGAAATCTGTTGGTTTGGTTGGAAATCCGTAAAGAATACAAAGGCGACGAATAAAAATTTTTATTTGCCGGTCGTTTAGTTTTTACTGAGCTTTGCCGAATTAAATGGAAATTTTATCATATAGCACTAAGCATCTATAAAACTTTATTTAACCTAATTTGGTGCATAACGACGATGTTAAATATACACATACATGAGAATTATAACTGAAATCCAATTTCCTCCACTTTAAATCTAACATACTCGAGAGCTTCACAAAAGATACGACTTTCAGGTTTAGTGCAATGTGGATATTAGCAACAAAATTTAATATTCAAACAGCAAACATTGTTTATTTAGCTTTTTAAAATATTTATCCTATGCAAATAAGCCAAATGGCAAAGAAAATACCTTGAATAAATAATAAAGACAAATTGAAACCATCGAATTTTGCACAATTTTCCATTTGTCTGATTGCAGTATCGTCTGCATACAGGGCTATGTTTGTATTTTGTACAAAAACAACTGCGATTGGCTTTAATATGTTATCTTGTGACTTATGGCTATTGCAATTGCCTTAAAATCCAATGTCGAACAAACTAAAATTTATTTAAAAAACCCACTTAACTGAGGATAAAGTCATCACTCAAAAATCTTCGCAACCCTTTATAAACACGTTTTGTAAGGGTTATGCAGCATATCCAGTTTAATGGGTATAAAATCCCAAAGCGGTTGTATCCACATTTTGTTTCCATTTTACTAGTTCTTACTTGAATAAAAAAGGGTTTTCAACTTTATGCGAAACCAATAAGTGTTTAAATGTAACTTTTCTTTCCACTTAAGGAATACAATAAAAAAAAAGGTAATTTTCTTTATGTGTAGCTTTGATATAAAAAGCATACCATACCTATAGTTTTCATGCGATACAAAATCATTCAAGTTGAATCAATTCGACCATAGTAATTACGTAATGGCTATCGAAACTCATTAAAAACATTAAATTATTAAAATGCAAAAAAATTGTTGGTGTAAACTTTAATAGATTTTCCAGTAAGTAATTCGGTACTCTTACAAAATCTCGAAAATCAAAAACTTGAGAATTATAAATTTATTACTCTTTATAAATTATTATTTAAAATTTAAAAGTTTATTTCAGTTTAGAAATTCCTAGAATACTGGAAAAGACTCAATTACTATTTTAAGAACATGCAATCCGACGTTTAAATAATAAACTAACCAATCATAGTTTTATCCAGTTGATTTCTTTGGGAATTGCGCTTCGACTTAATTCTTACGGCTTGTTGATTTTACCTTTATTTTGATTTTTGATTTTGGATCAATCCATAACAATTTTTTAATATTAGAATTTTATTGTCTCATAAAAGGGTTACGAAATTATGTGTATTGAGGTTATTAAATGAATATTATTCTGTAATAGCGTGATAATAAATTTAACAAGGCTATGAAATAATTACTGGTTTCAAAAACGTGATCAGTGTAATTTAATATAAAATGATTTTTTTTAACCGCCAAATCGTAATGAATTTTTAATGCCCGTTACTACGAACATCTCATTTATAACAAAAATACCAGGTAACTGGAGGAATTATTAAATAACGAAAACTGGGCTGAAACAATGGAGTATTTACATTTTCTCTTATTTGCTTAAAATCACTGCAGAGAATCTTTGATGTCTTGAAAAATCAAATAGTTATGAAGCCCTCCAGACCACACTATTAAAGCAGACGAACGACATTGCAGTTATTTTCAAATAAAGGCTAGGATTCAGGAAGTTTTCTTTCGGAAAAATTCATTTTGAGATCGATTCCAGACAACAATTACTACAGAGTAAAAATTTGTAACCATAACATGCAAACAACAGAATAACACCATTTAGAATTTTTTTAACCTTTAGCTATAATGACATAATCAATATCTTCATGTATATAATACAATTTCGAATATTACGGAACACATGACCTTAGACTCAATTTTGTGTTTGATCACCAAGCAGTTTCAGTTGGAGCGGTTAACCTCTTTCCCTGTTTGAGAAATATTATCCTGTCACGAGTTCCTCGATTGTGCACGGTTATCTCTCTTATTGGCAAAGTAACTAAAATAGCAATTAGATAAATAACTCGATGCTGCTACATTAAGCCGGCTTCACACGATATGTAAGTTGCTTGACACATGTCCCACCTTGCTAGATATGGAAATTGTTTTCTTCAAGGAAACGCGAAGAATTTGCCGATATATCTTTTACTTTATGTAAATATTCAAATCAACCTCATGAATGTCAGTTTCGATGGTTCGAACTTGAAATTTATTCGTTGCATCTAAGCTAGGCGTAAATTCACGACTTTCTATCCAAATCATCCCCAATTTTTGTCGTTTTTCCTCACTTTGCTGCTTTCCAGTTGCAGTTTCGTGTTTTTCGTAAAATTGACTTTTGCGACCAAAAAATAATCTCCAGGAGCTTGCATGAGTCGGCACTAAATCTGGCACAATTTTAGTATTAAGTTTTGATTACTTTTACCTAAATTAAAACTTGTTAAAATTATAAATTAGAGATTTCAACTTTTGTTCACGTAATTCAAGAGAAGCCAGAGGGTGGCGTGTCCTAAATAATTACGTAAAAATAGAAAACTTCATGTTCTCAAAAATTACAATTTATACAACAAATATTATCAGCTTTTACATTTAATAAACTTTAATAAATCATAACTAGGTCACAATTAATTTTATGAAACGTCATTTGCGTAATATAAAGCGGTTAATTAAAAATATTGGGCTGATGCAATGGGGGACAGCATCAATATACCATACTGGGACACTTGAACATACAGAAAATATTTTTGTTCTTCTAACAAAAATTTGTGTTTAATTTTTTTAATATTATATGTACACAGAGCCTTTTAAATCTCCATCCTGACATTTTACAGTGTTATAAACAATAAAGTTACATTTTTTCAAAATATGATAAATTAAATCAAATTTTGAATTGTCTCTAGAAATTATCAGAAATTTAGCACACTGCCAGACAAAGAAACGCTTAAAAATTGATGTTGATGTAAATTTATCATGAATATTCAAAATAATATCTACTTGTTTTTAGATAAAATGTGTCCTTATTGCATTATGTTGGGAAAATAAAAATGAAGTTACTTTTAACAATGAGAGAAATAAAATTGTGATGCTGGAGGCAAAATGGAAATAAGCTCAATGCTAGCAATTTGATATCTATATCTACCTATTATTTTAAATATTGAAATATTTATTTTGCTATTTCGGTTTTATCTCTGTACACATTCAATTAATTTTTCCCTATCGACAACTCAGCACTCGATTTTAATTTTGGCCTTTTTTATGTTTTGTAGGAAATAGGCTCGGAAAGGTGGTTGTTCGGTTTGTTATTTTGGGAAGGTTCAAATAAAAACATAAATTGGAGAATCTAGAAAATCTTATTACAATCTATTGATCTAAATTTCCCCAAACATCAGAAGTCATTCGAGCTTCTTGTGCTACCCGATATATTTTTCAAGTGTGGATACAGTTTTAAAACGTGACACTTGACTAGGGATTAAATAAGAAACTGAAACAAAATTTAAAAAAAGTAAAAAATAGTATTTGATACACAAGTTGCATAACATAAATAATATACGTCAAATTAAAATCTGACAAAGGTACATTTTTAATTTAAAAAAATTAATTTCGTTTGAACTGCCTTCGGGTAATATTATTAAAAAATGCGGATGTGTGCAAAGTTGATAAAACAGCGAAACAAGATGTAATGGGTTTGTTCAAAACTACGGAATAATTACAGTGAAATTGTAAAGAAAGGAAAATCCGTGTTTTTTCTTGTTTTACATTTAGCGTATTAGACAGTTGTACATTTTTCTTTTTCGATAAAGAAACTTCCATTTGCTTTTTCGTTTCGGTACATTTAAAATATAACTCAGTTCCTCCTGTGCGCATATAAATGCATATTTTAACATTAAAGCGCCATTTAAATTCTTGATTTCAACTTCAGATTTTTCTCAAAATATTAGCTTATAAATTTCGTTTATTGTTGTTTGCACCATGTAGAACATTAAGAATGCAAAAACGACCGATCATTTATAACACTGCGAAACCAGACCGAAAAAACTTCAGGGGAAAAATTGTTTACAATTAAGATTTGTTTGATTTTCCTATGAAGATATGAGTTAAAGCTTTTGTAAACATTTTTTGTGAAATGAACCACGACGTACGGCTTATCAGGACAATCTTTTTCGAATGAGCTTTTCCTGAATCTGTTTTTTGCATTGTAATTCCAAGTGACACTACAACTTTTTAGGTTTACCAGATTGTTAATATAAGTCAAACTATATAATCTGTTGGCAACTTTTTGTTTAACGAAAGGCTTAACTAACCGAAAGCCAGAATTTTGTTCGCCTTATCATCAGAATATAAAAGCAAAATTTGACATCATTATTATAATAATACCTACATTTAATAGTAATTAAACAGAATTAGTATTAGTCAAAGAAAACAGTAATAAAAGTAGCTAAACACATTTAAATTATCTCATAAAAAATGAAATTTTTACTCACGAACTGGCTTCTTCTATACTTAAAAATTTATTAGGTTCCAGGAGAACTTTTAAAAATGTTATACAATTTCTCTTCCTAAAATTTAATTACGTTTCAAATTTGTTTTAAATTTACTTTTTTAGTTTGGTAAACTTGATTGTTAGGAAAAAAGAAAAAAAAGTCAAAACTTTGGATTTAGTATTATAAATCTTATATGTGATATGTATAACAGGATAATTTTCATTTAAATATTTGTTCATTTTTTGTGTAATATCATCAGCTGCTATAATATATTGTAAGATGTAATAATATATAAATGTATCTATATATAACTCATACATAGCGTGTTTTTTAAAGGTTCGTCCTTTGTTGTATGATTAATCATAGCAGAGTTCCGAGTTTGTAAATGCTTTATTGTGCTTTTGAAAGATATATGACAAACTGGCAGTAATTCCTAGCTAGACAAATCAGTGAAAATTAATACACTGTGTTTAAATTAATAGTATATTAAGTATCAAAGGCAGTAAGTACATTTACGCCTAAATTACATAAAATTAAATATTAAATATCAGTTCAGAAACAATAAAGATTATTAGAGGGACAGCGATAAGTGTGGGTATTCTTAAGTCGGCCACCCATCCACTAGCAACTTAACTTACAGATTAAATAAATTGAAAGTCAGTGTATCTAGAGCATTTTTAATTTATCTCGTCTCATGATATTTTTTGCGAAAAGCACTCGTTGCTACATCGTTGATAAAACTGCTTCGCATTTCAACTAAAGAGAATTTCAAATAATGCAGTTTTTTACGTTTTTGAGTTGTTATGTATTATTTGTAATTTTTATTATACTGGGTCGACAAGCCGACATTTAAATTCATTAATGCAGTCACAACATCGACTACCGAATATACTTGTAAAATTATTCCTTCGGAAAATTGAAATCTCTATTCTAGCAGAAAATATATAACGTACAAAAATAAACAAAAATAAGTTTAATACGTGCTTGTAAACTTTTCCTAAAGGCATATTACTGCATGACTAGTTTTAAATTTCGATGCCAGAAAAGAAAGAAAATAAATAAAATGGAATTAAGGAAAAATTAAAAATATGGTAAATATAAAATTTTATTAGTTTTCCTTATCGTCGGAGTTAAAAAACCACTTTCCTGAGTTGTCTATAATTAAATCGTGGTTTAAGGATGAAATCCCCGACGCTAATTGATCCAATGTTCTAATCTAGAAAGTTTCACTTTTTGTGTATTTATCGTCTTAAAAAGTATTTTGGGCTTTTGTATAAATTTTATCCCGTCTCACTTAACATTAATTATCGTAAAACTTGGACACAAAATCAATTTCTAGGCAATGCTAGGATTTTTATTAAACTAAAACCCTACAGCCTAAGCAACTAATTGAAACAGATGTCCAGGACGAACTCAGGTATATTGTGTATAATTGGTAGTATTACTTGCGAAACAGAATTAACGAGGTAGACATGACAAATCTGAATTAGAGTTTTTATGAAGTCGATCGTGATGGGGTTGCTGTGAATTTGACAAACTGCTCCAATTTATCGTTGTTTCTTAGTTTTTATTATCTTACAGTAGTTTTCAGGAAACTTCCTTCCCCACCTCCGTTCCTTGAGAATTCATTAAACAGCTCTATCCACGATTGAAATTACATTTACCCAAAAAACCGAATTGAAAAACTCATCTTTTTGGTAGAAATGAGATTTCATATAAATATACTTCCGCTTAAAAATCAGCTTTACGAAAATGTAGCAGCGTTATGTATTCTAATGCAAGTTACAAGTTAGCGAATCTCCAAGGCATCAATTCTCATTTAGCAAGCATTTTTCAGTGTCTCAAAGTGTTAGACAACTTACATTATTCTTGCCTTATATGCTATTACTAGCCTGTCAGCATAGTTGTATAGCTACAATATCTAATATATAATATTTTTTGCAATAATTAATTTACATAATATACTGTGTGCTATAAATAAACGAGCACCCAGTAAGTTACAGTGAATAATAATTTGTTATAATAATTGTACTGGCAACATTAGTTAGCTATTTTGATTACCGTAGATGGTTGGTACGGATCGGCTAAACTTGAAATAATAATAATTTGATTAGAAATTTAAATACATAAGAGATGAAAGCAATTAGAATTTAGGGTTTGAAAATTAAAAGCATAACATAAAAGTTAATACTGTTGAAGTTATTAAATAACTAATCAGCCGCAAAACTATGATTATTCTAGCTACTTACGATATTCATTAATTTATAAATCAGTGTATAATACAGGTATACCCAGTTTGTTTCATTAAATTGAATTGTTTGTAATATTATTCCACTTTATATAATGTACATGAAGATAAACCAATAAACTTCATAAGCCGCTTTAGAGCAGCCCAGTTCATATGCTAATGGAAATTTGGAACATCAGCTACTGTTAAACTTCTAGATAGTCAAAATCTTGAAAGTGATTTTTTCTAGATCCAATTACCTGAAATTTAATCAGTGTATACTGACCAGTAGCCGGCCTTCCTTCTATCAGTACCGGTAGCTAATAGCTAAAGGCGGTCTAACTACTTTCAATTGTAACACTTGAACGGTTTGATAACAGAAATAAATAAAAAACGCTGGAATTTGGCATTTGCAACGTTGCAGTTGTCAAAATGAGTTTCTAATAAATCAAAATTCAATTGAGCTAGCTTGCAGATTAGCTACTTTTAAAAAAATTCATATAAACATTTTTTAGTCTGTGATTAAATTGAAATTAAAGTGTGAAATCTTTAAGCATCGTTGATACATCGGCTCTGAATGGGTTAATTGAATTAAAGGATTAAAATTACATTATCTTATTTGATTACCATATTATTTGGTACGAAAATCTCCTTTATGAAGAAATTTATCAGCTGAAAACTGAAGTTAAAAAAATTCAATTAGCTCCGTGTGACCCACAACATTTTAGCCCAATCCTAATCATCTAAATTCGACAAGATTAAAATTATCCTTTAAAATTTCTCAACCCATACCTGGCATGCTGTCACACAAACATAATATACATCATAGAAACTCCAATAATACAAATTGCACTAACCAATCTTGCCATGTGAATTTGACCAGCTTGAATTCAAATTCCGTCAGTTTGCTATTAAATCCTCGTTTTCCAGGACAATCGATAAGCTCAATATCAGACAAGTTTGCATCAGAAATGGATTTGCGGGATCCTGTTTTTCTCACGGACAATTTTATTTTGCATGCTCGAAAAGTATAATCTACGTATTTTTTTTAATACAAAATAGTTTCTGAATCATTCACGAACCAGGAGTCCTGGTCTGCTAATATTTATAACGTAATAGCATTTCCAACAGGGAAATTTAGATTATCTATGCGATACAACATTTGTTACATAAAGCAAATTAGTTGTTAATTATTGGCGTGTAAATTAGCACAAAATCAAATACAAATACAAAATATTTAGTGCATCATAGAACAAATATCATCTAAAAGCCTGCTGGAATGCGTTATCCTGGTTACTCCAGTCTAAAAATTTTAATTCGCATTTAACGAAATCTAGAATAATAATAATAATAATGAAGTTACAGTAAAGAAGTTTATAATAAATTTATTGCGTTATCCCTAATTGTAATTATTTGAAACCTAGTCAAAGTTAACAGGCTAACCAACGTTTTCATTAATTATTATTACCAAAATTAATTAAGAAAATCAATTTAACATAGTTTGCCTACATCCGAGCATAATAATTAGATCAAATTAATATGGAAAATGAAGCTACTGATTTGTTAAATCTGTATCTATTAATTATTAGGAATATTATATCAAAATTTAAATTGTATCGAAACAATTAATCGCTTTGAGTTTTTCATAAACCACAAAATATAAAATAATTTAAAAAGCAAATCAACCCAATTTGATAAATTTTTTTTCCTAACACCAATTTTCCATGTTCTTGTAATTTATATTTTTTAAATTGTTTCATTCAAAAAGAAAACAAATTTGTAATATTTGTGAGAATTACTCTGGCAAACACAATTAAGCTTTTATCGGAAAATCGTTTTTCACATAAAAAGCAGATACCCAATTTTTGGAAAGGTAAAGAGAATCTGCAAAGGCATTACATTCCATTACAAGAATTATGAAAATTTCAGTAAAATCTAAATTCAGTAATTCTGCAATAAAAATTCATATTTTTCCGAAATACCTCGGAGATTTGGCAAAAATGTAAAGTTTATGTAAATTTCGTCAGCTGATCGAAATGTTTTTATTTGATGGTAGTGTTGACCTCTCCAGAAAAACAAAACTGATTTCACAAGATTTTATCAATAATTCAGAAAATGAAAAAGCTTTCCAAATTGTCAACGAATGGATTTACTTATAAAATATTGCCTACTGTGCAATGTTAAATGAAATTTACTCGAGTTTATTTTAAAAGTAAGAGATTTTATCTTCTCTTTTATTTAAAATTTAATTTATGTAAACTTTTAAGCGTTAGAAAATGTTGCTAATTTGCATTTCGTAAGATATTTATTAATAAGAGAATAATATTTACGTTATTGCGTTCGAAGTTGTTAGTTCTTTGTTACGTTTATATTACGTTATCTTATTTCGTTTAATTTAAAATTAAATTTTAATGCTTTCAGAATTACAGTTGGAATGGTGTTAAAAGAAAAACAAGATATGGGTGGTGAAATGCTACCAAACTTGAGTGGGTCGAGCTGAGCTCACCACACTCAGCATCGGGGGTTCCATTAGAAAGGTAATTTTCATTTATTTTACTAAATTTGACGTATATTAATAGAATTACTGTTCTAAATTATTGTAACTGTGGAAAGTTTGTGCATTTGTAAGTGTTAGTTGAATCAATAAATTTATTTTAATCTTAAACACCATAAAGGTGTCAAAGACCCAACTTATAAAACAACGACGCCCACTCGAAATGCATCGCACGGTTCGAGGACTATAAAATTATTTTGCTTTGTTATTTTGCAAACAATGCTTTTGGCTGCTTTTTTTAAACAAATATTTACGACGGCCAATTTTATAGATAAACTTTGTTGGAATAGGTCTCAAGACCCAGACCAAATGTGCGCAAACTGGATTTTTTGATTTAGGCCAATTCGTGGCTTGCAATTCAATAAAATTTTGCTATAGTTTCCAGTATTTATTTTCACTACTTTGATTAATTAACTTTTTTCGTCCGTACAGCGTAACAATTTGTTACCCCGTAATTTGATGATCCAGCCAATTAATACCAACACGGTGCAGATTAGGAAGCATTGTTAGCAGGTTCACCTTGAAAGCCTTTTAAAAGCTCATTTTGTAAATAAAAAACTGCATTAGTTCGTTTAGTGGTTTCTGTCTCCTCTTGTTTCTGAATGTACGAGTGAAAGCTCCACAGGAGGGCCGTCATCGATTTGGATATCTGCAGTGTATTTATTTTCCAATGTACAGCAGGAGTTGGCACAGTTCACATAAACCTCATGTATTAGCATATTTACGTGCATGAAGAAACCCATTAACGATTTTAATAAAATTTCAAGGTTTAATAAATAAATTAATAATCACAATGAACTTAAAAGAAAGTGCAAGCAGTCTTTGTTCTTTTTTTTGCAAATATAAAAATCGAATTTCTGTCTGTAGTTTTTAAATTACAAATTCATAGTTCTTTTAAAAACTTTGAATTAAAATTACTTCAAATATAATGTAATCTTTATGTATTGGGAAAAATTAATGGAAAAACTTAATGTTACATTTTAAATGATGTGCTTATTCAATACATTTCCGTTTTGAATTGTTCCGAAGTATTTCGATCTATTGGTGACCTCAATGTGCCCAATATTATTTATTAAAATAATGAATTTTTCCGTACTAATAGAAGCAGTAGGTCACCTGAAAATTGAATAAGCCTTTGTTAGATTATCGCGTCCAACTTCATCATTAAAAAATTAAGAATCCTGGTAAAAGTCAAAAAAGTTTCATCATTTATGCAGACCATAAAACATGCTTCTCGTATTTATAAAAATTCGTCAATTCAATATCGACAGCTCAATTTATTCTAAAATCAGTTCAGTTCTAACAAACTATCAGTTTGATAAGGAAATTATAAATCGCTTTGACCAATTGTGATTAAAAGCTAAGAGAGAAGAAGTCGACAATCTGCTGCATTACTTTTTCGTTTTGGTAAATACATTTTCATAACTTCATTTTCAGATTTCAATGCGAATTTTTCAATTTTACATTTATTTATTTCTATAATTTTTATGCTGATGGAAATATTCCTAGCTTTGTGCCTCGTTCGAACTTATTGCCTCGCTTTGTTCGGCATAAATTTTTATTTATTCCTTTTGTTTCTCTCAATTCTTTCGCAATATTTCTCTTTTTCTTCCTTAATTATTCTAAATTAATAAATTTTCTTAATCAATTTTAATTATTTTCGTATTAATTCCCTTCGACCAACATCTAATAATAAAACACTTTTCTTTTCTTTCACTTTTATGAAACTTTCTTTTCTTTTATCTATTTAATTTTATATTATCTTTAATATTTATAATATAATAAAAGACGTGCTTCGGGGAACACGTACAACCTTCGTTTTCCCTGAGTGTATTAATGTCATGATAAACTATAAAATAGGGTGAAGTAGGAATACTGAAACTTTTCTCTAAGAGAAGAAGGTTAAACCGTACTAAAATCATTTTCAAACCTACAAATCAAATCAAATTCAATACCCATGACCTCTCTCAATCCGTAATACTGTAGATTACAATGATAAAATATGGTGCGTAAAATTATGAATTCTTTCCCATGTAAACCGTAACGTAAGAACTTTAAAGCGTCAGAAACCGTTGCGATGCCCGTTTTATCAGCAAACCTCGACTATCTCAATTTGTAAATATTTGAATTTTATTGATTTGTGTATTTAATGTAACTAAAAATAGAGACTCAAAAAAATATTGGATACAGTTTTTATTTTAGTTAAAATAAACAGTCTAGACGTGCGGGGTGAAACTCTTCTAGATCATCAGTTCTAATCGCTATCAGCTTGAATAAAATTGTCGCAACTCGAACCAAAAACAATTTATATGGATTAGGTATGCAGCAGTACTACATACATATGGAAGACTAGCCTGTAGATTTAAAAGTTGGTTAAGGCAAAATCCCAGCTACAAACTTTCCGACTGAGAAACTATCAAATTATAAATACACTCAGTACATAACAAAACTAAAACTACAAGAACATAAACAGCTTCTCCATTCTTGTCCATAAAAAACTGAGAAATTAATATTCAAGTATTTCAAATATCTGGGGTGGAGTTTTACAAATTGTAGATTTGGTTTTGTTGTACTACGTGCTGACAGAATTTTGAAAGTTTTCTACCAGAAAATTTGCTACTGGCATTTTCAGTAAAAATAAACTTAGAGTCGTCTCGTTCTACAATATAGTTGCATATAAAGTAGGTAATCTAATTTCAATGTTGATTTAGTCTGGTTAAAATGTACCTTTCCTTGATTTTTGCTTCAACCTTCAACTGCAGTTAATCCTGCCGGAACGGATGCTGCCCACATTTTTCAAAAATTGACCTGTCGGATTCAATCGAAAGAATGCAGTAAGCATTTTCCATTAAAAATTGCTTCCAACAAAAGAATTGTTGAAATAAGATTTTGTTTTGGCTTCTCCAAAGAAGGTCAATGGGGTTTTTCAGATCGCTTTTAACTACACAAATATTTTCTAGTTTTCCGATTTCAAGTCCACCTAAAAAAATGTTAGTCTTCCTAAATTCAGCCAAGCAAATATAGGGATTATTTCAGGGACACGAACTTCCCACTTTCTTAGAAATGTAAACAATACAATTTCCACAAACACTTTCCAGCTTAATAAATACAATTTCCTGCATGTTATTCCATTACTTACATTTAGATTGAAATGCGATTTAATATGCTTCGTATACTTGATCATGTTTTCCAATATACATTATGGATTCCAATTTTTAATAGAAAGATATGGGAAAACTTTCTCTCGCAAGTTTCGTTGCCTAAAAGTATCGATCTATTATTTTTGTTACGTTCCATTAAAACACTAAACACAAACTTAGGAAATAAACATTTTCCCTTTTGGAAGTTTTCCAAAATTTTCTTATATGCGATTTAAAAAATTTTATTAAAAAAAGTAACAGCTAGTTTATATACTTTCTTGTTCGACCTTTCACTTTCTTTTTATAAAACCCCTAACTGCAAAGAGGGGTTATGAGTTAGACTGTCGTGGAATATATTTGTTTGTCCGGATGTGACCTCGTAAGTCAAAAAGTATTACATTTATCGACTTAATTTTGGCGCATGTGGTAGAATAAACATTTAGAGTGTCTTTAGGCATAACAATTTAATTTTTTCCGGAGAAGCTTAAAACGTAGTGAAATATAAGATGGTTTTAAGTACGTCTGTTTCGTTTTTTTGCTCAGTTTTCTTAAAATTATAAGCATTTTCAGAAAATTGTTAGAGCTCTTTTATTGTGTCGGCTGACCGATCAACGCTCAAGATACCTGTTATTGCCTGCTTGCCTAATTTTTATACCCTTAGGGAAGTAAAACCAGATTATAGTAAGCAGATATCTGTAATTGCCTAAAACGTGAGGTTATTAATAAGGACGTACTACCAGTTATTTTATATATTACACTGGGTTGCAGATAACCACCAGAGACAAGAGAACTGCTCTAAGACAACAACCAGTCCTGAGACTGGTTCACCAAAACCGCGTCTGAATATGATTGCTTTTAGGGAGAAACTTAGTACACTGCAAAGGATCAATATGTACAATTTTGAAACATTGAGACATCGGGCTACTTTCTTGTCTTTCATAACCGATATAGTTTTTAAGCCGTGCTCGAAAACTACCCAAAGCTAAATCTAAACCCCAGGAGTAAAATCATCAAGTTAGTAATAATATTGCAGCCGACAATGCACAACAGGATAAACTACCCGCACAAATCCCTACACAAATTAAACCTGAGTAGGTACAGCTTCTCGAGACATCATAAATTCTTTCTTTCCGGAACTAAATAAGACCTAGAACTTGGTTACATTGCAAGGCTGCACCACAAATCCAGTTATAACTAAGCTATCAGATAAATTTTGCTTAGTTGCTTTTCTAAATACATAATATGAATTTAAAGGAATCTTCTATTGAGTTTTACAATTAAAAAGTAGGCGTCTTTCAGACCGCTACAACCTCATTAGGCTGAATATAAATTGATTTATATTTACATTTCAGTCAATTTATTTTCTGTAAATTGTACTTGAAAAGAGTTTAGCCGCTGAAGGAAAGCCGTTTAAACTAGGCCGTCAACATAAGGGCCACTTGACCACCTCAAACATTATTTAACAATGTAAAGTTGAGTTGTCAAAACTTCGAGATCAAATTTGAATGGAAGAGAAGTGCTATTGAGAAGTATAGAGAAAAAGTACTTGGAAATACGTTTATATCAATCAAGAATTTAATTAATTAATTTCGGGATTTATGTAGCACTTTGTTTTCGCCTGCGAAAAATAGGTAGCATGTTATCCCCCTTGTGATGTTTTTCGAGCTTCTTGGGGAAGCAAGTAGTATTGACGAAAATTTTAATCCATCTAAAACGTATTTGTTTATTTTTGGGGTAAAAATAGTGGCGGTTTTCTAGTAACCAATCGGGTATCTACGAGTTTCACAACCACAACAATCAATAATGGAATTCTTCAATAAGTAGTTTATTTTTAGAACACATAAGTTTTTTATAATCCAATATTGTCTGTCACGCAAGAACAAAACTTCAATTAATATTTTATTTATACCGAACTAAATAGACGCTTTTTGAAGTTTTTAAATTAAATATCAATTTTTCATGGCATAAAGACTTGAAAAATGTTTAGGAGAAACGTCTTCGAGTATTATGGAACTTGTCATAGTTGGAAGCATTCCAACAGAAGGAATCCTATGTGTTGACTTGAAAAGTTAAAAATGACACAAATTTATTTCGATGTACAATAATTTATACCATTGTGGTATTTTTTTCAAATTGTCGCGTTAACATTGTAAAGTGGCAGTTAATTCGAGCAATCAATTGTATGGTATGGAGTTTATTTATAGCAACACGTGAAGGAGTGCATTATTTAATAATCCTCTTAATGCACCCTTGCAATCGATAATGTGTTTGGAAGTCCATTGTTTGAAAAGGATAATTAACCGTAATAATGAAAAGACAAATTTTTGATACAACTTTGCAGCATGTCCTGTGGTATACCGCAGCAGATTATTGATCAGCAGCACAAGCAAGTCTACGTGAAAGGCTAAATTGCAAACCGTATCCAAACTATCAAAATGCGGTTTACTTTACAATATAATAAAAGAAAGAGTTAAATTGAACTGCAGAAAAACCAAGCAGCCGAAAAATAGCTAAACCATTAAAATGCCTTGTAATTAATATCGGCATGATAAAAACTTGAGCTAATTTTAGTACACATCAAAAAGCTCCCATCATTAATTTTCAGGATTAACGACATTCTTGCGAATTTGATTTATTAAGACTTGGTTCTTTCGCTAGTCTGATTACACGATTTGTGGTCTCTAAGTTGTAAAAAGCAGAGAGCTGCTTAATTGCTGCATTATCATTTCGTTTCTAATCTACAAATACATAATCAAGTTTTGGGGTTTGCGAAATATTTCTTCAATATTAAACAATAAAAGTCAGACGTTTTGTACTTGACGATGGTTTAATAACAAAAAAAAATTTATTAGTTAATCATTTTTGTAATAAATTAGCAAATAAAACATTTTTATTGTTCATCGGAAGCAATCTTCTTCTTGTTAACCGCGCTATTATTTACACTTACCCCGATTTACCGCTACGCTTTTCGGTACGGCTTTGTAATAGGTCTTTCTTGTGTTCGGCACCTACAAATAATTAATTTTATACAAAAAGTTGCACATAAAAGGTTAAAAAACAAAGATATTCTCAACTTTTTGAAATTTTTATTTTTTGGTAAACTTCGTTCAGAATTCAATAGTCCGGTATAATTCTTTTGATGTTGACTTCGAGAAGATGTTATTTCCACGTTGGCTAGTTCATCAAATATGAATGATGAACCTAATTTACTGCGAAATGTGGACGGCGATACCTGAAACTTAATCAATGAAGCAGGTTAAGTTATTCGAGAGTTTTCACCACCACGTTTGCACTAATTGTGTAACCAATTTTAACCTTTCCGCAAGTTTCCGAGCTTTTTCTATTTCAACATATTATAGCGGTGTCATTGGGGAACCACACGAGATATGTCGCATTTCCGACAGCCATTTTATGAGGGTACCACGACCTTTATTGGCTGATTAAACAACGACAAAAGAAATATTAGCTAATTATGTGCTTAAAAACAAACAGGGCGTTTGATAATTTTATGTAGAATAAAACAATGGATTAACTTAATGCCCGAGGAAACATCGGTTTGTTTACATAAATTTGTTTGCAAATTAATAACACAAATAATTTTGAATTGTTTATTTATGCGAGTTACTTTAATTTAAACTTGAATCGATGGCGTCGAGTTCGTACAACTTAGACTGTGAGCTAATGTGATTAAAGTTTTAGTAAATGAAGCGTCAACTTGTATAGATACGAGAAGAATATTTAAAGGACTTCAAAACTCTTGAAAAAACTGAAGAACACAAACGTGTTCATTAAAATAATATTACAAGTTGTTGTACCTAATACTTTCGAGAGAAACTCGAGTGCAAATACGAATTTTTTAATTTTATTGTTTTGGCAGCTTATCGCGGAAAATTCAGTTTCCAACAACAAAAAATAATAACCGTAACTCCCGAGATAGTTAGCCTCAACGACTATTGTCGCACTTCTCCATAGGTGCTAGTGGGAACCTCGCCGAACCGAATAAAAAAGGCATTCCAATAAATAAACCAGACGACATTTTTTATCAAGTCAATAGCTTACCTCTATCTTCGTGATATGGCAAAGTTAATAGGTTAATGTATTTAAAAATATAATAATACAATGGTAGGATTCATAATAATTGAAATTTGATGTAGAGTCGGGTATTTATAGTTTTAATTACACATACAATACAAACGTTAATTTCACGTTAAAATACCGTTAAATTAACGTTACCTTTCTATTATATGTAGTATAACTACGAATCGTCGCTGCTCAGTTGTTTATTTTTTTTTTAAATGAATATTATTATTTCAAACGTTCATTTTCCTGAAAATGTTCACCCAATTTCAGACCATCTGGAAACTTCAACTGTTGCAAAGAACTTAATATACTGAAAAATTATTACGCTTCAATTGTGCAATTGTTTTATTATCTTGAGAAGTTTCTGATTGGGCAAGTGTTTTGCCAACCTAAAAAAATTAGGCTGCCAGACCTTCTAGTAATTGTATGTTAGGATCTAAATTACAAGTTTACCAACCTAAAATAAATGATAAAAACGAAAATATTTTAAATATTACACAGGTAATTTAATTTACACGGTAAATAAATCGATCGCAACACACATATTATTTTGTTAATACAATATCAATACATTTAATTATTTATTATTTCAAATAAATTTTGAAGAATTACCAACACTTCACTAATAATTACACCATAAATCAAATGCGGTGATATCCGAACTCGTCGATAGTGTGTTCAATACCGCACTATACTTTTACAAAAAGTATATTGTTTTATTCTGAGCTAATGTTTAAATTTCACGGACGAGCGAGTGTATGGGCACGCAACCCGACAATAACGACGAGGCACAAAAAGTACATTAGCTCCGAATAAAATATAATATATTGTGTGAAACTTAAAAATATTATTATTAAATTTAATTCAAATTACCTTCACTTTTATGCTTTAAAATTTCAAAATTTGATTATATCTAAACTTAAACTTCAATTTTACGTGTACGGTTAATTTTCGAATTGAAACCCATCAACTTCCAACTCATTCAACTTTTACGCAATTAATTAAATATAAAAGATTGAAAATTGTTCACGTAAACTTGTACGATGTATTCAAGCCTGGAAATTAATTAATTAATGTTATTTGACCTGACTATACAAAGCTCGATCTACATAGAACTTGATCGTACTATGAGTAAAATCAAAGTTCGAACACTTTCAAATGAATATCAAACAAAAAAAAATCTTTTTTCAATTGTTTAAACAAACGTGAGAAGCTATCTAAAAAAAATCGTTACCATATAATGGGCATAATATTTTGATTCAATCATTTTATTCATCAAATACCATCGCATGACCGACAAATCATGTCCATTATTAATTTATTTTATGTTCAGAAAACTTCGGTAACTTGAATCCGTAGACGTAAATTGTAATTAAAGCAGTAACAATGTTATGAAAAAATAAATTACAAACAAATTAAAAATTGCGTTACCGCAAATCCAGAATTGAGACAAATGGCAGTAAAAATTGTAGCTCATATTTTATTATTATTTTGTAATTAAGTTCTTTAAATTTGGCAATTTATAAAATGCCGACAAATTTTTAAAAACAATTTTATATAAAATATTAGAATTTAAGCCGTTTATATTCAAAAGCCGAATGTAGTCGTGAAAGACCTTTATTTGTAATGTTGTATCATCCCAAGTGTCAGATTTGTTTAAGATGATGAAAGGAGAGTAAGAAAGGAGAACAGAAACCAAGTAACAAAGCTGCGAGTTCTGAAATACATGTACCTATTAATGCAAAAGGTATTTCGGCCACAAAAGCCTATATCTACACTTCCTCACTAAAATCATAACAATTACGAGATTGACACTTAACACAATCAACATGAAAGGAATAGGTTTGTACCTCAGTGGTATTTGCAAGATAAGTGAAAGCAAATTATATACTGAACTAGGTTCCATTATTGATACTGCAAATTTTTTGTGCAAGCAATTTGATAAACAAAAAACTTGAAGTTCGAGTACGTGTCTTGAATTCTGCCGCAGTTAAAGGATCATTAGGTTATCAGTGAAGCTTATCAAGTATCAGAAAACCCATTTAGCTCGCAATCTTTTCTTGCTACTTTTCTGAAAATTTACTAGCAAATTGGCTCAACAATATTACAAAACGTTGCTAAATATTCATGAACTCTAATTATGTTTCCCAACATCTAGAAAAACTGAATCCGAATTTTTTTTCTGAAATACCTTCGCCGTTTTAGCCTTAAGTACCTACTCATTGCTGGGTTATTGATTTCGACAAAATTAATTCTAGTGACATTTTAAAAAATCGACTCTCTTTGTGCTCTCAATGTAGGTCACTGAAAATAAAAATTTTGTCGCTTTTTAATAGCAACGTTGGTAATACCTCGTATAAAAAGTTTGAGTGCGCCTGAAAACTTCCATCTTTTTTTTATAATTTTAGAACAGAAATTGATAAACCGAACAAATACGGTTTTATGCTTACAAAAATATACATATACGCGATAAGAATATTTGCATAAACCAAAACTTGCTGTAAAATTTTGAAAAACAAAAAATATGCTAATAATAATTATAATTCAAACTAAGGTTAACTACTGTACAATGAACTGAATTTGCATACAAAATTATTCCTGTTTTGCTCAAGTTGAATTTGAATTAAAGATTTATATAAAAGAAACCTTAATTTGCCATGATGTACTAATTAACATTGAGCGATGCTTAATTTTTTAATTGAGCCTGATATAATATCACCGAAAGCATCTTGGAATGGAAAGGCTCCGCTCTAAAAGGAAATTTTATTATACAATATTGAATAGTTGAATCAATTGCTGAAATAAAACAAAAGCAATTGATCACAATTTACCATCGCCATCGGCCCACTGCCGTTGCTTCTGCATTTAAATACACTGTTAATGAATTTTTTAAACTTTTACCGTTGGTGTAACTTCAACCGAGTTTTTCATTTAGAAGATAATGAAAACGTTTCAAGCAGATAAAAGAAAACAAGAAAAAAGGATTTCAATTTACAAGGCTAAGTGATCGTGATGGAGTGGACATACAATCCTGAAAGTTTGCTGAAAATAAAAAACTTTTAAACAATAAGTAATAGCTCCTTAGATGCACTTAAAGAGAGAAACAGAGAATACACAAACAAATTATTTTTATAATAATTATAATTTTCTTAAGATTTTGCGCGGAGGAAATTCGATTTAGAAACTAGAATTATGTTGCAAAACAATTACGTAATATCACTTGGGAGTTAAGATAGGATGAAGTGTATAGCTACTCGAAAACTCTTTCCCTTCTTTGTGACGTTTTCTTTAACTCCTCTTTGTGTATTAGTTTATTATTCATGTTATTCACGTAGTGTTCTGAACTTACTTCAAAATTTAGTAATCAAATTGGATTACTACTATCGGTTAAATCTACGTGGGGAAACTAGGGGAGTTAGTTGTAAAGATCTTGTTTAATATTACGATAAAATTTAAAAATTATCAAGCTAAACAAACACAGTAAAACTAAAGTCCGGTCCTGGTGTTAACTCGATTTCATATAACAGAATTTTAATGATTCACAATTTGTTAGAAAAACATTGTTTGTGGATTTTGAATTATAATTACACATTGAAGTAGCTCATTTCGCCAGATAAAATTTTATTTATTTTTAATTAAGCTAGAAAATTAATTTTCAAAATAAACTATCCGGAATAATAATAATTTTCCGGTTACATTTTACAGCAATAAGTAAAACTTCTAATATCAATAGTTCGAACAAACATCCTCATCTTGAAGGTTGGCGCAATTATTTCAAAAATCCCTTCGGAGATCTGAAAAACCAATACCAACCCAAACAACAGCATTACTTTTATTTTCTATTGAGTTGTTGTAATTTGTATCCAATTAGACTTAGATGACCGTTTTGATGTTTATCTTCTGCGTCAGTTAATGTTCATGGCGTGCCTAGGAATTTGATTTTCTATTCCTTGATTAAATTACACATCGGAAATCTTCCCAGCAAAAAATTAACAGGACAATTTCTCTTTGGTGTCCTATTTTGGGTTTAACTATCCTATTCTTAAAGTTTTACTCGAGTTTCTGATAGAAAACCCGTATCACGTTTTCCGTCTACAATGCCGTACATTAATTTTCGTCCTTCTCGAAGGATCGTTATCTTCTTAATTTTTAAATATTTAAATATAACAACCGCATTTTCATTTTTAATTTGAAAATTGTCATTCGGTTTATTACAAAGTAAGAAACTGTTTTAATTTTAACATTTAATTATTATATTATTCCTAAATAATATATTCGAGTATTAAAGCTTCAATTAAATCCTACAACTGTAATTCTGCGAGTGCCTACCTGATGAATTTTATTTTAATGAATTTTATATTGCAATTAAGTGAAGTAGAAATTTTCAGATGCTGAAAAAACACTTTTTAAAATTTACAAAACCAACTCTCGACAGTAATTTACGTAATAAAGAAAATTACATTTATTTAAAGTTTTAATCAGCTTTCATATTCTGTTTATATTATATTCGTCCACATTTTTAATAACAAAATCAATTTAAATTAGAAGTAAAGAAATTACTGTTCCGAAAATATTTTAGTTTGTTCTCAAAATTGACTGAAAAACGAAATAATAATTAAAGAGGAAATAGCAAACAAAATTTATTTATGTTGTTTTAATTAACCATTTTAGAATGCTGCTTCAAACACTCATTTCAAAATTTTATAATAGAAAAAGTTTTGATATTTTATTTTTCAATGTTTTTCCAAATAAATACGAGATCGCCTTAATTGGATTTTCTACAACTACTTCAGTACTTTATTACCAATTAGAAATAACTCCAGTACTATAAATATTACTTTCTCAAATTAAGCTTAAAATTGAATAATGTAACATAAGTGTAATGTATCGTAACAGAACCAAAAAGTAGAACTCAAAGTAGCAATCAGTAGCGTAACTAAGAAACTGAGGACTTTTTTCTGAATTTAAAATAAATTTAAAATAATAAAAACGTATTTTATGGATCGATTCTTTTTCATCTTCATTACCACTCGTATATACTGGAAAATACCACTCGTACTGCGCATTCGTACTGATCACCCTGAATAGTTCGTCAGATCATCTATACTTCTCGAGTAACTAAGATGCGTTTAATAAAATATTCTTGTTTTGTTCCGACGCAGACAGAAACTTTGCGGCAGCACGCACCGGAGGGTGTGGGAGACGGCCTTTTGACATTGAATTGATGACGTTCCGGTCCAGGCGGAGTAAACACTCGTTTCTGAAGTCTTTCTTTTGAAGGAAACAGCAAGAGAGCCTTTAGACCTATAAAAAAGACAAATTTGTTGCGAGATAGTTTAGCAACAGCCTAGGTATGACAGACCCAACTCAGCGCAATCTTTCCTGTGGTTGACGTCCCTTCAACGTTACTTTCACAATAGCCTTCTTCATGACGCCGACGTCCATTATTATGACTGCATGCTCCATATATCTGAAATAGTGTTGGTTGATTGTCTAGACTAGTCTAGTGTTCATTTCGAGTTTCTCCATTATTAGCACTCCGCCATTTCTCCAGGCGAATATTGCGGCCTGCATAAGATTAAATTTTCTGTATAATTTAAATCTTGCAATTAATTAATTAAAATTCAGTTTACTGAAAATCCTGGTGTAATCAATGTAAGTGCAGTTTATAAGCCTGCAATAACGCAGTTTTAAACACTTAATCCTGATATAATTTATTGATATTTTGTGTTAACTACTTAAATTTTGTTGTCGGCAATCCGTTACAACGCCCTGGTAGTTATTGACTGTAGTCAGTAGTGCCAATAGTTCTCTTGAATATTTCGCTGGTGTCTCCGGTCTGTCTACAGTATCTAGGCCAGCTAAACACAAAACTGTATTAAAACTTCTGCTCGTATCGGTAAATTCAACTAATAATGAAATAGTAGACCTCGGTCTAGGGTTCCTCATTAGCAAGTTTTGCTACAATAAAATTTGGAAAATTAGAAAAGTTCTGTAATCACCAATATTTTAATCCAAATTCTGTTGTTTCCCAAAAACTTTTATTTTGCTTGATTTCCACATTAAACAGAAGTAAATGTCAACCCCTATTTACAGAAAGAACACGACAATATATACAATTTTATATTCCCTTTCTAAAATTATCATATGTTTGGATGCTGTAAAGATGAATCGTTTTTAAATTGGCACAGTGCAGGCATACCAATCGTATAAACCATGGAATATCATCCTGTTCTATATTCAAATATCAAAATTTATTACTGTATATTTTCGCCGAATATTACATTAAAAAATAGTAACCTACAAATCAAATTGCTGTTACAGGTAAAATCTCCATAATATCTAAAATCTATTTCAAATGACTTTTACTTTCTGTTGTCATGAAGTTTCCTTTGATTGAAGGGCGACACAGATACTTCCGCTAATGTAAGTATGTCATTATAGCCAAATAACCGATTTATCTGATTGTATCGAATATCCGATAATATACACTGTAGAATACATAGTATAATATTATTCAAAATTATCGACTGCAAAGGTGTTGCTACTATTGAAGCCTGAAAATGAGGTAGTACGTAGTAAACTCATTTCTGACCGTGGCCAAATTCAATTTTTTTAAATAAAATCAATTACTATATTGAATAATATATTGCAATTCGCAGAAACTAATTCAATTTGTTCTGTCATTAAAAACTCGAAATAATCAAATAAAGCTTTTAACATAATTTTATTATTTAATCAATAAATAAAGTTTTCAAAACAACGGAGTCTTTGTAATCCTAAAAATCATTATAAAGTCGTTTATGTCTGCCTATTACTAAGAGTTACTCCCTAACCTCTCGTTTTAAAATCAATTTTCTAGAAGCCAATTTATAAGTTTGATTCAATCGCTTATAAAATTTTGTATGTTCAATATTTGTGTAAAATAAGTACACAATTTAATTATTAATCACTGTAGATGAACATATTTAATTGTAATTTCAAAAATTATTTGAATTAGGAAAAGTGGACTTTTTCGCACTGAGTGCGGTAAAGTACTAACAAGCACTTTTACCCGTATACCATTGCTGCTATTGATTGTATTTTTAAAGATTTGAACATAATGCATAAATAAAAATAAAATTTGAGAATCAACACAAAACCTCAAGAAAAACTAAAACACAATGAAAAATATTTGATATGTGGCAGTCAGTTTGAAATGCAAGTGATAATAACTTGTCTTGTAGTAAAAAGCCCAACTGCTCTGAACACAAAAGTAATTTTCCTGAAAAACCAAACAATAGCGCCGGAAGATGAAAGAGACAGGTATTCCATTGTACTATTTCTCAAAACATGCACCGGTCAAGCAGGCAATGACAGTATATTACAGTTTTACATTCCAGCAATCAAAAGTACTTACCGTAAATAATTGAAAAAAGTCTTGTATGCGGTGTAAATGTGAACTTTTATGTAACATCTTGTTTCTCAAGAGAAAGAGAGAGAAATGTCGCTCTTTACGCCCCGTTGCATAAATAGCTATTTAGTAACAAACTCAATATATCATTTTTTAAATTCCTATATAATACTAAATGGAATGCAGGTACTTCCAACATTTCTGATAGGAAAAATTTAATTTAATTTAATCCCTTTGCTGCACTTGCACATAAACTGGTTGCTTATTTAATATAAGACACTAAAAAAGCACTTCAGTCTTTGTAATAAAACGGCAGAAAGCTCAATTTTTATAAATTTATACAAGAAAACGCGATTAGGAAGAAAATGAAACGTTAAGATAACAATATTAATTTTTCTTTTTTTTTCTAGATGTCCTAATATGGGTCTGCCTTGGATGCTAGTTGGTGCAGCCGCTATCCTACTGGTGACGAGGCAAACTTCAGCACAAAGGGACATGTACGTATTAGTTTAGTACACAAAGTTAATTTCATTATTGCACTAATTATAAATGAATAATTCGATTAACTCATTCATCGACCGGGTTTTTCCCCTTCGTTTTAATTATTCAAAATGGAATTGAATTAAAATAAACTTAATACTTTGTTAGTATCAAAATTTCACAACTAAACTGGCATGTTTTAAAATATAATTATTCTAACTAATAAATGTAAACGGTTATAAAAGGAATTTTAGTAATTAAATTATTTAACCAAAGTCTACCATTATGATGAAGTTTTGTAATTTAAATTTTAGGTTTTCAAACCTACCTCAAACGTTTTTGCATGCCTAGATGTACTTACAACAATGAATAAAATAACGAGAAAGACAATATGAATTAATTTTTGTGAACAGAAAATTACAAAATTGCCGAATAATAAATTAATAAAATGGAGATAAATAGTAAAAGCTGAAGGACTGTAGGTATCCACCGATGGTCTCGAAGGAATCTTAACCAATTTTCTGATGCTGAATTTATTAAATCCGGATTTTTTAAATTGCATGTCAAGGAGATGAATGTCTTAATGTAAAACCAATGTAAAGTTTGTGGTAAACTGTCCATATTTAATGTTATAAAAAAATTATATTTGGATCCATTACTCATCTCATATGCCGGTATAATTTATATTATGCAGCATTTTTACTTTGCTGATCTACAGGATGTGGCCGTTGATCAGGGCTCAGCTAAGATATTTCGACAGAGAATTTGTACTCTGTAAATCAACCAGTGGTCACACCAATCCAATCCAAGCCGTTTATTGATCAGAAGAACCGCGATGTATATATCAGTTTGGAAGTTAAAGGTTCGCAATAAAATAATTCACAATTGACAAATTGACACACTCCCAATTGGGGTATTTCATCGATGAACCCGTTTCATTCTCGAGCCATTTCATTGCCAGCCTTTTCATCATCAAGACGATTCATAGCCGGCAACTAAAATAAAAGATTATTTTCATCTATGCTATGTTCAGATTATGATAGCTATGTATTTTAAACTTATTGAAATTTACAAACTTTATCGGAAATGTTTGACTTGGATGAATGAAGAGTAATTTCCAAACAAACATGTTTAGCTATTAAATGCTGTTAAACCGCTGGCAAATACCTGACAGCCGGTTGGCTTTACAAAATAAAGAATTTTTATAATACTATGCGCAAATAAAACACTTTTTGAATTTAACTCGTGTGTTAACTACCTTTGTTTGAATATTTACCGCCCTTAGGCTGTTTTACTTGTTGGGACTCTTGGTAAAAATAATTTAATATTAAATGTAAATTTAGTAAATGATGTTAAATAATTCTGAAGAGAGGTTAGAAAATAGAAAAGAAAAATATTTGATTTTGAAGTTTCGATTTTTTGTCAGTGAATTGCTTATTCTGTTGACGGTACGTGTGCTTGACGTAAGTCCCACAGTATAAATTTATTTCTTTGTTAATTTTAGCCTTCCTAGTTCCTAGAGTCGTAATTTGACTACCTGATTACTTTTTCTATTTGTTTAAATAACTATGACAGCATTATTCAACTTGAAATAATACTTACTTAATTCCACAGGGGAATACTCTACTATTAAAACTTAAGACAATCACAGTCTTTCATTTACTTTAAAGTGCAATGCAATCATGTTAAACCTAGTAAAACAGAACTTTCGCAAATACATGTCTGTGTGAACAAGGATTATCTCTATTTCCTGTTTCCAGTCGTATAATTATGATTAAAACCTCGTATGCAAAGACATGAAATATTCATGATTATTTTTAAATAAAAAATCTTCAGAAATAAAATGCCAAGATTTTCCGGCCTCAGAAAAATGAAGTGGTTCATAAATTTTCAAAGGAAAAATTAACGCGTTATAACAGAAAAGTTATAATGAAACAAAATTAACCCAAGTTCGCATTAACATAATTAGTTGTGAGAGGGCAAAACGTGGATTCAAAAGTAAATCTTAGTAAATGTTAGCAATGTAAAATAGCAATTTACTTAGCTAGAAAATGTGTTTTGATGAGATACGTACGAAATCCTTGCAACAGGAAAGAACCTCTCGAATAAATAATACACTAATTGCTAAATTTTAATTTTATCCCAAATACAAAATATAACATTTCCAGATGTTTGCTGCGTTCACATAAATGCAATCAATTGCAAACAGAATTAATTATAAATTGCATAATTAAAATAATTTAAATTAACCATTTGATCATGTAGTAGAATGCTTCTCTTCCTCTGCTCCGCATTCGACATTCGGGCTTTAAAATACGTTTAGTACTTGTTCACAATGAACGTAAGACATAAGTGATAAGAAATATAAATTTGCGAATATCAGAATTACTCCAGCGTTAATCAACGCTCGATTAAGTTTTTTTTGTATTTCATATTTTATGTGAACTTCTTACGTCTTACGCTCATTGTGAACAATCACTTAAGATTATGGCACACGTAAGAAACTTTCTTGCGGAATAATTTCCAGAACCACAGCAACAAATTTCTGCCATGTATAATGTGTTGCATATATAACAATGCAGTAACAAATTGACAAAAAATGTGGGGCCGTAAGAGCGCCCCACAGTTTAATGTTAAAATGTTTTGCCTACAAGTTATAAAAATTACTTTTTACCTTTTAGTGTGGTTTTTGTTTTCAATAAAAGCGTTTTTATTCAATTTTGTATTCGTGTATTTTTCAATTTACGTGTACTCCGTCTATTTTTGTTAATCAAGCGCGAATATTTTATTACACGCAGCAAACATTTTAAATACGTACGCCGGTAACGATGTTATAATTTTGGGCTCGAGGTTTTGAAATGGAAGATATATTACATCTGAAATTACCCTAATAATTTACAATTCGTGCGGACTAACCTTGTGGTGTTTTTTTACACTTATTCAAAATTGTCTTAACCAAAAATATGATCCGCAATTAAAGTTTATTTATAACAAAAAAAATTGCACTAAAAATGATTGAATTTCGCAAGTAATATCTATTGCTTTTCGTGTTTAAGGTTTTAATACAAATGTGTTACGCACTTTTCGTTTTTCACTAGTAATGACCGTAATTTATTGTTACAGCTTTGGAGAAGGAAAATCAGACAAAGAGATCCTTGATAATCTTTTACTAGCTAAACGTTACGATAAAAGGCTACTTCCTCCGGTTACAGGTTAGTTAATTCATTAATTTTAAGTATTTTTTAGTTTGAAAAAGTCATAATATTCTAAAACACTTGATCAGGATGAAAATTACAAAAGACAAGTGATTAATCTTTCTATTGATTCAGGCTGCGATCATTTATCTTAACCAATTATGCTTCACTACGCTTTAAACACAACTCTACTAAATTTGGTCGCATTTTCTGTTTATTTATACAGAATCTCCTAAGGTATTTATTTACTCCCAATTAACACCCAACCAGCCGATATTTCAAGTCCTGGAATTTAACATTACACGGCTTGTTTGCCGAGTCCTTACAAATTTATACAATTTAAAAAATTACCTTCACAGATCAGGCATAAATAATTTACGATTTCAGTTGCGAAATCGAAATAACTGAAGAAATTACGGTTATTTCTCCAAAAATTAAGTATTTAACTTAAATACCAAAGATAATATTTGCTCTCGAACTTTATCTCTCCACGCTTTTGACTCTATTACTGTAAATAATCTTGGCTAATTTATTAAATTGCTACAATTTTAATTCGAATTTTGCAAATTCACTACGCAAAGAGAAAACCCATTTTCCTATAACAATAAAAATAATGGTGGCGCCAACGTAGCTTAAAATTGAAAAATTAAATAGATTTAAAGAAAGGATAAGCATAACTATGTCGCTATTGATTCTGCTCCAAACTACATCTTTTGGAATTTTTTATTGGACGACTATTAGTCTTCCTGCATAAAACTTTATTTTTAATTCTTGTTTTCCATTCGAACAGCATGCTGTGTTCTCGTGGATGTAGTAATTTTTCCACTTTAAATTGATCTGCTTCTCCCAACAACGAGTTCTGCAAATTGCAAGTCCAAAACCACGTGCAGGTTTTCCGAGGCAAAATAAATGATTGTAAATTGCATGCAGTTGGTTGTTTGACTTTTTTGTCAATTTACGTATTAGCATATCAGTTTAAATGCTGGAGAGATAGCGTTCCGTACCTAACTAATGATTTTTTATCAAACACTCAAATATTCTGAATGCCACTGAAAGTCAAAGTGAAATATAATATACATACTTCTAAGTACAACGTAACACTTAAGTGTAATGGAGCATTCTAAGTTTCAACTTGAAGCTTACATTTTGACTCGACCCTCGCCGTGTTTTAAGGATAAAAAGGAAGAAAAAACATTTTTAAAAATTTAAAACTTTCCAAACTTGAATTCCGATTAATTAATTCATTTTCATGTTTCTCATCAATGCTTACTAAAAATACAACATGGATATCTGCTTCTGCTATCTCTAACGTTATTTATTTATATGCCATCCATTAAACATATTTCGTATTTTTTGATCGTGTGCTTGTTACATCGCAGAAAGCAGAAATTGGATACACAACATTTTTTTAATTAAAAAAATTTAATTTTCTATTCATTTCAGCATCCATTATAGTTTTCCCTTTTACAAAATACTTATGGGGTCATACGATCATGCCTTGGTACATGTAAATAAAAGCTTCGCTTTTTTCAAAGTAATTATGTATACCTGCATCTGTAAAAGTCCTTTGTGCACCATTACATTTACCAGACAATTTATCACTGCTTAATCCAAAATATGGCCTGCATTTTTATAAACGGCTTTTATTCACTCCATTACTTTTTCTGTTTGCTGCGTATCTACTTAAAATTTATTTGTTTGCCCCTGCCCAATTTTTTTTCTTGGAGTTGTTTCTAAACAGCATAATAAGATTATCTTAATTTGAAATGAAATAAGGTTTAGCTCTTAGCTCTGAAAATTTTTGTAACTATCATATGACGTCCAACCTGAAAAGGAGGAAGAAAGAAGCAGATGTCCTGGTCACAGAAGAATTGTTTAGTATGGCTAAGAATCCATTTCCCAGTTAAGTATTGCCAAAGAAATTAGCTGGTGGTAGCTTCGGATTTTTACCCCTGTTCAGATAAATTTCTAATTGTCTCTGGTTGACCGCCACTTCTGATGTAGGTAGTAAATTTTCTCACCTGATTCCACCACAAGAGTTCATTAATAGCTCCAAACTGCTTAGATGGCAAAGCTGCAAGCAAATCGTGGTCTTCGTATTTTCTCTGCAATTACATTATCTCTTTTGGATGTACGTCGAAATTTTTTATTACTTTGCTGAAAACTTTTAAGATGGTCGTTTGAGTAGTTATAGATTTGTCCTTTTGCCCTTGCGATTCTGTATCTCGGTATGGCTTACCAGTTGTTAGTTTTGATTTGTTTCTTTTCTTCTACGTCCAGTATCACCATTAAACGGACAGCCTGGCCACTCACCTGGTCTGTGAAGATATCCCTGATTGACAATCGGGTGGAGTTTTCTCTATCCTTCCCACTTATTGTGCTTTTCAATCAAGCATACTTCTAGCCATCGCCTGATAAGGAGCCCTCTCGATGAAGGAGTTAAATCGTTGTAGGAGTGAAATTTTTTAATGCAAGTTTTCAGGTAGTCCAATTACCAAATACTCTTGGTAAGACGAAGAGTAGCATCGTCAACAACTTGGTGGTGTATTTAACAGAGTTAAATGTTAATGAAAATCGTCCAATTTCTAGGGTATGCTATTATGAAGCTACATGTACACAGAGTGATCTTATTTAATAAAACCAATCACAGAAGATGCATGAAAACCTTCCTTCTGTGAAACCGGGGGGTCTGGGGGGTATGGAATACCCTCCAGTACACTAATAATTACCATGTTCAAAAGCATGGTGCATGCAAAGAAAATGGAAACAATCGCCAATCAGATACATATCGCTGACCCCCCCCCCAATCAAATTTTTTACTGAAATTGGTGTCAAACGTTTGAGCCTCAATGAGCTTCCATTCCCATCGCTTGAGCTTCAACCGTCGCGGAGATATTCGCGAAAACTTTGGGGAGGTGTGGACATGTTTTTCAATTTTTTGTCCTATTCAAAATTTTTACGTAAATTCGGTGTCAATCGATAGAGCTTCGATTGAGCTTATATTCATCGCTGTAAAGTGGCGCGTGAAACCGGTAATTTTAATTTCGTAAACAATTTATTGTTGAGGGAGTAAACAAATGAATTACACTGCAAAAATAAGTTTTTAGGAAAATCATATTTATTAATTTAATGATTAAAATCAGTAAAATCATGAAGATTTCCTGAAAATTTTACTATATCAGTATTATTAGAAGGATCTTTAAAAGCTAAGCAAGGTATGTAAAACAATAGGTAGGTAATTTTATATTAAGATTCGGGAGGGGGGACATAAATATAAGTGCAGCTCAAACGAAACGCAATCGATTAATTTTGATTTCATAAAAATTTACATAATATACATACTGAAATTTTAACTAAATGATAAAGTAGAAAATCTTTTTTCCTAAATTCGTTTTAGGGGGGGCATCATGTCCACAGCCCCCCCCCCCCAAAGTTTGAAGCTCAAACGACCGGAATGGAAGCTCATTGAAGCTCAAACGTTTGACACCAATTTCAGTAAAAAATTCGATTTGGGGGGGGCAGCGACATGTACCTTCGCCAATCCATATAATGCTAGTACTAAGTTGAAGACTTAAGCACTGGTAAACAAAAAGAAAACTACAAAGTCAAATTAACTAAAATTATGCTGATGCAGGAAAAATGATTAGATGTGGCAGATAGCATCATTGATACACAGCAACTGTAATTTTCTGGAATAATATTTTTTTTTATTCTGCATGATTAGATAAATATACTGCTCGGTGTTGAAACTTCCAAGTATTGTACTTTCTGTTTAATGTTTTTACCATGTAACTGTGTCACAATAAAATCACTAATGCTTCTGTTACACGAATCTTAATCAAACGCATCAAATATGCTATGTTGAAGCATAATTTCTCTTCCTTCATACCGCACAATTTGTCTCCGAATAGAAATGATACAGCATGACTTGACATCCAAATTTATTGCAAGAATTTTTATTATAAAGTTATTATTTATGCCTGTTCTGAATTTATCACGAGTCAAAATCCAAAATATTGCTTTTTGTTGGAAAAGTCGATTTAGCTTAGGAAATAACCAAATGCCATTATCGTCATGATATTTTTGGTATTAAAAGCTTTTTACTTATAGCGCTTAAGCGCTTAAGCGTAATGATATGTTTTTATTTTCGAAAACAATTTTCAATAAGATGTTGAGAAAAATTGGCAAGATGGATTAAGAGAGGCAGTAATAATGAAACTTTATTGCACACTCAACAAATGATAAATTACACTGCTAAATTTAGCTAAGAATGAGCAGCCGAAATGGAAGTTGTTAGTTCAGAATCCATTAACTAAGATTTTGGTTTTGTTTATTAGAGTGTTAATGTTACAGATGCAGATTTTTGCTGTGATGTCCAAACACCACACGAGGCAAACCTCATCAAAAATCATCTAAGCAATATAACATACGGTCCGTTTCTTGTTTGTTGTTTTCATTGTTAGAATTTTTCTGTGTTCTCTCTTAACTTCTACTAACATAATCAACTGCAAAATTCATAGCCAAATTTAATTTTCGTTCGCTCTTGAGAAAAATTAAATTCATTTAACAGCCGCAACGATGCTTTTGTAGTTCTATTTTGTGTAATTTTGCGTGCGATTGTCGATCCTTGATAAATTGTTTTAGATAATTAAACTGATAACTTCTTGGCTTAAACAATTAGAAGGTTTGCACTTTTGTTTGATGTTATTGTTTGTTGAATGCTTGTTGAATTAACAAAATCCTTTAGGTACAAAAATTTCATCGCAAATCATGGAATGCCTCATTTATTATTATAATAAATTATAGAAACTTTAGTTCTTCCTAGTTTTAGATGTTCGTGACTATAAACACAAAGGTGATATAAAATGAAATATGAGAGATGGGTAATAAATTTAGCGAATTTATCAAAACTTAATTAAATAACATTGATTATTTATTAATAATAGTTATGGCTTTGGAATTTCAAAATTTAATATCGATAACCCAGTAAAACCATAAAATTGTTAAGCTAATTACGTTTTTAATTTCATAGATCGCTCGTTCGGTTCAAAGCCATTTTTAATTTATTATCAAGCAAAGCCATGTTTTAAAACTATAAAATGTCAGCACACACACCGCAACAGAAATTATTTTGAATTTAATATTTTTTAAAGTACACTTGGCTGGTACAATTTGACTTCAAAGTTTATGCATTAATAATATCAACACGGAAGGTTTATTATAAAATGTTGCTGCTGCTCGACATATGTGAGCAAATTCGGGGTGCAAAGCTCCAAACACCAATTGAGAACTCTCTAGTTTGGTAATTAACTTAACAAATTGCATGTATAAGTTCTTGAGCAAACAAGACACTAAATTACTGAATACTTAATTGATAATCAATGTTGTACACGGTTTACTTCCATCCGTCCAAAAATAGATGTTCCTTTTTTTATACTCGAAGAGAATATCTTACCTTCTTTGGGATATTCCAAGCGTGGTATCGAAGATTTAGAGAGGAGCTTGTCGAGATACCGCGATAGTAATTTATAGGTCGCTAGACATTTGGAATTATTGGAAAATTAATGTTCTTCCTTGTATTTTGTGTATTTCTGTGCGCCGTAAAAATTTAATTGGGACGATAAAGCTCGATGACGTTCTATTGGCAATCCTGCATACATTTAAATAATTTTTAAATATTCATATTATTTACTTACCTTCCGGATAAACCAAGGCAAGCAATCCAAATCTGGATGCTGTGAACAAGGATCAAACATTTTAAAACTCACAAAGGGATTTAAAAGATTCAAAACTTTTCTGCTATCTTTTGTTTTTAGGAAACTCGAAGACACTTAAGGAGAGAAATTAATTAGTATGTTAAATTCCACGACTGCAGATCGCGCCAAGATTATCGACTCATCCTGAAATTTATTTTTCCTGAAATAATTGCATTATTCCATCCGTTAACTAGCTTTGATGTTTAAAATACAGTTCCTGAGAGCGTAGGCAAAACAATTGAGGTTTAGGCACTCAGCAAAGCCATAAGGTCATCAGCAAAGCTTCATTGGTAAAAACAAATATTCAATGCCGAAAAATTCGCATTTGTAACGTTACCAACTTTTTTCAGAGAAATTTCTTGAAAACCAAAATTACCTCTCGAGAAAACTTTAACGTAATGTTTCTGCGAGAAGCTTTAACCAAGGCATGGATAATATACTGGAGGAAAGTGTCTGACAGCTAGACAAAAAATCTCAAATGTTTGAAAGCAGCATGTTGAACTGCAGTCGTGCTGTCCTGCACTTCGGTTTGGTATTTGTGGTCTCTAAAATCCTGTGCGACCACATCTTTGATTCTTGCCTGAAAACATCTTCTGTCTAACTCCACTTTTGTTCTACCTTTTGGATTATGACGTCCATTATCACAGCTATTAATTCATAGATTTATCATAAAGCTGAACATCAAATTAATATAACGCCTGCATCCAGAAAAAAAATTATTTTGTTATTAAATTTATAAAAAATTGAATTCAAACTCCAGGATGGGGTTTACTGGGAAACATTACATTACATAAGCTGTCATTCAATCAATAAAATTTCAACCAATTTATTATTTTTATGAAGAGTTCGTTATATTTATGAATTTTTTTATTGTTTTAATAAATTCGTTCATTGTATTTATAAAAGGCTTTTAAAAGAGTTCACTTGAAAGTAAATTGAAGTAAAATTTGACCTCGGTAGAGATTGGATAATTTTATAAAATGGCATAATAAACTTGTTAGAAATTTACAACACAGGAATAATGTGGAACTTTTATTAATGTTTTTATTATTATGTTAGATTAACGCCCGCTTGCATCGTAATATTTGAGTATCCACTAGATAAGTTCAAGCAATGCTTAAATTGCAAATTCAACCAATGGGCAAACGACAATTCACATTTTAACTGATACTTAAATACTACGGTGTGGGTTTATCCTTAAACAGCAATGCAATTAAAATACTCAGTAAATCTCCTGCGGCATTGTTTCTTAACTTTTCGATTTAATAAATTTCGTTATAGGTCAAAATAACATCCCAATATTATAAGTTTTCATTATTACAGAGAAAATGTATTTAGAATTTGTAGTGCCTTATATTAAAAATAAATTGTTTTAGTTTAGACTAATAATTATAGTAAAGAAATTTTTTCAACTTATGGTTTCTAATTTTTTTTCATTTTCAGGAACTTTAGTAGTCAACATCAGTGTCTTACTACTTAGTTTGGCTTCTCCTGACGAATCAAGTTTGGTAATAAAAATATAATATTTCTTATGGTAATTAGTGACTGAAATTTAATTTTGTAGAAATATGAAGTAGAATTTTTATTGCAACAACAATGGTACGACCCACGATTGCGATATGCAAACCAGAGTGTATTCGATTTCTTAAATGCAATTCATCATCATAATGATATTTGGCTTCCGGATACTTATTTCATTATGCATGGTGATTTCAAAGACCCTCTCATTCCTGTACATTTTTCTCTTAGAATTTACCGCAATGGCACCGTCCACTACGTTATGCGGTAAGCAGAACGTCATCCCCAAAATGAGTTACCTCTCGAGGGCTGCTCCCTCAACAATTTGAACATTAAGTTTTGAGCACGTTAACTTTGCCAAAGAAAACTGGATAATTTCACCTAAATTCCAAAGTATTCAAAAATTAACTTTGGGGCTGGATTTTGAATATTATATTTTGCAAGTAAATTGCTTTCGGCTGCTAAATATCCAAAATTCATAAAAAATATATGACAAAATGTTATGTGCACCAGAAAATATTTTACTCTGGGGAAATTTATTATTCATTACTTTCGATAATTTTTAAAATATAGCGAATTAAAACGTTAAAAGTTTAATAAAGTTAATTGAATATTAAATTATCGATGATATGGGGAGAATATATGGGCAGGATTGGTTAATATCCGTTTTGCGTTTTTTACGAAATGCTTTCCACTAATATTCATGTGGGCGTATCCCGTTTCAGGAGGCATCTTATATTATCTTGCCAAGGAAGTCTCAACATATTTCCTTTTGACGATCCATTATGTTCGTTCGCAATGGAAAGTAGTAAGTAGACTATATTTAAAGATTTATTGTATGAAACGTAAATAATGCTTTTAGTATCTTATGAGCAAACGGCCATTAAGTACGTTTGGAAAAACGATGAAGACACTTTGCGCAAATCTCCCAGTCTCACATCCCTTAACGCATATTTGATATCCAATCAAACTATCGAATGTACGGCTAAAGCCAGTTGGCGAGGTGAGAATTCGATAAAAATTATTAATATTTTAATTGCTAATTTTTTAGTATTTATTTTGTTATTGGTTTCATTATTAAATTACTTTCAGAACTTTTTAATTTACATTCACATGGAAAATCAAATAATACAAAGGGTTAGTAATTATTTTATAAAATAGTTTAAACAAAACAGAAACTAGTCTAAAATAGAATATTTTAAATAATATTTTATACGAGGTACTATCCAAAAGTTGCGAGATCCAAACTTTGTCAAATTTAAAATTACTTGTTCCTTTTGTGCCCTTGGCATTACCCCAATGTCAATGTTTGTACTGCAATGCACTGCAAATAATACGTAGCTGGCATCGATCTACTGGCACGGTGAATCGTGTTACACCAGCAAGTAGAGCAATGGCATAAATTGTTCGACAAATCAAATAAATTCATTTAGGACTTGCAAACAGGTTCAAATAATTTTTGTAAATGCAACAGAAACATAAAAAAATTAAACATGCAATTCCATCTGGTACTTCGTAATTTTGCCATTTGAACAAAGAAAATAAGACCCTAGGACACGCGACAAGTAAAATAGAGACACAAACTTGAACTTGACTCAAAATCAATGTCTGCGGTTTCGTTCCTCTTCATTTATTACAAATAAAGTTTTTGTATGTTAAAATATGGGAAGTACCACGAAATTTTATGGTTCTGTCAATATTACTTTCGATGAAAACCAATAAAGTCGGCCAGACGATTAGAATAATTGTAACGAATTACCCCATATATCGTAATACTAATAAATTACGGTGGCACGCCCCATTCACCTGGGGAGCCAATATAATTACGTATTACAATATTATACCAAAAAAATCTAAAGTTTTTTATTACTTTTTATTATGTGTTTATGTTTATGTGTTTGTCTGTCTGTTTGTAGATACGGTAACTCAAGAACACATGAATCGATTTGTATTTGAATTTATATGTTTTTAAACTTGTGAGGTTATAAGGTTCCTCCGTCAAGTTAACACGTCAAAATACCGAAACAAAAGCACCGAAAACAAAAGCACCGAAAAACAAAAGTTCCGAAAAACATAAGCGCCGTAAAACAAAAGCACCGATAAACAAAAACACCGAAAAACAAAAGTTCCGAAAAACAAAAGCACTGAAAAACAAAAGCACCGAAAAACAAATACATTTAAACATTTTCTATCAAAGCAGTTAATTTATTTTCGGTGTTTTTGTTTTCGGAATTTTAAAGTGGAATCAAAATAATAATTACCCATGGGTAACCATGACCCATGATGGCATTGACAAAAAAATAGTAAGGTATTGTAAAATAAATTAAAAGTATTGCGCATTTGAACCGTAGAGTAACTTTGAACAGAGCAGCAAGCAAAGCGAAAAACAGGTACTACTTACATAAAGCTTCCATTGCTCGATAATAGATGGCATTGTAGTATTTTTTTAATTTTGTAATCTTTGGATAGTACTTCGTGTGTCAATAGTGGAAGAAGGGGAATTTTAACAAATTTTTCAGATAATTTCAAATTTCTAAAACAATCATAACTAAAAGCTTGATTAAAATTTTAAGAAAGCTTTGTCTTTTTAACTCTACAGAAAATTATAGCTGCTTAAGAGTGGAATTAGTATTTACAAGGGATCGAGCTTTTTATTTTACGACAGTTTTCATACCGGGAATCATTTTAGTCACGTCATCTTTCATTACTTTTTGGTTGGAATGGAACGCTGTACCCGCTCGAGTTATGATAGGTAATAATTTTGGTTGAAGTAACAATTTTGGTTTTACCCTGCAAGTTTTAGGTGTAACTACAATGCTCAATTTTTTCACAACTTCAAATGGTTTTCGATCAACATTACCAGTGGTTTCGAATCTCACTGCCATGAACGTTTGGGACGGTGTTTGTATGTGCTTCATTTATGCTTCGCTTTTGGAGTTTGTATGCGTAAATTACGTGGGACGAAAGAGGCCTTTGCACAATGTTGTCTATAGGCCAGGAGAAAATCCCGTTACGCAGGTTGGTACAAAGTGGTGTATGGACAGAAATTTATATATATTTATATTTTATCCTTGAAAAGAAGAACAACAACTATAAAAAGTAAAAGATATATCATTAAAAATCATCAATAATTAAATAATTTCTCCTATTGTAAAATAATTAATTTTCATATTTAACCTGTTTGTGTTTCATTTGGTTTGTTATTTTTTGTAAAATCACCAAACTGAAGATAAAAAATTAAAAAATCGTTTAAGTAAAAACTTACAAGTAAAACATATTTTTACACTGTGTGTTTCTTGTTTGTTAAATTACACACTTTAGTGTTTTATGCAATAATATGTGTTTTCTATTCTATACTAATTGCATGCACATAGAACTTTTGCATGTTATGTGAACTAGTCGGTCAAAATATTACGGCATTGCCGGGGTCTCCAAATTTTCAAAAAATCAAAAAACGCTTCATACCGGTTTAGACCCCTGGTGCAGCATTGGACTGCGAAGTTTGCAATGTTATAATATTTTAACACAATTTAGCCACAGTTTTCAAGTTTTCCTCACAATCATTGTTGTGATGTAATCGACTCCCAAAAGTGTAACTTCATCTTTGCGATCAGTGAAATGATGAATTTGCTCCCAAACATAATATGAAATTCAAATCTAAAAATTTTGCCCATCAATAAACGACAATGAATGTCTTCCTTTATTGTACTAATAAATGTAATCGATGTAATTTAAATTTTTTAAATATGCACAAGTTTAGCATGTAATTTATAATATGCGGATAATCCGCGTAAAGCTTGATGTCAATGAAATCATAAAAGGTTGTACCTTGTCTGATCTGTCATGTTGCAGCGACTACCCGCTGTTCTCAGCAGGATAGGCATAATTCTGGCCAGTCCCTTGGTAAGACTAACATTCATTAGCTAAATCCAACCCTGCTCATGCTTTTAGCACTTACCTACATTTTTAAGCATTCAAATGCATGATTGTCGAACCTGCTTGATTTTAGAGTTTTTTCTTTTGCTACATTTTAGCTTACGCAAAAATTATTTTTTTTATCTAGCCGGGGCTTATTCGGCTCTTCCGAAAGACGTATGAATTACTTATTACATTTTACTTGGAGAAATAAAATGTAAAAAATTTGGAACCCCCAAAAGTTAAATTTGATTTTATTGCAACTCTTGGCGTGACAAGAACATTTTTAGTTGCAATAAAACTTGAAACTTTCATGTGCATGTCCTAGTCGAGATATTAAAAATGCATTTCGTATATTAGAGAATTTTTATTCATAGAAGCTCTTTGCTTTGAATGCAGTTTTAAATTATTGAAATGAAGGCTGCCGAATTTTTCTTTTCAACACCTCAAATTTTGATTTTTCATATATGCATACCAAGGCTTATATTAGTATAGGAAGACGTTTTGATACAAAAGATCTTTTTTTTTCAGAATAAACGTGTTTATACCGCAACTTTCCTACGTGATCGTAAAAATTTCAATTTAACTTTAGCTTAATCAAAATGGAAAGTTGCGCTGCGGTAGAGTTATTCTAATATTTTTTCTGGGGAGAAATAATTCATAGAAGTGAGGAAAACTTTTTCTTGATTTTTCCTGCATTTCTATATTATCACAGTGTTTTCTTTAAATGTTGGTTGCATATTAATGCTTAGATTTAGTGTAATTTTATTTTATTTAGCGTAATAAGTTTTTCATACTGTTAACGCAGAGTTTTACGGTAAAGGTATTAGTCGAGAGGAAAATAAGAAAGTGAAACAAATGGAATATACAGGACATAAATGCAATAGTCATTCTCATTTTTCAATCTCGGTACACACACAGACACACTAGAAAATCAGAACAGACAGCTCGCAATTAAATCAGATTCATTGCCCGCGATTGCTCTCTAAACCACAAACTACTAAATTATCTCTCCAAATGAAAGCTGTATTTCTCGGGCAAGTAACGAAATTCCACATGCAGATTTAAACGTCATGTCACCTGGAAAATAAATTAAGGAAATTAATCTAACCTAACGAAATTAATTCCTAAATCTTAAGGCTGGCGACTTCTAAAATACTGGTAAAATTAGTGGAACACTGAGGGGGGTTCAATGTTTCCTGACCCCCTGGTACGCACTGCTACAACACCTAGAAGATGTATTTGTTTGAAAAGTTCTTATTTAATGAAATAAATTGTATTTTACACCATCCACTTTGCATCATGAACTGGGTATGGTAATTCTTCATTACTATTCTATATCTCGATGAACTTCTGGCATTTCCATTTGTCAACCCATCAGTTAGCTACCGCACTCGCTACAAAAGGCTTCGACTTCACCGCTTATGGTAAAATGACCATTTTTACAGCAATTCCAGCATTTAGCTGACCTGTTCTATCTTTTGCAATTTCAAGATTTATGATTGAAGCCTAGCACTCAGAGCAGTTACGGCTCACTTAAACTATGCACGCATTAGTCATCTCAATTCTTAGCCTGGGAGTGCCCACTTAGTTTAAACAGTCACCATCTGTGTTAGGGTCTTCGATTCTGCTTCTCTCTAGGTGTATTCTGAATAGCTGAAGATGTCTAACGGTTCTTATTCTGAAAATATTTTCGGAGTTCAAAAATAATTATCTGGGCAGCCGCGTCTCCAACGTTTCCTACGTTTTCCTGGCCCTTTACTCGGTACTCTCCGCACCTGTTTGTATCCGTGTGATTTCTTCTTGAATAAGAAATGGAAGCATATCTGCCTGCACAGTTTTGTCAGCCTACGTCCTCTCAGTACACTTTTTGGGGGTGTTGGCTTCTATTTTCTCTTCTAGACTTTTAATTTGTCCCTTCACATCTGTGAATTCACAACCTTCACAACCAAAAGTGTTCAAAGCTCACTGTTGACTACACTGTTGTGATCTAAAGTCTAAGTTTCACTTATGGGCTATGCATCTAGTCAGGTTACTAGATGGTATGCAAGTGCTCAGAGAACTAAAGGGGTGCCAAGTGTAAATTTCCAAGGAATTCCAGAAATTTCTTTAGAATTTCAATGATTTACAATGATTTCTAAAGAATTCCACATAATTTCAATGTTTTTCAAGGAATTCCGATGATTTTCAAGAATTCCAGTGAGTTTAAAGGAATCCCAAAGATTACGAAAGAATTTCAAGGATTTCCAAAACATATCAGTGATTTCCAAGAGATTCAAAAAATTTTCGAAGAAATTGCAGGGATATCAAAAGAATTCTAATCCAAGAGATTTCCAAAAATTCCAACGATTTTCAAGGAATTTCTAAGGAATTTCAATGAATATGAATGAAATTCAATTTCAATGAATTTCAAGAATTGAAATGATTTCTAAAGAATTCCAGTGTTTTTAAAAGACAGCGATTTAACTCTTTCAAAATTCTGGCTTCTACCTTTTCATTTGGTCTTCCATACCTTCAATTATTATTGGAAGGATCTAGTGGTAAAATTCCATTTTCGTCTACTTTATAGGCGATAGCCATATCCCGTTGTTAATTTGCTTTGACCTTCAACCTTGGTTCTTTGAATCGGATAGGCTCCAAAGAAAAACAAGTAGCATCCAGTAGCATCAAATTACATAACTGAGATAGTCTTAGTTTGAGCAATTACGTAGGTATGGGCATTCAAAGTAGAAGTTAACATAGATCAGACCGAATCAAAATTATCTAACCTAACCCAAATCTAACTTAACTATTTTTTAAGTGCAAAACCTTAGCCTGACTCACCAGGCTCAGGAAACAAAGCGAGTTCGCGCTCTCTTACTTCTGGATCCTGTATCTGTTACAAATCACCGGCGGAACCAGCATTTTTGAAATGAATTTTGAAAAGCACCTAAAAAAAGGAATTTTCGGTTTACCACATTTTAATTTTTTTTAAATTTTTGGTGGACACTTGGTGGGACACTTCAAGCAACAGGGTGGGCTCGTGCCCACTCTGCCCCCCCCCTATCGCCGTCGCTGTTACGAATAGAATCTTTCGCATATTCGTCAAGATAAGTTATCATCTTAGTTTTAATTGGAACAAATTTACTTTATTTCAAAATGCTGCTATGTTTTAAGTTCCAAAATAAGAGACATACTTATTTAAATTTATAAAATAAAATAGACAAATTGAAATTTAACTTGAAAGTTAATCCTAAAAATTTAAGTTTTAAACTGCTCTAAAAGGATTATTTACAATAGCAAATAATAATTGATTTACTCTGATGGGATAAATTCAACAAACCTGTTCGACATTATTACCCTCATAATAATGTCCAGTGGTGGGTAAAATACGTGAAAATCTATATTTCAAATATAAAATACATTGAAAATAAACATTTTAAATACAAAATATCAAATAAATTTGAAATAAGTATTTAAAATTAATAATACAATATTTAAAAGACAAGAAATTGCTGTATTCAAAATAATTACAACAAAATTCAAATAAAATTGATAATGTGTATTTGAAATACAAAAGAAAAAAGAAAATTTTAAATACAAAATATATTGAACATTTGTGTTTAAAATTCAAAATGTAAAGTGCCTACCCCTGCATATATCATCCTATTCTAAAGTTCAAATGAAATTACCACGTTTCCACGCAACAGAACTGAAGATTTAAAGTAAAACTTTAAAACAAATTTTTAAAACAATCCCAAGTTGTGATTCGTTTTCATTTGTTCATTATGATACATTATATTCATTTGTTTCTTGTTTCTCTCTTTCTCGATTAGTATTCCTATTTCTAATGATTTTGAAAAACATTCGATATATATTTTAAAATTTCGAAGTAGCAGTTGATCAAGTTTTGAAGCTTTAGCGACTAATTTTGATTTTGCGTTTCATTAATATCTTTTAGTTTACTAGATTTCTTTATGTCCTTCTAGCATGAATTTTGAAAGTACTTGAACACACTGCACCAAATTATAAAACTAAATTATATAAAAATTATTTAAATTAATACTTTTAACACTTTCTTTGCTTCTTAATAATAATTTATAAATACAATGTAGATTTTAAAAATATTAATATACTTTTATTTTTCTGTGGGTAAGTAATAAAAATTCAAATTAAAAAATAATAAAATACTTTTTTGAATAATAATAATAATTGGATTTTCAAAAACGTGAACGAACGTTGATCGTTTTGAGCAGGAGAGTTAAAATTTTAAAATGTAGAATAATAAGTAAACTGCTAATTTACACTGAACAATTTTTTTAATGTATGGTGGGTTAAAATTCCATTAATTTATTTAATATTTTACACAGGGGGATAAAAAGAGGGATACTGCGATTCCTAATGAAATCGTCTCGTGCACTACATGTGGTGCGAATCCATGTACTCACACGGCAAATAATGGATGTGCAACAGAGGTATTTAATGTTTCTGAAAATTGTTTTATGATGCTTAATGTTGCCAATTATTTGCTTCTGCATGCCTTGTGATGGTGTAAAAATTGATTGATACTTTTAATTTCCCAATTCTCAGTTTGATTTATTATTTTGGTCGGTCGTATCGGAGGTGCCTGCGGAATATGTTGAATATCAATCAATTTTAATGCTGATTTAGTTAACAGATCGCCGCTAAAATCAGTGTTCTACCCTCAAAGTCTCCGTTAACTAACCTGGATTAGGCATGTTTATTGCAGGTCCGGAAGAAAGAACCACCTCATCCGATTCGAGTGGCAAAAACTATCGACGTAATAGCTCGAGTTACATTTCCTACAGCTTTTGCAGTGTTTTTGATCTTCTTCTTCTGTCATTATAAGAGTTTCACTGAATCGCCTCACGACGAGTCCTAAATTGGTTAACTGGATTAAGGATGTACGGAACATTTATACATATCATATTGTAGAAGTGGTGAAAAGATAAAAAAAAAATAAAGGGAACAAAACTGTTTAATGTGGACTATTAGAAACATTATTTATTACTATTATGAGTACTTGGGTTGCAAGTACAGGTATTGTCGATATTTAATCAAGAGTTCGCAAAACGTGTAGCTTTAATGCACTGTAAATACTTAAAGAAGAATATTTATTTCATTAAATGTGTAAGTACGTAGTACTGCAAATTTAGTAAGTACAGCAAGTGCATTATTAATTATTGTGATATTGACGTCGTGTAATTAAAAATTTTTTTATTTATTATTTTTAATATACCAAATGAGCTTATAGAATTAAAGGTTCCGAGCGATCTTTTACACTTACGCTTCAAAAACTGAATCTTCGATTTTTCTCTTTTCTACTATACCTAATTATACGTCTCGATGGCGGTTAAAAGTATAAGTGTGAAACCTCGCTTAAAGTAAAAAATACAAATTGATATACATTTTGTTAGAAACACGAGTGTGTTGATGTGCATAATTTAACCTCATTGCGAAATGAATAAAAAATTAATTAAATATGAATAAGCAGTACCGTAAGCGCAAAATAGTCAAATCGTTTTGGATTTCTTTTGCAAATGCGATGCTGTCGAAAGTAATAGACAAAATATAAAAATTTTTGTTTGCTTAGTTGGTATTATTAGTACATTCCATGGTAGAACTTTCAACCAATCCAAACCCTAAGTTTGAATAATAAGTTGCACGTAAGCTTTAAACTTTGAACTAAACTTTTTGTACAAAACTTGAACATAGCATGTAATTTTATTATACTATGCTCAGTTATTTAATAGTCTAAATTGTTGTAAATAAAAAATTATGTTTTATTTTATTTATTTATGTATTATAAAAAATAATACAGATAGTGTAGTAGTACGTAGCATGCCAACATGCACGATAGAGCAGACACTGTGATTATACAGGCTGAAAAGCTTTGAACCAAATAATAAATATTGCATAACTATTTGTATCTTACCAATTCGTACCATTAAATTTTAAAACTATAACACTAGTTTTCTAGTCATTTGTGTATTAAAATAGTAATAAATATTTTTTTTATATCTATAAATAATTATAATATAAAATATTGAAGCTATATTTTCCATATTCTGCTATTTGCCATAGACAGTATAATCATAATCAACTTTTTAAGTATTCTCACTTTTTTACACTCTGCGTTGATCAAAACTTAACATCGCACATATTAAATTATCTTCACTATTTCAAAGCAGCCGTGTTGTGGTTTATTGTACGTTAATCCATTCTATGCTCTTCAAGCCTAGCGGAATGTTTGCCAATATTTTTACATCCAAATACATCTTAATAAAATACAAAGAGAAATACATTTTTACGTAATTTACCTTATTTCCTAATTCTTAGTACATACCGCGCCATCTGCCGGGAGCATTTCTTCTAAACTTCCCCCTTAAGATCCATTGTTCGTGCCCTATTCGACGTGTTACTAAATTTGAAACAAAAAAAGTGAAATTATGTGATGTACTTCATAAGTTTACCATAGTCTAAACTTAATTTTAATTGGCTCGATGCAGAGGCGGACTGGCATTAATTGGTATACCATTAAAAATTTGATTCTTGTATAAACTTTGTCAATTCTATGTAAAGTTAGATACATCTTTAAATACCAAAAACATGGCAATCAGTATTGAATTTAGAAATTAGTGTCTTAGATATTTAAAAGCCGCTTGCCAATTGTCCAAAAATATGTAGTACAAGTGAGTTGTTAAAAAAACTTTCTATCATATACATACTATTACATTCTTCCCGGCCAGTCCGCCTCTGGAAAGCGTCTAATTTGATATTTTTCGAAAATTTCAAACTTGAGCCTTCACGATATTATAAGTTATATAAAATCCATTACTCGTTTAAATTGCTTTTTGCAAGATAATTTTTCATTCTAACAAACATATTTTAAAACTTTTTCCTTATAATACATAGTTTTTCAGTTACCGCATCTGAAAGTTTACAAAGTTTGCAAAATCTTAAACTTTTCTAATTTCAATTTTCACTTAATTTTATCATAATCCTGATTCTACTGTTTACTTACTAGGAAACATGTTGTTTATTTATTTTTTGTATATCTTGCGAATTTTTCCTATATGGAGCGATAACTCCAAAACTGTGCACCCTACCGAAAAGTGTAAAATATATTTTTTGTAGAAAAACAACAGTAGAATTGGAATTTGAAATAAAAGTAATATATTTTATAGTAAAATTTTAAAACAATCAAAGTCTGAAAAATTTCCCTGCTGAAAATCTCAAGTTGGAGCTTTGAACTAAACGAAACCCGCCTATCCAAACGTGCAAACTCTGTAATTTTAGCCGTGTTTACATAATTAAAGTGAAAGGTTGGACATAATGATTTAATTAACCCGTTCAGATACCAAAGTCATATGGAAAACATAGAAGGCACCGAAAACGTAGTTTTAACGCACTTAACTGTATTTGCACTATAAATGTTAAATTATAGAAACACGTTTGTACATAGTCGATCATTCATAAATAAATCATTTAAAGTTAATAAAATAGAAGATTTAATGAAATTCTAACCGATTTAAATATTTTCTAAACTTGCAAATATTTTGAAAACATCTAAATGTGCATTACGAGTGAACTACTACTATATAATTTTTTAATTATTAAAGTTTGATATTGAAAGTGTTAATTGTCTTTGTTGTTTTGTATATACAATTATCTACTTATACATAAAGACAAAAAAGAAATTTGGTGCTTTTAATAAACTAGAAAATATTTAATCAAAACATTTTCGAAAAAATATTTGTATTTTCAAAAATGTTTTTCATTTTGTATTTAGGATGTACTTTTACACTGCTATTTATGTCATAGATTTTAAGTATTTATCATAATATTTACCACAATCGTTACATTTTAAGTACAATAAATGGAAATGCAACTATGAGTACTTAGTCGTTATTTCAATTAAGCAATCACGTAATTATATTCTAAGTGCATGTACGAACATCGAATTATATAATTATAAATACTATAATGGTTATAATTATAACACTATTAATGTTATGTTATCAATTATTAAATAAAAGAAAAACCTTACAAACGCGTGTTTTCATTTCCACTCCTTTCCATCTTGAAAGATAATAATTTCACACAATTTCGATTTTATTTCAGGTAAAATTTACATTTGAAAAAAACAGTAACTAAATTATACTTTCTTTTTGCTTTTGTTCGTTTGGTTAGATTTACGAATAGGAAATAGCTCAGAATTTTCCGCCTTCTTCTCTGCAAGTGTTAGATGTCTGCTGGGCAGAACAAATGATTTTGATTGATAGTTTTTCGCTTTAGTATTTTGGTAAGTGCTGTAATTTGGTACTTGGGGCAGATGGCTAAAAATTCAAAAATTCAAACTTTTCCTTTCGGATCACCTACCAAATTCACCTCGTCGTTTTACTATATCGACGAACTTCCAATGCATTCGACTGTTTTAATTTTAACTGCTGAGATTTGTTTAAAAGCAGATGTGGATCTGCTTTTTTCTTATTTTCCGTTTTTGATTTCAATATTGAAGGATTAACACCCCATGACTTCATTTGCTTTTGACCTACCAGGGGTACTTGGTTTGACAATAAGTTATGGTTTTGCTTCAAGTCCTGCTTATAATCGACAATGTCGAAGGAAGTTTTCGACGGTTCAGTCGATCTAACAACCGTACTTCGAAAACTTGATCTTGAAGCTTGTGTTTTATACTAAAACAAACCCATAGAGTGAAATTATGCCAAAGCAAAATTTTCCTACCTTATTTTTCTTTGGATCTATAGGGAAATTAAACGAATTCGAAAAGTCTCCCTTGCTGTGGCTCAAAATTTCGTTGGAATACTCTTTGGAATATTTAAGTCTCCATAAACTTTCGTCCTCTCTGAAATGTGTTTAAAACTGATCAAATTTAATTTCTTAATTTTACATTTTCACACCTCAAATTTTTGAAGTATTTATGATCCAACAAACGTCGGACGTTAATTCTAGTCTCGGGATCGTATTGGATCATCAACTGTATAACTGTCACAGCATCTTCGCCAATTTTACTCGTCATTGCTTTCAAACCTACTCCTATTTGCTTAGGAAAATTGCTAAAATTACGTGATCTAAAATAAAAAATTGGTTTAGTTTCTTTAAACACAACAGAAGAAATATGACACCCAGAGATGAGGAAAACAAAGCGGAATCCCGCCCAGTAAAAGATTAAAAGCTCAATGAAAATTTCTGTAGATTGGAAGCAATAGAGCTGGAGTAGGTAAGCTGAAAGAAAAGAACACTGATGCCTCTAAAAATTATTATTTATTATTTAAAACTAAGAGAGTTGAGGATGCATTGTATAAACTCTCTAAATAGCAATCACAGCAGTGTATTCGACGGGACCAGGAATAAAACCTCGGTTTCTCGTTCCCTAGACTTTCGATCCCTTAAACCGATGTTCAGTACCACCCAGACAGCGGTAAAAGAGGTTTTGAATGAGATTTTAATTTTGTATGCAACAATAAAAATAATTCTTCCCGATCACCCGAAACGGCGACGACGAAACGGTCGACGGCGAAACAGCCGATGGCGAAATGTCTTATCTCCAAGCGATTACGCTATTCAACGCTAAGGTTTGTTAGCGAGAAATAGCACATATTATTTAAATTATAGCATTCCGCATTCGCAAAGATCTACAGAAAAAGAAAATTCTAGTTTTCCCGGACTTCCAAGCAAAAAATAAAAAAGTAGTGATTTATTTTATTACCATTGCTATTTTATGCGCAGAAACCACTTTAGATAATCTGCGCACTGCATACTTTGTTCTGTCCAGAAATTTAATTGAACAAAAAATAAAACAAAACAAAAATTATTAAATTATACGAACTGAAATGTATGAAACCTGGTGACCTTTCAGTATAAAAAAATATTACGTCATATTGCACTGAATGTACCTACTTGAGTGCAGACAAGAGTGTAACAGCATGTTGTAAATGTAATAAAAATTCTGTGTTGCGCTAATTGTACTTTCTGAACTTTTCATATCAAAAAATAGTTTTTAAATAAGTAAAACAGTTTTCGTGCGACTATAAAGCCAGAAATTTAAATAATCCTGTAAAAGTGAGGTTAAAACGTTTTCGCATACCACCAACATGTCAATGGTAAAACAACCGTCTTGTTTACCTCCGGTTTCAACCGATAAAACCAAGAAATGGTAAGTCGACTTGTTTATTCAATTGTTTTAAATTTTTCTACCACTTACTTTTTTTTCAATCGGCGTATCATTCTATCATTGGGGGTTCCCAATGTGTCGTGAATTTTTGCGAGTTGGTCGATTTCGTCGTGACCAGGAAACATGGGTTTTAATCTAAACAAATGTTTGCATAGTAATCAGAAAAGTTTAAATTAATTTAACGTAGATCTTTACGTTAGCATTTCGTAAAATACGCAACCGGCTGCCCACACATCCATTTTAGGTCCATAGTAGCCTACACTTAACAAACACTCCGGAGATCTGTACCATCTGGTGGATATGTACTCTGTGTATGGCTGCTTACTGAATATTCCGCGAATTGATCCGAAATCGGCCAATTTTACTATTTCTCCCTGTTGGAAAAATAATAATATTTTTATTTCAAAAAAAATGGTTGATCACCATGTCACTCTGATATGGCGGACAATTGTTGCAAAATTTTGGTATCTTGACGAGAATATTTTCTGGCTTAATGTCTCTGTGAAATAAACCGTGACTGTGAAGATGATCTAATCCTTTCAGTATCTGATAGAAGTAACTCTTCACTTTTATTTCGGGCATTCGTCTGAAACAAATAATAAATGTTATTTCGGTCATTCTACTGGGTGACCGACCGCACACCCGTTCGTTGGGAAATAACATGAGAAATTTATTTTTACTGCCGGCGACGGGCGGCACTAAAGCAGTACTTAAACGTTGCAAGCTCACAGATAGGGCCCTATTATGGCTAGAACGGCAATTTTTTAGTGTTGCTTCAAAATGTAAGTATTTTGGGCATAGAATATACTGGAAAGGGCCAATTTTTGGGACTTTGAGAAGGTAAATATACTGAAAGTTCTCGGACCTAGACGGTACAAAGGTTGTGTATTTTGTTTTTTGCTTATATTTCGGAAACGGTAGCCCTAGCGAAAAATTTATTATATACAAAATTGAAGCTGATGAAATTTCCTATAAGAAAGTTTACACTTATTTTTTGCATATCAGTTGTAGTTTTTGAGGTAAACGGTCGTAAAATTCTCAAGTTTTCAAAAATTTCTTTTTTTTGCAAAAGTTTTCTAATTTTACCATAAGAGGAATAAAAATTATATCCATCAACTTTTAACTGAAATGTTGAAACGGTCAAGAGGTTAAAAGACAAAATTTAACAAAATTTTCGAATTTGACGAGCGTATATCTCGAAAACTATTATAGATACGATAAAAATAAATAGGAACATTTTTATAATAAATTTTGTTAGCTTCAATTTTGTACCTAACCACTTTTTGGCTAGGGCTAACGGTTTTCGGGAAATATGTAATAAACCGTAAACCGGGAGCTTTTTTGTGCTTCTTGCACAATCCTGACGTCATAGGTTTGTGGCTTTAGGTATGTTGCCGAGTAACTCGTCTATTTCTAGCTTGATACTGTAAAAATGGCTATAAAACATGATCGAAAGTAGCTAATAGATTTAAATTGTAATAGACGTTTACCTCTTTTTTAACTTCATAAAGTCATATAAGCTCATATCCATCAGTTCAAATACGAAAACGAGCTGTCCACTTGTTGGATCACTGCAAATATGATTTGAACAAGTTATGGTATCACGTCAATATTTTGTAAATTTACTTTTTAACATACTAGTGAAATTCCAGCATGTATACAACGTTGGGATGCCTTTCCAATTTGTTCATCGCAATTATTTCGGCGCAATTGGCCACCTCGTAAGTACTACAAACAACAAGTCAAAAACGAATTTTTTTCTAAAAATAAGTGCAAAACCAATACTTCTTGAATGTTTTCTTCAAGCGCTTCGCTGCATAACATTGTTTGCTAACCTTATCTTCACATTTTAAAACTTCCGAAAACGATCCTTCTCCAATCTTATTGATTAATGTGTATTCTAGAAAAGTCAAATGCAAAGTAAACTTTCGTTACTGCCTACCGTTTACTATTACTTGTTGTAAATGTGGGATTCATTCCTGATGTTATGAAATTGTTATCCACGCGATTAATACATGTAATTTTGTTTCCACTCTTTCCAATTTTACGCGCATGTGGAAAAGTCGAACGAACAGTTAAATTTCAGCCAAATTGTCATTTGCCAATAGCACACTTGTTTTAGCTTTTCCCAAAAAATACTTTCAAATGTTATGACATTGTAAAATCTAAAGGAATCTTCCACACTCTCATTTTCAAAATGCAACAGCTCCAATGGAATTTCGAAAATTGTTTGGTTAATGGATACGAAATAATAGAAAATTTTGCTATTATAAAGCCAAGTTTTTCATAGGAAAAATATTGACAGTTTTCTACAAGAAATTCAAACCCGAACAAGGGTAACTTTGTCAAGAACGGTTCCAAAAATCACAAAATATTAAATTGGCCGTTTCCTGTAAATCCTATACTCAAAATATGTCATATCAAAATTGAAGTAGATAAAATTCTGAGTAAAAAAATAAAAAAATTATTATTCTAGCCTATCTAGTTTTTGAGATATAGCCCTTTATAGCACCTCGAGTTTGGCCCAAGAAAACGTAGTTTTCAGTTTTCGATGTACAATTGTTTTTCTGTTTATCTGACACAAAAGTGGTCTACCGATGAACGAAACTAGACTCAATTATCTATAAGTCCATGTATAGAACAACTTTGTAGCTTAATTAGGTCCCCCGGTGTAAACTTTCTAACTTGATCTCTTTTGATTTTTTTCGCTATTGATTAAATTTTTGCAAATAGCTTAAATTTAAGAGGTTAAATTGTGACACTTGAGTCGTTGAAATTAACTTTTCAAACTTTTAATATAAGCGGCTAAACCACTTTCTTTTGTTCTACAAAAAAAGCTGATGAAACAATTGAAATTTTGTTTTTCTAGCAAACTGAATATTAATGACGATTGTGTTGGAAATATGAAATTCGATAATATTACTTTTACCCCGATATCGGAGGGAGGTTTTGACTACAAAAAAGTATATCTGTATGCAGCCGAATATCGGGGTATTTTGCGTTATGCGATTGGGGGAACTCCCGATTTAGCAAAACACGATGCTTCGAAGACGTTTGCAGATGTGGATTATTTGCACAAAAAACAAGAAGACTATTTACAATATTTTTTGGAAGATTTTATCGAAGAAAACGATGACGTAAAAATTGACGATAAGTGCGTAATAGAAGAAGACAAACCTGACGAAAATTTTAACGTATTATGTGAGTTTTACTTGATTCTTTTAAAATTGTATGTTCCAATTTATTATCTGTTATCAAAGCGCACGTTTTAACTTTTAAGCCATTTTTATCTTCCAAATGTATGAAAAATTGATTACTGCGCGTGCCGTGCGTTCGTTTTAGTTGGTATTGAATAAAATTTGTGCAATATAATAGTTAATATAAAATCTAAAATTTTGTGTTTGTTTGTGTAATTAGTAGTTAGGAACATTGAATTATTTAAATACTAACCGAAATGACGAACGATACGGAAGCTGCAAGCGTCGTTTCCAAAAAAAGACCTTTAGAAAGTAAGTTGAGGTTATGTTTCAGGCCTTTAATTTTTTTTGGTTGTCAAACTTTGCACATTTTTTCTTCCCATAACCAATTTACTGGCGTAATTGTAATCCTAACGTTTTTAGTCGCCACAGTTTTGCTTTTAAGGAAGTTCTTATCTCTGATTTTCCAGATGGAGTTAATACAAAATCACAATTACCGATCAAACGTCCGAAGAGGGAAACTACGATATTAAATCAAGGACAAAAGAATCCGGTGTCTATTTTAAATGAACTCAAGTCTGGTATTAAGTACATAACTATCGAACAAAGTGGTCCACCTCATGCACCTATATTTAAAGTTTCGGTGGAAATCGAAAGTCAGGTTTATATTGGCACAGGAGGCTCAAAAAAACTTGCCAAATATAAAGCTGCCGAATTGGCTTTGCAATCTTTTATACAATTCCCCAATAACATTAAAACTGTTTCTCCTGCTTTGTCGAATAGCGGCGACTTTACATCCGATACTTACAATACCAATGGAACTAATGGAGCTTCCGAAAGTATGCCCACCACCAAAAGTGCTGTTATGTTATTGAACGAATTGTATCCCAACACTAAATATGAATGCACCGAAAATGGTGACGATATCTATGCACGTTTTAAGGTAGTTGCCATCGTTGGAAAAGACAGTTTTATTGGAACTGGTATGTATATTAATTTAATTTAAATTCATAAAATCGCATTAGATGGTATATAAAATTCCTGCTATTTAATCAATTTATTTTCTGATAAGAACGTCAATTCAATTTTTTGGTGTAAGTTGCTATCAATATTACCTTCAAACTTTAACGATTGGCTATTTAAAATAATAAAATTACATTTTTGCCTGACGATAACCTGCAATATAAAATCCTTAACGTAAAATCTGTTAACTAGGATCCCGAAAGAAGTTGGCCAAACATGCTGCAGCTACCAGTGCTCTGGCTCAGTTATTGGGTGATACCGGACACAAATCTGTCATTTGTCCATATAAGAAGCAACAAGTTACAAATGAACAGCAGCAACTTGCCGACCACATTGGAAGGTGCAATTTTAATCTGGCACTGAAATACGTTCAAGATTTACACACAGAATTTTCTTTTACAGAATAGTAATGGATAAATTTAATGACCTTATGAAAAATAATTCGTTCCACGCAAAAAGAAAAGTATTAGCAGGCATCGTTATGACCCGAGGCACAGATTTAAATGAATCCCAAGTGATAGCTATTAGTACCGGAACCAAATGCATATCTGGAGAGTATATGAGCATAAATGGAGCATCTTTAAATGATTCTCATGCTGAAATTATTTCGCGTAGATGTTTATTGTTGTTTTTATATGATCAGCTTCAGATGGCTTTAAATCCTGGTAAATTACTTTATTTTAATTGTTCAATTATTTCTTGTTTTATGTGTAATTTTTTGTAGAAGAGTGTAATTCTTCTATTTTTGAGCTGAGACCTAACGAGAATCGCTTTCAATTGAAGCCCGAAATTGATTTCCATTTGTACATTAACACTGCACCTTGCGGAGATGCAAGAATTTTTAGCCCACGTGAAGATAGTGAAGAAATTGATAGGCACCCTCACAGAAGCTCCCGAGGACAATTACGTACCAAAATTGAATCTGGAGAAGGTACTATTCCACTTAAATGTAGTACAGTACAAACGTGGGATGGAGTTCTACAGGTATTTATTTTAAGTTCTACAAACTTAAACTCATTTTTGCGATTTTAGGGGGAGAGATTATTGACAATGTCCTGTTCCGATAAGGTAGCTCGTTGGAATGTACTAGGCTTACAGGGGGCTCTCTTATCACATTTCATTAACCCCATCTACCTTAAGAGCATTGTTTTAGGTAGTTTGCTTAATGAATCACATTTATATAGGTGAGCATTTTTTTATTTACTTGCATGAGATTGATAAGTTGATTGATGAATGAAAACATTACTTTTCTAACAAATTAAAATTTTAACCTGATGATGTGTGGTTTCGAGTAAAAATGACAACTAACTGGATGGATACTAGAAGTTTCATGAATCTTTCGATTAAGAAAATTCTTAAAATGGATAAATACATGTTTAAATTTTACCTCCCCTGTCCAAATTTGTCACTGACTTGCATTTTATTAATGCGATTTCCTAATATTGTTTCTACGATTTTGCATTAAACATTAGAACTAGATGCTTTTTGACAATAACTTAGAAGAAAATGTGCAGATGTGAGAATTTTCTAGTATATCTCAAAAATGCGAATGTTTTTTATAAATTTCTTAAATATTAAAAGAAAGCGAAACTTTTAATTTCTTGATTAGAAACGTATTTTAAATGCTTTGTAAGTTCAGTTTATTTTCAATTGCATATAGTAAACTTTTCAGTTGAGTAGATACTATATTATATCCATCTGAATGTGTTGAACTTTTGTAAGATGCAGGAAAATGTATTTATTTGCCTAAAAGCAAATAAAATTGTGTACCAGTAGTGATTTTGACTTACTGCGATTTATTATGCGATTATTTTCCTTGAAAATAAATATAGCTGAACCTAGTTTTTTTCTAATAACTCGATAACGATACACAATATTGTTAAAAATATTGAAACAGTCGAAAGTGTTGTGCATAAAAATTCTAACTTTTTTTTATCTTGTACTGTTTTTACGTTATTAGGAAAAATCTAGATAGAGTCATACTTGAGCTCTCGTAGTTTAGTAGTGTAGAATGCAATGGTGAAGGCACGAGATTTTATCTCCATCGTAGAGCTTTTTAAATATTAAAATTAAATTTTAACTATGCATGAGCCATCTAGAAGGAATTTGTAAAAGTGATTAAGTAGAATTATTAGTACAGCTCCAAGTTTCTCCCTATAAATATTTTTAAATTCACAAAGCAAATAATCAACTATTCGTAGATCTGTCAGTAGTAAATGATATTCTCTCTCCTTGATTATATTCGAATTTAAATTATTCGTTATGATTTTGTTCTGGATTTGCAATAAATCCGATAACTTTTAACGGGTTCCTAGAATCTTAACTTTGATGTCACACTGGGGTCCTTTTTGCTGAGGAATTCACAAAGATAGCTGACTTTTCAACTCATAATTTGATGTCGCAATATCACTCCTGCCAAGTCGAGATATTTTAAACAGAACGATTGATTCCACCTTTACCTGTAGAATGAGAAGAAAACGTTGATTTTTGTTTTTGTCCCTATAGGAATATTAAAAACGTTTAATCGGTTGAAGTTTCTTCAAAATTAGAGAATTTAATGTCTTATGATCACAAATGGCAATGCGAATGCTTTCTTCGGATTTTAAGGAGCAGAAAATTTAACTTCCAAATTTTTTGGACAAGGATGGCTGCATAATTTCTCAACTTGCAAGTTCAGGCTTTGCGATAGAAATAAGAAACTTTCCTTCAGGTTTAACTGCTAATCTAATGAATTAATTTTCTACAGCTGTACATAATGGAAACTATTTGCTGATACCAACTGCAGCTGCAATGTGGAGCCTTTTTGTTGAAAATAAAATGTAAGCAAAGAAATGGTGAGAAAAAAGTGTATGTAAGTGAAACAATTTTAGACACAGTTTGGAAATCATCAGGTTAAAGTGAAGGTAGTCTAAACTTACTCGAAAATCCTTCTCGATGCTTGAATTTTCATTCTAAACTTTGTTGTTTTAATCCTGTTTTATTTTCCAAAAATAATTCTGTATAATTTTTTGTTTAGAGCTATATGCGGTCGCATAGAACAAACTCTTCAAGGTCTTCCTCCTCCATATTTACTTAATCGTCCACTAATGTTATTGACGACGTCGTCCGAATCACGTTATCCAGCAAAAGCTCCTAGTTTTTCGGTGAATTGGGCAACTGGTCACGAATTGCCAGAAATAGTTAATACGACAACTGGAAAAACTGAAATGGGTTCATCGAGATTATGCAAACAACATTTATCGAAACGATTTAGCACAATTTGTGAGTTATCTAAAGCTGCTCGTCCTGATTATGAATTTAAGATGCCTCCGTTATACAGTGAAGCTAAGGAATTAGCAAGCACTTACAATGTAAGCATTTTTTTAGTTTTATCATTCCGGCAGTTCTCGAACCTTTTGTTTCAGCTTGCAAAGAAGCAACTTTACGAATCATTTTCTAAAGCTAACCTCGGTAATTGGGTGAGAAAACCAGTGGAACAGGACCAATTTGAATTGTACTTGTAAGATTAGTATTAGGAGAATATCGCTTTAATCAGAATTATTTTTTTAAACTGTAATTTAATATTTTGAATGTAAATTTAATCTGTTTCTATTCAACCAAAAGGCTAATGAAAATATTTTCGTTTGTCTTTTGTATAATAGTTATAAGATAAAAACATGAAGTTACTGCAGTTACCAAATTGGGAAATTTTTAAACTACCGAACAGTAACAATGTTTTAATCTTAAACTTTAGACATAAGATAGTAAATAATAGTAGGACATTTATCTTAATGTTTTGTAGTCTCTATTATCCTTTTATTAATTTTTGTTTTTTGTATAAATTGTCTCTCGAGCGGGGGAATGCTAGTTAGTTGCATGATTTTCAATACAAGAAGTTAACTTTTGTCTAACATCTTTTAATATTGATATATCTATTAAAATTGTTAATTATATTAATTATAAATTAAGATTATTATTAGCAATTAAATTTAATAAACTAATGAAATCAATCTTTGTAAAGTAAAAAAGCAGTTATTAATTAATAAGACACCAGTATACATATATATCACTTTTTTGTATAACGCAATTAAAGTTAAGGTATGAAAATAATTTATTGTACACATATCCCTTTATCTTTACTTCATATTTTGTGCCGCTTTATTCGATTGGACATGATTTATTGAACTTCAGAAAACAGTGTGTATTATTACAATTATTCTTGAAAATAAAATGTAATAGAGTTTATATTTTTTACAGATTTTTTTTATATAAAATACCCAGTTTAATTTTACTGCTAACGTTTTTTTTTTATACTTTTACAGGTTTAATTAGTTTCTTACAATTTCTATGTGTGCAGTGCGGTAGATCCAATTAAAAATAAAATTAATTTTCTTAAACCCGTAGATTCATTTTTTATTTTCGAAGATATTGGATTTTCTCTCACTGTGAGACCTTAATTCAGGAGGTATACAATTTATGGTTTAATGGAAATAACTCATAAAATATGGTTCTTACATCCAAAACAGGTATTTACAAAAATTACGTTGATAAAAATTGGCCGAAACTGGCTTTTGTGTCATGTCGGGTATTATATGTTTATCTGTCGTTGGGTATTTTCAATTTGTTCGAGAAATAGTTTTGATTGAAATTAAACGAGGAGCTGAATATACAGTATTGACTGAAAATCGTGTTTCGGTCCGACACTATTAAAAACTAAAGTTTTTTATTGCCGGCGCAGCGATGGGCGGCATTAAAGTACTTTAGTGTCGTTTGCCAAATTTTTGCTTTTAAACACTTGAACTTGGACAATAATTATTATAAATAAAATAATAAAACTCGGGATAGCCAAAACCAATTGTGTATTTTACTGCAATTTATTGTGGTTGAACAAAGCAGCAATATATCTACATCATGGACATTTATGTATGTCTATAGAAAAACCCATTATATAAATATTAAGGTATTAAAACATTTTAATATTGTAAACTGTCGCAAAAGTGAAAACTCTCCGATCAGACCAACGAGAAAACCCATGATGCGATTGAATACTAAATATGCGGATTTTTATTTAAATGACCTATTTTGGGTATAGGATGTACAGAAAAGGGCCAATTAAAGATTTTGTGAGATTTGACTGGATTATATAGAAATTTATCAATCAAAACTTTTGGAGTACCTACTTATAGTTACTCATCACTAAAAAAGTATAAAACAATGGGATTCATCATGAACTTCACAATCAACATCCTGATTACCAAATCCTATTCTTATTAAAGAACCTTACTCACTAAGAAGTGTAGGAGGATATTGAGGAAATCAACAACTTCCTCACAATTATTTAAATTATATTCTGTAAAAAAAATTTTTAAGCTCACCCTGTATAAAAATTGAATAATATTTTCGCGCGCTACTTAAGAATTAAACGAATAAAAATAAATCAAGACATTGAACCTTAATTTAATGTGCACTCATTTAAAACAAGAAATCCGCATTTCAATTGCAAGTTCTACGAAAAAAAACTTTCTTTTTCATTACCGCCGCGCAATTCCTATGAATAATTGGAAATTCAGAAAGATAAAATGTTTTTGCCTTAAGCAAACAAAAATATTTCGTAATAAAGTTTATTAACCGATGCGTTGATTACGTGTCGTTTAGTCATTCCATTTAAAATGATTGCTAATTCAAAAAAGTTTCGAGAATCACTTCTCTTTGCGTCACAAGATAATTGGTGGGGACCTGGGCATCCCGGTGTCCCCGTCGTCATCGCGCTCCATGTCTAATTTCGATTGGACTTCCCCGTGAGTTTGCGCACTCTCGCGACCGCGCAACTATTCAAAAATAATAGGGAAAAAGTTATTCATATGTTTTTCTAAAACAAATACGTTGAGATGATTTGCAACATATTCGGTAGTTACGATTTCGGTGCAGTGACTAACAAAAAATGTGATTTTCGTAATAAGCATTTGGTAAAGAGAGAGGTAAATTTTTTCCAAATTTTATTGTTTTCGGTTAAGACGCACGTTTAAATTTTAGATCGAGCTTGACGATGACTTCAAATTTAGAGTTCTTTCTTGTGCACATCATGATTACGTTCTGAACTTAAGCATGAGTAAGAAGCCGGAGTCTCATCCATACAATTGCAGCTGCACCGATTGCATAAGAAAACATGGGCACTTACCGTTACTCGTGCAAGTTATCGAAGGTCGCGAAAAATATCAAGCGAGTTCCAAAGCTTCTTCCAGTTCCAGTAGTTTTCATTCGGGAGCCTCTACGTCCAGCGATAGCAACAAAAATATTGTTTGTCCACATTGCAGCAAGTCGTTCTCGCACAGGGGCGATTTCAATAAACACCTGCGAACGCACACCGGCGAACAGCCCTTCACCTGTTCCATATGCAAGAGAAAATTTGCACACACTTCAAATTTAAATCGACATATTAGGGTGCACACGGGAGATCGGCCGTACCTCTGTGATGTTTGTAATAAAAATTTTAATAGAAAAGATAAACTTGATATGCATAAGAAAACTAAACTGTGTAAAAATTCCAGCGAGAAAACCGCATCGACGAGTAAATAAAATTTTCCAAGTACTACTTATTTGTTTTACTAGGTTGGAAGAATCCCCCCCCCCCCCGCAACAGTTTTAGTGATGGTACTTCTCGCGAGTTTTAAATAAATTTTTTTGTATTACTTCAATATGTTTATTTATATGTAATTATGGTATTTCAAGTTTTATTCGGTAAAAAAATTAAAAAGGGGGGACAAATTGGTGGTGTTTTACTCAAGTTAGTGTCAATCGCCTGTGTTTCTATCTCATCTTTTACGTTTTAATTTTGAAGAAGATAGAGTAAATTAAAGTGCACCGTTTCATTTGGTGACCCTTCCCCCCGGTTCAAGTTCAATTATTTTAAATTTGAAAATATTTTAATAATAGATAATTTTGCGGTAAGTTTTTTATATAATTCATATTGTAAACAGTAAAAATTCTTTCATTTTGTTTGCATAATTTTTTTAAGCGAACAATAATATTCTGTTGAATTTAAATAAAATATTTTTGGTCTAACAGAAATTTGTTTGAAAATTATGGTAAAAATTATCATTTCATTTAAAATATAAAATCATCGCGATATCTACAGTAAATTTAAAAAAATTAAAATCGCAATAGCCCGAAACTATTAATTTTTTAGTGTTAATTCTAATTAAATTAATTTATTGTTACTTTTTGAAGAGCCCGAAATCATTAGCGGCTTTCCATTTAAAAAAAATGGTTTTCGGTTTTACACTTTTTTATTATAATTAATTATGGAGTAGATTATAAAATAAATTATAAATAGAAAAAAAAAATTTTGAAAAATATTAAATTTTTATATTTTTTAATGTAATTCAATATTTTTCTGAGGACTACCAAGTTTTGTCGTGGACCACTACTGATCAGTAGATTGGCGACTGCTGCTTTAAACAATGTATTTATTAATATTATTAAAGTTAAAAAAATAGTTGTTTTATCCGAAGAAAAGACACTTTTTTTGAAGAAAGTTTGGAAAAAGAAAGGGGAAAACAGCTTTTTACCAACTTAAAACTGTTTAAATAAATTTTACCTTCTTGGCAAATTTGAAAAATAAACCTTCGTGTTTCAAAATTAATTTTTTACCATTTTCATTCGACAAAAATACACAGTGAAAACCTTAGAAAAACGGATTTCTTTCAATCAAAAGACCCATTTTGTTCGATTTAAAAAAATTTAAGTAAATTAACTAAAAGTTTTCGTTGTTGCGTGTATTTTACAATAAAAAGATAATTAATTTTTTTAATTTGAGCAAAATTTGATTTGACCAAATTTTTATAAGGTTTTTAAATTTTTAAAAATAAATTTTAAATAATATATTTTTAATTAAACAGTTTATTAAAATTAGTAGGAGCGGTCACATTTATAATTTCTGGGGTGAGGTGGAATATTTTTAGAAAATATCCAAAATTTGATAACAAAATTTATATTTATATTTATAAAAAGATTTATAAAAATCCAAAATTTGATAACAAAATTTATAAAGGAATTTTCTTAGAAAATCCTCAGACTGATTCAGTTCTAAAGCTTTAAAACTGCGTGATAAAAATAGCACGGTTTTAACAGAAATTAAAATTAATGTGATCTAGTATTTTGCTGGTAAATAGTTACCTAAATTATTGTAATTTTAGAACTGATTATCTCGAGAACTTTTCGCTACGTGATCATATTTTCATACATTCTCATACTCCGAAAATTGTGCTCTATCCAAATCCGTAAAAAAAATAAAGGTTGCCATTTAAAAAAATTTTTCGAAACGTCACAGCTCAAAAACAAAACACTATCACAAAATATTAATGGCAGAAAAAAGTGACATTTAAAAGAAAAATTGACGTGTAGAGGATTTTCTGAAAAATATCCTGTAGACAGATTTAGCGAATTTGAAAATTTTGGTTTTTGTAAACCATCAATTTTCAAAGCCATTTGTTGCAAAAATTTTAAAAACAAGTATACCAATCTAAATGGAATCTTTACTTATGGTAATTAGGTACTTACGTCCGAGAGAGTAAATTTCCCAGTCCAAGACTGTTACTTTCCAGACCGCAAAAAAATTCACGGAATTTTTCTCAGATTCCTTTGCGGCCAGAAAAATAGCAGATCCGGACTGGGAAATTTTGTGAATACACAAAAGGAGCTACTTTTGCATCAGTCAAATGGCGATCGATCTGAACTAATATTAAAAAATGTATTAATTTATTTCTAAACAGATCAGCCACCCTACACATACTTCCAGCTGTTGATATGGTCGCCCCCCCCCCCCAAATTAGGATAAGGACATAAGGGGCCCAAAAAATTACTACTTTTATTAAAAAAATTAGGAAGGTTACGTTTCATCAGTAATATATCAAGTTAACACAAATATCTCCTTAAAAGTTGAAGGGGGGAGGTGTATCCCCTTGGAAATTAAAAATAAATTCAAAAAATATTTTTTTAATGAAATCGAAGCTTAATAACAAATTTTTAAAAATATACACATTAGTAGCTTACATAATACGAAACATAATTAATTCCCTTTTTCTTCAGTTTCAGGAAAACTGTAATTGGCTTCCGACTGTATTGGCCTTTGAAGCGGATGGGACAGAAGTTTTGCAGCAGCTTCATGTAATTCTTTAGCGTCCCTACCAACAGAATATTTGTAAGAATTTCCTTTGGCATCGATGGAGGTGAGGTACTTAAAATACACGTCGCACTGGCTATCATCGCTAGGGTTACCGTGAGACATTAAAACATCAAAGTAAAAGTAAGGTGAATTTAAAACGTTTTTCAACTTTGTCTTATCGAGAATAGGTAAACACTTGGAACGTGTAAACGTGAAAAGCACTCTAACAATGTACGGAGGTGGAATGCACTGCTCATCAAGTGGGTTTGAAAAAAGCGTACTTTTCTTTTCGATGGTACTAAAAATGGGATCCAATGTTAAAAACTCCTTCGAACTACAAGGTTTTACATTTAATGCATTGACTATAGCGGTAGGCGATTTTTGAAAATCCAAAACCCATTCAGCACAGTCTTCGTTAAGGAACATTAAGGCAAATTGGTGTTTGTTGTTAATCGAAGCTTTATTGTGCACAAACATAGTAACAGCGCGTTTGACCATTTCGAAACTAGAATATTTCTTCCCGTTTGTCATTTCAAACGGTAATTTCTCCTCCTCGTCATCCGCAGCCCTATCTACCACTACGATTATTCGCTCAGGAACATCACATGCAGGTAAAGCAGGATCGCGCAACATTTTAACCGTTTCGAGTAAACGTTTTTCTTCAGATCCGTTGATGCCTTTCGTAACTGACAATGATTCCATAGGATCTGTGATTTTTGAATCAACTTCATGGTCCACTACCATTGCGACTTCATCTTCTACACATTTAGTAGCCGGTACTGATTTACTTACTATTGCGGCGGCAGTTTTTATGTCTTCTTTTTCGGATAAAGGTGAAGCCTGCATTTTTATAACCACACTTTTGAATTGTACAGGGTAAAACAAATTTACTCGTTTCGTTAGCAAATTCCACACCTCTTAATTAAATTACCAACAATTACACAAATTTTACTTATAAATAGCAAATTAATTTGCACAAACCATAAATTATCTCGAAAAGATTTTATCTGTTTCGAAAAAAACTTTAATATAAAATTTCAGTTTTGAAAGGTTGGTTATGGTGAACTACATAACATAACCTTAACTGTTGACAAATGCGTATATAGTAAATTTTTCTAAGAAGTTTTTGTTAAAATGTGGGCATTAAACGATTACGGAAGCAGTAGCGATGAAGAAGACAAAAATAAATCCGACCAAGTAGAGTTCCAACCTCCGGAGCCGTTAGACGAAGCAAATTCTGAGTTTTCTGTTAAAAACACAATTCAAATTTGTGCAGCACCCCCAGTCATTTCAACCGTAAGTTTCTTAGTAGTATTTGTAGATTGTACTTAACTTATTTATAATTGTAGGGTAAGGAGGAGTTACCACGGTACATAGACCCAACTGCCACCGAGCTGGCATACAATCCTAAATATGAAGAACTGTTTGCCCCAGTGTTGGGGCCGGAAAATCCATTTAAAACGAGACAGATGCAAGCGCAGCGCAATATACTTTCCGGTTACGTGGAACCAACTTTCATAAACGATTTTCAATTTGAAAATCAAAGGAGGACGTTCCACAGTTTTGGGTACGCACTGGACCCTTCTGTTGGAGGCAACGAAGATGGAAATAAAATTGTTGGAGATGTTGAACTAGCGGAAGCAGCCAAAGGTAAAACTGTGTTTGAAAATACGAAGTTGAGACCCTGTGATAAAAGAAAACGTAATAAAAACGACGACCCCGGCGATATCGATGGTTTTTTGGGACCTTGGGGCGGTTATGTGGACGAGCAAAGAGTTGTAAAACCAACAGAAGAAGAAGCAGCAGAATTAGAAGAATTGGTCTCGAAACGTAATAAAAGAGGAAAGGTTGTGGAAGAGAAGCCCGTCGAAGAGAAAACGACCTTGCATATTCAAGATGCAGTGGATTATCAAGGACGATCGTTTTTGCATCCTCCACAAGATGTGGGCGTCAATTTGAAATCGGATACTCCTCCAGAACGCTGTTTTCTACCCAAAGCTCATATCCACACCTGGTCTGGACACACAAAAGGATTGTCCGCCATTCGATGGTTTCCCCGAACTGCACATATGTTATTATCTGCCAGTATGGATTGCAGAATAAAGTTGTGGGAGGTTTATAACGAAAGAAGATTGTTGCGGACCTATTCCGGACACAGACAAGCAGTTCGAGATATAAATTTTAATAACTCGGGAAAACTGTTTTTGTCGGCTGGTTATGACCGTTACATTAAATTGTGGGACACAGAAACTGGTCAAGTATTTTCAAGATTTACTAGTCGAAAGATACCGTATTGCGTTAAATTTAATCCCGATAAAAATAAACAGCATCTCTTTGTTGCCGGAACTTCAGATAAAAAGATTATTTGTTGGGATACTCGGTCAGGTGACATCGTACAAGAGTACGACAGGCATTTGGGTGCTGTGAATTCCATTACATTTGTGGATGAAAATCGTCGTTTTGTCACGACCTCCGATGATAAAAGCTTACGTGTTTGGGAATGGGATATACCAGTGGATATGAAATACATTGCTGATCCAACAATGCATTCCATGCCTTCTGTAACTCCAGCTCCTAATGGAAAATGGTTGGCTTGCCAAAGTATGGACAACAAAATTGTTATCTTTTCGGCTCTCAATCGTTTTAAAATGAATAGGAAGAAGACGTTTACAGGTCACATGGTGGCTGGTTATGCATGTTCGCTGGATTTCTCTCCAGATATGAGGTAAGAATTATTTTTTCTGCTTAAAGTGGAACATTTTATTGACAGATAATTTTGTTGCAGTTATTTGGTATCGGGTGACGCTGATGGTAAATGCTATGTTTGGGATTGGAAAACTACAAAGCTGTACAAGAAATGGAAGGCACATGAAAACGTATGCATTAGTGTTTTATGGCATCCACATGAAACCAGTAAACTAGTGACTGCTGGATGGGATGGTCTCATCAAATATTGGGATTAAAGTTTACTTGTAACTTATTTTTAACGTTATATAATTTTGTACATAGAAATCAAATATAATTTTTCAAACGGAAGTTTCAAATTTTGTTTTTGAAAGATCTTGATGTAATAAAATCGTACAGTGAAACTTATGTTCAGGCACAGAGCTGGTGTATAAATTGTAATTTTTTGTCTTCACCGAATCCTAATAATTTCGACCAGCGGTCGCCAACCTACTGGTCCGCGCAGAAATTTTGAATTTCAAAAAATATGTATTTTTTTTTTAAATTTTGAAATTTTGTTAATCTCAAAAAATATTTTTATTTCAAAATATTTTTTTTTGAAAAATTAAATAAAAAAAATTTTTATCGTTAAAAAATAAAGTAAATAAAGTGGAGCTTTTTTAAAAAAAATTTATGTTTGTGGTTTTGGAAGTGTAAAGTTACTGGTCCAAGAGGTCCAAAAGTTTGGCGACCACTGATATGGACTTATCAATGCATTTTCTTTTAATTTTTACTTTTTTTATAGTAAAGTGTTGGCACTGTGCCCGAACAACACTGGCACAGATGTGGCAATCCAATTTGGAACCAATTCCAAAATTCGGAATATTTTAATTAATTTTCAAAAATTAGGTACTTTTTTTCAATTTTAATATTATTTCATAAATAATATTTTATTCAAGATAAAGCGATGTTATTTCCTAATTCAGGAAAATACTGCAATGCAGTGGCCACAGATTGCTCGAAATACGCTAGTAAATGTGTAAAATTTACACAATTTAATATCTTTCTTATTAACTTTTAAAAAATAAACAGATTAAATTAACAATAATGAAATTTTTTTAATTAATTTAAAAATACCATTGCCGAAAGCATATTTTTATGTTAAAAGCATTTTTGTAATATAGACCAGTGCGGCCTTCAGGCCGCACACACTGGGCAATCGAGTATTTTTGTCAGTCTTTCATAACGTAATACATCTCTCATTGGTCAATTTTTATTGCCAATCTAGAAAAATTGAAAGGTTACGAGAAAGTAACAGATTGGCGCGGCCTTCAGGCCGCATTTCTTGGGCTTCGTATTGTAATACTATAAGGAAGACTTGATTTTGGGTTGAGTAAAACAAAAGAAAGTTACTCTGAAAATCTAAGGAAATAGCTACCTATATAGGTATAGAACGTTTATTTTCACTGCGCAGTGAACAAATATTTCGTCAGAGGTATTAAAAGCCGACTGAAATCTGAGAGTTTCCGACTATAAACTGGAAAATTTTCGGCGTCACTTAACTTGCCGTTTTGTCATATTCAAGTTTTCGTAGTAATTTTTGTTTCAGCGTACGAATTTTGAATTTTTGAAAAAAACACTTAACTCAGAAAAGGAAAAACTAATAAAATTCGAAGATTAATTATTTTTGTGAAATCGGGAAAATAACAAGTCATTCAATTCATTATTATATTGTTTTGATTGGATACAGCATAGCGGAAAGTCCATTATTGTATATTGGGCACGTAGAATTGAGCGTCTCAATGCGCAGATCAATACAATCTTGTATCACGAGGTGTTCTAATATTTTGATAGTAATTAGAGAAATACGCAGCGACGACATAATATAATAAAAGTTTCTAAAAAAAATAAAATTTTATAAATAATCGAAAATGTAAAAAAAACAACTTTGCCTCATTAAAATATTTTTCTACTTTCGTGAATTTTAAATTTATTTATAAGACATTTACAAATATTATGGCAAAACTCGATGGAGCCAGTTTGGGTTACTCATACCATTTGCCTACCGCAGGATGGAGTTTAAGGATTAGGAATAGCTTATCGCAATTTAGTGACCTTTTTAGCGAATTCAATAAATATATTGTTCCAGCTTACCATCACGACAGATGTGAAAGGTTAGTTACAAATATTCAAAAATATTTTCTAACGACGAATTTTTAGATCTGTCCAAATGCGTTTATATTCGATGCATAAACGGGAGTTCGTTATGATTTTTATTGCGTTTTTTGGATGTTTTGGGTTAGCAATGTTTATAGGATTAGCCGGTAAGATCGTCCACGTCCAACTTTTCACTTCAAATTGTTTCTAAATTTTTAGGTCCTCCAATCACAATTACTACTGAAATGGACGGAAAATCAGTTTTATCCAAAGATAATAATTCCAATGCCGCTGATTTAGCTACGAGCTCTTTCACCATGAGAACTCCTGCATTGAGTTCGTACAGCCAGCAATTGTGGGTCATAGCAAAATTAAGTACCATTAATACAGATGGTAAGCAACCTCAATCCGTCCTCCAAAAATACAGTTTCTTAACATTTCAGATGACACCTTCGACACGAGCTTTCAAGTAAACATCGGAATCGACGGTATAACAGAAGAGCATAAACCTGTTACCGTTTTAAATTCCAATTCCAAAAATAGGTAAATCCAAACACCATTTTTAATCTTGAAGTGAAAGAATAATTTTCAGCACGAGACACCTGCATTGTGTTAAGGACGAATGCGACGAATTTATTCTTCTCCATTTGGGTTTTTTGGAATACACCCACTACATTATAACAATTCGTTTCTACAATTTGAAACATATTCAAGAAAGATACAACATCAAAAAGTTAACGTTCTTTGTAGGTTTTTCATCATTTGTACCGTCCACTTGATTGATTGCTTTGTTTGATTGATTTCAGTTTAAAACTTATAATCCGGCTTTCACCCTCATCGAAATTTGGTTTCGATTCATTTTCTTATTTTGCACGTTCATGACAGCCGTAAGTATCTACATAAAAATATTCCAAGTAGAAAAGTGAAAAAACTTTAATTGCAGTGTTGGTTCGCTCACACTTTGCGAAAATACGCAATGTTTGATTGGTCCATAGAGCAAAAGTGGATGTCGCTCCTGCTACCTCTTCTGTTATTTTACAACAGTGAGTAACTTTCTAAAAATTGGTCATTTTGTAATATTCCTCCGCAGATCCCATGTTTCCAATGATGTTTCTCTTCAATTCGTGGTTCCCAGGAATGATAGACGCAATAGGGCAGTCGACATTTTTGGGGGGTCTGCTATTGTTTTGGTTGTGCGTTTACCATGGCTTACGGCAGGTAACCACTCATATTTCCAATGATACCTGCAATCGTCTCTCCTTTAAACGTTTTTCAGAACGAAAGGAGATTTTTGACTTTCTACTTCCCAAAACTTGCCATAGTTGGAATGCTTTGGGTTTCGGCCTTCGTAATGTCCGTTTGGGAGAGATATAACGAACTGGAAGACCCTACCTACGATCACGTCATGGATGAATCCAATTACAACGTAACGTATTCTGCAAATTTCTAATCTATCGGAAAAATTTAAAAAATTTAATTTTAGAATTTAAAGACGTTTTTCTTCATAATTGGGGGAGTATACATCTCTTATTTGTTGTATTTAATGCTAAGAGCTTATAGCGAATTGAAATCGTTGCCAATTTTTGGTAAGCTTTCCGAAATTCTTATTTCCCACTTGCAATTAACCTTTGTTTTAGATAAACGGCTAAAATTTTTAACTTTGTTAATGCTAATTGTTACAATAATTACTTTTATAATTACTTCTCTGAATTTTGGAGTTGGAATTTTGGAAGACAATTTTGTTTCCAAGTTATCTACGCATTATAGTAGTTCGGTGGAATTTATGTCCTTTTATGGATTATTAAACATTTACATGTACACGATGACTTACGTCTACTCCCCTGGTAATAAGGCAATTCACGGTAAGTAAATTAGGATGATTTTTTTGAGTGTGCGTTAATTTTTAAATTACAGAATCAACAATTACGAAAGATAATCCTGCATTTTCTATGATAAACGATTCGGACGAAGATGTAATTTATGGATCCGACGAAGAAAGCAGACGACCGCTGAACAGAAGTCGAAACGACGACGACAGTGATTAAATTTTCAAAATAAAAAAATTGTTATAAAAATCAAGAATTAACCCGTGTCTGTCCATGCCGATTTTCAAAAACCAACTTATGTAAGTACAAATTCGAATTAGTACTGATGAACTTGGTAAAAATAAGGAAGACGATGATGAGATATCTAAATAAATGTCCAATATTGAACTTACATTATATTATCACGCCTGACGATGTTGGTGGTATCCACCATATACAAGTGATGAATTTAATTGTTTACTGTTCTTCTTACTGTTCCGACTTACAACTGTTTATTGTATGTGCTACTACTACAAAAGTAAAAACCACAAATCTTATTAAATAAATAAAATACAAAATTTTCTATTTTTTCCACATAGGTGTAAAATATGAGAGCGTACAACCTGCGCTTGCGAGGCAAAATAGTTGCTGAGGAACCTCAATCCCCCGAAAGTCTGCAATAGCACAAAGTTGTGATAGAAAACCCTCGACAAGAACATCGTTGAAGCAAAAATATTCCCGGACTATCCTCGGGAAGATTCAGTTTTCATACGATCACACTCAAGATCAATAGGTCTGCTTTGGTACAATCGTTCTAAAGTTATAAGGAAACAGGCACACTTTATTTACTTTAAACTTATTCTTGTCGCATTTTAATTCTAAAGTGTGTAGTGCATTCTAAAATACTGATACGGTTGAAGTGACATTCACGGCAGGGTAAAGCCATAGATAAGATTATTTATACTATATCAGTTTTATTAGAATTCACATCATGTACAGAATAAAAAAGTTACAAAAATTGTCAAGATAAGCAAGAAGAAAGAATATACTTTGGTATTTAATTAAGCAAGTGCTATTGTATACTTTATTTGGTTTTGCTGCCATCGTATTTCTACAATATCTAACATTTTTGACTTAATTTTACAAAATTAAACTAATAACTTTTTACAACCTAAGTCTTTCTTTGTAATCAATTTTAGTCAATCATAAAATCGATTCGTTAAAGGGGTGAGGTAGCATGAATTACAAATATTCAAATAAAAATTTTTGTGTATGTTTGTGTTAGTGTGTCAATAAACTGAGCAACTTCATTTTGTACAATAAACAAAAATAGAAAACAACAAAATTATATCTAAAAAACAACATTAGTCTTCTCCTTTATGCAGGTATTGATAAATTAAAATATTTACATATCACTCTCGTTATCGATTACACTAAAATGAACAACAAAAAATACGTTATATTAACAACAAGATGATTTTGCTGGTTCCGCTTCTACTAAGTTAAAATCTAAACCATTAGGTCGAGTAAAACCAGTTTTTATGCCATCCCAGCCATCTTCCACCTTATATTCGCCAGTTTGTATTCGATTATAAACTTCTTGAGTGACAGATCTAAAAGCCTCTTCTACATTTGTACCTTTCCGAGCAGACGTTTCCACTAGGTATATCCCATTTTGATCGGAAAACGCCTTGGCTTCGTCTTTTGACACTTCCCTATGGCCACCGTTACTAACTAAATCTAACTTACAACCTACCAGTGCAAACACCGGACGATGGGGTTCTATATGCTTCTTAGCTTCCGCCATCCATAAAGGAATACTTTCAAAGCTCGCCCTATTACAAATATCATAAACTAACAACGCTCCAACAGAGTTTCTATAATAAGATTTGGTTATGGATCTAAACCGTTCTTGTCCAGCCGTATCCCACAACTGCAATTTAATTCGAGTTCCATCCTTAACTTCTATCAGTCGAGCAAAAAAGTCCACACCCACGGTAGGATCAGACAACTACAAAACAAACAAAAACTAAAACTTGACCTTTCTACTTCTAATTACCATAACTCACTTCTGCAAATTTACCATCAGTAAAATACTTCAACAAAGAACTTTTACCCACAGTACTGTCGCCTATCAAAATCAGACGAAATTGATAATCAAAAATTGGTTCGACCATTTTTAATATCACATTACATAAGACGGTTTCGTTAAAAAAACTACTTTTCGAAATTCTGAGCACAATAATACAGCGTAAAACAATTCGACCTGACAGTTAAATGACACTTGACAATAATAAACAGGTCGATATTGCAGGGCGCTATACGCAATTACGCACCCGGAAAAAAATATTTAAATATTTATAATTTAAACGCGTAAATTTTCACTTTTCCCCACGGAGCTTTCACACCGCGTCTGCGAGGTAAATAAACATTTGCATGTTTACGACCGTCGGCGACTCGCGGGGCACTGCGCGGTCGAACGGTAAAAAAAGACGGAAAATGGGGGTGTGCACTGGAAAAGCAGGGTCGAATCCGTAAGGTAAACGGGACGATTTTCTCAAGCAAAGTTTATTCAAACAACGACGCGATTTCTGGAAGATCCGCCACTGCCGAATACCAAATTTCGATTTTGTGGCCGCGTGGATGACGCGTGCGCCCAAATTTAAAATAAAAATTCGAGGATTGTTTCGGGATACCCCGCCCTTATGAGCTCTCGTATAGGTACGTAAATAAAATTCACGAAATTAAGAAGAAATGGGCAGCGAAACAGGGTGGTGTGATAAAATTGGAAATAATTTGTCCGAATTAGGAAAATGGTAATTAAGATTTTTGAAGCTGATGTTGGGAAGTGTTTGAAAAGAATTTGTGTTTTAGGGAAGTGTGGAAAAATGTGATATTGGGGCAGATCTTGTCGTTGCTTTTATGTACAATTAATATTTTATCGCATTACATTAATGCAAGTGCCGTGTCGGTTTTGCCCACCGGTCAGAGCTTTCCGCATTATATGCTATTGTTTGTAATTTACACGAGTTGGTTGGCTTTTCGTAAAGGTGATCGTGGATTGATTTCGATATTAAAGGCCAGAGGATGGAGATATTTATTGCTTTGCTTAATTGATGTGCAAGCAAATACTCTAATGAATACTGCACACCAATTTACCACTCTGACATGTATACAGGTTTGAGGGTAATTGGGCGATTTATTGAATAATTTGTAACTTGTTTGCTTTTAGTTGCTCGGTTGTGTTGCAATACCTGTAGCCTTAACACTGAGTTGTCTTGTGCTTGGTGTTCGTTATCGCATGGTACATATATTGGGTATTTCTGTTTGTCTGATGGGTATTGGTTGTATTGTATGGTCTAACACTGCTCACACTAAATTTAGCGGTAAATAAATTCAAATCTGTTCTCCAACTGTTATTATATTTTTAAACTTGTTTTCAGGAAAGAACCAATTGGTGGGTGACATGCTGTGCCTCGGCGGGGCAATTTTATTTGCAATCGTTACGGTCTTACAAGAGTTGTCTGTTAAAAAAACTGACGTTATCGAATATTTAGGTTTGCTAGGCTTATTCGGCAGCATTGTTAGTGGTTTACAAATGTAAGTAAAAATAAACTTAGCTTAGAGGTTTTAATAAAAATTATTGATTTTAACTCAAAAAAGGCGTCGAGAAAAATATTAGGAATCATAGCCGAACAAACAAAGTCAGAAGGTAGCCGGTTATATATTTTATAAAAATAATTCTTTGCGTAATGCCAGCTAGCTGGAATTTACAACTACTCTACATTTAGAAAAAATTGAAAAAGCTAAGGTTTTTCCACAATTAATTATAAGAGTTCACACAAATATAAAAAGTTTTATAAAGCCGAGATAAATTAACAAAAAAAACATAAATGTATATGAAACCCAGAAATGAAAACATTGAAACGCAACTTTTTATCCCAGAGGAATAAACTTTTAATATTGTATATCCATTACGTATTTAATATATTATCGTGCGTGATCAAGATATTAAATACAATTTTCAGATTCAGCAAAAATATATAATTCCAAATTTAAATAAAGGTGAAAGCGAAGAAAGACAATATTATATCTGTTTGAAACCAAAATATTGAGTTTTTAAATTGAAAATATTAGAAGTTAAAGAGCTTCTATTTTATTCCCCTAAACATGTAAGATAATACCTTTGCCCACTCACCCCTTAAATTCATAAACCAATCATCTAAATACTTAATTTAATTAACAGGTCATAGTTATGACACTTGGACACGCCATGTGTTATTTTTAGAATAAATTAAAATTCTTATTTTAACTTTTATTTTTCAGGATAATTTTGGAAAAAGACACGTTGCTGACTGATTCTTGGCGCAACTTTGTTGAAATTTTGTCTTCGTTTTGTGTGTGTCAATTTTTGTTTTGCGTTTTGACGTCCCTGTATTTACAAACAATGGGAACTACTGCCTTACATTTATCTCTAATTTCTGGAAACTTTTACACTATAATAGCGGGCACGGTGCTTCTAGATTATGGGGTAAAATTTCAAAAAAAAAAAAGAAAAAATGTAGTAATTTCTTAATATTTTTAGTGTCACGCCATGTACTTTTTGTCGTATGTATTATCAATGGTAGGAATTTACGTTTATGCCATAAAACCAACCCCCGTTGCACTACAACATCTACCACCAATTCAAGATCAAGAATTGAACAACGGAAGGTACGTGTGAACCCTCAAGATGATAAAACAATAAAAAGGTACTTTTTTTAGGTCAGAATGTCAGATTAGACAGCATATAATATCCGTAAGCCCGGATCATACGGGAGAAATGTTGACTACTTTTGGAACTCTCAACAGTGCGGACACTCTACCCATGAGCATGAGCACAAACACAACGTTTACTTCGTTTTATGGTAGTCACGACATATTAAATTCAAAAACAACCACAAGTACTGCATAATTTTTTCCATTTTCACGAAGCATAAATATGCTGTAAATATTTTTTAAATTTTCTAATCTGTTTTTACTAATACAATTTTCTACTTTTTTATATTAAAAAATGTACACACCAAGGTAGTTAGCAAACTGTAATGATGTAATCATAATATAAAAGAACTGCCTCTCACTGACGGATATCTTAGCCAGGGTATATCCAAGTTCTAGGATGTGTAGTCGGGAAGACAATTGCTCAGAATTTCCAGTCGCGTAATATCAGAACGAGACAAAAATCTTTAGTCCCGAAACTGGTTTAGATCCCAAGACAAATTTTATGTAGGGTTTGTCCCTGGCTTTGACTGGAAACCCGTCATTCGTTACGGTTGTTTTGCATGTTTTAACTACTACATACAATGTATTCTAGGCGCATTCAGGCGAAAATTCAAAAACTACCTAAGAAAATAATAATGTACAACTTCATGCCAAAACTAATCTCATCAAATTCAATAATTTGATCAATTGATTTGATGTAGAAAAATAACGAAATTTTCTTACCCTACAAATCCTAGAAGTTGTGACCATACTTACTGCAACATCCTGTATAAACTGTGATTCCAAAAATTGAGAATGTCTTTGCAGTTACCATTTTTTATTACTAAAACTTTGATTCGATTTCTACTTTTATGGATTAGAAGTTCTTAGATGATATAGAAAATAAAAAATTGTTGTATCTATAAAAGTCAGTTGCAAAAATTGTACCCATATGCCAAAATATGTTGAATGTTAAGAAAAATTTATTTTTTAAATAATTGATTACATCACACAACCTTGTAATTGATTTCTTGCATAATAAAATAATATCAAAAATATAAAAATTATTCATCTTCTTCAAAATTTTAATCACTATGTGCTAGCACTTGAAGATCTGGAACCACCACCATCACTGCTAGATTTACTTCTGCTTCTTGATTTAGAACGTGAAGGAGAATGAGATTTTGAGCGAGATCGTGATTTGGACATGGATGAGGACCTAGAACCCGAAACCGATCGAGAACGAGATTTTGACCTCGACGCGGATTTGGACCTAGATCTTGAAGCGGATTTCGACCTTGACCGAGAAGCACTTCTCGATTTTGAACTACTTCTGCTTGGTGAACGAGAACCACTCCTCAACCGACTGGGTGAATTACTCTTGGAACGCGATCTTGATCGACTAGAACGCTCAGAACCAGAAGATATTTTCCTTTTACCGTTTCTTTTCTCTCCACCACTTTTGTCACTTTCATTTCCACTGGCAATTTTAAGTTTGCCATCATCACTATCAGATTCACTGGTAGAAATTGTAGCTTTGGACACAATACGACTTTTTTGTTTTGCAGAAAGACCGTCCTCAACAACTTTTGATGATTTAATCTTCTTACGACTACGCTTACCTTTAGGTGTATCGCTGTCAGAATCAGAACCATCCCCTCTCTCTCTCCTTTTCCTACCTGACACCAACTTCTTCTTACGTTCCTTCTTATCACCTCCCTTTCGTCCCTTTTTCTTTTCCCTAGGCGCGTCACCTTCGCGCATGTTTCCTTCATCACTTCCACCAGAATCGCTGACATACTGATCCTTACGACCACGTCCTTTACCCTTCTGTTTTTCACTTGGCATATCGTTAAACACAAGCGCATTCTTGGTTTTTTCTTTAAACTCTTGCCTTTTCTGCAACTGTTGCTCCTTATTTGCACGACTTTCTTCTTCGCGTTTTTGCTAATAAAATAGGTACAATAAAAACCATGCAAGAAGTTTTGAAGTAAATTCTTACCAGTTCTTCAAATTGCTTTGTCTTGAAGGCCATACGTTCGTCTTCTTGTTTCCTCCTCATCAACTGTTCTTCCTCGTCCATCCTCTTTGCCCTGGTAACGTGGTGTTGTGCTTGAGTTAACAAATCGCGACACTGCTGAGCTTCCATACTTGCCAAATGCGAATCAAAACGCATTCTATCAACGTGTTCTGCAATTGCCAAATAATTGAAGTACTTCATCGATAAACCCAACTCGTGGACAGCTTGCAAGACTGCTTTTAGTGTCGACTTTTCATCTTTCAGTATTTGAATAGCCAATCTTTGCAAAATCATCGCAATATTGAAAAGAAGTACCGGATCGTTTGGTGCAACTCGTCTTGCTTTGAGCAACACTATCTTGGCATCTTTCAATTTTCCAGCTTTATAATGTGCCCGGGCTAAATATTGCAAGACATCCACATTGTGGTACTTGTAAAACTTTCTCAAACAATTTTCGTACTAAAATACAGTGAAATTTAAAATAATACTGTAAGAGTTTTTTTGCTTACCATCTGTATTGCACCAACAAACTGGCGTTGCTCCACGTAAACGTGAGCTATATTTAACCAAACATCACAGAAATCTGCAGTAGCTTCCCGGACTTGAGCAAAAATATCGCGGGCTTCGTTAATCGCGCCCTTGTGAGCCAAAACTGATCCTATACCGTTTGCAGCCCAAATATTTTTAGGGTCAATTTTCAACACCTGTTTGTACATTGATAGAGCCCTTTCTTGATGCCTTCTTTCACGGTCTTTTTCTTTTGTTGGTTGATGAAGCGTTTGCAACCAAACATTACCTAAAGCGATCAAAGCGTAAGAATCTTGTGATGTAGAAGGATTCTGAAAATAAAATTAACATGATGAAGTTAATAATGTATGTGGAAAAGGTAACCACTCGGGAAATCTGCCCCAAACTTTGTACAATAACAAACATTAGTATTATATCAAAATGAAGGTCGAAATTCAAGCGAGGTGATTCCAGCTTTACATGGACCAGGATGGAAAATAAATAATTTATATTATGGGTTTGGTTCACTATTGCATTAACATATTTGCACTTTGCCATGGCAACTTTTCTATATTTACAAAAAAACACTAATTATTGTTAATTTAAAAACAAAATAATGAAAGAGAGAATTACACATTTTGATGAGACAACCATAGGTCATTATTATTTATAAATAATAGGTGTGCGTTCTCTGTTTTAGACTTCCATTCACGATTACAATCTGTTTTAATCAATAAACTGATGCTATTTTGATGAGACCAGATAAGAAAAGAGTAGTTACCACATCGTAAATATAACTATAGCTGAATATTGGTGAGTAAATATTGCATGAAAGCCTTCCAAAAATATAACAAAATTATAAATATTGAAAGAATAAATTTACCTTTAAAACACGTTCATACTTCTTTTGTCCAGGCCCCCATTCGTTTTTAGCCAAATGTAAATTTCCAAGCAAAGACCAAGCATCCGGGTGTTCGGTGTTAATCTGCAATGCTTCTTTAAACCAACCCGAAGCATCATGAATTTGACCTTTATTTCGAGCCATACACCCTAACCGTAAATAACAATCTACATAATTTGGATGCTCCTTAATGATATCTTTGTATAACTTTTCGGATTTATCAAAGATGCACAAAGCTTCGTTCAGTCTTGCTAAATTGTACGTGATTGTAACAGAAATTGAGTTACAGTATTGGGGATCATTTTCAGATTCTGATTTGGCTCGATTCAGAGCTTCCTCCAAGTATTTCTTAGCTTCTTCTAAATTATTTAACCTAGAAATTTAGAGAATGAGCAAAGGAAAGAAATGATTTTAAGTTAAATTACCTATAGTGCAAAGCTCCTACATTATTTAAAATTTCAATTGGAACCTCAGTTTGTATTTCTTCTTTAATAATTTTTATTGCAGTACCATATGCACTTAAAGAACCATGCAAATCAGACTGTTCTAAAATTTGGGCTAAACCAATCCAAGCGTCAATGTCTTCACTACACTGATCTGTCACTTTCTTTAAATGATTTTTGGCAATGTCTCGTTTAGACTGTGAAGTGGAAGTTGCATAAAGTGATCCTAAAATATTCATGGCTTCATAATTGCCAGGTTGGGCTTTCAATACTTTTTCAAAGCATTGAGCTGCCTAAAATTCAATTATTATGAATGGTAAAACCAAAAAGACCAATTTCTGCCAAAATGGTATTCATTTCAGACTTGAAAAGTAAATCCGGCCAAGTAAATTTTTGAACGAAAAATTCACCATCGGCTTGAGATGGAATAACTAAATTTGATAGTCTGAACTGAGTTCCATTTCAAAAATTAATCGTAATCAATTTAAAAATTTACATTTTCTGAATCACCCCTACTGTGGTACATCTGACCTAAACCATAATGTGGTAATACAAAATTGGCAGGAGCAAACTGGGTTGCTTGGTAATAATACTGAAAAGCCTGGTCGTAATTCCCTTTAGCATGGAAGGCCCGTGCTAATTGATAGCAACTTTCGGCACGCATTGCTTCATTTTCCGTGTTATGAAAAGCGTGAAGTGCTAAATGATCCACTTTATCGTAATCCTGACAACAAAAAAGTTACTAAACAATAATCAACATGTCATCACCAACCTTCTTAAAGAAAAAATGGTTTGCCAAGTGGTTCAGGACCATTGGATTAGCACGATCTGTACTGTAAGCTTTCGATAACATTTTAACACCACTTTGAATAGAATCAGGTTGTTGCAGATTCATCTTCAAGATTGCTAAACCGACAAGAGCTCCAACACAGTGTGGATCCAACTCTAAAGCTCTTTCAAATGCTAAACGAGCTTTTTCTTGATTATTGAGCTTGATGAAACAATGTCCCATTCCCAAACGAACAGCAGCAGGACAATTTGGATTTGTCCTCAAAGCCTTCTTGTAAAATGCCAAAGCTCCTCTAAAATCTTTTTTATTGTATGCAATACAGGCTTTCCCCAATAACGATGGAATGTTATTCGGGGACTGATTGAGAACAAAATTGAATTGGGCATCTGCTTGATCCATCTTATCGCCTTCCAGCAGACAAAAATATGCCCTCCCCAAAAGATGGTTCTAGAACAATTGGTCAATAATACGAAAATAATTTTGGGGTTTCAAATACCAACCTGATCGTACATGATGATTTTATCGGCTGTGGTATACAAAACCGTAGCTTTGCTAAAGAGTATCCGTTTTTTGTCTTTATTCTTTTCACGATTTGCTTCCTGAACATAATAAGCAGCCAACATATCCAAGGCACGCATTTGGTCTTTTTCGTAATCTTTATAACTTGTGTTTGCATCTTGACGAGATGATTCGAGGATCTTAAGAAAATCCTTGATCTTATTTTGCTTGTAATATTCAAGCTAAAATAATGCACGTTAGGTTACATTGGTTTGCAATACAAAAATATATTAGTCTTACGGCAAGGTTAACCCAGATATATAATGGCGAGTTTTCCTGTCTCAAAATTCCAAGCACTTCCTCGCCATCCGGTAGTTGGTCTATGCGCAATTCTATTACCTAGAACATTTCTGGATGAAAAAACTTGCATTTAGTTAAAATTTGGAAATTACCTCGTCCGTATCTTGTAGTGGGATTTCAATCGAGGAAATCATTTTGTCGAAGTATTATTAAAATTAATAGAAAAGAGAAATTTTACATGATACATAAACAATGCCACTCACATCAGTCACTTTTAAATTTTATTTTAAGGTTAGTTTTATTTGCGCGTATAATTCAAATAGAATTACCAACTGCAATTATGTTTTCGTAATGGTACGCCAGTAACAGGTGGATATTTAAAATAGATATCAACTAGAAAATGCTATTTGGTTTAATTTAAACAAAATTAAAATTTTAATTATTTTAATTTAATTATTAATTATTTAATTAAAAAATTAAATTAAAAAATTTTTTTTTAAATATTTTAGCAAAAACTTTTTACTTTTTTTTTTTTGTACATGGTAAACCGTTATCAGTGATGGCCTAAATTCTGGTTTTTCGGATTGATTGTTGAGATTTTAATTTGCGTTTTCTGTTTCATCGCCTACTTCTCTTGCCAATTATAATTGTTTTGTGAGAGAGTTATTTCCAAACCAGTAGGCCGAGATTAGATTTTGTTTTCTTGATCTCACTTGTTCACGGCTTTTGTTCCGTGTATTGATAATATTATGTGACGATTTTTATTTTTTACAAATTAAATGCAAGCTTTTCGTAAATATAATTTTGTCGATATTAAAAGATTGAATCCGACAGGTGGCGCTACCTGGGCATGTCGCATATTACATTTTCGCGAATAGTATTCATAATCGAACCAAGACGACGGTGAGGTATCGCTTCTCGGCCTATGGCTAAGATCAAAGTGTAGTATCTGTTCTTATCAGCTTAATGATCTAAGACAGAACTTTCATAACGATCGGAAGAAGCGACCGAAGAAAGAAGACCGAAGAGGATCCATAAGAAGACGCACCAGGGGGTAAATACGGTTTTTTGTTTTTCCTATTTTGCTTTTTTTTAGTTTATTGGTAACCTTTTCAAAGCTTTCAAAACTCTTTCAATAATTTGATTATAATTTTTACTTCTTATACTATATTATATTTTAATTCTGTATTATATGTATTGACTATTCGTAAACCTATATCAATTTTGTAAAATTTTTAAATTTTTTTTTTTTTTTTTTTTTCTTTTTTTTAATGTGGTAATTTATGTTAATCTCTCAAACTTTTTCATTAACTTGACTACAATTTTTACCTTTTATATTATACTAAGTGCTTGTTCACAATGTACGTAAAACGTAAAACCTACATAAAACATACATAAAACGTAAAGTTGAACATATGTAAAATCAATGCAATGTTCACAATGTGCTTACGGAGCTTTTACGTTTACGTAGTTTTTATGTTCAAATTGCGTTTATGTATGTTTTACGTAAATCTTATATATTCAAGTGAAATTTGTGGTTTGAAGTTGGTAGTGTTTGGTTTTAAATTGAATTTTGACATAACAGCAATTCAAGTTTCTTAAAAAAAGTTTATTTGTTATTTTCTTGTTATTTTATAGCTTTAAATTTTGAATTAATATCAAACGTGAGTAAGTTATAAATATTTTATCATTTTGACAAGTAAAATATTAATGATTTGATGAACAGGTAATGGAGACCATCGACACTGAGTTGTTGATACATTTGGTTCGCATTAAGCCATATTTGTATAGCAAGGGTGATAAGCGCTACAAGGACTTGATTGTAAAAGAAAATGCTTGGAAAGAAATTGGAGAAGCGCTAAATCTAACACGTAATATAAAAAAATCTGATGTAACCACATAACTTTTCAATTGACTAGTTTTATCATAATCATAAAATTAGTTGGGCCGATTGAATAACTAGACTTAAGGTCAGTTTTACAATAGCAGTATAAACGAAAGAATAAGTTTTGCTCATATAAAATATTCCGCTTATTATAATTTGAATAGCGAGTATTGCGTTTAGTAGTACTTGATCCTATTCTGAACGTTTTCCGAGTATGTAAAACGCTTATTAGTTATTACGCATTCGTAGAATAGCATTTTACTTGGTAAATACTACTATTGTAAAACTGGCTCTTAAAATAAATAACTGAAAATTTACTAAATGGTCTAATACAATCTATACTCTGTATGGATCCATAGACCATGGAAAAAATGCTAACTCAATTTTTTTTTTAACTCGATTACCATACTTTTTCTTACTACTTAAATGGGAAAGTAATAGTGACAATTGACATGCACAAGTTATACTTTAATTTTTCATTGTAATGCAGCAACATTATGTGAAAAGCTATGGAAGAGTACCAAAGATAGGTACCTTCGAGAAAGAAAAAAGAAAAAGTCAATTGCCAGCGGCAGTGGTGCAAAGGAAAGTACGTGGCCGTGGTACAACGAAATGGCATTTTTAGATGGACTTGTTTCAGAAAGAAGGTATACGATTCATGATGAATTAGGTTATTACAAGTTTTACTATAATTATTATTTTTAGAAGAACAGTGTCGAACGTTAAAACAACTTCGCAACAACAATTATTGTTGCAGGAAGTTTTGCCCGATGATGATCTTGACCAAGAAATTGAAAATGCAGAAAGTAAAATATATATAAGTATTAAATATAAAAATAAGTTGAGGACAACCCTTCAGAACGAATATTATGGAAGCTATATAGCAACAAAAGACACTTTTAGTTAATTCTGGAAATTATTTTTAAGAATCAAATTGCTACACAATATAAAAACAACTATTACTATTAATACTTTTTTGGGAATCTAAATTATCTTTTCCATCTTCAGTCTCGGAGGACACACATGGGAGTTGCCAACTAATTAAAAAGAGACAATCTGCACATCAAATTACGATCGTATTACAGTTGAATTATTGAATAATTATAATATAATTCAATTATTGTTATACGATCGAAATTAGTAGTTTGATGTTCAGATGGTCTCTTTGTTATTGTTTAAATTTACTTAACAACTATTATGTCAATCTTGTGGGACTGAAAATGGGAACGTTAATGGAACATTTACTACTGTAATATTTTTTGATTTACAGCTTTCGGAGATTCAATCTGTGGGGAATATTTGGAATCGGCACAAGATTTTGAAGGTTTAATTGGTAAACACTTCTTCTTATTCTAGGACTGTGTCCTGTATTTCCTAACATGGTGTGGTTCTGTTTTTCGAGACACTATTGGTTCTGTGAGCAATTTTAACACCTCAAAGATGTTGCTAGCATCTTGTGATGGAGACACGGTCGAGATAACCTGGTGTTATCTAATCACTAACTTATGACCGTGCTGGTAAGATGTGTATAGATATTCTTGTATTAATATTTAATATTTTGCAGACTTGGAGATACCCAATGATGCAGGTACTGCCAACATTACGGCACAATTAACGGAAGCCCCTGAGAAAGCTGCTTCACGAAAAAGGAAAAGTAATGATAAAAACATAGATTTAGAAATTTTAGAAACCATTAAAAGTCTTAATCCAGGAAATAATGAGGAAAGTAATTTTGGAGCACTAGTAGCCCATGAACTGTCCAACATTAAAAATTTACAAAAAAGAAAAAAAATGAAACGACAAATCATGAACATTATTTATTTGGACAGTGATTAATTTTAAAAGTCTTAAAAAACGTTTAATAAGGGTATTCATTTCATATCGTACTTTTATCATAAATCGTGTGGAGTTACTACACTTGACACGATTTACGAAAAAAGTACGATGTGAAATGAATACCCTTATTAAACGTTTTTTAAGACTTTTAAAACTTTTAATATAATTATACAGTAAACGCTCGTTATAAAAGCACGGTCGGGAATGTAAACATTACACTATTTTGCGAGGTAACAGATTTGCCTGTTTTATAAACCAAGCAGCCACTGATATAAAATACGCCGATAACTTTATAGTAATCATACAACAACATTTTTATACAGTAATAATAAAAACCAAGGAACTGGACTCTGCTTCATAATGAAAATTTACTAATATTACAATTTACAAGTAACTTTAAAAACTCTTCAAATCGTTAATCTGAACAACTAGATGCCTGGTTTTTGGTACTTATTATTAATGAAATAACCTATTCTAAAAGCACAGCCAAAAATCATTCTCCATTATTTTTTAATATTAATAATATTCAACTTGTACTTTCCAACTAATAGTATTAGTACTATTATGAAACGCGACCCTGATGTCACACTTTAAGTTTAGTTTTATAATAACATAAAAATATTCAAAAATACAAAAAACCACTAATAAAATGTTAAACGTGAAGCTCCACATTTAGAATAATGTTTGAATCAAATAAAAATTTTATATAAAATCAACTTTCTTGGACCTTATAGTTTAATTTCAAATTTAACGTCTTAATTTTTAAATTAAATGCAAGAATATGTGCAACTTGCAGATTTGGCTTTGACTGAAATTTAAACAACTAGATAAATAATTATTATTACGATTGTAAAAGATAGATACTATGTTTATATAATAAGTCTGGTGTGAGACATTTCTACATGCTACTATTATAGTGGTAGTCACGTGGTACTGATGCTTTTATTTCGATTAACACTATTTCGCGAGTTTACTGTATAATTAAAATATCTTGTAAATAAACTTAATAAGTATTGTTGTATTAATTTTAGTATTATATAATTATAGGCACTGTTGAAAACAATAAAGAACCTTCCTTAAAATTTTTCATTAATTAGTTATGTTCTTTTTACGTATTCAAGTTGCCCTGCTTTAAAACCAGCTGGTGATAGAAAATATTTAGCTAAATTATTTCGCATTTGGTTTGCTCCAAATGTGCTGTTATTGCTCCCCAATCTTCTACATGTTTCGATGGTTGCATTCCTTACTTCATCACGCCATATTCCTAACATGTCTCCGTTATCGACATAATTTTTGGGACTATAACGTTTTTGTGCCGGCAAGGAGCGCCTAATAAAATTATGCAGACAAACCGTTGCCTTTATAATATTGTCTGCTGTCGATGGTGAAGCACATATTGTTCTTTGGTATATTCGCCATCGTGCAACTAATATCCCAAAAGCGTTTTCAATTATACGACGTGCTCGTGCCAACCGATAATTGAAAACTGATTTTACAATATTGAGCATTCTGCCCGAATATGGACGCATTAAACTTTCGCTTAATGGAAAGGCCGAATCGCCAACAAAAAAATATGCCATTTTAACGTTGCTGCCAGGTAAATTTGTTGGTTTTGGCATAGGAATTTGTTTTGATATCAGATGCTTTCCAAATAACGATGTACCGAAAACTCCCCCATCGCTTACGGATCCATATGATCCAATATCGATATAGGTAAAATTATAATTTGCATCAGAAACGCCCATCAATATAATACTGAAGTATCCTTTATAATTATAATAGAGAGAACCACTTTTTGATGGTGCTGCGATTCGAACATGTTTGCCATCTATGCTTCCGACACAATGGGGCATGTTCCACGTTTTACAGAAATCATCTGAGATTATTTTTAATTGTTGTTCTGTGGGTTCTGGTAATACTATTGGAGACAAAATCTTCCATAGTGCAAGTAACGTTTCCTGAATTACCACACAAACTGTTGATTTGCCTATAAGATAACTATTTGCAATTGAAAAGTAGCTGTCTCCAGTAGCTAAAAATCTTAAATATAGATATTAGTTAGTAACATTTAAAACATATAAAACATATTATATAAACCTTAAAGTTATAACTAGTCGCTGACTAGCACTTAATGGCTTTCGAATACTGTGCTTCGTTAAAGTTGGGCCCACTAAACTTAAAAGATTATCAAATAATGCCGGAGTCATCCTTGTGTATGCAAAAAACCATTCGACGTCATGGATTTTAATTTCAAGCGCCAATCGTCGAAATTCACCCTTCTTTTCCCTATCTTGATTGATAGGTCTGACCCACCAACGTCGTTTTTGTTGCACGCATGGTTGCACGTAATTATTTCTTCTTTTTAGAAGTAATAGCAGTAAAAACTGCATTTGAATCTGCGAACTTATCATTTTACAATTTTAAGTGTCAAAATAATAAATTTGATGCGATTTTATTTTCAATTGTTTGAATTTTAAAATATTTTTGGAGGATTGCGCATGCGTATGTTGACATAATTATTACGTACATTGTGAACAGTTTTACGGCTTATGTTGTTTTTATGTACAAATTACGTTTTGCGCTTATGTACGTTTTACGTTTTACGTACATTGTGAACAAGCACTAACTTGTTAGTTGTTGTATCAATTTTGTAATTTTGACTATTTCCTGTATCAATTTTATAAAACTGTTTTGAATGTGTGTGCAAGAGCTAGAATGTGTGTGCAAGAACTAGAATGTGTGTGCAAGAACTAGAGTGTGTGCGCAAGAACAAGAGTGTGTGTGCAAGAACAAGAGTGTGAGTGATTAGAGCAATTGTGAACGAAATTAGTGAAAATGTTTCGAACACCCCCCCAAAAGAAGCAGAGCGTAACTTCGGACACAGCACCGCGGATCCCTCCGACCCGAGCCCAAGTTGTTGAAGCCCAGAAAGCTCGAGGTAAACTAATCCGAACAAAGATGGCCCAAGCCAAGAAAAACGAGACACGTACAAGCCCGCCGAATAGTCCAAGCCAAGGGAGTCAGACACAAGATGACCAAGATCCCCCTCTCAACATACAAATTGTGGCCGAAGTCAATGACTCACAAGGGAGACCAATCCCCAATACAACCACAGCCAGAGAAGTAAGAACGCCCACATATGTGGGACCAATTACGCGCAGAAGAGCTTCCCAGCTTTCAAACCCTGACGAAATTCAGATCGAGAGAACTCAAAACCAAGATACCGACCCTGTAGAAGCACTAGACAGAGAAACATGCGAGGAAGCCCATACTGTCTCGGAAAGCAGCAACGAGAACCTACGCATATCGGGAGGAATATTTACCCTCATTCACCCAATAATTGGAGCACTAACTTGCACGCTATGCCCAGCACCATTTATTGGAAAATCGTGGACAAGCATGAAGCAGTCGGTACAAAGGCACATGAGAATGGCACACGGTCAAGAATTCCAAGAAAGCATAAACGAATGCAGATTTTGTGGACAAGAACTTGGAAAGAGACCAACACAGCACAACTGCCCACTTGCAAACCCAATTGACCAAACAACAACGCGATACTTATGGGAATGCGGACACTGCAGCATGACGTTCCCATCAAAACTCGCCCTAGTAAACCATGAACGAGCCATTATAGAAAACGACATAAGGATACTACGAGGTGACATACTTCCCCAACCAAGAACAAGAGGAACACGTTTAAGTCAAATAACATCTATCGACTCGGAATGTGAGGAAACAAGCGACACAGACTCACCGCAGACACAGGAAGGGGGCGACGACCCCACACCCGAAAGCGACACCATAAGCCCCAGCCAAACCTCGCTCTCGGCCGATGACAACCAGGCTTTCACGCAAGAAGATACCCAGCCTAGCGAACCTGATGAATACGAGGACCCCACTACCCAACATCACGACCAAAACATCGATGACCAAGGTCACACGCAAACGCAGACCCAACAGAATGACCCCCACAACAATAACAGTGACACACCCCAGACAGCAACAACGCCTTTATCGCAGCCACAAGGAGCATCCAGCGCCGACCCAAGACCCCGAGAGGACAACCCGGCATCCCAAGACAGATCTCTCCTGGATGACTTTTTAGAGCCACTGACCACGAACCTAGTGGCCCACTGCACCAATGAATCGTGGAATGCATTCCTGGTTCTATACGCAAATATAACCAAATGCATCCAAGAGAAATACGGCATCAAAACCAGAGAGGAGATCATTAACAATCCCCAAGCCCCTCCAAAACAAACAACCGGCCATGCCGAGGCAAAACGGATACAAGCCCTATACCGTAGAAACAGAAGAAGGGCAATACGCGAAATCTCCAAACAAAACTCCGCGTTCTGTGACATAGATGGTGAAACAGTGAAGAACTACTTTACTGAAGCATGGAACAACCCCCAAATTAACACCAACCAAGAACCATGCCAAAGCAATGCCGAAAGAGAAGGACCCAACGTAAATACGGCACCGTTTGAAAAGGAGGAGGTATCCGCTAGACTAAAACGGTTCGAAAATACCTCGCCCGGAGAAGACGGTATTACGTACAAAAACTGGAAAGCAGCTGACCCAGATGCCAAGGCAATCACCCTGATTATCAACACTTGCCTCAAACATAGGAGAACGCCGCAGGAGTGGAAAGTATCAAGAACGATACTAATACACAAAGGAGGTGACAGAGAAAACCTAAGCAATTGGCGACCCATTTCTCTGAACCTTACCATACACAAAATATATACAGGTTGCCTACAAACCAGACTAATGACGTGGCTGATCCAAAACTCAATACTGCACCCAAGCCAGAAAGGCTTTATGCCCGCAGATGGGACGATCGAGCACAATTATGTGCTACAATCAGTCATAAATGACGCAAGAAGAAAGAAATACGACGCTCACATAATTATGTTGGACATCTCATCCGCTTTTATGTCCGTGACACACGCGTCTGTACTAACAGCACTACGCAACTACGGGGCAGGAAAAGCATACATCGAGATAATTGCCGAATTAATGAAAGGCAACAGCACAAATATAAGTACATCCACCGATACGACAGATCCCATCCCAATCAAACAAGGAATCAAGCAAGGGTGTCCGCTATCGGGCCCCCTGTTCAACGTGGCCATAAACCCAGCACTACAAAAACTACAAGGCAGCGAGACCAGCCACAAAATCTTGGCGTACGCTGATGACATCACCCTCATAGCCGATTCAGCAGAAGAACTGGAACAGAGCATCCAAACACTACAGGAGGAGCTCGAGAAAATTAACCTCCAAGTCAACCCCAGAAAATGCAAGGCGATATGCATAACCGAAGGTAGCGCCGAGGTAAGAACCTACAAGGTAAATGACGAAGACATCATCACAATGGCCAGATACGACGATGAAAAATTCCTTGGGAAGCCAGTAGGATTCTGCCCAGTAAAATCGTCAGCCGGAATGGGCGAGTTTAGCAAATTGGGACTAAGCATCCTCAACTCGAAGCTAGCTCCATGGCAACGAATAGACGCCATGAAGTCATTTGTATACCCTGCCTTTAACTACCCGATGCGAATGGCGAAGTATAAAAAAGAAGACTGGAGGAAACTAGACAACATCTACAAGGCTGAATTTAAGAAGACCCTGTACCTACCACAAGAGGCTTCCAATGACTACCTGTACGGACCGCGGAAACAAAACCTATTGGGCATCCCAATTGCCGCAGAACTATCAGACCTAGCCATAATAGATACAGCATTCAAGCTACTGACATCGCCAGATGGCATAATCAGAGAAATGGCAAGAGCTGAGCTGAGCGCCACAGTGGCATACAGAATGAGACAACCAAACCCCGAGGACCGCAGCATTGAAGGATACCTATGCGGGTCCAGCGAAGGCGCGCTAAATCTCAGGGGCAACGAGATTGCCAACATATGGACCAAGGCACGCACGGTAACGGCGAGGCAAGGTATAAAATGGACCTACACAAACGGGGAACCCCAGCTACATCATGGATCTAAAACGGTGGATCCGGTAAATAGGAAGAGAGTGCTGGCGACGCTGCGTGCTGCGAAGGACGAGGAGATGGTCGCAAGATTGAGTGCCCTGAGAAACCAAGGCAAAACATTCAAAAACTTCTGCCAGGACCAATCAAGTGGCCACTTCCTAGCTGACGGCAAATACACAAGATTCGCGGACTGGCGCTTTGTACATAAAGCTCGACTGAACCTAGTACCCCTGAAAGCAAACAAAAGATGGGGCAACCAAGATAAGTCCTGCAGACGGTGCAATCACGCACTGGAAACCCTCCCACATGTCCTCCAGCACTGCATGAGGAACTCTGCAGCAATGCAAAACAGGCACAACGCAGTAGTAGACAGAGTGAAGGTAGCAGCCGTTGGGAAGGGATTCGCAGTAGCCGCAGAAAACCAGAGAGTAGTCGAAGAACTAGCACTGCGCCCCGACTTAGTCCTCGTCAAAGCGAACAAGGCCAGAATAGTGGATGTCACTATCCCGTTCGAAAATGAACAGACAGCGTTCGACGAAGCAAGAACAAGAAAACTTTCAAAATACGAACCCCTCAAGCAACGGCTGGCGCGAGAGTACGATGAGGTCACCATCGAACCCATAGTTGTAGGCGCCTTGGGCTCCTGGGACAAGAAGAATGATAGGTTCCTCCACATGCTTGCGTCGACGAAATACCTCAAGGTAATGAAGCGACTATGCGTCAGTGACACAATTAGATGGTCGAGGGACATCTATACGGAGCACCTCACAGGAGTCTGTCAATACCAGCAGGAAGCACCCACTCAAGAAGACAGCGGAGCGGACTACTAAAGGAAGAAAACTGCACCCTTGCTACATTTTTCTTTTTTCTTTTTTTTCTTTCTTTTTGTCTATTTTTCTAATGACTATTACCCACAAACTAAATGTACAGCTGTTGGCCCATTATGTATAGATGAAGACATTATTCAATAAACAATCTGTTCTTATCAGCTTAATATCTGATACGACCCGCATGCGGGTCCAGTATATTAAACTTATTTTTGGAAATGGATAGGGGTTAGGGGCTTGCTCCACCTCTATCACGGGTTGACCTGGCATTGCAGTACCGCCGGGACCGGCCCAATGATTTAAAATAAACAAAATTATTACATAATAAACAATAATTATACCTAATCTTTCCAATGTTCTTGAAATACAACGTTCCCTTGAGAAGATTCGTTAAAATAAAATTTCATCTTGCAGAAAAGAAAATCGTTGACATTTTAGTTTGAAAACCTACCGCACACTATAACAAAAAAATCAATATTTTTTGGCGCCAAAATTTTTAAATTTTTTTAAAAATCGAAATAATAATAAAAATTTTGGAAAGCGCTTGCTTAACTAGCGAAATGTTATTTCCAATTCACCCTCTCAATGAAATGATCCCAGTAAGCGAGATTGTTCCTAAGAGAATAAATATAGGTCTTTCTGTTAAAAGCTAGGGCTTAAAGAATCCAATTGTGTAAATTTTACACATACATGACTGCTTTTGTTTTAAAAATCGACGCAACCATCCAACTGGTAAAAGAAGTGCATTCACGAAGTGGCACTTGGACTTTAATAATTGATCTTCACTGATAACATTCTGCTTATTAAAAAACTGAATGCTTCAATGAAATTCAGAATTACTTTTGGTGAGCTTAAGTTGTGGAAAAAAAAAAGAATTAAATTTATTGTTTATTCTAAAATAATTAAAATAAAAAATTTTAGTATAAAATTCAATTAATATAAAAATTACATTGTAAGCTATGATACACAATATCCCACTTCTGAAGTGAATGTTTATTAAACAAGCAATAAAGATCACATTATAATTTTTTTACAACCTCACCAAAATGTTCAACTAAAATAAATATATAAATTTTTCTACTCACACTTTTGATCCTACATTCCTAACAGGTGTAAAAGAGTTTCCTGCTCTGACTTCCCGAATATCATCTAGTGAATTTTCTCCCGGTACATCTTTTGTTCACATATTCATAAATGCAGTTACATAATTTAAAAAAAATAAAACTAAAATTTTTATTTGAGTCCAAAAACCAATTTTTAATCGCTTTGTGCTGGACTAGAAGATCTGGAACCACCACCTTCACTACCAGATTTATTGGGCGAATTACTTCTGCTGCGACTTCTTGACTTAGAGCGTGAGGGAGATTTGGACTTGGATCGTGATCGCGATTTGGATTTTGAGCGTGATCGTGATTTGGATATTGAGCGTGATCGTGATTTGGATTTTGAGCGTGATAGTGATTTAGATCTTGACCTTGAAGGTGACCTAGAACCCGATGCAGATCGAGAACGAGATTTTGACCTCGATACGGATTTGGATCTAGATCTCGACCTAGACTTAGAAACGCTTCTCGATTTTGAGCCACTTCTAGATCGTGAACGAGAACCAGACCTCGACCGACTACGTGAATTACTTTTAGAGCGCGACCTTGATCGACTAGAACGCTCAGAACCCGAAGAAATCTTTCTTTTACCACTTCTTTGCTCTCCACCACTTTTGTCACTTTCATCACCACTGGCAATTTTAAGCTTTCCATCATCACTATCAGATTCACTGGTAGAAATGGTAGCCTTGGACACAATACGGCTCTTTTGTTTTGCAGTAAGACCGTCCTCAATTGCTTTTGATGATTTAATCTTCTTACGACTACGCTTACCTTTGGGTCTGTCACTGTCTGAATCGGAACCGCCACCTGTCTCTCTCCTTTTCCTACCCGACACCAACTTTCTCTTACGTTCTTTCCTATCACCACTCCTACGTCTCTTTCCCTTTTCGTGAGACATGTCTCCTTCGCGCATGTTTCCAGCATCACTTCCACCGGAATCGCTAATATATTGATCCTTCCGACTACGCCCTTTACCTTTCTGTTTTTCACTTGGCATATCATTAAACACAAGCGCGTTCTTCGTTTTTTCTTTAAACTCTTGTCGTTTTTGCAATTGTTGTTCCTTGTTTGCCCGACTTTCTTCTTCGCGTTTTTTCTAATAAAAAAAATATAATGCAATCAACGAATTAAGATTTTTTTATAAGTTAAGTTCTTACCAATTCTTCCAATTGCTTCGTCTTGAACGCCATACGTTCGTCTTCTTGTTTCCTTCTCATCAACCTTTCTTCCTCGTCCACTCTCTTTGCTCTGGTGACGTGATGTTGTGCTTGAGTTAACAAATCGCGACACTGTTGAGCTTCCATACTAGCCAAACGCGAATCAAAACGCATTTTATCGCTGTGTTCTCCATCTGCCAAATAATTAAAATACTTCATTGATAAACCCAACTCGTGAACAGCTTGCAAGACCGCTTTAAGTGTTGACTTTTCATCTTTCAGTATTTGAATGGCCAATCGTTGCAAAACCATCGCAATATTGTAAAGAAGTACTGGATCATGGGGTGCAACTCGTCTTGCTTTGAGCAATACCATCTTTGCATCTTTCAGCTTCCCAGCTTTATAATGAGCCCGGGCTAAGTATTGCAAGACATCCACATTGTGGTACTTGTAGAACTTTCTCAAACAATTTTCATACTAAAATGACAGTAAAATTTTAAATCATGTTATACAGGGTTATTTGCTCACCATTTGTATAGCACCAACAAACTGACGTTGTTCAACGTAAACATGAGCAATATTTAACCAAACATCACAAAAATCTGCAGTAGCTTCACGAACTTGAGCAAAAATATCACGAGCCTCGTTAACTGCACCTTTGTGGGCCAAAACAGATCCTATACCGTTTGCCGCCCAAATATTTTTTGGATCAATTTTCAAAACTTGCTTAAACATCGACAGAGCCCTTTCTTGATGTCTTTTTTCGCGATCTTTTTCTTTCGTTGGTTGATGAAGCGTTTGCAACCAAACATTGCCTAAAGCTATCAAAGCGTAAGAATCTTGGGATGTGGTAGGATTCTGAAAATGAAGGATTACTTCCGTTCTACAATATAAAGAACTAATTTACCTTTAAAACACGTTCATATTTTTTCTGACCCGGTCCCCATTCATTTTTAGCCAAATGCAAATTTCCAAGCAGAGACCAAGCATCCGGGTGTTCGGTGTTAATTTGCAGTGCTTCTTTAAACCAACCTGAAGCGTCATGAATTTGACCTTTATTTCGAGCCATGCATCCCAAGCGTAAATAGCAATCCACATAATTTGGATGCTCCTTTATGATATCCTTGTATAACTTTTCAGATTTATCAAAAATACATAAAGCTTCGTTCAATCTCGCTAAATTGTAAGTGATTGTAACAGAAATTGAATTGCAATATTGGGGATCGTGTTCAGACTCCGATTTGGCGCGATTCAACGCTTCTTCTAAGTATTTCTTTGCTTCTTCCAAATTATATAACCTAGCAGTATAAAAAATGAGCAAAGGAAGGATATATTTTTGGGTTACATTACCTGTAATGCAAGGCTCCTACATTATTTAAAATTTCAATTGGGACCTCAGATTGTATTTCCTCTTTAATAATTTTAATTGCAGTTCCATATGCAGCCAACGAACCATGCAAATCAGATTGTTCTAAAATTTGAGCTAACCCGATCCAAGCATCGATGTCTTCGCCACATTGATCTGTTACTTTTTTAAGATGGTTTTTAGCTATATCGCGTTTAGATTGCGAAGTGGACGTTGCATAAAGTGATCCCAAAATATTCATGGCTTCATAGTTGCCAGGTTGGGCTTTCAATACTTTTTCAAAGCATTGAGCTGCCTAAAATTCGATTATTATTATGTCAACCTATTGAACAACAGTAACAAAAACAAAAATCTGCTCAAGACAATATGCAAAAAAACAGTATGCTGCTGTTATAAAGTTAACTATAAAATTACCAAAAGATCATGAGGTTTTCCTATACGAGGGTTAGTTGTTTGGCCTTCGGCCTTATAAAGTCTAATAGTTATTTAGGCTTTTAACCTACCTACGTACTCAATTTATAATATTCACTTTTTCAACGTTAGGTAATTCACGAAATCTAAAAAAAATTAAATTAAAGTTAATTTCAACCATATCAGAACTTCGAATATCGCTTTAATGAAGTAACACGTCTATTTATTTTTAAATGGCATAGAATTGATAAGCTCTTGGTATAAACAATGTAGGTATATAAATAAATTTTTGTTGTATGCTTTACTTTCTGTTTCATATTATACCAGCCAAAAATATCGTATTTAGGAACAGCTCCGATGTTTGAATATAAATAAATTATTGTAATTTCTAAATAAATAATTCAAATAATAAATAAATCTTGATTAAAGAGAAGATTGTGGCTATCCTATGTTGATCATGTAAATATCAACGATTCTAATTTATTTAACGTGCAGGATAGTGTTGGTTAAATTTTTTTTTTTATAGAATATAATATCAGGTTTAATAAATTTTAAGCTTACATTTTCCGAGTCACCCCTGCTGTGGTACATTTGACCTAGTCCATAATGTGGTAATACAAAATTGGCAGGAGCAAATTGGGTTGCTTGGTAATAATACTGAAAAGCTTGGTCATAATCGCCTTGAGAATGAAAAGCTCGGGCCAACTGATAGCAACTTTCGGCACGCATTGCTTCATTTTCAGTGTTGTGAAAAGCATGAAGTGCTAAATGTTGCACTTTATTATAATCCTGGTGACAAAATCGTTAGTAACCGATAATCCACATCACATGACTAACCTTTTTAAAGAAGAAATGGTTTGCCAGGTGGTTCAAAACCATTGGATTAGCAGGATCGATAGTGTAAGCTTTGGATAACATTTGAACTCCACTTCGAATGGCATCTGGTTGTTGCAGATTCATCTTCAAGATCGCTAAACCGACCAGGGCTCCTACACAGTGTGGGTCTAATTCTAAAGCTCTCTCAAATGCCAAACGAGCTTTATCTTGATTATTGAGCTTGATGAAGCAATGTCCCATTCCCAAACGAACAGCAGCAGGACAATTTGGATTTGTCCTCAAAGCCTTCTTGTAAAAAGCCAAAGCCCCTCTAAAATCCTTTTTGTTGTATGCAATACAGGCTTTTCCCAATAACGATGGAATATTATTGGGAGACTGATTAAGAACAAAATTGAATTGGGCATCTGCTTGGTCCATCTTGTCGCCTTCAAGAAGGCAAAAATATGCTCGTCCCAAAAGATGGTTCTAAAACAATCGTTCTATAATATACAACACTTTTAAGGTTTCAAATACCAACCTGATCGTACATAATAATTTTATCAGCGGTAGTATATAAAACCGTAGCTTTATTAAAGAGTTCCCGTTTTTTGTCTTTACTTTTTTCACGATTTGCTTCTTGAACGTAATAAGCGGCCAACATATCCAAGGCACGCATTTGATCTTTTTCAAAGTCTTTATAAGTTGTGTTTGCATCTTGACGAGATGATTCGAGGATCTTAATAAAATCGTCAATTTTATTTTGCTTGTAATATTCAAGCTAAAAGAATTAGTTTAGAGGGATTTCAATCATAAAATTAAGAAGACTTACAGCAAGATTAACCCAGATATGAAGTTGCGAGTTTTCCTGTCTCAAAATTCCAAGCACTTCCTCGCCATCAGGTAATTGGTCGATGCATAATTCAATCACCTACAACATTTTTGAATGAAGAAATTTATAATTGCTTAAAATGACTAAGTTACCTCGTCCGTATCCCGCAGTGGAATTTCGATTGAAGAAATCATTTTGTTAAAGAGATTGAAAACAAACTTTACATGATACCAAATCCTACCTTTCACTTTTAAAATTTTGAGGTTAGCATTATTTGCCAACAAGTTTTATATAGGGTGGCCAACTGCAGTCACTAACCAAAAAATTACTAGAAATATATACAATGTACGGCAAAAACCAGTAAATAAATTGCTCAATTTTGGGTATATTGGGAACCTGTTCCCACAGGTTCCCACTGAGTTTTCAAAATAAATTAACCAACTTTGACAAAATTTGTCCAATTTAAAATTCCCCAACTTTTCCAGGTATTCCTGGTTTTCCAGACAAGTGGAAACCCTAGATTTTTTCATTAATTTTTATTGCAAGCTCTCCACATCCAGAAAAAAGTGTGCGTGTCATGGTTAGGTTTGCACGCAGAAATAAATAAAATTAATTAAGTTTATTTCTTACTCAAAAATCCTCAAATTTTCCAAGCTCAGTATAAAAAATACTTTCAAAAATAACAATATTATTTTATTACAACCTCCCCATCAGTTGAACTAAAATATTTATAAATTTTTCTACTCAACTCTGGTCCAATATTTCTAACAGTTGTAAAGGGACCTGCAGCTCTGCGTACCGGAATATCTTCAATTAAATTTTCTCCTACATCTTTGGTACAGTTTTCGTATTCCTAAATACCATTAATATAATTACTGTTTTTAAACAAAAGAAAGGAATTGGTGCCGAACCTTTATTAGTGCCGAAGGAGTGCTATAAACGTTAGTAATGGCTTCGGCATGTTCCAGACGAGCCAAAGGAAACGCTGTAAATTGTTGTTGCCATAAGCGTTTCAAACCGTTACCATTTTTGTCCACACGAACACAATCTTTATTGTCACCTGCTATGTACCATTCCGCTTGCTGTTGTTTTTGTTGCTTTTCTAGTCTAAAAAATGAATCCCGTCAGAAAAATTACTAAAGGTATAAAAACAAACCTACTTGAAAGGAGCCTGAGCAATAGATTTTGTAAATTGCACTATCACCGATCCTAAATCTTGTGGCGTGTCTACATTACGATAACAACACCCACACATAAGTTGCATTTCAGTTAACAAATCCTCCAACTGCTTTTTACTAACTTTCGGAATATTTTCGTATATTCTATCCTGTTTTTTGTTAGATTTTTGAGGTAGATCGTTTATTTGTGATTGTAATTCTTTTTGCTTCTTACTTTTACGATATCTAAAATAATTGAAATTTTTAATTTATGTTTTGGAATTCAAGAGAACAAACCAACTTACTTAAAATAATTCTTCAAGCCATAAATCACCAAATGCAATTTCTTGTTAGCAAACATCGACTGAAGCGACTCGATATAAGTAATTAAAGAATTGTTGTGCACAGCTTTAACTATTTCCTCACAATTCATTATTAGCAACATTTCATCAGCCTCGGTGTCTTCCGTTACCAGAGTCACCTAAATTGTATTCCTTTTCAATTTTATATAAGAAATTAAGTTTTTAACTTTACCTGATCACTGTCAAGATTGGGATTCTGTACCTGTCTATTCCAGACCACCGTGTAAGGAATTATTTGAGGCTGCAAGCGATACCTAATTTCAGCAGCACGCAATGAATTTAAAATTTCCCCGCCATACTCTTCGTTAGCGATTTCATTATCCAATAAAACAGTCATAAACTAGAAAATAAACATTAAAAAAACATTTACGACTCAAGTTGACTAGACTAACTTTAATGCATTCTTCGGGTTTCAAATTTTTATTGGCCTTTTTAAGCGCCTCTTTGATTAATTTTTCTTTCTCAGCTTCTTCTCGTTTTTTAGCTTGACGTGCAGCTCGATCCAGTTTAACTTGCTCTTTATCCAACTTTTTCCGTTTTGGCGGACTGAGTTTTGGTAATTCTACATCGGATACTTCTTTTTCAGCTTCTTCTGTAATTTTAACTGTCACTTCAAACGAACTGGGTTTCAAATGCTGTGTAAAACGAGGAAACTCATCATCGGAGCTACTTAGTTCGATTAATTCTACTGGACCAGAAGGTTTCTCCGAAGTAGATGTAGAAGGTAAACTTGAACCTGAATACTTTTCCAATATAGACTTCAACTCGAAATCATCTTCCTTAAAGCGACTCCACGTAGGCGCATCTTGTTTAAGATTGTTTATAGTACCGAAACTCTTGTTAAAATCATCGTCACGTAGATGCGTTGGTTTATGTATTTCAACAATGCTTGCCGAATCTGAATCGTCATCGCTGAAATTTTTTTGTATGTTACCTTTCAATCTGTTTAAAATTGAAGACGTACTCGAATCATCATCGGATAAATCGTACATTTTTCAGTAACTGAAAGCAAATTTTTGAGGTTAAAATCAACAACTGTTTAAATTTAAAATAAGATATATACAGGATGTCGACAAATAATAAACATTAGACACCTTTTCACCAATCTAATAAAATATTGCAACCAATCATTCAGTGGACGACATAAGAAATACGCACCGTACCCTACCCATTTCTTGGCAGCCTAAGAAAATGAAAATCTAAACCATTCCTTTCTTCCCGTGGTAAATAACTTTTAGCCGTATTCACTTAGTTTACTTGGAAAGCTTAAGGCGGTTTCTACTTTTGCATTCATTTTTGAGAGGATTGTAACTGAAAAGCTTGTCTTTTGTTTGATTTTCCTTTCCGTCTTGTTCCGGTTGCTGCAGCGCTTTAAATAAAACAAGTAATGTTAAATCCACTAAAACTTTTATTATTTAACAATAATATTGATAAACTGTATTATAAAACATAAAAGTGCATTTCTGCATAACAAAATAATAAATCAAACAATTTCTACTCTAAATAAACAACGATAATTATTTTAATCACTATCGTGATTACTATGTGCTGAACTGGAAGCCCTTGAACCACCTCCACTTCCTGATTTATTTGGAGACCTACTTCCACTTCTGCTTCTAGATTTTGACTTAGATTGAGATTTTGATTTTGGTCTAGAAGGAGACCGTGATTTTGATCCGGAAGGAGAACGCGATTTTGACCTTTTGGGAGACAGCGATTTTGATTTTGAACGAGATCGGGACTTGGACCTCGATGGAGACCGTGATTTTGACCTTGAAAGAGATCGCGACTTTGACTTGGAACGAGATCGCGATATTGATTTTGATTTGGAGCGTGATCGAGATTTTGACTTGGAGGGTGATCGAGACTTTGACTTGGAGCGTGACCGAGACTTCGACTTGGAATGAGATCGCGACTTGGACCTAGAACGAGATCTCGAACTTGAAGCAGACCTTGAACCAGATTTTGATCTTGATACAGATTTAGATCTGGATCTGGAGACACTTCTAGACTTGGATCCACTTTTAGATCTAGAACGAGATCTGCTACGTGAATTACTCTTAGAGCGTGACCTTGATCTGCTAGAACGTTCCGAACCAGAGGATATTCTTCTCTTAAGGCCTCTCTTACCAGTACTTCGATCACTCTCATCTCCACTTGCAATTTTAAGCTTTTCTTCATCACTGTCAGATTCGCTAGTGGAAATTGTAGCTTTGGACACAATACGACTCTTTTGTTTAGCAGTAAGACCATCTTCTTCAGCTCTCGAAGATTTAATCTTCTTACGACTACGTTTGCTCCTTCCTCCGTCACTGTCTGAATCAGAACCGCCTCCTCTGTCTCGCCTTTTCCTACCCGACACCAGCTTCCGTCTCCGTTCCTTCCTATCACCACTCCTACGCCTCCTCTTCTCGCTTGATGCCTCTCCTTGACGAGCATGTTCCATATCACTTCCAGAATCACTGACATATTGTTCCTTGCGGCTGCGCCCTCTACTTTTCTGTTTCTCATGCGGCATATCATTAAATACCAACGCGTTCTTGGTTTTTTCTTTAAATTCTTGCCGTTTCTGCAACATCTGCTCCTTATTTACACGACTTTCTTCCTCGCGTTTTTTCTAAACAAAATAAAAACCAAATAAACAACTTTTCTGGTTTTGATTAAGAATATTCCTTACCAGTTCTTCCAACTGCTTCAACTTGAAAGCCAAACGTTCATCCTCCTGCTTTCTTCTCATTAGCCTATCTTCTTCATCCACCCTCTTAGCTCGAGTGACGTGATGTTGCGCTTGTGTTAACAAATCGCGACACTGCTGAGCTTCCAAACTTGCCAAACGCGAATCAAACCGCATTTTATCGCTGAGTTCTCCTTCTGCTAAGTAATTGAAGTATTTCATCGACAATCCTAGCTCATGAACTGCTTGCAATACAGCTTGAAGAGTAGATTTCTCATCTTTCAGTATTTGTATGGCCAATCTTTGCAAAACCAGCGCTATGTTGTAAAGAAGCACCGAATCGTGGGGCGCGACTCGTCTTGCTTTAAGTAATACCATCTTTGCATCCTTTAATTTACCATGCTTGAAGTAAGCTCTAGCCAAGTATTGCAAAACTTCCACGTTATGATAGCTATAAAATTTTCTCAAACAATTTTCGTACTAAAAAATGCACAATCAAATTTAAAGTCAAAGTTCGCATAAGTTTCATACTAACCATTTGTATGGCACTAACGTATTGGTGTTGCTCAACGTAAATATGAGCAATATTTAGCCAAACGTCGCAAAAATCTGCAGTTGCTTCACGAACTTGAGCAAAAATATCTCGAGCCTCATTAACTGCACCCTTGTGTGCTAGAACCGCTCCTATACCATTAGATGCCCAAATATTCTTTGGATCTATTTTTAGCACTTGTTTGTACATGGACAACGCTCGTTCCTGATGTCTCTTTTCACGGTCTTTTTCTTTTGTCGGTTGATGAAGCGTCTGCAGCCAAACGTTCCCTAAAGCGATTAAAGCATAAGAATCTTGCGATGTAGCAGGATTCTAAAAATTAAAAATAAAGTTTGTATTTTACAACAAAGATAATAACGAAATACCTTCAGAACTCTTTCATACTTCTTCTGACCGGGTCCCCATTCATTTTTAGCTAAATGCAAGTTTCCAAGCAAAGACCAAGCATCTGGATGTTCGGTGTTAATCTGCAGAGCTTCTTTGAACCATCCCGAGGCGTCGTGAATTTGTCCTTTATTTCTGGCCATGCACCCAAGCCTCAAGTAACAATCAACATAATTGGGATGCTCTTTGATGATGTCTTTGTATAACTTTTCGGATTTGTCAAAAATGCACAAAGCCTCGTTCAGCCTGGCCAAGTTGTAAGTGATGGTGACCGAAATTGAGTTACAATATTGGGGATCTTGCTCAGACTCGGATTTGGCACGACTCAAAGCTTCTTCTAAATATTTCTTTGCTTCCTCCAAATTATTCAATCTTAAAAATAATAAAAAATACTGTTTCACGATTTCATTTAGTCCCTTCCTTAAATTTTTTTTACTACCCTATCTCGTTAATCCATTCATGTGCGTACACACTTCGTAGTATTTTCCATTAAATATTATGAAACTTTTCTTTCAGTTTTTGGGGGAAATAATTACTGACCTGTAATGAAGAGCTCCAACATTGTTCAAAATTTCAGTGTGCACATCAGACTTGATATCTTCCTTCAAGATTTTAATTGCAGTTCCATAAGCATGTAAAGCACCGTGCAAATCTGACTGTTCCAAAATTTGAGCCAGTCCAATCCAGGCCTCTATGTCTTCACTAAACTGTTCCGTTACCTTTTTGAGATGAGTTTTGGCTATGTCTCGTTTGGATTGTGAAGTAGAATTTGCATAAAGTGACCCCAAAATTTTCATCGTTTCGTAATTACCCGGTTGTGCTTTTAAAACTTTCTCAAAACACTGAGCCGCCTAAAATTAAATTATGAATAGTAGTTGAAATTTTTAAATAAAATTTAAGCTTTACATTTTCCGAATCACCCCTGTAGATGTACATTTGCCCTAAACCAAAATGTGGAAGCACAAAAGCAGGGGGTGCAAATTGGGTTGCTTGATAATAATACTGGAAGGCTTGATCGTAGTCACCTTGCACGTGATATGCCCTAGCCAACTGGTAGCAACTTTCTGCACGCATAGCTTCATTTTCTGTATTGTGGAAAGCATGTAACGCCAGGTGTTGCACTTTTGTGTAATCCTTCTTGAAGAAAAAATGATTTGCTAAATGATTGAGAACCATGGGATTGGAAGAATCAATCGTATATGCTTTAGACAGCATTTGTACGCCACTTCGGATAGAATCCGGCTGCTGTTCGTTCATTTTCAAAATCGATAAGCCAACCAGGGCACCAACACATTGCGGATCTAACTGTAACGCTCTTTCAAATGCCAATCGAGCTTTATCCTGGTTGGCTAGTTTCATGAAACAATGCCCCATGCCCAAGCGAACAGCAGCAGGACAGTTTGGATTTGTCCTCAAAGCCTTCTTGTAATAAGCTAAAGCTCCTCTAAAATCTTTCTTGTTGTATGCAATGCAAGCTTTTCCCAGTAAAGTGGGAATGTTGTTGGGAGATTGCTGAAGAACAAAATTGAATTGAGCATCTGCTTGTTCCATTTTGTCACCTTCCAAGAGACAAAAATACGCCCTTCCCAAAAGATGGTTCTAAAAATGCTGCAATTAGAAAAGTAATTTTAAAAACGTCTTTTACTAACCTGATCGTACATGATAATTTTATCGGCAGTTGTGTACAAAACCATGGCTCTATTATATAATTCTCGTTTCTTATCCTTACTCTTTTCGTGATTAGCTTTCTGAACATAATAAGCTGCCAGCATATCCAAAGCTCGCATTTGATCTTTTTCGAAATCTTTGTAAGTTGTGTTTGCATCTTGTCTCGAACTTTCAAGTATCTTAATGAAGTCATCAAATTTGCTTTGTTTGTAGTATTCAACCTAAATAAGAACAATTTAGCGATGACATTAAACACCGACGGGATCATCTTACAGCGAGATTAACCCAAATATTTAGTGGCGAATTTTCTTGTCTCAAAATACCAAGTACCTCGTCGCCATCGGGTAATTGGTCTATGCACAATTCGATCACCTATACAATGTATTTTAAATTTTATATAATATACCAACTCATCTTTATTTATAAACTGTAAGTTTGAACTTACCTCGTCGGTGTCACGAAGAGGGATTTCAATTGATGAAATCATTTTTATCTAGAGTATTTACAAAATTAATTGTTCAACTTATAATAAAGTTTCATATTAAAATAATTACATTGTTCATTATTGAAAAATCATAGGATTTACGATTTGGAGGTTATATTTACCCTGCTGTCACTCATATAAACGTCAGAACTCAGAACAGTAATTTTTATTCAGTCACGATGAAGTGATTGTACAGAGTGTATGAAAATTAAATTGATTTTCTTGTATTTTCTGCATTTGCTTGGATTTCCTGTTTTCTAAATTCTTTTGGATTTCTTAAAATTTTACATTTTCTACGATTTTTTCGGAGCCTGAAAATCATGGGCCCAGAAATGCTGGAATTTGTTTTTACGTAAAAATTCAGCTGTAATTAATGTAATCCTATTTAAAATAAATTATTGACGAGTTGTTAGCAGTTGCACGACTAGAAGACAATTGCGGCCGGCTCCGCTTACTAAAACACATTATTATAGCTATTTAGGTCGAGCACGCGTACCGTCAACAGAATTTTTCGTAGGTAGTAGGCAATTTTTTTCTTAAAAGTACAGAAAAAACAAAAGAAGGATATTTAAATATTTTTTTTTGTTCAAAATAAGCTGCGTAAAGACGAAATAAATCCAAAATTGAAACTAGTCCCGAAATTACAAATTTCAGTCCCCAAGGTTTTTTATTTTAAGTCTGTTGCCAAATTATAATTTAAAAAACTTATGAAATAAAATTTTTTGATTTGGTTTTTGTTAATGATCTTGTTACGGTTTTACTGCACTTTAATTACCAAGGTTCGTCAGGAGGTTCGTACACTAAAATATTTTCACTTTTTACTTTCATTTACCATTTACCGTCAAGTAACAACAGGTGAGTTAATAAATTTAGTTTGGTGTTCTACACTACACGGTAACAACGTTTCACGTTTTCTTAAAAAATCAATAATCAATTTCATAAAAGAAATCAATTATTATCAATGGGGATAGCATCAAGTGTCTCTAAACTGTGTTATCAAGACGATCGGGAAGATTCCGAAGTGAAAACCAGTGACAAAAAGTGGTAAGTTTTTAATTCCCATTTTTGAAAATTCGTTTCAATTTTCAAACGTCAGATTTGAATACTCCACTGTCAGTTATAAATTTGGATGCGCAGAAATAACATTGATAGGTATTATAAATTTTAAATAATTCTTTTTGCGGCTATTTTTTAAATTTTTAGTTTCGAAAAAATAACTCATCTTTGTTGAATCTGATTTATTTCAGATTTGACGAAGGTAAATTTCAAGGTTTGTAGTTAATTATGTATATTTTAATCATCTTAATAAATTGGTCATCCAATTAGATAATTAAAATTTTTTTACCGTCGTCGCCACATGTATCCTAATTTTGGTCTCGAAATATAGAAATATCGAATATCAAATAATAATAGTTTGAAAGTCGTCTAATTAAAATTTGATTTGTTAGCAAATCAAAATTACTTGTCAGGTTTGTTTCAATTTAGTATTATATAATAATCAGGCAATAATAATATGCTTTTATAGTACAAGATAATTTAAACTTTAATGAAATAGTAAATTTGAATTATAATAAACTAGGTTTTTAACTGAACTAGCAGCCAGTCCTTGACTTGTATCTACATTTTGTCTATTTATATAAGCAAAATATATCAATTATTAACTTGTGAAATTAATATTAAAAGCCTGGATTCGTGACCGGTTTTCGCGAGGAAAATTTTGAAATTTATTGAAGCGGAAATAAAGGTCTAAAAAATTCATAATCGGATAAGCGAATCCTAAGGTTGTGATTAATTTTTTGAAATTATCTCTGCTTTTATTGTAAATACAAACAACATAAATAATATTGATCCAAATTTGCTCAGTTACATAAACAATTTTAAAGTTGCGTGTTTTAAAATGTAATAATTTTTAGTAATAATTATGTAGTTTTGTTAACATTGTTTAATTACCTTTAAAATTAAAATAATAGCTTTTGATAAGATTGTAAATAATTAGATATTAATACGATCGTAACAAACAAGTTGAATCAATGAATTTTATATTCAATAATTTCGATTTAAGCGGTCTGGTACAATTCGAATATTTCTGCAAGTGACCCTAAATGGGAAAGTTTTGTGTAAGTTACATATTTCGGTAAAACCTGTAATTTATCTCACACTTTTTGATAAACTTTTAATTTGTTTTTAATTCTGATTACGATAAAACTTAGCCGGAGTTATTCTATTGCTTTTTTTATGTCCCCGTTATAATTTAAGGTGTTTTGAGTAGATCTTGAAATTTTTGTAATTTTATAACCTAATATACATACTTCAAACCTTTTCATATTATGTTTATTAAGAAATATAGAATTTGTTTTTCAACTGTTTAATGTAAACATGGGAGTCTGGGGGGGGGGGGGGGTTATGAAATATCCTGTCATTTTTAATTTTAAAAAGAATACCTTTGCAGTGAATTGATCAGAGCAGAAATTCTGGGTTCGAATCGCGGATTTGGCAGAATTTATTAACTCAGCCTTCTGGTGATCCTTTATTATCATAGAAAATTACTATCATTTTCAGAGAAACCAGATTGTTGGTTATTACTTCGTCAGGAAAGTACTTAATAGACTTTACAATATTTAATTTGAAATTTATTTTGTCAATATGTCAATATTTAATTCCCCTATCGGCGTTTAAAGTAAACAGTTAACAGTATGCAATGTTGGACCTCGGATCATGGTATAATCTGATCAGTAAAACAAATGTTAGGTTAGTTGTACAGTACAGACTATTTCGTCAGAAATATTATTCTAAACTTATTTTTGTTCATAATTTTTCTTGCTTCAAATCATTATTTTTGCGCCAATGAACAAAATTCATCATATTGATGAACAAATCCATAAATGCAGCGAATGTTTTATGAATACTATGAATTTTTCTTCAACATAGTTAATATATTCATTCATCGGCTCAAAAATTATCAATTTTTCATCAAATTAATCCTAAACTAATATCCAGTAGTTTTTCGGAAATAAACAGAATTCGGAAAGGTGATGGATCCGAGATTTTCCGATGTTGCACTTGTCAAAATGGCCCGGAACGCTCGAGCGAAGCGATGCGCTAAACTCATTAAAAAAATCCCCCGGGGCCCGACAGAACTCGAAAATGACGAATTCGAATGCTGGGATCCGAGATTTGCCTATTATCAGGGGTGACAAATCCGCGCGGAGCCGCCCCAAGGGCGTGCGGAGAGTAGGTTTATGTTCAATTTTGTTAGTAAAGTTGGCAGTTTTTCTATTTTTTGATAATCAAGAAACAGAAACAAAATGTAGTCAATTAAACTGTTGGGTTAAAAAATTGATGCCAAATAAAGTTTAAATTTTAATCAGAATGAAAACTTATATTAAAAAGGTAATAAATCCAAATAAAATTGTTGTTGTTTTTTTTTAATATATTGATGAGGAAATTCCATAGAGAAACACAACTAAGAATTCCAATTAGTGTACACACGTAAAAATATGCGGACCAAAGGGATTTCAATGATAAATTTTTAATATGTTATTTGCTCCCCTAAGTATTTTCAAAGCAAATTGTAAATATTACGTGTAAAATAATTAAGGGAGCAAGAAATTACAATTTTAATTTAATTTAAAATTCCAAAAATAAAATTCAATCATTCGGTTTTGAAAAAATATTTAATTCTGATACTTCTCTTTCATTGGATTTTTGATTGACGCTCACTGAACCTGTCGATGCCTTATCGATAATATTTAAATATTACTTCAAAAGTTCGTTTTATATAATTGTTAACGATATAAGTCAGTCAAGGTTGATTATTTTCTCATACATTTGACCCAAACGGTGAATAATTGTAATACAGACAAAGTTAATTTATTTAATCCAAATCTTGCAAATTAGACTAAAATTGATTAATTCAGAAATATATTAAAAAAATTCACCTATATATTGCTCCACGTGTCAATGCGTGCTACGTAGATGGTCACAATATGATTTTTAATATAAAATTACAACAGGTTCAATGATTTATCCTTATCTATATTACGAATGTACATTTTTCGAAAATAGGATAAATTAAAAATATTATTAACGGATTTCCGACCACAACCACCCTACCCCTATGGAAAACTACAAATTAAGATTTATTTGTAAATATCAACAATTTTTTTTTTACGAGTTTTGCGGTAACTTGTTTGCCAAAGAAGGGCAATAACCTCCAAAAGTTTTCAGCCCCCTAAAAATGGCAATTCAAATTTTATTATGTAAACGAACACATTTACACTGAATAATAACAATCTCAGGTACATAAATAATACTTGAAACAACACAGACGATTAAATAAATAATAATAAATATTTTTTTTATCTACATTGTAAAATTAAATTTTTATTGAAGTGGATTATTTTGATTGTCATCAATTTCAAAAATCTTCAAAAGAACATTAAATACTATTTATGTATTATTAAAAAATAATGGCTAATAAAGTTGGCATGCTGGGTGGGCGTGTCTAAAAGCGCTGAAGTCGTTTTCCATCCAATGAATCAACTCAAAACTTGTATTGTTATTTGTTATTGGTCGATTAATAAATAGTTCGTGCGTTTGCCGTAAATTCTATTGTTTAATTTACTTTTTTGATGAGGAAGTTGATCAAGTTAAATTTTAAATAGATGTTGCAACCTTGAAAATGACCCCTCATTTGTTATCGTCGAAAAAAAGTAAACAGGATATTCAAAAAATATTTGGTTGCCTACTTTTACGAAGCCCCTTGGTATACGGTTTTACCACAAATCACGCGATGAACAAGCGCAAGCGCGCAAATTTGTATTTAGTATATTATAGAATAGATTTGTCTGTTTTAAGCCGACACCAAGTTGATAGCGGCAGTAAACACAAATCGATTATTGGTGAAACAACTGTCAATATGTGCTCCAATTTAATGAGAGACCGTTTGGGACAATGGGCAAATGGGGATAACGTGTGCCCTTCGAAAACCAGTGGACTTGATCGACTTCGAGATGCCGGCCTCAATAAAGTAAGTAATTTCTAAATTTAATTTTTTTAAATAATCCTTTCAAATTCAAATATTTACCTGAACCTCAATTTTTTTAAATCAATTTTATTTCATACCTAAAAACGACATATCTTAAAAAATCGATGACGGTTTGTTTTAATTGTTGCCATAACAATGGGGAGTATCGGGGGAATTTCTTCTTTTAGTTTTGAATGTCACGATGTTGTCACTCATCAGCTGTTGTACGATGTATTATGCAAGAGCGAAATTATGAATGCTTTCATATGGCCTGACCTTGACCAGTAATGTAACTACCGCATTTCCCATGGGTTTTAGTTTTAAAAAACCGCTGTCGTATTAATTTAAGGCGGGAAATAATATTTTTAAATATTTTTTACAACATTTCGCTAGCAACAGATATGTATGTTGACACAAATATTGATTTAATTCAGTTTTTGCTTCGAGTAAAGAACAAAGCATCCGATTTTCAAAAATTTAACATGAGCGAAAAGTATAATTGGTGGGAAGTTCAATATTCTCAGATAAATTGCCCCCTCGGGGACATTCTGGGAATCGAAAGTCGGGTAACATTAAATTTAATTTATAATATTAATAGATATGTTAAGGAAAAATTTAAATGGGAAATGACTTGTCGTTTGAATTGTGTTCAAGGTGAACATAATATTTAGTCCGCTGTTCGTTTTTTATAAAATTGATAAATTAATATCACCCGATTAGTGCAATGTCGTACATCTAATCTGCAATGAGATATTTTTAAAATATCAAATTTTGGATGCACTGGATACTTAAGGGGAGGCCACACACGGCCCGATTCCGATTTTGATGGGATGCAAAAATTTCGTATGAAGAAAAATTTTGACATTGAAAAATCTTACATAAGGTTGACTTTTGGAATCTTGATCAGCAAATAGAGCGATTTATGAGTTTATTTATCTTATCGTCGTTGCATCTTCCATTTATTTTACTTATCATTGTTTTCAGTCTTAATAGTCTAAACAAAAACACATTTTGATTAAATAATCAAATTCCAAATACCATGAAATTTTTTGGTTGACGAATTATGAGGGTTCAGTAACGCCTCGTAAAAATTAATCTTGTTTTTGACGTTCCATAGTCTTTCTCAAATTGAATGGGAATTATAAAAATTTCAATTAAGTTAATTAGTAATCTATCTGTTTATCCGCTATTCGTCCTTGCTCTATTTCTGTCAACGCTAAAAGTTATGAAAAATAATGAACGTAGATTCGTTAAAAAATCAATTTGTGGCATTTTGTTATTTTTAAATTGCTACAGGCTGGATACTTATGTAAACTTGCTTATCTAATCTGATGAGCCAAAGTGGAACATCATTAGGTACATATTTCCAAATATAGAAAATACATACTCTTTGTACTCATTATTAGATATCCAGATAAAAACAAAAGAAGCGAATGCACTTTTTTTCAATTTTAGTTGCGGTTTGGTTGGCTCTCAAGGCGTCTGGTTTATTTTTGAGAAACGGGAAGCTTGAAGTTTTATTACCAAATTATTCGATTTTCATAATACACAATAATTAGCAATGACCTATTGAAATCATTTCTTCCGTTTTGTTGAACAGTTTCATAACCGTTTTGTCAAGGAAATCTTATGCGGTAGTGAATCTGAGATTTCTAGGGGGGGGGTTAGAAATTTGAATAAGACTTTTCGTTTGCCTCACTCTCTTCGTGACATAAATGAAGCAATTATTCTATTTCCTGGCACACCGGATGAGGTTATGGTGGTTACGATTATATCTTTCGTACGTACGGAAGAAAACGTGGAAGTTTAAAATAGGCAGATATTTTTTAAATTTTTGATTGATAGTGAATTTCATTAGGTTGCTTTGAAGCCGCACTCCTAAGAATAAATTTCGGTTTATTTATAACTACAAGAGGGAGAAATCACAATTACAACGTAACGAGAAAAAATTGAATTTTATTTAATAAATTTTTAATAGTAGATACTCTTTTTCTGCGTCAAACCGTCTGGATCCGCCCAGCCAGAGCTCCTGGGCGTGCAATCAAATTCAGCATAGTTCAAATTACATCTGAAGAAGACATTTTACCTGGAGTAAAAATGCAGATTTAAGAATTATTCTAATTTCAAAATTTGCCCCCCCCCCCCCCCCCCCCCGATTACTGGGGCTACCAAGTAACTCTTCAGTTTTGGTGCGCGAATAAAGAGTAAGAGATTAAAAATTAACTACGTTCAAACCACCGAAAAAAAAAACCGCCGAGAAAGTAATAAGCTACTTCTTATTCGGGGCTCAAAGCTCTAAACATATTGTGGGGCCCCTAAAATTTCTATCGTTGGTTGAGCTGAATTTAAGTTTCAAGTCACAAAACAGTGGGTGTAAACGAGGGGGGGTATGGAATAGTCAGTGACTCATTACCTTTTCAAATTTCTCTGGTAATATTTCAATAAAGTCCGTTGTAAAAACTCGACGAAATACAGAAAATATTACAAAATTATAGCCCAAGATCTAATTATTATTAAAATTTATTATGATAGATTCACAAATTAGCATTCTAAAGCACTTTTTACACCGAATCCTTTTAACAACCAAAGGATTAGCAATTTAGTTCAGTTCTTTAGCTAGGGATAAGGCTCTTTTATGGTTTATGTAATTTATTTTTGAATCATTTTCACCATCTGCTCGCCTCTAACGCGCACGAATGGATCAACAAGGTTCGCATATAATAGAAAAAAAAAAGATTTGGATTTAAAACAAAAAACATCTTCACGACTTTCTGGTTTCTTTATGATATCATAAGAAAATCCATCTCGGTAGTGAATTTCTTTGAATTATTGTCGAAGAGTAGCCGGGAATTACGGATTAAAAGGTATTTCTTCTTGGCATGGTCATGTTGTTTCGTATCTTGAAAGTGAATTTTACTCATTTACATTCAATTCGATTCAGAATCTCGTGAATCCATCAATACGCGTCCGGTGCTTTTCTATAAAAAACTACAAAATATTTAAATCAACTTGAGATTGACCTCTAGCGTTAATAATATGCTTTAATCGGATAATCTCAATTGTTTATTATAAAAATCATAAATCCTGTTTCGTTATTTTGTCTATTCTGCAGTGGAAGTTTCCGAAACTTTCCACGCTGAAGAAAAAATTACCATGGAAAATTTGAATTGAAAAGTTAAAGCAGGAAACTAACGTCACACAATTTATGCAGACTTGTTTTAGCATATATATTACTATGTGCGTCCAACATTGTCTTATTAGGAATAAGAGATGTTTATTAGAATTTTTCTATACCAAAAAAGTTAATATAATTTATTATTTGTTAATTTAATTTGCAGTTTATAAGCCACGGAATTCCTTCCAAGAAACTTACTGAACTTTGTTTTTTGGTTTAACAATTACATCACAACGAACAACAATCGGATGAACTTTGAACGGAATTATTTGTGTGACACTAAATTTGCATTATTTGTTTACTGTTTTTTTCTTTGGATTTTAACATTAGCAAATCTTATTTGGTTCTACAGCCGGATCTGTTTCTTTTTTAATTGTGCTGTAATATAAAGGTAATGAGTGATAATTATAGGATTACAATAGCAAATTATTGTAAAATCCGTTAAAAGCCGTGAAAGTCGACCTCGTTCTTTTTAATTTTTTATTAATTTACAATACGTTAGTCACGTTTTTTTATGTAATGCATCGATTATTTTGATGTTTGATGTAATTTATACACTTGAGAAAAGTTGGAATCATGAGCGAAAAATGTCAAGATCTTATATTTTTTTCGACAAGTTCAAATTCAAATAAATAACAAAAACAGGTGATCTTTACGATAAGACTTCAATACAAATTCAAAGTCCACCAATGAAGTGTGGTCAAATTTTAATTGTTCTCGAATTGCGTATAATTAAAAAAAATCTCTATAATGCCATCTATCGGTCAAAAATCAAAATGTGGAATTTACGTAGTACGTATTTGCATATTATAAGAAAAGTTTGCAATAACAAATTATGTATTTAATTTAAAAATTAAGATATTATTTCAATATAAAAATTTTAAATTAATTAAATAATTTAGTTGGCAAAATAGAAATATTATTTCATTCATCCCTGCCTGTACAATTTCCAACACAGTCCCATATGGTCTAGAAGCTAGGATACCTGGCTTTCACCCAGGAGGCTCGGGTTCGATTCCCGGTATGGGAAATTTTTTTAATTTAAACCAAGCCAATTTGTCTTTCATTTTTACAAAAGAACTGTTATTGATCATACTAATTTTTCAAATGAAGGTGAACGCATTTCCTATACAATAAATCAGCCTTTTATTATTGGAAAATCCTTTCACTTGTATAAACTGTCACTAAAATTGTGTCAATGTTATGTCAATAATATAAAAAAATTAGGTAGAAGAGTAGATACCTACGTCCCTGAAAAATACAAAAGGAAATTCGGACAATGAATTTGTAAAAATCTTGTATTTGACTAATCGATGTTTTGGTTCATATTTTACCAAGATAAAAATATTCGCTGTGGGTTTATTGATTTTAAATGAATTACTAGAAAATGTCATAAATATCTTATTAATATCATACACAGAGAATTAATTGGTCTCACAGTCTATTCACATTTTATTCAATAAATGGAATAAATTTGTTCGATTAAACATAGTAGTACAACAGACATTTTAACCGCAAGAGTAAATAAAGTAACTTTTTAACGGCAATTTCTACTGAAATTACTAATTTGTTTAATTTATTTTTTAATATTATTTTATTCAGTTTTTTTAACATCATTATTTTAAAACAAGTTTACAAGCTACAAAATTAAATCTTCAGACATTAAAATCCATTATAAAAAGTTTAATTAAATCAGGAAGTGAACGCTGTTAACCCAAACTAAATAAAAATATAGTAGAGTAGAGTATATACGGGGAGGGGGGGAGGGGATTAAACTCCCAAGAACCAAGGATCGAGTACCCGAGTTCCTTCCACATGAAGGAATTAACGAGATGTAGACTTAAAACTGCATTTTTAATTTCGGTTAACCCCGTATTTGATCCGCGATTTAATCAGCAGCTGTATCAAAAAAAAAAATAAACAAATCTCTTTGTAACCTGGACTATATTCTCGTCATGCGATTTCGTTCAAGTATTAATAATTAAAATGTAAATTACATCATATCCATTAATTTTCTTATCATATAGAATTGATTCATCAGCAAATTATTTTTTATCGTAATGCTGACATTGGTCAAGGACAAATTAAACCTCTGCACTTCTTCAATTCTTATTTTAATGAACCTATTATTTTTTTCAGGGCATGGCGTTTACATTGGAAGAACGGCAAGCTTTAGGCATTCACGGTCTTCTTCCACCTCGAGTCAAATCACAAGACGAGCAATTGGAACACTGCAAAAAATGTTTGGAACGTTTAGACGATGACCTCAACAAATACTTGTACCTCATGGGTTTGTTGGTATGTAAGCTTCTTAAAACTGTTTTCCCCGTTTACTTATCCATATTTTCCGATAGGATCGCAACGAAAGATTATTCTTCAGGTTGGTAAGCCAGAACGCTGAACAAATGATGCCACTCGTTTACACCCCAACCGTGGGTTTGGCATGCCAAAAGTTTGGATTAGTATTTCGACGACCACGCGGCCTCTTTATTACCATACACGATAGAGATCACGTTTATGAAATTTTAAGAAATTGGTAAAAAATATAAAATATAATTTTTACATTCATTTCGTTAACTGTAACAAAATTTTTAGGCCTGAAACTGATGTCCGGGCGATAGTCGTCACAGATGGTGAACGTATTTTGGGTTTGGGTGACTTGGGTGCTTGCGGAATGGGTATCCCAATAGGAAAACTTGCGTTATACACCGCACTTGCTGGAATTAAACCACACCAATGTTTACCAGTCACATTAGACGTAGGAACAAACACCCAAGCAATGTTAGACGATCCCCTTTACATAGGATTAAAACAAAAACGTACTACAGGACCCGCATACGACGACTTCATTGACGAATTTATGTCTGCCGCAGTGAAACGATATGGGCAAAACACTCTCATTCAATTTGAAGATTTCGGTAACCAAAATGCATTTAGGCTATTGGAAAAATATCGTGACAACTATTGCACATTTAACGACGACATTCAAGGCACTGCCAGCGTAGCAGTTGCCGGTTTGCTTGCTTCTTTGAGGTTGACACATAAAAAACTATCTGATAACGTGATCGTCTTTCAAGGAGCAGGCGAAGCTTCTTTAGGAATTGCGCAATTGTGCGTTATGGCAATGCAGCAAGAAGGAACTTCAGAACAGGACGCAAGGGATAGAATTTGGATGGTCGATTCCAAGGGTCTTATTGTGAAGAACAGACCGGAAGGCGGAGTTACTGGCCATAAAGTTCACTATGCACAAAATCATGCACCAATCAGAACGTTGACAGAAGTAGTTAAGACGGTTAAACCCAGCGTCATTATTGGTGCTGCGGCAATTGGTGGTGCTTTCACCACCGAAATTTTACAAGAAATGGGAAAAAATAATGACAAACCCGTAATTTTTGCACTTAGTAACCCAACAAGTAAAGCCGAATGTACAGCAGAACAAGCTTACACTCACACAAACGTAAGTGTGTGTAGGAAATTAAAGTTTGAGATATAATAATTTTCTTTGTAGGGAAAAGCAATTTTTGCAAGTGGATCACCATTTGATCCGTTTACCATTAACGGCAAAACCCTTTATCCTGGTCAAGGAAACAACTCTTATATTTTCCCAGGAGTTGCACTTGCAGTCATATCGGTTGGAATTAAAACAATTAGTGAAGACGTTTTCCTGATGGCTGCCGAGGTAGGTTTTTGGATGTCTTCCGATTCAGATTACTAAACTTTTAATTTCAGGCCTTGGCAAATTTAGTAGGTGAAGATGATTTAGAAAAGGGAAGTTTGTATCCTCCTTTATCTACAATCCAAAATTGTTCTCTTAAAATTGCAGTAAAAGTTGCCGAACATGCTTACAAAGAAGGTAGAAAATTTTAATTATTAAAAAAAACTAGAAACTAAATTTTATGTTTTAGGCATAGCAGCAGTTCATCCTCAACCAGAAGATTTGGAGAGCTTTATTCGTGCCCAAATGTATGAAACCGTCTATCCACCTGCTTTACCTAGTATTTACGCTTACCCTAAGTTATAAAGTGCCTTTAAGTTAATTTTTAAATTATTACTTAATTATTATAATGGAAAATATTAAAATTGAATTTGTAAATAAAATTTATGATTCCAATTTTATTGTAGATGACACGTAATTACATTAATTAAATATAACTCTTAATTTAAACGTTTTTTCTTGTTTTTACCATTGGTAATGGAATATAATGTGGAAAGTAAATAGATTCTCGGGTGCATATTACACAGAAATCAAGGTCTATTCTGCTACCACAATTTTTAAGTCCACATCTTGTCGATGTTCATTGATAGCGCAAGCTAGTGTTTATTTTTCTTAGTTGTTACACTACCTGAATATGTTACTTGCTTCCGACCTCAAATATAGAAGATCGGTGATTTTTTACTGTGCCTGGTGCACAACTGAGGTCAAACGGCCAGCCAGCACCACATACTTTAAAATAAGCTAGTAGTTATGGAGCCAATTGACTTGACTTTTTCAAATTTTAAATTCAGAGCACAGTGAAGGCTAGCGTTGACAACGTTAAACTGCTCTGTCGTAGTAGTAAATCCTTGAATCCTAAAATTCTTTAAAATTTCCCGACATTTCAAACCTTGGTAGGTTTTAATAATCTATGTACTTGTAAATAAATGTATGTAAATAAAAAACGTAATATTTATAATTAATATTATTTTTTCAAGTTTCAAAAAATTCAATTCTCCCCAACTTCTACTTGAAAATTTGTGCAATTCTAAATCGTATTCTAGACGAGTGAGAACCCTGTTTTGCAATTTTCCCAGTTACCAAATTAAAAAATACGATATTATCATCCTATCCAATGCATTTATAGAAACCACTTGTAAAAACAATAACATAAACTGTTATTATGCAGTTGATCCCGTAAAAAAACCCAAAGACAATTTGAGAATGCCATACTTTCACAACTAACTGTGTAAATGGCGCAAAATCAAAAATCCAACAATGCCAATCTGATACCCGCAAGTGTTCAATTCACAACTTATATATCACTATGGAGAAAATAAAAATCTTTTTTTGTTTGTAATTTTTTAAACTACCCTGTACACATAAGGAAATCTAACTACGCAAAAATAACAAGTGGATTAAACCATGTTTTTATTTATAAAGAATGGAAAATAAACATATTTACGACACAAGAGCTGAAGCAGTTCCCGATTCGTATTTCCAGTTTGGTGCTAAAACTGCCTTGGTTTTGTAATATCTGGCCAAACGATGGATTCTCGATTCGACTAAGATAAGACGGAATTTGCTGTCTTTATCTTTACGGTTGCGTTCCAAATGCTTACGAATGGCAACAGCTTTTTTGATGAGGTAGTACAAATCTTCAGGTAGATCAGGAGCCAAACCTTGTGCTTTCATAATTCTAAGAATTTTGTTGCCAGTAACAAAACGTACTTGGGCAACGCCATGTGAATCCCTCAAGATTACACCTGAAAAATACACAAAATGTAAGTATTTTTTGCTGCACACCCAAATGTATTGTTACTTACCAATTTGAGATGGAGTCAAACCCTTCTTTCCTAACTTTAAGATATGGTCTTTTACCTCAGCTGGAGTAAGCTTCAACCATGTTGGTACACTTCGTCTGTATGGTAATGCCGATTGGGAAATACCCTTACTGAAATCAAAATAAAAACGAAGTTTTAGTCATGAATGCATGATCACACCCAAAATAAGTTGAAAAGTGGATATTAATACCACGCGGACACGTAGCGTCATAACCCAACTTTTTTCATTTCGAAATTTTAAAATGTCCATATTAAGCTTTATAAACACATGAAACTTACCCAGGTGCGTGCATACGTCCCATATTGATAAGTTTTTATTTTCTTTTCGCTGTAAATAACACCGATTCGCAAAGAACTGATACTTCAATCCAACGTGCCCCCACAATCACTGTGATCAAAAGAAGTTGGCAAACTTGTAAACCATAAACCAATGGCGTCTACAAAATTTGGTCTGCGCATGCTCGACTAGAAAATTTTAGGGTTTTTCTACTGCAATTTTTAAGGCGGGGATAAGTGAGACAGAAAATGTATAGTACTCTTTCTCTCATGCACATGGGAGCGCATAGGAAACAAAAATCAACATAACGTCGTAAGAATTTTCAAAACGAAACATAATTTCTTGATTGTTTTTCAATTTTTAGAATCTTAAAGCTTCAACAACTGTTCTAAAGAAAATTTCTAGCCGATCGGATAATTACTTTTAAAAATACGAAAGTTTTCAAAACAGCCGAAAAATAGTTGATACAATTTTACACAGATTTTATTTTTTTTAAAAGTCGTTTTAAATCAGATCGTCTTAAAAATTCCTTTAGAACAACCGCAAATATATCATCCTTCGATTGAAACTAAAACATTTAAAAAATTCGGTTTATTTTCGAAGCAACCTTCGACGTTTCGTCAAATAATTTTCTGATTTATTTCAATATTTTTATTTGCGCAAATTTGATTAAAATTTACAGATTGCGAAAATTTTAGTGGAGCTTTAGAAAAGCAGAGAGCGCTGTATTTTTAAATGACTTTTGTATAATGAATATTGTATAAGAAATAATTAATCTCCAAGATTTTTTATTATAAATAACTAAGCAATAATATTTTTGTATAATTAGGCTAATAAAAATGTTACAATTTACAATTATTATTCTAGTTTAGCAAAGACGAACAATTTTTTTCTTGAAAACAAATCAAGAGACCTGCAAAAAGGTTGTTGGGATTCACGTTCAATTTTTAAAACGCAACTATCGGTTAGTAAATAAAAGGGGAGGAGCTTATGTTTCCCACTAATAAAATCACAACCTTAAGCCATAATTTGAATTTCAAACAATTTTGCGAACTTTTTTTAAATTTAATATTAATAATCTACAAGAACTTTTCCGGCATGATTTACATTCTGTCAGAGCAACCTCCTTTTGGACAGGGACGGACTGATACTGATCGTAAAATATTTGAACGTGAAATAAAATAAAATATTTTCAAAAAAGGTCGCCAAAGAATGCATTCCGTAGTGGCCCCTGGGTAAAGCACCCGGTGCATCTTCAAACGATAAATTTAAAATACAAAATCCTATGAATGATCCGAAATCCTTTGTAAGTTGGTAACAAAAAAATTACTATATAGCAACCATTTTATCTACGAAATGACGTTGTTTAATGGCCGCCTATCGTAGTTACGTTTGTACATAAATTTTATTGTCTGCTAACAATGTAAATTAACCTTCACAAATCACCTATTTATTATGAAATTGTAATTTTCTAAGAATAATTTTTTCTGACTTTGAGCTGACCAAAAAATTGTGTGATGGTTAAAATTTACCGGTTGTGTAGTACAATTTGTAATTAATGAAATTATTGGTTAAAGTTTAAGAAATGAGCTCAGAGAGTGAAAAGTGCTGCGGTGTTTCTGGCAGGCGTAAGCGAGGTTTTTCGGATGTGGACTCTTCGTCCAGCGACAGTTCGGACGATGAGGTTGTCGGGGCGAAACCAAGACGTAAATGCTTTATCATCGATGAAGACGTCGAAACTGATAGCGACGGTTGTATCAATATGACCCGCAAACGAAAAGTAGCTGTAAGTATTCTTTTCATTGTCGAGACCATTCCAAATCAAACTATTTTAATTTTTAGCGAATGAGTAGTAGCAGCAGCAGTAGCGACGATTCGTCTGACAATTCCGATGCTGAAGTCATTCGTATTGTACGCAAGAAGAACGCTTATAAATTGGCGAGTAGCGAAGACGATAGTAGCGAAGGGGACGAATCGGCTACAAAATCTTCTAAAGAGGTTGAAGAAAGTAGTTCTTCTGATAGTTGTGATGGTCAAAGCGAAAAGTGTCCAATCTGTTTCATAAAGTTTAGAAATCAAGAGGTTGGAACTCCTGTGACATGTGAGCACAGCTTTTGTGTCGGTTGTATCCAGGAGTGGGCAAAAAGCGTCAACACTTGTCCGGTTGATCGTAAAAAGTTTAATCTGATTCGTGTTCGAAAATGCTACACCAACAATGACTATTACAAGACACTTCCTGTCGAAGAACCAACTACAGATGCATTTGATGACTTGGCTGGTGTAATCGATTTGACTGCTTGTGAAATTTGTGGATCGTCTGAACACGAAGATCTTTTGTTATTGTGCGACGGTTGTGATGGAGCTTATCATTTAGATTGCCTAACTCCTCCTTTACGGGAAGTTCCAGTAGGAAATTGGTTTTGCGAAGGTTGCGTTACTCGAGACTCGTCTGATCTTATGAACTTCGACCTTGTCCAATTCGATTTCGTAGTGAGCTCATCTAGGAATGCCAGGGAGAGCTTGACTGCTTCGAGGTGATTCTATTTTTTATTAAAGTTTCCTTCTTCCGTTACCTATTTGTGTACCCTACTTTGTTACCAAATTAAACTACCATTTTTAGGCGCTTAATGACTTTTTAAGAAATTCATTTTACATAAAAATATTTAAGTTTGGAGAAAAACGCAGGAAAACGTGAAATTAAATTTTAGTTAGGATTAAAAGAAAAGTGGAAAGTACAAACAAAAGATTGAAGAACTTTTGGAAATTGAATTGCTAGCAATTTTTTTGTTTGTGCCACTAATTTATTTTTTTAATACAAAAATATTTGTTTCTGTGACCATTTCTGTTTGTAATTTTTGAGTTGTAATTTTTTAAAATTTTCTTGTTTATTTAAATAAAGAAATGAAACACAAATTAGAAAATTGATGAAAAGGCGATTCATTTAAGTTTCTTTTAATCCATTCAAAAATTACCTATAGCTCGACCAAGCTTACATAGAAGTGAGTCGGGTCGTAATTATTCTAAAAGTTTGGTTTTCAAAATTTATCGGTCAGTGAAGCAATATTTATAATTCTGTAATTTAAACTATCGGGGCTCTAAGGATGCAGTTACTTTTGAAACTAGCTTAGTTATTCAAATTGTACAAGTAATAAACTTGTAGTAAATTTTTTTAGCTAACGTAGATTGCTCAAACAGATTTAGACTATCAGTTTTTATTATTAAAATAAGTATGCCACAACCCACAAAGTTCTAATTATCTTTAAATATATGGGGTGATTCTATTGCTGTTGTACTTCAAGGTCAAAGTTAGGGGTTTAGCGTCCTTGTAAAGTGAATACTAAACCAATATTTTTTGAGAATTCTCTTAGCAATATTTTGATAAGCTTGAATACATAAATATACCAACACAGTTAACATTCTATACATTTAAAGCAATTCTTACAGTTTTAAGTCTCACTGATTATTTAAATTAATTAAATATCCACTCTCGTTTAAATATTTTTAAAATATTAAGATTATTTAAAACTTTTAAATAGCTTTATTCCAATTTTGAAACATTTTTAAATTTTGCAAAGAAAACTAACAAATATTATTTATTAATAAAATAATTATTATTACGTAATTATTATTTTTTTCCCTTTTTTCGTAATAAGTTAAATTAACCTCAGCCTGCAAAAGCAACAAACTTTACTCTTATAGTGGAAGGGGGGGCAAGACGATTGTAATAGTCAAAATTTTAGACTGCAGCACAGTTCAAATTACGCTTGTTATAAATTTTCTAATATTTGTTTTCACACATTAACAATTTTTTTTGAAAGTTCAGAATTACAACTTCAACTTTTTTTTTAAATTCAGATTGATACCACGAACACGCCAAAGTGAAAGAATAAGGACCAGAATAGTTTATCAAAGGGGTCAACGTCAAAATTCCTCTGCAGTTAATGAGATAGACAACCTAGAAAATGATATCGGCCAGCCTGGACCAAGCACATCTACAAGTCGTCCAAGAGTCACAAATAGAAAAACCACTAAAAAACGCAAAAGGAGGAAAACTAGGAGAGCTAAATATAAAATTACATACGAAATCGACGAAGCTACTGGCAAAAAAATAGCAATAAAGAAAAAGACACTTAAATATAGGCGAAAACTGAAACGAAAAAGAAAATCTAAAATTAAATTCAAACGCGTTGTGGAACCCAAAACTGTTAAAGAGCGTCTTGCTAAGCAGTTGGGAATATGCGCACCGAAAACTCCTGGTCAAACTTTGCCCGATGTGAAGGTATACAATTTTATTCAAGTCTAATAAATTATCCACAGCCCAATTTACTAACAGCCATTTTTGTTTTTGTTGTGGCAACCTTGTTTCAAAAATGTTTATTTATTCTTGTGACAGTTTTATTTTAGGTATGTAAATTAAGTTTTTTTTTTAAATTTGTAATCCCACTCATTTTTAAAACTAGGCTGATCAATATTGAAACACTAAAACAACTGCGATCTCACTTGCATATTTTTCGTTCAAGGTCCAAACAAATCCAAACGATATTTCTATACAAAGAAGTCAGGCTGGTTTACCTTCTTTGCATTTGTTTGCACCACGTAATGAATTAGAGTACTTTTCTGAATCTGAATCCGAAGTTGATGGTGGAGGAGGTGTTAATATTCTGGTGGCACGTAGGCCTAACAGATCAGACGTTTCTGTTTTAAGAAGAGCTGCTAGAAATAAAGTAGCTGTGTCTATTACTCCAATTGTAACAGGACCCACAGATTTATTAGGAAGCATTTTAGACAGCCAAGCGCAACTTTATTCTAAAAATTCTGCCCTTTCTCTCAAAAAGGACGGCACTGTTAAGATTGACGTTAATAAGAATGTTACAAAGGGATTCCCTGACCGAAATAACAGACCTATCAATTTAGGTAGTGCAGATTCATATGTACACCGAAGACCCATGGTACCAAATGCTTCAGAGAATGAAGGAGGTAAATTGATTTTACAAAATTGGGAGGTGTGATTTTTCTTGCATTTTTCTCTCAATATTTGATTATCCTGAAGAATGGGATCGGATTATAACCTCACAAATTTGAGGTTAGGATGCAAGAAAAATGACCCTTTAATTTTGTTCCTGTTTGCAAACAATAAACAATTTTCTTAAAATTTAGGGTCCTACAATGCCAATATGAACAATTCTCGTCCATGTGATGATAGAATATCAAATACGGTACCGACGTCGACCGTAGAATTTTCCAATAGTGAAATTTCGAATAACTTTCGAAGCAATGACAACAATGAGGATATGCAGAATTTCTCCAGGCATGGCCATTTAAGCAATTACGAAATTCCTCAAAACTCGAAAGAGAAGCAAAAGAAAAAGGAAGATAAAGAGGAGAAAGAAGTGCCAAATGGATCGCCGGGTAATAGCGGGTCAGAACTCGATATTTACAGCGATATTGAAACTGTTAGTACAAGTAAAGTGGACGAACAAGAAGCAAAGTGTCCGACGCCACCGCCTCCAAATTTATCCAACGCAAATCTCTACGACGATAATGAAAGCGAAAGCGATCTAATCATAGACACAGAGAAAGCAGAATCGGACAAATACGACCCTATGACCATGTACGAAAGCGAAGACGAAGCAACAAAAGAAGAAGAAACTGTAACATCAACCAGCGAACCCGTTAATGTTACAAGACGTAACGATTTTACCTCACCCACCTTATCTTCCGAAATTCAATCTGAAACTGTTCAATCTTCCAATCAAAATGAGTATTATCTTTGTAAATCTTTTGCAGAGGAAGAAGAAAAGCATAGAGAATGCGATAACGAAGAGCCATCAGATGATTGTCCAAATTTCAGCATTTATTCCGCCGAAAGCATAAATTTAGCCAAGAATTCCGAACTGAACATTATGATGGCACAAAACGAAGCTGCCAAAACTAGCCAAATTGATGAAACTCCGCCGTCTCCAGTTAAACAAGAAGAAAAGCCTAAAACAAAAATTACCAAAAAGTTGCCGGCAAAGAAGAGGGTGCATACGGGACTTTACAGCGACTCTGAAGATGAATCTCTCATTAAAATTAACCAAGATCAACCATTTGGCTTCAGTGATATTAGAAACATGACCGAAGATATCAGCGAAGAAGAAAGAAGTTACACTCCTTGTTTAGATGAAAAAGAACCGTCGTCGTTGAGAGAAGGTCTTGCGGGATTGGACACAGAAATGATTTCCGACGACGATAAAAACGATTTCGAAGAAACTCAGGAAATGAAAACTGCGTCAGACGGAGATGCTTTGGAGATTAACGCAAAAGAATCGGAACTCGATTTTACGCGACCAGAAGATTGCGAGGAAGGCGAAATAGTCGACAAATCCAAATCAAAAATTGAAGAAAGTGTGCCAAAAGAAGTTAAAAAAGAATTAAAGTCGGAAGTGATAAAACATGAAGAAATCGAAAGTGAAAACAAGGAACCCGTTTTTAAGAAGTTAAGTAAGAGCAATAAAGAACGTAATTATCGCGATAAAGAAAATAAAGAGAGAGAGAGAAGTAAATCTAAAGACAAGAAAGATAATAAAAATAAAGAAAAAGAAATGCGCGAAAGAGAGATGAGAGAGAATAATCGAAGAGAAAGACAGCGCAAAGAAAAGCGTCGTGAGATTGCACGTTACAATGTTCGATCGTTGGTCGAAACAAAACCGAAACGGGATAAATTTGGAAGAGATCCAACAACTCGGCGCCGTTCTCGCTCAAATACCCGTAAACGGACCCCTTCGAGTAGCAGATCACCTTCTCCTGTTGTGAGAAACCCAAGGGATGATGGGCGCAGAAAATCTCAATCGTTAAGTAGCGATTCGTCATCGTCTAGAAGGTTTGGGAAAGATGTTCGCGGGAAATCTTATTCAACAAGTCGATCGAGATCGCCAGTCCGCCGCTCGGTTTCGCGAGGCAGAAAATCTCATTCTCCTGGTAGGAGAAAAGGAAGAAGAGGAAGAACAGCTTCGCGTTCAAAATCGCGAGGTCGTAAACCAAGATCCAGGTCGAGGCCGAGAAAACGTCCTAGAAGTTCAAGTAGAGATCGAATTAAACCTCGTAAGCGTTCAAATGATAAGGCAAACGATAAATTAAAACGGAAAAGGAAACGCGATAGAAGCGAATCGAGAAGTCCGTCGCGAAGAAGAGAGTGGATTGGACGCCGTCGTTCGCGAGAATGGACACCATCCATGTCGCATTCTCGTAGCCCTGAACCAAAGCACTTTACCCCATCTTGGACACCGCCCAGAATGATGAATCAAACGGTCCGACCACAAAATCTTACAGTAATTTTACCAAACGATTCCAATAAGAAAAAGAAAGATAAGAAGAAGAAACAAGAAAGGAAAACAAAGGAGAGTGTGAGTGTGCCGGAAAAACAAAAAAAGCGCAGACGTAGCGAGAGATCACCTCTACCTTCCAAAGAAGTTTTTGCGTCAGGTAATAACATTCTTGTAAGTGTCAGTTTTAATAAAGACAATGAAGTTAGGACCGAGAAAGTTCGACGTAAGCGTGACAGTAATGCATCGGAAGATTTATCGACGCGGCGCGTGAGAAAAGAGAATAATCCCGTTAAAACTCCAGTAAAGAAAAAGCAACGAGTAAAGAACATTTCTCATATTAAGCCTGTCGCTATAATTGACTTGGATAGGTCGCCTTTCAAAGAGTTAACGCCTTCGCCTAAAGACATAATCGTATTAAGTGATAGCGATAACGGAGACAGTAACGATTTGATGGGATTACAAAATGCGCTTAATCAGCAGTCGCCTCAACAGGCTGCTAGTCCTGAAGCTGCCAACAACAGCAGTTACATGAATAGCATGGGTCCAAAGACACCACCTGAGCCACAGGTAATTTTATTCAAGCTAGTGGTGAATTAACTACTAATTCGTTTTTTTTTTTGTTGTTTTAGGTTAAATTTACGTTTAGTTCAAAACAACCTCAACTAAGAGCAATATCTAATCCATTGCACGATCCAGATGAAGATCACGAAGAAGAACTTGATCCTCAAGAAGAATTAGAAAATAGGTTAAACGAAGTTACTCACAAAGGTCCGAATACACCTCCCGAACCTCCAAACTCTCCTCCCAGTTCGCCCGATGCATATGATCCATTTGATCCTACAAAATCTAGAACCCCTAGTCCCGAACTTAAACAATCCAATGCACAATCCAGTATTTCACAAATTATAGACGACAGTCAGGAAGAAATGGAAAACATATCAGAGTCTATAGATTTAACTGAAAAAAATAGCCCTCAGGTTTCAAAATCACACACTCCACCAATTTCGGTTGCAGACATTCAACCTGCAGATTCTCAAAGCAGTGTGAGGGCCATTACACCTGACACCAATCAAGGAAGTTCTCCTGAAAGGTCAATCGCCGTGGTTATCAATCAGGTTGTGCAATCTCAGTCAGCCTCCTTATTCCCATCTTCTACCCCAATAACTTATTCGTCAAGCTCGACATCTCTCATAACTTCGACTCCCATTTCATCGAACTTGAGCGTACCTCGAATCAATATACTCAGTTCTGCCATTTTGACCCCTCCTGTGGTGACATCATCCGTTTCTCAACGCAGTTTGATACCAAATACAACAAAAGCAAGTCCCATAAACAAAGTTTCGCCGTCAAAAGCGCCTGCCAAATCTTCAGCTTCCAAGGGCAGTTCCAAATTACCATCTAAAAATACCAACTGGAAAAACAAAAACCGCAGCAACGAAAATAATGATGGTACAAATCTTGATTTGGATTCACCATACTCGCCGGGCTCGAGCGACTACGAGGATTTGTTCGAACCTCCGCCTGAAACTACAAAAAGCGCGCCCGTTTCAAAGACCAACATGACTTCTACTGCTCCCGCTACTAAGACTACCGGCAGTGGGAAAGGCCAAAACGCCTTTGATGTGTTGTTTGGTTCTTCGCCCGTTTATGCTAACAAGAAGCAAACCAAAACCAAACCAACTAAATCTAAAAAATCCACCTCGCATCACACTAGTAAAGGTGAGTTTTTAATCAAATCTTGCTATGTTATAGCGGGTTATTTTAGAGAGGGTGAAATTCTTGAATTTCCCTTATTGTATAAAATAAAATAAAAAAATTAATCAAAAGCGCCATTAAATCATGTTTGAAGTGTAATGTACTTTAATAACAGGAAGATAATATTATATTATGAGATTTTCATATAGGTGAATTTATTAATGCTGTTTTGCGATTGTCCTGTGAGTTTTAGATGTAACAGTTGATTCAAGCTAGCCAATTGTTTAATTGTAAACCAATAATTCTGGGTATCTAAACAAAGCGTTTATCCAATCGCATTGGATACAAGCAATACATTATGACATGTTCTTTTATGCACTTTATACTTTACATACTTTTATCCTGGCTGTCGGCCCTCTTACCCTGTTATAGGAAAAGTGGGCTCGACTCTCTTAAAATCAGGAGGCAAAGTGTGAGAAATTGATTAAAAGTTAGTCTGAAATAAAACTGACCATTTTTATTGGTTAGTTTGAATCAAATTAGTAATATAAAATTATTATTTTTAATTAATTTTTCTTTGGATATTCTGAATGTATGGAGGTAGTCCACATTAGTGATTCACTCTGTATACAACTTAAATTCAACTCCTTGGTTTAAAATTTTTTGAATTTGTAGGTACAAAACAAGTTGGAGTCAAGTTGGATGAAGATAATCTAAAAATTCTTGATGAATTACCAAATTCAGCTGTGGAAATGCAAGTTAAAGATAAGGTAAATCGGCAGAAAATTCAAGTAAGCCTTTGTCTGGAATCCCTCTTCATTTAGAAATCTTAATAAAAAAACCAACGTTTACGTTTAATCGGGAAGTTGGCTACATTATTTTAAAATGCAACCAACTTTGCTATCTAAGATATAAAATGACAATAGTATTATTCAACTTTTTGATTATTTGAACGGGGTTTGAAATAAATGTAGAAGAAATATTTCTAGTCCTGCCTCTGGCGCAAACAATAAAACAAATAATGAAATAAATAACAGACTTTGGAATAAAATTCAATGTTTCTGTTAAGATTTCTAATTTTGCAATATGTATTAAAAATTATCATGTAAAATTACTTTACGTTATCTTTTCTTTCAGTTTTTGAAAAAGTTGAATCGTCAAGAAAGAGTGGTAGAAGAAGTAAAATTCGTATTGAAACCCTACTACAACAAAAAGCGAATCACAAAAGAAGAGTACAAAGACATTTTGAGGCGTGCAGTACCAAAAGTATGTCCGGGTTGATCTTGTTTCATTTTTAAACATTTTTGTTTTCTAGATTTGTCACAACAAATCCGGAGAGATTAACCCCCAAAAGATACAGCAACTTATTGAAGCTTACATAAAGAAATCAAAACACAGTAAAAAAGTTACTTCATCGAGTAGTACGGTGAATCCCCAGAAAACGTGAGTTTATATAGGTTGTAAGTAAAACCGTTGTACAGTGACCTACAAATTCTTAAATTTGTCTAGTTGCTTTATATTATAAATTATTTCTCATGTTTGTAATGTTTACACAAGCTTGATTAATTTCGTAGGATTGAAATATTGTGTATGTAACTAATTTTAAAAATAAAAAGTTTTAATTTGTATTTTTACCCCATTACTGTGTCGATAGAGTAGGGCTTTTAATGTTGGAAGTGTGACAACTTGATGAATTTTTCTACAGTGAGCCTTTCACTCCAAGAAATATTTCTCAGTTCACTTTCCACTTGATTTGTACGCTCATTTGCATCAATGTCCACTTGAATTAGACATTGACCAGGGGAGAAAAAATTTCATTAGAAATTCTCCAACAATAAATTATTTTTGTGATAAAGCAACACTTCCAAGTTTTAATTTTTTTTCTTATTCCAGCATGCAAAATTTTGAAATTTTTGTTTTTTTTTCAGAGAAGTCGTATCAAACTGGCTATCAAAGTTAAATTAAAATCGGAAAATATTGGTGTGGATCATTAGAAAATGTGATTGCAAATTTGAAAAAAGTTTTATTTTTTTTTATAATTTGTGGGCAATATTTAACTTTTTTTTTACAAGTATTTATTTTTTTGTTGAAATTATTTTGTGCCGATAGTTTTAAACATTACAGGCGCCTTCATGTAGAATGTAAGACTTGATTTTATAAATGTAAAATATTTCCAGTCTAGATGTAGTGAAGTGTTTGTCGTAATTTAATTTGTAATTATTAAGCATAGATTTTTAAAATAAATTAATTATAAACTAAAATATCACTTTTATTATTATTATGTAAGAGAGAACATTTATTACATTTAAAGTGAGAAATCAAATTACTGGTTACAAAAACTTATTGCTAGACTTTTTTATTTTAACTAAATTAAGCAGCAATTGCAAAACCAACGCGATTGTTACCAAAATCAAACTCTGTGTAAAATTTGCCTATAAAAACATCTCCGAGAATCCAGAGTGGGCCATTTGGTGGTGGTATATCAATTCCCATAAAACCAGAGAGGCAAATTGTTTTGCCCATTTGTGAAACCTAAAATATTAAATATAATGGAACTTGGCATCTAACAAACTTTAAGCAAATGGATGTGTATGAATAAGCATAGCGTTTTTCAAATTTTAAAAATACATCAGTCGTCGCCCTATGTTTAGAAAAGCAATCTTAGAAAATAAGGAGTTTTTAGCAAAAAATGATTTTTGAAAAATATGTTGGCATTACAGTACAGTGCAGTTGTGGATATACATATTACACTGCTTTGTGAATAAAAACATCTTTTTTTTAGTACCACCGCAAAACTGACCAAATTGCACGCTCCATGATATTATGTTAAGTTACTGTTTCAAGTTGCCTAGACCTGTTTAAACAGTTTTGGATGTTACTTAATAATTAATTATAATAATTTATTGAAACCTTCGATTATAGCCAAAATTCATCACAGACATCAAGAATTGAATATTATTGTTCTAAAATTTGGGGTGGGTTCACAATATTAATCGTTCACAATCCATTTCTTCAAAAATCATTTTTGCTAATTAGTAGTATCTACTAGGTATTACTCCAAACTTTTTAAACTTTAAATTTTAATATTTCACAAAAGAACACAACTCTCGGTTTTCCAAAATGGGGAATGAAAATTATGAAGTTCTCTTTCAAAAAAAAGTTAATTAAGAAACCATAAGTCACAAATTCTATATTTTTTGTAAAAACCTTAACAGTTATTATGGAATTATTCCATTGATAACACCAAGGTTATCAAATGTAAATAGAAATTACTCACCCGTAAAATATAATCAGCTCCTTCCAAAGTGTACGATTTTCCTCCCAAAACAAAATCAATTTTAGGTAATTTTGGAATTAGGTTGCAGTCCACAATATATTCGCCTCCCACAAGTGGTGTTCCCCCAATAGCTTCGTTAATAGACTTGATTTCTCCAACAGGTCCTGCAATCAAGCTGGTACCAGTATCGGCAATTGCTTCACATCCGTTTGTACAGAAAGATTTTGACCCAACTTGAACGGAATCCATTTTAAATTGCCAATAAGCCTGTCTATCTACCGGCAAGTAGGTGAAGTCTCCTTTATAGTGTGCAGGATCTGATCCACCGAAGATAATTTCTCCACCTTGTGGTGCCGATGGATTTCTGTAACATTTTTTTAATTCAAACGAGGTTTCAAAATGTCAAACAGAATTAATTACCTGTTCAAATAGAAGGAAAAGATAGGTTGAGAAACGAGTCCTTGTTCAACCATTTGATTGAAAACGGGTGGAACTCCATCGACGGAAATTCTGCTGTAAGCCAACCCTAAAATGCCATCGAATTTTGCAGCTACAAAAGCGAGGCCAGGTTCGTTGACGGCTTCGGCGAAAGTTTGATCAACTACATTTATACCGCCCACCTAAGGAAATAAAAAATCTATGGTATAAATCAAATTACGGTTTTTAAAGTGACCGAATTTGGAAGTGAAATATTCAAGGAGAAATAATATAATTTAAATGAAAAACTAAAGAATTATAAAACTGGAAGAATTACCTATTAGAAAGCATAAAATATGCAATATTAAATAATTTATTTAGTTTTTACTATCTCCTGAAAAATATGTAAATATGATTATTATGTAGTGTCGAAATGGTAGATAATATTACGAAAATGTCACAATTAGCAATTCCCAAAATCAAACAAAACTTCTGAAATTTTTTTCGATTAGTTTATTCACCTTTTAATGTGAAGGATTCATTCCATTTAACCAATAGTATTTATTCAAAATTTTTAGAGCTTGAAATGAAGAAACTGCAGAGTAAACTAAAATACATTATTGAATAATTAATCGTTTTCAATTTAATAATTCATTTTTTTAATTGGATAAAATTCCACAAATATTTTATTATAATTAGATCTAATTATAATAATTTATAATTAAAAAACAACACAAAATTATCAATAATTTTTTTAATTACTTTGTTGTTTTTTGTCTTTTATTAAAAAGGTATAAAAAACAACAATATTGGCTCACTCGTTTCGATTTAATTTGATAACAGTAATAACTTCAACAAAATATCAAGAGATTAACTAAATTAAAAATAATAATTATCAGACAACAGCCCTGAACGTGTGTTCTTTTAGTAATGTTACTGACATATGTAACAGCCCTGAGGGGATGCTGCTTCGGGGTGGATTGCACTGAAGGAATTGTTTTTATTGATTGTTACGAGGAATTTCGAGGGAACGAAATCGTTCGAGTAACAATAAACAATAATTTCTGAATTACAATCCTCTAGGACTGTTTCAGAAATTATTAACCGACTTACCAACAAAAGCATATTTTAATTTTATTTTTAGATTATTTTAGGAATAGTAGCAAAATTGTTCATATAATATTTAATTATTTATTATATTATCGGATTAGTTAACTTTGGATTATTGTTAAATTATCTCATACATGAAGATAAGAAGCTTTATAAAAGAAAAAATAAAAATCGTTATTTAAAATTTTGAACAATCGTTTAAAACCGTAAAGGTCGGTAAACATCTAAAAAGATGTATTGGGTATTTTTTATTTGCTAGTTTTATTAGTTTTTATTTGGCCACCATTTATTAAGCAACTGCAGCTGATTTTCTTATCTTCCAAAATAAATACTTTAAGGCAAACGAAAGAGATCAGAACAAGAATGATTTTTTCAAATTATGTTAAGACCAAAAAAGAAAGAGATATTGTGATAAGAAACTACAAGAATAACCAATCTAGTAGTCTAAAACACATCACAACACAAACAAAATATGAATCACAAAATATAAAAAAAATGTATTCGTGGAAGACTCCGCTATCAGCTTGCTAAGAAGACAAAACCACGAATTTCCTTATCACGAGGCAGATAAATAAACACATTAATGCAAACAACTTACGTTAACAGTATCGGTTGACAAGAATCCACTCAAACTGCCAGATCCATACTGAATTTTGAATTCTGTTCCATTTTTCTTGTAAGTGCTAGATTTACTCGAATCATATTTGTTGTGTAGCACTAAAATCCAGTAATTAAAAAGGAAAGTACAAAAAATGTTTCATTACTTACAACAGGCAATATTGGTGAAACTGCAATGTTTGGAAGGAACCCACAAATTAGACGATCCTGTATCGAAAACAACTTTGAATGGTTGTGGAGGAGTGCCAATTGTAATTGGACCATAATATTGTGCCTAAAATTAAGTATAATTAAACGCAAAAAAAACAAAAGCAATGTTCGTACATCCAAATAATTTGAGAGCGGTTCGGGGAATGGGGCTGCACCGTACTTGACTGTTAAGTGTTGCACTTCGGTACCAACATCTTTTAACGATCGGCGAACAGAAGTGATTTTAGTTAAAGGAACCCTGAAAGTAGTTAAAAAATTAAACTTCTTTAAAACCAGTTTATGTACAAAATTAATACCTTAACAACTTGGATTCAGATGTAGCGATCGCACAGGCGACGAGATGTAAGGCAAAAATTATAAACGATAACCGCTTCATTTTTATAACCTTTTAGTGCACATACGTTCAAGTTTAACTCAAGTTGCTTACTGTGACTAATGGTAGCAAATTCATCAATAATTTTGTCACTATAAATAATCGTCACTTATCGCAATCGGTTAAACAAAACATCAGCTGACCGTGACAAACAAAAGTTGTGCCGGTCGTCCGTTCATTGGTCTATTTATCTGCGAAATGGCGGTGTTTTGAATTTGAACCAAAAAATGCGCTCAAGAATTATTATTATTTTTAAATATACTTCTAAGTAACCTACGTTGTTTGAATTTTAGAGGAATTATTTTCGTCAATAGAGGTTTTTTATTGTGATGAGATAAGATTTGATTATGCAAAAAAAAACATTAATGCCCTTTAGTTTACTGCGCATCCCAAGGTTACGGACCCAAACTTTGCTACGAGAACAGATTTAGAATAAAAATTCGAATTATCATTATTAGACAAGTTTACAAAATGAATAGACAGGTGTGGCCTTTGTCATGATCGTCTTGAAATCCTACACAATGGACCTATTTATCACAAATTTGAATGGTCTTCTATGCTGATAGTAGTTAAACTAAGGCGGTTCTGGCACAATTTTTAAAGACCAAATATAATTAATTGAACTATTAGGTAATTATATAATTATTATTATCTATATTATTATTATCCAAGTTTAACTGTTAAAATATCAAGTTGTATTAACATAATTGGTAGCTAACAATTTAAGTAACTAATTATTATACTTAAAAAATAATTTAAAAATTTTATGGGAATATAAACTGACCTAGTTTTTAAAAAAAGGTAAAATTGTATGATTACACATATCAAACTTTACTTGTTAAAATTATCAAGTTGTAATAAGCATAAGTTAAATCATTTTTTGTTTTAAATTAAAGCGACCACTTTAATCTTTGTTTTGAGAGAGTAAAATCCCACTTTTACCCTCAATTCAATAACAAACTAAATAAAAAATATCTGAACTTAAATAATTTTTCGCAATAATTGAAGATAATTTTGAAACTATTTACTGGTAAGTTAATATTATAAACATTATATTTTTAATTTGCGAAGAAATTTCTTGATTTAGCCGTCTTCGATATTAAAAATTTTACCGAAGTACATGTCCTCGATGTTCCCTCCCAGAATACGCGATTTTTGTATTTTTATTATTTTTTTAATAACTTTATTAAATTTTCTTTTAAATTGTACGATCAAATAGGGGCTTTTTAAACAGGTGGGAAGAGTATGATCACTCGGCCCCGGCATTTAAATATTTTCTAATTTTTTTTTATGCTCAATTTGAATTCCAGATTGAGCAGGGGGCCTAGCGCGGCCCTAGTTTGATATGGGCGCCCCACCAAAGCCCCCTGAGTTGTGATAGATTAAAAGTAATCCCGAAACTGAAGTTTTTAAACCAGAAATCACGGGATAATTTTTCTTCTCAATAAAGAAATAATTCAAAAATATTTTAATAGCCGCATCCATAATGTTTAAATAATAAATGGAATTTGTTGGTATTTATCCGAATAAATTAGCTACGCCCCGGTACTACAGACAACGATAGCTCCGAGAATAAAAAACAATAAGGTCTAGTAGATTTTAAAATTGCGGATGCAGATTAAGATCATGGTTCTTGGCGCTCAGATGTCCAGTTTTCACTTACTCATTGAACTTCATGAAACCGAACAATTGTAATAGAAACAAGGTTAAAATAATTATAATCAACTTTAAAACAATTGAATTCTAACAGTTAGCGAACTTATCTAATCGTCTGAATTCTTCATAGATTTTTTTTTATATCTTTCAAAATAATTTTTTAAATTAAAAATTATGGATCTAGAAAGATAAGATCTTTGAACCAGTATGATTTGTAAAAACCTTCCTGAAGCCGCCCGAACTCGAAAATTACATGGGCTTTGAGCCGGGGATGAGGCATTTTCTCTGTCGGAAATTAAATATTTAATTTTTGAAAGCCAAAATTATTTTACAAAATTAAAATACAATATATTAAAATTTAAAAATCAACCAAATAATTAAACAGTAAAATTCGCGTTAGTTTTATTTCTGCACCCAGAATATGTTTATTTATTTTGCACAATCAAAATATTAAATATGAATTTAACAATTAAATTTTTTTAAATATATTAGGTGTAATATTTTGGGGGAGCTACAAATAATAATGACCGTTTTTCATGCTTTTCACTGGATTTAGTCAATTAATTTGGGGAGGGCTATGTCCCCCAGCCCCTCTCTAGTCGCGCCTATGGTCCTAGATCGCTCTAAGCCCACGCAATTCGTAAAAGCATCTTAAACAATTGAGTTTTTACGTGCAAAATGGAAACTGTAAAATTGATTAAAGGAAAAATTAATGTCAGTCTTCAATTTAATCGCTTCATTTTAATGAAGAGTAAAAATCTCGAAAACAAATAGTTCAATCGTTCAAAAATTTATTCGTTCATGAAATAATTATGACGAATATTTTTTCGATATTTTGTCAAAGTATTTTGCCAGCAAATTTTCCACAGTGGTGCGCACTGCGCACACATAATTTTGTTGCTTGGTAAATTTCCTCAACATATTTCCTAGCAACAATTCGACCAATTAATTTCCAAATAATTCAAATTTTGTGTGCACCCTATTTCAAAATGTAATAGGAATTTTCCAACAAAATTTAGTATTAATTATAAGTAAATTTTGATTAAAATCTGTTTTAAAAAATAATTTTGCGAATGGTCAGACCACATCAGATTTTTTTAAATTTAAAAAACAATTTTTAAAAAATATAATGTACAATTTATTTTAGTTGGACTAATATTTATTTATTTTTCATTAATTTGATAAAATAATGATTCCCACAGGCTGTATATTTTAGCAAAAAATTAATTTAATAAAAATATACAAATAAAACATAAAATTGCGTGTCCTTGCCAATTAAGTTACAATGTAAGTACATTATTTATTATTATATAACAAATAACACAAATACTGGCACACATACTTGTGACAAGTTTTTACTGCACAGAAATTGCTCGAGAGCGAAGTGCTCGTCATAATTTTTAAATTAAAGTAAATCCCCCGTTTTTAAAATAAACATGAAAAATCTTCAACGCACCGGATATCCTGCGCCTGAACGGAAGATATGTGAAAAACTGTAAAACGCAGTTAAAAATTTCCACAAAAACACATTTAGCCTTGAAATTTATATTTAAAAATGAATGAAATTTCAACTCCCAGCTTAGAAAATAGAACCAGGTTAAATAGCAAAAATTCGAAATTATCATTTGACCGCGCCGCAGTTACCTAGTCCGCCAAAAATACGCAATGGTGAATTGGCGAAAAAAAATGTTTAAAAATAGAAAACCCTTATTTGCTGTTCAATTATACCGGTGATAAATAGGTCCTGTCAAGATCCTATGATAAAAGCATGAAATCAAATTGAAAATCATAAAATCCACTTACAGGTGTTACCGAACACCTGTCAACCCTAAGCCCTCCCCACCTCGTGCAACAATTAAATTGCCACCAAAAAATTTAATAAAAACTATCGGGTTTATTAAATATGCAAGGAAGGCAGCCTCACCTAAGCGTAGTAATTCACATGCAACCACGAAGAAAATTTGTTAAAATAATGCAAAAATGTTACTCGAGCATGTAAGTTGAAAAATTAAGCGAATAAATCAACAATGAATTAGAAAAGGACGAAAATAGAATTAATTAGCATTTATAAATAATTAGATGTCACTATGAGAGAATAATTAAGTTTAAAGTTGGAATTAGAAAAAGTTGCAGTAGCAGTGGAATATTAAATTTGGTACTTATTCTTAAAAAGTTCAACGACTTTTTACATCATGGCCAAGGTTACTAAATTTAGATCCCAGATAAGCATTTTAAGCAGCCGAATTATAAATAAAAAAGCGGAGTGCCATTAGAAGCAATTAGAATTTTAAAAATAAGCGACAACTAATAAAACAATAAATCAAGTGGAAACAAACTCTTTATTGCCAATACCGGAGATATAATATTTGTACATGGTTTTTAAAATCTAACATTAAAGATATCTTTATTAGTATGGAAAATACTGTTTAGTCTGTTATTTATTTGGCAATGTACAACGCATTTCGGATTTCTTTTTGTATAAAAACAAAGCAGTACAAAATAGGCAATTATTATTTTGAATGATATGAACACATCTTTTTTTTTGCAAAAAAGTCAAGAGTGGCAATGTTAAGAGATGGCTTCAGAGATTCACCACAATATACATTTAAAAACAAACAATAAATCTACACCAGCCTAACGCAGCGACACATCTTTTCGAATATTTTACATTACTTTTGTAATCAACCTTTTAAACAGCTATTAGTACAATTTATAAGTTAAGACAATAAAGAAGAACACAAGAGAACAATAAAAAACCTTAAGTAGTTAATGTAACCTAGCACAAAAACTTCCTGCTTACAGGAATGTTAGTACATATCAAATGAAAGTAAATGCAATTTTTACTATAACGTTTTCTAATTATTAATCTAAAGTAAATAAAAAAACTAAAGTAGGTCACGATTAGCTTAAGCAACGATTTCGGCTTCGTTGGATTCCGCCTCTGCGGAAACCTCGTCCAATTTGGGCTTCTTTTCTGGCGAAACACCCTCGGCCGGCGTCAAGTCACTGATGTCTTTTCCGGAGGTCGATTTCCTCTTAATGGGGCATATGATCTCGGGCTCCTTCTCCTCCACCTCGTCAGATTCCTCCTTACCATTTTCGGCTTCGCACGAATCGCCGTTTTCCTTCTCGTCCTTTTTGTCTTCCACCACCTTCTTGTCCTCTTTGACAGGAGAGTCGACGACTTCCTTCTTCTTGGCGTCTACTTCGGCGACCACATCACTAAAAAATACAACACGACGTTAAATATTGCGAATTTTTTAATTTACGGGCAAAAATGAAGCCAAACGCTTTGGTGACATTTTTAACGGTTTTTCGCGGCATAAATTTGTCAAAATTCGAACGTAATGGCAACGAATTTGAACGAGAATAAATTAAACGGTAACGTAAACCGTAAATCCTTGAAGGAGTACAATCAACCGGTTGCTACAAAACCCACCACGTTAGCAAGCTTACCGGCTTTTTTCTACAAACACCACACCGGTAGCCATCTTGACAATATACCGCCAAAAACAAGAACGCCGATAAAGCGGACAATTTACAATAAACAAACAATAATTTTATGAAAAAACACTTACACAATGTCGTTTGCAACATCTGCCATTGTTGTAGTTATTGTTAGACAATAATTTCTCACAAAATTCAATGAAAATGCAGGAGTACAAGCTTAGCACGTACGAACACACTCAACAGACGCAGGTAATGTGAAAGAGACGTTCTGGAAGAGCGATGGAAGACGGAAGCTACTTTACTACGCTCTGATTGGTAACTTTTGCGCCAAATCAACACGAAAATACCCCGAGTACTTCCGGTGAGCCTCGTTTATTATTGAAGAATCGTGAGATCCTATTCTTTTTCCCGCTATTTACTACCCATATTAACAAAACAAACGCCGCTTTATTTAACGTACCTTTAAATTTACGTTCAAATCGTTCGAAGCGGAAATGCTCAAAAAAATTCGAGACCTTACGATTACAACTTTTTAATCGACTGTGGATGAATAAATAATCAAAAAATTAATTATTAATCGATCGATTATCGGCAATTACAATTATTATTGATGGATAAATTATAAATTTATTGATTCGATTCCGGTATGGGGTTGCATAAGTCAACTTTTAACGATTTTTTTCCTCCAAGTGCACGAGTCCACGTGCACTCGAACAAGTTCAAATTTCTTTTCTTATGCAATGCAATTTTACAGTTACAACTTTTCAAATGTATATTATTATTTCACAATTTAAGAGAAATCTTGTAATTTAGATTTATCTACTCGAACCGGAATGCTGACTTAACGATAGGTTAATTCAATTTTAAACAATCGGAAACGAAATCCTTCAAACTTCAACTGTGTGAAATAAAAATAAATTTGTTAGTACTGTCATTTAACACCCCTAATCCTCCCTAATCCTAATGCAAATACCCCAGCCGGTTAATTGTAAGATCACGGAAGTAGGTAGTCCCCATGTACATGATAATCATTGTATCGAAGGTCTTTGTAGGTGTAAAAACAATTTATATACAATTTTAGTTTATTAGATAATATAATAAGCAGTGGCGTAGCAAAGTTTTAAGGGCGGAGAGGGCAGCTTTTTTGTTTTAGGGAAAATCCATTGTTCAACATTCCTATATTTTTTAAAAGCTTCTTGGTGCTCCTTTGTAAATTTTTTGAAATTATAAGGGCCAAGATTATCAGTCAAATTAAAAAAATAATGAGGTAATTCAAAATAATCATATATTTCGTATTTTCCAGGGTCAGTGTTAGGAGCAAGCAATTTTACAAATTGTCAATTAATTGAAATAAAAAATCTGATTAAATCCCATTAAGACACTCTTGGGCTTGGGGCCCTAAGGTATTTTTTGGCCACCTAAAGGGGCGGAGAAAGGCAAAGTCCCCACGAGCGCCGCAGGCGGGAAAATTTGAGTTTTCAAGGTCAACAGGGTCTAAACGTTAGATATTTTTGAAGGTATTATTGTAATACAAAAGTAGCAACAAAATCCGAATGAAATTTTTATCAAATATTAAATGCTTTCCATAGCTAGGGAAACGGAATTAAATAAGCCTTAACTCATAATTTTAATAGTAATTTTTCAAGCAGGCTTCCCCCCCCTTAATCCGCCACTGACTCAGGGTTATATAGCTAGGCAAGTGCGGCTCGAAGGCCGCACTACCTGGATAATAAAGTTGGACGCCAATCTAGTTTAGATTTGTTTAGAACATTAGAGTTCAGAGGTCAACTAATTTCCAATTATTTAAAATTTTAAGATTTAGTCGGTTTTTTAATAATAATTTCAAATAAGCAAAGTTTTGGCTCAGACAGGATAATTTCAACTTGACTATTTACTTTTGTAGATTGACAAAAATGTTTTTTTGTCATTCTCATTAAACAAAGTTATATGTTATCTACTTAATTATACTTTTTATTATAGTTATCATTATTTATTCGTTTATTTACTTATGATATTGTTTTTATAATAAATAATTTTTTATTTTGCCATACCTCTCCCGAAAAAGATCCCATTGAAGTCCTTGACACTGACCCGTCACTTTTCCGTAATCTGCCAATAATTGTTTATTTTGGTAACTTAAAATGAAAAACAGCTTTTGTCTACTAGAAGTATTAAGTGGGATTGAAAGGGCCGATCTAGCTTACTCCTGGGGGCCCGGGATGCTGTAGCGCCCAGCACCCCTGGCCAGTCCGCCACTGGGTATAAATTTTCAAGTAAGAAAATGAAATTTTTGTTAAATGGCCGAATAAAAAGTTCAAAGTAATGTGGAGATAAATGAGATGAGTAATACAGGAAATTGAAGATCTTTTAGGATACGCCCCTTTTAGGTTGGTATATACGAAAAACCAATCATAGCGTGACAGGCTGCAGTTTTACAGAATTAAATGCTAGAGAACTTCTTCGCCTTCGTTCCAGTCGTGTGCAGTTGCATACAATTAATTTAATATTTACCTTATAATTATTATTTAGAAATAATTTCGAATTTTAAATACTAAAATTAGTGAGTTAAATTATTTGGAGAACTTGCTTGGGTTACCGTAATAAAACTGCTTATTGCATCTTATCATCAAGCTATTGTTACATTATCACTTTTGTTTTTATCGTAGTTTAATTGATAATATATAATTATTACATTTTTACCATCAATAATGAACTGGCAGATAATAATATTATCTGATCGACTGCAACTGTTTATTCAAATACTACTGGGGGGGGGGGGGGGGATCGCTGGCAGAAATTTGGTATACAAGATATTCAGGAAAATTATGATATTATGAAATACCTTTTGGTGGACTTTTTATTCTCCCCCCCCCCCCAGACTCTTTTGTTTAAAACTTTATGATTGGTATCATCCAATTACAGATATTAAAGGACGCGAGAAAATATTAGGAACACAAGCAAAATATTGGAATGCACAGATGAACATTTGGAGATCAATTTATTATCTAAGTGCTGCCGAAGACCGGACAACCACCTCAATCATAGTCTACAAGAATGCATTACTGGCCAATAATTATAAAAATTAAAAAGTCTGAGTTATGTTCTTTGTTTGTTATCCAAATCAACATCGGAAGTCTCAACGATTTGAAATATCACATGGCAGATTATTTTTTTACAATGCAGAGTATAAGCCCATTTTTTAAACGATAAAGTCTCTAAAATTTAAAAAACCTCTTGAGGTTTCTCTATGGTGCTCCCATTTATTATTATAACAATTTGTGTAATGTAGGGCTATTCTCTGGGTGCTCTGCAGTCTACACGGTCTCTCAGACCTATTGGGGTCCCAGATTCAATGTTGCATCAGATGTTTAGAAGTTCCAGATGCAGAAATTTATTTTTGGGTTTTTAAAAGAATGGACAAATGTTTTTTTTAGTAAATTTAGAGAAACTTGAGGAAGTTTGACCACATTGCTGAGGAATATTCTATACTGAAGTATTGGCCATATTGCCCAAATCTTAGCTCCTTCTAAATTCTTCAAATGTACGGGAGTACATTCCTCCGCTGAAATTTTTAAGAAAATATTCTGCACTGAACCAAAATCTGTCATTATATACAATGAAAATTCAATGGAAGTTACATTAAATCAATGAAATTTCAATAAACTAAAATTCAGTATATTTATGCGAATAATTTCATAGTATTAATGAAAGAAATTCATTATTTTTATGAAGAGTTCATTATATTTATGAATTTTTTTTTGTTTTAATAAATTCCTTTATTGTATTTATGAAAGGATTTTAAATGAGTTCATTGGTTGAAATTTTTAAATTTCTTTTTCATCTTTTTCATTTGTTTTGGAATGTCCACAATAAATTAACTTGTCCTTTTGTTTGTCTAAAAACTCGAAAACGGATGATTCTGAAGGTTCTATTGCGAATTACAAGGCGAATCTTGTTATTATCAACTCTTCGTGGATGAAATAATAGATCCCATTACTACCAGTACAGCAGCTCCTGGTCTCGACAGCAGACCATCCAAACCGCGCCGTAGACAGGACTCAAGATTAATTGAGTCTAAATTTGTACTTGAACTAAACTAGAACTGTACTTTTCAAGTTATAGATGATTTTTTCTTTCCCAAAAGCTAAAGTCCTTTTCCTTTTCCTTTTACCGAGTAAATTCCGCCTCAATACTATAGCTAGCTCAATACCCACAGAAACAATCAAGGGTTAATTCTTTCATTCAGCTGTTTTAATTTGCTGAAAAAAAAACAATTGCTGTTACATATGTAGTTGACAACCGAATGACATAAAGTCATTTTTTACGTTGGAAAAAAAAACAATTGCTTCCCCAAAAAAGTGAATATTTGAGTTTGATAATTACTTACTTTACGCACTTTTCGTCACCGAAAATAGGGATGGTAAAATAGAACTTACCGCACTGCAATGAGCAAAAGCTTATTTAGAGCTTATCTCTAAAATAATTAGAGTATTCATTACCTATATAGCACAGTATGCGGTGTTGTGATGCTGTATCGTAAATTTAGGAAAATATTACATTTTCAAAACGATTAAATATTTTGTAACATCCTATGCTACATAAAAATTTAAATACACAAGTAGCACTGGTAGCGTCATCTAACAAATTACTTGGGAAGTGCGCGATTGACTTGGAAATTCGTCCCATACCAATTTTCAAGTGAAGTGAAAACCTGGGCAATTGGGAGCCATTTTATAAAATCTCGTCTCGCGACGAAATTTGTAATTTAGTTTTAAATTTTTAAATTTGTTTAAGTAAGGCTGTGAAACGAAGTTTAGTGCATGCGTGGGGCGCGACTGATAGAGTGAAAAGTAAATAAAAAAATAGACAATGTATTTGGACGATTTGTGTTGACATAGGACGTCGACGATTTTACACTTGTGTCCTTCGTTCACGTCCAAAATTAAAAAGTGTACTTTAGTTGCTTCAGGCAGTCGAGGGTATATTATTTACCTGAAGCCCTGGAAGGTTTAAAAGTTCACACCATGGGCAATAATGCCGCAACGGCCAACAAAAAAGTAGACTCTGCTGAAAGTGTTAAAGAATTTCTTGATCAAGCCAAGGAAGATTTCGAAGAAAAATGGAAAAAGAATCCCACCAACACGGCGGCGTTGGACGACTTCGACAGGATCAAAACATTGGGAACGGGTTCGTTCGGTAGGGTTATGATAGTGCAACACAAGCCCACTAAGGAATATTATGCAATGAAAATTCTTGACAAACAGAAAGTTGTTAAATTAAAACAAGTCGAACACACGTTAAACGAAAAGCGTATTTTACAAGCAATCAGTTTTCCATTTCTTGTCAGTCTAAGGTTTCATTTTAAGGACAATTCGAACCTCTACATGGTGTTGGAGTATGTGCCAGGCGGTGAGATGTTTTCACATCTCAGAAAGGTCGGTCGCTTTTCTGAACCGCATTCACGATTTTACGCCGCTCAAATTGTACTGGCGTTCGAATATCTTCATTATTTAGATCTGATTTATCGCGATCTTAAGCCTGAAAATTTACTCATCGATTCGCAAGGCTATCTTAAGGTCACCGACTTTGGTTTCGCTAAGCGAGTTAAGGGTCGCACTTGGACGCTGTGCGGTACACCCGAATACTTGGCACCCGAAATCATTCTTAGCAAGGGTTACAATAAGGCTGTCGATTGGTGGGCACTGGGTGTTCTCGTCTACGAAATGGCCGCAGGTTATCCACCCTTCTTTGCCGATCAACCTATTCAAATTTATGAAAAAATTGTGTCGGGCAAAGTTAGATTTCCATCTCACTTTGGTTCCGATCTCAAAGATCTACTGCGTAATTTATTGCAAGTCGACTTGACCAAACGCTACGGTAACTTGAAAGCAGGAGTAAACGACATTAAGGGTCACAAATGGTTCGCATCTACCGACTGGATTGCGGTGTTCCAGAAGAAAATCGAGGCGCCTTTTATTCCCAGATGCAAGGGTCCGGGAGACACTAGTAATTTCGACGATTATGAAGAAGAACAGCTGCGTATATCGTCGACAGAAAAGTGTGCTAAGGAATTTGCCGAATTTTGAACGTCCCCATCATGTGAGTGTAAGTAGACTTACCGTTTAACAATTTTTTGGCTATCGAGAGACAGCCAACACCGGCTCTTCCAAATATCTGCCTCTTTGCTTGCACCACGGTAGGACTAACCTGCATTACATTTTTTATCGTTGTTTCAAATACATTTTATTGCCTACTTTTATTTTGCTGCAATATGTCAGACAAACATTTGATTCAGTGATCACTTGATTTTTTATAATTTTATTTATACCAAGGACGTTTCAGAAATTTAAAACAATTGTCTTTATTTTAATTTAATTACCTACCTGTAATTACATCGAAAGTATTCTTTTATTGTTTATTATAAGAATTTGGACTAGCTACTTTTTGTTTATAAATTTGAAGAATACTAGAATAAAAACTAGGACTCGGGGATTCCCAAACTCTATTTTTGATTTGGAAAACTAGCGATTATTTAATTTTTTTTGATGTTCTGAAAATAAATTATGTAAAAGTGGAATTACTCAATTTAGCACTGGACGTTGCCTGTTCACTGGAACTGGTCAACAAATAAGCTTGTTATCCTTGGATAGATTGCTTGGCTCGAAGGAGTTCTTAATAAAAAAATATATCAGTATATTTAGGATATTATTAAAGATATTCATGTGATAGACCTTTCCTGCGCGTTTCAAATTAAAGGAATCTAAATAAAATCGCTTCTATTATTGTATTGTGTGTATTTTATCGCTATCATCAGACTGCAATTTGCACGAAATCGGATAGTGCTAAAATATATTATAATGCATCGTGGGAAGTGGTTTTATTTAGATTAATTTTACTATTAAAGGATTTAATAAGGACACCATACCTTTTAAGCTAAGTAAGATTTTTTGTACAATACAGAGGTTAAATAGGATTAAATCTTATATTAAAATTGGGAACGCCCCGACTTTTTAAAAGGACTAATCACCTTGATCAGGAAAAAATGTCAAATGTTTCATTTGAAATAGACACTAAACATCTACCTGTTGGCCTCAGGTAACAATACAAATGGCCTAAATGCTATATTTTGAAAATATAATAAAAGCGGTAAATTATATTAGAGTTTGAAATTCTTTTTTTGCTTCTCTGATAGGGCAAACCGAAGGTTACTAGTTTAGAGCAAAATAAACCTACAAAAAGTTGCAATTCTAGCCCCTTTGTTTAGATTTAAACACAATTTTCATTTTATGACATAACAAACTTATGCACTTAGGTCTTCAAATGGTAATTGATGAAGGTGCTAACAACAGTTAACATCAATTTAATGAACTAAAGTGAATAAAATACTAGTTTTATGAAACTTGTTTTGAAACCACTATTGCAATATTTTTATATTGCAAAAAATCTTGTCGCCTTCACTTAGCTATTGGCTATCCCCTATCATTCAGTTATTTTGGACAAATTGACACTTACTTTTTATTATTAATTCAAGTTTAGTCTTTAAAATATGATTTTCACACACTAAAGAAATAAGAATTTACATCTAAAAGTAGCTCGAGAATCATAATTAATTATTACATTTTCTATTTCGTGAAAGAGTAGTTAAGCTAAAGCTACTCAACTTATGTACTAACGTCATGAAGCCATCACGTGTAGGAAGGGCATTATCATTAATGTGGTTGCATAATTTACTGTGAATTACTTGAAATAGTCGAGATTTCGCTTTGTTGTCGTGCAAAGGTTGAAGGAAGCATTCGCTTGAAATAATTAATTTATTTAATTAGTTTGGAAGCTGGGTCGCTTCTGAATTTTTGACAGAAACACCGCTTTTAATTTTGGATTTGTACAGAAATGCTGTTCCTGTTTGCGTAAAAATTGACGAGACAGAAATCGAAAAGTTCAGGATGTAGCTAATTATAGGCGCACGTGTACTTATTTAAAGTTCATAGAATTATAGTTAAGTGTACCTACTTGAAATACTATTGAGATGTGATTGTAGACGTGGTCTTACATATTGTAGCAGCACCACAAAAACAAATCGTCCAGGATCGTATTCAGAATTATCATCTACCTCCTTGGTTCTTTTCTTGCTAATTTTTCAATTGGAAAACTGCTGTGCAGAAATAGAAAATAGGTTCTATTGAAGGAGAAAATTCTCCTTAGGATTCGCCACGTTGGAGTGGACCGAATTGAATTAAAATATTTTGTGTAACTAAACCAGTAGGTATACGTACACACTAAATTTATGCAAGGCTTTTGTTATAGTAGAATAATTTTAGAAGGGCTTATTAAATATTATTATTTCATTTAATTCCATATAATTTGAGATTATTACGTGCATTATCAAAATCGCATCAAACTGTGTTCATTTTATGTAGTTACCCGTACATTACGTTTAATTACGGTAATTACTTTCAATCTCCCAATTTTCCTCTTCTTGATAACATTATTTTTAAATGAAAACTTCCCCAGCCACGTAAATGGTGGTTTTCAAACCTGCGAGCGTTGGATTCCCAACCCCCTTGTTTTTTAATTTTAGTAAATTTGAAAGTGGATACAACGGGCACTTTCGCGTTTTCCCCAAGGTTCTGGATAAATTATTTTTCTTAAATAATCCCTAAAAATCCTAAAAATAAAAAAAAATCAAAAACGTAATATTATTTTTTTACTAACTATTGGACAATTGGAGGAAAAATGCAAATCTTACCGAAGGAAACTTTAGGGCTCATAGTTATTTGCCGAAAGCCATGCAAACTTCGATAACTTCCTATTTTTACAAGAAGTTGAATTTTCATACTGTGATTGAAGATTCAAGCCTTGGAAATAAAACTCGTTTTTGAGTCATAGGAGCCATTAGATGTTTCGTACGACTTGGAATTCCTCAGTCTTACATAATAATCATTTACATATCTAGAAGCAGAGTTGTTAATCTTAAAAGTACTTAAACAATCACGTCGCTATTTTGACAGGTTTTGCTATTTCTTAGTCTTGTAGTTTATATTCTAACCGCGTGCGGGCTGAAATTGTATCCTGCAAGCTCTTGCGGACCAAAGCGCACAAATCCAGGACCTTTTCTAATTTTAGAAGGATAGCGTAGAATACTATTTTAAATTCCTTTCATTTTGTGGTACATAGTGACGCAGACTGTGTAAATTCCGATTTTGACAGCGCCAGGCGGTAAAGAGACCGCTTTATTCTTATAAAATTTGAGAACCACTGACAACAATACGGCGTTTGTATAGCAAAGTTTATATCTCTATTGAATGGACGTTTAACTAAATGTAAATTTCAACAGATGTAAGTTACGGAAATCTTCTTGACAGGAGCCTTTCACTCAAATATTTGATATTCTATTATCAATTTCCATCTTGAGGAATCTCTCAAGGATTAATTATGTCTAGCAAAAAAATACATTCGCAAAGTAAACCTCCATCCAACTTTTCTGTGGCAGATTTCCAATTTTTTTCTAATATCTCAATGGCGAGATAAAACAGACTAAAACGAAGCTTCAGTTTTATTTTATTTCGGATCATAAAATTGATATATGCCGGTCAAGTTTCACCAACTTTGCACACTGCACATCCGCTAAATGCCGAGCAATGGGAAGATTCGAGTTTACTTTCGCACGTCTTTTGTTTTTGTTTTGGAGATCCATTCATTAGCTTTCTGTCGAAAATAGCCATATCATGCTTTCAATTTGTGCCAGAAGCTTTTAGGGTTTGCTTTGTAGATTTTGTGTCGGTGACGCCGAGCTAGTTTTTCTTATATACTTTTCTGTTCCAAAATAAAGGATGGAACTGTTGAATGTCGTTGTGTGGTTGCTTATCAAGTTTGGGGAGCCCTACATGGTCGTAACCCTTATCCGCGAGCATCCTGGAACGTGAACGCTTCTGTATTTTTGTAAATTTGAAAAGATAAAACGTGAGTAACCTACGCGTTAAGGCGTATTTGAAGTAATTGCCAAACAGACCATGGATAAACCGATGGTTGCTATTAGAAATACATTTACCGATATTAATAATCACGTTGACACAGTTTACGTAATATTTTATATTGGAATTTATTAAAACTACATTTCGCCATGAAATAGTTTTAGAAAAACAAGTCCACAGTAGAAAGGTTAGAAAATAAACAATTAAATAAAAATTATCAACTTTTGATGTAATTACTACTTAAAAATGTCCTTACATACGCGTTATTAATTACGCTCTCATTATTATTAAATACTGATAAAGAACAGTAACGATTTTGCTATTATTAGTATTTTAAATGCTGCAATTTCATCATCGCATCGAAAAGATTTCTGAACCGTTCGTTTGGGATGCAAATAATAAGTAATAAAATTATAAAAAGTTTTAATAATAAATTGTTTGTCGCCTTATCATTATTTAAAAAGTAATTTGAACAACTGGATTACGATGTGGTTTTATTTAAATATACATTTTTGAGTGCAATAGATAAAATATAAGAGAAACTTGAGGAAGGCGAAACAATGCCCATTTTATTATTGTACATATTGTAAATGAATTATTTTTTATTTATAAGTCGTAGAGTTTTTAGTAAATTTAGTTTTTATTAATTAGGTGCAGTAAAGTCCTGTCTTGAGCTGTGAATGTGCATAATCATAGCCACTCTCCATAATGTGTCCCACAAAACCATAAAAGACAATAGTAATACGAATTTTTCGCTTTGGGCTTTTATAAATATCAAATTAATAATAAAAAAGTGTAACAAATTGTTAACAAGTTGTGATGCTTTGCTTTCTTTTTCTCGCGAGGAAAATGGAAAAAAATTGTCTACTTATCAAGAAGCTCTATCTAAATTTATCTATATATATTTGTAAATAAAGTGTAACGGTTTTTATAACAAAAATCAATTGATTGATATAAAATTTAGATAAAATGTGTAAAGTAGTCGATATTGTGGAGTGCATATTTTCGATATATTATGTAATACCTAATTGTTTTATTTTATGTATATTTTTTCTTTTACTACTATTTTTAAGTTACCGAAAGCACTTGCAAGAACTATCACAGCGTGCGGTGTTGAGGCAAACAATTGGCAAACATTGGCGCAGTCGGCCACACAAACTTGCATGCATAGACTCTTTCATGGTGGTTTTAGCCTTTTACTTTTACAATTTTAAAGTTATAAATCATCACAACTGTTTAATGATTTGAAAAAGCGATGGAACGATGCGATTTCATCCGTTTTAATTTTATTTTTATCGTGTAATCGCCATTAATTGTATGAATATTTTATCCCATGTGCTTAGTTGTTGATTTTTTGTTATACTATATTTACCCAAAAATTGTTAAGAAAATCTTATTGTTGTAATCGGTGATTAAGTATTGTTTGTACTTGTTTTATTGTAGAATTTAAGACGATGACAAACTCAATCTATTTGTAATTTTAAAAAACCATTACTTGTTTTATTGAAATTTTATTTGTTACATCAAAAAATGTGATTCTATATTTAAATTATCTCTAGATCTGAAGGTTTCTAAAAATAATTAGAACGCTGCCGAGATTTTTCATTTTTGAGGAGCACCTGAACGAAAAATATAAAACCAAATATCGGGTCACATTTTTGGTTAAAGGAGCACAATCGTTACGTATTGACAGTTGAAATCTTTTATTCTTCGTAATATTGAAGATTTGTCTGTTTTTCCAATTTTATAAGCACGAACAAAAATTTTCATAGTTTTAACTTATTTATTTGGAACATCTTGTATATGAGCGCGTGTGCTAGAGGGGCGATGCGTAAAACCAAAAACTGTTAAGCTTGAACTTAACCTCAATATTTAATCGGGTGTAAGGGTCTGAACACCACCACTGGGTCGCTACGATGGAGAGCACGCTCTCTCCTTGCACACAAAAATGTAAACCAGAAATTTTCTTGTATTCTAATACGTAAACAGATTTGTAATTGTAGCAAAATAACCGAATGCGAATTATTACTACTTTAATTTTTAAAATCTAAATTTAAAATTTGGCAGTGGTGCACAATTTAGTGGGTCAAATTTTTTCCTCTTACACTGAATATTTAAAAGCTGAAAAATATTTTCGAGTTTGTTACAAAATGAAAATGTAATCAATTTTGTATGCATAAACTATTTTTAGATCAAAAACAAAAGCGTGTTCGAAACTTATTAGTAGGTTGACTGACATTTTTATTTAATGATAACAACAACTGGATTAAAAGCGATCGAGAATCTCTGTACCAAATAATTTACAAATTTTTTTGTATAGATGAAAGTTCGTTTCAGTTTTAATGCAGTTTATTTATTTCAATTTTTGAGCGTTTCGTGAAACGGCTAAATATCGTCAAGCAATAGTTAAATTTTGTTAGGTGAATCCCCTCAGGTAAAACTAACACCCATCATTTAAATTAATATACTTAACAATCTTTCGAGATTATGATAAATTAATATTTATTTGTTAGTACGTAAGAAGTCTCTTTAGAAACACCACTGTGTATAGTAAAAAAAAGAATATGTGTAGATCCAACTAGAGAAGAAATGGGCAGATATATACATAATATATCATTGTTGTACATATTATTTATAAATATAATGATGTAATGGCTTTTTCTCGATGTGTGTATTTACGTATGAATGAACATTCGGTGATTCTGTTTTACCAATATATGTTCATGTCAGTTAATAAGTCTTAGAATTTGAATGCAGCTGCTTTAAGTAGTGGAATACATAAGTGTCATTCATTCGCACTCCCAAGTAATAATTCGTTAGTTTATCATGGTATTTTATTACAAAAGTGCGGGAAGACACTTGATTGTTACTTTTTTTGCTTCATTCGATTGTTTCGACCACCGACTCCAGCGTGAGGAAATCTTCGGCCGGGGGACTTCCCCCGAATAGCACATAGTTACGCCGCACTCCGAGATGGTTGTGGATTCAATTCCGAGACGAAAAGTAAAAGTTCCGATGTCTTCCCGTACGAAAGTATGTATTTGTGCTTTACATTTCTGGAATTGGATATAATGCGTTGTATTATAAAGTTTATTATATATTTTACCTTAGGTAGGCCTTACTTGTGAAGTTCGTATGACATACATACATTGTAAAACAAACTAGTACGGGTAGTACATAAATAATTACATTTCTGAATGTTATTTCTTCTTAGTGATGTTATACGAACATCGCTATCCGGATTTAGTCAATTAGGTATAGTCAGTCATTGCGTTTATGTAATCACATGTTTTGCAGCAACTGTGTATTTTTCTGTTTGTTGTATTTTGTTATTTGTATAGTATTATGTCCTCTACTAATATAAAATCATGTATTTCAAAAAGAGAAACGTCATTTTAGTGCAGTTCTTTGCGAAACAGTTTTCAAATGTTGTTTTAAACAATTAAAAAAATAAATAAAAAGATTATCCTAGAATTTGTGTAGAGTTTCTTTTCATCCAATATCGGCATTAAGAAAAGGAAGCGCCTTCAATGGAGCTTGGTTTTCAATACACTCCACTTGTTAAAATATTTCACTGAAGTTTGATACTCCAATAAGGTAAGTAGGTTGAAAATTTATTGAACGTAATATAAGCGATATAACCTCAGATAATGGAAATATTTTTAGCATTTAGTTCAACGTGTGTCAATTTATCAATTCTCTATTTATATATTAACATGTTTATTTATGCTAGTGTTACAGGGTGAAATTATTTGTAGGATTTACATTAAAAATCGAAGCCGGGCCATCGACTTGCCGAATGGTCGTGCAAGCGTCGAATTCGGATAGGTCAAGCCAAAACGGCCAAGGACGAGAAAACAAACGTTTATTTTTTCTAATAAATCTTATTCGAAAACCTGCTACTCGTAATTCTAACTTTTGGCAAGCGATAGTGCACGAGAATTAAAATTTATTGATTTTGGCTAATACAAAGCCGAACTTAATTTTTGGACTTATTTTTTCTTTACTAAATCGCAAAGATACGATGGAAAAGCCTTCTTCAAAGTTATTTTTCAAGCTACGACTATTAAAATAGTAAGTGGGATACTGTGATACAAATAAGTCAAGCATATCGTTATTAATTCTCGCTTGAATATTTTAATGATATAAATAACTTGAAATCACACTTCTTAAAATATGTACGCAATAGTCAACTTATAAAATTAAAAATAACAGAAATTCCGTATTTTTAGGCCAACAAAAAATTCGAAAACGTTTCATTTTCAAAAAACTGCAACAGAATCCATTTTTAGAGGAAACGACAATTACCCTAAAAATAGTGCAAAGATAATACATCAAAAACCTACGTCTGAAAGTCAAGGTTTCACGTTTTGTTTATACATTTTCGGCCCGCTTCCTTAGGATATAAAACGTTTAATGTTAATTTAAGCAAAATTAATTCTTAACAAAATGAAAATTAGGCGGGAAATGACGCGCGGAAGTCGAAACCCCCGCATTTAATGGCTTGTTTTGCGAAAAAAGTGAGGACGTCGCGATGCTTCACACTATTGGCGACGTGTATGGCTATTTCTGCACTTGAAGTTATTAGCTGACTTACGATCAGTCGCAGCCATCGATCTGTTCAATTGGAGCGAAGCAATCTGCGTATTTTAATACAGAAGTTTAACTGCCAAACCAGTCTTCTTCATTAGTCATCTGCAGACAGATGGTGCCAAGCCAATTCAGGAGGACCGGCAGTTTTACATGTCCTCAGAAGTGCGGAGAGCAATAGGAAAGTTTCTACAGTTGTGGTTTATGCTAACGACAGGTTAGATATTATTTTGATCAAATTACGTTAATTTAGATTTTGTTAGGATTTCTACTGTTAGTTCTTACTGTTTGACAATAGGGGATCAAAGTTGGACTTGAGGTCACAGCAGTTTATCCGGCGTAATTAGGAATAGATCTGTGGGATCCCGTTTTCTAATCCGCCAGTGTATTCTTTGATGAAAGCTCTTGGGCAATGTCATCATTTTTCTATAAATTAAAGAATTCAGAAGTGTTTTTCTAGAAAAAAAAGAACAAAGGGAATAATTCCGTTTTCATAATAAAAAAGGAGGAAAATAGTATTTTTTGAGTACAGTTAGCCCTGTGTCAGAGCGATCAACTACTGAAATCACAGTACTAGGTTCGATTCCAGGTAAACTATGCAAATTAAAAGCCAATGCTTTAAATTTAATAAAAAAGCTAGAGAGAATGAGATAAGAGACATTGTGTCTATAAGGACAATGTGTAGGATTGGACAATAATCACCCTAAACAACAAATATAAGAAAATAACAAAAGTTGAGGTAAATAGGAAGGAACCAGCTCACTTGATAAAAAATTCCTTATTATTCGACAGATATCTAAAGGCACAGGTCTACAAAGGCTGAAATCTCTGTTTTTAAGTGTAATTAAAATAAAATATCTTCGGGTTCTGGTAATCTTCTAGCTCATTTTTTATTTAGGAGCTTGCTTCGGATTCCCCGAATTTTCCTTTACAGCGGTCTTCTGTCCTGGAAAAACTACACAAGCAAAAAAAACGAGTTTTTCGTTAACTGGGATTTCCCTTTACTTGTACAACAGCAAGTTTTTAAGCACTCTGGGATGGATGGAGATTTTGGACTATACCCCAATGGATAAGGAAGGCATAAAAGAAAGAGGGAAAGAATTTGGGAAGTTTAAGAACATTAAAAAGTCTGAATCAGAGAAAAGAGGAAAATTCTACACTAAAAATATGAGATTTCATTAACTTTTCGTTTAAAAGTTAGTTGAAAAATAATAGATTTTCCAGAAGCAAATTAGTAAACATTTTTAAAATTCCTAATGCTGCAACTTTCTAGACATTAACTATTCTAAAAGTGGAAGTACTGTTCGAGTATTCAGTGAACCCTATGTAAATTTTGAAGTATTTTAAAAATACATCTTTTTCAAGTTTGAATAACCTACGAGAAAGTAGAAAGAAATTTTATTTTATGTCTCTTCTTTCCTCTCTTGTTTGACAAACAAGTGGTCTTATCTCGGTTGTTTACCATTAACTATCAATTTCGGTTCTATTACAAAACACTTGTTTTGAGAAGAGCTCCATCATTTGAAAAGAGGAGACTATCCTGTTGTTGCACATCAACGCACATAGTTATCCTGTTAGCGGATATGTTCCTCGAGAGGAAGAAGATTGCCGAATGACATTCTATAATGTGTAATTTCTATGGAAAGTTTGCTGTTAGCTCAACTGCTCAGGTGAAAGTACCAGGTTCTAAAACTACTGAATTTCAAAAAGTATTTGGAGTAAGCTGTAAGCACAATTTTAAGTATCCTGGCTGTTTCTTTCAATCAAACCAAATATATGCTAACAAGTTCTTCAGGATGAATTTACCAATTGCTCGAGCTGTTAAATTAATTTTAATTTGTTTGGCAGAACTGATGTTTATTTGATTAAATGATTGTACGTGCTTGAATTGTTTAATATCGCACTTCTAGATTGTGATAACTTATCTTAATTAGCACTTTCACACGTCTGCACCCTTGCACCAGTCTCAACTCTCAAGAGCATAAGATAACTTTGAAAATCCAGTAGTTTTCTGCTGTGATTCATTTTTGGCTGATTGTTTTCTGTTTAAAAATCATTTAAAGTTTACAGCTTACAGTACGCGGCATCGCCCGGGTTTCGTTTCTAGGCATTTACATTTTTAAATACTTATTCAAGAATAAAATTATACAAAATTCTTAATTCTACTCTAGAAGGAATATGGAAGGATTGAAATACTAATATATTGAATTATGCTTCTAATATAATGCTTAGTATTGTTATATATAGTGTAATACATTTATTATACATAATACACCGCATGTGTAGTGGGGAAGCTTGTTTAGCTTTGAATCATAATTAAATTATTAGATAGAAATACACATTTCAAGTAGCTTTAAAAAGTGAAATATAATAATATACTATTAAAATTCTACAACAACACCCAACACCAGGGATGATCAGGGGCGGACTGGGATATTTTTTTACTATTGGTTAATTTTAAAATGTAAGTTTTACTGATCTTTATGGCCAGTCCGCCCCTGCGGATGACATGCACATAATAGAAAAGTAGCATTTAGGTGTTTATCGGCGTCAGTGGTAAGTATTCATTATATTATGTGTAATTAGCCAAACAATATTGTTAATTTTAGTTAAAGAACACTCTGAAGTCGTTTAAAAATTTTATTTAATTAAAATAAAATCGTGCAGCTGTACAATTAACACATTTATTTAATTTCATTACACAGGATGATTAACAAAAACAGTTTAGATTTTATGATAGTTAATTAAATTATTTAGTTTAGGTCGTAATTTTAATAATAATTATCAATTTAACTTACATTAGCTTACACTAAAGATAATTAATATTCAAAAAGCCATGACAATATATAAATTTATTGTGAAATACACAAAATCATTAAATTTAATTAGAGGATTCTTGTCTATAAATTCGATTATAATATTATTTGTATTTGAAATTATCCAATAATGAATAATATGTAATTCCAATTTGTTATCATCTTGTATAACAACAAATAATAAAGTTAGTAATTAGTGCCTTATAATTATTAGTCATTTACTATGGGATGGTAGCTTTTTTTATTTATTTTTTATGTTGTTAATTTTTGTCTCTATTTTACAGAATTAAATTATTATTTTCAGTTTTACAATCTACGGTCAAGTTACAAGAAGTAGCGAGATGCATAATTATTACCCAACTTAAACAATTAAATCAAAATTTAATTAGGAACTTTAAAGAGTATTAAAGAATAGATAATCTCGTTTTGTGAAAGGGTGGTCGTGCAGAGCACTTTATGCTTCTTCTTCACTTCGGCGTCGTCGGCCTGGTCCTCCAGCGAAATTTGCAGCTGCAAGACCCATCAAGTGCTTTGCGGCCTGAGAACCGGAAAATCCACGGCCCAAACCCAAATCTAATCCTCGTTTTGAACTAAAACATTTAAAATTGTTAATAAAAATATAATCAAAATATTAATTAAAACAATTTTTATTTTACTTCCGCTACTCGCAAATTATTTGTGCTTTAATTCGTATTTCACCTTCCAGGCCTAAAATTCAAAATATAAAAATTCTAGTAGTAATATAAAAAAATTTTATAAAGAAGATCCAACAACAATGTCCGGAGAAATCTTTCAAAAATCTCGAAAAGGAAAATTTGTCCTGTGAAAGTTGTTCCAGGTTTGCTTCGTATTGTTCCAGAAAACCATTTTCATATATTATCCAAAAAGGAAGTCGTGGGAGGAAGGTCAATTCCGCACTTTTAAAAAAATTAATTTTTTTTTGTTTCAGGTTTCTTCCATATTGTTCAAAAATATATTTCCAAGAACTGCAAAAAGTAACGCGAAAATCACGAAAAACCATTTTCACTGTTAGCAATATTCTTGTAATTTAATATAACATCAACAGATGGCGTTACCAAATTTAAATATTATGGATGTTTAAGAAACAATAAATATTCACAAAACTACCAACAGGTGGCGCTACTGCAATGGAAGTCTTAAAGTCACTTTAGGAGTTTTTAATAAAATGCTTTGGGAGAATTTGGTCGCAAATGTCTAAAATTTACACTATTAAAAATCTCTCTGTCTTAAATTTTTACATGACCCACTCATAATTTTCGGACTCATGTGAAAGCGACCCTTAGTAAACTATTTGTGTTCCACCCTTAACACTCACCCCCCAAGCAGAAATATAAATTTTTAAATTATACCTCTTGCAAGTTACCTTTTAAAGGTTTTAAACTTTTTATCGCTCTTTGAAAATTCTGAGTCACTGGAGTGGCGGCATGGGAAACAGTTTACATTTTTTACCCCACCAAGGTACTGAACGAGTAAAAAAATATTTTTCTATGCAATGGTCATCACAAGGGCTGTTTCCAAGAGAATATATGCAAGTTTGGAAGACTTAGGTTGTTTTGTTAAAAAGCTATGGCTGAAAGACTCCAATTGTGTAAATTTTACACATACGCGACCTCTCGTGTTACAGAAATTTACAGTTATGTGTGCTGGTTTTTTTTTTACTATATTATTATTTTTCTTAAGTTAGAACTTCGTCTAGTTATATAATATGTCATTGATACTTTGACGCTCATGGTTTTGTGAGAACTTGAATAATACGTTTTGTAAACCCCCACCCCCACCTGGTACTTTCATTATCAGCTTTATAGTTCGCTTTTGAACAGAAAATAATTACAGCATTAAGACACCGCTGCTACTTGAACCGGATTGGGAGATATATGCGGTTAGTAGCAGTATTAGTTGTTACATAGTTTACTTGGAGTCAAACCTGGTACTTTCATCTCAGCAATCGATCGCTCTATCACTTGGCTAACTACTCACGTACATTACACATCAGCGATTGTGTTCAAAGGAAAACTTTTAGAGTCAGTACTTCAGTCTCGGTTTAAACTCTCATTTTAAATTTGTTACGATTGCTTAAAAATTATTTTAAATGATTTCAATTACAAAAAATATAAAAACGTAATTACACTTTGTTCGGCTTAATCTCGGAATTAAACTGTCTACTACTAAACCAAGCGATCGTGATTTACTTGTCATTGCTTGCATTACCTTAATATTCTGTTTTCGGAGGGCGGTGCCCTATCTGTGATATGATGTTCCTTCGAGGAATATTCTATCTATTGAATTATTGGGATAGGTAAGTTTCCACAATATATTATATATTTTAATTTTTTATGTTGTATGCAATGAAACTAGCGGAATTGCGGAAAACACATACGCTCTCGAGACTGATGATTTGGACCTCCAAGCTAGCTAACGCGTAGTATCTACAATTAGGTAAGTAGTAGAATTTGAGTTCAAACGTAAGCAGCTCCAACTACAAAAGGACTGCTTAGAGAATATTTTGGGGTAGATCCAAAATATTTCATAATAAATTCATATATTATATTTTATGTGGGTTAGAGGTTAGGTTAGAGGCTATAGAGTAACTGGTGCTGGTACAAAATTAATTTAAAACATAAATAATAAGTGAATCTTACAAAAGTTTTGATTTACTCGTATTTATCATTTGATATATTTAGGTCATTTATATTTTCTAAAAAAAAAGTGTTCGAGTGAAGATCAAATGTTGATCTCATTATAGGACTGCTGACCTATTTGGAAGTTAGCTCTACTTTCACCTTTTGTTAATTTGCTCTAAGGGGTTTAGGTTTTCATTCCCAAGCCTTTTTTATTTTTGGCTATAACTTCTTTTAAGTTTCGTACAATGGAAGATGAATCTCATTGTTACTTCCAGTTTATCTCGGATAGTTTTTGATGGATGCGCAGCAAAGCCAGGCTGAGCAAGTCTAACTTCTTGTGATCTGTGAAGTTGTTGGTTTGAATCCTGGGATTTTAAATCTGGTTGTTTTAATTTTTAATTAAAATTTGCAGAAACGAATGTAGGAGCTGCGGCAGAACCGAATATTCAAAATAAAATCATTCTCGCAGAGCCGTTTAAATATGCTAATTGGTTAGGTGATTTGATGGTGTTCTTCTTTAGTTAACGCCAAGCTGGGCTTTGATGTTTAAATAATTCAAAGAAAGTCGATGAATAATTTAACTAAAAATTAGTAGAATTTAAAATTGTTTAAAGTTTCGCTTCGCGAAGAACCCTTTTAAAATTTTAAGTAATTTTAAGAAAAGATAACTCTTGATATTATTTCTAAAAAAAAATATAAATAATAAAAAATAAAAAAAAGTTTAAAACAGTTTAATTCTTATTTAAAATGATAATTATGCATTACAAGCTAGGTAATTTCGTTATTTCTCCAAGTGACTTGCGTTTGATTGATTAGTAAACTTTACGTTAATTATTGCTGTTCATTGATAGCAGGGTGTCGTATAAATCACAAACTCTTTGAATCGACTCGCCTGCTGAACGCTTTCTTCTGCCAGGACCATTAGGCGAGTAAGCTGAATCAATGGCCATTCGATATTGGGCCTCTAATGCGCCCGAATGTCCACGTCCCATTCCAAAGTCGACATTTTTGAGGTTACGTTTTTGGGTAGAACCGCAAAGCCTGGATGATTTGAAAATCGTTAATTTTGTCGTAAAATTGGCACGAGACGATTGAAGCGTGAAGTCCACCAGGTTATTAGCTTGCACAACAGCGGACACTGGACGTAGGTACCAATTTTGTACGTAAACAGGACATCACAATAATTATATTTGCGTAAGGACGACCATAAAAGCGCTTACAAAATATCAAGAAAAATAAAGCAATTTGATGCCCATTAAACAAATGAAGCCCACGAGGAAAATATGCTTTTGTGTTTCGGGGATGAAAGTAATGCAATAATTGTATTTTCAATAAGTCTAATTTTCCATTATTTGCACAATTTTGGTATCATTTCTTATTATCCTTATCTTAACGTCTTTATTTAAAATTGATTTTAAATAGAAAGTTATGGAAGTGTAAAATGTCTTTAGTAAATTGCCTATTCTGAGAAAAAATTGGATGTTATATCTTTTCGTTACATTCTATCCATTTTATATTATGACCAAGTAATTGACATTTTGATTAAAGTACAGGGTAAGGCAAACAAGTATGTTATTATCCCAAGTACTAAGGATAACTGGAGTTTATAATTTTTTTAACGGCCGTATTCCTTACATCCTCATCTAACGATCCCATTGAAGGGTGGGTTCCATGGGTTCAGCACCGGATTATGATAATTTTAAGGAAAACTTGCTTCATAGTGAGACATAATTATTAGAATAAATTTAGTTTTGCCTGTTCCTTAAGCCAAGTTGTTATGAGAAAGCTCTTAACTGCTACATTTATAGTTACAATGTGTTCCATCTGACGTTAAGAACTTTTTAGGATATCACAGAAGGCTGCATTTTATTTCGTCTACACGATATGGGTTTAAATTTAGAACAAAATTAATTATTGCAATATTGTCGGAGTAATGAAATTTTTTTAATTTTAACTTGAAGGTGAAATTTAAGTGAAACATATACAAAAGCTAATGGAAGCTAGCACAGCAGTAACACGAGTAACGAATTTTATTTCAATTAATTTTTGTCATACTCACTTTTCCAAATCTTCTTCTGCGATGAGCGCTTGCCTAAGTCGAGCCAATGTCTGTAAGATGTATTCGGGATTTTGTCCGTCAAAAGATAGGGGCGAATAATAACCAGAACTAAAATTACACAACATTATTACATTAGAGATTAAGACAAATATTTTTATTTCTTGCTGCAGCTTACGACACTTTCAGTTAATCTGAATTTTCTTTTGATCTTGAATTTTGTCGCAACATGGGAATACATTAATTTTAATTATTAATGTAATATTCTGAATCGTGTAAAAAATAACATCCAAATAAGTACATGGATAATAATATATTCTGTGTGATATTTGATATGTGATTTTCAATTGAAAATTGCAATTTACTGATTTTGCTAGATTCTAGTAAAGTTTAGTTTTAAGTTTGAAAGTTGTGAATGCAACTCTACTGAAGCTCTAGCGCATTCATCCTAGTGCTGCTGAACATAAATTATATTTATTTTTGAATTTTGAATTTTAATACTTAACCTGTGCTCTAGAAAATCATTGCAACGAAACAAATTTACTTTGATCTTTTTGATTTCTTATTTTGCAGTGGTTCTGCATTTGTAAACCAACGTCGGTTTTGATCTACGTCTTATTTTTCTATTTAACTGAGATTAAACTTGGGTGTTATTATAGTCTATATATTAAGAATAAAAGAATTTTATTTTTAAATTACCAGTTTACAAAACACCCATTTCAGGGGCTCTCGGGACTGACGAGTTATATCTCAATGCTAGCTAACAAGTGGTTGTTAGTGGTAGTTGTGATAAAACCTGAACAAATAATTATTAATTGTAGATATTATTACACGCGTTAGCTAACTCTCAGTCCCGAGAGTGTATGAGTTTCGAAAAACGTTCGTTATTTTATTTTTTTCTTTCTATTTCAATTTTTCTTGCTCATCGAGATATTGAGTTGCGTCAATTAATAAAAACTTTCTTCAGAAAAGTAGTAATTTTTTAAATAGCCAGTTGGAATGATATAATTAGCTTAATAAACATTAACTGAAATTAACATCAATTACGAAGTTGGACAACATTTATATCTCCAAGGTGGGATTGCGGAGATTCCCAAATGCTATTATGCAATAATTAATCGATTTCGATAATTTATAAGGTGCTGCGTAGTTTATACAGAGTGGTTGGTTAGACACCGTCACTCACCCTGTAACTTCCAATTAAAAACTTAATTCTTTAAATTAAATTTTAAATGAAATTAGGTTAATATTTGCTTAAAAATTAATTTAAAGATATCATGGCGGCAAAAACAAAGTAAAAATTCGTCTTTGTTTAAGTTTATAATTAAAAATAAAGCATGGGGTGAGTATTAATGTAAAAAACGTAAGGAGAGATGTAAAACAAAAATAACTCCTGTGTAGGCTTTAGCCTTGCCGACGTGACTTTGTTTCAATTTTTAATAATTTTCTCTAGAATTTTCGTGAAATTTTAAAAATAATACAACTACCTGGGTACAGGAGGAGCAGATTCGGTGGTCGATATTAGTAGTAGAGTTCCGGTAACAATCATCATCAACCACATCATTCCATTATTACCAATAGTGGGAAGCTTCATTCTGCTGCAATTAAAATTTCGTGTTAGTAAAATAGTAAAATTCAACGCACCATCAAGCAATGGTTATTTACGAAAATTTCTTTTCTATTTCAGATATCACAACCTCACGGTAATTATTTTTCAGACATTCTTTAGGTTTTTCAATGAATGGAGCGTTTGTAAAACGTCTCTTTTGATTTGTTAACTCAAGAGGAAAACCTTTTTACCACAAGAAGAAATCAAGTAATTGAGTTTTTGCGATATACCTATCCAGGTTCCGACCTATCTATTCTAACAACTTTTGGTTGCTAAAAATAAGATTGGATATTGAACCGTCAAATAGTCTAAATAAATCTTCCCAAACATGGTTTTAATTAAAGCTGCCGCAGCAGCGTTCACACTGAAATAATTTTAATTCAAAAGTTACAATTTATATGTTATTTTATCATAATTAATATAAACAGAAACGGCATGTCTGATAAGCGTATTCCATTAATGACGTGAGTCGAAATGCATACCCACGTAGGTATATAAATTTTCGACTAAATTTGCATAAGCGAAAATCGAGCTTGTCAATCGGGAAATTTATAGTTTTCAGTCTCCAAATTAGCTTTTATTATTTTTCGAGAAGCTCCCAGATAACAACTGGGAAGTTGTCCTAGTCAAATTTACTGATGACGCCAATACGAAGTATAAGTGGTCAATTTGAAATGCTAACCTTGGACTTCAAATTTAATAAAAAAGGGCGGAAATTAAATCCATTTGTTTCCACTTATCGTTACAAGGTGCCAGTGACCAATTGAAAATAAAATTAATAAAACAAATTTCCTGTTTACGTGCGGTTGTTTCCATACATAAATCAGTTAATTTCGGTTTGGTGTGCGCAGCGCCTTAGCTGCAATTAATTAAATCATTAATTTATAAATTAGATTATTCCGTAGTCTTTTTGCGAATTTAAACGCAAAATTTGTGTTTTTGGTGGAAACGTTTTGTTATATTTAAACTTGGCTTAAATTCAAATCATAAATATGTACATTACAACTTTACCAATTAACTTCAGAGCGAACTTAATTTTCTCGTTCGTTGTAATTTTTGAATGTGTAATAATGTAATTGTATTTCGTAGATTTGTATCTAAGAATGCATTTTGATAACTAAAATTATACGTGATTTTGCTTTAATTAGTGCTACCTTGTGAGTTGCAAATTAAATAACTTACAATTCGAAATGTATTAATTATATACTTGTGTAACTCAGGAGTAACACTCAAGTTATCAGTTATATAGAAACTATAATAATTAGTCTAAAGTTAAGTTACTTCAATTGCGAGATATTAATTAAAAACACTCAGCACCTAATCATGGAAACTTCGTGATTTGAAGTAAATCATATATAGAACATTACAACTAAAATTCTAAGGACGACGACAGAACAAGACAATTTCTATTCTAATATAATAAATTATGATAGCTGAGAGTGTAAACGCACGATCTTAGCAAAAACACCCCTGAAGGCGACCGAAATCGAAAACCGCGGGTTTAGAATCGTAAGAATCTGTTTTAAGTTAAATTGGGCTAGAATTAATAAAATTTATGATATTATGATATTAACAGTTGAACTTCTAGAAGGCAACTGCGGCCGGCTCTGTCTATGTACCAGAATTCAAAAATTTGTAATTTATACAATTGACGATTTTGAATTTCAATGGATAAGTTTTGAATATCAGTTGGCAAATTTGAATTACAGTTGACGATTTCTGAGGTATTTTGGTGGAAAAGTTGTAGATGCGTATTTTTCGGATGGAGTTGCCACAGAGACCAATATACCTCACCTTTTGTTATTTACTTAATCTGTCGTTTAGAGCTAACATTTTTAGCAAAAATAATAAAAAAAGTGATTTTAATAAAATTTTATCCGTAACAGTTTCAATAATATCGTACAAATTGCAAAACTATTTCAAAAAACACTTGAGCAACAAAGAGACACGCCACGGGCGGGACTAGTGATGATATGAACGATTCATAAAATTTAATGTTTATAAATTTGCAATTTACATTCTCAACTACCACAATTTTATAGGAAAATTTAAATTCGTGGATCCGGTTTGCCTGCTATTTCTCAATGGAATCGAAAATTATTATAAATCTGTAAATAACTATGCTGTGAATTTTTTTCATGGCACCAGATAAGGAAAGAGTAATTTCAGAATCGCAAAACAATAAAACTAAATAATTTTTTAAACTTTGGTGTACGAAATGCAGAATGCAAAATGTTATAATAATTATTGCGAAGTTTTAATATAATTCCTTTAAAAGCTGCTGGTTTAACCGGGCTGAACCGGGTACGAATGCTAATTAATTATCTCTTTTCTTACTGTTTACTATTTTGCGTCAAAAATGAATGAAGAAATAAAAAATTTCCATTACACTTTCAAAAAATTGGCGATATTTCAAAAGCAATGTGGGCAGAAAAAAATTAATTTAAAAATTATTACGGCAGCGACTGGGCGGTTGGTTGAACATAGAACGGAAATTTTGGGTTTTCCTACTTCATGGCTATCTTAGTTTAGCGTTTGATTGTTGTGTCTTTGATTATAATATATTATAATCAAAGATTCGGCCTACTGGTAGGCAGAAATTCTCTGAGGTTGAAATAATATATTTCTATAATTACTTGGACGTGGTTGCATGAGCAGATATTGAAAAAAATAGTTATGACCACATAATATCAAAATCATCATCTCTAAAGAATTCGAAAATATTGAAATACATTTTTTCGAATTTGAACTGTTTCACAAATGAGTGGGTTTATAAAAAATCCTTAAAATAGAAAATTGGAAAATAAAGAAGTCAACGAATTGCTTGGTTTAAAATACACCGGTTTTTTTTTCATTCAAAGTTGAAAACGGACCAGTTCTCTATTTAATCAAACAAAAAGGAAATTTGCCAAAAACATCATGAATTTTTTTTTTAATTTCTAAATAATTTCCTTATGTGGAAAACTCGAAACAACTGCTGGAAAGCTATTATCTGTTACAAATTGGATTTGTATGTTAAGTTGGTTTTAATTTGCCAACATCTTAATTAAACAATTTTCTTGAGTTTTCCTTATTTTCTTTACGAACATCATCTCCGTTGCCTAACGACAACTGACATAACTAGTTCAATTTAGGACAACTTGTTTCAGAAACATGCTTTCAGTTTTGTGCTTTTTATGTTGTCATTTTGTAAGTTAATAAAAAATTTATTGCATGCAATTATGCCACGTGTAATTAACTTATAAGTTTTACGAAGTTGGTAAATTTATTTTTGTTTAAAATTTTAGTTTCAATTTTCTTGAAAGTGTCTTTTGTTGGAAGCAGATTTCTTGCATCATCGTTAATTGAAGATGAGGGATGTCTTTTATAACATAGTAACTATTTGAATTAAAATTTTAATTTTGCTGTATTATTTGAGAATGATTAATATCTCAATACAATATATTTAAAATGTACACACGGAAAATCCGAGACAATATTGTAAATACAGAATCAAAGCTCATATTTATTTAACAATTCAAATGTCAATAAATGAAGGATGTAATTCAAATATACTAACAATAGCAGAAGAGCCTCTAAAGCTTATTACAATAATATTATATTTTGACTGTTATGCAACACGAAATTCTGTTCAATTACATTATAATTTTAATTTTTCACCAATCAATTAATTAATTGTAGATTGTGATTTTTTCAAATTGCCTTTCTTCTAATACCTATTAACAATATTTTACTGTTAACTCTGTCGTAACTGCAAAAATAAATTTTTTTTTAAAGTTATTTTATTCTGAATTTCCAAGCTCTTGAATATTATATTTTTTCATTTTCCGATAAAGTGAATCCCTACGAAGTTATTTTAAAAATATAAATTGAAAATGCAGTAAGTAAATTAAGCAATGCAAGTAAAAACGTTGCGACTGCTTTTTTAAAATTCAAAGTTAATAAAATTCAGAAAGAGGCAAGAAATATTTTGGAAAAATGTAATTTGATAATCTAATATTCTTAAGCCTGCAGGCAATTTTTATGTGCCTGCAATTGCTTTTAATATTGGATTAATTTGTGGAACTAGGTATTTTTAATGTAACTTTTTAACGGCTCGTTGAATATAAAAATGAAAAATAAATTTGACAAAACACAGTGAGGTATTTAAATTTATTTCCATTACAAAACAGAGTATGGTATTTAAATTTCAGATTATGATAGGCGTATAACAGAATTTGTCGTTTGAAGTTTTTCTTTTTTATTCCCAAAAGCCATTGATGGGAATACCTAAAAATTTTTTTTTTAGACGAAGTATCTACTTTATCCAGATATAATTTGAGATGATTTACCGTATATTGAAGAATTTTTAAATCCATTTCACAAATTGTTGATCGATGTTTTTAAATTTTATTATTCTACGCTCGATGTTTTATAAAATACGTTTAAATTTTGAGTTTTATGCATCTCATAAAATGTCGAATCAAAACTATTTATTATGATTAAATCGATGTTTAACAATCGTTTATAACAATTTTGCGACAGATTTAAACCTAATGGATTGGATTAATCGTTCCAGTTGTGTAGAAAATAGTGAAATATGTTTACCTTGTTTTCTCCTCCGCTCTGTATAGCGGAAACGTTTATTTAAATGTGAATTTAATATATTGCTAATTGAAAAATTTAAAAGTATTTAATCGCTAATAATTTCAACGACAAAATTGATTAAATTACGCTCGAGTTTACAAGACCCGATGATTTAATAAACTCAAGAAAACTTAAAACTCGATTAGAGAGGTGCTTTAATTAAAAAAAAATAAAAATACCCCCAAATGGTCGTGATAACAAAAATTGCGTTTCCAGGTTTAAATTACCTCGCCTTCTTTCTTTGGGAAAGCTTTTCTCATTTCCTGATGATAGTTGTTTATAAAGGGATTTCTACAAAAATTAATAAAAAAGCGTATGTTTTCATAAAGGGAAGCTTTATAAAAAAAAAGTTTTCGTGTCGAAATAATAGATATTTTATTTGTTATATTTTTAGACTTTTATTTTATTTATTTGTAAAGTTTAAGTACTTAGATAATTTATAACTGATCGATTGATTTACGAAAAATTTCAATCAACTCATTAAAGCTAATCAGTCTTTATCGTCCCACTCGTTCCCACAAAGGCTCATGATTTGCAAATTAAATTTAATTAATATTTATTTAATAAAATGTATTACACGTTAAGCTTAAATTAATAATAATGAAGGGGAAGCGAAAAATGTAGGCGGATTAAATTAACCACATCAAAATACAAACTACTTTTTAGTTTTATATTTCATATAAACTTCCCGTATTTTCTTGTAAGTTAGTATTGCAGTTTTATATTTTAAATTTTTATTTTAACAAGTCGAAAGTACATTAAACGCTATACATTTTTAAACAAATTCTTCAATTATTTAGGTTTGTAGTTCGCGAGAAGAATTTTCCATGTGACTTACGCGCGCAGGAATAAATATTAAAACAGTTCCTCCTGAAATTCGCTAAAATTTTTAGATTTAAATAAACAAAATTTAAAAATTTTTTGTTTTCGTGAAATTGAATCAACTTTGATAATATTATCGTTCAGTTGTGTACTTTTATCTCATTTTTACTAAACGAGAAAGTTTTTAAATTTTGAAACTTAAATAGAATTTCGAATATGTCCAACACAGGGGCCTTATCATGCAGTAACAATGGTTGATATTGTGGAAAGATTGAATTATTAACATAAAAGCTTTGAAAATACAGAAATACAAGAATTGTAGTTATTTCCTTTCCAACAGATACTGCGTCACAAAACGACCACTAGTACTCTTAGGTGGGCATTACCTAGCATAGTAGTTGTCGTTTCACGCAAAAATGATATTAATTTTTTATTTGCACTTTAAAGTGTAAAGTGTAACGTACAAAAGGAAAATTTAATTTGCATTTAAATGCTTTCACCACAAAAAGCGTGTTTTACAACGATAACTGCGTGAATAACGCAAATATAAAGAACCCACCCAACAATTTCGTTTTGTTTTTTATGAATGAAAATTTGTGCTTCGAAACAAGAATTTTTAATTTAATTGCTTTTAATGAAAATTAGTATTTTAAATTAAATAAGCTTGTCGAAATTTTTATATTTAAAAACAATCGTTGGCGTAGTGGTAAGGATTCCATTGTGGATCTCCGAACTACTGGTATAATTTTTTAAATATTGTTTCCACTTAATATTTTGTAAAATTAAAAAAATTGATAAATAAATGAATTTTGATAAACTTTTGTTTTGGTTATTTTGGTAAATTTATATTCTTATACAAATTAAATAGGCACATAAGAAATTTATTTACTAAAGAAAGTAACACAAAGCGTCTAAACATTATAGATTTATAATTTTCAATTTAATTCCCAATTAAAAAATACTGAATTGCTTCTGGGATGTTTTATGTGCTGAAAGTAAAAAATTCAACATTTTAGTACATATTCAAAACAATTAAGCTTAAGTATCTACTAAAATTTAGCATAAAAACATTTGACAAATTAAAAGGTCGCAGTTTTGAAAGGCTGCAATTAGTAACAATTAAAATATTATATAAGTGAAAAGATTAATAAAATTTAATTATTTTTTAAATTCCGGCATTTTATGGTTATTGGTCCTCGTAATCACGAAATTTGCAATTTAACTACGTAATTGGCCAACTAAATAATATTTGATCATCATCATGCTATGTTAACCCATGACGGTTTTCGGCCTGTATCAAAATTCCTATTTTTATTTTTAATAGAATAGAATTACCTAATTTACTGTTCGATTAACTGTGAGAGATAGTAATTAGCAATAGGAACTGTCTGTTAACCACAGCAGTGGCCAACAGTAATTGCTGCTTGAACTGCAAAACGGAAATTTTGATTTTCTTGGGAAAATCCTTATATCGTAAAAATATTCTAAAAATTTACAAATACAGAAATAAAATATTTAATTTCTACCTGAAGTTATTTTGAAAATAGAAAAGAAAATTTTCAGGTCATAAATATAATTTTTGATTGCAAACCTGTTGCTTCCTTTTAGCAGGAGTCCTGATTTCAATACATCGCATTATCAAAATATATGGTAAATTATTAACTTGAGAAAATTAAAATTTTTTAATTTTAAATAAAGAACAAGTCATGAACTGAAGTTCAGGAGAGTTTACTTTTCGTTAATAAATCTAAAATTGTTTAAAATCATTCATAAATAAACCTTATGTAGAGATAAGCTTCAGGCAGGAGGCTGTGTTTACTCTGCCAAATATCAAATATTTGCCATAAGATAGTTGTATATTATATTTAAACATCAAAATTGCATTGATTAAAACTTGAAATAAACAACATTTTATGAATTGAATTAAAATTAATATATGTTAATTTTTACAAACTTAAAAATTAAACATTTCTCTTTGTATTTATTTAATGTTTATTTTGAACGGGTTTCGCTAATAACATGGCATCGTCGGGATTAACCAGCAAATTTTTTATTGTAATACTTTAGTATGTAATAAGATATTTAATTTGCGTTGTTTAAATAAAATGCTTGCAGGCACATCATATATGCTTATATTATTTATTTAAAGCATACACCGCCTGCAGCTACTGGAATATCCGTTCAAGAGGCTAAAGTAGCTTCGCACACTACGAATCCTTCAAGAGTACTGAACTTATTTTAACCAATACACAAAATCAAGTTTAATAATAATATAATACTGTCGCTATATAAATTGTAACCTATATAAAATTGCATTTTACTTCATTCACCTTTACTGGAAAAGTGTGATTTGATTTCTACAGTTTTATCATGCTGAAAACTGTAAAACTCAGTAAGATACCACGCGATGTCAACTGAAAGGACTCAACTTAACTGCTTTCTCTTAATTAGGACATCTCACATGTCAACTTCCTACAAACTCTAAAGTACGAAGAACAAAATTATTACATTTGTGTTCATATCTGAGACAAGATAAATTAAATATGTTTATCTTATTTATTTATAAATTATGTGGGTAAACTTAAACTGGAATTTCGCCAGGTATTTAATACTTTCGAGTTTTATTAGATAATTTTACTCAAAAAAAGTTACACGTAATTTATCATTACGAATGGCCAAATAATTAATTTTACGATATTGCTTCAATTAGAGAAATTCAAATATATTATAAATCAACGTCGTAGTAAACCCGTTATAAGAAAATTTCAAAAAAAAAGTTTTAAACCCAACGGATTACGATATCTTACACAAATCTAACTAGGATTTATTTTCAATTTATTATTTATAATTACTTTAAACCTCGAAAGAACTTTTTAAACAATAATTTCCCCATTAGTGTTTATAAATTCATTTTCGTTTATACAATTAATCAACTTTTTTTTCGTTAACGTTAAAAGTTTTTGTTGAAATTTCAAGTGTAACAACAAAAGAAAAAATTGTAAACGAATTTTTAATTTTCACACAGTCGAGAAAAGTGGAAATCTAAACGGCTCCTAGTTAAACAATTTTCAAACTGGGCATTTGGGATTTAAGTATTACATAATTAAGCTTTAACGAGAGCAAATATTTAATGAGGGGAAAGTCACATAAAATGTACGATTTTTACCTCAATTTGTTCCAAATTAGAGTAAGTAATGAACCTAGCGTGTTGGAAAATCTAAATTTATTACATGTAAAGCTTAAACAGTCGGCAGTGCAGAGCCTATATTTTTTCAACACTTTGTATAATTTTGTACATTATTAAACAAAATTATTCTAAAGTTTATTAATAATCTTTGTGATTAATGGCGAAATTCAAGCTTGAATTTCTGATAAAGCAAAAGCTTTGTGTTCTTTTTTAAATCTTCCATCTTGAAATTCTCAAAATACCAGTTTTCAGAGGACGATGTTTGATATAACAAGGTAAAGAGAATATTGTTAATTAATAATATTATGTGTAAAATCACGTCTTTGATAAAATTTCGAGTTAGGTTGTCTAAATTTATTTGGCACACACCTTGGAGGCTGAGTTTTCTGTTTTGAGTAAAATTCTAAACTAGAATTAACTTTCACACTGTTCTTTACTACTAAAATTAAATATCAGCTTGGTAGACTGCCCAGGTTGTGCGGCCTGAAGGCCGCACTGATATGCCACTTTCTCGTTTCCTAACTTATAACCTACGTACAAATTCTCTGTTTTAGCAGAATTTATAAAAAACTGTTAATAGTTTATAAATTATAAATAATCAACACACATCATTTTGACGTTTTTAATTTTTCCGGCATTTTTGACTTCCGATGTACTATGTCAAAAATAAAGATTTTACAGATTTCAATAAACAGATATTTTTTTGCACCCTATTTGTGAACATATACGGTGTTTCTCCATACGGCAACATTAATTTTTCTATGGACTGTTTCTCAGGTTTCCCAAATAATAAATTTATTCTTCTTACCACTTTTATTTTTTTATCTCATCCAGCATCCAAATCTTATTTAATGTTTCATCTACCAATTTAAAATTCCTTTTATCCAGCAGCTTTTTACATTTTTTTTTACAAATCCAAATTATTTCCTTTTTATTTCATCTCGAATTCAAAATAAAACACTTCAAAACTTTTATAAATCACGTTTTGATGTCATAAATTCAATATAACCATATAATTTTTCAAAATAACTTCGCAGACCATTTAAACAGGTTCGCTCTACATGAGCAGGGATGGCGAAAAAGGTTTGATTTACGTTTAGTCCAGTCAAATAAGTATTCAACCTCGGAATGAGAGGGAATAAGCTGTAAATTGGTATAAACCTTTGTTTTGGTATTCTAAATACTGGTAGAAAAAGATTATATGAGACTTTTCTACCTTTTCTAAAGATTATATGAGACTTTTCTACCAGTATTTAGAATGCCAAAACAAAGGTTTATACCAATTTACAGCTTATTCCCTCTCATTCCGAGGTTTGCCATTTATTTTGTCTTATTTGACTGGACTAGTTTTGTTTTGCCCACTTCCTAAACTACCAATATCACAATTACAAATGTTTAACAAACATTAAATAAATAAAAACAATTCTAATTGGAAAAATCCGTGACAATATGAATTTTTTTTTCTTCGTTTTTCAAGGATTTCCTGAGTTTTTAAAATATTTCCTAGATCTTCTATAATTTCCTGGGATTTTGTTTTCGAATGTATCTTGTTTAATAAATTTGAGGTTTTTAAAACTGGGTCCGATAAGAGATTTTCTTTTGAACTCAATTACTGGGTTCCTGAGGGGTATTTCATACCCCCCAGACCCTCCGGTCTCAAAGCCCAAGGGGTTGTATGCACGTTCTGTGATTGATTTTATTAATTAGGTACCATTTACTTTTAAAGAATAAAAAAATATCTATAATGTCCTGTTTTTCTTATTTGAAAATTTTATTTTATTTAAATTTTGTATTTGTAAATTTTATATTAATAGCTTTGAAAGAGGGCTCTTTCACCAGCCCTGCTCGTGGGGAGTGGACCTACGTAAATGGTCTGCCAAGTTTTTGAAAATTGTTGGTTCTTAAGATTAAATATTATAAAGTGGAGTAAAGAAAGATTTGATGTGTTTTATTAAATGGATGCTCTAAAATTAAATAAAGAATTGGATAATTAATGAAGAATTGAGATTGGTTCATGAATAAATAAATAAAGAAGATAAAACTGGTAAGAAATTTTAATAATAAAATTAAGGATGCGTGTACACTAGGGGTGATTAATTTGAGAAAATAATCATTTCCACCGACTGGCACGACAATAATATATAGGAGCAGAACGCACTGAAGAGTTTTGAGTTACTCTCATAAATCATAAATTTTTGAAACCGGGGAGTCTGAGAGACCCCTCAGTGATCAAATTGCAATAATTATTTTATATGATCTTAACAGTTGCACGGATAGAAGACAACTTTATTGATAGTGGATAAGTTGCATTTGAGTTGATTTTTTAACCACGTTGAGGTTGCTGACTTGGCGCCCAACGTGGGGTGGACAACTAACAACTGCACTACTGAGATTTCAATTAGGTACTATATCTTAAAAGAATAAATACATTATGTATGAATAAAATGTTTGCTAAGGTAAAAGCAGCTTTATTTAGCTTGGCCGAAAATTAGGTTTCTTTACTTTGAAGGTCCTGCAATAAAGGGAGTTAGCTTGTAGTAATTTACATATAACCGATTTGAAGGTGCTCTATTTCCATGTGTATCGATTGCAGTTGTGAAACAATGCAGAAGTTTTACTTATGACTTTTGAGTTTTTTTTTTTCTATAAAAAGAATATAATGAAAGAGTTTGATAACAAATAGCGAGACACGTTTACAAAAACATTTAAGGTCAGAAAGTTGCTTTAACTTTTTTTCGATAAATAACTTGCAAGAAACTTGGTAAGATAAATAATTCACTTCATTTCACAAACATGGAAAAACGATAACAAAAAATTCGTACGATCGTTTTTTATACATTAAAGGTTTTTATATCTATATCTATCAAATAGTAAACAATTTAAAAAGAATTGCTCATTTAGCAATTTATTTGTTTTGACATAAACTCGAATATGAATTGAAACAAATTTTTTTGAATTGAAAAGATAAAAAAGTAAATTTATTTTGCCATTAACTTCAATTTCAAATAGAAGTAGATGTATTGATTTAATTATATTCGTATTATTGTGTAGGTATTATCCGAAGGAATTTCAATGGCTGTTAATCAGCAGGTGATAACCTGTAATTAAACCACCTTCTCTCTCAGTGCAAAGCGTTCTATTTTAGTTCTTCAGATTTAGGTAAAAAATATTATGTTTAAAGAGAGAAATTTTCGTGGTTAATTGCTTTTGGAAGAGCTTCAATAAATAATTAAAATGATAATTTGGTGACTTCCATTGTCGATAAATTGAATCCAGTCTTGTAAAGGGTACAAAGAAAAAGGTAACAATAATCGGATCTTCATGATGCTGGTCGAGTTAATTTGAGTTTTAATAACGCAAAATGACTGACTCCATAAGCTTCTTTAATGTATTGAAAGTTTCTAATGTCTTATCCGCCTTCAGTGTCGTGTATGTCGTAAGAACGCAGGGACGAGCTTTGTCCAGTTTGCACAAAGGATAACAAGGATTAAATTCCTTAATGACGTCTAGTAAACTGAATGTAAATTGTACGTTTAAGCATATTTACAGTACTAAGCATGTGTCGGAGTTCTAACTAATAAAGCAAATAAATACACCATCTAGACGTGCGATTTAGGGCCTTGGTGTTGGTATTGTTTAATTTGAACTCGGGGATTAAAATTGGGTTTGTATTTAGAGGTTTAAGGTAAATTAATTTAACATGCACGCGTAATAAGAGGAAACTTCTCATCCGCACCCGACATACATACTTTTAACAAACTCAAAGCTGATGTTTACTCTGAAATTAATTTTATTGTTTGTTTTTCCTTTTCTAAATATCATGCCGAGTGTAAACTTTTAATAAGTCATAAAAATATTGAAAATATCAATAAAAAAGTTTCTACGTGAAAGTCGAAATACGAAATTGCGTTTATATCTGAATATGTTCGAATTTGATAACGCATTCAGTCACGATTTATATTATATTATAATATTTGATATCTTTCTATTTTGTATACTTTATAGCATTTATCAATGTAACATTCGTGCATGCTTACCAGGTGTGGGCCCGTCCAAAAATTAAGGCTTCCATTACGCGATCTCGTCGCGGTGCATAATTCCACAACATTAAAAATTCAATTTAATTTAATTTTTGTATAAGAAAAATAAACGTAACTTCTGTAAATAAGCCGAATTGTTTACATAACTTCGCCCGCGCGATCGTAAAGAATGCTCAGAATTCGTGAAGATCCTTTTTAATTAACTCGGTTAGCATTATGTATACAGTATTATCCTTAAACTTGTTTGATCCACACTTAATTTGATAGTTTATCAAAGATATTTTGTTTATAAAATTATTTCCTCTTTAACCTCTTTCGAACCAATTGTGTAGAGCAGAAGTCTCTTTCACCTTCTTTCACTTCTTTATGTAAATTATCGGGATTTGCGTTATTTGACAGGATAACAGGAGAATAATGTCTTCTTAGCATGGTATACGTATTTAAAGTCAAGGAAATAGAAAAACATTTATTTTCAATTACGAGTTGATTTTTGTATCGTTACAAAATTGACTATGTACCAGTTAAATTAAATCGATGCTTTCTAGCTTGACATCGTATACAATTTTATTGCTTTAATGTTTTTAAATGTACATTTACAGATAAAACCTAGATAGGTACATGAAATTAAATTTATATTGCCTTTTGTTTGAAATTGCTAAATTACATAAATGCAAATACGTCCTACAAAAATTACTCGTCGATTAATTAATTTAACTGCATTTTTTAATTTTCAGATAAGCAGAAATTATATATAAGCAAAATAAGCAGAAATTAACGTGAAAATTAACGTTTTTATTGCAGTTACTAAAATTACAAAAATGTTTTTAACTTTTTTTTCCAAAATTCCAGCTTAAACGCTTTTATTTTTATTTCAAATTCAAATTCTCCTGCTAATTTACAAAGTATATTGTTTTTAAATTTTGGAACAAAATCGATTTGTTTGATATGTTAATATCTTCAAAAACATTGCGAATTATCATTATCAAAAAATGAACATTGGCTAAATATACAATGCATGCGTTGGGACAGTAACACTCTCCATATAGTCTATTAGAAAATTTCAAAAAAATTATTATATTCAGCCAGAAAATTAGCAGTTTGTTATTGCCAGTGACGCTCGTAGCTTTCTAGAACAGGGGGGCAGTGCGACGATTTGAAATATAGGGCGACAGTGTTATTCTTTCTATTTAAAGATTTTTAATCTTTTAAACTTTTGCGATAAACGAAGAAAATGCTACATTGTACGTGAAAATTCGAGGCTTTATATTGTTCAAAGTAGATTAACTTTTAAAAATTAAAGTTGGGTTGATTTAATTTACCGTTCTTAAAAAGAGAGAAGCTAAGACACGTGCTAACTATTGTAAGCTCTCAGAGATACTAGAACAGTAATTTAATCTGTAACTTTTTTTGTTATGCCGATGTCCATATCGTATTTATCAGCTTTGAAATAATAAATATTAATTTGATATTTGAATGGCTATCTGATTTCAAAGTCAATCTTTGAATTTAAAGAAGCGAAATATTTTTAATTTGCGTTGAGTTTTCTACTTTTCGTTTCTTAGCAATAAGGAACTCTTATCCTATAACGAATAAATACTAAATTTATATAATATTACCGATTGCTCGTCAGACCATTCCTAATAGCAGTTTATGAAATTACAGAATTATTTCGTGCAAATTGACACTTACTTCTTGGTCTGTAAACATTTTGCGATAGGTACGCAACCCGCTGGTTTTTCACTGCCTCAGTTTGTTGGAATGAACGCAAAATGCATTTTAAAAATAAAAAAATATCAAATAACCGATCAAAAAATAATAAAAACTCGAAAGTTAAAAATAAATATTAAGTAGAAATGAAATTTGATCTGTACATAAATATATTTATTCATTCTAAAATATAACAATATAAATTTTGAGTTTTTACTACAAAAACCAGAGCACCAAAGAAAAATCTGTGAAAAGGGCTCTAATTTTGTACATTTTTCTCTATGTTCTGTGTTGTTCTTAAATTAAGAAATTCCTCGATTCAAGTTAAATCATTTTTTGTAACAAAGAAAATTAAGTTTATTGGAAAAGTCTCTCGATTGCTGAAACCCTAAATTCTTATTTTGTAACTCTCAGGTCAATCTTGTTTATGAGAACTGCGAAGTCCGATAACGCTAGTAATTTGCTTTTTCTTTAGCATGTAATTCTTCGTTCGCTCACCTTAAGTTTAAATTAGTGGAAACGAAACTGTGGCAGCAAAATTTTCATTATTGTAACAAATTTGCGGCGCGCAAGAATCGGCTTATATTGTAGAATTTCTCAATAGACTTTCTAAAGTAATTAATAGAGGGATGAACGCACTTCTTAATATTCGGCCGTAAATCAAGTGATTTTAATTTTCATTAAGGGTGAATCAACTTCTTCGTGAATTAATTATTATTTGTAAAGTCTTTCAGAAATATCTACTCTAGCCGATTTGGAAATTTTTTACGCATAGAAAGCCAGAAGGAACCAGTAAATCGACAACTTAATTAAAATTTTGTTATGGAGCAGTTAATTGAAAGTAGCGATAAAATACGCAATTCCAATACATTCCCGAATTGCACTTCAACATTGTATCAAATTTGGATATGTTTTCACCACAACTTCCTTATTGTTAATGTACAAAAGCTGCTTTCATGTTCGAATCCAATTTGGAGCATCATCATCAAGAAAGCCTTCGGGGGGTTTTGCTAAATTTAAACCATTGAAGCCTATTCCTTCAGATAAACTAAAAGATGGCTCAAACAAAATTTATTTGATCTAACATCGTTTTCTCGTTACTATACAAATTTACCTAAATAAATTTCCTTCTTCTTCAAGCCAGCGGAGGTTTCGAGGTTATTTGAATTTAGCAATTAAAAAAATTAATTTGTTACACAAATTTAAAAATCGTTAACCTTTTAAACCACTTAATTGAAATTTTGAAGTTCATATTTGTACGTGATAAATATTTATGCTTCTTGTTTTTATAAAAGCCGTTCGGAAGTTACATCACCTGAGCCCAGTTCATTTTTTATCCTATATTAAACGAGCATATATGACGGAAAGCTCATCAAAATGTATTAATTGATTGAAAATAAACCTCCAACAAATTTTTGATAAACGATTATACTTAATCAACATTAAAATTTAAAATGTTTCATTTTTAAAGAAAAGGATCTGATCTCCTTGATTTCCATGTTGGTGGTCTTTCCTTCCAATTTAATATTAATGAGCCTAAAATTTCGTGACCGCAACTCAAAATCAATACGTCGTATATAGGTAATCTGTCACCAATAAAAATGTGGTCACAAGTACATTGAAGTCAAGTTTTTAGAAATTTTTTGATTTGATGTTCAATTTATTTACGTTGACAGTTGTAGATTGGAGTGCGAAATATTTTTGAATTCGAACTTATCGAAAAGCCAAAGAGCAATTGGCGAACCCACTAAGCTAATATAGCAATTAGATTCAAGTTTAGTCAATGAGATGCTCTAATCTTGGTTTTAGTGCGGTAGGTCCGTAAAGGATAAGTGAGAAGGTGATATGGAGATTTTAAGCGTCATAGATGCTGTTATCAATTTTGACAATCCGACAAACTAAATTCAAAATATCATGAGAATTGCGTTCGTCGCTTCTGTTAAACGAATTCCTACATCCCTTTTGTTAGGGTCAGACGCAGCTCGCTTTGAAGGGTGCTCGGGCGCGCGCAATTTTGATATTCTGAACCTCTTTGTGTCAATTGGACCACAATTATTTACACCCCGTATTTCTTACGGTTTAAAATAACTTGTGAGCGGCGGTCTCCTTGCGTGATCTGATTTCGATGTTGGAAAGAGGCCGCTCAGATTTCAATAAAACCTCACCGCTTTACATTGCAAATGCTTCCACCGACGGTAATAATGCTACCAAAATGTAAATAAAATAAAATTTAATTTAATTCTGGATGGGGCCAATTCCTAGCGACGCCGCTGGTCTGTGGACGGCAATTACGTGCATTTATCTGTAACCCCAGAGTTGGCTCCCAACGTGGGGCCTGACCTGACTGCAAAATGATGGTGAATTTATCTTTTTTCAAATGAACGTTCACTGGTTGGAGTCGATATAAGTTGAAAAAATATTTCAACCGCGTGGTCAATATAAATGCAATTTAAGGACATACATATAAAGAATTCCAAATTATCAGAAACCCTTAAGGTTCAGCTGCTTCTCGTATATTTTGTAAATTAATCCCTATCCTAGACCTGCTTTTATTAATATTTTAAATAACCTTAAAGCCTTGGTTAGAATGTAACAAAGTTAAATAGAATTTAGAGACGGCTCTACGGTAGAACTCATTAATAGTTTCTACTATTTGTGCAACCCCATCGGGAATTCTTCCAAGCTTTTTGATCTATATCTTTGAACACAATTGGATACTTACGTGATCTTTCGCTGATGCGTTTTTGTCTTGCACCTCCAGAAAATTTTTAAAATTTTTTATGCTTGATAAATTTCAAACGTCGGTACATAAATCTTCATTACAATGCGTCGTGTAATAACTCGAGGTGAAAATGTAAGTACAATATTTATGGGATTTTGGTAAAAATTGCTCTTTAGAAAATTTGCATACATATCGGTGTGATATCATGTGCACGTTACCGGAAATAATTTGGAAATTGAAGTTGATAAGATACAATTTTCCTATGAAACAAGAGTCAACCTGGCAAAGCGGGCCTGCAAAATAAGGAGATTAACCCACGGAAGCCTGTAGGCTACAAAATCTTTAGATGTGGAAAAAATTTGCAAGAGACTTTAAAAGTAATGTCTGGAAAAATTTAAGAGCTATCACTATTATGCCGGAATATACAAACACGAAATGCCGCACGACTTTTGAATAATTTCTAATTTTCAAAGATGTCAACGAGCAAATGGAAATGTAGCGAGAAAACTGAAACAATCTGCCCTAAAATTTAAAATATTCTTAAATTTTAACCATTAAAAATTATTAAACAACATCTTTTCAGTTTATAATATCAAGCTTTATTTAAATTCATTTCCTGTTGTACGTTTAGTTTATAAAATTATATATTTATATGAATAAATTATTTTATTGAAATAATATTAATCTGCATAAATTTCTTTTGTTATATTTTTGATGATATGCTCTGTGTAATTGGAACAGGTTCGCCATCAGATTTGAGCTGTGTTTTCATCCACATCTTTTTTTTTAGTGTCTTTTAAACCGCTTTGTAAAATAAATTGCCTTTTTTATCTAAGGAGTACGACCACAAAGCAGCTTCTCAATATCCCTGTAAACTTACGCGATTGATACCAATTAGTTGGAAATTCTTGAGCCAAATTTTTTATTTTCAATTTTGCAATAAATATATCTGTATTTGATTTTCACATATTAGTTGAAGTTACAGTTTTAAGCCCAGTTTTTTGTTAAACATGATGTTAACAGTTGCACGGTTAGAAGACAACTGTGGTCAGTTGCGCCCGCTAAAACACATCTCTACACCTATTTACGTCGAGCACACGCTGAATTTTCAATTCAAAACAATCGATTTTTTCCTACAATAATGGAAAAACTGAGGTTACTCCATTTTGATGTGATTTATCAAATCTACAGTAATTTTGGCGTTATTTATGAAAACAGGTAGGTAGGAAAGTTCTAATTAATTATTGTTGTAAGGTGTTAAATTATTTCCAGTTTTTTTACATAGTTTTAATTTAAATTTTAGTTTTAATTATCTCAAAAGCAATTTTTCACGTTACGTTTTATTTTCCCTTTTGAGCGTTAACAAAGTTCTCGGATTCTCTTTGAATTTTGAAAATAAGGTTAAATCTCTGAAGATATTAATTTACAACTTGTGACACTGTTAACAATGTTCAATGTTTGTAGTTTGCACATGCTAACACGGAAAGGTTTCATTTGTTTAAATTTCTCACGGCAGAGATCAGGAAGTTTTAGCTGAAGTTGGGGAAAGTGTTGCGGTTTACCTGTTGTGTCGAGTTATGTTGTAAGACAAAACTGTGGAAAATTCGGAAATTACTTTAATTTTGATGTGCAGTTAAACGGATTACCCAATATCGATTTTCTTATCAGTCAAATATTTATTTCGTTTACCATCAGCATATGTTAGGTACTCATTATTATGTACCTATTAGCAAAAATAGATTAATTATTTATAAATATTTCTTTTTCCAATAATAATTTAATTTATTCAAGATTGCAATAATTTAATTTAAAAATTATATAAAAATTAAAAATCGAATCAACTTTATGAGATTACAGCTTATTATTATAATTAAAAATGTATATATGTTGTATTTTAGAAATAAAATAAAGGCCTCCAAAAATACATTTTCGCCAATTAAGGATTAACCTACTTTAGATTAGGTTTTGAGAGATTATCACCGTTTTTATTCCGTAATTTCTTAAACAATTTTAATGTTAGCATTTGTTTAAAGTAACAAATTTTATTGTGCACTACTCGGTATATTTTAAGTCAATTAATTTTCGCATATCAACTTGTAGAATAGAAAGTGAGAATAAATTTTTTTAAATAATTATGGTGCAATCTGAATAAGCAGGCCGAATTTTATTAATAATTTATACTATAAACTAATTGTTTAAACTACAAACTTAATTTAACAATAATAAGTTTAGACTGTATGATAGTCATAACAAGAAATATCTTGGAGCTGTTTTAGTTTATGGCGAATCTACTGTCAAATTCTGATATTATATAATATGCAAGTCAAAATAATTAATTCAATTTAATTAACTTTAATTTGTGTTTGTTTCAAAATTTTAGTTTTTAGAAAACTATATTTTAAAAGCGATTATTATTAAATGTACCAACTGTAGAATAAAATATAACAACAAAATTTTGTATGCAAGAATTGTTTTGAAAAGCAGAAAATTTAAGAAATGCGCACCTACAACGTAATGGCTTGCCTCTACAAAGAAAATCCAAGCAAAAGAGAGATAACTCACTAACAAAAAGATGCAGTTTCATATTTCAAAGGATAAACTAATAAAATATTTTCCAAAAAGAAAAAAAAAGATATCGATTTAAACAAAATCCCACTAATTTTTATATGTATAAAATAACGAAACAAGCAATAGTAAGATAATTCAAGAGTAAGAAGTATGAACCCCAACAGGGATATAAATCTTTTACGAAGAAGAGGGTACATAAAATATGTTCCAATCAAAACATACCAACAAAAATAATTGTTCTACTTCCTGGAATTTATTTTCATTAACAAACTGCTCAAAGTTAAATTTTGAAAAAAAAAGTAGACGCGTTAATTTCTCTGTGCAGATACATTACATCTACCTTTTTTCTAACAAAAATTTTCAAATATAACTTTTCTAATATTTATCTTTCCAGTTTCATTAAATGCTGGCAGGTAAGTCCTATTAGCTTTACCTAAAAGGTATTCTGATCTTCTGATATCACTGAACAATTAAAATTCAAAAAACGCAAGATTTAATTTTTATAGTCTTCATTTTTACGACTGAATCCTTACGGCAGGTTTCAGCCGCATCTTACATAACCCAAAAGAATTTTTTGTTTTCACATAAAAAAAATGAAAACTAAAAAATACATAACATGAATTGTGGAATTTTTTTGGGAAAGAAATAAAGAAATAAAATATCAGGCTAAACTGTTTAAATTAAGCTACGAGTCTGCTAAAGTTGGGTGACATAAAAACTAGTGTCCTGCTTAGCATGGTGCGTTTAAATTTTTCTTTTTGAAAATTCATTTAAGGCGTTTTACTGCAACTTAGCATTTATAAGTCTTTATCGCACCGACATTCACCTCCAATGAAATATTCTGATAAAAAAACCCACTTACATTTAAATTTTATAATGACTATTAAATGAGCACATCTTTTTATGACTTCGTGTCTTTTGAACATTTTGAATACCTCAAAGTCGTTTACGTATTACGTATCTACGTGCCCGTCTTAAATGCAAAAACTTCTATTCGCATCACGCCATTTTGTCGGAGAATCGTGTATTATAAATACATATTTTAAAATGTGACACAGTTAGGCGTTTTATCCTTTGGACGCAATTTTTATACTCAAAAAAATTCTATATCAAAATAGTTTAAAAATAAGCTGTGTGCAAAATGGTTTATTTCGGCAGCCATCTTGGACTCAAAAGTAGTAACAGATGAGAAATCATGTTTTTGTTTTTATGCAATCAGAAAAAAAGCCGCCATTTGGCACAACTTTTTGTTATTCAAAAAAGTTGAGAAAAAATGGCGAATTCAAGATATCGGCTTAAGTTTTGATTATAGAAAAAAATATTTAGAATAAAAAATATTTGTCTTTTTATGGTGCACACATTTGGTCTCTTTGATATTTCTGGAATATTTTACGGTTTTTGAGATAAGCTGTTTTTTATACGGCTGCCGAAAGATTTTGGACGTCTGCCTACCAGCATAAAAATATTCTTGAGCAAATTTAATTTATAGTAATATAAATTATATTTGAAAATCAAAGGTTGAATTTAAAGTCTCCCTCAATTTATAAGAGAAAATCCCAGCAATATTATTTAATATTAATATAAAACTAATTTAATGTTTTCCTAAAAACATTATAAATAATTTATTGGTAAAACCTAAAATTTGAATGTTTAAAAAAAAATTTGCTGTTTTATTTTAAGAAATTCAAGTAACTCTTGGAATACTTTCGAAATCGGTCAAACAATAAGGAAATTGAATCTATGTTTTTGACTGCTATATCTGCATTATTATTTTATTATTATTTCTGCCATAGCTTTGTGACAGAAGAAGTATGTATTTTTGATAAATTCAGCGGCCGGCGGCTAATACATACATACAATCAGTGAGATACTGGGGGATATTCTGTATTAAAGTAATAAATTAATATTTAAAAATATTCACTCACTTAATTTGGTAGTAGTTGAACTTAAAAATATTTGATTTTTTACGTAGAAAAATAAATGGAGTTTCCTTCGAACGCCCATTTCGTAGGCGATCAACTGAGCCGAAGCCAAGATGACTTACTAAGGAATATAATTTAGATTTGAATCTCGGTTTCCAGCTTCCCAATCGGATGGTGCAGTCTTAATATAATTATTTTATTATAATCCAAATAATTCTATTCCATTTCCAAATATTTAGACTTTTGATTTTGATAATTTGAATAATATCCGGTGGGGTCTGTTTGTTTTTCATCACCGCTTACGGACTAATGCGCACACTTAGATTTTCCCATACATTTTAATTGTGAATGCAAAAAATTTAATAAATAAAATAGAATTTTGTATTTTCAGTCAACTTAACCGTAAGTCAATTATAAAAAATAACACTCAAATCAATATCGGTTTAAAAAAACGTTGCTCAATAATATTATTTTATGTAAAAATTTTAATTAAATTTAAATATTAATTAAAAGTGTACCTTACCACTTATTCGAATTTCAGTCAATTGTATTAATTAATTTACAAGACGAAATTAAATTTAACTCAAATTAATTTTAAATTGTGTCACCTCGGAAAATCAAACACGTGTCGGTAAACTAACACTGATTTTAATTAATTTAGTTGAAAAACTGCAACGAAAATTTATTCCAGATGTGCAATACTTTTCTGAAAATTGGTGTTACCTGCTGCGTAGTTAGTTAATTATCAAGTGAAAATCTAATGCTACCAGTCCCCGAGATAGATAGCAAAACTCCAACAATTTTTTTTTCAATAATAGGATAAAATTAATTTTTAATATTTAAAGTAATCCTTGAAGCTAACGACGGAAACGGCGTGGATTAAAATCAAATTTGATTGTATCTCGCAGGCTTCATAATTAAACAACTTCGAACAGTGTGAAAATTTTATTTACCTTTTAGTTTTTGATTTCGGTTTTATTGTGGTAGTTCATAAATTTTATTATATCCTGCAGGAAGTAAAGCAATTTGATTTTCGAAACCCGTGTGACAAAAACTTGACAAACAATTTTATTAATCCCGAACTGTAGTAAAAAATTGAAAAAGTTGCATCTTGGATCTTTCTAATTCCCTAAGCATCAATATAATTTCGGTTAATTAAGAATTCATATCGAGATCTGAAGATCTTAAAACTTGTAATCGCGTTTATTAGTTGAGCAATTTCAAACTCGGATTTTAGATAATCTGATTGATTTAAGATTTCATGACTCAATTCGTCAAAAGTTATCATTAATTTAAAGGATCTTCGCGAAACGATGTACTTTTTGGCGATGCTAAATTTTTTATTAAGTTACTGGTGCTTAAAAAGTTTACAAATGCGCTGAGAGCGGAACAAACTTAAAATTACAAATTAACACGTCGAAAGTTGCGCTTTGATGTCAACATTTTAAATCCAGAATTAATTTTCAAAAAATAGTTGAGCTGCTAGTAAATTGGTTTATTTTACCTTTCGTAAACTTCCTTTGGTTTTAATTAAAAACTGAGTAATAATAAAGGATTAATCCGATGAATAAAAAGTAGAGGAAATTATTTTTTAATCTCGGCTCTTTAAACCGCACTATTAATACCAACATTTTATGATAAAATTAAGTTTTGATGTTATAATTTTTTTGGTATCGAAAAACAATTTTCTTGAGCGCTCGAAGAGTTTGGTGGCCCATCAAAAACAAAAATACGACGACAATAAGGGATCGTAAAAGTTAATTAAACTTTTTAAATCTCTTTTATAACTGGCGCTATAAAAGAATGCGAGTCCGAAATATGATTTATTCAAAATTTGAAATTTGCATTACAAACGGACATCACGAACACTTTGACTTACCCAATTATATCACCTGTTGGTGTCGGTACAGGATACTAGGGAAACTTTGAATGCTGATAATACTTTGATATGAGGTCCACAGCAGAAGCTTCAACATCTTTTATAGCAAACGGTGAGGCCCCGCTTGCGCCGCGACGCGTTCCGCCCTCTTAACAAGCAGCGCATCCCCAAAAGCATACATCATGTTATCATTAACGATATCAGGTTTAAATATATCTATAATTAGTAATTTATAATATGTTTTTTTTTGTTTAAGCATCCGTGAACACTTCCTGCATCGAAAAATTAATTAATTAAACAACATTGCATAAATAACCACTCCATGGATTGGATACAAAACTACGTTGTGTACCTACTAGAAGAAAAAAAACCTTTTCTTTTAAAACTCGACAAGATGGAAACTATTGGTATCAGAAGGCATTCTGAAAGTATGTTTGAGGTTCTTTCAGAATTTGCAGATTCCACTTTAAAATAATTGATTTTGAAGTTTAATGTTTAAATAAAACAAGAAATTTGTATTTGCAAATCAAACTTCTTTCGATGGAGCACTTCAAACGGATCGTTTTTATTGAAAGAGTCGCTCATTATTAAAAAGTAAACAGTCCAGAATTGACAAATTTTCAACTGCTATTTGATCTATTAATCCCAAATCTTGTCTTGCAACTTACAAATTATTTATTCTCGGAGAATGGATTGACTTGCTTAAAAGCTTCTGAAATTGAATCCGTAATCAAATTTGATAAACCGCATTTAATTGTTACCGGAATAGCTACATAAACACTTCGGCTTTATGGAGAAATAAAAGTGAGACTCTAAGGTTTCACACATGGTTTACGATTGATGTGGAATAAAAAGTTTACTCGTGTAAAATGAACTGGGTAGTTTTCAGGAACGGACTAATTTAACTGGGATTCCAGTCAAATTATTTTTTTTATAACATCCATGTAGAAGGACATCTCTAGGCCTATTTGAATACATCTTCAGCATGCTCATCAACTCCCAGATGCATGCTGACCATACACTGCAAAATTCAACGATGTAATAATTTGAAAGATGAAAAACATAGCAATATATAGGTTATATATACTACACTAACTTTTTTTATAGAAACTATATTTGTGATATTACAATATATTGACATTTAAAAAATTAATCTTCGTATTAGGTCTATAAAAAATAACAGTCAACATTAATTTCGTATTTATCTGACAATCAAAATGAATATAACAGTAAAAAATGGCGTCAATTAAATAAACTGTCATTCCGTTAAAAATTTAACCACTGCATAAAATATTAATACAAAATGTCCAAACGATAATTTAAAAAATTAACCAAATAATCTGTCTATAATTAATTCTCTAAAACAACTCCGTTGCTCGAGGCAACAATGTTGGTAAACTTTGAAATCCCACGTCGGAAGTGTGGTGAGAAGAGCGAGAAATAACAAGAGAATACGAATACAAGAAGAAGAAAGGTGGAACATTAAAGTTCCGATTTTTTACATAAGCAACGCCCAGTTGTACGAATTGTTTCTTTAATGGGCGGAGCCAGCCGCAGTTGTCTTCTAGAAGTTCAACTGTTAACATTACGTAATGAATTTATTTTTATTGAATTTCCATAATTATAGCCCACTTCGGTTCTGGTAACCTTCGGGAATATTTTTAGCAATTTCATAAGCTTAGAAAACCCCCCGTCTTTCTAGATCCACAATTTTCGAGTGCGGGTAACCCTCAGGGATGTTTTTAGCAAATGCGTAGAATATGGTACCCGGATTTTGGAAATGCATAACATTATTAATAATATTTAATAAAGTGATAATTGAAAACATAGACTACAAATCTTATGTGCAACACATAGAAAAGTAATTTTTCCCACTAGTTGCACAAGTAGATATTACACTAATATGTATAAATATATTTTCTTATCAGTATTTCGTCGACATGGCATGGCATAACCACTAACTATATGGATTGCGGTGCTGAAGAATTCAATCATCCCTAATGATTGCTTTTTAAAATTTCAGTAGAAAAATAAATAAATGACTTGTAAAATTAAGTTACAAGAGTTTGTAAGGACTACATAAAAAAAATAAGCCAAATGCACTGTACAAATATGGCACTGATTGCAATTTATGAGCTTTTAAAAATCTTTGATATTTTATTGTAATTCCAGCAATAATAATGATAATTTTATATTTTGCGGTAGTTAAATGGTCAAATAAAAAATTCGATTTAAAATTTCACCTCTTTTAAATCTATAACCTACTATACATGCAACTTTAATAAAAAAAAAAGTAGCAATAATTATTTTTAAATCAATAGCTGACCAATTTTTCTCGTAAATAATAGCCTCTGGTGCTTTTAAACTTTTTCAAATATTTAATATTTAATTTTGGGTCTTGATTAACGACTCTATTGGCGGTTCAGTAAACATTTTATTTTTTCAAAATAAAAATGCTTGATTAACCCGACAGCGAACTTCGGGTTACCTTTTTAGTAGTATATGCAAATTTTTTATTACAAATTTAATTTAGCGATTTTGAAATTACCGTAGATCGTCGTTTTCTACGTTTATTTTACATAAAATAAAAAATCAGATTCAATCAATTACCCTGGAAGCATTGAATTGAAATAATTTTTCAATAAGGGAATTTGAGGTAATTTTTAATTTTTGCTTCTAGTAAATTAATTATGTACCACAAATTGGTTTATTTAATTACTTAATATACCCTTTTATTTGTAATGCGATTATTTAAGTAACACGAGAAAGCGCTTATATTAAGAAATAATTCTCTTATAAATTATGCCACCTATTAAATCGAAAGCGGTTTTGCGGTGATCTGTGGGAAAAATGATCTCATATTTTTGAATTTCCTACTACAATAATAAAGTTTTCAAGTTAAATTTCCTCCTGTAAAATGTCACAATAAAATTACACTTAGCATTTCAAGTTCTTTAACTGTAAAGTTTGAAATTGTTGAATACTTATGTATATTTTATTGATGATTGATAGGCAATAATATAAGTAATGCAAAAAGTTATTTCATTACACATGCGGATAACTTTCTGCGTAAAATTATTTTCAAGCCCACACAAAATATTTCCCTGCCCGCCACCGGTGTTTTGTGAACTCGTGAGATAATTCAGTTGTTGATTATTATTAACAATACAACTTAAGTTTTTAAATGCCTAGAAGCAATGTGTGCTTGAAAACGTCGCAGAAGTTAGTTTCAAATTCGAAGGCTGTCAAGGTTTCCAATTACGAAACCCACCTCCCCATTTTGCCACCCCTCCAGTCAACCACTTGTAAAAATTTGATGATTAAACCAGAAGATCAGGAAATCAGTTTTTTCAGAAAATCCATTAGGTTTGCTGATCTGATACAGACATTTAAAAAATAAAATTCGTTGAATTTTGATTTTCTTAATTTATTCTATTAATTTATTATTGCAACTTTTTAAGTCTGAGTCAGTATATTTACGCTTTTTGTACATATTTTCACTAATTTGAGAAACTACAATGTTGTTTACATTTACCCTGTTAAATTAGTTTTAAGGGAGAAATGTAAACATGAATTTGGAGTATATGTAAACGAATGCAAATGCAGACTTCGGTTCTGAGATATCAGAAAAAAATTAATATATCTTGTATTATTCAGTTTTATAACAAAAAGTATAATACCTATCCATTTAATGAAGAAAAAGTGTAAGTTTTGCATAAGTTTTTACTATATTATGCTAATATGGCATCATAAAAATACAGAGAAGAATGCTTAACTTCAGCATTTATTCATTCAAAGGAAAAACAACATAATAAAATTAAAAGATCAGATTCAAACAATATTGGTGCAATATTTATTTTCGACATTGCTGCAATATTACAAAACAATATTGCACGAATATTGCGCCAACAGTTCGGCTTGACTTTCAATTAAATAATAAATTTAATTTAAGTATTTGTTTCCTTTGTGTAAGACTTTGAATGTTCCATAATTTGCGGTACCTGTTGAGCAATCTTTAGGCAATGCGGTATAACATAGATAAATAAGTAACAACTTCTTCGTTATATTGTTCCTACGTCTCAAAACGTCTTGATGAAGCTCCATAAAATAAAAAATTTAAAAGATACACCTACGTGTAATATATCCTTTTCGGCTGGATCAAATGGCACTGTAAGGTCCAAATAAGGTAATTAATATGTCTTTTATGATTTAAATTATAACAAATATTTTAAAGCTTTTATTTCGCATTAAAAATTTTAAACCACTATATTACAAGTTTATAACACCAAAATAAAAATTTTATAGGATTTTTATTGTTGAAACTAATTTAATACGAATGGACTTCACGTTAACCTTTTGATTATTTAATAAGGTTTACAAATTTTACATTTCTTTTTATGATTAACAGAAATGTGGTTTTCAAATAAAACTCAAATCGATTGATTTCAGGCTGTCTGAGCATTTTTTTTGAAATGCAGATTGAATATTAATATTTTATACTATAATTTTGATTCGGTTACGCTTCGATAATATTTCTTGATATTTACTAGCACAAGAAATTTTCTTCCCCAGAAAATTTTTTTAATTTCGATACGTTTAGCCAAAAGTCACGTGTGAGACGCAGCTTTTGTAAAATCAACAATAGTTTGATTTTTGAAGTACGGAATACATTATTACGTAAAGAATAAACATTGAAATAGAATCTTTGTGTAGGTAGGTATATCTACAGTGCTTATCGTATTTTGTGTTAAATAAGAGATAAACATTTTCACAATTTTCCACGCACCGAAACTTCTTACAATACAACTGCTGCTGAAAGTGAGGCAATTTTTTTCTCTGACAATAGTAAACCAAAATAACGAACGAACCTTAACTTTGATTACAAACTTGCAGTGAAAAAAAGGAATAAATTAAACAAATCGTAAATCTTTTTATAAATTCTACGGTTTATCCCTGCAGGATTACGCGGTCACGTAGGGGGCGGAAAATTATACAATCTGTCATTCAAAATTGATATCCTAATTTGTTTTATTAAAAAATTATTAATTATTAATAAATCAATAGTGACAAAAAAATTTGTTTGAAACGTGATACATTTTCGGGACAAATTTACCCTCGGTAATCCAATGATGTACTAAATTAAGCGTTAATCCCTAAAATATTGCCTTCATTGTTATAATATACATGGGTACATACTTTTAAGAATTCGCTTATAAACATATTTCTGCATTTTTAGCAGCTTTTGTGCTTCACTCAATCGCTGCTTTTCAATAACGTCACATTTCACTATAGAGCAATCAGTCAAAACCGTCTATTCTGTTTGATATAACAAAATCAAAAATAATGTAAAGTTATTTAACATACAAAATTCTAATCTTAGTTATTTTAAAATTTGGAATTAATATTATTTTAAATTTCTTCTGTAAAAAGCATGCCTTTCCCGCATTGCGGGGAAGCCCATGTTCATAAAATTACTCTTAAACTTACGGACCGATTTCAATGCTTTTTAAATGCAACAAATCAACTTTTTATTATTTTTTGTTGTTTATCAAAATTAAAAAAAAGACTAAAACGCGAGAGGTAAAGTGAAATAAACTAACAGGAAGAAAACGTTCGCTTTACTTCGTTTTAAGTCTTAGAGCTGCACGTCAGAACAATTTAAATCTTTTAAGATTTGTCGTGATTAAATGTGCGGTAAACGAATGTCTGGACGGAGGATTTTATTAAAATTAAATACAATTTTTGAAAAATATATAATAACAAAATGTTATCCACATTTTCATTCGCAACACTGAAAACTTGTTAATTCAGAAGCACAAACTAAAAATCAATTTCATTTTGTGGTAATTTGCAAAACTTAACGGAAATTAAAATCTACGTGAACGTAATTTACCCATCAACATAGATATCAGCATTGCATTTGCAATGTTTCATTGGGATGTTCAGGATTTTTAAAGGTGAGATCAACTAAAAAATTCTGCAACAATAAATTTTTAAACCTTTTTCTGTACCTTTTAAGTTATGTACAGGGTGGGGTCTTTTTATTAAATCCAAACTGAAGCTGAACTATTTAAATTTAAAAAAATATATTGTTAGGTAAATGTCTTTTTTATTTTATTACGTTTAATTTGAAAAGTCTTGAACTAACTCTAGGGGGTTTCCCTTTTTTGCAAAAGCGCGCACAACATTAGACAATAACACTGCAGATTTTCTTTCAACTGCACGTTTAACTACCTCCAGCTACGAAGCTCTGAAGTTTTAAATAATAAAAGCCATTTTAAAAGTTGGTAGACTTTTAGAAAATAATAACAAAACTGCTAATATAGCGAATATAAAACCTGTTAGAGCAGCAACCTGTACATAATTAATAATACATACACATAACTAGGGTATTTTAATTTTTATTTGAGAAACTTTAATTGCTTTTAAATTAAAACCGCCAGCATAATGAACAATATTTCTTTTCAAACAGTTAACTGATTTTAAAATTTACATTTTGATAGTTTTCATTTGGGAATAGCACGAAGAATCATTCCAAAAAATACCAAAAATATTATGCAATTATTCCGTTGGCTGTGCCCATAAGTTTAGCCACGCCCATTGTTTTTATTATTTTTACTAAAAGTCTTTGAGCCCACGGTCTTGGTAAAAACATCCCCGAAGGGGACCAAAGTCAAAAAGCTTCCTGGTAGGAATCATTCAAATTTTGAACTCCTCGATTTCTACTTATTGCAGTTGGTTAGTTGTCCGTTGAGGTCCAAAATTTGGGAAACCCGTTTCTGATTTCGCCACGTTGACTTTTGGATTTCTGTCACATACTGGGTAAGACCGCACTTCAGTTTGCATAAATTAACGAATTTATTGAAAAAGTGAACTGCCTTCAAAGAAGCGATCGAAATGGGTCTGAATAATTAAATGAGTTAAAATGAAAATCAGGTTCTTCGTATAAGAAGCAAGCGCTTTATAAAATATAATCTTATATAATATGAACATATTTTTTAAAAAATAACGAAACAGCACATTAATTTAGGAGAGGAAATAAACGTGCCGTAAAAACTTTTTCATCGTAGTAACTTCTCAGTTCATACAATAATTTTCTGCATAATGGACCAGGTTTACTGCATAAAGCAGTCTCACTGTTCGCTTTTCCTTTAATTGGTGTAAAGTTGTTTTATTTTTTATTATATTTGTGTTCTCTGTTTCACGTAAAAATGGCAGGTGTATAACTTTAGGACGCACGAGGACGATTTTCCAACAGGCGAAATAACCGCATTATATTTCATTCTAATTCTCAAAAAAAGTTCTCGACCTCACGGTTTCGAGCTTTTAACGTGAATTTTTAAATCTAGAATACTTTTTCAGCATAATTTTAACAAAATGTAGTTATTATTCATGTAAATAAAAAAATATCAGCCAATCAAACTATCTTGATGTTTAAAATTGCTTCGTCCTAGTTAAATGTGCAGCATTTTCAAATGAAATTCGATAATCTTGTTGAATGCTCAGAAAGCTTACCGTTTGAACCCACAACTAACAAGGATCCCTAGATGGATAAAATAAGGTAGATCTAGATATTATTCATAATTTCTTAAAATTAATTTAGAGAGATCATTACGGCCCTCCTACAGGATGGACACCAGGACTATGATAATCGTAGAATTTAAGTCAACAATGACATTTAAATAATAATTAATTATTTAATTAAAATTTAAGTGCGTCTGCTAGAAAAAACAATAATTTACGATAGCTCGAAAAATAACGGCGACATTATATAAATAAACTGTGTTTGATTATTTTACTTAAGCCTCGATTAATTATAAGTGGCAATAAAACTATTAGCATTTGCTGTTAATTCATATTAACATATGTTTTACTTATAATTAGATAATGTAATTTTATAAATTCGATAAAATTTTATACGATTTATTTATTAAATCAGTCGAGCGGTAGGAATTTCTTGGAAAGGGGGGCTTATCCAGTTTCATTAAAAAATTACATTTTATCTTTAGGTGGATAGGAAATTATCAAATAACATACCAGAGGGGATTTTTCTTATTTACTACAAATAATCAATATAATGAATTTTGTTCATCAACTATTTTTTTCAGTCTAGAAATAATAATAAACGCGTAATTCCACTTATTTGGAATGTGCCTGTGTCCCTGTTTTATTTTCGATGATGGAAAACAGCTCCGCAGCCCTGACACAGTCATAAAAAAATTAGTCTCCCCTGAGATTCGAACCGGGTATCCCAGTATTGAATTCTAAAATTTAAAAAAAGCAGGGAGGCAAAATACTCTAGTGCGGCCTTGCAGATGCAAAATGATTTATTTGCAAATATCAAACCGTTTACCAAATTAAAACGACGCGACGTTATTCGATACTCGTGTTTATATCGACTATAAAAAAAAATATTTGCAAAATTCCTGTTTGACGAATTCAGTTCTTAAACTCTAGGTGGCAGCACCAACTCAGTTTATATTTGAGAAAATTTAATTGATTACTGCCACAAACTCCCGCGCTATTATAAATCCCTTTGCAGAAAAATATTGAGCGACATTGAAACAATTTAAAAACAAAATACAGTATTTATTCGAAAAATCAGAAATTTTCCTGTACAAAATATCGAGTGTAAAGTTTCAAAAATCCTATCAAGTAAATTTCTAAAATAAATAATTGTTCTAATAAAATTTATTATCTATCTAACATAATTTTTCACCTTAAAATTCATAAACAAAAGGACTTGAGCAATTTACAAAAAAATTAAAGAACGAAGTGTTCTTTTGATCAACCATCCATGTTACACACTTCATTGCTCGAGGTTCAATAAGTAATTAACGCTATTCGTGTGTGGAAAGTGAGGGTGCCACCAATCCAACACCCTCCAACTAAATACAGGATCCAAAATTACAGTAACATCGTTGCTGCCACCTATGGAACCGTTGGAGTAGCTTCGAACTTCAGAACTGAAATCCAACTTCAATCTGTAATGTGAATGCTGGCCGGTCAGAGTGAGTTTTGCCGAAACTAACGTTAAACCCAACACTAAAGGGATGTGTAAAAATGTGTCTGAAGTAACTTTCAACAATTTACAGTTTTCGTCAGGATTTGCAAATATATCGTCCAACATTTCCAATCTGTTGCCGTTCCATTTATAATGCGGGCAGGTGCTGTTCAAATTTTGCTTTAATTTGAAATAATAAATCCAGCTCCCGCTCACCTTTCTATTCCACATCAAAATGCATTGTCGTTTTAACAACAAGCCAGGATGCAACTCGCTTTGTATGGCAGTAAGGCTGTGAACAAACGGTTCGTATATGTAATAAAGAGCCCGAATCACATAGGTTCTCAAGCTATACAATCGAACTAAAGAAGACGGTTGCAAAGCGTCCGGTAACACTGCACCTCTTTTATAATATTTCTTATATAAATGAAACCAGAACTTGGGTGTCTGTACTACAATTGAAGTAAATCGACAAATTCTAGAAAAACTACTCACATCTTCGGGTCTAATATACTCGGATATTAAAAACCAAATATCCAAAGGATAATAATTATATTCCTCATCGAACTTCACACAAGTGCTTTTAACATCATCGAGCTTGGGGTCGGAAATCTTGCATTCGGGTGGGAAAACTGCCTCAAAATCTGCGTCGATATCATTATCATCTTTTTCGTCCCACGTCTTATCGGTCGACAACTTCTTGATGATGGTGTTCACACTGCTGTAGGATTTTTTAGAACGATTGGTACACACGGTGGAATTTGCAAAATCGTTAATCGTGACATCTGCGAAATCGTAAATGTTAAAAATGATTACATCAAAATTGACGTATGAAAACCTAACCTCCAAGTTGTTTTCCGTTTTTAGCCTTCTTGCCGGACTTTTTGTATCTGGACATTGCACGTGCTCTAGAATATTTGTCAAATTGTACTTTCTTGAGATAAAACTAGCGGAAACTTAAAAAATACAAAAAACATTTCGACAACGCCACCACTGTCCACAGCCATGATGGGGATGTGAAGTGCAACACATTCACACAGCTGTTTCGATGACAGCACCGACAACTGTCACTTGGAAGTAGACGTTCGTTCAACGCGGCATGTTTGTCTATTTTAGGAGAACGTACGGAGTTTTTACTATAATGTAAATTATTGATTAGTTAATGTAGTATCGTTTTTGGAGAAAAACTTTTTTTTTATTTTTGAAAACCCACCCACGGCTATTGATTACTAAATTACCGACCGAGTCTCGTGTAAGATTTGACATCTGTTTCAAAATGGCTGGTGAGCTATGGGTTTGTTGAGATAGGTTTGTGCGGGTTGAAGTTCGTAGGTGTGTCACTGCATTTAACAGACTTATAATGTTATTAACTGTAAATAGTATAAATTTGATAATGTGTTTATGTAAGTGGTTACGCTTAAATGAGTGTCGGTTTAGGCGCTTTAGTTAATTGGTTGACTGTAGACTAAGAGGGTTAGAATTGATTTAGTTTTATATGTGAAGTGTAATATTTTCGGTCGGTTGGTGTTTAAATTAAAATAGTCGACACGATGTGGAATATGATGTGCGATGTTATGCCGACAATTTCGGAGGACAGTATCAGTCAAAGAAGTTCGCAATTTTCTGGCGAAGATGCTAACTTCGAACAACTTATGGTGTCGATGCTCGACGAGAGGGATAAATTAATGGACAGTTTGCGAGAGACTCAAGAACGCTTGTCTAGTACGGAAATAAAATTAACGGACGTTGAAAAAGAACGAGATTCGCTGCAGAGACAAATCGCCGCCAATCTTCCTCAGGTAAGTTAGGTGACAACAGCCTACGCGCATCGAACGAACGAACGGTTGTGGTGGTGGTGTAAGCTCCACCACACAGACAGGCCGACTTTGGTCGTTAGTTTATGTGATGTACCCGATTTGGAGCTTTATTGATTCCCTCTGGCAATCGTTCAACGCCATTTTTCGTTAAGGAAATCTCTTTTTCAATCATTTAACTCGTGGTACAATTAATTTACTCCTTTTAAATTTACTTCTCGTATCCAACTAGATAAATGTCATCATCAATGGATCCATCACTCCGCCCACTCTTCCCTGCCCTTTCCCTTACTTCGTCCTCGTGTTTGTACAGTTGTAACCTAGATTTTACAAATTGTACCTGTCAAAATTTACGTGTACTCCACACTTTTTCGGCCACTATCAGCTTTGTTTACAAATACAATTTTTCCCTTTAAAATTTACTTACAAGCCAAAGACTTGCGGTTGCACCCAGATTTCGAGAACCAACTGTTAATAGAAAAGACCGAGCCATTACGGAAGTACGAAATAGAAATGGCAATGTGGGGTAGTTTTAGAAGATAACGAACCACCATGTACTAGGAACTAGAGAAACCGCACGATGCGAATTTGTTTGTCATAGAACTTTCGGGGCCTTTCCCTATACTTAATAGGAGCATTGTGGTATTTATGCAGACTACTGCAAGCTCATAATGCGAGGAATTATTGAAGAATTTACCAGTCGACTTATCAAAGACTCTAAAATAATTATTCCCTCCCGTGACGTAACATAGTGGTAATATATCATAAAAAAAGAAAGTCTACCCAAAGGGGGAGGGAAATAAAAATCTGAAATTGGCCATTTCCAATACATTCTATACCCAAAATTAGTAAAATTCTGCGTAAAAGTAAAAAAATTATTGTTATAGTCTATTTATTTTCGAGATATAGCCCTTCATAGATAGCGGCCCGATTTTTATCCAAAAAACGTAGTTTTCAGCTTTGGTTGTCGAGTTTTTTTCTGTGCATCTGTCGCTAAAGTGGTCTACAGATAAGGGAAACTAGGCTTAATTATCTCTAACTCTATGAATAAAAATAGCTTTGTAGATATAATAGGACCCTAGCTGTAAACTTTCAAACTTGATTCTTTTTTTTCTTTTTGCCCTTTAATTTGCCCTTTTTTCGGGTTGAATCTGTTGTAAAAAACTTTGGGCATATTTTCCACCCTTTAATTTACACAATTTATTGTAGGCTTTTAGATAAAAGTAAGCTTAAAATGATCTTAGACATACCAAAACCGCCACTAAACTTTTTAGTAGCCAACTAAGGATAGTAACCTTTTAACTCGACTATGCAGACATTTGACTTAATTTGCTACTATCTAAGATACTAGTGGCGCGTTAGTGGTTATTTAGTCAATTATGCATAAGGCTGTTTGGTCTTATAATCACGAATAAGAATTATATTTCCCGAGGCAAAGTCGAGAGAATCAATTCGTGGATTCAAACTCGGATGAAGTACACTGGAATTACATCTCCCAAGGTGCTGGAAACATCTTTGAAATATTAAATATCCTCTTAAATATAATATTAAATGTTCAATATGACTTTAACATGTTCACTGTGGGCATATGAGAGAGGAAATAAGAAAGCGCCAGAAGCTATAGATACTCGATTGTTTTAACTTAATGTCGGAGCTGGATTCTGATAATCTCAAAAATATGATTTATTTGAAAAGTCGTTATCTTGGTTAGGTTCGTTTAATTTTGAGATTTCTGTCATTAATGTGACAATGAATAAGTTGTTTGGGAACTGCCTGTTTTGATGACGTGCACTATTTCAGAACCATACAACGGCATGGTTGTTGTTGATGTTTTTGGAGATGATTTTGTAAAATGATATTTGAAATAAAATGATGATATTTGAGAAACATTTATTGTATACTTGATTAAAATTGAAAAGATGATGAAATCTAAAACTGAAGATATTACATATTATAATAATAGGAAAACTTCGAAATTTGGTAGAAAACACAATAAGTAAATTGGAGTTTCGTTTCGCAATCTCGAAATTGCAATTTTTTGCTTAAACTCTTATTTGGACATGGAAAAACAACCCCAAGGTTTCCATTTTCCTTGAACTTTAAATTCTTGCTTTTTTGAAACAAAAATTAAGGACGGATTATCGCAAAAGCCATCCAAGCCTTAGCTTTAGATTTCGGGCAAACAGTTCTTTGGGTCCTGACTTGTAACAAAGGAAAAATAATAGTAGCTACCTACATTTAAAAAAATCAAATTTTTACCAAGGATTTTCAGTGAAGTTTTACAGACTTTTGTGGCAAATTAAGGCCAAATGATCCTTAGTTTTGCTCTTGATTCTAGCAGATATTCTAAAAGAAATAGGTTATCTTTTGATTGTAAATTTGTAAATAAAATAAAATTATTATTTGATTGCTTTCTTATTTATAGAAGTTTGGGGCAGTAGTCGAAAGCTTTTCGCTTAAGGAATTAGGTATTCTTAATTTTTGCTATTAATTGTTGGGTATTCTGAAAACTTGTTTTTCCCAAGTTCTTTTGCCATCCGGGCGGGAACTTCTCTTGACATGGTCGTGAAAGCAATTGCTATTTTCTGGAAGCTAACCCAAGTTCTCTTCTATTGACCTGAAACCTTCTCATATTGAAGGTTATTTCTCTTCCGTGGTTCGGATGTGTGCGATATAAACCTTAAACGCTCACCAATATCCCAATGTCTAAATACGGATAGGAACCAGAAGAAGAAGTCAATTCGACATCCGTTCTCCGCAACAGTATTCAAGATACTGCTATATCTTTAATTGTTAACTAAAGTTTATTTAGCTTTAAACCTAGAACTAAGTGGAAAATGTTCCTAAATCTGAATCCTCCCGAAAGAAAAAATGAAAACAGAAAATTTAATCTTATTTATTTTATATAATATAACAAAAAAAAGCGCAAATTAACGTGGATCTGGAAGCCCCCACGGAGGGACTACTCAACTTTCTATGCAATTAATGTATTAATTGATTTGGGAAACTCCCGAATGGAAAATTTCTCCGAATTTATTTGTACTCATAATAATATCCCATGAGAAAATCATTTTTTTTACGTTTGGGTACGCAAAAATGCGACAATTTTACCATAATAATCAACAACTTATTTTTTAAATAACTATAAAATTAACCTTATCATAATTAAAATATAAATAAATTGGCAGATTATTATTCAAAATATCCAATACGAAATTCGGTTGAGACTTATCAGCATGAACCTTGAAAAAGTTGATGATGTCAAAATAATTTTGCGCACAAGGCTTACAAATGGACAACTACCTACATACATCATTGATTCTACTCTAAGAATTCCCGATATCTCGTTATCCCATCATTTAAAATGTGGGCGAATCTAACCTCTTTAAAATTCAATATCGCATTGATTGTGTAGTTTACCACAACCCTGTTCACGGCAGTTTTTCAATAGTCATGAAAAATCTGATTAATGTGATAAAAAGCGACGAAAAGGAAATCGAAACATTTTTAAATTGCGTCTTTCTAGAATAGAAACATTTCTGAAATTCTCTTTCATCTCCCGTGTCTTACAAATACATTTTTTGGGCTAGGCTAAGATTAACATATTCGTGTTATTGTAAGCCGATTATTTATCATTAGATCATTGATATTTGATTGTATTGACTATGCACACCTCAACTTATTAAAGTATGCAGTATACCCTGGGATATTTTCAGAAAAGGCACATCTAGTTGGAATAATCTGCATTTATGACCTACTTCGACTATAATGTCAGGGAAACAACTACTAATATACCGAGGATTAATTATTTTTCTTGTCAACTAAGATTATGATTTCTCCATTGTAGCTACACAATTCTAAAATGAAAAATATACTACATACTAGTAGAATCGCCAGTTGCTGACGTAAATGATAAAGGTTGTATAACTTGAAATAACCATTAGAACGATTATTAATTAAATGTATTTTTGTATTGCTTAATAGAGATATAATAAATAATGTAAGACTTGACCAGTGTTTAATGATTTACAAACTTCAAAATAGATTCTCTGACGCTCAAAATGTACATTATTTGATAAAATGATTTGTTAAGGTAGCCTTTCCAGTTACTAAAAAAAAAGGTTTTCTGTATTTGCCAAACAACAAGCATAGTTGAAAATATATAGACTTAAACCTTAATGTGGATTACTCTGACAATTCCGGACAACATAAATATTTAGGTCATTTATAATTTTACCTAGGGTCAGCAAGTAGACATTTGATGAGTGTATGTCACGGAAGTCGAATCCGCGAATCTTGGCACGACACGCTAACCGCTCGGCCGTTCACTCGCCTTTTATTTGTTTACTTATCATACATAGTAAAAATCGATAATAATTACATATTGTGAGGTTAAGATAAAATTATTTTAAAAATGATTTAGCGTTTGATTGTAATTCATTGTGGCTTCATCTTGTCTTGACTTTTTGATGCTGTATCTTTCTCTATGATTGATTGCACATACAGAACTTTCCAATTAAAGCAGGCTTTTAATTATTATTAGTCCAGACTGTTATAATAACTAGGAAATAAGAAAAGACACTTTTATATTGTTTCGTTATTGATTAGCCATTGTTCTTAGCTTAATAAAAATTCCGCGTTCTCATCTTATAAAAGTTACTTATGAGGTTTTGAAACATAAGGGCGCGTATGGACTTAGGTTCCTGCTAAGTAGACGTGAACGTGCAAGCAATAACGTAACCGTTAATACATCGCATATTGCGGTATTTTCCCGTTAATTATTCTAACGTTCGGTGGCTCTGGTAGAATATTGAATTGATTTTTTGAAAGTTGCAGGTAGCAGGCTACCTTACAATATTATGTAGATACCTACCGAAAATGGAATAACTGATTTTATTTTATAGAACATTCAATAGTAAGAGCAAAGAGGTAATAAACATTTGGTGGACTGTTCAAACAAATAAACAAGATCGGAATCTACTTCGGAAATAAATATTTACCAAAAGAAATAAGTGGTTGGAAATTAGCATGAACAAATAATAATAAGTGCTAAGAAATTACTGTATAGATAACTGTTAGTTACTTATATTATCCGCGGTGTTATAAACTATGTCTGTTTATTTAAAATTTACCTTTTTACTTGATAAACAAAAAATTAGTAATTTTGTTAGATATCTGTTTTTATTTCGTCTCCAATTCACCTCCTTTTTGTTCCAACAAATTAGCTATTTAACAAATTACGCTGTCGCTTTAGTATGATCGTTTTTAATCTTTTCGGCAAATAAAATGGAAGTAAAAGTTTTTGTTTGACATTGGAGTCATGCTTGAGAGCATCGGAAGCGTAAAAGAAACTTATTTTCTTCAAATAATTGAGAAATGCAAACTCACGAAATGTTGAATGGAAGGTCATTAAAGTTTTTGCACTTCGCAGTGGTTTTTGTTCTTGTTGAATGATTTACCATATAATGGTACTTTTTTTCGATTCGCCCAGTTCCACTTCAGTGTCTATCAAAATAAAGCGAACTGTGGCGTAGAATCGACAATTTCAGTGGTTTACTAATAATTAAGTATATCATTAAAAGATCAAATTTGGAAGTTATAATCTCGGAGGTCTTAACAAGAAACTGGAGAAAGCTGAAAGTTAGACGGCCAATTTTGTAGTTTCCTTAGAAGTTTGCTTAGCGAAAGGGGTAGTTGTGTAATATTGCAGTTTAGGAATGCTTTTTTGTGAGAACCGCTCGTTTGGGCTCTTGGCTGTTACAAAAAATAGTTTCTCATTAATCCCTGTATATATTTTTCATACAAGATAGATGCGAAATGTACGAGAGTTGGTTTAAATTTGCAGCTTTAAAGTCGATTCAAGAAGTTAGATTTATGTAGGATAAACGTAAGATTCTTGTAGGAAATGTCAAATAACTAATAAGCGCTTAAAATGGAGATTTAGGGAAAATGGGGCAATGGTATGCATCGTAGCCGAATTCGTTAACCGATGAATTGATTTAAACTGGAGTTTAAAAATTTAATAAGGTTAAAGCATCCTTTTAACACTAAACAAGCCAAAATCTTTAATGTATGAAATAGAGATAACATCAAACGACAACACAGCGAAAATGGACTGTCCGAAAATCGTCTATAAACCATGCAGGCGTATTTATCTTGTTAATGAGGATACCATGTTTTGTATAGAATTTTAGTTGGATGCTTATATATGTAATTAACGGTTAGTTAAATTACAATGCCCCTTTTTTATATCTAAATTGCTTCTGCGGCGGATAAAAACATTTGCGTTAATGATTATCGAATAAAATAGCTTTCAGTCAATTTTTGGAGTACCCAAAATTTTAATTCTGTTTATTTTACAACCTTTCGTGGGTAGTAAAATGCTCTACGTAATCCTCCTACTTTATAACTGAAATTTACATACTGTAAACTTCATAAGTTGGAAAGTTTTTATGCTTTATCGTAGAATACAATCTTAAATTAAAATTTTTGCAAATAGAAAATAACCCATTTCTGGATTGCTCCTGATGGAGCCCCAACAAAATTATGGCTTAACGAATTAACCATCTCGGAAAGCTAATTGTTTTTGTGGTTTCCAGTTTTGCGGTAGAAGATTCGTCTTCACTTCAATTGCATCTTTTACTGCTACTAGCCGATTAGCTTAATTTAAATCCCGAGTTTAAGTTTCGCATTGTTTGATATTTTTATAAACAGTTCTGTTTATAGTCAAAAACCTTAGTTCAATAATCGAATAAATCTTGATGAAAGGAATCCAATACCCGAACCAGCTTCGCATATGCGATGTGAACATTTTGTTACTACGTAAAAAATTTGAATTTCAAATTAAATATGGTTATTCGAAATTTTAAAAAGTTTCCTCGTTACATCATTTAGGAAAATGTTCTGGTGTTTGATAATGTGTGAATGTTATCTGTTCTTGCATTTTCTTATTATTTGTTTAACGACTTCTCTACTTGCATACACATTAATGTTTTGGTATTTGTGTATGAGATTAAATCCTGGAGATTTCAAATATGTTCTCGTGGTATTTAGCAAGTTACATCACTAAAATAATCCTCGCTGCACATTCCTGCGTGGAATGGCATTGCAGCCAGCCAAGATTGAAAAATTTCACAGAAATTAAGAAAAGTATTTTCTTTATAATAACAATATGAACTTGAGCACAAAAAATGTTGCGAAGAAAATCAAATATTTTGTTAAAAATTGATAGCTTCGAAATCAAAACTAATTTTTCATGTTTCCAGGTTCGATTTTGTTCCAAAAGCACTTTGTCTGGAAACTTTAAAATAGGATTTTTAGTTTGTTTGTACTTTTAGTTAAACCTGTTGTGTATTAGATAGCTCAATGTAGAAGCATTTTTATTTTTCCACTTTTATCTTGTTGGAGTTTTGCTATTGGATTGATTGGACACTAATACGAGATGATTTAATGAAAAAGTTTGGGGCTATCTCTGCTATTAAACTTTTTGTATAAAATATCGAGGAGATGCCGTATCAGAAGTTTATTTAATTCGTCGGAACACCATGCATGGTTTTCCATAATGCGGATGTAATCCGTCAGAAATTTATGTTACACTGCGGTAATGCATGGCTTAGAAATCTATTTGCTCTAGTAAATTGCACTATCAAACCAGACTGATATAAAATTGAACTGAAGGTTGTCTGGAAGTTCGTTTATATATTTTTGTAACCTCAAATCCCGACTTTCAGCAAAATATATCAGGAACGAGTAGTTATTTTTGTAAATTTTGCTCTTCTCATTTTTTGGATTTTCCAAAAGAAATTCGACGCCGCGGTTCAACCATTGACTGACTAAATTTATAATCGGCGGTAAAGAAAGCATTGAACTGGTGACTAATATAATGAGATCACGCACAAGTGTAAAATCGTCCACATGATATTTATAACACATTTTACAATTGAATGAATGAATTGGCGTGCTTGCGTGAAAAGAATTGAATAATCAACTTATCCTATAAAACTATCAACTCGAAATAGTTACGGTTTATTTTACGCTACACAATAATTGAAATTATTTATACCTTCTTTGTAATTAATGTGTGATGACTGTTAGTTATAGAAAGTTGCGACAACAAATAATTATTTCTTATTAGAGTAGCTACTAGTCTAAAAAGTTAGGTTAGTAGGAATTTGAAATAATTCTACCTCTAACTTACAAAATGGCGAACCAAAATTCCACCAAATCCATATACTCAACTAATAACAGGTTATGGGCCCAGGTTAGCCATACTTTAAAATAACAGTAGATAATATTCTATTTGGTTCCGATGAAAGATCTTTAAGGACAGATGATCCAAATTACGATATTCAGTGTTTCTTTCAAGATTTGGAGCAAATAAAATAGAAAGCTTAACCTGAGCTTAGCTGAAATTAGATTAATAACAGCGAAGCAGGAATACGAGAGTTTAAAACTGACCCTAAAACTACGAAAGTATTTGTTTGTTTATTACACAAATCTGCACTGTTACAGAGACCTGAAATTTTACAAAACGGATTATTATTTTAAGGTCGAAAGGATAAGCTAATTTTTTAAAGGGTCAGGCTTCGCAGTCAGCATATTGCTGGTCCACAGCCAAAATTTGATTCTTACTGAAACAAAAATTGAACTTTGTTTTATTTCAAGCTTTGTTTAATTAGATGCTACCGGATTATTTTGTAATAATTTAAATTTTCAATACTACGAACTTCCCACATCATCATCTGCCTCCTTATAAATAACTGCATCTCATCTTAATTACACAACCAATATTATTACGAATTAATTTATTTACATCATAAAATTAAAATAACAAATCAACTTAATTATTTTGAAATCTGCACGCGATTTTTTTTGTCAGAACATCAGCCGAATTCAAATGTTACAATGCATGGGAAAACATACAAATTTTGTCGTCTACTAGGCTAAGATAGGCCTAATAAGAGAAAACATGGCAATATAATATGCAGTCACGGACTGTTTTGGCAGAAAATAAAAGATTGCCCAGGGTACATTATTTGTGGTTTGAAAATCACTTGAAAAATACAATGCCAGGATTCTCTAAAGCAGAAATGATGGTTGAACGTTGCATGAAAATGACAAACAATTGAACAATCGTAGTATAATTTCTTCGATCAGTTATACCGTTGCGCATTTTATTACTCGATTCAATGGTGCATTTTCGGTAATTTTATTGTTCTGTTCTTTCACTGGCATAACTGATGATTGTTCTTGCATCAATGCCTGCTGCCTCATGCGTGGCTTCGCGGATGCATTTAAATGCACTTTACAATAACAATTTCCAAAAGGAAATCGATGTCTACGCTGATATTAAAGCTTCCACTTCGACTAATGGAATAGGTTAATCGAGTCCATCAGTATACCATAACATCGTCGTGCAATTCCACCAAACCGGGAAAGCCTTAATGCTTCCGATTTCCTACGACTGCGCAAGCTTAAAAATTGAACATAGCTAACATCCTGCAGGATGGCGTAGCAGTCAGCGTATTTAGAAGGCTTTTATACTACAATTTATTTATTTCGTTGTATATTTAATATTTTGATCCAGTATAGCCCTAGGTTAAGTTTCTGAAAAATTACAGAGCTCTTATAAAAGTCGATGATGCAAATCGACAAATTTTTAATTTAAGCCGCTCATAATTAACTCGCGATTAAACATTCTTATTTATAAACGAGTGTAATTTATTTTATGAAAAGACTACAAAGATGCATTGTAAATCACGCTTCCAGTGTAGTTATTTTATGATACCAATTTTTCAAATTCTTAACTCCTAATTTATTTTAGCAAAGAAAGATAGTTCTTTATACATTTTCTTTGAACCGAAAATTAATTTTTTCGACCATAAATTATTAAATTATTTTGAATGGAAGAACGACGACTGCGTCTCTAGATTAAGTATTTGATGGTGGCGGTTGTGGAAAATTCACCGAGATGATTTATTTTGTCTTAAAAGGGAGAGGAATTCATTTAGAATTAAAATTAATATATATTTTAAACGAAACCACATGGTTTCTCTAAATTTCGTCGCAAGTTTATAATATTATTTGTTATTCAAAATTTTCGGATTACGAAATGACCGACTAATAATTTTCTTTTGTTAGGTGATTTTCGTTTTCCAACTTTTATAGTTATTGCCACCGGGAAATGCAAACTGTTAGCTAAAATTTATATGACAGAAAGATGAACTTTTACGATTGATGTGTGTGAGTGTGTGTGTGCGGTATTTGGAGTGGAAAATATATTACTTTTGGATTTACTTTATGTGCGTAATATAGTCTATTTCGAGTTTCATTTATGATCTTTTATCTCCAGTAAATATGAAGTTGTTAGTTTTCACAGTTAAAATTGCTGTAAATAAGAATCTAATGTTTGTCTTGATTGTGTCCAATGAATGTACGTAGAAAACACGAGTTTGGGTTATTTGCATACATAACGCTGCAGCTTCTTCCGCATTTTTGATCGTGAGTTATGTAATGTAGTAGATTCCGCATTTGTCAATAACGAAAACATCTCACGTCACATCGGGCACTCGATTCTGCTTTCTTTGGATTTCATAATTTAGATAATTCTATTAATATCGACTAAATATTGAATGGCTTTCTTTACATCCGAGTTTTTGGAGCAATGGAAAGTCTCGATACTCGTGGGAATGGAAATAAATAATTCCCATTGGTCATTTATATCTACCAACGTGTGCCGCAGACCAGTTACCATTCTATTAATACTGAGGTATAATTAATTACTTAGAAGCTGCTCCTCTGGAACCAAGAGATATAGAGAAGGACCTTATTGTATACGACAGCGCTGGCCTATATTCAATAAACTCCCTGAGCTTGAGTGCTGCTCCAGTCATCTTAATTGTTATAAATACGACAGGAATTGCCGTGTCTCGATATTCTAATTTCGGTATAAATTAATTATATTTTTCTTTATCACGACGAAATAAAAAGCGCAGCTCATTCAAAATAAGAGAAACTCAATTTCAATTTTGCTTTTAGTAATAGAAAAATTTTCACGCTAAAAGCTTTCTATACTGTTTTGTATTTTTTATTTATTAAAAAGTTTACCTGGAAAACGAAATTATTGATCTTTTAATTAGTAGGAATGTGGGACGATAAAGCTTGGATGTGAACTTGGCTAATTCACCAACCAACCACGTTTATCTACATTTGCTTTACATCGCTTCCATAAGAAGCTGGCTGCAAACTCAAATCATAACCGAATGTTTCGTTTTACAACTTGAATAAGATATGAGTGTGTTTGCGTCACTTTTGCAATCGTAAACTTGAACGTTGTCGTTTGCAATAGTTGGCAGAGTCGAGCTTTATGATAATTTCAACTTAAACAATTACGGTAGTTTCATTTAGAGAAAAGCGTTTTTGCGACTTCTCGAGCAGATTATTTTGATCCGATACCCAATATCAGTAAAATTATTGGATCATCGTTCGATTCTTCCTTCGATTTGCAGTTTTTCCTTATTTCTTTTTGAAGTTTTTCCTCACCTCATTCCTTTACCACCCTTTTTTAAATTTAAGACGGCACCTTAAAGGCGTGGAAAACCGTGTAGTGACGATTTCCCGATAACATTCGAAAAACCATTAGATTGTTGTCAAGACAAAGTAGGATGAAAATTTAAAAAATTGTATTTTTGCATGAGAAAATTTTTCTTGATGTTTATAAACGATTATTGACAGGAGCTCATGTTTTCATAAAATTTTAAAACCTTTACAGTTTTTTTAAGATATTTATAAAAGCTGTGTCGTACTCATCGTGTAATCCAATAATATTGAAGAAGTCTGGAGGTCATTAATTTTTTTAATTATATTTTTTACTAATTAAAATTTACACTTCCAAGGTATACCTTTAGAATTTTTGCACTAGTGGAATCATTAACTGAATGGCTACATTATGGTTAATTAACTGAACTTTGCATTACACAATTCACTCACCTGTTTGCTTCAATCAGATAATTTCCAACCAGTATCAAAATAAGTCTGTTTCCAATCCACATGACAAGAAATCTGTATACAGTCAGGTTGAATTTTAATTTTCTGTTCTATTTTTTGTTTGGGTCAACTTGCAGAGAATTTACGCTTCTGGATCAAAGCAAACGTTAATAATTACTTAATGTGATATGTGGGAAGGTGGGTGCGGATAAAATGCGATGGTAAAACTTTAAATTTTACCCCTTAACGAAGCTAAAGTGCCCGTCTGTCTGTTCAAGCTCAAAGGGTTACCCTAATTAAGCGTGGAAGCTCAAATTGAATCGGAATATGTATTTGATTTAGTTTTTTTAGCTTCGATCAAGTTTCCAATAATTCACATTTGCAAGTTTCTGTGCAATAGTTACGAGCTATTCGGGAACAAGATGGTTAATAGTTTAGCTAAATAGTAGGTACTCACGAGCAAATCCTTTGATGTTACTGCCCAAACAACGAAGTTTGTTCGCGAACTTCTGTCTACATTAGGTTCGAGTTCATTTCTAAGTTAATTCAAGTGATCGGATCTAAATAACTAAATTATATTATCTGATTTTTTAAAAGGTTTTAATTTGAAAAATGAATAAATCACTCCATTAATTGAGTTTATTTAAAACTGCAAAAGGTCGGAACTATCGGCTACACAATAATATTGAAAGCCGGTAGTTCATTTCATTTTTTCGAAATGTTTTTAAAAGGATCATTAAAATTATTCAAAGCAGTCCTTTGGTCTGATATAGTGGTGATAATAATTGGGAAGAAGATTTCACATAGCATTGTAGACGAATATGTAAATGTTCTAATTGTTATGTAGGCGAGTAAAACCGAATCTTTGTCATCATATTATATGTATTTGTCCAAGAGGAAGACCAAAGAAACGAATGTGATTCCGTAGCTTTGGTTACTCAAAAAATAACATTTATTTTTAAATTTTAAAGATCATTCAGTTGTGTTATGCTTGATACAAAAGGAAATATTTATTTGGTTCAGTTCAACAGAGGGCAATAATCATAGATAGATACTTCTTTCACGCTACATATCCAAAGCTTTAACATCTCTGAGGGTTGGAAACCAATTATGAACATAAACTGAAGAAGTGAAGTAGTAATTTATGCTGCCTGAAGTGTATAAAACATATTATTTAGGGTTATCAATAATAATTATTGTGTTTTGGGAGGCCGACGCCCCAACGTCCTCGTACCAGCCGCCACTGGACCTCATATTATTAGTTTCGTTGCAAACTACAATGTGTAATATTGCAAAAATGTATGATTTATATCTCCCTGCATGCCATTAATCTAATGTAAGCTTTCATTCCATCTAATCCTTTTAAATGCAATGAAATTTATTGCATACAAATACAATGTCCTTATTTACCGAACTTCAACGGCAAACAGGATCACGCCTTGACGATATTATATTATTCATCAGTTCTTCAGACTGTTGCTTCAAAATAGTGTGTGAGATTTCAAGTTGATCGGTACACGCGTTTGGCCGTAACCGTGGATGAAAGCTAACACTTTTTGGGTCTCAATTACCAAGCAATTGGGTGTTAATTTTCAATAAAAAAATGTAAATTGGCTAAAGAGGTTGATGCAAAAATGTGTGTAGCATTAGAAACGCATTTTCCACCGTTGTGTTGGGAAAAATCGCGAGTGCATCATCAGTCCCACTTAAATTTGGAACCCCTTAATCCTTTAGGTATGTAAATTTCTTAATTTATTTATTAACATTTTTGCAATATTGATTTAGCCAAAGTGTTTTTGAGTGTAGTAACAAGTAAAACATCAACTTCGATGTTTGATTTGTTTTTGCGATGTCTCCGTGAATAATTTAAAATAAATTGTGCTATTTGCCAGTTTTGCGAGAAAGCCGTAAATGTCATGTTGAACAAAATCAATTTTTGCATTACCGCCTTCTTTATTAATGGTGATTTTACTCGAAGAAGTGTTTTTCAATATGTGCTCGTCCTTTTAACACAAAACTTTGCGTTACATTAAACACGCCATATTTTCGAGACGATTGTTTATCGAAATAACATTAAATTTTGTTGTTCGTGAGCGAGCACGGTTTTCCTAATATTAAAAGAAAAATAATTCGAGCGTTTTCTCCAACTCTTGGTTGCTATTTTCATTTGCTTCGATTTTGATTATAAATACCGACTTTTATTTATTTTCTAATCGCTTTGAGATAACCTTTGAAATGATCCTTGAAATTATTCTTTCGGGTTCACTTCCAATTAGTTGCAGATTTCTCCCGCAAACTCGGCTTTAATTAATTGAAAGCTGTTCAATTACTTCGATTTTTATATTAAATTTTTGTCCCATTGTTGAGAAGCTCTGATAAAGTGGAAGTTTCTGGGGAGGTTAATTTTACGTGGATAAATTGCTGCTATAATGATATGCAAATTAGTGATCCGGTTATCTTTTGCATAATTTATGAATTGTGGGCGGATTTGCCAGACGAATTTTTCGTTTATTCTTTTTCGGTACACTCAGGTGAAGCATTTGTGTGGCCTTGCAAGGCCGTTTAGCTTGAACCGCATTTATTTCCTCGCTCTAAAAAAAAAGAGTAGAAACTCGTTTTTCTGCATTCCTGCGGTGTTTTCAATGCGTCGAATAACTTGAAATTTTTTGTATTCACGTGTAAAAAAACTGCTCTTCTTTACTTTTCATTATTCTGTTATAAATTATATTTTGCTCACTTTTGACGTGATGTTCGATAGATTCGAACTACTCGTCTAGGTAATGGAGAAGAGGCCGGAATGTGAAAGAGAAAAGATTAAAATGGAGCGTGGAACGGTTGTCTGAATATAAATGAGTTTTAATTTTTTCCGCTGGGCGTGGACAATATTGAGAAATTCATATTTTTTCAATTTTTTGACTATTCGATAATTTCCCAAACAGCAACATGCAAGGAGAACGTTTATTTTCATTTTCTATTCAAAAGTTAAAACGTTTAATTCGATTTTAATGTTAGCTTACAGTTTCCTGTTGCTTTATTTAATACGGAAAGCCTCAAGTTGGTTATATCGAAGGAGAGAACAATGCTTTTCAGATAATGCACAGTTTCTGTCTTTATTTACATGGTAGCGTTTTTTATATAGAATTGGTATGGGGTCAGCGCTTTTATTGACACCTATCGACCCAACTTGACATTTCTTCCTGGAGTTTTTGCCCTACATTTCGAAGCTGAATTTTTCATTAACCTATCCCGATAATTTATTAAAAACTCAATATTTTCATTTCTTTCAATGCAGTTTTCTCGGTCACCCTAAGGAACAGCCTCCGATGGCTATTTTCCTGATTTCACTCGTACGTCACTTACTTATTAAAGCGGAAAAATAAGTCTGCATTTTGGACCCCAATTTTTCCATATTAAGATATTGTCTGTTTTGATTTTACATCTAAATTACATCCAGAATGGCATAAAAGATTAAGGGATTCTGGGATAAATCTTATTCTACTACCTTAGCTATTAGCTTAGAGCTTGTAGCGGATGTAACCTAAGTGATTGGCTAAGGAAATGGGGGAAGATCCTTGCTGAAACGGATGTTTAAGTTTGGGTTTAGGACATTGCCGGTTTCAGCACATCAATCTTTTTCTTGACGACATTACTAGAGAAAAATGCGTTTGTCTTGCACATTTGAATCGTTCTAACGCGGTTCTTTCCCCGTTCCTTTTTTTCGTTTGGCACGTTTCTTTTTTGATACATTCTTGTTTTCACCACCTGACAGCTAGTAAATTGCCACCACGATACGTAAAAAGCAATGTACGTTTTTGTAATTTACTTAATTTTAATCATAAAAAAGCCTCGGCGTATGAATATTTGCGTAAAAGTAATGACGTTATTTATTTTACTTGGATGGGGTAAATTTTAAGAAATGGGACGTTTTTATTTCTTTTATTTATGAGGAAATAAAGAATTTAATGGAAACTCATCTTTGTGATAAAGGTACACCGTGGAAGTGCCTTGGCTAGAAAAAAATATTCATTGTGTGTTGGTTCTAAAATTTCTATCGGAAAATTATGATAAATTATTGTTCAAGGCAGTATATTATTGGAAAATGGAGTTGCCAATATTTTCTATTTAAGCACAGTTCGATCGAAAGCGTTTAATTGTTAATAATTTGTATGAAATTCTATTTTGGAAGTATTGAACACTGCTCAACTGAAAGCGGCATCTTCCTGCGATCGAAAGTTTATGAACGCTGGTTCGCAACTTGGCTGTAGTTTAGTACATCGCAAAATTTGTAGGTATCGCTCGTCGCTTCGTTGTTTAACTTTTCGCGAAATTTTGAATTAGTTTAAAATTGAAAATTGTGCAACCGATATTATGGGAGAACCTTTTAGTTTTGGCGATAAAAATTTAGTAGGTGTAGTAGCTGGGCCTAAATGGATCTTAGCGTTTTTCATGTTTAATACCACGGGGAAAGATTTTAAACTCTCTGAATAATTAACCCCGTTGCTCATTTAACCATTTTCATTTTGTAATGTATGCAATCATGAAGGCAAAGTACTTGATTAGCCAAGATTCTGAATTTTAATCACCTAGTGGAGCTGCTAAGTTAGACTTAAAATTTGAAGTTTTAGGAAATCGTCGTTAAAATTGTGAAGTAACCGCGAGAGTGCTGATGCAGATTTTTTCCTCGTTCTCTGTATGCAAATTGCATTCATTATTTTGTGAAATCAGGAAGTTCTTGTTACTGGAAGTAATTTTGAACTTTCATTGTGACGTCAATTTAATGCGCAAATTTGTTCATTTATCTACATGAATCATGTTTTAATTGTTTTATTTTGTTTCAGGTACGTTAAACGATCGAATCTGTGTCGGAGCGTCAGTCGGGGGAGGCTTTCCCACTTGCTAAGGTCAGTCGTGCCCAAACCGAAGTAATGTAAAAGTTAGGGGGATAAACTTTAAACGCCGTTGTTGTTTTGGGACTATGAGGGTCTTCTTTTCTTTTTGTTTTCGAATTTTGTGTATTCTACGCAATCATTTATTTGAGCTTTCGGGCAAAAATTTAACGTCAAAAACTACGCTCCATTTCTCATCTAAATGTAGATGTCTCGTTGATATCGCAAAATATTCGGAGAACACCATTTGCATGTTATATAAAAAAGAAGAAATGTTTTTGCAGCTCACCTGTCAGTCAGCTGTCAGCTATATTCCATTTGTACGCAAAATTTAATTTCGACCCTGTTTATTTTTGCCTGCCAAGTTAGCTACAGTGTAAAAGTCGTACTTGTTATCAATTTTATACCGAAATTTAGCTTTTCTTATTGTTACATTATTATTTTTATTAACACTAAATAATTTTATGTTTATTACGTAATTTAAACTTTTTGTTGTTTCGGTTTTTTCGAGTGTTGAAATGATCCCAAAGGATACGAGGGATAATCTCGGGGGTTTAAAGTGTCATAAAGTGTAACCGAAATTGGATTTTCATCTATAAATAGTTGGCGATTTTTTCTGATCCGAATACATTGCAATATGCTAGTTTTTACTTTTTACGTTTAAATAAAACAGCTTAACATTTGATAGGTAGCAATTGACAGACAAAATGTTGACTAATATTTTGAGTGAGGCTACAAATTTTCACGCCTTGAAGCAATAACGGGTTATGGGCCCTGGTAAAGATTTGGGTACTTTTCAATGCTATCAATCGCTTTTCTATCTCTATATCTGCAATAAAAAATATGTGCATTTCAGATTGTGCAAATTGTTAACCCAAATTGTGCAGTTTCTTAAAATCAAAAATTCACCATTATTTTTGTGCAGATTTTAAACTCAATGGTTGGGATACTCTTCTATACAAAACTTTTTATTGAGAACTCATTTCGGAGCTTTATAGCTCTATCTTCAGCTCAAAAAGAAACCTTAAGTTTTATCTAAGTAAATTATTCCTTACTTTTGAAATTTTTTTTGGCCGAAGAAAAAGCTATTATAAAGTTTGCTAAAAAGTTAGCGTAACTAAGAATGCCATTTGTATTTACGTTATTTTAATTACTCTACAGAATTTTGCATCGAAAATATTTATTATCTGTAATAAAAATTCCGTTCATTGCAGATGATTCTATTTTTTTCAATGTACTTACGTATGTTATTTTATAGTCGGGAAGTTTTAGTAAATTAAAAAATCATTGCACCCATCCGGTCAGTTTTAATAAAAGCGGAAGATAATATGTCATGGCTTATGGGTTATATTTAAGTAATATTAAGCTAATTTTTGAATAAAAAGTACGCATTTCATTTCCTGTCCTGTGTGTGTGATAGATGACGCTAAGTTATCAAGTGGAATTTTTTGAAACGATATTTTCTTTATAACATTTTTTAAAAATTCTTAACTCCCAAAACCGCTACATTTTTCTAATATTTGCTTTTATAACGCACTATCTCCCTTGTTAATGTTAAGGGTAGTAAGTAGAGCTGAGAATCTAAACGGTTTTTAGAAACAACTTTAGGGAAAATCCTCTGACTGTGGCGTTAAAATTTGTTATTTTATTAGTAGCTAAAATGTGTTAATTTTAACTACAAAACGTCGACGAGACAAAGTTTTCCTTAATGCCAAACATAAATTGGGTATATTATTATGTCGTGTAATGCAATTTAAAGAGGGTGACGAACACTATTTCCAACACAAAATTTTCGCCTTCAACCATCAAAGCAATTTTAGCAAACTATAATTCGGCAGCTCTTTCAGATTAAAAAGTGAAACATGATAATACGCACACCAAGTATCAATGTTATGTAAATTAATAAATAAAACTTCCAAGTTGTATTGGGGATAAATTTGAATTGTAGAGTAGGAAAACCTCTTAATCGACTTTACAATTTATGCAAATTTACACATACTAATCTCATGCAACACTAAATTCCAAACTAAAATTTGGAGCACGTGTATTAATACCAATTGCTCACAATGAAAACCCTTAATTGCCTATCAACATATGGACTCTTTTGCGTCCAATCCTCCCCAAGTTGTTAATTGCATCAGTCCAGTATCAATAGTAGAAGGGATCAATCAAAAATATTGTCTTATAGATAATAGCAGAGTCCATCTCAAATTTCATTCGATGAAGAGAACAAAATGAAAAAGCGTTTGCCGGAAAACAACGGCGACATCTCTTCAAAAACTTCATCAACGGCTATACGGACATTTATTGACACGAAATTGCATTTCAGTGTACGACTCAATTGGAAGACACACACTTGTCCATTTTTAGAGCATTTTTATTGTAAAATCAATCTAACAAGAATTAAATTGACCAAACAATTACAAAATAGGAAACTAACTGAAATTTATTGCAAAATGTTGACTTTTTCGTTGCTGGGCACCAGATGAAATTAATAAAACAAGCAAATTAGCTTTGATTTTTTTAGTATATAAAAGGTTCCGAGGACGTTAATTTGAAATTTCATCTGATTACTAATTGATGCAGCATAGATAGGCTCAAGGATCTGATCAATGTTAACTTTTTTTAAAGCAGTATTTTTAGTTTGTTTAATTATCTTGGCTTTAATAATAATAGGAAACGCGGAGATAAATTTGATTTGGAATCGATTCGCTAGTCGGGTATCAAACCAGACCGTGCGCTGATTCTCATAAATATGGCATCATCTAAAATTTTGCACTATTTTTATAGATCGTGAAACCAAAGGATATTTTTCTGCCGTTTTATTGACTTTTAAAAAATTTACCACCCAAAAAACTGCAATTTTGTAAATTTATCTCGTTTTATCATAGGCAGTTAAAATTTATTGCACTTCCTTCATCTAACATCATTTGGCCAAAAGCGAATATTGTACCTAGTAAAATTTTTGCAAAATTAATTTGTTAGATTAAGAAGTTTTCATTAAATTAAGAAATATGATGGAAGCTTAAGCTTACCTATTTAATTACTGCGTTTTATTTTGGAAGTTGGGACATTAATATTGCGTATTTCTAATCTCAAGAAAAATAATAACATTTTGTGATTAACCGTTTTAATTTTCTTGTTGTTTTTTGGCCCACATTCAGAAATTTTTGAAGAATACGGCGTTATTTGTAACATAAAAATAATATAGGGGAAGTAATTTGATTGTATTGCCGGATACAATAAATGTCAACGCCCTTCGCACTCCGTGTTTCACTCATCCATTACCGTGAGCAGTGCATCCAACTATTGCAATACTGAAGAAATTGCATTTAGTTTTTTCGGCAATAGCAGTTTCCAGTTCATTTAGTACAGATTTAGAAAAAAAATTTATTCGGGAAATAGGGAAATGAAATGATCGCACTCGACACAATTTTATTAAGATAAATTGCGCTAAGGTCGAACATTTTTGGCAAGTTTCCTACATTAGAGAAGTAAACCTGAAATGTTATAATTGACGAGAATCTACTGTACTCGTGTGGTCCTTAGGGAGGCTACGTTTTGCTGTTTGGTCCCAATGAAATATAACTGAAATGTTGGTTTCGTACAGATACCGACAATAATTTACTTTTTGGTTAATTCTTTGGACATTTTTAAAGCTTTTATGACTGAACTAATTGAAAATACTTTGGAAGTTGATAATTTTTTTTTTTTTCAAATAATTCGCTGTTTATTATTAAGAACGCCAGTTTTTTTGTACTTGTGGAAGTGCCTTCCGAGTGCTTGCTCTTCCGTTTTGATTAAAAACTTTTAAGAGAATGTCGCGACATAAATAAAAGGTGATATGACGCTTTGTTGCAAAATGTACAAACTTTGAAATTTGGAAACAAATAATTTTTACGTTAAAACACATTTCCGCATTGTTTATTTTAAAATACAATTTATTCATCAATATTTAATTTTAGATATCAGAATTTATTTTTGGATAATGAAATCATTCCGCCTGTGTGCTTAAACATGTTTGTTTAGAAAATCAGGCATGATTGGGTTCGATTTGTATGATGTTTTTTCGTGTTTATTTAAAAGTAAATTTGTACTTACCACTTTTTATTTATTTCGCGCCATTATTTAAAGTTTTTAATCAAAATGGAAGAACAAGCTTTTCGGAAGACATTTCCAATTACTAAACCGTAGATTCCACTAACTTGATTGATAATGGGAAAGAGAGCATCCTGGATTTTAAGTTACATTATTCGTGCGGGAAGAATATACGGGGTGGAAAGCAAAATATTGCAATCGTTAAAATTATATTTCAAAAATGAAAGATTAAATGACATAGGTTCTTAGCAAACATGATTAGTAACTTCTAAATGCGATTTGCCGAAGTAATGCTGGACTATAAAACAAAACACGTCAATATATATGCCTACTACTGCTACACAGTCTTTTTGTCATATTTTCTTGCAGATGTAATTAATTCTGACACTTGTTGCTCACAGCAATTAGAGCCAGGTTAGTTGGTCTACGCGATTGACCATTTGCGAAGATATTTAAATTATCCTCATGCAGAAGAGGTTTTGTTCTGTTTAATCGTAAGTAGAAGCTGATTGCATGTTGCCATACCAGACATCCGATTCGTAACACTTCGTCTTAATTTTAACAAGAGACAGAGACTAACAGTAGTTGTGGCTTTATAAGGTAACAGTTCTCATTTACATATGCTACAAATTGACTATAAATAGTGCCAGAGAATTGCTATTCCCCGGATAATTTACCTACATAACTTAGGAAACTATCATGAACTAACGTTAGCTACTTAACGATCGTCGGCGTCGTCGCAATTTGAATTTTGCTTAGGTCGGTTCTGGATAGCAAAAATTTTCAAATTGAACCAATTTATGCAACAATTTTCGGAATTTCTGGTTTATTATGTTTATTTGTTATTCTAAAAAGGTATAACATTGTTTGTTGAGCAAGATCGATACGGTAAGCGCTTTAAATTTTTTGCCACAAAGTTTTATTATAACTTCACAATTTTGCTTTTAATTATGTTACGGTAAGGAAAACTGGAAACTAGAGAATTTCAAATTTGAATTGTTAACATCGTTTATCTCTAATATTATTTTATCCCGGCGTTCCTTTTGCGAGATAAAATAGTTTATATCTCTGGAGCCCATGCTGACGGTATTCAAACGAAACTTAAATGTATGTAAGTAAGCATAAATACCGTTTGCGTTTTAGTTCGTATTAACAAACATTTGTATAGGTAGTTACGAGGTACCATTAAATAGTATTTAGATTTAGTAAATTGAGTTTATGGGTCCTTTGATATATAACTTCTCTGTTGAGTACGAAAGAGAAATGCAACGCAGTTTTTCCATAGAAATTCACATACGATCAGTGAATGTTTACGGACAAGATGAAAAATGCTTCTGAAGCGTACCTCGTACATTTCTTTCGGCTCAGCATTTTAAAGCCGTATACTTATTTTTCAGTGTTGCAGTTTGCGTGATTCTCCCCGTCTGGATGCTTTTTGATTATGTCTCGTTTATGTTTTGTTTCTGTAAGCATCGCCATCAAGGTTTTTCTTAATTAAGCTCAACATTTGAGCGGTATTCGCGAATCGTGTCTATAAACATTTAATTGCCTAAAACAAGATGCATTAGTGTAGCTCGCAGTATCGTGTGGGTCATTTAAGTGTCTCGAAATATAATTTAAAAAGCATTATAGCACTTGGATTAAAAGAGTACGGTATCCATTAGAAGGTTTCGCTCCGTGAACCATTTCGCTTTAGGCACACTTCTGTATCATTTTTCGATTTAATCTGCGTTATTAAGCCCAGAACAAATTTTTTGGTACTTTTTGTCTGCAAATAAAGGAAACGTTTTTTTACTTTTCTTTTGTTTCTTTTCCATGCAAACGGCGATTTTATTTTTTACGTATTTTTATTCGGGTTGTAAACTCGTAACGAGATAATTTAAATTTAAACTTGCAAAATGAAAAATTTTAACTGGGGTTGTTTATGGGCCCATATTGTTTGATGGAGTATAAATTGATTTGGTTTATAATTATTTTGGGCGCGTAGGTATATAGTTTAAGCAGAAGTCGGATTTGCTCTGTTAATTCATTACCATCGGTGTAAGGGGTGAATTAACGAGATATCGCTTCTTGTTAAGGTTGTTGTGTCATTTATAGTATTAGGGTGTTTATTTTAATAAGACTTAGTTGCAAGTGCTTCATGTAACCACACTGTTAATATTAAACTAACATTTAGTCACGTCTAGACTTGATAATTAATAAAATTCGTTATTACCTCGTCCTTTAAGGCTTAAAATCATTATTATTAACGACAGCTCCCACCGCTGTTCGTACGGGGCTACATAATTTTATTAAGCACAAACCTGAATTAAATTTTGATGAATTTTTCCGTATCCCAAGAGCTTTTTTTAAACAAATTTTGTGTTTTTTATCCTAAAAAATTTAATATTAAAAATATTTTAATATCAAAAATGTTGTCATGTGATGAGACGAATAACGCCCACATAGGTTAAGCTTAAAAGCTTACAAGCTCTAAATTTAATTCAATCTAAAAGGAACTTCTTCGAAGCTCTCGTAAAGTTTTAAATCGAAACGCAGATAACTACGAAAACAACGTAGTATCCACCGATAACCACTTTCATTATCTGGTCAACGGGACAATGTTCTATTGTAGAACACCCCATATACGGCATAAAATGCGATTTAGAACTTTTAAAATTATCGCCATTTTCCTATCAGATTCCGAATCGTTTTTGAATTCCTGCGTCAATATTGCATCCCAATTGCACGAGATATCAGGAAACACATTTTTCTTGCATAAAGGAATTTCATTTATCTGCGCATCAGTTCCCCCAGGATTTTTCAGCACAAGTTGAATTTTTTTGTTATTTTTTCAGACAAAAAATTCTTTAAGCTGTTCAGCTTTTCTCGCCAACGTAAACCACCGACATTGTGGAAATTATTTAAATTATGTATCTAATAGCCTTTTAATGTTAAGTAGGTAAATTTAATAGAAAAACTTAACGTGACATTTAAGGGAGGTTTTGCAACGTTCTAATTAGTTTGACGCTAACATTAACTTACCAGACTGAAACATTAGAGCCCATTGTTGAGTATAGATAATCTTGCTTAGCTCTCAGGAAACTTGAATTTAATTGGGGTTCTACTGAGTACTATTAGTTAATGAAGACTAATGATGTGTGGTTGAGGTTAGGTCTGGAACCTAGATTTAACAAGTTGTTAGTTTTATTTTTATCTCACTTCAGAAGCCTAAAATCGGTCACATTTAAACCTAAACTTGAGTTAGGTTCCTAAATGCACTTCAGTTTAGAATTTATTTGTCAAATTCCTTTCTCGTGTGACTTGAACCGTTTATTCCAAGGTTTAGGTCGGCCAGATAGTAAAACAACGGAGTTCTGGTCAAGTTCTCCAATCTGGCTGTTTCAGGAGTTCTGCTAATTGTTCGAGCCTGCATATATGATTTTCTCATATGTTGAGTAAGTACATTCTGCAGCAGAGAAATAGAGTAGCGCCCACCACCGCGCGTTGAAGCGAATTTCATAAGAAGGGTATCCCACCGCTGCCACCAATGTAACCGATACACCCTCTAAATAGATTGTCCTAATTGGAATAAAAAGTCTTGGTCTCCCAGATACGGAAATCCCTGAAGATTCTATTAATTCAAGCACAAAACATGCACGCAAACTGTCCGTTTTTGAAACCGGGGGGTCTGGGGGGTTATGGAAAACCCTCCAGTACGTCAGTAATAAATGGTCCATAGAAGATAAAGCGTCCACTTTGCAATTTAATAATGCATTTCCTTTTTCTAAAAATAGGATATTTGGGGCAATTTCACTAGATTTTGGAACATTTCTCTGTATATTTCATATATTCCACCACATTTTACTCATATTTTCCAATATCTCACCTGGTGTTTCCAAACAATTTCCTTACAACTCCTGCATCGTATACGCCACATCTCCCCTGCTTGGTACTATAAAATTTTTATCACAACAGAAATGAACTATTTTTTGTAAAAGATTAATTTAATTCACAAAATACTCCTGCATTTTGTGTAATAAAAGAATTAATATTATTTAATTACCTTCCTGTTGCATAAGTTCATTAAAATTTATATGACAACATAGGTTGAAGTTTCCACATAAAATATTTTAAAAACTAAATTTTAAGGAAATTATGTGGTATTTAGCATGTTCGTATAATGTAATATTAAACAAAACATTAATTTTAACTATGAAGTGAAGAACACATACGTAGAAAATTATTATTTAAGAAACAATTAAAAGACATTTAATTTAACACTTTTGACAGGGTAGGACTAAGAAAAACTATTGTTATATTAAAATAAATAAAACTTGAGTAATTTTACCATTATTTTCGATTTCCAGTCGCATATAACTAGGAAAAACAAAGAAATAATATGAAACAAGAAATTGTATTCAAAACTGAAAAAATTGAAAAAGTTAAAATTACCCATGAAAACCTTTTAAAAATGCTTTTAATTTTTCCTAGGGTATTTTTTTGAAAACTCGGAATTTTCTTCCCCACAAACCTTCATCGCCATTTTCTTGATTTGTATTGTCAAATTGATAATTTGAAAATAATTATTATGTGGAAAAATTGTGGAAGCCGTAAATTAAGGGGGTAGACCAGATTTTAAATGCAAGTCAAGCTTTCTAGGTTATAGTTTTTCATAATCAATATAAATATGTCAAGTGTGTGTATTCATTTCGAAAAAAATAATGCATTACTAACGATGCCCTGTCTATACCATAATTAATCTTTACTTTCTATTGTTTCAAATTAATTACTCATGCACGTACCTACACCCACCTACATTCAAAATTTTATATTTAAATTAATTTAAGTTATAACTGGTTGACATATTTTAAAAATTAAAGTGATTAATGATACTCTTTCATTGTAACTTGCGAAAATTAGCCAAAAACATGTTGGGAACGTCTGAATTGCACAAAGAAGTTCTTTATTTTGTTATGTAATAGCGCTGTAAATTGATAGGATTTTATTTACTACCCATTTAACTTTTTTCGTGTTTTACATTCAAGTTTCCATTAGTAGAGAAATTCAATTTTTATTTTCGAGATTGATGAACGGTTTATATCGGTTTTCAAAACTTTCTTGCCATATTAAATTAGTTAAATTAAAATTTGGAAAATTAAAATAAAATCAATCTGCAATTTCCTCTACGTTTCGTTTGTTAACTTCCACTCGATAAGTTCGATAGATTGAATGAAGAGAACACGTCGAGTGGCCATCTAAATCTTCCAATTTGAGTTCCTTACATTTTTCTTTCGAGTCTTTCAAAAGCATTCGAAAACTTGTTCGATGAAGTCACTAAAATATCGAATGTTTTTGTTTAGTACTATTTTTGGACAACAATTTAATTTTTATCAAACTCGAAATTGCTTTCACTATTTTCTGATATTTGGTAAATAGAAATGTAAAACGATTACATTTTTTCGAACGGAATTGAGTTTTTGAAAAATCACTTAAACTTTTAGTAAATTAAAATGAGTTGAGGGATTTGGACTTAAAGTCGAAAATAAGTTTTGACGTTTTCGAACGACTTGTTATTTTAACTTGTCGCTTATTGAATTCACGTAGAATTCATTATCACCCATTTTATTACCAACAGTCGAGTTCAAAATAAATTAATTCATTAATAAATTGGTCACTCGTTTTCTTGTCAGGCATTTAATTGAAATGCTACAAAATTACATTTTGAATTGAAAACGTCAATTTATTTTCCAAAAATTTTTAATTCCTAATGTTAACTAACACGAGCACTGTGGTGAATTTTAAACATTGCCCACAATAATAATAGAAATTAGCTTTTGCACAATTCTATACATAATATGAAGTGTGGTGTCACTCAAGTACGATAACAGCTTATTTATTATGTAAATCGTTTTTCCATTAATTTTATTGTATAGCTTGGGGAAAATACGCATTTTCGGGAATTAACGAATGAGTTGATTTTTTATTACAGAACCCTTGTAGAAAATTTCAATAAAAATAAAACCGGATGTCCGTCTGTCGAAACTTTAAAACAAATATGATTTTTCGAAAATGCCATTATATTCTATATTGCATTGAGTGCAACTTTAAGGAAAACTCCGAGCACGTTTCACTCCCCTCTTGTTAAAGAGCTTCGTATTGAAAACTTTTGTCCAAATCCACATATGAATAATAATTGAACCAGTTGTCCAATTTGATAGAGTGGGATTTATATAAGTTTATCTTACGTACAATCTGACTTTTTAAATCTAAAATAAAACTAAACTACTTGGCAGAATTTACCGCGTTTACCAATCAAATTAGAGTATAGGAGAAAGGGGAGGGTATACACATATTGCTATGTTCTACTTTTATAAATTTAGGTAGTCACAAAACTCAGGCCTTTCAATAGCACATACAAATTTAGTATGGCTAGACAAGTAGAGTCCGCTAGGGAGTCTGCTATACAATAATTAATATCAATCACTAAATATGTAGGTGATAGTTTGAACAAGTACGGAATATTTATATATTTATTAATTCAAAAGGTTTTTAGTTTTCATTTTCACTACATAAACTAAGTTACACTTTAAACGTAACAGACAATGGTATGATATTTAAATTAAATTTATTGTTTTAACCTAGCCCGAGTTTCCTCCATAAATTTGGTTCTGTGCTCAAGGTAGCGTTTCTTCACGAAATGCAAATGTCGTCTGTATAGACGTAGTTAGAAAACGCTCTACACTTTTGTTAACCGGCACACAAAATGTCACAACAGTGAAGGCGGTTGTTAATAATTGTGGTGCAGATCTATTGTGATACCATTGTAATTTTTTTTATCTAAACAACCACGCAAGCTGTATTTTATTCAAGACGTTGATGAAATGAATGGAAGACTTGAATTATTGGGCTTCTAATTTTTTTATTAAAAAGTTTTTTCTCTTCAGCGTTTGATCGGAGAAAAAACAAATTGGCGCTTGATGGGTATGACTGAGCACACTAGGGTTTCGTTTATGTTAGTGGATGATGGGGTAATGTGCCGGATTTTAGGAGAATTTTAGAGCAGGCGTTACATTTTAATTAACAATAAAACGGCATTTAACACTGATTTACGACAAAACACTGTGATAGTAACTAAAAGTTTAGTAGTCGGCGTCGTTTCTGTTGCTCGTGGGCTGAAACCTCTCAGTTACCTTCGTAACTCTCCGATTTTTTGAAAGAATCTACAGTACCGGTATTTTTTAATTTTGTGAAATTTCCATGACCGCCACTGTATAGCCGACTATTTTATTGGGCTGCATAAATTCTGACGTTAATTCTAAATTGTTTTACCGGTTTAATATTTAGACCGATAGCCCGCTGTCATCTCTAGGTATAGGAAAATTTAGTTGGGAATTCCTGTGTTACGTGTCAATCAAATTTGAAGACATTTATTTGAAGCGTGGCACTTTATAACTGACAAAAGATAACAAGCAATACGTTATAGAATGTAGGATTAGTTGAATCCTCTCCATCATTTAATTAATAATAATAATAATAATAATAATTAAGCTTTATTTCAAATCTATTTCTACATTGCCATGACAATGTGAAAAAAACAAGTGAAACAGTGTCATTGTTAAATTAATAATACAAAACTTCAGTTTGAAATATTTACAGCGCATACCAATAACTTCTTAATTAACTTAAACAAGTTTTTACATAATAAAATTAAAATTCCCCACAAAAAAAATAAAATCCAAATATAGAATAAAAAAAAATCCCAAATCAATGCAGAAGCAAAGGCTAACAACAAATAGTTTAAATCTGTCGATTAAAATATTCTTGCATATCATATGGCTCTAAATCAAAAAGAAAAGACTTAACTTTCTTATCAAAGTTGTTCTTATTATTAATTCTTTTCAGCTCAACTGGCAGCGCATTGAAAATTTTTACACACATGTACCATGGACTTCTTTCCGTCAAACTAAGTTTATGAACGGGAAAAAAAATATCCAAAGTTCTTGCATTATACCCAGAGTTCTCCCCATTAATAAACTTCCCTCTATTATTAAACAAAAACCTCAGGCACTCGTATAGGTATAATGCGGTAAAAGTTAATATGCCGTTTTGCTTAAAAACACCCCTACATGAATTCCTATATTTTATGCCAAATACTATTCTAATTACACGTTTTTGAATAGTAAAAACTCTTTTGTTTTCTGAGCTACTTCCCCAAAAAATTATCCCATATCTAATTATACTTTCAAAGTTTGCATAATACAGAATTTTAAGAACTTTGGTATCTAAATATTTGCTAGATATTCTTATACCATAACAAATTTTATTTAACTTCTTACACACCACCTCAATGTGTGCGGACCATCTTAGAAACTCATCGATGACCACACCCAGAAACCTGGCGTATTCAACTGTTTCAATATAATTGTTATTTATCATGATACTTTTTGGTTTTTCCTTGGTTGTTTTACTAGTGCTAAATACGACCACTTTCGTTTTCATTTCATTGATTAACAGATTATTGTTATCAAACCAAACTTTCGTGTCTTCAAGTAAATCATTACCGTCCTTGATGAGTTCCCGAGCGCTTTTCCCGCCAACCAAGAAATTGGTATCATCTACATAACTTATTAAAGATGTGTTTGCCTTATTTACAATATCATGTAGATCATTAACATATATGAGAAATAAGATCGGGCTTAGTATGCTTCCCTGTGGCGTTCCCACATCATTTCCTACAATTGAAGACTTCGTGTTTTTTTTATCTTTGAAGATTGCCACTCTCTGCTCCCGGTCGGAGAGAAAAGATATCAACCAACGAAGAGCGTTTCCTCTTATACCGTATTTTTCCAATTTCAGTATAAGGTTGTCTCTATTTAAGCAGTCATATGCTTTTGATAAATCTAAAAATATTCCCATTGCCAATTCGTTATTTTCAAGAGAATTAAGAATGGTTTTAGTAAATTCGTAAATTGCCGTATCTGTGGATCTACCCCCCAGATAACCATGTTGGTGGTTACTAAATATAGCACAATCAACAAAGAAATTAGTAAGTCTTTTGTTCATCGCCAATTCAAATATTTTTGAGAAGCTGTTCAACAAACTAATTGGTCTATAGTTCTCCAGATCTTCGCGATTTCCTGCTTTAAATAATGGTTTGATGACCGCTAGTTTCAGCTGTTTTGGAAAGATTCCATACTTGAATGAATTATTCATTATATATGCGATAACCTCTTTAATCCCTTCAATACAAAATCTGATAATTGCTGTGGGAACTTCATCGTCTCCACTGCTAAATTTATTTTTTAAACTTTTTGTATATTTCACAGTACAGTCTAATGGACCGCTTCAATATTGTATCGCTATGGATTTGGTACCTATTGAAAATGTAAACTAGAAATAGACATTTAAAATACCATTCTATCCGTTAGCTTTTTACCTAGACAATGCAGAAGTTGTCAATTTATTTGTCAACGATTAAATATGAAATTGATTAATCTCAAAAAGCACTGGTTTTCATTTTTCTAAAGCAGCAATACGTAGATGCGATGACTTTTCGCATTTGTCTGGCTAAGAATATCCTATTGAGTCATTCGACTTCTATGCTATTTTGCTATTTCTCCACCCAATAATAAATTGCTGTTCTGTTATTTCCAACTGAAATTCTACCAATGGCACTAGACCAGTGGTGGTGAATGGTCCGAAATTTGTCCGAAACTGGCAAGTAAGCTATTACATAATTCCAATTTTGATTTTTAACTAATTATGCTTGACTATGGTGAGTCAGCGTACATTACATGCTTTATTTTTATGTACCTTGTCCGCAATAGACGTTGGCTATTAACCTGACGGAAATGTAATTAATGGGGAAGTTTCCTGTTGCTTTCCTCATAGCCCACAGATCGATCTTGAACTTGAGATCATGACAGTGCAGCCGACGTGACTAGGAGTGGAACCGCGGTTTTTCCGAATATCTGAGGTTCAAATTGCAATAATGGATATGCTTTTCATTTTTATATAGGGTGCTGTGCTTTAACTGAACCGGAAAGAGGTATCTTTTGCACTTAGTTTTATTCAAACTGTTTTTTACAGTTATATTTTTATGGAACTGTGAATTTGACGTAAATAACAAATTTAATGTAAACCTGTGTAATTTAAGATGTTTATTAGAACAAAAGTAATAAATTCGTGTAAACAATATCAAATTAAGGGAAAAATAACAAAATGTAGCGCAGATATCCATAAAAATGCTGTCTTTTCTAACATAAAAATTCAATAACAAGATCAGAAGAAAATACAAACGTAATAATGCTATTAGATTATTATGTTCATACGACCAGTTTTTCAGACGTATTAGTCTTAACATCTTTTTCTTTAAAACTTGAGAGGAATTGATCGACAGGGGCATAATAAATATGGGAGGATGTTCATAAGGAGTGAAAACGACTCAGACGGTTGGAGTTTTTCTTAAAAAGTGGAAAAGTACTCTTCTCATTTGCTTTGGAGGCTCAACAGCAGAATTTACCCATTAGATACTCTTGAGACCTCAATTTTGACCGTAGACCAATATCTGATTTGATGGCTTCAGTGAAACTAGAATGAAACAGCTGAGATTCTGAACATACAACAGGTTAGTTATTTTGTTGATGGGTCTTCCTGTGGTAGTGTCATCTATGGTATGATTTTTGGCCATTTACTTTCTGAATCAACTGTTTGCCTATTCCTGTGACTTGGAATGCTGTAGCTCCCCTGGTCCGATAAGCAACATCCTCATCCCTGTATTTTAGAATTGGAGGTGGAGGCATTTAAAATTTTTGTGAAAATATAAATATTTAAATTCAGTATTAGTTTCATCATAATTATTTACATTACAGCAATGCGGTTTTGTTAACACAAGATCGTAGCATACAAATGCATGTTTATTTATTTAATTTTATTGTTTTATTTAAACAGTTTTGATTTATTGCCTTAAATTTTAATTAACGACCTACCGCGATAGCAATCAAACAAAATCGCATTTGTAGAAAAATATGTTAAAACTAAAATCAAATTACAATAATATGTTGTCAGTTAATGCATAACTTTTTTTGCTACAAATTGAAAGCGGGTTAGAAATGCCCCACGTTGGACTCCAGTGTAACTGTTTTGACCCATTTTTGCTTCACTTCAAAGGTCGTCCAGAGAACCATACAAGAAACGTTCATTGCTTGTTTTATTCATGACTAAGCTACCATGATAAGCGAGAATTGTGAGTTTTCCCAGGATGCCATCCAAGATAGATAAAAACCCAATTTACAAATGTGACAATTTAATATCTTATATATTATGAACTCCAGCTGAAAACAAATAAATTTATTAGAGCAAAGAGGTCGCAAGAAAATCGAATGTTAAAATTCTAGAGAACTAGTATGAATTAATAATTTACCTGTAAAACATCGCAGCCGAGCAATTTACGAATTAACTATAACATTTCCGGATCAATTCCCACATCCCCGTAAATTAATCTCCTCCGCTTCAACACAAGTATTTTCTTTCGTGCAAGTATTCTGAATTTGTTTTTACTATTTAGCGTTTTATAATTTTAATGTTGAACCATTCTGGTACTCGAGCATTATCCTGACGGTACATGTTTGAGTATTAAATCAACCGGCTTCTACTAAGTGCTTGGTTGTTTTAACTGGACCTCTATAACGGAACCTTGTCTGTGTTTCATTTCGATCATGCATCGCCGGCACGTACTTCACGTTAATTATAGCATCCTGAAAGTACATTTTTCTGAAAATTCTACTCTCAATGCAATTTTTATTAGAAGTAAGCGCGTTCAATTTATAGTTTACGTTTGCAAATAAAGTAAAAAGTGTAATTAAAATGGACTTCAAAACGCATTTATTACTTTTAGTCTTACGTGTGTACCCAAAATCAATTGAATCGCTCAAAAAGAGTGTGTTTAGTTTGCACAAACATAAAATAAAGTTGTAATATCTTTTGAATTGAAAAGCCTACGTTTGCAGTGATATTAGGTGGCATAATATTGAAACGCTGTAAAGAACCTCGACAGTATAATTCTTGAATGATTTTTCGTGTTTAACAAGCCAGCCCTAAAATCACGCTCGACGGTACATTCAAGTTTCCCACATTTATATGTTGTCCATGTAGCAACCACTAAGACTCCCGATTATTTAAGTTGAGAAATTTCTTGTAAGGAGGAGGGATTTTGGATGCATTTAATTTGGGACATTTGTCTCTTGAAAATTCTTATTTGTCGTTTAGGGTTGTTTCGTAACAGTAATCTGAAGTCATTATCTTGTGAAATTAGCCTAAAGAAGTAAACTTGTGTCGTGGATGTAGAGAGGGATTTCTGTTGGTGGGGAGGCGTCACGACGCTTCCAGTCCGTCACTAATACCGGTGCGTGTCGGAACGATGCCTTACAGATGCATATCCATGTGCTTTATTTGATTTTGTAAATTTTAATTTTGCCGAAGCTTTCCCGAGTGTGATTGTAAAAAAAAGTGTTAGGGGATGATAACGCGTGCTTGTGGACTCGGGTTAATCTGAAATTTAATATTAATAAATTAAAGCGCGCGGTTTCGGAAAATTTAAATTATTTAAAAGGGCCTTTGACGGAGTAGTTTTAAGGGTATTCGGATCGATTCAAATTTCTAATTAAGATTTACATTTTGTATTAATTACATTTGTATGTACTTTACTTACATATTCATCTAAATTATACCAGAAGTTTCGCTTTTCTCCCTCACTTGTACAAACTGCATAAATATGTATACGAAATTTAAAGTTTGATCCATTTGCTTCTTTTTCACTTCATTATAACCGCCATTTTTCATTTTTAATTAAGATGCAAACAGTATAATTTTTTATAAATTTTCACGAAATTAAATTTATTATACACATTTTGTCTAATTATAATTCGGATGTAAAACATAAATTTTAAGGAAAAACTTTGGCGGCAACGAAGGTGGGAAGTCGTTTTAATTGCTCCTGCAATTTTATGATAAATTTTACGAATCTTTTTAAACTTTTTTACGATACGAATTACCTATTAAATTATGATCCATCGTAAATTAAAAATTTTTGAAAACTGCAATTAGGAAAATTTTAAAAAATTTTTCACGAACTTCTTTAATTTGAAGTATCAAATTTATTAGCAGACAATAAATTGTCTGATCATTTTTAATGCCCGTTCGTTTAGGATACCTTAATTAAAGGAGTGCCATAAATTTTTTTAATTATATCATCTTTGGTTCCAATATATAATCGATAAAAACTCTCGTATGACATAGAAATAGATTTAATGAAGTGTTCCTAAAGGAACTATCGTGTAAGGGTGCCAAGTGATGGTTTGAACTTTGCTAATTGAATTTTCTAACGATCTCCAACCATGTTCACCCTTAATAATATTAACAACAACAACAATAATAATACCAACAACAATAACAATATCAATAATAATTTGAACGGAAATGGTTTACGACTTTCCGCTCAAGGGATAGAAACCCTGCAAGCTTTCCTTCATGACCATGGTAACGACTGTATACGACAATTTGTGCAGGTAATTCTAAATTTTTGTATTTTTTTAAAACTTTTTTCGTCTATAATTTGTTCTTGTTTATTTTTGATCAGCTGGATTTTGTTCACGAATTGTGCATTATAGATGAGGATACGCGAGCGGAATTTTTATTTTTAAAACTGTAGTTACATTTTGAGTGCTTACGCCGAATTGATAAACTGGTAGAATACCTAATTCTCCCTCTGTTATTTAATTACGATTATTTTTCGGGAGTTTTTTTTGAACAAAAAGCGAATCTTGTTAATTATTATTGGTCTTGACCGGACTTCGTTAGTCTACCGGGACTCTAATTAACTTACAAACCATAATATATACGTACATATGTGTAACCACAGTGATGCGCACGAGTGGATTTGAGAATACTATCAAGGGCAGGATTAAAATAGCGCCTGTTGCCGCTTTTTATGTAATTTGGCAAACGGAACCTCACCTGAGCTTGTATAGTTTGACCGGTTTTCTCTTATATATATGACTTGTTTGAGACGGGTAAAAGACGCGTTTTGAATTTATGTGGAGAAACATTTATTTTACTTGACAGCAAGTGAGAATATTTACGTAAATTGGAAGTTTCTTCCCGCTCTAAAGTTTCTTCATGATTGCACCTATTGTGAGGTTGCCTTTTATGAAATGCTGTTCTAGTGGAAAATGAAAAATTTTAGGTGTTTGTTTATCGCATCTTATTTCATACTTAATCTCCCACTTTGTGCGTTACAAAGTAAGTAAATAACTGAATCGTCTTTACTTTATCAATTGTTTGTCGATTTGGTTAAGTCTAAATTTGCTTTGAACACAGTTTGTTTATAAAGTATCGCCAAGTTTGTTAATTTAAGTTAATTTCCAAAATTTATTTAAATTTAAAACTCTCATTTTATATGTAAAGGAGGATGGATTTGCATTGCAGAAATTTACTAGGGTCGTTATAGAAGTTGTAAACGATTTTTCGGCCGCGGTTTGTGTGGCTTTACAAATATTTGTTTTGGAAAGAACGGCCTCTTAGAATTACTTTTAGATTTTTCGTCTGATTTGAGCTTGTTTGATTTTCCCGGTTCGAACGCGAAATTGAATTAGGTGAAAACTTTTATTTTCTTTTTATTCAAATATTTTTAGTTCTGTTATTGCTACGTAACTTGATTGATTGTCAAACTATACGACCATTTTTGAAGGAAATCAATCTTTTCTATTTCATTTCTCTCCTTAATTTCGGTAACACGTATTTACGGAAAATTTGTTCCTATTTCGTGATGGGCTAAGAGTGTAAAGTCATTGTTTTCCTGACTTGGGTTGACATTCTTGTGTGTAACAAAAATCCAAATTTTTCGGCAGCAAGGTATCCAGTTAGGTATTTTTTAACTAAAATTTTATCTTGGGGTATTGGGTTGTTATCGATTACCCATTATTAATGAAAATTGTGGTCGTGGGACACACGAGCATACCAAGTTTTTACTACATGCTTTTAGTTTTTCCACAGCATCTTCCGAAAATGCTAATGCAAAATTTTATGGAAGTTTATCTTGTATGAATTTTAAAAAAACTGATAATCCTGAGAAAAAAAAGCTACTTTCTGCGAGTTGATTTTCATAAATATTGGATGCTTTTTTGTTGTCGATTTTTCCGCCCGAATTGGTATATCCAATTTTCTCGTTTTGTTTAATTTTTAATCGGAAGTTTCGGTCTACGATTTTTATTAAAAGATACCTAATTGGATTATTGTAATCCGCGATTGCCTTCGACGTTCTGCAGCGTCGTCTTCAGTCCTTGCAACATCCCATAATTGCATTATCATTAAGATTTAAAGTTAATTTTGTACCTACTGCAGCAGGATTGCCACGAACATTGCCTGGTTTTGTAATTTGGTTAGTTTCATCCGTATGCAACCGAAGTTGGGAAATCAAACAGTTTTCGTATATCATCCTGCTTTTACGTTGGTAAAATTTGACAAACATCGCAAGGTACTTTTACAGACACCTTTGTTGTGTCAACTAGAAATAAAGATGAAACCTTCACGGTGACAAATAAAATTTTATTTTTCCTCTCAAAAATTCCTAGTCACATCTTTTGGTCGCGAGTTGTGAATATTAAGTAAAAGTTGGATGTTGGAAAAAGGACTTCCCAGCGGATAACTCTTTATAATTTGTTTTATGGGCCTAAAGGTATTTTTGTAAGAGGGAAACGAAATCAAATTCATTTGGTAAATTTTATTTCACCCTGCAAAACAATTCAATCGTTTGACAGCGTATTTAGGCAGACATCCGTTGCGGTTAGAAATGTTTAACAAAGTAAACCGTTGATAGAAAAATTAATGGAAGTACTTTTTGGAAGCCGTGAAACTAAAGCTTTTAATTAATCACTTTCTATTTTGATTGAGTTTATGCCCGAAACAATTATCTTTAAGCAACTGTCTGATTTCGAAAATGCACCTTCTTAGACGGTGCTTGATTAAAATGTAATTAAGCACATTTTGGGAAGAAAGCTTTTTCGTGCCTTTCCAACGTATCGGGTTTATGAATTCGTTATTTTATCGAAGCGTTCGTTATTTAAAATATCTCGCCGGCTATTTCGCTTTTTAAATTTTTTCAAGTGTTCTGGAATGATTGGATGGCATTTCATTTTTTAAATTAAATTTTAATATGGTATTGTTTGATCCTATTGAAAATGATTTTTTTATATCGTCTCTCACTTTTAAATTTATTCGAGTTTGAAGTATCGATACGGTGGATAATACAAAAAGTTGGAACCACATAAAAAAAGTTATAATAAAGAAACTTTCACGACGCTTTTATAAAGTTCTTGTCAAAAATGTTTATTATTATGTGGATGCGTTTTAAGCTGCTTCAAATTATGCTCAAACGTATTATTAATGCATAATGCCTTTACGACCTAAGTTGGCTTTCTCTTTGTAGCTCGTTTTAGACTATTTGAGCTCTTTATCCGAAGAAAGTGAACTGTGGCTACCGACTTTGTGCACTTTAGGGTTGATTTAAAATCATCGTGAACGATTGACTTTTCGTGCGGAAACTTGTGGTTCTCGATTTTCTCATTGATTGTTTTATAAAGCAACACTTGCTTCGTTCTATTAAATTTTCGTTTTCAATGCACGTTTCACCGAAAGTTAAAATTTTTAGCATAATAAAAGTAAATAACTACCGAGGAATTCGTCCTGGGTTATCCTACGCATATTTTATCAAAACTATCTTGATTTAATCGGTGTTTAATTAAAATGTTAATTCTCTATTTTCATTATTAACCGAATGTTTAGTCGACCACTGGCTTATAATCAATATTTTAACACATTGCAATTTCCCAGTTGCAGTAAAAGAACTGAACTGTAACGTAGAAATCATTAAACTTTCAGTAGTTAATCACGAGAATTTTAAAAATGAAATGAAGATACGAATATTTTTGACGTTAATTTCGCAATTGCAAGGATGTGATTGATAGCCGGAAAGCATAGCTCATGATTTTTTCTTTGTTGTCAATTGACACCAGTGGCATTGCTTAAAAGCAATATTTTAGATATTGACAAAACTCTAACATTGACAAATGCAAAATGGATGGATATTTCTTGGCCGCATGTCTTCAATCTCAGGTTTACATTGACTTACAAAAAGTAAATAATCGGATTAGTTGTTTAAAGCGCTGGTTTTCTATTACACAACAATATTATGAAAATCGTTGTGTAATAGAAAATTCAGGCCAAGGGTTTTCAGGTTCTATGGTTTATCTGTTGTTACGCTCAACAGATTTGAGTGACAATGGTTTAAAAAAAACTGAAACTAATGCTCCGAGCAAGTTGCACCTTGGATTAACAGGATCATGTTTTTATTAAACTTTTTTTATCAATCGATCAGGCTTAGTCGATCACTGCGGCTTTTCGTTCAAAATTTTAGAGGCAAGCCGAATCCATTAAGGACCATAAATTTCTGATTTACAATCTGGTGTATTTTGCGAGCGGTATGTTTATTTCAGCCTCATCAAAAAGTTACATCATCACGACACCCCTTGTTTCCTAAATTACGGTGTGCACACTATTAAATTATTAAACTTACGCGTCGGAACGCTTCAACTCAATTTCATTCAATGCAATGTGATAGTTCGACTGGTATTTAGCTAGATTATTTCGCTGTGGTTAATGCGATTTAATAAAAATTACTTTTCATTGGAGAAAAAGCTGAAATTTAATAAGCGGAAGTTCTCTGACAAATAGCACAAGTTTTTTGATTTGGAGCGAAAAAATTTATTTTATCAACGGGTTTGATTTATGTTACCGGTAAAGTAATTTTGAAAGTTGTGGATACTTTTCGTTAGGGACTCGCACGCGTACGTGAGGGTTTGATTTGCAATCGGAATTTCTGGTAATTGTCTCGAAATTCTATTCCCGTATCGCACCTTAATTGGTACACGTCTTACTCAATATTTAAATTTTGATAAGAATCGATTATAACGAGTTTTGCATTTGTTTAATTAAGTTTGCTGTAGCGATGGATGTGTGTGTAAAATACGGTAATGGTTGAAAGCTCACCCTTCGATTTTTCTAAAATTTATATGAAGCCGGGGATTATGGCATAAATATTTTATGACAAGTGGGTGAAAAGGAATAAACAACGTGCAAAATATACAATGAAAGTTTGAACTAGTGGTATTTTATTTAGAGAAAATTTTTATTTATAGTTAAAGTCTTATTCAAAAGTGAATTTCGAAATATATCACATTTCAACAGTATTGGCTTTTCTTAGTTTTTCTCCGCCATTTACATAATATTTTTCGATTGTGAGAGCCGATCGGCCATCCATTCCCACACTTTGCTGTGTTTATGAATGCTAAAAAATAGCACCAAATACAATTTGATGGCAGGATAGCGAATTTGAATTGATATTACACTTCCATTGGTTCAACAGTAAACCGCAACGAACCGACTTCTTTTCCGGTTTGTTTTTTTGTGATTCGAAAAAAATTTCCTAATTTGTGCTTCGCCCAATTTTAATCGAGACCCTAATTAGTTTTTCGAAGAAAAATTTTTTCTTTTCCAGTTGCAGTTGTAATTTTTCCTAAGATAAATTATACAAAGCCACCCGAAACTGAGGAGGATCTTATTTATTTATCATGCGGGAGTTAACTGATTACGAGGATTTAGGGGTTGTTTTGCTTTAAAATAGGTTTTCTTGTCGAGTTTTTGAAGGGCTCTATGTTTCTTTCTAATTTTTTGTTATTTTAGTTTATTTGCATACAAACCGCAAGTTCTTATTATTTCAACTGCTATAAAATTGTTTTATCATTGACGTTGCCATCGAAACGATTACAAATGGTTGTTTAAGACTTGGGGTTGAGTTTTTGTAGCAAAGCGTATTTTCTTATTAGTGAAAGCATTTTTGGAGAAAATTAATTTTCAAATGTTTTACCATTAGTCAATTTTATTAAGGATTAAGGACGGAAGTTGTAAAATATTCGGAAACTCAAACCAACTTCTCGCTTTTGGTTTGTATCCGGTAGGCTCAGTTTATTGAGGGTTTACTTAGTGGTTGTTAATGATATCGCACTGTCCTATGTTTTTCACAACTAAAACTATTATTACAACTTGGCAAAGTTATAATTGCTTGCGACTCGAAAAGAAAAATTGCCTTTATTGTTCAAAAAAATTTATCGAAAGCAGAGAGCAAAACTAAAATTACTTTATTTTAGGAACTAAATTTGCCGGAGAAATCTTAATTCTTAACGCCCCAATGCACGAATTGACTTTATCTGCGAAAGCTATAAACTTAAAAAAAGTTTTTCGGGTTTCAAATAATCAAAAAGTTTGCAAGATTTTTATTTCTTGCATTTATTTTATCTCCATTTAATTTGTAACTGGTTTAAAATACAAAATGAGTTTTAAGTCTTTCCTATTTTTTGGTGTATGGTAATTATTAAAATTTCTTTTTATTTACAACTTTCTTCTTATTATTTGTTTTATTTTTTTATCTGGCGCCCAACAACCATTTTCTGCGGTTAACTGTTAGCCTTTGAATCTCTGCTTTAGCTGGACCTTCTTTAGCTGTTCATTTTGACCATGTTTTCCGAAATGCACAGTTGGCAGTGAGTAATTTTCATTGTGAATTTAACATGCAAAATTTGTTAGAAATTACGTAAAACCACAATTTATTCATAATAATTAATTTTGTGTAATTAACAGCATTTAATGTATTTGATGTGGCGCTTCTTAGCAATTAACTCTAAACTTTGGGACAAATATGAGCTTAATTACATGATTTTGACGAAGTAAAGATAAAATTGCGACTGTAATTCGGTTATGTTTGTTGGACTTTTCTCGTTTGATGACAGTTTGAAAGCGAAGTATACAAAAAGTTTTTATTAAATGACGAAGGTATAATTTGGTTTTTGTGATTTCTTAAAATTGTTCGATAACTTTAAACGTGAAATTTTTGTTATATAAGTGTTTTATTCGATTTTTTTATTGTTTTTGATACCAGCATAAAAATCGATTTATTTGTCTCGATATAAAAGCTTCATTAAATTAGAGATGCTCAGACTTGCATCTTCAGGTCAAGAATGTAATAAAATAAAAATATGCATCCAGCTCGTGCTCGGAGTAATTTATAGGACATTAAAAGAAATATCGAAATTTATTTGGAAAGAACGATAGCTTTTCAATGTGATGGTTCCGTAGATGAATTTTGCCATATTTTTATTTTAATGTGAATACGATTGCGGTGGTAGACGCAGTTTTAAGTTTTGCATGTTTTATGGTCCATTTTAAAAGCGTTTAGATGGAGAAAATTACATTCATCAGGTATACGTGTCGGACTTTTTTTTAGATAAATTGACTAATAGTGGAAATTTTAAGGTTGGATCGTGCGCGGTAATTGTAATGGAGCTTGGACAAGGTTGGTTTGACGTGGAATGCGAATGTAAGCACACAACGTTCTCCATATTTAAAGAACTTTGGTAGTAATTTAATTAATCTATTTTCGTATCGTGCCTTGCATATTTTGGTTTTTGTTTTGCTTCTTATTTTCGGTATTGTTAAAATTAGATTTTTCCTCGCTAAACTCTCGGACATGACGCGCGGTTGCAATTTCATTATATAATTTCAATTTTAGAGATTCCTTTGGTCACCTCTTGCCAGGTATAAGTTACAATAGTTTAATCAACGTTAGATGTGATCTATGAAATTAACTCTCGGAGGGACTGTTCATCTGATTACAAACTTGTTACTCCAAGTTCTAATTGAAATTCTCATTGTTTGTACATTATGCCCGGTGTTGCAAACAATAACCTAATGAGTTTTCTCGTACTAACATGCCCTAATACGTATGCAAATTTGTTTTGTTAAGGAATTACCTGCGTTTATCGATTGGCTTACTGAATGCTCATCAAATCAAATCAGAACTTCTTGACAAACATTGAAGAAAAGGGATGGTTGTGGAGCCACATTTTTTTTAGAAATTCGGGATGAAGAGATGAAGATTTAAGATAATTGGATAATGCAATATAGTAAAAATGCAAAAAAATATTATTGTTAAAAATCGGAAATTTTGAATGAAGTTCTCTTGAAATAACAAAGAATTATAAACATATTAAGTTGAAATTAACTGAAAATATGCACTGCAAATAGAAATTCTCAATGAAAAGAATTAAAAATAAAAATCGTGTGTACGAACGGTAAATAGAAATTACCCTGGCGAGGTTTTTAAATATAATGATTGTTTATTGTTTTTCAACTTGAATGAATTCATTTTCAAAATTGAAAGTTTCACCTCTACGTACAATTCGTTCTGCTCAGCTGTCTTCTTTTTTTGCAGACATTACATTCCCAACAACATTACATAATTTTTTTGCAGCTGTATGCGAAGACGAGGGAAAACAAAATTTAAAAAGGAAATATTTTCATTTACATTACAGGTGGTATTTCCGACTAGGAAAGGTACTTATCGTTGATTTGGGTTTCGGGCTAACTTTTGAATTGCGACGATCTGACATTTGAACGACATTTAACAACAAAATCCTTCCATTATAAGAAGTCATTTTGTAATGACTTTTAGACACGTCGTGGTTTTCCGAACTACCCTATACCATCTAATTAAAAATCAATGATTTACTTTTCGATTGTTAACTTTTTCGAGCGGAAAAACGTCCACCCTTTTTGCGTTACTCTTATTGCCCCTATTAAAACAGTGCTTCTCAAACTTGACATTATTTAGCAAACATAATTTGCAATAACTCTTGAAGGTAAGCGGAAAATTGCGTAAAAATGATTCGGTTATAATGAAGCTTAATTTAAGGAAAATTAATTTGGACACTTACGCGTAGCTTTGGTTTAGAACGCCCTTTGAAAGCTAAAATTAAGAGATAAAAGTGAAATGTTTAATGTTGATAAAATTTAAATTAACCGAGTTTATTTAAATTGGAGTAATTAATAGAAAATTCACATGCGAGATGGTAAATTATAATAAAAGCTTTTTAATTGTTATCTGTTAATTTATTGCGGACTATTAAGTCGTTCGTTAGCACCTAGGCGATTTTTTGTAATTCTATTTCACACAAACAACCAAATATTTAGGTATTTTAATTAATATTTTGTAAAAGCTCTAATGTTAGCCGGGATTTTGGTTCGCAATTACGTGATTGCGATCATCTGTAAATGGAATTATTTTTGAATATTAATTGCATAATTAATGCTTCCCCTGCGATTCAAATTGCTTAATATCAAGCAAGAGTAATATTATTAGGCAGTAATTAATTTTGATAGCTTTTTCTTCTTTTTACGAAGCTTATTATTATAATAAATTGCGTAATTAATGAAGTTACCATAATAGGAGCGCTTTGAAGAAAAGTTTGTCACAAAGCTCTGTTAACTTCATCGAATAATGGACATCGAGGGGTTTGCGCTCTCGCCGGTAATAATTTAAAAATGCTTTTTTCGAAAGTTTACTACATTTTAGCACCGGAACTATTTTCGAATTGTTAAGGATAACTGACAAGGGAAAACTTTTAAAAATGCGAAATTGATTTTAACTTTCAATAAAAAGTATGGTGATTTGAACTTGGACTGCGTCTTTGGGGGGACAAAAATAGTGCTCCAGAGAATCGTACCTTTTGCTTTTCACCTCGAAATGGGTATCGAACTCTCCCGGAAGCTCGAGTGTTTTCCATCTAAATATATTTCTACCTGACGCGAATGCTGAATTAAATTTTCTGTAAGTGTACTTTATAAATAAAAAAAGAGCAAAATGTACCATCCAACATTCGATATCATTTCCAGTTTTCCCCAACAATAAAGTGTCTCGCATACTTTTGCGCTTCATCTTTCACGGCGTATAACCAAATTGAGGTTGTTGCAAAATATTGTCACGCTGTGTCGAACTTATTGGATTTTTCTACTTTGGGGACTTTTTTTTAATAATTTAATGTTCGGTGCGAAATTTTATTCAACCGTAACCAACGATAGATTTTAATGGCGTCCCACAGGTGAGGCTCTATATTTTTCAATATATTTAATTCTATCGAAAGCAAGCTATTTGAGGGAAGATTAATGAGGCACACTCGAAAAATATTGTCTTTTTATTGGAAAACATTTATTATTACATGCAATTTAATTTTCTTTTCATCGCTCATCCGTAAGCATGCCGCTTGGTTTTTCTACAAACACCCCCCGTACGTTTAAGTTTTATTTTGTAATATTATGCGGCCATACAAGCCGATGTAATTACAAATAGTTGCGAACTTATTACAAACTTAGATGCTTTGACGGAAATTGTGTGATTTGAATGGTCAATGAAGTTGAGCTGTAATTATAAATGGTAAACAAAAAGAATGTAATATCGGGACACTGAAAATACCAGGACGACTCAAGTGAAAATTCGAAATTTTTTAAACGCTCCACCAATAATTGTTACAACATAATCCGAGTTATGACAGCACGATTTTTGTGTATTTGGAAGTATTAAAAATTTACATACCGAATTGCTGTACAGAATGAAAAATTTTACGGATTACGAATGATTTATGATTTGTTCCATTATATTTTACTGATATATTGCCATTTATTAACCAAATAAAAATATAACTGCACACCGCACCGGTACAAAAATAATTTTAATTTAAATTCCACCTGAAGGAGAAGGATTTCGCGATCAAAATTATTAAGGTGCGTATTGCACATATCAGAAATGTTGACGTTTTTGTTGGTTTATCTGTGTTAAATACGATAAAGTCTATTCGGTGTATCACAAAAGTTTTAGGCATTTTTGATTGGCCATCCAAATATTTCCGTAATTTTGTCGACAGTAGAGTTTCATTATCACTGTTTTGATCTTCGCTTTTTTTATTTTCATTTGAAATCTAACACGACAGTTTTTTAATCAAACCGACCAAATTATTTTGCGTAACCATTCCATTAAAATATTTTTTATGTGAAGCCTGACCATTTATAATTTCAGCGCATATTCATCATATTTTGCAAAAATTAAGTGAGGCTTTGAAATTTTAACACAAAGTGCATAATATAAATGGATATAGCTTTCGCATTAAAAGGTAAACGATGTAAGTAATTATACTAATAATTAGGATAGCGGCTATTTTTGAAATCGGAAAGGATAACATTTCGCAATAAATTTCGGTTAGTTTCACTTTTTTCTAATTTTTTGGTCAATTTGATTCCTGTCAGATTGATTTTATAATAAATGCCCTAAAAATGGACAAGTATGTATCATCCAGTTGAGTCGTAATACCGAAATGCAATTTCTTGTCAATAACTGCTCGTATATCCGTTGATGAAGTTTTTGAGGAGATGTTGTCCCACGTTATTTTCGGGCGAACGCTTTTTCATTTCGTTCTTCTGGCATCGAATGAAATAAATAATATCTCATTTTGAGTGTTAGAACGCTCTAATATTCTAATAACAGACGATTCAGATTTTTCATTTCCTCCTTACTTTTTTCGGATATACGAAACGTGTCAGACTTAATCTCTTTCATTTCTTATTATAAGATACATCTTTGGAACAAACTCTTTCGCCGTTGATGCAATTAACGAGTCGGGGAAAATTTGATGCAAAAGAGTGCGTTTGTGGATTTTGATTGTGCGCAATTGGTATTGGCACATGTGCTCCAAATTTTAGTTCGGAATTTAGCGATGCATGAGATTGGTATGTGGAAATTTGCATAAATTGTCAAGTCGATTAAGAGGTTTTCCTACTCTACAATTCAAATTTATCTCTCAATACAACTTGGAAAGTTTTTATTATTCATTTGCATAACATTGATACTTTGTATTTCGTGTTTTCACGGTTCAGTTTTCAATCTGAAAGCGCTCCTTCCGAATTATAGTTTGCTAAAATTGCTTTAATGCGCGAAGGCGAAAATTTCATCTCGAAAATAGTGTTCGTCTCCCCCTTAAAATTGCATTACACGATATAATAATATAACAAATTTATGTTTGGTATTAACAAAAACTTTGCCTTTAAGACATTTTGTAGTTAAAATTAACAAACGTAACTCGCATCTCGCAAGATTTATTTTCCTTTGTTAAAAAAAATTAATACAATTTTGGTCTTTTTTAAATTACTTTCGAGTTCTTTCTGTGCAAAGACGAAAGTGAAAGAATCGCTAATGATAAACATAATTTAAATTTCATTAAGGTCTTTCAGGTCGGCTTTAAGCTGAAAAATTTTATTAAGGGTTGGCACGCGAAAGTTATTCAGAGCGGTTGTATTTGTAACGGCCACCTTAACTTGAGATAAAATTTAAATCTTAATAAGGAAGAGTTGACATTTTGGTAAATTTACTTCGAATTCACTAAATTTTAGTCTCACAAATTTTCTTCTCCATTATGCATGAGGTTTTACGCAAAATCAACAACCTACAGTAATTTGTATTGTATAAATCGTTAATATTCTTAAATCAGAAGTTCTAAACTTGTACATCAATCGATAGATTCTCATATATTGCTATGATTTTCACCCTTCCATTGGCGTGGCTTCGAAATTTTATTCATTATTTTATTTTAGACCTACAATTTTCCACTTGCGTTGTACAGTGTGGCGAAAAAAAGGATGCAACAAGTGCGTTGAAAATATTAACAAGATTGTTTAGCGTTGCATGTATCGCATTTGCAACGCTTCACTGAGCACAACCTTATCTATGTTCTGACAAACATATAAGATATTGGAATTTATATTGAACAGATAGTAGTAGTTCTAGCGAAAATGATAACAATTTCTTTTAAATAAAATAAAACAAAAATTAAGGAGATTGAGAACCGCTGTGTTGTTATAAATATTTTGTGCTAATCGATGCCGTAATTAGTTCACCGTATGATTATTTAATCGCGGATGGAATAAATTAAAGAAATACGAGAAATATTAGGTATAAAAGCTCCTCGATAACATTTCGTTCGTATTAGGAAATGTTGGCAGTCCCATCTCCCAACTTAGCACCCTAATCCGGCTATACGGGATCATAATATAAACATAGGAATTTGATTTATATTAATGGGGTGTGTTTTTATTATACGTGATGTGTGACATAGGTTTGGAAGAAGATAACAAAAACTTATCCCCGTTTAATGTGACATTTAAATGACTTGGGCTCTTTCTTCGTAGTTTAAAATTCAATATGATGCCAGATAAGTAGGTTGTATGTAGTAAGAAATAAAAGATGTAATGAAATGGGGGAGTACAATAGAGAACATTGTTATAAGTGACAAGCTGATATAAACCTCATAGGAAGACGAAACGTCTTTAATCTTTCAAATGAGTATTTCTCAGTTCCATTATCAATAATCAATGCGCTTGAACTTTAATTTTCAATTGAATCTCAATTCCAGATTCAAAGGTGTACAATACAGATAATTGTCACGGTTTTTATTGAAAAGAAATCGGTGCATACTTAAATTTTAATTACTTGCAACGCCTGAAATATAGGCAACTTACACCACATTGAACTGTATTTCATTAGATGAGGTTATGTCAGTTGCACTTATAATAAATTTTTGATTTATGACACAATTAATTCATAAAATTGAAAACTGAAGTGGCAGTTGAACTTAAAAATATTTAGAGAATATGTTGATAAACTCTACTGTGTTAAATGTTCAGCTGATCGTATTATATTCGTATACTGTCACTTTATCCGGCAGTGGTCGATATAATAATTGAGTATTTTTACTCAGTTTTTGGACGAATTCTATATTTATTGCTGTAATGAATTTTCTGAAGTAGTAGTATTTTCCGCAATTGAAGTTTTATTTTCCGACTACCAGCTTTAACGAGGTCTTGCTAATTTAATTAATTTTCCCAATTACCAACATTGTAAATAAAACAAAAGAGACAAATTTGTCTTTGCAGTACACTTTTGTTGGTAGTTGCATAATCAAAATAGTTTCTGGTTGTTTAAAGTTAAAAGACTCTGTAAAATATTTTCTGCACAGTTTAATTAAACGCCTTGCGGAATGAATATCATTAATTTTGGCGGTGTTTTTCTAGAAAAGCCAGTATCTTTCTTCCGAATGGAACAGGAAAACTATTATCTTGGGTGCAACTGTGTATCGTGTTTTACTAAAACTGCGCACCTGATTATAACTTCCATTTTACCAAAAGTAAACAAAGAAAATACGAACACGTTATGGGGCGTCTTAGGTAACACCTGACTACGGTACATAATTTTATATTTTACGATGTGTCAGAAATAATCTGATCAAGAACAAAATTGGAGGCATACGTTATCGCAAAAAATTGTCGTAGGAAAAGTCAACTTACGAGCTACGAATTTAAATTCAAAATTTACCTTGTTTTTAATTATTGAAGTTGCTCGAAGATGGCGGAACAATAATGTGACGTAGATTGCTCGGAGCTTTTCTATTTTTCTAACCAATTATTTTTTAAATTATTTCATAGGTAGGATAATATTATGTACATTTTTTCTTTTTAAATTAAAATTCTGGCTTTTGTTCTTGAAGAGCTGAATAACAACAATCTTTCTTTACTTCAAATCTTTTTCTTTTTTATATAAAAAAAAAATATATAATAAAGAAAGTGAAACCAGTACTCGTCTGGATTTATGATATCGTCCTTTTGTGTAAAGTTCAGTTATTTAATTTCCATTTTTAACGAATTAATATTGTTTGAAAATTTTCCTTCATTTGCATTTAACGAAAATTGTGTTAAGTGCTGCTCACTTAGTAAACCTAATAATTTTCCCCAAATTTCCCACTTTAACGTGTGACTTGACGTTAATTTTTGCATACTAAAATTTAGCTACTAATTTAATTTTTTCTGTGAAAGGTTACCATATGAATTTTTGCTACAAGTTTCGCTTTAAATAAATATTTTTACATGGCACGGAATTTACCCTGAGATAATTTTTCCTATATTTTTATGTTTTTTAGACTGGAAAGTTCGTCAACAAATTTGCATTGTTTTATTATGTCTTCAAAAGAAATTGTCTTTCAGGAAAGTTGCCGAAGGATATAAGTTTATATGTGGGAAGTTGAATATTTCGCAAAATAATTAAATTTTCAACTTCAGTTATTGTAACAAGAAAAGTTAAAAATCCTAATACTGCATTTTCCGAATCAGTGTGTTGCGCAAACATGCAAACGATACAAAAGGGTGACGCGGAGGATACCACGTAAATTGAGAAGGATCACTTTTAGAAACTCATTAACGTAGAAGTATTTAAAGTAAATAATTACTTTTCCAGGATAAATTAATTTTTGTTTATGAATGTAATGGAACTAAAATGTAATCCTAGCAAAACTTTTGGAAAATTGATAATAATGTGGGTATTTCGGGAATATATTTATCCTTTTTGTGGTGGACGACCAAATCACGTCTTACCGGGGGTCACCAATTTATTCTTCGCTAATTATGGAATTGCCAAAACACGTAGGTACCCGGATGATGCATGGTAATCGGTTTCAAAGAAAATTACGTGAAATAAATAATCAGGTTTCCTGTGAAAAAAGAATAATTATTAATTTCAATAAAAAATATGCAAATAAAATCATCGACTCGAAAGCTTGTTAGGGCCCGATAAGATAATTTGAAAATTTATCACGTCGTTCAGTTTTTTTTCCAATTTGAATATAAATTAGTTGAGTATTTTGTATTTGATATAACGAACGAACGACATTACACTGAATCTGTATTTGACAACCCTTACGCATTTAATAATTTAATTTACAGTCGAATAAATGGTCACGCTACTTGCCTGGAGAAAATTAGCTTAATAGCTCCTTCCGTCCAAATTTCCTTTATTACTATTGCGTTATATTTTAGTACGAACGTAACTTTATTTACTAACTCTTTCTTTATTAGGTACTTTAATTAAATAATGCAGTATTTATTAGGGACGGACTAGCTATACTGCCCCTCCGAAGGAAATTTCTTTATCTATTATATTTGGCTTGCAAATATGTAGATTAGCTTCAGCGGAAAGTCGAATCAAACGTAAAAAAATTTGGTAGGCACCACTGTTAATTAATCATGTCGTATATCTGAAATGGATTTAACAGTCACCTAAACTAAGCCGCTCGAAGGAGCGAAAAAAGCAATAATTATCAAAATATACTGTATCCAATCCAAAAAAACAAATTTTGTGTTTCTATTTCTTCTGTGAAAGAAATTCGTTTGAGCTAATAAGGGTTATTACTTATTGCTCGAGGACGTCGCTTGTCAATACCCAATACCATGAATTGATATATCTCAAATTGCTTTAGCTGATGTAATTTCATTTCGTTTTAATTATTTTCTTAATTACTTTTATTAAATCACCAGAAATTATCGCATATTTTTTGCCCCTATCGCAGGCAATTTACTTTCGCATCGGATATTTCTTCTCACGTTTTTGCGTCTTACTCACTTAACATCATCTCCACATCAATTTCATTCTTTTTTTTGCTTACTATTAGATTTTACATTTGATAAGATAAAAGTTCATCCAATTGTGTTTTCTATTCCGTGATAAATGACTTCTATTTCCAATATTTTTAAAATTGCAATTTAATTTTGCTCATTTTTTGATTAGATGTGTCTGTCGATATAGCCGCTCTTGTGCCCGGAATAGAATTTTGGGTTACCTAGGGCGATTTTATATTAACTAATTTTCATATTTTTCGTTTTACCCTACCGAGTGTTTGTTTTTGATGTACCTTGAATTTTAATTTATCACTTTTTAATGATTCATCACGCAAGCTGAGTTTCTCCTCCGGTTCAGCAATTTATCATCCAATTTTAGTTTTTTGAAAGGTGGGCATATCCAAAAATTAATTTTTGGAATCTCGAGAATGAAGCTTTAATCTCGGAATAAAATAGCGTTACAAGTTTAATTTCTACAATGCTAGTAATGTGGGCAAATGTTCTCCATTTTCTTCCACTTGACAGCGGAGCATTTCTTGTTATAATTTAATAAACTAAGCATGAAGAGATTAGGGATCTTATTGATTAATCGAAACATTCTATTGGTTTGTAAAAATACCGTAAAATGCCACATGTTGATAAATAATTAATAATTGATTAATTACTTACGCTTTCGATAGTATCGACGTAACTAATAACGAGTTTAGTAACTCAAAATTATTACTATTATAAGATTAATGGTCTGACAAAATAAGGAAATATGGAATTGTGCATTAATGAAAACGCAGTTATTACCTAATTGGGTAACTTGGATGACGAAAGTTTTAAAAGTGACGTGTTTATCCTGTTGAATAACCTCAGGAAAAATTTAAAATATTTTAACATTTGTACAGATTTTCGCAATGGAAAATGCAAATTTGATAGATGTTTGCTTGTCACGTCAATTGTCAAGATATAGGTACTACAAGAAAACTTTTTCAAACTAAAAGCTTCTTTTATTCTCTCAGAAATATGGAAATTTGTATATATGATTTTTATTTCTAATGTCAAGTACTTCCTGGTCTGAGTTGTTACGAATGACTGCAGGGGTGTATTTTACGGAAGAAAATGTAGTAAAACTGAGGAAATGACAATTTTGCCGAATTTGGGGTGAGGAGATTTTTCTTTTCAGTTTGGAAGTATCAAAGTTGTTAATACAAAACTTAATTAGGGTATAACAAGAAATGGTTGTAATATTACACCGATGGTGTCAAATTTTCATCGCAACTTCAAACTGAGAAAATTGCCTAATTTAGTAAAATGGAATTGACTAAAATACTAGTACAAAGGGGATTCGCCCTATTCATAAAACTATCACGAAACCTAAATAATAAAGCTACACAGTTGCTTAAACTGAAACTTGATAAGATACCATTCCATTCTCTCACCAGCTGTGTCCTGCTCGCGGTGCATACCTATGTAATCAGTGTTTGGAAGTAATTAATTACTAGGGATACCTCTGAAATGAATTACGTGTTTTATAATGAAACGGACATCTGGTTACAAATTGACTTCAAATTTGAAAACTTTCCGCCGTTCTTTCAAGTAAGCTACCAAAATATTAATACATTGAGCTGTCTTCAAACTTCTCAGACACAGTTTAGGTCTTCACAGGGGACTTATAGTTTACCAAAGACCCCACACCATGGAAATGATATGTGCAGTTTTATTAAAAAGAATTATTAGGTAGAATGCACTTCGGTGGTTTGCCACCGTCTTCCGAAGGGATCGAATCAGACATCAGCTCATTAATATGGCTCACCACTTAGCATTGGGTATTCCATACCCCACAGCCGGGAGTATCCGCTCCGTATGAAAGGACCTGAATAGCTGATATTTTTTGTGGGCGCCAGGTTAAATGGATAAAACTTGAAGAAAAAAAAATTTGTGTTATTGTCAACCAAAGGAACAGATCTTTTTTTTTAACTTTTATCCAAAATTTAAGATAATTTTGAGATAGCGAATTGGGTTTATTTATAATAAAATATGGTCTTTCAATTATATTTTATTCGTAAGTGTAGGTGCTTTATAGTTTCCATTTCCAAACTGCCGAGTAATTTTTCCGGTTGCTGACGCTATAATTAGCGTTTTACTAAAATGGGTTTGGACCTAATTTATCGATAAAATTATTGTTCTAATAACGTCTAATCAACTTAAACTAAGAACTTTATTGTTGATTTATAATCGCAATTTTTTATTGTCATACTCATTTATTTACTCAGGTCATTAATTCTAAAGTTAGCATTTATAAAATATTGTCTTCAACATTTGTGACTTCCTTTTCATTTGTGCTTTCAAATGTTGATATCCGAACAGCATTTATTTTAATTAGCTTAATCGATTCGAAATTTTCGTGCAACAAAATTAAAAATACATAAATAATTCGAGAATATTGAATATACAATTGAATTTGTTTAATAATAAAAAGGCCACTCACATTAATTTGAATCACAATGGAACTTAAATAAATCTGGCTAAATCGAGTTGAAAGGTCGATATACCACTTTTAGCTTTCCATTGTACACAGCGAAGCCGGTGTTCAATTTTCACATTTTAAATCGTTTCAAAAACTTTTTGACAGGAATCAATACACTTCCTCCGAGCAAGTTGCGCAAAGTTGAAATATTGCGTCCCGACCGGTTTATCTTTTGGTTATTTTCCTCTAAAACAAGTGCAAAACGAATAATAGTGCATCGTAAATTTCCTACTAAAATTTTACTGGAAAATCCAATTATTTCAGTTAATTGAATGTGCATTTTTATTTATCACGGATTATCCGGATAATAAATAAAAGAAAGGAGTATTTATGATACTTGCCTATTTTTTTTATATTTTCTGTTTGTAGTTTCGAAATATTGTATTACATCGTTAATCTTCTCGGCTTTTTGTATTTTGTTAGGTATTGGATTATCCCTTGACTGTAAAGCTGTTTGTTTGGATATCGAACTATAGAATTGGGGAGGATAAGCCATGTTTCATGTGTATTTAGCAGATGACAAGGTGTATGATGTGTGCTTTTAGTCAATCCATTTGAAGAAATATTATCCCATCTTTGTCGTTTGGGTTTGTTTTAGTAGCAAATTTGGTTTATTTTTGGTTTTAGTCTCGATTTAGTTTTGTTTATTTTTGAAAGTGACAATTCCAGTTGACAATTTTCCAAAAACGTCAAAATTTTAGTGTCCTCTCTACATGGGTAAACTCTTTCCAGTTGAAACAGATTTTCTGAAATATTTGGTAGTAAATACGAAATTGATCAGCAAGGTAAAATAAAATCGACTTTAAGCCGATACAATTCATTTTTTCTTTTTCGCGAAAGTTACTTTAACATTTGTTGAATGTTAAAACTAAGAGGAACGGTGTAAACTCAAAGTTACCGATAAAAGCGTTTTCAAGTTTTCGGTAAAATGCGCAGAATTATTTCTGACTGTGCAATTTTTCATTTTTCATTGTGGTAGGTCAATTGGCTTGAATTTTCAAGTTTCAGAAGTAAGTCGTTCTGAATGTACTTTTTTTATGATTGTCTTGAGAATAAAATTTTATAGTGGCTTAAAAGCATAATTATTCTGCAACATTTTACTTTTTGAGATTTAAATTTTACTACTGCAATTTGGAAAACATTTCTCCGCTATTTTTCTTCGAGTTCGCGAGTTCCGTCGTGACTCCGAGAACATAAACGGAGAAAACTGCATTTAGAAAAAATTGGTTTTGTATTCTTAAGTAATTCAAATTGTATTTTAATTAAAGAACAATTGCTCTTGTTTACTAATTTAAATTTTGTTACAGGAGTTTGCAACTTTAACTAAAGAACTCAATGGAGCAAGGGAACAACTTTTGGAGAGAGAGGAAGAAATTTCAGAACTTAAAGCGGAACGGAACAACACTCGGGTATGTCTTAATTTTGTTAACTTGTTAAATATTCAAAAATTTAAGTTTACAAACTTGATTGATATACTGATCCATTTGATTAACTTTTAATCTAATCCCAGAGTAACTTTGAAACATTTTTAACGGCGCGCTTTTAAGTCCCGAAGCTCCTTATTTTACTTTGTGGAAACAACATGATTACATTTTCATATCAGCTTTAATATAAGGGTAATTTTGATAACACATTAGAGACTGATTTGGTTGGTCGTGTTCGAGGATTAAGCAAATAGCGTGCAAGTGCACAGCGGTGTATACACGATTAACCGGATCGTCAATGTAACCGGAAATTAATAACGCCTGCAATCAAGAGACAATAAATAATAATTATTATAGCGATACATAATTTTCTTATTTCAAACGGTAAAACGTTATTGCAACGTATTCATCTATGCAAAGTGCATCGGCGGTGCCTACTTTCGAGTTACGTTTCTTCAAGGGTTCTCGACACTTTCCGCTTTCCACTTGTAAATCTGGAAAACCGCATTATAACACTTAAAAATAAAGAAGATATTTAAATTTTACATTTTACAGTCGGAGAAAAACATTTACTGTATTCCCCAATTGGGCGGTGTTCCGCAAGATTCCTTTCGGGGACCCACGCAAGGACCACATTAATATTTCTATATCTCCGGTATTGATCCTTTTTAACATTCTACTATCCACTTTTATATTTTCAATCCAAAGAAAGAAAAATATCTCAAGTTAACTGTTGAAGTTTTTCTTTTCGCTCGACCGTAAAAGTCATTCCGCAATTTGAAAAATACTCGCTTTCGGTATTGCAAAGTTAAATTCTTTAAGGAACACCATTATCGCTAAAACTCGCACTTCCATTTACCTTGCATTTGTTTAATGCAGGATTTAAAATTTTATAAAAGTGCATTATTCTGTTAGTTTTCTTTTTTCCTGATTTGTTGAATAAATCAATGAAATTTTGCTGACTAGCTTATTAAAAAATAATAAGCAAACTTCAGTTGGAAATCCATGGAAAGCGAACGCCTGTTTACGTAATTTTATGATCGGATGAACTACAAAAGCAGCATTCCATTATTTAAATGTGTCTAGCGTGCTGCTAACTTGTGAAGTATAAAATAAACTAATTTGCAATTAAATTTAGAAGTTTAGGATAACCCTTGATGGACTTTATAGTCCGGCTGAGAGTGGTTAACGCTACGAGTAACATAATCTCGAATACAGCAGTGCTGCGCCTAATTCCTTACGGAAACACAAAACTTGAAAATTAAAAGTTGGTGATGGTTGATTTGGTTTTATTTATTACTCCGAGAGTCCGAAATAACTTTCTTTTTAAATCCATCACCATATTAAAAGTTTTCATTTTAACTGGAATGCCAAAATTATTTCAAACGAGCATTGTTCCGAAGACAAAGCAATACGAAATTGAAAATTATGTCGAGTTTGTTGTATTCTATTCACCGTGATCTGTGGAAAATCTTGTTAAATCTTAATTGATTGCAGTTGTATCATAGATTGAAGTTTGTTTATAGACCCGAGATAACGGTTAAAAATTGGAATTTGGTTTTCAAAACATTAAATATACTCGGCAGCACGCACTAACTAATCAACGCCAGTTTTTTTAAGTCGATGCATTGGACCAATGGAATACAGACGTAAAGATCGTGAACAGCAGGGAACCAAGTAAACTACCTTGCGGGATATCACTTTCAATGTAATTTTAACAAATTTGGTCCTTCCATTCAAGAAATTAATAATTAACTAAACAATTAGCAGTAAATACTAAGTTCAAGGTCATGGAGGTCATCGTTCCCATAAGTCTTAAGGGGGAACGCCACTGTGAGAGCTGAAAAAATTGTGAATTTCCAAGATTTTTTAATTGTTTTTCAAGCAGCTTGAAAAAGTAGTAATTTTAAAAATATACAAAAATCGACTACGCATAGACTTAGCCACTGTAATTAAAAAAAAAAAAAATTTAAATTCGGCTTATTGGTTTTTGCAATAAAAGTCATTTTTGAGTGTAAACTTGTTTTTCTTGACAGTAAACTATCAAGTCCCGGACCATATGATCGTTCTTCATCCTCATCTCCAGTGCCGTCATTGGCTTTTTAAATTTTTTTAATATCTAACCTATTGTAAGAAATGCGACGCCGGCGCCGCGCCGTTAGCAAAAGAAGCTACAGGCTTTCACTAAAGTGGGTATAACTCAGTCAATTTTCATAATTTTAATTTTAAGTATATTTTTTCGAATACATAATTATTATGTATATACTTTAAAAACAAGAAAAAAAATTATTGTTTTTCGAATTTTCACAGTGGCGTTTCGCCTTAAGTCACAAAATTACTCGAGTCGTCGTCTTTTGTTTTTTATAAATCACATAATGCTGATCTAATCCAATCAAATAAAATATTATTAATGCTCATAGCTGCTCAAGTGGCTAGATCTACTTGATCTAGGACATTTCGCCATCGGAAATTTAGTATTTAATTTTTTAACTTTAAAGTGCAGTTTGCGTTATGTGATTTATCATAGGAGAAACCATAAAACACAGTTTACACTGTGTTTTCTTTCTTAAAATTATGAAAAATATCCGATAAATCATACTTTATGCCTTCACCTGATAAATCCTAAGAGAAATCATATAATGTAAACTGCACTTACCAAGAGCATCTTTAGAATTTTGTTTAGTCTTTTACTTGCTTTATTTATTGTTGTTTTGTATGATATTTACTAAAACTCATATTTATTTCTCAAATTGGATATTTTTCCAATCAAATTTCATAGCTTTACTTTATTAATTTAATTTTAATATTAATTTGTTAAATTGATGAATGTTTAAACATCTTATTGTAATTGTAAGCTTTATCATAAAAATTTTATAGTCGTTTTTAACTTCATAATTTAGAGATTTTCCAATTTAAAATATACACATATTTTTAAATTCAGATTTTAATAAGCCGAAATAAAAACCAATACCAAATAATAAAATTCAATTTATTTTTATTTTTGCAGCCTTACGCGATAGAAAAAAATTAATGTAATTTTTGAATTCAGTAATAAAACATTAAGTTAACAAAAATATTTTTTTAATATTTACACGTTACATATAATGGTAGATATATTGGATACAACATAATATCAATACCAAATTTAAATATTGAAAATTAAAAATTAATAGTTTAATAAATATAGCACAATTCAAATTAGATTTATTATTACTCAGAATAAATGCTTTTATTTTGTATAAACGAGCATTTTTATTTATTAATTTTTAATCTGCGAAATTGAAATTAAAATTGAATTACTAAATTAACATGCAGTGTAAGAAATAAATGTTAGTTCTAGTTCGGCGGTAAATATAATACAAAACAACAATAAATATAGCAGATTATTGATTGTACAACCTAAATGAACTTTTCCAGGGTGGAACAAAAGAAATTCGATTTTGATTGTTTAATTAATCTGTTAATTTTTAAATTTTTCTATATTATATTGTACTGTATATTAAAAAATGTAGTTTGCTTCCCACCTTTTCAAAAATACTTTATATTTTATGCTTATTTCAACATTAAAATATAAATAACTAAATTTTCGACGGCGAAAAGTCCCATTTCCAGTTTTTTTATGTTTAACTAAAATTAATGCTATAATTTATAAATGAGTTGAATTCTCTTTTCTCGAAAAAAAAAAGGTGTCTTGGGGGAGCATACAGGGTAGTGCACAATAAAACTAACAATCGTATCCTTGAACACGAAAAGCCATTTATCAATGTCAAAACAGACTATCATGTTCTGCTTTTACAGTCTAAACTGGAGCTTAAGGGGGGGGGGGTATTTTAATGTAGTTAGACGATTAACAGTCTTTTATTTTGCTATAAATTGAACATCTTTTGTTAAGAGAGTTTATATAAACCACAAAGTAAAGACTATTATCCTGCCAAATGAAGCTTATTTATCTATCCTCCATTTTCCATGAAAATTCATTAAAAATAAAGCATAATGCTTATAATTATTGGTATTATTGATTTTCAACTCCTGTGGGCTGCATTTTGATAAGAACAACTTGGAAGGATTTTTTTTAATATACTATAGGATTGTGGATCCTGAAGTTACTCTACGGTAATTTATATCTCCTTCTTGGACAAAAGCCAATGTCAGGAAGTTGTGATAACACCTCCCAGATAATTAACCAGACTATATTAATCAGGACGCCCATGCAGTTTGCGAAACTTAAATACGTGGTGGGTTCAACTAAAAGTGGCAAAAAGGCCATAAATTATTTTATTGCTTGCGGTTGTCATAATCATGTACATTTCGATATGAAAAAGCTTTGTTCAAAGCAAAACGAATGAGAGATATTTCCTCCAAGACATGAATAAAACATTTTGCTATTTACTTTTATTGTATCCCCGTATATTTAAATAATGCATTTTTGTTTTTTCTATTCTGCAAATATATTTTTATTCAAATTTAGTGTAATCTTTGTGGACAATAAAAGCTTAAAATTATGGGAGAAGATTTAATTCTAGTGTCGCCGCAAATTAGAAGTTCCTGCAATGGAAACGCAATTAAACCAAAGGTTTTCTTTAAAAAACATTTTAAACTTCTTCTAGGCGAACTCCTTAAAACGGATTAAATTTTAATCAAGTTAAGTGTTCTTTTAAATTTTTTGCTAGTTGCAGCGTTTTACACGATACAAGAAGGTTCTTGAATTAGTTTTCATTAAGATAATGCTTATCGCGTTATTTTATAAAATTAATAAGGGTTCGAAAGTAGCTAGCGCCGAGCTTTAAAACCTAAAAAATGTTTAGTAATAATAATTTTATGCAAAAATATTTTTCCTTTTAAAAGCGAAATAACACAATTTTGCTATTTCGCTAAATATTCATTCTCATTTGTATGAAAGCGAAACATATTTTTATAATCCAAGATGGATACGAGTTTGAAATGCTTATTAAGGGGTGAATCCTTTTGTCATGTTCTGTCACCTAATTACGATGATAAAGTCGTTTTTATTGTGAGGGTTGTAAAATTGTACCAGTGTGTTGTTTCTATAAAATGAATAATTGAATTAATTTACTGTTTCCAGTTTTACGGCAACGATTTTCTTTTGATTTTCTCATCGTAAAATATAAAGTTGAATATGAAATTTGATTGTCGTGATGTTATTTTTTTGCTACCTTTGTTAGGGGATTACGACTAAACAAAAATACAGTCGCAGCATCGCAAAGTTTCGCTCACAAGGAGTGCAAGATTAAATTTATTTTAAAATTTTTTAAAAATTTATTTTTATTATTTGATCAATTTTTGATTCAAACCTCACTCAAAAATTGTGACTGATTTTTGGGGCTGAGATTTTTTGTTTGTTAAATAAAGGACGAGATTATATTTTAATAATTGACATGGATAAATTTACAAAATCGAGAGACAACTCGAGTTGTTCCAGATTCCAGATGAGCTTTATTGGGAGTGATGGATTTTGTGTGATCGAAATATTTTATGCAGACGAGTTTTTTCATAAATGAATTTATGTTCATCGTTTAGAGGTTTCACCTACATTGGACGAGGACTTTTAACTGTTATTTATTGTTATACAAGAAACATCTACATTCAATCTCAACAAGGGATTGATGAATGTTCGGCTGAGTTTATTGGTTCGATATACGCCGACATTTTAGACCTCTAGTATCGAATGTCAACCTAATTTAGTGGTAAATGGGTAATATAGGAAGAATATTACATTTCCAGTTCGGCTGCGGCCATTTCATTCTTTTTCATTCGATTTTTTTTATTTATCGAGCTAACGCTCGGTAAGTTTATATAAAAGCAAACTCGGCGTCATATAAATTTAAATTTAGAAATCCAACATTGACCTTGCCTAAGTTATTATTATTATTATTATTGCAATGAATATTCTGGTGGCAGAAAGTTTTGCTCTACTCGAAAGCACTTTAAATTTCTATTTTCCAATAGCCAATGCTTCCTCATTGACACACTTCATGAAAGTTTAATCTTTTTAAGTTCTTAATACGAATTTATCTTCTTAAATCTTTTAACGTTTTGTTTTTCTGTTGCAGTTGCTTTTGGAACACTTAGAATGTTTAGTATCGAGGCACGAAAGATCATTAAGAATGACTGTAGTTAAAAGGCAAGCGGCAGCCCAATCAGGTGTATCAAGCGAAGTTGAAGTTTTGAAAGCGCTCAAAAGCCTATTTGAACATCATAAAGCTCTAGACGAAAAGGTTTTTAGCTTGAAAGTATTTTTCTACATTCTCACTTGAATTTATTTTAGGTTCGTGAACGATTGCGGGTGGCGTTAGAAAGAAATTCCGTTTTAGAGGAAGAGTTAGTTTCGACCAAAGATGAAGTAACAGTTTTATAGCTTCCAGTTCTCCAGTTTGCTAACTTTTTGAAATTTTAGTTGCAACAATATAAACTTGGAGGTCCTCCATCGAATATGCCTGCAATAGAAGACAAACCTAAAGAAAATGGTCAAGCTGAATCTGGGGACCAAGTTACAACTTCTAAGGTATTTATATTCATTCCTTCTTTTCTCGAAAATGCTTTCTTAGTTTTGGCAATTAATCTTCCATTTAAAATTTATTTGAAGGGATAAATAGGCAGTTTTTCAAATTAAAAAATAAATTCCAGCATATGAGACAAAACAAATCTTGAAGATTCCGTTGAGGACTCTCTGAAGGAGAAATCCCAGCTCAAAAATTCAGTACGTCTAAATAGAATTGAAACGGAAGTTCAACGTTTAGTTAAAAAATATACGACGTTTAAAAAAATATTGTGGCGATAACCATTTTTACAACCAAACTTTAGTGGAAGCAGAAACTCATGGCGATTTTAAATTTTCAAAATTAAAAGAACAAGCTGAATGGAACATCGGAAGCATTGAACTTATCAGTTAAAGGCTTTTTGGATATACGCCTAACTCTGGCCTGTTTTTTGTAAATTTTGTTCAGTTCAGAAAAAAATTATGGAGGTCGCAATTTAAATATCTATTTACAGACTTTAAATCTTGAAAATTTTTCAAGGCATAAGGAGATTAATTGCCGAAACGTCTACCCTTATAATATTTTTTAGCTCATCTTAGGGGATTTACCCATTGTAAAATTTTGTTTACAAAGCAAAATACTTTTGTTAAGTACCGGTTATTTTATGAACCTCGAAACATTGTTTTTTACATTTGGAATCGAATTTAACTTGTAAATTATGAAGTTTCACATTTGGTTAACTTAAAAATGATTATGCAGGTTGTGCGTTGGTAAAACAACTTTGTTTGAGAAACTCGACTATTTTAAAGTAGGGCTTAAACTTTTAATGTAATTTTAAATCATTGCCTCGTTTTAAACATTTAGACTGTTTTGTAAATGTTCTTTATTAATTTTGCAGCAAAGGATGAGAGATTGTAATAACTGTAGTAAGGTAAACACAATTTTTGTTGGTTGGATATTGTAGCTTGCTTTGATCGGGATTATTATTTATATTCTTTCATGAAAACCGTATTTACTTTATAAATATGGATTGTTTAAAACTTTTTTCTTATATCAACACAGAGGATTTAGAAAATTAGTTTTCCAAAACTTTAAATCGCCTATTAGTTATTCTATTGCAATCTCTTATTTTCTTCTTCGATCCCTACTTCGGTATTTTAAAAAGTATCCTCAAACAATTTTTCTGATCTCACCATATTACACAATTTATTGTTTCAAGCAGTTAAGGGTATGATATCCTGTGAAAAATACTTTTAAAAGCTCTCGAATACTATTGAAACATTTTGAATTTTCTATAAACAGCATTGCTTTTCATACACATTTATACCACAAAAAACGTACAAACTCACCGGATACCGCATCCTTAATCGAAATTAAATTTTGATACTTTTTGAATCGCCGTCGTCCCCAAATAATTCTTCAAATCTTTCACTTTAATTATAATTTTATTTATTACTATTTGACTGGTTGCATGTAATATAATAGATGTTGTGATGTGCGCATGTTTATGTGATGGTATAGGCAGCAGCAAAGCAGCGACTTACAAACGGTGGCATGGATTCCGAAACCGATTCCGTGGCTCGAATTGTCGATCTACAAACTGCACTTGAACAACAAGTAAGATAAACTTTTCACGTTGTTTATTTTTTCATTTTGTGGCCAAAATTTTATTCCATATTAACCGTTTTCTTTTCCCAGACTGGAGAAATTAGCACTTGGCAAAGAAGAATAGCTGACATGACCAATAGGGTAGGAGAGTTGGAGGAAAATTTAGCAAAAGCACAAAAAGAATTACTGAAAGCACAAGAGATAAATTCGAAGCTTCAAAGAGATTTACAGGAGAATGTTGCACAGAAAGAGGACCAAGAGGAACGTATCGCTACCTTAGAAAAACGGTATCTCAATGCTCAGAGGGAATCGACGTCTTTGCACGATTTGAATGAAAAATTGGAACAAGAATTACAGCACAAAGAAGCTCAACTTAAGGTAAACTTGACTGGTACTGGAATTGAAATATATTTTGGATTGTTTTACAGTTACAAGAAGAAAAAATATCAGCAATACAAGAAAAATTAGAATTAGCAGAACAAAAGTTGGCACAATATTCTAAATTACCTGAAATGGAAGAACAGTTGAAGCAGCGTATGGAGGCACTGACGCAGGTGAGACCTCAGGTACGAAACTCGGCGCTCACTTTTTTGTTTCTGTCTATATATGTCCAATGTTTGTCTTGAAAATTAAACTTTAGCGCACTTTTATTTTTTAAAATTAATCACAAAATAGTTCTTTCAATATGCACTTATAGTTGTGGCTTTACACCTCTTTTACTATTTTCACTTCTTCTGGTTCGAACACACTTTAGTGTGATGCCACAATCAACTTGTATATTGTAAAAATGTTGATGTATTTTTCGCTTTTTGTGTATTAGTTGACAAAAATTAAAAAAGAGAATGGTTAAAAGGTTGGATAAAAATTTAACACTTTAATGAAAGTGAGCATTGGGTTCTTGCTTTGATTATAAAACTTTTTACTTGATTATTATCCATTCTCATGCTTTAACTAGATGCATTCAAAATTGAGCTATTTAATCGGTTCATAGTTTGCAATATTTTTGTAAATTATAAATACAGCTAATTAACCCATAGTGCAGTATCACACCGATAGGTTTAATGCGTGAGTTTTTTGTGGTTCTTTCTTCTGCAATCTTTACAAAAAGATTTGCCAAAATATAAAAATTTAAGCTTTTTAAGATCAAACAGTTCAGCGAAGTATGGAAAATAATCTTCAAAACCAAAAAAATATTGCTTGCATAATTATGTGCAAAGTTTAAGCGGATATTGCTAATATTTTTCGACTTATGTATTGTAAACAGATTTTTCTTACATCAAATGAAAATTAATTGCAATCTATAAATAATATACCTACTTCATTTTCTCTACATCGTAATTATTTAAAAATACATTCAAAGGAAACTCGACATCCCAACAGGAACGAAATGGCTCAAAAATTACAATAATTTTGTTAAAAAATGTCTTACGATTTAACTCCGTTTTTAAAAATATATCTAAAGAAACAAAAAATGAAAGTGAAAAACTCACACATTATATGAAAATTCAAAGGTTTGTGACAAAATCTCATGAATTACACAATAGCTGTTTATTTTCTACTACATTAAGATTCAAAAAAGATTTGAAATCCAAACTTTCGGCACCATCAAATAAACATAATAATTTATTTATGTAATAACATACTTTAATATATTAAAAGCCATTTCTTAGACAACGAAAAGTATATTATATAATATGTAATGTCCTTAATTTATCTATCTGTCCGTAACAGTCATCGCACTTCTAATTGGTTCGTTCAATTATTATGCAGTTCTCCGCTTCCCAATCAGCAATTTGTACTAAGCGTAACTTTTACTTTACTACTCTAAAGCAGAAACATTGACTTTGCGTTTAAAACTACAAGCAGAAAACCTTACTTTCCACATGAATAGTAGATAAAACATTTTTCCTAGTTAATTGAACTTATTTATGCTCGCAGTTCGCAACATCAAGTTTACGTTATCTGAAAACTGTAATTGATCACTTTAAACCAATAAAGTAAATATTTAGCTTGCTTTTTCCAATTATTATTAATTGAAAATCAATTACTCATCGCTGGTATGCAAATTAACATATAAACAATATTTACTTTGTTTATACACGTAAATGTAAAAATCAGCAAAGTAAATGTTTAAAATAATGAAAATTTCTGCTATTGTAGAAAAAATCCTATGTGTATAGCTATAAATCATATTACGTGTCAATTTAGAGCGATGAATCTATACTATCTAGCTAAGTAAGTGCATTGGATGGAAGAGTGTTGCTCTTCCAAGTCACCGACACAGCCTTTCAACGAGCAAACCCTGATTATGTGACTCACTGTTTGACTGAAGTCACCACAATCGCAACTTTCAGATAGAATTGGTATTCTTGTATGATTAGTTCTAATTCGATTAAGTTTTACCTAATGACTGCGAGGATGATCGAGCCCAGGTGGCCACATGCTGCCGTCCAATATCAAATGTTAGATGTTAGTCGAGATATTAGCAATGGCATTTCAGAAATCAGTCGATTTGATCCTCTATAGTAGATATTGAAATGTCTTGGCAAAATGCAATTAAATTCGATTTTTTCTTATATTGCCATAAAAAAGCTGCTTCTCGTCTGATTTTGATACCAAGATAGGGTAAAAATTAACTGCATTGTGCAATTTAACTTTAAATCAACATAACGAATGTGAGAGCTCTTAATACACAAATAGCTATAATGAGGTATATAATACAATAATATTAAAAGGATCAATAAAAAAATATATGATTGCATTCTATTTAAGAAAATATTAAATTTAATATTTTTCCCATGGTTTGGAATCCATATTAATTTAGCTTCCACTATACCCATCACACAGATGGGTTTTCAATTATTTATTTTATTTAATTTTTTTTTACTCGTCACCGATGTTTATAAAATTTGTGTATCAAAATTCAAGTCAGCCCAATTTTCAATCTAGCCAGGTTTCGACCTGGCAAATAAACTGACCTAGTTCTGAATGCAGTAATACAGAACGTGTAGTATGTTTTTTGCACAGTTTCATGAGGTTTTGCACGATTAAATCACTTTTTAATTTCACAACACGAGTTAACATCTCAATCACTCAATGCATGTTTTAGTTGGTATTGAATAAAATAATTTTGACATAGGTGAGTTTTAGTGTATCTCGATGGTGCTACATTGCTTCCATAATTGCCAATTAATTTTTCTGTTACAAATTTCTTTTCCTTTAGGCGCAAGAACGTCACGGTTCTGCGGAAGACCGAATCCAGAGGTTAGAAGCAAATTTGGACGAGAAAAATGCGGAACTTGTAAGACTAAACCAAAGACTTAAAATGAACGAGGATCACAATAGTCGACTATCTGCTACTGTCGACAAATTGTTGTCCGAATCTAACGATAGGTTACAAGGTCACCTGAAAGAACGAATGCACGCACTGGACGAGAAAAATAGTTTGACGCAAGAACTCGAAAAGACTAGGAAATTTATGGAAGAATTAGAAATACAGAAGTCGGAAATTATGAAAGAGTTGTCTAAATCGCGTTTGGAAATCGATAACGTTAAGCGGCAAATGTTGCAGCAGGAAATTGCGTTTAATATACAACAAACCGACGCGCTTACCAGGAGTCTATCGCCTAACGCCGCGGACCCTAATAATTTTACGAGAAGTACTAGTCATTCCAGTTTTGATACTCATTCCTTACCACGTAGACCTAACAAGACACGCACGCCGGTCGACGACGATCCCAATAAAATTGTAGCTTTCTCGGCGCGTTCCATGTCCGAACAAGAATGGCAGCAGGCTCACGTTTTAGCTAACGTTCAACAAGCTTTCGATATTTCAAGCGATGCTGAAGGAGACGACAACGATAGTTTGTTCAGTACCGCCGACATTTTATCACCTTCGGGTCACACCGACGCTCAAACTTTAGCCATGATGTTACAAGAACAACTCGATGCTATTAATAACGAAATTAGATTAATACAAGAAGAAAAGCAGAACACCGAAGCGAGAGCCGAAGAGTTGGAGTCGCGAGTTGGCAGTATGGAACACATGAACTTGCTTGCCCGTGGTCGGAGTTTGGAACGTCAAAGCCCACCCGTCAGCGGAAGATCGACGCCTAAATCCCATCATTCACCACAACGGGATTACTTACACAAATATCATACGGTTAGTAGAATCTTGAATATTATACTGTAAGTATGAAACAAACTCTCAAGTTGTCGAAATTCTGAATTTATCTGGGCATGTTTTTCTTTTGAAGAAACTTTTAGTGCACGTTTTTTTAAATAACAAATTCATAATTAATACACTGGGTGGAATGTTAGGTGTGTGACGTGTGATGTTGTAGGCGCCCGCGTCTATGTCTCCGGCTCATCATCTGTATCATCCAACTTTAAGTTCAAGTTTCCTTTCTGAGTCTCTACTTAATAGTCAGGTTTGTTGGTGATTTTATGTAATAAGGTAAATCTTCAGAACTGGACGATTATTTGCTTTTTTAAGTTTTTTTTACACTTACGTAGGTAACTTTGTAGATTACGTGACTTATAAACCTAATTCGAATAGGTCATTGTATGTAATGTGCTATCCGAGTGGGGTTATAGCTTTGCGTTTAGTCCATCAATCAAAAGAGTATTCTTAGAATATTTCGAATTTTTTTTAGTAGTAGTGACTCCAAGTTGTGCTGCCATCTATCTTAGTCGTATGAATTGACCATATCAAGAAACGATTTAAAGAAAATTGAAGTAACAACTCTAAAGCATGCTAGCGTATTGTAACTTTTAATCTCATGACCATCCGAATGTAGTAGTATGAATGAGTAACAGATGTAAACAGACTACCTGTTTTATTTTGTTGTTTATTTCTGTTTTGACCTAATTTTATGTCCTTGTCACCGCACATCTCTCCGATTGTGAATTTTTTTGAAAGAAATTGATGTTAATAATTTGTGCTTCGATTACAAAGATGTTTGCAAAATCTTTGGGGTACTGAGAAAGATTGGGGCCCCATGGTTAAAACTTTTTTATTAAAAATAATAGCATACTTCGGATACTTATTGTTCAGCAAACTGTGGAAAGAAATGTTGACAGCTGAGAGCACAAACAATCGACATCAATTTCACAATGGTGACATGGACCTCGTTAAATCCTGTGACATTTGCTTCCAACATACAAAAACACTAAAACAGCATGTTTATTCTTATTTTATTAGTGCCATGCATGATTTACTTATTCTAATATTAATTTTTCTGTAAATATTTAATTTTCCTCTACAGCTGCAACTTGCACCGGTTAGTTCGGATATGTCGAGGGAAGAACTTCATATGGGTGACAGTAGTAGTGGTGGTGGAGCGTCGCCTCTTACGGCACGATCCTTAAGGCTAGAAAGAGTTGCGCAGGCTCTGGCTCATAGTCAGGAAGAATTGCGCAGGTTAGTAATTGTTTCTTAAAAACTGATTTAACGGAAAGCTTTGTGCTCTAAAATTATTAACAAATTAACAAAACTAACTTCTTGCTGTTTTGCTTCATTGTAGACGAACTGGTGCTAGTGGCTTGCCTCCTGGATCAACTTCTTACAGGTTAATTGATTGTTTACTCGCACAGCATTATTATTATTCATGCGCACGATTGTTTTTTCATTCAGTTTTTATCTTGCGGTAAAAATACGCTTATCGACAGGCCATGTAAATTTACAATAGTTTCAGAACCGCCTTGATGATGATTTCTTTAGATCCAGGAAACATTTGTCTACTGTGATATTAATTTTTCAAAATTAACAAATCTAATTTTTGAAGTGGAAGAGGCTGCTGTTACTAATTGTCAGCTTGTAGCATTTTGTCAGAATACGATACTGGATAGGTGAACATCGTGAATAGCTCACGTGATTAAAAAATACATAGATGTAAAACAGTACTTAAAGCAAATTTGTTGAACAGATTTTAATAGCGTGAGCTAATAAAATGCTTAAAATGCTTACGGCATAGAAGGAGATAGACCTTAGTTTTGGGGCCTGAATGTGCAAAAATATTTAAATATAAAATATATGTTGCTTCTAGTAGTCCGCCTCTATTTCCACCTATATCGTACGGAAAATTTGTAAAATATCCTGTTCACCTTATACCACTGCGTAACGAGAAGAGCTGACGGCTATTAAGAAGTAACAGCAGTCTCTTAGAATAAAAAATCCTTAAAAAAAGTAAAATTACATACTAAATTGCTTGTTTTCATGGCTTATTTAGTAGATTATCAGAGTTACCGAAAAGTATTTTTTATGCAAATACATAAAAATTTCATGAAAATGAAAAATATGTTACCAAAATAATATTTTATACATTTTTGTTGAAAATTTTGATTCATAAATCTGATTGGAATTTGATATATTTATGTATCTGTGTACTTACATAATTAATATTACATTTAAGGTATAACTTTGTTTCTTCAGCATTGCAAACCATCTTGAAACTGTCAGGAGTAAGTGCAGATTTAAATTAGCAAACTAAAATGGCATTCGTGCTTGAGTCTGATAGTTTCAAAACGGTTTGAAATAAATCTCATCATTCCTGCTGTACCTTCGATTTGTTCATTTTAAGTTACAACAAATCTTAAAAACCTAAGATGCCGGAAAAAGGAATAATTGGCAAAAATGTAGACCATTATGGCTAAGTTGAAAAATGATATTTGAAAAGTATTTGGAACAATTGACTCCCCTGGGTCTACACTATTGAAAATAAATTGCATCAGCAGCATAGTTAACCGAGACATTCAGTTCCACCTCTTCGTTCTAACTTTCTCATCAAATGTTTTTTAAGGATTTTTAAAGTAATTAAAAATTACTTCATCTTATTAAAAGTTTCCTTTGATATTTTGAAAAGAAACCACATGAAACAGAAATAACTCAGTAGTAACCAGATTTACCCTATTTACATTTTTTAACATTTCAAGTAAAAAATCTGTTTTTTCTATTTATAACTCAGAGTTCCAAATCAGGTTTATGAGTTAGACAGGAAGTCGCACTCGAGCAATAAATTTTATTTTTAAATGCACCATCATTCCTTCAAAGGATTTTAACACCTAATTTTAACATTAATTAATTTTAAAAATAACTTTGGTCAAAATTTGAAGTGGTTTCCACTTCAACTATTTTGGTAAATTTTATTTTTATTGTGCATGTGCTTACAAGTGCATGCTCGAATAGACATAGCCTAGAGTAGTAGTTAGTAGTGTGTTTAGGCAAGGCCAGATGCACACGCCACCATCACCTCTATCCTCTCGTCATAGCAGTCAAGATAGTCTTCACAAGAACACAATAACTGGAGTACCGAGAGATGTGTCTGCAGCCGCCGTCGCCGCCGCCGCAGCAGCACAAAAGAAAAAGGGTATCAAGTCATCGTTAGGAAGATTTTTCAGCAAAAAGGAGAAGGTAATGCAATAGAAATTTGTCATTTTGTTGTACGAAAACTTAAACAATATTTTTGCAGGTGAAAGGCAAGGACGTGATTGGCGAAAACACCTTGATATTAAATCAAAATCAATCAATGATGGGGCTGCCAGATGGTGATATTGGAGATTCCATTAGTATTTCGGGAAAAATGGGACAGAAGTCAGATTTTGACCGAAGGCAACAGAAGAAGAAGTGGGTGTACGCAATTTTTGATATATTAACAATTTTATTTTATTTTTCACCACAATTTTTGAATTGATAAATTTTGAAAATTTTTCAATTCAAAATAAATGTAATTTATTGTATGTTGAATTGTTAATATTTTAATAATTGAACATTCAAAAATTTAAGAAATTGGATTTTTCTCGACTGACTTACTTTTATTTTTATCCAGGGAGCGCGATTACAGACACGAATTGTTGGCGGAAGCGATGAAAGCCGGTACGCCGTTCGCGTTATGGAACGGTCCGACAATAGTGGCTTGGCTGGAGTTGTGGGTTGGTATGCCGGCGTGGTACGTTGCTGCATGTAGAGCCAACGTCAAATCTGGCGCCATTATGAGCGCTCTCAGTGATACGGAAATACAAAGGGAAATAGGAATTAGTAATCCACTTCATAGATTAAAACTGCGGTTGGCAATTCAAGAAATGGTTTCGCTCACTTCACCTTCGGCACCTAAAACTTCGAGAACCACTTTAGCTTTTGGCGATATGAATCACGAATGGATTGGTAACTCGTGGTTACCCGCTTTGGGGCTTCCACAATATCGCACTACTTTTATGGAGTGTCTCGTCGACGCACGTATGGTTGATCATTTAACTAAAAAAGACTTAAGGGGACAATTGAAAATGGTCGACAGTTTTCACCGGTTAGTTGTGATTTTTTTAACGTTCAAGTTCACCGATGGCATCAGATAGGTAAACCTCGTTGTAGTTTTGGAAACACCCGTTTTAACTGCTAAGCTACGACTTTGCGGATTAGATAATATACTTTCCAATTTAGTTTCACCATTTCTTGACAAATTTTTTAACTCTTGTCAGGTATTTCCAGAATTACTACGAGGTTTATTTATTTCATATTATATAGTAAAGCTAATACATATTAATTTAGTCAAACCCCTTAAAATACTTTCTGCATATTTATAAATACTGGTTTTATTTATAAAATTCAAAAATCCTATAATTATTATTGTTTTACAGAACAAGTCTTCAATATGGCATATCATGTTTAAAACGGTTAAATTATGATAGAAATTTATTAGATGAAAGAAGAAAAAATGCTGAAAATGCAAATGCAGATGTTATAGTTTGGAGCAACGATAGACTAATAAGATGGGTAGCTAATATTGGGTTAAAGGTGTGTATTGGTCATAGCAAAAATTATCAAATACTAAACCTTTTTTCTTCTTTTTTATAGGAATACAGTAATAATTTATTAGAATCCGGTGTACATGGTGCATTGATTGCTTTAGATGAGAGCTTTGATGCGAACAGTATGGCTCTGGCTTTGCAAATACCAACACAAAATACACAGGTATGTTATTTAAATAATATAATTACACATCACTTATTCTATAATTTAATACAACTGTTTTAATTACGATACAAAAAATATTCAGAAAACTTTTCAAGTTAAAAAATAACTTAGAAAATGTAATGGTGGTTGCTGCTTATTTAATTTTCTAATCTAAATTTATAAATCTATTCGGGTAAAGCTAAAACTTAACATTAAAAATAAAGGTCAGAGGATCTTAATGATCATGACATGAATACATTGTTAACATTATAAAAGTACAAAAATTGCAATTATTGAATAAAAACTTAACAAATTTCAAATCGCAGAAATTTGCTATACAGTAAACGTTACATACTAAGTTCTAATGTGCCCCATTGGTGAATATGCATGAATTAAAAATTTCACTTTTACTGAAACCTAAAAATGGTTCCCTCTCAAAATCGGCTGCCTTTTTTTCCTTTTTAAAATCTCCATATCCATTTAAATTTTCTAAAAAGTGTTTTACACTCTCGAAGCCTTGCTGTAAAGCCATCGGTGCAAGAATTCCAGTTGGTCTTTTTCCCTGGTGCGCTCGACAAAAAGAACAGTTGCACACTCCTCTACAAAAGGGGCACTCCCAATTTGGATTCATCAGAGCGATAGCCACATCTTCGCCGTAACGATTTTTCAAGCAAGGTCCACACATTTGACCGTTAATACCTACACACCTTCCGCTACGACACACCGTTTTTGTGTCGGTTGTTTTCTGACGGCACTGGTGGCAAGACGTGCCTTCGGCCGAATACTTTTTTTTTGTCGAACTTTTAGCAATTTTCTCGATCATTTCATTCGTCACTTCTTCAACGGGCAAGAAAATTGCGGTTTGATTTTTAGGCAAAACTTTTCGTATCTTTTTTGGTCTAAAAACAATTCTTTCTAGATCGTCAACACTGTCGGAATTGTAGGAACGCCTCGAGTTTTCCACGTCCTGTAAAATGATAATTTAACAATTGAGATACTAGAGAAAGAAACACAAAACTTACGTAATCGTCGAATAATTCGTCACCGGTATGACTAGGCGGTAGTTTGGCAATACGCATGGATTTTCTTCGTTCTTTGGGTATAAAACCGGTAAATCTGAACGAGTAGTCGCCATTACCCCTTTTACGTTTTGCTCCTCCAGTGCGCGAAGGTTGAAAATTGTTTTTGTAATCTTGCAATGCTTTTAACGAGCGTTGAAATTCTTCAGCTTCATTGTCTTCGTCGTCCGATGACGCCAAATAAGCGTCGCGTTCTTTAATATTTTGTTCACGAAATAACTCATATTCGCTCTTTGCCGTTTCGAACATTTCGAGTTTAAAAAATAACGGACTGTTGATGCTTCCAAAAGTGAGGTTATAATAGGAAACTGAACCGACAACATAGGCGTACCGTACGGGTTGGAAACTTTGAAGGAGGGAACTGTTAACTTTTTAAAAATTACGTAGTGTTTTTATTCGTTAATGTTGGGAAGTTTTATTTTTATAACCGTTGTTTGTAATTATTAAAAATGATATCCACTGGCTAATTTGAATTTTACAAATCTTACTGACTTAAAAATGTATCAATTAATTCTCGACGTTTGTACCGATGAAGGTTGTTGATTTAAAATTTTTGTTGCAGGGTCGACAATCGTTGGAAATGGAATTCAATAATTTACTGCGTACCGCAACAGATAGACGACCAGACGAATTGTCGAGATCCTGATATGATACCACCGTCGCCTGTTAAAACGACCATTTAGTGTTCTCGTCATTATTTTATACTGTAAAATTAGTGCAAACCTCTGTGCTGTTTATTTTGTTTTTAGTCTTTATTTCACGAACGTACCACTACCAGATAAGTTTGTAAATAATTTTTTTTAAATTTTAGAATGGAATGTAAGAGGAAACTAAGCTTTAATATGAAAACTCTTATATCTGTAACATAATAACTGATAGTATTATTATTAATTGTACATTTGAAGTTGTTGTTTATCTGTTGGAATACCAGCGAGTATAAAAATAATAATATTGTTATATGATGTGTGAATGTGGCAGCGATAGTCAGTATTATCCCCGCGCGTGCCTACACTCGGTGCTGCCATCTGTTGAGCTTCTAAATGAATTTTTAGTTTGCAAATTTAGGCTACTAGTATAAAAGAAAATAACGGCGACGGCGGCTCTAAATTAGGTCACCTTGTTTTTCTAATTATTTCGTTTAAGAATTAAATTAAGTTTGCTTAAATTTTAATGTGTCTCGGAAGGTTAGTGCCATTTAGTGCCGACGTTGTCCCGTATTTTTCAATATCTACTGGTGTCTTTATTTTAAGGCTTAAGTAGATGTGGACGGTTTGAATCCCAAGTACGTCTCATCCGACTGTTTCCACATCTTAAAATAGCGAGACTTCTCATCGGTGACAGTTATTTCCGTTAATTGCAAAAGCCATATACATTACCAATGCAGTAATTAATATTAATTAGTTTAAAATCATTCTGTATATATTATACAGAGGTATAACGTAATTTGAAGGATTTTTATTATATTATAATTATTATATTTCGTATGTTTTTATACAAATATTTGTACAATATTTTTACTTGTTATTTATTTTTAACCTGAAGAAATACTATTGTGCTTATTAAAAGAAAGGAAATCTTGTTATTAACTAAAAAAAATGCGGAGTTTTACCACAGACTCCGGAAATGATTGTCATTTATTCGTATATGATCTAAAGAAAATAGTGTTAATTTATGTACATTACATTATATATAAATATAACGAGACTCGATCATTTTACACATTTTTTTCAATTTCCATTTTTTCCATTTGAAGTTTTATTAATACTTTTTAAAATTTATTATTCTTTTAGGTTCCAACACACCTCTGATTGGTCCGTTCTATTGAGCGAAGTTGATGGTAATTGGTTTCAGAACAATATCTTGTCCAAAGTTGGTATTTGTTCGAGATTTTTTAAACCCAAAAAAATTGGGTTTTAAAACTACAGTAGTTGCTAAATTTGCAATTGGGAATTCTGTAATATGTTTCGTTTAAAAGAAACTGGTTTGAAGAATTAAAAATAATAAGTTTAATCTAAGAAATTCTTTGTTTAATTTAATCTATAATTCAAAAATTGTCGATTATAGACAATAAATGATTGGATTTTTTTTGTAGATAATTGTATGATATCTGAAGAGATCTTAATGATTAAATTCTAAAAAGTTAAATCAGAAACAATGGAAATTATTCAAGATGGGAGGCAGTGTATGGTAATTGAACTCCCACAATTTTTGCATAACTTTTGGCAATTAAATTTTTTTTGAATAATAATGAAAATTATATATTGATATTATTCTTTATAACAAAAATACATAAAATAACATTGTTAAACTCTGATAATATTTAAAAATTTACATAATTACAGTAGACAAGTTTTTAGAATATTTACGTTAACCAGCAATAAATCCTGCATCAAGTTGTTGCAAATATTCTTTTCGGCATTCCATATTATCAGCGGGTCGGTTATGAGGTGTCCAGATGGGCTTTCCGATAAAGAATCTCCGAACTCGTATAAAATTCTGAAATGATATTTTATATGAATATCTAAATTTAAATCGGTTTTAATAAGCTCACGTTAGTATCCAAAGTGAAGCGATGATAAATTCCACTAGGGAGAACCAACATATCGCCTGGTACAACTTCAATCCTGATCCATTCGTCATTATTATCTCGAGCGTCAAAATAACCTGATCCTTCAAGAACAAGTCGAATTTCTTCCTCGGTGTGCAAGTGCTCGGTGAAAAAATTCTTCAACTTTTCTTCGTAGTTTGGCAAGCATTCCTTCGAACAGGTTATTTCATCTTCGTATGTATAACCTCGCTTTTGTTTGATCTCATCCAGCACGGCCTCATCAACACTGGGGTTGACCTTCAGCTACGACGAATTTATATTGTAAATAATAGTAAGTGGTAATAGAATGGGGTGGTTTCTCATTGCCTTTAAAAACAAGAATTAAATCCCGGACAGTATATTATATATTTTTTCAATAGTTTAGATTTGGACTTCAACGTGGTTGACATTCTAACAAGTCTGCGACTTGAAATGCCTTTTGCTTCTAAACTTTTGAAGATATAAAATATGACGTCCAGGACTTTTTTGTAGCAAATTTAATTTTCTACAAATTAAAAAAATATAATTTTTTCTCGTTTCAATAGGTTTCTTTCGATATTATAAAAATCAGCTACGTCTTAATTCTTACGACCAACTTTCAGTTAGTCTGACATGGAAACTGATTACTTCATCAAATCGCATGAAAATGTAAAATTACTTACCGAAAAATATTCGACTCCACAGGTTTTATGCAGCTCTTCGACAGTCAAAAATTTGGGTGGGTTGCGATGGTGTTCCAACCGTTGGTCGGTTTTTTCATCATCCATGTACCAAGCACGCACCATATTGTTTTCGATGGCAACGCAATTACTAACAAATTGAAGTTGAAAACTATAATTGACCTTAATTTATAGTGATAGTGTTTTTCTTATCGCAACTTAAAATAAACAAAGGTTAGGTAACTATGTGACAGAATCTTGTTGTTGTGGTTCTCAAACCATGATACGCACTTTTAAAGTTTAACAAATACTCGAAAGTGCTTGAACTATTGATTGAATGCTGGATTACATTTCTAAATATAATTTTTCTAGTAGTTAGGTTTTCTTTTGAGTACATCCCCTTGTTTGAGAAGCTTTAAAGTGTGCATCGCAAGTTGCATAAATGTAAGGAGCAAAAAACAAATTTATTAAATATTTATTGCGACAGAGGCGGAGTGAGATCTTTAATTTGGTGTAGGAAAACTTAGATACCTTTTGAAATTTAAAATTAATTCTATAATTTACTGTTTTGGATTACTATATTATTATAAATTACTTTTATTTGTTCTTAGTAGTGGGGCTATGATACTTTAGGGTCTATTTGTTTTTTTAAGTCCGAATTTGATTATTCGAAATTTTAATTCGCGGATTAATTAAATCAATTTAATCCGCGAATCAAAATTTTGATAATGAAAAAAAAATGGCACAGAACTCTCATAGCCTCTATTATGTTGTTAAAACATTCATATTTTAAATTTTCATGACGATATCACGTTTTATATATTTTTTTACATTCAACCAATAAATAAGTGTTCCATGAAATTCATTTTGCGAAACTTATACTAAATAGATTTATAGACGACCGAGAGGTTGCTTTAAATCCTAGAACGCTTTTCCCCAAAATTAAGGAAAATATATAATCTAAAGTTGGATTCAATTTTATGTAGATATAAAGTTGCAACTGAGAAAGTCGGTGACTGTAAATAAGCTTTTGAAGTTCCGCTATAATATTCGCCTTTGTTTAAAACAAATTAAATTAGGAAATAAAAAATTAAGAAAATTAAACATTATAAAGGGTATAGCCGGATATGCATGTAAAAAATGCCCCCAGCTATTTTTAAAAATCCATATAGCTGACCGATTTCTAATTGAAAAAAACATTTTTTCTCAAAATTTCAGCTTTTAAACCCGAAGGGGTACGGCATAATTAAAAAAAAAGCATTTTTCAGTATTTATTTTATTGTAACTATTCTACTGAATATTTTTTAACAAAACTTTTTTTGGTAAGAATTATCGGTAAGAGACGTTAAAAAATATTTTTTTGGTAAGTTTTTAGCCATCCCTGTTGTTAAAAAAAAATAAAGAAGTTTTTGTCCTTATATTTAAATATGTTCCTTTCATATGTCACTCACGAATTTTTCACAGAAAACTCCTTTCTAGCTCTTCATTATATGGTAAAATTTTCAACTTGATCCATTTGGTGGAACACAGTAAAAAAAAATAAAATCGATTTTTTTCATATTTTCTTCGAATGCTATTTACTATTTTTTATACTTGTAAAATATTTGTTTTACTTAAAAATACATTAAAGATCGTTTTTAAATATTTCATACTATTTGGAATAATTATTTAAGGTTAATATAATATTAATATTTATTAATATTATTTATTTATTATTAATAAATAAATATTTATTAATATTTATTAATATTTAATTATATAATAATAAGCAGTTTTAATTTTATTTATGTAATAGGATCCAAAAAACCCACTAATATACTATGTGTATCCATACTTAATCATTTTTAATATAATATAATATAATAAAAAGCAAATTTTTATGTTACCTACTCATTTTGATTTCTAATTTTTTGCTTTTTTAAAATAAAAAAGGTTTTGTCCTTAAATTTAATTATGTTCCTTTTGGGTGTCATTCACAAATTTTTCACAGAGAACTCCTTTCTTGCTCTTCCTTATATGGTAAAATTTTAAACTTGATCCATTTGGTGAAACATAGTGAAAAAAAATAAAATCGCTTTTTTTCATATTTTTTTCGAATGTTATTCACTATTTTACTGGTAAAATTTTATTTTTAATTTGAAAATACATCAAAATCTGATATAATCTTTCATACTATAGGGAATACCTAATTATTCACAGTTAATAGTATAAAAACAAAATTTCCAATTTTAGAAATTAAAAATCAAAATGAGTAGGTAATGAAAAATTTGCTTTTTAATTTATATTAACCTTAAATAATTATTCCCAATAGAATGAAATATTTAAAAAAGAATTTTATTGTATTTTTAAATAAAAAAAATATTTTTTGCAAGTATTAAATAGTAAATAACATTCGAAGAAAATATGAAAAACATCGATTTTATTTTTTTTTACCATGTTCCACCAAATGGATGAAGATGAAAATTTTACCATATAATAAAGAGCAAGAGAAGAGTTTTTTGTAAAAAATTTGTGAGTGACACCCGAAAGGAACATATTTAAATATAAGAACAAAAGATTTTCTATTTTAAAAAAGCAAATTAGAAATCAAAATGAGTAGGTAACATAAAAATTTGTATTTATTGTATTATATCAACCTCAAATAATTATTCCCAATAGAATTAAATATTTAAAAAAGATCTTTAATGTATTTTTAAGTAAAACAAATATTTTACAAGTATAAAAGATAGTAAATAGCATTCGAAGAAAATATGAAAAAAATCGATTTTATTTTTTTTGACTGTGTTCCACCAAATGGATCAAGTTGAAAATTTTACCATATAATGAAGAGCAAGAAAGGAGTTTTTTGTGAAAAATTCGTGAGTGACATATGAAAGGAACATATTTAAATATAAGGACAAAAACTTCTTTATTTTTTTTTAACAACAGGGATGGCTAAAAACTTACCAAAAAATTATTTTTTAACGTCTCTTACCGATAATAGACTACAAGCCCATGGAAAATTTTATGGGGTCAAATGACCCACCATGAATCTTGTTTAGAACGATGCTGGTATATGAAAGAATAACTTTAAGCACTATGCCGTCAGTTTTGAACGGTACAGGTGAGTACACGGGAAAATTGAATTTTCCACCTAAAGATGGGAAATTACTACCAACTATTTTTGTACGGCTTTTTCAAGATGAGAAATCATAAAAAAATAATAACGAAGAACCTAGTGCCGTACAAAAATAATGGCACCGGGAGCGAGGATATTTATTTAATTTCCCGAAGATTTTCTAATCGGTATAGGCGATTTATTACTGTACGGCATTTGTGTCATTCGCTTTGTATGCTTATGCAGATTCATTATTCAGAAACGCCGCACATGTTTGTTGGTACAGGGTGAGAAATCCGGGCCCGCAACCCTTACCCTAGACCGTGTACTCACCTGTACCGTTCAAAACTGACGGCATAGTGCTTAAAGTTATTCTTTCATATACCAGCATCGTTCTAAACAAGATTCATGGTGGGTCATTTGACCCCATAAAATTTTCCATGGGCTTGTAGTCTATAATTCTTACCAAAAAAAGTTTTGTTAAAAAATATTCAGTAGAATAGTTACAATAAAATAAATACTGAAAAATGTTTTTTTTTTAATTATGCCGTACCCCTTCGGGTTTAAAAGCTGAAATTTTGAGAAAAAATGTTTTTTTCAATTAGAAATCGGTCAACTATATGGATTTTTAAAAATCGCTGGGGGCACTTTTTACATGCAAATCCGGCTATACCCTTTTGGACAATTTTACTGTCTCTATTATACTCGCAGTTTTCTCTAATTGCTTGTTCTTCTCGCTAATATAAGTTAATAAATTTACTAAAACGAAAATGAAATCGTTGTAGAGAACTTGTAATTTATACAATCGTGCAAGCAAGATAATTTTCAACATAAAGTTCAAATTGTATTTAAGTTAATGAAGAAAGAATAACAAAGTAAGTCCAACAAGTTTTCCAGACATTACCCTGACTCGAAGTTAATTGACACTGAATGGATAAAATCATCTGGGCCGACGAACTGCATTTCCACTTAATGACAGTGTTAATGCACATAATTCTGGATGCTTATCTTATTAGCGATTGCTGATGGAACAGCTAAATATTATTTTATGTTTTGTAATATCGCTAATGCTTTTTTTTCTTACAGTTTAATATTAAAATTCAAATAAGTGGTTTATGGATTTACATAATGTGAAAATGAGAAAATAAGTATCTATTTTGCAATTTTAATATGCAAATCCATCATTTAAAGTTCCCATAGTCAAAAAGTTATCAATTGCCAAACTTCACTATTTACATTACTTGTATTCGATATCAGCTTTACTCAAGTTTTTATTTTTTTTTTCAGTTTTTTGAAACTAAATACCAATAGAATATGAATTATTATCTTGGGATACATTTCTGAAAAAAGTTAGTTCAATATTGAATTTCTATTATTGAGAAACTGATTTTTTTGCAAGATTGCTCTTATTAAAAGTTATACCTGTCTTCTTATCTTTTCTGCTTTAAAATTTTTATGTAAAGCATAAAACTGGAAGAGTTTAAAAATGAGATGAAAACATCAAAATTTCATTCGAATTTAAGCTTTTTCCAATAAAACAGGAAACAAATAGAAAAATGTGTTATGGCTAATAAAGTAACTTTCAGAATATTTCAGCATCTTCCTATATTTCGTAAAAATTAGGTCGACTAATATTTTGCAGCTTATGAGGTGACAAATAGGAAAACAAATAAGAAAGTCCATTAAGCTAAAATTTATACACAACTTTTCCTTTCCTTGTCAATTTAATCGTTTAAAGTTATATAGTGCTTTATTTTCGTACATAATAATCTGAACCCATTTAAGGACTTGAAAATTATAAAAAGTCTTTTTTTCTAATTATGTTTGACAAAGTCTTACTTTGTGTTATTCAAAAGTGTGTGGAAAAGTACTACTTTTCCGAACTAGTGCGGAAAGAAGTACTTTTCGGAACTAGTGCGGAAAGAAGTACTTTTCCGCACACTTCTAAAAGTATGCGGGAAAGAAATGAAAAGTTCAGAATTTGTTACTTTCAGTAAAAATGAAAAATTAAAAAAATTGCAACTTCTACTCCTGGCCGTGTAAAAATGTATTATCTATTAAAATGTCCCAAAGTTACACTTTAAACTTTAAATTTTCATTTAAAATGTATTAGAGTGAAATTGACCTAGAAAAGTTTAAGCTGCATGAAAAAAATAGAAGCAATACTCTAGAGTCTAGACTCGAGGATTAAAAACAAATTAGAAGATATGTGCGCTTAAATCACAACATATTATTATATAAATTTGACTAAAACACTAACGTATAAATAAATCGATTATTATTAAGAAGGTACTAATTTATTAAATTTAATCCACAAAGTAAAATTGAAATTTTTCAAAATTCGAATGTTTCGAATAGTTAAATCTGTAGAAATTATTCATACAATATTTAAAAATCAATTAATTGTTTTATTACTCCGCATCGTTTCAGAACAGTTCCAATGTAATTCTAGTTTTAATCAACCGAATTGCGTATTGAACTTTCCAATAAACTATGTAATTGAAACGAATGTTCGATTAAAATGAGAAGGGAATCTCAATTGTAAATCTTCTCGACATCCAATGCCGCTACGTTTCATTTGATGTAATATTTCTAAATTGCCAAACTAACAGGCAGATTTTTGTTTCCACCAAAAATCCAAAAATGTTCCGATTATTTAACAATCAACATCCTCGAAAAATTTTTAATTTATAAAATTAGAGCAGATCTATTTCTCACTTTCATGTTAAACGCATCTTATTTATTAGATTTTCTTGTAATCTTTATTCTAGAATATTAATTAAATTAAGCTCGACGTTTTAATTAAACTGGAAGATTTCATTTTTTCCCAAGCTTGTTGAATTTTTGGTAATTATTTTATTTTCCATTTATTAGTTTTTAGAGCGTATCCTTTGTATTTGATGTCTAAAAGTTTTGCAAAACTTCAGGTTTCATTTGGAGCACTTCATCATATTTATTACGCACACGGAGAGATAAAGTTGAGATTGACATCAAAGTACAAAATACTAATAATTACAAGTTTGATAGCTAATTTCCACCAGGATATTAAAATCTTTGTTCAAAATGACTTTTTCAAATCTTTCAAAATCATCATTATTTATTATTGAGGGTTAAATTCTTCAATGTTGGAGGTATTTCACACCAAACGATCCAACAATAGATAAGCTCTTTCGAGGGTTATAAAATATCTGATATTTATTCAAGCATTTCACAACCGGGAAATATAAATATTGGGAAGAATGCACACCTCCAATGTTTTGTTACACCTCTATATTTTACATTTTTTAATTTATTTTGAAATAAACAGGTGCTGGTTTCCCAAGATACGTGCCAAATATGTTGTATACTTAAGAATTGATTTTTTCTGACGTAGCACCTTTTATATTTATTCCATTATTTGGTGCTTTCACCTCAGCATAATACCAGCCCTCACTAGTTTATTTTGGATATTAATAGAAAATCAAAATAAAAGTTAACGCACCTCAAATATAACCGTAAAGGTTAATGGACATTTGTATTAAATATATAGTGGACCCCGATAACTATATATTTCGAAATAAAAAAAGTATTTCTACTCAAAAGTATTGCAAGCAAAATTTATTTATCAATAGCAAACAAAAAGCTTCAGAGCTGAGTTTTTCCGCTTTTAAGCTGAGTATAAGTATATCTTTGAACATGTTTCTTATAAATTGGTGACCCTTATAAAATTGTAAAACCTGGTTTTGAGTATGATCCTTTTTCGAATTGATAATATTTCGATGAAGTACTTATAATATGTTTCTAAACATAAAACAAAATAGTAAAAGAAGTAAGTTAAATTATTCTGCAACTGAAGGATACGGGACAGAACAAAAGTTAAGTTATGTATTTGAAAAATAAATCCAACTTCAAATAATTTTGATATAATTATGGAATGTTCAAAAATTTACTATCACTCCGACTGCAATTAATTTGCTAATTATAACACAAAAAGAAACTTTACAGTAAAGATAATTAGAGATTTTCCCTTAACACGAGTAGGTACTTAACTATTAAATTCCTTCCGAACCAATAAACATTATCTCAATTTTGCAAAATTAGATCAATTACTTTCTTGATCATTAATACTTGAGCACCAGCTCATACTACGTCAGCTAAAGCAGAGAGCTCAAGATCTTCAGGGCGTATAGAGCAAGCTGAATCGATCAACAAAAAGAAAAATTCAATAACGACACAAAATTCAAAAATATAACCAAAATAATGAATAAATAATTATTATATATCTACTTGCCCTGGGTTAATAGAATTTGAATAAATGTAAACACAATAAACTCATAATAATAATTTTCCATAGTATATTTCTAGTTTCTAAAATCAATTACGAACAAACATATTATATAAAAACGATCGGTTTTTCAAACAAAGGGGACTGGGGGTATAATGGAATATTTTACGTATTTTTATTTTGTTCAGTATTACTGCACAAAATTGTGCAAAATAAATTCTAGATTTTAAAATTTTAGAATTATACTTTAATAAATACGTAATTTTAATTATTATCTACTTTTATTTTTTAAAGTTTCAAACAATTTTCCCTGGTGCAAAGGGTAAATTCCCTGACTTCTCCAAGGATGTCAGCTTTTCCTGACGATTAAAACCTCAGTTTACCCGAACAGAGAGTAATTTTACCAAAATTGCAATATAATATATTACTAGCTTTTCGCACGGTTAGGTACAACTCGGCGCTGCTAACTCGGCGCTAGGCCAACTCGGCGCCAAGCCAACTCGGCGCACACTGGGGCAAAAGAGTTAAAACATGCCTTTAAATCAAATACTATTCGAATGGATTTCTAAGTTGGATGTATATTTTCAGAGTTAGGAATTTTTAAAACTTAACTGTTTCTTAACCGAAAAACAGCTTATTTGGTCGTAAAGAAATATATTTTTTGTAATATATTATTATATTATAATATATTAAAAAACATTAAAAATGGATATAAAAATCAAACAAAGAAAGTGCCAAAGTACTGCTTACTGCTTACTCGTTTAGGGGGGGGGGCAGCAAGGGTAGATCTATTTTTAGCAGTACCTATTAATTAAAAAAATATCGTTTCCAAGTACTGACCGCTCTACCGGCGGATCTCTCTTTTAACAGGCTTATTTTAAATTTTTTTTGTTTTTTAAAGCTAACCTAAGCTTGCCGCTGCCGAATTATCCTGGTACCGAGTTGGCCGGCGCGGAGTTGACCTGGCACCTATGTGGTTCTCCGTTGATATAATTGTCAAAATTACAAAAATATTAAAATTTATATTAATTTTAATTTTATAATCATTTTATTGTAATTTGCCTTGACACTGGGTAGATAAAACGACCCGAAACGTCGGACAAATAATTTGTTTCAATAGACCTATGGCCCATTTTCACGCCAAATCGACCACATTTTAAGTGACCCCTTCCGATTTTTCTCAAAATTTCATTTGTTTTTGTGACCAATGAAAAACTCGTTTTTTTGTTTTTTCAATTGTTTTTGACCATCCCTTCTTGAGGTATAATTTTTTTTAAATGCTCGTAACTTTACGAAAGATGCACTAATCTTATTTCTTTTTTTTTTTTAAATTTTGGATTTTGAATGCTCTTTGAATAAAAAAATATGATTTCGATCCAAATTATTGCGTTCATAGTTTATTTTTCGTTTTATGCAAAAAAAAGTTCTTCTTCGATTTTTTTTTAAATTCTCAAAAAAGTGGCCGATTTGGCGTGGAATTCCCTCTTATATATCTTAACAAATTTTTATTCAGATGCATTTTAATAATTCTTATAAGTAAACCTCCCAGAGCCTCTGGTGCGTATTACAAAATCAAAATATGCATTTGTTTTGAAAGAGCGAAAAATTCTTATTTAATCAAATCAAACACAGAATATACATAAAAATAGCCGATTATTCAAACCGGGGGGTCTGGGGGGTATGGAATACCCTCCAGTGCACTTCGTAAAATATTTTGTACAGATTTAATTATTTGTTTAATAGAAATTATAAAATTAAATAATCTGCTTGGAAATGTCGGACCAGCAACATTCAATTTATTTTAACTGGAGGTACGGGAGGTAACTTTTATAAAAACGTAATCTATAATTTCAATTTTATTCTATTTCCTTCAAGGCATATAACTAATTTTTAGAAAGGAGGATTTCTGGAAAATAATGAATATACTGAAATTTGGTAGCGACATTTGTAGGAAATCAAATACCAGCAGGCCAAGATCCAAGTCAGTTACTGTCGATCTTTTCTGATTTTTTCCTTCAAAAGTAGGTACGATAAAAAGCTTATAAATATTCTGAAAGAGCAAAATTTAAGCTTTCTTATGAGGTGAGGATGAATAAAATCGGCCCAACAGTTACTTCACAATTTAATTTTGAAAATCGAGTTTTTGATGTAAATTTTATAACTTTAAATGCATGTTATCTTTAAAAAAACATTCACTTGACGGTATGTGTACGCTACGTGGGTCTTGGCAATCCAAATTTAGGTAGGGAGAGAGCGTGCTCCACTCTACTGTATGCGGTTGCGGAGGAAACATCGTTAGAGTTTCTACATTATCGAGTGCATCGCGCTCCGAGGATTACTTAACACAGGGGTTAAGTCAAAATTGTCCTTTGGGGGTAGGGGGGCATGATATGTACATGTTTTGTCACTATCCTTTCATTTAAAATATCTTTAAGAAATCGGGCTCAATCGATTGTCCTTCGTTTGAGCTTCATTGAGCTTCTACTCCCACTGCCCCCTCCCAATTCTTAATATTTTTTTACAAAATTTGCTTAGTTTTTAAAGATATTTCTAATGCTTTTACTTCTGATCATCGTCCTATTTGAAATTCTGGAGTTATTGACAAATTGGAGTAAAATCTTAAGAATTTTACCAGGTCAGAAGAAAAAACTCATTGAAATTCAAATGAAGCTCTATCGATTGACACCAAATTTGGGGAGGGGGGTGGACAGCGACATGTACCTACATTACTATTTTAGTTTATGGTGTAAAGTGGACGGTTATCTACAACGATAAGACAATTATTCTAATTACTGGGATATCCCGGCTTCCAAAGATAAAAAATTCACATTTTATTACTTACAAGCAGAGCCTGAATTTCGCCGACCCGAAAAAAAGCAAAAAGTATTTTTTTATCATTGAAATACCCTAAAATTTTAAAATTGTTCTCAAAATATTCTATGTAAAATTTTTTTCTTTTCAAAAACAGTAATTTCATACCTGAAACCTATAAAAAATGATGTAAATGAGAGAAACTTAACATTTGTTGCCGCAACAAAGTTTTTCCTGCTCAGAAAAAATATTTGTTGGTTCAACAATTTTTCTTTTCTGAACAGAAAAAACTTTGTTTTGGCAGCATAAAATTTGTTGTACAGCAAAAACCTCTGTTGAGGCTACAGCTAGTAAAAGCTTTGTTAGGGAGACGAATCCACTTTCACAGTGTGCGTATAAGTAGTTAAAATTAAACTTTGACCCTACATTTCTGGTTACTATGTTTTATCAAGTTAAATATTGTTTTTTTCAAAAACCATTGCCTTTATTCCGCGCGTACCTACTTTTAGGAGGTCAGGCCGATAAGCCTCTCGATCTGTTAGGTATAATTATATTATTTAATTAATTAATTTTATGTTATTCTATACGATGATGCAAACAGTTCGTGACAATTTAAAGACATTCCAGATTAGTTTATCTGCTCATGTCTCTAAGTTTAGTTTGTAGTTTTTTTTTGATGCAGTATTATATTGGAATGGATCAGTGCTTGCTTTATCAATACCAATTATTAGCAACATTACTGCAGTTGAAGTAAGTCATTATGGCAGAATCGGTAAGTAAATTGTAGTTGCATGCAACAGAATAAGAGATTTTTGAAATAATTGCATTGAATGTTTGATAGTGGAGTTAATTTATTTTTTATTATTTCTGGTTGCTCGAAGACTTTTCAAGACGTTCGTTCGTTATTTTGAATATTTCTTAATAATTTTTTCGGTGCATTGCGTCCCCCGACGTCGTTGTTGATCGTTCATCCTGAGCTTTTGCTTTTCAGTAGACAATAACGAAGCTCTTTACGTTTACGTTCAAAATATGCAGATGCAATATATTTGTGCTGCATAATATTTCGTATTTTGAATTTGTTTGATATGCTAATGATGTTTTTATTTCGAACAACTTCTTTGTTATTCTCTCCATCTGAGCTCTCCATAACGATATCCCCGTATGACATTTTATTATTCCGATATAAACAGGCTTGAAAATCTTATTAAATGAGAGGCGGAGTTTTAAAGTTTCCTTAAAATGTCTAACACATGCAAATTATCGTCCTGCGGTGTTTGGACCCTCGGAACCCATTTCAGTAACCAATTTCCTCTAATTGTACATCAATTATCAACTCTAAGTTTTAATGGTTCACATTATAATTTTAATTAAATTGATTGGTTAGAAATCGGCATAGTTTTAATAGTAAATTTATATGTCGGACGGACGTCTTGAAATGCGCGAGTTTTCGAATAGGGCGTCGCAACGTTGTCAGGTGCCTTTAGCGTCGTCGTTCAGTTCCGACGTGACTCCCTTGAGCGAAACTCGTTTAAATCTATGTAAAAATATTATTTAACGTTAAAGTGTCATTAAAACAAAATAATAATAAGAACATTTATTTTTTTTCGAGTACGAAGAAAACTTTTATTATTGTTTGTACTACAAATAAACTTTATTCGAGCATCTAATTTCGCTTCAACTTGAAACTTTGGGGTAAGTTAACTTTTTCCACTTTCTCATTTACCTCAAATGTTATGTGAAAAGTTGTAATTTGATAAAAGTTGCCCAAACTCAACACAAAAAATATTAATTTGCCCACCAAACGCCACATTTAATTTAGTTCAAAGTTGTGAAAACTGCAAGAATGCACTTTGGTATTTAATTAAATTCAATATTTGTTATATGCTGTCCGTTTAATACAAATAAGCTCGGCGTTGCTTTATTAATTCGTGATCATTTCAAATAAGGTCGAACAATTTATGTATTTAATAACGATTACAGTTGTTTGCTTTATCAGTCCGACGACGATAACTTTTATTTTTCCTAACGAAATAAATTTTCTTTTTGCGGCTTTCTCGCCTCCGTAACCACACAATTATTTTTACTACAAATAAATTGAATCGATTTGTATTTTAAATAAAAAATTTGCATAACGACGCAATTAAATTGAATGCAGACCTATCGAACAATATGCTTATTTTGGGTGTTAATGCTTCAATGATCACGTAGACTGGAAGAGTTGTTTTTCTGCCACATTTTTTCAATTTTGATGCGAATGCATCATTTAAGGTTCAATGCATTCGAATCGATTATTTCCAAATATAATTTCATGTAAGTAATGGGTTGGCCAAGGCCGATTTTTATTCAAAATAAACAGAATGCAGACAAAACATTTTTCAAATTTAGGCTGCGGGAAAAACAAGTATAATCCGGGCATCAGCCTATTTTTAGTTCGTATATTTTAAACCAAACTGAACTTTAAAAGTAACCCCAATTTTCTTGATGTCGGGTGTTTAAACTATTCAAAGTCCATCCATTCTTGAGGTGGAGATAGTTCTCCATTTTTGCCCAGCCGAAGGAATTTCAATTTCTTAAGTGTAAAAGGTGAAGTTTAAAATTTTGGGAAACTATGCGGACGATAAAATATCTATCAAAGAGAAAAAAAATGCGGTTTATTTCTCGGTTTGATAGAAGTAGAGCGGCTAAGAAGGGACTAATTCATTTTTGAGTTTGCATGCATCAAATATTTTGAATAGAATACTTTTAATGCCTTCACCGATTGCATTGAAATTCAAATGTGTTTGTCTAAGGTTGGCCATAGTAAACTGATATGCTAATGCTTGCTATGAGACTGATGTCTTCGAGTTAGGGTTCAATACAATCAGTAAAACGTAATATAATACGTAAATTAATGTTCAAACAGATATTAGAAAACATGCAAAATAACTTAACAAATTTCAAACTAATTTCCCATTCGTTTGATGATTTACAAAGTTATATAAGTTGGAATATAGCAAATCTTCAACAGTCAACTGAGCGCTACACAATCTCTGCATTTCTGTTAATAGGCGAATTGGAGCTATAATTTTCGTATTACACCTCACAGAACACGAAGGAAAATTTTACAGAAGTTCTGAACAATTAAAATCATACAATCAAATTATATCAAGAGAGTAATGTAGACGTGTATTACGATTTAGAGAGGAATTAAGGCTGTCCGTCATTCTTGACGGGTACATAATAACGATCAGTGGCGGTTGAGAAGGATTTTTCAGATCGTAAATAATAAAGATAACGTTTAAACGATAGCACGAGATTTGAAACAAAGCTTTATCCAGTGTTATATTAACACCGAAATGCTGGCTTTAGAGTTTTCATTTGAATACAATTACCATAGTATCATAGTAAAAATGCATGCTAATTGGGTTGCATATCTGCATCTGAAAAAGATAGAGCAGCACAAACAAATTGAATTTATATTTATGTTAATAGACTCACCACATGCAGCATGATTATATAATTACTATTCCTTCTAGGGTTTCTTTCGAATTCAGAACGATAACTTGTAACGAGACAGTCACACACGTTGTGACTAGTAATGAAGTAGCAGTTTAGTCATAGAATATTAATAATCTATAAATAACAGCTTCAAGTCAAGGAGCGTAAATAAAATCCAACTAAACGAACGCCAATTGGGTAGAAGTATGTCCAATTATAGATCCTTAAAGTACAAGATGTTCAAATTACTATCCTTGTGGAATAGAGCAACACACTTCAATGGGTTACTGAAGCCGGATTCTATATAATTGCTGGCCCTATTACAGTTTTTCTTTTTATTAATCCAGAATTTGTTATAATTTCTTATGAAACAATGAGTAACACTGTGAAATCAAGACATACAAAAGGTCACCCTGTGGTTTGCTCTTATAAATTATTTATAAAGTTATGAATACAAAAGAGATTTAATACTCATTGTTCATTAGTTTCTTAGATTCAAAGGATATTTCCTTTTCAGTTTTCTTGAAAAATGGGTAGAAAACTATGTCAATATCTTCATCAGACTGCTGCTATTTATTACAGAATAAAACAAAAGAGAGTCAGCAACAAAAATATCGGTTGTATATAAAGTTACCAATCTAAAAACTTGGGAGGTCACGACGCCTCAGTGCGGCTCTCAGGCCGCACAACTTGGGAAATCTGGTACACTATAAAAAAAGTTATTTCTGCCTGTTTTTCTTTACGTAACGAATCTCTGATTGGCTCATTTTAAATGAACAACCTGAAAATCATAAAGGTTACGTTCGTTGCTGTGAATTTTGATGTGACAGCGGTCTTAAATTAGTAAATTTACTTTGAAAAACTTACATTTGCCGTGGTTGGACTGTTAATGTTGCATGGCACTTAATGAGATTTAAATTAATTTTTTTTTGCAAAATTAACATTTTCCATCATGAAAAGTTTATGAGCAAACTAAAAAATTTGTTTGCCGTCCTACAAGCAAACTTCTGAAGTAATTGAAACATACGGTATAATTAAAATTAAATTATGTAAAAATAATTCGCAAATTGCAAAACCATCAAAAATGTTTTTCAAAACTTCCGTCTTGTTACTCGACTCACTCAACATGGAATAATTTTCCAGAATAATAACTTTAAATTTTCCGCAATTATAAAAGTTGTTTTCAAATAATTCCATTGGCTTAGATTTTCGAAAATAAATAATTTTACTATCGGGTAAGCAATTTATATTAGAGGAAACCTTGCGAGTGAACTTTACACCTAGAGCTTTGTTGCTGAACTACAATTTCATTTTCTCTTGTGGTTTTGTTTGGATCAACCCTGTGGTATTGGCATTAAAAAAAAATTAATGAGTTTACAAGTTTTCCATCAATATTTTCTATAATTTTCCGATAAATGCATTTTTTTTTACTGGAGAAATTTAAAAATTAACAATCCAGCAGTTAGTTTATTTCCAGTTTTCTGCTTTATCTTATTCTGGTCTCTTGCTTGCGTGTTTTTTTTAATTACAACCACAATAATTATATTTCACAAATAACAAGATTTGGCAAGTTATCGAATTTTATGTCTGCTAAGGTTGCGTAAAAAGTATTTAAGACGTGGATAACGCTTTCGGAAAAATTAATCACATATTTTATTATATCTTGAAGTTTCTATTACAACGTCAAAAGAAAATTTAATTTTAATAAAAATTGGTAGTATACAACAGCACGGAGTGAGTTTATCATTTTATTTCCTGAATTTTAATGATAGCAAAAAGTTTATGAAATTTTAATATTATGTTAATTGAATCCGGAAAATTTAGATAACTTTTATTATTCATTAAATTTTATCAAAACAGTCATTCGGTTACAAATTTTTAACTGGCAATGCTAACTGAGCAAGAAATTAAAATCTTGATCGTTTCTCTTCATTTATTCCAAAACTGAGAATTTTTTTTGTCAGTCAATTGATGCAATATTGAATTTGATATGCTATCATTTGTATAAAATTTGGTTACGATGCATGACGGAAACTTAAACACTAAAAAATTCGTCTGACGTGACGCCGCCGCGCCGTGACCTGAAAAACGTGACTTTTAGCTTGACTTTACCTATAACTCACATATCTCGCTTAACTTGGTATACATACATATTATGTATATCACGTTTGTGTTTTGTTCTGTTGTTCTTTGCTGGTATTATTTCAATAAATTATATTGCAACTCTCAAATGTATTATTGAGACGAAGTTAAACTAATTCGAATAAACGCAGTTTACAACCAATTTATTAAGATGAAAAGATGATAATTTTAAAATTAGATAAGCTTAGTTTAGTGCTACATACTTAAATTACTCAAAAGTGCTCGAAGTAAATTTGTTTGAGCTATGCTTAAATTTGACAAGCGCAATTGATGACAGAAGCTATTTGTATGCTCCAAACTTGGACATATTACAGACTGCAGCTGCATTACAATATCTTCTTTAACTTCAGCTTGCATTTGCCTCTTTTGTGAAAGACGGACGTCAGGTCGCTTGAATAAAACGTACAAAAACATAAAACATTTTTCAATTGTGGTACTGAAAGAACTAAATAGTTGGCAATATCTGACAGAATCGTGAAAAGAATTAATCAGCTTCGTGGTAAAACATAAGCAGGACCTGACAGTTCATAGCCAGGATTATGGCAATATCAGGAAGAATGAATATGTGTATGTTGCTGCTATAACAAAGATTTTTTGTTAAAATAAAAAAATTAATTGGTTCAACAGAGCAAGTTCTTGAGATAATCGCTTCAAAATAAGAAATAAGTGTTATTTTGTTATCACAAAAAATATATACCTATCTATTAAATTCGTGGAAAAATCTGTCTACTGATGTGCAAAAGGATAAGGTTAATATCCCACAAGCTTACTGATTTCCGGAGCAGGACATCTGAACTGTTTCAAGACGAGTCTTTTAAATGCAAGAACCAGAGGTTGAGCACGAAAACTTAGTCGTACGAGTATATTGCATCCGTAGATCAATATTATCTTTCTAAATCGACTGAGTAAAATAAGCAGCAAAACAAAAACAAAAATTACGTCTGAAAATAGGCAACTTACATTGCACTAAAGTGTTTATAAAACGCGAATGAAGTTGAGGTTATGTCAGTGATATTACTGGTACATTTTTGATTTACCCAGTCAATTTAACTGATAGAAAACTGAAATGGTGATTTAACTTAAAAAAATTTATCGGCTTAGGTGAAATAAAATCTTCCTCGACTTACTAGGTTCTCCGAAGTCAAACCGAAGGGGGGGCTGATGGTTGCCTCCTGCGCTGATCAGGCCACTAAGGACTGGTTGACGCGGGTGGTTGCAGTAAGCGTACCCTGGGAAGGCGCAGAACTTGGCGTAATTGACGCCAAGGACATCCCTAAGCCCGTTAGGGCTATGATGTGGATACCGGGACCCGTACAGGAACCGGTAAAAATTCTTAAAAGGCTGGCGGTCCAGAACTCAGGGCTCCATACGGAGAACTGGAGGGTCTTGGAACAAAAGCCTGACAAGAAGGGCCAGCAAATTATTATGCTGGTCGACAAGAGGTCCTGGAGTAAAATCCAGGAACTACAATATAAACCCTACCTAAACTTGTCCAGGGTAACCGTCAAGGAACTGGGGAAGAAAAAGGAGGGCAACAAAACGGAGAAGACAAAGGTGGCCGAGGTCGAACCAAGTTCGACCAAAACACCTAGTCTTCATCCAGCTAACCCTCTCCTCCCCCCCACTGGGGACAGTGGGGAAGGAAGCACAATGGAGAGGGAGGTGTGCGAAATGGGGGAGGATATGGAGTGTGATTCGGGGGAGGAAACCTCAACCGGGTCGCATGCTCCCACACCAACCCCACCTCCAGCGAGCAATGCTGGAGAGAAGACACCGGAGGATGGGCTCTCCAACTAATGTGAGACCTTCATCCGGTGTGTACAAATAAATGTACATCACTGCAGGGCGGCTTCGGCTGCCCTGCAGAGATACATAATAAAAAATAATATTGACGTGGCTCTGATACAAGAACCCTGGTTATACGGGGGACGGGTCGGGGGACTCAATATTACAGGAGAATGGGAACTCATAAGCCCAGGAGATAATCAACCCAGGGTCTGTATTATCTCAAGAAAAAGATTAAATCTGCTACCGCTATGGGGACTATGCACTAGAGACCTAATAGCGGCTAAGTTCAAAACTGCAGTGGAAGGCGGTCTGAGGGACCTCGTAGTGGCATCAGCATACCTTCCATATGATCAACCACAACCACCCCCAACAAAGGAGGTAGTGGACCTGGTAGCGGACTGCGAAAGCAGGGGCACAGAATTGATCATTAGCTGTGACTCCAACGCACACCACATTATATGGGGGAGCACGGACACGAACAGCAGAGGTGAATTTCTTTTGGAATTCATCTTCAGTAATAAGCTAGAAATAGCAAATAGGGGCAATGAACCTACCTTTGTCATAGCGACAAGAAAGGAAGTACTTGACTTGACGTTGGGGACACCTATCGCAAGTCAATGGATCGGAGAGTGGCACGTCTCGCGGGAGGAGTCACTGTCTGATCATAAATATATTCGATTCAACATCGAAACACCACCCGTGGAGGAGGCGACGTACAGAAACCCAAGAACCTGCAAGTGGGCAATCTATAAGGAAAGCCTTAAGCAGGGGTTGGGTGAATGTCCGTCGAAACCATCCAACACAGCGGAGCTGGAAATGATGAACGACATGATCACGTCGACCATCATGGCAGCATACGAATCGAACTGTCCGTTAAGGGAGAGGAGAGCAAAACGCGAGGCCACTTGGTGGAATCGCGAGCTTGAGACTCTCAGGGCGGACACTCGAAAAGAATTTAACAGGTCTAAAAGAACTGGAGACTGGGACTCTTATAAGAGCACCCGTCTGAAATACACGTATGCCATACGAAAGGCAAAGGAGGACTCCTGGAGGAGGTACTGCGAGGAGGTCGAAAGAACTCCAGAATGTGCCAGACTCCAGAAGGCACTCCTAAAAGCAAACCACGGTAAGGTGGGAACAATGGAAGATCCACAGGGGGGACGCACATCCTCGGGGGAGGAAACTCTGGGGCTCTTGCTCCGGACGCACTTCCCGGGGTGTACGCCGAAACCTGACAGTAACGTCACTGAACGGGGTCCCCTTGAAATACCAATGCGTTGGGCGAAAAGGGAGCACTGGAAGGTGGCGGATAAAATTATTAACACAACGAGAGTTGCATGGGCGATAAGATCCTTTAGACCATACAAATCTCCGGGAGTGGACGGTATCTTTCCTGCCCTACTTCAGTGGGGACTGGAGGAACTGGCTGCCCCTCTGTGTGCCTTATTCAGGGCGAGTATAGCCCTGAACTATGTGCCCCAAAGCTGGCGGAAGGTCAGAGTGGTATTTATACCCAAGCCGGGGCGTGCATCCTACGCCCAGGCGAAGTCCTTTCGCCCAATTAGCCTAATGTCATTTCTGCTCAAGACATTAGAGAAACTGATTGATAGACATATCAGGGATGATGTGCTGGCCAACTCGCCACTACACAAACACCAGTATGCATACCAATCAGGTAAATCATGTGAGTTAAGCATACACGAATTAACGCACAGGATTGAAAGGGCGCTCGGAAGTCAAGAAATTGCTCTGGGAACCTTTCTCGACATCGAGGGGGCGTTTGACAACACGTCCTTCGATTCAATAGAAGAAGCCGTCGACAGACGGGGAGTACACCCAACCATAACAGGTTGGATCAGTGCTACCCTAAGGGGTAGAGAGATAAGTGCCAGTCTGGGACATGCAACCGCGGAGGTCTCTGCCGCGCGTGGGTGTCCGCAGGGGGGGGTTCTATCACCCCTACTGTGGTGCCTAGTGGTGGACAGCCTACTGGGGGAGCTGCAACAGACTGGAGTTCACGCACAAGGATTTGCTGATGACATCACAATCCTAGTGATCGGAAAATTCGGGGAAACTGTATCATCCATGATGCAAAGAGCACTGAAGACTGTCGAAAGATGGTGTACACGAGAGGGATTATCGGTCAACCCGGAAAAAACCTCTGTGGTCGCTTTCACACGACGCAGGAAACTGCAAGATGTGAAAACACTAAAAATGTGGGGAAAAGAACTACATGTGGTAAGGGAAGTTAAGTATCTGGGTATAATCCTGGATGACAAGCTAAACTTTACCTCTCAATTACAACATGTCACAACCAAGGCGACTCGGGCCCTATGGGCCTGTAAATGCATGATTGGGAAGACATGGGGATTGAAACCGAGGATGGTACTTTGGCTATACACCAGAGTGGTGATACCCACTGTGACATATTCGGCCCTGATCTGGTGGCACGCTGCCAGGAAAAGGGAGAGCATAAATAAACTAGGCAAGCTACAAAGACTAGCATGTCTAGGAATCACGGGGGCACTAAGATCAACGCCTACCGCAGCCATGGAAGCTCTTCTGGGGCTGCAGCCACTGCACTTAGTCGTGGAGGCGGAGGCCCTACTAGCGGCCTACAGGCTGACAATTAATGGACTAGATATGGCAACCCCAACAAAGGGGCACCATACCATGATCTTTAACTCTATAAAGAGCAACAACATGCTTTGCATGCAATCGGACAGAACTAGCACTGTAAGGGACTTCCGAAAACCATTCAGTGTAGTAATACCTGAGAGGGGCAAGGAAAAAACCATGCAGGAGCTGGGTAACCGATACAATACCATCTGGTACACAGATGGATCTAAGACAAAGATAAGTACTGGAGCAGGTATAAGCGGGAGCAGAACAGGAGATGCCTTTGGCATCAACCTGGGATGCCACGCTACTGTATTCCAGGCAGAAGTAACTGCAATTTCGGCTTGCGTGCATGAAATGATGCGGAGGGACTACACAGATAGGCGAATCTGCATCATGACAGACAGTCAGGCAGCATTAAAGGCCTTGGAAGGAGTAGAAATACACTCCAAGGTTGTAAAACAATGCCTTGATGCACTGATAGAACTGGCAACCCGCAATAGCGTCACGCTCATGTGGGTGCCGGGACACCAGGGCATAAAGGGGAACGAAGAGGCGGACCGCCGGGCCAGAATGGCTGCAAATACAACCCTTATAGGTCCTGAACCTACTTGCGGGATCTCATACAAGACCGTAAGGGAAGGAATCAGGGAAACACTGAAGAGACAGCACCTTGCTCACTGGGAGGGCCTTCCTGGACTGAGGCAGTCGCGGATGTTCATAAGAGGCCCCTCAGACGAAGCGAGGAGTAAGGCAATAATCCAGCTGAGTAGAAAACAGCTGAGAAGGATAGTAGGACTTTTTACAGGACACTGCTGTCTGAAAAGACACCTCAACTTAATGGGGATAGTTGAAGATCCTACTTGTAGGATGTGTGGTGAAGCAGATGAAACTCCTCACCACATCTTATGTAAATGCCCGGCACTGACGGGTGAAAGAACACGTCACCTCGGATTTCCAGACCTGGAAATCGAGGAGATAGTACAAGCACCCATCGGCCGTGTACTCGACTTTGTCGAGGAAACGCAGCTGATGGAGTAATGACAAGGAACGAGGGGCACAATAAGCTTAAGCTTCAGTGCAGTGGGCGAAACACCACAACCCGTTTTATAATAATAATAATAATAATACTAGGTTCTTGTATTGTACGTTAAATTGACTGTTCCACATTGCTTTTAAAAATAAAACTTTTATATTTCCAAATAGCATTTTTTGATTTATTTATAAAAGTTTTAGTTAAATTTTATTGCAATAGGAAATTATCAAAGCTTTCGACAAAATTGGTTTTATGCATGACATGGGGCTGCCTCGCCATTCTCAATCGGAATGTCACGGAAGTTCTTTTTAAGTGCGTCTTCGATGCTTTCAATGCGTTTTTAACGCTTTTCACAGCCGCTTTGAATATTTTATTAAACTTTTAATTATTGTATTGTTTTTATTTTTTTAACGAATTCATCGTAATGTTGTGGTAAAACAAATAAATCTTGATAAAATAATAAAATAAAGGAGCAATGTGCTTTTCCATGCGATTTTCTTTTACACGCCCATTAGCGCAGCCAATCTATCGCGCATATTAGGGATTTATACAGGATTGCATTTGTAGTGAGTTTGTAACTTTTAGCTTTGATCCTGGTCAATTTGGCTGCAAGGATTATTACATATACGGAAGAACTTGAAATTTAATTAGTTTACGTATTCAGTTTAATAAATTTGTATTTCCAAAATTATTTTTTAAAATCAAAATCTCATTAATAAATGATTTATCTATATATGTACTTGATGGGAGTAATTATAGGTTTCCGAAGTCCAATCGGTACTATTTATATGTTATTGTTCACTACAACTCAAATAGAGAAACTTTGATTAAACTTCAAGTTTAATTGCAATCGTGATCCTAATCTAAAAAGTAAACATTTCAGATATAATGAAAATTACAATTTTTTTCTGTTAAATGAAATGATATTCGCTATGAGCCAGAGCGGATTGACGAGTTTTACCTGTTTGTTTATTAGTTGAAATAATAATCACGCAATGTTTTGTTCCTTTCAATTTTAAAAGTACATTATTACGATTGTAATTTACGGATATTTAAAATATTATTATGAAAGCGGATTCATAAAGCTTAACGAATTTCAAAATAATCGTGCGATTTTCGTACGTGTTTACATGCTCAACGTTGTAAATTTTGTTAATCTGATAAGGTGTATGTATAGTAGTAATTTTAAATTTAATTATGGCTTAATTAGCAGTTTAATTTTATTGCGGGAACTTCCAAACTAATTTATGTTTATATAAAATAAATTTTTATTTATAATAACCACACTGAGCTTGAACTACAAGGTCATGGCGGCCCGAGACCGCTTGTGTAACCAATTATATCTAAAATAGATATAACCGCATATTGGAGAATATCAAATTAATATGAAAAAATTACAATGGTTAATGAACTTACTTAGTTTGATTTAGGACGGCTCAATAATACACAAATAATTTTTTTCTATTGTTGAAATCTAAGTAGCTTTGATGGTGCCATTAAAAAGCATTCGATATGCTTGACAATCAAGTTCAATTTTTTTGATTAATGGTTGAAATATTGATTTTATAAATTTTTAATTACAAACATTCTTAATTTTGCGATAATTTTCAGATGCTCCAAATAATGGAGTATAATGTGAATAACTCAATAGTTATTTATATTCTAAATGTAAAAAATGCTCATATTTTGTATAAATAAATTCAATATCAGTTCAGACTATCAAAATAATTACAAGAAATTATTAAATTATTATATACTTTGGTTATTTTATTGTGGGTGGTCCTTAATCTTCCCGTAGGGTAGCTCCGTGTTGTTGCGGAAGCTAGGGTGTGAGTTACTCTATTGATAAAAGAGGTTTATATTTTTTAAGATATAGAACAACTGCATAATAGCTATTAAAAAATTAAAGTACACAATCAAACATATTAAAAATCTGCAAACAGTTCACTGATTTATCAAAAATGCAACCAATATTCCAGTCTACAATTAATTTTCCAAGCACTACGTTTCCGAGAGGCGATGTTTGTAATCGACAAACCAACGAATTGAAACTGGTTGTAGAGCACAAACAATTGAAATCCAATATCTTACCAACGAATTGCCACTTCCTTCTAATATTATAATCCCTGGATAGTTAATTGAATTATTGATGGCTTGTTGAAGGAAGGGAAGGGTCACAAAGGAATATAATATATTTATTTTCAAATTAAAATATTATTCACGAAGTCTGTGGTGTAACAGCGCGACTATTCTGCTGAAAGCTTAAAAGAATACCATCCGCTTAAAAATATAAGATCTTATTTGTTAGTATTTTGACTTTTTTGTACAATAAATACCAGAGAATCTTTTACATCGAGGTCAATTTTGTTTTTTTATTAAAGCAGAAATTGTTAACGGCCTGGTCTACACATTTTTATTGTGGCTTCAATCCAAATTTTGCTTTAATATTTTGTCAAGATAGCATTTTTGTTTACTTTGTAATTTTGTTCTCTTGAGAAATACCGTACTTTACTTGCTTATGTTTATTCGTCTCCTTAGTGTAAATTTTATTTGATAAGACGCTTGCATTATTATAGGAAGCTTAAGGATACAAGGAAACCAAAGTGTAACTTTTGGTTAAATTTATTATTATAGTAAATATTTAACGCGCATATAAACTTTTAGTTGTAATTGTTTTCGGGCTATCATATCCGGCTCGAAGGACCATAATATAGAAGTAGTACGGTAATTTCCAGATAGGGATTTAGTTTAGTACGCAGTAAGTGTTTTAATTTATGCAAGCAAAACTACTTGGATATTAAATATTTAATTTAATATTTCCAGTTTTACCCTTATTGACAAGGTAAAAAGTTGCATGCATGCAGTCTGATAGCGAAATTGCAGAACGATTTAAAATTTTATTTCTTCACATGCAGGCGAATGAAAATGTCTGATTGCTATTGAGATCCAGTCTGCAATAAAGATAATTTTGATGCTCGGAATAAAAAACAACAACCCGACTTCAAAATATCGTAATCCTATTATGTTTACATTTCCAAATACCGCATTTAAGCGAAGTCATTAAAATTTATCCACGAGAATAAGCCAGAATTTCCACTAAATTAATATTAACGCTGCATTACAAAAGTTCTGCATATGAAGAAGCTTAGTGGTTCTAAACTTACAAGATGCGTTGAAAATTTGCCAGTAAATTTAAATTTAAGTGCAATAGAATTTTTAAGTGTATTTAAGCTTCGACAAAATTGAATTTCCTTCTGTTTTCCTTTTGAATATTCCAACGGCTGTGAAAATATCAGCAATATGATAACATAAACTTGCTTTAAGTTTTAAGTCAACAGGAAAAGTTGGAATAAAAACAGTTTAAAAAATTTACACCTATAAATATTTCTTTTAATATTCCTTAATGAAAAATTGGGCTAGAAAGTTTGAAAATTTTTTTTGGTAAATATAATACATAAATACACATTAGTTGAAGTAGTACATCAACTTAAAAAAAGAAAAAAGAAGTAGGTACTAAATTTTTTTTATATCCCATTACCTGCTTTTTCATTCCAGGACGGAAAAGTTTAGAAAAACTTTAGAAAAGCGATAAACTGGACTACCAGTTTTCACTGAGGTAGCAATTATGTTTGATAACAGTAAGGCTAAACTCGAGACTTCTCTCACAGAGTTACGGTTTCAAACGATACCGCACGTAATAAAAGTAAATAATAAAAGGTTTACGATATTGTAAAAATTTCAAACATTTGTCCAAACAAAAGAACATCAACAAATCCTCTACTACAATAATCTCTCACTTCGATTTTACGCAGAAGTGGAATATCCTTGAAACAAACAAATTATGCAACCTGCACACACGAATGTCACTTGGGTTGCATACCTAAAAGTTTGTTTTTTGCCCACTACAGGTGCAGGTGAACTCAATACCAAGTTTGGTAATAAACAGTGCTATTTAAGCCGATTAAAATTATTAACAGTCTTAAAGGGACAATGTAGACTTTCATCTAAGTTTTCTTGTCCACAATTAGTTCTGTAATAAATGTAATTTAAGATCAGAGATAAGTAACACAATAATGAGTTGTGGAACTTTTTATTGGTGGTTGTTATTGTTAACAGATGCTGTAACTTGTTTGCGAGCTCTCAACTTCAAGTACAACATGGTATGAGGTTTCCGAATTTAAACAAACCAAAATGGACTGCCGCTTTACTTCAAATTATAATTAACAGGGTTTGTGTGAATTTCAAGTTGTATTATCTGATATCGTATTGTAGCAAATATTATAATATCTTAGCAACGTTTTTGCCCACCATTTGTTTATCAATTTCTATACGAATCGTCTTTTGAATGCAATCATTGGTTAAAATTTAAAATACTAATTAATATTTTAGCGATTTTGCTGTATCCATTTATTTTTTGTTAATTTACACGAGATTCTAGAAAAATTACCTATTTTAATTTCCTGGATGCATTTCCTTTCTTTTCAGAACATGCGATTCATGTAAAGCTTAAATTGGATTTGAGAATCATAAAACTTGCGTTCCGCATCATACTTTCAGCTTTATATGATATATCACACAAAACTGTTAGTTTAATTTTCTTGTAATATCTAATATTTCACATAAAAATCTAAAGCCTGCTACACACAGTCAAGCAAGTTAACTTTGAATACTATGCGTACAATGAATACTTTAAATAGAAATAAGCTGATATAAATATAAAAATTTTAAATTCTACTGTTGACTTCCGTTGAGCCTGACGTGTTCCCAGTTAAAAGCTATTTCGTCCTTGTGTTGTAAGTAATATACATACTATTATTTAACTTGACATGACCGTTGTCCATTTGATTGCGTATACTTCTTTGAGTGCTTTTTTAACCAACTTCTCCAATCCCCACAGAGATGAAATTGGTACACGGCTTCCACTCTGACATTTTAATATATTAAATTTTTTATTTAATTAAAAAGTTTCTATTCATTTAAACAGCTACCATGTCCTTTACAAACTGCCTGTAGGATCATGCAGGAAAAATAATAGAAGCTTGTAGCTAAGTTATTTTAACACTTGTTTTTCACCTCGACTGAAAAAACAAAGCATATAGGTCGGTTTCTGACCTGAAGTTAAAAAGTATTACAGTCGCAGGCTTAATTTTTTATAGAAATTATCATAAAAGTTTATGATGATTTTTAGCAATATCCTAACTATAATTTTTATTTTATACATGGCAAAAGCTATAATATTCTCGAGTGCTACATAGTTAAAACTTGATGAACTAATTGCGAATGTTTTTATAAAATTCCGGAGAGAAATTTTACATTAAATTAAAAATTTTACGTCTGCACAGTGAATTTAAGAAATTAAATTTTTTCATTATCGTTAATCATCAAATTTACTTATCGTAAAAAATTGTTTTAGAAAATTAAGTTAGCAGAGTATCGATTTTGGTGTTCAACAGTGCGCTAGCATTCTGAAAAAACATTGCAATTTTTAATTAAGCAGAAACTTTTAGTAATTAACACAGAATTTTTGTTTTTGTTATATACTTATTTTTTATTGATTTTAATTTCAAAATTAATGTTTGTACATCGCGAAATAAATAATTTTACATCCGATATTTTTACCAATACGCTCGGTAATAAATTTCAGAAGTTATTAATTAAAACTAAAGTTTAGTTTGAAATTTGATGTAATAGTATAATTTTAGTAATTATACGTTACTATACGAAGTAGTTGGAGAATTGTTTAAAGCCATTGTAAACGACGAAACTCGATTATTCAATTTTGGTTTACGTAATTGTAATGGATGTTTACAATTAAAGTTGCAGTGGTATTGTATTAAATACCTAATCAAAAGTAGCAGTTTTTAAATTTTATTCTTTTGAATCCGCTTAAGCGGTAGCAATTTCCTTACTTTTACGGTTTGCGGATTTAAAAAACGCTCTTTTTATTACGCTGTCTGCAATCATTAATAGTAATTACAAAATTAACCAAACAAAGTTTTTGCTTTATTTGTGCGGGATGTGATCGAAAAAATAGTGTATGCGGAGCCTGATTTCAATATGGCGGTTTGGTAGCCACACCGCTGTTTTGGCTGTGTATGTTATACCATCGCTATATTATGCACCGAATTAAATTTTTGAAGAGTTCAATGTTCAGCAATTTGCATATTTAATAACTGATATAAATTGGGGTTGATATTATATCGAACATACACGTTTCCATCAGGTAACACGTAGAATTTTCTACATTTTTATTAATATTTAAATTGAATATTTCATAAATCACTTTCATTTTAATAACTAAATAATTTATTACTTGCATGATTTATTTTATAATCCACTAACAAGGCTAGTGGTCATAAATAATATATAACATTTTTATAAAGTAATAATGGTATATTAATTATAAGTTTGCATGTTGATTAGATTCCTTTTAGCCATACAATGTTTTAATAAAATTATATTTAATACTGGAAGTCATCCTGTCAGGAAAGATTAAGTTCTGCTGCTAGTGTCTATTATTTTATAGGTCGGCCTCGGGTTGTGCAAATTTCCAAAAAATATATTAAGTTAATTTAAATGCTTGCATAAACTCACCATTAATGTTTCTGAATTAACTTGACTATATATTGATTTATACAAGTAATAAAAGTAATATCTGTGTATGCGATCAATTTTGTGCTCTATATAGATAAGCACCCTAAGAAATAACGCATGAATGGGTTGTAGATGAATAAGTTTATGATGGCGTGCGTTTACTGTTCTTCGTCCATTATGAAACACGGTCGAAGATTTATTTATTAATTTTACATTTATTTCAAACGTTGTATTAGAAAAGAGAATCGATTCTTTACTCCTGTTTATACTTACAATTATTTTATATGCGTTTTACTGAAATAATTCGATGTACTGTTAATTGCTTTCGATTTGAATGGATGGTCACTTTATTAACTCTACCTTCAATTTATACACTTTAATCTACTACTTGTAAATTGAAACGCCAACAATTTTCCTTTTTATTTACTTTTATATTTCAATCTGTGTTAAAAAATTCAATTACGAATTTATTTACATTTTTTCTCTCTTATAATATCAATTTTGTAATTTTTTACTAAGTTATGAAAAGCTTATGAAATTATGAAGAGTTTTTATCCACCTACAATTTTTTTATTTAATTTTTAAATAAAACAATCTTATAAAATTAAATTTTAAAATTACGGACTTGTTGAAGACGACAGGAACGAAACAGGACTAAAGAATGTGAAAAAAATTAATTATCCACCCATTATATAATGCAATGTATTGTCCTATTAATAATTAAAATAGTGCTGTCTCAAATTTTCTTCTATTTCAGCTCGTGTGTCCAATTCAATTACCTACCATCAAATTACCGAATATCTCCTTCCAACTCAGCTACTTCAATAATTTTCAGTAATAAAATATACTTTCTAATTAATTAGTTTATTGCTTTAGTCAACTATCTACAATTTAATTACATGGTTCAAATATTACAGCAAGTAACATTTAAGTGAGCACACGGAACAGCGTCATTCATAAAAAAACACCTCAATATATACAGAATAAAAACTTTGTATTTTATACTATATTATACTATTTTGAAGTTACAAAGTGTTAATGCTGCAAAGTGTCATCCTAAACCCAATGTATATTTCAGTGATATGACTAGAAGTGATTTATTAGACTTCGGCCAAAGGGTCATCATCATCAAGCTGGTCTGCTTGTCGCAATAGGTTGTAAAAACTCTTGGCATGTCTCTAGGAGTCCCTTTAATTTCCTTTTAGTGCAATAAAATGTAGTCATATTTATCAACAATTTCCATTTAAATTGACGGAAATATATGACATTAATTTTCCAATTAGAAAAGTTTTCCATTTATTTGTTGAATGTGTCCAAACCTCCGAATAACACATTGCTGTTAGCACGTTTTATTATCTTAACGTGGCAATTTTTAAATCATTTTTCTGAAAATTTCATTCTGTTTTGCACAATTTACCATGTTTTATTTACAAACATTCTAGATTAGGCAACTGCTATGGTTTCCGAGTAAATGACAAAGCTGCTGATAACGCGTTTTTCTGATCATATTCGCAATATACTATTTTTATTATTTTGTTTTGTTGTCTTGGGTAATAAACATTTGGTCGCATTTTCTTTCTATCGATCTTAAATTTGATGGGAAAAACAATTTTTAAAGTGTGATGAAGCCTTCAGTTGGATTAAACCGTGCATGCAAATTAGCATATTCAACTTCGAGATCGAGTGTCGACAATTACCCCATGTCAAAGTCGTTTTTGTAAGTTAATTAATTTTTGTGAGATTTTTATGTAAATTATGAAAAATATGCCTGGCTTTATTATAACAAACTTGACGTTGCCACTTAATTTTTTCGGCCGGTTTTCGCAAAGTGAAATCATGAAAACGAACGGAGTAAGTGCAATTGATTAATTTTGGTACACCACATCCTGATATTAAAAGCTGAACTGGTTAGCCAATGCATCACACGGATTCCTCTTCATAAACATGGGCATATACACTTGTCACAAGTCACATTAAAAATGACATTTATAAAAAATCACTGACCGTGTGATTAAATGGAATAATATAACGCCGAAAGCAGTCTGTTGAAATTTTCGCTCACCGAAACAAAACAAAAAGTTTAACATTTAAATTATTTAAATTTTATATAAACGCGAATAACTTTTAAATTAAGGACGAATAGTTTTACATACAGAGTGGAGGTGAAACAAATCAATTGATTCCATAAAAGCTATAAATATGTTATTGGTGATTTAACAAAATAAAAAGGATAAAGGAGCGAATATTAAAAATTGCTGGAGCACAGTGTAATAATAACACTCAGTTTCAGCCAGGCTCGTACAACACATTTTCTTTTATGAAAATATTAGCTCATATATTTTACTATTACTATGTTTACGCCGAGATTTATAAAATGTGACAAAGTTATTAAAAATTTTTTGTTTGGAAAATACAAAAAAGTTGACGGTTAAAAATATTATTATAAGATGTTTAATAATTTTTCTTAATTTACAACATCGCGCTCGTCCTTCTATTATTTTTCTGTTGATCTTTGCTCGTTTTGAGCTCAAGTCCACGTTTCATATTTTATTATTAAAAAAACCTTTTGTTTCTTATGTACATGATTCTACACTCGTTTGCATTTATCATCCAATTTTAGGAAAAATAAGGGTTTATTTTTACGGAGATGTAATTGAGATAAATTTCTCCTAACGAATGTCCGAGGGCATTAAGTTCTTCATCGTCGATGTGGTTGGTGTCTTTTAATTACCGCAAGCTTTTATTATCCTTGTTAGGTAGTTTTTCACAATTTATATTTTCAGCAACAAATTGCGACGGCGAACCCACCTAGCTGCGTTGGTTAATTTTTCAGAATAACAAAATTTATGAGTTCAAGCATCTGTAACCTCATCCTACAGCCGAACCTTCGATAATATGATCTTATTTAAATGTGTAATTGAAGATAAAAATGTCTTTAACCGGTTGAAGAGGTTATAGTAGCCTCGCACGCTACAATTTCTAAAGCAGTCTAAATTTTCTGCTTAATTTACAGCCAAATTATCAAATTGTCGTTTACATTTGTTGTTTAAAAAGTTAAATGTTCAGGATTAATTTAATTTAATTCAAACAATCTTAAATGTGGATCCAAAATGTGGGCTTATGACCTTTGTAACCTTTGTACAAATAGTACGTTTTTAAAATTAATGTAGTCTGATATAAAATACGAAAACGAACAGAAATATCAAAGAAAAAAGTTTAAAAGTTAAAAGCAAATATTCTAGAAAGGAGCGAAAACTTGTTTACTAGCTTTGTATACCTATATATGCAAAAGATCCCGCACCTAACTTCACGTTTAAGCTCCAGGTGATTTTCGCTGATTTTCACATTACGAATAAAACTTCTGATTTTTAAAGCAATCCTATATTTAATTTCAGGTTTATTTACCCGGCAGTTGTTTTTCTTTTCAGTAACATATTTTATTTCAAATAACTGGCTGCATTTCAACTTTGTTTGGGAATATCTCAGAAACTAGACATGGTAAAATTTTTTTTAAACTGTTAATTTTATTGTACTGTAGCGTGTAAAAAAATTAATAAAATTCACCAGAGGCTAAAAACAGCAACTTTTTTTATGAGCATTTATGTCATACAAAAAAATTGTATCTTGGCATCAAAAGCAAACAAACAAATGTTTCAGTAAGAATTTTATATGATAATATGAATCTGACAGGACTTCATAAGAATATATGATTTGCAACAAGTATGAAATTACATAGAACCAATATGAGGTTTGTACATACAAATATACAATTTGTATCGATTATGAAAATTTAATAAATTTAAAAAAAAATTTCCTATCTACGTTTTACGTACTATTTCAGGAACAACTGCTTCTTATAATGATAAATATGTCAGATGTGTCATTTCCACTGCCAAAATTAAAATTTCCTGTTTTGGAAAAACAAAATCATCTTACTGGAATAAAATTTCTTTTCGATACGTTTATTTTTTATTCCGTTATAAAATATAACAGATAATACGAAAATTAAAAGCGTTAAACAAATTAGCGCTAATTTTCTCGTTAAACTTCAAGTGGTAGTATATTAATGACGATCAAACAAATTGGAACATCTTATTTTAATATGAAATTAATAACTTTTTTGAATTAATTAGTGCTAGAAAACAAAATTAAATTCTGTGTTGTTTTAATCGCCAGGTAATTTAGATAACTTTTTAATTTCATTTCAAGAGTTTAATTACGCGGATACCCCAGTTTAATTAAGGCGATTAAACTAATTTTAGTTTATTTTATTTCAAAACTAAATTTCAAAATTATTCAAAAGCCCAGCTCTTCAGTTATCAGGCTGCTCATACATTCAAATTTGTAAAACAATAAAATGTTTTTTTTCTGAGTGTAACATATTTTGTATAGCTTTACTCTAAAGATTTGGTTCCATTTACATACCAAAATTAATTACTTACACAATGAAAACTGGAACAAAACCCAAATCTACGATCGTATGGCTTTTCTTTTCTTGTGTAGCAAATTAACCTTTGAGCTACTTGCGAACTAAGAGTGCGTTTACACTATACGTGTGGATAATTGTCTTCAACGGTTTAGCGTGACTTAATTTAATAAATTAGGAAAATAATGAAGTTCTTAAAATATGCGTGCCAAAATGTATTACTTAAAAAACACGATTTAAGTAAGTACTACCAAAAAAAATTATGTTTCAATAATTTTCAGGTGTTTTTTATTTGTGAAAACTTAGTTTTATTGAACGAAAATTATTTTCCACACTTTTCTTTTAAACTTTTGGTTGTTTGTAGTTTGTTATTACTAGAGATATTTCACAACACTACGTTTGTGTTGTAATGAATGCTCCATTATTTATTACACGGCGGCTTTATAATAACTAATTGGGTAAAATTGTTGGCCATTGTTGTAAAATAATGTAAATTGTGTGTCACACTAATGCTACTACATGTTAGTTATTGCTGTTAAATTTTTTTAAACCAGGGTTCCTAATTGAAATCGACCCTAAAGTTGGTACCCAAGATGAACATTATTAAAATTTGTCGGGCAAATGAAGTTTTTGGCTATTTTTCCACGATTCTAATACTTCTTTTTTTTATTCGGCCCGGTTTGCTCATAAATCTGTTATTTATGAGCAGTTAAAAAAAAAAGGGAAAAATGAAAAAAGTGTAGTGGAAATACTGACAGTTTAGAGAAATACATCGTATCACCCACAAGTTAATTAGGTAGAAAGAGTAAATCGTTTCCATTTCAAAAAAACATAAATTTGCATTTCAAGATATATTCAGGTCCAATTTTGTTTTCCTCGCGTTTATATAGTGAAGTTATATAATTTTTGTAAGAAATTATATATAGGCACGTGTCTGCAAAATAAATTAAGCAAATTTCTGCTACAGTTGAAGATTTCAAGTTTACTTTAAAACATTTCGTCATCATATTCAAGTTATCGTATTTGCTTCAAAAACCAATTCTGCGTTATAAGCTTTTTGAAAGTTTTAAATGAATATGAAACGGTTTTATTTATTTTCGAATCACCATTTTCTTTGTTAATTGACTGTTCGAGCTTGTTATAACCGAAAACGCTGTAAAAATTCAATCCTAAAAGCTTTTAATGTAATTCGTCCACCATCGCGAATAATAAAGTAAATATTAATAACAACTTCGGGAATATTATCATTTTTATTTTGGTAAATTTACAGTTAAATTATAAATTGTTTGTTTTACAACTTTTGGTGAAATTGCGTAACGGGCGATGTTTTGTAAATTACCCCGGGTTTAGTGTAGTTCGTGTTATGAATGAAACACAACTGAAACCTCATCAGATGTTGTGTTTTGCAATGAGAAATTTCACTGGTTTTTCATATACCTACAAAGTTAATTGGCATTTGAATTACCCACACGCAAATGCTTGGTAGAATTATTCCTGCTCAAAATATAAAAGTTCGTAAATAAATGCTACGTTAATTAAGTGGACCTATATCTTCTGGTTAAATCATTTAATTACTGTTGTTTGACAAATGGCTTGCAATATTTATGACACGTTTTTAATTAATGTTCTTAGAAATAAAGGAAATTCACGTAATATGTTTAAATGAAGTTTTGGTAAACAAAGGTGCTTCGAAGTTGTAAACAAAGTATTTGAGTGGGTGTTCTGTAATTAACCATCGGTTTACACAGTAAAAAGTTTTGTTTAGCCTGCGTATACAATTTTATCATAGTTTTTATTATTTCTTCTTATTGAATTTAAGGTTTAACAACCTTCATGTCGATAAACGCTGTCTGGTTTACATTTTTCATAAATCAATCGAAGCGAGATCAGTTATACATTGTAGTTTGGAACATCCTTTTGCTCATAAATTTTATCTGATATTCCTTTAAGAAAAATTAATTAAGCAGAATTACTTTTATTGCGATATCAATCGGATACCAATTTTGTTTTTTATTTATAAAATTTAACAGAAATTTAAATATAGTATTCTACTGGCGTACAACATTTCTTTACGCAAATAGGAAAAAATAAATTGATTTACACATTTGAATATCCCGTAAATCGCAAACTAAGATTTCCTTTCCTCAAACCTTAGTTTACTATTTACGCCATATTCAAATGAGTAAATCAATTTATTTTTGGTGTTTGCATAAAGAGATCTTATAAGCTAGTGGAATTCATTATATTTAAGTCTTGGTAGAATTCTGGAAATAAATAACATAGAACACGAATATTCCACTGAACTATCAATTTACATTGGTAATTTTAAATTAAATAAAATAAAATTTTTCCAAAAAGAGCCCATGTCCCCTCTCTTCCTCCCCATGGGACTGTCCCTGCATTTTTTAAATTAAATCAATAGAATCCTCATAATCTATTATTCCCGGGTTTGCATTTGTAAATATTTGAAAATTTAACTCCAATCTAAAAAAGCGTTGGTAGGTGTCCCGCTCGTCCTGCTCCGGGTACGTTGATCGGGACAAATAATTCAAGTCTTTCTAAAATAAATTATTCTCTTGTACAATTGGTTCCGTGATTATATTTACTACGTAGATGGATCGTCTTTTATAAAAATAAAGATTACATATCAAATTTTTTTTCGATTCCTCTATTGCTGTCGTTTAGAGCATTTAAACCTACAAACTTACATTGTTACAGAATAACACATAAATGAAAATCATTTTGTTCATTAGTGTTCAAATATCACATCAGAAGATAAAAAAGAAAAATGATTCTGCACAGCAATTCGTTTTCTTTTATGAAAGGATTTATTATTAATCTTAAAATCTCTTTTACGTTCGTGCTCGAAATTGTGTTGAATAGGAATGTAGGAATGCATGTATGTATGTTAGTATGGCATACATTTCAGGTTCTGTTATATTCCAAGTTACTGAAGTGAAGGAAAACTAACTCCTTTTTCAATTTTTTATTTAAGGTAATTTTTTTGTCATTTTTCCGGGGAGAATAAAGCACAATAAAAAGTTAAATATTTTAGTAGTGCTGGTAATAACCCTGGATGTTACGCCGGAAATCATTGTTAAAACATTGTTGCACACTTCAAGTTTTCTGAAACTTCAAAAATATCCCTGTTCTGTTTAAGAATCCAATATCGAATGTCGAAATAGAAGTTGTTTAATTAATTCTTATTGTATCATATTGGACGTATCTTCATTTCATTGTATATTGGCGAGTGCTTTCGAATTAGAAAGCAGGAAAGTGGGTTATGATCCTATTGAAACTTTATTATTGTATTTTTAAGCCTTAATTATAGAATTTTTATCCACACAAAGGCTTATCGTTCATTTTCGTCATGTATGAACCTTTTAAAATATTAATTAGTTTAGACAAGATTAATTAAAAATATCGATTAATCGGTCGCATAAAAGAGACATCCTTTGCTTAATTGAATATCGATTTTCTTTTATTTTACGAGAAAACTTTGATTATTGCTCCGTTTTCCGAAAAATGCCACACTTTAAACAAATGCGACGATTAGAATTTTGATAAGGTCACCACATGCAAAATAGAAAAGATTTTCCTTCATAAATCGCTGTAAGTTTTCCTGCAATATAAAAACTTTCGAGTAGTTTCTGAATTGATAATTTAAAGTTAAGAAATTTTATTTTGAGTTTCCAACCATTTTTTGCGATAACAAAAAAATTTGAAAATGATATAAAGTTTAACTCGATTGCGACTATAAAACTAAATTGCCATAAAATACATTAAAATCGATCCAAGTTGAAAATGTAAAGTCAATACTAAGTTAATTGAAAATAATTGATATTTGTGTCACTTTTAATCCAGTAATAATTATTATTATAGTATATTCCTAAATATTAAATATTGGACTTTCTGTCGGTCGAAATATCGATTTAAACTATTCAACTTGACCAAATTTATTTAATCAATACAGAGTGAGCTGTAAGTTATTCAGATTTTTCTACGTTCTATTTTTTTATTCCAAATTTTTTTAACTTGATTCAGTGAAGTAAGAGAATTTTGAATGGAAAATTTTTAATTTTACTCTGTCTTGTCAATCAACTGGCAGAGCCAGAAGAGAACTAGCTATTGTTAAATTAAAAAGTATCTGCCTGAATTGAATAATATCTATTAAATTTTTATTTTTGTTTGTCAATTATTTTTGTAACAATAGCTTTCTGAAAAAAATTTACAATAACATCCCAACAAACTTTGTTTGGAAATTAATGCATAAACAGACTAAACAAACAAGCAGGATAAAATAGAAGCCTAAAAATGTCCTTCGTGCCAATTAACCAATCCAGACAGCACTACTAGTGATACCTCGATGAGAGATTTTGTCAAATATTTTTAGTTCGACCGTGACCTTATAGGATTATTTTTTTAAATCATCAAAGGCGAAATGCTACTGTAATTTTAGTTTAATTTTAGCTCTTGTTTGAGTCGAAAAAGTTTTAAGCTCCAAATTACTTACTTATAAGTAGTATTAAGTAACTATAAGTTTCCGACGTGCATAAATTTTTGATGATTTTATATAGTAAATGTTAAAATGCGGGTCGTTCGACTGAAAATAATAGAACAAGTGTCGTAATTGTTACATAATAATTTAATTGGTAATAGAGATTTTTTTATATCCTTTCATTTTACCATTTACTTTAGCAAAAATATTGAAGTATATTCACGATGATAAAATTTAATTATCAATTCGCGATAAGTAATATTTTTCGCTCGATCATAAAATGGTATTTTATGCTCTTGTATAAAACATAGCTATTTTTTTAATTGTTTTTATATTTATTTATAGCATTATTGTATTTTGTCTTTATATAATCAAATATATGATTAAATATGTACAGAAAAACTCTGCGTAAGCCGGTCGTACTGATAGGAATAAATAGTTGTCACATTTAGAAATTCACGGAAAGGAAAACCTAGATTGGTCCCCAGTTCCCCAGTTCGGAGCGAAGCAGAATTTTTCATATTTTCAGCTATATAATAATTTTTTCAGTTTTAAATATCAATGTAATATGTGTAATTATCACATCTATCAGACATAGAAAGCCACCAGTGGCGTACCCACGGGGTAAGGGTGATGAGGTGGATAGAGAATTACAAACGCAAATAAAATTCTAGACATTCTAATTGCAATCAAATTGAATTTTCTGATATTTTGCAAATATTTAATATTTTTAATTATTATTTCAGTATCTTATGCTCCGATTAATTTTAGAAGTTTTAACTACAAATCAGGTACACAGGTAACATTTATGATACAATTGATACCATTTCCTGGGGGGTTTACCATCGCTTGCAGAGTGAAAACGGCATGTCTCGATCCGATGCTCGAATCGGATATCCTGGTTTACAATATTCAAATTTCTACTTTATAACAGGTTAAATGGACTGGCTTTTCTATACATTAACAGGGAAATAACAATGTCTATTGATGAAAATTTTGAAAGCGCAGTGGGCTTGATTTTGCCCTTTAATACGATTATTACAAAATTTATTTAACCACGAATTAAACTTTAATTGCCTAATAATTTCAGTAAGATATTCTACAAATTTAATAAAGTTGATATATTTCCAATGCACATCCACTTACTGATCAAAAATGCAATTCAATCGATATCGAAAAATCAAAAATAGTTGCGGAACTGCCCGCGCATTCTCAACTGCACAATTTTCAAAAATGAAAGAAGTAAACACCTTCTATCATGAAAATCAAGGCTGGGCAGTATTTGAAGGATCTACATTTTCTATTTTAAATTAAAATAAAATAAATAATAATAAATATTCTTGTTTGTACAGAAAAGCTGGCGATCTAATTTTCATTGTCAGATAATAATTGAAACTAAACTGCAAATTTTATGGGAATTGAAAATTTATTTTTGGGTACCTTGCGTTCTTTGGAAAAAATGACAAAGATTACCAGACATGCCGGTATGAAGGACCGAAAGTTGGGTGTATTATCTGTTTAAAAAATTTATAATAAATTAATTCGGTCACAGACTCTTACCTTCGGTTTCCCAAACCGGGGGGTCCCCAGTTATTCCATTAATTGTCTGGAATTTATTTTAATATTATAGAGAATGAAGAGATATAAGAGGCCCCAAAAAATGTTTACATCAGGGTCCCCAAACGCAGTTGGGCAACTTTAAATATGTATTATATAAATCATTTTCTGTAGCGAGCTGAGAAAGGGAAAAACATAATTATACTAAATTAATTAAAATTGCAATAATTATAACATTCTTATAACCCAGGTTACGCTGACAACGTACAATACAATATTCTTCCATTCACTGGAAGTGTGCACCCTAGCATAGACTTATAAAATTCCCCATCTTCAACGAAGATGGCAAAGCTGAAATCCAGGTTTTGGTTTAAATAAAAAACTGAAATGTTCTTTTAATTAAGACCAAGCCATTTTAGCAACTTAGGATTTTAAGTTGCAAAACTCTAAAAAGCTGAATATGTATAAGTAGTAACACAGAGATAGCATTATTTATGGGAAGAACTTTAATGTTTGCTCGAGGACTTTTTTTTATTATTTTTAGAGTCCTTAAAAGAAGGTACTGCATTTATTACCATAAAACTTTTAGATGGTTTTGTCTTGCATGCCTAAGGGAAAGGCAACATTGGCTTACTCAAGCCAAGAAATATACGGTCATTTTTACTTTAATAGCCTTTTATTTTGACTTGATCAATATTGCCTAGCGCAGAAACACAATTCTTGATGTATTTTGTATTTTGAGATTAATTGAACGTTCAGATTTTTTATAGTTTTTTAATAAACCAACCGTCAATCACAAATTTAAATATTTCGGGAAGTTAAATTGAGTTCAAGTTAACAACACTCAATTTATGGACTATATTGCACGAATTTCGTTATTCAATTTATTAAAATAATAACACGGAAAATGTAGTTTAAAATTTGGATATTATAGCTTAATTAAACTAGTAAATATTATAAGTCGTGAACATTCTGTTGGCAAATTTGCTAAAACAACATTTACACGTATAAATAATTTATTCAGCACGAAGTAAATACAATTTAATTTTTTTCAGATTATTCAACGCAAACATTGGTTGGTACATTATTGTAAATTTTTAATACTGAAGAAAACCCGATTGAGGTAAGTTGGTTTTTATGATCGTAATTATTTAAAAGTTTTAGTAAATTACAGTCCGCCTAATTAATTTATTATTATCGATATTTTACCAAATGTCCCTTTGATTAATTAATGTTGATTTCATTCATAATACATTTAATATTATTAATGATTTCAAGAAAAAGTTGAATTTACTGACCAAATTACTATATGTAAAATATATTATAAACTAGAAGATAAAATTGATTGATTGACTATTATTTGCGTTCTCTTCCCCTTAGGAATTATTTTAACCAGCGAAATAAATATAATATACTTTGCTATCCTGCAATTGCTCTCGGTTGCTTATAATTTACTATAATAATATTTAACTTTTAAAACTTTTATTTAATATTTACAGGAATTTTTTTGTTACGAGTCAATATCATGCTCAAACTTCAAACTTATTTCTAAATACAAACATAACCTTACGTTTTTCTGTTTGTAGGAGAAAACATGCAATTTCACATTTCTTGATCGTAAAATAAAAAAATATATAAAAAAATGGAATATTAAATAATATAATTGTACAATATCTTAGAAACCGTTGCCTTTAGAATATATTATGTGAGGAACGTCTTTAGGCCTTTAGAACTGCCATAAAATGGAACTATAAAATTTAGAATTGTTTCAGAAATAGAGGAGATGTCGACGAATTTTATAGTGAACAATAAAAAAGCCATTGGCGTCGTCATCCTGATGACGATCTTCTACGCACCCTAGTGACAATATAGGAACCCTTCAGACATAGTGTAAAGTTACATATGGTAAACACTGGCGTAGATTCAGATCATCGAGGTGCATGTCCGTCAGTTCATTTGAACAAATGAAAAAATTTACGAGAACAAATTTTCTGCTTTTCTTTGTCGTATTGGATAGTAGATGTGCGATTTTTCTCTATATAAATGCTTGGAATTTACTTCATTACAGTTGACAGTTTGATTCCATCGGATGGTATCAAGAAAATTTACTCCCATAATCGACCTGAATGGCTATCACGATTTTCGTGACAACTTGCTTTAAAATTCAAAAATATGGTTTCTTTATTTAGCACACTTTAATTAAAATGTAATCTGATTAGATAATTTAACAAATTTGAATGAGTGACATTCAAATTTTGAAAGTGACCCCCGCAATTTACGACGAAGATGGTCTTTCAGTTTTTGGAATAAAAGCTTCGAAAATTTTGTAACTTATATTTCGACAAATGTGTTGATACTTCTCGAGAGATTTCTCATGTTTTATTAAAGGAACACGTAAATTCAGTCAGCATTCTTGACTTTTGTACCCATGAAGCATTTTGAGAGAAAGAAAGTCTTTGCAACCATACAACATTTCTAAATATTACGAAACTGGGTATCAGATTTTTAATTTAATTAAAAATTTTACATACTGTGCTATTTGCATTTTTTTGTCAAATGTTTAGTAAACTAAGAATTATTAAAGGTATAAAAGAATGGAAGCGGATTTGAAAACTTGGATAGGTTCATGAACAAGTTCTATGTTAGTTCAAGTGCACTTGAGATTCGACTCTAGTTAAGAGAATCGATTTTTTGTAGTTTCTTGAATTATTTAGCTCGGCAAAATGTAGCACAAAACCTAGTGTTCAAATTTACTTTAATTTTAAAATAGTTCATGTAAATATTTGATTATCATTTAGCTTAGAAATTACGAACTGCATAAATGTGTCTCAAAATTATATAGTAGTATCTATGAGCCAGGATACAGTTAGTCACGAATCTAACAATCGATTTTCCGGTGTTGAAAATAATAAACAGTAAATTATACACAGTATTGGCCGGTTAGGTTAATATAAACCAATAATAGGTGCATTTTAATCTTAAAAGACAATGGATTATGTCGAATTAAAATCTAACAGGATTACAGACCAGTGGTATTTTTTAATTCGCCGATGAAATAAAGAGGACCCAAAGTTTACTTTTAAATTTACATAAGTTCCTTCTTAATACGTTCGGCAAGTTTACGTAAGCCTAATTTAATGTTGGCTTTGTTTAATGTGTTCTTAGTATTGTTTTTCTTCTTTGAGACTTTTCGATAACTCGGCTGTAATTACTTCACTTTGATGCAGCTGGTGGCTAAATCTCCAAATAAAATCGTGATTAAATCGATCATATCTTTGCGCTTGCCGCAGGCTTCACTTTTCATGAAACAAATCGTTGAATTATTTTGTGTCCCCGAGCATTTGTATTGCGTGTTTCTCTTGTTTTATTCATCAAGGACGTATCTTTTTGGCTTAATTTAGAATTTGTTCCACTATCCTCTAGTCTAGTTCATGTCTTCATCGGGTTCAAAGTTAAAACAAGGTTATTACCATACTTTTTCTTCTTTTTCTTCTCCTTGCTTCCTAACTCCTTCACTTTTTGCACAATTTTGTTTTTTAGAGATTAAAATTTTAATTTTAGTTACCACTTTAAAACTTAAATGTACATTTGAATAATTAACTTCGTTTTTTGCGGCGCTCTTAAAATAAAACTATTGATTTTCCTTGGTTAGTTTTAAATAATAAAATATTTAAGATTTGGAACGGCTAGAATCGTGCCATTAAATCTCACGACACTAATAGACCAAACCGCCAAAATCAACAAAGGCAACTCTAACCTTTACATTAAAATCAGGGTGATAATTTTTTGCGTTTTCTTTTTCAACGATACAATCAGTATTATATAATTTTAGAACAAATTATAGCCTGTATCTTCCATAAATTTAAAAAACGAGGTTCAACATTTGCGTAAGGTTATCCTGAACAGATTTACAGTATAGCGCATCCCAGTCCATTTGACGCCCGCAGCTTGGCTTCTCTCGCATTGCTCTTATTACCCTTGAGCAAACAATATATTTTATCGTGTACTTAATACACCTCCTTCCTCATCAATCCCATTTAACCTTCAACATTTATCCTGCAGAATGATCCAGTTTGGTCACATTTCCTATAGTTTATTCTCTGGGTCACATTTGAAAAATTAAGCAGGAAAAACGATTTTCCACTGTAGTTTGTGCACGTGTAAATCAACAAAAGAATTATTTAATTGAATTGGAATTTTATTACAAATTGTAAACATAGAAGACTGGAATAAGAAAGAACAGCGAAACAATAAATCATAACCCTCTTGAGCAGCCAAATTCCTTGCTATAATGATAATAATAATATTAATATTCTGAAAATCTGTATGTTTTATGAGAAAAACCGGGCGGGACAAATGCAATCTGTAAATAAAAGGATTTTGTCTATAAAATTTTATTTTTTAGTAACGAAGTACTTTGTTGACTTCTTCGTCGTCTAGGAAATGATTGCAACAATAAATATTTGAACATTTATCTTTTGTGAAATCTACACATTTCCGTTCGATTTTCAAGAAAATATATAAAAATTTCATATTTATTTACTAAAAAGTAAATATCACAATAAAATTTCATTTTATTTAGTGCTTAACATAAAATGTATGCTTTCTAGCGCGATGTGGACTGTAGCATTTGGAAAATACAAAAATTTTATCAAATTTTCATAAAAAGTCAAATAAAGTAGATTTGTTGTCCCAAATACTGATATCAGAGTAATCAATACTGTCTTGAGTAATTTAAGCAAAATCGAGAAATTTCGTGAATAACACAATGGCGCTATATACTACCCTAAATACCTCCAGTAAATTAAATTTTATTGTTTGAGTTATAAGAAATAACTTTTGTATTGAGTTATAAATCGTCGAGCTTTAATAGTATATAATTTTTATGACATGAATAAACATTTATTACTGAGACTGCATTACACAAGGGAAACGCACCTAATAGAGAATTTAATATTATTTCATATTTTTAATACAAAATTTATTTTTTACAATACACGAAACTTGTGACCTTTCGATCAAATTGTAACTTTGTAAGCATGAACCCTAATCTGTTATTTTATTGACTGACGTTTTGTATAAAATGGTTTATGTTTAACTAACGGGCTATTAATTCGTTGTTGGATAATAAATTTATAACCAAATAGCACTAAACTAAGATTAATTGTTTGTTTAAATTTAAAAAATTGCCTGGCATCACCTGGGTTTATTAGTTGGGTTTTTATTTTCATTAACAAAAGGTGTTAAGTGAACTCATTAAATCCCAATTTTTTAGGTGTCTCAAGTCTTTCTAGCATCCTCTGCAACCTGCACTATCAAAATTCTAATTAAGAAATTCTATATTGTTCAATAATTATAAGTTTTGGTGTCGCTAGATGAAAATAATTGCAGTGCAGTCAAGAATAAAGCTCGATGGTGGGATGATACGCCAACGCTGAAAAAATAAATAATAATATGTTTTGAATCTTCTGTTGTAAATAATGAACGAAGCGAACACATCTCTAATTTTCTATTGTTTTATATAATATATTATAATAAATGCGCAATTAATTAATGAAACTACTATTTGTCACAACAGGGATTTATTAAATTTATAGAGAGATATTTACATTAAATTTCACTAACAAATTAGTGAACTGTCAATAAAGGTGAAATATTATTTTCAAATTAGTGAGCTGATCACGTCAACTCATAACTCAAAATCGATAATACTTTTTGTATACGGTATTGCTTCTCGTTTAATTTTTTTTGTGTATTTTTTTAATATATCAATATCCGAACGTTCGTAAAATCTGTAAAAGTTTATTTCAGTCATATACCAAATTTTCTTTTATGAAGATTTTGAATAATTTCGCGCAATTTTCTCCTAGAATGCCTTGCAAAATAAATGTCCAATCCATACAAGCGGTTACCAACCATTTTTGGCTTGCGTACCTCTTGGCAGTTCATCATTCTAAATTGGACCCCTTACAATAGAAAAATGGGTATAATTTAAATAAAAAAAAATAAAGAAGAACAGTATATTACAGTAAAAGCGTACCACGAGTTGAGAATCGCTGATCTATAGTGTTACTAAAATTTTCTACGATTTCCTAGAATTTCTTTGAATTTGCTAAGATTTTAAACTATTTCCCGAGATTTCCTAAGATTTTCTAGGTTTCTTCAAATTTTCCCGGAGTTTCTTAGAAATTTTGAAGTTTCCTTCACTTGAACTCCAGATTTTCCAACGATTCCCCTCTCGATCTCGATCTTCAAAGTATGAAAAATAATATAAATAAAATTTTAAAATTAAAGAACAAAATATCAAGTGTTGGGTACATTAGACGCGAACAAATTAATAATCCCTTTAAATTGACATCTTTTTCATCCGTATCTTGTTATAATGCGAAACAGACATTTTTCATGTTATTTCCCTATGATCGGATGTAAGGTCGGTCATCCGCTACATTGAATGTTTAAAATCAGATAACAAAATAAAAATTCAGGAGAAATTAACTGTTCGTTACGGTCGATCTTCTACCCTTTTTTCCTTCAAAAGTACGATAGAAAATCTTTATAAATATTCTGAAAGAGCGAAATTTAAGCTTTCTTATGAGGTGAGAATAAATAAAATCGGCCCAACGGTCACTTCACAATTTAATTTTGAAAATCGACTTTTTGATGTACATTTTACAAGTTTAACTTCATGTTAGCTTTAAAAATCATTCACCTGACGGTACGTGTACGCTACGTGGGTCTTATCAATCCGAATTTAGGTGGGGAAAGAGCGTGTTCATTCTACCGCATGCGGTTTCAGAGAAAACATCGTTCGAGTTTGAGCTCCGAATATTGTAATTATTCACACTGAGGTGGAGAAAACCGCCCGGAAGGGTAGGTTTTCACTGCCCCTGATATTGTCGAATCTCGGATCACAGTCTCCACCTCCTGCCCGTTTTCAGAATTTATTTTTGTTAATTTTGGAAAAAAAAGGAAAAACTACAAATTAATTTAAAAAGCTGTATGTTTTGTCAAAATGCAATTTAAGTAACTAAATTATTGATAACTCTGTTTTTTAGGAAACGCACTTTTTGAGCAACAAAAAGGCGAAAAATAACTTTATCTCACTTAATGTTTTGTAATATGAATATTGTACTAGATTGTTTACTATATTTGACGCTAGATTGGAAATCAAGATTGTACCAGTATTATGCTATATTAGAGCCATGTAAGTGATTATGTCATGATATTGGCGCTATATCGGAAATCGATATTCTACGAATAGTGCTCCTATCTCCTATATTATGTGCCACATGGGTTTTAGTGATTGCCATTATCGATTATGTAAGCTAATAACACAAACACGTTGGTTTTTATAAACAGATAATCCCGCATTTTCATAGAATATCTAAAGTTTACAAACTATAATATTAATAAATAATATCAAAGTTACAAATTTATTAAAATAGATTTAAATTATGCAAAGAGTGAATGTAGTAATATATTGTTAGCAATAAAATGAAATGAGAATAATTTAAATATTACTCTATAAATACCAACTTATAAACTAGATCACAGCAGTGTACTTGGTGCGGCTAGGCTTTTTACCCACATTGCAGCTAAAGAATGTTAATTAAAAGTTATAACAAAACTATGCAAAAATGAAAATATGCAAACTAGAATAGCTAATAGCTATTTCTGCTAAATGGTTAGCTAGATCAGTTATTATTATTATTACGATGGCGAAACGGCGAGGGCGAAACGGTGGTGACTTTGAAACGGTGACGAGAAATTGTTACATTCCGTTGAAAGATTGCCTAGAAAACAGAAAAGTTTCAAAAAGTAAATTTTGTGGTAAGCGAGGACCGTGAGTTTACAACCCAAGGTACTGAAAAAAATTCAATATTGCAATCAATCACAATTGCAAACTATTCCGATTAAAACAAATATCAAAGTTTTTTTATCGTCGCGATACCGTTTCTAACGAAATCAAAAAGCGACGCTGTTTGTGTGTATTAAAATTTTAAATATGGTAATCGGAAGTGCTTACTTCTATATAAACAGATGTAAAAAAATTAATGTTAGTTTAGCAACCGGTGTCCGTTCAGCTTAGCAGAGCTCAATTTGCATTATTATTTATTGATTAATTTCATCCACTTGTTGGTTGGTTTAGAATAGATATTTCAGTTTTAATATGACAACACTGTTTACCTAAGTGGAAAACTTTTAGATTTATAATTTTTGATATAGCGAACAATAAAAGTTGTTTTGTGTAGGATTCAGACAACAAGAAAACAAGAAACAGCAAACTTTTTCATTATTACGAGCCGTCAATTTTAATGGATTCTTACATCTACAATTTCAGTCTGGCGTAAAACCTATTTATTGCAAAAATATGATTAGGTGTTATCGATTTCTTATAAGTTAAGTTGTAGACTTTTATTGTTGTCTTTTGTTGCGTAGAACACAATCAAGTTGAAATTTTCCATTTTCTTTAACTTTGTGGCGGTTACGGGACATTAAAGCGTCGGGGTATAATTCAACTTGATTCCATTTAAATTTTATTTCTGATTATCTTAAGTGGTCTAATAAATTTTATCTCTTTTTAACGCTCAGTCTTAAAATCTAAATTTAATAGATCTTACAAAGTTAGTTTTGAAACAGTTTAAATTGAAAAAATCTGATTGCCAGGATTACTTGAAAGGTAAAACTTTTTTTTACAATAGAATTGAAACTGGCGCCCAACGTGGGGCCTAATATAAAAATTTAGCAATCACGTAAACGAAACTTTGCTGGCATTGTTAAAGGCACGCCCCGGTTTTCTTATTTTATTAGTCTTACATAATATTAGAATATACTGCTTTTTAGTCAACGTCTGCGACTCTTTAACGATCTTGGAAAAAATAAACCTTTTATTGCTTTTCATGTCAAAGCTGCAATTAGGACGAAAAACACTTCTTATTTTTTGAAAAACTCTTTTGTATCAAGAATACACGTGGCAAAAGTATCAAATGAACTAGCAGATGCTAAATATACAAAATTGTGAAATTTATAATATGTTTATGATATGCTTCCAATTAAAAGTTAAATATAATTTTTTCATGTAATTATTATTTATTCCTTGGATTTCTTTTTGAAATTTATTTTTACATTTTAATGAGGGCATCAAAACTTATTATAAGTTAAAATTATTAAGTCAATTTTTAAATTTTGTTAAAATATCCTGACTATAAAAGTCAGCTTTGAATTCGTCCCCAAATAATTACCAAAATTAAATCACTACCTAAATAAAGTCAATATTTGTTATTTACGAAAAAATTTCCTTTTATTAAGTAATTTAATGAAAATGATATTGCAAAACACCCTCTTTTTATCATTACACCTGTTTTCTGATTGATGATATCCAAATACACTGAAATAATATTAGGTTTTCGAATGTGTCTACTTTTATTATGTGCAAGTGAAAAATAAATGAAAATTATTGCCGATGGTAAATTTTCAGATATATCCAGATTTATTAGCATTTTTATTGCTGAGTAGATAAGAACGATTATTTAGTCTATCCACGTATCTGACTCTAATCCTTTATTCGTTTTGTTCTTTAGGTTTGTATTATTCAGTGTCTGAAAACTATAGCAGCTACCTACATGAAAAACAATTTGTATAACACGATTTCCACTTGAATAAAATTTCATTGTAATAATATGAAATAATTAATTCCAACATGAATAATTATGGGTTTGGTTAGTTTTTATTAATGATGTTATAATATCATTGTAGTCGACATCAAAAGATTTTCATTCTTGCATTAATGATTCTTTGGATTGAAGAGAATATATTATGATTTCTTTTGTACGAACCAGATGAGAACTTCTAGCAATCTCTTGTTTTTGAAACTTTTGAAACTTTAGTGTGTCTTCTGGATTTATTTCTAGACTGGATTAAGCTTTTCCCAATTTTGTTCTCACTGTTTAGCTTATTCTTGGCACACCCAACATCATCTAATACTTTTGCTAACTTGCCGTCGTTTCCGTCACTAGAAATTCAAAATTAACTAACAGTTTTTTGTAAAAATACAAATTTTCAGTTTTCATCAAGGCTGGGTATGCTTGGTTAAGAGAAAAAATATCAATATATACAAATCAAAGTGTGGTGACTGTAAATGCAAATTCTTTACGAAGTTTTCATATTAAATATCAACCTGAAGGGAACTTAAAGTGTGTCAGTAGTTTTCATTGCCCTTTTTAAAAAATTGAATTATTGAGCCGGTTGGAAAATAAAAATTTAAGGATTTTCGGATATTTCCTACATTCGAGTATTACAAGTTGCTTATGTGGCAATAAAAATGTTACGATCGTAAATTGGCCATTTGAATATGCCTTTTACATCTTAAGAACCTTCACCTTCGCTTCGTTTATGTCAAGCTAATTTTGTTGAATTAATCAATAAATGGTATCGATTTGCGTTAGATACGTAAGAAGTGGAATTTCTACTTACCATGTAAGGCGGCGCCAGTAAAATATTTTAGTGCTTGCTTTTCTAATGACTTTAGTAAAAATCATTACGTAAAATTGACTGTCATGGCCAAGGTCAAAATTATCAGTATTGCATGATGTAAGAAATTTTAATTTACTTATTCGATGATTTTGGTTAATTTGTTGTTATCTTAAGTTTAATTCCAAAATTTAAGCCATTAAAACAGTTTTAAATGAAGTGCTACAAAAACTGTACTTATTTACAACGAGAAGAATTAGTTTTCAGAAAACTGAAAAAATCAAAATTAATGCAGTGTTTTTTTGACTAAATAAAAATTTATTTTTATTTCAATATTACTTGAACTTAATTATTTGCTAATTATAGTCGCGTGGACTTATTCGTCGGTCATTTTAATAAACCATGGTATTTTTCAATTTAAAGGTTTTATTATACCAACCTGTTTTTACGGTAATTTGTTGTTTTTATGTACTTCCGTAATTTTCTTTTAGCAATTAAACACATAATTTATTTTTTAATCAATATCAAATTTTATTTTTAGTTTTGCTTTCTTTTGTTCTATGCAAGGGAAAATAAATATCACTTCCAATATAATAATTATATCAAAACAGCATCAATCTCAATAATTTGCATATTTTTATTTTTAATTTTAATAATTTGAATGGGCTAAAGTGGGGTTTCTGGGCTGTTTTTTGGAATTCTTTTAAATTAAAAAAAAACTTTTGAAGCTGCATTCTTGTAGCTGTAGTGCCAGGCACGGTGGCACAATGTCATAAGCCGCACTTGGTGTTATATAACAAAAAATGTGAATAATTGAATTACAGAATAATAATATAAAAAAATTGTTACAGGTTTCGGTGTCAATAATTTATGAGCCTCCTTCAATAATATGAAAATGATTACTTTTCGTTAGGTAGGTATACAATAACATTTTAATAATAATATTTTGTTGCGTTAACCACATACATATAATATGAATCTAAAAGGTGATAAATCATTTAAAGTATGAATTAATTTTGAAGCACATTATGGCGCTTCATGCACGATTTCAAATTCTAATATATTAAATTATGTAAAGTGCATGAATAACACAATAAATATTTAAGTAAATACTATAATATACATATATATATCCTATCTATGTTGTAAAGTACAGCATGTTACTTAATGTAAATCTTAGTAATTAATGAATGCTGCATTACTACAAACAACTGCAGTGTTGCTAAACTCAAAAAGTTAGAATATAAGCACTTTTTCGTTAAAAATAATTTTTTTAGCAGTAATCAATCAATTAATTGCGCTAACAAAGCTCAACCAAGCGAGAATAATACTATTAGAACCAATTCAATTCAAAATTATTGCGGTTATTTAAATAAAATTTGATTAAAATGCAAAACTGTTTTCAGTGAAGTAATCAAGTAAGTGGCTGAAGAGTTCACTTGTGTTAAACCGCATGAAAGGGAGAAAATTGAAAGTAAATTGTGGGAAAATTTAGAACAGTTTAAAATAGCCTTAACTTTGTGTTAACTTTGTTTACAATCGGACATCAGAGAATAAACTATCGACATATTTTTTCAACTTTTTGAATTTTTTTCCCATTTTTTTTTAAATTAGAACATGTAACCGTCAAGAATGGACGGCCCGAGCTTTTCTATTTGTTGCTCTGCAGCCAACTTCATGCATTTCAACCACGCATACAGAGCGAAAATAGTTAAGCATTATTTTGGTTAGTTTATTTTATATTTATGTATATCATAAATAATTGTGTTATTTGCAGATGTACCGGTGTAAGCCAAATTTATAGTAAATAATTTGGGCAGGATACTATAAATACAAGTAGGGATTTCAAAAATCCAGCAATTAATCACAATGTAGGAATGCCTAATTAATTATAATTTTCATTTAGTTTATGAATTATTTGCGATTAGTAGAGCTGCAATTTTTCAAAATTATTACTTTTTTAATAAAGTGATTTGATCGTCCTTAAAAGTTTTTTTATTCTAAAAGTTTTATATGGATCATTAAGTATTTGTAACTTAAGATAGACTCTGACACAATTTGAAAACTTCTACCAAGTTTTATAAATGCTTAAATTTATGTAAAGAATTGCAATTTTTAATATTACTTATCTTCTGATTATTTTTTATTCAATACATTTCCAAAACTCCCTGCCACTGATTTTTGTGCTCGGAATAACTAAACTAATGCAATCAATTAGTCTGTATATTTAGTTAATGAGGACTTTCCGTAAAGCAAGAAATCACAATGTTGGATTTTAGCATTGTTTGTGTTCTAATTGGGGAAATACATGAATTTTAGGAAAATAAACTTGGCGAACTTTAACCACATAATTTTTTTATTTTATTTTTGTTGTGGTTATCACAATGGATTTAGTGTTCCATTATTGGGACGTTCAACTTAAAATAAAATAAATTTATCCTGAGTAACTTAATCTTCCAGCTTTATTACGAGATCATATTTTCTGGGCTTCTTCCAATAAAATCTTATTTACAAAGGGCGATGTATTGATAACCCCAATCATTAAATTACTCTTGTGATTGAAAAATAATTTGATTGGGTGTAGGTGAAAAATGTTTGTTTGCATACAATGGGATTAAAATTAGCTTCCGCTTAATTGAATTTGTATATTGCATATATTCAATGTTTCTGATATGAATTTGCAGTGGAGGGTCGTGGTATTTTCCGAATGCCACTTTCTAAAAATTAATTGGTGCTGGCAGTGCGATTCATCGAGACTACATTAATTCCATTTTATTACATTTTTTTGCATTTGTAGTATTTCAAGTTCAATAATGGATTTTGCAAAGTGATACCTACTTCTTTGATTGCTTGATTTTATTTCTCCTATTTTATATTTTGATAAGCAAGCTCCCGTTGCATACTTTTCGACGTCGTTGAAGGTCTTTTGAGATAACGAAGCTATCTCCTGAGAATATCGACAACTTCGCGTAAAATTTTTTGTGTGCAATAGACGATTCGTTTTATTTGATTCTGTGCAATCATAAAATTTTTCTCGATCAAGTTAACTTTCCTATTTATTTTAATTCGGCAGGCAATAGTACATTGTATCATTCGGACTAAAAGTTGAACACGTAATTAACAATCCTTAAACATGACCTACGTAAAAAAAATTAGTTAATCTGAAAATCATGCTAGGTAAGAAAGTTCGTCTTTCCATCCTCATTAAACAATATACTATTTAATTTTAAAGTTTGTAGGTAAACACCTGATCATGAGCTATTAAAAACTAGTCGAAATTTCTTAAATAAAATTTTAATTGGACAGCTAAAAGCTTTCATTAATAATTAATGTTAATTTTTTTTGTCCGGTGATTCTCAAATTTTTTGAAATTAAATTTTAATGAATTTCAGATTTATAAACCGCAGGCAAGTTAAGCTCACAGAAGCACATTTAGTTCAGCTTATAAAAATCAAATTAAAATAAATAAAGCGTCTGTGTATGAAAGCGACAACCACGATCAAAACGTCACATCATGTAAAAGCTTCAAAGTAGCCCCCCCTTTCACCAAAGCACGACGAATTCGCTTTAATTTGATTTTATACTATGAAATTGTTTACATTTATAAGTGCGTGACTCATTTCAGCTGGATTTTGAAAGCGAAACCTTGTATGCTTTTTGAACTTTTTTTAAACCGAAAGTAATTTGCGCCAAAGAAAAACACCAGCAATACCCGAACTTTAGCTCGTGTTTTTACACCAAATATCTAAAGCAAACTGTAAAGTTTTATTAATTTATTACCATGCAGAAGTGTTAAAATATTTGTCTTCATTAAGAGCTAATTTTATAAAAGAATGTTGAAGCTCACAATTTGGTGTAATTTTTTAAAAGATGATAAGGAATGTAAAAATTAAATTAGATTTTATGATCGCAATGAAACTTCATTAATATTTTTTGACGAGTATAATTTAATTTCAGAGAAATTAAGAATTTAAAATTTAGTTAAGTACATCAAAATAAATTTTTATTCATATCGCTCGGAAGTAAATTCATTTGTTTGAAATTAAGTTTACCCAAAACTGAGCTAAATTTGAAATTATAGTTGATCACGCTAACTACTCGACTAACGATCGTCTCAGAATGGGCGTATATAAATTCCACTGTTGAATTACATTTAGCAGTGGTCGAGGTGGCTACTAAACTGCCTTCGAATACCAGCAAATAAACCGATATGAACTGGATTCTGGTGGGAATGCCTTCTAGCATAAAAATTCATTTAAAATAATTTTATAAATCTATGTTCCACAATATATTTTTTAGATGGGGTTTTGATCGGATGACAAGCTAGATAAATTTCAGACTTTGTTGTCGATTCTTTTGATATCGAAACAGAGAAAATCTTCTTATTGTTTCTGTATTTGAAACCTTTTGAAAATCATTCCAACAATTGGTTACTATTGCAGATTGCGTTGGATTTAATTTGAGTTCTACTAAACGTGAAATTCAATTTATCTTCGAAATTCGAAGTTTTTATATTCAAAAAATAATATTTTAGATTGCGTTATTTAAAAGTTATCAAATAAAAATTGCTTTTAATCGATTTTGGTTGGTTTTAATTTGACGGACAAAGTCCTCAGCTCAACGACGATGTTCTTTAATTATCAAAGTGCTATTCTGGTAAAATCATCTCAAACGTGATGTAAATATAGATCCTTTGTAATTTTACTTTAATCTCTAGCGACTAGAATTTTCCTGTGATTTGAAAAAAATAATACTCCAAGCACTCATTTTAAAATTTCCATTCGAAGTTCCCATGTTTTTCCACTCGTTATTTAAGTAGGTCGGTCGCATTATTCCTAATACACTCGAAGATATTATGCATGCTAGACTCTTTCTAATTGAGCAAAATTATAATGCAGCTTAAATGCCTTTCATGTTGCATTTTAGATTTTCAGCGATAGGAACTTAACACCTTAACTTAAAGATGAAATTCACCTTGAGTGTATAAAACCAGACTAACCCCATTCAAACTCGTGAAAACTGGAAATATTCAGTTCACGAAACGGAATGAACGTTCGACGGATCTTCATTGTTTTTGATCGAGGTTTCCGTGGATTTTTTTTTTGGATTTAGCTGAAACTGAACGCGGAATTTCTGGAATATCAATGCTGTATTGCTTTATTATTATTTTAAAAGTGTATACTGGTATTACTTATTATTTATCTCACGGTTTAAATTAAATTTTACAAATAAAAAATCCATACAGTCCGTAAAAATTTCTCTTATTTTAACTAAAATTGGCTGTCGTCTTGCACAGCTCCGTGGCAAAAAACTTAAAGAGGAATTTTGTTTGAATCTCACAAATTTGCATTTTTAAACTTTCAATTACCATCCATATCAAGTACAAGCCAAGTCCATCTTTCATATTTTATGCAAGAAAATAATTACTAAATTGCAGGGCCAAGTTTGTAATTTTCTGGAAACTATAAATTAATAGCATCTTATAAGTTGATTACACGATAATAATGAAAACCACACTATCAAAATTACATTAAACTAATTTAGTGCGCTCTAAGTGTCGTATTAGATACATCGAGTATAATGGATTTGACAATAATTTCATTTTAATGAATTAACCGAGTCGCGTTGGTTTCGAATCTCGCTTAAGAAATGTCTAATAAACCAGGTAAACCGATTGTTTAGAAATATTCTATAATATAGCATTTATCCGTATCAGATTTTTATCAGTTTGCAAATTTATTTTCATCTTGAAACTGGAAATTCTAGTTACTCAGAAAAACGAGAAATATATTACATTATATACATTTTTCTATCAATCGCAATGTTTATAAAAGTTTTCAGAGTTTTCATGTAAATGCATTTTACCTGCATTGCTATTTGAAAAATCGCATTTGAAAGTAATCTCCTTACAATTTACCGCATACTTCCAATACAAAACCAAAACTTCTTTTTAACTTCTTTAAAATAATACGTAGCACTTTGCATATTGGTTTCGTTATATTCACTTTACATCGAACATTGCAAAATAAAGTTTTCTGTTTGCTTGCCAATACAAGTTCACTAGCAATTTAGCAATTTCCAGAAAGAGAATTTATTCCAACTTCAGTAATTTTTTGGGAATAAAAAAAATTGATTAAAATGAAAAGGCTTAACAACGGGAAAGGTTGGATGCTGTACAATGAAACTTGATGTCGGTTTGTGATCTTCACTTGACTGTTTCATTTTGTTGCGCTTCGTCGAGCTTCCTTAGATGTTTGGTGGTCAATGTGGGATCTTGGCAAAGTTTGCCAAAATGAAAGTGGGTTTACAATTTAATTTAATAAAAACGTGTATTGCAAACCACATCTTCACAATTTTCGGATAAAAATACAATTTATTAAAACTGAAAACTAAAACTTCTTTGATTAACACCTAATCGCAAATATCAAAATTTGAGAATCCTTGTTGAACGATGAAGTTTGATTGGTACCCAATGCGGTTTACTTATATATTGTTAACCTGTTTATTTAGTAAAACAAAACTTTAGAAAGTTAAATATTATCATATTATACAATATCCCAAAGGACAGTCACAATATCCGACCATTTTGCTTTCTAAACACAAGTGTTTGTTGAAATAACAATTATTGTTCCTCTGGAATAATAAGAACTTACCATAAATAATTTATTTTATTATAATTTTGAATAAGGAAAACTTACTTTAAGATAATATTCAATACACAAACAATGCACAGACCATGGGTGTCCGATGATCCACAATCCAGTGGCGTAGTTAGCAGATACGCTGCCTTGTAACTTTGATTACAAGATCAAATAAAAGCTTTTCCACCTAATAATTTGACAATAAAGAAAATTTTTTATGATGTAAGTGATCCAAATATGCTTTTAGCAATGTCGTAGCATATAATCAAGTTCGAAATGTGTAGGCTTATCGAAATGAAATTTTATTTGAAAATTCTTCGAAACTAAATAAACCTACCTACGATAAATCTTACAACTGTATTTTATAAAATAGAAATACTATACCAAACTTATGTTAATAGTATAAATAATGTCAACGGATAATGTTGCTAATTTTCCCGAATTCACTCGATCAAAATATTTCTGTAACCAAAAAAGCGATTAATATTAGACAACGACGAAATTTTATATTGTAGGAGGATCTGATTGATTTGATTTTTATTGTGTTGATGAATGATTGAATCAAAAATTGTATGAATTACTAAAAAATGAATACATGTTTTGATTATCAAGGGAAATTAATTTAAATTAAATTTGCGCGGGATTTGTTAAGTTTAAAGAAACAATTAATTATTAACATGATAGCTCATAGAATGATAATGTAATTGCTAATTAAAATAATTGTAAAACTGCACTGGAGGATAAAATTTGAAAAAGAAAATTAAAAACCTTCAATTTCTTTACATTAACTTTCAAGAGAATTTGATAGGTCTTCAAATGTTAAAAAGATAAAATGAACTGCAAAAAATATTACATATTGAATAAAATGACATAAAATTCTTTGATAAAACTATCAAATTACATTTTAAAAACTAACAAGCTAAGGAAATGTTATTTAAAAGTAATTAATTTGAAGAGAAAATCTAATGAATTAGAATTCGATTATTTAGCTTGTTTTTATTTTTAGAATATTCAATTTTTAATTTAAATGAAAAATTAATATTTTGATTGCTAATTCCTGTAATTCTTAAAAATATGTAATTAAATTGTTGTTTTCCTGTAAAAAATGTAGGAATTACAACAGTTATAATGTTCAACATCCTCAATCAGAAAAAAAACCGCTATATTTGTCAACAACACCATTGCTCTCGAATAAAATCTTAAGGCAATCCAGGAGGAAATCCGAGGAAATTTCTCAAGAATCTTGTAAAAAAACATTTGCCTTGCGATTATTTGCTTTCAGATTGCAATTTTGTTTTGATTTAGTATATTATACCGCCGCTGATTGGCATGAAGATCACGCTCAAAAACAATGATAACCAGTGGCGTATTTAGAGGGGGCTAAAGGGGCACTTCCCCCCCTCCAAAGGATGACTCGCATTGTATCTCTGAAGCCCTCCGTGATAAAAATAATGTTTTAAAAATTAAAAAAGTTTAAATTATTAATTAATAATAATTTCTATATTTCAAAGTCAGTGAATTTGTCAGCATTTTTTTAAAGCTCTTTACATCTGACGCGCATGAATGGATTAACTAGAATCCAAAAAATAATCTGATTTGCCCCCCCTCCCCTTCATAGGCATATTTTAAATACGTCATTGATGATAACAAAATGAAGAAAACAAATTATATTGCAATCCAAACCTAATAGTCGGTTATGCAACTTCATTAATATGAGTCTACGAAAGTTGCTTTGTTTAGAAGTAGAACGTAAAACAAAAAATTAGTACACCCAATTTCCGTATCAGACTCGTTCGCATGAAATTCAAATTGTACATGCAAAATTGTAATAATTTTAAATTGTGTTTTTTTATTTATAAAAATTTAAAGTTTTACCGGGGGGCGCAAAGTCAGATTTTAAAATGATTAGGTACTTATTGATCGAAATCAGGGGGTACGCGCCACCTTCGCCCCCCTTGGATTCGCGCCTGACCTTAAATCAAAAGTATTTGTAAAATTTAAAAATTAAAGTTGCAATTTAAAAATTATAAAACGGTTTTATTCCAAAGCATATTTTAAAAGCAAAGAAAATGTATTTTTTATTTAATTTGACCTGCATTATTTTTGTTTTAAAAGGAATCCATTAAATTTTCATTTAAAAGTAGAGATTTTCGAATCCAAAAGTAAAATTTCCTTGTGTGAGGATCAACGATAAAAACGCGAAAATGACTGAAATTATAGCAGATTGAAAATTGCAAATGGGTTACATACAAGCTGAACCCCGTAATTAGACATTTCCCTAAGGGGGGGGGGTTGATATGCCCGTATTTTAATTAAATTCTTGTAATCAGGAAATACTAAGAAGAAATTATAGCTTCTTGGTTACAAAATGACCTGCAGCTTTTATTTCTTCCTTTGTACATTTTTTCAAATTTCAGTTGTTACTCAACCCATGGGGGGGGAAACTTCTTTAGCCGTAGATGTTATTTGTATATTTAATTAATTTCATAATGTTAAATTTATAAAACTCTTATTTCTTCTTATTGGCGTTCGGTCACCACTCTTGTTTCCCCTTGTTGGCGTTTGGTCCCCACTCCTATTCCCCCTTATTTCAATATATTTCAAGCAGAATACATCGCTAAAGAATTTTCATCATAATAAAAGCACGGACGGTCAGATTGGCTTAATAATTTATGCAATTTTAGCCTGTATTGTTGATTTTATTCATATATTTTTCAAGCACGCAAACATAGGCATAGCGTTAATTAATAATTGATTTATAGAAACGTGTCGGTTACGAAACGTCAACGTTGAAGTGCGAAGTCAAAAAGCTCAATCCCTTTTAACCTATTAAGCCTCTTGTTTGGTTTCTGACTTAGTTTTCTTATCATTATGTTCTGACTTATTTTCTATCCGACACTTTCTTGTCGTCCTCGTTTACACACATTCCGCATATTATCTGTATTTAATTACAAAATTTTAATAAGACTCCGGTATGTTTGCAATTTAAATGCCAAATATATCTTTATAAAAGGTGCTTTTAGAATTCACGCTCATGAAAAATAAAATAAAAATGTTCTTTATTGAAAAGCATTACACTTGATTCACAATATCTTTTCAGCAAATTTGATACAAAATGTTGCATGCAAACATGCAATATTTGGGTACATAATATTTCACATTTTCAAGTTTGAAGCACCTTCTTTACATTCGTGTAAAATTGCAGTCTATTTAAACTTTAAAGGGTGTATATTTTTCAGATATAAATGCAAAAGCGTTATCATAAAATTCGCAAGCGCATAAAGAAAACTCTTCTAAGTTTTTCCCTTAAATCTGTAAATGTAATTTTCAGATTATTTCGCTTTTCTTTTCATGATTATAATTTAGGAACACAATTCTAATGCACTACTGACTTCTTGAAGTTGATTTTGAGACGCCCATGCGTCTCATACATATTTTACAAATATAACTGGGAAATAACAATTATATTAGAAAAAGTAAGGCATCGATTTCATAAAACTAAATAAAAGGTTTTAAATAAATTAAAATCGATAAACTACTACACCTACTACATAAGCTATTTTCAGAAACTCGTGGAAATTCTATCCAAGTAAAATTTTGACTCAAATTCTGCATTAAATTTTTTGTTTGTTCGGTTACTCAATTATATTTTCGTTATTGCTCCGAAGTGCTCACCAATCACGTACAAAAGTTAAGACGAATTTTATGATATCGTAAGAAGTATGGACTATGGAAGATGATACCCAAGGAGTGCTATACCAGGCAGGAAAGCTATAACCATTGAGAATTCACTTGGAAGGTTGGCAGTTCAAAAAAAACTGCCCCAGAGATAAAATGAAATGTGCTGCCTTATAATAATTATACCTAGTACTTCTAGTTAGTATAATTGCATTTTCAAGATTCTCTTCAAATTACATTCTGTGCATTAGAATTATTTCCGCCTGAAACGGAATGCAGCCCTGCAGTCTGCACAATGTATTCGTTACTAAATGCACATATTAAAAATTATTCATTTTAAATTTAAAAATTACCATCAAAGATTTTTAATGTTTTTAATATTGGTCAAAAATCTCATCTTAAATCAACGCCGCCCATTGACCGTAAAAAGCAAAGTGGGTTTATTACAATTTCAAATTGCAACGAATCTTTAATAGGATGGGATATCAAACTGCTTGAGCCTCGGGAGTATAAGGTTTTTAGATTCTCTTTTACTTTTGTGCCTCAAACAAATCCGCATGGATTTCTTATGTGAAAACTTGAAACATAACCCCGAGCGAGTAGAGAAATGTGTGATAAAGTTTAACATACAACTACCATTAATATTAATTTCGACAGAGGATTTACTTGATTTATATGAAATTGAATATTTAAGAATTAATATTGGGATTTTTCTTGTGAAAATTTATTTTTATATTTTGGAAGCCTGCGATCCTTTTCAAAATACGATTACATCATTTGTTGAAAAGCTTCGTCCAGAAAACTTGCCCTTTTGTGGTTACTGCAAATCTTGGACAAAACGCTTGATAACTCTTAATTTATTTTATTTAAATTGAAGAGATTAAAAAAACTTGAACAGTAAATTATTTTTTTGTGTTTCGAGCATCGTGCGCGCTTAAAGCAATTTTTATCGGGAACACAGGAGATTTGAAGAGCTGGTTTACGCTTTTCAATTTGTGGAAGTTGAAAGTGGTACTTAAGATTGGCTGTCAGGCAAATTCTATTAATTCCATTAAATGGTGGCTTGTTTTCTCAATTGATGTTTTTAATAATATTTTTGACTTACAAATTTTCCCCAAAATATGTTTATGACATCAAAATGGGAAGCGTGTTTGGATATTATTATAATTTGATGTTTTCAGTATTATAATTAAAACAATAACACTAAATTAAATTTGCATACGTTTACATTTGACTAGGCACCTAGTGAAAATTCATCATTTCCTATTCTTAAGGATTGCTCCTGCAATTCTCATTCCGTTCGAAATCTTTTATTGTGAAGTTCTCTAAGATCTAATAATTGTGTTCAGTATGCAAGTAATCAAAATGTTTTATATTTTCTATTTTATTTCAATTTCAATCTAATTTTAATTTAAACTCTATCTGCATAAATGTAGATTTGCTTGGAATACATAGTTGATTATATAGTAAGTAAAATGACGACCAAACTGAAGGTTTAGGTCCACGGTTGAATAATTAATTAAAGTAGGATGCAATAGAAATTTACAGGCTTAGAACTCTTAGAAAAGAAAATGATATTCTTGATTTTGTTGTTGAGATTGTTATTATTAATAAATGTTATATAACCAAAATGTCTACCAGATCTGAGCAGAATATTGTGCTTTTTTTATTAATTTAATTAAAGTACGTAATATGTTTTCTTGCTTGAAAATATTTCGATCTTAGTTTTTCTAAAAGATTCGTAGACGGCAATCATCTTCCCGTTTTGATATTAGCTGTATTTTGTAAAGCCTAAACTCTTCATATTAAAGCTTCTTTGATGTGAGTATTATTGGTTTCCTTATTTGCCCTGGATTCATGAACTATCTCCAAATGAATATTAATTAAATTATACAAATATTTTATTTGTAAAGCTACCTACGCATAATCAACATCTTCCTACTTTCAAAGTTAATAAACAACAATGCTACAACGTAAAATACAAATTGTATACAATGTTTTGAAAATAAAAACATGCAGTAATATAGCACTGACCTTTATGTTCTAGGAATTTTAAATTTTAAAATTTAACTTACAAAATTTGAAATACCTTTTGCTGATTTAAACCAATGCAGCTGATGTATTTATTTTCAAAGAAATAAATTAAGGACCAGTATTTAATTTTAGTTTAAACCAAGTTTGATATTCCCTATTTATTGTTTACGATTGTAAACAAAAGAAAGAAGAAACTAGAAGTTTCTACCTTCAAATTAACTATTTCAGATCTTACAGTTATTTACTTAAAGATAGATAATATAATTTATTAAAAAAATTTATTTATTAAATTTTGATTTACACAAATTTGAACTGCAAAATGCAAAATTTTTGTGAAGTTTCAACATTCAAACTAACTATTTCTGATCTTAAAGTTTATTTGAAGATCAGAATTAACTTAATACCTTTAAGGTTTTACCTCCAACGAACTGCATACTACTTCAGATCTTAAAGTTTCACTGGAAGTTTGAAAGTTTACGAGTTTAAACTGATACTGCAGTAATTCAGTTACAGGTTAAACCAAAAATAGCTGTATTGTATGCACGAAAAATTTTATTCCCAAATTACTCACAGCTGATTTATAAAAGCTTGCGGTCATCATAATCAAACGTCGTCTTTATAAAAGTAATCAATGTTAACAAAGATTGAATTTACTGATAACCATCATTATAATCTAAATATATTAAAACGAATAGTTAAACCATAACCATTAACCGTTGTTAAATTACTTAGTTTAAAATTGCTTTCCGCATTTTTACAAAGTTGCAAACCAAGTTTTTCAAACACAATGTTAAAATTAGTTTCACAATGGACTAAACTCGGTAGCTTAGCGTAACGAAATTTTGTATGCAATCTACCAAGTTCAACTACTAATTTATTCTTACAAACTAAAATATGGCAACAGCTTGATAGTAAAAATAAATAATGTAATGTTGGAAAACTCGCATTTGCAACGTTACAGCGGTTACCACATTTTCGGAAGAGAAGGACGAGACAGTGGCACAAGCTGTTTAAATTTCCAATATTGGAAAACCTAATTGCCAACCTAAAAAATTGGGAGATTATGACGAGTCGATCCGGTTAAACTGTCATTTGTTCTATTATTTTTAGTCGAACAAACCGGACATTAACTTTTGATTTTGATTATACTTTGTTGTAATTGACTCCAATGCAATGACCAGAAATGGGGTTGCATTTCCTGAACTTAAATATTTAAATTTGAATTTCGCTTGACAAAAAGTGTTTTGTCAACATCAAAGAAGTCATTAATTTGACATATTCAACAATATACCGACAAAATTCGCAACATATATTTCTAGACTACCGATCAAAGAAAAATCGCAAGTTTTATCAAAAACACTGATATTCTTCTGGCATTTTCATCGATTTTAAATTCTATAAAACATTTATTTTCTATTTTCAACTTTTGAGTTAAATTTTTCAATAGCTTATTATCTTTCGTGAAGCCGTAAATGACCGATTGAACCATACTTCATTTAACGTATCTTATCTTTCGACTTTCTGTGGTTCTCGTCATTAACCTCGTTTTCAAAGGATTTGCTCTAATCTTTCTAACAAGGAAACGGTAATCGCCTGTGAAATTGATATAATTTTATACCGCCATTAGAAGGTTCCAGAGTATGATCGAGGTGTTTTTACAGCACTTAAAAATAAAATTCTTGTATAGAGTGTCGTAAAGCGGCCCAGCAGATGCATTATATATCAAATAATTTGACCTCGCCAATTTCCTTTTCATGGCTTCCTGCAATTTAATTTTCGAGTTTTCTCTTTTCCAATTTTTATTTCTTTTCTTTATATTTAAAATTAAACTATGACTTAAAAATAATAACTAGTCTAACATGTTCAAACTGAAATATAGAGGGTTTTCGGTTAATATGATATAGGTAGATGAAAATCTACCCAACGCACTCCGGGCATTTTCGGGAGACGTAAACTTTATTGTTGTAGTTTAGGAGGATCATTTGTTTTTTATCCTTGTAACAATTTGTTCCTTAGTAATCAAGTCAAAATAAATTGCTACCGATATATCTTCAACGGGAGAGTAGATAAAACTCCTTATTACTTTCAAAATATTTGTTTCCTTTTTTTCCAGAAATTTAACAATAAAAATGTGATTTTTAATTTATATTAGAGAGATGGAGATTTAAATAAGGATGAAAGTGTAATCTTTGTTAAAGAGATTTAACCCTGTTTTGCAAATGGAAGTAAGCAGTTATTTTCAGCTGGTGCATTAAATAAACCTCGTCTAAAAACTTTTTCTGAAATATCAGGATGTTTTGTAAAGGAAATAGTTTCTCTTTTGCTCTTTTTAAATAATGGGATGCTTTTAATCTACTCTATCCAAATCCCCAGTCCTATATCGCAATAAAATAATTTTAAATCTACGATAAGGACCTATTAATTAAAGTAGATATTACTAGTAAATTTTAATAAAAATCAAACTTAATTTTATTAAGAAGGAAGGGTTAAATATTTAACAGCGCAAACAAATTTAAAAAGATCTTGTTTTAAAATTTAATTTGCCATTTAATTTAACCAGCCATTGACCCGCGATATTTTAACCCCAAGACTTTTCTACCTCAAATTGAGTACGGTATTAGTTGTAAGCCAACTTCAATTTTATCATTTATGTCTTGAAAATCAATTCGCAGGAAATGTTATTTTTAAGTTCAATCTTGGCAGCGTTTGACGGGAAAACCAGAACCTTTGAGCACTTTCAAATTGCTTCGTCAAAAATTATATTGGATGAAATTTACCTCTACCAAGTTTCAAGTGAAATTATAAACGATATCCTTGTTGGTATGTTGGGAGTAGCGGTTTGGTCAGGGGAATTACAGCCAAAGCCAGTCTTTCAATTAACGTAATCTAGGGTCCTCTTGAGGTTCTCTCTCGCCCCACAGTTCTTTAAACGTAGATTAAGTTTCTATCGCAAAAAACTATCAATCACTTGAATATAACTTAGGAAACATCGAGTTCACCGAGATGAAAGACCGAAGCAACTTTAATTTTTATAATCCAATACTAAATAACCCCAACTATTTACATTCGAACATCCAATTACCGTTCAAAGTTAACCCATAACAAGTTTGAAAAAGTTTGAGTTTGAATTTAAAATACGTAATTCCAAACTTCATTTTTAAATTAACTAAAATAAATAAACTTAAAGTTACTTAATTGAATTTCCTCCTAGTTTTTTTACGCAGAAGTGAAAAATTGAAATAAAAGTAGTAATCAAATTTTCATTAACTTTAAAGGGGGACAAATTTATTTCCTCGGTGCAGTTAAACTTTACGTTTATTACAATTTAAGCCAACCTTTTCCAATCTCGACCAACCTTTCATCAGTTGCAATATCTTGGTGCTTATAGTTCACATCAGAAAATAATGTTTATGTCGTCTTACTTAACTAGCAGGTCGGCGATGCCATTGCGTCACCCCTCTTCTTTCCAGGTGACTCAAACCCCCCCAGGTGAGGTAATAAATCGACTTTTCTTTTCCCGATTTATAAAACATTACTTGATGTTATTTGATCTTCTCAATCTCTATACCATATCAAGTTATATCGACCATCTTTTCAAGTTGATTCAAGATTTGTTTTTCGTACTGTATCCCTCTCAATTTTTTTCCAAAATAAACTACCTACTCTAGCATTTAATAATTTTTCTCTTTTATAAATTATTATTTAAGTTGAAATAAATGACATGCAATTTTTGTGCCACGAATGTCATTTTTATAATTTACCACATTATTCACTAAATGTAAAATGTGGCAAGCGCATTTATGCACTCTTACAACTTTTAACGTAAAGTTTTTCAGCAACCACATCTTTAAGAGGATTTACTAGCAACCGCCATAGTTTCAATTATCGGATTTCCTACAAAATTAGAACATCAGTCGCCATTATAAAAGGGATGTTGCAAACTAATTTGCAACTTGTAAAAGTTGTTTTAATAGCAAAAATGTCAGCATTTTAACAATACTTTTAGTTCTCATCGAATTGAAAGCTTCCATAAATTCAGCTTTTCATTTTATTTTGTCTAATACGTAATGCTGTCCTTTACTCTCGGTTAGCGTCATGCATAAGTTGCGTTTTACTTAGAAAATCAAAACAATCATTTGTTTTAACTCTTGCGCTTTAATATGCCTACGCAAATGCACTTATATCTCGAACTGTATTGCAGCAATACAAAGAGCAATACAAACATACCTACATGCTATAAATTTATGTTAATTATTACAGAATTTTTACAAAAAAGTTGATTTTAGCCATTCAAGATGGCTGGATTGGATGATAGACAATCTGGATGATTCAGAGTACGACCTCTATAAAATTCTTCTAGATCTTCTAGTTTCTAGATTAGTAATTTTTAAATTTTAGGGGTTCTCAATAATAATTTTACTAATTAAGGGGGTTCAGAGAATCTCCGTCTTTCTAGCTTTCAAGAGCTGGCGGCCTTAAGAATGTTTTATTTAACAAAACATTCTTTCGTAACACATCTTCAATTGAGTGAGACTCCAATAGTGAGACTTTCATTTACTAAAACCTCTTTCTCAACCTCAACTTTCACTCAATCACATTTCCAAATTGTTGCAAATGCCGGATAGCAAATTCACTCGATAATGCAGGAACTAGAACGATGTCATTACTGCCACGGCATGCACTTGAATGAACTCGCTCTCTCCCCACCTAGATTGTTAAGATCCAAGTAGAGCACACGTACCGGCAATAGAATGGCCTTTTAAAGCTTACATGAACGTAAACTTGTAAAATTTATATCAAAAAGTTGATTTTCAAATATAAATTGTGAAGTAACCGTTAGACCGATTTTATTCATCCTCGCCTCATAACAAAGCTAAAATTGTGCTCTTTCAGAATATTTATTGGTTTTCTTTTCTACTTTGAAGGGGGACAGCTGTAGAATACTACCTCGAACCATTCCGCATTGTCGGCTGTGAGACCACCACTTCAGAAGCCATTACAGCTTCTTCTGTTTTCTTTGCTGCTCGTTTTCAGCACCAGCGAGTACAAGCTAGTGGAACCGACTTTCTCTTATTACTTTTTAATCGCCCTTTCCGTCGTTTCCATGTGGGAGATTGTCAACTCTCTCCGTCCAATGGGGCCTTTAGACCAGGTCCATGGGATCATCCCGTTGTCGATTTTTTCGTGGAAGTCTTCTTTTCCCTGTGCCGCCCAAATGCCAACAGAGGCAACATCCATCTCTTTTCATTGTATAAGTTGGTAAACTTAAAAAATTTAAGCTTGCAGTAAAGTGACGGGAGAGTGCGGCCTTCAGGCCGCACAGCTTGAAGGTTGAGTTGTTTGTTTGATTGAAGAGACCCGACATCCTGTATTGATGTTTGTTAAAAAGATTTGGCACAAGAGACAAAGAATAAGTAGTTGTAATTAGTAATTTAAATTATAAAATGTTAATAATAATTTAAGATATGGTAAACAGATCTTTAATTTGTTAAGATTAAAGTGGAAAATCCAATGAGTTGTAATTACTCGGACTTTCCGGAACAACCAGCCTATCGTGGTGATTTTCCCCTGGGTAGTTTACAATAATTAAGTCAGTCGTATAGTTTTTGAGCAACAATAAGATCGATCATAATATATATCATAATTATCCGAATTTCCTAACTTTAATTGAACATTCAACTGGCATCTGAAGTTTACACTTTACCTCAAAAAACATTCAACAAGTATTTATATAAAATAAATGTTACGGTTAGCAATGGGACTTCAACTCGTGAAATTTTAAATAGTCCGGTTTAAGCAGCGGTGGGGTCTAAATAATGTAAATTTTGGTGTCACAGTATTCGGAAGAGCCAACGGTTGTTGTTTTCTCAAAAGATTTATAATAATTTCAAAGGAAAAACTCCGATAAAAAAATTATATCTCAGATTTAAAGATTGCAAATAGAAAGTGAAAAAAGTTTACAGTTCAGTCTTATTTCCTTTCACAAGGATGTTTCACGAAGGATGTTTAAGTCCAATTTTTTTGGTCATGAAAGGAAATTTTACTCAATGTTATTTTAGATTTTAAATCCAAAAATGTATAATATGAACGATACAAAGTCATCTTTTTACCGTTACAATAAATACAACGTTGCTTTGTACAATCGGATTAAACTTATTTATTTTTACTGAACAATGTTGAACAAATGGTAGGCACACTGTCTTGCGAATAGGGGGATCAAGTAATGTAGGTAATATTTTATAAATTCAAAAAGTTAGTTTAAAAATTGTTAGTAATTTCAGATTTTGGTTTCATATTTTAACATTGAAGAAGATAAAGAGCGTCATCTGTCGTTCGCAAAGTTCTCATTACAAAAGTTTTAAGTTAGCATAACCTCCGTGCAAATTTCACTGATTTATGTCGAGTTCAACGTTTTAATTGAACAGTAAACCAAAATTGCACCATCTAAATTTTATTTACATACTTTAATTAAAGTTTCGGCCGATGGTTTATGTTACATAATCACGCACGCACATTTTTTTAGCATGCCATTACAAGTTCCGAATTTTTATTTTATAGTTCACGGGCAGTTAATTTAGAACTTTATGTAATGCAACAAATCGTGAAAATCGTAAAAGGATTTGATGATGTTTATTTTTCTCCCATCATCCCAGACAGACTCCATTTTCTTAATTTGTTTCAATTTGCAAAACAATTTACGCTTTTAAGTGTTGATGAAATAACGGAACGCAACAAAGGGGAAGCATTTCGGAGGAAAATTATTAATAGTGTTAGATAGCTGGTTAAATGTTGTGATGTTATATCATTACGGCTGAAGCACGCTAAAATATAGAAAATTGGGCACAATGTATCAAACTTCAATTTGTATGACATTCCAAGCAGCTTCGCAGTACGTGAGTCTCAACATGAATTATTTCAACTTTTACCTCATATAAATTTCGTGACTTGTGACAGATAATAATGCTTGGTTGGAATATCAACGGTTAATGCTTAAAACATTTATTTTCCATCCGTAAAAATTGAAAAAACGTAGTTTAACCGCTTGTTTTTTTTTTAGAAAGAAAAAAATTCGTAGGATGGACATCATGTAAGGAAAATCACAATGCTACATCGAAGTACATCATCGCGTCGACGTCGTGCTTCTAGGAGCGCGGCGTCACCTTCGATACGAGGATCAAGGTCAGCGGGAACAAGTCCAGGTCGTAGGGCCAGTATCGCGGTTTCTCCAGTAGATAGTGAAAGTGTTTCGAAAAGTATTTTGGGCTCGGATTTGGTTCGGAGTCCAAGAGCTAGCATCATACCCGACATATCGTTTGATTCTCGCAACTCATCGACCCTAGATAATTCTTCCAGTAGAAGTCCACGACATAGTTTAGTACCGGAATCAGCATTAAGTCCTCGAAATAGTTTAGTTCCTGACTTGGGAAATTTAAGAAGTCCAAGACACAGTTTAGTACCCGGCGATAATTATTTACGAAGTCCTCGAAGTAGTCTGGTACCCGAATCGGCGCTTAATCCCCGAAACAGTCTAGTTCCGGATACGTATAATAGAAGTCCACGAAACAGTTTAGTGCCTGAAAATGTAAATAAAAGTCCAAGAAACAGTTTAGTTCCTGATTCGAGTCAAAATCATAGACACAGTCTCGTTCCTGACAATAATACACACAGTTCTAGATTAAGTTTAGCGCCCGATTTTAATCGCAGTCCTCGAAATAGTTTAGTACCAGACACAAACAGAAGTCAACGGCCAAGTTTAACACCATCTGAATCGACGACATGGAACACAAAAACGAGTCCTAACGAAGAGTCTTGTAATAGGAATGCTAATCGTAGTCCTCGCGGCAGCATCGCGCCCGATTCCTTCGCAATTAGAAGCACTCCCAGAGGAAGTATTTCGAGTGAATATCCTTACGATCGAAGTCCCCGCGGCAGCATAGGACCAGAAAATAATATAAATCGAAGCCCTAGAGGCAGCATTGCCCCGCCACGTAACAACCTCGCAGCAGATTTCACAAGGAGTCCACGAGGCAGCTTAACACTAACGTTTCAAGAACCTCTCGTTAGCGAACGTCGATCGAGTGCGGATAATCCTTCCGGTAAGTAGTTCGTTTTAATGCTTAATCAATTCAATCGGAAACGTTTCAATTTCTAAAGTAACCTTTTTAATAAGATTAAACCTCTCAGCAAAAAACTGAAGACTTTTAATAAATTTAACGAAGCAGACTAAGCGAATTGAGCACAATTAATTATCTGTTCAAGGATCACGTTGTCGAAGTACATCGCCTTATCGGTCTTCTTCGAGAGGTGTGATTAACCAGGGATATAATAGTAATGTGTCGGGATACTCCGAGGGCGGATCCAGACGTGCTAGTAGCTCGGTTAGCCAGGTAACATAAAAAAAGTCTAATATTTTCTGCTATATTTAGCGCTCACGTTTAAGCTGTACATCGCTGCTTCTATTTCAAGGGCTTTTTAAATATCGAAATATGCTCTGCATTTCAATTATTTTCTATTATTATTATTTTGTCTTAACTATTTTTCAAGTAAACTTTCTGAAATCTAAGCAAAACTAGAATTAATTTATTAGTTTGAGACTTGCTCGGAGCTTACAGTGCTTTAAACACCCCAACTTTTTGTAGGGTTACCACTCCTTTGTAATGAAACATGGCAGAATATGTCTTTCAAATATAAAATTGATGTCATTAGTCATTTAGATGCTTGTAGATTTTGATAAAAGTAAGACACTTGGGTTTTTATGTCTCAAAATTGATGTCTTTTATAAGAACATACCAATCTGAGGATTGCATCCAACGCCTTTGTACACGAAGACCATTAATAATTTCTGAATTATTATCAAGAACTTCAATTTGTCTTCCGGTTTGCTTGATTTTTAATTTTCTCTTATCGATTTAGTCCGCAAAAATAATTAACTTGATAAATATTTGATATATCATCCGATATAACTTCTTCCATGATTAACTTGACAAAAAAATTGAAAGCTATTAAATTACAACTTATAAAAATAAGCCAAAGAAAATCACTCCAATGTTTAACTATATTTTTTTAATGTTCAACATTAAATTAAACTGAAGTGTAAGTAATAGTGGATGTCTTGCAAAATTCACTTGAATTCAAATTTATTTGAAATAAAGAAATGGAACATACTAAAAGCTAAAGGTTATTTTTAAAAGCTTCGCCTTTTAAGCCAAGACAGATATTACCAACTTTGTCAAAAGCTAAAACGAATTTTTAATCCAATCGATACCATTACAAAAATGTGTTTTAAATTATCACTCAAAAATTTATCTGAAATGATTTATTATTAGCGTCAAATTTTGCCACCACGCGATAGCTAGCTTTGTTATTTAAAACACAGTTCTCGAGAGCTTGGTCAAAATCATCGTAGGTAGTAGTCAAGAGGAAAACATAAAGATTAGCGCGATTCGGCAATTACTTCTTCTTTATCAGGTTCCATCAATCGATTTTCGTTCAACGGATCGATCTAATAGATATTTTAGAAAATGGAGTAAAAACTCTTGACAAAAACAACATGTAATACCTTTTCATCATTCATTTACACAGCATAGTCTTTAAACACGCAATTCAAAGTTGACTGAAGTATTACAATCTTCATCGTTCAACTTTTTCGTTCGGTGGCTCACATTTTCCGTAAAATGTAAGACTCACCAGTATTGCTACTTTGATATGATTGATGAGTTTTTAATAATTTGTTAGCTTTCGCTTTTTCGATATAATACAGTTGTTGAATAAGTGTATGTACACGCATACAATATTATGGTATATGAAGTACTCTGAAATTCCGATTCGTTTCAGCATTTTATGCATCCGTGCATATCCATTGATGCATTGTGCATCCAACTAAGTGACATGTAAAATCACTTCAGCTCTAGTAATTTATACATTTAAATTTAAATTTACAAAAATAACTAGGTATACTGAAATGTTAAAATAAATTTATTTTTGCTCTCACAATGAGTTTAAATAAATTGAATAATATGAAATTAAATTTGAATGTGTTTCACCTTATGGTTAAATTTAATTAATTTTAACAATTTGGTTTGGTAAGTTTTACACAACTTCTGCAGATTATTTGACGAATTTGTGTAATTTGGTAATTTATTTTAAATAATTAATGATTGTAGTCTGATAGTGTAGTGTTAAGTAGTAATGTATGTAGGTAGTAATGCATGTAGGCAGTAACCCAAATTTCTCGTCACGTAGCTAGCTAAGAAGCATAGTCTCAATTTGCCTTTGGGCTTGACATCCTAGATACTGGAAATATATTATTTTATCAATACAATTTTAATGTTACATTATTGGCCTCTGGGATAATCCAGATTTGTGTGAACCCCATTTTGTATTCAGATAAGACTAATTTTATTTTCTTACACCAAAGATTGAGGTTGTCCGTATTTTTTTGTAGCCTGACCCTTAGTTCTGCCCTGTAGGAATCCGTCAGTGTCACCCAGATGCCATATGCATAAGCATCAGCTCGAGTTCCTACTTCTTAGGGGCGAGTTCCAAAGAGTTGACCTTAGAACCGATCCTTGGGGACACCCTTTTTTGTATGTTTTCTTGACGCTCTGCCTGATTCCTGCCACAAAAGTATGCCTGTATTTATTCCAGAATTAAACGTGTAATCGTGTAATTTTGGAAAGAAGGTATTTAAATATTTTAATATTTATTTCGTATTTGTGTGTATTATTTTGACAAGTAATATTAGCAAACGTCAGTTTCGTCGATTTAAAGCACAGCGAATTTACTTTGAACACCGGCGTTAAAAAAATTACTTTCCGCACTAGTGCGTAAAAGTGACTCATTACGTAACTCAAATTAGTGTTGAAAACAAGCTATTACGTAACGGAAATAAAAAAACGGACATTTTTGAAAAAGTAATTAATTTTGAATAATATAATAAAGCTTTGATATTAATTTGAGTTTTGAGTAGTAATATTTTAACCATTAATTTGTTTTTCTCATTAGCTGTTTCGCAATAATAATTTTGTACCTAATACACAACATGTTTAATATATTATTGAATAGTTCCGCAATCGGATCAATTAAGTTTCATCCCACATGTTGCAAGCAATTAATTGACCATATAATAATAAATCATGCGGAAAATATTAATAATCCCGTGTTTGCATTTAAATTTTATAACGATAGTTCGGTTACTTAATATGCAAAATATAAATTTGAAAATCGTTTTCCCCGTCAATTAATTTTGCAGTTTCAAGCAACTTCAAACTTCAGATAACTAAATAAAATTAATGACAGAAATCGAACTTTCAAGAATTAATAAGATTTTCATTACTTTTATGACATAAATTTTGTTGCCTACAAAGTTCACGTAATACACTTAAGAGGATTTGCTATAATATGCTAAACTGATCATCAAATAATATTATTTGTTAATCATGTGAACGTGCAAACTCTAGACATCACATATACAATTTATAGGCGGAAATAGTATATTACAATACAAGTGCGGAAAGTGCTGAATAAGGAAATTCTATAAGTTCTATAAGCAACTAGCGATCACACCAAGCCACTTCTGGGGTTGTCAACCGCGGATAATAAAATAAGGAAATGTCTTCCACAGATAAAATTAACGATAATTTGTACTAAAAAATACATTAGGGCCTTTATATCTGGGTTATTTATTTACGACTAAACGTACAAGTGCTTTTGCCCTAAATTTTTGCTACAAGCCATCATTCACAGTTTCTATTGCTTTCTTACACTGTAATTGCGTCTGGCAGCGAAGTTTCTTCCGATATCTTAAACTTCTTTGTTATACTGAAATTGGTAGTTACTAGAATTTTAGCTTCCTTACGAAACCGCTCTTAAAGCTGCACATCTGCAGTTTTCAGATTACTTTAAAGCACTTATTCTTATCAATCCGAAAATCATGTTCTACTGATAAATACTTGTCTATCTCTTAAAATTTTTGTTTAAATTTTCCTTTATTTGCATTTAGATGGCTTCAAATTCTGATATGCTTAATTAATAGTTTTGAAAGTTCTGACATTAATTTGAACGTGGCTGACAAATTTGCTGAAACTTATTCGCCTATTATTTAAAATTAGTTAATTTGAAGCAGCGGTGTGATATTTGACCCGTGACTGACAGGTGGGCCTGCCGCAGGTGTCAGGAGACGAACAGCGACGTCTGTGTTCCGACCAGAAGTATGGAATTGGAGAGCAAGGACTTGGTCTTGGAATATCGTTGACCACTTATGGATCGGTGGCTTATCAATTGAAAGACGCCAACTTGGAAGCAACCAGCACTTGTGATTTTGTTTGTAAAGCTATTACGATTGTTAATAGAACAGGTAAACTTTATCTATTTTTCCTCCATTAATTGCTACAAATTTTCTAATTGCTTATTGTCTGATGTGCTGCTTCTTACAAAGCTGATCATTAAAAAAAACTTTTGGTTTATAGTTGTGGTTACTATCGTCCTCATCTGTTTGTCTACCTTACCATTGTTAATGCTTATCATGGGTAAGTGCCTTAGCGTGACTTATCGACTGCGTGCTACATGCAAACGAATTTTTACTATTTATTGTACGCTTGTGTTTAATGCTACCGCACGTTCTACTTAACCAGATATCTTTTTAGCTCAAATAATTTAAAATATTAATTTTATGCTTTTAAATAATAATACGAGCTACGCCGTTAAAATGCTGTTCGCACGTTAGGCAACCGGTATTCATAGCAACTTTTTTAAAGAATTATGCGTTGCCACACAACACCACGTGATAGACCAGCTTTATTTTAACCATCTTTTAAGACGTTTTAATTAACAAAATTACTTTCTAATTTTCCGAACTTTGTGCCAGTTTAACCTTATTTTATATCACCAAACTTTTGCTATGTCTTTAATGCGTACAAAAGATAAACATTAAAATTATGTAAACAAACTTTACAACTTTTAACGTCTTGAAGGCGTTAATAAAGTTAAGCTTTTCCTATTGGAGTAAATAAAATGAAAATAATAATATCACGTAAGACGCCGAATTAACTTAGGTATGCCATTTATCAAAACTCTTGATAAATTATGAAAGTATTGATTTTGATATCAGTCTTGACTTAGCATTGTAGATTATTTGAGAGCTTTTCGTCACGTAGCGGTTTAACGAAATTCCTGTAATTACGAGGTCTTTAAATCTAAATTACCGATTAAACATAGGGTACTTGAAAGTTCTTTGTTAATTTTCGCAAGATAAGCATCGCAGAATTAGAGGTTCGGTACGGGCGTCATATTTGCAATAAAATATAGGTTTTCAATTCTGGAGTATATAAAATTGATTGAGTGTATCCTCGATTTAGGTATTCAATTTCTACGGGATTGTCCAAGAGAGCCACACATACCTGTTTATATGGTGGTAGGTGGCAGTATAGGCTGTATAAAAATGGCTTGGATTTTATGGGACCAGTTACGTATTCGTCGAATAGAAGATGGATCTTTGAATGCGACTTCAATAGGATCCAAAGTCGCATCGTTCGGTCTCACAATATTCCTGATCGCCTGGTTCGCTCTTGGCAACTACTGGATTTTAAGGATCAAATGGCCCGATTACTCTCCGACTCTATTTGAGCCAAATCGATGGTGCCATCGTACATTGTATGTGTTCTCTCTAGTGCATTTGTGCGTAATTTATTCAGTTATAGGGCTGTTCTTTGGCCTTATTATTACTTTGGCGGGCTGCCAATTGTTTGGAAGCCCGTGGCTCGGGCCTACAAGATATAAATAGCAAAACACCCCGAATTACTTTGAACTTTGGGATGTTCCCCGAACGTATTATTAAAATTCAGCTTATACTACTACTTTCTGTTGTGATCATAATTATATTAACGCTTTAAGTGTTGCTACTTCCAAAATATTAATTTATATTATGTACTAGGTAATATAAAATTTACTGTTTATTTGTTAAAAGTATTGGATCAAAAGTCTGCGCTGTGCAACATCTCAGCGTCGTTAGAATACATCAACATTAAGTTGCTGCAGTAAAAATTAAAAAAAAAAAAAAATAGGACGATGTCGGACGTTTACGACGTGGCGCCTAACCGCTTTCCAAACCAGCAAGGCAATTTGCCATGAAAACCCAGCAAAAAATGAAGCGGTCAGCCAAAACCGACGCTGGGTTTCAGCAAAATGATTTGAAATTTAATTCAGCCTTTACTATTTTTGAATGAAAATTTATTTGAAAAAAAAGAAAAAAAAAGAATGCAGTAATTAAATTGTTCGGATATGTGGAATGAATTCTGATTTAAATAAAAAATTTAAAATCTAATTTTGTATGCCATACGTGCGATAATATTGAATTATTTAATTTTGCTAATAGTAAAAATTTGATGAATTTTTCTAAATATTACGATGAATGTTGTAATGTCATCAGCGCTCGCTTTTGATCGATCATATAGATATATATATAAAAAAACAAAAATATCGTACCTGTTTATAAAATTATTAGGAATTAATTAATTAATTATGTTGTATGGTGGTTTCGTACGGAATTTAGAGTAATATAATTAGGAAAAAAATGTCAATTAATGATATAATAATATGGTTTCTATATTTTTTGTAAGATGTAACAAAAATTGTTATTAATTGTGAAGTAGTAAAAGTTTAATAATTGTTTAGGCTTCGTTGACTGTTTACATTAGGAAAATGCTTATCTTTTTAGTTAATTGTTTCAGCGAACAAAATTGATTACATCGAGTAATTTTGATGTTTGCACAAATTTAAAATTGAATGCACAAAAAATATTTATAGCGCAAATTCCGCTAAAGTTTACAACATAATCAAATATTTAAATTAGTTGAAGTATATCATACCCGGTAATTATCCTACTGCTGGTTACTGAAAAGAACGGCTAGGATTATCAAAGTTACAGTTAACAATAGCTTTACGCATATCACACACTCGACCAGTTGTGTAAATTTTACACTCGTGTTTATTATGTCCATTGTAACGCCTGCTGCGAACAGAAGATTGGATTAACTTTTAACCTTTGTTAAAAAACAATATAACACCAGAAATTAATCAAAAATTAGGCTTGAACTGGAGAGCATGCAGAAAACTGAAATTCTATTCATTGTTGATTTAAAAATACGGAAATCGTTCCATCAATTAGCTTTAATGTATCTTAACACATTCATTATTTTAACTAACTATTAAACTATTTACTAATTATTTGCTAATATAAAATTTACCAAAATTCATGACAAATCCCCCTGGAACATCTTAAATCTCGCCAAGGATGCGCGAACCGTGCTTCGGAGCCTACGTCAAACAATAATAACTTCAAAATAAATCAGTTATTAATTACGTAATTTTTAATACTTCAAAAATTGTCACTAAATTAATTTGTAACGCTGGTAATCCTAGATTAATTTATTTTTTCCGCGTATACAAGGACTAAACCGGTTAACTCAAACAAAATGAACAAATCTCTAATGTAGGTAGTGCATAATAAATAAATATAAATTTTAAAATTAATTAGTTTCTGTTTCCTATTGCGGTTGGTGTTATCATTTCATAAATTTGTTTTTGAAATTGAAAATACGTTGTGGAATTGGAAGACTGCATTATAACAACTTTTTAATTAATTTAGAAGTTCATTTGCATTATTTATTTAATTTTCTGCACGTTTACTAATGCAATTTGCAATATTATTGTTTGAGCCATAATATGGAAATTCAAACTTTGTATTTTTATTAAAACAAAAATATTTTTTAATTTCCACCATAGCAAAAGTGCTCTTAAATGTTTGAAATAGATTACTGCAAAACATAACTGAATTAGGGGTTTTAACCCGGTAGGTTACTTCTCCCTACAACAGATGGTGTAAGCTATTGCTGAACAATAACAAGCAAATTAAAAAAGTTTTCGAAATAATTCTCTAAATGAAGATTGCGGTAATTTTAAATTAAATCAGAGAAAATCTCGAATGAATAAAACCAACCAAAAAAAATAATTGAAAGTTATATAAAAACACCAAAAATGGCAGAAAAGGTCAAGAAAAAACCAAAAATATTGGTTTAATTTATAATTTTCCTTTAAACTTCCCTTGTATTTTTTTAATACGAGAGGATTTTAATTTTAGTTTGTGTCAGAAGCATAAAAGTTAATTGCTTAGCTTAACGAAGTTTAAATTATATAAATTTTTAATAATTTTCATGTATGAGTTTTGTGTATAAAGTTTACAAAGTTCCATGCATTTAATTTGCATACAAGAGTACCTATGAGATAATTAAGCGTCTCTTAAATTTAATTTAATAATCGCTAAAAAATTTAAAATACAGGGTTGATTTGGGAACACCAAGTTTGTATTTTAGAGTTGGAATTGTAAAAATTTTACTTTTACTGTAGCAAAATTGTATTTTGAGGTAGCGCAACAATGAAACTAATAGCGTTAAGTACATAACTAGTAATCAAAAATTTTTACGTAATTTTTAGGTAAAATTAATGTCATTAGTTGTGTCTAAATGTCATACATATAATATAAAATCGATAGATTTTAATATTTTTAGTACATAAGCTGTACTTCGACAGCTTACATATGCGCGGTCCAGGCTTTAAAAAAATAGGTAGGTAAAATTTAGAAATAAATTTGCTCTTTTTTTTATTAAGCAAATAATGTAGAAACCAATAAAATTTGTGAGTTTTTTTGGGATTAAACACATCGCCATGTACAAGCACAAAATTTTCCAGAATTAGATTAGAGGGTATCTCGTGGGAACCCCCGTCTATCTGGATGTAGGAGTAAAGTAAGTTAAAAAGTCGAAAAATTAAAACTTGCAAATTTTATAATTTGCTCTGTAAAAAACCAAAGTATCTGCCTATCTTAGTATATAGTTTAGATTATATTATATAAATGTGTAAGTATGTTATTATATAAAAAATGTCGTATATATATAAATAAAGTAAATGTATAATAATTTCTCTATTTAAATCTCGTAGTATACTTCTTAGAGATTTATACATCGAAATATTAAATTTGAATTGCTGTGTATATTAAATAGTGTTTTACAGTACTGTAATAGAAAAATTTTGCCTATGCGTAATGTATAAAGTATAGTAACATATAACACAGATATAGAACAATTATTGAAAATGTAATTATTTACAGTTTTCGTTTATATTTGTTAATACTGTGATAAGTGTGTATATTATATCTACCATGTAAATGATTTCATAATTTATTATATAACCGAATCTTTGACATTATTTGCAGATTCTAATGTATGCTGACTTATATATGATATGTATAAGTTAAATAAAGTGTATGTATTTTAAAATGCTTTTACGTTTTTTACTGCTGTTGAGCTTAGAAAATCGCAGGTAAGTCATTATTTAATATAATTTATAAAAATATAAACTCGAAGTTTCAAAATAATTACGTAACTTATTCGGAGATCAATTTCTCGATACGGTTTCTTGTTAATAAACTTTTACGTAAGCATAATTAATATTGATTAAAATGTACAAACTTGAATCGTTAAGGGATTCACTGATACTTTGATATGATTTCATCAAATACATAGGTACCTACCCATAATGAGGATTTGGGATTTAACTAAATTATAAAGTTGGCATCGAGAACCTGATTTAAGATTTAATCCCGCTCTTGAGTCCGCACCGTTAAAAACACGTTAAAATGTTTAATTAAACTAAATAAATATAAAAATCGGCCAAGTTTTCAAAATTACATTTTTTTACTCAAATAAACTACTGTGCTGTGATGTGAAAGTTTTCGTTACAATTTGTAGGTAATCAGTCAGTCGTAATTAAATTTCTGAGCGCGTTAAGCAAAGTGCTTCGTACGGATTTAGCAGAGTCGACATCAATTAAACCTCATAAGCTTCTTATATTAAATTCTGAACTGTTTATTCTCAATAGCATCCAAAAACTGGATTCTCCAAAGAAAACTTTTCTTAAAAAGTTTTAAGGATACTAAATTTCTAGCACTGAACAAAATAACGAGCACTACTGAAGTTTTGGACGATTTAGTTAGTCGATTAAATTTTTTTTTGCTCGTGTACGTTCAAAACATATTGTTGGATTTTCTGTGAGCAGACGGAATAATTTTAAAATATAAAACGGGTAGTGTCCTGATTTTATTAACTAACTCATCGAGCACGTGCGATGAGGTTCTTAAAACGCTTTCAGCCTGTCGTTAAAGCCGTAAAGCCCGCATAAATACATTATATTTTACGTTCTACTGATGTCCCTTGTCATTTTTAGAGAGAATTAACTTTAAAAACAGTTCAGAAATAAAATTATTGCGCTGCGCTATAAGCGGTCAAACGGAACGCACTCGTTAGCACGCTATTTAACGTTAAATTTGGCATGTTTGCTGATACTTGGCTGAATAATAATATTATTAATAAAACCATTTCAAGCGTTTTAAAATGTTCTTTCAGGGAAAAGATAAAATCTAAAGAAAACAGAATGGAACGCGGCGTCTTCGACAATATTGCGGTAAGTAAGAGTTCGGATTCAGGAACACTGTTTGCATTCGATTGCTTTAGTGCAGGAAGTAATACTTCAAAGTTGACTGGATCTAAGTGGAGGAAACCATAGTTTGATTTCGAAATGTTAAATAAAAAGTTCGAGCGGGTTAAATAACTGTACTGAATAATAGTATATTATGCGACAAGGGAATTTGGTAAGTAGTATAATTTAATATTTTTTTAAAATACTCCAATTTATCGTCTAAAAAAAACTGAAAGAATTTTGGCAAGAAATATAACGAAAATCTGAAGTTAATTAATCCACTAGACCGAGATATACGAAGATGACGCTTTCATTGAATTAATTAATTCAATTAAATACTTAATATTGGATTTGTTTCACTCACGTGGAAAACTTATTAAGTTTACTTTTTAGCTTGTTGCACAGCTTAGCACTCTGCTAATCTTCTCGTTACTAAGCTTTCATAATATGTGGTAAAGACTAATCCCTGACGCAAGTTAGGTAGTATGTTGTAGTCTGAGTACACTACAAATTTACTTCTGTTAGAGCGAATGCAGGTTTGTAAATATACGAATACTCTACGTAGCACTAACTTTTAGCGAATGTTCAAGAGATTAGCATATATTCCTCGAGGGACTTTTTCTTTTCAAAATTTTTATTTTATACTTTGCTTTCCATCCAAAATTAGTTTTTCACTATATTTCACAATCCAGGCGCGGTTTTAGTAAGTCAGTCTCAAATCGCAGCTGAAAAACTTTCGAATAATCCTGATTTCCTTGTCCGTTAGGATAATGATCGAAAGCTTTTAAATAAGCTATTCCTTTTAATGATGTCCTTTCCATTAACTATTAATGTGATTGTCATAATAAAAACTTTCAAATCAAATTACACGCGTACATCAGATATGAAATTATAAATATTTGTATGAGACATAATTGTTCAATTAAAAACTAAGCACGTGCTTACAGTGTGCAGTATCCCTCATTAGATTAGCATCGTCCTTTATTGTTAATAGTCCGAATTACTACTTACTGTGTTGCTGACAGCTGATGCCCGGAGGTATTAACTTGCGCTTACCGAATAGTGCAAAGTTTATATTTTAATTTAGCAAGTGTACACTTAGCCTTACTTAGGTTGGTAGTGAAATTGTCACCATTCGAACGTAATTTGAAATTAATTATTAATAGACATCACTAGATTAAGATAATTATTTACAATTCAAGTGAAATTATTAACGGGTTTAATTACAAACTAAGTTTAAAAATAAATCACGTTAACATATTATTCCCGAAGCATGGAAAAGTTTCTCGAAACTTGGTAGACTTCTTGCCATTCTGCTTTGATAAAAGTTTTTGTAAGAAAGTAAGATTTGTTTTTTCGTTATTGAAAAATTTCAATTTTGTCAGGAATTGTATTTGAAAATACCAAATCGAAGGGTTGTTGGAGAAGCTTTCTACAAAACGCTGTTAAGATTTATCGATTATTTTATTACTTAGTTATTTATGAAAATTTTGGTAAACTGGTTTATTTTTAAAATTTACTTTACATTTTTATAAAAACTGTAATTGGGCACTTGGCGCTTTAATTCCGATAAAAATAATGTGAGAAGTAAACAAATCGATTATAATTAATTTTTGTTTATTCTTTTTCGCCCACGATTTTCCACTTAATTTGCATCGAAATTTGTTTATTTCTCGATTCTTCGCTAAGCAAAATAAAGTAATTTTTCATTAAATTTACGTCAAGCTGCTCTTTGCTTTGCAATTTCGTTATACTTGGTGGGTTTTGTGTGTAAAATATTGCGTGTAACTATACAACTGTTAACAATCGAATGTGTGAAATAACTTTTAAAGCAAACCAAGAGGGCTCTTGAGATATAAGAGTTTTACACGTTAACTGAAACGACCCTTCCCACCGTGAAAATGGCTCTAAGTTCTGATGGATGGTAGAAGTTTTTCAGATACTACCCCAAGTGCTATAAGTGAATTAGCTACGGTACGGATCTCTACCCGATGGAGTATCTGCCAACTTTGCATCACTTTAAGTGGTAAGTACTTTTTTCAACTTGGCGAAGTAAATTTTTTTCTCAAAATAAAAATCCGTTAAAATAAAATGTATTTGAAAAAGTAAAAAATGGGCTTATTATTCGGTTACACCTTTGTTTACAAACGTAAACCCAGCGATTACTAAGTTTTCTCATAACAAAGTTTGATAACGTCTACGTTATGTTGCATTAATCCTTGTTTGCTAATATTTCATAGACGACTTGCAAACACTATAAGGGTAAAGCTGTAGGGGCCAAACGTTTTAAATATTACCGCTTCAAGGCAAATATATGAATTTCATTGTTAAAATTATTTATATCCTGTTTTATATGTTTGCATTAAGAATTAACTACCTTTTGTAATTTGTTTCAAAATACAACTTTATTTAGGTACTACGGGGAACATTTAAGCGCGTTTTATTGCTTACTTCAATACATAAGTAAACAAATTTGTTTTATATCATGAATACAATAATATATATTTCGTATTATTATAACTGCCATAACCATTTTTATATCTTCCATTTTTCAGGTATATTTATCGTAAGCTAATGATTATATTTAGCTTTAGCTATTTTTTAGCTATCCGGCCAATAATCCCAAAATTAGACAAACAACAGAAATTAATTTTTGTGTATCTGATGACTAAAGACCGGATTTTAAGCATTTTTGCTTATTATCAATTTTAAAAGCAGCTCTTTGAAATTTGAGATCTGGACGAATTACATAAAAAGATGTATTTTAACGTAAAGTTTTTCATGCTTTTTTTGCTTTTTTTGCGATTTTTCGCTTATTTTCTACTTTTGTGCTTATTTTGAACTTATTTTCGAGTTTAAATTTAACTTTGACTTAAAATTAATTTTTTTGGCCTTCAGCAGCAATGTTTGGCTTTTTTGTTTTTACTCATATGCTTATTATTTTATATTAGTGCTTATTTAGGACTTATTTTATTCTTGATAACTACTTATAGGGTATGTTTATGTTTATTCTTCTAGCTGCGATGTTATGAGCTAGCTGTGAAGCGCTAAAAGCCGCGATACTAGCGAAGCAGAGAAAAGCAAAACGTTGAAATATTATGTGACTGCTTTATGTTGAACCAGGGCGCAAGGCAATATTAATTCATAGAACAGCAATTACAGCTAAGAAATTTCTCCGCTCTTATCACTTATCATAGCGCCAACATAAACGTACCCTAAAATATGATTTTTCTACCTGCTCTATTTTAACTGCATTAAATAGATTTTATTAAACTGATTTCAGTCAGCTTTTCCGTTTTGTTTATCTAGCATTGCCAGATACACCTTTTTTGCATTAAACTAAAAATAAACGGTGAACGCAATAATTTGGATCAAAATCATATAGTTTTTTTTAAAGAACATTGAAAATCAAAAACTTTAAAAATAAACGAGCCCATATGTACATCTCTCGCAATGTTATAAACATTTTAATAAAAATAAAAAAAAATTTTTTCTTGACTAAAAAATCAAGAACGAGTATTACAACGGTCCCAGAAACATATTTTGAGAAAAATTGAAAGGGGTCACCTAAAAAAGTGTCCGATTAAATAATAGGTACAAAAGTGCTTGGTTTATTTCTTTCGAATTATTCCGTCTAAGCTGCCATGCTTTGCTTTTTTTGTTTTAATTATTAACTTTTTCATAACTTTTTTTGACATAATTCGAACTTATTTTTGCAAAATAGCGTGCTTTTTTAAGCACTTATTTTTCAAAAAGTCGTGCTTATTTATCCGGTCTCTACTGATGACCCAAAGAAAGTCTGAATTGAAACTTCTTTGTTTCCTTTTTGCTCTAACGAACGAATCTATTTTGCGCTATAGGACACAAGCAAAAAGGCTACAAAAAAGTTTCAGTTCAAACTCCATTTTTATAGTTCGAGTATTTATTCATTACAAACAACGACTTGAAATATTTCCAAAACATTATATTATCTTTGAAGAACAACTAAAAATTCCAAAATAAATTTGAACGTAATGAAAAACAATTTATAAAATCATACAGTAGCGGTCATAGAAATGTTCTCATTAAACAGTACTTTATATCCACCTTCGACAAATTAATTGGATACACTACTACAAACCAAAATATGTAAATAATAATTAACTCATGAAAGCAAATTTTAATTTGATACAAAACAACGCTGAAAATAATTGAGAGAATTCGAATTATTGTAATGGTAATGCAAATGCTTAAAATAATTAGTAGATTAAAATGTAAATATTTTTAAAACATTTTAATTTAACTGAACAAAAAAATAATCTAATGCAATTTTGAAAGACAAAAAAGAATTAACAAACCTAAAACTTAGACAAAACCAGTCTTAATCGGTGCTTTTCAGAATGCAAACTTAATTTAAACGTAATTAATTCGTACCGTACCAACTTGTTTAGTCCTTTTAATTTAAATAATACAAAGGAAAGCGAAAGTTACGATTTCATTAACATCAATTTAAAATGGTTAATTCAATTATAGGTAATAAATTAAATTTTCGTTGTAAGATTGCAAACAAACAATTTTAATTTGCCGATTGCAGAATAAACTTGAAAAGCTTCCACTTTATTTGCTCTGCGGACAGCTTTTTATTATTGTCCTCGCTGTGCCATCGCGATATTTTAATTTAAATATCTGGAAATAGAAAAGTTTTATAATAAAAGGAAAAACAAATAAATAAATTAAGGAATCGATTTTTTAGCAGACGATGGACTGGTATGATATCTGACTGATAGACCGACGTGGAATCGGGAGATTATCAAGTCGTAAAAAGGAAGTAAACTCAACTAAATTTAAAAATTGTTCAGTTTTCTTTTCGCCTAGTGCTCAGATAATTATTTACAATTTAGGAAAACTCCATCAGCAGGATTTCGTTACTTTTCCACTTGGTTGCATAATAAATAAATTTAAAGTAGTCAGTAATGTGGGAAAGTCGTAAAATTGCCTTCTATACGTTTATACAAGAATGCCTGGATACCTCAACTTGGAAGTGGAGATTACATTCCTGAGATCTGGAACCTGGATCCCAGACTAATTTTGAATATTGGAAGTGTAGGATTTCAAGATTTCCGACGTCTCGATAATTTACGTAGTGATTTTATGTTCTTGCAGATGCACCACGTAATGCTAGATTTTCTAATTTCACAAGAGCATCAGAGAGAAAATGTATTAAAAATTAAGTGATGAAAATGCTGACGTTAGAAAATTAGTTTGCTAAAATTAAACAATATGGCTAGTCAATGTTACGATTCTGCAATGTCAATTCAAATTAACTTGGATAACAACATTACCTCGATTTAAATGTTTAGCCATTGGATTACGAAATTAGATTAATAGTCAATTTTGCATTATTGTTGGAGCCTTTAATCGAATTGAATAAGATTTTTTAAATTAAGTATAAAATAAGCGTAATATAAAATAACAGATTATGACTCAGTGTTCTACTCTCAGAACTCTCAGTGCTCTAGACATTTTGCGTTAGAGAATTTATTATTAAGATAAATATTGAATTTATTAAAAATTACTCTACATTTACGTTGATACCATTAGGATTGAGAAAAGATTCTTCCAATGACAGGTTACAAGGGAATGACTGGTCAGTGCGGCCTTTAGGCTGCACAACCTGAGCAATGTAGTGTCCAATATTCTCCATCAATGTAATATCACATTTTTTATGTTAAAAAATTCTGTATTGTGAAGTTTATTTAAGGTGGGCTAGAAATGAAAGAAAATAATGTTAAAGATTAAGTAAGCAACTTAAACTATCACAGACCGGGGGGTCTGGGGGGTATGGAATACCCTCCAGTCCAACGTAAGCCATGCAGTAATAGAAATTTAAAACAATTTATTTTAATATTTTTTTTTAGTTTGGTTTTGTCCTAAATTTTTAATAAAGGCGCAGTTCTTTTGTTTTATAAGTAAGAGATTTTTTAACTCGAATATTATACGCTAATTCATTATTCGGCTGTTAATCAATAATTTTATGTGTAACTAAGATTAATGAGTAGCAAAGCAGTTGCTCGGTAACTAAAATATTACCAGCATGGAGGAGCTAAAATCAACTTATATCTTTCTCGCGTGATAAAATAAAGAATAACAATTCGCGTGAGACTGTAAAGTTTTTATGTGTAATTAAAAAATATATCCTATTATACTATCTAGTTTAAAATAAGATGCTTATTCGTAATAAAACAGATATATCTACTAATTTGCAACTAGCTTCGTAATTTCAAAATTACACCTTCAGGCCATTAACAGTCAATAGCTTAAAATTATTATAAAATCCATAATGTAGTTAATAGTCAGAACAACATTATTTTTATCGTTTTGTTAATTTTTTATATATATTGCGATGTCCTGGGGTTGGTTTTTCTTAATTTAAGAAAATAAATAAATTAAACTCCCTTAACCCGAATACAGCATCTGTTGAGCTATGAGACTCTTATCCAAAGTAAACTTTAAAGTTCACTTTTCACAATAAATCAAAATCTTACAAATTTCAGTTAATTTTGTTTGCTCAGCTGATTTAATTTTTAAAAACGTAAATTTCAGTAAATGAGAACGATAAAATTACCATTACCAAATTTATTAAAATTATATTGATTCAGACGACCGAATCTATTTCAATTTATGCTGGCTGGATGGATGCTAATGTTCCAGAATTTCTTTTTAGCTGAAATTTGTTGTTCATATAAAATGAGACCTGCATTTTTTCACATTAAAAAATGTCCTGTTGCCCAATAAGGGAATTTTAAAATGAAAACACTGAAAAAAAATTCTGAAAGGATCAAAAATATTACAATTTTTTTTTTTATTTAATATGTTGTTTGAACTTATGTAGCTGCATAAAACAGTGGAAGTGAGCTTTACCCAACCTGCTTGATGTGAAATGGATTTAATCCTGCATATCGTAAACATGAAAGTTGCTAAATGACCCGCAGGTCACAGATTCGTCCTTGCTGGAATAGGTGAATCGCTGGCTGCTACGTGCCATTACAGATTATCACTGCTGTTCCGAAAACAGCTTTGGGTAATGATCCACTTGACTTGCTTTTGAAATAGTTTAGTCCTTCTAAGTGCTCTACGATATCGAAATTATTAATCAATAAAAAGTAGGTATTAATGATTTGGTGTGACAATGCAATTTAATAAATTTGGATCCATTAAAACTCATTATTGCGTTGTAGAAATTAATGTCGTCGCGAGAATTTCTAAAAATATCTAGTACTAATTTGGAATAACGTACCTTTTGAGTTGAAACGCCACTATCGCAGTAGTCATTAATTCATGTTTGCAGATAACGATATTTTTTGGAGCACAACACGCAATCCTTCAATAATACATTCTTTTAATTGCTGCTTTTGGGGAGATTAATTTTTATTTTATTATCTCTGGATTTATATTATACTAAGTGCAGAGGTGGACCATAGAAATTAATGAAAACGGTCGGCAGTTGTAAGAAAAATGGTAATGTCTGCTTCGTGATTTCTTCCTTCTAATAACAATATAGGAAATATTTTATCGTCTCGCCGATTGAAATCAGCGTTATAAAACGAGAATATCGAATTTCTGTTGGAAATAAAACATGGGCAGTTTCCAATCAGGGATAGGCGTTTTCCGACATGGTCAATCCTAGTGGTATCTCTGTGTGTGTCGGGTTCCAAAAATACTTTTATTAGATTACCTAACTTTTCATGTTAGTATCTTTATTCCTTATCGGAAGCCATTTTCGCATGTGGGCCTTCCTATGCGAAGATAAATCTAATACACTTGTTACGAAAATCATTTAGAAGATACCACGACCCGCTTCGTGATATTTATCTGCATGATTAAATCGTGTGAAGGTTCATTTTTAAAATCTGTGAAACTCGAGATTTAGTCTCAAAACGGCAGCTTAGGCCCGCTTTTACAATAGTCAGTTAAGCATGATTTAACTGTGGTTTAACGTTATGCTGGTGTTTATGGGTTTTACAATAGTCAGTTAGTCTAAACCAGCTGATTATACTGGTGTTAATTTATATCAACGTTGGACCATGGGTATAAGTGATTTAATAAGGGGATAAATTGCGTCCAAGTCTGATATGAAATAATTAAAAATTTTAATTTTGTGTAAAAAATTACTGTGATTTAGCCAATGAAAACAGAAGTTCGTCGATTTTCAAAATTAAATTGTGAAGTAACCGTTGGGCCGATTTTATTTATCCTCACCTCATAAGAAAGCAAAAATTTAGCTCTTTTAGAATATTTAATGGATTTCTATCGTACTTTTGAAGGGAAAGCTCCCAAAAGATCGACAGTAACCAGCATTTTTATAAATTCCTTAAATAAACCTGGATTTTGCTTCCGCAACTGCTGTAACAATCCAGCAACTAAGAGCATACTTCCGGTAGCATAAAATCTAAGAGCTAGAAGCAGTTTTAGAAATTGAAGCACTATTGCATTGTTACGATTGGTAAGCGGTTTGATTTCATCCTCCAACTTATGAATAATAAAAATGATAATAAATAATAAAAATGATAATAAATAATAAAATGTGGTTTCGGTCATCCGGAAGTTTCTTATGAATTCTTTTTCCCTAAGTTCCTCCTAGTAATTTCTCTTTGTTTGAAATATTTTAGGGTTACGTAAATGTTCAAATCTAAATGATTTCGGATTCACTATCAAAATCAAAAACATTTACATTTCAATTCATATTAATATTCAAAATTTAAAATGATTTATTATAATTTTACTCTGTCACTGCCAAAATTTCAATATAACCTCTAAAAGTTGTCACTTATTTAGGTATATAACCAGATTCTATGTTACCACCCTACACTTATGCTGATTATAACTATCCATGGGTTAAATTTTGTTTGTAAAAGCGAACACAAACTTTAACACCAGCATAAAATTATACCATAGGTTAGTTATACTCATACTTTAACCAACGATTGTAAAAGCGGGCCTTAGTAAGTCAGCGGTTAACCCTCGTATATTATACCAACCGTTTATTTTATCAAGATCCGCTTTATTTAATTTTTCACGTGTATTGCGCATTTTCGTGTTTCTTAGATGGTGTTAACTACGAGCAGATAAATAAAACGATTTTCCAAACAAGCGTCCTAATTTCTAAAACGTCAGAAACACGATACTCAATATCAGAAATATGTCTTCTCTCGATAGGTTTGCGTTTTCCAGAAAGGAAAATATGAAATCCAAGCTGCCACCTCTTTTATGTGTCGACAAACAAGTTCGTTTGAAATACGTTATGACTTACAACGTTACACACATTATCTTAATTATCTGAAATTATCTGTCATTACAATAGACTTGTTAGTGTTGAATCTGTAAACTACACGACGAAAGCAGCTTTTGTATAGTAGGGTTCTGACCCTAAAGCTTCGGGAGTATGCGTGTGTGTGTGTTTTTATCATGCGCTCATTGCTGTCAGTCCGCATCATCGGTGATGTTTGCCGACTATTATTGCCTTGCTAAATTGTAGTAGTCTCGTCTTTAAAAGCCGCCATTGTACGCACTGGTTGGGTATCTATCACATTATAATGGTTACATTGCATTTGTATTGTATTATTTTGCCCCTTTCTTTAATTTTATTGTTATATTCCATTCCGTTGTGGGAGAGACCGCTCCTCAACGTTGTTTTATTGTTAAACAATGTTCCTCCTTTATTTACTTATTCCATGTTTCGAGCCGTCTTCATTTTTTGTTCAATACCCGATTATAAAGAAAAGAATTGATAGGATTTTATATTCTATCAACACTTCAAGATTTTCACAGCCAAGTAAGCAACGTCGCGACGTCCTCGGTTTTGAAAATTGAAAACTGTCGTATAATAATGATGTAGGATGCTGCAGGAACAAAGGGAATCTTTGCGGTTATTTAAAAACGCTTTTAATTTAATTTGAGTGTTTACGGATCTCACGCCAAAAAAAACTTAAAGCCGGGAGCGACAGTTGAGGTCGTTTAGTCGTCTGTTTTGCGGTGGAACAAATGCGTAATCCAATAATCCAATTTAAACCGCAAAACGTATCCGGAACTTTCAATACCATTTTTTAATATCATTCAATCACTTATTTACTTTCCTCCTACAATTTACTTTTATTGATCGCACCAAGTTTTAAACAACCAATTTCATCTACCTAGGTCAATATTGTTTGCAAATTCCGAAAGTTTCGTACATTAATTTAACTAATTTAATCAAACTGAAAGTTCCTTAATTAGATCCACCGTAAATCTCTAAAGTTGTTTTAGAAACTGCCAATACCAATATTTTAAATAATCATTTCCGTTGATTTTTGAAATTAAAATAAATTTAAAATAAAAAATTTAGGAGAAACCGATTTTTAAGATAAAACCCATTCTGTTGACGGTACGTGTGCTCGACTTAAATAAATGCAACCGTGTGTTTTAGTGGGCGGAGCCAACCACATTTTAACATGTTAACATCCTATTATAATTTTTCCAGTAAAATTATTGAATTAAATATTGCAATATTCCAAAATACGGAGTTTTGGGGTTGATTAATGGGTAGAATTATTTTAGTCTAGGTTCTAGTGTATCCTTCGTCCAATTAAACGTGTAGCGGATGTTATGATGGACATTATATATTTTGAAGATTCTTCATTAGTTTTCCAACGAAGCGATGCCAACATAATTATGGAAGTTTTAAATTTCCAATCAAACTGTTACGTTGAGCTTAATCCAGTGTAGGGTTTATGAATGACGTTAATCCTCTAAACAATTAAAACTATCTAAATGATCGACCTGGTGGTGAATTATACCTATCAAATATAGCCAGTAACTAATAACCACTGAAGGATTAGTTTATAAATTACTAAATCTTAACCATTGTTTTAAAACGCCTAAATATGGCTATCCTTATTCCAACACTGTTGGTCTAACCTTTTTGTTATCGTTTTACCACGTACGAATTCTATAAATTAGGTTGTGTGCTTATCTCCTTAATAAAAGAATGAACATTGCAATATCGTAAATTATGGATTTACGATCAGCAAAATTTACTATTAAAGATTCCAGTTAGTTTGCAGGTTAGTTTAGCGTCCAGCGCATTTTTTAAATATTCCGCCCTTGCAAAATTACCAAATATTCAAATTATCGAATTTCGTGGAGGCTTTTACACAGAAACACGAATCTGTTTAATTGTATCCAGGTTATTAATGGACTGACTGCGATTTGTTTTCACACAACCCTTCTGTTTCTGAAAAGCTTTCATTCCACGCATAAATCCCAGCTCTTCCGGTGAAGTTTATGAAACGTGTTTCATAACACAAGTTATTGGTAATGCACTTCCTCGATTTCATTCTCTTTTTGTGGTAAAATCATTAAAAATGTTAAATATAAGATGCCATTACTATCGGTAGTAAAAGTAACGTTAATTATATTTATTAATTACTTCTGTCAACCATGCTCTCGAGAACTGCATTTTGAGTAACAAAGCTAGCTGACGCGTAAAGTCCATTTGCAGTGAAGCAAGGCAGGATGAACAGTTTTCAACAAAATTGGGAGTGAATTATATTTTGCGAATCGACAATTAATTTTTATTGTCTTGTATAAAATTCAATTATTTTTTATTGCTAAAAAAATATTCGAAAATCCAATTACAAATTAAATTGTTATTTGACAATATTTATTTTACAATAAATCAAACACATTTTGTAATCTCGATAGACTTCCAGTAAAAATAAAATATTTTATCTACCCTTGCTGTTAAAGAGCCACTTTTTCTACTATTTTGAGTGGCGTAAAGAGCTCTTTAACTTATTTTGTTTATTATATTATTAAAATAACTATTAAAATTTTTCAGGATGTATTTGTTTCCGTAAGATGTAGAATTCTGAAAGCTGAAAGTTCTTTTTATTTAATGCTTATTTAGAGATGTCCACAACTTGAATTCATGAGGAATTTTGGGATAATGAAAACCTTTCAAGAAAAATTTGTCTAGATTTTATTTGTTCGGACAGTTTTCTGGGTTCGCTTCCTTTTATTGTCAGTGCAATATTTCCAGAAATACTTTATCAAACAAATTAAAAGTGGCAAAAATCTCAATTACCTATTTTTTCAAATTCTTTTGCTCGTTTTTGTAGATACTCAAAGATCTCTTAACAGGAAAAGTTGGGAAAATTTATAATATGAACTTGATAGGGCAATATTATTCGTAGTGTTGAAGTAACGATTTACTTGATAACTAAGAAAGTTTTAAAATTATAATATGAAACGCTTAATAGCACCTACAAGACTTTTAATTAATTAGCTACGGCAGCCTTTGAATATAACATTTCAGGAATTTCAAGTTCATTATGGACTGCTTGTAAAATGATCTAAATAATCTTATCGTTTTTTATGTTATCCGGGGTTATTAGAAAATATAAATCAAGAATTTTCAGATAGTTCAATAGTATATTATGTAACAAGGACGTAAAGTAGCTTGAGCTTCTGTTATGACCAGACGTCTGCAAAAATATGCATTGAAAATGCAGATATAAAATATATTAGTTTAGTTGGAATAAAACACAGTTTTATACAGCCCTGTGTATTTTTATCACAAATAATAAATAATATCGGCTGAACAAGGTCTGCTATAAATAAAATATTAATAGAGCTTTTATAGTGAGAGATAAAATTGGAAATTTGTTGTGGTATAATGAAATCCCTATTCATTAATTTGCTTTTATATTATAAAGTTTACAACGGGGAAGTTCAAACAAATTATAAATATAAAGTGATAACTACAAAGTGTGACTACAAAAAATATTGCGTTGAAGTTTTATTATCACTTATGATCTCCCAACAAAGGGTTACTTTACAACTTCTACTTCGAGTCCAACCACCGATTGTAATGTTAAGTTGAAGTTTACAAGGGAGAATAAAATGGTCTGGCTTGTCAGCAGAATTTTAAAATTAGACGTAAAAAGATAAGATGTAACGGATTCACCCCTTTCCTTAGAAAGGAGCTACTGGGTGACATTGTCGAGAATTTTTATTGGCCATAGAAATTTTTTAACTGCAAAAATACACTAAAAGCAAATCTAGATAATAAATATTTCAATAGGCTGGCTTGGAACTTGCTCGGAGATATTAATTTTCAGCTTATCTCTTCAGTTATTATTATCAAAATTCGTATCGATTTTACCCTCTAGACACCGCCAGCAAATTTTCCAATATTAAAACATCTGAAATTTATTTAATTTGTCAAATTTTATTCAATTAAACGCTCTTGTAAAATTTAATTTCGGCAAAAACACTGAACCATTAAATATTTAAAGGACGTTCAATTTCTTGAACTTTAAAGTTGGATAAAAAAAGCTTACTTTATCTTAGTGTTGGTAATTTTCCCAACGAAAGTGAACGTTTTGTAGCCATCAGTGGAGAAGTGCGGTTAGCCTGCAACTTCCTGATTGGCCAAATTAGTTTAGAAAGTCGTTGCTTTAAGTAATGCAGACATTAGATTTGATCACGAATTTATTAAGCTTGGGTTACACAAAAACTTGTTTCCACAAAAAAGTAATATAAGAAAACAGAAAAGAAGTGCTTTGATTGTTTGATTATTATGCGCGTTCACGACGACAAAATTTGCTTTGCAATTAACAGCTTACAAATATAATTTTGTAAAATTGGGTAGCAAATTTATATTTCTTGAAATGGAACAATAGCTGGAACTTTTGTTTGTTTTATATGAACCAGCCCCGGTCTTATTAAAAATAGTTATTGAACGTTGAATTTTACATTTAAATAATGAAAACAAGGATTAAGGGAAAATGGAAACTTTGTGTTGGAAAAGTTTAATTTAATGTTCGGTAAAATGCTGACCTAGTGCAAATTGGTTTTGACCAAAACATTGGAAGAAAAAGTAAAGTGAACTTAATGGGCGTCTCATTTCAATGTGGTTTCGTTTTTTTTAATATCTTTTGATCTTGGAGTATTCGCATTTTATTTCTTGTTTACTTTCACTTTCTTATCATTCTAGTGCTTCTCTGCATACGCCTGGTTCTTTGAGTTACGAAATAAAAGTAATTGAGTTTATCCACCTATTATAGCTATCTCTCTCAGTTAGGTTAGAATATTTTTACTTCTTGATTACTAACCTCACTTATAATTATTTTGTAGAAAATCGAGCCCCCCGGCTCGATTCCTTCTATGTGTGTGTATACATTACACGCAGTAGGTAAACCCAATTATAACAACTAAATGATGTATACAATATACACAGTACATTATTATACCATAGTATGTACGAAGTAGTATCGATTACAATACATGAACAATTGACACTTAAAATCATTGTAGCCTGCCGTTTATAAGACCGCAGTTTTTAACAAACATTGGCTGCGTTTGAAGGCTTCGTTATATCGAACAATGTATTGTGATTTTATAATTGTGTTTAAAGTGAAACCCTCCAGAGACTAACAGTGTGCCTTCGAGTCCCCAATAAAATTCAACCAAGTGGAACTCTTTAATAATCGAATTAAATTGTTTACTTACTTTCTCATTTATAATTCCTATTAACTCCAACACACGCATATAACAACTTTTTATTTATTTCGTTGAAATAATAAACAATTGAAAAGTATTAATGAGTTTTTTTCTAGAGTAACTCGTTAACGAGTTCCAGAGTGACTTGCCATATCTGCCTAATATAATTGAATATTATGATACCTAAACTCCACCAACGGGTTTTTCAAATGATATGCAACTTTGTACTTTTTAACAACGCGAAAAAGGTGTTGTCGTTATTATTTTTCAAATTTAAATCAAATTGAATGGCCCTTCGTTATACAATTTACATTTAAATATCATTACTTAACGTTAATGACCGACGTGTACCTTCATTAAGCAAAGGTTAGTTGATTTAAGATCAAATTCACTCCAAATCTGAAAAAAGAAGGTACGATCAGCCTCAAGCAAGTTGTAATTTTGGCCTCTTACTTTTTTGAATTCTCTTCAATCACCATTTTCTTCCACTCAGCTCTATCCTGATAATGGTAAATAGAATATTTTAATATTAATATTATCTAGAAGTAAAAGGGTGCAAGTGTGCAGAATATCATACTTGGGTATCCTAACTTGGAGGTAAAATGAATTTTGGAATATTTTTTTCGCTTTTAATTAACACTAAAACATTAATTCAGGTTTCAAAACTGATCCCTGGAATTTTGAATTTATAGCCATATATTTCAGAACTATTACTGAAAATGCACTTGAATCCTTTTACTTCGAAACCCCTCTGAATTGGTATTCTACATTGAAAGATTGCATTGAATACCTCAAAAAAGTGCACTGGATATTATTTTTTGTATAAAAAGAGGTTCATCTATAAAAAAAATTAATAAAAACAGGAGCTAGAAGATAAAAAAGTAAAAGAAAACAACACGAAACGTTTAAAATAATTCAAAGTGAATTTTTTAGTTAAATTTTAAACTATAGCATTTTATTTTAATTTTCACAGAATAAAAGTGAAACTTGTATGGACTAAGTACCTTGGAATACAGATAAATAACACCAATGGAAGAGGAGAAATTGTGAAGGATAGAGCGGCAACCAAAATTTACTGAAAAATAAAAATGTAATGAATAGCACCAAGATTAAAGTTTATGAGATCTTGGTAAAATCCGTGGTAACAGACGGGTTGAGTTGATCAGTTTAACTAAAGCAGAAGAAGAAAAACTCAATAGGTTTGAGAGAAAAGTGTTGGGGAGGATATTGGGACCTGTAAAGGTGAATGAAGAACAGTAACGAAGAAGAACTAATAGAGAGATAGCAAGTGAGCTGCAGGAAGCTATATAATCAGACATGTTCAGACTCTGAGATTAGGATGGCTGAGACATGTGAAGAGAGCAGATGAGAGAGGAGCCATCTCAAGAGTAATTAAATGAAATCCTGATGTAGACAGATCGAAGGGAAGACCAAGGAAGAGATGAAGGGAGGATGTGATCGAAGATCTGAGATAGTTGGACGTGGATAATTGGAGAGATAGGATATTGCACAGGAGGATGTGGAAAGGATCATGAAATATGCAAAATCTGCTGAAAGCCCTTGAGATGTGAATTGGAGGAAGAAAGTCAAGACGAGGAATTAATCCAACCTCAACAAACTGGATTTGGAAACCTTGAAAAATGTGGCGATATTCCACATTTAATATGTAATACAATAATTGTTTTAATAAATTTCAAATCCTGGGGGCGATAGGGGGATTACAAATTCTGGCTGTAGTACTCTAACTAGGCCCAGAGGTTTTGATGCATATCACCAAAATTCTCGTGGAATTTGAAAGACGACATTAAAATGAAGCGGTTAAACACAGGACTAAATTAAATTTTTATTTAATGTTCGGGTTAGAGCTAGTATTCTACGGCTGTCCCCCTTCAAAGTAGGAAAGAAAACCAATGAATATTCTGAAAGAGCACAATTTTATCTTTCTTATGAGGTGAGGATGAATAAAATCGGCCCAACGGTTACTTCACAATTTAATTTTGAAAATCGACTTTTTGATGTAATTTACCTTCTTGTAAGCTTTAAAAAGCCATTCAATTGCCGGTACGTGTACTCTACTTGGCAATCGTAATTTTGGTGGGGAGAGAGCGTGTTCATCCAAGTGCATGCCGTTGAAGTAATAACATCGTTTTAGTTTCTGCATTTTCGAGTGCATTTGCCAACCGGCGCGGCGTTTGTAACAATTTACACAGGAGTTCGGGCGGTTTTCCCTGCTCCTGATATTGGAAAATCTCGGATCCCAGCTTTCGAGTTTTGTCATTTTTCTTTATCGAGTTCCGTGCCTTCCGGGGGATGTTATTAATGAGTTTAGCGCCTGTCAGAACGGCGCTCGAAGCGAGGCGGAGCCGAGCGAGAGTTGGCGGATACTATTATCCACCACCCAGTGCAAAAATTTCGGTGCAAATCTGTAATTGAAGTTTGCTACCGGCCACGGCCCTCCAAATTTCGAAATAATAAATATCGATTTTTACCCAGGAGTCGGTGAATCCCTAATATGAGTTAGGACTTGATTCAGTGGGTGGGACCATTGCTGTGTAGCCGTGCAGCTGCTAACATTATTTAATAAATGTATTAAAAATGGATTTCGTTAAACATTTGTAATTTTCGAGTTAGGGCCATCTCAGGGATGTTTTGAACAGCAAGAGCTCAGAGAATCACTATAGTAGTTCTGGTCCAATTAACTAGAAATTTTATTTCCAAAATCTCAACTAATTGAGAAAAGCGATTCTTCCAAGACTTTTCAGGGTTGTTGTTCTTGGAAAATTCCGAAGAAAATTGAACTTTTTTGATTTTAATGCATTTCACTGAGAAAATGATTTTCACGTAATCAGTGAATTAAATTACTTTTTCGATAGTTTGATCCTGTATACTAGTAAACTTTTCTAAAACTTCCGTTAATCTTCCAGTTATAACCCAAAGGACATACTATGAACATCATAAATAATACTTAAATGTAAAGTTGAAAGTTCTCATATACATATAGTAGGTAGGTATATATTATAAAGACAAGTTTGTGTAATAGCATTAATAAATTGTTTCCAAAGTTTACATTTAGATGTTACATTTAATTATAAACATGGTGATGTTTAATGAAAATTTGAGAAAGACTTAAAATAAACTTTGTATTTCCACTTAATAAAGCAAGAACCAAACGAAATTAGTAAATTCATGATGTCCTTATGATTAAAAATTAAATATTTTCTAAGCGATTTATTTTTAATGGAACGAAAGAAGGCGTGAATTTCTAGACAGCTGTTAGATTTTCATATTGCTTTTTATTTGATATCAAAAATTGTCGTTAAGTGTGACGTTCGATTTCGTCATGCCTAGACGGGCCAGATAAATGTCAAGCCTTTATTTTTAGAATATTGAGTTCGGATATAGATGCAGGTTAATAGGGTAGATTTTAATAATACTGGACCCCTTTTTGGAACACGATGATTTTGCACGCTCATGCGACAACTTGCATACTTAACACGTTTGGAATTTTAATCTTTAAAACATTATTCTAACCTGTTTTATTACATTGGGGAGATTTTATTTTTCATTAAAACCCTCTCTTATTTGCTTTAGCAATGAATATTATTGCTTTTCTATTATTAACTGTGAAATTTTTTATTGAAATCTTTCATTTTAATTAAAATACAAATGCAATTCTATGCGAGCAATTTATCACTGGAATAATTGATGAGACACCGAGGGAAAGTCGAAGGAAATTTGAGGTTGCCTTTGAATTAATTACATAAAAAATAACTAAATGGTACCCATCTTGATTGATTGCCATTATCCTGAAACACTGGTCCTGGTCGTGTTTTACTTAAGTTTAGCATAATCTTGACAAATAGTTGATTTATCACCAAAAAAATATACTAAAACTGAAGGCTCTCAAATGACAATAGGGAAAACCCAAAAGAAGTTGAAAGACATGCTTACCACAGCAGAAAATTAAGGTTAAAGAATTCACGTAGGTAGCTATACCGAAATCGTTTTTTTAGTAAAAAAAAACCTTTTTGTTGTCTGAATTTTACACACGTACGCATTTAGCTTAATTACCCAATACAAATTATTTTAAATAATTCAGACGACATTGCTCTTCCAGCATTTTGATGTTATAGTCAAACCGTAATCTTGTTTTTAAATTAAAAGTTGTTTAAGATACCGGGGTTCAATTTAAATTAAGTAATTTGGTGTTAATCATTCATAAAAGTGCAAACATTACGTATAATTTCGTTTCGGAATAATTAACAAATTTAGGTATTTTATGAATTCACTTTTAACATTAACGACCCTTTTAATGCAGCCTAAAAAATTGGGCTTGTTTGCTTATTCGAAAGCAGCAAATTATCAGAAGTAATGAATATAAATCGAAAGTTGATTTAGCAGATTTACAAAATTGTGCTTTTCGATCTGTCATGTAAATTTACATCAATTATCCGTCACATCAGACCTGGAGATTTACGAATTTTCCATTTACTTTGTATTTATTATCGGCGGGGACAGTTTGCATATTTGCAGGTTTTTGTCCTGCATCTTTTACATATGTTCACCCTAAAATACGCACCACCCTACAATAATAGATTAATCTACCCCAATATTGCCAATATTGCACCACTTTATTACATCATTAATTACACAAATTATATCTCAAGGGACCTTTGATAGCTACTTACTTTAAAGTTGAAAAATAATTAACGTTCGTTAACTTTGTTTAGTGCTCAAACACATTTGCATCCTAGTTTTTACAAAATTCATAAAATTAATTTTTTTTTTTCTAAAATTGCATTTATTGTTATTCAATTACAATTAGTTAGTTTTACATCCCTCATTTAATGCTGAGTTGTAGTAATTCAACGACGAGTGGAGTAGCACTTAAACGTATGGGAAACTTCAAACATGGACTAAAGGGCTTGGAAGTAGAGTAAGCATATGTCGAACACGCGCCAATAACAAGAACTGCGGGAGATGTCGAATACAGCCACAATTTCAACCAACGTTCTCTTAATGGGGATGATATTATTTGATTTGTTCACCGACATCTTATTTACTTTTTGGATATTAGCTTAGCAATGATAATGAATAAAAACTGATGTTGGTATTTGCATTAGAGTGCAGTGGACGCTTTGTGATCTCAAAATAATTAGGTTACAGAAAGGTAACTTTGAAGAGCTTTGCAACCCTTAAAATTATAAAACTTATATGGTCACATTTTTTATCGCTTCCCATTGTGGGTTTAATTTCAATTAAAAGTTAAAAGTGCTGCTTTTATAGGACACTCTGTAGATACACTGCAGACATAATAAACTTGATCACGTTTTTTTTTCATTGACATAATATTTGGCTTTAAAGAGTGTAATAAAACATAAAGGATGCGATATAAGTATATCAAATTTAAACCCGATTTCCCAACGCAAATTTGAATACGAATAAGAGAAAATTTCTACTTGGGTTTGCCAAATATGCTTCGTTACTTACGGTGTTATAAATCCTTTTTTCAAAATCAACCGATATACCCCTTATAAGATGATATCTTCTCTCATTTATCGCAATTTATCTTTAAAAATACCGTACGCTATTCAAATGCAATACCGGCAACATTTTCAAGTTTCCTGATGCAGAAATATGTCGACATTAATTCAAGTTTATTTGCGCACAAAACAGAAAGCCGAAGTATTGTAAACATAGCAGTTAATAAATAAATAGGGTGCTTCAATATTTTTAAACTAATTTAGTTATTCTTTTAATTCATAAACAAAATTACCCGAAAACAAAATAATAAAAAGAAAATATATAACCTGTATAGTGCAACATTAATGCCTTCGAAATTGGCCCTATGAAAGGCTCTTTCTATGTCGGTAAATGCTCTTAAGGAAATGCAACGAGCAACGTTCGAGGGGTCCCAATGGATTTCTTCGGAATTTATTTCCAATGCAGCAGTGATAAACTAACGCCAAATCACAAATCTCTCTATCGTACAATTTTCTCAACGTTCGCATAAAAAGAAAAGCTGGGCTTATTAATTGACCTAAAGGATTTAGCTGGGGAATCATCACCTGAGTTAATAATAAATATTTTCATTAAATTTTTGAACGAAATTACGCTCCAGTTGTATGTAATTCACTTGCCCAGGTTGTGCGGCCTGAAGGCCGCGCTGTCCCGTCATATCTTCCCAATTATTTTAGGATATCTTAGGTACGTATTTCCATAATATATCATTTTTCAATTTAATGTGTAATTGATTTTCGTCTCATTGTAAATAAGACAAATAAACTGGGCATGCAATTTTGATTAAAGCTGAAAAATGCAAAAAAATCACCCTCTGGTAAATAATTATTTAGCTCTCGGGGGAACCCAATACCTATATTAATGTTAAAGTCTGAAAAGAAATTTGCGTGAAAGCAAAATAAAATAAAAATTGGTGTGATTAATCAAGTAAAACTGAAAACTCAGATAAAACTTTGAACTTGTATTTTTAGCAAAATGAAGTGAAAAGTTTACTTTTTTTTGCAGTGGCCGTGTAACACAAAAGTGGAATAAGAAATAAAGTAAACGAAATAGCTTTTTAAAAATTTAATAGCCCCAAGTTTAAAATGAAATTAAATACGCTTTTACTTTTCGACACAAAATTAAAAGCAATAAGTTTGTTTATCGGTCAATTTTCCAAATATAAATTATTTAATAATTATTGCACTCGAGTTCATCGAGAGGGTAATAATGGACAACAGATAACACTTGGAATACTTTGCTTTGTTGTGATATTATGAATATTGCAATCGCAATCCAGCGTAAAATGCTTTGTAAAGGTGTGCTTCAGGATCATGGGCGGAGATTTTTACTCCATTGACAAAATGTTCTTCAGATATACGAAGCAATTTATCAACGCTTGTCAATTTTGGCTGTCGTTAGAGATGTGGTCGTTATTTTTTCTGAACGATTTTTTTGCTTAATCAAGTTCAAAATTTAATTAGCCCACGGACTTGTTACCTCGAGCAATTAAAACACGTTCTCGATAATATTCCGAAACGGAAAAACAAGTTTTCTGGTAAAAATTTTCTTTTCTTTGTTCGCACATATCTCTAGTTTAAAGTCACGCTAGAACCACAATAACAAAGCAAATCCCAACAACAAGTTAACAACGTGTTTAGTGACAATTGAGAAAGGAACTTCTTTTAAAAAGCAAAATAATACAAAAATGCACCTTTGTTACTATTTTTCCACTTGAGTAAATGAATTTTGCATTGGGGCACTTCATTCATAAGAGCGGCACTTTTACTAAGAAAGTTGAAAATACGCAATATAGAGGAATTTAAGATAATTTTGTATTATGTAGTAAACGTTCAATTTCATTTATGGGACATTTGTAAAGAATCCACTTTTGCTTCATTGACTTTTTAACTTTTATATGCTCACGTGTACGTTTTAAATTTGTCCATTTAAACATATAAATCACCGTTTAGGAATTTTAGTTTGCATTTAAATTTAATTCGATATTCCGATATCGCTACCCCAAAATTATGTTTGTTTTGAGGTAAACGAAAGAGGTGTCGAGAGACGCCCTAAAATTTAATCGAGTTCATTGGTATGTAAATTTTTCGTTATAAAATTACAGAGCTTTTTTGTTCGCGTTAAAAGAGTCAAAACATATACCTGAATAATTCCATTCAACAGGGTGTTTCATCATCGACTGTCGCACAAGCGCGTCAAAATTTTGGTAATTTGTCATGGTTTGTCATTGTCACGAATGTTTTGTGTGTTTAATTCATGATGAATTTTCCACTTCACAATTATCGCCAATTATTTTATTCTAATTTTTCAGTTTGTTAATATTTCTTACAGCTTACAGTTTTTTGCTATTTTTTTTTTAATACAGTGGCCAAGCTGAAACCGCAAGAAATGAAAATAAAATGGAAAAGCTCTGTGATTGAATAAAAATTTAAAGAGGAATTAACTGTTTTTGTTTTAATTTTCAAATTGAAATTAACAAAAAAGATTTTAAAAAACTATCCAAATATGTACAATCAACTGTTGCGGTTAGTTAATATGGGCTTCCATGCAATATCAAGCGTCGCGTGGCGTCATGTCGACGTCGACGTCGGTCGCGTCAGCAGTTGTTTTTATATTATTTCATTAGACTGATCCCTTTTTAATATTTTTGTAAAGAGGTTTATTTGACTTTTTTACATATTTATCTGAAACTGTTTTTAGTTTTAAAAGTCACTTTAATTAAAACTACTTAAAAAATTTGAGCTCACTATTTTCTTACATGTAAATTCCACCGATGGTTGATTACATAAAGGCGGTCAAGGCTATTATTAATCTTTTAAGTAAACAGGAGCGTATTTTAGTGGGCTTTCTTGACATTGGCAAGTCTCGGTCAAATCAGCTTTCGAATTCTGTAATTTTCGAGTTCGGTAACCCTAAGGGGATGTTTTTAGCGAGTTTAGCGCTTGTCAAAACGTCCCAGAAGGCCTGAACGCAGCGAGGTCGTAGTTTTTACAAGCGCAACCATGGCAAATCTCGGATTCCGGCATTCTAAATTCCACCATTTGTGAGTACTACAATTCAGTAATACTTTAAGTTACCAACGGTGGAACTTACATGTCTACCCTCGGCAGCTTAACAGAAAAAGGACTAAAAACTGACCATCGGTGGAACTTACCCTTTAGGTTATTAGAAATAACCGATTGCTTTGAGACGAAATATTATTTAAAAAAATAGACACCCGGAAGAGGAAAAATCTTCAGAAAAACACCACCATCCCCTACTGGGTGGTATTTTTTACCCACTAAAAGCCCCCTACCGATGACGCGGCCTAAATTCATTTGAAGCATTCCATCCCTACCGCATCCGCTTCCAACATCTCAAGTCGAAATTAAATCTGGAATTCTGTCCTTTTGGAACTTTGCTATTTTCCTGTAGAAGAGTACCTATTTCCATTAGGGCATTAATTTAACCTCACACGGTGTTCTTCTTCCCTTTCGGATCATGTCTTCTCTTCTCTCTTGTCCTTTTTTGCATCTTGCCCTATTCGGATGTCACTTCCTGGGTGGGCGCTTGTTCCAATTAAGAGCTTAGTGCTTCATCCTTGTGTGCAGTAGATCTCGATGTCCATTCCGTTCAAGGTATGGCGTCTCATCCTTTTGTTAGTATCTCACTTTTCCATTCTAGTTGTTTTGCACTTATTTTGTTTTTTTCATCTTGTGTTTTTGTGACGTCGCTTTCTGTGGAAACGCCTGTTCTGATTCCGGCTAGCGCTTTATCTTTCTGTGTCTGGTTTCTGTTCATCCGGGTTTCCCGATTTCACCGTACGTTTATGGATGATGGGGACTATTTGGTTAACGAAGGCTCCAAACGACTAATGCTAGATAAACATTATTAGGTGTATTCTACCACACGAGTCACACACACGAGCTGATTAGGAGAACAACGTAAAGCAATATTATATTGCCAACCATAAATGCAACTCAATAAAATGGAAGGAATTATTCCTCAATCATATTCAGATACGGATCTTTATCTCGGGGCCTTCTTCTGGAGTTGGGAGAGACTGCAGTCATCATCTAAGGGCTGTAATCGGCTGAAGCCGCGATAGAAGTCGAAACGCGGTTTGAGTCGACAAAAGGGGAAAGTAAGCCTGGAAATGTGCAAAAGTCTAAGTGATGGTGGCCTCACAGCCGATAGCGCGGAGTACTCAAGATGTACCTAGACGAATGCACCAGGAGATATCAAAGCTTAAGTCAGTAGAGGTATTGTCAAGCTCCTGGCGGTACCTGTAAAAACTTCAGAGGAACGGCCGCTTAAAGACACATTGGTAACCTTAAGGTTACCTTATAATCAAGAGGAACATCATCGTCACATCTGATGACCGCTGTTTGGGTGTCTCCTTAGTCCGACATAAGGGAGTTTCAGAATGAAGCACTGCTGCGAGTCGACCTAACAAGTACCTGTAGAGTCCTTTTATCTTGTTTTAGCTTTTCGCAGGGAGGAGAGCAGGCCTTTGGCAACCCATCCTCCATCCTACCAATTATATGTTCTATGGTTTTTCAGTCCTCTGAGCATTGCAGCATTGTGTCCACTATGTTGCGATCTCGTGCCCAACAGTGCGGTGGTCCTGGCCGTTTTCCATTTCGGGCATTCGAATAGGGTTCTTCTGACGAACCTGTGTTAAAGCATCCGTGGCTGGTGATGAGTCGCCTTGTTCACTGTCCGACCTCGGTATTTTTCCATCTGCCTTGTCACATGTTTTGCGTGGTGTCGACGGTGTTCACCTGCCCGGAGTGGGTTATTGATCTTTCTCCGGCCTGTAGATCTGCATGTGGTATCAAAGCTAATACTAGCGCTGCTTCTCTTGATACTGCCTATAGGCGCGTCTTTGCACCCGGAGGATTCTTTCTCGGTTTCTTCGGATTTGGAGGGCTTCGTGCCAAGCGAGCGAAGCGTAATAACTGATGGAATGCACCACGGCGGACAGCACCCGTTTCTTGGTTGCCTTTGGCCCTCCTATGTTGAGAATCAAGCGTGCGATAGTCGATGTAGATGCCTCCGCTTTGGCCGCCGTTGACCTGATTGTCCATCCTTACCGGAAACCATGACGGCTTCAGATTTCTCAGGGACCAGCTGTAATGATTGTTACGGCTTCAATTGCCTTGTCTTCAACCGCCTTTGCTTCCCGATCGCAGGCTATCATGATCTGGTCGTGTGCAAATCCTGGCTGTAGAGTTCTGAAATTAATCAGGTGCTTCAGAGGATGGACTGTGGACTATGAAATGCCAGTTTGAAAAAACAAAGAAAATTTCTCTAAGCTGACTCCTGCAACAGGGAATCATTCTATATGACTTACAGGAAAATGAAAGAAAATAGATGGCCTAAACTATCGTATCAATAGTTCCCTCATAGAAAGAAGAAGTGAAGAAAAATTTATGTTTTTGGTAAAGTGATTTGTGCGATTTGTGGGGAGAAAAATTAGTTGATTGGACAACAAAGTTTAATGTATAAAAAGCTCTATTTAATTAATTATATTGATTAACTATATTTTTAGATACAGTTTGCACTACTTTCTAAATTCTCTAATAGTTAAATAATTGGGGTATGATTGTTTCTATATTTATATTTAATTTTGGTTATTTTAAGTATACGGATACATCTAACTCTGAAAACGTTATTAATAATGGAAGATGGGTTGAATTATCTGAATCAACTTATGGTTTCTTTCATAATGGATCTAAATTAATAAAACTTGATGTTTTCTTCGGCCTGTTTAAAAAAACGTTTCGTAATGACCGCATAAATCTTTTTGCCTTAAATAATTAATTATGGCAAATTTTTCAACGGCCATTTTTTTCCAACTACAAACTATTTTATTGTGAATGGTAGCAACAATGAAAAGATAATTGTGAGATATGTCTGTTTTATAATTTAAGTGTCACGATAACGTCATTGTCTCTGATTACTAAAAGGGCTTGAGATTGATTTATTTTATATATAATTCGTCATAGGTAACCATTAAGGGTAGAAATTTGCATATACTCATATGGTAATCAGGATAATCTAACTTGTGGCTGCTGTCAGTTTCTGAACAAGAGAATTTAATGAACTCGAATTAAGTACGTTAACAACTCTCACTATCCTCATTTTCTTAATTAAATTATTTAAAGGTAGCTGGTAATTATTACCTAAGTTTTTCTGGAAATTTTACAATATATTCAAATTTGTTTTATTAACTGTTAGTAATTATAATAAAGTGGCAGGCTAGTTTAAGTTCATTTGATCCAGGTCAGAAATTGCACTTTGATGATATGGCAGCTGTCGAATGCTAATGCTGTATCGGGCGTTTTAACGAAGGGACGACGCCGTCGACACTACCGCATTTTTCCATTGCAATATTTTTTATAGCTTAATGTGACATAAAAAAACGAGTAAATTTATTGTGCCACTTTAAATTATCCCCATCAGTTAGAAAACCTTCAGATTATAAGAACGTGCTTGCAGGGATGGAGTTATTAAATTAGAAACTTTTTCAAACCACTGGCCCATTTCCGTAGGCCATATTTCAATTTTTTTGGTAGCATCGCTTAATAATGTAAATACTAAATAATAAAAAGATGAATGAGCCCGGAAAAATAAACTCGTTGCTTTTGTGAACTTTATAAACTTCAAAATTGCAATCAATTTTTCATCCCAGTTGACTTACTTATTTTTTCGTGACCCACTGCATTTATTTTTCTGTTTCATTTAGTGGAAGGAAAACTTAAAAGTAAATAAACAATAGTTTATCTTCATAAATGGAAAGGCATTTATTCTGGAGCTATTCGTTCTATTTTAATGAAACTTCAAATTAGTACTCGAAATTTCGTTTTCGCTTCATCATCATCATCTAAGAAGGTTCCGTAACGTCGTGAAAAATGTAAAAGCCAAAAAGTCCTATTTTTATTATAAAAGTGTCTCTTGTACCGTAAATTATTAAAGAAGTTGAACTGCTTTGCTTTAAATTGTTTTCGTTTAACAACTGCATGCAGTTTTAAATGTAAAACCGATTATAACACTCCCACAAGTGCACAGTCGAAACTTGCAAGTTCGATGCGAGATCTAAGTGGTGCGGTCGTCTTATAATCGCCAATACAGCATTGTGAGCCGTATTGCAATCTCGTGCCGCTCTTCGAGCGGCACTCGGTTACAATACCGCTCACAAAGCTGTAAGGTACGACAACATCCCAGGACTCGTTATTTATTCATTAGAGAAGGATCCGTAGTCCTTACATCAAAGCGTGAACTATACAGATGAAAATACCGAAAATGAATATTGTATGAATATGTCGCAATTTCTTGAAAAAAGTATTGCGAATATGCCTAAGTTTCTTCGTTTGTTACAATTCCGAGATATGAATTTAAAATGTTGGCCGTTATAAATGCATAATGTAGGTTTCATCGTCCTGGAATTTTTTTTATTGGGTTTTGTTCGTAATAGTTTAGTGTTTTTTACCTGGCTTCAAGTATGCGAAAGAAAATATTTGATGTCGTTTGACAAATTACACTACACGTTCGATTGAGACTTTTAATATTTAATTATATGACTGAGTGATTTCGAAATTAAAAACTAAAGAGTATAATGAAAGTTACACGGTCCTTGTAACGGCTTTGTTTGGGTGCATAAATATTCTATTGAAGGTAATCGTTCACTGACAGGTACTTAAGTGACATATTGTCAAATCGTGAGATCTACGGTTACAAGGGAGTGCGCATTGTGCTTTATTGTATAAAATATTGTGTACTTGTGTTGTGTGTATTTATGATTCAAATTTTATTATCATAATTGCTAAAATTATCCCATAATTCCTCAAGCCATCAAGCCATTGAGAAATATTGAAAAGTGAAATCACTGCCTAAGGGTAGTGGGCAAAAACATGGAATACGGAAGTTATGCCAAAAACAGCTCTTCACTTTTTTTTTCTTTTGACTGAGATACTGCCATATGACCAATGGTAAATTAATGACCCTCACATTTTAGACACAAAATTCGTATATTGTTTAGGAGCTGAAAAAATATGTTAGGGTTAAAAATAATTGTATCATACTTGCACAATAGGACTACAATTTCAAGGACTCTTTAGAATTGGAGTTCAATAAGAGATTGTGAAAATGTACAAAAATCCTACATAGAATTTGTGGTTAGTACCTTGTCAAATGATATCATTATTGTGAATGAAAATCCTTAGCAAAATGTTGGCATGTACTCGATTAACAAACAATGTTTAGGTTACCCCGAAGCGAGGGTTCCCAATTTAAACAGATACAATTTAAAAATTATTTTGTATTGAACTTCCGAGTATAAAAAGTTTATTTTTATTTGAAATGTTGGAGACGTTTTACTTATTTAATTTACCTAATTTTATTTACCCGAAACCTTAAATGTAACATTCATTCTTTTATGTCGTTTATTCTAGTACTTTAGAGAATGAAAGAAGGACATGCAAATATTTGCTCAGGCCGATTCTCAATTTCAATCACAGGGAAGTGGAATGTTTGATATTTTGTCAATGCACAAATTTTAAATATCCTTCAAGTTTCTAAAATGCTTTAAGTTACGTTTAAATTTTTCCTTTTGATTGGTCATGCATATCATGAAGTTTATTAATAGAGGTTTGTGGGTGTTTTGCCAATGTGTGTTTAGGTTTTGTGTTAATTAAGATAAAGCGCTCGTAACAAACAAGTTACGCTCCGTAGATGATTTTAATTATAATATGTGCTTCATGCGTGTACATTTTATTGAAATGTCATATTGAAGGCCTAAACAATATAATATAGATGATCCTGCCCAGCAAGGAGCGAAAAAACTACTATCTATCGCATTGAAAAGTACGCAATGTATTTCCTGGGAAACATTTTTATTAGACTAAAAAACTTATGTGGTGGATCTGCCTTATTTATTTATTACCCTGTATGTACAATTATTGTTATTTCACAGAGGTTAACCTCGGAGCAATTCAGAAACCGCAGCACAAACAATTTGGAACTTACACTCAAGGAACCACACCGAATTTTATCGTTTTGGAAATGAGGAAACCTTGTGAGAGAATCATCCGCATTATTTTATTTTTTTAACAAAAAACACATACAAAATTCATTTTTCTAACTTTGTAAACTTTTTAAAATTAATTATTTTCCTCACGTGTATATTTCTATTCAAGCGGAAACCGACATAATTTTGGTATTCAAACCGTCGGAACTAAAATTAAACTTTAAGTTCTTATTTTTTGTGGTTTTATTGGAATCGTCAGTATTAGAAATATCATAGTGCCGTCGCCGTCGGCATATCTTAAGTTGTTCCCTAACTGAAATACCTTTATCCGTTTAAAGCCTTTTAGTGGAAAATCTGCATAAAAATGGAATAACAATGACGAGATCAAATTTAAATCAGGAAAACTCAGGCAAACCGTGTAAATCATGAAATCTTCCAAAAAAATTTATAACGTAAATTAACTTTTTTTAGCCATTCCTACAAGATGCGCTTTATAATGAAAAATAGGTACCTACGTAAATCTTAAAAAAGCATCGGTCGAGTCTTGTACAAAATTTCATATTAAAGTTCAAAGCTTTCCTATTTTCTCATTTTGAAATTTAAAGCAGCCAATAAAAATATTTAATTTTTACAATAAAATTAAAATTCAAGTGGTTGCTATATCATAAAAGAGCTTTTAGTACATAAATTGAAAAGAACTGCAAGTCATATTGCCACAATTCCATTTCCTGGTCTAAATGCATCGAAGTATAGAATTTCGACAGTTAACTTAAAAAGTTTTCACAAATATCTCTTACACTTTTGTTATGAGTGATTTTTAATTTCGTATGATGTTCGCATTAATTTTGGACAGCCGCATTAATTTGGAAATAGTTTTTGATGGAGATTGCTTTTGAGATTCGGTTCAAATGTCATTCACGCGAGTTCCTTTTATAAAGTCCGTTTTCTCGGTTCCGGTTTGTTGAAAAAGAGCCGAAAGTTCAAACAGAAGAAAATGGATCGAATTTTTTACTACGAAACAGAATTAATTTAATTTTGTGCGAGACGCAAGAAAATATTACAATTTCTTGTAAAATAAAGACTAAAATATATGCTATTACTAAAAATTACATAAATTAATGAATTATTCATACAAAGTTCATTTAATCATGGTTTCGCTTGACTATCGAAAATGGAAATTTGTTTACCACAAATGGCTGGCACATTCTTTTTCTAAAATAAAGAAAAGCGCGGATCTAAATTTTTAATTCGTCATATTTTTATTTATAAAAATTTAGTTACCTAAATAATTGAAAGCACGAGCGGGAAAATTTATGATGCAGCTTACAATGTAAAGCAGCACAGATTGTCAAAACCACCCCCTTAAATATGATGATGTTAGCATAATATTTACGTAATCTTATCTAAAATCAACAAAGTAATTAGACAACTTATATAATAACCGTAATTACTTTGAAAGTGCACATTTCATATGAGACACCAACGGCCTGGTGTGAATTTACCCTCCGTAACCTGATATTTACTATAGAAGTTCAGATGTGTCCCTTTAAATAATAATATAATATAGAGGATTCTATATGGACAAAAATTATTGTAACATAAAAACACATTTATTTCTCCATTCATTTTAAAGGTCGCTTTAACAGCAATTTAAGTTGCTATTAAATCTGTTTATGGGCGAGATAACATCTTGGCTTTGTTAGAAACACAATAAGTGTCGTATGGCACACGACTTCCGAAAATGCAAAAAAAATCAAAGTACTGAGTAATTTTATTGCGTCGATTACTAAATTATTCTCCGTCCAATTTAATTTTATCGGCTATTTTACCTAACTACTGTTTGCGTTATAATATCAAGTATACACGAAGTCCTCTGTTTGGATTGATCCCAGACAAGTGAAGTTTATGTTATCTTATACTTATGTTATCTTACTAAAACATGCACCAGCATGTGCAGACCTAATTTACTTTCTGCATAACACATTTGAGTAATTTTAGTAGCAAATGGAAACGTTCAATTGAAACTTACCTTCGGAAAATTGGGAAATCAAATATTTAGAACGATGAACGTTGCTTTCCACATAAAAAATGTACAACTTCATCCAGCATGAAAAATCTAATTTTATCAATAATTATAATTAATTACCTCTTCTTTGCAATGCTCGAGACGCCACTGCCTAGGTTATCCCTGGTGAGCTTTTTATTTACTTTAAAATGGACAATATTAATTGGCAAGGATTGTAGTCAATCCTGAACTTGGAACTATGTCATCATACAACTTCGAGTTTCAATTTAATTAAATACTACTTACGAAGCTTACGGCTAAAAACAATAAACTAATTATGTAGTACAATACCGTGGTCGGGTATCACTCTGGATTCGCGCCACAGCAATCTACGGATTATCCCGTAATTGTTATTCTATCGCATACGCACACGTGGTTCCAAGTTTTAAATCTTAAATTTTCTAGGTTTATTCTGCTTTTTATACCTCTCCGTTTTCTGTTTTTTTTTTTGAAACTAATAATGGTTGGTCAGAATTGTTTGCGCACACGTGATGACGTAAAATTTAAATGCAACTTTAATGATGGCGAAACAAATAACTGATGAATAATTTTAAATAGTGCAGTGTTCGAAATTTCAATTGCTTTAGTTGAAAGCAATTTTACTCCAGTGCTTAAAAACTTACCAAATTTCTGTGAAACTTCCTATATAAACAGCAGAAACTAATCCCGTTCTGGTTATTCACCCTGCAGAAATGTCTTGATCTCGGAGTTCGCCTCAGTTAAATCCTGAGTTTTTCTAATTAGCTTGAAACTTTAAATTAAATAAAAGCGTTAAAATGAGTCTCGCGAGGAGCGGCGTTTTTCGCTTCGTGATCCTGGATGGATGCCAAAACGCTTAAGGTGGAAAGGTGAAAATTGTTGGCATTTATCACTATAATTTCGCCTGTTTAAAAATATAGACGACAATTTAGTTTCTGAAGGTGGAGTTTCGTTTATATCATTATTTAGTGTGTTTGACCAAATTTGAACCGCAAATGACTCGTTAAATTTTACTAATTTTAATAGTAGAGTACGTGTAACAAATAACCGCAACATTCTGAAAATTATGTCGTAAATGAGCACATTTGTATTCATTTCCATTAAAGTTTGAACAAGCAAGCTGGAATGTTTTCACCTGCTGTAAACGGAGACACAGCGATTACCTTTGTAATTGCTTCGAAGTGATGTTACAATTTTGTGAAATTTAGTCAAATAATTATTTTAAGGATTTTTTCTTGCCAAGCATTTTCGTGTTATATTCGGAACATCTCTGTTTGAAGTTCCATTATTGATGTTTCATTGTCTGAATTCTTTTCTTGAATTGCAAGAGGCACTTGGCGAAGAGCTACTTAACATTTCAGCAAACCGAACGCCGAGATGACGACAATTGAAATTGGAATGTGGTGTGATTATTTCAAATTCTGATTAAATCTTCTTGCTTTCGGCATTTCACTCAACTTATGTAATATTGAAACTTGTCCTTAACCCTTTTACGCTACAATTATACTTGTCATTATAAGAATATTGCCGACAAATTGAATTTGAAAAATTAATTCCAAGTTCAGGTAGCGATAATTTTCATTATAGAATAATTTCATTACATGAAAGACGGATCCATGTGGAAATGTACATAAATTAACGACATCCGCAATGGAAACTTCAATTGAATCTGCAAATCCGTTTTTGATATACCTACAAGTAAATAGAATAAATACATATTTTATGTTTACTATATAATTTAATATTTGTGTGTTTACACAGTTCATGCGCAAAAGGAAATGTTCTTAAAGACGGATACTAACATTAAAACGGATGCAAAAGCTTAATCGAAATCCTTAGAAACTCCCGAACAAGTTCAAGTTTTCAAAGATAATCATAAGCATTCTAACCCAACTGTTGGCATTAAGAAATAGGAGTACAACTTTTTAAATTTTCAGTTTCTTCCTCACTTTAATTAAAAATAACTTGAATTGTAGGAAACTCTTTGATAAAAATTTTATGCAAACCTAACATCCAAGATCGGTAACTTAACCCTCCATATAGAAGAGCCTAATCAAAATCCTTTCGAAATCTTTGTATTCTGAAAGTTTGCAACTTTTTCGCTAGTACTGAAAATATTTCGACAATTATTGGTTTTCTTCTGTGTAATAAGAAGTTGCATTTGCTAACTTTATGCTCGTTCGGTCGGTCATGTAGTTTCTTATTCTCCAGAAACATAAAAACTTACACTATATTGTAAAATTATTTTCCGTTTCAAAACATGCACGTGGATTTGGTGGATAATCAAATATGTCAGATTTGTATTTCAAGCAGATATACAACTTACGGAACAAAATATTTTATTCAATTGGAGGAGTTTTAGATAATTTTTGCATAATTTGAAAAAAGTTAAGGTAATTTTCGTTGCGGTCACATCGTTTCCTTGACGACCGTGAGCTTTCGATGTTTATGTTTGCAGAAAACTAATCGTTACAACACAAAAACAATTTAATATAAAAAATAAAAATATATCTGGTAACGCCGGAAATATCTATCTCCGCGGAAATAAAACTTAACTTGAAAGCAAAATAAGTTCAAAAGTTTTGAAAATTTTAAATGAATAAGAGCAAAATATCAATAACCTGTCGATAAATGACGGAGTTGCGATGGTCCAAGGTTGTATTATTTCATTTCGCCTGAAAACGAAATATTAAAAAAAAAATATTTTAAGTTTGAAGTTATAGGAAATGCTATACATTTCCATCTTATTGAACAATGTACAATTTTGTACTGAAATGTAGGCTTTCCATAAATTCTCTTGTTATAATGTAAAGGTTTTAAAACGAATCGCCAATAAAAATTTTAAGTTTTCGGTCTTCTATTGTTTAAACAGCGCACAACTCTATTGCTGACGTTGTGCGGCCTGAAGGCCGCACTAACCTCCATAATTTCCCAGTATTTTTAGGTTTTAGGTAAGCTAAATTAAATTTATCTATTTTTTTCTTCTAGCTGTATCTACGATCTTATTCGAGCGTAAAATATACAAAAGTTTTTATTATTAATCTTTTTAATGAAAATATTATTGTGACTCCAGTATTTTAGAATAAATAAAATAAACAAGTAGTTCAATGATAATATTTCTAGAAATTCACCTCATCGTATTTTTATATTCTTCTTTCATACCTAACCGCCTTAAATAAAGGATGAAATAAAATTCTGCTTCGTAAGCATAAACAATCCCAAATTAATGTTTCCTATTCGGAAAGTGAAAAGAAGTTTAATTTGTAGGTACTTTTTCCAATTAATTTTGTCTCTAAACAGGCACATTTGGTCCTGCGGATTTACTCCTGAAATTATTTCAAAATTACCATTCTCATTGTCAGGTGCGCATTGTAAAATTATTGACCTTCTTGCAGAAAAAACTAACAAACGAGAGGTGCATTATTTTCTTTGCATTCAGAACGGTCTCGAATTTTTCACACACTTGAGTCAAAAATAAGTTTCATTCATGATATTCATCTACCTGCACAAAGGACATCACCCGCATAATAGATTTACAACTATCACTACTAATACATTTTAAATTTCTTTAGGATTTGTAATTTACCTGATTTCTTTTTGACACCTTGAATGAATCCTCTTTGGTGCCGTACCGCCTTTTACTATTAAACGTTCAACATTTTCGCTCTTTTGTTGCGATTACAATAAATAAAATTTGCGTGTATTGAAGATCCTTGTAAACTTTTACTATGGCAAGAATTTTTATTGTACCTACTACCAAAAACACCCATGTTATTTCAAATTTTTTTAATAAATAGTAAAAATGTACAAAAATAGACTTTGGTATCACATATTACAAAAATTTACAAAATAGAATCTCTAATTAAATTTTATATAAAATATCCTTAATTATCCTAAATATTTATATCAGTGCTGAATAATGCATTTAAAATCACGATCCACTTCATCGTCAGTATGAGTTACATCAATGTCAATGTCCTCGCAAGAAGAAATTGAAGCTTTTGCTTTCCTCGAGCTGGAGCACGTCCTCAAACAACAACACTTTCCGTTTCCTTGGGAATTTACACCAATAGCAGCGGGTAACTCTTCCTTCTTGTATTTGACGCGCCTGTTTTGGAACCAAATTTTCACTTGTTTTTCGGATAATCTCAAGCAGGTGGCGATTTCGATGCGTCTCAATCTTGATAAATACATATTTGCGTTAAATTCACGTTCAAGTTCGAGCAATTGCGTGCTGGTGAAAGCAGTCCTTATGCGCTTGCTGCTAGAATCCTTCAAGTATTCATTAGTTTTCAGTGGAGGTGTTGGTGTCGAGTTTCGGCTTTCAGAGGTGTGGATCGGAGAAACTTGCGGACTGACGTGATTGTGTAATATCGGCGGAGAGTGTCTGGATACCGGTAAGTCTGCGTAACCGTTAGGCGAGGAAGCGCACTTCTTAATGGTCGGAGTTATCCTGGGAAGCGAAGCGATCGGTCGGATTGGAACTTTATGCTGTCCAAAAATTGGATTCATCAAACTATTGTTCAGCTGCAACTGCTGTTGGTGTTGTTGTTGCGCGAGACTTAACGAAAATAAATAACTGCTGATGTAACTTGGCGGATAAGGAAGAGTCGGTCTGATCGCGTCAGGCGTAAAGTTTTTCGGAGTATTGCTTATTAGCGAATCAACTAAAAATGATCGAGACATTATTGCGGAACTCACTAATTCACGAAGATTTACAAGCACCCTACTGATCCCGATAGACTTAAAAATTCGAATTTATATGCCCCCTCTTACCAATACTCTGCAAAATCACCCTGACGGTTTGTTGTCTCATTGTTAAGGACTCCGCCTCGGTCTGCCCAACTAAACCCTATGACCCTGTTCTACAACACCCTAAATCGTCAAGTAAATAAATTACACACTAGCTAATCCCTCTACTACTCAAACATTGGTTCTTATATATTTCATTGTCAATATAGTACTGATACATTGCAAATAAATCCCCAATTTGTTTAGTTTTCCGACGGAAAATTAAGTGAATTAAAAAAAATAATTAAAAAAATTGTTAATGTGAAGGATCGGCGTAAAAAATAAATTTTTCTAATTATTCATATATTCATAATGGCTTATGAAATACAATAAGAGCACAGTTGAATTGTCCTTTCAACATAAGTAATGTTATTATAACGGACGTGTTTAAAAATAATTGCATTTGATGTCAAAGGGTTACAACCCTTTAAGTCAGTATTACCATTGGTCTAATATCAACAAAGCCCTTTAATCATAACTTATTACGGGGAGGAGCTTCGATTTAATATTATAACAGTTTAAGATTTTTTAAATATAGAAGTTTTGCCAAAGTTACTTCCCCAATTGAAAATTTTACCTTCCTTCACACTTGAGTTCAAATTGAATGTTGTGAAATTCTTATTTAATGTTTATTAAAAGCATTTTCTTCCGTTTTCTTGGGTTTCTTGTCATGACAACAAATTCCATTAGTCACCTCTTACTTTCGTTCGTAACCTAATTTGGATTAGTTTTTATTACTTTTTAAATTGACATTATTAAGTATACAACACAATTTCCTTCATTCGATTTTCTCGAATCGCAATAAATTTGATTTTAGAGATCGAACGTGATTTTTCTAATAAAAATTTTTAATTAAGTTGGTTATTAGATTTTCAAATGTTTCCTTATTCGAAATTCTTTTTGTGAAACCTAATGCTATTAATTAAGGGTTGCATTTTTGTAACTAAGGGTATCGAGATAATAAGATCACGTCAGGAACTGAAATATCAAAATAAATCCATCGCGCTGGTGAAAAGAACAAGGTGCAACTTACAGACATACAATGGCCAAACAATATGGGCTTATAATCTTATAAAAATGGGGTAATATGTGTAGAAAATTGCTTTTAAAATGAATATATTACAACACATATTGTTAGAAAATCCGGGATTATAGAAAATGTGTATGTAGAATGTAGAAATCTCTTTTATTCTCGTTTTTACGTCGCACGTTTGCTGTCAAATGCGATTAAGATTAGCGAAAGTGACATTTAATGTAAAATTCCTTATAGATTATCCAATATTGGTTTTATTTGATACATTGAATTGTTATGCTTTGATATACAAATATGCCCCATTACCAAAGCTACAAATTACAGAATTTTAATGAATTGCACAGAATATCAAAAGCAGAAGGTATTTTTCATTGGAATCAATCAAAATTTAATCATTCAAAGGTATCGTGTAGCATTAGACACAAATTAATTAATTTTTATGAACTACGAACCAGACCTTAATATAACCCGACACTTCGATGAATGATATAACAGAATAGAGTAAAATAGGATGTAGTCCTAGTTTCCGATTCATTACGCATTCTGTTTACAATCTATCAATTTAATTTAATCTCGGCATCCATCATTTAATTCAGTATCGATTGTTTACTAATTTTTATATTTACTAAATTTACTGATTACTACAATAATCTAATAAATCTCAGCATTTCTCCTGCCGAGAGTCGGGTGGTCGAGATCAGAATGAACAACGGAGGTTAAATTTTTTTAGAAACCAAAACATTTCCTAGTTTCGTATTTTACCTTTGATAAATATTAATTTAACAATAAATCTGCTTGTGTAGAATACTAAAATCCACTAGCTTACCGGAAGCTTAGCGTGATGACCATCGAAACCCGGATTTTAATGCCCGCGGCATAGTTTTTTTCCAAACATTGCAGATGAAATAAAGTTGTATAATTCTGTTCTGTAAAAGTTGTATAATAATGCAATATTTATTGGAATAATAATTCCAACAAAAATTAATTAAACAATAAATAATTTATCGGGTATTTTTGATAATAAAAAAGGGTTTCCCTTCAAAGTAGGAAAAACAACCAATGAATATTCCGAAAGAGCACAATTTTAGCTTTCAAATGAGGTGAGAATAAATGAATTCGGTCCAACGGTTTCTTCACAATTTAATTTTGAAAATCGAATTTTCACATCTACAAGTCAATCGCCGCGTTAAAATTTCATTCTGTAACCGGTCCGTGTGCTCAACGTAAATACTAGCATAAAGCCCACTGAACTTGTCTCGGATTCAGTGGGGGGAGTAGTACGCTGTAGCCGTGCTCGTACAAAGATGCCCCCGTGTTTAATTTTAGATTGTATTCGGTTAATTATGGCCGAATTTAAGATGTAAATTAAGATTTACATCTTTTACCAACTTTAACTAATTTTTGAAGACATTGGCAGGGGGGGGGGCTTCCCTCTGAAACAAAAAAGAATATTATATTTGCACTTTGTTTTTCTGATATTAGCGTATATTAAATAATTAATAGCAATAAGCGTATAATAAATTAGATAAATTCCAGCTTTAAGGAAACTTCTGCCCCCCCCCCCCACTTCAAATATTTTTAATCCAGAACCTACCGCACCAAAAATTGTACTGGAGTTATTAATTTTCATAAATTCAGTGAGTTTTTATTTATTTGCTGAAATTTATTGATCTCAAGAACATTTCCATTAATGAAAGATTTAATTGAGTTCCCAGTACATACCAGATTACTTACGCATCTTTGAGGGAAAAATCATGGTTATGAACGAATTAACGAGATTCCTATTTGTATTTTTGCTAAATAATCATGTATGACCAGGAACGTGATACATATCCCAGATAACACTCAATATCTACTGGATATCCAGTTCCAGTCCAGATAATGTATGTATATCCAGGACTTTCTCTGGATATCTACTAGATATACGTTGGACAACATCTAGGGAATGTATGGAGAAAACATTTAGTAGACATCTATTTTGTGAATGTCACCACCGGGCTTTGTCTGGATATCCACAAGAAATACTTGGAACAATATCTAATAGATGTAATAGAAAAATATATTGTGGAAATCGGACAGTATATCCACAAGATAAACTTTGCACAACATCCAATAGACGTAGATAGTGGGCATCCAATAGATGGCTAAAGCTTGTACGTATATCCTAAACCATATCTGCATATCTATTAGATATACATTAAACAATATCTAGTGAATGTATGTAGAGGACATTTAGTAGACATCTATTTTTTGTAAGGCACCACCGGGCTTTGTCTGGATATCCGCGAGACATACTTGAGTATGTCTTTATATAAGGGAGATGTACCAGATATGGGACGGCTCCAGATGTGGGACACTCAAATTTTTCAAAATTGCGATTCCAATTGGTCGAATTAAAATTAGTCAAATTTTTTTTATATTGGTAGCAAGTTTTTCTTAAGAACCGGAGTGAATAGTTACAAATTTAGTATGTGATCCAACCATCGAGTGAGAGTGTCATAAAAAAAAGTTTTATTTGATTGTTTGGTAATTGCTGTTGTTACTAGATATTCAACGAAAAAAAATTACTACAAAATGCATATAAATGCAGGGTTTATCTTAAATTTTACGATGAACTAGTCGATTAAACTAATTTGTGTTCACAAAGTACTTTTTCGGCGTTATGTAAAAAAATTAATATAGAGGGTGTCTTTAAAACCAATCACCAATTTACGATATCAGGTATAAGTACGGTTGTACACCGTACAGCAAGTAGCAGTTACAGAAGGAATAGGTTAGTGATCACACGTTTTTTATTAATTTATGTTTTTAAAATTTGTGTTTTTCGAATCTCTAAAAATATATATCAATATATTATTTATTATGGTTGGTAAGTATTTTCCGTAATTTAATGGTTTAATCTAGATAAATATTTTTTTATTTTAAAGGTTTAGTGATACGAATTCACGATCAACTTTTCGACAACTCTGTATACAACGGAATAATTACGACTGCAACCAATCATATCATTTGTATATTTTAATGTTGGTACAATGTTGAAATGTTATTTTACCATTAAACCCAAAAAGGGAAAGCCAGTGATTTTGTATTGAAAAAAAATCGATTAAGAAGAAAATTAATAAAATGGCAAGCTGAACAATAATTGTTTCCTTTTGGGAAGATAACAGCGTTGAATTCATTTTATCACAAAAGCATATTTAATAATAATATGTATAATTTATTTTCTTGAATAATATTTTAAATTGTTAATGTTTTATATCTTCGAATTTGTAAACAAATTAGAAAATATCTATAACTGTTTATTATTTTTTAGGGGCACTGAACATATCTCAAAATATACAAGACCTAAAAGCTGGTGAAACGTTGATAAAAATCTACATTAAAAATGCGACCGAGAGGACGATGCAAAAGAAACTAAAGGAAAATAATTGTTTTAATAATTAATAATTTATTTTTATTATTTATATATTTTTTTTTAATAAAGAATTTGATTTAATTTACAATTAAAATATTATATAAATCGTAAAATCCTCTTTTTTTGAAGGCGGTTAAAAAGTACTTTTACTGATGTTAACATCACTAACGTCCACTAGATACCTTTAATTACATGTCTTCTGGACATATGTAAGTAGATCCATAGGATATCCAACCAATACATCCTCTGGATAGCCAAGTTTGTGACACCTGGACGTCCACTAGATACCTTTAATTGCATGTCTTCTAGACATATGTAAGTACATCCACTGGATAGCCAAGTTTGTGACACCTGGACGTCCACTAGATATATTTAATTGCACATCTTCTGGACATTATGTTAGCACATCCATTAGATGTCCATAGAATAGATCCTCTAGCTAGTGGATATCTAGGAGATGGCTTTGCGTTGTCTGGGATATCTATTGAACGTAAATAAGTACATCCATTAGATATCCACACAATACATACAATGGATAGACAAGTTTGTGACACCTGGATGTCCACTAGTTATCCAGTGTATTTACCAGCCCAACATATGCTATCCTCTGGATAGAGGTTTACCTTATCAAAACATCCAGTGGATATCCAGAAAACCGGTTTGTGTTGTTTGGGATTGCTGTGAATTTTGGTTCAAAATTACCTTAATTTGTAAATTATTTCATTTTGAATTTGAAATAGACTGAATCCAAGTTTGGGGAGGAAATTTTTGAACCGAAGAAATAATGTCGGTCGGCCGCAATTTTGTTGAAATATTACCAATTTTTGATTTATAATGGAAATTAACATTAAAAACTAGTTGAGATGTGGTAATTTAATTATTAAATAAATATGAGAAAATTAAGAGGATATTTGGATAATTTAAAAAGTGGAATATTTCACTTTAAAAATTTTAATTCTTGTGAACTACAAAACTTCAATTGGAATATAAAAAACATTTCGAGATAAACTCATTAAATTTAAGTAAAATTTTATATTGGATTTTGTTGGAAAACTAAATTTAAAATTTTTAAAATATTTAAGAAAATTTTATAATTTAAGTTGCACCCTGAGATTATAGATATTAAATAACACAGCAATATGTATACCGGTAAATGTGAGAAATTTTAGGTAAATGTTTACTTGGCATTAAAGTAAATACACTGCGGTTTTCCCTATATAATAATTAGGAATATGACAGTACCCATATAGCACACAATGTCTTATGGACGTCCGTTTTAGGTCCATTCTACGTACGTACGTCCATGGACTTAAATTGGACATACATAAAACGTACTTTACCGGACATTTTTGGAACGTCCAGAATAAGACGTCCTATGTATGTACAGACTGGACCTTTTAGAATAAATTGTAAAACGTGAATTTTATTTTAATTCCTACTTATATCATTATTATAAAGTTTTTCCTCAACAAATTTATACTGGTCCAAATAATTTAAATTTTTAAAAACTATATGCTTATTATTGAGAATACCTATAATACCAGTATTTTTTATTAATTTATGAAATAAAATTTATTAATTTGACATTTAAAAATCTTTTTATTACAAATATTATTAAATAATATACACAAAGTAAATTAGTAGGTATAGATACTAATTAAATAATAAAATATAAGTAAATGGTTCGTAATATTCTAGTTTTTTTTGGCGCGTTAGAACATTATTTATTATAGGCGGTTCCTGGATTTGACCATGTCTTGTAGACATGTGGTATACATTATATTATGTTACATTTTAACAAAATATCACTTCAACTTGAAACTGTGTTATATATTTCAATTCAAAATATATGAAAAGCAATAAATTGCTAAACCAAAAATTTCTCGCAAGGCGCAATGTGCAAGGAACAAACGTTTTGTCATTTATTTGAGCATTTATTTTTTTTATTAATCTTTAAACTGTAACAATTACAATGAAAATGTGAGTACAACCCAAAGCAATGAAGTTTAAATTCTTGGTAAAATTCTATTGAAGGATGCAATACATATGCTATTATTAAAGACTTGATATTTTGTGATTTATTTTTGGCATTTATATTACTTTCCCAACCCTTTAAAAGTAGCAGTAAGGATAAAAGTATTACTGTTTTTTATTATTTTATGATTCTTTTAGGTATTATGTAAACGGAAAAAAAGAACCATATATCTTTTACTTCCTCGTTCATCATCCCTTAAAACGGATGCCAGTTTGTTACTAAAAACTCAGTTGAAATTAAGTTTCAAAGATCGGTAGATGCGGACGCACGTACCTAATTATTTATTTTGGTTATAAACTATAGTAGAAATCAGTTACCTATATAAAAAGAAACTAATTTTTCTTCTTAAAATTCGCTTCACAACAATGTGCAGTGTGGTTAATCAACAACAATAATAATTATTATTTTAATCTCTTGGTAAGTATAAAGTGTAAATGTCTATTTAGTATTTTTTTACGAGTGTCGTAGAGCTAGAGGCACATCCGATTTTCTGTAGTGCAATAAATTATTGTTTTAGTTGCAAAATATAACTAACAGTTGTTCAAGCCCAGCTTAATTATGAGTCAGGTAGAAAAAAGATCCGACATATTTACAAGTGGTACACTTCTTCACCGAATTGTAATGGGCCATTAGCAGTTGAAACACCAAGACGTTCAATATTAATGGAAGTGGAAACCGATGTACCTCAAGAATTATTAAGTATAAGTGTTTTTCATTATTAATATAATTTTTTGTTGATTATATAAATAATGTATAATATAAATTAAATTTTTTAGGACAAAGTAAACAAATTGTAGGAAAGCAAAATATTTTGCAGTCAATGTTGACAGATTTAGGGGAAGATCTAGATAGAATAAAGTCCCACCATATTTCAAAATAAAATAGAAGAAGTTGGAAATCATTTGGACAATATTTTTGTTCAATTAGAGGTATTACCAGCCAGTTGTCAAAATGATTTGCACCTACTCGAAGATTTTCTCTCTAACGATCTGGAAATGAACAAAGCGGTCAGTATATTTGAAATAAAATAGTAAACCCATGATGCTTGATCATTCTATATTTTTATTGTTCAGGTAACAAGTATTGCTTCCGTGGGAGGAAATAGCGTTTATGATTTTATAGTTCGGGCAACTACAAAGCTAATAACAAATTCTTATGGAGCTGATTTTAGTTAGTTGGGCCGAAAAAAGAAGAAGCCATTCAAAGATTTAAAATTGTGGAGTTTGTTAATGGGTAAATACTGTTATATCAAAACTCATTGTATAGTTTTTCATTAATAATTTATTTTAGAATCACCAAAGAAGAATTTTCCCAGTTCAACTGAAAAAGAAATTGAACAACACATTTCTAAATGGTTGAAGAGATGTGCCGAAAGAGCCAAAATTAAGTAAACTTTTTAAAAATATTAAATTTTAATATATTTGATACCATTTAGTTTAATCATCAAGATTTTGTTAAATCAAGATTTCTGCATCTGATAATAGGTCATAAAATAACGCAATAAATTTCAAGTAGGATTAGATAATAGTTATAAGTAATTAATTTTTAAGATAATTTTGTTTATGTAGAATGTAGATGCTGAAATAGTGCTTAAGTAGGTAGTATTTCGTTTGAGTTCTAAGTAGTTTTAAATCTGATTCATTTTATAATATTATGTTAACTTATATGTAATATATTTAAGTAAATATTTATATAATAAATAATTATAAATATTAGTGCTATCTTTGTTTTCTTGTGTATTTAAAGAACAATTTATTGGTAATCCACTGAACGTCCAGAACGTACATTTTAAGAACGTCCCGTGACTAACATTTTAAGAACGTCCAATGACGGACATTTTAAGGACGTCCAGTGACGGACATTTTAAGGACGTCCAGTGACGGACATTTTAAGGACGTCCAATGTTGTGTCAAACTCACCTTTTATGGACGTACATGGGACGTCCAATGGACTTCCACGGATGTCCACTGGACGTACAGATATCCGTAGAAGGACGTACTATGGACGTCCATAGGACCACTTTGTGCTATATGGGTACATATTATATATTGTATCAATAGATTTTGCAAAATTTATATTCAGATAGAATAATTTATAATTGCAGCTGTACAAATTCAAATTACTAAATTTCAAATTATGTCATATATTTTAGTAATTTATATATACTGGATTATTCAAATGTGGTAATTTTGTAATTTTAATTTAATTTTTTTTCATACATCGGAGGTTTTAAAATATTGGAATTGTATTTTGTTATTGCTTTAGTTTATTCGCTTTCAAATTTTAATTTTTGTTTAAATTATGACACTTGATTTTACACTCACTTCTCACATTTACCGGTAAATGTGAACATTTTCCTATTACTTACAATTACGGTAATATATTGCATACAATAATTACAATAATTTTTAATTGGTCGCAGAATTTGAACAATCCTTTTATTTTCAATAAATTTATTTATTGTAATTTCGGAAAATTTGTTAAATTATAGCCCCTAAATTTAATGTCAGAACATTATAATGAGTTATCGTTTTTGTTAAATTATTTTCCACTTAGGTATTTAATATAATCCGTAATTTGCAGTTTTAAATTAAAATTTCATTTAGTTGAAATTTGCTTGAATTTAAACTACCTCATTGTTATTTTCAAAGAGGTTATTTATGAAAAACATTTCAGAATAAAAAGCAGTGTCCGTAACGCAATTATACTTTTATACTATTTCATTGTTATTTGAATCAGAAAATTAACAAAAGTTTGTTTTTAATTTTTCTGCCACTCTACATGTTATATTTTTTTTATGTATAGAAATTAATTTAAGATCCAAAGTTTGTAAAAAAAAAAAAACGATTTCACGGGTTTAGATTTTGTTTTCCGCAGGTTTTTCTAATTTAAAGCAATTAATTTGTATATACGATTCATTACGAATTAAGTAAATGGTTTTATTTAAATAAGTTTTCTAACCATGCCACATAGATAAAAGTACCTCCCATCCATTTTGGAAATAAATGGAAAATAACTGTAACTAATTAAATTGTTTTGTTCCTCTTCTAGCCACTATCGCCGTAGGTTACAATATAAAAATAATTTTAACGAATAAAAATGAAAATATAAAAATCCGAAGAATTTCTAAATTGTATTTGAAACATTTAATAAAATGATACCGAATAAACACAAACCCCAAAACAATGTTATGGGTACAAACTATCGTACGACGATGAATGTGAAAGCGGAACGAATTTGTTGATTTGTTCATTGGTAATAACATTTCCATAACAAAAGGAAGATCTAACAGTTTCGAGTGTCATCTGTCCGTCCACCCCTCTTTACATTTCTCGTCGCCAATATTGCAAAATCATTCATTTTATTAGTGGTTTCCTCGCATTGTACAAAATAAATTAAATGGCATTAGGAATTTTTGGTGTAAAATATTAATTTAATATAATGCGAAAAAAACAAGTGATGATTTTTGATGTTGGGCCATTTGGGCCAAATAGGAAGACGAAACGAATTGTTGTAAATAAGTAGTTAATATAATGGCAAAAGAAAAAAATGGGGGTGCGGTAATAAAAAAGTATCAATAAAAGTTTTTGGATGCTCAATAAGTTTCTAGTTTATACTCGAGGAAAATCAAAACTTTGCGAATTTATATAACGGCAAGGTAAATTTAATTACTTAAAGTGCCAATTCACGGTACCTTATGTTACTGAATAGTTTATTTGTGGTTGCAATTGCATAGATGGAAGACATTTGTTAGCTAATTTATTGATTGCCAAGTGATAAATGACTGCAAAGTCAATGTTGCGAGTCACGAGTTTAGCAGTTAGGGGTGTGAAGTTCCCTGTAAGACTAATAATGGGGTAATTGTTATCGAAATTTGGAGACCGCGGCCACGTGACCTACACTTCCTGGAGTGCGTTTGAAAGCTCGAGTTCTCAAATGAAAAGTTACAAACATATTGTGTCCCTTGCATGAATTCATCCGCAGGTCACGTGGCGCTGAAATAACTATTAACGACCGGACACAATAATTCTAAATGTAGTTAAAAGTTTCTAATTGGGAATAGAATGTTTTGTCACTCTCGGGTTATACAAAACACAATAAATCATTGGGCTTAGCGTGTTAATTCGTCTCGAATTCAACTCGAGCAACAGACTAACTATCTCATTAAATATTTTTCATGCAATTACATTGTGAAAATGTAATTTACATGAACTGCTTGGCGCGTGTAAACATAAATAGTAAACTCGGAACAAATTTCAGCTGAAATAATTTCGAGCTAGGGATATCTACATATAATATCAATTTATTGCGGTTAAATCAATAGCAGTTTGTCTTTGAAGGCATAAATCTGCGTTCCTTCTCTAGGAAATTGTCTATTATTCAATAAGTTTTTTTTGGAATTTTATGCAAATTATTATTTTTGAAATACTCTGCCTTCCGATACAGCTAGAGCTAGCTTATGCGAAGGTCAAGAGTTACACACAAATAAAAATAATATTAGCTAGTACTTCGTTCCAAGCATTTTCGTGGTGTGTTGACTTCTCAGTCAACCTCAGTCCATACAATAAGAATCGGCTGAGAATTTTAGCTACCCATTAGCTAATTTAGCTAAGAGTTAGCAGCTCTTAATAATCGCTTACTAGCAGCAATATTTCGACGTTGCGATATACGGGCAATATCAAACTGACTAGTAAATAGCTTACAGGAAGTAGCTAACTGATTCAGAGTTTTCAGATTTCATGCAGCGAATGTAAGTGGCAGGAACGCGAGAGTAGGAATTTAAAAAAAAATTATATTATATTTTTCAAATCGATGATTTGAATATTTTTTTTCTTTTAATTAAATTTCCATTCAACTGCTCGACTTAAAGTTTCGCTTCTCTTTACTGCCGGTAACTAGCTGCTTTTCACTTTTTGTAGAAGCAATTTATTCTTTTATTAATTGCATCTACTAATTATATTTATCAACTAATTGTTTTACTTTTCCGCCGGTCGCAGGTTAGTACAAGAATATACTATTTGACGTAATATTTTGATTGTTTTGCATTCGCCCCCCCCCCCTTATTCAGAATATCACGAGCAACCGCTAAATAGATTAAGCATGAGCTTTCTTGCAAAAATATGTTCAGAATCCTGATTAAGATTTTTATAACGCAATTTGGGTCCAGTTTGGTTCACTGAAATCCATTCTGCTATAGCATGCACAGTTGGATTTGAAAGATTGTTTGAACGTGTTTTACGTGTTTTTGGCCATTTTCTCGTCTACATTACCGTTGCTACTGTAGCGTTAAATGAAATCGCTAAAACAAACAGCGGTTTCATATCCGAATGGTATGGTCATCAACCTAATCCTTTTGTGAGCCGAGCAATTCTTTTTATCTTGAAAAATGTTCGACAGATTTCTGTCTTTTAAAAGCAAAAAGATTAATTTTAAATTAAATTTATAAATAGAAATTCAACTTTTACTATGTTTTATAAAGCATTTTTGGAAAAGCTTTTTTTAATTATGATTATTTGTATTGGGTGGAAAGCTATCAGAAACTTTTTTATTGCCAAACTCCCGCTCATGCTTCAAATACAAACAACATCTTTTTTATTTCTTCATTTCCAATAATGGAATTAATAATAATAATAATAAAATAGAAACAATTTTTGTAAGCATACAGTTTAAGTTTGACTTTAAATTTTGAAACTGCTTTGTGAAACTTACACTGAAAAAAAATGTATTTTATTATTTTTTATTGATGGCAGAATTACGAGGGATGAAAATGTTAATCCAACCTACCGTTACATTATTGTAGAACCCTGCCAAGATGTGTACTTGTAGGCACACAACGAACCATCAACTTTTGGCTTTGTAAACATACCACTTAGTCATTATTTCACGGTCGGCAACATCCCCGTCACACGCATAATTCGTCCAAAGTTAATGATATCCAATTCTATTTTGAAATGGAAACCGAAGGTATTAGGTAAAACTTACGTGAAGTGTCTCATGAATGAGAGTAAACTTTTTGTATTAGATACACGTACTCTTGTAGAAGACCTTAATTAGATTCGCTACATTAGAAGTTGCAGATTCTGAAGTCAGTTTAAGCATTCTTAACAATGCTACCCATGGTGGGCCGAGTTATTCAACATATTTTATTACCTTTTTCAGATTCACCCCAAAAATTTTGTAGTTTTTTTCCCGTAATTTTCTGGTTATTTTACGTTCGAGTGGGTTTTCTGCCAGGTGGACTCCGAGCACAACAATACAAAACGCGCGCGATGCCCTTTTATTGCTTGTTCGATTTGTAAAAGATCAAGCTAACTATAGTTTCTGTTGTGATGGATAACTTGGACCGGCCACCAATTTTTCTTGCTAAGTATTCATATTCGGCTATTTAGTTTCCACAAAAAGCAAATTATATCCCAAAGTAATAAATTATTTGCACATGCCGTATCCGATCAACTATAAGTAATCATACACGTGTAGTTCTATCTTGTATTCTTTTTATATTTATTTTCTATTCAATTCTTCTTTTTTTTACGTATCAAAAAATTTTCAATTAAGTTTTTAATTTATTTAAATTTATACATAAAGAATTTTTGAGAAATATCTTAACTAAATATAACTTAACTTAACTGTAACTTAACTTAACTGAACTTATGTTTTTGCAATTATTATATTTTTTTTTGCATCATATTGTTTTCAAAAATTTATATTATACTGAGTTAAATTTGTAGTTAAAATTATTTTATTTTAACATTTCATTTCCCCACTTTAAAATATTATTCAAAATGTTCCTTCGTTATGGTACATTTTTAACTACTATAATTATTTGCCGATTCGATAAGTCTGTTTGTTCATTTCGGGTTCTGTTTTCCAGCCGTTTGTGCTTTATACGTGACCTATTCAACATTTTCTTCAGGTTCTTATCTACTTGAATCGCATCTTGCGCATAATTCATGATTTTACTTTCTCGCTCCATAGAAAAACTTTTTGCTTGATTTTATTTGGCTTGTTTTTTCAATATGTGCGCTATAATATATAAGTGAAAAACCTTTATTTCTTTTTACATTCAACTGCTAGATTACGTTACCGGAAATTAAACTGCAGGACGTGCTAATTGCACTGAAGTTAATTCAAACTGATTCAATTAGAAGATGCAGCTTTCGTACATACTTCACACATCATTTGCCTCGCCATTTAAAGTTCGCCGACCTGCAACAGTAAACCAAAGATCGATACTAATTATTGATGAGATGCTCGTGAAAAAGTGCGAAATAATTTGGCTATAAATAAATTAACCCTCTACTACTCAGAGCAAAATAAAAAATTTAAATAATGCGCTCTTAATTTTTAATATTTTTCTAACATGCAGTACGGTAAATGAGCCACGACTAAAGCTCCACTGAGTAAAATGTAAAACCGTATTAAACCTTATGTTGCGGAAAACATCAAATAAAATACAACACATAATGCGTTGCGAAGCAATATATAAGAAAATATAACTGCACTTAAATATTATAACTTAAAGTTACAAAATAATTTTTTATTCCCTAAAAGCTCCCAGCGATTTAAATCCATTTTCGATGTAAATTTAATCAATTAACGTGTCAACATCAGATTTGTGGGCGGAATTCCCATTGTTTATTAATTAATGATTTTATTTATAAACGTAAACGTCTCTATAAAATGATAGCAATTTATTAATCGCACTTGAATTGTTGCTCGCTAAAGTGAAGGGCGATGACAGGTCGCTTTTTTAATTTTAACGAGCTTAATAAATTTTCAAAAAACCAAAACCATTTCATTTTTTGTATCGCAAACTGCACAAAAATTGTTAACTTCGTTTGTATGCTTTTATGTGAAAATTCTTCACAAAGAATTCTATTCACTTAGAAAGTCGGGTATACCTTAATTCTGCTCTCAGAAAAGAATATCGTTTTATGTAAGTGTTCACATTATAACCAACACGAGATAATATTTTTTATTTTTTAAAAACTGCCTTAGTTTATTAGCTTTATGAAGTTTTTAGTACTATTCAAAACGTAACGAAGTTAAATTATTACCATGAAGGTAAAGCCAAGGCAACATATTTGCTTTTGGTAATGAGAAACTAGTGGAAAAATTAATTCCGTAATTTTATTGTAATAATTTTGTTTTTACCGCACTGAGTGCGGTAAATGCATAATTGTATCGCCTTACTTTGCCGCACTATCACTATGGCTTTTTTTCTGTAAATGTGAAAAGAAACAACGGATTTTAATTTTTTTTCTTAAAAACTAATACGTAAAATATAAAAGTATACAAAATATTTTTCAAAAAAACACCTCAAGTTTCAGATAATAGTTCTTCCTCAATTAAACCTTCCAACGAGTCTTCCATTCCTAATAATGCAGTTGTAATTCCGGTAAGATTTTCTTCTTCTTCTTCGTTATATTCGTATTGGTCATAATCATATTCACTTTCTGCCAGGAGTTCAGTTTTTTCCTCTTCCTCTCTCTCTGGTCTAGAAGCATCTTTGGGAGGTAGGTGAACGTGATAAGTAACTTCATCTGTGGTACTACTGGAAGCTTCTTCGGTACTGTCATCGAACACAGTTCTGAAAGGCCCTTGATCTTCTTTTATAGTCAATCTTACAACAGCAGTGGCAGATCGTTCGTGTTCCAAATCATCGTCGTCTGCAGCCGCAACAGGTTCTAAACTTTTTATTTGTTTTTGTTCTTCAAGATAAATAGACACGAGATCTTGGAAACTACCTCCCAATTTTGTTCCAGTAGATGTTTTAATTAGATAATCAGATCGCAAAACTACTGCTTGTGGTTCAAAACCTAAATCACCTCTATCGTAGATAGCTTTCACCGGCCCTATCGATTCCAACGAAGACCTCTTTAGTTTTTCCAGTCGTGCTTCAATTAACATCGCTAATGCTTCCGACAACACAGCTTTGCGACGAGCGGCTCGTTTTTTCAACGATTCCTTGGGGACAATTTTAATAAGAAGTGCGGTTTTTATAGTCATTAGAACTTCGTATATAACTGACGAACACCGGTCCAGTTCTTCTTTGCAATAATCAAATTCGGTTTTCAGACGCGTCCATTCGGCACTGCTGCTGTGTAGATTCTGTTCTAACAGTCTAAGTCTGTGCCCGGCTTTAGCAGTTTGAAGTAAAGCTTCATCAAGACTTTGTTGGAGCTTAACAACTCTGACGTGGATACCTTCGAATCCGGCCGCATATTCTTGTAATTTAGCAACTTCTTTGCTAAGTCCTTCAATAACTTTCGCTTGAACGACAATTTGCTCTAGAATCGATTTCTTTTTTGAATTCTGCACCGTAGCTTCCACTTTTAAATTGCCAATACTTCCATTAAGTTTGTCATTTTCGTTGTACAATCTTCTGGTGCTGATAAGCATCGAGTCAAGCTCATTATTTACAGCTATATTTTCTCTTACCACTCGATGAGTAGTAGTCGCAATGCGCATCTCGGTAATTTCTTGAAATTCAAGCGAAAGTTGTACTAGTCTGGCTTCCATTTCTATTTTTAATTTATCTTTAGCTATAATAAACTTCTTTTCGATTTCGTACAAAGCTTTCTTATGTTGCGCTTCTTTGTCTTCAATCTCCTGCTGTTGGAGATCATATTTTTCGAAAAGTTCGTCTCTTTGAGACCTAAATTCTTCCAGCGCAACCAGCTTGCCTGACAATAATTTCACTTCGGATGTTAACTGTTCGTGGGCCAGTCTGTAGTCTTCGAACATTTGTATTATTTCCGCCTGATGGTCGTAATCTTCCTGAGCTCGTAACCGTTCGGATTCTTTATAGAGATCTGTGTACTCGCTGACTTCGTCGCTCTTTTCAAGCAGAGAGCGCTTAAGACTTGCTATAAGATCGCCATGTGCGCTATCGGCAGTCTTAATTTGTAATTCCAATTCCTCATTATTTGCAAGCAATTCCTCCGTTAAATTCCTTAAGCGTTCCATTTTTTTGCTGATGTCCGCAACCAGCAATTCGTGAAACGCCTTATCCACATTGGTAACGGCGTTGGGATCTACTTGCTTGGTTTTCTTTTTCTTCTTTCCCTTTCCGCCTTTCTTAACCATTTTTATTAATTTTCAAGACAAAATATCGGATAAAATAGTGTACAGTTTTAAAATTAACGAAAACGTCAATTACTTATTTGAATTCTGTGTTTGTTTCCATGGTTTTGCAATGGCAGTACTGGATAGAGTTTTTCTTCTGCAATTTATAAATTTTTATTCAAAACTACATTGTGACTATTAATTATTATAAAATAATGAGCTGTTATAATTCGCCTGGATCTAGACTAGAGTGAGCTAGGCTTCTTAATTCTCACGCAAATTAAATTTTTTTAATACATTACACCACAATTAATTAGAACATGTATTGGCTAATTTGAAAACCATCAAACACCCTAGTTAGAACCTCATTAGCAAAATAGAGAAGTAAACAGGAATCTTCGTAGTTGTTAAATCCAATAGTTACTTATGAACTACATGTTGGTGAAATTCTATACAGCAAATCATCAAATGGCCTCAGTTAAACCCATTTGTACCTCATTAGTAAACCGAATACAAATTCTTAGAACATCAAATTAACGATAAGTCAAAGCATGTAGAGAAATTTCCTTCATGCAGAAGAAGAATTTTTTCCATCGAGGATAATCTAAATTTGTTTTTATAATTATTGGTCAAGGTTCGTAGTCATTTAAGTTTGCCCTATGCTGGGGTCGTACAATTTTCATTTTCGCAAGCGTCAAGTTTGGGTTACAATATCAAATTTTAGATTAACGATGTATCATTTTTCACATTTCTTATTATATTGTATTCCATTTTGGCCATTTATTTTTGACGTGGAGGATTAATCCTAAAATATTTCATTTTTATTTTAAAATAATATAGTTTGTTCGTAGTTTACGTTAGAAAAATATTAACCAAATCCAATTAATTATTTCTCGAAAAAATTCATGAACATTTAATAGTTTTTGGAATTAAAAAATTATTTGGAAAAACCTGCATTCAAAATATCAGTTTGGCTAATTTACAAAAATTAGCTATGTTAAATTTGTTAACGAACAGCTCGAGACATCTGATATGCGAAGTTTATACTAAAAATAAGGGACGTGGAGGATAAATTAGGGGTTGAAAAATACTCACCCTTATTGGGCTTTACGTTCATGATTGTAGATGTCTCTCCTAGTTAATTTTTATAGAATTTTTCAAATAAACCCCGGTGAAAAGAAATTTGCTGTTTTTAGTGATTTATTTAGTGTGAAAAAGGTAAAATTATTATGATTTATTATTGAACCAATCAGAAGTGCAAGATAATCTAATAAGCAATAAGTTCATCTCAGCCAATCGGAACTGAGGGTAGCAATCCATGGTAGAGACAAGTGGAAAACTCTATCTATTGTATCTTTATAGCTTCCTTCTGATTGGTTAATTTTTTTACCAACCTAAAAATATCACAATCAATGGAATTCCACAACACTCAATTTGCTCACCAATGGAGTTGCATAAAACTTTTGTTGTTGCTTCATAACAAAAAACTTATTTTTTTACTTTTAAAATTTAATTAAAATGACCCCTAATACAGCGCTAAAATTCAAAGAAATCATTGACTTTGAAAGATTTATTCTGTTGCATGTTCGCTTGGATCTTCCGATTCTTCTTCAGTTTCAGTTCCAGTAAATTCCGAGCCTTCACCTTCTTCAGACGCTGGACGGCTTTCGGATACCCTAACGGCAAATGATATCCTTTTAATCGTATCTTCATTCTGTTGTGGCTGAAGTTGAACATGATAAGAAACTTCCTCGACAGAAGCAATGGAAGGTTCTGACGAAACCTCATCAAATATCGTTCTCGGTTCTCCCACTGTTGTGAACCTGGGCTTTAGGATGGATTTTCTTTCTGGTGTTCCATCTAAATCTGATATCGATCTAAAGGCATTATTGTCGTGGTCTTCTTCTTCCTCTTCTTCTTGATTTTCTTGGTCATAAAGCTCCAGCATATCTTGGAAACTACCACCCATTTGAGTTTCAGCATGTCTCTTTGTCGGGAAATGAGATCGTAAAACCACTGGTTTAGGTACAAAACCTAAATCGCCTCTGGCGTACGTGGCTGTCACCGAATCTAGCGACTCTAACGATGGCCGTCTTCCTTTTTCTGTTTTTGCTTTGCTCATCAATGATAATATGTTTGATAACAGAGCTTCGCGACGTGCAGCCATTTTAGCTTTATCTCTAGGTGCAACTTTAGCGGCAAGAGCATCTTTGATAGTCATAGCAGCTTCATGCATAAGCAAATAACAACGGTCCAACTCTTCTTTACTATAATCAAGATCGGTTTTCAATTGAACTCGTTCACATCGACTGGCATGAAGATTTTGTTCCAATATTCTGACTTTACCTTGTAATTCAACAATGGCCACGCTAGATGAAGTAAGTTCTTTCCTGCATTTATTCAGTTCAGTTTCTATATCTTGATATTTTACGAGGTTCATTTTCATATTTTCAACTTCATTAGTTAATTTTTCAACAATTTTATATTGAACAGCGCATTTCGCCAACGCCATGTTTTTTTCTTCTCGATGTAGCGAAGCCTGAAGTTTAAGAGTGTTATTAAAACTACCCAAATGTTCGTTTTCTTTGTCCAACCTCTTATGGGTAGCGATCATCATATCGAGCTCATTATTTATCGCAATGTTTTCTCTGATAACTCGATGAGTGGTTGAGGCTATGCGAACTTCGGTCACTTGTTGGAACTCGCTGGAAAGCTGCATCAATCTGGCTTCCATGTCTCTTTTCAGTTTATCTTTAGCGACGACAAACTTTTTCTCGATCTCATACAATTCCTTTTTGTGGCGAAGTTCCTGTTCCTCTATTACACCTTCTTGAACTTCAAACTTAGCCATTAAATCGTCTCTTTGAGTTCTAAACTCTTCCAGTGAGTTTAGTTTGCCCGAAAACAATTTCACTTCGGATGTCAACTGTTCGTGCATTAACCTAAAGTCTTCTTCCATTTCAATTACCTTCTCTTTGAACTTGTAATTTTCTTCCTTTCGGAGCTGTTCGGAAGCAATAAGACTGCCTTTCAACTCAGTGGTTTCATCATTCTTCTCGTTAAGCGTGCGCTTCAGGTAAACAACGACGTCGTTACGGTCTTCATCGACTTTTTTCAATTCCTCTTTCAATTGTTCGCTGGTAACTTCCAACTCTTCGGACAGAGTTTTATAACGAGCCAATTTTCTGTTGATATCCGCAATTTGCAGTTCATAAAATGCTTTATCAACTTCGGTCAATTTATTTGGATCTTCCACCACCGCTTTCTTTTTTCCCTTTTTGCCTTTAGCCATTTCACTTAATTTTTATCAAAAAAAAAAATAACACAATGATCCAAAAGGTTTAAAAAAACATTTTTAGCAAAAATCTACGAAAACGTCACTTTCTGCTTCTAGCGAACTGTTATGTTGTTTCCATGGATTCAATTTTATCGACTTTTGACTCCTAAGGGTTTCTATGCCATGGTTACAGATTTCTGCAAATTTAAATGTACAAAAATCTATAAATGTAAATCTGAAATATTTTGGTTCTAAACAAAACGAAATGAAATATTTGAACTCGAATGAACGTGGAAATGTGGAATGGAAACAGTTCTTTTCCATACATAAAACAAATTAAAAATTAATTGGATGCTTTAGATCTAGTACCGTCAAAATGACGAGAAGAAGAGGTCCAATTACCGGACTAGGATCTATAATTAAAGCAGGAACCGGAAACCTTGACAGCGAAGATGCAGACAAATGCAATGATGATGTAAAAACTATGCACGTAACTCGAGCAGTTTTGTTATAAAATTAGTGCAAATAAAGGATTCAATCTAATTATGATAACAAAGTATCACTTTTTTTTGACTTTTTATGTTAGGCCAAGTTACACTTTGTAGGTATTTTTTTTTATTTTAACTGCAAATTCAAAATCCACTAAATTTAAACTTTATGACGTTAATAATTTTAAGAGTTTCTGGAGCATATATCCGTTATCTCATCATCAATTAGTGGAAACTGGAAAGCAAGAGAGAAATTTGAACGAAGCCAATTAATTTTTATATATTTATTATTTTTACAATAAAAATGTTTGGAAATATTCAGCATAAATAATTTAGCGCTACGTTATTGTTCGTATTGTTTATAATGTAAAATAAATGGCAAAATTGGTGAAATTCTACACATTATACATGTAATACATTCAGCAAATTTTCAAAAATCGATAAATACTGGCGAAATTATAAAGTTTAAAAAAATAACTTAGTTTTGAAGTTTTTTGTACAATAACAAAAGTGAACAACATTTACATAATATACGTATTTACATTTTACATTCCATTACATTTGTTATAATTACTATACTCTTAATATACAACAATTTTTATGTTCTTTTATACAGTGACTAGAACCTTAGAGCTAAATATTCAGGGCCGCACTAAAAATAAATTATTTAAGTACAAGCGCAAGAAATGACTGATCCACATGGCATAGGTATGGGTGCGATTACCCGTTGCAATTTGAACCAGCACGACCCTGTATTTTGTCGAGTTTACACATAATCGTCAATTTTAACTTTTTTCGTTATTCAGTCTCAAAAACCTACTGCTTATCCTGAGATATTTTGATCTTACGATTACTTAATAAGAAATTCCCCTAAACACAGTCTCATTTATTTTGATATTTTGATTGATAATTAAATAATTATCTATTAAACTATTATTATTCTTAGTTAACAAGTTAGCTTTGGTGTAAATAAAAATTAACAATTCTTCCATCGAAAATAGAAAAACACTTTAACTGGAAGATAAAATATTTGAATCTTGATATGACCTTTCAATATTGCACTGAGTATCAGTCGTAATACAGTCGTCTTCGTCGTCGTCCGCAAATTTGATTTCGTTCATCAAATTCTTTTCGGTCGGCGACTTTTCCACTTTTGTTTCCTTTTCACTTAACTCGTCCTTTTTAGATAAATCTAATTTATTTTTAGGAAATTCTTGCAATTGAATATTCACTGCATTGGCGTCATTATTTTTCACTAACGGTAGAGATTCGTTGCTGCTCTTAATAAATTCACCCATCAGTTTTCGTCGAACTATCTGGGCATTATCTTCCTGTTTAGGCAAAAGGAGTTCTTCTTCCGGCGACTCCTTATTGCTTCCGGGATCGATGTACTGTTTCGGTTTTAAGTCTTCGTATTGCGGATAATCTTCCTCGATGTCGGGCAAAATTTCACCATCCTCATCGAGCGGTGGAATCCAAACCAAAAAGGCTGGGTCCATTCCTAAATATGAACCAGGCGCTGCACCGGCATTGACTACGTTGTAATCGTAATAATCCATTTCTAAATCGACATCCGGGCCGGCTAAAGAAAATTCCGACCCCATAGGACCAGCGAGGAGTTTCTCCCGATTTTTTTTATCCTTGCATTCTTTTTCGTTGGTATGTCTAATTCTCGCTTTACTGATCATACTGGCAGCTGGAGAATAATACCCCTAAAATTTAAAAAGTAAAAGAAATTGCAATATAAACAAGCGCTCCAAAAGTGCTCTGGTGCTAAATTTTTGCAGAGATTTAGAAAGTGATCGTGTACTGTGAAAGAATTAAATAGAAATAATACCGCACCGGATCGCTTTTGGAATTGGAGTTCGTTGGTGTTCTCACATTGGTCAAAGTGGCTGTACTACCATTGCTATATCTCCTAGACGTCACACTGTCCTTGTCGTCCTTTTCCTTAAAGTTATCTTTCTCGGATTGTATGGAAGAAGTCCTAACCATATCTTTGTGAGAAAGGGGAGAACTTCGTAGACTACTAGAAACCATTTCGTTTGATTCGTTTTTACTGGTTGACGTATCAGGTTGCGTCAAAGTGACCGTGCTGGTCACGCTTAAAGTATCCTCCTCTTCTTTTCTATTAAAAGCAATATGATTTTTAAGAGAAAATTGAAAGAAAATAACACTTACGCCAGCGTCACTTGTTGAGTTTCCTCGCTTTGATCGCAATCCATTGATTCTCTTAACCGATTGTGCTTAAGACGGGATTTTATGGGTCGCAAACGTGTCAAAGAAATCACTTCGGATAATAAAGTCGTACTTGAGGAAGCTCTTGTCCTTACCGGGATACTTATGCAAGATGCTAAAATTTTTATAGTGGGTTTTACATATTTAAAACATTCGTACAAACCTGTAGGATCGGCTAATGAATCTTGGTCTTCAGCTTGAGCTACGTGATATTTTCTATAACGACATAAATATTGAGCACCTAATAAAGCCGTGGCAACTAAAATACCGCTTAAGAAAAATATTGCAGCTATGTGAACAGCAGTTAATCTTATGGCAACAGTTGGAAGTATGCCAATGCCTTGTGCTATTGGAAATTCAGTTATGTTTGATTTTATTGGCCCTATTAAACGTTACGCGATAAAATTTATTACCTTCAAACGATTTAAACTTACTTATTTGAATAGCTTGCGCTAAAAATCCACCTCCGCAAGCATGGTTAGCTGTTATATCCTCGTTAGAAAAAAATTCAAGTAGTAACGTTGATCGGGAAGAATTTACCTGCGATGGAACCGAATCTGAAGAACCAGATAAATCTGCAAGCAAATTAGACGATAAAGAGCTTCCATCACGTACTTTCAGCCATTGAGAACCGCAAGGCAATCGAAATTGTTCGACTTTAAATTGGATTATGTGTTCATCGTCAGCCTGAAAATTTTACAGTTATATAATATGAAAATTGACGTTCGCTAAGTTACAAACCTGCACCAGCCAAAATGTTCGGCCAGGACAACTTTGGGAAGAGGTAGCTATGAGACGTTTAGGCTTGGTCGATCCCAAATGTACCACACACCCGCACCTACAGTAAGGACTCATTTCCGCTTCTTCTTCCGGCGCGGTTCTTCCAATTTCGCCAGAAATTGAGTTTCCATATATACAATCCCAACTGTTTCCATAATCTAATCCACACTTCTCGGTTTGCACCCTTGGCCCCTTAAAAATTAAAATGAAAACATTCTAAGTTGTAAATCAGTATTTTTGTCTTATAAACTCATAGTGGATACATAAAATATAAAAATATATAATAAAAACATTGTTGCTAAAAAAACAGCTTAGCCTTCAGACATTTCTTCTTCAGTGGGTGCTTCAGTGGGTGTTTCAGTCGGTGCTTCCGTTGGTGCTTCAGTGGGTGTTTCAGTAGGTACTTCAGTGGGTGCTTCTGTGTTGGTATTTGGTTCGGTTCTAAATGAAACGTCTTCGTCGCCTTCGGATTCATATTCGGTTTCACCATCGCTAACAGTGACCGTGATACCTTGAGTAACAGGGGTTTTGACACCTCCACCTTCACCGTCACCTCCGCCTTCACCTTCAAATTCACCGTATTCATCCTCCTCCCCAAACGGCATAGTAAATCTAAATCGATGTTCTTGTTTTGGAATTAATTGAGAAGCATAAATATCTTCTTCTTCTTCTTCCTCCTCCTCTTCATCCTCTGCATATACAGATAACAACAGTCTAGCTTGTCTTTGCTCTTCAAGGAACAGTTCCAGTAGGTCTTCGAAACTACCGGTTATTTTTGTTTCTGCAGTTTTCATAATTGGAACTTCGTCTCGTAAAAATACCGGTTTAGGTACTAGTCCTAAATCACCTTTCGCGTACGTTGCTTCGATCGAATCAATGGATTCTAGGGATGGTTTTCTAGGTTTTTCCATTCGCGCTTTAATTAGCAATTTCAACACTTTCTTCATAACAATTTTACGACGTTTTGCAATCTTTCTCACTTTTACTTTACGTTTAACTTTTTTATCGAGCGCAGTTGTAATCTTCAAGAATGCTTCATACGCGATTTCCGAACAGCGGCTTAATTCTTCTTTGCAGTAATCGAAATCGATTTTTATACGCATCCGATCGGCCCGACTGATGTGCAGATTTTGTTCCAATATTTTAGATTTTTGGCATATTTCAGCTTTTTCCCTACAAGTTGCATCAATATTTCTTTGTATCCTATCAACCGTTGCTTGAATACCTTCCAATTTCACTATAGTTTCCTTTAATTTATCAATTTGCTTGGTAAATTCTTCGATCATTTTGAACTGCTTATTGAATTTAAACAGCGCTTTCCTCCTTTCTTGGTTATGCAACTCAGCTTCCAACCTGAAGATTTCGTTACTGCCTGTTAACTTATCGTTATCCTTTTGTAGCGTTCTATTGGAACTGAGCATCGAATCGAGCTGATTATTTGCAGTTATATTTTCTCCAATTACACGATGCGTGTAAGCAGCGATACGAATTTCCGTAACTTCTTGAAACTCTTTGGTAAGTTGCACTAGTCTGGCCTCCATAGCTTTCTTCAATTTGTCCAATTCAATAATAAACTTTTTTTCAGTTTCGTATATCTCTTTTTTGTGACGTATTTCTTGTTCTTCCATTTCGTCTTCCTGAATTTCAAACCTGTTCATCAAGTCGTCCCTTTGAATCCTAAACTCTTCCAGTGCATTTATTTGTCCTTCGTACATTTGCATATCGGATTGTAATTGATCGAACATTAATTTGAAGTCTTCTAACATTTCCGCGACCTTTTCCTGATGCAAACGGTTTGCCTCCGCTCGCAAGTCTTCAGATTCTTTGAGAAGAGCTTTAATGGCGCTGCTTTCGTCGCTGGTTTCAGTTATGGTGCGCTGAAGGTATGCAATAACATCGTTTCGGTCGACATCGAGATTTTTCAATTTTTCTACCAACTGCTCGTTTTTCCTTTCCAATTCAAGAGTAGATGTTCGTAAACTTGCCAATTCTCGATTCAAATTTGCGATTATCGCTTCATAAAATTCTCTTGGAGGTTCATATGGTACTTCTTTAACTTTTTTCCCCTTCTTTTTACCCTTTTTCTTTCCACCACCCTTTTTAACCATTTTTTGTTAAGTATAATAAGATTTCCGTTAAAATTTGAAATAAAAAATGTCACTTTCAGTTTTAAGTTTGTAAATTGGGTTTCTATAGCTACATTAGGTATTGATTAATATTATTTCTTGAAAAGCGCATCTTGTGATTTTGGGGTACTAGGCTATAAATACTAATGATAATGGTAACAGTCGAGCGGGGATACGTTACCTCACAAAACTTGGCTCCGTATCTCGGCGGGGGTGAGTCGCAAAAACGATAACGATTCCTCGTTCCACCCATGCATGTACTCGAACATGGAGTCCAGGAACTCCACGGTCCCCAACCGCCACTTTCGGATTCTGAAAAAGTTTTCAAGTATAAGAAAATTGTAACTCACACTTTAATTAATATTATTGGTATGAACGAGAAGCCAAGGTATAAAATTACTGCAATGAAATTAGAAAGTCAAGTTTTCTCGAGAAATACTTGCTTTGGTATAATAAAGTTGAAATTAACTTCCTGGCTGTACCGAATTACGTATTTAAGTCCAGTGGCGGCTCTTGGTATTTTAACAGGAGGAAAGCATTTAAAAATAATAGGTTAAGTATATTTTTGATTTATACGGAGCTAATGTATCATTTTTACTCCGAATAAACCATACCATAATTTTGTTGCAGACCTGGGCATGTTTTCATGTGCTTTTAATTAAAAAATAATGAATCTATTCTGCAATCAAGATTAAGTTTCTAGATAATATAACAATAATAACTTTCAAACCAATCAAAACTAGCGAATAATTAACATACAAATTCTGATTGGTTTGAATCGATAGGTAAGCTTTTCAAGTTATTTCTGATCAGCTATATGGGGTTTGTGCTACATTTTAAATTAAAAGTCAATTGAAACTTCTAGTAGTAGATGAAAACTAGTGCTTCCCGCGGAAGTGATCCGGCGAGCTTTCACTGTTTCAAATCACTGTTTTGATGTTGATAATGGCCAAGTTACAATAATATCCTATAAAACATTTAACCGCCTTAAGCTAACAATTTCCTGTGTCCTTGTGTGCAAAATTTTGTTGGAAATTTTTGGAATTCATAAAAATCTTTGTAATTCTTTACAAATCACTGAAATTCATTGGAATTCCTAGGATTTCTTGGAATTTCCTGGAAACTTTTGGATTTATTTAGAAGTTATTGGAATTTATAGGAAATCACAGAAACTCTTTGGAAATCACTGAAACTTTTTAGAAATCACTAGAATTCGTTGGAAATCATTGAAATTTTTGGAAATCATTGAAATTTTTGGAAATGTCTAGAATTTAAAATCTTTGGAAATTTATAGAATTCCTTGGAAATCACTCGAATTTCTAGGAAATTGTTGGAGTTCTTGGAAATCGTTGGTAATGTCTGAAATTCCTAAAAATCTTTGAAAATTATGAGAATTTTTTTGGAAATGTCTGGAATTTCTTAGAAATTCCTGGAATTCATTGGAAATTACTGGAATTCCCAGGAAATTGTTGGAGTTCTTGGAAATTTTTGGTAATGTCTGAAATTCCTGATAATCTTTGAAAATTATGAGAATTTTTTGAAAATTTCTGGAATTCCTGGGAAATCACTAGTGTTACTAGGAAATCACTGGATATCTTTGGAAATCACTACAATTCTTTGGAAATCATTGGAATTATTGAAAATCTCTAGAATTTAAATTCTTCGGAAATCCCTGGAATTGCTTGGAAATCCACAGAATTCCTTGAAAATCTCAGAAATTTCTTTGAAATGACTGGAATACATTGAAAATCACTGGAATTACTAGGAAATCATTGAAATTTTTTGAAAATTCCTAAACTTCATTGGAAATCACGAGAAATCTTTGGAAATCTTTGGAAATCACTAGAATTCCATAAAAATCATTGGAATTTTTGAAAATCTATAGAATTTAAATTCTTTAAAAAGCACTGGAATTTCTTAGAAATCACTGGAATATTTGGAAATCTTTAGATATTACTGAAATTCTTTGAAAATCTTTGGAAATTATAAAAATTTTTTGGAAATCACTAGAATTCATTGGAAAAATTAGGAAATAATTACAATTCTTTGAAATCATTAGAATTTTTAAAAATCTCTAAAATTTAAATTCTTTGTAAATCCCTGGAATTGCTTAGAAATCAATGGAATTCCTTGAAGATCTCTGGAATTTCTTTGAAATTACTGGAATTCTTTAGGAATAATTGTAATTCTTTGAAATCGTTAGAATTCCTTGGAAATCACTGGAATACATTGAAAATTACTGGAATTACTTGGAAATCACAGGAAATCTTTGGAAATCACTAGAATTCCTTGAAAATCATTGTAATTTTTGAAAATCTATAGAATTTAAATTCTTTAAAAATCACTGGAAATTGTTTTTGGAAATCTTTAGAAATAACTGAAATTCCTTGAAAAATCTTTGGAAATTATCAGAATTTTTAGGAAATGTCTGGAATTCTTTACAAATCACTGGATTTCTTTGAAAATTATTAAAATTCCTTGAAAATTACTAGAATTCTTTGCAAATCATTAGAATTTTCGGAAATATCTTGAATTTGAATTCTTAAAAATCTCTGGAATTACTAGGAAATCCCTGGGAAATCGTCGGAATTCTTGAAAATTCTTTGGAAATTTGTAGAATAATTCCAAGTTTTGTGTACACAAATTTACCTAGAGATTTACCCCATGATTTATGGCAATGGGTTTCATTTTTGCAACCTACTCTTGATAACTGAAAAACCTCTTTTTCTTAAATATTCCAAAAATTATAAATTTAATTTTTTCGTACTAAATTTGATATCTTTATCATCCAGTCGTTATCTGTAGTTCATCGAACATATCCAAAATTTAATTTTAAAATTATCTAATTAGATTTTAATTATTGTACAGATTCGTCCATTAAATCCAAATCAAACAATTTGTAGTCAAAAATCACCTTTTAATTTGAAACAATTTTTTAAACTTTAATTTATAACTATTGCAAACTTTCAATCAAATTCTACAGATTCACCATTAGTCGATGACTGATATGTCAAGAAATAGCCCTGTACGCCGATGACACCGCATAGAAACTACGAAATGACAAACTTGAATCATATTTTAAACACTGAAAAATAAAAATAAATTTACAAAAAAACTAAGGTAAAGAAAAATCTTCAAAATCTTAAAATATTGTTTAGTTTTGGTTTTGATCAGGAAAGATGCTTGCTTGCACTGGTCTAGACTGACTAATGTTAATTAATAGTACCTAATAATCCCGTAATATAATAATTACAAAAAATCCTTGCAGTTTATAAAATTTACCTGAGACTGGAAGCGTGGGCACGCAATCCATTCGAACATCGGCCACCGCTCCAGTGATGGCTTTGCTCACGTAGACGAAGCAATATTCTATATAGCGCTCGGTAAACAAATCGCAATCAAAATGTAAACTGTGTTGTCCTCTGGTTATTTTTTGCTCCGCCACGTATTCAAGCGACGTCGGAGGCGTCAAGGATGCAACGTTCGCACGAAGTCGAGCAAATAATCGCACACGATCACCGGAATCCAAAATACACGATGGATATTGAAACAACACCGTAATTCCTCCTCCATGTACTTCGCACGGAAAAATACTCCGTGCATGAACGTTGAACACAAATTGATCGCTCCATTCTACCTGTAATTTATACAACAAAAATAATAATTTGGTTACGTGTTAATTCGCTTCTTTTATAATTGAGCTATAAAAGCTGAAATTGGATACGCTGTAAAAAATACATTAAAATGATAAATTTGACAGAAAATTCTATTAAAACAAAATTTAAATGTAATTGGGTTGTTAAAAATGAAGTTTTATTGTATTAATTTTTCTTAAAGTTTAATTTAAAGAGTTAAAAAATTAGGTATTTAAGGTGAATTTATTATTTCAATTTGCTGGTTTTGACGTCGAAATTTAGCAATAAAATTATTCATAATAACCTTAACGTATGCAGCCGTATGTGGTAAAATTGGAGTAGGTGTAGTAGGTCGTAGCAAGAGGGAATAATGTCCGGCCAATCCAAAAAGTTCGCATCGTAGAGTTAATTCTCTTTGTCCGGGAAAGCCACGTACTTGTTCGGAATATAAAATCTAATTGTGGAAGAGGATACATTTTTTTTTTAAATTAAATATTCGTTCCAATTTGTAATCGAATTTACCTGAACGTGTGATCGATTGAAGTTTTCTCTTTCGTTATCACATGTCAGCAAGGAGTGACCACAATAATGTAATTCTAACCAAAATTCAGGAATTGCGCTCACGGGGCTGTCAGTTACAGGTGGGCAAACAACTTCAGGAAATTCTAAAATAGCTTTTACGGGATTCTCGGGATACGTTTGTACGTGTTCTGGAGTTAAGGACAATTGCGGCATCGGCCACCGTACATCCAAACTTTTTGTTATTACTAAACTTGGATCCTCTTCCGTTGTATTACCACCATAACTAACTGGTTGCTTTTTTACTAAAACAAAGTAAGTGCCTCCTTTAGAGAAATAGCCGCACGCTATTTTGACTATTGTTTTGTTTAATGACAAAGCTCGAGCTTCTGGTAGCACTTGTATCGTCGTTAGGGCTTGCGTTATGCTTCCTTCTAGACGCGAAAGTTGTAAAAGTAGGGGGGGGAATGAAGACGATGCAATTTCCACGTGTAAATCTCCGCTTAAAGCTGTGTGAAATTGTGGAAGCGTCACATCTACACCTGGAATGGTTCCATCTGAAACAAGCGAAAAATTATGTTTTTCTTTACAAATGGCGAAATTAAATTTTAAATTTCAATTTCGAAACTATAAACATAAAAATTAATAGTCAAAAAGTTTCAGCCAAAATATCAAACTTGAGGGAATATAAAGAGCGAACTTTATTTCAAAAGTTTTTCTTCTCATTTCTAGGTGATGCAGTGAATCGGGAAGTTATTTTCGGAGTAGATTACTCGCTCAATTTCACACGCCAAATGCATAACTTACTCGTTTAGCTGCGCTTATCATAATTCTACATTTTCTGCAAAAATTTATAAGCAACAGTTACGTGACAGCTTTTGTTAGGAATTGACAGAACTGATGATATTTGAATTACTTTAGGAAATAGCTTCGACGAAAATCGAAATAAAAAATATGATACATTATCGAGCTTCCTGACATTGTTCCCACGAGACAGGCAACTTTTTTAAATGTCTTTTATTTTTGTTTAACGTTAATTTTCCAAATTTTCCTTTTTATATACTCAGGAATAAAATACCAAATTGCTCTTTAATTTAGCCCATAAAAAGTTTTTTCAGACGACTTAAATTCCAAAGTAAATGGAAAGCTTTTATAAAAATTGTAAACATTTGTAATGGCTCCTTGATGGACCCTTATTGGGATTTTTATTCTAGCCGAATGGTTTTTAAGATTGAAGATGAACCCGACATATTTGAACAAGTAGGTACCAAGTTGAAATAAAATTGCTCACCGAGACTTAAAAACCATAACAAGAAAATAGAATTTCCAAGTGTGTAAATGAAATTGATTTTATGTGTACGAACCGAGGGTTAAATTATGCACACGACCGTGAAGTGCCACTGAGGTTCTTGTAAAATGCATGTATCTTACACACATTCTAGAATACACCTTCTTGTTTTGGACTATTGGACTTTTCAGAAATGTATAAACCGTACCATTTCAGCTAAGCTGCTTTTCCCACTTCATTGCGTTTACCTCACATAAGTTTTCAATTCAACTTTATTTACTGTACGAAGAAAAGCTCTTTATTTTGTTAAAACTCAAAAGGGCGTGGATTACAGGGTTAATTAAATTTATTTCATTTGCTCAGCTAGAGAATTTAATTACCAAATATTCTTGTATATTTTTTTGTTCCTTTTTTTGAAACGTTCAAAAGGAAATCAAGCTTAACAAAATTTAGATAATTTTTTGATTTAAGACGGCACTAGTGGGAACGTGTGCGGTAAAATGTGCTGATAATCTGGTAAAAAAATTTAACTGCTGAAAATTTTGCTTCTGTAAGCGCTTGTAGTTTTTATCGCTCTCGAGCGATTTTCTTAGCTGTTAGACGTCTGCAATGCTTTCTGACGATAACGACATTTTTTGAAATAAACTTAAAAATCCAATTTTGAATTTGAAATGTCACGTTAAAATTTTTATTACAATTTTTTTTCAATTAAATTTTAACACCACTGATGTATTTTTGCAGATTTTATTAGTAAACACGTCGTTGGTCCTGATCTGCAAAAATTTAAAAGTTTTTGTTTCAATTTATTTTAGTGAATTTTCAAAATGGCTTTTTACCATCGAAAGTTTAATTTTAAAATGAGCTTTTTCAGGAGGCTGGAAACATTCTAAATTTTGGTAAAATACAGGTCAATGTAGTTCATTAAAATTTAAAAACTAAGGAATTAATTTAACAAAAAAAATTATTTTTATTTTTGCTCCCAGAATAAGTTCATTTTTTATGTTGTACAATCGGGAATTCTTACATTACATATTTTACCAATCCAACATTCACAATGTTAATGTAGTAATACAATTTTAATTTTTTTTCTACAAATTAAAAATTTACTACCTTTCATATCTTTTTTTGTTTAAAATAATGAATAAAATTTTAGACATCTTGCTTAAATTTTTATTCAATTCAATCTAGAAATTTTTAAAATTAAAAGATCCAAATACCAGCTTGTTAATATAATCAGGTTAATGCATAATTTAATATTAAAATATTCTATAAATATTTTCATTTATAGAAAATCCCTAAATTGAGCATTTCAAAATTCAAAATGCAAAACTTGTTATTTTATCAGTTAAACGCAAAAAAAGGAAAATCTCAAATTAAAGCAGGGTATATAAAACTTTAACAGTTAAAAAATTTGTAAAGTAAGCATATTTTATTCAGTGAAATTATTATTAAATTTAAATTAAATTGTGAATTTTTGATTTAAAGAAATATCCCACGTGAGGAATAATAGTTGTTGTTAAAATAAACAACAATAAATAAAGCAGGCTTTGAAATCCTGACGCTAATGAATAATAAAATAAAAAATTTAAATACTAACTTTCCGACGGTGAAATGAGACAAATAGCGAAACAGCGACGGCGAAACGGTTGACAATAAAACGGTAAAATGTCCTAGACCGGGAACAGAATCCCCATTACTATAAATACTAGATTATTACAGATAATCTTAAAAAATCAAAGAAAATCTTTGGAAATCTTAGAAATATAATTATACATGAGCTTCCCCTTTTTGTCTTTTTTTAACGAAAATTTATACACTAGATGTTAACAGTTACACGGCTAGAAAGCAACAGTACCTATTTATATCCAGCACAACTCATCTCCTCCTACCTCGACTCCAGACACTTTCGTGTCAAAGTGGTAGGCACCCGCTCAAATGCCCGAAACATCACTTCTGGCGAACCACAGGGGTCCATCCAGGGCCCCCATCTTCAACCTCTACATGAGCGACATCCCGGAATAACTGGACGACAGCACAAAGATCTCCCTCTACTCTGACGACACTGCCATCTATACCTCTTCTTTGAACCCGTACACAGCCACCGCCAGACTTCAGGAATATGTGAACGACTTGCCGCATCGGGTAAACTCGAGCAAGAGCACCGAAACCTTGTTTCGAAGACGTCCATTCCGAAAACCACATGACTCGAACGTCTTCATGTTCGGGGAGAAGATTTCATGGACTCCCACCTCCAAGTACCTTGGCTTCACACTTGACCAACGCCTTAAATGGACCACCCACATCAATTTTGTCACCAACCGAGGGAAATCACTGTTTGGAAAACTCTACCCGATGATCAATACTAACGGTAAGATGTCGCCAGCTAATAAGATTTGCATTTACATCAGGTCCATCATCCGTCCCACCATGACTTACACTGTCCTAGTCTGGGGTAACGCACACCCCCGTCTCCTCGACAAGATCCAGGTTGCCCAAAACAGATGCCTCCGCCACGCCTCCTGCACGGCCTGCGCCTGCAGGCCTACGCCAAGATGGACACGATCGAGCAACACACCCGTAAGCAAACCGAGAAGCTTTATAATTCCACTTCCTTTGCAGACAACTCACTCATCCAAGGACTGGTCCAGTACTCACCAGGCAAAAGCCTGGGGCACTCCCGCCCCAAGGACATCCTCCTCATACCCGGATAGCAGATAGCAACATACAAATTCCACCAGGTTCTTCCGCAAGCTCTTCCACCATTTTTCATCACCGACCTTTTTTTTTCTCGTTTCAGGGTCAACCGACCCAGCCAGATACAGCCCTGAGGTGCCCAAAGAGGACAACACTTCCAAAACCCAACGCCAGCTGCCAACATCAGATGAAGGAGGTATGGGGCCAAAATTCAAAATATCTAAATCAGTTTTTAATGACTTTGTAAGCCATCGGATATCAAAAAGTAATGAAATTAAACGATGCACATTAAACTTCATAAAAAGAACAATGTTTTATGCCAAAATCCTTCTTCTTGAGTTGGCAATCATTACATAAGGTGAATGATAATTTATTGTAACTACAATTTTTCATGTCTCATGCTATACTTGTTCCTGATATAATGTTCCAATTCATGACGCTTATCCAGCTTCACGCGCAATAACTCAGACGAATGAAATTTATAGGTTTAAGCAAGAGAAAGTTTTCTCAATTTTGAAAATAAAGTAAAAAAATTAATAAAAAATAATAAAATTACAACTTGACTAGCAGTTTTTGAAATCCTGAGAGAGAACGAATCAAATTTAAGTTTGTAATTTTTCATCTTACCCGATGGTCTACTCGTAGTATCTGAAATTTATAGTGTATTTTATAGTTCTAATAATTCGTGACTGTTTTGTATAACCAATAGAGTTTGTTTGGAGGAGTAACAATAGCAAATGCAGGAGGAACTGATAATAATATTTATTATATCATTAATTTTCAAGTAAAGATTTTCCATTGCCGCACCGACCAGGGCTGCATAGATAGCACTCGACAATAAAATCATAACATTTCATTAATTTAATGTTACTTTTTTTGCTCTTATTAAATTTTCCAATTTCATCCTATTAGTTTGATTCGAAATGTTTAATCTATAAACCATTTTACATTCCGGTAATATAAAAAAAAAAACCAATCAAATTAAATTTTAATTCTGACAGCGTAAGATAATTTGATTTTAATTTACATAATGTTTCAATTAATGCTGTTTAATTACTTGTATTCAAACATGGCACAAAGACTGTATACATATCTATAGGTTGGTAGTATGTAGTACAACATTGTACATTCATAATACTCTGTTTGGCAATTAAATTTTAAATAATATTTGATTTTGTAATTTTCCGAATTTATCTGTTGTTAAAAAACTGGTTTAAAAAGTTTCAAAAGTACACTTCATGCCAATACAATTAAATTCTAATTCTACAGCATAAGATAATTAATTTACATAATATTTCAATTAATACTATTTAATTGCTTGTATTCAAACGCAGCATGAAGAACAAACAAAAACTTTTTAATAAATCTAAACAAAATTATAATAATTTTCAACACAATAAATTTTTCATTTTAATTAAAATGTTATTTAAAAATGCATATTTATGTCCATTAAACAACCAGAACAGTAAGTTTGTGGTTAAAACGGTTGGCTTATTACATGGTATTATTACATATTATTTTACACTTATTTTTCATTGTAATCCTTTTTAAGTTAAAAATGCCATAAAGTCGGAAAACCAGCTAAATAGTGGAAATCTGACCATTTATATTCAGTGGTAACACAACCAGGGTATTTTTCCCGATTTTTCCCTTCGTAACATATTAATGAATATATTGCTGTGTTTTTTTATGCGAAGCGGTTTTGCTAGAATTTTAAAGGCCGTATAATTTTTAAACTATTTAAAACATTCTAATGAACTGTAATTGATGTCACAACAGGAAATTTACTTCAGATTAAATATCATGTTGATAAATTGTTGAAACCTTCGCTGCAAAATCGGTTGTTTCTAACTTATTTGCAATGTGACGCCCTCGGCGTTACACTATCCAACTGGGCTTGTTGATTTCCGTCAGTTAGTACAAAGTTTCAGCTGCAACTTATTTGTTTCTGTATTCTTGCATTCGTGTTTAATTTGCTCGTGATTTCAGGAAATTATGTTCTACTTATTCAGGAACAAGCATTAGAAAATGTTGTCTTTTCAAAAGAGAATTAAAAATAAAAAATTAATTTTTCCTAATTATCTCCTTTTTTTCTTTAACTTTACACATCGTAGAAAGTGCAATTTTGATCACTGCTTTTCCAAAACATGAAAATATAATTATTAAAAAATTAAATAATCAAAATTCAGTTTGCGTTCAGTTTATGGTCTAATAAACGTCCAATATATTTCAGTGTTTTTCCCTAAAAATTAGGGTTGTTTATTTAATTTACTGTTATTACAATAATATGCATACGGGCTAACTTAATTTTAATCTCAGGGTTGTTAGTTCCTAATAAAGTCTTAATTTTCTGATGTTATTTGAAATTTACCCGGCTAAAAATTCCTACCCTTTTGAGTTATATTTTTGGTTTTTTGACATCAACGAAAGTTCGTTAAGGTTCCCACCTAATGGTGAGATAGGGAATTCGAACCCACGATTACTTTATTCGTAGACGCTTACGTTTTTCGCCATAATACTGTGATTGGCTTTCCACAGTCAATCAAAGATCCGGCAACATCAAGAGTCGCTTAAAACTTTTCCGCCCCAATATTTTGGTGCCTCTTCGTGTCTGCCGTTAGCTAGACATAATCTTATCACTTCATATATTTTTATCGTGCTGGAACCATTTTCTCAGATGACGGTTTCTCTATTGAACCAGAAAAAAATTCTGAATAGATGTTTGTAGTGCGAAGTCGGTGGGGTGTTTTTTAAGCAGGTCCAACACAGCTCTATTTGCTTTCTAATCAAATTCAAGAAGTTTATCCCAGCGTAGGGGATGCTGTGTCTTGAGGGAAGTAACATTCCAACATTGCGGTTTGATAATTCTGGGCTAAATCGAAATTTTTGTTATAAAATTGTCCGGATTAATAATAATAATAATACTAATTCGGGTTTATTAATTTAAATTATCGAATTTTGGAAGTTAAATTTTGCCGAAAGTTTGCAGTGAAATAATTAATAGAGTGAAAGTTTGAGATTTCCATTTGTTACGTTAAATTTATTATGGAAAGAAAATATTTTTCAAACTTCGTGAAAACTTATTAATTCTTTTAATTAGCAGGCTTTTGAAAATAATTGGATTAAGTGTTTGATGTTAAGTAGCAAACATAAAGTTTTCTTTTATTGGTACTTCATTTTTGTTTAATAAGCTTAGAGATTGATCGGATTAAATCGTTTTTCAGTTATAAAATCAGCTTGCAGCTTTATAATAAAAATATAAAAATCGCATAAAAATAGTAAGGTAGACTTTTTCAGTGATCAGCCGGGTTTAGAGTCTCGTTCAAGTCACAAATTGAAATTGTAATTCTACGTCTTTCCACGTGTTTTTATTTTAAAAATCTACAACAAAGAAAAGAAATACACAATAAGAAAAAATGAAAAACACTGATCGCTACAAAAGTGTCGACACATTGAAGCATTCAAGTGATGTGCTGAATTGTATATTGTTCACACATTCATATAAGCAATTTAAGGTTGCATATTCTTTGTTCCTTAGTTTCCATTTTTTATTTGAAAAAATAAAATTCCTATTTTCAATAAAAGACGTTTTCTTTATAGCTACAGATAATAGTGATTTGATATATCAAATTCAACATTGTTTGTGACAATTTTAGAATGAAACTTATTTTAAAATTGAAATATTCCGATTTGAAAACCCGACAAAAAATTAAACGGATTTTGCTTCAACTAGTTGATCTCGGGTTCGTCGTGAATTTTTTGTCATTTAAAAATAAAATAATATTAAAAATAAAGGATTTAGTCGAAAGATGTTTATTTGCATCAAAGTTTGTTTACTCAATTTATATATGTTTTTGTTACGTGATTCTCATACATTTTTGATAATAAAAGAAGTTAGATTTGTTGAAAACCCAAGATTTTGAGTTCCCAATTCTCATATGCTTTGAAAACAACGCTCCAGACTTCCTGAATTATTAAAGGTTTTACATTAAGAGAATATTGTCTTAAATTTTTTTGATCGCAGTTATAATAAAAAGCAAACCTGAAGAATATATGAAAAATCAAAAATGTATGTGTCTTTTAAGCTCTAAACCCGGTAAGCTTTTTATTTCTGTTTATAGATTTTAAGCGTATGCTGGAATCACACAAACCCCTGTCAAAGCTTCAATTAATCGTTGGTAAAAATTTTAATTTTCGGAAGCAGCTTCCATCCTAGATTTATGGATATTATTAATTCAATGCCGGATAACGTCTTCTTTTATTCAGTGGAAATAAATCAGCTGACCATAGACACATTTCTTAATGTAATTGCAGCGATGAAAAAAAAGTCTCTCGGATTATGACACGTCTACAAAAACAAAAGGGTAGTATTTCTCTTGAGCGTTTCTATTATATCAATACTCGAGGGTACAATTGACACTTCGCCCTTTTACTACTGAGTTACAAAACATACCAGTCATTTGTAAAGTTCAGAGAAGTCGATCGAATTTATGTGCACCTTGACTTCTTTTGTCTTAAATTTTTTAACAATACGACTGAGAACAGTAGACCAGCATTAAAAAACAGTAGATAACGCAGTTGGAAGAAATAAAGATTTCTCTTTTGTGCTGCAGTCAAACAAACCAACAGCTTTTATGAATAAGAGCGAAAGAGAAATGTTTTCTTTAATCGTTCAAAGCAAGGAACGCTTTTTGTTTTTTATAACGAAAGAAAAATTTACCTGTTCCGAAGGAAAATGGGCAAAAAGTGTCTGCACTGGATTTTGTTAGCTGGATATAAATATTGTAGTGTAAGTGTACAAAAGACTGCCCATCGGAAAGGCACGGAGTCTAAACAATGTACTTTATCACACCACTTGTCATGAAGAACCCTTGGAAGATAATTCATAAAGGGGAGAACTGCTATGTTAGTTTAGAGAGGTTGGTTTACTGCTTGTTCTTCTACTACGCAAACATTTTGCAGACAATAATTATTAATCGAATAATTCAGTGTTAAAATGAATGCTTCATTAACAGAAATAATTGTACTCATTTTAAGGGTTACATTTTAATTAAGCGCGAACCTCTTAATTTAGTATCGGAATCCTTCGGCTAAAAAAAAAATTAAGTGAATTCCCAATGCCGACATACAATAAAAAACTAAACCACAAAAAAATTTCCACTCGTTTTCAACAAATGCAAACTTAAACATCGATAAATTAATCCTGGTGTGCTCCAGCTCTACCTTCCGTACAAGAAGTCCAAAAGTTATTTCCATAAACTTCATGTTAAACGTAAATGAGTTTTTCTACTATAAAACTTGGTGAATTTTAACTCCTAAACATGAAAGGTGAGTTGTAATTAAAAAACAAATCGATACGTAGTAAATAATAAGGAAATTATGTAAAAACGCTTCGAGTTACTCCTAACCAGCAGGATAATAGAATATTAATGTGAAATATGCGTTTTAATCTGAGCAAAAACACTATCGGAAGCCGAGTGGAGATTTAGATCCGGACATTAAACATTCAGGCTTCAATTGGTCCGTGGATGGAATATTCATTACCGGGAACGTATCAGTTAGATATTTATGTATTATTTTTGCACCAATTAATTTTTAATAATTAATCGTTCTCGGCAACTCCAAATAAGCAAGCTCACATAATTAATCCATAAGTTTTAGTAATATTACGGCAAATTCGCGAATAAAAGGGAATTAAAAGTTGAAAAATTAGCGTCAGCTCCCCGACTAGTCAGTCCTGAATTATTATTGTCAAAATTACCTGCTCTTGTTTCTAAATTATCAGTTAGTGTGATATTTTGACTGTTAGAACAGAAATTTATAATTTGAGCTGTTGACAAAAGGTCAAAGGTTCGGTTAGATATTATGTTTCAGATTCGGTTATTTCCTATGTTAATTTAGAAGTTAGAAATTAGGTTAGAGGTTAGTTTAAACGTTAGATTAGAGCTTGGGTTCGAAGTTAAGTTAAAGGTTAGGTTAGAGGAGCCAATCATTTTAGCTACAGCTAAAGTGAGATTTCCAACGGTTTTAGTAGTAAATCAATTGATCAGACTATTTAAAAATTTAACGCCACAGGTGATTAATCTTTGTTAATGAGTATTTAGCAATTCGGATAGAGAAAGCACAATTGTGCTCAAGAGAAATTCAAAAGATTGAAGTGGTGAATCAAACTTGTAGTGTTTGTCGGTAGCGTAAGTTGGATTACAGTAATTGCTGTTTACACTTTACATTATTGACATTTAAATGCTATCTAGAACTAATTTTCGCTTGAAAAAATTTCATTGCGTTGTTGATTTCTAAAAGTCTTTCATTATAAACAATAAGGAGGTTGCTTGTTCGCATTTTTCAAACTTTTAACTTCCCAAATGACAAATTTCGAGTATGGCATCGAAAAAGTAACACTACCGATTAATAGGATCTAAAGGAACCTGATAAAGAGAGGTAATTGCCGAATTGCAGTTGCCCAAAAGCAATGCCGACTGATTGATTTTAATAACTTGATTCATTTTGAGTTACCACCATAACCCTCCCCCTCCCCGTGGTGCAACTCTTTGGGTGTGTTTTTGAAGTCCCCCCCCCAACGCCAAACCCTCAGAGCTAGCTCATAGTATTCACTAAGGGCCGCCCACCGGAAAAACAAAACAAGTTTAAAATATGTTTTTTATTGTTTAAACAAGTTTAGCTTAAACTCGCTTTGATTTTGTGTGATGAAACTGAACCTAAACCGCATATGAAACTAAAAATTGCATTTTTGCAATCTTTTTTCTCGATTTATTTTTCTACATTTTCCATGCTACTATATTATTTGATTTGTTATCGAGTTATTTACTTCTCTGCTTTTTATCGGATGTTTTTTATTTTATTAAACGATTTTATCTCTTTTTCCATTTGGGGGATTATTAAAATTTCAATCTGTTATTTTGGAAAGCTTCCGAGATCTGATTTATCTCAAATTTCGTTCCCGCATGGATTTTTGTTTGTTATCTTAACTTCGGGAAATACCTGCATATGTTCAATTTTAACATTGAAGCCAAGCCCAGATAAATCGGCCTAAACGTTCGATTACGGTGAAAATGTAATAAGTGCGTTTTCGCTAGGCAATAATAATCTACAAATTATTCAATATTGACGTTGTTTCGTACGTCTTTGTTCGGGAAAATTCACGCGAAAAAAAATGTTGTTTACGAAAATATTGCAGTCAAAGCTCCCATATTTATATTTTATTTTTCTGGAAAATAAAGAGGAAAAGCACATTTTTATACCCTTCCATATGGCAGTTATGTTTAAAAAATTTGACAAATGGTAAATAAAGTTCGGTGTAATACATTATAAAGCTTTCTTGTAAATCCTCCTTTACTCGTATATAAAAAATTTTGCTAGTGTTTAAAAATTTATTGATTTTATTTTATTTGTTGCATTTAATCTAAACTTGTAAGAAATGCCTGTCGTTTATTTTCAAGTTAAATTTCAAGTTGTCAAATCGAAATCAGAATTAATTTCCAATATTGTTCAATTTAAAGTTACTTGAATGATTGTCAATTTTATGCACCAGTTTTCTTTGCCAATTTCTTTTTTTTCTACTTAAAAACTTTTCGATCCAATCTCGACTGCTTATAAAAAAACGTAACTTCTAATTTATTTTTTATGCAACAAATGTGTGGAAGTTATGAAGATTAATTATAATTTAGTTCAAATTGGAAGGAAGAACTTCTTCACCAGGTATCAGGTGTTGAAACGAACTTGAACGCTCAACGGCAACTCTTAAGTAGGTATTTGAAATTTTTAATTATGCATTAATTTTCTAAGTGCAGCGCGAAATTACACAATTAATAATCATTATAAACATAGATAAAAAATTCATGCAACGTTTTGAGTGCATTTTAATTAAAATTAAAGCATTCAATTGTAATTTAATTTACACTTCAACGGGGAAGTCTTAAAATTTACATTTTCTAATTTTATTTCTGATTGAACAAATTTTATGAGTTCTTTAGCTAAAATATTCGACAACTTCTTGATTGTTAAACTTTTAATTGTCGAAAAGTGCGTCAAAAATATACTTATTCAATTTTAAATCCCAATAACAAAACTTTCTACAGAATGCCGTTAATTAAATTCAGTCGATACCGGGAAATAATTTTTGTTTTTAATTTTCGTCCTCGCGGGGATGTAGGATCCGAACACGGGTTTGCTTTTTATTTTCTGCCGGATTAGAAGTGAGCAAGCAAGAAATTGCTTGTTTATTAATCAGGAGTATAATAATGTAATTCCCCTAATGCGTTAGTTTTTGAAAATAATAAAATTAATGCTATAAACGTTTCGGTCTAATAACGCGGTAATACACAATTAGAATTCGTTCATCGTTCATTTGTATTATAGGAGTACTATTTTAACATTGTAACTGGTTTATTTAGCAAATTGAAAATCTTTTTAATTAAGCACGTTATGTTCATTTCAGGCTTTCAGTTGCAACATTCAACATAATGATAAAAAGAGAGACCGTCATTTAGAAAAATCCTCTAGTGCTTGCTGCTTCTTTCGTGACGTAATTTAACTTTTTATTTTTTAATTGTGGAAATTTGTCTGGAAAAATTAAATAAATGCAAATTTTATATCACACATTTTTTAAGCAAGCCGGGTTACATTTTAATTATAATTTAGGTTTTTAATTTTGGAGAGTATTTGGGCTAATTAAGATAAAACTTCTTCTAGTATTTCCTAGTTTCGCATTTAGAAAGATAAAGCCACACAGTTTCCAAGTTATGCATAATTTAAATTTTTGCTTGAAAACAAAGCAAAATAGTAAATACAAAGGCGACCACCAAATAGTGGTCGCATTAAAATTGCTATCTTACGAAAAACTTCCAAAGGAAAGTGGATTAATCGATAACAGAACGTCGCCCCTTTAATTAAACATTCTTTAATTGACAGTATTAGACCTAAATCAATGAAAATAATCGCACTTATGTCTCTCTGAATGGTGTTAGCTTCTCTATTCGGAGTCTCAAGTCGATCAGAAGTCAAACTCAACATTCTTCCTTTATTGTCCGTCCTTGCTCTGGATTCTCTTGCAGTTCTGTATTCGCCCATGTTTTCATTCTTACTATAATGCCCTATTTTAGGGCTAGCGAATAGAAGAGCGGTTAGCGTGTTAGCTTCACGATTTTGACTTCCATCGCGTTCGGTTCGTTTCATATCCTTCTATGAAAATAAACAAAAATTTCTGGATTTATAATTCCCCAATTTGTGAAGGTACTAATGAAGAGATTATAAATCAGATAAACAGACAACGTGAAAAATCATTTCTATACGAATTAAATGTGAAATTGAATCCACGCAATATTCTCGATAATAGCAAAGTGATTCGCTTTATTTGATGTCACTATTTACGATCCTCCTTGCCAATATAATAATTTTTGTCGTAGTTCAAATATTGATATACATAATCAATTTATTATTATCCTGCATAGACAAAGAATCCAATCGGAGCTTGAATTCAGAAATACTGTGGAATATTGCTTCGATATATAAATTTAAAAATAAAACAGGAATCTCCTTCTAATGGAATTTAATCTTTTTTCGAGTGCAATCATTAATAGGTCTCGCTGATGTCGGCGACCCTCTTTCCCAAGTCTGTGTTATTATACACGCATAGGAGAACTTTCATTTTAAAAAGGTGTACTCTCTGCCTAGGTGGTTTGCCATTATACTTTTCCAGAGAAGAGGGTCAGAATGCATGCAAATTTAAGCAATAAATACCAATAGGGACATTCCAGAATGTGAAAAATTCATCTAGTATAAACCATATAAACATTTAGTAGTAATACCAAATTTCCTGTTTAAGTTGGGGGGGGGGGTCTATGAATGTATAACAATTAAGTGCCAGGCATTATTGAAAAGAATTTTATATAAAAAGCCATTTCTGTCCGTAGAAATCATTTGAAAAATATTAAAAAGTTACGAGAGAGTGGTAAATCAGTGCGGCCTTCAGGCCGCACAGCCTGGGCAAATTAGTATTATTAAAATTATATATTAATTAATAATGTTGTACCGGTGTATCTTATTAGTTATCAATTTATCGTTTACTGCTCCGACACTGGACTTAATTATTTTATACTTTAATATTTTACAAATTCTGCCGATATCAAATTAAATTATTCGTCATAATTCCAAATTCCATCAAATCACACTATAATTTTGCAACTTCAAATATCTAACTACTGCTTTCATTGCAAAAATAAATTTATTTTTAATAAATACAAACTTAAACAATTTACTCAATCGTTCACCCATAAACAAAAAAAAACACGACATTACCCCCCTAAATTTAATTTAATTACTAAAGGATTACAATAAATTAAATCTACCAATCTATCGTAAATTTTAAATCAATTCAAAATTAATTAAATTATAAATTTTCCAAATAAAGCAAAACCTAAATAATTTTTCATAAATTTAAAATTAGGAAAAAAGCAAATTCAAAATTTTTTTAAGATAATCAAGTTAAATTTTTATTAAAAATATAATATTATTCAAAAAAGCTTTTGTTTTGATGTCCCAATTTAAGGTTCTTTTTCTTCATTCTTCATTCAACTTGTCTATTTTCATCTCTTAAATTTCCACGATAAAGAGGTATTTTGTTCTTCATCTCCTTTACTTTCTTCTTCCATAACAACGAATCCAATTTGACTCCTGTTCCAAATTTTCCAAATTTCATGTTTTTCCAACTTTAATTTTTTAGAATAAAAATTTCTATACTTCCACTCGATTTTCTTCCCTTTTGTTCTTCCTATTGTAGAATTTATTGCTTTTAATTTTGTAGAATTTACAATTTTCTGTTGAATTTCTCAACCAACTCCAAAGTTTACTCTATTCTAGCAAAATTCTCCTGTTTTCAGAGTTGTCTTGGTATCATTTTTCATAAACAACTTCAAATTTTTAAATTTATTTTTCTTGCATTGTTCAATTTTCCAATTAATTTTTGAATCTTTTTTTTATCGTTTTCCATTTTACCTTTTTAATTTTTGAATATTTGTTGGCAAATTTTTCATCATTTTGAATCACCTATTATTTATTTATTTTTTTAAATCCTTTTGTGTTATTGTTACAAAGTTTTCCTAAATCTTTTTTCTTTTTCTGATTTGTCTAATGCTGTTTCCATATTATTTGTTAAATTTGTTTGTAGCTCCTGTACCTTTTAAATTGTGTTTTTTTTTCTAATTTATTTGCTTTTATCGATTTTTTGTTATATTATCAATTATTTCTTCGATTTAAATTAAGTACCAAGTTCGAATTTCTTCTTTGTCTTCAATCCTTTCTATTTCGAAGCCGGTCGATGTTTTCTGCTTTCAAATTTCGCCGAAATTTTGCACTGGGTGGTAGGTAACGGCCTAGATCAGTTTTTCTCAAAGTGTGTTCCGCAAAACCCTGGGGTTCCATGAAAACTCTCCAAGGGTTCCGCTGAAAAACGCTGCCAAGCAAATTTAAAAAAATTGTTCCCATAACCAAGTTTTAACTTGTAACACAAGATTGTTGGGTAAAGGGTTCCACATTTGAAAAAGTTTGAGAAACACTGGTCTAGATAGTAAATACAAATATTAAAATTTGCGGAATATCTATTAGTTTTTCCAAATTATCAAAAATGATAATTCTTAAATTATTGCATTAAATTGTGCAACACCATTGGTCCCTGGCAACAAGCAGGAGGTGGAGCCTGTGAGAATAACTTAACAAACCTAATGTTTTTTTCAAATTACTCCATAATGATGGATATTAGAGTGCTTGGATTTAAGATTTGCCGTGGTTGCGCTTGTCAAAACGCCCAAGCGTAGCGAGGGTGCACTAAACTCGCTAAAAACATTCCGATCAAGTTACCGAACTCGAAAGCTTGGAATCTGAGATTTGGCAATGTCAAGGTTTGAGAAAACCGCTCGAGGGGCGTGCGTACGTATTATAATAATCTTCGGAGGGCAAATGCATTCGATAATGTAGGAACTCGAACGATGTTTCCTCTACAACAGCATGCAGTGGGATGAACACGCTCTCTCTCCGCCTAAATTTGGATTGCTAAGACCCACGTAGCGTACACGTACCGTCAAGTGAACGTTTATTAAATTTAACATGAACTTAAACTTGCAAAATTTACATCAAAAAGTCTATTTTAAAAACTAAATTGTGAAGTAACCGTTGGGCCGATTTTATTTATCCTCACCTCATAAAAAATCCTAAATTTTGCTCTTTCAGATAATTTAAAGGTACTATCGTACTATTGAAGAAAAAAAGCAGAAAAGGTCGACTCGAAATACGAAATATTGTCTCAAAATGCGAAATCTGGTCCCACGTTGGATGCCCAGGACTGATGATCAAGTATCTACTGTACTTTTAAATCGCTTCTTACTAAGCGATTCAAACGGAACGCACTCCAAGAAATATGATTGCAAGTCATGGTTTTCCAATATCTACTTTAAATAATGATAACTCTACTTTGAGATACGTTTTTGCAGATATGTCACTTTGACCTCTTTTGTTGGTTGCACAAATATTATGTAAAATGCCCCAACGCTTATAAATACCTCTAGAAGCGTCGTTTCAAGCTGCTATCATCAATCATGGCGTTGAAAAACCTTCAAACTGTATTATTTACACAGTAATAAAGTTTAACTATTACACAATTTGCTAACAAAATAATAACTTCTTGTTAGACACTTTTAACACTAGAATTTCTTTACGAATTTAGTTGACCTCCATTTTCAGTTTGCAGTCAGTTGAAAACAATAAATCACAGAACCAACTGCATTGTGTGTTGTACTTTGTTTAATTTTACTGTAATAGAATTAACGTTGGCTGTTTAATTTTAGACAACAAATAAATTTAAATTAAAAATTCGAATGATTTTGATTTGATTCGGACAAATTTAACCGTCCACTTTAATTATTTGATGTTTCCTAACAATGAAAAATGTTTAAAAATGCGTAACAAACGCGACGTTAATTTAATTTTAAATAGGTGTCATAAACAAATTGAATGACCAACTGATGCCTATCAAACAACAAAGCAGACTTTGTTCTAAATGATAAAAATAAAATATTTGTGTAAAACCTACCTGAATTTGCAATTTTTACGCACAGAATTACTTGTAAAGCAATTGAGATGGTGAAAATTTGGCGATAACCTAACGGTTGCTTCATATCCGTTATCGCAATTGCTCAACATTTTTGAGCTATGCTTGTAGAAAGTCGTCCCTTTGATTTTGATATCTCGATGTTACATTGTGTTATTTTGCTACGCAACTTTGCAGGCGATAATTCCATCAATGCTGAAATGAAAAATAAAGTTTAGGCGATCGATCTGATTCGTATAATTAAAACAAGTTACGTAATTATGGCAGAAATTTTAAATTACGGTGTAGATAAAAAGCGTCGTCGAAACGGAAAAATGAAAAAGCAAAAGTAAAAGCGTACTTAATTATTAAAGCGGAATCGATGCCCTCTTTGTTTTCGTGTAGCATTTTGAAAATTTATTTCAAGAGGTGCTAAAGGAAAATTATAGGTCTAATTAGGAACTTGCAAAAGTGTGCAAATGAGATCTGTGAGGAGTGCTCAACGAGTTTTCTTTGCCAAAAAGACTATCAAATCAAGAAACTAAAGGTAAGGGTCGACGATGAAGCCGTAAAATGCGCAATTTACCAGCCGCGTAATAAAGATTGGGGAACGTCGGCAAGGAGGCAACGACCATGTGGGGCTACTTTACTACGTGTACTGTCTGACCTCACCTTACTTAATGTCCAGATCAATATTTACTTCGTTTCTTATGTAACTTCATTATTATACATTAAAGGTTTTGCATTTTAATGAATAGTCTCGTTAGCGAGGTTGTGCTAAAAAATTTTAAGGACGTACAGGCTCATCAATTGAATATTCACGCCCAACCTGTGTAATCGTGTCGAAAGACGACATGTTGAGAACAATATTTTTTACTTCGTCATAACAAGGTTACCTTCCACCCCTATCGATTAATTTGGAATTCCATAATTTGCAATGCAAATAATTCCAGTTAATGAGTTTCCATTTTATGACGGAAGGAGTAAAGATGAAGATAGTTTAAAATAATTTCCACCTCTCCGAATAACGATTAGCGTTTATTCAACAAACTTAATTACATTCACTGGAGTAGGTTATAACGGAATAAAAACAAAACGAAAAATAGATCTGTAAACGGATTTAATCCGATTATTTTGGATTTTAATGGACCTTTGAACGACCAATTCGGTTTATATTGCAATAAATTATTGAATTATTTTTGCGATCTCAAATATTGTCAAATTAATGGAGTATTTTCAAAAACTATATCGGATCTAAATTCAATCAATGCAAATTGATACCTTCGCAATATCGAATGCACTTATGATGTAACGACTTCATAATTTTCAATTTCGTTGACGCAAATAGCTGCAGCTAGGACTGTGGAAATCACTGCCGGAGGTGTCTTTGTTTGCATTTTCATTTTAGTATTCTACCAACCAATGCCAATTAACATTTGAGAATCTTCATCTTCAGCTGCTAGCATTCGGATATCATCAGATTATCTTATGTTGTTGTGCTTTCTTCCATTTGCGTTTATTCATACAACAATAGTACCCTTAAGAGCATTGGGGTATAATACGACTTGTTTGGATAAATAATTTAACATAAATAAAAAACACTTCATTTGAAAAGATACTCAGACTTTAAAGATAACATACAGAAGAGAATAAATACCAGAAAACTACAGAAAGTATGGTACATTAACTTATCTGCCAATGACTCAATAACATCATGATCTGCAAGAGTATTCCAGTATGCTGGGGGATACTCCATACCCCCCAGACCTCAAAAGTTCCTAATTAATACGTAATTTATTTATGAAACCATTAGTTTTAATATTTTATTATACGCAAATGTTTGAAGAGGGGAGGGGGTTCAGGGTTGGAGGTGGATGGATTTTCCTTACTAGGAATTTGTGGAGTAGGACTGAAGGTGTTTGCTCATAGAGTTCGGTCAGATTTAAGAAGAGATTTTCTTCCACCTATTTCTCTCCTTACCGTATAGCTCACAGTCCAGGATCTTCTGCATTAGTTTTAGTATTAAGTATACCCATGAGCTCTGTTTGGAGAACAGAGGTCCACCGACCCAACGATAACTTTATACCAAGTAGCAGTTCGGAAGAGGAAATTCCCGCACTTGAGCCTGTATTATTTTTGGAACCACCTGTGTACAGACATATTATGTCTGATTCGTCGGTTCTTGTCGTATTCAGTAGGATGTTAAACCCCCTGTCAAATACGTATTTAGGAGGTATCCTGTCGGTTTCGAGACCCAATAGAGGCAGCCTTTTGAAGCAGTCCTCCAGAATTCCCATATGCCCACCGCATCCTAAGGCTGCTTTCACCGCCTGCTCTTCCACATGGAGATCCAGCGGAAGAAGGCAGAGAAGAGCCTCCAAAGCTGTAGTGCTGCCTTGGTGCTGGAAAAGTTAAGTTAAACTTGCATTGTCAACTTTTCACTTAGAATCATTCCAAGGAATTTCTGTTCTTTCACCAATTTCTTCTTCTTCTTTCTCTTCATATAGGATTACGTCCTGTTATTCCCAAATGGTGTACCAAATTTACACTTGATACCCCCTTGGTTCTGTGAGCACTTGTATCCACTATCTAATAGGGTGCTAACCTGGCTAGATGCATAGCCCGGTGAAATTTAGGCTTTAGGTGGCGCGACTGAGCTTCAAACCACGGTCTCGCGCTCTATAACTCGTCAATTTAAGCTTTTTACCACACTGTTAGTTTTTGACCACTTAGATTTTCAATATATTTTTATATCTGTGTTGATCGTCCTGATTGGGCGGTGCTACATAATTTTGGTTTTCACTCCTGAGAGTTTGCGGTTTGTCGATTAGTTCTCTAGGCCTTGTCATTCGCATATCCCCGTACCCCCTCTTTTTTTTGGTTATTACGAACTATGAGTCATTCTCTTGAAGTTCATTATAACCGGACAACACTGTACTTAATAAATTTTCTGTTATAATTGCTTTGACTTGCGAATACTTGACAAAATTATGTTTCACATCGCTTAACACTTAAATCACTGAAATAATATAACAAAAAATCTAAAACTATGAAAATAAAACAAGTCCAAAAATTGTTCAACTGTATGAAAATGTTTTCTGAAAGGAATATTACATGTCTGGTATACCGGAAGGAAAATACCTTAAGACGGCCGTAAATGTAGCATAATCGAAATTACAAGACACGGAAACTCGAGGGGAAATTACACAGGGGTGTGTAGGACATGATGGGAAGAACAAATACTTTTAGTCGATTACAGGAATATTCTATACAGTTTATGCTCAAAATTCATCACATTTGCGTATCTGTAGATGGATAAAAAAGCACTTACGGCATGTGAGCAATTTTCATTAAAATTATTGCAATGTTGATATAGTTTTCAAAATTGTGATAGTTTGGTGATTACAGTGAACAAATATTTTTAACGCGGGGTTGTGTTAATACAAAGCAAGAAACGAGCGACTCTGCTGTAGTGTTTTCTCCCCTTGATTAAGCAAAAGTACAAAAGAAACGCAATCAACTTCAAAATTAGCCATTCGTTGGCTATAATAACAAGGAACCCCAAATAAATTCTGGGTAATATTTAAATAGGTTTGTACCAAAATGGCGAGAGTGTAGCGAATGAGTATATTAGAGTAAAATTTAAAAGTCCCTATTGAATTTCCATTGTGTTTTTCAATTTTCTAAAGTACGTAGATATAATCCAGGAATCTTTATAAATCATCGTTATTACTATCCTATTTTCACTTTTTGTATACTGGCTATACATTTTGTGAACACAATTCAGTTGTGACAGCTTTCAATTTTTCATGCGTTCTTGCACTAAACCTACAAAATAGTCAATATTGGTTTATCAGTGCAATACAAACACAAATATTTTGAAATCACTTCCCAATGCAATGAGAAAATTAATCATGCAACAAAAATGAAAGGAAATTTCTAAACACACGAGGTTCTTTGTTTTAGAAGTTGCATGTCTAAAATTGCTAGTTGCTACTCGCGATAACTATTAACCACGGTAATTTTACGACTAGACAGTTTTAAATTGTAACATTTTCATTGCACGGGCCAATGACCACATTTGATAATTTGACTTTTCCATTTGGAAAATTACACCACTTCATCTTGCGCTCAACACATCATCGGTGACATCTCTATGTACATAAGCAGGGTCATTGAACAACATACTATCTGCTTTTCGTATTTTTTTTACATAAGTATACCTAGTTAATTTCATTAAAAGCACTTTTCATAATGGATTATGTACACCCACACAGTACAAAAGACTAATATTTGCATAATGAAAGTTTAATCGCAGTCCTAATTTAAATTTTCAATACCGTGGCTATCGCAAAAACTAGAATAAAATCGTTGATTACTCCAAGGATTAAAAATTGATCCGGCGAAAATTGAAAACCCGTGTTTCAAATTAAAAAAAATATCCTAAAATAGCAATAAAAAATAACCGTAAGTTTTTATATCGTTCCATAGTAGTTGTGTCACAATCTCTTATTAATTTTAGTGTTCGTCCTCAAGTGCAAACGCATGTAATCTTCTCCATTTCAACCGATCCGAAATATTGTTAGAATGCATTGCTTTTTTAGTTCAGTTCGAATTTTTTTAGCGAAAATAAATAAAGCTAAAATGCTGGATATTTTGTTGATATAATCCAGTAGGTGACTTTATTTGGATTTTATTGATCAACGAAATTAGTAGTAATCATAATAAATAATAATAAAATAAATAATTTAACATGCTGACAATAATGTTGAGATTGGTTATAATTGGACAAAATTAATGTGATGTACGAATTATTATTTTTATCTTATGTATTGGTTCCATTAGATACAGAATTAATTTTAAATTTAAATAACCGGTTGTCGGGTTGTGAGGAAATCTAAATCATTTCTAGCAAGAACTGAATAAACTGGAGCATTCCCTTTAATATGAAAAATAAGGCATTACAAAGGAAAACTTCTTCATGTAATGAAGAAAACAATGAAAATTAAAAATAAAAAGTACGCGATAATCTCGCAAACTTCAATAAATTACGGGCGTTGTAACACTTTACTATATTTTATTACAGCCCGAGTGGGAACTGGTAGATTTCGTGTAGATTATTCTAAAAATGTAATAGTGTAATCGCATGCTAAAAATATTAATTAATAATAATACGCAACAAATATGTAGGTGCGATTTTTTGCGAATTAAAAAGAGTTCCTGAAACCTCTTTTCACAAAATATTTAATTTAAAAAAAATTATTATTCATTTTGTCTGATTCTGATTCGAAAAACTCATTTAATGCTTGACACTGTGTGCTGGTGATGTTAATAAAATCGAAACTGGTAAACACAAAGCTTTGTTCACGTTTAATTCAAATTTAAGATACTTTTAAATTGCTTTATTTCTGTTCAATAATTTATTTCGGTTTCACACACAATTTTAATGGTATCAATATTGTACCAATATTCACACTATATTGTACCGAGATCTAAACTATATTGTACCGATATCATTCCAATTTTTCATAATAGTATTATTTATTGTGCAATATTATAGAATAGTCTTAAAGGGTCTTTTAATTAAAATTTCTACATAATAATTATGTATCTAAACTTACAATTAAAATTAAAATATTTTAGCATTTAGATTTGCGTTGTTATGTGTTGGTACATATAACTATCCAACCCCAACTAATAACTTCTTAACCTTTGCAATATGAAACAATCTTGAAAGTCAATTTTAAATGTTATGTATATTTAGTACAAAAAACTTTGGTTTTCAGGGCAAACCATATACGATTTTTAAGGTATAAAAAAAAGTGAAAAATGTCCACAACAAAGAACATATTAAATAATGCTGATGGAGGCAAAATGACCAGCCCGAGCCATATATTCAAATCAAAAAAATTCTACTGAAAAGACATTTTCATGAAAAACAATGTTGTTTTAAGATTTAAACGCCCACTATTTCAAATTTTCAACTTGTAAATTTTTTTTAAACTTTTTAATAAAAAAAGTGGGAACACGGCCAGTTATCTAACAATTTACCGCGTCAAAAGCAAAATTGAAATAAATAATTTTATTAATTAAAATAACTTTTTTTTTTTAATTTGCACAACACGACGCCTGCTGTACATCAAACTAATAAAATGTAAAATTCTCGCGAAAGTTTGAATTTCGCCATGTGGTTTAGTTTTTATTTAAAAAACTGTCTGCGTTTGTGTATAAATTGGTAATACAAATAGCCCATAATTGAAAAACTGAACTAAACTAAAAGCATCAGGCTATTTATTTTCTTCATATCAATATGACACGACTTCGATTTCCTGTTCTGTTTAGACGTAAACGAATAGAAAGAATGGCAAAATACGCAAGAGTTTATAGGATTTGACTTTTATCAATTATTTCGTTATTTTATTTTGATTACAGCTATTTCAGCAAATTGTAAAGTAATATAGAGCTTCACATTTCAATATTTTCGAAAAGATTACTAAAATGTATACCAGATAGTGCCAGGTAACATTATATCTGGCTCGGTGGTACAAACATTTTCAACATCCAAGGATAGGTAAGGAAACCCAGAAATTGTAAAACTATTTAAATTACATAATTTCAAAACTAATTAACTGGTTTAATTCACATTAAAAACATAAAAGAGAGCAATTAGTTAAACAGCAAAATCAAAACAATTTGTAACGACTTTTCCGAGATAAAATGTCGAGAGTAGTAATTGGCACGTACTATTTTTACTCGCCGAGTTAAGTGTAGCCAATGGCTGCGGTAAATTAAAAAACTTAAACCGATTTGAAATATTTTAAAAGCATACAAATCTTGTCATAAATAAGTTTGTGCATACAAATTTAAAATATAACAAATAGAAATAGCGATAGCGGCTTATCGCATTGGAAAATACATGCCTGGAAAAACGCTACAGCAAAGCAGGCATTTTCCAGAGGCGAAAACTTAAAAACCACTAAAATAATAGCGATAAAAAAATATCAAGATTTTCAAGAAAAACAAAAATATTTTTTTAATTAACTCGAAAGCCGTTGATTTTAGACTATCAAGGGTAAAAAACAAAAGAACTCAGGTGGAAATTTTAAAAATTTACGAAAATAACATTATCATTAAAAACAATGAGATATCGGCCGTATAGTTTAAGAGTAAAATTTTTAATTTGTAGGTTTACTATGTAATTAGGCTATTAAATGTTTGAAACTGCTTTGGTTTTTAATTTTATACTTCGTATAAACCTTTGATTCCGCATAACCAAAGATTTGGATGTACAAAGACTAAAGCAAATCCCGTTTTCGTTTCAGCTGAATGGCCTTGTTTTGAACGATCCCTTAAAACGCGGCTGCCGGTAAAATCAAATAAACCTGATGGTTAGTTTTTTAGTACCTAATTGAATTTTTCATTTATGAAATTGCAAATAAAATTACGCACTAAAAACATCGGGATTCTCGTGCAAATTCCATTTTAGTATCTTGTGAATGTTTGTGTAGCTCTGACGAACTATTAGTTCCTTTTCGCTTAAAATATGTTATTTCCGACTCTGCTGTGCGAGAGAAAACGCAATTCCTATTATTTGATATTTTTATATAAAAAAGTGTTGGCGTGAAAAGTTTCAATTTTTCATTTGTCTATTTTTACATATACTTCTGAAGCTCGTTTGTCTAAATATTTATTCAGTAGATTTTTTATAGCATATACAATAATTTTTCTTCGCCCTCCAGCATTTCCTTAAAAGTTTCATCTCTGTCCGAAATTTTATTGTTTTTCATTACTTTCAACTTGGCTTCTAAAATTTGCTAATTTTTGATTAATATTCTTTTTATTAAACTGCTTTTAAAAAGCGTGCGAAAACAAAATATACAAAAGTTTTGGTTAAATGTGCATTTGAAACACCAGCGATAAAATTTTATGTCGTAATATTTGTTATAGATATGAAAAATTCTCGTGCATAGAAGCGCAATTGTAAAAATACAAGTTTGTTTTTATTGTTGACGTTAAATTCAGGTTCAATTTGTAAATAGTACGGTCGAATCAAATAAATAATAAAATGCATTAAATTAATCCGGTCTAAAGAACACAACATTGTTCTAGAGCTAACGTTTTAGTGTTGCACTTAAAGTTTGCAAAACGTAATAACCATATTTGTAATGTTCTTACATTTGTTGTTTTGTTGTTACAAGTAGGAAAACGTGTGCGGTTGAGAATAATTTCGTAAGATTTAAGAATAATATACAGGAATTGTATCAAGGATAATGAAAACACCATCTTGTGTGCCAGAGTGGTCGTTCAAAACGTGCATCTATGAAATTTTTAAACTAACAATAAAATTAAAATCTCAGTCCAAACATTCACGTCGTGACAAATACGAATGAAAATGTATTTCCTTAAGATGAAAATGCAATTTGAACACGTATAATATATGGAGTCGTGAAACGGAATAAAATGAGAATTTAAAACTACTGCAGTAAAATTTTCACCCCTTAAAACTTTCCTCCATATATTTGCAGTAGCTTTACACACTAATTAAGGGACTTTATTCGTCTTCCAGACTTGGCTAATATGAAGGAGGCTTTTATGTCTTAAAATGTTACTTTGACAAAGAAAAGTTGATAAAAAATCGCCTGTAGCTTCATTAAAATTTGATTCTGGGCTAAATGATGTAACTTTTGCAAGTTCTCAAAATGAAGAAAATTGCAATAACTCATAAGAAAATATTTGTGCTTTTAAAAATTATTTTTAATTTGCCTTAGAGCAAGATGACAGATTTTCTCTTATTATATTAGCATCCCCCTTTTGACTGCAAAGTTGATAAAAAGCTTTAAACCTAAAGCTTTTATAAAAAGAAAAGTCTAATTTGCCTCGAACCAACTCAACTGTTTGGCATTTGAATTGAGGATTGTAAAGAACAAAAGTATTGAAAAGGTCTCATCCGTATATTTACTTTTCATTTGCTTACTTAATTCCAACTAGGTATCAAAACGTAAATCAGATTACCTATTCATTTAGGTGTAAACTTAATTTAATTTTCAATCTTCCGAAAAGGGAAGAAAAGTAAATTTAAAATTTTTTGTCATCCCGAAACTATGCTAAGGGCTCTAAATTATGGCTTGTAATAAACATTAAAATAATTTTGTGTTATGCGTTAAGTGCTGAAAGCTGGTTATAGTTTTTCGCTGCGTAACCGAGTGCAAAACATCTCTGTAATTACTTCATGCGAATAATTATTAAGCACAGGAAGTGCGTCTAATGTGGTGAAAATTATTTTCTCATTAACAGCCTGTCCTTTTATACTTGGAATATAATTGTAAATTCAGAATTACGCCTATCATGCGTAAATATAATTAATAAACGTAACACTACAAAGTGCCTCGTCGATGGGAAAGTTCTTAAAATTTTTTTCGATTGGTAAAATTAAAAAGAACGAAACTTTTATGCGCATATTTTATCTAAAATTTGTCATTCTTTTAAAACTTATCTCGAGTGGTGATTAATTTTTACAATTTATAACGACGAGATACACTTTTTCGCCAATGAAAAACACCCAGAAAGCTCAAATGAACTAAAACCTTTTAATTGTTCATAAATTTCGCAAATATTATATAACTTGATAATATTAATGGAATAAAATTATGCGATGTAAACACAAACGTTTAGAAGAAAAGTAGAAGTAATTAATTTTCAAAACAAACTCTTGCTGTTGTTCAAACAGTTTTATGTAAATAAATGTTAACTGTAAAATAGTTTACCGTTTTCTTTTCGTAGGCTCTCCATATTTTCGTCTAAGCAATTTTATGCTCCTAACAAATTCGACTGGAATTTTCATTATAATTCAGAATAATAACTTGATGCCGTGAAAGTTCCACTAGGCATTTATTTAATAACATAATCTACGTAAGTATATAAATTAATTAACCATATCAGAGGACACTTTGAAATAATCCAAAAAGTTTTTTCTTTCATTTTCGCAGGGTTGTTTTGGACTTTGAAAATAAAAATTTACGAGTAAAATTTCAAAATCTTAGGTAGCTTCTGGTTTCTGCTGGATGCTCCCAACTATGATGCACCAGCAAACTTAATTTTGCTTTGACTGACTTCAAACTTCAACAACAGCTGCATTTTTTATATTTATATAAGTGTACCAAGTGCATGAAAAACAAGCTGCACAAAAAATAGAAATTCAAAAGTGAGCTAAGCATAATTTTTTGGTCCAAATCCAGAAAATCAGATAAGGGGTAAAGTTATAATTTAAATTTATATTGGTAATATAGACAAGCAAAGTTACCGATTATATCTAAACAATGCAACGACAAATTGTCGATATCGTCAATTCAAAAAGCAGGGTCGAGTACGATAACCCGGACACGTAAATATTTTAGATATTTTAAAAAATACGACTGCATATTATGATAGATATACTAAAATGGGCCAATTAAACTATTGATTAACTTTCAATATCAGTTAATTTAGGAAACAATCGATATTAAAGTTTCGATTTTTCATACAAAACATATAAATGTTTAAAGTGGACGGAGGGCTTAACTCCATTCTATTAACGGTGAGTAAATCATCCGAACCGAGCCGAGCAAGTCAAATATAAAGGTAAAAAAATCCAAAAACAAATAAAGAAGCCCAACACGTGGACATCAATCTACTGTTAGAAGAGGGTACCAAATCCCACAAAGGAGTTCTACTACAAATCAAGTTGAAATAAAATCCAACATAGAGAAAACTAAGAATTGATCAACTGCTCTTAGAACAAACAGGCGACCTGATAGATACGCAAACTCTTAAGACGCAAGAGAAGGAATTTCAAGATGAGTTTCCATCGAAAGGGAAGCAAAGAAGCAATTAAAGCCAATGCCGCTCCAACCAATGCCTCAACTCTCAATTCAACCCAATCGACCCATTTGGAAAAACTTATTAAACAGCGCAAACAACTGACCTGCAACATGGCGGAATACCAAAATCAAAAGCCTCGCAAGCCTGTCACCACCACACTCCCTCGAAATATCAAAAGATGGAAACGACGCAAAATTCAAGCCAAGCAAGGAAGCTAAATCAAAAACACAAATAAATTTCTACCCTTCGAACCAATTGAGGCCGTTCATAGAGAAGAAAACACAACCGTAGAAACCCTAAGGAAATCAAAAATACTTAAATTGGGAACAACATCGAAGAAGTGACGATGGCCAAAGTATAAACCGCCAACTTCACACGAAACAGCATGATGAACATAGCCTCCAGCAGTTATTAAAACAGCCTATCGAGTCAAGCCAAAAAGATTCTCACTCTGGTCTGAAATAATGCAAGAGCTACGTGAACGAAAAATCCAATACAGGAAGGATTCGCCATCGTACCATCATCTTTCGGTGACTAGAGGGCCATGGCCAAGTACTTCGATGCAAAACTGGACATAGCGAAAGAAACCTACTCACCTGCGGTATAAAAACGGAAAATCCTCTTAGAATGTCTTTCGTAAACCGCGGCTCTCAAGTCCGGCTTTGGCCACATTACCAGAATCAGAACGCCCAAAATGAAGTTGTAGCGACAGTGCAATCCGCGAAACCATTTGTTTACTATAATACCTGATACACCGCAAATAACCCAACGGGCAATGGAGAGACGTATTCTGGAAGTGAGTCTGCGCGACATAATTAGAAACGTTGAAGTTCGAATACAAACAAAGACAATAGACGTCATGAAAAGAGCTGTGGAGTTGAAGTGGAGATGGGCTGGACATGTGGGACGAGAAGGGTCTAGAAAGTGGACAAGTAGATTGATCGAATGTCGTTCGAGGACTACAAAGAGAAGTGTCGGTAGACCCCAAAATAGATGGTCATGCGATATAAAACAAACTGCAGGTAAAAAGTGGCAACAAGTGGCACAAAATAGGGAAGAATGGAAAAATATGGAAGAGGCCTATGTCCAGCAGTGGGCGAAATAAGGCTGAGAAGAAGAAGAATACCTGGGTATTGACAAGAAACCTGGTAGTTTTTCCAAAATTTTTATAAATATTTTCTTTAAATTCAATTAACAAAATTGTCACCTAGTGATTGGTTACACGTGGCAGGTTGGAGGAACCTGTGAGTTTTACTTAACAAAACAACTGTCAAAGTTTTTTTCGAATTACTCACAAATGGTGAATTTTAGAGCCGCCGATTCTCGCTCGGGCGCTCCGAGTCGTTTTCACAGGCGCTGGAAACGCTAAAAACATGCCTGAAGAGTGACCGAACTCAAAAATAATAGAACTAGAAAACTGGGATCTTAGTTTTCATGCTAAACTGAAAGTTTATGTTAATGATCTATATGATCGACTTTGATCTGTAATTTATTAACGCTAAAATATATGCCAAAAAAGACACTCGACACTTGTAGAACAGCATTTGGTAATGATAATATTACAAAATTACTAATTAAAAATCTCTCTAAAAAAAAACAATTAGTGAGTTGCCGAAGAAAGTCATGGAATCGGTGTTAAAAGTAAACGCTGAGTAAATAAAAATTGAGTTCACTAAAATAAATAAATTCTGAACTTAAAACTGCATTGAATCGAGCTTTAAATGTAATTAATTTGGATGGGGGTGCTATTGCAAGAAGCGGAAATAAGAGTGTTACAAAGAATAGTATTGTAATTTTTCACCCTAACAAATTCAGTAATTTTGTGGATCTAACTGTATCATCGAACGAAAGTGTCAAGGGTGAAATCAAAGAAAGTGTAAATAAAATTTTACACAATATCTTCAATGTCTGTGTTACAAATTCAACATCTTGTTTGACTAATTGTAAACATAACCTAAAATGTTAAAATATCATCCAACTTATTAAAAATTGATATCCCCATCACGTTGTGCCAACATTGAAACTGACTGGACTGTATAAAATTAACCTTAGGTTAGTTGCCAGGTTAGATCCCTGTTAAATAAAACAAAATATCAGGCAATTGTTTAATTTTAGTTCAGCGTAGATAGCGCAGGTAGCTGCTATAAATACTGAACTATAATTATAGACAATAGGAAGGTGGAGGGAATATTATAAAGTAGTTTTTGTTGTACATTTTTACAGATATTTGACGATCATTTCTATTTATTTTATTACTTTTGTCTACCCGGTTCTAATATTTTTTCTTGCTGCAGCAAAGTCAATGTAATCTTTTTATCAGAGCTTTCTTTGTATATCTGTACTTCTAAGGAATTTATTTTTTATATTAGAAACAAAAGAAAGGTGCTTTAAGTTTTCTTTGTGTTACATACTTTTCTATCTATTATTTTCAATATTTAGCGTATTTCTCTACTACTTCGAAAGAAAACCCTAATAAGCGTGGCAGATGAAATTTCAGAATAATTAATTAACAAAAAAATAGATAGTTAACCGGAATGAGTAATTGTTGTATTGGGTTAACTTATTTCCTCAAGTAAACTTTTTACAAACTGACGCATGAAGTTTTATAATTTATTATTTTATTTCGTTTCGCTATTGACGATGTCAAAAGAAGTACTATGATGAATTGCACAAAAAATCAGAAAACAAGCAAAAACAGATTAGATGTCGCAAAGAATCGAGCAAACAAATGAAGAAATCCTCCCAATAATATTTTCAACATAATATACGAAATTCTCGTCGATACTTACAAATCGGATGATAGTTTATTCGAACGAACACATGTTCTTTTTTTTATTCAATTAAGCTTTGGTAATCTTTAATTAAATTGAATTCTACCCTATAATAGGGTTACTGAAAAATGAGAAGATCGCGAAAGGTTTCTAGTTCGCTCGCTACTTAAAATTCAAAATCCTTTTTCATTATCCTAGTATGTTTTACATTTCCTTAAGACGGTGATCGCTAAACGAAATTTGATTACCCAGGCTATTAGGATATTTTTTAGTAACCTTTTCGGCAATTTTTATAACCAAGTAAATACCAAGTTGGATTCTCTGCAAATATTAACTTGAAAGAGATTTTTTAGTTAAACTAATTATGTTTTCACAAAAGCAATTTCAAATGAATTTTCACCTTGTCAAACCAGATAGTGCCTTTAGGCATGCAGAGTATAAAACACTCGTTATTTATATTTTATTTTAATTGAAACTCGGTGAGGTATTATCAACATGGGCCATACGAATTATGTCACCCTTCAGGAATTGAAGGATTTGAAACAAATATGGGGCACGTTAAGCGTGAAAATAAAAATTTTATCTCTAGGTATTTTTTTGCAAACGTAAATCAGTTTTAATTAAAAAAAAAAGCTATATTTGATCATGTATCTCTTAGAATGTATCATGCCTGACATAGCCAGTAATTCATTATGAATACAAATGTGTATGGTTATCAAAATGTCGAGCGCGTAGTAGCAGGACGTGACAATTCTGTCTACGGGTTATCACAGGTTTCAAACAATGAATAGATTACGAAACGATATTTTACTGGGCCAATGTCGCACAATTTACCCCGAAAATCTTGACAAAATATCATTGAAAAATTTGCAATCGTGAGTATATAAACTGAAATATTTGCATGAACAATTCAGTTTCAACTTGTTCTTCTCAAGTAATACACTATTTATATAAAAATGAAGTGCTTTGTTGTTTTCGCTTTAGTCGTCGTGGTCGCCATGGCCGCCGACTCGCAACGACCACTTTTCCTGGCTAGATACTCCATACCATCGCAACCTCAACCTCAAGTCCAGTATCAACCCCAAGCTCAGTATCAACCTCAAGCTCAGTTCGTACCATATCCAGTAGCTGCATCAAATCCACAAATTCAACTATTGGTCAGACAACAGGTACCACAAACTTCTATTTACAATCCAGCTGAAGCAACAACTCCAAAACCAGAAAACGATTCCACCGAGGACGATGTTGCCGAAACCACCACCGAACCACAATCAGAACAAGTTCAAGCTCAACCCAAAAATGGCCAAAGGAAAGACAGCGAAAAATTGACAGAAGTTGCTGACGCACCTTTGGAACAAGGGGTTTACTACATTTACCATCCAACGGGTTTATTGCAGAAAGTTGATTTCTCCACCACCAGTGATGCTGCTAAAATGGCTTACATAGCTCAACTTAAATACCAAAACGTGGAACCTATCAGTGCACCAATTTACACTTACGATCCTGAATCGCTTGTATTACAACAAGTTCGTTTGTAAATTGTTTAAATTAATTGCGATCCTTATTCTGAAAATTTATTTACATATTACCATTGTATAGTATAATTTATCGGCAATAAAACCTATGTGCAAACTTTCATGATTTTGTTATCCTAATCCTATGAATTATGTTTGATCCAATCAAATGTGACCTGAAAACGTAATCTCAACATTATAAAGAAAAGGTACAGCTAATAAATTTATTTAATTAAGACTCTGTGGGAGAAAAATTGAAAATTTTTGATCTTTATATTTCTATAAATTTTCTTTTAAAGTCCTGACTGGCCGGCGCTTTCATCTACTTGTTGCTTTAGAAATTCTAAGTATTCTTATTTTGAAGCTATCTCACTGAATATGACGTTGTAAGGTATGTTATTGGATTTTTATTATTAATTTTTCTTGGTTTTTTTGCTATCCAATTCAATTATTGAAAGCTTCAAGTTTGTTTCCGTATTGATTATAAATTAATTAATATATCAAATTTCATTTGAAGTTTTCCTAATTTTAAATATATTTATATTTGCACAATTTACTTAAACAAATTTATTCGCTACAAATCGATCGAATATAACCTTTTAAAAACGTTTTTATAACATTTTTAAAAATATTTTGTTGATATTTGGTCAAATTTTCCATTACTATAAAATTTCCAATTTCAAAAATAAATAAATAATAACATTTAGATATTTCCAATTATTTCATTATTAAAGTTTCAATTTTGGAAACATACACCTACAAAAAAAGTGCGATTGTTCTTTTATAAATTAAAATATTTAAACTTCGGTTAAAATTGGTTTTAGTGCTTTTAAAATTATTAAATCATATAAATTAATTGTCACAGCTTTGGGAGGCTATTATTAGCCTCCTCAACGGGTATCCCCTGCGGCATCATATTATTATAATCCTAATTTTTAATGTAATTATTGTTTGTTTATTTTACTATAAATTAAATTTAATTTAAGTATATCCACGGATTTACCATTCTTTGGATTTATATTTATTTAAACATAATTTGTCAATGTAATCTTTCGAAATACTCAATATTTATTTTGTCATGAAGTTTACTAATTATTCTTGTATACTTCTTCATAACAATAAATTAGTTTATTGTGCAAAACTTTGCTAATTCCATAGAATAGGCAGATGCTTTAAGAATTTGCATTTAATTATTTCTCTTAAGTGTTACATAGCAAGTTATTTTATTTTAATTATGTTGTAAATTATTAAAAGTTCCAAATTGAAAATATCGAGCAACTGATAATTTCAAATAATCACCAGGAGTTTTGCTACGACTGAATCCTTACGGCTGGCTTTCGCTGAGCCTGATGTTCTTTTTATTTTTCTAGTAAGATTCATATCTTTGGGTACCCAAATCCAAAAATATTTTCAAGTAGTTTCTTTTTATGAATGACAATAACCTAGGAGGACACAGCGACAGTGTTCTCGGTGCGGTCACCCATCCACACGAAATCGAAAACAGCGGAATACTGGTATAAAAATTCTGAATTTCATTTTTATTCAAGATAAAATCCTGAAGATAATTTTTAAACATTATGTGCTTTCATTAAATTTGCCTAATTCGGGCGAGGATCACTTTCATTTTTGCTTCCACACTAAGGTAAACTCCTTTTCACGCCGTAGTGTCTTGAAACCCGCATTAACTTTAATTGTTGTTGTGTGCCAGTTTTACAACTTAATTATAAACTAACATTTCGAATTAACGGGTACCTGTTAGAACATTTTCTTAATGAACCTCGTTATTTACAAAATCCAAAACGTAGAACCCAAAAATTGATTTCAAACGAATGGAATACGTCAGTTTTTTTTAACTATTTAACATTTACAAAAAAGATTTTTTACTTCAAACCTAAGAGTTTTCACGTAAAGTTTGCAATATTACAAGTTTTATGATTATGAACATCTAAAAAATTATGAACAGCCTTTCGCTACTCTATCCTGACAGGACTTAATTGTAAAATGTAAAACTTTTCCTAAACTTCGTTACACAACGCCTACTTTCAACAGAATTTAAAAGGTAATATCCCCATTAAGAAATTCCAAAATTGTGTTAAAATATTCTCGATTCCGTATCTGGAGAAGGTTTTCGTTCAATTTGCAACTCCAGCTCATCATCGAACAAATAAAATTTGGATAAAATATCATCTTATTTATTTTTTCTTAATTGCTATTATTCCTAATTAGCGTTCCATTTCTAGTTGTTGTATTCTTAGCAAATTGAAACGAGTGAAGTTTACTTACATTTGCAAGCATTTAATTAAATTGTAACAAAAACATCTCAATTATTTAAATCGTTAATTAAAATTTTGTTGGAAAACAAAAATTCGTATACTGTTAATTTTATTCCGGTGATTGTAATTTAAAGAAAATAAGATAGATATATCATCCCTTACTAAACTTACCTGTCTATTCAATGATGCACTCGGGTATTATGTCCTTTCTATCCCCTGTCCCCAAGGAAATCAAACGTCCAAAGGTGGAAAACTTCCTGAAACAAGGAATTTGCTGAACTCAGGTGTTTTAAAATTTTAATTTAATTTTATCGAATTGGAAAAACACGAAACAATAATTTCATCGAGTGAAAATTTTTGCATGATGTAGATCAGTCCGTATTAATCGTTATCTTAAATTTTAACTGCAAAGACGTTTCTAGGTTAACCGTGTTATCTATTAAACTTGAACAACGTGCATAAGACATAATGAAAGCTTGCATAATATAACGTTGTACCTCTCGCTGTCATTTATAATAAATAATGTGGAGATACTTTAATTATATATTACACAGATTTATGTATTACACGTTTGTAATTTACATGGAATCAAATTGTGCGCAATTTGCTAAAATGGATTTAACACACTATGTATATTACTTCAAGATTGCCATTTCATATAACATCGCCTATTAACTTGATTATTAATTTCTAGCTAACAATTATTAATTTAATCAAAAGCAAACTTGGAAAATCTGAAAAGAAACCGCTCAGAAAACATTGTTTCCGAACTGAAGAAAACGAAAAATATAAACGGGAAATTTATTATTACAGTTATGCAGCAGTTAGATTGTCGGACTCAAATGCGGTTTCATAAAGTTCTCAGAAACGTGAAGTTACTGTCGTCCATTGACGAAGAAATACCGCTATGCTTTTTCTTAAGCACGCGGTTAACGCTAGGAAAATATTTTGTCTAGGAAACCGCATATATACATACATAAAACATTACAATTTGTATATACTACTATGCGGTACATTTTCATACACAAATTTGTATTACACTCAAGAATTCTGCGAATTGGAGCATACAGCTCAATATATTGCAAGAGTACTCCGTTTGCTGTATTCTGGAAGGCGGAAATGAGGTATGTTCACTGCACATATCTTTAAATGTTTAGGGGAAACTTAAAAAGAATTTTTTATCTGCTACATTAATATTTACTTTAAAAATTCCGATAGTGAAGACGTTGTTAGGGAAACTTCTGACAGAAATGTGCCATCCGGACGCAATGGCTTGAAGTAAACTGTTGATTTATTAATCAACAGTGACCCTACATCTTCATTACTCTTGGTCCAATAACGTAAACATTGATGGAGTGTAAAGGGAATGAAATAAAGTGCAATAGTTAAATTTACCAACAGTGCCGTAACTAACCTTTTTGTGCTCTATATAAAGTTTTACGATTTAATTTTTAAAGTTTTAAAACAAAAGCTATGGAAAATTTGTCATTTTTCCGGCGTTTTTGGTCATGGGAGAGTGGTCAAATCAAGCTTCTATTACATCATTTACAGTTAGGAATTAATATACATCAATATGTATCCTTATTTTATATTATTCAGAGAAATTCCTCTTTAAGTAAGGGGAGTGTTATATAATTTTTTAAATTCAAAATAGTAATGGAAAACATTAAATATTTTTGATGCGTTGTTAGTTCTTATAATTTGTAGTTATCCAAGTAAACTTTTCGACTGAAAATCAATTAATTTATTTCAATATAAATCAATTTTAGTATAGTAGTGCAGCAGCACACGTGGAAAAGGCAATCAGCGTTAAAACGAATTTTTGAAATTTCCTTCCAATTATGATCAAATAATTAAATTTGTTATTACGGAAAACAGCAAATTGGACTGCGTAATAGCATCATTACAGCATTTTGTTGTGGAAAAATAAATAGTAACTTAATCCTCGCGTGAAGTTTGAGCATGCTAATGTCAGCATTTACAAGTTTTATAATCTTGTTAATATTAAATCCACTGCATTTTGCATGATAATAACTTTACATAATTAATTAACGTCATAATTTAATTCCGGTTAATACACCTTAAAGTGCAAATCACTATCATATAGTGTATACATGAATACCATGCCATCCCCTTCGAACAATAATTAATAATAAGGATATAATTGCGGCTCTGGCTGCCGTACATAGCGGTGTGGTAACTAACGAGGATGTTTCAAAGTGTCGTAACTCTGAACATCGTTTCAGGCACCACAATGTGATGCAATGTTACATCTAAATACTTCAAACATATTTTACAGTTCGTCTAAACGTAACTAACGCCTATATAAATTGCCTTAATAGAAGGACAACGCGGACTAATCTCGCCTTTATTAAACCACCAATTATTTTAATTTTCTAAAAATCCTAAACTAAGCTTTAAAATACAGAAACAATAATAATGGGGCTCCGCCATATCAGCGAACAACGCTATAAACTTAATTGCCCTCTATGAACGTATGGAGATCCGTTGGTGCCAAACAAAAAATTCGTTGTTATTGCTAAAATTCGATTTAGCTTTTAAAGTTCAATACGATTTCATTACATTTCAACGCTTTATTGTAGTGTTCGTTGGCTGTTTGCACAAAGAAAACTAATTTCCGATAAACGATTTTCCCAAAAAACCTCATTACGGCAGTGTGACGAATCTGATATTCCGATACCTTTTCAATTTTGCAATCATTGTAATCAAAGCAGAAAGTACTTTTCAAAATATAACGGATTTCTCATTTGAAATTTGTCAAATGAAATTCCATTTCACTTTCTACCGTAAGTTCTCGAAAAAACTGCAATAAAATACGTAAAAATCAAAAATTGTAAATCGATTCCGATTAGACTTCGCGTTTTCACCATGATGTGAAGACAAAGTACCGTATTGGCAAATAACAGGAAAGAAACTGCAAAAAAATTAAGTTCTTGAGTGATTAAGTATTTTCTTCCATTCAACAATTGGCATTATCTGTTAGAAACTTTTAAATTGGAAAGGAAATTCTATGTAAAATCGTGGTAATGTACATCGCACATCGCTTCCAAACACGAAATCTTTATATTTTTATGTTTTATACATAAAAGCTTGAAGCAGACGTGTAATCTATCTAGTTTATCTCCTCTAAATTAAAGCAAAAGTGCTAAATATTAAATCGTAAAACAAATAAGGCAACGACCATAAGCGAGTGTTGATTGGGTTGCATAACTTCTGCACCTTGGATGAAATCTGATCAGATCGGAACGAACCTAAATATCAGCGGGTACTGAAAAACTGAAAAAGTGTTTAATAATTGAAGCATGTTTATTTTAGCACCAGAGTACGCTTCATTGAGATTTAACATGCGGATACTTGAAACCTTTGTGTGTAAAAATACTTAATCATGTCATACCCTGTATGTTTATTTATCATACTTTGTTACGTGCTCAATAGAATTATATTCTAGTAGATTATATTGAAACTTGGTTCTCTTGTAATAAATTACAACATTTAAATATTCTCATGTCATCGTAAAATTCCAACTTCCTTATTTTTTAAATAATTTATGGTACCTATACCTAGCATATTGTAATGTAAGACCAGAGAAATTAAAGTCGTTAAAAGTTGATACCACAGAAAATTTATTGTGAATCATAAATTTTTTTAGAATGCTCTGCTCAGGATCTCCTGAGCTTATTATGTTTTTATAGGTCATAAGAATAATATTTTTGGTTAAGACGTTTTCGCGTCTTTTAAGATTAAAGTCACTGAATTTTGAATTTGTTTAACTTAATCTGATGACAATATTAATATGTATAATATGCAATATTTTGTAAAATAAAATCAAGATTGTGAAGAAAAGTTGTAATAACTTTGAATGGTTACGCCGAATTAAATAATTTTCGCAAGTTTTCACTTCTTCGGGTAAAGAAAATTTTAATAAAGGTATGCAAATTAAAATCTTTTATAACCTCTTGGAATTTTCATAAAAACGTGTATTCGCATTAAGTAATATTAAAAACTCGGTAATTTTATTGATTTAGAAAGTTGAAACAAGGTTTGATTTGGGCGACCTTAATTTTGGCTTTTCATCGAGTCAAATTCGCAGTGGAATATTTAGGGGTTTATTTTTCGATATACTAATTAGATTGCGCAAATGTAACTTTTTTGTGTTTATTCAACGATAATACTTTTACTGAGAGACCACGATGGTGATTAATTGCAACGTTATCATCTGAATTATGAAAAATGGAAAACCCTCAATAACTTATCCAATCAAAAATCCATACACGGTAGGATTATTTGTTATCGTTAACCGTTTTCATCCAGTTTTGTTAAAATTTGACAAGCAGCATACAAAACGATTTATGATGGCATGGTTTTGCAGTTAAATTAATAACTTTTGTGCATTTCCATCAAATTATCGTTAGGAGGAAGAAAAACAAGAAGTAACACAAGTTTTTATATTCCATTAAATTTTTAATATAAAAGAATGAATATCTTTCTATTGTTATTATTATTAAAGTTGTATGTTCAACGAGAGCATCTGTTGCTTTCATATAAGTTTCACTTTGCAAATATATTGAAACGTAGCTCAATTTTCATTTGTCCAAATTAAAAAAGTTCTCCAACTATTTTGAAGGTTTGTGTGCGTCTTCGCGAGAAAATGAAGCAATTGAATTCCATTAGTCGTAGTTAATATTGATTTTGCAATTTAAGGAATATTAATTTGAATAATTCCTTGATGCTCTTAGTTTACAAAATAAAGCCCCACAAGATAAATTTTAAATAATAGCGCTTATTTGTTTCAATTTATTTAAATTATGTATATTACGAGGACGAGGAAAATTATTTTTAATTGTTCTGAAAGTTAACGAAACAATTTACGGTTGTATAAATTTTAATGTTACATTTTAACTATTGAGAACCTTCCGCACCAACGTGAGACGTGAAAACCCCAAGTACGTGACAACTGAAATTTCCCACAGTTTAAGACGATTTACATCACTTGACGCTAACAATCTGGCAATCTGGTAACTTTCCACCTTTTATTTGCGAAATAATTTCAACCAAACTTGCAGTTTTTACCACATCAACTGAGTTCAATAATTATAAAACTATACGCTTTTCTAGTTTCAACTTAAAGGGAAAAACTGAAAAATAACGATTTTAACTTCAGCCACTACTCAAATGTTATCTTTTGTTGCCAATTAAAATTGTAAATGGAAATAAATTAGTTTTGTTATTATTTCTAAAAATATACGTACCAAGTGTATTAAACTCGAATTCTTACTTTCAAAACTTTACTAACAAGACAGTCGAGAAAAAGTTTTTTATTTTCATTAAAAAAAGTTCTGATGCCTAGTTTTGCCTTTAGTAATTATATTTTAACTTATCACATTTAAATTCATTGTTTTGAAAATTCTGGTCTTTACATATTTTCATCAGTAAATTCTGTAAAATGTAAAAAACATTCACTTAGTAATAATTTATCCTATGGGGAATAAAAATTTACAAATTTAAATAAAAGCCAGTTAGTTAAGAATTAAGAGATTAACGCCCAGATTCATAGACAAGTAATAAGTTCTAAGTAAGGCATTTCGCGTCGAATTTGTTTTTGATGCAACTTTATTTACTCGGTTCATAAGGGTCAATTTAAAAAGCTAAGTATTAAGTATCAGTAAGGCCTTGTCTATGAATATGGGTGTTAAAGATTTGCAGTTGCTCCTGAATAACAGCAACTTCGTTTTTTATGATTATTTTCAACTCAAAAAATAAAATAATTCAATGTAGTCCCAGGACTCACTATCTGGAGGTGGAAGTGTGAAACACTGTCTCTCTAAAAAATCCTGCGTCAATTAATGCATTCGTTAGTAATCTGTTAGTATTGATTTCCCTCAAATTGTGTCTTCAGGAAATCAGATTGTCTGAATGCAACCCGATAACATTTTTCATATCACGTGATTTTTGGCATTAACCTTTCAATGCGAAAAGTTCATCTTAAATCCCGGACATACTAGAGTGGACATTTCAAAAAATCGCGAATAGATTCAGCTATTGAGCTGAGTCAGCTGATTCAGAATGTGAATTGCTAATTTGGCGGCTGAAAACCAGCTGAAATTATTCTGCTTCAGCTGTTGAAAATGCTGAATCAGCTGATTCGCTTCTGAATATCAGCTGCTGCAGCTCCTGTTTTCTGAATCAGCTGATATTCAGCACAAAATCAGCTTCTCCTGAACTACGTAGGTCTTAGCAATCCGAATTTAGGTGGGGAGAGAGCGTGTTCATTCTACTGCGTGCGGTTGCAGAGGAAACATCGTAGGTTTGTTAAATAATTCTCACAGGCTCCCCCTCCTGCCTGTTGTCAGCGACCAATGATATTGCAAAATATAATGCAATAATTTAAGAATTTATTTTTGTTAATTTTGGAAAAACTACTAGATATATTTACTATATAGGCCATTACCCACCACCCAGTGCAAAAATTTCGACGATATTCGAAAGCGGAAAATATCGACCGGCCCCGTGTTTTTTAAAATATATTAGTAGCATTTTTTGAATTTAATTTTTTCATTTTATTTTTGAATTTTTAATTATTATAAAGAACACGTCAAGTGTTTTTTTATTTTGTTTGGCGCGGAAAGAAATCTCATTAAATTTATACAATCCGTAGCAGGAATTTAAAAAAATTTATTTCTCATGTTTTTTCCCTACAATCGGGTGAACGGTCGGTCACTCGATAGAAAGATTACGACTCGACATTTCTAGTCATCGTCTTTATAACTTACGAACCGAAATAGTAATCATCAAGTAAATAATAATAGTACATTATGCAATAAGGAAATAATGTGAACCTTTTTTGGCCTGAGGGTAAAGGCACGAAGCGTAGCTGAGGGCAAAACTTACTCTCAAGCCAAAAAATTTACAAACAATTGAAGGAGGTAAAGTACTCACTTTACACCAAAAAAAATTTAATTTTTGATTTAAAAATATAATTTTTGCGTTCTTTCACTTGTCAGAACCGTGGTGCATACTTACGTTTGTTTGAGTAGAGTTTTCGTGTCTTTCACCTTCCACCTGTACTGCAGGACATTTTAATATATCAAATTTTGACAATTTGAAAATTACGAAATTATTGAAAAAGACATTTTCATTAATATTCTTTCTATGGGTGTTTTTAAAAACTTTTACTCGACAAGCAAAAGTTTGAACCGTTTTTCCCATTGACTGTTGTGAAAAATAGATTCGATTGAAAATCTGAGTAAAATGGAAAATATTTTTCAACTCAAAGTTAGTTTAGAAGCACATTTAATTACTGCGATTAAAGCTTTGTCGTTGAGGCTAACCGTTTGTTTATATGACCTTATTTACCTATTACCTTAATTTCTCCATTGCTTCTTCGTGTCCCTCTGGTCATTGGACAGCCATATTATGCTAATACATTTCAGTATCTTACGTTTTAGTTTTCAAAATTGTCGAATTCATTTTAATAGCGTACCTTAAATTCAAACTGCTTACGTAAGATTTTTCAAGTAACGAAAACTTATGAACTTAGTAATTTATTCATATATTTGAGTTACTTTATAGTTTTATCTTCCTAAGAGACTCCGAAACTAGTAGTTTCTGGTACCGCGTACATTTCAATTCTATCCAAGTTTTCTTACTAAACTTTTCTAGACAAAAACGTGCAAAGATTATATTCCAAATCCTGCTGTAATCGCACCAATTATCGAGAGAACGATTATTTTTTTACAGCTTGAACTCAAATCTTGAGGATTTAAAATTAATGAAACCCCGAAGATTCGCCATTCGTAAGTTCTTTTAGTATTTATAAACATGTTTCGATTAAAAAGCTAAGAGAAACCAAACAGACGTGCCCAATAAAAGGATGCTGTCTATATAAAACAGCGGAATGGAAAAACAGACCATTATTTTCACTTAACTCTGTATAAATTCAAACATAAATGCTAGAAAGTCACAATAAAAGCTGAAATATTTTCAGATAGCACCACTCTCACATTGGAACTCATAATGGAAACAATATTTGATCAGCGTTCATAAATAGTCCTGGAAAAACCATGAACGATTTCCGGCACTGATTTAATGACTTGGAATTCGATTTCTAATTGATATAAGTAACATAAATCTACATTAGTTCTTCAAGCTTTTGTTTTCAAAAAAACGATAAAAACAATAAAACTTATCCCGGCTTACTAATTTTTCACTTTAACAATAAGAAAACTTTTCACCCTCGGTTGCTACCCGGATTTTAGATTAGAATCAAGTCAACCGTAAAATAATAGCAGTAATCAAATGTTAATTCTTATATTTTTTTACTTAATTCTTCTCACACTTCATTATACGTTTTCTTTGTTTAATAATCGAATTTAAATTTCTTGCGTGCAACGATTAAAGTTTAATGTACCTTCGAGAATATGAACGTGGTTGCTTGGAAACGCAAAGTTGCAACACCAAGCTACAGTAAAGGGCAATGAAGTAAGGAATTCTATAGTTCTTCAATATCCTTGGTCGATGCTTCATCCTTCTTCCAACAAATGATATATTGCGAGCCTGAGCAAATAAAGATTAATGTTGCATTGTTTGCGATCTTTTAGAGCAGCCTCTCGAGCAGGAACGAATTTTTGCTGTAATTATAACAGACGTTAAATAAATTTTTTTTGGGAAAAACAGAAAGCGTTTAAAAATTTTGTCAAAATTTAATAAGAAACGTGCAAGAAAATTTTATGTATTTAATCTCAATTTAAGCGCTGTTTTGTGGTTGCTAATGATGTTTCAAATTTGCATTACAAATTTTCAAACTTGCAAAATACTTGCGTTCAGATGTCCCTTTTCAGCTTGTTTTTCAAGACTACTTAAAATTGTATTACCAACTTACACTTTATGAATTTTTTAATGTAAATTACTACTCGGAGTAATTCAGTAATTTGTCGGCTTTTGGAAAACACAAAAGCGTAATTAAAACGTTAATGCCATTAAGATTAATAATTCACTTTTATAGTAATTTTTGAACACTGAAAGAGCATATAGGGTGGGTCAATTCAACTATAGCGTGACATTAGGTAGTCGACTCACCCTCAATTTAAGCAACCCAGACCGCGCGACTGCCCTCTTTATTGTTATAGTAGCTTGGCAATGTCTTTACACGGACAAAATTTATTGACATTTGTTTTGGGTTGCGGTGTAATTTTGTTCCCGTTTTGTATAAGATCTTATCAAAATTTGTTCACATTCCAAACTTTTGATCAAACTGAAAGAATTGGGGTTATGAATAGGTAGGTACGTTTTCTTCTTAAAGCGAATCCACTCGTAACGATTCCCCGTTCCAGTCGAATAATTTAAAAAAAAAGCAAATTTGTTTACGGATTCATTTTTTGATAAAAAATTTTACTCGATTTTAAGTTTCAAGTTATTCGCAGAAAATATCCTAACTCTTGGAATTGAAGTGATACTTGTTAAAACTTGACGTTTTGCATTCCCTTCTAAAACTTTCAATTTATTACTTTTCAAGTAAAATTTGTTAAGGTGAAAAGTGTTCTGCATTGATATAGCTTCCAGGCTTTATTTATGGAAGACCTAATTTTATATTTATTTAATAATTTCTCATTTTTGCGGTAATTCAATAATGGAATTTGCAAACTCTAAATAAACAATCTCAACATCATTTTTGGAATATTAACGCAAAGTTTATAAATTCTAACCCGCTCTCCATTATTACGCATTTATTATTAGGAAACTTACTCTCAAAGCATCGACAATATTGTTGAATGATAAATTAGGCCAAGAGAGCCAATGTGGTAGCAATTCCCATGCCAAAATTTCCATTGTCTAGGAACCCAGCATTTCGTGGATTAAGATGTTACGTTACACAATGCGGCTCCGAGATATTTCAGAGCAAAATAAAAATTGAACATTCGATTGATATAAAAGCACACTGCTTCAATAAATCCGTAAATAAATTTCCATTTTTCAAAAATTATTGTGTAGGTTATGATTTAAGAGGATTCGTAAGTTCAAAAGTGAGTTTTATCAAAACGAAAATATTGAATCTGTCATAGATGACTGCTTTCTTTTGAAAACATAGGGATAGGAAACGAAAACGGATTGGATAAAGAATCAACTACAAGTATTTTAAATTTTGTTTGTATAGAAAATAAAAGGAAAATTGAATTGTTATATTATATACCCGACCAGACTAGTTTTTGATTAAAATCATGCAATTAGCCAAATATAGTTACTATTTAAATACATAAACAACTTTTAAATCCGCAGGGCCGAGCTAAAAAATCCGTCAAGCCAGAATTTTCGGTATAATATGGTAACTCAACCGGCAATCACGTCATGCAACTGCTGTGGGTGTAGTAAAATAATCCAATATAGAAAATAACAGTACGGAAGAAAGGTAACATACTACAAGTCCAAATACCGCCCTTATTAGACAAAGCGATATCCAATATTATGATTTTGTTTCCGAGAGAAGTTTCATGCTATTGTAACAACGTTAACGTTAATTAGGGATGTTTTTAATTTCAATTTTTTTATTATTTCTACCCTCTTTTGTTTACATTATTTTCAAAAATAGTAGGTATATGTAATAAAACTATTTTGTAAGGTTGGTATTCGACTGCGATTTTTACTCTATTCGTGATTAATTCGACCAATTCATTAATAAACTTTATAGCTGTCTTTCGAGAAATCAATGTATGTTCCGACGGACGACGCGGAGGAAATTGAAATGAATTTGTTCAAACTTCTCGTGGCAATTTAAAAGGTTTCTTGTTTAAATTTTAATTTAATTTAGATGTTACGGCGGATGAATTTTTAGCCCATGATAAAAAGTGGACAATAACATATTTTTCTAAGAAATCGTGAAGTTGATTGTGAGTATTTTACAGAGTTATATTTATATTAATAAGACTGCATCCCGTCTATATTTTTTCCAATACACACAGGATAACCAGTTTATCATAGTCGGACGTACGTCAAATGGGGTGAATAGGGACACTTTATAGTGAAAATGCGTACCTGGGGCTCACAGATTTGGTCAAAAATGGTTACTTTTTTTTAATAAGTTGTTAATAAGATCCAAATATTTTAAGTATTTAAAATTTTTTTGTTTCCGTGCTGTCCCCATTTATCCTTCCGTGGGGTGAATGGGGACACTGCTTAAAGCTTTTACGACAGTGTCCCATGCAAACAGCTGAAGGGTGAATGGGGACAATGTCTGGGTTTGAAACAAAATGAGACTCAAACGTTGAAATAACCGAAAAAATCGTAAACTGTCCCCATTCACCTCACCTGTCCCTTTTCACCCCGTGAAAATTTTTTTCAGATATAATTTCTTTTTTTAATGGATTGTAGATATTAAAACAAATTTTGCTCCTGCGAAGAAATATCTCTATTTATTTTGACTTAACCAAAAATTTTGCTTTGAGAGAGATAAATAAGATCTAAACAAGAATTATACTTTCTTAAATATTTAATTAATTATTTAAACTTTCACAAAGTAGTACGCATAAATTAATAATAATTTTTCTGATATTATTAAAACTAATGGATCAGGCGGCTTGTCGGCGCCTTATGAATTCCTAGTTTTGAATAGTATGAAACTCGATTGATATACAACTTGATTACCCAGGTCGTGCGGCCTAAAGGCCGCACTGAGCGATCACTTTCCCGTAACCTCCCAATCTGTTAGGTATAAGTAACTGAAAACGAACCTATCCGAAAGCATTACAAAAGGAATTACAGACATAATTCATTTGTTTAAAAATTCACCTAAGTTTTTGGAGAAATTTTTGATAACGTGGTCGTTCCGAAAAGATAAAATGCCGAATGGCCGCAGTTTTATCATTTCCTAGAAAAATTGGGTTAAACTTGATAATTAATTTGTCTAGTGTTAAAGATTAGTTTAATAATTTAATAACTAACGTAATTTTAAAAAATTGACTGAAGATTATTTAAAATTTTTAAAATTATTTGCGGGGATGGAAAATATTTCCTCCCACTGTCACAGTCTATTAAAACCGAAACTGATCTATTGATAATAAGTGAATGTAGTGGACTCGATTAATGTCCAGTTAATTGATGTGCAATTCGATTGGTTTGGAACTCGATTGAAGTGCAATTTGATTGGCGTAGATTTTGATGAATGTACAATTCGATTGGTTACCATATTTTATGAAGTTGGGAAAAAAATCGACCAATCTAATCTTTCTTTAGATTTGCGAAAATAAATTGATAAACCAAATAGTGTGATTACAGGGAAGAACAGGGGAAAACAGAGTTTTGTAAGTAATTCTAATTAAATCTACATATTTTAGATTTTAATCTCTGAAGGGGAAGTATTCCTTCCCTTCGTAAACCATTTTTTGCTTTTATTGTCAATTTTTGTCTAGGCGAACCGTATGGGCAGCCTAACACCATTTCAGTCTTGCCATCCATCATAGAAACAAAGCAACCTCCATAAATGCATGTTAAGGGGGTTGCATAATTAACTACACTGAAAAAAAGATTCATCATATTGATGAAAAATTCATCATTTTTCAGCCGATGTAAAACATTCATCAAATTGATGAACAAAATTCATCACAATAAAGATTTTTTCATCAATATTATGAATTATTTTACATCGGCTGAAAAATTATGAACGTTTCATCAATTATTTTTTTCAGTATACTATTTTTTTTTCGTTGCAATTAGGAGACAAACCTTTGATAATATTATTTATATAATAGGTTTTTATAAGCTCAACCTGTTCAAAGAAATCATAGAGAATGGAGAATACCCCAGACCAGAAGTTCCCAACCAGGGGGCCGTAGAGAGATGTCAAGGGGGTGGAATACGTTTGTAATTTCAAAAGTATGTTTTCGGTAAAAAAACGTTTTAAATGTGTTTTTTTTGTAATGAAATTTTAAAGGGTGGGGCATAGAAATATAATTTATAATCCGGCGAGGTTCAACAAAGAAAAGGTTGGGAAACCCTACCTAGACTATAGAATTGCGGGTCAACTGTAATAAAAAAAATCAATAGAGAGACGAATATAATCTTCGAGCAAATATTACTTCCCAGACTAGCCCAATAAATAGAAATAGCTACACTGAAAAAAATATTCAATCAATGAACTGATTTAAAAGCCCTTCATAAATACAATCAAGGAATTTATTAAATCAATAAAAAAATTCATAAACACAATAAACCCTTCGTAAAAATAATGAATTTATTTTATTAATACTAAGAAATTTTTCATGAATGTAGTGAATTTTAGTTCATTGGTTGAAATTTTATTGATTTTTCATTGTAGGTATCCAGCATTGGCTGTTAATGTCTTTAAAAAAATTGTCTTCATCTTTCGCATAAAAGATTCAAGTTGGGTTAGGTTAGGTTTAAACTGGGTTCAGTTAGGAATATTTTAAATTTAGGTTAGTCTCAGTTAATATTAGGTTAAGTCAAACTGGGTTAGGTTTGAGTTGGGTTAACTTAAAAAATTTAAAAAGTAATTAAATTAATCTCATAATCTGATTTTACAGTAATGCAAATATAAGTTTTTAAAATTCTATAATTACTAGGAGTTTAGTATTTTCAAGAAGTCAAATTTCGAAACTTTCAAGAAGTTAAAATTACTTTATTATTATTTTGTGTGCCATAGCATGAGAAAACTAATTAATTTCTTATTAACATAAGCTTTTTTTAGTTTGTCTTAATGAATAATTTTATGTTTCATAAAAAAAATGTACTAGTTTCATTAGGAAAGCAATTATGGAGTTTACCTTTGACAAAGACACTTACGTCAAAACTCAATTCAACTTATGTGTTTTGGAACAACAATTTTTTGAAAGCGTAGTTAAGTTAACCATAATGCGATCTTATTACTTATTGAGGAGAAATGATAAAAATTTTGTTCCCGACAATAATGCTCAACAATGTTGTTACATAAGCCGTTTTTTATTTCAAATCTTAACATGAAAACGCTCTAGTAAAAATGATAATTAACATCAATAAACTGAAAAAATAAAAATAAAACAAAATTCACTATAAAAGAAAATTAACAACCATAAAAATCTCATAAACCCTCTATAGTTTGTAATTTCTAGCTAAATGTGTGTTTTATCTCTCAATCTTATTTAAAATCTGTGAAATATCGCAAATTAATAGAACCACAAAGTGATTTATTGCTGATGTAAATGTATAAAAATTATTTAAACACTCAGTATAATTCGCCCCAGAAATCCTCTTAAACGTTTAATGTATTTAATAACTCCCGCTTAAAAGTCAAGCTTTATATCACATTTTGATAATAAAGTAGGGGTAAAAATAGATAAATCTTTTCGAATGTGGGGTAGTAATTTAAATTTAAAATAAAATCTTTAAAATCTCTCTCCAGTGCAAGATTAACACATTTTTATTATCGATGGCCAACATTCATTTAAACCTACCTACCAATTTCAAAAGAAGTGTTTTAACCTAATTTGTTTTTTGTTATTTGCTAATTAATCGTTTTATTATATCGTTGCTTTGTTGAAAGGGAAGAGCTTTTAATGGTTTTCCTAAAAGCTATACCTTTAATTGAAACATGAGGATATCGAAATCGCGGCACCCAAATAAACTATAAAAGGTCGAACAAAGCATCAGAGCATTGACGTGATGATGGTAATTTGAGAAAATTCCGTCGTGGAAATTAAATTTGTTTTACAATTTCCAATTTTGTTTTAGTGGTAATGTAGTTTTATTATATCGAAAGAACTTAGGGTGTATCGATTCCCATAATCGATACATAGGGATAGTCATCATATCCTAGTCCAGTTGGTTCACGCAATTGCATACTTATGAGTAGGTTAAAAACCTCCCTTACGTGTGCAGGTGATAGTTTAGAACGTTACCCTCTCATTAACTTTTCCACAATATCGAAAACCCACGAAACGCAGCATGGTAAATGTATTTTTGTATCGACTTCCGGTTGATAAAATTTAACTTTAAGTTTGGACCTTAATTATCTAAGTTATTCTAATCCTGCTTTAGTTGATTGTTTGTGGTTAAGTGGTTGAGCAGATTGAGCTAGCTTATATAAATTATTCACCTGTTAAATTTATCTTGCTAATATTGCTCAGGACCAATGAAAAATCAATAAACGTATTAAGAATTAATAACTTCAAGAGCAACACAATATAAAACGTAAGAAGTAACTTAAAATTTCAATATTTTAATAAAAACTTCAAAAGATTCTCCAAATGTTACTCTGAATTATTCTAAAATTTTAATATCTTTTCTGCACTTAAAATATTTTCAATTTATATAGTGTTTATAAATTTAAATTTGAGTTTTTACATTTTGAAATACATCATGAAACTTGGTTTTCCTTTTTAATTTTGTTCTATTAATATCATCTGGCGCCCGGCAACCCCAACATCTATTCTTAAAAAACTCACGAGATACCACACCCCACAGCATAATATAAAGGTTAGCCGATTTAATATCAAAATGTCTTTGGGGCACAGCGTAAAGCTGAGCTAACCAAATACACAAAAACTTTTTGCTTACTATTCATTCATGGATGCTGCCGTACTATGTATAAATAAAATATTCAGTCAAAACCGGATATTTTAAAAAATGTGGCAATTTTATAATTTTATTTTAATCTTAATCTCGTTCCTGCAATTTACTTCTAATTAATATTTTATGCAATTTTCTTTACCTAAACCTTTTTAATCTGCTTCTCTTTCTTCCTTTACACTTCTTAATTTATTTTATTATATAATCCAACTTAAAATTATTGACTTTGTTCTTTTATTTTAAAACTTCCTAGCAATGAAATATGTACCCTTAGTTAATCAATTAATTTAGATTTCTTTACCAACTCGTCGTTTTATCAAAAATATCAGGCGAAGTAAAGTCAAGTTTGCTATAGAGTGAACACACACAGTTTTCAAATATCTTTGCTTACTAAATTCAAAAATTTACATAAACTAGCTACTATTCATAAAAAGAAACATTTTTACAAAGTCGGGGGTACCTATACTACCCTTCTGATCCATGACAATATTTACATGATGTCTATTGATTTTTAAATTGGAAAAACCGAATATCAGTGACGTGGGGTAAGCGCTGGTTGTTATAAATTTGTATTTTTTACTTTTTTTTGAATCTCAAATTCTGATTTCCTGATAAATTATTATTTAATTCTTTTCAAAATTTATATTTTAACTTTCAAGGGGTCCTAACTTCCTTGTAATTTAGCAAACTTATTATTGATAAAGCAGGTTCGTTATCAACTTGTGTAATTTCATGCAATATAACGAAAATTAAAGAATTAGTTACGTTGGGGAAGGAAACGAAATTTCCTCGCTTTAAGAGCAAAAGCTGCAACTTATAAAGCGCAAACACGTGCGCGTGTTATTAGAAAATGCAGATTTGTGCAAAGGGAGAGCCACCCTTCCAATAAACAGAATGTAATAATTTTCATTATTTTTCTATAGGAAAGGAATTATTTTATTTAAATTTTCGAAATAGTTTCCAGTTAATATTAATTAATAAATAAAGCTCTCTTTGCATCGACTGCTGAAGCCCTAAACAACTGAGTCTGAAAAGCTCGACCTTTTAATTACACCCTAACAGGTCGTGTAATCTGTTTATTATAATGTGTCAAGTAAAATTTATTAATTTATTAAAACGAGAATGCCGCATATATCACTCTTTGAAGACTAATTGGTTTAAGCTCATCAGCAACAAACAATATCGGAAAATGAACTGACTGAAAATGACGATTAATTAATTAAGCAAGTTTCTCTTTTAAGGTTCTAATTAAATATCAACAACTTTCTCAGTAATAGGTATACTTTTTATTTATTAATTAAAGTCAGAGTGACCGATTGAGTGACCGAATGAGAAATGGAAAATATTCTTTCCTTTGTACCGGTTTTTGACCGGCGTTTCTCTACCCTCCCACTTTTTTATAGTCTATAACTTTCTATCAATAAAGCATTTATTTCGTCACGCAACAAACTATCCCCTTGTATTTCATCCACCGGACTATATGACTTTCAAAGTTGCTTCGGTTCCGGAGATAAAGTAATCAACAAAAGATGGCTTGGAAACCAGTTCCGGAAACTGATTTTCAGGAATGTTTGCAAAAAAAAACCGGTATAACGTTCCAATAAATGTACTGCAAGTCGGAAAAGATACTTTTAAAATAATTGGGACGAATTGCGCTATTTGCAATAAAATTGTCTAGATAAAATCGAATACGGATTTCTTTCATGAAACGGACCTGCCACAGTAACTTTCCGTTAAGTTCAGTCAAGAAATATTAAAATTAAGTTAGTTTTCAAAAGTAATTTGTGGAATTTCCATTAAAACTCTATTAATAAAATATTTATCTATTTTACTTATGTAATAACGAATTCCAGCCATTCTAATGCTTGTAATTTTCGAGTTTAGGCAGCATCGGGAATGTTTTTTTGTCATTTTTACGTTTTTACCAAGTGTACTAGAATGTCCTTATTTTTCGAGTTAATGCTGCCTTCAGGGATGTTTTAAACAAAAGCGTGAACGCAGAGCCTCGTTCGTCTCACGTAAAACTGTCGTTTAGAGCAACTGTTTTGCCAAAAAGAATTAAAAACGTTATCTTTTTGTTTTTAACATTTTTAATGCGGTTTAAACAGTCAGTCTTAGTTTTGCTTCTTTATATTGCTAACTTCTAACTAACGTTTTTTCGATATTGATGTTTTTTGTAGCGTCGTTAATAAAAAATCTTTCAAACCCATCTATTTCATCTTGAAATTCAATGTAGCATAAACTAATATTTTAAAATCAGGATCGCCGTCCTACCGTCTATTATCATCGCCACATAAATTACTCTATTTCTAAGTAAGTTAACTACTATTACGATATAAACGAGGTAAATAGTGTCTATAAATTTTCACCAAGGTCCTTTGATGTAAAGCTTTGTGCCGACCCAATTCGACGTGAATAGTTTAAGCGAGTCTCACCTTGGAGCTTAAAATATTTATAAAGCAAGCTTAGCACCTTGTAACTTGATAAGTTCAAGTTCTCGCTGTCATGCACTTCAAATTTTGGAGTAAATGGAAAATCGCAGAAAATTTTCGGCAGTAGTTTAAAGTTACCTCATCAGGTAACGAGAGCGTACTTCAACTGCCGCAGAGTTAAAGCATAGAGGGCTGTAAAGGAGCAATTTCAATATCTAAAGTGCCATAAAAAACGAAATAAAATTTAATTAAATAATGCAAAATGTAGAAATAATACTTAATTTCGTTTTATTATACAATGCGATTTTAAAACTGTGGGTTGCATTGTGTTTATAGCCAATACCACTAAAACGCTCCAGGTTTAAGCTTATGTTTATAGCTTTTACTTAAATTAATGTCAGAACAATAAAAATGCAACAGGAAGTCTAAGTAAAATATTAAAATTGTTATGACTGTACATTTACATTTTATTAAAAGAAGCCTTCAGGCTGTTGGTATACAATGCAGAATTTCCAGGCCTAGTTTTATGTGTTTTATTTAAGGTTATGTTTATACTCAATTAGGTCAAAAATACTGGTAATTTTTTTATCAAAACAACAGATGACCATAATTTTCTCCAGTATAGATTGATAATATATGCATGGGTATGCGATATTATAGAACTGATTAAATGTAAAATAAATCCCGATTATTACGTTGTAAGTCCTAGGGTCTTCTAAACTTACCTACATAGAGCTTTCGTTTCCATAGAAACTGGACGAAGAAGGGTTAAACGTGAATTGGTTGACGTCTACTGATTTCATTATTATTACTTGCGTATGCAAACCAAATACCTCAGCTTATAAACGCATGAGTCCTATAGCAATTTTCAAGTAATACAGTTTCTCCATAGACAACATTCAAATTTATTATTCAAGGTACGGTCTCAAACGCTGGTTGAACTAAAATCTAAATCATTTTGTGGTGTAAATAAGTTTTAAGTTTCAAAAACAAAGAAGATTCGTTTTAATTTGTATATGAATCACATTAGCTTTCGCTATCGAAGTCAACGGTTAAGTTTTTATCGGAAAACGTGAAAGATCTTAATAGGAAGTTAATCGGGTAGCAAAGTTAAGAACGTCGATTTTAATTTCATAATCTTAATAAATTGACAATTTACAAGTACTTAAAATTTCTCAAGTCACGAAATTTACATCCACAAAATTTAATCTAATAAATTTTAATGCCATTATGCTTAAAAAATTACTTGCCGCACTTCTGGAGAAATATTTTAAGGTCAAATTTACATAATTGGGAATCACAAATAAATTGTAATCTTTTTATTATTATACCAGATTTTTCCACAGAGTTCCATTCACTGATACAACACACAAAAATGGCGTTTTAATGAACATTTTAGTTTAATTAGTCACCTCTAGATGGCCAACATATCGTATTGTATTTTAGAATATCGAAATGGTTATTTTGAATTTTATGCAGTAAATTGCGAAACGAAATCAATATGATGTTCTGCTGAATTAAACGTTGGGGCTTCTGAAACCTTCCACAATACATCTTCCAATTAGACACTACGATAATTTTAGCAATTTAGCGTAACGTCAAAAGCATTACGTTTTCTATTATTACACAAAAAAAATGAAGAAAAAAATTCAAATGACACAAAATTGGCATGTAACCTATATCATGCTTAATCTAAACAGGTATGAAGCTACGTACATCTCCCAGAACAATTACTAAGTTCGTGTATAAATATTACATATTTGAATAAATTCTCTCGGGAATTGCGTATTCCTTAAGGAACCCCTTAAAATATAAATAAATGCGTTGCATGTCAACTTCCTATTATTACAAAATTTTGTAGAATTTTTTCTGGTATGTTGTAGCAAAATTTTAGATCGAAATATTTTTGTTGATAAAGGCAAGAATGTCCATTAGGAAATTGATTTCAATTATAAAATAGTAGCATATAGTCGAGTAAATTTAATAATAAATTTCACTGAAATACAGAACTTGGATAAAATTTCAGTTTTTTTAACTAAGTTTAACTTCATGTTTTACTTTATGGGATTAATAAATCATAGCATAAATAATCAATAAAGAATAACGGACGTAAGTTATATTATATTTCGTTAATATGATACGCACAACAAAGTAAGTAGCACTTATATCCGTTTACTTGGTCAGTATTAATTTCTATATTGTCAAAGCAAAGAGATACAAATCAACAATATCGTTAGCGTCCAAGGGATAATATCAAATTTTTTTTTCAATACTTTAACTGAAGTATTAGTTATAATTCACTGATATCTTAAATTTGGGTTTTATTAAAAATCATTATTTTTTCCAGTGTAAACTTATCTTACTGTTAATTTTTCTTTACACTCTTCAACGATTTCCTTTATTTAATTTAATTATTTTTATTAACTTGCTTCCCTTTTTCTTTATCAAGGAATAAATTTTGAAATAATTTAATTTTCTTCAAGATATTTTAACATTAATTTTATAATTACTTAATTTATTTTCGCACTAATAATTCTACAAAATTTTCTTTATTTAACTTATCAACCTTAATAATTGTTAATTTCTTTACTTAATTTTTATAAAAATACTTAATTAGCATAATATCAAAAAACGCGAATAGTTTCTATTAAACCGGGTAATTAAAATGTTAATTAGCGCAAAGTGGTAATTTGATTAAAATGTTAATCGCATAATCTACAAATAAAACTACAAATTAAAATCTTCATTATCTTAGTCCGAACTAATGAAAGTTTTACATACGTGGATTAGAACCGGCATAATCTCTCTACTAACATCCATTTTATACAGCAGAATGCTATTTTTTGACTATTTATCATTTACAAATGTGTATAAAAATTTTAGTACAATACTTTCCTATGTACTTACATAGAAATAATACTGAAATAAAAAACTCCTGATAAAAGTAAATAATGCAAAAAGCACATAATATACGTGAATTCAACGTCAGAATGACAAATTTCCCGTTTGGGGGGGGGGGGATTTTACAAAAAAAATAGTTATACACTTCTGGCTATCCTATCAATCTTCTTTGTGGATTTTAGTATTTATTTGCCCGCCTTTGCCTAGCACATTAATTTAAACAGGCATAAAAGTTGGCAAATAGAGGCCTCAGGGGTAGATGCTTTAACTAGCTCAACGTCCTCGTGAGTACTCACTTAATATTTACAAATTTTACCTTTAGAACTATAATAATTATAGCTTGTCCGGTAGGCAATTTTTGAATATTTTTACATTGCCGGGTTCATCCCTCTCTTGTCCGATTGAACCCAGAGGAAAGAAAGTTTTTTTAGATTGCAGTAAAATAGTAGATTACATATCAAGTGCGTAAAGAGCTTACTAATCGCGAGGTGAATAATTTTACTAAAGCAGTTTATATCCTAGTAAAATCCTACTTTATCCGCTCCTGAAAATTTTGAATCAAAAATGTAACAGGAAAAATTAAATATAAAATTGAATACACTGAATTGATGGAACATTTTGCCTCACTCCATGTATTGATTTTTAGTTTAATTTCAAGAGCGTTCATTTTCGAATAAACATATTGTGACTTTTTAAATGCAATTAATTGTCGGTTGTTTAAAAATCCCGATAATACAGAAAATAAATTTAAGCTCGAGTGAATACTTGATAAATAATCTTGAAACATTTACGAAAACCTAAACTAACAAACCTGCCTCACCATCTAATCCTTAAATCTTTGTTATCCTTTAATAGCTTAATTTCTGTCTTACCAATGTCATGTGTATAAAGGAAATATGGAAGCTTTGCTGAATTAGTAGTAATTTTCTGGAAGATACTCGACTTGCACAATATTTGTTTGGAAGTTCCCTCAATTAACAAAATAAATTAAGCAGTAAAGGAAATTTAAGAACAAGCAAAATTTCTGTTTTGTTGTAAATCACAGACCCCATGATGCTTTACATCGGGGGATTGAAATACTGAGGCTGAGCGCAATGTCATATTTTGCGCGATTTCGTTAAGGGTAGGTAGTTCTAATTCGAATAGGGTGTATCGTAAATAATAAGTTGTCGAAGGACCCCATGCGGTGTTCATCATTCGTACTGATCTAACAAAATATTCCACCTCACGCTGCACCCTCTTAACGCCACCCTTAATCATTAGTATACGCAAATCAATACAAAAATTCAATGCCATCTGTTAAACTTTAACCTACTTGTGCTAATGTACTTTCAACAAGAACAAAATATTTTATTCGCTGCCTGAGTTTCCGGCACAAAAAGTAAATTTTAATTTTCAATTACGAAAAACAAAGCACCAAGCTGACAAAAAATTCTGTTCGCCAAATTGAATTGTTGTTTATTCGATAAATAACAACAAAGATATTAAATTGAATTATGTACATTCGCGAAAACATGCACACAGGTATGTCCTGTAAAAGTTACAAACTCCTTTTTTTCAGTTCTATTATTTTGTTCAAAATTAAAACCAATATAAATTATAAATATTACCGAAATTCAGTTTTTCGTCGGAGATATAATTTTACAAAAACTAGCAATAATACGAAGATTGCAAAGTAATGTTTATTTAACATTTTTTGTGTTTGCGATTTTTAATTAATTTTTTAACGTTCATTCGCTGATTATTTAAAAAAGTGTTTATTCAGGAAAGGATGAATTTCAAAGGTGGAATAAATACTTTTTAAATTTAAATTAATAAGCAAAGGCAAATGAAAATTATACCTAGCACAAGAAAATTTTAAATTCTACTTTGAAATTTCTAACAAATTATAATGTATAAATTATTTAATAAAAAGCATATTAGTTCATTGCAGAAGAAAATGCTCGCCGGTGGGTGATAAAACAGTTTCGTTTTGTTTCACGTAGCTTACACTAATTAAATTTAATTATTTTTTACTATGGCTCGCCTAGAAAATTCTTGGTTTTCCCAACGGAATTTTACAATGTGCAGTTTTCGGAAAAATCTGTCTGGTGTAATTTTCAAGACGAGTTATCCTGTTTTACTTACCACTGTGTATTATGATGGCTTCCGCCGGATGAACTAGGTTATCACTGATTGTGGTGCTTTTGCTGGTAAATATGTCCCGATATCGCGAAACGACTGAAATAAAACAAAGTATTAGTTTTTTCTTTTCTTCCAAAATAAAAGATTAAGCTGACAGTCATTAATTGGTGGATAATAAGAAGGTAGAATGAAAGAGCTCCAATAATGGTTAAATAAATATCGAGAAATTAAGGGTGGCTCGTCGTTACACAGAAACGCAATATCTTTGATTATCCAGAACAGTTTTTGTAGAAAACGATGGATCAGACTGGTCCTATCAGTAATACAAAGAATATATAAAAACAAATCCATCGTTGCACTTGGTATAAATGCGACAGTAAAACGGAGAGGTAGAGCGGGATAAATTTAAGAAATTGAAGGAAACACTCGAAATGTATGGACGAAATATCGTCCCGAAGTTAATACAGTAATAGAAGCAGTAGGAACTGGAAACAAGAATAAATTCGAAAGATACGGATATTGCCATGAAAAAAGCTTTCATTCAAAAACAAAACAAAAATTCATTAAAAAAATAAAAAATAATTTTTTTTAAAACAACAAATCGACTAAACGCGTGGGGACGTGGAGCATTAGCAGACCCACGCTTGATGTTTTTCATCAAATTGCTGTATTTTGTTCATGAGCTCAATTTTTCTACATCTTATGGAGATGACAGATCCTTACATTCAAAGCGCTGCAAGAACTATAATATATACGAACGACAAAATAAAATTTACTGTAAATAAGCTTGTAACAGACCGTATTATATTCAAAATTTCAGAGCTATTTATCTGGAAGTAATTAAAAAATCGATTTAAAAAACACGAAAACAAGTTTACTAAAAGCTTTTTAATCCATAGAAACTTCTGCGTTTCAATTTTGAGCTATACAGTTTTATTCATTTAATATACAAAAAAACTTTTTTAAATTCGATTTAAAGAGTTATCAGGCAATCGGTCATGTGATCTATCATTGCTTGCAAGTTGCAACACGTCGTTCATCAAGAGATACAACGCAAACAGCTTAATAAATCTTGAGAATCAGATAAAAATTCCAGTTGGTAATCTAGACATAAAATCAATCATTCATCATGCTTGACAACTTTTTTTATACTTCGCTTAGCAAGTCGATTTATTTATTCAAGTTCGATTCTCTTGTGGTCAATCGCTCTCCCGCTTGGAAGAACAAGAACCCCTTCCGAGGTTACTCGCTATTATTTTAGTAAAAATATCCCGAAAGGTATTGCTGCCTAGCTAGTAGTATGATATCTCGACTCTCAAGTTTATACAATTCCTCGAAATGTTGTATTCACATACTGACGGTCACGTCACGTCACCGTCACGGTAGTAAGTTAGCCGAACAACTGCAGACTCTAAGGTATTCGGTTCAAATCCGATGAAAATCTAACACTGCCTCCATGCTTCTAAAGTCGGGGGTCCCCCTGGATTGATGATTTCCACCATCAACTATTAAATATAGAGTTATGAAATCTTTCTCGAAAGAGACAGAAGCTGATGGTCCAGAAGTAGACTGAAAGGTTTATGATGACGACAAAATGGGAATGTCACCAATAAGAACTTTACAGATATAATTTATTGATTCTTGACTTTAGTTATTAATTTATTACTTTATTTACGAATTTAATACATAATATAATGTAGTTGGCCGTGAGAGGATATTCTGTAACTCGTCCCTTATAAAAGGATCCTTTCACGAAAGGTCACGTTCGGTTTTCTCGTAAAATTATCTCAAATTTGTGTCAAAATGTTAGGTGTAGAAAAGAATCTTTTCACGTGGGATGAGTTACAGAATATCTGTGTAATATTATTAAATTTTAATTTAATTGAAAAAGCGACCGTAAAACATGTACAATTTAAAATTAGAACATTTAACGACTACAGAGCGCGAGGATATAATATGTGGATATTTAAAATAAATTCAATAAAATATAAAGATAACATTAAAATGAACATTCAATTATAGATGAACTTCAAATATTCAATTATATTTTATTAGATCTCATTCTATTAACAGTACGTGTAACCTACATAAATAGTTCAATCACCGTGAAATTGCGGTTTGGAGGATTGCAGTTAACTTCCTAGCGTAATTTTATTTTAAATTGGATTGCTTTAATTATTGCCGAATTTTACTTAAAAACAGACACTCCTGCCTTTCTAAACCTGTGGAAAATTGGGATATTTTTATTAAATAATAAATGTAATAAATGTTTCCAGGCCCACGTCCAAGCCGAAAAAACTCGTTAGTGAGGCTGCTAACGCTCAAAAGTATTCTCTGCATCTTTAAATTGTATTGATTTATGATAATAAAGATGTAAAGTATATGGAAAAGTATATGAACGAGGGACACTTGATGTTAATAATTTTATTGTAAAGGATGGGGGTGCGAGCAACATGCATTTTATGTGATAGATACACGAATGGGTGTATCAGGGCTTCATTATTATATTATGAAAACTTGAAACTATTACATGGAAAGATAGGTAAGCATGCAAAGTTATCGATTTTAATTGTTTAAGAACCACCATAAAGAAGTATATCGACCTCTGCACGGTAAAGAAATTGCATTGTTCCCCTAAAATGCAACTTTTATTTTTAACAGGAAACTCTTCAAATTTTTATGTCACTTGTAACTTGAAGCCTTTTGTATTGTCTCATATTCTGGAATTTAAATATAATACGCCAAAAATACCGCTTGGGAATTTTTTTGTGTTTCCTGAAACACCTTCAGAGTGAGGCAAAAGGGGTAGAACTGTTTCAAGTAATTAAATTGCTTGTTTTTTAATAAAAATAAGATACAGAATGTTTGTGCTACCCTAATGACATTTGAATGCATAGTCTGTCTACTGGCTTTATAGGTCATCTCCAAGTTAAGTTATATTTAATAATATAATAATTTGAAATAATCCTAAGTTTCAACAATTAGAACCAAAAGGAATTTTTATAAATTGCTCTGTTTTTAATAGTATTAAGTTTTCCGCAGGTATTTTAAGGATCACCTAGATTCGGTACTCTAAAATCAGCATTTGCAGAATCGATTACAAGCTGGATAAATATGTTGGCGTCATCCTTGTAGTAGGTTTCTAGGACACAAACAAGAATCCAGAAAAATTACATAACTAAATAAAAAAATGTTATAAGCATTTCGCTAGCACAATGTCAATAACGTGACTTGGTTTTAAATTATTTTTTTGACAAACAATTTTTCAAATATAATTTTCCTTGAAAATCCTTTATTGAATTTACATTTTTAAGCTGATGATCGGTCAACATTTTTTCTTGCAATAAACGCATCAGTTGAGCGAAAGCCTAGGAACGGAATAACTGCGTGAATCCTGCAGGATTTATAAAACATTGTTACTGTTAAAATTTATAAAAATATCTTGGAAAGGATAATTTAGTAACGAAGGAGATTATTTTGTTATTTTTGTATACATTTCTAAATTTTTTTTTCTCACTAAAATTTTACGCAAAGCTGCTAGGTAACGAGGTCTTCATTCTCTTTTTTAGCGGCATACTTCTGCCTCTTACAATTAATAAAGACTCGTTACGGTGTATTCTTCCAGCAGTCTATTCATATATATTTTCAGCATCTTCCTTGAAATGGTTTTTTTTGTAAATTTTATACATAATAAAATGAAATATTCAACAGGTAACTCTAACTCACAAAAATATTTTTCGAGTACTATGTTTTATTTAAATAAATTTTGATCTCTATATAAATTTATTAAGTTGAAACGTTTGAGCGGAGCTCGTTTTCTTTTATTTACAGATGTATTATAATATTTTTATTTGATGTCTTGCCTAACAATATGCAAACAAGTATTTCTCGAAAATTATCATTGTTTGCTATTTTATATAAGTAATTTTATTAAATCACAAAATTCTGAACAGTAAATCTTATTGTTGAGAGAAGTAATTATGTTATAATTGCCAATATATAAACGGAAGTCCATTATAAGCTATAACAAACCCAGCTATAGTAACGAACTTCCATTTTAAAGTAGTAGGGTAAATATTTTTTTATTGTATATAAAAATCCCCATGATAATTGTTTTTGCTTCTTCAGAGTAATTCAATTGGTTTACTTTTTGTTTGTTGAGATTTTCATTTAGAAGAATTCCAACTTTAACTTAACTTAACTTAACTTATAGAAAGGATTAGCAGATAGAAACATAGACAAAGTTTTCTACATCCCCAATTTTTCACTTATATTTTTAATTTTATCTCGTGAGTTCTTGCGACTGGGAGGTTTGGGGAGTATGAAATACTCCCGCACTTCTACTCTGTTTTCTAATATTTTTTTAATTAAACCAAAAAAATATAATTGTAGCAAATACCAAACGGATTTCCGAAAATAATTCAGATGATTACATAAGGGAAAAATTAATGGAGTTAATTAAATGAATCGTGAAAGGTAGGACTGAAAAATATTCAGTGAAGTGAAATGTTTATAATTGGTTTTACGAATTCATACATTTTTAGGTAATCACGATACTTGTTCCACTTCGTACAAAGTTCTTGTAAATTGAAAATCAATGTTTACTGCAAAATTGATATTTATTATTCAAAAATTACAATAATTTGTGCACGAAAATTCCTGTATTGCCTTTACAAAGCAAAATTAAATTTTAATTTTTCAGCACTTAAAAATTAATGACAGAAAATTCGCGGTTTTAAGCCCCAGCGTTTTTGAGTGTAAAGAAAACTAACAAACTAATTAGTCTCGCTTAATTCTTTGTACAATAAGCAATATAATTTTATGATAATTTGAAAACTACAAAGCAAACACCATTGAAGTATGAGTAGCACCGTCGTTTCATTACGTAAATTTTCTTTGTGTAAATGTTTTTATTAACTTGAAAACTTACTGAAAAGCGGTTTTTGTAAGAGTTTGTAATTATTTATGACTTCGTATTCGTTTGCTATTAAGAACTAAAATATAAATAGTTTTTATTTTGCACCATTGTTTGATAATTATTTTATTCTAATTAGAACCTAGCAAGGGAATAGTTATGCTTCAGTCTTCAGAACATTTCAGCGCTGTGTAAAATATAAGGAGCGAAAATAAAAATAAATTCTTTGATCGATTTAAAGACAATAAATAACAAAATGATAAGAAGGATAAATTTTTGAAGTAACATATACGCTAAATAAATCAATACTTATGACCTATTTTCCAAATTTTTGTATAAAAAAACATTCGTTTGTAGTTCGTGGTTGGTACAAGTTAAAAAAAATTGCTAGCTAAAAGGTTGGACAAGCAGGAAAAATTTGATTTACTACGCCTAAGAAATGAAAAACTTTTCAAATCTGTCCACCGCAAGGTTTTCTTTGATCTCACCAGTAAATTAATATGAAACATGCAATAAAGCAAGGACCTCGAAATAACTACACAGTTATGATTAGAGTCAAAAAAGTTTTGCGAGCCCCAGCATACAAAATAGTACTAATAGATAATGGGGCAAATGGAACGCTAAACTAGGGGAAACCAAAGATCAATTCAGAACTAAGCGTCCTTACAGAGGAAGAATTTCATGCTACACCACAGCGCAGTTAGAAGTTGGAAATGCAACATAGTAAATTCAATCACGTTTAGTTTAACTTTGATAGCTTTGTAAAACATTCCAAATTTAATTTTGATTTCCAGCTTGCCATTGTAAACCTGTTATTTTTTTGAACTGAAACTTTCTCGCTTATGCGAAACTCAACTGTTCAGGAATAAAATGTTTACGTGATCATTGCTATTACGTTAATTATGGCTAATAATGGCCATGTCTGAGGTTTTTCGCAAATAAATTTGTCAATTAAATTTTGTATAGTCGTCAGGCAAACCATGCAATATTTGTAATTAAGAAAGGTAGAATATAAATTAAGTTAAAATTAATGAATGATTTTCCATCAAAAATTAAGCTGCAATTGCACTTTTCAGTGGAATTTCCAGCCAGAAATAATTTAATATTTTTATTATTTAATTTAATTTTATTTTTGTCAACGTTGTCTAATTCTCTGCTAAACTTTGTATTTGCATCGTGAATCAAGCCAAAAGCTTTTCGTCTGATTAGATATGTACATATGTACGTATATAGTTTATACGTAGCAGTATGTACTTCTTTCAAGCTTTTTTCAGCTTTTTGCATCGAGTAACGAAATGTAAATACTAAATACTAATTAAGCGCTTAATCACAAATGTAGTTTAAAACTACATAAACAAAACGACATAACTCTAGTAGTGCAATAAATTCGAATGCATTTCAATGTTCTTCTCAATTCTCAATATTTTATAGGGAACCTACTGTTCGACCTGGTAATCTTACCATGCCGATGGCAAAATAAGTATATATTCATATATTATAATTAAATTTTAATTGAGAATATGCTCCGCACCAAAAGTGTAACTACCAACTTCTTAGCAGTTATTATGTTATATATAATTTAAAATAAAATTTTAAAATAAAATAAATGAACTACACAATATATTGAATTAAATTTTAAACTTACAAATAAAATATTTATTTGAAAAGCTGCGTGTTAACTTCGAAATTTACTCGAAACATAGTTAATTTTTATATAACCTAGTTTGTTGTTAATTCCCAAAGGTTATCATTTTTTCAGTTTGTCAATAAATAATTCTTCAACAAATGAACTCCTAGATACCAGGTAAAAATATGTTTTAAAATTTTAACAGCATTGAATGCTGCAATACTTGTCCGACATTTTTTATTTAAAATTTTATTACCGTCATTTTTTTATATAAATTTTTCAATTTAAAAAAGATTTTTTATAAAAGAAAAAGGGACTTCGTAAGTTTTTCAGGGATTAGTCTAATTTCAGGTTTAACTGACGTTTTTACAGCAAAACCTATCAGACATTTTTTGCTGTAAATTTTATTCCCTTCATTTTGTTTCGATACATTTTTTTATTCCGGTCCACCGTTTTCGAGATACAGTGACTTAAAAATATTCTGACTACAAGAATAGTCTTTTCACGTTTAGCCGGAATTAGCTTAATCTGAGGTTTAAACTGACGCTTTTACAGCTATATTTATATCATTATATTTATATATATTTTTCTATTCCAGTCCACCGTTTCCGAGATACAGTGACTTAAACAAGATGACTAAAAAAAAGCAGAAGCTTTTTACGTTTTTCAGGAATTAGCCTATTCTCAGGTTTAAACTGACGCTTTTACTGCGAAATTTTTTACAAGAAATTTTATTCCCTTCATTTTATTTATATACATTTTTCTATTGCAGCCCACGGTTTCCGAGATAAAGCGACTGAAAAAAGATGACCAAACAAAAGACGAGACTTTTTACATTTATCAGAGTTTAGCTTAATCTCGGGTTTAAACTGACGCTTTTACAGCAGTACTGATCAAATGTTTTTTTGCTACAAATTTCATTTCATTTATTTTGTTTATATACATTTTTCTATTTCAGCGCACCGCTACCGAGATACACTATGTTAAAAAAGATTATGATTTAAAAAAAGACTAAAAGAAGAGTCTTTTTACATATATGCGGGATTTCCTTTATTTCAGATTTAAACTGACGCTTTTACTGTACCTTTCATACTTTTTCCTACTTTCGTTTTCTTGATTTTGTTTATATACATTTTATTATTTTAGCGCGCCGTTTCTGAAATACACTAAGTTAAAAAAGATTCCGACTAAAAAAAGACTGCAAAACAGAGTCTTTTTACGTTTATCCGGGATTAGCCTAATTTCAGATTTGAACTGACGGTTTCACAGCAATACTTATCAGACATTTTTTACTACAAATTTCATTCCCTTCATTTTATTTATATACATTTTTCTATTCCGGGCCACCATTTCCTAGATACAGCGACTTAAAAAAGATGACTACAAAAATTAAGCGACTTTTTACATTTATCAGGATTTAGCCTAATCTCGGGTTTAAACTGACGCTTTTACTGTAATACCTATTAGACATTTTTTGGTATAAATTTTATTCTCTTTTTTTATTTCTACACATTTTTCTTTTCGGGCCCACTGTTTCCGAGATACAGTGACTTAAAAATATTCTGACTAAAAAAACACTAAAAGAATTGTCTTTTTACGTTTATCAGGGATTAGCTTAATCTGAGGTTTAAACTGACGCTTTTACAGCTATACTTAATAGACATTATTTGCTACAAATTTCATTCCCTTCATTTTATTTATATATATATTTCTATTCCGGACCACCATTTCCTAGATACAGCGACTTAAAAAAGATGACTACAAAAATTAAGCGACCTTTATTTATCTGGGTTTAGCCTAATCTTGGGTTTAAACTGACGGTTTTACAGCAATACCTATCGGACATTTTTTGGTATAAATTTTATTCTCTTCATTTTATTTATATCCATTTTTCTATTCCTGCCCACCGTTTCTGAGATACAGTGACTTAAAAAAGATGACTAAACAAAAGAAGAGATTTTTTACATTTATCAGTTTAGCTTAATCTCGGGTTGAAATTGATGCTTTTACAGCAATACTGATCGAATGTTTTTTTTCTACAAATTTCATTTCCTTCAATTTGTTTACAAACATTTTTCTATTTCGACGCACTGTTTTCGAGATAGAGTGATTTGAAAAAGATTTTGACTGAAGAAAATAGAGACTTTTCACGTGTATCCGGGATTAGCTTATCCGAGGTTAAAACTGACGTTTTACAGCAAAACTTATCAGACAATTTTTGATACAAATTTCATTCCTTTGATTTTGTTTATATAAATTTTTCTATTTCGACGCACCGCTTTCGAGATGCAGTGAAAAATAGAAAAAGATACATAAACAAAATTATTAAATTAATTAAAAATTAAACTAGGTAAATGAACATTGATGAAACATAATTATATTTATATTTATACTCAAATTTTTTGGTTTAACCTTCAACTGAAAAACTGAGCCTAAGGTATACTAATGTAAAAGCGTCAGTTTAAACCTGAGATTAAGCTAATCCTAGATAATCTGCTCTTACGTTTTTTTCTTTTTGAACAGAATTATTTGTGTACTGGTGGATATTCATGGATTACGGTTGAATTGTTTGGATTTGATTACGGAAAGCTATCTTCGGGGGATTTCCATTGCTTTCCAAGGGAAAACAGTCGGAATATAGTTTTTACTCCGCCTGGGCTTGAACCGGGTATCTTCGACAATTTTCACGAGCAGATCATATTCGATCATATAATCGAGTGCAGTAATGGATTCTCTCCCTGATAACTTGAGTGCTGCGGTTTACTCGAAAAATTGTTTTTAATTAGTCGAATTAATAAAAACCTGCAATTTCGAAAGATTAATACTAATTTATTTGGCTAATCTATTAATTTTTACTTAAATTTACGATCGTTGAACGATTCGCTTTAATGCGGTTTGCACTCACCGACAGGCCACACGGTTTTACCTGCAGCTTTGCAATTAGTGAATGTCTTTTCTAATTAGTTTGTCCATTTGACTTTCGAAAGCTAACATGGCTGTGGGATTATCTCGCTCATAACATACGAGAAATGATAAAACGTTGAACTGGGAAAGAAAACAGCTTTTTTAATTAATTAAATTTATTGTCCGCAGGCGAATATTAAATGAAAATCTGAAGATGTGCTGAAGAACTGCAAGGTTGAACGTCAATTAAAAGTGAACTCTGGCGCAAATTTAAAGCTTGTATGATAAAATTTTCATAAGGTGGATGTGATAAAAGAGGATTTCCTTTTTAGTTTCCATGAAAGCCAAAAAGCATTTCGTTCTATTTGACAACCAAAGTTGATTGCATTTCCGTAAACCGACTAACGTAAAATTTTATACAAAAATTGTAACTGTAGGTCGCGGGCGCCCATAAATTAAGGCAACTTGCTTGTTGAAATCGATAATGATTGTTAACGAGGAGAAATTTTTGCGAAAAAGTAGAATCTCTTTTTTGAAGTCTTTGTTACAAAAATAAAGTCTCTTTAATTAACTGCGCCAAGTGTGTGACCATTGATGAAGCTCCCCAATCCCTAAATCAAAAGAAGCGGAAATTCAAATTAGAAGTACCTGACACGTGACATTTTGTTAAGCAAACATTTACAACACGATTGTACTTTATGATAGGATCACGTCATACAAGATTTCATTAGTAAACAAATTTGTTGGTTGTTGAATAACCTTAGTTAGAAGTAAGAGTGTTTTATCTACTTGAGAAAAGTCTGTTTTTTATGGAGCTGCATATCGCGAAGATCTCAAATGTATAAGTGAACTTATAAAGGGAAGCCATAGCGACACTGTCATGAAAATCGTTGTTGAGGGTAAATGGAACGCCGATTCTCCCTTTGGATTCACCCCATGACACACGCTATACATACCCTTCTGTACAGCTCTCGCATAAATTTCATTAGTTTTTACTTTATTTTACATTAACTTGACGTAAAAGTTGATATTTATAGATAGCTTTCGACGTTTAATTATTCGCATGATTTACTTTCAATATTTAACATAAAATTCGATGAATTTTAATTTTTAATTTCAGTTTAATTCAATTTCCGTTCGATAAACAATGTTCGTGGCTCTAGGTATTTCCCTGATGATGACACTGACGCCTTTATTGTTATTTGTTATTAACCATAAACTTGCACTTCTAAAAAATATGTAATTGTGGCGCATACCAAAAGAATCGCTTCAGCAAACAACAATGGGCCAGAACTTGGAGTAATTTCGAACAATGCAAAACCAACATCATTAATTTAACGTGTACACTATTAAAAAAAACAATGTATCTTTGAAAATCAAACCGTAATGAAATTTAAAAAAATAATTTTAAAGAAAAAAAATTGACAGCGGTGGGATTCGAACCCACGCCCTTTCGGACTGGTGCCTAAAACCAGCGCCTTAGACCGCTCGGCCACGCTGCCTGTAATCGTACAAAAAAATTATTAACAAGATAGTGCGGTATATATTATACATTAAACTTGATTAAACTTTAAACTAATAATTAATATACCATATTATTTGAAAGTAATACACAACATAGTCTAGCATAGCGGGTGGCCTGCAGGCGCAGACTCTCTCACGTTTCACTCTCAAAATATAATTTTTTAATTTTTGGGCTACATGCTAAAAACTCAAAATTAATTTGAAAGGTAAAAATGTAAACCTGTTAAATTTTTAATAGTTTTTCCAATTATTTAAATTAAAAATTTTGAAAAAACTAAGTCAAAAGTGTAATTTTTTAATGTTAGTTTATCTTGATTATTAATAATAATAAATTAAAAAATTTAATTCCGTCTGTATTAATAAATTATTTTTATAAATGAAAAAAAACATAATAATATTACCTGCATTGGACAACAAATTATAAATTTAATTATGTTATTTTGATCTATCAAATTAATTTGTAGAAAATTATTTTTAAAGCAAATCGGATTTCTTCAAAAGACTTATTTTGTTCTTATATTAATTAAAGAGCCAATATAAAGTACAAAAATATACAGATACAAAAAAGATTCTTTCAATTGGAAACATTTGCTCTTTTACACGCAGAAATCATTTTCATTATGTTTATTCAAATATATAATTATTTTTGGAATTATATTTTTATAAAAAAAAAACTCGTGACAAGATTTTCAGCCAAGGGCGTTTACAAGAGGAAGTAATGGGATTACTACCCCCCATGACCCATCAAAAAACACAAAATTTTGTTAAAATTTCAAAAATATATCTAAATTATTAGCAAAATATATAAATATACTGTCGTGGTACGTCTGTGTGCAAAAGGGGGGGTTAGCATTAATTTTAAGTTTTAATTAAGTTTAATTAACAAAATTAAAATCAGAAAAAAAAATTGCAGGACTCTTTCTTACAGTAAGAAAAAAAATGTCTTTTAAAATGTTAATGTAATACGTTTTCAAGTAGGACCCCAAGGTCAAGGGGACTCCAAAAAAGTTTGCCCCAGGCCTCACATATCCTTAATCCGGCTCTGGGGAGAGTGGTTGGTCAGCACCACTTGGATTATCCAGTTATATGTACAAATCTAGGCTTTTTCTTCCATACGTAACTCTCGTCTGATTGGTTATATAAAATTGTCACGGATCAGTGCGGCCTTTAGGCCGCACAACCTGGTCAATCTAGGTATAGTAGATATTACACAATGCAACAAAATTTCGTTAAATACTTTAGAGTTAACAATGTATTGTAAATTTACAATGTGTATTTTTTATTGATATGTATTTAATTGTTATTATTTTGTATTGTAAATGTAATTTTGTTGAATTTGATATTTTATAGTTGAAAATTGTAATTTTAATTTTGTAAATTTTATATTAGTAATTGTGGAAAGGGGAACTTGCATGAAAGCCAATGTAAAACGAAGCTTTTCACCAGGCCTACTCGTGGGGAGTGGAGCTTTGTAAATTGTCTGCCAAGTTTTTGAAAATATGTTGGTTTTTAAAATTAAATATTAAAAATTGTTTTATAAACGTCTTTAAAGTGTCTTATTAAATTGAATATGCAATAAAAATAAAAAATTTCGGATTGACGGTTTAAAAAATTATTTTAAAGCGCTGCATTGTGGAATTTGAATTTGGATTATGAAATCAATAAATTGGATTTATTTACACTATAAAAATTAATTAAAATTTAAGTCTTTTTTAAAACAATTTGTTTTGAATATCCGACGTTTCGGGTCATTTTACTGACCCATTTTCAAAAAATAAAATTGACAAATTTACATAGTATTGACAAAAATTCAAATTGCTTTAAAAAAACCTAAATCTCAATAAATTTTAGTTTATTAAAAAGGTCAACTATAATTATTATTTATTATCTAATTAATTTGTTTTTTCATATCCATACAACAAAATTTGTGTACTTTAAAATTATTAATGATTGTTAATTCGATTAAATTCAGGAAATGATAATTGTTTTGTAGTTACTATTATTTTTGCTTATCCACAAGTCAACAGACCATGAAGCACTTGCGTGACAATTAAAGAAATGTGTGCCCAATCAAACTTAAATTTAAGTGACCTATCAACTCGTAATAATTATACTATCGTGGCTCACCCCGTATAGCGAATTTCGAGTGCCATATGCTAACAACGATAACAGCTTTAAGATTAATTCGCCACCCCTTCATAAAATTATTTTGAATAAGCAAGGATAAAGACTTCCATTGGGGTTTTTGATAACAAACACCGAACAATTTTGAGGTGAATGTTGGCTGCGCATCTCACCGTGCAAATCTTCAAATTTTTTGATAGTGCACCAAAGCGTACCTAACACCTTTCGATGTTTTCATAATGAAAACTATTATCAATAATGTACAGGAAATTAAGTGGAGTATGCAAAATTAACTGTTCGTCAAATATTCGTATGAGCCAGTATAAAAGTGCGTTCATCTCACAATGAGGATTGTTTGTGCTCATACAACGTGAAGGTTTGCTTAATGTAACAAATTCAAACGGAAATACGTCTGCATAATAAACGTATGAAAAAACTTAAAAAAATGTTTAAAATTTACATCTTGTTTTTTAATTTAGAGCTCGCAATGTCACTTTAAGCGGTGCAAACAAAAAATTGCCTGACAAATTGAGTCCCATTACGGCGTTTCATATTTAATAAGGGCTGTAGCAAAACTTACATCAACCTTATAAATTTGCCAGCCACGTAATTTAATAATTTGCACGAGATTACTTCATTACTTTTGTGTTATAGAAAGGAAAAAATATAAAAATTTTAAGTGACGCCGCACTAAAATGAAAAACCTTTTAATTCAGTGCTTTAATGCAGCTGCTTAAAGTTGATTTGTCTTTTGTTAGCATAATCACATTAAAATAAATAATTTTTCTGAAAGGATTTATTCAGGAGGTGTTCATTCAAAACCATTGTATGTGATGTTGTATTTCTTAAGCATTAAGCGAGTTTTGTTTCTGCACTAATAAAAGGCAACTAACACAATAAAACTTGGCTTTTTGCATATTTTTAGCTTCAAAGTTCCTTTTGACTCTTAGTTTTCCAGAAACCTAATATTGCTTTTCTTAATAAATGGATCGTTCCGTTCAATTGAATGCTAACTATTCAAAAACTTCAATATGGAACAATTAAATCCATTACTATTACTCTATTTCTCTCTACATCTGAATTGTAGGTTCAGTTCTTTAATATTATCAAATTGCTATATACCTGAGAGTATTCCATACCCCCAGACTTCCTAGGTCAGAGATCCCAAACTCTACTTCATTCGGTGTTGAGAATATAACTCCAATGCCGTTAATTGTAGACAATAAAGGGTTAGAATCTATGTGTAGATAAATTTGCGCTCTTTGTATGCGCTTGAAGTATGTACTGAACTTCCGTAAGATCACCTAAACTTAAAAGATCCGAAAAGTTAAAAAAACATCCTATATTCAAGTTATTACATACAAATAGCTTCTGTCATCAATTGCGTTTGCCCAATTTTATGTAATACTAAACGAAGCATAATTAATTTTATAATTATGATATCTTTGAAGTTATCATAATTATGCCCAAAAGGACATTTGAAGGACTGTTTTTTTTGCAAATTTTGTTTTTCTTATCGAGTACCTACTCATTTATTTAATTGGATTAACGAAAAACACCTACACTTTTCAATTGATGACATTTAAAGCACATAATTCTAATTGGTATATTGTTGCTGCTGATGGTTTATCTAATTTTATTTTTATTGTAAGTATATTGTATTGTAACTTAATTATAATTTATTTTTCGATTACAGTATAATTAGTAATAGAAATATTTATTTTTATTCCAATTTGTTTTATTCTTATAGCGCAATAATTTGAACAATTTGATTGAAATGTAATATTTATTTTATACCTCCGAGCGTAAAATCCATAATTTACAGATAATTTGTATACAAGCGCAATGTTTAGTTAAACTCCCCACCCCTTGCCCAGGGATCACTGGAGATCCTCAATATGTGGAAAAAAATCAACGATGACACAGGGATGAATTAACGAGATTCCAACACGAATTGAATACAGACTGGTGTCGGTGTTGTGGTGAGAAGTATTTTTCAGCTGACCGACGAAGAAGAAGCTGCAGTTTTATTTCTAGTCGAGATCGTATAATTCCAAAAGGGATAAGTTGGATATAACGAAAGCAACAGAAATCTTCCCCTTCAACCTTTGATGGCTTCGACCTAATCTTATAAACAGGGTCCGAAGTTTTGCCCTCAAAAAGCATAAATTGCAGGAAATGCACTTAAAAGAGCAATATTTTTGCAAAATGGAATAAATATTCTGATAAAACTTAATAATGAAAAAATTATAAATTAGGAATTATATATAAACACGAACTCGAAGATTGGGTAGTCTGAGTTTGAAATATACAATGTTATTCCGAAACCGCGTCATTCAGTAAGACTTTATAACTTTTATTTGCAAGTTTTCCACCAAAACTGTTCAAAAACTTTTTGAATTGCTTAAATTTAAAATTTTTGACATATGCATGACATGGGCCCATAACCAGTTATCCATTCTCAGGTCACTATAACTGCATAATCAGCATACGCTTTTCTAAGCAGTACAGTTTCTGTTAAAATTCAAAAAACCAATTATAATTTTAATTCAAAACTAGGATTTCGCTTAGGAAATATGCAGACTAACCGTACTATCTTCTTAAACCACCCCAATCATAGATATTAAATTAAACGAAAACAGTACAGCAAAATTTACAATTCTTCTCAAACGAGAAGTTATTTAACAATATCAAATACCTATTTAATTCTTTATAAATTCCGACAGAACAATGGTGGAAAAATTTTGCCGGGAAATCATACTTTAAGTTGGAATTTGTTATTTCGTGCTGTTACAGATTTGAAAGGGGAGAGATTACTGTCACGTCAAAAAATCAGTCTCTTTCAGCTACAGAAAAAAATTAAAAATAATATAATAAACAGTAAATGTAATCGAACACAGTGGACGCAATTTTCGTGAGAAAATTATTTAAAAAACCAGCTGGCGTGCCCGGCTTCGCCTGGTTAAAATGTATTCCATAATAGATATGGCCCACACCAAACCACTTTTTGACAAAATACCTTCAATTGAAGGATTTGGATTTTTAAAAATAAATAGAGTACTACGGCAATAGTAAATTTATTAGGTTCACTCAACAACGGATATAGGATTCGAACTCACCACCAATAGTTTAGGTGTAGTCCTTTGTGTATTATGTTATCTTTGAAAAGAACAAATACATAAATTGGCAAAGTAAAATGTTTGATACAAAGCCTGTACATCAGAGGTAAAAATAAATTTTGCAATTTTGTATAGTAATTTAATGGTATACGAGAGCAGTTCGAACGAAAACAATCAAAATGAAAAATCGTTTCATTATAGCGTGACAAAACGCGCCACTACTTTTGTGGATATATTAAATCGATACGGAAAGTCTCACTTTACAGATGAAAATTTAATTTTACACTTTTATTTTTTAACTTTGATTACAAAAGTTTGGTATTAAAAAATTCTCACATTAAATTTTAACTTATTAAAATGTCGGACGTAATTCAAAATGCTAAAGGTAAATATTTTTTCAACCTTGGCTTTTTCTTAATTGGCCAGATTAAAAATTCTTAAGTCCACAGCGTGTGGATATTGCCAGAGAGCTGTAAGTTACTGCAGCTGTGATATGGCAAACAAAATTTCACTCAATTAGTATTACATGATTTTCGTGTAATGTTGTTGGAAAACTTTCGAACAACATTCGAACATGTAACAACTTAGCTATGATAGCAATTTAATGTCTTGGTATACAAGTTGAAATATGCAATTGGGTCTTCTAAATCTATTGAAATTAACAAAGTTGTAATATTAAGTTTTCGACACTGGCAGAGTGTAATTTTTCAAAAACGAACTTGTAAAAATAAAAAGTTGCAACTTACGTGTGGTTCACATCAACAACAGTTTTCGAAATTTGAAACTTGAACAAACTTTTAAAAGTTCCTCAGACGTAACATTCAACACTAAATAATATTATCATAGCAATAATATTATAATAATTTAATCGCGATCAAAGCCACCGTTTGATTTTTCGTACAATGAGTGAGAAGTAACAATGAAAAGTTGTTGCTAATTATTACTGTAAACAGCGCGTGTTCGACGCAAACTGCGACGACGACGCTTCTATAGGGACGCTTACCCTTGCGTGATTCTCTCCCACCATACATAATTTTTATTTCGACGCCGTGTTTTGTAACATACACAAATTTTTCGTATTTTAATACGTAAATTACTACGATTACAATACGGAAACGTATAAAAAGTACCTGCATTTTTTGAACTCGAAAAAAGTAAATTATGAACTTTTCTTTTTCTTTGTAAAAGTTTACAAAAAAATATGCAAAATATTCTGGGCTGCAAATCCGATAAAGCAGGTTTTGCATTCGATAAGCCAAGTTTATAAATTTTTCAAATTTATAAAACACTCGCAACATTTTCGAATTATTTTGGGTAAAATTGATAAAACGACCATCAAAACTGTTCAAGTGTTGACACCGTAATTACAAAATTAAGACTACAAATTATTCACTAAAATAAAGGATACCCCATCAAATTAGAACGTGATGTACATATTTAACCGCAATTCGCTAAATTTTAAAATCATAGCCCTTATTCCAAAACGTGAAGTTTCTGATAATTAAATTAATGGATTAAGTTTGAGTCGGAAAAATTCAGGAAGTTATTAGTGTAATTTTATATAAAAAATATTATAAAAATAATTAGGTAAACAACAAAAATTACTTTACTTGGGTGGGGTCACATAAACCCAAGTTGATAATAAATTTAAAATTTACATTGTGGGATTATGTTGGTTACATTTTGTACACTACACCTACATGGGACCTTAATTTCATTTTTTCTTAAACATGAAAACCTTTTTAAATTAGTAAAATAATAAATTTAAAAGCGAACTTCTAGGTTCACAAAAACTGGATCAGAATTAAGGCAGAAACAAACATTTTTTAAACGAAACTGCAAAATTTTATTTCACCGAAGATTCGCTATTCAAACCTTTTACAATAATTACAAGAAAAAAAGGTGTGAAAAATGACGAAATCTGTGATATAACGAATTTTGTAAAAACAGAATTGCTCTTTACTCGCGAAGAAATGTAATTTAATTCTTCAAGCGTAGTTACTTTAAACATAAATAGAAAACTTGAACTAAGTGTTGCTAAATAGCTTTTGAAAAACCTACGGCCGTGTGATAAGCGGAATTTATCGTTTTATGAAATATAACAGCAAACTCATCTGGCTGCGGTCATCTCGCGGTTAATGTTAAAATAGAATGGTTTACTGAATAAAACAATAGTAGAAAGTGTTTTATTATTTCATTAGGCGTATTTAACAACCACGCTTATTGTGAATTCAAACTTACAACAAGTGGCTTATTTTAAAAACGCCTATAGGGGAGGCAAACCAGATTATTTTTCAGATATTCTCGTTAATCCATTCATGCGCGTCAACGAGATATCCGGGGAAAAATTTAAAAAATTCAAAAACATACCTTGTTTAAAACTTCATGATGAACATTATTTATCACGGAGGGCTTCAGGGATACAATCCAAGTCATCCTTGGGGGAGTTGCCCCCTTGCCCATCCCTAAATAGCCACTGCCTACAACTGCTTCTTCGTAGTCGCTTACGTTCTCCGCAATGCCACTCTGCAGGGCTAGTAAAAAGTGTGTTGAAAATAAGATATTTCACCTCTTGTTATATAATCAAATATTATTTCTTACATCCTATTATTATGACAGTATAGTCCAGTCAATGGGTACTCGAAAATTAATATTTTTACTAGAAAATAAACCTTAAAATTTTCTACAACATATTCGAACTGCAACAATACCTGTAACGAAAGGAAAGGTCCAAAAATCAGAAAATCTTGCATTGGCCGTAAATCCTATTTTCAAAAAAATTTTTTTACAATTTTCATATAAAAATTAAGGTATTTTGGAAAACCGAATATTCAAAATAAATATTGAATGTTGAACATCCTTAGGTTGTTTTACAATAGGAGAAGCAAACTATTATATATTAATATTATTATATTATAATTTAAAAAATTCCTGATTAAATAGTAAAATTCGCATTACTTTTATTATTGCATTTTCAACAGATATTTTCGATACAAGTTAGGAAAACTACATTTTTCCATTCAATTTTTCCATTTTGGTCGAAAATATTGCTTTTCCGCACTAGTGCGAAAAGTAATACTTTTCCACACACTTTTGAAAATTGCAAAGTAACACTTTTTCAAACATAATTAGAAAAAGCCTTTTACCTGCTTTATTTGTTATTGTTTTGTATTATATTGTATTATCTTACAATGCATATTTTTGCAATAATTCATAACTTGAATTTAGTAATTCAATTTTCTTTTTAATATTAATTATTTCATAATAATACCTGTTGTACTATAATACAATATTATTGTTAAAATTTTAAACATATGCAGCTTTAATTTTAAGATTTGCGTTATAAGCTTTTACCTTTAACTGGTAAAGTAAAAAGTTACATTTAAACTTGTTAATTTAGAGAATTTCTACAAATGAAAATATTTTCTTTCGAGTTATAATGTTATAATAACATTACTAAATTTATATAACGAAAGTTAAAATTAAAAGATTTACGAGTATTAAATAAATAATATCTACAATTTAAATTTGTTTTATTATTATCTAGAATAAATGCTTTCTTGTTCTATAAACAATTCTGTAAAATCCACCACTTTTAAAATATTTTTTTTTTAAATATCCCGAACCTTTTCTTTTTGTTTGTGGACGGAATGCCGTTCAAACTGCAACGTTTGCGAACATTCTGCGCTGCAGTCTGGACGCACCTTAACACAGATCCTAACAATTTACCTGTGTACACCAGGTGGACATTAGGCGCAATTTAAAAAAATTAAAATTGAATTACTAATTTAACATCAGGTAATTTAATTAATTTGTAAATTTTAATTAATATATAATACTATTTCTTGTAATGCGAAAGGTGACATCGTAAATAAAACATCATTGAGTTTCTCTCTATAAATTGAGTTTTTATTTAGTATTTACATTAACATTATAATATTATTATTAAAAACCTTACCTATAAATTGAGAAACGACATTTAATGCTTGTAACTACCATGTCAATTTCTAACTACAATATTAGGTAAATAAATAAATTAACAAATGTTTAAACAATTCTGACAAGCCATTCCTATCTACTATAGCCACGATCGTAGGAGCGCGGCAATATTCAAATAAGGAAATTACATTTTCCTTACATCCACCCTCCTGGAGGAGAAAATATTTACAGAATATTTTTATAAGGGACTGAAATCGTCATCTTCATTTTCTTTCTCTTTTTTAGGTGTTGGAATTAGCTTAGAGATATGAAAAAGGTTTGACTCTGATTTTCTGTGACCCGTGTTTATCCTGTAAATCGAATTCGATAGTTTTTCTAGGATTTCATATGGTCCTATCTTCAGTTCGTCAAGCTTCTTTCTATTCAGTTTGTTTCCATTTTCTACAAATACCATATCCCCTACGCTAAACTCACAGTGTTTTCGATTTTTATCGTGAATATTTTTGTTATAGTTGTGTGATTTTATAGAATTTTCTAGTGCTATTTTTCTGTCTTGAATCCAGTTATCCTTAGAATTTTTTTCTTTGAGCTCGCTTGGCAACATTGTAACATCCGTACCGTCCAATAAATATAATGGCGCAAATCCTGTAACAGTATGTTCTGTATCATTGTATTTTCGCACACATTCTTGTGCTATGGTTGTCCAAGCTGTCATTTTATGATTTTCATTAATTTTGCATCTTATTTTATTTACTAGAGTTTGATTCAACCTTTCATTTAAACCATTTGAGAAAGGTGAATTTACCGCAGTAAAAATCATCGTTATAGATTTCTCGTCCAAAAATTTTTTAAATTCTTTCGAATTAATTCCGGGGTATTGATCTGCGAGAATCACACCAATTTCTTCAGTTTCGGCGATGCTATTCACCAATTTAACAAAATCATTTGAATTTTGTGTCTTTGATGTTAGGATAAAGGCATATCTTGTAAAGTGATCCACTAAGAGGTGTAGATATTTCTTTGTAGACCGAGAACCCCCAAAACCTCCAATTGTGTCTATAGAAACAATCTCAAAAGGATTTGTGGCTGGGCCTAAATGTGACATTAATCCAAATTTTTCCTGTCCTCTTGATTTGTTTTTAATACAAACTGTGCAGCTTGTGCATAATTTTTTAATATTTTTTGTTAAGTTCTTGGCACAATAAAATGGTCCAATCTTCTTTTGCATTTGTTTCATCCCTATGTGACATAGGTTCTCATGTACGTTTTTCAAAAATTTTATGCTTAACTCTTCTGATAAAATGATTTTTTCTTTATTTTTTACTTTTTTATAGTAAACATTTTGTTTTTTTATCAACTTATGTCTTTTTTCTTGTATATCTTCATTTCTATGTTGATCCTTCAAGATATCTTCAAGTTTCATTAAGTTTACAACTTTCAACTGTTCATCCATGTTTTCATTTGGTTCTAAGACTGGATTTCTGCTGAGACAGTCAGCTTCTAAGTTAAATTTCCCTGGAGAATATTTGATTTCAAAATCATATTGTGACAAGTAGTATGTTAGATCTCCCAGTTCTTCGTCAGTCCTTGATTTTATATTCATTTTTTCTAATGGTTTGTGGTCTGAGAAGACAGTAAATTTTCTACCTATCAATTTATATTGCCAATATTTCACGCATTCTTTGATTGCTAGGCACTCGAGATATATGGCTTTTTTCCTCTTTTGCACTTCATTTAATTTCTTCGAAAAATATGCCACGGGCTTTTCCTCTTTGTTCTGTTGTGGTTGTTTTAGTACACCTCCTACTCCCAGCAAGCTAGCATCAGTATAGATATATATAGGTAAATTTGGATCAAAGATTGTTAATACTGGTTGTGAACATAACATATTTTTTAATTCGTCAAATGATTTTTGGCATTCGTTGGTCCAAATAAATACTTGTCCTTTTCTTAACAGATTGTGTAATGGATCCAATTTTATAGCTGCATTTGGCACATATTTGTGATAAAAGTTTATTTTCCCCAAAAATTGTCTCACATTTTTTTGTGTTTTTGGAATCGGAAAGTTTTTTATAGAAATTAGGTTGTCTTTCATTGGTCTCACAGAATTATTCTGTATTATGTGGCCCAGGTATTTTACTGAATCAGCTGCAAACGTGCATTTTACAAATTTTAATCTAAAACCTTCACTTTTGATTGCCTGAAATAGTTGTGTTAAATGCTTGATATGTTCTGGAAATGAATTTGAAAAAATTAATATATCATCTATGTAGTTTACTGTAAAATCTGCAAGTTTGTGTTTTCTTATTATGTTACACATTATTCTTTGAAATATCGCGGGCGAGGTCTTAAGGCCAAATGGTAAACAAGTCCATTGAAAATGTCCTTCTTGTGTGACAAATCCGGTTTTTTGTCTGTCGGTAATACGTAGAGGTATTGACCAAAACGCCGAATTTATATCCAGTGTTGAGAAAAACTTACAATCTCTCGTTTTAACCATTAGGTCCTCAATAAGTGGAAACGGCTGCGATTGAGGCACAACTATTTTATTTAGATCACGGAAATCTATGCACAATCTTGATTTTTTATTTTCGTCTCTTTTGTACGCTAATGTTACTGGAGCTGCGAATGGGCTGTATGATTCTTCTATTAGCTTTTTGTCCAATAATTTTGCAATTTGTTCCTCAATTTCCTTTTTATCATCAATTGTGCATCGGTATGGTCGTTTACTGCAATATTTTTCTTCTAATAAATCAATATGTGCTTCATAATCTGTTACTGTGCCAATGTCATATTTATCTCTAGCAAAAATAGACTTGTTTTCTAATATTAATTCATCTATTTTTGATTGTTCATCGTAGTTTAAATGATTTATATAAATCTTAAAATTCTTTTCTTCAATATGTTCGTTGAAGTTGACTAAATATCTATTTTCAACCATATTTGAATTTTTATTCATTATTTCCTTAGAAATAATTTTCATTTTTGTTGGTACTTTCTGACAAATTTTCAGGTTTTCATTTTGAACCAAGTAGAAATTTTTTATACAGTCCAGCCCAATCAAAAAATCATAATCAAAATTTTCGTTGTCTATTACAAAAACCTTAGTTTTTTTCTCTACATTGAAAATTTTTACATCTAGTGTTACTACACCATTTGCCTTTTTAACGCCATTAATTGTTTTTAAATTAGTATTATTGGAATCAGCTGTTCGTTTATTATTTAGTTTTAATAATCTTGAGTTTATTAGTGAGACATTTGAACCTGAGTCGTATATTCCAAAAATTTCAAGGGATCCATTCAATACTAATTTTATTTCAATCAATGGCGGAATAATTAGTTTTTTGGATTCTCATTCTGTAGTGTGCATTCCAATTCCGAGTTATTAATAAATTTTATTTGACTTTCTTCATTAGTCTCACTATCTTTTGATTTAAACCAACATGAAGATTCTGAGTGGTATCGCACACCTTTTCTGAGTTTTTCACAGATACTACATTTCTGTTTTTTGTCTGTATCCAATTTTGTAAAATGTCTTTGTTTTATTGGTTTATTTCTGCTAACAAGGTGCTCTAGTTTTCCAATTTCATTAAACAAGTCTCTGGTTTCAAAAATTTCTTCTTTATTGATCCTATCCGTTATGAAATTTGGTAAACCAGCAGCAATGATATCAATCATAGTTCCTTGATCAATTGTTCTTCTTATTTCTAGCATAAGTTTTTCTTTTTTTATAGCAAATTCTAATAAAGAGCCTGTTTGATATTTAAAAGATATTGCATATCTGCTAGCAGACCATCCTTTGTTTGAATAAGTTGCACAAAAGCTTTGTTTCCAATCGAACCATTTTGATTGCAGGGTCATTTTTATCATCATAGAGTTGTACCAATCTATACAAGATTTTTCAAGGAATATTCTAAGAATTTCAATTTTTCCTTCATCTATTGTTACATCAAATCTTGTACATTCAGTTTCAAAAACCTCAATCCACTGATATGCATTGGCATTCCTACCATCAAATTTTTCTAAAACAAACCTTTCTGCTACTTTCCTTACATTTTGTTTTTTATCATTATTTTGATTTTCAATAAGTTTTTCTAAAATTTTTATAATTGGATTGTTTTCATCAAAATTTTTTGCAACTATTGGATCATTTGCATAGACTTCTTCTAGATACTGATCTTCAAAATTTATATTCCCTTCTTCATCAAAGTAAGTTTTAAGGATTTCTTTTGTTAAGGTTATCCAGACACTTCTGGTTTGGTGCCTTTTTGTTAAAGTATTTTTTATTTTTGTATAAGTTTGTGTGCTGTAAACTTCTTTGTGGATTGGTGCTGCCTGATATTCTTCTGGCAACAAAAATATTTTTCCATTTTCAGTAATGATTGAAGTTATGGCGATGAAGTTTGATTTCCCATCTTCTGTAGCTTTGACTTTGAATACGAATTTAAGTTTTTCCATTTTATCCTGATATAAGTATTACAATAAAAATGTCGTTTTATAATACTATTTCTTGTAATGCGAAAGGTGACATCGTAAATAAAACATCATTGAGTTTCTCTCTATAAATTGAGTTTTTATTTAGTATTTACATTAACATTATAATATTATTATTAAAAACCTTACCTATAAATTGAGAAACGACATTTAATGCTTGTAACTACCATGTCAATTTCTAACTACAATATTAGGTAAATAAATAAATTAACAAATGTTTAAACAATTCTGACAAGCCATTCCTATCTACTATAGCCACGATCGTAGGAGCGCGGCAATATTCAAATAAGGAAATTACATTTTCCTTACAAATATAATCATTAATTTATTATTTGTACCTGTTAATTAAGCGTCGTTCTCATACAATTAATACAACGTAACTTAATAAAAATAAATTAAATTTTTTCTCTAAAGCCTGATTTTTATCGATATATTTGACGTAAATCAATTAGTAGATACTATAAATATAAAATTAATTAAAGTCAAATAATTCCATAAAGAAAAGGCTTTAAAAAATAAATTTCAATATTTTTTTATTAATTTACGTTACGTTAATTGGATGAGAACGACGCTTAAAGTTAAAGCTTAAAATTAAAAATATATAAAACTAGTAAATGTTTAATCTGCAAAAATAATATTAAAATTAAATCATATGGTGACGGCAAATTGTCTGGGACCGATTAAAAATATCACAGACCATAATTTTATTAGTTGCCTCTAACCAAGCGCGGACACAAGGGCTAAAGTTAAAAGATTGCTATTATTTAAATTACAAAAATGTTTCTGTGATTTTTTTAGGTTTCTGCAAAATGACTGATGTACCAGCATAAAAAAATTGAGTAAGTACTGTAAAAAAAATTTTGTTCAATTTTAAATAAACTTTCAGTTTTAGTAATATCCCAAGGGCTATACAACTTCGCTTTCGGCTGATACTTCAATTTGCACCTCCCAGCACAAAAGTTAGTTTATACTGACGTGAGGAAATCCCTTCGAAAACCAAGCAAAAACAAAAAAAAAGTATCTACTCCTATTCTCTAAAGTAAATATTTCCAATTTGTTTTGTTAGTTTTTTAAATAATTTTACGAGTTTTTAATTATTTCGAATTGTTTCCCGACAGAAAAACTTATTTTATTCGAAACTGAGTGAGTGGGCAAGAAACAAGAAAATACAAGATTAATATTTTGCTTGGCAAATAAATGCAGGTATTGTCCAGCGAAAAATATCAATTGATTTTTTTTAGTAATTTTGAAAAACCTTAACAAGACAATCAACTGCAATTTCATTGGTGCGATAACAAAAGTGGTCAATCTAATATATTTACTGTTTGTATAAGTTTGCATCCAAAAGGTGATTTCACCAGCTTGCCAAAATTACCGTTCATGTGCCAACTACTTTAAATTTATTATGCTATTCCTGAAATGAGAGAACTTTGTTTAAATTAACAGTTGTGCTTATTATGAAATTCAGACACAGAGTGTACTAATTGGACACTATAATTCCTAGAGTCTACAAATCTGAGGGACATTTAACAAATTATATTTGCACATACAAAAAATGTGAAGTCATTTTCCCTTCAATGGGATACATACAATTTAAAATAATTATAAAAATAAAAAAAAGCGTTATTACCACAACCATTGAAGTTATTGCTACTCTGATTACTCTGTATTGTGTATTCTTCGTCAACTGAAATTGCACTGTACATTCTGCTATTCAACGCTACTTGACACTTGTGTTTTAATTACCAACGACAACTAAGGCCATTTAATCGCATCCCCGCAGCTACACCACCATCCTTCATCTTAACATTTCATCAATCCCGACAAAAACCACTTATTGGAACACAAACAAATATTTGTTCACTGGAAACCGAATAATACATTCAACGGATCCAAAAATCATCAAATCTTAAATTGGCCGTTTCCTGTGCATCCTATATCCAAAATAGATTATATCAAAATTAACATAGATACAATTCTGCGTAAAAGTATAAAAAAATTATTGTTCTAGACTGTTTAGTTTTCGAGATCTAGCCCTTCATAGAACCCAATTTTCGCCCAAAAAAACTCAAAATTCGCATCCTGCGAAAGAGTAAAAATAATTGTTTAAACTTTTTCAGAACTCAGAATCGACGTATCACTTTGACATTAATTAACCAAAGCGATAAGGTAATTTATTTTCATTAAAAAATATAATATAAGCAATAAATAATAGAATAATCGTTTTACAACATTGCACCAATTTGTTGTAATTCAATTCTGTTGAATAATTTAAATAACGTGTTTTAAATAGGTTTTCCCAAGGGTTTTTTAAATATTTAAAACATCCCTACTAAGTTTTCGAGGTAGATGGAGGTTATAAAATATAAATAAAAATTGATTTTCAATTAACTTGATAAAATCTCGACCACTTTTTAATAATGTAAAATATCTTCAGGAAAACAGCATATTTTAAAATGCTTGCATTTTATTATACAATAAATTATTATTGATAAGACTACTATTTTTTATAAAATATTTTTCTACATTCGAATATGAAGTGCCAATATATTAAATTTAAAGTGCACTAGAACCCAGATGAGCCTTGGCAAAAGGATTGGATTTAAATAGTACATTGATTTACGTTTTAAATATTTCAAAAATATCGGGAAAATGTACCTCGAGTTAAAAAATATTTAACTGTACTATCGAAATTTATCTTAGCATTGTATGCCGAGCCAGCTTTGTATTATTATTAGCCCCCAGGCGATACATTATTTTACGCCTCCTAAATGCAAAGAAAGTAAAGTACACCTTTGTTGTTGGGCGCCCTAACGCCATGTTCTAATAATTTTCAATAAGGTGAACGAATCGTGATTCGCTTCGAACAACATAAAACGTGCTTTTTATCGCGATTCGCTTTAGAGAATTTTTAAATTTATTATTATGTGATATTTATTTGTTAACTTAACAAAATTGAATCCCATCAACAATCTTATTAATAAAAATTTATTCGGATGTTATCCCGTACCTGTCTACAACTGACGCGCATGAAAAGATTCACGAGATTCACGATCTTTAAATTGAGGTGGCCTTCCGGGTTGCTTCACCAAGTACGCAAGCTCAAAAATCTCGTCTTTCTAGATCCGTTTCAGGAACACTTGAGCAAGTGCGCGGTCTCAGAGATTTCCCGTCTTTCTAGATTCTGCCGTTAAAAACCATTAAATATGGCAATAGTTGGGTTTACCTGAAAATTCACAACAGAACATTCACTAAAAATTTAATTACGATGGAGCTACAATTTCGATGCTACAATCAAGCAAAAATACAATCTTATAGTACAGGTTAAAATATCCTCCGCATTTGTAAAAATTTTATTATTCGCATAACTTGTTACAAATTTTCATTTTAAATCAAATAATATTATATTACATGATTTGTCCAGTTTCTGTTATGGAACCACGTAAATGTAGCTTTCCATGTACAAAAAGTACACAACATATTTCTTCAAGCAAAAAGAATTTTTCATGTTCTTTGCCTTCGTTTGTTTACTCATGCTTTTATTTAAAATATTATTGTATGTCCAACTATAGGCAAAAAAACCTAAGGTGACCTCTACTAAAAGCAGAAATATACATACATCAACAATACATATAAAAATAATACATTTGCTTATTAAGAGAACAAAATATGTTCAACTTTTTTGTGGCGAGTTTTGGAGCCAAGTCGGACAATTACAGGTAAGCCAAACAAAAGTACATTTACTCTGAATAAAACATGTTATTTTCTCTTAAAAGGTAAAAATAATTATTTAATTTAATTAACATACCTTTACTTCCGGTAGTAAAGCAGTACATTAGACATCTAACTAATTTCCAAATCTATCATAATGAAGAGGTACGTATAAAATTCTATTTAATTTTTGTGATAAATTTTACAAATGAACGAGAAGATAGCTTTTAAGTTACAGTCAAGGCATAGATGATCAGACACTTCCGTTAGGCATTCAATCGCCAAATATCAAAAAATGTAAAGAGTAAATAAGTAGAAATTTTGTTTAGATGCCTCCTCGGTTTTGATTTAGCTGCTTTTCAAAGAACGAAAGGTTTTTCAAATCATTTACAATTTATGCACAAACTTTATCACATCTACTCTTGAAATCAAGCTGCGGGCACAGATATCATTTGATCACCACAGTTAATTCTGTTTATATAATGACCAGTGAATAAATGGGTGGTCTCACAACATCGAGTGCAATGTTTAAATTTGTCGAGAAAACCATTAAACACAAACTCGACCCCACTGTTGAATTTAATATTTGAAGCAAAAGTTTCCTTAATAAGTAAATAAAATTAAATTACAGTACAATTTAATCGTTTATATTTAAGGAGAACGTTGATAGTTAACAGGACTCCTATGTGGCCTACTCTTCCTATCTGATTTGTCAAAATTTAAAGAATACGTCGACCTACGTTCTGAACTAGCAGACCTGCTTCTACTCTTCGAACGATATCTGGGCTTATTCAAATTTCCTCTTCGAGAATGTTTGGTTTGCTTCTTCATGCTTTTAGCTATTACTCGTTTTTGATGATCCAATTGCGGAAATAAATTTTGAGATATTTCCAATGCTTCTTTAGCTGCATTCATTTCAGCCTGCTGAATACTGTGACCAATTGCACTAGCCAACCTTTTACCACGAAAATAAACCGCTACGGTATAGACACGAGTATTTGTCGGACCCTTGCATTCGATCACCCTATTTGAAAACATAATTGAAAAAGCAAACAGAAAATTTCAACTACTTACTTGTAAACCGGAATGTCGGGTTCACCACCATCCATAGTCCTCAGCGTCAGACAACACTGTTGAAGTTTTGATTTTGGATCGTTCCAATCTTGATTCATAATAAAATCTTGTAATCTTGGAAATAAAGTTACTTGACAAAAAACTTCACAAAATTCCATTCCCTGTTAACAAAACAAAACCAAAAAGTTGCAAAACCATGGAAATTTAAAAATACTCACTTTGTCCACATACAGGGCTCCAATGAAAGCTTCTAGCAAATCAGCCCTATCTTTTGTTTTGAGATCTGCTTTTGGATTATTGTATACTGCATAATCGGACATACCCAAATCGTCACAAACCACAGCTTGCGTACGATTATTAACTAAAGAACTTCTCAATAGCTGTAAGTCACAACATTTTTAAACAGTTTAAATTTATTAAAACCAAAGCTTACAGACAAATGTCCTTCGTGATGCTCGGGAAAATATTTGTACAAATAATCAGATGCAATCAACTGCAAAACCGTGTCTCCGAGAAATTCCAACCTCTGATTGGATCCTAAAGTCAAATTGGTGTAACCAACACTGCGATCGGTAAACGCCCTTGCTAATAATCTGATATGAGTAAAACTGACGCCGATTGACTCTTCAAATTTGGTTAACTTCTGCAAAAAATCAAATTTCTCGATCCAGTTTCGATCGCCGGTAGGCTCTTGCTCCTGTAACGGATGAGGAGGCAGATTCATCCAAACGTGATACAAATCTGAATTTGTTTTAAACAGTGTTTGACTAAACACTTTATCAGCTACCTAAAATGAAGGAATTATGGATTATTTTTACATCGTACTTGTTAGTTACTATGTTACAAACCTCAATTCCGCCATCTAAAAACAAAGCACCCATTAAGGATTCAAAACAATTTGCCATAGCATGCTTCAGTTCTAAGTCGTGGCATAAATCCGACCCATGTGCATACAACATAAACTGATCCAAGTTTAAAGTTCGAGCCAGCACAGCCAAGTGTTGATTCTGAACTATAGCTGCTCTGTAAGTTGCCAAACCACCTTCTTCCAAATCGGGAAACGAATAAAACAAATGGATAGAAGATAAAAATTCCACTACGGCATCACCCAAAAATTCCAATCTCTCGTTATGCGTTATATTAGATTCAGTTTCTTGCTTCTTACCAAAACGTGACATAATATTTATCAACGTGTTTATACCTAAAAATGCAATTCTGTAATAATTATTTTCAATATTAAAAATTCAATGGTGCACCTCTTTTCCTTGTATTCATGTAATGTATCTTTCGGTCGCCATATTCTGGTTGTCTGATACCACAATTTGTCAAGCTGTTGCGTGCATGATCTGGATTAGTTCCAAAATTTTCTCTATACGACGGGTGGGTTAGTGCAAGTTGCAGGAGAGCCCGATTTTTAAATTTATATGAAAGTACGTCTTCCAATATGTTTAGTGAGTTATGAAACCTTAGGTGACACACCAAAACTGGAATTAACATGGCATGCTGAAAAAATTATTTCTTTAGTCAAGAAATTGGTAAAATTGCTAAGAATTCCTACTGACGTCAATGATTGAAAAAAAAATTATAGGGTATCCTACATACTAATCATTAAGGAAATACTTGAAAATCATTTAAGTATCTTGGAATCGCACTCAACTTCAGAAACATGAAAACTTACTTTCCTTCCCCTGACTTTTGGTTTAAAAAAAATCATATAAAAATCACAAATTGAGTAAAGTCCCAACCTAGAGTAACCGAAAGTTTTACCTGCACTATGTCGCACATTATCCCAGTTCGATAAAATCCTTTGGCAGACACAGCAACAGTAACATCTCTTTTCATCTTAGATTGTGTGCGCATTTCTTGTAATTTATTTTCTTTTGCTTCCAATTTTCGTTTATCTTCAAAAGTGGGCTTAGACATGTTAGCCAAAAGATGACGAAACTTGACGTAATCTCTCCAGGCCTTCTGATAACTACAAAATTTTTTTAAGAAACTGCTGGAAAAACAAACAAGGTAATTTACTCTGGATTTCCAGCATAACTAAGTTGTGGTGGTCGGATGCCAAAATGAACAACCTCTGGAAATTTATAATTTCCGTGTTCCTGCAAGTCTTTATTACGATCCAGTTGATCTACCCTAACCGAACAAGGTTTCTTTCCCGGATACGTCACGACCATTCCCTAAACAAACAAAAATGAAACACATTTTGAGGCAACTGAAATAATTCCCTAACTTTAATTTCATCTGCATAGCTCTGCCAGTCATACTGACTCATCTTAACCATATCGTCCAGTTGAGATTCTTCGATCAATAATTTGGCATTATCCAGAAAATACTGCAGCACTTCTTTCATAGACAAAATTTCTTTACCATTATCGGGCAACTCCCTCACAAATCGTGGCATAAAATGAAATTGTGAACATCCACTGCTGTCACCTGCAGCTTTTAAATCCAAATCCACCAACTCCAACACTTCTTTAAATAAATAATCGTCTAAAATATTCAAATAAGACCAAAAATAAAATTTCCAGGATTACTTACAAAACATGTCCAATTCCAAAATGGTAAAATTTTCAGGTATTTTTTCTTCAATGTACAAAATGGAATACTGAATATTAAACCTTATAACTTTACAAACAGGCAATTTTAACAACGGGAAGTGCGAAAACATAGAAAACCCTTCAAATATAAATTCGTGCTCATCATGTTGTATAATCGTGGGAGTTTTTATTAAAAAATTCGTTGGCGGTGAAATTGTAATTCGGTAGTGATACAGTTTATCCGCATTGTTGGAATTTTTTCTGCATTTTTGAAGAAACTGTTCTCCAGCATAAATTCCATGCCTTATACCACATTTACGTGCTTTTTTCGAACACCGACATAAGGGCCCATCGTTCATTTCTCCAGAATCATTGTACCTTTATTTAAAAAAAAAAAGGAAACGCTTAGAAACTGTAAGTCAAGCAATCAAAACTGTTTAAATATTTTTGATTTTCAATTGAATTTTTTAATACTTTTTCTTATTAATACGTTAATTTATTTGATGAAGAATTCATTGGCGACAATAAATCATAGACAAAGAGAAATTTAAATGAAATGAGTGAATGTGTGGCAACCCTAATTTTTGTATTCCTTACCACATTTCAGGATGCAAACGATCAGGATGCTGCTGCTTCCTGGTAAGCTCTTCCATACTGCAATCCTCTTCGTCCGTCAATTCCTCCTCAGAACTTCCTGAACTACTGGTCTCCTCGGCTGATTTTTTTATAATTTTAATAAAAATTAAACAATTTAGAAAAATATACTACTCACTTTTATGTTTACACAACCTAGCTCTATTTTTACGAGGTGGTGGTTCATATTTGGGTTTTAACGAATTAATTCTTTTAGTTCGTAGAACCAGAGTTTCATTAAAAGTGTCACATATGTGCAATAATCGAGCAGTAGCCTTTGAACATTTAGGATTCTCCTCGTCTTTTTCGTAATATAAATCGGCCGGAGTCGACCGGGTCCAAATATTCATTTCATTTTGAATCACTTCTTCTTGATTAATCCTTGCCAATTCTTTGATACGGTTACACACTTCCTCCCGAGTGGAACAGTAATTTTTTCGCCATTTATATAAGATTTGATCTCGTTCGGTTTTGCTTCTGGAAGATGATGTGCTAGAAGAACGAATGGGCGGTTCTCTTGATCTTGAACATCTGGAAGAGCTCTTTTTGATTGGGTCATGCTTTGAGGGTGATCTGGATATATAATCACGTCTACGGTGTGGCGATAGACTGCGAGAACCACTTCGATGAGAGAAGTTAGACTTGTAGTTACTTGATTTGGAACTGTTTTGTATGCTTTTATACGATTCCAATTCTTCTTTAAAATTGTACGCTGAAGTGGAAGGGCTTTTATAATCAGTTTCCTGTTTTACTTGAGCGTTTGATAATGAGTTTTGACTAGATTCGTTAGGTCTATAATTAGGAGGTGGATAATAATTATTGTACATATAGTTTTCATAACCAGGATAAGAATTGTTACCGTAGTATGGATTAGGTGCGTTAGGAGGCACGGGATAACTTCCACCGTAATAGTTGGCAGGATAATGGTGTACCGGGGGTGGTGGTTGCGAAAAAGTTACCGGAGGTGGTACAGGAACGTGAGTAGGGGGAGGATATGGAGGTACTAACGCAGGTTGAGACTGATCCCATCCGGTGTAATTTGTTGAATAATTTCCACTGTGATACTGATTATGCGGAGGTGCAGAATTATAATTCCAATAATCGCCCATACTACAACATTATAAATCAGCAAAGGTAGAATAAATTTAAATTTCTTACTTCGATCAGAAAACACTGGCTTACACCTATGTAATTGTGTATATTGTATAATTCCGGAATATTCAAAACTTTTAAGGTTATAAAAATCCCGACCTATAAATTGATGCCATTGATTCCAAATGTCATCTCAGCTAAAATTTATTTCATTGCGTTAAGGGGGAAAGCAACAGAACAGGAAAGCCGGACTATTTAAAAAAATTTCTTTTTGCATGTGAAAATTGTTCATGAAAATTTCGATTTTCTGGCGTCACACTCCTTATTGTGATATGCAGCTGGTTTGCTGAAACAAAAACCGCTATCTTGTTTGTGGATAAGTAGAGGGGCTATAAAACAGCTGAAACTGGAAATAAAGCGTAGGATTTACAAATTTAATTTAAAGTATCAATTATTATCAACATAATTTAGTTGAAATTTAACTTTTAATATTTTATTCTATAAAATTTGTATTTGCGATAAAGAAATAATGTGAAATGTGCTGATAATTTGCTATCTTTTAACGTGCAAAACTAATTTAAACCTGAACAAACCTCGCTGTTAATAAGAAGTGCTCGTGAAACTTTTAATTTTTTGAAAATTCTTAAAGAAAAAATAACTGTGTCCAAAATAAGAACCCGGCCTTTTTCGCAGAAGATATAGACCACCAGTAATTGTGTAAGTAATCAAATAAAATAGTTTTAATAAATTTTGATTTTCGTAGATCTTCAAAGACGAAGAAATAAGAAAAGATCACATAAAACTAAGTAGCATACCAAAAATAATGGACGAGCTTAAGAAAGAGGTGAAAAAATCCTACGCAAAGTACTGTTCAAAAAGAAAGAATAACACTCTCTTTAATAACCATGAACCTCTGCGATTTTCCCAAAAATTTTCCGTCTTGTGGAAAAAGTTTAAAAGAAGGGGGTTGGAAAGAACTGATTTAATAAAAAACGACTCATAAGTCAATTTATTGTGAAACTTATTTGTGAATTTTACTATTTTGATTGTAAATAAATAGTTACCTAGCTTAATTACTTTTTCTCTTATATCCTTTATCCATTTTTTCTGAAGTCCAGTTGACGTTTTTAAAAAATTGACGTTAATCTGACATTTCATTGAACAAAAATTTTAAAATACACTGAAACGCAATGGATGTTTTACTACAACGGCATTGTGCAAAATACATCTACGCCATTCCCGATGGTTTGCGGGAGTTAATGAGTGATATCTCCAGAGAAGTACTTTTTCTCTTTAAATATTCCAACTTTTTATAAGCATTTTCAATTAGGTGCTGAGAAGTCAACCCGAACAGGTTTACAGTTTTATAGCGGATTATTTGGACGCGTTAATGATAACACGTGAAAATGCTCGAGGTCCAGATGGAAAAACATAAAAAATGTTAAAGCTAAAATTTTCCATTTATTCCACAGTTGCTGCTAGATTTGTCGAAAGCATAACGGAGGTTGGTGTAACAATTTCCGATTTATTAGCTCGTACCGGAATGACCAGAGAAGAAGCAGACAGGGTAGCCACCATTATACAAGTGGCGTTCCGAAAGTATTACAATGAAAAGGCCCAATTTATGAGAGCTGGTAAGGAGAGGCAATTTCATCAGGCTGTCCATCGGGTATTATTTAAAAATTTTAGGCGAAGAACCTGATGAAAATACAATCATCAACGAAATTTTGGATAAAGCAAATATCACTCTCGAACAGGCTGAAGAAGCAGCTATTATTATTCAAAACGCGTACAGACAATTTAAGAAGCGAGAAGAATTGGCGCACGATTTATTGAAAGGAATGGTAGATTGGAGAGTAGCAGCACGTAGTACGTTGAGGTTGTACAGAAAGACGGGAGTCACATACGAAGAAGCTAATAGAGCTGCCACACTAATTAAGGTCTTGTTTCCGAGTATTCTAATAGAGAGTCGAGACAAAAATATAATTCTTTGTAGGCCGCATATAAAGGTTACTACACACGTCGTATAATGAAGAGGCTTTTGGAAGAAAGTCAAATGCAGCAACCAGTAAAAGATCGCTTCGAAGAATGTACGCAGTTGTCCTTGACATACGAAGAACAAATCAATTTCTTTAATATTGAAGAAGAAGAACAAGGGTAAAATTTAAAAACAAAATATATTGTAATAACCTGTTCCATTTTAGACTATCTGATTTCATTTTTGAAATGGGGTCCCAGCTGGGCGAAGGCATGGATATGCCTGATGTAACTCAACCAGGCGATGATGATGCTTCAAATGTAGGATTGACCATTATGGATGATTTATTGCGCCGAGTAATTCCCGAATCAGAATCAATAATGGCTCTACCTCATCCGTCCTTAGTGGACACTGCAATTAAACCAGAAACCGAACCAGAACCTGAAGTACAACCAGAAACACAACCAGAATCAGAACCACAACCAGAATCAGAACCACAACCAGAACCAGAATCACAACCAGAGCCACAACCAGAACCACAACCAGAACAACAACCAGAATCACAACCAGAACCACAACCAGAGTCACAACCAGAACCACAACCAGAACCTGAACCACAACCAGAACCACAAACGGAATAGAAATTTTAATTTTATTATAAAAAGTTCTACTTTATTTAAAAGAAATTATATTAAATTAACCGAAAACTTCCAATAAAAAATAAAAATCAAAATAATCTTTGAGTAAATTTTCCTCTAAAATGTCTGAACTAGTGAGTGTTATTTAAAAAGTTAAAAATTTAAGAATAAAATCACATAAATTGTCGCAAATAAACCACAGATACAGGATATGCTATTATGAAATCTGAAAAGTCTACCTTGAAATTAGAAGGTTCTTATCAAGTAGTTAATGTGAAGAGATAGAAAAATAGGTTACACATTTTTATAAATACTTATGAATGAAAAATTGTAGTTTGTACTTTCCCAATTCCGAATGAATGTCAAGTTCGCTGTGGTATGTCGCAGGGCGCCATAGTGCGCCCAGTGCTTTTTTGTACCGTTGGACATAAAGAAAACCACAAGTTGTTTTATAAAAAGAACTTTTACCATAAAAGATGTCATAACTTGTTTTTTGTGTAATTTCTGTAATCATCAATCACACCGGAATATTATATCACTTTTTAGGTTCCTACGAATCATGAATGGGAAAACCAATCAAATATGATATAAAACATAGTGTATTATTGCCTATTGAAATTTTTTCAAAATATTTTTTGCCATTTTTAATTAAAGATGTGTAATTTTGAGTTTAAAAAATTTCATTTCCACTCGAACAATATTATTTGTTTTGTTTTTATATATTTTTTTTTATTTTTGCCTACATACCTACTCATACCAATTTATATGTGCATATTTTGAAATGTTACGAGTGCTCTTTAAATAACTTCTTAATCACGCTTACCAGTACTGAATTAATAAATCAACAAATTATTGTCACATGAAACAATAATAAATAATTATAAAACACTCAAAATGCTTTCTGTTGCACAAAAATTAAGAAAATAAAGTAATAAATAATTTTTTGTTGAATTATTTTACTATGTTCATTGGCAATTGTTTAGTTAATTTTAATTTATCCAAACTACTTTGAAATACAGTATAAATTTAAAAAATACGTTTATGTCACCGAGGTAACTATCAAAGGCTATTTCAAGCAGTTAAAAGTACTTACAGGACAATGAAATTATAATTTCTAATAGAATCGCAAAATATGCAAAAAAAAGGCAAAAAAACCGAATTGAAAAATTTCGCCGCAACCTTCCATTCAAAATGCTGTGCCAACGATGATAAAATCAAAAATTTTAATATCAACAATGTCGTAGATAATTAAATTTTCAACAAAAATTATATTACATTATACATATTATATTATTTTTAATAATTAAATATAAAATACTCGGGAATATATTAGTGAATAAATTAAAATTGAACATTAAAACCAATTCAATTTTTAAATTCTCTTTTAAATACTCGAAAAATTGCATTATCAATAAAATAATAATTTTAAAAAAATACAAATTCAAAAAAAAATAACATGACATAATATAATAAACCCATTGAAAATTACATTTATATTTTTTCTTTCGCATAATTAAAATTGTTTTTTGAAAATAATGTTTTCGTACCTGAAACCTGTATCAGATTAAATATAAAATAGTTAATGTAAATTTTATATCTACAAAATTTAAAAAATATATAAAAATTATAATAAATTATTTAACGAAATTATTATTTGCGACCCTATATTTTGATGACGGTCATCAAATATATTACAGAAGTTTTAATTTAATTTATATAATAGAACCCAAAAAACCCACTAAATAATATCCCTTTAACATAATCAAAACAAAAGCAACCCTCTGGAATAAATATTATGAAACCAGCATAGCACAAAAATAATAAGGAGGGGGGGGTAGTTACCCCAAACCCTCTATCTACCATTGGTTTTCAAAAAAATTTCACTAAAATGCCATATTACAAAACAGATAATTATATAAGCGCTCATATTCTTCACCGAAGGCTTACCATGTTTGCCCAAATGAGCACAAAGTCGCCCCGAAAGGGGTATATCCACTTGCCACCAAAAATATTGGTAAATAAAAAAAACTTCTGACACTACATAAACAATTATTTGAAAGTAAAAAATAATTACAAAAATACCCTAACCCTAACTATAATGGTGATTAATATATTATGAAGAAATTCCGGAAAATTTTTTTAAATAAATGAACTTTAACTAATGGAATTTAATTACTCATTTTGTTACTATATCAAATATGGAAATAGGATACAATAATAAAATTGTGTAACAAGTTATAACTCACTAATACACATTAAAAGCCATTGTTAGAATTTCGAAATAAAAATTATTCCTTCTGGTAATTAATAAATTATGAGCAAGCTTTTCGAAATAACGCAAGACGAAATACATCTTCGATAATGATTCGAAGAATTTAGCGAATAATAAAAAAAGGATAAAATTGTTTTCAGATCATCTACGTTGATCTTTTGACTTAAATTGATAGGGTGCCCTACTCTGATGACCTATTATATTATACAGAAACTAAACACGTAAATCGGAAATAAAAACTGGTATAATTAATTGGAATTATTAAAACGACCTAAATATGAACACAAATTTCTGTGAATTTTGTCGAAACGGCTTTTGCTAAAACCTTCCTGTGGTTTTGTCGAAGGACGATCCAAACTTGTTTTCGTGCATCCTACTAAGATGTTATTTAAATAAATAGTCATATGTAGGGGGGAGATTTAAAATGATAATTTAAGAGTATAAATAAATGTTCGCATTGTTGAATTATTCAGTACTTATGTTTTGATTTTTTTAACTACTTTATAAAATTTACTGTGCCCGTGGTGTGTGGCCCTAAAACCAAATGTGAGTTTCTTTCGTTTTTTAATATTTTCTTACTCCAAATTTTCAAAGTTTTATTTTTTTAAGTATTTTTTTAAAAACTTTTGACCCCCAATTTCCTTTAAAAAAACAAAACTCAAAATTTTGTACTTTTTAAATTATATATTGAAAATGTTACTTTGTAACCAATCGAAATCGCCAAAATACGGCTCCACTGACTACTTTTCGATTTGCAATTTATTTTCATTTTAATTCTCTTAAATTTTTAAAATGAAACCTAAAGTTCAAAAATTTACTGTAGGCCTAACGGCCATCTCAATCGAAGACGATCGTTTTTTGTAATTTGGATAAATGGAAACAATTTCCCAGAAGAATTTTTCTACTCCTGATTTAATATCCTCCCTCTTCGTACGCTTTTTGGCTTTCTAATATCAATTGTTTATTGTCAATTTTGTTTCTGATGTTAGTGACCATCTTTCCTATGTCTGCGATGTGCGTTCAAAAAATTTGCTCCGAAAAAAATTGGCAATTAACAATACCTTTACTACCGGCGATAAGCGGCACAAAAAGTTAAACAAAACGATGAGATGACAGGCGGCAGTAAAGTACTTAGTGCTTTACTTTAGTGCCGTTCATAGTTATCAGAAAAATAAAACAATTACTTTCACAAAAAATCTTGAAATTTGAAAATTCCCTTAGAATTTAGTTTTTTTGATATTTGGGAGAAAATACAATAACTTAATTTTCTAAAAGTATGTAAATATCCATGAAAACATAAATAAAAACAAAACAAAATAATTTAAAAAAAAAATAATTAAAATAAATACGAGTAGTACCTATGTTGATTTATTATGAGAAAATGTTGAACTTTTTGTGGGGAGTTTAGAGAATTGACGAACGAGCAGAGCGGAGTGTCCGAGAATTTTTCAGACGAGTCACTAAAAGTAGATTTGCTCTGAATAAAACATTTTCTTATTTTTTCTTAAATTCGTCAATATTTAAATTTAATTTAATCGATGCCATACATTTCCTATACGTGTCAATTTAAAAATTGACTCATTTCATTCAATTAAACGCAACTTAACCTTCTTTTCTAAAATGTAATTCAAGAAGTTTTAGTAAAAAATAAGATAAGATATCTGTCGAATATCAAAGTTACGTCCGCACAGACTTTAAGCCTTCCACCGTTAACTCTTTAGTCTGTGAATTTAAAAAACGAAAAGTTTAAAACAGCCAAGTAAAAAAATTGTTGATACTTATTGATAAGGGTTTTTATGCCACACGATAGCGGTTTAAATTTTCGAAATATGAACAAAGAAAAATTAACAACAAATTAAGACCATTTTTATATAATTAAGTTATCACAAATAAATAACCTATGACATAGTAAAATATAATTTCTTTTTATCGCAATTGCAAGTTCAAATGGAGTAATAGCAAACTCATCCTTTTATCAACATTTTTTTATGAAGAAATTCTGAAAAATTATAATATGAGAAAACGTTATCAAATCTCGAAGAAATTGATAATAAATAATAAAATTCTTTATTTATGCAGTTAGATTTAAATATTTGTCCCCTTGACAAAGAATTGGTCATAGCAACAAATAATTTTAGACAAACACTATTTAACCACAAATTCGTTTTAGTTAGAATAACAAAAAAAATTAAGAGTTTTCACCGAACCATTATTATTTCGGACACAATTACTGTGATATTGGGGGGGGGGGGGTATTCCATACCATTCCATTATCGTACTATTTCAAAAATCTTTCGGCATTTTAATCCTTCTCAAATTAACAAACTCTAATGTTTCAGATGAAAAACACACTAATTTTGTGTGCACTGCTAACAACAGCTCTGGGACGTCCCGATGGCTACTATCAGCAACAATACCAATACAAGAGTTCAGAAGCCTCTTACAAGAACAATGAACTAGAACATAAAAAAGATGACGAAGGTTATTACGCGAAACAAGGAGATTTAGAAGGTCGGGTTGAACCAAAAGTAGATTCGTACGGAAATCACCTGGAATATACAAATCCAAAATTCCGAAACCCAGACCCAAGTAATGATTTCTACATTCAACAAACTAGTGGAACGGGCCAAAACAATAGATTATCAAATTACGGAAATACAGCTGGCCAAGTTGGTGTGGCCGGTCAACCTGGAGTGGCCGGTCAAACTGGTGTAGCCGGTCAAACAGGAGCGGCGTCGTCCTACTCTAGGTCGAGCGGATACTCGGCAAGTGCATCCTTCAGTACCGGAAATGTTGGTAGCGTAGGAAGTTCATCATCGGCAGACCTATCAAGTTTAACTCAAAAGTTACAAACCGATCTTTCCAGACAACTACAACAAGCAATTTTAGAGCAACAGCGACAGTCTACCAGCAGTGGCAGCACGAGATACCAAAATAATAATTATCAAATTCTAGAACAAGAACTTAGAAATAATTTGACTGCACAATTGCAACAAGAATTAAACCAATACTCTCGGCAAAATCAACAATATGGACAAACGCACGCCACGCATTACAGCTATAATCCTCAAGATGTTGAGCAATTAAGAAGACAACTCGAAGAGCAACTTACTCGACAATTACAGACCAGTATGCAATCCCAAACCAGTAGTCATTCGGTGTCGAGTTCCACCCACAACAGATATAATTCCAATAGTGGAAATTCTGGATACAACCCTACCCACGTTACTCCAGTTTCGGTACCTACATACCATTCTAATGGTGGAAATTCTGGATACAACCCCATTCACCTTACTCCAGATTCATACAGAAATTCCAATGGACAATCAACGCCCTTACAACCATACAATAACTACAACCGTCCCAGAACCACCATATCGTTAACAGATGTATCGCATCTTGTAGAAACCGATACCCTTAATATACTGAATGAAGCAGTTACCGATCAAATTTCAAAATATAGCCTACCAAACGGAAGAACATCAATAAATTACCAAACCGATTTAAACTATCTTATAGAAGATCTAAAGCGCAATTTAACTAGGCAATTGGATTATGAATTGCAAAAAAATTACGGCAGACAACAACAAAGAGGTTCGTACTATTACACCATCACAGCTAACGGCTTAGAACAATCTCAACCAAACTACAGAGCCGAGGATTTGGAAAACCTACGGCAACAGTTGGAAAATAGACTCGTCCAGCAGTTGAACGAAAAATTTAGACAAGAATACAACCAATATATTACTACCTATTCCCAAACAAGTTCTAATCAGCAAGCTGTCAATAACAATTATTACAGACAACCCGCTACCGATTACAGTGTCAAAACTGGTGGCGGTCGGGTTCACGTGTCAAACGCACAGCAAACAAATGGAATGTTACACGCTTATCCCACACACTCAGAAACAAGAGTTTATCCACAAAATCCCCAAGTTGCAGGAGTTGCAACAACGCACACTACATATCAATACACTCCAACCATAACAACATTCACTGTACGCGGTGATGTACCTGCCGATCTTCGTGTTATCACAACAGACGTTCAAGCAGATCTTACACGTCAACTCCAAATGGCCCTCCAAGAACAAGAAAGAAGATATCGACTACAAAGCTCTAATACCCATGGTTCGCACACCAGCCAAGCATACAATGACGCAATTTTACTACAACTTACAGACGAGTTAAAGCGAAACTTAACCGAACAGTTACAACATTCCATAAATCAGCGATATGGTAGTCAAGCACAAAGAGGATCACAATATTACTCTATGGCAACAAGTGGAGGATACAGTACCGCTCCAAATTATAACTCCCAGCAACTTAATGATTTAACCCAACAACTTCAAAACAACTTAATCGCTCAACTACAAAATGGTTTACAACAACAGCAACAATACAGCTACAGCAGTTCTTCTTCGAGTTCCAATTACAGAACGTACAGAAATGATGGTGCAAGCTACACTTCGGGATATAATCCATCATCGGGTCAAATTGTTTATGGAGCTGATGGACAGGATTGCGACCAGAATATGCAGGGCGATGATCCTTCTGCTTACGTTGATAATGGAAAACAAAATCTTCACGAAAGGTTAATTTTTGAAAATACACAATACCCAGACGATTCGGACGATCAACAAAAAGTTGTGGATGCTAAATTACAATTGAGAACATATGGTGGGCATCATCACGCAGGAGTATCTATGGAAAATTCAAACCCCACCTATACGAGTTCGCTTCAAATTGGAAGTTTGAGAAAACCCCACATTGGTGGTTATGAAAATTCACAATCTAATTTACATAATTTCCAATATGGAAGTCACGGACAAGAAGAACATAACATAAATTCACACCATCATCATCAAATGGGTGGTTATGGACAACAACAAATTGATTTAAACCAACAGGATGATGAATTAACTCAGCAAGTAGAAAACTCACATGGTAAATTACAAGTTGGTTATTATGGTGGTCAGCAACAAATCGACTTGGGTCAACAAGAAGATGATTTAACTCAACAAGTTGAAGACTCGCATGGAAAATTGCAAATGGGTTATGGAGGTCAACAGCAAATTGATTTTGGCGAACAGGAGGAAGATTTAACGCAAGAAGTGGAAAATTCACACGGAAAATTGCAAATTGGTTATGGTGGTCAGCAACAAATTGATTTGGATAAACAAGTTGAAGACTCGTATGGAAAATTGCAAACGGGTTATGGAGGTCAACAGCAAATTAATTTTGGCGAACAGGACGAATATTTAACGCAACAAGTGGAAAATTCGCACGGAAAAATACAAGTTGGTTATGGTGGTCAACAACAAATTGATTTTGGTAAACAAGACGATGATTTAACTCAACAAGTGGAAAATACACACGGAAAATTACAATTTGGACAACAACAAATTGATTTAAGTCAACAAGAAGATGATTTAACGCAACAAGTGGAAGACACTCGTGGAAATTTGCAATTTGGACAACAGCAAATTGATTTAAGTCAACAAGAAGATGATTTAACGCAACAAGTGGAAAATTCGCATGGCAAATTACAAATTGGAGGACATGGACAACAACAAATTGATTTGAGCCAACAGGAAGATGATTTAACTCAACAAGTGGAAGACACTCGTGGAAATTTGCAATTTGGACAACAGCAAATTGATTTAAGTCAACAAGAAGATGATTTAACGCAACAAGTGGAAAATTCGCATGGCAAATTACAAGTTGGTGGATTTGGACAACAGCAAATTGATTTGAGCCAACAGGAAGATGACTTAACCCAACAAGTGGAAGATTCGCGCGGAAAATTGCAAACTGGTTATGGAGGCCAACAACAGCTTGATTTAACACAACAGGTGGAAGATACACACGGTAAATTACAAGTTGGGGGATATGGACAACAACAAATCAACTTGGGTCAACAAGAAGATGATTTAACTCAACAAGTGGAAGACACACATGGAAATTTGCAATTTGGGCAACAACAAATTGATTTAACGCAACAAGTGGAAGATTCGCACGGAAAATTTCAAGTTGGTGGATTTGGACAACAACAAATTGATTTGAGCCAACAGGAAGATGATTTAACTCAACAAGTTGAAGACTCACACGGAAAATTGCAATTTGGACAACAGCCAATTGATTTAACGCAACAGGTAGAAGATTCGCACGGCAAATTACAAGTTGAAGGATTTGGACAACAACAAATTGATTTAAATCAACAGGAAGACGATTTAACGCAACAAGTGGAAGATTCCCACGGAAAATTACAAGTTGGAGGATTTGGACAACAGCAAATCGATTTGAGCAAAGAAGAAGGAGATTTTACCCAGCAAGTGGAAGACTCGCGTGGAAAATTTCAAGTGGGTTATGGAGGTCAACAGCAAATTGAATTTGGCCAACAGGAAGAAGATTTAACGCAACAAGTAGAAGATTCACACGGAAAAATACAAGTTGGTTACGGTGGCCAGCAACAAATCGATTTGGGTCAGCAACAAGACGATTTAACTCAACAAGTAGAGAACTCACATGGAAAATTAGAATTTGGAGGATTAGGTCAACAACAAATTGATTTCAGCCAACAACAAGACGATTTAACCCAACAAGTAGAAGACTCACGCGGAAAATTACAAATTGGCAATGGCGGTCAACAACAAATTGATTTAGGTCAACAGGAAGATAATGTATACCAACACGTGCAAGATTCTCATGGAAAGTTACAAGTCGGAGGCTTAACTCAACAGCAAATTGAATTGAGCCAGCAAGAAGATGATTTAACTCAGCAAGTAGAAGGCTCGTTAGGATTTAACAAAGCAAATTCTGGAGCGCATATACAAGAGGAAGTAGATCTATCCAAACAAGTACTATCTCCAAGTGATGGAAGTTACGGTCGAGTACATATTGGAAGCCACCAACAAACACAAGTTTACTTAAATCAGAACAAAGATGATTTGACACAGCAAGTAGAAGATTCTCCTGAAAAATTTCAAACTAATGGTTTAGGTCAACAAGTGACAGATTTAACACAACAAGTAGAAGACTCTCATGGTAAAATACAAATCGATGGAAATTATGGTCAACAACAGATTGATTTAGCACAACAAGAAGACCTGACTCAACAAGTGGTAGATGGTCAAAGTCAACTTAACATTGATAATTTCGGGCAAAAACAACAAAAAGATGAGTTAACACAGCAAACAGAAGATGGTTATAGTAATTTACAATTTGGACAACAAGAAGATCTCACTCAACAAACAGAAGATGTTATTGGAAATCTTAATATTGGAAACCAAGTATCGCAAGGAACTGAGGGTGGGCAAAAAGACATTACCGATCAAATCGAAACACAAAGCGAGGTTGGAGGTGGTTCTGTAGACTATAACCAACAACATCTGCATACAATTAACCAACAAGCAATAGACAATGGAGTTTTCGCTGGTAATCAAGACCATGGTTCCACATTTGGCACTAACTTGCACTACGGACACTCAACATATCAAAATGGAGGTTCTTCTTATCATCACAGTGAAGGATCAACATATGGCGGTAGAGGTTCATCATATGGCAGTGGAGGATCACCATACGGAAGTGGAGGTTCATCTTATGGTAATCGAGGATCATCATACGGAAGTGGAGGTTCATCTTATGGCCATAGAGGATCATCATACGGAAGTGGAGGTTCATCTTATGGCAATGGAGGATCTTCATATGGAAGTGGAGGTTTATCTTACGGCAGTGGAGGATCACCATACGGAAGTGGAGGTTCATCATACCAAACTGGAGGTTATTCCTCAAACCAAAATAGACAATTAGGTTACCATTCATCTTCAGCAAGTTATGGCAGCCATAATTATGGATATAATCGGAACCAAAATGAAAACACAGCAGCAAATCAAGTTCCTCAAACAAACGTTGATTCAACATCAGTAAGTAGTGACATTGAGAAAAAAAATGCAGCATTATTAGAAAGCTTATCACAATTTGCAAATGAAGAAAAAATAGAAAAACAAAATACATATTTAACTGGTAGTGTAACTGGCAGTAATAGTGCAGGTGTTAAAACCAGTTATGGTGCAGGTTCACGTAGCTATGTTCCACCACAACAAATTCAAGTAGAAGCAACGCATGATGATATTATACAACATTCAGCAATAGTTGAAGAAATCACGTTAGCTCCAACAACTACTGAAAATCCAGGTTTCTGGAGTAACTTAGGTGGTAAAATAAAGAATACATTTGAAGTAGCAAAGGATAAAGCAGGAACACTAATAGAGAAAGTTGAATCAAAATTAGGCTAAATTATTACTGTATTTTTACTTCTAGAACATAAAATGTGATTTCTTACGACGAATGCGTCAAGTTTTAGTTACTAAATATTAATGTAAGTTTTTTATTCATCGCTTTGTACATAAAATCTCGAAATACTTGTAGGTATTTCAAATACTTCTTGGATATTCGAAATACTTCTGGGTGTTTGAAATACTTCTTGAGTTTTATCTCGGTTATTAATTTTTCGATTTAAATTTTTGTTTTCTTTTTTAAATAAAAGTTTATATTTTATTTGAAGAGTATTTTATTTTAAGCGATAACTTTAATATTCCTAAACGGCAGGTTATCAGAACTAAATCCAGAAATTAATTGGAAGTGGATGATTTATTAAGCAGAGCAATTTTCAGTTACGCTGAATGCTACTCCATTAATATATTAATGAATATTGAAGTGAAACCATAATAAAATATCTTAGTTCTTTAATTTTTTTAATATGAAAAAATTATTAAACAAATACAAACAAATTATTAAAAAACTTACATCAAAAATTAATCCGATGCTTCCAATAAACCTTTAACGAAAAGATTATCTTTGATCAAATCACGTTTTATATTATCAAGATAGCCCAACAAATCATCATCTGAAACGTTTGAACCATTGCTTATGATTTCATCCAACGCAGTTTGTATTAGCTTATCGCCATCCTAAAAATAATCAAATAATTGAAAAATTTTAATTTGTGGTTAAAAATAAAATTTACCTCAATCACTTTACGTTTTAATTCAATTTCATAATTATTTATGTACTTCATGCCTTCATCATCTTCCAATTCACGCTGATGGCGTATTGCATCCTAAAAGTTGAAAATTAGCTTGTTTATCAAGCGAGTACACCAGTGCTTACTTCAATAACATCTTCTGGAAATTCGACCATTCTGGCACAATGAATGCCGTAGCTTTTGTCACACCCACCTTCCCTCACCTGATATAGTGGCGTAATAGTTTTATCAGTGGTAACAGCTGTAACGTGCAAATTATCCACAACTGACAACTTTTCAGCCAGTTGAGTGATTTCGTGAAAGTGGGTAGCAAATAAAGTAAAGCACTTGATTTCGGTAGCCAAATACCTAGTAAATATAAGTTAGTTTCCCCATTTTAAATTTCCTCGCATACCTACTGAGCAATGGACCATGCTATTCCACACCCATCATATGTTGAAGTACCACGACCCAATTCATCGATCAAAACTAAGGAATTACAAGTTGCACTCTAAAACAGGCTTTAAAATACACCATATAACTTCTGAAAAAAATCACCTTTATTATACTGGAGGTTTCCACCATTTCCAACATGAAAGTAGATAAACCTTTCACTTGGGAGTCGTTCGCACCAACTCGTGCCAAAATACAGTCCACTACGGAAACTTCAGCTTCAGAACAAGGAACGAAACTTCCAATGTGTGCCAATAAAACAGCAACACCTACACTTCTGATGTAGGTGCTTTTTCCTCCCATATTGGGACCAGTAATCACATGCAACAACTTCCCATCCCTTTCAAACTTAACGTCATTAGGAATAAAAGTGTCTTGCATTTCCAAACACGGATGGCGTACTTTCTTAAGCTTCAACACATTGCCATTTTCAACTATATGGGGCCGTATAAATGGAATTGGAGCGCAAGCAGCTACATTTGCAAACGAAACCAGCACATCAATTTTGGCAATATTGACGTTCAAATTTCGAAGGGTATCCCCATAACCCGCTAAAAACTGAATTGAAGTTTTCAACTTTGAAAAAGTTAAAATTTACCTGCAACATCAAAAATTTCCGTGACAATATTTTTTTGCTGCTTTTCATAATTTGTATTGATTTGAACGTATTCTTCATTTAATTCTGCTAATTTTTCAGTGTTAAATCGAATTCCACCTTTAATAACATCAATGATCTTGTAGGTTTTATTTTGTCGTAAGAGTTTTTCTTCTTTTAAGGTCACACGAAAAAAGTATCCATGTTGCTCGGTGCACTCAAGCTTTATAGACTTACCGGCTTCCAAATCTAAATCTCGTGCGGCACTTTTAAATACCTTTTGCATAATTTCTTCTACCGCCAAGCGTTCATCGTAAAGAGCTATAAAAAAAATTTAAGAAAATGGTACCATAAGGAAAGTATTATTTACCTTGTAGATCTTCATCAAAAGATCGCTTCACAAAATATTCATCCCTATCCACTAAATCAAAATCAAGAGTTTGTTCGATCATACTTTGGTATTTTTCCAAATCGGTAAGAAGTTCAGAAATTGGATCAATTAGCATTGATTGAACGCATTTATTTTCAAGGTCTTTTAATACTGTAAGCATTGGAGCCATATTGCTAACGGTTTGATAAACACGATAGCAATCTCGAAGAGCAGCCTTCTTATTGCTTAATTTGCGTATCAACATTAACAAATCTGGAACACACGTCAAACAATTTGTGTGCAGCATATTGCGAACTCCTGAATTCTTGACAAGAGCTTCTACAATATCCAATCTCTCTGTTATGTGATTTAAGTCTTTCAAGGGTCGTTTAATCCATTGCTCCAATAATCTATACCCTTGTGCAGTACAACATTTATTCATGACTTGCAGAATGCTGGTAACCACATCAGATTTGGTATAAAGAGACGTTCCTGGTGGTGGAAGAAGATTCAATGCCGAAATTGCAGCGTTATCCAAACGGACGTATCGATTAACTTCTAATATGTTAAGCTTGTATTGATTATGACTTCGGTCATCTCCGGTAAGATTTAAAAAATTTATTGCCACCTGTAAACAATTCATCGCTTCAGTTAAGTTAGTTTCGGGCAAAGCTCGTGCATTTCTCTGTTGATTTTGCTCGAAATAAAGAAGACGATTTAAATCTTGTTCGATATTTTCAGAATTAAATTCAGACTTTTTGAAGTGCACCACTAAAACTTCGCTTCTTTCCAACATGTTTTTTAAAGCCTTTAATTGAGATGAACTTCCTTGAGGTATAATGCATTCTTTTGGACTCACTTGTGCTAATAAAGACTCTAATTCGGTCAAAAGTTCGTTATCTTTAAATTCGCTTACATAAAAATCGCTTTCGGTTGCATTCACGCATGCGACTGCTACCATCTAAAAAGACACAATGATTTATGAATCGATCAGATTGAAAATATTTACCATGTTGGACAAAATGTTAACAGCCATAACCGAGCTATTAAACATAACTTCGTTATTTTCAAACAAAATTTCTTCAAATTGCGCCAGATTTCCAGGCGAACCTTTATATTCGATTTTCCAGTCATTATTTTTGCTTTGTGATGGTTTTACGTAGACTTCCACACGATATTGTTTAATAAGAAGCAACTCTCGAATAAACTTTTCAAAATTGAGACGACTGAGAACGAGATAGCTAAGTTTGGGTTCGTCACCCATGTACTTAATTGTATGGTTGCCAAATAATTGTTCAGCTGTGAAGGTTGCATCTTCACCATGAACAGTGTAATAATCTGAGCGATTGAAAAATCTTATAGTTACTGCGGGTTTCTGAAACAAATTACATGTAATAATAAAAGCATTTTTCAAATATAAGACTAACAAACACCAAGCTAATATAATAGGTTATATAACAAGGATGGAAAGCAAAACCTGAGAAGAATCAGTATATTATGCCATCGTGGCAATTAAATTGTCATTTGAGAAGGAGAAGGTAGTACAGCCGAGTACATGCAATTCGTAGCTCATGTAAGGTCAACAAAACTTTAAATTTCATTCTGGAAAAATCTGTGCTATTCCAAAGAATTCAAGTTTAATCAAGATGAAGTTAAAGGTTTTTGCGAAAACAGTTGATACAAATTTCACAGATATTTATTGCGTCACCATTTAGGTCGTTTCAATAATTCTTATTATTATCGCTCTTTATTTCCGATTTACGTGTTTTCATTTTCTGTATTGATTATAATGTAATAGGTTATCAATATAGGGTATCTTACGATTCAAGTTAAAAGATCAACGTAAATATTATTGGAATGCAATTTTATCATTTTCTTACTTTACATTAAATTCTTTATCAATGATGTTAAGTTTAGTGAGTTAAAATTTTTCCAATAAATTTTTACTGTACAGTTGCTTGTGACGATTTTCATTTTAGTTTTAGTGTCGGTAACAAGTGAATGTAAAATTAATAGCATAGAAATAGAGGTTTCAGTATCCGAAGCTTCAAGCTTAAATCACATATTTACAAGAATTTATTTAGGACAGTCAAAATAGACTGGTTTGAACATTGTAAGATTTTCACCAGTAGCAATAGGCCAACCCACGACTCGGATGATATTTGGAGTTTCCTTGATAATTCATCCAAACCTAATGTAGAAAAGTTAGGGACGTTTTTCAAATATCAAACTAAAGAAATTAAGCAATAACTTATCAAATTTTCTCCTCAAAATTATGTAATAACTTCGCTTGAAATATTTTGATCGTTTTTTTTAAGTGACTTACTTGGTATATAAAATCAACTACTAGATCATTTTTCAATTATGTATGATTAAAATTTGCACTTACTTCAGGTAAATTACGATAAAATCGCACAAAACTTTGTTGTTGAACTGAATCTAAAAAAAAATACAAATTAAAAACAAATTTTTAGGTTAGAGTTTGGTTTTACCTAAATTTAGAGCTTGAACAGGTTCGACATTCGTCATTTTGATGTTTCTTAAGCTAACTGTGCTAAAAACTATCCTTAATTTATAAATTTGTAATAAATTACAAAGAATCTTTCAAAAAATTGGAAAACACCAATTTCGTGCGCGAACCTTTGTACGATTTTATTATTTTGGGGTTAACACCTGATGCCAACTTCAGCGATATAAATCGCGGTAAAATGAAAATATTTTATTTTCAATAATTAACTTTATTACGATAAGAAATTTACAATCGTAGTCAAATAATCAAACATATCAAAATTCTTAAAAAAAAAACATTATAACAAATAAAATAAATCTAAAATGATTTATTTTCAATTTTCCTACTTAAATTAAAATGCCTAATCTTTGTAGACATAATTTAGCCGCATCAGCTTTTGCTTGTTTTTTATTTGGACTAGCAATATCGGGCTTACATTCCATTCCGTTAACACTGACCTAAAAGAGAGTTGATTAAAATTTATTCGTGGAAACAATTTTGTAGTATGCAAACCTTAAAAAGAAACATTTTCTTATGATCGGGTCCACTTTCCAAGCAGAGTGTGTATTCTGGTGCTCCCAGTTTCTTTTTGGCAGTAAACTCGCCGAGCAGCGACACAGGATGTTTGCTTTCCAAAGTTTTCACTGCCGATTTTGTAGTTTTCTGGCTTCCCCTACGCTTTTGTTCTTCACTGGCAACCAAACCTTTTTTATTCAGCTTAACTTCTAGCAGTAGAGGCTCCAAAGCACCGGTTTTTTCTTTACCTAAACCCTCGCCGGGATTCCATCCCATTTTTCTCAACAAATGCATACCCATGCCGCCAGATACGGGAGCTGCATTTTGCAACTGATCCTATATCAAACATACCAAATCAAGGTTTGGAGTTAAAACTTTTCAAAAATTACGTTTAATAAATGAAAAAGTCAAATAAATTACTTGTAAATTGAATTTGCCATAATTAAACTTACAAATTTTTAGTTAGCAGTCAGCCATATCGGACTAAAATTTCTGACAATGACAGTCAGAAGTTAAGCCAGATTTTTAAACGTTGTACTTACCAACCAGGAAAGTTGTACGCTCTTCGCCTTATTCGATTCTTCCACACCTGATATTTAGACGAACTAAATGCCTGAAACAAATTCTCAGGTGGTCAGTTTTGTAAATTAGAAATTAAGCTCACGAATTTCTAATTTGCAAAACTTAAATTGTACAGTTAATGCGTTTTAACTTGAAAAAGTCTAAAATGCATTACCAGCCAATAAAAGTAAACAGACACAGATTCCACCTCTCAAGTTAAGAAATGGTCTGTGCCTGCTTTGTAAATTGTTGTAAATAAGTTTGACTTTATTTAGAACACTTTACAAAAATATAGTAAAACCGTTAAAAAATCAAACGATTTTCGCTATATTTATACAAGGTAAATCAATAATGTGAATTTCTTAGATAGCTCCCTAAAAATAAAAGAAAATGTCTGTTTTAAGTGTATAAGTAAAACTTATTTTTCAAACAAAACGGAGTGTTCTGATTTTGAAAACCTACTAAAATTCAACTGGTGCAAATAATAAATAAATCATTTCCATTAGTTGAATTTTTTGATAGTATAACAAAATATCTAAATGATTTATTACATGTTACAATAAAATGCAAAAATTAAATTAAATTGAATTTTAACTTACGTAATTATTATAAAATACAATGAATGATAGTTTATGACACTATTGTCGTTTGAAATTTTTCTCCAACATACTCGCACAAAATTAACTAATCCTTAAATAAGTTTCATGCGTTCTACTATTTTGAGTAGAACATCTGCTATAGAAAAGAATTTAAATTAAATCCAAAACCAAAAATTATTTGCTGTTCCGGTTTATTTTTCCGGCAGTTGTCGGTCAAATTAAGAACATTTCTAGCCAACGCAACACTTTCTTTCATGTGACGAGATGACCCATGACAATAAAATATCTTTGATTTACCATTTACGGGGAAATACTCTCAATTTTCTGCTTTATAATAATTGAATTGTTATTTAAGCAAAATTCAATTTATTTTATCATGAAATAAAAATTAAGTAAAATCATTAAATAAGAATTTAAAAAGAGATAAATCATGTATTCATGAAACACTTAAAAATAGGAAAGTTATGAACTACAATAATATACACGCAAATAAGAAATTGAAATCCCCGCACCTAAATATTTATAATAAATAATATATTATGGTGTTTAATTTCAAATAGTTAACTTGAATTATACTCTTCAAAATTAGAACAATCGATACGTTAAAATATAATATAATTTTAATCATTAACTTATAATTAATATTATTAAAGTAAAATTTAAAAATTAACAAAGATATTCAAATTTTTCATGAACATTTAGTAAGCGGTTATTGCATTTATTTACTCCTTTGCGGCAGAGCAGATCTAGATTATATTTTAAATCAAAATAAGAAAAAATAAAAAAGGGAGTGCCATGAAAGTAGCGAAAGTTTTTGGTCACAGTGTACACAACATCTCTTTCTCCTGATCACATTGTTGTTTAGTTAATTGTAAACATTTTAGTAAAAAGAAATAAAATATTTATTTTTATTATCAAAAATTTTGAAATAAATTAAATAAATGCTCACAAAAGTCAAAAGTGGTCAGTCTACAGTAATGGAAAGAGGCAAAGCTCTCAACCCAAACGATGTAAATTGTAATTGATTTTTATTGTTAACATACTATTAATTTGTAGATTTTCCAATTTTCATTTACTAAAATTTATATTATATACGTCCAGAATTAAAATAAATTAAAATCGCTTTAAATCATAAATATGTTTTGCGAGTGAAATTATGTATTATCAATGTAATGGTTATACGCTAGTTGCGTAGCTCCGATAAGTGTACAAAGCACCATCTCCAACGATTTATTAAATTAAGATTTAATCTCGGGCATACCCGGGACGTTTAACTTAATCAACTGGGTCTCACCACTTGAACTGCACAACCAGCGTGTGACTTGAAAAATTTTGGTAATCTCGACTGTGTCCAAATTAAATTGTGTTGATACTAGAATTAGTAAGGGAGCTAACAAAGAAGTTCGCACTATTAATTCACCTTGTAAGTCACCTGAAAATTTGTTTAAGACAAAATATTTAAATTATTTAGGTAAGTAGTGACAGTAAAAGATTTTGTTCAATTAGAAAATGCTAAATTTTACAAAATTCACATTTTTCTAACCTAACTTTTATGAAGTAAATATGAAATATTTGTATCTCTGCCACCAAGTAGAAGCAAAATAAAAATTGTAGTTTTAAAAAATCTTACAAAAATTGACAACTTAATATTAGTACCTTTTTAGCCCATGTCTGATAACCGGAAGCTAATTCCGCTTGAGACAATATATTTGCTCCTGTTGATCCAGTAAATTGTCCAGGTTGTAGTTTACTTTCTGCCCAGCTCTGCATCTAAAATGAAAATTTTTAGTAATACTTCGATGAAACAAAAATAAATTTACCTCCTTTTGAGATTTATGCATTTCACCTAAAGCTTCAACATCGTAAGGATTTTCTTGTAATTTTCTAATAGCAGACAGTCTTTGCGTCACTATGGCACTGATATTAACATTTGGCTGTTACAAAAAGAAAAATGTTACTCTCAAAATGTAACCTGCAGAAATAAACTTACATCAGAATACATTGGAAAAACTTGTGGTCCTGGTAGTCCTGACAAAGCAGGTATGATTGGTGGCGATGGTTCAGAAGGTGGAGGTGACTCGATAGCTAAAGGTGTAGATGGAAGCACTGCAGGTGCAGCTTTAATTGCAAGAAGCTGGTTTTCTGATTTTTTTGGAGCCACTGGTATCCATTCATTCTCCGTTTTCCTATGATGAGTTCCACTACTAACAGGAAACTGCAATCTCAAATCTGAATTCCTTTCCTGCGCTGTTTTTGTAGGCAATGGCACTGAATTCTAAAAAAAATTTGATCAACCAAAGTTTTACGCAGAAAAATGAGCAATCACCTTAATATTCATAATTATCGATGTGGGTCGATCCTTAAGCTGAAACGGATGATGGAAAGCTTTATTTTCCACATCACTATCGTCGCCATCTTCACCAGCGGAATTGCTAGAAAGTTCACCCAACTCTTCTTTCTTAGATAAAGTTTTACAAAAATCAGTCAATTCTTCTATCGTTTTTCCTCCCGCTTTTATTGCTGCTAAAACCTTTTCTTGAGCTTGCGGCCCCAGTGTTAACGCTGCCGGCAAACTACCAGATTTCATCATTTGAATTGCATTTCGTCGAGCAATTTCCAACAATTTCTTTTTGTCAATGTGGTTGTCCCCTTCTTTTGACCCCGACCTGTCTCTGTATCTCCTGCGATCCTTTTCATGTTCATTGTAACCTCTGTACCTAAAATTAAAGAAAAATATTGAATTAAAACTAGCAAGGAAATGAGATTAAATAAAAAAGGATGTTATTTACCTCTCCCTAGTAAACCACTTATCATCTTTTTCATGAGAATTCCGTGCCTTGGAATCGTCTGCTGCTTTATAAAATGGATTTTCCCTGTGTCTGTGTTTGTAATCATCGTGATTCTTACTTCTGCTGTCATCCCTTCTGTCTCTGTAATAATCGTCTCTACTCTTGTAGTCGTCGACATATTTTTCCTTATCTTTATCTCTATCTTTTGACTTATAATCGCTTCCGTTTCGTTCCTTGCTCCACCTAATAGGACTTTTAACTCTTCTTTCTTTGCTTCGACTTCTTTTTTCTTCACTCTTATCCCTTTTCTCCTTACTTCGTTTATGATCAACTTTCGCCTTTTTAATCTTTTTATCTTCAGTGTCTCTGTCGGAGTGTTTCTTACTTTTTTTTTCTTCCCGTTTCCGTTTCTTCTTTTTACGTTTTTTATCGACGACTTCATTCACATTATCATCCGAACATGTAATTTCACCCTCTTCTTCCTCCTCGCCCTTTTCCTTCTTAACCTGACCGTTCTCTTCACTTATGATTGCTTCAATAACAGACTTAATTTTAAATTTTTTAACAGTAACTTGAGGTTCCTCTCCCGCTTTCTCGTCAGCTAAAAGGAATCGATCGAGTTTAATTTTCTTTTCGGGCGACTGTCGCTCGCGTTTTATTAAAAGATGTGCCAAATCGACGGCAGAACTATCGCTACTCGCACTGTCGGTGCGTTTCCTCTTTTTATCTTTTTTCTTGTGCTTTTTGTCCTTATGTTTGTGCTTTTTCTTGCTCTTTTTGTGTTTCTTGCCGCCTTCTTCTTTCTCTTTTTTCACTATTACCGGTGGTTCGGCATCAAACGTGCTAAAGAGTTCCGACAGTATTTCCATTGAAGATTTTGTCATTTCGGTGGGAACAGGTTTTTGCTCCTCTTCTGACATTTTGGTTGGTGAAACTAGCATCAATTTTTGTCGAATTTACAATAACATTAAATCTAAAAACTAGTAGTCACGTGTAAATTGGTTCTTACTCTTTTAATTATTGCAATTGATATAATTTTATAAATAAACACATTTTTCTTATTACCACTCAAAAAATAAACGTCAAACAATTAGTAGGTTTGGCCAACCTAACAATAAGAGGCGCCAAATTTGAAATCAGATGTTTCCAAAGTTAAATTTCCCTATTGCGTCATTTTTTGTAAAACAAATATCTATTTGAAATGTCATCGTTCATAAAAATTTGTTAAAACGTAATGTTTTGATTACTCTTTGTTATCGGTCGAGTTAGATCGAATTTTGAACTTAGTAACTACACAAAGATAAAACAATCCCATGTTATCCCACTCTATTTTTAAGTTTAACTCGCGATAAATTCATGCAGTGAAAATTTTCTTATCTCGTCATAAACAAGTTTACGTGGTTCGGGTACTTTTGTTGTTTAAAAATTAATAGAAGAAAAAATTTTCCATCTGCAATGACGACTGGTTGTCTTTCTTGTGTTTCACAAAGTGTGGCTCATAAATTTTCCGATACATTTAATGCGGACACCATGAACTCGCAAGAAACCCAAAGTAGAAAATGGTATCGTAATGTCCCACACAGGTTAGTACATTTGCCAATATTTTTAATTTACAGCTTTTTAAATAATGAATCGAACTGCATTTTCTACATAAATATCTGCATGTTGATCGATAACGTATCCTGTCGGATAGGCAACCAAATCAACTTCTGGAATTATTCATCAAAAAATATTTCACGATAAAGATCAAACAAATAACTAAGTATTGCGTATTGGAATATTTTAAACTAAAATTATAATCCTTCGGAAAATTTCAGTTCGGAGATTAAATAAACACATGCGAAACCTAGCTTCTCCGTCTCCTCGCTAATTTTTTTTATTCGAAACGCCCGGCTTTAACGTACAAAAAAATTAATAAGCTAATTATTTATAAACAGTCAGTATAATTCTGTGAACGTATTGATGACTCAGCATTCTACCTAAATTTTTCTGCACTGAGAAAATGCAAGTTTTGATTCAAGCGAGTATTTAAATTTAAAATTCTTAATTGAAAATCCCCCTAAGGTCGGTAGAAAGTTGAAACAATACACAATAAACGTCAACATTATTCCTGTTGAAGAAAATATTTATTACCATTGTAATAAAATGCTACAAAATTTATATGATCACAAGTTTTCCACATAACCAAAACAGAAATTGGTTTACTTTTACTTGTTTCAATACTTCGGATAATGAAAATTAAATTATGGGAATCCCCCAATCTTTGTTTTCATTTTACCCGATATTAAATTGAGTAATCTAGTTGTTTTTTTAGTTTTTGTATGAAGAGATGTAATTAAGTAACAATTCTTTAAATTTTTAAAACTTTTAAATATTCTCAAACTCGAAAATCTCAGATCTAGAAAGACTGGGGTTTCTGGATCTACGCAGTTGGTAAAAATATCCCTGAAGGCAACCGAAGTCGAATCTGTTTTTAAGTTTAATTAGACTATAATTAATGAACGATATTAACAGTTGTACGTCTTGAAGGCAACTGCGGCCTTTAAAGTTAAGTCAAGTGCTAAATTTTAGAGCAGAAGTATATTTAAGCGTTAGACCCCACGGATGCCACACCGGTTTGAGGAAGGTGGGAGTACAGGGTACTTGGATATAAATGGAGAAACATGAAATCTCGCTTGTTATTGCAGATATAAAATTATATTCTTATTATATAATACCAATATGAATAAATTAAAGTAAATAAATATTTTTTTTAAATCCACCGCATTCAGGAAGTTTAATATTTGATATCTTATTGTATCAAAATTTTGCCAAGGATCTATTTTATTCAACTGTTCAGTATTTTGTGAAATTTTATACTATATTATAATATATTTAATTTGATTTGTTTCTATTTTTTAAAATGATTGAAAATTCATAATAATTTTTTGTACTGAAGTTAATTTGATGTGTAAATGGAACCCAAACTACAATGTTAGCGTAGGTACCCTCTAATTATACTCTAATTATTTTTGAATAAATAAAAATCAAATAAATTAATGAATAAAATAACAAAATATGTCGCCGAGTTTTTTAAGGTATTTGGGCGATGTATTTTTAAATTTATACATTAAAATAACTTAAAATAATTTTCTACTAATTACCGTGTACATTCCTAGTTATATGACTGCTATGTTGAAAAATAGGTAGCTATATTTTTAACAAAGATTTAATATAGTAAAAAAAGCAAATGTTTATCAGCCCGAGAAATTAACAATTAAAAAGATATTTTAAAAGCCAGTAATATATAAATAAACGTAAAAATATTTTACTCGTAAAAAATATTGAATACAAAAAATAGACATTGTACGCCAGAAAAATGCAATACACGAAATAATTGAACGACAGAAATGTAGTAAGAATAAATTGTGACTGTAGGAGATAGCAGATAGCCAATGGAAAAACATATTATTATAAAAATGCAAATTTATTTCCAGTCAGATTTAAAAAAAATCGTAAATGCACTCGATAATGAAGGATCTCGAGTGATGTTTTCACTGCAACCGCATGCAGTAGAATGAACACGGGCTCTCCCCACCTAAATTCGGATTATTACGCTAAGACCAAGACACGTACCGTCAACTGAATGTTTTTTAAAGCTAACACGAACTTAAACTTGGAAATTTACATCAAAAAGTCGATTTTCAAAATTTAATTGTGAAGTAACAAAAAAAAACTTAAATTTTGTTCTTTCAGAATATTTAAAGGTTTCCTATCGTACTTTTGAAGAAAAGAAGTGGAAAAACTCGACAGTAACCTTGTTGTCCACGCAGAAAAAAAATGATTCATCATTTCGATGAAATATTCATCATTTTTACGCCGATGAACAAATTCTTGAATACAATGATTTTTTTCATAAATACTATGAATTTTTCATCAGTATAATGAATTTAATTCATCGACTTAAAAATAATTTCTGCTGATTTTGTGGTGCGCAGGGGGAGTGCGGGACTGTGAAAAGGTAACGCGTTAGCGGTGAAGACGGTAGATACAACTGCATTTTCACTGCCTCAATCTCAAAGTTCATCATTTCAAAATGCACCAATAACACGGAATACAAGTTGGACAAAAATTATCCAAGATTTCACAAAAGAATGAATAAAGGAAAAATATTGTGATTTACAATTTCAAATTTTTGGTCTAGATTTTTTATCCTGGCAGGATTGTGCTGGTTCACCTTCTGGGTGATTCCGACCAGACTAATCAAATAATGTATGGAATAATCTTTCTTCTATTATTAGTTTATTTGTAAACCATCCATCTCTTCTAAATATCTCTTGATATTCCACTAAATTTGGCGTCGGCAAATGTTTTTCTTTTTTTCCAAAATTTCAACACAACACAACGGTAAACTTTTGGTTCTGTTTTAGCTTTTATGATGTGACGTTAAATGTTTCCTTGCGCTTGAAATATTCAAAAAAACAGAATGCAAACATGAGTTGTGCAATAATAATGTGTGGATAGATAAGAGTCGTTTATTCGCATTCCTACGAACACACACTCACATTTTAAATGACACGAGATAGTATACAACAAACTGCAAAAATCTCGTGCATAGTATTTTATGAAAATTGAAGTGAATTTTTCGTTTACCTAAAAAAATCTTATCAAATTGTATTGCACGTTTCAGCCCCCACCACAATGCAATTGCTCATTTAATTATGGAAAACTGTGACATTGATAACCCAGCTGTTTTACAATAATTACTACATGAGTTTGAAAGAATGTTTGCTAAATAAAATCAAATCGGAATTGTTACATGCATAAGGTAATGGTGACCTTACGTTGTCAATGAATTTGATTGGATTAGAAAAAAAACTTAGTTTGAAAATTTGATCAACTTTCACATACTTAAAATACGCCAAAAACGAGAAGAATTTGAACGATGTCGTTATACTTTCCATTTTGGAATAATTTCCGCCTTCCGGTTAATATAGCTAATTAACATATCTAATTATAATTGCATATAGTCGAACAAAAGGTTTATAAAACGTAATACATAATATTATCGTTTGCCACTCCAACAGGTCGAGTCGAATTATAAAAAGTGACTGATTATAATTTTGTGGTGGTGCGATATTTATCGAATCGACTTATTCAAAAAGTTATCTCTTATCAATGAAATGGTCAATGCCAGTGCGTAAAATGTTATTAAGAGCATCACTATATTCAGTATATAAAAGTCATCGAAGCAGTTAGTAGAAACGTGTCGTTTGCGTGACCTCCAGTGCAAATTTAATTTCAACTCGAAAAAGTGTTATTTAAACTCTGTGCGCGGTTTTCTAGAACTCCTCAAAATGCCTGAAATATCCCAGGATAAGTTCGAATCGAAAAATCCAGTAAAAACTAACTTAACCCCCGAATTGTTGCGATTGAGGTCTAATTCGGCCGGAAAAAGTAGCAACTTGCGAGCAAAAATTCCCGAAATTTTACAAAGGATTTCCAGTTGTGTGTCGGAAAATGATATCGAAAGCTACATGGAGGGAGTGACACTGGATGAGCACAGTTGGATCGACGAAAGGGAACTTTCGCATAGGTAATAATTTGGTCCAAAATTATTTTTAACATTTTCTTCAAAGTTGCTTTGTTTTTTTATTTTTAAAAGAAAATAGATAACTATATCGAACGATAACAGCGATAAAACAAAAGCATAAACAATATTTCATCATTTATAATCAATGAAATTGTAATAAAATATGTTGGCTAATTTTTGTTTCACAAGCTCTGCATTCAAAGTATTTTGGCATCAATTAAAAAAATTATTATTTATTCTGTAATTATCACCAAGCAGCACAAATTTTAATTCCAAATGCTACGATGTTGTTTTGACTTCCCCAGACATGCGAAACGTTTGGCCCACATCCTACCAATTATTTTCGAATTTTGCACCTTTAATGTGCGAGCTGCCTAAGCTTATAATGCAGTCAAACGATATCGAACCTGTTTTTCATTCAACATTTTTTTGGAATGCAAGTTAATTATGCAGAAGTTTAGTCGAACATATTGAATTTTTTCGAATCTGTTTGACCTCAAAATCGAAATAATTTATTCTCTATTTTGCTCTACGATGCGATGTCCCTGGTTGGTTCCTTTTTTTTTGCAAAAATTGCCTAGGGCAGGGGGCAGAAACTACATCGATTCATCTTCTGCAACTTCTCTTAACGCCCATTTTCGAATCGATTAATAATTTATGATACAAAGAGTTAGCAATGCTTAGGCGCTGCATCGCATGCATTTCTTGTTTAGATCCGCTTTCAAATTTAGGCCAGGGGTGCCTTTCTCTAACGCTTCGGAATTATGAATCATAAAGCGACTTTATTTACTATTCCATCTAAATCTATATGAACTCCAATATTTCCACTCGACTTTATCAAAATTTGATAGTCGAAGTTTATTTATCCACATACAAATCCTTAATAATTGAGATTGGAAGCATATGGCGATTAAAACCAAATATTATTATTTATAACTTACCGGAAATTGTCGATGTTTATTTTTAAATTGTATTGTTATAAATATAATTAATTTGTGATTGGTTGCGTTCAAGATAATTTCCTTATCGACTTTTCGAACTTTTTAACCTTTTATAAAAATCAGCAATATTTTGTCTTCCCCAAACAATGGTCCTGTATGCCATATCATAAAATTAAAATTTATTATGTAACTTGGCTGGTACCATCACCAAATAAAGTAAATTTGAAATTTATTCGTCAACAATCAAATTAAATATTTATATTGTTCAAAGGCAAACCTTTCGTTGTTACATTTTTGTAAATAACGAAAAATCAGATTAGAATTTTAAAATTAATTTACAATCTTAAACATATATAAACAAATATTTCTAACTCATAAATCATAATAATCATGTGTATGATTATTTACGTGAAAACTTACTTTTCGTGCAGTTCATTTCATAAAATCAATTTGTTATACCTATACATAGATGACGTGAAAGAATATTATTTTTAAAATTTCTATTCGAAAAAATTAATCAGGGTCAAAAATATTTTTTTAGAAGAGTTATGTTTTTTTACTATATTTTTAGGTATTTTTTCTATATAAATGGGAAATTGTGTTGTAACTTCTATTTTTGTTTCCATAATCTTCATCATTTACATACTTAAACTGTATAGGGAGGTCTAGAAGTATTACTATGGGCTAGGAAGGCAACAACAAACCCCCCCTTGAATTACATTTTCCTGATAAGTCAACTTGACTTTATCCAACGTGGGGTAGAAGAGGACAAGATATTCAAACTTGAGAAAGCAATAATTCTCCAAAATTGTTTTTGCACGTTTGAGTAGTCCTGCACATCCAGCCACCACACTGGATTATAAAAACTTGAGAAAATTATACAGGTTAATGAGTTCTTACCTATATTTTTGGGCAAAAAATCCCAAAAGAAGTTCCCAGCAGACTTATTGCCCAATTCTACAAAATACTTTGATGCTTTCTTAAGAAATTTTCTAAAATCATAAATATTTTTGCGTATTGTGCTAAATACTAGTGGAGCATTTTGAAAATAACCCGCTCCCACCCATATTCTTTTGATGACAATGCAATAGCAATTTAAATTATTACTGCATATTAAATTTACTTACAACTAATAAAAAATAAATATTAATGCATTCCTCTTGATATAAATATCTTCAAGGATAATCGTATCATATGCCCACGTTTTCAGCTATGTTTATAATAATTTTTTATGGGACACAGGTAGTACGTGTTTGCAGAAGTCAGCATTCATCCAATTTCACTAAAACGCAAATTTGCGATTTGTAAATATATAGCTGCGGTCTTGTAACCCACATTTAATTAGCAAGATGTTTATCGTAATCGATATTTGATTTTTGGATCAATAAACATTTTGACGTAGTTTTCACCCATGAGCGTTACAACGTGAATCTTTCAGTACCTGCCAAGAATTTACATTTCAGCACTTATTTCAGTCATAAAGCATATCTTTGACATCGTACATAATTTTTTAATGTAAAATAATATTGGGAAATTTTTTTATGATCTAAAATTGGACTCAACCTTGTAATCTTTTACAGCAATGAAGCAATTACAACTTTCATGTTTAGGTGAAGGGCCGCACTGAAAGAGATATTTGAAAAACTTCCAATATCCCCATTTTTGAATTTTATCAAAGAAAAATTTCGTTTTTAGGTGGATTTTTCTTTTAAATTTCTATCTTCAGTTGGCCATAGTAGCAAAAGCAATGATTTTTTAAGAACGTAAAATTATCTAATTCTTGATTGTCTAAAATCAACGGCAATAATATGTTTTTTAATTTTTTAAAGAAATTTTCAGAAAAATGTGAAATCTGTGCAGATTTAAAAGTTGGAGTAGGAAGAATTACAGTACAACTTTTTGTACACCAGATTTTCATTTACATATTATGAGATTTTCTTAAATTTTCCCTCGAATAATAAATCTTGTGAGTGAATAGAATTTTCCATAAAAGCAACACGTTGGATATTTGTCAATTTTTTACTTGTACAGTGATAGTAGGTACATCTTTCTAAGAAATAATTCGGTATTATCTTTTACCCCATTTTAATCACTTATCAAAAATAAAGTGAACGATTACCCATTGTAAAGTAACTAATCGCCCACACTTAATTTGATATGCTTCGTTTCATTCCACTGCAGCAGTTTGTCCATTGCCTTTGACAAGATCAGTGTGTACCACCGAATACATTTTTTATCCCATAAGACGAGTGAAATTTAAACAGTAAAAGGACTTACTTTTCAAAAATTTCAATTTTTAGTTTTCAGTTATGAAAATCAAAAATGGGGTTTGTTTACCCAACGACGATTATCGTTTCGTGCCAAACGAGTGAGTTATTATTTTTAATTAAATAATTGGTTCCTTTCAATAAATTCTAAATTGAAGTTATGAGAATAATAGCAAAATTTTAAGAACCGCTTATTTTCAATGTAGGCAATATTTTTTACATTTCCCATACGAATTGGCAGGGAAAAGTATTGTAATCCATTTAAAAATTAAAATTTTGGTATTAAAATGTTCGTTATGATGTCTGATAACATTTTGATCAATTTAAGTTGGATGTTCGTCTGTGTGTATGTAGGTAGTATGTGAAATTTGGCATAAACTACCGAAAAGATAAACAAAATAAAAAAGTTGAAGTTTCCATCACTTTTGGATTATCATTTTTTTTTGTTGTATTAAATGTGAATGTAAAAAATGGTACTTGCAAGTAATTTAAAAATTAACTGTACGAAATTTTTCAATGGGAAGTAAAAATCTCTAAAATTTAAGTTCAATTTTATACTCTTACGATTGGAAGGAAGCTTGTAGAATTTTTTTGGATCTTCCATGATTTTCTCAAAAACTTATTTATGGACCCAAATTAAATACGGGAAGTAATGCTATGTTTACGTAGCCGATTACATTTTCTAAGTATGCCGAAGTACTACTTGCAAAGTTGTAAATTATCCAATTTTAAGTTTTGTGAAGTAGCACTCATACGTGGGCTAATGCATGTGCAGGTCGTCCTTACCCTACGATGATACATACCGCGATTTCTATAATCCATATACGGTTTATTAATTAAGTTTACGACACCTTGATAATAATAGATTAGATTGTTATTGTTGAAATTTGTCACTATGTATTAGTATTAGGTTTTATAGATACGTTTCCTCGTTATTGAAGTTATCGAGTATCTTCGATGCATATTATTTTGCATATTTATTTACTGCCAAGGGGTAAATATCACAAAAAAGTTGTGTATACATGTGGTTGGAATTTCCTTGGAAATCTTTGGAATTCTTTGCATATATTTGGAATTAGAAATCTCTGGAATTCTTTGGAAATCTGTCGAATTCTTGGAAATCACTGGAATTCTTTAGAAATTACTGGAAATCCTTGGAATTTATTGGAAATCTATGGAATTCGTGGAAATCGTTAGAATTCCTTGGAAATCATTAGAATTCCTTGGAAATCGCTGCAATTCTTGGAATTCTTTGGAAATTCTTGGAAACCATTGGAATTCTTTGAAATCTTTGGAATTCAGAGTCTTGTGTACACAAATTTTTCTGGATATTTACCCCCTGTTTACTGCTTTTAAGTCTAAAAAACTTTAATTCCCATTACTTTAAACATAATTTCATAATAATAACTGCATTTTATTCTTGATTACTACTGCCGACCTGAAATTTTCTTTTTGTGCCCTGATAATATACACCGTATACATAGTGCACGAAACTGGGGCATTTTTACTTCCAAAATAATAATAAATTTTTTTTTTTTCAGAATATTCGTAAATCGCAGTCTTCATTTGGAGAATATTAAATTTTATGGATTCGATATGGATTACACATTGGCAGGTAATAATAATATTATGTAAATTAAAATAGCAATATTCGAAGGAAACGTTGAAAACAAAAAAAATCTTTTAAAACTTGAAATCTCAAAATTGGGTGAAAATGTGCCCCATTCTTAAAAAGACGACTGTATTTTTTTTATATTCATGTTTTGTGGTAATTAATTTTAAAAGACTATAAAATTGAAGGTTGCAATAAATTGGACAGCTACAATTAAAAATATAGTAATAAAATAAATACCTGAATCTGTAAAAAATCATGTTTTACCGCCAATTTAATTAAATTAATGTATTTACAAAATTAATTGTATTTTTGATATTTGGATTATTATAATTATTATCTTATAGAATCGGTATACATATTTATCATTTTTATATAAAAGAAATATTTCTAAAAATAAATTTTAATTAAAAAAATTTCTATATCTAGATGATATTGATAAGTAATCGTGTTGATGATATCATATAGGATCCAGATTAAATCATAAATATTATTTATACTACAATAATATTAATTTTTAATAATTTCTTTGATTTCCAACCGACGAACTCAATAAGTTTTTTTTGATACCCATAAATGGGACATACTAATTAAAGTGGATTCCAAGCCATTGTCATGTGAAACTCAAGTCATCCCCAAGCATTCTCTCCGGTTCTTCGGTCATGTGTCTTCCGTCTTTCTGGAGCACGCCAACCTTTGGAGGACGAGATATAGATATTTATTTGACCAGTGATGTAATGAAATACTCTTGCCTAGGTTATTTTAAAATACAATTGATCAAATCGAACGGTTTAATATTGAGTAAGCATCAATTTTGAATTACCTCAATTTAATTTGACCTAGATTACTTAAAATACAATTTAATACACAAAAGTCATTTTTTTGGCCAAACCATAAATAATAAATTTTGTGTACGTCAGCGTAATGGTGCGAAAGAAAATATAATGTAGCCTGACTTTGAAATGCATAATAATTTTTCCTAACTTACATAGACATCTAATAATATAGTAGTATGTTGTTTTATTAGGAGGATGTTTTATTTGAGCAATATTGATTTAATGCAGATGTGGTTTTCGTTTCATAGTAGAACTTGAACGGGATATACCAAGCGGATCGCTCATATTCGCACTGAGAAACTATTTGACTTGCGGTTATGATAGTATCTCAAGCGTGGTATAGATTAGAGCAGAATCTCAAGTTTTTCTGATTTAAAAAATAGTACTTATTGGAGTGAATCCGACAAGTGCTAGTACAAAAGTACGTTTTCTCCAAATAAAACAGCAATAAGTTGGCGGGCGGCGCTAAAGTACTTTAGTGCCGCCCGCCCAATAATTTATTGCTTTCATAAAACGTGCATATTGAAGTTTACTCCATCGATTTTCTACTGCCTTAATAATTAATATTATATACATGCAACTTATAAACATTAAACCTTTAAAAAGAAATTCCTGAATGCGACTGAATTTTCTTTGCTTGTAATATATTATGTATTATCATTTTACCGAAAGGATAATAATTTTGAAAGCACTTACGGCTATCGAAATGATGTCTTTCGTACACTTAATTGGATAAGTGCTTCCATTATATATTTAACTTTCATCCTTTTTGTATTAATTTCAATTTTTGATTTTCATTTTTTTTTTGTATATCCAAAACTGATATTATTTCTATTTAACAACTTACAAATCGGAAAACCTTTGAGAAAGAGAAACATCTGACCTGGACAGTAGATTGACGAATAGCGATTTTTGAAACCACTTACGTTGGAACAAATTTCATAAATCAAATTAAAGTTTGGCATTCTTTCTTGGCATAATTTCGGTTATACGCCCACAATGTCACCACTGCAATTTATCAAAATTTGATCATTAGGTTAATTTTATCTGCATCAAGCTTGATTAATTCTGAATCAGTGGTTACAGATCCTTATCAAATGTAAGGTTACAGAAATATAATTTGTATGATAAACACACGAATAAAAAAGTTCCGCAGGCGATTTTCTGTCACAAATTCAGATATTTTATAAAAGAATGAAACATAGCAATATATAGTAAGTACCGCGCTTTAGTGTTATATTGATTTCAGGCAAAGAAAGTTATTCTTTTATCTAATTTTCATTTTTCACGAATATTTATGCCTAATATTTATCTATAATATATGGTCAGTCCGTCCCTGGTTTTATTAAAATTTACTGGCTTTACTTATAATGCGGCGTTTTATCATATTGCTATTGTCAAAAATAGGGTGATATTTTTAGGATAAGAACTTCGAACTTGCCGCATTGCTGATTTGAGACCTCGCCCTGGGCTTAAATCCTGACACGCTATTACTTCCAAATGATAACTTGCTAACAACAATTTTTTATTTTACCTTACGTAGATTTATTAGATAAAATGTTTTCGGTTTGTTGTGTAACACTGTTATTATGCTATTCGTGATTAAAAATTAAGCATTGAAGTATGCTGGCATGCATGGGATATTAGAGCCACGATTTTAATAATACCATCGACTGCCTACCGAATTTTAAAAAAACTGAAAAGTTAAATCGTAAGAAATGTGATGTCAATTCAAAGAAAGATTGTTTGCACAACATCGATAAATTGGTTATAAACAAATTTCTTGTTATTGAAAATAGAAACGATAAACTATCGGTTTATTTTTGAAAAAGGTTACAAACAACACTTTTCATCATGTTGCAGTTGTAAGTAGTACTCCACAATATTGATATTGTAACATCATTATCAATTACGTTATTTATAACTTGCAGAATAAATTTAGATCTTTTCATATGGCGCCAAAAAGAACCGAAACGATCAATCTGGCAATAGTTGCATATTTTTATATGCCAAATGTAATTAATTTTGATTAAACTTATTCTATACCCAACTCTCGTGCCGTTACAAAAATAAAGTGTCTGCATATTTTTTTTTCAAAGTCAATATGAAGATAATTCGAATATTATTTCTCAAAAAAGAGCGTGTACCATATCTAGGAGGATGGGGTACATTGGAACCGCGTTATTATATTATAATTGCATAAAATATTTTTATTCTCCGTAACCAACTTAGGCAGTCAATTTTGATTGTTCCAATGTGCCCCATGTGTGAATCTACCCCCCCCCCCCAAATTTACATACTAAACTGCTGCAATATAAAAAATGTGTTTTTGCTATCTACTGAACACTTAAATTGATTAGTTACTCTTTTTTTTAGAATACAAAGCTCCCGAATATGAAAAGTTAGGCTTTAATTTAGTAAAATTGCGAATGGTCTCGATAGGTTATCCACAGGAAATAGAGGAATTCGAATACGATCCGTCGTTCGCAGTTAGGTACGATCGCCTCTCGTTTCTTCACCAATTTTTTAAACATTTTTTCTTTTTACAGGGGCTTATGGTTTGACACTCATTACGGTAATTTATTGAAAGTAGACGCATACGGCAATATTTTAGTATGTGTGCATGGTTTTGAATTTTTGAAACAGTAAGTTGGATTTCAAGTCGAAAACAAAAATTCACAAATTAATTTTTTTTTTTCAGTTCTAAAATATACGAGTTATATCCAAATAAATTCTTAACACTAGATGAATCTCGAGTTTACGTTCTCAACACTTTATTTAATTTACCCGAAACTTATCTTCTCGCCTGTTTGGTAGACTTTTTTACAAATTCGCCGCAATACACGGAAACCAAAACTGGAGTAAAATGTGGAGAACTTTTTATGTCATTTAAATCCATTTTTCAAGTAAGTATAATGTGGATAGTTTTAGTTTAAAATTGCTTTAATTTTTTGTGTGCTAGGATGTCCGGAGTGCAGTGGACTGGGTGCATTTGCAAGGAGATCTGAAGCAACGAACTATAGAAAATTTAGAATTGTACGTCAAGAAAGATGAGCGTCTTCCAATGTTTCTCACTCGCCTAAGAGAAAGTGGAGCCAAAACATTCTTGTTAACCAATAGCGATTATAACTTTTCTGATAAAATAATGACGTATTTGTTCGATTTTCCTCACGGACCCAGAGTAAGACACTTTTATCGCATTATTCTGTTTTCTAATCTATTTTGTTTGTTTCAGCCCGAAGATCCGCATAGAAATTGGAAAACTTATTTCGACACAATTGTGGTCGATGCTCGTAAACCATTATTTTTCGGTGAAGGTACAATTTTGAGACAGGTCGATACCAACACCGGAGCTTTAAAAGTTGGAATTCATACTGGGCCTTTGCAAAAGGAGCACGTTTATTCTGGTGGTTCGTGCGATGTATTTACTGATTTTATTGGCGCCAAAGGTAAAGACGTGCTTTACGTTGGTGATCACATTTTTGGTGATATTTTGAAGAGCAAAAAAATTCGAGGATGGCGTACCTTTTTAATTATCCCGGAATTGGTGCGAGAATTACATGTGTGGACCGACAAGTGTCAGTTGTTTGATGAGTTACAAACGTTGGATGTGCAATTAGGAGAAATGTACAAGTAAGTGATTCAAAATTTAGCTTATCTGATTTTTTCGCATTCATCTATCTGGGAATTCGGTAGGAAAAGTGAAGACATCAATTAATTGTGGACGTTCACAAGATGTCGGATTATTTTTTCAAAATAATTATTCCGTGTGCAGTGTAAAAATTGCAGTTTAATTGATTTTCACAATAAATGTGTTTATTTAATATGTTAATCTATTTTTAATTAAATTGATTATTGGATAAAAATATTTAACAAAATAATATCAACAAATGTATTAAACTTGGAATGTTACGGATTCTTTAACCTGAATGTTATCGAATTAATATGTTCTTAATAATTTTAAATATTTATGAACTTAAAATAATGTGTAGAAAAATTAACTGCATAATAAAAAGACAAGAATAACAACAAACAATAATCCGATAGTAAAGACAAATAAATATAATAAATGTAAATTCAACCCTTAAGAAACTCGAAAGAATGAGGCCAGATAGCAAAGCTGCGTTTTACTATTTAATCTTATTCTAATATATTCTCTTTTTTTTTTTTAGAAATCTGGACAGCAGTACAACAGAAAAACCCGATATTTCTAAACTTCGCTTGGCGATTCGAGATGTAACACACAAAATGGATATGTCCTATGGTATGATGGGTAGTTTATTCCGATCGGGATCGCGACAAACTTTTTTTTCATCTCAAGTACGAACTAAATTAATTAATGCAAAATACAAAACTTACATTAATCTTTTTCAGGTTGTAAGATACGCTGACTTGTATGCTGCCACCCATCTTAATTTGATTTATTATCCCTTCTCTTACATGTTTAGAGCACCTGCAATGCTATTACCTCACGAATCGACGGTAACGCACGAACAAAGATTTGTTATTGAAGCTCCAATTGTTCCTAGATATAATAAGATGTTATTAGAACAAAACGAATCCGAATTTGAATTGAAAAATAATATAAAGGTAAATAAACACCAAAAAAGTGTAGCCTTGACAAGTTACATCGTAATTCTTTTTTTAGCAATTAGAACGAACACAGAGTCAAATTCCTCACGTTCGTCCTGAAACACCTCGTTGTGTTACACACAATCATGACGAAGACTTCTCAGATGATGAGAGCGACGAAAAATCAAATAAAACCTGCCTGTCCGATTCAAAAGACGAGAATTAGCCAAGTAGACCTTCCAAAACAAGTTGTTACGATAAGCTCAATTATTAAAACTAGAATATAGTTGTTTGTTAAAAGTATTTATAACCTTGAAAAATAATTCCCGTTTGTCTTTTTTACAATTCGTGAAAATTAGATTAACCGATAGCATTTTATGGCGATACGAAATGTTAAAATTGTCAATTTTACAAAAGTGTTTCGTTCACCTGAGTTAAAACTTCAACGAGCTTAATTATTATAACCCGTTTCTAATAATTAGTTTAACCAATAATTTATTGTTTGTAAGTTTTTGTATCTAAAATGCACAAGAACCTTTTTTTATGTTATATTGCTGATAGAAAAATAAAAGTTAAAATATTCCTGTATCTTTTTTACTAATTAAAAGAATTACAAAAAAGTTTTGCCTTTGTTCTTCGAATTTTGCTCCAGTTGCGACTTGCTCCCTTCCAGATTTTAACATGCGATCGGGTTTCTTCAAGCTTTTTCAATAGTTCTTTATAAAAGAAGTTCTTCCAAATAATCCTCCATCTCCTCTTCCCGAGATTTTGTCTCGACCGGTTTAACTGTATCCCAAGGTGATTTTTCAACAGCTTCAGCATCTTTATGTATTTCAGTTGCTTGATTCGAAGGACCAGGTGTTTCGTTGGAACTTTCGTCCGAGTCACTTTCTTCATCTTCTTTTGGTTTGTGATTCTTTTTAACATCAGTTTTCTTCTTTTTTAATCTTTTAATTTCTCTTTTTTTGGAACGATAGTTTAATTTTCGGGAACAGTCCATACATAATCCTAAAATTTCAAAAATGAAGTAGTGTTACGTAAACACAGACAGGTACCTACTTATTTTGACGAGAGCATTTTTCTTCTCTCCTTGTTCCACGTAAGCAAAATTGACCTCCCAGGTTCGTAGGTCCTCTTTCACTGTACAAGTTTTATTAGCGCAAATAAACTGACCTTTTCCTATAACCACTTCTTGTTCGGTGCGCCATCGTAAAGCTACCTTTCAAAACCCAAACGATTAATAAAATAAATTTAAAGCTGTTCATCAAAATCTTACCTTATTATCTTTGTAGCGACTTAAATCGCCAATACAATACTCCTTGAATAGTTTATCATAGTATTTCTTTGCAAATTGTGCTTCCCAAGTTTCAGGAGCATCGTCTTCCCACAAAAATTTGTGATTCTCTCTAATGACGTCTGAATCGGTACGATCTCTTGAAGTGTCCCTTTTTAAGAGTTTTGTATCTCCGGGTCGATTTAATATGTATTCGTTCACTAGAGCTTTGTGAATTTCGTATGGGTTCATATATCTTAATTGCGACCGAAAACTCATTTCGATTTGAGTGGAAAAACTAGAAAAAATAAATACAACTTAACTTCACTTTATTATATCAAATTATGTTTGTGGATAAATCTTTCAAGTGGATTTATTACGGAAATCCGGTGGATCCATTTAGAATACAGATTTTTCTATAATCTATAGTTCATACTTTTGAGTTGTAAATGTCATTGAATTTGTGGTTAGGATGAACTGAACAGTGGCGTGCTCAGGAAGGGACTAAGGGTAATCAGCCTTCCTCCGCTTCTAACTATGACGCCCCAAGTAAAAACATTGGTAAAAATTCCAGCACTTGTTTTAATGAGTGGAGCCGGCCGCAGTTGCCGTTTAGAAGTGAAACAGTTGACATCATATATTTTTGTTTTAAATTGGATTTTGTTAATTATAGCCGAATTTAACTTAAAAATGAAGATCCCGTCTTCAAGTTTCATTGCTTTTAAATGAAACGCGCTACAGAAATTACGTATAAAGCCAATGAAAAAATCAATTAATTAAAACAAATGCAGTAGGTCTAATTTAGATTTTTAATAATTTTAAGATTTTTTTTATCAGCATACTTTGTTCATTATTTTTGCATTTTCTCTGAAATCGGTTGGTTTTCCAAAAAAATTTATTTTACTAAAGTTGTAGCTCGTTAAATTTTCTATCCGAATTGATATTATAATTTTTCTGCAAGACGTTTCGTTTAATAGATGTATTTCTCGATAAACACAGGAAAAATAAAATTTGTAATTTTTTAACATTTTTTCACATATTTTACTTCATAACTCGAAATCTGTTGATTTTAGACGATAAAAGGTTATAATCTAATTTATAGATAAGCGAATGATCTATAAAAAATCACTAATCCATTATCACTAAAAAATCAATAGTTTTGGTGATATGATCATCTGAAGGCAGAAATACAAATATTTGATGTAAAGAGGACTACCTTCGATGGGTTAGGACTTCCATAAAAATATTACAACTTGGGTCGACGGCGTTGGATATAAACCAAATTTTATTATTAACTGAATTCCAATTTCAATTTTTTGTTCAAGAATAATAATCAATTTGAAGTACTCTGATTGAACCAATATTTCTCTTGTGGTATCTGCAGGTGTAAGAGTCATGTTGGTTTGATTAATTAAACCATAAATTAACTACATAATCATAATGGCATTTAATTTGAACAATCTCTAGGTTCAATGACTGCGTCTAAGGTAACTTTAAATTCCATGTTTATTGTTAAGGGTTCGGTGACTCGAGAACGAATAGGAAGAGATTAGTTGGTTTTGGTTTTACTTTGAAACAATTTCTGTGGTGACGTGGGAAATTAATTTTGGAAATGGAATCCACACATCACGAATATTTATGTACTTACCGAAACGAAGAGAAACATTAGCACAATTTACCTGTTTTATAAAATTCCATAGTCTGTTTATGTCACGACCTGATCCGGTCAGTTGTCTTAGCGGCGCGGCGTCGCGTCGGGTGTCCTCTGTCAGATCAGGTTCTAAAAAAAAAAAAATCGTAAAGTTGTAGATGAATTAAATGGATTAAATAGATGGAACTTTTTGGAAGGATAATGCAGCTTTCCTGCGAATTCATTCAGATTTTGGTAAAAATTACTTAAAAATTTTAAGGCCCGCATGTGCTAATTAGAAGGTTTGGCCAATTAACTAAAACAATACTTTGATATTCAAATCAGATTTGTTCCTGATATTTTCAAGACCAACGTGCACTTGAATAACAATTTTAACTTTAACTGGTTAACCGGAAAACACGTACGTTCTTAAATGGGTCCCGTAATAAAATTACTCTTGATAACAAAATCAAATATTTTCTTTAGTTTTCAGAAACTCGTCGTTCGATGAAGATAAAGAAATAAAATTTAAAAATGTTGCTTTTTGTGTTATTGGTGGTAGTGGCGGTGCAAGGAAACACTGAAATATCAAAAGACGTTAGCTCAAGCGGTGATTCGTATTTAAACGCGTATGCGGAACTGCACAACGGTGACCTGCAAACAATAGACAAAAGAAAATCGAGTTATCCCAAAGGGGTCGATAGTGGATATCCGGACTATCAAAATTACCCTTATCCGCCACCTCAAGCACCAGATTATGGTCCATCTCAGTTTCATCAACCCGAACACGCGCCACCACATCCGTATTATGGACCTCCATATCCTGCTTACGGACAACCACATTATCCACCAAACCAGTACGTAAAAAGTAATTTTGTCAATTCTAAAATTCATGCACAATTTTTCTAGTTATGAACCACAATCACTCATCAACGGAATTCCTTACGCTTTGTTAGGACTTTACGACAAATTCAAATTTAAATTAAGTTTAATTACAATTTTCAAAATTTTGCTCAAACTTGTGCTTTTTAAAAAGTTCGTCAGCTTTGCTGCGATTATTTTCTTGTTGCTCTTCATTCCATGGCTCAAAGCGAAAAAGTCGGTACATCATCACCATGGTGGAGGAGGCGAACTAGGAGGTATCGAGAACGACGAGGAAGATGACATTATGAGACAATTTTCGACAAAATCACGTAAATTTTCAGTAACTAAAATTATTCCATAATTTTGCTTCTATTTTCCAGGTCAAAATCAAATTAACAACACCGCTAATGCTATTTTGGATTCAATCGCAAATTTTGAAAAGAAAAATGATCGATAGCATTGTCCATGTGATCTATTGTAATTATTTATATTTTATAAAATTAAATTAATTTTCTTTGACCTTAACTTTTTGGTGTGCGAAGTGTAAGCTATCTTCCCGTAACGGAACCTATTGCAGGTAATCGTGATCGAATCTTAGATTAGAATTTTTTTTTTTTTTTGAAAAATTTTTAAAATCAAAAATAATAAATGTAAATTTCAGAAAAATTAGTTTTGGAATTTATTTTGTAAATTTTTGGATTAATTATTTTTAACTTTGGTTTTAGAAAATCAATATCAAGTAGCTGCTGCTATCTGCTGCAGGTTTTTCAAAGCCACTGAATTATCCAAATTTTTTTCTCTATTTTGCATTTATTCTGTACTTTTGGAGTGTTTTATATTCCAAACACATTTTAGACATGTAAACGAAAATTTTTTGTGTGGGTTGGTAGTTGGATTTTCTTTGGTGTGGCCGTGAGGTTTACCTGTAGCTAATGAAGTAATTTTAAATATCACTTGTATGTTCAAAAATTATTTTACATATATACGAAATCGAAGTAAGCATTGTTGGGGAGATCCGGCGCTTCTGGAGAAAACCTCACATGATTTACCTATACATGATAATACAATTTCTGTCACAACTGACTTTGATTTTAAGAACTCGTAGGAGCCACTTTGATCTCCCTTTTGCAAAATTTACAAATTTATTTAAATCTTAATAAGTATAATAATGTACAGGTGATATTGTAGCGAAGTGAGATTGCTTTTAAATTTTTATTGTTCTATTTTTATCTTCCATTTATATTGCATATTCTTTTGACTCATTCCAGCTTTAAAAATTAAAAACGCTTTTTTGAGAAAAAACAAAATTTTTACTTCGACTTGGTAAGCATTATTATATTTGGGTATATACACTGGCCATTTGATTATTTACCCATCCGTCCCAACCGGACCTGGTAATGAGCTGGAAATATCTATGTATAGTAAAATTTGAATTACAAATTTAAGTTTTGACTTTATCTTTTGATCTGAGCGAAGTTTAGCAGCGAGTAATCCCAGAGCAATTTTGATAGCTTTTTTAATTGTGCAAAAAATACAGCGGCGTAACAACGGGGTTGGTAAAACATTGGCTATTAGATCCAACGAGTCCCGAAGAGTCTCCCCCCCCTAGTATTAGTTTTTTTTATGTAAATAATAAAATTAAATTGTTGATAAACTAATATTAGTGTTGTTTTAAACATAAATGTCAAAGAAATTTCCATGTGCCCATATATTGACATGTATTTTCTGGTTATTTCTCAGATTACTATTTTAATTTTTCCTAAAGTAAATACTATTTTAACGTAGGGGCTCTTGTACCAAGACTAAAGTTGTTACGCCGCTGGAAAAATACACTAACAAAATAGGAAAAGTAAGAAGAAATATTTATAACGGAAAAAAATTAATTTTGTTAAGTTATTGGTTGAGCGTTATCGATGCCAAAGTGTGGGCAAGTTCGCAGAATTTCTATTGCAAATATTGATTTCTGTAAAAGTTTATAAAAGATTAGGTTTTCAACAAAAAAATTGTAGGGTAAAAAATACTTTATGCGGTCGTATTTTTGGAGAAAATCGAAATTAAGTTAAAAAGAAAATTTCAAGTATAACAGTGTTATAGTTGATATATTATAAAAAAAATTGCTCAACAGGGTAGGACTACAAATAATTTTGAAAAAGATATAAAATGTTTTAAAAATAGCGGAATTTTGAAAATTTTGCAATACAGTAGAGTCTCGCTTATATGAACAATTGTTTGCAAGCCCTGTCCTTATAATCGAGATTTACATATAACTGGGATATCATCTTTTATATTAAAAATGCTCGTTTGTATCATATTTTAATACACATGTTACATACTAGTTATGCTTAAATTATATTTACAATATTATTAATAGAAAACATCAAATTACATTTGAACTATAGAAAAAAATGACTTTCAACTAATAAAAATGTTTCTCTGTGCACTGCTTAAATTTAAATAAATATGATGATAATAAATATAATAATATTCCTATGTACCTACTTTAGCATAGGCGCCGGAATAGGGGGGCAAAGCAGGGCACTTGCCCCCCCCCTAGAAACTTAAATTTTTTATCTATACCTAGCTAGCGCTCGTAAAATATTAGAATTTTTCTTTGAAATCATGAAGCCTAACAGAATTGAATACTTTGCCCCCCTCTATATTTGACTCTTCCGGCGCCACTGTACTTTATCAATGTAATTTGTACGTTTCGACGATTTTTTTCTCACACAATTATTTTTGTTACGGAAATACATTTTTTGTTTAAAACTTTCATTCCCTTGCCCCTTCATTTTTTTTCGTTTTTTTCGAATTTCGTTTATATGCATTTTTCTATTTTGTCGCACTCTTTGCGAGATATAGTGACTTAAAAAATCTTTGTATTTGATTAAAATCACAATAAAGTATTGTTAGTTTTATTAACATTTTTACAGTCTATTTAAAATCAGTGCATCTCGGAAACGGTGCAAAGAAATAGGAAATGTATAGTAAGAAGAACGACTGGAATAAATTATTGCAGACAATATTTCTGCCTTTTATTCCAAAGGTGCCATGTTTCATTAAAAATGTAGTGTAGGTTCAATGCCGCATAAATTCCACAACGCGAAACAATGTTTGAGAGAAGATTGATGGGTATTTTTAAAATTACATCAAATAATATGCAAGTATGAATAATAAGTAATAAGATATATTTTGCACAACTGCAAATGTAACAGTAAAACTGCGAAAACGTTGAATTTTTACAGAACATATAATCGAGTTTTTCTATTTTTTTTAATGTACATATAATAGAGTTCCCATACAAAAATTTAATTGTACATATAACTGGGAGATCCATATAACTGGGAGTTAATATAAACGAGACTCTACTGTATTTTGAAAACTAATAGTTCGAATATATTATATTGTTTTATACGAGCAAATTTTTGAATTTTCGTGGCAAGTTTATAAGATTGTCAGACTGCCGTAAAAAATACATTTGCTCCGAATAAAACAACAACTCGACGGCGACGAATTCAGGATGAGTTACAGAGATCAGAGATCTTAAATTTTTTAATAAAATTAATTTTTTACGCAAATTCATCGATCAGACAACACAAATTTTCAATAATTGCTCTGATTTTAAATTCATAGGGCGACCTGTGATTCCCGGAAACATATTTTGTAAATGTGTTAAATCGATGATTAGCGATTTATTTGGATAATTGAATGATAACATCTGCAATTCTATAAATGAAAATGTCAAACTAATTATTTCCTATAAAATGTTCCGTTTCACTGGAAGAAGCAAATGGAAAATTTTCTTTCTTATAGGTATTCGTTCAAGTTTCAGACGTCTAAATTAAAGACGAAGTGACAGTTTGTTCCAGAGAGAAAATGCAAATTATTTCCTGAATGTCTGAAAGCTTAATCACAACATAACTTGCCGAAATGACAACACCTGAGAATAATTATCTAAAATGATAAAATATCCCAGTTTAGGAAATTACTTTAATTTATTGGGTTTCTGCTTTTAAAGCCAGAACTGCATGTTTGCATGTCTGGAGTTTAATGCCTAAGTCCTTCAACTCGTTGAAAAGACAGACTTTATGTCTTGATATACAATTGCTTGCAGTAAAGGTCATCCTGACCTTTAAATCTGGGGTCAACTGTCAAATAGACGAGCGTCTTCTATCGAGAGCTTTTATCTAATATTAGCTGGCGATGAGTCCAAAAATTAAATTCAGGATAGGATATATTTTATTCCATGTTATTGGCAAATTTGTATAAAACGAAATCAAGTTAATGATGCCCAAGTGCTCCAGAAGATTAATTCTTGTTTCTCGTTTTCTGCTTGGCCTCAATTTTTTGATTTACAAAATATTGTAAACGATATTCTGAAAATAAACATTTCAGATGGAAAAGTATTTTTTCATAGAATAAAGAGTTCGATCAATCTTTGTTAGTTTTCCAGACGTTTCTCTATTTGGTATAAAGAAAAGTTTTAAAATAAAAAACCTGGATTTTCATTAGAAATTAATTATCAATATTTCTTTCAGACCATCAGCGCAGCAGTCTTCGTCGCAAAAGCGGGTATACCTGCTACTACAAACTTTTGTACTTTTGAGAACTTTAATATTATTGGATATTGAATTGCGAACTTGGTAGGAAATTTCTGTTTGGTTTGACAATAAAAGTAAATAGCAAACGGCTCCTGGTTTAACTTACCTTCAGTTGGACCTGACGGACTATTGAATGCAATTTCACCAGGTCAGAATTTTTTTGCTACTTTGATTTTTAAATTCTTTCGATTATTTGCTGTGATCTCTAATTTCAATTGAAGTTCCTGTCGCATTCAAACGTCTACCAGCGAAGAAAATTCAATTTTAAATATTTTTTAAACCTTCTTATTGGAAGCACATCCATCATTTGATTGCTTTTCGAACGATTCATGAAAAATTCATACTACAGTTTAAAAAAAATTTAGTTTGTACCTTTCGAAGTTTTCTTAACATTATTGAACAGCCTTATCCTTATTAACTGCAAGACATCCAATAACAAAATATATTATTTTAAAATTCATTTATGGAACCTCGCCTTCGACGCTTAAATAAGCGATTAAATTTTACAGACAGTGCCGAAAAATTCGACTGAGATATCTTAGGCGTTGGGAAGGTTAAGGTTTTTTTTATAAAAAATAAATGGTATTTGCTTTTCAGCTTTTGATATTCTAAATATGACGCGACAGTTTTCGCACAAGATTTTTTATGTTTACATAGACGAATTGTAATTTGATTTGGCGAAATATTTTTTGGTAAAAAAATGAAAAGGCCGCATTACATATTTTATGAGAAAAATTGAATCATAGTCATTTAGATAAACTTGCCATGTTTTGAGAAGGTCATTTTTTTTTGTAATGCTAACAAACGAGCTTATTTGCATTTAATTCTTTTAACTGATTGTGGGAATTACAATATCTACGAGATAAGAATAATAACCATGAGTTTTAAAATAAAAAAAGACGTAATATGCTGAAATCCAGTAGAAAAATATTTTCATAGTTTAGTGTTGGTAATTCTGACCTTGTCACTTAAACAGTTGTGTAATTTAATTAGCTGTTCCACCACTGTCCTGTCGTCTCGACAGATTTTAATATCTAACATCCGGGCCCTCAAATACAGCTGGTATTTAGGATATATTTCATCTTTTTTTCTCCTGCTTCTCAACGAAATTGTTATTTTCGACCCTGGCCTGACTCGAAGACCTCATTCTAAATACAACACAACAACACAGAAGTTGTAAATTCAAAATTATACAGCATTATTAAAAGTGATAACATTATACTTCCAAATTAGACTGTGTTTTGTTTTTGTCCACTTGCTGTGCAGGAGATTCTCCAAACTGTATCAAAGTTATGTGCGGATGGGATTGTTCATAAAATTTTAAGTAATGCTAATAAGTTGCTTACGTAATATTACATTACATCTTTCGATCTGACTTTGTAGTATTTCGTATAATTTAATATTTATGCGGCGCAGCAATTAAAAAACGGCTACTCTTTTTGATTGCAATTCCTGCGTAGGTCTACTCATTCTTCCAGAAATTAAATGTAAATGTTCCCGTTGCTCACCGAGAATGTTAACTTTTTGAATTTATTTGTTACATTATAAAGTTTTCATTTTATCTGTAAACGAAAGAATTTAAAAACGTAGCACAACACTTTGTTATTTCTTTACCTACATATTTCACGTTTATTGTGGTCGAGAATTACAATGAAAAGTTACAGTTTTATTTTTAGAAGCTTTTTAGTTATCAAAAGTTTTAAAAATGAAAAACTGTGACGTAGAATAATATCCAAACAACATGAGAGTCCAATTAGAATGAAGCATCAATCCACAGATGACTTTTGGTAAGCTATTAGTGACGGCGCCAGGGGGGGGGGGGGCAGGGTGGGCAAGTGCCCTGTTGCTTGGTGTGCCCCACCAATATTTAATATTTTTACCGAAAATATTTTTACAATTTTTGTTTAATTTATAAATTTTGTGTGCCCACCCTAAATATATTGGGACCAATTTGTGCCCACTCATTTAAAAAATGCTGGCGCCGCCACTGTAAGCTATGCGATTTTCCGCGGTGTTTGTACTTCAAATTATCTTCCTGCGATATTAAACAATATTTGATAAATCAATGATAGATATTTCAATGTTTGGAGGAACGAGAATAAGATAACAATACCAAATAGATCTTATAATTCTGCAGAGTGTTTATTCTATTCACATATAGGTCACGGAATAGGGGTTACATAAAAAATCCACGATATGCGGAATATATAAAGGGTAGAGGCCCAATTACTTTTTTCGCATGTTATATTTAAAATATCTTCAAATGCCAAAAGTTACTGATCCCTGGCTTACACGCATTGATAGTTCATCACGTTTTCCATAATCTCAATTACATGCAAACCTTTTATGGGTGATCTATATTATTATGGAATTAAACAAAAAATTTTGATAAAAATAATTGTTATTTTCCGGCAATTAGTATTTCTTAATTAGTTTTCTGAAAATGTTCAGTGGTAAAATGTTCTAAATCCGTCGGTGGTAGAAACGTGATTTATACTGAGCTCAGAATTGAAAACATAGTAACTGATATTATCATAATTTAACATATTGGTGAATATAAATTACAGATTATCGAAATTTTTGTGACATTCTAGAAATAAATTCTTTTATACACGATCGTTACACGACATAACATTGCTTAACTCCTCCAAAATTGGGCGTAAACTATTTTATTATGTCCCTAGGGCGCTAAAAGTAATTTAACATCTTTTGTTTAATATTTATGTCATTTTGACATATATAAACTGCATTATATTTCGTCGAATAGTATTTAATATTTGATTAACTCCATTTATCCAAAAATCCTTTAATATTTTGTGTTTACACCCGCTTGAATTCTTCCACCGTTGGAAGTGGCGCTCACGGGCCGATGAAAACTCACTCCCTCTATTTATAGTTTGATGGATATATTTATTTTGTTTTCAAAAAATTATTTTAATTTTATGAGGTGTTCAAAATGTCATATAAAAAAAGTGATGGACATTTGCAAGATGCGCTGAACATCCTGTAAACACCGCACGGTAATTTACATATTGTTTATCATTATTTGTATTATGTGGGATTCACTATAAAGTCAAACCACTACTATGAAAAGTAGCATTCCCTCCAAGTCCATGTTGCAACCAACAAATAAACGTAATGAAGCTCATAATCACGTTAATTCTAATAACCGGAATTGTTGTTAATGGAAGATTAACAAGGCCAAGAAGAAATACAGTGACCGAATGTAAGTTAAAAATAATTGCAAAAACTTTAATTTAATTTTTTCTTTTCCTGCAGTTAAAATATGCGTCGCAGAAAGTTTAATGGGTCTTTGCAACGAAATGGCAGCTCAAGAAACCAAAAGTACTGCAAAAATTTCTTGTATTTCTGGCCGAGACAGGTAACTCTTTAAAAATTTTAATTCAAATACTTCAATAACGAAAAAGTTGTGTAATTACACACAAAAATTTAAAAATATTATTTTTAAACTTAATTAACTCGGATGCGAGCAAGAAAATTATTAAAGCTACTAAACGAATTTTTAAATTTAATATTAAAATTTTTTTAAAGTTGTGGTTGCTCTTTGTAACGTTGCGAAAAATACACCTACATATTTATTTGTTAACAGGCTACAATTTTCCAATAAACAAACTGAATATTTAACCTTCGATAGTTCCATTCAATTAAATTTAAAGAAATTGAAAATTTTTGCTCATTGTAACATTGATTATAAAATTGAAAAAGATTCGCAACCTCATAGAAAATCATAATTTACACCAAAAATATTCTGTGCCCTGTACCCAAAATTCATCTCCAAACCACAAAGACAGTCATAAAAAAGTTCTGTTTGCTTATCTTTTCAAAATTTATAATCAATGCTGTTAATCATAAATGGCTTTCGGCAATCGTTTACTTACTTGAATACATGTCCATTCAATATATAATCTCCTTCTATTTCCTTCTTGCTGTCATTCAACTGGGGTAACGCTTCCTTAGGTTTTCGAAACCCCTTTAACTGATTGGTTCAAAATTTAAAAAAACTTATTGTTTTTAAATTGTGGGTTCTTAAAGCTGACAGTTTATTTTAATCTACAGAATAGAATGCATCGATAAAATAAAGGAAAGGCAGGCAGATTTCACTATCGTAGATCCCGAAGACATGTACGTAGCTGCAAACGTTCCCAATCAAGATTTTACAATATTTGAAGAAATTCGCACCTTGGAAGAACCTGATGGTAAGTCGATACTTCAATAAACACATTTCAAGGTGAAACGCTGTTCAAATATAAACAAGTTTAATATTTTTATCCAGTATTCAGTTTGGTAAACAATACAGAAAAATGCAAATTATATTATTTACATTGAAGTTCATTTACTTATTTAAATTTTTATTGCAGCTGAATTTAGATATCAAGGAGTAGCGGTGGTTCATAAAAACTTACAAATCGACGACATTAAAAAAATAAAAGGTTTGAAGTCGTGTCACACTGGAATCGGAAGAAACGTGGGGTATAAAATTCCCTTAACAAAGTTAAAAAATCTTGGCATCATTGGTAACCTCAACGAACCGGATTTATCAGCTAGAGAAAACGAGTTGAAGGCGCTTTCAGAATTATTTTCTCAAGCCTGCATTGTGGGCGAATGGTCACCTGATTCAAGCATTAATAAAAAATTAAGTAAGTACTTAATCAAATCAAAATTAACGTTATTCTAAAATCATCTTTAGAGGAAAAATATTCAAATCTATGCCAACTATGCGAAGAACCAGAGAAGTGCGATTATCCAGATAAATTCTCCGGATACGATGGGACGCTGCGTTGTTTAGCACACAACGGAGGGGACATTGCTTGGACAAAAGTTATTTTTGTTAAAAAGTTTTTCGGTGTAAGTACGCGTGGTGTAACCAACCTAATGATCTCTTTTAGCTTCCAGTAGGAACCATTGCTGCCCAACCGTCCAACGAAAATCCAGAAGATTTCGCATACTTATGTCCAGATGGATCTAAAGCTCCGATCACAGGCCCACCGTGCAGTTGGGCTGCCAGACCATGGCAGGGTTACATGACCAACACAGTTGTTCTTAAATCAGTGAGCGAATTGCGGAAAAAAATTATAAATTTATACACGGTGGGTTTCAAAAACCATGCTGTTTGGTTGGAAAAAGTTTTGGAATTAAACAACAAGACCGCACCGAAAGAAAATAAAATTATAGGACCGGGAGATTATTTAGATAAAGCCAACTACACCGACGTCGTTGAACGTGATTATGGTCCTCCTTTCAAGACCATCAGGTTTTGTGTAACATCCAGCGATGAGTTGCAAAAGTGCAGGTACTTGAGTCGATCTGCGTTTTCAAGAGATATAAGACCACGATTTGATTGTGTCGAGGAAAAAACGATAGACGATTGCCTTACGACAATTCGTGATAATGGAGCTGACATCATCACGTTGGAAGGAGGATTGGTTGATGAAGCCTGTACAAATTATAACCTTAAACCTATTGTGTCGGAAGTTTACGGCTCGTCGGAAGGTTCTTATGAGGTAGCGATTGTTAGAAAGGATTCCAAATATACCTCGTTTGCTGAGCTAAAGGGAACGAAAGCTTGTTTTTCGGGTATTGGACGGGCCGTTGCTCTGTACACGCTCAGTAATCTAAATCTTATTAAGTCGAAAAATTGTCCCCACTATAAAGCTTTGGCGGAATATTTTTCCGGAGGTACCTGTTTATTTGGATCGAAGGCTTTGGCCGATAATAACATCGAAGAAACTACTGCAAAATTGTGTGGTCAAGTTGATTCCAACCAGACTTATTTTGAAAATACGGATGCCCTGAGGTGTTTAGTGGAAGGGAATGGCGATGTAGCTTTCCTAAAACATATTACGCTCACAGAAAATTCAGGTACGACGAATTTAAATTAAATTGAAATAAATTTAGTGGTAACAATTTAATGTTTAGATGGTAAGAATCCACAGCCTTGGGCTTCCAATTTAAAATCGGATGAATACGAGTTATTATGTTTAAATGGAAAAAGAGCTCCAGTTGATCAATACAAAAATTGTAACTTAGTTCAAATTCCGCCTAATAAGGTATTAAATGTTTTGATAAAAAATTATAATGTTACTAAGGTTTCTATTTTAGGTAGTAGCAAGTAATTCCAAAACGAATGCAGAAATCGATGAAATTTCAAACGCGTTGCTATCAATTAGCGATCTTTACGGTAAACGACCTGAACTTTTCAAGTTATTTGGGTCGTACAACAACAAAAATGATTTGCTTTTTAAAGTATGTTAAATATAAACGTCTATTACGATGGAATTGTATATTGTTCCTTTTAGGATTCGACAACTGGACTTGAAATTATAAGAGATGATAACAATCCAATCCATGAAAGCTATGCCACAATGCTTCAATATATTGATATTTGCGAACATGGGGTATGTACTTTTTTTATGTTTATGTTGAATTAATGTCCAGTTTGCTTATAACATTTGTAAAGAGTAAACAATGCAGGTGGATCAATTTTAAACAAAAAATTTTGTTACCCCTTCCCCACTTTCGGCAACTGTATGGGAGGCACGATGGACCACGAGAGCTAATATAAAATGTGGACTGTAAAGTGGAGATAGATTTTTAAGCAAGAACTTGATTTTCTTTTTGGGAAAACCTCAATTTGGTTATAGATTCAGATAATTAACATGCAACTCAGTTAGTTCCCTGCCCTGATTGCTGTAATACAACAAACCAATATGCTTGCTATTTGTAACTGAAATTGTCCATGTTGAATTGTATGTCTGTGTGTCGTCTAGATGTGAGTTATAATTTTTGGATATACAAAAAATTTGAATTTTGTAGGTGTCTTCGGCCGTTGGTACGAATGCCTTTGGGTTTCGCCCAGATGCTTCCGGTCGCTTCTGGATAATATTATCATTTCTAATATTAAATGTTTTAATTAAGACTTAGGCAACTTCATTTTATTCGGGTCTTTGTTTAACTTCTGTAATTGTTTCGTTATTTTTTGTTGAAATTTTGAAGGTGTAATAATAAGAAATATCCAATTAGATCATCTCAAAAAAGATTTTTACAAGAATGTTAAAACTTATAACTCAAAAAAGTAAAAGTCAGTTATTTTTACAAGTAACTTTGAAAGTTTTTTCTTTCTTTAGGAATTTCATCTATAGAATTTTGTTGATTCGTTGTGAATAAAATGCGAGTTGAAATTAAAATTTCAGGTTTTAAGTCGAGATATCCACATTTTATTAAATATCCTCCTGGATTTTTCCCTTCAGCGATAGTCTATTGAGACCACCAGTGGTCGTCTCTCTCTAGAGCAGAATATCTTGGTTTATCAGATAAGGACTGTTTGGATCTGGAGCTCTGTTGATGGTCTTATATTTCAAGACTTCATCCAGATGAACATTTCAACATCTCCAAAATCAAAATTTAAGATTGACGAACATAAGATAAATTTTTGTTTATAAAATATTGATCCATCTTCCGTTCTTACAATTTACAACTTTGAACTGCATTTATGGGCACAACTTCCATAAATAAAATTTAAAAATAGGTATAAAAAAAGATGAGAACAACCTCTTCCTTATACGTCCATCATAATATCATAACTTTTGTTTTTTTCTCTATCTGCGCATCTTAAGTGCAAAGTGAAAACCAACAAACTAACATTTTTCGTTTCAGGTTTAAAAGCGGTCCAAAGCTCTCAAACATATTTTAGACTTTTTTATTTTACTTTTTTTATTTACATTATAAGAAAATTTTTATGTATCAGAAAATAAACAACTCGAAATTGTTTTATTTTTTAAAAATTATTATTTATTTTCAAACAAGTTGTATTTTGTAGGATTACTTCAACAAAGTGCAAAAGTTATAAATCTTAAGGACGTGCAAAATAAATATCCGAGATTGTCTTAAAAGCTTTCTTGAACAATTTAAATTATTTTCAATTTATTTGTTGTCTTGTATACCATAAACTTTTTATTGAATCTAATGCTAGATATTATTAGTATTTGAACTGCAAGCACGCTCGTAAATTATAACAGGTGCTAAGAAATTAAGTGCTCTTTCGTGTAGTAGTAAATCATCAGTACAGGAACAACTACAACTTATTTAAATATGCGGATGTCTAACTTGGAACATAGATAGAACTCTTAAATTGGTGACCCACATTTTCATATGATATTTTAACGGTCGAGTTTAATCGTACAGTGAATATCAATCAACCTGAGCTGAGGAAAAAGACCAATTACAAAACCATTATTCCAAACGACCATGAAACTGCTAACGTGCACCTAACTGTCGGATGTATACCTCACCAAACTGAAAAAGCATCAGTAAAAGGAATTTCTCAATTTCAAGAATTCAAAAATTCATTAGTTAGTCAAAAACAATTAGTTAGACTATAATTTTTTGGAGAAAAAGTATTTTTTTATATTTTGTACCTTGCTAATTTATTGTTAAAAATTTGATGAAGACTGGGACAGCTCAAAAAAATTGCCTGGTAACTAAATTATTATCAGTCCGGGTCTAATTATAGCTAAATTTGGCAAAGCATCGCGTGTAATATTTGTATTGATTGTAAACTTGGTCGTAGTTTTCAAAATAAAATTTTTTAATATAATGTTTCTTAGCTATTTTTTAATGCATCTCTCATTGGGTTATTTATTTATTAACAATATAAAAAAAATAGCAGCCACATTCCTCTATTCTGCGCCGAAAGGAGTTTCCTCATCATTTACTCACTAGGAGATCATCCAATTCTCAGTGGTTGCTAAATTACACCTATATGTATGATTTGGCCAATTTTTTGCCTATTTATTTATTTTATATACAAAATTCAAAAAATTTGCTAATATATTTTAAATTCATAAATACGTCACGCATGGAAGGGGGACCCTCGGAAAATTTGTGACGATAGGGGGAGGAGGGTTTCCGAATGGTGACGTCACTTATCATTAAATTTTCAAATTTTATTTATTTTTAAAACTAAACAATTTTAGAAATAAATTTTAATGTGACTTTTTTACTTTACTTTTTCTATTTTAGAGCTGGTAAAAAAGGTTGTAGAAGGGAAGTAATGTGGCGGTTCTAGACAAGCAGCAGCAAATGCAATTGTTTCCAGTACATTTAACTGAAAAGTAAAAACTTAGCTTTGGCAGTAATCAGAGTGAATTTGTAGGTTTCTCGTAGAGAAAGCCTACCTGCTGTGTCCATTTTCATGAAAACTTAGTTAATGCTTGAACAGTTTATTTTTAAATGAAAATATTTTGTTTTGTTTGTTTGGGTAGTTTATTAAATAATTCATGTTTTGCATCATATTTCACTTACCTTATGTAAATTTAACGTTTTCTATTGACACAACCCAAAAACGTTCGGGTTTTCCGAAAATTAACTTACCTGTCACTAGCGCTTTCTTATGATCAAGATTAATACTTTTGGCCAACCTACTTTTCCTTCCTATTGTATTTTTACTGTATTATGATAATAATATTTATAGCGTGCCACATTTTTGAACGATCGTCGTTCTTTCCTACATCATGAATATTAACCCAAAATCCAAATAAAAAATTTAACAAAAACATTCAATTGTCATCTTATGGATTATTTCTAAAGAAAATAGAACAAGTGTGTCATATTAAAAATAAAATCTAAAATCGATACGTCAAAGTGTTCCATATAAAAAACCTTTTCCATTAGAATTTAAGATAAAATTGAAGTTGCTTTTTCAATAAAACCACGTAGTTTTATATTTTTCGAACCCTTTATCATTGATCTTATTTCAATTTTTATTAACAAGATCTCGATGACTTATTTTGTTAGAAAATAATTATCACGAAAGATGAAATGCGTGGGAGCAAAATTGTATTACGAGATCACAAAACAAACACTTAATGTCAAATTAAGTTTGGATGATTGCGAAAACATTAAGTTGCATTAAAATTAAGTGGTTCAATCCTTTAATAAATTTCCTCACATAAATATAAAACATTTATTTATTAAAAATAAATTAAAATTTATTTACATTCCAGAGAGTTAAGAAAACGTAAAGCAATATAAAAATATTCTCCATTACAGAAATTCTCAAAACTTAATACCCCAGAAGTTCGTTCTTTCTCCGCGGAGCAACCACCGCGCTTTGAGAATTTCTGTCTAACAAAACTTAAAAATTAAGTACAGGCAAAACAGTCACAAAAATGTTGTGTTCATATAATATCGTTTGGACTTTCGCTAATTGAATTTACGTAGCTTGGTTTTCTCGAATATTTGCTAATGTTAATTCGTCCGCTGGTGGGCGTAATAATTTCTTTGGGAATTTTGGTCTCTTCGGAGCTTTCATTGCACCACATTCGCAGAAGACAAACCCTAAAGTTATCTGATAACACACCGTACAGTAGAGGATTTATGAGAGTGTTTAGGAACGCAATGATTAACGAAATTATAAAATGGTGCGATCGCATAAAAAAGTCTGTATCTTCGTTTGGTCGTCTACCATCCACGAAGATTAGTAGCATGACGATGGTGATGGGCACCCACATAAATAACATAACTATTACATTTAAAAAAAGAACGCGAACTACTCGTATGTGTTTATTCAGTCTTAATTCTTCATGATGAGAAAGTGATCCGTGTCGTCCGCCCGTTGGAGAATTGGAAAATTGACTATTAGTTGAGAATTTTCTTGGCCAAGGAGTCAAAATGTCGGTAATGCTTAATTCGCTTTGCCGTCTGTTTTGATTTCGATTTTCGCCAAAACCCTTTTGCTTCATGTCGACCGTGCTCATCACCACACAAGAGACGGCCCAAGTGTTTCTCGTCGAGAGAATTTTTTGAAAGATTCGCTGGTAATGGTAGATCAGCATTACCATGGGTAACAAACACGCGATTAATAACAGTGGAATGACGAAGAAAAATGAGTAATTGATGCTTTCAGACTTTGGAAATATTAAAGTACAAACTGTTTTGTTTTCGACGCTCACTTGCCGAAACCAAAAGGTCAGTGGAATGAATACGATCGAAGTCAAAACCCAAGTGATAGCTGCTAGCATACAAGCTTGCTTCGGTTTCATCTTGGATCTGTAAGGTGGAACGACGATGCATCTGTATCTGTCCATGCTGATCAAGCACAGCGTCCACAGCAGCACAATGCCCGACACGAACTGAAACAAAAGGAATTAACAGAATTAGCACAATAACAGAAAATGTGTTAAAAAGTCAAGTGCGAATTGAAAAATATGCTTAAATAAATATTTATCAGATCAAGTTTGCGTGCTATAAATTTAAAAGCACCACACAATCATGTCTCGAGACCTCAAGATTTAGGTCAAAATTTAAAATGGGAAAAGTTGGCGAATAAAGCTTTATAAAAAGATGTTATGTGGCTTTCCAAATATAGTGTGGCTTTTTCAAACACTTTCCCTAAAGTTGTTTAATGTTCGACTTTGTACAAAAAGTATCCTTTCAAAATCAATTCGGCGAAAAGTTCAAATTTGTCGTAATTGAAGTTTTTACAAATACTTCCCTGACATAGCAAATTTTATTTACTATCCACCTTTTATGTTTGATATTAAAAATAAAACCGGAAGTGTTATGATTATGTTGACCTGTTTATACCCAAATAAACCACAAATCAAAAGTTAATTGCGCTTTTATGGCGATATAAAGCAGTGATTATAAAATTATAGCTTATTTATTGATAATAATTTTCCGACTTATCAAATGTTTTCTGAAAAATTACTTATTAAAATTTTATGGAAAAAAGGACTCGCAGGATCACGCTGACTGCAGATTGTCGTATCAGTGCAGTTTAGCGAATTTTCAGTTATTGTGTTATTTTATTGAGGGTATAAAAATTTAACCTATTTATCCATTTTAAAAATACTCACATATATTGGCTATTTCGACTAAAAATACATAAAAACAACTTCGATCGACCTAAATTATGTTTTATTGCACCAATTAGGTAAAGCATTAAATGATCCCTGATGCATGCCGAAATCGATACCTTGCGAATTATACAAAAAATTTTAAACCAATTCCCGCAGGAATACCCGAACCAAAAGTTACTTTTTAATAATCGCAAAACTTTTAAAGATTAATCATCTAATCAAGTTAAGTATATCAATTTAATTTTTAATGGTTACTCTTGCAGAGTTGATTGAAATAAAATAAACACAAAATTTAACGAGAATTTTAATTAATTAATTTCAGGTGCCAAGCTTTATCATTAGAATACACTTCCGGTGGTGGGTCCAATCGTCAAAAAATGAATTTCACGATTTTTGAAAGCAATTATTTTACTTTTGCACCGCCCGTCGTCAGATAGTTAAACTATAAACTTGTTTTATTCGGAGCAAATATACTGTTTGTAGCTCATTTACAGTACAAATTCTTTACTGCATTTAAATGTCATTTATTAAATAAATTTTGTGTTTCTGTAATATTTTTAACTTTGACTTTGGTAATAAAATTAAAATCTAAACATTTTCACAAAGAAACTTGTTATTAGATCCAGTAATTTTCTGCTTGAAAAGCTCAGAAAAATTAAAATGTAATTTAATGAACCGTTTTATAATAACTTCAATATTAAAATTTCTCTTTCCGAAAAACTGCTAAAATTTAAAATGTAGTGTATTGAATTTCACTGATTGAATTTTTTTCAGCTTTCCAGACAGAATAATAATTATCATTGTTAAAAATACAAATTTTTTTAAATTTAGTTTTCTATAAAATGCGTCATTTAGTCACAACTGAACAGTTGAATTTTTGAACTGTTACAAACCGGGGGGGGGGGGGGGGGCAAGACAATTTAATAGTTTGCGTGTAATATTCGAATTAAAAAGTCGTAAATTAAATGAATTGCATGTGCCTGGGTGCAGACTTGTTTTGAAGTCCCCCCCCCCCCTATTTCCTATTCTTATTTCAGGAAAAATATTTGTATACGGATAAGTGAGGGAATTTAAAGTCGACAAATTGAATAAATCGTGAGAACAAGTCGAGAATTCTCCTCTGTTCTTTTCAAAGTTTCCTCCTAGGTGTGATACCAAAGTAATGTCGTTCAGGATCATTGCTTATCGCATAGTTTTACTTTTTGATTTGTTGTGCTTTTTCTTCAGAAAAGCTCTAACCGTAATTGGTAGTTGAATCGCGTACTCAGACCATCAGTTTAAAAGCCACTTTTACTTGCTTTATGTCAAATGTTACTATTTAATTAATAATATCATCCAATTTGGAAAATTAAAATCTAGCTTTATAATATTTTTCATCGCAGAATTGGAGTTTCACTTGAGATGTGGGTAGAGTTACAATAAAAGCTTTTCAGATTTCAGTGAAAACATAAAGAAGTTAATTAAAAGCTATCCAATTATTATTCAAGTTTTTCAATAGTGTACAACTTTTTTGATATTTCCACGATTATTAAAAACTTTAATAACATCAAATAAAATTCATTAAATTTTATAGCCAGCTGAAAATAGAACACGTACTGTAATGGTATCTAAAGTAATGCATTGTTTGTTCACTGCTGTTCATGACACAATTCACTTACCGAATACTCAACAGTTTGAACTGTACATCCACTCGCAAGGAGAAATTTTTAAAAGTTTATCGATTGGCATGAATGTCACTAATAACGACGCAATTTATTTCAAGTTCCTGGAAGAATATTTATTCAAGGAGAAAAGAGTATCAAATGTACCATCTAGAATTCCCTCGAGACAAACAATGTGTTGCACATAAGAAAGAAATAAGAATGAGGTGTAGTAAGTTAATATAAATTTAAAAATTGATTTGCTCGACTCAATTTCAAAAAAGTGAAAAATAATCACGATGCAATTTCGATGATCTCACGACTCTCGCTCACCGTCGCAGTATAATAGCACTTGAAAGGCTGAGAAATAATGAGTTTACTTTTTAAAATATAGAGTTTAGATGGAGCTGAAGGCGTAAGTAAATGTAAATTTTTTGCGATTAACTAAGTGGGTAGTCTCATTTTTCACCTGTTCAAAAAATATTTAAGATGGGTGGGTTTTAAATCAGCGCATTGTATAATCAAAATATTGACGAAAAATAAAATTTATAAAGCTTGCATACTTATTGGTTCAAAAATAAAGCTCCTGCGATTTAGAATTTAGAGCTTCTTTCATTAGCAGACGTTAAGAGACTTTGAGACTCCATTATATCTATCGGGCTTTAATGGCTTACAAGTCCTGCAAGATCGATGATTATACCCACATACATATTATAAGTAATGCTTTGATTAATTGGTACCTAGAATATAATGATTGGGAATAATTATGTTCATGTATTAATGGAGCCTGGCTTTCATTTCAAAGTCGGCTTGTTGCTCCCAGCCTTTAACCCTTTCGGTCACGACCTTGTATTTAATGTGTGAATTTCAAGTTTACCGTGGAATCCGAACCACAGTTCTACAGCAAATACAGTAATTTATTTAAATATATTTTCCTGAAATAAAATTTGTTCTGAAGGATAATAACTTCATGACAAAAGGCTTTAATATTAACCCTGCGTAGGTAGAACTTAGTGGGTTACCAAGGGAATTTAAAACTGAATAATTTAAAGGCCCAATTAAAAAAATTATTAGTTCAGAGTTTGCAGTTTCGTGGTAACAATGAAATGAAACGTATAAATAGCAAGCAAAACAAAATATAAAAGACACAATAAAATGTTTGTAATATTCGCTCTCGCTTTCGTACAATACAAAATTGCAAATAATACATTCTCATTCACGTAGTTATGTGTTTGTAATATAACTGCTATCTTACATGCCTATGTTTATTACCTGCGTGTACGGAATCAATCTGCAAGCGATATTTCCCAGTTTCCATGATGGAACGAACCTTGTGTAAGCTACTGCAGGAATGGAAAGGGTGAATAATAAATCTGCGGCTGCTAAGTTTAAGACGAAGCAGTTAGTTACTGTCTTCATGTCAGGAAACCTTGAACAAACAAAATCACATTTTATAAATTAACTGCATGTTTGCAAATTTCACATAAAATAATAAGGTAATAGACACTAACAGCAATAAAATTGTTATTGGGTTGCTCGTGTTTAGAGCTCGACATCGGCTTGCACGCAAGAATGTCTATAATTATAAAGGTCAAGAACCTTGGGCAGTAAAATTTCCAAAAACACGATGAATAAATAGCCAATTACATTTCACATCGGATTCAATAAAACACTTGAACACTCAATAACCAAACAAAAATATCCACGAAGACGATTGGGGTGATATTTACTTCCGTCCTATCGGAACGGCTTCGCAATGCTTCTCTTTTTATAGTCCGGATAATCTATTGATAAAAATGGCAAATTCCTTCTCCATCGGCGTTAGTCTTATTTTCTAAAGATAGAACAAATTTTAATATTATGAGAACCTTGACTAACAGATGATTTGTTGGAAAGCTTAATCTGGAAGGCAAACAATAAGAAAATAATCAATGTTTCGTATAATAACAGTTTGTTATGTAACACAAACATTAGAAAATGGATCGCACTGAAATTTATCCTCGAGAAGTTATAATAAATACCATTTAAAAATTAAATGCACGTTAAATATGCATTGTTATTTTATGACACAATACGAAAACTATTCGTACACACAAAACTAAACTCTGTTTAATTTCCTTCTGATATGTTGAAGTAAAATTTGTTGAATAAATACGGATCCATCAAACCAAAGTTTATCTTAGTTTTATCCATTTTATTATTGTGAGCGACAATTTATTGCAAAAGTTGCAGATTTATTTCATAACATTTCTGATTACTCTACATCAAACGGTTACGCTAGAAAAAGAACGAATTTATTTGGTTTATCAATTGTTATAAGTCGGATGAAATCTGATCGGATCGGAACGGAACGGACCTAATGTAACCATACTATGTAATAAAAATGAAAATCGTGTAATCTACAACAATATAATATTAAATATATATCTGAATTACTAATTTTGAAGTTAACTATAACTTGATTCAATTTTAAACTTCAATGAAAGGCCTGTCTATTAGAAGATAATTTAGATCGACGTATTTTTACTTTCAAAATAAAATTTTAATTGAAAATAAAAGAGTAAAAAAAGATATAAAAAAAATAATAAAGCAAAATACAAACACAAAAGTTCTGTAATTTCAGTTGAGTACTTAAAGACGAAGCTTTTAATGAATTAATGGAAAACCGATCCAATATATTTGGTTTAACTTTTGGATTATCTAAAACTGTTTTATTTGTTGTTAGAGACGTGGGATTAATAAATTATTATGCTCTTGAAGATAATACACATACGAAATAAAATTCTAAAATATATTTAGGTAGCTATTACAATTATTCATTGAACCAAAAATAAACTATGAACTTTTCGTATTATTTTAAACTCTCGGAGACGATTTCGTTCAGAAAATTTGTTTTTTTTTGGTTCGTTGACTTGAATGCATGTGAACATCATAAGGGTTAATAACATCCCTGTGAAACAAATTTAATGTTGCGTGGGATGACTATTGATCTTACTCTGCAATGTCGACAATTCTTCATAGTACTATCGGGAACTTGAAATTTAAACCGAAAAATTTCAACTCCAACTCAAAAGCTCGAACCTTTTTGCGTCTTTTATGCAAAAAACTTTTACGCGCAGAAATGTATACCTGCTGGAAATTCTTGAACAAAATTTTATACAAAGAAATGCCTACTCCAACAGTTGAAACTTATGAAAGCCGCTTTACAATTTGTGTAAAATTACATTTTAACCGTAGAGCTTTATTTTAAAAATTTTCCCGACCGAAAACGTTCCAATGGAACGAAAACTCCGGTCGATTTCCGATCTACTCATTTAAACTCGGGTAGACTCTAATTTCCATAACAAATTAAAATGTTATTTCAATAATTAACATCTCGTTACACCGTAATTACCGTTATTTTTAAAGCTCACGACTCATATCGACGTTATTTAAGTTATACAAAGTTATTTTAATCAAAATTCAAGCAAATTACGGTTTAATTTGAATACAAACCCGAAGTTATTTAAATTTTCCTAACAAAATTTAGATTTCCTCTCAAATTAAAGGTAAAATATTTAAATAAATCAATAACCGTATTTTAGATCTTTCCAAACGTTTCAGCTGAGTTATTGACTCCAGATTATGAATGGGTGAGGTTTACAAACTCTTAATTAAGTTTACATATTTTTGATATAGTAATTTGGTGTAGGCGTTCATTTACGAACCAAAAATTAAAAAATGAGCACTTCGCGTTTGCATCGTTACACAGGTAGTTTAATTTTAACATTTTTATTGCGTAGCGGCTGGGAAACAAAATTCCGGCAATTTTCTGAATCAAAACAATTTTATTGTTTTTTAAGGTTCTTTCGCCAATGTCAAAGCGATAAAATCAAATATCTCGAATTTAAAGACACAACTTTCGTATAAATTTGATAATCCAACGTATCAAACCCTCTCCAAGCCCAACCGGCCCCCAGTTCAAGATTTGAGAGCGGAAAAATTGTGCTATATTTTTAATATATTAAATTCCTTTATTTACGCGAGCGTTTATAAATAGTAAACAAACTTTATTCAAGTAACTTCAAACAAATAAACGGAATCGTCGCTTTACGAAGAACTTTCAATTTGATTTTAAATTTCATAACCTAAAGGAAAACACCGCAAGAGAAGATTATTCTGGCGAGAGTTTTTACTAGAGGAAAAAAACATAATTAAAATTATCTCAGTGTCTCGAAATTCATGTTTATTTTGCTAAGTAGGGCAATGCATCACCTCCAGCAGTACAAAATGCTTTAGTTTAAACATGGCTCAAACTTCTAAAATGTTTGATGTTCCCTTCTAATGGCGGGGAGCAACATTTCAGCGGAGGTAGTCGCGCTTAAATTTTCTCGTTATTTAATTTTTCATCAATGCAGCCTCAAGTAATACTCAATGTTCACTGAGCTAGTTGAGGGGAATCACCGGAAGAGTTCTATTTAAAAACCCTTCCAGTAAATATTAAAGTCATTTCAGGACCTGAAGAGTAATCTCTTTATGTAAATACAAGTTCCGACATTAGGAAAACGCGAGAATTTTTTTTAAGGACAATAACGCCAATTCTCCAAAATTTAAAGGCAAGATTTAATATGTAAAGGTTTAATTACTTGATGAATTTGTCCTGAAGCTTAAGAGCAAAAACCGATGTCGACGCTTTGAGGTGCTTTTTGAATCTGCATAGTGTTTCCGTCCTTTTAAGGCTTAGTAGATTATACAAGCTGATGCTGATGAATTCTCTCATTGTTATTCAACAAATATTGCTATCCGAAAAATATATTAATTTATATGTGGAAATAAAATTTTACAATATTACTTTCGTGTATGTGGATGCTTAATTAAATACAAAGTTAATTAATTAATAATTGCAGTTTGTTAAACATAATATAATACCTGAAGTTAATTTCTCGTCACGCTCGTTTAATTCAAGTTAAATTAAATTTTCACAACAATGGCAATGTATCAAACTTATCTCGACAGTTAGGGAAGTTCATGGTACATCCGTGTAACCGATTGACTACCCTGACCTACAAATCGCACTGCGGAGTTTTTCCAGCAGAATGCTTGTAATTCAACTAGATGTAGATCTCTCGTTAATCCATTCATGCGCATAATTTTTCTCACAGTTTCAGATTTAATTAATGATGACTGCAATTAAACTCGTGAAGGTAATTAATGTACATATTCAGTTGCCATTCATGAACCGAACTTCAAATCGAAGTTTGATTAAAATTCTAATCAAATTGAAATTTAATCAACGATAGGTGGTATATGTTCAAGTCCTGAAGCTGTAGGTCACAGTTTTTAAACATTTTCTAATCTTACCCTGTAGTAGTTACTTGTTTTAAAAATTAATTCAATCGAATAATATTGAACAAATTGTAATCCGTTTTATGTTAATCCTCCAATCACAACAACCTGTTATACAAAAAATCTCTTTGATTTCCAAATATTATAAGATTTTAATTAAATTCAACGGATTTACAAAAAAAAACAAAATTTCCTCCGCTAGTCGGTGTCAAGTCCAACGCAAACCAACAAATAGTTACAAAATATTACTATTTGAATTTTTATGGAAGTTTCATTTCAATATCTGCGGCAGGTTTGCGCAAATCTTAGTTGATATTACTTGGTTCTAATGAACAAATCTCTGGCACTTTCGTTCCCGCAGTTTAGGTATAATATAAAAAAACTTAGTGGAGCAAATAAAATTTTACGTGAGAAGAATTTACCATTAAAAGTCGATGGCCACACGAGAAAACAAGAAGTCGGTCTAACGCGGGAACCGCATTGAAAATTGAAACCGCAAGGAAATGAAACTGACGTGAAAATTAATAATCTAATAATATCGTTGCCAAATAAATAAATCCAGACAGCATCGCATTAAACTAGAATATAATTTGATGGAATAAGTAAGAATAAGAATAAAGTTTTATAAACCAATTTAAATAATCGTAAATCTTAAAGTTTTCAACATACAAGTGCATTTTATTACATAAAAGTAATTAAAAAAGTAAATTAAAGTTCCGATTTAAATAAACACGAGTTAAAAAGATTCCATTAAAAAATGCTTGGGGCTTCGCCATCGTGTAAATATTTTGCACGATTTACATAATCTTAACGCTTTGGGATTAATTTAAAAATTTATTAATTAATTAAAACAAACATTTTTGTTTATTAGTAAATTAGGTAGTTAATTTTCATTGACTGTGCGCCAATCATTTATAAAAAAATAAATATTGAATAATATTGGTATGGTGCACCCCTTCGTATTGTGGTATACACATAAAAGGGAAAGGTTTTATTAAAGTTAATAAGTTTTCTGCTCTAAATCTCTTCTAATATAGGGGATCGAGAAAAATTGAAATAAAAAATATCAAGCAAGGATAAAAACATAATTTTCAGTTAACCTTTTTGTGATAAAAATTTATTTCGTGTAGTACAAACTACGAGAGCGACTTATAAAACATTTTTGATAAAGAAATATGTAAGCATTGAATGTAAATTTTCCCGAGTCAATTTATTATAACTTCAGACCTGACGAAGTAAAAGCATAACTTCAAAAATAATTATGATCAAGATTTCAAGGATCGAAAATAATGGCAACAATTTATCGTGACTTTAGTCAACAGCATACAAAAACCCTTGTTGCAAATACTAAATTTTAAAGCAGGGAAATCTAATAAATGATGATAGTTAATTCAGACGTCTGTAATAAACTGCTTTAGAGATTTTCCTATAAAATGATGTTTTACAAGTGTCCTTCATAGGTGTTGGTCGTTAATTTAATAGGGAACGATGAAGAAGAAAGATTGCAAATTTATTCCTTTCCATGTAATTGGATTTTATTTTTGGAGGCTTAATGATCTCCAGAAAATAATATCCATATCAAAAGTTTGATGGGTTGGCTCGTCGAACTATTGTCTATTGCAACTAACATTCAAATGAACTCCTGGAGAGATTATAGGGAATAATAAGGAATAACCGTTTATAGATCAATATAGAACCCCATATTATACATTTAATTAAAATTTATTGCAAATGGTCTTAGAAACGGGATTAGGTAGAGAATGAATAATCCCAGCATTATAAATTTAACCTTTAATAGACCAAGTAAATATGCCAAGCATGCCTGTGAGTATCTCTGAAGGATAAAAAATTTGATGGGTAAATAAAATATAATACACCTACAAGAAAGGCGTCTGCTTATTTTATATTCACTACGTAATCAATTTATGCTTTTATATACAAAGAGAGCATTTTAAACTTTTTAAAGATTTTAACGTTTTTAGCAGCGACTTGGTGTGATTTCTCCATTCTCGTGCTAATAATTTATTTTGCAGCAAAACTGCTGTACGATAAAATGCCCTATAGGGTGAGTTCGCCTGTTCTCGTACACCAAATGATTTAAATTCAATAACGTAAATAAAATTGATATGCTTATTTTTCGCTACCTTTATTTTATTGAATTGATGCATTGCCAAACTAAGTTCACAAAGCATAAAGTAATTTGATACGATTGAATGTGTTGTTTCGCATACTTCGGTCTGCGTTTATTATAAAAAACGTTACTGCAGTACCAGCGTTTAGAAGGTCAGAAGTATTTTTAAAATTTTTGTCATACACATGTTATTTGATTGTACGATTAAATAAATTTGAGATTGTTTTTTAAAAGTTAAATCAAGTTAATTTAGTCCCATTTGGATTAAATTAAATGATGTACGGAAACCGGTATACAAAAATCTCTCGTTCTTCCGTTTCCTGGTCTAATGCAGGTCTACTGTTGTGTATACATGGTTGGAATTCTCTTGGAAATCGTCGGAATTCCTTGGAAATAATTGGAAATTAATTCATGAAAATCCTTTGAAATCTCTAGAATTGATTGGAAATCATTGGAATTCTTTGGAAATCACTGGAGTTCTAAAAAAAATCTTGGAATTCTTGGAAATTTTTATAATTTTTTAGGAGTCATTGGAATTCATGGAAATCATTTAAATTTTTGGAAAAATTTTGAATTCCTTGGAAATCACTGGAATTCCTTGGAAAACACTGGAATTCCTTGAAAATCACTGGAATATTTAGATATTTCTTGAATTTGAATACTTCTAAAATCCCTAGAATTCCTTAGAGATTCGTGGAGTTCATATGAAATCTTAGGTATTAAGAATGTAAAAAATTAATAATTAAAAAAAAATTGGATATTGTTAAAAATCTCTGGAAATCTTTGGAATTCTTTAAGAATCTCTGAAATTCGTGGTACTTAATCGTTGGAATTCTAAGGTGCTCACTGGAATTCTTTGGAATTCTCTAAAATTATTGGAATTTCTTGAAAATCGCTAAAATTTCATGCAAATTACTGGTATTTAATGGAATTCTTTGTAAATCCCCGCAATTCCTTGGAAATCACTGGAATTCCTTGAAAAACCCTTAAAATTCGTTGAAAATCATTGGAATATTTGGATATTTCTAGAATTTGAATACTTCTAAAATCTCTATAAGTTCGTAGGAAATCCTGGGATATTGTTAAAAATCTCTGAAAATCTTTGGAATTCTTTGAGAATCTCTGAAATTCTTGGTAGTTAATCGTTGGAATGCTAAAGTGCTCATTGGAATTATTTGCAATTCTCTAAAATTATTATTAATAATTTCTTGAAAATGACTAGAATTTCTAGGAAATTACTGGAATTTATTGGAATTCTTTGCAAATATCCGCAATTCCTTGGAAATCACTGGAATTTCATAGAAATCCGTGGAATTCCATGGATATCATTGGAGTTTCTTGGAAATCATCAGAATTCGTTAAAAACTCTTGTAATTTTTGAAAATCTCTAGAATTGAGGATGGAAATCTTTAAAATTAGAGATAGAAATCTCTAGAATTAGAATTCTTTGGTAATTCATGAAATTCTTGAAAATCACTAGAATTCCTTGGAAATCACTGCAATTCCTGTGAAATCGATGGAATTCTTGGAAATCTTTAAGTTTCTTTGAAATTTCGAGTTATTTCTGGATATTTACCCCCGGTTCTTGTTTTAAATTTTAATTAACTTAGTCGCATTCTGGTAGCATTCAGTTATGTAATGAAAAATGTGACAGTAAGTAGTAGTTACGTTACTAAATTTCCCAGATTGTGCGGCCTGAAGGCCGCACTGATAAGTTAGTGTTCCGTAACCTCTTAATATTTTTAAGTTGTAACTTAAAATAATCCCAATTGAAGATTTATTTTAAAGGTGCTCGCCCATTTAGGAGATGCGAGTGAGCACCTTAATTTTACATTTTTTTGGATTGTCTCACAATTGAAAATTATATAATGTGGTGTCCTTTTTCATTCACAGGGGGGGGGGGGGTGCTTAAATATTAATTTTTGTTTGATTACTCTAAATATTTGTAAAATTTGAATTAGGTAATTGATGTTTTCCGCGGTAATTGATGAACGAAACTGGAAAAAAATTGAGAAAATTAAATAGAAAGCTTTGGGAATTTAAAATCCATTTTGTTAAAAATAAATCGAAGGAACCGCATTTGGTGAAAAATTTCGTTGCCGTTTTGTATGATATTAAAATTTACATTACATATTTAAAATATATAACCCCATTGAAAATTTTTATTTGAAGATTTATAATTTGATGGAAGTAAATCATAAAAGTTAATTCGATGAGAGTCTCATCCTAAAATTAGGTGCACTACTCGGGTTTATGGAGTTTGATGCATTTATTCATCAGGATTAAAGGAAAAACAAGTGGAAATAGAACTTCGCAAGCTGTCATACCTCCCAGATATAATATTTAGGGAAGGTTAGTTTTGGTTAGGTAAATTGGGGATAAATTCAACCTAAAAACGAATTTGTTGAGTTCTGCTGAATTCCGACAGCAATAAATTCAAAGATTTTTTTACAAAGGGTAAAATCTCGAAAATCTTTGGAATTCCTTTGAAATATTTAGATTTTCTGGAAATTCTTGGAAATCTCTGAAATAAAATATCTTTGGAAATTATTGGAATTTTTTGTAAATCACTAGAATTGTTAAGAAAACATTGAATTTATTTTGAATCAGAATTCTTTGGAAATCACTGGAATTCTTTGGAAACCTGTGGAATTTCTGAAAAATTGTTGGAATTTATTTAAATCCTTTGGAAATCTTTGGAATTCCGAGTCTTGTGTACACAGAGGATCCTCATATTATAACAAATTAAATATTAAATTTCTGACGGCGAAATGTTCTGGAACAGTTATTTTTTCATTATCGAGATTTCCGTGTACCAGTAGAATTATTTTTTAATCTTCTGTGCATTCGGGATCTGTTTCTTTTTCTTGTTGTTATGCAGTTCATAATTTTTTTTGGACTTTAGGAGAAACTCTGCCCATGAGGATTTGAGCAAATTCTTAAGTTATTTCACCATGAGCCGCGTGTACCAGTTTAATATGTCGTTAATCAATCTGTGGATCAACCTGTCTCTTTTTCTCAAGCTTTTCTAATATTTAAAGAAAAACTGGAATCCTAAACTTCAATTTTCCTCATCCTGTCAGATAGATGCGGTCTTACGAGCTTACGACGTTCTTGCACTTTAAACATAAATTTGATTTTAATAAATTTATTTTGTTTTGAATTTTAATGGAAACTCAAGACGCCATCATGAAGCTGATGAATAATATAGAAATATCAATACTTATATTTTTGACATTTAAATTCTCATGAGATATACTGTCAAACGGGGGATACCAATCAGATGGATGAAACGATGCAAAAGCAACATTTTTCAAATATTCTAGCTTAGCTGACGAATCCAAAACGCCGAAAACAAAATCTCCGAAAGTCAAAAACATCGAAAAACAAAAACACCAGGGCTTACGATCTTGTTTATTTGAAAAAAGCAGTGGTGGCGGTATATGTGGGCAAATTGCATAAGAAATGTGGTAAAATTTGTAAATATTAATTCGAGAGGGTAAGAAAAAGTTAATAAGGAAAAGCAAGCATATAAACTTGGTTGAAATTTAAAAATATTTTAAGTCTATTAAAAGTTTTTGGTTGAAAGTACATTAGTACGAGTAATTATCGGTTATTTAAATTTTAATTCCATGTTTGCTCTATTTCTGTTTTTCATTTAGAAAACAAAGTTAATGGAAAAAATTTAATTTATTTAAATGGTTTCGCCTATAGTCGTCTAGAATGAATTACCTACAAAAAATATTTTTATATGGTTTTGAATTTTTGTGCTGCTACAATATTTGGCGTCCAACGTGGGGCATAAACAGTGTAACATTTTTTCTTATTATTATTAAAACAACCGCATATATTTTGAAATATTTTCAAAAATATAAGTACTGATATTTCTATATTATTGTTAAGTTGAACTTCGTAATTGTGTTTATTTTCGATCTTATGTAGTTATTGTGTGTGCGGTTAGCCCAGCGGTAGATCGCTCGAATGCTGAATTGAAAATGCCAAACACTGCGATCAAATTCAAAATAAACAAATTATTCGCGTTGAGTTGTTTCCAAACAAAACTCATGTTTTTGATTCGCGATAAGACGAACAGGTTGAAATAAATAGACATGACACATCCGCATTGGGTGACAAATTATCACGAAACAGTGAATTTTAAAACTAGCACCGTCAATCTGTTTGCTTATGAAATTTATACAAAAAAATTGCCCAGGGCGCTTTTCCTTTCTGATGTGAAAATATGTTATAATATGCTCGAGGCCTATAAACCCAAAACGCAAAAAAAGTGAAAGTGATGTTGTAAAAAGCTTAAATTGATAGCTTTTAAATTGCTTCCTGAATCGCGCCAGCAAAAAAATTTTTACTTCCAGTTATCATCAGATTCAGCTAAAAATTAATAGGAATCTTGGCAATATTTTAAGAATAGGTGGGAAAAGTATAAATCGCTAAATTGCAAACTTGAGCAACTACATAAAAGAAAATTTTTTTTTCATTTTCCGCATAGAAAACTAAAAACTTTTAGGTTATGTAGTGGAACGTTTTCATTTCGTGCTTAGAAATAAATATCACTCCTGCAATTTCTAGTATTGTCAAAGAATTCAGTATATATAATAAATCAACATGAAAAGTCTCTGTGTGGTTTTTATTAAAATTGGTAATAAATAGGATGTAGCAAATGCTCCTCGTAGGTTGCTATAAGATTTACGATGGAAATCACAACGCGCCTAGACAATGTTCGAAACCGTCGTAAATTATGTAAAGCGGTTGGAGTCGAATTCTGATCAAGATTTTGTGTCATCGGAGAAACTTACTGCTGGTAATCTCGTCACAAACAATTGACAACATCCAGGACACTATTTACGGAATATACGGTTATGAGCCCAGGTCAGCGCCAAATTCAAATTTATTTAATTTAATAATCTCAACTATAAATAGCGGACCTACCTCTAAAATAAGATTCTACAGAAGGTAGGAGGTTGGCATTTTCCAGCTAAAATTCATGGGTTGGGTTTCGGTTTGGAAACATACAAGGGGTTTGATTAAGTATGTGCTATTATGTTTGTGTATCTTAATTTAATATTTATTTGAGTTCGATAACTGCTATAATTACTGAAGTTTGTCCAATTTACCTCTATGATTTATTATCCAGGTAAATAGATGATTATAATCGTATTCCGTCTTGTTCTGGAATTTCAAATATGTGTTTGGGAATTAATTTGTAAATTTTTGGGTTTAAAAGCGATATATACATTTCAGGCAACTTATTAACTTCTGGTTAATTAATCTTGCCTTCCATAATGCTGCTATGACAGTTGTAAACTCGCGCTATAAAGCTATAAAATTTCTTTGTTAAGCCTCAAAGTTACAATCACCGAAAACTTTAAGTTAACCCAGTTTGGAAGAAAACTTATTTCCATTGTAATAAAATGCATTTCTATTGTAGGACAAAATGAACAAGGTTTAAGTGATAAAGCTCCTTCGGTGACTATGGAGACTTACGGCAGCTTCGGAAAAACCGAAAGTTTAAATTTCGTTAAGTTTGTAAAACCATTAAAACGAGACTTAATAATTAACGATCGAATGCAGTTAAGGTAATTGGAAATCTTAGAAGACTAATGAAGTTCGCAAGCCAGCAAGAACAAAAAGGGTTGCAACCTTTCATCGCATTGGAAGAGCAAATAATTATCATCGATCTTGTAATCCCAGTATGATTAATGCCAAATTACTCGGGATTAACAATAAGAAAGAATAATGAATGTCGTGCACTGTTTTTATAATTTATAACCGGCATTCGAGCAACACTAACACATGAACGTAAAAACTCTTCAGAAAACTTCAAGAGAAACAAAAGGAAACTCTCGAAACCATTCATTCCAACATTGCAAGACGTCGTCGTCGTCGGGAAATGAATTCGATTTTTCAAATTTTTATCCCAAGAGATAAAATACAAAATTACTATTTATCCACGTCGCTCAGTTTCGATATTTTTGAATGCTTACATAGTTTGACAGCTACAACCAAAAATAATACCAGCGGAATATTTAAATCCAAATGTACGCAATATTATGTGAAAATCGAAATTTATTTCCTCTAAAAGCGTCAATATGTCGCTATAAATATTTTGCAAACCGTAAAAACCGACCCAACTCCAACTTAACCATATTTTATCAAATTATTTTTTAATGATCACTGAGCTGTAGAATCATTAACGATTTTCTTTTGGAACTTTATTCGAACCATTATATTTATAAATGCATTGGCGAGGTTGTTCACCTCGATGGAAAAACGCTATTATTTTTTTTAACAAAATGAGGAAAACATAAAAATTACAGTTGTCGGTCATTTTATCGACACGAAAGAAAAAAGATAAAATTGATATTATTGTGTAGTTTTCCAATGAAATTGATCTTTTCAAATTAGACAAGACCCAATCAAATCATCTTGATGAGGCCGAGTCAAAGGACGCACTTTGATGTAGTCGTTTCGTTCTAAAAATATAAATAGAGGAAACGTGTAATTTATTAATTATTATTTAATAACAATTAAGATTTTTCGTTAATTTTCTTAAACATTTGTTTGCGTTAATAGACCACGTCCCGTCTCGATAGAGCGAACAACTCACATGGGTGCCCAAAGCTTTCCGGAAGTAACGCACCATATTAATGATGCGTTTTGTATAAAGACAAGATAAATGATCAAAAAATGTAAAACATGTTTGGGAAATTTCGAAATTAAATATGTGCTTAAAAATGATATATTCATACGTCGCCGGCGAGTCATATTGAATATGATAATTGGAAAAATTACAAGTCACTTTATTTAATGGTATTTTATACAATAAGTGACAAAATGTCAGTGTTTTTAAAATAAAATATTAATTTACAATGCTTCTAACTTCAAAAACAGTGGCGGAACAAACACTCATATATATCAAATTAACCCTAAAAATCAAAAAGTCGTGACCGAAAGGGTTAAGTTATAAATTGAAATAATAATTTGCATTTGTTTATTATTCAACCAATTAGGGCTGCATTATATCCAAAAAAGTAAGATATTATGTCAAATTAAAATATGAAAAAAAATTCCACATTTCCTGACCCGCAAATTTTCCATTCGCTCGGCTACGATTTTTGAAAGAAATATAATTAAAATGTGTACTTAAAACAATTAGGATGTGTATAGTGCTAATCCTTAATTTAGTTCTAGAATTTATTGCACCTAATTCACTCACATACCGGTAACTCCTAAATTTATCTATTTTTAATTTCTTCTAGTCTTTCGTTCTCTAAAATCTAATTTTTCGGGTTATAAAGACTTGGCGTTACAAGATTTTTTTCTATAATACACAGTTTATTAAAAAACATTGGTAATAAATATTACACAATAAATATATTCAATTTGAAAATGACCTGATAGTCTTTAAGATTTTTTTCCACTAAGAAAATGCAAAATGAACGAACTTCAAATTAAAAAATTTTCTAATGAAATTTTGGTGCACTGAAAAAACTGGTTCATGATTTTGCTGAAAAATTAAATGTTAAAAAAGTTATAATTAAATAAATTAATCATATTGATGAACAAATTCATAAATACAATGATTTTTATCATGGATACTATGAATTTTTCACGAATACTATGAATTTTGTTCATCGACGCAAAAATGATGAATGTTTCATCAATCATTGTTTGCAGTAATAGTTGAGGGCCTAATTCACAAATATAAACATTAAATTTTTTGAATTATTAAAAAATAAACGTAAAAATGGTCAAAACCTCTGCATGAGTGTGCTCGATTGGCTCTTTCCACAAAGTAGATTGCCCTGGCCATAATAAGTTTTTATTTTGCACAAATTATTTTGGGTTGAAAATACACTCGAAAATAGCAGATCTACTTAGACAAGCCGAAAATTAAAGATCTCGTTTAATCGGGATCTTAGAACCGTTCTTGTCATTAAAAACATTCCTGGGGAGCGACCGATATCGAAAAGACGGTTCTGGAAAGACCAGGATCTTAGTTTTTAAGTTAAAAGGCCATCACTAACGCAAACTAATTTAAAATACTTTTATGATATGAATTTAACAGTTGCACTCGTGATAGGCAACTGAAGCTGGCTCCGCCCACTAAAACTTTCATTAATCTTTCATCTTTTTTGACAAACGGAGTGCCTGGGTCAGGCCCGTAGCCAGGATTTCATTTTGGGGGGGGGGAGGCACTTGTAAAAAGTATAATTTCCGGTGGTTTCCCTTCCGGGAATTTATATTATTATAAACAAATTATTTCAATATTTCGTTTTTCTAAATTTATTAAAAATTTGTTCGTAAAATTAACTCATTATTTATTTAAAACAAACATTGCATAAAAAATTTATTCGTTCGCTACAAATTTATTTTAATAATTTAAACTCTAAGCGCCTTTGTTTCTTATTCACAAAATTATTTATCTTAATTTATCTTAATCGATATTTATTGCTCCATCAATAGGTCCGGGGTTCATAAAGTATTTTTGGGCCCCTGAAAGGGGCTGGAGACGGGCGAAGCCCACACGAGCGCCGCAGTCGAGAAAATTTGAGTTTTGAAGGTCAACAGGGTTTAAACGTTAGAAATTTTTGAAGGTACAAAATTCCTATGAAATTTTTACCAAATAAAAGCTTTCAATGGCTACGACAAAGGAATTAAGTAAGCTTTGACTCATAAATTTAATAATAATTTCACATAAAAAAAATTTCTGAATATTTTGCCCCTAAGTTGCGAGGAGAAAGCCACAATCCTGTTAAGTGTAAAAAATATTTACTTCATTTTTTACCGTTAATTATAAGTTATTTTTGTAAAATTTCGTTTGAAAGCAAGGTGACTATTTGTACGACGCATTTTATCGGAGCGATTGAACAGGGTTAACACGCATTTCTCGCTCTCAATGGGTCTCAATGCGTGAAAGTAATTGTATCATCCTCACTTGGATTATTTAATGTTGCACGACTTATTTGTCGAAAAACGAAGATGCGTATTTGTCAAGTTAGAGATCTTCTATTCAAATTTGTTGATATGATACCATTTAAGTTGGAAAGCCTAAGAGACTAACCGAAATATAACGAAATATTCCCAAATTTTGGGAATTACGTTTTTTTGTATAGGAAATTGGAGAATAATCAATTTTGTTTTGTAGTTTTAAATCACAATCCAAAGTGGGCCAGAACAATGAAAGTAGTTTTTTTAAACAAGTTAATAGTTATCAATTTGGTGAGGTACGTTGCATTTACGATTTTGCTTACGCATTCATTTTTAGGCAAAATTCACGAGATTTCCTTTGTTGCTCAAAATTTTAATTAAAAAAACAATTAACTTCCTAAAAAGCTCACAACCTGTTAATTACTTACATATTTTTATAATTTTAATGTGAAAAACTGACCACCCTAAAAAATCATATATGTAGATATTGTTTTTTTAATTTATACAAAAAGCGTTAACCCAATAAATTGTCAAATTTTCAATTTTACATCAACTCAATCTTCATCAATTTTTTAAAACAAATTAATTCAGAATCTTATCACATAATCCAACGGTTTCCTTTAAAAACAGAGGAAACTTGTTAAAAATAAATGGCATCCTTACGAAGTTTTTATATTGGAAAAATTACAATGTTATTATAACAACTAAGGGTGAATTTAGAAATTTTTTTATCTTTCAGTAATTTCCACTTTGAGTTTTTAATAAAATATGCTTTGAAATTTGTGATTATTATAAATTAAACAAGGCAAACTTTCGTAATTTGGTTAAAAGTAATTGCGAACAAGGCTCGAATATATTTAACAATTCTAAAAATTTATTTTCCAGTCTGTCAAAATTTGAATCATAAAAATCAATTGTATTTAGACTACATTCCTACGAGGAAAATAAAGAAAAACATAATCATTACAAGCTGTCATTCCATTCGCGCATTATAGTAAAGACTTTTTTTTCTTTCACTTTGCAACTTAAACCTACAGCAGCATGTCAGTGTTCACCCGAAGGCTGAGCTAGGAAATTCCATGTAGTCTGCACTTCGAATGTAAAATGTAATTAAAATTTAAAATGTAACAGTCTGCCGAAAAATTTTCCGCTGCTCGTAACTCGACTTGGTCGTTCACAATCCTGTAATCAGGTGCAGTTGTTTTAATCTTAACGTGGCGCAGTCGACTCCGCGCTCCACTTAAAAATGGCGGAACAATTTAACGAATTGTTAACAAATCAATAAAATTGTTAGACAATGTTAAATTATACAAAAAAATACTGCTTTGAAGGACCGTTATTTAACATTTTTGGAGTGCTCTGTTCGATAAAATACTAGTTAGGATAGTGGTGGTAGAAGAGCTGTTAAATTTAAAGTTGTTCAGTCGTCCACTTATGCAGATTAGGTAAATATAAGCTTACCGAGCGTCCGCACTAAATTCAACATAGCATGGAAATGTAATAAATTCAAAACTAGCATGAAAACTTGGCTTTCTGTAATAATTAGATAATTAATTAGTTTTTTTGCTCTGCAAAAAAGCGATGTTGGTGACATATGAATATCATTTAAATTTCCTGCGAAGGTTTGGATGAAAATGTCACATCCAATTACTAATTATGTACTTTAAATTTGTCCAATTATTGGAATTGATAATAAAACTCGATGTGAACATGAATTTCATTATCTGACGCCTACTGAATATACCGACATTCGTTCGATCTATGTAAACTAATAGTTCATTTATATAATATAATTTTGGTCTCGGGAGAGCATGAGACAAAGCATAAAAAGCTCGGGATTCCAAGGCTCAGCGAACCTGTGCATAATTGCCCGAATAAGTAACCAAATAAGTTCTCGATGGAAATCGATAGATGCGTTCCATGGAACCTGTACTAAATGGTTTTGCCGTTGGAAAAACATGAATATTTTATTAAATATTACACTACCAACAGCAGGCAGATCTTGCCTGTTCCAATAATTTTTTTTTAACACAGCGCACAGATCTGCAAAATCAATTTTTCAGTGGGTTGTTAATAATCCAAACCAAACCGAAAAGTGAAATTTCATAAAGGCATCAGAGCGAATGTGCTAAACGTCAACTTAGTTGGGAAAAATATATCATATATTCGCATATAAGGGAACAAACAAACATATTGGAGTCGTTGCACTTGATATATATAAATATTATTCTTATTAAAAAGTTTGCTCTCGGCTACAACATTTTCATAATTTATTTGGCTACCGCTCGGCCAATTTTCGTTGTCAATGCCACATCAATTTTAGAAGTTCAAACAGTTTTCTTCTAGGCGTTTGTTTACAATAGACAAAAATAAACTTGTACAACAATCGTCTTGTCTATCAAAGTAGCATCACTTTGAAGAAATTATTATTCCTAACTGGAAATTATAATTAAGGCGATATAACCTCGAGGTTTAATTAAGAAACGCACATACAGGATGTCTTCGTAAAGTAACTAGGTGATAACGAGCTATTTTTTGAGTGCGGTATGGGCGTTGGGAAAAGAGATAAATTAAATGTCAATATCAAACACATTTTCTTGTCTATTATAAGCGGTTACACTATGCCGTCACTTTTACGACTTCAATAGCAATTAACCCTTATAAACACCTCGAAGTTATGTCGAGGTAATATGAAATTACGACGAACGTGAAATATTAGCGCTACTAAAACATAAATAACTGAATAAAACGAACGCCTCATTTTAAAATAAGAACCCGTAAGTATGTGCATCATTTATGCTACCTACTTATTTATTTGTTGACTTTACATAAACATTTTATGGGTAGTTTGCAAGATAAAAAATTTTAAATTAGAATTTTCCCAATAACGATTTTGATGCCCTAACTAGGCTACACATTTGTATCCAGAATAAGAATACGATTGTAGTTATTTGTTCTTAAATAAGTACTGCTGAGGTCTTCGTGGATGCCCTTGTTGCCATTAAAGAATAAAATGGAGACGGCGAAACGGCGACGGCGAAATGTGCCATTTCTCCTTTGAGTTCTTTCAAAAGCAATCACTAAAGCAGGAAGTTATTGTAAACATCGATTGCGTTACAAGATAGAAATCTTCGGTTCGGTAAATTCGGTTAAAGCGGTTCAAATTGCTTAATCGCAAGTGGTTAATGTAATATAATAAGTAAATGAGCTTCAGATCATAGGATTGCAAGCTATACACTATTATAGCAGTTGAGGACAAATTATAAACATTAAATTTGATGAATCATTCAAAATTTCGGTTAAAAATAGTCAAAAAATGTAATGCGTCCATTCGATTGGCTGTCCATAAGGTTAGCTCTGCCTATGACGTGGCTTTATGTTATACAATATTGTATAACAGCGTTGTACCATGTTCTTAAGTTTTTCAACCATGATATACATCTTCTTCCGGGCTCTCTTCTTCCATTCACCTTTCCCTGCAGGATTAATTGTAACTGTTTCTCATGATATGTCCCAGATGTTCTAGTTTTCACGTTTTTTCCCGTGCTTTGAAGGACCATCTGGTTTGTCCAGGCTCTCTTTAACATGCATCTGTATAACCATATTTTAAATGCCAATTTTCTTACAAGAAGCTTCTGTTAGGGTCCAGGACTCCACCCCATAGGGTAGGACTGGGAAAACAGTTGATGTCTCTGCATCTTTGGAATATCACTTGGACACTAAAAAAAGCCTCTCTTGTACCCATCGCATTGCGGAAGCCGAACTGTGTACGATTGATGTGATTCCCACCTATATTAAAAATTCTCCTGTGAATTATTTTCAGGAATAAATTCAAAAGGTGGCTCATAAGACATATGGTCAGGAACTCACTGCAGTCCTTGGGATTTGCTTTCTTTGGAAGTAGTATGAAAGTGGATTACAGACATTTTCTTGGTACTTTTCAGCTAAAGTATTTCTTATTAAGTATTCTTGTCAACCACATCATCAAATACTTTAAGGAATTCAGCATAAATACCATCTGGTCCAAGGAGATCTGCCCTCCTTGAGCTGAGCAACAGTTTTACTGACCTTATCTGTTATTATTGGAAGGCTGTCCGGACATAGTACTCTTTCGGATGTTCTTCTCTGTTATCTTCGAACAGTTCTATTAATTATTTATTATCAATTATTATTTTACCATTTGCATTTTATAATTTTCCTATCGTGTTAAACCTGTATTTCCTTTCGAATTTCCATTTCATTGCATTGCGTGTATAAAAACATTCATTCCGGGCCTGCTCTTATGGCAAAACTATGTCTAAAGGCTACCAAAACTCTAAAAATAAAGATCCCTCAGCCCAAACAGCTTCAAATCTAGAAAAACGGGATCTCTCTCTCTCTTCTTTGGCCCTTTTTCTATCCACTGCTAAACATAATCTTCTCCCATAGGGGAGGATTAAGCATTCAGAACCCACGGATGCTTAAACTGGGTTGGGAAATACCTGTAACCCTGTTTAATAATGGTTGATGGTGTCAATCATTAATCCAGGGGGACTGCCGGGTTAATATACCCTCCGAACCACGGAGACGGTCATCTGAAAGTTCTTCGACTCTGTCCGGATTAAAACCGGGTACCTTAGAGTCAGCAGTTATTAGGCTAACTTACGAAGCTAATGACCGGAATTTTTAAAATTTTCAAATATATTGAACAATAAAATTCAAATTTGTTGGTCGTTTTATGCTGTATAATCGAGCATGTAAAATCTACCACTTTTAACTCATAAATAAATGTTAGTTTTAGTTCAGCAGTAAATTTAATACAAAATAACAATAAATAAAGCAGATAAAAGGCTTTAAAAGATATTTCAATTTTATTCGAAGTACGACATTAAATCTGATTCCAATTTTAATATTTAATTAATCCGTTACTTTAACAAATTTAAATATAATATTATATTACTAGATTGTCCAGGTTGTGCGGCCTGAAGGCCGCACTGTAGGGTCATTTTCCTGTGATCATAATTTTTTTAGATTGGTAACGTAAGATGAACCAATGGGAGGTGCGTTACGCGATAGAAAGCTAGAAATGGGCAATTATTTTAACCTCCCCCCCAATGTTTGTGAAAATTAGGCAAAGTTGGTCAAATCCACCTATAATATTCGCGTATAATTTTCGAGTTAAAAATCTTATTTAGTAATTAACTTGAATTTGTTTAATAAATATTTGTCACAAGATTGGAGATTATTCCATACCCCCAGACTCCCCCGCGTGTGACCGTTTAAACTGTATAATCTATTTTGTAATCATAAAAAAACTTGAAAATGTTTTTCAATCTGCTTACCAAATCAAAAATGTTTTATTATTTTGGTGCAGAACATCAGATCACGGGCGTAGCCAGGTTTTAGTATCGCGGGGGGGGGGGTTAAGAAAATAAAACGAATAAAAGTATATCAAATAATGAAAAAAGGGGAAAGAATGTAAAAAAAACAGAAGGTTAATTTGATTACATACGCATTACAGAATTAATCTTCTGTTTTAAGTAATGCTAATATAATTAGTTATGCCCGTCACCCCTTACTTTAATATTAAATGTTAATATCTTAACTTTTCGGGGGGGGGGGGGTTAAACCCCCAAAACTCTCTCCCGGGCATGGGATACTAGCCTGTCAAATGTCAAGTTCGAATGTTGTTCACGAAAAACATGGAAATCGTGATTTACTCGCGATGTTACTTCATGTAGCGTTCCATGACTACTAATCACAAAACTGTCAATCTTTTCTGTTTTTTCCTTCAAAAGTACGCTAGAAACCTTTAAATAATCTGAAAGAGCAAAATTTAAGCTTTCTTATGAGGTGAAGATAAATAAAATCGGTCTAACGGTTACTCCACAGTTTAATCTGAATTTAGGTGGGGAGAGAGGGTGTTCATTCCCCTGCATGCGGTTGTAGTGTTGCAGAAGAAACATCGTTCGAGTTCCCACATTATCGAGTGTATTTGCGCTCTGAGGATTGTAATAATTCAAACAGGGGTTGAACAAGGGCTATGGAAGGTAGGTTTTCACTGTCCCTGACATTGTCAAATCTCGGATCCCAGCATTCGACTTTCGTCATTTTTGAGTTCGGTAACCATGAAGGGATGTTTTTAGCATGCTTAGTCGAAATAATAAGTGATAGAATATAGTACTTCAAACTTCGACAAAGTTCAATTTTCTTTTGCCATTGGATGCTTCTACCAGACCTACTGTGATATACAGTACATTTTCAATATTTTAAAATATAAAATAGTTTGTGTTCCTGAATGCGCTGGATATGCTTTCAAAATTCTAAGTTGGTCCTTGGTATTTAAGAGGAGTATTTTCTCAATATCCCAGTTTGAAATCCATTCACGTAGCTTTCACAATGAACACGTATAAATGCCCCTGTTACATTAAACAACTGCCACTCATGTTAAATATTTACTTGAAATTACATAAGGATTGCAAAACTTAGCAGGATCTTGGCACGATGAACCTGGACACTGAAAATGTTTTCCACCTCAGACTTTTCATTAAATTAATTTTTATAGTTTAAATTACAAAGCTTCTCTACATTTGGCATTTATTCGCTGATTAATTAATGTATCTCCGTCGCCTTAGGGAAATAAAAATGTCGCTTGCCTTTGAGATCAGCACCATGATACATTGCAGGAATGAAAATTTTTGATTTTACTCACCTAAAGACGCAAACTGCGATGGTGACATTAGCAAACACCGATATAAAAAATATGATGCCGAGGATTGTAACTTCTGCAATAATGGATGCCAGCATTCGTTCGCCAAATTCACTAAAGTAGGTAAAAAAATATCTATCGCCCCATCCACTTTCATTATCAATTCCAAACACATACGAAGAATTCCAGGACGTATCGTTCATTGTTGGTCGTTTAATTCGCTGATTAAGTTTTAATCACGTTAGACATTTTTATTGGTACCTGAAACAAATTCAATTAGTAAGATTCACTTCAACGTTCAATGGTGATTAATCGATGTACAATTTTAAGAATTCAATTAGCCTACAAACGTAGGAAGATAGCGTCATTCAGTTTTCTAGGAAACTGAAGAGAAAATTGTCTAGAAGAGATATTGTAAACAATTCTGTGTTTGGTTCTTCTCAAGTTATGTACCGGATAAGACGTGACAAATAAAAAATGACATATTGTTCGGTTCAACTATCGAATAATGATTTCATCGTAACAGAAACGGTTTACGATGATTAAATTCAAACATAACGCGTTCTAAATAATTTAATACGCCATTGTATTGCAAAGCAATCGATTATGAATTCGATTACCCACAAAAGGCGAATCAGCAGAAAAAATAAAAATTGACTGTCACTTTCGTTTCGAACTTTGCTCACTTGAGGTTTTCGATATTTAGATTCATCACTATTAGTCACCATACGAGACAGAAATTGTTAAAACTTTTGTGTAAGCTAAATATTCGAAAACTTGAAAAAGCCATTTTGTTAAGAGCTTTCCATCGAGTTATTCTCTAATAAAATTTCGCGAACATGAAACTAATTTTAAAAAATTTGGTTACTTATAAGTTTGTGTCTCCATATTTCCATTATTTAGTTTGGAAGATCATAGGGAAATGTATAATGTGCTAATTTTGTTTTTCATTACATTAAATTACCTCGACTTTCCCGAGTAATTTGGATTGTTTGGTCGGTAGGCCTCAAATGTAATGGACACAGTGTCAATGGTCCTGTTGGAAAAACAACTGCCATCTCGAAAAATCCTTAAACAAATTTCGATAAAATGAAACTCGTTTTAGATAAACAGTTGTTGCCTAAATTTGACATCAAACCAAAATCAGGATAACATTTACAAGAAGGACGAAGACATATATTGCGAATATATAAGCTGGATAATATGCTCAACTCAATATGATTCCCAGTTGATATTGACGACATGAGAACAATAACGCGACTGGATAAAGAAATAAACGTTGTATAATGGTAAAATATAAAGATAAAATGTTATAACCTGATAATCCTCGACAGCATTTACAGCCATTCAAAAAAGTACATATGCCAGGAAATAAAGATATTTTTTATTATTTCGTGTTTATAAAGAACTGCAAAATCAGAAAATGTAGTTATGAGCAGGATTGACAATAAATTATTATTTCTGTAAATGTTTAAAATCGAATTTTATAATTATTTAAAATAGATTCTCGTCAGTACGTCATGTTTTTTACGGTTGTTTAACAATCAGCTAAAAATAATGAAAAAAAGATAAACTACAGATGACTTCCAAGAAATAAAGAACAATCATTAAATACACATTGTTATTGTATTCCTACAGCAAAATAATCAATAGGACGCTAATAACTTGTTGGAACATGGAAAACGTTCTAACTAAAAAGGATTTTGAATATACGCCGATCTTTCCGTGTCTGTGGGTTATCAATAAGATTTTATTTTTATTAAGGGTGCGCAATCCAAAGTTCTAAAAAAATTATTTTCTTAAATTTGAAATATAAAAATAAAATTGAGCAACATGGGCATAGAAGAACTATTAAGAGAAAATATTGCATGCATCATCCAGAAGCTGCCACGTAACAAATTACATAAATTTTGAAAATATGGGCAATACAGAAATACTTTCCGAACAAACGTGGCGACTGAGACCTTTCAAAACATAACATTAAGTCATTAAGAAACCTGAATGTGCGCAATATACTCAATTAATCACTTAATTTGGCTGTTATGCCAAATTTGATAGTTGGTTAAATTTACACAGACTCTCATCAGACAAATTTCATTGACACGTTTATTTTTCACATTTAATAAGCTCTCCACGTTCAAAAACGAACGTAAATCTAAAATGTTATCTATCTTATGCGTAAAATAATAATTTTATTTTCGTTTTAATTTGGCAAAAAAATAAAAACACTTAAAAATAATAAAAGCTGAAATTTTTTTAAATTGATTTCAGTATCACTTACGTACCTAATACGAGTTAAGTGCCAAATAAACCTAAATATCAAAAACAAATTTTAATAAACCGATGATTTCAAAAATTAATTAAAATAAATATTAATATTATTAAACCCATTGGAAAGTTTGTGTATAACTTGACCCGAGGTAACATCACGTAATGGCGTAATACAGATAGAACAAGGAAAAATTCCCAGTAAATACACGGGAATTATTAAATGTGTAATAAATTGAGTTTGTATTTACATAATTAAATTGTATTTGCCCAAGCAATATTTACGTAATTAATTGTAAATAAAGTTTGTTAGTAACATAATATTGCAATGCAGTAAAATTTCAAGGAATTTAAGCAGGTACCCATTGAAGTTTTGGAAAACTCGGAAAAGCTAAATTGAAATGAAAAATCGCAACTATTTCTTTGAAGAATAGGAACTGCATCAGCAAACTTTAGCCTGGAACTTTTATTGAGTATTAGTAGCTTTTGCAATTGCAGGAATAAATATTTAATAATGTATTCAAGTGCATGACCCAAAGTTTCCTTCGATAGCCTATTGATATAAAGGAGAAAATGAAATTTGATTGAAATATTTCAAAAACTTCCTGGATATAGTAACTTTGGAAACAGTAACATAGATCTTATGTTAGCAATGGAAATGTACCGTACGAAGACTTTTTACGGCAATACTCATCAGACATTTTTTATTGTAAATTTCATTCCCTTCCTTTTTATTTATATACATTTTTCCATTTCGTCGCACCGTTCCCGAGATATAGCGACTTCAAAAGAAGTGTACAAAAATTTTTAAAAGAAAAGTACCGAAAACTTTTGGGACTCCCTGTATAGGTAATATCTGCATAATTTGCTAGAAACAAATGGTTTCGTATCAACAGCAGAATGTTAGTTTCCATTGCACAAGTTATGATTACGTTTGTATATTAGCAGAAGTTGACTAATGGAATTTCAGTTTACGTTTTGTAAAATCTTCATAAAATGAATTTTAAAATAATTATGAAGTCACTTCAGCTAAGTACGGCGTAGATAATTATAACAAATAAAACATTAATGCGACAAGTTCCATGTACAAATTTATCGATTCACCTTTGTTAATCTACTCCAAATACAAACAGATAAAGCAAGAACACAATCATAACCCAAAAATTATCCAATAAAATTTATTGCCAACACAAATATAAGATTTGATCGATTTGGAGAGAAGTTAATTAAAAAGTTTTCAAAAATGGACGAAACTCATCAAAAGTAAGTCAGCATCAAAATACGAGGCGGGGAGAATCGAGTTAGTTTCTGGAATTCTGTTTTGCTTTTTTCCATTCCAGTGCTCATTTTATGCGATGTTTTTGTAAAACTAACTCCAAGGTTTATCTAATTACATTTTAAGACTTAATTGACCTACTTTTGAAGATCCTGACAAATGATAAATATTTAATAAAACCATTTAATCTAAATTAGGTTGAGTAAGATAAACGTTCGCAGTACAAAATGTTTATAATAATAGAGGAATTACCTAAGAGATTCTATTAAATCGGCGATGCATGCATCTTCGATAGAAACCCTCGTGTGAAAGCTGATAAATTTGAAATCCAATTTAACAATTCCAGCCAAGAAATTTCACGATTAGCTCCATTTCAAGGTCGTCACCCTTAATCTTGCATCCCGATCATGCTGTTCAAATTCCAAATTGCCTCTTCTGATTGATTTATATATTTAACGCAACTCGAGATCCCCAAAATTTTTATTAAATAAACCTAGTCCAACATCATGGAGCACCCATAGCTCACGTCGGAGAGATAGTTGAACAAACTGCAGTAGATAACGAAATAAATCAAAGAGGACTTGTGTTATGGCAATTTTGATCGCAATTTATCAAATATTTCTGTACGTACCGAGTCGTCGGACAAACTTGAAAGATAAATCAAAACAGCTTACACCAGATAGAGAAAATATGTAATATAATGCAACTTCGTGCTTCCGTTAAAAAAATATTGCTATATAAATTTTGGCCAGGAGTGCAACTTTCTTTTGATACGTTTTTAGTGCTTCAACTGTTCGTAACTCCCACACTGTTAACTTGAGAGAAAAACCCTTAAAAGTAAAGATGACTAAAATTTGATTATCTACATATTTTATCTTGAACTTTTTTTGATATTCGTTATCGTTTAAGAGTTATATGCGAAAATGTGGAAACCGATCACGTTTTACTCGAACTCAATTTTAGATCGGTTTTCAGGAAAAGCTGTAGCGGTTTCTGAAATAACGCTTGAGTGGGGCAATCAAAAACACGTTTGATAATAAATTAAGGTCCAACAAAACTCCAGAGATCAAAATATGAATTTATAGGTTAATTATGTTTCTATACTGAAATGTTTCAATATAGCAGCTTAATAAACGTTCGGCAAAGGACATAATTTTAATTAATTTATCAGAGATGCTTTTAATCAACCCTTTTTTGTATCCTTACGGTACCGAAAATTTGATTTTCGAGATAAATTTTTAATTTAATAATTACGTTTCTGTTGTAGCAACTAAGTAAATTAAGTCGGGATAAAATATTATTTAAATTATTATGTAAAATAATCACAATCAGCATGGGGGGCTTAAATTGGAGCTCATTGTGGAGTAGTTATTGTAAAATATTTAGTGGTGCAGGCTTTCAGTTTAAAAAAATTAGCTTAACGTGTTTTAAATTTAACACCCATTAAGTAATTAAGCAGGATTAAAAAAAACGGTTGCAATAATTTTTCATGACGCACTGGTTATTTCTCTAGGGTAGGTATTTTATTAAACAGTTAACATTAAAATGGGCAGTATACGAAAAAGGAGTTGAAAAAACCGTGTAATTACTCTAAATTAAAAACGAACGATCGAAGGTGAAAACACAATGAAAATAATCAACAAAATTGTCGGTCACCACCTGTTTATTAATTTACAATAAATCAATTTTAAAAAATATGAAATATGAAAATTGGAAGCTTTTATTCAAGAAATTTCGGTTGAACAAGTTTTAGATTTATGATAAAAGTTTCTAAAAACTTAGGTTTTCCAGTTTAGAAAAGCTCAAATTTAAATATTTAAATTCAAATGTCACTTACAATGTTTTGTTCTGTAATATTGGTAACCATTATTTAATAACTAATAGGTAAAATTTAAAAACTTTTCTTTCGATATCATAACGAGTCGAGTTTTCCAAGACCAAGCGAAAAACCCTGTTATCGCCTTTACTACGCGCATACAACTGCAGGAGTTAATGGTGAACCGTTGCGAACACACCAACAACGCACATGTGTGAAAAACGCCTACTTTTCATTATTAGTAAACGTTGTGTTAATCGCTCTTCGTTAAAATAATTAACAATTCGTTAGTCATCTTAAATGTTTACTTTTAAACTCCAAGCAAATGACACTTGGTGCGACTAATCGAGGAGTACCATCACAGCGTGACACACGATTTTTGTTAGCTGCCGGAAATGTTTGGTAGGATGCAATAGAATTTAAAGAACAAAGATCACATTTCAAAGAGTCTAAGTGATAAATTTGGAAATAAACAACGCTTAAAAGAAAACTCGCTCAACCGGAGCTTCACTTAAACTTAACTCTAAACATCAAGTTTAACAAAGGAGCTAATTTAACATCGAGCTAACAGTGTCGCAGGCTTTGTCGAGAAAAAAGTTTGTTTCATAGACAAAAATTTTTATAAGAAAAAGAATATATCAGACTTGTTGGTGCCTATATTTGCCAGAGAATCCGTGTGTCCGTTACACACATTTTAAAAATAGTTAAGTAAATACGACAGCTATGTAACGATATTTTAAAGCATTCTATTTTCGCCTCATTGATCTATTTTAATATAAATTTGGCATGTCACTTCCAACTTTCTTCTAAAACTTATTACGAACTTCTTTCACGTGTTGAATTAGGTTGTCACAAATAGACGCATAGCTAATGTCTTCCTTCATACGCACGTCGAATACGCCGATTTTGAAACGGTTTTTCATAAACCATAAATGTCAGCAATAAAAAATACCAAAAAGGAAAAACCAAATTATTGCGACATGGAAACAGACGAATTATTTCCTTCATTATAATAATTTTTTGGAAGGCTTCAGGCTTCAAAAAAATGTTATGTAAACCACAAAAATTTACTTTATTAATTAAACTTTTCGTGAAAACGAGTATTTTATTATTTTTAAATTACTTTTCCACTTTAGTGCGTAAAAGTAATTTTAACTCCCTAGAGGGTAAAAGTGTATTTTTACTCCTTAGTGCAATAAACTGACACTTTACGAATGTAAACAATAAAATCATAAAACTCAATTATTTGAAAAATGTTCGGTGAAAAAGTGACACTTTACGACCGCAAGTGCGGGACAAAATGTGAAATTTTAGGCTCCCTATAACAAGAAATAATTTTTTTCTAATTTTGTTTGAAAAAATCTTACTTTGCGATATTGAAAACTGTGTGGAAAAGTAATACTTTCCGCACACTTGTAAAAGTTCAAAAACATAAATCTACTTTATTTGTAATATACCTTTAAAGTTAAATTAGTACAATTATTCCGAGTAAGTTCTTCTCTGCGACACGCACCGCTGATAACAATTGTCATGACAACCTGAAACAATGAAAAATCTTGTAAAATCAGCGAAATAGTAAAATTTTACTACCTTCATTTAAAAAACAGTGTCGGCTTCGGTATACGATCTCGGCCGAAGGCCTCTATCGTAAAATCTCGCCTTGAATGGAGAAATGTTAGTTTTCCTAACTTGTATCGAAAATATCTATTTTTTATATAATTAGTGCATTTTATTGACATGGGAAATGATCAGCTTTCCCAAAATATACACGAAATCTTCACCATGACTTACACCTCGTGGAGAGTAGTATTGGCATAGTTTTCGTATAGTGGCGTATTTTGAGGAGGGTAAAGGGTCAATTTCCCCCCCACCCACAAAAGGATGACTCGAATTGTATCCCTGAAGCCCCGAAGCTTTACAAAAAAAAGTCGAAGATCGGGTATTGTATAATAAATAATGTAAAATTATAAATCAATTAATACTTATATGTAATATATTCATTACTATTTTGTTTCTTTTTTTTTATATTTTTAATTTTTGGAATTTGTCAGTTAGGTATCTCTTTATTTGCTTTAACACTGACGCGCATGAACGGATTAACGAGATTCTAAAAAATTTCTAATTACATTTTGGTAGTTTAGAGCTTAAATTACAAACTTTGAAGATCATTCAAAATACACGTAAAAAAGGCCAAAAACTTAAAGTGTTTATTCGATAAAAAGCTTCGCCCATGGCCAGTTTTTATTTTAGACATATATATTTTTGAGCATAAATTGCCCTTGGAAGTGTCGGATCTACTTAAATAGTGAATTTTTGTGCTGCTTCTGCCATTAAAAGCATCCCTGGAGCGGCTACAGCTGGAAAATTATAGATCTACAAAGACGGGATCTTTGAGTAGCTCAAATAATCCAAAAATATTTCTGAAATTGCCAGAATTCAAAAATTACAGGTTTAGAAAGGTGGAATATTAACGAAATCCTTAGATAAATTTATAATAATATTTTGTTAGCGGTATAATGGCCAAGATGCAACTGTGAGCGGCACTGTCCACTAAATCAAGTACCGCAGTTATTTTATAAGCTATTCTCCGTTTTTTGAATGCATCCTGAATTCGAATAAACGTCGGCGAAGACGATAAGGACAGTGGACACTACTGTTGATCCAGTAGGTGTCCTCGATCTATTCTATCGGAGTCCTCCTCTTACCAACGAAGAAGGAATGGGTGCAAGCTCGGTACTTTGCGAATGGCCAAGATGACGATGGTTTATGAGGAGCAAAAGTATGACCTTTTATGGCGAGTCTGCCGAATTGACTTCAGTATAGCTGTTTAAAAATTATGCTGATTTTTCAACCAAAAACTAATTAAAAGGCTTAATTAATATTATTTTTACTGCTAGCAACGCGACGAGCGGCACTAAAGTATTTTTGTAAAACAATTTATTTCAGCAAAGGTAAAAAGCGGCCTATAGCTGGCATTATAGTGAAACAATTGCCGCGACAAGAAATGAAACTTCAAGTTAACAATTGAATGACAATTCGATTGAAAAAAACATGTTCCTGAAATATTAATCAAATATTTCTTCTTTTTTCGAGTTTTACTCGAAAGTAATGGGTTTCCTAAAAGCATTCCAGTGATTTTCAAGGAAATTTAAATTTATATAATATACATATTTACCTTTCCGTAAACTTTACACCGAAAGAAAATAATCAGACCGTTCACAATCGAATCGCAAATTAATAATCCAAAAATATTAAAAATAGTAAAATGGCATGCTTTATTTGGAACAAAAGTGACTTTTTGTAGCTCTCCCGTTCAAGAACTCGGCACAAAATGTTTTTCTGTACACCCTTGCAAAGTAATATACTATTTTGTTGTATGCTGCATCAAATGGAGTAAATTTCAAAAGACAGCGATTGGGGAAAGCGATTGACTTTGAACGCTCACTGCTAGAGCTCTATTAGAGCTAAGAGGTTGCTGTATGCGAGAATGTCTAATTTAAGCAAATTGTTTGAAATGAGCTGAAAAAAATTCCATCAATAAGTTACTGTCTTCCACACAATGAGCATTAAAAGAAAAAATTGAGATTTTTTACAAAATTAAAATTAAGCTACAAAAACAACGAGAAATAATTAAGCTTCATTAGCTTCTAGGTAAATTCGTCTGCGATGGTGATTAACCAAATCTTCGGCGACTTAAAAATAAATATACGCAACAGTCAAGTTGGAAAGACTATAAAAAGAACAGAAGAACTTGAAATGATTCGTTTAACAATTCAAATACAATAATATTCCGCTAATTAAAATCGACTCGTTAAGAATTATTGTGTTTATCTCCTGCAAACTCATTTTTCTTAATTGTCAAACAAAAGGCTTTATACGAAAATGATTAGTAAAATAATTATGTAGATAGTAATTAAACCAAATACAAATTTTAAGTGCTCTTCAAATTAAATTATGTTTGTAGTTGTTTTTAATAACATTAATAATTTAATTTGATTTGCTTTACGCAATTATCGCAATTGCAATTATATCGATCTGATACTGCTGAAAAGTATTATAATTATAAATTATCTACTGAGGGCAAAATACAATTTTATTCAATTCACTCTGATGAATGTACAAACAATAAAGCCTCTTTGGAATACACAGTTACATGTAAGTTATAAATAGTTCTAATTATTTAATATTACTTTGTGATTATTTTATATTAAAATTCATGAAAATGTATTTCCATTTTGTTACTTCCTGGGCTTGAGGATAACTGAATAATTTTCCGTAGATAAAAATTTGTTCACCTAAAATTTTGATGGCTTGTGGAAGAACATCCTCTATCGTTAGATACCAAACTGATTAATAATATCAACCGAGATAATGGCGGATACTATTCAGTTCAAGTTTCATATCGCCTCATCCTATTCGCCAAGGTTCAAGTTCTAATTCGAATAATTCTTCCGCCCTCAGCATCAGCTAGCTTTATACGACCACCAGGGCCATCGCACAAAGCAATGCAGGAAAACCTAATTGTGTAAGTTGCGAGACAGAAACAAATCAAAATCATTGAATTAAATATTGCGTTTTTTGGTTTATTCCAATTTTAGACTTTCCACCTACTTACATATAAATGAAAGGATCCAAATTTAGCCATTTTTATTATTTAATACAGAAATGGGTTGAACTTAATAAATTATTTGAGATTGCGCGATCATTTTGATATTTTTAGTTGTCAAATATAACAGATTGCGATATTAGCTAGGAAAATCTAAATTATCCGATAACTGCGATAAACTGAAAATTGTGCCAAGTTTTACAACACGCACGTAGGCAAGGTACGAATAAAATTTTAAAAAATTACACAGACCTACTACTTAAACGAAGTAAAGAAGGATTAATTTAGTAATAAAGTATCAGATTTAAGATTCACAAATGCAGATTGCATGTTGCAGATTTCCAGTTTAATTTTGATTTTACTCAAAAGATTATAAGTATCTAATAAATAACGCTTTTCATAACTAAGCATCCAATGATTTACGTAAACGTAATTTCATATTACATAAAACCAGTCCGACATTCAGAATTAATGTACAATAATTTAACTTATCAAGAATTTCTGCGATTGCAGCCTTACAATTACAATTTCCTTTGATAACGGTTTTTTTTCTACATATAAATATAAATAAATTTTTATTTAACGCTCGCTTTCACAATATTTTCCTAAATAATTCTCAGTTGAAAGAACTGAAGAAAAGCTCCGGTTTGTTTCGCATGGTATAAAATACATAAATCCATTAAAGGTTTTTTAAATCCCCAAAAAACTTGAAAATTACATTCCCACACTTTCAAGTTTTTTAATTATAAAATTGTTCACTGTTTATACACATACTTTTCACGAAACTAAAAACTTTTTAAAATATAAATTAGGAGACGTCAAAAAGCAGTCTTTGACCTTTTATCAGCAGCTTAAAGCTGAAAGGACGATTTAAAGCTTTAATCCCAACTTCACATACAAATAATAATCTAAAAAAAATGGTTTTGACTTTTATATTCTTACATCTAAAATACATAGATTATATTTATGTACTGGAAAAGTTGGTCGTTGAATGTTCATTCTCCAACTGAAATTACCAATTTGAAGACGACGTTGGAGAAGCTTGCGAAGCCGGAGAAACTATTATTTTCACAGACGTTTGAGATTCTTGCCAAGAGCCTGAAGAAGATGACGTAGTACTATCACCTCCCTCTTCAGAATTGCTTTGGTTGAAAACTGAGTCAGTTGATCTTCCAGTTACCCAGTGTTCGTACAAATCAGGCCTGTACCCAGTGGGTTCATCCCAAGCCTTCCGGCAATTGTCCATTATCCATTTTTCTTCGGCGGCAGTTGGAATTCTAATTTTGTGAGAAATAATGTACTTTTCAAATAATCCATTAAAAACAATTTACCTTATGATTTTTTCCGGTTTTATTGCCGATGTAACGCACTTGGTTGCAGGATTGTAGAAACCATCCCCGGTGTCGTAACATCCCTCCGGAATTTCTCTTGGTGGATCGTCGTTAGTTAATCGTGATCTACCAGCAGGTCTTAATCCGTCTTGAATGCTGGAGTAAAATCTTCTGTCGGGCATAACACAATACTTCCATGGTATACTGTATTCCAAACCATCGGCAAATCTAAACTTAAATGTTATCAGACGACCCTTAAACCATTCACCTTCCACTTTTTGACCCATGGGGAAGACCATCGAGCCCTCTCCATGAAACATCCCATCACGTAAATTTCCTTCGTATTCCACTTCTGTTGAAAATATTAAAATGTATCGTTTGCTTAAATGTACTGGTGTAGTTGAAGTTGCATATTTTTCAGTAACAATTTGATTTGTTGATAACTTAAAACTATGAGAGAATATTAGATAGACAATGTTGGCACCACAAACTCTGAGGAAATAGCTAATGCCGGTAGAATTCTGATTTCGCCTTTGTTACGTAACAAGATTGACTGGGAGGAAAAATTCCAGCGATGGTCAAAATGAAAGGTTTCTTACCATGAATGAATCCAAATTTTCCACGACCACTGAAACCTATACTATTCCATTCGCCCTCATAACTGCTTTGACAACAAAAATCAAATTTTGGCTTAAACTTTTTCTTCAATAAATGTTCACGAAGCAAGTTGCAGCGTACGGCGTCGGTCGAAGCTTTGCTGAACAGTACACCCTGCCAGCAGTAAGAAATTGTCTTGTTACGAAGAGAACTTTTGGCTACTTTTTTCATTATAAATTTTCAAATAATTGAAGAAGACAATAATTTCTCAAAACACAAAGATGAAGACTACCGCGAGTTTATTCCACTATAAAAGATAACTTTACTGGGCTTTACTGAATTATCCCATCGAATTTTAATTAAAAAACTTTGAAAACGACAGCATTATATTCTGTCAAATAAACAACTGAAAGACGGTTGTTATTTTCCTTAGTCTGCACGATAATGGAAATCAAATTAGTAATAAATAATTTCATAATATTACCATGAGTAAAGGCATATAATCCAAAACCATTCAGTCCAAGTGCATTCCATGCTCCCGTGTACGAGCTACCGGTGACAAAATTTCGTATAGGTTTTTCAACCTCTTGGAATTTATGGCAAGCCTTATCTCCTATGATTGTTTCTTTAAACCGCGTGATTTGCTGAATTTTACATTGCGATTCAATTTCGGCAATCTCTTTTTGCCAATCCGGTGATATGCTAACGGCTCTCGATAGACGCGAGCGATATTCGGCATTGATCATTCTGATTCAAAAGTTCGCGTTTAATGCTTAAAAAAAGGTCAGAAAAAAGTAAAAAAAACGGCTGTCAAAAAAAAGATAACGATGTTACTAAAAGAAACAGTCGCCAATCAAAACTTCATTTCCTATCGTGATCCTCAAAATATATTTAAATGGAGATGGTCTAACTTACTATGGGGGAAATAATATTCTCCAACTCCGTACATTCCAATTCCATTCCATTCGCCTTCGTATGAACTGCATGTACAAAACGTCGTGTCTGGAATCCAACATTTATTGAAACCGGGGTGTAAAAAACTTGCTTTGGCGGTAAATTTAGCACTATCGGAGTCGGAAATTGTGTCAGCTGAAATAAAAGCTCTACTCCAACTGAAGGAAGTGGATTTTGATCCATCAGGCTTAACTTGCAGAATAACATTTTCTCGCATACGATCAGCTTTGTGGCTCAATAAGTTGCTTTTCATTATGTGTTTAGACAAATATTTCAGTATAAATAATAAATAAATATAAAAATATAACTTTATCAGCAATATAATAAATAATATTACGTCTGGGTGACATAAGCACTTACTAACTTGATTGGAGTTGAACTTAAACTAAAAAAAATAGTCTATCACTCTATTGGTTTTTTGAGGTGGTAACTTACTTGACTTACTTACTCTCGCTTCTGCTACATTTCTGCTAGCTTACACGAACATCAGAGCAGCACACACATAAAAACCAAAGTATTAGCTGCAAACTTTATTTGGTGCTTTTTCTTGTAATATTTAAGGTAATTTTAGACTGGGTACTAATTACGATTTATTAAACTACAAGTTCAAAGTAGAATATATGAAGTAAATGTTGTAACTTACCACCAGGTTTTAACATTTTACCGCACAAAAAGGTAACAGAATTTAGTATTCTCTTTGTAAAATTACATAAACTGAAGGAAGCAAAACTTGTAATAGAAATGTCAAGGTTGTTTTGGAAGCTTCTTCTAAATTATCAACAACATTATACTTCTTTTGCAGGGGATTTCCATAAATGAATAAGCAGCACCGCAAAATAGAATTTTACCACTTGGTAATGTTTTCTTATTTTAATCGTAGTTAGGACATTCCAATTTCCTTTTATTGTTCTTTGTCATACTTTTCGTCAATCTTTTAATTCTTTTAGCGTAAAAAGCTTTTAGGAGTTTTCAATTATTTATTTTAATGTTTTTCACAAAGCTAGCACAAAGATTAGATTTTCAAATGCTTTGTGTGATTGTACGCAAAAACATGGAAAATCCAAAAATATTTATGTGGGCAGACCTTGGCACACATTTCGGTTTTTATTCTTTTTAATAAATTGCTTGAAAAGTTTTTTTAATTTGATTTTGCAGTGTGAAAGTAAAAGTTTTTGGACAGTATTTTTTCGAATTTACAAATCTTTTACTCAACTAGGTCAAGTTTTTCAGAACTTCAAACGACAGAAAAAATGTGCAAACTTACACCGGGTGTGGGGGTAAGTTGGAAAGGTAAATTTTAGTCAAAAAGTTTGAATTTTAAGTTATTTATAAAAATTATATACAGGGTTTAAGGGTATAATTTAAGAATTCAAGTACCTGAACCGAGTAAGTGGCATTTTTTTATTACATTAATTAACAGTAAAAGTATGAATTACTTTGTTTAGAGATATCTCATTGGGAGATACGGTGATAATCTGATTAGGTTTAACTCAATTACTCATCAAGGACTTCGATAATTTAAGATTAGTCGAAGTAATTAGGATATTTTAATCAATGTCACAACGTCAGAAAACACATTATCGTATAATTATTTTAAAATTAATTAGAATTTTTTTTAGAGGAGCATTGCATAATTTACAACAACATTGTATGTTAATAAACGGATGAACACCGTAAAGTTCTGTTTGGTATTTTACCTTATCAGCTTTAGCAGTGACGGGTAGTTGATCACGAATACTGATATGTATTAAAATACTAAATATTAAAATACATTGATGTTTATCAATTTATTGACACGTAATTTACAACATTAATATTGCCTAGCAATTTTCATTATTAATCCATTACAATACCTCCCTTACAAGTTTAAACGTTGTGGTGGTCGTGTATTTCTCTTCGGTCGCTCAACACTATCTTCTTTAATTCCATCAACTCTCTTATTCTCTTCACTTTCCTCGGCATCCACTACCGGAACATCCCTCCTCTCCACTTCTGCACCTCTCTCTGGTGATCGGTTTACTGCTTTTTCCAGAACATCCCCCTCGAACGACCGGTCGGCATCACCGCCACTAAGTGCCCCCTCTACCGGAATGGTCCGGTTCTCATTCTCCTGCCTTTCCAGGCATCTGCGGGTTTCCTCTCCCACTTCTGGACCCTTGAGCATTTGATTGGTGTGTCTTTTCCACACCATCTCCTCGTTTAACACTTTGCACAAATAGGTTTGTTCGCCTAACACCTCCTCCACCATACATTCTCTCCATAGTCTTTTATTTGGATTCCTGTAATCCCTGCAATAGACCACCTCTTGTTCTTGAAACTGCGTGTTCTGCTTCTTCCTACCCTTCTCTTCCGATATCTTTTCTCTCTGGCCTTTTAACAGATCCCATCGTGTTTTGGGTTTAAAATTAAATAATAATTGCGAAGGTGTCATTCCTGTTGTTGAGTGTTCTGCGTTACGGTAAGCAAACAAATAACGTTGCAACAACGTTTCCAACGTCACGCCTTTATTCTTTGGATCGCTTAGTGCTTTTCTTATTCCATTTTTTACAGATTTTACACAATTCTCAGCCGCTCCATTTGTTGCAGGATGGAAGGGGGGTGATGTAATGTGCTTTATTCCATTCATACTGCAAAACTCGCTAAAAATTTGTGACGTAAATTGTGGTCCGTTATCAGTTACGATGCTGTTTGGAATGCCAAATCTTGCGAAACACTCTCTAAATTTCTTCACCGTGGATTCTGCCTCCGTGCTATTCATTATGAATACTTCTGGCCATTTGGAATAAGCATCTGTGATCACCAGCATCATCTTCTGTGCAAATGGGCCTAAAAAATCTGCATGTACTCTTTCGTACGCTTTCCCCGCCTTACTCCATGGTTTTAGTGGTGCCTTCTGCGGTTCGGGTCTATTACATGCACAAACCTTACAACTATGTACATATTCTTCGATATCCTTATCCAATTTTGGCCACCAAAAGTATGATCGAGCTGTGGATTTCATTTTAGCCATTCCCATATGAGACCCATGAAGCTCTTCTAATAATTTGTTTTGGAATTTTGCTGGAACGATTACCCGATACCCCCACATTATCACTCCATCTTCAATGTATAACTCGTCTTTTCTTGACAAAAAAGGGGTTAGCAACTTATTGTTGGATGTGCTCGGAAATCCATATCTGATGAAATTCATGATCTGCCCGGTAACCGCATCCTTTCTCGTCTGCACCCTTAGTGCATTTAAATCTACGGCCATAGAACCTTCCACAAAATTCAGCTGGCAACATTCTTCTTGTTCCACATTCTCTACTAGTAAAGGCAATCTTGATAGGGCATCCGCGTGTACATTTTCTGTACCCTTTAAATACTTAATCGTATAATTGAAGTTCGCTAAAAACAAAGACCACCTTTGCATTCTTCCTGCTGCCATTTGAGGCAGTGTTTTGTCCTCTCCAAACAATGCTAACAGGGGCTTGTGATCGGTCACCAACTCAAATTTTCTTCCTGCCAAATACTGGTAAAACTTATTTACTCCCCAATAAATTGCTAAAGCCTCCTTATGGATCATTGAGTAATTTGACTCTGCCTTGGTCAATATTCGCGAAGCATAAGCTATCGGCCTTTCACTTCCATTATTTAAAACATGCATGAGCACTGCTCCAATACCCTTTAGTGAGGCATCACAAACTAATCTCACCTGTTTTTCCGGATCATAATGTATCAGAACTTCTGAAGACGCCAATTTCTCTTTAGCCAATTTCATCGATTCTTCCGTCTCCTTTGTCCACCGAAATGCAGTATTTTTCTTCACCAAGTCGTACAATGGTTTTAACAATTCTGATAACCTTGGAATAAATTTTGCATAATAGTTGCACATACCAACAAATGCCCTAACTTCTGTTATATTTTTTGGTCTTGGCGCCTCCGTGATTGCTTTTACCTTGGCCTCGTCCCTACTTAAACCTTCCTTTGATATTATATGTCCCAAATAACTTATTCGATCTTGGAAGAAAGCACACTTCTTATAATTCATCCTGAATCCCGCCTTTTGTAATCTTTCCAAAACCTGTTGTAGATTTTCCAAATGTTCTTCATCTGAACGACCCGTTATCACAATATCGTCTAAAAAATTTACTACTCCTTTTAACCCTAACAAAACTTTTTCAACTATACTTTGAAAGATGGAACAAGCAGGTTTTGTGCCATACGGTAACCTCTTAACCACGTAAATGCCTTTATGCGTGCTCCATGCAAGCATTCTACTGGTCTCTTCATCTACTGATAATTGGTTGTATGCATTTAAGAAGTCCAATTTCGAATACCTTTCACCTCCTTGTAGTGCCGCAAAAATGTCTTCTATTCGAGGTAATGGGTGGTTACAATCTTTTAGATGTTTATTTAATGTAATTTTGTAATTTGCGCACAGACGTAAGTCTTTCCCATTGGGTTTTAAAATCGGTACCAACGTTGTCCCCCAGTCTGCTGATTCCACTTTAACAATAATACCTTCCGCCTCCAACTTTTCTAATTCCGCTTCAACCTTACTTTTAAATGCATACGGGATAGGTCTGGGTTTGTGAAATATTGGTATTGTTTCTTCTATTAATTCCAACCGAATAGGGTTTCCATTATAAGTGCCCAATTCCGGCTTAAACAAATTTTCAAAATTTTTCAATAACGCTTGTAGCCTCTTATTTACATCTACAGATTTACTAGCATGCATTTGATTTATCTCTAATTTTTCTTGTAGGATGCTTGGATTAATCATCTTAAATTTTAATTTTGTGAATAAATCCCGCCCTAATAATAATCTGTTGCCTCCTCGAACAATCATTAATTCTGTCTTCACTACATTTCCATTTACCATCACGTCTACACTAATCGTGCCCAAAGCTGCTATTACCCCATTATTGTAAGTCTTTAATCGAACCATCGCAGGAGCCAATGGAACCTCTTCAAATCTTCCCAAGTACATGGCCTCTGGCATACATGAAACTCCGGCCCCCGTATCTACTTCAAACTTCACTCTTTGTCCATTTATCTTGCCTTCAATCCACATTGGTTCTACATAATTACAGTCAGAGACTCCTCGTTCCATGTTGAAAAGTTCTGGTCCATCTTCTAATTCCAACATATTGTTGTCTTGTTCTTTCTTTGAACACACCATCGCTAAATGACCCTTAACTTTACAAATTCTACACACATATTCTTTGTACTTGCACTTTGCAAAGGTATGGTTCCTCCTACCACAATGAATACATTGGATTTCATCTACCTTTGGCTTTCTGTCATTTGATAATCTTTGTTTGTTTGAATAACTGACAACTTTATTAATCATGGGAGTTTCTTGTCTGTTCGAGGCCTCCCTACTTGAAGCTATTTCTAACAACTGCTCCAAATTTTGCGTAGGTTTTTCTTCGCACAACCTATCCAATATGCGACCTGGCTTTAATCCTGTTACAAATTTATTTTTCACCCATTCCTCCAACATTGCCCCAAATTCGCATTCTTTAGCTACCTTTTTAACTCGAACAAACCAATCATGAACCCCTTCGCTTTCTTGTTCCAACCTTAGAAATTCAATCCGTTTACGAAATGCTGATACCTTTGGTGTAAATTGTCGGCCTAATAATGACGATAAACATTCCAGTGACTTCCTTTGTGGTAACTCGGGATCGCACAAATCTCGAAGTGTCGTATACGCTTCGGTCCCAATCAACGTTAACAACAATGGCACTCTTCTTGCCTCTGGAACCCCATTGACTTCGAAATACAGTTGGAGTCTTTCAAAATAAATTGACCAATCATCTCCCAACCTATACTCCTCCATTCGTCCCATGGTTCCCACCGCACCCATACTCTCCCCTTCATGCATCTTAACAAGTTCCTCTACTTGTACTTTATTTTTATTCTCGTCGCCAAATGATATGTATTAAAATACTAAATATTAAAATACATTGATGTTTATCAATTTATTGACACGTAATTTACAACATTAATATTGCCTAGCAATTTTCATTATTAATCCATTACAAATACCTTGAAGGCAACTTTCGTCGGGTTCCTGAGAGAACAGAAACATATACAAAAGAAGCTGCTGGATTGTCTTGGAGAATTTCATTTCGTCGTTCACTCATAAATTGTTTTTCACGAAAATGTATAAAAAGTTTTCCTTCTCTCCGGCGCAATTATGAATATTCGATTAGTCCAGCCGAATTACTTTCTTTAACAAAATAAGAAATTGATGTTTTTGTGTAAAAATTGATTCTTCCATAGTTATTGGAGCAGGTAGATAATTAATAACCCTCAAACGTAGAAGGTGAAATATTTAATATTATAATGAACCATGAACTAAATGCGTCTATCAAAGTAATGACTTCTAAATGTTAACACAAGTTAATAACTCAAGGGAGGATGGAACAATAGATTAATGGTACACATTCGAAAAACAACAGGAACCCACAAAAGGGAACAAGAAAGCTTTCTGGAAATTTCTTTATAATTGGAAAGGCTAATGATCCACATTATTGCTGAATCAGTGGATCAAAATTATTATTCTGATGTTTACGCTGTGGTTAGTTTTATTACAAACCGAGTGAATTCGAGCAAATATCTCAAAAGCGTATCATCTACCCAAAAAAACAATCTTGCTCAAACCATCATTTATGTATTTGCAATATATAAGGAAATCGTAATTGTATGTATGTTACATTTACCTACTCAATTTTCTTACTCGATGATGCAATTTCCTACTCACCTTTTAATAATAATTTTTTATTGTCTTAACGTAAATACATCAAATATTTAATGTTGCAATATCAATTTACAAAAATTCCATCGCCATCACTAATGTGCTAAAACAATTATAGCGTTACCTTAATTGATTAGCACAAAAGAAAAGCATTTCAAAATTAAAACGTTATTTTTTTTCCTAATGTTAAATTTTGCAAGACCGAACATTTTATCCTCGTGACGCCTAATTAAAATAAAATTTTATCAGCAAACAAGCGGTTTTTATTTTTGGTCTCATATAATTTTTCTTGAAAACTTTAATATTTACCCTAGCGAAAATATTATTTAGCAAACAAAATTGAAGATTTACCAACAAATATTTGATGATATAATTTTACGTACAAACAATCAAACTAAAGCGTTCAGACGACCCCATTTTCGTTTTTATCAAATGATGGTTTTTCTATCACGGTTCATTTCATATTGTTGCTCTAAGCTCAAGAGATAAATCGAAAAATTTAAGTTTTAACAATCAAAGTGTAAATTTTGAGAAAGTACTGAGCAATCTCATGAATACTTTGTTTGGATACAATATGACGTCACGACTTATTTAATCCTAGCTTACACTTAGCTAAAAAATAACAACTTGTAAATTTGGTCTTGCGGATTGTTTTGAAAATTAAATTTAATTAATCAATGCCCCACAACATAATCTTGACGGAATAATTTAATTTTAATTTATTCAATTTGCTGTAAAATCTGTTCGCACAATAAAACAATTTTACAATATAACATGATGTATTATACAATAAAATACAGTAATAGGTTTAACAATGTGAAATAAGAACACAATAATACATTTGATGTAAGTGCCAATAAAATAAAATACAATAAAATAAGTTAATGTCCCAGGGATTTCAGATGAAATTCTACTAAAACGCAGAAAAATATTATAAACCTGAAATTGCATTTAAATTATGTTTTTAAGGCACTACTGCAGCGCCAAACAAAAGAATAGCATGAGACAACTCGGCGCCTCAAACTTAGCGCCACCGACTTGGCGCAATAATGTTGTTTCTATATAAAAATAAAATCAAATAGAATTTATAATTTCAAATTGTAAAAACTAAAAATATTAATTGCGTAAATTTTTAATTTTAATGGAATATTGCTGAGTAACCGCACTTCTCTTAACACCCAGGCCAGACTTCTTCCTTTATTTTAGTTTCTAAAAGCTTATGTAAGGAATATCTTACGTATATAAAAAATGTTTGAAGGTTTTATGTTATTGGGCAACGCAACGTCTCACTTTATTAAAAAAAAATGATACCTTTTTCACTTCTTAATCGCATCTGCAAATCCCAACGGTGAAACTTTTTTAACCTTCATTAACATACTCTCCTGACAGTATCTGTCAAGTTTCGTTAACAAGTTTATCCAACTTGATAGAAACTTTGTGATTAGTGTAGTCTTAACCTCCACTCGATAGCATAAAAAATTAAAAATAAGTTCTGCTGCTTGTCCAAATATAATATCGAAAAAAATTGGAACAAAAATTAAAGCTAAGTCTGACAAAATTAATTTTCTAGGCTACATGTAGAAATTCATTTTTTACAACTGCGTACAACTTTATTAATTATTGTTTCAGGTTTGTTTCTGGTGGTGGTTCCTTTGATGTTCCTCGTCTTAATTTCTATTCAAATTTTACAAATTTGTAGTCGTTTTTAAGAAAAACACTTATTTCTACCTACGCACGTCTTAAATATTAATGAGTCAACAACAACAGCAGGAAGATTTCCTTTATTTTCATTTTCGACGAACCGAGTTTCCACTTTTGCATTTTTACTTTTTCTTTCTTTTAAAAAAAAATTACACGTTTAGATAGGGAAGCTGGGAATGAAGAAAACAGCTGTTAGCCAGCCAACGACAATTTAATAGCTAAAAATGTTTATGTGGTAGTTATCATAATCCACATCCAGAAGACGCATCTGCTTCGGCTATTTATTCTTTACTCTTCAGGTATTTTTTAATTCACGCTTTCGTTGATATAATTCAAAAATACTATTCATACATATTGCTGAAACCGACCAACTGACTACCTTCTTGAAATAATTGTGCACCATATGTCCAACTGATGGTTTGTTTGAACTTTTCCCAATGAATACCGGCTATATTTAATTTTTACTTTTGCAAATTATTTATACTAGAATAGGTAATAATTGATTTCGTTTTCAATTTGTTATATTAAAATTTAAATTAAACTTTTTATTATAATTTCAGACCATGAAAACTTATTTTCGCTTTGCAGTTGCTGCTGAAAGAAAAATTATTAACCTTTCTTAGAGGATGCAAAACAAATTCTGTACAACAGGTAATTTTTTTAATTTATAAAATATTAATATAAATTATATTAATAATTCATAAAATATTGATACTTTTTCTATATGTATCTTAAGTGAGAAAAAATTTACGAGAAGAGAAATTTAAGAAAAGCTCAGGAAATACCAGTAAATCTTAGGAAATTCAAAGATATTTTAAGAAGTTCAAGTATAAATCTTAGGATATGAGGAATCCGAGGAAATGTAGAAAACTCCAGGAAACTTTAGAAAATCTATGGAAATCCAAGCAGCAATATACCAAGTAGTGATCAGCAGATGCCAAAAGATCAACAACGCCACCATGAAGAAGTATTCCATTCTGGTCAATACAAATTCAAAAGAATCTCCCTCGAGCGCGTCAGAGAAGGCGATGGAATAAGGGGTTTAATTTTTTTATAACCCAAAATGATCAACTCACTGCCACGCAAAGGGGTCGTTCATAAATTACATCACGTAATTTTAAGCATTATTCTACCCCCTCCAAAAAAATCATATCTTAGTCTTAGATTTAGGAAATGTAGAAAATCTTAGAAAACCAGATATCCCAGGTTGTGCGGCCTAATTAATATAGAAAATCTAAGAAATTTGAGAAAATCTTAAGAAATCCGAGGTAAACTTAGGAAATGAGTTATCCGAGAAAATGTAGAAAATCTTAAAACAATTTACGACGAATTCGATAGTAATAGTAGAAAATTTTAGGAAATCTTAGGAAAACCAAATAAATCTTGCAAAATTTAATGAACTACTAGGAAATCCTAGGAAATCGAAAGTAATTCTGTGAAATTCTAGAAAATCTGAGAATATCTCGATAAATTTCAGGCAATCTGAGGAATTCTAGGAAATCTTAGAAAAACTAGGGAAATTCAAGGAAATCTTAGGAAATCCTACTAAATCCAAGAAAATATTAAAAAATCGTAGTTTAGTTAATCTTTCAAAATGAAATATCCGAGAGAATGAAGAAATTCTTAGAATTTCCTGTGAACTTTCGAAGATTTTTTTGGATTTTCTACGTTTTCTTGGATATCTCATTTCGTAAGATTACCTAAGATTTTTTAATATTTTCTTGAATTTCGTAGGATTTCCTTTGATTTCGTTAGATTTTCCAAGATTTTAGGAAAGCTATAAGAATGCCTAGAAAATATTATTAAGTCACAGAAAATATTAAGCAGTCCAAGAAAATTTCAGAAAACGAAAAAACCGAGAAACTGTAGAAAATCTAAAACAATTCTTCGATATCCAAAGAAATATTAGGAATATGAGAAAACATAACTTCGAAAAAAATTTAATAGCGTAGTAAATCCAGAGAAATCCAAAGATATATTAGGAAATATCAGGAAATCTGAGGAGATTCTTAAAAAATTCTTTGTAATTATTTCGAAATCCAGAAAATATTAGGAAATCCGAAAAACATTTATAAAATAAGAAAATGTAGAAAATACTAGAAAATCTTGAGAAATCTCAGGAAATGTTTGGAAATTCTAAGAAATCTTAATAAACGCAAAAAAAATTAAGTAATACAGGAAATCTAAGAAAATCCTGCAATATCCAAAGAAATGTTAGAAAATTCGAAGAAATGAGAAATTCGACGAAATTTTTAAAATACTAGAAAATATTAGGAAATTCACGGAAATCTTAAGAAAATCTTGAAAAATTTAGGAAATCTTGTTAAATTTTGAAAGGATAACTTTTTCGCCTTTTCAACTTTTTTAAATGGAAATATTAAGGCAGTGCAGGAGGAAATCAGGGGAAATTTTTTTAAATCTTCAAAAGGAAATCTAGTGTACAAAAATTTGTGGTGTGGCTCACCTCCACTATTTTGTTTACCTTTGATAACGGACCTTTTTAACCCTTATGGGGCCATACCTAGTACCCGGGTACTATTTTGACTTTAAAACATCATAACTTTTTTCCTGTAAAGCCAATTTTTTTGAGATTCGGCGACATCTCTACATAAAAGGTTCTCTACACGCAAAAAATTATAAAAAAAAATATGATAATATTAAGTGAAGTTTTTTGGAGATTTTCTAAAACTATACCTAATCCAGCCGTACGTAGTACCTGGGTACTAAATTACTTTTCTATGGCATATGTAAATAAAAAAGAATATCTCCATTAATTCAAAATTGTTTTAGTATTCATTGATAACAATTTAACATATAACATGTTTCACATTTAACTTGAAATTAACTTTAGAACATATTATAGGAAATTGAAATTAAAATAAAGCATGCTATGTTCAACACATGCTTGTGTTGCATGAAAACAAATTGTTTCCGGTGTAACCGTGAATTTTTACCCCCGTGAAATTTTACCCCGGGGTAAAATGTTACTAGGGATATTTTACCCCCGGTAAAATTTCACTAGGGATATTTTACCCCAACGGTGTAAAATTTCTAGGGGTAAAAATTCACGTTGACACCGGGATATTGGTATGCGATACGCATACAGGTATCTGGCATTTTTGGCAATATTTTTCTGGTCTTCCGTGGCCTTTTTGGAACGTTTAATGGGCTTTAAGAGCAATATCCCGTTATTTTTATGCGGCCAGTAATGTCCCGTTTCTGGTTTGACGTTGATTGTGAAAGTGGTGAGTTGATTGGTCACTAATTGTGATAATGCTGGATTATGTCTTAATCCATGTTCCCCCTTATAAATTCTTTCATCTGCAATAGGTTTCGTGCCGCAACAGATCAAAACTTAAATTTAAAATTTGGAATATTTTCGCTGCTATGTTGGCCATGCAAATTGAACATTTTGAAGCTGTTTTTTTGTCATAAAAAAATCGATTTATAGCAAAACTTTATAAACATTTTTTGTTGAAAATTGCATTGCCTTAAATTTTTGTTTATATATAGATTTTAATTTCGTCGTGACGTTTCTGTTTTATAGCGACTTATACAAAACTCTGTAAAATACAAAAAATATTGTCATTTATATCTCGGAAACGGTGTGACAAAATTGAAAAATGTATAATATAAAAAAAAATGTAGAGAATCAAATTTACAAGAAAAAATACCTATGGATTTTTTATTTTGTTCAACTGTTCTCGAGATATAGTAGATGACAATATTTTTTGTATTTTACAGAGTCTTGTTTACGTCGCTATAAAACAGAAACGGGCGACAAAATAAAAAAATGTATATAAATAAAATTGAAGGTAATGAAATTTGCAACAAAAAATGTTTATAAACTTTTGCTCTAAAACCTTTTTTATATGACAAAAAAGGCTTCAAAATGTTAAACTTGCCTTGCCTACATAGGGGGCATGATTTACGCTGTGAGTCACTGTACATACGCACACAGACATTTTTCAAAAATAGTAAAAATTGTTTCAGGGGACGTCGAAACATAAAGATTTTATAAAAAATATGGGGTGTTCAAATTTCTCAGATAACAAGACTTTCCTTACTAAGGAGTTCGGAAAGTAAAAACACTACTGTATTCGAGGAAGTAAAAACTACTAATTGACTTTATTTAAAAATTTTGCTACTGTGGCATAAAATTCATAATACGTAAATATAACTCGACATAATAATAATTGTAATTAAAAACGCCTACGTGAATATTAAAAATCTGTTTAAAATGTAATCCTCACATGAATTACATGTATTATTATGGTAGTACCCGGGTACTACGTATGGCAGATATAAGGTGTAAATTTGTATGGCCCCATAAGGGTTAATCCGATTTCCACAAGTAAACCTAAAATTACTTTATAATTTATTCAACCTATATTTTAAATTTTACTTATATTATGTTCTTCTGCAACTTAACTACAATTAGATTTCTTCGGCTTTGCCTGCTCCAGTTTTCTTGTACACAACACTTTTTTTAATATTTATAATTTGTGTTAAAATTCTATTAAAATAATAGGATATCCAATACACCATTAGTGGAGAGTATAGTTTGAAAATGCGTTTATGCTTCTTATAATATTCAAATTTTCAATTCACTTTCATATTAATTTGCTAATTTAATTTACATAGTTCACATATTTAATAAAAGTGGTATATTATTAATAAACAACATTTTTTTTAATAATGTAAAGATAAAAATTTCCAAAATTATGGATGATAGCCCGATAAGCAAATCATGTTTTTTATAAAATTAATAGGATGAACATTCCAATAAATTTTTGTGATTTAAATAAAAAATATCCGGAGTCTTCGAAAATCGTTTGCGGCGATCGAGCAATATGTTATGTAAAAATATTTTCATTCAATATTTCATCAATGCAATTTTAAAATCATCGACACTAACTTGCTCTAGAAACACGCGAATAAAGAGAATTGTTCCATAAAACATGTGAAAAATGTCAAGTTACATGAACGTCCCAGTTAAATATAATAAAATTTCTTCCTGTGTTTAGAAAAATTTGAATAAATTAAATTCAAAATTATTATAATTACTAAATTGTGTTATGAGTTGATAATAGCAAACTCCCTATTTAAACTATGTGAAATTTGAACAAAAGAAGTTTTTTGGTTGTGGGGGAAGCCCAATAGCAAATCAAACGGTTTGGCGATAAGAATGGATCGAACAACACAATATCGAATTTACCTTTGACTTTTAAATATTGGGATAATTTGATTTTGTCGTTTTATGGTCAGGTTTTATTGTAGTAAAATATTTGAGTTGTAACTTCATATGGATTATAGAAAAACCGACATAAGTAATCTTCCGTTACCCGGTGACCCGGTCGCTATATATCTATGGAATAGCTTAAGAAGTTGTCAGTGTACGTACGGTGGTAATCTAAAGAACTTGGTGCGTGCAATAAAACACTAGTGAGAGTGTGTTATAATTTATGTTATCACCTTGGACGTAAAATATCTTCACAAATCCACGAGTTTTTCTAAAATAATGGTAAGTCGTTGGGAAATTTTTGAAAAAAAATATTTTTTTTTATTTGGTTAAAACTGAAAATTATCGCTGAAGTAGATAATTTTTTAATTGTTTTAATAATTAAATGGTAATCGATATTTTCAAAATTCAAAATTGGGCACGCCCCTGGTTTTGAAAATTACCTTACTACTATTACTACACGCACTGCTGTTGACCTTACGGCCCCTAATCAAAACCTGCCACTAATTCAATCAATGGGGGTTTAAAACGCATTAATCTTCCAATTTAGTTAATTCTTTAGCATTTAAGTTTTTTGAAGTTGAATGAACCTCCACCAAAATTGATTAACGACATGAAAGAACAGCCTTCGCCGGCTTTAAAAGAAAAAATAGTTTAATCTTTTTATTATTGAACTTGGAAGGGTTTATAAATTAAAGCTTCAAGTTCATTATCAGACTTTTGAACTTTTCGTCCTGGCACAAGAAGTGTTTAAATTATCTTCAACGATCCTGGCCACTTTGATTTAAGTGTTTGTTCGCTGGATGTAACGGAATTTTCAAATTTAAATTAATAAAATTTCTTAATGTGCATTAACATATTATGAGATAAAAAGGATCGTCTCGTTAATATTTCAATTTTTTAATTAATTTCTTTTACGTATTGGTGAAGGTCTTTCTATTGTATTTTTATTATTATAATTAATTGAAGATTATTAACGTTTAGCCTTCGGCTTCCTTCACAGTTACGTCCTTCCATGTTGGGCGGTGGTGTCTTCTTCGAGAAATTCAATTGTGTTAGAGAAAATTTTGTCATAAAACCGAAAAAAGTTGTAAAAATTGCGTTATCCTGAAAGAGTATACCTCGCTGGCGTAGTCGTGTTGGTTCAAATTTTTAAATAAGTTTTTCTGCAAGTCGAAAATGGGTCACTTAACAATAAAATGAAGGTTTATGTAACTTGACGATATAAGTATCGTATGAAATCCGGTATATATTATTAATTAGTATCTTCATATTCCCATCCTAAGACAAACAACGGTAATCACTTGGGCGTTTGTTAATTCAACTACTTTTACATAATCGTTTCATTATACGTGGTGTAACGAAGACTTTTACTTTGATGCTAGGAGTTTAGGATGTTTAAATTGAATTCCACTTCCGAGTTCCTACCATCATTATTATTATATGGATATTTATAAATTACCCTTTCACCTCTGTCACTGCAGCAAAGGTTACTTACCAATCGTCTTGAGAATACTTTCTTCAATTTATTATTTTTACTCCCAAGATAAGCAAAAGTAATGGAAATTGTACAAGTGAAAGTAATTATTTTTTTTTAAGCAAAATAAATCAATTTGATGATTTTTCTCCTCAGATATCGTCAGGATATAACAGTTAATAATAAGATGATGCTAAGTGGTTAAGTAATACTTAACTGTTTTAGTAACAGTTTCGATTTAATCGTCTGAAGAACAAATTCGTACACTCTGGACCAATTGTACTAAAATTACCAAGTTCTAATTATCAATTTTATGCTAAGACAGGATACCTTAATTTCTTCAATTGGATTTAGAGCAATTTACAGTAAAATTTAAGTCACTTACGAATTGTAAATTTCAATTTAATTGGAAGATCTTTTCCGTTTTAGAAAAAAACAACGGAATGCAGTTTCTAATAAAAATGACAATGAACTTTCCAAATCGAGTCGGATTTTCAGGACCACTTACATAATATTAACTCTCGGATGCAACTACGTTGGCAAATTTAAATGTAATTGGACTGTTTACATTTTCTTTACTGAATAGAACAGCGGTGTTCCATAATTGCATTCTGCTTTATTAAGCCCTGAAAATTTGAAAGTACAAATATCCCAAATCGGCTTTTTTCGACAAAATTTTAAAACGAAATGAAAATGCCGTCTATTTTAATTCTAAACCTATCAAAATGTCAATTATTTGTAAATTGGCTTTGTGGACATTATGGAACGTTCGATAAGTGAACAGTGAGCATCTTTCCATTCCAAATACAAAACATGCAAAAATTTTCTACCATTGTAATCAAAGTTTTATATATATTTTTTATTTTTTGAAAAGCTCATAAATCTTCTGGTTTATTTGACCTTCTATAAAATTCAAGAACCCTTCCGTTGTGCGGACGACCGCACTTTCAATAAAAATATGCACTCTCATCAAACCGCAAACTTGAGATCAAGAGGATACAGTACTACCAGATCTAATCATCCAATTTTTTCTAGTATGATAATAATTGCCATATTTAAAGGCACTTGACTAATTTCTATTGATCAAATGCATACTTAACACGCACTGAGTGCGTACTCAAATTCTGAAATTTTCAATGTCGTTTGGTTAGAACCCCAATCTCAGTAATTTGTTCAAATTATTATGCAGTGAATTTAAAACTAAAATAAAATACATCAGCTATGTTGTTATAGAGCGGGAGGTCTGGGAGTATGAAATTTCTAGACCATTAAAACGGTAATCTTATTTGCAAAAACCCCCGATCTGTAATAGTTTAAACTGCAAACAACTACAAAAAAAAATACTGGGATATTTAAATTAATATTATTTTTTATTCCGTCCTCAATGGACGGCTTTAAAGTGGCACTACTGCGCCGCCCGTGTTTTTTGACGCTTTTTTAAAAAACAAGTTAATTTAAAAATACATAGTTTTTTATAATAATATATAGTACTAGTATTTTAACACTTCAAAATTTTTATTTGATAATTTTTGACATAATTTTTCAAAATTTTCAGTTAAATTTCCAAAAAGTAAACAATAGAAATAAGGAATTTTTTGTTTGTAACATCAAAATTTAAAATGTTAAATGTTAATATTATGTTTATAAAACAAATTAAGATTCTTTATAAACAATAGAACAACGACATTGGCGCACGAATTTTGATATAATTTGAAACCGGTAAAACGTTTGACAAAATATTACATTGTTGCAGGGTTTTTAATGAAAGGCTACGGCAGAATATGTATTGAAAGTACTATTAGCTTAATTTTTATTGCGAGCAGTGGTGTACTTAGAGAGGGGCAAAGGAACAATTGCCCCCCCCCCCCAAGGATGGTCCGGATTGTATCCATGAAGGCGTCCGTGATAAAAATAATGTTTACCATGAAGTTTTAAAGAAGTTTAAATTATTTTCCGTTAGCAGCGTTAGCTAATTACAATAGGATTAATAACAATTTTTATATTTCAAACGTCAGTTTTGACGGTATTATCGGTTTACAACTGACGCGCATGAATGGATTAACGAGAATCCAAAAAATACTTTTATTTCCCCCTCCCCCCATAAGTATTATTTAAATATTGGGGGTGAGAGCATAAATTACTAATATAATAGACATAAAATTTTAAGAATTATTAAAAATTTTTGTTAGAAAAGAACCAAAAGTCGTAAAACTGTAATTCGAATGTTGTATTGGCTGCTTCCATAAGTTTAATTCCGTTCATCTAGTAAATCTCTATATTCTTTTACTTCTATCTTTGGTTTCGCCATCAGGTAAATGCGGTTATTTATAAATTTTTCAATTTTATTGCTCCTAGGAACTCGCATCTTTTTTTATATTCAAATTTCTTACCCGTTTTATTTCTTCTAGCATCCAATTTATTTATAATTCATCAATCAATCCCATTTCTTTATGAATTATCCAATTTTTTATTTAATAAACTTGGCAGACCATTTACACAGATCCACTCTCCACGAGCAGGGCTGATAAAAACCCTCGATTCACGTTTGGTTTTTCGCAAGTTCGCAGTTCCAAACTACCAATCTTTAATTTACAAATTTTTAACAAACACGGGGCGCTTACAAATTAACAAATATTAAAATAAATAAAATCAATTCTGAACATTACTGTGAGGAAATAGCTCTATCAGATTCCACAGCAGTTTTTCAACGAAATTTTAGGAAATCTGAGGAAATGTAGCAAATCTTAGAAAATTGTAGAATCTTAAGAAAACTTACTGAAAAAAATAGCCGATGAACAAAATACACTATATTGATGAATAATTCATAGTTTTCATGAAAAAATTCATTGTATTTGCGAATTTGTTCATCAATATGATTATTTTTGTTCATCGACGCAAAACTAATGAATAAATAGAAAAATCCTGTTCCGAAAGATAAAATCAATCACAGAACGAACTTTACGCTTTTCAAACCGGGGGGTCTGGGGGGTATGGAATACCCTCCAGTTACTCCGCTAATTATGTTTAATAGAAAAACACTTGTGCCCAAACTGGGAGATGCAGCTTTTTGATTCTTCTTAATTATTCATTGCCATGTTTTAACTAACCGCCACTTATTACATTTCATAATGTTTTCAGTCTTTTGATTTCGAGATCGGCGGTTACATTCCTTGGCTTACTTTCGCTGTCTTCTGTGCTTGATTATATTATGATTTGTTGCATTGCTTCTTATATTAATCCCAGTTAGTTACGTGTACTTCATGACGAAATAGGTAATAATTAAGAAAGATGACCATTGCAACCAAGAACCTATTGGTACTACGTAAGATCATCGACATGAGGCCTGACATCCTGTGCAGACCACAGACGTGGCACAATTTGCTTTCTGCAGATCTTAAAATTTGAATTTTTTCAAGATTTTGTCCTTAGAGTTATCGAAGTAATCGTTAGCAGTATGTAATTAACCACGCTAATTAAAAGCCAATTTGCCATCGTGTAAAGTTAAGATAATCATGTACTGCAATAACATTTGCATGTAAATGCACAATTGATTACATTGTAAATTAAATTAGACACAAAAGCAGTAGGTACATTTGGTAAAAAGTAACGGGAACAAGCAACCAGAAAAACCACTTTTCAATAATTTGTATTTGGAATTTCTTGGAACTAGGTAAAAAAATTTAGTTTAATTATAATTTAGTGGTTATTAATTAAAAACGATCTTTAAAGGTGACTTTGTGTAAGTAGTGTATTTTTGGATTACATCACACGGTAAAGTGGTTGAGAAAATTAACTTGGGTGAAGCGAACCATAACGAGTTGAAAAGATCTTAAATACTAAATAAGCATCCAAAGTACATTGACTTGACTTTTCGTTATTTTACACTTCCCATATTTTCAAAATTGATGTGTGATCAAACATTCATTAGCAAATTAAAATCGTATTGCATTTTGCTGTGCAAAAATTAAACTCTTCTTTCCGGTGGAAGAATAAAATAATCAAATTACAAAAAGGTTAGCTAATAATTTATGAGGTGAAGTTGTTACACTTCACTTGATTGAAAAAACAATATTTTAAACAAATTTAAATAATTTAGCATTCGGTTGTATAGGTCGCCTTCATTTAACAACAAACAAATTAGGAAATCAGAGGAAGTGGTCCATTAACTTAGTTTAAAACTCATAAAGCGATTATTGGTTAACCTTATGGGAATTAAAAATCTTCTTCCGAATAATTAACTTTTACGTAATAAGAAGACAAATTTATTGTTATGAGGTTAATTAAGACAAGAATTTCACATGCAATCAAATTTGGAATTTCAACGAAAATGTAACAGGACACATCGGAAGTAACTTACGTATTGAAAAAAGTTCCATAAAAATATTTCGAATTGAGGAAATCCACATAATAAACCTGAGCGTTAATTACTTTCTGCTTAATTTGCACGAAGAGAACAATAAGTTTTATCTTTCTTGCGTTCTATAAAAAAAACGTAAAAGTAGGTTTTTACTGCATTTTAAATTTTCCTCCACGGAATGTGATATTTCACAATTACGTTACTTTTAATATTTCTCATATAGGTGACATAACAAAGTAATTAATTTATGTCCCATCGCTAAGATGTTATTTAAGCCCTATTCACCCTTCGGGAGAACGATAATGAACTTAACATTATGAATCAGGGTCGGGTTAAGAAATCGTGTGCCCTTGTTCCATTTCCATTTAAATATAACCCATTAACAAATCTAATTAAATTACAGCCACTGACGTATGCTATAATTATCATTTAACTCCTTTGTTTTATTTGCAGAAAAAAATTTCAATAAAATACAATTTGAATTGGGGTGGATTTAAATACGCATTCTTAAATTATAGCAATTAAACAGGAAAAGTTGGAATTTACAAAATAAATTAATGGTAATTTTACTTTTCTGATAAATAATATTTAACCTTCTTCTTGAGTTTCTTTCTATTTTAGCTAATTATTTTAGTAATACATATTTGCAATTCGCTATGCATTTTTAATGAAAAAGTCTTCGACTTCATCGAGCATGAGAACATTTTGACTAAATTATACACATGCATGCATCAAGATAACAGATGACAAATGAGCGCCGCACTGAGCGGCTGCTGCAACAGTAACAGCTTGAAAACCCAAAACGTAACATAAGATTACCCATTATCTTCCATGTTAATGAACTCATTTTGTTTGGAAAAGCTTCAAAACTGTTTGTTTTATTGTTGATGATTATCAACGCATTAAACCATTGCATGGTTTTTATAGCTGAAAAAGTTAAAAGAATGCGACAAACATTAACATTTTTGTGGCAGTTCAAGTTTACCAGGTCGCATGTTCAGAAATATGCATTTTTGCATAGCATGCAATTTGTGCTTTACATTTAATTGTCATGTACAGATACATAAAATTGGAAGCACGTAAATAAATAAAATGAACGTGATTGTATAAGCGCAGTCGTAATCTGAATGCAGACATTGTATGCGCTCGTCCAACATAGATTCACTACGATTACTGTTAACGAATGAAAGAAAACTCAATGAAAATGGAATTTAGTTCATTTTTTGTAATTTTATTCAAAAATCAATAATATAAAAAAAATTCCTTGATTGGGTATTCTTGCTGCGTTGTGGCCCAATTTCAATTGTGCTGTTGAGCTTTTCAATATTTTTTCCATTGAGTTGATCAACAATAAAACAAGGTTACAGGCACATTCCCCAATTTACATAGCTTAAACTGAGAGCTTTAGTGTTCTGCAGTGAACAGAAGAGAAGAAGAATGCGACTTCAAAGAGTTTGATCAAAATCTTGTTGCCTCAGATTTCCCTGGAATTCCTTCTAAAAATGTCCTCATATTTTCCTTCGCTCCACTCCTCGTCTAAAGTCAATTATGCAAATAAAATTGTATAATGCAACTTACCTCACAGTTTTACTGTTTATTGTTATAGTTAATTTTCAGAACACCGAGAATATCATTTTCATTGTAAATTAATCCAATTGTAAGCAAAGTATTTTACCTAAAAAAACTGTAGCCAGCTGGCAGCGATCCTGGATGCAAAGTGCTAATAAATTTAAACTCCAGAATCCTGTTACACCATCCTGTTGTCTACTTATCTTTTTAAACCTATACGTTTTAGCATTTAATCTTTGCTTTTCATTATCTTTGAAAATAAGCCGCATTAGACAAATACCCAGACATGTAATTTCTCGTTGATGTTCTCCATTTTCATTTAAAAAAAATTGTATTTGCTGTTGTCGCTATTACATCGTCAAGTTTCTAGTGCTGTTACAAACGAGAGTGTTTGGTAAGGTGCAGACAATCAGAGACCTTTTTCACATTATGCCGCTGCTAGAACAAAAATGCCAAATATCAGTGGCGGCTGGTACGAGAAGAAAAGTGAACGATCATCTATCAGAACTTTTCCTTAATACAATTTATTTTGTGAAAGGTTCCTGATGAACAAAATCAATCGCAGAACAAGTACACAAGCCTTAAGTATTTCAAACTGGGGCGTCTGGGGGGTATGGAATACCCTCCAGTTATCTCACGAATTGTGTTTAAAAGTAACTCAGTTCATGAAGTAAAGTGAAAAGTTGAAAGGTATTTCATACCTCCCAGGTCTCCCAGTTTGAAAAGTTAAAGGTTTGTGTACATTTTCAGTGATTTATTTTATTAAACAGAACCTTTTCACTATTTTGTGTTGAAAAATAGCCAAACAATTTTGAAGTTAAAGCCTTTTTTGTGGCTACCAACTTCCCCCCCACTCTCCCCCCGCTTAATGTGAATTTTATCTGTATTAATTGATATAAAAGTGCAAGGGGTAAATATCCAGGTAAATTTGTGTACACCAGACCCCGAATTCCAAAGACTTCCAATGAATTTCAAGAAATTTCAGAATATTTCCAGATATATCCAAGGAATTCTAATTTGAGAGATTTCTAAAAATTCTAATGATTTCCTGAGAATTCTAGTGATTTTGAAGGAATTCCAGCGATTTTCAAAGAATACAGAAATTTCTAAGGAATTACAGAAATTTCCAAGAAATTCTAGATATTTCCAAAAAATTCTAATTTGAGATATTTCCAAAAATTCTAATGATTTCCTGAGAATTCTAGTGATTTTGAAGGACTTTCAGTGATTTTCAAAGAATACGGTGATTTCTAAGGAATTTCAGAAATTTCCAAGAAATTCTAAATATTTCCAAAAGATTCTAATTTGAGATATTTCCAAAAATTCTAATGATTTCCTAATTCTAGTGATTTTCAAGGAATTCCACTGATTTTCAAAGAATACAGAAATTTCTAAGGAATTTTAGAAATTTCCAAAGAATTCTAGACATTTACAGAAAATTCTAATTTGAGAGATTTTCAAAAATTCTAATGATTTCCTAAGAATTCTACTGATTTTCAAGGAATTCCAGTGATTTTCAAAGAATACAGAAAAAAAATTTACAGAATTACAGAAATTTCCAAGAAATTCTAGATATTTCCAAACAATTCTAATTTGAGAGATTTCCAAAAATTCTAATGATTTCCTAAGAATTCTAGTGATTTTCAAGAAATTCCAATGATTTTCAAAAAATTCCAATAATTGCCAAGGAATTCTAGATATTTCCAAGCAATTCTAATTTGAGAAATTTCTAAAAATTCTAATGATTTCCTAAGAATTCTAGTGATTTTTAATAAATTCCAGTGATTTTCAAAGAATTCTAATTTGAGAGATTTCCAAATATTTCAATGATTTCTTAAGAATATTAGTGATTTCCAAGGAATTCCACTGATTTTTTCAATGATGTTTTCAGCGAGAACGTGGGCCCAGAGACCAGTTCGCCTCAGCTGTTTGTGATTTTGTTAAATCTGTTGTTTAAAAAAACAGTCAATAGAATAATCGCATTACGTTTTTTGGTCCTTTTCACCCAAATTTTTGGATGATTTGTAAATTTTAATGTTTGTATTTGTAATTTATGCCTTACTTAGTTGTAAATGCTTTAGGAATTGATTAAATTCTAAAAGAAAAAAGTAGCTTGCCTTCCCACGACCGTAGCCGCAAGTAGCAAATATAGATCCAAATTCTAGCCTTTACCCTTTCGAATGCAAAAAATCAACCCAAAATAAACACCATAAGCTAAGTTGAACATTTTTTGTAACGTCAACAACATTTGCAGCCAGAAGATATCTTGCAGCATTTAATTACAAGATGAGTAAATGTTGATTATAATTTGAATAATTTAAATAAAACTGAACTCGCTTGACAAGATCCTAAGTCTCGCATTATTCGAAATATGTTAATTGGAATTTTTAAGTAACAAAAACACGTAATTTTACTATCAACAACCTGTTGCAAAGTTTCTTGCATGCTTAAGTCAATAATTTCTGTTTTGACTGATGCTGTCCTAACGTAAAAATCTCGTTTTAAATGAAATTTTTTACATTTTTCTCGTTTGCCAAAATATGAAAACGAAATGATTGGTTGAATTTATGGAAGCATAAAAATTTAAAACTTCAAAGCTCGAATCGCGGAGATTTTATGATCAAGTTTTTTACTGTGGGAATGTGAATTATGCATGCGGAGATGGAAGTTTATCGATAAACTTATTTAAATGAATTGACGTGCAACGAAACACTATGGAGTTCATTTAACTAATCCATCATAATTATTCCATACCACAACGAGAACCGTGTGATGAGACGATCGATAATTGAAGCGGCTTATTACAAAACCAGCAGTAGCAAAAGTAAATCATTAATCTGTCTATAAATAGATACTTTCTGCAGTAGTCCTAGGGTGTGGGGCTGCATTTACTTCGGTCCAGCGGTCAAGGCCGAGCACCTGTGACCACCTAGGAGCAGTTGTGCCAATGACTTCCAATTGACCACTAGCTCTTTACTACGGGGGTTACTTTCATCTTATCAGTTGTGATCGCAAGTTTTGCATATTTTCGCGTTTTTCCAAAATCGAGTTTCCAACATTTTTTGGATGAGAAAATAATATGAAAACTGTAAGTACAATTTTAATTAATGGGATGAGGAATGGGGAAAAATGAATTTTGGAAACCTAATTTCTCCGAGACTTTACGAAGCTCAAAGAAAAACAACGTTTCTGGCTGTGAAAACTCAGCAACCAGGATTCAAGCACTCAACTCTTTTCTGTATACAAAAAAATTATAAACTAAATGGTATTATTGTTACAACAATTCAAATATCATGTTCTCATAGTTTATCATTTTTATTAACACTTTTGAAACTCTGTTCAAGTTTATAACAATTAACTTTCTTAATTTCAAAAAAGATTTAATAAGAATTTAAATGAAAGTCATTTAATTAGTAGAAAAGGTCTCAAATAATTAGCATAATTTTAATAATGCATTAGTAATCAATTGTTTAAGAAAGCGATAAATCACTTGCTATCAATTAAAAAGTGCATACATAAAATTATCAATGATGATTAAATTTGAAACAAGTTTTTTTTAATAAAATCAACAGGTGAATCATCTGTATAAAAGATCACAACAATAGATGGAACAATAATAATAATTAGTGGTCATATCAATGGGCATCAAAAGAAAACATAAGTAGCATTCACGTAGGATTAGTGTTATTATATTGTGAGAGCTTTCGAGGGCCAATCAAAAGCAAGGATCAATGTTTATTTTGATTTGATTGGTTCTTGAAGGCTCTTACAATAGAAAACAAATGATCTCGATATTATAATATCTAAAGCGATCGATTCATCATCACACCTTGAATTTAATTTTTTTTTAAACCACATCCTCCAGACGATCTGAATAACCTCATGTCTCTTGGGCAAAAAATTTACAGCTATACCATAGTTTTGTGCCACGTGAATGCTTTTTATTAAGAAAATCAAAATCAATTATTTAATATCCTATGTAACAGTATTATACGTTGCTGGTTAAAATAATAAAGCGAATTATTAAATGTATCGAAATCTTAGATTTATTGGATAGGTAACGGTTTCAAAAGTAACTGTCGATTCTGAATTAATAATTAAAAAATTGTTTTGTATGTTAATGAATATTAGATAATACAAATACCTAAAGAGAAAACTGTATATGCCTTTGAGGTGCAGATTTTTAGCGTTACATCATTTTTGGTGCAAGTAAACAAAATTATGCAAAATTATGCACATTATATAATTTTTAATTTTCTACAATCATATTGATTGCTTTGTGAAATAAAATTTGTATAATTATAAGGATGGGTGGTGTAGAAATAAAAATTTCAAAAAAGTATTTTTTAAATAAAAATGTTACCAAACTCGGAATTTATTACTTTTAATTGCTTAATTAAAACATAAAAAATTAAATAATTATTATTAACTTTGATGAAGATCAAAGCGATTAAGAGATAACGTAATGTTAATGTTTAAATAAGTAGATAAAATTCAAATAAATACAAAAAAATTAAACAATTTTGAAATATATCCCAAAAACGGATGGAAATAGGATTTTCTACCTTGAAAATACTTTGCGATGTAGTAAAGTCCTCATTTTTGGGGGCTACCCCATGAAAAATTCCTTATTTTACCCACAAAAAATAGCAGCTTATTTATAACTACTCGGGAGTAAAGCTATTTTTCTTTCTTGTACAACATAACATAATATTTTTCAGACTGGAAATTCCAGTCGGTTAATTTAAAAATTCTGAAACCTTTAAAGATTCTGAATAAACCAGATTCTTATTATTTCAACGAAAAGCAGCGGTTGTAATTCCCCCCCCCCCCTTCTTACGACATTTACACACAAACTTTCTTCAATTCTTCGTACAAATCTTAACAAAATTCGGCAATATTGCACTTAGCTTGTATAATAATATCACTTTCAGTTTCCATTGAACCTTTGCTTCTCAGCAAATTAATGTAAATTCCATTTCTCTTTTCAAATACCTACATTCTATTGCGTTTATGTTTAAATATTTTAAGCTACATTTAATGCAAAATCACGATGAAAATTAGTATGCTACATACATAAAAAAATTAGCTGAAATTCGAGTAGAGCTTAGCTTAAAAATAAAAAATTCTATACTTGATTTTATGCTAAATTGTAATTTTAATATTCGAACCTTTTCTCATAATAATCTACCTACTAGAAATTTACTTCTTTTTTAGATTTACCTAAGGAATTTATTGTGTGTTTCCAAAATACACAAAAAAACATTTAGGCCAAGCAAAACCGGGTACTTTGGCTACGACGAGTCAGTGCTGGCTTCAGGCCGCACAAGCTAGGTTTAAGGCAAAATAATAGAAATATTTTTATGGGCCAAAGGTAATTTTCCAATAGATCCAAAAAAATCCCGACTGTCCAAATGTTAAAATAATAATTTTCAAAAATTCGGTGGTATAAAATTTTTAATTTGTTAGTTAAATAAAATCGTTTGTAAAATTAACTGATAAGCGTACGTATCTGCTCCTTTGATAATTCCTTAAATTATCCAAATTAATTGAATTTAATTAACAAATTATATCCACCGGAAAACTTCTTTTGGCGCGGGAAAAAGGGAATGTTTGCAATTTGATTGGTGAACAACCAATCAAATCAATTATATTTGATCTTCAAGTTAACAACTATAAGATCAGATGAAGTTACTTTGAAGATACGAACTTTGAGTTATTAAATTATATCTTATCTTCAAGTTAACAATTTTAAGATCAAAATCAAAGTTCCTATAGTTAGACCACTTGCAGGGCGTGGGACCCTTTCTTATTTGTATTTCTGAATATATCTTACGGAAAAGTCAGTAGAGTGATTTTAAATAAATCTAAATAACAATATTTATTACATACATTTCATAAAAATAAACTTAAAAAATGTATACGAAATTTTGAAAAATGGTTTATGTAGTAAACCGAAAACCTATTTTTTTATTGAGTTTATTTATAAATTTTATTTGCCCACCCTAAATATATTGGGCCTAATTTTTGCCCACCCATTTCAAAAATGCTAGCGCCGCCGCTGGTTCCGCTTATAGAGCTTTTAAAAAAAACTATCAGGAGGTATCGAATACCCTCCGGTATCCCACTTATTATATGAAGTATCTTTTAGGCTGTTAAGTTAAGTTAAAGCGCTGGAAATCTTAAATTACGCCGGATACTGAGAAGTTTTAAAGTTCAAATATTTAAAACTGCAATCAGAACCCGCACCATTAGTCCAATCGTGATAGGATTTCACCTGGAAAGAATTAACTGTTCTTTATACTTATGGTGGAGTGCTTGGGAGTGTAAATCTCGGTTTCCGGGAAAATTTCCTCATTACATTCGCCTGATTAAAGGGAAAAAAATCTTAATTACAGAGTTATTTCTTGTTTTTCAAATAACTCGCTAGTTTTCAACTTTAGAGTGAAAATTATAATAACCAAAGTTGTTGGCAATATGATTCTCCATAACTTTGGTCATCACTATTTTTTCCCTAAGATCGATATTTAAAAAGTTAGACTGTAATTAGGAGTGAAAAACGTTTTTTTTGAATTATCTCTTTTTTAATAATAAACTTGAAAAAAAAGAGATAATGGGAAAAGCACCAAAATATCGATCCTACGGTAAAAATGGTCAAAACCAAAGCTGTGGGGAATCACATTTCCAACAACTTTGATTATTATCATTTCACTCCAAATTTGAAAATAGGCGAGTTATTATTTGAAAAATAAACAAATTACCCTTTAAATCAAGTTGACGACTAGCGCAATAGGGAAATTCACTCCCCCCTAAGTATAAAAAAGAAAAATCTGATCCGCTAATTTTTTCCAGGTTCCCTGATTTTTAGATCTATCTTAACTGGTCTACATTCACATTCAGACAATTGGAACAATTAGTTTAAAACTTTAAAACAAAATTGTAAAAATCTAAATTGAAACTAAAGAAAATTTAAAATTAAATTAAATCTATGGCGGCGGTATGGGTAGATTAATAAACTGCCGTTTTCACAAAGCTTTTTCTTCCCCCCCCTCCCCATAAATACTTCCACTATCAAGCACATTATACATTTTCATTTCAAAATTTTTAAAATTTATCCAATAATATGTATTTCCATTTTTTTCAAATATTTACTCTCTGGTTGTTGTAAATGCTATTTTATATTCTGAAAAATCGATCTATACGAATTTAAAAAAGAAACAGTTGCTAAAATAGATTAAAGTTAATTTAGCCATGTTTGATCGTTAAAATAGGTAGATATCAACGTAATATAATATAAATAAGATATGTGCTGGCGAAAAAAAGCATGAATGCCCTCCCGTATTTAATGAAATCTAACTATATTCATAGAAACCTGTTTTAATAATCGCTAAGATTATACTTATAATACAATATTATTATAAAAAAAAACTTGAGCGGGCTGATCATAATATAATGTATTGTTGAGAAATTTAATAACTGAATTTGTGATGATATTAAAAGGTTGTCTGTGTGAATTAATCCAGCACCGAAATTAATTTACTACTTTTACGACACAAAACGTATTTGCTTTATTCGCATACCAGGACGTGCTAATGGCTATTCCATCTAAGTTTGGTAAGTGGTTTAAACAAGCTTTTGCATAAACTATAAATACGTTTTAAACCTGAGAGTAAGCTTACACGGAATATGCAATCGAAGAAAATTTTGTTTTCTCAAACTATGAAGGATAGACGTTTCAATTACATGGAACATAATTTTAACTTTCAAGCTAAACGTGCAAAATTAAGTTAAGGTACAATATAATTATAGCTTTTCTAGATTCTGCTTATTAAGTATAATCAGCTTTGTTTATTTTCTAGACAAGCAAGGTAAAACTAAGTTTTCCAGAATTGAGAAACAGTTCAACTATGGAGAACCATTTTTTTGCGTTGTAACTTCTCTAAATTGGATCATCTGATGAGAGCCGCAGGGTTAATAACAAGGCTCGCATGTGTCGTCAAGTTTTTTACGTGGGGTCCATCGGAAGCCCATGTGGTCCGATTACGTGCATTGGCGCGATATATATCGCGAATTAATTTAAATTGAGAACTTGTCGTTTTGCGCATTAGCATACAAGTCTAGAGGCAATGTTAACAGTCAATTCGCGTCCACTACAATTACCTGGTTCCTACAAACCTACATTGTTCACTACTATGAGAATCACGTTTTTATTAGCCAGACAATTGTACAATTAATCCGCTTTATCACCTACTATTTTACGAGTTACCGTTTCTTACCCTAATAAGGAAATTTGCAGTCGGACAACTTTTGTGTTTCGGCTTTAAAACAAAAAAGCTTGATCTTAATTATAATTTTTGGATGATTTATTAGAAGCATCTGCTCGTTAATCCATTCATTCCAGTTCTTGACGTGTGTGCTCGCGTTTTAATTGGCACTTTTTCGCCATTCATCATCGCCTTTTCAATATTCAATCTTTAAAACCGATTGCGGTCTGATTATGGTCTTGCGTTATTTTTTAGTCTCACGAAGAAAACTAATTTGTGACTTTTTCCTTAGTTACGGAATTTTAAAAAAAGCTTTGTCGATTATCAATTATCTTCGCTATATTATTATTTACGTTATGTCAAACACTTAAATTTAATCATGCAAGAAAAACATGTTTCGAACTACTCACGTGCATTGAACGTAATTATAATACACAGTGTACAACATACCTAATAAACGTTATGTGCAAAAAACTTTAAACTATGAAATTTGCATTTAAAATGGTTCTCAATGATGCTAGTATTGTGCAGAGTACCGTTGACCTCTCTTGTTCCCATGCACAAATTTATATAATACTCAACAAAATTCGATTCTCACATCTTTATTACTGTTTTTACCTCTGATTTATTGGCCCAGATTACCTATTATGTAACTGAATTTTTTTAATTCAGGTTTATCATTCCTCGGGGAATCCCCGATTTATAACGAAAATAAATCTCCGATCTCAGAGTTTTAATATTTTTATATTGTCATTGTTGTTTTTCTTGAATTAAAAATAATTAAGCTCAATTGACCGTATTCTTTTATCTAAGAGAACTCATATTAAATGAGGAGGTTACAGTATAAGCGATATCCCGCAGCTATGCGATATATAAATCCTCCGTCACCTTTCAATATTAAACAGAACAGATGAAGGTCGGGAATAACTGTTAACCTATATATTTTTAATCAACCTCATCAATTAATAAATGATTCGGGTTAGCTATAAATGTCGTTCTTCCTAAATATTAAATGCCAGACACTCTACATCCAGTGGACTGCGCATAGTGCATTGTATATTGCATACTTTATAACAAAGCCATAATTTATCTAAATTAATTAGAAAATTAGAGCAATTTTATTATTTAGGTCAAAATACTAAGTGACATAATTATATCACATAATAAGTAACAACATTGTATCACACAATACATTAGAGCAGTGTTTCCCAAGCTTACAACGTGAGATTCATTGATACTCTTCCATCCGGCCCGGTACAACTCGGCGCCACGTCAACTTGGCGCTGGTCAACCCTAAACCAAGTTAAGTGTTAATTTTTGCAAAGTTCATTGAAAAATATTTTTTTCAGTTACTTAGCTGCAGTAACTTCGCTGGCGCCAAGTTGATTTAGCACCGAGTCGACCAGGGACGAGTTGTCTATAATGCACTTCCACCTATAACAAGTTGAAAGTTTCATAGAATCTGAACCAGTGGAATAAACTACAACTGCCCAATAGTATAGTATTTCTTTCTATCCGCAAAATCAGAATTTTCAAAACCTGTTTTAAAATTTAAAAAACTACAAAAGAAGTAGATACATAACATTACACTTTGGGAAACACTGCATTAGTTGTTTAAGAGTATCAAGAAGTAATTACAAACCTATCCAGAAGTTTTTGATTAATTTAGTTACTATGCTCAAGTTTCCCTTGAATTAAGTATTTCGGTAATACCAAACAATAAATCAAGTTAAATTTCCAACTATTATGTATTTTAAGGAAAAAGCCAACCGATCTACTGGTCTAAGCTAGACAATTGTTTTTTCAACGCATTAAATTGAAAAAGTTTGCTAAAAAAATTAGCTCACCTAACTGTTTTTGATAATTAAAATAAGTACACGTCCAATATTAGATAGGAAGTGCGCAAAAGAAGATCAAATATCAATTTTCAATTAAGTTACCTACCCATAATTTTTATTTAATGGCTAAATTTAACGAAATTGCTTTTGTTGCAGGAAACAAAAAGTGGAATAATGCTGTTGCCGTTTATTTTCCTGATTGGAGCAACGCTTGCCAGTCCGACGAGCACTGCGACACCGGACGAAACCGATGGAGAAATGTCCAGGAAAATTTTGGGATCGAGGTAATTTTTTTTATTTAATTTGCAAGTGGGAGGACAATAATTATTTAGTGGCAAAACAAGTTTTCGGACGCATAAGTTAAAAAAAAACGCGTTTTGGCATCTTAAAAGGTGATGAGCGTTAAAATAAAAAAAAAGCTGCTCTAATGATACTCTCAGTACTGTTAGCCTACATTCACGCATTATGAAATCGGATAGTTCAAGGTTTGAATTCAAAATTATAAATAATAACAGGCGCTTTAAGGACATTGACTTTACCCATCACTCACCTTCATCAAAAGATCGATTAAATTGAAATTGCCGCTTAATTTATGAAAGTGCTTGAAATTTGATGCTGTAATAAATTAATTAGGAAAATCAGCTTTAAAAAATTTAGTTAGGTTAAATTGATTAGCATGTGGTGTTGGAAAATTGGAAGACGCCTTTATGTGGATGCAGCTTATTCATTATTTAAATTGATGTTTACAAAGCATAACCTACGCTTTATCATGATGCAAATAACACCAAATTACAAATTAAGCAAAATGACACATCCATCACTCTATCAATATTGGACGGTTGAAAAATGCATCCTTCCCATATTCATGTGTGCTGCTTTAATTGGAATCAATATTTTGCTGGTAATGAGGTTACCTTATTTTGGACAAGTAATTGATGACCTCAAAATTTTATTAAAGTAGATCTTCTGGAATGTTTCTCAAATAGCTATGCTACTGCAGAATTTCTTTCTTGAATTTCCTTCTTCTGGTAGGACCTGATCAGTACTCCAAACACACTTTAGCAGCAATCAGATAGCTATTATCAATTCTGTTCAGCAATGGAAGAGGGGAGTGAATAAAGAGAAAGGGTGCACTGGAGGGTATTCCATACCCCCCAGACCCCCCGGTCTGTAACAGTTTAAAATGGGTGCTGTCTCGCTTTCTTTGGGCTTCTTCATATCTAATCTGTTAAAAGGTACACAAAACATTGGTCCTTTGTGTAGGACTGACTGCTATTCGCAAGAAAGAATCAGGTCGCAGTTCCTTAAAGATGAACTCCCGACCGCCAATTATTTCAGACCCATGGTGGGCTCCTGAGCCAGAGCACACTCGAATAAAAATGAACGAAATTCCACATATGTGCGAACTTTGGATAAAGCAACGGAAGATCGCCCTATAATTATATTTCCTTGATAAAATTACCTTGACCTAGGTCAGGCTGATGACTAACGTTTATTATGGACACGACACATACTCATAATAAGACTTTAAAATAGCTTGGCCCAGAACTTGAAACACGAAAGATTATTTTTGCAATATGCTGTCTCATTTTCGCATTTGGCTTTTCAAATTGCAATAATTGACCTAGCAGAAAACAAAGATGTGGTAAGTTCGAATCCCACATCCGCCTGTGCAATTTAAATTTACAACCTTGGATCAGTTTAGGTTCCATAAACAATTTTTTTGCAGTGGTAAACACCAAATTATTCGCAATAAACAGATCATTTTTATTTTCGTGACTAACGGCGTCTCCACCTTCTTTTGCAAGATAATTTAATTTGGTCAGTTCCTGGTTTTAAAGAAAGTCTTTACAACGAAATTAAGTTCTTAAAAAATAAAATCCATTAGTAAATTATGGTTAGCTGAACTATAAAACCGTTTAGGTATTGGATAATCGTGACTCGACGATAAATTCCGTTAATATCAGTTTATATTGTACGACCATGTCGATATCTTACCATATAATTTTTTCATTGTGTCTGTCTGTTTAAAAAATAAGAATCGTTAGTTCCGTTATGTAATCACTGAGGGGATTACCAAAGAACGGTCCACGTACAACACAAAGCTACTTATTAGAAGACTTAATGCATTGTGATGCAACGGAGCACACCACTTAACGAAAACGAGAAAATCAGTTCTTTTAGTCAGCACACAGTAGGAGTTTAATGCATAAAGGAAGACCAACACCTACTAATTAATAAGATTTATGATTCATCTTATTCCTTTGCAACCAAATATAGGTGAGAAGAAGTGAAGTGTTATGTGTGGCAATTAAAAATGAGTTAGCTGAACAATGAAAATGTAAAGCAATATATTACCTAACCGAGTCTACTTATTGCCAATTAAAGGCTCCTTTTCACAATAGGAACTACCGTGTGCATCTTTATGGTTCATATACCAAGAATACGGTTAAGCCAATTTTCTTCAATTTTAACACGTTAATGTTTCTGAATCGCTGATTTTGGCCAAAACAAACCAGTTTTTCTAATGTACCGAAATTATAAACGGTTTTATCTGTGGATAAATTTAACGCCAGGGTTAACTGTTCCAACTTCTCTGATTTTAAAATGTCACTTTTTAACAATTACAATTTGTTTCAGTGTGGTGACTTCGGTATCTGTAATTATGGACGTGGGAAATGGCTCAAAAACGTACTTCTCCGATGCAGTTGGCAAACCTGTAAGCAAACCGTTCGCTGCGTCCCAATTGGCTAGTCCCATCAATCTACTCAATCCGGACCGATACGAATTTTACACTTTCGACGATAATGGAGATCTTGTCAAACGTCTCATGACCTTGGCAGAGATTCAAAGTATCATCGCCAGTGGAGATGGGGAAGCTGGAAGTCATGGTTCCAATATCTGGAACGAAAATGAACCAGCGAAAAAAGTCGACGATGTTGTAAACAACGTGCAAAACGTTCTAAAAGAGGAAATGGAAGCGCACAAAACTTCTACCGATAGAAAGCCGATATTCGATACTGCTCCACAAATCAATTCGAATTGGAATTTAATTTTACCACCAATATTCAATAGCATACCCGATGAGACTGATAAAACAACTCAAAACACCGTTGATAAAATATCACAAGATTTTAGCTCGACAGGATTTGACATGATATCCGCAAAGACTGAAACTCCCGATGTTCCTAAAATAACAATAAAAATTGCGCCGGTTGAACACAAAACAAGTGAAGAAGCCACTACAAATGCTGTCAAAGAGACAACCGAAACGTCTAGGCAAACTACGTTAAACGAAGCCACAAAACTCAAGTACACCATATCAGCTTTCCCGTCCACCAGCAAAGACATCGAAACCGATTCGACTGTTTTCGTCCCATCAACAGCGTCACCGTTTAAATTTGAAACCGTTCCGTCTTCGCCATCGCCTTTTACAAGACCAAAAACCAGTACAACTCCAATTTTATCAACCCTACCGTTTACAAGACCAAAATCAACTGCAACACCGTTTTTATCAACCATAGTTTACAACACCGCGCCATCAAATCGTTATTATTCCACCACTCCGTCGCCTTCTACCCTTCCAGATTTGGAGACTCTTTCGACGAATTACTTCAGCAAAAGAACCAATCAACCACTGGAAACGTCATCTAATCTCCCGACAACGCAATTCGAGGAATTGAGCACATTTTTGATAGTCGACGAAAAGGAGAAATCATCAGAATCTCCCACCGAACGCTTTACTTCCGGTTCTCCTCCATCTACACAATTTGATCCAACAACTGTCCCTTACGTTACGCGCAAAGCTACCACAAACGCTCCTTCCACATCTAACGAGTTATCAACAGGCAGAACAACGTTCGTAACCAAATACGATTTTCCAACAACCCGAGAAGAAGCAACGGAAAACCTAAGCAAATTTTCCGAAACGGTCTTCGATACCAAGGTTTCATTTTCGCCAGAAGAACGAACGACATTCCCAGTAACACGATCACCCGAAACTACCAGGCTTACCTCAACGGAGAGACTAACGACAAAATCTGTGGTTAAAGAAACGACAGAGTCAACCACGCCAGAAGAACGAATCACGTTTATAGTAACACAATCACCTGAAACTACCAGGCTTACCTCAACTGAAAGGCTAACGACAAACGCTATCCTTCAAGATACAACCGGCTCAACTCTTGCGGAAAATTTATTCGTTACCACAGAATTTCCAAACGAAAAACTAAACGAAACTTTAAATGAGGTAACAGAAGACAGCTCCACCGAAGTGCATTCTGTTGACGTAACCACCGCTAAACCAACAACTGGAATGGAAAGTTTCGAAGTAACTCAATTATTAAATCAAATATTACAAACAACCAACGTGTTTGAAATAAACTCTCAATTACTTAACGAAATAAACTCGGATCAAATCAGCAAAGAAACTGATCTGGCAAGCGACGAAGAAAAGATTTCGACCGAAACTGAAGAGGTTCCAATGGTTTTTGAACGGATTTCGACACTGAGTAACGAGAAAACAACATCTAATGTTGTTACGAGTACGGAAGAAAGTGTCAAGCTTGATGAAGCTCCTAAAACAACCCAAATTTTAACGACAACAGAAGAAAATAAAAAACTTACCGATAAGCAAGATCAATCGACTCTAGCTTTTACGAGTACGCAAGAAAATGTAAAACTTGCTAGTACCACTCAGTTTGATCAAACAACTGAAGCAGGTGAAAAAGAATATGTTAAATTGGGCGATACAACCAAATTTGATCAAACAGACCTAAACACTGCAAATACAAAAGAATATGAGAGACTTCCCGATACTACCAAAGTTGACGTAACGACCGAGGTTTTCGTCAATTTGAAAGAAAATGAAAATACCACCAAAGTCGACCAGACAACCGTGGCTGATGATTTGGAATCGACTCTGGTAACCAAAAATGAATTACATTTGGCGATAAGCTCGTTAATATCGCAAATTACAAACGAGGATTTACCTTCAACAACATACGAAGATTTTGGTACAACGAAGAGGAACGACGACCAAAAAGAATATTTTACCTCAGAAAGGCACTCGACGCCAGATGATTCCCAAAATGAAAATTCCACTGCGTTCCCAACCACCAATAACGATTTCAAAATTACTACCAACTTGGTAGCTGCCACAACGGAACTCTATGTGAATGAAAACAACAAGCTTGATTTAAATAATTTGTTAACTGCAATCACAATGGAACCCAAAACAGACGACCCGGAAGAAATTAAAACGACTGCAACTGAAAATCAAACCAAGCAAACTACCGAAAAAATATTAATAAACAAATTTGCAACAGTTGGAACCACCGATTTTATTCAAGAAAATCCTTCGACCACGTCTAAATTCGTACAAAACGACGATTCTTCCATTTCCGAAAATACTAGTTTAGAAAATCGAGAAAGTACGGCCAATAACTTCGAAGAAAATTTAAGTAGCGCCAACGGCAGTTCTATTTCTTCCACGGAAAATTTAAGTTACATCACCACTGCCATAGATGAAGAAAGTATCAAAAAAATTGCAGAAGAAGTTCTCGAACCTTTCCTAAATGTAGCATCAACCGGATCGTCGAGCGATTATCCCGATTTCTCATCAACCGAAAACATCGATATTTACTCCAAATCGTCAACCAACAACCCAACTGTTCAAGTCAACGATATTTCTTCGACCATCTTAGATTCGCAATCTACTGAAAGTTCCTCAGAAGAAACTGAATCTCTCGAAGTATCAACAAGCAAAAATATTAGCGAGGGTGAAATTGTAAAAGAAACTACCACGCGAAAAGTGTTCACAGAAACTCCGATCACGACATCGCAAGTCCTTACCAATGCAACCGATAATTTTGTAACCGTATCCACGATTACGACGTCTCCAAAAAATAACAAACATCCAGAATTTAAAATTATTTTAAATTCGACCTCGTCTACCACCACGACTCCATCTCCAGACACAACATGGGCCCTTGTTTCGACACTCGCTCCTCACAAAACGCAATCTGAAGATTCGTCCAACAAAGATACCAATACGTCCAGCCCCTCGGTACCGACATCCGTTGATTTAGTACCTCGGCCTATCACCGGTTACGGTCTCGAAGATAGCACTTCCGGTCTAGATGCAGATATATTCCAGTTTTCCGAACTTTGCAACGAATTAGCCTTCAGCTTCTGGAGTTCGGTTACAACAGGAATCAGTTTTGCAAGAAGCGTAGTAGTCTCTCCATTTGCAACTACCTCGATGCTAGCGATGGTGTTCTTAGGAGCCAAGGGTTCCACGTCAGGCGAAATGAACGACATCCTAAAATTAGATGACATGGTCACATTCAATCCTCACGCGATATTTAAAAACGTCATCGAATCAATTGGAGTATCCAAAAAGTCCGGAGTGGCGGTTTCCGTTTTCATTAAAGAATTATACAGCGATAAAAATAAAGGAAAACTCTTAAGTTTCTATAAAGACCGAGTGAAGCAGTTTTATGACGGTCACGTTGAAGAAGTTAACTTTAGAGAAATTAACGACGTCATTCGGAGAAGAACAAATTTATTGGTGAAACGTCAAACTTGGGGAAAAATTCCAGAGTTTTTGAAAGATAACAATTTGTTTGTACGACCTCCTCTTGCTGCAGTTAGCGCAAACATCTTCCAGGTAAATAAAAAAATTAATTAACTTGTAATTTTCTAACGGAATTTTATTTTACAGACGGATTGCTCCGAGGCTTCAACCGAAGGCCGCGATGGTGAAATACATTTTGTTGTTTTGCCTTCCATTAGACAACGGAAGCTGATTCCAATACCCGCGGTAGTTTGGCGCAATAACTTTTTGGCTGGTTATGATCCGGGATTGGATGCCACCGCAGTGTCAATTGGTACAAAAGACTCCACGGTTAGCACGATCTTTGTAATTCCCGGCCAACAAGGTATTTCTGCTCCGGGCGATGGTTTGATGAGATTGGAAAATCGTTTGGTCGAAAACGCGTACCGTCAAAACGCCTGGAACCGACTGTTGCGATCGCTGATACCACGACCAGGTTTAGAAGTACAAATTCCTCGGTTTTCACACAAATCCATAATTAACGCCACGATGGCTTTACAAAGAATGGGATTGAAAGATTTGTTTAATTCTCACGTGGCAGACTTAAAAGGTTTAAATGGAGTCGCACACGAATATTTCCTCTCCGATATAGTACAAATCAACACATTTGCGACCTGTGGAGAAGGAAGAATTGACGAAACTCACCATTCTGAAATTTATCCTGCTACTACAAACCGATCCTTCAGAAGAATTAGGAAGATAATGCACAGCAGGCAACCGGATACCGTCGACGCATCGGAAGAACCGCGCGATTACCAAAGAGCTTTCCACGATCCGCTTTTCGATCCATCTAATCTAGCGTTGCCACTGCATGTTAGACCAAGACAAGCAAGAATACCAGATGCTCCTAGGTTGCGATTCGATCGGCCATTCCTTTACTTTGTCAGACACAATCCCACAGGTTTGATTTTACACATGGGCAGATTTAATCCAAGATTGTTGCCTTAAATTATAAAAAAGAATTAAACAGTGCAATCGAATGGCACTTCCTAAAACGTCTAATTTTAGAAATTGAAAAACTAGACTGTACCCCTATTGTACATAATTTCTGTCCCAACTCTATGTTGATTACCAAATGTTTTTCGTTTTAATAGGTTCAGATTATTTATCACGTTTTTAAAACGATTTTATTTTCTTTGTTATTTTTAATCGCAGAAAGACTTCTTAGTTGTAATTCGTAATTAATTTAAGTGTGCGATTGTTTAATTTTGAGTTGTGAAAAAACTGGAAGTTCATAGATTATATCCCTTTTCGATTTTTTCACAACAAAATGTATAGTAAACCCGGAAATGGACAAATTTCTGGAGTAAAAATTTGTGATTGTCTGCTTTATGGGAAGGAACAAGGAATAAATTTAAAACTTATTGCATTTTTTGAAAAAATATTTGCTGTAGGTCCAAAATAAGATAATTTAACGTAAACCATGTAAAGTAAATAAACTAGAAAATAAGAAAGAACTTACACACCGTAATATTAATTTTTAAAAATGGAAAATATTACCGTGTGTGATTTTGTTTATTTATAAATGAACTATAAGGGCCAATTTCATAATAAAAGTTAACAGAGCGTTAAATTTAAAAGGCGACTTAAAGCAAAACTGATGATTTTTATTGGTCTGTTTTGTCTTAAGTCGCCTTTTAAATTTAACGCTCTGTTAACTTTTATTATGAAATTGGCCCTTAGTGTATTTTATATTTTATTTTGTTTTAATAATAAATAATTTTATTTACTATTACAATGTTATATTAATTCAATGCTACCTGACCAAAGAAATCATTTCTGAAAATGCTTCGTACCCGAACGACAAAAGCCTGATACAAGTCTTCGGAAATTCATAAAATTAATTCACGTTTATTTCTGTTCCTGAAAGTTGTTGAGCCAACAATCAACTTTGTAAGCCCCACCCTCCCCGTGTGAGTGAATTACCCCCACACAAGCCTGATGAATTGTTATTTAAAAAAAAATTAGGCAATTCCTTTTGTTAAATTAAGATCATTAATATTGGCGGAATCCATTAGAATTAATTTTATTATGAATTTTGTTTACAATTCAATAAGTTCAATATTTGCAATAATTATATAAAACATTTTAACATTCAAAATCAAAGCAAATGTGTAATCGCTGATTAACGTAAATAAAATAAATAAATCTACATTATTAAAAAATTGCAATTGCATGATTAACTTGAAAAATTCAGACCTTTTGATGTATAAAATTTTATTTCAGTAGGTACCATTAAACAATCTACTTAATAATAATTCACAAAAAAAAATTGAAAATTTATTTTTTCTGTTGTTTATTATCGTCTTCCTTTTTCTTATCTTTAAGACTACCTACAGCTTGACGAACAGCTTCAGATTGAGGATCAACTCCAGGTAAATTTTCTAAAACACTTTGCAAAAATGCAGGATCGTTCATTACCTCAGTATAATCTTCTTCCCCTTCCACATCCATAGGTTCTTCCTTTTTCTTGGAACTTGATTCCTCTGAAAAAAAACAACTTCAGTTTTGTGAACTTCCACTTTGCAATAACTTACGTGCATCTTGCATAGACATTTGCATTGCAAAAGCAATTTGTTCTTCTTCAGTCATATTAGCAAAATCAACAGATGCCGGAGCAGCATTAACTGCAACTTCACTACCTTCTTCCATTGACATAGCTAAAGCCCTCTCCAATAAAGCCTCTTCGCTTGGTTCATCTTTATGCGGTGCTGTTGTAACGCCACCTTCGGCAGCCGAAGCTTCTTGTACTCTTCTAGCCTCACTTTCTTGACGTTGACGTTGTTCTTCCATTGAAACACGAAGAGCCAATGCCAATTCGGGATCTTCATTTGGATCAATACCAAATTCAAAACCGGAAGTGCCAAGTCCAGCTCCACCAGTACCATCTTCTCCTTGTATAACAGGTGAAGTAATCAAAGCATCTGAAAGGTGTGGACCAGGTGGTACGGTCACCAAATGACTACCACTACCATCTTTTCCATTCAACGTATTGATAAAAGTCGTCAAAACATCGTTGTTAATAGAATCTTCTCCAAAACTAACAATGTCAACGTTTACTTTTTCCTTTTTTAACCTTTTTGCCAATTTAACTAATTCCTTCTCTTCTGCAGCTACTGGACTACCAACAAAAGCGACAATACGCATTTTATGATTTTTACCTTGACGATGTTTCAATGCAAGATGTGCAATTCTAATTCCTGTATGTAAGTTGATGTTGCCATCAGGTGTTACGGTGTGCAATTTTGATAATATACGACCAACATCACTCGTTAATGTTGCCAAAACCTCAACGCTACAAAATCAAGTTAAAATAAAATATAGCAATGTTGTTTTTCTTGACTGCAAGATTTTAAGCAACAGTTTTTAATATAGGTACATAAATGATCACACTAAACCGCACTAAACTAAAATAGTGAAGAGTTGAGTGAACTTAGCCGTTTTAAAATTATTTGAAAAATACAAAGTTCTATTTTTAGCGCTCATTCAAAAGTGCTCTCATATTTTAGTGGCACTTTCATTATTCCCTCATTTGTAAACCTTTTTGTTTCAATAAGAGAATTCGAATTCTTTTGGTACTTTTGATATCGAAACTTTCTATTTCTTACTAATATTGCTTTCGTATAAAATTGCACTAGCAAGTTATCTTTATTCACTCAGCCCTTCAACTATGTCCTGATTTTGATAAAATGTGACAATTACACTTACTTAGCTAAAGTTAACAATCCGACATTGTTTTCGGGATTCGAACGTGTCTTAGAATGACAAACCAAATTAACTGCATCCTGTTGAGCTTGCAAGCGGGTAGGTAAAAAATCACCATTCCGCATAAAGTCACTGTTATCGACGCTAAAAATAAGAAAGAATAAATTACATTTTAATAAAACTTTGACACCGTTTTGCTAAGTCATTGGCATTTTTCAACATTTGAGGTTAGAATAGCCGATATACAAAGAAAAATCTCGTTATAATTTAAAAATGAATACTCACCATATCATAGTACTTTCCAGAACCATTTTAATAATCTAATTAAACTTGCTTCGAGTTAAAAATCAACCTAATTATAAATTTTTCGATTCAATAAATGAAAACTCATCTGACACTTCTTCTATGGGTAATTATTTTGTTACCAACTGTTGTTTGTTACACTAAACACCACCCGGCCCAAGTAAGATTCGCGTTAAGAACGGAATAATTACCGCGAAGCACCTTTGTCAAATTTGTGAAACATATTAAATTAAGTTTATTTATGATTTTACAGAAACGTATCTGTGGGAGAGTCGCAAAACAAACGAAAACAAAAAAAATTAGTTGGCACACTTTGACCAACTTAATTACCCCAACACACTAAACGTGTTGTGCTGAACAACTGACAGATCCGCGATACGCCAACTTGCAAAACATGGCAAGTTTATATATTACCTTAAACTTCAACGCAAAACAAATTGTAATCAGATATACTGACCGTGAACTTCTTTCTTAATTAATCGGTGAAAGTAGATCGATCTATTAACATGGTAAGAAAGCCATGTCATTTTCTATTATGTAAGCAAAATGTAAACAAATACCTACGTTTTTTTTAGAACGGTGAAGGTGGAGGAACTTCAGCTGAATTTACATCAAAATCTTCTGATGAGGATGATGATTTATCGTCTTCTCAAGATGTTTGTAAATCAAGCTAAATTATAAGCAACCGAGTAATATTTCAATTTTACAGAACTCCCAGATTGAAAACGTGTTGGATAGTTTTCGGCAGCAATGGAAAGAAGAATTAAGTTATTCTAGGAGGCAACAAAAGAAGGTCGAAGTGACTGTTGCAACCGATGTCAAAAATGTTCTAGAAGAGGATGACGTGGAGCAGAAGGTAAATTGTTTACTTCTCATAATTTAACTTTTTTATGATACTTTTCAATTGTTTTAGGCAGAAGTGTTATTTTTGCGAGGAACCGAATTAGAACGTAAAGGTAAATTTTATGAAGCGATTCAATTTTATCGCCGTGCTGTCCAACTTGTACCTGACATTGAGTTCAAATTTTGTGCTAAACAAAAATCCAAAGACTATCAAGAATCGAAAAATACCTCTAATGGTAAATTGTAGCGGCGTGTTTTTACGTCTAAATAATTTCTTTTTATTTAGAATCGTTAAATAACTACGACGAAAATAGTAGTGAAGAAAATGAAGATTTTGATAGTATGGATGACTTTGTGAAGGGCAACTTGTTGTCTCACATTCAACGACGGTTTAACAAGCAATGTTACATTTGTAAACCTAAACTTGAACAACAAAATGTAAGTTGGATGTCCATTTAATAATTTTGAATTATTTTTCTTCGTGCAAGATGATTCGCTAAACTGATCAAAAGTTATTAATTGCATTTTGAAAATATCACTTTTAATATTCAGAATCGGAGAAACCAAAACTGTTCAAAATGTGATAAAATTAGGAGTCGTTTACCTCGAGAGTAGGGTCGGCAAACTATGGACCTGGGCCAATTGCAGTCGGTCCACTGTTTTTAATCTAGCTTGCGAGTCAATATTGTTTACAAGAAAAATTTATAAATAACTTATTTTGCATTATTGAATAGTTAGTTATTCGTGAAAAAAATATGCGAAGTAATAAAATGTTGGCATATCTACCTACCAGTTTAGGGAATCACTCGAAATTACTGTAATATAAGTATGGGGGGCAATTTTTCTTGTTATTTTTTCAGTCTGGCTCGATCATTATTGAACTTAAGAGTGAAAGTATTAATGATTATGATTCTTAGTAGGCTGTGCTACAATCAAATATAATAACGCCTGCGATTTACCAATGGATTTCCTTTCCTACACAATTATTTCTTGTAGCAAAGGTAGATGAGCCTTTTAAGAGGAACATTTGTACTAAAACTGCAATATCGTCACATCCTGTCATGGCTTGTAAATTTTAATATGAAAGGATAACAACTAGTCGCTCAGCAATTAGCATCAGTTCGTACTAGTCATCTCGGGTTCAAGACTTGTACTAATTTATTTTTCTCTTTTCATATAGACAATTTTGTAGAGAATGAAATTTTTTACAAATGAGTTCATTAATAACCGAACTAACGTGTAAAAATAACAAAATTTGTTTTGGAAAGTTATCATAGTTTTGTTTTTACAGCAAACTCATATTTCGGCTTTACCAATGGAAATAGTTTTATATTTGCTTCGTTGGGTGGTTTCAAGTGATTTGGATATGAGATCATTGGAAATGTTTTCACGTACATGTCGAGGTTATTATTTGTGCTGTCGGGATTCTGAGATTTGGAGGCTGGCCTGTGTTAAAATTTGGGGTGTAAATCTGACTAGCTTACCATCTGGATTTAATTCTTGGAGACAGTTATACATCGAACGTGCCAGATTGCGTTTTAATGGTTGCTATATTAGTAAGACAACGTACATTAGGCATGGAGAAAACAGTTTCCAAGATGAATTTTATAGGCCTTGGCACATAGTTACCTATTATCGCTACTTAAGGTTCGTTCTTCTTGAAATGTTTCGATTGAAATTAAACAAGCATTTTAGGTTCTTTCCCGAAGGTCAAGTTTTGATGCTAACAACTCCGGATGAACCTTCTCAATCTGTGGGACAGTTGAAATACCGTACAGCTCGAAGTGCTTCAGTTTTGTCTGGCCATTATATTCTTAAAGATGATAAAGTGGCACTGGTCGTTCACAGACACGAATCATCCGTTAAGGGTAATAGTGGTTACAAGAGAAATAAGAAGAGAGACACTATCCATGATTCGCAACAAACATTTCATTTGGTGAGTTTTTGTTATCAATTTATGTTAAACTTAGCAATGGACATGATTCCGTCGGGATAGGGTATTTAGACCTACAGAACTTGATAATCTGAATTATAATAAGAATAGAAATTAAATTTTGTTATGATAAAAGAAAAACTAAATTTTCTCGAACAGCAACATTCGTTGTTTCATATATTCAAGGATCCAATTTCGTTTAATTTTAAAACTTGAAAAATTTTCAACTTCTGTAGACGTACATAAAAAAATCAAAAATGAATAACCAGTAATTTTAATTACTGAAATTCCATTTCCCTTGCTAAGTTGATAAGATATTAGGGATTCTAAACATCATACCGATTTGCAAATTTTAGGAAATGCAAATTCAAAATTACAAAAACCAAAAGTCTACTCAGCTTGTATGGACTAGCTACTCGGTATATACACGTAACAGAAATGGAACTGAAAGTACTTACACCTTTGAGATAGTGAACAATCGCTTTCCACCGTTGTGGTTTTCTAGAGTTAAGAGTTACACTGCAGAATCGTTCAGTCCACTGTAATTTTTTGCATGTGCATTTTTGTTGTGTTTGATAAAGTTTATGAGGAAAGTATATTTTTTGATTGTTATCAAGTTTAGTATAAGTAATTTGCTTATGAGATGTTTTTTAGCATTATATAATTTTTTTCTGTTACAAGCTCAATTATTCGAAGCATACGATTTTGCTTAGACATAAAATTATTTTAGATACTACTGTATGGTAATAACCTACATGTATAATTTTTTATCTATTTTTTTAATTACCTATACATGTTTTAGTAGTACCTAATAGGATTAAAAATAAAATATTAAAAAATGGAATGGTTCTTCTCAATCAATACAACAAATTTTCGCACTCAGTAATTTAATAATCAGAAAATTGTATAATATTTGCTCATAAATAGAAGTCTTGGCTAGGTATTTACACTTTCATAAGAATAAGTACATGAGATGTAATAATTCACTTTCCCGAAGTTTAAAAAAATATAATTCAAACTCGCAAAATAATAGAGCTACAATCATTTTACCGGAATGGCTAAAACAATTATTACAATTCCCTTATTAAGTAAGCTCATCGAGGTATAAGTTAGTGAGAGCAAAAAGGTATAAAGGATGGTAAACTACATTGACTTGCAGTGCCAGACAGACTCTTCCTTCCAATTTTAAATTTCGCTTGCAATCCAACACCGCTACTTGGTCCTTTTGGTTTGCATTACCTAAAAGTTTACACCTCCGATGAAATTAATGTCATTTTTATAGCCAAGGCACTTACTGAATTAACTCATAAGGAGAAAAGAGTTTGCGAGACAAAAGCATTTCTGATTCTACTAAATTACATTGGAAGAATTAGTTATTACATCTCATGCAATCGGAAGGAAGAAATTAAAACTTAAAATTTAATTTTTAAGTAAGAATAGCACTGGCCTGCGGAGTTTTATTTTTTCAATTTTTTATGTGATTTGCACTTTTTAAGCTTAATTTACCATATTTTGTCATATATCTGTTCATGATAGAAAAAATTATATTATTGATTAAATTCAGCATATAAAAGTTAGTACAGATACATAAAATTACATATATTTTGCAAGAATAAAATTTTCACAGGCCTGTGTAATTAATTAACAATAAAAATTCTCAATCTTTTTTTCGTCGTTCTTTAATTTAATGTAAATAAATGGAAGCATGGTTTGCACTTGTTTGTTAATTTTTTAAAGTTAACTAACCATCCTTACTTTTACACTAATTGAAATGTTACTAAGCTATGGTATTGCTTCGGTTATTCTGACAAACATTGTCTTTGAGAAGGGAAGGTCTTAAGTAATTAATTTTTAATAAATTGATACTAGAACTTTTCTTTCAATCTATTTCCCATTTTAAAGGTGAAAAACTCTTAAAATTGCAATAAGACGTCCACTAGAATAAAATGAGGTTTCCTAATTACTTTCATGTCTCGCTATTTTGAAGCTACAATATTGACGATTTTTCATTCGAGAAGCCATCAATCATTTAAAATACGTGTGAGACATGAAATTAATTGAACCGTCACAAAAACCTAAAGAGCTTCTTCTTAAGTAAAAATTTATACATTTTTGTTTACTTAAGACCAATTTTTTATTCCTAATTTATTATTCTGCTTGTTTACCTACAAGTTAAAAAATTCAACAAAACGATACACCCAAATGTACTTACAATAGATATGACTAATTTTGTACTACACTATCATTTTTCAAACAAGATCAATTTTATTTGTATAAGTATGGAACACTAATTTCAAAAAACTTGGAAATCTACTACATTAGTAGCAATTATAGCATTCATGTGCGCCTTTAAAATCTTAACAACACCCAAATTTGTTGGTTCAAATCAAAAATTGAAGGAATTACATACGTACGTAAAATACATCGTACTTTGTATTTGACTAAATTGACTTTTCAGGTTTAGCAATAATTTGCTTTACCAAAATACTAATAGCTGGGCCGGGCGAATGATATGCAGAAGAGTTGGCAAATGAACAGTTACCATTCAAATGGTATCATCGAAATGCTAATAACTTTTAAAAAGGTGATATTCAATCTGAATCGTAGTACTTTTCAAAATTCTATAAATTAAACAATTAATCAATTTAGGTTCGGTTGCTTCGGTTCACCAAGATATCACTTGTCTTGAGCTTCCAGCATTCACCAACTATTCAATATTGAAAAAATATTTGGAATAGCCTTTCAAGAGGCCTGGAAATCAAATGATTATTAAATAATGTAATTTATAGTGAATATTTTCTAAATTAATTATTATTTATCTTTTTATAGAGTGCAGAAACATCAAGATTGAATTACTTTTATAGAAGTTATTGTCATTTAAATGATTGAAGTTTCTAAAAGTTATGTAGTACGGTGGAGTTGTAGTCCCGTGTTTGCGGAAATTTTATTAATTGAACATCGATCCAGCAGCTCCAAAACACTCTTCTGTCTTGCCAAATTCAAGCAGAGTCGGGCAAATGAGTAATTCCATCAAACACCATGAAAAGCAAGTCCGGCTGTTGGTGAGTATATAGATGGAAAGTACAAGATGAATATAATATGTACATATGAACTAAGATTAATGAATCAAATTTCTCCGACATTGTTTTAAATTTTGGCTTTTTGTTTATCTGTCCCGGTTCGGTCTCTTCCAGTTTAGTATAAATGTTTCCAAAATAATCAATAAACCAATAAATTTGGGCACCATTTTCAGTGGAAGAAGTTCAGTAAAACTATTACTTTGGAGGGTAAATATTGAAAATTTATAAAATACAAAATTTAGATTCTTTGCGGAGAAGGAAACTAATAGGCGATTGATAAATAACAACGGTGAACAACACCAGGCAATTAGCAAAACATTAATCTACCGTAAGTTATCACAAAATTGCTTCCTAAATAGTAGTATAATAGTCTCTCCCTGTTACTTTCTCGCGCTCCTATCAGTTTCCCCCTTCACAAAAACTATATGTAATTTTAAAATCTTAATCGAAGTCTAAGAGTCAAAGTGTGGTCTTGCATTTTACTTGGTCCATCCAGGCCAAATCTAGCATGGTCGCTACATGCATTGAATAAACAGCGGTGACTACAAGTACGTGCATAATGTTGTGAGAATTCAAATACATATCCATGCAGCCTGGAAACCACCGCTCCGGAATGTGGAGGGCGCCTATCGCGGCTCCAATTATGGATATAACATCCTATGACAAAAGAGTTAATAAAAATTTAATTTTCTGCATTGTAAAACTCACCTGCAAAAATAAATGCGTCACAGCTGCAGGATCACCTCCTCCAAAGTTGTACAGTCGAAAACAACACAGTGTTATACGCATGCAAAATGGTAAAAGAAAACACAGCCGTCGATCCCATGGTGATATAGCAACCATTGCCTTAAAATAAAATTATGTAATATGGCAGTTTTCAACTTCAAAACTCATTTTTACTTTATACAAACCCCAAAGGCTAAAAATACAATAGGACATAATACCAAGCCATCTCAGAAGCATTGGAAGACAATAAGTGGTCGCTACAATCATGGGCATTGCACCTAAAAATATTTTTATTTTAATTTTTTTATTTTTGGATACATATTAAAAAGAAAAACTCTCAATAGATGACTAATATGCCATAAATATATCTTTCTCGAAGGAAAACAGATGTATTGGATTAAATTAAATGCTTCTCTAGGAATCGGAAATCAATTATTTTAATCGGTATACTGATTCCATGGTCGATCAAACAAAAAAACCAACTCCAAATTTCCTACATATAGAATGGCTAAACTTAGTTCAGTTTGATTGGTCTAAAGGTGTTCTTGAAACGATCACCCATCCAAGTACAAACCACGAGTTCATTGCTTGACTGTAGTTATCGTATTACTGAATATACTAATTGGATTTTTTAAAAATTTAAATATTAACATTTAGGAGGTTTCCTTACATTTCGCGTTTAATTTAATTATGCCGTTGCAAAACTATTCAGCTCGTGTAGTGTTTTAAAACCAATTAACTTGGAGGACGTACGTACGAACTCAATAATTCATTTTGATAGCTAGCAAATCAAAATTTTATATTGCAGTAATTACCATTGAAATACAAATAGAGATAGCGGAAATGATTCTAGAAATTTTTTTTGATGAAAATGTAAAAGTGATTAATTCTTGATTGGAGGGTTTTACATTTTCCAGGCAGTATGTTTTTCGCAACATTAAAAAAAACTTCTGCGAGTTTCTGAAAAGGTTGAACTATGAATTTTTCATCGCTTGGAGCGTAAGTGTGGGAAGATTTAGCATGAAATGTAATTTTAAAAAAGGAACTTCAAGACAAATATTTTCCAAATCTTTTAATTTTTTTATGTATGCTAAAAACTGAAATCTCGAATACGTGGACGTATAAATTTATTCAAAAGTCCCAGTAGGTAGTTTTCAATAGTGCATTGAAATTGAAAGTTCGGGAAAATTAAATCTGAACGATTTGTTTGTTCATTATAAACTTTTAAACCTTCCCTTTCCCTATTTTGACCTTTACAAAAGAGCCGTTCCATTAACCTTTTCAACTCGAAATTCGATACTTATCAATTTCCTATTCCTTTATAATTGTTATATCGGCAATTTTAATAAAATAAATTTTAATTAAAGCCTTAATTATTGTAATTTAATATTTTATCGAAACGATTCCCTTAGGTGCAGAAATTTAATTTGCATATTACATTAGTTTACCTCGTCGTGTTACTACCGTACAAAGGTATGTAGGCAATAAAGAAGAAATTTACTCACCAAAACTTTGACTAATCCAAATTCCAAACATATCTAACTGTAACAGACGATAATAGATTTTATCTCCACTTTCGTAATTCATAAATAAGTGATATATAAAGCTTCCAACCCATGGACTGATGCTTCCAATTATATGGCACCACGTTAAAAAGCGCAGTTCTAGCTGTGGCCATGGCTTGGTATCGGGAATTGTCATAAGAATATAAACTATTGGAATCCCTGTCAAAAAATAAATAAGTTATTAAAAATTAAATGGAACAAGCAAAACACTTTTATAGGTCAAGGCAAATCTTTACTTTGCATTTTTTGCTACATTTTCCTACGAGATCGATATCCATTATATAAAATTGAAAGGAAACTGAAAAGGTTGTATCTCCATATTTTTTCTACAACTTTTTGAATGTTAATTAATTTCGCAAAAAAAAATTGACAGGATAACTCCCAGTAGCATACAATAAGAAATGGCAATTTGAATTTTTGATATTGACGAAACAAACATTTTGGCCAAATCCCTTGGTTTTCCACTTCAGTAATTATTGTTCTTTGCAAAAATATTTCACTTTGTTTTGTTAAACGTCTTATCGAGTTTTGTTACCATAAAAAAATTCAAACACGCAGGATCTGCTGCGTGCTAAATGTTAATTGTAGCAAATAATTTTCTTGAACGAGAAAATCTAAACTAATTTATTGGATTTTCAATATTTTTGCACCGAAATGGACACGTTTCTTTCCCGATTCTAAAGGAAACAAGGAAATAATTTTGTGAAAATTGATTTCTTGACGATAAAAGAAGGAAAATAATTCTATACCGGGGAAGTCCAAGCGTTAAATCTCGGCGCCAATCTAAACCCGACGTTTTATTTGAAAACTTATCAGACTTTTCAGTTCTACCCGCAGTTTTAGGATGTGGAAGAACCTTTTCTATTTTTATTTAATTTATTTGAAACATTTAATTACCTACGTAAATTTTCACTCAAAGTACTGTTTTTGTATTTTATATTATTCTGGTGTTTGTAATTAGGCACGCAGCACTTAAGGCGTTTATTATTCATTTGCGGTGTTTGAACAATTGATTGACAGGCTATTTTTGAGATCAAATACTAAAATTTTCATGAAAAGGCTCAAAGGTCGGCATATTAAAATATTCATATTGAAATGGATTGTATAAGCACGAATTGTAAATTAAAGATATTTTTACGTAAGAGTCGCCCTACGAGGGCCGGTTAAATAAAAAGGAAAAGTTACTTTAAACGGACACCATTTTTGTATAGGTCCATTCACGCGCGTCCCCTATAAATGCGTTTTTAAACATCCAGTTTTTGGCATTTTATTAATATTATATTGAAAAGCACGATATCGTGCCAATGCGGCCTAATTATCATGACCGAGCTATCAAAATCGTAAAGTAAGTTAATCAAGCAATAATTATTATTATTGTTTTTCTAAAATTACACTTAAAGAATTTTTGATTTCCAACTAAAGTAATTATCTTGCTTGTAAGCTATATTAATTTTCTAATGATCTAGTATATCTTTCCTGTAATTATAGTTTTTTACAATAACAAATTTATTGATTTGCAATTATAGACTACAAGCCCATGGAAAATTTTATGGGGTCAAATGACCCACCATGAATCTTGTTTAGAACGATGCTGGTATATGAAAGAATAACTTTAAGCACTATGCCGTCAGTTTTGAACGGTACAGGTGAGTACACGGGAAAATTGAATTTTCCACCTAAAGATGGGAAATTACTACCAACTATTTTTGTACGGCTTTCTACAAGATGAGAAATCATAAAAAAATAATAACGAAGAACCTAGTGCCGTACAAAAATAATGGTACCGGGAGCGAGGATATTTTTTTAATTTCCCGAAGATTTTCTAATCGGTATAGGCGATTTATTACTGTACGGCATTTGTGTCATTCGCTTTGTATGTTTATGCAGATTCATTATTCAGAAACGCCGTACATGTTTGTTGGTACAGGGTGAGAAATCCGGGCCCGCAACCCTTCATACCTAATTAGTATAGGGGTAGTGATTTGAAGCAACTTAAAATTTAATGATCTTAATACTATTTCATGAACCGATGATGTATTTCGTCATGCCGTACATTTTTTATGGAACATATGGGTGTTTGGGGAAAATTACTTTCGCTCTGAATAGAGCGACTTTACAGGCACAATCAGTGCCGAAATATTAAAGATTTAATAATTTAATCTATTACTGTTTGTTTAACTCGTTTTATTTTAATTTAATTTTATATAAATTTATTTAATCAAAAAATCCCGGAAAAGCTTATACGCTGAAAATAACGGTTTTTAGTTTTGGGGTATATTATTCACAACTTTTAATTTCATAGTTATGAACGGCATTGTAATTTTGAATTATTATTAAATATTATCGACATAATTTTGTTAGTGCCGTTCAGTCATTAATGACCGTAAGGGACACCATAAACGTCTTCGAAATTTTTATCAGCTGTAAAAAATCATCTAAATCAAAATGTACGGCATATGTGTTTCTTTGTTTTTTCATCTTTGATGAACTTAAAATGGCAATAATATTTGAAAATATTACTCCTCTTATAAATTAAGGAGCATTTTAAAAACTTATAAATATCGAAAATTTCATATTTTTCTTTTTATTCATATTTTCATTTGGTTCCATTTATTATAAACGACTATAAGGTACAAAAATAATATTTTGTAACATCGTATTAAAAATTAAGTTATCATACAAGAATATATGATCTTTTAGTCACAAAAATTAGATTTGACCCCAAAATTCAGAAAATTGTTTATTTATATTTATATTAACCATAATTTTTAGACGGCACAATTATTAAAAATTATTTCCTGTGTTAAAGAATTTTTTTAAATAGGTGCCGTACATTTTACTATCATCTTACACCATACTGGTCTAGGGTAAGGGTTGCGGGCACGGATTTCTCACCCTGTACCAACAAACATGTACGGCGTTTCTGAATAATGAATCTGCATAAGCATACAAAGCGAATGACACAAATGCCGTACAGTAATAAATCGCCTATACCGATTAGAAAATCTTCGGGAAATTAAAAAAATATCCTCGCTCCCGGTACCACTATTTTTGTACGGCACTAGGTTCTTCGTTATTATTTTTTTATGATTTCTCATCTTGAAGAAAGCCGTACAAAAATAGTTGGTAGTAATTTCCCATCTTTAGGTGGAAAATTCAATTTTCCCGTGTACTCACCTGTACCGTTCAAAACTGACGGCATAGTGTTTAAAGTTATTCTTTCATATACCAGCATCGTTCTAAACAAGATTCATGGTGGGTCATTTGACCCCATAAAATTTTCCATGGGCTTGTAGTCTATTACTATTGTATATTTATCTACACTTTTGTATAAATCTATATAATTTGTTGAACTATTATAGTTTTTTGATATGGAATAAAATTACACATGTTGGAAGTAATTGAACATACTGGTTCACAGTTTTTCATCATTTTGTAAACTGCTTTATTCTTGATGGCCTAATTGACCTAAATAATATCTGTATACCTACATGTAGGTATTTTATAGATTTTTCTTGCGAGTGGAGCGAGTGGTTTACAAAACTCATAAAACAGAAGAAATTCAACAAAAAGTAAATAACTGATTTTAAAATGAGATTTACAAAGAAAACTTTCTAAACTGGATAAATTGTAATTATCGTTATTAAATAAACAAGGGTATTCGGGAATACGTTTTATTGCATTACATTGGAGCCAATAAAAACTTTTCCTTTTAAATATTACACTTTTCCAGAATTAAGGTTGCCACTCACCAACGCAATACTGTGGGAGTGGAAACTTCATCTCAAAGATGCGGGCCCAAAGCTTGGCAAAGGCGGGACATTCAACGATGTAAAAATATAAATACCAAATCATAAAAAGTAAAGTTCAAAGAAGTTTTCCTTCCCGCTCTGGAATAATAATAGACAGAGTCAATGCAACTTTATATGCCAATCCAAGAACCTAAAGGATAGACCTGTCGATAAATTTGATTGATGATTTGATTATAATTTATAATATATTTGATGCAAAATGGAATAATTTCATTATAACATATTGAACATTGCACGTTTCCCAGTTTATATTGAAGTTTTCAATTTCAACTAACAAGGAGATACTTCGACTTGTTAAGAAAATGCATTTATGAAATTGGATGAAGTGACTCTTAAAGCAACATTTTTTCTTAAGTATATAGAAAATATATATTTCTAGTTCTAAAAGTACTTCCACTTGGTTTTATGTAGGCCAAAAGGGGAGTTGTCCACTTGCAATAGAGAAGTTTATTATCGACATAAAACTAAGCTATAAGCTGGAAGAAAAAAGTTTTTCTTTTACTTTCAGAATTGACTTAATTAATTTTATAGCAAATCGGACTTAACAAGTCGGAGTAGCTCCTGGTGAGCCCGTTTAACTTTCTAAGTTAACCTTGGATATATTGTCAGCTCCCTGACTTAACGACCCCGGGTTTCCCATCTCCATTGTCACACCCCTTAAAAATGGGTTCATTAATGTATTAACGAGATTCCTACGATAAAATTATGACATTTTATAATTAGAAAGATTGTAGGGAACACAATAAGTTATTTTATATTTTTGTAATTTAAAAATACATATTTTTCTTCTAGAAACTACATATTGCGACATAAAATATTAGTAAAGTGCAATTAGACGAAAACAAGTAAGTTATTTTGAAAGCCCATGCGATCTTAATGGATACACTTATTCTATACTTAAAAACTTTTTTAATGGCTTTCTATAATCAGTCATAAATGATCAGTGTTGTTCATTTTTTACGCTGTAATACTGTGTTTGATTCTTTAAACTAAAAAAAAACTTTTTATTGAAAATTATTTTGTAAATGTAGCAACTTTAAAATCTCTTTGTAAATTTGCTCTGAAAATAATTTCTTCAGATATTTCTGATCACCAATTATAAATTTGAAGTTATAAAAATATTTATATTTAAATAAAATTTAATGAAATAAATTTTAAATAATTTAAAAAATAAATTAAATTGTTTCATTTGTAAATATAATTAAATTGTCGATGTACTTTACAAATTAACTTATTTTAATTTAAAAAGTTTTAAAACGGAAAGCACTAAAGTACTTTAGTGCCGCCCTTCATACTTTTGTTTTAAAACAAATATACCTATATGATATATTTTATTATAATCGATATCTTTATACTGACAAATAAAATTTTAAAATTTAGTAGGAACGTTTTCACGAATTTCTTTGAAAAATTCGGTTATTTGATGTTGAAGTTGGCTTCAATCAATTATTTTGAGCACCGATTTCAAAAGTCACAACCAAAGATTCTAACAATGACGTACATATTTCCATTATATATTAGAAGATGTCATCTGCGATCTGCCCCATGTCAATGTCATCGGTAGCATATAGAACGAGATCTCTAAATTATACCTTCGTATATAGACGTTGAGGGGGGGGGGGATCTGATAGCAAAATCAAAAAATTTAAATGAGGTAAATTCTAATGTTTATCGAAAATGCATTTCGACAAATTTCAAATTAATAGATAAAAATGTTAAACGATAACATACACTGAAAGTTTCGTATGTCGCAAAAGGAACAACGGACGACACGACGCGACGTGGAGAAATAGCAGCGTTTGTTTTAAAACCTTATATATTCATCCGGTCACATTCTTTTCAATGTTATTTTCAACAAGTTACAAATTTAAAACAATATTTCGTTTTGTACCGTGAGTATTTTTACAGCATTAATCGGCTTCTAGCTGTTCATTTTCACTAAAGTAAATTTGTAAAAACTTGGGACTTTTAAATTAACTTTATATCCGTAATTTATTAATTGTGCTATTGAACCCAGTCATTGGTTGCCTAAATTTGCAAATTATGTAATTGAGCTTTGTGATTGGTTAAATTTTAACCAATCATGATTTGATGATTGAGTAAGTGAGGAGTCCTAACTTTATAATATACGAGAAATACATTTGATTTATGTGTACGGATGGACACGGAGCCAGATCACAAGGGTTCTTGCTATACTATAAATAATATAAAAGTCTGAAAAGGTTTTCATGTACCGGGAGTCATCCTTCCCTAAAGAAAAATAGGCTATAGCTTTAGCTTACAGAAACACTTTGCAGAAAAGATTAAAGAATTAAAAGTTAAACCGTTAATCAGTAATTCACGAGGTGTTTTTAAAATGAAAGTATAACCGTATATCATTTAAACTTTGAATATATTATATTATTACTAGATAAAATCATTTGAAACTGTTAAAAAAAAGGATATGCTGTTATTTAGGCAATAAATTAAAGGAATTAAAGGAAAAGGATATCAAAATGAAAAAATAAATTAAAATACTCTACCTGGGCAATTTATTCTATAATATTTTTGGGCACGGGTTATCATATTCTAGCCGGGATGGGACTTATATATTTCCAAACATTTCACTAAGAAAATTTACTGAAATATTCCTCTAAAGGTCTAAAAAAACATAATTTCTATTTACTAATAGTTAAAATTAAGTAACGGATCGATTATGTATTTTATCGCCCTAGGGCGAAAAGGTAACACTTTACCCTCGCTTGGATAAAAATTAAATTATTATTTGCAATTTCAATAGTAGTTTCAGTAAAAATAAAGTAGTTACTTTACCTACCATTGCTAATATCTACTATAAAAAAAAAAAGTTTTTATCTTATCAGTGCCTTATTTGTCACATGTATCATATCATAATTTCATAATTTAATAGTGGTCTATATTGCCAGCGTTGAATGGAGATGATTATCGAACACGTTATGATATTTGCACAACGAGACGGACGCCAAGTTTAATAATGATACTTTTCAGCACGCCTTTTAAATATAATTTTATTTTCTACTCAATACTTTTCAAAACCATGAATTTTTATTTCAATAGATATTTCATTTTTCAAAAGTTTTCTACAACAGATTTAATCCGGACTGGGCCAAACTTAGTCAAGAAATGTTTCAAAAATCACAAAATATTATATTGGCAAAATTAAAGCAGATAAAATTTTCCGTAAAACTATTAAAAAAAAATTAAATATTTTTGCCAAAAAAACGTAGTTTTCCTTTTTTGATGAAGAGTTTTTTATGCTCGTCTGTCGCAAAAGTGGTCTACCGATAAGTAAAACTAAATTGATTTATCTCTAAATCTATGTATAGAACAACTTTGTAGCTCTATTGTGGGGGTCCTAGCTGCAGGCCATTTACTCTGCACTTTGATGCAGAAAACAAAACTTTTTGGAATCAAAAACTGAAACTACATACAATTACTCCAGAAATTATTAGAACGCATCTATCGTATGTTAGCAATGTAAATTGTACTTTTTGAAAGCCTTTTCTGTTATGTAAAAATTGCTTTTACAGCAATATTTGTTTGACATTTTTTGTTGCAAATTTCATTCTCTTTATTTTTGTTTGTATACATTTTTCTATTTGGTCAGTAACTTTAAAATGACTCTGTAATAATTTTAATAGAATTCCCATAAGAGCACTATTAATTTTATTAAAAATTTGACCGAGTCTTTTTTAAACCAACATTATCGTGTGCGTTTGCGATCCGAGAATTGTAATAATAAAATTTCATTTCCGCACGCCCTTCGGGCTGCTCCGGGCAGTTTTCACAACCCCTGGCATTGGCAAATCTCTGATCCCAGCATTAGAATTCGTCATTTTCGAGTTCTGTTACGCCCCGGGGGATTTTTTTATTGGGTCTAGCGCTTGTAAAAATGGTTCGGCTCCGCCTCGCTAGAACTCTTAAAACTTCGACCGACCCCCTTTATTTTAGGATAGGGGGCCTCTTCATATATTTTGCACCGGGGCTCCAACAACACTCGCTACGCCCCTGATAGAAATATATGTTAGAATAATCTCTTGATTTTGATTGGTTGAATAATAAACGAACAAAGATTTTTGATTTTATTTATAATTTAATTTGATTGTCTGTTCAGCCACTGTCTGGTAATCTTTTCACATTTTAATTCGACATAATTATATTACTATTTCATAACGATTTTTTATTAGTTTAATACCAACTAAACTAATCCACCAATCAGAGGTGCGTAATTTACTGTGGTGTTGAAAATAAAGCACTTTCAACATCTCTAAATCATTTTCAACACGAATGTTTGTAATAAATAGGTAAACGCTACTTTAAACAATGCCAATCCGTTAGAAATTTTCCGCATTCCCTTCATAACCGCCGAAGGAAATCCGCCCCTTTTCTGAATGCGCTTTAACGTAAAGCTTAACATTTTATTTGAAGCAACAAATTAATAAATAATGCTCAGAAATTCGCATTCATGCAAAGCTCAATTTAAAAAAATTTAAATCTTTTCGTGCTATAAAGTTCATTTCGATGGCAATAATAGTATTTTACGCCACGAGTTGCAAAAGTGCAGATTTAAGCACTAGCAACCCTGACATATTTTCGCGAATGACGTACAACGTTTTATCTAATTTCAGGTAGGAAATTGAATTTGCAAAAACGATTTTTGATGCGCAAAAAGATATTTTTCCCCAAGTAATTTGATAAACATTATTGTATTGAACCAAACTCGTAAACGGAACTTAACTGTTCAGTCTTTTTGTGTAAAATGAAATATTTGTTTCAAGCTTTGGGGCAGAATTAATTTGACAACAGACATAAACAAAGTTTACAAAACCTTTTAATTTAATTATGACATGACCCAGGTCCTCAATAAAATATTTCATTTTAGCAGATTTATTCGTACTTCATTGTGATTCCAGAAGAATACGAATGTATCAAGCTTTATACGAAAAGAGAAAACAAAATCCAATAAAGATTAATTTTTTTTAAAGTTGACTTACGTTTTGTAAATCATTTCCAGATTTTTTCTTACGCTCGGCCAAGTTCATATTGTTTAAAATCTGTGAAATAATTCGCCTAGCCTAAATACAATTTATCGCAATCGATATAATTTTTTTTTTAATTTGATGAACATGAAAAAGATTTAAAAGCACTCGCCACGAACTCAAGTTATAAATTACTTCACTGATGGTCTATTTCACTCAATTGCCTTTTCTTTTTGACCTACTGCACGTTTTTGACATATTTATTTGAAAAAATAGCTAGGAAAAATTAAGCCAAGCGTCAAATTATATATTTTTCTAACTAAGCCATCTACTGCATTAGCAAAAAATGATTAAATCTAAAAGCAAGCAGCTCATTCACTATGCGATATTTTTGTTGCAAAAAGAAATATATAAAAAAAATGAGATATATTACCGTGACTAAGAATATTTATAGTTTCATTGTGAAGATAAAATAGGCTACTTAAACATCCCCAAATAGATAAAAGAGGCCGATATCCAGTAAATATGTAAGGGTTAAATTGCAGGTGCTTTGGCATGTCTTTCCAATGCAACAAATCTTCCTTATTTTCCGCAAGCAAGATGCGCTCTTTGACTGGCGGTTTTGTGTCTTGCAATCGATGACGTAAAACGTCATCTTCGTTGGTATTCATAACTATTATTATAATATAAAATTTAAAAAGCCATGTGTTTTCTTGTCACCGCGGCATCGTGTACAACACGCGCGTTATTCGTCGCGACGCCGACGCTCTCTCTACTGCCAGGGTAGTCGCAATTTTTTACGAAGGAATGACTCGATATTGATTACTTCAGCAGCGGTAGCGGGATATACGAAATTTTTATATATTTTATTTAACTCTTCAAATTAGCGAAATTAATTGTTTGACGTAAGTTTGTCAAGTTTTCAATACAAAATTGTTTTAAGCCCTTTAACAAATTTTTAAATCTATTTTAAAATATAATACCTACAATCAAGCTTTATTAGCATTTTTATGCATATTTATTTTAATTATTCTTATTGATATTTTTAGCATGTAAATGTTTTAAATTGTATGTGCAGTGTTGGCTCTTAGAAAATTTACATCATCTGCGTGATTTATAAGGGCTACTGGTTAATTTCTTGGATTCTGAATGCGTTCGAAGTGCGGGTGCGCCGAAATTCAACGCATTCTATACTCGAGAGCCTACAAAATTATTAATTTTTTTAACGGGGGCAGTTTAAGTGAAATTTCGCTCAAACCTACAGCTTAGTTCTGAACGAAATTGCAGATGTTTTAATGTTCGATAAATAATGTAATGTTTCAAATAAATAAAATTTTATTTTATTTTATTATCCATTCATGCGCGTCCGTTCACTGACGTTCGAAATACAGAAATTATTATTAATCCTATTGTAATTAGCGAACGCTGCTAAAGGTAAATAATTTAAACTTATTTAAATTTTAAAACCTCATGGTAAGCATTTATTAGTCATCCTTGGGGATGAGTCATCCCCCTCTAAATACGCCACTGCTACTAAGTATAAGTAAAACTTAACAAAAGAACAGGTGCAAAGTTACAAAAACAGTAGATGTTGAAAAGATTCAAAATCTTAATTGTATTACAAATTGCTATTGTGTTTGCTCTTTTGGAAATAAGATATGCAAAGCTGTTATCCCTTTTATCATGCAGATAGAGCACCAGTGCCGTAACTAAGCAGGTGCAATCACACACCCCCAAGGACAGAGGGGAGCTCGCAGGGCCGTATTGCTTTAAGGATTTTTTTTGTTTTTTTCAGTTTTTTTTACGATTGCAGTCGGACTTCCCGTACATTATTAATTGGTAAATAATTTCAGAGGGGGGGAGTTCCAACCGCTAAAACCCCTCATCTAGATACGGCCTTGAGGGCTTTAGTAAATTGGCAAAATACTTTATTTTTTAATATATACGTATTTTAAATTTGGGGTCACTAAAGTAATCTGGGCTGGGACTAATTTTTAGGAAATTTTTACCATGGTTTATTAAGTTAAGAAATAATAAGAACAATTTAATTATTTTAATTTAAAAGCTAGTTACGGCACTGTACAACACGATTTTAAAATTATATTACTCCTACTTGAAAACTAATAAATAATCAATAATAGCCTGCGTAAATTACACCAAAATGAGATGAATAGGATAATTATAATTATTTAAATAGAATTCATATTTGATATAAATCTGTTCTACAAACAGGGCTTAGCAGTATTTTAAGTTTTAAACTTTTTTTTTTAAATAAAAAAGCATTTTTATAAAACAAACGGATTTTGGATTTCAAATATAAAATTATAATATAGATTTTTTTTTATATTATATAATATAAAATGTACGGGGGCCGTAGGTAGACTAATTAATAGTTATATTGGAAAGCCCACATCCTGCGTCAAAACTTTACAGACTTCTTGGTTTTGAATTGAAAAGGGTAATCAAAGCCAGTAAAGTTATCAGCCCCGCACTTTGGGGGGGGGGGGGATTTACATGACTTACTTGAGGAATAAATGGGGTCTTTGATTTGTAACCATCGGACATTTATAGGGGTGGGGGGGGGCAAAAATTGTAACTAACTATGACAAGAGGATAGAGGAGGAGTTAAAGAGCCCGAAAAACTTGCCAATTAATTATTCTGCGCCCACAGCGTCAACAGACCTTAATCCGCCACTGATTCAGCTGAATAGCCGAATAAAATTTTTAACATAATTATATTTTTGAGTAAATAAATAACATCTAGCAAAATTATCAATTTGTTGCCTTTGAAAGACTGTTAAATTAATTCTCACCCATCTAAGAAATTCTGGTGCCCTCTCTGTTCTTTTTCTTAACTTTTCGCCAAATTTCAGCGTTCTTCGTAAACCTCCTGTACAATAAAATGAATGTAAAATCGAAGTGTTGCAACATTTCGTATAGATGTCGCTGCAAACTGACGTTGTGTACAGTGACTTTATAGAGACAGTGGCGACACGAGAGCTTAAACCCCGCCCATCCGCCATGTTGTTGCAAATTTAAATTAGAAATGTATGCTAGAGAATAGTAAAGTATACTCAAACACGGACGTAGCTATAACTTTTATATGGGGGGGGTTCAACACCGTACTTTACATAGAGCCGGATTAAGGGTATGTGAGGCCTGAGGCTAACTTCTTTGGAAGCCCCTTGACTTGCATGGTCTGACAAAATGCGCCGCAGGCGAAAATTTTTGATATTTCAAGTTCAACCGCGCTTAGATCAAAAGTAAAATTAAAAAAAAATAATAATTATTATACATACATAGTACTTTATTATACTATTTTTTATAAAACACAGATGTACATTAACATTTTAAAAGCATTTTTTTCTTACTTAAAGAAAGAGTCCAGCAATTTTTTGAGGCTCCAAAAATTTGGAGGCCCGAGGCTGCAGCCCTCTTAGCCCCTCTTTAATTCGGCTTTGACTTCACAATGATAAACCAGCTTTTGCCAGTGACTTCGTTAACGCCATAAAAAGTTAGAGCTGTAAACCACAATAAAATCTATCAAATGGATATTAAAAATTGCATGAATATGTTGGAATCTGTGTCATAGAAAATGGGTATTTGACTAAAATTTGCGTAGTTGCTTATGCTAAGGGGGGGGGACCCCCCAAACCCCCCCTTATATACGCCCGTGTACTCAAATATTAAGTTTTTTAAACTACATTTAAACAAAATATATATCATAATTTTTATTAATTTATTTATAATTCACAATAAATTACCACACTGAGAGAAAAAAGATGGTAAATTGAACGAATCTTAAATGTTGAGTTTTTTCGTGTTGAATTAATCAAAATTGTGTTGAATGAAACAATTTTTAGTTGTTACAAGAAATTCAAAAATGTTCTTTTAATATTTTATTTCTGTTAAATAAATATTTGTTGATTTAATGTTTATAATGAGTTCGAATAAGCTTCAACGATGTTATCGTTGAATTAAAAAATTAGTTGGATTGGAAGAAAACGAATACTATTCTTGAACGAAACTATTATTTTGTATTGCTGTAGCATTTTAGTATGTCATTTCAATGTAAAATTTGATTAAACCAAGAATTTTAATCGAGAATCCCTTTATTTTACTTATAAAATGATAAAAACTTTTATTTTGTGCTTAAAATGTATTGAAATCAATGTAAACAAACCAAAAGTTTGCAACAACATGGCTGTCGATACCATGTGATCCAAGCAGCCAATCAAAAATCGGACCCCTCGTGTCGCCACTGTCTCTATAAAGTCACTGTAACGTTGTGATGCCGTTCGCGGTGATCCGTTATGCTTGACCTTAAAATAGCAAGTTCTTATTATTAGAAATCGTTGAAAATGTGCTTAAAGTTATATTAAATGTATGTGTATATTGTGCAATTTGTTGTATAAAAATATGACGAGCTTTTCTTTCACAAAATTTAAATTGTAACGCAGGTCACCGACACAATCATTCAGCCAATAGTTGAATCGATGTTTGATTTACCCCTACGTTGCCAGTTACTTCAAGGACCAGTCGTGCGTACTTGGAATTGCGTTACCAATTTTGCTAATTTATTGTGGTACAAATTTTATCACATTGGATATTTAACGGTAAGTAATTTTATTCTTAACATTCGATCTTCGATTTTGTATACCTTCGACGCATCTCGTCTGGCTTGCTAAAACTTATCAATAAATAAAATGGCGGTCGTTCTCTTGTTAAATTTTGACTCATTTTTATAATTTTACTTTAACTTTTGAAGACGAATTTTTGCATTTTGTTTTTAACAGTAATCAAGGACCCCGACAAATTAACTGTCAACTGTTTTTCAAAGTTGGTGGTCGCTTGATTGGCAATAAATTTTCAGTATTAGTATAAAAAATAAAAATTAAGTACAAAATAATTAAAAGCAATTTTTAAATCGTTAGTAGATAATTGAATTTTCATTTTAAGTTTAAACTTTTCGTTTTCCCGCCATCGACGAAATCTGGACCACCATTTTGTTTGCGTAAAGAAAGGAATTTTACGTCAACTGTCAAATCAGGTCAATTGCGTTTTGGTGAACTGTTAATAAAATTTCCAGATGCCTCGCTCAAGAAGACGACATCATTCGCGATCCCGCACCAGGTCCAGATCAAATTCTGTCGAAAGGGCCAGAGATGTTAAACGGAGAAAAATCGACAGCTATGAGGAAACACACAAAAGATCTTTAAGGTTAGTTTTCGATTTTATGGTAGATTAGTTTAGGATAGGAATTGTTTTTTCTGCATTATTGACTTTTAAAAGGACACTTTTGTAATGGCACTAGCGTAAATGGAAATTTTTGAAATCAATCTCTTGTCATGGTGAAATCGTGTTACAAACCTCGATACCACATTGGTGTAGAAAAAGTTGTCTACGTTGCTGAGGTTTTTAAAACTTTGCAAGTTACATAATAAAAACACGTGCACAGGTTAAAACTGTAATTTTAAAATTAATCCTCTATTTTGAAATATTTCACATTTTACACAAATCAAGTAAATTACTTGATTTCTCCCTGTAATTTTATGCCAATTAAATGTTGATTACTTTGATTGAATCTGTAGCATTTGGAGTATTTTTAATACCTCTTAAATGTCGGACCAATTATAATTTCTTATATAAAATTAAAACTAAAACCTATTTATTTTTAATTGTTATTATTCAACTTGTTTCGTGTAACAAATTTTGGTCTTTATATCGTAAATTCGATATTAGAATTTTACTTCATAGTTATATTATTCTCGTGGGTGTTTGTACCGCAATACTTAAGAATTACAGAACGAAGTTGATTTTTCGATCACAGAAAAATTTATTAGATGGTTCATTTATATGCAACGAATCGAACGTGAATTTTAACCTACAAAAGTAGTGAATGTCAAATTGTCGGAATGACAAACCAGTGCCAATGGTAGAACGGTATTGATTTATTCAATAATTTTTTTAATTATTTATTTATTGCTTCAACTACTAATGTTGTGCTTGTAAAAATAAGTATATGTAATCGTAGCCCTCTAGAAGATTCATGCAAATCTTTCCCGTTGGGCCGATTTTATAATACAGCTGTCCCTCGATAATCCGACACTTTTTAATCCGACGTACTCGGTAGTCCGACGCGCTGCCGGCAGCAACATGCATCTCCCTCCCTTCACATATTGTATATTTTACTTAAATTTCTTTCCGTATTTCTTTTAAAAACTTACATGTACTGTCATTTTGTATCCTGGTATTAATAAATTACATGTACCTTTACTGTTTCTTCCTTTTTTTTTAACTTCATTGTGTTCAAACGCATTAAGAATAAAACATTTTTGATAATATGACATTTTTGGTAATCCGACATTTTCGGTAATCCGACACTCTCTCGGTCCCTTAACTGTCGGATTATCGAGGGACAGCTGTAGTCTGATAAACCTGGTAAAATTGTTGGTATCAAGGATTATACTAGGTTTATCTGATTATTGTGAAATCGACTTAAGAAATGTTTGGTAAATCAAGGCTTCCTTTTTTGAACCGATGAAATATGCATATTGTCTATTTATATAGTAAGTTTCTTGTTGAAACTGTTCATTTGGGTTCTTTTTCAATAAACCCATGTAGAATTTTTAATGTTTTCCAAGCTACATTTACATTTGTTTACGTATTTTAAATTAGTTTCTCAGTTCCGTATTAAAGTTGTTAATTACTTAAATATAAAAAGCTTTTGCATTTCTCACTAATTTCACTTCACCTAAAAATTTACATTTTTAGCATCTGTTATAAAAAGTTTTAAATATTTATAACTATTTCTATAGGTAATTATTATCTTTTTCTACAAAACTGATATTTTTAGTCTAAACAGTTTTAATTTAACCCGCACTAACCAGCTTAATAAAATATGCCTTTAAGAAGCTCTTCTTGAAGAAATCTCGCCTTCAATCATGGGTGAAAGATTTCCAACTTTTAATTCTATTTCTATGTAGTATTCTTGCGAAAAGCACTAGAGGTATAATTGATTGGGTTCTCAATGTCTGAAGATGCACATTTTTTTTTAATGGTAATCTTCCCACATGGAACAACGTGAACATGACGCACTTTTAAAAATTTTAATTCTCCCTTGTTACAGTCTGATTTTCAGGTACCTACCTCAATTAATGATGAATACATTTCAACCTCAGAATCTCATTTTTAATTTCACAAAGGCAAATTAAAATATAATCTATAATTAAAGTTTGACAACAATGGATCAACGATGCATTTAAAATTTTAGCTTGCCTTTATGAAACCCAGCATTAGTGGCTGTTGAAATATATTTCTACAAAAACAATTAACTGTAGCACAATTAGAACTAACTTGATCGGTTTATTATGAATTTCAAAACAATGGCTGTGTTACGGATATTATTTGAAAAAATAGTCTTCGGATATTATGCTTAAGGTTTAAATTTCAAATCTAGGAACAATAACTGATCAGACAGACCTTGAATGATCCTTCTGGACGATATACCTACAAATTTATTAGTATAAATAAAGAGCTTTGCATAAAAGAATATATTAAATTTGGGGAATTCTCAAAGTATCATATTCTTTAAATTATAATAATAGTTTTGTTTCTTTCTCACCGAAACCGTTTTGAAACTCTCGGACGCTAACGCCGATTAAAGTTTGTTGGTTAAAATAGCATTTGCGCTTACGCCTGGCAGTTTTGAAATGGTTTGAAGTGGTGAAGAAAGATGATTATATAAATAAATCAGTGCTTAATGAAATGATAAAGAATTTTACCTGTGATAATAATTGACGTTAAACGCTAAAATAAACAATTATTTGCTACGATCAAAATATAAATTTAATGTATTGTAAAATTAAAATGTCCAAGTGATTACACTTTCATTCCAGCAATTTTCATGCATTTCTTATTAATTTCTCTTGAATCTTGATTTATAATAATTCTGTTTCATACTCCCAACAATCAACGGCTTCACCATTTTTCTGATGTAGGCGTGTGTTCAACTTTTTATTAATTAAAATAAATTTTAGTTTTGTTTGATTTTAGTTACATTAGCCTAATAATTGTGTAGTGTACCTTTGACTTCGATACATCCACATTACACATATTTCGTTGATTTCCAACAATCTTTGATTTGTTTAAATTTATATACCTACCTTAATAGGCCTTTTTTACTACTCAGGAGTCAGCTGGATATTTTTTATCAATTATTTAATGTTGAATGTGGAGGTCCAGGAGTGTGCATACAGTGGCTCACAGAAATAAAGACACAGTCCTATGTTAATGTTAGCAATGTAAATTGTACCTTTTAAAGACCCTTTTTCTCATATAAAAATCATTTTTACAGTGATTAATATTCTTATGGTAATTTTAATAAAATTTTTACAGAATTTATTTTAAGTCGCTGTATCTCGGAAACGGTGCGACTAAATAGAAAAATGTATATAAACAAAAATGAAGGAAAATAAATTTTCTACAAAAACTGTCTTAGCAAGTATTGCTGTAAAAGTGATTTTTATATGAGAAAACGGGTCTTTAAAAGGTACAATTTACATTGCTAACATAGGACTGTGTCTTTATTTCTGTGAGCCACTGTATGTCTAAAGGTACTCAACGTAATGCAATAAACTCTTGTCTTTGTTTTTATTAGCAAACCGATTGTTGGTTCCTAAAACGATCCGTTTAGTAAAAATATCAGCTTCTTTTCAATCTTCCTTTTGCTTTTTCTACTGGCACCAAAAGAAGTGACCCAAATCGTACTCTCTGCGATGGGTAAAGTTTACTTTTGTGTACTTTTTATCACTAGAGAATTTGTGTGAATATTTAATTTTTGTCATGTGTGCGTAAATAATAGGTTTTTACTCTCTAAATTCCATTCCAATGAACTCGACGTGTCATGTCAATTCATTCACCGGCTAAAAGCCATGATGTTGAGATATTTCTTATACATCTTCTAGTATTATAATAGAAGCATTGTCGTCATAGAATTCCTCACCAAACTGAAAGGGAAATTGTCACTTTTAATACTACTAGTTTTATTTTCCCTTTTTAATGAAAATTGTTTGTGCTAAAAAGCAATTTCTGCTCCAAAGATGGTCATCGCATAAATGCAACGTCCTTGCCATATTGAACACCCACTGGACATTCAACTAAGGAACATTGCACCCACTCCTACATTGGTCTGCTTATTTTCCATCCATCTTCATATTTCTTCGTACGCTTCACACCCATTATTTTCCCCGCTTTGTTACCTACTTGAATTCTTGTATGGACTGCCATTGTGTTAACCCGAGTTCATAGCCCTTTTTTAATTGAAATATTTTTTTTGTATTGCACATAGTTGAACCAAATTTAGAGAAGACCAAATATTAATGGAAAAATAATTCGTTGAACTGTTTGTTACATTCAAATATTTTTTCCATTGTTTCGAGTATTTGTTTTGAAAATATTTGTCTTACGTGTAAAGTTGACAAATTGTTTATTTAAGATTTTCCAACTAAACTTTGGAAAGCACGTAAGTAAATCACATTTTCAATTACAATGTTTTTATTTGTGTAATTCATTTTTTTGACGTGTTTCCAGTCCACCTACGCCACGTTTCATTGAAATTTTTTCTGAAAATCGCAAAACAATTTTTTGCTTTATCAATATTTTCTGTGACCGACGTCAAAACTTTAATTTTGGCAGCAACTGTCTAATAACGAATAGAAAAATATTTTTTTGGGTTGGAAACGCTTCTTTTTTGGGACAATTCTATTTTAAAGCTTCGTTGCTCTAAATACAGTTTGAATCATTGTTTTTAAATTTTTTTTTGTTTGTGAATGAACTATTCTGATTTAATAGAACCTACGTAATCGGTGCCTAACGAAAACTGTCTGTTTGTGCCAAATGCATATTTATATCAGTTTTGTAAATCTCGGATGTTATTTCCGCGTTTGAGTCTTCTCTACCTGTTAATGACGGTCCAAAGTTGTTTTTCCTTTGAAAAAAAAATGCAGTTTTCATTTCATCTTTCAATTACATCTACTTTTTTGAGCAAGATTATTTTCCTAAAACGTCTTCGTATTTAAAAAAAAATTCAAATTCTTCGGTAAAGTAACCTACCTCCCTCTAGTCACTTTCACTGGTGGGGCCTGCAAGTGCTGGAGAGCTAAGACCGTGAACAAGTTGTATTCAGTCTTGATATAGCCTTTGTTTGTAATTAACAAGTTAATCGATGTTAACGTGTATTTTCTTTTCTTTCTTTTTTGTGAAGTTGTGTGCAAAGTAGTGTGTCAATTTTTTTGCATGTTTGTGACATATAACTTGATTTTTATGTTTTAAAATTCGTGCCAAAAGGTTAATGAATCATCAAGGTTGAGCAATTTATTGCTCTTTGTTGTTGGACTAATTTTGAAGTTATTATATTCCCTAATCTAGTTTTCACATATTTGCATAATCATTAATTTGTACTTCCTACTTTGTGATTTTGTAAGACATTGATTTGGTTCCCGAATTGATAACTGCCGGCTATCGCAGTCCAAAGTGTTGCCGAATTTTTTAATGCAGTTGCAATCTTTTTTTTATATCAATTGAAATACCAACTTACGTCAACATTTTTCAATGACATTGAATCGGGTGCTTTCAAACATTGCAAAATTTGAAATTGTATCCGAAAATTATGCATAATCACCGCATTTTCGTTCTGGCCCAAATAATAATCTAGTAATTAATTTCGTAAAGCGAATCACCGGTTGGGTTTAATATTCTGATCAATTGGGAGTTGAATAATCTTTCAATGAATCAAGAGGTTTGATTAACCCTTAGTTTAACCGTTGTCTATAAAGGTTAACGCCTCAATAAATACGATTATAGCAATGGCCATTATTTAATAAAAGCAACACCTCACACGACAGATAGCAGAGTGTATTTCGCCCACGATTTGTACGAATTAGGAAATCCGCAAAGATTTATCAGACACTCATCTTTCGTTCATTAAACTGCCATCGGTGATTTTGCAAAAAAAAAATTGAACTTGCTCAACGCATAATTATTTTTTTTTTTATATCGAATGTAATAATTTGTATTTGGCCTTGTATGCTTTGCATTCTTCATTTTTGTTTCAACAGTTACGGTTTATGCAAAGGCCGAACCCGCACACGCGATCGGCTATCGTGGGTTTTAAATATTCATTTTATTTATATTTTTTTGTTTATAACTATTTCGCTTCTTTGTTTCGAATTATTTAAATTTTTTTACCTACTTTTGTTATGTACAAAGTAAAACTTCAAATCGTCATGGCCAGTGGTCCATCGCTAAACAATAACGCCAGCAAAAGTAACGATCGCGTTTTGGTTACATGAATATCGTTTTTCTTAAATTGAAAAAACCAGAAAGCGAATCTTGCCAGACGAATTAGTTGCATTTTTAAACAAATTTGTCATTCTTGTTGAGGAATTTTGATTTTCCAAAACATGCAAGTAATTCTCCGTTTTTCATTTGCAAGATAATCTGAAAGTAATTCCAATCGGGTTTTCGCATTGAATCGTGACCATGACATGCGGAAGTGTGGTTTATTAGGCAATAAATCTGAAGTTCTAATGGAGATCTCTGCCCCCCCCCTTCATCAGAATAATCGTTCTTTAGTTGAGTCCGAGTTTAAATAGGCTAATGTAACTCCACCCTTGCTGTACCTATTGTTCTCTTCTTGCGAAGAGAAAATGTTGGCTCTACTTGGCAGATGTTCCATACACCCTATATGTTTAAATGACCAATTTAAATTGTTTATTTTTGTATTAATTATTTAATTACCGAACGAACGCTAAACAGTTGGCAGATAGATGGTGCCGTTCAGTGCGGTAAATAAAATTCAGCGAACTCAACATGTTGATGCTGTTTTCCATCTGAGGAGAGCCATTGTTATTCTCGTTTAATTAATAAAGAAGTCGTTTAAATGCCTTTTGGAACCGTGAGATTTTTCTAACTGCAAGTTATTTCTCATGTATGCTTCCAGAAGCATCATAATTGAAACTTCTTTTTCTTGCTTTAGAATGCATTTGACAAAAACTGAAGCTGCTGTTGCGCTACATGTGGTCACATTTTGTCGATACAGCATCTGCGTTTGATTTACAATTTTTTTCTTTCCGCACTTAAATGTTTTGATTCGAAAAATTTCCGTATCCTACCAGGATAAAATTGAGAATGTAGAAATTTGCTGGCTTAATTTATTCTGTTAAAATGAAGAGTGCATTTTAACTGCTTAAGCGTTTTCAATTTTGAATTTATTTGCATTTTCAAGTGCTTAACTTTCAATTTTAACTGTTTAATTAAATACATCGCGATAATGTATTAAGACAGTTAATTATTGGCCAGATAAATCATCCAACATTTTCAACCTTGCCCCGATTATAAAACAGAAGGTCGATCGGTGCAAATCTTGCCCCTAGTATTATATTTAGTCCTTATATGGCCTAATCTTGTAATCATTAAATAATCACGTTATTGGTGTAAATTAATTACAATATTTATCGTTTTTTCGATTATTCTCGATGTAACTTACTGTTTTCATTAATTTTTGGATTTGTTTGTCGTAATTTAAAAAAATTAACGAAAAATATACGTGGCCTATTAATCTAGAAATTTTTGGCACGTTTCCAGGTTAAGTATCGAGAATATTTGTTGAGCGATGATGAGCTTTTTTGAGAGTGTTTTTTTTAATTAGCCAAGATATGTCAAGTTTGTAACCTAAATTTGTCAATAACAATATTTGCCAATTCCTTTTTCGGTAAGCTAAAATGGATTACCTGTAGAGCAGTTAAGTAACAATTAGTTGTTCATATCAAGTGTACTAATGTAGGTTGTTGACAAGAGAAGAAAATTATTTAATATTTTATTTCTCGATGCATTGATTATTTTGAAACCTGTTTGTATAATCATGAGTGTCAAATAATTATTATTGCAAATGATTTAAATTAAAAAGTATCGCAAGATCGATTAAATTGCATTTTCCCAAGGCTGAATTTCGTGTTTCCATTATCGACGTGAATAATAAATTATTATCGTCTAGAAATGTATGCTGATAACTTCAGGATTAGTAACAATAATATTTATTAAAATGTGGTTACCTTTTGTTTTTATTCACGTTCTTTTAATAGGCATAACAAGGTTGATATATTTTGGAGTAATCAAGCACACCTGTGGTACCGTTAAAACAATATCCTACTAAATATAGCTCAAGAGTGTAAGCAGCAGACTTACGTGTTCCATTTGAAAACAATGATAGGCTCGTGATTAAATTAGAACTTTAAAAAATGTTTTTACATGCTAATTACGTTTATTTGTAATTAACTCGTGTAAACACAATAGTGCAAGTTTGGTGCTGCATTTTGTAATATGGTGACTACGAGAATTTCGTATAACACAATGCATTATGAAGTTGGCCATCAGTTGCCCACACTTCATGAAGTTTCTCGTTTGAGAATTCACTCTTCCGAGGAACCACCGCCCGATGTTCCAGTGCTGTATGTTGCAATGGCAACGTGGATACCAAAGTGCAACATGTATCATTACAATGAGTATGTTCCAATTAAAATTTTCTACTTTCTGAATGTTATTTATCAATTAAAACCTTAAATGATTTATAATAATTTAAGAAAGTTAATTGTTCTTTGCGTTTTGTTGATTACAAAAGTGTCCTTAATCAAAATGCGTGACATCCATTCTATATGGTTATATGTACCAACATCTTCGGGTAGAAACGTTGCTCTAGAAATTATAAATTGATTTTTCAAACAAAATCAATCTTATACTTTTTAAAGCTTCCATGCAGGAAAACATTACTCGATACTTTCTCTAATTTCTTTTGTATAAACAACTCGTGTTGTGTTAAAATGTAACAGTTTGTTAAGAGGGTTAATCACCGTTCCATATGACTCAATTAAAATTGTAATAATAATTTGTTAACACATTTTATAAATCTACACTTTCTACACGTATAAACAAATTTTAACTTTGAAGACAACACATCAACAAAACGATTACTTCCATATTTGAATCGATTTTGTAAAACACACTTTTTGTCCTTTTATGGATTTTTTTATTATTGCCAATTACGAAAACAATAAATAACATTTGGAAATATCGTACAGCAGGTAAAAAGGAAATAACAAGACTGTGACAACACGTTATCGAGTGCAATTATTATTTTCTGTTTTATTTTGATTTTTATGTTTATTTGTTATATAAGTGTATCGTGGGTCCACCTTAGACCGAAATATAAACATGTAATATATACCCGAGAAAGAAAGAAACTACTCAAAACATAATACAGGTATGTATTAATGGGTGATGTGTGCGCAAATCCGTCAAATCAATTTCTTTATTTTGTTTTCTTTTTGTTTCGTGCTTTTTATTTTGGTCTCGGGATGGTCACACAGCAATGTGGCACCAATCTTGACGAGATCTATTTTTCCAGCTCGGAAACTGTGGAGCCGGACGAAGTTGTAACTACTATTGAAAAAATGGAGACTTCGACTACCGAAGAAAGCAAAATTGTACTCGCTAACGAAGAGACTGATATATTAGAAAAATCTCAAGAAAGTGTAACTTCGACCTCGGCAACCGACGAATCAAAATCCGACTGCGAAACTGTAAAAAGTACAAATTCTAAAACTGCCAATGGCAGCGGTGCACAATCCCTACCTACCAAACTAAAAACTTCCGAAGTCACTCCTAAAAAGGCCTTAAGCCCATTGCAATTACAAAAACGTCTTGCATCTGCCAAACGGCGAGAAGAGAAAGAAAAAGAACGCGAAGAAAAGAGACTAAAATTGTTGGAAGAAAAAAAATTATTACGCGACGAAAAAGAGAAGCAAAGATTGGAAAAGTTAGAGCAAAAACAAAAAGAGCTCGAGTTGAAAGAAGATAAAAGAAAAAAAGAACAGGAAGAAAAAGATATGAAACGTAAAAAAGAACAAGAAGAAAAAGATATGAAACGTAAAGAGAAGGAAGAGAAAATAGAACAAAAACGTAAAGAGATTGAAGAAAAAACTAAGGAAAAGCAAAAGGAAGAAAACAAAAAGCAGAAAATATCTGCGGCTTTTGTTAACTTTTTCACTAAAAAGCCCGAAGCACCATCAGAGAAAAAGGTAGAAACTATTTCATCTTCAACTTTTATGCCTTTCGAAGTAAAATCCGACATGCGGCTTGCGCCCTTGTGTAGAAAACACCTGAGCGATGAGCAGAAAAAACATTGCGTTACTTCTATAAAGCAACAACGTTGTGCTAAAACTTACCTAGAAGAATTGAAGAACGGAAAGGAAATTGGTACAAATGCCAAAACTTGGATTGATGATGAAGTGGATACAGACGAAATTGTAATTGTGGAAGATCTTGGAGAAAGCATAGTTCATCAAGCAGATTCTACTCCTCAGAAATGGCGGGCTAAATTTTTGAAATTTCATGAAAATCGACGTCCTGCCTACTATGGAACATGGAGAAAGAAAAGTAAAATCATTACGCCTGTCAAACCTTTCGGTGTCGACGAGGACTTTTTTAATTACGATGCCGACTCGGATGATGATTGGGAGGAGGAAGAGCCCGGCGAGTCGGTAGGTGGATCGGACAACGAGGAAAAGGATGAGCCCGAAATCGATTACGATTATGACAACTTTTTGGTACCTCACGGTTACTTGAGCGATTCTGAGGTTAATGATGAAGAGGACGCAGTTGCTAATCCAGAAGATCATAAACTCAAACTTAAGATATTAAAAAAAGAGTTTGACGATGAAATGAGCGAAAAGGCACAAAAATTGAAGCCTCGCATGATAGGCTGCATTTGGTATAACAAAAATGAAAAGAACGTTGATGAAAACACCCATAGTTTTTTGAAGCCTTACTTTATAATTGCGCGAGAACAAATTAAAATTAAAAAAAGATTTGCCAATGAACTTTCCAGTATAAAACCGAATATAAAATCTAGTCCGAAATCTATTGCTAGACCTTTAGAGGACGAACTTGTTCCAGAATTTTTAAAATTTGTTCATGGAAGCTCTATAAGCCGGAAGACGTTGGTCAAGGAATATTTAAATATTCTTAAAGACAAAGGTATTAATTCTGATGCTTCCCAGAAAAGTCTGCTGTTACAACTTAAAACGTTGGCTGAATGGAAGAAATCACAAAATAAGTTTTGTTGGTGTGTTCGTGAAACTGTTATGAAAGATTATAAAGTTGAACTTCCACATGTTTAATTTAGTGTTAAATTTTATCAATAATTTTAGGATATAATTTTATACGCGTGACGTATTAAGCATTTGTACTATCGAGTAATTTTTTTACAGTTTCAATAAAGAAATTGCATTTTACTGGGGTTTCTATTTTTTGTCCTGTTTTCAATGTTGGATGAATGAATATGTGAGGGAATGGTATTAAAATTTTTGTTACACATTTTCAGCAGTGAGAAAACTAATAGATCACGTCAATATGATCGGGGTATTAGTTGCGACAGAAGGTACAAGCGTAGCAAACGACGATCTCCAGCATCAAAAAAGAGGAATAAGCATCATCAAGAAAAGCCCATTGTAAGGAAGAAACCGTCTAGGAGGTCTTATTGCACGGATCAGGTCAGTGTTTACAAATTTTCTGCCCAGTACATTACAACTTCCACTTTGGTATGAAGTTTTTTTTCTAATATTCATTTTGATTTTTATTTAAAACTTTTTTATTTGTCATTAAAGTCATGAAGGTTATCGCTAATATCACCTTCATTGGTACCTTCATATTTTTTGTTTCTGTGCACTACAGGATTATTATATTGATAAGGAGTAATGTTGGCATTTTTTACAAATTTGGATTAGTTACATACATTATTTGGGTCAGATGCTTGCAAAAATGTAGTTTTCAATAATATTAACGTAACACAAACCGGTAAAAAATGTCAAAATTCTAATTAAATCAAATGGCAACCACTATAACATTAAAAAAATTAATGATCAAAATTCCGACGAAATGTTAAAATTCATTCCGATCGCGTAAATAAACAAATATTTTCCGATTAATGCGGATGTTTCATTATTTAGCCGATAATTTTGTGCGATCTATTTTGAGTAAAGTTGATCTATTTCTGAAAAAAGTAGTGACTTTGCTATGTGTCCTCGAATAAACAGTGCGATCGAGTCGGTTCTACGTGTGGTTGATAAAACGAGATGTGAAATCGCGATTTTTTATTGTGGATTATTAATAAAAACATGACTGCTTGGCCGATAAATCACCAACGAGCGGCCGCACGAATTTTCGCACACGCGTTGCCGCGTTTTAGAACTCAAACTCGACCTGTTCCGACGAAGGTGCGATCTTCGCGGTGGCCCACTGCAGACCATCATTCGGTGGATTCCAAAGATTGGAATTTGCCTTGTTCTAGGGAAAAACATGACAAACCGGAAGCGATATTAATAAAAGCTGAAACGCCGCCCACTCCAGAGGTGCGAGATGCTGTTGCTTTGAATTTCGAATTTGCTTTTTATTAATTGTTTGGTTGCATGTCTTTTCGGGCGCATGTACTTGTAGTAGCTCTAATTAGCTGTAAATTACTTATTTGAAATATGCAAATGATTAGTCGATACACACGATAGCAGAAAGACTTCCAACGTCGAACGATTTACTACTACCATTATCATCATTGCCTCTTGTTAAGTCATATATAGCGAACGGTTGCACGTGGTATACAACAGTGGAAATATTTATCGAGTAAATAAATAATAAACATTAATTAAGTATGTGTTAATGTGAAATGTGATAAATATAAATAGCTTTCATCCGTCTAAGAATAGCTCTTGTGTATATTAATGTGAATTGTTATCACTTTTATATCGGAATATGTGTGTGCAAATAGAAATGGAGTCAGTTTCGTTTCGTTGTAGCAATAAAATGTTTCAATAACTTTTTCTTCAAAATGATCGATTGTGCGAAAAAGAAACACCATTACCAAATTGCCGTGCTTATATCTCGAATTAAGAAATTCTTCATTCTATTGCTGAAGGTTAGTTTTTGCACCGTGCAAGTGGTTGTGTTTTTCTTGGGTTATTTTCAAAAATTATGTTGCGCCGTAAATCAAGTGAATTCAGTGGTTGGTATCAAATTACGCCCACCGTATATTTTTCCCCATTCGTTTTCGTTATTTTTATTTAGCCTGTTACGTAGGCACCTATATGTTTCAAAATAGGTTCGTCTTACTTTTAATCTGCGACTTGGCCAAAGTTTTTGAATATAGTGCGTTCGGCGCCGAACATACGCCTCGTGAGCTCTTCGCGTTTGATATTTTTAGTTTGATGGCATTTTGGCAGGGAGATGGAATGAATAGTTAGTCGTTTATATATCTTTAAGCGTAGTTAAGACTGAACGCGATTTTGCATAGATTCCTAAGAAAATTGTAGATTTAGTGTAGTTGATATAGAAATGTATAAACAGTGATGTTTGCATCTTCCGCATTGTCGTCGTATTCGCGTTTCCGCGCGGCGCACGATGACGACGACCGTCGAAAATGTTCTGCACCACAACATCAGTGGCAGCCAAAATCGTCGTGGACTCCGCGAGTTCCTTCGAGTTCTTCCAACGAATTTAGACGCGGATCGGGAACCGACACGATGGCGAATAATTCCGCAACAAGCGCTCCCGCTAGAAGAAATCGTTATTCTCGTGCATCGACCACAAGTGTCACTCAGTTGTTAAGCGATTCTTGTTCTAGTTTTTTGCAAAGATTTACTACAAAAGTACGCGGACCATCCGCAACGGCGGACAGAATTCACAACACCACTGCTTTATCCGTGCTTCCCACTAGTCCCATCCAAAACAAGCCCAAAACCACAAGTAACAACAACAACGTTAGCTCGCCAATATTAAATTCCAGTCGTCATCGCTTGTTCGACGATAGATATTCTACCGTGTTGGATAGAATATACAATAAACGAAGAGATCCGGAACGAACCATAGAACCGTCGCTTGGTAGAACTTTAACAAAAAGCGCCACCACCGCAAACGTTCTTTTGGCAGAAAAGGCTTATCCGTACGTGAGCAATAATAATGTACGTGACCACGCACCTCGAGATAAAACTCCATATAGGAGCGAAAACAAAACGTCTCAATATAGAATGCAGTGTCCCGAATCACCTTACACCAATTTGGAACGTGATTCGACATACCGGGTGCGTCATAGATCAAATCATTCCGAATTGAGACCACGCAGATCGTCAAAACGAACGGGAAAAAGTGAAGTTTCAGAGCGCAAATCTTCCAACCTTAATTTAAAACTTTGTCCTATAGAAATTCCGCTTGTAGACGACGATCGGCCTATTAACAAGTCTGCCACGCAACAATTTCTTCCCAATCCCGTCGTTAGTCCCATTCATGCTGCTTCAACTAATTATCCCGGCAATTCATTTTCAAACGCTATCGAGGATGACACTACCCCAACTCCAACTCTGCCCGACACTGTTTCCGAAAGGGATGCAAAACGTAAGGAAATACAAAGTTTAATAATGAAGTATTCCGCTTTAGATGAAGCATATAATCGTACCGGTAACGGAATACAATCCACGCCTAGCACCACGACGTCCATAGTGCAGAAATACCAATCAAGATTGGCACCGGCTGTAAGTAAAGGCCGTGTGTGATCCCTTCGGTTTCGTCACTAACACGAGTTTCGCTTTCAACCTAACATGAACGATCGCCACAACCTAAGCATTGTGTAAGTCCCAGCATTGAAAATTATTTTTCCATTTGGATCAATTATGCTGTTGACAGAATAATTGCTCAATTAACGCGAATCGCGCGTCAGTACGATAGCAATAAGTAATTTTTACCTTCTTGCCAAAACGGTCGCATTTATATAGCATTTCGCAATTAATATTATTAGGGTTCTCTAATTTTGGCAGGTGCAAATTTTTGAAATTTTTGCGAGAATTTGACCTTGTACATGCGATGTCGAGTTTTCACTTTTTCAATGCTTTTTGTTTTTGCCCGATTTTCGTTCACATCATTGTTTATTTATATTTTAACTTTGCTATTTAAAAATTTTTGTAGTCATAACAGGACAAAAGTATTGTGAAAGTTTGAACTTGAAATTGTAAATTTTGTCGATGAGATCAGGTGAGTATTAACTGCAAATCAAGTTTTCGCGAATATAATAATTATTTTTCTCCCCACAAATAATTAAAATTTAATTTCGCGATCGCGTTGATAATAATTTATACATCATAATAATAATTATGTATACTTGTTTCCTATTTTAACAATAATAAGAATGTTTTAGGACAGATCTAACTCGATTTTAATGTTATTAAAGTTGTTGCTTTTTGATTTTGAGTGCACAGAAGCAGCGGAAGGTATATGTAGTGAAAGTGGTAATGGTGAAATTTAAAAATATATCCCGGTACGTGACCCATCACGTTCCTTATCCCGCATATACCTTCATCTGTTACTATGTTCTGGTGCAATATTCTGTACCGTTAATAAGAATTCGTTGTTGATTTGGCAATCCGTTTGCCCTTTCCTGTGTTTGCTTATTGGGCCACATCTCCATTGTATTGGCGGAATTGATCTCGGGACTTCTCTTGACTGTGATCTATGATGGCGTTGCTGCTGTGTTGGACCGATGTAATCCATGGCCTCCCCCAACCCTGTGCTGTGCCGAACGAACCATGATGCTGCAATTGGATGTGACGATAGCAGAGCCCGCGTACGCCTTCGGTGGAAGATGACGAAGAAGGGCATCTCGTTTACCGATCGGGAGACATTCTTCAAGACCGATGTTCGTGAATACCACAATTTGTTACATTTAGCAGTTTGGATAAGTCAAACTCTCAAATATCCCAAAAACAAATCCCCCCTCCAGTATTTGTAATCAATTCTTCTTTCAGCTAAGGCATTTAACTGAACCCATACGTTTATTGATTTTTGCTTTCTTTGTCTAAATTTTATTTTTTACAACGAAAGGAATAAAAGTATGGGGGTGTAAATTTAAAAAATAATACATTCGTATTATATAAAATCAAATATTGATTTGAAAATTATTTAGTACAAAATTTAATTCATAAAATGTGCCAATTTATGCAAGTTTAAGTATCACTAAAAATAGAAAAATCTTTTAAGTTTATATTATGCATGCCAGTAATAACTTCCAATTACTTAGATTTTCATAATTGTGCTTTTTGAGAAGCGTTTTAATTTCTCTATTATTTTCTTTTATTTCTACTCTCACAATTAAATTTTATATTGATTAAAAAAAGTCGTTTTACGTTTCTCACTAAGCACCGTCATTAAAAAATGATATTAATTTTATTTGTTATTGTTTTACAGATAAAATTATCGATACCCTGGGAGAGGGAACATTTGGAAAAGTCGTTAAAGTGAGAGACCTGGAAATGTAAGTTGATCTTTGTGGTCGTCAAAATTTGAGTTAATTTCCCCTTCTTTTTGTGTTGCAGGGATCATTGTATGGCATTAAAGATAATTAAGAATGTTGAAAAATACAGGGAAGCTGCACGGTTAGAAATTAACGTTTTAGAAAAATTAGGTGATAAAGATCCAGATAGCCTGAAGTAAGTGGATTTTTGCATTCTTTTCTTTCATATCATCTTTAAATTACTTTTTTGCTACATTTTTTGCATGAACGAATAAAATCGGGTCACATAGCTGCTGAAGCAGCAGTTGTTGCTGGTGCCGGCAGGTTTCTCGATGAATTTACAATAACTTTTTGTTACTGACCCATGTAAATTTGCTTTCATCGCAGTAATTTCTCTCGAATAGAAATTTTTTTTATTGAAAACTTGCAGTAATAAAGATTTATAAAATGAACAGCTGCATTTACAGTGACCTTAAAATTAGTTAAAATAGGCAACAGTTACAAATAGACTTGCCTAATTGTGTTACATTGATGTAAATATTAATGTTGTTCTGAATGAAGCTTAAGACTTTATTTTTGATACTTATTACAAATTCATTTGAGTTACGAAATACTTAAAGTCAACAAAAAAATATTCGTGCAGTAAAATTTCGTCAAGTGTCCCAGACTTTTAAATAGGACATAGCAAATTCTGTAACACTTATGCCCGTACTAATAGTTGAGACCTGATCTAGAATTACATCTTAGATCAGCTACTATTGGTACGATATGATTTAAATTTACGTAATGTGATTGACGAATCTTGAAATATAATCTCTGACTACGAGGATTATCGAATTTAATACACTGTTTAATTTTACTATAATAATAATTCAAGAAAACTAATATTTTGGTCAAATAACATGAAATGTTTACATAAAATCTGGAAAATCATACAACTTTGTTATTTTGAACAAGAAACAAAGTTGTGATTTTTAACATTTATCGAAATTAAGGATTTAAATTTTGCTGGTTGACGCATACTGACAGTTTTCAATATTTACACTTACGATGTATGATAGTTATTAAAATTTTACTGTAAAATGTTTAAAACTTATTGCATACACCGAAGTAAGCAATTTCGTACAATAATCTTATAATATGTAATTTTTGCAACATAAAATTTCATATTATGCTCTGCTTGAGCAAATTGCATAATATACAGCAATTGGAATTTAAGCGAAATCGTAGCTTTACTCATCGTTGACTTTTAATATCTGTATTTATTCCGGCAGCGTATTTCACGTACTTGTAATGAAAAACTCCCGATAGTGCTTTTATTAAAATTGACTCTATACTGGCAGTTCCAAAAACTTTCACTGTCCATTTTTCTGCAACTGCTGTGTATTAACCCCCAATATTTTATTATAAATATCACAATCACCTGGAGTATTGTGCCAAAACTTGATTGGCAACTCTTTGTTACCGTGAGAAATTGTAAACTTTGTCTTACGAGACGGCAAAGATATTGATTTATTATTTAAATTATTAATAATAATATTAATATCTGATAAAGGTTTTCAAAAACAATAAATTTTATTGAGGAGGTAGTTAAAATGATTTGAAAAACAGTATTTAATGATCATTACTAAAGTATTGTTGAGCTGTGATCACAAAACTAATAAATAATCCAGAATTAGCAAGAAAATACATAAAATTCAAAAGACATTACAGCTATTTTGACGTTATTGACCTCAAGATTCTGTAACACTTATATTAATTGTTCTGCTATAACCGATAGTTCTGATTTTTTTCTAATTTTAATATTCTATTTTAATTAACTTGATTACTGTTGGGTAATTTAATTGCACCATAACTAATTGGTTTCATGCTTGAAATACTGTGAAATAATGATTTTCTAATACCACCGTTAATTTTAATAAACAATTAATAATTTTTCAGAATATGTAGAATCATAATTTTAAAATACTTTTTCTTTTTTCAGTCTATGTGTGAGAATGTTGGACTGGTTCGACTACCATGGCCATATGTGTATAGCTTTTGAAATGCTAGGTCTCAGTGTGTTTGATTTTTTGGTAAGTAAAAAATAGGTATCGAGACGTACAACCATTTTTAAGTTGTGCGCTTATTAATTAATAAATCTAAAAATAAAATAACCACTAGAGAAGTAATTGAAATATTGGTGTCTGCTCGATCTATATTTACATTACTATTCGTCTATTCTATTTTTGTAAAATTGTCACCTTTAAAATATCTCGTCATTTTGCACCTTTCTTTTTTTTTTGCAGAAAGATAACAATTATTGTCCTTATCCCTTGGATCAAGTGCGTCATATTGCTTACCAATTGTGCTACTCGGTTAAATTTTTACATGACAACAAACTAACCCACACGGATCTCAAACCGGAAAACATTTTGTTTGTCGATTCGGATTTTGATTTAGTTTTTAGCAGTAAAAAGGTAAGTTTCCTTTAACCTCTCTAAAGAAGCCCATTATGACTAACAAATTTATTATTTTAGAGACGAGACGTGAAGAGAGTGAAACGGACCGATGTAAGATTAATAGATTTTGGTAGTGCGACTTTTGACCATGAACATCACAGTACAATCGTTTCCACCAGGCATTACAGAGCACCTGAAGTGATTTTAGAATTAGGCTGGGCCCAACCGTGTGACGTTTGGTCCATAGGTTGTATTTTATTCGAATTGTATCTTGGGATTACATTATTTCAAACACATGACAACCGAGAACATTTAGCAATGATGCAGCGAATTCTTGGCGAATTTCCAAATAGGTAATTAATCTGCCAAATAACTATTTAGTATTTATTTGTATACAAAACTAAAAATTAAAAATTACCAAACCTAAGCAGTAGGTTGTCTTGAAAAGCTTTGAATATGTAAATAAATACAAGGCGATCACTTATTCGTAGTATTACCGTCAGACCTTTGAATTTTTTTGAAACATTAAATTTAAGTCTACTTTTATATTTAATGCATTGTTATTCCAATTATTAATTTTTTTTTATTTTGCTAGAATGGCCAAGCGAACGAAAACCAAATATTTTTACCGTACCAAATTGGACTGGGATGATAAAAGTTCTGCGGGTCGTTATGTGAGAGATAATTGCAAGCCTTTGCTGGTAATTTTCAAAGAGGAATTAAGTTTTACCATAGATGACGTTTTTGTTTTTCAGAGGTACAAGCAAAACGACGACAACGATCACAACAACTTGTTTGATTTAGTATCACACATGTTGGAATATGAACCGTCGCACAGAATAACACTAAAGGATGCATTAGACCACCCCTTCTTTAGTAAAATTCCATCCCACCAACGATTGGGGGAAACCCATGGTACAGGCGACATTTTCTTGGACCGGAGTGATTCTAACAGCCGATGAAATGTTGGTTTTGTTTGGTTGTCTCCACTCACAAACATTTTTTTATCGTGACCAATTTTGTTTTAAAATGGTAAAATAGTTGGTGAAGATAGAATATTTATTGCACCCTCAAAAAACATTGTCCGTTAATTTATTTTAAATGCTGTTGTACATAGTAGCTAATTTTAAAGTATCTTTTATAATGAATTACAACAATTCCTCATACATTTTCACTTTAAATGAAAGTTAGATCGCACGTGTGTGATTTCGACAGAGGAGGCAGTCCAACGTTTAAAATCACTTTTTCTTTCAGTTTGTTTTCAAGATAACAACAAAATTATATTGGCTCAAATAATAACAATAAAGGGAGTCCTAAATTTTTGATTTGAGTAGATTAATTATAATTTAGTTTTGTACATGTTTATGAAAAGTTGTCAAATTCTTGGTCGATATTTACAAAGAATTGAAATTCAATTCGTTTGTAAAAGTATTTAATTATAATTGTATATAAAGAATTGAATAAAGTATTTACTTTTGATTATTATTATTGTTTAAATTACCTAACGCTTTATTTGCATTACAAGTAAAATTGTGAACCAAATGCTTGGCCTTTCAGTGCTACCTTTGAAATATTATAAATTTTGTTCAGACGGAGTTAAATAATGGTAGTCAAAAATGCTCCCGTTACTAAAAAACGTCATGATTTCCGATGTCATCAAAAATACAATGTTGTTACCGTAAATTTTAAAATCAATTTTTATGTAGTTTATAGTCGGAAAAATCTAGTATATTGATATGACATAGTAAACCAACACTCGAACTGCTTTAATTTTTATATTGAACAAATCCATCAAATATTTTTTTAAGACATCATTCTTTGCCAGCATCCCATGCTAATACTCTAGTTAACCAAAGGTTCACGATGCCGATTGCATCTTGTTTGCTTTTTCATCTCATTGATAATCAAATAAACTTTTCTTTCGACGGAATCTAAAGAAACCTTTGAAAGTAGGTTCCACTTGGAATACGTTTGAACAGAAAGTCCGGGCTTGATTTTTAACTTTCACAAACTAATATATCCCAAAATTTTGGCGTCTCGGGTTGTAGTTTTACACCTGGGACTGTTTTCAAGGGAGCCGATTTAGCAAATTAGTTCCTTTGAAGAGGTTAAGTTGAATTCATTATTTTTTTTATTTATATTACTCATCGACTAACAATGACGTCTGAATTTCTAGCTACGATGCAAGGAGGTATAACTAATCGCTAAATTGAGTCGCTAATTTTGTAAATTTAGAAATAAGTTTTAATAGAGTTCATTTTTTGGTATACAAATTAATAATAGTAAAAATAATTATTGGTAAATTAATTGAATTACGTTTTTAAATTATTATTTATAATTAATTAAATTTCACTAATAATTCAAATTTTAAATAGCGCGCGTGTTTTAAAGGAAACCTAGCGGCGTGTCAGTAATCCGAATCAAAGGAAGTAACCTCAAATCTGAAATTCTTTTAACGCTAGTGTACTACTTCGGCATACACGTGTGGAAGAGAAGGTATTCATTTACTGGATTCATACGTAAGTGTTTGATTTAGGTAATTTACAAATTTGTATTTAATTATTACGTGATATTAGTTAATTTTGGAGTTTTTTTTCTAAATTATTATAAAACATTTTAGTTTTCAATTAAATCGACAAAAATGGTTGCCCAAAAGAAACAGAAAAAGGCGATTGAGAGCATCAACAGCAGGTTGGCTCTGGTAATGAAATCGGGAAAGTATTGCTTAGGATACAAGCAAACTTTGAAGGTAACGTAAAAATTTTGTTTGGTTATGTGCTTGCATTACAACGTGTTTATCCCTTTACAGACTTTACGTCAAGGAAAGGCTAAGTTAGTTATAATTGCCAATAACACGCCACCCCTACGTAAGAGTGAAATCGAATACTATGCTATGTTAGCCAAGACTGGTGTTCATCACTACACAGGTAACAATGTCGAACTTGGAACCGCATGTGGTAAATACTTCAGGGTGTGCATAATGTCCATCACGGATCCAGGTGATTCCGATATCATCAAATCTATGCCCTCTGGTGAATTGATTACAGCGTAATAAATTTATAAGATAATATTTTTTAAATGGCTGTTGATTTTTACATTAAATGCTAGAAATTAACATTTACATTCGTTTTTTTTATTTGGTATATTGAAACGGCTTTGGGTATATGAAAATCAATCGTAACCGACTTGGTGCAAATTGGTTAATTTTGAATTTCCCGACTCGAAAGAGCTGTATCTAATAGAACATTTTTGTTGTGTTGTAGGCAGGATTAATCATAAAAAATCGAGGTTAGTTAAAGCCACCTTGAACTTTGAATCTGACAAAATTCATAAATTTTATCTAATTTAATATTTGTTTTAAATGCAATTATTGCGATATGCTGTGTGTAAATGATCAACGTACTAGGAAATTAATCAATGGAGAGATTTTTCCACAAGTTAAGGTCACAGGAATGCATCCGATACGACCAAGATTGATCGGTCGGTGATATGAGTCTGTGAAATTTAATTCTCATAAAATCAGACAGTACTTGGAAAAGTACAATTAATTTTCTAGTTGTAACCTTTGGTATTAAAAGCCAGAGTAGATTAGATATTATCAAGACACGTATTGCCTCATTTTGGGTGGACCTTTATTTTAAAAAAGATTGGGTACGTCACATTTCTTACCTTTTATTTTTAAAAAGAAAAACTTTGAAATTTGAAGTATTTATTTGGAAATATTTTCATACATTTTTAATTTTTCCAAGATATAAAAATAAAATCGAATTGGTCTCAACACTTAATTAACAAGTACAAATAATTATTTACACATTACCAAGTAACATATCATCACTGCTGCCGGTAGGCGAAACTGAGGTCGAAGTTGGAAAATCTCTGTTATCCTTGTCAACGTCTTGATCTACCACGGGTTCATTATCGGAAGGAACTTTTTTGGCACTTTCGGTAGAAGAATGTGTCGATTCTTCTGAACATTCTTCAATTTTGGAAATACCTTTGTTAACATGGCAAACACTACGACCCTCACTTTCAAATTTCCTTTGTGGTTCACACACTTTTGCAACAATTTTGAGTATTTTATCGGTGAAAGTTGCGTGAGAGAAATATTTTTCCAATCGATCCTTTCCGGCTTTCCCCATTTTCTTAAATTCGGATTTGTTCATGTTCACCATCTTAGTCATCCAATCTGCCATATTGGAAGAAGTTGGATCACTTAAATAACCGGTCACGCCATGCTCGACGGTTTCACATGGACCGCCACTGTTACATGCAATCACTGGTTTACTTGCTACCATTGCCTCCAGTGGTACAATTCCAAAATGTTCGTTAATTGGCGTATAGATCAAGCAATCGCAGGATAGCAGTAACTGTGCTTTTACATCATCGTTAGGAGATTTCAAAAACGTCGTTTTACCGTTTAAACCTTTGTCGTTGGCCAATTTTACTAACTGAGAAAAATATGACGAGTTAATCGACGACTGAGGATCGTAACCACCGGCCATTATAAGATGAACTCGATTCCAATCGTTTGGAGCAAGTTTGCTTTTCAAGCATTCCAAACCGTCTAAAGCAAGTTCAAGTTTTTTAGCCGGATGAAAACGGTTGATGGACAAGAAATAAACTCCGTTTGCTATATTCGGAATAGCGGGTACCACGTCAAAGATATTTTTGATTTCAGATGTGTTTACGTTTGACTGATAAGAAGAAGAAATTGTTGGATATAAAATTTTGATGTCTGCTTTTATTTGTGGAAATGTTTTCCTAAAAACCGACTCTGTGTATTTGCTGTTGACAAGTATAACGTCGGCCATCTGCGTGCCCTTCAATTCTAGCCAATTAATTGGATATCTATAAATTCGTTTTAATATTCCTCCGGGCGAACTCGCCAACAAATCTGGATGATGACAGTAATAAATAACTTTTCCACCCCACCACTTAATAAACGGCACGGACATAGGTATTTGGTCAACGAAATAAATGTCGGGAGTTTCTTCGGGTCGTGTAAACATCATTACCATTATAGATAAATATATCATACGCAAGTACGCACACAAAGCTTGAAAAAGTCCACACAAACTGCGAGGCAACCAATCGCCTATTACCTCAATTGGGTATTTATCGGTTTTGAGTTCTTCGAAAGCATGAGTTCTATCGAAGTGGTTTGTAATAAAAGAAACACAATTGAGTTTTTCTGCTAGAGTTATCGCCACGTCCAAAACTAGTCGTTCAGCTCCACCGATGCCCAAGTCGGGATGGATAAACGCAATTTTATATTTTGGCATTTTAATCTGAAAAAAGAAACTTTATTACTACTATGTATGGGGTATAAAAATAACCCACAGTATTTCGGTGTGTTAAAAAAATGTTGGGGGGCATTTTGGATAATGTTAATTTTATTCGGAGTCGGCAGTAAAATTTAATAGAGAATTCTGTTTTGAAAAAGCCCCATCGCTTTCCCAACAGGTGTTGCAAGGGGTATCAGCTATATGTGACTGGTAGAATCTTTCGTCTGGCAGTTGGGAGGATAACTTTTGTTTTTGCCGGCAAAATCTCCAGGCTTTTTTTTTTTGTTATTCTTTCTGTGATTATTTTGATGACTTTGTTAGCCAAAATGATGGGGCTCATAACCCCGAGCAATTACTGCTACATCCGTTATATAGCGACAAACACGAAGAAGCCCATCGGGCCACCTAGACCTAGAAGGTCAATCGGTGAGGCAATTTCCATGGAGAGATACCTCCTTATTGAATGACTTTGCTATAAATGAAAACTATAGAAACTTACATTTTATTATAAAACTTCCTCAGTATTGTGGAGGTAAATGTCTAAAATCTTGTAACGCGTCCAAAATTACAAATAAAAATGAAGAGAGCAATTTCTTCAACTGGCTTTATCACTGCCAGAAATAAATTTGTGATTTCTAATCAAAATTTTTGAAAAAAATTGCCGACTTGTGTACACGAAGATTTTGACGCAGCATAACCTCACTTTACAAAAACTGATTCAAATTACTCCGACACATGAAAAAATATTAACTTTGTATTAAAACTTGCGGATTGGTAACTAAATATTTATTTACATTTACGTGTATTTACAAGGGTTTAGTATAAAAGTTCGACAATCTAATCAATTTTATCAACACTTTACATATTTACAATCGGTTAGTCTAAAAATTCATCACGCCGTTTGGAAGTGCCCTTCTTTTCGGCTTTCTGCCGTAAAAATTGTAAACCTGCCATGATTGAGTCCTGCATATTTTCAGATTTATCCATCTTGACTTTCTTTGACGAGCTGGGCCCGTAATATTCAAAGGTAGCAGGAGGTGGAATTGCTACACCTCTGCCTCTATTATGGTTTACTTCTTCTATTTGAACATCGTTTTGTACATCATCAAAATCTTCACATTCGTTAATAATTGGAGTTGGTTCTATTTTCGAGCTCTCATGGGAGTAGTCAACAGTTTGCTTTGTTTTGTAAGGATTCACGTGAGTAGTTTCATCTTTTTTAAGACTTTCTTTATCTTTCTTCTTGCTAGAGAAAAACAAAGTTTTGTTTGATTCAAAATCGTCATGTTGACGTTTATCTTCACATCTGAAACTTCTTTTATAAGCCGTCGGTGGGGCAAATTCGTCTTTTCGTTCTTTACGTTTTCTGTCGACCCATTCTTCTTGCGTGTATTCGTAATGTTCCTTCTTGGCTCCTTCTTTTCCTATGTCCCAAGGTCGCACGTGCTTCTTTCTTGCTTCTTCTAGTTTTTGTTCCAATTTTTCTTCATCTTCTTTCTTTTCCTGCGGTTTTGCTTCCTCAACTTGTTTTTCTTGAAGTTGAGGTTCAGGTTCTGAAACAAAACATTTGGTATTTTTCAGCCTTGAATAAACCTAAAAGGAGAGATTTACTTACCGTCTTCTTCGGGTGGTAAGCCCATCCGTGCCCTCTTTCTATTCCTAGCCGCCTTAATTCGCGCTGCCAGTTGTTTCTCCCTTAACATCTTCATTTCTCCAGCCTTTTTCTGTTGTTGTTCTGTTTCTTCTCTTAATTTTTTGAGAGCTTCCTGTTGTTTGGCTCTCTCGTAATCATCCTTGGAGAAACCGTAATAGCCAACACCGTGAGTCCTTGCCTCTAAAAATATTAAATTAGAACAGTATTCAAAAATAATTTATTGTGAAATTACCGTTAAACAAAATATCCTGGTAATGAATGTCATCTTTATGTCGCAACTCTTCCTCCTCTTTCTCCCACTGTCTTCTGAGTAATTCCCTATGCATATCGCTAGAAAGCATCTCACTTTCTTCGCCAAATTCCTCCACCTCTTTAGGTGGTTCCTCGACCTCAGGCGGAGGTTTGCACATTTGCTCACTTCTATTTTCATCCTTTTCAATGGAAGCTTTCATATCATCATCTTTAGATTTCATAAGATTCAAATCCTTACGCATACACTTCCTAGTCCTGCCCAAACAATCGGTAAATTCCACCCACTCGTCTTCCGCATCCCGAGCATCATAATCATTAGAATCTTCAATTTCTTCATCAGAAGATTTGTTCCCTCTCCCTTTTTTATCAAACCTAACCAAAAATCTTCTATTGTGCTCCAATTCTTCATCGCTAAAATGAGTGCGTTTTGACAATTTCTCGTATAGTACTGCTTTCTGCTCGAGCATCGTCCTGTAATCAAAAATTCGATCAACACATTTAAATCAACAAAGTTACAATCTCCTTACCGCGATTTTCTCAACAAATTCTCCTCTTCTTCGTTGTGGTCATTTTGTTGCCGATGTTCAACACCTTTATTCTTAAATTCCAAAGGCTTTTTTGTGGGTGCTTTTCTAACTTTGTTTTCGAGAGTTGCTTTTTTTAATTCTTCTTGCTTGCGCAGTATTTCCGCTTTCAAACATAACAACTGAAAGTTAAAATTTAATATAATTCACACAAAAATTATCTAAAACTTACGGAAGATTGGCTAATTTCGTATGTGCTCATTTTTTTGACGTTTGAATAAACATAACCACAAACATCACATAACAAAACAAAAATGTCAAACTTATATACAGGATGCTAATATTTATTTTACCATTTACAAATGAAAATTTGAAAAAATTACTTTGCGTGAAGAAAAGAAGAGCGGATTGATACCAACATTTTAGTGTGGAAAAATTCAGTTAAACACAATTTAACAAAAATGAATTCTGGTCTAAAAGATATCTAATTTTTAAAAAATAGTAACTCTAATTAAATTTTTTAATAATTATAAACAAAACATAAATTTTGAAAAATTACCCCCATTACACCGAACCCAATCCATCAGATGTTCAGTAATGCCGAAACTGTCTTATTTACTTTAATTAACGCAATAATTATAAAACAAAGGAAACAAATGTCTCGTTCCGCTCATTAATTACAAGAAATTCGAACTGAAACTTTTACCTTTGAACAGGTAAAATCTGGAGTTCTCTTAATTTCTAATAAAATTTAAATTACAAAAGCGTAAAAGTGATCGACAACATTTTTTGTTGTATTATTCACTACATAGAGGATCCGCCGCTGTTATTATGTAAAAATCAAAAAGAATTCTTTAAAATTATAACTGTTAAATACCCAACCGATACGCCGCTGACATCTATTCATTTATTATGATTGACATCGGAATGCGCGGAATTTAAGTTATTTATTAGTTGCCATCTTACGGAGAATTTTTAATTATTACTTAGAATGCGTAGCAATATTGTGAGTTGTGTATTTCTATAAAATAAAAATATGTGCCTTAATTTTACATAATTTACTGTGATAAATTTAGTTCCTACTTCTGTAAGTTATCGTGCTTTAGGTTTATTTCGTTCTGTTCTGTTCCTTTTACTACGTGAAAGTATCCCATATCCTGTTATCAAAAATTCCATATCTCCACCTCTCTTAATTAAATAAGATAGTTAATTATTGGAAAATTTGTTTTGTAGATGTTAAAGCATAAAAGTTGAGGAGCACAATTTGAAGATTAAAAGTTGGTTAGGTAAATAAAATGAGTTCGTTGCAACAAACGAATCGTTACAGATCTTACGTCCCGAGTACACAAGGTGAATATTTGATCACCTCCGGCAAAGCTTGTTTACATCACCGACTTGTATCTTTTAGGCTCGTTTATTCAAAGTTTGAGTGGAAGTGAAACAGACGTCTCGACATCAAACGAAAACTTATCGAATGAAGAAAAATATGTCATTAGGCACATACCACGGCAGGAGCCGCAAGGACAAGAGAATTTACAATCGTCCAATCGGAGTTCCTTGAAAGACAGCTTAGCTTCGAATCGTAGCTCCTTGGATGCCTCTTCCTCTTCGTACAACACTCTCATAATACACAGTGCTGACGAGCCATGGATTGGTGAGTGTTTACAAAAGTTGTTATTTTGTGGTCACACTTAAAGTGGTTAAGATAATCGCGTTATAAACAAAGGGAAATTGCTTATCAAATGATTTTCTATTATAATTTAATCAAGTTTGATTTAGTGAAACTGATAAAGAAAGCTCGTCGGTAGTGTTATTTAATTTTTATATTTTTTTGCTACGCTTGGTTTACCATTCCTGTTTTTCTTTTGTGCACTGATGATTTAGTGTGACAAGCTTGTGAGATTCCAAGTTTGGAGGAAGTGATTCATCACCTAGATTTATTTTAGCAGTCATGTACTCGAAATTTTTATATGAAACTTGAACGATTAAAAACTTAGTTTATTTTTTCTTATCTAAAAATCTCGCGTTTGTAGGTCGAAATTCTGGAACTACGGACGTAAATCCACCCAGTTACCTTACTCATCAATCCAGCAACTTATTTCACGATCCAAAATTTTCTCCAAGTCAAAAACGCAGTTCTGTATCTCCATCGCCATCTCTGGCGTCAAGCGGCAAAGATCACCTTCGCAATAGTTTGGAATCCAATTTACGTATATACAGTACCGGTGTGCAAGAAATTACCGACATACCTGACGATTATTTAAGTCAATCGTTGGTTTTGAAACATTTAGCCAAAGATATCAAAATACCATCAAAGGGTGAGTCCAATTTATTGCTCTAACTTATTTATTTATTAATTAGCACTCTGAAAGTAAGATCTTCTATTAGCTAATGTTTATTTATATTAAATCACAGTATAAAAAATAACAAACTAAGTCAACACATTAAAATTCAAATAATTACATAAGCGCTCTCTCCAATTTGTTGATTTATTATTTTTTTTTATTAATAGAATTTGCAATATCTACTTTTCTGTATGAAATTTATTAATTTGACTTCACAAAATTTTAATACTACAAGCACCAATTTCACCGGTAGCTTGTTAGCTTGAGTGTGCCTCACCAAATTCAAACTCACAAACTGGCAATTTATTTTTACAATCAATGGGCTAAACCGCTACTGATACCATGCATAAACAATAATGGCAAAAATTTTCTATCCATAACCCAAAAGAGGGAAAATGTAGAGAGGGGAGGTTATTTCAACAATTTCATTATTAAATACATTTTTGCATTGTGTTAAAAATTTCAAAATATTTTGAAGAACATGGTATGCTGCAAAAGATACTTCAACATTTACTCAAAGAGTACGCCATGGCCAACTTTAGTGTCCAAACGGTTCATTCTCATTTTATCACATAAAATGTGGGTAACGGCATTTATGTTCCAGCCAATTGTAAGTCGTATAAGTATCGTGATGACGTCACAAAGGGAAAGTTCCTGTGTGACTTCATAGCATTGGTTATGATAGTTGACTTGCTATTGACTGGAAAATATAGATCCCTGACCGACCAACCGGAAGGAAAATAAATAAATTAGAGCTAGAAGATGAATTTACAAAAGAATTTAGTTTTTTGCTTCAAATCCATCCTTGACCAATTTTGTTTATCTTCAGATGTCAAATCATCAAAAGCATCTCCTGACTACCGTTGGATGAACAAATCAAATGTAGAAAAAATGAAACTTTCAAAATCCCAGCCTGACTTATCTAAAGTAGGTTTAACAAAAATTGGCGGTGACTTGGTTAGCTTTCGGCGTGGCGTTTCGGTCCCAAGACCCAAAACAAAAGGGAGAGAAGAAAACGACAACAAAAGCATGGAATTCTCTCAGTCGACCGAAATCATCGAAATGCTCACGAAAGAAAACAATAATTTGAAGCAGGAATTGGAAAATTTTTATCAAAAAATCGCCAAAACCCAAAAGGTATGCAATTAATTTTCTTCTCTCAGTTGTGCAACTGACTTCTCTTTTTAGATGGAACAGGAAATATTAAAAGTGCACAGGTCGCATGAAGAATTGGTTCAGTCGTGCGATAGGCGAGAGCGGTTGGAAAGAGCAGCAAGAGGAAGACTTCAATCTGATTGCCGACGTTTACAAGAATTAAATCGTACCCTGAGGGAACAAGTTGATTTATTGAGCACTCAGATGCTCTCGCGATCACCTGCCCCAGATTCTTTAGGTCCCGAAAGTGTCAGGCGTGAATTAAACAAACGAGAAGTGCTTATTGCTCAACTTATAACACAAAGTAAGCTGTGCCTTTTTGATAACCAAAAATTTATTTTATGTCTTATAGATAAGGAGTTAGTGGCCGCTAAAGAACGTCAAGAAATTGAACTAGCAGCTCAAAGAGCGACATTACAAGAACAACGAACACACATCGACATTTTAGATACCGCACTTACAAATGCACAGGGAAATGTTGTTCGGTTAGAAGAAGAAGTAAGATTATTTTTGTTTTATAAATTTGCCGATTTGTATCAATTTCGTTTTAGTGCCGCAAGAAGCAATTATATGTAGAACGTGTGGCTCAGTTACAGAAAGCTTTGTCATCTTTACAATTAGCCAGTGAAAGAAGGGAGCAAACTGAACGTAAGTTACGGTTTCAGTTGGAACGTGAACTGCAACGCACCAGGGGAAGTACATGTGACGAAGTGAACCATTCTCCAAACGGATCAATTGAAGAATCTGCAGCTGAACTGAAAAGGCGGTTGAGGGAAAAAGATGAAAAGATTATGAGAATCGAGAGAGAGTGTTCCAAGTGGGAACAAAGATATTTAGAAGAAAGTGCCTTAAGGCAAGCTGCTATCGATGCAGCAAGCATTCCAAAGTAAGTTTGTTGTGTTGATTTTTTAAGGTTCAAATTTTGTATGTTGCTTTTAAGGGATGCAAAAATAGCAGCGCTTGAAAAAACAAGTCAGGAGACTGAGAAAATAATCGCCGAAGCTCGTACCGAGAAAATCAGGCACATGGATGAAGTTCATGCCGCACAAAAGAAGGTGGCCGATTTAGAATCGAGGTGAGCAGTCAAATTATTGCTAAATTTGCATGTTGGAATGTGGAAGTACTTCATTAATTTAATTGAAACAATTGCAAAATTTAATAATTGTTTTGGCCATGACCTGTTTTGACTCATTCATTTTTAAGCTTAAAACTTAATCACGTTTTTGTGGTTTGAAGCAATTTAATATCATTTTTATTACATCCAGGGTTGGAAAATTGCATTACTTTTATCTTTCAAAATTTGTATAATATAAAGTATGCAACTATTTTATTTCTTTTTATTAGATTGAAAGATTTGGAGTCTAAATTAGCAGAACGTGACGCCATGATAAAAGTTTTACAAAAACACACTTACGACAAGGACGTATCCAGCATGTTGGGCCGATCACCTCATCACACACCACATCCAAGTTTAGGAGGAGCTGACATAGACCACGTTCTTGGTTCGACAGTTTCAAGAGAAGAACTTGGTACGTATCTTTTAAATTTACCTTTCTGTTATTTTATGTATTTCCTGCTACAGTGAGTAGCGTTCTAACGGGTTCAACAGGATTTGGCTCCAACAACTCCTATACTGGAAGCGACACCTCGTACCATGTAAATTCTTACAGTAAATATGAAACATCTAACAAAAACTTTGATACTACAAAGCAAACGCTGGACAATCAACTAAAAGAAATCGATAGTCAACTAGACTCTCAGCTTCTTAGTAAGGTAGGAGAGACTGAGACCTTCTATTGACTGTGCTTTAGTTTACATGTTAATGACTACGATTCTGTACATTTACTCGCTTTTTGTTTAAATTCTATTTATTAAATTGTCTATATTTGATATTCCAAGAGAAGGTAATGTACAGAACGGGTCATTGAAGAATTTCAGTGTCAAAGTTATTCAAACAGTCAAATAGTGAGTCACCTTTTATTTTGTTTGATTTTTCGAGTGTGTTGTAGAATTTTTGGAGCTAAGAATGTTGTTTTTATGATTATTTAAAGTTAACCTATTATTTAATCTATCAAATCACATTGAGGGCTCGTTTTGCAATAATCGTATAAACCTAGTGTAATGTTGTACCTAGTATAACAATAGTTATACCGGGAATAACGTTATACCAAGTTTATCCGGCAATTATAAAATCGGCTCTTAATCATATTATTTATGATATTTAATTTGTAAATAGAATGCTGTATGTATTTTTAACAAATGAGGGATTAAAAAAATTATGCTGAGGAAACGTTTATTTAAAAGTATCGCTTGATTTTAAGTAAATTGGAAAGCCCTTACTTGTTGAAAGTGAATGATAGTTTGCCTGTTCATTTTTTTCCCAAAAATGTATATCAGATAGGGAAGCTTACTGGAAAGGTGACTATAAATTTAAGGTTGGCTTTTTAAAAATTTTGAAGTTACTTAAGCAATGTCCAAGTTGTTATTTACATCACATAATTCATCAAATATCCAAAGAGTGATTGCACCTCTTCGGCAGGGTTGAACTTTTAATTTACTGTTTTCTTTCAATCAAAACTAAATTCTGCGAATTCATAATATAGTAGTTTATCCACCAAGATCTTTACCTAATTTGTTAATTATTTTTATACTTTGCTTCTTATTCTGTAAGATATGTAGATTATTTTGATTAATCGCATTAATTAAATTGCAGCTTTTAATTGATTCCATGAGTCAATGCATAATCGAAATAATAACTAAATTAAAATATAATTTATGAGTTACGTGTTTGAGCTAAAAGGAAGAGATTTAATCACTCTTTGACAACTTGCATAATTACTCTTAAAAAGAGTTGTTTTTGAGATTTTTAGGATTCCTGTTAAATCCTTTGTCGAAAATATTACTTTTATTGTAGTAGGGATTGAGTTTTTCTCAGTGACCTAGAGAAGGATTGGTACAATAATTAGTTTAGATATTGGTATTTGAAAACATTGCTGTGGCAGAAAATTCCAAGTTAGCTGCCATATCGGTTATTTTGGAACTTTGCTATGTACATTACCGCAAATTATTATCAATAAAGTATGAAGCCGAAAGCTTAAACGAACGTGACTTCAAAATATTTTTTAAAGCCGAAATTTTTGAGTAGAAATGAATGGGCCAACTTGGACAAAAATCAAGTGCATGCATCGTTTGTCCAATTTAATTGTGAGAGAGCATGAAAAACTTTATTTTCTTTTTTTAAATAAATGTTTTTAAAATTTAAAATTTTGTTATTAGTTAATTCACACCAGCAGTTTTTTGTTGCTAACTTTCCCCATTTTTTACCATTGCTAAATTAAAACAAAGCGAAGTGTGTGCTGTTAATTACATTTACCTGCTGCTATTGCATGTGGTGTCGAAGCAGAGTGGCGTGCCGTGACTAACCATCAATAAGCAGGTCCGACACGTCCAAACTCTGGCCTTTCTCTTCTCGTTTTCAGCGGGGTCTTTGCTGTTTTCCAGGATTCACTAATCCAGTCGCTGCGCAGAGAAAAGGAAAAATACCCAAACCATTATTGGCGGGTGTGAATTCGACCAGTGGTGGGCTGTTCGAATCGGGCACCTTTCTTCTGCAACCTGCCAGACATGAGTCGGGTGAAATGTTGTTGCTTGAAAAACAAGGCAGAAGTTCGCAACAGCAGAGAATGCAGGAAAATGTAGACGTTGGTTCAACCGTGCCGGACAGTCCCACCACTCATTGTGCAGATAATTTACCGCCAAGTTCTTTGCCAAGACCTCCACGTTCGTCTCACCGTACTGGTTTGCCTAGGCGAGTTGGCGACTACAACCGCTTAGACACGGAAATGCCGCGCAAGAAGTCGGACGGCGGAGATTCGTTAAGTTCAAATGCTAGCAGTCATCGAACATCACCTGCTCGCTCTCTTATTCCTCCTCCCCGAAAACTGGGTGAGTATGGAAGATTGTCAGAAAGCGGCGGTTCAAGTTCATCGTTAAGAAAACCAACTCCAAGACCTCGCGTTAATTCTGGTGGTGAAAGAGATTCTGCTTCTACTTTGAGCGATAATTCGGCAAGTTCTTTACCATCTCCTTCTAAAATACGATTGTTTAGTAGGAACTCTCCAATAAGAAGAGGATCTTCTGTAGGAAGAGACAGCAAATCATCAATTGATTCTGGTTCTAGCAAATATCGCATTCAATTTTAATTATGCAAGAGTTGCTTTTTTACCAACAATGAGTAATTTCGACAGCGCATCTGTACGATTATTACTGGAATTTCCTTTAAAACCCTAGAGCTCCATATCAAAATTGAATCTTCTCACGGGCTTTAGCAAGTTAAGCTTACCTACGGTGGGAAACTCGGATCTTCAGCATATTATTATAAAGGAGATATAATCTTCACCCAATGAGATGATCTTATTTGGTATGGTGCTCTAGGGCTGTAAAGGAATACCTGAGTTACCATCCAACAACCTGATTACTTTTAAATCTCTTTTTTGCTGAAACGGGCACATTAATTTATTTACATTTTCTTTTTTCTGCCTCTGAAATGTGATGACTGTTTTTAGTCATTGGCGTATTATTTCATGGACTGTGCTAATTGGCGATAAATTTTGTAAATCGCCGGCTGAAAGTTCAATTTTTATAATGCACAGTCCATTAAATAGTAAGACCACCTTTAACTTATTTCTTGTAGTGCTTTATTTACGAAAGTGGTTTGGATTACCTTTATTTGTTTAAGGATAAGTTCTGTCAAAATTACAAATTGTTGATAATGAAGCTGTTTTTGAGTTACAAATCTTCGTTTATTAATTTATTTTATATTTTTTAAGTCTGTTATTTTTATTATTTATGCAATTTTGTAGTCTAGAAATTCATAACGAAAGTGTTCTTTTTAAAAATTAGAATAGAAAATTTTTATTACTAGCAAATTGGAAGTACACGAGGAAAACTTTCTCATTTTGAATATCAAATAATTTCCTATACAGGGTGAGCCATCCGTATGCGCGATTACAAATTTTTATAACTTCAAGTGCCTTTCTTACATTTAAAACAAAAACTATCTGATTGCTTCCAAGTTACTGTTGGTAGAACTTTTTATATGCATTTATTACTAATTCTGGTGCCAAGTTTTGAAGTATTTCTGAAAGGGAAAATTAAAATTTGACAATACAAAATTTTTATGGAACCAAAGTAAGAACATCACTAAACCAAAGATTTTGTTTTATGATATCTCATTGTTATCGAATATTTTCTAATTGTATTGTACTTTTCATTCACGAATTTTACACAAGCAATGTAAGTCATTCTAGTCTGTTTGTAATAAAATTTGTTATTATTTTGACAATAAAAATTTGTTAAATTGTTTATTAATTGATTTTTCAATTTTATTGAAGATTTTATCTTGCTGTTTATGGAATCTGCTTTATTTCTAAAATTTAATTAACTATTCTTAGGTAATTGATGGAGGTTATCGGCAGAATCAAGACTAATGCAAACTGCAGCGTATAAGTTGAACAAAGTATAAATAAAAAAATTAAGACAAGAATTTTTATACATCGTATGGAAGACAGCATTTGAAAAATCAAACTACATAGTTTTTAAAACAAATTTTAAATTTAACGAAATTGTACTTCTGGTGGTCTGTGCATATAAGTCATTCAAGGATTTCATTACACGTAAGTCATTTTAGGTTGTACTTCTAGCAAGAACTCTTCGAGTTTTAGGTTTTACTACTAACGCACATTTTCCGTAGATGATATTTAGAACAGTTCCCGATAGCGAAGGTTAATGAATCAGGAAACCATTTTTCAAACAAATAATTACCTAGGTAATCAATTTTAAAGTTATTTTCTTTATTATATTGTATTTTTCAAACTTAAAATTTCTCTTAAGGGGTTATACGCAGTAAGGGTTTTCAAAAATTGAATTTTTTTTTTATTTCATTTTCGAAATGGACACGCACTTTTGCAATTGTAAATGCATTACGTGTAAGGTGTTTCTAAATCTTTGAAACCGTTTTACTCAAAACTACATTTTAAAGTCGGTAAGCAAGATTTCTCGGAAACAGCTGAACCGATCAGTCTCAAATTTGTACTCAAGCTCAATAAATATATTGTTTTGAGGCTGATTGAAGGATATTTCTCGCAGATAAATAATTTCCATTTTATTTACAATTTAAAGCCAAAATTTTTATCAAACATCAAATTTTATTTTTGAAACGCCGCCATTCTGTTAAATATTAATGTATCGCTTATTCCTTCGATTAACCTCTAGATAGAACCTTATATTAACGTAAACTATTTTTGATGATCCAATCCAGAGATATCTTGCTCACCGCAAGACGCCTTTTTTAGGAGAGCTCTCGGAGATCGGCTATAGTGGCCAGGCCTGATGGTAACTTTAATAATCATTATTTTTACAAATAAAAAATATCACAATAAAGTTAAAAGTTACCACAATATGTATATAAAATTTTACGTAAAAAAATTGATATATCTTTCCAGGAAAAATTCTTGAAAAATCGCTATTTTCGGCCTCCTAACTGCGTATAACCCCTTAAACTAAGTTTCTAAAACAGTCTGAGCAAAAAATATATTATACAGAATCAGCTGGCACTCAATAATTGCTAACAAATAAGTTTTCGCTACTAAAATTTTGTTTTAAATAATAATATTTGTCGATAAAGTTCAATCAGGCTTGGTAAGTTCTCGACCTTACAATCAGAGTGCAACAAAGTTTTATGTTGCTCAGTTGAATTAACGACTGCTGGTCCTGAAATATTTTATTCTTCACTACTGAAGCGCACGAATGGATTAACTGAATTTCTGCTACTTCAGAAATACATTAAAATTGTATTTTAATGTATCCTTCAAGTCCTGTGGGGCTGTTATATTAGTGTTACCTAAGTAATTTTGTTATTAAAATATCTCGTTAATCCATTCATGTACGTTAACAAACCGATATGGTCACAGCTATGGTAAAAAGCTTCCTAGGCCTGGCAAGATTTTTTATATATTTTATAATGCAGTTCTTCAACATTTTGGGGTTCTGGTTACGCCACTGGGTGGACGCCCATGCTTTAAATAAATTAGAAAAACCAAAACCACGTTAAAAATTTTATCCTTCTGTAAACAGTCAACTTTGTTCGGATGTATTTAAAGTTGCCTATTGGTCTGCGTACTTCCTCTACTAACATGGAATAAATCAATAAAGCTCAATCACCCATTTAACAACTTTGATTGAGCTAACTTTTCCGAAATGTGTATGAAGTTGAAAGGAAGGTTTAATTTCGAAACTGTTTTTCAACCGGTAAGCCGGATGCCGTAATTGATTTTGTTCAAAATATTAAATGGATGTAAAATAGATGTAATGTTTACAGTTCGAAACTCAGTGTCAGGTCCAAAAGGAGGTCGTTAGCGGTATTTGCGCAACTAATTGAATGTTATACCTACCTACCAAAAGCCAAGTGCTCGATCTTGAGCATACCTTGGCACACTTTCACTAAAACTGAAATTGTAGAATTTGCATGCAAAACTTGATGAATATTAATAAGCAGTTTTTGTTTTAAGCCCTAAAATCCTGAAATTACTCATAAATTGAAGTCCCCGAATTTTTCGTTGTTGTCTCTGGAAACAATAATTCACCGAATGCAATTTTTGACACATGCGCAATTTAATTGATTTATTGTTTATCGCTGTCTAAAAAGTTGTAGAGAACAACTTTTGACCAAATTTATTCCAATAAATCAAACCCCTCTGAATTAAATACAAAAGTAATTTCTTGATCGAGATAAAGTTGTGAGCAGCCAAGTATCGATAGACTTCATGAATGAAAAATTCGTCTGGCGCTTTTAGATTAAGCAAAGATTAAATTTTTAATTACTTTTTCAGAATTGAATATTTAACTTGGTTAATTTTTTATTTGAATTAATAAAACGTGAATTAACTTGCTAATTTTAACCGGTGCGATGCAACCATTATTTTTTTGCAAAAAATACAATTTTTGTTTAACAATATTTTTAACCAATTACATTTTTGGCTGGTTTCCGCTGTTCAGTTCAGTTTACTTTGGAAAACAATTCCAGCTGCATTATGCGAGATTATCTTAAATCTCTCGCTCCTCTTGAATAGGTACAATAATTTAATAATCTGACGGCCCATTGCTGCTTTAAGCAAGATAGCTTGGCCTTTAAGATATGGATTCCGAGTAAATTAGGTCCGTCTCATATTTTATTAGGACATCTCCGAGTGGAAACTATCTTGCCGGAGCTGTATTTTAATTTGACATATTGGAATCCACCGTCAGACGCAGTTTCACTTGAAAAAATTAATAAAATTCATCTAGGTAACTTTTTGGGTAGGTTACGGTGGATGAATTTTTAAATTTGAATTCAGCTGAGTCGCAGATCTTCCATTGGTGCCCGTTTGCATGACAACGCCCCTTACTTCATTTGATCAAGCTCGCCCCCCCCCCTCGCTTAAGTTCTAGATCTGGATGCGTCTTGCTAACTGCTGGTTATAGTCTTTTAAGGGATGAATTCATTAAATTTTGTATCTGAGATGTCATAGTTGCAGTAATAAATAAACTTGGAAATTTAAATTCAATGAAATAAATTTTGAATTCAAATTTTCTAAAATTTGCTAACCAAATTAAAGCACAATAGACTTTTGTTACAGTCCAGTGGTTTTGGCTTCCACAACCTGTTCGGACCCACTAATAGTTATCATTATTACAAAATGACTATCAATAATGGTAAAAATCCACCTGATAAAAATAATTATTATCACAGAAATGATGTGAACCCGGATTTTCTCAGATGAGTAAAATTCAAGTTCATCAAAATCACAATGATTAGTCTAATTTCTCGTGCTTATTTTTTAAGTATTATACAAAGCGTGACCATCGTGACATGTTTTTAGCACATTGATAATTAATCAAGACTTGCAAAAAGATTTTTCATTGTCGGATGGAAGACTCGTGTGACTCGACGATTTGTAAAATAATTGAACGGAAATCACAAATGAATAGAAAGTAAAGTTGTCTTTTCAAGGTCATTTGTAAACCAGTACAGGTCCATGGCATTCAAGTTTTGCGAAGATTTTGGAAGTGCCCGAAGCGGTTCCTAATGCCCGAGGTATAATTCCAACGTCGTGTATTCGAACCTGAGTAATTCTGCATAATATTAGTTTTCGTCTTAGCGGGTTAGAAAACAATTATTGAATAATGCAAATTAGATGGGAAGACCAAAGAACTCGAAACCGTCAAGTATAACTGCCGGTATTGATTTAATTATAGTTAATTTAAACAATCATATAAGTAACCTTACGTTAAACCGTTGAAAATGAAAATAACCGTGGAAATTGGAATTCTTGGCCAGTGGCGTAATAACCTGCCGGTATATTATGTAAACAACACCCGAATAATAATTTTATTTTTTTTTCAAATTTTTATATTTGTTTCGTCATAAAAATAGCTTTTTGAGAAATATTGTCTCAGGGGCCTTTCCACCTGTTTGTAGAGAGGTTTCCCGTTATGGGTCTGTATATTGAAACTTTCTGTACCCCCGTTGTTACGCCTCTGAGCATCTTTTATTTATTTATTCAATTTTCAAGTTAGATAAATGTGAATTGTTAATCTTCTGTTTTGCTTTTTGTTTACACGCAATCACGATGCAATATAAACACAAGGTCACTAAACCACAGCATTGATTTAAAATTGGAAAGCAGTAAAATTACTTAATCAAATGTATATAGAATATTATACTAGGTAATAGTATCAACGTTCGAAAACAAAAAATTTAAAAAAATTTAGCGTTACCCACATACTGCAGTATATTACATGGTAGATATTATATAATCAAACTATTTAATTGGAATGTAGCAATTTGGTAATTAAAGAAGCGGATCTAGAAATTCTACAAAACAGACTTGTTGGAATTGGAAGAACTAATTTATTGTTTAGACCTTCTAATTTTCAGGAATTATCTTCAGGTTCATTGGAATAAAATTATTGCTAATTACACTATAGACTTTCTCTTCTTTTATAGGTAGAAAGCGGCATATATCCCATCTATTTTGTTGGTTTATAAAATATGAACTACAAAAGGAAAATTTTATACAGAATCAGTGGCGTAGGAGCAGGTACCAGGACGAAAACGACAAATATTTAAGGCCAGGTACGTTTTATATTATCTTTGTTTCTTCAGCAATTTCTTCTTTTTTACATTTAAATCACTGGGAAGAAATCATATTGCGTCAACACCCGCATGGCAATACTTTGTTTTAATTGAACAGTCGAATTCCCGGAGTCCGTGCCTGTCTATAAAAGACTAAAATTAATAGAAGTTTCGGCAAATTGATATTTTGCTCTAACTTTATTATTATTAAAATTTAGAAAAAGAAACTTTGAACTAAATACTTTTTTTCGAACTTCTCTTTTGAGATTTTCTAAGGCTTCAACTGGCGTGTTGTAGTGGAATTGGATGATGATTTGAAATTGTAGTATCGAAGTCCGTTTGGAGAGCATTTGAATGAAATCTTGTCTTTATTATATCCGCAAGGTTTATAGTTACCAAATCTAATATTGCAAATTCCAGACAGAGTATAACATTTTAGGGAAAGTTTGGACAAACAAAATGAGGTATTCACAAAAAAAATAATTTGTATTGAAACTTTCGAATTAATATTTTTCACGAAACTTTTTTAACCCTTTCATGAAATTCAGAATTTTCGACGGCGAAATGGCGACGGCGGAGTGGCCGCTGGCAAATGAAATAAATGATTACATTATTATTGATTTTTTAATTACATATTAATCAATCCTGCGTCCAATTCTGCAGTCTAAAAATGTACTAACGCTTACGAAATACTATTTGAAAGCTTTATTCCTTTGACAACCCCTCTGTTTATTCCATCAATAAAAGAAGACAACTTGACAAATTGCTTTGAAAAAGTTTCTTTCTCGTAAAACTGGTCTTGTAGGCGTGTTAGCTCGCGGAAGTTTTGAAAAAATGGCATTTTCTAAATCTAAAGAGAAACAAGTGATTTTTTTTAAATTGTCAAAAACGTCCAAGTCCGCCACTGGTGTCTGGGCGTCGAGGCATCGACACGCCCACATCGAAGCTTAAATTATTTTGAAGTTTTTATAAAATTTTGTCGATGGGAATTATTAATAAATTAATACATAATATCGGGTAACTCTGGAAGGGGTTTTTTAATTTAAAAGTTTGTGACGGAAAGTTTAATTTGAAACAAGGTTGTGCGTAAAGCAATTTCGATTAAATTTGTTTATAATAAATTGGAATAAATTATTATAATTACTAAAGTTTTTGTTGTGATTTTATGCGAGTCGTAACGTGTAAGGTTTCTCACTACGCTAAACAGAACAAAGAGAGGTTTTGCTGTAGAGGATGATCCCCACCCTAAAACGCGCAACTTCACCGCATTTTCATCTACACCGCGCGCCACTATCCATTCGAGTTTCGACGTCGATACTGGGAGTTTGCGTCGCTGCTTTCTCTACGCGCCCATATCTTTCTTTCATTGTCGTAAAGAAGACAAAATTGAAATAGTGAATGTGTTAATTGTGACGTGAATTTTGTTGGTAAAATAAGAGAATTTGTCTGTCAAGCTGTGGTGCTAGTGATTTTTGTGCATCGTTGTGTCTGTTGCGAGTGCATCTCGTCAACAGAAAGTGGAGGATCGTCATCGTCGGCCAGGGAGTAAACGAGCCTCGTGACTCGTTTAAGATAAACCTTGGTGTTTTCTATGTGTATGCCACTCGAAAATCTATTTTGGTTTTCTTAACGTACACAATTTTGCCACGTCGTCACTCTCTTGGTTTATTTTTTACCGCCGTGTTTCGTACACTTTCAAGTGAGCCACCGTCAGGCGTCAAAAAGTGGAGATTTTACTGTTTTCCGTAGTGATTTGTGATTTTTAAACCATTTTAACATTTCTTTTGTGTTTGTGATGTGATAAACGACGTTCATTTACATTTACGTGAACTCGGTGGTGGCTAGTGATTTTTTCACCAATTTTTGGATTACCCCATTAGGATTTTATCGACGGATTGGATTTTTTCTCAAAACGTAAGTTCCTTTCTTTGTTATTTCGCTAAAAAATCGCCAAAAACAAAACAAACACGGAATATTTTCCAAAACAGTTTACTACCACTTCCAATAACATACAACGGGTTTTTTCCTTCCATATTTTTGACATTCTCCCAACTTCTTTATGACATATTGTCCATCAAATTCAATTTCGCGAAAATAGTGATACAAAATTTTATCCCAATTTTAAGTCGATTTTTCTTTTAAATTGAAAAAGAAATTCCTCTAAAACGGCACTCAAATTAAACGGGTAGGTAACTTCCCCCATTCCCTCGGCATTGTTTCACACAAAATTGCTTATCGTCATTCTTTGTTGCCCTTTATTTGCAAAACAAAATTTTTTTTAATTACTAACAATTTTGATCGCAACATTATCGCGGTAATTATTAAAAAACTATAAATGAATTTTATTAGCTAATTTACATTTTATGGTGTGCTTTTAACATATTCGTCCGTGTCCGTTATAACCCAAGAAAATTAAATTAGAGCGGGATATTAAAACAAAATTTAATATTTATTGTTGGGCTTTTTAATAATGCGTGCCGTGATATAAATCTTTCTTTTATTTTGATGACAAAACAAAAGTGCGTCGTGCCCACCGCTCGCGCCCATACTAAATTTTGTTGCATTATTTCGTTAAGCACCATATACGGTTTGTAAGCCAAAAAATAAGAATAAAAAACGTAAATAAGACGAAATAATGAATGTTTCGGTACGTAAGTATGAGTTATTGCGTTATTAATAAAACAGAATGATGTGTGGTTAAGTTCATTACGAGTAACACAAATCCGAAAATTATGCAAGAATCTTTGCGAAAATTGCCAATAATTAATGGCCAGACGTATGACTTCTTTTGTTCTTTTTTGCCGACTTGTACGTTTTTCTTCTATTCCTATTTTCGTGATTTCCAAACCACTTGTTCACGTTCTCTCGTTGCATCTAAATTAATATTTCCACGATATTGGCTTCGTATCGAGGTCAGGGGCGCTAAAATTTAATCAAGTTAATTGTGTTTATTTCCAGATTGTAAATTTTTTCACAATTTCTCATAACATTATACATTGTAACTAAATAAGAATCCAGGGTAGGACTAAGGGTGGGCCCGTTACTATTTTTTTGAATCTTCGAAAATCCGCGACCGTTTTTAAATTGTGCATTTTAGCCCAAGACAATTTTCTTCAATCGATACAAGAATTTCTGAATAATTTAAGAATTTTTTGCACTCCAATGTCAGTCGCTTCAAGGAGAAACAAAAACAATGAATTAATCAGTATTTGAGGAGAATAATTTTAGTAATATATTTCGCATTCCCCTGTTGCTCGTAATGTACATTATCGGATTAGGAATGCGATTATTACATGCCTAAGTTTTTTCGAAATGCCTGCTATAGCTTGCGGCCGATATTTAAAAATTAAATATTGGCCTGCGGTACGGGGTGTGAGGCCTGAGATCGGTCTATTGACCTGAACATTGACTGTGATGAAATGGGGTAGTATCGGAGGGGGGTGTTCGTCCAGAGGATCTCTGCCAAATATCTTGAGATTACTAACAGGAAGAGGTATTATTCGCACAAACAGGCTCACTTTGGTTGCCATTCTCGGGATGGGAGAGATTAAAAATAAAGAAAACAATTATTAATAATATTTTTTATTTACGACATCGTCACAACATAATATCATTTATTACATCATCAATGAAATATCGCTCGTCATTCAAGATGTCATTATATTTTATAATAATTATATATTACACAAAATTTAAACACCTTTAGAACAATATTAGAAGAAACACCTCTAAAATACTTACTTTAGAAGCTGAAAGAAACTCGAAACGTTGCAAAAACTCGCACTAATTAGAGTACATTAAGCTCTTTGAAAGGCTGCTTTTTTATTTTTCAGAGATTCAAAGAGAACGAAAACTGCATTTATTTAAATAATAGTATTTTCATTGAGAATGAACAGTTATGCCAGATTTCGGATATATTTATTATTCGGGCAGTAAAAACCTACTTTTCGACCGCTTGGAACCCAAATTTATTAAAATTTAGTAATGGTTTGAATAAAAACTTTCAACAAAATTAATTGTAATCGTAAGATTTGACACGAAAGTTCACCCGCACCCGGGTGGTCGGGGGGGGGGGGGGGGCGAGAGTATTCATAGAATTACTTAGGAACCTTGGAACAGAATTAACCCAGGGTTTTGAGCATTGTGATTGGATAAACAGTGAGTTAAACCTGGTTTAACTCTTACTTGAGCTTTATAACCTGGATAAGTCTCGTTAACACCTTCGATCGAGTAATATAGTATTAAACTAATTTTCTAAACAGATAATTCTATATTTGCAGTAATCGTCTTGATTGCGTAATTATGGTTTTTAATTATTCATTGCTGTATTGGTTGATATTTCAAATTAATCGATCGGGGTTTAGAGAACATAATATCAGTCGTGTTGGGGCGAATTGCTTTGGTGTGCAAAATTACACCTCACCTTTTTTAATTATATGTTTCGCTAATTATGATTTGCATAAGTTATATTTGTTTATTACATCTGTGTAAACATGATTGCGCTATCTCCAAATATTCAGTGCTATCACAATTCCCGATCATTTACAGTTATTTTACATTCTTGTTAAACGCATGTATAGCAATTTACCCCACTCATGGGGTAATTTGATACATTTTTCTGTTGGTTCTTAACATTTACTCCGAAACGGTCACCCATCCAGCCTTTCTTCTTCTGGAAAGCTGGTATCCATTATGGCAATATCTTAAACATCTGCCCGAAATTCTGACAGCATGTGACAACGCGAACAACTAGCGGTATCGCAGTGTTTAAACCTGGTGATTGACCTCCCACATAGGCATTGGCTTATTTTCTTCGGGTGGGGACCCTTTTATTCTTGGCGATTCTCTCGCATGCAGAATATGTATGTAATTTTACCTAAGTTCCGACAGTTTTATGCAAAAATGTCTAGTTTTGCACCTGTGAATGGACACTGGGCTGAATACCGGCTACCCACACCAGGGGGAACGCTGCCGTAGACCGATAAAAAATCTGTAAACCCGCTCTAGCATATAATTTGTTACTTTAAAAAAATTACGGTGTAGGTACTTATTACTGCGGTTCGATTCTCACAGAGTTTAAATAATAATGAATATTTTTAAATGTGATTTACCTTTAACCATCGACCACAACCGTTTATTCGATTCTAAAAACTATACAATTTCATTAAATCGAGCAGGCGGGCCTTAAACGGTAATAATGTAATCTTATAAGATATTTCAACAGCTAAACCGACTTTTTCATCTCAGCCAGTCAGTGTTGCATAATGAAGCTAAAAGCTTAGATGGAATTGAGCTTATAAGTAGATATGATTAGAACATGGATTAGAACCCTGTTTCTGAAGCTCCTTTACGTTTCCTGTTATTTTCATTTTCACACAAATTCCACGATGCACTGCCGGATCAACCGCTAATTTCGAAAGAGCGATCCGTTACCAAACCATTAGTTGGTTAATGTGTCATTATTGAATGTCGTCAACACAGTGAACTTTCTTTTTAAAATCAGCTCCTATCGAAAAAACCCTTTTAAAACTTCATCAAAAGATAATTTATGGTAAAGCCACTTGACACTTAAAACACCAACGTAAACTTGCGATAAACGCCGATAAAATATGTATTCGAGTAATCGAATTTTTTTAAAACCTTGACGTCAATGAATTTTTTATCTGCCTTGCAGAAATCGGTGTATTGCATCGGGAGATTTGATTGTTAGGTAATTGGAATGATGTACGAGGGGTGTACCAAAATTAATGATTTTTTGATTACACCTTTGAGCAAATCGATTACAGAACCATTAAGCACTCTTTCGGGTCCTTTGAACTAATTAGAAGTTTCGAGAGTACCTTAAAACTTTTAATTTTGAATTGTTTTCTAAAATGAAAAATATGCCAAAATAGTTGGATATGGAAGGCGTTAATTGCATTACAACCCTCTTAATAATTTGTCCCTTCTTAATTTCATCATTATTCACTGGCCCCGTTGGCAACAAAATTGGATCGAAAAGTTTACAACGAGAACAGCAATGTTGCAAAAAATTACTTGTCCATATTTGGAAAACTGCTCGCTGAGTTTCTAAAACAGCTTTATCTAAATTAGTATGGATTATCTAAAATTTCTAGGTATCGCAAGCTTAATGCATGATTTCAATATATCGACATTTACGTTAATTATAATTTCCGGAGCACCGTTAGTGCAGCAATTTTGGCTTCGGTTAAACGAAGCTTAGTTTTAATTATGCGCAATTTATTATTGAATCAATTTTTAATTTTTCGGATCCGATATCGGTTCTTTTTTCTTCGCGGCGGCAGGTTTAATTGCATTCTATTAATCGTTAAAACTCGAATTTTGAAAGTCATACCTACCCACTAAATTCTTTTAAGCAATTAGCAAGTAATTTAATTGTTAATTAAAGTGGAAGGATGTTCAATTCACGAATGTGTGCCATTAATAATGTCAAAAATCAGCACTTTCAATAAATGACCACTCCGCAAGTTGTTCGTGACAATCTTCGCTCCGACCATTAATTCGCCTTGAAATTAAATTAAATTACTCGAATTAAAATTACATAAAAAATTGATCAAGTGTGTGCATTAAATTATCGAAGACCTTGACGTATTTATTTTCGATGCTATGCTTGTTTGTGTTTCCAATACAATTTTTCATCATTTACTTCGAAAGTGATTGAGTAAATAATAGATATAATTGATACGTTTGAAAGTTTAATTTTCTCCACTACGTCAAATAATTTAAATTTTCAATAAATTAACGACGATAATTAACTTGCAGGATTGTTATCTAACATTTTATCTGTAACTGAATGATAAACAATAATGTCGAGATAAGAAGCGAAAATGACAAAACTGTGGCATAAAACTTCTTTGTTCTTTTCTCTATACAAATTCATTAGATAATACCGAGGGGTAAATCGCCAACAAAAAATGTGCATACCCATCTTCTTGTCACTTAAAATCACCCATACAGTAATTACCATTTCTACAACCTTGTATAGTATATTTTTTATGTGTCGTAAATTATTCATTAATGTACCCGGCTCCGCCCGGTATAGACGTGTTTGACAATTAGGATGAATTTTTAAAATTTTGTCTGGTTTATTGCGAATGTTGTTTGGGTACCGCGATCGTGATAGTGTGCAAAGTAAGTCATTATTAAATTCTTCCTTGTGGGGCACAATCGTACAGTTACCTTCCCTCTCTCTTAATTGATTTCGATCATCTGCCATTTGGCGCTGCAATACAATTTTATCAAATTTAATTAACCGATTGAGGTGTCGATTTTGTGATTTATTAAATTTTATTGAATGTTACGTATAATAATCATTTAAACGTGTTAGTAAATTCATGACATAATTGTTAATTAAGTTTCTCGATTGTTAAATAAACGAGCGTTATCATCAATTTTAACTTCTCTTCTTTATTTCCTTCTTCTCGTTTCTCCATTGTATAGAGGCACAAATTTTAGAAAGTTTTGTTATTAATTTATTTGTGTTGGAAAATCATTTTGTGGAACATCAATTTAAAAGTTTTGAAACTTCTTGATACTGTGTGTATAAAATTGTAATTTACTATCAATATAACGTTTGATACCAATTCGTGTTTTTATTAATTTTTGTGCGATGTAATTTGCGATAAACGGTCATAGCGAATATAACCTTGCTTTTTTATGTTTCGCTAATTATCCTCTTTTTTTCCTATTGTAATTCTATAATTAAGTTAACCTTACGTGTATCTTTTGTTCCAAGTACAACGCTCTTATTTTTTTAAATTAATTATAAAATTTAATTTTATCATCAGTTCAAGTTTTCTGAAAATCCGTGATTCTGTTATTCTTTTGATACTCAATTAAGTTATGTCGGAGATGATTTTGTACGGTCAGTAACCCGAGATTAAGCTGACGGGCTCGCTCTCCCGACGATGTTAATCTTCTAACCGCTGAAATTTATCGAACTACAATTGCCTCTTGTCATTTTTTGAATTGTGTTGTTACTGGCCGAAGTGTTCTTTTGTGGTATTTACCTCGTTCGATTCATTTGGTTCGGTTGTTCCAAATTTGTTTTTTTCTTATTCGATGCGATATTTTGATAACAGATTACGGATTTCCGAGGTTCATACCTAAAACACGAGAGCTATTTTTTTGTAAATCTCCTTGTGCTTTCCTCGGCCGTTCTTGCCAATTACCGTGATCACCTGCTGCGATCTTTATGGCACATTGGGGTAAACAGAGAACTGAAACATTTTAATTTCTTTATAATCTGATAAATTTGTTTGGCATTTTATATTAACGAACAGAACTGACAACTAAGGAACCTGGAGGGTACGCAGATTAAATTTGTGTTAGACAAATGACGTCAAGTTTTGAATTTGCTAGGTAAATCAACGTAATTTTGAAGAGTTGAATAAATTGGACTGTTCGTTTCAACAATTCATCTCCATTATTTCTCCATTTGACATATAAATCGATATCGCACTAAACGGAAAGTTTTAAATCGAGTATAAATATTGATTGTTGGTGCGGTAATGGTTTTCGCCAATCGGGAGGGAGTACTTGCTCCTGATGCGCAAGATACGGTGCGTAGCAATTAGCGAAACGTGATTTGCAATAAGAATGATGGTTGTAGCAGACGAAACGTGATGTTTTTGTAATTCGAAAGTCTGCAGTTGATGAAGGCGAAATTCGTATTGATCATTGAATTTACTTCGGTAATACATAAAATATAGGTTGGCTTTGCTATAAAATTTCATCATGACTAAACGAAACTCGATGTTTTAACAGCATGTGGCCTGACTTTGCCTCGCTTAGTTTCTACAAGCTGTTTAATTAATTTTAATGAAGCTCACAGAGCATCGCTTTTGTATAGTACCTCATACAAATGTAATCAACTAAAATGCATTTTCATGAAAACTACTAACAAAACTTTTCGTTTTACTAAAAACTTGTCAATTTCAACATTTATTTTTATTTCAAGTTAATTTAAAATTATGTATGCTATTTAGAATTCCTCCTGCATGCTTAAGCCGAAACTTTTATTACAATCTGGTGTTAAAGTTTGCGCACGCTATTGATTTTTAAATCTTTTTTTCGGCTTCATTTTTACTTTCTCGCATATTTTGTTATTTCAATTTTTTGAATCTCTCAAGTATGGAAAATGGAATTTTGATATGGCAGAAATTTGAATTCGTTCCTAAAAATGTTTTCATTTTTAAGGAAGTAAATTGTTTACCCAATATTTACGTGAATTATTAATCAAATTTTCTTACATAAGGTTAGTCGCTCCGTTCGTGCAAAGCATTGTGCAATTTACTAAATTTTCTTTTAAAACATATAATTGGGCGACATTTTGAATTTCCTTTTCGTATCGGAAAAGTTTCGCGGTTGATATACATTTTTAAGCACTTTCACTTATTTTTATTGCTCACTCGGCTGCTCAATCCATTTTGTTTATTTCCTCCGTAAGATGCTCAACCCGTTGTCGCAATTCTTTCGGCGATCCCCTAACTCCAGCATTTGTCACACTGTTTCCCTGTATTATCCAAAGCATTGCTCTTTCTATCGCTCACGTGTCACCCTAAATTTATTTAACCATTTCTCTGATCCCGAGCTACTGTTTATGCACCGTGCGGAATTAGGGAAATTAATTGTCGACAAATATCAACCCAAATTATTTTTCTTAATTATTTCGTTAGCACCTCCATTTGGTGTGTCTGCCAACGTTGCGAACAACCTTAATCCATCAGAGTAGTTCGTCCACTTCTGAAGTAGCTTATCCACTTTTACCTTTTGGCGATTTAACAACTTCTCCCGCATTATGTTACGAGAACGGTTTTGCATTTCGTTTTTTCGTCTTCGCCGATAATTTGTCTGATTACTTTATGCCCTTTAGAAAATGTTTTCCTCAGTTGGTAGTTTAATGAGTGGAAATGACGAAATATCGATTTCATGTTTAATGCTTCCTTTACTTGTTTGCCAGCAGAAGTTATCGATCACACCCGAGGACTTTTAACAATCAAACTAACCAAGTGCACATCGGAATATGCAACCACGAATATTTTATTTGTTTTTATCTCGAGACCTGGAAAACTTTAACTGCTGGTGAAAGGAACGTAAAATGCCTATCGAGTGACATTTTAATTTAATTATTTTTTACGCGGCATTAATTGCCTTAAAATAATTATTGTTAATCGCGTTTGCGACATAAGGTAGATACTACATTGAGTAACCTTTGTTTTTGAAAATTATTTGCGATATTGCGTAAAAAAGTCGACGACACAATCACGCGTGTTGTTGCAATTTATTTTTTTTGGTATCGTCAAAAATGTGAAATTCCAGTTTTGTTATTGCCATTCCCCAGGCCACGGCCAAGTAGATATCACGTAGTTTGTCTGATTTAGATCGAGCGAGCAAAGCCAATGCCCCGGCGGTGAAACGTTCTGTGTCCCACTTTCAACCGGCTCGACGACTCTTGGTGCTCGAGTATTTCGACATCGTTCTCATCGAGAAATTATAAAACGACCAACTAACTACACCGTATATGAAAATAAATGGTCGATTATTAAACTAACCAGTTGGTTCAAGTTTCACATTAATTTAATTACTTTTTGATTAATTACTCGCAAAAAACTGCGCACTCAAAACCAACAACTTTCGGTCTTAATCCAGTCGTTATTTCGCTTCATTAATTTATTTGTTATTGTGCTATCGCCAAGGCAGAGACAAATAAACATATTAATACATTATCAATTCCTTTTTTTTTGCCGTAAATACAGTACAATACGGTTTTTTTTATAAAGTCGCGAGATAACCTAAAACAAAAATTTGTAAAAGGATAAAACCTTCTTTTTGGAACTCTTATCCGACAACATTGAATGGCTTTTATGCGTAGATTTCTTATCGAAAGTTGTCATTAAATTCAAGCTATGCGTTTTGTTCTTGTAAATTTTTTCTCCAAAGAGTAGTTTCCAAAATACCATATAGTTTTATTTTGTGTTACATTTGAATTTTGCAGTCAATATTTAATCTTTCACGTTTTAGTTTTTTCCTTCATCCCTTGTGGACTAGCATTTCATGATCGTCGAAGTCGTATCATCTATCTATCTTCACTAAGTCTCGGGAGTTGCTCTGGTGGTGGTTTCAATAGGAACTTCATCCACGCCTATCGATTTTCAGAATTGCTACAATGTAATGTAATATGTATGTGTATACTCCCTGTGTTGCATATAACGGGTGGGTTTAAAAGCTCATGGGGGTGCATATAGGGACCTTATATATCGCTAACTAGGGACACATGCGAAAGAATACGAATAATTAAAACAACCTGTAATTGTAAGAAGTGGATTAAAATTTCACTTTGTTGTCTAAATGTAGCTGACTGATAGTGGTCTTCCGGGATCCAATAGAAGTTATTTCAAATCTTTCGCGAAATTTTAACAATTTTACGACGATCGTTAATTCTTCACTAGTGCAATTTGGAAGTAGGTTGTTACGACAATAGACCGCGGCTTAATTATTAGCGAAGAACCGGAAACATTTTGTTTGCTAAAGAACTGGAATTATAGTAATTTTATTTGCAATTGAGTTATTTATCAGTCTTCTCTTCGTTGTTGCGCACTTCCGTCAGGTTATTTCAAAAAATCGATTCCAACTTTAGTCTGAAGTCGCCCCATTAGTCTTCGGTGGTAACGAGGGTAAAGTTCCAACACCAGGGTAATACAAATTATGTGCATTTCGTTTGCATAGTAAATAACCATCGAGAATTTTACCGATGAAGTAATCTTGAAAGCTTCAACGGTTTTATTATTATTATTATTAATAGCAAGAAGGCAGGATACCACCAGATCTGATATCTAGGGAAGGCCATTTTTGTATGTACAGGGTCGAGCTGACCTTCTCAAAGACTAGCCATTTAATTAGTGAACCCCGGCTTGAAAACGGAGCAATTTATTGATTTTTCTGCTTTTATAATTTTAGTATTAAATTGTAGGATTTGGCTGCGACAAGCGATTACTTGTCCTAGCGCGAATCGTTTGTTCACCCTGACACACGCCGATCTAATGAAAACGGGTATTATTTGAATACCCTCACCCAAGCCTCCCGAAAGGAAAGGAATAAACAGTAACTAGAATATCGTTAATCTGTTCATGGCATCACTAATTTAGTTACTATAGGCGCAACTAGGGCTTAGCCTACAAAATTAATTGCTTAAAAGTCAGTGTAGGTGGTTTTATCGACGAAAGAGCTTTAAAAAAAGGTTATTAATTGTTGTCCCCCTAAAATATTAGACCTAGTTGCGTCCATGAGGCTGTCACTCAACTACGCAAATAAAGGTACACTGTGGATACACTATAAATTTGGTATTGGTTTCGGTCGTTGCATAACAAGGGCGGATTCCAAGTTCATAAAGAGGGGGGGGGGTTAGAGCGAAAACGTGTGTTGAGGTTTTATTTTGATCAGAATTTAGGGATATTTTTCAAATTACCCGTTATTCCCCCATTGCATCTACCCTTGATGCATAGTCACTGCGGGTTAATCCTGTGCCTGATTATAATAAATCTCTTCGGGGCATGTTTTGAATCCATTTTTGGATATGTATGTGGAAGGATTATCTATCTTTTGATAGAACTCTCGATCAAAAATCAACTTTTTTCCTTTTTTGAAAATTTTTAATTGTTCAGAATTTTAGGGTAGGCTTTTCTTTATCACCTTTGGCGAGCCGTCCTGCCTTCAAAAGTATTAGGTAGAATCAGCAGTAAATGACAGTATTCGGCAGTACCCAACAAAATTAGTAGTAACTAGGAATCATTATTATTTAATAATTTTTTATCTTCTTAAAGAAATACGTACCTAACCTAGTTCTGCTTGTTACTTCCGATACTGTCACTTATTGTTAATACTGCCAGTCAGTGTACACTATACTACCACAGTGACCTCTCCGTATAACCCTAAACTTCTATTATTTTAATATGGCAATTGTTTGTTTTGATTTTAACGTTGAGTGATTGCCAACTTGATAGAACGCTGGCAAACCGGAAAGCCACGAAAGTTTTTGTATTGGCATCTAATTTGCTAGTATACCAAGTCTGTTGAGTGACGCACATAATGGATTAACGAGATTTCAAGGCACTATTTTACTTTTTAACGAAATGGCATATTGTGTAACTGACACTGATATTATATTATCAACCCTGATTGGAAGCCACTGTGCTAGAGAGCCATTTACACGCCAAAATGTTGATATCAATTTGCCCAGATGACTTACTCGATCGATAAAAGTGACGGCCGATCTAAAAATTTCGTGTACGTGACCATTTCGTTTCCGTTATTGCTGAGGTATACAAACTTTTCTAATCTTTACGACCAGTCACCACCATGGGACGTCTGTTATCTCAGACCCTGAATAATTCTTTGTGACCGCTGTCTTGAACCCCGATGGTGGGCGGCAGAAGTTACTGTCCAAGTCAAGCTCTGCAGAGGAAGTTAATTATCTCCGAATCTTTATTATCTTGTTTGTAAATTAAACTATTTCGTTTAATCAAAGATAATCGAATCGTGCACGTGTAAATTTGTAGTTCTCGCGGGTGCTTGAAGTAACCTTAGTGACCTTATAACTGTGCAACAGAAACGTGAATCCGTGACCGTAACTAAACTACCGGTAAAAGTAATTCATTTCACCTTAGACATTGTGATGCAATCTCCTGATCTTCTTCCAAATAACAGACGAGATTATGCCATTCTTCGTGCAACCATCAATTTTAATTTTGCTCAATTGTTAAATTATTTTATAAAATTTGCAAAATATTTCTGAAACTCCTCACGCCGCGTTAAACATCATCTAAATATTTATTTTGCGAATTGTTGGTAAATTTTTACATAAAATTGCACTTTTTTATTATCCTTGAGGGAATTTAACACTCGAACAGGTTTTTAACTAAATAAGTGAGGTTAATTTTATTGAAGAATCGATATTTTTTTATGTTGGCGTAATTTGTGTTCCTTGGCGTAATTTTTAAAAATAAAACTTTTAAAATGACATTACATTACGTGCTGCTTGGCGTTTAAAAGTTTGCTCGGCAGATAGAAACCAGAACACGAAAATTAACCGTTATGTTGGGGAAAGTTTACGGAATGGATGCAAACTTTGAAAAATGTAGAACAAACAGAGGTCGTAAGTAGGTAAAGGAAAAAATAATTGAGTTTTTATAATTTTTGATATCAGTTTCACTTTTTTCGATTTCACCTGTTTATTACCTGTACTTAAGAACAGGTAAACCCCATAATGGACCGGCTCAGGTAACCTCGAGTGATGTACCAAATATTTCAGTATTTTTTTGTGCGACTGTTTGTAGTTTATTTTGGAAACTATCTCGATTTTCTTCTCTACTTCGTATAAAAGCCCCGACTTGGTTTTATATTTTATCATCCCATCTCCATATAATTGGAACAAGTTGAGATGTTTTATTAAAAAAATGAAAATTTATATTTTTCTTATTTTTTTTTTAAGACGTGATGGGTGAACCCAAACCTACAGTTTTATCGAATTTATGTTTCCTATTTCTCTTTAGAAATAAATTAAACCGACGTTTTAGTCACGACCAACCTTTTTTTTTGTCCCTCGTCCCTTCGCACTACGACCTGCGGCTCACTTGTGGAAACCATTGAATTTTTGAAAGTTTCACATTCTAAACTAAATATTTGTGACAGTTTTTGTGATGTACGACGCGTCGAGATATTATACGCACTTCTTCGGAAATGTTTTCGTTTTTGCGTATACCTACCTACCTACTTTAAGTTTACGTCGTCATCGTTTGATTTAATTTGCTACTACATTTTGTACACAGGAGTATTGCCAAATTGCCCTATAAAAAACACACAAACTATATGGATGCAATAAACGTCACCGTATTGATTCCTGGAGGAGTCACATATGGAACATAAATCCACAATAGAAAACAAAACGGCAAAATTAAAAATGCGAGGGTTTAACTTGGGCTTAACAAATTGAACATATACAAACCAGATTAATCAATCGCGTATTATTTGCAGATATAAAAGATAAATATACAGAGTGAATAGTGCGTAGGTGTTGAATTGCCTACCGACACGTTTAATTATTTTAATTGAACATCTGGAATTTCCTCTTGATTAATGATAAAATTAGACTTTCTCCATTGATTTCTTTGTTATACCGCAACATTATTTACCATGCGTTACAGACATTTCCCAACTTTTTGAAGTTCTAGATCAAATCAAAATTAGAACATAATTAGCCAGAAGAACGATAGGCTAAAAGTTCCTAACGTTTTCTTCCTGTTGCCTTTTATTATTATAGGGGACGCTAACGATCCTGTCGTTCGTATGTTGAAAGTGTTTTTACATACAAAGGAAATATCTATTTAAGATTTTTATTATTTTCTCAATATATCAGGCGTGCAAAGAATTTGTACAATTATTATTATTCAACTTGTGTTCTTGTACAATGCACAATTATTTGTGTACTTGTCAATCAGACAGCTAGTGCTGTACATTTCTATTTTGTCTTCTTCAAAGCAAAATAAATTTCCAGCCTATTTCCGATGGGGTTTGACTTGTCATTGGGATCTCTGTTGGCAGTATATTAGGTTTTGATCTGAACACAGATCTTCGTCTCCCTCGGCAAATGTATTGTAGAACCTGGTCGAGTGTTCTAATATAGGAACTGCACTCTGATCAATAACACTTACAGGCAACTGTTTTATTTTGGTATAATTGGTATAATTAATAAGATATCATGAAGAAATCAATATAACACTTCCTAACTTACAACATTATGCTGTGTTCATAGAGAATGATGTCAGTGTGCACAACCCACCTGCATGGGATATTAATATTTCATAAGTTGCAGTAATCTGCACTCTTCGGTGCATTGTTTCATAAATCAAAGTAATTGGAAAATCAGCTTTTGAGCCGGCTCTGACAATGGGAGGGGGGTGTTGTAGCCCACATATTCTGGGTACATTACTCATATTCGCACTAAATTTTGATCGAGTAACCTTGTAGACTTTAGGAGCCTTTTCATAAAATTGTTGTGCGGTGAATCATCTGTGAGATGTAACCAGAGAGGTCAATGGCGAATTGCGGTTTACGGTTCAACCTGCGTGCACCGAGAGACCTTATTATTGCACATAATAGCACGTACATTGGTAAATCTTATTGATACATAATATTTGTTTTAATGCCTGACCGCGCACCCTAATAATCAGCGACCTATATGTGTCATGTTGAATAGGTGATATCACAAGTACTTAAATAAAGTCGCTGTCGCACTAGAAAAGGAAGGAAGATAAAAACAACCCTTTTCGACCGAAAAGGGGGAATGTGCATGTACAAACGCTTTTTACATTGGATTAATATTCGGGGGTATTTTTGTGGAGGCATACATTTTCAGACCACCCTGGGCGCGAAAATGTTCATTCAATTTAATAAAGAAACCTTGAAAATTAGCATACTATTACCATAACTAATTTTTGGTAATGAACGCACATTAACTAAGGTGGTTATGTGCTTTTTAAAATTACGTTGGCCGTTTCAGCGCCCGCAGGAAAACAATAGTTGTATAGTTAATAAAATTACCAACTTTTTGAAACATTTGTTCTAATCGCTCGAACGATGACTTATTTCGTGATTGAAGTGACCTTATATATTATTTTTGAGGTATTATAGAAGCTCATTCACCGTTTATTTTATAGCTTTCACTTTTATGCACTTGTTTGCATCGGTTGAATTATACTTGCCAATTTATTCGCCAAAAAGGTTGGCCGAGCGACGCGTCCGTCGTAAGCGTAATAGTAGAATTTTTTAAAGTGATTATTTACTTATCGTGTTTTATTTTTAGAAATTAAATTATGAATGTATAAATATAATAAAAAAAAAATTATATGTCGGAGATTAATGAAAAACTAATTACGGTAGGTTTTTATATTTAGTCTGAAATTTTAGTGTACGATTTTGACGAAACAGAATTTTTAAAAATAACATTTTCTATTTTGGTCGTTCCTGTTTTCATCTGCACGTTTCTATCAGATATTGACGAACGTGTTCAAAAGTCTCTGGAGTGTTTCGAATTGCATCACGTCTATTTTGAACTTGCTTGATATTTTTAATATTCCCGTTTCTGATTAACATCGATAACAACATACCTTGCGTTATATATTTTTGTTGTGTGAAAGTGAATGAATTTTAGACGCCCTAAAACATCTCATCGTCTTGTTAATTGAATGAAATCTATTTTTGGAAAAATTTACAATACGAATCGATCGATCGACTCAATCAGCTACATGTTTTTGTATTTTTACTTCACGTGTCGCATTCGTTAATAACTTTTTTACGATCGTAAAATTTGTCCCACTCGAAATCGTATTTTTAAACACAAAGGGTGTCCGAAAATGCGAAATGAATCATTTCTAAAAAAAGTTCAAGTAATAATAAATCGGTTAGGAAGGAACGAAATACCTGTATGCTTATACGCACCGGTGCAACCCGTATACTATTTCAAAAGTATAACTAGTTGGCAATAATAAAAATCTGTACGCACATAAAACCAGCATAAAAATTTATCTTTTTTGTCGGATAATAAATATTTATAACACATAATTAAATTTTATTTGCTAACCTTGAAACAATTTATGAAGTTAATTGCACTAAGTTCAACGATATAAAAATACGTACATGTGTAAGTAGGCTACATAACGCTGGGTTCTGGCATGTTTTATAAAGGTCTTACTTGACTACCTTTCGTCAAGGGTCTTTTCTTTCTAAATTCACCCTCGTTTGAACCTCCATCCAATTTCATAAGCTTTATCATTCTCGTTTGTCGCAGTCTGCTACTACGTGAAGCTCGGCCTCTTTCTAGCTCTCGCCATCTCCCTATTTCGCACAATTGTCGGTTTTATAAATCTCCCATTATGTCTTTACGGATCTTAATTCGACTTCTTATTGTGTAGTTTTTCTTTTACATCATCTAGTTATTGCGATATGAATTTTTATTGTCGAAAACTTACATTTACGTGGAGTTTCTCTAAATGGAATACATTTTTATCTTTCAGAAAAAATAAAATAACCTAACATCTTTATGTAGTTTGTACGTAGCTAAATTTAAATAGGGTTCAAGGATGCATGTAAATGCGATTGGATAAAAACTTGTTTACTTCTACAAATACTTATTTTAAGTAATTTATCTTCAAATTACAAATATCTCAACTTCGCTGACATTTGATTATCCAATATTGATATTTACATCATACAAAACTTTTCACATCAAATCTTTGTTTTTGTTGTGGATCAAAAATTAAAAATTTCTCCAACAAAGTTTTCCTCTCTAACTTATTTCTTTGACGCTGGTTTAATAAGTACCTGTGGAAGTTTAACGAAGGAGAAAATGGTTTTTAAATTAAAAGCTTTCTTAGTGCGTATAATTATTGTATTTCATTTTTGTTTCCGACGGCGACGCCAAGATACATTTTAGCCATCTTCCAGCATGTTTTATCATTTATTAACCAATGAAAAATCGATTCCTTGTTTGCACATCCTACTAATAGCTGAACTTCATGATTTGATTCGGTTGAAATCTTGCAAGTTTTAATTTAGTTTCGTTTTTGTTCATATTAAAAAAAACTCTGAATTTGGTTCCCAAATAATAACAGGTTATGGGCCCAGGTTAGTCGTACGCGAAACATAATATGTCAAAACAATATTTTGCGTCGGGTCAGTTCGCCTGTTTTTGACTGGTTCTCGTCCACTTGCTGGTTCTCGTCCACGATAGGATATAAAATTAATAAAGGCGAATTCACCTGGTTTTGGTCAGTTGTAATGGTAATTTTTTTACTTTGCATAAAGTCCTGCGGTGGACGACAACCAGCACAGGCCGCCAACAGTCGGGTGGACTGCACCGATAGTCAGTAGGTCAGTTATAGTACATGTAAATAGCATCATCTCAACTAAATAATTTTTTTTATTTAAATGTATCTAAAATTGGACTCTTTGAAAAATTCCAAAACAAGGTGGGGTTACGCTATAGTTCTTCGTTTAAAGTTTTGTAATTTTGTTTTGATTGACTACCTGCCACCGCACCGGTGCAGTCCACATACGTTCAGAAATATTATTAAAATATTCATAGTAATAACGAACAATTTTATTGTATCAATGACATTTCTTCTTAAACATTATAAGCCAGCTTAATGATATTGTTAGTTAATAATAAGTTAATCTTAAAATGCTCCGTGTCATACGTATATTTCCGTATTTCTGCAAGTTAAAACTTATACAGTTCATAATTATATTTTATGTCTATATGACAATGCTATAGCTATGTTTATGATCGACGATAAATATTTACTATTATTATTGAACTTTGTCTTTGTAAAATATACGACGTATAACGAAGCGTAGGTACCATGTAGTCAACCAAAAGTGATTATTTAAACCATAAAATCAATTCAATTTGTTTCTTGCAACAATGAAAACGTTTTTCTTGATTAAACGACAGCTTAATCCAAATTAAGCAGTTAACTCCCAAATTTAACATTTTCGTCAAGCTGGGTATGCTTAATAATAGAAAACAAAAGAAAAATTATTAATTACAACTTTTACAAATGCTGAGGTATGAAAAATCGATTACGAAACGATAATACCAAAAGGTTTAGAAGTCGACCAACGGGCGATTTGCAAAAGGATCAATCGTTGTAAATTAGAGATGGCATTCTAAAAAACGGAGAAAGTTGTATTTCCACCGATGTAAAATTAAGCCAATTAAGGAAAGAGCTCGAATTCTTTGGCCGAGTGTATTTTATTTGACAAATTGAAAATCCGGTAACGATTTTAAGGAACCGTTATCGCAACTCATCAATTGACATTTATTCTAGTTTTTTTAAAGATATTCTCGAATTCTTAACTTCTCAAGTATGCGTATTAACGGTTGTCATGACAACGGCATCGTAAATATAGAGCTCACAAATGGCAAATTATACAGATTGTTGTAATTTTATCCAACAAACTTTCATGTTCAATTTTGATTGGATATTGTTATGCACCAATTTGATTGGGTTCCCGTGTTGTTTGGATATTGTTTACGTCACGGCCAATGCCGCGCATTATAAAGTTCGTTCAAACTTTCTGCAAACAGATATTATTGTTCCATTGCATGACAGTGCATACAAAATCCTTTCACGCTCTATTCACGAGTTTGAGCTACAGACAAGTTCTTATAACCATTTCCACTGTTTCCACTATTTAACAGGTCTCCCCTACATAAATTACATCTCTAAACTTCTTATCATTTTGTATTCTTGTTGGGTCCCCTACATAGGCTATATCCTCAATACATCATAGACCAAACGCAAGGCACTTAATTCATATAAAGACCGGGTCCGAGACAGCTCCCCTTGGATGTATTTACCCACTTACCATAATATCCCACATTTAAGGACATCCAAGTTGGAACATTTCTGTTTTAAACAATTTCAGGAAGAACCAGCTTTTGTTCACTCCAAGATACACCAATCAATATTACAGTTGATATTTGCATCAGATAGAATCCCGATATCTCTATTCCGGTTGACGTGTTTTGACCCAAAGTGACTCATCGTCAATCAACCAACCTTGCAGATATACATTTTTTTTTTTTGAAAAGTGAGAACGTTTGTATTCATTTTCATCATAATTAAATTAATATGATGTTTTACAATTTTGGTTCATGCAAATGGATATTTTCTATTACAAAACGATTGATTGAACAAACTGACCTTACTTAATTTAATATGACTCGGCACTTTATTTGTAGACGATAATCATAATTAATTTGAATACGGTTAATTTTTTATTATTATTTAATTTAGAAAGTCGACGAATATGAAGAATCGATAGGTACGAGTTTATTTGGTTTAATGCCATTTAATAGGAAAAGTTAAGAGAAACTTAAAGAGTGGCAACAATACTGCTCTGAGATAGGGAGATGATAAATTTTGATTTACTATGTTTTATTTTTAAAGTTTTGAGTTAAATATCCGAATAAAGTTGAAGAGGGTGAGAAACTAAAAGATGCTGGAAAATAGGATGTCAAGTAGAAGAATGGAAAAAGTTTTTTAAGATAAACATAAGATGTGTTCAATTGTGTAACGGAACGAAGCTCTTAAAACTGTTACACGAGTGATTATGGTGAAAGTAAAATTGTGTATTTCTTTTATTTTCCAATTTTTGGCTCGAAAAACTTCGTAATAATAAGTTAGTCGGGTAAACGAAATTTCGTTAGGGTGACGAACCCTGGCTCGTTATATGTACGTTTTTCTAATTCCTGCGAGGGACTCTTTAACGTGAAAGTGTCGAAATTACGTAGGGAAGTAGTATATTATTGTCGATGACTCATACGATTATATTTTATATATCGCAATTGGAAAGCGTCGAAGCAGCCTAAGGTGGATTTTGAACTATATTTTTCGTTGAATAACAATATGTTTTTGGCAAGTTGAAAAACGAGCCTGACGGATGTTTATTTTAGAAATGAGTCGGGGAAAACTGACGTCCACCCTTTTTTTTTAAAGAAAAATCATTTCTTTTTAACTGTTCCGTTTCAAGTCGAAACATTTAATTGAATTGGTAAGAGAAAAGCACACAAACATACGGTTTGGGAAAACGTGTAAGTGCATGTAAATCGATGGTTTGAAAACTAAAATTCCGAGTCGCTAGGGGTCAATAAATTTATGTGATTCGAATTAAAGTTGAAAGCGTACGGTGGTTTTGGATAATGGTTGGCGCACATGTTGATTAGATGCGGGCCTAGATGAAAGGATAAAGTTGATATTTTTAGCGATTACCAAAATTTGTAGGATCCGTGGTGTAATTTTCGAAACCGTTAGTCCCATAAATATTAATAAGCGCGGTAATTAAAATTTTTAAAAAAAGTTATATTTGCGCAAAATTTAGTTATTATTTATCGCTAAGTTTCTCTTCCACTTCTCAGGCTGTTGTGTGTGTCTTTATTGAATGCCCTTAAGACAAAATCGTTCAGCAGTAAATTAAGGTCGTTTTGGTATAGTTTGAGGGTTGTAATTAGATCGTATAAACTCGGAACGCTTTCTAAATATAGAACGTACCAGTGTAGGGTGTAACAAAAACTATTTTCTCGTGCAGCTCTCCCGCAGTAATTTCAATGAATAATTGGAGTGTCATATTTACCTCAAGTGCATTTTTAAAAGGCTTTCTCTACTTCATTTTCTTTATTTGATCAACTAGGATATCAGGAACTATAAATTTTGACAAATTAATTTAGCCGTTACACCGCTTGAGGTATTACGAGGGAGTTCTCGTTCCTGCGATTCATTTAATCGATATTTCCAGCAAGAAATCTTCAGTTATTCCCATCAGTGTTTCCACATTGTATCTCAGTGAGAGTTCCACTAGCCACGAGGGCATCGGAAGTGTAATCACATACGGTTCATCGACGAACTAATTTTCATTTAATCCGTTACGACAATAAACGATTTCAAGCGAATCTACATAACATACTTCCTTCAAAATTCGAAAAAGAGTTTTTATAAAGGGCCCTACACACGGTTCCTCAACAAATTTTTGTTGTCGCCGCCCTAACGAATTTTATGGATTTATATGAACTTGGTCACCACATCCCTTTGGGTTTATACTAGGATTAACGACGAAATTGCAAAATGTTTTGGATGGGTTAGAGTAAAAAGGGGTTTGGTGTCGTTAATCTCATCTAACCTTGCATTTCGGAAGCTACAGAACTACTATTTCTGTTTCATTGTATACCAAACCAATTTGTTGATGCATTAAACTTATCTCCCACAAATCATGCGATACACAAAAAATATGTAAATGCATCTTGGCTCAGGTATAGAGCAGGTCTTGAATGTATTTTAGGATTAACTTGACCGTTTGAAAAATCTATTATTGTATAGATTATAGGACCACGACACCAATTTAAATTTTCTATTGTGATTAACCTTGACAAAATACTGAATTATGTTTATTTATAATAACATACTTTAGTATGTCGGGACTTTTTCAAATTAAAACTGTTGTGAATTATATTGATACAGTCGTGCCAAGTTCAGCTTTATAATTTAACAATTACAATTATATTTGAAAGATTTTCATAATGTTTATTTTGTTTAATTCCCAAATTTTGGTAGTTGAGGGCGTAAATTATAAATATAAACTTGAAATTCTATCGATCGTTTGCAAAATTTGCCAAAACAAGGCCAAAAACCGTAAAAACGCAATACCTATACTGTGTTGGCTGTTTTCATGTGGTTAGCTCCGCCCATAGCGTTCTTTTGTTTATAAAACTATTTCCGTAGGTTACACGTACCGTCAATAGAATATAGCTAAGCCTCGCCCACTTCGAACAGCTAGGTGTTTTTTACATGAAAAATCGATAATTTCGATTTAAATTATTTAAATACTGGAAGTTCATCCATAGTTTAATTATTTTTAGATATTATTTACGCTAATATTATAATAATATTAATTGTACTTCATAGTAGCTAATCCAACATTACATATTTTCTTTATAGTATTACTCTATTATATTTGTTGTTACGTATCAGTACTTATATCAATTATTTATTTCGATATAATTATATTCATAATCACGAGAACTCAAGTATGAAAACTGGGTTGAGTCATACTAGTGCTCTAGTAGTTTTCACTATACTCAGCTGGTATTATGGTACGTAGTAAACATTATGAGTGCCTGATTAGTCTTGGGAAACTTTCCTATTTTTTATAAAAAATATTATAGGTATAATATTTGTTGCTCGGAGCGAAAACTCGCCATGCTCGACTTTTTTGCTATTTAAATTGGCTTATATTACAAATACCCCGAACTATAATTTTGAAGATTTTGTTTTATTACAAATTAATTAAATTAAATCCATAATCTACATAACCTCATTCTTCCGTGACGGAATGACTTAACCTCACTTAACCACGACAAGAATGGAGTTACTGGAAATTAGACCGTATAGCTTCTCATCCACCAAACGAAACTACCTATCGATAATATAATATATCAACCTTGAAGAGATAATCTTATCCAATATATTATATATTTTTTTATTATACGTTTGGAGAAACTCATACCATCTAATGAATGAAAAATATTATTGCGGTTTGAAACATTATATTCTGCAATTTGTTATGTCTATTAATCTGGTTGGTTTCATTATTGATAGTGATTTATTTGCCAAGATAGTCGATTGTATCGTATCACTTACAATAATTGATTGTATCTCTATTATTTTTCCCGTTTACTGAAAAATAATTATCAGCCGTATTTTTTTTTTAATATCGATAATATAATAAACAGAAGCTACATTTTTATATAAAGCAATTTAAATCGTGACTTTTTGTATATTATCAAGATTTTAATTTTTTCTTTTTGTTTCAGGTAAGAACCATTCCTTCCTGTATTTTTCTTTGGAAATTTTCAAACCGTAAGGTAAGGCAACGATTTTAAAACTGCAAATTTGAAATAATTTCCTGTTTCCCTCCCATTAAATTCAATTACAATACATAATTATAAGCTGCGTGTTCGTTTACAATTCAAATTATTTGTGTCGTGAATAAGCACAGTAAACACTTGTACTGCTCCGATAAGGTTATTGGTACACCAGTTAATTTTTTTTTTAATATTGCGATATTTTCCCATGATATTTGAGATACGAGAACTGCAAAAAGTTTATAAGTACTTCGGGAATCGTCTACTTCTTAATTGATTACAATTTCCTAGTCGGATTCAAAATTCGACTGGATCGCTACACAAGCGATCGAATTGAAAGAAAGAATCCGGGTGGTCGATCGATAATACGAAATGAAAGTGAATGCAGGCTAACATCAATCGCGTTGGTGCTCGTGCCTTTCAAAAGACCGGAACTTTAAATTGACCCGATGTTTCCATTCAGAAAAGTTTTAGGTTTTCCCCCAAATGGAAGATCATTATAGTTAAATAAAGTTCAATAATGCAATCAAATCTGTTGATTGGCAGAACATTTCGTTTTCAAGCAATGTGCAAAATCTGAATAGACATTTAATTTTTGACCTGACAAGACTTCGCTTCGCTCGCTACGTCTTACTGAAATTTATTTTAGCTATCAAGTATTTATGATTTTACCTCGAAACTTCCTGTAACTCAAATGGATTGCTCTCATTTCTCATAAGTTGAAACTCCACTCGCAGATTATTATATTATACGCCTGTTAATTAAATCAAGAATACCTAGTATAGGATGATTCGTATTATGTTAGTTAAACTGAACAAATCCACATTTCGGAATTAAATGTAAAAATAATATCGCTGGATGCTAAAAAAAATAGTATATTGTGTTATGCAGATTATAAATGCTCACGTGGGGAGGGGGGGTGCGATTGTTCATGAAACAAATGAAGCTGTAGTCACCAGAATCTCACGAAGGGATAGCGTGGAATGCAATTTCAGAACCATCCTATCGACATTACAAAATTTATAGCCTCTCATTCTAAAGATGTAGCTTTTTAATCCTTCGGGGTTGATTTCATTTCTACAATATGGGGTGATAAAATATAAGAAGCAAAGTGTGACACGTGTTGCACTAGGGGAGATCATTTCTTACCTAAAGACGTGCTCGGTAAGGGAAGTTAAATTGCATTTGTTTTTTCTTTTATAATTTTGATCCTCGTTGCCAAAATTGAAAAAATTCAGCAAGTGCTGTTTCCTCCTTACAAACGTACAAAAGAAGGAAACTTGAAATATTGAAAACAAACCTTGAACGTTGTAGGATTTTATTTAGATAAACGGACCCTCGGTGATTTAGTGTTACGTCGCTATTAGGTTTTACTTGCGTAATTTCCCCAAAAACAAAAACAAAATAGAAATTTCTTTGTTACTGGGAAAGCATTTACAGAGAAAGTTTTAACCGTTTAAATTATCATTTAACATTTTAACGCCGATACAGCAATCAAGAGAGCATGCACTTGTTAATGTCAACGATAATACTAGAGATAGTAATTGAGAGGCAGAACATACAGCAAGGTTACAAATATTTTGCAACCTCCGGGGAGGAATCATGGCCAAGATGAATTCCCGTACCAACTTCGCTCACAAACTAAACGACCTTGGCAAATTTTTCGTATTCGATTTATTGCTACTTATTTATTTCGTATAATCGAGAGTGATTTTTATATCTCGCTGCTATAAAATTATGTATCGAGATTTTTTTTTTTTCGAAACCTGCTCGACTGTTCGACACACTTTTATTTTTTTTGTCGGGCGATGAGCGAGTGGAACTTATTCGCGTCCGAAATTTTAAGTAAATGATGACTAAGGTTATTAAAAGAAACGTGATTATTTATAATCGAGACGCCCGTTGGTCTGCCAACTGTACAAAAATTATTAAAATTACTTTTTAATTTACTGTGAAGTTGGAACATGCAAGTAGTCTGTGTCTTAGTATTTTATTTTTATATAATATTATGCAGTTTTTTATTCTTAAACTTTCGCTACTGATGCGCATAATGAATTAACGAGATGCCGAGGTGATTTTAGACATGGTCATTTAGTAGATATGAAAATATAAAAGATTATGTATTAATATTTTAATATAGTGATATACTACAATGTGTTTTATATGTAATATTTTATATTAACGTATAATAGTCAGCTCAATATTACAAAAATTTCAGTATAAAATTCATTTATAAGTTGTCCCTCTCCAAAATCTTGATTACAGATTAAAATTGCAAGCTATAAATAAACACGTAAAATAAACGTTAAATTTCCTGCTTTTCGTCGTCTTGTATTATGGCGCACCTCGTATATTTTCTTACCAGTTTTTTTTTTCTATGTTGAATTTAAAACTAGAGTAGGCGTGTAACTAATTGATGCTTATATCCCAATTTACTGGACACCAACCTTGGCATTGATTGTTTGACTTTTAAATAATTATTATAGGTTGATTATTGGCTGCTCGTTGAATATTGAATAATATCGGTTTAGAGGATATAAAATTAAAATTTATAGGTTGTGGGTCAAAAGTTAAAAGCTTTTTCGATTAGGATTTAAGTGAAAATTATAACAAGGATTATAATAATTTTACTTGTATGTGTCATGAAAATCGTCCGTTTATATGCAAATATTTTCAACGTAGTACGCAGTTTATTAAACGTGAACACAGCGGTGTTTTATTTATTTTAAATTTTATTACATTTTTTTTGTAAAATACTCGCTACTTGTTATTTTGCAATGGTGGATTTTCATTATTCAATTGGGAGAGGAAATTATAAATTTTGATACAGTAGATTTTTGCGTTAGACTATTCTTCTGCAAGGTCTCAAATTAAAGAAAATCAAAGTTTAGAGATCAAGTTAGCTATTTATGTAACATTGACTTGGAGGTCAGAACAAGCGGTTATTATGATTCTATGGAATGAATTCATAATGCAGATAATATAAGTAAAAATGTTGGATCGTTGTAATTGTTTTAATTGATTAACACTTCCTTGTGGTTAATTTCATCAAGACGCTAACACTTCGGGATAAAGTAAACAATCAGTATTTTTAATTAATTACACTAAAAAAAACCTTTATTCTATTGATTACTATAAACACTTAATTAACATATGCTTGTTAAAATCAAACAATCGATTTTAGAAATTTACAGGCTTGTCGTAATTAAACGAGACTGACTATTCATGTCTAATTCAGAACATCAAAGTGGATCAGAGTTCCTGTTATGTCATATGTACCAAACTAATAAATTAAGTGATGATTGATGATTTGTTTTTAATTTGATTTTCTTACTTGATCATAATAATGATTCAAATTACAAAAAATTGACAATAATTACGATCGTTTTGTTTGAAATAAAAAATTGTCTACCGTAAACCGAACGTGAGGAAAACCAGCGCCATCTCTGCGCAGTGTAATCAAAGTAAAATAACAAATGATTTAAATGTAACAATCAAGAAATTCTTTTTAACGGCTGAAAGCCCACATAAGAACATGTTATGGGCCCAGTTTTTATGAACCCCTAAACCAAAAGTCTACTATAGTTGTCATCACGAAAAAAGAAGCTGACGCAATTTTCGATATGCGTATGAAATAAGATGAAAATTGTAAGTCAAATAAGTGTTCGATATAATAAATTTAAATCATTATATAAAAACAAAAAATTCAAATGACTGTCAATATGCAATAATTTTAAAGTCCTTGTCACACGGTAAAAAATTTTATTAACATTTTGATAAAAATAATAATGAACATTTTGTTCGTGTGACAAGGGTTTAGTCGTAGATTTGTTTTTCCTAAAGATATTCATTGCTTGAAACATGTACTAGTTTCCAAAATAATGGTTATGGCTTGACGCTTAAGTGCGTCGACTGCTAAGCCGAGAAGCCCTGTTCGATCCCGGGTGGAATAATAAATTCAGACCATCTTCCCTCGGAAGGCAGTGGCAAACCACCGAGGTACTTTGCCAAGAAAGCCACTTCACAATCCTTGAGAAACAGGTCACGACGTTAGAATTCGAACGACGACGAAGAAGAAGAAGAAATATCAAATGCAGAAAGAAGCCAAGATAGAATGGCACCCCAGTTTTGCCCTTTAATCACTTTCTACATCAGTGTCGGAATCGCTATCATCATTCAATTAATTTTTTTGGTATGACAAACACAATTTCTCTAGACTTCTTGTGAACATTCCTCCACTGTCTCTTCTCACTTTGTTATTACTTTGTCATTCCCGTAACTGTCCCGACCTATATGTTTATTGTAATAATCTTTGCAATGAACGCACACTAATTCGATTGCATTAAAATCGCAGTGGTAAGGTGGTAGTCGTAACACTTCATGACCATGTTCCCTTATTAATTCGTCAACTTCGTATCGTTTTTCCTTTTTGGGCAATTTAGACAACGGAAGCAATTCCGGTTTAAAAGAATGTGTATCGTAGTCAATATGTCAAACGTGAAAATTGAGCACCATACAATTGGAAGCAACTTATTCGCATCTCTTCCAAAAAAATACCGATGATCGTGACAGATACGATCCAAGAAATAATTTATGATTTTTCCTGTTTGCTGAAATGAAAGACGTGTGCAAGGGTACATAAAAAAATAAAATTGGCAACAAATTTGAGTGGAGACCAGTACAGCGTTTGAATTATATCAAAGCCGAATCTTTCATTGTGTTATATAACACTCCTCGAGAGAAGAAGATGAAGTTCTTATAGAATTTCTTGGCAGTTAGTAAAGAAAAGAAAAATACTTTCTAAGTACCTCCATTTGATTAGCTCACTCCATCACGAATTTTGACTGATGTCTGGTTCTGTAATTGTGACAAGTTTGGTTATATTTTCTATATTTTATATTTTTTAATATATTTGTATTTAAATTTTTGGTTGTACTTGTATATTATACAAAATATAACCAAACTTGTGTACTTGTCAGTTGTCACAATTGCAGATTAGTCACTATAAAAACTACTTTCATTATAATTATTATGCACGCTAAGAACTATTGTAGCTATCTTTTTCTATCGCATGCGTTTAGTATCATATTATTTTTGACGTACAAGTATTTTAAATTCACATACTTAAGACACATTAATTTCAGTCTGTCTTTGTTGCACCTATGGTACAAATTATTAATTTAAAAAGTAATTTGTCGATACTTCATTCAGATGGTTCTGACGTCAGCCTCATTTTTCGTGAGAGCAACTTTAGTTGATGAGATGATAACGGGTCCGCGAATGGATTGGAAGGTTTCAAATTTGGCAACATGACGTACTGGAAGATAAAAACCTTTGGATTTTTATTGCATAAACTAGCTATTTTATACTTTCAAACTTTCTGAGAAACAGTTTATTCTTGACACTTTTGAAAAAAAATTAAATTTGAGGGGTTCTCGTTAAGATCATGCTATGTTATTTTAAATTTCTACGTAGAGATAACTCTAATCTTCAGAAAGAGTACAATAGCCTTCTATCGCATTGAACAGTACGCAAGGTATTTATGACGGTCAGTACTAACCAGGAGCTTCAGAGAAAAATTGAGATATCTTAATCTTAAACATCTGGTTTTTGGGAACTTTTGTCTAAAAACTAATTATTTTGACATGAAAATCGTATCTTTCAAGATATCCATTGAGCTAAAAAACTTATAATCCTAAAACCACAGAAAGGGTGCATTGGACGGTATTCATACCTCCCAGACCCCCTGGATTAAAAACTGGGTTTTGTATTCTTTCTTCATGAGTTCTTAATTTTTACCTTTCTCGCTCTCAATGGTTTGTATCTGACTTTCATATTTTTCTGGCACAGTTCCTCCCAAAGGAGCATCAGATGTTTTCTTCTTTTATTAAATCAATGGGAATAATTTTCTGCACAGTCATTTAATCCACAATTCCTACATAACATGTTCATTGCTCAAACGTTCCACATAAATAGTAAATTATAAAATAATTTATTCTCTGTGGGAAATTCAAGCGGGTACGTTTTAGTTTTCACTAAAATGAAAGCTCATTTTGGATTTCCAGTATTCAATTGCTGTCGGCACCATGTCTGCTTCAGACACTTAAAATTTGCATAACAAAACATATCATCAATAGTGTCTGATAGACTCGCAAACTAACAACTGAGATTACAATTATTCCACCTACAAGTCTTGGATTATAAATTTTTTTCTCGAGAACAACATTATTATCAAGAAAAAAACCGTTTTACGAGGTTGTAATTAATGAAGATAATATAAGGTTTTTATATCAGTCGAAACGTTTTGTTTTATCAATAGACATATAAAATGTTTATTTTTAGCCATCGACTAATAGATAATGATCCGATGAGGTAATGTGGGGTCAAAAGGTGTGTGCGAGCAAGTTTTAAGCTCGTAAACCAAACATTATTTTGCCAAATTGAAGAAATCTTAAAGAACAGATGATCGAAATCGTATCGTAAACTTTTTTCTTAATAATTTTCTAAACAACATTAGCACTTCAAATGTCAATAGTCAATGTCGCGTTTGTTTAAAAATACCACGAGGTCGTGTTCGTGTGTCAAGTTGAATTATAAGAAAAATGTGTACATACATCAAGTGTTAAATTATCTTCAATCGTATTTATTAAAGTGTTTGGTTAATGTATCGATATTTTAATTAATTTTCCTTGCTTTCCAGTGGCGACTCGCGCGAAAAAAAAATTATTGCTTCGTATTTTAAATTGGTCTGGAGAGGTTTTTAATGATTTCTTTCGCGGTGTCACTAAAAATTTAACCACTTAGTCGATAGAAGTTTTTCTACCTACACACTGCAAAAAAGGTCATGGAATTATTGCAATTATTTAAATTAATTCTTCAAAGTATTCTATTGGAAAATTTCGATATGAAAGTGCGCACACTCAATTAGTACAACAAAACGCAAAAGTTTATTGGAGTAAAAGCAAGCACAACGCATTGTCGTTCCGACAAGCACAAAGAAATGGGAGTTACAGCACAACCTTTATAAATAGAACTTTCATTCTAACTAAGGATAACAGCTCAGTGGAAAAGACGTAGGAATTTTTATAATTCCAATTTTATTGGCTAACCGTCTGCGTGGTCGATACAAAATTTCAGACCAATAGACAAGATCGTGGGTCGTAAACTCGCATAAACAGGTGTTCCTTAAGAACACTCTGTGGTTCGGTGCTTTTTAAATAATTATTGTCTATCGCAAATCTACGTAGGAGAGATTCACCCTTGCTCGTATTAGAAAGCGAATTTGGTACCACTTTTAACTGTAAATGCTTGAATTTGTAAAAATCTAAAGATTTCTTTGTTTTGTGAAACTGGTTTTTAACTTCTCTTTTCTTGGCCCCAGAATAGAACCATATTGAATCATCTCCTTTGATCTTTTTATTCAAAAAAATAGTATTAAAGAAAGCCTTTCAGAAAAACACTGAACATTTTCTGCAAATTTCGTAAAAGCATGGTCGGCTTTTTTGTTTTATGAAAATGTAACCCGTAAACAATGAAAATTACAAGTATAAATTGATATCGGTGGTCTCGATCGTATTGTATTTCTGAGATATTTGTTTTGAAACTCACATTTTAAAATCTTCCGTTGCTTTTATCGTGTTTTTAACCTCCATTAGTGGCGATTTGTTATTTTTACCTTTCTAAAATTTTTCTCATGTAGATTTATGAGTGATACGCTTTTTGAAACACGATAAATGCCTACACCATCGACGTGTACAATTCGTGAGACTTAAAATCCATTGTTGAAGTAGTATATTTTATACGTTAAGTAAACATCACATAAATAAACATTTATCGATGGGTTAATGAACTAAACTAATATAAGCATACTTTTTATTGTTCTATATTGTTCAAACACAAAATTCGATCAATATTCATTTGCTACTATTTTCAATTCAAGTGTTTGCTATATCGTGAAAAGTTCTTTGATTTAAACGACAAGGAAACCAATTGCCACTTTTTAGTTTTACAGAATTATTACAAAATAATAAATATTATTGACATTTGACGATGAATACTTTCGATCCTTTCAATATTTACAAGTTATTAATTAACACGTGGTACTTCCTCGTACTCATTCAATTATATTGGACACTCGGGACCCGCCCACGACCGACCGGTACAGAGATCAGAGTCGGAATTTTATTCGTAATTACTTCGTACATCTTACTGTGGAGTAAATCAGATACTATAAGATCCCCCCCCATTCTACAATACGTTAAGACGGCAATTGTATTATTGAGCAGTTGGCAATGTCTTTTCAGTGAATTCCTAAAAAAGGATAATTATATCAAATTATTTGAAACACAAGGAGAGAGAGAATTCATAGGTGCGCTCCTGAGCTTCTGTTAGACTTACTAGTGGTTAAGTAACCAATTGAATCAATGAAAAGTGTTGATTTATGTATTAATTGCAAGCTAGTCTTTCAATTCTCTATAATTTTCAAAGTTAATTAAGTTAAAAGCGAAGAATCGCCTCTGGTCAAATGTACAATTTTTGTACTATGCCATCCCCATTCATCCCTTGATCCGAAAACATTCAGAATTATATTATTGTCTTCTTTTCCCATCGGAAATTGATACACTTTCTAGTCTTGTTATATAAAGAACTATTTTAATGAAAGAAAACAAATGACAAAACAAAATTAATCCAAAGTTGGGCCAAGTTAGTGTTATTAGAGATTAATTTTGCACAATTGTTTGTATTCTAATTGTACACAAATTGTTGTTGTCGCTTTTTCAGGTTCAACAATTTCTCTCTGTACAGTTTAAATTTATTGAATAATTATGACGGGTTCGTGCATAAACTATTGTGCATGATTTTGCATCAATAAAACGAGTATTCCTATTAAAATCATTGTTTTATTACATACATAAATTTTCCAGATTAAATCATGATAACAACTAACACTAATAAAGTTATTTATAGGCCAACTGAGGAGAACAAACTTGTTCGAAACATTTTTATATAAAATTGATTTAAATTTTAATTATTGCTTTAAAAATATAGAACAAATTGAATTTTAAATTTAACTCTAAAAGTATCGAAAACCATATTAAGAGCAAATTGAAATTGATCAATTTTTTATAACTCTTACTTTCAATCTACAACGAGGCAGGTTTCGTTGAAAGGAAAATCAACAATGTCTTTGATTTTGTGTTGTAAAGGAAATCAAATAGAGAAGTTTCAGGTAATAAATAGGGGAGGCTGAAAGGAGATATGAATTTTGGTATTGGGTTAAGGAATTTACAAAGCCATTATAGGATAAGTTTTGTTAAAAATACACACAATTGAATCAAATTTAGATTTATTATTTTTTCTCTTTCTCTGTTTTGATTAAAAGAACTGTAATTGAATTTTTTAAATTTCTGTAGGTAATTTCTCTTCCGAGCCGTTACGTCAAGTAAAGAAATTAATTTGGCGAATTCAATGAGTTTTAAAAAATTAAATTTTGGTTTTAACCTGGATCGGATACTCGCCTTTTGCTCTGCTGCGAGGTGTTTAAAAATTTAACTTGATTGATTCGCCGGAACGACAAGATGCCGCGCGTTCATTGGTCAGAATATATTTTAAATTACCGGTTGACGCCGTGACTAGCCTGGCGGTTAGATCGAACGTGAGATTGTTAAATGTAATCCAAATCAAATTAAGTAATAACGGGCACAATAACAGTTAATTAACATTTCATTAGCTACGAAATTAAGAGAAAATACATCAAAAATTATATCTTATGTGGGTTGCGCGGTCTGCAATTAATTGTAGACGGAAGTAGATGATGTCGTGCCATAAACCTATCCGTTTCGTAATATGCCAAGCATATATTTAGTTTTATGTCTAATTACGTATCTATCTTATAAGTTGATTAGTAAATTTAATTTAGCCGTATTTTAACTAATAACGAAAATATTGTTTTCAGATTGAATGGACTGTCGAGATTCCAGTGGAACTATTTCTATCGTAATTATATAAAGGTAAGAAAGAGCTTCTTCTGCTTTTACTTTCTACTAACAATTTTTTTCGAAAGTTGAACAGATGTCCGACAATGCTAAAAAATTTGTTACGTTATTTGAGAAAAACTTAAGTTTAAATTTTTTGTCGTCGAGTTGAATATTGATGATGCAGTTGTGCTTGCGAGCGGGTTCACTGGACTCGTCGCAATTTTCTCGATTTAGGTGGTTTTATATGTTGGAATATAGCGCCGAGCTGAGATTTTTTAACTTTTAGGTAAAATGAGAAATCTAGCACAGACAAGACATTGTAAATGAATTCTTATGACATTTAGACGTTTCTTCTCCATATTTTATTTCTTTATTGAATGAAAATTCGATTTAAAGTGGAAATTTTTTTGTGAAAATCGGAATCAACAGTCACGACGGAAGCTTAACTTACGTTATGTCGGATGTATTTTACATTAGCGGTTGAAAATGTTCACACTTCACAAAATCATTGGATGTGAAATCACTGCGCCATATATTAATTTAATAATCATAAATACGGTTGTATCAATTTAAAAAGGGCTTTACGTCATCAGCTATGTTCACACAGAGTGAGATGCCGATTAGGTAATTTTTACTCAAACGAATATTCTGCATAATAAATTTAATTTAATTTTTAATTAGAAAATATGGACCAAATTATTCTGTCAAATTAAACGACGGACGAAAGAAACAACTAATGTTGCTATCTCCTTCTGCCTTGTACTGTAATATTATAATTACTAATTAGTTTAAAATAATTATGTTATTACAATGGGAAGGTGAACACATATGAAATTATTTTTGTCTTTGTCACATTTGTTGTTAATTAAGACGCAACGGAGCGAAGCGGAGTCGAGTCTTCCTTCTAGGTCGGGCAAACGGATACCTAGGTCGCACCGTTACGTTAAAAAATGGAAAAATTTGCACAATTGCAACAACGAAATTTAATTCAGGACCCCTGGGTTGATTGATATATTGCCATTTGTTTTTTAGTATTCAGCTTTCCCACCATAAAAAAGTCACGACAGGCCACAGACAAAAACGTGATCTCCGAATGAAGATTAGCCGTTTGGAGATATCTGCTGTTATTAAAGATACACCTTAAATTTTACGGCAGGCCTGACGTACAACAAAATAACAACTTTAATTGTTTATCCGAAATCCAGGTCGTGGTGACATAAAGCTCTTCTTAAATTATTACAGCTTACTGTACTTGACAAAGGTTCTAATATGTACATACCTGGGTATGTAACTTATTGATTTACCATTGTTTTATTTTCTTGGTCTCGTATTACTTAGTAAATTACTTTTTCTTGTTTCCTTTAACAAGATTCTTCTAAGTTTGTTCAATTTACCTATTCTTTTAGTTCGGCGTAAACCTAAAAATACAAAACCGCAGGTAGCAGGCCAGCATTCCCATATAAGTTAGTTTTATGCCGTATTGTAACAGCTTGTAAGAACCAATCAATTTAAAGTATAACGCAGAACAAGTATTTGATTGGTTTTTCAAGTTCCAACAATTTGTTAGCACCCTACACTTTCTTCATCGAACTGAAGTTTTTTTCTTGGATACAGCAGATGAGTAATCCACATTAACTGCGGTAATTCTGAAAGCGTCAATTGTAATTCAGATTAGACAATTGTTTCATCAAGGAGTTTTCTCCTTTATGGCACATGAATTATTTTCCTTCTTACTTGAATTTTTTGGGTTTTTTCGGAATTTTTAAGGTTGTCATAATGTAAAATTTATGTTGCTTGTTGAAACGGTGCAATACATAAATTTGCGTAACTTAAATAAAGCAGCCGTTTGTTAGGAGTGCTCCAGAACATAATATGCTTTATTTAAGTATTCACACAAGTATTATCAAGATAAAAATTATAAAAGGCGGATGTAAGCATGGCGAACAAATTATTGTAATTAAAACAAGCAGGAATATGGAGATGTAAGTTGGTATAAAATTATTATCGCACGTTTATTAATTTTATGGTCGTAAAAAATTTCTAGTACACAGTCGACAATTACTACATTAGAAATTTAAATGACCCAATAAATAGAAACCTGTCAGGTTCCATTTAATAGTGGAGTTTTCAGTGAAAATTACGCAAGAATTGTCTGCCCGTGTTAGTATAAACCGCACTTACGCTAATTGTAAATAATGAAAAAGTGCAAACCGTAAACATGGAAACTACCATGGGGCCCTAATATTTCTTTCCTGAAAAAAAAAACGTGACCGTCTTACAAATTTAAAAAATCGTTATACATTAAAGGCGAAGGACAAATTTAATTATCGCAGTCGAACCCAAGATTACGTTTTTTAAATTTAACTTTTAAAAAATATTACATCACGCAGATTATATTTCCCAGCAGTTTGATAAAAAATAGCAACAACTGCTTACCGAATTCGTAGCTTCCACGATTTTTGAAAAATGCCCATATTTGATTCGTTCATGTAAATTTGGAATTATATCGATATGTATTGACATTTTACTGGTATCGTTTGATTTATCATTGACACACTTTTGCTTGAAAACCACAATTATTACCCACATACTTAATAATATTGAACGCAATACAATCAATCACTATTGCGAAACGAAATATTTATTGTTGTACGCAGGCAGACACGTTAAAAATTTTCGCCACTTAATCACCGTTGTTTTAAATTTGCGGTTTATTTTTTAACGAGTTCAAAACATTGACACGAGCAGACGCCATCTGCTAGCTAATCGATAGAGAAATTCTCCGCCACAACAATTTTTAACATAAATACAAAGCATCAAAGATACAGAGTGCGGCTTAATCAGCATGCATTCCTTACTTATTCGCGATAATAGTATATTGTGATGCAAGTGCGTAAAGCAGAAGTTTAAAATCCCAGCTTCAAATTCTAGCAAAAAGAGCAGGGTAGAAATAATATACCAATATTGCAATAAAGTAAAACTGATGGTTAATGCAGAATTTGCGGTCTCGAGTTCCTGAAACCGCCTAATGTTCGTCGATTTTCATCGTGGTATTGTACCAAAAGAATGTTGGCTACTGTTTCATTTACCGCAAAACACAGGATACGTTTTCAAAATTATGGCATTGTAATTTATTATTATCTCATTCTGTGAGATAACTATTATAATTAATGTTGCCTGGGGGTTCAGAACGCCTTAATCCGGTCCTGCCCGCGGTATCGCGAATTGGCCCAATTATTATTCCATTATTGTGCTGCATTTGTGATCCGCTCTGCTAATGGTACACGACAACAAATTTCACCGAAATGATTCACAAGATTGTCACCAATCTTTTCCGGACTACTAACTTAATCATAGGGGCTTATAAATTATTTTCAAAATTTGTTTCTACATCTTCAATTTTGGTGAGCGAATAAAGAGCAAGGGGTGCACTGGAGGGTATTCCAGACCCCCCGGTTTGCCGATTAGCTATAATGCAGTGGCTGCATTTGGTTGTACCAAAAAACGGATTAACAGAAGGTGTGAAACCGGGAGGGGTCTGGGAGGTATGGAATACCCTCCAGTGCACCATTTTATTCATAATTTCTCAGTAGTCAATACTGGAACAACCAGTAGGTTGTAGTTCGACAAGATTGGAAGACTGCTAAGTCGGGATCTCTGGTTCGATCCCAGACGAATTAAAAACTTGATTCTAACCGTATTTCCTCGGCAGGCAATGGCAAATCACCGGCGAAGGACTCTGTGAATCTGTTTCTATTACACAACGATTTTTGATAACCGAAATAAAATAAAATGATTACGATCGCCGCTTGACAGAACATTATTTGTTGTTGTTCTTGCACGATTTGTGTCGCGCTCAGGCTAAACGAGGACGCTTGGGACGATTTCAAGCGTTTGCAAAATCGTGCTGTCTTGCGACACTGACACTTTCGTAACAGCTGTATTGAATCATTCAAAATATTATTATTTCAGCAGATGGTGTTGTGAAACTTCGCACGTATGTTGCTCGGAGCTGGGTCTTAGAATCAGTTTAAATTGAGCGATGGTAATGAAGTGTTCTAATCTTACATCTTTGAACTTCATCAGCGAGATTCCTTTCGTTTACCATAATAAAACGATCGATTGCAGTTCTTTTGAAATGAAAGGAGGACCGAAAGTTTTACAGTACTACCCAATTAAACAATTTAATTAAAAGTAGGTTAAATAATACTGGTTTTGTTTGAATGGGACGTACTGACTAATTGAATTATTGCTGTTTACTAAAGAATTTGATTGTTGGAAACGAAGTTGTCTCGATAAACGAGTACACAAGTGGAGTTGAACCGCAGGACCTCATTATAACAAGGTTTTTATCACTTGTCCCTTCCAAAAAATACTCGTATCCGAAAATTACAGAGTCTCATTGTTTTTTATACAAGGAAAGGTCGTGTCGTATTTTTTGAGGGAATTTTAAAAGTAGTATTTTGAGTGTACAGCATTGTGGTTATTTATAATTAAAAGCGAGGTGTTCCGAACGAAGGCCACTTTATTGTGCCAAATTTATATTTAAATATTAGTAGGTGTCTATTATCTTTCCGAGGTATTTTGCGTTGTTTGTTTTAGTTATTTGAAGTTATTTTTAAAGCGACTTTAAAAATGCATTGGTGTCGTTATAGAAAATTCCTCTATGTATTGATTTATCTAAAGAAATTTTATATTAATTGGCTTGTTTGACAATTTAACGAGTTTTTTAAATCTAGCAATTAAATTAATTTGTTGTTTAAATTTTCACCATTATTTTAGATTGCGACGCTTTTGCGTTTTATTTTTTGCGAATTTTAACGTCGACTCTTGGTCGAAAATTATTAATATTTAAAGGCCGTAAAATGCAGTAATATAAAATACAAACGAAATTTATATTAGTAAACGTGCAGTCAATAAATTATGATTGCTAATATGAAACTTAATGTAGGTCGCAGTCGTTCAAAAATGTAGTTAGTAGACTCGTAATATTGAAACTTGCGGACTAATCGTCTGAGTAGACACAATAGTAAACATTTTCTATTTACGTACGGCGGTTTTTTCAAATTTTTGTTCGGTCGTAAGTCGATTGACCCAAATCCTAAACATTCGATCTATTCGAGCGGTGGGAAGATATTTCGCCAAAGCTTACGAAAACAGCATATTGAACGTCGCGACGTCAATCAAATGTAACAAATTCCAGTACAGTTTTGTACTATTCGGTAGTTCAACAATCCTTACAACTGCTTCGCGTTTAACTTGATAATGGTTACTAGCTACCGTACCCTGTTTCGCCCGGTGCACCATTAACTCTTAAAGACTTGCAAAATTTATTGCTGCAAATTCAAATAATTCTCTACTACTCGAAAGTTAATCTATGATCTTAAGTCAATTGGGCACCAAACGCGGAAAACTATATCAGTTATGACAGAAATCAATTCCCTGCTTGTAATTAAGTGGCCATAAAAGCTGAAGAGGTTTCCGATAAAATTATTGGTCGAAGAGAAAACGCCGTACTATATTCATCATGCATTCAAGTTAAGCAAATGTAATTTAATTAATTTGACAAGTTTAAGTTCAGCAAATAAAAGTAATTTTAAAATAAAACAAACTGGCACGTAATTTTTTTGTTATCTATTTTTTTTTCTAATCTCGTGAAAATCAATACGATTGTTCTTGATTAAACTGGAATATAAAATAAATTAGGTGCATGTTGTGATGAAAACTAATCTTTTTTCTTTTACTTTCAATTTATTTATTTTACTTCTCAAACAAATTTTTCTAAATTTACAGAAATAATAGTTTTAATTGTTGTATAATTTTAATCCTAGATTAAATTTTAACTCAACTTCGCGAAACTCGCGATAGAGAGGTTTTGGAGTGTGAAATATTTATTTTTTTAAATTGATTGATGGTAATAATTAGGTGGCGGCAATTCTGCATAATCACCGGTTAGAGTGATGTTAATCACGAACCGTTTCATTCGTACGTACCTATGTATTAGTCAAATTCGACAGAATGGTAGGCGATTATGTATAATAATTGTTATGTAAAATTATAATTTTTTTAATTGTAAGGTTGAGCAAATTTAATATCTGTTAGATATTTGCGAAACAATATCAGCGGAGTTTGTTAATACAAATTTGTAAAATTAGTTTTTAACGAACGTTATTAAAACAAGGATACTATAAAGTTGATCGTTAACTAACTTTGTATTAACAACCCCTTATGATGGCTATTAAATTGAAGAAAATTTGGTCTTGGGTAAACTAAACTAAACTAGATTGAGGATGAGTATCAAGTTGAATTTAGGAAGTGACTAACAGAATTGATATATAGTAGAGGAATTATTGAAAATTGGAAGTTACGTCTTGTGCTGCAAGTCTATAACGGTTACCATGGCGACGATATCTGGCACCCCATCGAATTATGTCTCCTTTGAGAGATTTGACAGTGTTATAACCGACCGCTTTGGCATTCCAGTTAGGGGCGGGAACGAAAGGAACACTAATTACGAACACACACGTGCTGAAAACTTTTATTTTTCTTTTATTTTTCATTCGTTATTTTTTATTGGGTCACGCACATCACGCCACTCTATGTTATTGCACTCGAAATTCAAAAATAACAAAATCGTCCCCAGTTCTCCTCAAGTTGGATGCTCCACATTCGCGAGCAAGTTCATCCACCCAAACCACCGCACCTGGAATAACGAAATTCGAAGCGCGAAATGTTTACAGCATGGAAATTAATAATAAAACAGTAAACGCCCCCATAAATTGCGCTCAACATTTTTGTCACGATTTTATAATAAATACACTTTCGAAAATATTGATTATGTCAAAACAATTGTTTTTATCATTGTGACGCAATTACGTTTCAATTGTTTTGGAATTTTGTATGTCAATGTTATTTGTAATTGACGTAAAATAAGATTTATTTAGATATACAACGCTTCAAACTTTCACGTTACAAAATCTAAATTTAGTTGGTGTTTATAATGTGCATTATTTTTCAAATTAAATTACGTAATGCTAAAAATGCAATGAACGGGAAAATATTTTAATTAGAGTCGCAATGACCTACTTTTATTTCCTTCTTGGGAATCGCATTACACACGATATTCTCTCAGAGAGCACTTTTATTTGTATCGATTTTATAAAATAAACTGTTACACATTCTGCCAAGCGATTCCGCAAAACATTTGGGGCTTTTTGTTTCGTCGGACGAGATGTGGTTAAGCGAAATGTCAAAAAATGTCCGAATTATTTTGGATAACTTACCGAAATTGCAAGATACGTTTTTGGTAATCTGTTCGTAACTTTTTGATTCCATTTTCCTTAATTTGCTGCACGTCTTAAAGTGGCATTTTTTCTCTTATCTTTTTCTGATCCTGTCTGGGAAGCTTAAATCTGATATCGATTTTAATGTTTTCATCTCCTTCGTACACAAAAAGTATTTTCTTTCGAAGGGTTCGGCTCAGACTGCTACCCCTGCGTATATTAGAATTGATTATGTTTCTCGATGGATAAATACGAGTTTTGTTGTCTATTGACACATGTGCCGTTTTCCACTTCTCGTTTTCAAGAAATCCTAATACAATTGCCCATTATTCCTTCCATTGTTTGTGTTCACACTTTCCGAACAGTTTTTCCTACTTCATATTGGGTAATTGCTTGATCGTCTTCGTTTTCTCGTCTAATAATAAATTCAAGGTCGTCGATTTCCTTCAAGTCTGCCAAGTTCCAATTTTTTTAAATTAAATTTACTCGCTTTCCTACAGAAGACGCAGGAAAACCCAACAATCGGAGGGTTGGTTTTTTAATAGACCACTCATTAACTAAATACTATTTGGAAGTTTTCCGGTAGCTGCGACCTTCGCCCAATCGGTTGCTGAAATTTGCAAAAATTAATCGTCTAAGTGCTCAGCTGGCTTAATTACTTTCCTTTATTTGAATTATATTGTGAAATGAGCCTCACCTAATCCCCTGGGGAACTCCTTCTTGGATTTAATAGTTTCATTTATTTTATTGACTCTTAAATTGCAATAATTGTAATTACAAAATTGATTCGATTTATTTAAATGGACGTAATCTCAAGTTCGTTATCTATTTTAGAGAACAAATTACATTGAAGCTGACATTTTGACAACGCCTTTTCTTTTACGACCACTCGCACTACCCACATAAAACATCTCTTGAAAAAATCATTAGGTTTATTTAACTTTGATATGCCAATGAAAAGTAATCACAATTCAGTTTTTTGTACAGTGCCGTATTTATTTGTTTGGTTACACCTAAAACAACTTTGTTTACATTTTTTTTTCAATTTGTTTTCAAAACTGCATTTTTCGAAGTGGTTGACCTAATATCTCGAGTTCTATGTGCCCGATTAAGTCAAAATTTGGTGGGTACCTTCAGTATATGTTGCTCTATAGCCCGTACCTTGGAAATTGCTGAATTATAGTTATTACTATTTTTTTTTAATTAAAAAATACTTGAAAAGAAAATACGACACCTTCCAGAATGCAGAATTATAATTATTTTGCAATTTCCAATGGTGAAAATTCTGGATTAAATTAGATTTGATATTTTCACTATTTTGGTTATTTTTAGAAATGCCCACCCCCTCCATAAGTTACCCATATGGAATACCTTCCAGCATTGCCAATAAAGAGAAAAAGTGCACCTGGAGGGTATTCCAGACCCTCCGGTTTACACCCACTATTTTGTGTCTTTAAAACTTAAACTGAAAGGGCCAGTTTTGTTTCCTTATTGGTCCTTGGGGGGGGGGGGGTCGACTACCTCCAATGGCAACTAAATAACCGCTCAATTATTTCTTCTAGACCACCGTGGGTTAACACCTACCTTTTTTGTTTCCAATGATTGGTTTTATAATAGCTAATTTTTTCTCACTCTTGTAGCGACCGAGAATTGGGTGGTTTTTTCTTCTAAGAACTTTCACTTGATCAAATAGGCTCAAAACGAAATCGGATATAATATAAAAAGCTCAGCTATTTTTTTTTGTCAACCTAAAACAATTGGGAGGTTGCGAGAAATGACGGATCAGTGCGGCCTTTAGGCCGCACAAACTGCGCAATCTGTCTTTTTCCCCCTCCGATTAGTTCATTTGAAGTTACTATACGCTGAAAAATATAGGGAGACTACAGGAGAGCTATGGGTTTCTTTTTTACTATGTAGTTTAGTCGAATCTGTTATTAATTTGTTACTTCTGCTCAAATTGGCAAGATAACAGGATAAGGACGTATTCGAATTATTTGTAATTGTTATGATAATATGTAAACTCATGTCACTTAGTGTCTAAAGAGAATGAGACGTAATTAATGTAGTCCGGTGACTCAGTGGCTCATTTCAAATCAAAGTTTAAAAAATCATATGTTTTCAATCTGTTTTGATACATTTGACGTCAATTTAAATACAATCAGTAATTATAAAATTAAACCCGTGACCCTTAAGGATCAGATTACAACAGATTATATTATGACCATAGTAGGAATTTGCATTCCCCATCGCTGCTATAACGCCCATCCGTGAGCACGGCACTGCCTTTGTAATTTCTTCTTCGCTTCGGTATTCCCAAAAACTTTTTATCAGTTTAAGTCGGGTTTGGGTTTTTATTTACTTTGCAAATTACAAATTTGGTAGGACAAAGTCGGGTTATAAAATTTATAGGTTTGTACAGTTTATAGTAAATTTAGTTGATTAATGTAACCTTTACCATCCTGGAGCACTTATCGGCGTTTCTGTTTACATCGTACACTCCATTTATAATCTTTTAACGCATTTAAGATTGCAAACTAATTCGAACGCGATGTTGGCAGTTAAAATTTTTATTAATCTCGCAATTTTTTAACAGGCAAAAAAACATTCGGGACGCCGGCCGCGTGCCTCCTATGTCAAGGTCACCAAAAAGTTTTGTCGTGTTTCGACCAGACAGGAAGGAAGTTTGCTAAGAATTGCCTATCAAACATTTCAATGTACGTTTTCTTTGGGAAATCCCGAAATACGTAGCGAACTTTTAAATTTAGTGTCCGGCTTATCGCTTAACCAAAAACGGAAAATGATTAAAATGCCCTGAAAAATTTATAAATCGGTAATTGGAGGGTCAAAATTGACGTAGAAATGTTTTCTCTTTCAGCGTAAGCTACAATTACGTTTTGAATAAATCAGTAAAATGGTTTTATCGGTTTGGTGTATATTATGCATTTTTTAATCCACAACAAACGGTTTTTCGTTTTGTGTTTTGAATACATTCCGATTTGCACTGAAGGATGCTGCTGGCAATTCGAGGTGGGTGTGACTACACCGGCGGTTTCGCAGCCCTTCTCGCGGTATCGATCGTGGTTCAAAGTTTGCTAATACGACCTTTGACCCAACGTACGTAAGAGTAGAGCTTCAAGATTTTTATATCCAATGGCCGATAGAAATAAGCCTTGACATTTAATGCGAATTCAACTTGAAGTGTAAACACGCGATTGTAATTTTAATGGTGTATGCATACTTGTCAGCAATGAAAAAAATTCGTTCTTGATAACGTAATTATCGTGCCAGAACTTTATCGATTTGATAAAACTTTTTTTTGCATTAAAAAAACATTTGCTTTTAAATCCACTGCTGCTTTTTTCCGGTCGAAGGAACATCCATTTGTTGTTTAGAAATCTTCGGAAGGGTTAATTATGGGGTTTCTCCAAAACAATTTGTTCCTAATTTTGTTCATATTAATTTCTGGTCGTTCCTAATTACCCGCCAATATTTTCTCGTTATTACCGCGATAGTGAGGTTGTGTCCGCAGTAATTGATTAATAAACGTGATATACTGAACACCAGGAAGTAATTTAAGATGTCCCAGTTTTTTGGCTTACGCTGATCGCTTTTTGGAAAAAGTACGTACTCATTTACGTTTGGTAGTTAAATTTTACATTTGCGGCAAATCTGAAATGTGATAACTATCAAGAATTTCATGTTGGCGAATGAAATTGGACCATTAACCAAATTCTAGTTAACTTCCCACATTTAATATTAAATTATTTGACCCTTATAAGCTTATCGTTATTTTAAGGTATTCAAATTGGCGCGATTAAATTTTTTCGTGATTTCCACCACTAGGATAGGTTTACTTTCAGTAATTGCATTCTAATTTGTTTTAAATTTTCTAGATGCTATCACACTCGGGTACTACTTGAGAAAATTTATTTGAACTTGTTTTTACGTAAACGGTGTGATAACCACGTTTGAAAAAACAAAAAATTTGCCCTATTTCCTTAGAAAATAAACGACAGAACGTTATAAATAATTCAATTTCAATTTATTACCAGATCCTACGTGTAAAATACTTCAAGTGAACGAAGTGCTATGTTTATGTATGAAGGTAATCTGTCATGAGCATAAGTTTATTACATATTTTCAAAATTCAATGTAAATCACACACGTTCCATTATTTAATTACGGAAATCAAAATAAACTCCCCCCCCCTCGCGCTATCCTCTCCAGTCCGCCGTACGTCTGTCTCTCGCGGCTCGGAAAACTTTTAAAAATAAAACAATTATTTTATGTTTCGCATTTCCCTGACCTGTCATAATGGAAATTTAAGCAGTTGGTCCTGCAACACGCAACCCGTGCGTATTTATGTTAAACATAATGGCACATTTTGTAAGTTCTTTATGGCAGGATTAATCGTTTTCGACTTTTTTTTTCTCTTTTAAACGCATGTCTTCCAATAGCCATAACTCATTGTATTTACAACCTTCGTCGTGTATCAAATCATACGGAACGAGCGGGCCAATTTAAAAATTTATTATTTTTTTCACGAATCGCCTGTTTGTCTACGTGTCAATAATCATTGTAATAATTTTATAAACAAATGTTTGTACGATTATCTACAACGAGCATCGATATACCCTACAATGTATTGAATTTACTCGGTCATGTTACAAATTATGTCATAAAATATTAAAAATTAGTTAAAGGGAGACCGGTGTCGAACGGTTTTTTTCTCTAAATTTCCCGCACGCATGCAATATCCCGATTGAGGTTTTGAGACAAGGGGGCCGTTTCGTTTATTTCGAGAGGTCACTGCCACTTGTTTCTATCAAATTTGTTGGCGTAATGTTAGCGCATGCACATAGTGTTCTTCAAATATGGCAGTAGATAAAATCGACCAACACCATGAAAACAGAAAACACAAAATTTTACATAGGACATATTATAAGAAACAATTGTGTCGGAGTTTTAAAATAATCTGCATAAATACATTTTGATATGAATACAAAGCCATTGTGCTGTCGCAAGTAGGAACAAGTGGTAAATTGTTTTTTATTTGTGCGTTAAAACCAGAATTCGGATTTATACCTAGAAATAATCCATCCGACTAATTGAGTTTCAAAGAACTCGCAGAGGAGTGGTATGTCTAGCTCGGAAATGTTTGAGAACTTCTGATTTTAATTAAAAATAAAATAAAGCATCAAGTGTCCATAATTTATTTTGTATACAATTTCGGTGTACATAAATCTGAATTGTGGCGATAATTCAAAGGAATGAACTTTTGAAAAAGTGTTTCGGGGATTTCGTTACCCGAATTTTTACATCCCAATTGTATAAGAAATAAAGAAACAATTAAGACAGATGTTTTGCAGATATGAAAGTAAAAATTGTGTAATTCCTACAAATTAAGTAAATTTAACGCTTAATTGGATATCCAGTTTATTGCAATGGGGTTTTTATCGGCATTCATACGAGGTTCGTTCAAGAAGAAAACCATTCAGAGTAATTATACGGGCAAGGAGGATACCAGATGGATCGAAAACAGATATAAGTACTCGTGCAGGTGCGTGTGGGGAAAAAACAGAAGATGCATTCTGCATCAACCTGAGCTGCCACGCTACTGTATTCCAGGCAGAAGTATCTGCAATTTCAGCTTGTGCGCGGGAAATGATATGGAGGGACTATAAAGATAGGCGAATCTGTATCATGACAGACAGCCAAGCGGCTCTAAAGTCCTTGGAAAGAGTAGAAATACAATCCAGGGTCGTAAAACAATGCCTAGATGCACTCCCAATCTGCAACAGCATTACGCTCATATGAATACCGGGACACCAGGGCATAAAGGAAAATGAAGAGGCGGACCGCCAAGCCAGAATGGCTGCAAATACAACCCTGATAGGCCCTGAAGCTACCTGCGGGATTGCGTACAAGGCCGCAAGAGAAGGTATCAGAGACATATTAAGGAGACAACACCTTGTTTACTGGGAGGGCCTTCCGGGACTGAGGCAGTCACGGATGTTTATCAAAGACCCTTCAAATGAAACCAAAGAGATAATCCAGCTGAGCAGAAAACAGTTGAGAAAGATAGTAGGACTTTTTACAGGACACTGCTGTCTTAACAGACACCTCAGTATTATGGGGATAACTGAAGATCCTAAATGTAGGATGTGTGGTGGAGCGGAGGAAACTCCCCACCACATTTTATGTGATTGCCCGGCACTGACTGGAAAAGGAATGCGTCACCTCGAGCTTCCATACCCGGAAGCAGAGGAGATATAGCAAGCACCCCTAAGCCGCCTGCTCGACTTCGTCGAGGAAACGCGGCCGATGGAGTAAAACATGGAACGAAGGGCACAATAAGCTTAAGCTTCAGTGCGGTGGGCGCAACACCACAACCCGTTAACAATAATAATAAAGCTTTCTTATGAGGTGAGGATAAATAAAAATGGTCCAACTGTTACTTCACAATTTAATTTTGCAAATCGACTTTTTGATGAACATTTTACAAGTTCACGTTCATGTTAGTATTAAAAGCCATTCTCTTGCCGGTACGTGTGCTCTATAGTAGGGTCTTAGCAACCCGAATTTAGGTGGGGAGAGAGCGTGTTTATTCAACCACGGTAAATTCGGATCTATTACTTTTAAAATTGTAATTTTCGAATTTTGTTATTTTTGAAAAATTACTGGATATTCCGCAAATTTTATTATTTATATTTACTGTAGAGACCATTATCTACCACCCAGTGCAAAAATTTCGGCGAAATTCGGAAGCGTAGAACTTGGACCGTCCCCTGGGCTACTTTCAGGGATGTTTTTGTCCAAAGAATGGGTTCAGAGATCAATTCGTCTGAAACTTTTGTTATTTTCTGTTATAAAATTAATATATTTTCTATATAAATATAATTTAGAACCTAACAGCTTTAGTAGTAACTGACAACTTGCCAAACTATGCCAAAAAACAGTTGTATAAAATGGGCAGGGCTTACCTTAGGAAATAGCCAATCGAATAATCGCATTAGGTTTTATGATCTTTTTCACCCAAATTTGAATAAACTAAATAAAATTTAATATTTATGTTTGTAATTTATACGCCTTCAGCTATCATATTTTCTTCAGAAAATTTTAAATTCGTGAACCAGGTTAACGTAGATACTAACATACACAAAATTTTCAAATGTAGTTTTATGATATAATTTTCTTGAAATAAATGTAAGATTAAATGTTAAAATATTCCAAGTAAAAATTTAATGTATCTACAATACATTACATTTAACTTTAAAATTATTTTATTCTAAAATCAATCAATTTTCAGTCATCCGGCATAGTATTTAAATAAATTTTACAGAAAAATAAAAAAACAATATTGGATCCGGATACACCATTTTTTTATGCAAAATTTCACGAGGAATTTTTTCTCCTTGCTTAATTATTGAGGACTTTTATTTCTGTTATTTTCAACCATCGTTGGATGGTCGCTTTTTGGTTTATAAAAAATTAAAAATTGATTGCCATAGAAGCTGTTATTGTATTTTAATAGTGCAATAAAGAAATCAATAGTTCGAAACTTTATCAGAGAATCTTGGTAATAATGTGGACCCATTTGTCCAAACTGGAACCCCATAAAAATGTCAAATAATTATATCCATATATATATTCCCCCTCCCTGATAAAGCACTTACGCGCTAAACTGAAAGCCAAATATCAGTTCAAATAAATTTATCTAATTTTGTGCAAGTTTTCCAATAGGGTAGCTAGCGGATGAGAATTTTATGCCAGAGCGGAGTTCTTTATTGCTTGGACACCATCTCGACGATGCAACTCTCGGGAAATTTGATGGTTTCCAACTTTTAGGGTTTAATTAATTTAGCGATAAAGCCCAGGTTTTAAACTTGTTATTCTTCCAGCGTTCGGTCAGCACACTACTTACATTTATTTACAAGATAATAAGAATATATTAACCCTCGAAATGATCGAAATACTCCTCGGTTCGTATAAAAGACGGTAGTTATCGTATCCGTTCAATTTGACAAATCGTATTGACAAGAAATGTCTCCTCCAAGTGCACTTTGCGATGTTTCTGTTAAGGATGGAATTTGACTATTGCAATTTATTAGATACCTTGATCCAAAGAAGAGAACTTTTGGCTGATGAAGTGTCAGATCTTCTTATTTCGATTTTGGTGATGAATAAAATTTACAGAAAGTATGATACATTGTAATCCTGTCTTGCGGAAACATTAACTTATAAGTACTACCATCCAACTCTGGTACTTGGTTGCCTGGGGGATTTTTAAATGGTAATTTCTTTGTTAAAGTTTATTAAGTAATGTAAACTAGAGGTAGAGAGGCATCAATTACTTACTTAAACAAACATGAAGCAAGTGAAACTTGTAATTGAATGGATTCAATTTTGATTCGCAAATGCACTTGGAAAGTAAATCGAAGTGAAAAGCAACCCGATGTAATTTCATAATGCACTTGCTACTGATAAGAGAATTTGACTTTATAGGTGTTTAAAAATCCATTAAGAAATTAGCTTCCTTGAATGAAATATAAACGGCAAAAATTGAGAAGTTGTTAAAAATAAATTAAAAAAGAAAATTTCTCCGGGAAAAAATTTAGATGCAGTGAGTGACAGTTAAATAAAATTCGGGTCACGATGTTCACTAATGGATATAGTATCTAACTTGAGGCGTACAACATTCTTTTTAAATCCGTTTGTAATGACTGTTACTTACAATTCGTAAAGAACGTGAAGCTATAACAGTAAAAGAATTTAATTGTATGTATCCTGAATTGAGAACGAGAAACATCCACTTGATGATACCATCGCCAAATGACAAACAATGAGTTAATCCGTTATGTCCAGCCGTTTCCACTTGTTCGCTCCAACGACATATTCTAATTTTTGAAAATATTTTATATTTTCTAAAAAACGCATCTCTATTTTGTATGCAAGCCAATTAAAATTGCACTTTTACGACTCCCAATAAAAAATATCCATTAACTCCAACTACTATAATGTAATTCTAACGAAAAGCGAATCAAACGTACATTTAAAACCAATTAGTATGTGCAATCTTGTTATTAGCGATGTATTAAATCCTCCAAACCGGAATCGAATTGCATAGATTGATTCTTGAATGTTAAAGCTTTTATTATAATAATGAGCGACTCTTATACCTACGTTTCTTGAATAAATAAAAGTGTACTTTAGAATTCCTTACCAAAGTTATGTTTTACCGGGGCTTTCCACATCAAAATTAGAAAAAGAACGGTGAAATTTTCTCATTATTTAAGTTTATTTTTTTAGCCGGCGACGAGCGGCGCTTAAGTACTTTAGTGCCGTCCGCTGCCAGCAGTAACTGCCCTGTCGTAGACATTGGTAGATCATCAGAAAATGGCTTTGGATTGGAGCATTTGTTAACATTATTCAGACAAGGCAATAAAGAAAAACAATAAATTGCTTTCACAAAAAAGTAAATCTTGAAGTTTGTTTATCGTCATGACATGAAGTCAAGTTTAAAAACTATTTATTTAATCTTTACAGAATAAAATTGAGTCAACATCTACAATTTTTTTACAAAGGAATCAAAAATGTGAAACTTAGATGAACAATGTTTTCGAATTTCAGTCTTGCCGAACTCGGCTTCGCCTCGCTCGGCATTTTTAATAGATTTTAAACGTTAAAAATCGTCTTCGAACTGACTCCATCATAAAAGTTTCTATTACACAACGATTTTGATATAAATTGTTATATAACGGAAACTATTCGTAATTGGCTAAAATATAAGGGGGGGGGGGTCTCATTGTCCTCTCCGTACTGAACATTAGGTATTGTACCTGTGGTATCCAGACTTTTCAAGTCCTACTGTTCGTCTATGGTTACTAAACTAAGCCCTATCTGATCATTTTACACCGGCAATTTGACCTACGCTATTTCACTCTCTTGAAATTTCTTACGTAAGAAATTTGAGTTCCACTCGGTTTTAAATTGTTTTTCTTATTTTTACATCTTTATAAAAAGAATTAATAGAGCTGTGCAGAGGGGGGGGGGATGGTGAAAGTAAATTATATTATTTATTTAAATATTTAATTACTTCCGCGCTCCAATGAGCTTTGACTACTAGATCCGCTGTTGACTTGACCAACGGTTTTTATGAAAGTGCAGGGTACTAAATACGCTTCTCTCCGGATGCAGTTTTTTTTCACAGGACAAAATTCGTGTAATTTGTTGGGTTAGGTTTAATTCGGATTAGTTCAGGATTAGGTTGATTAGATTAGGATTGGGTCAGGTAGACTGGACAGGGGTAACTTCCATCGATGGTCAGTTTTTAGTCCTGTTTTTTGCTAATCTGCCAAGGGTAAACATGTAAGTTCCACCGCTGGTTGGTGAAAACCCGGGTGAAACATGTACGTTCCACCGTTGGTAACTTAAAGTATTACTGGATTGTAGTACTCACAAATTTTGGATTTTAGAGTGCTGGATCCGAGATTTGCCGTGGTTGTGATTGTCAAAACGGCCCGGAGCGCCCGAGCATAGCGAGCACTAAACTAAAAACATTCCCCTAGGGTTACCGAACTCGAAGGCTGCGATCGAAGATTTGACAATGTCAAGAAAGTTCACTAAAACTCGCCCCTGTTTACTTAATTGACCATCGGTGGAATTTACATGTAAGAGAATAGTGAGCTGAAACCGACCGGTGGAACTCACATGTAGGATTAATAAAGATTTGACCTATCGGTGGAACTTACTATCGCCCGGTAGACTATGATTAGGTTGGGTTAGGTTAGGATTAAGTTGAGTTCGGCTTCGTATAATTTGATTGTAATTCAGATTTGTCAATTGATATTCAGAAACCTGAATTACAGTTTACGATTTCTGAAAACAAATGACGATTTCTGAAGGTGTAGACCTTACTGGGGGGGGGGGGGGGCTTTTCTGAATGTGTTGAATTATATAATTTTTTAAATTTTTTAGTGTATTACTGTAATAAAAAGGCGATTACACACCTTTAGCTTGTGAAATGGAGGGGTGTTAACATGGGGATGCCTGGGATACTATGTTGTGCTTCTATGCTGCTATTCTTCAGCTTTTCATCATTAGGGGCGATGCCGGGTACGATAGCTGGTACATATCACTAGAATAAATTATTATTAGGATTTAGATCACGTATATAATTTTAAATATAATTTATGAGTCGTTGCACATCTGCAAATATTAATTGGGGATTTAATTCAAATCTAATCACGTCACAAATCAAATGCGAAGATTTAGGTATGGCATGTGAAAATGAGAATGAATTGTGTGAGATACTGCAGTATACTTCGCGGTTCGTTGACATACATATTATATTTGCCGACCGTGAAAATAACCAGACGACGAGCGGTCATTATTAGCTCCTTATCTGTAGCTACGCTAAGAAATAGCATATAGCAGCTATAGCTTAGCTACTTTGGAAAATTAGCTTGGTCAGCTTGGATGCATCATCGCTTGCAGGGGTTGAATTCTACGTGCGGTTTACTGCTATCCTTAGGGTAAACGAATTAATTGATTTGTGTTGATTAAATTGAAATCATGTTCTACCTTGAAAATCAATTCATTTGCAAATTGATAAAATTTCATTTCTGTGATACTAATTGAGCAATACGGAAGCGTCTAATTTCCTAACTAGCTTTTGCCTAAGGATAATCTACAAAATTTAGGATGTGCTCTGACCTCGGTTATCCAAATGCTAAGCAGGTAATAAATTAACTCTGTGCTTGATATTACCTAATAAATTTGACATTAATTAATTCTAAATGCAAATCTACGCATTTACAAAGGTACAAATAATTATTAATTGTAATTTAATTGGATTTCGATTAAAAAGCATTTAGGAGTTCACGCAGATTTTCTCCTCTTTTCGCACGAATTTCAAGTTAATACAATAAAAATTTTCGTTATTTGATAAATAATTAAATTTTTTGTGATACTTTTTGCAAAACCTTTTTCTTTGTAATCTCTTCTACTTCATTTATTTTTGATTGTGTATAATTCTTGAGCAATTGGATTTGATATAACATTCTGTTTGATTTGCTCTCTTTAACTCGAGACGGTTTATTTCAGATATAATGCTATTTGAATTTTCGTGCTTACAGTAATTAATATTTTGCCCGTTAAATCTTCCCCCTTCTGCTCCATCCGAATGGAATCTCCGGAATGCATTTACATACAGCGAGAAAACATTTTGTTCGAATTTACATTTTACTATTACTTGCAATTCATTGCTCATCTCAAGTTTATCGCTAGTTTGAGAAAAAGTTTCTTTTCGGAGGGTGTCGTCGCTTTCAAAGTGGGGATAAAGCAATTACGTGCTACTATCAACCCTTGGGGTAAAGTAATTGTTTTAGGCTGTGTTTACGTACCATACAGCGTGTTTGGAAATATCCAGATCAGACGTTCGGGCTGCGGTGCGGCGTTCACTAACCTTTAATTTCCTCTTTAATTTTAAAATCTGCAATTCGCAATCGCAACCGAACAAACTTGAAATTTAAAACACGTATCGAACGGATGTAGAACGAATGATAACGAAAATATAATGTTGGGCTTATCGACAATTATCTCACTCTGTTAGAGTTTCCTTCTTTCATTGTCTATCTTATGGGAAATTGATAAGCCTTTCGGATGAAAACTTTTTTTTCAACCGAAATATTCGGACAAATTCGCGTGGGAAATTCTAGAAAAAGTGCATTTTTATCGAACCATCGCGCACCTTTGTGTATTTTCCACCACCAAGAGCCACACTATGCTAATTTCTTTGGAGGTCGTTTTGCTTCCTGTGTGGGATTAAATACAATGGCATTATAATTAAATCTATTCATTTCGGTTTATTGAAAGGTAGTTTAATTTTTCCTATCGGATTTGATTGGACGACGAAAATTTTAATTAAATGTTATCATTAAATTTAACAATTCCGATTATTATTTTAAATCCAACTAGGGCAAACAAGAATTTCTTACTTCCGGGAGACCTTGATTCTTGCAGTTGTACCATATTTGAGTGTGAGATTTTTTTTAATGCTTACCTGCTATTTTTCATTGTAATTCTACCTTCGTTTAATCTTCGTGGTTCTATCTAGTTTATGAATGTGTCCCACCCATACATTCCAGGTACTCAATTCATGTAAACACGTTTTCGGTGTCTACCTATTTAACGAATTTTGGACGTGAACTTGAATTTAATAATCAACAACGGTTCATCAATCACGCCCGATAAATTATGGAAGAATAGGCGAAGAAATTGATTGTGGCAACTTTCGAATTTATGATCCACGCTGGGTTAGTTGAAGGCCGGAATGAAGATTACGTTCATGCGAAAATTGAACAAATTTTGGCGGGGACGAATTTCAGACGAAGCAGAACCGTGTCTTGTGGTTATAGTAATACTTGGATGGTTGAAACCAGCCCCGAATACTTGCCCGGAGCAAAAATCTTTGAAATTTTGAACGACGCGACCCGCAGATATTGCTTGGAGCAATGAAAATGGTAGGAAAAAGCTCCAACTCGAGATGTAATCGATTGAACAGTAGATAAGAAATTATAAATATTTCCACGAATTCCAGAGATTTTCAAAAATTCTAATGATTTGCAAAAATTCCAATGATTATTATTAAAGAATTTCAGGGAATTCCAAAAATTGCCAAAAAAATTCCAACCATGCATACAGAACTTTTTTGGAATATTTACCTATTGGAATACACCCCAGGATTGGCTACTGAATAAAGAACCCCTCAGACCCCCCCTCGCCGGTCGAAAGGTCACAAGAACTTGTTCCAACTTATTTTCTGATTGGTTCATTTCTAGTTACCAACCTTAAAAAAATTTGATGTTTTCGAGGGAAATGGAGAACTTTTGCACAGTTAAGTATAAACGGTAGACACTGTGTTTCTGACTTATTAGCTGTCCTCAGTAGCGTATACACGATGAAAATTATAATAAATATGCAATATTGTTTTTTATTGAATATTTTATCGCGTATATGGTATCGATGTCTACCGTTCGTCTTTCAATATGCAAAAGTTTCCGAAATTACATTTGCATTCCTATAAATGTTCGAACTTTGATGATAGTATTAGTTGGGTTTCACAAGAGATTTGAATTTCAATTCACGATTATCCATATCAAACAATATAACAACAATGCGCTTTAATTGTATTAACTATGGTTATAATTTTAATCGTACCTTCAATTTTAAAATACTGTTATGTATCTGTCGTGATTTAGTTAAAATTAATTATAAGCTTTAAAAATTTGTTAAGCTTCAGTTCAGATGAATTTAACTGTATTTACTCAGTAACTAATGTTGTTTTAACCTTAACAAATCCACCCGAGTTCAAATGGCCCCACGTTGGTCGCCAGTGTCACAAATCTTCTTCCCTTCCTTTAAAGACTTTTTTTAAACACAATTTCTGATGTACTGTACTGTTATGGATCACAACAAAATACACCGGGAGGTCTGGGAGGTATGAAGTACTTTCCAGAATCTCAGTAGTTACGGACTCGATTGTGGATTAAAATTGCACGTTTAAAAATATACCCAATAAATATAAACGTTAACATATTAACATTTCTCTTATACTACGTGGGGGGGGGGCGAACTTCAATTTTCACACGTCCGTCTTGATTTTGCATAATTTTAATCTCAGATCAGCGATTAGCAAACAGAACAAATAGGTTTTTTATGCATGTACTTATTAAACATTGTGTATAGTTATAAAAACTGTTACGATTGTGTGTGGCAACTGAAAGTTTACCGTTTAGTTAATATTACCATAAGTTTATTTCTTCCATAGTAATTGTAATTGGTTTTGTTGCGAAAGTCGTGCAACAAAGTGTAAATATTTACTATTTTTAATTTAATGCGTAAAGTGTACTTTTCATTGTTAACTGAACTTGAGATTTGTTAAAGAATTAAAAAGTAGTATACCTGCACGGGGTTACGAGTTCGAGGCGAATAAATCGTTTACAATTAATTTTATATGGTATTATATTGGAATGCCAACAACCTTGTTTACAATGATAATGTGTTATAGATTGCGTTCTATTTTTAAATATTTTCATGTTTTCTTTTCTATTTACAAATATTGATTTCAAAATGGAATGGACATAATTGGGCCATTTAACAGCTCGACGATGGCCGAACAATGGATTGTGGTCAAAAGATGGATTGTGTCATTCAAATATTTTGGCGTGGCATAGAGAATATTGCAAAAAATTGTGCCCAATTATTTCTTCTTTCGATTCCATTCAATTTCGTTTGGATAAAAGAATAACCGTTTTGAGCACACGTTTCTTCGAGCTTTGCCATGATCTAGCAGACACGGATTACAGCCAAGGTCATTAAACAGCAAAGACGGACTGGTCTTTAGGTCAATACCCTTCCACATACTTACCTTACCTTATGATAATGATGTACTTCCTATGATGGTACGTTACGGATATTCACTAATGTCAAGCTCATTGACCATCCGATTTCTCGTTTCACTATAATTAGATGAGAGATATTAGTGATTAAATTCTGGCATTCGCAAAGACCTGAGGGCTAATGCACACCCCTTTTAACTTGGATACTCAAAGGAACTCGAGCAATTTTGTGTTATTATTTCGTTTCACAAATTAAGGATTAAATTTGAACGTGCGATTGTGAATTTAATTGACTAAAATGTAAACGTGTTTTGACTTTTTTCGCGTTTGTTGTTTTCATGTTTCATGAAATCCCCAATTGTTGTTTTTAACGAAGCCGACTTTAATTCCCATAATGGAAATTTGCAGAAAGTGAAATTAATGGACATCTCGATCGAATCGATGGATGTAGTAGCTAGGTAGCGAAGAAACAATTTTCGATTTTTTATTAACGAGGTCAAGGTTTGGATAATGTAATAAACTGGTCGGACGAAAATTACACTCTTGAAATGTTAAAATTTTACTTTGAAAAAAGCGAAAAAGCTTTCGTAAAATCCGATACGAAAACGTAATAAAGAGATTGAGCATCATTTTGTTGTTCACCTTGGGTTGGATGGCGTGGATATATGGAATTCTGAGATACATGATAGATACGCCCAACTTTTCTTATTTGATTTTTTATCACCGATTTTCGCGGAATTGATTTTTCAAATGAAGACAGTTTCGGTTTTGTGTAGAACATTTCTGAATAGCTATTAGTGGTTGCTGACTGGTGCATCAAACGGAACGAAGGTAGCGAATTCGACATAATAAGATCTAGCGGTTTACATCGAGCTCGCTGAGCGTAAAAATTTTCGCCAGCAGCATTTGCATATGCAGAGTAAAACACGACTTACAACCGCAAGAAGGCACGAGTAACGAAATATTTGAAATATTACGTCACATCCTCACATCCGTTGGTCGGTAACGGAATTCTGAAGAAGCTGCTCTCTGCCATTAAATCCATAAGTAAAAACTTTTAGCCCGACCATGTTTTTCACTTTTTAAATTTGTTACGTCACGCCGTCTTTATCCGCTCATTTTTGCAGTCAAAAATTAAACGTGTGCGTTTTAACAATTTCCTTCTGCAGATATCATCAATTTTCTTTCACATTTTCCTTCAATTGCTATTAGAAATTTTTATGTATTATTGGCAAACAGGTGAGCGATTTATATTTTGGTTTGTTTTTCTAAAGCGACTATAAATAAGTTTCCATCGGAAGATCCGGCTTAAAATGCAAATTGCAAATAGATCTATAAATGTAAATTTTATTTTATCGTGTTTTGGCTTAGAAATGTTTCATCCTATGTAAATAAAGTAAAAATTGTGAGATTTTATTATCCAAATATTTTTATTGCGCGGTATTTGATTACGAAATTTTCAATTTTGAGTTGCGTCTTAATGTTATGGTTTCTTTTCTTTCGAAAACAACGCAAGTTACACCTGGTGTGCTATTTTACGCTCACTGACTACGGAGCGCACGTTTTTTTTCTAGTCAAGTACATTTGCACTTTATTTAATTACACCGCACAAATCGGGCTGATTTAAATTTGAGACGGGAATAAAAATATTTACTGTTAACGGTTGATTATGGACGGCAAATACTATACAACTGTAATTTAGGAATCAACTCATTACCATAGAATCAATAGCACGGTTCGTAGCCGGGCAGACGGTACAAAGCAGGAAATCGCTAACTCAGTGAGGAATTATAATTGATAACTACCAACTGACACACTTTATGTAAAATCATGTCATTTTGAAATACACCATATTCAAATTTATTTTGGGGTAATTTTAAATACAGTTACACCGTCAAAACTTTCCGTTTTGACAACATCAAAGAACGTCGGACGTGATTCTTTTATCAAACGCCTCATATGAAACTTTTCCACATTTTATTGAACAAATCCAATTTATTGTAAGGTAACCGACGGCAATATGTAGAAATATATCAAAATTTACGTATTCAAAATAGAAGGATTAGCAGATCCGGTGGTTTTTGACCCAGGAATCCCCGATAATAGGTACTTACTTATTTTAAAGCCACAATTTTGTTTTTTACTCACATGATAGATTTCTAAATTTATCGTACCGAAAACATCTGTATATTATAGAATATAAAACTCAAAACAAAACAGATAAATCAATACACCAATATGAGTAAAAACGACAGTAACAGAATGACATCTTTCGTATTTTTTTTCTTCCTTCTAATTTATTACTACACACTTGGTCCGGCAGTTTAGGCATTCAACCGCGGGTTTTCCGCTCCACATCGTGCCCATTTGCGGTTTCTTGGCTTCATTGGCGTTTATTTATATACATTGCTATGATTTTACTTTTCAGTTTAGCTTAAATTTGTAATTGTAAAATCTGCTATTTCTTCCCAGGTTGTGCGGTCTAAAGACCGCACTGAGCAGTCACACACCCGTATAACATTTTAATTTTTTCAAGCTTTAAATCGCAGTTAAAAATATAGTTTGTTTATTTGTATTACTATTAATTATAGAATAAAATGTATATAATATATATTACGGTCAATGATGATAATTCGGCCATTAACGTTAACGCCCTGCCAATAATATCAATGACCATGCATTTTGGGCGATGTTTACATTTAAAATTGCATAATATGTGGTTTTTACATCATTGTCCGGGCAATAACGACATTGCCCAATAAAGAGTTGTTGATGATGAAACTACTATTTTACGGTGAAGAATATTGTATAGCAGAACTGGTATTTTAGTAGGCTTTTTTTGTATTCCATCACCAAGTAGCAAATTTATGAACAATTTTTACCTCTGGTCACGCAGCATGTAATTCCATCAGAACTGAATTGACAAATTCTCGTCCATTGTCGGAGTGTAAAATATGAATTTTTAAAATGTTTTGTAAATTTTTATTATTTTAGTTAACACCTTATTATTATAATTGAATACAACACAACATGTAAAAGTTACTTTCCAATTAGCTGATATCCCCATTTCGCTGTTTCTTGTGGTATTTATTCTATGATAATCATCATTGTACATGCTTGTGGGCCAATTACGTAATTGACCGGCGAAAGTAACTATTACAATCAGATGAAAATATTTACATCACTGCCCACTGTTAACGGGCAATCACGTCAATGGGTCGGTCAATAACGTCAATGGCCAGCATAAATGGGCATTGACGTCATTGTCCGGCCATTTACGTCAACGCCCGGTTTAGATTATTGACCGTAACATGTATATAAAACTGAAATTGTTTAAAGTAAGAGCTACAACGGGCTATCTTCTGACAGAAGTATTTTTTACGGATAAAAGTAAATAATAACAGGTTATGGGCCCAAGTAAGCCTTAGTAATTAAAAGCAACCGTTTGCGCAATTCCACGCAACAGAGCATGGTTGTTGATGAGCAAGTTGATGTTACGAAATCGTAAATTACGAATTTAAACATTAAAATTTATGGATTATCCAAAAATTTGGATAAGAAAACCGCAAACAATTGAAAGCAGCTGCTGTATTGGCTGTTTCCATAAATTTAGCCACGCCCATGGCGTGTTTTTTTATACAGGAATTTTTAGGCATAAATGGCACTCTTAAATGAGAATTTAAAAAAATCAATTAGCTTCAACTCCCGGCAGTTGCTGTAAAAGTGACTATTGTGACATCTGACGTCACAAAGCGTAGAAAATAACCAGAAATACACTCTTTTGTTTTAATTCACGTTAAAAATAACAGAAATAAACAATTTGATGTTAAAAAAGTAGAAAAGTGAGGGGGGGCGCAGTGCCTATTTAATTTGCGTTTATGTCATTGAACGCACTTAAATTTGGTGTAACTTCGCGTTTTTTTACTCGCGGATTGTTTTTTTACCTCAGGCAAGGTTAATAAAAATAATAAGTCCGCCGCCTTCACAACAAAACATTCTTGACATTTCGGGCAGGATAATTAATTGCTGCAATTTTTAACCGATAGTTATGACATAAATAAAATCGTAAATGCGTCAAATTTCGTAGCTAAAAACTATTGATTTGATTTGTTTGTGTGTATTATAAAACCCAATAGTTTTTTTTGCTTATTAATTTTGCTGAAAGCTTATCCTGAAAATCTTTATGAATAAGGTTCGTTTAGATCCATCGCTCGTGGATCGCTGATTTGTTTCAATCAATTTATTGAAACCAGAATGAATGATGCGTTTGAGATTACCGATGATTTACTTCTGATTTAACTTACGATTGAATAAATTTTAATTTTCAATCGTAAAAGAGCCGGTATAGATACTTTCAAGAATCGTTTAATTTATTTGGTATCGCAAACAGGATAAATATTGACGTCACAACCGGAAATTCGCATTAGATTTGTTCGATGAATAGCAATGTTGGAAAGGTAGTTAATTTTTTTTAGGTCAATATAACGCAATCAATTTTTCGTAACCAACTAAATGTGCGAGATTTTCATGACCGCTACTGTAGTTTTGAAATTTTCAAAATAGTTGGCTTTACCCACACAGGATAGCTTACTATTTTTTTTTTTTATAAACAGGTTTGATTTTGCCCTAAAAGTTATTTTGGACCTAGATTTGATGGATAAATAAATATTTCGAAATTATCGTCCGCGTTTATTTAAATTTAAAAGCAACATACTTACATTTATATTGTTTACATTGCTTTATTTATAGTTTTGTAGGTCAGTGTTAATTTTATAACTTTACTTTATAGTTATCTCGTTATCTTTATTATAATAATTTTGTTTTTTACTGATCGAGTTTTAGGGGAAAAATCCACCCCCCCAAATAAGAATATATTATTTATAAAAAATTTAAAAAAAAAGGTTTATTTATTGGTGGAAGCTATCGGTAATTGTCTGATGCTGCAAAGGGGCATATCTGTATTAATCGCCCCAAGAAGAATCATTACGTGTTTATGGGGGCGTAATCTTAAGCCTATTTATATGTCACGGTATTGATTTTTCAGCGCACTATTTCAAATACGGCCAATGACCCTTACCAGCATTAGGGTTTTTAGTTGTTTTACAATTTTATCGTTTGGATCAAACGAAAGTGTTAATTATATGATTTTTTGTGCCACATAACTGTTAAAATTGAAAACAGAGTGCTAAGTACGCTTGCACCGAAAATATACGCAATTACATCGATTATCGAGATTTCTCTTTTATTCAATTTCTTCTACCTCATTACTGCGTAATCGTTTCCATAATTTGATTAAACCGTCTAATAAAAATTAACTTAGTTCTCATAATATATTTAGCTAATACTCCATATACAGGGAGCGTAGCAATTTATTGTAATTAAAATTGTTCATCCAAGTCGTTTTAGAAAATTAATGGTTCTGATACAGATAGCTCGAAACCACTACTTAGAAAAAAAAAGAAAGGAGGGGGAATTTAATAATTTTATTTATAAAATATATTTTTCGGTGCTTTAGTGACTTATCTGTCAGCGGAACTGAATTATTCACGGCATTTTCGAATAAATATATTATTTTTTAAAATGCTGCGTATATAATATTTAACATTCCCCATCATCGTGTACAATTTGTAAATATGTAACTAGCAAAATTGAAAATTGTTATTATACGACGGATAGGTTAGCTAGCATTGTTTGATGAGACCGACATGTTTGGATAGGTCAATCCCGCTTTGTCAGTTGCTAAAGTTGGATGTGATTGTAGTTTAGAGAAGATCGATGCAATAATTTGCGAATTAGCAAACTCCGAATTGCAAGTTTGAGTGAATTGAAATAAAGCACTTTTTTATTGAAATAGAAGAGTATAAAGTAAAAGCGACAACAACTGTCGGGACTCGGGAATTAATTAAGCAATTAATTAAACGCAAAAGTCAGGAATTAGTACAGATAATAAAAATTATAAAATTCGAACACAGTATTACAATGTAATTATTTTATATAATAATGTTTGATGTTTCACATTGTTATAATATTCGACACGAGCAAGTCCTGACCTCATAATACGCGATTAAACTGATAAAACCTTAAAAACTATTAAGACAATACATTCAAGTTTTTTATTGGTCCAACTTAAGATGTTGGAGTCTTTTGTATCCCTGGGAGGTATTCCATACCCCCCAGACCCCCCGGTCTACATATAATTACTGTTCCGTCAACCTATATATTTTGGCTTCTTTACACGCATTCTAAGCTAAAGATTTACTTTTGTAAACGGGACTTCCCCTATCTTGACCTCTGAGACTAGTTTACGTCTTTCATGCAGGGTCTTTAACAAAAAATAAAATTTGTTTCATGGCAACATGAAAAAGCATGCTTGCTGGAATTTTAAGAGACGCCAAGCTATTACGGCCTGAAATTGTTGTTATCGTGGTTATTAACTTGATATACGATAAAGAAATAGGATCAACAATGAAGGTCAAGGTAAAGCAACAATTAAGTCGTTAAATTCATTACTCACTGTGCAATCTTTTATGGTGCGTGCCGATTAAAATGCTGATACTTAATCAATTGATTATTAACTGTAAACCTCTTCAAGGTCTACATTAATTTGCACACTTTCATTTACTTTTTTTACGTTTATTAATTATAAACTAACGAAAATGGAATCGATAATTAATTACTGTTTTTTGTTACAGGTAAGCTGGCGAGCGTTTGAAGAATCTCAATCAATTTTTGTTGTTTGACCGTAAGTTATTTCTTTATTAAATTTTCTGAAAGAAAATCGATCTGATTTCAACACACCAAGCTTTTCTTTAAAGTTTCTCATTTTAAAATTTCCTGTACTAATTTGTAAGCGAAAATTATCCTTCGTCGTAATTTTTTTGCACTTGAGTGGTTCGCGAAACTTCTTTATTAAAATCTAAGGAGTTTTGATTTTAAGATCCTAAGATTTTAAATTTTTAATACTACGGCGAAAATTACCATTTCATTTTTTCGTCCCTGATGTTCTAATTTCTAAATTCGACTCATCATGTTGGTGAAGGTCGAGTATGAGGCATAGGTCTGATGACTCTGCTGTTAAATAATTTGGATTTTGCTATCGCTGGAAATTTTTTTACACCTGTTAAATTCGTAAACACTGAACTTCCAACCCGGTGTGACCGGGTGGAAAGTAACTTGATCGCACCCTGGAATCCGTTAAGTTTTTTATCCGTAAATTTATAACTTGCCATCGATCAGGTCAAGCTCATGCTTTATTTTTCGATAACACCGAATTGACACGACAACTACTACAAAATAATAAAATGATAATAGAGCGACCGTTGTAGATCAGATAATAAAATTTTAATCGAATTCCAAAATGAAGTGGGCTATTTTGATTGTTAAAAAATAATTTTATTGGAAAAAGTGATAACGATTTAAGGATCGTTGACTTGGTTTTAAATTTAGAAGCTCTCTATTAATAGCTAAATTCGTATTTTACGAAACCTAAAACGTGGAAATAGATCGGGCTGATTCATTAAACTAACAAACGTCTTAAGTGAACTCGATCGTTGAAAGAATTCGTAAGTGCCATTAATTTCTTAATTTAAGTCGTAAAATGATTAAGGACAAAAGTTTTAAAGGAAATACAATTAAATTGTTTCGGATGTTTTTGAACAAAAGCTACATCAGTAAATGCCCACTTTCTTGAATTTCGTGCAAGGGTTATTACTTTGAGACGTTCTCTCCAGATTTTCTCTCGTTTAGGGAGAGTCAGCTGTTCCTCCAGTTTACGAACTGCTAACGCTTTGTTATCTATCTTTCCGAGTTTTTTTTGTAAAGTTACCGTTTTTTCGCAGGCGTGATATATTAGTGTGTTTCGTCAAGTGTGAAAGAAGTAACTGTTCAAATTGTGAAGTTTGAAATGAATTTTTATCACGCAGCAGCCCTAAATCAATTAGTGCAGATTCGCCCAATCTTATCGTGCGCCCCTCGTATTTATGAGTTTCGTTAAATTGTTTTTTAATGAATGGCGTTGTGAAGTTACCTTGTTTACGTTGTTACATCGATAGTTTTAGTCGTTAAATTTTACAACGCTTTGTTCTTTTGTAAAGTTTAAATAGAGACGATGGAAAACGGTCGAGAAAACTCGATGGAAATAATTTATGTCAGCATAAAGCAGTAAGCACGTGCTTATTTGTTTAAAAAGCTTGTTTCAAAATAAAACTTGAAAAACAAGAATTATTTTGCAATTTTACGTCAAGATAAAATCGAGTAGTAGTTAGAGTTTTAATAAGCAAGTGCCTTGAAAATTGCTAATTTATTTATTTCGCGATGAAGCAAGAGCTGCCTTATTGAATTATATTTATTCCACAGATAACTCCAAATGTGTGTTATCGACAAAAAATTTAAGCAAATCGATAACAAATATAAATATTACAAAATAAAAAGCAAATTGTTGTTTGAAGTGGAAAATTATTTTATAGGTGGGTATAACAAAACCAAAATAAAATCCTGCAAATACGATGCTTATGCCTTCGACTATCAAAAATTTTTAATGAGAATTTTTTTACATAATACAACCTTCAAGATATACAAATTGAGTTTTATGATTCCCCGCACAGCAAACTTTATGAGTTGGAGGCTATAAAATAAAAAAAAAACATTAAAGATCGTCGCGCATTGACTTAATTTTTAAATTAATCTATTAAATAGATGAAATATCTAAAGAATATGCTAACCTCCTTTTTAATTACCTACAGAACAGGAGTTTAATTTATCGGTTTTTGGAACTTCCTTTGTTTATGAGCTTTTAGTTTTATTGTTTATTTTCCTGAATCGGACCGCAAAATTCCGTAAGAGCGCTCGGTGCACCCCCCCCCCCTCTTAGCTGTAACCTTTTCATTTTGAATTTAGTGCAAAAATATCGAAAGGTAGAAAGAAGGGGAACGTGGGGTGAAAACTGAAAGTTTTGTTGATTTTTGTTGGATAAACAAATCCGTGAACAATAAACACAATTTATTAAATTGAAGAAACTAGTAAAGAAATTAATAACACCGACTTGGGCGAGCATAAATTACTTTGGTCACGCGAATACCTTGGGATTGATGATACGTGTGTGTATTAATAGTTCTCGTAATACCTTAACCTTACCCAAAGTATTTATTCAAATATTTATGACTTATTATATGGTTTATATTTTATTTCTATTTTTAGCATTGTCATTTTTGCGCCAATTACCTAAAACTTGGACAAAGCTCGAACCGTGGGCATTTATTTAATTATGGTACTTTTATGACTTGCGATGAGCGATGATAGAAGTGTAGAGGTGAGTGACGGGCAATGAACGTTGTCCTAGACCCAGCGAGGTCGTGGAATTTTTTTTGCCAAAAAAGCCCCACGCAAGAACATAGCCTGAAAGTTTTTTAACTAGGAGAGAAAAATATAGACAGTTGGCCGCCATACTTAGTTCGGCCTGCGGCCTCGTATATTTATTACAATTAAATGAACAGGCCAGTCGGTAATATTTCTTAAACTTGACTCATCACTTGATTATATACTTGGAAGTACAGTAGCAATTTGACCGGAAACAGCATATAAAACTAATTACGATAAAAAAAAAATTACCTTATTCAGTTTAAGGTACTTAATTATATGGTAGCTGAGGGTGTAAATTACCAATAGAAACATAAAATTTTGAGAATCATTCAAGAATTTTAGCACAAAGAGCCATAAATTGTTAAAATGTAATGCGAATACTGTATTGGCTGTTTGCATACGATTAGCCCCGCCCATGAGGAATATTTATAAAAAAAAAGAACTTGCTCCCATAACTTCTTACGCTGGCTGTATATTCGCGTCCGAGTGCTCTCGCCGAACCAGAGCCGGATTAAGGATATGTGAGGCCTGGGGCTAATTTCTTTGGAGGCCCCCTGGCCTTGCATATTTTGACAAAATGCGGCACAGGCGAAAATTTTTGATTTTTCAACGTCAACCGCGTTTAGATCAAATGATCAAAAGTTACTATACTTTTTTTTGCAAAACAGGTGTGCATACGTACATTAACATTTTAAAAGCATTTTTTTCTTACTTTAAGAAAGTGTCCAGCAATTTTTTTTCTGATTTAAGTTTTGTTGCTTCAATTTTTTTAGGCCCCTAGAAATTTGGAGGCTCGGGGCTGCAGCCCCCTTAGCCCCCACTGAATCCGGCTCGGTACACTCTCACCTAGTTCAGTTGTACACATTTGCAAATCAAACGAGACGCTTTTATTCGAATCAAAGAAACGACTTGGGATGTAGAGCTAACGAGGACGAGCGAGGCGGGGCGAGCGCTCCCATCTACGCCCTCGCCCTGTCTCGGCGAGAGTGTACAGCGGGCATAAGAGTAGTCGTAGTTGGCTTAGTCGGCTTTGAATCCCAGTCGGAGCTTCTCATTTTGCGACTGATAGCCTAAAAGATTAGTCTCGATCATGATCCAGGGATACGTGACTCAGCCAAGTTACAAGCACTTCCAGGATAACATGGAGGCCACTGGGGAACAAGCGGTCGTCAGTAGCCATCTATGATCGAAGGGTGGGTATTAGAAAGGGAGCAGCACAGACGAATATTCTAGCCGGGTTATTTTCTACACAGACTTTCTGCTGTAATAATTACTAGAAAGGGCATTCTATACCCTTCGGTGTCCCTAATTTGTACCTGTTAAACCTACGTATTTATAATATATTTGTGTTTTGATAGGATAGATTCTAAGGTTAATTTCTCAGGCTGCGGCTTGTGGCTGCAGATATTTTAACAATAAAAATTGTTTTTGTACAAAAATCAACGATCTACTACAATTTCCACACAAAAACATTTGTTATCGCCGCGTTATAGAAAATATACCTTTGGAGCGGAAATAGAGGGTCTAGAAAGTGCGTAAACTATAAACAAATGTATATTATTAGATTAACTGTTATAAAAAATACAAAATGCATAATTATTAAGGCTGGGAATCATTGTCATTTTGGTATTCGAATATTCATTGATCAAATTATTCGAATATTCAAATAAATCGAATATTCAAATAAATCGAATATTCAAATAATTCAAATATTCAAATATTCAAATATTCAAATAATTCAAATATTCAAATAATTCAAATATTCAAATAATTCAAATATTCAAATAAATCGATTATTCAAATAAATCGATTATTCAAATTATTCGAATATTCATATTATTTGAATAGTCAAGTTATTCGATACTTCAAATATTCAAATAATGACATTCCTATTCGAATATTCAAATATTTGAAATATTTCAAATATTCAAATTCAAATATTTGAATATTCGAATATTTAAATTTTCAATTACTTGAATATGCAAAAGCTTTATTGGTTTACCTATACTAGAATAATAGGAGTAAATAATTATTCTACTATTTTTCAATATATATTCAATTGGCGCGGCGGTTAAAAGGTCGATTTTTTTTTAAACTGCCATTTAATACAAATAATTGTAATATTATATAAACGGTTTTAAAAGCACTGCACCTGCAACCTGCAAGAAAATCAACAGCATGGTAATCCATGCTTCAAAATAAATAGCGAAATCTTATTAGTACTCACTGACAAACGGAGAAACCAGGTATGCAAGTGGTGACGCTGACCGTAATTGCTTTGCTGCTACTGCTTCTAATTCTTTATTATCAACTCACAACAATTCATTGAATTTAATTCAAATAATTTGAATATTTAAATAATCTGAATATTCCAACAATCTGAATATTCGAATTATCTGAATAATTCGATTATTCAAATTATTTGAATATTCAAAATATTCGAATATTCACATTATTGGAATAATCAAATTATTCGAATATTCAAATTATTCGAATATTCAAATTATTCAAATATTCAATTTATTCGAATATTCAAATTATTCGAATATTCAAATTATTCGAATATTCAAATTATACTTTGCAATATTATTCGTATTTGAATATTCAAATATTCGAATATTCGAATTATTCGAATTTGATTCCCAGCCTTAATAATTATATTTTGTACCAATAGAGAATCTAATATTTTCTGGAAAATGTTTATTTAATATTAAATTTTAAGCAATAAAGCTTTTAACGCGATCGTAAAAAAGCACATATTTCAATCGTAATAGCAAAACATTAAACGCGAATATGGACGTGATTAACAAAATGTAGTGTAAATTTAGTAACTAAAAGTTTGGCCAATAAATTAATCTACATGATGAAGCAAAAAATATTTCATTTGTTCGTAATTTTAACAAAATAAGGGTAGTTCGTAGGATGGGCTGGACAAATTTTAGGTGGGGCCACCCGGTTCCCTTCCTCGCCGACGCCGCTGTTTTTTAAATTTTGAATTAAACATATTTAATTTAAATCTCGAAAAGGGGCACAGTGGGACAGCTAGGTAATGCTTCATATTGTAATATAAAAAAAATTGGGACTGGCCTGTAGTTATGAGGAAAAACTTGGAGATCAGATTTGCAAAATCAATGGTTTAATTTGAATTCATGTTTTTGTAGTTTCTTTTATTAATAACAACAAATTAAATAAGGAAGTTAATCAATTTTCCAACGAGCTGATAAGATATGGAGGCAAGGTCAGCAGTCGATGGTAAATTGAAATCGAGTTGAAAGTATTCAAAAATAGACATAGAGAGATAACAAGGTTTTTGAGATTGTCCTTCGATCGTCAGCAAATTTGTTATTTTCTTTTGGGCACCTAAAATCATACGTGGTGTTGTCTTAATTGGCACGTCTAGGTTTCGTGATCTGCCGGCTTTCCATTATTTGCAATATGGGATTGTTCCAAAGAGTTGCACGACTGGGCCAAAAAAAAAAAATGAAATGAAATTTATTTAGACTGCACGCTAAACCATACTAATGGCATAATGAAGTTATGAAAATACATTTCCCGTAATTATACAAGTGACACTAAGCTTTACATATCGTAGTTTTCTAAAACTGTGAAAATTTATGTTGAAATTTAGTAATCCATCCTACTACCCCCAACTGAACATAACAAGGGAGAAGTTAACAAACTAAGTTTGTTGATCAGGTGTAGTTGGCAGTTTCGGAGTTTTAGAAATTTTAACAGGCTTAAGAACTGAAAATTCATGTTAATAAGAATTTTATTTCGTCTTCGCACTGAGGATTTCAACATAAAACAATGATATCTTTGTAATTTATGCAAATTTTAGCCGGTTGCAGAAAAGAATTAATTTTTATTGCTGTTATTTTCTACCAATTCGTAAAACCAATAAGGCAACGTAGGAGATGAAATTAATTAAAATTTTCTACCTATAGAACACAAAAACGGAACATTTATTCTTTATATCTTTGCAAGCTTTTTAATCAAGAAAACGTGTTTTCCAAATACGAGTTTTTGGGTTTAAAAGCATCAGATTTAAATTAAATTGTATTTTTATGAACCAAACAAGTTTTAATTTTGTTATTAACCTCACGAAACTGCTAATTTCGTGACGATTAAGAAATAAAGATTAAATACGCGATTTCCATTCTTATCAAATTAGTCTGGTAGATAATCACTGTGCCGGTTTAATTTCGATTGTGTCTATTTGGTAGTACGCACTACGTCAGTTGTTAATGTTAATTAGCGACAGTTTTAATCGCTGACGGGTTTGCGACAATTCCGTAGCGGACGTTGCTTAACTCGGAATATCTCGCGATGGATTAATAATTTTGTTTTGGATTTTTTAATATCGCTACTGATTTAATCTTTGCGATGATAATTTTGTTTACTTTTTATAATAGCTACAACTTATGATTTATGTATGTTTAATTTTCAAGTTCATTAATATTTTTGTTTGTTTTATTTATAGCGACGCAAAGGTAATAAATTAAATGGAAAGAAGATTTAAAATGTATCGTTTAGTTGTTTAGTAGAAAGGTGATTTAATAGTCGGTTAACAAGTGAAATCATTTAAATTCACCTTGTTAAATCAATCTTAACAGAGAACTCTCGTACAGTGCAGTACGTGAGATCGATACAACCCCAAGTCCATCCCCCTTAAATTTACTATCCCTCACGAAAACATCAGGGAACTTTAATCACATCTACTTTGTTGATATTTGAGTTTTTTTTATATTTTTTTCGACCTATCTAATGCCATTCGATTTTGGAAACGAATTTATGCCCTGTAATGGCCATTCAACAAGTTTCATATTGGAAAACTATGCAGACTAATAACAAGTTTGCGATAAAAAGTGTTTGATAATTTTGAACGACTGCAAAATGTGTCTCGCAACCGTAACCGGGATCGTCAATCTCGAATTTCGTTTTGTTTTATTCTGCTAAATTAAAATTTCAACGAGACTTGCTAAAATATCCTACATAATAATTTATGGGCATATTAACTTAATTTGAATATTTGCAAGTTGACCCACTTCCAACAAATGTTCTACCAAGCCGTACTTTTATTTTTGGACATACCAACTATTTGAATGGCATGGCACACAAATATATTTACATTTTCCTCTTATGTTTATATTTAAACTTATATTTACTATTTTTCACTGCTTTTCATATTTGCATTAAATCCGAGTTGGTTATGACGTACTAAAAATTTTATTTTCGTCATGTTTAGCAAAACCATGGCCATCACGAACAATGGACCTCATCTCACAAACAGGTGTTCGAATATCGCGCTATATTTGCGAAAAACCTATGTCGGATCTTATCGACTCGCCGTGTATAATCCGAATCTAATTTTATCCGACAAAATCTGAATATAACTGAAATATTTCACCTAAAGTAGGTAATAGTTACACAAGAACAAGTTTCAGAATCGCAACGCGAATCTTCTCACTAAGTGAGTTAACGATTTCCATTTCAGGATTTAACGAAAGAACCGTGGGTTTCAAATTGGTTTTAGCAATTGTTGAATTTTAATGTAACAATTTTCCATTTGTCACGTTATTACCATTATTATTATCATCGTCTGCCCGAAATATTATTTGATGCTTTAAATGGGACTTTTACGTTTTGATTCTAACGGGAAGGGCGCGCAACTCGGCTGCCTCAAAGGCAAACCGCCACTGCATAAAACAAATATTCGCTTTATTAAAGTTTTAATAACATGAAGTTTTATTAAAATTGTTGTTGTTTAGCTGACCCTAATAAATTATTAACGTTGTTGATTAACTGAAATCGTAAACACGCTCTAAAGTTAATTTTGTTCCGAGTTTCCATATTTTGTATGCAATTGCATTACATTTGCATTTTTATTAATGGAAAAATGTCATCCAACATCCAACTAGTTAAAATTATACTATTAACTGATTGGGATGTAACCACCGTTTCAGAACCCACATTTACTCAAAAATTAAATAATTTATCACTGCAATTTGGAAGAAAAATTATTCAAGAACAAACTTCCATCGAAAAGTGCAGATTTTCTCTTGGCTCACCGATGGATCATTTTGTATTGTTGAATTTTCCGTGAAAAATTAACGTTTTTGTGTTTCAATTTGATGAGTATTATTACATTTTGTTTATTAACCAAGCAAAATGTTTTATAACAATTCAAAATCAATTGTAAACATGGTTTAGAACCTAAAACTGAAAACTTCTGTCAGAGGCAGACTGCTAGGGTCCAAGTTACTTGTTTGGCCCAAAAGTCGTGATTATAGGATATACTTTGTTTTGAATTGTGCGTGAACCGCAATCTGAACCAGTACGGGAGGTTGCACCCTCAACTGAAAGGTATGGCGATCTTCCTTCTTGTGCGCTTCCGGATAAAAAACTCATTTTGTTGACGGTACGAGTGCTCGACGTAAATACGTTCAGAGGTGTGTTGTAGTGGGCGGAGTCGGTATCAGTTCACTTGTAGCCGTGCTACTGCTACCATCATTTAATGAATATTAAAGTGGATACGGTTAATTATAGTCGACTTTAAGTTGTCCCGCCTTTTCGAGCTCCGTAATTTTCGAGTTTAAATTTCTCGGATCCACCCTAAAATATTGCATTTACCTGCTCCCACATGTAGACTTAAGAGATGGGCGGAGCTAAACATATAGCAACGGCCAATAAGGTAGCTGCTTTTAATTTTTGCGGTTTTTCGCCTTTTTTACGAGAACTTATGGATGATCCATAAATTTTAATGTTTATATTATTTGTAATTTGCGGTTGTCATCCTACTTCAAATTTTACGAAAAGTTAATCGTCCGTGCACTTAAATTGTTCTCACCCATAATTAGAAGTTTTCATTTGCTTGTTGTTGTTTCCAATTTACCATTTCACCTTTTGTGAGAATCTGGCGTTCATACGTTGCCTTACTCGTTCCTGCTATTGCTGACGATTATCTTTGGTCGTGAATAATTGTGGTTTTTCTTTTTGTTGAAAAGTATTGGCACAAGCACTCTTACTCTGAATTTGTAATCTTCAGGTAAGTTAAATCTTTTAATTGTATTTGTCAATTACAATTAAAATTCAAATTATTTAAACTTTTGACTGTGCGCTTTTAAATTTTCGAACTTGACGAGTTGACGGTTTTACCCAAAATGAATTATTTCACCAATTTTTCTCCCACTTAATTTTGGTGGGAATGCAAATTCGTCGCACTACGCATTGGTTGATTTTATTACACTTTTATTTTTATACACAAATTAATAATTGATTGAATTCTCATCGACTTCATTGATGATTATTGGCATTTGTCTTTTCATTCAAAGATCTTGGACCAAAAACATGCATCCAAACCTGTAGTATTTGGGACCGGGGGGTCTGAGGGGTATGGAATACCCCCCAGTACATCGGAAATTGTACTAAACCAAAAATCTTCTCGTGGTTGATAACAGTCAACTTTACAGCATGAACCGAATGAGCAAAGTTGTTATATTCTGTTTTGAAAGGGCAGCTCTCCCAACGCCCTCTCCTTAGCAGCCGTCACTAGTTCGTCGACGGAATAACTGTTTAATTGTTGCTGAGATTAAAAATTAAGTGTTCCATTATTTTCAAATTAGCACAACATAAATCCAATAGTCCAATTTTGTTAGACCAATCGTTGAAGATGATCAAGTATGATCAAGCGGAACATCAACATTTTTGACAGATAATGATACATGGCACATGACATGGTGAATTATATACAAGGGTATGTCAGTCTCAGGTTTAATGTTCACCGGCTAACCATGGATTATCAGATTTCTCCCCCAAATTGCATTTTATTGTACCATCACTTCGTGTAGTGCGGCCACTGCAAGTAGTAATCAATTCTCGATAACAAATTTTGGGAGACTTGACCGAGACTGCATTTTCGCTGAAACGAAATCGCGGCTTTCGCGGTAAAGTAATTTTTTCGATCGTGTATTTCATTAAACTTTAAAAGCCACTTTGAAAAAAATTTATGTCGAGATTTATTTCAAATTTATTAACCTAATTTCCTAAGCCACAGCTCGATATCCAATTGTGCGGCACAAAAGCCGTAATGCCTAAGAGGGACGTTCATTATTCATTATAAATTCTGGTGATTGTATAAATTAAACGTAAATACTTCAGCAACACAAGTGTGAGTGATTAAATGCATTCCAAATAAAATGGGTTTGAAATAATTAGAACAGAGAAACTTTAATCGTGGGTACATTTTAGTCGGCTTTTGATCTTGATGATAAGCAAACATATCATAGTAAATTTGGTTTGAGGAAACCTTTTGTGTAATTCCGATTATGGTAATTAAATTTCATTCAAATTCTCTTTAATTTGTGCCCTTAACATTGTAATAATAATTAGTCTGTTATTTGTGAAATTATTATTTATTATCGCAGTATGGGCTTCCATAAACATTGTTCTCTGGTTTGGACGATAATCAATTATTTGTGTTCCATTTTTGTAGAAATACGGAATTTCGAATGTTATCTCGATGAGTTATGTAAATGGATATTTCAACGAACGATAACTGGGATAATTGAGGCACGTGTGTTGCAGTTTTGTGCAACATCAACCCCTGAAAATTTATCCCAATGAAAAGATTCGAGGCTCTATCGTTTAGAGTCCAGTGGGCATGCGTTAATAAAAAAGAGTAATAAAAATGGAATTGTCTACATTTTAGACGAAATGGACACATTAAACGGTGGTGAGCATTGGATAAGATGAAATTTTTTCTTATTTAGTTGATTTCGTTGCAGTAAATTTACCTTTGCCGTTTACTCTTGATGGCGCTCCAGAATGGAGCACGACCGTGGTTATTGATCAATAACAATACTGTTTACGGTACCCCATTATGATTGATTTATATCTCGAATTATAATCAAAACGATACATTTTTGTTGCTCAAAATTATTATTGCACATTTTTTTAAACGTAAAAATGAGCGGCAGTTACGATAAAGAAATTTCTGCCGTATCCGCCTTCCTTTATAACTTTAACAAAGTTTGCTTAATTTATTTATGAGTGTGGCTGACTTTTTGCATATTATATAAGTTCAATGCGGATTGAAAAAATTCAATCCGATTACCGGTTTTTCAACCACGATTGAGCTAACATGCATATTGGCGATGTTTTATGCATGTACTACGTTTATGAACGTCAACATTTCACATCAAAATATTTTTAAATGTTCCGTCCAAATAAAAATTCCTTTTTGTATCAAATACATTATTAATATCACGTTTAGTCGTTTGACTTTCCAAAATTGGAAGTTTAAGCTTTCCTTATCGATTGGATATAATATAATGCTTTATGTTGAGAAAGTGTGTAATTTGAATCAAGTTTGGTGCATTGGATTGTGAACTTGGAAATATTCTTCCCCTATGGAATAGAAAACTGCGTTATTTATATTGGGAACGATGAACATATTGGAAATATGGAATATGTGTCACCGCAACTTCGTGCTTACCTTATTATTATGGAGAATTAATTAAATTTGCGCCGAATTAAATGTGGTTTGATTAACCTAGAGTGGCGGAAGAGCACCGATACGAATTGAATTAGGGAAGGGAACGGAAGAGAGGATTTTGAGAAGACAAAAGCGCCTTTTATGAACCGTAAGGTGCATTTGCAGTGGAAAATATCTTGCATTATCGAATCGAACTGCATTGAAGTGAACCGAACCTGAAAGTGAGAAATAAACAACATGCTGAAAGTTTTATTTCTCCATTTCGGGGAGTAAGTGAAGTTACGAGCTTATTCAGTTCTCTCAGCATCCATCTGAAGTCACAGATTGGTCGTGTACCGCCTTCGAATACCAGCAAAGGTAATCAGAGATCTCGGGAGTAAACTATTGCACTTGCACGTTGCTAAAATATTGGGGGGGTATTCCCCCAGACCCCCCAGTTTATTTTATTAACTAGAATGTTAGGGGGGGACACCACACTGGTGGTAATGTTTACAATCACCTAGCAGTAGATTACATTTTTCCATCACCAACTGTCTACCTGCTGGCGCTAGGTAACATTTGTTATTTTTACACAATAATTCATTCAGAAAAACATTGCATTGGCATTGAATATTTTACTTTTTAAGGTTTAAAGGATTACGTTGAAAAAATAAGAAACAGGAAATATTTTCAAATTACTCGCCCGTACAACTACAAAGAAGGACGCGTGGAGGAACCAATTTTAGATTCTATTCTATTTCAGTATTTCCTATATTATATTATTTAAAATCTCTTTCTCTTTTTCACTGCTACAGCTAGGTCAACGGAAAATCGAGTTAAAATTAGACCGTGATTATAACCGTTCTAAATTTAGAAGAAAAATGTGAAAATAAGAGTAGTAAATTATAACGCACTAAAAATCTTAATTAATTTACAACTGGAAAATATATTACAGAGAGAATGGAGCTTTATTATTTTCTTGAAGTTGTAGGATGGCCGAGCTAATTTACCAAGATGTTTGTTAGCGAGTGTGTCGTTCCTGATTTTTTGCTATTTTTCTTCCATCATTTTCCATTTAACCTCAATTGAAAACAGATTATTTATTTTCGTCTATCAATAATTTGCAAAATCATGACGTATTTGAAGGGTGCATCAATTTCGGGCAAATTTACTATTTAGAGTTTGAGGAAAATCAATAAATTTTGAAAATATAATTTAGTTTTTTTAAAATAACTCTTAAAATGCAGTGTGTTCTATGTAGAAAGGTTAGAATAAAATTTTCCTTTGTTCTCTGGTGGCTTGTTCGGCACAGGATTTTAAGATTAATGGGTTCTTTCTGACCATATTGGATGATATATTATAGAGAATGCTGCGAAAACGGAATCTTCAAAGCTTACTTTATAGGTACCTACTCTTGATAAATATTTTATTTTAAATAATTGTTTAATTTTTTACACTTAATTAAAACCGAAGTGCAATCGTTAAATTGATTAATGATTTTGTTCCCGTTAATTCCTTATTTGCAATATTAAAAATTAGACGAGGCAATAAAATTTAAAAGTCTTGCATAAAAGTTTTATTTTTATCCTTTACTAAAATTTACGCTCTAAGGGGTTATAGTAATTAAAACTGTCCGAAATTGCTAATGGATGAAGGTAAACAACGGCGTACAGAATGGGATATTTGTACACTACTAAAAACTTTATGTGCAATTTTACGTTTATTTTATCTTTTGGGATTATGCATGTTTGAATTATAAACGAAAACCGATGAAGAAATAATCGTCCAGATAAAATACGCTGGACCACGCAAACCTGCCGAAGATGTTCAGCCGAATCTCGCAATCTTATTTATTTTAGTGCTAGCTTACCCCGACCGGTCAACCCAACTGCCCTGACCAACCTGAAACAAAAAGGATTTTGTTTTAGTTCCTGAACGGATTTCCTTCTCTTTTTCTCGGGTTACGACTAACCTAGTTTTTCGGGACCTTTCATTTTATGATTTTTTTATCCTTCCAATCTCTAAATTGAAAACATTTTATTAGCCATTTTTTATAATTTGTTAGCGACCCTTAAAAGTCGGGCCATAAAAAAAAGTTGTGAATCATCGAACCGTGTCCAAAGTTCTGAACTATTAAAATTTTTTAAATTTAAATTGCAAATCCTGTAGTAATTTTATTTTGAGAATGTTACGGCCATAAAAAATTGCAATTTGTCGTTTGATTTTCTCTATTATACGGAAGTACGTAACTTAAATGAGCAAGTTACTGCGTGACGATAGGTTGCTGACCTCGCCAAGTAAATTAGGAACGTGAATAAATGTCAAATTAAAAAGAAAGCGTCTGAGCACCGAAATATTATTAATTTTAGTATAACATCGATTAATGTACGATAATTTTGTTTCAGGATATCAATGGGGTGCAAACATAGGCCGGCTCCGTGCTGGCTACAAAACATCGCGGGATAAATCGTTAATAAACTTATTAAACCACAGGGTGAGTACAAGTTTATATTTCCAAAAATTTATGTTTATTCATTTTTGATTGAGTCTGCTTTTTTAACCCAAATTGGAAACGATCCAGAGTATGCCAACTGGCAGGCTAAAATATCTGCGGTAATATTTTTTAAAACTGAAACTGATTAATGAATATAATTAGAATCTGTTGTAGTAGTAGCGTTTTCGTGTTATTTTAATCAAAATATTGTATTATCTTCGTGTTAACATTTATAAAAAAATTCCTTACGCTTTGCTAAATTAAATTTTATATGCGTGGTTAATTTGGCCATTGTCGCCTATTCTCATTTCGCATCTACATTTAAATCTACTTTAAATCTTTTAATTATTATGGCCTTCTTTCTATTATGCACTTCATTTGTTTTAATGAAAGGGGGGGAATGGCAAAATCCCGGGATTTCAACTCCCACACATCAAACGAGGAGTGCTAGCGGTTCAGTCGGTCGCGGTTACGTGGAAAATTCTATATGATTACATCAGAATCTCAAGAAGTTCGGGGTTTACTTGGAGATAATCGGAATATTGAATACAGCAAAAAAAAAATATGCTGGCATCTACTCATCCAACTTTTGATAACGAAAATCGACGAGTCGATACAAGATAATATAACTGAATATTGCATTTCAGACAAAACTGCAGCTTTGGATAAATAAAAAAAAATTAGATTATATGATGTATAGGATGCTTGAATCGTAGTTGTCACGCAGCACGCTACGAAGAATGGCATATCGACTGAGACGAATCAAAAATGTTTATGCGACCACTCCAAGAAGGATAAACGATAAAAGACAGCTCTGCTTGATGTATATCTGCAAAGATTAACAGGTTATTTTCCATCGATTATATGCTAAGTAGGTGTTAGCTGGCATACGCGCCTTCGGGTCAAGATAATTGGTTAATTCTTCATTTCGGATTTCTTTAATTACACGAAACGGTGGATGATGGTAGCAGTTCTGCCCGATTAAAGTGTTTCAATCATGAGCAATTATTCTAAACTGTCAATTAAAATCTTCATCGTGGTGCCTTGGGCATGTTTTTGGTTTTTCTTCTTCTAAACTGCTTTCGTATTGTTCTTTGATTTGGCACAATCCAATATGTTACGTAGGCAGACAGACACCAACTTGTTTATTACATAATTAATTTTGTAGGTCGGCACATATTAAAAAGTTTTTAATTTCAAAACGTAATTTACATAATTTGTATGTTTACATTCCATGTATCTCTCTTATATCTTTACTATTTCAACGATTTAAACCAGTTTGAAGGTTAAAGTCATTATCACCTGTAAATGCAATGGCCAATCGCTCCAAGTGAAATTCTTTCACGTTCTTCCGTTATATTTCAACCATTTGAAATGGAGCACATATAAAACCATTAGCTTCTATTTATTATTGCCAATTTTACACCTTGAATATCTCGCTCAGGATGTCGTTTATCATTCTCGTTTTCTTCTTTTTTGCATTTTTTTTCGTGTATTATAAATATCAGTGAAGCTGTTATAAAGAAACGTCTTTTTATTTATTTTTCACTCCAATCCGCATTTTATCGCACTTACATTGATTACATCAAGGGTGCGCGACTTCTTTTCGGACGGCGGAGTCCATCCATCTTATGTTTATTTCGTTTACCATCAAATTTTGTATAAGCGAACACAACTTTTATTTTCATTGGATATTACAATGGTCGTAGAATTTGATGTAGGCCTGGAAATAGGTTAATCGATATTGGTAATGTGAGCGAGTAAATAAACACAACATAACCGGAAATGCTGGTCACATTCCACTCACGAAGAAAAGAAAGTCAATTGTTTTAGTTGGCTTAATTGAAAATAATTATTTTTCCTAATTGATTTTAATCGTTTACGCGAAGCCATTAGCGGCTCGTGCAAAATTACAAATTCGTTCGTTATTTGCAACCCTTCAACGTTTACACTGCTTTTTATTATCGTTGTGATTAATATTGCGGTGATTGCATTTATTATGCTCCCTACTTTTTATTTGTGGTCAAAGCCAGTTTTGTCACACCAAATGTTGTTCGCCTTTGATGGTGCGCGCACACATGCTGGATGAAAAATATTCCGATGCAATTTTTTGATATTTATTGAAGGGAAAGAGGAATGTCGGTAAACATACTCGCGAAATTATTTCTTGTTTATGGTGGCGTTCCAGCTTCGGCAGGGAGGGGACTAATATTTGAGATAAAAGATAAATGGATTTTTTTCAATATTATTAATTTTTCTGATTGTATCTCATTTCGATATTATATTAAAATGTTTTTTTGGACACATTGGTGATATTCTCTTTATATATGGCCAGACCGTATGGATAATATATTGACATAATATAATATAGAACAATGACATTGAAATTAAATGATATATCGATTGTTCAATATATTGCTATATATTTGATACATTTCAACATACATATTAATATATATCATACATATAATATAATAATTCAATATATCGACAACATATATTTGGTCATACATAAGGATTTATAGACAAAAATAGATAGTCAATATATTATAAAATTACCCAAAGTTACGTTCCAATATACTAAGTCGTCTGATGATGCCATGGTATGGTGAAAACGTTTGATTTAAAAAAATTACTTAATTTAATCCATAACTCGAAAACCGTTGATTTTAGACAATGAAGGGTTAAAATATAGTTTGTAGATAATTTTACGTTCTTTAAAAAAGTATAGTACCATATATATTAAAAAATCGCTGGATTCGGTGCTACGGCCATTTGAAAGTTGAAATTTGAAAGGGGGGGGGCTAACCCCTATTGTGTATATACTTCACAATACTGTTGTTGTAACATTTCAATTTTCCAACGTGCCCCATATTGGAATCTACCCTAATCTCCCCTAAACTTGCTCATGTTTTCCCATTTCGGATAGATTAGCTGGCGTTACATAATATTCTCCATGTGTATGCACGTAATTTATCTTGATCATTGATTTTTTAATTTCCCACAAAAAGATTTTCTATTTTAACTGAACTAAAAATACCCCAAAGAGATGAAAATAGAAGTTTGATAAATTATACGAAATATTCTTAGAACAGTTGCACGAATCAGCCAAGGTGAAGATAAATGTGATCATTAACAACGTGCCAAATGAAAACGAGCATTTAAAATATGAAGATGAAAAAAGTGTAACTTGAATTAAGTAAATGCAAATAAATGACATTAATAAGCAATTACCGCTTTCATTCATGTAAAATTAAGTAAGACATCTCATGTAATAGATTCTCGTGTTGACTGAACTTGAAATTCTGGTTCGCATTTTCGTTAATTATTTGTATCTTGGAGGCTCTTGTAATCGCGAGCGAACACAAACATGAGCACATCGAAAACGTTTAAATCCCAATTGGGGATTAAAGGAATATCTTATGTTTGTAACTTATGTTATCGATTTAGGTGCACGAATTAATTACCGTGGGGTCGTAAAACGAGAAAGAAGTTTTAAAATTAATTGACGTCACTGGCAGGGTCTTTAAATGAACATTAATTTAAGTCGGCCACTTTTAATGTTTTTGCCCGATTTTTTTATTGTTTTGCAGTCATCAAACATTTGTTAACTTCTAGTTTTATGTTGTGATTTTCCAGATCAAATTAGGATGTAACAAATCTTGTTTCAGTTTTTAAAATTCTATTTTCCAAACCGAATTAACTCGCTTGTTTATTTTTGTCTTTTCAAAATATCCATTGGCGGCGGTACGAAGTTTTATTTTTAGCTATTTAGCTAAATTAGCGCTTGCACTTTGACGGCAAGTTAGCCACTACTTTGGAAAACAAATAGAGCGCCGGTACTTCCCGAAATTGATCCGTTAAATGCATTACCACAAGAAGCACAAAATTAGGTGCAACGATCATGACATAATTGCCCTTTTGTTTATAGAAATTAATTGTATTTACAAGTCGTGAGGAACATAAATAATGCATGTTTGTCGCTATCTGTTCTTCTTGCGTTCTATCAGAATATGAAGTGGTACTATAAATAAGCCTTTCAAGCGGTTTTAGCAGTTTATTTATAGCACATGCCTCAAAGTCACCATGTAGTTAACTTGGTATAAAACAGGAGATTTAATTCTCACTGGCTTTGTTTTCGATTTTACATTTTTATGTAAATATTTGTAGTTCTTTGCACTCGCAATTTTACAATGGCTTGTAATAAAATGTTGCAAACGATAAAGCTAACATGTGTCTCGCCTTGATAATAATAATAACAATTTAATTGTAATACTGTTGTGAAATATTATACTACTCATTTCATTGTATTGATAATATTATATTACGTCTAGTCGTTCGAAAGTGGTTCCAGAATTTATTGTCAAGCGCCATAGGCGATTAAAGTCGATGATTTCGAGTAAAAAACCATGCGGAGACGGACAACGCTTTAAAATTTTACACCTAATGGGTTAATATTGTAGGTAATGATAAAATGTGTTAATTTTCTATTTAGAGTGACGACAAGTATGACAGATCGAAACCCACGATACGCGTCATCGGTAGGCTTTTGTGTTGATTTGTTTACTCTGATGTGCTTTCAAGAGGATTCCAAAACTCTTTAGGTACTAAATTTTCATTAATAAATTTCTTAAAATAAAGAACCCTTTTAGTTGTCTGCTGCTTTTTATTTTTAACAACCACAAAGTATAATTTCTTATCGGTAGTGGCGCTAGTGATAGTTACTATTGGGAGATTACTTTTGTATGATCGAATCGAGTCAAGTAAAATAAAAATCAATACAAATTTAATTAAAAACATAATTGAAATCTAAAATTTGATATTTTTTCCAGAGTGGGCTAAAGACCGCTCAACAATTTTTAAGGCATGGGGTTCCTCCCACCCCAGCCCACGCGTGGCGCCGTCAATGTTTCTTATAAATAATTACTGCGGTAGATTCTCTGTATAAAAATAAATTTTCATTTATTAAATTTCTTTTATTTTGGATAAGGTTACTTTTCGTGATCTCAACTGTTTTAAATCAATACTACTGTGTTTTACTTTACTGCCGGGGACGGGTGGCGCCCTCTTTGTTTTTGTTTAATAGCATAGTTGAATCAGACAAAACTAGTTGGGAGACCAATTTGAGATTTAGAGAAAACCACAGTTGGCAGGAACTCACTCATAACTTTGTTGTGTTCCGATGAATGAATCGCAATATTGTCTAATTGTTTACCCAGAGACTGAGATTACGACTATCGATTGTTACTATGTGCAACCTTTATTTTTTATAGTACGGAATAAAAAATCAAAACTGACTTGCAATTTATTGTTCGAAGAAATTTTTTTGTATCATCAATCGCGAAGTCAAAAGGATGTAAAATGAAGAGAATATTATACTTTTATTGTGGAGATTTATGGAGGTCTCCCTTTGTTCTTATTCTAAATCCCTCATTTTAACTTAAGAATTTCTGTACTGTGTTTGAATCCTGTACATTACGATTCTTTAGTTAGAGCGAAACCCTTTCGATATCCTTTCGAGTTATTTTTAGCATTTGCCAAGGATTAATTTTTTAAACAGTTTTAACGGAGAAGTGTTTAAAATGCCGATAGAAACAAAGCGGGGGGGGGGGGTAATTATTCCTTCGCATGTAGCTATTCCGTTGTTTTAAATTGCAAATTATGTTAAAAATGCAATATGTATTTGGAATTTCATTATCGAAATTTAGATTAGATGATCCAAGTGTAGTAATAATTTTAATACTGTTTTAGTGCTTATCATCATTTGGTGCCAAAATTATTAATTTGTTGTTTACATCTTGTTTAGTGTATGGAATTTTTAAATTTGACAGTTTACAAATTGTGCACACCAAATAATGTACAAACTTTCTTGCGAGACAAATTTTTCATCGTGAAAAGAAAAATAATTCAATGCGATGTATAGCTTCTCTAAACCAGTCATCCAAGTTAACAAAATCCGGAAGTAGGTCAAGCTGCAAGCGCATATAAGCGCTTCTCCGGGTTTGCGAAATCATATTATTATTTTATGTCAACTTGTTAACTTTATCAAGTATTATTGCAAGTAAACATAATTATCAAGTGCAAACAATTACATATTTGGGAACATCGTTTAGTCATATTGAAATATATTCCAAATTGGGTATGCATTTAAGTAGGATCGATCGACGAAAATTATAGCCCATTAATGTTCAAACCACGTGGTCGTTATTCCAAAACGCTATTGATGCACAACAATAATAATAATAATAATCGACCACCTTCGAAGTGTATTTGCAAGATTCCTGTTTCAAAATGTGTGGTCTGCAATATTGGAGCTTTGCGCTTTTGCATGAATCGAGGTTTATTAAAAATAGAAAGATGGAATCGCATTAAACAGTATAAATTGCCAGGAATCAATAAATCATATGGAAGCCCTATATTGCTTGGCTAGGGAATCAGCTGCTCCAGTAACGTAGTTATTTTATTTTAGGAGAGTGTCGTGGAAAACTTAAAAGAGAACTCTTCCAGTCTTCCTTATTTTATGACGTCGACTTTTGATCTTTTGAAATATTTTACGATATTTAGTTTATTATGTGCATTTTAATAGATTTAACGTTTTTTAATCTCCCCCTTTTAGCGTCCTTTCTTTCCGACTTTTTTTTCCAACGCACTGCATAAAATACACTTCTTGTATTGCGATAAGAATTGAGAAATTAATTTGAAACTCGGCAAAAAGACTTCAAAGGAGAATGTTTTGGGTTTTGAAATGTAATTTCTAGAGGGAAAGCTTTTAATTTCCGAACTTCAAACTTGGAAGTATTTGCAAAAATACTGTCGAAAGGTCAGTGTGCATACAACGCATTCGTGTGATCGATATTGATTTTTAAAAAACGTCAATTGAAACAGACTTTTTTAAGTCGGAATATCTCAGTAACGGTGCGATGAAATGGAAAAATGTATAAATGTTTTCCCACGATACTGAGACGCGCACGAATAGATTAACTAATCGTTACGATACTACTTACCTGGGCTAATTATTAATAATCCATAATTACATGGTAGTGAAAAAGAGGAAGATAATATCGATATGCATTTGAATAGGTAATTTTTTTAAGAAATTAATTTAAAATTCGAGAAATCTCTAGCTTAATTTTTTATTCCAAAATGGATTGTATTTACAAAGCGGCAAATTTCATCAAGAATTTCCGTTTTGGTACTAAAAAGATTATTCCATTCAATGGCAGTGAAGAGAAATAATGCCAAACAAGGGAAGCTCGAAAATGGCGTGAAAACATAATTGGATATGTAAAATAATGGAAGGCAAAAATTAGCAAAACTACTCGGATTTAATTGCAAAAAATGTTAATTGAATAAAATTATATTTTCATATTTCACCTCGATGCTAACAATTTTGTTAAATAAGAGCACTTAAAAGTTGGACGGTAACTTTGCGAAATGTTATCTTGCAAGTTGCGAAATTGCCGCTTTGTTAGACCCGCAGAACAAACTGCTTTTGAGTTTTTCAACTGTTTGATTCTCATAAAATCTTTTTCCAAACAATGCACAGTTTTTCTATCTACGCGCATTGTTCTTATTTGCTCATTAAAATGCTTTTTTTTACTAACTTCTACCTTTTGCGACAGTTAGAAGTTACGAGGTGACGGCGAAAAGTCGATTAAAGTTTTACGATTATTAAATGTTTATTGGACGTTGAACCATTTATTTTGAACTAGAATTTGCGGATTTAATAAACGGGTTTTAGTTTTACCGTAAAAACTGTTCATTTATTGTAAATTAATATTTAGCGTAATGCTTGCAATATAATATTTGACGACGATAATATGCAATTATGTTTACCGAAGTATGTACATTATTATCCCACTTATCTGCTTTATAAAGATCAAGTTCAAATTAGAGAAATGTAGGTCAATCGTTCACTTCCTGATCATCATCGTTTCTTTGATTTATACGTTTTTATCATTTTCAATTGTAACTCTTTAAGGTTGATGGTGATTGATTCAGCATTCACGAGCGCAAGGGGGGGGGGCGTGCGGTTACATCGACTCTCGTTGCAGATAATCCTAAACCGGTTGGGCTCATCTTTCACAATTTTTGTTGTCGTAAACTCGTAAATAATAATTTTTAGTGAAAGTCGCGTTACGCAAGGAATATTACGATATTTAATGGTGAAAACAGGTGAAAGGATAAATAAAGATAAGAATTTACGTACTGAAAAATACGCGAATGTTGAATATTCATTGCATAAAATTTTGCGATTCCGATGCTTTTGAAACTTAAATCTGGTTTTTTACTTTCCATATTATTTTCTTCCAATTCTCTTTGATATTCGTATAAAACGTACGTTGACTATAAATTTTTTGATATACCCTCGGCAACCGTAAACTTTCTTGTTTACTTTTATTATGCTTGAAAGTTTAGCCAAGCAAGTTTGAAAATTAATTTACCAACGATTTTCTCGATGAGTTGCTTTCATCATTAGGTTATTAATTAGGTGAATAAATTAACTATGAAATTTTTTACTTATTAGGTCATTGTTTATTTACAACGGAATATTTTATCTGATTTCGCGCTAATTGCTTTGGGATCACTGAACCGAACTGCGGAACTTATTCGCAGTCTTCAATTCCAATTTCTTGGTTTTGGCGATAGCAGGACTTCTTCATTTAATTATCCACTTAAAAACAATTTTTGGTTCACATTAGAATGGCGACATCTTGAGAAGTTACATAATTCATTTAAAAGTGAGCCGTTGGTTGATTAAAGCAGTTGCCTGTCGTTGTTAGTGTTATCTTTTTCGGTGAAAAACTTTTCATCTTAAAACTTGTGCCAAAACTTTACCTACAACTTTAGTCTCATTTTACAAATACGTTGGAGCACAGTTTTCATTATTCTTGTTTTTGTCAAAACGCATCAATTTCAACAAAAACTTTTTATTTCTTTATACTTTCATCATACACCGCTTTTCGTTTACTTTAAAACTGTCAGAAACTTCGAGCCCAATGGGTCCTTATCGACCAGATCTGTTCAAATCAATTTTTGGAACCACCTTGCAGTTTAAATCTTCGGGTTCAACCTAATCTATCTTACTAGATTTCGGAAGCTGTGCGGCCTGAAGGCTGCACTGTCAAGTCAAATCCCAATTATATGATTTTTTGTATTATTAATACTAGATTTCCCAGGTTGTGCGACTCATTTTGCCCCCCCCCCCCCCAGGATGAATTATATCGATAAACAGTGTCCTCTCGACCATTTCTCTTTAAAGCAGCTTTTTAATTTCTACTTCCAAATGGCCAAAGCAGGAACACTATTGATTTTTTAGTGAAAATGTTTATTTTTAAAACCCTTTATTGTCTTAAATTAACGGCTTTAAATTAATTGAAAAAAATCTATTGTACTGCGGGCCTTTAATTTGGACTTGGAGCTTCCCTGATGGAGTAAATACGAAATTAAATAAACCACGGGTTTTTCGATCGGGGGGTCAAGTTACACTTGAGAAATTTTCAGCTGAACTCATTTACAATATAATATGGACGAATTCAGTACAGTGGCGGAACAGCGTTGATTAATTTAATCCGTTGATGGAACGGCATTAATAGTTTCTAAAGAAACACTGGCTAGAACAGATTTTGCCACAAGCAAAAGGCAAAGTTAAACTAACTTTTAAGGTCACTATAAACAGAAACGATTCTAAGCAAATGCTATGCTTCATCGTGCGCTATCCAAGTTGGCGTTGGCGTTTATAAGGTACATAAATCAAAATTAATGGACACACGAAAAACGAGTAAACTGGGAATAATCAAACTCACCACTGGCAACCAGCCATCTGTGCTAGGGCTGAGCGCACCCACGTTGTTAACCACATAAATGTCTGTCCGATTTTCTGTATGTCGTGTGCGTTCATCTGCTGGAACAGATCACTGATTGTCCGTCTAAATCTATAACCGTCTCGCGCTGTATGCGCCAGGCAATATTTGATATATAATCCTTTGAAAGCTTAAAGAAAGTTCAAATAAACATAAATTCGAATTTTTCTATTACCGTCGGAACTTTCCTCCTATTTTTCTTTCTGATAATTTAATAGAACGTAAAGTTTGCAAATAAGGGATGTGACCTTCTCGTTTTCCAGATTTAACTACATCGAATCGTTCTTAGATTACCTAGTCATCATTTTCTAAATCCTTGTAGAAAATTGGTTTTAGATTTGTGTTTTAATCTAGCGAACTAAATTGAAAATTTGATAGAAAGAAATAAATCCCGCTAATTATTACCGGATCGTAGGGGCGTTAAAAATTTGTGAATCGGCTTTCCTTGGCTAGAATTACATTAAATGTTTAAAGGTCGGCTCCAGCGATTATATTATTAAGGGTTGCTATATATTGCGGTTTACCCTTAAAGGATATCGACGAAATTTGTGTTCATGATCATTGTTCACTTACACAAGCAAATGATCGTTCATGTTGAAAATTAATGTGTTATAATCGCATTTTTGGGGAGAAACTTGGCTCAATTAAATTTTGTTTGTTGTGATTTTCCCCGACACGTTCTTTTGTAATAATACAAAGTAATTAATTAATATTCTTAAATTGAAAATACCGGTTTTACTATCAACTTGATTAATGTTCGAGTTTTGCTTTTAATTTATTGATTGTTGCGCTGCAATATTAAAGTGAATTATGTTAGGTGAAGATGGAAACGAAAGTGTTTTAGGTTTTTTGTCGAAAAGCTTCAATTCTATGGGGCATTCAAAAGTGGGACTAACTTTGAATGATGTACGCAATAATTTATGCCCGGGAAGATATTTTGGGAGGCTGCAGAGAACGAACGCTTTTGTCTCGCGTAGTGGTAGAAAGCTAAAGTTTGCAATCAGATCGACCTGCCTTTCATTTCTAAACAGAGCAATAATTTCATTGTTTTATCATGAAAGGTCTCGGCACGAAGGTCGCGGACGAAGGAAAAATCTAAACACGACTGGAAGAGAAGATGAAGAGGCTCACTTCCGTTGGCGCTTACCAAGTGCAACAAAGATGCCGAGTAAATGTTTGCTTTTGGTTCTGTATTAGGGTGCCCTCCCCACATCCCCATTCACTCTTCCACTAGACTAAAATGGGCTTTATCAAAGGACGAAAGAATATAGATAATGACGTGAACATGTTACGCTGGTTAGGCTTAATTTTTTGTCTTGCCTCTTCGGAGGAGAAACGATTTAATCGGTTAAGAATTCCGGATTTAACGTTTAATTTGATGTAACCAGGTGTTTGTTTATATATTTAAATTTTAATAGGCGTTAGCATGCCATTAAAGATTTAACGTTTGACGGCTTAAATTAACAAGTATTTCTTACATCTTATGACAAGGTTTAAAATGTAATATGTGTGTATGAAAAGATCGTGGAGAGAATTTACAAGCATATTATTTAGTTACAAAACGGCGTGTAGCAGGTGGTGCGAGGAATAAAAGCCTTGATGAATGACGCCCGTGGTTCTAACGCCGTCTTTGTATCGCACAACGTTCTCTTCAATTATGAGAATTTTCTAGACCTTCGCATTTTCAAGGCTTTCAATAAAATTATATGATATTTGCGTATGTAAATTTAGACCAACTCTGGAAAATCGCTAATTGATTGCGTTAGTATTGCACGCTTTTCAGATTATTCTTGCTCGTTTTAACCACAATTGGTTGAAGTTTAATTAGTTTGTATGACATAATTGGAAGTTAATATTTTTGATATTACATAAATAAACTTTAACGACGCAAGGACAAGTTCAAGTTCAACTATTTCATTTTAAATTCATTACAACCTTAATTATTGTCCTTCCATTTTAATTAATCTCACTTTGTTTGCGGTTTTTTCAATCTTCTATTTTTAAATTTTCCCTTCAATTTTCAGCAAAAGCTTTGTTTCACTCCCATTTACACAGTACTAGCTTTTTAAACTTTAACTACAGCTAACTGTAGACCAAACTGTTGCCGTTGCTGGGCGCCAAGTGAAATGAATAAAACTACAGACGGGAAAGAAAGTTGTTTTATCATAAGATTTAAGATTAAGTAAAAAAGTTAAAATTTGGCCAGTAGTTATTGATTTAATTTGCTTTTACCATAATTTTACAACCATAGCTAGCTTTGAAATTTAACTCACAGTTCGTGAGAGCGCGTAGCATCAGGGAATAATTTTCTTTATTATTAAATTACAGTTGATCTCTTCCTTAGAGAGAATTAGCAAATTTAAGTGAGATGGTTTCTTGACCTGGGGGGTATTGCAAACCCCCAGACCTATCTGTGCATCTAAAACAAATTTTGAATAAACCAAATAAAAATAATTAAAGACTGCAATAGATTGCGCTTAGACTAGGATCTTAGAATAGGATAGGGCAACGGTGGCCCACAGTTTTATTGTTATAATGTTTCTCATGTGAACACAATTATTCGTAAGAGTATTGGAGGGTATTCCATACCCCCCAGACCCCCCCGGTTTGAAAGATGGATGGTTTGCTTATATATTTTGCGATTAATTTTATAAATTGGAATCGTTCATTGCTACCGCACGCACCGGGGGCACCGCGTCAGCGTATAACTTGTTTTCCTAACCTCAACGCCAAAAATGCAGGCACCAGATGAAGAAGATTAAGGTGCCTAAATGCTTCGTATTGTCACTCCGCTATGCTACGCTTAGGTGGGAAAGGAGTGTGTTCATTCTACTGCATGCAGTTACAGGAGCAACAACAATCGAGTCCCTGAATTTGTTTTTTAGTAACAGGGCTAAAAAGCGAAGGGCGTGCGACGTGTACGTTTTCCTTATCCCTGACATTGGCAAATCTCGGATCCATCACCTTTGAAATTGTAATGTTCGAATTCTGTTTTTTTCGAAAAACTAGTGGATATTCCACAAATTTTATTATTTATATTTACTATATAGATTATAGACCATTACCTACTACCCAGTGAAAAATTTTCGGCGAAAATCGAAAGCGTAGAACATCGACGGTCCCCCAGAATATTAAATTTGGTGAATAGATTGAAATTTTGGCTGTTTATGGCGTTAATTATAAATATAAATATAACAATTTCGAGAAAATATTATTCGATTCGCTGTTTTCATACGGTGACTCCGCCCATGGCGCTTTTTGATCTACTTTCCACTCGAAAAGCACATAAAAACATCCCTCAATCGGTCCCAATTCGAAAATGACGAATTTAAAGAGATTCGGATCTAATAATGTAAAATATTCCTCAAGCGGCTCAAACTCCACAATTACGGGTCTAGAAAGACGCAGATCTTCATTTTTAAATTAAATTCGGCAGATTGCAGTAGCGGAAAGTACTGGTTTTGTTTTCACTCGCGTCTGGTGGGGATCATAATTATTATGTTGCCTTGTTCGATTTTATTGATGCCAACTGTCAAGTCGGCTGGGTTCTTAGCAGGACTGCTTAGATTGATTTGGGGAGGGTTAACCTTCATCATCAGTTCCACTTTTTGGTAATATCTGCAAATACAAAATTATGTTTACCTTAGGTAGAGAGGGAAAGAGACACCGTTAGAGATCGTCTATAGAAATATTTTGTCATGATAATGTATTGAACGTTTGAAATGCAGTTGTCGTGTAAACCGCTACAAACAATTGCAAGTTGTTTGGATTTTCATTTTTTGTTTTATCGAATTTTGACATGGATAATACAAGGACCACGTCACAAGTATTAATTTATAATCAATAATAATCGAAACTTGGGGAAAATGAAAGTGGTACGATGGAATTCAAAATGGTGGAATTTTAGGATTATTTCGTTGTAATTTGATTTTGATGAAAGATTCATTTAACCTGTCGTTTTATAGGTTTTATTAAAGTTTGGAAAACTTTTTGCGATGTTCCAAGCGAAACCACAACATTCGCTATTGAACTTTGGAAACGTTAATCAAAAATTGCTTTAATCAATTTTTTTACTAAAATTTTTGTTCTTTTGATTTCTAATTATAATTATTTTAGAAGCCATATCGGAATACATAGCCGCATGTTTATAATGTATTTAACCTTTTAAAGTGAATTTAAATATCGTCGAATGAAAAGTTTAAATTGATTTTTTGTATTATAAAATTTCAATTATTGTGGGTAATTGAACTGTTAATTATTAAACCGAACTTTGTTTTGTGCAAATATTGGCTATATAATTTGTTCGATCCATTTGGTTGCATCTTTAGATAAGCAAACTCGGTGCAGTTATTTGTTTACTCTTTGGATCACCAACTTTGTTATCTAATCTCGCTGTTTACGACCTTAAACAGTTGCAATTTCAAGTTGTTCGTCTGTTATCGATGGCAAATTACTACTAGAATTTGTTACAGCAGTAAGTCGTAGACCGTGGGAAATTGTTGTTTATTACGTATACGCACATACACAATATCGTAACTTTTTATCGCCTAGAAGAAAATCTTTAAATTATGGACTATGAAATAATTTCTTAACTTATCCAACTTTCCTCGTTATACGTTTTTATCCACATCGAACTAAACTCATTTTTCCTGTTTTGTATCGAAAAAAAACATCGAGAAACAATTTTGTTTCCCTTATCGATTTTAGATTACAGGTTTTTTGAGCTTATGCTATTATTGAAAGAATATTTAGGGGAGACGAGTTTTTGTTTTCTCTGGCCAGGCCCTGGCGGAGGAAGGTCGCCCAATTGGATTTGTCGTCGAACACCAAGTTCAACGCTCCCTGCGAGTTAATAATAATATTGTTTGAGAACCGCTGAAGTAAGTCGTCGAGTTGTTAATACAATAAATCATTACCATAAGTTTACGTTTAAGTTGTTGGTTCTGCTGATTTGCAAATCAAACTTATAATATGTAAATAAATATGAACTTGAAATTGTCGAATCTAACGACTTGTAAATATCGGTATCGACTACTAGATCGGGGATAGTAAATACGTTCGTACACAAACACAACATTCTCCTAGCGGAATTCGATGCGTGTGATGTTTATTAATAGGAATTTTAAAAATTCACGTTTTTAAACATCCAAGGTTTGCGATAAATCACTTACCGCCAGCAGCATATGCGGTAGGTGGCTCAAGGTTTTCGAAAATTTGTTTTGAAACATTTTTGTATCCAACCCGAGAGCGCACTTCAACCTCAGCCTAATTAAATTCCAGATTCGCTAAGAGCTGTTTGTCCAAGATTTGTCATTGGATGTGTCGTGTTGTCCAGTAAATCAGTGAGGTCGTCCACTCTCCGATGCAGGTCATCGATTTTCTTTTCCGATACCTCTACAACGACGAAGTGAAAAACTGCAACTGTTGGAAACAAAAGGAGAGCTTATTGATTCGTTATTATAAATATCTGCATTTTGATGAAAAATAACATCTAATCCTTTTGAGTTGCGAGAACAACGTTTCGGCACGCTTACTCAAAAATTAATCAAGCTTTATTTAACCAACGCGAATTTTAAAAACCTACATTCTGAAAGCTCGACATGTCTCCGGGGATGCTGACGACACTGTCAACTAAAAATTCTTTGTTTCCATACGCTTGCTTTTTCAGTTTTGGCATTGTTGTTTTGTACATACATACTACAACGACTATTGGAATTCTTTATTGCTTTTGTTCAAGGTCTAGACTTAAACATAAATACAAGAAAGATGCCCGAAGAAGATTCGACGAAATGTTGTTTGTAACTCGTGCCCGAATAAATTGGACGTCACATTTATAAAATGGCATCTGGTTGTGATCAACTTCAAATAAAATGCTCTCCTAGGAAATGTTTTATTTTGATAAATGCCTCTACTTTATTCATCCATTCCAAATTTTACTAGCCATTATGGAATCGATTGTGATTTACATGATTCATTATATTTGATGAAAACGAGATAAATTTTCCAATTGTTGTTTTTTAGTTTCAACCTCTAAGATAAGACGAAACACTAAATTATTGTAATAAAAAACACCAATATTGGTGGGATAGAATAGGAATTTTATTTATTTATGGACGTCCTGAAAGGAAATGAACCAACATCTCGATTTTCACGTCGTACACCATTTGGGAAGACGCACCATAAAAATGAGAGATAACATCAGATTCTTAACAATTTAAAGGTGACTACATACGTTCACGCTATCTAGTGGAAGGCATTGTGAATGGCCACCGGCAACCTGAAAGAAATTATAGAAATTTTCTATTACGATGAAAGTTTTTCTTTTGACTCAATTTCTGGAAACTTCCATCAGGGACCGAAAGACAAACAAAGCTCTCTCTTGTATATTTAATGAAACAATTGCAAGTTTAATAAGTTGGAAGTTGATTGGGTTGTTCCTGGCGGCATATGTTACCACTTCATTCCAGTTCATGCTGAAAACACTGGGGGGTATTCCATACCCCCCAGACCCCCCGGTTTGAAAAATCTAGGGTTTCCGTGTATATTCTCTGATTAATTTTATTAAATAGGAATCTTATTTTTTCATAGCAACACGCTCATGGGGAACTTGGAATACTTTCCTCTCAACATTTCAGTGACGAATATTGTAATACTGTCAAAGTTACTCGATGAACTTGTTAAGTTGGAAATTGATTGGGTTGCTACTGACGGCATATGTTATCAGTTCACGCTTGCTTATCATACCAAAAGTTCTTCATTTGAACATATTTAATAGTATACTGGGATATTTTTTATTTTATATTTCAGCGCGGGGGGCATAAAGTTTTAGGATCAAAGAATCTAAAACTAGGCGCCACCCGAAGCTGAATATTAAATTTGAAATACGTTTTTTACATTTTAAAATTGAATATTTAGTATTTGTGCAGGAACTCCTCTGTTATCTGTCTACCACTGGCGCACATGAATGGTTTAACGAGAATTCAAAAATTTGGAAACTTAATTTTGTATTAAAAATATATTAAATCCATTTAAAGTCAGATTTTGTAATATTAAAATTGTAAAATCTACTCTAAATACATATCCAATATTTTTAAATCGTCTCGTTAATCTATTCATACGCATTCTAAAATCTCACTTCCTGCGACTACTCAGTGGTTTTGTTCAGTTTTTGCTGATCTTTTGAAAATAAAATGTAACTTACAAATTCTTGCCTAAGAGTATGTGGACTAATCCTAATCATTTACTTTTTGTATATTGCTGTAATTTCGTGTTGAAGGTTTCATTCAACTTTTTAAAAACTTTTATCGTCTCAGTTTTTCTTTAACGGCACAGCTTGTACAGATATCGACAAAATACTCGATATTTGCGATATTTTCAATTTTCTTGTTGAGTTTTCAAAACTACGTGTTTTAACATAAATTTCGATTGATTTTCTTCGACAAAATTTTAATAAAACTTATCCAAGTTTAATTTCAATTTTACCAGTTGCACCTGCCAAGAATTCATTATTATTTAAGCAGCGTTCTGACATTTGACTTTACATAGACTTAACCGTATTAACACAATGATTCTTTTGAACAAAAAAAATTAAATTTTAACCTGCTTCCGCATTGCTCCTCTACTGCAGCCGATGCTCATTTGTTTTCAAATGGTAGGAAGCGTTTCGTAGGCTAGGAAATCCAAGCAAGTCCGGCAGAACGTGTGTAGGGACCTTTATCGCGAATTAAACGGAGATTAGTATTTCATTTTCCGTCTTACCACTAGACATGTTTTCTATATTTTAATTATTAAAAAGTCATCTTGAAAGTATTTTCACGAATATTGTTTGGATTATGTCGCTTTTTATAATTTTTTGTCTTTATTACGGCATTCAAAATTCATTTTAGTTGGATTTTGTGTACGCTTTTCTCGATTTTTTTCTTTTATTTACAACTTTTCAACCTCACAAATGCGCGCCTGGTATTTAAATTGCTTTTCCTTTTTGTTTGTAATTTTTTCATCTGCATTATTCCGTGGAAATGATCATGTCAACAACTTTAATGAGAACGGCAATTCGTCAACCTCCAAATTACTTAAATATTTTCGTAATTATTTTATCTAATTATTATTTAAGCGCGTGATTTCATGAGCATTTAGCGTTCATTAAAATTTATAGCCTCAACAACACGTACAAACAATGTTAATCGACATCGTAAGCTGGCCACCCGACATCATTACGAAATATATTACTCATGAAAAATTCACACCAAACACCTGAAAACAAGAAAATTGGATGAGAAGGTATACGCACTGAAAAAAGTTAATAATATTAAATTTCAAAATTGCGAAGTGACTTTAATTGGACAATTTGTTGTAGAGAGGTTTTCGTTTTTTGTTCCAAATTCAAAAATTAGCAACCCTAATCGATAGGCTGGAATATTTCGCAATTTCGTAAGGGGCACTCAAACTGTAATGACGTCACGCGTGGGCCAATTAGTCGGTTGTGGTTTGTGATGAATTATTCTGTTACGATTGTGTGGACTTCTAATCAACACCCTTTGTTCCAAAAGTTTATCTACACGATATTATGTATTTCTGCTATGGTCCAAATATACATGTTTCGAGTATCAATCGTATTCGAACTCGAGTGTTTATCCCAAGTACCGCATTATTCATTATTTATATCGTTTAGAGCTCAACGATGCTTCTAAACGAGGGGATGAGAAAAAATTCTCAATTCGACACCGAAGCTGCGTGGTAATATTAAATTGCATTTATTTTTATTTTAAACAATTTCATTCAAGTTAAGACAAAAATAAACAACACGAAGATTACTTAAAATAATAATAGTACTACAAATCCCATTGAGAAGAAGAAGACGGGAATAGTTCACTTTCTCGACCATAAACAAACTTATTAAATCAATAAAATAATATGGAAAGGTTAAAATAAGAACCAGAAAACGGTTTACCTTAAAATTTAACAGATAAGATTACTTATATCCCAGTAAACACATTCCGGTTGAATTAACGTCTTTTTAACGTTATACATTTTTGAAATATACACGTTCAGAATTTGGGTTTATGCAACGTATTTAGTTCTGGTTTTTAATAAACAAGCGGAATACACGTGGCAGGGACGTATTCCTCTTTCTATGTATTGGGAATGAGGTTTTTATTCCTGTAACTGTCTAGAGCGCAGTGGAGGTTTTAGTTTGTCCACGTGGAACGTAAGAAAGTTGACTTATAGTGCTGGAATTCTCTACAATCCTTGGGAGTTTCATTTTAATATACTTTGTTTGGCACAATTACTGTCACGGGAGTAGTTAGAGTTGAATGATCTCTTTAAGATTTAAATTTGCAGACACCGAACGAAAATACGTTGAAAGTAGTCATAAAGGTTCACCTCTAATTATCATCCGGAGTTAAATACTAATAAAGTTATATTACAGGAATCATGAAAGCTTTCGTTTGGTTTGATTCCGGAATTATTAAGTAAAATATTCAGGGCTTAACTGCGAGCAAGGGCTTAAACCTTCTTTGACCGTTGAATCAAGCAATTTTATTCAAAAGCCGCCAGACTGGCAGGAAAATTCTTAAGCTTGGACAATTTTGGTTTAAAAAAAGAGTAAACGAAAATATCCTACTTTATAAATGTACCTATCAGTGAACGGTAAATGTTTAATCGGTGAACCCTGAGCTTTCGGGATACCAAATTATGTAATTGAGGTCAAAATCGTCTTAGTTACACTTCTTGGATTGCACTCTGTAATACGATCCTGTTTAAACAAAGCAAAACTAGCTCAACTAAAGCTTGGTTTACGTAATCGGCCGAAAATCTTTACCGCAGGACGAGCCGCAAGCGAGGAACCAGTACTAAGGTGAAATTACATTTCACTCAAGTGAAGAGCGAATCCAGAAAAATTATAATTTCTTAATTTTAAATTCGAAAAATTTTCATTTAGAATTCTCTTCTACGCTATCTCTTTCGATTCCGCTTTTGCGTTTTACTAAATATTTGCACCTTCAGATTTCCTTCATTTACTTTCCGCTCTTTTTCGTTCTAAATTTAATTTTTGTCTCGTGTTTAATTTTTATTTAAATGTTTACAAAATTCGGTTACACGTAAAACTTAGCTCTCGGAAAAAACGTAGGTAATTTATTTATAACAATAATTTTCTCGAATTTCGTTTAAAGCTCACAAAAGAAAACGACTACCGTCTAATTACCGCAATACGCGTTTAATTAAATTAATTCGTGTGTTAAATGATTTTAGCTACTCACATTTCCTGCTAAGTAGCTATTTAAAAATTAATAATAGGGTGGCCGGTTAGTAAAAGAATTATATTAAATTTTGCACCTTTTTTGTAAATAATTCGAAAGCGTTCGATATTATCTAATTACTTTGGGATTTATGCAAATTTGAAGTTGTTTTTAACAAATTTTAAAGTTGTGAAGCATTCAGAACGTTTACATTATGGGGGCAACATTCGAGGAATGCCAATATCGACTGGGCTCGGTGCGACGCCCTACGGGTCGTCGCGTCGCTTTTATTTAACCCCGATAAATAACTTTAAAATTATTTAAATCGTGTAACTTTTTTATCGCAATATTTATTTCAATGAAGAATTAGCGGGAAATGTTCGACGGCTGTTGCGCGGTGCTCGCTGAAATAGGGTGGAAAATAATTTTTTTTTTACTATTTGCGTTAGCGACGTAAACGACTAATGTGTTTGACAATTGGAGCATGTAAACAAGAAGATTCTATGCAAACGTTTATTCGTACTTTTTGTTTCTCCACTATTTTGTTGTGAGTGGACACCATTCTATCATTACCCAAGCGAAAATTGGAATATATTAAGTGGTTGTCACATAAAGCTTTTAAAGCCGGTTGTTAATCTTGTCCCTAAACCATTTCAAAAGCTCAAATCGGCAAGCGACATTTAATACTGTAGCCCGGATCTTTGTTACCGTTAACATGACCGACGCCGTTACCATGGAAACGGCGCCGGGTCGCGGGTTTGGCTGAAACGTTACCGACTCCTAGCTATGAAACTTTACGAACGTAATTAGGTTTCACGTTTATGAAGTTCAACTACCTTGTGTTCCCTTTCTTATAATCTCCTAATAGAAATGTACTTCCTATAATGAAAATTGCTAATTGCTATACTGTAAGTGCGGTGATATAACAAGCACACGTCGAATTTCCTCCAAATTCGCATTAAACTAATCGGGGAAACTGAAAAGCTTTGCGCCAAATATAAAAATTCCAAATCAAATTTCCCTCTTCAAAATCCAACCGACTCGGTTAAATTGAAAATTATTTGAATTAGGGAATAAGTTAATTAATTTAGTAGTTAGTAGTTTGTTGTTGTAAAGCTCGAGCTAACTCGAAACTGTATAATTTTTGAAAAATATTATTTTTGTATTATACAACTAGGGGCCAGTTTTGGTAGCTCGTAATTTCTACAATTGATTTTGTTTCTATTAAAGCAACTTTTGCTCGAATAAATATTAAATTTTTTTATAGTAAACCTATTAAAGGAAAACCTTTGTTGCTGTCTCTAATAAAATATTCAATCTTTGTGTGCTTGTAATTTATTTATTATGTCTCCACTAAAACGAGCCATCGACTGTGATAATAAATTTAGGCACAGCAACAAAGGACGTCACGAAAATTTCTGTAATTCTGCTTTTTTCTAAATAAATTTGAGTAGGTAACGAAAATTAAATTTTCATTTGTTACGATCCGAATAAATATTGTTCAACTCGCTAATTAACTTTTTTTTGTTTCAGCTCACATTGGAGCTGGTGGGAAATTACAGGACATGGATGTGAGCTTTACCAACATATTACAGGATGCGCGTCAATACTTTCAAGGACTGCCTACCGCAACGTGTTCCACTACGAATTCTTCGTATCCGAATCCCGAAGAACGCCAAAATAACCATTATGGAATGGAACAAAATCAAGAGAAAACGCCATCGGCAGGGCCTTATTGGCCGCATCAAGAAACCCAGCTCAGATCTCAGTCACGCGAGCATCCTTCGGTAGATCCTTCACAAAGACCTCTTTCGCATCAACCGGAAGCGCAGCAACCTTTACACAATCAGCCAGTCAATCCGCATCAAGATACGTTGAGATCGCCTACCAGTTATCACCATCCGGATCATTCTGTTCAAGCATCACATTCATATCAGTTTTCTAGACCGCATTCGCGGGAAGTGCAACAACATCAACAACAACATGTTCCTCAACAACACCAACAACAACAACACGTTGCACAACAGCACCCTCAACAACCACAACGTGCTAATCCGCAAACGCAACACGGTAGTCAGCCTCATCAACCGCAAGCCCAACACAGTACTCAACTTCAACAACAAACGCAGCATCCCCAACAGCATCCATCGCAACATTCGCAACAACTTCAACGCAATTCCCAACAGCAGCAACATATTTCGCAACAACAGCCGCAGTATCAGTCGCATATTTTACCCAATCCTTCGTACTATCAAGTTCCAACCTCACAACAAACGCAATCTCGAACTCCTGCGAGAACTTCAGACCAACAAGTTCCACCAAGCTCCCAATCGTACCACCAAGTTCAACAACCCCAAAACCATTCTCAACAACACCCTTCTCAATCCTACCCAAATTATCAACAACAGCAGCAGCAACAACAACAACGTTCTTACTATTCGAATCATTTACAACCCCAATCGCAATCCCAGACATACCATCAATCCTATCAAGTTGCTTCCAGTCAGGCATATTCTCAGCCGCAAGAACCATCCTACATACACCAAGCGTATCCTACACATTCTCAACATTCGTATCAAAGTAATGGCAATTATGCTACTCCAAAAACATCAACGTCGGTTACTCAGGAAACGAATTCAATAAAAGAAAGTCCAACAACAAATCATGGATCTTCGAATCAAAATCAACAAACGTCGCAACCGTACAGAACAACTCACAACCTTCCACCTATCGCCGCTCTTTCGTCGTTAAATTACCATTCGAGCAGAAGCAGTAGAGAAGTATCACGTATAACGGCCAACAAACCTCGCATGCCATCGTCGGCGATACCCACATCTTCCAGCTACAACGCGAAACCTGTCGCAGACGGTTCGGTAGCATCGCAACAAAACGCTCGGACATCCGTTCAATACCCAACAACGAGTGGCCACAACGAGTATCCTCAAACGGGTAGTAGACCTGCAATCAATCAATCCTATCATTACGTTCCTCCCACTAGTACCCAATCCAATAGTCAATACACGCCCACGTTAGGAACACCCTCCACCACGGTGGCATCTCAAAATCAACCTTCCAGTAATCACACAAATTTTCCATCCTATCCCCAACAGGACGCTTCGAAAACATATCAAACGGCAAATTCCAAAACAATCGTACAAGAACAACAACCAACCGTCAATCAAAGTAATCAATCAAATGTAGGTACCGTATTAAACATGAAGCAAAAACGTGAATCGCCACTGGATTTGTCGGTTAAAACGGTCCGAACGTCGGCCGATTCCACCTTCACCGATCCCGACACAAACGCAAACGATGTTCAACGTCTAGGAAAGTATTATCAAGTCGGTCGACCGCCGCGACAAGCACCCATGCAAGCTCCCGCCGCCTATTCTTCTTACGACATGTACGCAAACTCGAGTCAAAGAAATTACCCGACGAAACCGACACAAGTTCCAAGTGCCGCGGGTGTGCCAAAAGTGGATTTCTTTCCCAATTTCAATATTCCGGCGATGCACCAAGCAACAAATAAAAACGACAATAGACGACTAGTAACGAACGTTCCGTACGAAAGCGTCAATCAAAGGCAGTCGTACGACAAGAAGAACGCTTACCATCAATCGCCATCAAATAGTTTGTCGCGAACGGCAACAAATGCAGTTCCTACGTCTGCGCACTTAAATTCGACATCGACAGTGCAACCGCCATTAAAGAAATCAATTCAAGGATTGCCTAGAATTGATTTTCTACCTCCAGCTCATAAGGCGTCCACAATGTACGCCGTTCCGTCAAATGACATACAGAAAAAACGTACTTCCGATCCAATCTCTTCCATGGTTCCAAGTAAAGTACCAAAAGTAGATTCGTGGCGGCAAACAATCGACCAACAAATTGAACAACGATTATCGTCGTACGCAAAATCGCGATTGCAACAGGATCAAGTCCAAAAGCAAGTCGTTCCAAATAAACAACTCGTAAACGGCAGTTATACGCCTTTAAACCAAGAACGCCCAAAGGAAAACTATCCCACCACGTATCATAGGCCTCAATACAATCCAAACACGCAATATCCAAATATAAATCATTATAATAATATCCCACCCACGCACAATCAAAGTTACATACCCACCCATCAATATCCAGGCTATCCAAACCACGGATCTCAACAACAACAGCAGCAACAGCAAGCTTCGTACACGCAACATTCCTTAACGCGAGCAAATTCGAATCCGTCTTTACCAATTTCGGGCGTTAATAGAAATAATATAGGTGGTGCTGCAGATCGACGAGTATTAAGTTTATTACGTAATAGTTTAGAAATTAAAGGTGCTAAGGAGGCTCAAAAGAAACTGGAGCAGGAGCAACACAGACCCCGGGAACAATTACAACATCATCACAGGTCGGACGTTCAACAACCATCAACCGACGTGATGGCGCCCTTACAACCGAAACCAGGAGTGGTAGGGCGCCACAATATGTCGCCTTTCGCGGCAACTAGTTTGTTCGAACGAAGCAGTAACACGCCGCCCACGTACAAATTTCACATACCCAAAGCCATCGATTCCATTAAATTCGATGCCGAAGTTGCGAAAGATAATCGAATGTCCGATAAGATGAACAAACAAATTGACGGTAGCAACGCAACCATCACCAACGCAAACACAGATTTGGACGGCTTTGCCGCACTGCTTGCTGCCAGAATTCGTACCAAGGCCGAACTGAAACAAGTCGGTTTAACGCAATACACTGCCAATAATAATGCAACAAATACTAACTTGGTACGATCGGTAAGCGAAACGCAACTGTCAAGATCTGGATCGAAAGATCAAAATGCGGAAGGGTTTCCTACGTCGATCGGAGGAAGCCCTCCAAAATTAACTCGCGAGAAAGTTGCGCATTTGCCTAGACGAAGATTGTTTAGTAGAACCGAAGAAGATTCCAATGGAATGCCGACGAGTAATGTTCCACTTCGAGATAAATCTGGTTTGAGAAGTTCTTCCGAGACTTCCGTTTTCGATTTTCCCGACAGCGATTCGGATACGGAAATGCCAGTTCTTGAAAGGCAATCGTTGGTTGAAATGCGGAGAGATAGAAAGACTTATCCGAAGCCTGCCGTTGACGAAGACGTAGCGATTACGCCGATGAGTTCGTTGGATCTTTCGTTCGACGACGCTTGCGACAAATTTATGATGCAATTGAAAGGAGGAGTTGGTAAAAAACGTGGAAGGCGGAAAAAGGTGATAGAAGCTGACGTGTTAGCTAAGTTAGAGACTGTGGTGACTAAGGAGCGACCCGTACCTGTTGAAGTGAAAACGGAAAAGTTTGAGCAAGTGTTGAGTGTTGACGAAATAAAAATTGAGAAAGTGGAGAACAAAGCAGTGGAGGCGATTAAAGCCGAAAGTGATTCCGATTCCGACGTTCCTTTAATAAAATGTAAGAGTAAATTGGATGCCGCGGAGCAACTTGGTGATAACGTTCGAGAAAAGATCGATAAAAAAACTGTTAAACGAGAATTATCTAGTGATAGTAGTGATAGTGATTCTGAAACAATAATTAAATTATCGGAGAAACTTAAAGTTAAAAAGACTAAAAACAGTGGTAGTAAAAAAGAGACAAATAAAATAAATAAAGTGGATACGATTTTCGGCGACGGTGCCGATTTTCGTCCCGGGTGGGAAGAGGAAGTATATAATTATAAAAGATCTCTACGTATGCCGCCCTCTTTGATACACGTTACGCGACCGCCCCATTGGCATAGGCTTTCAACTTCTTTGCCAGATCTTGATCCCTGTCCAAATTCGCCATCGCCTTCCGAAAACGCCGACTGTACAAAAACGAAAATCAAAAACGAACCGGACGACAGTGATATGGATTCAAATTCCAACTTCAGTTTTGTTTTCAACAAGACCAACTACGATTCGGAAGAGGGCAGTTCGTCCGTTAAAAGCTTGGCTTTTAAATCGAAAACCAGCACCTCCATTTTGGATCGTCTAATCGAAAGGTACGGTGCTCCTAAGCGTAAGAAGACAAATAAGAAAAAGGAAGATTTGCCTTCCAAAATTGTACAAAAAACGAACGACGAATTGGAACTCCTAGCCACTCCAACTTTAAATATTCCGAATTTACCTTCCGCTAAAAAAGCGAAAGATGATAAAAAGACAATAAAATATGGTTCTGAACTTATAGGATTCCGAAAGAAAACTGGAGATAAGCTTAAGAATAATTTATTAAATAATTCCAATTCCAACGCTACCGACCAATTCCAGACCGTCGTTTTAAAATCCAGAACTCGTATGGAACTACGAGCTCTTAAACAAAAAGCCACCATCAAGGAGGTATTTGGTGAAGACAGGCCGGCTTCCGCTCCTCCAGTTACGTGCGTGGATAATACCGAAAGTCGAGACAACGAAGACGTGGAAAATAAGGATAAAAATCAACTGAATTTAACGTTCACGAAAGACGGCGATTCCACGGAAAACGAAATTAAAGTTAACATAGAATTAGAAAATACCAAGGAGGCTCTTAAATATAAAATACTCAATCGTGGCAAAAAATCCAACTTGTTTAAAACAATAGCAAATAAAAAAATTTCGTCCGAATTTGCCGACGACGACATAATTATCAAACGGGAGCTGGATAGAAAATCGGAGACGCCGTCGTTGGATGGGGACGAATACGCTTTCCCCACGCGGAAGAGAATGAAAAATATCAGACGAAAATTTAGTTCCGGTTTCGATTATATCCGTAAAAAGAAGAAACAAGTGAGGAAGGAGGGTGCTGAATTGGAAGCCAGTAAACCTCCTCGAAGAAAAACACTTTTCTCGAAAACTAGTCCCGAGTCTGTCCAGGATATACAGAAAGAGATTAAAATGTGGGTAATGAATAAAGGAATAGGCGAGACGCATTTACATCGTGCAGCAAGATTGGGATACACGGTGAGTTTTTTATTCGTTCGTTCAGACGTTGTTTATTTTAAGTTTTTGCAGGATATAACCGCTTACTGCTTGGAGAAATTGGAGGGCACTGCATCACCGAAAGACAATGCCGGCTATACTCCACTTCATGAAGCGTGTGCGCGCGGACACCTCAACATCGCCAAATTGCTGTTATTGTACGGCGCCAACGTTAGCGAATCCGCTCAAGGAGGAATAAGGTTTGTTGGAATTAAGGAAAAACATCTGAAATTATCTAACGATTCTTGATTTGTAGGCCGCTTCACGAAGCCGCAGAAAATGGTTATGTCGAGATGGTAAGACTGCTGCTGTCGTACGGCGCAGATCCCACGCTTGCAACATATTCTGGATACACTCCTTTATCTTTGGCAACAGATGATGCTACTGTAAATTTGCTGAAACATCACATTGCTGAAATGCAAGGAGAGGTGTCGTCAGTTTGGAGTTTCACGGGACCTTCTTGCTGTTTTGGTAATTATTTTTTAACTTTTAAATTAATTACTTCAAAGTTTGACAAACTTTTTCATATCGTTTAGAATTTATATCAGCTTTTGCGACTTGAGATGGACTTTCCATGAATGGAAATGCTCGGCACTAATTAAATTCGAAACTTCAAATTTACTCCGGTGTAGTTTTCTCTCGAAAGGGCGTTTTTGCCCACAAAAACTATATAATCAATAATTCTGTATTTGCTCCGTTATTTAATTATGGAATTTAGTTTAATATAATTCTTTTTGTTTAGATCTCGATGACAGTGGCTACGATCCATTAGAAGACGTTCCGAAAGAAGATGACCTGTCGGAAGACGAAGACATGGAGTTCGAATTGAGTGACTCTGCGCTACCAAATTTGTATACAATTCGCGGCGAATCTCAAAACGAGAGGTGGATTTTATTACAAGACTTATCGAATATACTTAAAATAAAATCACGAGATGCCCTTATGAGACAAATATGTCCGGTCCTGCCGTCGACTAGTGCCACCAGTGGTTACAAAAATGTGTTGAGAGAACTGAAAATGACGGACTTTTTAGAACAAGCGAGTTGTTGTCAGTACATGTGCGCGGGGGAAAAAATAAATACTCGAGCATCAAAAATCGCTTTAGTCAAGTATAGCGATAAAGTTAGACAGTTGTTAGGTGTGGATAAAATAATAATTGCGACAAGGTGATCTTTATCCAACATACATCACGTTTTTTAAATTTATTTGAGAAAATTATGAGGCCACTTTGCGGGTGGAGTGATCGTAATGGTGATATTAAAATTGCACAATTTTTTTAAGTTTGGACGTTAGTAAACTGAAAAAAGAAAATTTTTGTTGATTATTTTTTACACAAAACTCTTGTAATATTATGTTACCTATCTTAAATTTTTTACAATCGTTTACACATGTTATGTTTTTTATAAGAAGAATTAATTACCTACACGGAGGGAGCGATAGCGGAAGGTTTTTGTACAAAATTGATTTAATGTGCAATACATTATTAATTTGTTATTGCTTTTGTTGTACAAATTGTGCACTGAAAGAGAAACGATACAATTAAATTTAACAGAGAGAAATAATACCTAATAATAATAATAATAACGAAAGTAGCGAATATTTTTAAAAAACGCAAATCATTAATATTTTTGATGCTCAGGGATAAATAAATAATTGTGCACAATGAATGTGTGGTTACTAAGGCGACATTTGTACATAGGTTAGTTAGGCGTAAAAAATTTGTTCAAAAAATACTTTACGAGATGTAAATAATTATTAAGTAGATAAAATATTCGATAATTAACTCGGTTAGATAAATATTATGTAGAGAAAAAGATGTGTAAATGTTTTAACTCAAAATACCTACCTAAATACTAAAGCTTTTTCTATGTACCTACCTATCTACTTTAGATAATAATAAAAAAAAGTGAATCTTTGTAACTTAATCTGTGTGCTTGCTCATTAGAAGTTAAAATTTTGTTTATATACATATACAATATTATATATATATATTTTTTTGTATTTATCGCTTTATTAGGTGTACCATTTAAGTGAATATTTTATCTGTGATGCGCATTGGTGGGAAAGTGCAATGCTTTCGAATGCAATTTGTATAATAATAATGTGATTTTGTCCATTTCTCCTATCAGTGTAAAAAAAATTATAAAAAACGGTATTTTAATTCGTAGTTTTTTTTTCCACACTTTTAGGTTTTTCCTTCCTTAGTTTAGATGTGACTAATAAAGATATTGACATACATTTTAGAGTCTTATTTTTAACTATCTGTTTTTACGTAAAATGAAATTTCTCTTGTAGATGTGCTGTAAAAATATTAACTTTCTTCATTAGGTCGTAAACCTTATGGGAGTTTTGGAAACACCTGACGTAATTCAAAACGGATGAAATTTAAAATTGAATAATACGTTTTACCATTATTTTTAACAATTAAAATTTATATCAGTAAAATCCAAACCACAATAATGAAAGTCACATTAATTACGATTTTCTCATACGAACATTCGTACAGACACGCATTGTGTGCGAGACAATATTTGCCGAAGGTTTGGCTAACTTGGCGAACAGAAACATCTTCTGAATCACGCACCGTGTATATGAACCATAACATATGTTGCAGCGGCAGTACGCTCTGGGGTCTGGAATATTCTCTAGCAAGATAATCTAACTTCGCTTCTAAATATTTTAATTATCTGCACGATGGCTGCTAGTAGGGGTAGGGCATAACATAACACTCTTCAATTTAAGTTACTAATTGTTTTACAAAGAAATAATTTATGTCTTTACGATTTTATTCATATATTAAACTTAGATTTTTGAATTAATTTTGAAAAATTTTTGCGAACGAATACAAAATTTCATATAGCGCGACGGACGTGCGAAATTGCACGTAAATATCGCCATGAATTTAATTGTACGTTAAAAGGTAAACGACTTGAAATTTAGCAGTTTGCAAAATATTATTCGTCGTTGCAATAAAATTTTAGTAAACAACTTCCCGCAACAAGTTCAAGTAGGTGCCGTTTCCTCGAGTTTGATAACAGCGCCGCACAGCGGCGTTGCTACTACTCGTAGTCAGTTCGTAGTACTGCTTTGACAATCGTGAATCGTGTTCAAAAACAAAATGGTTCGAATGGTTAGTTGGTGCTCGTGTGATTGATGTTAAATGTTTATTAGTTTCTGTTTTCTCGAGTGATGATTAATTACGTATTTAAACAAAATAGATTTGGTATAATTACCATTATTATAATTTAAAAATAATCAGTTGTGAATAGTGTCTGTGATCCAATTTATTTATATAAATTTTTAACAGATTGACATTTTTGGTAACAACAGCAACGAATTTTCATTCTAAAATCAAAAAAAATAGGTAAGTTTTCGTATTGCTACACAAAATATTTAATTATTTTTTTCTTAATTAATGCTGAAAAGTTGCGAAAAATTCGCTGTAATTTTATCGAAATTATCGAAGGTCAAAATATAACGACTAAAATAATATTTGTCATAAATAATTTAATATATAACACAAATTAAGTATTGCTTATTGGCTTCGATAAATTTTGACGCAATGTTTTAAATAAATTCACCCATGTAATTAAAAACTGTCACTGAAAGTGGTTTCACCTCTCAAAAGTGACAACTGTTTTCGGAAACTTTTCATTTGTTTTGTGACGTTTAAAAAGTAATTCGTTTGTTGCATAGTATTGGCGTTTTGCATGCCAAGAATCAAGTTATTTTATTTTTGTGTACATTCCTCTCGAGTATTAGTAATCAAAATTTTCAAATTGTAATGCTGTTGAAGACGTGAGTCACTGGATGATTGAATTATTTTTGACGGCATAACAATAAATTACTAAAACGTGATTACATTTTAAGTTGTCACTATTTATTTGTTAAAAATATAAATAATTCCTCTGATAAGAAGTTTAATTTATTTATGCAGGTAATTACTGATAACGATTGTCTAATTTTTGTTTTTGTTTTTTGGAAGCTAGTATCTCGCCACGTATAAATGATATGCTTACCCGGTTTAGATTTTTAATAATCAGCTGATAGATAAAATTTTACTTATCATTCAATTAAAGTTAAATAAAAAGTGAGTGGCCGAGCGTTGGCCCCCTTTAGATTGTCGTTGCAATACGCTAATAATCAGGTTTTAATGGATATAATTGTTGTCTTCCAAAAGTAGGGTGAAAAATCGAATTTTCACGTAGAAGGAATTTTTTAATTTGAATGGAGCAACGCCGAAACACTTCATTTTATGTGAAGTATTTTCTACATGAAAATTCAATTTTCACCCTATTTTTGGAGGGCGATTACACCCTCTAAAACCGTTTATTAGCAGCTAAAGAAAAATAGGGGTCTTAAATTTTTCGATGCTCTGTCACATAATACCCAAATTGGTGAGAGACACCGGGGATTCCTTCCTTGTTAGATGGGTTTCCAGTACTAACTGGTCAAACTTTCTTCTTTCTTCGTGTACGCCGTTTTGTGAAGAAAACTTTTAAATTTTAACTGATTCAATTATTTTTGCATTTTACAATCAGCATTCAGTAACATAAGACTTGCTTGACAATAATTGCAGAAATTTCCGGTTTATTACATATAATAAACCGGAAGACGGTAGTATTCCATTGCTTTCATTTCAACTTCCATTCTCCAAACGGTACTACGTTGATGTTGATGATATTATTAGTGCTAAATCTCAACAGAAGAAATAGGTAATCTTGGAAAATATTTGCCAATATTTGGGGATGACAGAATCTACTAAAACAACTAATCCCATGTAGTTAATTGAAAGATTCAGTTGGTCAGGGTTTGATAATATATCGCAATTTTTCGAAGGGAAAATGGCAAAAATCAAGTCTAGGAATAAGCTGGAGGTCAAACCAAAAAAGCCGATTAATATAATATTTAATGTGAGGGGGAATTACCGAGATTCCCTTGGTAAACTTAGGTACTCTCTCCCCAAGAATTTCGTCACAATAAAAATTGTAGGCAGTCCTATTGCAGTGAGTCAGATTTATCAGAAAATATCAATATTTATCAGAAAAATTTGTAAGATTCCAATATCTAGGTTAATTTATTATTTACCACGTTTACATGCAGCCATTAGGTCGACCTGAGTCGGCTCGAGCTAGTTAGTCCTTTCATGTATACACTCAGGTAGGCCGACCTAATCCGTCAGGCCGACCTAAGTTAGGTCGAGCCGAAAACGTGGGCTAAGACGTTAGCTCGAATTTAAATTTAAATCTATACGGCTTAGCTCGACCTAAGCGCAATTGTACCAACTATTTGGTGGGTTAATAATATGGGTTATAATAAATATTCTGTTATTATTACTACTTGTTGACGCTTTTCGAATTTTAAAGGTTAGGTATACTTATGTTTGGTGTTGTTGAATATTTTTGCAATGGAAGAGAAGGAATTAGAAAATAAAAAATTTAGATTAACTGGAGATAATGACGACGCGACGTTAGAAATGATTTAGTTGGTAACACCGCTTTCAGTTCGAACTAACTAATTGCATGTATACACCTGTTTGTAAAACTTAGAAGCGAGCTAGCTTAGATCGATCTAACCTTAGATCGACCTAACGGCCGCATGTAAACGTGGTAATTGTTTAGTTATCTTTTTCAATGAGTGGGAACTTTTAGCTTTATATGATGTAGATTCGGTTGCATTGTATAAACGAGCAGGGGCGGTTTTGCTATAACAGGGGGGGGGGAGGGGATTAGAAATGTGTCAATAATAATAAATAGCAAACCTAATATAATAAATTTATTTAAAACCAGAAGGCAAAATTTTGTATACCTACTAGATTTTCTTTCAAGAGATTTTCCTGGATTTCTTCCTAGATTGCCTTAGATTTCCCTGGCGATTTAAAATTATATTATATTCTGTTTTGCCATCTTATCTTATGCATTGTTATCGTCATCACAATCGGTTTGCGTACTTAAAGGTGTTTTCTTTTCATAAGATCCTGCGTGAAAGACGTAATCTAAGAGGCTAATCTATAATTGCTAACAAAAGAACTCGATCTGTTTTCATGCATTTGTTTACAAATTAAAATATTGACATTGTTATGACAACATATCTATTAATTTCCGAAAGCTTACATAATAAAAAGATTGATTTTTTTTGTTTACTTACCTGGTTAATTTGTCAATTTCAATAATATGAAAGTTATTTTATATAAAAGGGAAATTACTCAAGATGTACTAATCATTCATGATCTGATTCAAGTTTCAAAACTTGTAATTTATTGTTTATCAGCTTTATCAATTGACAACTTATCAAAACTTCATGTAGTTTAAGGGCTCAAATAGGGATTTTCATTCGTGTATCCACGTTCGTTTAAACATATACTTGGCATTTCACGCGTCGGAAACGCTTTTGAGTCCAAAGTCATTGGAATTTTCGTTACACCGTATACAAGCATTAATAATAAACAAAATGATAAAATCCTGCAATATTCATAAATATTAATTATTAATAACATATAGAATTAATATTATGTTATCGTGGGATTTTCCAAACGACGCGACGGTGTTTTTTGATTTTTAATTTATTGTATGGAACTGACTACCAGTCATCTTCCCAAAACTGTTTGTTCACTTGACCAATAAACTTTTAAAAATTATCAAAACTGAGGTTAATAGTCGTTGCCACGCTTGACTAATTATTAAAGTACGTAATTAAATTAAAAAATATACTATATATAATTTAAAATTATTATACTGGTAATTTTTATTTTAGTTGGTTAGAATAGGTAATAGCCACGAGTGGTAAACGAACGTCGTAGTTCATCTGAGAGAATAATCGATCTGCTCATACGCGATTTTAATTAATTTTTTTACATTTACAGTTTTTTCGATTCTATACTATTATATCTTCGTTTGAGATTACCTGAAATTTAAAAATTTTAATCTGACAGTTCAACATAATTATGTTATTGTGTACTTTATTGTTCACGCTTCCAATGCCTGGAATTAATATTCCATAACATGATTAATGACTATCATGATTTTATAAAAGGCTCGGATTAAAAACATATTACTCGATTGTAATTTATTGTTGTCTGAATTGCTAACGAATCAGACTAGCCAAGTTGGGGTTATATGTTCGAATCTCGCCGTCTGCAACTTTTTTTAATCGATTTCGGTGTGTAAAATTTTATTTGGCTGGTTAAACTTCGCTTACTGTTTTCACACTTGTGCTTCTTACATTTTTATATTCCAGCCGAAAAGAGACTGGTATAATAAGACTTCGAGAGTGTCTTTCGATCTGTTTGTTTACCCACCTGTGATCTAATACTATTGATACTATCAAGTTCATCTTGTTGAAAAAATTACAAAATCATTCAGAGTTCTTTTTAGCTATAACAGGTAATATAATATTTGTAAACAATTTCTAGAGCACCGTTACTTCAATATGCATCTCGAACACATCGAATCCAAAAAACCGACCTGTTTGGTAAATAATCAATTGGTACGCCAATAAAAAGTACCGGAAATTTCGCATTACGAACAAGAAGTTGACCCTAATCTGGATTTCCATCTTTTTTAACGCGTTTAATTTTAGTTAGCTAACAATGATTTCATGCACCTAAGTGTTGATTATACTTTCACTTAATAAAACTCGTCAAACGAAAGTGTTATTGCTTTTTATTATCACATAAATTTGTGTGTTTTTATTTGACTTTCTATTATATCCTGATTGGGATCCATTATTGTAGCTCTGTCGTTGGTGCAAAACCACCCTCGGTAAAATATCTGTTTACTTCTACTACGCCATTTTCTATTACAGATTAAAGTTCGAATTTTATTTATCTTTTAACATAAAAAGACAATAAACTTTGATTCATATTTGTACATTTTAACAATGGTAATTTTTTATTGTCGCCCATTATCATTTCTTATAGTAATATTAATTTAAATATGTCATGCCCAAATAATTCCCCATTATCCTGATTACAAAATTGCAAGGTTGAACGTACCCGGTCATAAGTCAATGTTTTAAAAATAATTTATTGTTGTTAATATGTCAGAAAATATCCTGTGTAGGTACATATCATTATTTATTATTTCTATTATTCATGTATTGCTTATCAAAACAAGCAGCTTTTGTTTTTGGTTCATCACAATTTTATCAATTTGTTTCATTTCTATTTTTAACTATCGCGGAAGTCAACGTTGTTTTTATACAAAAGAAAAGAAATAACGAAGGTTATAATTAAAAATTCGAATTAATTTTCCAAGTTGACAGGTCTGAAATATTTTCATGAAAAGAGTCGACTCAAACTCGGTCAGCAGGATCAGGAATTTTTCGAGATGTTTATTGTGAAGGTTAAATCAATGAGAGTTTATTGTGCAGCGACATCGATAAAACTTTTTTTTATCTATTAAAAATTACCAATTTTCAATCGTTAGTGGGGGCAATCATTAAATTTTCTTTATAACATTTTTTATTGAGGGTAGCTTTATAATCGGCGCTTGGCTGACGTCGGAACACGTTTGACTTATTTAGGTCGTACACATAATTGCAAAAATTTCGTAACCTCAAGTCATTGTTGTAATATTTTATTTTTGACCCAATTTAGTCTTCAAATTTGAATTTTAAAGTCGTAATTTTTAAACCTCATTGTGTTATAAAATTATGATACTCCACGTAACAAAACATTTTTTGAGTTACAAATTTGTAATCGATGCCACGTTTGTTTACCTCATATGTGCCAACAAAATAATCTGGTTATCTATTAAATTAAACGAAATATTTCATTTTGTCAGTTTATTGTAAATATTTCTGGCTAAGTTTTATTACCAAAGGAAATTTGCGTGGAAGAAGTCGGTTTTCCGAAACAGTATAATTATTCCAAAATCTTGTCGGAATTTGTGTGCTTTGGGTTCCAATTACACTTAAAGAATGTTAATCATGAAATTGCTAATTGAATAACATTTCATTGAGTAAGCAATTCAGGTGTTCCAATAAAGGAGAGCTTCAAACAATTAGTTACGGATGTGAGTTAGTAAATTAAGATAATTGAGATTTGTGTCATCATCATGGGGTAGTGATTTTATTTAATCACAAATACACTGCACCTTCTGGGAAAGTATTGATCAAATGCGATGTTGAATTAGTAAATACAACAAATCAACAGTCGGCCGAGCAATTAAATTAATAAAGGTTTTATTTTTGTAACAAAACCGTGGGGTTTAAAAACTTCTCATTAGAAACACATTTACTACAATTTACTTCGCTCGAGTTTAACGAAATTATTTGTACTGAAGAGATCTTTCTTCGTCCATGTTCAGTTCTAATCATTGACCTATTTATCTAAATGCTGTTTTGGGTCAACTAATGCCAGATCCCCATCGAGTTATAGGTCGAAGGTTTTCGTTTTGCTAACACATTGCTACATTAATTTTCCTGGTTGTCATAATTTTTGACCTATGATTTAATGATGTATCAGCAACATTGAGTAATATTTTATTGTGCGTGTGCTATAATAAACAAAGCTTCAAACTGTGTTTTCTTTTCTCAAATATTTTCGAAGGAAGGCATTTTTAAATTTAATTAATTTGAAATTATGGTAAGTATGCGATTGTTTTTCTTTTGTATGCGAAAGTTACGCAACCAATACGAAATTGTGACTGTCTAATTATTTTATTTTGATATTTAACTTTATGATTCGCTGTGTTGCTATCAATTAAACTATTGACCCAATAGCATTGATAATAAGTTGCAATTAATTTCAATTGCCTTTGTTTATCCAAATTAAATTATTCAAGACTAAAGCGAATCCCGTATATACCGTGATAATAATAATTCGTAATAACAAGTCGGTTAATTATTAATTTTCTTTGCCTTATCAGAATACAAAGGAACGAATAATTGGTACAAAAAATTAATTTACACAGTGATCCACTTGTCGTAAGTTTTATTGAGTTTTTATTGTAATTAATTGCAAGTTTTATGAGTTGCACACCTAATTAAAAGTTTATTAAATATTCAAATATTTTTACCGTTGCAATGGATGGCTGGATTCTTTTCGGTTCAGTTTTAAAAATTTTAATTACCATATTTTTTCGTTTAACGTTGGGAAAAACATTTTTTATTGCATCCTAATGCTAACGATTTTGGCCCAGGGGGGGTAAATTGTTAGTTCTTATTGTTTTGTCATAATTGACTTTTCTTATAGTGCAAAATTTCATCAGTTCGTAAATTATTGTTTTTATTGGCAATTATTGTAGTTCATTGAAATAAATTTTTGTATCATATCTTGTTTTGTCTAATTCAATTATGTATGATATTGAAACTTTTTTTATCAAAATATTTACGCGACAGTATTGTAATTTTTGAAAATGTTATATTTTTAGTTGGATTTCGGCCAGTGGTTTTTTTATATCTTATTTTCTGTTTATCAACTTGCAAAATAATATATGAAAACTCGAAACTGGCGTGTAATCCAATTTTTTTCTAGAACATCCAAACATTGTGATAGACGGGGTAACTAACCTTTTATAATCGAATGCCATAAAGCACAAAACAGCGATTAAGTCAAAATTTGTTTTCGAATCGATTGATCATGCGATACCATCGTTGGCTTGGTACTTGTTTAAGCTGTCGTTTCTCACACTCGGTTTTTTTTAATGGCAACCCACACTTCTTCTTTTGTTCTTTTTATGTTATAATATGTTTCGTCTGGATCGGGGGTTCTCAACCTGTGGTACGCGACACTAGAATGTGAACGAATTAAAGAGATTCCAATAGTACGCTTACGATATTTTAGAATTTGAAAGCGTTCGAATAACAACTGGCTGTACCTCCAGTAAAACTCGTTATAGGACAAAGGTTGTGAACCCCCAAGAGTCTAAATGAAACGAAAAACATTTTCTGCAACAGTGAACTGTCGACGTTCAAGCGAAATTTGTTCTATGTTTTTTTATGATAAAATTTCTGTGATCTCAGTTTTCCAGCAAAGAATATCGGTTGTTTGATAAAGCTGTTTTGTTTTTATTTTCGAGGACTGTGGTTTATTTCCGCGCAATGCTGAATTTTGAAGGCGGAAATTTTGATTTAGCATTGAGTTATCTAAAATGTCAATGCAATTTTATGATATTTTTGTAGGTATCGGTGAGAAGTGACTGTGGTTCTGTTATGGGTGGAAATTAGAACCGGTTGATCGAACAGTAAAATTCTTCTCGCTAATTCGAAATGTTAATTTCGTTGTTTTATTTATTGCAAATTGTAATTTAAAATTGATTTACGATCGGCCTCATCCTTTGCATTCTCATTGAGTTTCTCACCTACAAGGTCGCCTAATAATAACCTTCGCTTTTGTAAAAAGTATTTCCAAATTACGAAGCCTACACTTTTGCAAGAAAAAAATAAAAATCGAAATTTGTCGTTCGATTGTGTTCATGTTAATTGAATATTGGCAATATCGACATGGAGAAGTGGGTTATGTGCATTTAATGATGTCGCTTGAGGTGTAATTACGAATTTGCGAACGGCGAGTGTTCCAAACGGTTCTCGAATTTTTTACAAAATAAAAGTTAAAACGAATTTGGCAAACGGAAAGTCGATCGGATTATCATAAAAACTGGTATGTGAATGAATTAATTTTTTTATTTAATCTTGACTTATACGTAGTATGTTCTATGTACCTATTTTATTTCGATGACATTTTAATTTTCCTACACAAACCGTCTACTTTTTCAATTCGAAACTTTCAAGTAGCTTTCTGAATAAATTTCGAAAATAAAATAGCGTTTCTGTGCTGGATTAGATCAAGTGTTAATAAAAATTTATATTAAGTGGATTGTAGAATTTTAATGGCCGATATGGTGGGCTAAAACGGAATTTTGTATATATCTTAATTTTATTTAAAGAAATATCCGAAGGGTAACAACCTTTTCGTTATTTACAACGAAATACGCTTTTGTGTGTTTGTTTTGTTCAACAAGGTTAACAAGCTCTTGAATTGCAAATTTTCATATTCTCTTTTAAGATATTTGCATCTTGTTATAGGATTCCCCTGTTTTTGTACATTTTTTTTAGGTTATAATCATGGGTTATTACGAAATCCGTGTTGACGTCATCATCGTTACCATGGTATTCAACTATCTTTTAAAGTTTTCAAAAGCTTTACTTATGGTGGGTTTCATAAAGGTATCTTAAAATTTAAACTACGATTAAAATTATAACCATAGTTACAACAATTAAAATGCATTGTTGTTATATTGTTTGAATATTATAATCCTAGATTGAATTTTAAACCTCTTTTGTGAAACCGGGCATTAGTGCAATCTTCGTCAATTTACTTAATAATTTTTAAATTAACTTTGTTTGTAGTCGATGCGGGGCAATTTGTTTGGCGTTCTTAATACAATAAAGACGAGAAAGGGGATGACTTTGTTTCCTCCGGAAAATTCCCTTGAGAAATCTGATAAGTGCTACTCGTATTTGTTTGTTGAGTTTTACCAAACGAGATTTTTCAAGTGGATTTGTATTTCACTACGAGGGTCACTTCGAATTTATTCAAAACGAGAAAGCAAAATCTATTTGTAAACAAAATCCTTGGGTGATTTTATCAGGCGTAGTTTTGTCCTCCTCCCCAATTGCTTTAATTGTGCCATCGACGAAGTTGATTAGTTTTATTTTACGTCCTGTCAACCTCGATTTTGGTTGTGGTTATGATTCTCTTTACTTTTTGTCATTATCAATTACTCAGTTGACGACGTCGTAATGGACGTGCGATATTCTCGAGTGTATATCAATTTGATGAAAACTTTCCAAATCAATGTTTTGGTTTTTTCGCTCTTTATCTGATAACACGAAAAAGTATTTTTAGCAACATAAGTACCTGAGTGATTGATTGAAAATATGATGTTATCCTTAAAAGGTTGCAAAATTTGGTACGGATCATGTTAATTTTCCGCTTTTTAAATTCAATGTAATTTAACGAATTAATCGAAGGATTCCGCTCGCAGGAACCAATCGGGGTTAAGTGCTGCAGGAAACGAATCTTTGGAACAAGTTCGACGAGTACGTTGGAATTTCAACTATGGTCACTACTTTGTGTTACGTTAGTGAAAGTTGGTTTAATTTTACCCAATTTTAATTATCGCAAATATTAATACCCCGATGAGGCATAACATGAAAACTCGTGCTAAATTTAGCAGCATCAAGTGTAAGAAAGTGGCAATTTAAATAATGTCTTATACAATTATTTATCTTACTCATCTTCGTGACGTAATGAATTTACCAACAATAAAATAATTAATAATGAAGTTAATTGAGGTTTTCTTGTTTACTTTTGAAATTTAACCGTTTTGTAATAGTACTTGTGCTGCCAGACTTTTTATTACATTTTAATTGTTAAACTTCGAACTTTTCGCAGGACGCAAAAGTTTAGAAATGCCATTCGAAATTTATTAATTGTAAATGTTACCGATTTTTTTTTTGATACGTCCTGCTTCGTGTCGAAACTTCTGGTTGTGAAATTTATTAATAAAATTGTTTGCAAAATTAAAACTCGTTCTCATGTTGTATTAATAAATTGAATTTTTCCGGATTTCTTATTTTAGATTCATTGTTTGTTTTACATAATATTGATGAACGATTTTAAGTAGGTAGGTAAATTGAAATTTATTTTTAAAATAAAAATTTTATCTTGGCAAAAATGCTTGCAAATTCCTAATTTTTTAAGTCATAGCAAATTGAAAGGTATGAACATAATATTTGTATCGCAAGTAAACAAATTCTTACCTTGTACCAAAATTATAGTAGTTACAACTAAACAAACTGGTACCAATCTCTATATATGGGCAAGTTGTCTACACGCTATTATTTATAATTTTTATTCGCTCTTTCATTCATCACACATTTTTCGATTTATAAAACCAGTTTGTTTATTGCACATATTACAATTATTAATTTTTTGTACTTTCAATTTGTTCTGCTTTATCAAGAAATTATAATCGAATGAACTGGGTAATTTTATAATTTATTGATCATTAATAAATAATAATATGTCGCTCATTAGAAATAATTTCTTGTTAAGCAGCAAAAACTAGGCTCTGATTGCAACTTACAGTTTAATCGTATGAACCAAATTGTAACGATTTTTTTAATTTATTACCGGGATCGACAAACATTTGACCCAGTCAGATTAAAGCACAAACCTTACTGGAGTTTTTGATTTTGAGTAACAAATATTTTTTGCTGCTACAACAAAGCTTTCTTTTGCCCAACAAAAAAATTTGTTGAATCTACTAATTTCGTGTTTAATCAAATTCTATCAAACCAATTTGAAATATTATACCTAAGGAATGAAGAAAATCAAACTGAAAAATGGCGTAAACATGAAACCGAGCAGGAGAAAATGAATGAATGAAAAGATAAATTGAACTTAATCAATTGTAGAAATAAATAATTATTATTATTGTAACTGTTATTTTATGTTATGATATTACATTGTTAGTTTTATTAAATAAATGTTTGTTACACTTTAAATTGAATAATTATTAATATATTATGAATTATACTATATTATATTAAATATTATTATATAAAAAGCCATTGTTGTCATCAGCTCACATAAACCTCGTATATATGTTTTGTGGTAACAATCGGTCAAATGGCAAATATCAAAATGAAATATAATCGGGGGTCTCCGTTGAGCGAGGCCAAATGCCGAGCAAGTAAGTTCTTGTGTTTATAATAGGGGATGTTCATCATTTGATTAGCAATAAACTATAATCCCACTTAAATATGAACATAGCTGACCAGGTAAAGGTCATCTTGCGTGATTTCAAAATGTAGATCCTACATACATAAATTAAAATAATCAATCTGAAATTTTTATAAAATTTAGTAATAATGTTTAGATTGCTTGCAAGATATGCTGATTTGATTGATCTACCTTAGCTAGTTTCCTTTTTTTGTGCAGCTTTGATCTACCTTAGTTGGTTGCAAATTTCACCCTCTATTCCTGTTTTTTGTGCAGCGTTGATTCAGGAATCAGGATGCAAATCACGAAGGAGGCACTTTTAATGAAATTTACTTGGAATATTAAATGAAAATATTCTGTTGATTAGGGTAATTTTTATGCTTTCACTAGAAGAGATTTATATTATTCTTGTAGGTATTTCCTGTTGATGTTCTACAATTTTCCGCTTCATAGATGGTGCATGATATTTTAAGAGAAACTGATGAAAATAAAAGTCCTGTCTAGAGTACGCACGATTTTATCTTGACAGCTGATTTTTCTTTGCATCTTCTGCTTTATACAGAATATAATATTCATTATTGAATTATAATATGAAGATTTTTTACAGCAATATTATACTATACGCAATAGAAATCGCGAATTTTTAAGTGACTTTTTTCGTTCTTATTATTTCTTTGCATGCTTTCATTTCTTTACTTTTTATTTTAATTAATTCATTTTGATCCAATGTTTTTCGTACAATGGTTTGCACATCGACATCCGGGCTGGGGCTGATGGGAGAACAAAATCGGTCACCTATCCAAGTACGAACCGCTGGCAACTCCGCGTCGCTTCAGTTTTTGCTCAAAAAAAGCTGTCAATTTTATCCGTTAGGCAATTAACTTCTTGTTAATTTAACATATTTGCTAAATTTTTGTGTGTCGAAAGGAAGATTGTCTTAAATAAATATTACCTACCGTTTTGCATTTATTCAAGGTTTTAGGGATGTTCCTTTTGATCTTTGTTTTCTTAAATTAATTAGGAAATAACAGGATTAACATAAAATTAAATTTTGTTAGTAACACAATAATTATTTACGGAAGCGTAGTTACACCTTTAAAAACATTAAAAAAGGTCAAAGTTTATGCAAATTTCATCGACTCACAGATTCTCATGCTTGCAAAATAATTATGCTTTGTTTAACATTTTGCAATGCTCTTGTGGCAGACGACGGACGTACAATTATTATTAGCGTAAAAAGTTATCGTGTGCTCTGCATCGTTCATTATTTCTGTTTTGTGCGAAATCTCATTAGAAATTGCTTTCGGTTAATGAGTATTCATGTTACGTTTAATCTGTTCTTAAAGCATTTCACTTTGTTGCTAATAATTTTATATCGATTTCTTTAGTGCTCGTTATCACACAAGAAAAGGGAAACGGCAAACTCTTATTTGTCTCGAAGAAACTAATAGTAAGTACTTTTGCTATAATGGCCGAAAATCTAGAACTTTTAATTACGAAGGGATTCTTTCAAAAATTAATATGTTTTAGCACTAATTCACTTAACAAATATAAAAGCAAAAGAACGATTAACTTTTGTTTTTCTAGTTTTTTCTCGCTCGATTTTTCTTTTCGAATTGGGGCCACGATTTTCTCCATCATGCAAAGTTATAATTTTTTAAGAGGAATTCAAGTGGATATTTTTTGCGTTCATGTTTATTTGATGGATCGCTAGTTTATAAATTTTGCTTGCGTTTTATGTTATCGGTTTTTCTTTCATAGCGGTTTGTGTCTTGATGGTTCGGTTCGTTGCGAATTGGATTAGAAATTCGGTTGCGGATTTGTTTTAGGTTCGAATTAAACTCGTGAGAAAGTTTTAAAATTCGTATAACCTTTTAATAATAAAATTTCTCTTATTATTTTAAATATTTAAAAATAATTTACATACTCGAGGTCATCGATTTGTCAAAATAAAATAAATGTCGGATGCATAAGGATTAAGACTCATAAATTTTTTGATGTGTCTGCATAAACTCGTTTGATTTGGCTTTACTCCAAAAAATGGAAGTATCGATTGGATTATAAATTAAAAAATTATTGCAGTTTTGGCCTTTGAATCATTTTGGCCAGATGTTTTGATAACGATACCATTTAAAAATGTTTTCTAATTAAAAGTAATAAAACGAATACTAAATTGGAGAAACTTGTTGATTAAACCAAATTGTATACGCTAAACTGCTGTCGTTTTCTGATATTTATTAAGATACAGATAACCTAGAAATATATTTAATTAGTTCGTTCTCGATATTCACAATTAATCAAAAATAAAAAAATTACGCAAGGGCAGCCATGGTTAATTTCTTGAGCCGTATAAAATTTCGTATCCTATTGATTTATTATACGCAGTATCGGCCTTTTTTTTGTCCAATCAAATTAGGAAACTCTGGTTTGGCCTACATAAGACAAATTAGTTTATACACATCCTATTTCGTTTTGATTTAATTTACGAATTTTTAATTTATATTATGTTTGACTATTTTCTTTTGTGTAGTAGAAAATCATCAGAGAATCAACCTTTTATATTCACTGGATGAATTTTTCTTTGAGTGCAATTTTTAAGCCAACGTGAAAAGAGTAAATCCTCGTAGGCTTTTTTTAATTTTTGTTATGAAGATGGAATTGAAGTGTACTGCTGCATTTTATAATGTATTGCACTTGAATTTTTAGGTCACTTCATTCTACGCAAATCAAATATGCAGATTTAAAATAAATAAATTATTAAAGGGTGACTGAATCGGTAACGATCACCCAAGACATTATTTTATTTCTACAAAAATATTTAGGAGACCATAATTATATTTATCTTGAACAGTTTATTTTATAGGCTTCCAAGTCGTGCATGAAAACAAAAACATCAAAATAATCCTCCTTTGAATTCTTCCCGCACGTAGGCCTTTGAAAATAAATAATACATTCCCGTGGACTTTTTTTTGTTGAACATTTAATCCTCGACAATGTCGTGGGTATATTCCTTACCATTATCGGCTCTAAATTTAGATTAAATTTAATTTAAAAATTAAATGTCGTCCACATCATCAGATTAATTTTAAATGTGTAGGGTGGAACATAAAACTTTGGGTAAAAAAAGGCCAAAAGTCGTAGCAATTTAATTCGAATATTCTATTGGCCGTGTCCATAAATTTAGCTCCGCCCGCAGGAGTCTGTTTTTAAGTAAAACTCGGAAACCAGTTCAATTTTACAAAACTACCCCATATGCGAGTTATTTTGAAAAAATTGTTCGTATTGGTTAAATCAATTTTATTGTAAAATTTAAAGATCAGCTTTCCCAGTGCGCGCTTTTTGTTTGTCAAATAAAATTATAGATCTTCACAAATGAAAGCAAAATTTCATACAGCTGACCTTCTCCTTGTTAAGCATAATTATTGTTTGACACCAGCGACTTCAAATAGTCTGGAGCCTTTTTTGCGCTAATTTTCCTTTTTATTTGGTAAATGTTTATTTATGAGCAATATTAATTTTGGGCAACAACAAACTCTTCAACACGCGTGTGATTCATAGCCATTTATGTTTCTGCATACTCATTGTGATCTCACGTAAATAAATTAGTTAAGTTGTTGATTTGTTCGTGACAAAATGTTTGAACGATTAGACAGGTATTATTATAATATTTTTATTTTATTATATTGTTTACAAATCAGTCAAGTCCCTACGCTTGAAAGCAGAATAGGTTGTTTTAAAGAACTACAGCTGTTGTTAGCCCCAACGATAAACAAAATTTACTACAACAATGCGATAGTTTGCTAACAAGCATAGTTCGTCTACGCCAAGTCAATTACACCAACACAGAGGCGAATTTAAAATTTCGATGATAGACTTCATCATATTGTTGCTTATTTAGTTGAAGGATTTTTTGATAAAACTAATTATATATTGAGAAATCTCTCATTGAAACTATCGTGGAATAGAAACATTTTGTAAAATTATTTCGCTAAATTGTTTCACGAGAATCATCATAATTATTTTAATTATGTCGTTACTCTCATGCGTGTCCACGTCACACATATATTTGTAAGTAAACACAATTATCTCAAGTTCAATTCGTTGGCATCGTTTAAAAAAAAGTCGTTCTTGAACCCGACGTTCGTGTGTGTCGAAATTCCAAATTTACCAATTCATTGCACTCTGGAAGGTTATCACTTCTGTTATCTCGACATAATATCCATAAAAAACCATCAAATTTTTTTTCTTGCGATGCTGGGAAACAATGTCTGGGAGGGTTAAATTTCCCAATATAAGATCGTCTTTTGGCTTATTTCGAATTCTTCCAGTTTGCGATAGATAAATCTTGCGTTGGAGGCAGCTGTTTTATATTGATTCTTATTTTGCATAACCGATCGAAATACCCGCATAGCATTGCAATGAAACCCATCGATGATGCAATTTGCTTTTTGAATGTATGCAAGGTTGTCAGCATCACTGGGATTTATTTGGAAATTTCGTTTGGGCGTCAAGGTGAAAATCTATCCTGGCTAAGGTTCATGGTAATACCTCCACCGCAAAATTAAATTTTTGTAATATGCAAACATTTCAACTAACAGTCATTTTCCAAAAATATGCAATTTGAATGAATTCCAGCCAAACCAAACCAACTATCGAATTTATTTATATACAACTGAATTTTCAATAATTTCCTTATTAACGTGGGTTGATATTACCGAAGGCTGAAACCCTAAATATCAACCGAGTTTCCTCTCGAATATAAAAGAACTATTTAAATAGGTTTTCATATTTAAAATAGAATTTTTCTTATAATAAATTTTTGTCTGCAAAATACAACTGACAGTTTGTTTATGTTTCTTCAAACGTGTAATCCGTTTGTTATATTTTTATTTTTATCTCTTTTTCTCAACAAAAATTTTGCTACAAGGACAGCATTTTGAATGTTGCAATTCGAAATTTTGCATGGAACTAAATGAATGTTTCGTGCGGTTGATAAAGTTAATGGTTCATCGAATAAAGTTTGCGAACTGGATACAATTGCTGGAATTCAAAAAGCCACTGACAGAACCTATTATGCTGCTTTACAGTTTTCTCCATTGTACCTGTCTTTGAATAAACTAAACTTTCTCGTTTTATTTAAAACCAACATTTTAGTTTCCATTATGTTGTAGTGATTTATTATTTAGAAGCCATCCCGTAATAGTTTAAATTCAAAACTACAGTACACACTTCATAGTCTCAGAAGTTCACATCTTTGCCACCAAAAATGTGATGAAAATGTAGCTTGATGAGAACTTCCAACTACAACACTATTTTTCTTTGCACTAACTCTCAAGTTTTGTTTTCTTTAATAGAAAGTTTAAAGATTTGAGCGAATTACTTGTAAACAGCTAATTAAGTTGAAATGTAAACAAATAGGTAATTAGTGTATTCTTTACTGTAGTAATTTATTTAACATAAAGAAATAAACATGCAAATGCAGTTGAAAACCACTCGGTGCGTAAAATCGCACGTAATCGATGCCCATCAAATTAACTGACAACAGTGAAACAGACCGTGGCACTGATATTGACGAATTTATGCAAATGACTAAAATGAACTATTTAAATATTTTACGGTTTTTACCCATTCAATATAAATGCGAAATACGAAAACTGTCGCTTTAAAAATTGATCCACTAAATTTTGAAATAAATTTCAAGTGGTAAATAATTTAAAGTTTTAATCATTTCCTTGTGAATAATTACGGGTTGTCTTAAGTTTATTTACCTTTTTCTTGTGTTAAATGTATTTCCGTTTTAATAAATTTATATTGCTTAATTAGCTTTTAATTAGTTTTTTTAAATAATATGCAATATTCCCATTATCAAATTTAACGGAAACACGAAGCGTTCAATTAGGAAATATTAAGCAATTGTATTGTAATTAGCTAACAAAAATTTTCTTGCAGGTAAAAGTACGTAGAATACAATTATTGAAGACATGAAGAAATCGCTTGAAAATAGTGAACCATGTGGTTCAGTAGGTAAACCAAAAAGAGGTTTATCGCGATTCTCTCTTCGACGTCTTCTATATGCGAGTCCGATCATAGGCAGGAGATTTTCAAGAAATTCCGCAGGTCCTTCGAAAACGCAAAAAAACGCAGGTAACATTTTTTATTTTTATACAATAGCATAGTCAAGTTCTGCCCGAATCTTCCCAGGTATCAACCATCATAAAACAATCGTTTTGGTTTAGTAAAAACAAATATGTAACTCAGGCAAATTTGCATTTGTAACGTTACAACCCTGTTAACTCAAAGTTATCTAGGAAAGATTATAGCTGTTCACACAATATTATACTTACGTCACCATCTCACGGGTAGGAACAAAACCCCCAATTTACAATAAATTTAATAAATTCAGTGACGGCTGGTATGAGAAGAGCGATGTGGTGCCACCGTCCCGAAACAATACAAAATTGTTATTTAATTATACATTCCCTCATAATTGCTTTTAATGCCAATTTGAATAATATTTTTTAATGCCTAATTAAACTTTGACCCTCCTCATTTATAGTCATCGTACTTCTCTATTGTAGCAAACCACGACCGCCGACATCGTATAAATTCTTTTATTGGGCTAGAATCAGATTCCAAGGTGCTCTAGCTGGAGTAGTTGTTTAAAAAGCAAGTTTACTTTCTCGATAATAAAAATTTATAATAAAGCAAGGTGAAATTAAACATCGCCATCGTGAAAATATGCGTCCTGTTCAATCAATAGTAATTTTTTTATTACGTGTTTCGAATGACGATCCTCCAATTTGCTTCTATTTGTAAATTATAATTATTGTTTATTGTATTGAACAACGTCATTTATATTATTAGTTACTAAATTGTTTTCTTGCTATTATTGTTAACGCAGGAAGTTTTGAAATAACTTGCCTTGCAATGTAAAGGCAAAGCATAATGGGTTGTCGACAATAAAATCCTTAAGGACATTCTGTCAATCTGTCATAAAAAAAACCTATTATGTATTGCGAAATCGCTCAGTCAGAATTACCTATTGACAGTGAGATTTATTTAATTTATGTTGACAATAAAATAAGATTAAATATAATTTATTCCCGAGCGTGACGCATTTCCAGTTGAAAACCTAATTAAATTATTTTTACTGTGATTAATATAGCGATTATTAATAAAAACTTAAATTATACAACAATGCATTTTAATATTATAAATTGTTAAAAATCATGCCAAACCGTCTTGAAACTGTTGTGCGCGTGCGCCTGACAGTTTCAAAACGGTTTGGAGTGCAGCAGAAGCAAACCTGTTTTATACTGGCTGATAATTTTCATTGTAAATATGGAATTATTACATAACCCCCGATCGTGGTTACGCATTAGTTCGAGTAACCATTTTAATCCCGAGATTGGCGATAATTGAGCTTCTTTGATACACCCAAATTTTATTCTCTGTTTTTATCTTAGTTTTATGCCGCATTTTTATTTGCTAAGAGTAATAAAATAAATTCATTGAAGTTGATAGCGTCTCTCTAAAGCTACGTTTAATCCCCTCGGATCAGAAGAGGAGATTGAAAATGCTTTCGGAAATTTGATGTACGTTCCAGTCTAGGGCTGCAAATTTTATTATAAATTGTAAAGTATCTCGCACTCCAGTCAATTTGAGAAACGATGCCGTTTTATTAATATTGTCCTTCGTCGACTTTGAAATGCTATTTCTTGATATCAAAACATGTGTAATATTGATAAAGTTATGTTTTTTATTGCTAATGTATGCGATTTGTAAAATATTTAGTCAAAATAGTCCCCGGGGAAGCCATTTATAGATTGCAGAATCACTTTCCAAGGATACAAAGTGAAAATAATGGCTAACCATTTATAGGTGGCATACAATAAGTTTTGATATAATTGTTTGATAAATTAGTAAATGCTTAATTTTTTTCAGCCAATGTGAAAGATGTACCAGATACTCGGATAGAAAATGCTACCCATGATGTGGAAAAGGGAGCCAGTATATCTGGCATCCCTCATCACGTGGAACTTCATCAAGCCAATAGTAGATCTTCGGTTTTTACGACCAGCACTAGCAAGGTAAATAAAACGGTCCGAGTATTTTACCTTAACAGCTTAACTAATTATTTTCGAATTATAATAAACAAATTACAGAAACAGTTATACCATGTTTATGTTTTTGTTATTAGAGCGGAGAAGGTCCCGTTGCAATTATAGAATGTCCTCTATGCTTATTTGAATTACCAATTGAAGAATCTTGCGAACTGAAAGCGTGTGGTCACCGTTCCTGCTTGCCATGTATGCAAAAATACTTAAGGGTAGAAATCACGGAATCTCGAGTTTCAATATCTTGTCCAGAATGTGCAGAAAGAATGCATCCAAATGGTAAACTGTCTCCACTGCACCAAAGAATTCATATTTATTTGTATTGTATTTTAGAAATTCGTAACATTTTGGACGACAGTGTGCTGTATGAAAAATATGAAGACTTTATGGTGAGGCGAGTATTGGCGGTTGAACCGGATACTAGGTATTGCCCAGCGCCCGATTGCAAGTAAGCCGAATTGTATTCTTGTCCACCAGTTTTTTTTAACCCAATTTGTCTTATTTTTAGATATGCTGTGATTGCAAGCGAATGTGCAAGTTGCCCAAAAATAAAATGCGAAAGGCCCGGTTGCAATTCGTACTTTTGCTATCATTGTAAAGCAGAATGGCATCCCAACCAAACTTGTGATGCAGCTCGAGCGCAAAGATCGCCTAACGTACGTTCTTCATCACTTAGTTTTAGTCAAGATTCGCAACACAGTAAGTTATTTCCATCTGAATAATTTTTTTTAATTGTTTCTCGTTTTCTTTTGTAGGGGATGACATAAAGTCATGTCCTCGTTGTCAAGTTTTAATTGTAAAAATGGACGATGGTTCGTGCAATCATATGATGTGCGCCGTTTGTGGTGCTGAATTTTGCTGGCTATGTATGAAAGAAATTAGTGATTTGCATTATCTTAGGTGAGTACTGATTTGGGGTGGATTTAAAAAATCGCATATTTAATGGTGCTTTGTTGTTTCCAGTCCTTCTGGTTGTACATTCTGGGGCAAGAAACCGTGGTCGAGAAAAAAGAAAATATTATGGCAGTTAGGTACGTTGGTGGGCGCTCCAGTTGGCATTGCTCTTATTGCTGGTATTGCAGTTCCTGCGATGATTATAGGTAACTGTGACTTTTTTATATTTTATTGGCAAGTGCAAATTATGGTTTACATTTTTAATCCCGTGAAGGAAGTAATTTGTATGATTATATGTTTAAGTTTGCAAAGTGTGTTATTTAGTTTGTTAACTTTGGTTTACAATGTCTCTATCAAAAAATTATTATCTTTGGCCAATCCAATCCCATGGCACTTGGATCAACTAGTGGTGTAATAATTATGTTTTTTTTGCAGGAATTCCAGTTTGGGTGGGTCGAAAATTGTATACAAGGTACAAATATGCAAATAAACATAAACGAAATGCTGCGATCGTTGGTGGTGTTTTAGCGACGGTGAGTATTTTTTTATTTTATTTTTGAGATTCTCGACGAGCTGGCTTGGTGCGGGCAATTAAATGGGTCACACGCAGACTCTTAGGCCGGTCTAAACAAGCCAAGTCGTTTGGCAAATCATTTTATTTATTTTTTATTTAAATAAAGTCGATATTTGCGTAATTTACAAAGTTCAAGTATAAATGGGAAGCCTTTTAGATGGTGCAATACTCGGCATCTTGTGTAAATTATTATAATCAATAAATGAACAATATGCATCGTTGGCAGGCTGCAGGTCGCGGCCTGACCCAAAAATCCCATAAATTTACTCTTCTATTCTTCAATTGAACAGATATCCGCGTGCCATAATTTATCCGCATAAACTTAGGTACATGCTAAATCGCAGAGCTAATCAGTTTGAAAAATTGCGACGATTTGATAGAAATTTTATTATTATTTTTTCTGGCACCTCGCCATCAACCTTTTACGGAATAGGAAGTCGTAAATGATTTCATTCTACTCCTACAATTTGGTTACAATGCTATCATCGATTTACTTAACTATAATAGAGAAAGATTCACACAAATTCCTGTGGGCTAGCTCGAAAAATTGATATTTTTCAATGATATAATTTATTGATATTACAAACCGTGAGAAATACCATAAAATTCATGAAAACAATATTGTAGGAAAATAAATGTTTTACGAAAAAGTCCGCAACGGCATACAACTATTTTTAATAGTTTAGACGCAGGAGGCATTCCAAGTCGCAGATTATGATTTTTGAGTAGCAATTAAAACAATGAACCAATGAAAGCCACAGATTTTAATTTAATTCTCCGCTTACTTTTTAATGCCTGATTATCTTTTGTTATGAATTTTTTTTTTAATTTTGTTTGCGGAGTGGCCCACTGATCATTTAATTTTATAGTAGTAACTGTAATAACTGATTTTGTAAACTATCGAAGGCTGTGGGCAAACAATAATTTACTATTGCTTTTTAGAGTTCAAAACATTTTTTGAAAGCCATTGTTTCAAAGTAAGAGGGGCGTTGTTTTGATTGGTTTCTCCTTGCTTCCACCCCTCTATATTGCAAAGCGCAACAAAGAGTAAAATGTATTGGGTGTGCAATATTATTAGTCAGTTATATGTGCTATAATATTTTTTTAACGCAATTTAGTTCGATGCCTACATTATTGAAAAAAAAAAAAAAAAAATTCTGTGTTTGAATTTTATTTTACTCAGTCAATAGTGAAATGCTCACACGTTTGAACCATCAATTATTAAACGTAATATAATAAATTTATGGTTTGTCAATTAAATTTGGTTTTAAATCAGCAGTACCAGTGGCGTAAAGTGTAGATAGGCAGACTGTGGGACTGGAAACCATGATTCTCTATGGTCGGTTTAGCTACACTGCTGGGATCTCAAGTCCAAATTAAGTCTATGCATGATCATCTACAGCAGCGGTCGCCAACATTTCGGGCCTCGCAGTACATTCGCTAAACGGATACGGCACATGGAGAAATTTTAAATACACTGAATTTATGTTAGTTAATAACATACACCCTTGCCCCAAAAAAATATTACGTCATGAATATCTGAATTTAGCAATAACAACCGGTTACTTAAATTACTATAGTTGTTTTAGGATAAAGTTGCCCAAGGAGTTTTCGAATTAAAATTTGGCCTCACTCGTAATTGGTCAATTTTATAAATGGGCGCGACAAACTTTGTACAAATTTACAATAGTAATTGCTGTTCAAAAATTTAATTTGCTTGTATAAATTTGTTTTTTTTTAGCATTAACATATTAGCAATTCCTCATTATCTTTGGGTATCTTGAACTGAAAGCAACTATAGTAGTAAATAATATGACTAATGAAAGGTTCAGTTAATTTAGCGATATGTCGTTAATACATGGAATAAAAAAGGATAACAATAATTATTATTAACCCATGTTTAATTATCATTCTTGACTCGATGAAATTATTTACATATTACATTTATGAATGTTTGAACAAGAACAAATTAAATAAATCTGTATTTTGTGATAAAAACGTAGATTTTATAAGTCATAAAACATAAATACTTATTTAACTTATATATCGTAGAATTGGAAAAAGACTGGCGGCGCAACTCAAAACTTTTCAATATCAAGATTATGGTATTTTCAATATATTTTTGAACAAATTAACAAATTTTATGTTGTGACTTTTGATATGAAAAAATTTGTATACGTTTTTGGGAATCCAAATTTGATCTATAGGCTACAGAAAATCTCACTTTTAGGCCGTATAGTTTTTGAGTAAACTGACTTTTAGTTTGGATTGATAGAATTTTTAATTTGTAAAATTAAACTTGTTTCGATATCAGTACTCACCTGACGCACATAGCAGTTTTTGCCACTTTGGACTGTCATTCGTCGACTCGTGCCGAGTCGGCGAGATCATGGTTCCAGGAAAACTTATAACGGTTGCGAATGCCGATAATCATACATTTAATAAGAAAGCTGATGATTTTTCTTTTATTATCTTAAGATTATACTTTTGTTTGAATTTTGATAAGATGTAACGCGCAATTGATAATTGCGAAGTTTACAAACCTAATGTTTTCTAAATGCTAATCGAGGAAACTTACTCGACAGATTTACTCGAACTAATTATTATTTTGAAATTTAGCGTGTGATTTGGTTCGTTAAATAAGGTAAACGTCTAGGTTGTTACTGAGATTTTGACAATGGACGTTTATCTCGACTTAAAATATGACTCGAGGAGGAAAATTAAAATGTTTCCTCGATAATGCACAAAGAAAATGCGCGCACTTTAGAGGGACATTATCCTGACAACTTCTTTAGTTTTAGAAAAGCCTTTGTTAGTTTTTTGTGAAAATTTGAAAGCACTTTGTCATTTTATTATTAACATTTAAGAATATCAATTTTAAATTTCAACACAAATTATTTTATCGGATTATCGAGGATGTACTGTACTAGGGTTGTAAAAGTTAACTTTGGTTCGGGACATATCGATTCCAATCGAAATTTTGTGTTTGATATAATAGTTTCGGGAAGTTTCATGTAGCTCTGGTAAAAGTTCCTTATTTGATTAGATGCAATTTTATCTCAACTTGTAACTTTCGGATTTTATCACATCGAATTCACTTCTTAATGCAGCATCATTTCAAATAAATCCTCACGAGAACGATTTCGCTTATCGTGACTGGAAATTCAAGAGAAAAGGAAGTTCTGTTTTGCCCTTGAAAAAAAACCATCCTTGGCGTATTTTGTAAATTCAATTTGGAAAGGACGAGGATTGGAATGAAAAATGTAATGTAATAATTTTTCTTTATTTTTCAATGGTAGTTACATGTGTAATAATTGATATCATTTAAATTGTGTGTATTTATAAAATTTTGATTTATCCAAGTGCTGAAAAGTAAATCTATCAATATTTTATAATAAATTGGCACCGAAAGATTTCTTAAACTTAAAGTTATTTAAGCGAATATCGTGCATAAAAATAAAGTGGGGCTGCTATTTGTATTTTTGACGGACCACCGTTTTTACTTCACTTGCTATTGTTCCTGTTTATTAATCACATCCTGATTTAATATCCCGTCTGCGTGTAAATCTCTCAACAATTCCAGTAACCGTTCTTCCGTAAGGGGATCTCCTAGTGCTACGTCGATCGAACCTATACACAATAACAAAGCCAACAATTGAGATTTTCTGTAATCCGTCCCAAGCCGCTTTCTATCGTAACCTAATTCGCCTTCCACATCCACGCCTAACTTACTACACGTTTTGCTAAGCGTTTTCCAATAACCATCCAATAAAAAATCCGTGTGAACTCGTCGAAGTTCTGCGGGTACCGAACTAATGAGCAAGAGAGCCAAATCGTTGGTCGGCCTACTAAAGGTAACCATTTGCCAGTCCAAAATAATACACTCGCACGCCTCTTCCGACTCTTTGAACATTAAATTGTTGCACCAAAAATCGGTGTGCGTGATTAAGGACATGGGTTCTTCCGGAGATAATAGCGATTCGATGACTTCTTTGGTGTTGGGTCGAATGGCGTTAAGGCTTTCCAAAACGTTTTCTAATCCGGGTCTCCTTTCCAGAAATTGTGCCAATTGTGGCAAACCCCTTTCGACTAATTGTTGATAAGAATCTGTCGCTTTCGATGTTTGAAAGAGAAACGGATATCGTTCGGATAAACACTTTCCCTCCTTTATCTTGAGACATAACGAAAGAGCATGTATTTGAGCAATTGCGTCCATGGCGGCAGAAGTTTGTCGGATACTTAAGCCTCGAGAAAATTCGGCGCTAATAAAATTTTTGGGTTTAATATTTTCTAAAACTAGGACGGATTCGGGGGGACTTGGTTCAGGATCACTGCTTCCTGCCGAATAATGTGCGTAATAGCATTTTGGAATTGGCAAATTTATTGGCTTACTATCCACTATATATTGAGACTGAAATCTCTCTAAATCCGGAACGATCTGAAATAAAATATAATGTTATAGCTCTGCTGTCACATCAGCTGTTTTTGTTTAGAATCGATTCCGGAGCGCATAGTCAAGGTTAATTTAAATTATCTTCGCTCATGTGTGAATATAATTATACTTACTTGGGTATAAAATTTAATTTCTCGTAAATCGAACTGGGCTTCTGTTACAAAAAATCTGCTAAACGGATCTTGGGGTAATAGTTTAATGATGAAGCTTAACGAAAACGTTTCATCGGAGACCTCTTCGCCGAGTCTGTATTGAACCGAGACTGCCAGGATATCACTGAGAACGCTTTCACCTGCATCGCATCCTGGTTTTACAGAAAAATTCACAACCGTGATCGATGAGGGACTTGGCAATTCATTGTGATGTCTTTTTAACACTGCCAATAACCACTCTTCGGTTACGGGCCAATCGGCGCCGCTGCTGCTTTCTTCTTCACTCTCGGACATTTTTTTCGCTCTATCCAGTTATTATCTCGCACTTTCTATTCTTGTTCGATTGAAAGTTTAAATTCATATTTTTTTTCAATGCGACTGCGAATGCTTTTGGTGTTCTCTGTGAGGGTGCCCGAATCTTACTGAACGCAGACGCTGCGCATCGTAGGGCTGGGGATAGTCTGAACGGGCGTGGCGACGTCGGCCCGGCGTACAGACAATTATCGCTTCATTCTCCATCACCTCGTGCACGCTTTAATCGATAACGAGCCCCTTTTTATTTTCATATTATTAATAATTCCTATTACAGTAAATAAGTGTCCCCAATAATAACAATGAACTTAATTTTTATCATAAACAACTATTGATTTTTATATGACGTTTAAAATATCCAACCTTCGGGGATTTATTAGTCAGCCTGCATTTAAATTTCTTATAAAGGAGTTGAATCATCGTTTAAATGATTTGAACTTTTTAATAGGATCGTCTAGTTATTCTCTCTTAATTTATTGAACTCGAAATTTCCTGTTGTTTTTTGAAGATGCAGCACCGGGGCATAACGCACCCGACAAAATAATTGAAATTTTTTTGTATTGTTAACTTGAAAGAAAGCACAATCGAAAAATAATAAACATTTATTTGTATTTCTCAAGAACTAGGTTACTAGGTATTGCAGTTAACTCCTCAATCTGTGGACTTGTTTATTTTATTATTAAAAGATAAATCTGAAGATATTAAAAAATAATTGCGTATAAGATAAAGCTCGGGGATGGGAAAACTACGGCCCTCAGGCCGCATGCGGCCGTTACATCTTTTATGCGACCCTGGTTGTTATAAATTATGTGATGATATTGACACATATTCGAAAAAAAATTTATTTTGCCGAGCAATATGCTTAATTGGCCCGATTCAATTTTACGTAATTTATGACAATAAATTGAAAATTCTGATGAAAGTTTTTTTTTGCAGGTAATAATTTCACCCATACTGGCAGGTTTAGCCGTTGGTATTGGAGTACCAATATTATTATTTTATGTGTATGGAGTCGTTCCAGTTTCGCTATGTCGGTCTGGTGGATGTGGAGTAACCACATCATCGACTGGCGTGCGTTTCGATTTTGACGACGAAAATGACTTAACTTCTACAAGAAATCCAGACAATACGTCCATCGATGCTGTCAGTAGTAGAGGCGTAAATCCTTCTATTGGCGAAGCTAGTCTTTCTTTAGCAAGTGGAAGCCAAGTTTTGAGAGAACCTGACAGAGAATCGTCCAGTACGGTAGCACTCGCGGGGAGCGTAGGAAATGCTGGTCAAAGACTGGAAGTTCAAGCAGACCTCGTATCGACTCAAAGATTTAGTATTAGCAGTTTATCAGATAAATCTGTTAATGTGAGTTTGGCCGATGATGGAGGTGCTTCTACGAGAGCATTGGCTGGTTCTATGCTTAATTATAAGGTATGTTCATTTTAATTTTTTATTTCATGCTTTGTATGCTTAAATCGGTCAGTCACTTTCTGCGAATTTCGCAATAATTAAAAATATTTATAGGCTTCCTTTAACCAGAAGAATATGAGAAAACCTGGAAATGTCATACTTTTTAACAGTTTTTAGTAACTTAAACGTTCCGTTCCCGTTTCCTACATTTTATCAAGGAATATTTTTATACAAGCTATAAATAGAATGTATTTTTAATACAAGGAAAACTGTAGAAACTGATTAGGTTGCACCCTGTATTTTTATTTCTTTTTTACAAAGAAAATGATGTTTTATTATACTTTTGTGCGCCAGTTTAGCATTTCTTGTTGTATTCAATAAATATTTTTTCCTTTAAAATAAAATTTATTTATATTTTTCTATATTTTTATTTTATGCAAAATTTTAGACTGCTTTTGATTTACGGCGGACTGGTCATGTGGAAAATGCGGATACAGTATGCGAATTTTTTTAAAATTTTGATCTACGATGTCAACTTGGTAAGATAACCAGTTGAGTTACAGTGCTAAATGTCTAGATTCAAATCACTTCAAGTAGATTTTCGCTCGGCTCTTCGGTGATGAAGTGAAAACATTGTCCGATTAGCTAGGTTAGCACCATACTAGAATGAGTCGTTAGACTTGTACAAACAATAAGTGCTAAGAGTACACAGTATAAGTGCCAACGGAAACTGCTGCTGAAAAATTTTAAGTTAGGTTTCGATCGAATAAGTAAAATAGATGTACGCCGGAACAGGCTTGAGTCTAATCGAGGATGGGATGAAACTGTTCAAAACCACCTAGGGCTTTTTTATTTTCAATTTTCATTTTAAATTATTTTTGGAAATTCTACTTGCTAGCAGCTGTGATTATATAGACATCATGTATATAGCTCAGGTCAGATTTAACCCTGAGTCTGAGTTAACTCTGATCTGAGCTTTACACAACTGAACCTTATAGACCTACACATCTGGGCCAAAATAGAAGTATACGATTGGCTGAATTTGAAATCAGACGGCTGGCTACCCGTGACGCACTGTATCCACTTGAAAGACTTGGGTTTGATGAACAATTAGTTAACGCTAGCCGTTACCTGTTGATATTTTTCTTATCAAATTGTTAAATTTGCCCAGAAGAAGGCCACTCAAATTTTTCCTACCAAATCTTGACTGCTAGTCCGCCTCTGTTATCGAGCAAATATGGAAATTCTCACTCGACTTGCTTCTATTTCATATAAACGCAACGCATTAGCCAGAAGAATATTCGCAGTTTAAAGTTTGAGTTTATTCTCTGCAAAATTTAGTAATTTCTCAGTTTTGCAATTTGTCTGGTTGCTCACATTGTCGTAAGGTGAGAAACTTTTAGTTTTTTTCGTTTTGTGCATCCAGTTTGCAATCTTGTGTCTCCATTTGCTAATTAATAAAACTAAAAATTATGTTCTCTTTAAATTGCGTAAATTGTTATAAATCACTCACTCCCTAAAGCTGCATTTACAAGCTTAAAATTGAGGATTCAAAATCTCTAATTTTGAAGTTGCCAATGTAGCTTTACAATTTAATACATAAATACATAGAAGCAGTGGCATCTCCTTGATATTTGCTACTGACTCTACAGTAATTCCATCGCTTAATAGATTAAGTAATAACTTCAATGTGATATTTGATAATTAATGTTTTGGTATACTTTCAGAGTAATGGAAGCGATTCCTGCAGTTGTGTAACAATTGGAGAAGACTGCGTATCGGAAAGGGTCCGTTTCGACGACAATGTTAGTTTTATTACACCTCTAAACTTTGAATCCAGTTTAGCTGAAAAGTCTAGCATAGACAGTAGCAGTAGTTTCAAACGTACCAACAAGCCGCCTTTAAATCGTAGCGATAAAGCATACGATACCTTAAGTAACGACAGCATTTACGTAGACATCACATTGCCATATTGCGACGAAAAACCTAGGAAAACCATGTCAACTGCCGCCACATTAAGAAGTATTTTCTTTCACTCCACTCTGAGTGACAGCAAACCAACAAAAGGTTTTGAAGATAGAGTTATTATCGAAGTATCGAATGAAACTCTCGATAAGCAACTCACACCTTCCGAGAATAAACCAGTTGATACTACAAATACTTCAAACATTCTTACAACGAAACCGGTCTCGTTGAACTGTGACAGTTCAACTCTATTATAGTTTTAATGCAAATTTATTGTGCGTTTTATTTTATCGTAAAGACTGATGTGTATAACCCACAAATAGCTTATTAATAAATGTTTAAGATCAACGATCAATCTATCTACGTTGCGAATGTTGTGCATTACTCTGAGGTGCAAGCAACTTATTGTTTTAATTATAAATTTCATATGCTTATGACAATTTTTTAATTACGACGTAAGGATTTTAAAATTACTGATCATAATAAGATTTTTATTATGTATCAAATTTTTTAAAAAGCACACTTCAAGTTTTGCATGACATCACAGGTAGAAACGTTTATTATAATAATTTATAAAGAATGAAATATAGAATACGTTTTTTTTGCGTTCTTTTCTATTTCATATAGCGCTTTTTATGATGACTATATAAAATGAGATAAAGTAACCGAAATTATAGTTTTATTTTGTATATTATTATGAAGTTTGGATTTTTTTAAACTACCATTTTGTTTCGTGTACCTATTGCTAATAAGCAAGTGTATTATATGTTAATTTCAGAGTTTGAAATTTATTTCTAATGAAATCTTTATGTAATATAAATTATATAAGTATGTCGTCAAATCTGCATTTTATTTATTCCTGGAAAACGCAACTTCGAATGAGCCAATGTTTCCCACATCATAAAATTTTAAGTGTGCTTCTATTCAAAGTGCGATTATTTAAGATAAAAAGTTTTATTAGAACTAGAAAAGTACACTCCAATTTAATTTTATTCTTTCAAAATACGCACTAACGATGTAATTTATGTAACTTTTGAATATCGTAAAATCAAAATCGTAAATTTCTGCGAGTATTAGCTACAATTTTAAAAACTTCCGTAGTTAATTTAATTTTTTAATAAACAGGTTTTTCCAGAAAATGTTCTAGATATTTAAATATTTTGTCTAAATTTTATGCTCGGCAGCACAGAAAGGCTGTTAATTTATTATATAGTCCACCATTTCTGCGAAGGAATGGGTTTTGCCTGTTTTAAAACAACATCCGCTGGTTGAGCCACGATGTGTATCAGTGAATCAAATTTGTTTGTAAGCAGACGATTCACTGTATCGAAAACTGTAAGATGGTTTTTTATTGTTCGGGTAGACTTAACGTTTTGTTTTTATCTGTTTATTTTATTTTATCGTTTGATGCTATTTACTCTCACGATTAACAACTTCTTTTAATGGAGATTTTGTTAATTTCTACTGCCATTGCAAAGTTGTCTTTTCAGCACTCATTAGATTTCCTAGCTCATCGGAGCGACCATAGTAGTTCGATTCATGAATTTTGGAACGGAAATATGCTTCTTGTGATTTATTACCAAGTAACTTTTGGTCTTTTATTTACTATTGATTGATATAAAAAATACAAAAATGTATTAGTTTTGTATTCTATATTGTTCTTATACATTTGGATTCTAGGGTGCACCATTTTTAAGTTATCAGGAAAAAACCGTGAAAATGCAGAAAGCCGTTCTTTTGCAGAAGAGTGGAGAAACAATGGAATGAAAGAACAAAAACATTTATTTGTTTCGTTGAATTTACCATAATATCAAAAGATTTACATATTCTATACTACATTGTTCGAACAATACGAAAATGAGATCGGAGGTCAGTGTTTCAACAAAACAAGGTCTTGATGATAGGCAACCAATCGTACAATTATTGTCGATGTGGGAACCCTCGATGTGTAGTAAACTGCAACTAATTTACCCGGTAACCTTCAACTAAATTGAAAGATGTCGTCATTCCTATAAAGAGGTAAAAAAAAAGCAGACGATTTTGAAAATGACACTTCTAATGGCGCTAAGAAATCAATAATGTTCAAACAAACACACCGATCACATTAAACGTTCTCGTAACATTTTAAAGCAAGAGATGCGATAATAACGCCGACCGGATAAATATGGAGGTAAATTTGCACACTAATTTAAATGTTTTGTTTTAAATTAATCAACTATTAAATTGAAATTGACGTTTGTTTGTGTTACTTTTAATTTATTCTTAGAATTCAAATCGCCCTGCACAGAACGAGTCCGTTCAGGTGGTTGTACGATGTCGTCCCATGAGCAAAAAAGAAACAGATGGTGGTTGCACAACGGTGGTAAATGTATTTCCTTCCAGGGGTGTCATTGACGTGCAAAATCCACATTCAAGAACCGAAAATGAGAAAACTAAAATGTTTACGTTTGATGCCGTTTACGACTCCAAGTAAGCACTATCTTTTTATTACGCTGTTTGTTAAAACTTGACGTTTTTAGTTCCACCCAGCAAAGTATCTACGATGAGACCGTGAGACCTTTGGTTGCATCGGTTTTGGAGGGATACAATGGGTGCGTTTTTGCTTATGGCCAGACCGGAACGGGTAAAACTTTTACCATGGAAGGCATCGCTGGCGATAAAGAACAACAAGGTATCATTCCAAGGGCTTTCGAACAAATTTGGGCGCACATTAATCGAACAACTGGTGTGGAATTTCTCGTTTATGCGCGTTACCTTGAAATTTATATGGAAGAAATTCGGTAAGTCAATAATTTTTTTTAATAATTTGCACCTTGCTTATGATGTAAGTAATTGGTAATTTTCAAACAGATAAGATAATTTTTATTGTATTTGCTTATCGATACTTGACAATAAATAATCTTGATTGATCTTCAACTTTTTAAAAGCTTCCCGGAACATACAAAACCTTTTCAGGTTTTTATTTGGCTCGTAGCACAATGTAAATTTCCCAGCACTTACAACATTAAAATTTAAATATAATTTAGTCCCAAATTTCAGACGAAATTAACTTCCTTATTTGGCTTTTCATAGAAATAGTCTTAGTATTACAAGGATAACCTGTCTATTTTTGCTTCCTGTTAATTGATTTCTATTGCCAATTTAAGGCAAACTACAAAATCTTGAATTCTAAATGAAAATTACTAAAGTTGCTCTCACGAAAAATGAGGCTGACGTCAGAACCATCTGAATGAAGTATCGACAAATTACTTTTTAAATTAATAATTTGTACCATAGGTGCAACAAAGACAGACTGAAATTAATGTGTCTTAAGTATGTGAATTTAAAATACTTGTACGTCAAAAATAATATGATACTAAACGCATGCGATAGAAAAAGATAGCTACAATAGTTCTTAGCGTGCATAATAATTATAATGAAAGTAGTTTTTATAGTGACTAATCTATAATTGTGACAACTGACAAGTACACAAGTTTGGTTATATTTTGTATAATATACAAGTACAACCAAAAATTTAAATACAAATATATTAAAAAATATAAAATATAGAAAATATAACCAAACTTGTCACAATTACAGAACCAGACATCAGTCAAAATTCGTGATGGAGTGAGCTAATCAAATGGAGGTACTTAGAAAGTATTTTTCTTTTCTTTACTAACTGCCAAGAAATTCTATAAGAACTTCATCTTCTTCTCTCAAGGAGTGTTATATAACACAATGAAAGATTCGGCTTTGATATAACTCAAACGCTGTACTGGTCTCCACTCAAATTTGTTGCCAATTTTATTTTTTTATGTACCTTGCACACGTCTTTCATTTCAGCAAACAGGAAAAATCATAAATTATTTCTTGGATCGTATCTGTCACGATCATCGGTATTTTTTTGGAAGAGATGCGAATAAGTTGCTTCCAATTGTATGGTGCTCAATTTTCACGTTTGACATATTGACTACGATACACATTCTTTTAAACCGGAATAGCTTCCGTTGTCTAAATTGCCCAAAAAGGAAAAACGATACGAAGTTGACGAATTAATAAGGGAACATGGTCATGAAGTGTTACGACTACCACCTTACCACTGCGATTTTAATGCAATCGAATTAGTGTGCTTTCATTGCAAAGATTATTACAATAAACATATAGGTCGGGACAGTTACGGGAATGACAAAGTAATAACAAAGTGAGAAGAGACAGTGGAGGAATGTTCACAAGAAGTCTAGAGAAATTGTGTTTGTCATACCAAAAAAATTAATTGAATGATGATAGCGATTCCGACACTGATGTAGAAAGTGATTAAAGAGCAAAACTGGGGTGCCATTCTATCTTTGCTTCTTTCTGCATTTGATCTTTCTTCTTCTTCTTCGTCGTCGTCCGAATTCTAACGTCGTGACCTGTTTCTCAAGGATTGTGAAGTGGCTTTCTTGGCAAAGTACCTCGGTGGTTTGCCACTGCCTTCCGAGGGAAGATGGTCTGAATTTATTATTCCACCCGGGATCGAACAGGGCTTCTCGGCTTAGCAGTCGACGCACTTAAGCGTCAAGCCATAACCACCGTCTCTTCGAAGGCGGAATTTGATCTTGACCTTTGTTATATTAGTTTATTTAACTTTTTTTTCATCAATAAATAATTTTAAGTTCTAACGTAATGATTGTGTTAAAAATTGCAATATTATCTATTGCAATAGCTTGTATAATGAACAAAAATAGTTTAATAAACATATATACTTCTCAGCCTTTATTACATTATTTTGGAAACTACATGTTTCAAGCAATGAATATCTTTAGGAAAAACAAATCTACGACTAAACCCTTGTCACACGAACAAAATGTTCATTATTATTTTTATCAAAATGTTAATAAAATTTTTTACCGTGTGACAAGGACTTTAAAATTATTGCATATTGACAGTCATTTGAATTTTTTGTTTTTATATAATGATTTAAATTTATTATATCGAACACTTATTTGACTTACAATTTTCATCTTATTTCATACGCATATCGAAAATTGCGTCAGCTTCTTTTTTCGTGATGACAACTATATTATGGATTTTGTTTCCAATGGAGAAATTTATGCTGTTGGTTTCGATTGACTAAGAAAACCTTTCATTGATTACAATTGCAAAGTTTTTAAATTAAATAATTTTTAGAAAACAGAAACTGTTGCAAGTTATAAATTTCTATTTCTTACAAAAAAAAAACTATAAAAAAATTAAGGCCAATAATTATTAAATAATTTAATTGGTTATTGTGTCACTTTCTATTTCAAAATCATACAGAGAAATCTTACACACAATTAAAATTGCATTACTTCATTTTTCAACAATTAAAGTGACACTAAAATTTGTCACGCTTAGGGAGGTAAATAATTTTCTTATTATATTGAATCTTAAATTATTTTGCATATGCTGGATTTGAATAGTTTGTATTTACATAATATATGAAAGAAAAAAAATAAGGGTACCAACGTGCAAAATCCATTTAATCAAATTCTGCTATCTCTTTGAAAAATATGTGGGTAGAAAATGGTTTCCTGAGCTGTATTTTTAAAGTAACATTCCATATTTCTATAACAATTTTGTTGAAAATTGTACTGCCTTGCAAGTCCTGTTGTGAAATAACAGCTCAATAGAGCGTACGGATAACAATATCATATACGTAACATACGATTAGATTAAAAACAAACAAATAAACTGACATAAAAAAAACAAATTAATGTATGTATTTCTCAGGTAGTAATCTTTTTTTATTTATAGCTTAACCTTGCAAAAAAGTTCCATGATTTGCCATGATTTTAGCTTTAAAAAAAAGTCAAAAACATTTTGGTAATCTCTCCGTTGCATGAATTACTTTTTTTTATTTTAAACTGTCAGGGGCATGAGCCACCTAATACTTTGTAGGCTAAAACTAGTCTGCGTGTACATTTAACACATCTAACAATGTATTTGTTTTCAGTGATTTGTTAAAAAGCAAAACCACCAAAACTCTAGAATTACGAGAAATGGCTGGAAAAGGAGTCTACGTCACGCATCTGCATTCACAAACTTGCCAAAGTGCAAGTGATATGATGAAGGCTATGCGGATAGGAAACAAAAATCGAACAACCGGCGTTACCAATATGAACGAGCACAGTTCACGCTCGCATGCAATTTTCCAAATAGCAATTGAAATGGCAGAAGGACCGTCCAAGTCTGTTAAAGTTGGCAAATTAAATCTAATCGATTTAGCCGGTAGCGAAAGACAATCAAAAACTGGAGCAGTGGGCGACAGATTGAAAGAAGCAAGCAAAATAAATAAAGCGCTATCTTCGTTAGGTAAATTATATTTTTGCACATTGTAGAACTTAATTTAGGATATTTTAATTATTTAATTATAAAATTTGGTAATAGATGGCGCTGGTAGTTAGTGTTATTCAGCAAGTTTTTATGTAATGTGATGATAAGCCAAAAAAAATAAAAATTTGGTAAGATCATACTTCACAGGATCATTTCTGTAGTATATCTTCACATACTCAGTATTCAATTATTGAGTAGTAGTAACCATGATGAGGAGTTGCAACTCTGCATTCTGAGCGTGAGGCGGGTCAAGGGTGATCAATTCTGATTGCCCGAGATCAACGATGATCGTTCGCATTTTTGTTTGACAAAAGTGTCCGAATGTGGAGTATTCTGAGTGGTTTTTTATATAAATTAAAAAAAAATACCTTTGAAAAATATCCCTTAAAATTTTGGCCTCTTTCCCATATTTGAAAATGACACTGTGATTTTGACTGCTCTGCATTGCCTCAAATTACTAACGGTTAAAACATTTTGAAGAAACTGGATTATTTTAGGTAACGTAATTTATGCCCTGGCTGAAAATTCACCACACATTCCATACAGAGATTCGAAATTAACCAGGCTGCTGCAAGATTCTTTGGGTGGAAATAGTAAAACAATAATGATAGCCAACATTGGTCCTGCGAGTATGAATTATGAAGAAACTATAATAACATTGCGCTATTCCTACCGTGCCAAATCGATTAAAAATCAACCCATCAAAAATGAGGATATTAAGGACGCTAAACTTTCTGAATTGCAACGCGAAATCGAGAGACTCAAAGAATTAATTGCAGCCAAAGCCGACGGTAAAAGTTTCACCAATGGGCTTAGCTCCGACACGACAGATGATGCAAGTTCATCTGACACCGACGACGAAGATGAAAAACTGAGATTAAAAAAATTGGAAGAAGGAAAAATGGAGGTGGACGAATTGGGCAAAAAATTGAGAACGCTCGAAAAACAAATGGTTCACGGAGGCAAGAATATTGTCGATAGTGTGAATGAAAACGAAATAAAATTGGAACTGCAGCGGTCGGAAATTGCGGCTAGGAAGGTAAAATTTAACTTTTTACCTAAATTTTAATTTTACTTACTAATTTACAGAAAAGAGAAATTGAAATGCAGCAACAAATCGAGTTGGAGTATGAAACCTGTGCAGAACTTAAGCAGGTTTTTGCCAATCTTCAGCAGCAAGTGGAATATAAAAGGGAGAAGTTGAAGCGGGTTTTTACAAAATTGCAATCTTTGCGGCAGGAAATTAAAGATAGTCATGAAGATTATATTAGGGACCGACAAGATTTGGTGGATTCAAATGACGACGCAAATTTGTAATAATAAATTTTTTGTTTCAGTTTGAACAAAAAATCAATTATGATTATGTTATAGGCAACTAAGAAAATCGCTAATGATTTTGGAAAATTTTGTTCCACCTGAAGAAAGATCACGTTTGATCAGTCTGCTGAAGTTCGATGAAAATAGAGATAACTGGTATCTGGCGAAAGAATCTTCCTTACCTAAACCAATGATGGAGAGACCATTGGCACGGAATTATAGACGCCCAATCACCGAATACACAATAAGTAAATCATCGGAAAATAATTTTAGATATCGGGTATGTTAAAATTAGGATAAAACAACTTAAAACTTAATGTTTGTATTTTTAGGGCGAAAATGTGTTGGATCTTAAATTGGATATGCCTCTTAGAACAACACAAGATTACGTTAGGCCTATAGTTTGTCCGCAAGTTAAGGCAGTGGTCAAAAATTTAATCAGGGATGATACCGAGAATAGTCGAATAGTTATCAAACTTTCACCACATGGTTTTTCCACTCGGGGTATTTCTAAAAACGAATTGGAAGGAAGATACAACAAAGCTGTTCGTACTACAGTTGAAGTTTATAATAGGTAACATTTTTATTGCAAAAATTCATTGGTAAAATAGTTTAGATTCTTATTTTCTACAAATAAGTCTAAACTTCAGGAATGTTTAACTTGGCCGACAGGGCTGCGCCACTTGAGATATGACGTGCAGCCCCGATTGTCGTCCGAAGCGCTATAAAAGACTGACGGACGTAACATTCTATTTTTCAAAACAAATTTTAAATATATCATGAAGTTTTACTTTTTTTAATTTAATTAATAGAATGAAATTAATTACGATTGCAAATATTCGGGCGCATTTAAACAATTAAATTTTGAGTTACACCACCATTTTTTCAAACTGGGACTCTTTGGACTTAATAATTTAAACCATCAATAAAACGGATTATTTTTCATGAATGTAATTTTTAACCTTCTTACACTGAAAAATTACACAAAAGGGATTACCCAGGTACTTTAGCAAGTACCTACCTGATGGTTAATTTGTGTTCAATGTATTATGTAAACCCTAATATGCTACCTGAATTCTCCAAAAGGAACAAAAACTGGGTTTTCCAAATTATCTTTCCTATTAATAGTGTCCAATCATCAATTTTAACTGAAATTATTTTTAGATCTAGAAAAGTTTCTAAAACATGAAAGCTTTAATAATTTACAAATTAAATTAATTGATTATTTTCATAACTTATGGGTTTCACAATTTCCAAATTGACATTGGTAATGGACAATAGTTTTTACTGAATCTTTGTCGATACTTATGTTTTGGTTGATTTTTGTGTTTTTAGTCTCATTTTGTCGTTTTCGAATTTCACATTCTATCGAACGGTAGAATTTAGTAGATGTTTCTGCCAAAAATTCTTGTCACTTTACAACATGAAATTCTAGAATAATGAGGGTAAAAAACTGAAAATTATTGGAATTGGTTTGTTTAGAAACTGTGTTTTTACAATAGAATTTTTACTTTTACAGACCTAAGACAACTCGACAAATTCCAAAGTCCGCAAAGCCTGCCTACTAAAGTAACCTTATATTTTGCCATAAATATAAGTTCCAATATAAGTAGCCTTAATATATAGCCAAGGGAAAATAATTTATTAAACCATATAATCTATTTTTTAAATGCTACTAACTCGGATATGTTTTTAGTATTTTTGTTTTGTTAATTTTAAGTTTCGAAACCTGATTGTTCAGTTATGCATTTTGAATTCCGACTTACTTTATATTTTGTATTTTTATTGCAAATGAAAGAAGGGGAAATTTGCACAAGGGCAACTAACTATCCAATGATAAACTAGTCGGATTAATGTTATTATGTGATATTTTTGTTGATGTTTGTTTTTTAAACTTTTTCTGTGATTTTTATAAGTATTTTTTATGTGTTCTAAGTTAAAAGTTTAGGTCAAATTTATAATAATTCAATTGCGATCGACACCAGTTGGTATTTTTATGGAAATAATAAAGTTAATGTTTCAAATTTATAACTTCTATGTTTTTTTCAGCAAGAGCTGTTTGATCACCCACATCAAACCATCCGCTATTCCTAAATTCCTTACATATCCCCGTGCCAATAATTGCTTTTCTGATGTAGAAGAAGAGCTGGAACGAATTTTTAGTGGGCTTTACAGTTTTAAGTGTTTTTAATTTTATTCTATTTTAGTTTTATATTGTCGAAGGTTGAGAGTACAGAATACATTTACTTTATATTTTTAGTGTTTTTGCTGTAATATTTTAATTAAGTTATTTGAAATTTATAATTTGAATTTTGGCACCAAAAAAATGACAACATGCGGCTGAGTTCCAAACTAAAATTTTCTATTGGTCTTGTTCAATCTGAAAATTTCATTTCATCAAAGACTTTCAAGCAGGCACCACCAAATTTAAGGTAAGGTTTTATTTCTGTTTTTATCTTGTAATTTAAAACTCAAAAATTGTGAGTTTTTTTAATTTTCATGTGAAAAGAAAATTTAAACATTGGTTTTCAAATTTATTTTAACGGAAAAATTCTTTGGGACGTAGTTTTATATTATTAATTGAGTTTATTTACAATTTTTATTTTCGGAGTTGAATTATTTTGAAACTAAAAATTTGTAGGTAATTTATTTTTAAATTTTTGAAAGTAAATTTTGTTTATTTTAAGTTATTGGGCCGGTCCCGACGGTACTGCAATGCCAGGTCAACCCGTGATAGAGGTGGAGCAAGCCCCTAACCCCTATCCATTTCCAAAAATAAGTTTAATATACTGGACCCGCATGCGGGTCGTATCAGATATTAAGCTGATAAGAACAGATACTACACTTTGATCTTAGCCATAGGCCGAGAAGCGATAAATTTTTAGTGTCGCGGACCTCTTTTCTGCACCGTTCGCGAAGATTTGATATGCGACGTGCCTAGGTAACGCCATCTGTCAAATTCATGAACTTCGTTATTTTCCATCTGTGATTTGTTATTCATGAAATGTGTGGTTATGTTTAAAAATTTGCCGGAAATGGCGGTTTTTCCAGGTTTTTCAAAGAAAATTTAGTGGAGTTGTAAAAATAACCGAAAACATGTGGAGCGGCTACCAAAGTGTAAAACAACGAGGTATTGACTGTTAAAAAGTAAATTTATTAAGATTATTTGAAATTAAGTTAAAACTCTTTATTAAAACCTTTTCTTTTGATTCAGGGATTGAATTTTTAAAAGAAAGACATTTTAATGTACATGTGCCTAACAAAAATAAACATTAATTCAATGAATTTCATAGACCATGAGTTGTGCAATAAACAATAAACCCGAAAGAAATAATGACCTACTGCAGCGTTTACATCTGATCTTCTAGATCGTATCGAAACATATCGACTGAAGTTGAAATCTATATGTATGACAGATGGTTTTCATCGTTTACATTAGCAACAGACTGTCCGATATAAAAGTCATGGAATAAGTGTCAGATCTAAACATACCTTAACATTACTGATCAATCCTGCGGAATGTCTTTTGGTAACTTTGGGATAAGTAAACAAAATAGCATTTGTGTATTTCATTTGTTTTTTTTTGCAAAAATATTACTTAAAACCAATGGAGACTCATGGATAGAACTTCTTACTGCATTACCAGGTGCTTAACTTCACTCGAAATCATCTACTTTTTAGCAATTCGACACAATTAAATCACAATAAAAAATAAGATATATTTAAAAATTTAACAATGTTGGGTTAAATTAATTATCATTCTGCAACACTTTTTTAGTAATTTGCGACAGTTACAAAAAAAGGCAAGGATCTCACAATTCTCTTAAGGATATTTTCAATATATTTTTTATCGATATTTCCAAAGGATTTCATCAAAACAAGTCTTAAAAATATTGAACAATATTACAATCAGGATATCGCTGTAAATGACCTAGGAAATTAATTAATGCAATTTAAGGAAATATGTAAATCTAGCAACATTGTTCAAAATCCTGAAATATATACTTCCTAAATATACTTCGAACATATTATTGTCAATACTAATAATTTAACGTGTCAGGTGAACGATCATTTTCCACTTTCAAAGGGGTAAAATCATTCTCTCTGAACAGCTCTGAACCAAGATAATTGAAAATGAGGTATGAGAAAACATAGATTATAATGAAATTATTAACCAATTTGTGGAAATAAATATGCACAGAAGAAAATTTTAAATATATTAATTTAATACGCTTTAGGCTATAGTAGGATGTTGGTTTTGCATTTTTTTTCTCTATTAGATCGTTTTTATTAGTATTTTATTATTTGTGTTCTGTTTAGTTTCATTATTTTATTTATTTTGTATTATATCTAGTTTAGCGTAGCGTAGCTTGAGTGATTACGGAGCATCTTATGCCCGTACTTATAGTCGATGCTTGGCTGAAGCAAAACTTGAGCACGACTTAAGTACAAAATTGTTTATTTTGATTGGTTGATTTCGTGCTTGAGTCAGACTCAAGTCCGAGATCGAGCGAAGCATCGACTATAAGTACGGGCATTAATCTCCTTCATAGGAATTGGAATTTTTGACATTGAACCAAGAAGGCTATTTAATATGCTGGCAAGTTGGAATTTGCCCGTCTGGGTGGAAAAAATACGTTGCAGCACATTTGTTGTGTGATTGGGTCCAGGGATGTTAGCAGTTGAATGCGGTGTCTATGACTGCTAAGTCTGAGAGCTCGGCTGCCACCGGTATCCCAATCAAGTTCTTTTTCTGGGGTCCGTACAGGTATTCGTTGGCCGCCTCTTGTGGTAGGTACAGTGTTTTCTTATATTCAGCTTTGAAGATTGCGTCTAGCTTCTTCCAGTCCTCCTTCCTATACTGTGCCATTCAACGTCTTCATCGCATCTATCCGTTGCCATGGGGATAGCTTAGAGTTTAGTATACTTAGGCTCAGCTCAGTAAATTCACCCATTCCGGCTGTTGATCTTATTGGGGAGAATCCGATGGGCTTCCCCAAAAACTTTTCCTCATCATAGCAGTCCATTGATGTTACCTCTTCATCGCCGATTTGGTATGTGGTTACCTTTGGCTTACCTCCTGATATGCACAGTGTTTTGAATTTGCTGATATTCAATCGGAGGTTTATTTGTTGCAGATGTTGTTGGAGCTCTTCGACATTTTGCTCTAGTTTGCCTGCTGTACTGGCTATTAATGTAATGTCGTCTGCGTACGCAATTATCTTGTGGTCTTGCTGGTTGTTCTGCACTTCCTGAAGGGCTTTGTTTATTGCGAGAATAAACAGCCGCCCCAATATAGGGCAACCTTGCTTTATTGCCGCAGATTTGATAGTGGATGTGTTCCCTTTCATTACATCTTCTATTACCTCGCGGAATGATTGGCCGGTGTGGTATTCTTTTAATGCGTTAGTTATTGCATCATGTAACACTGACTGGAAGGCCGATGACAAGTCCAGCATCATTACGTGCGCATCCCGTTTTCTCGATTTGGCCTCGTTGATGATTGTTTGCCGGATGCAGGATCGAGTTTTGTATTTTCCAAAAATTTATGATGATAAACTAGATATAATATTTGTAATTTGTGGGTTAGCTACATCGTACTTAGTATCGATGTTGTACAAATATTTTTAAATAAATAGCTATACCGCTTCAAATTCTCTTGGATATTTAAAGTTAAAGCAATGAAAAATTTTAAAACAACAGTCTAATGCTTTTAAAAAAGAACCAAATTTGTGTAATATACCTTGAGTCCAAACGTAGTATTCACATTTCTTTCTTCTCTTGGCTATACTTTCTTGCAACTCTCCAATTGTTGTTATTTTAAGAATTTGACTGGACTGCGAGTCAATTATATTGGGTTTCCAGACCTTTATCTGGTTTTTGTAATCTAACTGTTGGTTTGATAATCCCGTGCAGTAAATTGATTATTTTCAAGTTTTTATGATCTGAAAATATGCAGGTTACTTACACAACACAGAAAAAAACAATTAAATTGATATAAACTAACTCTCAGAAGTAGACTCTTTCAATTCTTTTAATTCCTCTACACTCTTCCGATCCATTAATTCTCGGTCAAATAATTGGATGACTGCCTTTTTAAACTTATCCCAATGAAAAAATACTGTATTTACATTTTCGGGAAACATACATCCAAAATCAATATCAATCTACAAATAATAAAGTTACGACTTCCCAAATAACATACTACACACAAAATAATAATTAAAAGATACTCACTAAAACCGAACTTCTAGGGTGTTTAAATAATGGCCACTCCTCGATCAGGTCTAAAAAGTTCAATCGAACACATTGACGATTTCGAAATTGAACTGTCAACTTCCACTTTTCTAATATCTCATTCAAATTCTGTTCATCAATATTACTATTGTGTTATATCTATTTTAGCGTAGCGTAGCTTGAGTGATTACGGAACATGTTGGAATTTTTTACATTGAGCCAAGAAGGCTATTTAATACGCTGGCAAGTTGGAATTTGCCCGTCTGGGTGGAAAAAATACGCTGCAGCACTAGGACTGGTGTCTAACGTGTAATTGATCGTCGTTTTGGTGTGTGGCCTTGAAGTCGATCGAAGAAGGTGGATTTGCCTGTGTTGGTTTGGAGGTCCAATTTCGGTGTTGATTGGGTGGGTGGTAATTTAGGTCGTAAACGGTCGCAATGTCCGATTCTCTCTTGAACCGTGTTGCAGCGGCTTCTAAGCGGGGTCCTCTTTCGGCCGTTCATGAAGCAAATAGTCTTCGGTGTTGTAATTGCCCAGGGTGTTGGGTAGGGGGTTTTCGGCATCGGCAGTATGGTCGTTGAGTTTTTCTGCAGCTTTTCTATTGGTATCGTCTATGAGGGGAAGCTTCATGTCATCATGTAGTTGCCTGTTGGTGATGAACCAGGGAGCATACAATGCCGTTTGGAGGCAAACGTTCTGGATTGTTTGGATGCTCTTTCGCTTATTGGACTTGGAGTAAGCCCACGCCGGGACTGCATACGTTAAGGTTGGTCGGACTATTGTTTTGTAGATACGCAGCTCGAGGTCCGGTCCGAACTTGCTTTTTTGTCCTATGAGTGGGGCCAGAACTGCTGTGAGGGCTTTGGCTTGAGTTTTGAGGTTGGTTAAATGATTCGACCTATGAGTCGGGCGTCATATCTATTTTATGTTGAAAAAATGATATAATAACTATAATGTATTTATTTTAAACGACCCAATTAACTCAATTTACAATACAATCGTACTCCTGAATTACAACTGTCACAATCTAATGCCCGTAATTATAGTCGATGCTTCGCTCGATCTCGGACTTGAGTCTGACTCAAGCACGAAATCAACCAATCAAAATAAACAATTTTGTACTTAAGTCGTGCTCAAGTTTTGCTTCAGCCAAGCATCGACTATAAGTACGGGCATAAGCTACTCAATTTTTTATTTATAATAATCATATTCTATATACAGGACGATTCCAAAATACCATAATAACTAAATGTTGGTTTTGGACAGTACCTACTACATATTAATGTAGTTTATCGGAAAACATAGACAAAGCGATCCTTTCCGAATATGTTCTCGGGTGACAAAACGAGGCATTCTCTGGTCACTTAACAAATCGACTAGTAATGTAAAATCGACTAGTAATGTGTTTTCATTACTGGTCGATTCTGTCACTTCTGCATGTCATGTCAGTTTTATTATAAAATGCTATTAAACAAAGTTTGACCCGTGTGAGGTTCGAACTCACAATCTTCAAATGATATAATGAGTAACTCGTTTCGCCACGGAGGGTTGTTCTAATTAAATTCTTTTAATTTGTCTTATCTGTTGCTGGTAATATAATGTCGTTCCGCCAATTTTATAATTTTTAAATGATATTTTGTTCTAATTAATTTAATAAATATATAAAAATTGAAAATAAAAATTTTATTGTCAATTTAATAAACAAAAATTACTAGCGATTTGCACAAAAAGTATGCAACTCGAATAATTTTATTTACAAAACAAATTACATTTATTCTAGAAGAGAAAATAATGTGTTCAGCATAGTTTACAATAAGTGAAAATTTCCAATAATTTATTATTTTGCAGTCGAGACCTAAATATAAATAAAAATGCAACTAATTGTTTAAGATATTTTTTTTGACTTTAGCACACTTGAATAACAATCTGATTATAAAATATCATATCCTGGTTACAAATTGAACTTGAATAAGATTTTTTGCGTGCGATCGATCTGAAATTTTGCATATGTGTTCTCAGCGAAAATTCACGGGGGTTGGGGACTCGCTAGGGGGGGCATTTTTTGCTCCGTTTTTCGATATCTTGCGCCGTTCTCGAGTTATTCACATTTCAAAATATGTCAAATCAAATCACATTTATTGGTGCCTTAAATATTAATATTTTACACATTTAATAGTCTTATATTGTTATCCGCGCGCGATCGATCTGAAATTTTGCATATGTGTTCTCAGCGAAAATTCACGGGGGTTGGGGACTCGCTAGGGGGGGCATTTTTTGCTCCGTTTTTCGATATCTTGCGCCGTTCTCGAGTTATTCACATTTCAAAATATGTCAAATCAAATCACATTTATTGGTGCCTTAAATATTAATATTTTACACATTTAATAGTCTTATATTGTTATCCGCGCGCGATCGATCTGAAATTTTGCATATGTGTTCTCAGCGAAAATTCACGGGGGTTGGGGACTCGCTAGGGGGGGCATTTTTTGCTCCGTTTTTCGATATCTTGCGCCGTTTTCGAGTTATTCACATTTCAAGATATGTCAAATCAAATCACATTTATTGGTGCCTTAAATATTAATATTTTACACATTTAATAGTCTTATATTGTTATCCGCGCGCGATCGATCTGAAATTTTGCATATGTGTTCTCAGCGAAAATTCACGGGGGTTGGGGACTCGCTAGGGGGGGCATTTTTTGCTCCGTTTTTCGATATCTTGCGCCGTTCTCGAGTTATTCACATTTCAAAATATGTCAAATCAAATCACATTTATTGGTGCCTTAAATATTAATATTTTACACATTTAATAGTCTTATATTGTTATCCGCGCGCGATCGATCTGAAATTTTGCATATGTGTTCTCAGCGAAAATTCACGGGGGTTGGGGACTCGCTAGGGGGGGCATTTTTTGCTCCGTTTTTCGATATCTTGCGCCGTTTTCGAGTTATTCACATTTCAAGATATGTCAAATCAAATCACATTTATTGGTGCCTTAAATATTAATATTTTACACATTTAATAGTCTTATATTGTTATCCGCGCGCGATCGATCTGAAATTTTGCATATGTGTTCTCAGCGAAAATTCACGGGGGTTGGGGACTCGCTAGGGGGGGCATTTTTTGCTCCGTTTTTCGATATCTTGCGCCGTTCTCGAGTTATTCACATTTCAAGATATGTCAAATCAAATCACATTTATTGGTGCCTTAAATATTAATATTTTACACATTTAATAGTCTTATATTGTTATCCGCGCGCGATCGATCTGAAATTTTGCATATGTGTTCTCAGCGAAAATTCACGAGGGTTGGGGACCAGCTAGGGGGGGGCATTTTTTGCTCCGTTTTTCGATATCTTGCGCCGTTCTCGAGTTATTCACATTTCAAAATATGTCAAATCAAATCACATTTATTGGTGCCTTAAATATTAATATTTTACACATTTAATAGTCTTATATTGTTATCCGCGCGCGATCGATCTGAAATTTTGCATATGTGTTCTCAGCGAAAATTCACGGGGGTTGGGGACTCGCTAGGGGGGGCATTTTTTGCTCCGTTTTTCGATATCTTGCGCCGTTCTCGAGTTATTCACATTTCAAGATATGTCAAATCAAATCAATCAAATCACATTTATTGGTGCCTTAAATATTAATATTTTACACATTTAATAGTCTTATATTGTTATCCGCGCGCGATCGATCTGAAATTTTGCATATGTGTTCTCAGCGAAAATTCACGGGGGTTGGGGACTCGCTAGGGGGGGCATTTTTTGCTCCGTTTTTCGATATCTTGCGCCGTTCTCGAGTTATTCACATTTCAAAATATGTCAAATCAAATCACATTTATTGGTGCCTTAAATATTAATATTTTACACATTTAATAGTCTTATATTGTTATCCGCGCGCGATCGATCTGAAATTTTGCATATGTGTTCTCAGCGAAAATTCACGGGGGTTGGGGACTCGCTAGGGGGGGCATTTTTTGCTCCGTTTTTCGATATCTTGCGCCGTTTTCGAGTTATTCACATTTCAAGATATGTCAAATCAAATCACATTTATTGGTGCCTTAAATATTAATATTTTACACATTTAATAGTCTTATATTGTTATCCGCGCGCGATCGATCTGAAATTTTGCATATGTGTTCTCAGCGAAAATTCACGAGGGTTGGGGACCAGCTAGGGGGGGGCATTTTTTGCTCCGTTTTTCGATATCTTGCGCCGTTCTCGAGTTATTCACATTTCAAAATATATCAAATCACATTTATTGGTGCCTTAAATATTAATATTTTACACATTTAATAGTCTTATATTGTTATCCGCGCGCGATCGATCTGAAATTTTGCATATGTGTTCTCAGCGAAAATTCACGGGGGTTGGGGACTCGCTAGGGGGGGCATTTTTTGCTCCGTTTTTCGATATCTTGCGCCGTTCTCGAGTTATTCACATTTCAAGATATGTCAAATCAAATCAATCAAATCACATTTATTGGTGCCTTAAATATTAATATTTTACACATTTAATAGTCTTATATTGTTATCCGCGCGCGATCGATCTGAAATTTTGCATATGTGTTCTCAGCGAAAATTCACGGGGGTTGGGGACTCGCTAGGGGGGGCATTTTTTGCTCCGTTTTTCGATATCTTGCGCCGTTCTCGAGTTATTCACATTTCAAAATATGTCAAATCAAATCACATTTATTGGTGCCTTAAATATTAATATTTTACACATTTAATAGTCTTATATTGTTATCCGCGCGCGATCGATCTGAAATTTTGCATATGTGTTCTCAGCGAAAATTCACGGGGGTTGGGGACTCGCTAGGGGGGGCATTTTTTGCTCCGTTTTTCGATATCTTGCGCCGTTTTCGAGTTATTCACATTTCAAGATATGTCAAATCAAATCACATTTATTGGTGCCTTAAATATTAATATTTTACACATTTAATAGTCTTATATTGTTATCCGCGCGCGATCGATCTGAAATTTTGCATATGTGTTCTCAGCGAAAATTCACGAGGGTTGGGGACCAGCTAGGGGGGGGCATTTTTTGCTCCGTTTTTCGATATCTTGCGCCGTTCTCGAGTTATTCACATTTCAAAATATGTCAAATCAAATCACATTTATTGGTGCCTTAAATATTAATATTTTACACATTTAATAGTCTTATATTGTTATCCGCGCGCGATCGATCTGAAATTTTGCATATGTGTTCTCAGCGAAAATTCACGGGGGTTGGGGACTCGCTAGGGGGGGCATTTTTTGCTCCGTTTTTCGATATCTTGCGCCGTTCTCGAGTTATTCACATTTCAAGATATGTCAAATCAAATCAATCAAATCACATTTATTGGTGCGTAAATATTAATATTTTACACATTTAATAGTCTTATATTGTTATCCGCGCGCGATCGATCTGAAATTTTGCATATGTGTTCTCAGCGAAAATTCACGGGGGTTGGGGACTCGCTAGGGGGGGCATTTTTTGCTCCGTTTTTCGATATCTTGCGCCGTTCTCGAGTTATTCACATTTCAAGATATATCAAATCAATCAAATCACATTTATTGGTGCGTAAATATTAATATTTTACACATTTAATAGTCTTATATTGTTATCCGCGCGCGATCGATCTGACATTTTGCATATGTGTTCTCAGCGAAAATTCACGGGGGTTGGGGACTCGCTAGGGGGGGCATTTTTTGCTCCGTTTTTCGATATCTTGCGCCGTTCTCGAGTTATTCACATTTCAAAATATGTCAAATCAAATCACATTTATTGGTGCCTTAAATATTAATATTTTACACATTTAATAGTCTTATATTGTTATCCGCGCGCGATCGATCTGAAATTTTGCATATGTGTTCTCAGCGAAAATTCACGGGGGTTGGGGACTCGCTAGGGGGGGCATTTTTTGCTCCGTTTTTCGATATCTTGCGCCGTTCTCGAGTTATTCACATTTCAAAATATGTCAAATCAAATCACATTTATTGGTGCCTTAAATATTAATATTTTACACATTTAATAGTCTTATATTGTTATCCGCGCGCGATCGATCTGAAATTTTGCATATGTGTTCTCAGCGAAAATTCACGGGGGTTGGGGACTCGCTAGGGGGGGCATTTTTTGCTCCGTTTTTCGATATCTTGCGCCGTTCTCGAGTTATTCACATTTCAAAATATGTCAAATCAAATCACATTTATTGGTGCCTTAAATATTAATATTTTACACATTTAATAGTCTTATATTGTTATCCGCGCGCGATCGATCTGAAATTTTGCATATGTGTTCTCAGCGAAAATTCACGGGGGTTGGGGTCTCGCTAGGGGGGGCATTTTTTGCTCCGTTTTTCGATATCTTGCGCCGTTCTCGAGTTATTCACATTTCAAGATATGTCAAATCAAATCAATCAAATCACATTTATTGGTGCCTTAAATATTAATATTTTACACATTTAATAGTCTTATATTGTTATCCGCGCGCGATCGATCTGAAATTTTGCATATGTGTTCTCAGCGAAAATTCACGGGGGTTGGGGACTCGCTAGGGGGGGCATTTTTTGCTCCGTTTTTCGATATCTTGCGCCGTTCTCGAGTTATTCACATTTCAAGATATATCAAATCAATCAAATCACATTTATTGGTGCGTAAATATTAATATTTTACACATTTAATAGTCTTATATTGTTATCCGCGCGCGATCGATCTGACATTTTGCATATGTGTTCTCAGCGAAAATTCACGGGGGTTGGGGACTCGCTAGGGGGGGCATTTTTTGCTCCGTTTTTCGATATCTTGCGCCGTTCTCGAGTTATTCACATTTCAAAATATGTCAAATCAAATCACATTTATTGGTGCCTTAAATATTAATATTTTACACATTTAATAGTCTTATATTGTTATCCGCGCGCGATCGATCTGAAATTTTGCATATGTGTTCTCAGCGAAAATTCACGGGGGTTGGGGACTCGCTAGGGGGGGCATTTTTTGCTCCGTTTTTCGATATCTTGCGCCGTTCTCGAGTTATTCACATTTCAAAATATGTCAAATCAAATCAATCAAATCACATTTATTGGTGCCTTAAATATTAATATTTTACACATTTAATAGTCTTATATTGTTATCCGCGCGCGATCGATCTGAAATTTTGCATATGTGTTCTCAGCGAAAATTCACGGGGGTTGGGGACTCGCTAGGGGGGGCATTTTTTGCTCCGTTTTTCGATATCTTGCGCCGTTCTCGAGTTATTCACATTTCAAGATATGTCAAATCAAATCAATCAAATCACATTTATTGGTGCCTTAAATATTAATATTTTACACATTTAATAGTCTTATATTGTTATCCGCGCGCGATCGATCTGAAATTTTGCATATGTGTTCTCAGCGAAAATTCACGGGGGTTGGGGACTCGCTAGGGGGGGCATTTTTTGCTCCGTTTTTCGATATCTTGCGCCGTTCTCGAGTTATTCACATTTCAAAATATGTCAAATCAAATCACATTTATTGGTGCCTTAAATATTAATATTTTACACATTTAATAGTCTTATATTGTTATCCGCGCGCGATCGATCTGAAATTTTGCATATGTGTTCTCAGCGAAAATTCACGGGGGTTGGGGACTCGCTAGGGGGGGCATTTTTTGCTCCGTTTTTCGATATCTTGCGCCGTTCTCGAGTTATTCACATTTCAAGATATGTCAAATCAAATCACATTTATTGGTGCCTTAAATATTAATATTTTACACATTTAATAGTCTTATATTGTTATCCGCGCGCGATCGATCTGAAATTTTGCATATGTGTTCTCAGCGAAAATTCACGAGGGTTGGGGACCAGCTAGGAGGGGGCATTTTTTGCTCCGTTTTTCGATATCTTGCGCCGTTCTCGAGTTATTCACATTTCAAAATATGTCAAATCAAATCACATTTATTGGTGCCTTAAATATTAATATTTTACACATTTAATAGTCTTATATTGTTATCCGCGCGCGATCGATCTGAAATTTTGCATATGTGTTCTCAGCGAAAATTCACGGGGGTTGGGGACTCGCTAGGGGGGGCATTTTTTGCTCCGTTTTTCGATATCTTGCGCCGTTCTCGAGTTATTCACATTTCAAAATATGTCAAATCAAATCACATTTATTGGTGCCTTAAATATTAATATTTTACACATTTAATAGTCTTATATTGTTATCCGCGCGCGATCGATCTGAAATTTTGCATATGTGTTCTCAGCGAAAATTCACGGGGGTTGGGGACTCGCTAGGGGGGGCATTTTTTGCTCCGTTTTTCGATATCTTGCGCCGTTCTCGAGTTATTCACATTTCAAGATATGTCAAATCAAATCACATTTATTGGTGCCTTAAATATTAATATTTTACACATTTAATAGTCTTATATTGTTATCCGCGCGCGATCGATCTGAAATTTTGCATATGTGTTCTCAGCGAAAATTCACGAGGGTTGGGGACCAGCTAGGAGGGGGCATTTTTTGCTCCGTTTTTCGATATCTTGCGCCGTTCTCGAGTTATTCACATTTCAAAATATGTCAAATCAAATCACATTTATTGGTGCCTTAAATATTAATATTTTACACATTTAATAGTCTTATATTGTTATCCGCGCGCGATCGATCTGAAATTTTGCATATGTGTTCTCAGCGAAAATTCACGGGGGTTGGGGTCTCGCTAGGGGGGGCATTTTTTGCTCCGTTTTTCGATATCTTGCGCCGTTCTCGAGTTATTCACATTTCAAGATATGTCAAATCAAATCAATCAAATCACATTTATTGGTGCCTTAAATATTAATATTTTACACATTTAATAGTCTTATATTGTTATCCGCGCGCGATCGATCTGAAATTTTGCATATGTGTTCTCAGCGAAAATTCACGGGGGTTGGGGACTCGCTAGGGGGGGCATTTTTTGCTCCGTTTTTCGATATCTTGCGCCGTTCTCGAGTTATTCACATTTCAAGATATATCAAATCAATCAAATCACATTTATTGGTGCGTAAATATTAATATTTTACACATTTAATAGTCTTATATTGTTATCCGCGCGCGATCGATCTGACATTTTGCATATGTGTTCTCAGCGAAAATTCACGGGGGTTGGGGACTCGCTAGGGGGGGCATTTTTTGCTCCGTTTTTCGATATCTTGCGCCGTTCTCGAGTTATTCACATTTCAAAATATGTCAAATCAAATCACATTTATTGGTGCCTTAAATATTAATATTTTACACATTTAATAGTCTTATATTGTTATCCGCGCGCGATCGATCTGAAATTTTGCATATGTGTTCTCAGCGAAAATTCACGGGGGTTGGGGACTCGCTAGGGGGGGCATTTTTTGCTCCGTTTTTCGATATCTTGCGCCGTTCTCGAGTTATTCACATTTCAAAATATGTCAAATCAAATCAATCAAATCACATTTATTGGTGCCTTAAATATTAATATTTTACACATTTAATAGTCTTATATTGTTATCCGCGCGCGATCGATCTGAAATTTTGCATATGTGTTCTCAGCGAAAATTCACGGGGGTTGGGGACTCGCTAGGGGGGGCATTTTTTGCTCCGTTTTTCGATATCTTGCGCCGTTCTCGAGTTATTCACATTTCAAGATATGTCAAATCAAATCAATCAAATCACATTTATTGGTGCCTTAAATATTAATATTTTACACATTTAATAGTCTTATATTGTTATCCGCGCGCGATCGATCTGAAATTTTGCATATGTGTTCTCAGCGAAAATTCACGGGGGTTGGGGACTCGCTAGGGGGGGCATTTTTTGCTCCGTTTTTCGATATCTTGCGCCGTTCTCGAGTTATTCACATTTCAAAATATGTCAAATCAAATCACATTTATTGGTGCCTTAAATATTAATATTTTACACATTTAATAGTCTTATATTGTTATCCGCGCGCGATCGATCTGAAATTTTGCATATGTGTTCTCAGCGAAAATTCACGGGGGTTGGGGACTCGCTAGGGGGGGCATTTTTTGCTCCGTTTTTCGATATCTTGCGCCGTTCTCGAGTTATTCACATTTCAAGATATGTCAAATCAAATCACATTTATTGGTGCCTTAAATATTAATATTTTACACATTTAATAGTCTTATATTGTTATCCGCGCGCGATCGATCTGAAATTTTGCATATGTGTTCTCAGCGAAAATTCACGAGGGTTGGGGACCAGCTAGGAGGGGGCATTTTTTGCTCCGTTTTTCGATATCTTGCGCCGTTCTCGAGTTATTCACATTTCAAAATATGTCAAATCAAATCACATTTATTGGTGCCTTAAATATTAATATTTTACACATTTAATAGTCTTATATTGTTATCCGCGCGCGATCGATCTGAAATTTTGCATATGTGTTCTCAGCGAAAATTCACGGGGGTTGGGGACTCGCTAGGGGGGGCATTTTTTGCTCCGTTTTTCGATATCTTGCGCCGTTCTCGAGTTATTCACATTTCAAAATATGTCAAATCAAATCACATTTATTGGTGCCTTAAATATTAATATTTTACACATTTAATAGTCTTATATTGTTATCCGCGCGCGATCGATCTGAAATTTTGCATATGTGTTCTCAGCGAAAATTCACGGGGGTTGGGGACTCGCTAGGGGGGGCATTTTTTGCTCCGTTTTTCGATATCTTGCGCCGTTCTCGAGTTATTCACATTTCAAGATATGTCAAATCAAATCACATTTATTGGTGCCTTAAATATTAATATTTTACACATTTAATAGTCTTATATTGTTATCCGCGCGCGATCGATCTGAAATTTTGCATATGTGTTCTCAGCGAAAATTCACGAGGGTTGGGGACCAGCTAGGAGGGGGCATTTTTTGCTCCGTTTTTCGATATCTTGCGCCGTTCTCGAGTTATTCACATTTCAAAATATGTCAAATCAAATCACATTTATTGGTGCCTTAAATATTAATATTTTACACATTTAATAGTCTTATATTGTTATCCGCGCGCGATCGATCTGAAATTTTGCATATGTGTTCTCAGCGAAAATTCACGGGGGTTGGGGACTCGCTAGGGGGGGCATTTTTTGCTCCGTTTTTCGATATCTTGCGCCGTTCTCGAGTTATTCACATTTCAAGATATGTCAAATCAAATCAATCAAATCACATTTATTGGTGCCTTAAATATTAATATTTTACACATTTAATAGTCTTATATTGTTATCCGCGCGCGATCGATCTGAAATTTTGCATATGTGTTCTCAGCGAAAATTCACGGGGGTTGGGGACTCGCTAGGGGGGGCATTTTTTGCTCCGTTTTTCGATATCTTGCGCCGTTCTCGAGTTATTCACATTTCAAAATATGTCAAATCAAATCACATTTATTGGTGCCTTAAATATTAATATTTTACACATTTAATAGTCTTATATTGTTATCCGCGCGCGATCGATCTGAAATTTTGCATATGTGTTCTCAGCGAAAATTCACGGGGGTTGGGGACTCGCTAGGGGGGGCATTTTTTGCTCCGTTTTTCGATATCTTGCGCCGTTCTCGAGTTATTCACATTTCAAGATATGTCAAATCAAATCACATTTATTGGTGCCTTAAATATTAATATTTTACACATTTAATAGTCTTATATTGTTATCCGCGCGCGATCGATCTGAAATTTTGCATATGTGTTCTCAGCGAAAATTCACGGGGGTTGGGGACTCGCTAGGGGGGGCATTTTTTGCTCCGTTTTTCGATATCTTGCGCCGTTCTCGAGTTATTCACATTTCAAAATATGTCAAATCAAATCAATCAAATCACATTTATTGGTGCGTAAATATTAATATTTTACACATTTAATAGTCTTATATTGTTATCCGCGCGCGATCGATCTGAAATTTTGCATATGTGTTCTCAGCGAAAATTCACGGGGGTTGGGGACTCGCTAGGGGGGGCATTTTTTGCTCCGTTTTTCGATATCTTGCGCCGTTCTCGAGTTATTCACATTTCAAGATATATCAAATCAATCAAATCACATTTATTGGTGCGTAAATATTAATATTTTACACATTTAATAGTCTTATATTGTTATCCGCGCGCGATCGATCTGACATTTTGCATATGTGTTCTCAGCGAAAATTCACGGGGGTTGGGGACTCGCTAGGGGGGGCATTTTTTGCTCCGTTTTTCGATATCTTGCGCCGTTCTCGAGTTATTCACATTTCAAAATATGTCAAATCAAATCACATTTATTGGTGCCTTAAATATTAATATTTTACACATTTAATAGTCTTATATTGTTATCCGCGCGCGATCGATCTGAAATTTTGCATATGTGTTCTCAGCGAAAATTCACGGGGGTTGGGGACTCGCTAGGGGGGGCATTTTTTGCTCCGTTTTTCGATATCTTGCGCCGTTCTCGAGTTATTCACATTTCAAAATATGTCAAATCAAATCACATTTATTGGTGCCTTAAATATTAATATTTTACACATTTAATAGTCTTATATTGTTATCCGCGCGCGATCGATCTGAAATTTTGCATATGTGTTCTCAGCGAAAATTCACGGGGGTTGGGGACTCGCTAGGGGGGGCATTTTTTGCTCCGTTTTTCGATATCTTGCGCCGTTCTCGAGTTATTCACATTTCAAAATATGTCAAATCAAATCACATTTATTGGTGCCTTAAATATTAATATTTTACACATTTAATAGTCTTATATTGTTATCCGCGCGCGATCGATCTGAAATTTTGCATATGTGTTCTCAGCGAAAATTCACGGGGGTTGGGGTCTCGCTAGGGGGGGCATTTTTTGCTCCGTTTTTCGATATCTTGCGCCGTTCTCGAGTTATTCACATTTCAAGATATGTCAAATCAAATCAATCAAATCACATTTATTGGTGCCTTAAATATTAATATTTTACACATTTAATAGTCTTATATTGTTATCCGCGCGCGATCGATCTGAAATTTTGCATATGTGTTCTCAGCGAAAATTCACGGGGGTTGGGGACTCGCTAGGGGGGGCATTTTTTGCTCCGTTTTTCGATATCTTGCGCCGTTCTCGAGTTATTCACATTTCAAGATATATCAAATCAATCAAATCACATTTATTGGTGCGTAAATATTAATATTTTACACATTTAATAGTCTTATATTGTTATCCGCGCGCGATCGATCTGACATTTTGCATATGTGTTCTCAGCGAAAATTCACGGGGGTTGGGGACTCGCTAGGGGGGGCATTTTTTGCTCCGTTTTTCGATATCTTGCGCCGTTCTCGAGTTATTCACATTTCAAAATATGTCAAATCAAATCACATTTATTGGTGCCTTAAATATTAATATTTTACACATTTAATAGTCTTATATTGTTATCCGCGCGCGATCGATCTGAAATTTTGCATATGTGTTCTCAGCGAAAATTCACGGGGGTTGGGGACTCGCTAGGGGGGGCATTTTTTGCTCCGTTTTTCGATATCTTGCGCCGTTCTCGAGTTATTCACATTTCAAAATATGTCAAATCAAATCAATCAAATCACATTTATTGGTGCCTTAAATATTAATATTTTACACATTTAATAGTCTTATATTGTTATCCGCGCGCGATCGATCTGAAATTTTGCATATGTGTTCTCAGCGAAAATTCACGGGGGTTGGGGACTCGCTAGGGGGGGCATTTTTTGCTCCGTTTTTCGATATCTTGCGCCGTTCTCGAGTTATTCACATTTCAAGATATGTCAAATCAAATCAATCAAATCACATTTATTGGTGCCTTAAATATTAATATTTTACACATTTAATAGTCTTATATTGTTATCCGCGCGCGATCGATCTGAAATTTTGCATATGTGTTCTCAGCGAAAATTCACGGGGGTTGGGGACTCGCTAGGGGGGGCATTTTTTGCTCCGTTTTTCGATATCTTGCGCCGTTCTCGAGTTATTCACATTTCAAGATATATCAAATCAATCAAATCACATTTATTGGTGCGTAAATATTAATATTTTACACATTTAATAGTCTTATATTGTTATCCGCGCGCGATCGATCTGACATTTTGCATATGTGTTCTCAGCGAAAATTCACGGGGGTTGGGGACTCGCTAGGGGGGGCATTTTTTGCTCCGTTTTTCGATATCTTGCGCCGTTCTCGAGTTATTCACATTTCAAAATATGTCAAATCAAATCACATTTATTGGTGCCTTAAATATTAATATTTTACACATTTAATAGTCTTATATTGTTATCCGCGCGCGATCGATCTGAAATTTTGCATATGTGTTCTCAGCGAAAATTCACGGGGGTTGGGGACTCGCTAGGGGGGGCATTTTTTGCTCCGTTTTTCGATATCTTGCGCCGTTCTCGAGTTATTCACATTTCAAAATATGTCAAATCAAATCACATTTATTGGTGCCTTAAATATTAATATTTTACACATTTAATAGTCTTATATTGTTATCCGCGCGCGATCGATCTGAAATTTTGCATATGTGTTCTCAGCGAAAATTCACGGGGGTTGGGGACTCGCTAGGGGGGGCATTTTTTGCTCCGTTTTTCGATATCTTGCGCCGTTCTCGAGTTATTCACATTTCAAAATATGTCAAATCAAATCACATTTATTGGTGCCTTAAATATTAATATTTTACACATTTAATAGTCTTATATTGTTATCCGCGCGCGATCGATCTGAAATTTTGCATATGTGTTCTCAGCGAAAATTCACGGGGGTTGGGGTCTCGCTAGGGGGGGCATTTTTTGCTCCGTTTTTCGATATCTTGCGCCGTTCTCGAGTTATTCACATTTCAAGATATGTCAAATCAAATCAATCAAATCACATTTATTGGTGCCTTAAATATTAATATTTTACACATTTAATAGTCTTATATTGTTATCCGCGCGCGATCGATCTGAAATTTTGCATATGTGTTCTCAGCGAAAATTCACGGGGGTTGGGGACTCGCTAGGGGGGGCATTTTTTGCTCCGTTTTTCGATATCTTGCGCCGTTCTCGAGTTATTCACATTTCAAGATATATCAAATCAATCAAATCACATTTATTGGTGCGTAAATATTAATATTTTACACATTTAATAGTCTTATATTGTTATCCGCGCGCGATCGATCTGACATTTTGCATATGTGTTCTCAGCGAAAATTCACGGGGGTTGGGGACTCGCTAGGGGGGGCATTTTTTGCTCCGTTTTTCGATATCTTGCGCCGTTCTCGAGTTATTCACATTTCAAAATATGTCAAATCAAATCACATTTATTGGTGCCTTAAATATTAATATTTTACACATTTAATAGTCTTATATTGTTATCCGCGCGCGATCGATCTGAAATTTTGCATATGTGTTCTCAGCGAAAATTCACGGGGGTTGGGGACTCGCTAGGGGGGGCATTTTTTGCTCCGTTTTTCGATATCTTGCGCCGTTCTCGAGTTATTCACATTTCAAAATATGTCAAATCAAATCAATCAAATCACATTTATTGGTGCCTTAAATATTAATATTTTACACATTTAATAGTCTTATATTGTTATCCGCGCGCGATCGATCTGAAATTTTGCATATGTGTTCTCAGCGAAAATTCACGGGGGTTGGGGACTCGCTAGGGGGGGCATTTTTTGCTCCGTTTTTCGATATCTTGCGCCGTTCTCGAGTTATTCACATTTCAAGATATGTCAAATCAAATCAATCAAATCACATTTATTGGTGCCTTAAATATTAATATTTTACACATTTAATAGTCTTATATTGTTATCCGCGCGCGATCGATCTGAAATTTTGCATATGTGTTCTCAGCGAAAATTCACGGGGGTTGGGGACTCGCTAGGGGGGGCATTTTTTGCTCCGTTTTTCGATATCTTGCGCCGTTCTCGAGTTATTCACATTTCAAAATATGTCAAATCAAATCACATTTATTGGTGCCTTAAATATTAATATTTTACACATTTAATAGTCTTATATTGTTATCCGCGCGCGATCGATCTGAAATTTTGCATATGTGTTCTCAGCGAAAATTCACGGGGGTTGGGGACTCGCTAGGGGGGGCATTTTTTGCTCCGTTTTTCGATATCTTGCGCCGTTCTCGAGTTATTCACATTTCAAGATATGTCAAATCAAATCACATTTATTGGTGCCTTAAATATTAATATTTTACACATTTAATAGTCTTATATTGTTATCCGCGCGCGATCGATCTGAAATTTTGCATATGTGTTCTCAGCGAAAATTCACGAGGGTTGGGGACCAGCTAGGAGGGGGCATTTTTTGCTCCGTTTTTCGATATCTTGCGCCGTTCTCGAGTTATTCACATTTCAAAATATGTCAAATCAAATCACATTTATTGGTGCCTTAAATATTAATATTTTACACATTTAATAGTCTTATATTGTTATCCGCGCGCGATCGATCTGAAATTTTGCATATGTGTTCTCAGCGAAAATTCACGGGGGTTGGGGACTCGCTAGGGGGGGCATTTTTTGCTCCGTTTTTCGATATCTTGCGCCGTTCTCGAGTTATTCACATTTCAAAATATGTCAAATCAAATCACATTTATTGGTGCCTTAAATATTAATATTTTACACATTTAATAGTCTTATATTGTTATCCGCGCGCGATCGATCTGAAATTTTGCATATGTGTTCTCAGCGAAAATTCACGGGGGTTGGGGACTCGCTAGGGGGGGCATTTTTTGCTCCGTTTTTCGATATCTTGCGCCGTTCTCGAGTTATTCACATTTCAAGATATGTCAAATCAAATCACATTTATTGGTGCCTTAAATATTAATATTTTACACATTTAATAGTCTTATATTGTTATCCGCGCGCGATCGATCTGAAATTTTGCATATGTGTTCTCAGCGAAAATTCACGAGGGTTGGGGACCAGCTAGGAGGGGGCATTTTTTGCTCCGTTTTTCGATATCTTGCGCCGTTCTCGAGTTATTCACATTTCAAAATATGTCAAATCAAATCACATTTATTGGTGCCTTAAATATTAATATTTTACACATTTAATAGTCTTATATTGTTATCCGCGCGCGATCGATCTGAAATTTTGCATATGTGTTCTCAGCGAAAATTCACGGGGGTTGGGGTCTCGCTAGGGGGGGCATTTTTTGCTCCGTTTTTCGATATCTTGCGCCGTTCTCGAGTTATTCACATTTCAAGATATGTCAAATCAAATCAATCAAATCACATTTATTGGTGCCTTAAATATTAATATTTTACACATTTAATAGTCTTATATTGTTATCCGCGCGCGATCGATCTGAAATTTTGCATATGTGTTCTCAGCGAAAATTCACGGGGGTTGGGGACTCGCTAGGGGGGGCATTTTTTGCTCCGTTTTTCGATATCTTGCGCCGTTCTCGAGTTATTCACATTTCAAGATATATCAAATCAATCAAATCACATTTATTGGTGCGTAAATATTAATATTTTACACATTTAATAGTCTTATATTGTTATCCGCGCGCGATCGATCTGACATTTTGCATATGTGTTCTCAGCGAAAATTCACGGGGGTTGGGGACTCGCTAGGGGGGGCATTTTTTGCTCCGTTTTTCGATATCTTGCGCCGTTCTCGAGTTATTCACATTTCAAAATATGTCAAATCAAATCACATTTATTGGTGCCTTAAATATTAATATTTTACACATTTAATAGTCTTATATTGTTATCCGCGCGCGATCGATCTGAAATTTTGCATATGTGTTCTCAGCGAAAATTCACGGGGGTTGGGGACTCGCTAGGGGGGGCATTTTTTGCTCCGTTTTTCGATATCTTGCGCCGTTCTCGAGTTATTCACATTTCAAAATATGTCAAATCAAATCAATCAAATCACATTTATTGGTGCCTTAAATATTAATATTTTACACATTTAATAGTCTTATATTGTTATCCGCGCGCGATCGATCTGAAATTTTGCATATGTGTTCTCAGCGAAAATTCACGGGGGTTGGGGACTCGCTAGGGGGGGCATTTTTTGCTCCGTTTTTCGATATCTTGCGCCGTTCTCGAGTTATTCACATTTCAAGATATGTCAAATCAAATCAATCAAATCACATTTATTGGTGCCTTAAATATTAATATTTTACACATTTAATAGTCTTATATTGTTATCCGCGCGCGATCGATCTGAAATTTTGCATATGTGTTCTCAGCGAAAATTCACGGGGGTTGGGGACTCGCTAGGGGGGGCATTTTTTGCTCCGTTTTTCGATATCTTGCGCCGTTCTCGAGTTATTCACATTTCAAAATATGTCAAATCAAATCACATTTATTGGTGCCTTAAATATTAATATTTTACACATTTAATAGTCTTATATTGTTATCCGCGCGCGATCGATCTGAAATTTTGCATATGTGTTCTCAGCGAAAATTCACGGGGGTTGGGGACTCGCTAGGGGGGGCATTTTTTGCTCCGTTTTTCGATATCTTGCGCCGTTCTCGAGTTATTCACATTTCAAGATATGTCAAATCAAATCACATTTATTGGTGCCTTAAATATTAATATTTTACACATTTAATAGTCTTATATTGTTATCCGCGCGCGATCGATCTGAAATTTTGCATATGTGTTCTCAGCGAAAATTCACGAGGGTTGGGGACCAGCTAGGAGGGGGCATTTTTTGCTCCGTTTTTCGATATCTTGCGCCGTTCTCGAGTTATTCACATTTCAAAATATGTCAAATCAAATCACATTTATTGGTGCCTTAAATATTAATATTTTACACATTTAATAGTCTTATATTGTTATCCGCGCGCGATCGATCTGAAATTTTGCATATGTGTTCTCAGCGAAAATTCACGGGGGTTGGGGACTCGCTAGGGGGGGCATTTTTTGCTCCGTTTTTCGATATCTTGCGCCGTTCTCGAGTTATTCACATTTCAAAATATGTCAAATCAAATCACATTTATTGGTGCCTTAAATATTAATATTTTACACATTTAATAGTCTTATATTGTTATCCGCGCGCGATCGATCTGAAATTTTGCATATGTGTTCTCAGCGAAAATTCACGGGGGTTGGGGACTCGCTAGGGGGGGCATTTTTTGCTCCGTTTTTCGATATCTTGCGCCGTTCTCGAGTTATTCACATTTCAAGATATGTCAAATCAAATCACATTTATTGGTGCCTTAAATATTAATATTTTACACATTTAATAGTCTTATATTGTTATCCGCGCGCGATCGATCTGAAATTTTGCATATGTGTTCTCAGCGAAAATTCACGAGGGTTGGGGACCAGCTAGGAGGGGGCATTTTTTGCTCCGTTTTTCGATATCTTGCGCCGTTCTCGAGTTATTCACATTTCAAAATATGTCAAATCAAATCACATTTATTGGTGCCTTAAATATTAATATTTTACACATTTAATAGTCTTATATTGTTATCCGCGCGCGATCGATCTGAAATTTTGCATATGTGTTCTCAGCGAAAATTCACGGGGGTTGGGGACTCGCTAGGGGGGGCATTTTTTGCTCCGTTTTTCGATATCTTGCGCCGTTCTCGAGTTATTCACATTTCAAGATATGTCAAATCAAATCAATCAAATCACATTTATTGGTGCCTTAAATATTAATATTTTACACATTTAATAGTCTTATATTGTTATCCGCGCGCGATCGATCTGAAATTTTGCATATGTGTTCTCAGCGAAAATTCACGGGGGTTGGGGACTCGCTAGGGGGGGCATTTTTTGCTCCGTTTTTCGATATCTTGCGCCGTTCTCGAGTTATTCACATTTCAAAATATGTCAAATCAAATCACATTTATTGGTGCCTTAAATATTAATATTTTACACATTTAATAGTCTTATATTGTTATCCGCGCGCGATCGATCTGAAATTTTGCATATGTGTTCTCAGCGAAAATTCACGGGGGTTGGGGACTCGCTAGGGGGGGCATTTTTTGCTCCGTTTTTCGATATCTTGCGCCGTTCTCGAGTTATTCACATTTCAAGATATGTCAAATCAAATCACATTTATTGGTGCCTTAAATATTAATATTTTACACATTTAATAGTCTTATATTGTTATCCGCGCGCGATCGATCTGAAATTTTGCATATGTGTTCTCAGCGAAAATTCACGGGGGTTGGGGACTCGCTAGGGGGGGCATTTTTTGCTCCGTTTTTCGATATCTTGCGCCGTTCTCGAGTTATTCACATTTCAAAATATGTCAAATCAAATCAATCAAATCACATTTATTGGTGCCTTAAATATTAATATTTTACACATTTAATAGTCTTATATTGTTATCCGCGCGCGATCGATCTGAAATTTTGCATATGTGTTCTCAGCGAAAATTCACGGGGGTTGGGGACTCGCTAGGGGGGGCATTTTTTGCTCCGTTTTTCGATATCTTGCGCCGTTCTCGAGTTATTCACATTTCAAGATATGTCAAATCAAATCAATCAAATCACATTTATTGGTGCCTTAAATATTAATATTTTACACATTTAATAGTCTTATATTGTTATCCGCGCGCGATCGATCTGAAATTTTGCATATGTGTTCTCAGCGAAAATTCACGGGGGTTGGGGACTCGCTAGGGGGGGCATTTTTTGCTCCGTTTTTCGATATCTTGCGCCGTTCTCGAGTTATTCACATTTCAAGATATATCAAATCAATCAAATCACATTTATTGGTGCGTAAATATTAATATTTTACACATTTAATAGTCTTATATTGTTATCCGCGCGCGATCGATCTGAAATTTTGCATATGTGTTCTCAGCGAAAATTCACGGGGGTTGGGGACTCGCTAGGGGGGGCATTTTTTGCTCCGTTTTTCGATATCTTGCGCCGTTCTCGAGTTATTCACATTTCAAGATATGTCAAATCAAATCAATCAAATCACATTTATTGGTGCCTTAAATATTAATATTTTACACATTTAATAGTCTTATATTGTTATCCGCGCGCGATCGATCTGAAATTTTGCATATGTGTTCTCAGCGAAAATTCACGGGGGTTGGGGACTCGCTAGGGGGGGCATTTTTTGCTCCGTTTTTCGATATCTTGCGCCGTTCTCGAGTTATTCACATTTCAAGATATGTCAAATCAAATCAATCAAATCACATTTATTGGTGCCTTAAATATTAATATTTTACACATTTAATAGTCTTATATTGTTATCCGCGCGCGATCGATCTGAAATTTTGCATATGTGTTCTCAGCGAAAATTCACGGGGGTTGGGGTCTCGCTAGGGGGGGCATTTTTTGCTCCGTTTTTCGATATCTTGCGCCGTTCTCGAGTTATTCACATTTCAAAATATGTCAAATCAAATCACATTTATTGGTGCCTTAAATATTAATATTTTACACATTTAATAGTCTTATATTGTTATCCGCGCGCGATCGATCTGAAATTTTGCATATGTGTTCTCAGCGAAAATTCACGGGGGTTGGGGACTCGCTAGGGGGGGCATTTTTTGCTCCGTTTTTCGATATCTTGCGCCGTTCTCGAGTTATTCACATTTCAAGATATGTCAAATCAAATCAATCAAATCACATTTATTGGTGCCTTAAATATTAATATTTTACACATTTAATAGTCTTATATTGTTATCCGCGCGCGATCGATCTGAAATTTTGCATATGTGTTCTCAGCGAAAATTCACGGGGGTTGGGGACTCGCTAGGGGGGGCATTTTTTGCTCCGTTTTTCGATATCTTGCGCCGTTCTCGAGTTATTCACATTTCAAGATATGTCAAATCAAATCAATCAAATCACATTTATTGGTGCGTAAATATTAATATTTTACACATTTAATAGTCTTATATTGTTATCCGCGCGCGATCGATCTGAAATTTTGCATATGTGTTCTCAGCGAAAATTCACGGGGGTTGGGGACTCGCTAGGGGGGGCATTTTTTGCTCCGTTTTTCGATATCTTGCGCCGTTCTCGAGTTATTCACATTTCAAGATATATCAAATCAATCAAATCACATTTATTGGTGCGTAAATATTAATATTTTACACATTTAATAGTCTTATATTGTTATCCGCGCGCGATCGATCTGACATTTTGCATATGTGTTCTCAGCGAAAATTCACGGGGGTTGGGGACTCGCTAGGGGGGGCATTTTTTGCTCCGTTTTTCGATATCTTGCGCCGTTCTCGAGTTATTCACATTTCAAAATATGTCAAATCAAATCACATTTATTGGTGCCTTAAATATTAATATTTTACACATTTAATAGTCTTATATTGTTATCCGCGCGCGATCGATCTGAAATTTTGCATATGTGTTCTCAGCGAAAATTCACGGGGGTTGGGGACTCGCTAGGGGGGGCATTTTTTGCTCCGTTTTTCGATATCTTGCGCCGTTCTCGAGTTATTCACATTTCAAAATATGTCAAATCAAATCACATTTATTGGTGCCTTAAATATTAATATTTTACACATTTAATAGTCTTATATTGTTATCCGCGCGCGATCGATCTGAAATTTTGCATATGTGTTCTCAGCGAAAATTCACGGGGATTGGGGTCTCGCTAGGGGGGGCATTTTTTGCTCCGTTTTTCGATATCTTGCGCCGTTCTCGAGTTATTCACATTTCAAAATATGTCAAATCAAATCACATTTATTGGTGCCTTAAATATTAATATTTTACACATTTAATAGTCTTATATTGTTATCCGCGCGCGATCGATCTGAAATTTTGCATATGTGTTCTCAGCGAAAATTCACGGGGATTGGGGTCTCGCTAGGGGGGGCATTTTTTGCTCCGTTTTTCGATATCTTGCGCCGTTCTCGAGTTATTCACATTTCAAAATATGTCAAATCAAATCACATTTATTGGTGCCTTAAATATTAATATTTTACACATTTAATAGTCTTATATTGTTATCCGCGCGCGATCGATCTGAAATTTTGCATATGTGTTCTCAGCGAAAATTCACGGGGGTTGGGGACTCGCTAGGGGGGGCATTTTTTGCTCCGTTTTTCGATATCTTGCGCCGTTCTCGAGTTATTCACATTTCAAGATATGTCAAATCAAATCAATCAAATCACATTTATTGGTGCCTTAAATATTAATATTTTACACATTTAATAGTCTTATATTGTTATCCGCGCGCGATCGATCTGAAATTTTGCATATGTGTTCTCAGCGAAAATTCACGGGGGTTGGGGACTCGCTAGGGGGGGCATTTTTTGCTCCGTTTTTCGATATCTTGCGCCGTTCTCGAGTTATTCACATTTCAAGATATGTCAAATCAAATCAATCAAATCACATTTATTGGTGCCTTAAATATTAATATTTTACACATTTAATAGTCTTATATTGTTATCCGCGCGCGATCGATCTGAAATTTTGCATATGTGTTCTCAGCGAAAATTCACGGGGGTTGGGGACTCGCTAGGGGGGGCATTTTTTGCTCCGTTTTTCGATATCTTGCGCCGTTCTCGAGTTATTCACATTTCAAGATATGTCAAATCAAATCAATCAAATCACATTTATTGGTGCGTAAATATTAATATTTTACACATTTAATAGTCTTATATTGTTATCCGCGCGCGATCGATCTGAAATTTTGCATATGTGTTCTCAGCGAAAATTCACGGGGGTTGGGGACTCGCTAGGGGGGGCATTTTTTGCTCCGTTTTTCGATATCTTGCGCCGTTCTCGAGTTATTCACATTTCAAGATATATCAAATCAATCAAATCACATTTATTGGTGCGTAAATATTAATATTTTACACATTTAATAGTCTTATATTGTTATCCGCGCGCGATCGATCTGACATTTTGCATATGTGTTCTCAGCGAAAATTCACGGGGGTTGGGGACTCGCTAGGGGGGGCATTTTTTGCTCCGTTTTTCGATATCTTGCGCCGTTCTCGAGTTATTCACATTTCAAAATATGTCAAATCAAATCACATTTATTGGTGCCTTAAATATTAATATTTTACACATTTAATAGTCTTATATTGTTATCCGCGCGCGATCGATCTGAAATTTTGCATATGTGTTCTCAGCGAAAATTCACGGGGGTTGGGGACTCGCTAGGGGGGGCATTTTTTGCTCCGTTTTTCGATATCTTGCGCCGTTCTCGAGTTATTCACATTTCAAAATATGTCAAATCAAATCACATTTATTGGTGCCTTAAATATTAATATTTTACACATTTAATAGTCTTATATTGTTATCCGCGCGCGATCGATCTGAAATTTTGCATATGTGTTCTCAGCGAAAATTCACGGGGGTTGGGGACTCGCTAGGGGGGGCATTTTTTGCTCCGTTTTTCGATATCTTGCGCCGTTCTCGAGTTATTCACATTTCAAGATATGTCAAATCAAATCAATCAAATCACATTTATTGGTGCGTAAATATTAATATTTTACACATTTAATAGTCTTATATTGTTATCCGCGCGCGATCGATCTGAAATTTTGCATATGTGTTCTCAGCGAAAATTCACGGGGGTTGGGGACTCGCTAGGGGGGGCATTTTTTGCTCCGTTTTTCGATATCTTGCGCCGTTCTCGAGTTATTCACATTTCAAGATATATCAAATCAATCAAATCACATTTATTGGTGCGTAAATATTAATATTTTACACATTTAATAGTCTTATATTGTTATCCGCGCGCGATCGATCTGACATTTTGCATATGTGTTCTCAGCGAAAATTCACGGGGGTTGGGGACTCGCTAGGGGGGGCATTTTTTGCTCCGTTTTTCGATATCTTGCGCCGTTCTCGAGTTATTCACATTTCAAAATATGTCAAATCAAATCACATTTATTGGTGCCTTAAATATTAATATTTTACACATTTAATAGTCTTATATTGTTATCCGCGCGCGATCGATCTGAAATTTTGCATATGTGTTCTCAGCGAAAATTCACGGGGGTTGGGGACTCGCTAGGGGGGGCATTTTTTGCTCCGTTTTTCGATATCTTGCGCCGTTCTCGAGTTATTCACATTTCAAAATATGTCAAATCAAATCACATTTATTGGTGCCTTAAATATTAATATTTTACACATTTAATAGTCTTATATTGTTATCCGCGCGCGATCGATCTGAAATTTTGCATATGTGTTCTCAGCGAAAATTCACGGGGGTTGGGGACTCGCTAGGGGGGGCATTTTTTGCTCCGTTTTTCGATATCTTGCGCCGTTCTCGAGTTATTCACATTTCAAAATATGTCAAATCAAATCACATTTATTGGTGCCTTAAATATTAATATTTTACACATTTAATAGTCTTATATTGTTATCCGCGCGCGATCGATCTGAAATTTTGCATATGTGTTCTCAGCGAAAATTCACGGGGGTTGGGGCCTCGCTAGGGGGGGCATTTTTTGCTCCGTTTTTCGATATCTTGCGCCGTTCTCGAGTTATTCACATTTCAAGATATGTCAAATCAAATCAATCAAATCACATTTATTGGTGCGTAAATATTAATATTTTACACATTTAATAGTCTTATATTGTTATCCGCGCGCGATCGATCTGAAATTTTGCATATGTGTTCTCAGCGAATATTCACGGGGGTTGGGGACTCGCTAGGGGGGGCATTTTTTGCTCCGTTTTTCGATATCTTGCGCCGTTCTCGAGTTATTCACATTTCAAGATATGTCAAATCAAATCAATCAAATCACATTTATTGGTGCCTTAAATATTAATATTTTACACATTTAATAGTCTTATATTGTTATCCGCGCGCGATCGATCTGAAATTTTGCATATGTGTTCTCAGCGAAAATTCACGGGGGTTGGGGACTCGCTAGGGGGGGCATTTTTTGCTCCGTTTTTCGATATCTTGCGCCGTTCTCGAGTTATCCACATTTCAAGATATGTCAAATCAAATCAATCAAATCACATTTATTGGTGCGTAAATATTAATATTTTACACATTTAATAGTCTTATATTGTTATCCGCGCGCGATCGATCTGAAATTTTGCATATGTGTTCTCAGCGAAAATTCACGGGGGTTGGGGACTCGCTAGGGGGGGCATTTTTTGCTCCGTTTTTCGATATCTTGCGCCGTTCTCGAGTTATTCACATTTCAAGATATATCAAATCAATCAAATCACATTTATTGGTGCGTAAATATTAATATTTTACACATTTAATAGTCTTATATTGTTATCCGCGCGCGATCGATCTGACATTTTGCATATGTGTTCTCAGCGAAAATTCACGGGGGTTGGGGACTCGCTAGGGGGGGCATTTTTTGCTCCGTTTTTCGATATCTTGCGCCGTTCTCGAGTTATTCACATTTCAAAATATGTCAAATCAAATCACATTTATTGGTGCCTTAAATATTAATATTTTACACATTTAATAGTCTTATATTGTTATCCGCGCGCGATCGATCTGAAATTTTGCATATGTGTTCTCAGCGAAAATTCACGGGGGTTGGGGACTCGCTAGGGGGGGCATTTTTTGCTCCGTTTTTCGATATCTTGCGCCGTTCTCGAGTTATTCACATTTCAAGATATATCAAATCAATCAAATCACATTTATTGGTGCGTAAATATTAATATTTTACACATTTAATAGTCTTATATTGTTATCCGCGCGCGATCGATCTGACATTTTGCATATGTGTTCTCAGCGAAAATTCACGGGGGTTGGGGACTCGCTAGGGGGGGCATTTTTTGCTCCGTTTTTCGATATCTTGCGCCGTTCTCGAGTTATTCACATTTCAAAATATGTCAAATCAAATCACATTTATTGGTGCCTTAAATATTAATATTTTACACATTTAATAGTCTTATATTGTTATCCGCGCGCGATCGATCTGAAATTTTGCATATGTGTTCTCAGCGAAAATTCACGGGGGTTGGGGACTCGCTAGGGGGGGCATTTTTTGCTCCGTTTTTCGATATCTTGCGCCGTTCTCGAGTTATTCACATTTCAAAATATGTCAAATCAAATCACATTTATTGGTGCCTTAAATATTAATATTTTACACATTTAATAGTCTTATATTGTTATCCGCGCGCGATCGATCTGAAATTTTGCATATGTGTTCTCAGCGAAAATTCACGGGGGTTTGGGACTCGCTAGGGGGGGCATTTTTTGCTCCGTTTTTCGATATCTTGCGCCGTTCTCGAGTTATTCACATTTCAAGATATATCAAATCAATCAAATCACATTTATTGGTGCGTAAATATTAATATTTTACACATTTAATAGTCTTATATTGTTATCCGCGCGCGATCGATCTGAAATTTTGCATATGTGTTCTCAGCGAAAATTCACGGGGGTTGGGGACCCGCTAGGGGGGGCATTTTTTGCTCCGTTTTTCGATATCTTGCGCCGTTCTCGAGTTATTCACATTTCAAAATATGTCAAATCAAATCACATTTATTGGTGCCTTAAATATTAATATTTTACACATTTAATAGTCTTATATTGTTATCCGCGCGCGATCGATCTGAAATTTTGCATATGTGTTCTCAGCGAAAATTCACGGGGGTTGGGGACTCGCTAGGGGGGGCATTTTTTGCTCCGTTTTTCGATATCTTGCGCCGTTCTCGAGTTATTCACATTTCAAAATATGTCAAATCAAATCACATTTATTGGTGCCTTAAATATTAATATTTTACACATTTAATAGTCTTATATTGTTATCCGCGCGCGATCGATCTGAAATTTTGCATATGGTTTCTCAGCGAAAATTCACGGGGGATGGGGACTCGCTAGGGGGGGCATTTTTTGCTCCGTTTTTCGATATCTTGCGCCGTTCTCGAGTTATTCACATTTCAAAATATGTCAAATCAAATCACATTTATTGGTGCCTTAAATATTAATATTTTACACATTTAATAGTCTTATATTGTTATCCGCGCGCGATCGATCTGAAATTTTGCATATGGTTTCTCAGCGAAAATTCACGGGGGATGGGGACTCGCTAGGGGGGGCATTTTTTGCTCCGTTTTTCGATATCTTGCGCCGTTCTCGAGTTATTCACATTTCAAAATATGTCAAATCAAATCACATTTATTGGTGCCTTAAATATTAATATTTTACACATTTAATAGTCTTATATTGTTATCCGCGCGCGATCGATCTGAAATTTTGCATATGTGTTCTCAGCGAAAATTCACGGGGGATGGGGCCTCGCTAGGGGGGGCATTTTTTGCTCCGTTTTTCGATATCTTGCGCCGTTCTCGAGTTATTCACATTTCAAGATATGTCAAATCAAATCAATCAAATCACATTTATTGGTGCCTTAAATATTAATATTTTACACATTTAATAGTCTTATATTGTTATCCGCGCGCGATCGATCTGAAATTTTGCATATGTGTTCTCAGCGAAAATTCACGGGGGTTGGGGACTCGCTAGGGGGGGCATTTTTTGCTCCGTTTTTCGATATCTTGCGCCGTTCTCGAGTTATTCACATTTCAAAATATGTCAAATCAAATCAATCAAATCACATTTATTGGTGCCTTAAATATTAATATTTTACACATTTAATAGTCTTATATTGTTATCCGCGCGCGATCGATCTGAAATTTTGCATATGTGTTCTCAGCGAAAATTCACGGGGGTTGGGGACTCGCTAGGGGGGGCATTTTTTGCTCCGTTTTTCGATATCTTGCGCCGTTCTCGAGTTATTCACATTTCAAAATATGTCAAATCAAATCACATTTATTGGTGCCTTAAATATTAATATTTTACACATTTAATAGTCTTATATTGTTATCCGCGCGCGATCGATCTGAAATTTTGCATATGGTTTCTCAGCGAAAGTTCACGGGGGATGGGGACTCGCTAGGGGGGCATTTTTTGCTCCGTTTTTCGATATCTTGCGCCGTTCTCGAGTTATTCACATTTCAAAATATGTCAAATCAAATCACATTTATTGGTGCCTTAAATATTAATATTTTACACATTTAATAGTCTTATATTGTTATCCGCGCGCGATCGATCTGAAATTTTGCATATGTGTTCTCAGCGAAAATTCACGGGGGTTGGGGACTCGCTAGGGGGGGCATTTTTTGCTCCGTTTTTCGATATCTTGCGCCGTTCTCGAGTTATTCACATTTCAAAATATGTCAAATCAAATCACATTTATTGGTGCCTTAAATATTAATATTTTACACATTTAATAGTCTTATATTGTTATCCGCGCGCGATCGATCTGAAATTTTGCATATGTGTTCTCAGCGAAAATTCACGGGGGTTGGGGACTCGCTAGGGGGGGCATTTTGTGCTCCGTTTTTCGATATCTTGCGCCGTTCTCGAGTTATTCACATTTCAAAATATGTCAAATCAAATCACATTTATTGGTGCCTTAAATATTAATATTTTACACATTTAATAGTCTTATATTGTTATCCGCGCGCGATCGATCTGAAATTTTGCATATGTGTTCTCAGCGAAAATTCACGGGGGTTGGGGCCTCGCTAGGGGGGGCATTTTTTGCTCCGTTTTTCGATATCTTGCGCCGTTCTCGAGTTATTCACATTTCAAGATTTGTCAAATCAAATCAATCAAATCACATTTATTGGTGCCTTAAATATTAATATTTTACACATTTAATAGTCTTATATTGTTATCCGCGCGCGATCGATCTGAAATTTTGCATATGTGTTCTCAGCGAAAATTCACGGGGGTTGGGGACTCGCTAGGGGGGGCATTTTTTGCTCCGTTTTTCGATATCTTGCGCCGTTCTCGAGTTATTCACATTTCAAAATATGTCAAATCAAATCACATTTATTGGTGCCTTAAATATTAATATTTTACACATTTAATAGTCTTATATTGTTATCCGCGCGCGATCGATCTGAAATTTTGCATATGTGTTCTCAGCGAAAATTCACGGGGGTTGGGGCCTCGCTAGGGGGGGCATTTTTTGCTCCGTTTTTCGATATCTTGCGCCGTTCTCGAGTTATTCACATTTCAAGATTTGTCAAATCAAATCAATCAAATCACATTTATTGGTGCCTTAAATATTAATATTTTACACATTTAATAGTCTTATATTGTTATCCGCGCGCGATCGATCTGAAATTTTGCATATGTGTTCTCAGCGAAAATTCACGGGGGTTGGGGACTCGCTAGGGGGGGCATTTTTTGCTCCGTTTTTCGATATCTTGCGCCGTTCTCGAGTTATTCACATTTCAAAATATGTCAAATCAAATCACATTTATTGGTGCCTTAAATATTAATATTTTACACATTTAATAGTCTTATATTGTTATCCGCGCGCGATCGATCTGAAATTTTGCATATGTGTTCTCAGCGAAAATTCACGGGGGTTGGGGACTCGCTAGGGGGGGCATTTTTTGCTCCGTTTTTCGATATCTTGCGCCGTTCTCGAGTTATTCACATTTCAAAATATGTCAAATCAAATCAATCAAATCACATTTATTGGTGCCTTAAATATTAATATTTTACACATTTAATAGTCTTATATTGTTATCCGCGCGCGATCGATCTGAAATTTTGCATATGTGTTCTCAGCGAAAATTCACGGGGGTTGGGGACTCGCTAGGGGGGGCATTTTTTGCTCCGTTTTTCGATATCTTGCGCCGTTCTCGAGTTATTCACATTTCAAAATATGTCAAATCAAATCAATCAAATCACATTTATTGGTGCCTTAAATATTAATATTTTACACATTTAATAGTCTTATATTGTTATCCGCGCGCGATCGATCTGAAATTTTGCATATGTGTTCTCAGCGAAAATTCACGGGGGTTGGGGACTCGCTAGGGGGGGCATTTTTTGCTCCGTTTTTCGATATCTTGCGCCGTTCTCGAGTTATTCACATTTCAAAATATGTCAAATCAAATCACATTTATTGGTGCCTTAAATATTAATATTTTACACATTTAATAGTCTTATATTGTTATCCGCGCGCGATCGATCTGAAATTTTGCATATGTGTTCTCAGCGAAAATTCACGGGGGTTGGGGACTCGCTAGGGGGGGCATTTTTTGCTCCGTTTTTCGATATCTTGCGCCGTTCTCGAGTTATTCACATTTCAAGATATATCAAATCAATCAAATCACATTTATTGGTGCGTAAATATTAATATTTTACACATTTAATAGTCTTATATTGTTATCCGCGCGCGATCGATCTGACATTTTGCATATGTGTTCTCAGCGAAAATTCACGGGGGTTGGGGACTCGCTAGGGGGGGCATTTTTTGCTCCGTTTTTCGATATCTTGCGCCGTTCTCGAGTTATTCACATTTCAAAATATGTCAAATCAAATCACATTTATTGGTGCCTTAAATATTAATATTTTACACATTTAATAGTCTTATATTGTTATCCGCGCGCGATCGATCTGAAATTTTGCATATGTGTTCTCAGCGAAAATTCACGGGGGTTGGGGACTCGCTAGGGGGGGCATTTTTTGCTCCGTTTTTCGATATCTTGCGCCGTTCTCGAGTTATTCACATTTCAAAATATGTCAAATCAAATCAATCAAATCACATTTATTGGTGCCTTAAATATTAATATTTTACACATTTAATAGTCTCATATTGTTATCCGCGCGCGATCGATCTGAAATTTTGCATATGTGTTCTCAGCGAAAATTCACGGGGGTTGGGGACTCGCTAGGGGGGGCATTTTTTGCTCCGTTTTTCGATATCTTGCGCCGTTCTCGAGTTATTCACATTTCAAAATATGTCAAATCAAATCAATCAAATCACATTTATTGGTGCCTTAAATATTAATATTTTACACATTTAATAGTCTTATATTGTTATCCGCGCGCGATCGATCTGAAATTTTGCATATGTGTTCTCAGCGAAAATTCACGGGGGTTGGGGACTCGCTAGGGGGGGCATTTTTTGCTCCGTTTTTCGATATCTTGCGCCGTTCTCGAGTTATTCACATTTCAAAATATGTCAAATCAAATCACATTTATTGGTGCCTTAAATATTAATATTTTACACATTTAATAGTCTTATATTGTTATCCGCGCGCGATCGATCTGAAATTTTGCATATGTGTTCTCAGCGAAAATTCACGGGGGTTGGGGACTCGCTAGGGGGGGCATTTTTTGCTCCGTTTTTCGATATCTTGCGCCGTTCTCGAGTTATTCACATTTCAAGATATATCAAATCAATCAAATCACATTTATTGGTGCGTAAATATTAATATTTTACACATTTAATAGTCTTATATTGTTATCCGCGCGCGATCGATCTGAAATTTTGCATATGTGTTCTCAGCGAAAATTCACGGGGGTTGGGGACTCGCTAGGGGGGGCATTTTTTGCTCCGTTTTTCGATATCTTGCGCCGTTCTCGAGTTATTCACATTTCAAGATATGTCAAATCAAATCAATCAAATCACATTTATTGGTGCCTTAAATATTAATATTTTACACATTTAATAGTCTTATATTGTTATCCGCGCGCGATCGATCTGAAATTTTGCATATGTGTTCTCAGCGAAAATTCACGGGGGTTGGGGTCTCGCTAGGGGGGCCATTTTTTGCTCCGTTTTTCGATATCTTGCGCCGTTCTCGAGTTATTCACATTTCAAAATATGTCAAATCAAATCACATTTATTGGTGCCTTAAATATTAATATTTTACACATTTAATAGTCTTATATTGTTATCCGCGCGCGATCGATCTGAAATTTTGCATATGTGTTCTCAGCGAAAATTCACGGGGGTTGGGGACTCGCTAGGGGGGGCATTTTTTGCTCCGTTTTTCGATATCTTGCGCCGTTCTCGAGTTATTCACATTTCAAGATATATCAAATCAATCAAATCACATTTATTGGTGCGTAAATATTAATATTTTACACATTTAATAGTCTTATATTGTTATCCGCGCGCGATCGATCTGAAATTTTGCATATGTGTTCTCAGCGAAAATTCACGGGGGTTGGGGACTCGCTAGGGGGGGCATTTTTTGCTCCGTTTTTCGATATCTTGCGCCGTTCTCGAGTTATTCACATTTCAAGATATGTCAAATCAAATCAATCAAATCACATTTATTGGTGCGTAAATATTAATATTTTACACATTTAATAGTCTTATATTGTTATCCGCGCGCGATCGATCTGAAATTTTGCATATGTGTTCTCAGCGAAAATTCACGGGGGTTGGGGACTCGCTAGGGGGGGCATTTTTTGCTCCGTTTTTCGATATCTTGCGCCGTTCTCGAGTTATTCACATTTCAAAATATGTCAAATCAAATCACATTTATTGGTGCCTTAAATATTAATATTTTACACATTTAATAGTCTTATATTGTTATCCGCGCGCGATCGATCTGAAATTTTGCATATGTGTTCTCAGCGAAAATTCACGGGGGTTGGGGACTCGCTAGGGGGGGCATTTTTTGCTCCGTTTTTCGATATCTTGCGCCGTTCTCGAGTTATTCACATTTCAAAATATGTCAAATCAAATCACATTTATTGGTGCCTTAAATATTAATATTTTACACATTTAATAGTCTTATATTGTTATCCGCGCGCGATCGATCTGAAATTTTGCATATGTGTTCTCAGCGAAAATTCACGGGGGTTGGGGACTCGCTAGGGGGGGCATTTTTTGCTCCGTTTTTCGATATCTTGCGCCGTTCTCGAGTTATTCACATTTCAAGATATGTCAAATCAAATCAATCAAATCACATTTAATGGTGCCTTAAATATTAATATTTTACACATTTAATAGTCTTATATTGTTATCCGCGCGCGATCGATCTGAAATTTTGCATATGGTTTCTCAGCGAAAATTCACGGGGGTTGGGGACTCGCTAGGGGGGGCATTTTTTGCTCCGTTTTTCGATATCTTGCGCCGTTCTCGAGTTATTCACATTTCAAAATATGTCAAATCAAATCACATTTATTGGTGCCTTAAATATTAATATTTTACACATTTAATAGTCTTATATTGTTATCCGCGCGCGATCGATCTGAAATTTTGCATATGTGTTCTCAGCGAAAATTCACGGGGGTTGGGGACTCGCTAGGGGGGGCATTTTTTGCTCCGTTTTTCGATATCTTGCGCCGTTTTCGAGTTATTCACATTTCAAGATATGTCAAATCAAATCAATCAAATCACATTTATTGGTGCCTTAAATATTAATATTTTACACATTTAATAGTCTTATATTGTTATCCGCGCGCGATCGATCTGAAATTTTGCATATGTGTTCTCAGCGAAAATTCACGGGGGTTGGGGTCTCGCTAGGGGGGGCATTTTTTGCTCCGTTTTTCGATATCTTGCGCCGTTCTCGAGTTATTCACATTTCAAAATATGTCAAATCAAATCACATTTATTGGTGCCTTAAATATTAATATTTTACACATTTAATAGTCTTATATTGTTATCCGCGCGCGATCGATCTGAAATTTTGCATATGTGTTCTCAGCGAAAATTCACGGGGGTTGGGGACTCGCTAGGGGGGGCATTTTTTGCTCCGTTTTTCGATATCTTGCGCCGTTTTCGAGTTATTCACATTTCAAGATATGTCAAATCAAATCAATCAAATCACATTTATTGGTGCCTTAAATATTAATATTTTACACATTTAATAGTCTTATATTGTTATCCGCGCGCGATCGATCTGAAATTTTGCATATGTGTTCTCAGCGAAAATTCACGGGGGTTGGGGTCTCGCTAGGGGGGGCATTTTTTGCTCCGTTTTTCGATATCTTGCGCCGTTCTCGAGTTATTCACATTTCAAGATATATCAAATCAATCAAATCACATTTATTGGTGCGTAAATATTAATATTTTACACATTTAATAGTCTTATATTGTTATCCGCGCGCGATCGATCTGACATTTTGCATATGTGTTCTCAGCGAAAATTCACGGGGGTTGGGGACTCGCTAGGGGGGGCATTTTTTGCTCCGTTTTTCGATATCTTGCGCCGTTCTCGAGTTATTCACATTTCAAAATATGTCAAATCAAATCACATTTATTGGTGCCTTAAATATTAATATTTTACACATTTAATAGTCTTATATTGTTATCCGCGCGCGATCGATCTGAAATTTTGCATATGTGTTCTCAGCGAAAATTCACGGGGGTTGGGGACTCGCTAGGGGGGGCATTTTTTGCTCCGTTTTTCGATATCTTGCGCCGTTCTCGAGTTATTCACATTTCAAAATATGTCAAATCAAATCACATTTATTGGTGCCTTAAATATTAATATTTTACACATTTAATAGTCTTATATTGTTATCCGCGCGCGATCGATCTGAAATTTTGCATATGTGTTCTCAGCGAAAATTCACGGGGGTTGGGGACTCGCTAGGGGGGGCATTTTTTGCTCCGTTTTTCGATATCTTGCGCCGTTCTCGAGTCACATTTCAAAATATGTCAAATCAAATCACATTTATTGGTGCCTTAAATATTAATATTTTACACATTTAATAGTCTTATATTGTTATCCGCGCGCGATCGATCTGAAATTTTGCATATGTGTTCTCAGCGAAAATTCACGGGGGTTGGGGACTCGCTAGGGGGGGCATTTTTTGCTCCGTTTTTCGATATCTTGCGCCGTTCTCGAGTTATTCACATTTCAAAATATGTCAAATCAAATCACATTTATTGGTGCCTTAAATATTAATATTTTACACATTTAATAGTCTTATATTGTTATCCGCGCGCGATCGATCTGAAATTTTGCATATGTGTTCTCAGCGAAAATTCACGGGGGTTGGGGACTCGCTAGGGGGGGCATTTTTTGCTCCGTTTTTCGATATCTTGCGCCGTTCTCGAGTTATTCACATTTCAAAATATGTCAAATCAATCAAATCACATTTATTGGTGCCTTAAATATTAATATTTTACACATTTAATAGTCTTATATTGTTATCCGCGCGCGATCGATCTGAAATTTTGCATATGTGTTCTCAGCGAAAATTCACGGGGGTTGGGGACTCGCTAGGGGGGGCATTTTTTGCTCCGTTTTTCGATATCTTGCGCCGTTCTCGAGTTATTCACATTTCAAAATATGTCAAATCAAATCACATTTATTGGTGCCTTAAATATTAATATTTTACACATTTAATAGTCTTATATTGTTATCCGCGCGCGATCGATCTGAAATTTTGCATATGTGTTCTCAGCGAAAATTCACGGGGGTTGGGGACTCGCTAGGGGGGGCATTTTTTGCTCCGTTTTTCGATATCTTGCGCCGTTCTCGAGTTATTCACATTTCAAGATATGTCAAATCAAATCAATCAAATCACATTTATTGGTGCCTTAAATATTAATATTTTACACATTTAATAGTCTTATATTGTTATCCGCGCGCGATCGATCTGAAATTTTGCATATGTGTTCTCAGCGAAAATTCACGGGGGTTGGGGACTCGCTAGGGGGGGCATTTTTTGCTCCGTTTTTCGATATCTTGCGCCGTTCTCGAGTTATTCACATTTCAAAATATGTCAAATCAAATCACATTTATTGGTGCCTTAAATATTAATATTTTACACATTTAATAGTCTTATATTGTTATCCGCGCGCGATCGATCTGAAATTTTGCATATGTGTTCTCAGCGAAAATTCACGGGGGTTGGGGACTCGCTAGGGGGGGCATTTTTTGCTCCGTTTTTCGATATCTTGCGCCGTTCTCGAGTTATTCACATTTCAAAATATGTCAAATCAAATCACATTTATTGGTGCCTTAAATATTAATATTTTACACATTTAATAGTCTTATATTGTTATCCGCGCGCGATCGATCTGAAATTTTGCATATGTGTTCTCAGCGAAAATTCACGGGGGTTGGGGACTCGCTAGGGGGGGCATTTTTTGCTCCGTTTTTCGATATCTTGCGCCGTTCTCGAGTTATTCACATTTCAAAATATGTCAAATCAAATCACATTTATTGGTGCCTTAAATATTAATATTTTACACATTTAATAGTCTTATATTGTTATCCGCGCGCGATCGATCTGAAATTTTGCATATGTGTTCTCAGCGAAAATTCACGGGGGTTGGGGACTCGCTAGGGGGGGCATTTTTTGCTCCGTTTTTCGATATCTTGCGCCGTTCTCGAGTTATTCACATTTCAAAATATGTCAAATCAAATCACATTTATTGGTGCCTTAAATATTAATATTTTACACATTTAATAGTCCTTATATTGTTATCCGCGCGCGATCGATCTGAAATTTTGCATATGTGTTCTCAGCGAAAATTCACGGGGGTTGGGGACTCGCTAGGGGGGGCATTTTTTGCTCCGTTTTTCGATATCTTGCGCCGTTCTCGAGTTATTCACATTTCAAAATATGTCAAATCAAATCACATTTATTGGTGCCTTAAATATTAATATTTTACACATTTAATAGTCTTATATTGTTATCCGCGCGCGATCGATCTGAAATTTTGCATATGTGTTCTCAGCGAAAATTCACGGGGGTTGGGGACTCGCTAGGGGGGGCATTTTTTGCTCCGTTTTTCGATATCTTGCGCCGTTCTCGAGTTATTCACATTTCAAAATATGTCAAATCAAATCACATTTATTGGTGCCTTAAATATTAATATTTTACACATTTAATAGTCTTATATTGTTATCCGCGCGCGATCGATCTGAAATTTTGCATATGTGTTCTCAGCGAAAATTCACGGGGTTGGGGACTCGCTAGGGGGGGCATTTTTTGCTCCGTTTTTCGATATCTTGCGCCGTTCTCGAGTTATTCACATTTCAAAATATGTCAAATCAAATCACATTTATTGGTGCCTTAAATATTAATATTTTACACATTTAATAGTCTTATATTGTTATCCGCGCGCGATCGATCTGAAATTTTGCATATGTGTTCTCAGCGAAAATTCACGGGGGTTGGGGACTCGCTAGGGGGGGCATTTTTTGCTCCGTTTTTCGATATCTTGCGCCGTTCTCGAGTTATTCACATTTCAAAATATGTCAAATCAAATCACATTTATTGGTGCCTTAAATATTAATATTTTACACATTTAATAGTCTTATATTGTTATCCGCGCGCGATCGATCTGAAATTTTGCATATGTGTTCTCAGCGAAAATTCACGGGGGTTGGGGACTCGCTAGGGGGGGCATTTTTTGCTCCGTTTTTCGATATCTTGCGCCGTTCTCGAGTTATTCACATTTCAAAATATGTCAAATCAAATCACATTTATTGGTGCCTTAAATATTAATATTTTACACATTTAATAGTCTTATATTGTTATCCGCGCGCGATCGATCTGAAATTTTGCATATGTGTTCTCAGCGAAAATTCACGGGGGTTGGGGACTCGCTAGGGGGGGCATTTTTTGCTCCGTTTTTCGATATCTTGCGCCGTTCTCGAGTTATTCACATTTCAAAATATGTCAAATCAAATCACATTTATTGGTGCCTTAAATATTAATATTTTACACATTTAATAGTCTTATATTGTTATCCGCGCGCGATCGATCTGAAATTTTGCATATGTGTTCTCAGCGAAAATTCACGGGGGTTGGGGACTCGCTAGGGGGGGCATTTTTTGCTCCGTTTTTCGATATCTTGCGCCGTTCTCGAGTTATTCACATTTCAAAATATGTCAAATCAAATCACATTTATTGGTGCCTTAAATATTAATATTTTACACATTTAATAGTCTTATATTGTTATCCGCGCGCGATCGATCTGAAATTTTGCATATGTGTTCTCAGCGAAAATTCACGGGGGTTGGGGACTCGCTAGGGGGGGCATTTTTTGCTCCGTTTTTCGATATCTTGCGCCGTTCTCGAGTTATTCACATTTCAAAATATGTCAAAATCAAATCACATTTATTGGTGCCTTAAATATTAATATTTTACACATTTAATAGTCTTATATTGTTATCCGCGCGCGATCGATCTGAAATTTTGCATATGTGTTCTCAGCGAAAATTCACGGGGGTTGGGGACTCGCTAGGGGGGGCATTTTTTGCTCCGTTTTTCGATATCTTGCGCCGTTCTCGAGTTATTCACATTTCAAAATATGTCAAATCAAATCACATTTATTGGTGCCTTAAATATTAATATTTTACACATTTAATAGTCTTATATTGTTATCCGCGCGCGATCGATCTGAAATTTTGCATATGTGTTCTCAGCGAAAATTCACGGGGGTTGGGGACTCGCTAGGGGGGGCATTTTTTGCTCCGTTTTTCGATATCTTGCGCCGTTCTCGAGTTATTCACATTTCAAAATATGTCAAATCAAATCACATTTATTGGTGCCTTAAATATTAATATTTTACACATTTAATAGTCTTATATTGTTATCCGCGCGCGATCGATCTGAAATTTTGCATATGTGTTCTCAGCGAAAATTCACGGGGGTTGGGGACTCGCTAGGGGGGGCATTTTTTGCTCCGTTTTTCGATATCTTGCGCCGTTCTCGAGTTATTCACATTTCAAAATATGTCAAATCAAATCACATTTATTGGTGCCTTAAATATTAATATTTTACACATTTAATAGTCTTATATTGTTATCCGCGCGCGATCGATCTGAAATTTTGCATATGTGTTCTCAGCGAAAATTCACGGGGGTTGGGGACTCGCTAGGGGGGGCATTTTTTGCTCCGTTTTTCGATATCTTGCGCCGTTCTCGAGTTATTCACATTTCAAAATATGTCAAATCAAATCACATTTATTGGTGCCTTAAATATTAATATTTTACACATTTAATAGTCTTATATTGTTATCCGCGCGCGATCGATCTGAAATTTTGCATATGTGTTCTCAGCGAAAATTCACGGGGTTTGGGGACTCGCTAGGGGGGGCATTTTTTGCTCCGTTTTTCGATATCTTGCGCCGTTCTCGAGTTATTCACATTTCAAAATATGTCAAATCAAATCACATTTATTGGTGCCTTAAATATTAATATTTTACACATTTAATAGTCTTATATTGTTATCCGCGCGCGATCGATCTGAAATTTTGCATATGTGTTCTCAGCGAAAATTCACGGGGGTTGGGGACTCGCTAGGGGGGGCATTTTTTGCTCCGTTTTTCGATATCTTGCGCCGTTCTCGAGTTATTCACATTTCAAAATATGTCAAATCAAATCACATTTATTGGTGCCTTAAATATTAATATTTTACACATTTAATAGTCTTATATTGTTATCCGCGCGCGATCGATCTGAAATTTTGCATATGTGTTCTCAGCGAAAATTCACGGGGGTTGGGGACTCGCTAGGGGGGGCATTTTTTGCTCCGTTTTTCGATATCTTGCGCCGTTCTCGAGTTATTCACATTTCAAAATATGTCAAATCAAATCACATTTATTGGTGCCTTAAATATTAATATTTTACACATTTAATAGTCTTATATTGTTATCCGCGCGCGATCGATCTGAAATTTTGCATATGTGTTCTCAGCGAAAATTCACGGGGGTTGGGGACTCGCTAGGGGGGGCATTTTTTGCTCCGTTTTTCGATATCTTGCGCCGTTCTCGAGTTATTCACATTTCAAAATATGTCAAATCAAATCACATTTATTGGTGCCTTAAATATTAATATTTTACACATTTAATAGTCTTATATTGTTATCCGCGCGCGATCGATCTGAAATTTTGCATATGTGTTCTCAGCGAAAATTCACGGGGGTTGGGGACTCGCTAGGGGGGGCATTTTTTGCTCCGTTTTTCGATATCTTGCGCCGTTCTCGAGTTATTCACATTTCAAGATATGTCAAATCAAATCAATCAAATCACATTTATTGGTGCCTTAAATATTAATATTTTACACATTTAATAGTCTTATATTGTTATCCGCGCGCGATCGATCTGAAATTTTGCATATGTGTTCTCAGCGAAAATTCACGGGGGTTGGGGACTCGCTAGGGGGGGCATTTTTTGCTCCGTTTTTCGATATCTTGCGCCGTTCTCGAGTTATTCACATTTCAAAATATGTCAAATCAAATCACATTTATTGGTGCCTTAAATATTAATATTTTACACATTTAATAGTCTTATATTGTTATCCGCGCGCGATCGATCTGAAATTTTGCATATGTGTTCTCAGCGAAAATTCACGGGGGTTGGGGACTCGCTAGGGGGGGCATTTTTTGCTCCGTTTTTCGATATCTTGCGCCGTTCTCGAGTTATTCACATTTCAAAATATGTCAAATCAAATCACATTTATTGGTGCCTTAAATATTAATATTTTACACATTTAATAGTCTTATATTGTTATCCGCGCGCGATCGATCTGAAATTTTGCATATGTGTTCTCAGCGAAAATTCACGGGGGTTGGGGACTCGCTAGGGGGGGCATTTTTTGCTCCGTTTTTCGATATCTTGCGCCGTTCTCGAGTTATTCACATTTCAAAATATGTCAAATCAAATCACATTTATTGGTGCCTTAAATATTAATATTTTACACATTTAATAGTCTTATATTGTTATCCGCGCGCGATCGATCTGAAATTTTGCATATGTGTTCTCAGCGAAAATTCACGGGGGTTGGGGACTCGCTAGGGGGGGCATTTTTTGCTCCGTTTTTCGATATCTTGCGCCGTTCTCGAGTTATTCACATTTCAAAATATGTCAAATCAAATCACATTTATTGGTGCCTTAAATATTAATATTTTACACATTTAATAGTCTTATATTGTTATCCGCGCGCGATCGATCTGAAATTTTGCATATGTGTTCTCAGCGAAAATTCACGGGGGTTGGGGACTCGCTAGGGGGGGCATTTTTTGCTCCGTTTTTCGATATCTTGCGCCGTTCTCGAGTTATTCACATTTCAAGATATGTCAAATCAAATCAATCAAATCACATTTATTGGTGCCTTAAATATTAATATTTTACACATTTAATAGTCTTATATTGTTATCCGCGCGCGATCGATCTGAAATTTTGCATATGTGTTCTCAGCGAAAATTCACGGGGGTTGGGGACTCGCTAGGGGGGGCATTTTTTGCTCCGTTTTTCGATATCTTGCGCCGTTCTCGAGTTATTCACATTTCAAAATATGTCAAATCAAATCACATTTATTGGTGCCTTAAATATTAATATTTTACACATTTAATAGTCTTATATTGTTATCCGCGCGCGATCGATCTGAAATTTTGCATATGTGTTCTCAGCGAAAATTCACGGGGGTTGGGGACTCGCTAGGGGGGGCATTTTTTGCTCCGTTTTTCGATATCTTGCGCCGTTCTCGAGTTATTCACATTTCAAAATATGTCAAATCAAATCACATTTATTGGTGCCTTAAATATTAATATTTTACACATTTAATAGTCTTATATTGTTATCCGCGCGCGATCGATCTGAAATTTTGCATATGTGTTCTCAGCGAAAATTCACGGGGGTTGGGGACTCGCTAGGGGGGGCATTTTTTGCTCCGTTTTTCGATATCTTGCGCCGTTCTCGAGTTATTCACATTTCAAAATATGTCAAATCAAATCACATTTATTGGTGCCTTAAATATTAATATTTTACACATTTAATAGTCTTATATTGTTATCCGCGCGCGATCGATCTGAAATTTTGCATATGTGTTCTCAGCGAAAATTCACGGGGGTTGGGGACTCGCTAGGGGGGGCATTTTTTGCTCCGTTTTTCGATATCTTGCGCCGTTCTCGAGTTATTCACATTTCAAAATATGTCAAATCAAATCACATTTATTGGTGCCTTAAATATTAATATTTTACACATTTAATAGTCTTATATTGTTATCCGCGCGCGATCGATCTGAAATTTTGCATATGTGTTCTCAGCGAAAATTCACGGGGGTTGGGGACTCGCTAGGGGGGGCATTTTTTGCTCCGTTTTTCGATATCTTGCGCCGTTCTCGAGTTATTCACATTTCAAAATATGTCAAATCAAATCACATTTATTGGTGCCTTAAATATTAATATTTTACACATTTAATAGTCTTATATTGTTATCCGCGCGCGATCGATCTGAAATTTTGCATATGTGTTCTCAGCGAAAATTCACGGGGGTTGGGGACTCGCTAGGGGGGGCATTTTTTGCTCCGTTTTTCGATATCTTGCGCCGTTCTCGAGTTATTCACATTTCAAGATATGTCAAATCAAATCAATCAAATCACATTTAATGGTGCCTTAAATATTAATATTTTACACATTTAATAGTCTTATATTGTTATCCGCGCGCGATCGATCTGAAATTTTGCATATGGTTTCTCAGCGAAAATTCACGGGGGTTGGGGACTCGCTAGGGGGGGCATTTTTTGCTCCGTTTTTCGATATCTTGCGCCGTTCTCGAGTTATTCACATTTCAAGATATGTCAAATCAAATCAATCAAATCACATTTATTGGTGCCTTAAATATTAATATTTTACACATTTAATAGTCTTATGTTGTTATCCGCGCGCGATCGATCTGAAATTTTGCATATGTGTTCTCAGCGAAAATTCACGGGGGTTGGGGACTCGCTAGGGGGGGCATTTTTTGCTCCGTTTTTCGATATCTTGCGCCGTTCTCGAGTTATTCACATTTCAAAATATGTCAAATCAAATCACATTTATTGGTGCCTTAAATATTAATATTTTACACATTTAATAGTCTTATATTGTTATCCGCGCGCGATCGATCTGAAATTTTGCATATGTGTTCTCAGCGAAAATTCACGGGGGTTGGGGACTCGCTAGGGGGGGCATTTTTTGCTCCGTTTTTCGATATCTTGCGCCGTTCTCGAGTTATTCACATTTCAAGATATGTCAAATCAAATCAATCAAATCACATTTAATGGTGCCTTAAATATTAATATTTTACACATTTAATAGTCTTATATTGTTATCCGCGCGCGATCGATCTGAAATTTTGCATATGGTTTCTCAGCGAAAATTCACGGGGGTTGGGGACCCGCTAGGGGGGGCATTTTTTGCTCCGTTTTTCGATATCTTGCGCCGTTCTCGAGTTATTCACATTTCAAAATATGTCAAATCAAATCACATTTATTGGTGCCTTAAATATTAATATTTTACACATTTAATAGTCTTATATTGTTATCCGCGCGCGATCGATCTGAAATTTTGCATATGTGTTCTCAGCGAAAATTCACGGGGGTTGGGGACTCGCTAGGGGGGGCATTTTTTGCTCCGTTTTTCGATATCTTGCGCCGTTCTCGAGTTATTCACATTTCAAAATATGTCAAATCAAATCACATTTATTGGTGCCTTAAATATTAATATTTTACACATTTAATAGTCTTATATTGTTATCCGCGCGCGATCGATCTGAAATTTTGCATATGTGTTCTCAGCGAAAATTCACGGGGGTTGGGGACTCGCTAGGGGGGGCATTTTTTGCTCCGTTTTTCGATATCTTGCGCCGTTCTCGAGTTATTCACATTTCAAAATATGTCAAATCAAATCACATTTATTGGTGCCTTAAATATTAATATTTTACACATTTAATAGTCTTATATTGTTATCCGCGCGCGATCGATCTGAAATTTTGCATATGTGTTCTCAGCGAAAATTCACGGGGGTTGGGGACTCGCTAGGGGGGGCATTTTTTGCTCCGTTTTTCGATATCTTGCGCCGTTCTCGAGTTATTCACATTTCAAAATATGTCAAATCAAATCACATTTATTGGTGCCTTAAATATTAATATTTTACACATTTAATAGTCTTATATTGTTATCCGCGCGCGATCGATCTGAAATTTTGCATATGTGTTCTCAGCGAAAATTCACGGGGGTTGGGGACTCGCTAGGGGGGGCATTTTTTGCTCCGTTTTTCGATATCTTGCGCCGTTCTCGAGTTATTCACATTTCAAGATATGTCAAATCAAATCAATCAAATCACATTTATTGGTGCCTTAAATATTAATATTTTACACATTTAATAGTCTTATATTGTTATCCGCGCGCGATCGATCTGAAATTTTGCATATGTGTTCTCAGCGAAAATTCACGGGGGTTGGGGACTCGCTAGGGGGGGCATTTTTTGCTCCGTTTTTCGATATCTTGCGCCGTTCTCGAGTTATTCACATTTCAAAATATATCAAATCAATCAAATCACATTTATTGGTGCCTTAAATATTAATATTTTACACATTTAATAGTCTTATATTGTTATCCGCGCGCGATCGATCTGAAATTTTGCATATGTGTTCTCAGCGAAAATTCACGGGGGTTGGGGACCCGCTAGGGGGGGCATTTTTTGCTCCGTTTTTCGATATCTTGCGCCGTTCTCGAGTTATTCACATTTCAAAATATATCAAATCAATCAAATCACATTTATTGGTGCCTTAAATATTAATATTTTACACATTTAATAGTCTTATATTGTTATCCGCGCGCGATCGATCTGAAATTTTGCATATGTGTTCTCAGCGAAAATTCACGGGGGTTGGGGACCCGCTAGGGGGGGCATTTTTTGCTCCGTTTTTCGATATCTTGCGCCGTTCTCGAGTTATTCACATTTCAAGATATGTCAAATCAAATCACATTTATTGGTGCCTTAAATATTAATATTTTACACATTTAATAGTCTTATATTGTTATCCGCGCGCGATCGATCTGAAATTTTGCATATGTGTTCTCAGCGAAAATTCACGGGGGTTGGGGCCTCGCTAGGGGGGGCATTTTTTGCTCCGTTTTTCGATATCTTGCGCCGTTCTCGAGTTATTCACATTTCAAGATATGACAAATCAAATCAATCAAATCACATTTATTGGTGCCTTAAATATTAATATTTTACACATTTAATAGTCTTATATTGTTATCCGCGCGCGATCGATCTGAAATTTTGCGTATGTGTTCTCAGCGAAAATTCACGGGGGAAGGGGACTCGCTAGGGGGGGCATTTTTTGCTCCGTTTTTCGATATCTTGCGCCGTTCTCGAGTTATTCACATTTCAAGAATTAAAATTTGTCATTTAAGCATTAAAATTTTTAATCTTTCTCTACCAGGAGAGCAGAAGTTGGAAGAGATGAAAATAAATAAGTCTGCCACTTCCTTTACGTTATGTGATCCTAATACTTCACTAAGAATTAAAATTTATCCCTTAAAAATTTAACATTTTTACCTTTCTCTACCAGGAGAGCATAAGTTCGAAGAGATGAAAATAAATTAGTCTGCCACTTCGTTTGCTTTATGTGATCCTAATACTACACTAAAGAATTAAAATTAACCCTTTAAAAATTAAAAATTTTTACCTTTCTCTACCAGGAGAGCAGAAGTTCGAAGAGATGAAAATCAATAAGTCTTCCACTTCCTTTGCTTTATGTGATCCTAATACTCCACTAAAGAATTTAAATTTATCCCTTAAAAATTTAAAACTTTTACCTTTCTCTACCAGGAGAGCAGAAGTTGGAAGAGATGAAAATAAATAAGTCTGCCACTTCCTTTGCGTTATGTGATCCTAATACTTCACTAAGAATTAAAATTTATCCCTTAAAAATTTAACATTTTTACCTTTCTCTACCAGGAGAGCATAAGTTCGAAGAGATGAAAATAAATTAGTCTGCCACTTCGTTTGCTTTATGTGATCCTAATACTACACTAAAGAATTAAAATTAACCCTTTAAAAATTAAAAATTTTTACCTTTCTCTACCAGGAGAGCAGAAGTTCGAAGAGATGAAAATCAATAAGTCTGCCACTTCCTTTGCTTTATGTGATCCTAATACTCCACTAAAGAATTTAAATTTATCCCTTAAAAATTTAAAACTTTTACCTTTCTCTACTAGGAGAGCAGAAGTTGGAAGAGATGAAAATAAATAAGTCTGCCACTTCCTTTGCTTTATGTGATCCTAATACTTCACTAAGAATTAAAATTTATCCCTTAAAAATTTAACATTTTTACCTTTCTCTACCAGGAGAGCAGAAGTTCGAAGAGATGAAAATAAATAAGTCTGCCACTTCCTTTGCTTTATGTGATCCTAATACTTCACTAAAGAATTAAAATTTGTCATTTAAGCATTAAAATTTTTAATCTTTCTCTACCAGGAGAGCAGAAGTTGGAAGAGATGAAAATAAATAAGTCTGCCTCTTCCTTTGCTTTATGAGATCAAGAAAATAGGGAAATAACAAAGTTGCTTTTCTTAACTTAAAAGCCGAATAAAATCTAAATTATCATACTTAGGTGAAATCTGTGCACGGCATTCAATTTTGAATTTTTAATCTTTCTCTATCAGGAGAGCAGGATCGAAGAGATGAAATTAAATACATAAGTATAATATTAAACATTTTATTTGGATTTTAAGTTTTTTTTGTAAAATATACAAAATCTTTGGGTAGTTTTTCCAAATAGTGAAATTTCTCAAAGATTTTAAGGTAATTCTAGCGTAAACTGAGCAGGAAAATCGAATTCCGTGCGCAGATTGAAAAGTTGAAAAGAGGTTTAAAAACGCTATTTAAAAATATGATTTTCAACTATGGTCTCCATTTGAAAAAAACACAAGATTATGTTATAATTCTGAAACTGAGATATATTGTCATGTTTCAATTAACAGACCCCGTAATTAAGATTCTACATTTAAAAAACACAAATTAAGTTTAAATTTTTTTAATTGAATTTTGCTTTGGAAACTCAGGATTACTTATGATTGATTTTTATGATGATAATTTGTTTAGTTTCACATATTGTTAGAGTTTTATTAATAACGGAAGGCACGGTTAATAGTTTGTTTTGCAACTTTTTTTTTAGCATTTTAAAATTTAAAGGATGTCTTTGGTCCACGATCTTTGAATGAAAAGATAAACGCCAAATTTATCAAAGCGCCATGGCTTTATTTTTTTGTTAAAATTTTGATAACAAGTGTTTTTAAACAATAAAAGTGGATACGTGTGATAATTTAAACCAGTGCGCCGAATCAACCAAAGCTTTCCACCACTTCAGAATTCTAAACGAAATTTTTGCTTAACAACAATTAATGGAGGGAGAATGGTTTTTAAAAATAATTCATTCTGGGTAAAACCGTCAACCAGTCAAGTTCGGAAATTTTAAAGCCCAGGGTCAAAAATTTAAGTTTTTAATTTAATTGCAACTGACAAATGCAATTGAGTCATTTTACTTACCTGAAGACTGAAAATTCAGAGTAAGGGTGTTTGTACTATTTCGTTAAAATCAAGAATTGAATCCACACTTGACCAGATTTATGACCATCAATTAACCTAGCAGATGTGCCAACACATTATTGGAAAAGCAGTAGCAAATCACAACAGATGAGCAGAATAAACAACAGCAAATTTTATGAAGACATCAAAAACGAATAGGGTGAGAACAATTTTAAAAAGCGCAAAACAATTAATTTTACGACCAGTGACCACGATAAAATTGATTATTTGATTTTGTATTATTTTGCCATCTAATTTGAAAATTAAGCTAGAAAGTTGAAATATTTACTTATAAATGCGTTTAACTTCCAAATTTGGTGATCTTTGTTTTATTTGGCAAACCGATGTTATGCGGTTTTAGATCAAAAACATCACAATTTTTACATCAATTTATAAACAACAACTTGATCAAACTGTGCCTTCTTTTGTAACATTTGAAATTTAGTATTCTGTGTGATTAAAATTACATTTGACATTTATAACTTGCTTAATTTTTTTATCATAAAATTTATCATAAGGATCGCAAGCTTTATTTACAGTGATGGGTGTTCCAAAAGTAGCAATTTAAGTTTTCTTTGCATTAAGTTTAGCTTCTACGCTTTTGAACATCGCAATATATTTAAAATCTCATTAGCCCATTTTATTGATCTTAAAAAAGTGTCCCAAGAAAGTGTTGACATTTTTTTGATAACTTGATAAACAACCGAGATATCGACATTTATCGAAAATTCGAACTTTTGGCTATAACTCGAAAACAAAAGAAGGTAGCGAATTCTGGTTTTCGCCATTGAGCTTTTCTCGAAAAAAGAGATCGAGGATGCGCCATCCATTTTTTCATATCTGTTATAGTTACCGAGTTTCCCATAAGAACTATCGAAATTGGCCCACCCAGTACACCCACAAAAGATGAAAATAACAAAACGAGGTAACAGGCTTATGAAGTTAAAGATAAGGACTAAATATCCTGAAAGTTTCATATTTTCATCTCATAGCCAACACGATCATATTATAGCCTAAATAATGAGATTTTTTAAAATTTCAAAATTTCAAGTTGAGATTATTTTTATACAAAGTAGGCGAAAGGAGTAAAATGCAGGTGTTATTTCTTCCACGGTATGTGCACTTTATCTCTCAGAAATATTAGCTGTTTGCATTGAACAGTCGAAATACTGGAGTCAATTAAAAATCACCAAAAATCAATAAAATTCGGGTATTTTTAGCACCGTGTTATTTTTCAGGGGTATTGATTAAATGATTTTATATTTTTTATATTAAAACTACTATCTTTCAGCTTTAAAATGCCATGTTAAAGGAGTCAATATCTTTAACAGAAAATTTTTTACAGCTGAAACTATTTAAGAATAAATATGTCATTTTTTAAATGAATTAATTTGTGTAGGGGGGGAACTGACGGATGCAAAAAATTAATGAAGATGGATTTCCTTCTTTGAAACCCTAAAGACGATTCTCACAAAGTTTGACCAAAATTCAAAATATGCTAACTTTTCCGATTAGACGTTTTCATATGGAATGACTCTTCTGCGTTCTCGATTGGTATGGGTTATTTTGTCACACATTTTCGATATCATTTTAAAGTACCATACCCACGAGAATACCAGAAGAAATTTATTAAGCTTTGCTTTAGTTTTAAAATTTTTTTTACCCAAGGGGAAGTAAGAATTAAAATTCATGTAAAACCGAACAAGATACTGTACGATAAATCCAAGTAGTAACAAGGCATCTATGAATATTGACTGGGTCCACACTTGCACGCGGCATGAGTTTCTTTAGAGCGTTACGCCAAAAACCGACTTGAGAGTTTGATGGAGTAGGAGGGTATAAAAATTTCATAAAGGCAAAAGTACAATACGGGAGACGATGGTCTAAATTACTAATATTAAAGTAAGTCGGGCTCGAAGCTCTGTCGCGCCGACTACACAGTTGTTTCCAGGGGTGGTAATGGCAGGCAGCCCACGTTAAAGCTAAAAGAAGAAAAGCTGACAGAATTTCTATCACAAGTCTACTCGGCTTAGCTAGAAAGTCAGGTCCGTTAAATTTACAAATAATATGATAATTATTTATACATTCGTTTCTTTTACACACCCTGTATAACAGTTTATTGGTAACTGGTTTGTTCGTTAGTTAAAAACGTCAAATATAAAAGTAAGGTTATACTTGCGTATATATTTTTATTTGATGCGTTTTTAAAACACATTTGCTTATTTTTAAAAGCCGTAGACCAGTACAAAAATGTCGGCCGCATTTAAGAATTCAAAGAGAAAATTATCTCAAACCGAATTGAGAAAACTTATGAACGAGCACAAGAATAAAGTTAAAGTGGTGCCCAAAATCAATTCTCCTTTAGCAAAATATAACGATTTGGGACAACTCATATGTATTTTATGTCAGTCGGTAGTTCGTTCAGAAACAGTTTGGCCCATTCATATCAATTCGAAACAACACAAAGATAAAGTTGAAACTGCGAAGCGGCTAAAGGAGAAGACTAATAATTTTACGACACCACTAAAAAGACCTCTTACACCACCGTTGCCGCAGCCTTCTTCGGTTAAAAAATTAAAAAGTATTTTGAAGAATTCCTCCTCTCCTTCATCCGAGGTGGAGGTTCCCGATACCGCTAATGGAGTCCCGGAGGATTTTTTCGATGCCGTTCCCAAAGCTGGACTAGGTTTAAGAAACAGGTTTGCAAAACAGGCCGCAAAAGAATTGCAAGATAAAGAAGCTTCTGCTGAAAAAATGGAAGTTAGTCATGAAAGCACTGCTCCTATACCCGAAGGGTTTTTTGATGATCCTAAACAGGACGCCAAGGTAAATTTAAATTTAACGAAGTTACGGTTAATTATAACGAGTTAGAATAACTCACCTAATAAAAGGATAAAAGCTTCATTTTTCAAAAAAGGTTCCAAAATATTTCCATTTCCGATGTTTCTTTTGTCAAAATAAAAGATTGCTTTAATTTTTACCACTTTGTACATTTTTTCAATTTGAGTATTTAACAAGGGGGCAGCTTTCTAGCTGTCTGAGTTCTTGCCTTCTATGCTTTTAGCAGAGCAAGTAATAATTTTGCAGACATAGTTTTTAAGTAAAATTTACCTAAATCGAGTAATTAATTTAGTTATTAATAGTTGGTATATTTTTAATGTTTAGGCACGAAATATGGATTACAAAGATCCTATTGAGGAAGAATGGGAGAAGTTCCAAAAAGTAATTCGTGATGCAGATAACGAAAGTGCAACTATCATCGCCGAAGATCAACATGAAGCTACAAATGAGCGTCAAATTGACGAAGTTGAAGAACAAATGAAAAATTTATCGAGGTACTTTTCCATCTTTTATGTTTTTGATTTTAATTGTAATTATTTACTTTTACAGAGTATTGACCTTAGAGAAGAAAAAGAATGAAATTGTTTCTACGAAAAGCAATGAAATGCAGAATGACGAAAATGATGAATCCAGTGAAAGTGAAGTGGAATTTGATGAATTTTTGGATTGGCGATCCAAAAAGTCATACAAACGTTAAGTTAATATTTATACATAAAACTTATTTTGTATATATTGACATCCACAATTTTGTAATAAATCATCATTTCACAACAAATAATGTATAGTTGTTTTGATCGGCGTGAAATTATTAAACAGGTAATACAGAAGCAGTAAAATTTACTTTTTGCAAGAACAAAAAATATTGAGATAACTTTTAACAAAATCGGTAACCACAATTTGTGAGTACCGTAATTTGTAATTTGTTTTTCGTAAAGCTGATTTTGCCCAGAAAGTTTTTTATATTGAGAATTATTGTAAATAAAATAATATTAAAATAAATTTTTAACAATGCCTGTTTAGCACCTATGTAGTATGTAAGGAAATTTCCACACCATAGCTCAACCTATGTACTCGAACTTTTTTATACATGGTACACTGCTTAGCCTACCTGCAGTGAAATTAATAAAGCAAAACACTTTAGAGCAATAATTTTTTATTTAAAAAAATTATTAAGCAAACGCGTCATCAATAAAAAAACCTAAAATAAAACGATTTAAATCCGAAATAAAAACAAAACTTAAAAAAAGGAATGTTTTGAGACCTAGGAAACTTATAATTCGCTTTTTATTCTTATATTATTTCTTATGAAATTCTTCAAATCCTCCTTCGTTCGAGTGCCTTTATAATCAGCAACGTACTTTCCGTTAACAAACAGTTTCATGGTTGGAAAACCCGATATTTCAAATTCTTCAGTTATTTCTGGATTTTCCGTACAATCCAACATTGCTAAACGTCCCTTAAAACCTTCCCCTTTTAATTCATCTGCCGCTTTATCATAGTCGACTTTCATTTTCTTGCAATGACCGCACCCTAAAATATAGCAAATTTTACGATAATCTTAAAAATTGATTTTTTACACTTACAAGGTGCATAGAACATTACCAATACTGCTTGACTAGAAATAATTTCATTTTTAAATGTACTATCGGTCAACACCATCACATTTAATGAACCTTGATTTGACCAAGTTTTCTTGTTTGATATGTCTTGCACGGGTAGAGACGAATGATTTTCTGGATCTTGCATGTAGTTGACAAAATCGACACTCTGCAGAAATATAAATAAGCATAATATTTAGTAAGTATTAAAAGCGTACCGTGCGTCCACCACTGTATGGCTTAACAGTTTTAGAATAATAACTAAAATATTTTATAGTTGGGTATCCTTTGACTTCATTTGCAGTACAAATTGTTTGTTGGGTTGTACAATCGACAGCAGCAAATTCCGTTTTTGGATCATCACTGAAGGTTTCTGCAGCGGTCATAAACTCGGGTTTTGCTTTTTTACAGTGTCCACACCCTTAAAAGTTGTTAAATAAATTGCCAAATAATTCACGTATAAAAATACTTACATGGAGCGTAAAACATAACAAGCACATGTTTCTTCCTTTTCAAAAATGGCTTGAAGGTGTCTTCTTCCAAGTGAACAACATCAGATTTTTCTTCGGACCACGGAATTTCAGCTGGAGGTGCCGGAGGGGGTTCTTGCGGATTTTTCATAAACTCAACAATTTTGGAGGAGTCTCGCACGTTGACATCAAACTTAAACTCACCGTAAGAGAAATATTTAACGGTAGGGTAACCCTTGATTGAATATCTGGATCCAATCGATTGCTCTTTGGTAGCATCAACTGCTGCCAACATTCCCGAAATCTATTCGGAATCAAAACATTTAAAAAAAGAAGTTTAAATTTTATTTAATACTTACTCCTTCCAGTTTCATTGTAGATGCCGCTTTTTCGTATTCGGGCTTCATTCTCTTACAGTGCCCACACCACGGAGCATAGAACATTATTAAAAGTGAAGCTTCTTCTTTGATCACAGGGTCGAAACTTGACGTAGTCAAGTGCACAATTTCACTATCCGTATCGGACCATTCGGGTTCTTTTATTTTAACAGGTGCAGCTTGCGGATTTTTCATAAAACTCACGATTCCATTTTTGTTGTTTTCTCCCGAATAATGAAACTTTTTAACACCATTTCTAAAACATGTAAAACGATGCAAACGAAAACCACAAAGCAACAAAAAATTTACGAATAATAAAGCAGTGTTGGAAATTCGCTTATGTTATATTGTGACCGAATAACCGAATTCTCTGGACGATTCACATCGATTGCGGCCAATACTGAATGACCTTGTAGTTCTCCTGCTGCTTCCGCATATTCAGGTTTCAAACTTTTACAGAAGCCACACCAAGGTGCATAAAACATAATCATTATCGGTTTTTGTTCTCGCTTAATTAATTTAGCCAAACTCTAAAATTAATTTGTAGAAAACATTAAATTGCATTTCAAAAACAAATTAGTCCAGTCATTACATTGCGAAAAAGGGGCTCTGCGTGAAAATGACATTGCTTTGCTTAAAAACACTTTGTGATTTATTTGACCATCTTTCGATTTGAAATTTGAAAATTGCATTTCCAAGTTATTTTCACGCAAAAGTACCTAATAACTGAACTATCCAGTATTTCTTAAAATCTAAAACTCACTTGTAAAAAAATCATGTTTAAATTTGAAGTTACCAAAAGTCAAAATTTGAAGTGAATAGTTTTTTTTTTTTTAATTAATTGGCATAGGAACTTACAGAAGCATCAGAAATATGATAAATATTATTGGCCGAAGAATCCTCCTCCCAAGGTAAATCACCAGTTGGATCTCTCATGAAGTTGACCATGGACCCAACTGTCTCCTTCCTGTCATAATCTTTATTGAAATCACCGTCCTTGTAATGTTTCAGAATGTGAGATTCCGGATTCACTTTCAACTTTTTACACATTTTCTTCGCTTCACTAAAATCGCCTCGTTTTATTTCAAGTTTCGAAATATTTAATAAAAAAATTTTACCTGGTACAATCGACCAACACCATGGTACCCTGCCCCTTAACTATAATTGCAGCTTCTTTAAAAACCTTGACAATCTGAGCCGACTGCTTTATAGAATTGGTAAAACAAACTAAAATATTGGTCTTCGTACGTAGCAGCTTTTTAAAATCTTTAATGTCGACCACATCATCAACCACGACATTTTTATTGCCATTGCTTTTAGCAAAATACGCTGGCAATTCGATAAGTACGAACTGAAAGTGGATTTATAAATGAAACAATTGAATTTTACTTTTGTTATATTTTCAACTTACGATTAAAAATGCAAAATATAAAAACTTCATGTTGCGAACTTTTATCAAATTATTCGCTGTTCATTTCTTTTCACTTCCGGTTTCAAAAAATTACTTAAATATGTTCGGGTTTTTAATGGAATAAAATTTTTAAAAATGTGGGATGCCGACTAAGGTTAAGAAATGTTTCCAAATTCAAACATCACCAAATCTCAGTAGCGTCTCCCACGCATCGTCCAAGGACAGCTGCTGCTGCTACTGTCTGATACCAAGAGGATCTTGTTGATACAAAATTTTATTACATGCAGAGCCGGCTCATTAAATTTTATAAAAATATAAAACCGTACCAAATTTCACGTGGGGAGGGGGGTCGAAATATTATTGTGATTTACAATTTTATTAATTTTCTTTAGTTGTAGAATCCGAACATTACCAAGGGGGATGGGCTGAATTATAAACATTGTTTGAAATTAGGGGGAATCTTTAAGCCCCCCACCCCGCCATTGTAACGGCATTGAAATATAAAATTAAAATTTTTTTTTTCAAAATTTTAAGTTTTGTTTTTTTAAGTCGAAAACTATTTTAGAAAAATAACGGAGGCTGATTCAGATTTGTATGTACCTACTAATATTTTTGTGCCAATCCGTCTCTGCTTGTTCGATAATGTACCTACTGCACTGTCCTAATATAATAAGACGATACTTGGCTCAAGTTTGTTGAAAAATCTGCAAAATTCGTCATATTATCAAAAAAAACTTTAAGAAATTTTAACTACATGTAAGAAATGCCAATACAGGTTTTATAACCGAAGTAAACAAATGACGGCGGTGTGCGTAGTTCTTGAACTTCTATTCGTTCTTCGCCGGCTTGTATTCGGTAGTGAAATTTGAGGTTATTACATGAGATTCAAGAAAGGTGAAATAAGAAGAAAGTTACGAGAAATTTATGGAATAAAATTTATGTACAATTTTAAAAGCATAAAAAATGTTTTGTACAAAAAATGAGTTTTAAATCAAATTTGACAAAAAGTAATAAAATTTGGCGCGCAGAAGCGTTGCGAATTATAAAAATAAAGGAGCGGTTCCGTTTACATTTGGTAAAAATTATGAACGCCAAGGAGTACAGAAAAGTGCAAAACCACAATATAAAAGACATCGATTTGAAAGGATATCGCCAGGACTTTAATCAGTGTGTCAAGAAAAACATGAAAATCGGGAAAGAAATTTTTCCAGAATGTGACGAAGAGGAAATAACGGAAAATTCCACAATTCAGAGTGAAATGGCTAAAATTGCGGCATTTAATAAATTTCTTGCTAATGTGAACAATATCATTTCCCAAAAGAACGGTTTAATCGAACGGAGAAAGGTGAAAAAATAGATTTTCCAATTTTTATATTTTTATTCTTAAATAAAATTATTTGCAATGTTATATGAGTATGAAAATTTACTTTTATAACTAATAAAATTTGAAATGCAGGATTATATTATTTATTTTGTGTATAGGAAATGTACTACTTACTTTAAATTTTAATTCTTTAATTTAAAAAATCCCCCCCCCCCGGGAGGAAAGATGTCGTGGAGACAGTAAAATATCTAAACTTCTGAATTCTCATCACTGCACTGGAAAGGAAAATTTAAAAATTCTGGCTGTACCCCCCCCCCCTCTTGCCCTTCAATTTCTCTTTCCCAGGAGGCTGTTCTATAAAATATCTTCCCCCACCCCACAAGTCCCCTGACTAACTTATTTAAATTTTTGGAACCCCTCCTTCTTTGCCGCCCAAAATAATTTTTTTGGACGAATCGACAGTTACTCTCAAAATAATTTAGATGCTCATTATGTAACCAATGTAAATTGTACCTTTTGAAGACTTTCTTTCTCATAAAAATCATTTTTATAACAAAACTTGTCAGACACTTTTTGTTGTAAATTTCATTCTCTTCATTTTTCTTGATATACATTTTTCTATTTTGTCGCACCGTTTCTGAGATCCAGTGGCTTATGAAAGTCTGTACGAATACAATGAAAATTTCCATCTGATCTCTGAAACGGCGCGAAAAAAAGAGTATAATATAAGCAAAAATTAGGGGAATGAAATTCGCAACAAAAAATGTAGGATAAGTAGGGCTGCGCTGTAAAACCAATTTTTATAAGACAAAAAGTGTCCAAAAGGTACAATTTTTATTTTATTTAAAAAAAAATTTTAAATTGAGAAACTCCGACTTTTTTCTTAGTTTTGTATTAGGCAGAAAAAAAAATTGAAAATTAAACAAGCCTATTTTGGGGGAAGTACACGAACTAAACACGGGTCGTGTCAGAAAATCGTCAGAACTCGAAACGGGAGGGGCGGTTCCGAATGGGAATTTTACTTCGCTACGTCAGTGTGTTTGTTATTATTTTATTTGTTGAGTGTGGTGCATAAAATGGTTCCTGTTTTCAGCATTGACACAAGAATGGATAACCAAAAAATCAACAGGCTAACGTACTTAAAAAAATATCTAATGTCATATGTAAATGCTATTCAAATTTGCCAACTGAAATATGAGAAGAATGCGGAAAAATTACTAATGGAGTTTGAAGACAAGGATTTTGATCGAGAGCTTCTCATCGATAACGTCCAGTGTCTTAAGATAGCCAACAAAAAGGCCTTAGAACATCTTGTGGAAGTACAACAAATTATGGAAAACGCAAATGAAACCATAGAAAATGTACATCATATTGTAGTTGAAAATCTTATGCCAATCTTGGCAGACATTGTACAACTTTGTGTTCAATGCAATCTGGAAGCAGTAGAAGATTATTAGTTTATTGTATTTGTTGTGTTTCCCATGTTTTGTTCTTTTGTTTTATTTATTGTTATAATAAGTGTTATTCTAAAATAAATACACGTGTAATTTAAGACTACCGCTCGGCCCAAGGACAAGTTTTTAAAAAGCTACATGTTATTGTGAATACCTAAAAATGGACCTTTTTTCTGCTTTTACGTTATAAAGGGATTAGTGTTGCCGTGTTGACAATGTAAATATGAACAGTTAGTTTTACGTAGACGTACCTTTATTTCTTGTTGATGGTAATCTAACTGTTGAATTTGTTGACAGTAATTTGAATTTCTAACCTCACTTTTTACCTTCTCGCCGTTGATTATTAGAAACCGCTCAAAATGGCTTATAATACGAGAAAAGTGAACAAGAATTTAAGCAAACAGTTGGAAAATATCAGCTTAAACGAAGACTTCTCCGAAAGCGGAAGCGAGTACACTGCATCGGAGTCGGAAAGTTCCAGCTCTGAGGAAGAAGTGAGTGAGGCAAACAGTAATGAAAGTGATTCGGAACCTGATGTTATTGACGTTTTAAAAGACACTAAAGTTAAGAAGAATAGCGATAAAATTTACATTATCAATTCGGATGACTATTTTTCCAACAACAATCAGAAGAAAGCGCTCATATCGAATAATGCCTTGGATAAATTAGATAGGCCTAAGCTGCGACAGGACGAGCTACACAAATTACTGAAAAGTGCGTCGAGTAAAAAACATAAAAGCAACTTTCAAAATCTGGAGGAGCAAAACAATGGTTTGTTTCCTAGGTGGCTTTACGTGATGCACGAAGGTTTTAATATTTTGGTGTATGGATTAGGATCAAAAATGAAGGTATTGGAGAACTTTCATAAAAAATATTTACGCAACAAGCCTGTGTTGGTTATCAACGGATTCTTCCCTAGTTTATCCATCAAGAATGTCTTGGAAATAATCTTAAACGACTTGCTGGAAGTGAAAGAGAGTTTTGCCAACGTCTACGATGGTTGTGACTTAATTGCACAGGAAATGTCACGGTACACAAACTTGCACGTATATGTGATGGTGCATAATATCGAAGGCAATATGTTGAAGAATTCTAAAAGTCAAAATGTTTTGTCGCAGCTGGCCGCAATTAAAAATTTACATTTGATTGCGTCCGTTGATCACGTAAGTGCGCCTTTAATTTGGGATAATACGAAATTAAGCAAATTTAATTTTGCTTGGTACGATGTGACGTCTTTTAATTCGTACATAAACGAGACTTCGTTTGAAGGCTCCATGATTGTTGAAAGATCTAAGAATCTTGCACTGTCGTCACTTAACAATGTGTTTTTGTCGTTAACATCCAATTCTAAAGGAATTTATTTGTTGATAGCAAAGCATCAATTGGAGAAAGGTAGCACTCAACATTATCAGGGGTATTTATTTAAAGACTTGTATTGGGCCTGCCGCGAGTCCTTTTTAGTTAGTTCCGATTTAGCATTAAGAAGTCAGTTGACTGAATTTGTTGATCACAAAATGGTCAAGTTCCGTCGATCCGCTGATGGTAGCGAATATTTGGTCATTCCAACCGCTACTAATATTCTTCAACAATTTTACGATGATCAATCGCAATAATGTAGTAATAGTCTCTTATTTTGTACTGATTTTGTAATAAAATATTTTTAGCCGGTGCTAGATTTTTATTTTTTGCTTCGAAATATCCTAGTATGCAATAAATAACGACAATTCTTAATTAAGTTAAATTGATTTATTTTTGGATTAGTTTTGGCTCGCGCTAACACGTATTTTCCCTACCAGTTTAGGCTGAAAATATTAATTATATGGTGGATAGACAGATATTTTGCTTTGAAGATCAGACGATATATGTTACACTTCTTTCAGAGATTTAAAGTTTAGTTTTCTTCTTACTAGGCTTTTCTGGAACTAAAGCGTCAAAATCGGAAGCATAAACCACTTTCATCAAATTGGTGAATCCAGATCCAGGTCGCGATCCATTTACAATCACCAATGCATCGCCAGCTCTTATGAATCCCGAAACTTTACCCCACGTAATTCCTAATTGTATGCGTTCGTTTACATCTTCAGTCCAAATTGGTCTTGGTTTGTCTACAAAACAAGTGCAAGTTAATTGATAGTAGGGAGAGGATTAACCTTTTTTTCAATTAATTACGGATGTAAAAAATGGGATCGATGCCCCGAAATAGGTGCAATTTCTTTGCGACATGTAAATATCTTGTGACTGCAATAATTGGACAACGGGGCCTGTACTGCGACAAGATTGATGCCGAGCGTCCACTTGTTGTTAGGACGATTATAACGGATGCGTTACATTTTAATGAAGCTTCCACGGCAGAAATTGAAACGGCATAAATGGGTTCGATTGGAGTAAGAACTTTCGTCGATAAATCGCTGAATATTTGTTTCTGGTGTACGGCAGCTTCCGCTTCTATACATATGGACGATAGAGCCTCAACCGTTTTCACTGGATATTCTCCGATCACAGTTTCGTTTGTCAAAACAAAACTATCGCAACCGTCAATGATTGCATTGGCGATATCGGACACTTCCGAATTCAAAGGAAGGATGGACTTTGCCATCGATTCTAATACTTGGTTGCAACAGAATACAGGTTTTCCTGCCTAAAATTAGAAAAACAGTTTAAAAAAAAGTTAAAATTTAATTTAAGAAAAAAACTTTGGCAGATTTATTTCCGGACATCCTGTTCTGTGTCTTCTGCAAAACAAGTGATTTTGGATTTACGATGCTTGCAAATTAAACTTTGATTTAATTATTATATTCAAATTATAAATTGAAATTAAATATTATTATTTTAAATTTCACTTAAGTTCTGTGTATGATACGTTTATATCTAACGACTCCGTGGCGCAACGGTAGCGCGTCTGACTCCAGATCAGAAGGTTGCGTGTTCAAATCACGTCGGGGTCAATTTTTTTTTTGTGTTAAATTACCTTGTTACATTTGGCAATAATTGCTTTCTGTGCTAAAAAGATTTTTTGGTATTTCAATTCGGTACTAAGCGCTCCTCGGTCGATTAAAATTCCATCAGACTTTTTTATTATTTCGTCAATATAGCAAATCGCTTGCGGATTGTCAACTTTCGATATCAGCATTATATTTGGACACTCAGTTCCTGTAAATCAAAATAAAAACTTTTAATTTTGGATTTGCATTTTTAATATTTATTTGGTATTTACAACCTAGTATCTCCCTGACGTAAGCAATCAGTTTTTCGTCGCGAACTCCGGAGAGGAAAAATGCATCCACTTTATTCTCCATTCCGTAAATTATATCTCGCTTATCCCGTTCAGAAAGCGGGGGTACATCGATCGCAACGCCCGGCAAACTTACGCTGGAATAATTCAATAATGTTCCAGCGTTTTCTACAATACATCTCAAAACACTGCCCACTAAAATATTCAAAAATTTTAGAAAAAAAGTATGCATCGGCCGGGAATCGAACCCGGGCCGCCCGCGTGGCAGGCGAGCATTCTACCACTGAACCACCGATGCTTCATGTATAAATAACATACTTGCAAGAGTATGTGCAAATTCTATTTAGCCATTATTTAGCCAATTACCTATTTCCAATGCAGATAATCTTATTCCAGAATGTCCAAGGAACAAATGATCTCCAGGTTCAACAACCTCTGACAATTCTTGAAAATCTACATAAATCATTTCCTCGGTGACGTGTTCTTCGTATGCTGGATCAGATGTCAGGCAGACGAGATTTCCTTGCTCTAGTTGTATTTCTTGCAATTCGGACTACTCATGTAAAAAAAATTCAAAATAATAATAATATAAGTACAGGTGCAAAGCCCACGAAATGAGGTCTGGCTATCCATCAAATTGGAATTTCGTTGATTCTATCATGAGCTTCACTAATTTCTTATAATGTTATTTATGGAACTATAGTACCAGACGAGGGGGGAATCGCTGGGGAAATCTGGTGTACAAGTAAAGGATCCAGGAGAAATCTTTCGTTCAGAAATATTTGTTTCGACTTTCTCCTCGGTACCGGACTCGTACACCGATATTTTAAAGCAAGGCAATCTTGTTAAACCCATCGATTCTTATATGGTAGTTATCCCCCTAGCCTTAGAGGTTTCTAAACACAAAATGGTTGAACGAACATTTTTAAAAGAACCTGTTCGAATGTCAGGACCTCTTATATCAATTCCAACGGCTAATGGGTAAACACGCCCAATTTTTTTACTGTAATTGTCGTTAGCTTCGTTAATTAATTTGAAAGGATGGTGACATTCTTCATCGGTGCAGTGGCACATTTTAACGACAAGCATCGTCATTCCATTGTCCATCATATTTTCCAATATTTTACAATCATCACAACTTGGACCTGGAATCCTTCAAATTGGAAACCAACATGTAACATTACTTTGACTTACCCAAGGTACAAACAATTCCTGTCAGTTTACGTCTAGGAATTTGGGATTCGACATCGAGTTCTGATAAATAATCGGTGCGAGTATCAGCGAAAGCTGCTTTTAGCTGACAGTTAGGAACCCCTTCTTTGTCAGAATGGAAGTTAATCATCTAAGAAATTGAGATAACACTTCGGAATCAGATTTATGAATAATAAAAAATAGCGTTCATTTACCCATGGTAATAGGGGACACTTGGAAGCGTTCATTGCCATTTTCACTGGAAATTTAAATAAAACTTTTAATTTTGAAAATTAGTTACATGTCAGAATATTAAAAAAATTTGACAATCTAACTTGAAGGTAAACTGGAAATTTAAATTAGTTAGGGAATTTCTGTTTTTTATGATTGAAACTGGATTTTTTAGTTAGGGGAATTCCACGAGTTGGTATTTAATGGCGTGTTAGTTTTCATCTCTGCATAATTTGGTAAGTTATTTTAGGATTTATAAGGGATTTTGAAAGTTGAGGTTACATAAATTGGGTTAATCGAAACAATTTATTCACTTCAAAATATATAAATACTCCACATGATGTTAACCATCCAAAATAAATTCAGTCATAAATTATAACTTATACCTAATGACAAAATTTTTACAATTTCTAAAAATTTACACGATGTACCACAATTGTGTTTGGTACTAAACTAGGTACCTATATTTTTAATACATTGGAAGTTTTTTCACACAATCGCTAAATTGTATTTTTGATATTTTTAAACAAACGACTAAAGTTGTGGTCCTGACGTTGTTTTAATCTACGTTTCTAAAAACAAAACAAAACAAAAATAAACTCAAAGTAAACGAAAATCATAAAAAGAAAAGTTTAAATTTTTCATAAATTATTAATAATTACATTTAACAATAATACTTAAATAGGTTAATCGTAAAGCATGTTAATAGACTATTGTTTCAACGATATCAGATACATACACAATGCGGATGGTATTTGTAAATCCAGATCCTTGTTTCCAGCCGGTCACTACGATAACGGGATCACCGGATTTAATAAATCCACGAACTTTACCAAACTTGAGGCCACACTGTAAGCGGGCGTCGACATCCTTCAGCCAGTCTTCCATGCGTTCGTCTAAAAAAATTAAATTAAAAGTGTTCAAATTGAATATGTTTCGTCTGACCTTCATAAATGAGTGGTAACAGTGCTCGGAACATGTGAGCTTGGCGAGCTGTTTGAGCGTTACGTGTTATAGCAATAATTGGACATTTTGGTTTGTATTTAGAAACCAAAAATGCAGATCTTCCAGAAGTCGTTAAAACTACGATTGCCGCGGCGAGACATTTTGTGGCCGCTTCCACTGCAGCAATTGCAATGGTGTGAGTCGCGTCAATTGGAGCAACGGCTTTTGTGGTGAGGTCGATGAACAGTTGTTTATGATATACGGCAGCTTCTGCTTCCTTACAAATTCTAGCCATTGTAAGTACGCATTCCAAAGGATAATCTCCTTTGGCCGTTTCGCCCGAAAGCATAACGCAGTCTGCGCCATCCAAAACGGCGTTTGCTACATCTGAACTTTCGGCACGAGTAGGTCTTGGTTTCTTAATCATAGACTCCAGCATTTGGGTGGCGCAGATTACTGGCTTTCCAGCTTTGTTGCACCTAGCAATCATGGATTTCTGAGCTAAGAAAACTTTTTCGGTAGGAATTTCTATTCCCAAATCGCCGCGGGCAACCATGATTCCGTCGGACGCTTGGATGATTTCGTCGAGATTTTGCATACCCTGTTGATTTTCAATCTTGGAAATGATCAAAATCTTCTTTCCTTTTTCGCCGAGAACTTCCCGAATTTCGGTAAGTGCGGTGGCGTTTCTAATAAAGGATGCGAACACAATATCCACGTCTTGTTCGACTCCAAATCTAAGATCGGATTTATCCTTTTCGGACACGGCGGGCAAATCGACGGGCACTCCGGGTAAATTGACTCCTTTTCGGCTTCCAAGCATACCGCCATTTTCGATGGTGCACGTCAAAAATGAACCTTGAATGTTTGTGCAAACTAAGGAAATTAGGCCATCATCGACGAAGATATGGTTGCCGACCTCGACGACTTTTTGAATATTTTCGTAATCTACGTAAACCACTTGCGCGTTTCCTTTGTCTGCGTACGCCAAATCCGTTGTTAATTTTATGATTTCTCCCTTTTTTAATTCGACTTCAGCTGAACCACCCTGATATAAAAATATTTTGTTAGTAAGAAATTTACAAAACCCAAATGGAAAAGGAAGGATTTGGTTGTAAAAACTCACCCCTTCCAATAAACCTGTACGAATTTCTGGTCCTTTGGTATCAAGAGCAATGGCAAGTGGGTAAGGCATGCCAATCTTTTTACTGTAACTAGCAACGGCAATTCTGATATTCTTAATAGTTTCGGCATGATATTCGTGAGATCCGTGAGAAAAATTCAATCGGGCTACATTCATGCCAGTTTCGATCATCTGTTCCAGGATTTCGGGATCGCGCGATGCGGGACCTAAAGAAAATCCTTTGTAATTTCACCCGAACCACAGAGCACTTTTTGCACGAACTTACCAATTGTACAAATAATTGCAGTGAGTCGGACATACGAAGTTTTTGATCCAATTTCGAGAGCACATTTGTGGTCCAAAGCTGAACCAGCATCGCCTAAATCGTGAACATTACCAGTCGACATCTGAAAAAAAATTGGTTATTATTATTACGTAACATAAATAACAGAAATATCGAGAGAATAAAAAAAATTTTACTATTAAGGAACCGGGCAGTTTGTCTGCTTCCGTTACCCAAACCATTTTTGCACTATTTGTGTTAAATTTTCGCAAATTAAAATTGGGAAAAACTTTTAGCGATTTCGCGCTAAACAATGTAATGAATGTACTTGTAATGCCCTTGCAGTTTCTCCCACTGTGAAATAAAGCCCCCACCTTGAGAAGCATTTTAAATTTAAATATGTAGTTCCGATATAAAAAGAAGTCGACTTAGTTTCATCATAAAATGCACTGCTGGCTAGTTATTGATTTTATTGTTATAAATAATTAAGGAAGCCATACTGCACCAGGTTCACAAAATGTCTTTTAATTTTCTTTGCATTTTCAATCCAAGTGGAAGTGTTAAGTGATGGTTGGATTAAATTTAGATTCGAATTTGTGATGGTGCCAGTTATTTTTGGAAAACTTTTGTTTGCTTCAATAGGGAAGTATTTAATGTCACACTGACACAATTATTTTTATAGACGTACCTTTTTATTGAATATTTTTTAAATTGGTCGATTTATTTATGATTGCAATGGATGACACAATTTGTATGTTAAATTATGACAGCTTTTGTCATAAGTCATGGGAAGTAATGTTCGGTCGAACGACAAGATGATTAACTTCCATTTGTTTACCTGAACGGAAGAGGCTACATAAAGGGAGCTCAAATATTATGAAAGATTGTGCTTTCCGAAATGGTCCGAAAATTATACTCAAACCCGAACAAGAAACATCTTCGAGATATGAAAAATTTAGCTTGGAAACTCGAAGAAATTAATATGAACCAATTTGTCAAATTGGAGAAATCATTTTGACCTTGCAATCATAGTAAATTTTGGTTAACGCCAACATAGTAATTTTAAATTGATTATATTTAAGGTCAAATTTTCATTGGGCTCGAGGTCTTTCCTGGCATGTCCTTTGATAGTTTTAAGAAAATTCATACTCATTTAATTTTTTAGATCCTGTAGAGAAAATGAAAAACCGCTCTTTAATTGAAAAAGAGCTGAAAGATATAAGGACGACGCCGACGCACAGTGGAACAAAATGCTAAAAAGTGGAAATAGTAATTTTTTTTCAAATTCACCTTTCGTTAAAATTTCTAGCACGAATCTTAACACTTAAAACATAAATTTCCATTGTATTACCATTTTTTTTGCACTTGTATAATCTTCAGTAAAATTAACACTGCATGCAATTTATTAAAAAAATTTCGATGATTGAACCGGCAAGCTACATTCAGCTTCACGATTAATGGTATGTGTACGCGCATATCGCTTTCTTTGATTGGCTGCCCTTCTGACGGCATGCCCAGCCTTACACTGATTTCAGTTCATTAGTGCGCATATTGTTTAAAAATTCGTGGTGCTTTTTTTTTATTTAGATGTACTATACAAAAATCACCCAGGGAAGCCACTGGTCAGTAACTTGTCAGATTTTAATTTGACATACATAATATTGTCTTTTTAAGTTATTATTTTGCAACAGAAATAAATGTTTCAAGTGCAGGATTACGGAATCCACGTCAAAACGCCGAAAACAAAAGCCCAAAAGTCAAAGTCAAAGCATCGAAAATTAATTAGGTCAAAAGCTTTATTTTCCGGTACCAAAAAAAAATTTGCATGTTTTTCTTTTGTTTTTGAGTTTTTCCAAATTATTAAAAATATTTTAGAATTTAAAGTTTTAAACAAACAACACCGGTAATACCACTAGTACCTGATTTATTATTTTTATTATCGGTGTTTTTGTTTTTCGGTGCTTTTGTTTTCGATGTTTTGATTTCATTGTTTTTGTTTCAATGTTTTGACGTGACACCGTTCTATGTCTATGTTATTGACTTTACATCCTCATTTATTTTTAATCAATTTTTTTCCGCTCCACTCGGCACGACACTGATAATCACGCAGGAGATTTTTTGAAAATGCCCAAATTAGGCTTAGTATGTGTATTTTCAAGCTAGGGTACCGGAACAATTGAAAATGGAAGGTATAATCAATCTTAATCTGTAAATTACTATGTACTCGCTGTAGGATTCGTACTACTGTACAATTGAAGAACCTAGTAAGTTGAATAAAATCGAAAAAAAATTCAGCCGCTAGCTCAATTTTTACTAACTCGACTTACGAAGTTCTTCGATTGCAATCTTAGTATTGTTGTTAATATCTTCTTTTATTTATGTCAGTGCTGGCGAACCTTTTTAAAAAGTAGATCAAATTTTGTTTATTTATTTTTAATAGTAGTCCCTAAGTCGGTGGTTACTTGGAAGAACGGTGGGAGGGTGTTAAATAGGTTACCAATAAAAACACCGAAAAGTATTTAACAGAAAAATTTGACAGTTCAAAAACAATCACTTCACATATCACACTATTTTTGGGTTACAAAAGTATCTTTATTTTTAATATTTTTATATAAAAATAGAAGTAAATAATTTTAAAAATTTAATAAAACAAAAACAAGCAAGGAAAAACAAAACAGTGGCGGAACAGCCACTCAAATAACAGCCAATCTGGACACTTACATTTTTTTCTGGCCTTTCATCTGTTAAATACCCAAAAAAATGTGGAAATTAATTCAAATAAAATTATTAATTGAGATTATTTATGTTCCTCATTTGTTTTATTTAAATTAAAATAAGACAAATTTCGAGTATTTATTATTTGTAGACAGCATTTTTATCATTCGAAATGGTAAAGGGGGTTATAATTAATGTGAAAAAAATAATGCAAGCCCGGGGGTGGTACAGGGTATATTTGGGGGGGGGGGGGGGTTAAAGAGTGTGCAAAGTGTATTATTACGTTTTTACGTTTAAAAATTCAAAGCAGTTATGAACAATTACTGAAAAATTCATTGTTGCAAAAGTCATTTTAAAGTTTTTTCAATTTTTGAGCGTATTGTTAAATAGGAACTACTATTTTTTATTATTGCATCAAAAAGTAAATGTAATAACAAACAAAAATAAGCACCGAAAGAACTTTCTACGATGATTTTTCACCACAGAAATTATTTTTGAAATAAAACAGTTTTTGACTGAGAAACTAAATATCTCAAAGCCTTTTAGATTTTTTTATGTAAAAATATTTGTGTTTATTTAAGACATAAGGGAGCATGCTTTCACTAAATTTCATCAAAATTGAATTATTTTTGAAAAATTGAAAAAGAAAAAACAAAAATAGTACATTATGCACCAAGGGAATAAAGTGATCCTTTTTTGGCCTGACGGTAAAGGTTTGTTTGCACGAGGCGTAGCCGAGGGCAAAAATTACCCTCAGGCCAAAAAATTCACTTTATTCCCGAGGTGCATATACTGTTTTTTGCAATTGCGGGAGGTAAAGTACTTACTTCGACAATAATTACGAAATTTTAATTAAAATTTGTTCAATAAAGCACGTGGTTGATAGTACCAAAGTACATGAAGCATAATTGGTTATATTATTATTGCCAACTAGAATTTTTTCACTAAAAATTTTTTCACTAAAAGGTACTAGAATGGTTCAGTTACATTTGTGCCTTTGAAGGAATAAGACGTGTCAAAAGGCTAAAACGTTGAAGTCGTTGACCATGTGGTCGCAGTATTCTATGATCAAGGCGGTCACCAAATTGGAAAATAAGATTGACATCGGCAATTTCCACAAGTTATCCGCTTTTATGAAGCGGAAAAACGAAGGATATGTTCCGAAAAAATCGCGCGTCGTAACCTCTGACCACGTGGTAGAATTTTTAAAAAGGCGCTTCGTGAGAATTTTTTGGTAGCTAAAGTAAGTGCTTTTTATTTATTTACCAATTTATTTCACTGTAGGTTGCACTAATATTGGAATCACAAATTACGGTCAAGTTAACATAAATATAAATGTTACAAAAAAATGAGAATTAAATTGATAATAAAATCTGGTGACTTCTTTTTTGCCCGGCAGTAACTTCTTTTTTACCCGGCAGTAACTTTTTTTTTGCCCTAGGGCAAAAAAGTACCTCTTTACACCCGCAAATCAGGGTCTAAAGTGAGTACTTTACCCCCGCCATTGCAAAAAATTGTTTTTCGCACTCTTTACATTTTTCACGGAAATCTTGAGGTAATAGTAAAAAATTATTCTTACGAAAGTTGTAGATTTTTATATGATATACAACTTTTCTGTAGAACATATTTTAATAGAAAGTCAAGTTTCGCCAAAAAACGCAATAATATACTTTGCACACCCTTTCAATCTCCCCAAATTAACTCCGGGGGTGCGGCCCCGGGGTTGCATTTTATTTTTTTACGTTCATTATAAGCCCCTTGACCATTTCCAATGATAAAAATGCTGTCTACAATTAATAATGGTTTTGGCTCCTAAATCAGCTAATTTGCCTGCACTAACAATAAATATTGTATGAAACATTGCATAATTCGGCCGACGCGACGACGGCAACGCCTCGTTATGTAAACATTCGGTCGATAATGATTATTTCAGTCGATTATAATGGTAATTTTTGTAATCAGTGTAGAAAGGAAGCCATTTTTGAACGCCCGTGATGCTAGGCTGACGCCTCGTTTTGCAATTACGTAAGTGTGATAATGAAGACATTGTACACGTGTTATAAAGTAATGTCAACAAACGTCACTTTTTTCAATTTAAACAAAAGAGCAGCGAATTTACTTTCAAGTTTCAACTTCGGTGTTAGAAAAAAAAAAAAAAAACACATGCGATGGCCGGGAATCGAACCCGGATCAACTGCTTGGAAGGCAACTATGCTGACCATTACACCACCATCGCACATGATAAAATTGGTAGTATTCTGTATGTTAAGCTAGTAGGTTTTTGCATTACCTAAATTTTACTAATTATTACTTTTTCTTTTGTAAAATTGTAGATATCTAATCAGAATAAATTAAAACGATAAAAATTATTGTCAAGTTCAAGGCACACGTAATTCAATCAAGAACATTACACGTTTTGCTAATTGGGGGGGGGGTATTGCAAATAATTAAAAAAAATATTAAGCTTAGGTCAAACGTAAATGAACTGCAAGGTAAAAATTTTGAAAGTGCTGATGGGATTTACAAATTCAAAATACTACAATAACTAAAGTAGGTATTATAGCTAATATTTGGTACAATTTTATCATCGAACAATTATTAAAAAGTAAACATGCGATAAGACATGAATTACTTCCTAATCGTAATTAATAATTATTATTCGTTTTTGTACAACACAGATAGTATTTTTACAATAAATAATAATGAAAAATTGATTATGACAAATTGCGATATCGTAAAATTTCCACTAACAAAAAATTCTTGTCCGGTGATGAATGAACTCGGCATTCAAACAAATTATATAATAATAATTATAATAATTGCAAATCCGAAAATAGTAAGTTAACCTCGCGATATTATAATTAAAAAAACCCATACTTAAATGTAATTATTAATTTAGTAATGTAATATTTAAACATACCTTTTTGACAATTATCAAGTATCACGAGTTACAAAATAATTTTTGCAAACGTTAGCTAGAACGTCGGTTTAGGGACAAGGAAGGTCAAAATCAAATCGACATTTCCAACCTTGACGCGCAATGGCGTACCGTCAGCTGATTGAAAACATTCGGGAGGCGCAACTTCCCTTGCATTTCCTGATGTTCACATGGATAGGCAATAAGGGCGAGGGATATTACAATTGGATTTCTGAACCATTTAGAATTTTAAATTACAATTATATGTACAGGATGTTCGGTAAAAATTTGCACATTTTCATTTTAATTCTGGAATATGGAACTTCTATTTCAAATACATATTGAAATTAATTTAACGATTTTTACTGCAGCTGTTCGTATGCAGTATATAATCCTCCTGTCTAGCATATCACGCTCCCGAGTTGGATAATTAATTATTGTTAATTAAAAATAAATATTATATAATTGCACATTACAATCGTATTATTATTGATAACGTTCAAGTTGAGACTATTACAAGGACGTGCCTTACATTTGACCCAAATTAATCCGGCTATTTGACCAATTTAACAAATAATTTAAATAATGGGGGGCCCTGTCTGCAAAATTAATTTTTCCCAACTGAACGTAAAATTTAAAAATTACACTGGAAGATTTCCCCAAGAAATATATTTAAATATTTACCTCACTCTCAGATGAATCGCTCCTTTCTCTGGCTTTCATTTTATTTAGATTAAAAATTTTCGAAACACAAAATTATTCGATTTTTACAGTACTGCGTTTGAACTGATACTAATTTTAAGCTAAAGATTTAATTCCTATAGTAAAGTCGGTCTGTTTCTTATCAGTTATCAATGTGAGATTACCGGAGAGAGGTTAACTTAAAGTGAACATTCTTATAACATTGTATAGGCACGCCGTAAAAAAGTTTGCGTGATAGTAATTATGTATTTATTTATTTTGATCACGTATTAACTTGTAGTTGATTGACTACTACTAGAGAAATTGGCACTTGTAATTGATAAAAAAAGTTTATAATCTTGATTTCAATTTAAAATTGGAAATGCAAACCAGTAGCTTTGGGAAATAAAAGGTCACGAGTTGAACCCAAATATAATAGGTCACAAGCTCAAAACAAAAACAGTAGCGGTTAAAAAACAAATACAGTGACATCCTTTCGCCGTGACAAGGTACGAATAGATAATAATATCTGTTACCGTCATAAGAGTCAGACGCAGACGGCGTGAGCAGATATTATATGGCTTATTTTGATACAAATAACTAACTCTTTCGAAAACAAGTGCTACAGATTTTAATTGTGATTTATAGTAACTACAAAATTTAAAACAAAATTGCAATCAAGCTCTTTTTTTGGAATTTCTCTATCTCTTCCGCCAAAGTTGGAGTTGAAGTCATCGTTATCTGGATATTGATGAGTATGTTAAAAAGCAAGGGAAACTGATGTGCAGCCTTGTGAAACTCCAAAATATTTGAACAATTCATTCGGCACAAAGTTTCAATGCAAACAGGCAGAAACCAAAAAACTCTAAATCTACCCCAGCAAGTCCCCATAAATCCAACTTTGCTCACGAGTCAGGCCCGTAGCCAGGATTTCATTGGGGGGGGGGGGGGGGGGGGGGTAAAATGTAAAATTTTTGGTGGCTTCCCTTCTGAGAATATTTAATGTTGTAAACAAAAAGGTGGAGTTGGTCGAAGCCCCCACGAGCACCGCAGGCGGGAAAATTTGAATTTTTGAAGGTATTATCGTATTATTGTAAGTCATTGCATTGGTAATATGGTAATATTAATCTTAACAGAATTATTAACAAATTAATTCCATGTCTTTCACGTAAAAAAGGATAAATAGGGTTGACCTATAAGCCGACAATGTAAACAACAATAAAGTACGGCAAATATATTTGGAAAAAGGAGCTTTTACCAACTTTAAAATAGAATAGAACATATTTTATTTTCGAAATTCAAAATTTTCACTTTCAAAATTTTTATTTTCCGAACATTTCGGGGGAGGCACGTGCCCCCAGGTGCCCCCCCCCTGTCGCTACGGGCCTGTCACGAGTCAAGTAGGTTGTCAATTGCTTTTTCATCTTCCTATGTTCTTCTAGAACTTCGTTCTTTGTCATTTCGTATATTACTCTTAAGTTTTTGAGTTATGAATTTTGGAAAATAAAACAGAGTAACAAAAGTAAAAAATAGTTTTCTATAAAAACTTAAAAACGCCAAAAAACTTAAATTCTGAAATAAAATATTTAGTAAAATTTATAATAATTATATTTAGAAATATATTTACAAAACAACAGGTTTCAACACAACAACAACAGTAGTGTGTCCGAGGAGATAAATTGTACTGGTAAATTCTAATCTCCACTTTATGATTAAAACAGTTGGGAGTCTGAAAAAAATCTTAATGTGACATTGACATGTCGAACATGTGCACATAAGCCTACCAAAAGCACGCCAGATTGGAACAGCACTGATATCACTTTTTTTGCAAAAAAAAATAATTTAAAAAATTTAATTAATTAAAAAGTTAAAAAACAATATTTTTCAAAATAAAATAAGTTGGTAGATGAAGAAAGAGCTGATAGGTACATTCAGGTCCGGCTCGTGTTTTTTTTACTAATAATAAATTAAATCATAAATGCGATGGAAAACTCCAAAACAACTGATTCAAACAAAATTATCCAAATTTCAATGTCTGAAAATAGGTATAATAACAAAAAAATGTCGTTAAAAATTAATTTCATAATATAATTATTGTGGAGAAGCCGTTTCATTCAAAAAATAAAGAAATAATTGTGTTTGAAAAATTAAAAACCAAAAAATGATTTTTTTGTATTTAATTACTTTTTGTTAAAATTTAAATTTCATATTGTCTTGTAGGCGCCTTTTTATTTTCGGCGCCTGTGTGTGGGGCACACTTCGAACACATCACGAGTCGGGCCTGGGTGTATTAGATTTTGGTCATTATAAGAATAAAAAGGAAAGCACTATTTTTAAAATAAATTTGGCAACCAGAACGATTTCATTCATAATATACTTGAGTAACAATTTTAATGAATTTTTCCAGTGTCGTATTTGCAATTTATCTAACAGGATAATGTTGACGGTTGCCTAGCTGATGTCCAATACACAGGGCTGCAGCAGGGGCCAACAAGCTTTTTTTTTGCTTTTTCGCATTGTTTTCAGAAATTAAAAGAACTCACACGTTGAGCTGGTGTTCACTGCGACTGTTCAGACCGCTCTAAGTCTAAAAATTGCTTAAAATCCGGTCTCTACTCATCACTCTTCGGACAAAGGAAGCTATGACATTTTCATTAAATTGTCGGGCGTTGGAAACATATTTTTCCAATCGTCTCAGTTGTCGCAATTTCTGTCGCACCGTTTCACCACAAAAAAAAACACAAGTAAAACAGATTAGTAATATGTATGCTCATTTTTTTGGCTTATTTATCCAGCAGATAGCGGAGAGAGTCCGAGCAACAAAACGTACATTTACTCCGAATAGAACATACTCTTTTTCATTATTATATTTTAGATTTTTTTCTGCTTTGGTGCCGCACGCTTCTATTTTTGCTTTAAGGGGCTGGTAAAAAGAAGTGAGAACTATCACGAATTGTCTACGCTTGTCTAAATGTGTAGAATATGGCGGTGCCTGGCGGCCAAATGCAGAACACCCTAACCACAAAGGTTTTTACTCCGAATTTCATGAAATTTGTCGTGTTTTTAATAAATTGTTTCAAGAGAGCAGTTTTGTTATAATTGTTAGTCATTTGTGTTCTATTGATAGAAGTCATATAAAAATATCAAAATTTTAAATTTTACAGAAATTGAAAAGCACTATCGCTAATAATACTGGACATCTATTAGAAAAGTTAAAAGTAATACATTATTATTACAGGATACAGTAAATTATATTTACGGATATCTATTTATCAATTCGATATAATAGAGTCAAGGAGCTTGCTAGATAACAAAAGAGGAAACTATTTCAAAATTAGATATTTCATCGCATAGATGGAGCATGCTCGGCTACAGAACTTATACTAGACCTTTTCTTTTTTATAATCAATTTTAATATTTTATATAATTAAAATAATGTAATCTTGTTAATTTTTTATGCGTAATCAGAAAAGAGCATTAAATTTTCTACGACCGATTCAAACCGGAACATGGGCAAATATATCAAGAAAAGTCCCAAAAATCACGAAATCTTAAAATGGCCTTTTCTTGTACATCCTATACTCAAAATAGGTCAAAGATAAGAGAATGAAATAGGCCATGTCAAAATTAAAGTAGATAAACTCTGCATAAAAGTATAAAATAATTATTGTCGGAGTCGATCTGGTTTCCTAGATATATCCTCTTCATAAAATTGCAATTTTTTCCCGAAAGAAAGAGCTTTTTTTCCTGTTTAAGTGGCCCACCGACAAGTAAAACTTGAGTTTTTAATAACAGAATACCTTTAATTCTTACTGCGGGGGAGGGTAAATAAATGTAAGTAAATTTTGTGTTTTTTCATGGGTCATGGGGGGGGGGGGTTACCCCGTTATCTTCCTTTGGATCCGCCGATGACGAGGGCATATTCCTAACGATGTAAGGTAAAAAAAGATAAAAAAATTTTAAAGCTCCTGACGCCCTAAAAAAATGGAAGATTTTGATATTTTAAAATATTGAAATAAATGGAGTTTCATGAAACTTTGTACTGCCCAATAGTGGACCAATACTAAATCGAGTATTAATTTTTGACCATCAACAAAATTTTAATCGGCATCTCGATTATTCTATCAAGTACATGTTGTGTATTATTACGGTCAAAGATGTAAATCGGACATTGACGTCAATGGCCGGATAATGACGTCAACGTCCATCTTTGCTGTCATTCACCATGGGCAATGGTGTAAATATTTTCATCTGATTGTAATATTCACGTTTTTCGTCGGTCACTGACTTTATTGGCCAAAAGTGAATAGACAATAATGACAAGATAATTTAGTGAATAGGAAGCAAAAGCAAATATGTCGAATTTTACCAATTTTTTTAGACGTTCAGTGCAAATTGACATTCACTTTATTTTTGGGTAAAAATACACTTTAATTGACATATTCAGACATCAGACATATTTAATTGTGTTTCGACGTTTTGACTTCGACCTTTTGTTTTCGAATTTTTTGTTTTTCGACCTTTTTGTTTTCGACGGTTTTGTTTTTCGACGTTTTTGTTTTCGAAATATTTGTTTTTATTTCGAACAAAGAATAACATTGTTGCCGGCTTACATAACTATGCAGTCAAATTATTATTGTTTATAGTAAATAAATAAATAAATATATTTAAATTACTAATTTTTAATTAACTAAACAAAAAACAAAAATTTATATAAACTTCTCAAAAGTCTGGTATGCTTCCAAATATTTCCTTTTAGGACCAAGTGCATAAAGGTGTTTTTGTGGAAAAGCAAAAAAAGGGGGTAATTTATGTTATTTGTGGCAGAGCCGCATTCAAAGGGCCAAACAAAGAGCCGCGGGTTGCCGACCCCTGGCCTAGATAGTATATCATTTATGCGGATTATATTATAATAATGGTAAATAAAAATAATGGATTGGAAAAAGGTGGACCCAGGTCTAGCTAAAAGTCTGGTTTGATTAATAAAATTAATTTTGTTCTACATTTACACGAAAATTATTTAATTAATAAATTAAAATTAAAAAATTTAAATTAAAAAAAAAAATTCGACGCAGGGATGCGATTGTGCTAACCAAATTATTTTCTAAAAAGATCTCAAAATTGGTTTGGGAATATTTTTGGAAGATTTCCATTTGAAATTACCTGGAAAAACTTGACAATCTTGACATTACGAGTATGCTGTTTAAAAATTATATAGGTAATACTAACAACTACTTGAATTTAATCTTTTATTTTTCAAAAGTCGGTTGTAAACAACCGCTTATTTTATTTTAATAGAATCATTGTGTAATTAATTTGAGAATAATGAAAACATGCTTTTAATTGCTATAACTAACACGCACTTTAAATTTAGAGATTGCTGGGGGTCTCCAGCTTATCTGTAGTTATCAAAATACTCGAAACCGTTGCAAAGGTTATTGATAGACTATTGAACACTTGTTACTAAGGCCAAGGCCTCTTGTGTTCTTACTTCTGATAAGCGCAATTTTATAAACTATGAAGACACCTTGAAATGTTTTAGTAACAATCACGAGGTTACAAAGAAGCTGCTGATAATGCAGCGGTGTCTCCAGAGAGTCGGCCCAGCCCCACCAAAAATTTGTTGCACAAATGTTTAAAAATAAAAAGGAATATCTATAAATAATTATCAATCGCCTTATATGACGTCAGAAGTCAATATGGCACAAAATATATCTTGGTTTATGTACCATAAGTTGGACCCACCTCTGGCCTATTATCATCAGTCCTCCGGTTTCTCGTGCCCTCCGAAGCACGGAGCCGGTCATATGAAAGTTTTATAATCTTCCCAGATATCTTAAAGTCACCAGATGGTCGCCTAAGTTACTAAGCTGATGACCGACCTCTGACCTATCCAAACCAAGAAGTCTGGCAACATCGCTGTGATAATAGCTTCACGAAAAGAAACTAAAAACGTTGGCAAAAATTCTGATTAAAATTTTACTTAAGTATAGAAAAGTTTCCATTGCAATCACTTCAAATCTAAGTAATAGAAAAATGAGCAGTTATTTCATCATCGCTCGATCAGAAATAAATAAAATGATAAATTACTCTCATATGGCAAAGATTACTTTGTTTAAGTAAAACAATATTTTTGTGAAAGAAAAACTGAACTGAATAAACGAGGTGGTTCACTTCTGGAAAACCAGAACGCCTTGTTATTTTTATTAATATTTTGAAATAATTATTTGCAAAATAGTGCAAACAAAAACAATCTACAGATAAAAATGTATAACACCGATTACATCAACTTAATTTTCTGAAGAGATTCTCGGCGAAGTAGACCTCAATAAGATGATTTCTCAATAATATGACATCAATAAATAATGTATGTGCGCATGCCGTTTATTATTATTTTATTAAATTGCGAAAAGCAAAATGATAAAATTTGAAAAGTCTTAACATTTTCGAGCGTGACTAAGCTTTTAAATATGTTTTTTCCTAGGGGCTTACATCGTTTAAAATAGCAATCACGTGCAGCTCTGATAAGACCCATGTTCTAAATGACTGATTTTGTGTGGATAAGACAAATTGTCACTAATAAGTGTTTTCAAAATTTTTAAAAATTCCTGTTTTTTTTTTACTTCATTAAAAAATATCAATATACCTGCACTCGATAAGTAATTCGAGTATCTACACAATTCAGTCATTGGATATTTTATCTAAATGGGATAAACACATTTGAAGTGCAAATACAAAATTGATTTTGTTATTAACGAAACGAATGTTTACGATTTACTCGTTTTTGATAACTGTATCGATAGGTTATCGATTGAAAGTTTCAATGCGAGAAAACGGAAGTGTATGTAGGAACCACCAAACTGATATAAGTTTGGAATACTTATTCCTTCTACTCCAATGGCTGAACAAATGGCTTTCTAAGTCATTTACAAATATAGGATTATTTATCCTACTCTTGATTTTGTATACGACGTTTTAAAATCCAAAATTTTTTTTTCCATTTCAGAGAAACTGGTTTCGGCCGTGTGATGGATAATTTTTTCAAAAAATATAAGCAATGCTACGAGGGTTGAACTCCAACGTTTACCTTCAATTTTGCCCAAAAATTGGGGAATTCCCCGAAGCACAGCAAGGTAATCGGAAAGTTATTATTCCCTGGATTCGAACCAGATACCTTAGAGTAAGCAATTGATAGTGAAACTACTAGGCCAACGACTGTTACAATTCAAAAATTTAAAAACTATCCGCTAAGCTTTCAAATTAAAAAAAAAATTGGTTTCAAGTACTTGTTACTATGAAACACTGGGTACATAATACAAGAAATTTTTAATCATAATAAATTCTTATCAGTGAACTGCGTAACCTAAACTGGAATTATTTCTAAGCTGATGTAAGTTATCACAAGACCGAAGCGGCCAATCAGAAACGATAAACAAACTCATTGTATTTATATTTGAGCACAATGGTTTTTCAAATCATTCAGCAATACGTTGTGTGACAGAAAGTTCTGTCTTTAGTGAATTTTATTTATTTTTTTGTAAGTTAAAATACAAAAATGGGTGGCGGAGGTGCAACTGCAGCGAGGTCGTTGAATTTTGGAGCTGGACCAGCAAAATTACCAGTCGAGGTAAATAAAATTTTATTGTGTCGAGTATACCGTGGAGAAAATTCTCGGGTTCAATATTCTTACGTTAACTGAAGATCCATTGTTGTCCAACTACCAATTTGTGGAAGTTTGATAACATTTACCGAACTTTTGGATCTATCAGCTTTACACAATGAACTAAATTTGAATAGGTCATCAGTCATCACTTAAAGCATCGAAATTAAAATTTTGCACATATCATTAAACGTTTGAACCTATTCCTATCTCTTTGAATAGAAAATTTTTATTAATCGCTCGTTCACCTTCAATGGTAGATTGCCTGCCAAGAATTCCAAATGTGAAAGCTGTTTTCGGATATTTTAAAAATCTGAAAGATTAGAGAAACATTTCATTATCTTTCGCCAATATGGAAGTTTCTGAACTTCGAACGGGATTTTGCACTGTAATCTTCGTTACGTACTAATACGTCGCTTGTAGACGACGTTTTTCAATAGGAAGTCGGAGTACTGGAGGAGGCGGGGACAGGGGAGATTTTTGTATATTAATTTTTGAATTAATATAAAAACAAACTATACGTAACCGCAATAATATTTAAATTATTACAAATGCATTCAATAGCAGTACTTAGTGACCTGACAGCCAGGTCGCGATCACAGTGCATTATTTATTGCACGTGCGGTCATTGCGAGCAGTTGGCATGCCCGCCGCCGGACGCGGGAGTGATCATTATTTTAATCACCGGAATTCGAAAAAACAATTGCACATATTAGCGTTTTTGTTTATTTTATACAAATATTGAACTTTATTTTTAGGAAACAAATAAGCATCAAAATTAAAAATAAAACACTGAAATTTTTTTAAATACTATAGAAATGTGGGGCAATAATGTCATCGTTCACGGGCCGGATTTCAGATTAACTTAAATTAAAATTTCTTATTCAAGATATACCTACCCAAAGAGCGTCATCAGGGAATCCCCGAATATTATATCTCTAGGGCTGTTACTAACGAAAGCAACAGGTAACTGTTGTAAGAGTGAGTGAGAGCCTATTAGTCTACTCACTCTCACGTATGTTGCTAGTTGCCTGTTGCTCCGAAATGGAGATTGTCAATATAATCTGAAACTCAATAAAAATCCTAAAATGACCCACAAAGAGAGGTGGTCGATGTTGAAATTTCCTCTAAAGATAATATTATGCCAAAATTGCAACATGGATCCCTATTCTGTTATTTATACTTTACGTGATGTCACGAGACATCACATAATATTTTTATTTTTAACATTTACTAAGTATTGCACAAAATTTTTGATTATCAGCAAACTGGGTAATTTCCATAAGTATTAGGACATTGACTGTTACATTTATAGATCTAAAAATATTTGCACAAAAAAAATTTATCCTAGTAGGAGAAATCTACAATTTTCCAGCAAATACCAAAGCAAAGTTTTTCAACCATTTTGTGTTGATTCAAAAAAATTATCGAAATACCTAATCATATTTCTTGTCTGTTCTTATTATTTTATCGGCCAGTTGAAACCAGTTCGGAGTTCAGATTTATTTTGACCTAGCACACTTTAATCGATAGATAAGTTAGCCAAAATTATTCAACAAGTAAAATCTTAAAATATTCAAAATTGATATGGGTTGACCTTGAATTGGTCAAAAATTTATTATAATTAAACATTTCAAAATTTATTATCATCGGCGATGTAATATAATAATTAGTTGTAACTAAAACCAGAAAAAAGGCAAATATTTATTGTATAATTTTTTCAAGGTCAAATGAAAAGATTATTATTTGCAAAAAAGTAATATATTTATGTAAACGTGGAACCAATTTTTTTTTGTTATTTGTGTAAATTTTACATTTTGGCTTGGAGGCAAGGGCGGTTATAAAATGGGGGGGGGGGACAATATCATATAATAAAAATGATTCATAATTTAAAATTTATTTATATAATTTTTTTTTCAATTATTTACTTCCCTGTTTTTGAAAAATACCTCCCCCCCTCTAGAAATTAAAAATATGAGCAACCCAATTTAAAAATCCGAAATTAAGCGTTTTAACCTCTTGGACATCACACAGAATTTCTTAATTTGATGAGGTCAAAAGTGAAAAACCAGGAGGTCAAGAGGATGTCTGGTTGGATCGGCGTTTGATATGGAATTTCAAGTGCTATACCAAAGTGATTGTGTGATAGTTATTTAAAATTAAAATGCAATTATTGCTGCACTAATGCTATCGCAATTTGATAACAGACTCCTACCACTTACGATCAATTTTTTAGTAGGATGTGGATAATGTGTAATCCGATATTTTATTATCACAAAATGAAAACAAATATTTTAATTATTATAATTTATTCCAGGTACTCGAGGAGGTTCAAAGTGAACTATTATCGTATGTATCATCAGGAATGGGTATTATGGAAATGAGCCACAGATCCAAGGAATACGCAAAAATAAACAAAGATGCCCAAAATGCAATCAGAGAATTATTGTAAGTTTCAATTATTATACCTGTAATTCGCAAATAAATCTTAACAATTTATAATTTTTTTTAGAAAAGTACCAGATAATTACAAGATAATGTTCATCCAAGGTGGTGGAACTGGAGCTTTCGCAGCGATAGCTTTAAATTTAATGAAGAGAACTGGAACGGCTGATTATTGTGTAACAGGTAATATATTTCTCGTTGGAATCAAATGGAGCAAGTATTAATTTTTGTCTTTACCAGGAACTTGGTCTGCAAAAGCAGCCAAAGAGGGAGAAAAATACGGAAAAGTAAATCTCGTTTTTCCAAAACCTAAAAAATTTGGAAGCATTCCAAATCAGGCAACATGGAATCTAAACCCAAACGCATCCTACGTGTATTATTGCGCAAACGAGACAGTCGACGGTAATTTTTAAAATCTTCCATGGTAACATTCAATGTTATAATTTAAATCTGTACAGGTGTCCAGTATCATTACATTCCCGAAACCAACGGAGTTCCTTTAGTTACCGACATGTCTTCCAGTATTATGACAGAACAATTAGATATATCTAAATTTGGTTGTATATTTGGTGGAGCTCAAAAGAATATCGGTCCAGCTGGAGTTACGGTGGTTATCATCAGAGAAGACCTTCTAGGACATACCATGTCAATATGCCCATCAGTATTCGATTTTTCTAACGTAGTCAAAGAAAATTCCGTTCATAACACACCGGCTACCTTTTCGTAAGTCGTATTTAGGTTTAACGATTTTAGTTCGTTTTTAACTTTTTTCTTTTGCAGAGTTTATGTGATGGAACGCGTCTTCCAATGGATTAAAAAACATGGTGGAGTCCCAGCTATGGAACAATTAGCAATAGCCAAAAGCTCGCTTTTGTATAAAACTGTAGCAAACTCCCAAGGATTTTACAGTTGTCCCATAGACGAAGATGTTCGTAGCAGAATGAATGTGCCCTTTAGGGTTGGAGGTGCAAATGGAAATGAAGAATTGGAAGAAATATTTTTGAAAGAAGCAGAAGCTCTTCAGATGTATCAGTTAAAAGGACATAGGTAAAAATATTTCTTTCCGATATTCACTCGGATGAAAAAATAAATCGTCTCGGTAAATTTTATCCCTTTATTAATATTATTTTTTTGTTACAGATCTATTGGTGGTATTCGTGCATCTCTTTACAATGCAGTTACGTTAGAAGAAGTACAAACTTTAGTAAATTTCATGTTAGAATTTCAAGATAAGCATTTTAACCAGATGAGAAATTGTTAAATAGGTTTAAGTTAAGATTATTACTTTATTAATAAAAATATAATATAGAAAATATGCTATAAAAATAAATTAGTACCCAATAAATTTTGTATTATTTACAACACCCCCCTCTTTTTAAATAATTCGTCCAATTTCTCTTCGATTAACTTATTGGTGCCCCGAAGACCATCCACCACTTTTCGACTCCATTCAAAATATTCTTGCACTCTATGGGAAGTCCAGTCCTTCGGGGTGCCCCTCTCTAGATCTCTCAAATTATACAACTTGTCTGCTAATTTAACCAACTTAGCTTGGGGGCTACTAGTGCGGGCATGAACAATTTGCAATTCTTTCCTCTTAAGTTTAGGTAAAGACTTATCGTCGCTCACTTCGGCTACAATATTTCGAATAGTTTCGCCAAATTCTTCTTCGATTTCATCAAGAGTGGTTTGGGTGTCTTCCACGGTATCATGCAAAAGTGCAGCCTGTATAACATTGATGTCTGTCACTTTACCCTCATGTGTGAGAATATGTGCCACACCTATCGAAAATAATCAACACATTGCATTCACTATAAACCCTGCTACGTACCTATGGGGTGATTTATGTAAGGGGTATCTTCGGCATCATGTCTTCTTTGATCTTTGTGTTTAATTGTTGCAAAATTTGCACACTTGATCAAGATGCGAACAGTTTCGTCAGAAGTTAAGGACATTTTTAGCTGGAACTTTGTAAATTAAACTTGACGATTATGTAATGATTATTAGTCACCTTTTGTAACATAACCTAAAAAAATTATTAATTTTGTTATGGACAAGACATGGGTTTCCTACTTTAAATCTTGGAAGTTAATATTTCCGTTAGTTATTCAAACTTTTGGCAGCGTAAAATTTGTAAATACAAAATAATAACGTACCATACACGCCCAGGCAAGACTGACGGCATTTTTGTAGTGTAGGATTTTGATTGAAAATCCTCACGAATTGTTCTTTATTCTATCATTTTAGTACTACGTTAATCATTTTAACATAAAAATATCCAATAAACCTTTTTTTCCGCCTACCTTTTGACTGTTAACAGAAAACTGCACGTCACTGAGATGTAAGGTTAGAAACAACCAAATTTTCCCGCCAGTTTCCATTTTGCAAGTGAGCAAACAAGAAGTTTTTGTTGCTGCTTCTCGTTGGTTTATATGTGCGTATTTTAGTTACACTTACAGAAATGGATGTAGCAGATGCTCATATTGGTCAAATTCGCGTTCGCGATGAGATTGGGGTGCGTTGCCAAAAATTATTTCAAGATTTTTTGGAAGAGTAAGAATTTTGTTGTTCTTTTATGCTGTGTACCCGAAAAACTCTAATTTACATTTGTAGATACAAAGAAGACGGCGAAACCAAATATATCGAACTTTCGAACGAGTTATTAGCTCAAGAGCGAAGCACTCTGGAAGTGAGTTTTGAAGACGTTGAAAAATACAATCAAAATCTTTCGACTACGATTATTGAAGAATACTACCGTATCTATCCGTATTTGTGTCAAGCTGTCACCAATTTTGTTAAGGATAGGACTAATTTGAAGCAGGAGAAGGAATGTTATATCAGTTTTGTGGATGTTCCGACTCGTCATCGAGTGCGAGAACTGAAGTCAGAAAAAATTGGTACCTTGATTCGCATATCCGGACAAGTTATTCGTACACATCCTGTGCATCCTGAACTTGTTTTGGGAACCTTTGTGTGTCTCGTTTGCCAAACTGTTACCAAGAATATCGAACAACAATTTAAGGTATTTCATTTCCTTTGTTTGTTTATTATTTTTGTATTGATTATTTTGTATTTGTAGTATACAATTCCAACAATCTGTCGAAATCCGACGTGCAATAATCGCCGTGGTTTTATGCTGGATATCGATAAGTCAACTTTTGTTGATTTTCAAAAAGTTCGTATACAAGAAACCCAAGCGGAATTGCCTCGTGGTTGTATTCCACGTAGCGTCGAAATTGTTCTCAGGGCTGAAAATGTCGAGACTGTTCAAGCTGGCGATCGTTACGATTTCACTGGAACATTAATTGTAGTTCCCGATGTAGGAAGTTTAGCTTTACCTGGCACTAGAGCGCAGGTAGATTCGCGCCATAAATCGGGTGATGAGCCTGAGGGGGTGCGCGGATTAAAAGCCTTGGGCGTTCGCGACCTTCACTATCGTATGGCGTTCTTTGCTTGCAGCGTTCAAGCAACTAATGCCAGATTCGGTGGAATGGATATACCATTGGAAGAAATCACTCCAGAAATTATGAGACAGCAAATGACTGATGGAGAGTGGAAGCATATGTACGAAATGAGTCGTGATCGAAACTTGTATCACAACTTAATCAACAGTCTGTTCCCGAGTATTCACGGAAATGAAGAAGTAAAGAGGGGAGTTTTACTTATGTTATTTGGTGGAGTTTCGAAAACCACCATCGAGGGCACAACTTTGAGAGGCGACATTAACGTTTGCATCGTTGGAGATCCAAGTACTGCCAAGTCTCAAATTTTGAAACAAGTTTCAGAATTCTCACCTCGTGCTGTCTACACGTCAGGAAAAGCATCATCTGCTGCCGGTTTAACTGCTGCAGTCGTTAAAGATGAAGAATCTTACGATTTTGTAATTGAAGCTGGAGCTCTTATGCTGGCAGATAACGGCGTCTGCTGTATCGATGAATTTGATAAGATGGAAGTTCGCGACCAGGTGGCTATTCACGAAGCCATGGAACAACAAACGATTTCAATAGCGAAGGCTGGCGTTAGGGCAACTTTAAATGCTCGTACGTCGATTTTAGCTGCTGCCAACCCTGTTGGAGGACGTTACGACAGAGCAAAGCCGTTACAAAAAAATGTCACTCTTTCAGCTCCACTCATGTCTCGGTTTGATCTTTTCTTTATATTGGTTGATGAATGTAACGAAGTCGTTGATTATGCTATTGCTAGAAAGATTTTGGATTTGCACAGCAACATCGAAGAATCCATCGATAAAGTTTATACCAAGGAGGAAGTCCTGCAGTACATCGCTTTTGCACGCAAGTTTAAACCAATTATTAATAAAGATTCAGCGGAGTTGTTGGTTAAACATTATAGTAGACTTCGTCTACGTGATACAACCACAACAGGAAAATCGACCTGGCGTATTACTGTGAGACAATTGGAAAGTATGGTGAGATTGGCCGAAGCTATGGCAAGGATGGAAATATCTGATGAAGTACAACCGAAACACGTCAGGGAAGCATATCGTCTGTTAAATAAATCTATCATTCGAGTTGAACAACCGGATATTCATTTGGATGAAAATACAGACCAACCTGTAATACAAGATGAGAGGGATGAACCTATGGAAGAGGAACCTAGTGAACCTGACGCTACTAAGAAAAAGTTGGTTATCAGCTATCAAGAGTACAAAGCACTCAGCGATATGATCATAATCTACCTACGGAAAGAAGAATCAAGATATGAACAAGGTAAACACTTATTTGGCAACAGAAACTTGATAATTTAATTTAATTTTATTTTACAGTTGGAGAAGGTGGAGTGAAGAAGAGTAAATTGATTGAATGGTATATGAACGAACTGGGACCAGATCTATTTGAAAGTGAAGAGGAATTAGTTGAAAGGAAGGAGATGTTTATAAAAGTATTGGATCGATTAATGTATCAAGTATGTGATTTTTGTTCAATTTTATTACATTATTTAATTTTTGAATGTTTGCAGGAAAAAGTTGTTATTCCTTTAAACAAGCTTGGTTTGAAAGGACCAGAACAAGAGAACATTGAAAAGGATCCCATCCTTGTGGCCCATCCAAATTATGTTGCTGATCATTAAGTAGAATTATGTTTAATTATTGTTAATTTATATATTTTTCTAATCTTTTCTTTGTAATAAAGTAAGTTTAAGTATAATTTCTGCTTGAAATGCGTTTAAAATTGGAAGGCATTAAGTTGCATTAATTTTTTGGTAAAGTCATACTAATGTGACTGTTAGTGTTATTTCACTGGTTCCATCAAATAAAAAAAAATGTAATATTTACCACATGTCAGAATGCTCAAACAAAAACTCAAACTTTTGAAATGTTGGCCGGAGGTAAAGAATTATTGTAAAAATTCATATTTCTAGATCGGATGAGTTTTAAGAGTGAAACATAAATAGTTTACGAAAACGTTGAGAACTTCGGGGATACGTTCAATTTCAATAAACATCCATTGAAAAAATAGTTAAAAAAATTAAATCTATTCTAATCTAATTTAAAATGAACTGAACTAAAAATTTGGTTGATTTAAAAATCAAGACGCTTGCAGATTTGGTGACATATGTTACAACCTGCATCCAGAGCGACCGAGCGGAAGAGAAGAACGGCCAGATGAACGTCATCGCTATAGTGGCAAATGAAAACGTGAACGTAGCCGATCACACGATAGGCGCCGTAACTCAAGATCTCGCGATTGCTGTGCATACAAGAAAAGAAGAGAGTCTTCTGGTTCCCGATATAGAGACGAACATCATCGCTATAGAAGCAAACGGGAACGTAGCAGATCAGATGCATACAAGAAAAGAAGAGAGTATTAGTTTACATAGTATGTGGATTAGGCTTATTGGGGATACCACACTAAAAAATCGCACATTTGAGATATTTACAAAAATTATAAATAATTAAAATTCATATTTTCCGAAATGTTTTTGTTTTAAATTATAAATTTAGATAATCTTAATCTTAAAATATAATTTTTATAGATCTAAAAGATCTAAAAATAAAAAATTTGAATTTTGAAATTCCAAAAATGTTATAAAAATTTCTACTTTTTTAAGATGTTTTTTCGAATAGGAATTTATATAATCTTAAAAAATGTGTAAGTTTAAATTTTAATATTTAAAAAAATATATTAAAATTTGCATTTTACGAGAAAAAAAAATTAAAAAAAAAAAATTTGAAATTCCAAACATAAATTACTAATATAAAAATTTGTAATTTTGCATAAAATTTAGTATGTGATTAAAAAATTTAAAATAATGATATCATTTCAACAAATATTTTTTATATTTTTTAAAAATTAATTTTTCAAAATACTATTATTTATATAATTTCAAACATTTGAAAATTTAAAATATTAATTTTAGAGAACCTCCCCCCGCTCCGCTTCCCGTGGTCACAAATATTCATGCAGCCCCCCCCCCCCCCCGGTCGTGGCTTAATTTATGAACGACCCAATACATGCAATGTACGTACAACGTAAGTTGTAATTATTTTAAACAAGTTTTTTAATTATTATATAATATTATATTTCTAATTATTATGTTATAATTATCTAATCATTATTATATAAGAATTATTATACTCATATTTTGTATTTATACACTTGAAATCGTTACTTTTAGTAGACGAACATTTGTTGCATAGTTCTTTTAGAATCCGATTTGCTCAACAGGTTGATAAGAGCTTTATTTATTTCCGAGCTGAACCTCCATAGTTCACGAAAATTTTGAATTTATGAGGATCCTGCATCTGTTTGCCGCCAGGGCAGTATTTAGACTAAATTTTCGGGACGGGGTGGGGGGAGGGGGTTAATGTTAAAATTTAATCTTGTTTTAGTTTATAAGATTTTTTAAATTTTTTCTGATTTATTTACGATTGCAGTCGAACTTCTTGAACTTTAGTAATTGATAAATAATAATTCCGGGGAGAGGGGGTTCTAACCCCCCCTCCCTCTAGAATACGGTCTTGTTTGCCGCTTCATCTAATAAGTACAGTCGCTAGCTTTTTATGTGATATGTGTAAAATATACAAAAAAAAACTTGAGGGGAGAGTTTGAAAAACAATCTCAAATTTTAAAAACTATTTTTGGAAAAAATACAGAAATCATTCGAAATCGTTAGCGTTGATTGTAGCTACATTATAAATTCAATAAAATAGAAATCTATACTCCAACAAACCAGTACCTCCAGTCACATCCATAGAAGGCAGAAGAACAAATTGATCAAAGCTTTTATTTAAAATTTAATTTTCAATTGTGATTTTAAAAATTTATGTTCAAAATATGCAAAAATTACTTTTTTTGAAAACTACATTTTTTGACCGATTAGTTTCTTTGGTGTATACCTTCAGTTTACGTTGTTTTGTAGTTCCCGCCTTGAAAATTGCTTCCATTTTATGAAATTTTCTTTTGGTAGGTACCATAATGATATCCTTCCTGAATAAATTTTTTTTCAATTTGTGTTTCAGGTAGTAAAATTTAAGCAACCTCTTCCAAATTAAATTTAGTTGCTTATTTGATTAAAAAAAAAGAAATTTATAAAAAAAGAAGCTGATCTACCATATCTTCTATACTTTTCGGTAAATTGGAGTTGGAACAGTAATTTGTTTCGAATTTTAAAAATCAAATTGTTCCAGAGCGCTTGTTCAAAATGAAATTACCGAAATTTGTTTTGTGCGAGAAAAGGTGAAGCGGCGATGGGGTTACACAATAATTCTCCAATCTACATATTTAAGATGCACAGCAGACAGTGAATCTTACCAAAGCCGCTTGGCTTTAGCCTTGCTTTCACTGACGGATGTGAAAAATTCATATCCTCTAAAATTAAATTTGATGTAAGTACTATTTTCAAATTATAAAGACTGCAAAAATTTTAAGAAAATAAAGTGAGTTTGAGAAAAATTTCTATGTAAATTTAATTTATTGGTGAAATAGCTACACGATTTCGTGTGTACTGGAATTTGAAAAATGGTTCAAACGTCCGATCCTTGACAGATTTTTTACCCTATTTTGAAAAATTGATTCTGGTAGCAGTAAAAATTGAAAAATAAATTTAAAGTGAGAATTTTATATTTTTTGAGAAATTATCTTTCTTGATAAAAATGTTCACACACAACTGGCATTTTAAATAACAATGCAAACGTTCGGGAATAAACAAATTTTTATTAAGTTATATTTTGATAAGGCTGAAATTACTACAGAGTTTTATTATTCTAATGTTTTCATACATACAAGGAATCAACAAAGCTTACAGCAACTCGATCAGATATAAAGTTTGCATTTCGCGTAAATACATATAGCGACATCCTGGATCGAAACGGTAATGGACGAAACTACCAGCATCCCGGCGCATCCTGAAGCTTGCCAGGTTTCAACGCAGGACCTGTTAGCTCAAACATTGAAACAGTACCAATCCAACTTCATATACATGTGCGGCCGCCTAAACCGTGGTTTGTTTGTTATTTTACGCGGAGAAGGCAACGAACTAAGAGAAATTTTTTGAAATCGAGATTTTCTTTTGTTTTGATTTCGATTGTTTTTAATAAAGAAAAACAATTGCAAAAATATGCTGTATAGAATTAAATAAAAATAATCAAACTTAAATAAAAATTAATAAAATGTCAATTTAATAAACAAAAGAAGTAATTAATTATATATTAATTTTTTCAAATTTATATTTAAATCAAATTTTGCAATCAAATAAAAAAAATAATAAGGAGTTTTATTAACATTGTTAACGAAATAGTTAAAAGTAATAAAATAATTTGTATATTAAAAAATGTGCAATTAACCGAGAAAATTGAAAATATCGGGTATATACAGGTATGGATTTTTAGTTTTCTCTTTGTAATAATATCTAAAACATGCAATTTTGCCGTTACTAACTTTTTTTTTTAAATAAGCTGTTGCTTTTGATTTTATTGTAATTTTTTTTAGTCGGGATTTCTCGACTACATTATTATGAAGTGAAAAATATTTCGAACAGTTAATAAATTTCTTTTAAATTTAATTATAAGTTTTAATAGAGCGCAGCGATGCACGAAATTTTCCTTTTAATATGAATTTATCTCTTAAATGGATGAATAGATAAATTTTGAATTTGAAATCTGGTAGTTAAAAGTATGTCAGAAAAATTTACAACGGTGGGTTAAAAAACTGTAAAATTTCTAAGGTTTTATTTAGTGCCTACTTTCTCAAGTCTGCTAAGGATTGGCTTAAAGGATGAGACCTATTTTTAGGATAACAAAGGGAAGTTTTTAAACATTCGGGATACAAATTTGTTATTTACGTTTATAAATCATGTGTTGACTTTTTAACGTACAATTTTTGGGTTTTTGAAAATAAGAACATTGTTCGCGATATCTCGCATCTTGGTTAGATAAGGATGCCAAACTTATCACGGTGGATTAACTCTTAGTGCTAATTCAACAGCCAACTTCAGCTAAAATGCATTTTGAACCACATTGTTGAATTTATTTGCTCCTCATCTTCATAATCATATCATAACTTGCGCCTGGTGAAAAAAAAAATGAGACAGCATCAGGTTTTTTGTTTTTGTGAAGTTCATTTGTTTTTGTCGATTTTTGATTGGTCGTATTACCTGAAAACAGTTGAGCGGTAGCTTAACCGTGGTTTCTTGGAAAGTGTCAAGTGGTCAAGTCAAGATGTACAGATTGTACAGTCGTACTACTTTTCTGCAATTCTCAGGCCGCAGTTGCCTTCTAACCATGCAACTGTTAATATTTATTTATTTACGAGGACATCAATTTAACATTTAAGCTTCACATTACAGTTTTCTTAAATGTACATTAAATATACTTTAAATTGAATTTAATTCATTATAGCCGAATTTTGACTTAAGCACAGATTCACACCATTCTAGACAAGTGATTTTCGGGTTCAAGCGGCTTCAGGAACATTTTTACCAGTGAAGCCCAAGCTTCAAATTTTGTTATTTTCTTAAATCTGTTTAGATCGAATGTTTTTTCTAAAAATAATAAAAAATATAATTTTAAGTTATTTTTTGAACCATCAGCACACTTAAAACACTTTAAAAACATAAAGACACCTCATGGGCGGGACTAACCTAATGGAAACAGCCAATCGAATAATTGCACTATGTTTTAAGGCTTTTTTACCCGAATTTTTGGATGGCTAATAAATTTTAATGTTTATATTTGCAATTTACGGCCTAAACTTCCATAATTTCTAGGTTATTTGGATTTTTCAAATTTTAAAATAATTGAAAATCTTATTATCAGTAGTGTGCCTTTCAATTTGGTTCGGGGGGGGGGCAAGATATTCTTAGGGGCGCACATATATAGGTACCTATGGGTTTCAAATGAAACGAACGAAAAGAGATTTCGACAAATTTTTTTGAAAACGTGTTAGTAAATAGGCTATAGATTACGCAAAAAATATAAAATCTGCGGAAAACCTGTTAGTTTTTCAAAAATTTTAATAAATTATTTTCTTTGGTTACTAGTAGTTTTCTATGACTTTTTCCCTTCAAAGTAGGAAAGAAACCAATGAATATTCTGAAAGAGCACATTTTAAGCTTTCAGATGATGTGAGGATGAATGAATTAGGCCCACCGGTTACTTTGAAATTTAATTTTGAAAATCATTTTTTTACATAATATTTTCACATCCACAAGTCAATCGCCACGTTACAGTGGCATTCTATAGCCGGTCCGTGTGTTCAACGTAAATACTAGCAATAGCGTATGTATAGTGGGAGAAGCCTGCTGCAGACTCGGATGCCGTTGGGAGTAGTGGGCTAGCATGCCCCCTAGTTTAATAAAGCGATTTTAGATTATATTCGATTAATTATGGCCAAATTTTATATAATAACTAAGATCCTGGCTTTCGAGTTCGGTCACACTTCAAGCACGTTTTTAGCGAGCCAAACGGTTCGGAGCGCCCGAGCGAGGTTGGCGGGGAGCCAATTTTGGCAGAAGCAACCAAGGCAAATCTCGGATCGGCGCGCTCTAACATCCACCATTTTTGAGAAATTCGAAAAAAAATTGATGTTTGTTGATGTAAGTAAATCCCACAGGCTCCTTCTCCAACCTACCACCTACAGCCAATCACTAGATGACAATGTTAATTGAATTCAAAGAAAATATTTATGAACATTTTGGAAAAAACTATCGGGTTTTCCGCAGATTTTTCAAAATAATTTGCTGAAATCCAAGACGGTAGGTCACTAACGGTTTCCGTTTTACAAAATGTATTGCTTGGGGTGCTAAAGCGGCACTATGGACAGGGGGGGTTATTATTTAGTCACTCAATTCCCTGATTTGTTCTTAATTTCAGAAATAGGAAATCTGGGTGCCAAGACTGAAGGATCGGCCCCATACACATACAAAGCTGTCAAATCAAAAAATAACAATTGAACTTTCCAGTTATCCAATAAAAATGAAGTTCAAACTTCAGAAAATGACAATTCGTAGCAAATCAGAATATATTTTAAATTAATTTGAAAATCACAAAATTGACTGATTAAAAACAGAAATTACTAAAATGCTATTAAGCGAAAAATAATCGGTATATACATGAAATTTGTTAGTACAAAGTTCTCCGGGGTATTCAAGCTTGAACGACGTGACGTCTTCTTCAGTCAAATTAAAATTTGAAAACAAACTTTCGCTTTGACAAATTAGGACTGATGTCTACAACATGAACAGGTGACGCATCTGACGTCACAACTCATACATCCTAAAGTCGTTTGATGAAAAAGTTACTTTAGGCCCTTTAGGCCATGTAAGTTATATTACTGTTTCAAATGCCCACAGAAACGTTTCAAAATTTTCTACTTTACGAATAGTTTTTCCATACGTGACGCTTCAGTGCGGCCTTCAGGCCGCACAACCTGGGTCAAATTTAATGTTTGATAATAATTTTAAAATGCATGAATGAATTATTTTTAGAGATTAAGTTAGAAACAAAAATATTTCAAGTGTAAATTAAAATATTTACCGATGCTGCATTGAATAAATTCAGACAATACATAATTTTGAATGGTAAATGTCGGAACTTTTCAGGTATTATCGCACTTCCTTCGTTCAAATATTGATTCTATCATAACTAATGGAGTAATGGATGGGGCATTTTAGTTGAATATAAATGTATTATAAATATTTTATAAAATGTAACTAAGCAGGATAGGTAATGCCATGCCATTACAATACGATTTCCCTCACATTAAAATGAAATACGATGAGAATAAAACTTTTTACGATCCTGGAATTCCTATATTTAACGATTCTCTATTAATTATCTTAAACTTTTTGAAAATAAGAACAAACATTATTTCAATTGCCCTGCTTCCGTTCCTTTATTTTTTGTTTTTTATAATTGGACGTTAGAATAGCAAACAAATCAAAAATATTTCTATGCATATGAAAGCAGACAAAATAAAAGAATGTTTAAAGAATACAAATTTTAATTGAAAGTAAAAATATACGGAGTAAATATTATGAAAAAAAGAAAAATTTATTTTTAACTTTGAGACGAGCTTGAAATTATTATCGATAGAACGAGAGACTCTGCGATACATTTTTAACGATGATTGTTAATCATTTTCTCTCGGATTTATGCTTGATCACTAAACCGCAATTATTTTGCAATTGATAATAACGAGAGGGAAAATTAATTATCAAGTTATTTCCTGAAACAACGTATCGTAATTTTGTAACGTATCGCTCCGTGGAGCAAACCAGCGTTCTTCATGACTAATGAGCAATTTTGGATTTGATTGGGGTTTGGCAGGAATCCAGAAATGCTCATAAATGTTTAGCCTGCGATTAGACAAAGCTTTTTTGATGTATAGTTTAACATAGGGAAGTTGCATGTCAAATCAATTTTTGTTTGAAAATAAAAATGAAGGCTTCGCGCTGAAATTATCTATGGATACCTACGAGTAGAAAAAAATTGTTTCGAAATGTAAATGAAATAAAATTTTATTGCACTCGATAAAAGTTTTTAGTAGTTTAACCTGAAAACCCCGCTCATCGTACTTTCAATTGCTCTAGGGTTTTGTTTTGAAACCTTAAGTACAAGAGGACTAAAATATACATGAGACTGCAAATGAACTCTAAACCACTTCATAATACATTGTTTTTAAAATTTATTCCATCTTAAATACTTCAAATATTTATAACTTCTACAAAAGTTAACTAACCGAAGGCAATTTATCAAGATTTGGTGTTTAAATATTTAAGGTTTTTCTTAAGAATGCAAAAAGTTGCTTTTCAAAATTAAACGAAATTTTACAAAAATTAAATTAAATTAAATTAAAAAAAAATTAAATTAAATTAAATTAAAAAAAATTAAATTAAATTAAATTAAATTTATAAAAGAGTGACGAGTCAGTGTGACCTTCAGGCCGCACAATATGGGTAATATAACATTTTTTTAGTAAATTATATAGCAAAATTAAGTTTCTACCTTAATTTCTACGCAAGTATCTACACGTTTTCATAACGGTTATCTGCTAAAAGGATTATTATTTGATTGTTAGTTCTTGTTCCTGCTATCGAGCACTATGTAATTTAGAAGCGCGCAGTAAACAGTTTACTGTTTAGACGAACTTTTGTTCAACCAGCACCTACAATTTAATATTAATTACTAATTGGGCTGTTTAGTTTAGATTAGGATTAGGTTTCGACGAAAATTGAGACGCAAGTAGAAGTAACCGAAGCAACCGCATTAATCTCAAATGAGACTTCTAAACATGCTAATAAGCTCGATGAAACAATTAATGACAATAATTCAGACTATATTTTGCTCTACAGCAGAACAGGCTTTAAATATAAAATTTTCAATTTGTCTTATAAAAAATATGCTTAAATTAAAAACTACACAATTTTTTGGAACGTTTTCACAAATAAAGTACACTGTAAGTATACATTTCACAAACGTTTTCGCCATACCATGGCATCATGTGTTTTTGTAAAAATGGTGTTTTTTATAAATGTTATATAATACAAATACTTCGTATAAAAAATTCCTTTGATTGAATATTATATTTAAAAAAACCTCATTATTTCTAATATCAACGAAAATAATATGTATTGACTTCTTTTAATATACATACCTTATTAAAATTTCATAATATACTTTTTTCTGTCTATCTTAGCTGATATTAAGAAAATTTATTTTTGTTATTTTTCCAGACATAATGCTTACAAAAATGTTTTGATCTCACAAAAGTTAAAGCGCTACTAATGCTCTACCTATCGATCATTTATCATTTTTCCAACATGTTGGATCCCCACATAAGACGTCTTTTTATTTTGTATTTTCCAGCAAACCAAGTTAAAGACAATGAAGACGTTCATTTTCTTCCTTGCAAAGCAATCCCTGGTTAATGCTAAGCACTTAAACTGCTTACTTTCCAGCGCTTGAGCTGTAACTGTCTGGAGACTCTACGAAGACGCTAACTATGTTTATTAAAAATATTAAATTTTAGTGAAATATGAACTGTACCAACATAATATTTTGTAAATGTCATGTTAAACTATAAGTAACACGTCTTGACAAATTCAACATCTCTAAAATAGATCCTACAACAGCTCGTGAAAGCTTAGACTTCACAAGACCATCATTTATCATGTAAAAGTTAACAACGTCTTCTAAACATAAAATCATTCTGTAATATTCTAGATTAATGCTCGGTTTCAAAATTTATTCCACATGTTTGCTGATTTACCGCATTACAGATAAAGCATGATTATTAATCGCCAATATTTTATTAAGCTACGCAGTAGTCCTATCTTTAGAGATTATTTGCTTAGATATTTTAATGGAATAAAGTGTTTTTGTTTACAATTTGCATGGCAATTACATCAAACATTTCAAAATTTAATGTCAAACGGAGGTACCAATTTATAGTTTTGCAAAATTGAATTTTAATAATAAATTTATGAGCCATAAAGTGGAAAATTGCAGAAAAATAACCTCGCCAAGATTTTATTTTCATCCGAGTGATTGTAAGACAAAATGAAAACGGACAAACACCAATTTTAGAACAACAGCATCGGTCGACCCGATATTTATTTTGAAAAAGTGCAATCAGCAACTTATGAGCGGAAGTGGGTTACTCGCCTGTTATTTATTGATTTTAAATTTAAACATACACATTGATACATAAATGAACTGATAATTGAAGCTGTGGGCCTATTAGAAAATTTATTAACAACTTTCCATGTCATTTTTGGGTTTGAGATTCGAATCCCAGAAAGTATATGTCTCCTACTTATTTAAGATACTTTTGGGCCTTATCTTCGCGGGGCCATCCGAACTAGGACCACTAATTAAATTTTACAATATTTAGAGCAAAAATTGGTACTGGCGAACTATGCCGTGAAATAAAAACTTAATTAGATTTCTACTTTGATTTATGAAAGTCTCAGATGTTTTGGCATTGTTGGCTGGAGCCGCAGCTGGAATAAATATTCTAAAAAGTAAGTTGGAAATATTCGAATTGAAAATAAATCAAATTCAAATTAGCACATATTAACTTGAAGGAAATTTATAAATGAATAGTTCGAAAATATTTATCGATAAAGTTTTAATTTTATAAAAAGGTGGAATTGGGAATACTATATCAGACTTTTAATCTCAAAGCTGCTATGAGAATTGAAAGTCTAACGTACGCGGAAAGTAATAAAAGAGATAATAAAGTCAAAGAATTGCGGAGATAGCAATAGTTTTAATGGTATCAAAGTTTTGTGGAGTTGGGAGCATCTCAAGAAATATTCAATGAGGTTCTCAAAAGACAGGATAATAATAGTAATGGCACTGTTAACACTCGTCAAGAAGTTGTTACTTTAATATTGTGCTCTACAGAGAGCTGAGATCCCAGTGATAGACTTCTCAGGACGTCTTAGGACATTTCACCGTCGCCACTTCGCCGTCACCGTTTGAAAGATAGTACAGAAGATATAATAAAAAAAAATTAAATATAATTACCTAACCAAAATTATCAATTTATTGCATTTTATCAGGATTTATTAATATAACATAAGCATTTTCCTAACTAAAATCCAAACCCAATCAAAAATTTGTTTTCATTACAAATTAAAAAAAAATTTAATTGGTAAATTTTAAGTTACTAATATGTGAAAATATTTAATAAAGTTTAAATTGATTTCATGTTAGAAAAAATTCCAAAAATAGTAGAAAAATTAAATTCATAATTTACAAAAAACATGATATATTTAATTTAAACTTTATTAGATAAAAACAATATATATTGTCGTGGTATTTGTGTACAAAAGGGGGGGGGGGGATGTTACGTTAGTTTTAAATTGTAATTTTTCGTTGGATTTTGAAATTTTATTTATTTTTGAGAATTTTAAAATTCCCGCTAGAGGTTAATTTTGGCGCCGACTAGCGAGGAATAGTGGCTCTCTGGTCGAACATGGCGGAAGAGCCAGACGTGAAAAATTTATAGAAAATTTGTGAAACGAATTATAATTAAAAGGTGTAATTTTTTTGAAATAAAAAGTATGTTATGGTTAAATCGTGTTTAGTTAAAGAAGAATAAAAAAATTACAGTTCAATTGGCATCCCGAACACGTGGGGCATTGGTAATCAATTTACGATGGCGCATTCATTCGTAAATTGTTATCGATAATTTTTAAAAATCTACCACCCTGAGAATTTTAAATGTGTGATATGAAGCAAATTAATATGGACGATCGAGATGATAAATTTAAAATAATTTTGGACATGTTAACGATGTCAGAAACCAACAGAACACAAACCAAAGAAGAAATAAAAGCCCTTATAATCACAAACTGCGAAACAGTTGAAAGAAAACTAACAGAAAAAATCGAAAAACGAAACGAAATAATTAGTAACAAAATACAGGAACTACTAACAAATTTAACAAAAAACATTGAAGAATACCCATCACTGCTGGAAAATAAAGAAATAATTCTGAAGAGGTTTATAAAAACAAAAAGACAAGGTTATTTGGCTAATAAAATAAATAATAAAATAATCAAAGCGAAGAAAAGGTATGCTAGCAACAAAAACTCAAAAGTTAAAAAGATAAAATGGAAATCGATAAAAAAAAGAGATATAATTATCAATTTACAATTATTTCAAACAAAAGTAATAAAATTGTGGAACAAACCACTTCTAATAAAATGGAAAACAATCAAGAATGGATACCAAAATAAATTTGAATTTATAGTTAAAACCGACAAGGAGAATTTGGTGAAGTGGATGAAGATTAGAGAAGCGAATCAACCACATTCAAAGATTTGGACCGACAAAGCTAAATTTTTCTCATGGAAACGTGTTAGATGGAGATAGAAAAGTCAGATGGACGTAGAAAGGATCAAAGACTAAGAAAGATCTCGCAATAGGTTTAAAATTAAATAGGTTTGAATATTTTTAATTTGATAGATAATTAATTATTAAGGTTTTAATTTTGCAAATAATTTAATTTATAAGACAATATTCATCTAGTTATTTAAGTGAATTTTGAATTTATTTTAATTTTGTTTTACATTATTTTGAAGGTTAAATGGATTAAATTGTAGATTTATATGGGGTATTATTCGAAATTTTGTTATGTTTAGAAATATTTGATGTTTATTATAATGTAAATTTTGTAAATATTATAAAATACACGACAGATTATTATAGATTAAGTTGTTCAACCAAAGGTTTACAATTGTCGTGGTATTGTCGTGGTATTTGTGTACAAAAGGGGGGGGGGGATGTTACGTTAGTTTTAAATTGTAATTTTTCGTTGGATTTTGAAATTTTATTTATTTTTGAGAATTTTGAAATTCCCGCTAGAGGTTAATTTTGGCGCCGACTAGCGAGGAATAGTGGCTCTCTGGTCGAACATGGCGGAAGAGCCAGACGTGAAAAATTTATAGAAAATTTGTGAAACGAATTATAATTAAAAGGTGTAATTTTTTTGAAATAAAAAGTATGTTATGGTTAAATCGTGTTTAGTTAAAGAAGAATAAAAAAATTACAGTTCAATATGTTACGGTCAATGATGCGAATCGGGCGTTGTCGTCAATGGCCGGAAAATAACGTCAATGCCCATTTATGCTGGCCATTAACGCAATTTGCCCGTTAAAGGTGGGCAATCATATGTAAATATTTTCATCTGCTTATAATATTTACGTCTTTGGCCGGTCAATGACGTTATTGTCCAAAAAGGATTGGACAATGATGATAATTATAGAATAAATACTATACAAAAATTTGACAGTATTTACGTGTGTTGCCTTCATTGTACATCACATTCTCTGGTATACGAGGGTGGTCTGAAAAGTTTCCGATCTAACATAAAAAGTCTCTGTCCTCCGAGAGCAACTTTTAACTTAGGGAACAAAAAAAAGGCCGCTTGGGGCTAGATCTAGTGAGTAAGAAAGGGGATCTTTGCAGTGTGAGACGGCGCATTGTCTTGGCGAAATAATTTTTTTTATACAAATGGAGCAGTTTTTTTTCAATTTTTGCTTTCGGCTTCTCAAGTAATGATGCGTAGTATGCTCCTGTAATGGTTGTTCCTTTTTGAAAATAATTAAGATAACTTCATGACTTTCACAGCTGAAGGAATAGTTTTTGCCTTTTTTGGAGCCGATTCCTCCTTCGCAGTCCATTATTTTGATTGGATTTTTGTTTCTGGAATATAATGATGTATCCAAGTTTCATCTACAGTAATTTACCGGTGCCAAAACTATTGCTCCTAAACCTTTCGAAATGTTCATTCGAACACCCAACTCGCGACAGCTTCCCCATACCAAAATCTTGGTTCAATATGTGACAAATACGTTCTTTGGACATATTCATAGCCTCTGCTATCTCTCTAACTTTTAATTCGACGGTTTTCTAGCACCATTTGGTGAACTTGAACGTTCATCGTCTCCCAAACTGGTACGGCCACGTTTAAATTCAGCTGCCCAAAATATTACAGAGGGAAATGATGGTGAAGAGTCCCCCTACACAGTGACCAACTCGTTTTTGATTTTCGTAGGCGCATTTCCTTTCAAAGCCAAATATTTAATACCGGATCGATACTCAACTTTTTACATCTTCACAAAAACACTCGCATCGACTCACTTAAGCAATTGTCAAACAGCAACTGCAATTGCAGTCCAAATTGACTGAAATTTTGGTGGGTACCTGTCAAAGGATGCACAAGAATCAGAATCAGAATAATGTAATGACACTATGGAATACCGGGCTGAGCTCACACTTCCTTAAAATGACTAGCAAGAACCGCCTGGTTTGGCATCTGGTTGATGAATTAGCACACAATCGTCCGCCGAGGAACTGCCGACTTTAGATCCGATTGTCTGAGATGTGATGGGGTTACGTGAGCCCCATCGCGAAGGTCGCTGACAATGCGAATCGTGGCGTGCGGAATGGGTCTAAAAACATGGCGGGACCCAACGGCAGAAGGATAGAAATTGCCTATGAGGATAGAATTTGGCCGTAAAGCTTATCGACTGTCTTCAGAGGCGCGAGGCTGGTAAGGGCGAAGCGAGGTCCAGTCTCTTGTCGGAGGAGAATCAGTCTCTCCGAGAAAAGGCTCCCGTCATCCCGCTTCCTGGGCCATTGGGGAGGGGGCATATAATCGACACCGAATTAGAGCCGTTGTCGATTTTTCTGTGCCCCCCCCCTTTGGTCCTGGTGGAATACTTGATTCACGTACTCGAGTATTGGCTGCCGGAAGGGGAACGGAATTATCATTTCCTGGTTTTGGCTGTATTTATGCGCCATGGGAGGAATGTGAACTCCCCTTGCGCATGAATCGTGCCCTAAAATGCACAAACACATTCCCTAACTTTTGTTGACAAGTGCTGCCATCTTCATGTTGAGGTCGGAAACTTTTCAGATCACTCTCGTAATCAGTGGTGAATACACCCAAATTTACTAGGGTATATCTATGTATATGACTATATCTCCCATAAGAGCAAATACTATATAAAATTTTAAATGTCAACATTGCCCAAAATGAATGGTCATTAACGTTATTGGCCGGGCATTAACGTCAATACCCAGCTAAGCAGGGTATTGGGGTTATTGATCGGGAATCGACGTTAATGGCCGAATTATCATCATTGACCATAACATATAGTACATAAAATAGATAAAATCAGGGAATGAATGTCCAAGTAAATTTGTGTACGGAGGACTGGGAATTTAAAAGATTTTCAAGAAATTTTAAAAAATTTGTTAGAATTGCAACCATTTTCCAGATATTTCAGTGATTTTCATGGAATTCTCATGATTTCCAAAAAGTTCCATTGATTTCCAAGAATTTTCAGGGCTTTTCAAAGAATTTAAGATATTTTCAAATAATTCTAATTCACAAGATTTTCAAAAATTCTAATGATTTCCAAAGAATTACAATAGTTTCCAAAAAATTCCAATGTTTTCCAAGGAATTCAGTGATTTCTAAAGAATTATAATTCAAGAGATATTTAATGAATTTCACAGAGGAATGCAAATACAGGTGGCTAATTTTTTTAAGGGCTTACCTTTTTTTGAAAATCGGCAACTATGGTTACAATAAACTTTAAATGGGAAAGTGTATCCTTTCAAATGAGCGTGCAATGTGATTGAAATATTTTACAATAAAATTATGCTTAAGTATATAATATAGTAACTATTAAGTTAAAAAACCGGACACGTCGTGAATTAAGAGGTCCACGACGACGACGGCGACGCTCTTAACAGAATGTGCATTTTTCATTTCACGAAGTGCTTTTTATTTTGATTCTTGTTCAAATGACTATAAAATTTTTCAAGTTTTCTTCTGTTCGTCTAAAACTCTCCGATTTCCTTAAGGATAATGAGCGGAAAATGTTTTCAACTCAGTAATTACGTTTTAAATTTTAATAGGACAGACATTTCTTCCTAATCTAGAAATAAAATTTAGTTAATGCCCCTAATTGCGAACATAAAATTAAATTATATTTCTTTATGAACTATAAAAACAAGTTTTTCCTTATTTTCCGTAATCACTAGAACTTCGAATTTTAAATCGGCATTCCAATTTCAGTTTATTCTACATTTTTTTGAATTACTCATGAAAGTGCAGATGAAATTACATTTCCACGTACAAAATGTGTTCCATTTAAATGTTATATTAACTCCTGCATCGGGATTGCCATAATAAAAAGTTTAATTATTCAAAATTTTATTTTAGTATGCGGCCGTAAAAAATACCAGTTGCCTATATTTTTATAAACCAAATAATTATATCGGCATTAAAATGTAATACTGTAAAATATTTTCAAAAGTTTGTTTATCATTTACATAAAGTTTTGCCAGTCCACCGATTCTTCTAAACGACTGCTTTGTTGTAAATTTTCTTAATTTATTCCGCAAACGAAACTGCCCATTAAAATTAAATAAAATCGCAATTTATCATTTCAAAGATTCGAATTTTGCAATTGTGTTGGATTTGAAGTCACGTGACCTTTTCACGACTGCCACTCTGAAATTGAATTAATAAACTGTGAAATACTAAAAACCACAGTACGTGCTCGATAGAAAAGTGTAAAATTGGGAAGGAAATGGGTCCCGGAAGGTTTACTTTTATTTTATCTCATTTTCAGTATTTCACGTTTGGCTAATGCTATGAGTATACGTTTTTGGATAAATAATGTATCTTAACGTTCTTAATTTTCTCAAAACAAAGATTTTGTTGTACGAGGGAATTTGAAGTCAAAAGGAAAATTTTATTTCCTCATTCTCGGGAAGCCTTTGTGTTGATAAATTGAAAATTTTAGACATTTATTAGAAAGCCCGTTAATAAGTAAAGAATGAATAAAGAAATATCTTAATTTAAAGTAAAGAGAACCGCACTAATGATCATTTTAAATTGTAAAAAAGAACCAGTGACCCTCAAATTATTTCAAGACGCGATTTAAACGTTAAGTATTTGCAAATAGGCTGGCTTAATGAGATTTTTGAGTGTGCAGGTTGACGAGGCGTTCAACATTAACTGATTATTATGGTGGTTTCAGGTAAAACCCCGCACAGTTTTAGGACCATTTATTACAATATATAACGTTATCTACCTCTTAAATATCGAACTTAAAGAAGACTGTTTGCTTATAAAACGACTAATATTTACTACGGTACATTTACTTAATAAACTCCAGCCAACGCAATGTAGCAATAACTTAGTTATTACTTCGAGCAGAAACCATTTTGATAAACTTTTTGTTAATACTAAAAGGTACTACTTACTTTGATTTACAGTTAATAAACTTTTAGGTAGGTAAGATAACAGAATTTGAAGTATTAAGTTCGGGAAAGATGAACACAAAAAATGGAATTGCATTATAGAATATTTAAAATATGTAACATAAATTTTTCATATAGAATGTTTTCCGTCGTCACATAACATGGCACTCAACGTGGGGCAACTTTTAAAGCAAATAGCTTCAATGCTATGATTGATCTTTTTGCATACATAGAGAACTACATGAATAGAATTGGGAGTACTTGCCGATAGATTCCATTAGGATGGAAATTATTACAATACACCAATATTTATTTGCTTTTACAACTGAGTGTAAACTTTTTCTTTTGCTTACAAAATTGCATGGAATAGAAACATATTTCTTTTTGTTTACTTCTTCTTTCAATGTTTGATCGATTGGAACAAAAAGAAAATAGTTTTCAAGAGCCCAATTGTGTGATTTGTCATTATTAAGAATTTCAAAAGATTACAAAAAATACATTTTTGACTTGAATCAAAAACCGACTGTCATTAGTAGTTAGTCAAAGTTTTCTGAATTTTCATGTTGAAAAAAACCCTTTGAATAGCTTGAGTTCAATTTTTTTTGTGTTAATTGTTTTCATTCTTTAGAATCGTTGAAGGGTTAACGTTTTTGTAACCGTACAAGAAATTGCTTGAAGCAGAAAGGCAAGTCACGGTTTGAAACGAAATAATTTAACCAAACATCTGCTGCTGCATATTGGTTCTCATGTCCTCGAGCTCAAGAACTATTGTTTTTACTTTTTCAGATTCAATTTAATTTCAATGTAAAATAAAATTACTCTTTAAGATGGAGACCTGGTTTTCTTGTATGCATTTTCATGGAAGACGCGGTTCTTCTTATCACCTTCACTTTTCAATTAATCCAGACTGTCAATCTTTTGAGTTGCTCTTGTTGTTCTAAGTATAATGAAAAGTGGTTTCTGGTTGAGTAAACTCGGAGTAAAGTTTAAAGCCTTTCATAGTTGCTTTTATGTATACTTACCCTGATTTATGTTAACTTCTAAAATAATAACATAGCTAAAGAACACAATAACCTAAAATAACACAATTAAAACAAAACAGTTCCCCTGGCTTTAGATATTATAAAAAACACCTTAATTCTTCTATAGAACCTTTTTTTTTTTAATTAACTTTTCTAAATTATATTTATTTCAGTGGACGTTGGACGTTCCGTCAATCTCCATGACCAATGAAAAGTACGGAATTTATGTTTAATTAGTTTTTAAATGTGCTATGACGTCAGTACGTATAAAGGCCACACGTGACAACGCTTTAAAAGTTATATATCCAATACAATCGGTAAATTTATATCTAATTTAATTTTTAAAGATACTATGACGTCAGCACATACAAAAACAAGAAGTGGTATTATTTCATTACTTTTAGTGGAGTTGCCGCTTCTTGCTGTTGTACGTTCTGACGTCACAACGTCCTATAAAATTAATTTTTACGAGAAGAAAAATCAAAATAGCAAAAATTAACTTTTAACTAAACAAGCATGCATTTCTCTTTGGAGTTTGTACTTTGTAAAGCTTTGTCGGTGTCTTTGAAGACTCTTTAACATGAAAAGCTGAATGCTGCTATTCATTACTCTGATTATTGATTAACGAACTACCATAATATGTTATAAAAAAGCTTAAGTGAATCACTTTCCAGCCCGGTAGGCATGTTTTCTCAGGTTTCTTTGATCTCGAAAAATTCTGTTACAAAATATACAAACTATCTAATCAAATAGCCAAAATACAAAATATAAAAACTTCAGTTTTAACCTGAACGTTACAGAAAGAGGCAGAGTGCCCACTAGTGGACAGGAGATTTCAATTTAAACTTTTAAAAATATTGAGTCCTATTTGCAAAATTAATATTTCTTGTTCATATATTAGGATGATTAAAACGTAGTCGTAATCAGACCGCTACCCAAATCAGCTATTCTACTCTAATGGCTATTCAGTTATCGTTCTATCATCGCTTATCCACAAAGAGAGAAACCTTTTTATCTAACAATAAAACTGCACTCTGCAAATAACTCTGTTGGGCCATGCCTTCCTTCAGCTCTGTCTATTTCCATCTATTAAAATTGCAGATTACATTGTTACAAAACATATCCTTTCGTATAAACGAATCTGCATAATAAGGGAGATGCCCATGTGCTGGCTGACTTTTCCAAAAAAAAGTAGCCCGCAGATTAAAATTTCGCTTTGTCAGCACAAAATCCATTAATTTCTAATTTTTTTGTTTCATTAGCTTTTTCTTTATTTCAAATTTATGATATTATCTCTGCCTTCTGTTCTCTAGATTCCTTCTCTTACTAGACGTTTTCTAATTCATTGCTTCCATTACGACTAAATCTAGACAATGAGCTGCTTGTTAGTGATTACATTATTTATTACATTTTATTGTTATTCCTGAAACTGGTTTCCTAAATGATTTTTGAAATCTGTAAAATTATTTGAATTACTGTTTTATTGCGCCGTATTCCAACAGAGAGGTAAAAATTTAGTATGAATTATCCACGTAACGTGGGAAATGATAATTTAGCAGAACGTAACTTTTTGCTTTATGTGTTTTGTTGCGCTACTACGAAGGTTCATGATGTAAAATAAAAAATATTACCGGCAGTTTAAAGAAAATTGTGTTTAACATTTCCATTTTGACAATTTATTTTCTTGCAGGTGTATCGTTCCTTGTTTGGCTCTCGTTTCGACTAGCACTTAATTAAAAAATGATGAAGTACGCCAGGAAACATTTAAAATTCAGTAGAATGTAATATAATAAAAAAATATGGAAAAAACAGACAAAGCAGTTTCGACCGAAGATTTGTGCATTGAATCGCAAAGTACCATGTGTTTAGAAGCTGCAAAATTGGAAGCATTGTTTAAGACTCTCGTGGAAAATAAAGTCGAAGCAATAAAAAACGACAAAGTTAAACTGTCGAGCGTACATTCCAGTCCAAAAAGTTTAGTTCATCGATTTCGTTTGACTTCTTCGTCTTCTGCAAATTCATCAAAAGAGAATCATCACTATCTTAACTCGCCCAACCGCAAACACAAACGAAGAAAAAAAGGTTACGATGATGAAGATTTAGCACCGAGAGATATTAAAGTTGCCAAGAGAAGTGGTAAGTAGGTATTAAGTTACTGTTTGAACTTCCTTGATTGAGTAGTTTCTGAAATACCGTTGATGTAGCTCCGGTGGTTCTTTCGAACAATTTTAATATAAAAGTTAAACTTTCATTAGAGCTTGGTAACTTTATTAAAATGTAGTATACACTTTCCCTTTAGTTTTCAGTAAAACTCAAGTACCATCTTCATCGCCAGAAAGTGCACGACACAATTTGCAACGCTGTTGTGATAGAAACTTCTGCTCTAATGAAAAACCCCAGAATACCTTAGAATTTCATTGTGATAGTATTTGTTCTACGGACGATTTTATTACTAGTGCATCCAATAATTATCCATGTTGCTGCCCAAACGACAGAAACGGACACATGTAAGTCTTGATCGTATTTATTAATTTATTGGGTGGAAATACTTTAAAATATCACTTTTTAAAATAATGTGTATAAATAGCAGCCTAACTTTGCGTTGAGTGCAAGAACGATACAACTTCAGAATCATTTGTACCGGTTTTCCACAACTTTTTTTTTAAATAGTGTTTATGTGTTGTGTTCCTCTATAAATTCAATAAAAACAGGCAATAATATGTAGCAATATCAGTTAAATCCTTAACTTGATTAATTGAGTGGAAAAACGGTATAACTCCATATCACTTTTGATATAATTTTTTTCGGCAATTTCTTAGACAACTTAGAATTTAGAATGTATCAAATTGCGGTGAAGTTGAAAGTTCATCCACAAAAACTAAAATTCCATATTTGGAGTTATGCTGTTGTTCCACCCACCAATTTTTGAACATAATAATAAGGTAATTATCGATTATTTTATTAAACAGTCCCAATTTCACCTGACAAATCGAGGGTTGATACACTTGACTATAATGAATATACCACTCAATATTTCATTACTTGAATATTAAAAGAACCATAAATGAAAAACTTGGCGGTTAACAAAATTAAATGAAAAATATTTCCACTCTAAAGCGTTACTAAAACAAAGTTTTAAAAGTTTTCCTTCCTCGATGCGTTTGAACAACGTTTCAGTTTTTTGACCTTTTTCTTCTAAATTTTAAACATGAAGCCGAGTTAGGCAAGCCAAGTGCAGGGATGCGTTGATTTGTTATCCGAGCTTTATCCTGTAAAAGCAAATTTCTACCACAACAAAAACATAAAGGATAACGAGAAATATTTTACCGTAATACGATAAATTGACTGCGATAAAAAGTTTCATTAATCAAAACACGATAAAACTGGTTACAGTCGATTCCAACAAATTTTTGGGTCGACTATTTTCAATACATCGATTTATATTTTTAAACAAAAAACGAAATTAAGTTTAATTAGGTTATTCCATTACGTAGGGTGATCTAATTCTGTCTATTTCCCTAATTGATTTCTTAGAAATAATTGAGGATGTTTATTTGAGATAGAATTAAAGGCCTTAATTGGTTTTTCTTGATGTAAACAATTGTGTGATCAACGTGTTCGTTTTCAGGCCTGCATCCGACGTGGGTGTTTTTGTTCATCTTGGCAATTTATAACTAATATCTGTTTTATTGTTTACTTCTTTTAAAATTCTATAGCAATGCATTGATTACCGCAACTTGACGAACTAAATTAAAAATGTACTACTACTTAACTCACTTATACGGATTGCTTTTGAATATATAAACTAACTTGCTAATGGAAAACAACCTTATAAAAATGTATAGACAGTTAATTTAATTGAAATTGAAATTGATTTTATTTAAAAACTACCCTAGTTGTCATTAACGTTATTTCCAAATACGATATTCCTTGATTGAAAACATAAACAAATAATTAAAATTTAAATTGGAGATCGGAAAATTTCAGCTCGATTTAATTATTTTCCGTTTAATTTCTTCCGAATGCTGTCAAATATCTGTTACGATAATTTCTCACTTTGCTTAGATTGGCATTTCCAATTGGTATTTCAAAATCATTCGCGTTCAAGTCCTTCAGCCCCGTACGATTCGTACCAGCTACAGAACTATCAAGATTCCAATAGATCTTGGATTTGTGGAAAAGTTTATGTTTGAATGCTGTTGCTTTATAAAAAATTACCTACGCTGTGTATTTTGTAACTTCTACATTTGTAGCAGTCATAACAGCTTGATTTCAACATATCATCATTAAAAACTTTAGTTGAAATGTCTGGATTATTAATATACGCAAAGCTTCTTGCGCGATAAGAAAATGTTTGTGAAATCATGTAGTGTCTAGCTGTTCTGGAATAAATTAGTTTCAAATGTACTAAATGCGAGCAACAGAACAAATCACCTCAGTAGTGCAGTTAAATAAAAAAAAAATTTTAATAACAATTTAAATAATATTAAGAAGTAAATCTACCATGTAAGTTGTAACTGATAATGCCGAGTATGGAGATCCAGCAGCCGACAACTTAACGACACCTATTCATGAATGGATTAACGAGAACACCGCTATTCCGGCTACATAGTATTTTTCAAAATTTTCATAGATTTTCGTACTACCCGGTAACCTTGGCAAACCATTGCATCTTTTCAAAATACTCCCAAGATTAACGGATAAATGAATTGGGTTTAAAGAGTTTGTCGAGTTTCTACCAGAATTCCATATGCTATGCCGTCATATAAACTAAAAGAATCCATTGTTGAAATTGTGACCATATAGAATCTAACGTCACAACACTTAAACGGTTAATGCTATCTAAGCTTGGATTTATCCGATTAAAAAAATAAAATTATTTAAAACCAATGTGATGAAATTTTAGTGGCTTCTTGGGAATCAGCAAGCAATCAAATAATAATGTTTTCTAATAGAAGTTAATAATAAATTCAAGTCAAGTATTATGTTGATTTGAAAGCTTACGTTGTGTATCCAAATTTTAGAAAATTGCTGCTAGGAGATTTCAATTCCTGTAAATAGTTTATCCTTCGCGTATCCTCATCCATTGACAAGTCTTATGCAAATTGTTCTGCCTGTATAATTTACTTTCTGTCGAATTGCTATCTAAAATTTATTGTCTCTTGCCTGTTTTCGTAATGTTATTAAATCTCATTCCTTTTCAACAGTGTCATACTGAGAGATTCCATTAATATAAAATTGATTTGTTTGGTCAAGCTTTACAAATTTTAAAATTTATTAACGATGGTTTTATTATTGAAATATTTCTAATATTTTGAAAACACATAATTCCAAGTCAAAATAAAATGGAAATGAAAATCTCCTTGATCGAAAAACTTTAAGTTTTATTTTAGCTACTAAAATCCAGTGCAATAAAAACCACTCTCTCTACTATAAAAGCTTGTTTTCACATTTTCCTAAACAAACAATAACAAATAGTTAATACAGGGTTTCAAATTTATTTTGCTTACAATTAGTCGAATTATTTTTTTCAGTTCAGTTTAGAGATTGTTTAAAAAAATTCAAATGCTAGTTTGTTGTCATTGTTGTCATATTGCATTGGGTAATGAATTTGATTTAATTTCAAATTTTTTAGTGATCACAAATATGGGGGGGGGGTTAATTTTGATTTGACACGGTTTACTTGATACCAATTGTAAGATTTAAACACAAAAAATGTCTATATAAATGAAAATTTTAAAACAATATTTGCAAATAAGAAAAGATGATTGACTCTAGTTTATTATTGGCAGCGAAAGCGAGTATTCTAAAATCAGACACGGATCGATACAAAATTTTGGAGTTGATTGGAGAAGGTAGTTTTGGACAAGTGGTCAGGTGCTTGAAAGAAAGTTCTCACATGTATGTGGCCGTGAAAATGGTTAAAAATGACCCAAAAAAGAGTAGTAGAGAAATAAGTATTTTGAGAATTCTAAAAGATTCGTTTGCAAATGAATACAATATCGTGCATACGTTCGATATTTTTCAAATCAATAATTACACATGCTTGGCGTTTGAAATGTTAGATAAAACTTTACAACAGTTTTTGACTCACCAGCTGTTATCAGCTCAATCAGTTTCCTATATACTCAAACAACTAATCGTGGCGTTATGGAAATTAAAACAAATTGGAATAATTCATGCAGATTTAAAGACAGACAATATCATGATGGTGAATTCAAGGCGTCCACCTTATCGGGTTAAAATAATTGATTTTGGCTTGGCTATGAAAACCTCCGAAGCCCAGAATTGGAGTTATGTAGGCATGAGGTTTTATCGTGCACCGGAAGTGCTTCTAGATTTACCGTACCAAGAAGAAATAGATATGTGGTCTTTAGGCTGCATTGCTGCCGAAATTTTCATTAGAAGACCTTTATATCCAGGAATGCATGAATTTGATCTAGTTCGGTATATATGTAAACTTCAAGGGTTATTCCCAAAACTCATGTTGGACAACTCATCAAAAACCCCAAATTTCTTTAAAGCTATCGGAGAAGATTGGCGATTAAAAACTACTTTGGAATATGAATCCGAGACGGGACAAAAATGTACAAACCTTCAAATATATTATGAGCCTGCACTGCACACTTTAGCTGATATTGCAGATATTAATTATCCGGAACATGTATATGGAATAAACCTATTGATTGAAAAATTAATTAGAAAGAATATGATCGATCTGATCCAAAAAATGCTTCATCTCAATCCGGTAAAACGTATCACTCCTGATCAAGCTTTAAATCATCCAGCAATTCGTGATTTTCAGGAATTTTAAGAAAATTATCCAATTTTGATAAAATTATTTTATTAGACCTTCAGTCTCCGAGTGTAAAATTGATGTTCAACTTAAGATCGAATTAATAAAGCCGCATAATGAATTATTTTAGAAATTTAATTAACAATAAATAAAAATTTAGTTTAATCTTTTTACTTTTTATTTTTACAGTCCACTTTTAACCGTTTGTTATTTTCTGTGTGGAAAAATACAGAGTAGTTTGTATTTATTACATTTTAGTAGCTGAAATAAAACTTCAAGTTTTTCGATCAAGAGGATTTTCATTTCATTTTGACTCGGAATTATTTGCTTTCCAAATATCAGAAAACTCTTTTTTGTCAATAAAATTGCAATTCGTAAAGCTTGACCAAACAAATCAGGTTTATATTAAAAAGCTCTCTTCGCCAATTTTAAATTAAAATTCAGCACAATTGAAAAGAAACAAGGAAATTCAATAATATTTTGGAGACTGGCGTGGGACAATAAATTTAAGAAAACAATTCGACAAAAAATAAATTATACACAGAGCAATTTGCATAAGACTCGTTTTATAGATGAGGATAACTGAAGGATAAACTATTTATTCGATTTGGAATCTTTCAGCAGCAATTTTTTAAAATTTTGATACACAGCGCACGGTTTCAAATCAACACAATACTTGAACTGAATTTATTATTAAATCCTAATATAAAATAATATTGGATTGTGCGCTGACTTTCAAGAATCTACTGAAATTTCATTACATTGGATTATTATTTTTGAAACTTTTGGAAAGTTTTGATTATGGTTTGAAAAGGTTAAAGTGAATTAAGCTTTTTGTTCTGTATCCAATTTTATTTTTCATTAAATCTTTCTTGATCGGGTCAGTTCGACACTATATTAATTTGTTGTGACGTTAGATTCCACATGGTCGCATTTGTAACAACAGTCAGATTTTACAAAGTGGGTGTTGGCAATAAGGTTTTATTTTTTATGAAGAAAACTCCATTTAAACGTCCATATGTTTTCATAATACAGGAAATCTTAGACCAAGTAGAGTTGATTATGAATTGTTGAAAATTTGAAAAAACTACTTTTCTGAATCCTTTTTCGTTTTTACGAAATAGCGGTTAAAGTAAGCATCTGACAGAAATTTAGTAATATTTTAAAGTACATTTTTGCTAACTATTTCAGACCAAAAAGAGTTTTCTAGCTCTGGTAGTTTCCGAGTTAGAGCTCTTCAAAAATCAGCAAAGTTTCCCAAAATTAGGAAATTCTACGATTACTCTAATTTAAAAGTTATTATACAGGTTTTTACCGTAGGAGTTGTAATTTAGAAGGTAGCGGGTGCAAGGTGACTGGAATTCTCAAATTTCTTAATTTTGGAAAATTTTGCTGATTTTTGAAGAGCTGTAACCTAAAGGGTATAACTCGGAAACTATTGGACCTAGAAAACTTATTTTGGTCTGAAATAGCAGCAAATTAGATGTAATTCAAAAACATATGGCATACATTTTCTGCCAGACGATTACTTTGACCGCAAGTTGGTAAAGATTGAAAAAAGTCTGAAAATTTTAAGTTTTTTGAATATGACCGATTGAAACCGAGAGTAAACTACTGGAAATTAATCCGGGAATGTACCCGTACAACATGTAAAAAAATTATCAAAATCTTTTTCAAACTCGTTTCCTTGATTTATTTATTGTTGTTTTGTATTATACAGGGTGTCCTCGGATACACTTTACCATAACTTAGCTGACATTTTTTTTCTTATTTGGGGGTAGGGGGAGGTCACGACAATTTTTTACGTAAGGTTTTATTCGTTAACGTAACGGGCAAAATTGATTAATTTCCGAAAATTCTTTTGATCCGATTCAATCTGGTTTCGCATTGGGTAATAATTAATCTTACGGGGCATCAGTTTTTTGTAAAATGTTTCGTTTAAGAGATACAGGGTTTTGAAAAAAAAAACAAAATAAAAAAATCTCGAATTTTTCAACATATTTTTAATTACTTTAAATCATAACTCGAAAGCCGTTGATTTTAAACAATCAAATGGTTTGTAGATTATTCCAGGATCTTCAAAAAAGCACTAAGCCATTTTTTATGAAAAATCAATAGTTTCGAAGGTGGAAATATAAAAAAATGCTTTAAAGAGGCCTAACTTTCGAGGGTTTGAATTTAGAAAAACAAATATGTTAAATAGTTTTCTTAGAAAAGTGTCCTCTATCACCATCTAAGTTATGTAAAGTACACCCTGTATTTATAGCCGAAACTTGAACCAACAATTTATTATTTCTCACACAGAGAGAAAGGTTTGTATATTTTATGTATCTACAATTTGTTAAGAAAATTAATACAAATTGAATCTGAAAAAGTAACAGAACCAAATTGTGCAGTTTCATTACATAAAATTGTGTAAATCAAATTGTTATGTTTTTTCATTGCGTCCCGCTGTTTTTGAAGGTTTTTTAAATAGGCAAAAAAAGCGCAAGCGAAAAATAGCATGCAGAATTCTAATCGGACGCTCAATACCTAACACGAATCCTATAACAATTTACCTGTGTATATCAAATGGGCATTGGACGAAATTATAAAAGCATCTAAACATAATGTAACCCATTGACGTCCATTTTAGAAGAAGGGGGGGGGGGAAATTAGTCATTTAATTTTGAAAATATTGTTGATATTTTTAAAACTCCGAAAACATCTTTTACGTTGACACTTTTGGGTGATAATCATAAATTTTAAAAATGTGTAATTTTAATACTCAAACATCATTTTATTTTTTATTGCCGTATGTACAGAAGAATCTAGATTATCCGGGCAGACGGGGGGGGGGGACTCTTACGCACACGAATATTTTATAATGATATTGTTGATTTGGGGTTATTATGAATTTATAAATTTACGAGAACATTTTCGTTCAGAAAATACTAAAAATAGGAAATTTTGCCTAAAACGCCTAAAATCACAAACTTGTAAAGCAAGGTTAAGATTGTTTACTAACCTTAATTATTGACCAACCCACGAAATGAATCCTACCTGTAAAAACAAAGGGAAGTTTATTAACATTTATTTTCAGTTCATGTTTTCAATCTAATTTACCTTTATTACTGTAGTCCTGCCGCAATAATCGCGTCTTTCCTCCAATTCCATCCTAGGACACCAAACACATGTTCAAACACTTACACAATTTTTATACGGCACGAAACATGTTTTTTAATTAACACTGACCACTACTATTAACACCAAGATTTAAATAAAAAATGAAAGACGATTATTTAAAGCTTCCATAAAGCTTTTGAATAAGTTTGTACTCGACACCACCATCCTGACCGTGAAAACCGACCGGAATGAATTAATATGTTCTTTGCGTGCCGGATACCGAACAACTTATTTGTGAATCAGCTAATTGAAGGTAAAAATTTGTATGATGTGGTAACTCCACAAAATTTTTTGAAATACTTGTAATACAAAGCCCGCAAAAAATCGAAAAATCCAGCTAGCTATAGAAAATTGCCACCCAATCTGAGTCTTTCACAAAATTTTCTTTTCCATACAAATAACTTCTTGCTAGCTAACTTCCTTCGCACTCGGAGTTTTTCGAAAAATCTCTCAATCGATTCAATGTTGACTAAACTTCTATTTTCGAAATTTCGCTGAATGTAGTTTGACAATGTTCACGTCATGAAACAAAGCTGAATGAAATCCTGCAAAACAAAAACCTGTATTAAATTTTCTACATAGAAAGAAATTACCGGCAACTACAGAAGTTTTGGTAAAAATCAAGTTTTAAAATACAAATTTCAAATTTTGTTGGAGGAGAAGGAACCACCAGGTGTTGAATCCAACCCCCAAATAAAATCTGGAATAAAATAATTTTGTTACTTACACTACTTATGTTCAGGTTTGATTCTTCTAGAAAATCTAACAAAAATTTCGACGAAAGTGGAAAATAACAAATACCCCACGAATAAGGGTTTTCGATGCATTCTCGGCAGCGTTTGCAACAAGAATGAGTGTTTATAGTTAATTTTTGTTCCTATAAAATATTGTGTAATTTAAAAATTCATCATCATCAGGTGATAAGGTCTTACACATGTTTTAAGCCGGAAGTGACAAATATAAAAATAATTTGAATTTTATTGAATCACATTATTTAAACATCTACAAGGTGGAAGTGCAAAATTAATTAATAATTTTCACTTTTCAACAGTAGATGATCTGACGATCAAAATATCCAGTCAAATTAGTGTCAAACAATCCAAATAGATGTATTCATTTCGCTAAAGTTAATTTTTTAAAATGTTGTGCAAGGGTTGATGCCCGGATCGATTTTCAGTAGTTTCCCAACAAAATTTTTATGGCGGGCGCCGCCGCCGTCTTCAAAAAACAGAGAAATTTTCTGACTTTTTTCAGTTTTTGCCAAATAGCGATCAAAGTAAGCGTCCGACAGAAAATGTATGGGATTTCTTTTTAAAGTGCATTTTTGTTACTATTTCTGACCAAAAACAGTTTTCCAGTTCCAGTGGTTTTCGAGTTACAGCTCTTCAAAAATCAGCAAAATTTCCCAAAATTGGACAAATTGAGTTTCAAACTCTAGTTTAGGTTTTTACCATAAGGAGTCGTAATTTCGGGCGGCTCTGGCCGGTTTTCCCAACCCCCGATATTGGCAAACCTCGGATCCCATCCCTCGAATTTCGTCATTTTTCGAGTTCCGTACCCTCCGGGGGATGTTTTTAATGAGTTTAGCGCGTATCAAACCGTTTTGACAAACGGAACCACGACAAATCAAATCAAAATTGTAATTTTGTTATTTCTGAAAAACTACTGGATATTCCGGAAATTTTACCACCCAGTGCAAAAATTTCGGCGAAATTCGGAAGCGTAGAACTTAGACGGTCCTCCTCAAGAAAACCTATTGATTGAAAAATTCAGTAGAAAGAAAATTATTGATCTGATCCAAATAATGCTTCGTCTCAATCCGGAAAAACGTATCATTCCAGCTGAAGCTTTAAATCATCCAGTAGTTCGTGATTATAAGCAATTTTAAGAAAATTAGCTAGATAGCGGATTTGATAATTATGACAAATTTATTTCATTAGACCTTCAGTCTCTGGGTGTAAAATGGATGTTCAACTTAAGATCGAATTAATAAAGCCGTAAACCTACTGAGACAGAAAACGTAATGTACATTTTGGTTTAACATAATAATAAAATTAATTATTTCATTACTACTTACTATAATTTTTTAATTTATGGACTGGGTTATCGTACTTTCCTACTTGACGTGTTTCAAAGAATTATTATAGAATTTGGAAAGTTTCGTCCGATTCTTCCTTGATAACAGTTTTTATTGGATTTTAGTAATCGTTGAACGAGAATTGTTGCCCTGTTCTTGTGTCTGGTGTCTTTTATGGCACCAGACACTTATTTCGTTTGATGTGGAATGTTAAATTGGCATTCTTCTGCCCTTATTCAATTTTCTTTTCTCGACAACTTCAGAACTATTTTTTTAAATTTGGGGGATATTCTTCTCCCTAGACATGAAGGTTTTACTTATGCTTTCATTCCTTCAATTGATATTTTGATGAATAAAGCGATTTACACCAATTTACTTTTGGACTTTGAATAAAATGTAATTCCCCTATACGTAGGAACATAATCTACTTTTCACGTTATTATCAATATAAAATTGTATATTCCATAATCCGTATTCGACTACCCACTCTTGGAAAAGGAATAATATCTGCAGTGAATGATTTTTGTTAGAAAAGTGTTTTCTATGGGCAATTTACTTATGGCCGCTACTGTATTTAAAAAGTATTGGTCCTTTTTTAAAAGATTTTTCAACTGAATAATTTAAGATTTCTTACATTTAACTGCTGAAATTTCTAGATATTTTGCAAAATATTCTTGCAGTACAGATTACACTAAAACCACAAATAAAAAAAAAGCATTCTAATGATGTCATCAATTCAGAACTGTCCCGGAGGCGCCAGAGATGCATTAAACTCGAAAATAAAACTTAAGTTTTGAACTTAAATTTTCAAGGATAAGAAACTTGTTTAGTTTTTCTCCAGTTTTATTCCCTCTTGATTGAAATACTAAATAAGATAATTCCGGCAATAATGCCAGAGTTCAAACTTTCCTTACTTTTTTTTCATTTATTTACTTTCTCTGGAACTTTTAAATTAAGTGTTATGTTCTTAACTTGGTAGGTACGCAATATAAATCGATTTGCTGAAAGTGTATATGTTTGTCGTACAATATTTGCTTAGAAAATCTTCACTGTTCATATTTCAAAAGATTTATGCCAAAACGTTGCTTTTCCTTTTCAGATTTTTTTACATTTGCGTTTTGTCTGCGATATTCAATTTAGGTATCATTGAAAAAGTATTTGGTCATCAATCAAGCATTACTTAATTAAGAAAGTGGAAAAGCGTAACTCACACGTTGAGATTTGTGGGCTAAAAAATTCATTTAATGAAATAGCTGCTTCTTAGCAGCTGTTACGACGAACGAGCTATTAATCAGAAATTCTACAGTCAAGTCTCGTTAAAAAGTACTTCCAATTTTTATACTCTTATCTCCAAAATATCTCTTTGGGAGACATGTGAGAGCTATTCATCATCAACTCCATAAATTATCGGTTATGCTTTTTAGATCCAGCATCAGCTAACCGGGCTTTCAGCATGTCACGCATATGTTATGTAGCTACCTCCTGACGAATGCACGACTGTTTCTGATCGATATCTCAAAACGTAAAAAATATTTTAACAAAATCTACTTTCTACGGTAAAATAATTACATTCGATTGGATTACATCTGCATCTGATATAGAGGCAAATGGAAGACAATTTGTTTTTTAAACCACATTCTGACCCTTTTATCTTTCCTCTTTCCATTTGAAACCCAACTTACTACAAAAGTTTAAACCCTCACCAACACGCTAAAACTTCAAAAACTTCTAAAGCAATTGCAAAGTCTGGAATAACCTTGTTTTTTTATTTTTACATTATAAAAATGTAACTATGAAACCGAAATCGAGTGTTTGATTTCAACTTGGAATATAAAGACTGAATTTAGTTAATATTGCAGAACTTCGGTCGTCGTTTTTAAAAGCTTTACATTTATTAAATCGACTAATCTGTTGCTAACGCTTTAACTTCAAACAAAACTTTTTTTATTAATTTAATAAACATCAATAATCGCGTGTCGATAACTTACTTTATATTTAAAATTATTTTATTAACATTGGATTAACATTTTAAAATTTGAATCGCATTTGCATTTTTTAAATTTCAGGATTGGAAGCTTTATGAAAGTTGAACATCATGCACGAGGTAATTTCGTGTTGTTGATGAATTCCATTTATGAAGCGAGATAAATTTTATGTATTAAATTGGAACACAAACTACATATTTGAGACTACCGAAATTTTTTTAAATCAAACGCAACAAATTTTTAATAACCAACTGAAGTATTTGAGTGCTCTATCAAATTGTTTACTTGCATTAACAAATTTTGCATTGCTCCCTTTCGTAGTTTAATTTAGTTAATCTATAATGCAACAACGTTCTATGAAATGGATTACCCCAAGAGGAACTAATCACATTTCCCATGGTTTACATCAGAAAATTTAAAAGTACAAGCTAAGGCAGATAAACTTCCAAAGCCCAAGTGATAGCATTAAAGAGAAAATTCCAGCAAAATAGCGTGCTAAGGAAACGATATCATTACGACTATTTTGTTCGTAATTTGATATCATCTTTCGAAAAATTTCATTTGTCTGTATGTGCCCCACGTTCAAACCTGCCCTATGTTGGATGTTTTAATTACAAACAAATCTAATGTATTTGAAAATACAAAATAGTTTCGAGCATTAGCCCGAGCTAATTATACCTTGGGGTAAGAGCTGCAGAATGCAATGAGACTGAAAATCTTACAGGTGTTTTATTAAAAAGTTTTACGTGTACAACCAAGAACAAATGAATTTGTTTTACTTATTTTACTGAGGAAAAGCTGTTATAAATCTAGCGTAAAACTTTAAATCTCGTGGCTCTATTTCATGAAACTTCAGCACGAAGGAATTCGAATATACTATCGTTCATCTTATTGCAAGCTGGTGATCGACAATGAAAACCCTACATTGTGAATTAAACGGTCATTATAATCAAATACATCTTGAAGAATTCTTTGTTGGAACGGACAACACAATAACGTGAAATCTATCGAGCTTATATTTTTATAGAAAGGTCGCACCCCCATTTGTTGTAAAGCAAACAATGATAGACATCAATTTTCTTTGTAGTGCAATCTGACCTTGATATTCTTCCATGATAATTCAAAGAGGCAAAAACTCGTTTTGGCGACTACCGGCGAAACGGCGACGGCGGAACGTAAAACGTAAAACAAAAATATCCACGCGTTTTCTTTGTGAAATGTCCAATTCCACATAATTTCAATATTATTTTAATTGATGTATATTTTTGTTCAATTACTTTTCAATGCCGTCTGTATTAATGACAATATAATGCTTTGAATTTGTTATATACGCGTACTTTGAATATAAATATTATTTTACTAACTTCGGTTAAAATAAATTAATTTTGTTATGTTTGAATTAGCAAAATAATAACAACAACTCAGGATGAATTTAGCTGTTAGGACTCAATTCCACTAGGGCCACCCACCGGCATCAACTTCCATTGGTTGAAACTCAGATTTCAATTAATATGATTGGCTACAGATTGACATGAATTATATTGTGTTTAAAATTAATAAAAAGAAAACATTTTAATAATCTGGTCTTACTTATAAAGAAATTTCGGTCTACAATTTTATAAATCTTGGAAAAGTTAATGCATTTTTGTTATTAATGATGTTTTATTAGCTCTGTTACAAAAGCTTACCTATAACGAGCTACTTTTTCATAAAATTTGCGTAGTAGACAAGGTTGATTTAAAATTTTTTAATGAGTGTGCGCATTCAAAATAAAAATTGGTTTTATATAATATTTTTGCCTTGAGATTCAACTTTTTATATTGTAATCTTTTATTTGTAAGCCTATTACCGGTTGGTTGATTGGTTGGAAAAAAATCTTTAAGGCGTCATTGTATAACCGGGCTTACAGGTTTACATTATATTATGTAGATATCACCAAAGTCGTTGTAGAATTTAATATACAAAAAACAACTTGTATAATATAAAGACACGCCATGGGCGGGGCTAATCTTTGGAAACACCCAATCGAATAGTAGCATAACGTTTTTGGTTCTTTTTTAACAAAATTTTTGGATGATACTCAAAATCCTATGTTTATATTAAAGTTACACCCTCAATTTAAATTCGAAGACCCGATTATCAAAATTGGGAAGCAAAAATATCTTACGATGCATGTAAATCCGAGCTCTAATTATAATTTATTGATCTGTCTGGCTTTAGAAATTATTTCAGATATGCAACCTTCTTATACCCAAGGAAAATGGATTGCATACAAGATATTGATAATTTTAAGAATTATCAAGTAATATTAATATTTTTTATATTATTCAAATAATTTTGTTGTAATTACTCTACTGGTTAATATTTAACAACCTCACTAGCTGATAATTTGTCTTGTTAAGTATTTTCCAATAATCAGCAAAGTTATTACTTTCAAATTTTACGAGCGCACCTTGCATATTAAATATTGCTCCAATAATTCTCGATGTTTCCAAAAATCTCTTGTCAGAAAAGTCATTATTAATTGGACAATTACAGCTTTAATGCATTAAAGCGACTTATCCTAATTCCGAATAATTTGAAATTACACATCTAATCCGATTACAATAAGTCGAAATAGACGATTCCAAGCTTGAAAACGCTCAATGTGCTATCTATCAAATTATAGCCGAATATGCCAGTTACAGTAAGGATTTCTATTTTCTATCTTATTTTTGTGAAAAACAACATTGAAAAGTACAAAAATTTTAATTTTGAACAGACTAACGTTTCTACTAAGTAATTTATAATTAAAATTATTTCTACGTTTATTTCTTTTGATGTTAACCGTTTTAGGGTAGAAGAAGAGTTAGAAAGCCTTTCAATTATGTTAAACAAAAATTTAACTAATTAGTTTTCCTTCTTACGACATACCAGCTATTTATATTGCAGGTAAGATTTTTGAACAGTTTTCAATTTATGCCATTTTTGTGATGAGCCATAATGGAGGATTGAAATATCACCTGAAGGGTGTGTTCTTCGTAAATATTTATGCAGTACTCGATGGAAATCGCCATTAATTAATTAGTCTTTTGCACTTAGGCCTACCCATCTCAAACATAATATTAATAATTAATAATAATATAGTAAATCCCACATGACACAATCAAACATCTTAAAATTCCATAAATGAACAAAACTTTTTTGAAATAAAAGCAAAATCGAAATGAGGAAATTTGTATTTTGCAGGACCGGACTAGCTGGAAAGGTCACCGAATAGGGCCGGTTGTCTGAGAGCATTGTGATGTACTCGCATTTGCTCTAATGGACGCTCAAATTTTGAAGTTTAAATTGGTTTTTACTTTAACCCAGTTCTCATCCGACTCTTTTGTTCATTTATCAATTTATTTTTAATAAAATATTTTGCTTGCAGTTGGATGTTGTTCATAAATTTAATTTAAGTCGTGTTTATTGCAGTGCTAGAAAAGAATTTTGCAGATAAATTTAATTAAAAGATACAAGAAGTCGGAGTAGTTATATGTACATGAAAATAATATTATTTTATAGTTTGTAATTTATTATATTTATTTCACTCGAAGAAGAAAAAAACAACTTGATTGGATTTTTTTTTAATTTTAGTTCTAAAAGGAAGTTTATCTAAATCAGTGGGTGGTCAGCTGTAGGGTTCCCTTGTAAGTTAACGCGGAAAATGCATTTTCACTATATTGCAGTATATTTCCCTTTTAAATTTTATGAATATTATCGCATTAAACCTTTACGTAGATAACTAAGTAAACAGAGATTGTCTTTGCCCGATTTATATTGCCTATGCATAGGCAAAGTTTGTTAATCTGTTCATGCGCGTCAATAGCAACCATATGATAGGTGGGAAATCGTGAGTTTCACCTCGTCATCTAATTAATAAATATTAATTAACTTTGGAATTCTGTGATTGACACCATAAAAAGAGTCAATCGTATTGTTCGGTAATAAATTATCACTTAATATAACCAGGGTTTTTAAATTTCCATTTACATTTGACAAATTGATTTTCTATTTGGTTCATTTTTTAAATTAAAGCATAATAGATGTTCGGGGTGTATCATTATGTTACAGCCCTGACAATAGGCTTTTTAAAATAACAAACTGCTTTTTAAAACTTTCCAAATTAACTAGCGCTTTGGAAACTTTTAAAATTTTTTGTGTGAATATTGTTTTAGTAAATGATTAATCTTTTTTTTACAGAAACATGCATTATAACGATTACGTGTCTTTAAAAATAGAAGACTTCGAAAATATCGACGAAGAAGCCATGATGAATAGAGAAGCGCTGAGACGAGCCCGGCGGAAACGTAGGAAAAGAAGAAAACGGCGAATGAAAAATCATCGAATCGAAATAACTCCTTTGCCGGTACCTGAAATAGTGAAAGAGTTGGATCCTGATGAACTTCCTCAGAGAGCGCGGTGGACGATAGTGGCCACCGCGTGTTTGTTGTTGTTTATGTGCCTCTTATTGGTTGGAGTTACGTTAAGAATGGCGCCTATTATTGACGACATGGGTAAGATTTTTTCAATTTCCTAAATTAACGAAGGTTGGCTAAAAACAAGGTTAGCACAATTACTCGCGTCAATTTGTCATTCAAAATGTAATTTTCTGTAGTGCAGTTTTTGTATCTGTGGAAGTATAGTATAGCTACATAATATCATACATTTTGTATTAAATCGATCACTACTGTCGAATCTGTGAAATATTGAAAATAAAATATTCATGTCAAAAAGTAAAACATAAAAATTCCTCGTTTTCTGTTTCTCATGAAACATTGCTGCTATTTTTATTACTTATCGCTGCTCGTTGTTGCTGTTTCATTGCGTAAAATATAAGAAATTTTGGTATATGACATAACTCAGGTAATTCAACAATTTTCTCTGTTATATGCGCGCATTCGCATCAGCTTGAGTGCTCTTTTGATCGATTTTCACCTTGCTACCAACTAATTTACGGATACATATTTCTGAGCCTCATAAAAAATAATTTGTTTTTAATAATACATTATTTTCATTTCAAAAATTTCCCACTTCCCAAGCCATCAACCCACTTTGAAATTTTATAATAGAGAAAGCCAGCAAATTTTCATTACTTAAAAATTAAGAAACAGCTTAAAAGTTTCGCTATTTCTTTACGTAAATCTGGACAGAAAAAACTTTTAAGCGGAACTATAGTTCCAGACTCTTTTCAACTTTTAAAATTTTAATATATAACTTACGTTACGCTCCCTCCTTAATATTTTCAGTTCCTTTGCACCAAATTTTTTTTTTGCAATTTTTCGCGCTCGATAAAGAAGGATATTTTTACAATAATTACATACTTAGTTAAGAATTATAAAGTGTTCTTTATTTGTACTATCTTTCAAGTTTATTGTTTATATGATTTTGTAATTGTCTAACCGCGAGCTGTTGGAACTCTTCCAAAAGAAAATTTTAAATAATTCTCGACAATATAAGAAATTTTGAAATCTCAGTATTAACGTGATGAAAGACAAAATGCATTATATTTTTGCTTTGAGAGTCAAGAGACCGCGTTAAATCATGTTAACTGAGCTCGTGATGTATTACTTCAACCTCCACGAAGATGCAATGGTTCATCACAACATCCAAGTTTTGATGAAATGTAATAATATACAAAGCTTTTCGTTGTTGTCTAGATCTGACTGGATAAAATGGTACTATTAAATATTTAAATTGCTCAGCTTCCTCCATTTATTTGCTTAATAATAAGTGCAGTTTCTATAACTGAATTAAATTAGATGGAGAAGTTGCCGGTAGGATTTTTACCGGCACCGGTCAAACTGACCAATGAAAAGAGACTACCGGCTTTTACAGGTACTATACAGGCTATCATTAAAAAATAATGAAGTTGTGTTGTATATCTAAAATAAAATAATAATAAATAAAATAGTATTTCCAATTTTAATTATTTAATTTTGGAATTTTTATGTTTTTATAGAAGAAAATATACCGTAAGTTAATATTTAAATTAATTTGCAAACTTTGTTTCTCTCCATGCATCCTGTTAAACAGAAAAATACTTTAATATTCAACATCATTTTTCTTACAAATTACTGTTTTTGCAAACTGTTTATTTTACTAAAAGCCGTCGTTTTAAAAGACGGCTTCCAAATTCTCTTAGCTTCTTGAAAGGCATCTGATTAGAAATTATAATTAAATACACCCACAAGCGAGGTTATTTCAATTTTCTACAAATCATGGAAACTTCCCTCCAACCAACGCGTAGAATGGAAAAACGATGTAAAATATCTAGCAGCACACCGACTTGAACCGCACTTTTCTGAATTTCTGTAGCCACTTCTAAGACCTAATTTCAAAATCCAATTATTTATTATTTGTAAGGTTTACGATTCCAATAAATGTATTTTGAATATATGCGTTTTAAACGGACACAAGGTTCAGTTTTGTTTATTAAATTTTAAAATATATTATGATTTATTTCTGTAAAACATACACAAAATTTAAATTTGCGAGAAATATTGAATTAGAGCATAGATATACGTAGATACATGTCGGAATGGTTTATATATTTTACCTGAACAGTATGTTGAAGAGATAGTTTGTATTCGTACAGGTCGCAAGTCGTAAGCTTTACAATGCCATGTATCAACCGCGCCATTATTAAAATATTGTCACAGTATTTCTGTCACAGAAGTTTTCCAAACCATATTTTTAATAAAATGAACAGAAACCAATCCATATTTATCGACGTTCATGGAAACAGGAGACAGGGGGTGTCCACTTTGTATTTCAGCTTTAAAAAAAAATTGAAATAAAAATGCAATGTTTAAAATAAGATTTATATTTTTAATTTACCTATTGCGCCCATACCAATGTTTATTAATCTAAACTTACCAAAATCGATGTGATACAACTGCCCACGGTTACTGTATCAAATATTAAATTTTTTTTTGTTGCTGAAATGCACAACCTAGCACAATTTTTGAAACTTTAAAATTCCCAAAGGGGATTATAAATTATTTTAAATTATTAAAAAGTTGTTTCCGAGGATGCTATTCTTCATTTCGGAGCAACTGATATTTACACTCAAATATTTATAAATTTCAATCTGTTATTTTTTTTTAATTAGAACAAATAAATGTTTTGATAATTAAAAATTCTTTGAACTTAATTGTGTTGGTACAGAAGATTTCGATTACATTCGTTGACCTCTCGTTGGATATTTTCAAAATATACCTATGTTGGTGTGGTTTCAAGAGGCTGCACTCGAAATTTTCTTTTGTTGTTATTTAATTAGAATTAAATAAATTAAAAGCGGTTTTAATTCGTCGAGCTTTTTATATTCTATAAATTCGCGCTTATTCAAGTGTCGATAAGGAGGTATAAGAGTTATATTGAATGTATACAGACGAAGTTATTAATAGAAATCAATTGATGTCAGATATAATACAAACTGTTCAACAAACACCAAAATAAAAAGCCTGGCAGTCTTGTACAGAACGATTTAGATTTTACACGTTCCATCTGAAGCAAAAGTCTGACGAATGTCGTACCATATAGAAATAAGTGAAAACGGTGATATACCTTTCATAACCGAAATCGATGATAGTTGCGTTCTATACAAACCGTCACCGTCACCGAAACATCAACGAGAAATTTTTCTTTCAAACCGAACAGTTAGTTCTTCGACAAGTTCATCGATTAAATGCATAACACCTACGGAGAATTTAGGTTTCGGTCTACAAAACGGATTACCCAACAGGAGAGACTCTCTTTTGTCGGTTGGTAGTTTTCATCCTCACCATTGTCGCGCATCGTCGACCAGAAGTACCAATTGTTTTCAACCTCAAGTGATTTGTAATAAAAGTCGACGTCACAGTAGTTCTTCACTTGCAACAAAGAGATCCAGGAGATATTCAAACAAACGAAGAAGTTCGAATTACAATTATGTAAGAGATTGGGCTGAACAGCAAAATTCAATTCGGATTGTAAACACCGCGAGACAAAACAGTGTCAAATCACGAACACTTTCCAAAAAAATTGCTTCCACCGAACCACCTCCAAGTTGTAAAAAGCGAACCATTACGTATGTGATTATCGGAACTTTTAGTTTTATTTTGATTTGTAGCGTTTTGGCCGTAATTGTGACTTTAACTCACAGATCGGAAGTGAATAGTGACAATAAAACGCAGCACATTTATACGTTTGCGCCGTACTTTCCGAGTTCCAGTTAAGTAAAATTATTTATTTTTGGTGTATTTTACCAAAATAAAAGTGATTACAATGGAAAGTACAGCGAGGAAATCCGCATTGCCCTAATGTGACTCATCGTAGTCCTTGTTTTGTATTTTAAATTTTAAATAATTTTTTAACATGCGGTCATGATGTCCTAGTATTTTAAAGGTGAGCTATTAATAATGTTACTAGCATAAACACTCATAATTTGATATTTGCAGACTAAAGTCACAAAAAAACTGATATTCCAATTTCTAGCGTTTGAGGAGCCTAAATATAAACTTCCAGTTTATAATAATATTATATAGCGTAAATATAAACAAGCTAATCAAATGCAATAAAATTGCAAATATCTGAAGAAGGCAATAACCTATTGCTGAAAAGATGTTAATTGTATTTTCTTAGCTTGTTAATTTTTTAATTTTAATTCGCACAAACTGTTAATGCTAATTCTCTATGCTCGGATGCAAGGGTTGCCACCCGGTATATTTATAAAGGTAATAGAATTTTTGATAAAAGCTTTTATATGCGAGGGTGGTGCTTGGATAAGCTTAAAAGTTCGTCTGTACTAAAAAGTATTTGATGAGACGCTTTGGCAATTTTAAACAAACATGGGGATGATTTTAAAATTATTATGTTATTGTAGTTTTAAAGACTAAATTTTGGATGAAAACCTCAAATTTCCTATCCTAGATGAATACGAGTATGTACGTAAAAATTTATTATAGAAAAAAGATTTTATTGGACCATATCGCATCGCACTGAAAAGCGACATTAAATTTTTTTTATAGTACCTGATGTACACAATCTAACAAAAGCATTAAAATTTATGCGGCATTAAAAAAATTATATATTTACATACTCTCAATTCGATTCAAGCTTGCCACTTCAGATGTTGGCAAAATACATAAAAAATTGGTAATAGCACAATTTTTTTTAAGCTTTCCAGATATTTCCATATTTGTGATTTTCAAATCAAGTTTTTCGAATATTTATTCACGATAAACCACATTTATGTATTTTTTCTTCCTGCACATTGTGTACATTTGCACTCTTAAAACATGTAAAAGAGTCGAAATTCCTGAGAGAATCCAAACGGGGTTATAAATTTGCACAAATGGCAACGTTATAGGCCGCAACTGATAAAATCAAAAATTATAAAAATAAATTTTAGTTTTTAGAAATCCACATGAATCAGAGCAGGGGGTTTCTTAAAGCCGTATACCGGCGATTTAAATGTGTTTAAAATTGCTTTCACACACATAGGGGACCTACAGTTTAACGTAACTCCGAACTACGATAAACACAATCCACTTCAGTTTGAAAATGGTTTTATTGCAGATTATCAATGTATAATATAATCAAGGTATAATATAAACGTTAATTTAACGTTAAAATGTCGTTAAATTAACGTAGTCTTCCTATTATATAGGAAACAGAGTGTAAAAAAGGGCAATCAAACAAAAAATTAATTATAAATTAACAATAATATTATTTCCATTACACTACGATTGGTTCACGACAATTTGCATAGCCCTGAGCCGGAATATAAAATATATGTTGTATATTATTAGAATGTGTTATAAATTTGTCGTGATATAACAACGTAAGTTGAACTTAGCCCTTGTCGAACTTAATCGGTACAACTTGCTCTAAGTGTGAAAATAAACCGTGTTATAAAAAATCACTTTCACCTCATGTTTTATACAAGAGTTTTTTCTAGGCCTAGTACAAAATGATATGAAATTTAATACTCCTATTAAATTTTGTAGTTTTAAACTTCAAAAATTTTAAGTGACACTCAAATATTTAATACTATTAGTTTGAAGTTACAAAAACGCTTTTTTATCAAAATTATAAAAAATCTTATATAAAAATTGTTCGTCCTGCAAACATCCAATAAGTTACACAAAATGAGGCAATTCTTACCTAGTCTTCATATTGTCAGATTTTAATTTGACATAATATATAATTTATTATTTAGATTGAACGCGGTCGTAGGCTACCCGTTAAAATGCTAGATTGCTGTGGTAGGTTCGATCCTAACTCAGTACACCTAGCAAATTCTCCCTTCATAAAAATGCCCTCAAATTTATACTGATGGCTGAATTGTGTGGATACAACTGAAATAACATTAAGCTACATAATAATCTGAAAGTGTTAAATTGCAAGTATAAAATAAATGGGACATATAAAACAGAAATGAAAAAAATGTATACAAAACAGAAATGGAAGATGTAATATCATAGCAGGTTGACAGTTACAAATACCTATTAATTAGAGCACGGATTTATATGCAATTGAAGATTTACGAATATGTGAATATTGTACATAATTTTGTTTCATTTTAAATTATTTGAAAATTTGGACCACCAAATTAGTAGAAAAAATTTAAATTTAAATATTTTATACATTATTTTTATGAATTTTCAATAAAATATTGCTAATATGCTTAATGAGATTATTGATATTTCATCATACCAATAATTCATTGGGGAAAGCTTGCGAGGATAATTTAATTTTTATATTCAAATTATTCTCGTGAGCTTTCATTAGGATATTGCTGTATTGTTCAATAATGTTATTGTTATCAGATAGCAATAACCCATTGCCGAAAGCTCACGAGTATAATTATTTATTTTTATTGTTTAATATTTAATTTTTGAATTTTACAGATTTAAATTTTGCATTATTCAAATTTAATAAAACGGCGAAAGTGTTTAATTGCATAAAACAACAATTTTAACAAGAAAATAAATACCGAAACAAACAATAGCTGAAGTCTTACAAAAGTTGTAGTGGTGCCCATTATTCTGACATACGCAAATGAGTCTGGACAACAACAGAGAAGAATAGAAACCGTTAAAATGAGGTTCCTAAGAAAAATAGGTGGAAAAACGAAGTTGAATCGCATCAAAAATTAAACAGAGACAGCCGTAAAAATATATATTTAATATTATTCTTAGCTATACGAATGCAGGGCTGTACTTTGCTGCCAAAGAATATAATATTATATTTTTTACTTGCCGCAATCAGTAGGGTGATTACCAGTTTGTGGATGAAAATAAAAACAATAAAGATTGGGGCGCCACAATATTCCAAATAATCCTATTGGCTTCGGGAAAAACTTTAAACAAATTTCCAGCAAGAACATTGAGAGGTTCTTCGTTGTGGGCCGTTTGAAATAGTTAAGGTTGACTTTGTGGACTAGGAATAAACAAAATAATTAAATCGTGTTTTAGTCTCAAATAGTCTACTAAATTGCTGTAACCACATCAACAGCGGCAAACAGTCTAAAAAAAGCTATGCAAAGTTTGAAGTGGTTTGAGTAAAAACGTTGACGGGAAAAATGACTTCATTGTTAAAAATCATATTCGAGGGCTATTTTTATATCTCGGAGAAGCTCATCGCATTTTATAGACTAGCAAAAATGTGTTTGATGACCTATAATCTGAGGGTCATCGTAAAAGGATTTTGCTTTTCATTAGTCTTCAAAGCTGTGAAGTAAGGAGATAAAATTTAAATTGAATTGCGCTACTTTAGCAGGAGTTTTGGCGACTATTAAAAAGATTTATTGGAATTCGATCTATCTCTTCTGTAGTGCTAATTTTTTTAAGTTAATTAAAGTGAAATAAGATTAAACTTGCGTAGAATACGTAAGCAAAGTTTTAATGAGATTCAGCATTTACCCAATCCCTAAGACATCAATTGAAACGAGTGGTTTCCTAAAAACCCTCTTATTGGAAAAAGGTAAATTTATAATGATAGTTACTAATTAAAGAAGTTAACCTTAAAATATCGCATCAGGGCAAGATCAATTTTGCCCTGCTACGAAATCGTTTAATCAAATTTTGAAAAAAAATGCAATTTGAATTAAAATGGATTTCGCAACTCAAAAGATAATGCAAGCCACGAAAAGTTTGTTAATTAATAATCTTAAAACTTCTAAGACGGCTAATTACATTTATATTCTGTTTTAATTGTTAAAACAAACACTTCTAGTTGGTACTCAGTTCACATTCTCATTCAATTTTTTGAACCAAGTAAAGTAAACAACCGGAGTAATGACTTTTATAATTGATCGAAATAGTATAAACTTGTATTGATCTTATAGGTAAACAAATAAATGTATGAGTGTAAGTATTGTATTAAACAACTCTTTAAATATTTGCAATCGTAATTCTTACAGTTTACGATTATTAGTTCTAATAAAAACTAAAAATAGTTCAAAATTGCTAATTTAAGAAGATAAATGCTAGGTAGAGTAAATTTAAATTTAAATTCGCAAAAATTCTTTCTGAGCGTATTTTCGGTGCTTTCCCGGCTTTCGAGTTGTTCCATAACCTCCCAGACCCCCCGGTGCGTGAAACCGGGGGTCTGGGTCCACTGATGGCCACAAATTTCATCTTGTGTTGTTCTATAGCTACATAAATTTCGTTGTTTCAAGTTACAACTTCGAGGAAGTAACTTGTGTTTCATACCCAAGGCAGGCTCTTGTTCCATAGTTTGCCAGTCTTGTGATTAAGCTTCATTTGCTAAATTACAGCCTGCTAAATGTTAGTTTCGCCTGTTATTTTGATGTCGTTTTTCTCTATATTTTTCAGAAAACTCTATCTTGGTGTTTACATAAATTAATAGGATTTATTAAACTTTTTCCAAAAAATTTAAAAATGCAGAACTTTACTAGGTTTTTAAGCGATAAATTAAATTGAACTGAAATTGATTTTTTTCGTTATAAAAACATAGAACCCAAAATTTAATAAATTTGTTTCAATATTTGAGAAAGCTGTCGGCAGGACGAGAAGGTGTATCCTGATGAGAATCACCCTTTTTACTGTTAAAGCAATAAATCAATAAAAATTTATAATGGAACAATATTATTAAGTAAAATCGATGAATATGTCGGAAATAGATAGTTATTTCTAATCTTGTTTATTTGTTTTAGTTCGTAAAGAAAACGAAGAACTGATGAATTCGCTTCACAGATCGCCTGCAGCTGGACATCAGAACCTTTTCAATTCGTCTTCATCTCATGTTCGAAAGGAAAATTGAATTTTAAAAGAACTGAAGTTTTTTATTTCCATTTTGTACATATTGAACCACGTATGTAAAGAAAGGATATTATAATAAATTATATGCGTATACTTACGTCTTGTTGATGCTTGGATATCGATGAAAATTATTTTCACGTGATGTGACGGTATTGGTCAATTGGTGAAAATATCATTGTTGTGTTTACATAATGTTTGTTAATGTATATTATCATAAAAAATTGTTCTAGTTATAATTAACATAATTAAATATTAAAATAATATAATTATTGTGATACCCGAACCCTCCTGATCGCACAATTACTTAATCGCATCAGTAGATAATAGAAATTCTTTATTGTACTTAGATGTTTAAGATGTTAAATGTTAAATTAAAATAAATATTATTAAGAAAAATAAGATCAAAATCAATCAATTTGTAATTATAATTATCTCTTTCTAATGACAATCAATAACTGAACAGAAAAATCCTGTCGAGAACTGAAATAAAACATTAACCGAATTATTTTGATAATTATTCCTTTTCGAGACTTTTCTCACGATATAAACATTGGGAAAACTTGACAAGTCTCTCATTTTGGTACAAATAGCAGTGTCAGGTTTGAAATAAAAAAAAGAATACCTCGTACCTGTATACGAAGTAAAAGAAAGCTGATGCTCAACTACGTCATTGGGTAACAAAAATAGAAAACAGATGAGCCTGGCAATGTTTACTCAATTTACTAGTTAAGAAATAAATATAAATACTCACATTACAATCAACGAAAGCTAGCACTAAGTTGAAGACTTCAGTACTGGTAAAAAAAATTAACGAAGGGACATCTACGGATAAATCTAGCACTAATCAACAAGTATATAAAGATAACTCTATGTGGAAGACTCACCCTGAATACAACTCAACTGCTTTGATCTGCATAAATTCATTTGTTTTTCTGTCATCCACTTCAGCCGTGATTGGAAACAATGTCGAACTTCTTTTCAAGAGGTTCTTTTCTCTTCTTTTGTTTAATTGGTTGAATCTAAAAAACATATTTGGATTTTTATTTATTATAACAATTTTGGATATTCTTACAACGAATTTCTGGAAAAATATTGAGTCTTCCCGAAAAAGTTAATTCCGCTGCTGATTCTGAGTGAACTCACGACTCTCCCACACCGTGGAGCATAGCTTCTAATGGGCAGGAAAATTCTTCAATGATTTTTAAGTTGAGAAAAGAACAAACGCTGCATAATCTAAAGCCTGGTGTCGAAGTGTGAGTTATGAAGACAAGCCCGGAAAGCCATCCCACTAATTACATTTCCATAGTGAGTAATCTAGATTTTGACCAAGCTCCAAGTTGATAGCCAATGATAAATTAGCTGCAAACAAACTCTTAACATTATTTTCAATAAAAACCATTATACATTTTTTTGGTAAACTCTGAAAGTTGCTGAATGGGAATTCTGGAAGTTAAAATTTAAATTAAATTGCACTACTTGGGACGAAGTTCTAGAAACTATAAAAGTAGTTAATTAAAGTTGGACTAAATTTGTCCCTTTAGTATCTAATGTTATTTTATAAAGAAATAAAAATTAAATATTAAAAAAGTTCTTACAAAACAAGTTAAATACCACCTATAATGCCGTTTTACCTAATTTTAAAAATTATCAATCAAATTTTGGGGTTTCGCGATTTACAATACAATAGAAGCCAAGCAAAGTTTCTCAATTAGAATCTTCTAAGAAGATTAATAATTATATATATTGCACTCTTTGTTAAATTATTAATAACAGGGACAATTTTCTGTAATAAAATATAATTTTATGAGGCATTTAACGTAAATTTCAAAAGCAACAACTTCTATCGACGATTGAAATAATATTCACCTTCATTGATTTTATGGGTAAACAATTTTATATAAAAATTCCCTGAAGATCACATTAAACACTTTTATTTGTATTAAACTTTAAAAATAGTTTGAAATTACCGATTTGGATTTTTAAAATTAGAGTAGGTAGATAAATATTGCAAGAAAGTGCAGTTTATAACTTTTCTATCAAGTGATACCTTCCAACCGGAGTTGGACCATGGTAAATAACAGTTGTCGAACTGTACTAGTGCTTAAGTCTTCAACTTAGTACTTCTTCTTAGCTTTTTTTCCACTGCTGGCCATAAACCCCTCCAGTGGGGGAGGATTCAGCATTTAGACCCCACGACCCCAAAACGGTTTTTAATGGTTGATGGTGGCAATCATCAACCCGCTGGTATTGGTCAAACTATAATTCTTAGACCTATGGTCTGCTATAGTAAGTTATAAACAAAACAAAAAAAATCATTTTAAACGGCTATTATTTAAAACTAAAAATTTACAATTTTTTACCTGCAACAATTCCATGTGCAAATATTTTAGAATTTAATGAGCGAATTCAAGCAAAATCACGAAACAATCTGGATTATATAATTATTACAAAATTTCAAATGGTTTAGAATATTATACAAATCAAAAAGCATCATCGTCGTTAATAGGTAAAATGGTAGGTTTAATGGGAATATCCATTGCTGGTGTTTTGGTTTTGGTTCTGGTTTTGGTTTTGATTTTGATTATTTTGATTACTTGCGTATGGATGTCCTGCACCATTATTATCTTGATTATTGGAAGGACTTACGTTTCCAATAGCAGAGGAATACGAATAACCATAACCTCCATATCCAAAATTTCCAGTACCAGTAAATTCGCCGTTACCTACTGAATTAGAACTTATTCCATTGGCAGGGCCATTATTATTGGCATTATTTCCATTATTTCTGGCAGTGTTGGTATAATAACCACGTACGGGCACTGTGATGTAACTTGTAGCAATTCCATGGGTGGTAACAGTGGATGGAACAGAGTTGACGTGTTGCTGACGGTAAGTTGTACTGGTAGAAATTTGACCATTCCTAAAGTTTAAACACAATTTAGTATTATTTGTAAAAAAAAATTACCTCATTCTCATACGAAGGTTGTTGATTGGAAGATACTTGTGCAGTGTACGATTGATGACTAGGCCCAACTGATAAGCTTAAAGGAACTTGTGGCTGATAGGCATAATTACCACTTGGATTATTGCTATTAATTCCGGAATTATCATTATTTTGGGCTAAATTCAAGAATCCGGCTCTGGCCGATTCGAAAATAACTAAAGTTACCAATAACTGCCGGTAAAATAAAAATTAATAAAATTGCATAGTTTAAGCGAAATCCACTTACCTTAAACATGGTGAATTAATAATGATATTGCTGTTACAAGCGTTGAATTGCTTCTGGTACAATTGCTACTATTCAACCCTTATATACCTGCTTACAACTGAAACACAATTTTTAAATCAAGTATTTTGTTGTATTTATTTCTCAAGCATATCATTCCCAGTAAACCTTACTTAGTATTAGTTGTATGAAATTACACCTTGTACGTACACTTACAATCTAAAAATTCTAACATATCTAATGTTAAGAGTAAATGAAAGTGTGAAATTATTTTATGAATAAAATAAAATAAAAAATTAGGTATTCACTCTAGAAAGCATCTGATCCTAGAGCGCTTAAGAACTGAACGAGAGGATATCTGAATACAATTGGGGAAATCCCCGGTTTTCTGCTTGATTAGTTTTTTCAAGTCAGATGTCCGCTGTACAATCGAGAAGAAGTCCTAGGAAAAAATCTTTTAACTCAATAAGTATACTTTAACACCGCCCATTGCCGGAACTAAAGTAAAGCGATTTCTTTAATAAAAAGTTAAATATTAAGTTTAACAATTTTGAAATTACTCATCTTGATACTTATCGTAGTGGCTTCAAATGTGGTTAGTCCTGGTGGTGGATTCTCGTGCTGCTGGATGTTTTTCTTGACGTATATGGCTGTTCCTCCGCCTCTTCCGTGTTGTCTATCATTTTTGTAAAGGGTGTAATTTGGGATATTCACTTTGATGGAGTTTCGAAAGAAAGTTTCGCAGACCAGGATGACTCCGTCATTGTCCGTCGACGTTCCAGCCTCAGACAACTTGGTAACTTTCATGGGCTTCTGTTCGTCATTTACAGTTATGTGATGGCACGAATCCTAGCTAGGCTAGGATCTGCTCATACTCCATGATGATTTTATCCATTTTCGCTTGGTTCGTGTCATTTCTGGTTAGGGAAGCAAGGATTGGGATTTTTCCCACTACTGGTTGTGTCTTTCCATTTGAATGACCTTTATCTCCGGCGACCATTTCGTGTTGAACCCAATAGTTTCGCTTCCTGGAGGTTAGTGTCGTGTAATTATTCCGTGAACAAGTGATTCCTTCTTCGTTTTCGGCCAGTTCCTTCTTTGACAAGGATGAAACCATCTTCATCTTGTTCTTTGCCGATCTCAACCCTAACGGGCGATCAAGGCTGGGAAGAGCTCGATAAGTTTGCTATTTTTTCGTTCAAGTGGCTGGCTTCAGACGTTATTTATCTCTTGTTTAGCGACTGCTCTCTTGGTATTATGTCTCGCTGCATGGTGTGTCTTCTAGACCACTTAGGCTTCCTACCAACTCTTCCAAATTTCGATGGTTTCGTTCACGTTCCATGATTATTTCTTCAAGGACTTTTATTGATTGTAATTTGCAACGATGAACTTCTTGGATTTACGAAGAGTTAGGGCAGAATTTTTATCTTCTTCATCTGATGTCGGCGACTGGCTGCTGGATTTATGAAATGTCCTCTTTAGGTAGTGCAAGGCTACGTCTGTCTGGATCTAATATCCCTGAAATAAGTAAAAGGGGTGAGCAAAACTTGACGAGCAATAATATTAAAGAAACCCAATTACAAGACCGCGGGTGCGGTAAACTATTATCAACTACAATAAAAATTGAAAAATTCAAGAGCTTTACATAATTTTATGATTTTTATAATCAATAGATATCAAATTAAAACAACATTACGATGCATTATCGAATAGGAAAGATCTTCAGGTTTCGTTTGCTCTAGGTAATATAAATCAAGGACATCTTTAGATTTTATCAGCAGGCATCTTGGCGTACCTCCTGATTATCTAGCTTCTAGTGGAATGCATTTCAAATTGGTACTCCAAAACTTCCATAATTTGATATTAATTTTAAAATTTCATAGATCTATGGTTTGAATTACAATCATCAACTGGAGGTTCCACATATGAGGTGGAAGGTGCAGAATTAACAATATGTTTTCAAGGTCTAAGTTTAACAGTGCAGAATTTCAAGAAAGGCTAAGCCTGCCTTGCCTCCTCTAACGAGCCGCCACTGCTAAACTTGCGGTAATACCTTGTTGAGCAGTTCTAGGAAAAAGTTACTACTGCTACTCAAATAAGAACACATATTCTATTTCTTTTTTAATATCTCAATCAAAAAATAATTATTGTTTAACAGATTTTTTAAGAGCGGCTAGCTTTGTAAGACACATATCGCGCCAATTGCGTCGATTTTGCAATTGGTCTAAAGGAACCATAGCTTCTAACTGATTGTTGATTTCTGCCCTCATGGGTCCGCCGAATTTCGTTGTTGTACCTTGAGAATCGGAGCTAACGTTTTTAATGGTATTTGAATATCGATTACAGTAATCAAGGAAACCTTCGGCATTCAAATGGGTTGTTTCTAATGGTCCTAAGAATGCATATCTCATTCCAAGACCTTCCGACATTACTTTATCGATGTCTTTTACGTCTAGCACTCCGTCTGAAACCAAATTCCATGTTTCTTGCAAGATTGCGTACCTAAAATAAATTAACGTTAGTGCTATTGTACTCCAAAAAAAAATCTCACGTACTGAATTCTGTTGAGTGCAAATCCAGGAATTTCTTTAGATAGAGAAACTGGTTCTTGTCCAATTTCTTCCATGATCTCGCGAGTTTTTTTGGCTACAGCCTTATCGGTCCATGGTGCTGGAACAATCTCGACCAATGGTACATAGTATGGTGGATTCACTGGATGAGCCACTAAAGCATTTTGCCTAAAATAAATATCAATATATTATCAAACGTCTGCGTGATATTATTTAACTGGTTTTCTTATCGTCCTTGAATCTTAAATTTTTTAAAAACTCCTCAACGGTTTATCAGGTAAGTTGATGCAATCATATCAAAATGACTTTAAACAACGATAACAATACTGTATAAAAATATTTAAAAACCGCTTAGTTACCTATGTTTAAGGCCCTCGGTGAAGAGGGATGGCATAAACGTTGATGTGGAACTTGAAAAAATGGTGTTTGGTCCTGAAATGTCATCTACGCTCTTCCAAACTTTCTTTTTCAATTCCAACACCTCTGGAACGCATTCTTGAATCAAAATAGCGTCTTTCACCGCGTCTTCCAACTTGATACTACCTGAAAGGTTATTTCGGTTAAGAATAATAAAAAAAAGTTGATTGGAAACTAACCTTTTATACATCCAAATTGTTGAGCCGCACTAAGTTTTCCTCTTAACGATTTTTCTTTTTCTAAGGTTTCTAGTTGTTGTTTAATGTCAACAAGTGCACCTTCGATTTGTTTAGGCTCGATATCGTAAATCACGACCTGGTAGCCGACTCCGGCGAAAAGCATAGCCCATGATCGTCCAATTAATCCGCTAGAAAATATAAAAGTGTTATAAGAAGAAATAGAAGAAGTATAAAATAAACTAACCTTCCTATGATTCCAATTTTTTCAGTTTTTAGCGACATATTGCAGGTAGTCAAAAGACGAGTGTACAAGTGGCGAAACAGCTTAGAACTGAGTTTTATATAAGTGACCTCGTAGATTGATTACGTTATCTACTTTCTAAAGTAAACGTACTTATATATTATTATTTTAACTTTTATAGTAAGATAACAAAAAAATTAAAAAATGTTCTATGTTCATAAGTTGTTGTTGTGAATTGATAAAAAATTTATTATATTATTTTGTAAATTTATAAAAAAAAAAAAAGTCACATGCATAGATAAACTGCTTTACTGTGGGTCGGTATGATCAACAGGTTACTTCGTAAGCCTAAATTATAAAACATAACACGATTTAATCATTTCAAAAAATAAGACTTACTGATGACTTTTATTAAAATTTAAAATTAAACTTCTGATTCTGGTGTAAAAAAGAGCGCTGGGCTGCTGCGGAAATGAGATAAAATGGATTATCTTTTTATTTATAATAAAATTGACACTTCCAAATTTTTTTTCGATACTACAAAAAAATTGATGACCTCTTGTGATTATTTTTGTAATCAAGCAAATTCTTCCACAGAGTTCTTAATAATAAAAAGAGGAAAAGATTTTACATAATCAAGTTTTAAAAGATGAGTGTATTTTATTTTTCAATTCCAAAAATTTTTTTAATTTATATAAAAATATTATTTATATTTTATGTAAAATAAATTTTTATTATTTCGCCAGTGCCAGTGGTGAAATTGGAAACAAATAAAAATCTTCGTTTGTTTATTATTTATCAAATTTACAAATTAGAGCGCTTTGACTGATTCTTTAAAATAAGAGTGCGCATAAAAAACAATTTTGTAAAAATGTCAACATTTTAAACTTCAAAGAATGATGAATATTTTCTCTTGAAGATACAATGAAGAATTTTATTATATTTTTAATTGTGTATACAGGTAAATTATATTAACATTCATAATTTTTAATATTACATTGAATATTATTTATTCATTTACCCAATTAATGCTCGATTGCTGAGCGCTATATCTCGGAAAATATTGGTTCAAAATTAATACAAGAAAAATTATTATTTTTAAGGAAATTTTATTACAATATAAAAATTATATTTTTAACGTGTAACCAACCATTCTCGAGTTATCTCCAAACAACGCGATTGTTACACTTTGCTTTGATTAGGATAAACCTCTGTATGATCTCCAGTGGTTTCAAAATTAATTTCTGAAAGGATTCGGAACCAAAAAATTACAAGCAATAATGGTTTAAATAATACAAAAAAAAAAAAAAATTCGATCAAATGTAGGTAATCCAAATAATCTAATCGAAATTTCGACAATGCAACCGGATAAAAAACTTTTGAAAAAATAAGTGAAACAATATAAAAACTAAGATAACAATTATTTTCAATTCGACTGATCTTTAACCTCGAAAATGTTAATTTCGAATAAATAACTTTTAAAATTTTAAAAATTATTTAAATAATCTTAAATGTAAATTAAAAACTCAATATTGATAACGAAGCGACTTCAAAATTTTTAATTAAAAAGATAATTAATTGATAAAATATCTAATTGATTTTCAAATAAATCAATAATATTGTTATCTTTTAGCGAAAAAATTAATTGTGTTGCTACACAAAAATATACTTGACGCATTTTTTCTAAATATTGTTTTTCTTTCTAGTAATATGCAAGTGTTCTTGCACAATCATAAAACCGGAATTGCAAATCACCAATGGTTCCAACATTACAACAGAACAGAAAGGCGTGCAGCATTCCAGTTTAATCAGCAGGATGAAAGAATCTATTGATTCCGAATATCCCCAAGTAATTATCTACATTCCCAATAATGAGGAACCCTTAGAAGTGAAGCAATCTCCCCTCAAACATATAAGAAACCTTTTACTCTCGTTTTTTGACCGACTAATCAAAAAAGAAATTGATTTCGATGACGATTACTCCATTTTGAATGAAGTAAAGCGACTCAATAAAGTAGAAGTTCTTCGTCAAAATGAAACTGATGAAGAAACTTCAAATATTCCGAAAAACGATATCCTGCAATTTTTCTCCAATTTTGACAACACCTTAGATGAAAATGATGTAATGGAAGAAGTGCCAAATAAATGTATATCGTGCCAAAATACGAAACCATACAATAATAACCACTCGTGCAAAAGAATGTCTACCACCAATGCGGTTGAAAACAAACTTCCAAATTGGGACGACTCAAAAAAAGAGCAGTTAAATCTAACGTCGAAAATTCTACCAGGATTTATTATAAACGGTAAAAATTTAATTGTGCCTTCTGAAACAAAAAAATTGGTGAAAAGAGAAAAATTGATACCTAAAAGTGGAACCTCTACTTCCAGGCAAAAGTTAAGCACGAGGGACGTTTCAAAACGGCTACCGAAGAAGAAACTTATACAATCCACCGAACGATTTATAACCGAATTAATTGATAAAAACACTAAATACTTCGTTGGAGAAACTAACGAATCCAACCAGGATTCTACCACAAAGAAATTTGAAAACCATGACAGAAATAAAAGTATAAAACCTTCCATCGAAGAGCAAAAACCTGTAGTCAAAACTGAACGCGAAGATTCGGTTTTGCAACCCAATCAAATTGTCAATATATCGGCAAAATCAAATTCGACAAACAAATTTTTAGAAACGCATCATTTTTTATTGAATAGCGGTGGTACTGTAAACCAAAGTGCCACCGCTTCAATCGTCAAAAATAAAATTAATCTGAAAGTTAATATTCACAAAATTTTATCAAAGCGTTCAAAACGAAATTCAAAAACTGATGTTGAAAGTCGAGAACAACTTCCAAAAGTAACTGAAGATGAATATCCACATGTTGCGTTCATAAAACGCTCATTCGCTAAAAATCTGGAGAATAAAAATAAACCGCCAAAAAACCATACTATTTCGTCTGGGACTTCCTCGAATACAACGAATGGCACAATTCCGAAAACGCCTAAAAGTATATTGACAGCAAAAAAGAGTGACGAGACAGCTGCAAAGAGTAATAGAGGCGATGATACAGATCAGTATGATGAGGGAGAATTTGACACCTCCGGCAAAACAAAATCACTCTCAGATAAACCTCTGCTGATGATCATAACCGTTCCAACTTTTCTTGGTAAGTTAGTGCGGTAAATTCGTGTTATTTAAAATACCATAATAAATTAATTTGCCCAATTCTGTAATTACTAATTATCACTTTAATATTTCAAAGCAAACCCAATAAATGGGAAGATACTCGAAAAAGTATTCGGACGCTCCAATGATAGCAATGTAAAGACATTTTGTCATATAAAAATCGCTTTAACTTCTCAGACATTTTTTGTTGCAAATTTAATTTCCTTCACTTTTGTTTATATAAATTTTTCTATTTCGTCGCACTGTTTCCGAGATATATCATAAATCATTTTTGAATTTATGTTTCTCGAAAACAGTGCGACGAAATGAAAAATGTATATAACCAAAAATGAAGGAAATGAAATTTGCTATAAAAAATGTGGAATAAATATGGCAATCATTAATAATGAAAAAAAAGAAAAAGCTTTGCCAGATATTTTTATTCTTGGTTCAAATCAGTCTCATCAGGAAATACTTTCTAACGGTACCGATTTTCAGAGTCATGAAAATAACCACAAAGGAACATACCCTTGACCCTGCTCTAAAAATGTCGGTAAAAATAGAAAATAAAAAGCTTTCTGGGTTTTATCAAAATATTATACATTCACATACCAATCAATGCCATCCAAACTCGAGAAATAATCTAACCTCGAAATACACGGCCAGTTCAATTTTACACCACAACCTTCATTTGTTTTTCTTAATATACTCCTGTTGCGTAGAGAGCGTCCAATTTTTAAATGCTCCACCACTAAATGACTTCTTTTTCAACAGGAATTGGAGCTTTATTATTGTTATTATGCTTCGTTACACGTGATGGAGGATGGTGTTGTAAATTATGCAACATACAGTATTACAAAGACCCAGAAGCAAACAATTATATTGCTTTTAGATAGAAAATAGTTTTGTTATTTATGCTTTCATTTTATTTCAATGTTATACACAAATTATATAAGCAATATTAAGAAATTGAAAGAGTTTCGATTTGTTTTATTAAATCCATGTGCTTAAATTGATCCGGGTTTTTTGTAAACAGCTGCAATAGCTTCGTCTTTTCGGCATCATTTTGACTATAATACAATTGTAATTGGTTGGCCAAACACTGAGCCTCTTGACAATTTATTACATTCTTATCAAACTCGCCTCTCATCAGCACTATACCCTTGCTCTCCTTAAATTCTGTGTAATGTGTAATGGTGAGACACTCGGGTGCGTTTTCTTTGTGAACCTAAAACTCAATACGTTAACATCAAATTAGTAAGAAAAAATTGAGCGCACCTGGAAATTCAACAAAGGTGTGAAGTGAACTGTGTTCTTAAAAAATTGACAAACTATAAATTCGTAGCCCTGACTGCGAGGAATTGGAAATAGAAATGTAGGATAGAGTTTAGAATTTTCATCGATGTTGTCAAACGCTTTTGCAGGAATTGTGGCCGCTATAAAATCCTTCTGTTTGTGATACTCGAGCCAAATGTTTGCTATGCTGTCTGCATCTTCATTTTGTACCAATTCTACCTTCATCACCTTTCTTAAAGCTTCCTCTTGTAAGTCAATCTTGGATTCGAGAGGCTTTTTAGGATTCAGCACAGAAGAGTACTTTCTAAACGTAAATAATATATATTTGGTAAAATTTCGAATTAGGTAAGAATGAAAACAGAAGCTGTTGATGTGAATTAAATCTAGCAAGTTCGTACTTGACAAGAAATACAAACATAAGAGTTAGAGCCAATTGCAGTAGTAAATTGAAATTTATCAAGATATAAAAATAAACCGAGGGCTAAACTTCTTCCTAGAAATCGAGAAACATCGCAACAACAAATATTGGACGTTTCTCCGTATTATATTCCACTACATCTCCCCCATGACTTACCTCCTTGGAATAATTCATGAAACTTAATAGTATTAACAAAAATTTACTGAATCAACAGCCTCCAAATTTAATCTATAAATTACCAATTATCTCCGCATGTTATCAAAAATCACTTTATAAATTTAAATTTTCTACGATTAACTACCTCTTGGCGGATTCTGCTTTTTCCATTTCGAATTTCTCTTTTTCAGCTTTTGTAGCTTCCATTCTCGACAAAAACTCTTCAGGCGAGGTCTGTTGTAATTTAGCAATCTTTCCAGAATATTTTGCAAAGTAAGGATTCGATTTTAACTGTTCTTCGGCCTTCTCCACTTGGGCTCTTAATTGATTGGAAGTCATTATGGTTCTGTTAAAAATCCACGCAGTTCTGTGTAATAATTTTCCCTTTTCTAAAATCGTTCGACACAGTAATCCCATGCTACAAAATCAAATATCACATCGAAAGTTATTTGAAGGTTTTTTAACCTAAAACAGGTTAGAATTTATTTTTAAACTGTCAAATTCTTAGCAGTGGTACCATTACGACGAAACCACACGCAGAGTCTGCGATTCTAAACATTTTTATTTTAACCCGGCCGGTCACTGTTCACCATTTCCTACAAAAAAATAGCTCATACTTGGTAATACAGGAAAATGGATGGCACTCAAATCAAATTTTATAAAAATGTATTTAATAATTAAAAATACAAATAAGTACTTCGTTTTGTTGACAGGAAATATTATATACATATAACATTAGTAAAAAATTATAAATGATCTTCTGGCACGACTTTTATAAATATGTTTGTTATCCTAGTAAGCAGCGGATAAAATCTATCATCGTCTAAGTCCATCCAACTTTTCCTCAATATTCTTTCTACCATGTCCGAATCCGATTTAGACGAATTGTCTTCGGCATCAACATTTAGTGTGAAAAAGTAAACCGAATTGAAAGCAGCTGGGCTATGTATGTCGCATAAAAAGTGAAAGTTTTGAGCTTGCAGACCCGACAAAGCATCTACGTTTAACATAATCATCACAAATTTTTTTTGCAGCTCGGCCATATATTTGTCTAATATATAATTACTCTGCAAGGCTGGATCCAACATATGACCATTTAATGTAATTGCTTCATAGGAGCAATCGCGATTTAAAACACACACCGAATATGACGCCATATCATTCACTAATTGGAAGGTAGTTTTTTCACTACTCTTATTGAACAATAAAAGAAAGGTTGCAGGTTTATCAAGTTCTTTTGAATCTATCACAGAATAACGAAGATCGTCCCAAACCTCGCTTGGTTGAGAAGGATACTTTTTTTGAAGATCTTCTATTGTCAGTCTTGTTTTCGATACTACTTCCTCGAGAATTGTACTACTTGGAGACAAACAAAGCACTGTCGCACAAATGCCAAATAAAATTGTACAAATGGCAAATTTATTATCGCACAGGATATTTGCAAGACCGTTAGTTGAGCTTGTTTCAGTTGGGGATTTACTGCAATTCAATTTAGGTGATACCGAATGAGATTTCTCGAAAGTTTTATATGTGGATGAAGTTCGTGAAATGTCACCTTCGGTCGAATGATCTTCTTCGGAATCGCTACTTCTCTCACCTGAACTACAGTGTTCATCGGTACAGTATAATTTTTCCTTACGTCGTTTTATATCAGTTTTAGGTATAGGACTTAAATGATAGACTCCTGGGCTTTCCTCATCGTGATCGTGAATACCGGGTCGTCTTGAAACTATTTGAATATTCTTGGGCGTGCTGTTTGAAACCGGAATGTTCTAAAAAGATAAAGCCTCTAATTAGTAAAATTACGTTAAAACCGCGATAATTATGTACTTACCGATTTACTTTTAGCCATTCTCGATTTATTGTCTTGTTACAAATTACAAATTTTTAACCGTAAATAAAATTTGAGGTTCGATTCAAAATCTCTCCAAAAACCAGTGCATCTCAAACTGTTAAGCTCCTTTATTCAAGGTCATCTATTATTATTTTCTGTAAATAAATAATTTACTTTTTTAGTTTTCAATATTGTAGTGCTGTTTTTGTTATCAATTTAAATTTTATTTAACAAATTCTAGTTATTTTAAATTAGCGGTTCCCAAAAAGAGTTCGGTTAAAATGTTTTCCAAATTAAAATAAAAGTAAGTTTCAATTATTTCCCAATGGAGCATTCTCCATGTCTGGCTCCGGGTTCCACCAAATTTTTAACGTTACCCAAGGGTTCAGTGACCAAAATTAATTGGGAATCTGTGTATTTGCCTGGTTCGCTAACGCAAAACTTCTATTTCCGATCCTGTCTTCGGCCACATAATATGGTAGCTTATTTATTTATGGTGGCAACATATAAGCCTCGAGAGCGAATGATAACGAATACGCTTTGAAAAAAGTTTGTCAAGTTGTTATTCAATACTATTCGAAATCTCGTTAATTCATTCACGACTGGCACCAATAAAGTTCGTCCCCATGCGGTAATTAAAAATTTCAAAATAGCTATAATACGTTTGGAATCCAAGATTCCCATTCGATGCTAATCTTCAAAATTCAAAGTCCGCAAAACCAATCAAGTAGTAAAATTGCTATAAATATCAAGTATCATAACTAAAAATCTGGGGGGCCCGCCTACACTTTTTACTCTTACCTTTTGCTTTTCTTGGAGCTCCGTCTTTAGCCCACAGGCCTACTAGTTACGCCAGTGAATATTATATTTGCCAAGAGTTCTGATATCAAATTGACAATATCAGAATTTTATTCAGCAGGAACTGTGTAGTTTGTATAACAAAAGGTTTCATTAACACACAAATATTTTTTATTAATTTGCTATAACTTAATTTAAAATATTCATGTTAGACGGATTAAAAATGTAATGCTGGTTTGCTAATGTTTAATTAAAATTTTAATTGAGTATGAGAGGATGCTTATGTCGGACTCCAAATTAAATTACAATATCACGGACCAATTTAAATAAAGATGCAGAAGGAAACCTTACAATTTATTATATTTTACAAACTATAAACAGATGCATATTGAATGTTACACATATATGCTTAATTTTGTTCTATTTATTTAAATTAATTAAATATTAACAAAAAATTTATTATAAGTAGTAATTTACAAGTTTGTCAATTTGTTTCAAAAACAGTAACAATAACAGCCAAACAGACTTGTTACTTATTTCATTTTGTACAAATAAAAATACATAATTATAAAAATTATTTAAAAAAATTAAAACTTGATTTTTTCAAAAACAAAAGCATAACAGTGATCGCAAAATTAATCATGACAAATTTGTGTATGTAAAAATTAAGTTATGTTTATATTTAAAAAAATCTAATTGTTGTTACAAAGTACTTTGAAAATCATATCGGAAAAAAAAACAATACACAATTTCAATTTATATACGGGATGTAACTGAAATATAAATTATCAATTTAAGTATTTTTAACACAAGAAAAAAACAACTAAAAACCCACAAGGAAAATAAAATTGTAGTTATTAGTTACACCCTGTATAAATATGATACAAATGTTCTTAAGCTACAAAAAAATTAGTTTACAATCACGTATAAGCATTTCCACATACCTGCATCCGTTTCCCAATCATTTAATTGTGAAATAAGCACAAGGGGTATTTCTAATTGTGTGACTTGATTTTAAAAAAATAATACGGTACAGGCACACTCCTCGTTTACTTTTTTTTTGATATTATTCGCTCATGCGAGATGTCTAAAATTGAAAACCCCCCATCGGAACCGATTGATCGGCTCCAAAATGATATTGTTGTTGTTCAGCATCTACAGTTGGTGCAACTCTTGAATCTTCTTCTTCGGTACCAAAGAAATGTTCAATTATATCAAATGCCTTTTGATAAATTTCCATGTTTTCGTGCGATTGTAGGAATTCTATTTTATCCAAACCTAAAATTAAAAAAAAGTTCAAAAAAAAATTGTGCTTTAAGTTTCACATAAATTTTTTTTGTTTCCGTGATCTACATATTAAAAGTTAAAATTACAAAGCAAACTTACCATAGCATTCTTCAACGTAAACAGCATATGGATTTGTTCCGCCATGATCTTTAGCGTCTTGGTCACCAAGTCTAAGGATATTTTCTAAACCATTAAGAGCCACTTGCACAATTTTAGAATCCATAACGGTAAGTAAATCGCACATTGGTCCAATGCAACCTTGTTCAACTAAATATCTTAGTTGCTCAGGCGTACCACCACTAGTGGCATTCGTTATTGCCCAAGCTGCTTCCTTTCGAGTTTTAAATTCAGCTTTTCCAAGTATTTCAATTAAAATAGGGAATATATTTGCGTCTATGATAGCCTAAAAAAATAAATGCAAATGAATACATCATCAGTTCAGGTTTATTTCCTGAATATTTATAGAAAAATAAAAAATTATACAAAATCTAAATTCTAAAATTAATAGAAAAATCGAAAAACTGAGAAAATTGAAACTGTTAAAATAATCATTAAAGTTGTTTTTCTGGTTACCAGTCTCTCTGCTAGTCTACGTTTATAGCAAAATATTTATTTACAATGTATTGTATTTTACATGTGAAAATTGTGCATGTTAGATTAAAATATATTATCGATAAAGTTAATATTGAGTTACACTGTTTCAACCACAAATAATGAATATAAAAAATAAATTATTTTTCACACCATTGAGTTCTCCAACAGTCAGTACAGTGTTTTCCACCTTTTTCAAGTCGTGGGGTCTTTTTTAAACTAAGATTTTCCCGTGACGTCCTATCCCACATTTAAATAATATAATTAATCGTAATATAGAAATAAATATTTATTTTAAAGTTATAATTTTACACCAGCTCTCCTAGATGTCATAATGTCGAATAGAAAATAAAAAAAATAATTAGGCGCCGGAATATTTTATGCCTCTGCCAACTTTGAAAATCACTGTGTTAGTATTTGAAAAATGTTTATCTTTTCTATAACTTTTTAAATATATCTTGTTTTTTAATACTTTAAGGTTTCCCAAAACAGGGGAAACCTAAAGAATTAATTACCTGAATTTGTTGTCGATTTCCAGCTGTAATGTTACTTATTGTCCAGCAAGCTTCCTTACGAACAGTCTCTTTTGGTGAACTTAACAAATGAAGTAAACACGGTAAAGCATTGCAATTCAAAATCACTTGTGTCTGATGATCATCTCCGGTAACAATATTTCCAACGGCTCTTAATGCTGCCGAAACCACACTTGGTTGATCATGCATGAGAAGCTCTACCAACTTCCTACAGATGCCCACATCGATAACTGCCTAAAAGTGAATCTTGATACACTTAAGAAGACATAAATACACAAAGACTTACTTGAATTTTATCATTTGGACCATCTGATAAATAGCTCAATGCCCAGCAAGTGTCTGAAAGAACATCCCCATCGGTATGACATAATAATCTCGCTAAAACTGGTAGGCCAGGTGAAACTCTGGAAAATTCTGGTGGTGGATTTTTCCCTCTACACAAGTTGGACAGTGCCCACACTCCATTCCTCGTCATTGTCAGTCGTTCTGATTTTGACAACAATCTAAAATAGACAAATTTAAAAAATATAATAGACATGTGAAACAACGTACTGTAAAAGTGGAACTAAAATTCCGGCATCTAGGACGTGATCACGACATTCAGGTGAGTCGCCCGCAATATTTCCTAACGCCCACACAGCTTGCTCTTGAACGTCCTCATATGGACTACTTAAAAGAGCAATAAAAATTGGTACAGCTCCTGCATCAATCACCATGTGAGTTTGTTGAGATGTTCCAGATGCTATGTTTGTTAGGGCCCAAGCTGCTTCAAACTAAAGTTTTCTTTTATATTTTTACAATTTAATAAAAACGATTTTTTACCTGCAATGTACAATTATTAGTGTTTTGGAGAAATTCGACAAAGCGTGGTATAATTCCAGTCTGAATGACTTCATCTATGGGTGGATTTGGTTCTCGACTAAGAAGTTTTCTAAATTTTTGAGTAGCACTTAATTGCTCTTCTACGTTATTACTATATAATGCTGCGACCATAGCTTGGGTGATAACCGGACCAGACGGAGTTGTGACATCGCTTTCGAGCTGCAAACAAATAATATGTAAAACATATTTTATGCGAACAATAGAAAACAACTTACTTGAAGGGGATCAAATTCTTCGGGCATCAATGCAACATTTACATTTCGCCTTTTGTACAACTGCAACTCTCGCTTTTGCTTTCTTAACTGTACACCCTCTTCTTCTCGACGACGTCGCAACTCGACTGAATCGAGTGCGGAGTTTTTATATCTGTGTTTGTGTGCTGATGCAGACATCTAAAAACAAAAGCATAGGTAAAGTCTACATCTGGAAATTAATCTTCAAGACGTAAACGTCTCAACTATAATTACACTTGTGAGTCATAATTTTATCATCCCTCCATACTTACAACACAATTTTATTGATTGAATAAAAAAAGGAATAATTTTTTTTAATATCACACCGCAATCGACGCAAACGTAAAGTGACGATTGAACCATGCAGGAAACTTCGAATTAATAAATATATTTCACGATGCAATTTAATGGTTAATTAAGAACGATTAGATTGAAATAATTTGAAAACCAAAATTTAACAAAACATTTACAAATCTCATTGATATGTATGTAAAAGGTACTTACGATTAATTTAATTATCTATTTAGGGTTTTTAAATTAGGAAAAAAGATCAATGCACCATTTACTTTACAAACATCAAGGCCACAATTAGACATCTACGCCATATTGAAAAGTTAACCACACTAAAATCAGTTGGCAAGAAGCTAAAATAACTATGAAGAGCAGTGGCGGATGTGCTGTGCGGAATTTTATTTTAGGAAATATAAGATATTTAATTTTGCTTAAAATTTAATGACATAGGTAGGTATTTAATTCCATTTTGTTATTATAAACGGATTGAGAAAATTTCAATTAATATTACGTAGACCAATCAGTGGCGTAGCTATGCGATAACTCAGAAAAGATACGGAAGTAGGTTTTTCTTCGGAAGTATGCCGTTTCAGGTTCAGGTTCAGATACATTTTAGAATCCATTAAAATACTCTACTCTCATCGGATTCCCCTTCTTTACCTGCACAAAAAATTACTGAACCGCGTAGTTTCTTAACTTTGATTTTCGTTAATTGTCTTTTGAATTTGCAATTCATCATGCCAGCGTCGCGTCGTGAGTGTTGTAAAAAATTTTGAATAAAATTCAACTTACCGCCACACACACTGATTAATTTTATCAAGGTCAAACGGAAAGTTCCTAACCTTACTTCTATTTTTAACGGGCCGCGTAACCTAACTTTTAAAATACCATGGAGTGTTCAGATTTTAGCGAATTCCAGGTAAATAAGTTTTACTCTTGAAATTTCAGAAATATTGAATCTTATTCCTTAACATTATTTTGATGTGAATCAATTTTGTTACTGTATTACCTACCATTACACAGCAATTCCGAATCTCATGTACAGCTCTTGTAGGATAGCTGGTTGGCTGGTCCCATGACCTCAAGATGCGCAGTAAATTAGGGGTTGAATCGTATAACCCTCCATCATCTCTTGGTTGTCCAAATGGCCAATCTATCTTGCGGGAGCTGTGGTTCTTCGGAATACTGGAACCAGCGTGATGTAATAATTTGTATCCTAGCATATAAAAGCTTCACAAATGTTCATTAACTTGTATTATAATGTATGGTTAATCGAAGATAAAATAACTTGCTTAATTTTTAACTTTTAGGAAGCATTAAAAAACATGCGTAAAGTGGACGATATTATAATTAATACCTTAAATAGTGTGATACCAACAGATTCTTTTCATCCAGATGGAGCTAAAGCTTGTAAAGATCTGCATGGTCAATTAGTAGATGGTAACGCCAATAGAAAAAATGCAATCACCCAATGTATATCCTTATCGACTCATAAGATAAGAAAACTTAAGGAACAAGAGACTGATGGTTATAATGCCCAAATTTCAAAAGCTTTACGTGCCGAACAAACTAAAGTAAATCATTAACTGAATGCAATTTTTCTGCAAAATTTAATAAAATATTTTTGTTGCAGCTCAGAATGCTGCAAGTGGAATTTAGTGTAGAAGAATTAGTCGAACAAAGAAGTTCTAAAGTTTTTAACGAAAGATGTAGAAAGTATTATAAATCAGAATAGAAATATTTTTAAATTTAGTAATTTGTTGTAGATTTATTATGCAAAATTTAAATTTGGGAGTTCTTGAAATTTTTTTATATTTAAAGTAATAAAAACAAGTCGCAAATGCAAATTTTATTTTAGCGAGGGTTCTATATACAACAAAGAATAATACCACGAAAAATCTACGACTAGCCCGAAATAATTACTTTGGTTTTGCTTCTGCGTTTGCTTCCGCTTTGGCTTCTGCCCTATGTTTTGCGTGCCATTCAAGGTTCATTTGCTGAATCGATTCTCCACGGTCTCGAGCCCTTTTTCCACTTATAATCATGACCACACAGCCTACTGCTGTTAATATAATACCGATATTAGATACACGTATCCTCATACGACTTCTTGCTTTCGAGACTGCTTCGGGACTTGAATTACACAATTAAAATTTCAGGACACTTAATTTCAAAAGAACTTACCTCACTAAATTTGGTACCTCTTCGATTCGCTTATATTTGCCAAACCACACTAATAAACGTTTTTCAAAATTATTTGGCGTGTACGTTAAGTTGGACAATCTGCTGGGATCGTCAAAACGCACGACCGTTTTGCTGAATTGCCTAACATTTTGTGTTTGAAACCAATTCTTTACATAGGCAAACATTTTTATAATATCCAAGTAGTCTGATGATCGCAAAAATATATTGAAGGTCAAATTTTGACACTTGACCGTCTGACTTGTAAATACGTTTCATTTTCGTTTCAAATTTTGGGACAACACATAGGCGTACATGGATTTCTTTTTAACATATCAAGATATCAGATATTTTTTAAACTTTTAACATTGAAATAGGCAACCCAATTAACACAGGGTAGATAATACAAATTTGGTTATAAAATACAAAATTAGAACAGAATCATGACTGTCACACGGCCCTGTTTGAACAAAAATAAAGGGGTTTTAAGTTAATGTTTTTGTTTTAATTAAAAAATTTTTTTTTGAATTTTTTTACGATTGTAATCGGACTTCTTGAACTTTATTAATTGATAAATAATTTCGGGGGGGGGGGGGCGTAATACCTAACCGCCCCCTTAAATACGGCCGTGTTTCTAACGTTAGCAGTAGATTAACTGCTAGGCCAATGTGAAACTCTAGAAATAATATTATTGGAGGAAAATTAAAATTTGAAAAAATACAAAACAAATTATTGAGCTCTTACAGGGCCACCCATATTTTGCAAATTTTTCGATGTACGACACTGTGCGATTTCAAAACAAATGAAGTACAGCAAAGCACGGCAAGATTGGTTGAGTTGTCCACTCGAGGATGCCGTCGATATTACTTAACACGTGAAAGTAAAATTTGCAAAAATAATTTCCAAAATGTATTTATTATTGATATTTACCATAATTCTTTCCGTTTCCAATATAAATGGTAAATTAGAAGTGGTGAACGATGAAGACCTAATTACTTTAATTAAGGGTGAAAAATTTGTGGTTGTGTTGTTCAGTAAGTTATCTAATGGTGTTTTTGAGTAAATTAATAACGAATGGTGTTCTTTTAAGCTAAACCCGACTGCGAGGTGTGTGACAATTACGAAAATGAGTTGACAATACTGAGAGAAGATTTGGTGGACACTTTAAATGCTTGGGTAGTTAAGGCAACTAACAGCAATTTGGCTAGGCTTTACAGTCCAACGAAAGAACCAGCTCTAGTCTTCTTTCGTCATGGCGTACCTCTACTTTATGATGGTAAATTATTCAAATTTAAAATGCTTGTAATGTTTTTGTACTGACTATTTTAGGACCCGTAAATGATGAGCTAATATTGCATACTTTTACTAATAACAAGGAGCCAGTTGTGAAGGAATTAACAGATGAAACTTTTGAGCACTTGACTCAAGCCTCGACTGGAGCCACCACTGGTGATTGGTTCGTTATGTTGTAAGAATTTTTATCAGCGAGAATGTGAAATTTGTGTTTAATTTAAAGTTTTTAGTTATACAAACGAATGTGTTGATTGTCAAAGACTTCAAGCTCGCTGGGAAGCTGTGGGAGCTCAGCTGAAATCCAGGTTAAATGTGGCTCAAGTTAACAGAGGTGCTGCTGGGGCTGCCACGGCTCGCAGGTTTCGCGTTGTGGAGGTTCCTTCCTTTTTATTGTTTCGACAAGGCAAAATGTACAGATATGAAATTAGGAAATATGATGTTCGCTCTTTTGTATCTTTTGCTCAAGATTGGTACAAAAATGTGAAAGGAGAACGAGTTCCAATTCCAAAGTCTCCATTGTAAGTATTTTTTAAGTATACAATATTTCTGGCCGAACAGCTTACAGGATGGTATCTTCCTTGCAATAAAAGATAGATATAATTAAATAATATAATACATTTTTTGCAATATAAAGAAATTTTTCAAGTTTTGAATGATTTTTTTAATCTAGATAATTTTTTATTCTGCATCTTTTGATGTAAATTAAACTCCTAGTTTTCTGAACAAATACGTAAAATTTTGGGGTAATTTGTTGAAAGTGGAATCATGTACACCGTTTTAAAAATGTAGTTTTAAATTAAACGTATTTGAAGTTCGACAATTTTTTTAAGTAAACTAATTGAATTTTAAAGTCTTACTGTTAATCTATTTCATAGAGTAGGCCTTCCTTTGCTTATAAACCTTTGTTTTCTATTTTCGAATATTTTAAAAACGCATTATAGTCTTATGCCTTAAATTTGTAAATTGCAAACAATAATAATTAATTATAGGTTGCTGAAGCCCTTGAATAAAACTGAATAATTAAAAAAATTTAATCTACACCGAAGGTTTCTTTAAGGTAGAAAATGATCAGTTACATAAAACGATATTTTGCAAAATTTTCATGAGATATTGGATTAAAAAGTTGTAAATTTACGTTCCGTTTAATTTTTCATTTTGATCCATTTTTGGCCAATAACTTCTGCAATGGTTGGGATTTTTGTAATTTCTTTATATCAGTTTTTCCCCTGCTTTGTTGCAAAACGCTTTGTTGCATTTAACTAAGCCTTTTGCCAGCCAAAAATTGCTAAACTTTCTTGCGTAAAGTAAAAGAAAATTTCAAATTAAAAAGTTTAGTATGTTGTTTTATTAATAGTTTTAATTCATTTTTAGTTTTAATAATACTTTACTTGTAAAATTTTGATTTTAAAACAATTTTATTCAAATTAATTACTTGAACAGAATAATATTATCTTTATTTACCCTAATATTTATTTTATATTTAATAATATTTATTTAGTACTGTTATACTTATTTGCTGTATTATTTATACTTCCTACATTTTTGAATAATATTTACAATAATAATTTAATATTAATGACTATAATAATTACAAGATACAACATATCGTCAAAGAAAACACAAAAATTCAATAAATTTATCCATTGTATTATAGTTACTATATTTTGTAATGTCGGAAGGGTGGGGAATTAACCCAATCTCAATTTCTTCGGATCTAGCAGCTAAGTTACCATAGCAAAAACCTTCAAATCTTGTTTGTAATTTGAATCAAAAGAAAATCTAACTCAATTTTATGTCCATCGGTATCCGGTTTTGTTTCCTCCATTTATCTCATTATTTAAATATTATCGCATGTTAAACTAATCATAAATTTAATAATTTAGTATTTTAACCAGTTTATCTTTTGTTATTTTAGTGACGATTTTACATCAATGATTGCCGATTACTTGCGGGACAATCCATTATTGTGGCAACTTGGAGGTGCCATCTTCCTAGTGGGATTATTAATTTCAATTTTTGTCCAATACAGATCTTCAAAGGTTCCGACAAAAGTAACAAAAAAAAAGAAGTGATTGTTCAGTGTTGCGTTTTATTACTTTTATTAAGTAGTTACATAACAGAATCTGTGCATTTATTAAATAAAATATTGGCAGTAATATTGTTGTGTTGAAATGTTATACATATTTTGGAAATAAATTTTTTACCGCTAATATATTGGGTTTTATTATCAAAACTTTTATACATTTAAAATTAATTGACAATTTTATTACTTACATAATTATCGATAAGCTAGAACTATTTATTGCTCAAAAGATAATGATCCCAAATCCATTAAACAAAACATTAATTTTATTGTCCTTAAGAAAATCAAGAAATCAATCTATTCATGTAATATAACATTTTTATGTCCAAAACTAATAAATTATTATTATATCCAACAGTGTCGCGTTTACGCTGGTATTAAAATATTGTATTTAATTTTTTTGGTTTTAAAATTTCATTGGTGGCGTCGCTACGACGTCAGTCCTCTCCCTTAAACAAAGTAGGCACTCGATGGAAAATTATTCCACAAGTTGATGTAATAATTTTATTGCTCAATTTAAAATTAAATACTTTTCCAAACAACCATCAAGAATCGGGGGGGTAAACGTAGTCTCGTTCATTAAAATTGCAATCACGTTGAATTTGTAGTAGTACTAAAAGAAACATTAGTTTCGATGTCGTCCTACACTTAAAGTCAACTTTAGGCAAGGCCACTTCACATTGTTTTTAATTTTAGAAACAGTTTATTTCAATGATATACAAAGAACCTAGGTTTTACGAGTTTTATTTTGAATAAATGAACAATTATCTTAATTGATGTAATATTCTAAAATAAAATTTTTAATTTCATGGATAAAAAAATAAAAAGATTCAACAATTCCCAGGAAGTTATTTACACTAAGATTGGCTTTGCAAGACAATTTAAAGAGCTCCCGTGGTGATGCATTATTTTAAGTTTATTATATATTACGTGCAATAAAAAAGTATATCTTACAGGCAAAAGGAGCTCTGCTGTTTAAAATTTTCTATGCTATTTATAAAATATCAATCATATTATGTACCGAAATTAAGATACGAGATATTTAGCAGTAATATCCATTTTGCACCCAACTTGATATATTATATTATTACTCGGTCTGACCTTCTAACAAGTGAATAGTTGGGACTCGATTGGTTGCCATCTTTTATTTCTATGGGTAAAATTATTTATTATAAACCTGTAGGTGCACGCGACGATTATTTCTAAATACAGTGGTTTTTCAAATATTTCAATATCCCAAAAAATAATAGAGAAAAACCTTTGGACTATCCACTTATATTGAGTTAGGTTATTTAAAAATCACTGCAGTTTGAAAAATCTTTCAATATTGAAAAATTTCAATATGTTATACCGAGTAACCCCTTAACGCTTTTTCTTTTAATTAATTTTTTTACAAAGTTTTTCAAGTTGTCGTCATTACGTTGATATGCTAAGAAGTGCGTGATTTCAAATTTTCAAGTAAATTCGTTTATTGTTTCCATACAATCCTCGGTTTAAAATCAGTACTTGCATCGCAAGCAACAATTACCAATTCAGATCTTCAATTAAAATAAATACAATTATGTAACTAATTTACAAAAGTTAAACATTATCTATCAAAATATTAATTCTAAAGAGGCTATGGGGATCCAATAAACTCGTTTTGATGTTTTGTTCGAATCTGTCCTTGATGCACGAAAATTCCATAACATTTTTAGGTTTGCATTCGATCCAAAACCGATCAAATTCGTAGAATAAATAACAATAAAATCGATGAAAGTGTCTTATACTGGGTAAACTTTTTGTCATATTATAGAAATACGTCTTAGCTTGACCAGTTTTCATAAGGTCCCATGCCATGTGTGTAATATTTATTCCCACAATGGCAAAAGCGTATCCATAATCCGGATGGTGAGAATGCGATAAAACATGAGAGGCTGGTCCCTTAAATTCGCTGGAAAAATATAACAGATTTTCCAATCCCAAAAGACCCATACCACGAAAATCAGTCTTAGGATCGTCGCCCTGAAAGCCAATTTCTTGCCACTGTCGCGAAATTCTCGATTCTAGCGCTTCGTAGGGCATCAAATTCGTCCACAAATCGCACAACTTTCTCTCGTGTTCTAAATTTTCTGAATCATATTTAACTTTCCGAATCAATTCGACTTCGGAAAACAACTGTCGATAACCCCAAATTTGTTCCACGCACTTCCCAAAACTCTTAACGAACTGAACGTGAACGATGGGATTAATTTGTTTCACTAACATAACAGTTCTAACCGCTCCTTCCAAAATTTCTCTTTCGTTTGCACCACAGAATCTAGCATTATCGCTGATATCGTTTAAATGATTGATTAGCAGTTTAATTTGGTGGCTTCTGGATAATTCCAAAGAACGTTCCACTGATTTTATACATGGAGCCCCACTCACTTGCCCGTAACAGATTCTCTGAAGTTCGCACAATCCTGTTGTTTTACGTAAAAACCACTTGATCACAGGTCGTATAAAATAGGAGACGTATAACCACAACGAGTACATTGCGATTCTTTTAATTTATGTAAACTTAGATACATATAACTTTAACTAATACGCATGCTAACTATGAATAATATTTATATCGATTTAATGTTTTTTTCAATCAAAACAAATGGAGCAATTGTTGTTAGGTTAGGTATACGTCAAAAAGATGACGTATGACGTAATAATCGACAAGTAATTAGAATCCATGGGTGTACATTAAATTTTTGCCCAAGGGAGCGGCGTGGCAGACGGTGCAAAATTGTAATATTAAATTGTTTACCTAATACCTAGAGAGAAAATTAGATTATTTTCTCCCGCAAGATTTCAATATCGACCAGTTACTTCAGTTAGCGAGAAATAGTTTAATTATCTTACTTTGTAGATTACACACATACAATAACGTTGGTAAACTTGTGAAATTTAGTATTGGTATTAAATATTACCGAGTCGGCTGTCAATTGTATAAACGTCAAATTAACAGGTGAGAATATAATAAAAAGCGCTTAAAAGAAAAAAATTGGTAAATTTGAAGTCGAAAAATGGGCGGTAAACATAATCAAGCCCAACGTACTAAAAATAATGCAAGGGTAAGTTTTAAAGTCTTTTTTTATATTTTTCAGTTTTATTTTGATTTTATTTATTGTAGCCATCAAACAGTGGCCGTACGGCCGAACTTCTAGGCTCTTCCATTCCTCAATTTGTTGGATTTAGCGGTTTAAAGGAATCCAGTACAGTTTTGCCAGGTTTTTCGCTCGCCCCTGATGAAGTCAATTCAATGGTAGACTGTTCTAACTTTCATTTAGTTTTAAAGAAAATGAACAAAAAAGATTCAACTACAAAACTAAAGGCTTTACATGAATTCACAGAGTTGGTTAAATCATCCGAGGTCGAAGCTGTGAAAGCTGTGTTACCACTTTGGCCGAGGTTGTATTGTGTATTGACCAGCGATACCGAACCCAGAGTAAGGGAAGCTACACATGTTGCACATCACCAAGTGGTCTTAAAAGTTAAGAAAAGCCTGGCACCGTTGCTTAAACAGTTTGCTGGACCCTGGTTCATTTCACAATATGACACATATGCACCAGCTGCTAGTGCCGCGGTTAAATCTTTTCAAGATACTTTTCCAAAACACAAGTTACAAGAAGCAATAGTTTTTTGCCAAGAAGAAATTTTGACGTTTATTTGTGATAATTTGACCGTACAGACTCCCGAAAGTTTGAGCACACCCAAAATGAGTCTTCAGGATGCAGAAGCGAAATACCAGATAATTGTGACAGCAAGTTTGCATGGTTACACTTTGTACTTACATAAAGTGCCTTCAGAAAGTATTGCAGCTGTTGCCGAATTAAATTTAAAGATTTTATCGAATCCCAAGTTCTGGAAACTTGCTAAGAGTAATGTTGTTTTATTTAAGGCTGCGTGGTTTGGTGTAATTGCTGCCGTTTGTCAAAGCGCACCATTTTTACTCGAGAAAGAAGCAAAACGTATTGTTGAAACTGTGTTTGCAAACCTGGACGAATCGGAACCTACGATTTTATCCAACGTTTGGGAAGCAGCTCTTTCGATTCTGGCAAGCGAGATCGAGTGGCAGAAATATGTCAACATCCAGAAAGGTGTTTTACCTAAGTTATGGAAAGTTTTAAAAGAGGGTGGCTACGGAAGCGCAGGTACTATTTATCCAAATCTATTACCCTTGCTGTCACAATTACCTCATGTACTGGATAATAAAGACCTCATTTGCATGTTCTTTGAAAAGTTACGTTTCGGAATGAAACATAAATTATTAGAAAGTCGGTCAAATTTACAAGTGGCTTCGGTTACTTTCATCGAATGCCTGCAATACCTGATAATGAAAAACGAATCCGATTTGGAATTTTGTGAGATGTTGATCACATCACAATTGTTTCCGGTGTTGGAAGACGGTTTGACCAATTTGAAAGTGTCTTATAAACCTCTCGGTACTCAAATAACAATGCTTGTTCAATATTGGAGCAGAAACAGAACAACGTATACAAACTATGCAAAATTTGTCGAAGCCTTTTGGTCTAACTTGGATTTGCTGTTTAACAAGATTTTGGCTAACCGAGATGAGGAACAACAGCGAGAAAATGAAGAAGCGTTGATTCAATTGGCACAAAACCAAATTCAGTTCTTGTTGTCGATGAAGTCCAGTGCGAAGGTGAAAAAAGCACGAAAAGTAAGTTTTAGCGGAGAGGGCAGCGTGGACTCGACCGAACCAGATAAAACAACTTTGCAATGTGACGAATTTTATAGCAACTTTGTGAATGATTTTATTTACAAAACTTGCAAGAACTACGTGAGGCATACAAATGAAACGCAAACACGAAGCTTAATTGAGTTTTTGGTAACTTTGGTTCAAGATTTTGATAATGTGAAGTTTTTCGAACATCTAAACGCCGAGCTGGGCAGCGAAGGCGACTGTTTGATCGATATTTATGATAAATTGTTGATAAAGTGGCTGCAGAACGAGCATTTACGTTGTAAATCGGTAGTTGAGCTGGTGTTCCTGTTGCTTAAACATTTAAAAGCGGAAGAAAAGGTTAAGGTTTTGGCTAATTTTGAGTGCCTCAACGATGAAAATTGTTTAAGTTGGTGTATTGGTAGGTGCTTGTCACATCCCTATAATTTAGATCCCGCAATTCAAGCTTGGGTGCAAAGCCAATGTGTTGATTCATTTTTAACTTCGATAATGGAGAAGGAGTTAAACGGAACGTGCACTCCCGAATTAACTTTGATTCTGAAACAAGCATTTACGGAGAAACCAAGTGGAGAATTATTCATTAGCAACAGAACTATTTCGAACATAATTGGGTACTTACAGAAATGTTTGAACGATCCATCAGCTTATACAGCCGTAATAGATAAGTGCCTAAGTTTTGCTGCCCACATTTCAGAAATTTTGTACAGTGCAAGTTTCAAACTAAAGTATGGAGACGAATTATTGCTAGATTTGTTTAATTTGTCAGTAACGAGCAACATGGATTCAGATGTTTTGTCTAAAGATACTCTGTGGGAAGTAAGGACGGCATGGGAAGATGCTATGATGGTTTTGTCTGTTAGCCTCGAAGCTGACGAATTTAAAAATTTAATTTGGAAATGTTCAGATATAGCAAAAAGGGTTCTCACAAGTCAAACTAATGTTGATATGATTGTTGGTGTTGTAGCCAAGTTTTTAACCTGCCTTATTAATAATTCCAATCCACATGCTAACATTGCTCTAGTTTCGTTCTTTAAACGTGATTTTGTTTCCGAATATTCAAACATTTTGACCAATCTTTGTGTGGAAGCTGAATACATACATGGTCATTTGTTTAATATTGCCGAAACCATCGAAGAAGTGCAAAACGTCGATTTTATTTCCTGTTACTTTTCTTGGTGTGACTTAATTGCCAGCGTTTTGGTCAAACCGATTACGTTTGACGAGGAAGAAGAAGAAGAGAGCTCTGAAGAACAGAAGAATTCTAACGTTTCAAATATTTTAAGTAGGTTGGAAGTTGACGATAATGTTGAAGCTTTGATATTGCAACTTTTGTATTCAGTTACTTTGATGACATCGTACTACAAAAATTATGAAGAGGTAAGCGTACTTCAAATTTTTTTAGGTTTAGGAAAAACATGGCTGTTTTATTATTGAAGAATATAATTAATAATTATTTCTTAATTTTCAGACTATGCATTGGCATCAGATTAATATAAAGTTACAATCAGTGAACGACAAAATTAAAGTATTAATCAACAGTTTAAATCAAACTGTTATAAGCAGGCTCGAGACCCTGTTAACTAAAAAAATTTTAAACGAGAATGAGTTATGGTGTAACACGTTGTATATTTATTCTCAACTTAACAACTACGATTTAAAGCATATTTACTCAGAAGTATCAAATCAAATTGACACAGATGAACATTCTAAATTTTTGTATTTGACTTACGTTTTCGGTCAGCACATTAATTACGATCAAATTTCAAAACGCTTAAATCCATTTGAAAGCGTAGTGGTTTTAAAGACACTGATTCAGTGTGACGAAATAGATGTTCAAATTGCAGAAACTTTCTCCAGGATTTTGGCTATTGAAAAGAATGAAGCAGAATTATCGATTAATTGGTAAGTCGTTTTATGTTATTTAATCAGAGTTGTTTCATAAAACTTGATAATTTTCACAAATTTATTGAAGTATTGCTTAATATGATTAATTAAAATTAATCTTAACTTAATGTGATGATGTTCAATTTACAATTTGAATTTTTGCACCAACTCAATATATGTACTTCTAGGTTTATTTCTATTTAATATTTTAATTTTTAGGAACAACTTCTGCAGTTCATCGCAAAAGCACGCTCAAGTATTTATTGAAATATTACGCTTGTATGCGGTAATACTCAGATATAAAGCAGACGCAATTCAATTTAATCGTTGGGATGCGATCATTATAACATTCTCATCCTGTTTGAGACATTTATCTAACAATAAAATAAATTATAAGAAGCTGCAGATTAAATCTTGTTACGCAGCTTTAGCTGATTTGTTTATTTCAATCACCGGATATGTGGAAAGCTGTAACAAGGAAAATGTTAAAAACGAATGGAGAGATGTCTTCTCTCAAGACGTGCACAAATACTTGGTTGAAATATGGATATACATTGCTTGTAAATTAGGTAAAGACATCAAGTTTAATTTTTACTACATAAACAAATCAATTTGATTTTAGAACAATCGACCTCGTCTGAAATAACCAACCTACCATTTTTACAAGAGTTCGGTAAAGTAATAGGTCATTTGGATTACAACTTTTTGTACAGTAATAAACACAAGGATTTACAAAAATGGACAAAAATTTTGAAACAATCTTGCACCTTATTAACAAACAAAGTCAATTGTTTGCAAGTATGGGGCTACAAAATGTTGATTGTTCTGGTGCCAATTTTAATAGACGTTGATTCTGCTGCCATTTCTACCACGACACCACACGAGAAAGGTTTAATTTTTGAACAATTTAAACCGTTAATGAATCATATCGAAGAAGTCGTCCAAAATATGTTTTTGGACTTTAAGTTGGGCGAAGATAGTTGTTGTGTGGAACCTTTCACCGATTCTTATATTTACACTCACGCCTACTTGTTACTTTGGGATGTTTTGTTGACGCTTTGCAATCGTTCATCTACAGAACTTAGATATCAGTATACTGATTGGTTAAAAAATGCCAACCTGACAAATAACCTGCTAGATAATTTGTTCAAGTTGATGCCGTTAAATATTCTGCTACATTGCGACACCACATGGAGAGCTTACACAAGCTGGTTTATCACTAAGTTTGATATCTCTCCCAGTAGTTCTTGTTCGAGTGAACATATTGAGCATATGGTTTGCTGGACTTATTATATGGTACTGTCCGAATTACCATCTTCGTGTAGGAGTTGGTGGGGCGCTAAGGAAAGCAAAACTTCTCAAATTGTGGAACGAGTTACATACAGGTTTGTTTCTCCACATTTGTGCAATAAGCAATTGGCGGATGTTGCAAAACACGAAGCTAACTTTAAAAATATGGAGGTAGGTTTTTTTATTTAACCACTTTTGTAACATTTTATACAAAATTTTCATTTTAGATAAAAGTTCATGCCAATATACGTGAGGTTGAGGCGTCTTACATGGTAGATGATTTACAACAACTGGCGTTAGTTATATCTTTACCTCCAAATTATCCATTGCTTGGACCTGATGTTCAATGTACTAAACAAATTGCCACTACAAATTTGCTCAAGGTGTGGATGAACCAAATAAAATTGAGTTTGTTACGTCAGAATAGCACAATACTCAATAGCTTGGGTTTATTAAATAATAACCTAGACAAACAGTTTGAAGCTGCAGATGATTGTAACATTTGTTTTGCCGCATTCCACCCAGAAACTTGTCAATTTGCAAAATTAGCTTGCAGGACATGCAAAAATAAGTTTCATCCAGCTTGCATGGTAAGTTTTTATTAGTGGTTTTACGTTTTAACGTCGGCTAATAATCATTTCATTTTTAGTACCAATGGTTTAACATGTATAAACATTCTTGCCCAATTTGCAGAGGTTCTTTCCGTTAAGTTTTTGAAATAATTTGGTTGAAGAAGATTTTAATTATTGTATATATTTGCAAGTAAGCAAGTTGTAAATTTCGCCATTTATTTTATTATATTATGTAAATATTTCATTTTTTTTCTGAATGTTAATAAAATCATTCAGCTTAAAATTGTCTAGTTTGCATCACAGTACGGTTGAAAACAATTGGGTTAGATGACGGTTTATTTTATTTACTTAGATATCTCGTGCAAATTTACACTCACTATTTAGATTATAAAAAATAGTTTTTGTTAGGTAAGCCATCCGCTGCTTATAGAAAAAAATTGTTGTCATATTGTAGTGCAGTAAAATTATTGTTTGAAAATTGTTTGCGATGCCAATTGCAGTAATGATCAAGATAAAGGGTCAAAAGGGGGGTCGAGTATTCAATTCCTACACTGGCGACTCGTGGGATTGTACAATGGACGTTGAAAATTATTAAAAGCCTTTATTAATTTAAATGCAATGTGTTGGAACACAAAATTATTGTGAAACTAAAAATTTTGTAACTTAGAAACATTAGACGGATTGAATGAATTTTGAAAATCTTAAACGGTTTGAAATTACATTTTTGTGAGCAAGCAAAAGGAGGGGGATTTATTTAAAAAATTAACATAAAAACAAGTTTCTTTAATTTCGACATCTTTTAAATTGCACTAAAAAGTAAAAAATAATTTTTTTTAATATACCAAATACATCAATTTTAATATATCCATCTTTCCAAATTGGAATCCAGGTAACAATTTCAGCCTAAAACAGGTGTTCGGTGTTAAAAAATACACTAAAAAGAGCACAAATGTATTTAAACATTGGTACTTTCATGAAAGTGTACAAATATTTTTACAAACAATGTAAATGCCTTAAAATACAAACTTATGTACTTTGTAAATAATACTTAACAGATTATACAATATGGAACATTTAAATTTTATAAATATAGCGAAAACACATTTATTTTTTATACATAACAATTAACAACATTAATAATAAAGCGATAGCGGAGCAACAAATTTTAAATTAAAAAATTCAGTTTTAATGTTTTTCCAAGATTGTTTCGTAAAGGAGTTTAATTATTACGGACGGTTTAGGATATTTTGTAAATAAATATATTTTTTAAAGCTGCTATTAATAATTGGTGTTTATATATAAAACAAAATAGAAGTTTTAAGGAGTTAAGAAGCAAACCAAAATTTTCAACATTTATTTTCGAAAATATGTAATTTCTTACAAGACATTCTTGTAAAAATATTTTTTGTTCGATTTTTAATTTATTAAAAAAAGAGATTGAACAACGAACTCCAACTCGAATTTGTATTTATATTTTTTAAATATTTATTTAATGTAGGTAACTTGACAAAAAATATTTTATTTTGTAATAATTATGTTGACGGTTTTTTAAAACGGTATTAACTTACGTTAAATACTTATGAATTTGGCAGGTATTTTTTAAATATTTTTTTATAAGATATGTCTATTTTAATCTTTGTGTAACATTTGCCAGCGCTACAGCGAATGCCTGCAAAGCTGAAAATGGATATTGGAAATCTAATGTGTAGGCGTTGCCATCAATCCTTCCAAATTGCATCACCTGAAACATAAAAGGTATTACTTTCATTTAACGCACAAGTTTTTTAATTTTTCTTACTTGTTTTCCTCTAAATTCTATCTGAAAATTTTTGGCAGATTCTTGCGTAACTCTTCCTCCAAAGTCTAATTGGTACACTTGACTGTTCTCGTTCCACATTGGAGCTTTGTTATGCATCACAAATTCACGTCTCTGAACCGTAGGATAATTATTACAATTACTGCTACCATTAGGCTCAATTTTTCCCCGCTTCAACTGAGAGATAAGATAATTTTATCGTATTTTACATCTGCAATATTTTGGCTTACCTTTTGTCTTAATTGAGCTTTCTGAAAAGTTTCCAAATCCCTGTAATTTGTTCCATTACAAATTTCGTCGCCCGACGCATTAACCTCGTCATCGGAACTCTCCTGATTTTTATTTTTACGGTTTTTTCTGCCTAACAGCGGAGATGCTAAGAAGTGTTTCCGAATGGGCGAAGCAGATTGAGGTCTTTTACCTAAAAAATTGAACATTAGGTGAACGTTATTAAAAAAGTTTCTCAATTTGCACACGCACCTTTTTTTGTGGGAGCTGGGGAAGCGGGCGAGCTTCTTGGCAAACGCGGTGAAGATGGAGGAGTTACTCTATTGTCATCTTTCAGTCTCGTTATTAAACTTTCTAAAGTTGCAAGTGCGTGGGTGTGTAATGGAGCGTTATTAACACGCGAATTTGTTTCAATTTCCGAAATACCTAATTCGTTTCGTGATTGCGTAGACGCTTTCTGTTTGCTTCTACCTCTATTCTTGGGCGATTTTTCGGCAGAACTAATTAACTGATTGTTAGACGTATTTTCGGATTTTTTTCGCTTCATTAACGGCGATTTTGTAATAAAAAAATTTAATTTAGAATTATCACGTTTGCATTTCGGTTTGGGGGACGCAACTTCTTCTACGGTCTTCACGGGACTCGCCGGGGCTTTACTGGGCGATTTCTGTGTACTACAATTATTATTTTCTATTTCCGGTATGGCTTCTTCGATTTGATTCGCTAGGTTTCGTATATTTTGTGCATCGCACGGCGGAAATATGTCGCTGGAATCTAAGCTTTTCGACTTTCCGCAGTTTTTCAATCTGTTATGTCTAGCACTTTTATTTTCTTGCATCGGCTTTTTAAGCTTCCTCTGTTTGGTTTTTTGGTTAACTAAAACTAATCTCTTCGGGGCGTCCTTCCCTAGCATTTGCAGTGCCACTTCGCTGGGAACTAAGTGGACGTCCACTAAATCCAAATATCCCACGCTACAACTTCTTATCATTGAATCAGTCAAATACGGCGTACTTGTTATACCTTGCGACGATCCCGGCTTAGCTTCCTCATTATTTTCTTCGTCGATAAATTTTAATTTATCGCTCGTCGCGCATTTCGAATTACAATTTTCTAAAGCTTTATTTATAAAACTCATTCCCTCTCGCGTTTTATTCGTTTCTAGAGTATTATTTCTTAAATTAAAGTTTAATGCCGGCTTAAAGTTTATGTTTTCACTATCGCTGCTGCATTTGTTAACACTACCGATTTTAGTTGCGGATTCTAAAATGTCTTTTTTTACCATTACCGGTTTACGCGGTTCACAATTTAGATTTAACGAGATTCCATTTTTATTTACGTGCTCGTTCAGTATATTGGTTTTTACTTGTTGCACGTTATTGGAGGTATTATTATAGTCGGTGGTTGAATACGACAGGAGTGTTTGTGCGGGTGGTCTGTCAAAAATTATATCACTGGGTGCTACTGCATTTTTTGGCGATTGCAAAGCTGGAACGGAACCTTCACAACATAGTGGCGATATGGCGTGTCGTTGATTTCCCGAATTTGTGGAATTCGTTCTACAATATTGGCCCATAAAACTGGTACTCTGAATGCTATTCGTCGGTCTTCCATTGGTTGCGTTAGCAATATGACCATAAGAACATTGCGGACGGATTCCTTCACAATAACCCACCACGTCTCCGATATTATGGAACACAATTTCATCTTCGTACGATTCGGCACGTGCCAAAGCGGGAACATTTGCTATTGTAGAAGTTATAGTGGCTTCCGGAGTTACAAAATGATTGGAAGTTTGAGATTTTGGTCTGTTAATTCTGTTACACCGAGGAGACATCGGCGCAATTGGTGGACAATTATCGACGGCAACTCGGTGTAATTTAACGCGCTCTTCTAATGGATTTATGTCCTCTTCGTCCTCGGAAAATAAATTAGGGTTAAAATTTGGATCGGGACCCGTGGGAAAGTCGTCCCTTAACTCGGTCATTACTAAAGTCATTTGTCTAGGTTGTAAATGTAGTAGGGACGTCTTGTACGTTACTTGCCCTAAATTAGCGGGAACCGAATTAACTAATCCATGAATTTTAAACTTCGTACCCCATATATTCGAAGTAACTTCCACGAGTCGTACGTGCTAAAAACAAATTATTGGATACTTTTCAAAACCTATACGCACATACGTACCTCCGGAAGGGTGTCGACGTAAGCTAAATCATCGCCATCTGTTTCTCCCGAACTAGGACCTGACTGCTTGTCCAGTTGTCCAGAGCGAATTCTCGATTTGTTTCTCTTTTTTCTCCGTCTTTGCATTCTTGGCGAACCCGTACAGCCTTCGTCTCGATCGCTGTCGGAGGAATCGGTTATCAAACCGCTACCGTTGGTCGAATGAGCGGAAGAACCGGAGCTTTTCGAATCTGGCGACCACCTCAACGAAATACCGAAATCTGCAAGAGAATTTTAATTAAACAATCGGGTTTACCTACAACGACTTCTACTACCTTCCACCTGTGGATCGAAAATAACGAACTCGGGGCGAATTTTACTCGTCCTTTTTCCTTTCAGTAAAGGTACCAGCCCACCCAGATATTCTAAATATAAAGTGTAGCAGGTTCCAGATGATAAATTGTTATCGTCGTCGTGCCTTATCATAGTACAATGTAGTCTTACCGATCCTAAAGGGGGTTTTGAAACAAAATCTCGTAAAGCACTTGCTTCTGGTACACAGCACTAAAAAGTTTTATCAAAATAAAAAGAAATTGGTTGGATTATCGAACTCACCCTAATAGTTTGAGCAAAAAGGTTTCCAATTAAATTTTTAATTCGCGAAGGCAAAGGTAAAGCCGGTAGCTGCGTTTCGTGATTTAAAGAGTTATGGATACACAATCGGCAGAGTAACTGCAGAGTTGCTATCCTTCTCGATACCCAGGCTATATGAATTTGTGTGCCCGTTGCTAAAAATAATCTCTTATCGTTATGTCCCCAGGTTAACGCACAAATTGGTGTCTAAAAAACATTGTAGATATTAAGGGTCGGGAAGCGATCCATCACTTACTTGCGTATATGGAATTACGGTCTCGTATAAGCACGTTCCTTTTTCGTTATAAAATTTAAGAACGTTGGTACATTCGCCGTTAAGTTGCACGTTTGTAATAGTTTTAACGGTACCCGCAACCGCTAAAATTTCTCTCGAGTTGCTCCACTCCATGCATAGAGGTCCATGCAGATCGGTGGTTATTTGAATGGGAGAAACGTCATCGAATGTTTTCAGCAAATAAATTATGCCATTTTGAAGACACACCGCCAACACAAATTTTCTTTCGGACGCGTTTGTAACTCCCGGATCGTTGTCGTCACCTTCTTCCATTTTAAATTTTTCGCAGGACCAAGCCATCGAGGAAATTCCTACATCCGAACTTAATTGCACTTGTGAAACCATTGCACCATGAACATCCATCACGATAATCTGGCCGGAAGTGGTTCCGAAGTAGACTTGTTGGTCATCGGGCGTCCAAATGCCACACGTAATTGTGGCTTCCAGATTTAGCATCGATGACCAATATCTTTGACCGGCCACAGATCCAACTAGCACGAAACCATCCTAAAGTGAAGAAAGGGTAGCTTTTAGCGCATAACCGTTTGATTTGATTTTGACATTATAAATTTATAACCTGATAACAGATTAGAGCCATTCTTCCATCGTGGGACCAGGAAAAATGAGTGACCGGCGTATTACGGTCATTGATTAATTCGATCGACCACCTTCCTTCGTATTTAATCCAAACGAATATAATTCCCGAACTATCACAGGACGCCAGTTTTTGATACGGTTCGTTCCATTTGACTAAAATCACCTATTTAACAAAAAATGATTAATGCTTTTTATTTCGGCTGGCACTATTTGAATAATAAATGCGATTAACTAAACGGCTTCGAAAGGCACAGTTTATTAATAAGCAGGAAATGAGAAATGTAATCAAGAAGCACAAATCGATAATTTGTTGAAAACATATTTTGCCTACCTCGGAACGATGCCCTCGTAAATTATAATTCGTTCGAGGTGGATATTCTACATTTTTCTTGCAGTGGCTGGTGGTAAAAGTGACTCCGACTATTCCACGAACGTTTCCTGTTGCTAACCATCCTTCTTGATAATAATTTGTCCTATTAAGTTTCCAACCTTCGTCCTGAAAGAAAGAAAATGTATTGTTTTTAAAATTGATTTTAACGTGCAGCCATTTTAAAATTGTTCGTTTTTCATTTTTTAACAAGACGGATTATTTGAAAACGGAACTGTCAGATGCAATTCAAGATTATGAAAAGTTATATATTTGAGTTTCTTAGAAATGTGCTTGACAAAAAGTGGAGTATTATGAAAATGTAGCGAAAAAGACGATCAAGATCCGAAATGGCTAAAACGCGCGCTCTAGCATATCAGGTTTGAAGAAAAGTTTTAAATACATATTAGAGGGAAAATCGAAAAGGCAACAGACTTCACGGCAAAACTGTTCATAATTTATCTATTTTTACTCTACAATTATTTGCTTTATTATTGAGTGGAGTCGTTTCCCCCGCACACCTACTTAATAATCTTTATTGAATTTTCAATTAATGTCAAAACATAATTCTGTATTATTTTCGTTACAAAGTATTGTACCGGTATAACAGAATTATATAAATAATAAACAAACTAATTAGACGTGAACCTTCAAAAGCGCACCCCAATTTAGCACAAAAGCTTAAGACCCGCTCCTTGATTGTTTGGATATAATTATTCAAGTACAAATTGAAATAGTTAAAGAATAACAAAGAAAATTAATTAAAATGTAACAAATATTCAACTTTTTAGCAAAACGAATTTAACCGTTTTTGTTTCAAAACAAATTTTTTGAGTCGCATCAAATTTTGGTTGCTCCATGGCGGGGCGCCGAACACCGTAATGCCCAAGATTTCTCTCGACAGCCTAAATAATCGGCTTCCGACTGCGCCACTATTTCTTGAATTTTAATATCCCAATAAATTTATGAAACTTGCTGAGTATAGCGCTTTAATTGCACTGAAAATTTAATGAAACGATGATGCTGAGACGCTTTAAAATCTTGCTCTGAGCTATCTTGTAATTTAGAGCGAAAAAACAAATTTTATTAAAAATTTCGGGCAACTGTAGGACCTAGTAAATTAATTTTCTCAGCGGTTTTATTTTAATTATCAGAAAATGTATAAGGTGGTTCGAAATTTTAATTAATCTTGTACTGCCAAACACAATAAATTTTAGCGACACGCTCTTCCAAATTCCAATTTAATTTGCGTACTTTATTTCCTGCGTAGACCAATAATCAACTCCAGCTCGACTGTTTTATTTTCCGATTAATTAATAAAATTTATAAATGTATTTTCCACGGTTAGTTCTTCCAAGTTGCTCAACTTTACTTAGTTTTAATGGTACCTAAAGGAGAAAACTTTATTAATTATGTCGCCTTCTTTCGAGCGAATTTATTTTGCTGTAACTTTCATCGTATAAATTTTTATGTGAGAGAATTATAAAAGAAGAGTTTTGTTACGAGTGTTAAAATGTCATTGTTTCGCCGAAAATTCTTGAAGTGAATTTGTTGAAAAGGCAGTTAAGTTTTATTAAATTAGCGAAAGGTAAAAAATTTAACTGTAAATAAAGCTTGGATGACTTTCACGAAGTTTCCGTCGAATTAAGCTGGGGATTTCCCCACGTTAAAAATGCTTAAGTGATGTTTTGAACTTAGTACCTACTAATGGATGACAAATTCTCATCCTTTTCAACTTTGTGTGCTTTAAAGTTGAATCAACAGAAGTTGCAAAGCTTAAAGTCATTTGTTTGTTTTACGTAACTATTGTTAGTTTTATTGTGAACCACTCTGCATGCTCGAATGTGAAACCACAAATTAATTCTCTCGACGATTGGTAGGAATTTTATAGCCATTTGATTCCACTAAGGAATTTTATGGTAAATAAACGTCCACTTTACATCATGAACTGAAAGAGTAAAGTAATACAAAAAATATTATGCAGAGTAGCTAATAATAATTATGTATAATTAAAATTTAATAACCATTTAATATGCTATGAATAGACACAAATGCACCAATCTAAATTCTTAAAACTATTTAATTAGCGAACATGTTTCGCAAGCCACGCCTGCATTGTGAAACGCCGCATATTTCAATTTGAATTTAAATTGGTGCATTTGTGTCTGTTTATTTTATATAACATTCTTGAAAATTAATATTTTGTTATTAACTACTTGGCTCTGGGTACTGTCTCTTTAAAGTGTCCCGTCTTCTTACAGCTCTGGAGCCCTAGAGATTGTCTGATTACATAAACGATTATATTTTGTTCTTGATAATGGAATTGAATTACGATTAGAGTTATGGTACTGGTGAACTCTATTAATCTTTTTTTACATTGCCACTGACGTTCAGAGGGAAGGTTTGGTTTCTTTCTGGTTCTTTGGCCGCAATAAAGCAATAAATTTACTCACAACGCGACCTGACTTATTACAAAATCCACAACGCATTGTCAGTGTATATTTCGTACAACGGCCGAATTTGTCAAAACAGTATTTATGTTTCTTTTCTTAAAATAAACTGGTATTGAACCTTTTATAAAACTCATTATAATTTAAAGAGACCTTGCACACACAGTTCGTTTCAAGCAAAGAGAATTGGCGTTGCAATCTTATAAATACTTAAATATTTTTAAGGAAGCCACATGCGACACACCTTGCTTAAATTTGTTTAGAGATTGTGTTCACGTAATGGCATGTTTTATTATCTTTTATTGAATGTAAATTTTAACACCAAAAAAGTTTTATGTTTTGTTTACAACAATAGCCAGTTCTATGTATTCGGTTCAGAACATCGGGTGTGAAAGAGAATCTTACCATAAAGTATTGTTTTACACCAAAATATATTATATAACAGTACCTAAGCCGAATAAAGTATTTATTGTCAATGCGAACGCGTTCGAAACCACGTGACAAAATTTAAGCAGTTAATGCAAATTAAAATTTCATGCAAATACCCTATTTCTATCGACAACACAACTACTCTAAAACATTTTAGTTTCAAATTTCACGCTGCTTTAATGTAATTAGACAGGTATTTATTCTGAACTTTACTTAATCTTTATTCTACTAATCTACGTAATTGTAACGTTTAATTAAGAGTTTTAATTTGACATCTATATGAACAGCTTAGTATATATTTTTGATGCTATCAAGGAGAATTTTCCGATTCAGTTATAAATGAAAACCTCTTCTTATCAGCATACAATACAGTAAACTCTCTTTTAATTAATTACATTCAACATATTATTTATAGACTATTAAATGGGAAATTTCTGTGGACGTTTCAAGATCTTGTGAATAATTTTTAAATATTAATTAATTAATCTGCTTGTCATCGTCTAATGTTTTCTTAATTGTATAATTTGAATCGAATTTAATATCAAGTTGATTAATTAAAGGAACAGATCGTCTAATAATATTAAAGTTGTATTGTTGTAAAACCCAGCGTGGAAGACGTCCATGGGGATCTTTCAGATAACTTAACCATACCAAAGAATGGTGATCTGTTTTATTTACCCATTTAAATTTAGTAATTTATTGCGTTTTGTTAAAATTAGTTTAACGTTACTTTTTCGCCATCTATACGATTGAGTATCTTTGGCAGAATCCATTTCAATATTTTATGTAAACTCCAAAAAGCTCGTAACTTCTTTGGGCCGTTTATTGCAATTGAACATGATGGTATATGTGGTGCGTAGCCTGTTAAATGTTGTTTTATTCCAGCGTGAAAACGAAATCGTTTCGATTGTTTTATTTTATTCGAAAAATTCGTTTTCTTCGGTGCCGGTATTAAACGAGCTTCGAACATGTACATTTCATTTATTACCGACGTCAGCATTTCAGTAAATGTCAAGTGAAAATTCCATAAATTACGTTAGTATTATATTATACGAAAACAATATTGCGTCAGGATTACTGCTTTCGCAATATTATCGTACGTAACAATTTTGAGAAGATTAATGTCAACACGATGTGAATATTAAAAATTCTAAAATTTAATAAAGTAACATTTTCGAAACTGAACTTTTATGCTTAATTTTAACTTAAACGTTGAGATCCTTCGAGATTTCCGAATTGTACACTTTGCTACTTTTTTCCGAGTTAAAAACGCGAAAGAAGTCAGCCGTAATAAAATAAATGCAATTATACCTATCGGGGAGTTACCGGGGAGAATTGAACATTTACAAAAATTTACTTAGCCGTATTTTATGTGTAGCATCATTTGAATACTTTAAAATGCGCGAATTTTCTTCAGAATATCTGAAATGATAACACAAGTGATTTAGACGAATATTAATTTATAACTGCTATTATAAATTTGAGTTTGAATATTTTTATTATCTACATTACAAGCACGAATTTTGCTTTAGAAATTTTGTTTTATATTCTAAAGCTGCCGTAAATTTAAAAGTTGTTTATGAGTTTTTTAGAAGTAGAATTACATTAGGAAACATCAATATGAAATATCACTTTTTAACAAGATAAGGTGAGTTGTTTCTTTGAAAATTATAATTTTATGATGAAATACTGCCAACTGAGGGAAAGGTTCGATATATTAAACCATTAAAGCAACCCCAGCTACGCTATAGATTTGATCAAGTGAAAGGGTAATGTATTTTTTTTCATCAACACCAAATTTACTAAAAGGAAAATTACTGTGTAATACGCCGAAGACCGATCGATTAATTGAATTTATTTTAGACTCGTCATCTTTGACCACTCTCCGATGTATCTATGTGAAATAACAGACATTTGAAAAACCATCGAAGCTGAAAAGTTATCAATACATTTTTTGTATCGTTTGATGTGCGAATCATGGATTTACGGATTTACCCATTATATATTATATAGGAGGAGAGAACCTTTTAACCTCCGCTATATTCAATTTGCCTAACGAGATTGTTTTTACTTGCCACGTATACCAATCAATTCCCTTTTATTTCATTCATATTCGAAAAGTAGCAAAGCCAACTTTGTTATTACTAAAGTTTCTTTTATGGCGATTAACTTTTGTATCAGCTTTAAGCTCCAGCCAATCGATTTCTGTCATCTTCATATTATTAGTTTCTATTAGAAAGTCTTTATTGGACCATTAAAAGCAAACATCGTATTTTCTCTACAATACCTTTCGCGTCTTAATTGGCTCCTATGTTTTCAATTTCGACAAAGAAAAGTTTTATTAATTTTATTTACCAAAATGATGAGACGAGGTTTAACATTTAGAATTGAATGAAATTCGTGAAAGCAACTACGCAGTAAGTAATTTGTTGAAAGTTTCAAAACATTAGAATGACAAATTCTAACTTACTTGTCTGTTTAATTTTCTACAAAATTTGAATTGTTCCGACTTTGTGAGGCGTATGCCCATCTAAGTGTCACATTTTCGAGATCTTTTCATTACACCGATTTGTTGTTTGGACAGACAAAAGTTTTTCTTTGTTTACCTCTATTACATTCTCGATATAAGCACTTCATTTTCGAAAAAATCCACTCGGTTAATGCGAGCTAAATCTTTAACCGTCTGGATAGGCATCACTTCTGTCTCCCTGGATCAACACTCTCAGAAACTTCATTCGAAATACGAAGTGATGTAAAGACAGCAAACACAAAGGGAAAGTTAGGAAGTTGAAAGACGTCAATTGCAGGTAGAACGTCACTATACGAAAGGGGCTGTCAAATTTATAAAAGATCAGGGAGCCAAGAGGAAAATGGAAAATGTTATTAAAAATTAACTAGAGAAGCATATTAAGGAAGTTCACTATTTATGAATAAAAAATGATTTTTTTATCTCGCTTTGAGAAACTTTTATTACCCAACATCGAAATAGACAAGAAAATACATCAAGAGCGTTAAATTTATAAAATTTTAATTTAAACTTGCCGTTGCTGGCGCAATAGCGAAGATAATAAAAAGTTTTGTTAAAAAAGTGTTTCCTAGTTAATCTTGTCAATCGTTTTTCTTTTACTTCTATTTTGATCTGGGATCTACTTTTATAGGCACTTTAGGATGGCTATTATTTCTAACCCTGGGTTACCTTTGACACCTAATGGTTTTCTGTCACAAAATATTCGGAAATATATTCTAACTACAAGATCTAATGTAATGTTCAGACCCGTGCCAAATTGTAGTCGAATCATACAGATATAGTATATTGTTTCATTTAGAAAAATAGGCAACCTACACTACACTGAAACTTGAGTTTTGTGGTATAGGTTATGTTACTAGTTTTTAACTTTATAAGTTTGATTTACGTCGCAATCGATAGGTAAAATTGAAAACTGAAGTGGCAGGTAATCCTAAAAAAATGCAAGGAAAGCATTGCTAAAATAAAATTTATATTGTTGTGGTTTACAGATTTTATAAATAATTAAATGTTTAAAATTGAACAATTTGCAAAAGGAAATTTCAAAACTTTTGATGTAAATTTGTGTACCTCCGAATATACCTCTGACATATGTCGTATGATATAAAATCTAGTTTATATCCAAGGGGCATTGTCACAATACATTTACATATAAACATTCCTACTCAAGAAAATTTCATTCAAATGCCACCGCAAGCAGTTACAGGTTGAGTAGTGTCTCCAAATAATTATTCCATGCCAAAAACGAATTTTCTTTCTGAATGTTAACATTATTTCAGCGTAAGAATTAAACAATTATGTGTATTTGTTATTTTTGTTAACAAAATACCATTTTTTTAATTTGCTCATGTTCTCATCTCACCAAAAATGCCGTTAAGATGGTTGACTGGATGATAACTGAGTTTTTGTCACTTTAAACATAAAATTAAAAAAAAAATATTAGAGATAGCATGAAAATTAAACCTTGAAAGAGTGGGAGGTCTGGGAGGTACAACATACTATAATATAGATAAAATATTTTGTTTGTAGTAATACCTATAGTTTGGAATAAAATAAAATTCGTAATGAAGTTTTAAGGACAACTGCAACGGCTAAGCAAAACTTCATTTGTTTTATGATCGAGGCTTTTTAACTCAACTCTTTTTAATTAATTTTATACAAAAGTGAATTTTAAAATTTCCAAAAACTACAAAATCTTAAATTATTGGCAGCTTTCTGGAGAGACTATACCCAAAATAGGTCTTATCTAAGTTAATAATATTTATGAGTTTATTAGTTCTAAATGACTTACTTTAGTTAAAGAAATCATTAAATTTCCTTCAAAAAAAATTTCAGGCATATCTAGGTTAAAGTAGGTAAAAGTATGATTAAAATTATAATAAAGATATTATTCTAGTCTATTTAATCTAGTTTTCAAGATATCGTCCTTCTTAGAACCTCGGTTTTTATCGATTTTTCCCAAAGAAAAACAACTAAATTTTCAATTTTCCATGTGGATTTTTCTTGTTTTTCTAACACAAACATCGTCTATAAAAAAAGAGCTGCAAAGCTTTCAAACTGATTTTTTTTACCTTTTTTTCTCAATTTATTAAATTCTTGTACACAAAAACTGATTACTAAGTTCATCAACTAAAATTTGAATTTAAAAAAATATTATTTATGGAACTAAAAATCTAAAAATATTAAATATAAATTATTAACTGGTGAAAATATTATTAAAGTAATTAAAAAATATTAATAAAACCAATTATATGTTTTAATGTTTCGCAGACTTTCCGTCTGCATCGTCAGAAAATTATTCTGAGAAACAAAACAGAAGAAAAGACGAAAATTCTGCGAAATATTAAAACAAATAATTGGTTTTATTAATACTTGCTCAACTTGTTTAATTTTTAATTAATTTAAGAAGCTAAAAAAATATATTGAATTTTGAAATTCAAAAAATTATAAATTTACATATTAAAAAAGTAGTTGTTTAATTTAAAAATTCAGATAATCATCACAGAATATTTTTTGAAATTAAATTTTTGAATTTAGAAAAATTTGAAGTTTGGAATTCGAAATACTATTACATTTACATAGATTTCATACTTTCCAATTGTGTTTTAATTTCAAAATTTAGATAATCATCTCAGAATATTTTATAAAGAACCAATAATTTGAATTTTTGGATTTAAACTTTGAATTTTGGAATTTAAAAAATCGAAATACATAAAAAATCCATATTGTTCAAAATGCTTACTTTTTAATGTAGAAATTCAAATTATGTTATATTGTCATATAGATATTCAATATACAATATATTGCTATGATATTTTCTCTTAATTTACGTGCTAATTAAATTTTTAAAATAAACTTTTATTATTTTAAATTTTATTTTTACATTGAGATTATGTTGAAAATGTTTTTCTTTATTGGTAAAATTCTGTAATTACTTGTAGAATTCCTAAAATATAAAAAATACGAATTGATATGACGTAATTGGTTAGTACTTCAATACACACATGAATATTACGAAGTTAAGTTAAATTGGAACAAAAGATTAATATTGCTATTGGTAAAATAATGTAAGCTTAATGCATAACAGCAGAATATAATATGTAAATAAAGGTTCATATAACCTAAACCACAACAGCAAATCTGGCAATTTATATTATAGTGGATACCCCCGCAGTGTTCCATGATTGTCAAGTCATTTTGGTAATTTAAAATGGCGTTATTTAAATTATTATACAGAAAGCACTTTATATTTTCGTGTGTATTTATTTTTTATCACCAGGGAATCGACTACCGCGATAAGAATACTTCCGGGTGTAACGGTTGCGTTTTGGGAAAGTATTACTTTTTAAATTGTACTTTATGTATTTCGGTGTGAAAGACGATTCGTATCTATCAGATCTTTTTACTTCATATCGCAAATAACTCAAAATATAATTTTTTTCGTGATCTATATTTCACACCGTTGGATTCGGAGAATTGACATCTTGTAAAAGTTGGACCTGACCTGAAAAACAATCCGATATCCAGAGAGTTTGAGATGGTTTTCAGAGAATAGAGAAATCAATAATACCTAAGTACATGGAGAAATTACTTAAATCAATCGGCTTAATAGAAATTGAATATATCTGAGTTGTTATCGATGGCAATCAATTTTTATCTCAATACATTAAAGCAGTGATAAGGAAATGTCCCATACAATAAATAAAGCATCCTTTCCCTAAGCCCTTTATATTCGTCTTATCTTGCATAAAAGCTGAGGGGAGATATTGATAATGAGTCACTAGAGTATGTGCATAACCGCAATAAAATTTCAAACTTGAGTCTCACGAGAATAATTTTAAACTACTAAACGCATATTGAATTTTGAAACTTTCAAAATTATGAACTAGGATACAAGTAAATTAAAGACTTCACGAGACGAGGCTTGGTTAAATTTGCAAACTAGTTGAGTGTAACTTAATTTGATTTTTGAGGAAACATACTATTAAGATTTCGTTATGCTAAATCAAACAACCACAAATCTTAACCACTTTAACCGGAGTTCTGAAGTAAACACGAGCGGTTAATTAAATTACATTAACGTGCGTTCGCTTAAATTATTTAGTTATGAGTTTATTGTTTACAGCATTAAATTTATTTACCAACACTGGAATTTCTAAAATCCCAGCACAAGCTCAAAGTTTTTTTTGATTATGTGACGTAAAAACATATCGATTCACTTATTCTTAAGTTTCGTTCTCAAGAGGGATTTAGTAGTTTCGCGAATCGTTCTGACAATTGCTGAAAATTTTATTTGTAGTTTTCGAATGTAAAAGCAATTTAAACAACCCTTATTCAAATAGCTTCATCCAATTACGTTGAGAATTGAAGTTTTTTTTCCCGGATATTAAAGCTATTAAAGTATTAAAACTCTTTTTAAACTTACTGACGTACACAATATGTTTTAAAAATTTTTAATTAAAGTTGACAATTTTGAAATTTAGGACTGGACTGTGCGCTAGTCACGATTAGGTCTTCTAGGTTTATTTGCAATTTCCGCAGTGTGTTGCCCTTGTACTAGGCATTTCTGCAGTAATTAACTGCCAATATTAACTAGTTTGCTTAGTTAGTCTGTTGACATCAATTAAATTTCATGTCAGTTACGCTAGTTGAATAATGAAGTCAAGTTTTTTAAACATTAAAATTAATTGCGCCCTATTTAGCTGCAAGCGATTAGCAAATTAGCTTCGGGATATTAAAAATGGAAAATTTTTAACCTTTAACTCAATTGGGTTAACAAGTACCAGGGGCAGGTATAAACCAATCGGCAGTTAAATAAGGAAAAATTTGTCATTAGGGAAACCAGCAATTCTTCCTTTTTTAACTGGGCTACGGAGGATAATATTGAATTCAACAGGTACACTAAGTAAAAAATATTTGATGTGCATTCAATTTTTCTAAGTCCGTTCATCATATCCATCTAAACTCGACCTACCAAATTGTATTACAAAAAAGTGTTTCGAAGATTAAAAAAAGGATTTGACAGGATTATTCAGCATTACAAACTTTTCCTTTCGTTATAATTTTATGGGGGTTATCACAAAAATATTAAGCTTTCCATCAACTAAAACGGGCAGTTGTATGAGATTTTCTAAGTTTAAAATTTCATAATAAGTCTTGGTACAAAATTTATTTCATTTATCTTAGGTCAGCCCTGCAAAATTAAATTTGTTCAGCATTTACGCTTTTCGTATTTCGTGTAACGTCTTGTCTGTTACATTTTCAATTAATAATTTCAGATGTCATTTATTTCAATTGTATCTAAGACACAATTTAAAATTCAATTCATTTTACATATTTAATTTGTACTATTTAATTTATCCTTTCAAATGCGTTCGATTTGTTTCTGAATATTTTTATCATATCTGATATTTCATATTATTTTTTATTTATGACGCCTTGTTGCCCTGTTTTCTACTACTGCGTCATTCTTATTTCATTCTGAGTTTGATTATTGGTTATTTTTTTATGATTTGAAAAAAATGCAATGTGCACCTTTCAAAAACATCCCTGAAGCCGCCCAACTCGAAAATTGAGTACACGCTACTTTTCCAAAAACATCTCTAAAACCACCCGAACGTGAAAATGACGGACTTAGAATGGTAGAAATCGGTTTTTATGTTAAATTCGGCTGTAATTAGCGTAATCCAATTTAAAATAAGCTGAAGTTACGATGTTAACAGTTGCACTGTTAGTAGATACCTGCGGCCAGGGGCCGCCCCTTAAAACACACTGCTGCAACTATTTACGACGAGTACACATACCGTCAACAGAATGGAACAAAATTACCAATTAAAAAAATACAATTTCAATGATAATTTAAGTTCAAATAAAATACTGTCTCTTTTCTGCCTGTTAGAATTCTGTTTTATCTAATCTTGCGGTTAAACTGTCACTTGAACGCTTATTTTCAGTCGAACAAACGGCATTTTAACATTTGCCAAGTGTTTACTGTTAATTTGTATTTATTACGTCATCAGCATAGGCGTACGTATATGGTTTTATCTTGGAGTTTACATAAATTTTTGTTTTTATATTTTTAATTGAGAACTAATTATATGCTATAAAAATTCTTTTTATCATAGCAGTTATGAATAATTCCACTTAGATTTAATATCAGCAATTTAATATTAATATTTGCTATAAAAATTAATATTCGGCACTAAAAATTAATATTTGTCGTATAAAATTTATATTTTTTATCACATGGATTATATATTTTTTGTCACCAGAATATAGTAATGTTCTACGAAAATTACTAGATTTAAAAAGAACAAGACACGCATAATACGAAAAAATAGAACATAAATGTTATTTATTTATAATTTAACGACAGTATAATAAAAACAATTGCATTAATAAACCTTTAATTTATTGCTTTCTAGGTTTTCCACGTTTTTGTTTTATTCCAATTGCTATTATATATTTTTTCTTTTTAATGAGAAATTATGAAATTTAATAATAGTGTAGCATTTTTCATTTACGTTTAATAGCATTTATAATATATTGAAGTACTTTTTTCTTTTACATTATATTGTTAATACATTACAGAAAGGTGTAAAGTGGTTATAATTATCCTTTCATGAGGAAGGTTGATATTTAGTTAATTCCTAACTTGCATCAAAGTAAAATATAAAAAAAACATTAAAGAACGCCACCGCGCGGCTGAATTTCAAACTAGTAACCCACGTATGGTGAAATGCAATCTCCTGTGTTTTTACATGCATATTTTGTATGATATACCAAAAATGCATACAGAAGGATTCGTGCGTAAATAGCTACTATGTTGTTAGCAATGGTGGCGCCCCCAACGGTAATGCAAATCATCAATAGCTAAAAAATTAATTATAAAAGTCGGAGAAGTTCAAGTGTGTTTCGTGCGCACATAAGCTATAAAACATATTTTCTTGGGTGAATTAAAAATTTATCAAAATCTCTAGACAAAAAAGAAATAAAACGTGCTGACAAGAGAATAACTTCGTTTCAAACTTTAGCGAAGCGAGACGAAGTAAATACATACATTTAAACTTTCAAGGTAAGAATACTTACTCCTGAAATATTAATAAAGTTATCTATGTCAAATCTAAGGTATCGAATAAGATTTTGGACGAAAGTGCTAACAGAAGTATTTTAAATTTTGGGAATTTAATTATTATAATAAGTTAGTTTCAAACCGCTAGCTCTTAATTCTACGGCTACAAAAATATGGCATCCGCAAGTTACCCGCATTAAGAAAAGACGAAGCATACGCAAAAAGGTTAATTGCTGTTGCGAATTTCCAGGAGTTCTAATCACACGGATAAGTTTTAATCAGGCTGAAGCTATTTAGAGAAGTTTTTTGAAATTAAAAAAGCAAAAGATCTAGAAACTAGAAGCTTTATGTACCCAGGCTTATAAATAGTAGTTACATTCGAGTAGATAATGAAAAAATTTCTTAAAATAGAAAGAAATATCAATTGATAGCCCAAAGGAGACACAAGCTGACCTGAAAAATTATAAGTTTACTAACTCTCGATTTATTAGCTACCTGCAGCTAAGTTATAATTTTTCCTCTGCGAACGATTTTACGTGCGGTAAATATTGAAATTAAGTTGTAAATTCCAAATTGCACATAAAAAAGTGTAATAATATTTATGTAGTGGTAGTGAACTTGCAGACTGTTGCTAGGAAAGCCAGTGGTAGCAATCCACATACCAACTTTGCTGCGGTCATGATGTGAAAAGCTCGTTCGTGCTTTCGGGCCGTTTTGGAGTTTGATCACAAGTTGTATATAAAACAAGTGAAGTTAAATAATAAAAGTTAACCTGTTTTAATTGTTTTATTTCAGTTCTAATTTAAATGGAAACAAACAATCGTAATAAAATATAGACTTTCTTTTAGCTACACTCTAAAGTGTTCCATGATCTACTTATCCATTTTACTATGCAAAAGTTCCCTCTTAATTCATTATTTCATTAATGCAATATATTATTATTATATTATATTTTAAAGTGTTGGGATAAGCTATTCATTTCCAAACTAACATAATTTGTAGGGTCGAGGTAATTTATGATGGAGCTGATTAATGTTTCATAATATCGGGCCGAAATTTACGTTTCCAGAAGCTTCTTATATCACACCCAAACTTTAAATTTCTCTTTTTTGTTATACTTAATTTTCAAATTTAAACTTTAAATCAAATAAAGCTTCGTAAAAGTTTTGGAACATCCTGTAATAATTGCGTTTCTCTCAAGGGTAGGAATTTTTTGTCGACGTAAACTTGGGCGAAACACTCGTTTGAAATCTCTTTAAGCTCAAGTTGGGTATTAAACTAATTAGAAGTTTATTTGACAATACGAAAATGTAAATTTAATATATAATATCGATAACACATTCGATAAATTTGGTTCGAAGCTTGCAATAATAGAATTTGAATTGCAAATAATGCTAACCACATCTTTTTCCACTTTCAAATTTGGATTCGTTCAAACCTACATAATATAATCTTCTATTTATAAACGTTTTCTAACTTTCTGACCGTTTATACTATGCAATATTCAAAACAAAAAAGGTTTCGTAAATTTCGTTTATCGTAAAAGCAAAACGTTGTCGGGTGTCTGTTTTAAAGTAACAAAAATTAAATTTGCTGATATTCATCAACCCATTTTTGCATATCGCTGGTATTTTAATTGCTCATTGTTTGGAAAACTTCGTTCATATATTTTTTAATATGGGTCAACATAATATAATTAAGCTAAATCTAAAGAAAACATTAAAATAATTGAATTTTTAAATAAAGTTAAAAACAAAAGTCCAACTCTGGTTTGATTTTGAGGCCGCTGCCAAGTTGCGCTCATTCTACAACAAATCGAAACGTTGCCTAATATTTCATTATTTTATCATCAAATTATTTAATTTCACTTTTCAATTTTTATCTCTTATTTTAATAATTTTTCTTTCCTTACTTTTCTGCTTTTATTGTCTTCAACAAATTATTAAAAATAAGGTTTTAGCAACCCTGCAGCTTAGGGTCTCAGGTTCGATCCCTAGTGCATAACAGGAGGGATACTATGAGCTGTCCGTCACTGGACAGAAACCTCAATGAAGAAGTAAACAATTATCGTTTCTTTTATAATGTCAGCAGTCTTGAACAAAAAGAAAATTAATCAATGAAGTTAATGTTGTGACAGCATTATTTGTCTGTTTAATACTGTATTTCCTTTGTGTATTGTTTTCTATTTTCTATTTCGGTGAAGTTTTGTAATGTTGACTGTGGACATAGTGCCCATGTTATGACTGATGAGGTTTCAGATAAACCGTTGTTTGTGTCAATGTAATTTATTAGTTAGCTTTTACAATAATCACATTTTCACGTAAGGGTGTGACAAATATGTTCATTATGTTTTTGGATACCTACAGTAATGTGGGCGATAATTGGATAAATAGAAGCTTACGTAATTCTATTAGCTAGATAAATGAGATGGCGGAAAATCTAAAATTCCGAGCCAAATTTTATAGAATTTTTTTACCAGCTACATCGTAATACTTTCCGTTTATAAAAATCGATGCTCTAATAATTTGAACGGATATGATAAAAATTCCAAACACGTGGAAATAATTTTCTGTAACTCGCTCATTAAAATTTTTTATAAAAATTTTTCTGTATTATTCATAATAATTTTCTTTTTCCGACTCATTGAATATTGGTTATTGTAAATGACGTATAAAAATATTTTGTTTCGCTACCCCGTAAATCAATATCATCCAATGTCTATGTTTAATTGAGTGTAAATATGATCCAAGAGAAAGTTATAACTTCATATTTTCGGTATTGATGTTGCTTATTGTTACTTTTACTTTATTCTTCCTCCACAACAAGCCATACCTTTTTATTAAAAAAATATATTATATATTGAAATTTAAGAGAAAATGAAATTTTTTATAAGACGCCATTTAAAGTTACCGTTTGTTGCCGGTACTATAATATTTAAATTTTACGATTTTAATAAAAAACCGATATGAATATCACATAAATGTGAGGCAAATTATTTGTAGAATAAAAGAATTTAATAATATTTTCTGTTCTGAGTGAAATTTGTCTGCAAAGCAAGCAGGGTTTTTCCTTTTCTGCAGGTTAATGTTGCAGTATCTGATGGAGTGGAATTCAGAGTCTGCTGAAGTTAGTTAATTTTTTCAGTATAGGTGGTCGTGTGTTGTATTGCTAATCGAGAGGATTATTCAACCCTCGAAGTGTGGCGCAGCATCTGGTTTTGGGATAAAACTGATAATTAAAAGCTGCATTACTTTTTACCACAATTTCTGTCTGGCCGGATTACTTATATGCATTTGCCTGATATAAAAATGGTAATATCTGGAACCCATGAAAATACAAAGTGCATTTCAGTCGATTAACCAGACATGCCAGACATAAGCAATAACGCAAGATTGGATGAAAGATTAGGGGAGGCTTGAGCACCACCAATGTGAACGCATCTTTGCATAGAACGATATTATTTCTCTACTCGAATTTATTTTATTAGAAATGCAAATCTAAATTTTTCCAAGCAAAACCTCAAGAACTGAGATTAGGTAATTTGCTATTTAATTTGAATTTTTTTTTTTCGTTTGGTTCGTGGGCTTGTTTGTTAGGGTAAGGAAATCCACACGTCATTGTATGTGCAATCACAAAATAGATTGAGATCCCAGTCGTTGAACCCCAACCCAATTACTACACAATAGAAAATTCTCTTATTATATCAGCAGGATCTAGGGAATTGATTCCTTGTTATTTTAGTGTCCTGCCACTTGTTTATTCACACGTTCACCTTGTCCTATCTCCCAAAAAGATATGTAGCGATCGTAAATTATAACTGTTATCAAGAAAAATAATTGGCTCAATTCCAATATTTAAAAAATATCGTAAATCACTGCGGGAAATTCAAATGGACGAATAAAATAATGTGGACAATGCAGTTTGTTTAGTTTCCTGCAGTGGAAAGTAAATTAACATCATCAATACAGCCGGACACCACAAAAGACCGGTGGTGTTTTGAGAGCGGAATAGAGTACCCACCTACCAATAGAGAGCTAAATCGAGTTAGCAGTAATTTTTTCTTATTCAATACAACACAAAGCAAGATTTACGCTTCCCAAAATGAAGAGATTGGTTGAATGCTCGAGGCCGATTTGGTCTACTATATAGAAGAAATTGAATGCAAAATATTGCATTCACATTTCATTCTCAGTTTTTTTAGTTTGACGTACTAAGAATTTCGCTGAGAAGCATAAAACGTAATAAAAGTTTTATAATGGCATTATTTGTGTTCCGCTGTTAATGCAGGAAAAAGGATGGTAGGAGGTAGGAAAATAAAAGCTTGTGTGCATCTACTGGGGAGTAAATGTGTCATAAATTTGTGAAATTAGTGGTGCGGTAAGCAATGTATCGTGTTTTTGCCATCTAACATTTTAATTTTAAAAATATTTAGAAATTAAAATTCAATTACAAAATTTCCATTAAAAAAAAGACTTGTAAAAGAAAAGATAAATTAAAATTTATTTTATTACCGGAAAAGAAGCTTTATGTTTTCAATTTACTTTATTTTCTATACCGACGTAATAATTCTGTTTTTCCTAAAAATTGTTTTCATATTTATTTTACCGCTTTTATGTAAGCGTGCAAAGAAAATATGATTTTTCTAAACGAAACGAGCACTTCATTTATTTATTGTTGCAGGAAAAGCACAACCACACGATAACTGGCTGCGTTATTTTAAGAAACCAATAATTAGTGATGGAAGAAATTCATGTTGAGAAACAAACAGCAGGAAAGGATTACAAATATGAATTAGTTGTACCAACAAATACTGTATTTCTTTGCTGCAATTACAAATATTTAAAAACTGCAGCAAACTGGCTACTTTTTCTTTTATTAAAAAATAAACATGAAAATACGTTTTGACTTGAATGGTATTGACACTGGACCATATATTTTAAGCAAGTCAACTTCGTTGGTCAAACATAAATTTTATTTTAGTGACAACTGCCAATCAAATTACAGGGTAAGAAGCATCAATCATTTTATTACATGGAGAAATATTGATTACTAAAATTTCGTTCAAAATCAGAAGAAAAAATAATGATTGATTATCTGGGATGTATTGGTGCAAAAATAATCAACAAAATTAGTTTGGCAACAAATTGAAATCAGAGCAAGTACATGATATGTTTAGGATCGCACGATATGGAAGCCCATTACTTAGAAAATCTGTAGTAAGTACATTAAGAAAACTCAAGCTAAGGGCAGTTTTAGCATAAGCAGTTTATTTCGAAAGAAATCAGAGCTTTCCTCTGGAAGATAAATGACTTGAATGTGTTTTATGTTCGATCGAAAGTAAAACTCCCAACTTTTAGATTTTCAAGGTTTAAAGAATTGGAATTTTTCAATATCAACATAAAAGTTTTTTAAATCTATACAAAATTTTGTGTATATTTTAAAGCACGCAGGAGAGGTTTAAAGAGCCTGATTTGCTTTCTATTGCAGCATATTGATTTTATTATGTTCCACATTCTAACCACGAGCTTTAGCAAATCAAATTTTTTGTTTGAAGCTTTAAGTATGTCACACCAAATTTTATTCGTACGTCATCTTTAGCGAAAAGTACTCGAACACCAGTTTGGGTAATATTGAAAATGTAAATATTACCATATGAGTCATTTAAAATTAATAAAACCAGAGTTACACAAAATAGTACTCCATTAAATGGCGTTGTAAACGTTATTGCTATTTGGTACATCCTCATTTGAGTCGAGCGTTTTTATTTCCATTTTTGGATTTTTTTACGAGGCGATTATTTCAATTTTTTATGTTTGATAATAAAATGAAGTTTTTCGGCTCAGCATCTTCCTTTAAAGAAAAATAAGTTATAATTAAGTTTGTTTCATTTGGGTATGTCGTTGATGTTCGCCAATAAAAACATTTTATATTTTGTTTTTATTCAATACACATAAACTTTCGACCTCAAAGAATTAGCCGCAGCGAATGAATTACTCAGTGGATGGATTATCGAACAATACTAAAAAGCTGCAGACCACAATTAATTCTCCAAAAAATTCAAGATGTTGATATTATCTCAATTCAATAATTATGTAAACCATTTCACTTGGTTGCAATTTAATATTATTAAATCTCAAATTTTCTAATCCAAATTCTAAATTCTCATTTACGATACCGGGTATCGCAAAACTAACACTTAGGAAAACTTACTTTAAGATTATATTCAGTTACCTACTTGTGTTCAAAACAAAGCCGACATCACGACAAATCTGTTTTACTTGAGTGCTCAACCTCTCAAAAGCCTTGTTTGACAATCGCAAATAACATAAATAATATATTTGGCCTGGAAAAGAGAACGGTTCCTTTTTTTATATAAAATCAATCACAGTCTGGAGGGTATGGAATACCTCCCAGTACTCAAAGTCAAAATTATATCAGCAAAAAACTTTTTTACTAACCAGAGTGTTTCTTTTAAGGTTTTTGTTATAAGAAAAGCATAATTATTGAAATTTCAAGGGCGGTCATAAGAGGGGGGCTTAGGGGCAATGTACCCTTTTAAAATCACCGTTTTACCGACCGAAAAATCAATCTAGTACCTACGTATATTATCCAGTAAACATTCACTTTCCAGCCGGTTACGTAAATAACTATTTTAAATAATTATTGATCTTTTACATCTTTTTGTAAACGCTTTGACCTAGTAACTCGACATAATTTTTGTAAAATAAATTATAATTTGGCACTGTTTCTATAAAGCGAAGTCTAATTTGTCATATTTATGCAATGAGTGTAACAAACAGATAATAGCAAGATAAATGTATTATTGCAAAGTTCTCATAACACATTGTAATTGTTGTTTAAACGATTTATTTACTACTAGTTTATGCAAATCTAATTAATGGCATACTGCGGTTAACAAATTTATTTGTCCTTAAATTATTACTATTTTACAATAAATTTATAGTTGAATGCTGTTTCACGCGTGACCTTAAATGATTTGGCACCATACTTGTACGATCCATTGTACAAGTCCTACTTGGCAAAATTAATGGTCTGCTTTGTGCAAATGAAGAGGTCAAAATAATAGGTATTTTAAATATTTGCAATTTTTTTGCAGTGTTTAGATAATTAACAAAGGTGAAATTACGTACAGCAATTTGCAAAGGGTTGTCAAATAAATAACGTACAATTTTCTGCTCGAAAAGTATTGTACATTAGCTCAATAAAACTGCCGTGCAATTTTGCACACCCATGGAAAAGCCCTTAGGGATTCGCTCTAAAAGGGAAAGTTCTATAAACACTTAATTTCCTGCATCTGCATCTCTTTGTAAAATTTAAATTACATTAATTACTTTGAAGTGCAAACTTCAAAGAGGATTTTTGAGCAGGCAAGTAAAAATTGAAAATTATTAAATTTATAACAAAAATAAAAGCAAAACATTTGGATAAGTAATAATGAACTTGTAAAAGTCACATTATACAAGTTTAATGAACGTAGCAACAGCTTATGTGGTACTTAATAACCGTAAAGCAACGCGAGTACTATCAATGACAACCCTTGGATTTTTCACCCTCAAAATTGACCCTTCTTTACGGATTTTGATCATTAGGTGTCAAAGACGAAGTGCGCCTGATATTAGGGTTGCGAGGCTTTTCAAATACACCGAAATCTTTCTGTTTTCAAATAAATTACACGGGGATGTCGGTATTAAGTCGAGCTTGTTTTATTAAGGAACAAATTTTTCTTGATTTTCAAAATAAAGAAAAACAACATAAATCACTGAATTTTCATTTTAAATGAACGCACAATTTAATTTGTGCTGTTAATGGATGCTAAAACGTGTAATTTACTAAATTTCTGAATTCATAATGATATCCGCTTTCCTACTACATCAAAAGTTATATTACAGTAATGTGTCAACATTTTTCTTTCAACACCACACCACTTTATTATATTTCACAAATTAATTAAACGTAGGTACTAAAACCATTCGCTAAATTAGAATCCACAAACAAAAACGCTGTGTTTACACTTGCAATGAGCTTTTTTATAATGGAACCCACATCGATTCGTTTTTCAATATGCAGACGAGGTCAAAATTATTTACCAAAACCTATTGGTTTTTTTTTCGAAAAGTTGTTTAATATGATTTATTGCGGTTTTTACATAAGCACAAGATAAATAAAATGTCTTCAAAAAAAATTGCTTTTCTAGAAAATATCGATTTGCATCTCAGAAGCTTTAAATCAAGCACGGTTTTGGGTCAAACAAAATTTTATCTGTACCTTATTAATTGCAAAAACACACGCCATGAAATTAATTTTGAATTTTGACGTGATTTCCTTCGAATATTAAGAGCACGAAGATTTATTAGCAAATTGTAATATTTGATCACTAAAGAGAAAATACACATTATATTCGTTTTTTCATTAGCGAATGATGTAAGCTTGAATTTCATTTCTTTATTCTTTTCTTATATTGGAAGCCACGAAACTAAATATTTTTTTAGGGAGATATTGGTTTGCAGATCGAAGCCCGGTATAGTATTAACTGAAATTATTTACTTTAGCTTGGTTTTATATTTCATACAGAAGCTACAGAAGCCATCTGGAAAAGTGGGGAATTCAAAATTTTGATTTTCAAACGCGAAAATTGCATTAGCTGATTTTTACAGTTTAAACCTATATTATCCTTAATAAATTCATTTTAAAATATGGCAATAAATTTTACATTTTAGGTGCCGCCCAAAAGGAGCGGCGTTGATTGCTTACATAAATTTGTGTTTTAATTTGACTTAAAACCGCAAGATCTACGATTTACCTCCTTTTCAAACTCTAACCTAACTTCTAACGTAACCTCTAAATTAACCTCCAGCTTAAACTTTAACCTAAGAGAGGAATCATTGGCCTAGTAGTTAGTAAAGCCCTGGGGCATACCTTAAATGCTGTAACCTATCTCTCAGAGCAAGAGTTCCGTTCCGCAGTGTACACAAAAGTTTGAGAAATTTTTACTTTAAACTTATAATTGAACTATTTACCTAACTTGTTACTTAACCCTACCTAATGTCTAACTATTTCACAAGCAAAAAATTATGTATTTTTAAATTTGCGAAAAGCTTATTTAAAGTATTATAAAGAAAGTACAAAAGTTAGAGAGATAGCACGCAACTTAAACTGTTACAGACCGAGGAGCTTGGGGGGTATGGAATACTTCTCAACTCGATAAAATCAATGGTAGAATAATAGTTTGAATTTAAACAAAATTCCTTTGTTTTATGATTAAGGAATATTTAAATTTAAATATTACACGCCAATATTATTCGACTGAGATTTAGAAATTTGGGTTGAGAGGTATAATTCTACTACATAGTTTATATCGGGCTGGGAAATATTTCAGAAAATACCCCAAGATCTTTTTTTGGTAAAAACATCCTTGAAAGCCGCTAAAAATACGGATCTCTGAGTTTACGCAATGATGTGACACATCACAGTGACACTTCTTGAGGACAACTGCGCATTGCAAAAGTTTGCTACAATTATTTTGTACAACTTGGCGTTTCTTCTTCAAAAGAGATTATTTCCTAAATTAATCGAAAATTGAAGTTTATCCATAGTTTAAACGCTTTATTTTTATAAATTTTAAAATTATACAAAATTTTTTCTAGCGTCTATAAAAAACTGTGAAGCCACTTTGCGTGCTATATCCGTCACGTTTTTTTCTCCTTTGGAAAAAAGGATTTTTTACCTAATTTAATATAACGATAATCTCTAAAATATTGCTCAATTTAACCTCTTGTGTAACCTCTGCTTTCTTACAGTTTGCAAAATATAGTACCTAATGAGAGTTTTGCAATATCCGGTTTTATTGTTGTTGTAATGGAAAAAAAATAGACAAATTTGAGCATAAGTTGAAAAGCTTGTACAACTTTATGTAATCTCACGTGAGAATGTTGTCATTAGGGCAAACAAAGTCAATGTAAAACTTTAATAAAGGCAAAATTAAATTATTTTAGGGGAAATATATCAAACGTCGTAAACCAACTGCTGTCTCTACCAAATTAGATAAATTCTTTTTAAAACTAAAACGTCGAACAAGACTTATTTTGGCAACTGAATTTTGTGAGTGTCCATTGTTTTATTTTCAATGTTGCGGTGGAGCTTTTTGCAAATTTGCAGATCTGGAACAATTGCGTCAAGCTAACATTGGCAAACAGCCCAAAAGGACTTATTATTGAAGGTTAAAAAAAAATGATAACTTTTGGAATTGATGTGCTAGAGGACGGGTAACAAAATTGGACAACTTTTAATTAGTTCAGATGTCTTTGGTTTTTAATATTTTCTTGAAACTGAGAAAAGACTAAAATAAAATGCCCAAACGGTTCGGGCATTAGGAAGTCAATACACTAACCATTTTCCAAGATATCGTGTTGCAAACTGACCAACTCTAAAACAGTTGCTTTTTAGTTTCTTTCATTCCATGAAACCTCGTTTATTTTTAAGAGAGCGAATCAGGGCTTTATGGATTAAAACATAAAACTGAATCTGCGAGATGGGCGCTTACACGTTTCAATCCACAATGTTTGTATGTACGAGTTTACATTTTCAATAACATATAATTTGAAAGAAGTTTTTAATATTAAATTTTATTAAAAATACACATAGAAATATTATTACTCTTTCATATAGCAGTTCGAGTCCTTTTATGAAGAGATTTTTCATCAGATGGAAATAATTACTAATGCCACATAACAAGCAATTTATTATAAAAATAATTAAAACGTATAATTAATTAAAATAAAATTTTTTTCAGTTATTTTAATATATTAATATTAACTTATTTAATTAAAACTTATTGAAAGGCTTATCTATTGCCAAGTCTAACTTCAAAATCACAATTTCATATTTGATTACTTTTCGACTTACATGAAAGTTTATTTAGAAATTCATAAATGCCCTGCACTGCGGTTATAGTTAAATGGTTTTCTTTCTGGAACTTTTCAACTTAGTGCATGAAATTTCAGGCAACTGCAATTTAAATCACGAAAGACATAATTTCCTCTTCCTTCTAAACTTCCACTTTTTAATCGATGAAATGTAAAATAGTATAAATTACCCCTGCAGTATGCATGTGATGATTTCTAAGTTTTGACAAGCTTACATTTTAAAATGTAAATGTGATAAAATTCAAATTTTTGAATATTTTAATGTTGGAACATGCACCCGGTTTAAATCACTGTGTATGTCGTCCATTAGGTTATTTTCAACTTACGTTTTCCAAAATTATTAATAATTGAAAATTCAAAAGTTACCGTAGTGAAAATAATCTGTAATTAACTTACTGTAATATTTTCATTTAGGTTAATAAAATTTAAATTCAAATCATATTATAATATTGTACAAACGTGAATTTATATAATAGAAAATGAATTTTATTGAATCACTTTTGCATAATTTTAATATAAAATTTTATTTAATAAAAATTGAAGTACAAAATGTATTTTAGCATTTATATTAACTTTTTTATTGTTATATACTCGTACGTTCAATTCAAATTTTCTATAGGCTTCAGTGGTTGGTGTTTTGTTTTAATTTTCTAATTTAACATAACTTCGATTTCCAATTACAACTTTCACGTAATATGTTCGGATTTATTTTATTATCTAATAAAATTCTAATTAACTTTTTGAATAAATAAATTATTTTATATGAAATGCTTTTTTTCGCACTTTTCCAACAAGTTGCATAATTAAATTTTATATTATTGTTTTTATGTTCATTTGATTTTTACTGCTCAATTTAATTCAGTTTTATGTTTTAGACACAATGAGAAATAACTTCCAACATTTTCAAAACAGAAAAATAATTAACTATCTACATAACTTCCAACAAATTAAATTTATAACACTCACGGTGAAGCATTTTATTGAGATGGCATTTTTATTTTCGTATGTAAACTCCAAAATTCAAACTTTCAAGAACTGTGTTTTAAATAACCAAGCTAGCTAACGCAAATAGTAATAATAATAAGTGCAGGTTATTACACCTATAATAGTTCTGTGTGATTAGTTATAATATATAGTAATCTATAATATTGTTATTATCAAATATTATTATTTGATTAAAAAAAAAACGAAAATGGAAATCCATTAGTAGATATCTAACCAAAAAAAATGTATGCTGTATATTATATGGAATATTGACATGTATTTTTCCGTTCATTTCTCCCAACGGGAGGATTTTTAGGAAAAATTACAAATCTTTTAATTCAATATAAATTGTATACATTATAAAATTTATAAAATTGAAAGCCATGATTGTATTCCACGTCGGCACGCAGCTGTCCGGCTTATCGCACAAATTTGCGGTCCCATCAATAAATTTATAAATATCATTTATTTCTTCTACAAATATTCTGTTCCAGACTCAATTATGTATGACTCAAAATATCGTACCCATATAAACTTTAAAATGGTTTTAATGGTGGCTTCCGTTACTAATCTACACATTGCATATGTTGAAATTCAGTGTTCATTACAATTCAAACTACGATTGTACATTGAAAGTACTCTATTTAATAATTTAAAAATACTATAATAAATTACAAGCAATGGTCATAAAAATATTTATAGTATATTACAGTAACAATTTTAATAGAGGTCTATAAATCCCAAATATTTGAAGAACAATCTAAAGTACCAAGTGTATATCTGAATTATTGAAAAACTTCTTCAGACAATAATTCTTACTAGTTTTATTTATGTTAACTGGCGCCTAAAATAGAGTAATGTTTTCCCACATTAGCTCGAATTAATCTTATAAATCTTTATGGCTTCCATCTATATGGATAAATATATAATTCTCATCTCAACTTATACATAATTCAAATTCAGTTTTTGCAAAAAGAATTTAATTATTCAATACATACACAGTTATAAAAAATTCAACAGTTCGAAACATGACAATTCAAATAAAAAATAAATAAGTAACGAATTAACTTTTTTGGATCTTGATTCTATTGGTCAAACTTATGTAAACAAGTCTGTAAAAAATATTGATCATGGTCTACAGCTTAACTAGCGATTACATCAAACCACCTTTGTGATCATGAATAAACAAAAACATTCTAAAAGCTATAATGTAGGAAATTGTGGTGTTGAAATAAATTGGAAAACATTGATAAAGTCCAAAGAATAGTTTGGAATTTATTTGTACTGTTTTATTGATTTTCAAGCAATATTTAAAAAAAAATATTGTAGGAAGTATACACTAATTTTTCTACTTCAGAATTTCATTTCTCAAAATTTACCTAACTTGTAAAATAAAATTACACTTTTAACACTAGTGCGGTAAATAACTATTTTTCGCATTTTGTCTTTTTATTTTATTAGAAAATATTTTAAGCTGCTTGTTTGAATTTCAAAATTTACATCGCTTTTTTTAAAAAACGTTGGCAGCTTTAAAATGCACAGCGTTTTAATAAAATATAATACAAAAGACGCAAGGGAAATAAAAACAACGCATTATTATAGCCTTGTGATAAATTAAGTTTTAACATGGTGCATTCTATTTTTAGAAATAATTGATTAATTATTAATTTATTTAATTAATGAAGCTGTAGAAATTTAAAGGGAGGTTGACCTTTTCTACGAGGAAGCAGTGTAAGTTTAAATACATTGTTATCAAAAACTACAAGTGTGTTCGCACATTGTAGACCATCCTAGAAAATCAAAAAGGTAAAACTTTTGTGTATTATTGAAGCTTTTTTTAATTAAATACTATTAATAAAAAGATAGATATTACTTTTCTTTTCTTATTGTCGACCTACTTTTTGTACATTTCAGAAATTCAAGACTAATGAATTGAAGTATGTTATAATAATATAAGACAAAATGTAATTTCAAAATTTGTAGTCAAAAGGTTACTGTGGTCCTGTAAGTTTGCAGGGTTTATTAAGATAATTAATCACGGCAGTGGCTTGATGTGATCGCTGGTTTAGTTTATAACTGAAATTTAGGCTTTGAATCGCAGATTGGAAGGATTTTCAAATATGTTTTCTTTAGAAAAATATCGAATTTCTTTTAAATTCGGGTTTTGAGTTTCACATTGTTCAATTACCTTTGAATTGTCCTTATTGAAAAAATATACATACAAGGATACAAGCAATAAATTCAAAACCTTATTGAAAACTTGAATGTAGTATACATATAATATCCATATACACACAATACACACACACACACATGATATTGAGCTGTAAAGTTTGGTGCGGTTTCCTGTGAGGATTTGGAGGGGAAGTAAAGCAGTGAAAATGCTTTACTGAAAGTTATTTTGCAATATAGAAAATTAATAAGGTATAAACTTTATAGAAATTGGAAGTTATCAAGTTTTACCCAGAATTTAAAGCAAAAGCGTACATTCAAAATTGAAAAACTAATTCATAATCAAACAGACCTCATAGTACCCTTAAAACCCTTGCAATTCTAATTATCTAGATTCTCAATTCAGCACGAAATTATAGTATAGTCGGTTTTGATTAATTGATGTGCTATAAACGATTGAGCTCTATTAATTAATTAGATATAAAACTAGAGCGAGGAGTTTTATTTCTGCCATTAAAAATTAAGAAGATTTCGTTGGTAGATTTGATACCTGAGTGAAATCTTGGATAATTTTATTATTCATGGCAATATTTTCCAAAAAGAAAAAGTTTTTAGCTGTATTACTTATAGCAGGAACATGAAAAAATTTAAAGGGTAAGGATTAAAGTAGGCGAGAGTAAGGAAAACTTTAAACTAAACTTTCGATGATCATTTCTTCCCGATTGTGCGATTTTTCTTTGAAAAAGGTATTTTTATTGATTTCAATTCATTCAAACTTTCAGTACGAGTTGCTGTAACCAAGACATGTAATTTTTGCACCACAAAAAAACTATTCGCAGTGACGATTTGTCAGAATTGGCAATGCCTAATTTGGCCTAGTTTAACTAATAATTCGACCGTCGGCTGACCAAATAATTCAATAATACGGTTTTCGTTACCTCAATTCTGGAAATTTCAAGATTTGAACCATGTAATTTACGAAAACTAGCCACTTGAATTATCGCACACCGTAAAGCTTTAAATCCTACTTCAAAATCTTTCCGAATATTTTGCGCTTTCACTATTTTTTTTTTATTGAAGCCTACATAATTTAAAAAAATCACTGTTAAAATTGGGCACTGGGGCTTTTGTGTCCTGCGTGTTTTTTTACCCAATTTGTAAGTATGGTTTCCACTCGTGTGGATTTGATAGAACTTTTAACAACAATAGCAATAATGAGAAAGAACGGCAGTGCTCTTGAATGTCATTCAATCCAATAATAGAATTTGATACTGGCAACGATGTACCTGTGTCATGTGTCACCATTTGATTCGTCTAAACTGTAAAAAAAAATTTGCCCATGTATTTGAGTCAAAAAATCTTGTTTTAATAGCTTGCTTTTAAAATTTTTTGTTCACAATTATACAACACAATAATTAATATTATAAAGATAATCATAATTTAGTACGTTAAAAATTTTCCAATAAAACTGTGGATTTTTACCATAGTTTTTTTACCAAACCCACATGGTGGGTCCTTTTGTTTAAAAACTGTTAAAAAGTGAAGCTGTAATGCCTAAAATCAAAACAAAATTACATTTATTTTCATTTGTTTCAGAAAAACTTTCCTGAAGACACCTGAAGTTGAAAATTTCGGAACTAGAATGGCAGGCATTTGTTTTTAAGTTCAATTCGGCTACAATTAACGAAATACAATTTAATATGCCTTCTAAAACACATTGCTTCACCAATTTGCGTCGAGCGCACGTACCGTCGACAGAATGAGCAAAGCAGACTTTTATGTGAAAAATCGAAATTAAATCGATTAGGAATTTCCGAAATTAAAGAAAAAAATTTATTGTATTGTAATACTTGCGCCTTTTTACAACTTTAAAATTATTTAAATCAAAATATAAAATTATTATCAATTTTCCAAAAATAATTTACACGTCAATAGATATTATATCATATTATGTAAACATATTTTCTTCGGCTTTTGGGTTTGGTCTACTTGTAAGAAGAAGTCTTACCCACTGCAACCCAAAATACCCAATATTTTGGTTTTTATTAGTGTGTAGCCCTTAATCTTCGTACAAACTGGCTCAGAAGTATAGCAGAAGCGAAGGAGTTTTTATAAATAACATGAACAGCGTCAAAATAAATTAAAATTAAATCAAAGAACAGTGTGGCCTTCAGGCCGCACACTCTTATTAATACAATATTTTTATTGAATTCTACTATATCTTTTTCTATTCAATCAAATAATTTAAAAAATATTGCAATCAAACATTTTTCGACTGAAAACATAAGTTTTCCGAAATTAGTTTTACCAAAATATAGTTCTTTGGAGAAAAGACTTCTTTCATTTATTTAACTCAAAATATAATAAAATAAAGAAAATAAGAATACGAAAACATAATGCTAAATTAAACGGAGAAGAACGGAAACGATAAGAAACTAAAAAGAAAACAATGAGGGCAAGAAAAGCATCAAAGATAAATTAAACGTAAGGCAAAAGATAAAAAATGAATAAATTGATAATTGAAATAACAGGGAAAAAAAGTTGTGAAACAATTTAGATGAAATCTACGAAATAAATTAGAATATATTCAAGAAATGCAACGAATTATTATTAATCAAAATTATCTATCTTAATTTTAATTATCAAAAACAATAGATTTATATTTAGCAACTGTGGATGAACCGTTCCGGCGATGAAAGTGATTCGGATGGAAAACATTTCAATTCGAAATTATTCAGTATCTCCTGAAAAAATTTGCTTTAATTTTGAAATTTATATTAACCGCTTCTTTGTTCATTATCGACCAAACCACTTTTACCCTGTTGTTCAACGACGATAGCAACTAAAAATTACAATTTTTCTTCGCTCTTAGTCAGCTACTGAACGCGAACTAAATGGAACATTAAATAAAAAAGCAAAGAGCAAATTTATACAGAAGAAGAAATATAAAGAAAATAAATATAAATATTTTGGAATCTATTAAATATATCAATGGGAAAAATTACAGCAATAAAAAATTGTGAACTACTAAAAGCTGACATTAATATAGCTCAGAGCTTTGAAAGCAATAGCGGTTGACAGAGATGGCAAGTAAGCATCTGGAAATTAATTTGTAATTCCGTTTAATTTACAGAAATTATTTACCTACCTACGTTAATGGAGAGTTTTACAGCTTTGACATGTATACATGACGGAATAAGCTACAAATTGATAATCTTAATCATATTTTTTGATATTAGTCAAATTGGCAATTGATGATTTATCTAATTTTAAAATTTTGCAAATGTGAATGGAAGATGCAAAGTATTAAAATTTTCCAATAGTTAGTATTGGTGAATAGAATTTTCCGATAGCAAAACGTGGGAGTTTACAAAAACCAAAAAGTTGGTTTACAATTTCAATAAGCCATCACCGGTGATAATGACTGATGGTGATGATGATGCATATTCGAATTTGATTTTAGCATGACTTAACGCTTCCGTGATAAAATATACCCATTATACCTAGCATTAATCTAGTAAATGTCATCCGAATAACTTTTTATGCAACTTTTAAACATGTTGGAAGCTTCTTCGTGATGTAATTAATTTTAATTATCCTCTTTTCTAGTTTAAAATTAAACATGCCCAATCTATACTCTTAGATTACGATGCGAACGTGCCTGATAATAATTTTGTTTTATTCAAACACGACGCCGATTAATCAAGATTTTCAACAATTTAATTATCATTCGAAAGATATTGTTGACATCTTAAAGGACTGTCGTCCGTTTTAGCGAGTTTCTTATAAACTATTTGAAAAGCTTATCTAAACGCTTAAGGATTAAGGTCGACATTTAAATAAAATAAAAAGTTATATTTCGAAAACGTTCAGAATTTATTGAATTTTTTTTTTCAAAAATATAAGTTCAAACATTTTCAAGCATGCAAACAATGTGTAAACATAAACAGGTTAATTGCTTACCTCTGGAAGTTCATCTGGAACTTTTCCCATCCATGTTAATGACAAAATCGAGCAATCACTTTTAGCGTTCACTGTTCTTTCGAAGTGCAGATGCATTTCTTACGTTGTAGTGTTATTTTTCTTCAAGATCGTTCACATGTTTGGTATTTTAAACATTTTTTTCCCTTCAATTGGCTTTGGTAATTTTTCGCTATCCCGCCAAGAATAACCGGTCAAATTTCGACATTTTCGTCGAGCCCTTAATTAATTTCGAGGGCAATTTAAATTTTTAATTACGTTTGTTTCATGAAATTTATATAAACATGGAAATGCGCTGAAATACGTCCGTATCTGAGGAAACCGCGACATATATTGATTTTGATTTTCAGATAAAATTCAGGAGGAAAAGCTGGCGCTTTACGGTGGCGCAGTCCTGGAAATTCGGAAAGCGCAAGTCAGCTTTTCGTATAAAAACGTGAAAATGGTAAAATTTTAAATTTGATTTTTGAGTAGGAATTTTTACACAAATAATATACATTGCGATAAAATTTATTTATTATAAATTTTCCATCAATTTGAAATAATTATTTCAGATATCTAACCGTCGAAAATTGTTATTTTCCCAAAGGAATATTTTCTAATCCTCTATAATGGAACTAAGTGCTTGTCAATCTCGTACAAACTTTGTATTGCATAATTTCGAAAATTAAGAACATACAATATGGTGTTTTTCGATTGGATTATACCAATTAATATGGTAAAAGCAAGTAACGATCGTATTTTTCAAGAATAATTTTTATAAAACTTTAATATAATTATTGCGACTTTGTGTTTCGGAGTGGTCTTTTAGACTTGTTACTGAAGAAGGTAAACTATAAAGTATAGATAGTTTAAGAGGAGTTTAAATATTTAAGACGTTTTTTCTGTTTGGAAGTCTCTCGGGAAGTTTATGAGCCTTATGCACTATTTCCAGCACATTACCTTTTATTCTGTCTTTACTCTTTAGGGTTTATATATCCAATTGCCTTGACACTACCGACACTACTATGCCGAACTCATTAATAATTTTCTTCTAAAATTTTACATCAATAGTTTCAAATATTATCATTTGCCATGGGCTCAGAACCACCGAAAATGTTTGGAGAAGGGTGCTCTTTCAAAATTATCTAGATGGTATGCCATTATATTTCATCCGAGAGTTTTAAAATTACTTTGTATTTAATTTTATTATATATTGACGTGTTTTATTTTAGCCAAGATCCGCGCTGTGCAAATAGCTAAAAGAAATTTAATTTAGAAAATTATTGCTATAGTAAAATTTTTGTTAGCACGCCAATAAATGATTTATGGATGAAATCAAAATTTAATACACTTCGCTTCATGGGTAAATTGTAGATAAAACAAATATATAATAACAAATTGAATAAAATGTTTGCTGTACACATTTTTTGCAGCTATTTAATATTTTTAATTGGATCACTTTTAATTGGAACGAAAAAAATTTATACTGAATTGATTACGAAAAATTAATGATGTAATAAGAAAACTGAAAGGAACGCACGTGCAACTAATGAGTGGATTAATATATGTACTTTAAATTAAAAATTTTTATTTTGAAAAAATTCAAAAACTCTCTTTGAAGAATTTCTACCTTCAAATGGCTATAACATCAAAACTAATACTTTTATAAAGTTAGTGAAATTATCTACTAGTTAGAAGATTTTTCTCTGCAATATTTAACTTATTTTTAAATCATTTTTTGTTAGTGCATGTCACCGAAATACATTAGTCACACAAACATTAATGTTTCCAAAAGTTAAAAACTGGCATAAATACATTATATTATGTTCACTTCGTAGAGCTTAATAATTCACGCTACTGGTTGTGAAATGCCCTTCATCAACGGATGTCTGCACTACCTGTTAACAAAAGGCAACATAATAAGTGTAGATGATGCGGTAGTAGATCTAATTATCAAGCTACTGTTCCAAATAATTCAAATAACTAAGTTACCTCACTAATATGATAAGCTATCAGATTGTCGTTTGCGGTAAATACTATAATTGTTTCCGATAACAAGAAAGTTTCAAAAATTCAATTGACTTTACTATTACGATTTTACTTTTACTGCCGGTTACGAGCATAATTATACTAGTACTTTAGCGCCGGTGGAGCTAAAAGTAGGTACTACTCGTTGCTGGCACAAAGAAAAACAATTGCAATAAAGCTAATTTTTTTTGCGTTCCCAAAAAATACTAGTGCATTTTTAAACATTTTAAACAGTTTCAAATGAGTCACAAAAGGTTCATTCCTTTGAATTTAACAGGTACTATATGAATGCTTGCTTAAAATCTCTGAAGTTTAATTTATAATATTTTACTGCTGTGTGATGGGCAGCACTAAAATCTGTTTGCTTTAAAACAATAATTATTATTACGTTCACAAGTTGAACAATTTGATATAAAGTGAACATTTTATTTTTATTTTTTCAGAAATATAATAATAATGTATATTTCCAAAAGTTTATCATTATTTTATTGAATGTCCATGAAATATTATATTAAAACAACACTAAAATTGAATATTAAAAATCATATTTTGTAAGTAACAACAATTCATATTGCTCTCCATGCATATGGAAGAAATTCCATATGGAATTCCTTGGAAATCACTGGAACTCTTTAGAATTACCTAAAAATCTCGGGAATTCTTTGGAAATAATTAGAATTCCTTGGAATTCCTTGAAAATCACTGGAATTTCTTTGGAAAACAACAAAAATTTGCGGTAAAAATATTTAATAGTATAAATAAGTAAAAATATTAGTAATTTTTAAAAATCAATAAGTTTTGTTTTTTAACTGACCGGTACAAAATTGTAGCGACAAACTGGCATTTCGAATCTCTCAATTTTAAACATGAAAATAAAACTAATTGTTGAAATTTCGAATTGGACTTTTACAATCTGGCTATCGCTGTATGCAATGGTTATAAAACTATTTTGTGTTGGCTTTGTTTATTTCTGTTTATTATAGTTAAATCTGCACATTTTACGAAAATAGTTTCATTTAGAAAATACCAAAATTAAGGAATTCAAAACCTTCGAGTAAAACGTTATATTCTAATTGTTAAAAGTAAAGTTTAAAGTTTGAGCAGAATGTTTTTTAGTATAGAAATGTAAAATATTAGTAAATTTTTAATCTGCTAAATTAAAATTGAATTACTAAATAATTGAAAACATAATATGCAACGTAAGATGTGTATGTAAAAAATGTTAGTTTTAGTTCAGCGGTAAATACAGGGCGGCCACCAGTTAATAATAAAATTTATGAGAACTTAAGGGTGGAATCTCACCGATAAAGATAGATATAATATTTCAATGCAATAGAAAGAGACAGAAATTTTACAATTTTTCGATTCTAACAAAAAATATTGTATATTTAGGAATAACTAAAGTAGATAATAATACATAAAATATAAATAAAAATAAGTCTTTCGATAAAACTAATTTTTTATCGAGAAATTGTGAAATATTTCGATTTTTCACCCCCCCCCCCCTCTTAACGCAAATATTTTGCTAAATACCCACTTTTTATGGTGGATAATCCATATCCGCAATATGGTTAATTTTATTAGAGTTAACAGCTCTGATTTTTTATGGCGTTAACGAAGTCACTGGCAAAAGCTAGTTTAACCTTTGTAAAGTACAAGGTGGGCCAATTTCGATAGTTCTTATGGGAAACTCGGTAACAATAAGAGATATGAAAAAATGGATGGCGCATCCTCGATCTCTTTTTTCGAGAAAACCTCAATGGCGAAAACCAGAATTCGCTATCTTTTTCTGTTTTCGAGTTATAGCCAAAAGTTTGAATTTTCGACTTTTCGATAAATGTCGATATCTCGGTTGTTTCTCAAGTAATCAAAGTAATTTTATCCTCTTTTCAACGATATTATAACATGATATATAACAACAACAAAAATATTATAATATATTATAGAAGACCGAAAATTTAAATATAATAATAACATTTTTAGTAAAAAACAATCAAAATTTTAAATTCTAACAAAAATTAAACTAAAGATCACACCGTAGTCTATTGTTTTTAATACATAATTTGCTTAAAACAAAACACTACACAATTAAACCATTAGGTATATTGACATTTAAACCATTTACACCAATTGTTTTTCAGTAAACGAATATTTGCTTAGGTGCTGTCTATAATTTATACTATAATTTATAATATTTTAATTTTTTTTTAAAAACAATTGGTGTAAATGTTTTAAATTTCAATAATGGTTTGGTAGTGTTTTGTTTTAACCAAATTAAGTATTAAAAACAATAGACTGCGGTTTGATGTTTTCTTTGATATTTTATGAAAAAAAATTTAATACTAAACGATGACGGTAAAATCCCCTTGAAACTTCACCATCTAAGTACCAACAATCGAAGAAACGGCTATCAAGTTTTAAAAAATGTTGGAAGATACATTGATTCACAATAAAAAACTAAAGAAATAAGAGCTACTACAGAGAACGTATTAAAAATTTACGATAAAAGTGTTTAAAGTTGAATAAAGAAAAACGAGGCAAAAAAATAAGCCAAGAGAAAGAAGAAGATCTGGATAAAGAATCTAGATATAATACCAGATTTTCAAAAATAATGAGCCAATTTACGTATATACTTAAACAACTGCATTGAGTAGTTGTTCAGAGTTTTTTAAATAAATTAAAAAAACTGCGGAAAACTTTAAAAAAGACTAACTGTGAAATGAGGAGGTGGTGAACTGAAGCTAAAGCAAAGAGTCCACTAGTATTTTATGAATATAAAGCTTTATCACACTGTCTAAAAAAAATGCTCATAAAATTAAAAATGTTTACTTACACAATTTGTATTGAGTGAATTTTTATTATGTATTGATAAAAACCGGGACTATCCATAACTTCCTTCAATTTCTCGAGACCACCCAAACTTTCTTACACTTTCCGGGACTACCCCGAACTTCACCAGATTACCTGGGTGATTTATCTTGAAATACAAAATTTGAGACCTTCAGAAAACAGAAAAAGAAGTGTTGTATGAATGAAATATTTTAAAATTCGAAGGGGGAGGTTTAGATATAAATAAATATTTTAAAAAGACAGGATTGGTAAAAATGCGTGGAAAATCATCGAGATTTTAAAAAAAGCTCTGATATGCATCTTTGGATGTGTGGATTTATTACTTAAATGCAAAATCAGTGTTTCTTATCTGCTTTGAACAACGAATTGACTAAAAGATTCTAAATGAAATAAATAGCCCACGCTTTTAGTCAATGTTATGTTTTCAAGAAACTACTTTTAAGAGCACCGATTTCACATTTAAGTTATAGCCCACTGCTTCAAGTCATCTTTAAGTTTTTAAGTGAAAGTTTAGAATTATAATTTCAAACATATTTTGTACTTTTTCATTTATTAATTCTTCTTCTTTTTAGTCGTACCAAAATCCACACATAAATATTTATTTTTAAAAGTTTAATTACCGCATTCCTTGTTTTTTCGATGCAACCCAGCGGCGTAATTTTTGTTTGTTTTTTTTTTGGAAATTTAAAACATAACTATAAAAAATAAAATTATTACTATATTAACAGGTCGCACTAGTAGAATTTGTGTTTTAAATTTTGACTCTCTAGGATGCGGGCAAGTTGGTTAAAATAAAATCCAAAATAATCTACACACACCGTTCATGTTGACTTAGAATCATGGTAGAATAAAAATATTTTATAAAATACTAAGACAAATTTAAACGGACACATTTAAACACAAAAATAACATTTAGAAAAAGAAATATCTTACTATAAATCTAATAATTAAAATAATATACCCTTCCCTATCTGCGAGATGTACTTATACTGGATATACCTACTACGGTAGATTCATTAAATATCTACTGATGCTCTGAATATAGGCAGACGTATCTGTCTGATATTTAATTTAATTTTTGTTAGAAATAACATAGAAAATATCCACACTTTTACAAAAATAAATTCAAATTTTTCGTTTTGTTGTGTCCAACATTGCAATTTTTTTAGATCAACCAAATTGATTTTCCCAAATGGTCGCGAGTCGATTTTTGTTGGGTCATGGCAAGATCTTGAATGTATTTCTAACATTTAAAAAAATAAAAAAATTTACCTAAAGAAAACTTTTCTTTTTTGCTCGTCAGCTCTAGTTCCTAAGTTGTAATGATTGGGAAAACTTGATCTACACCTCCGACCGCACACAAGGAAAAACATTGTTCATGAAGACGCGTAGCTCCTACAATTACAAATATTTTTAATAAGTAACCAAAAATTAGGAAAATTGCATTTGAAATTTTTCTGTTTAGTGAAAAGTATTATAAAAATAAAATAATGTACTTTGCAAGCTATTTTAATCAGTCGTAATGATTTAAAGATATTGATTAACAGGAGATATAATTTTCAATAAATGACTTATTAATATAAATGTCTTTCGAGATCAAGATTGTTTTAATTGGCAGCAATTAATATTCGACTAAACACTGAAAACTTGCTATGGAAATTTATTTAAAACAAGTAAAACAATAAAAAAAGGTAGTGTAATTCAAAACGTCCACTTAAGGACTATCGCTATCATAATTATTAGGATTAAAATCTGGATCATCCTCATCATCGTCTAATTCTAAATCATCTAAATCTTGGAACAGTGACTCATTAACTTTAACTTCATCTCCTGAAATTAAAAAAAAAATGTAAAATGAAATATACTACATATTTAAAAAACGTACCAGTTAAGAATTTCAAATCGGATTCGTTTAATGTATTATCGGTCATGAACAATTCACGTCCAGTTAACTTCTTTCCTTCCCTTTCGACAGTTTCTCTCTTTTTCTTGATACCTAAATCGTCTTCAAATTTAGCTCTCCAAGTCAAAAACGATTCAACCGTAACTCGGGTACCTTCAAATTTTTTCTAAAACACCCAATTTAGTTTTAAGATATTATAATGTGATCGGTAGTTACTCTTTCTAATTCTTCAAGTTCTCTTTCTTTTCTTGTTTTCTCTTCTTCCTGAAACTTCTTAATATCATCCCACTTTAGATTTAACCATTCCTGTGCAACCGATACCAGTGTAAAAACCATAACCATACCTAAATTTTCATTAGCTTGCTCTTTCAAATATAGCAAAAGTTCTTTTTGATTGCATTCATTAATGTTGATTGCTTCTTCAATTTCTACATTAGGTTCTTCGTCAGGATATTTAGCACCATAAGTAAATACTAAATTGCATGTTATACCGCCTTCAATTTCTGCATCATCATATTGTTCTGATTTTATTGGTATACTAAATTTATGATATGGTTCGGTAGAAATTACTGAAAGAATTCAATTACTATTTATAGAGGAACTACCAAAATTTACAACTTTACTTGTAACGTCACCGTAATAAATCGATTCCAGAGCTTCGATTTCGTTGTTTTGCTCTTCTTTGTAATCCATTTCAAATAAAATTATATCTTAATGTTGTTAAGCATGCCACTGACACTAAAATTACGATTTGAGAATTTACGATTTGTGAGGTTATTCACAAATATGATTATGTCAAATTTAAATTAAATGTCTCGTTGGTGCTAATAATTCGCATTAGGTCTAATAATCATATTTTCGTCATAGTGCTTGATATACAGGATGGTGTCGCAATTGAAATACAATAAATTTCCTTTTGTTATGTTTAATCGATACAAAATTATTGAATTGGTTTATTTTTAGCAGAAATATATTCCATTATCGATACAAATATCTAGATAAAAGGTTAATAATCTGAACACAATAAATTAATTAGTCATTGTTGAAATAATTATTATTTCAACATAATATACAGTTTATATTATTTTTATAAATTATGCGACATTGGATATTTAAATTTGTGCGCAATTCGAAAATAATTTCTGCCCCACATTGTCTATGTATTTGTTTTGAATTTTCAGTTATCTGAAAGTTCCCGATATATAATAATATACAATAATCTATAACAATGTATCACGAGAACAACATATTTGTAAACTATACAACAATAATATGTTGAATAAATATATCTATAAGTAATTGTTGTACTCCAAATGCATCAAAACGGATTCGCTCACATAAAACACTGCACTTAAAATTGAAGTAAGGCCACTAATTAGTCTGAAAGTGGTATTAAATTGAGAATCACTAATTAAAATTAATTCACTATTTTCCAAAGTATCAATAAAGTTCTGAATTTTCCACCACGACGAAAGTATTATTACCGATAATGCTAGTAACAGCACACTGATGATGGAATTAATTATTTTCTAAAATAAAAATATTTTATTTAATTAATTATGTAAATACTTAATCTAAAAGAAAACTCACCATCTTTTTCGCTGTTTTGTAGAAATTCAAAGAAAAAACTAAACAAACAATAGGATAAAGTGTGATTGCACCTAGTAATGCATTTATTGCCAAATCTGCTGCAATATTTAGGCTGAATTTGGCACCCAAAGAGAAGAAACTTGTTGTTAACATTGTAAGACACTGAAAAAAAGTACATAAGTTCTAAGTAAATAATTCTATAATAAATTTCACAACTTACGACTTTAATCCAATTTAATAGTTCATATTTTTTGTTCGATGCTTCATGTATTCTCGAATATGCGTTTTCTGGATCAGGCAAAATAAAAATTTGACTTTGTGTATTATTAATAATTGGAGTAGCCATGTTTATTGTGGCAAAAGGCATTTTCAGCTTGGTTTACACTACTAAATAATCGGTGTTTGCAATATCATAAAAATATATTTTATCTTATCTTATAATATTGCACGAGCATTCATGTCAGACCTTGATAAAATCACCTTTATTAATTTATCATCAATTTTTTCAATTTAAAATTATTTTGTTAACTTGCATTTTATTGAATGTAATTCAGTTTTATCCTTATTTTGGCGTTAAAATATTATATTAATTTTCTAAAATTAAAATTGAATTTTATAATATCCGAAAAATAACCAGCCCTTCTTGTGCCTTCTGCAAAAGTTTATTTTTAGATTCGTTATCTTTTTGCAATAAACAATAATAATCATAAAAATAAAAATTGTACTATTATAATGGATATTTATTTATTGTATGTAAATTTTAAGTGTCTAATATTATTAAAAATTAACTTGGTGCACGTGCCAACATGTTTTGATACACAAGACAAAGAAAACGACTGTTTTCAAGATAATTGAAAATGTTACATGTTGTTAAAATCTATCAAAAAATTTTCTTCCAAACTTCTAATTACATCAATCGTAAAATGAACATTCGGCGGTTAGGTTAAATGCACGTTGGTAGGATTCATGATCGTTTGGAACAGTGATTTGTTTAATTTTATTTTTTTAACGGATAAAACCGTTGAATAAGATCGAAATTATGTAATTTGCCAAGGCTTTTTTTGAATTTAACAAATTTTTTCTTAAGTCACCGATTTTTAAAGCGTCTGGTTTTTGTTTACCAGATAAAAACAAAACGAGTTTAAGGTAAACTTGTTTAATTACCTTAGTAAAAAAAAACAGTTTTAGTAACCTTTCATATATTCACCTCCCATATCTTAAGCTTTAGAGACAGCCCAAGGGAGGGGGGGAGAACAAGAGACCTCCCTACTAATATTTGTAGAAATAAGCAAAAGTTGATAAATCCACCAAGGAGAAACTTGTATTATTTTTTGTATACTGAAATTTGTATACAGAGGTGGGAAAATAAAAAAATACACTACAAATTAAATCTAAGCAGTTGAAAAAGTTTTGCTTCGGTCCGTCTCTGTTAGGCTTTCAAACTGCTAGATGTTGTCCTAATCCGACTAAGTAAGTAAAGAGAAAGAGCAAAAGCCAGACGGTCATTTTGGCTAGCTACTTTAGATATTGACTTTGAAGATATTATACTATTCAACATCGTAGTAAGCAAATACATGCAGTGTTTGGGTGATAACATTCGGTAAATCGCGCAAATATTAGGAAAATTTTGTGTAATCTCTCAAGCAGTTCTCCTTTTGGGGCCCATCTGGCGAATCGTTTCTCTATTTTTATACAGCAATATAATATATTACACATCACATGGCCTCATAATTTAAAAGCATTTTTAGTTGATATTACTAGCAGATCTCTTCAAAGAGATTTTGGAATGTTCCAATTACATACCCTAAGCTTTTCAGATGACCAAGCAGTTTTGGAACAGGACTCATATGACATGGAGGTCATGCTAAAAAGGCTATATACAGCATAATAGTAGAAAATGGGAATTGGAGGTCAGCTTGGGAAAAACAGAATATCTTGTGATGAGCTCGGATGCTAGATTTTTGGTTTTTGTGGGTGATGGGACTCGGATACGACAAGTGGATGAATTTAAATATTTGATCGCGATAGTGGATAAATACGGTGTAGGAAAATAAAAATGGATCAAAGAATATTGAAAACACGCAAAGTGCTGGGATCATTTATTTCGGTCATGACAAGAACATCTCTAAAGCTACTAAAGAGAGAATTGGTAGAACTATGGTAGAGTCCGTTCTAACATACGGAAGTGAAGTATTTCTATGGAAGCCGCCAGGAAAGAATAAGAGAGAACGTCCGCGAAAGTCGTGGAATGAGGGAATGCGAAAAGCAATGAAGGATATAATCTGGAACCATAAAAGTGCAAATATAACAAGGAAAAAAAATTCCCTGTTAAAGACATAGAGAAACATACAACACAAGAAGAAATACCAGTAGATCTTAGCAATCTAAGGTCAGATGATGATCTGGGTGAGTAAAATACTGCCAGAATTGGAATTCATGCAGAATTAGAAGGGAATGAACTATTACTGCTTTCCATCATGGATAGGAATGGAGCATACTAGCTGTTTTCGAGAAATTGTAATGTCACGTCTTGAAACGAAAGAACATATTACATAATTATTATACAAAATTCAAATATTGCAAAAAACAGAATAAATTATTATTGGTTTATTATATTAAAAATTATAAAAAAGAGAAAAACAATAAAATTGATTTATTAAACAAGTAAATACATCTATGAGTGCAATAAACCCTTTTTCAAAAATTTCTTGATAGCGAAAACAAGCACTTTAAACTATAAAGTACATTGCTCTGTAGATTTTAATGTTTTCGATAATATGTAACTCATTTAACATGTGAGTTTTGAAAACATAATATATTTTTGTCCCCCATTTAAAAATTATATTTGAGAAGGATATGAGGATAATATTGACACCATGTACTTTGGTGGTATTAGCAATACCTAACTAAATAGTTAATAATTAAGATGCCAAAGGTACGGAGGTCAGAGAAAGCTAAAAACAGTATGGCAGAGGTCATTTGGTCATCGTCTGGTCCCGCATGGACGAGATCTTTCAGAGAAGCGATTAAGGTGTGTATGGAGAGACTCCAACTCAAAGAACTTAACTATCACCTAACTCCGACTTCTCTTTTTAATGAGATACGTAAAACATATATTATGCAACTATTGCAAAATTAGTACTAGAAAAATTGGAAGGACATTCTCAAGGATTCCCAAAAAATCCCTGTACATTTTGATAAACGCATAATAGGTACCTACTCAAAATCTATAGATGAATTGGATTAAAAAAACTCGTGCTACTACTTGGTGATAACATATCACTCGACTGAACATCTCGTGATGAACTATCGTCGCACTTCCCCTTTTTTACGCCCTTGTCGTCTAATGTACTATTAGCAGCTCAGTACTTGCACAAGCTGAGAAATGAAACTTGAGTTTTCCTGTTAACATATATTTAACAATGGCCACTTGAAATGAGTTTCCTCAAAACAAAAAATATTATTCCGTTTGTTAGTTGATCTAAACACAATAGAAATCTGAACTAGAGCTGGTGAACTTATCAGTACCTTAAAAAATAATGTAAACATTACGCCGCATAAATTTTTTTATTTATGTGTGCGTATAATATTTTACAACCTTATCTACGACCGTTTGTGACACAGTTTTATAATAATGAAAAATTGATTGTGAGATAAGATAACCGCCAACCATCTTCATTTGAATTAATTAACTTGTGATAAATTCTAACAAAATTTGCATAACTAATATAATTATTCTACCCTCCTTATGTTGTTTGAATTTAAGTTTATAAAATTATTAAAGTAAAAAAAAACATGAAAAAATGATTAAATTTTTCAAAATTATTTTTTAATGTATACACTGAGAAAAATGCCTGCTAAAATTTACTCAATGTCGGTACGACGTAGGACAAAAATACTATTATTGAAATTAAGTCGCAATATAGTATATTGCGCAATATAATATAGTATTTGCGACGTAACATACAATTACGTAAGTCATAATATTGACATTCATTTTGATAAATATATTTTTCAGTCCAGAAAATTAATTTTATTGTGCAGATATTTTCAAAATGGGGGGGGGGGGGGGGTCTTACACTCATCTGATGAGCTTCACAGCATTTCATTTCCTGATGCTAAATTTATCCAAAAAAAATTGAAAGCTGTTCGAAAGCTATTTGATCGGAAAATATTTCAATTTAATTAAAAATTGTATATAGCGGCAGTTTGGAATATTAATTAAATAGATAGTAAATTTGTTATTCATAGACAATGGATTTATTAATAACAATGCTTTTTGTAATTTACAATAAATTAAAAATAATCACATAATTTACAAATTATAATATGAACATCAAACTATCCAGTAATGTCCCGATTTTCGTCCAATAGTTGTTCCGATAATTGGCTGCTCTAACTCCCAAATTCAAAATGTTGTTTCAGTTTTGACTCCTATATTGTCCAGGAAATGTAACGCGTGTGTTTTCAATATTTTCCAATCTATTTGACAAACCTATGTAAAAATTAAATAATATAAACATTGCGTCTTGTTATAAATTTAGGATTATATTATTATTGTTTATTTAAAAAATAAATGCTTACCGATTTAATTTTCAATTTTCAAACTTTGAATAGAAGCACTTTTTTAATATATCGATATTGTACAAATAGAAAAAATTGCGTCGAATTATTTGTAAAGTGTATATGCAAATTATTATTTGCATTTTACAAATAAAAAATAAATCTACGCTTTCAGTTGAAATAAATGGAGTAGCCATCACTAAAGCTTGTAATACCAAAATAATAAATTCGATTCAAAATGTGTTATTATATATACCACCGAATTAATACCTCGTGTTTTATGACAAAATACTTAGGAGATATTAAATTTTCTGATTCATTTATTTTCCTATCTTCAAGTACTCTCGTCCACTCAGAGACTTACTTTGATAAGGAGAGGGTATTTACTATTGGACGATTTTATGAAATTATTTTAAGCTTCTATCAACAAATAATAATAATTTGATTATCTCATAAAATTTTGTAGACTCTGTGTCTCTGATTAGATATTTATTTACATTTAATGACGATTATTTTGTTGTTTTGAAATATATAAAATTATGGTTGATGAATAAGACTCTGTGATCTACAAGGTGGATGCGAAGATCACAATTTTCCTGTTTTTGTGTGAAGCAGTAGAGATCGGAGGAAAAAAAATTCTTAGAACAATTGGATATAACCTAAGGATCAGAAGCTAGATATCTATATCGAAGAAGAAATACTGGACAAATTTTACGAAGGATATAGAGATTATTAATATGGTAGTCATTGCATCTGCAGCAAAACGGGAAAAAAACCTATGAATGAGTTTATCCAAACATGCACAATATCTAAAGAACAATGGATTAGTTACTTCCAAAGCTATAATGAAATTCTTGATAATGAAATGGAGATCGAGGAAAATGAAGACCAGATGGATATTAGATGGAATGACTTGCTAAGTCCAATCCCCAAATTTAAAAATAGAATACCTTCAGGCACTGACAATCATTTAAATTGATATTAGAGAAGATGGTAGCTTAAGCCCTGCTCTGTTCAGCATAATTATACGAACGAAATAGTTAAAGATGTTAAAATCAGACGGAAATGTCTTCCAATCCGAGAATAAAGAGCCGTCAGCAGAAGAACTCCATATGAAAATCTCCACCCAGAAGACCCATTGCATGGTGATCTCTAAAAATCTAACACGGTACAAACAGGAAGTTGACAGAACAATCATCTTCCTTGAAGATGAGATTTTCAAGAAATATAATATTTTTACCTTCAAGCTACTTGAATAATATGTTTTTCAAGTAGGCAAATATCAATTTGATTTTCCATTCGATTAGTTTCCTTTTTATCGTGTAGATAATAAGATTATCTTAAAAATCTGTATTGCCCTATAAATCCAAAACGAAGCAACTTTTCAAAATGATTAGAGCCTTCAATGTTTGCCGTCTGCTTAAGATGCATCCAGCTTCCTTGTATATAATTATTAAAGAAATATTTACGTCATCTTATCTTATATATTTGTTCATGATATACTGTTAATATTAACTTATCTTTCGCGATATGTACCTACCTGTTTTTAATTATTGTCAAAGGTTTACTAATTCAATGTTTGCTGTTTGTTTATAATTATTACTTTATTGACGTTACATCATTCATTACAGTGAAAAAGGGACAATATCATGCGATAAGTATATTATATTTTCTCATTGATAATAGTAAGCACAAATTGACGTTAATTTAATTTACCATGATTAATTAATCTATCATAGATTCACTAATTGATTAAAATTACCTACGCTTTTAGACCGATGATGCAGGGGTTTTGTAAAAGTTTTTATATCTGCAATGTTAATATAAATATCAAGAGATATTTCCCAATATCAATTAATTTGTTGCTGAAATATTTTATGGTTTCGTCAATGAGTACTAACGTTTGCGAGGTTGTCCATAATAATTCTGTCGCTTGCCTTTGGAATCAGTATTTTTTTTAAGCCTCTCCAATATTATATTATGTTACATTAATATCTATATATTTATAATAATATGCAATTATGGTAGTTGAGAGTGTAGATCATCCAAAAATACAAGTAAAAAAGACAAAAAAAACAGGCAGATCTACTTAGAGGGTGAATCTGTGAGTGGCTCCACTCATTAAAAACATCCTTAAGCCTTCTCAATTTGAAAATTACCGATCTAGAAAGTGAGATGTTTGAACCACTCCACTTTTTAAAAATATCCCCGAAGCAGCCCCCAACTCAAAAATTACGAAACCTGAAACAGACGGTATCTTAAAATATCTTTTAGGAATTTATTATTGTTAATATAAAATTATAAACATAAAAAATATATAAAATAAGTTATAGTAATTTTAGAAGCCTTGTGAAAAAAGTTCATTTTTATTTATTTATATTGAGTCGAGTAATTTTAAACTGCCCATAATTTTATAATATGTTAAATCTGATAAACCTGGTAAATACGATGTGAAGTACAGTAATTATTTAAGCAATCACGATCATATTATCACGATCCACTCAGGTGCATCATCTATCATTATGAAATTCAAAGCTTTTGTCTTTTTTTTACCCAGAATTTACTGGATCACATCTTTCATCATTTCATTGTGATAATTCTTCCATAATGCCTCCTTCTTATACCAAGCATTATTGTCTTGGACGATAACGTCCAGCTGTTGTACCAGACCTCTTGTAGAGTTTTGTTAAAATCATCCCAATTTCAAAAATATCTCTAATCACAAACTTTGTACCTTACAATAAAGTAGTAATAAAATAAAGCGTAATAAATACAAAATAAACAATAAACTAATTTTAGAAAATCTCATAATAACTCAGGAATTAAATAATAAAAAGTAATAGTTCTAGAATTATTTAATTAATTAAACCTGAATTAATATTAATACAGCCAAATCCTTTTTGCTAAAAATAAAATAAGTATAACAAAATGAATTTTAATATATACTTTTAAATTTGTATTCTTCAACATGATAGGTGACAGCAAAGAACGTAAAAGTTTGACTGAAGATAGTAAAGAAGATATTGAAACATTTGATGATGTGCTTGAAGTAATTGGAAGCAATGGGCGATATCAAAAATTTTATATTTTATATTTGTGCTGCTTCACATTGTGCGGAAGCTTCTTTTATTTTAGTTACATTTTTGCTCTATCCACACCTGAGCATTGGTGCGATGTCCCAGGAAGAAACCTAACAAATTTTACAATCGAAGAATGGAAAGCCATTCATATTCCCAAGTAAGTTCAAACAATTTTTAAGTCTCCATAAAGTATTTTGCATGTTCCAGAGTTCTAGATGAGTCAAAAATAGAAACTTTCAGTAGTTGCACGATGTATAACTTTTCCAGTAGTAGCTCTCTTAAAAATGGCACAAAACCTGAAATTATTGGTAAGAACGAAAAAAATTCATGATTCCTCAAAGCGAAATATGCACTTTTAGATTGTCAATCTGGCTGGGAGTATGACAAAACTTGGTACACACGAACCATAATAACAGATGAAAATTGGGTGTGCGACAAAAATTTCTATGCAACCAACATAATTGCAATGTGCAGAATTTCGGAAATATTCGGAAGCGCAGCTGCCAGTTACATGGGTGACATGTTAGTTTCCCTTAAGAATTTTGGAAATAAACCTAATTAAATAAAATTTTAGATATGGCAGAATCTTTGTAATTGTATGGACAGTTGCATTGCTGATAATTGGAAGAATTTTAATGTTATTTGCAAGTGGTTCATACTATATATATTTATTATCCACGATAATTGCAAGTTTTTCCTCAATTAGTATGCTGTTAAGTGCAACAATCATTGCGTTGGAAATTAGTGGAGAACATAGCAGATCTATGATTACTATGATTCAAGCAAACGGCTGGGCTATTGGATTGGGTCTTACTCCTGTCTTAATGTGGGCTCTTCGAGACTGGACTTACTTTGTTATTATAAGTACCATTCCCTGCTTTGTTTATATTATTTTAACCAGGTAGCTATTTGTACATCCAATGTGAACTTATAAATGTTAAATGCTCTGGTTATACAGATACGTTCTTGAATCGCCTCGATGGATGTTGAGTCAGGGAAAAATATCTGAATGCACGAAAACTCTAACTAAAATGGCCAAAATCAACCGAACCACTTTACCTGCAGATATTACTCCTACCTTAACTAAAATATCAAAACTAAAAACCGTTAATTATGGAATATTGAGTTTTTTTTCACATTGGCGAATGACAAAAATCACTCTTTGTGTTAACGTTTGTTGGTAAAATTTATGGTAAGGCATATTCCCAACAGGAATAACATCTTCTCTTTTAGGCTAGTTACAGGGCTGAGCTATTTTGTTTTATTATTAAGCGCATCAAATGTTGGTACAAATCCCATCGTTAGTGGTTTTCTCCAGGGAATAATTGAAATTCCAGCAAATGTTGCAGGGATGTTTGCTTGTAATTATTTTGGCCGAAGATTGACACACATGTGCAGTCATATTGCCACAATTTTTGGCTGCATTCCGTTAATATTTATCATTCAAAGTAAGTTAGCTGCGATTGACTCATTCATTCCTTTAGTTAATTTAATATATTTATTTCGTTTAACATTTTAGATAAAAGTTTGGTGGTATTGGCTACCATTTTGACGGTATACTTAAAATTTGCAGTAGCATTGACGCTCTACTGTCAATACCTTCATACAATGGAAATATATCCTACTTGTTTACGACAATCTGGATTGTCTTTCGGATCTTTAAATTCCAATATCATTTCGATAGTAGCACCATACGTTGCTTATGCGGTAAGATCGTATTATAGAGATTATTTAAATAACGCTTAAACTTCATCATTTTTAGAGCCTTAACATAGATTCCAAAATCCCATATTATTTGTTTATAGCGATGGCGCTAGCAGCTGCCACAAGCATATCTTTCTTGCCCGAAACGTTGCACGTAACCTTACCTGAAACGTTAGAGGAATTCAAAGAATTTGGAAAGAACCAAAAGTATTTTGAATTTCTTGCAAAATCGAAGAATCACCAACCAATAAAGAAAGAAAACGAATTGTTGTCCGAATGAGAAATTATAGAAAATGCTTAATCAGCAGCACAGAGTCGATAAAATTTTTGTGTGAAGTGCAAAAAATCATGTTTTGATAAGAAGATTATTTTTTATTTAAGTTTTATTACTGCATGTTGTATAATATGAATAACCAGTGTTATTTATTAAATTTATCAAGTACTAGGTAATACATAGTCTATGTATAGCTAATACATTAATGTGGTTATATCACAAAACTCTTTTCTGTATCATAAAAAAGTACATTTTTGAAGTTGTCTTCTTATTTATCTGTTTTTTTCCAAATCTGAAGGTTTTCAAGTTTTTCTAGGGTACTTTAAACAGAAAATTTGGGAAAATTAGGGAATTAGGGTAAAATAATTTATTTTATTCTTCTTAATTTCGGAATTTCATACAATTTCAAATACAATATTTTTCAAAATTCTTAGTCCATTCCCGAAATAAAGTAATCTATCAACCAAATCTTTTACGGCTTTTGATTTCTGATGATCCTGTCTTGATTTATTATAAAAAAATAACCAATTTACGATATTTAAATAAAGATATTGAACGGTTTCTTCAAAAAAAATCTTTTTTCGCCTTCATGACTGCGTATGCCCCCTTAATAATGTATAATTTAGAACAAATTAAATTATCTTATATCATTGTTTTTGAGATCTAATACTTTAATTTCAATATTTTCAATGTAATCGTCGTCTCATCAGTTTTATCTTTTATGCAATATTGAATTGAAATGGCTACAATAAGAGTCGTAGTAGTAGGTACAAATAAGGGATCTTTAATCGCCATATTTACTTAAAAATACAACAATTTCTTTAAATTTAGAAAATAGTATAAATAAAAAGCAGAAAACCTAAGTTATAAGAAAATCAAAACTGTATTTGCACGTTTTTACCTTGATGTTTAATAACCGACTAGACTTATGCAAATATAGAAACAAAAAGTAGTAATACTATGTGGGTTCCAAATCATTTTTTTGGAATCATTAGGAAATTTAATTAATTAATTGATTTTCTATATCTTTATAATATTATGTATTTTATTATTTAATTTGCGTTTTTTTAAAGGAAAATTAAAAGGATAATAAATTATAACTAGTTATACCAAAGAAATAAAAAACGGTTAAAAAAAATGTACTTAGTTATTATACAGAAAGTAGTACTTTTATGATATAATCCAAGTAATGTGTTATGTATTACCTACTTCACAATAATAAATAATACTGGTTATTCACCATAATACAGCATGTAGTAATGTAACTAATTATCTTCTTATCAAAAACATGATATTTTGTACTTCACACAAAAATTTTATAGACTTTGTGGTGCTGATTAAGCACTTCCTATAATTGGTCATAAAGACAACAGTATGTTTTCTTTCTTTATTGGTTGACGATTTTTCGATTTTGTACAGAACTGAAAATACTTTTGGTCCTTTCCGAATTCTTTGAACTCCTCTAACGTTTCAGGCAAGGTTACGTGTAACGTTTCGGGCAAGAAAAATATACTTGTAGCAGCGGCCAGTGCCAGTACCACGAACACGTAATATGGTAGTCTGGAATCTATGTTAACGCTCTAAAAATTAAAAAGTTTAGGTATTATTTTGATAATCTCTTAAATAACGCCCTTACCGCATAAACAACGTACGGTGCTAATATAGAAATGATATTGGCATTTAAACATCCAAAAGACATTCCAGATTGTCGTAAACAAGTGGGATATATTTCCATTGTATGAAGATATAGACAATACATTGTCATTGCGACTGAGAATTTTATGTACACTGTTAAAATGGTAACATATATCTCCAGATTTTCATCTAAAAAGTTCAATGGAAACAGTTTTGGCTTTAACTTATAAATAAATAGAACCAATGAAAACCAACAGTGCTGTTCTAAAAATAGAACTTACTTTGGATGATAAATATTAAAGGAATGCAGCCCAAAATTGTTGAGAAATGACTGCACATAAATGTTAATCTTCGGCCAAAGTAGTTAATGGCAAACATACACACAAAATTTGCAGGGATTTCAATTATTCCCTGGAAAAAACCACTCACGATGGGATTTGAGCCAATATTTCCGGCGCTCATTATTAGAACCAAATAGCACAGTCCTGTAACTATCCTAAAAGAAGAAAGTTATTTTGGTTGGGAATATGCATTACCATACATTTTACCAACAAACGTTAACACAAAGAGTGATTTTTGCAATTCGCCAATGTGAAAAAAAACTCAAAATTCCATAATTCACCGTTTTTTTCTTTGATATTTTAGTTAAGGTAGAAGCAATATCTGTAGGTAATGGGGTTCGATTGGTATTGGCCATTTTAGTTAAAGCTTTTGTGCATTCAGGAATTTTTCCCTGACTCAACATCCATCGAGGCGATTCAAGAACATATCTATATAACCAGAACATTTAACATTTAGAAGTCTACATTTGATTTACGAATAACTACCTGGTTAAAATAATTAAAACAAAGCATGGAATGGTACTTATAATAACATAGTAAGTCCAATCACGAACAGCCCACATTAAGACAGGAGTAAGACTTATACCAATAGCCCAGCCGTTTGCTTGTATCATATTGATCATACTTCTGCTATGTTCTCCACTAATTTCCAAAGCAATGATTGTTGCACTTAACAGCATACTAATTGAGGAAAAACTTCCAATTATTGTGGATAATAAATATATATAGTATGAACCACCTGCAAATAACATTAAAATTCTTCCTATTGCCACCAATGCAATTGCCCACACAATTACAAAGTTTCTGCCATACCTAAAAATATTATGATTAGGTCAAGTATGAGATGGCCATTGTAATCCAGCTTGTAGGCATACTAACTTGTCGCCCAAATAACTGGCAGCTGAACTGCCGAAAATTTCCGAAATTTTGCACATTGCTATTATGTTGGTTGCATAAAAGTTTTTGTCGCACACCCAATTCTCATCTGTTATTATGGTTCGTGAGTACCAAGTTTTGTCATACTCCCAGCCGGATCGACAATCTAAAAGTGTAAATTTCGCATTTAAGAAACTTGAATTTTCTTTAATTCTTACCAATAATTTCAGGTTTCAAAGAGTTACTACTGGAAAAGTTATACATCGTGCAACTACTGAAAGTTTCTATTTTTGACTCATCTAGAACTCTAAAACATGCAAAATACTTTATGCAGACTTAAAAATTGTTTGAACTTACCTGGGAATATGAATGGCTTTCCATTCTTCGATTGTAAAATTTGTTAAGTTTCTTCCTGGGACATTGCACCAATGGTCAGGTGTAGTCAGAGCAACGATGTAACTGAAGTAAAAAAAGAATGCGCATAGTGCTAAGCTGAACAAATATAAATAATATAATTTTTGATATCGCCCATTGCTCCCAATTACTTCAAGCACATCATCAAATGTTTCAATATCTTCTTTACTATCTTCAGTCAAACTTTTACATTCTTTACTGTCTTCCAACATGTTGAAGAACGCGAAGTTGAAAGTACTTTAAAAATTCTTTTTTGAATACATATTATATATTTGGAAAGCAAGTCTTTGGCGGGATTACTATTAATTCAAGTTAAATTAATTAAATAATAGGAGCACTTAAACTATTACTTTTTATTGTTTAATTCCTGAATCGTTGTATGATTTTCTAAAAAATGTAGTTTATTGTTTATATTGTACTTACATCGTTTTGTTTTATTACTAGATACTTTATTTAAAGCGTGTTTGTGATTACAGGTTTTTTGTAAATGTAGAAAGATTTTAGTAAACTATGTATTATAGTCAATTTGAAAATTCAATATTTATATATTTATATTTTTATTTTTTATATATTTATAAAAAACCAAAAATTAATTTAATATTATCAATCAATTTTAATCTTTGATAAAAAGATATTACAAAAGTATAAATAAATTTAAAATGATGGTTAGCAGCACTAAGGATGCGACTGGAATAATAATAGTAGAAGAAGAATTTGACACATCCGATATCCATTTATTATGGAACTGCACGTCGGTGTATATCCCTGGTTTACCTGCAACACCACATCCATATCCATGCGAAACAACCCCAGTTAAAGTATTGCCAAAATTGCCTTAATCTAAAACATAGATTTCACATTATTTTTTTTGCATATTTGCACATGTGCGGTAAAGAAAATCTTACTGGAAGCTGAAAAATTACTTTTCTGCATCCAAACTTACTTTACCATACCAGAATGAAAACTTACTCTCAAAACAGCAATATCGCTTGAAATAACTGGATTTAATTAATTAATTAAATTAATTCACTTTTTAGTGAATTTAAAATATGAGAGTCAATGTGTAATGTTGACAAAATGTTGAGAGCTGTGCGTGAACTAAGTCACGTCATGGCGACTACAGTCGATGGTGGTGCTCGCATGGCAGCATTCATTAAATGTGCTAAGGAATTCGATGGGTAATTACAACCACGATGACCTCAACATTATGACGTGGAACAACTACCTGCTGTTATATCCGCCCACACCCACTTTTAGCCCGCCTGGGTTGCTGCAATCGATTTCAATCAAATTCCAATCACTGGAATCACTTCTGTTGAAGAAGTGGACTTTGAAATTGCCAAATTCACCACGGCTATTACGGAAGCTCACAAAGTTTCTACAAAAATCAATTTGTCGCAGATCAAGAAATCGATGATCTCAAACGACGACGTAATATAGCTCGACGTAAGTGGTTGGAAACAGGCAATGTGGCCTATCATATCGAGAAAAACCAGCTTACCGAAGATATCCAGCATTGAATTAAATCCATGCGACATCAAGAATGGTTAAATAAAACGAGAGATCTTACCACCAAAGCTAACTCATTGTGGAAAGTTTATAGCGCGTTGCGACGGAAAAATGAACCAACGCCAATATTAAATCATGGAAATCATAAGTATTATACCAACCAAGAAAAGGCGGAGGTCTTTGGCAATATTTTTGAAGAAGTACACCAGGTGACTACCAACCTTAGTCCCTTTCGAGGAGCAGGTAAGAGTAAACGCTGACCTGCTTCAAGGCATGAACGATTCGCAGGCAATTAATATCAGCCCTAGAAGAATACAGTAAATTATAAAAAGTCGTAAGGTTAAAAAGGCTCCCGGAGCAGACGATATTTCTAATAAACACCTTAAGTACCTCTCCAAAAAGGGAGTGGTACAACTTTTTTTATATTTTTAGGGCATGTCTGAAGTTGTGTTATTTTCCCACGGTGTGGAAGACGGCTAAAATATTGGCAATTCCGAAACCAAACAAGGACAAGGGCGAAGCCAAAAACGATCGTCCGATTAGTTTACTTTCATGTTTGAGCAAAATCTTGGAGAAGGTGATCCAAGAAGAAATCGTCGACCATCTGACAGATAATAACTTAATTATTAAACAACAATTTGTGTAGTTGGAAATGCTTGAATCGAGGATTTCTGATGTTCCTCGTAGACAATATTCCTTTTACTGTGTAATACCCAAGTCATTGAATATTATTTGAACTGCTGTTGTATTGGATAGCAAAATAATTGGGGTCGAATAAAACACTAAACACTTTGTAACGGTATTTATTTCAGTTTAATTAACGTGATAGCGGTTAATTAACTTGATTGTGCTTAAAACGATAAACTGAATCCTTTGCAGGTAAGATAGACGCGTGTTATCCTTGCTTACGCTACAAAAAGACTGGGGTTGAAGAAACATAAGCGCGACATGCGTGGAATTTATAAACTAAAATAAATTAAAACTACGTACTGATATGAACATAAATTAAAACTGAACAAATTTGGCGCAAAAGAAAATAAATTTTAAAATGCCAAACAAAAATATTGCAATTCTTAACAATTTGGTTTTCAGAAAGGACACAGTACCATCCACCAATTAGCCAGAGACGTTGAGGATGTGGTTATGGAATCAATCAATAATAACCATACTGGAAAACTGGAATGGCATTACTAGATTTGGAGAAGGCTATCGATACGGTCTGGCATGAGGGTCTAATCCACAAGATGATGGAGCTGAATCTTCCTACGTCTTTGGCGAGGATCGTTCAGAGCTATTTGACAGGTCGCACCTTCAGTGTAGCAGTAGGGGATGGTAGATCCACGCAGAAGAGCATACCAGCTGGTGTTCCACAGGGTTAGGTTCTCGGATCAACACTTTTAAATATCTACATCAACGATATTCCAATGCACGAGCACACTAGCATTGCTTTGTATGCCGACGATACAGCCGTTTACTCGTCGTGCTTAAATAAAGAAATCGATTTTTCAAAGATTTTGAATTTTGGATTTTTTAAAGAATTTCAAAGTTAAAAACACGATTTTCGTTAAAAAAATCTACAGTGTTTTTCTTGCAAGTTTTCGACCTTGGAGTTTTATTAACCGGCTAGACTTATGCAAATATAGAAACAAAAAGTTGTAGTACTATGTGGGTTCCAAATCATTTTTTTGGAATCATTGGAAAATTTAAATAATTAACTGATTTTCTATAATCTTTATAATATTTAGTATTTTATCATTTAATAAAATAAATAAACAATAAATTATAGCTATTTATATCAAATAAATAAAAAACGGTTTAAAAAAATATTTTTTTTATTATACAGAAAGTACTTTTATGACGTAATCGCATTAATGTGTTAATACATAGATTACTATGTATTACCTACTTCACAAATTTAATAAATAATATTGGTTATTCACTACAATACAACATATAGTAATGTAACTAATTATCTTCTTATCAAAAACATGATTTTTTGTATTTCATACAAAAATTTTATAGACTTTGTGGTGCTGATTAAGTTTCTTCCTATAATTGGTCATAAAGACAACAGTATGTTTTCTTTCTTTATTGGTTGACGATTTTTCGATTTTGTGCAGAACTGAAAATACTTTTGATACTTTCCGAATACTTTAAATTCCTCTATCGTTTCAGGCAAGGTTACGTGCAACGTTTCGGGCAAGAAAAATATACTTGTAGCAGCGGCCAGTGCCAGCACCACGAACATGTAATATTGTAGTCTGGAATCTATGTTAACGCTCTAAAAATTAAAAAGTTTAGGTATAAATAATCTCTAAATTAACGCTCTTACCGCATAAACAATGTACGGTGCTAATATAGAAACGATATTGGCATTTAAACATCCGAAAGACATTCCAGATTGTCGTAAACAAGTGGGATATATTTCCATTGTATGAAGATATAGACAATACATTGTCATTGCGACTGAGAATTTTATGTATACTGTTAAAATGGTAACATATAACTCCAAATTTTCATCTAAAAAGTTAAATTGAATTAAACTAATAAAAAACAGTTTTGGCTTTAACTTATAAATGAATAGAACCAATGAAAATCATCAGTGCTGTTCTAAAAATAGAACTTACTTTGAATAATAAATAGTAAAGGAATGCAGCCCAAAATTGTTGAGAAATGACTGCACATGAATGTTAATCTTCGACCAAAGTAGTTAATGGCAAACATACACACAAAATTTGCAGGAATTTCAATTATTCCCTGGAGAAAACCACTCACGATGGGATTTGAGCCAATATTTCCGGCGCTCATTATTAGAACCAAATAGCACAGTCCTGTAACTATCCTAAAAGAAGAAAGTTATTTCTGTTGGGAATATGCCTTAACATAAATTTTACCAACAAACGTTAACACAAAGAGTGATTTTTCCAATTCGCCAATGTGAAAAAAAACTCAAGATTCCATAATTTACCGTTTCTTGCTTTGATATTTTAGTTAAGGTTGAAGTAATATCTGTAGGTAATGTGGTTCGGTTGATGTTGGCCATTTTAGTTAGAGCTTTTGTGCATTCAGATATTTTTCCTTGACTCAACATCCATCGAGGCGATTCAAGAACGTATCTGTATAACCATAACATTTAGAATTTAAAAGTTCACATTGGATGTACAAATAACTACCTGGTTAAAATAATTAAAACAAAGCATGGAATGGTTGTTATGATAACAAAGTAAGTCCAATCACGAACAGCCCACATTAAGACAGGAGTGAGACTTATACCAATAGCCCAGCCGTTTGCTTGAATCATATTAATCATACTTCTTGTATGTTCTCCACTAATTTCTAACGCAACAATAGTTGCACTTAACAGCATACTAATTGAGGAAAAACTTCCAATTATCGTGGATATTAAATATAAATAATATGAACCTCCTGCAAACAACATTAAAATTCTTCCTATTGCCACCAATGCAATTGACCACACAATTACAAAGTTTCTGCCATACCTAAAAATATTAGGATTAGGTTTATTGGTCAAATTGGCCAAATATGAGATGGCTATTGTAATACAGCCTGTAGGCATACTAACTTGTCGCCAAAATAACTGGCAGCTGAACTGCCGAAAATTTCCGAAATTTTGCACATGGCTATTATGTTGGTTGCATAAAAGTTTTTGTCACACACCCAATTCTCATCTGTTATTATGGTTCGTGAGTACCAAGTTTTATCATACTCCCAGCCAGATTGACAATCTAAAAGTGCATATTTCGCTTTGAGGAAACATGAATATTTTTAAAGGGCGGGTAAAGTTAATTTGGTGGAAAACAGCATATTTTCAAGAATTTTACCTTTTATTCTATAATAAACTTTTATATTATAATATAACATTTGAAATATATTTTCGTAAATTTGCATTGCAAAATATGTATAAATAAGCCGCCGGCAGCAAATCTCCGCAGGCGTCTCAAAAAAACTTGTCAAAAAAATCAAAAAGCGTTTATTAGTTGAGATGTTTATCGAAGTAAAGCTTGCCGAGTTTTTTATCGATAGTACTTGTAAGTCAAAATCGCGATTTTCGGTAAAAAATCGGCAAATTTATTATTGTAAAATTAAAATTAATTATAATAAATGAAAACTAACTCGGCAGCGTTAGTTCGAGATTTCACCTATAATAAACGGATTTTGATTTTTGTGTTTCAGATGATCCAGTGATCCAGACCACCTTTTTTCATGGCGCCTGCAGAGATTGTCTGCCAACGGCATATATTTATCAAATTTTGCAATTATAATTTTCGAAAATATAGTTTAAATTTAATATTGTATTAAAATATGGAAATTAATTAAATAAACCAGGATTACTTATACCATTTCAAGAAATTCTTAAAAATATGCTTTTTTTCACCAAATTAACCTAACCCGCCCTTAATTTATTCTTACCAATAATTTCAGGTTTGGTACCATTTTTAAGAGAGCTGCTACTGGAAAAGTTATACATCTTACAACTACTGAAAGTTTCTATTTTTGACTCATCTAGAACTCTGAAACATGCAAAATACTTTATGGAGACTTAAAAATTGTTGGAACTTACCTGGGAATATGAATGGCTTTCCATTCTTCGATTGTAAAATTTGTCAGATTTCTTCCTGAGACATTGCACCAATGGTCAGGTGTGGTCAGAGCAACGATGTAACTGAAGTAAAAAAAGAATGCGCACAGTGCCAAGCAGAACAAATATAAATAATATAATTTTTGATATCGCCCATTGCTTCCAACTGCATCAAGCACTTCATCGAAAGTTTCAATATCTTCGTTACTATTTTCAGTCAAACTATCGCGTTCTTTATTGTCTTCCAACATGTTGAAGAATACAAAGTTGAAGGCACATTTAAAAATTCTTTTTTGAACACCTATTTTATATTTAGAAAAAACGTCTTTGGTTGGATTAATATTAATTCAGGTTTAGTAAATCAAATAATACGACTACTATTACTTTTTATTGTTTAATTCCTGAATATTTGTATGATTTTCTAATTTTAGTTTATTGTTTATTTTGTACTTACACTGCTTTATTTTATTACGTAGTACTTTATTTAAAGGTACAAAGTATGTGATTAGGGATTTTTCGTAAATATAGGAAGATTTTAACAAACTATACCTACTCAATTTGAAAATTATTTATTTATTATAATGTTTTTATAATTATTAATTTAAAAATTATTAAATAGCATAGCAATATGTAAGTTAGCCACGCATCCTAGGTTACAATATCTGTAAGTTATCCATAATATTTATTAATAAATTTAAAGTGATGGTTGGGAGCATGAAGGATGCGACTGGAATAATAATAGTAGAAGAAGAATTTAACATATCCGATATCCATTTATTATGGAACTGCACGTCGGTGTATATCCCTGGTTTACCTGCAACACCACATCCATATCCATGTGAAACAACTCCAGTTAAAGTATTGGCACACACCAAAGGACCTCCCGAATCACCCTACATTAAAATAACTTACTAAATCCAATAAATACAATATTTTTAAATTACCCTGCAAGCATCTATCCCTCCTACAGTATAACCAGCACATAACATATCATGTGCTATATTATCGTTGATCAAATTTTGGCATTCGTATGGATCCATCGTTTTAACGAATGCATAATGTAATTGTTCTGAGAGTTTCTATTTAAAAAATGTTGAAATGTAATGATTTACAAAATTTTCAATTTAATTTTAAACCTTATCTGATGGTTGAGTTTGGCCCCATCCTAAAATAGTGCAATTGTCGTCTGTGGTGTATACCTCTTCTGCTAATGGTAAAGGTTGAACAAATTCATTAAAATTAAAATTTCCCTTAATCTAAAAGGTAAGCATAAACAAATTTTGGGTTTGATACGAACAAGTAGGAAAAAGAAGACATGGAGGTATATTAGAAAAAACCTAAAACTATTTGAAATCATAGTAAAATGATATCAACTTACTCTTAAAACAGCAATATCATTTGTAAAAAGTGGATTTGTACTATAACCATTATGTAGATGAATTTTTTCTGTAGAATGTAATTCACCACCTGTTCCTGATATTGACGTGGTTCCCACATTAACTTTTAGCTTTCCAACAGATACTAGCTTGTTATTTTCATTCATACAGTGCCCTGCAGTAATTACATGTCTTGAATCTACAATAGTTCCACCACATCGATGATTGCCTTTATATTTTAAAGAAACCTCAAAGTAAGAAAGGAATTAAAAAAAACTCACAAAAAGACTACCCATTTTATTATTACCTGATATGGAAATTGACCTTGTTTTGCTCCAAAACCACCAATGATTTTCGGATCCGTTGAAGAAACTTTTACAGAAATTGTAATCCACAGGAAACCTAAAATGAAATTAGATAATTTTTTATTTATTCGGTTAACAATTTTGAAATTTTTGTAAAATGTTAAAAACTCACTTACATGTTAAAATTGAATTATAAAGCGGAATCATCGTGGAATTATGACGAATGATCAATAAATTATTATTTACTGATCCAAATGGTACCTACGCATTATATCTAATAAGGTAGATAATAGTATAGTTTGGTGATCCTGATCTTATCGCTTATCAGCAGCTAATAAAACTATTGAAAAATTAAATTCCTAGGAAATAAATTTTTATTTATTCTATTAGTCACTACCACGCCCAAATTTGACCTAATTTTTTGCAGTGGGCAAAAAACTCAAATAAAAATTCTTTATACATTTATGTATTCTTTTTACACTAAAACAGATTTTTTTGTTAATCTTGACACTCGTCAATCCAAGAGAAGGACAGCCAAGATTATCTATACAAAACTTATATAAATAGATTTAAGATGATTATTATGAACATTAATGGTCCGAATGGGTCGATAATAGTAGAAAAAGATTTCAATACATCTGAAATCCACTCGTCGTGAAAATGTACGGCAGTATATATTCCTGGATTTCCTAGCAGGCCACATTCAGTTTCACGTGAAACAACTCCAGCTAAAGTGTTGACGCACACTAAAGGTCCTCCCGAGTCACCCTAAATTAAGGAACATTAAATTAATGCAAATAGTACTTTTTTTGAAATTACCTCACAAGCATCTACTCCTCCAGCGAAATGCCTGGCACATACCATATCAGGTCCCAATTGTGTACTAAAACGCCGTTGGCAAGTAGATTTGTCTGTTGTTTGAACGATTCCAAAATTTAACTTTTCCGATAGTACCTGATTACAAAATGTTGATTGCAAGATGGAATAATTTTTAAGGGTTTATAATTACACTGTTTATGGAATGAACTTTTCCCCATCCTGAAATTATACAACTAGTGCCTGGCATGTATTCATATTGGGATCGAGTTATAGGTTGCACCAATGGAGTAAAACTAAAGCTGCCCTTAATCTAAAACATAGATTTCACCTTAATTTTTTTACATATTTGCACATGTGCGGTAAAGAAAAACTTACCCGGATGCTGAAAAATTACTTTTCCGCATCCAAACTTACTTTACCATACCAGAATGAAAAAGTTGGACTTTTTCAAGTACTTGGTACTTACTCTCAAAACAGCAATATCGCTTGTAATAACTGGTTTTAAACTAAAACTTGCGGGCAGTTGAATCTTTTCTATAGGATATGATATACCACCTTCTCCTGATATTAAATTAGTTCCCACAATAAGTATTATTTTCGTAAGAACGATTAGTTCGCCTGTTGCAGTTGTAACACAGTGGCCCGCAGTCACGACATGTCGTAGATCTACAATAGTTCCTCCACATTTATGACTACCATCCAATTTTAAAGAAACCTGAAATTAACACTATCCATTTACTGATAATGTACTTTTTTTCTTCAAAATATTAATTAAATTTTGTTGTCACCTGATAGGGAAGTTGATTTTGGTTGGCTTCAAAACCACCAACAATTTTAGGATTGATTGATAAAACTTTTACTGATATTATAACGCATAGGAAACCTAAAATAAAAATACATGATAGGTATAGAGTGCCAAAGGTCACTTCCAGAACGTAATTCAAGAATGAGTTCTGTATGCAACCTGCTAATTCACTAAAATTGGCTTTTTGCCAATTATATTTATTTGAAGAGGATTGTGCATATATCTCCTGAGTGATTCACAATATCAGGTTAGCCTTCAATTTATTTTCATTGTGAAATAGTTACTTCTTAAGACGATAAAATTTGAATGAATTATTTTTCGCAAGATAATTAAACATTGTCGTAATGTATAAAATTAAGTTTTTGGAATATAAAAAGTCACAAATAAACAGCACTTTAAGGTCTACTACAGAAAAACAATATTATTTGACTAGTGATAATAATTACAGCCGAAGACTTATGGGATTTTTACATTATTTCAATTATACAAGTTTATTTTCATAAACAATTATGTTTATAATATTACTTACATGTTAAATATGTTTTGTAAAATGAAACCATTTTAAAATAATAGGTATCAGGAATAAGTTACTAATTGGACCAAAAACTGCATACTATATATCGCACTGAAAGAAATATTTAATTTATATTTTTAGTAATCTTGATATTAACTTATCAGTTAAGAAAGTAATCGAGGTTATTGTGTAGCAATTGGATATGTTAAAATTCAAGCGTTATATTTGTATGTTGAAATGGTACCGCATTCCCATGTCGAGAGAACAAATATCCTTAAGATAATTCAAGATGAAAAATTAAGAAATCAGCTAGCTTTATTATCTAAAACGCAGTTTCGAGAGCCAAAAATAATATTCAAATAAAAATACATCCATGATTTCAAACTATTTACAATTCAACCCAAAAAAATTAAATTATTAAGGATTTATCGATATATTTATAGAATTTCTGAGTTTTTCTCTACTATATAAATTATGTAAACAATTTAATTTTTTTATAGCAGATGTTAAAGTGCGATTTGTTAGGCTGAAAATAATAGAACAAGTGGCACTTTATCCGGACGAGTACCTAAAGTAGTATTCTAACAGCAAGGGTAGATAAAGTACTTTATTTTCACTTAAATTGTTATTGACATTACAAATAAAATAGAAAAAATCTGAATTTTATACAAGACGACCAAATTTAATTATAGATTCGCGAAAAATAATTTCCTCGCGACTTCGCAGAATGGAATACATTATACGTCTTGTATAAAAAATAACAACTTATCAAAATTATTAGAACACTCATAAAGATAAGGTAAACTCGTTCGTATCATAATTGCCAAATAATTGTTTCTTAAGAAATGATTCCCGTAATTAGATTTTTATACTTACCATAAATTCTTATATCTATCACTAATCAAGTTTATATTGGAAGCTGGGGGGGCGGGGGGTTCAACACAAAATTTTATCTCTGTAATTAGTTTAAAATCTATGAACATTCATGACAATATATCACATTACCTGCAGAGGTTTCTTAAACCGGGGGGTTTGGGAGGTATGGAATACCCTCCAGTACACTAGTGATAAATTGCATTTAAAAGAATAACTTTTTTCTTATAGTCCATAACGATTAAGGCGAAATGATTATATACCAAATAATAAATCAGCATAATCTTCAATAAATTTTAATTAAAAACGTGTAAATACATTATGTTAATAGTAATTATTGTAAACATTAATGATGCAAATGGATTAACAACAGCAGAAGAAGCTTTCAACACATTTAAAGCCCATTTGTTGTGGACCTGTACGTCAGTGTATATTCCTGGCCTGCCTGGCAAAGCACACCCGTAACCATGCGAAACAACTCCAGTTAAAAAATTACCACATACTAATGGACCTCCCGAATCACCCTATATATTAAAATAACTAAAATGCAACCAATTGATTTTTTGTAAATTACCTGACAAGCATCCACTCCTCCTACAGCATAACCTGCACACAGCATATCACGTGCCATATTTCTTCTAATCCATCTTTCGCAAGTATATGGATCTATTATTCTCACAACTGCATAATGTAAGTGTTCTGGTGGTTTCTATTTAAAAAACAGTAGGGTATTATAATAACATGCAATAAATAATTTTTAAACCTTTCCTGATGTTTGGGTTAGGCCCCATCCTGAAATCGTACAATTATCGTCTATCCCGTATACCTCTTCGGCCAATCGTAGAGGTTGTACGAATTGATTGAAACTAAAGCTGCCTTTAATCTAGAACATAATACTATAATGTTTTCTTTGATCCAATATAATACTAAAAATTTTTTAATTAATACCACTTACTCTTAAAACAGCAATGTCGTTTGTGGTAAGTGGACTTGTACTGTAATTATCGGGTAGATAAATTTTTTCTACCCAATGTGATACACCACCTTTCCCTGATATAGCTATAGTTCCCACATCAACTTTTAGTTTTCTTGTTGATATTAGCTTATTATTTTCCACAACTACACAGTGTCCTGCCGTAACTACATGTCTTGAACTTACAATCGTCCCTCCACATCGATGATTACCATTATATTTCAAAGAAACCTTAAAATGATAATGTTAGATAAAGTAACCGTTTCGGTTAAGCCGCATGATTTCAATCACTTAAAAAGAGATTTTTCAGGAAAACTGCTTTTTTGCAAAAGAAGCAAAATCTTACTGATACCTGATAAGGAAATTGTCCTTTGTTTGCTTCAAAACCACCAATTATTTTAGGGTCGATTGATGAAACTCTCACCAACATTGTAATGCATATGAAACCTAAAATAATAAAAATTTATTAAGTTAATAGATACCAAAAATAAATTACATTTTATGATTTCTAATTTTTGGAAAATGTTAAGAGCTATCACTTACATGCTAACAGAATAATATTATCAAACGAAACCATCGTGGAATATTATACGACGAACCATCAATTAATTATTATTCACCGAACCAAAAATTACTCATATGCTTCGTCCATGATAAGCAAGATTATAGTATATGTTTAGTGATTTTTTCGTTATCACTTATCGGCAATTAAATTTTAATAACTGTTTTTTTTAGAATCAATAAGTAATGAAAGTAGTGTGCGCAGAAGACATCGTTGAAATAAGTAGCATCATAACTAGTGAATCCCAACAAGTGAAAGTGATCCGCATTTTTAGGTATCCTGGGTAAAGAAACCGAATAAATGAGAGAGCAAGTAGAGTAAATGTACCCTTTTGGTTTCCACATACGGCTTGGGGACAGGGATGGTGATTTAGTCGGTAAAAAAACGACCACAAATATCCAGTAAAAAAAATTGTTTTATAATATTTGCTGAGATTACCTACATTTGCATAAAAGTAAAACCTATATATCATATAAATTGAAAATGATTATTGTGAACATTAATGGTGTAAATGGAACAATATCAGTAGAAGAAGCTCTTAATATATCTGAAATCCACTTATTGTGGAAATGTACATCAGTGTATATTCCTGGATTTTCACGAAGAGCGCATCCAAGTCCATGGGAAATAACTCCAGTCAAAATAGTACCACACATTAAGGGACCTCCAGAGTCACCCTAAATTAAAATTAATTAAAATCAATCGTCGCAATTTTTTTAATTACCTGGCACGCATCTACTCCTCCATTGCGATATCCAGCACATATCATATCAGGGGCTAAATGTGAGCCAACCCAAGTTAGGCAAGTAGGTCTGTCTATTATTTGAACAACTGCATAACGTAAATTTTCTGGCAATTCCTGTTTAAAAAATGTTTAATTTAAAATAAAATAAATTTTAGGATTTGTAATTACCCACATTAATTTCCGAATGAATTCTTCCCCAACCCGAAATCGTACAATTAGTTCCTGGTTTGTATCGATATTGTGCTAAAGTTGCAGGTTGTACAAATTTATTAAACCTAAATTTGCCCCTAATCTAAAATTAAGATTCACTTATAAATTTTAAAGTTGATACTTTTTAAAAATAATGCTATTTTTATTTCAATGAAACAATGTGAACATAAATATTTACTAAAGGAGTATAGAAATTATTTTCAACTTATGTAATTTTTTTGGAGGGCTGTTAAAAAGGGAATCGCAACGGTTCCTAATAGTTATTTTAAATCTTTTACGTTACGATTACGTCAATAAAACGTCGGACAATAAATTATTTCAAAAAACTCTCAAGTAATTTTTATCCAGATTATTGAAAGATAAGTATTACTTGTTTTTTACCTTACTTTTACGTGGGAAAGAATCCCCGTTTTAAGTCGCCGTAGACGGAATCATAAAGAACTGTATGAAGTCGTGCTTACGGCACAGACACTAAAATAAATTGTAAACGTAAAAAGCAAATTCTTATTACTCACTCTTAAAACAGCAATATCGTTCATAATACGGGGAAATAAACTAAAATTTTTGGACAGATGCATTTTTTCTATATAATATGATAAACCAGTGCTTCCTGATTTTAATGTAGTTCCCACATTGAGTTTAAGATGTTTAACAGATACCAGCTTGCCATTTCCAGACGCCACACAGTGGCCCGCAGTCACCACATGTCGCTGATTCACAATAGTTCCCCCACATGAATGATAACCTCTCTTTTTTAAAGAAACCTAAAAGTAAAATTCTGCATTTACTGATAAGAGCAAACGTGGGGTCAACGCGTACGATTTATAGAAATCATTGTGTAATAGATTATTGAATTGTATAATAATATTACAATTATTTAAAAAAAAATATTAAAGATAATAATTCCTTGAAATTCTATGCAACAGTCGCAATTTCGTCAAAATGCCAATAATGTCGATCCGAAAACATCAGTCGTTTAATATTTAATATTGGATTATACTTTTAGAATTATTATTTTGAAAGTAAATAATAAATTAATAAAATAAATTTATTTTATTTGTATATTATTATATAGTAAATTCCCGTTGAACCGGCACGGTCGGAACCGTAAACAAACCGCGAGATTTAAATTTTCCAGCTAATTAGGACGTAAGAGATATGCTTATCATGAAAACTAAGTACCTAAGCTAGTGATATTTAATATGCCGATATTTATTTAACACCAAAAAGCTACCTACAATTTTAAATCGATTTTTTTAAACTACTGTTATGATTATTACCTGATATGGAAATTGATCATTGTTGGCTTCAAAACCGCCTACAATTTTAGGATTGATTGACGAAACGTTTACAGATGTAATAATACATAAGAAATCTAAAATAAAGTTATTTTCAAGAATAGATATATATTCTGGATAGCCCACATTATATCCACACGTAGGGCTCAATTTGGTCAAATAATTTTACTTAAAATTCCTTCTTATACTGTAACCAAAAGAACCAAGAAAAACTCTAGATTTTTACAGTATTATAACGGTTTAAACAGACCTAAAGTTTCTTATATAGCTGAAAAACTAACTTACATATTAAAAACATATTGTAAAACCAACCCATCTTCAAATATTTTGAATTAGTTCCATACTTCACCTAAAATTGTACACATTTTATATAAAAATGCAAATGAAATATAATTTTTGATAATCTTTACAATTATCTGTATGATATCAGTTATCAGTTAGCAAACTGATCGATGGCCGACTTTTTTAAATAAATGAAATATGAAGTGCCGATCAATTGAATATAAAAATTAACTCTTATACCTTTGTGCCTCAATGGTATTCCACATACTTAGGCTCATCAGTTTCCAGAGTTTTTAAAAGCACTAGGAGAAAGTTTTCTAGTATGATATGGCTAAACTTTTTTCCACTTTTTGTTTTTGGTTTTTCACTTGAAATTCAATACAGAAGTGGTAAACATAGACGTAAAGAAATTATGCAACCTACATAAATGCATGTCAATGGGGTTGCATATCTGACTGTTAATATTTTATATGGCAAAACAATCACACAGAATAACAAAAGCTTCTGATGTTTATTCCTGGTCTTGTAAAGAAAAATTAAAAAAAAAAATTAAAGTCAACAAAGATAATTTTATTTCAGGATCATGGACAGTTGTAAATAAAATACTACGTAACTGTAATGTAAAACCTATATAGACAGATTGAAAATTATTACTGCCAACGTTAATGGTGCGATTGCAATAATAACAGTGGAAGAAGATTTTAATACTTCAGATATCCAATAGTGGTGAAACCGCACATCAGTATATATTCCTGGGTATTTTGGACGGGCACATTCATGTCCATGTGAAACAACTCCAGTTAAAATATTATTCCCACATATTAAAGGACCTCCGGAGTCACCCTATAAAAAAATAAATTAAATCCAAACGATGCTATTTTTTTAAATTACCTCGCATCTGTCTACCAATCCCGTTGAATAACCTGCACATAACATGTCTAATTCTATTGTGAATTTACCCATCCATTGGCAATTTAGTCTATCTATTATTTTAACAACACCGTAACGTAAATTGTTTGGTAGTTCCTGTTAAAAAACTATTAATTTTTTAGTGAAATAAATATAGATAGAAACCAAAGGATAAGATGGGTGCATTGAGCGTCCGAAACGTCGACTGAACAAGATTTTGTTGTTTGATTTAGAAATTCAAATATTCCGTTATCTTTTGGCTTCAACGAAATAAATTTTAACAATATATAATTACAGTGTTTTCAATATTAATTCTTCCCCATCCTGAAATTGTACAAGTACTGCCAGATATGTATCTATCTTGAGGTAGAATTGCCGGCTGCACATATTCATTGAAACTAAATTTTCCCTTTATCTAAAAGAAAAACATATCATACTTTAAAAAAATAAATAATGTTATTTTCAAAACCGTAAAATTAATAATTTTTACTCCCAAGCAGGGTGGGGGTAATAAATATAAATTAATTATAGATGACTACCTTTTCTTGCAAGGAGCTAGTCCTCCCTAATATAACTCAAATTTTTATGTTTAAAATTTCAATTTTCCACCTCTGTTCAAATTTTTCTATTGGTTACCTACTGATATAACTCAAAATCAATTTGTAATTTATCAGATGATTTATTATTATGTACTCACGCTAAGTACCTGCTACTTACTCTTAAAATAGCCATATCGCTTTTAATAGGTGGATTTGGATTAAAACTAATAGGAAGATCAATTTTTTCTACCGTATGTGGTATACCACCTGTTCCTGATATTGATGTAGTTCCCACATCAATTCTTAGTCTTTTAACAGACACTAGCTCGTTTTTTCCAGACGCTACACAGCGTCCCGCAGTCATTACATGTCTTGGATTTATAATAGTTCCTCCACATATATGTCTATCATCCAATTTTAAAGATACCTGAAAGTAAAAGTAAATAATCGTGCGGTCATGGTAAAGGTCTTTGTTGTTACCTGATATGGAAATTGATTTCTGCTAGCTTCAAACCCACCAACAATTTTGGGATCGATGGATAAAACGTTTACCGATGTTGCAATACACAAGGAACCTAAAATAAAACTTGTTACATTGGTTTTGTTTCTGCAGTAATCCAAATGATTGCAACTGTTAGGCGCAAGCGCAGATTAAAACTTGCAGCATATTTTTGAGAAAAGACAAAAATGATTATCTTTAACTGTATATCGGGTTAGCTTCGGCACTCACTTACATATTAAAAATATATTATAAAACGCAACCATCCTTAAATATTATAAATCAGTTACCATCACAGCAGCACTCCAGCACATTCTCATTTTATATGAAAAGATACATTTAAAATATTTTTTTTAGTAATCTATGTGTTATCTATTATCAGTTTCCAAAACAATATACGACTTTTGGAATCTATAAAATATTAAGTGTATGACAATTAAATATTAAAATAGAACCGTAATACTCCATTCTTCAGAGAGAGCTTTGTAATTTATTGCAGAGTAAAAGTTGCATATCAATTGATCGAATTTCAACCTGCTTGCAAATGATTTAAACTCCCCTAAAGCATAAATGAAAAACACATTAAAACTTCCAAGACCTTAACAGCTGGCTTTATTAATTTCTGCGAGCAACAAAACTGCTTAAGTGCTGCAAAAACAAAACTATTTACAAAGATTAAAAATGATAATTGTGAATGTTAATGGTACGAATGGAACAATAACAGTAGAAGAAGATTTTAAGACATCTGATATCCACTTGTAGTGATAATATACATCAGTATAGACTCCTGGGTAATTTGGTCGAGCACATTCATATCCATGTGAAACAACTCCAGTTAAAGTAGTATTGCCACACACTAAAGGTCCTCCGGAGTCGCCCTATATTAAAACGAATTAAATCCAATCGGTGCTATTTTTATTATTTACCTGGCACGCATCTATCATTCCCGCTAAGTAACCTGCACAAAACATATCAGATGCCATTACTTGCGAGTTACTCGCCCATTGGCAAGTAGCTTTGTCTATTATTTGAACATTTGCATAACGTAAAGTTGTCGGTAGGACCTGTTTAAAAAATGTTTATTAGACAACTGAATAGCTATAAAAAGTATATAATCATTACTGAGCTTTCAAAACTGACTTTTCCCCATCCAGAAATCACACAAGTAGTGCCTGTTTTGTATGCATATTGAGGTAGATTTGCAGGTTGTACAGATAGACCAAAACTAAATTTTCCTTTAATCTAAAACAAAAAATGTTCAAGTCAATTAAAAGTCATTTAATTGTTTAAATCAGTGTTCTGTTGCAATTCGTTATATATCCCACTTTGTCTCATCGAATTCTGAGCCTTCAATTGCATAATATTTGTCTTCCGAGGACAATTGGAGAGGAAAAATTTTGACCTGCCTATGAGCGAATACTTGGAATAGCAATCTACTTACTCTTAAAACAGCTATGTCGCTTTTAATAATGGGGTTTAGGCTGAAACCTTCAGGCAGACTAATTTTTTGTACAGAATGTGATTTACCATCTCTTCCTGATATTGATATAGTTCCCACATCAATTCTTAGCGTTTTAACAGATACTAGCTTGCCTTTCGCAGATACTACGCAGTGTCCTGCAGTCACTACATGTCGTTGATTTACAATAGTTCCCCCGCATATATGTTGGCCACTCGATTTTAAAGAGACCTGAAAGTAAAAATATTCGTTTACTGACAAGAAAAAACGTTTGGCCAAGGTTGAGGTGTTTTCATTTGTTAAAATTTTTGTTACCTGATATGGGAATTGATTTCTAATAGCTTCATGACCACCAACAATTTTAGGTTCGGTTGATAAAACTTCCACCGATATTACAGTAATATATAAGAAACCTAGAATACAACTTGTTAATAAGAGCGTATTTTGGAACTTAAAAATATCTTTTTTACTTGCAAGTATTCCGGATAATTAATAGTTTAATTAGTTATAGTTAAATCAAAGAACTGCATATATTAACCGCCATTGTATTAATTTCTGGATTATATTACATTTATTATTGATTGAATAACATTTCGATGTAATTTTCATATATAATATCACAAGAGGGTGAGAATAAATTGAAAATAATTTCACATATTTTCGAAAAGTTGTTGCCAGGCAATAGACACGAGAGCCCGAAGGGATCGAGTGGCTATTGCCGAACGGCAACAAATTTGAGAAAATATGTCAAATTATTTTCTAATTTATCGAACTCTCGTGTGGTATTCGAATTAGACTATTTTTTTTTCCTGTCAATGTCAATATTTTTTTGCGCGCGATCGATCTGAATTTTTGCATATGCCTTCCCACCGATAATTTACAGGGGGTGTGTGCGGGGCGAGGGGGGAGAATTTTTTGCTCAGTTTTTTTATATCTAGCGCCGTTCTCGAGTTATTGCTAATTCAAAACTTTTCATAGTGGGTATCTGCAGGAAGATTGAATTTTTTTGCGTATGATCGATCGGAATTTTTGCATATGCCTTCCTAACGATAATTCACGGGGGGTGTGTGCGGGGCGAGGGGGGCGAATTTTTTGCTCAGTTTTCTTATATCTAGCGCCGTTCTCGAGTTATTGCTAATTCAAAAGATTTCATAGTGGGTATCTGCAGGAAGATGGAATATTTTTGAGCATGATCGATCGGAATTTTTGCATATGCCTTCCTAACGATAATTCACGGGGGGTGTGTGCGGGGCGAGGGGGGAGAATATTTTGCTCAGTTTTTTTATATCTAGCGCCGTTCTCGAGTTATTGCTAATTCAAAAGATTTCATAGTGGGCATCTGCAGGAAGATCGAGTTTTTTCGATTTGGATTTATTTTATTTATAATTGGGGTGGTCAGAACAGGAATGAATCAAGACCATTTGAAAAAAAATTCTGTTATGATCCCTAAAGTTCTACGGAATAAGGTTTGAAATTCATATACAATTTTTATGGACTAGAAATTGAAATAGAAGGGTTGGAGCAGGAGTTAATCTATTCCATGAAAAATTTTATATGACTTTCAAACCTTATTCCGTAGGACATCAGAGATTAATCAACAGAATTTTTTTTAAATGGACTTGATTCACTCCTGTTCTGACCACCTCAATTATAAATCTTAATAACTTGACGTAATATGAAAAAATGATGACAGACGTCAAATAAAAAACAAAAGCAGTTACCTCGAATTATTCTCGCTGGAATAATGTAAGTAACATTATTCCCACTTACATAATGATTTGATTGGCACCGTTTGACGGAAATTGAAAGTTACTATTGGTTGTCAAAATGAAAAAAAAATAGTCATTTTAATTCACAATTTAATTTGAATAACTGTTCTGGCACTGACTATTAATCATGCCAGATTTCAATTTGACATATAATGATTTTTTAGCTTAAAGTGCATTTATATTGGATCACTCTTACACTAACGAACCAATCAGAAGTGCGTTCTCATTTGAAAATGCAGAAAATCTTACTTGACTAAATTCACTTACATATTAAAAACACAGCCATTTTCAAATAATATAAATCAGTAGCACTAAAAAAATTACCTTCTCATTTCCTACGACAAAATTCATTTAATATATTTTTCATTAAGCTTGATATTTATCTTTATGTTATCAGTTATCAGTTAATGAAATGATATATGACCAACCTTTTGAAAACTATAGAGTATTAAGTGGTTGGCAATTAAATATTAAAATGAAACCATTATACTTTTATGTGCAAGATGTTTCGTACCGATTCCATTCAGATATAACATTATGTTGCAAGAAAAATGTTTATCATATTCAAATGGAATTCATATCCTCCAAAATCTTTTTATCTTTCTCTCTCTCTCTCGTTCTTTTCAACCGCTGGGTTTCTTTGAAAATTGATCCGAAGCTGCTTGAGAACCGAGAGAAAGAATATTCGGATCCGATGTACAAGCTAAAGAAAATCTCGGGAAATCTGGGAAAATCCAGGAATGCTTAGGTTGTTTAGTTTTTTCGGAACAGAATGTTATGCATCCGCATTTAAGAAAGGTTGAAATTGCACACCAAAAGAATATTTAATTCAATATAATTTATTTAATTTATATAATAAATATTGTAAAACAAGATTTACGCCTCCCGAGAGTGGCTTTAGTGGAGAAGGAGAATTACTGCAATTATTGCTTGTTATTGCTAATAAAATTTTAAAAAAAATTGAAAGGAAAATCAATTTTGGTGCAAATTTGAATAATAACGGTATTAAACAGATTAGATAGTTTCATTATTTATAAAAATTGGATTCCGTTAAAATTTAAAGTTATATAAACTGCAGAATAATTATTGTGAATAATAATGGTGTGAATGGAAGTGGGACAACGAAGGAAGAATTTAATATATCAGAAATCCATTTGTTATAGTGATGCACATCAGTATATATACCGGGTCTTCTTGGAGAGGCACATCCAGCTCCATGTGAGACAACTCCAGTTAAGGAATTGTTGCACATTAAAGGACCTCCCGAGTCACCCTATATTGAAAAAAGATTAAATTAAATTATTAGACAATTTTTTTAATTTACTTGACACGAATCTCTCCCTCCCTGTATATATCCTGCACACAACATATCAGTTGCTAAATTCATTTGAAGCCAACTCATGCAGGTGGATCTGTCAACAATTTTTACAACTGCATAGTGTAGATTTTCTGGTAATACCTGTTTAAAAATGTTCATTTTGAAATACACTGGGTATATTTCCAAAAATCTGCAATTACCTACATCGTTTGTAGAATGGGTTTTTCCCCATCCTGAAATCGTACAAGCAGCATCTGCAATGTATTCATTTTGAGCCAGAGGTAGAGGTTGTACAAATTCATTGAATTGAAATTTGCTTTTTATCTAAAATACAAAAATCACATTAAAGATTGACTACCCCAATGTGACAAAAAGAAACTACAGGAGCTACTTACACGTAGAACAGCAATGTCATGTGTAATAACTGAGTTGGTACTATAATTTTCGGGAAGGTATATTTTTGCAATCGAATATAATAGACCTCCTTTTCCCGATATTGATGTAGTTCCTACATTAATTTTTAGTGTTTTAACAGATAAAACTTTTTTATTGTCAGACACTACACAATGTCCTGCAGTTACTACATATCTTGGATCTACAATAGTTCCTCCACATCGATGATTACCATTGTATTTTAAAGATACCTTGAAGTAAAAGTCTGGTTAAAGCTGCAGAGTCCTTTAGAAAGTTAGTAGAGAGAGGTGGTAACAGTGGCCGGCTCCTGTTACTTTACCACTGTTACTGCCTTTCGCCTATTCAAAAAACCTGTTGCCTTTGTTACCTGATAGGGAAAATGACCATCGTTTGCTTCAAAACCGCCAACGATTTTAGGATTGATTGATAATACTTTTTCCAAAATTGTAATACATATTAAACCTAAAATAAAAGTTTATTATAGTTATATAAGTATCCGATAAGCATATTTGCTATATACATATAAAGTTACATTTTGTAATACCTTCAAATCTACGATTATTAACTGAAAAAATATTTATTGCCGACAAAAATGTATTTTGTAGGGGAACCAAGAGGTGTGGTATAACGGTTTTAGTCCGGGAGCTTCGCTTTAATTAAAAAAAAATGAAGAAGTAAATGAAATTCACCTATACATCAGTATACGGAGAAAAATGTTTATGCAAGTATATTTTGAGATGTGTAAGAGAGAGACATATGTACGTTTTCAGTATATTGTTTTACTGCAGTCACTGGCGTGGTTAGAATTAGTAATTAAAAAATGCTCATGTGATACCAAAAAATGTTCATGAATATCATCTTGATATAACCTGCTTTGCTCTCCCCATCCATAGCTTACAGATAGATATATTGGACTTTAGATCACAGCAGTGTATTCGATGATACAATCAGTGAACGCTTTACACCATACTACTTGTTTAATTCAACACTAAATTTTACTTTTGCATTCTGGTCACTGACATTGTCATTGACAGCACTGGTTTCGCCGAACCCATGAAATCCCTGTAGTTACGCTACTGCCTCCGTCCAACTAATATTAGATATTTGAAAATATATCTAAACGCATTCACCATGCAGATAATAGCAAACGTATTTTGGAAAGTAATGAATTTAAGAATGCCAAAAATTTACAATTTAAATAACATTTGGCTCACTTACATGTTAATAATGTATTACAATAGAAAACCATCATCAACTCTTATCCACTAGTTATTCACTGTGTTCACATATTTAAAACAATAAGATAATTTTATATGTGTGCAGTAATCTTGTTATCACTTATCAGATAATAAATTGATTGGTGAGTAATTTTAACATTTATCTCAGGTAATAATAATAACTCCTTTATATCTTGATTGTATCAAAAAGGTTTCTGGTGTTTACACTCTGGGAGTGGTGGATTAGAACATTTGGTTTTATTATTTAAGGTTGTTAAATTAATGCAAGTTGATATAATGAGTAATATAATATTGATTATAAAAAAACGCAAAAGATATAAACCATAATGATAACAAAACCTATTGTTGTACAAGTTTGGGTGTTGTTTAGAAAATTTCTACTAAAGATCCAAAATCACCACAAGAATCAGTTAATTACAGTTTATGTTTTATGTAATATCTTAAGTAAGTAATTTTAAGTAGTTTTTAATTTTTAAAACCTAAACTGCCGTTTATTTTTCGTGTTTATTTGTTAAGAAAATTGAGAAAAAAAAATTGCATTTATGGCAACGGGGAACCAACTTCTGTTCAACTCCTGGTTTTTGTCCTTTGCCCTAATTATTTTTCGAAATGTTTCTAATATATCCTTGGTTTCCATTATTTCCGTAACTGCTCAAGATCTACCTTGAACTATGTTACATCAACAATGAAAAAGAACAATAGAATTTATTGTTTAGACGAAAAAAACTTTGTATTAAATTAACTAATTACAAATTAAAATATCATATTTGAAACTGTTACAATAAATAATAATAGAATTGCGGAAGGAAGTATAATTTCACTGGAAGATCTCATTTGTTGTTCATTAACCCAGTTTAAATATTTTGAAACGTCGGTATAAACGCCTGGCCTATTTTCTCTAGCACAACCGTCTCCCCAAGATATTACTCCTGTGAGCAAATTGTCACACACAATTGGACCTCCGGAATCACCCTAAAAGTTAAATTAATAAAATTGAAAGCATTCTAAAGATTCCATTATACCTGGCAAGAATCTTTTCCTCCCTTCATGGATCCAGCACAAAACATACCTTTTTTGACTCCAAACGTATAAGCTTTTGAGCAATCTGTAGTATCCAGTATTGGAGTTCTAATCCAATATAAACGTCGAGAGACAATTTCCTAAAAATAATATAATCGTAAATCTTTTAGAGAAATACTGCGAACGTACCGAATTTTCATCGTGTTTTCCCCATCCTGAAGTAAGACAAAGTGTGTCGGTTTTTGGCAATTCTTGCGATAAACCGACAGGTTTAACATAGTCGTTTAGGGTAAAGTTCTCACTTATCTAAAAATATTATATCTTTGCTTAAAGAAAAAACTTGAAAATGTTGATTTCTTACCCTTAAAATAGCTATATCATTTTTTAAAGAGCTGGGGTTGTATTTTGAATGTGTAAAAACATATTTAACCTGTCTTGTTTGAGTTGTATTGGTAGGTGAGTATAAGTCGAGATCGCCCACAACGACCGTGAGATGCTTTGCAGATAGAATTTTGTTCTTATCAAAACAACAATGTGCCGCCGTTATAACATGCAATTCATCTAGAATTGTCCCTCCACAATAGTGGCCATTCTTGTATCGTAGCGAGACCTGCAAAAAAATTTTTTTGTTATAAAAAAGTTTTATTCGATCATATGGTTTGGCTCCTGCTAGAGTAAGAACTCTATTTTTGATCTTTACTTTTGGAAAACAGTGGCAAACCACCAAGGTGCAATCTGTCTGGAAACTCTTCCCAATTGAAAATGAAATAAAATATAAAATTACAGCAGCGGCTGATCTGCACCCGTTTCGTTGATAAAACTGGTCTCACCTGTTCATATGCGATAAAAAAACACTTATCTCACGACCTATCCTTACTTCGGTAAATAATGCTAAGCCTTGAACTGAATACTCTATTGTATGGATTTTTGAAAAATAATTTTCTTTATAAATACTAATTTTGCCCCCCAAACTGGATTCGTATTGTTGTCTCTTAATGATTTGATCAAAATTAAATAAATCGGGAGCGGTTTCATCAAACTTTACAGTTTAAATGTTAACCCGGGGCCACCAATGAATCAACCAACACTGAAATTAGTATCTAATCGAATTTCATATTTTATAAAATGGGGCAGGTAGCCATTTAATTCTTTAATTCTTTGAGATACACTAACTCAGGGGTTTCCAACCTTTTCTTTGTCGATCATCTCCGGATTATAAATAATATTTTAAATTACTGCACAGATTTGTTGTTGATAAAAACATGCGTAAGGTAAAACATCATAATTACACATTATTAAAAAAAAAATACATAACCTTAAAGGGAACTTTTATAGGAAAAATATTACACATACCTGATAAGCAAAAAATTTGCGATCCATAACCTTTTGTCCCCCTACTATTCTAGGATCTTCAGCACTTGTAACATAGCAAATACCTGTGGAAAAATTTATATTTCCAAAATTTTAAATTAAATACTCAAGTTACTTACAAAAAAAAATCAAAATTCTATAACAATTAATCATAGCGACATTTATGAGAATCTCTGCGTTACAAAGAGATTATTTTATTCTATAATATTATTGTAAATGATAAGATAATATTGTAGGTACATTCAATTTTCGTTATCAAACTTGTCGAACATTTTTTTACGTATATTTAACGGCAAAACTTTATTTTTAAAACCTATAGTACATTTTTACTATTAATTATGCTTCTAACAAGATTTATTTTCAATTTAACACTGAAAATTAAGTTTAAGGTTATTTTAAAAATAACTTTGTTTATTTGAGTTATGTATGTATGTGTTCCTTCAGCTGGTTATATCACAAATTTAAATAATTTTTCAGTTATTTTCTTGACTGATATTTTCTTTAATGTTGCTATAAGTTTAAAAAATAAAAATAAAAAAATAAAAATCATTTATTTGAAAACCCCATAACCGCATTTTGTATATTTTATGAATAAAAAATACAGGGTATATTCCAAAACATTTTGTTAGTATATATTAGTCGGGAGTTCCCAGGTTACAATAAATTAAAATTAAAATAAACAATTTTTGAATATATTTTTTAGTTTTGTTAATTTTTAAAATAGCATTTTTTTGTGTTTGTTTTGCAGTTTAAGTTTAAGCAGTTTTACCTCCGCCGGCTTTAAAGTATTATTTTAGTGCCGCCCGTCGCAGTAATCATAAAATTAAAATAATGTTAAAATTAAATATAATTATGTTTTATTTGGTGCAATTTTTTAAAACAAAAAGCAATTAATTTAAAGTACCTAACGTTGTATAAATACAAATTAATATCACCGCGGATGAAATTGGTAAATTATCACTTGATTTACTTGAGAATAGGTTTTCAAAAAAGTTTCCAGTATCAGTAGAATTTCGATTATTATCAATCGACTTCTTTGTGACAGTAAGTGGTGCAGTGGTTGTGGATACATAATTTTTAATTTGATCTTTGATCCAATCATAATTGAACGCAACTTCGGCATAAATGCCGGGAAAATTTGCTTCTCCACAACCGTAACCGGTTGATACAATTCCAGTTAGCTGTCCACTGCATACTAATGGCCCTCCCGAATCACCCTAAAAAACAATATTTGGAAATATTCTTTAAGTTAACTATGGTAGGTAATATACCTCGCATGCATCCTTTCCTCCAGTTTTTTGACCAGCACAAATGGTTCCATTTGGAAGCGAAATGGCTACTTCGCCGTACATTTTTCTGCAGGTATCTAAATCAACTAAGTTTACTTTGGCAGCCAGAAGTACGTCACTTATCACTTGGGATTCCTGTTTACGTAAACATTTGATTATAAGATTGGTATTACTGATTAAGCATCCAACTTACGAACTCTTGGTAGCCCCAACCAGAAACAAAACAGATTCCGGTAGCAATAGCATCTTTTCTAAGAGGAATTGTATCGAGAAGTTTATTAGAACTTATAGGAAGTTCTCGATCTAACTGGAATATATAATTTAAAAATAAAACAAAAAATTACATGTGTACCTACCTCGATTATGGCAACATCATTGGCTAATACGGTTTTGTTATACCTTGGATGAATTGTAATCTTTGAAGCGTTTCTGTAGATGCTGGATTCAGTTATAGGTAAGTCCAGTTGACCGGCTACGATGCTAACTGAAATTGGTGGCAAAATACCACCCCATCGGTAAAATAAGCAATGAGCTGCTGTTAAAATATGTAAAGGTGTGATAATAGATCCCCCACAAAAAAGATTATCGTTGTAGGATCTCCGCAAGGATACCTGCAAACCAATTAAAATTCTGATAAAACAAATACAGGAAAACGTTCGCAGAACTTACTTGATATGGAAATTCGCCTTCTTTAGCAGGCTCTCCCCCCACGATTCGTCTTGACGTGCCTTTATAATAAAACTTATAGTAAGGTTAAATAAATATTCATAATATACAAAAAATACCTAATATAATTAAACAGTAAAACACCACAAACGCAAGGATCACCTTTGTGGTAAAATACATTTTAAATCAGAGCTGTGTAAAAATATTAATTTTGAGATGTACTAATTAAGTAAGCATTGTTACGTACAATTATACGTTTCGTGTTTTCTTATCTCAAGCAATATTAAGATTTTTATCTTTTTATCTCGTGATAAACATGCAATAAATTGATTTTGACAATTGCTCTTGGAAAGTTGAAAATAAACTGATTTACATTGTACATTTACATATTATTACATAAACAGGATTCAAATTTTAGAACATCGATATCGAGCATGATTTTAAATTTTCAATAAGTAACTGGCTTAAGTCAGATAGATACTTCTTTCACAAAACATATATCATCAACCGCATGCGCAAAAGAAAAAATGCAGATGACTTGGAAAAACATGGGTGGCATAGTCTAGTGCAGGATTGCAGTTTCGGAAATACTTGAAAGGAATTTTGCCCAGTACCTCCAGTCAAAATGAACGACAGAGAATAAAATTAAGGTCAACACTTTAAATTGGTATTTTGCCACGATTCCAATATGGGGGAGGAGTCGGAAGTCTAAATTTTAATTCTCTGAAATTTGAGAGTGCTTACTTTGAGTTAAAAACTAAATAATACAATTTTGAAATAATTGATATGAATTTAAAACGGAAGTTACTAGATAAGCGTATTAATTAGAAGATAAAATAAGATTACAGAAAGAGAAAGAAAGTTTTCTGGCTCTGGCTATATTAGTCGATTTCTCAACCTAGGTCTAGCATAAAATACTTCATTTTATCAAATATTATTTTTGAACCGTCTTATCTGGAAGCTTAACCACTCCAGACTCACATCCTGCTATATTTCGGAAATCATTTCAAGATATCGATACAAACACAGCAGTAGTTCATCGAGTTTTAGAGCGGATATTTTGGGTTTGAATCACAAAGTTGAGAAAATTTGTTTTTCTAAAATTGATAATTTTAGTTGTTAAAAGATTGTTAAAACACATTAACAATGCTAATACTGATAAGAAATTTCCATATGTCTCTGTCGCTATTTATAGCTCAGTTGTGATCGATCGTCCTATAAGCAACATTTTAAATAATAATATAAAATAAGTTAATTGTACAAATTAATCTCCAAATTTCAAAAATCTAGAATTTCTGCAATTTCAATTTTTCTTTTTTCTTTTGCGCATGTTCCCTTCTCTGCAGAAACCCGTATAGAGCAAAAATATCCGTACAAATTCGTGAATCTAAAGTTTATGCAATAATAATTGGATTACTGTAAAAATACTTTTATGTGTTTGTATTACAAGGTTTCTTTTTAAACATTCCACCAATTTACGTCATTCATTAACGTGTGGACAAATCATGTTCCGTTCACCCATTGATAACGCATGAGCAATGCAATATGTGTCAAACCTACTAACGATCGAATTGCTGCTTTTACTGTGCCGGAAAATAAAATTTCAAATTATAAATTTGTTTGTCAGTGCAAAATTATTTGTTTAAATATTTCGATAAACTCATGTGGTTTCCAACTGCAACAAGCAAAAATTAAAAATTTTAATTTATTTTAAAAAGATTTTTGATCGTGGCCAATTGTTGTAAAGATGTCATTGTTAGAATCGCTTGTGAGAGTATCTGAGAAAGCTGCAAATATTGCGAGACTGTGTCGACGAGAGAGTCATCTTTTTGAATTATTAGTGGAAGAAAAAGGCAATTGTGAATCCAATCCCCGATTTATTCAAGATTTTAAAACTTTAGCCGATGTTTTGATACAAGAAACGGTGATAAACGATGTAGGAAAGCAAGTGAGTATATTTTTTCTCTTTGAAAAAATCCATTTCCAACTTAAATCCAGTTTCCCGAAATCAGGGACTTCATCAAAGGCGAAGAAAGTAATACTTTTTGCAACACATTGGGCGAGTCCGTTTGTGTACAAATTCAAAACGATGTCAACGAAACAGCCAAATTACTTAAAATTGTGTTAAACGGAGATCAAAGTGCTTCTGAATTATTAGCAGAAGAAGTTCACAAAAATATTTCCTTGGAAAGTGTTCCTATTTGTCTCGATCTTCCACGTGATATTTCACCGTTAAGTTGTGAGGAATTGGGAATTTGGATAGACCCAATAGGTAAATTTCAGTTGAGCATAATTAAAAATTTATGTTAAAAGCTTTTATTTGTAGATTCAACAGCGGAATATATAAGTGGAAAAGAAATAATTGATGAAAAGGGAATTTACGTTAGTGGTTTAAGATGCGTGACTGTTCTTATTGGCGTTTTTAATAGAACCACTGGGGATCCTATAATTGGTATCGTAAATCAGCCATTTCATGATGAATCGAATAACGAGTAAGTTGGAAAATCCAGTTGTAGCGCTCTTTTTGGAGCACCTACAGGTTGTTTTGTAGCGAAACTCGTAAATTTTGTGCTTTCTGTTTAGATGGCGCGGCCGGTGTCACTGGGGAATGAAAAAGTCTTCGAATGAGTTTTCATTGCATTGTTGTCCGATTTCGAACAACCCCTCGAGGGTGATATGTCTCAGTAGCAGCGAGGACGAGATTATTAATAAAAAACTTAGATCGAAAGGATTTGTTTTGGTGGAAGCAGCAGGTGCGGGCTATAAAATTTTGTCCGTTATTACAGGTCAAGCGGACGCTTACATCCTTTCAAAGAGTACCACTTTTAAGTGGGACACATGTGGACCACAAGCAATTTTACAATCTCTGGGGGGTGATGTGGTGAAGTTTGATGATGCTCTAAATAATTCTTGTACAAGTTTGCAGTACCTGGAAGATGACAAAACCGAAAGCCAGGAGAAAATTAATAAATATTGCAATATTGGCGGAATTATTGCGTTTAGGGAAAAAAGTGTCTGTGATGAAATTGTAAACGCTTTAAATTCATAAAATAAAACGAATATCGAAAAACTATGTTTTTTATAATTTTTTACATTTATGTAAAATATTGATTCTGGAAATTCATGAAGTTATGTTAATTAACGAAATGCATAAACAATTGTTTTTAATTTTTTTGTCACTGTAGGTGACCAACCTTACACCCGATCATAGGGAAATTACATCAGAAATTAATATTTTTTAAATTCATATTTGTTCCCTATGATCGGGTGAAAGGTCGGTCACCCGGTTAAAATAAAATTTGCGAAAAAAATTATAACTTATTCAAGAAACTCGAGTATATGTTTTATTAAATTTGACAAGAAACCAATAAATACCGACCGAAGTTTTCATGTTTTATGTAAAATTTCAGCTATCACTCACGTTGTTGAATACAAAATTTTGATATCGGTAATTTTGTATATTAAATTTGTTATATAAAAATATTTTTATTTAAATACTTTGTCGATATACGTAGACCCTCAATCACGATAAATCACGGGCTAAAGTCAGTCTAACAGGTTAAACCACTGCCACCATTACTTGTAATTAGTAGATTAGGTTCAATTTGTAAAAAGACTAATTAAGGTGGCAAGCTTGATTTACCGCAGCCAGAGATATGATAGAAAAAAATCAAGTAAGATAGGTAATTAAAGATTAAAAACTGTTTAGAATTATTTACTTGCAAGAGTTTGTTTGATATATTAATTTAAATTTATCGTAAATCTGCCCCTCCCTCATAAGTAATTTCATTTGTGGTTTGATATAATACCGGTCGAAACTTCCCGGATTGGAATGTTTGAATGCAAAATTTTTTGAAAATCACTTGTTAAAAATATTTTTCCCATTAATTAAGTATTTTCTGTACTAATGGGCCAGGCAAGCTGGCACTAGTTCACAAGGAGCGCTCGCACCAAAGTACTACAATGCAATTGTCGATATAAAACATTAATGTGTAAAATTTACACATTAACCTAAAACCTATAGAACCTACCGTTATCAGTCCTAGCCGGCGCCAAGTTGGCTGAGTGCCGAGTTGTCACATCCTGTAGTTCATCCACATGTCACACACACTAAAAATTGGTAAAACTCCATTTTTACATACGCATATTAGTGATGCATGCAGTATGTGTGCGCTGGACTAAAAATCAACTCGAAATCAAACTAAATTGTTGTCAAAACTGTTAAAATACAAAATGAAAACAAGTTTAATTGAGAGAAGACGTGGATAAATTTATTTATTTGAATTTGAATACAAGCACTGAAGCATTTAACAGTATTATTGCAACTTGGATTAATATTACATAAACTTGAGAAAATGCAATTTACATCAAGTTAAATAAAACAAATGACAGAAATCATCGCAAGAAATACAAATAAGCCTCTATAAATTAATTAAATACTATACTAACTTATTGATATTACCTAAAATAGGGCCAAATAATACCCAAATTGTTGTGCAAACATTTCAAAAATTTTATTCATTTCATGAACTACATGTAGGGCCAAAGATTACTATACGTCAAATCATCAGCTTTTATATTAAATTAGATTGCCCAGTTTGTGCGGCCTGAAGACCGCAGGAAGTGATATGAAAGACTACAATTTCAATTAAAAATACAATTAAACCAATGGCTAGTCCACCTAACCAGATAGCAAACAGTCCATATAAATGTTCTTTTTGTAAAACAACCGCGGTGCTGCCATTATCGATATTAAAATTTGTCTTGCTTATTAAGGATAATTCTTTAAACATCAGCCCTCCTTCTCGGAATCTATCAACGAGCACATTAAAAATCGGCATAAAATAGTGTCCTTTTTTCATTACAGCTGTAATTTCAACCCTGAAAAAGCCAGTATCCTTTTCAATAAACTGCAAATAATTTACTTCATTTGGAAAAAAGAGGTTAGCCATATATTTTGGACTTGATGTGCTAAAATTTTTGTAACGAGCCATATCTATGAACAATTTTGTGGCATTGTAATGCTCCTGTATCTCTCCTTTATCAGCAATTTTTTTCAAAAATCCGGTTTTATAAATTTCTTCAGATTTAAACCTTTTTCCCACATCTTCGTGCACAAGTACCCTTAAATTTGAATCGCCAAACTTTTGCATGGTATCAATAGGAGGTTCATACATTGGTATGGAACGAATACTGCTCAATTTAGTTTGAAATGCAAGTTCGATGTGGATTATAAAAATTAAGTAAAATATTATTATCATTCTTAGACGAAGCGATGAAGGGAAGATTCTTATTCCACCTAAAAACGTCAAAGAAACAGTACTTAAAATACATTCAGAAAGCTTCTTGTACTTGTTTGGCTCGTGCAAACGTTTTGCACTTAAGTTCCAAACGAAGATTGTAGCTAGAGCGCAAAATAAAATTAAGAACCACGTCCAGGTTTCAAATATTAGAAAAATTTCTTTCAAATGTGACACTGGAACCGGTCGAGGAACAACCCAAGTATACAAATCATAATATATAGTTTTACTCAATTCATAATCTATTGTATAAGTATTATATAGTCTTAAAATGTAGGTGTCCAATAAGATCTCACATGTTACATTATTTAGTTCTGATATATTTCTCTTGCTGTAGTAAACCAGTTTTGTTTTCAGTCTTTTGGCAATCATATTAACAGCAGTCATTGATATTGCTACTACAGGATGAATTTCTGAAGCATATTTCAGGGTAACTGTTTTAAGGTAACTTATGAATCCAATAGTGCATTGACTGAAATCTTCAGGACGACTTGATGTAAATTTTTTCAGGTCAGTAAAATTGCAATGAGGAAATTGATTTACAGTAAAATTTTTTCCGCACTTGTTTTCAGGTGCAAACGAGTTCCATATGTATAAATTTGGAGCAGTTTGCATATTTTGATGCAGTTCTCCCAATATAACATTTCCGATCTGATATTTCCACAGAATTTGAAAAATCTGCTGAGCCTCCCCCACTAGATTAGTTACTATTATATATCTGGCTCGTGGGCTATTCCATGGGTTCCACAGTCCGCTTCTGACCAAATTATGCATAACAATATTTAAATTTGAAGCATTTCTTATATACAATAAATAATTATGATAATTAAACGTTCTGGGAGAGTTCTTTAAATGCTCCACTGTGGATATTATTAATGGATTTGAAATACTTCGTACGAAGTTTTCATTCAGATGCGGTTCAAATACAATATTTACATCTGTATTATACGTAAAGAATTTTAGTAATACCTCAGATACACACATTTCATCTTTAGATGGTTCTTCCATATTAAATCCGTACACTACCTCTAAAATTGTTATTGTAATAAAAATAATAATCTTTTTTGCCATCACTTTTTATTTTATTGTTAAAGGATTGTGTAGTCGTAACTGCAAAATTTTATTATTTATTTTAACAAAACTTAGAATTTTAATATTGTTAAGTGAACATTTTTATTAGAAAACACATCAAAAGGCAAAAATTTAACATTACCTACACTAATGCAAGGTGTATGTAAATTAATGTTTCAAACAAAAATACAATATTGATATATTGATTATATCGTATTATTATAATGCTTGTTTCTTATTTTATAAAAAATATTGATCAAGAAAAACAAACAAATTAAAATTTCTACCCTTTGATATCTTTTTAAAACGATGTAAAATACAAAACGATCGGGTTGAGTATATAGCGCTCTCAGCGCTGAGGATCAAAGCTAGCTGACGGAATATCTAAACGATTATGAAGGTGAAAAATTAAAAGGGTATCGATCGATAATAAATCTAAAAGTTTATTAGAAACAAAGTTTAGCAATTCTCTTCGAAATATCTTAAATATGGGCAAGAACATCAAACAGCAATTAAAGTTAACGGTTCATTTTAATCGTCACTTTTATTTTTGCTCACGTACATTCCCTAATGTAGTAAAAACTCTACGATCGCGATACACAAATAAATCTCCAACTATTAGCTAATAAAATTTTTATTAACATATTGTTCGTATGTTTGCTAAAATCATTGAATAATTCATTTAGATAAAATTTAGTTGTTTTTTTCCACAGAAACACGAGAATAAAAAAGCAATCAAATTTCAATTATTGATAATAGATTTTCTATTGATATCAACGTAAGACGTGAGCAAAAGTTTTTAAATTTCTGTTATAAATTTGAAAGTTTTTCATCTAAATGCAATAATATGTAATTTTGGAAGTTTCGAGTGTATTTCACAAAAATAACGCGTTTAATGTAATAAATACCAAAAACTAATAGAGGTATTATTTATCATTTTGAAACAAATAACGGTGATATTAGGCTCCAAAAGTAATCTTTTTAAAAAGTCGCTTATTTAAAAGCACATTTATCATAGATTTTGTGTGATAGATAATTTTATACAATTAATATAACAAATAACTATTCCGATTTAGATAAATTAAACCGACGTTCCATTAACCAAGACAATTAAAGAGTGGATTTGTTTTATTTTGTAAAATTTATGTTTTTTTGCTCTTTCCCTGCTTCAAATTACCGTTCGCACTGAAATATCGACTAGATAAGTTATAAAGTAACGAAAATTTACGCTCATGGTCATTACATATTAGCTTGGTAAAATCAAATTTACTTGTCATGTCATTTCACTTTTGGAAACTATTACGAAGTAAACTAATTTAAATTTAAGCCGCAGTATAGCCATATAACTACACTTTATTTCCCAAAGGCGCATTTTCTCACGCAGTTATCCACTACCGTATTGTAATACTTGTGGGAAAACCCCGTCCTCTTTAACCAAACGTTACTATTATTTAAAAAAATGTTTAGTGATTCGCAAAGAGGAGCTTTTACTAAATGAAGTTTCATAATTTATTCCTTCAGGAATCTTCCCTGGCTGACTCGAACTTACAAAATAATAAAAGGTTTTTGTGGCGCCAATTCTAATTTAACCTTAGATCATTTAACATGAGACCGGTTAAAATTAGTAGCGTAGTAAACCTGGAAATTAACGTGCACACGTGCTTCCCGGTCTTAACTTAAATATCTCCTTGAGGCTAACTTTCAGGGGAAGGTACCAATACCTTTCCTGCTAATTTGTTTAAGTTGTTTTTCTTTGTTTCGTGACCCTGACTTCACGTAGTTTTGTTATTCACACTGGGGTCGAGTTAAAAAATTTTCCGGATTTTCCGTCAGTGATCTCGGCAAGCCGCCGCTGTGATTGGGGAAGATAACTGTTTTTTGACAAAAGAAAATAAAAATCTAAACTTGTACGGCTTTATTTAATATTTACATATTCCGGATTTGTTTTTCCCTACTGCAAAATACGCTAGATGTTATCTAGTCCGTCATCTAGAAAATGCAATTTACCTATTTGATCTTTTTGCTATCAAACTAGACAGTTTCATTTTCCACACCGTAGAAAAGCTGCTTTATTTTCTTTTCGATGCTTACATATTTTCGCGATGAAAATAACTTTTAAATTTCTTTTATATGAATTTACATTATTGTAGTACCATCATAGAAATATTTCCATTATAATTGTTTATTTAAAACAAAGCGAAATAAAATTCCACACTTTATAATTTGCACAACAATAGCAGCTAATTTTGTACGTAACGTTTGTTGGGTTATTTTAATTTTCAATATGGCAGATAAGCCGTTGAATTCAAAACTGAGAAAACATTGTCTGAAAAATTACCCAACTTTAATTAAAATAAAATTTGCTTTTTTTCCAGCACAAAGATTATTTGAACGAACATTGTTCTGTGGTCGATAAGATTTTGCTTTTCGTAAGAAATTAGTTAAGATATCTGAGTTTTATTACATAATGTGAAAAGTCATCGCTTTTCAGAATCAAACCAGGACGATTTTCAAGGCTCAATTATTCTTTGGAGGAGTAGGGCAGATTATATAATTTAAAATTTGCTTTAGATCAAAAGAAGGGTTTTAGGTAACCCTATGCTAATTAATTAGCACCTGCCCTGAGGATAACACTGCAATATATGGATTACTAGCGGAAATCTTCACATGCCTACACCTACACATGGTTAACAAAGATAACTTTTAGAGGCTTATGGTTGGATAAAGCTACGGGATACTGGATATAATAATTTTATAATACATATTCAATCGGCATAACTGCCTCCAGCTCAGTTTGGAAAACTTTATTTATTTTAATTTTAATAAAAGAAATAATACATTTTTAAAATTTAAACTAATTGAACATTTTAATTTCTTTTCAAAAAACGTTAAATAATTTAATAATTACATTGATGGATGTGTGCATTTTTATTTTTGCAGCGAACCTGCAACGAACACATGCTCATTTTATGAGCTTTTTATCAATAAATTGCAAAGTACTGCTTACTGTATTTTTTAAATTATACTTACGTTACTACTAATCTGTATATAACGAGTTTATAATGATTACTTACCTCTTATGGAAAACCAGCAATTGTCGCTTATTCAGAATAAAATACGACACAGAAATAAATGCTAAGATAAACCAACGGATAATTTCAGTACCTAATCATGAAAATTGTTGCGACATTAAAATTAAAATTTATGAGCAGTCATGGTGCAACACTCCGTATACTAATGCTGCAGCGAAACATAGAATATTATAAAGTTATATATTGTTGCGTTCAACTTTTTATATTTTGAAAAGTGTTATGCTTTAAAGCTACTTATATTATACAATAAAACTGAAAAGTGCATTGCAATGTTTTTGGGAAAGACATCGCATCGATCTTTATTGAGACGTAAAATAATTTATCAGGCCTGCATTTCCAATTTTTACACTGTATTACGTTTTTTAGGGGAATGCAATAAAAGAACCTTTGGTTTCCAAACTTGAAGTGATTATTATTTATTGATTGTTTTTAATTAAACATCCGGTTACTGTCGATCTTTTAAGAGCTTTTCTATTCTGAAAGAGCAAAATTTAAGCTTTCTTATGAGATGCGGATAAATAAAATCGGCCCAACGGTTACTTCAAAATTTAATTTTGAAAATCAACTTTACGTTCATGTTAGCTTTAAAAAGACATTCAATTGCCGGTCCGTGTGCGATGCCTGGGTCTAGCGATCCGGATTTAGGTAGGTAAAAATTACCCAAGTCAACTCCGACCAACCTTCTTCGCCGACGATAAACCACCGCACGATGCCATCCGACCACACAACAACCAAAGAACTGTGGCTGCTTGCAGCGTTAATTTTTTTCATCCAGATTCGCGAACTCATCCGAGTTCGCAAGCGTTTTTAAGCCTTCTTGGCCCAATGTCAACACCTCAAGCACCAGATGAAGGGGATTAAGGCGCCTGCGGCGCCAACATGCCCCGCACATCATTTAAGCTACGCTACGCTAGGTAGGTAAATCATTACCTACCGCCCAGTGAAAAAATTCGATCTCTTAAAACATCGACCGACCCCCATTTTCAAATGAGTTTTCAAAAACTATAAATTATATTTTTTAAATTAAAATCAACGAAATAAATTTGAGTTTTTATACGATTGGATGCGTGGTAACCTTCTGATTCTATGGATACTAAAACATTTCATTAATTTTTCTTTTTTCTGATAATTCTTTTAATTAATTTTTATAACACCAACTTTGTGTTTGTGTTAAAACTAAATTATTTTCATTTGATTAAAATTTTAATTAAATTATTTTAATTTTTAGCTAAGTAACTTCGGAATTTTATAATTATCTTTCAGTTTGGATAAGAAATTTGCTGAGATATATCAAGATTTTGTTGAACATTTTTTTGAAATTTATCTTACGACTTACATTCTGCGGCATCTGCATACAACATCTATTTTACGAAGACTGAACACGGTAACGAACCACAGAACATCACACATCTTTGCATGACAGCCTGCCCAACCAAACAGATTGTTTAAGTGCTTTCTTCATATTTTACTTACAACAGCTTTAATCATACGTTGAAAATTTTTAACACTGAAAGAAAGTATATAAAACTAAACTGAAGCAATGTAAAAGTACTTAAAAAGTAATTTTCGAGTAAGTAATTTGCAGTAGGTAGGTAGCAAGTATTGCAAAATTGAAATATTTAACTTACGGAAGCGCTAAAATATTTTAATTTAATTTTTAACTTTTAATAAATTTAATGAGTCAATTTTTTTTTTAACTTTTAAATTTCTTAATTGATGTCTTATAAAAAATGAGGGGGCACGGCCAAATTAAGTTTAAAATTAAAAAAAAAATTTTTTGCCAAATGAAAATTAGACGCTCAAAGTATCTACTAATATTTACATTATTTATTATTTAAAGTTTGTGCTATTGTAATTGAATATAATTTACAATTAAAATTTTATTATGTTATTTTTAGGAACTAATATTTTATAATATATGCAGTAACATCCTGCCAATTTCAGCAGAGAGCACGTCCGCGAGCGTTTATGTAACTCGATATAAATTATTATATTAATTAATCAGTACTTAATTTATTAATTCAAAACGTATAGATACTACGTATGCTTTGTTTACACAAAATTATAATTAATTATTTTTGAGTCTGGCATTTAAAAATGCATTAGTGCTTTTAACAGCTTTTTCAATACATACTAAGTGTTTATTTTACACTAAACAATTTGCAACAATATAATAGCAGAATTGCAAACTGTTAATTGCAAAGGATTTTAAACAAACGATTTAATTATAATCCATAAACTTCATGTAGGTGATTAATTTTTGTAATTTTGTTTAAATTATACTTTCACTCTTACGACAACGTGGGAGTAGTTTATTATACAAAACCTTGCCTTTTTCTTTACTCTACTATAATATACTATTTTATCCGTATTCCAAAAATTCTAAAAAAAAAAACATAAAAATGTTAATTAAAAATTGTATGTAAATAAAAAGTTTAATTTTTATTGTGAACCAGGAACTTAAATTTATAAACCTATTAAAATTATTTATTTGTCAATATCACATCAATTAATCATTGATTCAGGACATTCAGCTGAATATGAAAATTATAAAGTTAGATTTAATTATTATCCTGATGAAATAAATGCTTCAGGTTTTTATGAAGGTAATTTTCGTAACGTGAGAAAATGATTTAATTACAACTGAACTTTAAAGTTTACAATTTAACAGTATTTAACTTTTCGAACTATATAACATGTTTCAATTTGCATTAAAACAAAAATTAGAAATTAATAAAACAAATTATGTTTGCTTTATAATATGAAAACGTAATTATTTCAGTCTGCATTTTATATTTTGATGAAAAACATCTAACAAATAAATATTTGTTGTTGTTCCACTTTAAAAGCTATAATTAACTTGGATTTAGTTTGGTAAAAGTAGTAAATTGAAATTTTTGCATTTGCAGTGTGTGTTTGATGTTGAGAAGATATAAACAACAAAGCAATTTCAGGCGAAGTTTGTCAGAGATAATCTTAACTTTTCAAAGTTAGTAGTAGAAACTTGTTAAGTTAATTTTACATATACGTTACGTAATGTGACACAAAAGGCAAATTAATATTAATTACAATTTGGCTTTCCAGTAAGATTTGAGTAGGTAATTACTGTTTTTATATACTTAAAATAATTAACACGAACGTCCAATTATTAACATAAACTAAAGTTCAACATTTAAATTTAATTCTATTTGAAAAGTGTTAAGCTTTCATTTAAACATTTTGATGCATCTGTTGGAATTAATTAATTACCATTGAGGTATGTTAAAAGTGTTTAGTGCAAATGCGATGGGCATCTACATATTATTATACTTCGATGGCCCCGTCCTCAAGATCACACAGTAGTTTATGTTTCTTTGCTCTTGTTGACGCGTATTGTTTATAGAAAGATGAAGAAACTGGCTCATATCCCTTCTGTACCCCGACTTCTCCTGGTATTGTTCATTATGTTTTTTACGCTCTAAAGTGTGTGACGTGTAGTGTAACAATGCCGAGTTCCAGGAAACGAAAGATTTCTGATTTTAAATCAAAAATCAATAAGAAGATGCAGAAATTACAAGAACTTCTAAAAAATTTCAATTCAAGTAAGTGGCAAAAATCTTTCAGGCTCAACAACATTGCAATATACATGGTATCTACAGCTTAATTTTCAATCAATAAATATCCATTTATTTCGTAAGCATAAAAACTTACATAGGACAAAAATAACACGATGATTCAACAACTCGGCAATATGAGTAATATCTGTTACCAGTTGTATTGAAATTTTTACAAAATTTCATACAGGGTGATTGATTAATGTCAATCTACACCTTACAACACAATTTAATAAAGTACTGAATTTGATTAATATCAATATTCAACACTTTAAAAATAGACAATTATTTACTGTTTGAAACTAATCGAAAATTAGGTTTTATTCCTACTTTTGTTTGTTCAGTTGCTTTAAAATTTAATAGTAGCTTCATCGAAGGTAGTTGATTAATGTCAATGTACACCTTAGAAATTAATCTAACAAAATAAAGAAATTGATTAACGTCAATTTTTTACCATATTATTAACAATAGATGAAATCACTATAAAAAAAAAAAAAAAAAAAAAAAAAAAAAAAAATTATATTGAAGAAGATCTCCTTAAATTCACCTCTTTATTTAACAGGTGAAACTGATTCTTCAAGTTCTGAAGTTGAATCCAGCGGGGCAGAGTCATCAGAAAAGTCAGCATGTGGTCCCGTCAGAAACGAGGATCCATTGACACCTTTGAACACTGTCCCCTTAACAGGGGATCACAATTTAGAAAATCCAGAAGACAATTTAGAATCTTTACTGGGTTCTCATCGACCAAGTGAAGATTTTGAGGGACCAGAAATATCTGCAGACCTTGCCTCCCGATGGGAATCTTACTTGTCTTCGGGTCTAGACAAGGAATCCAGGAAAAAACTTCTGGAGCAGTGGAACATTCCCAGTAACTGTAAATACCTGAACGGGCCCATCCTTAATCCGGAAGTGCAAACTTTTATTACACCAGCAGATTTAAAAAAAGATAAATTTTTACTAAACATGCAGGTAATACTCGGGAAGGGCATTACAGCTGAAGGATCAGCCCTCACAAAAATCTTAACGCAACGGGATATAGTCGATGTGGGGGTAACACAAGCCTTAGTTGATTCTGGAAAATTACTAACCGACATGTTCCACACAGTCTCTACACACAGAAAATATCAACTCAGCAAATATTTCAACGAAACAGTTCAACGAATCGCAACACAACAAAATGTTGACACATTACTTTTCGGCGCTGATTTTGCAGAAAAATGCAGACAAGCTAAATCCATTGAGGCAACATCAAAGGAATTACTTCAACAAAAACAAACCCTACAATCTCAACCGTCAACAAGTCGTAATTTAAACTTCCAGCGCCCCAATTTCAAGAACAGGATGAAAACACAGGAAAACAGGGGCGGGAGACGACAAGTAACACGCACCGTACGCCATGGACGAACCAGAACAACCTCGAGAGACAACAAAAAATGGACGGACTACAGATACCACAACAGGAGTCGACATTAGAGGTAGGACATGCGGGAAGAATTGCTAGATATTTTCATAATTGGGAATTAATCACTCAAAACAAAAATATCTTAAATTGGGTCAAAGGATACAAAATTCCTTTTATCAAAAAACCATTACAGAAAAAATTGCCAAAAATAAAATGTGAAAATATTTATCAAGATACTATAAATGACCTTCTCAATACGGGCGCTATTGTCGAAAGCGAACACTGCAAAAACGAATTTATTTCGTCTTACTTTTTGAGGAAAAAGAAAAATGGCAAAAACAGGTTTATCCTAAATCTTAAAAAACTCAATAAAAATATTGTTTGTCCACATTTCAAACTTGAAGATTTCCGAACAGTTAAAAATCTTTTATATGAAAATTGTTATATGGCCAACATCGATTTAAAAGATGCCTATTTTCTTATATCGATAGATAAAAAGAACAGAAAATATTTAAAATTTCAATACAAAAATAAACTTTATGAATTTACATGTTTACCATTTGGTCTATCTACCGCTCCATTCGTATTCACAAAAATCTTAAAACCCATTATAAATCATTTGCGGTCATTAGGATTCGCTTCAGTAATATACCTAGACGACATTCTTTTACTAGGTCAAAACAAATTAAAGTGTCTGAATAATGTAAACTACACTATTAAAACTTTAACGTCCTTGGGCTTTTTAATAAACAAGGAAAAAAGTAATCTTGAACCTACTCAACAAGTTACATTTCTTGGGTTTTATTTCGACACCATAGAAATGACAATGTCAGTACCTAAAGAAAAAACTAAAACTATTATTTTAATGTTGATATCACTCAAAATGAAAAGCAAAACCAGAATTAGAAAATTCGCAAAATTAATTGGCACTTTAGTATCAATTTGTCCCGCAATTCCTTACGGCTGGGTACATATCAAAAAATTTGAGAGACAGATATATCTTGCTTTAAAAAAATGTCAGGGGGACTATAACGGCATAATGGAAATACCAAAACATTTACAATCCGACTTTTCATGGTGGCTTGAAAATCTTTCTAAAAGGAAATTAAGTTTAAGAGAAAGATCATATCAAATGACCATATTTACAGATGCTAGCGGTTCAGGTTGGGGAGCGACGTGTGATAATAAAATAGCTAGGGGCTACTGGAACTTGCCACAATGCGTTCCACACATTAACTACTTGGAACTGTGGGCAGCTTTTAACGGTCTTAAATCATTTTGCAAATACTGCAATAATTGTAATATTTTATTAAAAATTGACAACATTACAGCAATTTCATATATAAACCGGATGGGAGGCATAAAATTTTCAGAATTAAACGATATCACTAGAAAACTCTGGGATTGGTGTGAAAATCGTAATATTTTCATTTATGCATCTTACATAAATACGAAAGACAACATAGCAGATAAACAGTCTCGACACAAAAACATAGAAACAGAATATTCCTTACATCAAAACTCGTTTTACAGAATAACAAAGTCATTCGGTACACCTGAAATCGATTTATTCGCATCATATCAAAATAAAAAATGCAATCTTTTTGTCTCTTGGCATCAAGATCCACAAAGTGACTATGTAGACGCATTTACGCTCAGCTGGTCCAACATATACTTTTATGCATTTCCACCATTTTCCCTTTTGTCAAGAGTAATAAACAAAATAAAAACTGACAAAGCAGAAGGAATTGTCGTTTTTCCTATCTGGAAAACGCAACCTTGGTACCCAATACTAAAACAACTAAGCATATCCAAAGCAATTATATTTCCACCTCAAAAATATTTATTGTTATCTCCTTTTAGACAACCACACCCAATGTGGAACAGCCTTACCCTGGGTGCCGCAATTTTATCCGCCAAACATACTTAATAAAAGGAGTTCCACAGACTGCTATCGACACATTAATATCTTCCCTAGCCAACAATACCTTAGCACAATACAACACAACTTACAAAAAATGGTGGGCCTATTGCAGAGGGTCGAATATTTACCACGCGGACCAAAATAAAATTATCGACTTCCTAAATAATGAATTTATTAAAGGAGGAAATTATAACACTCTCAACCAACACAGATCAGCATTGAATTCCGTTTTCCAAAACACAGATAACTCATTAATAAATAAATACATGAAAGGAGTCTTTCGAATCAGACCAGTTTTTCCAAGATACAACGAAACTTGGGACCCCACCCCGGTATTATCATACCTGAGTAAATTACCAACGCTCACCTCACTAACATTAGAAAAATTGACCTACAAATTTATTGTTCTATTAGCATTAATTTCAAGTCAACGGGTGCAAACGCTCACAAAGATAAAACTAAGCAATATAAATTATTTTGAAGAAAAAATAGAAATATACATTACAGACGTCATAAAAACATCAAATCCTAACAAATGTCAACCAAAAATCGTAATACCATATTTCAACGACAAACCGAGCTTATGCATTGCGTCATTGTTAAAACAATACATAGAAGTTACAAAGGAAATCAGAAATAATTATGACCAACTCCTTATAACCATTAAGAAACCACACCACCCAGCTACAACTCAAACCGTATCCAAATGGATAAAGAAAGGACTCACATTAGGGGGTGTAAACACATCGATCTTCAAAGCACACAGCACCCGCCATGCCTCAACTTCGGCAGTCTTCAGACGAGGTTTAAACATTGACAACATCAGACGAACGGCAGGTTGGAGCAAAAAATCTAATACTTTCAATAAATTCTACAATAGACCCGTATCTGAAAACACAAAATTTGCTAAACATTTAATCAGCCCTACAGAGGGTTAAAATCATATCAAACCTGTCTTAATACTAAAATTATTAATCGAAATTATTATTACTTTTTAAAACTTACATATTAAAATGTTTAATTGAAATTATTATTAGTTCTTAAAAATTTACATTATAAGCACATGTATAATCAACTCTAATGTAAGCTTTTTATATTTTTAAACTTTAGTATATCCTGTTCAAAAATTTTTTTACGTTTCATTAATCTTTATTACTCCTTACATAAGAAAGTTGCATACCACAGTGTACGTATTCAAAATGTTCTGAACATTATATGCACACCTATTTAGGCAACATAAAGTTCCAACACCACACAACTCAGATTGCGGAAACATCTTTAAACATCTACTGTGTGATCTTGAGGACGGGGCCATCGAAGTATAATTAGAGGTTAAACGACTTACCTGTAAGGAAGTTCAATCCTCAATTATACGAGATGGCCCCGTCCGAAAAGATCACACCCACCCGCCTCTGTCACCCAAATCCGCAATCTAAAATAAGACAAAACATAATGAACAATACCAGGAGAAGTCGGGGTACAGAAGGGATATGAGCCAGTTTCTTCATCTTTCTATAAACAATACGCGTCAACAAGAGCAAAGAAACATAAACTACTGTGTGATCTTTTCGGACGGGGCCATCTCGTATAATTGAGGATTGAACTTCCTTACAGGTAAGTCGTTTAACCTCTAATTACAATGATTTTATGCTGTAAACTAGCATTAAGCATTAGAATGTGACACTTGATCGATACAATTTATCATTGGCACGTATTTTCAGAAATGTTTTAACAAAATTTTGTAATTCTAACAAATCAACACTGCAGTATTTTCCATATCCCATATTTTCGATACTAGTGCGGAAAAGTAGTACTTTTCCACACACTTTTGAATATCACAAAGTAAGACTTTTCAAAATAAATTTTTCATTTGAGTGCTTTTGTTTTACAATATTAAATGAAATACAAATGCAGGTAGAGATTACCTAGTTTTATATTCAAGTTTTACAAGAAACAATTTTAAATATTAAACTTCTGTACTTTGATTTAAAGTTTCATATTGTATTATGTAACTTTGCTAGCAGAAAAGTACCCAAACTTCATTTCATTATTATTTAATGTACGGTACAACAGATAATTTTCCATTGACTTACAAAACATTATTAGCAAAGTTTCGAAAAATTAAACACGAGGGTTTAAAGTGTATTTTTGAAGTTACATTATGCAATTGATTTTATTGTGGTGACCAGTTCGAAAAAACAATTTTATGTTATTTTAAAGTTAACAGCGATTTTGACGTGGAAATCAATTCTCGAGTTTGTCGTCAGAACCGAGTATTTCGGTGAAGTATCCAGCAGGTGATTTTTATTTAACAGCCAGCGATTTTATTAACATTTTTTGCTTTAATACAGCTTTCAAAATTTCTGAGAAATGTTTTATAGCTTCAAGGATTAAAATGTTGAAAATGTTTAGTTCGTAAACATTCTAAACAATTTTGATCGAAAGTTTTCAGTATTTAAATATATTTTCATTTATACATAATATTTTAAATATGTAGTTTAAATTTAACTTAATATTAAATATTTTTGTTTTTCTTCTTATTTAAAATATTGCGGTGGAACGCTGTTAATTTATTATTTTGCTTTCACCTATTGAAAATTGGTCGATCAATTTATAGCTTGTCGAAGACGGTGTAACATTTAATAAAACGGATATCATCTGAAAATGCAATGAAAACGGTTGCGTCGCCGTCGTCTCGGGAGGCAAGTGTCCATGTCAAAAAGAAAAAGGTCAGCGAGGTAGAATGTAGTCTATGGAAAATTTTAAATTTCGAGTGACTTATAGACCTTCGAGACAAATATGAAAAACTGAATTAAAAAAGTTTATTTTTTGATAAATTGCTTTTAAATTGACAATTCAATGCAAATATCTAGGATTACCTGTTTTTTGCGTTTACTAATTTTTTTAAAATTTGTTACTTTGTTGGAATCGAAACAAGGTAACCGATCGATTTGTCCAGCCAGGAACTTTGTTAACAGTTGCGATAAAACTTAGCTTCTATTTTTCTTTGGTTAAAACCGACCGAAGTTTTAAGTTTAGAAGGAGGAGGTTCAAGGTGCTAAATGTCACTTTAGTAACGATTGCTAACAATCTCTCTACGCTATAAACTTAAATTTAAAGTTATATTTTCGTTTGGCCATCTGTACGGTCTAATTCCAAATCTAAGTTTGTACTATACGTTGAAAGGCAACTTCCCAGCAAAGTTCGGCAAGTCAAGTTAGGTTAACCTTTGATTTACGATTAGTTCACCCTGTTTTGTTTATTTTTTAAATTTAATTTTACGTTGCTCTTATTCAGATCCTTTAACTGTGTCCCTTTTATGCTATGCAATAGCTGACCGACAGATTTCTTCTGTTTCTTTCACTTCTACAAAAATAACTCCATTGTACATCTTTTTGATTTTATGGATGATTCGTGAAGCTTTTGGGTCTGATCCAATCAGAAGGTTTCCTACTTCTCCATCAAAGTTTTTGGCTTCTTTCTGCTTTTCAAGCCTTTAGCTTTATATCGGCACCATTTTTCTTATCTAGAGTAGTCAAGGATGCATATGATTGTAAGCATTCTACTTGTAGGAAATAGATATTTGTTGGGAACTCTACAAAGAGAATAATTTTTCTATTAACCTGGCCTATAGCTACTAAACCTGGGTCCGTTACTTAAAATTTTTGGCCAATAATCTAGCTACCGAATCTATGCAGCTGGTGCCATAATATTAAAGCTAGCACCATTATAGTATTCTCACAAATCCACATTTAAACTGAAATATCCCCCCCCCCCTAGTTAATATTTTGACTCCAAAAGCCAGCTCTCTAATCTATATAGCTAGTACCAGCTATAATAGCTAGCACCGTTACATTTTTTCATAAATCCATATTGAAACTTTGGGGGGGCTAAAGTAACGATAGCCTCTCAGTTAATATTTTGGCTCCAAAAGCTAGCTCCCTTATCTTTGGAGCTAGCACCATTAAAGTTTTTTCGCAAATTGGTATTTGATAATTCACTGCGCATGAACCATGCAGTGGCTTGCCCACGTGTGAACTGGGGGCTTAAGCCCTCCCCCCTGTCCCTGTCCATATAGTGCCGCCCTATTGCGGCTACTTGCCGCACTTGATAAACCTTTTTGGAAAAATTTAAATGTACCTATTGTTTAATTATTGCTATTTTATGTGAAATAATATGATTGTGTTTATTTTTTTAAATATAATATGTACAGGTCAGTGTCCATCAAATCTCCATCATGAAATTTTACAGTATTATAGAAAATTAAGTGACGAATAAGCCATTATTTGTATTCGAAAATTTTCAAAGCGAAGTTCATCCCGAAAATCGCTCCAAAATAATAAAATTAATTGTATAAAAAATCAGGAAATTTTTAATGTATCTTGTAAAATTATTTAAATTTTTATTTCAATATATCAAACATAACTAAAAATTAAAAATTCAAGATCTTTGGGAATATGTTGAATTTAAATAAACAGATACTGGAAAAATAGATAAAAAAGTTAATTATTATAAGTAGGTCGATTTTAGGGGGCAACCTGAAAATAAATCGTTAAAACATTTTTGAAGTAAAAATATTTTTTCTTTGAGCATTCAAGTAATTCATTTCGATTTCGTAAGTATAGCGCACATTTATAAAACATGTATGTATTAAATAGCCAAAATGAGTTTGGAAAATAAAAAGAAAAACATTTTTTTTAATAAACGTAAAAGTTGATGCCGCTATTTTCTTTAATGCTGAAATACACATATATTTGTTTAGGTAATAGCGATCCCACCGGTAACATTTGCTCTTCAAATAGGTCATTAACGTAATAGTCTAAAATTTTCAGACATCCTAAATAAATTTTATATTATTCGCATTCAAATTTACCTGCGAAGAGTAAAATATTATTTTTGTCAATTAATTTAATTTTTCTGCAAACGAATTAATTTTTTTTTTTCGAATACTTACAACAATTTTTCATTATTGCTTGCTAATAAAAAATGTAACTCTAACATTAACTACATTGCCATTCAAATGTTGTACCTACCTATCGGAAATAATTGGATTTTCTCAGCGGCATTCTAAAAGTTGTTGTGTTTAATTTTCATTCTGATTAATTCGGCATGCACAAATAAATTAAAATTACCTAACGCTTTCCCATTCAGGGAAAAATTTATGTGTTTCGGAAGCGAACATTTGACAATTTTTTTTTTATTGGAAATTATCACCATTATATCCATTAATTTTAATCATAATTTAAAAAATTTAAAAAAACGTTCGAGATATCAGTACGTAATTAAATTTAGTTATTAATTTTTAATAAAGTTTTATAATTAAAATTTAAATTAAGTTAAGCCAGATTACAGGCAGTGACGTGCACGATTAATTTTCAAATATTCAAATTTGCTTGTTTTATTTTGCCAAGATTATCTTGCGTTTAAATGTAGAGCATTTTATTGTTTAATAAAATTTCGTACGTGGAATCATTTTTATCGTGTTTTAGCAATAATTTATTAGAAAATATTTTTCAATAGTTATTGCCATCTCCGTTTGTTAGAAATTCTGCCATATTTCAGCAAAATATATTGAACCATTGCTAGTTCTAATAAAAACGTATTTTATGGTATATTTATGAAGGTAAATTTGCCTTCGTAATAATTTAAAAAACAATTTTAAGAAATGTTGTGTCGAAGCGTCTGCGGATGAAATGCGCAAAATTTATATGAACCTTTTCGTAGCACATTCGAAAAATATCGCTTAAGTAGCATGTAATTGTTTTTAAGGGTAGATAAGCTGGCACATTTTTGCTATGCAGTCTCATAAATTTATTTCAAATACACACAATTTACAAAATTTGGTTTTAGATACACACAAAACATTTGGAAATGCAAATGTTAGCGCAAGTAACCCAGCGGTCAATAAATTAAAATGTCCAAAATAAATTACTGCGAAAATGTACAAAATTGTTCGCCCACCTCATAGATTGATTACGTTTCAAATTTTAAATGTAAATAATTGGTCATTCTGTTAACACACCAGAATAGAATAGATTTTCATGGATAAACATCAAAGTTAGATTAGTGGTCAGTATAGTACCTCTTACTGATAGAATTCGCTTGGGTTTTGTTATCATTTAATTGTGCTCGACTGGCGGGCATTGTTATTTACCAAACGACCATGGTTCCTGTTTTCGATTAAAATTATCGATACTGTTTGGGGGATCTTATTCTATACATTTTATAAAACAATCCATGTTTTCAAAAAGACGACAATGCCTTTGCTATCGAATATCTGGGCCAGATAACTTCAGCTTGTAATGTTGCAACTAAAATTTAAATTTTAAAATTAACCGAAATGTTAAATGTAATTGCAGGATTTAAAATATTCCTTTACTCTTCTTTGTAATAATGTAAATGTGCTAAGTCTCAAATTGTTAAGGAAACAGTTACAGATTCTTCAACTTGACGTCTATAATTTCAAAGCATCAATATTGTATAATTTAAATATCAAGCTTTATGTTTCTTTATACCCTCCATTGAAATAAGTATCTGATTTTGTCGTAGTTATGAAAATTTAAAGCAAACAATTAACCACAAATTTTCTAGAAAAAAAATGCCCACGCATTTACTCTTTTTTATTTAAATGTTGCTTTATTATGTCCCTAAGTTTTCCCTTCGAGAGTAAACTGGTTATTAATTGCATGTATGAATAATATGAAAATACCCCCTTAATAATTAATAACCTCATTAACTCCCTTGTAATCTAATATATTATTATTGTTTCTTGAACATAATTATGTTACCCTTGGAGTATGAATATCGTTATTCAACATACCAGCCAGATAGTACCTACATACACAAGCTTTCGAGTGAAGCATATAATTATAAATCTTTCTTGTATTATCTAAGAATTATGTAGAGCAACAATGACGATTTAAGTAAACTATTATGCTCATAACGAAACTATTTAGTTATTTAGTAATTTCTATTAAATAATTTAACTAGCTCAATTATTAAATGCAAGAAGTAATCAATTGTAGATTGATCGATATAGAAAACAAGTATATAATTTTTCTTTCAAAAGCTATCTTTTATTTTTTTCCAAAATTCCATAACGCACAAGGGGGGGGGGAAGGTTGACCCATGGAAATCAACGTATGTTTTAAACCAATGCTTTTACTAATAAATACCTACATTTTTTTCAATATTTTGGTTATTTTTCAGAAATCATCTCCCCTCCCCCCCGAAAAGTATAATACAAGCTCATCTGTTCACATTATTTTCTTGGAGCCCGTTAAATTTCTTATCCGGAATGGGGCGTTAGATTTTTGTGTAGTATTTCGTTTAGAAGATATAGGATCTTGAAAAAAAACCAAAAAAAAATAAAAGTTCGAAGTTTTCAACATTTTTGTACTTACTTTAATTCATAACTCGAAAGCCGTAGATTTTAGACAATCAAAGGTTTAAATTCAGTTTGTAGATAATTTTACGTTCTTTAAAAAAGTACTAAACTATTTTTACTGAAAAAACAATATTTTCGGGATTATGGCCATGTGAAGGTTAAAATTTAAAAAAAATACTTTAAAGAGGGCTAACTCTCGAGTGTTTTTTTTAAACATTTTTCTTGTCTTCTATCACCACCTAATTTATGTAAAGTATTACCGGGGACACCCTGTATAATAGTACTCAACATTTTTCATTTTAAAAGATTTGATTCTTGAATTTTTTTAAATCTGTCCTTTTCGGTATTAAACTAGTGATCTCGCTCAGAGCTGTATAAAGCACTCAGTGAAAGTAATTCAATTACCAATTACTTTGTCAATGTTGAAAGTGCTTGAAATACCAAATACTAAATATTCTTAAAAGTAATTGAAATATCAATTACTAAATTACTTTACTGAGAAAAAGTAATCAAATACTTCGTAAAAGTAATTGAATTATTTAAAAAATTAACCGAAAGTAATTCAATTACTCCAAGTATTTCAAAAAGGCAGTGAGTAATAAGAAATAGAATTTTTTTTAAATGTCTTAATTTTTATTGGTTAAAATTAGAAGTTAATTGCCCTTCTCCATTTAGATGTCCATGTAATTTATAGTACTGCCACACTCAGGGCCGTATTTAGACCAAATTTGGGGGGGGGGGGTTAATGTTCAAGTTTAATGTTTTTGCTTCAGTTTTAAAGATTTATTTGTGTTTTTCAGATTTTTTTACGATTGCAGTCGGACTTCCTGAACTGTATTAATTGATTGGGGGGGGGGGGGGTTCTAACCCCTAAAGCTTCCCCTTATCTAAATACGGCCTAGGCTACAGTGTTTCTGCATAATCTACTACTATTCTTTTAACAATTTTTTGAATCAACAATTACTTTGCTCGAAAAAGTAATTCAATTACCAAAAAAATAATTCAATTGCCAAAAAAGTAATTCAATTACGTTATCCACGCCTTTTAAATGAATTACTTTCAGCTCTGTTGTCGCTTGCCTTAAAAAAAGTTTGTTTACTCTAAGGTACGTTTTCGATGTACTTTGAATCCTTTTTGCTTCCTTATGAAAATTCATTAAATCCCCGTAAAATGGAAATCCAAGGGTAGAGAGGTGGTGATTGACTGCAACATCGAGAAAAATTTCGTACTGAGAAACTAAAAGTCGACTCTGTTGTTAAAAATTAAAATAATAAAAATAATTTTTATTAAATTGCAAATTAAAAATTTCTTTTCTCCTTTTGTGCTCACTTCATGGACGTAAAATTGAATTGTTTCGCAGTATTAATTTTCTTTTGTACACTGGAACAAATAAATAGAGATTCATGCACTCTCTCCCATAGGATTGAAGACAGAATTATAATTAGAGCGTCTTTTTAATTTTGCCTTCACGAAAATTTAGCAGAACTGAAAACAAAGTTTTATTTTTTCCATGCATTCGGTAAAGCCGTATAAGCTTTCGAATAATAAGAAAAGCTATACAAAGAGCATGAAACACGTTCGGCTTTCTCATCGCGTACACTGTACAGTAATGTATTTCTGATGAAGTCTGTCTGAAAGAGTAATGATAATGTTACACATGTGGCTTATTTCAGGAATTGGTGTCACGATGGTTAGATGAAAAATTACTTACTTTATTCTCGATGGTTCGATTATCAATGTTATTGATAAAGATTTTTATGAGCTTCTTCGCCAACTCCGTTCACACGTTTCCAAGTAAGTAAATCTATAGAATTTGCTGCAGCAGAAACTGGAGGAAGCATTAACGCAATAAGTCTTATTGTTCGTTCCAGGATAAGCGGAGTTCGTCATTATAAATTAAAATGAGACAAAAAGAATGGACAGTACATTTTGGGCCTTATGTAAAATGTATGGGTCCGTAACGAATGTAGTGGAAAGCAAGAGAACATTAAAAATTATTACTTTATTTAAATTTTAATTACATTAAGCTAAGTTTTAACAATAATACAAAAAAAATTATTGGAAAATAATAATAATAATTAAAGCATAATAATTAGTAATATTAAAAGGTCTACCTAGAATATTTGTTTCTATGATGTTTAGATCAGTCGATATGGTAATTTGCACTAATAAATGTAATTAGTTTAACCCGTGTGCAAACACTTTTTTAATGAACACAAGTGCATCTTCTTTAATGTCCTTATAAACTAATTTTCGTTCTTAAGGTTAAATTCGATAAGGTGTTCGATCACATTTATTATTAAAAGTTTATATATTTATTTTTTGGGAGGTCGAGAACGTCAATTACCTTAAAAGCCTAAAATTGTGTAGTGACATTTTCGATTGGCAACTTGCGAAATTTGAATGTCAATATTAAAATTGATGTCCTTACATCTTATAAATTCGTAATCGAACACATTTCGCGAATATTTGAAACTCAATCAAACACGCCACCGTCTGCTTTTAACAGACACTTTGGTAGATCATTTTCGATTTTCGTTTCATTGTGGTCCTCGAGAACGGATGGCAGGGGTGAAAGCGGCACGTTAACGGCAACTGATTGAACCATCTCTTGAAGTCCTCGGTGGAGTTCATGGGATGAAACTATTTTTAGTTCATTCAGTTCCGAGTTATTAGCTAACCGGCTGGCTACACGCCGTTGGATAGCATGCTGGTGCTGTATACTCAGATCCGAAACGAACCGGCGTTCACCCGAGATGCGCAAAAACTCAAACAGAAACACAATATTAGAAGAAGAACTGCAGTTGCTAATAGGTAAATGGACCACGATAGTTGACACGTTCCTGTAAAAAACAAAAAACTTTAGTATTATTAAAGTCCTGCAGATGTGCCAAAGTTCAAACTTTCAGATCCTAATTCTCAAGTTAAATAAGCCATCTAAGTAATTTCTTAAAACTATTCTACATTTTAATTAAACTTTAAAATAACTTAAATTACAAAAACTAAAATTGCATTTCAAGATCTTTTGATTATTTTCTGGAAATTTTCGCATAGTTCACTTCATTTGCTTTGTTATTAAAAAGACTGCCGTAGGGGGTCGTCGCGTATGGTAGTTCTAAAAGTTATATTGAATTAATCTTCTCTGCAAAATCGAAACTTTTTAATTTTCTATATCCCTTCCATATCAGCAATGCATTAATTAAATTTAACTAAACTTTTTATTCCATAGTCAATTTTTTTTCAGTGTCTCCAAAAACAGCGTGAAAAATTATTAAAGACTGCTCTTCGAGAATAAAAACGTTTAAAATATTTTTAAATTAAGGAGTAAATCAAATTAATCAACTGAGAACAAAAGATGCATTTTAAGGTCTATACACAATTTTAACTGACTTACCTATAATTTGGAAGATCAAATGTTAAAAATGAAAAAAATTGGAAAAATTATTCGATAACAAGAAATTAGGAGTGTAAACAGTTGGAGTTACTTTATAATGAGTTCAGTAAAAGATAAAAAATGATGGCAAATGGTAAAGGCAAATTTTAGAAAAATAAAAAGCAACCTGTTGTTCTAGAAAATAACTTATAAAATAATATCTTCTCTACGTTTACAAGTTTTTAATATCTTTTGCAATACAAGTGTTCAACGGTGGTGCACTCTTGTTATGCTCGACTTTGTATTCAGAAATGCAAATTTAGTTTAGTTTTTGTTAAACATTTTAATTATGTTTTAAAACCCTGCGAATTAATAACGTGGTGCTTCAGTGTTATCCATTACATAAAGATATCATTCATAATTAAATTTAGTGAATAGTTTTTGGGCATCTTTGAATTTTGCCAACAATAACGTTTGATTTTTATTGTCCGGCTATTTCAAGTTTTAAAGGTTTGTTTGAAATTATTTCAAAGAGAAAAATTCCAACTTTATAACTTTTCAAGTTTGAATTATGACGTCAGAGTGGTGATTATTTCCAACACATGCCAATTTAGTTAAGTAAATTTTAGTATTGAAAATTTCAACAATAGTATGTCTCATTGACGTAAAAACTTTGTATTATAGGAATGTCTTTGTATCAAAGTTAAAATTTTCTCGCTTTTCAGTCTTGCTGATAGAACTGACTTACCCGCTGTCGAGGTATGAAGTGCCTGAATTTTTTAAACTGATATAGGTTTTCAAAAAACTTGAACAACATTTCAGTAAAAAAAAACACTTATTAATTTTATCTAAATTTTTTATTTTCCAATAACCTGCTTTCGAACTTTGTTTCAGAGGAAACTGAAAAGTAGAAAACATGTGATTTTAGTTATAAATCTGAAGTACTGACTTCGTAATTCGAAAGTTAGGTTTACAACTTATTAAAACCCGAAACTTTTCCATATATTATTATTTATTAGTCATATATTTAAAAGTCTTGCATTTATTAGCAATAACATTTCAGTTTCTGCACTTACGAATATTATTTAGTACGAAGAAACATAGCTTTACAGTAAAAATTTTTGATAGAGTTCGTATAATATTTTGCTAGAAAACTAGGTTAACAATGCTCAGCGTGGCAATACCAATTAATTTAATAAATTAAAATATTTTTACCAACAGTTCTTTTTTTAGGTGATTTGTCATAAATCGTCATTTGTCCTACAATTAAAAAACAGAGTTACTAGGTTCTTTAATTGTAGGGGATATTTGCATTGATACTTTTTCTTCTTTACTAACTTCTCAACGTAGGAAACATGGTAAAATCCTATGTAACCTAAGGAAAATTTACATTTTCTTTACTTGAGAATATTATCCCATATTAACATAATACTGTTGTTTTCTAAACATGATATAATATACTCCTAAGAATAAACGCTTTTACTGTGTTGAGAAGTATGAACTAAATCTTAATGGTGAATTTCCACTTTTACTTAGAAGTGACAACACAAGGTAAACTGGATTTTAATGAAAATAATGTTTTCATTCCAAGTTATTTGCCGGCGTACAATATGCGACAGTGTCGTTAGCAATTTTAGTCTATTCAATCCGACATCGGCTATAACAATGTAATATGATGTTTGTTTTGTAATAAATAGTTTTATTCAAAATAGCGATATTCCTTTGTAAGTTGACTATGGGATTATTTATGAACCAGAATACCCGAAATGACCACAACTAATAACAAACTATTATGTTTATTTACACATTTTACCGAAATATAACAATACGACAATTAATACTAAATATAATTTATATAATCTGTATATTCTCCATATACTACATAAAAGAGATTTATTATTGTTGTATAAAATATATAATAATCTGATTGGGTGAAGCATAATTATATGTATTAATAAAACCTACTCAATCATATTAAAATTAAATAGCGTACTTCCACTTGGCATATGTGCGATATGTATCAACACACGATGTTTAATTTCAATAATAATGTATTTAACAAATGCAAATAACAGCGATAAGGTAAAGCACAATTTGCATAGGTGAATTTAATTTCAGTTCTTTCGCATCCCAGGGGTAATTACTTCATAATTTTTAGTTAGCTATTTATTATCCTTAACCTTAGCTTAGGTTAACAGTCCTAAACTGAATTACAATTGACGCTTTCTGAATTTCAGTTGCAACATTGAAGATTCTAATGTCGAAATTAAAAGCTGAAATTTGAATTATTCGACCTAGAACATAGGAAACAATAGACTTGCCTTTATTCAAGCAAAAGATCCGGTTTATAGAAGTGTTAGAATTAAATAAAAGATTTAAAAATAAAATGGCAAAATGAAAATTATAGCGGATTATGAAATATTTTATTTAAATTTAAAGAAAACAAACTCGTAAGTTTAGGATTAGGAGCATATTATTATGATCGACCGATCAGCCGCAAGGAATTTAAGTTCGGTTTTCCATTAAAATTATATTAAAAGAGTTAGAACGTGAAATATTATTATATTTTGGAAAGGTAGACTATTGATCAAATCGAAGATATTGCAACAATATAGCAGGGTAAGTTTGGACGAAACTATTTTTCGAAGTACGCGGTTGTCGAACTCGGCTTCGCCTCCCTCGGCAATTTCAGTTGCTTTTCCGAAAATCACACGTTTTGCGCCTCAGGATCATAATACATTAATTTGAATCCGAAATTTATATATAGTCTGTTTCCAGTCCTTACTCCTCCTCGGTGACTGTTTAAGTTATAGGAAAATAACAAATTCATGTATATATTTTAAGCTATGTTGGACGTTTGTCAGTCCCCACACCTTTGAGATTGGACAATAAGGACAAAAATTATTTATACTGACCTATAAACATAATATCCTCGTCTGAAAACCCATCAATCAGCAACAAGGGTAGTTTAAAGTTTCGGGTCGCTTGGAGAAATGTAAAGGTTAATTTATCTTGCCACGTAAAGATATTGGTAAAATCTCGTTCAACCGGTAAGGCTTTTTGAGATTTATACAATATTGCTTCCTAGACAGTAAGTTTAGCTTCCAACTATGCTCCTGGCGACATAGTTGGGGGGGGGGGGGTGTAACAACAAATTGATTATCGATTTATCTTAGGAACCAACAAGAATTTTTTTGCTCGTTTACTTTCTCTGAACAGAGAACCTAACGAAATCCTACGAAGAAATATTTTGCTTTTTGTGGAAATACCCGAAATTTGGTTTTCATTTTGCGTTTTATTCAAATAAGTAAACCGAAAGCTTTTTTCTTGTTTGCATTAACGAATGATTCAAGATGGGAGCTAACTAAATAATATTTACATTTCGATAAAATTATGGAAATAACTGATGTTAACCACGAATTACTCAACATAACTTCATATAGGGCGATTAACTGGTAGACTGAGTGTCTGCGCCATTTGTTACAGAAGTTTCCAAAAAATTTAACAAGTGTCTTAAATATACTCAATTTTTTTAAGATTTTCAAGTTGAAAAACGATCGACTACGTACGGCAAAAAAACTAAGGTTCCGGCAAACTTGCGAATACTTTAATGCAATTTCGGTAAACTTTTCCGTCTCGGATTTGAAGTAGCAAGTAGGAAGGAACGTTATCTAAAATAGATTGTGAGTAGATTTGGAAAGTGTTAGAAATATAAATCGTTTTATTTTAGCCTTGAATTAAAATTATTTTTGTAGCTTAGTTTGTTATCTTAAATATTAAGTTAAATATAAATGGAGTCTTCATGTTCATTTTATTTTATAATTATTCTAGAAATTTTATCCTGAAGGCATTTCCTTATAAAATCCCTAGCGTAAACTAACTTTTCGCATTAATAAATCAAGTTTTTAATAAGGATTTAGTGTATGAATTGCATTTTAAATACAGTAAAAACCATTAAAGTGACAAACAAATGGCTTTATTTGTTAACTGTATTATATGGCACATTTACTTCATATCAATTTTCCTTGATGTCAGGACACACGACATAATCTTGAAACTAAGCGACTAGTTTCATTGTACAAAGTGTTAATAATAACGGGAGATGTCGGAGCATTAGCACGACCGGTTCAACGAAGTGCATTAGCACAAATATAGTCCTGGCGAAAAGCGAATCGTTGATCTGCAAAAGCTCTCCTCGCTTTAAAGCTAAGACAATGTGTTACGCCGTATACACTATAGCGAATTTTCAATGCAAATTTCCTCAGCGTTTATTTCATTGTAAGGTGCGCGTTAAAGCAACTGAAAATTTATTTACTTAATTTAATTTTGCAAAAATTTTCGACAACTTGCATAACATTTAAGTTAAGAGAACCGCTTTCTATTTGCCCAAGACATGAATAAATAAATTTGTAATAAAAATTTGAGAGAAAGTTATTAATATTTCACGCAGTAAATTCGTTTAGGAAAAGGGTCGATGTAAATAATTCCATTAGTTTTATTATGACGTTTTGAGAACAGGTTTCATTATTAAATAATGAAACGATTTCCAACAAATTGGGTCTCTACAACTCCAGAAGTAATTAATGTTTTTCCTTTTGTTCTTCACATGATTTAACGTACTCGAATTTCCTGTTGCTACTACCCTTTCGAAACTAATTTTAATTTCTTGCCAACTCCTTAAAGGAAAAAAATTAAAAAATTATTTAATAATGCTGATACGTTGTATTCCGAAATCAGGCTGTTTCATTATAAGATTATAATAGTCGGTCCAAAATTAAATCAAATTCAATAATATTTACTATTTTAATCACGTTCGAACCGCTAAAACCTCACCTAAATTAAAAAGGTTACTTCGGGGCATGGTAAAACAGGCGAGACTGAAATTTCAGTTTGATTGAAATAAAATAATTTACAATTTATTGATTAAAGCTTGGCGCAAGTTATAATGACTCAATAATAAACAATTTGTATACGATTAAAATGGCTGATTTGGACATTTCAATTTTTTTATCATAGTCTTGGTATTTTTTATTTTAATTTAAAAAGCTTTTTATTATTCTGCATATTTATTTTACACTGCCTTGTACATCGAAATTAATTTCTGTTGGTACGCTTGGCATTTCTGGGCGACTATTTCGCGATCTGGAATGCCGTTGCAAATGGACTGGTTTTCGATAAATCGATTCCTTTTGTTAAAAAGCTGCAAATGATAAATTCTGTGTTTCCGGATTTCTTAGTTTTTCTTAGCCGCATCGAAAACTTATTTGTGGCCATTAATTTCAATTTGGTATTTTTAGCTTTTTTATACAATTTTCCGACTTCCAAAAATAGTGTAGGTACTATGTCTACTACGTATATTCAAAATGTTGCGTTCTTTCAAAGTTTCCAAAGAAAAATATTTTGCTTTTTTTTTTAAATTAAGTAATTGCATTTACCAATTTTTAATCATAGCACTGTAGTGAATTCTCGGTTAGTGGTAGTACACTACAGTTTTTTCCTTTCAAAGTAGGAAAAAAACCCTATAAATATACCAAAGAAAATAATATTCTGAGCTTTCCGATGAGGCAAGGAAAAATTATTTAGGTCCACCGGTTACTTCACAGTTTAATTTTGAAAATCACATTTTTCATGGTATTTTTCACATCATGCCGATAATTTGCATAGAAAGTACGTTAAAATTCCATTGTGTTCGACGTAAATGATTGCAAGAGCCTGTTTTAGTGGCCGGAGCCCGCTTCAGTTAATTCGGTTAATTATAGCCGAATTTAAGAGAAAAACTAAGATCCTGTCTTTCGAAATATGTAATTTTCGAGGTCGGTCCCGGCCCAGAGATTTTTAAATTAATATACAGGGTTTCGAAAAAAAATCTCAAATTTTTCAACAATTATTTTCTTACTTTAATTCATAACTCGAAAGCCGATGATTTTAGACAATCAAAGGTTTAAATCTAGTTTGTAGATTATTTCACGCCCTTTAAAAAAGCACAAAACCATTATTACTGAAAAATATATAGTTTCGGGGCTATGGACATGCAAAGGTGGAAATATAAAAAAATGATTCAGAAGCCTAACTCTTGAGGGTTTGAATTTAGAAAAAAATATTTTTCGCAAAAAGGAGATCTAATTCCATCATAGATCTCATCTTGGCGTCCCAGTGGATCCTTGAAAATATAGTAGATTGGAGGATCCTTAAAGAAGAAACCACAAATATATCTCCTTAAATACGAAGGCAAACCAGGCAAGGCTGGTCCATAGAAAAACTCGATCGAGAAAAGCTTTTACAAACCTTCACATCGGAGACACAGATTGGCACCAACATTGACGCGAAAAAATTGATGGAAATGGTTGACCAAAAGGGCTCAACCATTATAAGCCGGTCTATTGGTAGTTGGATCTCATTGCAGCTACTAGAATATCGGCCAAAAAACTCAATAAAACAGCCAAAAGATTGTTCAACGCTCATTTATACCTGTCAGCGTATAGTAGGTATATAACTCGGTTAAAAACAAACTCAAAACAGAGATAAAGAGAAGCAAGAGAAGATGCTGGGAAGAACAAATAAAAAAAAAAACAAAAAAATAGCGGCGGTGTTATTTCCGGTCCACGAAAGAATTAATAAAGTCATGTCTTAAATTTAATCTAGAAGAGTTAGAAGAAGCAGCTAAGAGTCTCCCACCATATAAGGCCCCAGTAGGCCCAGAGGGCTTACCAGGTATAGCACTCAAAACCCTGGTACATGAGCACCCAGACCTATTTTTATCCGCCTTCAGATGAAAAGTCATCCGGAAGGGCCAAAAATCGCTATAGGATCCCTCTTCCTACAGACTAATATGTCTGTTGGACAACGCCGGAAAATTATTAAAAAAGCTCTCCGATAGACAATATGATTTTAGGAGAGGTAGGTCCACAATAAGCGCGATAAAGAGATGACAAGGCGAGTCCAGGATGCAAGAAATGGAACATGCACTAGACGTACGGAATGACTTCAACAGTACCGGATGGTATGACATTTTGAAGGCGCTACGGGATAGATAATCCGCACGTCTGTAATATTTTGCCAGTTTTCTGGATAACCAGAAACTCAAACTAGATAAGAAAGGGGACAGGGAAGACATAGAGGTGTCAAACGGGGTTCCACAAGGATCTGTATTGAGTTTTGTCTTGTGGAACCTAATGTATGATGGAGTTTTCAGGCTAGAGCTCCCAGAAGGAGTGACCCTAGTGGGATTTTAACAAACTATCTTAGTTTTTGTTGACAGAGATATAAGGATAGTGGAAGCTAAAACCAACGAAACTATTATAGCCACTATCTTCCACTGGGTCAGGGAAAGAGGAGTGGCCCTGGTCCAGGCCAAGTTGGAAATAGTACTGGTATTGGGCAGAAGGAAGGTCTTGCCCATACAAATACATATGGATGGTATCAGTATCCGATATGGAAAATCCATAACTGTTCTCGGCGTGAAGTTAGACAAACACCTAAACTTCGCCGATCACATCCGGGTGACAGCGGTCAAAGCTGATGGCTCTGCAAGTGATCTCTTCTCCATAATTCTATAATGTTGACCTGGTGTGGAGCCACTCTTTGAAATTCTCAAAGAATGTGGAGAGACTGTTAAGAGTTCAAAGACGTGCAGCGCTTTAAGTGGTGTTTGTCTATAGGACAGCGTCTAGAGAAGCAGCGTTGGTGATAGCCGTTATACCACCAGGGAACCTGAAGGCCGGAGAAAAGACAAAAACCTTTCGTTCAAAAAAAAAAGTTATGTAAGGTGTATCCGGAGACACCTTGTATTTTTGATTGTTTGAGAATAATTTGAAAAATTATTCTTCGTATAAGGGGTGTGTGCAATTTAGCTGCAGGGCAATGTAAATGAGGATTATTTTTGCTCAATTTATTAAAATTAATGGTGAAATAAAAAAATTAAAATTATTGATCTGCTGTTTGCACAAATTATAAAAAAGTAAAAATAACAATTCAAAGTTAAAACAATTTTTATTTTTTTTAGTATCAGTTTGAATAAAATACCTTGTTTTTTCAAGCCAAAAATTTAAGCTTGAAAAACAAATTAGAAATGGAAAACTTATAAATAATACAAATATTTTCTCATTTTTTCTTTTCTTAACACAAAAACAAAAAATTTTAAAATCTGCAGAAAAACTGTATGTTCTGATGTAGAACATATTAATTAACGAACTTGGTAAACCACAAATAAAAATACTGAATTACATAATACATTTGTAGGTATATCCGTTTACGAAAAGCTTATTTTTTTAAAATTTTAAAGTATTTATGTTTTTAAGTTTAAGCCGTTGCTGTCGTGATTTTTTCAGTCTCGATTTCCTAGAAACAATGCCTCTAATTATTAATTACTGCTTTGTTCGATGCAAATTTTTTTATTTCTAAACATCTTTCGAATTTTGAAAGCTTTGAATATTCATCAAATGATTCTGTCTGAAAGGCCGAATTATTATTAATTAGCCATCATATTGATATTGCAAAAGAGCTTTTATGTTTCCTTTATTAGTACTGCAAGTAATTTGCAGATATCCATTTCCTTAGCTGTCTATTTTGCGTGTTATTTTAAAATTATTTTTGGAAATTCCTTTGGCCTCTATTAAAATTAACCTAAGTATGTTTTACCATAAACCTAGTTCGTTAGAAAGCAGTGGGAAATTTTTTTAGAATGATCATTGCGGAGTGCGCTGTACAAGTTAGGGTGCTTTTAAAATATTTTAATAAAATAAAATTTGTGCTGTGTTAGGTATAAGAATTTTACTACTGCTAACATAAAGTTTAAAATTGCAAACTTTTTGCGAATAGACTTAAAAAATTTTAATAACAAACTTCATAAATTTAAAATAAAGTTTAAAGAAACCGACACTGTAAATTATTTAAAAGTTAAAGCCACTGCAAAACTACAACTTTCAATTTGTCTAAAAAGCATGTCTAATAAAATTTCGTGTTAAATCTGAATTACCCTCCTATCTTGCTTGCAATTGCCAATTATTTTTTATTTTATAAACGGAAATGGTGTAAAACACAGGATTTTATGATAAGGTTTTAGATGTGTGGTAATAATTTGTTTGTCTTATGACTGACTGCAGCATAAAAACTTTAAAATATAATTTCATCGCGGATAAATTTGAAAACAGCCAGTTTCACCGACAATGCTAAGTGTCGAGCAAAATATCAAGTAAAAATTAGGAAAATCAAGTTATGCTTATATTATTAAAAAAAGAAAGAAAAAAATAGATTTAACGATCACTTGGTGGAAAATATTCACTTGGATGATCTAATGGGGTTATAAACCAACACCCTTAAGATAAAATCGTAAATTTGACTTTTATGGTTTGCTTATGTTTTGTTAATATCTCAATTGAATGCTTTATACAAACAAAATTTATAAAACAAATAAACATTTGAAAAAGCTACAAATATAAAAGTAATAAATAATAAACTGTTTTTCTTATTAAATCAGCACACAAAAAAAATATTATTTTTTGATTACCTACATAACTTTTTCTCTCTATAAGGTTAGCTTAAGCTTCAATACTTTTATACAGAATTTCCCTTGTGTAATCAAGACATTTTCAAAAAAATTATATCCCTCGATCGTCATATCAAACCGAGAAAAGTCGCTACTAATATAATTAGAGTAAGTAAACGCCGGATTAACTAAATAAAGAATTTTATGTAACTCTGGAAATTTTTCCTTTTGGTATTGACAAAATTATTAAGCATATTTACATAATATACTAACCCAGTTTATAGGCATGACTAGAATTTCCACAACATTCACGAACTTCTCGATTGTCCCATCCTATAGGATAAATTGCGGCTCCTACTATCACCAGCAGTGCTGAAACAATACAAATTTAAATAAGTTGACAATATATCACAAAGAAAAGCTTAATTTTTGTTTTTAACTTCGTGACAAAGTTTTGTATAGCTCAAAATATAATTCCGTAAGTTTAATACAAGACATTTTGTAGTATTCATTATTTAATAAGGACGCATCAATGCGTGTTAAGTTCTGTATTGTGTTGAAAATTTAATATAATTTAGTATACAAATAAATTGTGCACGGCTTTGAATAATATCAGCAATACACGAAAAAATTTGTTTTAAATTTTAATATGCCAAGGTATAATACTGACAATAAAGCTTTCATTTTCAAAACTTTATATGGGTACGCTTTCATTATTTGATAAGCATCAACGTACTTTTCATGTATTGTGTACTAAAGTTGCGAAGAGGTTTAAGGTTGTTTAGTCGAAAGTTACTTCCTATTTTCAAATTAATAAATTTAATGAGATTCGTTAAGTTACAACTTATATGGTTTCAAATTTATTTGGCAACAGGGAAATTCAATATTGTGTTCACTTTCCAGAATATTCATATTTTCTGCAAAACATTTCAAAGCAAAGCTCTCCTGTAACCACTGCAGCAATTATTGTATTTTGAAAATGAAAAATTTATTTCTTTAAAGCAAAAGCGTCACGACATCGCTGAAACACTCAGAGCTTTTAGGTTGACAAATCATATTTGCAATAAAATATTTAATTTTAGACTTCTTCAATACCCTGAAAACATATTTAAAAATTAAAACATAAATAACAAAATAAAAAAGAAAGAAAAATTTATATAATCTAAAACTTTCCCAATATCTACCCTAGGTTGCTACTGAACCGCTATAAGCCTAGCTAATGTATCTCATATTAGAATCCAGAGATACATTTCTAAAGAGAAACTGTTGGATAAATATTTTTGTCAAGGATACCTCGGGTCGCTTTCAAAATCAATTATACGATTAAAATTTTTGTCCGCAGAAATGAATGTTAAATTATGGTCGAATTACACATTCTTATAGACTTAATCAAAATACCAGTCACCCAGTTCGGCCTAGAAACACGAGATGAAAATTAAATAATACGGTGAATATTTATGTTGGACAACACAGATTGGTCTTGAAGAGAAAATACCACTCAAAATCCAAACTGAATAAAAATTAGTTAAAAGGCCTATTGAAATGTATTTTAAATTAACACACATTGGATTTTACACAATACCAAAGTTATTCTGACCATTATTCAGCCAAAGTTGAAAATTCCGTTCACTCTTTGTCTGATATTCAGATTATAAAATATGTATGGTGATAGGTATCTAATAGAGTAAATTAATGTAGATTTATAAGATATTAGATTAAACCAATACAATGTGTGCAAAATTAATGATGCTGGAAAATTAATCTCTTCGAAACTATAGTCGGTACACAACAAAGTACTTATGGATGGAATCCCAGTAGATATCGTTCAATTTGTTTGACAGACGCATTGAAAAGTTGTCGAAACTGAATCTCACTGTGTTTGTGAATATTATAACAAATCATGGAATCATTATCGAAGCGGAATACTCTTTATTATTTATTTTTAAAGGTATATCATTTCCATTTCAGTCAAACAATATATTGCAATGTTTTCTAGCAAATCTCATATAAAACTCAATTGTTTTATGAATATCGAAATTTTTACAAATTTTCTATTATTCATTAAATTGCAGAAATATGTTCATATTGAATTCTATATCTAACGATAAATCGAAATTTTATAAAGCCTAAAAGTAAAGCTATCCATTAGTTTAATGGATAAGCCATTAAAAGTAAAGTCAAATAAACCTAATCAATATTACGAAATACAAGTGTATCATAGCTACCTATACAATTACTAACCTAACGTATTTTTTTTTATTATATCCTCGAAACTTGAAACTTACAGTTTCAGATTTTTTGAAAACCATTATTTTATTTTACTCCCGGGGACTGGAAGCGCTAAAGTACTACTTTACATTAGCAAACCTAAAGTTTCACTTTTTGCTAAGTCAATTGTTTTTGTAACTGTTTTATATATTTCACCATTTCTCCACTGGCAATATCATTAAAAAGAACTTATTTTCGACATTTCCTACAGCTTCACCAACTTTAAAATAGATTTTAGAGGTGTGTCCGGCGCTGAAAAAATTTACAATGTACACATGCAGGTAATTTATAAAGAATTGTTCAAAATGAGCACTGCTTCTGTAATAAAACTCAAATATTCACGACAAATGTAAACACACGCAATGTTTTGTAACTTTTACAATAGAATGTACTTGAGAAATAACTTGACGTATATTGAGTCATTCAAATGTTTTTCAAGTTAGTTGGCATATTTTCCGGGTCTTTTCTAAGCTTAGTGGAGCTGTAGATACAGTACTCAATTAATTATCCAAATTAAAATCGTTAATTTTGACATTTTGTTGTAAATTTTCAACAATTCGCTGAAAGTCGCTGATTTCCTGGCCGATTGAAAAAATTTTGGAGGTCCACTTAAAAATTTTGAAATGCACTATTTAAATTAAATAAGTAATATCAGCTCAAAAAACTCATTTGGTCACTATTTAGCTTACTTTCTTGAATGTCTCCCCCCCCCAATAAATTAGTGATATCATTGCTCTTGTCTGGGGGATATGAAATACCGTTCAACATTGGATACTGAGTGATTAACGAATAAAGACAAAGAGTACACTGGAAGGTATTCAAAGCGACGAAGGTTTCGGTGCCCAACAATATATTAAGAGTTTAGGGTATTGAATAAGCTGATTCAGCTGCTAAGCGCAGAAATAATTTTATATTTTCTGTTGTTAATTGATCGCAGAAATTGCAATTAAAATAGCTTATTTTTTAAGCAGCTTCTTACTGGATGATTTGAAGTTAAACGTATTTATTTATTAGTATTGACAAACCGGGGGGTCTGGGGGGTATGGAATACCCTCCAGTGCATCTCTTGTTTTTTATTCACGCACCAAACCTGAGAAGCTATTCAGTAGCTCCAATAATCTGGGGAGCTATTGCATACTCCGCAGATCTCCCGAACGCAAGAGCAATTGAGAAAAAATAAAGAATTAGCTTAAAACTGAGGACGTAAAAACAAATTTTGAAATGAATTTACATATATGTTCCCCGGACTTAGGAAATATGAGTTAGTGGTCCGCGAGGTCCAAAAGGTTGGTAACCGCTGGTTTAAACGATTACATGCGAAAGCGGAGAATCTGAGTGTAATTTATATACAGTGTTTACATAATATCTAACAGTCTGGGGGTATTGGCATGGAATACCCCCCAGACCACCGGTCTGCGATAGTTTAAACTACATTCTTTCCATTCACCGGCCCACCTAATCGTCAGTTCACTAAAATAACTTTCAAATCATCATCATTCAACTGCCATATTTGCGTCATCCTGTTTTGTAACTTGTACATTCAGATAGGGGTGGCTTAAGGTCATTTGCGAGGTAAAGTAGAGAAGTTTATAGTCGCCTTTATTTACTTATCTCCACGGTGCGGAAAGGGGACGCTAGCTTATGCCTCAAGCTCAATTTCTTTCTTAAAAAACTAAAAATAATGACAAATATAAGAAAATTATGATATTTTAACTATTTACACTATTTAATTTAATACTACGGTTCATTACTTTCAATTTTGTGCTGTTTGTTGTGTGTGTAGTCACCAATATTCGACTATTTCGTTCTACCTATTTTCACCTTCCATTATATTATATTGTAGGAAGTTTTTGTAGTTTCATCCTGATAAGGTAGCTCAACTGTGTTAATCTTGAATATTGAAAACTACTTTAAAGTTTAGCTGCCAGAATATCTATAAGCAAATGGTGAGCCATCATCCAGCGTATCAGAGTGAAATTTCAAAATAGTGACTCATTTTCAAATGGAATTAACTCTTCGATTTCCATTTCAGAGATAAATGATCAAAGAGTAATGTCTCCCGGTTCCAGCTCATCGACTCATATATCTTGCAAACTAGAGAATCTCAAACGTTAAGTATCCCATTTTAGGTAACCCTCCCCTATATTTAAGAAGTTAAATGGAAATACTTGTAAATATGAACATCCAATATAAAATAAAATAGCAAAAAATGTAATAGTACGAAGTTGTGCAAAAAATTTATTATTTTTCAACATTTCTCTCAAACACTAATACAGCGCCACTATTCAGTAGTTTAGTGTTCCTTTTTCGCTCGTTAGAGGTGTTAAGTTTATAGAGGATCATTTTATCGGTTTCTGCTTTATTACATTTCCGGTTTTCTAAGCGTTAAATAGTAGCTAAAAATTTTCGCCAACTCTTTTTTTTAAATTTAATTAAATTATGATTCTGTTTAAGTCTGTTTGTGATTAAAATTAATTAAGCTCGTTATTTATTCAAAATTTCACTCGATGTTTTATGCTTTACTTTAGTAAACCTAATTATACAAATAAATTTACGAAGGAATTTTAAATTAAACGGTATACATTTTGCATACCTACTCAAACAAAAATATATATTTGTACCTACTATGTACAAATTTTATAAAAAATTAAAATTCTCTTTTCTCACCAAATTGCTCCTGAAAATTATGGAAGCGTTTTCATGCTTTGATCTCGAAACAAAATTCGGTCTAATTTGATTGTAAAATTATTAAAAAAAAAATTGAAAAGACGAAAGGGTGAAAAAGAGAGTTAAAGTTGATCGAACGAAATAAATGATTAAAACATTATAAACGATTTTTTATGATGTTAATATATTATTTTGAAGTTAATAATTCACGGGATAAATTGTTTAGGAAATAGAAAAGTTTTTATTTAGGCGTTCTCGTTTTTCAAACTTTGCACATCTTTCAACTGGAATACTAAATTGGATTTGAAAAATCCAGCTTTATTACATCGAATTCCTAAATTATGTAGGACGGATTGAGATCAAGGCTACTAATGTTAAACTTTGTATGGTCGTGGAGTTCGCAGTTTTACGATTCTTACGATCCCTTATGTGCTATTCGCATGCCCTTTCACCTCATACATTGGCATTAGACTTTTCTTAGCTATTTGCACTCACATATCACAGTTATTTTTACTAGGTAGATCATTTCATGATACGGCAAGGAAACTCGTAAATACACGATATTTGTGCAATAAATTTCCTCTTCATATTTTCCCCATAAAAAACTTGAAATTTAAGGAAGCAAAACAATTTATTAAAAAAGCGACTTTACATTTTTATAGCTACAATATTTTCACTCACAAACACGTAAAAGTAAATTACCGATCTGGTTTAGTTAATTTCGCTCAATATCAAAGTTGTTAATAATTAAAATTAATTGAATATTTCAAGCTAACGACGAATAAATTTGAATATCAAAGAAAATTTATAATTTTGAATTTTTTGTAAAAACTGGTCGACGCCTGATGTATTTTGCTTTACTACGCATATTTTAATTTTCCCAATTTTTTGCCGACACCTTTTTACTATCTTGGAATCGATATAAGTATTGTAGTGTTTAAAATAAATTGGCATCTCTTTCTCTCCGTTTTTTAAAATCAATGAACAAACTCATAGAGTAAATACTATTCCACACTGAAATACACAAAAGTTCAATAAAAGGTACACTATGGTAATTAATTGGCACGTAATTTTATTAATTTCCTCAGGTTTAATATTCTGGCTGTAATTAGCACGATCATGATCTAAAGCAACTATTCTTTGGTACAGTTAAAAGAAACTGCGTTCAAAACACAAAATTTCAATATATACCAAAAGGTTTTGTTTTCTTTAAGTTTCCGATTCAGATTAACTCAAGACATAACTCGCTTTTGCAAATATTGGGCGACGACTATCGTAATTACTTAATCCCAATAAGGTTAGAAATTTTAAGAAAACTAAAGATACATCAAAAATATTTGCTTAAATTGATAAAAAGAAATTGAGCTGTTCCCCTTGCTTCAAGAGGAATTTCCTAAATTTCCCTAATAAATTTGAAATATCAACTGTGGACAAGATCAGTATTCAATGAATCCGTTGAAGTACGGACAATTATCTAAAGAATCACCGAAGAGACGTTTTGAATTCTTTTAGCTGTATTCCTGAGCTACTACGCTTAGATGCTAGAAGTAGCGAATCTACATGGAAGGATCGGAGTATAGAAGCTCATGAATTGACACGATTCAAGACTTGGCAATTTAAGCATTGCATTACGAGAAAGACAGCAGTAAAGTATTGAATAAACAATTGTGGAAAGATATATTTCGATCTAGAGATAAACAAAGATAGAACGTTAAGAATGGGGTTTTGTAATATCTTAGAAGTTCATTTCAATTATTTTCTTAGAAAGGCAGTAAAAATATAAGTTTATTTTTAATTTCAGTTATAATTTAATTTGACATTTCACTACGATATAATAAGAAAATAGCGAAAGCAATTTCTAGCATAAATTGAGAACAATCTAAAATACAATTACATGTTACGTAGTAAAAGTCCACGAAAAGCGTTGAAAACTTTAAACCGCAAGTTCATGTTTAAACATTTAAACGAAATTAAAGTCGTGGTATCGAATTGCTGTATTTGTTTAATCCCGAAAACTTTATTTATCCTTTTTTAAATTAAGTTTCGATATTAAACAGCGTAAAAATTTTATATGACCGTAAAAATTCTGTTTACAGGTTTAACGGTTAATCCGCAAAACAAACCGCTCTTCCAAAACTCTCTATTGCTATTTCAGCCGTAAATTGTTAGTGTAAACCAATTCGTGCCTTTAGGAAGTATTTAAGTTACTATAAATAGCTTGAATATTTAACAATTAAATTACAAGAAACTAAAATTATAGACTATTCAAAATTTAAATCATTTTCATGTAAATTTCGCTTGTCGGCTGTAAATTGTAATTAACGTTAGTGGTAGGTTAGAAAACTAGAAATTTACATAGAAAGCTTTAACGTATTATTTGCGTTGTGTTATTAAATAACTAATATCGTTGTTTGTTGAAACAACAAAACTATAATTAAATTCGTTACCACAATAAACAATGTGAACGTTACCACCCTTGGTAAACAAAATATTTTAATATACAGCACATCCTGAAAATTTGTGAAAAACAGCTTTTTAATATTTAACACATTATTTCATTTATCTTTCAAAATTTAAATGTCGTTCAATATCAAGAGACTGGCAGTTGAAGGAGTACTGTCAGTCGTTACTAATCAGCAATATATATATTGCTATGACTTTAGGAAACCACGAGCAGCCACTGGACTGGAATAATATATAAGTTATAAATGCAAATAAGAGCTTTTCAATCCTTTTATAAATCTAATAACGTTGTTTTAAATCATGATAGACATTTATTGAAAATTTTTGTTTCGACTTTCATATGCAGTTTTATAGCAAAATGCAATTTATTGCGGGATTGCATTGGTAAAGTATTTCAATACAAATTCTTATGTACATTTATTTTAAAGAATAGCTGTGTACAGAATTTTAAGTTTTCTTATTTGCAAAGAAAAACAAGCTTGTTGGCAACAAATTATTTAAAATAGTATGATATGACATTGCCTGCGTTTGAAAAACAAAAAGAAAACTCATAAAAAGTTGATAAGAGTAAAATCACAGTTATACAAGTAAAACATATATCTATATTGTATAAAAGTAGGATATAAAGTAATACAGAAGCTGTCAAAACTTAAACAACTTCAACAAAGTTCAGTTATTTTTGTGTTCATTGAAAAGTTTATTATTGCCACTTCTTTCGATGATATTGATTCCCTGAAATTTAAAATATCTAATCCTGCTAAATAAATTGTAATGGTCAGTTGAAATAAAATATTTTTTATGGCGTTTTGTAACGATAGATAACATTTTGTATTTACGATTCATTTATTCAGGAAATGTCCGTAGACGAGCGTTCAACTTGAATAAGTTGGCCCCGAAGCCCAATGAACTTACTCTAGTGACTACTGAAAAAGATGCTGAATCGGTTCAGTTAAAACATTTCCAACGTACGTAACCATTAAGTATCTTATAATAGCAATTATGGAGCTTCGCAATTTTTATTTCGTTATAAAAAGCTGTTTATAAAAACCAACTTTTATAAAATTCATCAGTTGATACATAACTTTAGAAATAAACCTATAAAAATAATATAAATGGCTGCATTAGATTTTATACAAATTGCCAGTTTCGATATTTCGCATTTAAAATCCAGATAAAAAGCTCCGCAAAAGCATTGTTGAGAATTAAAAAAAATAATAAAATTTTGTCGACAATTACCACGATACATATTTGTATACTACCTATTTGATTTGTTATATTGGTTTGCACACATTTTCATGATATCAGTTAACAAACATCAATCAAAGGCGAATTCAAACAGTGGAAATGTGCTCTAGATAATTATTCATTCAATTTAATTAAAAGCAAATATTTTTGGTGAAATTAGAAGCATCGCAAGTTACTCAATGCTAAAGTCGATCTGACTGCTATAAATAAGATTTTTCAGTATACTTTAATGCTTTTTATTATAATTTGGTCGCACGACCAGAGATTTCAGTCACCAGTAAATTATTGCAATAATTTAATGTATTCAAATATTCATAACATGATGGATTAGTTCTTAACATGTGATAAACTATCAATTCAATATATTTCATACTATTACGTAAGTCAAAAATTCAATTTAATATTTTATTGTAACATGTAAATCATTTAGATTTTGATTTTATTATATTCATAACATGTTACAAAAATAATATTCGGATATACTCTGCGGTGAATGTTGACAATGAATATCGCAGTAACATTGCATCAATATTCATACTATATTGCATAAAACCGCATTCAAAGAAATATATTTAAAAATTTATGGTAAGGAAGCAGACGTAAATGTAACTATTAATAATGTAAAAGATTAAATATCCTTATGTATAATTTATATAAAATTTAGTAGTCTAAAGTGATATACGTGGTTCTCTAAATAACTCGGCCATTCCCACTCACTTAATTCGGAGTAAAGCTAACATAACTTGTGCGTGTGTTTAGTTATTATTAATTAATTTGTGGTTCCTCTAAGACTAAACAATATTCATCGAGATAATTAAAATTTTATTTGTTTTATGTTTTACATTAAGAAAGTTTTATATTATAGACGAAGCTGAGATAATATACCATTAAGGTGAGCATTAGGAAACATCCAGAACATTTTTCATTAATTTGAGCAAGCGTTTAATTTAAATTTCCATTATTATGGTAATTTAAGCTGTGTATAATAAAATTTCTGTGCTAATATACTTGCTAAACAAGCAAGTAAACTGGTAAAAGCACAACTTGAGCTGTGTACAAGAGACACAGAAGGCAGAGCGCCTCATTAGCAGAATCATATTTTAGTTTTAATGGGAAACCAGCTGGCGCCTTATGCCCAACTCATTAAACTTATCAAGCCAAATCTGTCTTTCTACCTCTACTAATTTATTGTCACTCAATTAATTTTGCCTTTCTTTAAATAACGCAACATTTTACTCTTCAAAACTCTCTAACAGTCAGTACGAACGCGTTAACAAAGAACGCAGAAAATTTTACGAAGGTTAATAAAGTCAAACATTTTCAAGCCTCCAATTCTCTATTGTTCAGTCTTAATCAAAATTAATACAATAACGTTAACTTTAAATATACTAAGTAATATAAGTAGGCATTTCGTGTTTTGATGTCGCTAAAATAATAACTTTCCAAAATCGTGTTATTAATTTTCAATTTAGTTTAATAATTAATTAAACCAAGTTATTCCGAAAGCAATGTATCCCATTAGGACGTGCGTATATTACGGTTTACAAAATTTGAATCATTACCAACCTAAATACTTAAAACACCCTATTATTAAATTTAGTCCAGTTTCTTCAGATCTGCACACTGATTTCTGGCAAAACAGTATTTGGCAAAATTGTATCTCTGTAAAGAAGAATATATATAATTTATATAATATCCAATTTCTCTGGACCGCCTGGAGAAAGCTAGCAGATTTTTTGCAAAAGCTTTTAGACGCTGTATCTTTGTCATAAAGAGCTTGGTAGCTTGTTTGAACATGTAGGAACATATAATTTATTAAAATGTAACATAAACTGGAGCATTTGGCTTGCTTGTATTTAATTTACCTTTTTAGTTATTTTAGTTTGCATAGTTAAAATTATACGATCATTGCTTTTATATAAATTTTACCAAGTATTCGACTTTTTCTATTCCAAATAGAACAGACTAAATAAATTTTATACAGCTAGAACAACAATAGAGTTTAGTAACAAAATAAAAACTAACCAACCGTAAAAGCACAAACAAAAAACTAAAAACATCAAAGACTTGCACAATATTGTACAAAATTATGTAAATCGGCATAATAATGAAACTAAAACTAAATTAAAAAGTGCTTTTAGGAAACTTTAAATAATGAGATGCACATTTTGTACTAAATCATAAAACACACAGGGATATAAAATTTCTTTTACATAAAAACATGATTAAATGCATGAAACGAGGTAATGTTCGTACATTTGTTGCGAGCAAAATTTACAAAGTCGGTACGAAGTGTGAAATTTGTACAATCGTGCAATTACACGTTCTCAGAGAAAAACTCTAGCTTTTGTTAATTACCTGCATATTATACAAAATTTTGCTACTGTGACAAATGATGGAAGTGTTTGAACTAAAAATGTAAAAGAAGCCATCGCAAAAGGATTCCTTAATGGACCATATATGTGTGCAAATATGACGCTCGACAAAGGAATTGCAAAGTTGTTTTATCTTTTATTTATATTTATTTTTTATTCCTTTTTTAATCGCTTTCCCTTTCCTGCCTTCTATTTCCCTGCCTGAAGTATCTACAGACAGAGATATTTCAATTGGCAATCCAACGCTCTAACCGCTAGGATACGATGGTGTATAACTATCTAAGTTTGGCGGCGTTACCCCCCCCCCCCCCCCCGTTAGCTAAGTGAATGGAACTTTTATTTTTGTTCAAACTAAGTTCAACGGATTAAAATTGAATGTCTTCTTCGTACTTATGCTGATTATCCTCATTCGCAGCAAATAAATCTAAGCTGCATTAGAACAAAAATGGGCAAGTAGTAAATCTCTCACAATTTTACTATTGTCTAAAAACGAATTATGTAATTATTATTAATATGATGTTTGTTAAATTTATTGTATTATGCTAGAAGTTCACTTTAATCTGAAGTTTAAATGAAATACAAGATACTGCACTGGATTTAATTTTGATGGTAATAAATTCTCTTTGAAATGCCAGCTTACAACGTTATTTGTGATGTACAAGATTATGGAGTTTCTGCGAACGTTCCCTTAATTTATCCATTAAGAGATAATGTTTAATGATAATTTTCTTATAATATTAATAGTAATACGCATAAGCAAACAGGATTACTCAGTATTAAATTAAATGCAATTTTCATTTCTGCAATTACACATCCTTTATCTAATTAATAATCAGCATAATTTTGAGTCTCGCGAAAAAGACAATTGTGCGCTTAACATCTCAATCTTAACATTTAATTATTTAATAGACCTGAATCCTTAGAAAGAAATTTGTAATTAAATGATCGCCGAATGTACCATTTCCAACCAACAGTCGGACATAATAGAAGTTTATAATAAATTTTTTATTAAGACGATCGAGCGTTAGCGAGTGTAGCCCTTACTGTCAGCTCATGATGCTTTTTGTTATGTCCAGATTGATTATTTTTTAGCTTACATTGTTTTTAATTTTTCACATCATATTTTGTAAATTAAAAAGGTAAAAGAATAATTGCGCTATCGACTGCTACTTTTTCCCCCACTGCCTACCATATTTTTTAACTTTTGGAATATTACCTATAAATTCAGAAAAAAATAAGCTTGTAAAGCTCTACGCCATGTATATGGTTCACGCATTGTTCACAGTTGTGCTCGCCTTATTACGCAATAATTTATGTACATATACAAATTTAAAAATTCCGAAACATAAATTAAATTGAGATAAAAGCATCAAATTGAACGCTGTAAATTTTTCCTTTCCTGTGTTGTATATTTTTATAAATGGAAAAAGCACAACTGTTCAATTGGATTACATTTTCTTTGAAAACGACGAAAAGCGGCTTCTTGACTTTCGGTCAAAGTGCATCAATGTACAGGAGATTACCGAAAAACGTGGTTACTTTTAATTGGATTTGCGTGCTTGAATAGCAATTAAGCTTTGTCTGCAGCGATAATTTTAGCATAGTTTTAATGTACGGAATCAAGAATTTTCTACTCGACTACTATTGAAATTACTATACAAATATTTGAAATTGCAGCATCGTTTAATAAACGAAAATCTGTCAAACTAAATTTCCTCAAGTAAATAACACAACATGTTGCTTAATTAGTAACATTAAATTTAGTTTAATTAATGTGACAAAATTTAACAAGATAACGAATATGATAAATTATTTTCATATATTTTAAGTGCTATAGAATAACAATAATTCTTGGCAATAACATAGGATTTTAAACGTCAGAAAAGTGTTATGAATCACCTTAACATTATAGTACTAAGCATAGGGTATACCTACATCATTTATTATAATTTGTCATATTTGTAATATAACCAGCGAAACGCACTGATAATTCCAAAATTCAATTTAGCACCCAACGTTAAATTATTCATTTATTAAAATTCAACAGACTTACGAACGTGTATTAAAATGTACCTTACATTTAAATTTCTTTTTGATTTAATAATAACTTACCTACTTAAAAAACCAACATTTTTTATTCTTATTTTTTCAATTTTTATAACTTGAATGGCAACGATAAAATTTTACTTCGCAATATTAAAATCCGAATGTTAAATTTTTCAGTAATTTTTGATTTATATTTTCATATAATTTTTACATTTATATTATGTTTTATTTTTAAATTTTACAATTAATTATTGATATAAATCGACACTGGATGGTTTGGTCTTCTTGCGCAGCGGCGTGCGTCCCGATTGGCTAAATGGAATTTTGGTTTCGAACTTTTTATTACTTTTTAACGATTTCTTTATGTATTATATTTGTAGAAGATACAATGTCAAATCATATTACATTTATTTAAGCAATAAACATTTACATATTATGAGAAAACATAATATAATGGAATTATAGTTTAATGTTGATTTCGGTTTGTAGTAATCAATATTACTTGAATATAGTTAAAATATTTAGATAGGCACGCATAGTTAACTAAATAATTGATTCGGATAATTAATAATTATTATAGATAAACAGGAATAGGTATGTACACTTAAAACTTAATGTATTCAGATAACATCAAATTTAAACATAAATTATAACTTTCTGCGATCAATAGCAATTAAAAATTTTTCAAGTCTACAATTTTGTTTTACATTAAAAATGTTATTAAAGTTTTTTAATAAAACTAAATAATATATTCATTAACTTGAAATAAAAAACCTCTCACGTTAACAATTTATTCATCAGTTTACACGTTTCAACTCAACCAGTGCAAATTATCGAACTTTAATTAAAATAGTATAAAATAATCACGAATTAAAAATTTTCAGACGTTCAAATTGGACAACAGCACAATAAAATATTCAAACGGGTTGGAGCTTTCCCGAGATAAAAATAAAACCATTACTGCGGAAAAGGCAAAAGAAGAAGCGCAAGGATCAAATTTGTTAAAAATAAATATAATCGTGTCAAAAAATTACATACATAGTACATTCATTCTTGGAAGCTGTTAACTACAAAACAGAAACCGCTAAAATGAAAATTTTAAAAGCTTAGTGACTTTTCAAGTTAAATGCAAACTTTTCGATTGTCCTTTTCAATTTCAAAACAAGTCTTGTTTGTTCTCATAATGTTCGTAACTAAACACGTAATTCTTTTAGTAGTTGGTCCAGGAATGAAACCAGGTTCTCACGTCTGGGTATAAAAGCTAGCTGCCACAAGAACTAAATGGCTTAAAGTAAAAATGTTTTTTAGTGTTTCCAAATATTAATTTAATTAATCCTTTTTGTTCTTACCTAGATGTGGACTCAAATTGCCCAGGGTAATACAACAAAAAGTGAAAGTTATATTAGCAAAACTGACATTTAAAACAATTGTCTGGCCAAATAATAGATTTATCTTTGTACATTTACCCAATTACCCAAAGCAAATGCGTTGAATGGATACATTGAGCTAAAATGATGTTTCACTTACAAAATAAATATTTGGGTAAACTTGAAGATAATTTGTATAGGTACCTAAATTTCAAATTTCCAGCCAAGAAGCCTAATAGGTTTTCCATACAAAAAAATATTAATGTGCGGACGTACAATGCTACAAAAAACTAGATAATTATTAATTTATTAACCGTCTACCAACAACTCATTGCCATCAATTTAAGAATAATGACCATCATCAATCAAACCAAATATTTCGTTTTTCAATGGAATTAATTAATAATTTACGTGCTGTTAACGTAAAGGTGGAAAATTGAAAAATACACAGATATAAGATTGAAATTACTATTAAAACAACTTTCTTGCAGCAGACAACCCTTGTACTACTCGTTCTTGAACTAATTTGTATGCAAACCAAGCCAATAACTTCGAGTGGTACAAACAAAGAAGTAACAAAATTATTTATATGCAAAATATGTGTTTGTACGTCTGGAATAAAATGTACTTCATTAAAATCGCGATTTTTGAATTAGATCTCTCCGTCGTTTGTATATTTCAGCGAAAATCGAGAATACAGGAAGTATTCCGGAATAATAAATTGTTTTTAGTTTTGTAGTTGGGATATTTATTTTTGAACAAACCTGAAATGAGCTGCAAAACTCCTGCTATTCGAGCTGTTCCGGCATGAACTACATACGTGATGCAGCAAGCAGCTGCTGCTGTGACTGCAATCAAAAGGCTAAGAGCACTTCCTGTGCCCACCAACACCGTACTTGTTTGCCACCAGGGACTTGGTATATCCCAAAACCTGAAACAAACAAATGAAAAACTTAATGCTAAGCAGAAAATAAGACAAAGTGAAAGTTATTCATTTTGTAGTCTGGCGTTAAGTAAATGTATTCGCTCCTCCTTGAGGAGCTGTTTCATTTAATAATTTATCCAGAAAAAACATTCGGAATGTCTGAATATTCTGTTCCTGAATAATTTTGTTCGTATATCTAACAGTGCCAATTACGTCTGATAAACACAATTTTAATAAATTTTCTTTTTTATACTAAAAAAATACTGGATTGAAAAAGAAAACTTAAAGCATTTTCAGTTATTAAAGAGAAGCGTTTGCTAAAAATTCCAATTTAAACAATAAAGAGGGGTAATATATCATCATCAATGCGTGAATTTTCGTTTTATAGATATTTCAACTGAATGCTCCTGAAGATCTAGGGATAAATATATGGGCAAAAATGTAATAAATCTAACTTTCAATAACATCAATAAACCTACAGACAGATACGATGATGGTTTATAATTTTAAATTAAAAATTTAAATTTTTAATTATCTTTTTAGCATGGCAGATATTTTATAAATTAATACATTTCAATATTGCTATAATATCTACTTTATGAAATAGCAATATTTAATGCCAAAGTTGATTTAGCAAGGGATATAAAGAATTTCCATGGTAAATTATAAAAGTGGTGAATATTTTACATTAAATTTCAAGCTCTTGTCTCATGTTCGTACGAACGCTTGTTATAATATGCATTATATAACAAACATTTTTAAATTTCTACCTCTTATGTACGCATTTGTGAGTTTAATTATTGAACATTTTTTGAAATGTTTGTTTAACTTATTTTATTGTCCATTTAAATTAAATGTTGCCTGGCTAACGTGAACTGAATTTTCGCAACTGTTATCCAAATAATCGAATTAGAAAATTAATCTTCATTAAGCATTTTTTCAAAATTGAATACGTACTTTTCATGTCAACAAAATTGTCAAAGGAATTTTATTACTAGACTACAAATACCAAATTTTCAAAATTAAAAAGTTATTAACGTACGTAGTTGTTCAAATGCGGACAACTGTACAGTATAGCAAAGTTTAATGTATTAAAAATCTCGAAAGAGCTGAGAGCAGCTCTGCTATATTAAAAATAGAATGTTAGTTGATTGGAAAACTATAACTTCTGGACACAGAAGTGAATAATGCAAGGATAGCAAGCGCTAAATTCTCTACAACAAAAAATCCCTTTAAATTTTTTGTAAATCCACAAATTACAGAGGAAAGAAACATTCAAGCACTGAGAAAACACTAATAAATTATCTTAAGCGGTCACGTGTAAGAAGAAAAAATAGAATACAACTAGGAAAAAGGATGTAAAGAATAAGTTTTATTTGAACAATAGAATTTGAAAAATCAAACATCCTGTGTTTTTATAATAAATAATATTTAAATTACAATATTTATCTTATTTACGAAGACATTGTCCTTTATAATACAATAATTGTAAATAAATTTATAACGTTTAGAAATACAACAGTAGGGATTATAAGTCAACGTCCAAAGTGAAAAATGACGAGGAAATTATTATACTCTCATTTTCGGGATATTGAAGGATGGGGGATTCAATGACTGTCAAAGGTTATCAAATTCATTTAGAAACGGGTAAATATTGATTAGTCCATAACCATCATATTGTTTATTTTAAACATTCGTTTTAGATGTATATTCTAGATTACAACAAAATAATATACGGACACAAAAAGATCCATAAAATAATTTATCGAAGTTACTCTATAAAATTGTTTGTAGGAATACTAGCATAATTTGTCATATTTTACTAGAAGAGAAGCAGGTGTACGAATTTTTATTTTCCCTTATTAGATTGCCTATACATTATGTCTAGGACATTAATTCAGCAAAGTAATAGCGCACGATATTGCGCCAATTTCGATAAAACTTTAGTTAAACTAAAATGAATGTACTTTACTGCCGCCTGCATTTTTTGTTTTAAAACAATTACGTTCACGAAAAGTGACACTTTGACTTTTAATAATACTACTAATACAATTTTACAGAATTTAAATAAATATTTAAAAAAGTAGGTAGCAAAATTTGTCAGTCCCAATCCCAATTTCAAAACCGACCTTCCCAAAGATAAAAACTCCCCCGACGCCAGAATTTCCAAATAAACTGACCTCCATCGACGCCCACAATTCTGATCACAACTTCGTCTTCTTCCAAGTAGGAGAAGACAATCCCAACATTTCCCCACCCAAAACTACACTTGGCCTTAAAAATCAGGCGAGAAGGCAAGCCCAATGCTGCATCTCCATTAAGATGGCACGGTAAGCGGTACTTTGCAACAAAGATCAATGGTACAGATAGCAATAGCTCCGCTTGCCGGGCCGTCTTAATGGGGATCCAGATTAACGTACCTGTCACAGCAATGATAAGACGGCATACAACATCCTCGCGTCCAAAGTAAAGTCTCAAATCACTCATAAACAGACTAGCTAGGACTTCCAGCTATAGAATCTCTTCCTTAAGAATCCTTTAGCCTGGAAGCTAGATAATCAGGAAAAAGATCACCATCTCCTTCTTGAGCGACCCATCGGCCCCATCCTTAGTAACGAAGACAAGTAAACAACGAGGAGCAAGCTCAACAAGAAGAAAGTCACCAGTCCTGACAACATCACAAACAGGATAATAAGGAAACTCCCCCAAACAAGAAATCACGGCAATCGTCTGCATTACGAACGCCATCCACTCTCTCAAACACTTTAATTGTGATACAAAAAGCACTGCAAAATCAACTTCCCCCCGAACTCTGCGAAAAAATCATACTCATTTGATTAAACACATCCTTGTCGGAAATTCAAATTATCCCAGATGAATAATGTGGATCCTGACCAGGTCATTGTACCATCCACGTGGTCCTCCGACTCACTGAATATATCACGAAAAATTGGAATAAAAACAGGTCACCGGCCCTTCTTTCAGGATATCGCCAAGGCTTTTGATAAAGTATGGCATGAAGGCCTGCTTTTCAGAATGTTCGAAGCGGGTATCCCAGAAGCCCTGGTTTCCTCATTGCCTCATATCTTCGAGATCGGCGTTTCTTAGTCGAAGTTGACGGCACTCGGTCAAGCGAGATGGCAATCGACACCATCATCTCATTTCACCCTCAGTCTATAGTAAACCGACTCCGATTAGGTGCAGGTGGACTCCAATATGGAATCCATTGAAGATTTGATCCACCATATGGCGAAAAAATTCTATGACAGCTTGGGAACTTCTCTACAAATTTTTGATGTATAAAAGACCTAAAATGATCCTGCAGCCCCAAGCACCGAAATTCATGACGGTAGCTGCCGAAGCGAGCTCTTCCGAAAAATGCACATGTTGCACAAGTGCCTTTCGGGTATTGAAACGCTTGGTATCAGTGGCATTGCTCCATGTGGAATTTTACTAGCTTACCGTTGTATTCTGGGGTTTAAAATATTCTTGTGGTGTATAAAGATATGTCAGTTGTTGAGGTTCGAAATAGAGTGCCTCCCGTCCCCCCAAGGGAATACCCGAAATACGAGTACAAAAAAACAAACAGGTGGAATGGAGACAAATCCATCTCAAAAAATAAAATATTTAAAAACTGAGAAACTTCTCAAAAATAATAATGAAAATTTTTAACCCTTCATCATACTGTCAACCATGGTTTAAACACAACCTTGATATATGTACTATAATTAAATGGTATGTGCCAAGATGACCATTCTTCTTGTAAAGTTGAAAAATAGTCAACCTTTTCACTTATTCCATTTTCTCAGCACGAGATAATTCATTTGCTTCGCAAGGATATTTTTCAGATTCAAACCAGAATTACGTCACATTAGATAAGATAGATTACGACCCTGTCCTCACATTATATTTATTATACTGGCTGTTATAGGTACGGGCGAATATTACCAAAAAATGAGGTAAGCAATAAAATCATCTGACTTAAAACTATGAGAATTGGGCATTGATTGGAACAGTCGTCCAATCGAAATCATACTTCCACCAGTCATTGGTGATTTCACCAGAAGTAAAAAATTGCAACATTAAAACGCAGTGACATATAAATTTCCTTTAATTAAGTTGAAACTTAAAAGATATTACTCATTTAATTTAAAATCCATGCAGTTTAATTTAAGTGTTCTAATTTTGAAGCGATGAGCAATTTGAAATAGTTTAAGAAATTTTTCCTGCAGAAGTTCATGCCGTTAAATTTTAGCAATGCAAAAGAAAGCTGTCAAACCCAGGTGCACAAGTTAATTGTAAAATAGTTACTGCTCCCCAAAGGCAAATCTTCCATTATGTCATATCATGTGATGTATTTGAGGTAGTAAATTTAACTGAAAAGAATAAAACAAATAAATGAGCAGAAATTTGTAAAAGAATAAGTAAAAGGGGCTTGTTTATGTTATCTGTAACAAAATTTTATGTTTTTTTATGTACCTATTACTGCAAGATAACAAAAAGGAATTGTTGGAAGTGTTTTTGAATAATATAACAATTTTCTCTTATATTCGGAGAAGATAAGGTAGATATAGGTCACAATTCTTGAATGAGATATGGGGGCGTTATCATAGCTCTAAGATATCGTGAGATTAGTACCATAAATATAGACGTTGAACGGTGGTAATCTTATACTTTACCGTAACGCTTTTTAACCCTAAACCTGAGGTTATTGGGTTTATTAAAAAGCAATAAGTTATTATTATTTTTATAAAAATTTTCATTAAATATTGTTATAGGCATTTTCACATAAAACTGTCGAAATTCGAGATAAATTACTCGGATAAATTGTATTCATGGTTATTGAGTTTCGTTCCCGCTTATGAAAATAGTTAACCGCCTGAAAATTTCTTAATTTTCTTGTAAAATATTAAATTTACGCAGAAACACCACAAATTATGCCGGTTATGTTCAATTTTTCAAACAAGTTTTCGTTCTTACTTTCAATAATAAAACAATTATACGCCTAACTTAGATGAGCTTATGTGATTGTTGGTGCAAATGTGGCGATTACAGAAGCAGAAGCTTTCTAATTAGATTTGTAGAGCACGACAATGCTTTTCGATTAAAATGTCAATAAATTCATTCCTGCTGGCCGGCCATTATTAAACAGTAAAGTAAAAAAACATTTTACATAGAACCGAAGGTTGACGTTTGATAAAGATGTATAACAAAGACCTGTTTTTATATTTTTGTCACCAGTTAATCTGATATAAAATATTTTTAGAATCCCCATCAATAATTAATATTTGTGGGATGCCCCCAAATCCCAATAGATGCTTAGATTAGAGAAGTAGCAACTGTGCCAAAGAATGAATGAAATTGAGCGGAAAGTCGATTAAGTATGAGTTGTTGCAATTTTTTGCATTTTGAGCAATAGCATTTATATGTAATGTGTGAGCGAATTTAATTCTTGCAAGTTCTTCGTCAGTATATGAAAATATAATATTTATTCGTACTCCTAATCGCCTAATCCTTAAGGGTAGCTATTTGGTAAAGCAGCCTTTAAAATACCAACTTTTGTAGTTCCTTCTTCAATTTTATTACTAAGCACTCATTGGGACGTCGGAAAACTAAACCTATTGTTAGAATACCTTTAAAATTAACAGAAGCTCCATCTATTCAGATGAGTTCCTCCTTGTAACTGGGAAATTCTAAAGGAAAAATTCAAAATACGTAGACTAAGTATATACTGATCCAATATTACAATGGAACCGAAGGCAAGTGGATTGCGAATAGCCATTAATAGAAAATTAACCTAACTTCATATCTGCTGTTTGCAAAATTAAACTTTGTATGAATAAAAAATAAAATTATTTTTCAGAAACTTTTTCCAACAAAAGTTGCAGTTTTCATTGTTTCCTATAATTTTTATTTAAATAAACTGCCAAGCACGTCCAAATGCTAGATGTTTAAATAATGTGGATGTAAAATGTTACCATCTTTCAGGAGATGTAAAAAAACCTGTCATTTTCATCTGAAAAATTCTCAAATAATCCTCGAGAGTAATAAAATGTGTATAATTCCGTAGGATCATTTTCTCACCTCCCCTTTAAATTTTGGATTTAATTTGATGTTAAGGAAAATTTATCAAATCTTTCAAAATTACTATTTTTGATTTGTTGCAATAACTGAAGATCTTCTATTCGACTCGATTGGAAAAATATCTTTCATTTAAATGGGGGGACAGGGGATGAGAGAACCCCATCGTAGAATAATTTCAATATTGGGTCGAATTAATTATTTTGTATGTGTTAACAGAGTTTGTTGAGGAGAGGAGGCTAGAAAAATTAACACCCTCAACTAACCCAGAAATAACAAAAATAAAATTGTCTTAGGTGTCGTCCAGTCCAGAAAAAGGACATAATCCTTTTATATGGTTGGCTTGGTTAATTAAAATAATGAATTAATTTTAATAATGTAATTGGGACGTTAAGCTGAAAGCCTTTTTTATTTTTTGTGTTTTCTTTCTACAAAATAATTATTAGTGTTAACAAGAGAGGAAATAAGTGTATTTTTTCTCCCTTGGAGTAAAAGTATTACTTTTGTTATTAAAATAATATTGAAAAATAAATTCCCACTTTTTAAATTGTTAATGAACCCAGCTGTAGCGTTTCGCTTCAGTCGTTGACGTAATAAATATAGGAAATTATAGAATTACTTAATGAAAATCTTAATTGACAGAGTTCAGATGATCCACTCATATGAAATGTACAAAATTGATGTTCGGAACTGTTATTATGAATTTACAGGATCTTCGATCTCACAAAGCTTAATCCAATCAAGCAGATGGAGTTATTAATTTTTACCAAGCACAAGTTTTTGGAAGCTGGCAATATAACAAAGTTTTTCACTAATTTAGGAAAATTTTCGGATACATTTTTATTGCATTCACGGAATTAAGCAAATAATCTAAAGTTGGCCTTATCGATTGATGGCAGTGTCGTTAAGCTTGCGGTAAATTCAACATTTTCGCAAAACTAACTTAGAAAGTGGAACTTGCACATTGTTTTGTTACTTTATCGAAAAAGTGATTTTCATTTTTGAATCTATCAACTAATTAAGAAATTTTGAAAAAGCTTAAATTGGCGACGAAAGAATTTTTTTTATTTAGTCGAAATAAAGTGCTCGATCCAGAATATATTTTTTAAATCGAACGTATGATATCTAATATTTGTTTTTATGAAATACAAAAGCAACAAATTCAACGTCTTAGTTCATAAAATTTTTGCGCACGTTCTTTTTTAAAGAGGATATTGTAGGCTCATTTTTGAAAGCGTATCAAAATTTTATACTTCATTCAAGTGTCAACATTCTTTCCTTCAATTCAATTACATTTATCTAACTTGCAGGAATATCTATCAGAAAAAATGGTAAGTTTATTTCGATACAATCCCACACTTTCTTTAAAATGAAAGGAGAAGCGGTTTTGTGTGCAAATTACCTTTGGAAAATGTTTAAATGGCAACAAGAAATTCAAAAATGAATCCAAGCTGAATTGTAAAAAACAGCTTAGTTAGTCAGGCACGTCGATTTAATTCTGAAATATCCGTATTGTTTAATCCGACCGGATAAGATGAAATGGTTTTAATTCGAAAATTCAATATTATTTAAAAGGATATTTGCTTATCTATTCGAACACCGTTTTCATAACATGCAATGTGCAGGGATTTATCCACTATTGAAGATGCTTGATTTAAATTCCTCACAGTTTGTAATTTCATTGTAAATGATACCAATTTCATTTCAATGTGAGATTTTACTGACAGTCGTTGAGCGTTTTGTAAGAAACTATTAGAATTTCCATTATGAAATTCAATAGGAACTCAATAATTGGAGATAATTATTATCTTGTGAATCAATAACTGATGGCCGTAAAATCATTAGTTACGGAAAATGATACCATGATGTTAGTGGTAATGAGATATTATGGTTTCAATGGGGAGTTTAAAATTAAATTGTTAATACATACATGATATAATATATATCTAATCACGCCACACCCTTAATAGAGCATGCATGAAATTTTAAATTATAAACTCATTTCAAACTAAATGATGTCAAATTGAAATTTACACGATCAACAATAACAAATACAGGTTTTAATTACTTGTGTTTTTAAATTTTAACATTGTGTCCGCCAATAGCCGTTTAATTAGCTGTTACAAATAAAATACATTGCAAGTATAAATTTTCCCGATGTTTTCACCACACTATCCCACTGTCGGGAAAAAAAGTAAACTAAAAATTCCGAGATAATCCGATGTTTAATTAGTTCAAAATTCAATGATAACCTACGAGGTGTATATTAGTCGGGGGATACCCTGTATAATAATAATTTATGTATTTTAAATAAAATTCTATTGTTTTCTCGAAGGCCATAATTGTAGTTTACAATCTCCCGAAAACGATTTATGTCCAATAAAATTGGAGGAAAGTAACATTTTAACAACTGCAAGCGCACCTAAAGCTGCATGAATCCTTTATTTATGTTCCACCTTTTGAGCCCATGTAAATATAGCAGCGCACAACAACGATAAGATTAATTGAATACCAAAAAACGAATCTGAAATTTTTTGATATCTTGAACAAGACAATTAATTTTATTTATTTATTCAGACAAATTATATAGTAGGGAAAAACAATTTGGTTCTAAATAAACTTTTCTCTTCCGCATTTTAATTGTTTTTAGAAAAAAAATGTCGACAGTAATAGTGTTCATACAAACGAACACATACATTGTTACTAAAAAAATTTAGATGAAGTCTGTTCCATTCTAATGCGCTTTCAGCAAAATAATCTTGAGAAAGAAACATCCATTATTATAGATGACATTTAATCTCGTGTTAGATGGAATCAACGTCAACTTTCGTATGATTCTGAAGATGTTGCGAACAATGGAAAAAAGTCTTGATCAACAAATCCTGTTTGTACATCGCAACATAATTTATTTAAAAACTGTAAATTATTCCAGAAAGCAGCTCTCGAGAAAATCTCTCTCTCTCTCTAATCAGGCACGTGCAAATGAATGCTATTACGTGGAGTTACGTAATTTATGTGTTTATCATTTTTGCAACCCTAACAAGGTCTCTAAAAAGTTCGAATAGTTTATATCTTACAGTTATGCAGATGAGGGTTGCTATAAGAAGTTTGAATAAGTTGTGATTTTTGTGGTTTATTTGTTGGCGCATGATAGATTTATTTGCATTTGGAGAGAAAAACAACAAAAAACACTCTTCAAATTTCCATTTTTATTTTAAAACGATTAGAAATTCGCCATAATATAGAGGGTGGCACAAATAATAATTACCTATTCTTCGAAAATAACAAATTGAAAACGCGAATCATAAAAATATACTTCGAGATTTACTGCCAAAACCGATATCGCGATATCCATTAGGTTATTGTTAAAACAATGAGGATGACATCGTAAAAGTTATCATTACCAGTGATAAAATTTTAAATTATCATAAAATCGTCGAGAAATCTTAGATATTATGAACATCATATAACGAAATGATGAACGCAATAAAAATTTAATTTACTATGGCGGATTATTATTCTCCGTGAGTTTACTTGTTTTATTAATTTTTCTGTTTGTTTCCCTCTTGGTACAGTTGAAACGCCGAATCCAATCTGATGCGATTCTATGGAATAATATTAATTTATGAAAACCAAATAAATATTTGAACACTCGAAAACTTTCCAAGCTTTTACGAAAATTGCCTCAAAACCATAAGTTTTTTATTCCTTACGGCTAACCCAATCTACTTTATTTGGCGTATGATTTTCGGACGATAACGGTTTATACTAATTTAAAAGTTCCAAAAATTAAAACTGTGATTGTTGCTTATAAATAACAAAAAGTTTTCCAAGAAAACTTAAACAGTTAATAAAAAATCAAAAGCAAGAACATTCTTTACAGTTAGTTATAGTCCTTTAAGAAGATTGATGTAGATTGTATCGTATACGAAAACAGTAAATAAAAAAGGAATTGCAAAGTTTCTGGAAAGTTTTAAAAAAGTATTGCGAGTTTGTTATTAAATTGCAAACAGCAGAAAAATATTGCGTATCGGTGATTGTAGCTAATTCCCAATAGAACGAAATTCCAGGTGTGGGTACTACGAGAATAATTATATTTCAGATTGAAGCTTAATTGGAATACTTTCAAACTGCTATCTGTTGTTCGGACAGAAGTTTAATTTAAAAAAGGTGCAAAGAACACGTTTTTGTCAAAATTAAATTAAGGTCGTCCAAAGAATGCGATTCAATTAGTCAACTATTCAGAAGTTAGCTAATTTACCCCATCAAATTAACTCCAAGCACAAGCATCGGGGCACCAAAGGGTAACTATTATAGCCACCATCTTGAGTTGTAATTCTTAATTGAAACACTGTTTCAAGATGGTCTTATCACTTACGTTACTCGAAGGTTCCTTATTACAATTTCCACTATTATGGATGAAATTACATTGTTGCTACGTAACTCGACCTAATCAAGAAAGCTTAAAATTCCTCATAAAAAGAAAAGTATTTTGCAGTAAATAAAGCAAAAATGTGCATTTCAAAACTAATTCACTGAAATGAAAAGGGATTGGATTAATTTGACAGTGAAATGTAATGCGTCTCAGTGATTATCTTAACTGCTATTTACACGAGGGACCCTTATATTACTAAAGGACATCTTAAGAAAATCGAAATAGTTTCGTACTTCGATCAAATACCATGATTGTACAATAAACTTTCTCTGACAACTTTACCTGAAATTTAAATTTACTTCATTTTTTTGTCACGAATGTATACATAACCCTAGAGTTTTGCAAAGTTTTTCTTTTTCGGGCGTTGGCTATCAACTTAGTGGAAGCAAATATAATAAACAGATTTCCAACTGTAGAGTTATAAAACCTAAAAAAATATAAAGAAAATTGCGAAAAACGAAATCTAAAACTTTACTTTTTGTAAACACGAATTTGTAAGGTATTCTCGTGCCACCTTAATTAATAAATGTTACCTGATTGACAAATAATCTAAGTTAAACGATAAGCAACTGTCTACAATATTATCTCCCGATCAAGTCGATGGACAGAAAAAAAAACAAGGACATAAAATCCGAAACAAAAGGAATTCTCTAAAGAAAAACCACCAGAATTCCACAAATTGGTCATAAAAATGTCGCCTTTTTGAGTCTTTCAATATAATATCTGACATGCCCGTATGAAAATTTACAACTAACAATTGCAACGTCGAATCCGTGTTCTTTTGGTATATTTTTCTTAAAATAAAAAAACAGTACTTTTCCATAGTTTTCTTTATGTAATCGTCTAATTTTTAGAAACATAAAATTGATTAGCATGGGCAGTAGGATATACTGTGGAAAAACGAAAAAAAATATAGAAAAACTCCGAATTTATAAGCTAAAATGTGAGAACTATGAGATGATCTATGTAAGGCAGATGAGGTGCATTACGCCAGCCCCCCCCCCCATTTTGAATTTTGGATCCAAAATAGTTTGTACCTTCTTTATTTTCGTATGCACCCATTTAGTTTTTCAGATATTTTAAAATATCTAAAATGGGCATTTTGAATCATTTCGAATCCAAAATTTTGAAATTTTAGACACAAAATCCAAGATTTTGAATCCAAAATTCGAAAGTCACTTCGCTGTTTCTCTTATGTGTTGTTAATGCAATTTATATTTTTACCTCGCGAAAATCCGAGGAATGATCAATTTTTAAAAGGATGTCAAAAGATCGTTGTACAGGGTTTACCACAGTTTAATGATTAGAAAGTAGTGGGAGTTATTGTCCTTGGAGAAAAAATTAATAATTTTGAAAAGTAGGCGTGAAACTCGAGGAAAAATGGTTTTTCCTCTACCGACCAGTGGTAACTTTGATGCAAGGTAACGAGTTCAATTTTTTACAATCGGAAATGAGTACAAACGAAAGTGAAGAAGGTACAAACGGGTACAAACCATTAAAACTATTTTGAATTCAAAATTCGAAATGAGGGGGGCTGATGAAATACCCATTTTAGATATTTTAAAAAAGGTATCTGAAAAACTAAATTGGAGAAATTGAAAATAAAGATAGTACAAGCGGACACAAACGAGGTACAAATAATTTAAACTATTTTAGATCCAAAATTCGAAATGAAAGGGTGGCTGACGAAATACCCGTTTGAGGTATATTAAAATATTTGAAAAACTAAGTGGGTACAAACGAAAATAAAACAGGTATACGCGATTTAAATTATTATGGATCCAAAATTCGAAATGGGGGCTGGCTGGCTAAATGCCCATTTCAAATATTTAAAAATATCTGAAAAACTAAATGGTACAAATAAAAATGAAGAAGGTACAAGCGGGTACAAACAAGGTACAAACGATTTAAACTGTTTTGGATTCAAAATTGGGGGGGGGGGGGGTAAATGCACCTGGCAGAATGGGTCGTTCTTGCAAGAGGAGACATAAAGAATGTAAGTCCTATTAAAAAAAGAGAAAAAGCTCAATTTTTCCTATCATTTAATTAAGGAGCAACACTGGACAGACTTTGAGAACACAAATTGCTTACATCTGGGTGAAAAGGATTCAAAATAGACCGTTTAGAATCGATTGAGATTAAGGGTACTTTAAAGAAAAATCCAGAACTATTTTTAAACCAACCACTTGACCTGATAGGTGAGGCCACTTATCGAGACTTGCGTTAATCTAATAGACGGCGATAAAACACAAATAAAACGTTAAACTTGGTGATAAATTTTATTTTTTTTATATACGAACTCTTTCTTTAGATGACGTGATAAGCCGAAACATGTTCACCATTTGTAATTAGTGAAGCTTGATATCATTTAAAACTTTAATTCAATTTAGGAAAAAGTACAAATAATTAACTGCCAAAAGATCTAAATGACATGAAAGGTAGAGTTTGTGTACTTCTGAGCTAAAGTGTCGCCGTAGGCAAGATTAAAAAAATTCCAAGAAAGGAAGTAGGTCAAAATCTGAAGATTTTCTGTTCAGTGAAATCGGGATCAACCTACACCGAGACCTTAAAACATCCAAGAAAACCGACAGTATTGTCTACTGCAGATTGTAGCTTTGTAATGAAATCAATACGTTTTTCAGGATTTAGTTTGTCTTCCTTCTATTAATTATTATACTAGCAGAAATATATGGAGTTGAATAAAGGCATAAATTACATGCTATTTCGTTGTCCAAAAGTTATGTATCTTTTTCATTTTGAAAGCCCAATGTCGTTACCTAAACTTTATTTTCCTATAACAAGAATTAAATATTATTACTTTGTTTGTCGAGAGAAAACTCAATTATATTATGACGTAAATTGTTCGACAAAAATAAAAATAAATAAATTTAAGACACCATATCAAATATATATGAAGGAAGAAGTTAATCGAACACGTTTAGATATTATATTTTAAATTATTTAAAAGAAAATTAAATAAAATTTTCTTCGTGAAGTATTTTTATCGTTTTAAGCTACTAGACTGTATTGACAATCAAGTAAGAAATTTGTTCGAGTATCAGGACGTGTCCTTTCCGTAGCAAAAAAGTTTAGGACTGCCAATAAAGTGCCAGTCTTTCTATTGTTGTCTAAAATGCAAATGATGAATAAAATGGATAGCACGTCAATATATTTTTTTTGAGAATTAAATTGCCTTAATAACATTTTATTGTAATTCGTAATGGAAGTAAACATTACAAACCGAAGCTTTTACTGAACTTGTCAAAATCAGTAGTTTATCTAACTACATATATATATACAGAAATATGTATAAATAATTCCTTTTGATTTAAAATTACTTGAACTCCGCAAAAATTTCCTTTCATCTCGGTCTTGTGACAAAAAACATTAGACTTGTGCAAATGTTGTATGTTATAAAATTTTTAATATATTATCAAGTTCTTACGAGTATGCTGCCGATTATTAGCTATGACAATTTAAATTGTTCTAATAAATCTAGAAAAAATGAATAAGAAAAAATTGCCCACTTTATTGTAGCTTTATATTCAAATCTCGCCCTTTTTTACATATGTTACATAATAGCTACGTTACAAATTCCTAAAAATGAAATGTTGAGTGTAATGTTAGAATTGTATACTCTTGCTTCCATTATATTCCAAACGCGATCTTCAAATAATTTAAATTTGTAATTTAGGTGAAACATATTATTTATGAATTTTGTTAGAAAAAATTCAAATCATTTTGGCGTTGTATTATTATGCAGTACTAAAGCAGTCATCGATTTTCAAAATAAATTTCCCATATAAATCAAGACTGGGAATTAAAGAGAAGCCTATCAATCACGTAATGGTCCTTCTCATCAACAATTTATATTCTCGTTGTAAGCACCAAATTCAAGTTGTACTTATAATACCGGATATCAACGCCCTAAAAATTATGTTCAGCATTTCCACTTTCAGCAATTGTTCATCTCACAAAAATAATGTTAACAGGTGGTTAATCACTTTGTTCAAGTAGTACAATTTATTAATTTCACTGATGGGCTAAACCTGAATATTTTAAACAGAAAATTTCGGAAGAATCCCGGTAGTTTCATTAAGTTTCCTGAATAAATCACAGTTTTGCACATTTCTCATAAATTATCAATTTTCGAACTAACTTAATTTTCTTCATTTAATAAATTCGCATTTCCCACATTTTCTTTTAAAATGAGAATAAAAAAATGTAGAGGCGAAATTTTAATCGGTTTTAGAAAATAGTGTAAACGATAACTCTATTATGGGATACCTCAAACTTATGAGATCAACATTTCCACTCAATTTACTGCGCAAACCACTTTTCAAGAATGATTATTTAATAGTGTGATTAATGAATGTTGACCCAAAGAGATCTCATTACAAGTTTCCCCAGTTTTTCTACAAAAAACAAGCTTCAACCGATAATCGAATTAATGCTCTTTTTGTATACTAAATGCCCTTTAATCATTTTGTCAGCCACAAACTTAAATGTTTCGACGTAATTAATTGATTTTTTTCACGACGAAATTTTTACCGAGTTTTCCACTCTCAGTTCATTGTAAAAAAATTATTTATTAAATCAAATTTTATTATGCATTCGAAATGTCAGGAATATAACAATTTTAATTTGTCTTCCAGTTAAAAATATGAACAAATTTGTATTCATCTTTTTTCGAGAGAAAGCTTTTTACTTTAAAATTATCAATCGCGTCGACCATCAAGCAAGAAACTCCTCTTCCTTAAAGCTAAAATTTGCAATTCTTTAAGCTTATTCTTACAAACTCTGTATTTCTATTATTTCTTTTACTTTCGTACAACAAATTATGGCAATTTGTCATTGGGCAATTTTGTCTTTATCAAACGTTCATAAGAAAATAGCAAATCTTTTTCCTGCTTTATACTTGATTCTGGAACCTTTTCCGGATGAAAAAAAAATTAAATTATTTTTGTCTAATTGCAACATTTTTTCATCGTTAAAACTCCTTCAGAATATTCTTAATTAAATTCCATTACCGCATACCGGAATTAAAATACAGCAGCATCATTCTTATTCTTCGAGTTGCCAAAACACGCAAGATACTTTTCTATTTTCCTCCAAGGCACTTTATCAACCTGCTTCATCACACCCACGCATTTACTCATGCATTGTTTCGGACATTTTTTTAACTCTCTTTAGGTTGATTCTTTCCTTGAGAACATTAACCTACCACACCAACCGGCATTTGTTACGTAATGAAGTCCTTGTCCGTTCCGTCTTCCCAGGCAACCTAATATTTTCATCCACAACAAACCGCCCTTAAATAAATTGGAAATGCGAAGCAATTCTGACAAAATTACAAATTCATACGCGCAGTCTTATACTATTATTCAATTTAAATTGTAACAGCCTCATTCGTTTTAAAATTTTTCAGATCACCGGAGCGGAAAACAAAAAATTGCATACGTACCTATTCTATATATTAAAAAAAAAAGCATTAAAACTATGGTTAGTGCAGTAATAAAAAAATTTTGTGAGTATTTGAAAGTATCCCCTAACGTAGTTGAAAAATTCTTACCTTGAGTAGCGACCGCATTCCTCTACGATCTCCACCGCCCCTTGGGGACCTACACGAGGGTAGTTGCAGCGTCTGAATGAGCTGAAGTATGCGTCCACCTTTCCCAAAAGACGACCCTGTCACCAATAATATTCTATTAATATTATAAAAGATGAAATAGGTATTTTGTGGTAAAAATTGCTTATATCTTTTGGAGTTCGATATAGAAAAGCTTGATAAGTGACTGCGTTTGTGAGTTACGATTTCGAGTCGATAACAAAAAAACTCTTTCGATTTCGAAATTGCTTTGGAAAATCTATTTGTCGGCTACATTTTATAATTATCAATGCAGATTTTTAAAACAAACTTGCAATGTTTCGCAGACAAAATGAATGTAAATTTTAACGGGGATAATGAAGGAGTTCGCTTCGCAATTCAAACAATTAACGATTAAAACGGGAAAAATGTAAATACAAGTGTATTTAAAGAAATGCAATTCTTTCTTCGTAATATGGCAGAGCGCAATTTCGATAATGTTTTTTTTGTCGAAATGTTCATCAGTTAAAGTAATTTTTCATTCGATAAGATTTTTATATATTTGATTACACAATTGGAAGTACCGGTAGTTGTGCGTTGTATTAAGTTTAAAATTTCGTTAAAGGCATTAGCATAAAATGGAGGAACTACTAAAGAAGTGGCGTAATTTGGTTAAGGTTAAACTTGAATCCATTCTTAAATTACATTTAGGGGCGCTTATTATAAAGTGTAGTGTTAAATTGTGGAAAACTAAAATGTTGGCAGTATTAAGTAAATTTTATCAAATTATCTCTTAATTATATTGTACAACAAAATTGGTTTTGAATTAGTTGGTCAGTACACAAAATGGGATGAGTTAATTAATCGTTTATTAAATTCATTTTACCCTTGTGTGTACATCAGCAGTGGAAACTCAATTTTCTTTGGTTTCGGACCAAATAATCCCGCAATTAAATCTGCAGAATGGTTACTTTGATAATTTATTCATATAGCCATTTATAACCGACGGTAGCAATCCGATTATAACAACCGCAAGTCCAGTTTCTCCTAATCCTTCTACTATTACGTATTTAGTCTGGACGTTGGTCACGCCAAAAGATCTCCAAGACCTGTAATTAATGTCTACGGTTCCCTCTATCCACTTTGCTATATTCATTAGTGTACACGGATACTACATTACGTAGGAGACGCTTCTTAGTCTACTTTCCTACCAGGATTTAACGTTTCCAAACCATTATGCCTCTAAATAGATTACCCAAAAACCTCAACAACTTAATCGACGAAATATTTCTCCCTGCCTTCCGAAAATTTTAACTTAAGTGACAATTTTATTACGCTTTCGTGCATGCACTTTTCCAAATACCGATTATATCAAAAAAATTATCTCAGCCGTTGAGGACATAACGCCATGCTGCAAAAAAAGGCAACCAGAATCAATATTTGTAATGGTCTGGATGTTAAAATTGAAAGTTACGAAAATGTAAATATTTTTATTTCTCCAAGCTGATGCAAAATAAACCGCTCATCGGGTGAAAATTTTACGACATTCAATATGTTGCAAAACGCTTTTTGTCATATTTCCAGGATGATCTCAACGGGGTGCACTAATGCGCTGATTTACTGTTCCTGTATGATCTCCAGGTGACTTGGCAAAATCTTGTTGTTGAAAGCATCCAATTAGAATGCTTTATCTAGCTAATAGCGACCTCATGCAGAGTGTTAAACATTGAAGCAGCTCAACTTGTTGCCCCCTGATATAAATAAATTTACACTTATGAAATAATAATTTAGTTCATCGTCTGTGCAAGAGCTAAAAATTGGTTATTTCTGTTTTTATACTTCCAGCTTTAGCTAAATAATTCCATAACTAAAACTAAAAATATATGTGATTGAATTTGAAAGCTTTCAAATCCTAGTGGGATTCTAAAGGTTATCAAAACTTAATAAATGTACGCCCTTCCCTTTTGACTAGGGATGCGTTAAATTTTGTAGACTTCAACTAATGTAAAGATTTATATTTACATTTAAATGGATAATGAATTTAGCAAAATTAACAATTTATAAATCTTAACATTTTATTATGGTTCAAATTACTTTACAAAAATTTTTATGTTCCGTATAGAATCATTTTTATATAAACTGATTCAAAACTGATCAAAACCGGTGAGGGCGCTATGTCGGGCCTAGCTTAAATTATGTATTGTGAAAGAAGTATTCATAAGTTTGCCGAATACACCTGAGAATACCGAAGGAAAAAATAAACCGAAAGCCGATATGTGTAGATCGGTGGCCGGAGGCCGATTCATGTTGGTATGAGGCCTAAGGCCGATCCGTGTAGATGGGAGGTCAAAGAGAAACTAAATAGATTTAAAAACTTTCGAATTATCAAACATTTAACATACTAAGGAATTGTTAGGTACGGTCTCTCGTACTGAAATGAAATTTTTCGATAATATTATTTATTCTGTTGAGAAAATATGCCACAAGTGTTTCCATAACCAAAATCGTACCTTTAGGTCAAACAGATATATTGAGTTAGGTAGGAAATTTTATTTATACGTCAATGTCGTGTCAATTTTCAAGAAGTTGTTGAAAAAGTAAAATTTTATAGCACAAATATCTCCATTGCCACGATAAACTCCAAACAGATCGTTTTTCCTCAAAACGAGTGATCAAAATCGTACACTCTACGATGTGTACAGTTACTCTTGAAAGTAATTTGCCTAGTTACCGTGGTAACTATTAAGATTTTGAATTTGTGTCAATTTAATATAAAATTTATGCCAACTTAAGGGTGGGATCTCACCGACAAAGATAGATATAATATTTCAATGCAATAGAAAGATCGAAATGTTACAATTTTTCGATTATAACAAAAAATAATAAAAATAAGTCTTACGATAAAATTAATTTTTGCAACATTAAACCAATATAAATAGGTTTAAATTAAATTGTTAAATCAACATTACTTTATTCTTGAATTTATAATACTTTTTTGTTAATATGGAGAAATTGTGAAATAATTCGATCTTTCTTTATTGCATTGAAATATTATATCTGCTTTTGTCGGTGAGATACTGCCTTAATCTAAAATTTATGATATTTTCTAATAAAATATTTTTTGTCACTATGACATTTGGTCATAAATTCTGCACGATTTGTGCCAAAATTCATAATATGTAAATCACAAGCATCAATTTTAAAGATTTTTTAATTACTTTTGGTCTTGATGTTTTCATCATATTGAAATTTAACCTGTTTTGTTGGAATTTAATTCAAAATTCATGACATTTTTCAAAATTTATGATTTTTAATGAATTTATGACAAGTGGCCGCCCTGCAATCTATACTAAGGGTTTATTTGCAAGTGTTTGCCATTTTTAAAATATTTTATTTATATATTTATAATTTTTGATTTATTCGCCAATAGATAGCAAAATAATAAAAGTAGGTACTCGAGTAAATTATATTTTGTTTACACCTTGTAAATCACCTAGTTTACCTCACGCATATAATATAATATTATTTTTAATATTTAAAAGTTTATTCAAGCAATCGAGGTGTGGTTAATCAGAAAATTTGCATTTTTATTATTCCGAACATACTGTATCTTCATAATGTAAAATACAATGTAGTGACATCCGATACATCGATATACATAGATACTTGTTCTAAAAGCCACGAAATTTGCTCAAAGTTAAGCTTATAATACAAACTGATCTCGTAAGCGGCTGCCGTATAAGCGCATTAGTGAATTTTTAAGCCAGTGTATTTACAGCAGAAGATAAACCGTATCATTATTTGTCGCTTACGCTGATCTTATCCTCAACATACTGTATATTCAATTATATCATTAATTAAACATTTTTAATTATATTAAAATGAATAAGTTAAGAAATAAAGTCAACTGAATTCACATTCCAATTTCTATTAAATTATTTATTTTACACAATTACATTAATGGTTTCTATTGATTAATTCAATTAAAAACCCTGGAGATATGAGAGGAAACACGACAATATATATTATTTAAAACCGAACTTCTAAATATTGAAACCCGTCGATATCATTGGTTAACAGCAGGATAATATAATATTAGTACGAGATAAATAATTAATTCAATTTCAAGCATTTAACAACAAATCCTTATTTAAATAAATAATAACATAAAAGCGAGTTTGTGAAATCTGCTTTGCTGAAGGATTATCGACTGATTATATCGAACATTTCCATTATAGACTAATTAATTAGGTTTAGGTACTAGCCTATACGTACGACAAAAGTTTTACTAAACCAGACTTAAATAATAAATGCTAATTTCTGAACTGGATATAATTTTTTCTTCTGGAACTCGAAACTAAATATCGAAAATTAATGCTGTTTAAAATAATATTGAATTTGCAGTAAAAAGAAGCAATGTAAAGAAAGCAACAATAAAAATCCTTACGACTTATTTGCTTTGCACTATTTTCCAGGTAATTAATTTTACAGCATCTGTTCATTTGCATTAATTAAGTTTCCAATAATTAACGTTATTACACTAAAACATGTAATGTTCATTATTGTACCTGCTAGTAACTAAGAAGCCTGTGGTTTTTACTCGTAACTGAAGCGGTAATGAAGTCAATTTTAAATATTTATAAATTAGCAATTTATTGGTGCCAGCCATGTGACGTCACGTTTTGAATCAGTCACTTAAAATTGTTATTATTAACTGGTTGTTTTATGTTTCAATCTGTGATATGATTTTTTATTATTTATTTGGTTTAATTTATCAGAATTAATAGATGATGATGGAAGAGAGAGAGAGAAGTAATTAACCCTTCGTACTCCGTAGGCGCCGCTATTGCGCCATTTTATTCATAAGTAAAAATACTGAAATACTTTTAATTTAATTAACTTTTACTTGATTTCTAGCTTTCACAATGGTAAAGCTCTGACAAAAGAACTAAATGGCTTAAAGGCAAAATTTGTAATCATGAGCTAAGGTTGGTATGTACATATTATGAATGTATCATTATAAAAATATTAAGCTTGTTCTGAAGAAAACAAGTTGCAAATATAAATTACTGTCATTCCTAAATGCAAAGCGAAAAAAAAAAACCATAAAATATGAGTAATTAGTAAAAGTAAGCAAGTAAAGTTTTTAATTTCTATTAAAGTAAGAATTATTCACATCGTAGAATATAAAACATCTATTTTATGCCGTAATAACTAAGAAACACTTGTGAAAAATGTAAAAATATAAAACACTACTGAAACGACTTCTTATATTAAAAAAGTTACCCTGGAAAGTTAACGTATACGTAAATCATAGCGGAATATTATTTAGGTAACTGATATGTCGCGGATTAATATTTTGTTACATATAAGAAATGCAAAATAAAATACTTGAACTTGAAAGTTTTTAAAGTTTCAGTGTAAACATATTGGAGGAAAAACTTGTAGAAGAAGTAATAACTAACAATGCGCAATTTAGTAGTCAAGTTTACACGGATATTGTAAGATTAATTGCCGGTTTTACTTTAAAATGCGATAGTTTCAGTGGAGAGCATTAATTAAATTGTGCAATTGTACTTCCAGCGGAGATTACACGAAGAAGGCAAGTCAGTTTAGGATTTTAATTATGGTTTATATTGTTATCGGAGATGTTATATTAAAGACGACTATGCATTAGCATGATACTTTCCGAAAGAACATTACTTTGGGTAAGGGAAAGAACGCGAGTTTTCTCTGGTTATGACGTATTATATCTGGTTATATTTCATCGCCTCGCTTCTTATCATCCTGTACACGTACCACACGGTTGGTGTTTTATAGTTTAATTTCCCTGCAACAAAATATATAACGAGTATAACTTTTTATTTCTTGCCAAAAGCACACACATAATGTCGAAAGAGTTACGAACTTTTCACAAGAAGCATTTCTGTTGTTTACATGTACGGATATTCTATACGTACGGTACGGTACGTATACGGCGGTGACAAAACGTATGAATATATTGCGCACATAATATGGGGTTATACGTTATAATAAAAAATGTTTCTGTCTCTAAGCCTTATTAATGTCGGTTTTCTTTGTTACCCCACAAATTCCGGATATCGATAAAACTGAAATATTTATAAAAGTTTGCCAGAATCGCATAATTGAGCCATTACTTACGGCGCATGTAGACAAATGGAAAAAATTTATTTACACTGCATACCGGGCGCATACGAACAACAACTAAACCATCCCTTAATGATTTAGTCGAACAACTTTACGAACGCACCTTTTATTTATTATATTATAAATTGCTCCAAGTTTCCCATCGCATATATCTTGAGAGTCACTTTTGTAGCTATATTATCATTTAGTGTATTTATTACTCCAATTTTAGTAAATCATTACAGATTTGCTTCCTCTTCATTGCCCCAATTTATTGATCAATTGATTAGATTATGCTATGGCGATGTATTTCTCGCTTGCTTGAACGCGATACGCGTTGAATTTATTACCTTTTTAGCAGAAACGTCAATCAGTTGACAAAATTCGTCTTGGTTTTTAACTCACGACAAATTTAAGATACGACACACAATTTTGTTTCCGGAATGGCAACTTTTCTTGTACATGAACTTACGATTAGCTATTAATTTTCGTGCCAACTTCAAGAACTGTCTGGTTAGTTTTATGCTGACATAAATTCGCTAGACGTCTACATGGTCGTGGAAAATTTTTGACAAAATTCTAAACTTGACGTTAATAAATACGGCGTTCCAAATTTTAAATTGCCGATTAAGCAACCATAAACTAAATCAGTCGCTAATTTATAACCCCGATCGATATACCTACTACATCTTCCAACTTGAAAACATCAAGAATTATAAAATAATTACCTCCTCGAGAGAAAAGTCTACGTTTCAACAGAAGCTTCTGCTTCATCGTCGAAGCATATATTTAATAATTCCTACAACTACTTCAAAAATTGTAAAGAATGAAGACGCTCGCTCGACGTAAATTCCGTTATTGTGATGTTACGGGTTCATTAATTTGTTTCCAGTAATTCTTTTTATTTTCTAATTACTTCTTGGTTATTTCGAGTCGACTCGCTATTTTATTATCGTGAACAATTAATCTTTCATGATAATTGATTACAAATTTTAACTACACAATAAGCGACGCTAACGTTTCCACGCTTTTTTATCACATACCAAGATACTCAGTTATTTCAAATTACTTTACCACCGACAGGGACGGCTTAAACAAAATTACATTTTTACAATTAATTAATTTTTATAAATTATTTAGGGCAGAACACGGCAGTATATTGGTTATTAATATAAACTGAATTACCTTTACCACCTTGATATGTAATACACTATTAGGACTTTAAGATAAACTCATCTTATGAAATTTATTATGCATATTTAGAAATTAAAACATCTGCGTTGTTGTGCTAAAATTTTGAGCGGAAATCTTTGCAAAATTACAAGATTCTGAAAATGTATTTTAAAGATTAATTATAACTTCTACTTCTTGGCATTTCGTTCCACCGTTCACTGTGCGAAAGCCAATCCGCCTCTGACTCGAATAATAATATTAACTATATAGATAAATAGATATTTTGTTGTAAAAGTCGAAATAAATTATTCAAATTTGATTTACTCGTGCAGAGTATAAGTTTGTTGTAAATAACATATTCCTTTTTAAGTCAACGAAAAACATATTATTGCGTTGGATTTTTGCCAAAATTACAACCTACGAAACTGTTATATATAAATAAAATATAAATTTACGAAAATCATAGCAGGTGGTTTTTTAAGTAATGCTATAAGGAAGAGTTATACAGGCTGAAATGAATTTTTTGTGAATTTAGAAGTTACGAGATTCGTTACGTTACACGTTAATTCTACGATATTTTAACGTTAAATTAACGTTCATATTATATAATGTTTATTGAATAAAATTTGAAATTTTGATTAATAATTAACTCCAAACAATTAAGTATACCTCCCAGAAACCAGGGAATTTCAGAATACTGTGAATTTTAGGATTCTAATATTTGGCAGCAACATACTTTGAGATAAACAGTAGATAATTCATATTAATAAAAAATTATATAGCCGATTTCATTCTGTTTAACAACAATGTTATTTTAGTATTTAAAATTGATACTAAAATATTACAATTAATATGCAATTATAAACCTAAGTAAATAGAGAACTGTTTTTTGTTTGACGGTGGTTAATTTCAAAATGAAATTAAAATATTTGTAGTCTGTGTACAACAAAATTTAATTAAATAGGTATGTGTATTTTTATAGGAGGTTCCAAAAAAAAATTATACTAAATACCGAAGTTTATAACATTTATACCTCATTAAAAATATTTATAAACTTTTCAACATTAATTTACGCATTTAAAACAAAATTATGTATCTCAAATTACAGCTTTTTAGAATTTTAAACAAACTGTTGTTCAGTGTTAAGTTGAAACAATCTGAAATTTATTTAATATAAACGTCATAAATTCAACATACCATAAAAATATAAAATGTAAATTTACACGTTCAAATGTGATAATAATTTTATCACGCAATAGCAATATCAGGTTTTTAGGTAGTCTAGCGTCCTACTAGACAATAAAATTAAAGTTAAAAATAAAATATTTGTGTTTAGATTTATTTTTTAACGATTTTAAAATACTTTTCTTGTCGAAAGGCATCTATTTACTAATAGCGTTTGAAATTTAATACAAGACCAATTTGCCCAATAGCTGTGAAAACGCAGACGCAATACGGACTTGGATCGATTATAAAATAATGTATGAGTATTTAAAATTTTTGTGTTGATTTAAGAAAATTTTAGAAGTAATTTTAAATATTATATTCCTCGTTTATGAAATATTTCCCTGAGCAAACGGACTTATAGAGTAAACTTAAAGCCTCTCCTTTCGCTCGATAAGAAATAATGCTGTAAAACACTAATTAGGCACAAACTGAGAATACAATAATGAAAAGGAAAATTTACGCATCTGAAATTTTTCAGCCTGGATCCAGACAAATAGATTTATAACTACGATTGTCTAAACCAAAAACCCATAAACCACAAAAGCCACTAGACCACTGAACTTGCTGTAAGTTACATATCAGAATGAAAACTAAAGTAAGCACATGACCAACTAATTATTTCCGTATCTGGAAGTGCTTTGTTATCCATTCCTTTACCAGCCGTTTCACTTACATTACATAAAATACTATAACCATCAGAATGTAACTTAGCAAATGCTTTTATCTTTGCATTGCAAATTTTTAATTGCGGAAATTATCAATAATTGAGGCCTTTTGCTTAAGGATTCTACTAATTAGAAAATTTCGATATTATTTTCAACAAGTACTTATCGAAGAAGGTCTTAAAAATGAGTCATTTGTAATGAAATATAAAATTGCAGATACTACCTACATAGATTTGCTCATAAAATACGTCAAAAGCTTGCGTAAAATTTGGCATGATGTTCAGAAGTCGAATAAAAGAACGTAATGTGAAAAGTTCGACAATAGTACAAACAACCAAGAGATTAGGTAAAAGTAAACGCTTTCGACAACTTCAAATGGTTGCAAATTATAAATATTAAAAGAAAATATTTTTCTTAGCTCTCGAAAAAATTAAAATTATGTAAATAATAGAAACACAATTTTCTTTTCACTTTTAGATGCAAATTCTTGTTTATTAAACGCAACACAATTTTCTAAATAAATGAGAATAAAATTTTAAATTTTCATTTATTTTCTACTTACTTAAGTGAAACATAAATGTCTTTGGGTTTCTCGAAAAATATATTGCAGTAATTTATTTTTGTACTTTTCCTTTAACAAAAGAGTTAAGCAAGTTGCGAAGCTTTACAAATACTTTAATACTTCTCATCTTATTCGACTAAATTTTAATAAAGAAAAAGCAAATAAATGACTGTTTCTCATTTTGTAGCTTGTTATCTTAAAGCGTTAATTTTCCACAGAAATATCTGGCTTACGAAAAAAACTCAAAAATAAATCACAACTACAATTTAGGGATCAAAAAGAACCACGAGTAAGCTCTAGCTGCTCTACGCAAGTGAAGTAAATTTGTAACTGTCACCACATTTATTATTTCTAAATTTTAACTTTTGAACTAATTTCCCGAATGCAATTATTAGTAAAAAAATGTCCTGCTGAGATGAACCGCAGTTCAACGAATATTAAAGTATTTAGTGAAATATTTTTTCATTCCAGTTCTGTATCTATCTCATATTTTTTCAAGAACCTCCGAGTAAAGCAAAAAGAAAAGTACAATTTACGAAAAGCTTGACTAAAAAAAGCTTTCATTATATATTAAAGATTTCTTATGCCTTGTACAGACAGCCGCGCAAAGTAACGAACCGAACGGATATGACGTCATTTCGACAAACATTTTGGCGAATTTGCAACATAAGTCTGCAACAAATTTCAGCGAGCACTTAAAAAGACACGTACACATTGGCGCTTAGAACGCCGAACCGAACACTACTCGAGAAAGGTGACGTCAGGTTCATTAATATTTTATCGCGCTTACAATAACAATCTGCATTTCGGCGAGCATTTTCAACGATCCATCTCATGTCGGTATTTCGACGAACAGTCAAAGAGATTGCTGAGACTTTTTGTTCAAGTTTTAAATTAAATTTAAAAATACAAAGAATTAGTTGTTTGGCTACTTTTCTTTGAATGTAGATACACATTATTATTTTATGCGTAGGTATATTTTTTATGGTAGCTACATTATTCTTTTTATGCTTAATGAAGGTAATGAAAATTTACAGCATTGTGCAAATTGAAAATTTTCAATATTTTATTCACCTCAATTATTAATCATTATTATAATAATTGGCATTCCAAAAATGCACATAAAAATTTCTGTAGATCTTGAAACTTATTTGACGTCAGATCTTTGTTGATTGCAAATTATAAGTTGGATAAGATGAATTTACGTCTTTGATAAAATTCAATCCAAAATAGTTATCTCTTCACTTCTTTTGACGAATTGAAACAGGTGTGAAAGATTTCAGAAACAATTCCTTTTAATTATCATTGCTTTTATTAACTCGAATAAATCTGAACAATTTTTGTGATTTTTGCCATTAAATTAATATTTCGTATCGAGAAATACTGCAGTGGTTCATTTAATTATTGTATCATGGAAAAATTCGCAACATTTGATTTTGAAATTAGTAATAATTAAGATTTATTTTTTTCTCAAAAAAAAATGTTAAACCTTTTTTAATTCATAACTTACCTACTCAAGACAACGAAGTTCTGTAGGTCATGGATTTGTGCAATAAAAATAAAACATTGAATTTCTTCATTATGACAATTTTTTTTTGAAAAGTAATTAATTTTAATTATTTTTTTTACTGTTTAATTTTTACCGTTATCCAATACGATAATAAAAATGTTTATCCCCATTTAAAAAATATAACTTTGATTCCTTTTGAAAAAATATTTGATGCATTTGAAAACTGCTAACATGCAATGTTGAACATAGAATGTGCGTCGGTCCATGACGATATTATACAAATTTTTGCGTTCAAATTCTTATCTGTATCTTAGTATTTTTGAGAAAATCGTGGAGGTCAGTTTGTTCTAATATTTTAAGGCTTATAACATTATACTAGTGTTGTCTAAGAAATAATAACAAATATTATGAAACAGTCTGTTTAATATTACTGACCTACGGTAGAAAATACTATAAAATAATAAAGCAAATGTGAGTAACTTCCATTAACAAGTGGTGTTCGTTGAAAATGTTCGAAGCTCTGTTCGCAAGAGCCGCTCGCGAACGCGACTTCCGATCGGTTCGGCGTTCGTGTTCGCATATGTGTACAAGGCATTACGGAAACATCAGGTAACATTGTCTGATATAATAGTAACATTTTTTAATTTACAAAAATTGAGTTAACAAGAAAACCGTTTCAATTGTTTAAAATAATTTCAATTGGATTTTAAGTGGTTTATTTCTGACAAATAATATTAGTGCAATTACAAAACAATTACATACTCAATTTGGAAACAATCAAATGTTTGTAAGAGGAATTATAATTTAATTGATTATTACTAAAAGTATGATATTATATTATTTTAGTATGCGAAACAAAGCGAATTATTCTATTTCAACATGTAGGGATTACAATTTTTAAAAGATGAATAACAAAATAAATTGAAAATAATTATTGGGATAATCCATCTGAATTAGTTCAACGTATAATGTATTTACAAGCTGGTAGTTTTAATAAATTGTGTATATTATTATAATAATATTACCGTTTTACCTACAATTCTGTTAAATATGTAATTTATTTTTATTAACGGCAAATTATTATTGATTACTTTTTGAGAGGTCCCGACCTGCTGGGAAAAGTAGTTCACTTTGTGTGGTATGTTTTATAAAATTTGTTGCAAAATTACATACAAAACGAGATAGAGAAACCGTTTGATGTTTTTAAAATGCTTGGTATTTCACGATATTAAACACCAAAGTAATAGTTGATTGCATTTTATATGTTAGAGCTGCGACGTTGATAATGATAGAAGTGGAAAATCAATTTTTTCAACAAATTTTTCGATTACATTTTCGCGAAATATCTATTTCACTCTATCATGAGTCATGACCTGCCTGATGAGAATCGGAAATCAACCGAATAGCTGAAGGGTAACTCAATATTTCGCATGCTTATTCTGGTGTATTTAAAATAGTAAATTTTATATTAATTTTATTTTGTATGGTAAAATAGATTATACTGAAGAAATTTAATTTGAGTTACTTTAAACAAAAGGGGAAGAATTTGATGTAAAATATTTCAGAATAATCAAAATTTAATGAAAAATGTTGCGTCTACAATCTTCATTCTTATATGAATTTTCAAAATCAACACGAATAAATCAACAATTAAATAAGCCGAATCCTTTTCATAATATTCCAAGTTACCTTTTCTCGTATAAAATTTTATCAATAATATGAAAATATAAAATAGCAATTGTAGGTTATTTTTAGAAACTCTGCCAATCCATAAATAATTCAAAGAAAGAAATTGTTCAAAATATATTTAACCTAACAAACAAAACCCGTATCATTTTTTATCGAGATTTAGTTTTACGACAAAATCGTAAAAATTGTATTTATTAAGCAATGTCTGAGATTTATTATAAATTTCTAGTTTTCTGCATCGAATTTGACAATAAAACATAACCGGAAGGCCTTACTTATAATCTAAATTGCATAGTAGATTAAGTAAAGCCGAACTGACTTGCATGCAAATGAAGGTTGCATTCTCTGAGTGTATGTATGCAGTATACGGATTAAACTGTAAACTATTACATATTCAAACTGTCCTAAAAGGAAGTATCTAAACCATACTATTTTACATGATTAATTTAATCTTTTCTTCAGCAGGTACGATGGTATATCAATTTCAAACTTCCACTTGTAGTGGATACTCATTAATGCAAAATTCTAGTCATACCAGCTTTCAAGCAACGAAGAAGTGTGTATTGAAGTAACGTCAATCAAGGATACCTAATTGTGCATTCATCAATCTTAGACCGCTCCCGGACGATTCCTTACCAAACGATCGGCGAATGCTGCCACTCTCAAGAGTTAATATTAAAAAAAATCCATGAACAAAGCAGGTGAGGACAATTGCGTAACGATACGTATACGAATAAACGCATCGTGTGGGAGCGGCCTTAGAAAAGTTAAATGTACCAATCCGGAAAAGATATCATACAAGTAAGCAAAATTAACGCTGCACTTGTTTTCGTCTACCACCATAACCGAAATTTGGCATCCGTAGTAAACTTTTCAGCGTTATCTCTAAGACTACAAAACTTTTTACGTTTTAGATAGGTTACAATTCGCATGATTTCAGGTTTTCAACTGCGTAAACGAAATCCTGCCAGTCAACTTATTTTGTTAAATAGGGCACCGCAAAGTTTTTGTTATTCGCATATACAATATTGTAAATATTTTTAAAATATGAAATGCGGTAAATTGCGGTTGTGAATTATTTTTTCAACTTAATGCATCATATTTTTGATTTATAAAATTGAATAACCTAAAATTTTCTATATCCTTCCATAGATAAAACTTCTCTCGAAAATAAATATTTTTTTTTCACACAAAGAATATCGAAACATAAACAAATGTAAATTTTACGTAATAGAAATCCAAAATTTATAGTGAAGCTATAAATTGAAATATTTTCTTCGAGATAAAAAACAACCACAAATTAAAATAACCATAAATCGTTACCTAAACAAAGAGATCGTTAATGGTGGTTTTTTGTATTATGATGTCTTATTGCTAATGTAATCAGGCTAAAAGATCCAAAGAATTATTTCTAATGCAAATCGACGACCTTTAGTGACGGTTTTACTGATGACCGTTTTTAAGTCGGGCCGTGTTCACAAGAGCAAAAAAATTGCGTAATTCTCGTCCATCTCCATTTCAATTTAGCATCTCTTCAAATAATCCAGTCTTAATTAACATTTAAATTAACACAATCTTCGAATTGCGTTACTTTTGTTGACACATTCAACCAACTATAATAAAACGAATTTACAGTTTTGTTTGTGAGAAAATCGTAAATTCAAGTAAAAAATGATCGTTTTTTGCTTTAAAACCCACCCAAAATTCTTTCTTTGGTTGCAGAAAGTCTAGCAAAACTTTTAACACTAATTGCGAACGATTTATTGGTTTTTTACGCGTTCTGTGTTTTAAAATTCTACTGCGTTCCGTGTTAAAAGAAACGATCAAATTTTGTTAGCAATTTGTTTTTAGATTTATTGGATAAAAGTTTCAAAAATAATTTGTATGTAACGGGAGTTTAAATTAATAGATAAATTAAAAAAAAATAATTTCGTTTAAACTGTTCAACACATCAGTTTCGCTTTAAGAAATGGAAAACCCTTCTGGTAACCCGACTATAGAAAACGATCCGGAAAAAATTACCGAAAATTTACATTTCAAAATTATTCAATTACCAGTTTGATAAACTAAACGATTAAGTCTAAATTCAAGCAATTTTCCAGTTTCGAAACAATTTCAATTTGAACTTTAAATATTGAAATAATGAAATTAATTCTGTTAAATTATTAAAAATTCATAACCGTTGTTTTTGAAATTTATGTCTGATTAATTTATCGTCAAGCTTTGAAATTACGGTTTCCTAACTTGAAGTTATGTTGTGATTTCCGATATTTTGAAGTAAAATCACTTACAAGGTATTAGAAATTTGCCTGAAGCTTTTAATAGAAATGAGAAAAACTATTAGATTACGAGAGGGAGTAAATTGCTTATCATTAAAGGGTAAATTCCAAACCCATATTATAAAATGGATTAGCTTATACTCTCCGTTTTGCACGTAATATGGTTTGCTTAAATTTTTATCGTTTAAACCTTCAAATAGTTTAACTTTAGGTATTGCCTTTCCAATATTACCCTCAAAATGAGCGGCTTCAACAAAATTTTCCGGAAACATTATAATTTTATAGCATCACAGAATATGCACAAGATTTCGTCAAAACATAGAAGTTTCAAAAATCTAATGTTTTTAATTTCCTTGATTGAAACTTGAAGAGTGGGAAAAAAGGAATACATTTTGGGAATAACACGATAACCAGGCTCTTATTTTAAAAATATTCCAATAAAATTATTATGGAATTTGAGGGCACAAATTACAAATATAAACATTAAATTTTATGGACCAGTTTCGGGTAAAAAAGAAATCAAAATCCTAAAGAGATCATTCGATTGGCTGTTTTGCGTAAAGTTAGCCCTAAAACGTTTTCTTTAAATGATCGAGACCTTCCAGTTCACACAATTTTTTTAAAACACCCCCGAAGTCGTCCCAACTCAAAAATTACGAGCCTGGAATGATAGCAATCAGTTTTAAGTTAAATTGGACTATAAGTAACAAAATAAAACACAAGATTTTCACATAAATCGTTGTGTAATAGAAATTGCTTTTGTATATGATTTTTTATGAATTTTGGGTTGTGCAGGCAGTTCCCTGCCATATTCACTTTATTCATAAATGTAGTTGGGAATGTATATAAAAATAATTTGATATTTTTATTGAAAATATTTACGTTCGATAATAACAGAAAAAGTTAAGCAAATATTTTATTTCAACTAAATTAAAAATTGTTACAGTAAAATTTATTTATTATAGCTGAATATTTTCTATGCAAAATTAAATTGAATGTTTCGGCAGCATTTACACAAGTACATGGAAGTATTTATATTGTATGTAACAAATGAAAGAAAAAGTAAACAAATGTTTCATTTTTATTCAGAAAATTCCCGAAAGAGAAACTAAATTTTACAATTTTCAACAAACATTGCATAAAACCTGAGGTTTTCGTTTCATTTCGTTTTATGTAAAACTTTCTTATTAAATTTAAAATTTACTTTATAAAATTACAAATCAAATCAGGGAAAAAACACTACAATATATATCTCAGAAGCAAACTAGTCAATTTCTATCATATTTAGGAATCTAATCTTATTTAAAGTGTTTCCTCTTACTTATCCTCCCGGTAGGAAGAGTACAAGCACCTACATACAAAATTTTATTACCTTCCGATAATGCTACATAACACAATAGTGAAAGCTTAAATATTTTAGGAAAGTAATTAAATTTGAGAGTGCTGGGGAAGGGTAATTTAACGGTAAAGCATCGATTAAAACTTCTAAAAATAGTCACTTGATTATAAAACTTTCATTAAGAAAACACGGTAGCCTCTAGGTATTTTCATAAAATTACTCTTTGGAGTTCATTAATAAATAAATTAGTCTGGAAGGAATTAATTCATCCGAGCAATATGCGCCGTGGCATAAAATTGCTATTGCATTAACGTCTGATTGTATCGTTGAAAACTGACTGGTTCGTTTCAGTTCTGTTTCTGTTTAAAGTGTTTCTTTTCTATTAGTAGTGTAAATCCAGTAAAAGCGACTGTTTCAACTTACTACATAATATACTATTCTTTTAAATTTCCTGTAAGCCTTAGTTTATTCTATAGCTTAGAAAATTGCAACTTTTGCTCAGCTCAACTGTAGGTTAACATAAACGACGAAAATGATAGCACATTGGAGTATAAAAGATTGACGTTAATTTCATTAAAAAATTCATGATGGGGGACGGTGCAATGGACTTCATTTAAATAATAATTATGACATATTGGACGTTGAACTTCAGCAAGCAAACAATTGAATAAAATAATTCCATTTAACATTTTCATTTAAACCACCCTCGTAAATTTGTATGCCCACACACGTTTCAATTGATGATGTAATAACAACTTCCTCCTATTACAGCTTTAGTTGGGCGGCCGAAAATTAAAAAAAGCTTCATAAAAAAATTGAAGTTTTGTTATAAATTTACGGAACTAATTTATTAATATTTCTAAATGATTAGAAAAACTTCATTAATATGGAGGTAGTGCAGCTCGGGTCACGTTTTGTGGTATTTTATGTCAATTGAAGCACGTAAGATATCATCGCACACTTCGTTTTCTTGCGAACACGACATCCGCAATTTATGAAGGTTCAAAAATACGAATTTCTGCGATCAATTACCTACAGGATCGTTAAATTAACAACGTTGTCCTAATTTTTCACTAAATGGAAGGTAAATTGAAATTTTTGTAAGTGATCTTTTAATTGCCACTTCAAATTAATCGGTATTGGAAATATAAATACGTCAAGCCTGGGGTAAAGTAAACCCCATCAATGAATTAAGTTAGTAAATTAGTTCAAGTGTGAATAGTAAACTATATGAGTGGTCTGAGTATTTCAGAGGCTTGTGTATTGGAGAGGAAATTCTTCTAAGGCAAAGTTGGTGAAGATGTCACGGATGGTACATACGTAAAGATGAGGAAGTCGGGATCATATTATCTCCGTTGCAGTAATTGAAAACCAGTTACCGTGTATTCCGTTATAATGAGCAGGGCGCAGAACATCGAACAATTTATTTTACGTGGTCTAATTAACATAATTTGTCTAAACATCGAAATGTTTACATAATACATTTTTAGAAAATGGAAAATAGTTTGCAGTCGTACCTACAGGAAAATTCTCACGCTAATACAAAGAAAGCGCTTCAAATAAAAACAAAATAGGAAGCATAATCCAATGCTACTTGTTACAATACACGAGGATCTATCTAATCACAAGCAGCAGAACAAAGACATTTGTCTGATCTCGTAAAGTTTTTGAGATTACAGGAATAGGAAATTTTGTGATTTCGTGTCGTCTTATTTTGTTGCCTTATATGTCACCGTATACGAGGTGGTGTAAATGAACTTTGGTACCAATTTCTTAAGTAAAAAATTAACAAGAACAATTGATTGTCATATGTAATACCACAAGAGGAGTATTATCGGAAAATTAATAAAGACTCATTCGGCTAGAAAATTCGACAATAAAATATTTTGATTAGTTTAACCATGCATAAAAGTTTTGCAAACCAGACAAAACAATTTTCAGGGGATTACCAGAATGATGGTCAGAATGGTGTTATCCTATTATGTTTTGTTTATTTGTCATGATTGCGTGGTATTCTCAATGTAATCATTATCAACGCCCCGTTTGCAATAAAATAAGGCAAATAAAACAAATCCGATAGTTTCCATCTAGTTCATATTATTACTCCAAGCTGTTGTTCAAAGAGAACATTGTATGAGAGTTAAATGCTCCAATGTTTGATATGAACATGATATGAAATGTCGGAGTTGAAAATCTTCTCTGTAAAGTTGTAACATATCATAAATAAACGCCTTATTTGTTTATATTCTTTACATTATATTACACGATCCTTGGATACTTCCCAACCATTCCGTAGTATCAAAATAAATAAATTAATTAAAACATTCATAATTTAAAAATTCATAAACAAACGTTTCGGTGCGGTCGATTTGGTGCGGCCCATTCGGCGCGAATATTTTTCACGCATTCAATCACAAACCGCACAACTTGGATAATCGAGTTCCACTGTATCTCTTCACTAAAATATTACATTATTAATTTGCAGTGCTGTAGGAGGGGATTTTTGGAGAGGTGGGTACTCTGGGTAGTGAAACCTTAATTCCTAAGGTAAAATTTTAAAGTATATTATTATTCCGATATATGATATATTTAAATAAATATTCGCTGACAGGAAATTAAAGTTTTTTTAGGATTCGCTCTTTTTAGATTGATATTCGTATACGAAGAACCAATCAGAAGCTTTGATTTGATATTATGTTTTATTTAGTAAATTCTCAAATTGACCAATCGGATCGGTTAAATTACAAATCGGTGCCATATTTGATGTTTTTTGGTAGGTATGCCATCACATGCCCTTTGTAAAATTACATTTTTCTTATTAATATATTATTTCATAAAAAATATTTTTCTGATTTCACCGATTCTGGTTCACTGTGCAATAAGTCCAGCACCGGGTTAACCGAACACTGTGGATTCAGTTTCTGACCTTAACGAAATTTTTATTTCGAAAGTTCTCATTTATTTGCAGTTGGATATGGGTTCTCGTAAAAATTAAGTTGTAAACTTGAAAAAAATTAAATTTTGAGTTCATTTCTTCGATATGGTGTCCCGATAAAATACAACAAATTTAAGAAGATATAAATTAAGTAAGTTTTCCAAGTGCTAGAAAAGTTTGTAAAGTTAAAAATTATGGCGTAGTGGGACTCATCGTTTCATATAATAATGTTCGTTGTTAGTTGACAGAAAATAACGAGTTGTCAATAACCGACAAGGCGGAAAGCTTTCTCAGAAGCTTTTACAGATCTTATAGTTTACTTCAGTTTTTGTTTACGTTTTGACTACAAAGATTTAGTCACTTGATTGATACCGCTTCTCTAGAATTCGATGTGAATCCGATTTTCCAATGGTTGCTTTGAAACATATGGTAATTCACAGCTTCCTGAATATTTCAAATTTGCGTATAAAAAATGGAACAACTTCAAAGAACCATGGATATTTTAGTTCGGGTCGAGCTTAATAGGAAGCAAGCAATTTTATTTGCGCTTACAGGTTGCAAAGTTTCGAAAACCGAAGAGTTATGGTGCCTAAAAATAATTGTGCGGGAAGGAAAAGAAAAACCTTTTATAATGCTCTTTACGTATTATAGTGACTTTGATGATAAAAAATAAGATTGACGTATATGTATAACACCTCTTAGCTTTACGACACATACAATCTCGAAACGCTAGCTATTGTAAAGATGTCTCAACTTTTACTCGTGTAAGGTGCTTCCAAGTATCACAAACGAATTTATTTTCCCATCAAAGTATTATGTGTTAAAAAAAGTTTCCGAGTTATTCGCATCCATTATATTTCTAGTTTATCAAAAAAAATCAGTAAACTTGGATGAAACCTGCGATGATATTTCGCTTCCTTATGCTTCACGTTTGATACTTTCTTTCTTTAGATGGTTTGCTTTAACCTTGTTCAATTTGATCGGTTCGTTAGTCAATATATGTTCGTGCTTTTGAAAATTTCCAATTTACGTATGCATGTTTGTTTATTTTTGGAAAATTTACATTTGATTTAAAAAAGTCTTAAAATTTAACTAAATTCGTCTTTTTTTTTTAATCGGGCCGGTTCGACGTTCCCTTTTTCATATTGTTATCAAATATTTAATTTAAAATTCCGTGCATTAGCTTCTGCGAACGTTCCTACCTCAAAATTTTAATTTGATTTTTTTTTATGAGAAAAGCACAACCTTTTGTGTTATTGTGCATCACCATAATTCTATTTTAGTAATTACGTAATCAAAGAATTCACTAAAAATTCTATTCGAGAAAAGGCTTGAAGAATTTTTTATTAAATAAAATTATGTAAACTTGAAAGGACACTTTCCCCGTTTTCCGTTTGAATGCTGATTCATAGCTCTATGAATATTATCAGGTTGAAGGTAATAAATTAATAATATTACGTTTTCGTACTTTATTGCGCTAAAAATTAAACGGAATTAATTAAATACCTACCGACGGGGTATTTTGTCCCTCTTTGGACAGTTTTCCCATATAGAAATATTCACCCGTCTCCACGGAAAACCCGCTTTTATAAACGTGCATTGTAAAATATTGACATTTCATGTTTGTTCTCGACTTTATTTTTCTAGATCCATCACGAATGAAGTGATCCTGCTCAAGTTTATTTTATTTACTATAATATTTTAATGCTTTAGTGATAGAATTTTAATACGACTTGCATTTGAGTGTTTAAAAACCCGAAGCAGGTAAACATAGTTACTACATAATTACGTAATTAAATTTCATAAAAATATCTAGCAACATTCTAATTTAATACTTCTAAACAGGATGCTTTTTAAAACTACTTAATATTCAACACAAACAAAGTTTTTTCCATAAATTTTAAGATCTTTCCAGTCTTTACAGTTTGCTTTCATAGATATTTGCTTTTAGAGTCTTTTCGTTTTTTTTTCGCCAGCCACTATCATCCATTTAATGTAAAATAAATGCAAAAGCTTTAAAACTAGATGTTTGCAAAACCATTTTATTCCACCGATAAAAGTTGCACTTTTATGATTTTTTTTTATGTACGTTTAAAACCAAAACTGAACCATAAAAATATTCAATTTTGTTCGGCTAAATTTTTGACACGTCACTTAAGACTAATTAACACACTTTAAGTTCCGGATAAAAGCTAAGTTTTTATAAATTGTCGTCGAGTGTTACATAATTTCAGACACCACCATGACAGTTATAAATTCCTTAGGATCGTGATTTTAGTTGGCAAAGGGGGAGAAACATACAAAATCTTTTAAGTTTACACTAAATCTTCTGCCATGTAGCTTGCACACGTCGGAGAAAATTATGTTCAAAAGTGCAATCAAAAAAACCTTTTTCCTTCGGTAACAAAGCTTACGTGCAGCGGATCGACATTTTAAATGACCTATTTTTTGCACGGAAAATTAATATTCCACTTACAAGAAGCTCACTTGTAACAAGAGAATTTCACTTTGCACTACACGAGGAGTTGGAATAACTTGAACCTTTAAGAGAAAGCCCCTTTAATTTAAGTGTCTTACCCTCTAATGCACAAGTTGCTCGTGTTACTTTTAATAAATAAAAAGATGAACTGTGTTTTAAAAAATTTAAAAACCAATCTAATTTTAAAAATTCAAAATAGGTAGGTATTTGATTTTTCGGCAACGTAAAAGCAATGTGGATGCAGGTAAGTAATGAAATTTTTATTCCAAACTTAGAAGAACGTAATAAATGAGATCAAAAGAGTACCAGGTTTTGTGATTTCAGTTTTTTAATGCAACATTTTTACAAACGTTTCAAGCTTTCATTTTTCATCGAGTCTTTCTACCTCGGCAAGTAGAATAGAAAACTAGAAAAGTAAATGATGATAACTAATATAAATTTATTAATATGCCAAAAGAACCGCAAGTTTGTTTATTACGTGCAAATAACGTCTAGTTTTTATTCTCTCATTTTTGTATTTAACCTCCAACAGAAAATAAGAGGGGTTCTTAATTTATTATTTCCGGATGTTTATTCTTTCGTGTTTGTTCGTAACAAATTTTTCAGTAGGATTGACACTTATCACTTTTATTTCTTTTATAACGTCTTCTTCAAACAATTATTGTTCATAATTTCTAATTTAGACTTTCAGTAAAGTGCCGCCTACATCCCCTATATACAAGGTGGATCGGGGAAACGAGCAATTTTAAATGTCATATAATTTCATGAAATTGGGTAAAGAGTATTGAGATACTCCAACGTACCAAACAAGAGGTCGGTTCTTTCATGTTTATTAACCATAAGTTCGAGAAGGACGAACAAACCGGTTGGGAGTTTAATTAATTTTTTTATGATAATCTATAAAGCTCAATTCAATAAAAACTCAGTGGATGTTCCGTAGGGTAACAGCAATTGAAATTTTGAAAAGATTTCAAAACAAACAATAAAGACAAAACTCAGGTAGCACAAACATCACGTCTTGCACTCAAACACATTAATGTCACAAAAATGTTCTAGCCTTACGTGACCTTATCTTCATGAAGTCACTGGATCGTCACAATAAAATGTTATTCTATTCTTTATGTTATTTTTATTTATTTATTTAAACGGATAAACCTTCTTATATATTCTAAAAGAAATGATACTATTCAAATACAAAAGTTGATATTTTTTTGAAAATATCTAAAATATGGTTTTTCGGATTCATATCAAAGCAGTTATATGGACAAATTAGAAGTTCATTACAAATTCATCAAAAAGCAGAATAAAATATTTCAATTGTTAAACAATTCAACAACAACGAATAATCAATGTAATCGATGTAATTTATATTGATTATTCGTTGTCGTTGAATTGTTTAGTAATTGAAAATGTTTTGTTTAAATATTTGATGTTAACTAATGAATTTATAATTTTAATTTAACAATTTAATTGTGAGTGATGAGTCGGCCTCCTCATGGAGCCTGGAAAATCGAGTTAATATTATAATTATTAATGCCATCACTGAAATTTTTAGAGTACTGGTAATAATTGTAGTAAAAAACTTTTATTACATTTTAGGTTTCAAACATATCAACTTTTGATAATTCTAAAATACCAGATATGGCTATTATCAAGTTTCACTACATAAACTAGGAATAAATTGATAACAAAGATTGTGAATGGCCCATTTGTCACTGTTATACCAATAGACATGTTATCGTACCAATGCACATACGTATTTCTAAAATTCCGATATAGCTAGATCGTAAATTAAGCACTGGAAATCTGCATCTAGGAAGCAATGTACCAGCTTCCGAAGCGAAAGTTAATACTGATTGAAGAATAGTTTTATGTAATAAAAGTTTATTCTCATTTGCTTATATGTAGATTTCAGTATCGTCAGCGTAGAAGGTCATGTTCGTTTTTTAAAATGTTGACATGCCATTTACATTATTTATAGGTATATTACAATAAGTTTTCAAGACAAAAGGAAATATTTCGTTGTCGAAGAATAAAGTTCTTATCCGGCCGACATCTTTCCTATCTATCAAATAAATATTATGAAATGTATCAATAGAATCAATCATTTAACTAATTCAAACCGGACCGGACGTTCAAACTCGGAATTACAGAAATTAATGCGAATTACCAGGTTTACGTTTGATCACGAGAATTTCGTTGTTTTGTCAAGTCATTGTTGGTAACATTTTTCTTCCGAGCTATTGAAGTTATGAGTATCAGCTTCATTCCATCACAGACAGTTTTGTTATTGCCAGACAATTTGGTATCAGAATTTCCTCTAAAAAGTGAAAAATACTAAAATTGCGAAAATTTCGTGCCCCACGATTTCTTATTAATTTCAAAAAGTGTCTCCCTTAATTACCTTGGAATAAATCATTAATTTTCTTTTAATATTTTTTTCGGTTTCATCGAAGCTTTTTCCTGAGAAATAATAATTTTATCAAAATTAATTTTTATTATTAGAATGATTGTATACAATAAACGTTATGAAAATCAGAAAAACGTAAGAAATGTTGTCAAAAGCACCGTAAAAGTAATAAAAGTTGGTAAATTGTTTGAAATTGTCAGTTGCGGAATTTGTATTTGTTTGCTTCCGTTGCGGTGTAAATGCTGCACTAAAATTCAAAATTAGATCGAATGTCATTCAATTCAGTGAGTTATTAAAAACAGTGCCTATCCGGATGACTTGTTAAAAAAATAATAAATCTTGAAATTTGAAAAATACAAATAATTCTTTTCAACAAAATCTCTTAGCGTAACTTCATGAATGTAATTATGAGATTATTTGAAGTATTCTTTGTCGATATAAAAATTTATGTGACAAAGTTTACTTTTAAATCTTTGATATACAACTTTCCATTACAGAATAAATTAATTTCTTATTAAATCGATAAATTTAATCCAATTTTCCTAACAAAGTTGGGTTCTGCGAAGCTGCATCCATGCTTATATTCGTGATGAAGGGAATTTCAGACTTGTTGCGATAATCTGTATAGAGAGATTTTAGTACACGTCTCTAAAGGATACATCACCAGTTAATCCCATTGTCAATATTCCGATAGTCTAGTTTAGGTGAGTTGTAATTTAGCTAGAGAGTCACGCAATTGGGATCTCGTCTTTTCTCAATTTAAGAGCTGTCGCTGACATCAAGTCAACAGTAGCAAAAGTAGCAGACTTTTGAATACGTGACCGAGAAAGGTAGTAACTCGGAAGGAACTCGTACAGTTAATGGGCGCTGAATGCGTAATACCCGCGGTTGGTCATGGAAAATCCTTTGAATTATACATGAGGACACCTCGCTCCTGCTTAAAAGAGGAAATAATCCACCAATACTAAATCGGGCAAAAGAAAATTTTAATTACAAATACACTTTCGTGCACAATCATCGCTTCACGCAGTTTTTCCTAAAATTTGACAATAGCGAAAGTTGAAAGGAAATTATTAAAGACTAAAATTGCTAATAATAAGACAGTAATCCAAAGCTCCTTAGCGAAAGGCTCAACTTAAAAGTTTTAGTAAACCTGAAATATATGCAAGACTTAATATTCAAATTAGATTTTCGTGCTTTTAAGGCACATTTTGAAAATTTGATTATTGACTCTGGCAAAAAAATTGTGATCCAAATTTTAAATAATCCGGGGTCTGCAGAGGTAATTTAAAAAAATTAATTGCGGAAATTTTTAATCAACGAATTACTTTACGATAAAAACGATGAAAGGAAACTTAGCATTACGACTCTTAATGTAAATATTAATGTCAAATCCAGAACTCATTTTTTATCAAGCCCATGTTTCTACTTGAAAAGTTAAAACTTCGTGCAATTAATCAAAACTGAAACCAAAATTCAAATAGTCAAATCAAGAATAATGCTTTAAATTTTATCAACTTTTAGTTGACGTTGACACAAATATTTGTGGGCTATTACAAAAATTATATTTTCTTGCGGGATACCACGAAGGTGACGGATGAAACGGAAGAAATGTCGGCTTCGCTTAACGTAAAACAATTTCCCAGTAGGTAATCACTCAAAAACCAAATTTTAATACTTAATTTCCTTTTCGATGTGAAAATTCGCAACATAACATATGAACTTTTGTATCGAAATAAATCAAACAGCCAATCTTGTTAATTGTATCCAATTCCTTCACATCACTTTTAGTATGAAGGAAAACAACCTAATGATATTTTTTTGTATCCGGAAAAGCATGCCACTCTTGAAGTTATTCAGGTGTTACTGGCATCGGGCGTATTGAATTTGAAATCCGAAACAATAGAAAACGAAGGAAAAATAACTTTCCAGTTTTGATAAATAAAAAGTGTAAATAAGAAATCAAAAAGTTAATTAAATATTTATTCGAATGAAAATTTTCACCTTTCTTCCGATTTAAAAAATAATTTCCAATCTACGCAATATTTTTCCAGTTCGACATCTACAAGGTGAAGCTTGGCATTTGAAAATTAAAATTAAATAATACAATGTATTGAAGGGAATTCACCTTTACGAAATTGGCTTATTTATTTGATTATTTCAATTATTTCCGGAATAACTAACTAGGCAAACCCTTAAATATTTATTTAATTCTTCCTTGGTGTTCAGTGGTTCATCGGATATCTGCCTATCACTGTTTGGTTGGACTAGGGATGTTAAGGCCTACGTGAATTTTAATCGATGCTTTTCAATTTATGTCCACGTACTATTTTTAAGACACGACGGTAACTTGCACCGGAAGATTATCATTTTGTATTAAGTTTCATTGAATTTTCGATTTCAGTTTGCTCATCTCAAATTTCGCATTATATTTCTTTTCCATTCAAATAAAAATGTAGTACAATTTTTCTTCTTACTACTACAAAATGAAACCAAAAAATCGAACATCGACTGAGAAATACGGAAATAGTCGATAAAAAACGCAGTAAAAAATATTACAAAGTTGAAAAGTTATATTATGTGAAAAGTAGTTGGCGCAATTGACCTCGCCACCAACGATTTAGCTAAGGCTCTAAGACGCAAGGAATGGGCAAGAATTTAAAGTTGAAATTAGAATCTACACCATTCATACAATTAAAACCCTATCCAACGATTTTTTGACGAAAATTTCCATTTCATAATAATTAACATAATAAACAAGAGTTAAAAAAATATAAAACATTTAAAAATGATTCATATTGGAAATTATTCGATTTCTTTTCAATTTCGCAAGTTCAAATTTTTAATATTAATCAAGATCAAGAACCAGAAAATATATGGTTGAGGGGGAAGATCGTCTGTAATACTAATTTCATTTTTGACTACAGGCTGCTACTACTGCGAAATACATATTATAATTTTTATTGTGAGATATTGATGGAGTTCTAATTGTATGAATTATGAATAGTTCTGTCATTAAAAAAAATCATTTTTCTGCTCATTTTATTTTTTGAGTTATGTAGTCTAAAATAAGTCGCCCTGTTATTATCGAACTGTACGAAGCTGAAAATTGGACAAAATAATTAACACAGGATTTCAAAGATGCAAAATGTTAGGGGGCAAAAAATTCAGAAATATTCTTTATACAGATGAGATTTTTTCACAATTTTACAATGTTATTTTAACAATCGTCAAAATAACCGTATTTGGTGAAAAACACCTCCAGGAGAAGCTCGAAATGTTGCAAGAAGCCAAAAACCTAAATCTGTTATTGTTTGGGCTGGATTTACCGTTATGGGAAAGGTACCGCTCAAATGCATCAGTCTCCGTATTTTATTGTTCCCTGGTGGTTTTAACTCCCCCCCCCAACCCAACTCCACACCCTAGAATCTTCGAAGATTTGACTTCAGCTCTAAGCACATATCATAAATTGTATTAATTGTATTTCATCAATGTACATTTGTAGTATAGCCCAATTAGTGGGATGGGGGGGGGGGGGAAATATCCAGAAAAATTTGTGTACAGAAGACTTGGAATTCCAAGAATTCCAATGATTTTCAAAGAATTCCAAAGATTTCCAAGGAATTTCAAATATTACCAATGAATTCTATTATTTCAGGGATTTCCAAGAAATTCAAATAATTTCCACGAATTCCAATGATTTCCAACTTTATATTAGTGACCTTTTAATAGTGATGAGTCCTACATACAGCCGTCGTCGCACATATATCCCAAAAAAGTTGTATACTTACACGTGGTTGAAATTCCCTTGGAAATCTTTGGAATTTTTTGAATATATTTGGAGTTCATGAAAATCTTTGGAAATCCCTGGAATTCGTTGAAAATCACTGAAATTTTTTGGAAATCTGTGGAATTTTTTGGAAATCACTGGAATTCTTTGGAAATCACTAGAATTCTTGGAAATCCCTAATATATTTTGGAAATCTTTGGAATTCCTTAGAAGTCACTGGAATTCTTGAAAATCGCTAGAATTCTTTCAAAGTCATTGGAATACTTTGAAAATCGCTGGAATTGTTAGGAAATCTTTGAAATTTTTTTTAGAAACAGGCTGGACAATAATAATAATCATATGTGACCAAATTTCAATAAATAGATTTGTTTACATATTACCATTATTATTGTCCAGCCTGTTTTTAAAGAAATTTCAAAGATTTCCTAGCAATTCCAGCGATTTTCAAAGTATTCCAATGATTTCCAAAGAATCCCAAGAAATTCCAGTGATTTCCAAAGAATTCCAGTGATTTCCAAAGAATTCCAATGATTTCCAAGAAGTCCAGGGACTTCCTAGGAATTCCACAGATTTCCAAAGAATTTCGGTAATTTCCAAGGAATTCCAGTGTTTTTCAACGAATTCCAGAGATTTCCAAGGATTTCGATGAATTCCAAATATATTCAAAGAATTCCAAACATTTCCAATGGAATTTTAACCACGTGTACACAACTTTTTTAGAATATTTACCCCTTGGGGGGAGGGGGGTACGGTCCTAGATGCTCCGGTACGTTACGCCCCAAGATGTATATTTTAGATGTTTTTTCAGATACAGAGTTTAAGTCTATCTAAATTTTTTTTTCAAGATTTGTAATATTTAATAATCATGAAATCGATGACAATTCTACAATTTCGGGCCCTGGTAGAGCCCTGCGTCTTTAAATAAGTGAAATTGCTGTATTTTATATATTATTTTAATAAATATATTATTTTCGGCATTGGTATACCGAACGGGCGTGAAGAGCAGAAAATTATTTTTATTGATTTAAAAAAAAATCAAAACAAGCTTATTGACCCCGTATAGGGGGCCCAAAATTTAGAGGCTGATTACGGCACTGAATTACTATTGTTTCAGTTTCATTGACTATTTAATCTTAAATTAAGTAGTACTATATAATAATATATCACGTAATTATATTGAATATTTATATTTTATAAAATTATGATATCAATTACGAAAGTTCAATTTCATTTTGCTTTTAATATTTATTGCATACTTTATAATATGAACATAGTGAGCCATCAAATTAATGATATATTTTTCAATATTCTACTATAATATGAAATATAATATTATATATTTTATTAAATACTAAAATAATTTAATTTTATTGCATTTCATTTGATGGGTTCATTTTACGTTAAATTTGCAACAAATTCGTTAAAAAATGTAAAGGAGTTTTTATATTTCACAGAAAATCCTCCAACAAATTCTTATTTTTTAAAATTTGACTTCTTTCGTTTATTGATATTTTCTATTCATGTTTCCTTTTTAATCTGTGACGTCATCAGCAATACATTTAAACTTTAATCCTTATTTTCCTTCACGGAAAAGTTTTCTTTACTGTTTTCTTTCGATAACAGTCGATTGCTTTATTAAGAAAATAAATTTCTATTGGTGAGTGTGAAATTTGAAATTTTGAAAACGAAATATTATTTAAAACGACTCTTTGATTCATATTAGTTTCGTATACAATTTTCCTATTTTGTGAAGTGGCATCTGAACACCTGAAAAACTTTCGCTCTCAGAACTGCGTTTTATATGAAAAAGTTAGTTAACGCGTGAAATAACTTGAGTTTTGCATTACATTTTACTTTGTAATACTGCAAAAAGCAATAATACTACATTTATACAACTGAAAATTGAAGCGGAAATTTCGAGACAAATTTGTTATTCTAATACTCGTCATCTTAAATATCCTGTAACCCATTAGCAGCTACTGCTGGAAATACCCAGTGGTTAGTGCCAAATTGAAATGGTCGTGACGTAAGCTCATCTTACGTGATTTCCACTATATATTTATCGATGCCTTTTTTAAAGAGACACTTTAGCCAGTTTTTCTATGTTAGGGCGTGTGAAGGAGTTGATTGTGCTCACGAAACTGAACGACTATTAGTTTAAAACTATCGCATCACAGACAGGACCGAGGAATTTCTCTGACAACCATGTCTACATTTGCATAAAGCTCTTTAACGTTCTGCCTGAAAAATTTAAGTTTCTATGTAGTTATTTTAAACTTTATTATTTTAATGTATGCTGTAAGATCTTTTTAATTTTAATATTCAATCCTGTATATTTCTCAATTTGAATTCGATCAACCGGATCCAGATCACGTTATTAAAAATATTAATTAAAGAAAATGTTGAAAATATTTCCGATATGTTGCAGGTTTGATCAGATCAATATCTGTTTTGGTTGATGAAAATAAATTCGTTTATTTTTTAAAATATCCAATGATGAAGGATAAGGTGATAATCCTTTAGTGTAATATCGAACATTTTATATTGCAGCGCATTTTCCCCATTACGGTTATTAGACTTTGCATTTTCTATCGGAAAATTATTTAGCATCCGGTTTCTAATTTTTTCACTTTCCGGATGACAGCAATAGAACGCATTAATAACCAACCCTAATACTATAAATAAACCCGAACTGTCATTTGTGGATTAGTCTTAACAATGATCCTTATTTAATACGTGGCACTTCTTTGAGGCTCATCTCGTAAGGCCAAGAAGTCCGCTCATTCACGGTTCCTTGTATGAATCCAAATAATATATTTCTTGTGGCTTCGGCTGCATTATGTTTCATGTTAAATTCCTAATTGTTTTGTTGACAACATATTTTCTAGAAGGGGGAAAGACCAACTCACGCAAACTGCTCTATCTCCATTAAGACGTTTAAATGGGGGGAAATATTTAGTGCATCTCAAGTATTTCTATCTAACATGAAATAATCTACTACTTTCAGCTTTGGTGTTAATATATTACAGTTCGAATTCGTGAGATATAACTCGCATATCAAATTGTAATCAAAACAGTAAACCACAAAAGCAGAATGCAGGAAGTTTTCTCATTCCTTGGTGCAAAACTGATGCAGCTATAAAATTTTCAAGTACTGTGAACTTTTACAAACATTTTCGAACTGTATCCTCATACACAAGCATAAACTCAGTTTTTAAAGCCAAAATGTTAGAGAAGAAAATTGATGGCGCATTAATTATATTTTATCTGAATCAAAGTGGATAATGAAATAAATTACTAGATATTTCGAGAAGCTTTACTGTTTTATGTCTTGGCGTAATATAATGCAAATTTTAAAGTAATAAACCTACAATTACTCAAATAAAGTTAGATTAGAGTAATAAAATAAATAGTGTGAGATGTCGCAGCGAAATTACATAATTCCATAAAATAGTTAATTGGAAATTAGTAATTAAGAGTCGACGTTTTTGTACTTTCGACAGTAATATTACAATTATTTAAATTGGGTACTTTTGAGTTTCAAACTGACATTGTGCAACATAATTCCTTGCTGGGGATTAAGTAAAACTGAAGGGTTTCTACTTCTTTTCACTAAACTCTGTAGGATGTTCAATTGCTCTTTGCAATTCAAAAGGGTAATCTTTCAAACCGATTGCCACTTATTTACACCGAACTTGTGCTGCTGAATTTCTCGATAGCTTTATTATTTTCGTTTTGCTACCCCTCCGTAAAAGTTACACTAACGCCTCAAAGTGAAGCGATTTTTACAAAATTCCATAAAATTTTATCGTTCGAAAATACATTTCGAAAAATGTAAAACACAGAGTAATTATTCAAACCTAATGATATGTGAATTGCATTATTGTGACGAGCCGGTGATTATGGAATAGTGGGAATGGTCATAAATGATTTATGTACGTTTTCACGGCAATTTTCTTTTCGATTATATTTTATCATGTTGGCAACAACGAGAAGCGACTCGAGAAAACTATGCAAATGCGTTACAATTTTTTCAAATAAATAAATCATGAAGCTTCGCTTGTGTTAAAGATGTGTCTTAAAATGGAATAATCAATATAAATAGGTTAAATATTTTTATATTTGGAAAGTTAATGTGCAATTGCGACTTTTTTATTGGCCATAAAGTTTTCGAAATTGTTAGAGCGTTTTTAAATGGTTCGCAATTTTATTTATTAGAAATTGAAGAAAGAGTGTTGAATATGGAACGAAACGAATGATGATAATATAAGAACACGTCGCGAGGCGTTGCCCAAAAACCATAAAAGTTTAGAAAAACAAAATTCCATCAGAAATTCTAGCCAAAATACTCACTTTTGCAATTTATTATTCCAATTACTGAAAAATAAGTTACCTTTTCGAAAACGTTCTTAGATTATCTGAATTTGTGTTTCCGTGGTGAGTAAAAATATTCGTACGTGTCAAATTTGTTACTTTTCCATTTCAATAACACAATATATAATATTATAGATAGGTACGTGGCTCGGCTATCATATTTTCTTAAAATAACAGGAAGAAGGAAATTCGAATGAAAAAGTGAGCGAAAATGTGTTGCGATGTGATATTAAGAAAATCAAACCCACCCTCCGGTATTCAAGTTGTATCGTTGTGATTGACGCACACATTTTCAGTTGACCAAAGCCATTGTGATCAAATACCTCCTACAATAATACAATATTAAACTACACCATTAAGTTTAGCTTTGTCACAAAATCTCTTTATGATTTTTACGTTTAACGTTTCAAATAAAAATTGAACACACAATGATATCAAATAAATCATTGATTGCATCAATTTGGAATATAAAATTAAAACTTAAAAAGAACCAAAGAAAACCATCACGACTATATTTACTTGACTAACAATGAATAAAATAAATCTTTAATACAAAGAATAAAATACGAACACAGTTTCCAGACAAGAAATTAAGAAAAACCTTAAGAAGATCCCAACAATAACCTAACAGATTTCAAAACCGATTATTTACTTTAGAATTTCCAGGAATAATAAATTTTTTCACTTGCTATTATTTTTTAATTTAGATTCATGCTTCTAATTTTAGCCAATGTAAGGGTTACTGTTTTTTAAATTTATTATTAAAAAGGGTACATTTATCTTGTAGATCGAATGTGCTTTAAAACTTTTTAAATTTTACATCCTCCGAAGTTTATCTTTCAATAAACTTGTACCAAAGAAACATAAAAGTCGCTGCATGGGATCACTAAAAAAATTAATCTTATGGTTTTTCTTATCTGTTGCTAATTCTACAAAAAAATTTAAATAATTCAAGACTGCGTTTTAACAGCAAAAATATAGGTTATCCAAGATTTACAACATTTTTAAATAGTCTTGACGACGGAACTTGAGACTGATTTCCCTACATTTCTAGTAGCTTAAATTACTATTATGTAATAAAGTAACTGTATCGTCTTAATCTCTGTTTCTTTTTCAAATATTTTACTTACAACCCTAAAGGCGGCAAGTAAACATTTAAAGTCCCCTACCTTGAAAACGGGACAAGTAAACAAAGGCATGAAATTATCCAAACTTGCAAAAAGTATGTATCTTTAATTATTTGCATTTCTCGTTATTATGTAAATAGTCGGGAGATTATTTCGAAAATAAATATCATTATGGTCACCAACAGCAAACAAAGTTTACAATTTTAACATTCAATTAACTCAAAAATTAGTTCAATTTTATGTCAGTATTTCTAGAAATCCAAAAAATAAAAATAAGTTTCCTTGTTTTGTTTAATTAAAACTTTCGCTTTTAATCTTTTCAATTCCTTTTTTACAATTATATTATCTTCGTAATTAATTAACCAACATCATCTTCATAAATCAATTTATTTACCCATTATTTATTTTGACGCTTGCACATTAGCCATTGTTCTTCAACATAGGATTCCTATGTCCGTTCCACGTCCACGATTTAATTGCTAATGTCTTAAGAATGGTGAACTCGAGTAGCACACCGTGAAGCGTTTCGGTCTATAAAGACATCAAATGGAATTTTTAAACTTTCAGAAAATATAGCTTTTTTAACTTTCACTGAAAGTCAAGATTTTTTAATTTTCGGCGCAGGTCAGCCTTTAAAAATCACAGACCGGCATTTTCAATTCCCTTGGTCTGCCGATGATCTTCGAGCTGAACGCTCAATTTAAGACATAATTATTCCTGAATGTGATCCCCCTTCTTTAATTTCATACCATGTTTAAAGCATTAGCCATTGGTAATCCACGACCCTACCGCTAATTCAGCCGACAACCACCGGCATCGTATTTCATTTAACCTGTATATCAAAAGTAAATTTCATTGACTACATGGTCAACCATAATTACTACAATCGCTTGGACTTACTGACCTGGATTTACGTAGTATTTAGTATACAATTTAATTGCTAACATTAATTTAATTTTTGAGATTATCTTGGTTTCTTTTTAATTAACAAGCAATCTGAAACTTAATTTTATGTCAATTTGCAATGGAAACACTCGATACCGTTTGAAAACAGTTTTAAAGTCAGTTTTATTTTGATTGTGTTTTCTCTTTTGGTTATTTTGTTTTAATTAATTAAAGTTAAGTGATACAAATATTTAAGGATGAACCATTTTAATAGTAATAACAATTTTCATTCGGGATAAACCCGCTAGACCGAATTATAAGTCAGTAGACGTATTTGCTGACTAAACGTAAACATTTGTTTACGTAAGTAGTTGTTTTTAAGTTAAAGCCTAGAAGCTAATAAGAGCTTTCAATCTAAAAATTTAATTTCTGGGGAATAAAACGAATAATTACCCCCGAGCGTTCAATCACTATCGTCATTCATAAAGAGGGTTGGTAAAGTAAACATTTCTATCCCAATAAAGTAAATTCTGCAGTTATAACCAGGTCGAGACCTAACTGAAGTACCTATGATGAAAAACTGCATTATAAGCTTCCACATCGTCACTCGATAAAATAATTGTGCACTTCACTTGTCACTTCAGATATCAAAATTACTCACATTTACTGCGCTTTGTGTAGAAAGCTAAGCTGAATGAGCAGGAAAATACAAAATAAAAAGTCATCTTCGCAGAGCATCCAATCAGAGGTAACTAGTGACACCTTGGCTGGGTAAGTTTTTCATTGACTGATTTGGCACAATCAAATTTACCCGGTAGTTAGACGAATCACCTTATGTGTTTGGCGACAAAAAATCTGATGTACTCTAAAGCGATTTTGATCAGGCAATTTGGGCTGGTAATTGTTAATTGAAGTCTTATTAGTTTTAACTCAGATTTAAACGGTTTAGTGAATTTTAAGCAAACACAATGGTGATTTAAGTAATCCTTTTGGGATACTCATTATAATACAGATTTACAATTATTCTTAATAACGTTAAATTAACGTTGTAAGGTTTTCAGTAATGCAAGTTTAATTTCAATCTAAAATTAGAGCACCTGCAATCTGAACTTGCAAGTGAGTATTTTATTCCACAGCAGCCACATTAAACGCAAAATTACTACTACAAAGACAAATTTAAAGTACGCTACTAAAATAGCAAAAGGTGTTTTGTTACGGAGGCAGGAAGATGTTTAAATTATTAGAATTAATACCGAAGTTTTCCTTGGTACTACAGTTTTTTGCTTTTTCTTCCTGCCAGAAATGAAATAATAAAACTAATTAAAAAAAATAAACGAATGTTTTATATGCGCAACGCGCGTATTTAAAACCTTGGTTACAAAAAATTCCGAGCATGTCCTCTTGACCCACTACCCTTGTCAACTGGGCTTTACTTTATAACCCAAACTTAACAAGTCTTTCTAGATAATATGTTTATTTTGATAAACTTTTAAACCGCAGGTTATTATTTATGTATTACTCCTTTTCATCACGAAACCCCGACCTGTTCCGACTTTAGAAATAATTAATATTATTGCATGAAAAACAGACCAAAACGGCCGAATGTTGTTTTTATATAAATTCTAAACTAAATTTAATCAATCCTGTACTGTAAGTCAATTTAGTAGTAGAAAACTCTGGAAAAGAATCTCGTGAACATTATCTTTTTAAATCTCGTTAGTTAAATTGGTAAAGAAAAAGGAAATGCAGTAATGAAATTTATTAAGAAAAATGATGAGAATAAAAATTAAGACTAATTAATGTTAAAATAAATTGTAATTATAATATTGTCACCGAGCTTTATAAAGCCATTAATTTAGTTTAATTAACTTTAAACGTTAATTACATAAAATTACAATAATAGATTTGGCGCTTACCACGAAAACCCGAAACGCGAACAAAATAAATTAAAAGGAAAACTTTTTATTCAAAACCAAAGACAATGCTAAAAATTCTATTACGTGAATTAAGAGTATTTACAGTAATATTATGTATAAATGAACCAAAAACCTCTTCATTTAACATCAAAGGAACAAGAAACCGACTTGAAAATTTAGCCAAGACTTTGGGTTTGTTTAATCGGAGTGTTAATCAACTTTTATCTCATTTTATTAAACCCTGAACAGATAAAAGTTTCAAGTAATTTCATTAATTCGCTGGAATTTCCTTAATTTTGAAAATCAAAATTTCGTTTGTCTTCGTCCTTGCTGTGGAAAATTTTTAATTTAATAAAATTACAAAATTATCTGAGTTGACATCGGCTTTTACGAGATACTTCACATTTTATCTTACAAATGTGTATTCCAATTTTGTTACATTTTAGATTTTATGAATTTCGTTACATCAATTTCTATTCATCCATTATCGAATGTTTCTATATACTTCCAAAGTTTTTACGTAACTTTTCAACTCTATATAGCATTTTTTAGTTAAGCGCTTCCTTTACGATCTTTGAGCCTTCACACTTCGTAATGGTGCCCTCTTAAAACATGTCCAAACCATCTAAAACAGCTTTATTTCGTACATTTTTTGAAGCTCGTTCTTTATAAACAATTTTTGCTTCGATAATATTTTCGTTACGGCTTTACGAACCGCGCCGCATTTTTGTTAATACAATAAAAATAAAGTTCCGCCAATATTTGATTGTTACACAAAAAGCGAACTTTGTGTGTTATCAAAATTAAAATTCAATTCGTTAATTATTATTTACAATGCTAGAGCTTTTAGTAAAGCGGATTTTGTTTTACCTTAAAATAAGGTTTGGAATTAAAGCCGCTTTCAAACCGCCAACGCCCTTTCCCGAAAAGCCAAGTTAACCCTTTCGTAAAATTATAATATTTTATTTTTCTAAATTAATACGATAATTTTTCTTCGCACCGGTAAATCTGAACTTTGCTTGATGATTTATTCAAATCTTGAGCTATAAATCAAAAACTGGGTTACACTTTTAACTACTCCAAATTAGTGGCTCCAGTTTTGTTTAGGAAAGTACCAAAAAAGTCGTTAAGTTATTGATTAAAGTTTGTGCAAATTTGTAGACGTCAGTTTATTTTAGGCAGTGCATTTGACTGGTCTCTATCCATCAAATATTTTTACTTCACTACGCCGACAAAACTTATCAACGAGGTTTCAAAGCAACTTATAATGTGATATCAGCTTTCTTGTTAAATATTGAGCTCTCACTAATTTAAAGTAACCTCATTTATCACACACAATTTTTTAAATAAAATAATTAAAATATAAATTTTTTTAAACTCGGGGCAACAAGATTTCATAAGGGTTGTTCCTCAACCTTCGCGACGCAAATTCCTACGTTTGGTTTTAATAAATGGTTTAATAATAATAATGTTTAAATTATTATATAAACGGAATATTGGGTTTAATTTTACATTGTATTTAATAAAGCAGATTATAAAATAAATTTCAGTGAAATTACAGCAGTGTGTACAGATAGTCTTGTTAAAATTTGTATTTTAAACACAGTAAAACTTATTTAAAATTCATTAAAAATTACCCAAGGGAGTTTAGGATTATTTTAGAGTTTTTAATAATTTCTTTTTTTTCCAATGTACAGAAGATAATGATTTGATGGATATGGTAGATTTTGCATAACAATACGAAGTACATACTACATTTTTGTATAATATAATATTAATGTGTAAACATTTTTTATTAAAAAAAAGTATAATACTTTGGATATAACAAAAAAAAATTAAAATATTACAAATGAATAATTGAAAAGTAGATTTTACCTGAAAATCGAAAAAGTACAAAAAACACAAGTATAAAAATGAGTAAGGGATTTATGTAATAGAGATGCTAAAGAAAACCACTAGGGAGGAAAAATGTCTTGATAACATTCAAAACAGTAAAATAGAGATAAAATAAAAAACAACTAAAAACCACAATTAGTTCAAAAGAAATGATTGCGTTACGTTATCTTAAAAGCATGGCATAAAAGATGCAGCGAAATTTCATTTTATTTATTCAATTTTTTAATATTATTTGCAATGTTTTCAAATTGAATTTTAATCTAATATATATCTTTTTAAAATCTTCTTGATATTTCCCGAATAAGTTATTTTCAACAATAAATTGCAATTGCCCTACTCTGAGGAAGTAAATTCAACAGCTTAAATATTGGGTTTTCGAAAGTTTATCCCGAGTATTCCCGAGATAATATTAGACCAATATTATCTCCAACCACAATAAATTGAAGAAGAATGATCATCAAACAACACCATCCCATATTTCCACCTACCTACTTGTCTTAAAATCTCCCACACGTTTCATTACGATTGTGAAAAGATTGCTAATTTAAAAATAAAGTATTGTCAAATATAACAGTACAGATAAAAATTTTTAGAGAATGCAAAAATATAGGTATATGAAAAACTGAACATAAAGTTAATATTAGAATATTTTAACGTTCAAATATTTTTTAAAATTGTTTGAAACACTCTCAAAGCAGAACTCCAAAAATATATTGCTTACTTTTTTTCCAGTGAACGATTATAATTCACAGGTAAATCTTGGAACTTGATTGGTTAGAGGAACGCAGTTTACCTGTAACAAAAAAATTTGCATTAATTGAAAATTCTCTTTTCATTATTTTAGAATATAAAAATATTTTAGAATATTAAAGTCAAAATTGTGTATAATATAATCCAGAGAGCTTTATTGTGAATATTGGAAAAATGTTTTGCCCGCATATATAATAATCGATTCTTATGCTTGTATTGTAATTCAAGTTAACCTACTTATCTAAAAAATTTACGCACTAGGCTAGAAAATGTACATTTAATACTTGGATAATTTTTAACTTTTGCGATTGTTATCAAAAGGTTTCGAGTTAGTAGCTTAAATAAAAATTGATGACCTCAAAGGAGAAAGTACGCTAACTTTTAGCTTATCTAGAATAGTTAAATTCAGTTAACGCTTACGTACGTTAATTTTAACAAAATAAATGATATTGTCCTAATGCAAGGTTTAGGTAAAATTACTTAGCTTTAATGGTGCTTGGTTCTTACATACCAAATGCTCAATGGGGCTAAACGGTTTCATTCAAATTATTTAAATTTAAATTTAACGTTTGTTCACACGCATTAATCCTCATTTAAGTTAAGAACGTCAAGTTTAAATATTAAAAAGATGAAGAACGCCATTGAGTTTAGCCAAACCAAGAAAAAGTGGGAAGACGTTTTCCTTCCTTAGCCATCAAATTAAAATTGATTAATCAAATCGCTAATTGACGCGGTTTATTCGTTACGAATACCAATGCTATCGTAGTTAGTTGGAGTAAATAATGGTTTGTGAGGGTGAAAAGTTGTAAGATGTAAGAAAATGGATCCAAACAGCAGTCCCACGACGGCAACAAAATTTATCAATAAATTGTTAATAAAAAAAGCTGTTTTTCTTTCGCTTTTTATTATGCGGTTTAGCACAGCTAAACTAATTAAAAACACAAAGGTGATGACTTCTACTTCCAACCGATTGAATTTAACTTGTTCCTCCGCCAAGGCAGAAAAGCGGGAGAGATAAAATATATTGACAGACCTGCAGTTCAAAGAAATAAACTCAGAATTGCCATAGGATATGCGTGACGGTACGACTTAAATTAGTGCTGAAGGCCCTTAAAGGATGTTTATATGTAGATAAAAGATTTAATAAAAATAAAAATGAAATCACGGTATCCGCTTTGAAAAAAGTAAAAACAACTCGAAAAAGAATTTGCGGCTGATATTTACGTCGGATGGGATAAAAGTAAATTTTATACAAATTAATTTTTAAAATCAGCTACTTATGGATGTACAAATGGGTGTATACATTTGTTTCAACTGGATTCAAAACCAAAAAGTAATTGATCATCACTATTTGGATTCAAGACTTCAACTCTTCTCCAATTTGTTACTTTATTAACACCTGCGTGGCATCCTAAGTAGAAATTACTGAACAGGAAAAAATCCAAAAACAGACCTCCCATATTGAAAACTTTATTAAGGAATAAACTACCTAAATTCAATGACAGAAAAACAATAAATAAAATAGGCATGTAAAAATAACAGGAACAATTATTAATAAAAAACAAACTAATAGAATAACAAAATCGAAAGAAAAAGAAGACGTAAAAAGACTAATGAAAGCGAAAAAGAGGGATATATCTGCCCTATACGTTGCGATCCCTTTTGTGGAGTAGGTTCAGTGTCATTCCTGCAAACAGAGGGCTCATGAAAAATGTATTGAAGGGAAAACGCTCACCCATATAATACGACGTATATCTTGATTGTTATAGTGGCGCTGATTACAAAAAAAATGTCAATAATAACTGTTTTCTTATTAATTTTTTTTATAATTTTTAACGTTCGCTATTAGCAGGTTTAGCAGCAATTATTATAAATTATAAAATAATATGATCAGGTTTATCAGTAAACATTGATTTAAATTGACCAATTTGAACCGCAATTAAGTTAATTTCAATTATAATACATTCCAGCTGCTATAAATATAATAAATCGTTTATTTTAAGAGTAAGTTGTTACAACTTGGGTAATTAGGTGTCTTCATGTCAAACGAAAATCAATGGTTATACGATTAAATTTAACTCTCAAATTAAATGTAATGTTAGTTAGTCCACACGTTCCTAATTCGAATTTAAACCAATAACATCTGATGCATTAAAAATTAACTTTTTAAGAAGATGCTTCATTTTTATTAATGTATTTATAAAAAAAATTGTTTTCTAGTTTACGAACTTTTTTTATGGGGAATTAGCAGTCGCTGTGGTGACCTATCAGCTGCTTGGACACTTAGCAATATGTTTCAAAACATTTTGTAATAAAAATATAGCAACAGTTTGAAATGACAACTTAAATGTCATCATTTAATCTTCTGCTGTGGACAACAACAGTGAAGTTTAAATAACAATCAATTTGTAATATTTATATCTGTTCTAAGTCAAAGCATTTAGCTAGGCTCAAGCGATGAACAGTTTGAAAACGTTTCAAACTGTTGCAAAAACGAAACTAATTACATTCAATAGTGTGTTGTAAGTATTATACTATAGCAAATAACTATGAAAAACAAGCTATAATGAATTTTGATCGTTAAATGAAGAATAAAAATCGCAGAATTGACTTGAAATTTATTTTTAAGTTCATTTCTGCCTGTAATACGTCCGGGATTCGGGAAGAACTTTTTACGTTAAAATCACCCCGGTCAGATGCCTCCTTAAAATGTCAACCCGAGTCTCTAATTTCAAACTAAGAACTTCTAAACTTCAAGTTCTTTACTTTTAGATCAGAAATAACCTTAACAGATTTAACTTTACAGGAAGATCAGTATTAATTTAATAACTCGAAGTACCTTATTTCAAACTAAGATCTTCAGATCTTAAAGCTCTTCACTTGAAGATCAGAATTATTTTAATAACTGAATGTTTCGACGTTCAAGCTAAAACCTTCAGATCTTAAAGTTCTTGCTTTGAAGATCAGAATTAACTTGAATTATAATTATCTATTGTTGTGTGTGTAAATACATGTGTTGTTACCGCCGATTTACTTTAATTTACCATACCTTAGTTGTATAGAACGAAGTCGATTGACAAATAATTAATGGAGCAGCAAATCAAAGCACAGTTACAAATACTATTTAAAACATTCTCAAAGAGAATATAAATTAAATGTAAACGAATATAAACATACATAATTAACATTACCTTAGCTTTCTGGCAGTCAATATTACCATCCGTCTTCCAGCAAACAGAAGATATTAGTTTGTATGGTAAACTTACTGTGAATGATAATTGTTCAATATTTGAACAAATTGATTGATATTGGTGGTTGTCACTTCAAAATTCTTTAAATCTTTACCCTGGGATTTCCGAGGTATTTTTAATACATTGGACCACCCCCTTATTCGTTTAGCTGGTTTAAATTTCATTTTTAACAAACCATTTGCTTCAAGTTGATAAGTTAATTACCGTCAGATCCAATCCGAGTTAGTCCACATTGGCTAAGATAACATTTTTAAGTTAGGGTTAAATACATCCGGCAGTATAAATCTAGATTTAAGCTTCTCGACATTGGAAATCCGCATAGATTCAATTAAATCTTACATTTTAATTTTTGTAAGTTCTAAGATCAAAATTCAAACCATGTTAAGTACACATTAAATTTTTAAACATAATCGAATTAATGTGAAATTTGGCACATTTAACTTTAAGTTAATCAAGTATCTCAAATTTGAAAATTTAAACTTGAGAAATAATTTTCGCCTAAAGCTTTTAATGAAAATTTATATGGGTCTCCAAAACTAAATTAAGTTCACATAGCATACAAAGTTGTTTACACTTTCGCCATATTAGCAAGTTTCGATTTCTTTCATACTTTTATGCGATTAGTTTAAGGAGTAAGCGTCAAAAAACCTATTAAGTTACAAGTTTGATGATCCAATTTAGTGCGTTAATATTTGAAGAGACAATTTTTTTATTTCATACGTAACAACTTTACGTGAGCACATAAGACATTTTTATTGGATAGGTTTTATTGCGTAAGCGATGTGCATGTTAAAAATGGTTTGGTTGAAAATTTTGAACTTTTTTTCATATCGTTTAAAAACTTTCGTTGTTAGTAGATCAAAATGTGATATAAAATAGGGTCCAATCAATCATTTTCGACATAAAATTTATATCATATAATGTTGGCAAAATAAGCTCATCGCCGAGTTTTATACGACAATCAAAACTCCTACGAGAGCATCATTTTAATGTTAGGTAATTCCAATTACAAGCTAAATTACTTTTATAATTAAAAGAGATGCATTAGGGACAAATTAACTTAATTTGAACTTGTCTTCATTTTAGTCTATTACTTCTTCTCGCTGAGTTAAATGATATCGTTTGAGCTCAGTAACGTTCAGGAATATCCTAAAAATTTCAATTACACCCCTACCAACAAAAAATACCTTCAGTCACGCAAAAGCCATTCTAACAAGCTACCCTTAAAATAATTGAAGTTCCTCATTTTTAAACATACATTAATCATACCAGTAGGTAGAGCACAAGTTAAATTAATCTCAAGTTTTGTTTCCATCTTAAATTTTATCTTCTCCTTTTCCTTGCTCCAGAAAACAACTACATTTATTTCAATTATTTCAACTACTCCCTTTATCGCTTTTTACATCAACTACATACATTGTTTACAAATTACACACGAAAATGTTTAATTGGAAAATTTAAATGCCCATCACCCTCTATATTTGAAAATTCACTTCAGTTTATCATGTGCCACGATGATTAAATTTAAATTCGCTTTACTTTCCATTGCAATGTAATTAGTATTTCTGTTTAAACAATATCGATTAATTTCAACAGTTAATAATTAAATCATTGACAAAGTCATCAGTAAATAATTTTTGCAAATCACTCCCAATTAATTATTATCTAAAGTGGCGAACAATTTTATCAAAAAACTTTGTTTTTTGCAGTGCTGGAATAGCACACAATTCCCCAATTCAGTGTAAGCAGCCGCGGGGTCGAAACGTTGAAACCCTTAATTGATAATACAACATTCAGCTACGTTATAATAAACCAGCATGCATTTATGTACATTTATATAAATTACCTTCACCTTAAATGTGCTCACATCAGCACGCCAAAGTTTGTTGGAATTTATTAGCATTTGCGATCCTTCCCTAGCTAAAGAGTGACCCGTAATTAATCACTTTGATGTGATCAGATGAACATCCAAACTTAAATATTCTGGAGTATTAGTTTAAACTAAAAACTATTTGAAGTACTGCGGGAAAGTGTAATTTTTTATATAGGAGATTTAAGAAAGGCTGTATCCGAAAAAAATTCACCAGGATAAAGGAATAAATGAAATTGAAAAATCTTAGTATATTCCGAGACATTGGGGAGGGTTGATACTATACGAGAACCATGATACAGCAATAATTGAATTATCCATAAAAAGCCATGTAAACGTAACAGAGCCGTAATACGAATATGAAATGGTGTATCAACCCTCCCTAGTCTTTTATTCACTAATTTTCGTTAATTGTCAAAACCTGTATGTTATACCAATGTGTGGGATACCACTACTTCGTTAAGGGAATTATCTGCATTTCTATAAGGTAGAGTTACAAAGGTAGTTTATGTTGGAACTCGTTGTGGTGGTTTTCTGTGATGGTGGCTTTGTAAAACTTGTGTAATGTCAAGTCTTTGCTGTGTTTTATAACCAACTTAAATTAAAATTACAATTATTAGAAAACGAGGAATATAATGTACAATTACGACGATGACGTAAAACCAAAATTCCACAGCAAGGACTATGCAATGGGGATCGCAATTTTACCTATTAAAGCTTTTTTAATAAAAAAAGGACACTCTAAACTGTGCTTATAGCAAACCTACAACTTTGATGGAATTTATAAGCATTTTCGATCCTTTCCTCTAATAAGTGACCCTTAATTAATCACTTTAAGTTGGTCAGATGACCATCCAAACCGAAATATTCTATTAGTTTAAACTGAAAACTATTTTGTTTACTATGTGATATATTTATACCAAACATTTCCCAGATTTTTAATATACCGTCACAACTAAGAAAATAAGTTTCCAGAAACTTTGATTAAGAGCTCTTCATATAGAGATCTTGTTTCTCATAGAATGATATTTTACTCTATATGAATGTGGTTGCAGATGTAATAGTACGCTTTGACTTGCCATCATTAATGAATTTCTATCGTATAACCAATTGACGGTGCTAACATCCTAGTTTTCCGCAATAAAAAGACACATAACAAATTAAAGTACCTCAGTTTATTACTTTACAACTTAATTACTTATTAATTTTTTACCTTTATTTGGACAGGGGACACTTTCGCAGAAAGTCTGATGGGGTCCCAACATAGACTTATTTTATTTTCATCCTCACCCATCCGAACCGCGTGGTTAGGTAGAATCTAACTGAAACCGGGGGACTGAGGGGGGAAGACAATGATGTCAAGTAACGTTGGACTGCACTTCAGTTCCGGAAAACAAATGTATTGTATCAAAAAACTACAGGTTTAACCTCCTTTATTATATAAAAACCAATAAATACCCATTAGAAAACTGCTAGGACTTACAATAACATCTTGGGAAATATAATTTTTCATTTCGGGAATTGTCATATAAACTACTTCGATATTTTCTTGGCCTATTCCACCACCAGGTCCCACCTTCATATCATTTGTTACTTCACAATAATAAGTAGTTTGAATACATCCCGATATGCCAATGCTAGATCTGTAGGATATCAACTTTTGCAAGTCCTTTGCCGGTACATCGTATCCGCATTCTTCCAGTATTTCTTCCTTTGCAATCTGGACAAGAGGCAAATTTTTATCAACAGTTCCGGCGCACAATTCAATTGTAATGCCCAACTCTGCAGGATACTTTTTAACATCGACGCTATTTTTTCTATCCGCAGCGGGAATGTTGTGATAGTAAACTGCAGGCCGAAATTGTTTCACAAGAACAAGTACGTTTTTCGAAATATTGTAAACGACAATTTGTACGCTATCAGTCATGTCCCAAATGCTCCATGTTCTTTTGGATCCGTTTAAAGTAAACTGCATCGTTAGCGATTTGGCATAGATGGATTCCTGAAAAGGCTTCAGTATTACCTCTGATAAACGATTCATTTTGACAACTGTCATCAATACTTGACAGAAAAATCCGAAAAGTCAATTTTCCAGTACTTCTCAATCTCGCGATAAACTTTGAAATTAAAGAGATTATATTTGCTGTTGATGTCCACATGTAGATTTAATCCAAAGTAAATATTTAAAATATGCATTTAGGTGCATATCACGTAAATAATCAAATAAAATCTGAGCTTCCTTAACAAAATAAAAATTCTTATAGTTCTTCTCACGTACCAAGTTGTGAAAGTCTAGCCGACTGGAGGTGTTTTGAGTGCACAGCAAATACAGAGAAGACAAACAATGGATACTTGTATATTGGAAATGCCAAAACGAAAACAGATATGAATTTAAAATTTATTGGGCGACTTTTATTGCAAAATGAAAAGTCGATAAATGCACTCACGTAGTTGTCTTTGTGAAAACAATAATTGTAGTTTTAAAATTAAAATAGTAACGGACAACGATGGAACAACAAACATATAAAAGTGGAAAATAGTTGAAGGTTTGTTTTTCATTTTTACGATCGCTCGACTTTCCTACTTGTTTTATAAAAATAGTTTGGAGAGAATTTCAAGGGTATTTTATAAATTCGGATTCTTTTTTAGGTAAAAGGACAAATCAAACTTATCGATATAGAAAAGTGAACGCTATTCTTAAAACTCTTATCGTTTAAAATATCTCAACCTTTGGTTTTTGACTGAAATCATCAATTCAAGTAAAAGAAGCAATAAAGCGGAGGAAAACACATAAACAAAATGATTATTTTAGACAGAATGATTTAGATAATGCACTGCTTGGCGCTGTCTGAGAAACATCCGATAAAGGCATCATTCGCACTGTTACCTCTAATGTACTACTATTCCAATTTTTTCGGTTATAAATAAACAGTGGCAACCTCAAATCAAAGTCAACACATTTTCTCGGAATTCAATATAAATTGAAGCTTTCGGAAAACATTTTCCCATTAAATATAAAAAAATAATCTCCAGTCAAAGATTTGCCACCACAAATACAAAGACACAAAATAAGCTTTAATACAAGATTAAGTCCATAACGCAGTTTCAAAAATAACATTTTACATCAAACGGAATAAATTTAAATTTAAGCTATCATCAAAGAAAACCAAAAATATATCCTTTTGGGTAGCACCAAATATCTTTCCTTTTTGCTGAGATTTTAAGGACAATTTTTTTTGGAAACTTGGCATACAGTTTCGTGGAAATGCACGTAACTTTTTAGGGTAATTCAAAAGCATAGTGAAAAGTTTGTGTTCCCTGGTGCGCTTCTACGTGGCCTTCTGTACACACGAGAAACCGAGCTTTTACATTCGTGTTTGTGCTAACTCATTTCCTTCCTCCTCAAATTTTCTGGACCCACTTTATTGTGATAAACTTAAGCTCAACTAAGAATACAAAGTAGAGTGTTTTATCGCGCTTGTTTATTTAAACGTTTTTTAGTTTAATGGGAAACTAACCGCAACATAAATACCGCAATCGCACATAATTTTCAATTAGGAGTTTTCATTTTGCATGAAGTTTGCATTTTTAAGTTTAATTTGCGATTTCGAGAGAAGCTGATGTGTTGGTGAAAGGAACGCATAAGCTTTTCAAAACAAAGATTTCGATACTTACACAAGTTAAGTATTATAAGGAGATATTAAGTCAAAACTTTATTATAACTTTCCTCCTTGTGACAAACTCAATTCGCTGACAAACACAATTACAATTTCCCACCAGCCATAATAAATGTTCGTCAATTCTAGAAACTTGGAAGCTAATATCTAATAATAGTTTCAGGAATCCTAAAATATATGCTCCACTATGTAACTAAAACGTATTTGGAAGGAATTACATTAATTCTACTCTAGTCAAATAAAGAAAACATTTCAATTACTCCAGCACTAAAACTCAAACTTAATTTTACTTTTAATTAAATTCAAACTAAACACTTAGAAAGACATTCAAACAACAACCTCAAGACTGATAGTAACTTTTAATAAAATCTAATTTACAAGAAATTTTCATAATAACAAATGGACCCGCTGTAAACACCTTTACGGCTTGAGCAAAATCGTTAAAGCCCAGCTCTTTGTGGATTTTAAATTGTCCTTAAATTAATACCCACTTTCAAGTTTGTAATTTTTTGCATGTAATCAATAGAACGCGTGCATCGCATTATTTAAAAGGACGTGATAATTAAAATTTTATCCCTGTATTTTCACTATACGTTCGGGACTAACTGTTTAAATTGCTGAAAACAGCTGAAGCATATCATAAAATTATTCATTCGAAACAAATGTGAAAATTGTTGGTTTTTCTTTTGTGAAGATAATTAGGTTTATGTCGCCTTCAAAAAAAATTATTTACTGCTTAAGTTATTGGTTTGTATTTTAATAAAAAAATTTCTTTGTGGAAGTTGAGGGTACGAAATTCTTCAATATCTACAATGACCAAGACCTAAGGCGAATTTCGAGTTACGAACAGAAATTAATAGTATTATTGATAAGAGAAAAATACAATACCTAAATAGGTCTACCGTGAACAAAATTTAGAGAAGCTTGTCAAACAAATATTTTAAGAAATTTTAAGAAGATAATTTTTTATGAATTATGGTTTATCGCTTAGTACAAATAAATCACCCTTTTCTTGTAAACAATTTCATTCATTTTCATTAGGTATCCGGCCAGGCAGAGAAAAGCTTAAATTCAAAGTTTAGAGTGATTTTGTTGCTTTACAAACGCTGCCTCCTCTTTCAAATCTTCAAAAATCAGCTAATGTTATCTGAACGTTCGGAAATTAAAAATATTCAGATTCATAAAAATAAAAGATTTTTTTTCGATTCAATCGGTTTTCCAATTTTCCTAAACAAACTGGATAGTTCATTACAAGCGCAATGTAATGTGGTAAATTTAATTTTGCTGATGATTTTAATTACACTCAGCACATTTTTGTAGGACAACTTAAAATTGATGACAATACTAATTCAGGTAACATTGTACATACAACTCTTAATTATCATTATTTGTGTATTCACAAAAATGTTTCCTTTTGCAATTTGTTGGGCTTTCTAGTTAATTACTGGTCAACTCGTGCACTAAAAGTACTAATACATACATAGCATATACATTAGAATATTTCATCATTAAATACAATGGTGCTTTGTGGTTAGCTGTAACCAGAGGATTTGATAATTTCCAACTTGCCTATTAAATTAAAATCCAAAATTGAGCTGTATTTTTTAAAATTATAGGTAATCTATCGAATCCCTCAAAGCAGGATTATCGGTTGAGGATATTGCAATATTATCCATCATACGATGAATAAAACATGGGTACATAGTGTAAACTATGCAGTTTTACCCTGCAAAATATGAGAAAAATAACCTGTTAATTTTAATAATCCTGTTGCTGTTACCTCTTGTGAAACATTATTTTTCATATTTCCTTGTAGACATTGTGTAGACTTACACAATATAATCATGTACAATATTTAATTTTGAACGATTACAATACTAACTAGTGAAGGAACCAAAAGTTTATGTAAGTTAAACATCAACAACCTTTGAGCTTATAACTGCTTCAGAAATTGTTTGCTTTGTGTTACATTTATCCAAATCTAATCTAAACCCTGTTGAGATGTTTCCTTTTTGGTTATACAAATTGATAACATATATATATGTGATATACTATATAACATTTAATTAAATGCTAACATAAAATGATCAAATAAATTAAATACACAGCTCTTTAGCCGTACATGTATTTGCTCTAGCTCTAGCTGTCCCGTTATTGTGAATGTAAAATTAAAATAAATAGTTTTCTAGAAGTTACATTATTTGATATAACCATGATAAAGACAAATTAATTTAATTTAAAATCTACGCCATTGATTTTATTAAATTATACTTGAAATTTCTTATTACATACGGGTTACTGCATGAATGGCTACATCAATTTCATATAAAATAAATGGTCAAAAAAGTTGTAATGGCACCAGCAGACCTTCAATGACTCTAAAAGCTGTATCTAGCAAGTTGCTTTTATTTACAGTTCATTTAATCTTATTATCGGACGTGTACAATGAACTTACTCATAACAGTGACATTTGTCGGGACAGCAACTCAAAAGAAATTTTTGTTAGATTTTAAAAATAAACTTCAGAACCCTGAGAAAATTTTCCACTTAAAAATTACGAATTGTTAACGGCGAGTAGTAATATCATACAAATTATAAAAGTTTGAATATTTCACCCTTAAAATTTTATCATGCTAATGACTTCGTTTCAGCTTGAAAGCAAGAAGGTAGGTAAACATCCGTTTACCCGGCCGTAATAGGCCGTTTTGTTTCAAACAACTTGAATTAGAATTTAAGAAAATTGAATTCCGGCTTAAAAACAAACTACGAAAATTAGGGCTAATTACAGTACGTTCACTTTATATTGACTACTTGTGGATGTGGTTAGTACAGTATATTACGTAGAAGTTTCGAACCTTAAACTTTAACTTTGCATAAACAACACTCAAACTTCCCTTCGAGTACCCTCAATAAAAAAAAATTAAACTTCATATCGTGTAGTTGCAATCCCTTCTGTACAAAAAATAAATGTTCGAAAAACAACAACTTCATACAATTGCAGTTTTAACATCTAAAATGTTGCAGGTTATTACAGTCATGTTTCTCCAACTATTTAAAACAAATTTAAAAACGTTCAAAACTTTAAAAATGCAGGCAAAGTTCTATTCTTATTATTAAGTTAAAAATGTCACAAAATTGAATTTTGAATCGATTTAAACTCTGGGAGCTAAAAGTTAACTGATCTGTCCAAACAAGTTTAACTTAACTCGAAATAGATCGACAGACACGTATACATATTAATTTTCGATTTATTTTACTGTAGCGACTTCTAACAAACAAAACTAAAAATAGATTGCAAGAAATTCAAGTTACTTACGGTTATAACAGTAAAAGACAGCAGTATACCATATCTTAATTCTATTTTAACCCGCGCAGTGGTTTTACATTTCACATGTTGGGTTTAAGCTAAGCGGAACTGACAGACGAAAATAATAGTACAGCTAATATGTTTTTTACAACGTAAACGTTTTCTTAACCGGGTATCCGGCTTCGAGTATCCGACCGTGAAGTATATAGGTAGCATAATTGCCTGCCGTCAATCGTCCAATAACTATAACTGGCTTTTAGCATTTAATCTGGTAACATCAACAGAATCCCAGATAAATGGCAATGCAAAATTGCAGAACTAAACGAATCATTAACACAACAACATACGTAAATAAGATAAAAAATCGACCAACTATTCGGAATACAAATCGGCGGACAAATTGCTATTTTATTCAATTGATAGAGAAACGTTTTTCTTCTAAGAAATAAACAACTGACCCGTAAAAGGATTCAAATCGACCTCTCTCGATGGCCTTACACTGCTTACTACTTGTTTACAATTTTTGTAATTTCGATAGTCGTTTCCATGGTATATAGTAGCATACAAGAAAGTATCTTGTTTTGTAACGATGCCAAACAAAATGATCATAAAACCATTAAAACATTTGTAAATAATTTTAACTGTTCCTGATCTGCGCGTTACCGTTACGTCGCGGAGTCTTAGTACAGTTACGATTGCATAAATGTATTCTATAGAAATGGCGAATTTTGGGGTTTTCTGTTAACTACAAAGAGGTCCAACACGAATTTGTGCACTAAGTCGCTCTTTGTTTGGAGAGGAAACTTCTGGTCTATCATTGTTATATTTGAAGCCCAGCCAATATCGTTAAGTTCATTTTATGACTTGATGAACGGTGGTATAGAACACTCGCAGACTAAACAAAGGATGGATGTAATGAAACATAGCTTGGGAGTTCTATTCGCCCTTTATATGAAACCAAAATTTAATCTAATCAAATAACTTACAATTAGGCAAATCTAATAGAAAACCATTGTTAATACGAATGTAGCATTAATATTTTATAATTTGTGTACCCTACTTGTTTTGTTCAGCGAAAAAGTATTCGTTTGGGACACTTCCTGAAGATAAGTTTGTTATTGAGTAAACGCCATAAAATATCAAAACGGAAACTTTGTTTAAAAGTTTAAATACTCGTAGAAGTTCAAAAAGTTGATCAATTAATTTAATCATCCTAAAGCAATTTTTTATAAATTTTAACATAAAAATGTACGAAAATCCAAATCCAAAAAACTTATACTTGCTTTAGAATGCACTTTGGGATATTACAACAACCGTCAACACGATTACGCAATGCGAAGCCCATTTTCAATTCGAAAAGTGTCAACTTATGTCTAGTAAAGCAACTTTTAGTCTAGACATCACCGAAACCGAAGTGAAGTTCCTTGTTGGATTTCAAAATTCACTTATAAAAAACAATTTGTAAACTATCGATCAAGAAACTCAAAACAAAAACCAGATTTATAAGGTAAAAGCAGAGAAATTTCAAATTGCCCAAAGTAGTGCTTTTAAAAGGTCCTGAACTACCGATGGATGCCCTGATTTACCGAAAAATTACAGACTGGGGCTAACAGTTGCAATAACACCAGAAAGGCATAAAAAGCTTTATTTATAAAGTAAATTAGTTACGAGGCAGCTGCTTTCAAAATTAAATACAATTAGTAACATCTTTTGGCGTAATTTAATTTTTTGATTTAATAAAATGTAGTTTGACGTAAATACATTTAGTTGAATTAAAAATAATTTAATAAAATAGATTTAAACTTTCCAATTTATAAGAGGATTTAATTTCCAAAATTAATTAGTGTTGCAATTATAACTGTCACAATTTTATAATGAACCATCAAAAGAACAATCCGCTTGCAATTCCCATAAAACATTGTCCATCAATTAGATAGTTCGACCGATCAATTTATTCAAATTTTCAGTTGCAAGTTTTGCATTGCTAGAGATTAATCGCCAAGAAGATTAAGAAACCTTTGCAGTTCCTGCACAATATATATTTTTTTAAATTAAAATGTAATTTACTGAAGCGACACAATCATTTTCTAATTAACCAAAGAAACCTAAAAGTCTGCAGACAAGAATTTCAATGGATAAGTTTTTAAATTGTCGAATAGAATCAATTTCGTGTCAATTACATCTCGCTTTTAAATTCGTTTTGTTACTTTGCACTCTTTTGGATTTGGAGAAACTTAGTTCGTAACTGGATTTCTAATTAATCTAGAGCGTAATTTTAACGAAATTAATCAAAAAAATTGCATCTTAGTATTCCGAACGGCGGCGGCGCCAAGCGACGTTTCCTCAAATTCAAAGTTCGCATTTTTGGCAAAGCTGGAAATTTATCGGAGACATTTGTTTTACTCAACATCTAAGATATGGCATACTTATCATTTTAAAAACTCTAATATACTTAAAAAGTATTAAAAGTATTATTGCACGACCAGACTGGATCGTTCCTTGCCGATTTATTCCTTTCTACAAATTAAAGTAATTTTTCCCTAAAATGTAATCAAAATAAATGAAGTTTACAATTTTTCCATTAAATAATTTTCGTTTAAAGCAATCAAGTTCGGTACAGAAGGGGGAGATTATTCCACTCGACGATTTATCAATCAGGATTACTTATAGCCAAATCAAGAGCAAATGCATCATCATCGATTTTAATATTCCATTACTTCGCTCGAAATATCCCCCCAATAATCCGGTAATAAACGTTTAATTTTAAAATTTAAATAACAAAGGTATCGGCTCATTAGAAAATAGGTAGGTACAAGCAATTAAATTTTGGGATAAGATAAAATGAATAACTTCACTTCTAGTTTAACAGGAAGTATTTCATAATGTCTTTTGTATCCTAATGTCGCAGATCCTTGACAAGGGTTAACTTTGTTAAACCTAATTTAGTTTCGTGACTACAATTTGAAGATATATTGTACGAATTTACTTCTAATAATCTTATCCGACTAATTAAATTTATTTAAAAAACAGATTTTAATTTTTAATCAAATCTTGTAGCTTCGCACTTAATGGACCTGCTTTGTTACTCAAATAGATGTAGCTGAAAACCAATTAGTCCGGTCATCAGTTCCAGCCACAAGGCAATCTTGAAACCTTGAAATACCCTTCATTAAATAAATTATTATACTTCACTTACAGGACCGGATTTAAGTTTTTATAATATAAGACACGACAAGACGGTTTCATTTACTTCTTCCACTTCGGCTTGACAAATGTCAGTAAATTAATTAATTTGTATGTTGCGGTTTGATTTTCGAAAACAAAATTTACAAAATAATGTGCCCATCATTAATAAAAAAATTTTCAAAACACTTTAATCTAGAAAAATTTCTGTTGACAGCTAAAACGATTTATGGTTTTATCTCCATGTGCATTATATTTTTCCAGTATAACTTTTAAAATAAAATCAAAACTTTATGTTAGAATTATGTTTTTGTTGTATTATGCGATCCCTGGAACATTTATTTTAACAATGGAACAAATTTTAGCAACCTAATATTACTTAACTTAACTAAATGAAACTAATGCAAAGAATCCCAGCTAAGCTATTTTTGGATTTTCTATTTCATTCATATCGTGGAACCCAGAATGGTCCCTTGCGGTCCGTCTTGACAATACTTCTACGATGGTTTGAAAATCGTTCTAAATTTATCCACTTTCAACACGGTGAGTTGGTGGCGTTCCTGGCACCTATCTTCTTTTCCTGAAGGAAATGCTCCAGTTCTTCCTGCAGTGTAAGTAGTGTAAAGCTTCATCACAAAGACTTAGCAAGCTGCCGTATCCCCCATCCTCCTAAGCGTGTCCCACACATACATGAGAGATCACGAATTCCAGAAATTAATTATAAGAAATCCACCTTATCAACAGAAGCAATAATATGTTCAATATACTTTCATACCCCCCCGCCCGGTCTCACAGGCCCAATTTTTGTTTACATGTTGTGTGGTTGACTTTATGCTAAATGAATTATGTTCTGAAGGGATGAAAAGTTCATATCCAATAAAATTAATCACAAAACCCGGTTTACATGACCGGGAGGCCTGGGGGTATGGAATACCCTCCAGTACACTACTAATTGTATAAAATAGCCTTTAGGATGTGAATTTCTTAATATTTCAGTAATGGTGTACAAATGAAAAGCTGTTATCATGGAAGATATCCGTCCACCTTACACCATGAAAATTTAAGTAATTATTTCCAATTATGAAGAGTATTTTAGCTGAATATCTGCCTATAACACTGCACTCGATGATCAACACCAGTAAAGTGAGTTCTTCAGGAATCTTTAAAATTGAAGCACTGTCCTCGCGACAGAAAAACTTTGGCTGTGAGTGTGGTGACGTCTATGCTGCAGTGACGTCACTTTTGAGGGAAGCTGACTTGTCTTTTGGTAACTATGGCAATCAGTGACATGACAACAACTGATGGTTATGTAAGCTAGATTACGTGATAAGTTAGTTTGATTTTTTTAAATATTATGGCATTTATATTTCAATGTTTCATAAACTAAAGTTGGAAAATGTTCAAATCGACAATATTTGAAACGAAGAATCTTATTTTCACTTGGATAAAACAAAATAATTTTTTCTTGCTCTCGGTCTGCAGATATAAAAGATTTAAGTTTGGATAACCCTTATCTACCGTGTACCATTACCAAAAAAATTCTCATGTTATAAAATCACTCTACGTATAAAATAAGGATAATTAAGATCCAAGTTAAAAGCTTTCTCTAAAATATTCTTATTAAAGCCATCTACTAAAATTCATTTTTTAATCTGACCTTAATTCTTGTCAAGTAATCTCGAATCTTAAAAGGTTAATAATCTAGTAATTATAAGTTTCCATCCCGGACCTATTATAAACGGGTGTGGAATCCAAACCACAAGTATTTGCCACTATGCTGTGTTATGTCGGTCAATATAAACAAATCCTAATTTGTCTTCCAAATCCTACAATAGTTCTAAATTGAGAACTAGGAAAAGCTATCAAATTATTCATCCCCCTAGAATATTTATGTATTTTATTAGGACGAAGAAAAACAAAACCCACAAAAAACAAGAATTACCCTACATTCACAGGATATATCTCGAAATGTAAATACAAGAAATTGACAAACATTTCCAACGTTTTTAATTTTAAAAACGACTAAAAAATTTAATTATTTACCTTCTTTAATAAATATTAATTTGATTTTCTCCATTTGTGCGTAAATGCAAAACATTAGCAAATATATGCCTGAAAGCAGAAATATAAAACAATCAAATTAACTCAAAAGCGTAATTAAAGAACGTAGGTAGCAGGTATTTGAAAGAACAAATAATTTCGAATTAAAAATTCAAATAAGCGTTTTGATTGAACTTTTTGCGTCAGTAATATGAATTTATGTAACTCAATTATTGAGTCACTAAACACCGTTTCTTTGAAAAATCAATTCACCCGTTACTCCTAATTTTTAAATTACAACCCTTGCTACGTGACTTCTATTTGATTTTTGTGACTAAAAGTAAAAAATAAGCTCTACCATAAAACGAATCGATCATATGTGAAATTTCAAATTTATGTAAATATTTCAATTTCTTTAAATTCGTTGATAAAAGTGCGTATTCAAATCTATATCCGGAAGTTTGGGTGCGTGTATAAAAATCGTTATGGCGAGGATTTTTATAAATTTCTAAGTTGTTACATTTGACTGAAACTGATAGATTCGGGCCGCTCTCACATATTGAAAACAGACACAAAATTGGAAAATTATATTGTTTAATACATTTTCTGGCGTTCCTTTATTACGTTTACTATGTGACAATCGTTTATATCATCAGGATCACATCAGTTTGAAATTTATGTTTTTGTTGGAAAAAACAGAACTTTTTTCGTGGAGAGTAATTGTTTGAATAACTCTTTAATTTATTTTTCCACAAGCAACTACAAAGTGTACAGCTAAATTTCTGCATTGCAGCAAGCAACAGTGTATACCGCATGCATCGATTAACATTTAAACTTTTATGTCAACACCGAAGCATTCCCTTTTTTAATTTAATCAATTTATTTTAAAATAGATTGATAATTCAATTTTAGTTTTATGTCTAAAATTTGCTTTTTTACGTTGATGCCGCCATTAAACATGCAAGACACAACTGGTGTTGAACTCGTATAAATTTTATGCCACTATTAAAGTTGGTGACGGTGAATATTCTTATTTTAGTCAAAATTTTATGTCTGTCTATACAGGAGATGTAAATGTTTTATTTCAATAACTTTCAGGCAAAACATGATTGACGCATTAAAAAAGAAATTACCAATAAAAGCGAACTTAAATAAATTATGAAACAAACTGAAAAATAGCTAAGGTACATTTTTGAAATTGAACGAACTTTCCAAATTGTGCAAAATGTAATTTGTACTTTAAATATTGCGCAATTAAAATTTTCTGGGGTCGTTTTTATAATTGGGGATGTTTAATGTAACGCAATTTGCATGATTTATAGAAGTTAAAGCTTATTGCCATCACAATAAAATATTTTATTTGCCAAGTTGTGCTGCATCTTAAGAAATTATGGTATAGCATTAAATATTTACCTTCCACATAACATGGTTTGGTAACCTGCATACTAATTTTATTTTACTTGTTGTCTTTAACTCGACAATGTTCTTATTTTTAGTTCTTTGTCTATTTTATAGCAATTTTACGTCTATAAACTGATCCACCTTAACGTCTTCAACGACTCGTTTGCATGGATCGTGATGCACAATTTCGTCAAGCTTATTAGTAGGAAGTAGGAATCTCGTTTAAGCATCTGCAGGATTTATACAACAAAACGATAAATAAAATAATAATTGTTAGAATTTTCCCCGACTAAAACAACCAGTTCATGAGAGATTCGAGAAGACAAGAAAGTTTTAGGGCTCGATATCGATTCGGAATGCACGTTTTGCCCTTCAATCTCGCCAAATAGTTCTTGTTCTGAATTTTTCAAATTACCATTTGGTGAACTGCAACTGTCATGGATTGGATATTTGCCAAAACATTCGCGGGAACCTCACCAAGCAAGTCATCGCTTAGCAAGTTCAAAGTTCAAAGTTCCTCAAAAATGGGATAAACCCTTTTTAATGACAATTCGATCGATGGAATTTGTTGTTTTATAAATATTATTAACATTTACGTAAAAACACGGTATAAATAATTCATTTGTTGAAATGCATTCAAAATGTTTCGAAAACTAATTCGTAAACATTACCGAGGGTGTTGGGTCGGAATTAATTCATTAAACCTGAAAACAGATACGGTGAAGCGATGCAAGTCAAATTGAAATTGAAACTTAAACTAGAGTTGAGCTTTGAAAGAAAGGAAATTTGTTGAATAATTAAAGACAAACAATTTTTAAAAGGAAGCAACCCCCGCAGTTTGTTTTCATAACTTTACAGACAAGGTTAAAACTTTTAAATATCCTCTACTTTACCACCAGCTGTATTTTACTTAATAAGGATAAACTTTTAAATTAGATGTACCCTGCCGGTTCGGGTGTGAAATAAATACTCCATTAATTTATAGTGCCAGTCGGCGTTCACTAAAAACATCAAAAAAACTAATCGACCTCTTTCTTGGCATCGTTAGTTTACAGAATTAATTTTTTAGATCATCCCTCTTAACGTGGCAAATTGCCAAAAGTTTTTAGCAAATATTTCTTCGTGCACACACAAAAGTGACAATATAATCCATGCAGAAAACGTCCAATGCATATAATAAAGTCTGAGCAAAAATGTAATAACAGTAACCGCAACACGAAACTGTTTGGTGTGTGAAGCATTTTTTTGAAGAATTAATTTAAATTGCCGCATGTAATTAAAAACTAAAAGATATTTCGAGCAATTAATTTTAACCCTTTTAAGAGGCTTTTTGTAATGTAAAACACGTAGTAAAAAACGAAAAGGTATTTCAACCCTATAATGACTCTATTTTTATAATAAATAATTAATGGCATCTTTTACAAGTTCATTAAAACGCCGTACAACAAACTAAGTTAAGCTTTAATATAAAAAGAAAACTGCTTTTTTGTGCGGGTTTACCACCAATAAAACACCAATATTATTATCTTTTATCAGGATAGCTTTCCCCTTGTCATTTAATTGGATATAAATTATTGCCTAACTTTTATCACTCCATTTGGCGTTCCCAAATTCCCTTAATATGGTTCGTTTCTGTTGTAACCTCAATAACAGTTTCATCTGTACATGTATAACACGTCTTCACACCTTTACCAAAATGGAGCGATATAAGTTTGTTTTATACACGTGTTTAAGGTTAATGGGTTTTATTTGCTTTTCCAAACACTTATACTCTCGAGTGCTGGTTATTGTCATTCGATCGTTTATGTAAATGCGAGAAAGCTCTATACACAATAACTTATTTTCTATTTGAATAAGTAAATATATGTGTACAATGCAGCTATTTTTAGACTGCAAATGCATTCAAAAATTTGCGCTCCTGTAAATCACTCCAGCCGTTCCGTGGGGAAAACCGTGCTACAAATCCAACTAATGTAGTATACCTACCATACCTTAAAATTCAACTGCATAGTTTTCAATATCCTACCTATCTACAATTTAATTTGTTTAAAAAACTAGTTATTTCAAATTCCAATTTTTGTACAAACAAAATTTGATTACAGTCCAGAGAATTTTAATCAGAATATTATTGAAAAGTTTTTAAAAAACCAAAAAATAATTTTAGAATTTTTTTCAAATTATTTTCAGTACCGACATGAGAGAAGGGCTGAAAGTTATCAATGTAAATAAGTACAACTTTTTTTCAGCTAAATATAAATATAAATATCAAAAAATAATATCACCTAGAAAATTAGCAAAAATAAATAACAAAAATTTTATGCCCTTAATTTTGATAATAATGTTATGCGCCGGTAGTCTTCCACTTAATAGATTTCAAAAGGTTAAAACGAAAATAACAATCTTTTTACCTAAACTGTAGTATTTACAAATTCCGCATTATTTTCAAACAAGTTCGTTTTAGAAAAACAATGCAATATTTTTATAACATTAAATTTTTAAATTTATGTTATGTCTTGGTTTAGTTGTTTATATACTTAGTCGTTGTAATTTCAGAGTATTTTTATAGCTAGAATAATTAGTTCATTGTATTCTACCGATTTGCTTTACAAAGTTTGTTTATATTATTTATATTATTATATTATATATTATATTTTGGAATTGCATAATATACCATTGTACAGTCATGTTTTGATCGACATTAATGCTATAAAGTGGAATCTCGTTAATCCATTCATGCGCGTTACAAATTAGATGCCAAGGCATTTGATTAACTCATAGTTAATCCGGTTTATCCCCTAGATTAACTAAAAAGTTTAATTCGCGAATCAAATTTAGATAACTCGGGAATATCTATTGCGACGACGTCACATGGGAGATTTGAAGAATAAATAAATTTGAAACGCGAATACAACAATTCGAGAAAAACCTAAATTAGGTTATTTTGTATCTCGCAAATGAATATCATTTTATTTTAAATATAAAAACAAACGTAATAATTAAAATTTTTTTGAGTTGTTACAATTTATATTCTATCAAAATTCAAATTAAGTAAAAGTCTTGTAAGTACTTAATTGTCAGAAACAGCTAAATAATGAACAACGAGTATAATGAGAACGAAAATTCAAAATAATGCCGCGGGCAAGTTACAATTTGGTGAGCATAACAAACCATAAGGAAAAATAAAAAAGTGTGAACAACTCGAGAAAATAAATTTAGAATTAAGCAGCGAAGGATAATTAATTTATACAATTACCAACTTTAATAAGGTAATTAAAGTTTATGCGATGGGCTAGTTTCCTATAAGATGATTTGTTTTAGTCTTTTGGTTTTAAGAGGATGATAATATAAGTCCTTTGTAACCGGGAAATAATACCAAGTTAATATCATAGTAGTTGTAATGTCCTTTGCACAGTCCTACTTTATAGTTATGTAATCTAGATATACATAATACATAATCTGATTAGATTCAAATAAATTTCACTCGGAACCAGAATATTATTAATCAAGCTCCAACAATTATTATCGAAAAGTTTATAACTTTGCTAGAGTAATACAGATGAATAGAAGTTATTTAGATTTTGCCACTTTACTGCCAGAATTGTCACTTCCGCTGGTACAGTTGCCATAAAACTAATCCGTGACAATAAGACGTAAAGTTTTGCTAGCAAAATGTAAAGATGAAACAATTTAACGTCGTTCTGGTGATAAGTCGAAAAAATAAGTATTATGAAATTCGTTGCTCCCCAATTCAATTAATTCACAATTAGCCTACATTCGACATCAATCGAGTCACTCCACCTTCAAAACATTTTCTTTCAAAAATTATTTATTCGCTAAATTACAAACAAATTAGAATTTCATTCGGACAAATGAAGTTTAATTGGTTTAATTTGCTTTTACTAGAAAATAAATTTCAATAGGTTATTTTGTAATCAGCTTAAAATAAAATTAAGGAACAAATTATTTTTTAAACTCTCATTAGCGTCTTCATTTATTTTATAGCGAAATCGCTGATAAATTTAGTGTACATTTTTAATATAAAAATATTTAATTTGCCATGGCTTAGTAAGTTGCGAAAAAAATTTAACTTTGGTAACAAATTTAATTACAAGCCATAGGATTAATTGAAAATGATAAAATTTAAATTTTCCGTATTTTCCAAGCTGAAGATCAAAGAAACAATAAAACTTCTTATCTTTAAATACACTTTTTACAATTGAAACTGTGATTTGAGTTTTAATTACTTTGTAACTCCATAAACGTTTTATTAGTGGATTTGTGGAATAAAACACAAAACGTGTTAAATCTCGAGCCATTGAAGATTATCAACCTGATATAATCTATAATGTTAGTGATTTCAAGCTTTTATATGGCAACGGAGAAGTTCTCGTTTTAATTTAACGCTTCGCCCTGTAAAATATCCTAGAGAAACAAAACACCGATTAATTCCAGCGATAATCTTAAAATATGTATAAGCATGTACCGCAAATAATCGCGAAATTTAAAAAAACCCAGCCTTTTTCCTTACTAAATGTTAATATTAAAAAAGTTATTTTAATTAAAAAACTTTACTCATAGCACATTTTAGACATAAGTTTGTACTAATTAAAATTGTTGAGAAAACTGAATGGATAAGATAAAAACTTTTCGCTCAAACATCCACTTAGCCCCCATAAGAATATGTATGTGACTTAATACAATAAGTTTTTCTTTTAAGTCTTTTCACGTTTTCCAACCCCCCATTAAATCAAATAAACCGAAGACTATGAACGAGCCAAACCCCCATGAATAATGAATGAAACCGGGCGTTAGATTTTTGGTAGCAGAGTGCGAATGTTAATTGACCCAAGGTAAATAAAATATATATTTACGTACTTAAGGAACAACAAAAGCAGGATGTGGGTCTCCAGAATTATTAAACAGAATTAATATGTCAGTTTCAATTTTCTCTCTGCGACGCTTAACTGCATCATTAGTTTCCCCTTGATAAAAATTAGGGGACAAACTTACTGACCCCTGTCCCTTATTAATAATAAATATGTTTTCGTAAAATTATTTTCTTTCTATCAGTAAAATAACGTAATAATATTATTGACGTGACGTCTTAACAGCACTTCCTTCATATGGCTATAAATAAACTTTCTGTTGGGAGATTTGGGATCGTGTCCCTTGAAATGTTGGCAGTACAAGTCACGCTTGATCAATCTCGCGCTCGAGAGTATGGATGATCTCGTTGGTCTTTCCTACTGTGCTTTTGAAAAAAATAATGAATGCAAAAAATACTATACAATATGAACATGAAATGTAGTAATATAGCAAAATTAAACCCTTAATTGAAATTATACTACAGTGGATTAGCTGAGTGAGCGGTCAACACTATTTAATGTGTAGTTTGGCATTTCTAGTTTGTTTTAGAGCCTCAAGGCTCGAAACGAAATTTCATACCCTCTGATATACATACACATGAGCAATTAATTTTCATTTGTAAATTCACTCCAGGAATTAGATTTAGTTTGAGTTTCTCTAACAAAAACTTGACTTTTTAAGTTTACGATCCAGTAAATCAGGCATAAATTTGGGAAAATTTTGCCATGTGGCAGGGTTGGATGTTTTCATTTACCTGCTGCTAAATAAACAATTAAATTTTAATTTAAAAGACCCAACGACGAGGAAGGAACTTAAATATAATTATATAATTTGATTATTTCACGAATTGAAATTAAACGTTTCGGACTTAATAATCATAATTTAGAAAATTAGAAAAATGTATTCCCAATAAAACAATGGTGCAAATTAACATTCCCGAGAGGCGCCAAGCTTATTTAAGATTTTAAGACTACTGTTATTTTGCAATAGTAATTTCTCCTTCCGGGGATTAATTTTTTTGTTTTACTTTTGCCAACATTTCTGTTGTTGAGTGAGATACTGTTTGGATGTCAATGTCAATTCATTTTGTCAGTAGATTTTATTACCATCGTAAATCGTGCTAGCAGCGCTTTCGATACCGCATTTTTACCGAGCTAAATTAGAGTAATTGATCTTTTGCTTAACAATAAATAAAGTTAATAGTTTTAAAACACTTTTCAGTTTCGGTTCAGAGTTTTGTCGATAGGGATATTTTTGTGATTGACATAACTAGGGTGCAAAAGAAGAATTTAGTAAGTTAGGGGGTTAACTTTTACTATATAGTTATGTACGGTTGGTATCTTAAACTGCACGAAAGTTTGGGTTAACCTGAAAAACTGTTTTTTATGAAGAAAAAACTATTTTTCTTTCCTAGTTACATAAATAACTATCGATTTTCCGCTTTAAACGTCGGGATAGCGAATCTCGTTAATGCAACTGCGCGTCCGAATGTTTTTTGTTTTAATATTATATAATATATTGAAGGACAATGCCCTATATGTACCAATAAACCCATCATCTAAACGTACCAATGTTTTCCAGTTGGAATTTTTATTTTCTGCGGCAGAAAACGATCGTATCCAAGTGTGCTCTTAAATATTTAGCTTTATCTTCGCCTAAAACTTAGTGCGCAATATATTGCAGTGATTTTCTCTATGAATTAAGGTTAATAACCGAATTCAACATTTGATTTTATTAGTTCCATAAATTGGAACGCTTACGCTTATCAGTCCACGTGCGCTATCATACCTTATTAAATATTTTACCGTTTCGTAGTATAACTTTAAGTCAGAATTAATATTGAATTTATTAATATACCCATAATCTGACTTCTTTTTATGCCCTTTTACGAAGCCTGCGTAACTTCCAATTTCTTATATCTTCTTAAATTTTTATTCACTTCTGTCAATTAACAAGCATTATTCTACCTCCTTCTCTTCCCATCGTTTCCAAAACTTAGACCCCACTCACAATAATACGTCACGCATACTTACACCTCTTTGATTATTTTTCATTAGACGAACCCCAATATTTATTTTAAAAAATCATTAAAAATTCATATTCCAAAAAGTTTAAAATATAAAGTAAATTCTAAAAATTAACAAGACGTGACGTGACAATTTTAGAACCCCCCCCCCCAACCTCCCATCGTATTACCCCAACATATAGAGGTATTTGTCCTGACAAAGCTTTTGATTCTAATTTAATAAAACCAATCATATTATAATGCACACAAACCTTCGGACTCTGAGACAAGGGGGTCTGGGAGGTATGGAATTCTACCCAGTAAACCAGCAATAATTGTGTTTGTAAGTAGCTGGGGGGCATCAGGGTGTGAAAGGGGGGCGAATTTGCCTTCTTCAGCCGTCTCCACTGATATACTTTTTATACGCAAAAACTATATCAGCCTTGTGTTGTAAAATTCTTTTGATCAATTTAAATTTAAATTAAATCGATTGAAATGATGAACTGGATGAAAGAATAGAAGCTGTAGTATTTGTAGTAGTAGTTTTCCGGAAACGAAGAGATGATTCGAGTTTACTGCAAATTAAATTATGTCCTGTCTGATTTTGGTTTAAGCTGTAAGTTTCAACAACAAGAAAAACACCATCTCCCACAGGAACAACTGAAAATCTTTCAAAAGTAAGCTATCGCTCATTACTTCAAATTCTATAAGTAACATTTAATTTTGTGCATTTCTATATTTGCATTGGAAAACCCAAAAAATAGTGAAAAAATTCTGAGCACAAAGAGTAGAAACAAATAATGCAGTATGAAATCTCTGAATTGTCATAAATTAACATTAATCCTGCGAATACATCCAAGTTAGAACAATTCGACAACCTCTTCACCAAGAAAATTAACATTTGAATCGTCAACATAAACAAAAATTATACTGTTGCTCAGGAAATTATGTATTATTATGCAATAACAAATTAAATTAAATTGTGCAAAAACGGGCGCATGACTTACAAAATTCAAAGACCTAAACTCCAGCAAAATAAATTTATTTTGTGCCCGTATGTACCAAAAAAGTTCTTGTTTAAAAGAATAATGATAAAAAAATGATCAAATGTTTATGATCAACTTGTATCAGCAGCGGCTCGTCAGAGGAGACAAGGGAGGTATAGCCTCCTCTGAAAGATTAGGCAGTTGTTATACTACTAAAATTGTAAAACAAGTAAAAATTATATTGATTTGCCATTGCCCTATAGGTACATATGTATGGCTTTATATCAATGGTAGTGGGAAAACAGTATTTTACATAACAAGAGCAGAAAGTGACACATATTGCACTAGTTGAATGAATTGTATAATTTATTTTTTTTTGCGATCTTTATGTTATTTATGGTATAATATATCGAACGATACAGGTATGGCCCACCCCAATCAGAAAGTATGGTGACAATTAGCAAATTAAAATCCGGAATTTCTGACCTGTAAGTAAACCGGCCATCACACCTTAACTTACGCAAATGTAAATTTTTGAATTGTATGCTACAAATTTAAAATTCGTATGAAATTTAAACAACAATGGTTTCACTCCCCTGTTAAATTTATTTTAAGATATTCAAACATTTTGTTACATATTTGCATTTTATTTTAATAGAGGTGAAACTTAATTTAGGGGTGAAAATATGGACGAATAAGTAACCCGGAATGCATCTAATCAAGAGTGACCAACCTTTTTGAAGTCAAAATCAGCAAATGAAATTTAAGGATGAACGAAATGTTTGATAGGTCAAAGGTTAAGGATCGTTAGGTTTAAATTGAGTCATTAAGCGACCGAAATCAAATAAGATGGTCTATTTGGTTCTAATCCCGCCCCTGTGCAAATGTACCTACATGCTACATAGTATTTCAAAAAATTTATATAGCGTGGAGGAGCCGAATTATGTAATTAGTACAAGGTAATATTTTTTGAATCTGTTGTAGGTCGAGAAGGTTTTTATAAAAAAACAAACTTATAATACAAGAAGAAATGATTTCATTCAGACTTATAATTTAATACAACATACCTGTATCCAGAATGGCAGGTAAAATCCAGAGCAACAAAGAAGGGCAGCTGCAAGTGACAAGGTAGCCCAGACAAATCCAACAGCTGTCAAAGAGGTAGCCATAGTCAATTTTATCACTATCACTCACTATTTATTTTATTTAATAAAAATTCTTCTCTATGCTATTCATTGCATGTTTACATCGCGAACGAACAAAATTTCTACTGGCAGTCCTATAGTCCGATCTCTCTCTCCGAGCATATTATAAACTTGATACAGTAGCAAGAGCCGTCAAGGACAACAGAATCATTGAAGATTCGCGAATAATGCTTTTGACGTAGTTGACTATGTCAGATTATTACTTTGTCAGAAGCGCTGTTGGAACAAAAACGATAAATTAGTTTGAACTTTCTTACACTTGCGTCTACATACAACACATGAAATAACAGTTTTCAAATTTGCAACTCAACACTTTCGACGCTCTAATTTCTCTTCGAACCTACACAAAATAAAATTATTGCATAATTCCCTATGAATCGTTTAACTTAAATTAATTATCATAATGTGAATCACCACGTACTCTTTAAATTTTCGTTCGACATTCCAATTAAAGTTTTGATTAATTAAAAAGAAAAAAGTGTATTTAAAGTGAGATTACCAGCTCCAACATTAATTAAAACTTTGAATTGAAAGATTTTTTAAATTTTTTCTAACAATAATTGGATTGGGACTCTCCGGGACCGGCATGGCAAGAGGAAAACTGAAACGAAAATAAAAGAAAAAGTTAGATGATTAAGTTATGACAAGAAGAAAAGTAACATCATTGCGGTGCGGTACCTTTCCTTGCGAAATGAGAAAATCTTAAATATAGCAATCATTTATGTATGTACATAATTTTCTAGTTCACTAAAATATTTTACCCAAATTTCGTTCTGTTATCTCAAATGATATGTTAAATAAGTTGAAAGAACGGTTAAAATTTTTGAAATTAGAAATTACGACGTCGTTTATTTTAATTTAAATCTTTCTACGCATTTTAACGCACAAATTCAGGTGCGGAATTTTAAAAGTATGATTTCGATTACGCAGTTCTTAAATTTCTGGTTAGTGGATGTGAAAATTATAATTAAATTTTGAATTCGCATTTGCAAATTAAACATCGCTCCGATTTTTAATTGGGATTCTGAAGAGCAAAAACGTACGGGGCCGGCTCAACCGAAAGCCCAACGGCGAAACGATAGGTGAAAGGAAATTTTCGGGAAAGTCAAATCAATACGAAACCAGATTACTATCGTGTTAGTGAGACGTCAGTTACGAAATTTTGGTTTTATCTTAAAATTTCGTTGTAAATATGTCAAACCCTGTAATAACGAAACATGATACTGAATATGAAACGATAGTTTCCTTCAAACTCCGTATCAAAAATGATAATTTACTTCGTTTATGGACAAACTCTTGTCTGCGTGTATGTTTAATGGTAAACGTAACAAAAGAAATTTTAAATGAGTTTTTGAATCGATGCAACAATAGTCCAAAAGAAAGCGAAAAGTATAAATTTCTGCTGTAAGATAAAATTACAGGTTTCGAAGAACATTTTGGCAAAGATTTATTGTATTGAGGGCTACTGAAAAGTAAATGAAAATTTTGTTAAACGTTCCGATATGTTATTGATGTTTTCATTCCACCAATTATTATTATATCTCAAAGAAATTTTTTTCCAACTCAAAACTGCTTTATATAAAGGATCTAATTAAAAAGTATAAAGAAAGATGCAGTACAATTGATTTTATATTTCTGTTCAATTGTTATTGGCAATTTTCCACACACGATCCTGCATTTTAAGAGATGCAACGGTTATATTCTAGATTCGTGCCAATTATAAATCAAACTATTGCATTTCGGAGTTTGCAACTGGTTGTATGGAAACAATATTGCAAAACAAATCATAACGTTAGCGCTAGTTGAACATCGATTTTTTTTAAATTAAAATTCAAAATAAGAACTTTACAACATTGGGAGCAATTTGTATGGAGCTAACAGAAACGTCGTAAACTGGACGGTTAGAAACTTGAAAATTTATTTCAGTTATATTTATTTGTGCCCGAAACTCTTGTTGTTTAAAGTTTAATATAAAAAAATTGTGGAACAGAAAATTTAATACAAAATTAATGTTCATAATATATATTACATTATAAAAATATAAATAATGAATGGAAGACAATTTGAAAACTTCAAAGATATTATTAAATGTAAAGCTTCATATAATGAGTTTCAAGAAAATTTCTCTGTAATATATTTATACTAGAAGATATCATTATTATTAAAAGGTATATCAAACAAAATAAAATCCAAAACTGTAAAACTTAATAAGCTGGGGAACAATTGAATGTTATTTAAGATCCAGCAGTAGTTTTCAAAGTTTAATTATTCTTGAATAATAAATAAAGACAACCTCTCGATAAATAAAAATGAAGGTGATTGGTGGATATGCAAATTTAATATGCTGTATCCCGAAGAAATTAAGTACAGCAGCCTACAGCCGCTTTCAATTTTATGATAAAATAAAATATTATACGAACTTGTCAATTTAGCAAATGAATATCGAACAGAAAAACGAAACACTGGCCAAAGGAAATTACGTTAAAAATAAATTAGGAATAAAAATCAAAAAGGGAATATTTAATTTTGGAATTTTTTGTCTAGGAGTCAGAATGTTCTAATTTCGCCTCATTAACCCCCCCCCCCCCCCATATAAGAAGAGTCAGAATTTCATGTCTTACAAATTAGATTTTAAAGTAGGTGTTCAGAATAACATAGTTTGGGATTCATAAATCTTGCCATCTAACTCCAGCTTTTTCCGAATTATTTTCGCCGTGCTACGAACGTCACGTTAACTTGTAGGTCTATGCCAAACATCCTATCTACACATAATATGATATGAAACTTGCCTGATGTCTTTTTGGAAAAGATCTACTATATAAAATCTACTATATAAATTTTTTTTTGGGAGAAATTGAAACAAAGGGTTAAAAGAGAATTAAAATTGAAAAACAGAAATAAATTTTTTCTATATAGATTCCTGAAAGGTTCTCCAATTCCCAAAACAATATATTATAGGAAAATGAAAAATAATATGAGAAAGCTTGTTGAATGTTTAAATAAATATATTTGTGAGCGTAAATTAAATTGAGCAGAGGTGGATTTAAAATAATGAATTTTCAAAACAAGATAAGCTCTTATTCACTGCGTTCAATTTTGCAAAAGTAACTTTTACTAAAAAGTTGAACGTGCAAATTTAAATAAATCCAAAAAATTAAAAATTGAAGACTGAAGGTAAAACTGAAAGAATCAAATTTAAAACGGTTAAGGGCGTCAAAAATAAATGAGCGTTGAAAGCGACAGCTTTTAAGCTTAATCAAACCATTTTAAAAGCAAAATATAATGTATTACTGAAATAATCTATCTATTATTATAGATGATCTGTAGTGCATAATATATGGATAAAATAAAATAAAACCAGAAAAAGTACTGTAAAACATCTGCATAAAATAAATAAAATACAAAAACTTTAAACGATTTAATATCTCTTTCCATTTTTGATTTTTTGTTTCTATAGAACATTTATTATTTCTATAGTTCAAAACTTATATCTATATATAGCGTTTTGAGTTTTTTATAACAGAAATTAATTTGAGCATGGATAATAAACAAAAAAAACTTGAATGAAATTATTTGTGAAAATGTTAAAACAAAAACTCGTTATTTTGAAATTAATTATTTTACAAAATATAATTTTGAAGCAATTCTCTCACAATTTTTTTTCTCTTTGAAGAAAGTGACGCCTTATAGTCCTCCTCACACCATCAATTAAAGCGGGAATTTTGCTTTGGTGAATGTAACATTTAAAAAATTTAAATTAAGAACTAAAATGTGATATTTGGATAAATAAAAGCTGCATGATTATTTTTTAAATTGAAATTTGGAATTTTAACATTTTTATAAAATTATACAGACAACCCGAATTGAGAGTGTGGATTAGTAATATATGTACCTAATAGTACTTGCCTAATTAACAGGGATTCAACCGTAAATATCGGGTATATTCTGATTTTCAGGCGTGGTTGCATAATTTCGTGTAGTAATAGCTTTCAATCTTGAAATATCTCGCTTATTAGGGATCTTATCATCAAAATACCTATCATCAACCTTATCAAGGAGATAATGTACTACAACTTTTGTATGAATAATTTTTGTATTGGACCAATATTTTAGAACCTACAACGGCGTAACTAAATTTCCTGTCGTTTTGATTGTCTAAATCGAAATTGACCAGCAACTTTGGTTGTGTTGGTTTTGTTACCATAATCTGTGGATTTAAAATCTTTGTCGTCTTCATACAAAAGTCTAATATCTCGCCGATTTTTGTTGGACAAGAAATTTATTCCAACAGGTTGTAAATATTATTGGCGTTTTGATGGGATGAAAATTAAATTTGGTGTTATACAAAATATGTTAAAAATGTAAAAAATATGCAAATAATAAGAAATTATAAGCTGTAAATAAATGCTGTGGGTCGTAAATAACAAGGACGTGGGCTGTAACCAAAGTTATATTGCACCTTACGTGAATCGCGTCTTCTAGTCATTGAATTTAATGATTTTAAGATGCACACGAAGATGTTCACGACCTGATGATAAAAAGGAACCAAAACCGTAAAATTCAAAAGAACAAATTTGCATTATAGCCGAAACCTAAAATCGCGAAAAGTTCAATCGAGTTGAGCCAATTCAGGTTAAAACATTGAAGTTTTCGAAATCACCATCTTGAAGAGTTGCAATTATCAATATCATTTAGAAATCTATGTACAAATACATCCAAGGGTCAATGGCCATTTTTTATTGTTCACAATTGAAATAACCAGGCGTAACATCAGTTTCAAAGTAAATATTATTGAATGAAACAGCTCACGCCCCAATTACGATGGACTAATTTTTCATATACAGTTTTTGTCAACTTTTGTTGTCGCTTTTATAAAAAAATGTGCGATTACATAGGAAAAAAAGCGAAAAGAGATTTCTCATTGTAAAATAACACATCATGCTGATTACGAAATACTTTCGCAATATTATCATTTGCCAAGAAAAATTGAAGTCATAATATTATTGCATGAATCATCAAGTTTACGAATAACTATTGATAAGACCGTAAACAGTACGTAAGTTTGAAATTCCACCAATTACATTCATTTTAACCTGTTGAGCGAAAAAAACGAGAACATAAAATTAACTGAAAACTAACTTTTTCATTTCGTTTAGTTTGAATATTAAGAGACATTTTAAATTCTAATTGGTGTCAAAATTCGGAAGTTTTCAAAATTTAATTTTGAATTTAAGCCCGCTAATTTAATATTCATAAAGTTTACCTAAAGACGCATTGCCTTCAATATTCATTGAATTTTTTTAATAAATATTTTATTTTGCATTTTAATTATGTATACCTCAGACCACTACGTATCTTGGGGAAATCAAAAAGTATCTGAACTAGAAAATTAAGTTTTCCTTTCAAAATACTTAATGTAATGCTTCGCACACGAAGTGCGAAGGGAAAGTGCAATTTTAAGAAAACAGAATGCTATTTTTTGTTTTTGCCTCGTATATGGTTGGTTTCATTATTCGCATGGCTGTAATGAAAGCTTTGTTAATTCATCCTCGTTAATCTTTTCATTGATCCCGTCAAACACAAACAGATAAACTTCCATTAAGAATTTTATAATTGCTTTTTTACAAATTAACGGAATAAATAAAGTACAATAACAATTAACTGCAACTTAGCAGCGAACTTCAATAAAACTAGCGAATAAAAAAAATGGATTTAACGAACTTCTGCGATTTACTTGTCCCGAAGCCAATATATTTTGAAATATCTCGAAAAATAAGCTTTATTAAAGCTATATTGATTTTTAGTCTTAAATCCAATTTAATATTGAAAATAAATAATTTACTTAAAATACGTTACGTCCAATCAACTTTTCAAGTTGATTAGATTTTAGTTAATACACAGAACGTAAGAAAAGAAGTAATACATTTTTATTCAAAAAGTGAAATTTTATTAAAAAAATTTGTCAACTGCAAAAATAATATTGCTTTGAAATTAATTTCTAAGCTGGAATTAATTTTTATATTGCAAATTGAACTGATATTGATGTACGATTAATAAGGCTAATTAATTTCAATAAAATTGAATTTTAATAAACATCCAATAAAAAATACTATTATTAGGGTCACATCGATTCACTCGATTGAGCGCATAAACAATGGCAACATTACATTACAATAAAGATTAAAAGGACTTACAAAAATCTTGAGTGTACTCAAATTATATTTGAAAACCTTCGAATTTTAAATTGGTAGAAAAATCGAAAGAAATTTTTTTTAAACTCGATAAATTATTATTAATCACATTCAGTATACCTTATTTAAAGTTCCTAAAGAACACAAGAAAAATTTTATTTTTACGAAAACCGTTATTTACGTAAACATGAAATTTGTATGTGGAGTCGACCCTATTACATCTTCACCCTCTAAACGTTCCGACACGACTGATATTTCTGTTCTGGATTTCACATTCACGCAGTCTTCCTCGTGGACCCCAACGTTCCTCTCCAGCATTATAGTGGGTGACTTCGTGCCATCTCTATTGTTCGTGCATTGATGCATTCATCCCCTTTTATTAAATTGCATTTTGCATGCATTACCAGAAGTTGTTTAGTTCAAATCTCTTTGAAAACTTTATGTACATCTGGGGATTTAAACTTATTCACCTGGAATTGTATAGAAAAACTTTTTAGGCCAAAATATATAAATTTTGACCAACACAATACTGTTGGATAAATAAGAACATAAATTAAAACTTTGGATGCTCTTCGTATAATTAGCAATAAATAAAAACACGGACTTTTTCATTTTTATTTAAAACCCAAATGAAATAATCTCGTTGGAATTAATCCTCTCGATAAATTTAAATTTAATTAACGCTCGTGGGTGCTCGTAAATGTTTGCAATAAGATGAACGAAATAACCACTATTGTTTCTTTTTGGTAACGTCAACATAATGGCTTTATTAATTTGAAATTATAGTATGGTTCAGCAACAACGAATCACTTGCTCGTACGATCAGTTGTAATGCTGATAATCTCAATGAAAACAGAAATTTAATTCAACGCATCAAAATAATTACGTTTACCGAGTTGTTACAAATCCAACACTTGAATCTGAAAAATTGAATTAGGTACACCGAAAGTTTGTATCACAGTTGGATAGATTAAACCATTGAAGAATGTAAATGTGCAAATTAAAATACCGAAGAGAACACTCTGTGCATGATCACAGTTTGGCTAATTGAGGATAAGTCAACATACAGATTTTTAGATTAAATAATTATTTCACTTTCAACATTTTCTAAAGCAAATTATCGTTTTTTATCCAATTCCTGCATGATAAAGCGTTCGTTCATAAATCAATTTCATTTTTGATCTAACCAACTCCCGAATGAACTTCAGTTTTTGTACTTGAAAATTGAACTATTTCCTTTTTATACGTTAATATAATTTATTTGTTTCAAATAAGCTCTCTTTGTCATACTTTTGTGTATGATAAAGTTTCTTTTGCATCAGATAATTCTGGAGTTAAGTTACCGTTGCTTTAAACTTATCCAAAGGCTTCCTCAGTAGTGGACATATATCATACAACAGCCTGAGGATTTGAAAGGCTATAAAGCCCAAACTCGATCTAACGCTAAGCGGTACGATCAAAGAGGATAAGCTAGGTCAGTAGTAGGACAGTAGAAACGTGTTTAATGCAATTTTACTTTAGATTGAATTTTGTTCAGGATTTGTTTGAGACTGCTTCTGTGTTGCGTGTTTTCGTTATATTCAATATCTTCTAAATGTTTACTTACTATATTATCTATTAAAGTTTAACAAGAAGATGTGCTGAACGCTATTGAAATGCTCCTCGATCTTAATTCAAATCTTGGGCTATAACTGTGAACTTCGCTAACGAGATTATTATTTCAAATAGAAGAGAACAATTTTAAAAAATTTCAACAAAAATAAGAAATTTTAAAGAGTTTTACTTGATCTGGTCAGATGTCCTTGAAGTGTCACGTGTCCTTGAAATGGACTATCAGAATGTCATGGAAATCAAAATCAAGAAAAAACTCTACCCTAGGCACTACCCAAGGTGATACCAATGTGCTCTGAGAACGTCAGTCGAGAATCGAAGGTTACACCTAGGTCTCGAAAAGAATCGCATCGCTCCAAACAAATGCCATCGCAAGAATAACAAAAATCAATCAAGGTCTTTCTGTTGGTAAAGGAGACTACTTTACATTTAGGAATTTTCAGCTGGTAATAATAGCATCTAGATCGGCTTGGAGACGCCAACAATCGTCAAGTGAGGAAATACTCGAATAAATTTTCAGGTCGTCAGTATACAGCAATTTGTAGGATGCTATAAGACTGGGTAGATCGTTCACAAAAAGTAAAAAAAGCAGAGGACCAAGGTTGGACCCTTGAGGAACGCCTGAACTAGCAGAGAAGACTGAAGACTTATGGGCACGATATTCAACAAACTGCCTGCGCTCAAATAGATATGAGCGGAAGAAATCAATCAGCCGATTAGAGAAGCCAAACGATGATAACTTTCCAATCAGTCTGTAGAGGTCAAGTTGGTCAAATGCTTTCTGGAAGTCGGTGAAGATTGTATCTACCTGTCCCTGGCCTTCCTAAGTTTCGGAGACAACTGTTTAAAGGATGCCAGATTAGTAACTGTTGAGCGACCGCTCATAAAGCCATGCTGAGGAGAGATAAAGAACCCCTGACATGAGCATAAATGTGATCATACAGGATCCTTTCAAATGCCTTGGATAGGTTGGACAGAATTGAGATCGGACGGTAATTGCTAATTTCAGAAGGACTGCCCTTTTTCAGGACCGATTTTCCAGGATTGTGGAAAAGTTGCCGAAGTAAGAATCAAGTTGAAAATATGCAGAAGAGGATCTACTCCACTGGAAAGTTTGTTTTTTGAGCGTTGCAGAGCTGTAGTGGCATCCGCAATCGTGATGGTCGGAGTGTGGATTAAAAGGGATGGATTAATGTCGTCGCAACACGAAGATAATGTAACATCGGATTCAATGAAAACCGAACTGAAATAGTCAGCAAAAGCGTTGACGATTGAGTTAGCATCAGAATATTCGACACCTTCGAACTGCAAAGAACCTGGTATTCTGGAATCACCAGGTATTTTGTTACTCTTCAACGGCTGACAAGCCTACACACTACCCAACTTACCATCTGATCTGATGCAGGACATCCAACGTTTCAAGAACACCTGACTAAATCAGGTGGCGAGTTCAGTTTAAGTTAAATTCAGCTCAGCTGAAGCTTTTATTGTAAAGACTTTTGCAATTAATTTACTTCAAAATTATATATGTATATATTAGATGTAACGAGCACAGAATAACAATAGACAAAATCGTGATGCAAGATAGGAAGCAAAAATAACATTAAATGACCAAGCATCAACTGTCAACTTAATAAAGTAATCGGACAACTAATTCGTATTTTGCGTGATCTCACAATGACAGAAAACTTGAAATCACTTGACAGCTACTCTGGTGTGTTGAATTACAGCTCAAACCTAGTCTATTTTAAAATTCTTGTTAAACTTATTAATTATTTTTGCTTGGAAAATTACAAAAATTAATTTTAAACGAAACTCAACACAGTCTTAATTAAATTTAGTACCTGGACGCGAATCATTTGGGTTTGAGTATACAATTGTGCTGCTGATTGGCAGGACTTATTGTCCATTTTCTACTTCCAAAATAACTTCCGCTTAGTCAGTGCGGCCTTTAAGCCGCACAAACTAGGCAATCTAGTATTTTAGTTAATTGCTGCTGATATTGTCACGAATAGGGAGAAACGGCAGTAGAAGGCATTACTAGGCAGTTTTAACAGTAAATGACAGTAACAGTAAATGACAGTAACAGTAACAGCAAAGCATTATTGGGCAGTCAGAGCCAGTATTAAGTAGGATCAACAGTAAGGTGCAGCATTCTTCTTCTTCTCAGCTGGAATACCGTTAGATTAAAGGTATAGAGCTAGAAGGAGACTACATTGAAATATAAATGAAAAAATTTAATAAAATATGCTTTTTCTTTCTTAACACAGGTATACTTTTCTAACCGCCCTCGTACATTTATCACACAACCAGACAAATATAGGAACTAATAAGCTTCTTTCCATGTAACTTCATGTAAAAGAGAATTTAATTAATTAATCCCGAAATAAATCCCGAAATATAATTTTTGACGTCTTGTACCCTATCAAAAACTCTTGCTTTTGGAGCAGCAGAGTGCGTTTAAATCAACTTACAATATTTTCTTTTGGGAAGCATCAATTCGATAGAACCGATTTTGTAGTTATAACATGTTAATTCATATGAATGCGAATTCAAATCTGAATTTTTATCACACGCATGATTCGTGAACCATGGAAAAGCGTCAATCGGAATACAAATTTTTACGATATAGTTTGTGTTTTCCTGTTTGAATTACTTCTTATTTATATGAATCTAACTTGACTAGCTATCAGTTTGTAAGTTCAAAGGTGAACCCAAAATTTGTGTTTAATATTTCGAAATATAAAAGACATTTTATATTTCAAATTTATAATTTCAACCCCTAGGATCCAAAATACAAACTGAAAATGCATGCAACTAAATCAAATTCAATATCCAAGATTGCTGTCTAAATCCATAATGGCAACGTACTACTATTTAGAGTGCACATTATAATATTATCTCAAAGTAATTTCCAATTGGAATTCGCTACCCAGATAGGGTAACACGTAATAGAAATCTTCTTGAGTGAAAGTGAAGAACACACACTGACTGTGTACTAAAGGATTAAAATACAATTAAAATGCATGTTTCGATATACTATGTACTTAATACTTATAAAATTAGATGTGTAGCTTAAAACACAGCATTAACCGTTATAATCTGCTTGCCCATATTCAATAATAAAATTAATTATAGTTAATATTTTTTTAATATATATTAAAGTTATTTGAACAATTTCATTTATAAGGTCCAATATACATTTTTAAAATTTTTTCTTTTCAGCTTTTTTTGCTTGAACATATTCTTGGTTTACGAGGACAAATTTTTAACTACGCTTGAAAGGAACATATCCTTGTTTACTCAAAGAGTAAACACATGCAAACCATTCTTTATGAATATTGGTCGCCATAATATCTCATAAATTAAATAAATAATATATTAATCCAATATTTCCTACAAATAAATTACCCAGACAACTTTCTAAAATTAGGAATAAATATAATGATAACGCACCTTAAAATGCATTTCAGATTTTACCAGGTAAAAGGATAATTTTCCTTGCAGACGCAGAAGTCTTTCGAGATTTAAAATTATATCTGGGACAATGCATTAAACTTTATTTGTCGATGCGATAATAATTTATTATGTAGTGGTGTAAACTCTTGATGGGGATATTTTAACTAAAGTATTGGTAGTTCTTTATGTGAATAAGACCAGGCGTAGGATATAAGATTAGGTAATAGAAAACCGCAGTTCAAATCCCTGCTGTAATCTAAAGCCTGAAATTGATCTGTTGGCTTCAGACAAGTTGATCGACTAGCAATGTATATAGTGTTTGACAATTCCAATAAGAAATTAACTAATGTAATATTGCCTGAATACATTCGTTAGGGAAATTCAAATTCACACATGTAGCATTTATATTTAATGAATAGCCCAATGTTACCTTACAGGCTTTAAAAAGAAAAGTTGGTAGTGGCTTTTAATAATTTAAAAAAATACGAAGATAAATGTCATATCAGGTGGAGCTCATTAGGATTAAATGAGTTAATATTTTGAATCACCATTTATTATATTTTCACCTAATTAATTAATTTTAATATTTAAATGAGGTTCTTCGTAAAATTTTAATTAAAACTTACATACATTTTGAAAGTTTATATCACACTTCTTTATTGCGATGTTGTTTGTTTAAAATTTTCTTGTTTTAATTAAAAAATTTCCAAAAACATTTGTAAGCGTTAAAATTTACATTTTAGTCAAATAATAATTTAAAAAAAAAGCGAGCAAATAAAATTAAAAATACCTAAAATAATAATTCACACATATACCACCTACGTTAACGTAGTAACTCTCGCTTTTAATTTAACGTAAAATCGACCTTTTGTTAAGTTTTATGACGTAAACAGAAAAAGCATATAATCTTTTTGAAAATCACAATTAATAACTTAATTGTAAGCTACTGAAATTAAGTTGCAACATTTGAGGACGTTTAATGTTTGTTTTCCATATCACAAAGTATATTTAAATTTTATTTATTTAACATTTTTGAGCGAATAACGTATGTATGTGCAAAATTCTTGCTACACTTTTAGCTAGCTAATAATGAAATTATTTTATCTTTGTGTTTTATTAATTTTCAAATTTGTATACTGCTGCGGTATGCATTGATTTAGTTTGATGTAAAAATTGGTTCCATAATAATATTACATCATTATATCATTGGAACCGGATAGTTATAATATTTTCGAACTTTCGTTCAAAATTTTTAAGTTATTCTTTTGTGTCACGTTTTATGTACGCTGACTTCACTTGCAGATGAATTTCCTTTAAATTGTACTGCAACTGAAGCCACTCGGAATATAATAGTTACAGATTTTATACAACTAGTTGTAACAGCTTGACGTGTACTTTTCAGTCCCCACACATTGCAAGTTGTAGTTTTTTCAATTTTGAAAGCTTTCATTTCAAAAATTGTGCTTGAAAGTCAATAAATTATAAGTGGCATTCAATTCACCTCCAGGCCGCCTCTTATAGGTAGATACTAACTTTTTATATTTTTAAATTACTGTTATGTGTATAATATTTCGGAAAACCGCATGCCTGCTCGTCCATAAAAATTGTTTACCATTAAAATATGCTTTAACGGTTTATGTTGATTTTCTACATGTTTGAGTTTTCATATATCGCATTTTACTTGTATACTATGCAAACTGCATTTTTTGATATTATATAAAATAATATTATATTGCCAATCGTCTGTTCTTGGTTTTAATTATTTCCACTCTCTTCTACCCTTGGATTTCCGCGGTAGGGCTTAATTAAAAATATATTTTTTGAAGTCTGAATGTGAAGTAAATAACGTATCCTCTGCAAAATTAACATAAAATAGAAAAACTAGTATTATGTACAGCAACGCCGGAAGAACAAAAAATGAAACTAACTCCATTAAAACCTATACCGAGAGATATACATTAGATGGTTTTTCAATTATGTGCATTATACATGTACATGTTGATTTTCTACATGTCTGAGTTTTCATATCTCTGTTTATTGCATGTTATGCAGACTACATTTTGTGCTACCTGTACTTCTAAATGTAAAATTTTGAATTATGTAAAGAACGCCGAATAGTATGCAGAATGCACTCAATAACGGAGGTATGCACTTCCGTTTATTATAATAGGAAGAAAATGTTCAAAGTGTAGTATGCATATTTTTAATAAGTACATTAGGTATATTATACATAATTATTTTAATTGTTCAATTATGAATATTTTCCTACTAGCGTAGGATTGAAAATTCTCATTAATATGGTATTCTGAAAGCATTGTCTAATTTTAATTAGAATGTTTAACAATTTTCAATTTTCCATGTAACTTTTAAAAATGTACTAAAACTAAAATCAACTATTACTCCGATATTAAACACAAGCTAGAGTCGAATTACCACGCTTTAGAATTTCATATCACTTAACTCAAACTGTTATATTGTCGCTTCCTCATCGCATATGCTAGTTCGGCAATAATGGTGCACGTCCGTTAAAGTCATTGTGCTGTTAATATTATTTAGCAACATAGTAATGAGCGGTCGATTGTGACAATGGCATTCATATTCACATCACAAGGTGGATAAGTGTTTGCACAATGTTGCTGTTAAATTTGCATGCAAACTAACGTACAGGATTTGAATCAACTATATTCCTGAGATATTAACGGACCGTTAACAACGTAATACTGTCCATGAAGTAAGAAAAAAAGTGTATACTATCGCAATCCAAGTCGTAATCCAATTTTTAGAAAGCGCTATCAATGAAACAAGACGGATGGATGTAATTTATTGTTGATGACGAATTTTTGTCATCCGAAAATAACGGCTATTGAAGACGTCATTATGTTCTATATTTCACAAACACATGGCGTTGTATATTTTTGCCATATTTGCGCGTATATGGATGCTTTTTGATGCACAGGTGAAGTAACAACTGTTCACACTACTTACACTAAGGAGAAATGTTCGGTTGGAAATAAAAAATAATTTTGAAATAACAAATCATGAATGTGTTGGTTATAACTGCTGGAATTGAAAATTGTGCAAAATAAACTGACATTAAACCCGATTTTTTTAGCCTAATGGGCTACACCTGATAAGTTAAGCCCAAAGCTCTATAACACACAGTGGGCCAAGTACGCACACAAATATCAATTATACGTAAATCACATTTGCGTTTAAGTAAAAATTGTCGATACACCAAAAAATAATCCTTCAGATAATGATTTTTATTTTCAAGTGGTTATTTCAAACCAAAATGATGGATAACATTTAAAAAATACAAATACGCATTTTGTGAGCAAACGTGGATTTACATTGTAAAGATGTAAAAAAAATAACGATTTTATAATTTATGCTTTGCTTTACGTACTTTTCTTGAGTTTATTACAAGTCTACCTTTGATGATATCAAAGGTACAGATGTTTTTTTAGTTTTTACTTAATACAGCGATATTATACTTACAGTGTGTTTTATTTGTGAAGATTTTTTAGTTCGCTTTAGAAAATAAATTAATAACAAAAGTTTTAATTTCGCGATATGAAAATGTAATAGGAGTATATTTTATTTGTATGTATCTTCCTTATTTTCGGGAAGGATCATGTGACCAAGCACCTGTTGCACCTGACTACTTGAAGCACTGAGTATTTCTGCATTTGTGGTTTATTTTAAATACTAATATGGTTATTGTATTAGCAAGTAGCAATTTCCATCCAAACCACGAAGCAATCGATTAATTTTGTATATTTAAGAGTGGCAGAGTTTTGACAACAATTTGGTTGGATTGTTATGCATTTTGGTAAATTTCTCCAGAGGTTTAAAAAAATACTTAAAAGTATTGTATTAAGTTTTAAAATTGTGTGCTTTACGATGGTAAATAAAGTGAAAATTTATAAATAACGTAAAGTGCCTACGTATAACGACGTCTGCACGTAATTTAATTAAATTTTATGTACGTAGCGTGGAAAATGTATTCGTATCTACACGAGAATTTTCAGGACTCTATATCGAACTGTGGTAACTATAACCTAAAGTCCATTAGTGCTTAACAGAGGAAATGTCGTTTAATGTTCCATCCGTAGGGTTTGTTGAGTACGGTGTCAAAATCTGCTCACATTTACCTCTTAATTTGCGGTAACAGTATCCGCCTTACGGTCATTCTCTTCATTATGGCATTAATCAACACGAGAACAACGAATCTTCACAAAAAGATTTATAATTACATTTGTTTTATCGTAGGTGTCTTCTGTACAACAAATTTAATTTGATACTTAATGTTACGATTATGAAGTTAATTAGCATTAAATGAACATGAACGAAGTAATAACAGTTAAATACAAAATTACAATTATAAAACAAAGCATGAACACATAATTGTCCATTTCAAACATGGGTAGACTCCAGAGGTTAACGAAATGATAAAATGACAATAGAAAATAAGCAATATTAATTTTACTGTACAAATAAAAAGAACATTTAACAGTTGCAAAAAATGCATATTCATTGCTTTTAAGTTCGTTTTAGTAATATTTAAAATACAGGGTGGGCAACGTGAGGGTTTTCGACTACGCGGAAAAGTAATGCGGTTTGATAATAAATGTATTACGACACTCGTTAACCGCTCGTGCCGCAAAAATATTTTATCTGTTTGTCGAATAATATGCTATTACGTAATTTTGATCAGCTAGTGGTGTACCTCACAAAAATATTTTCTAAAACTCCCCCCCCCCCCCCGTTCTTCTCCACCTTTTCATAGTTTACATACTGAACTGGTAATATTTTTTAGCAGCAGAAGTTTAGATGCCATACCAACCACAGTTTTAACAAATTATCTTAAGCAATTATTACGTTTATAATTAACGTACTGAAAGTTTAATTGGTCGATGTCAAGTTACACATTATGCTATATAATGTTGCAATTTGGTAGAGCAGCTGTTCATAACTCTCATTTATCACTGATATCCCAATTGTCAGCAAGTGAACAGGTCAGACTAAAACTGGGATCGATACGTAGTAAAATTTTAATCTGCAATAATTACACTTTTTGCATAATATGTATCTTAGATACCTATCTCTGTATTGTACTGTATTTTTCCAGCATCCAAAAATTTCTAAACGGATTAGTCGTAAAAACCACAATTTCTCAAAATACTTCCCGGCTGACTAAACTCAAAAATAATTTTATTCGAAAATAAGAACGTAAAAATCAAACTTGATAAGGTTGGCATTAGTTAGCATCAGGCTACCAACTGGCGGGAATATCAAAATATAACAAACTTAATTTAAAAATAAACAAAATAAAATATAAAATTTACGCAACCCTCCCCCTCTGAACATAAAAATTTCAGTATATTTTAAATACAATAAAAGCTTTTTTTATTATAAAAAGAATTTATTTTTTGTACAAATTTTACGCTCGGCTACGCTACGCGTACAATATAATGCTGTTTCCGAAAATTTGTCTGAAAAGTGCAATACTTAGGCTCAGTGTAATTAATGCAGAATATTCAGGTAGAAAATTGAAAACCTGTTTTCGTACATTTTAGCAAAAGTGCCGGCTCTCATGAAAATGAGCACTTTCTCGGCACCTGCCCTGCGGTTATAAATGTGTAAATCCTAATTTGCTACCACCAATAATAAAACTAAAAGGGTCGTAAAACGATATAATTTCGTTAGAACAAAATTCGTTAGAAAATAGTACGAACGTACTTTTATTTAAAAAAAAATGAAGCTAAAGCTGGATTAATCGCAAAACTTAACAACTTTAAAGTTTCAGTTCAAAAAATAAGATAAACCATCGACACTTGAAGAATAAGAAACTTGACTGGAGTTCGGTGGATTCATACATTTCGTTTAAAATAGCATTGAATTGCTAGAGCTACGCCATCTTTAGTTAGAGTTTTGATTCCAAAAAGCATAAGAATTTCATTAAACTTGAGCAAAGTTTTCGTCTTGGTGCTTGAAGTGCTCCTGTCTGTTTTACTTGAAAGATTGAACTAGCTAATCTCCTACAGTATGTTTGCGATTTTAACCGAATTAGAATTATTCGACACAAGTTGAATAAAGTTTTTGATGGATTATTCCTTCCTGTTCCATATAACTAGAAGTACATGATATATGGAAATATCAAACCTATCAAAGATTAACTTTTTCCTCTAGAAAATGCAGATTGAGTTTGAGACTTATTTCAAAATCTTCGGAGCAGGTTGCGCAAACGCCATTTTAAAAAATGTAAAATGGAGGGGATTTGCATTAAATGAACGTAAAAAAAAGAAAACAATCTCAAAATTCTGATATTACATCCCTAGATACAAGAAACAAGATAAAAATTCAAAAATAATACTTGGGTAAGTTTTTGTAGGCTTTTGAAATTGACTGCACTGCAGCCATGTGTGACTTTTCAAAATTAAATTTGAAAAGACATTTTTAAATTTTACCGCGTGGTTGCACCCGTGAGGCTGCGTAATTAAAAATAAATTTCAAGTAAATTATGTGGCGTTTAGTATGTACGTAAAATGTAATATGAAACAAGTTCTAAACGAAACTTTAAAATAATAGAATTTTAACTGTAAAGTAAAATTTTCAAATAAAATCTTTATGTTCGCAATTACAAGTAAAATGACGGAAAGTAATTTGTATTAGTAATTTATTTACATTTCATTCTCTTAAATGTTAACTGGATAGTTAGACAAACTTATTGGACTTTCTTCGTTCGTTTCTTTTTCAGTAACACGCTAGAATAATTGATTATCTTTACCGTAAGGATTGGTAGCTCATAGCTGGTATGTTGGTACTCGAAATGCTTATAATATGTTTATCAAAACCCAATAAGCGTTCCACTGGTTTAAGAAACCGGTAGAAACTCTTTGTGCTGAGCACTTTTTCCAAGTAGGGTATAGCGAATCTTCCTTCCTTCTTCTTCTCAATGTCCAGCTGCATGCCCTTTCTGGTATAGCAGCTCTTCCAATTCGAAAATCACACTTCATCCTGTCACCTTTTGCCCATCTTTATGCCCTTGGGGGTTTTTATTTCTCCTTGGTTTCACTTTTTCCTCAAAATGGACCAGGTTAGACCCGGTGCTTTGCAATTATTTTTGAATAATTCTCTTTGATGATTCATGGAACGGGGGTTGCTACACTCTATTAACCCCCTGTATCCTCCATTACTTCTACAGATTTGCTGTCCAGATTTAAAGCACCTGATCACTCTCACGACTCTGAACCTGCTGGTCAAGCCCACTTTCAATCTTCTCTCTATCAGAAGCCTTTTATCGGAGTTGACATTAATTACCCCCGTCTGTAGGCCACCGTACGCAGCCCTGAGGTACAGAAGAGTTAATTGGTCATCTTTTAAGTTTTAAAGCCGATCAGTATTTCTCTGATTTTGAGCTCAGCTTCGAATTTTGAGATGTTAGAAAAAGAATGCAGTTTAAATTGTTGCTAACCCGGGGGGAGGGGGGGGCACATGGAATACCTTCAGCCCGAGCTGATATAATCTATGTATTTCGATCGAATTTTTGGTTTGGCGACCACAAATTATTCGCAACTAAGATTTAAGTCTGGTGGATTAGAACTTTGGACTGGGAAGTATAAACTACTACTTCGAATATATCGGGCTGATAACAAGCCTTCCAGAATAGCTCTTCTCTAGTTTGTAACAGTAGGTAACAGTTTACCTAGCCCCCCCCCCCCCCCCCCCGATTTACACCCTACTTTTTAGTGTTGAAACGAAGAAGTAGAATTTGTACTGAAATTTGCTTTCAGAAAACCTTTGTCGTTCAATTGCAAAACTTACAGATTCACATTTTCCTCGAAGCAATTGTTTTACTTTATTGCCGTCGACGGGCGGCACTAAAGTATATTTGTGTTAACCGCTGGCCGTTTACCGGCAGTAAAAGTAAGTTATTGTCGATTAATTAGAAATTTTAAACAAACTGTGATAATTATTTCAAAAGGTACAGCGAAAATTAAATTATATTTATATTCTGGAGACGACAAATCTCTAGTCGAATAAAAGCGTTGTGTAAATTAATAATGTAATAGTTTCCTCGCATTGAATTGTAGTCGATTTCTATTTTTATTGTATCTTCTATTCGTTATTAAATTTAATAATAAAATATTAATGCATTTGTTCGATATTTTGCTATAAAAGTTTATTTATGGTTGGCTAAGACAAATATTGAATATTCGGAACATTAACAATATTGCGAATTAAACTAACAATGCCTAATTTTATTACTACGTACCAATTTATTTCTTAAAATTACCAGGTATCAGTACAAAATTTTTACAAAATAAATAAAATTAAATAACGTAAAACTACAAAAACTTAAACAATTATTAAATTTGAACGTAAATTCTTCTTGCTAAAAAAAATTTGCATAAATAAGAATGATTTCAAAATTTCAAAGTTAGCTTACCGTTAATTGTACGTGATAGCATAACCATAAATGGAGTGGCTAAGATAACAGCACATCCACAAACTAGGGCTAAAGCGTTACCGTAATACATTTTTGATGGTATTTGTTTGTATCTGCAAAGGTAAATTTTGAAAAATTTACGTTATCGTAGAAATAAATACGTACAGAGTTTCTATTACAGCTATGGCAATTCCATTTGTAATTTTATCGGTCAATGTCATAAAACCATAAACCAGAGCACTATCTTCTACTTTGGTTCCTATAACATCAGCTACAGCGCCCAAATTGATAACTTGCAGTATACAACTAGCAATTCCGAATAAAACTGCTACTATGTATATTTCTGCCTTGATAAAGCTGGGAATCTCCGATCTTGTGAAAATCCAAATGCAACAAGCAAGTCCCGTGCCAGCACCAATGGTATACAACATCTAAAAATAAATACCATGAGATTTGGTCTCTTCACTGAAGTGTTTTCAACTTACCACTCGTCCACACCTAAAAATTAGTTTGTCTATAAATAAAGAAACCACAAGACTGCCCATGTAACCACACAAAGGTATGATAGCAAGATTTTTTCCATGCATTTCTAAAGTGTTATTCAAATATAAAGGCATAATCACTTGTCCAATATTAGCAAAAACCATGGTCGACATGTATACAACTGCAGCCTAAATCCAAAATGTTTACATTTTTTGACCAACGTATAAGAGAAAAACTTACTTTGTAATATATCAAATCGGTTAATATTTTGCGTACACATCCTCTGCTGTCAACGCGAACAGCGTTTGGAACAGATCTATCCTTTTCTTTAACCAATATATAAAAAAGCAAAGATGCGCTCACACCAACCACGCATCCTATCATCATAATGTTGCAAAAATTGTCGCTTACGTTTTGAACTGTATACTTTTTATTTCCCTGGAGAATATACCATGCCACGCCATAGACAAATATATTGGATAAAACGGTAGCGCAGAATCTAAAAAATATTTTTTTAATTATATTAAGAAATCTTTAAAATCTTCAGTTACCTAGTTGACGTTAACTTCAATCTTCCACTTTCCGTAGAGGATAATTCCGGAATCAGTGCTAAATGGGAGTTTTGTACAGCGGCCCATCCAAATTGAAATACTACGTAACATATCGCATAGCAGGTAAAGCTTAAATTTAAATTCAGGAAAGAGATTGGAAAAGTTGCAACTACCAGAATTGTTCCTAAAAAAATAATAATAATAATTTGTGTCGTGCAATCGAGGTTTTACTTTTGACCTTACCGAAGAAATGCCATATTTTTCGTTTACCGTACTTAAATATGCCGACATTATGGCTTCTATCGGAAAGGTAACCAATGAGTGGATTACAAGCAGCATCTGCAACCTGTTCAAAAATTGGAAAAATTCAAAATTTTACTAAGAAACTATACTCACTTGGCCAATAAGCATCAGCAATCCACATTGGTATTTCTTAAGTTGTAGAACTGTGTCCATGTACAATAAAAGATAGCTAAGTGCTAACGACGAAGCTATATCGTTGAAAACGTGTCCAAATCCATAACCAATTCTTGTACGCAGAGAAACTGGCGTGAGTACCTCGTGATGCCTTAATGGTAAATCTTCGGGCAAAATGGATGGTTGTGCATTTAAAACCATGTTTATAGAAATTCTAGACGGTCAAACCAAAATAAAATTTCTAGTTTCGTCACTGGGTTTTGAGAATTTTCACTATAGTGTTCATCACTAAACTTGGCAATATATATTAACCATAATTGAAAATACCAACTTTGCGGCGCCTAGTATGTAAAAATCAAATTTTAAAAAATATTTAAAAATTAAATAAACGGCTTACCACAAACTGCAAATTATAAAGCGACCTTCTAGTTCGAAACTTTTTGCGAGCATAAGGTTATTGATTATAATGTCAGCAATTGCTAATAGATATTGGTTTTAAGAAAATTTGTTATCAAAATTTGATTATTTTAACAATACACAATTGAGCCAATAGATAACGCCAGTTATTAAGAAAATAATGAAGAAGGAGATTAACCAATAGCGGTGTTATTTGGTGTTATCTTATCACGTTTTGCATTCATACCATTAAGCTTAATGGTAAAGTTGGTGTGATAAGTGATAATTACATAATGTAATTATTCGTGTTTGAAATTAGAAATAGTTTAACATTTTGCACATATGAACTTGGCGGTTGTAAATTTACACTAGCGTTACACTTGACGTTAGCTCTAACTTGTCCAATTCGATAAGATTCTTTAGCTTGAAAAGTTTATAGCCATTATATGAATGATATTTGAATACTTGTGGAAGACTTTGAAAGCATCTGCAATGCAAAATATCGGTTTCATATAAATGTCGAACAAAAAAATTAATTAAAACTTTGATTTCAAATCGAAAAATTATGTTATCCAATGTGGATTAAACCAATATATTTTAAAAATCATAAATTCAAATTTATTAAAAATCCAACCAAAAGTAACGCATGTTTGTAATAAAAGCAAAAGGGATTGCGGAATTTTAAATTAAATGTTTGTTATTTTTTAACACTTAATTGAATTTTCTCAAAATGAGCCGAAATCTAATATTTTATTAACCAGTGGCGTAGCCAAGGAGACATTTCAGTATGGCGTTACCCCTTCCAGATACTCCAATTAAAACATTTATATTAAATTATAATGGGGGGGGGGATAATGAAATTTCTATTAAGTACTCCACAATTTTAATAAGTTTGATATTTTCATGAATACAAATCAAACCAGAGTCATAATTCTATAGTTCAATTTAAATTTCAAAAGTTAGCATTCTTCCAGCGACTTGGAAAAACTTCGATCGGAACCTGATCTGACAAGTGGAATGCGCTTCGTTTAAACGTATTACCCTGCCCAGGTAGGTGTTATCGTGGCCAATACGTTCAGCATATTGACGGTTACACTGTTTGAAGCTCGTTATATCACCTTCAATAGAAAAGTAGAAGTGATTAACTGGAACATAAATTACAAACCGTATCCGTAATGTATGTTGCGGATTTATCTATTAATAATGAGCATGTAAGTAATGAGTTGAGTTCTGTTATGTTGAAAAGGTTCATCAATATTCACGCAGACTTAATTTAAAAAAAGAACACACTGAAAGTTATTGTTCTTCTTAGCTATCGTAGTATAGCATCATACTGCAAATGGGTTGTGTATTGCCAAATTATACGGAGTGTAGCAATTTTATTATTTTAAAATAAATGAATCGATAATTTATTTAGGGTAAGTCCCGGGACTTGCAAAAATGTTTGTTATTCATTCAGATTACATGCAGAAGAGAAGTATACTAAATTTGGATACTGATATGAGCGCAATGCTGGCGAATTACAATATAGTACCCCAATCAATACTTATATCGTTAATTAGCTATCTGTCATTATTGGCCAATTAGTTACAATCACCTAACTAACCTGCCACATTCTAGAGTTATATTTATTAAGTTCATCGGGCACCTTGTATTTAGGTAAAATTCATTGGTAATATTATGTTCAGTTAAAATTTTAAAAGAAGTTTAAATTTAGAATACAAATATAATTTGGGTGGGGCTAAGTTACAAATGGCTAACAATAATGTGAAGATTAAGGAATGAGCCCCCCCCCCCCTCTTAGTTCTGCGTATGCCAATAGTTGCCCTACATATCATAATGTAAAAACAGGTAAAAATTGGGCTGAAATTTGATGTTTAATTCGTAATATGTAATATTACATATGTACATTACATAATTATTTGTTATTCCAATAGCAAAGCAATAAAATAGTCAAAATAGTGTATGCTCTATATAATATCAAATTAAACAAATTTTGATATTGCAAACCAACCACCGAAAGCAATATTATTTGTATAAATTTATTGAATATTCATGTGACATTTAAATAAAATATTACAAATTTATTCATTTCAAATTCATTTTATGTTAACTTATTTTTATGCACTGCATTTTCAATTTAAAATTTAAATTTTTCGTAAATTTAATTTAAATTTAGTAAGTTTCAGAATTACAAAATAAATTAATTTAATAAAAAATTATCTTCAGGATTGGTTATTTCACAACTCCTAAGGATGCAACATATTGATTACATTTGATGTTCAGTACGAACTAAACTCGTTCATTTGTTCAAAATTATACGTTACATTATATTGTACAAATTAATAGAAATAAATCGAATTACATAGTATTTACGATGCTCAGAACTAATTGAGTCATTTGGGTTTATAGCTTTTATTTTCAGATCTGAGCGTTAAAATAATTTCTCAAATTCCTGAAATATCTCTAAATACAAACACACAAAAAATAATTTACTTACTCATTTAAGTTTCACGTAATTCAAAAGTTAGACTTTGGGAATCCCCGAATTTTAGTTTTGCAATTACATGATATTCAAATTACTACTTAAAACTTAAATCAGAATCTGCTATCGTATTTACATAATATTGTAGTAGGTGGCTATTATTTCAATTCTCGTTTCATTCTAGAAATAAATTACATATTATAATAGATACTAATTACGGTCGTTATTCTATTCAAAATAATTAAATAAATTTATATTGTGCTTTTCTTTGCGAGTACTTGTAAAATGTGTTCTTTCTGGGCTAGTGACACAAATAGCTATTAAAAAGTTAACAGACTGCCCTTTGGTACTTTATTAAACTTTTTCGTTATCAATTTTAATCTAAATTGCATTTTAAATTTAAAGCCGAATATTTTCAAAACGAAATTATGAATTTTTAAATTATTGCTTTTACGTTAAATTATACTACTTTGCGTTGTGCTTTTTAAAAAAATCAAAAAATATCACGCCCTCGTTTGTTAAAGTCAATACAAAAAATTTTTTTAATGCGAAAGAAAATTTTTGTTTGAGATAAAATCAATTTCCTACCAAACAATAGAACAAAGACAGTTTTTTTAATCATTGCGATACAACAATAATTATTGTTAGTAGATCGACCTCACGGAATTTCTAATTAAATGTGGTGTTCAGTTAATGAGAAATTGAACCGTTGTTAATTAAGACTCACCAAGAAATGATCCTTAATAACAGAACCAGGATAATTATATATATCGAATTTAAAGAAGTAAATTGTTACATTTGGGTTACAAAAAATTACAGCTTAGAAAGGTAATAATTCAAGTCACCTGAATTCCTTCTTTAAATTGTTAAATCTCAAGAGAAAAGAATAATGTGACAGTAACCTGTGAACTAAAACCATTCTTGTTTCCGGAAAAAGCGTCAAGAACTGAAACTTTAATTTCCTATGACTAAGCAAATTCGTTTTTAGATTAAAGTTGAATATTAAAAATTTTGGCAAGTTTCATTTTTAAAATTGGAAGTTGGGTTATATGAAAATATGTTTCAGAATTTTATTATAAAATTTTTAAATTTTGGTTTATATACCTACTAAATTTATTGCATTTTATATAAAATTTTGTTAAAAAAACTTTACTTTAACTTTTATTGAAACCTACAATATTCTGAATCTTTCTTATATTGCAACGTTTCAATAGTTACACGGATGAAACTCGTTTCGAAAATATTGATTTAGATTGAAAGGCATTAGGTTTTTGTGAATCCAAAAGGTAAAAGTGTTGTAGGAAAAACTTTCATTTGTCGGTATTACTTTAATATCAGTAACTTGTGCAATTTTTTAACTTGGTAGTTTCCGTCGTATGAAATGTATTTGGAAGCAAGCACACGAAATTCCAAATATTTAATACAGGAAGACGAATGGGTATTACAATTTCCAATGTAGGTATCTATTATTTTTGCTCTATAAATTGTGCTCAATTTGGAACATGGATTAATTATATAATGATGTTTACATTATCTGTAATCTACATAGTATATGTATAGTACATACAATACCATGTAACTTAGTTTACTGTATTACATCGCTGTGTTTGAAAGTCTATTTACCTCAAGTTCGTTTTTCATTTTTTCGACAAGGAAACGTTTGGTGCATGATCTACAAAGAAATTTATAGACAACTGAACATTCAAGTTCGTAATGTCTTTTTACAAAAAATTGTTGTAGGCAAGACAGCCAATTTAAAAATGTTTTATTGCAATAATTGTGGTAGTTTAGCTAGGTACCACTCAAAAAGTACGATCTGAAAAGATGGGATCTCTGAAATCCATGTACTTCTTAAAAAAATTCCAGAAGCCCTCCAAACTGGAAAATTACAGATTTAAAAAAACGGGATCTTAGAGCTTTCCTACTCTTTAAAAATATTTATATTTATATTTGAAAAACACGGATTTAGAAAGACGAGATCTTTGTTTTTAACTTAGATTTTTAAATGTTGTTAGCAGTTGACCGGCTAGAAGTCAACTGTGGCCGGCTCCACCCGTTAAAAAACGCTTCTGTTTAATTTAATCTTCTATCAATTCTACAGTAATTTTAGGGGTATCTATAAAAATCTGTGGGGGCAGTTAACTTAAAACGCATAACAATAAAATTTCTTAAATTGTGCGGCCTGAAGGCCGCACTGTTCCATAATCTTCCAATTTTATTGGGTTGGTATCCTAAAAAGAAGTAATGGAGGCTACTAAGCATCAATAAAATGCAGATACCGTTATAACTAGTGTGGGTTTTCAGAAGATGTTGCTGTTTGGGGATGCATGTGGGTTAAGTAATCTCATCTTGCAATGTAGTTATAATAGACGTAATTGTTTTTTTCCATCAAAATAAATTTAAAATTTCAAAAAGAAGAAATTCAAGAAAATCAAGACAAAATACATCAAATTGTAAGCATGGGACTTGTTTTCTTTTGATGTATTCGTCTTCTGGACTAATACAGTTGGAAATTATCTTCTTGTTAGCCTTCTTTTTCGCTGTGGTGTGGATTTTTTGTCTCTTCACTTTTTATTTAATCTGGAGTTGTTTATTTTTATCACGATGTACGATAGCTAATGCTTAAACGTCGAAGCCAGTTTTCTTCATTTTTGCTTTCGTAGTCCAGGGACGGACTTTGTTGGAGGGAAAGAGGGGGGTAAGCCTTCCCCCAATATTTGCAAAAAAATCACCCATGAGTTCAGCCGAAAATTTTCAATTCGGGCCGTCCTAGGCGAGGTCGCTAGAGGTTCATCATCTTCATTAATTGCCGTATTCCAGCTATCTTCCTTTAAAGATGTTGTTTTGTAAAGAACTCTCTTGATTTAGCGGTACTCTGAAATAAATAATAGATGAAACGTTCATTATATTAAATTCATCATAATGATGAAAAATTCATAGTATTGATGAAAAAATATTTATTGTGATGAGTTTTGTGCATCGGCGGAAAAGTTATGAATTTTTCATCAATATGATGAATCCTTTTTTTCAGTGTAGTTTAATTATGCAAAAGTTGTATTGCACTTTGAGAGAGTGAAAGGTTTACATGTAATAAAAAGTTTACAAACCAGGGGTCTGAGGGGGCTGGGTGAAATAGCAAAATAATATTTAGGAAATAAGATACACAATTAACTTAAATAAAACAAACATGACAATATTGAAATAATAAGTACAAAATTGCCTGCTGATAAAGGCTACCTAGGATGGAAGGAGATCATTAGCTTAAACCATGGGCGTATATGGGGGGGGGGGGGATCAGCCTAAGCAACGACGCAAATATTAGCCAAATGCTCATTTTTCATGATAGGGATTCTAATATGTTTATGTAATTTTTAATATTCATTTGATTGATTTTATTGGGGTTTACAGCTCCAGTGGCGTATTTAGAGGGGGAAAAGGGGAAATTAAAAAAAGGATGACTCGGATTATATCCCTGGAGCCCTCAGTGATAAAATTAATATTTATTTAATTATTTACCGTTATCAGGATTCGCCAATTACAATAGGATTAATAATAATTTCTATATTTTAAACGTCATATCAGTGAATTTGTCAGTATTATCTCTTTACAACTGACAAAAAGCAAAAACTAGTTTACATTTGTAAAGTATAGTGTCGTGTCCGTGGCTTAAACAGATAATGAATCATAATTAATCGAAAATAAATTGAAGAGAAGCTGAAGCTTTGGAGAATTCTTACAGAGCGCAGTTCTGCAATATTTAGCTACGATCTTTAGTGCTAAATAATAATCACAGTTTTAACATCAGAACATTTTGAGAATCAGACATAGCACATCTAACAGCTCCAGCAGGGCCGTATTTAGCCTACATTTTCGGGGGAGAGGTTAATGTTAAAATTTAATGTTTTGTTTTAGTTTAGAAGATGTTTTTTTGTTTTTTTTTCTGATTTCTTTACGATTGCAGTCGGACTTCCTAAACTTTACTAATTGATAAATAATTTCGGGGGGAGGGTTCTACCCCCCTTAAATACGACCTTGAGTTCCAGTTTGTACTTAAACATTTATGTATTGAATTATTTTACATTTATGTATTGAATTATTTTCGGAAGTCATAATAATATACTTTTATTAAATTTTTTTACTAAAATGTATAAAAATTATCACAATAGTGAAGTTGAGATAAGAGCAAATAATATACTTGTTCAAGATTTAAACTACTGGCCATCATTATGTATATAACCTCCTCGTGCATCTTAAAATTATTCAAAATATTCCAATATTTTTAGTTTTCAGCACATTCCATCTTGCATTAAATATATAAAATAAAATGTGATACCTTTTTATCCAATATCGTCACAAATTTTCTTATCACACTAATAATATTCTGTGAAGAATTGTAACTTATTTTCCATTTTATTTTAAATTTAATTTTCTGCACTTTAACAAAACAAGGCCGTCCGGCATTATCTTTCTCGACGACCTCTTATACATTTCCCTCCAAAAACCTCGATACTGCGCATTTTTAAACAAAATTAAATTAAATTAAAACCAAAGCCACTTTTACATTTGAAATATGTACGGAATGCATTCCCCTTTGGTATTCATTTTTCTTTTATATTTTTATCAACCTGAAAGACAATGTAACCATCTAAATAGATTAAATTTAACGAGATTTGAACAATAAGTCTTAAGATTATTCTTCTAAAATACTGTTCTGATGAAGTTACTTACTTAATATAAAATGAAAAATATTTTCTGCTTTTATTAAAAAATTATATTATTCTGTTTGCTTATGATTTATTTAAAATTCTCTCATTCACAATGTAACACAAATAAGGTACAAAATAATATTGTAATATTTTGAATTGCTAGGCAGTTTCAATTATGCAATAGCACTTTTCTGTCACAATTTAGGTACTTTAGCTTCAGATATTTTTTTATTATTTATATGTTGGAATAATACAGGTATAACGAGAGTTAGATTATAAATTTTTTATTAATCTTTTTTGAATTTAAAAGGAGAACACAGTTATTTCAAAATTAGGTTTTGCATTTTACCCGAATAATTATTTCCAAGATTTTATAATTTTAATCAAAGACATTAATTAAACTCAAGTGTGCGTTTGTCTGATGGTGGTTTACATAGTCGTTTGTATATCTCTAAGTAATTTTAATAGCCAGTCAGGTACATTCATATTATACAGTCAGGAACATGTAGGTTCAAAACCTACAACCGGCTGTAGGGTGAGTGTAATTACCATCACACTTGTTAAAAAATAAAATGTCGGTGAGAATTAAAAAAACAAGCTTTATATTTTGCAATTAAATTTTCTGTTTTTGTTTTTATTAAAATCTTTCTCTCTAAATATAATGATAACAGGATCGCATTACTGATTTCATCTGACAGTACTTGATTAAAATATAACTGTTTGTATAGTATTTGAATATTTCAGGGAACTGAGTAAAAGAAATTTTTTAGAAACGTTTTCATTTTATTTAAGCCATGGCTCAGCATTTTGTTCCAATAAGCTTTTAAGTGCGTTTTAGCTTTCATATAAAAATTTGAATGTGTAAATTAGTTTTTCATAAAGTAACCACACTTAACAATGACCTTAGTACTTAGCGGAGACGCGTGTCATGGCAATATTTTACACAATTTTAAAATTTATGATGCTCGCCTAAAATTTATATTCACCGTGCATATAATTTATCATTGTCATTTTAATGGACCAATAGGGAAAAATTATTCAATAAATAATTACCTGTTTTTATATTTATTGTTTATTAAATACCGATAAATAGATACCGCAGTATGTGTTTTATGATAATTACATATTGGAAATGATATGTTAATAGGCATGGTATGTTGGAATGACAGGTAACTTCCAAATTAATTATAATGTTAGTGAACACCTAGAAAATTTCTGGACTACCAATCAAAAGCGAGGTCCAAATAGACAACTTAACCTTAAAATTTCCACAACAGTCAAGGTTGTTCGCTTCATCCTGTCTGTGCAGTGTCAAGAGATAATTGAAATAAATTGATAAAATGATTAATGTTAGCTTACTTTTAGAGCTAATACAGTAGTAACGTATATTTTTTAAATGTAAAATGTTTTTTAAAAAATGTATCTATTCAATTAGTTGATAATATAATTTTGACGAGTTGCAGTCGTCTCTGCGCTCTAAGAACGCCAAGCTATGGCGTATGTGAATTTACTTTAGCAGTTTATTATAATTGAGGGAGATTAACTTGTTCGTATTGAAATAATATAAATTATGTAAAAATAAAATGAAGAACTAAAGACTGATGGCGGAAAACAGTTCACTATATTGCATTTTCTAAGCTTTATTATTGCCAAATTGCAGATCATGAAAAGCAAATAAGTAATAATAAAAATATTGTAGAAAGTATAAGACATGCACGAAACAATAACAAATCGTTAACAATCCAAGAATGTATTACAAGTGATAGTAGTATGCAATTTTAATATGCAAATGCTTTGGTAATGGAAAAAGTTTGCAAAACGCTTGTAGGAAGCAGGAATGTAACAAATCGTAAGCATATTTTTAAGCAGTTGAGATCGATGACATTCAGTACAAAACTTTAGATGCTCGCTGTTTTAAACTAAAATTTGCATATTTCGAGAACATATTTCTCCTAAATTTTTTCTCCAAGATTTATGAACTTTTTAACATTTTTATTTATTTATTTATGTTTCTTTTCTACTAAAAAATTTTCCCTGAAAAAGCTAATGTCTAAATCCGATACTAAGGAAGAAAATTTAGCTCGAAGCAAAAATATTGTTGATACATTAAGATGTTGTACTAAAAGATACATGGAAACCTATAAAGCACTTTTCTTTAGAAATGCTGTTGGAATGGTGTCGGTGAAGTACTTCCGGCTTGCATTACTCCTCGTTTTACCCCTTACTATCAATATATCAGTAACAAACAACAACAAAATTTCGAATTTCTACGGATATAATCCTAACTATAGAAAATTGAAAGGGAAACTCAATTAAACAAAACATAATTCAAGTTTTCACTTAATCCTAAATTTGTTATTATAATGTAGGTATTATGGCCGGAATCCTTTGTTAAAAATAAAATTAAATAGCTTTACGTTATAATTTGCCTGTAAACGTTTTTCTTCGGAAAAATAACTATACAACTAGCTACTTGCTTATGTATTATTATTTAATATTCTTAAAACCACTCTATACTAGTTTAACATAAACTTCCGTAAAAGATGAAAGTTTTCAAAGTCTCAAAGTTACCGATAGAAGCTGCACTCTGCAGATTTCATCGGCATTGTATTCTGTTAATATTATACAAAAAGATTATAAACAATTACTTATTACAGTCCAATAGAGTGTATGTTAATATGATTTCAAACTTCCTACTAATTGGATCATTATCCTTCCAGCGGAACAAAATTTATTCAAAATTTGTAATGTAACCATTTGCGATAGCGTGCGAAGCTACATATCCTCTTGAACTGCTATTCCACATGATATATTTTATCTTGATGAATCTCGTACACTCAATAACTGGTATACTTAATTACAAAAATGTCAACCAGCTAAACTAAAAAAATATAGTGTTCCTCAGCACTTCCGTAATATACTATATTATGCTGCATATTGCTAGTTAAAGTGGACGTTACTGCATGTTGTAGTTCTGTATTGTTATTCAACTGAGAGTTTATAAATAAGTTACGCTCCGAAAGCTTGAAAATTCTATTGTGTTTATTATGGAAGTGTAAATGGCTTCTCTTTTTGGAATAACAAAATAAAATTAAAACAAATTTAAAAATAAAACCCTATTAATAAACCAACGAAAACAAAAACAATCTAAAAATATTAAAATTTCCGTACGCGTAAAGCACACATTAAATTAAAATTTCAATTACTCTCCTGCAGTTATGTTTTATCCTTGCAATTTACGTCAATCACTAATTTTCAGTTTGCGGTTATTAAACAATCTAGTGTGACACAAAATCAATGTTACGTGAATGCAAAAATAAAACTTCAATCACATACTACGAATCAATCTTGGATTTGAACTGAAATTTTAAACCACGTCTGTCGCCGCCTGACGAAGTTAATAAATAAAATTATTTTTACGAAAAATTTTTGTTTCGTTGTTTTCTTGTGTAAGTAGTTTGACCTGATACACTGGGAACCGTAGGTTGTACCAAAATTAATTATACCATGGTTTGCTCGCGGGTTTAAGAGAAAAACTCTTTATCGACTCGATTATGCAGGTTTCATTATTTTAACATCTCAAAATATTGAACTCTTATTTGTTGTGAAGTAGTAGAAAAAATGTTTATAAAGTGAAATTGATATTCCAAGTTAAGAATATGTATTGTTCCCTTTAGACTTCAAATTTGTTGAATTTACTACTGCGCTTTTTACTAAAGGCGTGACCCAAAACCTTCCAACTTTTCTGCAATATTCACGAAACATTAATAATGTACCCTTTCAAGTCAATATGAGTTTACGAATATATGATAATTTCTAGTAAACTTCACATAAATAAAATTAAATAAATAAATTATTATTTAGTCTAGGTACGCCACGCTTGCATGCTGTATCATCTTATTACAAACAGTGGAAAAGTGTTAACTTCAATGGTTAACTGTTGAACTTTCTATAATTCTTCTTGTTTTGACAAGTTTTACTCCTTAACTTTTAAAAATTATGTTCGTGCAGCAGCCAATGCAGTTAATATAATAAAACTTTGGCGAGAATTATAATGCTTACTTTATCAAATTAAAATATCCATATAACTGAAAAGTTTACTCTACGGATAATAAAGTAGAAAGGGGAACCCCCTGCATATTTATTTATTCCAAGAGAGCTACAAGTCATAAATCCATTAATTGTTCGATGATGCGATGCGAGCAGCCTCACTAACGATATTTTAGGCTTGGATCCCAGAATCAAAACGAGTTTGAATTGGATTGTATGCTTAATTTTGAATTAAACAAATCATTTGTTGGGCACATTATAAAAGATATAACTTATATCTTTGAAAGAATAATCGTTTAGAAATTACTTTGCCCGATCGTAATAACCCAATTTAATTTTGCATTTGTGCTTTGTTTGTGGTACTTTTCTAAGGTAATAACTGCATCAAAAGACCTTCAAGCTATACAAGAATATTTATACACAAATGTAAAATAAATCTTCTAATTAAATTTAATGAAGACTTATATTATCTAAATTATAAAGTTGTATGAAATAATTAAAATGGGTATTACATGTAGATTGTATACATATAATTGCTAACCATTACTTGAAAATGTTATTAATACTTAAGCTGTTTTTAAAAGAAAAATATCTCTTAATTGGATTAGGAGAGTTGCCAAATGCACTACAAAAACAAAAAATTGGAATTAAAACTCCTGTCTTAATATTACAAAGGAAAACTTTTGCAATATCGCAGCAATATGAAAGGACACTCGAAGTCAAATAACAAATTTATTTTACTGATCGGAAATGTACCGGTAAATAGCAATGGTGCGTTAAACCGGGTTACCGGAAAGGATAACACAGCGATGAGATAATTCAATACTTTCACAGATACGATAGATTTAGAATATCTAACAATTTTACCCATCATTGACTTGGGCATATTTAATTTAAAAATGTTGAATTTTATTATGTCGTTGGAAGTTAATGTATTACGGTTCGATATGTTGTCTGATGAAAAAGTAATCAAAAAAATTGAACATTTGAACTTAATTTTTAATTTTGCTGATGTAATTGCGAGCAAAATACGCGATGCAGCACTACATTAAAGAGATAATGTGGAAGTTATTTTGTTTCCTTCAATTGTAAAAAAGAGAGTAGTCCAGATAGCCTTCCATAGCGATGTGCAATAAAAATCAAATATAAAAACCAGCAAACGGTTCAATAACTGCAGATCGTTAGTCTTAATGCAATACTGAGTTTTTCGTGTGTACATAAAACTAATTGTTATGGTCTTAGTTCATTACCAAATTAATATTAACGGAAATAACTGCTGCAATTGTGCCTGCTCAGCGCAGTAAGGGGATTTTCTGATGTTGATTTTAGGAATTCGGGAATAAAAATTAGGGCGCCACAACATTCCAAATTTTATTTATTACATTATTTAATTAATTACTTTGACTAGTAAATTAAAATAACAATATGCAAAACTTTTCCTTGATCAAGTTCCAGAAATTATTTAAAATGCTTTATGTTTTTATTAAATTTACCTCGGCTTTACAATATGAACTTCTCAAATAATTTTCAATGTTTTCCCGGGTGCTAAACGGGTTTTAAGGTCATCAAATGAAGAAAACCTGAGTGGAATTTGCGTAAACACAACAAAAATATTTTTATTTCTATTGAAACGGCTTATTTCCATTTAAATTAAATTTCCGCTATGGCCACTTGAAATACAGTTTATTCATCTAAAAGTTCTTGTGCTCCTATCTGGTCCCTCTTAGTGCGTTAACATAAAATAATTTTGTCATCAAGAATATTAGCTATTAATATTACAGTGTAACGACCCTTTCATGGATAGTTAATGTCCCATCATTGTTACTTGCCTATCAAATCAACGGATTGTAGCAACATGTAGGTAGATAAACTTTGTAAATTTTGATGTAGTATAAAGTGTTTAAATTTGATAACGGTCAAGTTTGTTAATGATCTAAATATGTCATTGCCTAGAATATTATTCAACGCTTCAGAATTAATTACCTATAGCATTGCAAAATATTACCTAGTTTTTGGTTTTTGACTTTAACTTTTTTTGTACCTAGTGTACAAGAAATCCAATACCGTTTAAATTTGTTTTCTAAATTTTAAGCTACTTCGTCCATTACATTAAAAAAATATCTAAAAAGTTTTTGCGAAATTTATAACATCCTCACGACTCTCAGAAATATGATACTACTGTGCATTTTGTATTTTGTATTTTTGACAGAAGGTTTGCATTTTGGAAATAAAAATTTTGTTATGAAACCAAATTATTTAAACAATTTTTGAAACTTGACTCCCATTTTTTGATGATACCTGATATTTCTATAAAATATAAATAATTATATATAATAAAATGTACTTTTAAATATTTTAAAGTAATAAATTTATTGGTATTTTTTAAATTATTCAATATATCTGTCTATGTACAAAAAAATCAAAAAAAAAATTATTTGTGAATTTATTTTAAAATAAAAAAGAAGATAAAATATCTAGAATAGTGGATAATACATATTAAATAATTAATAATTTCTAGTTGATAAAGTTATGAATTAATTTATTTTAATTATTAAAACAAATATAACTTTTCGTTGATTTCCGGAATGCTTTATTTCACTTAATTCGTAAATTTGAGCATTGAAATCGAGGATATATTGTAAAATTAACCTCTCAATTTTTTTATAGATATAGAAATATAGGATAATATAAATTACAATTAGACTTAATAATAAATATTATTATCATAAACATTGGTAACTGGCAAATATCAACTTTAGTAGCTTTAATTTTCAAATTTAAATTTATTAAATTAAAAAAAAAAATCCTAAGGATTCTCATGTTAACATTTAAATATTTTCGACTACAAAATATCCTAGACCGACTCAAAATACCCTTCAATTTTTGCTTTGTGATGTAAATTTTAATTTATAATTATAATATTAATTCAACTTTCTCACCCTTTTTCAAATTTGTTTCTAATTTAATATTTCAAATTAAATCGCCTCACTCTGATATTACTGAATTACTTCTTAATCAAAACTTTCAAACTTTAGCTTTTTCCGAAGGGTGTTTCACTAGTGACAGGAGGTGTGCAAAATTTTAACAGTAACGTAGCAGGACTTGGTAGAATCGAAGCAAGACCGTTCAGGAAATAAGTTGAACTTGGCAGTGCATAGACAGGACTGTGGCAGTACTAGACAGGACTTGAAAAAAATTCATGAAACTTCTGTCGATAAATCAAGAGAATGAAACTCAGCTTGGTTTTCAAATTATACTTTTTTGTATTTTCGGAAGCTGATGAAGTTCACTTTTATTCATGCTTAACAACCCTAGCAAACAGATGAATTTAATTTGCGTACTCAAAACATTAGGCTTACTTCTAATTTTTAAGTTTATCCATTAATACTTAAATATTTTGTAAGGAAAATGCCAAGGACCTCGGATAAGTGATTAGTCATTAATATTTAGTGCTGCCACCCCTTGCTGCGATGCACTGCATTCTTTAACAAAACCGAATAATTGTTCTCTTACTTTATCCTGAATACACTTTGTCGTCAAAAAACGGCCAGATTAAAGTTTTTACATCACTAGGGGTTAAATCGAGGATTTCCGCTTAGCAGTCAACGCACTCAACCCCCAGGCTGTAATCGCGTCTTCTTAATACTACATGGAATAGCTTAATTGATTATGCTGTAATTAAAATGTATTATTTTAATTATTCACGTTATGAAAACGAGGTCGCACCACCTTAAAGAAAAGCCGCCACTGTTCAGTATGTAATCCAAGATTCTAGATCATTTTGTTGATCTTGTGGGGTTGAAGTCTGTATTATTGTGTTAGGTTAGTGGCAATTCTGTATCTTGACCTCAATTTGATCTAGAAATGAAAACAGTTCTCTGAGACGCACAAGAAAAACTATTTAATTTTCTTTCGGTAGGTTTCTGAAATTCAAATGCGCTATCTTTGAACCCGAGCTTGCAATGTATAATTAAAATTTTAATTACTTTTGTGATACAAACAATCAAATATATTTTTTCGCACACATTGTAGCCAGCACGTAGTGTACAAAATTGTAACAACCACACTCTAATTAAAACGGGTTAATGCACGTAAACGAAAACAGAATACAGAAATAATTGAAAGCCACATATAATTTTAATCTTTGAATTTACAGTTGTATATTGCTTTTTATATAAGGGAAAAGTGAAATTTTCCCGTATGAAATTTCTCTGAGGAAAATAGAACGGATTTGCGAGTGGAACACTTGAGGTAAAATTGTAATCCGAAAGAGTTTTTTCAATCTGCACTGCTTAAAATGTGCCAAAATCAATAAAGTAGTTGTTACTTCTCCAAATAATTGAACTATCAGTTTCGTTGATATTCGTGTGATCAATGCTTTGTAAACAAAAGTGAAGCAATCAGATTTTACAGTCGGCTTCCTGTTAATTAATGAGTACAATGACTTCAATCGAGTACGCTATTCAATTAATTGAAAATGAAAAAATTGACGAAAAATATAAAATCAAAGAGTCCATCGAACGACTAAGACTGAGTAGGTATCTAAAAATTGATTTTCTTGCGGTTTAAATTCCGAATATTTCGAGGGATACGTATAGTGTTTGCTTATGACCAAGTTTTGTGAATGTTCAAACACGACAACGAATTATTGGATTAATAAAGGCAAGCCTGAATGGAATTTTAATTAAATCGATTATTTGTGAGTATATATCGCTCTTTGAAAATCATTTCGTGTATAAAATAAACCGGAAGGTACCTATTGAAAATTAGGCAAAATATTTCCAACGCTTCCAAGATCTTAAGTAACAACAATATTAATTCATTTAACTGTGTGGAATTTCTAATTAAAATTTTGGGTCTCCTTATCGCAGTTTATTACATTATGTTGAGGATAGTGAAATAAACACAACTTTATAATTAGTGAAACAATTCTGACATGAACGTCTTCTTTATGGAATTATTAAATGCTAACCCGCTGGGTGTGTTCGTGGTAGTTTTGAGTTTCATGAGAATTCAATCCAGTCCTGCGGTATTGCTCCCTAGTGATCTACTATTCTTGGGTACAGAAACCAGAAGCCCGAAATAAATTTATGTGCTAGTTTAAATCTTTGTCTTTCTCCATTTGTAGTTTATCACCCTATACTTTTACACACATATTCACCACTAATTTATAACTTCTTTTGTTAATTTTCGTTTCGAAATAATTTAAGTAAACACCAAACAATAATAATTCCGTGTTTGATATACTTATTATGCTGGAAAAGAAAATCTTATAAACTTTGAAAATCTTTCCTTTGTTATTGCGAATGTAATATAGAACTTGATGCTCACGTTCACATTTTGGTGTTGCAACCTAACGTAATGGAAATAGAGATGTCACGCATGCCTCGGTCTAAGGGGACAGATGGCACGAGAGGCCAGAAGGTCCTAAACTCTCAAGCGTTTGGACAAGGTGAAACCGGTGAAAGTATAATATTGAATTGTTCTATGCCAATATATTATGTTTCAAACACTTGACAACATTTATGAAACTCAAATTGCAAATTAAATAAACAATTAAATAAAACAAACTTCTCAGATATAAATTTCCTTGCAATTAAATTGAAAATCATTATATTATGGAAATAGCAGGATTCCTATCTTATGGCCAATATCAATAAAATTAATTTCTCATTACGTAAGACTGTGTGTTTCTTGTGTTTTATACCTAATTTTTTATATAGTGTTTACAAGTAAGAACCCAGCTCTCGACGCTGTATCATAAATAGACGAATCTACTTGCTTCTTGTAATAACATCTCCAGGCAACGACTGGTGCAGTGATAATAAACTTAAGACCAAGTTTAGCTAGAGCTGACAGTTTACTCGCAGAAAATCGGGTAAAATTACTGTTTACAAATGGTCAAATAAAATTGAACCTACAAGTTAAATGTTTCTGAAAATTTTGGTTTCAGGTATTACTATGCCGTTATAAAACACGCAGTGGTTATTGAAAAATTTGTAATAAATCAGAAAAAGGTATCCTATTTTATTATTTACTCACTGATACACTATTTACATATTAATATGTAAATCATTACAAGGATGCGGACGTCGCAATAAAGCGTTTTTCATAACAACTTTTAAAGAAAAACCCATTTCAAGGAAACCGAAGGCAGTAGATTAGATAGCTGTTAAAACACGAATGCACAAGCTTCGATCGATGATAAAATTGAAATCCACAAAAAATAAGGAATAAACCATAATAAATTTATTCACAAAAATATTTACTAAGGATGTACATGATTTGTAATAAATTGTTTTAGAAAAAATTGTTATAGAATTATAAATATATTAAACCGTTTCTTTCTTTAATTTCGGAAATCATAGATTTTGAAGCTTTGATTTTGCCCATAAAAGTCGATGATTTGGTGAGGAACCAAGACCTATTTTTTCCACCGAAAATTTTTTCAGTTGGCAAGACTCATCAAGTTATAGCCAAACCCACCTTCAAAGACGTCGATTATGATGAAATTGAATTTTTCATCCACGATCAACCAAGTCTGATAGCTCCTTGAGAAGAGTTAGATCCGAGAGGATGACCAGAAGACGACAGAATGCGGCACTAGAAGATAATCGCCACAAAGGTTTACTGGCATCATTACTGCAGGAGACAAAATAGTGACTATATATAAGATAAGCACAATCACTGAAAAACCACGTGGAAAATACAGAGAAAGAATTCGTACCCTCGGGAACTCTACGCAACAGATGAAAGCTATGACTGCACCCAAACTTCCATCGATCTAAACTCCAACAGTCTCGCTTCAAGAGACCAGCGAATCAACGATTCTAACTAGAGACTTCTTTCTAATATTTGATATAAAAATTAATTTAACCCCGCTCTAGAACACAGTCGACACCTCGAAAATACCACTACCACCTTCTAGGCCCAACAGTACGCCGTATACCTAAATATAAGCTGATACAAGCTTAAATACGGCTGATAGCGTCGTTTTTGTCGGGCCGGAAGTTCAAAGTAAAACTGGAGACTTCTATCGCGACTCTAACTCTCTACTAGATCTTGTATATTCGTAATGTCCTAATACCATCACCCATCCCCACGATTCCATCTGCACGGTTTATGCTTAGTAGGGACGACACAGCATAATTCGTGAGCTAGCGAAAGCCAAAATCAATTATAGACAATACACTGAGATCTCCTGGGTAACTTTGAATAGAGGATTTGGTGGGGGCCCTCCATCAGGCAATTTTTCGTTAAAGCGAAGAAAGCAATAGCCACGCTGGCCCCTGGATTAAGCAAAGCAGTAAGCTAAGTATCAAAAACGGTCTGATGGTGGTTAAAACCATCGTCACGAATACGAAGCTGTAGGTACTTCTGAAATCCCCATAGTCCAAAGGTTTGGTAACTAGCAGCTTACCAGATCAATGACTTTTTACAGATCCAAGAAAATTCTGTAGCTCCCCCCCCTCGTTAAATTAACCTATACCTTTTTGAAGCAAAAACCCAACTAAGAAAAAACAAAAGACGATGCACGCACACCAGTTACAGCTTACAACGATTCAAATTCTAGAAAGGAAGTTATTGTAAATTGGAAACTGGATTGTTTTTATGTACTTACTTGTAAACTTTTTAAATAAATAAGCCATCTCTGTGGGTCAGGACAAGACGGTTGAACTAGTGACCCTGGATGGGGTTGCAAAGACCATCTACCCACTCTTAAGGCAGTGTTCTAGTCTAGAAATTTGAAATAATCGAATTTTTGTTTTTTGCATATTCTTCAAGTTTAGACCTTGAAGAATACATCCTCCAGAGAAAATTTTGAAATTCCAAAAATTTATGTAGTTACAGCTGTTTTAGTGACGCGCTGTCCCTCTAACTAAACCCTTTAAACCGGAGCTCGGTGGATATTGGGAAATTCCCGACTACCTGACCATTACAGGTACATTATTATAAATGTATAAACAATAAATCAACCCAAATTCTCAAAAATCGTAAATATTTTGGAGTTTACTGCTCATTTCAGCTGAGTTTAGCGTAAAAGTATACGTTCAGAACGAGATTCTGAAAACGAATAATTTGAAGACGAAGAGGGCACACTCTATCAATCAGGAATCGTCGCTTAACAAAATGGAAGTATAATATACCATTCTGTGACTTAAAATGCTACGACTATTTGAAATTTTCACTCATATCTTAAAACACGGTTTTTGAAAAACTACATTTTTCAATATTGTTGACATGATATTTGAAGTTCTATTTACCCGATTTATCTCAAATTTTGTGTCAACCCTCAGTGTATATGTGTCTCCCGCCCCAACAACTTTCACAGCAAAATTATTTTTTTAACTATGATTAACTTTTACTCAAAACTTTAAACGCGTTTTATACCAAACTACATTTTTCAACATGGTTGACATGTTTTCTTAAGTTCTATTGAACCGATTTACTTAAAATTTTTTAGCAATATTTAATGTATATCTGTCTATAGCCCCTACCACTTTTATAGCAAAATTATATTTTAAACTATTTTAAAAAATTAAAAATTGTTGAAAAAATACTGTAAAATCCGATTTTTTTTTTCAATCAGCCGCAATTCCGCGAAAAAATTTTTTGTCATCTTCTCTTTGGTACGGGCTATAACGACATTCTTACTGATAAAGAATCTTTTTTGCAATCTTATTTCGGATCACCACAAGGGCTGCAATCGTGTCAACCAGCACATCTCTTTTTTATATCACACTCAACTTTACTAGCTAATAAGTCGTTTAATTCTGATTTTTTTTTCTCAAAATTTATTTTGTAGATTGTCAAAGGATCAATGAATATGTTGTAATAAAATGTATGCTAAAATTATTGTTTGTTTCTGCTTTATCGAGCTCGACAAAACACCTAAAATATAAGGCTCTAGACTAGAACACTGCCTTAAGCCAAATTTGATTTGCTCTGGTTGATTATTATTATAATTATATATTACTAAAAATTTAACTTGATATTTTTATTGATTGGAGCGATTCAAAGATCCCGACTTGCTAGATTTATAATTTTTTGTTGAGGCGGCTTCAGGGATGTTTTTAATAAGTTTAGTAGCTCAGAGATTTGCTGTTTAACCAGATCCGTCTTTGCGAGTAAAATTTATGCTCAACAAGAATTGTATAACATAAGAACACGTCATAGGCGAAGTTAACTTTATGGAAATAGCCAATGGAATTATCAAATTTGAATTTTTGGCTTTGATTCATAAAATTTAATGCTTATATTTGTAATTTACTCCATAAACTACAGGGTGGTCCATGGCAGACGTTTGGAATTGAAGAGGACATTGCTTCCTTTCTAACGATTCTAGACGGTTCTAGGTCGCCATTACGGACTGGTCCGTTAAACAATGTGCTTTTTGTGTGCAAAACCTATTTTTTGAACGCTCTTTCGATCGTTGGAAAGAGGAGGGGATGGAGCTCGAAGACGAATGGTTTTCAGGCGATTTGAACTCCTGATTTGGCCGCTTGCGATTTTTTCCTATGAGGATAACCAAAATCTTTGATTTACAACGATCGTCCCAGAACCCTGGAAGCCCTCAAAAACACAATTTTAAAGAGTGCACGAAAGAGTATTTTTGTCCAAAACCTTGTAAATTTGGTCATTTTGTAACAGTCTGCATTTTAATCCATTTTCAAATCCATGCGTCTGCCGTGAGTCACCCTGTACAACAATTTTATTTAAAAATTTTGAATTTTTCGGCGCATTTATTAAAAAACTTTTCATTGCTGAAACAAATGATTTGTATATTAAAACAATAAAGTTAAACAATAGCAATAGTCCTTTGGTATTGCTCTGGGAAAAGTTTCGTAAATTAGGACATTTTCAATTAATATCACATGTTTAGTATATTATACTACTAATGTTAGCACTTTACACTTTAATAAAATTTATCTCGTTTGTTACCATAAATGTCATTTTCAGACATTAGACCAGTTAAAAAGCGACTGTTAATGTAAATTGAGAATTAATTTTATCCTTGTTAAGTTAAACTTAAAAGTCAAATAAAATTTAATTAATGTAAGCAAGCAATTAGTTACTACTTAAACTTTGAAAATTGATATTTGCACTGAAAGTTTTCCTTTAACAAAATTAGAATCCAATACTTCAACGTTAAAAACGATGCTAATCTTTTATATTGTCGTGGCTATGAAAATTTGCTTTTGTAGGTGAATACCTATATGAATATTAAAATTATGCTTATGAGGATATAAAACCCGTTACATTTAGATCAGAGCTTTTAGAGCACGTCCGAATTTCATTATAACCTACTATACGTTGAGATTAACTTTAAAAGAGCGAAATTGTAAATTATAACATGTTTCGTTAAAAGTGTCAAAGTTATTATTATTTGAAATACTCAATTTCGAGTTAATTTTCAAAATATTCCGCAAAAAATGATTTAAAACACATTTTTATGTTATTAAATTACCCGTAGTAAATTTTAAATGACAAGACTAATAAAAAATTAATCAGCTATGAAGAAAATAATATAAAAAGCAGTCTTAATTTTATAGATTACTGCAAATAAAAGAGGTCGGTCTTCCTTTTAAAAGTTTAATGATACAATAATTAAACTCTTGGAATATAAAACCGTTGTAAAACTGAATTTATTATTTTTTATCGATTACTAATTAATTCTTAATTTAGGATAATTCTTTACAGCATAACTTTTTTATGACATAGCACGTTGATAGGCCTATTTACTTCAATTTATTAAGACTACCTATTTCTATTACACGACTTTGTCCTATAATTATTAATTACTCTTTAAATTACACTGGGCATTTTTTTAAATCCTCCAGAGTAAACTCTTTGGGGTTTAAATATCATGATTAAACTTTTTAAAAACAAGGGTCATGGTTATACATTTTTTAAATTATTAATTTACATAATCGTTATTTATGCATTAACTATGGTCCACTAATTTCAAAAATTTAAATTTTAGCTTTAATATTTTCGAGATTTATTCACCACTTTGTGACAGTACAGGACTTGAAAACAAAGATAAGTAAAATAATTATAATTTTGTGATTACTAAAAATTCTGTGTGATTTTGTTCCCCTTCGTTTCGTATTCTGAAGTTCGATTCGGTTAAATTTAAGATTTGTAAAAGTACATTTTGAATAAATTATTTTTTGATAATGAACTAAAAGTTAGATTGACTTACGTCCATTTTCTACAGAAGAGTTAACAATACATTCAAATTATTATTTTGAAAATTGAAAAGAAAACTTTTTCTTTCAAATTTTAGAAATAAGAATAAAATTATTTAAATTTACCAAGAGGTTTCTTTTTTCAATCAACTTTATTCAACAAAATTATAGAAATAGTAGTTTTTTTAATTTTTTCACTTATTTCTTACCTTTGATCTGTAAATGTTTTATAAATATAAACATAAAATAAAACATAAATATAATTCCAACATTTTTAATCGAATACGAATTTTATTAAAAATTCTTTTGTAAGTCAAGTATATTTACTGAAAATCAATAGATAGGTAAATGAATAAAAAGTAAAGTAATAATAAAGCCAGCTGGAAGCAAACCCAGCAAATTTGTATCAAAAGTGAACACTGACCATTACAGCACCATATTGTATGTCGATTAGATCAACTACCGAGACAAGTATTTTTGATTTTGAAAAAGTTGCGAATTCTTAAAAATAAAATAATATAAAACTAAGTGAAATATTACTTGCTTCCTTTGATAAAAAATTAATATTAAAAACTGTATCTATTGTTAATTAAAAAAATATCATTAGGTAAATTAGGAAAAGTTGTACAGGGGTATTATATTCGCAGTAAGTTTTACTTCAAGAATTTAAGTGAAACTCAAAAATATTAAAAATTCTGCTGTTTTAATTTTATTTTTCTAATTATTTGTTAGAAATTTAATTAAACAAAAATTAGTTTTACCAATCTTTGACAAAACACAAGAAAAGCAAATTTCTTACTTGCACTTTACAAGGCTCTTACTGTTTTTAACACTGGTAAAAGTTTGAACAGCATTTTTTTCAATTTAGTATTAGCTGAACACGACAGTTTTTAAATTAAAGGTTTTTTACTGCAAGTGAAATATAGAAACAATTTTGAAGTTTTTTTAAAATTCAAGTTGTGGTAAGTATTTAATATTCCTGATGTAATCGCAATTGTTTCCCCAACTTTTACCTATACTGGATATCAATAAATGTTTAGGAATATCGATGTATTCGGCCTTCGAGGCATGGTTAATTAGAATAAAATAGTTTTCACTACATTTAACATTTAATGACCGTTAATTGCATATTATGCTAAATCGACGAACTTCATAATACATGAATAAATTCATATGTATATAATAAATTAACTAAACTTCACAAAGCTTTGGATGGCAGTTATGCACATGCATAATCCGATAACAATTAAATAATAGCAAAATATTAAAACATTCCATATCATATTTCAAAATTGTTCAAATTCCGCTCTTCAAAATGTGAAATTTATTATTAATATATTGCAGTATATCATGATAATTAGTTCGCTTTTAATAAATTAACTTAACAACTTTAAGATCCAAAGTTGTTACATTGAAGCTGAGAAGTCCAATGTTTAGTAGATGACTGGTGGCTGTGCACCCTTATTGCATTCTCACTTGACGAAAATTCTTAATATGTTCAATTTAATCTGCGTAGTTTACCTAAACGTTCTCACTTTTTACACAAATTGTCATAATCTAAAAGTTTCAATATATATTTTATTCACCAGGTGCTTTTAATATTATTCAGTCACATAAATATAACTTTTATCCTGTTACACTTGAGCAAATTACAAGTAGTTTGTGTTTGCGAACTTTCTCTATTTCTACTTCTCAACTTGTAAAATTTTAGAAATTTTTACAAATGTGTTATATTGCTGTAACTTTTAGTTTTTTTAAATTATTTTGGACAATAAATAATTATTGTAAATTTGAACAAGGTTGTTCATTCCAAAAACGCTGTAAAAACCTTAAAAATAAGATAAAATTAATTATAGACAATTTCGTAGATAATTAAATTTCCTACAAGAAATTCCGAGACAGCATACTGCTACAAAACTTCGAACTTATTCAAAAACTTCTGGAAGACTCTTAGTTTATTTTGATTTAATTTAATAGAATGACTAGCTTTTAACTTTTTAAATCCAATTTTTGTACTTGCTATAAATTAATTTATAATATCTCTAAGTGATCTCGTTAATGCCTAAAGATCTTGACGTGACTGTTAATCGACCACGGAAAAGAGTAAGTAAAAGAAAGAGTTTAAATTAAATTAAACGGAATGCTGTCAAGATATAAGATTGAAAAAAGTTATGATTTTCCAAAATGGTTTTGTGCCAAATGTCGTCAAACTAACGTGAGACTAAACTCACGACTCTCACCTACCACCCGAACATATCTATTAGTGAATAGGGAAATTAAATTTTTTTGATTATTTTAAATGTCTACTTGTCTTAGTTCTTACGACAGGTTTACCTCCCCTACTCACTTTTACAGTTCAAAGTCTTTTAATCACCTACTACTTTGTTTGTATTAGAACTTCGAAGACGCTTCGAAATATATCGTGGAATAAATATAAAGTTACGAATAGAACAATCCTTGAGTGGCGAGAATAGCAAGTTAGTACATATTTAAAAAAAAAAGCTTATTATTTTACCATGAATCTTGAAAGTCAGTCTGAAAATTAACTAAAATATCATCAGCAATTGCTGATAAACTGCGAACTATTGGATCTTTGTTTGAAACTTTTAAAAAGTTACTAACTTATTATTAACAGAAATTCAAATTGAATTGTGTTTCTGTATTAGCACAACTTATATTTAATATTACAATTTATTCAAGTTTCACTTTAATAACTTTTTACCATATTCTTCAGTGTAAATAGTAACAAATCATATGTATAAATTTAAAAATTCACTTAAAGTTACATTCAAAATAAATAAAACTGCATTCTTCATATTAAACTTTCATAAAAATTTAAAAACGTGTTTCGCTTCGGGAATAGAATAGGTAACTATTATATATTTACCCTGGGGGCTATTTTGAGAATGCCATAAGTCACTGCGAACAAATGCACGTAATGTATAATTTAGAAATTCGACGATTTTTGTATAAATAACGAAATTAAGATGTATAACTTGAAGTTGCATTAAATAAATTATTAGTTTTTGATAAATTAATGTGCTGGCTTGGTAATATTTCAGAAAATTCAACACCTAGACGTGGTTCAATAATTTATAAATACATTGTACAAAAGTAGGAAATTTGACCATAACTTCTGATATCGCCTTAATCTGTTTTTTTACATACGCTAAACTGGATTATTTATTAAATTTACTACAGAACAACCCAAATATTGAAACTTGAAGTAAGAAATTGCTTGAACATAATGAAATAGTAGTTAAGAACTGCAATTAACAAAGAAAACAGATAATACGTAATTAAAGTAGATTGTATCGTTTAGTACTAGGTAAATATTGATTTTATCATGGTAAGCAAACCTATAATGACTTATGGACTTATACACTTTGATGTGAAAAAAAAGTTAGGGTCCAAATTATAAATTGCTAAACGTGAAGTTAATCACATTGCTTATGTTCAGTTATGCAACCCCATAAACAAGCTTTTATGAAAGTTGCCTTATTTGTTTTGTTTTAATATGGAGGCAACCAGAAGCGGTTTTGACGTTCCTCGTGAAGAAATTTAATTCAAAATTTTAAATATTTTGAATTAAATTAACTTATTAAATTCACCATCAGTGATTTAAGTTCAGCCAGGAAAACTTGCCACGTTTTCTCTCTCTCTCTCCAAATTAATGCAAAATTATGATTTCTTTTAAGTAAAAATATAAAAACTCGTTAATTTGGTAAAGTATTGCTTTTATTCTACTGGAATTAAATAGTAAAACTAATACTATTTACATAATAAAATTTGCCATACCAAACATTAAGGGAACTTTATTGTAAAACTACGAGTCGGGAAAGAAGTCAGACTAAATGTTCGACTTACTCACCACGAGGGAAAATGGACGGTAATATGATTTTGATAACATTCTCAATACTTAAATTCAATTCTCAGCATTTGTACGCTGTAGAATGTCAATAATTGAACTTATACGAGAACATTATAACTTACGTGAGAATGCAAGAACTTACGATATATCTGTAGAATTTAAATACATATGAGAATACCACGACAATTCGATTGGATTATTTCTGTTCTATTTATTTCGTTGCTGATAGAAAATCCATATAAAATATAATTTTATAATAATTAAGATGTACTTAAATAATTAGTAATAAAATGTTGGAAATGCAGACGAAACTGTAAGCACCATCTGCTAGTAAAATGTGAAACTTTTACAAAACACTTAACAGAAAATTTTTTGAAGAAAATTAATGTATTTTAGTAACAAGTAATCTACTTGATCACTACTTTTAAGTTAAAGTAGGGTAAGGTAAGGTATATTGGTGATAATTTTACATATATCTATATATCTTGACTCCTATGAAATTTTTTTCTGATTTTTGGTTGTATAATAATAGTTTCACTCTATTACTACAAATTGAGAGGTCGTTTGACTTAATTAATTTAAATTTTTTGTGAAAAATAAAACCTTAAATTTTATTGAAAAAGTTAGGTAATTTGGTGTTAAGGCATTTTATTTGGTGATATAGGTAATTTAAATTGGTGATAAATAAAAAACTGAAATATATTATAAAAAAGCTTAATATTTTAGTAATATGGTAACATTTATTAGTAAATTCTGTTTGTACAGCTGTGATATTGTATTTAGTCATAATATTAGCAAATTATAAATATTAAATAATTGGCTAATTTAATAGTAACATACCTAGTATAGTATATGTACGTGTATAATATGTACGTTATATGATATTGAATCAAAATCTGAAATAGAACAGCTAAATTTCGTCACTTTTGAGTTCTGTTGCGCCGCCGCGCAGGGGGGGGATGTTTTCAATGACTTTAGCGCTTGTCAGAGCGCGAGGCAGAGCCGAGCGAGAGAGCTGAGGCAGTTTTCACAAACGCAACCACGGTAAATCTCGGATCCATCACCTTTGAAATTGTAATTTTCGAATTTTGTTATTTTCGAAAAACTACTGGATATTCCGAAAATTTTATTATTTATATTTACTATATTATAGACCATTACCTACCACCCAGTGCAAAACTTTCGGCGATATTCGAAAGCGTAGAACATTGACGGTCCTCGCAATAATATAATTATATATTCGTTTTTCTATATCTGAAGATAACGCAAATGGGCACCCTAATTTTGGTAGATCTTGATTGATATTTTCATCGTTTACACGTTTGGTAAAAAGCGTTTTAACGAAGACCAAGAAATATTCATTTGTAATGTTGTTTTATCGATCGATATATTATATTATAGATCGATATATTATATTGTTGCACCATTTGGCTTGCTCTAACAATATCTGCAGAATCAGATATTCTATATTGTCGTTTATCCATATAAATGTTTACGTTCAGGTAATTTGGTGATAGGTAATTTGATCAGAGATAGGTAATTTGGTGATAGCCTAAAATGAAAAATTAAAATAATTTTCGGAAAGTTCTCTTTGGTACCCATCTTTTTTAATAATGTAGTACATGCAAAAAATTACCTATAACGCGGTAAAAAAATAATATAAGTGACAACATTTTAATCCAATGGAATTACATGTGCAAACGCTAATAAATTACTCGTGAAACTTAAGGAATAACTATATTAATAAACAATAACATGGAATTCTGTTAATGCCATTTTGAAGAGCAGAGTTTGTTTTAATAGTAATGTAAAGATCAATTTATTACCTTAATTATTATTTGATTTATAAAATATTTCACAAGCTACTCTTAAATCACAAGTTTTATTATGAAGTATTTTACACTGTTAGGGTTAAAGTTTTTCTGACTAAAATCAGCATAAGATATGAACCTGAAACCGTTTACATATGAAACTATGAGCTTTCTGTCACGTATAAAAAAAATTTCATGAAATTTTTATAATAAATATGTCCATGGCAAATTTTTAAAAAAGTATCACCAAATTAACTATATCGCCAATATACCTTACCTTACCCTACAAAAGTACAGTAAAATTTAAAAGAATTGATTTTAAAATCAAATTTCTTTTAAAAAATTTGCGAAGTCTGTTTTATTCATTTATAAATTTAATTTAATTTGAAATTGGGTTTTCTTATAACGTTTTCGGGAGTAATGTCCCTACGAATTCAAAAATATTCGAATGAAATTATGGTACTTTATCGAGTAAATTACAAATATAAGCAGCAAATTTAATAGATCATTCAAAAATTTTGGTAAAGAAAGGGCAAAACAAATGGCAATTATTCGATCGACTGTTACGACGAGGTTAGCTCCATCTCGTGCTTTTATGTTCTACAAGTATTTTTGGGTTAAAAAAAAAACACTGATTAAAAACTTCTCCGAGCCCGCTCTTGTTCGAAAATTACGAAAATTGAGTCACTCTACTTATTAAAAACATCTGTAAAATTACTTCACCCACGGGGAAAAAATATGGAACTAGAAAGTTAGGATCTTTATGTTAAATTCGAATGATGTTAACTATTGTACTCCTAGAAGGCAACTGCGGCCGGTCTGTTTGTCAAAGCTCTCCCCTCTACTTCTTCCATTGTAGGGGAATGTAGTTATTATATTACACACAAAATTACAAACATTTTATTAACATAAAAACTCGAAACATGTTCTAATCACTTATCAAACTCTAAACTAAAATTAATATATTACAATTAATATTAAGTGCTCTCAAGCTTAGAAAAGCCAAGTGTAGTCATTTCAAAAATAATTCCAAAAAATGGTAAAATAAATTTTACCAGTAGGTACAACGTTTTTAGATATTTCTTAACACTACTGGCGATTCGTCCTCTCTGTGTGCAGATGAAAAATGATCACTTCTGTTATAAATACAAAACCTGCAATAATTAAGCCAATTATCCAAATAGAAAAAAGACCGTACATATGTTTCATTGTTAAATTAATTTTAAAATTATCTTTTTTAGTATAATTATCAAAACTTGTATACAATCCTGTTGTATTATATATAAGCCCGCTCTCTTTGATTCTATTTAAAATGTTATTAACAATTGGTAAAAAATAATGCCCATTCTGCATAGCAAATAAAATTTCTAATTTTTGTATGCCGGTATCGCCTTCTATAAAGTTCGTATATTTCATTTCATTTGGAAATAATTTTAATGTAAAAAATTTTGGAATGGGAGTACTGCAATTTCTCTCAAGTGCTACTTTCTTCACTAACTCGGCAAGATTATAAGGTGCTACAATTTGTACTTTGTTAACAATTTTTTCAAAAATGCTGTTGTTATAAAAATTACTAATGCCCTGTAAATGGTTTGCGATTGGTACAGAAGCAAGTAAGCATAAATCCGAATCAACCAGTTTTTTCATTGTGTCGATAGGTGGCTCATACGATGGTTTCAAAAGACTGCTGCTTAATTTGCTTTGAAAGGCATTATCAATATGTACAACAAAAAATAAATACACTATCATAAATATCCGTAAGACAGTTGGTTTCGGAGGAAACCTTACAGCGATTGCAAATATTAACGAAAACGAACTAAACAGGCAAGCCGAAAATTTTTTGTATGGGCTGGGTTCGTTTAAAAATTTAGCTAGTAAATTCCAAACAACGCTCGTCATGATAACATAAATAGTTATTAAACCCCAAACATTTTTCTGAAAAATTAAAAATACAACTTTCAAATTCAACATTTGAGAAGGTTTGGGAACCAGCCAAACTCCTATATCGAAAAAAACACCGTCGCTTAAATCGTACTTCTCAGTAGCAGTTGCGTCTCTTGTAATCATCATAACTAATTGAATATTACTTTGATTTTGGGCGTTGTTCTCCAATTGGGTCAAATTTTGAATATTTCTAAAAATCATATTTGCTTTAATTTTATTCTTAAATAAATTAGCACTATTGAGTGCTATTCCAGATGGAGGAGAAATATAATACAAATGATCGATCACTGTAGTAACATAGGTGAACACTTCTATTGTGCATTTATTGAAATCTCCCAACAAACTATCAAATACCAGTTCCTTTATTTTGTTGTAATTGCATTGTAAAATTTTGTCAACAAAAAAATGTTTTCCACATCTGTTTTTGGAAGCAAAAGGACGCCAGATATACAAACTTGGATTAAGTTGGAAGTTATCGTTTAACACCATTATAATAACATTTTGTATGTAATGTTTCCATAACATTTTAAAAACCGGTTTCGTTTCTGTTGCAATTGAAGTTATTATTATGAATCTGCCTCTTGGACTGTGTTTTGGATTCCACATGCCACTGCTGATTAACTCGTTTAAGACTGCACTTAAGTTGGTCACATCTTTTATGTAAATGATGTAGTTATTACCAAAATTTTGAGTTAAATTAAAAAAATTTCCACTGGTCACAACAATCACTAATGGATTGCTAATTGTTTTTATAAAATGAACATTTAGGTGTCGCTCCATTATTAAATGTAAAGTAGCGTCAATAGGAAATAAGTTTTTAATAATTTTCGAAATGCAAGTCGTAGCTTTAGACGAATTATTCAACTGCACAGTATATCCAGTTATTAGAAGAATTATTAGAATATACAGTAAAATTTGGTTAGCCATATCTGTAATATTTAATTAAAGTGAATGATGGAAAATGAGATATCGAATTATATTATTGATCAACAACATTATTTTTATTAGTTAGTTACCTTTATTGCGTGTAATAACAAATGGAAGGTGGATCCAATAGTGTTTTTTTTTGGTCCTACACAGTAAAACTACTGCAGTATGTTTGCTACTTCGTTGTAATTTGTTTTTTTATTACTTGTTTAAATTACTTTGAAATAATATAATAATAAAAAAAACCTGATAGTTGAACACGCAATGTAGATAATATTATATATTTCATTACAAAGATAACAGATTTGTATTATTTAATTTTTTTACTGATCAACCCTTGCACATTTTGCTGATGACATCGCCAAAGGAACTCTTGCAGCAATTTAGTAATTGTTCTTGCTGCAGTAAAAATGCAATTTGAAACTGATACTGTAGTATATCGAAAAGTTCAGAGCCTTTTTAATCAATAATTTATATGTATATTATTCTATGATAAGATAATGAATATAATAATTATATTCAGTCATGTATTTACGGCACGAGCAGTTCCAGGTGACCGTAAAATACTTTAATGCCTAGACGATAAATAAAAACAATGTTAATTTAGATATATTTTATTCGGAGCTAATGTACCTTTTTGGATCGTCTGTAATTATCGGACACTCCGCTACGCTTCGCTTGTTCATCAATTCTACAAGCACTTCACAAAGAATCTTAACAAAACTATATATTATTATAGGTATACTATTAAGTAACACTTAGGTGACATTAAGAAACGTTAATGTATGCATTTATTTAAAAAAAAATTATTATATAATAACATTTTATTGTATTAGTTGTACAATATTTACTTAAAGGAAATTACCATTTCCGTTATTTTACCGTACATCGACATTGTATAAAAAGTAACTTAAGAGCAATTTAATTGGTTTACTTTATTGTTTTTATTCAAGGAAACAAATTTCCACTGAACTGTATTATTAGGTACTAATTGTAATTTCTAAAATTACAGAAAAATTTAGTCCCTGGTGATTCAAGTCTCTACAACTTAAGCACAGCCAAAATAGTGCAGAAAATTGTGAGGAAAATACAGGAAAAAACTCTGAAAGGCAAAAATTCACAATATGGATAATTTATATGATAGTGAGCGAACACTTCGCAAAATTTTGAATCTAAATTATTTTAAAATTTTCTATATCAGAAATTGCGAGTGCATTGATTGATATTTAGTCCAAATTATTTCAACTAAAAATACAATAAATGCCAATAACAACCCTGCTAGCCAGATAATAAAAATGCTATAAAGATGTTCAATATTTATGGTGACCACTTCATCAGACTCAGAATTACCTTCATAATTTTGCCTTCTTGAAGAGCTGGAGAGAAGATGGTCATTAAAACCACCTTCTAAAATCCAACTAACAATTTTGTTATAAATGTCTAAAAAATAATGTCCTTTCTTCATGGCCATTGCAATATGAAGTCTCGGCAATTTTGTACCATCCTCTATTACGTTCATCAATTTTACCTCCTGTGTATACAACTTACTGATTAAATACTTATCAAGAATGGTACTATGGTTTCGATCGTAAGCTACTCTTTTTATATATTCAGCAGCATTTAAAGAGTCTAGAATTACTAATTTCTTAAGAACATTCGTAACGACGCTATTGTTAAAATTATTTTCATTTGTTAAAGTTTCTGCAAAATATTTGTTGACACACAATGTTAATTTTGAATCCAGCAATTTTTGTATTGTATTTATAGGAGGTTCATACGAAGGCTTCAAAAGAATGCTGCTTAGTTTACTTTGAAAGGCATTGTCTATATGCAATGTAAAAAATAAATAAAAAACCATAAATATTTGCAAAACCCTCGATTTTGGCGGAAGGTTCAGTCCAACTGAAGACATCAACGAAAATGCGCTTAGAACACAAATCGTGAATTGTTTATAAATATTTTGCTCGTTTCCAATACATATTGCAATTGCATACCAAACCAGACCAGTCAGGAATATAAAAGCCAGGATCATAAACCACACTTCCGTTTTGAAAATTGAATAAATTACCCGTAGGTTGCTGATTTTACCAGCTCGCGGAACTACCCAAACTCTTGTGTCGTAATATAATCCATCACTCATATCAAAATTATCTGTATCCATAAATAACAGTGGGGTAATCAAAATTAAATCGCTAAAATTATTTACATCCCTCTTTTGGTCAAAGACAAATTCAAGTTTTGTTTGTAAAATACCCTGCATCAAATAGATTGAATTTTCTATAATTTTAAGAGGCGGAATTGAATATACATTAAAAATTGGATTACTATAGTTGAGAGTAGCGTGAATTTGAACGGTGCATCCACTTAAAGATGTCAAGTTATTCGTAAAGGCCGATTTTGCAATTTCATGGTTACAATTGTTATATCGTGAAATGATAAAGTGTTTTCCACATTCATTTCTTGGGTGAAACGGAAGCCATACGTATAAAGTTGGAAAAGAATTCAAATCTTGATTTAAAATAATTAAAATTATATTCCTAACGTTTCGTTTTCCCAAAAATTGAAAAACTGACTGTATTTGTGGTGTGAAATTAGTAATTATCAAGTATTTACCTCGCGAACTATGGCGTGGGTGCCACACAGTGCTGTTAATGAAGGAATCCATAGTTGCACTTAAATTTCTTCCATTGTTCAAAAAGAATATATAATTGTTGTAAAAATTGAGTGTTTTGCTATGTAATTTATCAGTTGTGGTAAGCAATACAGGATTAAAAATATTTTTCAAAAGTTCGTTTGTGTTTAAACCTGCGTCAGATAGTACATGTATGGTGCTGTTATTCGGGAATACCTCTTGAACAATTTTGGCAACACATTCTTTTGTTTTCGATGCATCTGATATTGATTGGAAATTCGTTGAATTTGCAGGAATTGCCAATATGGAAAGGAGCACGCATACAACAATCATGCTTTAACAAAGTAAGTACAAGATTTGGAAATCTAATGTCTACATTTAAGAATGTCTTCAAATAAAAATTTACCAGGAAATAGAATAATAATTTACAAAATATATGCATATTGTCCAAAACACTTTATGTTATTATAACTTAGCCTTCCACTTAAACCAAAAGCAAACTCTATGCGATTGCTTCCTTTCTAGACAGCTTTTAAGAAACCTCTAAGTGCACGAAAATAGTAGTTATTATTTTGCTTATTGAAATTTGTATAGGCAGCTTAAATAATCAGGACATTTCCTGCAAAATTAAACGGTCTATCTGACGAATTTAATGTTTATTCATTTAACCGCCTCGAAGATTTTGATATATTCTCCAGATTAATCACATTCATTATTCGCTTACCTACTATTTTTTTAAGAAAGTTTTACTATAAACTAGAAGAAATTATTAAATTGTTATATATGTTAGCATTAGTAATCAAGAACAGACTCTATTGGTCTGTTCATAGACCAATAAAGAAAGAGACGTTACCCAAGTCCAGATTTGTTGAAGGGACTAATACAATATTTGAACTACCCGGTATGTGATTAGCAATAGTAATCAGGGAAGACATCCTATATGAACAGACCAATAGAAAGAGACGTTACCCAATTATATTTTAAGTTGGTAATAATACGAAAACTACTATTTAAAGATAAGTTTTGAATGAAGAACACAATAAGTTTTGGATAGGAAGATTGGAAGAATACAAGCGCCCATAAATTGTAGTCGATATTTTTTAAATAAAATACTAGTCGATCTAACATAATATATAATAACATTGTGTTTGATTGGTGTGTTTTAAGTAGATATCTTTCATGCGTTCTTTTTTTTTTGACTTAACGGATTATTCTTTAATTGATTAATTAATAACATTGATAACATAATAACAATATTGACCGGGCAATATTCGATCGTAGAGAATTGGGCCAATCATCGATCGACAGATCACATGACATGTACACAAGCACCTTGTGTCCGCTCAGACAGCTCCAAATGCGGCTCTCCGATTCGTCGGAAATAAGTGTGAAACAGCTCGAGGGTAATAATCAGTTTTTAAATTTTCAAAAATGGCGGGGCTCACTGTACGCACATCAGCTCAGAACAAAACACATCTTGCACTGAATTATTTGACGGAAGCTGGAACCGCCAGTTTGCAATTTTTTTTTTTTATAATTAAAATTGCTATTTACGTTCCATTGGGAGACGAATACGATACATTAAAACCCATTTCCAAAAGTATTTACCTATTTTATATAAAAAAAAAAATTCCCGAAGTTCATACATTTTTCATGCCTCGCGACGGTAAGCTCCCTTTTCAATGATAAATTTTTAGACAATTCAATAAAAGCTACTACTGTTATAATATCAATTTGACTACAATTAATTAATCATTCAAATTAATAATTGAACTATAATTATAATAAAATAACATGATATTACCAATTTTACAAATAATACTAATAGTCTACTACCAGTGGCGTAACATACGCATGCTATACTGAGTGTTTCAGAGCAATTAATAAATTCTTGAAGAGCAAAATAAAACCTTAATTTTAACAAAAATATTTAAATAACTAATTAAATTGGACTGTATAGTTTCGACTAATAGTCTTAGTAAATTAAATTAAGCATGCATGGACAGACAATAATATTAACTTGGGTTCCTGACAAGGCTTGAAATGAATAGTAAGCTAATGTAAATTTAATTTATTTTAAAGCTAATTACACTACAATAATAAATTTAAATTATTATTACTGTATTTTCAGAAATATTTCTACTCTACAATATTACAATGCTATGTGATGAACGTAATAATATATAAAATTTAATATATTATGTTACAGTTTTGGGATAAAATTTTACAATACGTAAATACATAATAATATGTACTAATTGATAATAATATCAATATTACCCCAATATTTTTAGCAATATATTATCTGAGACTCCTAAATTATTATATCGAATATTGGATCTTATAAAATTTTCTTCTGAAGAAAATGTAGCTACTAAAGTTCTGATATAGCGCCATTTTCCTTATTACATCAATATGATTATTATTTTCCTCGACACATTTTTTCATCAGTTTTTTTAATATCTCATTTATAATTTGTTCATCTTCTTGAAACTGGAAAAGGAATCAACACCAATTTGGAATCTGCTAATTTTTGCTTTGAATCAATTTTCAATCCATACAATGGTTTAAAGAGAATGCTACTAAGCATACTTTGGAAAGCGCTATCAATATGAATTATAAAAGAAAAGTGTAATACTATAAGTACCCGTAATATCGTTGTTTTTGGGGTAAATTTAACAGCTACTGAAAAAATTAACGACAATGCAGTTAAGATACACTGAGAAAACAATAAATTGATATTTGCATCTTTCACTTTATTGTTTTGATATTAAGTTCCATACAAAGGTTTCAATAAGAACGGACGCTACATTTCTATGGAATATAATATAGTTCTATGCTATATGTTAATCACTAGTTCTATTATTTTTAGTCGCTCAAACATCTCAACATCTGCTATAGAAAATAATTTATTATGCAATATTTTGGATAACTTATTGAAACAGTTTTGCCTTGTTTTATCCTGCATTAAAGTTTGTTTATGTTTACACCATATTTTTAAATATATTTAAAAATTTTCAAGATTGATTAAAGATTGAAAAATTGATAATGTTTCAAATGGTAGTCACAAATTAAGATGTTACCAATACTTCTTTGCGGTAAACTAAAATTTCAGTCAAAAATACCAAAATTGCGATTGTTAAACCAGCTAACCATATAATAAAAATTCCAAATAAGTGCTGTATTGTTAAAATAATTATTGAATTGTAGTTTTGTTTTTCGGTGTTTTCCATGTAGTTAATACGTAATATACCGCTTTCTACGAAGGTGTAAATAAATTTATCCAGTTTAGATAAAAAATAATGTCCATTGGGAATGGAAATTCTAAAATGTAATTTAAACATTCCTATTTCATCGTTTATAAAAGTAATATTTTTGAATTCATTAGGATAAAGTTGTTTCATACTGTATTTTGCGGTAAATGTACTGAGATTTCGAAATCGAGCCACTTTCAGTAGTACATCAGTACGATTACTGTTTTCCTCTAAGCATTTTTTCATCAATTTGTTTAATGTTTTCTTTTGAATTTGGTTATCGTCTTCCAAACGTTTCATTATTCCTGAAACAGGAACCAACTTCAATTTTGAATCTGCTAATTTTTGCATTGTATCAATTTTTGATTGGTATATTGGTTTGAAAAGAATACTGCTTAGCATACTTTGGAAAGCATTATCAATATGCATTGTAAAAAATAAATGCAATATTATAAGTATTCGTAAAATTGATGTTTTTGGGGCAAATTTAATAGCAACTGAAAAAATTAATGAGAATGCGGTTAAAATACATTCAGAAAATAATTTATATTTTCTTTTTTCTCCGGATGAGCGTTTTGCTATAAACTTCCAGACAATGCCTTCTACAAGAATGGAAATTGTAATCAAGCACCATACATTTTTATGGAATATTAAAAATATTACTAATATGTTAGTTATCGGAGCTGGTCGAGGAACTATCCAAGATCCCATATCGAAATATATCGACTTACTGAAATCGTACAGCCAATATTCGTTCATTAACAGTGACGCTTTCTCCATCAGCACTATATCATTGCTAATGTTACTGGTTACATTTTGATTATATTTGAAAGTTTTAAATTTTGCAGAGGCATTCAATTCCTTTCCTACTAAATAGATAGTTTTGAGTACCGGTAGTTTTTCAATATACCAAGGTAAATTTTCATTAACATTAGAAAAACTATACAATGTAATACTACATCCACTGAAATCCTCTAACTGGTTTGCCAGTTTCTTTTCTAGATGTCTAATATCGGAACAAGTAAATTGATCGATACTGAAATATTGACCACAATTATTTTTGGAGGCAAGTGGAAACCAGATGTATAAAATTGGAGCATCCGTTATATTCCAACTTGAAACCATTAATACAACATTTTTTATATAATATTTCCATAATAACTCAAAAACGTGTTTTGTTTCCATAATGGTAGATGTAATTATTAAGTATCTGCCTCTTGGACTGTTTTTGGGATGCCACAGTTGGCTATCTACAAATTTGTTAAATGTTTTGTTAAATTCAATTCCATTTTCTATATATATGATGTAATTGTTTGTAAAACTAGGCGTTGAACTGTTTAAGCCGTTTGTTGTAGTAATTAAAAGCGGATTGGAAATTCTTCTTATAAAATTCGCTTTCAAATGATCATTCATCACCACGTGTATGCTGGTATTTTTTAGAAAAATTGTTTTTATTAATTTGGATACACAAATTTGTGCTTTTGACAATTTTTTGACTAGTAATGCACTTTGTGTTGTTGATATTAGTATAAAAACATACATCCATGTCTTGAAAGTCATTCTACAATATATTCGTTGTTACAGGTTTTAGAAGAAAAAAAGAAATTAAGAAATTGTGCTCTTTCCACGCCATTATATTATTATAATAATTAGAAAAAAATATATAATAGATATCATTAAAGCGTAACACGCAAGATAGTTTCCCATATCAATTAGTTAAAGCACAATATGATTGAAAAACTTTTATATATAGGTATAAAAAGTTTTTATGGACTCATAATAGGCCCATTTAGCATATTATTTATTATACAATATTTTATAATTTAGACTAAAATAAGTGAAAATAGCAGACCATGATTTCAATTAAAAAACTAATTATGGCAATGGATAATCCACCTAACCAAAGCGCAAAGTGGCCGTATAGATGATCCATTCGTAAAACAAACACAGTGCTGGTATTATCGATATTAAAATTACGTTTAGTTATTAAAGATAATTCTTTAAACAAAAATCCCCCCTCTACAATTTTATCAACGAACGCATTAAAAATAGACAAAAAATAGTGCCCTTTTTTCATTACAGCCATAATTTCAATCCTGAAGAAGCTAGTATTCTTTTCTATAAATCTTAAATATTTTACTTCATTTGGAAAAAAGTTTATAGCTAAATCTTTTCCACTTGTTATACTATAATTTCTAAAGCGAACCATATTTTTAACCAATTCTGTGTAATTATAATATTTCGGTATTAGCCCTTTACTGGCAATTTTTTTCCACATACCTGTTTTATACTGATCTTCAGTTCTAAACCTTTCGCCAACTTCTGGATGCAGAAGTACGTTTAAATTTGAGTCACTCAATTTTTGCATTGTGTTAATGGGAGGTTCACGCATTGGTACTGACCGTACACTGCTTAATTTACTTTGAAATATCAGATCGATGTGAATTGTAAAAATTAAGTAAATTATAATTATTATTCTTAGCCGAAGCGACGAAGGCAAGATCTTTATTCCAACTGAAAACACCAATGAAAATGAGCTTAACATACATTCAGAGAGCTTCTTATACTTGTTGCTATTGTTTAAACGTTTTGCACTTAAATTCCAAACGAAGCTTGTCATAAGAACGCAAAATAAAATTAAACACCACGTCCGTGCTTCAAATATTAGAAATATTACTTTCAAATGTGATATTTGACCAGGCCGAGGAACTATCCAAACATACAAATCATAAAATACGGTATTACTTAAGTCATAATCTATAGTATAATTATTAACTTTTCTTAAAATGTAGTAATTTATCAAGATCTCACTTGTTTCATTCTTTAGTTCTGTTATCTTTCTGTTAGGATAGTACACCACCCCTGCTTTTAATCTTTTAGCAATCATATTAACTGTAATCATTAATACGGCTATTACAGGACGAATTTCCGCAACATATTCCATGTTAAGATTTTTAAGTTCATTTACAAATCCAATAGTGCAATTACTGTAATCGTCAATACGAGTTTCCAAAATTTGTCTCAATTCATCGAAATTGCAGTTGGAAATATTGTACACAATAAAATTTTTCCCACAGTTGTTTTCAGGAGCAAACGGGTTCCAAATATATAAATTAGGCGATATTTGATTATTTTCATTCAGTACGACCAAAACAACATCTCTAATGTGATATTTCCAAAGAATTTGAAAAATCTGATTAGTTTCTACCATAAAATTGGATACTATTATAAATCTGCCTCGCACGCTATTTCTTGGATTCCATAATCTGGTGTTAACCAATTGGTTCATAAAGAGATTTAAATTTGAAGCATTTTTTAGATAGATTAAATAATTATGATAACTAAACGGTTTCGTGGAGTCAGCTAAATTCTCTACTGTGATTATTATTAATGGGTTTGAAATATTTCGTATAAAGTTTGCACTCAGATGTGATTCGAAGACAAAATTTATATTTTGATTATTTCTGAAATGTTTTTGCAATAATTCTGATACACATATTTCGCTTTCCGATTGTTCTTCCATCTTAAATGCATACACATCCACTAAAACTGTTATTGCAAAATATATAAATATATTTTTAACCATCGCTTTTCATTGTTGAGTTATGTTAATAAATTAAGTGTGTACATTCGCAACTAGTAAAAGTTTAAATGATTACGAAATGTAAATATGTATGCAGTTCCAGGCAATATAAATTACATACATGCAAGCTTTAACAAAATGCAGCATTTAACTTTGCAGCATGAAATCCACTTTGTTTATTACCTATGTATGTTCAGGCCCGGCCTGTAGCGTGTTTGAACTACGCACAGGCGCCAGAGGCGCCGAAAATGAAAAGATGCCTACAATACAATATCAAATTAAAATTTTTACAAAAAGTATTTACAAAATTATTTTCTCCTCCAAATCAATTATATGAAATTAATCCATAAAACACCAGAAGCCTGGCCTGCCTATTTAGGTAGTGTATGTATTTATTGCATTATTATAATTTACAATGCGATATATTTTCAAAATCAATAAATAGCTGGCGTGAGTTAAACAGTTTCAGTTGTAAATCGGCGTTGTATTAAGACACCTCCTATACAAAAACTTAAGATACAAAGACGTTGTTTTTGATTTTTTTGAAGTTTTTATATAAATTTACTCGCTGAATTGTGAAAAATGTTACAAAATAACAATAAAAACATAATTTTAAGCATGAAACCATAACTGAATAGAATGAACGTGTTTTACCCAGAAAGTGGTGGTGACAAGCCTGCGGTTAATTAGGGATTGTAAGATATAATGTCAAAAGCAATGACAGCTGTGTCATTTAAAGCAGTACCTATGTCGATAAATATATTGCGATGTACTGGGGTAGGTTTTAAAAAGAAATGAAAACTAAAACTCCCTTAATCCGAATACAGCAACTGTTGAGCCATGAGACTCTTATATAATTTAATTTTACGTTTACTTTTACATTATTTATAAATCGTAAAATATTCAATTCTTTTTCCAGGCTAGCTTAAATTTATAAAATTGTATATTATAAATTGCGAAAACATTTTTAAAGCTTTATATCAATATTATTTGTTTACAGATTTCCAACAGTCGTCAATTGGACCTCGCGGACTTTTATTTAAATAAAGAAATTATGATATTATAATAACAATTTATTCAGGACGAAAATACATTGTTATATTATATTTATAGAAACTTACTATTTCAATTAAAAATATAGTCGTTGAAATAATCAAACCAAATAGCCAAATAGCTAAAAGGCCATATAAGTGCTTTGTATGCAACTGTTTTTCAGTATTATAATGAATATTTTGGAATCCGTTTTTAAAATTATGTACGAGTTTTGAAAATCTTACATACAAAATACCACTTTCTGTGATCCTGTCAATAAATTTATTTAAAACTGGTAAAAAATAATGACCCTTTTTCATGAGGAACATAATTTCAAATCGAAAAAATCCAGAATCGCTTACAAGAAAGTTAAGATGGTTTGTGATTTTACTGGGTACAAAATTTGAAATTATATTTTTTGGAGAAGGAATACTAAAGTTTTTGTGATCTTTCAGTTTGGTTAAAATATCCGTATAATTATCAAAGCTCATTACTTGAATTTTACTAACAATTTTTTTCAAAATGGTACTATTGTAAATGGTATCTTCTTTAAGTTGGTCCACGAATTGCTGATAAGCACACAAGGTCAATTTTGAGTCGATCAGTTGTTCAATTGTGTCGATTTGCCCGCCATATACTGGTTTCAAGAGAATACTGCTTAATTTACTTTGAAATGCAATGTCGATATGAATTATGAAAAATAGATATAAAAACATCAGCATTCTCAAAATACTTGATTTGGGGGGATATTTTACACTAACTGAAAATATTAGTGAAAAAGCATTTAATATGCATTTTGATAGTTGCCTGAACGTTTCGTGTTCTTTTACACGTTTTGCAATTGCATTCCAAATCATACCTGTAATAACAACGTAAAATATAATAGAAAACCACAATGTCTTTTGAAATACCAAAAAAATCACTTTAAAATTGGGAATTTCACTAGGACGAGGAACAAGCCAAGATAATACGTCATAATAAATTGTATTACTCAATTCATACTTGTTAAACACTTCGATTTCTCGCATTATTTTAGGACTTGTTATAATATCAGCGGTGATATTATTCAAAACTTTTCTATCAATTAATTGGCGAAACACTACAGTTGCTTGCAACTGCTTACTGATTAACTGAATAAAATTGACGAATATTGCAGCAACGGGGGAAACGGTTAATACACTTTTAATATCATCGGATGTATCATAATTGTACAAACGAATTGTGCATTTACTGAAATTTTCAGATTGACTCTTGAAAGTCTTCTCAATTTTTTTGTAATTACAATCCGAAAACTGATTGATGGCAAACCTTTGCCCGCATTGATTTTGGGATTCGAAAGGAAACCAGATGTATACCTTCGGCTCAATTTCCAAATTTTGATTTAACACCATTAAAATGACATTTCCTATGTGATATTGCCATAACATTTTAAATATCAATGTTACATCGTGGACAAAATAAGTTATTATTACATATTTCCTCCGCGGACTATTGATTGGGTTCCACAACCGACTTCTTACAAACGCAGCAAAAGTCACATTTAAGTTTTTATCATCTTGAACGTACACAATATAATTATTATCACTTGAATTTCCACTTGAATTATAAAAACTATTAGTTGTTGTTATTATCAATGGATTTGATAATCCTTTTAAAAAATCTGCTTTTAAGTGTGGTGCTGTGATGATATGAATATTGCTGTCCTTTGCAAGAAATTCTTTCGAAATCCTTAATACACAGGTTTGAGATTTTGAAACGTTTTCCAATTTTAATCCAAGTGCAGCTATGAAAACTATTAGAGAGTGATATATTATTATTTTTCCGATCATTGTGCTTACATGCACATACATTAATAATTCTTTGTGATTAAATAATAAGTATTTTGGTACAAAGCAGACCATAAAGTCTTTTTTATATTTAAGCTACTAAAAGCTTTCAAAATCCTTACATGACATGCTTCTATTAAAACTAGAACTAGACAAAATTATTATAAAACTAAAAACAGGACTACAAAGACCTGAAATATATAGGTGTCAAAATGCAATGATTGGAAGCTATAATCTTGATAATAAGAGCCTTTTAAAAGATTTAGTAAAAGATTAATTAAACTTGCTTTGACTTTATTTTACTTACTTTACTTTAACTTAGGCTAATAATAAAACTTTGTGAAGTTTAATTGCACTTTATGTATGTATATTTGTTATTCCTACTTAAACATAACTTGACTTTAAAAGTACCCTATTTATAGTCTATTAGGTGATAATCTGAAAAAGATTGCCTGATTTTCTGAATAGAAAATATTAAACTTAAACTTTTAAATTTTAATAGTTATTATTTGAATTATTAACTTGTAAGAAGTTATTTTTCGCAAAGTTAAACAATGTATTCTTTTTGTTAAAAATATCTCGTGAGAGTAATCCTGAAACCGGTAATGCAGTAAAGCCTTAGCTTACCAACTTGCACTCATCTGCATATTATAAGTATGTTCTAAGCTTACAATAAATTGTAGAGAAGGTTTTGCTTTATATAAGTAGAGAACACGGTCGTAGACTGGCAGAAGAGTGTGAGAAATCAAATATAAATATATCAATTTGTTCTGCGGTGTCTGCCTTGCTAGATGACAGTTTTTATGTATTGAGAGTGCCTAAATACCTACAATCACCCCTAGACAAATTCTCTCTCTCTCTCTCTCTCTCTCTACCTTAGAGCCCCTTAGTATACTTATGCATTACCAATAATATAGATTTAGATAAATTCTAGAAAGATTAAAGATTGAAGATTGAAGATGGAAGATCGAAGATGAAAGATGAAAGATGAAAGATGAAAGATGAAAGATGAAAGATGAAAGATAAAAGATGAACGATTAAAGATTAAAGATTAAAGATTCAAGATTCAAGATTCAAGATTCAAGATTCAAGATTCAAGATTCAAGATTCAAGATTCAAGATTCAAGATTGAAGATTGAAGATTGAAGATTGAAGATTGATGATTGAAGATTAAAGATTACACAAAAATTTAATACATTAAGAAAAACTTTTCAATTCTTGAATTGTATTTTTGTATATCACTGACATTCGAGCAACCGAAAAATATTCAAACACTTTTTACATTTATAATCGTTCACAGTTTCAGAGGAAGTAATTGTAAAAATTTCCGACTGCACGAGTCAATTGTTTTATTTAGTTGCTAATAAAATTTGCAACATTTCAACTAAAAATATTAAAAACGCTAGCACTAATCCAACAAGCCATATCATAAAAACACTATATAAATGCTCGATGGTTAAAACCGCTTCAGGATTAGAATCGATTTCTTTATAAGGACCTTTCGATGACTTCGAAAGAAGAAAGTCGTGAAAACCACTTTCTAAAATCCAACTGTTAATTTTGTTAAAAATTTGCAAAAAGTAGTGGCCCTTTTTCAAGCCCAAAAATAGTTCTAGTTTTATTAATCCACTACCTTCTTCTATAAAATTAACCAAATTAACTTCATTCGAAAATAACTTCGAGACTATGTATTTTTCCATCGGGGTGCTGGAATTTCTATCATAAGCTACCCTTCTTATGCATTCCGCATAGTCTATAGTGTGCATCACTACCAGTTTATTAAGAATATTTTTAATAACCATATTGTTACTGTGATTTTCAGCGACTACAATATGTTCTGCTACATATTCGTTTGTATACACTGTTAAATTTGAACTCAGTAGCTTTTGCATTGTATCTATACGAGGCTCGTATGAAGGTTTTACAAGAATGCTGCTCAATTTACTAAGAAATGCATTGTCGATATGAATAATTAAAAACAAATGCAAAATCATAAACATCCTTAAAATGTTGGTTTTTGGTGGATAGTTCAGTGCAACTGAAAATATCAGCGAAAATGTACTCAACATACATCTAATGAAATACTTATAGATACTTCTTTCTTTCATATGCTGTACTGCAATCAAATTCCAAACGATACTTATTACAATAAAGCAAACCAGGATCAAGCACCATACTTTCTTTTCGAAGACGGAATATATCATCTGTAAATTTGCAATTTTACCAGGACGAGGAACAAGCCAAACCAATGTATCGAAATACAAACTATCACTAATGTCATAATTTTCGATATTTATAGTTGTTAAAGGTGTGATCAAAATATCATTGGTCGTCTTGTTGGCAACTTCTGTCCGATTTTTTCCTACCACGTAAAGCAGTGGAGTTTGTAACATTTCCTCCATTAAATTAAGAGTATTCAATAATATTTTGATTATGGGACAGGTTCTTATGTTATAAACTGGATCTGTATAGTTAACTGAAGCATGAACTTCGATGGTGCATTCATTTAAAGATTTAAAATTAATATTATCTGAAAAAGCCGACATTGTTCTCCGATAGTTGCAGTTGTGATAACATTCAATATTAAAGTTTTTCCCACACTTATTTCTTGGTTTAAATGGAAACCAAACGCAAAATTCTGGAAGGATGCTGGCATTTTGATGCAGGATAATCGCAATAATATTTCTGATATTATATTTTGCCAAAATCTCAAAAGGCGAATGTATTCTGACTCCAAATTTGATGATAATTATGTATTTTCCAAGTGGACTGCGATTTGGATGCCACAGGTTACTTCCGATAAATAAATTGATAGTTGTATTTAAGCTGGTCTCATCGTGGAAGTAAAAGATATAATTGTTATACAAATTTATGGTTCTTTTAAATAAATTATCGGTTGTGGTAATTAATAACGGATTAAAAATGTTTCGTAAAAATTCAACTTTTAACCTTGGATCAGTTAATATACATATGGTGCTATTTGGCGGAAATACTTCCTCGATCATTTTAGCAACACAAACTTCTGATTTTGGAATCTCCATTATATTTATATGATTTTTTGAATTGGAGGGAACTACCAATATGAAGTATATTATTATGAGTAATGGTAACATTTTGAGGGATTAAAAACTTGTAAGCCAATAAATAATATGGCTTTGATATAAAAAATTTTGTTATTCAAAATACTTTGAATGACGAACGCGCAATATTAAAATAAAGTATGTATTAATTACTTGTTTCGCAATTTTCAATTTATCTAAGTGAACAAATTACTTCAAGTAATTGATTCTATTATTTATTCGAAATTTCGTTTCCATTATTAAGTAATGTAACTCGAAAATGTAAGTACAGCTAAAAATGCAAATACACTTTTTAGAATTGAAATATTAATAAGTTTTCACAAATAAAATACACTGAAAGTATATTAATCGCTAGCGATCCTTTTTTTTATTACACAATATTGTAAGTGCTATGATAATTCCAAAAAGCACTAAAATATTTAATCGATTGCCCAAGATGCAGATCATCTTCTTTTAATCTATCATGATACAATTTGAGTTCTTAAGTTCTGGTCCCGAATCCGTTATACAGCCTAATGACTTACGGTATTTTAATATGGAGAACAAGTGCTTCACACGTGAGTGTGCATAGAAAGCAGTCTATACAGTGTCTCTGCTAGAAGAAGCTGTAGGGAATTGTTCAAAAAATTGAATATACCTATAAAGACGCTCATATAGGTCTTTCAGTAGGCTGAAAGCCCCAGACATTTCATAATTGCGGTGTTCTTCAAATTTATAACGCCTTGCCAGCCGGATATAAGGACTTATGTAGGGCTAAGTTTTGAAAAACTGGCATCGGGGTATTGATGAAGAAAAAAATATACAAACTCGATGAATTTTTCTTACAATATGTTTTCATTATTTTTTGTTTAATGTGATTTTTTAATATTATACTTGTATTTTATTTATTATACATATTTTACTCCTATTATTATTTTTATAAACATACTTTGACGATTATACTACAATCAGCCCCGCAACGTCGGACAATAAAATTGTTTCAATAGACCCGTATATTATCTTAACAAATTTTTAATCAGTATGTTGTATATTTGGATTATTATTACATAACCATGAGAAAATAATACATCAACAAGCACTTATAAATAAAGCAAAGGTTATAATATAATTACATTTCCCAAATTTGGATTACATATCGAGTGCTAAACGGCAGTACCTCGTAAGTGCAAAAACAATTTTTTTTTGAAAAACTGTCTACAAGATAGAGACACATTTTTTCAATAGAATGATACCAAACACAAAAAATGTTCAAAAATCGACTTACGAGGTACTGCCATTTAGCACTCGATATGGAGTTCCACTTCTAAACTCCCATTTATGTGCCGAATGTTTGTCAAATATCCCTTGCCAATAATCGTCAAGCGACCCAAGAGCTTCCAAGTCAAAATATTCGAATCTAACAGACATAGAGAACTTACAGTTTCGGGCTGCTAACTAAGAGAAGTGTGTATATTTCAGTTACTTACCAAAACCATGTGCATACTTTAATTTATTTTTTATAATTTTGAATGGAAAGAATTTCAATAAGCTACAATTGGGAGGATCACGATTATAATTCCAAAATAAGAGATAATATGAACAATCCCTTTACCACGTCAAAAAAACTAAAGATAATAAAAAATTAGAATTTCAAGTAAGAAAACAAATATAGCACTGGTTAGTCCACCTAACCAAATGGCGAAAAGGCCGTATAAATGTTCCATTCGTAAAACAAACGCAACACTGCCAGCATTGTCGTCAAAATTATAAGTAATAAAAAACATTTCTTTAAACAAAAATCCCCCTTCTATGAATCTATCAACAAACCTATTAAAAATAGGTAAAAAATAGTGCCCTTTTTTCATTACAGCCATAACTTCAATCCTGAAGAACCCAGTATCCTTTTCTATAAAATTAATATGTTTTACTTCAGTCGGAAAAAAGTGCAAAGCGATGTCTTTTGGACTGGAGGTACTATAATTTTTGTAACGAGCCAAATTTTTGATCAATTTTGAGTAATTATAATTTTCCTGTACCTCCCCTCTACCTGCGATAGTTTTCAAAAGACCGGTTTTATATATTTCTTCAGTTTTAAACCTTCTGCCCACGTCTGGATGGACAAGTATTCTTAAATTTGAATCGCTAAATTTTTGCATGGTGTCAATGGGAGCTTCATATATGGGTTTCGAACGAAAACTGCTCAATTTACTCTGAAAAACAAGGTCGATGTGCATTACGAAAATCAAATACAGTATTATTATCAATCTTAGACGATACGATGAAGGCAAGTTTCTTATTGAAACTGAAAACACTAATGAAAATGAGCCGAGAATACACTGAGACAGCTTCTTGTACTTGGTTATCTTGTTTAAACGTTGTGCACTTAGATTCCAAACGAAGCTTGTCAGAAGAACGCAAAATAAGACTAAAAACCACGTCCATGCTTGAAATACTAGAAAAATTACTTTCAAATTTGATATTGGAACAGGCCGAGGAACAGCCCAAGTATACAAATCATAAAATACAGTTTTACTTAAGTCATAATCTATTGTATAATTACTAGTCGTTCTTAAAACGTAAGTATCTAGCAAGATCTCGCTTGTGACATTATTTACTTCCGACTTATCTCTGTTAGTGTAGTAAACCACCCTTGCTTTCAGTCGTTTGGCAACCATATTAAGAGCTGTCATTGATATTGCTACTACAGGGTAAACTTCTGCAACATATTTCAGAGTAAGATTTTCAAGATAACTCATGAATCCAATAGTGCATTGACTGTAATCCTCAATACGACGTATTTTCAACATACTGAAATTACAATCAGAAAAATGCTCCACTGAAAATTTTCTTCCACAATTGTTTTTAGGAGAAAACGGGTTCCAAATGTACAAATTAGGAGCAAGAATATTTTGATTCAGCACTACTAACACTGCACTTCTGATGTGATATTTCCACAGAACTTGGAAAGTCTGATTGACCTCTCCTACAAAATTGGTTACTATGATAAATCTACCTCCTGGACTATTTGTTGGATTCCATAAACTGGTTTTAACCAAATCATTCATAATAAAATTTAAATTTGAAACATTTCTTACATAGATTAGATAGTTATGATAACTAAACGTTCTGCTCGATGTTTTGGCGGAATTGCATAAATTTTCTGTTGTGGATATAACTAATGGATTTGAAATAGATCTCATGAAGTCTGGACTCAGATTCGATTCAAATACGAAATTGATATCCTTATTACACCAAAAAAAAGTTTGTAATACCTCAGATATACACAATTCTTTGATTGATTGTTCTTCCATCTTAAATCCATACACCAACACTAAAATTGTTGTTGTAAAATATATAAATGATGTTTTAGCCATATTACTTCTGATTTTTGTGCCGATTTATTAAGTTAAATAGGTGCCTTTAAAATTTATTACACAATCGCAGCCAATAAAAATTTTAATGATTCCCAGCCAACATTTTTCATAATAATTATATAAAATTATTATACAATTATTATGGAAAAATTATGAAAAGTATACAATGGACTGTAATGTGTAATGAAACACGGGTAATATAAATTATATAGAACATGCAACTTTTAGCTAAAATACACTAATCTTGCATAACACTAAATTCATTTTAATGTTTATTAATCATTGTGTCTACTATGTTACAGCATTTATGTATTTATAATTCTATTAGAGATCCTAATGCCTTTTCATTTATTTTAATACTAAAATATTGATTTAAAAAATTGCTGCTTTAAAACAACACTGTTCTATCGAGAGATCAACATCATTGATTGCCAAAAAAAAATAGTTAAGATCCGGCAGGTAGATGAAATCATAATATAACGCTATCAAATTTGCACTATTTTGTACTTAATTTTAAATAAAAACTAAATTTAAGTAAAACAATAACTAAGAATATTACATAAAAAACGATTTTTTGAAACTTCTTAGAAATTTTGTATAGCACTTACAACTTTTAATTTTAATTTTAGCTTTGTAGTTAATTAATTCTCCAGTAAAATTATCTTATTTTAAGGGTTTTTCGTTGCAATAATCACAACTTCGAGAGTTTATAGAAAAATCTTACTATAAAATATTGTATTACACAAAGTACATTATAAATAATATTATAGCTGTAATTAATTATTTTTTTGCTCTTTTATAGAAAAACCCTTATATAACTGTATCTATGGGTGCTTCTTCAGACTTACTTATGAAGTTCTTTTCAATTCGAATAAAATTATTCAAAATTTCAATTAAAAATATAATAAATGCAAGTATTAAGCCAGAAAACCAAATAATAAAAACACTGTAAAAATGATCAAGTGTTAGTACTACATTTTGGGATTCGGAGTTATTATCTTCTGTTAGAAAACTATTCGTTGAATTTGAAAGCACTTTTTCGTAAAAACCACTCTCTAAAAATCTGCTATTAATTTTGTTAAAAATGTTCAAAAAGTAATGTCCTTGACTCATAGCTATTGCCATATTGCAACCTAGTAATCCGCTTCCTTCTTCTACAAAAATTATACGTTTAACTTCATTTGGATATACTTTGGTTGTGATATATTTTTCTAACGGAGTACTGCAATTTTTATCGAAAGTCACTTTCCGAATATATTCTGCAATATCCAAGTAATCTACAGTCACCATATTCTTAAGTATCTTGCCAATCCTGCTGTTATTTTGCATATTTCCTTCTCTTAAATTTTCGATTATATATTTATTAGAAAAAAAAGTCAATTTTGAATTTATTAATTTTTCCATGGTATCGATGGCTGGTTCATTTGAAGGGATTAATAGAATACTGCTTAGTTTGCTTTGAAATGCATTATCAACGTGCATAATAAAAAATAAATACAAAACCATAAGTATTCTTAAAAGGCTCGATATAGGTGGCCCTTTTAGCGAAATAGAAAATATTAACGACAATGTGCTGGAAATGCACGCAGAAAATTGTTTATACATACTTCTTTCGTTTAAACGTTTCGCAATGAAGTTCCAGACAATGCTTGTTGCAAAAACGCAAAATAAAATTGCAAACCATACGTCCTTATGAAAAACCGAGAAAATCACTTTCAAATTCGTTATTTTACCAGGTCGATGAACAATCCAAGCTCTCGTATCGTAAAACATTGCATCACTAATGTCAAAACTTTCTATATCTCTTGTTATCACTGGCGTAATTAAAATATCGTCAGTGTAATTGTTTACATCTTTTTCACTTTTACGCATTACATATGCAATATGTACGTGTAGAATTTGCTTCAATAAGAAAATCGTTGTTGTTAAAAGTACAACTAAAGGAGATACGTGCAAGGTAAACACAGGATTGGTTATATCGACATCCTGAAGGATTTGAATTGTACAGCCTGTAAGCGATGTCTGGGTATCCACAAAGATCATTTGTAAATTTGGATAGGTACAATTTTTATAACAATCAATGTTAAATTTTTTTCCACATTCATTTTTTGGTTGAAACGGAAACCAGAAGCACAACTTTGCAAGAATTGTGTTATTCTGATTTGGAACCATTAGAATAACGTTTTTGATTTTATATTTCCATAAAAATTTAAAGACAAGTTTTGCCTCTGTTTCAAATGAAGTGAATATCAAATATTTACCTCTTGGGCTGTTACGTGGATGCCATATTGTGCTGTTAATGAATGATTCCAAAAATGAAATTAAATTTGTTTCTTTTTGCAAATAAATAATATAATTGTTATAGAGATGTATGGTTTTTTTGAGTAATTTATCTGTTGTTGTTATTATTTTAGGATTTAAAATATATTTTTGGAACTCCACTTCTAAGCTTGAATCGACCAACAAATGTATTGTAGTATTTAGAGGAAAAACTTCTTGAATAATTTTGGATATACACGTATTAGCTTCTTCTAATTGTTCTGAACTTAACGAATTGGACATAATTACCGGAATAAATATAAAATTGAATAAATACTTGGTAATCATTTCTTTCACACTTTTAAGGAAACCCAAACTTAATCAACTTGGCGTTTATAAGTGGATATAATAATTTCTTAGTCAAGACAATAATATTAAAAGAATATTTGTTTAAGAACATTTAATAACTTTTTACACGTAATGGTAACATTAGAAAAAGCTATTTCTACTACTTTGTTGTTTAACTATGCTCAACTTTTAAATGATGTTAGTATTATAATAACACAATTTTGTCTAGCACTTAAATAAATTGAATAGCAATTACCATAGTCCAACAATATAAAAAAAATTCTTAGAGCAGAAGAAGTATCAACTGATATTGCTTATTTTTGATGTGCTGATTCCGGTTAATTGATTTTAAATCTGAAAAAATTTCAAGAAGGATTTTAGGAAGATGGAATACAATCCTGGATGGAATGGACAATCCTACCAGAAATAGTGATAACGTAAAGTATAAGATAAGATAATTTTATTCGAAAAGGAGGCTTGGGAAAAAATTGCAGGTACCAAAATATTTGTTGGGCTGTGTTATCAATAATACTTAACTATATATTATCATCTATGTGATAGTACTAATTACAGTTTCTTTAGCCTGTAGGAGTGTAGATTATAAGTTTGTTGCTTATGGCGACTGTAGTTCGTATTCTGGATGTGCTGAGTGAATTTTTCCCCAAAAGCTGAGTCCCATCTTTAGCATTCTGTATTGGAAACTCCTCATTTTTGTTTCGATGTCTGTAATACTGTCCTCACAGAAGAAAAACGTATTATGTAGTAATTAATTAGTTTGCAATTTCATTTTATAAAATACTACTAATTCGCCTACAAATACAACGGTTGATATAATTAGAGAAGTTAACCAGATAGAAAAAAGCCCATATAAATGTCTTACACCCAATGGCACATTAGAATATTCGTTTTCCCTTTTACTGTTGCCAATATTACGCAGTAAACTAGACAGTGTCATACCTAGAATGCCGTTTTCAGTATTTCGGTCAATAAATGTATTCAAAGTTGGCAAAAAATAATGACCCTTCTTCATGGCAAAATATACTTCCATTCTGGGTATTTCAGTATTTCTTAAAATAAAGTTAATATCTTTTGTATATTCTTGAGGTATAAATTGTAAAACTATATCTTTTGGACCTGGAATACTGAAGTTTTTATAACGTACCAAATTGTGCATTATTGTAGTAAAATTATTTTCACTAGGCATTGGTTCCAATTTATGAATAATTTGTTCCAAAATGCTACCATGAGGTACAGTTGCAGATTTTATATGTTTTATATGATCTTTCGTAGTAAGCAAGCTTAATTTGGAGTCGATTAGTTTTTCAATTGTGTCGATTTGATGTTCATATAAATTTCCTAAAAGAGTGGTTCTCAATTTACTTTCAAATGCAGTATCAATTTGTACTATAGAAAATAAGTACAATATCAGAAATACTCTTAGGTATCTTGTTTTTGGAAGTCGCGAAATCGATATTGAAAATATTAACGAGGAAGTAGCTAAAATGCAACTCGAAAGTTGTTTAAATGACGAATGTTCATTGAAATGTTTAGCAACAAAATTCCAAATTATTCCTGTCATAATAACGTAAAATATTATCAACAACCATAACTTCTTTTCAAATACCAAAAATATTAATTTGAATTGCGAAATTTTCTTAGACGGAGGAACCAGCCATGCTGGCACGTCATAATAAACTGTATTGCTTAAATCATAGCCGACGAAATCTTGCACAGTTCTCATCAAACGTGCAGCTACCGAAATATTATCAGTGTTATTATTCAATATAATTATATCTGTTAAATAATTGAATACTACAGTAGCTTGCAATTGCTTGGCTATTACTTTAATAAAATAGATTAAAATTTTGTCAGTGGGCAAATAGTTCCTAAAATTTTTAATACCATCCAAAATATCGCTGGAACCAGTATAAAACCGTATTAGGCATTCACTAAAATTTTGAGACTGGCGGTTAAAAATTTGCATTATATTTTTATAATTATTGGGTTCTAATATTATATGATCGATGAAAAAAAATTTCCCGCACTGATTTTTGGATGCAAATGGTAACCAACGGTACATGTTCGGAGAAATTTCCAAGTTTTGATGTATTACTAATACAATGACATTTACTATATGATATTGCCACAACATTTTAAAAATACGTTTTACTTCTTGTAGATATTGAGTTATTATTATTATGTATCTTCTTCTTGGACTCAGTTTTGCATTCCACGTTTGACTATTAACAAATTCATTGAAGGTTACATTTAAACTTATATCATCTGGCACATATATTATATAATTATCAGTATAGCTCTCACTGGACGAGTTCAATCTATGTCCTGTAGTTATTAATAACGGATTCGATAATATATTTATAAAGCCTGGTCTTGATTGCGAATCAAATATTACATGAATATCGGAATTGCTTACGAAAAACTTTTTGATTATCTCAGTAACCCAGGTTTGTGAGATAGAAGCATTATCTAAACCGAATTTCCATTGAAATTCATTGGTACCAGATATACTAATTGTTATTATTGTATAATAGTAAATTAAAGCTTTGACCATCATGATGAAATGTAATACTTCGATTTATCGTACAACTGGAATTTCGTATCAGGATAAACTGATGAATGACAGTTAATTGGAAATTTTTCATTGAATTATTAAATTATTTTAGGCGTTGAAAGCCATCAATTACAAGTTGTAAAGACACTTACTAATAATTAATAAAAATTCGAAATATTGAGTGGTATAAAAATAATCCCCAAGTGGTTGTGAAAGTTTTGGAAAACTTCTAATAGGTACTTTAGACGAGCGAAGTTATTATTGTGTCATTTTCATGGTTACTTAATTATTAGCTTCATTATATTTTTAGAAACAGGTTTTAAAATGAGAATGATCTACCGTTTTTATATTTCGAAATTTTTTTACAATTTCGAGAATAAATACTCTGTTTTTTTAATACTTTTGGTTTGTTCATTTCTATTTTAAACTTTACTCTTGCTTACACGAGAAATTAGTTAGCTTTAAGATCAATTAGGGCCCTCCACACCTGAAAAGGAAACATTTATATCTTAAATCAGCTTGCTGCAGATCTTCTTCTTGGGATTTTTGGTGTTCCACAATTTGCTATAAACAAATTCACTAAGGCTGCATTAAAATTTTATCATCCTGCACATATTAAATATAATTGATACTAAGCCATGACTTGACTTATGTACAATTATTATTGCTTAACAATATAATAGCTATTAATACTTTGGCGAACATTGCAAAAAAAATTCTGTCTATCGAAAACTTTAAGTAGGTACTAAGTGTAAGTTAGAATTTATAACAGAAGATATTATTGAATTTTGTTATGCCTAATATATAATTCTTATAAATTTATCAAAATATAATATGTACTGAAAGCCATCAATTATTGTTCTAAGTTAAAGCATTTACTAATAATATATTATCAAAATATTGAACGATATAAAAATGATTACCAAGCAGTGGAAGTCAAATATTTAGAAAATTTTAGCCGTTATACTCATAGGTTATATTCGTGGAATTTGTTATTGTAACTATTTTCATAGTTACACTAAAGCTCTCTGTGATATTATATCCTTAATAATTTACAATTAAATTCAAATATTTATACATTTAAATTTAACATTTAAATAATACAAATTTTCTAAACTTCTCGAATCCGAATAATACATATAAGAAGCATGAGACTCTCACTAATATGTACATTTTTGTGACGTTGTACTTACCGTTATCAAAATCGTAAATATGTAAGTAAACAAATACCTAACTTTTATTTCACCCTTTTAATTTTATATTTATAGATTTTCAGAATTTTGAAAATTATCAACATATTATAAATCCATTCACACTGTTATAGGCATAGAGCAGGCATTTGTTAAGAGATGATGATCCGGAAAGCAAAAAATTTATTAGTATTTTGCTTAAAAAATCATTTCTATATTTCAGTTTTATATTTATTTAAAGAAATAATTTGCAATATAAAAATATAATTATAAAGATAAGAATGCAGTAACAACAAGCGATGTATCCGTAAATATCAACAACTTGAGAATTCCAATAAACGTTTGGCGAATGGTTAATATCTGTTTGATCTGAACTTTGAATATTTAAACTATTAGTTGCATATGGAGGGGTCTCTAAACGATGAACAACTTTAGCCCAACACGTATATTTAAAAAATTGGTGTTGTTTGACTGCCGTGGCTCCAGTGTAACCTAACCGCTTTTTTTCATTTGTTTGCAGTAATTCAACTATTAGACTTCTTGCACTTATCGATAAGTTGTTTGGCAAATCAAATTTTCCTTCCATAATTTTATCATAAACTCCTTTCCTGTCTCTGCTTTCAAAAGGATATTTTCCGACCAGCATCTTATAAAACAGTATACCAAGTGTCCACCAATCCACCGTAAATCCGTGACCTGTACTTAATAAAATTTCGGGAGCTTTATAGTGAAGCGTACCATAATTACGAAGACATATTTGTTCAGGGCAAAAATTTTCTTCGCTACACCCAAAATCAATAAGTTTGATATGCCCAGTTGAATCGAGTAAAACATTGTCAGTTTTTAAATCCCTATAAATGATTCCTTGGGAATGCAGATATTCTAAACCTATTATTACTTCCTTCACATAAAATGATGCAGTTTGCTCTTGTAGTATGGGTAGTTTTCTTAAAAGGTCACTTAAAGTACCTCCAGAAACATATTCCAAAACGAAATAAAAATATTGTCCTTCTTCAAAGGCATAAATCATTTTAACCACAAATGGATGATCAACGCGACTTAGAATATTTTTTTCTACATTGATTACATCTATGTTTTCTTTCAATTTTACACATTTTACTGCATACGTTTTATTAATATTATTTCCATTTTTCTTCCGTACACAGAAAACTTTTCCAAATCCACCTTTACCCAAGTTGTTCAAAAATTCAAAATCGCTTACCTTCATTTTATTGAATTTTCAAAATTGTATGTGTGCTTAAAATAAAGAATTAATTTGTTTATATAAAAAATATTAATCAGAGGTAAGTACCAACATAAAATTTATGTGGAAAAAATTTATGGAAATTTTGCTGTGTGTTGGATTGCTAACTTAGTCCAAGGTACTTGAAATAGATATTTTCGATACAAGTTAGGAAAACTATAATTTTTCTATTCAAGGCGAGGTTTTACGATCGAGGCCTTCGGCCGTGTCGCAGAGAAGAACTTACTTGGAATAATTGTACGAATTTAACTTTAAATGTATATTACAAATAAGTAAATTTATGTTTCTGAACTTTTCCCTTTTCCCGCATACTTTTACAAGTGTGCTTAAAAGTATTACTTTTACGTAAGTATTACTTCCGCACTAGAGAAAAGAAAAGTAGTACTTTCCATACACTTTTTAATATCACAAATTAAGACACGTTTTCAAACATTATTAGAAAAAGATAATTTCATTAATTTTTTTTTCGTTTATTAAATGTTGCATATTACTATCTCTATTAACTAAGTAACTAATCTGAGTGTCTGAGGAAGTAAATATATTATATACTGGATTAAAAAGAAAACTTTCTAATTCAAACAAGGACTTTTTAAAATTTGTTTTCACAAATGAAACACGAATATGGTATTATCTGATAGGAATTGTAACATAGTTTGTGGGTGCATAGTAGCATTAACACAAATTGGGTAAAGACAGGAGTCCTCTCTAGGGAGTATTGATACACGTGGTTTGTAAATTACTCAATTTAATGCTCAATAAAATACAACAAGTTAGCTATTAATTATACATTTTAGTTTAACTTAAATTAAAAACTTCTTTGTGAATTAACATGTACCTACTAGTATTTAATATAGTAAAAGTTGGTTCAGTTTTTTTATTACAACATCTTATAAAATATATTACATTAAAAATTATTTCTAATTAAATATGCTGTTCCAAGAAACTAAGATGTAACTTAATTAGTCTCCAACAATGTTATGTAACAAATACCTACTTGTTTGGAGGTAACACTTTTGTTTTTAAAAACAGAGAGTCCGCTCACATAGATCTCGGTCTTTAGACATATGTCGCAAAATAGGGATGTTTTTAAAAAGTGGGTTGCTTCCTTCATATTATATTTATCTCAATTTCTATTAGGTACGTGTATTTTTTAATTTATGTTTATTATGAACTACCCATTCGCTTAAAAATACAATTGTAGAAATAATTAAACCAGCTAACCATACTGCGAAAACACCGTACAGGTGCTTTATAGATAATTTTATTACAGAATAATTTTTATCTTTGTTATGATTTTTAAAATTATGTGTGAGCCCTGATATTTTTACGTAAAGAATACCGCTTTCTGTAATTCTGTCTACAAAATTATTCAAAACTGGTAAAAAATAATGACCTTTTTTCATGATATGTAAAAGTTCATATCTTAAAAGTCCAGTATGGCTAACTATAAAGTGAACATCTCTCGTTATTTCATAGGGAACAAATTCACGGATCACATCTTTCGGAACGGGAATGCTGAAATTTTTATAAAGCCTTATATCGTTTATCAAATAGGTATAATTTGGCTCAGGCTTTGGTTCTAATTTATTGACAAGTTTAGTAAAAATTCTGTTATTGTAAATAATTGCATCTTTTTTCAATTCATCTAAATGGTGTGGATAAACATACACCGATAGTTTGGAATCAGCAAGTTTCTTGATTGTGTCAATTGGTAATTCACTTACTGGTTTTAATAGAATGCTACTCAATTTGCTTTGAAATACGTTATCTATCTGAATTATGAAGCATAGATAAATTATCATAAGCATTCTCAAGCGAGTTGATTTAGGTGATGATTTGATAGAAACTGCAAAAACTAAAGAAAAGATACTTAAAATACACCTTGAAAATTGTTTATACATTTTTAGTTCGTGTGAGTGTCTTGCGATTAGATTCCAAGTTATTCCTGTCATAAAAACGCAAAATATAATTGCTAACCATGATTCCATTCCAAATACAAAAAATATTACTTTAAAATTTGAGATGCTGCCAGGACTGGGAACAATCCATGCTGGCGTGTCATAATACATTGTTTTGCCAAATTCGTGTTCTTCCGAAACATCCGCATATCGTGAGTATTGTGGACCTATCAAAATATCATCAGAGATATTATTTAAAACACTTTTTCCAGTATATTCGTTGAACAGTACATTTGCTTGCAATTTCTCACCGAGTATTTTAATAAAATTGATTTGCAGAGCTTGAATGGGTCGTGCACTTGCCTTACTTACATATAACCGAATTGTACATTTAGTATAGTTGTGAGAATAGTTCTTCAAAATCCTCATAATTTTGTGGCTGCAATTTGAACAATGTTCGATATTGAACTTTTTACCGCATTCATTTTTTGACGCAAATGGAAACCAGGAATATATGTTTGGGGAACTTGCCAAATCTTGATTTAATATAATTATAATAGTATTTTCTATGTGATACTGCCAAAGCATTTTAAAAATGTCCTCAACCGTTTCCACAGAATGAATTATTATTACATATCTTCTTCTTGGGCTAAATTTTGGGTTCCACATCTGACTTTTTACAAATGCATCGAAAGTTACATTTAAATTTAGATCATCTTTAACATATACAATATAATTCACAGCAAAACTTGCACTTGAATTAATATGGAATCTGTCCGTTGTTGTTATTAACAATGGACGTGGTGAGCTTTTCATAAAATTTTCTCGTAGGTCTGGATCAATCACTATATGAATATCTGTGTAATCTCTAAAAAAATGTTTGATTATTTTGGAAATACAGTTTCTAGAAATGGATAGATTTTGAATTTGAAATTTATATGCAATTGCGAAAATTATTATATAATTATATATTATTATTTTGACAATCATGGTAGCTATATGTAAGATACAACATTTAACAATAACTTTTATAATATTGATCACAGTTTAGTAGCTGTTAATATTGCTACACTCTATTTAGCTAATATAGTATACCCAAAAAGTTACAATTGTTTGGCCCCTAAAAGCATTATTATATTAAACTCCTATGAATTTTTTATAACTAAATCAGAGCTTTAGTTGCACACTTTTTAAAAATAAAAAAAATCATTTTATAAATTGATATCAAAGTACAAAAATAATTAAAAACCCAAATAGACTGTAATTTTGAGTATTATATTTTTGAATTAGTCCTGTAATGCTTTATCTATATTAATTAATTGTATACATATAAGAATCTCCATCAAACCAAGGATGATGATAGCAAATGAAAAGATTTATTAAAGACATACCTTAATTGCAAATTTTTTGTAAAATTTGTATGTTTTAGCAACTCGATGTAATATTGTACGTGCACGTCTTAGATTGCAAAACAATATCAAAGCAGACCTCATTTCAGAGCGAGAAAGATGGAGAGAAAGAGAATTCCATTTAGTATGTTACAAAAAATTAAATTTAAATATATAATTTATTTAATTTTATAAAACATTACCATTTCAACTAGAAATATAACCGTTGAAATAATTAGAGCAATCAGCCAGATACCAAAAAGGCCATATAAGTGCTTTAGACTTATCGGCAAATGCAAATAGTCCTTATCTTTTTTATTGTCTCTCGCATTACACAGCACACTTGAAGTTTTCTTATCAAGTATTCCGTTTTCAATAACTCTATCAATAAATGTATTCAAAATTGGTAAAAAGTAATGGCCTTTTTTCATACAAAGCAAAATTTCAAATCTAGATAATCCAGTATCGCTTACAATAAATTTAATATCCTTGGTTAATTTGGACGGCAGAAATTGTAACATCATATGTTTTGGAACTGGAATACTAAAATTTTTGTAACGTATCAGTGTATTCACTACCTCAGTGAAATTTTCGTAACGTATTGGTTCTAATTTATTAAGAATTTGTTCAAAAATGCTTCTATCAGCATTGACTTCTTCTTTCAAAATTTCGATATGAGCTTGGGTGGTAAATAATCTCAATTTTGAATCAATTAGTTTTTCAATTGAGTCGATTTGCGGCTCATATACATTTCCTAAAAGAGTGGTTCGCAGTTTACTTTCAAATACAGTATCAATGTGCAATACAAAAAATAGATATAATATCATAAGTATTCTTAAGCGTCTTGATTTTGGAGATCGCTCTATAGCTACTGAAACTATTAACGAGAATGTAGCTGAAATACATCTTGAGAATTGTTTAAATGACGCATCTTCATTGTATTGCTTTGAAAGAAAATTCCAAATTATGCCAGTCATAACAACGGAAAATATTATTAATAACCATACTTTCAGTTTAAAGACCAAAAATATTATTTTAAAATGCGAAATTTTGCTAGACCGAGGAACAAGCCATGATGGAACATCGTAATATATCGAACGGCTTGAATCATACTCCACAAAGGATTTCATATCTCGTATCTCTTGAATAGCTATCAAAATATCATCAGTAATATAGTTTAAAAATTTTTTATCAGATAAGTGGTTGAAAAATTGTACAGTTGCTTGTAATTGCTTTCCAATTAATATCATAAAATTCTTCAATATAATATCAGGAGGTAAATGATTTACTTTTCCAACAGGATCCGATTCCATATAACACCTAATTATACATTTGCTGAAATTTTGAGATTGATTGTTGAAAATTTGTCTGATTTTATTATAACTATCATCTGATATAATAATATGATCAATAACAAATCTATGTCCGCATTGATTTTTGGAAGCGAATGGTAGCCAAATGTAGATATCCGGAATAATTGCCAGGTTTTGATTATTTATTACTAATAAAAGAATATTTCTTATATGGTATTGCCAGAACATTTTAAAAATACGTTCTACTTCTTGCACATATTGAGCTATTATTATGTATCTTCCTCTTGGACTTCTTTTGGAGTTCCACAGCTGACTATTGGCAAATGCATTGATGGTTGCATTTAAACGCATATCATCTTGCACATATAGAATATAATTGTCGCTATAGCTCTCACTTGACCTATGCAATCTATCTTCAGTAGTTATAAATAATGGATTCGATATAGTATTTATAAAGTTTTCTCTTAATTGTGGATCAACTATTACGTGAATATCGCTATCAACTACGAAGAAGTTTTCAGTTATCTTAGAAACCCAGTTTTGTGATATGGAAACATTTTCTAAATCGAATTTCAGTTGAAATTCACAGTTAGATATACTAATTATTATTGCATAACAATATATTAATAGTTTGGGGATCATTGAAAAACTTTCCCGTACCTACTACCTATAAGTAAGAATTTATTTTGAATTGCTTTATGCCTAATATATAATTTCTATTAATTTATCAAAATATAATAATATAGATACTGAAAGCCATCAATTATTGTTTCAGGTTAAAGCATTTAGTAATAATAAATTATCAAAATATTGATCGATTTAAAAATATTACCACGTAGTGGCAGTCAAGCATTTAGAAAATTTTAGCCATGTATACGTTTGTAATTTGTAATTGTGACTATTTCCATACAACGGCTTTTTGCGATACTGTTAATAATTTACTATAATTTTGATATAATCAAAAACCATAAGTCAGTTTTTAATTTTTTGTTATATTAAAATAATTTCAAACCACCCGTGATATACTAACGGTTCTTCCCCCAACACTATTTTTTTTTATATTGAACAAAAAACCCTTCACTCTCTTTTAAACACATATCTTTAGCTTCAAACTATTTTAACGTCGATTTATTTATTCAATTGATAGTAAATTGACTTTAATAAACACTTCACCAAATTTACCGACTGGTTGGTAGAGGTTTTGGGGCACCCTTTGCTCCAGGTCAAAATTTTTCACAGCTGCTCATTTATTTTTCATAGGATAAATTATCCTATTACTTACCAATTATTGAACTTTGGCGAACCCCGTGCAATATTTTTTGGATTTTCGCCAAAGCACTTCTTTTTAGGAACCTCTTATTTTGAATGCAGGGTAAGAAGTTTAATGCATATTGACCATATTTGTATCGGTATACAGGGTGTTACAACACAAAAAAATTATGTTGTTATTTTATTACACATTTTCAATATTTCCTTAAGTTCACGTGAAATATACAATCACACCCTGTATATTAGCAAACATTTATGAAAATATCGGATTAATGATTTTTATTAAAAAAGTTTATTTCTAATTTGTTCTCTAATTTTATGTAGCTTTAATTACATGAGGAATATATTTTAATATGTTGATAAGGGTTATTGCCTGAAAGGAATGTAATAAAAAATATGCATTGTATGTATAGATGAACTTACCAGTTTATGTTTACAAGGAAAAAGATTGGAAAAACCAATAATTAAAAATATTTTTAATTTTTTTGACCTGATTGTGGCGATATCGTTGTTCTATATAAATATACAATTTCTTTACAAGAATAATTTTAAAGTTCAACCAGCTACAGTGTTTGAAAATGATTTTTAAATACATTTTTATATTTTCGATTTTATTCTATGACTATTCAAGCGGCTTAACTTTATATACAGGTAAAGTAATATACTCTTTCGTTGCAATATAAACTAAAACATACTTGTTTACGATAATCTAACATTTAGAAAAATTAAATATTTTATCAGATGTCGAAAACTTAATGGGAAGTAGCATTCACGAATGCTTAATTTGCTTTTGTCATGCCCGAACCGGATGTTGGAATCGAATTACATGTGCGAGATATTCCATCACAAAAGATTATTGGCGACAAGCTGGATTACCAGCAATGTATCATAATGTGGGAGAAGACGAAGCTTACAGAACTTGTATGGGTAATGAAAACTGTGTTTTAAATACTCTCAAGCGGTACACCGAATCATTTGGAGAGATAGTAATTATAGTACACTTCATGATTTTCAAGTAGGTACCTAATAATTTTAATTGTAGGATTGCAATTATGATGGATACTTTAATTGTAAAGATCGCTTTGCTATCCATCTTTTTGGTGATAACTGCCATAATCCTAATTATGGGAGCGTCTACTCACAGCGATTCAATGAATGTGCTCAACGTGCTGGAGTCAGTCAGATGAGTGCAAGAGAAGTTCGTGCTAACTAATTAAAAAATATAACTTTGAAATGGCTTACTTGTGGATCCTGGATTAATTTTAAACACTTATTATTTTCGTTTTCCATAAAAAGCGAGTAAATTTGCTGCTCCATTTCTAAAACACGCTGTATAATCGAAACATACCTGAGGTTTTTTTTAAATTTTTGTAATAAATGTTTATTATATTATATATTATTATCTATTTATATTATATTCTTATAAAGTTTAATAAAACTTTTCCAAATAATCGATCTTTTTCAAAATGAAGAGAATGGATTATGCCGTTCGGCTTCCAGTTTTTCCAAAGATTGCAATAATTTTTCCTTCGATTATTGTTTGAGACATATCATTTCATACCATCATTTCAGGTTCGATCATCATCTATCGACGATCTATCATCGATCAAATTAGCTATCAGGATAAACTAAATAATTCAATGTAGGATATCTACTGGTTTTTTATTATATATTAGATTATTACACTTATATATTATATTATTTATCTATATAATAGATCTATCTAAAAATAGACAATCCACCACATATTGCCATCTATCTTGCTGATAGAATCTCAGAAACTTAGCTCTAATAAAAAAAAACTAAAATTTAGATGAAATAAAGTTTTAAATTGTGCTTTATTTTAATACTACTTATATAATATCAATGATATTATTAGATATTTTTAATTTTATTTTAATTATATTTTTATTTCAATATTATATGATTGGTACATTATCCACTTAGAACTTGATTTGCATAAAACCAACAAGCTGTGTATCAATTCAGAACGGTTATCCCGATAAGAACAATTCGGCGGAGTAGTTTCAATGGCTCTATGTTTCCGAAGATGACCGTTTGAGGTCGAAACGCGTAACTATAGAAATATAAATTAGAGAGAAGAGTACATAGTGCTTTATTTATCTTTTCAATACAAAAATTTCCCATAGGCTATTAAAATTTAAATGTTTAGTAACGGTTAAGGTACATATTGATTTTATTTTTATTAACACTTAACAATTCGCAACAAAATACAGATGTTCATATCATTAGACCAATTAATCAAACAGCAAACACACATAATTTCATATACTTAAAAATTTAAATTAGTTCAAATATTTATCGACTAAAATACAATTTTATTCTATTTTTATTAAATATCAACAACTCGCCAAAAAATACACATATTGAAATAATTAAACCAGATAACCATATAGCAAAAACGCCATATAAATGCTTGATATCCATATGCGTTTGAGAATAACCATTGTCCTTGCCACTGTTTCTAAAATTATGTATTAAACCTGAAAATTTTACGTAGAGAATACCGCTTTCTGTAATCCTGTCTACAAATCTATTCAATACTGGTAGAAAATAATGACCTTGCTTTATAGTATATAAAAGTTCAAATCTTAAAATTCCAGAACCCTCTATAATAAAGTCAACATCTTTTGTTATTTCATATGGCATAAATTCTAGAATCAGGTTTATTGGAACGGGCATACTAAAATTTTTATATAGCTTCATCTTCTTAACCCTCTCAGTAAAACTGTCGAAATAATCTATTTCTTCTAATTTATTCACAAGTTCTTTAAAAGTACTGCTATTATAAAAAGCTGTTTCTTCGTTTAATTGTTCTATATAGGCATCATCTGCACACAAGCTTAGTTTGGAATTTACAAGTTTTTCGATTGTATCTATAGGTGGTCCATAAAGTGGGTTTAGTAAAATACTACTCAATTTACTTTGAAATGCGGTATTAATTAAAATTGTAAAAAACAGATATAATATAATAAGCATTCTTAAACGACTTGATTTTGGAGCTAGGTTAATGGCAACTGCAAAAATTAATGAAACTGTACTTAATATGCACCTGGAAAAATGTTTATACTTTTCATGTTCATTTAATTGTTTAGCCAAAAAATTCCAAAGTATTCCTGTCATCAGAACACAAAATAAAATGGACATATAAGCTTCCTTCTCAAATACCAGAAATATTACTTCAAAATTTGAAATTTCAATAGGCCGAGGAACAAGCCATGATGATATATCGTAGTGAATGGTTTTACTAAGATCTTCATATTCGTAGCTATACAAATCTCGGGATATTTGCGATAATATGAAAATATCACCGGTAGTAGTACTATTATAAAACTCATCGAAACTAAATTCGTCGAATAATAAAGTCACCTGCAATTTCTCGCTAATTATGTTAATAAATCTGGTGAATAGTGCTCTAGCAGGATATCCATTATATAAATGTTTTACTTCGTCGGATTCGTTTCCATACAAATGAATTACGCATTTGGTAAAATTTTGAGGTTGACTCTTTAAAACTTTGCTAATATTTTCAAAACTACAACAGTCACAATGATCAATGATAAATTTCTGACCGCATTCATTTTTTGATGCAAATGGTAGCCAGAAGTAAATATTTGGGTCACGTTGCAAATTTTCATTTAATACCATTAAGATAACATTTTGGATGTAATATTGCCATAGCATTTCAAAAATGCTGTTTAGTTCTTGTACAAAATAAGTTATTATCAGATATTTGCTTCTTGGGCCATTTTTTGGATCCCATATTGGGCTGTTAACAATTTCATCGAAAGTTGCATTTATATTAATATCATCTTGAACATACACGATGTAATTGGTACTGTAGCTTTCAGTTGAATTATGTAATCTGTCTGTTGTTGTTATTAACAATGGATGCTGTAGAGAATGTGTAAAATTTGCTTGTAAGTGTGGGTCAACTATTAGGTGAATATCAGTATTATCTATAAAAAACTTCTTAGATATTCTAGAAATGCAATTTTGAGACATCTCAATATTTTGCAGTTCAATTTTAAATGCAAATACAAAATGTATTATAAAATAATAAATTGATATTTTTGCAATCATGATACTTATAGTATAATTTCTTATAATATAGAGTACAAGATAACTTTTATACATTTTATGGGAATAAAAATAATGGAGATTTCAATACATTTTTTATTAAACACTTTAAAAGCATTTACATAAGTTTATACACGCAAGGTATTTATTAATGTACCTACTGATTATCCTAAAATAAAAAAAAACATTCGTTGCAAAAGAGGTGTCTCAACACCTGATAGTTTTGTCGGACTTTCAAAGCAGCAATATTAAATATTTACTATAACATTATTTACTCGTTACATACTAAAAAATATTATAAGGAGTCATGTAAAAAACCAAAGTTGATCTTGAATACTAAATATAAAACAAAGTACCTAGTTAAAACTATGTACCCAACTTCAACATCTATGATATTTTCATACCATACATTCTGGATACACTATAATTATATTACGTTAATGATGAACAATAAATTAATCATATTACACTAAAAAATATGATATGATGCGAGAAATGACGTTACCGAACTTGACATGATAAAAAATACAGAAATCATTCTAAATTTAAATAGGAAAACCCAATAATATAATTTTGTATATCGAATCGATAATTTAATGCTTTTTTAACTATAAATTCTTATTAAGTATTTTGAATATGTAAAATATTGTAATTTAATAGTAAAATACCCAAATTTGAGATTCGCAGAGAAAAAGTACTATATATTGTGGTTTTTTCTGTATTTTAATAAGCAAAAAATGCGGCGCCGAATCGGGTGTGTGCCGAACTGGCTACGCCGAATCGGTTGCGCCGAATGGGCTGCGCCGAAAAGTCCTAGACCCCTAGTGGACGCAAGCCTAATGTCAGTTGTCGGTAGTACGCAGCGTCTACTTATTTCTTGCTTCCGAATCTTATCTCAGATAACCATATAATTAATCGTGTTGATTTCCAAAATTTACAATCGTGGGTGTCCAATTATTAGTGTTTCGTTAATAATATCCAAATAATCCAAACTATTTAAGAAAAATTATTTTCTTCTCAAAAATGGCGGTGCCAATCAAACATCTGTTGTACATAATCTTAGCGTAAACTAAACAAATTCTACCAAATATCGCAATACTAATTCGCAACTAATTTTTTTTTTTTTCAGAGAAGAAAAATCCGCCAAATATGAAACTTCCCAAATATTCACCTGGATGGGATGAATTAATCGCACAAAATTGCAAAATTCGCTGACCTGATCAAAAATCGACCATCAATGTACTCGATACTTTGTCGAGAGTCTTCTCTCGTGCGCAACTTCCACCTTGTGGAAGCTTTTATATCTAGTGTGTACAATTTTTTTATTTTAAAATGGCTTCAAAGAAACGGCATTGGTTAAAATTTCTAAAATTTCCAATATAAAGTAAAAATTCAACAAACTTGAAAATTATTAACTAGTGAGAAAATTATAAAATATTTAAAATAATACTAGTTAAATTAATATTTAATATTTATTTAATCAATTAAATAAATTGATATTTTCTGACGAAGCAGATGAAAAATCTGCGAAATATTAAAAACATTATTGTTTTATTACGTTAATTTAACTAGTATTATTTTAAATATTTTGTAAAAATTCAACTTTTATATTTGAATCAACTACTGGATGTACTGAATTGTTTAGGGGAAATGTCTTTCTAATAAATATTAGACGTACAGTTGCCAATACAGACCATAGCAGATATGGAGCAAGCATATTTCATAAGATTACAGTTACTTTGTTTGAAATATAAAAAAATTGTGTTTTAAATACTTCTTAAAAGTCAAATAATTAAAAGTATACATATTTATATCGTATATTATTCAAAGCACTTCATGTAATTTTACAAACATAAAATTAATTCCCTATTGTTTTGTTGAAAAACTTGATAAAAAATCTGTAAGTGCATATTAATAGGGTTGACCATATTATTATTTACGATATTGATGATATGCTCATTAATCAGCATCATCTTTCATAATATTGGAACCCGACGTTAAATCGATTTTATTATGGTAAGCTATTTTAATTTTTCATTGATAGCTAAAAAAAACTCTAAAACTTTACGTTAAATTTGACTAAACGAATTATTTTGAAAAATAAGAAATCACCTAAATCAAGAAATTATTACTTATATTAAACTTATTATTAAAGGTCCAATACATATTATTATTTTTTTTACACATAGTAAAATGTATGTCATTATTGTTTTTTGTAAATACATTTTACTTTAACACTTTACATTTTTTCAATATTTTCTTTAGGCCACGAAAATTTACTACCACACCCTGTATATTGGTATATTTGGTAATCCTCAAGTTTTCCAATTAAAATTTTGAAAAACTGAATATCTAAACTTCAATTCTTTTTTTTTAAATTTGTTGTCTAATTTTATTCAGCTTTGATTGCATGAGGAATATCTTTAATGTGTTGATAAAGGTAATTGCCTGAAAGAAATAAAATAAAATATATGCATTGTATGTACATTAACTAATTTATGTTTACAAGGAAAAAATTGATAATATTGGAAAAACCAATAATTAAAAATATTTTTCATTTTTTTTGACCTGATTGCGGCGATATCGTTATTCTATATAAATACACGATTTATTTACAAGAATAATTTTAAAGTTCAACTAGCTGCAGTGTCTGAAAGAAGGTGCAAAAATGATTTTTAAATACATTTTTATATTTTCGATTTTATTCTATGACTATTCAAGCGGCTTAACTTTATATACAGGTAAAGTAATATACTCTTTCGTTGCAATATAAACTAAAACATACTTGTTTACGATAATCTAACATTTAAAAAAATTAAATATTTTATCAGATGTCGAAAACTTAATGGGAAGTAGCATTCACGAATGCTTAATTTGCTTTTGTCATGCCCGAACCGGATGTTGGAATCGAATTACCTGTGCGAGATATTCCATCACAAAAGATTATTGGCGACAAGCTGGATTACCAGCAATGTATCATAATGTGGGAGAAGACGAAGCTTACAGAACTTGTATGGGTAATGAAAACTGTGTTTTAAATACTCTCAAGCGGTACACCGAATCATTTGGAGAGATAGTAATTATAGTACACTTCATGATTTTCAAGTAGGTACCTAATAATTTTAATTGTAGGATTGCAATTATGATGGATACTTTAATTGTAAAGATCGCTTTGCTATCCATCTTTTCGGTGATAACTGCCATAATCCTAATTATGGGAGCGTCTATGCCCAGCGATTCAACGAATGTGCTCAACGTGCTGGAGTCGGTCAGATGAGTGCAAGAGAAGTTCGTGCTAACTAATTTAAAAAATTAATACATAGCTTTTAAATTAGCTGAAGTACTTGATAAATTTGTGTAATAATATTTGAGATTAATAAAAATTCTCACAACTCCGAAATGACTCACTCATTCTGGATCCTAAATTTCTGCTCCATTTCTAGAACATACTGTATAATTGAATCATACCGGACTTTAATTTTAAATTCATTTATTTTTTAAATAATATATGGATATCATTATTTGATAAATTGTTCTTTGGTCTATCAGGATCGGGAACTTGATGGAGTTTGGCTTATAGTTTTTCCAAAAATTGCAATTTTTCATTTGATTGCAGAACATTTTTTTGAATAGGTACTGGGTTGACCTTCATCTACCACTCAGGTTTGCCTTCAAAATAATTTTTTCAGGGCCTTTTTTTCATTTTATGATACATTACTAGTTCACCTATAAAAATAACGGTTGACATAATTAGAGCAGCCAACCACAAAGCGAAAAGGCCATATAGGTGATTTAGATTTAATGACAATTTAGAGTAATTCATATCTCTATTGCTGTTTTTAATATTATGCAGCACACTAGAAATTTTCATATGCAGAATACCATTTTCAGTAATCCTGTCAATAAAGGAATTTAAAACTGGTAAAAAATAATGGCCCTTCTTCATAGTTACTAAAATTTCATATCTAAATAAACCAGTATTACTTTCAATAAAATTAATGTGCTTTAGTAATTTTTTTGGTAAAAATCTTAGTGCCATATCTTTTGGCGATGGAATGCTGAAATTCTTATATCGTATCATTCTTTTTACAATATCAAAATAATTCTTATAGCGTATTGATTCTATTTTACTAAGAATTTGTTCAAAAATGCCGCTATTGGAAATGGATTCTTCCTTCAACATTTTGATATGGAGATCGGTCGTACACAGCCTCAATTTTGAATCTATTAGTTTCTCAATGGTGTCGATTTGTGGTTCATACACGTTTTTTAAAAGACTACTTTTTAATTTGCTTTCATATGCTCTATCAATATGCATGACAAAGAACAGATACAGTATCATAAGCAATCTTAAATAAGTAGATTTTGGAGGCAGCTTTATAGAAACTGAAGCTAATAACGATAATGTACTTAAAATGCATGTCGAAAGTTGTGTAAATGGACCACCTTCATTCAAACGTTTTGCTATTAAATTCCAAATTACGCCAGTTATAACAACGTTCAATAAAATTAAAAATCTAACATTCTGATTAAATACCGTAAATAATAAACTAGAATATGAAATTTTGTTAGGTCTAGGAACAAGCCACGCTGTTACATCATAATAGATTGCATTGCTCGACTCATATTCCATAAAATTTTTCATATCTCTCAGCAATTGTATAGCTAGTAAAATATCATCAGTGGCATTATTTAAAAATTTTCTATCACCTCTTAATTGATCGATTACAACTGTAGCTTCCAATTGCTCACCAATTAATTTAATAAAATTGATTAACATTATATCAGTGGGCAAACGATTACCTAAATACGTAACACTATTCAAAACAACAGACTGAGTATAACACCGAATTATGCAATTACTAAAATTTTGAGTTTGGCTGTTAAAAATTTCCATAATTTTTTTATAACTATGATTTGATAATAATTTAATGTGATCGATTGTAAATTTTTGCCCACAATGATTTTTAGAAGCAAACGGTAGCCAAAAGTATATATTTGGGACAACATCTAAATTTTGGTTTAACACTATTAGAATGACATTTCGTATATGGTATTTCCACAACATTTTAAAAATCCGCTTTACTTCTTGCACGAATTGGGTTATTATTATGTATCTTCTTCTTGGCCCATTGTTTAGGATCCACATCTGACTATTAACAAATTCATTAAAAGTTCCAATTAAACTGGTATCATCTTGGACGTATATAATAAAATTATCACTAAAACTTTCACTTGACTTATTTATGCTGTCTCTTGTAGTTATTAATAATGGATTCGGTAAGGTATTTATGAAATTTGCTCTTAATTGTGGATCAAATATTACATGAATATCGGTATTACCCAGGAAAAAAACTTTGGTGATCCTAGAAATGTAGTTTTGCAAATTAGAAACGTTTTTAAATTGAAATTCAGCTCTTGAACTACCAATTATTATTATTATAATATAATAAATTATTAATATTTTGCCAATCATATCGTATTATTTATGATAAATAGAAATTCAAATAGTTTTACATTTATTCATAATTTATAATACTGATATTATGTATACTTGGAAATTGAGCAATGCAAATTAGCTATCTGGATAAACTAAATCCAATGTAGGATATCTACTAGTTTTATAGATTATTACAATTACATATTATGTTATTTATCTAAATACATATGTAATACTGAAACCCATCAATTACAGATTGAAATTCAAACATTATTTTCTAATATATTTATGTAATAAATCAAAATAATGAAGAACTAAATACAATATTTATAAAAATTATCATGAAATTGATGTCTATTGTTATATTTAGTACAAACGTAGAGTTGTGATTGTAATTATTGCCATGGTTACATAGTGGCTTTGTGTGCTATAATTAACGTTATATATTATAAAACCAAAACAGCCAATCCACCACATATGTTTTCTATCTTGCTGATAGAATGATCAAATTTATTTTTGTTTAATAACCATAACACTTAGTTTTTACTGATATCCATCAGATATACAAGCACATCCGCAGTGGCGTATTTAAAAAATGCTTCTGGGGAGGGGGGTAAACCAGATTATTTTTCGAGGTCTCCTTAATCCATTCATGCGCATCAGTTGTAAAGAGATATATTTGGCGAAGCTGCTAACGGTTAATAATGAAATAAACATTTTTTATCACGGAGGGCTTTGGCCCCGTCTAAATTCATCACTACATATCCTTATATATGCGGATACAAGATCCTGATGGAGTACATGTAGATACATAATGTACATGTTGAGATTTATTTTAATAAATAAATATTTATTAATTATTTATGTTTTAGTTTTTGTTGCACATTCAGTTATTGTTAAAAAGTAAGAAGAGTTGATGAAGAATCTGCTTTACATGTAGACGAAATAGAGAGAGATAAATTACATGAGCTAGTCAAAGCATACTTTGACGCAGAAATATTTGGAGTTAGAAGGGTAGAGCTGTCCATTCCAGAGGACAGGCGGACTCAAGAAAGAAATTAGTTAAATTCAATGAGATTTATTCAAATAATAATTTATGTACAACTAAAATACATTTTGATTCTATTTTTATTAAATATTAACAATTCGCCCAAAAATACACATATTGAAATAATTAAACCAGATAACCATATAGCAAAAACGCCATATAAATGTTTGATATCCATATGCTTTTGAGAATAACCGGTATCCTTGTCACTATTTCTAAAATTGTGTACTAAACCTGTAAATTTTACGTACAGAATACCACTTTCTGTAATTCTGTCTACAAATGTATTCAGCATTGGTAAAAAGTAGTGACCATTTTTTATGATAACAAAAAGTTCAAATCTTAAAATTCCAGATTGGTTTGCGATAAAGTCAATATCCTTTGTTATTTCATACGGCATAAATTCCATAACTAGATTTATTGGAGCTGGAGTGCTGAAATTTTTATACAACTTTACATCATTTATCAAGTCAGTATAATTGTAATTGTTAATTGGTTCCAATTTATCAACAAGTTTTTTAAAAGTACTACTGTTGTAAACAAGAGTTTCGTCATTTAAGTCTTTTATATAGTCAGGATAAGCACACACACTTAATCCTGACTCGAGAAGTTTTTCCATTGTGTCGATTGGTGGTCCATACAAAGGTCTTAACAAAGCACTACTTAATTTACTCTGAAATACATTAGCAATTTGGATTACAAAAACTAAATATAGTATCATGACCATTCTCAAACAACTCGATCTGGGAGATGGCTTGATACTAACTGAAAAACTTAAAGAAAATGTACTTAATATACACCTTGAAAATTGTTTATACATTTCACGATCATTTAGCCGCTTAGCAATTAAATTCCAAATTACTCCTGTCATTACAAAGCAAAATATAATGGACAAATATATTTCTTTCTCGAACACGAAAAATATTAGTTTAAAATTTGAGATTTGCACAGGACGAGGAACAAGCCATGATGATATATCGTGGTAAAAAGATTTGCTAGAATCATAGTCTTCTAAAAGTTCCAATCCTCGCGACGTTTGAGGTGCCATTAAAATGTCACCGGAAGTACTATTTATAAAATCATCGTAAGTAAATTCATCGTACAATAAAGTGAATTGAAGTTTTCCACGAATGATTTTAAAGAAACTTACGAATAGCGCTTCTATAGGCGAACCGCTGAGTATAGATTTTTCATCATCGGATTTATCAAAACTGTAAATTCGAATATTGCATTCGGAAAAGTTTTGCGATTGGCCCTTTACAAGTTTGCTAATTTCATTACAGCATTTACAATGATCAATAATAAATTTTTGCCCGCATTGATTTTTTGATGCGAATGGTAACCAGAAGTAGATGTTTGGAAAACATTCCAGATCTTGATTTAACACTATTAAGATTACATTGTGGATGTAATATTCCCATAGCAATTTAAAAATGGGTTGTACTTCTTGGACGAAATGGATTATTATTAGATATGATCCTCTCGGACTATTTCTTGGGTCCCAAATCTGGCTGTTGACAAATTCATCGAATGTTGCATTGATATTAATGTCGTCTTGAACATACACAATGTAATTGGTACTAAAACTCTCAATTGAGTTATATAATTGGTCTGTTGTTGTTAGCAACAATGGATGCGACAATGTATTTATAAAATTTGTTTCTAGATGTGGGTCAACCAGAATATGAATATCGGTGTCATCTACAAACAATGTTTTGGATATTTCCGAAATACAGTTTTGAGATATTGAAAAATCTTGCAGATCAAATTTATATGCAAGTGCGAAGAGTAGCAGTATAGAATAGTATATTAATATTGTTACAATCATGATGACGATACATAATATGATGTGGATTACAAACTCTACAAACTTTCTATCAATCGAACTCTTTTTTGTGAATAAATGGAGATTGTAATACCTTTTATATTAAACACATTAAAAACATTTAGTTGTCTTACACGCAATGAAACTTGTGAAACCACTTTTGAACATCATAAATCATTAAATTCATGTTAATGTTTCAAGACCAGGATATTTTTTCCAAAAGACCTGTTGAACCTTTGTTATCAACAAAAAAAAGTTTTGTCTTGCATGTTTTCTAAGGTTTTCTAATTGATTTGGATAATAATTTTCAATTTATTACGTATATGTAATATTCAATTTATTATGGTAGTAAAAAGGCTATTATGGTACATAAAAAAAATATAAAATCTGCTGAAAACCCGGTAACTTTTCCACAATTTCCAGATTTTCATTTTAGAGTGCTTAGATCCAAGATCTGCCGTGGTTGCCCTAAAAACATCCCTGAAGGGTTACCGAACTCGACAATTACAGAACTCAAAAGCTGGGATCATGGTTTTCATCTTAAATTCGACCATAATTAACCGAATACAATCTAAAATAAATTTATTAAAGCACGGGGGCATCTTAGTACGAGCACGGCTACAGCGTACTCCTTCCCCACGGCAACCGAGTGAAGTACAGCAGGCTTCTTCCACTACAATACGCTCATGCTAGTATTTACGCCTATAGAATGCAATTTTGGCGATTGACTTGACTGAAGTAACCGTTGGGCTTAATTCATTCATTCTCACCTCATCTGAAAGCTAAAAGCTCTTTCAGAATATTAGGAAAAGGCCATAGAAAACTACCAGTAACCAATTAAACAATCATTGATTTACCATTAATATACATTTTTAACTTATTTTTATTAAAAACTACTAATTCACATAAAAATACAACTGCCGAAATAATTAATCCAGTTAACCATACAGCAAAAACACCATAGAGATGTTTCAAATACAATTTGGTTTCAGAATAATTTTTGTCCTTGCCCATATTTCTAAAATTCTGTGATAATTCAGATAATTTCACATATAAAATTCCACTTTCTGTTATTCTGTCTACAAAAGCATTTAAAAACGGTATAAAATAGTGACCGTTTTTCATTGCAAGTACAAGTTCGAATCTTAAAAGTCCAGAATGGCTGGCAATAAAGTCAACATCCTTTGTAATTTCATAAGGCATAAATTCCAAAATCATATTTACCGGAGCGGGAACACTGTAATTCTTATAAAGCTTTAAGTTATTAACCACATCTGTATAATTTTTTATTATTATTGGTTCTAATTTCTGAACAAGTTTTTTTAAAACACTGTTATTCAACATAATAGCATCTTTTTTAAAATGTTCTATATGAACTTCATGAGCTAATAGGTTTAAATTAGAATCTATAAGTTTTGCGATGCTATCAATTGGTTTTCCATAAAACGGTTTTAATAGAATACTGCTCAACTTACTTTGAAATACATTATCTATCTGCATTATAAAAATGAGATACAATATCATAAGTGCTCTTAAACGATTTGATTTGGGCAGCGGTTTGATGGCAACTGAAAACACTAATGAAAACGTATTCAAAATACACCTTGAAAATTGCTTATATATTTTTCGTTCATTTAAGTGTCTTGCAATTAAATTCCAAGTTACTCCTGTCATAAAAACACAAAAAATAATCAACATCCATGATTCTTTTTCAAAAATCCAAAATATCACTTTAAAATTTGGGATTTCTCCTGGCCGAGGAACAAGCCATGATGATATGTCGTAGTAAATGGTATTGCTATATTCTGACTTTTCCGCTTCGTGCAAGTTACGGGAAAGATGAGGAACTATTAAAATATCATCAGTGTTATTGTTTAAAAAGTTGCCAAAATTATATTTTTGGAACAATAGATTTAATTGCAATTTATCCCTAATAATTGTAATAAAACTTATTAATAGTGCATCGACGGGTGATAAGCTCAATACGTATTTCATTTCATTAAAAACATGAAAAATATGGAACCGAATAGTACATTTGGTGAAGTTTTTTGGGTGATACTTGAAAACACTGTTAATCAATTTATAATTACAACCTACATAATTCTCGATAATAAATTTTTGACCACATTGATTTTTGGATGCAAATGGTAACCACAAGTATACAGTTGGTAAATATTCCAGATTTTGATTTAAGGACACCACAATAACATTTTTGATATGATACTGCCAAAGCATTTTAAAAATGCTTTCTGCTTCTTGCACAAAATGAATTATTATTAGGTATCTTTTTCTTGGACTGTATTTTGGGTTCCACAGCTGACTTCTTACAAAGGAATCGAAAGTTGAATTTAAATTTATGTCGTCTTTAATATACAGTAAATAATTCATAGTAAATCTCGGACTGGTATTATATATTCTGTCTGTTGTTGTTACGATCAATGGGTGCTGTAGAATTTTGATAAAGTCTCCTTTTAGGTGTTGATCAAACAGTATATGTATATCAGTTTTAGCTGCAAAGAAATTCTTAGATATCTTAGAAACACAGTTTTGAGATGTCGAAAAATTTTGAAGTTGAAATTTATATGCTATTATGGATAGCACTGTGTAATAATATAACACCATCACTTTGCCAATCATGGTTAATAGCTATCTGGGTAGCAAAATTAAAAATTATATTATTCGTTGTGTTATAATACTCGTATGTGAATACTATAAATAATATAAAAGCATTGAACTTTTTTTACATGCAATAAAACTATTAATTATTATTATTATGATATAAAATACAAAGTTGTAATTGCTTTCTTATAATATTGGTAATAAAGCACCTAACCATTTCTGATTCGATAACTTTGAGTTATTCGATAATTTTCCTATCGTGGACTATCCCAAAATTGAGCAAACTTTAGCTGTTTGGCCATTCTCATTTGCCTTAAACTATTTACTCTTTGTGTATGTCTGTTGCAAATTCCCATGCAAATATTGCCGATGTTTAGAAAACGGCCGATATTTGGCGCGGCACTGGCATACCGACCATTGGCATGCAACGTTGGGGCCTCGCTTGAGCCAATGCCATTTGCCAGCCTCTAGCACATGCTCAGTTTAAGCATTGGCATACAACGAATAGCCAATGTTGGGCCAGTGTCGGTTTTATACTGTCAACCAAGCATTGGCATCCGATGTTCGAACCAACATTGGGCCAAATCTGTTCACCATTGCTTTGCCGGTGATCAGTATAGCCATCGGCATACAGTGAATAACCAATGCTGGGCCAATGTCGGTTTTGTACTGGCAACCAATCATTGGCGACCGGTGTTCAAACCGATGGTGGGCCAATGCTGTTCACTATTGCTTTGACGGTGGTCAGTATAAACTTTGGCATACAGTGAATGGCCAATGCTCAACCAATGCCAATTTTGTACTGGCTTTTTTGCCGATTTATTTGAACAGCCCTTAAGCCAATACTCTTTGGCGTTGCTTTACCGGTAATCGGTTTAAGCTTTGTCATGCAATGTTTGACGTGTGCTGAGCTAGTATTGGTTTCGTACCGGCAACCAATTATTGATATTCGGTATTTGAACCGACCTTAACCATTACGTGTCTATTGCACTTTTGAAATTTTCCCTACGATTTGGTCCCATTGAGCTGCTAACTATTGGTGAATATTATCTCTTTGGATTTTACTAACTACCGATTTCTACTACAAATGATTTGCAATCAATGTAAAGGATGGTATCTTAATTTTTACCATGACCATGGCCAAAATTAATCAATATTTTTAAATTTAATATTTAGTAGGTAGTATCTAATGAAAACAATAAATAATATTTTAGTGATCATTTATTTACCATTTACAATTTTAACTTATTTTTATTAAAAATTACAACTTCTGCTAAATATTCGAAACCAAAGATGAAATAGATTATCAAAAGATTGATTATAGTCAATAGTTGTCCAATTTGAGGCATGAATTGTCGTTTGCTGGAGTTCCGAATATTTGTATCCACAGGAAGCTGTATACAAAATATTCTAGTGAAGAAATTGTGAGATTTATCGGTGGCAAAAAAAATATATTATTTCGCCCAAAAATACAGCCGTTGAAATCATTAAACCAACAAACCAAATGACAAAAAGGCCATACAAGTGTTTTATACATAAGTTTCTTTCCGAAAATTTTTGATTTCTTCTACTACCACTATTTTCAAAATTTTGTATTAAACCTGACAATTTCACATGTAAAATACCACTTTCTGTAATTCGATCTACAAATTTATTTAAAATTGGTATAAAGAAATGACCTTTTCTCATAGAAAGTAAAAGTTCAAATCTTAATATTCCAGAATCGCTTTCAATAAAGTCTATATCTTTGGTTACCTCATAAGGCATAAATTTTAGGACTATATATTTTGAAAATGGAATGCTATGATTTTTATATAGATTTACATTATTTACCAAATCAGTATCATTAAGCGAAGTTATTGGTTCTAATTTATTTACAATTTGTTTAAAAATGCTGCTATTGTAATCAAGTATCTCCTCTTTCAAGCGTTTTATAGAAGTAATATGAGCACATACGGCTAATTTGGAATCTAGAAGCTTTTCAAGTGTGTCAATTGGTGGTCCATATAATGGTTTTAAAAGAATACTACTCAATTTACTCTGAAATGCATTATCTATCAATATTATGAAAAATAAATATAATATTACAAGCACTCTTAAACGATTTGATTTAGGAGATGGTTTAATGGCAACTGAAAAAACTAATGAAAATGTACTTAAAATACATCGCGAAAATTCTTTATATATTTCGCAATCATTTAATTGCCTTGCAGTCAAACACCAAATTATTCCAGTCACAACTATACAAATTATAATTGACATCCACGTTGCTGTTCCAAATACAAAAAATATTACTTTAAAATTTGCAATTTCACCTGGCCGAGGAACAAGCCATGCCGAAATATCGTAGTAAATTGTATTGCTAAATTCGTACGCTTCCAAGGTTTCCAATTCTCGCGAGACGTGTGGAACTATCAAAATATCATTAGTAATATTGTTTATAACTTGGATAGAAGTGTATTCGTTAAACAGAAGAGTAACTTGCAAAGTTTCACTCATAATTTTAATGAAATTGATTAATAGTGCATCGATAGGCGAACTTTTTATTACATATTTTATATCATCGGATTCGGAAAACATATAAAACTGAATTGTGCATTTTGTAAAATTTTGATGTTTACTGTGTAAAACTCTGTTGATAATTTTTGTATAACAGCAATCTAAACAATGGTCAATAATAAACTTTTGACCACATTGATTTTTTGATGCAAATGGAAGCCAGTAGTTTAAGGACGGTCCCAAATTTTCGTTAAGCACCATCACAATAACGTTTTTTATATGGTATTGCCATAACATTTTAAAAATGCTTTGCACTTCTCGGGCAAAGTATATAATTATTATGTATCTCTTTTTTGGGCTATGTTTTGAGTTCCACAAACTACTCTTTACAAATGAGTCGAAAGTCGAGTTTAAATTTGTATCGTCTTGCACGTGCACTATATAATTCATAGTAAAACTCGGAATTGTATTAGATAATCTGTCTGTTGTTGTTACCAGTAATGGATGCGGTAAGATATTTATGAAATTGTCTAGTAGATGTGGATCAACCAGTACATGAATATCGGTGTCGTCTCCAAAAAAATTCTTGGTCATTTTATAAACGCAGTTCTGAGATATTGAAAGATTTTGGACTGGAAATCTATATGCAATTGTAGACAGTATTATAAAATTGCACATTAATATTTTGGCCATCATGGTATATCATTCAATGTATCACACAGAATTATAAATTAAATTCACGCTTAAAGAATATATTGAGATTCTAAATTTTTTTTGTATAATGCATTAAAAGCATTTAGTAAGTTATACACGCTATGGATCTATTAAAACTTTAACAAAAACCAAATTGACGTCCTGTTGAAATACTCAAAATAATATAGTACATAATCCCACTGATACTATTTAGACTTGGAAAATGGTGAATGGGAATTAATCTAATCTAAAAGTGCAATCATCTCTTCACAATTTTAGGGTTATTTTGGAATATTGTATAAAATTTTCTTAATTACAATATTTAAAAATAATATGTTATAAATAAAAACCCCAAGATTTTTTATTTGGAACACAGTAAAAGCATTTAATGTACATACTTACACGCAATACACTTATTAAAGTGCATACTCCATTTCATAATAAAATCAATAAATAATATACATTTATTTCCAATCAACAAAAGCGATTTTATTTGAATGTTAATGTTAATTGTGAATAATTTTGGCATAACACTTAATTTTCTTCGGATTCCGATAAAATAGTATACTTAGCTTTACTGGAAAAATTCTTCGTAACTGAGTTTTCAACTTGCGCTTGTTTTTCTATATAGTATGCAGATATGCGCTTAGTAGACACAATACACTACCGTCGGAAAGTTTGGAAGCAAGAACTATTAATAAAAGGTTACAACAAATGAACATAAAGGTGATTAAAAATATTTATTACAGAAAAATAAACATTTTTTATATACTATAAATTATTTCTGGCTATTATGTCTACCTCTATTGGAATTCGTCTAATGAGTTTTTCTAAATCATCGGAGCTGATTTGGTTCCAGGCATTTTGCAATTGATTGGCATTTTATGGCTGACGTTCTTTCGATTTTCTGTTCAATTCGTCCCATTACAGTTTGATTGATGACAAATCTAGAGACTGCGGTATACAATCCATTATTCTAAGTTCGCGGGAACTTTTCTGGAGCTAGTTTAACTAGCAATTTTATGAACCACTTACCACTGGAAACAAACCAAATTGAAACTGAACATCAGCCAGGAGACCTGCGTTTTAAGCCGGAAAGACCACGGCTATTTGAATAGGTTATATTCTATTTTTATGAAATATGACAATTTCACCTAAAAATACAACTGTTGAAATAATTAGACCGCCCAATAGTACAGAAAAAAGGCCATATAGGTGTTTTAGAGATAACTGCGTTTCAACATAATTATTTTTATACCCTCGACGGATTCTAACTTCCAATAAAGGAGAAAATTGTGCAAACAAAATACCATTCTCGCTCATCCTATTTATAAATTTATTTAAAATTGGTAAAAAATAATGACCTTCTTTTAAGGTAAGCAATAATTCAAATCTTAAAAAAATAGAATCGCTTACAATATAAGAAATGTCCTTTATTATTTCGTGCGGAAAAAATACTAAAGTCATTGTTTTGGGAGCTGGAGAGCTAAAATTTTTATAAAGCTGTATTTCATTTAACACGCCACTAATGTTAACAATATTTAATGGTTTTATTTTCTTAGCAATCGTATTATAGATGCTAGTATTGTAAATTCTTTCATCTTTCATTCTTTGCACATGGAGAGGGTGAGCACACAGATCTAATTCTGAATTTATTAGTTTTTCGATTGTATCAATTTCTGGTTCATATACAGGTTTCAAAAGAATACTGCTCAATTTACTTTGAAATGCATTATCGATGTGAACTATAAAGAATAAGTAAAACATCATAAGCATTCTCAAATAGCTTGATTTGGGATCCGGTATAATAGCAACTGAAAATATTAAGGAAAATGTGCTGAACATACACCTGGAGAATTGTTCAAATATTTCACGTTTCTTCAAACGCTTTGCAATAAAATTCCAAACTACGCTTGCCATAATAACGCTAATTATAATTAAAAACCATAACTTCTTTTCAAATACCATAAATATTAATTTAAAATTTGAAATTTCTCTGGGCGGAGGAACTAACCAGGAAAATATATCGTAGTAAAATGTGTCACTAAAATCGAATTTCTTAAATATTTCCATACCTCGTCCAATTTGTTCGGCTATAAAAATATTATGATCTGCTTCATTGTTGAGAATCTCCAAATCAGTAAATGTGTGGAAAAACACATTGGCTTGCAATGTCATGCCAAGGATATTAATGAAATTGATAAACATCGCCAAAACTGGATCAGTGTATAACAAACTTTTATTGATATCAAGGTCGTCGTCGTCGTTACCAAATTTATAAAACCTAATTGTGCACTTGCTGAAATCTTGAGTTTGGTTATTGAAAACTTTTCTGATTTTATTTCCACGACAACCCAAAAATTGATCGATAACAAATTTTTGCCCACATTGATTCTTTGGAGCAAATGGTAACCAAGTGTATATGCTTGGAGCTATATCCAAATTTTGATTCAAGACCATCAAAATAACACTATTTATTTGATATTTCCACATCATTGCAAAAATATATTGCACTTTCTGCACAAAATGTGTAATTATTATATATTTTCTTCTTGGACTAAATTTGGGGTACCACATTCGACTATTAACAAATTCGTCGAACGTCTCGTTTAGATTTTTTTCGTCTTGGACATACAGGATATAATCATTATTACTTAAATCGACCCATGAACTATGAAAATTATTTGATGCAGTTATTATAATTGGGTTTGATAGGCTATTTATAAAATTTGCTTTCAGTTGTGGATTAACTATTACATGAATGTCAGTGTTAGTTCTAAAATAATACTTTGCTATTTTGGTTATGCAGTGATACGAGTTAGAAACTTTCTCTATATTTAATTCAAATCCATTTATTATACCAATTATTGCAATATAGCAAATAAATTTCTTGACAATCATTGTAATATCAATGTAGTTTATAATATACTTAATATTTAACAGTGTTGATTGAATGAACATATAACTAAAGGTACGGAGCCTTTTTATATAGAGTACGGTAAAAGGGTTATCAATAATGCACATGCTATGTGTACATATGTATCGAAACGTTTTAAAATGTTTACTTTTATATTTGTCAATAAATAAAGTTATATGTTTACTTATGAGAGATAAACTATGAATATCATTACTCATTTTTTCTATGTCGTTAATGAAGTATTACAGAATTGAATAATACTATATTGAATTGACTAGAAAAATAACATTGTATAGAACATCTAGATTAGTATAAAAAAACTTAAAGTAAATCAGTGCTCTAAAGCGAGATTATAACCCTAGAAACAGAATCTTACCATAAAATATTGTTTTACACAACAGTAACTTAGCCAACAACAGTTATTTGGTGCTCTTATATAACTGAATCTATGGGTGCTTTTTAAACTTACTTATAAAGTTCCTTTCAATACAGACAAAGAAATTTCGATTAAAAATATAATAAATGCAAAAATTAAACCAGAAAACCAAATAATAAAGACACTGTAAAAATGATCAAGTGTTAGCACTACATTTTGGGATTCGGAGTTATTATCTTCAGCTAGAATACTATTCGTCGAATTTGAAAACACTTTATCGTAAAATCCACTCTCTAAAAATCTGCTATTAATTTTGTTAAAAATGTTCAAAAAGTAATGTCCTTTACTCATAGCTATTGCCATATTACAACCCAGTAATCCGCTTCCATCTTCGACAAAAATTATACGTTTAACCTCATTTGGATATACTTTGGTTGTGATATATTTTTCTAAAGGAGTACTGCAATTCTTATCGAAAGCCACTTTCCGAATATATTCTGCAGTATCCAAGTAATCTACAGTCACCATATTCTCAAGAATCTTGTCAAACGCGCTGTTATTCTGTGTATTTCCTTCTCTCAAATTTTCAATTAAATATTTATTAGAAAAAAAAGTCAATTTTGAATTTACTAATTTTTCCATGGTATCGATGGCTGGTTCATTTGAAGGGATTAATAGAATGCTGCTTAGTTTGCTTTGAAATGCATTATCAACATGCATAATAAAAAATAAATACAAAACCATAAGTATTCTTAAAAGGCTCGATATAGGTGGCCTTTTTAGTGAAATAGAAAATATTAACGACAATGTGCTGGAAATGCACGCAGAAAATTGTTTATACATACTTCTTTCGTTTAAACGTTTCGCAATGAAGTTCCATACAATGCTTGTTGCAAAAACGCAAAATAAAATTGCAAACCATACGTCCTTACGAAAAACCGAGTAAATCACTTTCAAATTAGTTATTTTACCAGGGCGATGAACAATCCAAGCTCTCGTATCGTAAATCATTGCATCACTAATGTCAAAACTTTCTATATCTCTTGTTATCACTGGCGTAATTAAAATATCGTCGGTATAATTGTTTACATCTTTTTCACTTTTACGCATTACATATGCAATCTGTACGTGTAGAATTAGCTTCAATAAGTAAAACGTTGTTGTTAGAAGTACAATTAATGGAGATACGTGTAAGGTAAATACAGGATTGGTTATATCGACATCCTGAAGGATTTGAATTGTACAGCCAGTAAGCGATGTCTGGGTGTCCACAAAGATCATTTGTAAATTTGGATAGGTACAATTTTTATAACAATCAATGTTAAATTTTTTTCCACAGTCATTTTTTGGTTGAAACGGAAACCAGAAGCACAACTTCGCCAGAATTGTATTATTCTGATTTAGAACCATTAGAATAACATTTTTGATTTTATATTTCCATAAAAATTTGAAGACGAGCTTTGCCTCTGTCGCAAATGAAGTGAATATCAAATATTTTCCTCTTGGGCTGTTACGTGGATGCCATATTGTGCTGTTAATGAATGAATCCAGAAATGAAATTAAACTTGTTTCTCTTTCCAAATAAATAATATAATTGTTGTAAAACTTTATTGTTTTGTTGAATAAGTTATCGGTTGTTGTTATTATTTTAGGATTCAAAATATATTTTAGGAACCCCATTTGAAAGCTTGAATCCACCACCAAATGTATGGTAGAATTTAGAGGAAAAACTTCTTGAATAATTTTGGGTATACACGTATTATTAGCTTGTTGTAATAGTGCTGATTTAAAACTTGACGAATTGGTCGTAATTACCGGAATAAATATAAAATAGAATAAATACTTGGCAATCATTTCTTCCACACTTGTAAAGAAACGCAATCTTAATTATAAGTGGATATAATAATAGGTAAGTAAGACAATAATTTTTAAAGAATATTTGGTTAAAAACGTTTAATAACTTTTTACACGTAATGGTCACATTAAAACCAAAGAAAAATTTAAGTAACTACTTTTTTGTGTAACTTTGGCAAACTTTTAAATGGTGTTGGTAGTATAACAACCCAATTTTGTTTAGCACTTAAATAAATTTGAAAGTAATTACTCAACCCAACAAAATAAAATTATTCTTGTTGAGAAAGTTTTAGAAAACTTCTAATACGTAGGTACTTTACACTAGGGAATTGTGATTATTTTCATGGTTACATCATAACTACATTATAACACTCTTATTTTTAGTAAAAGAGGGCCTTCATAACGCATGGGTCTTTTAGGTCAATAGCTCTTTTAAAATATCAAATCTCGGTGTTTTGCCACAGCCATTTGAAAATTTAAATAAACAGAATGAACCCCTTAATTTAAAAAAAAATCCAGATATACTTTTATTTTACATATTTTTTGTTTTTCGAAAAAATAGCAGTTCCCCTACAAACACAAATATTGAAATACTTAAACCGGCTATCCAGATAGCAAACACACCATACAAGTGTTTCACACATAATTGCGTTTTCGTATAATTGATATTCTTATCACTGTTTCTAAAATTTTGTATTATACCTGAAAATTTTACAAGTAGAATACCGCTTTCTATAACTCTGTCTGCAAATGCATCCAATATTGGTAAAAAATAATGGCCTTCCTTTGTAGCGACGAAAATTTCAAATCTTAAAATTCCACAATCAGTGGTAATAAAGTCCATATCTTTCGTTATTTCATAGGGTATCAAATCCAGAACCATATTCATCGGTGCTGGAATGCTGGAGTTTTTATGTAGCATTATATTATAGATCAAACTAGTATAATTTTTAAAGTCAATTGGATGTAATCTATTGACAAGTTTTTTAAACATGCTGTTGTTGTAAATGACTGTATCTGCCTTTAATTGTTCTACGTGGAAAATTTCAGCATACATACTTAATTTCGAATCTATAAGTTTTTCCATTGTGTCGATTGGTGGTCCATATAAGGGTTTTAATAGAATACTACTCAATTTACTTTGAAATGTAGTATCAATTAATATTATAAAAAATAGATATAATATCATAAACAATCTTAAACGGGTCGATTTAGGAGCCAGATTGAGACTAACTGAAAAAACTAATGAATATGTACTTAAGATGCATCTAGAAAATTGTTTAAAAATTTCGTGCTCATTTAAGGATCTTGCTATTAAATTCCAAGTTACCCCTGATATAACGAGACAACATATAATGGACATCCAGGATCCTTTATTGAATACAGAGAATATTAATTTAAAATTTGAAATTTCACCTGGCCGAGGAACCAGCCAAGACGATATATCATAGTAAATTGATTTGCTTGAATCGTATTTTTCAAAAATCTCCAAGTTTCGCCAAACTTTCGGAACTATTAATATATCATTAGTAGTATTGCTTACTAAGTCGTCATAACCAAAATCGCCGAACGATAAAGGTATTTGCAATTGCTCACCAATTATTTTAATGAAATTGGTAAAGAGCGCAAAAATAGGTGCACTGATTAATATATTTTTTAAATCGTCCGATTTAGCAAAACTATAGTATCGAATCACGCATTTTGTAAAGTTTTGAGATTGACTCTTGAAAACTTCCATAAATTTGTTACCACTACAATATTTACAATCATCAATTATAAATTTTTGACCACATTCATTTTTTGATGCAAATGGTAACCAATAGTAGATGTTCGGAGAAATTTCCTGATTTTGATTTAACACCATCACAATCACATTTTTTATATGAAATTGCCAGAGCATTTTAAAAATAGCTTTTACTTCTTTCACAAAATGAATTATTATTAGGTATCTGCTTTTTGGACTACTTCTCGAGTTCCAAATCTGGCTGTTTACAAATTTTGCGAAAGTTGCATTTAAATTTATATCGTCTTGAACATATACGATATAATTGGTACCAAAATTCCAACTTGAATTATATAATTTATTTGTTGTTGTTACCAATAATGGGCGCGGTAAAATATTTAAAAATTTTGCTTCCAGGTGCTGGTCAAGTAGTACATGAATATCAGAGTCATCTATGAAAATGTTTTTGGATATTTTGGAAATACAATTTTCAGATATTGAAAAATTGTCCAAGTCAAATTTAAACGCAATCGTAAAAAGTACGGTAGAATGTAAAATTAATATTACTACAATCACGGTATCTACTATGTAGAATACAAAATTAAATGATTTTATATGACTGAAAAATATTTTTTTTAAAAAATTGAGATTGTAATACCTTTTATATTAAACACCTGATAAGTACGCAATGTACCCATTAAAGCACTCTAGAACCTGAAACATAGGCCTAAAAAAAATTTGTTTGTGCAACCAGGAAAGTTTTAAATATGGTGTCTAAGGCTAAATGTGTATGAATACAAATATGTGTTGAATACAAAAATAAGGAATAAATTATTTGTTTTTTAATAACTACTTATGCTTTACATAATAATACAGTAGCGCAATATGAAATGCCCAGTCATAAAAATTTAAATGTTGCATTAACGTGGAACTAATACTTATGTTTTTAATTGACTAACTAGAATTTATACAAAAATTGCATCATATAAAATCACTTTTAATATTCATAAACTCAATATAACCAATATGATTTTCAAAAGAACTTCACAGACAATTTAAACAGGTCCACCCTACATGAGCAGAGCTGGCGAAAAGCCTCGTTCGCAAATTCGCACTTCTCAAAAACTACAAACATTAAATTTACAAATTTGCTATATTGCAATAATAAATTTTCAATATGAGAAGTGGAAACCAATCTGATTTCAACCAGTGGTTACTCAATATGGCAATGGAAGTTTTCCATCCATCGAAGGACACTCGCAGGACGCCATTCAGATTTTTACGAGCTTGATTATAAAGTGGTATTAAAATTAGCAGCTATAGCAATGTTGATTCAAAATTTAAATCCCAGAAAAGGGTTTTGTGATGATACCAGAATGGTAGTTCGGAATATGCATCAGTGTTCCATTCGCACAGCGCAGCGGTCAAATTGTTATCCTTATTGCACCTACGGATAGTAATTTGAATTTTACTCTTAGACGACGCCAGTTTTCAGTAATTCCCGCTTTTGTCGTAACGATAAACAAGTTTCAAAGATAAGTGTACGAACATCGGGATTTATTTGATTGAACCGTTGTTTTCGCACGGACAGCTTTATGTAGTTTTTTCTGGAATCGGGTATTATTTACCAATAAGATGAAAATAAATGAAAAACTTGGGGAAATTCAAACCACGAATTTTAAAAATTTGATGTGATATTATCTGATATGTAATATATGTAATATATCATAATTTGTGAGTGTACACTCTACAGTGCATTACTAGAAATTGGGTGAAGATAGGATACCTATTCAGGAGTATTTGATATACTCGTACGTGGTATATGGAAATAACTCAATAAAAAACAAGTTTACTATTAATTAGTACATACTTTATTTTAACTTATTTTCAAAACTTTTTTACTTTACATAAGTATTATAGTATATTATGTAAGTACATAATATGGTAAAAGTTGGTTTATTTGTTTCATTTATAATATTAATATATAGTATTCTTGATTAATACATAATAAATTAATTAATTATTAGGTATATGTTTTTACCATATTTTTATTATAAATTACCCATTCGATTATAAATACAATTATGGAAATAATTAATCCAGCTAACCATACAGCAAACACACCGTACAGGTGTTTTATACATAATTTCATTTCAGAATAACTTTTATCTTTGTTATTATTCCTAAAATTATATATGGAGCCTGAGAATTTTACGTAAAGAATGCCACTTTCTGTAATTCTGTCTACGAAAGAATTCAGAACCGGTAAAAAATAATGACCTTTTTTCATAATAAGTAAAATCTCAAATCTTAAAAGCCTAGAATTGCTAACAATAAAATCAATATCTTTTGTTACTTCATAGGGCACAAATTCAAGAACCATATTTTTCGGAGCAGGAAAACTGTAATTTTTATGGAGCTTTATATTATGTATCAAATAGGTATAATTCTGCTCAAGCATTGGTTCTAATTTATTTACAAGTTTCGTAAAAATACTGTTATTGCAAGTAATTGAATCTTGTTTCAATTCTTCTATGTGGCCTGGATAAGCCAACACGGATAATTTGGAATCGATAAGTTTTTCAATTGTGTTGATTGGTGGTCCACGTAATGGTTTTAATAGAATACTACTCAATTTACTTTGAAATACATTATCAATCTCAATTATGAAACATAGATAAATTATCATAAGCATTCTCAAGCGAGTTGATATAGGAGATGATTTGATAGAAACTGAAAAAACTAACGAGAAGGTACTTAAAATGCACCTTGAAAATTGTTTATACATTTTTAGTTCATGTGAGAATCTTGCAATTAGATTCCAAGTTATTCCTGTTATAACAACGCAAAATATGATTGCTAACCATGATTCCTTCCCAAATACAAAAAATACTACTTTAAAGTTTAAAATGCTACCAGGCCTAGGAACTATCCATGCTGGTGTGTCGTAATACAATGTTTTTCCAAATTCCTGCCCTCCCGCCTCATCTACAAATCGTGAGAATTGTGGACTTATTAAAATATCATCAGTGATATTATTTAAATGATTTTTATCAGCAAATCTGTTGAACTGTAGAGTTGCGTGCAATTTCTCACTCATTATTTTAATCAAATTAATCTGCAGCGCTTGAATAGGCCTTGCACTGAATAAAAAGTTCATGTCTTCGGTTTTCTCATCTGTATCAAACTGAATTGTACATTTGGTATAGTTTTTAGAATACCCCTCGAAAACCCTCCTAATTTTATAATAACTGCAATTTGAAGAATGTGCAATATTAAACCTTCGACCGCATTCATTCTTTGATGCAAATGGTAACCAGAAATATAAACTTGGGGAGCTGGTCAAATTTTGACTTAATATGATTACAATAACATTTTCTATATGGTACTTCCATAGCATCTTAAAAATGTCCTCCACCTTTTTCATGGAATGCATTATTATTATATATCTTCTTCTTGGACTACGTTTTGGGTTCCACATCTGACTTTTTACAAATGCATCGAGAGTTGCATTTAAATTTAAATCGTCTTTGACAGATACAATATAATTCATAGTAAAAACTCTTGAAGTAATAAGAAATCTGTCTGTAGTTGTTATTAACACTGGATGCAATGAGGTTCCCATAAAATTTTCTCCTAGATCGGGATCTACTAGTATATGAACATCTGTGTTATCTCTTAAAAAAAATTTGATTACTTTGGTAACACAGTTTCTAGATATAGATAGATTTTGAATTTGAAATTTATATGCAATTGCAAGAATTATTATAAAATTATATATTATTATTTTGACAATCATATTATAGTATTTATATATCTAAGTAAGATACAATATTTAATAATAACTTTTATAATATTGAATACAGTTTAATAGCTATTAATTTTGTTACACGCTATTTATCTATTTATTATACACATACCATACCCAAAAAGTTATAATTTTTTGTTCTCTAAATGTAGCTAAAAGCATTATTAAACTAACTCGTCCGTTATTCTAGCTATTTGAATTATTTTTTTACTAATCAGAGTTTTAGTTGGAAACCTTTTTAAAATGAAAAAAGTTGCCTTTGAAGAAGATGATGTGGGATTTGGCGAAGCATAGCTCACCAGTTCTCTTCCCTATATCTGCCTATATCAAAATTGCATTTAAAACTTACCAAACTCGTATTATAAATAATTAAAAATAATTACGGAAAATTTATTCTACTTTTATGAAATTATAAAAATTTGCGACGTTTAGGCATACATTTTTTGTTCTTGCAAGAGCCAAAATCAATTTAAACTTAGTTACATAGAAATCTAAGAACTATGGATCATTGTGAAACAGGATCCCTGAGATCATCTATAAATTTAATTATCTATCAATTCAAACACATAATATAATTTTATTCTTTACCTCATTTGTGCAAAAACCTTAATTATTCTAGTTTTCGTTTATTGAAGTCATCGATTAAATGTATTTTTGAAACTTTGATACTGATTATCTCAAAAATGTTTCACTTTGATACGTTCTGTCCAAATCTCTAGAGAATCACAAAAGTTTCTATTTAAAAAACTACCTTGGCGTGACAGCTCAAAAAAAATGCATAAACAAGGTAGATGGGTCCGAGGATTTACTGAGAAATTTCGTCAAAAAATTATATCGAATTTGTTCTTCGCTTCAGTAATTTAAAGATAATTTCCTGTCTCTTCGACGTCTATGATATCACTGTGCCACTCGTTATATGCTCGATTCACTATATAATTATTAGGTTTTTAATAAACAAATTTTATTGTTAATAATAATTATAAACAAGTGATTCATTGCGAAATACACTTATTAAAATTACAGTAATATCGACTTTTACAAGTGTTGATTGTTGCTGGTCGAATGTTTATCTTACACTGTATAATATTTGAAATGGATCTGCTGAACCCATAAACGTACATGCGTATTTCAGAATATTTTGTACCTAATTCAAAATTAACAGAATTTTCTAAATTTAGTAAATATGTTTCAACATGCCCCCCTCCTTGAAGGGCCCCCCTTAAAAATTGAACAATTGAGGTTTAGGCGTAAATTACATAAAAATACCAGACAAATTAAATCTTTATGAGAAAAAATGAACATAAAAAAAATAAATTAACTTTAAGGAGATTTATTTGTTTAGAGCACTTATCACTTACACTTGCACATCTTCCAATGGAAGTGGGTAAATCCTAGCAAACGCTTTTTTTCTGATTCCATCTGAATCACGATTATCTACTCTCCCTAGTTTCCAGGCTGTTGATCTTCAATTCAATTCCAATATTTTATCAGTGATCAGGATTATTCCGCACTCACAGGTTTTTCTAGATAACCAAAATATTGTAACATTCAATAGATGGAATTAAATAAAGCGATTATCAACTGTGGATAAACTTATTCACATACCGATTATTTAGAGATATAATAATAGGAAATATTAAAGCTTCTATTTTTCATGCAAGGAACACCTACTTCTTCGAAGTGGGCGAGACTTAACTACATTCTGTTGACAGTTTGTACAATTTTCGACACAGCTACTTCAAGCGATAACATTATAATCATTTATTCATAAAGACCTAATTGTTAAAGTTTTTACTTATTATTGTTATTGTAAATAATCCATTCACTTAAAAATACAATTGTGGAAATAATTAAACCAGTTAACCATACAGCAAAAACACCGTACAGGTGTTTTGTGCATAATTTCATTTCAGAATAATTTTTATCTTTGATATTATTTCTAAAATTGTGTATGAACCCTGAGAATTTTACGTAAAGAATACCGCTTTCAGTAATTCTGTCTACAAAAGTATTTAAAACTGGTAAAAAATAGTGACCTTTCTTCATAATAAGTAAAAGTTCAAATCTTAAAAGTCCAGAATTGCTAACCATAAAATCAATATCTTTTGTTACTTCATAGGGCAAAAATTCAAGAACCATATTTTTCGATACGGGAATGCTGTAATTTTTATAAAGCCTTATATTATTTATCAAATAAGTATAATTTGGCTCAATCATTGGTTCTAATTTATTGACAAGTGTAGAAAAAATACTGTTATTGTAATTAAGTGAATCTTGTTTCAAATCTTCTATGTGACCTGGATAAGCAAACACGGATAATTTGGAATCGATGAGTTTTTCAATGGTGTTGATTGGTGGTCCACGTAATGGTTTTAATAGAATACTACTCAATTTACTTTGAAATACATTATCTATCACAATTATAAAACATAGATATACCATCATAAGCATTCTCAAACGAGTTGATTTAGGAGATGGATTGATAGAAACCGCAAAAATTAGCGAAAAAACACTTAAAATACACCTTGAAACTTGTTTATATATTTTTAGTTCATGTGAGTATCTTGCAATTATATTCCATGTTATTCCTGTCAGAACAACGCACAACGTAATTGCTAACCATGTTTCCTTCCCAAATACAAAAAATATTACTTTGAAATTGGAAATTCTACCAGACCTAGGAACAATCCATGCCGGTATATCATAGTACATTGTTTTGCCAAATTCCAGCTCTTCCGACACATCTTCATAACGCGAATATTTTGGAGCTATTAAAATTTCATCAGTGATATCATTTATATTATTTATATCAGCAAATTTGTTGAACTGTAGAGTTGCATCCAATTTCTCTCCAACTATTTTAATAAAATTGATATATATCGCTTGATGGGGTCTTGCATTCAATAAGCTTTTCATGTTGTCGGGTTTCTCATCTGTGTGAAACCAAATTGTACATTTGGTATAATTTTGAGTATAATTCTTCAAAACTCTTATAATTTTATAATAATTGCAATTTGAACAATGTTCAATATTAAACTTTTGACCGCATTCATTTTTTGATGCAAATGGTAACCGGAAATATATGTTTGGTGAGCTTGCCAAATTTTGATTTATTACAATTACAATAACATTTTCTATATGATACTGCCACAGCTTTTTAAAAATGCCTTCAATGGATTCCACAGAATGAATTATTATTATATATCTTCTTCTTGGACTATGTTTTGGGTTCCACATCTGACTTGTTACAAAATCATCCAAAGTTGCATTTAAAATTAGATCATCTTGGACATATACAATATAATTCATAGTAAAACTTGCACTTGAATTGATATGAAATCTGTCTGTGGTTGTTATTAACAATGGATGCAGTGAGGTTCTCTTAAAATTTTCTCGTAGGTCTGGATCAACCAGGATATGAATACATATCAGTGTTATCTTTAAAAAAATTTTTGATTATTTTGGAAACACAGTTTCTGCATATGGATAGATTTTGTATTTGGAATTTATATGCAATTGCAAAGATTATTATAAAATTATATATTATTATTTTGACAATCATAGCATCTGATGATAATACTTGGGCACAGTTTAATAGCTATTAAAATTGTTACACGCTATTTATCTATTATATAGCATACCGAAAGAGTTTTTGTCCCCTAAATGTAGCTAAAAGCATTATTAAACTAACTCGTCCGTTATTCTTTTTTTTTTAATTTTTTTTGGCTCTTCCAAGTTAAATTTTTTAACTTGTACAGTACAAATAATTAATTAAAATACTTCCACTTATTAATACTTTTCATCCGTAAATTCAATTCCTTTTCTAATTCATAATTTGGTATCCCTATTTTATATAAACTATGTTCCCTTAAACATTGCTAAACCACATATCGAAGTTTTTCAGTTTTATGAAATACAAATATTTTATTACTTGTTGGATTTCAGTAAAACTTTACACGTCCATTTCCAATTTTTAATTTATTCATTTTAAAATCCATTCCCAATTTTCTTCGACGCTAAACTATTTTTCAAACTTAATTTCAAAAATTCTCCAAATCATTGAATTTAAAAATATTTTATGTTTTTCGAATTTTTAAATAAAATTAAACCTTTCTTTTTTTTAATCATTTTGAATTATTCTGATGTTGTCAATACCAATACTTATTTCTTTTTATCCAAAATTATTCCTTGCATATTCGCGATTAAATTTATCTTCATAATCATTTTTTAATGCTCGCAATAACTTATCTGGTTTTTCTCTTATCTCTTCAAGTTGCAGCGTTAGAATTGTATTAATTACAATTACACAATATATTTTAGTCTAAAAATTTGATCGTGTTTTTTGCTTCTTATTGTTAATTTCTATTATTGTCTTAACAGTAATCTTCATCTGCAAATTAAGCAATCTTAATACTATAACTTGTTTTTATTTAACTTTTCTTGTAATTTGATTTCTTTCTTTGCATTCTCTATATTAATTTGCTGAAATCTACTTTATTGTTGATTTAAGGTTCTAGTCATATCTACTTTATTCTTTCTTTTCATTTATTTGTTAAAATTTTTCTTATTCGGATTTATTTTCTTCTTTCATTCTTTCCATTATTTTTTTTATTTACTCCAATAGTCGTTATAAAATTTTAAACTTACTGCATTCTGGGTAAATCCCATAGAAATGAATTTACTTAATTATTGATGATGCTGTAGGCCTGCTTTTATTTTTCTGAGTCAACAATTCAATTTATCTTTGCTTGGACAGGGTATAGTTTTTATGTTATTTTATTCTTTATATGTGAATAATTAATTAAACATGCCGACCCCAAATATTTTATTAATACAATAAATTTTTCTATTTAGCTGATATGAGATTTGAATTATAAGGAGCTTAACGAGATTTCCAAATGAACACCCGGTGTGAATAACTGCTGATGTTAAAAATGTAGTTTGCATTTATTTCACATTTATTTAGAATATTATCAAGAATATGCTGGTAATGAAAACTAAGAAGCAAATTCAAATTTTGGTTTTTACTTTTTGACTATGACGTACCCTGCTGCAAAAAAATCTGAGACAATAACTGTAACCAGATGTTTTAACTATGAGAAAATAAGAGTGGCGACCTTATAACTTCAATATAAAATCGGGCTTTAAAAACCTTTTTTTAGATTTTTTTAAGGTCTTAATATTAATTCCCCAATAATAGGGATAAGGGATTGAAACTTCCATTGAAATGGTTTTTTTTACTAATTACGCAATTTAATGTTAAATAAAAGACAAGTTAACTAATAATTACACATTATATTTTAACTAAAATTAAAAACTTGTTTACAAGCTTACATACAAAAACTATGGTAAAAGATAGTTTCTTTTGAAGAGTTCCATCTGTGGATCTCAATCCTGAAATAGCAATATCTTATAGATTATTACTAAAGTTATTTAAATTATGTATAATTATATCTGCTCTTCCAACGAATTAAGGTGCAAGTTAAGTAGACTCCAGCGAGCTGTTATAATTAAAACATTCTAGAAATTATTAGATAAAATTAGGACTAGCACGTTATCCGGGCCTACAGGTATTTTTATAGAAAATATCAAAAATTTTACATTAAAATGAATCGATTATGAACTATACATTACATTTTCACATGTTTACAATTTTTTATAAAAATCTTATGTTCATATTTGAAAACGCTTTAGAAAATTTTTAATTCGTGGGCTTGGATATAGTCCTGTTCCCCTTAAAATTAAATTGGCTTAAAATTCATGTTATAAAATTTGCTCACAAAAATACCAATAATAACAAATAAGCGATATCATAGTAATTATTGATTTACAACAGTTAAATCCTAATTATGTATACGTTTTTAACAAATTTTTATTATGAATTACCCATTCGATTAAAAATACAATTGTGGAAATAATTAAACCGGCTAACCATACAGCAAAAACACCGTACAGGTGTTTTGTGCATAATTTCATTTCAGAATAATTTTTATCTTTGATATTATTTCTAAAATTATGTATAAATCCTGAAAATTTTACGTAAAGAATACCGCTTTCAGTAATTCTGTCTACAAAAGTATTTAAAAGTGGTAAAAAATAATGACCTTTTTTCATAATAACTAAAAGTTCATATCTTAAAAGTCTAGAATTGCTATCCATAAAATCAACATCCTTTGTTATTTCGTAGGGCAAAAGTTCAAGAACCATATTTTTCGGACCAGGAACGCTGTAATTTTTATACAGCCTTATATCATCTATCAACTTAGTGTAATTTTCCACAATCATTGGTTCTAATTTATTAACAAGTTTAGTAAAAATACTGTTATTGTAAGTAATTGCATCTTCTTTCAAATCTTCTATGTGGCCTGGGTGAGTAAACACGGATAATTTGGAATTCGTAAGTTTTTCAATTGTGTTGATTGGTGGTCCACGTAATGGTTTTAATAGAATACTACTCAATTTACTTTGAAATACATTATCTATCTGAATTATGAAACATAGATAAATCAAGACAAGCATTCTCAACCGAGTTGATTTAGGAGATGGTTTTATAGAAACCGCAAAAATTAACGAGAAGGTACTGAAAATACACCTTGAAAATTGTTTATACAATTTTAGTTCATGTGATTGTCTTGCAATTAGATTCCATATTATTCCTGTCATAAAAACGCAAAATAAGATAGCTAACCATGATTCCTTCCCAAATACAAAAAATATTACTTTGAAGTTTGGAATGCTACCAGGCTTTGGAACAATCCATGCCGATATATCATAGTACATTGTTTTGCTAAATTCTTGCTCTTCCGACACATCCACATATCGCGAAAATTGTGGACCCATTAAAATATCATCAGTTATGTTATTTAAATAATTTTTATCATCAAATTTTTTGAACAGTAGAGTTGCTTGTAATTTCTCACCAATTATTTTAATAAAATTTATGAACAGCGCTACAATGGGCCGTCTACCCAATAAACGTTTCATGCTATCCGTTTTCTCACCCGTATTAAACCAAATTGTGCATTTGGTATAGTTTGGAGAATAACTCTTGAAAACTCCCCTAATTTTGCAATAACTGCAATTTGAACAATGTTCAATATTAAACTTCCGGCCGCATTCATTTTTTGATGCAAATGGTAACCAGAAATATATATTTGGAGAGCTGCCCAAATTTTGACTTAATATGATTACAATAACATTTTCTATATGATTCTGCCATAGCATTTTAAAAATGTCCTGCACATTTTCCATGAAATGCATTATTATTATATATCTTCTTCTTGGACTACGTTCTGGGTTCCACATCTGACTTTTTACAAATTTAGCGAAAGTCTCATTTAAATTTAGATCATCTTCGATATATACAATATAATTCATAGTAAAACTTTCACTTGAATTTGTATAAATTCTGTCTGTTGTTGTTATTACTAAAGGATGCAGTAAGGTTTTCATAAAATTTTCTTCCAGATCTGGATCAACCAATATATGAATATCTGTGTTATCTCTAAAAAAAAATTTAATTATTTGGGAAACACAGTTTGTAGTTATAGATAAATTTTGAATTTGAAATTTATATGCAATTGCGGAAATTATTATAAAATGATGAATTATTATTTTGACAATCATGGTTTAGTGTCTACATGAATTATGTAAGTCAGAATATTTAATATTAACTTTTATAATATTGAATACAATTTAATAGCAGTTAATATGGTTTATATTTTTTTATATTTATACATTATACATGTATTATACACGCTATTTATCTATTAAAGTACATCCTAAAAGTTATAATAATATGTTGTCCCCTATACCTATACTACATAGTAAAAGCATTATTAAATTAACTCGTAAATTATTTTTTCACTTTGAATTTTTTCTTACCAATCAGAGTTGGTAAACCATTTGAAATTAAAGAAATAATTTTATAAATTGATACAAAGGTACAAAAATAATATTAAAACAATACGTGTTTTAAAACTCAAAAGATCTTCTAAATTTATAGGGGAATCCTGGGGTGAAGGGAGTAATAATGAAAAATAAATAAACCAATACAGAAATAGTCCTCCCAAATATTTTGCAAATAACTCCGCAACAGTATGATTATTGCGACAAGGGGGAATATATTATGTAAAACCCATTATTTCTCAACGAAATCTCAAATGTTGTTCAAACTTTTGAGTTTGGAGGGGCGGAATGGTGAAGGCAGCAATAATATTATGAGTTATTATAAAAATAAGTTTATTAATTATCTACTAACAATCATTTTTATTATTTACAATAAATTATAAACTGATTCTGACATACACTTTTGCCCCTCAATATATACGCTTTTGTTAATAATAAAATTGTTCATTAGGTAATGAAAGTGAAAAAATTTATTGGCGATTGATGAACATATTGATTCTATTTTTATTAAAAATTAACAATTCAAAAAAAAATACAGATGTTGAAATCATTAAACCAATTAACCATATAGCAAAAACCCCATACAAGTGTTTGACACCAAGAATTCGTGATCTAGAATAACCGTTATCGTTATCTCTATTTCTATAGTTATGTATTAAACCTGAAAATTTTGCATACAGAATACCACTCTCTGTAATCCTGTCTACAAATGCATTCAAGAGTGGTAAAAAATAATTACCTTGTCTTAAAACAAATAAAAGTTCAAATCTTAAAATTCCGGAACCCTCTATAATAAAGTTAATATCTTTCGTTACTTCATATGGCATAAATTCTAGAATCAAATTTACTGGAGCCGGCATGCTAAAATTTCTATACATCTTCACCTTATTAACCATATCGGTAAAATTGTGAAAATCCTCCATTTCTTCCAATTTCTTCACAAGCTCTTTAAAAGCACTGCTATTATAAAAAACTATTTCTTCGTTAAACTGATCTATATATTCACGATCAGCACGTAAGATTAATTGGGAATTTACAAGTTTTTCAATTGTGTCAATTGGTGGTCCATACAAGGGTTTCAATAGAATACTACTCAATTTGCTTTGAAATGCGGTATCAATTAATATTATAAAAAATAAATATAATATCATAAGCATTCTTAAACGACTTGATTTTGGAACCAGGTTGATAGCAACTGCAAAAGTTAATGAAACTGTACTAAATATGCTCCTTGAAAACTGTTTATACTTTTCGCGCTCATTTAATTGCCTCGCCATTAAATTCCAAACTAATCCTGTCATAAAAATGCAAAATAAAATTGATAAATACGATTCTTTCTCAAATACAAAAAAGAGTAGTTTAAAATCTGAAATTTCCATTGGCCGTGGAACAATCCATGATGATATATCGTAGTATATTGATTTACTTTGTTCATCATCTCTGTAGGTTTCTAAATCTCTTGATATGTCCGGAGCTATTAAAATATCATCAGCGGAATTATTTAAAAAATCATTATAACTAGATTCGTCGTATAATAAAGTTATCTGCAATATCTCACTCATTATTTTAAGAAAACTAGTGAATAGTGCACTAACAGGAGAACCGCTTAATAAATATTTTACTTCGTCGGATTCACCATACCCAAAAACCCGGATTACGCATTTAGTAAAGTTTTGAGGTTGCCTCTTTGAAATCTCGCTAATTTTTTTAAGACAACAGCATTTACAATGATCAATGATAAATTTTTGACCGCATTGATTCTTTGTTGCAAATGGTAACCAGAAGTAGATGTTTGGGTTTTGATTTAACACCATAAGGAGAACATGTTGGATGTGATATTGCCATAGCATTCTGAAAATTCTGCTTACTTCTTGCACAAAATTTATTATTATCAGATATTTCCCCCTTGAACCATTTTTTGGATTCCAAATTCGACTGTTAACGAATCCATCAAAAGTTGCATTTATATTAATATCATCTTGAACATATATGATGTAATTTGTACTAAAACTGTCAGTGGAATTATGTAATCTGTCTGTTGTTGTTATTAACAATGGATGCTGTAAAGTATTTATAAAATTTGCTTGCAGGTCTGGGTCAGCGATGATGTGAATAGTGGTATTATCTCTAAAAAACTTTTTGGATATTCTAGAAATACAGTTTTGAGATATCGAAAAATTTTGGAGTTCGATGTTATAAGTAAATGCGAAGTGTATCACAAAATGATAAATTAATATTTTTACAATCATGATTCCACATTATAGTATACTATTTAAAGCAAATGATTTAGTACAAGTAGAGTACAATAACACATTTTTATGTGAAAAAATACAAATATACTTCAAGTATATACTAAACAGAAATCATGCTGAGCATGCAATTCAACAACATTAAATATTTAATATAACATTTACTCAGACCACTCATTACAATCACGAAAATCGAACCTTTCTAGCCCATAAATGAAGTTTGGATTGGCTAATAAACCATAAAAAATTATTAAATATTAACGTTTTGTTTTTAGTAGCCTTGACCTGATGATGTGCACTATATAAGTGCACGAAACCAGTCGACTACAATTAAATTATTTAACCCTGCAAAAGAGAGTTTCCTTATTACTTTAATAAATATTACTGTTTTTTTCATGTTGAGAAATATTTAAATTTTGTTGTTCAATAATTTATATTATGTATTTATTTTATATTATTATAATTTGTATTATGTAATTTATATTATGTATTTATTAAAGTATACTACTTATTCTAGAAATACTAGCATTCGTTCCAATAAATAGTTGTTTCGATATCAGATTTTATTTCCAAAATTCAAGACTAATCTGATGTTTAAGTTTTCTTTTGCTAGCATATCTGCTTTAAAAGACTAATCCAAATTTATATTGGACATATAAATCAACAATATACAATAATTAATAAAAGATTTACTGAAACGACTTGTCACAATCACCAGGAACGATCCTCTCTAACTTCCACTAAATGGCAGTTGAGTGTTGATTCGTCTACTAAAGCCATAAATATTACTGTTCTTTGTTCATCTTGATTTCTTCTTGAAGCTAGTTTAAAACACTTCTAACTGTCCAAATTATTATATTTCGTTCAAAATAAGTAGCAATCATTGTCAGAAAAATGTAGATTAATCAGTGACAACTTGAAATTAAATCAGGGAACTGAATTAAATTAAAGACAAAGACAGGGTAAGTCTAAGGCCCAGTTTTTCAGTTGCAGATTAAACCAAATTATTTGGGTTAACCAATGATATTGCGTAAAAAACAGCTTTTCAACGTATTTCATTGGTTAACCAAAATTTTTTGATTTAACCAAATACTATAGTATAGACTAATAATACGTTCAACTTCGAGAAAAATTAGGACTCCGACCTCTGGCGACTGAAAGTGTAAATTTAACCCCCCATTTTTTTTATCAAATTTTTATGTTTCGAGGTATTCTTAAACCATTTTTACCTTTTTTGAAAAATGTCTGTAAGGGTGCGCGTGTGTGTGTATGTCTGTGAACACGATAGCACCCAAACGAAAGAAGGAAATCAGTTCAAATTTAAAATTTAAGTTTTAATCTGTTGTCACACAAAGCCTATTGAAAATGAATAAAATCGAATGGGGGAAACGGGGGGTTTACCTAAAGCGATAAGACATAATCCATCAAAACTTCTAAACGCAATGAAATAGGTAAAAGTTTATTATGACAAAAAATTATCGCTATTACATTTCCTACAACTTTTGTTCTGTAATTTTTTTTCTGAAATTAAAACTTAAAATTAAAAATAAAATGTTTTCTAAAATTAGTCAAATTTTATTTAAACTATAAGAGGAAAATTGGTACAGAAAAATTGATGATGCGTTTTCAATATTTTTTTAAGAAAAACTCAAGGCAAAATCCAAAATAAACTATTGTTTTTTGTTTTCGAGAAAAATTCAATTGCTTTTATTATTTTTAAATACTGATTGGAATGTTTTTCGCGATGATGAAATTTTGTATTTTATTTTTTGTTAGCCGAGGTAAATTGGACGTTAATTTTGATAATTCGGAAAGTAATGCGATGGCCACATCCGATTTTTATTGAATACTAACAATTCGCAACAAAATACTAATGCTGATATCATTAAACCAATTACCCATATACCAAACACTCCATATAAATGTTTCAAACCTAATTTCGTTCTAGAATATCCCTCATTCTTTTTACTGTCTCGAAAATTATGTATTAAACCGGACAATTTTACATAGAGAATACCACTTTCAAAAATTCTGTCTACCAATGTATTCAACAGTGGTAAAAAATAATGACCTTGTCTTATAGTAAATAAAACTTCAAATCTTAAAATTCCGGAACCCTCGATAATAAAGTCAATTTCTTTCGTTATTTCATATGGCATAAATTCCAGAACCATATTTACTGGAGCGGGTACGCTAAAATTCCTATGTAACTTCACCTCATTAACCGTCTCAGTAAGTTTTTGGAAATATCTAATTTTTTCTAGTTTACTCACAAGTTCATTAAATTTACTGCTATTATAAAAAGCAGTTTGTTCGTTTAATTGTTCTATATAGATATAATCAGCACACAATCTTAGTTTGGAATCTACAAGTTTTTCGATTGTATCTATAGGTGGTCCATAAAGTGGGTTTAGTAAAATACTACTCAATTTACTTAAGAAAGCGGTATCAATTAATATTGCAAAAAACAGATATATCATCATAAGCAATCTTAAACGATTTGATTTTGGGGCCAGGTTGATACCAACTGCTAACATTAAAGAAACTGAACTTAATATGCATTTTGAAAACTGTTTATACTTTTCACGCTCATTTAATTGTCTAGCCATTAAATTCCAAAGTACTCCCGTCATTAAAACGCTAAATAAAATGGCTATGTAAGATCCTTTCTCAAATACCAAAAATATTACTTTAAAGTGCGAAATTTCAACAGGCCGAGGAACAACCCATGATGCTATATCGTAGTGAAAGGTATTACTAAGATCAACATTTTCGTAGGATTCTAAGTCTCGCGATATTTGTGGTTCTAGTAAAATATTACCGGGAGTATTATTTAAAAACTCATCATAACTAAATTCGCCCAACAATAAAGTTATATGCAATTTTTCACTGATTATTTTAAGGAAGTGGGTGAACAGTGCATCAAGAGGAGATCCATTTAATAAATGTTTTACTTCGTCAGCTTGGTAGTCGGATTCATCAAAACCGTAAAACTGAATTTTACATTCAGTAAAATTATAAGATTGGCTCTTTAAAATCTTGCTAATATTTTTAAAACTACAACAGTGACAATGATCAATGATAAATTTTTGACCGCATTCATTTTTGGAAGCAAACGGTAGCCAGTAGTAAATGTTTGGATAATTTTGAAGATTTTCATTTAACACCATAAGGATAACATGTTGGATGTGATATTGCCAAAGCATTTCAAATATACTGTTCAGTTCTTGCACAAAATAAGTTATTATCAAATATTTGCCTCTTGGACTATTTTTTGGATTCCATATCTGGCTGTTAACAAAATCGTCGAAAGTTTCATTTATATTAATGTCATCTTGAACATATACGATGTAATTGTTAGTAGCACTCCCAGTTGAATTATATAATCTGTCTGTTGTTGTTATTAACATTGGATTTTGTAAAGTATTTATAAAATTTGCTTGTAGGTGTGGGTTAACTATTACGTGAATATCAGTACCATCCATAAAAAATTTCCTAGATATTCTAGAAATACAATTTTGAGACATCGCAATATTTTGCATTTCAATTTTATATATAAGTACCGAACTTATTATCGAATAATAAATAGTTATCTTTGCAATCATGATAGCTATGTAGAGTACTACATTAGTACAAGTAGAGTACAAAAGTTTTTCTTACATTTTTATATGAAAAAAACAATGAAGATTTTAATACCTTTCATATTAAACACTTTAAAAGCATTTAAATAGCTTTATACACGCAAAGGATTTATTAAAGCACTTATTATCTTATAATTATTAGTAGTTTTTCCAATACTGATTAAAGACGTTTCGACATCAGATTTTTTTTGTAAACTACGAATATTATTTACGAATTTAATCGCCACTTTGGGGATATGTAGGTACTGATGAAAAACTAAGATCCTGAAAGTTTTAGATCTCTAACACAACACTGTTTGGAAAAAATTAAAAAATACGACGTTGAATTCAAAACTCACAAGTTTTTATTTAAAAAAAAAAGTTTATTAAAAACTACAGGGGTATTACAACAATAAATCATAAAGAACAACTGACCAAACCATAGTTTTGCTCAGCTTTTATATTATTACATTAATTACGTGTTTTTAGTAATACATTGTTCATTGATAAAGTTATGTTTAATTTTTTAAATTGTACATCGACAAAGTTAAAATTGAATATAATAAAAGTGGTTGTTTATTAAAAGAAATTATTGTAACTTAAGCTGAGAATTTCGAGTTCTAAGTGATAAATTATCCATTGGCTAATAAAATTGAAATCTTTCATTAACGGCTAAAGTACATATTGATTCTATTTTTATTAAAAATTAACAATTCACAACAAAATGCAAATGTTGCTATAATTAAACCAATTAACCATATACCAAACACACCATGTAAATGTTTCACACCTAATTTCGTTCTAGAATATCCGTTATCCTTTTTACTGTCTCCAAAATTATGTATTAAACCTGACAATTTTGCGTAGAGAATACCACTTTCTGTAATCCTATCTACCAATATATTCAACACTGGTAAAAAATAATGACCTTGGCTTACAGTAAATAAAAGTTCAAATCTTAAAATTCCAGAACCCTCTATAATAAAATCAATATCTTTCGTTATTTCATATGGCATAAATTCCAGAACCATATTTACTGGAACGGGTATGCTAAAATTTTTAAATACTTTCACATTTTTAACCGTCTCAGTAAAATTGCGGTAATAATATATTTCTTCTAATTTATTCGCAAGTTCTTCAAAAATTCTGCTATTATAAAAAGCTGTTTCTTCCTGTAACTGATATATATCGTCCCCATCAGCATACAATCTTAATTGGGAATTTACAAGTTTTTCGATTGAATCTATTGGTGGTCCATAAAGTGGGTTTAGTAAAATACTACTCAATTTGCTTAGAAATGCGGTATCAATTAACATTATAAAAAATAAATAAAATATCATAAGCATTCTTAAACGACTTGATTTTGGAGCCAGATTAATAGCAATTGCAAAAGTTAATGAAACTGTGCTGAATATGCACCTTGAAAATTGTTTGTACTTTTCACTTTCGTTAAATTGCCTAGCCATTAAATTCCAAATTACTCCAGTTATCAGAATGCAAAATAAAATGGCAATATAAGATCCTTTCTCAAACACCAAAAATATTACTTTAAAGTGCGAAATTTCAACAGGCCGAGGAACAACCCATGATGATATATCGTAGTAAATGGATTTACTAGGATCCTCATATTCGTAGGCTTCCATGTCTCGCGATATATATGGTGATATTAAAATATTACCGGGAGAATATTCTTGAAACTCATCATCACTAAATTCCCGGAACAATAAAGTTATCTGCAATTTTTCACAAATTATTTTAAGAAAATTGACGAAAAGTGCGTCAATAGGAGATACTTTTAGTAAATCTTTTACTTCATCGGCTTGGTAATCAAATTCATCATAAACGTAACCCTGCATTATACATTGAGTAAAATTTTGCGATTGACTCTTTAAAACCTTGCTAATATTTTTAAAACTACAACAGTGACAATGATCAATGATAAATTTTCGACCGCATTCATTTTTGGAAGCAAATGGTAGCCAGTAGTATATGCTTGGATAACGTTGCAGATTTTGATTTAACACCATAAGGATGACATGTTGGATGTGATATCGCCAAAGCATTTCAAAAATGCTGTTTAGTTCTTGCACAAAATAAGTTATTATCAAATATTTGCCTCTTGGACTATTTTTTGGATTCCATATCTGGCTGTCAACAAAATCATCTAAAGTTGATTTTACGTTAATATCGTCTTGAACATACAGGATATAATTGGTACTAAAGCTTTCAGTGGAATTATGTAATCTGTCTGTTGTTGTTAATAACAATGGATGCTGTAAATAATTTATAAAATGTGCTTGTAGGTGTGGGTCAAATACCACGTGAATATCGGTACCATGTGTAAAAAACTTTTTAGATATTCTAAAAACACAATTCTGGGACATCGTAATATTTTGCAATTCAATTTTATATGTAAATACAACGTGTATTACCGAATAACAAACTAATATTTTCAAAACCATGATATACCCATATAATATCTCGCACAGAGCAGTAGATTAGTTTAACTGGAGTACAAGATAACTTTCGTACATTTTTATGTGAATAAACGAATGGAGATTGCAATACCTATTATATTAAATAATTAATAAATTTGTAACTTGTGAAATTATATAATATAAGAATTAAAACCACAACAAGTTAATTAAACGAATCTATATTTATCTTAAGCTTTCGAAAGCGTATGCCTTCATTTTCAAAATCTAAATATCATTAATAAATAAATAAATAAATAAATAAATCATTATTTAGATTTTGAAAATGAAGGCATACGCTTTCGAAAGCTTAAGATAAATATAGATTCGTTTAATTAACTTGTTGTGGTTTTAATTCTTATATTATATTATATTAAATACTTTAAAAGCATTTACTTAGCATTAAAAATGCATGGAATGTATTAAAGTACTTATACGAAAATTATTAACGTCTATATTTTATGTCAGACATAAAAATCATCAAAATTTATAATATAATGTTTGCTGGAACCACTCGTTAGAATCACAAAGAGATATCTTTTCTAGTATCCACTAATTGGCAGTTGAGTATTGATTTGGCTACTATAAATCTATAAATATTGATTTGATGGCTTCTGAATGTAAAATGTTTTCCATTTCGTATTTTTCATTTTGTCATGTTAAGAGATAGTTAGGCTATTTTCTCTTCAGTCTTCTGTAAACTTCTCTCTGTGCATTTTCAATATTCTATTTCTTTCCAATAGTACCCTGGTACTATTTTAGTTTTACCGGCAATTTAAAAAAGTTCACAAGCTATGCCTTGAAAAGACGTGGTTAGTATTTAACCAGTCTCAGAGTGCAGGGTAAGTATGCTAACTGGTTCTTCTAAACACTGACGCACCGTGGTAGTCCGATAATACACACAACATTTTTACTATCAAAACTGCCTGGTGTGGATTCAAAGGAATATAACCATAAAAAATACATCAGGCATAAGAAATACAAATACAAATAAAATCTTAAATTCAGGTAGAATTTAGGAGTAATTCAGAAGGGTCTTTTAAATACTATATTATTTCATTAAACTGTATGAGTATTTTTCGGTTGTAACAATCATTTATTTGCCATTAATATACATTTTTAACTTATTTTTATTAAAAACTACTAATTCACATAAAAATACAACTGCCGAAATAACTAATCCAGTTAACCATATTGCAAAAACACCATACAGGTGTTTCATATATAACTTGGTTTCAGAATAATTTTGGTCTTTTCCAATATTTCTAAAATTATGTAATAATCCAGATAATTTCACGTATAAAATACCACTTTCCGTTATTCTGTCTACAAACGCATTTAAAATCGGTATAAAATAGTGACCATTTTTCATTGAAAGTAAAAGTTCAAATCTTGCCAGTCCAGAATGGCCAGCAATAAAATCAAGATCCTTTAATATTTCATAGGGCGTAAACTCCAAAATCATATTTATCGGAACTGGAATACTGAAATTCTTATGAAGCTTTAAGTTATTTACCAATTCCGTATAATTTTTTGGGGTTATTGGTTCTAATTTCCGCACAAGTCTTTTTAAAAGACTGTTATTAAACATAACTGCTTCAGTTCTCCACTGTTCTATATGAATTTGGTAAGCATGTAGACTTAAATTTGAATCTACAAGTTTTTCAATGGTATCTATTGGTTGTCCATATAACGGTTTTAATAGAATACTGCTCAACTTAGTTAGAAATACATTATCTATCTGCATTATAAAAATTAGATATACTATCATAAATATTCTTAAACGATTTGATTTGGGCAACGGTTTGATGGCATTTGAAAACACCAATGAAAACGTACTGAAAATACAGTTCGAAAATTGTTTATATATTTCTCTTTCGTTTAAGTGTCTTGCAATTAAATTCCAAGTTACTCCGGTCATAAAAATGCTAAATATGATCAATATCCATGATTCTTTTTCAAAAACCAAAAATATCACTTCAAAATTTGGAATTTCTCCTGGCCGAGGAACAAGCCATGATGCTATGTCGTAATGAATAGTATTGCTATATTCATATTTTTCCGAATTGTCCAAGTTACGTGAAATCTGTGGAGCTATTAAAAAATCGTCACTGATATTGTTTAAAGATTTTCCGAAATATAATTCTTTGAACAATAGATTTAAATGCAATTTATTACTAATTATTGTAATAAAACTGATTAATAACGCATCGATGGGTGATATGCTCAATATGTGTTTCATGTCAGCCAAAACATCAGAAGTATGAAATAGTATAGTACATTTGGTAAAGTTTCTAGGTTGATACTTGAAAATACTGTTAATCTTTTTATAATTACATCCTAAAAGATTATCGATAATAAATTTTTGACCACATTGATTTTTGGATGCAAATGGTAACCAACGGTATACATTTGGTAAATATTCCAGATTTTGATTTAAGGACACCACAATAACATCTTTGATATGATACTGCCAAAACATTTTAAAAATGCTTTCTGCTTCTTGCACAAAATGAATTATTACTAGGTATCTTTTTCTTGGACTGTATTTTGGGTTCCACAACTGACTTTTTACAAAGGACTGGAAAGTCGCATTTAAATTCATGTCGTCTTTAACGTACAGTAAATAATTCATGGTAAATCTCGGACTTGTATTATATAATCTGTCTGTTGTTGTTACGATCAATGGGTGCTGTAAAAAAATTTTTATAAAGTCTTCCTTTAGGTGTTGATCAAACAGTATATGAATATCAGTTTTATCTCCAAAGAAATTTTTGGATATCTCAGAAACACAATTTTGAGATGTAGAAAAATTTTGAAGTGGAAATTTATATGCTATTATGGAAAACACTGTGTAGTAATATAACACCATCACTTTTCCAAACATGATTAATATCTATCTGATGGGGAGCAAGATTAAAATTTATACTATTAGTTATGTTATATATAGAAATTAAGATTGTAATAACTAGTATACTATTAAATTGGATAGAAGCATTTAACTTTTTATATGCAATGTAATTTATAAATAATAATGTAATTGATTATTATTATTATGGTATTAAAGCACAAAGTTATAATTGCGTACCTATAATACTAATAGAAACCACCAAGACGTAGTATGTGATTATAGTGAAAGCAGATATAAAGGTTATAATAATTGATTTTAGCATTCCGGAAAATTTAATAGTTGTTTCCGTTGCCTTGCCCATACCCAACACATCTTTTTCGACGAGACCAGAATTTCCCGCTTTTTAATCAGCTGTAATAGCTGCAATATACCATTTCAAAACTATTGAATAGCTGATTCCCACCTCAAATTTGAATATTTTTTCTACCTTGGACAATCTCAAAATTGAGCAAACTTTTGTAGCTTTACAATTCTTATTTGCCCTAAACTATTTACCCTGAAAGATTTGCAATCAATGTAAAGTAGTCTTCTGGTATGGTACTTAAATTTTTACCAAGACAATAATTTATTTTTATCTACACAAAAAAGACTGCATAAAAATATTAGAATCTTTTGAAAAATCAATATAATAATTCAAAAACCTAAATATTTTACTATTTGGTAGGTATATTGGGAAAACTAATGAAAAATAATAAATAATATTTCAGTGATCATTTATTTACCATTTATATGGTATTTACAATTTTAACTTATTTTTATTAAAAATTACAACTTCCCCTAAAAATACAACTATAGAAATAATCAAACCAGCTAACCATATAACAAAAACCCCATACAGATGTTTTATACATAATTGCTTTTCAGTATAATTTTTTCCTTTGTCAGTTTTTTTCAAAGTAAACAATAACGCAGAGTATTTCGCGTATAAAATACCGCTCTCTGTAATTCTATCTATAAATGCATTCAAAACTGGTAAAAAGTAATGACCTCTTTTTATTGCAAGTAAGAGTTCAAACCTTAACATTCCAGAATCGCTCACAATATGGTCAAGATCCTTTGTTATTTCATAGGGCATAAATTCTGAAATCGAATTTTTTGTGCAGGGAATGCTGAAATTCTTATAAAGCGTTATCTTATATGCCATATCAGTATAATTTGTGGAATTCATTGGTTCTAATTTATTCACAAGTTTTTTAAAAACGCTGCTATTATAATAACTAGTTTGGTTTCTCAATTTCTGTATATAAAGTGGATGAGTGTTCATGCTTAATTTGGAATCGATAAGTTTTTCAATTGTATCGATTTTTTGTCCACGTAATGGCTTTAATAGAATACTACTCAATTTACTTTGAAATGCATTGTCTATCTGTATAACAAAAATTAGATACAATATCATAAGTATTCTAAACCGACTGGACTTTGGAGCCGGTTTGATGGAAACTGAAAAAATCAACGAAAAGCTATTCAAGATGCACCTTGAGAACTGTCTATACATTTTCCGTTCATTTAACTGTTTTGCAATTAAATTCCAAGTTAGTCCTGTCATAAAAACACAAAATGTGATTGATATCCAAGATTCCTTTTCAAATACCCAAAATATAAGTTGGAAATTTGGAATTTCAACAGGTCGAGGAACAAGCCACGATGATATGTCGTAGTACAGCGTATTACTATAGTCATATTTTTCCGATGTTTCCAAATCACGTGAAAAATGTGGAGCTATTAAAATATCGTTAGTAATATTGTTTAAAAAGACCCCAAAATATAGTTTTTTCAAAATTAAAGATATTTGCAATTTATGAGCAACCATTTTCATAAAATTGATTAATATAGCATCAAATGGTGATATGCTCAATATATCTTTTATATTATTAGACATAAAGTAAATATAAAACTGAATTGTACATTTGTTGAAATTTTTAAGTTGATGCTTGAAAACTCTTTTCATTTTTTTATGACTGCAACCAACATAATGCTCAATGGTAAATTTTTGACCGCATTGATTTTTGGGAGCAAATGGTAACCAATGATATATATTTGGGGGACTTTGCAGATTTTGATTTAAAATCACCACAATAACGTTTTCTATATGATATTGCCAAAGCATTTTAAAAATGGTTCTTACTTCTTGCACAAACGGTGTTATTATTAGGTATTTGCTTCTTGGACTGTGTTTCGGCTTCCACATCTGACTTTGTACAAATGAATTGAACGTTTCATAAAAAATTTTTTCATCTTCGACATACACTAAATAATTCATAGTAAAGCTAGGACTTGTATTATATAATCTGTCTGTTGTTGTTATCAACAATGAGTGCGGTAGGATATTGATAAAATTTTCTTGTGGGTGTGGATCCATCAGGATATGCACATCGGAGTTATCTCCAAAAAAGTTCTTGGATATGACTGAAATGCAGATTTCAGATCTTGAAAAATTTTGAAGTTGAAATTTATAACCCATTGTGAAAACCAAAATATATTGGTATATTATTATTATTTTGACAATCATGATGTAATATCTACTATCTAGGATACAACATTAAATAAATTAAATTGTTATATTCATAACATATATGTTATTAATAATAGCGACCACAATAAAAACATTAGTGTTTTTCACGCAATATATCTATTAATTATTTTTAAGATATTAAAGTATAAATGAGAAGTTATAATGGAACACAAAAAAAGGTACAGTCCCTGTAATCATTAGGCATCTAAATTTTTTTTCCCCAATTATCGAGTAATTAATATAAATTTTAATTTTATAATATATAATTAAACAATTGGTATGACGTCACCCCAACCAAATATGTGTGTTCTTCGTATGATTATTTACTGCAAATATCATAATTTAAAAAAAATTGTTGAAGGGTAAATTTCTAGAATTTAACATCCAATTCTCATCCAAAAACTACATAAATTAGCTGAAGAATGTAATGAAGGAAAGTTAAAGTACATTGAAACATATGCGTGTATTCAAAATTTTAATTAAGAACTTAATTTTCAATCTGAACGCACAAATAAGTTTTAGTATACTTTAACTTTTCTTAATTATGTTGTGCTAATTTAATCAACGTTAATTGGATGAGAATGCCACTTTAAACTTAAACTATTTAGATTACTGAAGTTTACTCTTCAAAATATTTTTGATATTATGAGATTACAATGATTAGCTTAACGGGAACCTTCCTGAAAATGTCTCTAAAAAATCCAAACAGCAGTTCCACATTTACACAATTAAATCTAAGTAGATATTTTATTTTATTATATTTTACAAAAGCTTGAAAATTATTATTTCTCCTAGAAAGACAATAACAGAAATAATTAAACCAGCTAACCATACAACAAACAGGCCATACAAATGATTAATACTTAATGCAACCTCAGAAATGCTGCCAACATTAAAATTATGTATTGTGTAGGTATAAGATAATTTTCCGTACAAAATACCGCTTTCTGTTATCCTCTGAATGAAATTGTTAAGCACAGGTAAAAAGAAGTGGCCTTTCTTCATAGAAACTAAAGATTCAAATCTGAGCAATCCAGATTCTCCGCCCCCCTCAATGGGTCTTAATATAATAAAATTATTATTACACGATAAACGAAAATATTTGGAATCATTGTTCTTGATTCAAAAATGATGTGAAGTAAATGTAATCTGTATACTATATCAAGAAATTTTACATGCAGGAAATAGTAGTGTTGGGTTATTTGACATTTGTAATTTTATATCAATAAAAATAATAACACACATTTGCTTTTAATTTTAAATGTTTATTTGGTGCAATTAAATTCGATTTAGTACTAAGTACTAAGATAATACATTAAAAGTAAATCAAATACAATCACGAACATCTCTAGAAATGTATTAAAATATAAATACACATTCTAACGTTGAGTCAGTTTCGAATCATTATCTCGTTGAAAATGTATTTAAGTTGAGCTGAAAATTTTTAAAATGTTAGGAATATACTTTTAAATGTATTTTATCTGTGAGATACAGATAAAGATCATGCTGATGGAAAAACAGAAATTCAAGTAAAAAAATAAGAAATGAAATACTTAAGCCAGCTGACCATATAATAATAAGACCGTACAAATGTTCCTTCCGTAAGACGATCGCAAAATCATCGTCCTCAACATCGAAATCAATAAAAAAATCAGGTAGTTCTTTAAATAGAAAACCACCTTCAATAATTCTATTAAGATAGGAATTAAATATCGGTAGGAAATAATGACCGTTCTTCATGCTGGCTAAAACTTCAAATCTGATAATTTCAGTTTCTTTTTCTATAAAATTAACATGTTTAACTTCATTGGGAAAAAGATTTATAAACATATATTTTGCAACGGTGGTACTAAAGCTTTTATGGTGCGTAATATTTCTAATTAATTCAGTGTAATTATAAGAACTTAAGACCTCCACTTTTTGATTAAGCTTTTTAGAAAGACTGCTATTGTACGTTTCTTCCAATTTAAACTTTTCCAGTAGTTCTCCAGAAAGAAGAATCTTTAAATTTGAATCTGCTAATTTTTGCATCGTATCAATAGGAGGTTCATACGAAGGAATTAAGAGAATGCCACTTAATTTACTTTGAAACACAGTATCGATGTGTATAATAAAAATTAAGTAGAGAGCCACAAGCATTCTGAGGCAAATTGATCTGGGCAAAACTTTTATTGGAACTGCAAAAACTAACGAGAATACGCTTAAAATGCACTGAGACATCTGGTTATACATTTTGTCCCCTGTTATTTGCTGCGAATTTAAGTTCCAAAGAATACCTGTCGTAATAATAGAGAAGCAAATTAAACACCATGTCCATTTTTGAAATACGAAAAAAATTACTTGTAAATTTGGAATTGGAACAGACCTAGGAGCAATCCAGGTTTCTATATCATAATAAATAGTATTACTCAAATCGTAGTTATCAGATTGATTATTAATTGGTCTATAAACCAAGGCATTCAGTAATATCTCGTCAGTTACATTCTTCAGTTCTTTCTTATCTCGATTGCTGTAATAAACGATCCGTGCGTTCAGTATTTTGCCAATCAAATTAACTACGTTCATCACAAGTGCTATAGCAGGAGATGCTTCCAAAACATATCTGAAGTTTAGTAGTTTTATGTTATGACTTAAGAGTCCAATGGTACATTGGCTAAAATCTTCAAAACGTTTTTCTAATGCTCTTTTTGCCTTATTGTAGTTACAATCCAAAAAATGGTTTACGTTAAAAAATCTTCCGCACTTGTTTTTTCTTGAAAATGGAAGCCAGATGTATAAGGTAGGAGAAATTTGGAAATTTTGATTTAGTACTACCAAAATAACACTTCTTATATGGTACTTCCATAAATATTCAAAAATATGTTTTGGTTCTCCAACAAAATACGTCAGAAGAAGATATTTAGCTCGTGGACTTTCTTGTGGGTTCCATAATTTACTACTGGTCAATGCGTTAAAAGTTATATTAAGTTTTGAGGTATCATTGACATAGATTATGTAGTTGTTGTAACTAAAGGTTTTTGTCAAGTTGGCATAGTTGTCTGTTGTTGCAATTATTAATGGATTGGCAATACTTTTAATAAAATATGTTGTGAGATTTGATTCAAATAGACAATTTATGTCATCGTGGCTGGAAAGGAATGTTTGTATTGATTTGATCACACATGATTCCGACTTTGAATGGTCTTCCATTCGTATTCCGCACACTGTTTTTATACATATTTGTATAACACAATAAACAAAGATTTTTGTGGCCAACGCCATCGAACTGAAACTAGCTTACATGTTTTAATTCTAAATTAAATTATAAGTTTACTATGTAATGTAATAATTTGGATTAAATAGAATTATTTCCTGTGATCGAACAAGTTGATCAAAAAAGTAATTAGCATGCACGCTATGTGAACGATACAAAAAAAGTTATTAATTTAAAAAGTATGAATGTTTAACAAAAATAATTATTTACTTCTAGTTATTCTCTATAATTTCTGTTTTACAATTTATCAACTTTCCACCTTTTCTTTAATCTACTAAAATTATTTTATTTTATTTCAATCGACAATTATAATTATTTATCAAAACCATATTGCATGATTTTAAAATTGGAATCTTAAACATTGATTATGTTGAAATTTATATAAAATTATTATTCCAGTAAATAATACTATGTAAATAAATATTTTGTCAATCTCTGTGTAATCTTTCTTTATTATAGTATTAAAAATATTAATATCTATAATTAATGCCATTATAAATAAAAACCCAAAGATTTTTTGTATGTAACACAGTAAAAGGGTTTAATACACGTACACGCAATGCACATATTAAAGTACTATAATACTTTTCGATTTCATTACAAAATCAATAAATAATATATATTTTCTATCAAAAAAGTTTCATTGATACATTTATACCCATCATAAATTTTTAAAGCTCCTTCAGGCAAAATGTCTTTAAAAATATTAATATATATTAATTTCTTAAACTTTTTATTTTCTTCATAAATTTGTATTACCAATTCATGGGTCGGAGCGGGTCGGAGCGGGTCGGAGCTATTATTATTAGCATTCTCAAAATTATTAAATTCTTATTCAAACCATTTAATTGTAAATTCAAAACCAAGCACTTCTTTATCACAATTTGAACGCAATTTCATAAATTAAACAAATTTCTGAATTTAAATTAGGTATAAGACTCGTAAAAATCTGTTCTCATGTCTTTTTACAAAAAGCCTTGTTTCCGCCGCTAGTTGGCGCTAAGTCAACTAACTCGCGGGGATGTTGTATTAAAAGGTAAAGTAGTGCTCATACATTTTTATAATTTTATTAACTTATTCAAGATAAATTATATGTTTTTATTTTATTTTTATAAAATATAACAACTTCACCTAAAAATACAATTGTTGAAATTATTAGACCGCCCAAAAATATAGCAAAAAGGCCATATAGGTGTTTCAGAGATAACTGCGTTTCGGCATAATTATTGTTATACGCGCTGATTCTAATTTCTATTAAATGAGCAAATTTTACAAACAAAATACCATTCTCCGTAATTCTACTTATAAATTTATTTAAAATTGGTAAAAAATAATGACCTTCTTTCATGGCAACCAATACTTCAAATCTTAAAAATATTGAATCACTTGCAATAAAAGAAATACTCTGTGTAATTTCGTTCGGAACAAATTCTGAAGCGAAAATTTTGGGACACGGAATACTAAAATTTTTATAAAGCTGTATTTCATTCAACACGCCAGTAAGGTTATCGAGATTTATAGATTTTATTTTATTAATAATTGTTTTATAATTGCTATTATTATAAATTGTGTCCGCTTTCATTTGTTGCACATGGAGAGGATGAGCACACAGATCTAATTCTGAATTTATTAGTTTTTCGATTGTATCAATTTCTGGTTCATACACCGGTTTTAAAAGGATACTACTCAATGCACTCTGAAATGCATTATCGATATGAACTACAAAAAATAAGTATAAAATCATAAGCACTCTCAAATAACTTGAGTTGGGAACCGTTTTAATAGAAACTGAAAATATTAAAGAAAATGTGCTTAACATACATCTGGAAAAGTGCACAAATATTTCCCGTTTCTTTAAACGCTTTGCAATTAAATTCCAAACTACACTTGCAATAATAACATAAAATACAATTAACAACCATAAATTTTTTTCAAATACCACAAATATTAACTTAAAATTGAGAATTTCGCTGGGTCGAGCAACAACCCAATCTAATATATCTGAGTAAATTATACTACTAAAATCGAATTTCGAAAACGAGTCCATATCTCGTCCTATCCGTGTAGCTACACGAATATTATGATCTGTGATATTGTTTAGAATATTTATATCGGTAAATGCGTGGAAAAATACATTTGCTTGCAATTGCATACCAATTATATTGATAAAATTCATTAACACCACCGAAACTGGATCAGTGTATAACAAACTCTTGGTAATATCAACGTCATTACCAAATTTATATAATCTAATGATGCACTTGCTGAAATCCTGAGTACGATTATTGAAAACTTTTCTGATTCTATTTCCACCACAACCCAAAAATTGATCGATGACAAATTTTTGCCCACATTGATTTTTTGAAGCAAATGGTAACCAAAGGTATATGTCTGGTGATACATCAAAATTTGGACTCAACACCACCAAAATAACACTTCCTATATGATATTTCCACATCATTTCAAAAATATGTCGTACTTCTTGCACAAAATGAGTTATTATCATATATTTTCTTCTTGGACTAAATTTGGGGTACCACATTGGACTATTAACAAATTGATTGAACGTCTCGTTTAAATTTCTTTCATCTTGGACATACAGGATATAATCAGTGTTACTAAAATGGCCTCTTAAACTATGAAAACTGTTTGATGCTGTTAATATTATTGGGTTTGAGAGGCTGTTTATAAAATGTGCCCTCAGATGCGGATTAACTATTACCTGAATGTCGGTGTTAGTTTTAAAATAATATTTTGATATATAAGATATGCAGTTGTACGAGTTTGAAACTTCGTCTAGATGAAATACGAATCCAGTTATTGCACCCAATATTGAAATATGGAAAATAAATATGTTTGCACTCATTGTAATATATTAAACAGTGCTGATTGAATGCACTTATAACTGAAGAACACACAATATATTGTTATTTACATTATACAGGTACATTACATTATTTGCTGAAGACTTAGAGCCTTTTTATATTGATTATCAATGCTACGTGATATGTACATACTTATGTAACGAATGTTTTAAAATGTTTACTTTTATATTTGTTAATAAAATAAATAAAAATATTTACTAACAAGAGATAAAATAAAATCATTATTATATTTTCAATGTCACTAATGAAATTTTGTTACGTTGCGTTAACTGCGAAGTTAAACGATGAAGAGTTAATTTTTAAAAGCAAATTATGTAAATGTCACTAATTAGGTAATTTATCGTTTTAGTTAATTGACACTTCCAGTGGGACGGTCTGATTGATACCTTGTTCATATACAAATATCATCGCTTAATCCACAAATAAGTTCTGAAAGCGAAATTGAGAGCGATAACAACATCAACTTGGCAGGAAGCACGAAGGACTTGGTACAAGCAATCCAGAGGATTTACAGGAAAATCAGAAAATTTGTAAAAACAAAAAATTTAATACGAGAAGAAGTTAAAACGATTTACAGGATTTTTCGTAGCCCCAATACATGAGATAATTTAAGACACTAAGGAAAACCCAAGTAAATAATTTATAGAATACAGAAAATTGCAAAGAATCACCATCGAAGAACTGGCACCTACAACACAATCTACATATTTGGAACGACGTGCTGTAAAATAAGAAAGTAAAAATTTTGAAATCCAATTCAATTTTCTTTAACCCATTATAAATTCCATCAATAAAATTCAATTGTAGATCATAATTTCACATTTAATTTCAATAAAGTAATTTCAAGAATTTACAAAATTTTGCAGACCATTTATTCAGCTCCACTCTCCACAAGCAGGGCTGCTGAAAGAGCCACGTTTTTCGTTTCACAAGTTCCTTTTCATCACTAACAACACCAAAATTTCCAAAAATTTTACGCACACAGGGTATTTACAAAATAACAAACATTAAAATAAATAAAACAACCTTAACTAGGAAAAATCCATGACAATATACACTTTTTTGAATTTAATAAGATGAATATACATTTATATTTTATTTTTATGAAATATTACAATTTCACCTAAAAATACAACTGTTGCAACAATGTAACCGCCCAACAATATAGCAAAAAGACCATACAAGTGTTTTATGGAAACCTGCGTTTCGGAATAATTATTATCATACTCCCCGCGGATTTTAAATTTTACTAAACGAGAGAATTTTGCAAACAAAATACCATTTTCACTAATCCGACTTATAAATTTATTCAAAATAGGTAAAAAATAATGACCTTCTTTCATGGTAACCAATATTTCGTATCTCAGAAATATTGAATCGCTTATAATAAAAGTAAAATCTTTTATTATTTCGTTCGGATAAAATTCTAAAGTCATAGATTTCGGAGCCGAAACGCTAAAATTTTTATGTTGTTTCATTCTATTTAACACGTCAGTATAATTAGAGGGATCTGAAGCTTTTACTTTATTAATAATCATTTTAAAAATCCTACTATTGTAAATTGGGTCATCTCTCATTTGTTGCAGTTGGACAGGGTGGGCATATAGGTTTAATTCTGAATTTATTAGTTTTTCGATTGTATCAATTTTGGGTTCATACACCGGTTTCAAAAGAATACTACTCAATTTACTTTGAAATGCATTATCAATATGAACTGCAAAAAATAAGAATAAGATCATGAGCATTCTCAAATAATTTGATTTGGGATCCGTTTGAATAGCAACTGAAAATATTAAAGAAAATGTGCTTAACATACATCTGGAAATTTGTTCAAATATTTCACGTTTCTCTAAACGCTTTGCAATTAAATTCCAAACTACACTTACCATAAAAACGCAAATGATAATTAAACACCATAAGTTCTTTTCAAATACCATAAATATTAACTTAAAATTTGGGGTTTCGCTGGGCGGAGGGACAATCCAGGAATATACATCGTAGTAAAATGTGTTACTAAAATCGTATTTCATAAACGTTTTCACATCTCGCCCAACTTGTGCAGCTATGTAAATGCTATGATCTGTGACATTGTTGAGAATTTTCAAATCGGTAAATGTGTGGAAAACTACATTTGCTTTTAATTTCGTACCAATTATATCAATAAAATTGATTAACATCGCGGCAACGGGATCAGTATGTAATAAATTTTTATTAATAACAACGTCGTCACCTAATTTATAAAACCTAATAGTGCAATTGCTGAAATCTTGAACGTGCTGGTTATTGAAAATTTTTCTGATTTCATTTCCACAACAATCTGAAAATTTATCGATGACAAATTTTTGCCCACATTGATTTTTTGACGCAAATGGTAACCAGGTGTATACTAAATCGAGATTTGGATTCAACACCAGCAAAATAACACTTCCTATATGATGTTTCCACAGCATTTCAAAAATATGTCGTACTTCTTGCACAAAATGAATAATTATTATATATTTTCTTCTAGGACTAATTTTGGGGTACCACATTTGACTGTTGACAAAATCATAGAAAGTCTTATTTAAATTTTTTTCATCTTGGACATACAGGATATAATCATGATGACTAGAATCGCCCCTTAAGCTATGAAAACTATCTGATGCTGTTATTGTTATTGGATTTGATAGACTATTGATAAAGTTTTCTCTCAAATGTGGATTAACTATTACATGTATGTCAGTGTTGGTTCTAAAATAATATTTTGATATTTTCGGTATGCAGTTATACGATTTTGAAACTTCCTCGGTTTTAAATTTGAATCCATTTATTGCCACCATTGTTATAATATGACAAATAAGTATGTTGACAATCATTATAAAATCTATGTAGGATAAAACAATTCTGAAGGAATACAATTACCACTGAGAACGCGGTACCTTTTAAATCGAGCAAGGTAAATTCGTAAAAACCAATGTTACACGCTATGTATCTATTAAAATGTTTGTTTATTCATATATTTTTGAATAAAATCCATTAATTTAAGTAATACTTGTTTACTATGAAGAGATCAAATATATTGCATTAATTCTTCATTGGAGGTCACTAATATGGTGATTAATAACTAATTAGTATTAATAAAACTCTACTGTATTTCCATCAAAATCCTCCTAACGGTTTTGAACATATCAATATCAAACCCCTAGCTTTACACGTTTTTGGAAAATAGGGGTTGCAACTACAAACTTCAGAATTGTTTTTCTACGAAACTATGATCGATATTCCAATGAAACCAATGCGACATGGAAGTTACTGATTAGAATTGCATTTCATATTTTTTTCATAATTATCCAACCAACCATAAGGCAGCAAAAATATTTTGAAAAATTTAGGGGTGGTGCATGGCTATTACATAGATGTACGATGGGTGGAACATATTTGAAAAAATAAAAGTTTTTATGTAGGTAAGCGCATAGTAGACCGATCGAAATAATTCATTAATTGTAATAAAGAAGAAAAAACAATTGTTATTTATAAGTGTAAATTTTACAACTTTCATAAGTGTAAATTGTAATGGGGCTTTTAATAAACGTAAAAAAAATTATGTTTGAGTGGAGGTAATTCAGGGTTGATTTGCGGGGGTGAAAGGGGTGAAAAATGGTATTATTGCGATACCTAGCACTTTTGTAAGAATCATTTTTTAACAAAACCTCAAAATTACCGAGAAAAATCGTCTTTTAAATTTTTTTTTGGTTTTTAATATTTCATTTCCGCAAAAATTATTTAATTTTGGCAAAACTTGGTGAAAGTATACCTTTTTGTGTAAAAATAAGTAAAAAAAAATCTAAATTACAGATTATCAGCAATTATTGGTAAATTATCCTGAAAAGGAGGCCTGAAGAAGAACAAAAAATCATTAGTTTTATTTAGACTAGTCCAAAAATTCCCGAAGATAATCTTGTTATTGAAGATTTAATTTATTTTAAATTGTAAAAATTAAAAACAATTGTATTTTTGAATTTGCAATTTGGTATTGGTAATTGTGGAAAGAGGAACTTGCACGCAAGAAAATTATAAACATATGAAAAAAAGGTTTTCGGGTTGGTTGGATTAGCAATCAAACAAAAAACGACTTGTTATGGTCGTTTTTATGGACCATAACAAGTCGTTTTTTGTTTGATTGCTAATCCAACCAACCCGATAACCTTTTTTTCATATATTTACTATACATTGGATGAGAATTGTGTACCATTAAAATTATAAACGTTGCTTTTCACTGGCCCTGCTTGTGGAGAGTGGATTTGGATTGGTGGTGTGAAAATATGTAAAACGCTAGATAAATGGTAGTTGAATTTAGTTTAAGAAATAAAGAATATGCAATTTGGATGCTGGATGTATAAAAATTAAAGAATAAAACTGGTAATTAATAAATAATAACTGGATTTAATATAAACAATATATTGAAGAGAGAAACAGATTTGCATACGTATTTTTCCAATAAGCAACACGTTTATAATTTTGTATTGTTTCACAATCAAAACTTCACAATCAAACTTTACATAGGTATTTTACTATAGTCAATTGATACATATTAATCAATGAAAATTAAAAAAAATATCAACACAAAATATAGGGGTTTAAATTAAAGCTGATTAATTCATGTCGGCATAGTTTAACATTCTGTTCTTGAATAATATGCCAGTTTCCTTGAGGCGTGTAAAGCCTGCTGTTTTTGAGGTTTTACCAGCTCAAAGATTTTTGAATTTCTACTTAGAAATGGTAAAATCATCAAGATATCATCGAATAAAATCAATTTTTACTATTCCATCTATAATCTAGTATACAATTTATAATTAATTTATTTAGGATAAATATACGTATTTATTTTATTTTTATGAAATATTATAATTTCACCTAAAAATACAACTGTTGAAACAATAAAACCGCCCAACAATACAGCAAAAGGGCCATATAAGTGTTTTAAAAATAACTGCGTTTCAGAATAATTATTATTATACCCACGATGTATTTTAAATTTTAATAAATGAGACAATTTCGCAAACAAAATACCATTCTCGCTAATCCTGTTTATCAATTTATTCAAAATTGGTAAAAAATAATGACCTTCTTTCAAGGAAACCAATATTTCAAATCTAGAAAATGTAGATCCGCTTACAATAAACGTAATATCCTTTGTTATTTCGTTCGAAACAAATTCTAGAGCCATAGTTTTTGGAAACGGAAAGCTAAAATTTTTATAACGCTGTATTCTGCTTAACTCATCAGTATAATTACTAAAATTTATAGGTTTTACTTTGTTAATAATTGATTTCAAGATGCTACTATTGTAATTTGTTTCATCTTTCATTTGTTGTAGATGAATAGGGTGGACAAATAGGTTTAATTCCGAATTTATTAGTTTTTCCATTGTATCAATTTCTGGTTCGTATACTGGTTTTAAGAGAATACTACTCAATTTACTTTGAAATGCATTATCAATATGAACTGCAAAAAATAAATACAAGATCATAAGCATTCTCAAATAACTTGATTTGGGATCCGGTTTAATACCAACCGATAATATTAAGGAAAATGTGCTTAACATACACCTGGAAAATTGTTCAAATATTTCACGTTTCTTCAAACGTTTTGCAATTAAATTCCAAACTGCACTTGCCATCATAACGCAAATTATAATTAAACACCATAAGTTCTTCTCAAATACCATAAATATTAACTTAAAATTTGAAATTTCAATGTGTCGAGGAACAATCCAGGATGATATATCATAATAAATTGTGTTACTCAAATCGTATTTCATAACCGATTCCATATCTCGTCCAAGTTGTGTACCTATGTAAATACTATGATCGGTTATATTGCTTACAATTTTTAAATCACTGAATGTGTGAAAAACAACATTTGCTTGCAATTGCGTACCAATTATATTAATAAAATTGATTAACACCACAGATATGGGATCGGTGCTTAACAAACTTCTATTAACACTATAGGCATTATTAAATTTATAAAACCTAATCGTGCACTTGCTAAAATCTTGAGCGTGGTTATTGGAAATTTTTCTAATTGTATTACCACAATAATCAAAAAATTGTTCGATCTCAAATTTTTGCCCACATTCATTTTTGGAAGCAAATGGTAACCAAATATATACATTTGGTGCTACGTCCAAATTTTCATTCAACACCACCAAAATAATACTTTTTATATAATACTTCCATAACATTTCAAAAATATGTTGCACTTCTTGCACGAAATGAGTTATTATTATATATTTTCTTCTTGGACTAATTTTGGGGTACCACATTGGACTATTAACGAATTGATTGAACGTTTCGTTTAAATTTCTTTCATCTTGAACATAAAAAATATAATCAATATTACTAAAGTCGCCCTGCAGACTATGAAAATTATCTGGTGCTGTTATTATAATTCGGTTGGATAGGCTATTTATAAAATTTGCTCTCAGATCTGGATTAACTATTACGTGAATATCACTGTTAGTTTTAAAATAATCTTTGGAAATTTTGGATATGCAATAGTCCGATTTTGGAACTTTCTCTAATTGAAATTCGAATCCATTTATTACACCCGTTATCATAATGTAGGAAATAAATATATTGGCAATGCTCTTAGATCCGATCACTCAAGGCATTTTTATGTCAAGTACATTAAAAGTGTTTAACACGCCATGTATCTATTAATTTGATTTACTACCTCAACCAAAAAACCCTCCATTACAACATCAACACTTCTACAGCTTTCACCATTAAGGTGCCGATAAGCGCAAGTGACATGCAAGATAATTTTGATGTGTAAGGGAGAGATAAGTAAATAGGTAAGATAATAGATAATAGAAATAGATACTTTCTGATCTTCAGCAGGGGTAGGCAGTTTTTGAAATGCGTATTTAAAATACAATTTGAATCCTGTATTATTTGTATTTAAAATACAAATTTTTTAATGTATTTTGCATTTGAAATACAAATATCTGTGTATCTTCTATTTTGTATATTGTATTTTAATTCAAATTTTGAATTTCGAATGCAAAATTTTCAATGTATCTTGTATTTTGCATTTTAAAAACAAATATCTGTAATTTTGATATTTTAAATACAAATTTTCAATGTATTTTAAAATTTAAATGCTGTATTTTGTATTTTAAATACTTGTTTTAAATGTAATTTATATTTTGAATTTTATTTCAAATTTTGTATTTCAAATACAAATTTTCAATATATTGCAATGCTCAAAAGTGTAAAAGCTAAACTTATACGAAGAAAACTTAAATTGTTACTTTTGGAACACCCATCTCTGTAAATAAAGCTTGCGATCCTTAAGATAAATTTTATGATAAAAAAATTAAGCAAGTTATAGAAGTCAAATGTAATTTTAATCATACAGAATACTAAATTTTAAATGTTACAAACGAAGGCACAGTTTAATCAAGTTGTAGTTTATAAATTGATGTAAAATTTGTGATGTTTTTGATCTAAAAACCGCATAACATCGGTTCGCCAAATAAAACAAAGATCACCAAATTTGCAAATTAAACGTATTTATAAGTAACTTTTCCAACTTTCTAGCTTAATTTTCAAATTAGATGGCAAAATAATACAAAATTCAAATAATCAATTTTATCGTGGTCACTGGTGGTAAAATTAATTGTTTTGCGCTTTTAAAATTGTTCTCACCCTATACGTTTTGACGTCTTCATAAAATTTGATGTTACTTATTCTGCTCATCTGTTGTGATTTGCTACTGCTTTTCCAATAATGTGTTGGCACATCTGCTAGGTTAATTGATGGTCATAAAGCTGGTCAAGTGTGGATTCAATTCTTGATTTAACGAAATAGTACAAACACCCTTACTCTGAATTTTCAGTCTTCAGGTAAGTAAAATGACTCAATTGCATTTGTCAGTTGCAATTAAATTAAAACTTAAAATTTTGACTCTGGGCTTTAAAATTTCCGAACTTGACTGGTTGACGGTTTTACCCAGAATGAGTTATTTTTAAAAACCATTCTCCCTCCATTTATTGTTAAGCAAAAATTTCGTTTAGAATTCTGAAGTGGTGGAAAGCGTTGATTGAGTCGGCGCTGCGCACTTATTTAAATTATCACACGTACTCACTCTTATTGTTTAAAACCCACTAATTATGTTTTAATTTTGATTAAAAATATTTAACAAAAAATATAAAACCATGGCGTTTTGATAAATTTGGCGTTTATCTTTTCATTCAAAGATCGTGGACCAAAGACATCCTTTAAATTTTAAAATTCTGAAGAAAAATTGCAAAACAAACTATTAACCGTGCCTTCCGTTATTAATAAAACTCAAACAACATGTGAAACTAAACAAATTATCATCATAAAATCAATCATAAGTAATCCTGAGTTTCCAAAGCAAAATTGAATTAAGAAAAGTTTAAACTTTATTTGTGTTTTTATAATGTAGAATCTTAATTACGGGGTCTGTTAATTGAAACATGACATTTTACCCCTTTGATTTTATTTAAACAAAATAATTTTAAAAAGTCAAACGAAAATTTATTTTTTTAAAGAAAATTAACTAGTCATTTTCAATTCACAAAATATTAAATTCATCAAAATAACGTAATATTATAATCATCAAACTAAACTAACTTAAATTTATCAAATCAAACCAAAATTAATGCTTTACTAAAATTTCAACTAAAATTATTTAACCCCCTTTGTCGACAAATTCATAAATGTCGCATAAATTGAATCTGCCTCTTATCGTATTCGTTACTGGGTTGACCAGTTCATAGGTATTTTCTCCTACCTTCTTGTTTATAAAATATGGCCCTTCGTAAGGTAGTAGTAATTTCGCACATTGATTTTGCGATCTCTTTCCCACCCGAAGACTCTTTACAATGACTTTATCACCTATTTCAAACGTAGTTTTCTTTCTGATAAGCCCATTCATTTTTCTTTCATAATTTTCATTATATTTTCTCATTTTCTCACGAATCTGATCTAAAATTTTGTTATAATTTAATTCTTGTTCATCCCTTATCCAAGGTCTCTCAGGCAATCTTCCCGTCATCACATAAAATGGTGTATGTTCCGTTAAGGTGTGAGGTGTCTCATTAATAAATTTCTCAACTTTGTGTAAATTGTCGAACCACAACAAATTATTCCCGTAGGTGAGAAGACGTAAAAATTTTGTTACTTCTTGCACATATCTTTCGCTAAGATTCGCTTGAGGATGCCTTATGGCGCAAAAAACCACCTTAATATCTTTTTCTTCCCAATGATTTTTAAACTTTTGATTGTTGAAATAACTCGCATTATCTGCCAAAATGGTTTTGGGTTTAATAACCGTGTTGATGAAATCTTCAATTAATTCGATCGTTTGTTCCGTGGTGCATGATCTCGTCGGATAAAGTTTTACGAACTTGCTAAAAGCGTCTACTATGACTAAAATGTTACGCTGACCCGGTCCACTTTCAATGAGATTACCAATATAATCAATAGCAATTACATCTCCGATTGCATTTACCTTCATGCTTTGTACTAAATTTTTATTGTGATAATTTTTAAATTTTCCTAATAAACATAAGCGACACTCGACGATGACTTCTTTTATAATTTTTCGATCTTTTTTGCTGTAATAATTTTCTCGGAATAACAACCATGTTTTCTTGAGACCAATGTGTCCATAGCTTTCGTGCAATTCTTTAGAAACCATTTTCGTTAATTGTTTATCAATTACATACAACTCGGAGTCATTCACGTTTTTAATTATAAACCCTTTTTTAATTTCGTAATCTTTATAATAGTTGTCGTTTTGTTGAATCTTTTCTTTTAAATTTCTTAACGAATCAATTTTTTGTGCTTCCGACACACATCTTGTCGTAAATGGTCTTTTACCAGTGTGCAACCTGTTCAAAGCAATCAAAACTTCTTTTGCGTTGATTTTGTTTCCATCATCTTTGCGACTCAAAGCATCGGCAATTACGTTGTCTTTCCCTTTAATGTGTTTAATTGTGAAATCGTATTCCTGTATCAACAGGGACCATCGGTAAATTCTACTATTGGAAAACTTGGTAGTCATAAGAAATGATAAAGCTGCATGGTCGGTTTGTATCTCGAATTTGTTTCCGATGAGGTAAAATCTTAATTTTCGAAGGCCAAACACAATTGCTAACATCTCCTTCTCGCTCACCGTGTAGTTCATCTCACTCTTCCGCAAGACTCGAGATGCAAATTGAATTGGAACTTCCAACCCTTCATGAACTTGTAAAAGCGCTGCCGAAACTGCAAAATTTGAAGCATCTGTTCGTAGTATAAAACCTTTTTTAAAATCTGGATGTATTAAACTCATGTTTTCGTACAACGTGTTTTTCAAAATAACGAATGCTTTTTCTTGTTCTTCGGTCCATTTCCATTTGGTGTGTTTTCTCAGCAATTCCAATAAAGGTAATAATTTGTCGGAATATTCCGGTACGAATCGTTTGTAATAATTTATTACCCCTAAAAACCCCCTTAATGTTTTTAAATTTTTCGGTCGTGGATACTCTTTGATTTCTTCGATGCGTTGATTATCAATTTCAACCTTCTCTTCAGTGACAATAAAACCCAAGTAATTTACTTTCTTCTTAAAAAATTGACATTTGGTAATATTTAACTTTAAACCAGCTTCATCTAAAGCTTCTAAAATAGTTTCAAGATGTTTCTTATGTTGTATTTCATCGTCGCTGAATATCAAGATGTCATCTATGTAATGAACACAAAATTCTTCATACCTCGTTAAAATTTTTTGCATACTCTTGACAAGTGCACTGCTACTCGTAGATAAACCGAAAGGAACTACTTTAAAAACAAATGTGTGTCCATCCACACTAAATCCGGTGTACTTCTGCGAATCCACATCTAACGGTATTAGCCAAAAACTATTTTTTAAATCCAATTTTGAGAATGTTGATTTACCCCTTACTCTTCCAACCAAATTTTCCATACCCTGCGGTGCTTCATATTGTTTTGAACAAATTTCATTTATCGCTCGAGCATCTAAACATATGCGAATACTGCCGTCTTTTTTCTTAACAATTACTAATGGGCTTATGTAGGATGTACTTGCTTCTCTTATTATACCATCTCGTAGCATTTTATTTATCTCCTCCCACACCTGTTCTTTGTAAGCTCTTGGTATCGGATAATTCTTGCAATTAAAAATAGCATCTTTGTTTACATGTAGCCTGTGTGTGTGCGCGTGTGCGATTTGTGCTTTCTCATTTATCAAATTTTCGTGTCCTTTTAATAAAATTTTAACTGTATTTAAATAATCTTCTCCACAATCTAACATAATCTCATCATCTCCCTTACTAACATTATTAATTATTATTACATCATCATCATCATCAACTTCATCTTTACTATCCTCAATCCATTCAACTTCCTTATCGCATACAGTTATTTTTTTACTTAAGACATCTATTTTGATATTTAATTTTGCTAACAAATCTACACCCAAAATGCAATCCATACTCAGATCATTTATTACTAAAATGCTTTCCATTATCGCTACATTTCCTACTTCGATGTTCACCATTAGTATTTTATTTGCCTTCGAAAATTTCTTATTGTTCACGGTTACTAAATTTATAGGGTTGGTTTTAACAAATTTTTTCTCAAATTTTTCTGAATTTAAATTTATTAGTTCTTCTCTTATCAACGACACTTCTGCTCCAGTGTCCACTAAAGCTTTTACCAAAACGTTATTGATTCTTATCCAAATGTACGGTAGATTGTTTTCTCTGTTTTCTAAGTTAGATCCACTTGCCTCTTTTATAAATTCCTTTTGGTGTTGATAGGAATTTATCATTATCGGTTTATCTCTTATTGAAAATCCGGAATTGTCGTCACTTCGGATGAGGACGAATTTTCTGGCGCTTGTTGACTTCTTGTTTCAGTTGGTTCTCTTGAATTATTATTGTTGGGATTATTTATTGGAGAAATATTTGGTGATTCTCGTCGAAAATGGTTAACTTGGTTTTGTTGATTACTCGAATTTTCATTGTCACCTGCTTCTTGATTATTTTGTCGATAACCATTATTGTTAAAATTGCTTGGATAACGTTGCCCATTATTGTAGTTCGAAAATCTCGGGTTGTAATTGCGGTTGTTATTACCTGATCCAAAATTATTGTTTGCGCGAGTGTCGTTATTGTTAAATCTGTTATCGTTATTATTGTTATTAAATCTGTTGTTGTTGTTACTGCTGTTGAATCTGTTATCGTTATTATAATTGTTAAATCTGTTGTTGTTGTTATGTCCAAACCTCTTCCATGTGTCGAATGTCGGATTATAATTGCTTCTGATGTTGTTGTTACCAAGTTGATCAAACCTTTTTAATAATTCAATAAATTGATCCGCAGTTTTTACGTTTTCAATCACCACTCGATTGTGTACTTCGTATTCAAAATGTTTTGCTAAATTAGTTATAATGTCGCATTCGGTAAATGGAGGATCAAGCTGCTTGACTGCGTTTATTTTTCGAAGTGCATAATCGCATCTGGTTTGGTCCATCATGCCTCTGTACTTTCCCGCGATTAAATTGTCTCGGACTCTTTGTTGTTCCGCTTCTCCCCAAAATTGTTTCAGGAACAAATGTTTAAATTCTTCGAAATTTTCTAAATCGTCTTCAATAATGCCGAACCAATTTTCTGCATTTCCTTTTAATAACGATCTCAAAACACCTTTTAATTTCGTAACATCATAAATTTTATCTGTCATGTGTCTTATGTTCTTGATAAATAATTTCGGATTATACTTTCCATCTCCGAAAAATTTTGGTAACTTGTCATAGTGACTATTGAAATTCATCTCCTGAACCATCGTTTTCATCAAAGAAGATTCAAGCGAATACGTTGAACCGAAAGTAGCGTTATTTTCTCGTGCGCTTTCATGATTTTGGGTTTGCAGATTTTTCACCTCTTGACCCACTTTTTCATTGATGAATTTGTGTATCACATCTTCTTGTAAATTTTTTTTTAGTTGGTTTATTTGACTGTTTGTTTGTTCAGCCCATTTTTCTATACTGTTAATTTTTTCATGGTTTTTTTTTTCTCCCAGCTGTAGCAACGACATGTTATTGTCTACCCTGGTTTCAATTGCCTTTGTGAATACATTTTCATCGATCGTTTTGTTCCACACATGTTCTTCAATGGTTTGTTTAAAATTTTGTTTAACCAAGTCATCTTCTAAAATTTCTCTAATCATAACATCCCTGCATATCGGTTCTAATAAGATTTTAACCTCCTTTTTTTTTATGGTTTCATGATCAATAGTGCATATTTTAAATTCAAGTTCATCTATTTTATGTTGAGTGTCAGCATGAGCCTTTTCGCAGGTTTTATTTATGGAATCTAATTTTTTGTTGATATCTTCTAATTTTTCTTCTTGTTTTTTGTTATCATTTCTAATGTCTTCAAAGTTTTGTTTAATGCTTTCTTGTTGTTTTTTGTTTTCATCTCTGCTGACTTCAAAATTTTTGTTAATACTTTCAAACATTGTTTTCATCCATTGCATTGATGGACTGGAATCTTCCACTTGTGGTTCCGTACGAATTTGCGTACTATTAGCTTCCGGGTTAAATTGTGGGCTTGCTTCAAGGCTTTGTCGTCTGTCTTCTGCCATTTTTAAAATTTGTCGAGGTATTTTAATTTAATTTATAAAGTTATAAAAATTTTAATTTTTATCAAATTTAAATTCAATGTGGTGTTCAATTTTTAAATATAATGTTGACAAATGTGCAAATTTTTAATTTATAAAAGATAATTATTTGAAAACACGTATAAAAGCTGGTCTGTTTGATAAAATAATCGTCCCTATCGCTAAATTTGTTAAAGCAATCAACCATGTGCACTCTTAATGTGGCAAACTTTTGTTAAAATTTTAAAACTTTAAATTTATCTAATCGTGCACCTGGGTTACGGCGTCGCTAAATTTGAAAAATCTAAAAGTATGGTGACAATCTTTGGTTTTTGTATCCCAATAAATGTAATAATTTATTCAAATATTTAAAAGTCCCTGTAATTTGATCAATTTAATGTAAAAATTTATCTAATAAACAATATCTAAAGGTTCTGAAATTCGATCCCTGGTTTCGGCACCAAATAAATGCAATGCTCAAAAGTGTAAAAGCTAAACTTATACGAAGAAAACTTAAATTGTTACTTTTGGAACACCCATCTCTGTAAATAAAGCTTGCGATCCTTAAAGTCAAATGTAATTTTAATCATACAGAATACTAAATTTTAAATGTTACAAACGAAGGCACAGTTTAATCAAGTTGTAGTTTATAAATTGATGTAAAATTTGTGATGTTTTTGATCTAAAAACCGCATAACATCGGTTCGCCAAATAAAACAAAGATCACCAAATTTGCAAATTAAACGTATTTATAAGTAACTTTTCCAACTTTCTAGCTTAATTTTCAAATTAGATGGCAAAATAATACAAAATTCAAATAATCAATTTTATCGTGGTCACTGGTGGTAAAATTAATTGTTTTGCGCTTTTAAAATTGTTCTCACCCTATACGTTTTGACGTCTTCATAAAATTTGATGTTACTTATTCTGCTCATCTGTTGTGATTTGCTACTGCTTTTCCAATAATGTGTTGGCACATCTGCTAGGTTAATTGATGGTCATAAAGCTGGTCAAGTGTGGATTCAATTCTTGATTTAACGAAATAGTACAAACACCCTTACTCTGAATTTTCAGTCTTCAGGTAAGTAAAATGACTCAATTGCATTTGTCAGTTGCAATTAAATTAAAACTTAAAATTTTGACTCTGGGCTTTAAAATTTCCGAACTTGACTGGTTGACGGTTTTACCCAGAATGAGTTATTTTTAAAAACCATTCTCCCTCCATTTATTGTTAAGCAAAAATTTCGTTTAGAATTCTGAAGTGGTGGAAAGCGTTGATTGAGTCGGCGCTGCGCACTTATTTAAATTATCACACGTACTCACTCTTATTGTTTAAAACCCACTAATTATGTTTTAATTTTGATTAAAAATATTTAACAAAAAATATAAAACCATGGCGTTTTGATAAATTTGGCGTTTATCTTTTCATTCAAAGATCGTGGACCAAAGACATCCTTTAAATTTTAAAATTCTGAAGAAAAATTGCAAAACAAACTATTAACCGTGCCTTCCGTTATTAATAAAACTCAAACAACATGTGAAACTAAACAAATTATCATCATAAAATCAATCATAAGTAATCCTGAGTTTCCAAAGCAAAATTGAATTAAGAAAAGTTTAAACTTTATTTGTGTTTTTATAATGTAGAATCTTAATTACGGGGTCTGTTAATTGAAACATGACAATATATTGAATTTTGAATTTTAAATACAAATATCTGTAATTTTGATATTTTAAATACAAATTTTCAATGTATTTTAAAATATAAATACTGTTTTTGTATTTTAAATACTTGTTTTAAATGTAATTTGTATTTTGTATTTTATTTCAAATTTTGCATTTTAAATACAAATATCTGTAATTTTGATATTTTAAATACAAATTTTCAATGTATTTTGTATTTTAAATACTGTATTTTGTATTTTAAAATTTAAATACTGTATTTTGTATTTTAAATACTTGTTATTTAAAATCTTGTGTTTTGTATTTTCAATGTAGGTATCTTGTATTCTGCATTTTAAATACAAATATCTGTAATTTTAATATTTTAAATATAAATTTTCAATATATTTTGTATTTTAAATACTGTATTTTGTATTTTAAAGTTTAAATACTGTATTTTGTATTTTAAATAATAATTTTTTAAATGTAATTTGTACTTTAAATACTGTAATATTTTGTATTTGAAATATTATATTTTGTATTTTAAATACATTATTTAAAATGTATTTTGTACTTTGTATTTTAAATACAAATTTTCAATGTATTTTGTATTATGTATTTCACCCACCCTTGGTCATCAGTTATATCGTTATAATATAACAGATATATCTTTTGAAATTTCTTAAAGGTATACAGCAGGTCTAAAGCAAATAAATTGTTTTTATCAACTTGTAGTGACATTTGTCAATTAGTTATGTGAACTGATAAACCTCATCCGTCCGCTGGAGGGATAAGAGTTTAGTTGTTAGTTTAAACTGCTGTGAGAAAATCGTATTTATGCGCTTTCTGGCGCCACACAATAAATAATTCCATAAATGTTATATTCAATTCTTATAGTAAATTAACTCGAAAATGAAAGTAACCGCTTTCGATATATCTTGTCTAAAAAATACAATTTTAAAAATACTTAAGCGTTTATTTAACTTGGTTTTAGATTAAAATATTATTATAATTTATTATCACAAGTTACGAATTCTAAAATTTATATTCTTATAGTAGGGGGTAGGGCGGTCCAAGTTCTACGCTTCCGAATTTTTCCGAAATTTTTGCACTGGGTGGTAGGTAATGGTCTATATAGTAAATATAAATAATAAAATTTGCGGAATATCCAGTAGTTTTTAGAAAATTACTATTTTAAAGGTGATGGATCCGAGGCACAGAACTCGACAAATGACAAAATTTGAAGGCTGGGATTCGAGGTTTTCCAATGTTCCAAAACTTGTGAAATTTTCATCAAAAAGTCGATTTTCAAAATTAAATTGTGAAGTAACCGTTGGGCCGATTTTATTTATCCTCACCTCATAAGAAAGCTTAAAATTTGCTCTTTCAGAATATTTAAGGGTTTTCCATAGTTCTTTTGAAGGAAAAAGCGTAGAATTTAGACCGTAACCAATGAATCAACTTCGATTCCACTCAAGATTGAAAAACAACATGTGGTGCCCTGATATTAGTACAAGCCAGCTGAATTCTAATGCGGAAGCAGAAGGTGGAAATAAAACAAAACATGTTAACAATGATTTTTATTTCTGTAAATCTAAAACAGTTTTACAATCCCACACTGAGCTTAGAACCAGACATATAATTGTGCATAAGTTTCAATAAATAATTATTACTTTTCAATTTCCACTTTTTCGCGTGATGGAGAAGCGTTTGTTCTTTGTTCTATCTTAATTTATAAAATACAAAAAGTTCGCCTAAGAAAACAAAAAATGCGATTATTAAAGAAAGAAACCAAATGATAAAAACTCCGTACAAATGTCGAAGAATTACTATTGTAGGAACATCAGTATTGGAATTTTTATTATCATGTGTAATGTGAGTTGTATTACCCAAAATCATGATTGGAAATCCACTTTCTATTATTCTATGAGTCAGTCGATCTATTATCGGTAAAAAGAAATGTCCCTTTCTCATGATAGCTAAAGCCACTAATCCAGTTAAACCGGTATTTTCTTCAATGTAATTAACAAACTTCATTTCTTTTTGAAATGTTCTGGTCAAAATAAATTTTCCAATGGGTGTACTGCAATTTCGATCAAAAGCTACTTTTCTTATAAATTCTTTTATATTTAGAACATCCTCGTCGCGAATCGTTTCTTTAACTTTTAGAAATACACTGTTATTGTAATTAAGGCTTTCTTTCACCGATTTTGTAAAAATTTTATGAGAAAAAAGGCAAAGTTTAGAATCAACCAACTTTTCCAATGTGTCAATTGTTGGTTCATAACTTGGTTTCAGTAGGGTACTTATCAGTTTCCCTTGGAATGCGTTATTGATGTGAAGAGTAAAAAACAAATAGATAAGCATTAGCAAACGCAAAATATTTGATTTTGGTGGAGAAGTAATAGCGACAGAAAAAACTAAAGAATACGTTTTTAAAAGGCAGGCTAGATACCTTTTGTAAATGACTAACTCGTGGGCACGTTTACTAATGATATACCATACTATACTGGTTATAAATACGCAAACTAAAAGCGCAAACCAAACTTCTTTTCTAAAAATTGAAGCAATCACGTTCAACTTTATAACTTGACTTGGACGAGGCACAACCCAAACTGCTACATCGTGGTAAATTAATTTACTTGTATCGTACTTATTGTACACCTGAAGTGATCTTGTAATTTCAGAAGATATGACTATGTCGTTGGTCTCATTGTCGTATATTTCTCTTTCGCTATTTTCAACGATGTCGAATTGCACATGCGCTTTTAATAAGCTACCCATTAAATTCAAAACGTTAGCCAGCATTCCATTTAAAGGAGAAATGTGTATTTCATATCTGGAACGGTAAATATCATACAGACTTACAATTCGAATGGTGCAATTGTTTAAAGTCTTGGTATCTTCTGAAAATGCCGCTTTTATATCTTTGTAACTGCAATTAGAAAAACGATTGGTCAGAAATTTTCTGCCACAATCATTTTTTTGAGAAAACGGCAACCAAATGTAAGAAGTTAACGAATCTTCGTCTTCCAAGTTTAGAACAAGCAAAAGAACATTCACAATTTTGTACTTCCAAAAGCATCGAAAAACTTCTTCAACTTTCGGTATGGAAGAAGCCACTATTACGTATTTTCCTCTTGAACTATGCCTGGGATTCCATACTTGACTGTGCACGAAGGTTTGCATAGTATAATATAAATCTTCAAAATTCTTTGTGTAAATAATATAATTATTACAATCATTACTTGAGTTAACATTTTGTAAATAGTCGTTTGTTGTTATAATGACCGGATTGGTAATATTTTTCAGTAATCTCACTTCATCATCTGGATCAGTTATAAAATGTAACGTACTATGAAGTGGAAATAATTTTTGAATTATTTTATTAACGCAGTTTTCAGATTTTGAAAATGTATCGTCAGAAAGAATATCGTACGACATTGTTGCAGTTTGCAATATTAAATTTAAATTAAATAAATAATATATTAATAACATTTTTTATTCGTTTCGTTAAGTGCAAAACGCAAGTACCTACACGTAAGTAATCGTTGGTCTTACATAAATGTCGAAAGAACTAAAATTAGTTTTAAAGAAGTGCTAAGTAAATATATTAAGTTCCATTTAGTTACCTACTTTTCTAAATCAAAATTCAATTAGCGTTAAAATGAAAATAAGAGCAACTTTATTTTAAGTAAATATTAACATCGGGAATGTTTTTGAAAGTACGGAATAAAGCTTTTAATTTCACATCTTAAAAATAAATTGATTTTTTGACTCTAAAAAAATAATTTTATACTTAAAAGTGTTATGCCCATTGTCCATCCATCGATACGTGGTGGTCAAAAATTTGGTATTTAATTTTTTAAGGTCAAAATGATCATCCAGAGTATTCCTTTCAAGAGGCGGGAAGTAAACCTCACAGTAAAATATAATATACTAGGAAATCAGCGAGCGCGTCTACTCCGCTGCTGAAAATTGATCGAGCGTAAGAGTAATACAAGCAATGCAAACGAGTTTTATGCAAAGTTTTTTATTTATTTATAAAAACATTCATTTTTATAGAAGATTAAATTACAATATGTTGAATTATTGGCATATTACTTTCTTTTAAACTAATATTCCGAATATCAAAACTGTTCGTCACTTACTACAACTACTGTCGTCAACTTGAAGAATCTCTTCTCGGTGTGCATAAATATCTGGATAAACTTTTTGAAATGCTCGCTTGATGTCGTCTATATTTTTGGCACCAGTTATTACAACATTTCCTGTCGTAAATATCTTACCACATATCTTACCAATTCCCGTTTCATACTTCAAACCTGGAAAGACTTCAGGAATATAGTTACAATAAATTCGATTCGCCTTAAGTGTTTGCTTTAATTTTGGCAGATTTATTTTAAAAGGCAAGTGATAACCTGCGACCAAATTATTTATTTCAAAATTTCTAAACTTTACATCGCATCCCATCTTTTTTAGTAAGTATGCATATCCTCTGGAAGCCTTTCTGGAAGTTTCGATCGAATTGGTGCCGGTGCATACGAGTATACCGTTAGGAAATATTAAAGCGGTGCTTTTTGGATTTAGCAGTTTCATGGTAGCTGCGGAAAAGGCTTTTGGATTGTAATACGTGTTTCCATGTAATTTAACTATATTCAGGTCAATTTTACAACTCAAATTTACTCTTGCCGTTACGTTTTGAATTCTTGGGACTATAGAATCAAAATCAATTTCTTCGGCCGGGAGTGCTAACACGTTTTGCAATTTTTCTGTATTTTTAATTTTACCTTTTGGGTTAGGACCACGACGGTTTAATTGCAATGGAAGTTTATCGGGCAAAACTTCAAGATTTGCACCGGAAGCGCTTGTGTTTTGGTTAGGCAACGAAGATAACGGTGAGAATTTAATATGATGAGAATTTGAAGGTAACCATTTAACTGTGGCTCCAGTAGAATCAAAATCAATTTCTTCGGCCGGGAGTGCTAACACGTTTTGCAACTTTTCAGTATTTTTAATTTTACCTTTTGGGTTACGACCACGACGTTTCAATGGAAGTTTATTGGGCAAAACTTCAAGATTTGCACCGGAAGCGCTTGTGTTTTGGTTAGGCAACGAAGATAACGGTGAGAATTTAATATGATGAGAATTTGAAGGTAACTTTTTAACTGTGGCTCCAGTTGGGCTAGAAACAATCCCTGCACACGGAGCATTACTTTGGTGTTCATTATTTATGATATCCTTAAACAAAGAAGCCAATGGCATCATGATGACTTTTTGATCACTCCTAGGTGTCCACTTAAATGTTTTACTAGATTGTACAAATTTTCTTAGCAATTCATCCTGAATCATATTGTTTCGCTCCATTGCTTCAAGTTTTTTAAATTCCTCAGATTCCAATATGCTATCTGTCAGTCATTGGCACATACCCTAAGTAGATAATCCAATTGCTAGCCAACTAACCCTAAAAATCAAAATGAAACAAAATGTCGTGATACTTTAAGGTTAGCTGAATATTTTTATTTTTTATTTATTCTGATTGGACAATTGGTTTCTGAGAAAAAAAATCATAAAGGTAGGCATTTTTCGCCATTTATTGAGTTTTACCTTAAAAACCATTGATTTTAGGAGAAAAGTCAAAGACACAAAAAATGTGTGTTTTGGTCCAATTAAGCCTCTATAATTTTTTCAGATTTTTTCCATGAAATTTAGATTTTTAAAACAATAGATTGTTTATAACTATTTTGAATTTATTTTAATATTTTAATTTCGGAGGGAAAATCTGAAAAAATTATAGACTTAAATTGGACCAAAACACACATTTTTTGTTTCTTTGATTTTTCTTGTAAAATCAATGGTTTTTAAGATAAAACTCAATAAATGGCGCAAAATTCCTACTTACACGATTTTTTTTCTCAGAAACCAATTGTCCAATCAGAATAAATAAAAACCCGAAATTTTGTTTTTTTTTTTATTTTTAGTGTAGAAATAGCATGCTACGACTTGATTTTGAAAAAGATTGAAATTGAAAACAATAGAAAAAAAAATATTTATCTTAAATCTTACCCGCTATTGCCCAAAATATAAATAAATTTTGTTTTAAAATCGATAACAAGTAAATTTTGACAAAATTGATTGTAACAAGCCAAAATTACATCGTGACATAATCCAACATAACCCAACTTTCTTGTGTCATTCACAAAATATGAAACACATTTTGTGCGTAAATAAACTATAAATGAGATTATATGTGAGTGGGGAAAATATAATTGGCAATCAGCTGATTACCAGATGTAACGCGATGGTCTAGCGATGCAAAAAATAGAAAAATTGAACACAAAGACGTTTCAACACTTTTCTAAATGTACAATGTCATACTTAAAAATAAATAATTTAAACGTAGAGTTCAAAAAGTTGTGACAAAGCCATTAAGGTGAGTCGTAAAAAAAAACTTATTGCTTTCATTTAAAGAACTTTAGTTATAATTATTTTAATTTTTAATGAAAGTTGAAGGTTATGATTTTTTTGTGGACAATAAATCTAAAATCAGTGGCGTAACTAACGTCGGAGATTTTACGTTTTAAATTAAGCCATATTTTCTTTTATAGGACAAATGGCCATTGCGCGCAACAACATTAACGAACTAATTTTGTTGTTGCGAAACAACGGCGACAAAATAATAAATTCGTCTAGTAAATTGTCGCTATCTGCTTCTTTGCTGTGCAATCTCAATGAATCGTTTAGTAAACGCAAGAAAAATCATTTGTCTCCAAATAACTGTGATATGGAGTTTTTGCTCAACGTAGTACAAAAAACTCTAGCCTTAAAGATACTGCCAGATCCTTCATTTTGGAATAATGAAAAAATTATAGACATAAATTTATTTGTAAATTTGAAATTTCTGGAAATACGCCGCTTAAGTCTGAATTTAATCAAAGGAATAAAAAATCTGAGACCTCAGTTGGAGTACATTACTTGCATGAGGAACGTTCGCAATTTGGGCGAAGTATTAGAAAATTGCGGCGCAGATAATTGTCAGGGTTTTGTTTGGAAGAAATTGAAAGAAATCATTTTTAATTATAATTGTCTGGATAATGTGGACAACAGTTTGGAATTCACGCCTTGGTTAGAAACGTTAGACTTAAGTCACAATCAGATACAAAACGTCCAATTATTGAATTGTCTTCCAAATTTAACTTACCTAAACGTGAGCTTCAACAAATTAGAAAACGTTCCGATAATAGCCGGTCAATTATCGACTCACCTCAAAGTATTAATTTTAAATAACAATTTTATCGAAGATGTAAATGACTTGTGTACTTTAGTGAACTTAAATGAATTAGATTTAAGCTATAATTGCCTATTAGATCACAACATTCTGTTGCCGTTAACCAATTTGCCTGCATTGAAATGGCTGTCGTTGATCGGTAATCCTTTGAGTTTTCACGATGAACATCGTACACACACTGCTTACTATTTACACTTTAATATTACAAATGTAGATTTTATATTGGATAAGGTAGTTTTGAATAGCTTCGAAAAAAAGTTTGTTGGATCAACCCGTAATTTTGTGGCTTCCTCAAGGTCCCATTTAAATTCGGTGTGTTCTACTGAATCGGCCAATACTGTCATAAATACAAATCTTAATGGTGCAACCTCTGATATAACTTCGTCAACTTTGAAATCAGATTCTGAAAATGAAGATGTTGAAAATTGGTGGATTAAAAAACGTACTCAAGATGGTATGCAGGACAGCGGAATTGTTGCCGAAAAGAGACCGCATTCGCCAGCTGGCTTAAGTATAGGTAACTTTTCGTTCTTTGTGAAAGATATTTCTTGATGTATTTTGGGTTTCAGGATCAGCGACCTCTTTGAACAACGATTCGCACCATAAACTGCTTCAATATGAGAGCGACATAGAAGTTATTAGCAATCCAAGTCAAAGCAGCATCGAAGTTCTAGGCAGAAGTTCACATAATAATGTTCGGTAAGTCTGCGATTGTTTTTAAAACAAATTAATTTGGCTGGATCTCAAAAACTAGAAACAAAAGGAGATTAAACGGATATGCATAAAATGTTTGACTTCTACGCCTGCTCTGAAGCAGATTCTTTATTATTTGACCAAGTCTTCTTAATTTCAGATTTGGACGGATTTTTCCCACACGGGAAGTAGAAACAATGACAGATCTCAGTAGTATACATAAAGAACAACACAGATCGTTATAACAAAATTAAATTTTTTTATATTAAAAATAATTTAAATCAAATTGCCAAAAAGTACCTACCTTCGTTTTAAGAATCTTTTTATTTCTATAAGTAGGTGTAATTTTTACAATGTTATGTTTTTTAATTTATTTGTTGACATTTAAAATTTTTTTTAATATTTTTGTGCTCCTGTATATTATATTATTGTGTTTAATTGGCAACCTATTTATGTAATATTTTTTTAATAATAATAAATAATATTTTACAAATAATTTTATTGTAATATTATAAACATAACGGCACAAAAAATAATCACATTTGTTACAAAATTCCACTATTATATACAAAATCACTTGAACCATTAGTTTAGCACCATTTCTTTCAAAGAAGTGATATTTTTATACAAAAAATTGCAATGAAGCTTGACTTGGCTAAATAAATATAATCTATGTTTTATACAATAAACGTATTAATTTGTGACTATGAGAAAATATAGATATGTTAAGATGAGAACTTCCCTTATTAAATAATCCTTAATGAGAAATTAACGTGGTAGAACCACTTTCTTTGGCGATCATATTCACCTTGCTAATTAAAACGTTTCCTATTCATTCGTAACATCAACGTTGCTGCTTTATAAATCCCATTGTTAAAAAATTAATCAAAGTGCTACTTTATCAGGATCGTACAATACTATTTTAGCCATATATAAGCTGAAAAATAATGGCTTCTATTCATTAAATTAAGTAATTATCCCCAACAGTTTCAATGTACTTACTATTTATTTTCTGACTAATTGACTAAAGTTTTCATAGATAAATATTGTATAATCCTTATAAAAACATAAATAAATAATATTTCTTTAAAAAGCAGTTGTTGAAGTTACGAAGAAGATTCTTAATCCTTTGGAGGTCACAATTATTCATATATAAATATAAAATATGCTCCCTAAAGGATTAAGAGAGTTTTAAATAATTTTAAGAGTATTTGAAAGAATCTAACTTCATTGTACGGTACGACAGATGAGAGCTGCATCAAAAAGGATTAAGCTTCGTCATCTTCAATTACAACTGTGCTGTGACAAATTGGGCATTCCAAGACTGGAGTTTCCCGACCTCGTTGTTTTTCGTTGCTAAACTGCGTCGAGCACTTCATACACCTGTACACCACAAGTTTACTATCCGGCGGACGATTTGTTAAAATGTTGTTCAAAACACATGAAAGTCTCGTAGCTTCATTAACATCCAGCACATACAATCGTTCGCGACGATCACGTTTAACCGTATCAAAAGTTAAACGAATTTCGGTACAATCGTCACCGAGCAGTTCGCAACTTTGTAAACCTTCAAGATGCCAATGCGTTCGCTCCTTCCCGCTCAAACTTTCTCGTTCCCGCAAATGCGTATCAGTTAACACAATAAAGAGAGGCTCTGGATCATCTTTAATGTTGGCTAGGTACAAATTCTCTTCACCTTCGCCCAAATTTTCGTCATCACTCAGAGCCGGTTCTGGGGTCGGTGCACGCTCGCCACCATAAACGCTGTTGTTATCAGAAACAGTAGACTCATCGTTTGCAGTAGTAAACGTATTAATGGTCGATTGTTCCGATACAATTTCACATTTATCTTTCGATCCGAAATCAACATCCTGAGCATGCAAAAGAAAATCGTTTTCGTAGGGACTAGACGAATTGGTAACCCAAGTCTTTTCTATTCCCAACACTTCTTGAACATAGGAACCGCCCAAACTGTTCAGCCAATTTTCACCATACTCTCTGCGCAACTGTTCAATTTTTTGTTTCGTTTCCAAGTGGTCTAGATTACCAGTGAAAGAAGCAGCAGAACATGTCATGCTGGCTTCCATATCAACAGTTTCTTCGCCGTCTGATATAACCACATTTCGAACACGATGGTGTCTTGCGGTGCCAACTAATGTGCCGTCACCAGTCGATGAACAAAAAGAAGAATGGTGTGATCTATGCAGCACCGCTTGAATTAAATGCAACGATCCTACTAGTTTTTTCTCAGCAGGATTTAATAAAACATGATCCAAAGTGAAACGTACTGTTCCTGTGTTGCTGTGCAAATAACGAGCCAATCGAGTTCGATGTTGAGGATGAAAACTAAGCGGATTACCGTCCACGTTTAACCAGTGCAAAGCAGCGAGATACGTCAACGAACCCAAAGATTCGTGATCCAACAAGCAATTATTACTTAAATCTAATTCGCACAAATTAATCAAAGTGGTTAGCTCTCTTATATCTTCGATGAAGTTATTGTTGAGTGTGAGCACTTGAAGACGACTGCATAGTTGTCCTGTAAAGGCGGGTATTGTCTCGAGCCGATTATATGACAAATTTAAACTCTTCAAATTTGGTAGACAATTAATTTGACGAGCATCGCTAATTTGATTGTGACTCAAATCTAGCGTATTCAACCAAGGTATGTACTCCAAACTAGCATCCAATTGTTCCAAATTATTGTGACTAAAAATCGCTTCCTTTAAGTTACACCAAGTGTAACCCAAACTATCATCCGCACCACATTTTTCCAATATTTCGTTCAAAGATCGGAGACTTCTATTACATACTAAGAAGTTGATATGTGTTTTCAACGATTGAATTCCACGTACAATCGTGGGACTAACTTTGTTCAATTCCAACAATTGAATGTTTTTAAATTTGGAAATATCCACCATGGGAGCATCGGAACCTTGTGCTATAGAGGGAGTCAACTTCAAACTAAGTGTTCTTTGTACAAAATCGTGCAAGAATTGCAAATCTCTATAAAATTCTGTCTTAACGTTACTGTTATTTACCACTTGAAATGTTGAATTTGTTGCATCTCGTTCGATCACCTGTTCAAAGTAATGGTTCAAATTACACAACAAACTGGTGGACAAAGAAAATTTACTTTTAGAATTTAGAGCTTTATCGCCGTTATTCCTTAGCACAATGGCTAATTGCGAAATTTGTATAATTTCCATAATTTTTAAAAACACATTGAAATTCAATTTTCGATATTTTAACAATAACTTTAGACTCCAAGTTGTTGGCACAACTACAAAGAACTACAATAATGTTATCACAAAACTTTTTCTTATCAATACTTTGAGAAAGTATTTAATTAAAATGAGTACTTAGAGGTTATGTTATTTAAATTCCATCCATCTGACAAATGTGACCTTCAGGTGGATAAATGGCACGGGTTTTAAAAATCATTTCCATATTTTCTGGTAGTTATCATTTTATTTGCGTCACAAGTTATATTATTTATCAAAATATTATTTTAAATATTTGTGAGGATTTCATTTAATATTTATAATATACAGAATGTCCATGAATGATATATTTGTTAATTTAAATATTGGACTTTTTTTCGCTCAACTCATTGTTTATTAATTTTTATTTTTTCGGACTAATTGCAGAATTATTAAATTTAAATGAAAAGTCAAAAGAAAGTGAGTCAAAAGCAGCAGAGCAAAAGATCTTAATCGCAGGTCTTTACATCATTATTAATATTGACTTACCCGATTAAGATATTAGGGTAAGTCGACCTGATCGTGGTCGTGTCGAATACATTCTTCCGATCTAAAGCCCAAGATAGATTTGTGGGCTGTAGGAAAGCAACCATTCCTTTAATTGATAGAACCACGTAACATTATTCCCGATCACACTCAAAATTAACTGTTTAAAAATCTTGGTAGTCTGATGTTCTATTTTTTAGAACAAAATATTTTGTGACTTTTATGTTAACTTTTAATTCTTTTGTAAAAATATTTTTTCTTTCTATATTACCACTGTATATTTTAATTTGTTTGAAGTCAAAATTTATTTAAATGGCTAGTCCGACAGACAAAACTTTATTTCGGCTGTAGGAATAATTTTACATTTTACCAAAGTGCTTAAAAGTAATACTTATAATTTTAGGGATAATGCCGTGATGAAGGTAAATCATAAAATTGCGATGGAGCGGGATCCTAAACTTCATGTAGGTTTAAATCCGCTCTTAATAACAATGAGACGAGAATTGGATACTCTTAATTTAATGAGCCATATTGTAACTAAATTTTTGACTTTATTATTTTATCTAACAAATAGTTTGTAGGCACGAAAGAAAAAGCTGAGGGAGTTACTGAAAACTGATTACTTAAGGGAAGATGAAGAATTACGAGAAGTAAACCTAGCTTACACAAATACAGAAATTTAAATTTTGTATTGTTTGTACATTATTTAGAAGCAATTAAAATTTTCTCTAATATAAATATTGTAACAATTTAATCTATTTAATATTATCTAGAATAAATTAAAGTGGACAAAGTCCTTTCCTCGTCAATTTCATACCAACACTGCTATGAAGTTTCTTTTAAAAAATTTCTTCGCATCTTGAAGCACTGAAATTTAGTATAGTACAACTTCCACTTTATTTATTTATCTTTAATAGGTTAGTTAAATTTCAAAACTAATTTGATTGGTCTGTATAACAGTTCATTCTGACAAGTGGAAAACTTGACTGATAAATTAACGTCAAATACAAAATGACTTCTGGTGCTGATAAGGCAATTTTTCGAATGTAAGTTTTAGAAAATAAAAATCAATATTACTGCAGTTGTCTGCTTTTAGAAATGATGCCATTATGGCTATCGATCATAAGAAAGAAATGGATCGAAATCCAAAACTGCACATTGGATTAAATGCCCTTTTGATCCCCATGAGAGAAGAATTGAATGTTATCGATAAAATGTTAAAAATTGTAAACAAGACTGTGTTGTTGTTTGAACAGAATAATTCTTTTTATCTTCTAGAACAGAAAGAGAAATCTACAAAAATTGTTAATCGAGGACTACTTAAGAGAAGAAGCAGAGTTACGCAGCGTAGAAAGAGCTTACACAAATACAGTGAATTAAAATTTCAACAGTTTCTTTAATTTATATACAGAAGGAAAAACTTTTATAACTATATTTTTACAAACTAATTTTTAAATTTAAAACAATCAAAAAAACCAAAATTTCCAAGAGAAAAGTTACAAGATAATTAAATTTATTTTTGGTCATTACAATTGCACCAACACAAAAGTGCTTATCTTTTTATCCGATTTAATAACTTAATATGAATTAACATTAAATATTTATGTGTAATTATCATTTAAAAACTATTAAAGAATTTAAAAACCAGCTAGCTTGTATTAATTTAAAAACACAAGTTAAAAGTAGTCAAATATACTGAAATTATTTATTTAGTTGCACAGTATGTACACGGCAGTAGATGTATCAAATTTGTTTATTTCTCTTATTGGCGTAATTCATAGTTCATAAGAATAATAAATTATATTTGTACATCAATGTGTTATATTTCCACCTGTAAGTTCGCTAAATTATTGTTTTAATCTAATAGAAGTTTTTAAATCCTCTTCCTCTGCCGTTGTTTCTCTACTATTAGTATTCTTAACGTAAATAGGACCTTTTTTACCAGTTACATACTCTTCCGTTACTTGAACCCCCATTATTTCAGAACCTGGTACTTCAAACATAGGTTCCAATAATAAAGTTTCCTGTTGGAAAATAAGTAGAAATGCAAAATAAAAACAAAAGAAGTTAAAATTTACCATTATTGCTCTTAACCCTCTGGCACCTGTTTTCCTCTCCATTGCTAACCTCGCAATAGCTTTTAATGAGTCCGGAGTAAATCCCAATTCACACTGATCCATTGCCAGTAATCGCTGGTACTGAGGTACAATAGCATTACGAGGTTCGGTAAGAATACGAACTAATAAAGACTCATTTAAACTATGGAAAGGTACTAAAACAGGGAATCTTCCAACGAATTCCTAAAATCAACCAAACTTACTAAAAAAAAATACAAAAATGATAAAAACTTACAGGAATCATTCCAAATTCTATGAGATCACGAGCTTGTACTTGTTTCAAGGAAACATCCTTTTCTAAATTTTCCTCTTCTGCAGACATCGAAGATTTATCTAGTGCTTGTTGCGTTACGGCACGTCGTCCTTGACTACCAGATATAGAAGCACCGAAACCAAGGAACTGAAATATTAATAAAATAAAAACGTAGATTTAAAGAATATCAAAGTTACATTTTCATTGTTGCGACGTTGGACTAATTTTTCCAAACCATTGTATGCTCCACTAGCAACAAACAGAATATTTGTCGTATCCACTTGGATAGTTTCGCCTCTCAATTTTCGCGGAGAATTTCGTTCAGGTACGTTAACAATCGTACCTTCTAACATCTTTAGCATTCCCTGTTGAACCCCTTCACCTAAAAACAAATTTGAAAAAATTGCAACTAAAGTTTATAATTAAACAAACCTCCAACGTCACGCAACTGATGAATTCCCGGTACAGCACCAATTTTATCAACTTCATCCAAAAACACTATACCAATTTGAGCTCTCTCTACACTATAACCCGCATCTTGCAATAACTTCCCAATTACACTTTCAATATCTTCACCGACATACCCGGCTTGCGTTAATGTAGTGCAATCGCATATCGCAAAAGGAACATCCAAACATTGAGCAATAGTTTGTGCCAACAGCGTCTTACCTAAAACACAAAAATGATCAATCCACCCAATTAATTAGTTACCACCACTTTTACCTGATCCTGTTGGTCCCAACAAAAGTATGTTACTCTTCTCCAACTTGAGATCGTGCGAAGACTGGTCTAAAATATCGGAACCTGAAGTGCTGTGTCGGGTGCCCGCAGCGGTATCTGAGTGAGAATTTTGAAAGTTCAGACCCATCGAATTGGAATGCCCCATTCCTGTTATATGGAGCAGATCTGCACATGTTACGCAAATTTGTAGGTTTTTCTACTCATTCATTCGTTTTAGGTAAAATTTAAAAAATATTATGTTGCAAAACTCTCATTCTATGCAATATTCCGTAGTCGATTAAAAATTGTGTTAAGTTCCATCATTATGACTCAATTTTGCAAAAACTGCAACGGGGCTCCATCCGGATTAGAGACTCGGAATTATAATAAAAAATTACACCAGAAAAATAAACACGTGGTATAAAAGAAGAGGATTATTCAAATTCGGTAGATAAATGAATTTATTTTTGAACTAATTTAAAGAGTACAAATTTTGGAAAAATAAAACATAATATGCAATATGTTAAATAAGGGGCTACTTTAGAAAATTAAAGCGTGAAAATTTCGACATGTATTAAATTTATTTTATCTAAGCTCTGACTCTGTTTAAAGAGCCAGAGAGAATTACTTAAAAGGAAATTTCAGTATTTCAATGCAGAGCAGGTATTTGATTGCTTAAAATCCTCTACTCCCCAAGCCAACGGTGATCATATTAAGCGACGATGATGATGGCAATGCAGAAAATGCACTAAACAGGGATGGATGGAAACACAAATTAAATTGTTCCTTTACTTGGGACGATCAAGACTAAATCTCATGTATCAAGATCCATGGTCGAATTTCATCATATCAAATGGTAAAACGTTTCAATTCTGTTTCCATGTACTTTTAACATGACAACTACTTTTGAATCGTGGTTTACATCTAAATTTAACACAGCTCCCAAAATGGTTCATTCTCATTTTTCAAACATACAAATTCTACAATCAAATTTTCAAATACCTCGGTGAGAAAAGTTTTGATGAGGGCCTTGTTCCATGACGGCTATGTCCTGCCTTGCACCCCCATTTGGTAGATTGTTAAAAATTCGTTTGTAGTGATTGTAAACGGCAACCGCCAGCACCTAATAAAAAATTATGTTTCAAGTGAAAAAAGCTTCATCTGTTATAGAATCCTTACCTTCTTAGCATGCTCTTGTCCAACCACATGTTTATTGAGAAAATCGTAGATTTTTTTGGGTGGAGGAGGAGGTTTGCGAAAAAATCCGGTTTTCGAGTCAACTCCTTCTTTTTTCTTGCTATCGAGTTCGCTTAAAACGACGAAAAAGTGATGACATTTTTCGCACTTGACAAATCTCGTAGAACTGACAAATGTTTCCACATGAGTGCAGGGGTCTCCGCATTTAGGGCAAGATAAAGTGTTTTTGTTTTTTCCTCCGCCACCGCCTCCACCCGTAGGCGTTGTAGGAGGTTGCGAATTGCTCGAAACGTCTTTCGAAGATGATGTGGATGTATTTTTAGTAGTATTATTATTATTATTAGGAGGATCGCCCGAAGTTGAAGCTTTGTATAGCAATACGTTTGTCGAAATTGAATTTCCATTAATTAAAAACTTTTTGTTCAATACTGACGATAGAATTACTGAAAAAAAAAGAAAAATTTTAAGTTGGAGTCGACATAAACCACTATTGCTTTTGTGTAGTTTTAATTAATTTCCAAGAGTGACTTACTCCAGTAAATAAAACCAAGAACGAATGGTAATAATTAATAATTGCCGTGTAATGACGGGTACAATAAATAAGTAAACTTGAGATTAAATTTTTGAAGGTGACAAAGTAATAATCTAACTTCGTAGCATGGCATTGTTATGAACCAGTCGTTGATTTGTTAACATTTAATTATACTTAATTATTTATGAATACCTTCAATTCGATTTCCTTAAAATTTAATTTCAAAAATCAAGGCCAAGGGTGAAATTATTACAATAAGGAAAAATTACTGTCTTAATTAAAATTTAAGTTGAATTCCTCCGGTTACCTTGAATTTAGTCAAACAAAATTATACCATGTTCCGTGAACAGTGAAATGGTAAATTTGAAAGCTAAATGATCACTTAGCAGCCGACAATGTACTTAGGACATCAAGAGCATTACATTTACTTTGTATTATAATAATTTCAATGTAAATATAAACCCTGTTATGTTGATTATTATTGTCTAAGTCCATATCTCGACCACTTCATAATAACATGATATCATAAAACGGGCATTTTAAAGATAAACTGATAAGAATAATAAATAATATGAATAAAATCAAAATCTAGAGATTTTAGAGAGGCAGAAATAAAATTTTTCAATTTTCCGAGTCTTGTGTATACACAAATATACCAGGATATTCAGAATTCTTTGCTTAATAAAGCAAATAAAAAAATAATAAATTAATCTCTAGTCCTGAAGAGACTCGTAAAGTTGAACGAAACGTAGACAATACACAGTATTTTTTCGCTAAAATTAAATGTAGTTTAGTACAAAATAGTTAAAACCTAGGATTTCCAGATCTCTTTAAATATTAGCTAACTTATTTTGATTGTTTAGATTTTGGTAAAAAAAAATTTTTAATTTTATTACCCTAAAGTCAAGGGGATGAAAATGCACTAAATTGAGACTTGTAAAATGAATTACATTTCTTCTTTGAAATCTCGTTTTCATCTAGGTATTTGACGTAAATTAATTAATAAAATAATAAATAAAATACATCGATAAAAACGAGGTTTCAAGAAGAAATGCATTTTTTGTTATTAATAATTAATTATTTACGTAAATTATTTACATAGTGTTAATTGGATGAGAACAAGGCTCCCATGAGACTTTTTAATGATGAAATAATTTCATTTTTAATTTATATAAGGAGATACATAATATTATTATATAATATGAAAAAAAAAATTGAAAGATGTTTGATTATTAAAATTACACATTTTTACAAGTTTATTCCTGTTTCTAAAAGGGAATTTACTACAATATAAACAAATAAAAAAATTATAAAAATCAAGATAAGATCAATTATATTTTTTTAAATATAAAAAGTCAACCACTTTTTCAAAATTAAAAAAAAAATCCCCCCCCTCTCTAAAACTACGAAACGCTGTCTAAGAATTACGTTACATTCTTTTCACTTATCCCAATTTATTTATTTGAACTTAATAGTCCAATAAATAAATATGTTCATTTTTAAATTTCAATATAACTATCAATTTAGTATTGGTAATGTTTATTTTGGTTTATTATAAATTATAATAATATGTAATTGTTAAGAAAGTATTTTCATTTATAGAAAATCCTCGAATTAAGAAGTTCAAATATAAACTGTCGAAGTGAGAAACTTTTTATTCTACCCGTTCAAAGTGAAGTTTATTTTTAAGTTAATTAAAGCAGGATGTTTAAAATTTTAACAATTGTATTGAATAGATAATAGATATTGTAACATAAGCATATATTATTTAAGAATCAGTGCAATTAATATTAAAATAAAAATGATGAATTTTTGATTTAAAAAATATTCAAGGTGAGGAATAATTTTGTTGGTTCTAGTTCGGCTGTAAATATAATACAAAACAACAATAAATAAAGCAAATAAAAAGTTTTTAAACTCTCGATTCTATCTAATTCTGGGCACAACAATAAAAATAATTAGAATTTTATTGTTTAATAATTAATCCCTTAATTTTTAAATTGTAATATATTAAAAAACTTCTATTGATGATCAACGCTCATGTTCACATTAACAAAAATTATATGGTTTAAAAACTGTTTTCCTATTGTAACAAAATGGCACGAAATATTAACAAACAAGGTAAATTTATTTGTTGTTTTCATAAAAACTTTGGCAAAGCTGTTCCAATATAACGTCATCGATGATTATAACGTGTATTGGCAGTAGTTTTACAAATACAGAAAAACAAAAACCATAACAAATACTATAGAAAGTGCAATTATCGAAATGTCGAGTAAAAATCGAGAAAGTGAACAATATATTGTAATGATCTACTCCTACAATTTGAGTAGTCACACATTTTCAACTTTTAACATGAAAAATATTACAAAATGTTAAATTTTATTTTAATTTGTTGTAATTCAGTTAATTGGACAATAATCAAATTGCAATAAATTATGTCCTTGAAATATAAAAATAACCCAGGGCTATAGTGTAAGTCAGGCTTATAGGGTACTGTAGCCAGTGTGTTAATGCACAAAAACAATTTAAGATTGTTGACCTAGGATACCTGTGAGGTCGAGTGTAGTAACGTATGTGTTCTACTTTTGCTTTTACCACTTAAGAATCAATTAAATCGGACAGTACAGCAAATATGCCCGTGTATGAACGGACGAAATAATAAGCCAGGGAGGCAAAAATTTCACTTCAAAAATTTCAAATTTCAATTCAATGTATTATCAGCTTTAGGCGAAGGATATCCCTATGGTCAGATATTTATTTCTTTGTTTATAAAATATATACCTACAAGGAAAAAAATAAAAAAATAAACTTGTTCATTTAATAACAAAAAATTTGCAATGCAAAAATATGTAAACCTAAATTGTTTGTAAACATGCGAATCTAGACATATAACAGATAAATACATTAGTATTTAAACCTGTTCAAGAAATATTTGATGATGGCTCGTGTGCATTTTTGATAAGGTAAACAAAAGTTGAATCAAAAATTTAAATTTATTTTTGGATGGGAGAGATTGGAAACCACTGAACTCGAGATTCTTAAATAAAATAATTTCAATGAAGATATATTATGTATATCCAGTATATAGTCCAACAGAAACTTCTGGCCTCTAGTTGTGATCAAGTGCATTGCACATCTAAAATTATCCTACATATAATTTAGTATAGTCGAAATAGTATGTGGTCTAATAATTCCTAAAAATTCAGAATAATTTTTATTTTTTATGCAGCAGCAAAACCAAAAAGTTGTACTATTGAAATTTTTTGCATATTATTGTTATTGTTTGCATAGAAATAGACACAACATGTAGGTATACATTTCAACATTTGACCTCATCAAGGTAAAGCAGAGCAGAACCAAATAGTATTTGGTCAATTCTGACTATTTCAAAATACAGTTTGAGAAATAAAAATTTAGCAAACCTCGATGAACGGGCAATTAAAACATTTTTTTTGTTGATTATCAATTTAATGGTGATGAAAGGAATCCGTTCAATTGGGTCAAAGCAAACTGCTCAAATCCAAGTCAGAGCGAACGAAATAAAATAATATTACGATTTCTTTTATTGCAAAATGAATTTCAAAAATTTATCAATGCAAATTTCTTTTTATTTTTTCATTTCAAATTGGAGCAAGTCCAAAACTACTTCGCACAGCAAAATAATGCGCACATTCAATAATAAAAACAATTTCGATTTTGAATTTATATACAGGGTATTAAAAACGAAAACACTTTGATTGTCAAAAAAATAAGTTTCGAAAAAAAATAAATCGAATTGTGGGAAATTTTAGGGGGGCTTTTAGATTTTAATAAAAACATTATATGAATTATTATTTCGAAGATTTTGAAATTTATTTAGATTTAATTTTGCATTTTAAAAAATCACGCATTTGACATTAAATTTGTCAATTTTTTCGACAAAACTACGTACTCATCCGAAACTATTGGCGTCAAGGGGTTTGTAGGGTTAAAAAATTTGAAATTCGTTTTCGAAAACAAAAGCAATAGTTATATTATGCTAAAATGTATTGGCACGGGTAGGAAATGAAATAAGTCTGCAAACTTACCCTGCTGAAACTTGACATTTCGTGCTACAAAAGCAATTTTTCCAGCGGTGACTAAACCGCATCTTACACTGGTCATTTTTGCAAATTACTAGGTCGATGACAAAATAACACTAAAATTAATAACGCTGATCACTTTTGTAAAAACATATACGTATAGAATAAGGTAGGTATAGTCGAATGTAAAATTTTGAACCTTCTGTTCAACTCTTGATAAGATGTCAAGGTTCTAATGTCATGACGCAACAAAACAAACACAATTATTGTAATAAATACACTACAAAACCTAAGAAAACAAAAATTAAACTACAAAATTTTTCCGAATATCACAGGTGAACGATTAAAAATTAACTAAAAATTTTGGTATAATATCATTAGCATGACTGAATTATCACAAATATCAGATGTTTACCGCTTCGATTTGACAGAATGACGTTTGCGCACGTACAAAGTGCGACCGCCATCTGACAACGTCAACAATAAATTTCTAAATTATATAATAATTTAAATTTTTGCCCCACGTTTGATTTCAAAACCTTCTTTAAGGTTACAAAGCTGCAAGATTTGAATGCCAATTACAGGTTTTTCCTAAAAAGTAGAACGATGTTACGACACCTGCATAAATTTATCCTTTTTGTTTTAGGACCAGTGGCGGAGCTATTCAGCAGATGTGTGAGAAATTCAAACTAAACTATTTCAAATTTCAACCTCTCTTGGCAATAATTAGTTATTTCTAATAACTTTAAACAAATTTCCATGACTACGATGGTCCTCGGCTATTTGAAAAGATTTAAATCCATGTTTTGACTAGGAAAAAAGATTTACGAAAAGCAAAATAATTTTTTACCATTAGTCAACCGGCCCGGGAAAATTAATTATTTTGGGTGGTAATTAAGTATTTGAAAAATAATTATCATTTTATAAAATAAAATATAATTAAGTGTATTCTAAAAAACAGTTTCACATGATCGTACGTTCAACACAGGAACACTTCAAAACGAAAAATCACGATTTTATTCCTCGTTGCAATAATAGGAGTAACGTGCAGGCTTGGAATAGTAAAAATTTAGTTGCAGACTTCTTTGAACGGCCACCCCAGGCTTCAAATATATTTTCACTAAAAACTAGGTAGCCACAAAGTATAAAAAAGCACATCGCTTGGGAGTATCCTATTTCTCCAATTTGTAACAGTAAAAATTACATGCACTCGCTAATTTTTCTTCTCGAGATGAATTTTTTTAATTACTCCGACTTACGATGCTGTTGCACCAGGTGCGTGATATTAAGTAAAAGAAAAATGTTTAATTTATTTATTGGTCATCAATAAGGTACATTAAAAATTACAAGCATAATCATAATGGCAATCTTGTCAAAGAGATGAAAGAACAATAAAAAATTGTTATTTACCTACAAATATTCAACAACTAAATAAAACTTAAATCACTATCACAAAAAGTAAGACCTTGTTCACTATGACTAGAGAATAATAAAAATCACATATATACTTTTTAAAACTTTAGAAGTGGTAAAAGATACCGAGTGTATTTATTAATTCTTTGCAGTAATACTGACCAATATGATTTCACTGGTAACTTGCTAGCTCATCAACAACAAAAATATTAAAAATTATTGTTACTGGGGAAAAAATTAAACTAATTATTGTATATTCCCTACCAGTTGAGGTATATTACAATTCTAGAGAAACTTAGAGTTTTTCGATTATAGCTTTAGTGAATTCAGAACATTTTGCTTTACCTCCTAAATCACCTGTCAAGAATTTTCCTTCTTTTATCGTTGCAAAGCAGGCACTTTCAATTCTATCTGCAAAGGAGTCCAAAGTCATATACCTTAACATCATTACAGCTGATAAGAGAAGAGCGGTTGGATTGGCTTTATCGTGTCCAGCTATATCGGGTGCAGTTCCATGCACCTATAATTTTTGATACATAATATGAAATTCAAAAAACTCTTGTATGGATTAGAAATAATTATTCCACTTACATAGCTAAGTACTTCATGTACTTACAGATTCAAACAGAGCGCCGTTCAAGCCCATGTTTCCGGAAGCTGTAAGACCTAGACCACCAACAAGACCAGCACACATGTCAGATAAGATGTCACCATACAAGTTAGGCATCACCAAAACGTCGTATTTTGAAGGATCTTGCACCATATTTAAACACACAGTATCTAAATATTTCTCTTCAAAATGAACTTCCGGATGTTTCAAAGCAGCGTCACGACAGCATTTCAAGAACAAACCGTCAGACATTCTCCTAAAATATTCAAAATAACTTATCCAAATTTTTTCAAACAACAAAACACTTGCATGATATTGGCTTTGTGAACGGCAGTTACTTTTTTCCTATGATTTTCTTTACAATATTGGAAAGCGTACTCGGCCACACGAGCAGAAGCTTCGTATGTGATTAATTTTATACTTTGCACTACATCTTGAACAATTTCGTGTTCGATGCCGGAGTATTCTCCCTCGGTATTTTCTCTAATTGTTACTACATCCACATTGTCATATAAAGTTTTGTAACTAAAAATTTAACTTTAAGAAAAGACAAACTTGAAGTTAAAAATGATTTACCCTTCTAAAGAACGGCAAGGTCTCACATTGGCATACAAGTTGAATTCTTTACGCAAGGCAAGATTCAAGGATCTGTGACCTTTTCCAACTGGCGTTGCCAAAGGTCCTTTCAACCCAATTTTGTTACGATTTATTGAATCAATAGCAGGTTGTGGTATATGCGACATTCCATCCTTACCCTAAAACTTATCGAGTTAAGTATTTGTTAAAATAATCACACAATTCGTTTACCATAACTGGAGTAACGTCAACGATATCCCATTCGATTGGCACTTTGGCAGCTGCAAAAATATTTTGCACTGCTGTAGAAATTTCAGGTCCAATACCATCTCCTGGAATTAAAGTACATTTTTTCACCCCTGGTTTAGTACTATAAAACCGTCCAATAGAAGGACCCGTCTTTGCCTAGAACAAAACAAAAACATAACCACAAATATATTGCTAATATTACACAGGTTACATAATCGAAAAAAATTTTTGAAAGTAGCCCCCACGAAGAAAGTTTCACCTCAAACGGCTTCATTGCGATTTAAAAATATGCATTTTAAGTAATTTTTTTTGAAAATATTGATGGGGTTGTAATGTAACAGAAGTCAAATAAATGAAGGAAAGAATGACGTAAAGTTACATAAATCGGATTTCAAATACCAGAAATTATGTTAAAACTCACCAATTTACGAATCATTGTCGCTGCCATAATTTTAAGTTGAGAGATTTCCTGGATCCTGGCAATTAACGCAGAATTATAAACTCGATGGCGAACTTAAACGGAGCGGATTATCCCCAAGAATCACTTGCACAATTCTGCGAATTTTGTTGGCCGGAAAACCGAACACGTGAATCGTAACCCGCTCAAATTTAAATTTTCTAATTATATTTTACAAATCACATTTTGATTAGTTTAGTATTTCTGCATTCATAATTTTTGCATGTTTATTGCACTTTGCCATAATATTTATGTTTGCTTATTTATTTACACATGCAGATTAAAACGACGCAAAGTTCAACAATCAACAATAACATGCGTACGATCTCGAAAATGCAACGGAAGGACAGACGAATAATATGAAATTAATCGATTTTTTTCTCGTCAAAAACTAACTGTGTAATAAAATAATGTTTAAAAACAAGTCCGATTGGCTTGTTGGCCTTGGCTGCAGTTTTTAAAAGAATGAAAATTATTTAATTTTTCGCCGTTTCTCAAAGTTGCATTTAACGGAATTATCAAAAATCGGAGACAAATTTTGGTCTATAAATTGTGACATGTAAATATTTTATTAGAAGAGGAAATTTCCCCCGCCAAAAATTGAAAAATACCCTCAGCACGAAATAAAAGAAATATTGAAATTAATTTGGTGGCTGTCCACAGTAGCGTAACTGGAATCTCACTTTGGGGGGACAGAATTAAACATTAAACTTACATTTTTTCATATTTGTGGGGGGGAGGGACTGAAGAAGCTTCTGCTCTGAAAAAGTTTCTTCAAATTTAGTTACTTCTAGTCTTCTAGGGGGGGGGGGGGAGGGGGTTACGCCACTGGTTGTCCATTGGATTCCTAGTAAGCCCCCAGGTTGAGGTTACGAAATCACAGCAGTGCATCTGGAATAAAATTATGATTACACAACACTGCTAATATTTGGCAAACTTTTACTTTCTTTAAAATATATTTTAAATCTCAAGTAAAAATTGTAGAAATAATATAAATATTTATATAATTATGAAAGATGTAATTGATTACATGTTACAATAAATGCAAAAAAACAATTAAAAACCCCCGGCTTAAAAAATAATCTTTTAAATTTTTTAAACCAAAATAGTCATAAATTTATAATTTTGGGGTGGGTCAATGTATTAAGATTTCGAATTTCGCCATATAAAAAATAAAATTTGCTGAATATCCAGTAGTTTTTCGAAAATAACAGAATTTGAAAATTACTATTTCAAAATTGATGGATCCGGGATCGCTTCGCTCGAGCGTTAAGGGCGGTTTTGACAAGCACTAATTACATTAAAAACATCCCCCGAAGCGCGAGAGAACTCGAAAATGACGAAATTCGAATGCTGGGATCCGTGATTTGCCAATTGCCAATGAATTATTACAATAGTCGGATCGCAAATGCACTCGAAAATCCAGGAACTCAAACGATGTTTCCACTGCGACTGCATGCAGTAGAATGGAACACGCTCTATCCCCACCTAAATTAAGATTTCTGCCATGTAGCGCACACGTACCGGCAATTGAATGTTTTTAAAGCTAACATGAACTTGAAACTTGTAAAATTTTCAAAATTAAATTGTGAAGTAACCGTTGGACTGATTTTATTCATCCTCAGCTCATAAGAAAGCTTAAATGTTGCTCTTTCAGAATATTTACAGAAATCATTTCCTAATTTTTAAGGAAACGCTTTTAAAAGATTGACAGTAACCTAAAGTTTAAAAGAATATTTTTTTAATAATTATTTTTTGATATAGAATTCCATTATTTTCGAAATTATGTCCAAATCATCTATTGAAAATTTATAAAGCTTTGTAAATTTTGACTTTTTCAATAATATAATATTTAAATATTACATCTGGCAGATCCGGAAAAATTTGTAATAGACCGCAATTTCATATCATATGCCCTTAAGAGTGTTATCTATTCTTTTGCTCCTAATGAGCAATAACCTGCAGATAAATAATATTAAATTTTAAAAAAATATATCGATTTTCTGCGAGATATATCAAGGAAACTGGAACATTTATTGCGTTAGGTATTGAGAGATGTCACTACCATATTGTCACAACTACCCCAACTATCCAGTCGACACTGTTTAACCTTAGTGATTAATGCGCAGGGACTTATCAAAGATTTTGAACTTTGAAAGATTTTCTATAATCACAATTATTCAAAATTTATAAAGAGAAGACCAATTATTAGAAGGAGAAATTATTATTAACTTTTAAATTGGCTTAACAGTACTATGGTGATGTATCTAATCATAAATTGATAATAAAATACGGATTTTTGAGTATGTTTTATTATGGAATCCCTATTTTGTCTGTGTGTCTCAGCATCAATGTCTTTAGAGGCATGCGGTCACAGTGATTTCAACGCAAAACGTTCATCCTGGATCCCAGATGTATTATAGACATTTCATTTTGAGAATCTGAGTGAATTAACGAGATTCTTATTATTATTGTTAACTCTCTTTAACAAAAAATAAGTTTCAACTCTCACAAATTCCGAAGTTGGGAACTGCCCGCGCATAGCAAACTTTACTAATTTTAAAAATGATATATTTCTATTGAGAAATTTACATTTTATACAGTTTATGTTGCGGCGTTCAGGTTATTTTTGTTAAAAGAACATTTCATATAATTTGATTAATTCTCTTAACTTTATGAAAATATTCATTAAATCAATATTAATGTTATTAATAAAAAGTTAAATGAACATTAACATGTAAGTTTAGAAACCGATTATAACATCAATTTAACATTTATATTTTATGATGTTAGAAATAGAAATTTTATTGACAAATGTAATTAAAAACTATTATTGCAAGAATTAAATTATAACATTTCAAATACAAAATTAAATAGGCCACAAAAATAAATAAAAAGTACAAAAACAAGTATTTATTGAATTGAACTGGTAGACTGATAAGAAATAAAACAGAAAAGTCATAATAACACAAAATAAATCGAAAAAATGGAGACTTTGAAAAAAAAATGTAAGAAGACCTCAAATGAAATATAAAATAATAGAACTGAACTTGTACGTATCACTATTTGAGTATGAAAATATATCTAAATGATGGAAAACTAAAACAAGAAGAGAAAATGCTTTATCAATTTATTGTTTCCTTTTTGTTAAATTCGAAATACATAGTATGCGGCGGGTTATATTTGAAAATTATTAGTGCATTTTCATTTAATTAATATATTCCGTGTAATTTTGAAAATAATAATTTAAAAAATATGCCACGAAATATTTTTACTAATTGGGAAATAATCTTAATCGAGTTGACTGTGGCAATTGAACTTGGTCGATTTATTTATCACCCTCGATGCCATATGTGACCCGTTTTCTCACTTGGGAAATGTAATTTGACACTTGAAATAATTCCCTTTAGACAATCATAAGCGATTACACAAATTCGATAATATAAAAAATTCCAAAATTAAATTTTCTTCCGCTTGAAAAAATGACAATTTTATTAACTGCTATAAAATTGTATTAAATATATCATCATGCACTCAAACGAGCTTTTAATGTTGAGCATATACATTTTTCATTTCCTAGAATCTTCACTAAAGAGAAATATCATAGTGTGCATGCAAATAGAGCGCGAGCGAGCTGACAATTGACAGATCCTTATTGTACTCTGTTAGGGGGTGGGACTCTAATGTAAAAATCACCCCTAAAGGGGTTGATGTAGCTGTATTGAAATCAGAGCACGAGAGACGAGAACTCTGAGCTTTACGAATCGAGCTTTTTAGATTGCGCTACCATTATTTGTATTTTCAAGGGTGGCTCTTGCATATCGGTGGTTTGTTGCCTAGATCTACTCTTTCATCCGCAAATCGGTCATGTATTTTAGTTTTCAAGCTTGTCTCTTTGTTAATGGATTTGTAATGGACTTCAACGTGCTCGCATCGTTTATAAATACATAATCGTCCATATATGTACATATTATGTATGCGGTGTATGTATTCCGTTATATGTTGTAATTCCACATATTCACGTATCAGATAACACGCATCAATAATATAATCAGTTTTCAAATTAAATTATTGTTTAATTTTTGATAATATCCATTGTAACAAATATATCTACTCAGTGTATCATCGAAAATAAATTGGTGACCCCCGATAAGCAATGCAATTACTATCTGGGCATAACAGAACAGTTGATATTGTGGTATTCTTCCTGATTGACAAGTTTTACAAAAGAATAAAGTTTGTGTTATTTGTAATAAATCAAAATAATTTCACGTAATAAAGTAATTGCACACGAGCTTTATTTAATTACAGCGTATACGTAGTATATTATTTCTTTTTGCATCTCAAAAATTTAATATAAAGCTCATGCTGTTCGAGTTCTTTATGTGTATATATTCGAATTTGATTACGAAGCTCGAGGGCGTATTAATATTAGCTGGAGAAGTAATAATCCGACGGCTTACATACACAGAGGCCACAAGTGTCATTGACGCGTGCCCCCTTAGTAGCCTATTATCACTATGCCCTTACTAACAGACCCCACAACAAATAATATAAAATGAGATCTCACCCCCTTTCGGGGCAAATCAACATTCAATATGATCGTTTTAATATCACAGCGTCTCGTTTTGTTGTATTTTTATTAAACACCACGATATAGCCATAATTCATATTGCTAAAACGCTGAATATTGGCTGTTTTGTGGATGCAGCGATTTGTTATCTTCCTATCGAATGGAGTCTATATTATACAGTTTGTTTTTTTATTAAACCAATATAATAACACAAATATTACGCACACGAAAAGGTTGGAAGTGGAATATTGAAGAGTTCATGTTATTGCATAAAAAATAATTTTGATCGTGTATTTATAATGATGACATTTTGATGAAACTGTAAAGCTGTCGGAAATTAATTAATTAGGAAAAATTGGAAGTACTTCTTCTTATTCGACCTTCTTTATTAATAAGCCCGTGACGCAAGAGGGATGCACCCTTAATAATTAGGAAAGTGGGATATAACGATAACGATGCTGCTGCGGTTTTTGATAGACAGAATGCGACTCTGTTCGCGCAGATTGCCAAGATCATCTGCCAACACCTCCCCATCGCACAACGTTATTCATCAAATTTTTCCTCGTTTCCAAACACATCCCCCCCAAGAGCGCTATCTGTTCTTTTGCTCCAAATGATATCGTACTTAAAGAAACGAACACTAAATGGGTAAGAATATGTCTGAAAGTGTTTCTATTATTTACTTTACTTCGTATGACAAGATACAGATTTATATTGATTACGTTCATTCTAACAAACACGACGAAATAAATCATACATTTGAACAAATGTTTGTTTTTCTCTGGGACAAAATAAAATACGCTACTATTTCGTATCCGTATATTATATGCTATCAAACTCTAATATTAAATTATAAATCCAATAATAAACTTACCTAATATTCCTTAATATTCCCAGTTTCCTCAAAAACACTTATTATTAACCAACGGTGTAAAGGTATGTTCAACAATGGTGGCTATCAAAACTTACTGTGTCATCGGTCACCGTTACGACTTTTGAATAAATTTTATATGTATTACTTATGCTAATAACCTTCATTATCAATGTTTACTATTAAATTTATAACAACTTTGTATCACTTATTTTGTTAAATCAACCAATAATGTTGACGATCAGATTTTGTAATATTTTATGGTAAAAATATTATTAAAATCTACCACGGTTCTATTTTTTTTTTTTTTTTTTTCGGTAATTTATGATTACTTTCCTATGCTGATGTGTGAGACTATTGCTCGATAAATGTGGAACGCAACTGCATAATTGGTTTAAATATTTAAACAGAAACTTGTGCTCAAGTTAACTTGAACTACTGATATGTCGATTTGTAATATCAAAAATCTACCACACCCATTATTTTTTTCTTTTATTTGAATTTTTTTTAATGCTTCGATATAAATTCTATTTTGCCATAAAAGTAAACTAAACCAAAACAAATTATTTAAGCAACGTAAACATATCAAAACAATTTAATTCAAAAAAGTGTACGAATAAAAAATTAAATGCTGCTCTTTTTGGTGAACGTAGATCGGCCACACTTTATGCTTTCCGTAAAACGGGCTCACAGCATGGGTAAATTTTTTTAACCCACATGGCTATGCTGTGTAGCTAACTATTACAGAGATGTTAAATTTTGGGCGCCAGATAAATAAAAAAGCCAAAGAGGAAAAAGTTATGCGGCGGCAATAAGGCAACAAAGAAAATTAGTTATCCACAGAAATTTTTTTATTCAATTTATTTGTAGATAACTTCACACTATTTAAAAATGTGATGAACCATTTAATTCCGACGCTATGAAAGAGGATTATCCTTCAGAAGTTATTACAAACTAAGTTCCTGTTCACTGGTCCTGGTTCCTGATCATCCAGGAAGTCAAAAATGTAAAGCAAGTAAGATTTCTATTTTTTTTTAACTAGGCTACTCATTTCCCTTGCTCTCTAAACAGATATGCTTGGACGGTGTGCGAAGGACGTGAGTTCTCTCAGGAGTTAGGATGTCAAGTAGGATAAACGAAAAATACAAATTGACGTTATCGTACTTTATATTCCTAAAATTGTAAAAAGGTTGGTATTAAACATTTAACAAAAAATACGGAAAGTAATAGGACAACTTGAGAAACAAGGCAAAACCAAGTACATGAAATTCAAGAAAAACGACGACACACGACGGAATGACCTAAAAATCGGAAGCTACACGTTCGAAGAAGTAGAGAAATTCAAGTATCTGGGTGTACAACTAAACAAGAACAATGAAAGATCGCCACAGATAAACGAGAAAATAGAGGCTGGCTGGAGAGCATTCCACGCAAACAAGAGGATTTAAAAAAATAAGAATATATCAATAGGAACGAAGATATTGTGAGAACAGTAGCCACATATGCAGCAGAAGTACTAAATCTGACTAAAAGAGAAGAGGAAAAGCTGAGAAAGGTGTTAAGAGCGATCGCAGGACCAAAAAAGATTGATTAAAACGAATTTAGAATAAGAACAAACGCAGAAATAACCAAAATGCTGAGAAACGAAGACATTGTAAAATTCATAAAAGCGCAAAGAATTAGATGGCTTGGACATGTGATGAGAAAAGAGCCGGAAAGTGTTTTAAGACAAATTATTAACTGGAGACTGGGTGAGGCGAGGAACAGAGGAAGATCAAAAGCTGGATGGCTGGATGAGGTAATAAACAACCTAAAAACTATGGGCGTGACGGATTGGAGAAAGAAATGCGAAAATAGAGTAGTATGGAGAAGGATAGTAAACGAAAACAAGACACATGCGAAAATCTAGAATATTGAAGAAGAGAAAATGAGGAGTGACTCACCTCGTAAAGCGAGTCGTATTCCAAAATATTCCAAAAGGAATGAATACCTGATTTATTATTAATAGGACAACTCAAGTTGAAGACTTGAGTTCTAGCGTTAATAAACTTTTGTTAACGTAAAAGAGCAAGTCAAATTTAAAGAAACTAAATTATTTAGTTAACGACACCGCATCTGAGTAATTTAGGAACTAAGCAGTGGCGGATTTCCGAACAGACGAAAGAGGCGCGCGCCTGGGGCATCAAAATTCAGATCTCAAAATAAACTTAAATTGTATTGAAAATAATTACTAATAATTATCAAAGCGCATTTCATAATTCATAAGAAAGTGTGACATATGGAAATCACATTTAAAATTAACCAATATAAAATGTCAACTGATGTCGGTAATAAAAATATTTCGAGGGGGCCTCAAAATGGAATTGCGCCTGGGGCCTCTCAAGTGCTAAATCCGCCACCGGAACCAACTACGAAAATATTTGTTTTCAAATTCTACAGCCTGATACAATTGAACGTGTGTTATTCAATTTATTGTCAAACAAAAAAATTAATTTCTTGTAATAACAATTATTTACTGTATTGCCTTCGACGCTAAATATTTCAAATTTGTAAAATATTTAAAAAAATACTAGTTAAATTAACGTAATAAAACAATAATGTTTTTAATATTTCGCAGATTTTTCATCTGCTTCGTCAGAAAATATCAATTTATTTATTTAAATTTTTAAATATTTTATAATTTTCTCACTAGTTAATAATTTTCAAGTTTATTTCAAATTTGATGAAAAGTTTTCTGTAACTGATAACTGTAATATGTATTTAAATATTTTATTACGTAAAATTTTAATGTCAAATATTTAAATATTTAACATTAAATAAATCAAAAATAATAAGGAAATCCAAACTTTCAGAAGCCATGGGGCTAATTTTCTGCTTCAATTAAGGCAGATTAATTTCTGTTTGTTGCAATTGTAGAAAATCAACATTTTGTTGTTTGTATGTAATTCGTACGTTTATTGCTGAAGAAACAACATTACTACTACTTGTCCGCCTTCATTTCCATCAATTTGTTGTTAATAAATCAAACATTGGCTATTTTCTAAAAACAAACTTTAAGTAGTACCTAATCTTTTCAATTGTCGAACTTATTGATTCAACTTTTACGAAATCAATTGTTTTACGTTATTACCGTCCTATTTTTTCTCCTTATAAAATAGTATACTATTTTTTTCAAACATCAAAAAAACTTGAATACATTATTCAAAAACAGCTTTGTAATACCATTTTTTGAATACTTTCTTCGGGACAAAAGTCTCTCTTGTCTCTCCGCTCATACGTCAACACGTATGAATTTTTATACAAATCAATCAACAAAATATTGAAAAAATGTAAAAATGCGTAACAATTGGGCAGATGTCTTAAATTATTCCGTCACATTTGGAAATTAATATTTTTATATGGGATGTGACAACTCGTCATCGGACCAACTCGGCGCCAGAACAATTTGGTGCCGGTCAAGCTTAGTAGGTTAGCGTTAAACCCTGAAAATGTACATCCAACTTAGAAATCCATTCGAATAGTATATTTGTTTTACAGACATGTCTTAGCTCTTCTATCCCAGTGTGCGCCGAGTTCTACCTGACCGCTTCTTCAATTGATTAATTTTAAGTTATTAAGCTAAAACAATTGCGAGATTACGGGAGTCTGAAACGTTAGTGCGGCCTTCAGGCCGCACAACCTGGGTAATCCAGTTGCACACCATTCAGACTTTAGGAGGTCAGGGCGGCCGACGGAAATTATAGAAATTTATACTATATGAAAACCGGTCCTGACCGCCCTGACCTAAAGTCTGAATGGTGTATAACTGGATTATTCAGTTACTCCTGTAACCTCCCAATTTTTTTTAGCTTAGTAATTTAAAATGCACAAAAGACAGACGGATCGACCAGATATGCACCTGAAAGCCGCACCGGACGGTAACTTTTCCGTAACCTCCCAAAACTTCATTTGAAAATTTATTGGATAGAATGACAGGTTCAGCTTTATATTGCTGTGTATTTTGGTGTAAAATTGTTTAAAAATACGTGACATCGAAGTTTTGAGGGAAAATTTTGGATAATGAGATCGTTCCGACGAGATAATGCAGGACGACTACAATTTTATTGTAGTGTTAAGAATTTGGATTTCAATAAGAAATACATTTTGAAAAATAATGGAGAGTTACGTTGTTAAGTTACAAAATATTTTAAAATATATTTAAAAATGCATTCAGGTTTCTATTTGATTTTTGAGGTAATTATGTCGAATTTTTTTTCAGGATTTTTTTCAGTGAAGAACTAATCAGGTGACAGGCTATAGCGTTTCTTAATATAATAAAAATTATCCCAAAGATGCAAAAATCCCAATTTGGAATTTATTTTCAATGATATTTTCAGAATCTCGTTAATCCTTTCACCACTGGTATTAATGAAAATGAATTCCTCCTCCACCATGGGTTAATTAAAAATTTCAAAACCATTATAATACGTCCGGAAAATACCGTAAATATTGTTTTAGACTGTTTGTTTGTTTTTACATGTTCAAAATGTATTAATTAATTACAATTTACAAAGTATGATATTATTGACAGGAACATAATTAATATCTATATTTGTAAAAGTTCCACAAACAAGATTCGAAACTATGAAGATAACTCTGCTAGTCTTCAGCTCGACCGAACCGCTATTGTGTGAAATCTACTGAAAATGAAAAACGTAAATTTTCACTTCTTAGGCCACAAATGACTGAATTCCAGTTTTTCTTAATTTTTAAATAATAATAATTTCTCACTTAGTCGAATAAATTCTTATCGCATTAAGAATTTTCTTTAATTAAAAAGCTCTAAGTCAATCGGTTGTCGAAAGATAACACAAATGTCAAGCACCTATTATAGCAAAATGTAATTTTAATTTTTTTTTACCGCTTACAATAAACGAACTTTTAATTTACATGAATAACCTAAATTTCTAATTAATATTACGGTTCAATATTATTCGAAATTAGCGATGATTTTCATACAATTATGTCATTATTTGAAATCATTAATCACAATCCGACTATATGACTATATTTAGGGCTAAATTTAGAAATTTTCACCTGTTGTGGTAGTCGGGTAATAAACTAAGCAACAAAGTGCTAGATATGTTGGATTTCTACATTAAATTATTATGCTCGAAAAAATTTAATTAATGGTCCAATTCATCATCTTTTAGAAATTTTTTGCAATTTTAAATTATGGGCTAATAAAGAGGAATCCAATTAATTATCTCGAGAAGCAAACAATTCTTGTGGAAGTTAAGTTTTTCGGTTAAGTTCACCTGTAGACAATGGAAACGCCGCCTCCGCAACTGATATACTACCCCACCTCCGCGATTATTATCACATTTAGCAACCCCTCATAGCTTTGCGGGTTGTCAACGCGCGAGCACGTGGCCAGGGTACGTCGGGCGCCGGTATTATCTGTTTTGTTCCTGTGCTAATAACCGGGAGTTCGTGGTGACTGTTGTATTTTATTAACTAAGCTTTAAACTTTTTCAACTCTTCGGGCACTATTTTCGAATATCCCAAAAATATAACAAGGTAGGGAAGTTTTCCGTTTGTTAATATTTTCAAATTATGTTTCAAAAAAAATTAGAACGATTTGTAAAAAACGACGTCGAATTTTAAAAATCACTCTTGGATTTTTCGCATCTATCAAATAATTGAGATATTTTGGGAAGTTTTGCAAAACTTTCGAGAGTGTGGGTTTCGTCAAAGAGATTATTTTCTTAACGTAAAATTTAAAAATAAATTTAAAATCCCAAATTACACCTAATTTAAGAGTCACAAACTGTGAAGGACCAAAATATTTGGTTAAAAAGCACAAACGGTAAGCATCTGTTTGTAAGATTTTAATCGTTTTGAGTTTTTTTTTGTTTTGAAGTGAAACAGTTCTCCCTAAAAATAATCACCTAATCTCTTTCTGTGTGCATGGGTGAGTTTTGAAATGCTTTAGAATTTTTAAAACAATCAGAAAATTTGAATGGAACTAAAGCAACTGGCGGAAGTGAGACATGTTGCGTATGTCACATGCAAGCTGACCCTTGTATAGGGCAGGGGCGAAGCGTCGCGCCGTCTCGCGTGACACCCCCGGACGTGAGCCGGTAACTGTTACGCGAGGGTGACAGATATTTGTCGTTTGTAATGGAAATTGATTAGTGAAAAGCTCTTACCCAACAAGAACGATTCGTTACTTATTAAACGTACATTGCGATGACCACTTAAAAAAATTGTAATTACTTTCATCATCAATTTTTAATTATAAATTTGAATTTTATTTTAAATTCAAAATAATTATTATTCGTTGAAATATCAGCAATATTACGGTTTAGATCAAAGAATATACTGTTTATAAAACTAACTCTTGATATATACCTCATTTAAATTTTCAACCGAATCTAATACCGCGTTAATTAAATTTTTTCTCGAGTTTTTTCCAATGAAATAATTGGATTGTGTGACTTATACCTCAGATGATCTTGTAAGATTTATCTAGTGTTATAATAATAATGCAACAACGACAAACCTAAGGAAATTAATTAAACATTGTTAGCAAGTAATTACTTTGACTGATGACTGTTTGCATACACAACTGCTACATAGACCATGCCTTACGACTCTCTTCTCACCGTTGCACCTTGAATCCCAACATTTACTTAATTACAATTTTGAGTTGTACCTACCCTCATTGAAATTGAATATAGCCTTTGTAGGAACGACTGAACTGGAACTGTTATTTTTCAATTTTTGACTCCTTAATTGCTTTAAATTTAACACACGTCAAGTACAACCAAGTTGAACCAAAAATCATCAAAAAAATTAATATTCCAAATAGGTAGTATAATAAATGCCGACGCGACGCTTAGCAGTGGATTATTACGAAACATTCAATAAATGGAAATTTAAATTGTCTCCAAAATGTAACAAAAAACAAAAGTTGAGCTTTTAATGCAGACAATCACATTTCACTTCTTTTAAATTTAAATAAAATCGACTTGAGGAGGAGGACGTGTGCTCCACATGACATGGTAAAGCACGTATTTTAAAATTGTACAAGAAAATACACTCAAATTTGTGTTAGTCACGGTCTCAATGGTGTCGGTGAGAAATAAAATTCTCTTAAATTCTAAACCTTTTTTAAAATAATTCTCAAAGAGGTACTCTTCAATTTGCATTATCTGTCCTAAAGATTTGAGTTTACTTTAACTTTATAACTTTTCGTATTCTTAATCAGAGTGCCACTTTTGAATCTTTAACGACTTTCGCTAAATGCAATCCATAATTTCTCTACATTTAAAATTTTAAATAAATCAGTTTTAAGGTTCACTTGCACACGGCACATAATACTGAAATTTCATCCTGAAGCAATCATAAAGGAAATCTTCCTTAAATCCAGAGAAAATTATGAGTTTAAAAAAAATGTTACCCTTATTTGTAACCTACACGATAATGTGTCGGTAACACTTTGTTAACCAAGGTATGAATCAATTGGAAGACAAAAGTGTTTCCATGGGGACGCCTTTTTCCCACATGCACAATGCACATCCTTACAAAATATTCTGCCGGCGTCCATGACTGTAAGTAACATAAAAAGTGAAGGTGTCCGACTGCCTGCTTGTTCGTCAGCTTTTAAGACTAAACCCAATTATACCCCCCCCCCAAATATTAATCTTAGAACAACTAAATATTAAAAATAGAAAATTAAATTTTGTTCCCTATTTTCTCAATCGTCGGTGGTTCATAACTGTTGAAAACAAAGGTGGAGTTTGCACTTCTTATTCTTGTATGTCGAGAAAAGTTATGGTTTCATCTTGTAGATCTCTCTTATTTCGTACTTCTCCTATAGCTTTTGTTTTAAAGTAGTGTTTTCTATATAAATTACAGTTATTTCCCATATCATATTTTATTAATTAAATAATCTGATTTTGGATTAATTTGGATTAATTAATTTGGATTAAATTAAACCTCAGATTTTTCAATATAAAACAAGTAAAAGAGTAGCAAATTTCCCAAGTAACATTTTGTGCTGAATATAAACTGCGAGCACATTGTGTCAGCTGCTGATTTTTAGTGACGTCAGAAGCTGAATTGCTGATTTGGCGGACAAAAACTAGCTGTAATTGCGCTGCTTCAGCTGTTGAACTTGCTGAAGCAATTGGTTTTCAGCGCCGAATATTAGCTTACTCAGCATTTTCGACAACTGAAGCAGCGCAATTTTAGTGGGTTTTCAGCCGCAAAACTAGCAATTCAGTTAATAAATTAGCTGATATTCAGCTTCTATTTTATAGTGGGTAAAAGATTTTCAGCACAAAATGTTACTTGGATTACTTTCAATGCCGCTGTTAAAAGTAAATTACTTTCCGCACTAGTGCGTGAAAATGACCCATTATGTAACTCAAATCAGTGTAGAGGTGAGCGTTACCTAACGCGGTGATTGATAAAATATTTTTCGCTGTTCCATGTTGCAATCGATTATGCTCAAATGGGCGATTGTTTTCAGAATAACCACCCTGGTCTGTTATTTATATGTATTTTCTTTATTATTTATATTTTGTATTATTAACATTATTAGAAGAATAAATAACAAATTTCCAATGCGTTTTACAAAACATGTATTTAAAATACATCTATTTTACAACCTATATTTATTTTAAATTTTAAAATACAAAGAAAACAATTTTTTAACCAATGAGAATTAAACAAAATATTTTAAATTGAAAATTATTTGATTATCGTTAATTTAATTTGAATTTCATAAAATGTAACTATTTAAATATATATTTTATAATACGAAACCAAATACTTAGTACATACTACGAATTTGGTATTTTGTTTTTAAAATACAGATTTTTAGTGTATTTTGTACTTAATTTTAAACACACATTTTTATGTATTTTAATTCAGAAATATTTTAAAAGGAAAACGGACACAGCAATCTTTCTTTAACTTTAATGGTGTCTTTTAAAGTTAAGTGGTTGTACATTTAGGTGGGGGATTTACGCAAAATTATAGAAAGAAAAAGAATTAAAAAATGAAAAAGTATCTTAATTATGATTATTTTAGTGCGATTAGTTAAGAAATAAAGAATTAGCAAATTAAACAGGCCCACAGGTTTTTATAGATATTTCTTTATTTTTTAAATTTATTAAGTTTGGTATACGCTGGCAGTTCCGCACTATTTATAATTTTGAAACAGTCAATGTCGTAGCTTGCGAGAGGTGGAACGTATTTTTGGTTTGAAAAACGGTGTTTTTTAATAAAATAGTATATACAATAATAATTTATTAATGTGATTTTGAAAGAAAGAATAAAAAGGTTGTCATAGATAAATAGATTGAAGGTATAATTAAAATTAATTGGATTATGGTAGAATTTATAAAATTTAAATTAAGAAGATTATTAAAGAAACTATTGCATTTGATAATCGGTCACATGAATAGCAGTATCAAATTCAACATTTTTTGATTTCTTGTGGAAATTTATTTTTATATTTGAAAGATTCCGAAAAATAATTGGATCAAGAAAATATAATTAAACTGATGATGAACTTGCAATGTCAATTAATTTAGGAAATAATCAAATAAAAGGTTCAATTTTTTTTAGTACGAAATACATCTACTTACTCGAAGTGGGCGGGACTTAACTCTATTCTATTGACAGTACGTGAATCTCACATAATTACTTATATCATACTTTTTTTTAGATCCCGAAGAGGATCTTTATTTGCTCATTTATTAATTTTTCATATAAAATCAATTTTTACATTAAAATTATATCTTTAAAAAATATAATACAACAAATTTTGATGATGTCATCCTAAAATTTCGCCTTAGTCTTATTTCATCATTTTTCCTATTCTTTTTGGCAAAAATATTAGTCATTAAATTTATTCTTTATCTAAATTTTCGAAATCAATTTCAACTGTATCAGTTTTTCTAAACAGTTCCAAAGAAATTTGTTCCGTATTATCTGGTAAAATCCGTCCAAGATTAACTTGAACTAAGTCGTCAGGACTGCTTAAAAATGACATGCGAGGTAACATAATTCTTGGCACAATAACAAATTTCTGGTTTCCTAGAATTTCCACAGATTGACATGCATTTTCCAAAGAGGTGGGGACGAACTCTTTTTCTTCGTTTATATGCAAACTTTCTAAATCAGAATTAAAAACTGTCGAGTCTGCATTATTAGTTGTCATCGATTCACAATTTAGACAAACAAATTTTGGATTAATAAGAGTAGGCTGTATAATCGCACAACTAGGATGATATGCATTATTACACTGAACGCATATTAATGATGGGGCTATGCCTCGCTGATTTCGGCATCGTTTGGAGCAAATTAAATTTGTTCCACTTTCAAATTCATTGTTGCTGGTAACCAACACTGAATCAGATGGAGTTTGGATGCTTGGATTGGAATTTTTCACAGCTTTCTTTTTCTTCAAACTCATGTTTTTATCAGTATTTTTTTGTCCCGATTCTCTTACAGTTTCGTATTCATCAGAACCATTTTCCAATATTGGTCTTCGAAGATATGTGAAATTTTCTGAAGTTAATAATCCATATTTAAAATGATGCGATAATTCTCGGAATGAACGGAACGTTGTACCGACACTGTTGTAATAATAAACATCTGCTTTTGTACGGTTCGATCCCGAACGATAAACTAAAGCTCTCGTCCAACCATATTTAAATGGTAGTAAAAAATCTGTATTAACCAAATCTGGTGCTAATTTGGGCTCATTTTTTGTAGGGGTAGTTGAAGAATTCAAATCTTGCTGGTGTTCAATATTGTCATCACTCTTATTTGGTTTATTTTCTATATTTATCTCTGAATTTTCGTTTTCTTTATTATCTTCCTGATCTTCTACATCAGCTTTACTTAGATCACTATCTTTATGTTTTCGTTTATTATTTGTTGTTTTACGAATCATTTCGTTGTGGATTTATTATTATTGTGAACAATTTTCCAAATTGCGGTGGGAAAAAAATTATTTCAATAAATTATTATAAATCCAAATAGATAATTATATTGAATTGCTATCTTTTTTCTGTTATCTTCTATCACTGTTAATATTTGCTTGCTCTATTTTGTTGTTGTTGTTGTTTCCACAATTAATTATTCTTCAGAAGAGATATTCCCCGAATTAAACATTTTTCATTTGTTTAGGTATTATATTACTAGTGCAATACCAACATTATTTTCAATCGAAAGTTTTATTACCAAGCTTTGGTTGGTATTTAAATTATTCTTCCTGTGAGAAAAAACAAAATATTATTTGATGAATATAGTGGAACTCAATTGGATTGAGTTCTGGAATACTGGATTGATGTGCAACGCGATTGATTATCATATTTTATTTTCAATCAGAGGTTCTTGTTTTTCAATTTGTAAAATGTAATTAAAAAATGATGTCCGATGATAATATAAGGATAGAAATATATTTAAAACCATTTGATTTGGATTGGAAACGGGAAAAAAATCGAAAACGAGCAGGCATATACTATATTACTCCCACTGGTAGAAAACTTTGCTCCAAAGTTCAAATGGAAAAATATTTGGATAATACAAACCTAACCATTGCTAATTTTACTCTTGTCAACTTTCTATTAGGGTTGAATAACAGTGAAAAGGAAATTGTTAGAGAAGCCAAAGAAGTACGAAGTAGTAGCGATAAAGTGGAAAAAGTAAAAGCTATTGTAGAGAAAGAAAAGAAAAATGACACTTCCAGTATGTCACGGTGAGGTGATAACTTAAATTTTCATTAAATAATAATAAATTTATTTTTTTTAATTTGCCTTAAAATTTAAAAGCTGTCCTATTTTTTTCCGAGCAAACCAAGTATTTTGTTTCTGCAGTATCTACACAAAAAATTTGAAAATCACGGTTCTAAAATAGCTGGAATCGGTTTTTACGCAAAAATGGGCCTATAATTAACATAATCCAATTTAAAAAACAATTATGATATTATGCTAACAGTTGAACTTATAGAAGACAACTGTGGCCGACTGGAAGTTGTTTCGAACAACTGCGGGTGTTTAAAATCAACTATTTTCGAAATTAACAGAAAGAGTAAAGTTTATCCATTTTAGTGGTGTTCTCGAAGCAGTCACCCGTCTGAGTACAAACCGCGACTGGATAATTATTAATGAAATTACATTTTTGAATAAGAATTTCAGTTATCAGTCACGTGGATGATGTGGAAAATCTGTCTCCATACCTGAACGGCGACAATGATGGTTCCTAATTAATAGTGCAAATTTCGAACTAAACTTGCAGCAAATTATCGCAAAAAGTTCATATTGTATATAACCATATTGTAATAGGAATCCTGATGCCCGCGGTGACAGTGCATTGCTATGGAGATGCTGATTGTTTTCATTCTTCATTGTCTTACAACTCGCTGGGCATTACAATGCCCGTCTCGTTTATTGTACAACTGGACGATAGAAATATCGGCAAGCCGAGGGCACATATCACCTTCCAAAAGCCTCAGTTCCGTGAACTTTGTTTACTATTGTATCCTTACTTTACTCCGCACAACAAACAACTTTTCATTGTTTGGGTATAAAATGTAACAAAATGAAGTTAACATTTCAAAGTTTGTAACCCAATAATTTTGATGGGCATTTCAACAGCAAAAATTAAGCTAACGAAAGAAGGTGGTAATTAAAAATACAACCGAAACTATTAGGTTAATTATTTTTCAGGATGGACAACATTAAAAGAGGATTTAGTTTTGTTCTTGGGGAAAATTTGTCGGTCGTGAAAGAGAAAAGTAATATTGCCCCAACCAGCTTACGTTTAAAAACACTTTTGAAAATTTGTATCCATTCGCGAATTCGTCCGCCAAATCGCACAAAAGGTTTGCGTACAAAAGATTATTAAGTTTGACGAGTATTTAGTGCATACCAACGTCGTGACGTGCGGAACTTCAAAGAGGGTTTTGTGGAGATAAACTCAACTTAATTGGAAACGAACCGCTTGGCGAAAATATTTAAATCCACTCATAAGCAGCTTAACATTACCTCGGTGAAATTGCGATTCAGAATCAAGTGTCTTCATTGTATAATATCTTAGTAAAGACAATTTCAATTTGAATGCCGCTGTTCAAACACCTGCATCCTCTCCCTCGACAGTTTGGAACTTATTAGTTTTATTCCCTTCACTTTAACTTTATTACGTCTTGCTACTGATACCTTTTGTTGGTAATGAATAATGGTTTCTTGTTGAGTAAGAGTGGATTACATCGACACAGAAACTCTCCAACATAAACAATTTTCATTATTAAACAGCAGTTAAGTTCAACTTGAAGTTCAATAAGCGATATCTTGGGTATTACTTCAATTATTGATGTAGGTAATTTCGTCTCAAAAATGACTATTTCAATTTTGTATCTCCAGAAATTATAAAGCTTGTGCAAATAAGAGAAATACAACCCTTTTCCGGTTAGTTAATAAATAAATCTTACGGTAGGGTGAGATGTTCCCCAAGACATTTGAATCTTGGAGTATTGTCTAATAATTATGAAGCTTGATTTATACTCGAATCAACCCCTTCTCTTATTCTGACTAACAAGGATGATTAAATTATATTTCAAGCAATCTGCAAATGGCTTAAACCCATCTTACATTGTCTTGGCCATCGACCGGGCACAAATACACCATTAATAAGAAATTATTTTATTAATCCAGTTGCATTGTTTAAATATTCACTTGCTCCAATAAATCTGTCTCCGTCGTCACGTTTTCCGAAAGAATAACGAACCAGACACATTTTTAACGTATCGATCGAAAATACTTTTCATAATTTTCCCCCAAGGATTTTCCACGGAAATTTTCAAAATATTATTACCAACACTAATTGAGAGATTTAGTGCTAGACAACAATTATTATTATGCTATTACTTCCCAATTGAAATTATATGTTTACCGGATGACAAAATCTCATTTTAAGCAGACATTTACAAATGATGTCCAATTACAAAATCGTCGTCTTAGTTATAATTAGAAATGTTTATTCATTATATTGTGTAGAATGTAGAAACCACAAATCTAATCATTATAATCTTAGAAACCCTAACACAATTACCACTCAAGTAATGTCACAAAAATGTCTGCACTAGAGAATTTTCTGGCAATCAACTTTTTCAGCGAGAAAATTATACAAAAATAAAATTAACAATTAATAAGAAAAAAATTCACCAAAGTTGTATGAGTTAAAAGTTGGTGGATTAATTATTTGCAAACAAAAAGTTACTAATTTATATTCCGAGTTTCTCGGATTTTAAATGATAATTATTTTAAAACGCGAACAAAATAAAACAAGAAAGTTAGTACTTAGTAGCTCAATAACAAACCAAGGAAATAATCATGACTGGAAGGGAAATCCAACGAAAAATGAAAACTACAAAATTCGTTAATTATTTAATTTTTTTTTTTCAGATGACATCTACGAATGAAGAACTTCCACCGCCACCGAAACCTAGAGCGTCACCTTTCGATTACCGAAACACCGACTTGGTTTCGCGTCTATTGGCGGCGACACCTCCATATTTATACAACCTTCCTCTGGTACCACATAATTTTTTCTTCAGCGAAATGCTGAGATCCCTAGTGCAAGCAAAAACGGAGAACGCCAACAGAACCTCAACGGCTCCCATTCACCATCGAAGGTCACGAAAGAGATCTTGGGTACAATCGCAGCCAGATTACTACCAGCAAAAGGAACCCCCAAAAATAGAAAAGCCGGAAATGCCGCCACCTTCCAATTGGTTAGGAAAAACTGAAAAAAATAACGCTTATCCGAATCGTTTACCGGAGAGGCCGTTAGAACTCACCACAGACAAATATAATGTAAATATTAACACAAAAGTAAATTCATCCGAAATTCATCCAGATCCTCGACTAATGCAGCATCAAAATTTAGACTTTAATTCCGAAAAACAAGAACTAAAGCCTAGCCCTATTCACTTTCCGTTTCCTCCCGCTTCGCAGCAAACTCCCCCCTCGTCGGATTTAATTTTGCCGCCTCCTCCGCCAGTGTGGTATCCGCCGTTGTATCCGTCTCCATACGCCATAGATCCTTTACACTTTTTTATCGACTTACGCGTTTCCGGTCACATCTACGATAGGAAAAATCAAAACGACAATTCAAATTCGCCGCATACTACTACTTCGGCAGCTTCCCCAAGTCCAGGTACCAGCACAATCACGCAAGAACCCATTACAAAATTATCCAATAATATCGAAAACCTTCAGGACACCTTCAGACTATCTAGACACGCATCCGCTTTTAGTGTACCCTCGTCGCGACTAAACAGAAACGCGCCTATAAATTTAACCAATTACTCTCAAATTAAAGCATGTAACGAATCAAAATTATCGTCGCAAACCAAGGATAGTACAGGACGAACAAAGTTCGATGTTAAATCTTTGGGGTTTGAAAGAAGCTGCAATAAAACTAGTTTAAACTACGTAGTCAATAACATACAAAGAATTTATAGAGAAATTAACCCGATCTCTTTTAAATCAGAACCAGATATTAAAAACGAAGAAAAAGAGGAGTTGAAAACGCCCGAAAAAGAAAGGGTGGAGGAAACGGAAGAAGAAAAAGAAAAGAAGGTTAAAGATTTGCGAGCGCTGATAGGTTTAGAATTGGTGGTAGATTATATGAACCATGCCAAACCTGAACAACGGAACGGAAACTCGGAAGAAAGTTCGACGGATTTTGAGTCCGTGGGCAGTCCAGCTGTTGATGTAGTAGCCATACAGGAAGAAACCGAAGGCTGCAAGATATAGTCAATATATTTTGTGTTGAAATACTAGTCAAGACTATACGTAAATTATTTAAAAATACCTTGGAGCTTTGGCGATATAGTCAAGAAGGCAATATTATATTTATTAATTATTTAGTATTTATTTATTAAATAAACATTTGTTGAATTTTTAATATTTGATAGACAGGTTTGATGGTACTGAAAATGTAAACAAAAATAACCGGAATGCAACAGTGCAACGTTACTCGTTTTGCCGTGATTTGGGAAACAAATGAACCCTAATAAAAATAAAGGAAAATTAAACAAATGAACTAAATTAAAATGGCGCGTCAGTTGCGCATCAGATATTACGTAACTACCATCTTATCAGATCTTTTTTTGTCATTTTCTCGTTGTAGTATTTATACAGGATACTATATTTTTAAAAAAAATTTTAAATTGATATACCTACCCAAGAAAAATATAAAATAATCGTTTACATTTTCAGTAGCTTTGAATTATGGTTAATAATAATTGTATCAATTTTAAAGTTCTTTTAATTACATTAAAAAAATGAAAAATGATAATTTTTGTTTTGATAGGAAATATGTTAAGTTTTTCATACGTAGTTCGTTCGGAAAGTTTAATTAAAAAATAATTTTCTGTAATGAACATAATTAAGTTTGTTATAATAATTAAAAGACATCCCTTAAAAGCAATCAGGACATCGTTAGTAAAAGTGTCGTTCATTCAGGATAATATTGCATGATTTTGTCTTTGACATATTAACGGATCTACTGCAAAGTTTTTATGCGCAAATTTAGAAAATATTCACACTACTACTTGTAAAATCTTTATCTATAACAGTGGAAGGAGTGTCAAAAACCAATAAGTCTCGTCAGTGCAAAGTAAGTAAAAAATTTCGCTTAATCAAATATGGGGAAATGATAATGAACATTTTTGTACGTCTCCTGTGCGGTAATAATTTAAATTTTTGTAAGGTATAAATAAGTGATATTTTAATATCCTGAAAATCCCTAAGGAAAGTGCCAAGAGACTGTCGACTGTGATACTTCTTGCGTTTATCAGGGTATAATGTGTCGTCATTTGCCACGCGGCTATGTAAATGACTCGATTTCCCTTCCGCAGAATAAATTATCTTTGGGAAGAAAATTTTCAATTTCTTAACGGAATATTTTTTTTACAAATTTCAGCCGTTACATGCATTTTATGTTTTAATAATTAATGTGGATAACTCATCCGCTGGAGTTTTTTTAATAATTTCCACCGTGTAGGAAATTATTTTTACAAGACATCAAATCCATCAAACACAAAAGAATTTATAACTAAATTACGATAAATCCGATTATGTGGCAGATCGTATACATAGATTGCAACATAACAGATAATGTAGCTTTCGAGTTTATGGAACTAGGAGTTGAGTCGTAATCCCGATGATTGATACAAGTGCACACGCATGTATGAATTCACCAACATGATACATCTGTAACCTGTTACTTCCACAAGAACACCTCGATGAAGTCTTATTCTCTGCCAGACTCGCAATCAAATTTATAAATTCGATATTGTACAATTTACATTTTTACACAACGGCTAACAATATCTCCAAACAAGACAACTTGAAATAATTTGATTGCAATAATTGATGGTAACTTCCATCATACTCTCCGTCCAAGCTAAACCGGCCAAATATATACCCAAAGCGTCGCGAGAGATTTTCAAGTAAAACATAACAGTGGTAGTGAAAAATAATAATTCATATAATAAAAAAATATGTATTTATTACGAAAAGTATTCTCGGCGGAAGTCGGCGAATTTATGAAAGCTTCAATAAATCAGTTATGAGGTTGGGGAAATGGTTGTCATTATTATGTTGCCGTCTTCACGGTAGCAAAAATATGTTTTTGTTAAATTTATTTATGAGCTAATATTTAAAGCAAACAAGAAGCGTCAAGAGGAACTTCTCAAAATGATTAACTTTCAGCAATAAAAGTAAGATTTATGCACAACTCCTCGGGAAAAAAAGTTTCAATCAAACTTTCTTAAATGTTGACGCTTCGCCTTGATAAAACTTATAATTGACCAAATAAGAAAGTAACATTTCTGCATTATGGAAAAAGTATCAAAGTAAAATTTAATTGTGGTTATCGTTTAATTTGGAAAAATTAAAACTTTATGCGAATTTGGATAATTGATTACTGATGCATCGACGCTGGCTGTGCGCTGGCGGATAAGTACAAAAAATTTATTTAATTTAAATGAAATAGCATTGTTAAAAATGGGTTGTAATTTAATTTAGTCGTAGTAAAATTATTGTCATTTTAGAGTATCCACTTTACTCGTTTTTGTAGGAATTTAATCGCATTAAAATTAAGCTCTTGGCAATGGTAAAAGCGTATGCAAATGTGTGGTTAGCATAGGTTACGGGGGCTCAATGCATGTGGGGCCAACGGGGCATGTAGCATCCACCCTATTCAACATAGTATGATGTAAAATGTGTAAATATTCACACATCATACTCGAAATGCATGAATATTCATAACGTGCTGGCCCGCTATGTTTTATTCGCAAATATTAGCAAGAATTTGCAACAAAGCTCTCGAAAAATTGTCTTTGTTATGGCTTTTCTGTAACACAAGTACAATTCAACTAAGTTGTTTATTTTAATATTTATTCTAAAAATTTTAAAAGTTGTAACGAATTAATATTCACTTTAATCTTTTAAATAAATTCGTGATTTCAAAGAGGGAAATTATTGCAATTTTCCAACGTCGTCAGACAACACAAAACCATTTCAAGATATTTTTTCATTTGATTAAATAAAGTCCAAAACTGAAATTACTCAAAAATTTCAAAATGATCATAATTTAAAAAAATTAATCATGGGACATTATGTATTCCATGGAAATGCAAATATAGGCCATACAAAGTTGGATTTTCAGTTTAAAATTCAGAATAAGAATTTTGACTGCCAAAAGTGTAGTTTTTGATTAAAATCAACGAAAATTTTAAAATCGCTGTAGCTGCCGTATTAACGTAGGTAGTCTAATTTTAAGGACATTTTTGGAAAGAAAATGTAATACTCATTTTCTTAAACGGGAAAAGCGCAATATACGAAATTTCCATAGTTTTCAAATTAATATCTACTATAAAAGAATCATTTTATATTTAGTTTTTCGTCGAAAAATCAATATAGTTCCTTCAATATATGATTTTTTTAAAAATAATTTTATCGAAGAACATAATATAAAATTCTATATTTATTATTAATAAAATTAAAATATATTAAAAAAATAATGTAAAAATTAGGAGTATCTACATTTATAAAAAATAAATATAGTGGAGAATAAAAGATCAAAAATCACCTAAAATTATTTTCTGGTATTTTATCCATCAGATTCACACTCGGCAGAAAATATGTTTCTGCATAATTCATCTTCTGCATTACATATTTCCATGCAAGGCAACCCCATTCTGCTGCACTTACACTGTGATCGGCATTTACTTTTTACACATGAACATTTAATGATTTCTAAGATGAAATTTAGGGCACATTGCTTCATTATTGGTATAAAATTTCCTTCATCAATTTTTTGTCAAGTATCAATTTCAGTAGGATTCAGTTTTTTAACTGTGTTTGAAATCTAGCTCTATTATTACTTATCTTTCGAACTATTTTTTTTTAAATAAATACCAGAGCAAATTGGACAGTGTAGCAATTTTCGTATCTACACCTAAATACAACTGGCTTTAATAGTATTTATTCACAATCAGTTAGTAATCGACCCATTACTAAATGGTAATGAGTCGGGAAATAGTATATTACTCCTAGGTATTTACTTTCAGTTTTTAACGGACAGAAAGTTTTTTGTTTTGGAGTGGTTCGATTACCGAACCTATAGTCTTAAAAAAAATTTAATGAAAATTTAGTAGGTAGTTAAATTACAAATATAAACATTAAATTTTATGGATCATTCAAAATTTCAGGTAAAAAAAACAAAAAACCTAATGCAGTTATTCGATTGGCTGTTTCTATAAGTTTAGCCCCTCCTATGGCATATCTTTTGTTATACAAGTTTTTTGCATAATCTGACAATTTGCACGTTAGTAACGAAGCTGTTATGTCCTAAATCTCATTAATCTATTTATTTATAAACAAGTTACAATGAAAATACAAAAACCACATAATTGTTTTTGTTTGAAAAACAAAACGACAGGAACGACAGGTATAAGAAAATAACAAGAGTCGGGAAGTATTGGTCTCTGAACCAAGTGTTTTGGAAAAAGCATCCCTGAAAGCCGTCAGAACTCGAAAAACACGAATCTTTAAGCCCATGCGCTCATAAGAAACATCCTTGAAGTCATCCGAATTTGAAAAGTACTGGTTTAGAATGGTAGAATGCCTACGAGAAGCCATCACTCCTTTTAAAAAAAATTTTAATCAAATAAAAACGAATTTAATAAAATTGCAAGAGAAAATAAAATTCAGTATTATAATATTATCTACCTTCGGATTGTATGGCCACGGGGTGACTTGATCTCGATTTTGACTAGCCACGTAAAAATTGGTAGGTATAATTTCTGTATTTTTTTTTCTACCCGATGGCGATGCTTAAAAGAACGAATATTTATTTGCATATTTTTTATTTTCTAAAACGGTAATCTCCTGAAATAGTAAGCGCTATCTTTTAAATTGCAAGGTTTAAATTGAAAACCTCTATAAAGCCAAAAAATAATACCTTGAAGAAGGATTTTACATTTTTACAACAGATAAAAATAGGGGTTAAATTTCCAAAAAATTCCGGAGATTTCCAGGGAATTTCAAAGAATTCCAGTGATTTCCAAGAAATTCCATTGGTTTTCAAGGAATTTCCAAAGAATTCCAATGATTTCTAACCATGTGTACACAACTTTTTTAGGATATTTACCCCTTGGATGAAAATTATCATGTTATTTATGAAGAATTGTCTGTAATATATATATTTCAAGAAATAAAATAAATAATATTAATACATTAATAATATAATTATTGTATTATACCTAGATTGGATGCCAACAAAAAGGAATTTATTGTTTTTATTTTTTAAATTATCAGCCATGTGCATAAAGGTTGTTTCGTTCTCTTCCTGCGAAAGATTGGAGCATAGATAAAAATCCCAAAACGAATTTATAAGTAGCAAATAAATGCGTTTAACGTCGATCTTCTACGATTTTGAAACAGCAAAATTTAAGCTTCCTTGTGAGGTGAGGAGATAAATAAAATCGACCCAACGGTTACTTCACAATTTAATTTTGAAAATCGACTTTCTGATGTAAATTTTACAAGTTTAAGTTCATGTTAGCCTAAAAAAACATGCATTTGAAGGTACGTGTACATTACATGGGTCTAGCAATCCGAATTTAAGTGGGGAGAGAGCGTGTTCATTCTACTGCATGCGGTTGCAGCGGAAACATCGTTAGAGTTCTTGCATTATCGTGTGCATTGTAATAATTCACACAGAGTTGAAAAAATCGCCCGAAGGGCGTGCGGAGAGTAGCTTTTCACTGCCCCTCACATTGGCAAATCTCGGATCCAAGCATTCAAAATTTGTCATTTTCGAGTTCTGTTGCGTACCAGTGGATTTCTTTAAGAGTTTAGCGCTTGTCAAACATAGTGAAGGGCGTAGTTTTGAAAAGTGCAACAACGGCAAATCTCGGTTCCATCACCTTTGAAATTGTAATTTTCTAAAAACTACTGGATATTCAGCAAATTTTTATTATTCCCGAATATATGTACCTATGGATTCGGTTAATTATGGCAGAATTTATCATGAAAACTATAAGATCCCAGCTTTCAAGTTCTGTTATTTTCGAGTTCGGTCCGACTTCAGGCATTTTTTAGCGAGTTTAGTGCCTGTGAAAACGACTCGGAGCGCCCGAGCGAGAATCGGGGCCCTCTAAAATTCACCATTTATGAGTAAATCGAAAAAAACTTGACGGTTGTTTTGTTAAGTAAAACTCGCAGGCTTCTCCTCCAACCTGCCGTGTGTCGCCTATCAGTAGGTGACAATTTTGTAAATTCAATTTAAAGAAAATATTTATGAAAATTTTGGAAAAACTACCGGGTTTTCCGCAGATTTTATATTTTTTATGTATACTATAGTCTATTTACTACCCCTTTTTCAAAAAAAATTGTCGAAATCTGAGACCGTAGATTACTACCGGACCCCGTTTTACAAAGTGTTTTGCTTGGGGTGCTAGGGCGGTACTATGAACAGGGGCTCGAGCCCCCCCCCCTAGCTCCCACGTGGGCACGCCACTGACTATATAGACCATTAACTACCACCCAGTGCAAAACTTTCGGCGAAATTCGAAAACGTAGAACATCTACGGTCACCGATGTGGTGACGGTAAAAGACTCCAAATATTTACAGTAAGTATCTGTTAAAGTTTAAGTAATAAATTAATACTAAGTTGGAAATAGTGACTATCATAAATTGTAAGAGTGGATCACTGCAATTTATTATGCATTGATGGAACTACATGAAATACAATCATGGTCTAACCTTTTTTTCGATAGGTTAGTCAAAATCACCTTAGTAATCAAATTGGTCCCGTTTTACGGTATTTAAAGATTAAAATAAAATTGTTTAAATAATATCCTTTTTCCTTCCTTTTGGGTTTTGAAGATAAAAAGACACTTTTGTCTCCGCCTTAAAAATAAGCAAAATTTTGAAAATATGTAAGTATTTAATAAATAATAACAATATTGGTTTAAAATAGTAGTTTGCATGGGAGCATTCCCCTTCTTTACTTTACGACAAAGTTTTTATTTTGACCATGTTTTCTCAAATGGCAATGACAAACCATCGAGGTATCTGCCACGAGAACCCTTCTAAAAATAACATTTTACGAATTTATTTTCCTATTTAACCAAATTTTTCTAGGAAAACCACAAACTCGCGGCCGACAGGCATTACTTCCTCGGATTGACTCTGTTATCAAAAATTTCCCCCCAAAACTTCAACGTTGCGAATTTTTAAACAAAATTTAATTCATTATCAAACTAAAGTCAATTTTCATACGATTGTGAAACCGTATTTTCAAATAGGTATAGATGAAATTTTGTACATATGAGTATTCCGCAAGTTCTTAATAGTATACTAGAAAAATCCAAAAACATCAAAATTCTGATTACAAAGCTTGTGTGCAGAACAAACTTCAACAAGCAATTAGTACATTAATAAATTAAATTAAGCTTTCATTCCAATATGATATAACTAATTTGCTTCTCTCCAAAGTCTTCACTATCCATTTTCCAAAGTGAATTAATGCTCTTCTCCCTTCGTTACTTTATAATTAAAATCCATAGTGTTTTTCCACTCTGAAACTCAATCCGTAATTGCACCAATCCACTTTCATTGCACCAGGTTGGATTCTTATTGTAAGTGAAAGGAAAGTGTTCCATAATGGTGTGGTCTATTAGTTTCTTTTAAGTATTTCAGAATAACTTAATCCACAACTTAAAATAAGTTTACTTGTGAATAAACATAGTAAATGCTAAATTAACATTAGTATAGGTACGTTTCAATATTTATTGGCAAGTTCTTGCTACAAAACATATTATATAAGAAATTTCAAATGCTATAAATTGTTTGTCGTTAACACAACGTAAAGATCTATTTTATAAGAGGGTTTATAACAAAGTCCTCTGATCTCATTTATTGCAATAGTAAATAATATCAACCAAACTAATTTATATTTATGAACAAATAACACTAAAATAATACTGAAAATTTTATTGAATTGCAATACATCATAAGTGAAATAACTTAAAGTAAACAATTTTGAAGAACATACAAAATTTAATTCAGTCACAAATGTCAGATCATTCCGAGTCACATGGTTTATAATGTAAATGTTTATACGTTAAACCTTAAACAAATTGCAAATTTACTGCACATAAAATATATTTGTAAATTTCAATAATAACAAACAGAGAAATAAACTTGACATGAGAAGGTAGTTATATCTATATAATTTGAAATTTGTTCAAACTGAAAGATACTATAAATTGAAGTATTTCATATTCAGTTATTTCTTATTCTGAAACAAGGAGCAAATTTAAATAACAGGAACATTATATACGTAAAAAAGTATAAGAAAAAAAAAAAGATATTGCAAATTATTGATTTTTTGCAATATTCAAACAAAAAACAACTAAAATTATAAAATAAAGAGCAAAAAAATTCAAAATTAAATATCTACCCAAATGTTAAACGTCACATTAAGCACCTTTGTGATTGCGCTTCTGTAAAAACAGAAAAATAATAAAAACAAACGAAAAAATAAAACAAAACAAAATCGTACCTTGTCCTTATACTTGGTGTTTTGAGATTCATAAGCTGCTAATTTTGAACGCAACTGTTCGTTCTCCACATGCAGCCTCGAGAGTTCTGCCATTAAGTCATTTTTTTCAACAGAAATTTGTTCAATTTCTATTAGAGCACCCGCTCTGTCTTTCACTATAAAATCAAAATGTCAATTAACAAATATACTGGAAAATTGGGAAAAACTTACTTTCGCCATTGCTAAGAAGATTATATAAAGTTTTATTTCTTTGCTTAACATTTAAAATTTCACTTTTGCATTTCTGAAGTTCTTCTTCAAGATGAATTACACGTGACTTTTCTTGCAGCAACTTTTCCTGAAACTGAGCTTGACATACAATTTCATCTATATTAGCTTCGCGCTTTTTACGTTTCTCCTTAACTTCTTCTTTATTCAATTCTTTTTTAGTTTCTAATTCAACTTTTTCAAAAAAGTTTTCTTCCGGTATTGCATTTTCTTGTTTCAAAGGCTCATCACCTGCAAAAGCACCACTTAGCACAAACATGATTTAACAACAACATATAACAAACCTGCAGGCTTGTCAGCATTCAAAAACTGGTCCAACCTCATACTTTTATTCTTTTTCTTTTTATTCTGACCAGACGCTTTTTCTTTATCGGCTTCCCCTTCGGTCTTCCCATATAAATCTTTTTTGTTTTCGAAATCCAACTTGGACTGCAAGATTGCAGTCTCTAAATCGTCTTCAAAGTTTCCGTTCACTAATTCGTCGTCTTTCTGCTTCCATTCTTCCCACTGCCGCGTGTTAACTTTCTTCTTATCTTTTTTTGCACCCTAAATTTAATCACATGAAATCAAGTTTACCAAATTAAAGCTGACCAATTACCTGTTTAACGTTTGTCGGCTTTTTGGTACCATTTACTTTAACGGACTTTACGTCCTTGTCGGATTTTTTCTGTTCGGCTTTTTTGTCGCCTTTCTTTTTAATTTCTTTCGATTTACCTTGCGCACGCGAAATGTCATCGCCCTCGATTTTCAAACATGCAAAACGGGAGGGTACGGCGATATCCATAGTAAATTTCTAGTCGTAAAGTCACAAAAATTGTAGAAAAACGCTCTTCAAATTTTTTGATAAATTGACACTAACACCCACAGCTGTCAAATGGTATTAAGTGAAGTGCGCAGCTAATGTGGAAGAGCAACGAACTCGCGATCGATGCGAACTTCACACATCACGATTGCTGCCTTGAACACTTGATTTGTTTTTCTAAATATTAACATTTCCAGTTTTATGTCAGTTGTTATCGTTTTGTGAGCTGTATTCTCGTATTTATTTTAAATAATTAATTACTGCATGTGAGTATTTGCTTAGTACTTCAAATAATTTGTATAATATTAAAGTCAAGTTGAACAAAAATTGCATTGGCGTAACAACGCGGCAATACAGCTAAGGGCGGGTGTTTCCTGCTTTTCATCGGCCGCTGTAATTATTTGGCGATTAATTGTTAATATTTAACAAAAAAAAGGGAAAGAAATATTGACAATAACTAAGCTTTGTTCCATTTATCGTTAATAGTAGTTTACGCAATGAGATCGTTAAGGAACCCATTACTGAACGAGTAGACATATTCAACACGAACTATTACTATTTTTTTTCCCCACGATTTGCTAACAATTAATTTGGGAATTCTGGGTACTATAGATCAGGGGTGACCAACTTTTGGGTTCAGCTTATTTTAATTTTTTAGTAAAATTAATTTTATAATTTATTATTTTTATCTAAAGAAAACCTGTTATATTATAAAGATTATAATATAACCTGTATGTTATGTGTAATTCACCTTTGGCTTCGGCGAGCATGACGTATTCTCCGTTTTTTTAAAAAGAATTTATTGCAAGTTAATTTTTAAATTAACTACTTGCCAATAAAAAAATGATAAATTAAATTTCATTTTATTAAAAACATAGTATCTGTTTTTTCTAACGGTTACCTCATTGGTTTTTCGAAGCCGAAATACTCTGAACATAGCAATACTCTACCGGTCGGGTATGTTTAAAATTTACACAATTACGTGCATTTCTGCATTAAAACAATATGACGCGACCGGTCTGCTGCTAATAAGGCAGCAATTATCAACCTGTCTATTATCAATTGTTTCACTTTAGTGCCGGCGACGGACAACATTATCTACACTACTCTCTCGGTATCAATTATACATCCTACTATTTTTCAGAAGAAATTTTAAATCTTCGATTAGTTCTCCTTATGGAGGCCAAAACAAAAAATCTTAAAGAAATTTGTCTTGACGTAAATTTTGTTTAAATAATATTAGAATATGTTTTCATTCTTAAGCATGGATAATCGGTTAGATATCATTTTATTTGGAGCAACAGGATTTACTGGAAATTATTGTATTGGAGAAATTGATCGTCTTACGAAAACAACTTATGGAAAATCTCTAACGTGGGGTGTAGCTGGACGGTCAGAAGTTAAACTAAAAGATTCTCTTAAGGAATATCAAAAATATACCAGTATGTACCTACCTACTTATTATTTACTTAACGAAAATACACTGTAAAAATGTTAAATTTTGTATGTTAAAAATGTTAAGATAAAATGCGGTATGGGGGGGGGGGCAGATTGGAGTTTTAGGTGTCCAAAAACATACGAAACAAAATATTATGTTGATTTATTATTGTTTTTGGCTACATAAAATTTACATCTGTTCCACTATGCGCCGTAGATGATTTTTTTAAATTCAATTGAGTTCTACAGAAGCATTTGTTTTTCTGCGACGCTGATGTGATACTTTCTGCTTATTTAAATTATTACCACCTTTTGTTAGGTACAGATTTAACTAATATTCCAATTATAATCGCCGATATAAATAATGCGGAATCATTAATAAAGATGACGTCTTCGGCCAAAGTCATTATTAATTGTTGCGGACCATACTGCTTTTATGGCGAAGCTGTGGTAAAAGCATGCATCGAAACCAGCACCCATCAAGTTGATATATGCGGAGAAACCCAATATATGGAAATGATTAACTTAAAATATAGCAAATTAGCGGAAGACAAAGGTGTTTACATCGTGCAGTCATGCGGATACGACTGTATTCCATCAGACTTGGGAGTTATTCATCTTCAGAAGAAGTTCAATGGTACTAAATATGCCAAAAATTTGATGGGTTTTAATTTTAAAAGTTTATAGGTACCCTAAATTCTGTCGAAACTTACTTAGAAGTCGATGGTAACGCTTCGTCTCCAGGTTCGCTTATTAATTACGCTACATGGAAATCCTTAGTGCACGGAATATCTACTATTGATGAACTCAATAAAATACGTCGGGAGGCAAATTTAAAACCTTTGCCAAAAATGGAACCTGTACTAAAGCAAAGGTATAATGTGATGAATTTTAGGTATAGAGATATTCAAGCTCATTTTTGCGTTTAGACCAATGGTACATTCAAACCAAACACTTGGTGTTTGGGGATTACCATTTTTGGGTGCCGATCGTGCGATAATATTACGTACTCAGAGATATTTGCACGAGCAGGAGAACCAACGGCCGATTCAAGTTCAAACATATCAAGCAGTACCAACATTATTGGGCATAATCAAATTTATAGCCTATGGAGCAGTGTTTAAGTTTTTAGTTAAATACAACTTGGGTCAGCAATTGTTGCTGAAGGTGAATAAGTGTAGGTAAAATTTGCTGCTTTTCATAGAATTAACGTTTATTTATAGTACCCTCATATATTTTCTGCTGGAATCATTTCTACAGAGCAACCATCCCGTGAAAAACTCGAAAATTGCAAATCAATACTCGCTCTCTGTGGAGAAGGTTGGGAAACTAATAGTAGCCACCATGAGAACCCAGATAAAAAAATTACTGCCAAATTGACGCTTTTTAATCCAGCGTATGGATTAACTTCTACTATGGTTGTTTTGTCTGCTATAACAATTCTTACTGAAGCTGACAAGTTACCCAAAAAGTGAGTAGAGTTTATGTTTTCAAATTGTAGCCTAGGAGTCTGCAACTCCCAATCTAACCAGATCCACAGGTTTTGGTATTGGAAACGGCCAAAACTATAGTCTCACATTACGATTTTTGGCCCATTTTTAGCAAAATTGTTTTGATAGCGTATTAATACAAGTCATTTGTTTTTATTGCAGGGGAGGGGTTTACACTCCAGGAGCAGCTTTTGGAAACACGTCCTTATTTGAAGTGCTTCAAGAAAATGGTTTGCAAGTTGAAATTCAGTCTAATTTATAAAACAACAGTTTGGTATGATGATATTGTGTTTATATAAAATTATTTCTATGACAGTTTTGTAATGTTGAAATTATTTGATAAATTTTATATTATAATATTTATATACTATGATTTATTATTTTCGGAAAGGCTTTTACTGATATACATAATTATGTAGTAATGAAGAAATATTTTTAAAGAAAGAAGGTCTTATCGCTTACTAATTTTAACAATAAACAACAACAATAAACCAATTTTAATAATTACATTAAATTTTTTTCCAATTATATCTAATTCCGCAAGAAAAGGTCTTTTTTGGCATCAAAATCAATAAGTGGCAATTGCTTGATGGATTGATAAATATATCTACTCGTTCAGTAATCTGCCCTTTTCATCACTTATGGTGACATGGCTATGCCTTAGGGGGGGGGGGGTACAAAATTTTAATAGATTTATTAATCTGATTAATAGAATCGGATTTTAGAGAAATAAAAGGAATTTTTTATTTGTCACCATCGGATGTGGTAGTTTTGGCAACAGGCCCATCCGACTCCGCGACGCGGCGTAGAACTGTTAACTCGATATGATATTAATTTGTAAGTTTCCACTGACGTTTTCCTCTTTATTTCATCTGATTTAATTTATATATGTAAATAAAATAATCTTTTTTTGAAAACCAAGTAATTATTATTATTTAATTAAGATAAAAAATGGGATATTAACAATATATTATCAAATAATAATTTAATCAAAACTATAAATATTTATTTCGGTACCGCTATACCTATCTATATAATATGTACTATGGTATAGCAATTATCTCTGTCTAAGTCTGATAATGAACATACCGGCATCCTTTTTAACCACCACATCAAATTTAATTTTAAATAAACAGATAAAAATTCTAACTACCATAAGTCAAGTTTTACCGATAAGCAACTTAGCTAACACTTTAAAATTATATACTGAACATATGATTACGAGCAACAGGTATGTGATTTCCATTCAAATTTATGCAGTTGCATTCCATTTTTGGGTTTGTATTTTAAACTTTGTATTTTGACCTTCATAAGTCACAATCATGTATATAATCGTAAAATTGAATCAACGTAGCTACATAAATTAATGTGCCTTTGAATTAAGTATCAGTCAAATAAACGGCTCGAACGATCGAATCACCAATTACCATTCTTTAATTTTTTTAATTAGTGCAGTGTTAACTGATTGTGTTATAGTATGGCGGAACGTTTGGATATTGTGATTTTTGGGGCATCCGGCTACACGGGAAAATTTTGCATCGAAGCGGTTCATAAACTCTCGAAGAGTAAAGGTAAATCTCTTACATGGGGAGTAGCTGGAAGGTCGGAAACAAAACTGAAGGATTCCCTAGCCGAAATTCAAAAAAAAATTGGTATGATGTTCAAATTTACATCAACAGTGCTCGCTCTAATTTACAAATTTGCAGGTGAAGATTTGAGTTCGATTCCCATAATAATTGCTGACGTACAAAACTATGATACCTTATCGAAAATGGCTTCTGGGGCTCGAATTATAATTAATACTACTGGACCTTACAGGTTTTATGGCGAACCTGTCATTAAGGCTTGTATTGAAAATGGAACCCACCAAGTGGATGTTAGTGGAGAACCACAATATATGGAAAGCATACAATTAAAGTATCACACTGCAGCACAAGAAAAGGGCATTTATATAGTTAGCGCATGCGGATTTGATAGTATTCCTGCAGATCTTGGAGTGGTGTATTTGCAAAAACAATTTGAAGGTAAAAACTGGTCTCAGGATTCCATCAAATTATTCTTTTGCTTTTAGGAACATTAAATTCTATAGAAACATACTTGCAATCCGCAGAAGAGCCTCCGAAAACTCCTGGACCTAGTGGAAACTTTGCCACTTGGGAATCCGCTGTTCATGGAATTGCTAACTCAAAAGAATTGTTGACGTTGCGCAAAAAACTTTATCCAACACGTTTACCAACTTTTACACCAAAATTAATACCAAAGTATGTAGCTAACTAATTTTATGAGAAAAGGTGTACGTAATTTGTGTTTTTAGACCATCAATTCATAAAAGTAAGGTTATCAATTCATGGTGTGTTCCTTTTATCGGATCGGATCGATCTGTAGTTTTACGTTCCCAACGTTATTTATACGAAGCCAAGAAAGTACGGCCCGTACAAGTACAAACATATATGGGTCTTGAATCAATCATCTATTTGATGTTAATAATCGTATTTGGAGCCGTATTCCAATTTCTCGCAAAATACGAATTTGGAAGATCTCTTCTGCTGAAGGTTTATTAAGCGCAACGATGTTAATATATAACATTATTTTTGTATTGTTATTTAGTATCCTGCCCTATTTTCGGCTGGAATGTTTTCAAAGGAGAGTCCTTCATTGGAAAAAGTAGAACGAACCAAATTTTCTATCATTTTCCGAGGCTTAGGCTGGTCGGAAAAATTATCCGACGTTAATGATGAATATACAACCAAGCCAGATAAACTTATTGTTGGACGTGTGAGTGGTCAAAATCCAGGTTATGGTTTAACTGGCACTGCTGTTACGTTAGCTGCACTTGCCATATTAACAGAGACTGATAAACTTCCAGCAAAGTATAAACTAAGGTAAAGAATTTTTGAAAGTTAATATAATTTAAATTTTTTAGGGGTGGCGTTTATCCACCAGGAGCAGCGTTTGCAGATACTTCCCTTATTGATCAATTGCAAGAAAATGGATTAAATTTCGAAATTACTTCGGTGACTGATGTATAAACTTTGAAAAATGAAAACTTCATCTTAGCTTGGGAAAAACAGAATAAACAATATTAAAATATTTTATTCTCGCATTCTGTTGGTTGTATCGCCTATTTTTATATGTCTCAGAATTTTGCTTTTTCTGTGGTTTGTTTTAAAAGAAACAATAATATATAATTAATTTTAAAACAAATAGTCTGGAAGTATTATATAACTTTTATAAGACTGTCAAATATTTTTTAGATATTCTACTTTTATAATATGTATGCTTACGTCTATGCTCTTCTTGTATGTTATCTCAATAAAGAAATATGTGTAGGTGCGTCAGCTTAAGTTCTTCTTTGCTTTATTGAAACCTAAAATATCACTATTTTACAGAAAATTTTTATAACTAACAAACAACGGAAGGTGAATCTCTTTGGTGCTTTTTGATCACAAAAATTTGAAATTGCAACTTTTTCTATCGTTTCTTGAAGAGTAGTTTTTTTTTCTAGTGAAGAATTTGGAAGAAATATAAAAATATTTACAGTTACGTGTTTGCTTTTATTGACTACCCACTAACACCTACTAACTTATAACTAAATTAAAATGACCGTACACCCGGACGTGGCGTTTATGTCGCGGCGTCCGGGTTGCAAGCGTGGCCCTGGCCTTAATCTCAGATTAATATCGGTTCAATATTAATAATCTGAACATTCTTTAAAAAAATATTTATTATATCAAAATTAAAATTATACATATTTAAATTATACATTATAAACAAACTAAAACTGCTTTTTGTAAATTAAAAAAATAATTGGGGGAGGCCAGTTTATGGTCAAAGCTTTCCCGGCCGGAAAGTTTTAACAATCTACAACTGTCGACCTGGCGGTCGATTCTTGAAAATTTGTGTTTTGGAAACATAAGATGGTTTGTGGTTTGAAACAATGAAAACCATGGAAATCAAGATAATATCATAATAGTATTTAGGTATACCTACATGATATCCATTACATTGTTTCAAACCACAAGCCATATAGGTTTTTAAAACACAAATTTACAGGAAGCCACCCTCTGACATTGTAATCGACGATGGAGGTAGTTATCCGGCCCAACGGTAGCACATTTTCTTCTATATCTCCAATTTTTAGTCTATGTTCTTAACTTTTCTCATAAGTTCTCGTGTTCAATCAAAAATATGCAAAACTGTTTGTTTCAGGTTTTGAAATACCTGGATCCGGCACTATATAGTATTACTCATTATTATCCAGTATATAAATAGGTTAGCTTAAGTTTAGGCTAAATGGGAAGTGGAAACCTTTTGATCGAACTGGAATAATCCAGAAAGATTGGCAGGCTCCTAAAAACTTAGTCAAAGCCGACGGACTAAAATGAGAAACCTGGAGAAGTCGGCCAAGGTGCGGATCCGGGTCATATCTGGATTTTCAGGAGGGATGGCATCATGAGGTGGTGTGATGTCGAAAAAGAATTTGTCAATATTTTAGAGTCAGTTTAAACCTAAAATTAAACAAAAGAAGTTTCGAATCCGTTCCAAATCTCTTGCATTATTTGTAATTTTTGCAATCGTAAAATATAAATGAAGTTAGTGAAAACTTGATTTATTAATTAAATATTATAATATTACAAAAAGGTGTATCCAGCTCCTACGTAGTAATTATACCAATTCAGATGCAAAACTATTTCATCGAGCAAGCATTTCCGTTAAAAAAAATAACAACCTGCAGACTATTTAGACATATTCAACAATATGTAATAGTATATTATACTCTAAGAGACTAAAGTGCCGTTTTTAATCTCGATATTGGGGAGAACCATACGGTGGATCAAATGTTTAAGTTATTTTTTATACTTTTAAATAAAAACTTCGTACTTAGATAGGATTTTTTAACTCACGTTATAAATTAAGTTATAAAGGTATTTAAGTTTTTATGGTATACGTAATTATGATTTACGGTACTATTTAACGGTACTCGATAGTGTGAACTATGTGAACAATAAACATCGACACTTTAGAGCCGTTATAAAACAATTTAAAATTTTTTAAAACATTCTTAATTAACCCGCAAGGGTCAACTTTTTTTTAAAAACAACAAAATCAAAAACAGGATTTGCAGAATTTATACAAGACATAGGAAAGTCGTTATGGCCCTAGAATTGCTAATTAGCTGTATTTAAAAAAAAATACAATAATTAACAGATAATTGAAAAGTTCAATAGTATAGCTTTTTTTTTCGAAACCGCGTTTTTCTCCAGTAAGTACTGGAGTTTGGCGAAGAACTCATAACTTGGGGGAAATAAACAGCAATTTAGGACAATTTAATGTTAAATGAGCGTCCTTAGGATATCCTTAAAGAGCTAAGAAGTAAACTAACCGCAATTTAAAAATTAACTGATTAATTTAAACAATAAAATTTGAATTATTTTTATTATTGCACCCAGATCCCAGAATAAGTTCACTTCTGTTGTACAACCGATAATTTAAATAACTTAAAGCATTTTACCCTCTTAATTAATTTTTTTTTATTATTTTTACCGCCAAACTAGAACCAACATTTATTCCTAAAATTATATTATATTTTTCCAATCACAAATTCGTAATTTTTTTTATGGAAAAAATATGCAGTCTAAGAAATAAACATTATTTTTAATATTACATAATATTGTACTGTACTATACAGCGACGGCGCCAGGGGGGGCAGGCGCCCACCCTATTGCTTGGAGTGCCCCACCAAGTGCCTACCCAAAATTTGTACGAAATTTAAAAAATATGTTAATAATATGTAGTGAACATATTTTTTACAATTTTTGCTTAATTTATACATTTTGTGTCCGACCCTAAATATATTGGTCCCAATTTGTGCCCACTCATTTAAAAAATGCTGGCGCCGCCGTTGGTTTGTTTCTCATCTCTTGAAAAAAATACTCTAGATGCTTATTTTGACATTAAAAAATTCAATATTAAACTTAAGACTGCGAAATGGGTCGACGTCGACGGCGAAAAGTCCCATCTCTCCAAAACAGGTCCTTTATATTCGTGGATATTTCAAAAAATTTCAATATTGCAAAGCATAGAATCCGTTTTATGCTATTAATAAAATAATATTGTGTTATAAAGTTTTAATTGATTATATGTTAGAAAAAATTGCAAATATATTATAAATTCATAACTTACGAAAATTTGAAATATAATTATATATTATAAAATATTATTATCCAAGGTTTATCTGACGAGAATCAAAAATTCGAAACACACTTCCTCGTCCAAAAGATGTCATAAACTATCAATTAATATTTATATTTCATATTTTTGTAAGTAATGAATTTAATTTAATATATTTGCAATTTTTTCTAACGTGTAATCAATTAAGACTTTATAAAATATTTTCACATGTTAATAACTTATTTAATCAATCTGATAAATAATAATATGTTTGGCCATAATTTGCCGTTACTACTCATTCATATGAGGGGGGGCCGATTTTTAATATGGAACCCAGGTTTTACATCTTTTAGACACGCTACTGTACACAGTTACTTTGGAACCAATGTACCGATTGTTTTAAACTTTTGTTGTCCTGAAGTAGACTTTTTAGTTCTAAAATGAACCGAAATCATAGTCTAAAGTTTTTTACTTTCCGAACTCCTTAAGTAAGGAAAGTATTGTAATCAGAAATTAAACAAAAAAATGCCCCCCCCATTTTTTCATCAAATTTTTATGTTTCGGGGTATTCTTAAACATTTTTACGTTTTTTTGAAAAAAAAAGTCTATGTCTGTGAACACGATAGCATTCAAACAAAAGAACGAAATCACTCTAAATTTTAAATTTAAGTTTTAATCTGTTGTCACACGAAGCCTACTGAAAATGAATAAAATCGTATGGGGGAACAGGGGGTTTACTGGAAGCGATAAGACATAATCCATCATAACTTCGAAACGCAATGAAATAGGTAAAAGTTTATTATGACAAAAAATTATCGCTATTACATTTCCTACAACTTTTGTCCTATAATTTTTTTTCAGAAATTAAAAATTAAAATTAAAAAAAATATATATTCTAAAATTTACAAGTAGTAAAATTTTATTTAAACTAGAAGAGGAAAATTCAATTGTTTTTCGCGATTATTGCTCTCCCTCGATGTAATTTTGTATTTTGGTTTTTGTCAGCCGAGGTAAATTGGACGTTAATTTTAATAATTCGGAAATTTATGCGATGGCCACATCCGATTGTTTGCTCACAATTAAAAAACAAAAAAAAATGTACAAATAAAAAATACAAAACTGTAAATCTGTTATTATTATACTGTAACAATGATAGGCTGCGTGCATTGTAAGTGTGTTTCAGACCGTTACTTTCCCTAGGTATCAAGTAAATAACCGCATTTATTTAACCGAACGTTTAATAAAGAAGTGCACAAAATGAAGAAGGAAAGATTGACCACATGACACAGCATGAGGAAACGAGGTCCTGATGAAAACATTTAAAAACAGATTGTTGTTTTGGTTGTGATTGTATAATATTGCGGTTTTCTCTCCGAGCAGGTTCTGCTTCATCGGCGTCGTCGTGTCTAAGCACAACTGCTGTACCACCACTATTAATTCTGCAAAAAACTACCTATTGCACTAATTAATAGTTGTAAAAATAAAAAATAAAATTTTAATTGCTAAAATCTTGTTTTTACAGATATATGCCTTTTTTGGAAGTATTGCAAAAAATTACTGTTTGTATTAAAATTTTAAATGAGTATTATGTTGAAAAATTGTGATATAGTTTTTTACTGCTAGTACTCAATGAACCAGAAGAAACCGTTTTGTTTACAAGTTTTTTATGCATTTTAAAGAAAAAGCGGTCAAGAAAAAAATTATTTTAATTTTTTTTAAATTAATATAATACATTTTTTAAATTTACGACTGAACTGTAATTTCAAGTAAGACTGTATGCTAAATGTTGATCACAATTCATAACCATGCCTGTTGTTGTGTTATTTCTTTCGTTCTATACTACAATGCATGGCTATGTAATTATGTATATAGGCGGGTTTTAAATTATTTAAAATTAAAATTACAGTAATTTTAAAACAGATCAGATGTTGATAGGCGGCATTACAGTAAGAATTTCATTCAGCAATTTAATAGTCGAAAAATTAAGTGAGGTCTGATTTCTAGACTGGTTGTTACCATTTGTAAGATACAGGATTTGATACACTTTCACTATTGTCACTACGATAATGGCAACTAAGTGTTATTTTGCATTGTTTATAGGAAACACCACCTTCTAATTTGGATTAACTTAATTTGCAGTTCGTTTAAAGGTGAATAAATCGTAAAAGCAGAAAAAAATTAATAAGACACGCTAGAGTAGGTAGGACATTAACCCATATATTATGCAGAAGTATCGAAAGCAGGAAGGAGTTTTTGTTAAGATTATGATGGTTCGTGAACAAGGAACCATGGCTGTATTTCATAACATGAAAGCGGAAATTAAAAGGGTTCAAGTGCCAAAGATGCGGAATGACTTTTTCCGAAAATTGCTATATCCAGTTTTGGTGTAACAGGTTCTTTTGGAATGCATAAGGAAAAGTTGTACTTAGACGTTGGTTAATTTCACACTTTACCCCTATGAACTTTCACTCTTGTGTTAATTATTAATTGTGTACCATGATGGTGACGTACCGAAGCTGCTAATGATTCCTACAGTTACCAAACGGTTCGGTAGCAATTTTATCTGCCATAAATTACAAATCCATCAAAATTCCTCATCGACAGGTCATTAGCATAATAACTCATCAGAAGGAATTCTTCAGTCTCTGGAAATTTGATTGCAATGGATCACATTTACAAAAAATAAGCATTTGAATCATAGCTAATATTTATGATAAAAAATTCCAACCTTTAAATTAATGTTTTTTTATGTTCAAATTTTGTCCAGTTTTTTGTAATGTCATTAATAAAATGACGAAACGTACAAAATAGATGAGTGGTTAATCAAAGCGATATAATCTTTCACCAACGTTGACACAAGGAAAATATACACCTGAGTTGTTATGTTATTGAACAATATAAGGAAGGATATGTGAATTACACAGGCCAGTCTTGTTTCGACAGTTAATAGAAGTGACCGCAAATATATACCTATTCGAGTGGTGTGAAATGAAGCCCTCAGTTTTGAAAACAATATTTTTTGGGAGCATCTTTTTATCAACTATATCACAAGGCAAGGTTAATATTTATTTTTTAAACGAATGCAAAATTTGAATTTTGAAAAAAAAATTTTGAGTTTGAATAAAAATATATTAAATTAATTATTTAATAATTTTAATCGTTTGATGCTGTTGCTACAAATTAGTCACGTAAAATTAAACATTATAATTAACCACTGTCCTTAGGGTTAAATATATCTTACACTTAGAATAAGCCGGGGATTTTGAAATATTATTTCTCATAAATTCGCAATAATTCAAAAAAATATACAATTTTTTAAAGCGAGCGACTCCAGCTATTTAGCGATTAAATTGGTGCTAACACTTAATTATAATTTTAAGTGTTTAAAACAAACAAAATAAATTACAGAGCAAAACACTACTTCATAACTGCTAATAGAAAGGAAATCCAGTAGTTTTAATCTTTCACGATTTAAATGGAATTTTAATTAATAATTTTTTTTAATTTTGCGAATAAAGGAAGTTAATTCCCAAAACGCACGTAAGTAGGTATGCATCGCGGGAGAAACCGAATGAATGCTTTGAAATTAGTTGCGGCTAATAAAAAAAATATTAGCAAAATATTATTTTTTATTATTAAAATATTTATGATTTAAAAGTAAAATTAATTATAATTTAAAAAATCAATTTTAATAATTTTTTAACACCCACAGATTTCCTGTTTGTAGTCGAAATCAAATAGGTAATAACATGGTGACTTTAATTTTTGCTTCACTAAAGAGATAATTGAAGAAGTTAAATTTGAGTCTATTTCGTATTGCCATTAATATTAATCATTTTAAATTCAATTTTTAGTGTTTCATCTAATTAATGAATGAATGGAAAGTTAGTGCTTTTGCCTTCATTTCAAAATTTTTCTATTTTATTTACGTGGTTTTGCACAAATATTAATTAAATTCTGTCAGTTAATTTTTTAGTTGAATTTTATTATGTTTATTTGATTTATATGATTTTTATCAAGTTTATCTAAATTTCATAATTTGCCTTAAAATTTATTCTGCATTATTTATAAAAAAAAGCTTAAATTAATTTAAAAAATTCTGGTAATACTCTGACATGCTCTGACCACTGAGACACCAGAGAGGGGGTTTTATTATAATTAGAACATTAGAACACTGATCGTCTCGTTTATAGTCGAAATTGAAAAGGTAAGGAACACTTACGCCCCATAGAGAAATGTGTTATAATAATTACATTGATCCCAATTTGATTGAATTTGGAGATTTCTTTAGAAAGTCTCTCCGGCGGGCAAGTGCGTATTCAAAATGAATAGTCAACGACAGCTTTGCAGTAGACATAAAACAAGCCCCCAGCAGGCTATCACTTTATAAATCGTCATAGTAGATGTTCTAAACTCGCAAAAGTAGTAGAAGTTAAAACCACAATTTAAAAGTGGATGTGGCCAATAACCATAATGATCCGGTTTCAATTAGTAATTCTACTTCCTCCAATGGTTCCTTGGAACTTCTGCACAAAAATCTTCTGCGGTTAAACGAGTAAAAAAATTTGGAAACCAAATGTTTAAGAAAAATTAGCAGTTATCTGGTTTTCGATTTTTCTAAGATTCTCAAAAGTTCACTATTATATCGAGCTACTAGGTTTTTCATTTGTATGCAAACATATTATTATGTACATACAATACAAACAATACCTTCTAGTTTTTGTTCAACTATTACGTCAAATTGTTTCTTTTTCTTTCTTTGTTGGCAGCTTTGGTTTGGATTAATCAACAATAATTATTTCATTATGCTGTATGATCAATTTGATTGGGTTGAAGTATCCATTAACTGGAATGCTAATATGAGTTATATCAATAACAAATTAAATCAACATAGTCATTTCTGTGTTTTTAACTTATTTTTAGTAAAATGCCAATATTATGCATAATTAGTGAACAATACCTGAATTGTTACGCCCCTCGGCATTTTATTAGATTGTGTCTGTCCCCTGATTTGGGGTTTATGTAAAAACCTTAATAATAAACCTGTCGACAATAAAATCACAATTTTTTGTAACACTGATTTTTCTCAGAATATCTTTGTATTTGTCATTTTTTTTCCACAATTAAGACGTAATTTTTTGATTAGTCAACAAATCAATTAAACTTCAAACATCGACAATAAAAGAAATAAGTTGAATTTTAATAATTATTATTGTAACCTAAAACGGAAATTAACAGTCAATTTAATCTGCAAGTATTTACCTACTTCATTAAACACAATCACTTCGATGCATTGTCGAGTATCAACCAATTAATAAAATTTAAATATTTTTACAAAGCAAGCACAATTAATTTTTTGCTGGAATGACGTATACAGTGATAGTATACTGTAATAAATAAAATTTCAAATTGGTATTCACATTCCGGGATCCGGGATCTAAAAATTGGGCGCGACCAAAAGAACGCGGAGTTGTCAGCCTTCGACGTCAATACCTTGTCGACCAGAGGTAAATTAAAAATTTGGGGTGCTTGGGTGTTAAAAAAAGTTGTTGGAAAATCCTGGCTTGACATCTATCATGAGATTTTCACGCTTCGGAGGGCAAGTAAAGCTGTTGGTTTCCTTGAATTAATGATTACCATCATGGGAATAAAACAGGGTCACGGGTACTTCTAAGGCCAGCTTGGAAAACTACCTTAGATGTAAAACAATTAATACTGGCTTCAAAACACCACCAATGTTGTTTTTGGTGAAATACAGAATAAGAGTAACAAGTCCAGAAAGTCAAAACCATAATCTTAATTGACAAGATGAAAAGTGTTAACAAATTAGCATGTACTATTTTACTAAAAGTGGTCGTTAAAATAAGCAAAATTACACTATATTTTTGTTAATAGCGTATAATTTAAAATAAATTATTACCCTAATTTATTACAACACATTTGAATTTTTTTGTGACCGTAAAATTTATAAATTTATACAAGGTTATAATTATTCAAAAGGTTTTTTCTTCTTTTTATAAAAATCATTTATTGCACTGAACCCGAAGATACTGCACTCTCAGAAAAATAAAATTGATTGTAAATAATATGTAGCATTGAACTTGAAATAATACAGTAATTTAACTTAAAAAGAACAACCCGACTAGAAATTAATTTGGGATCGCCCAGGGTATACATCTGGACCTCATTGGGTCCCAAGGAGGCATGCCCAATAAGGAAATCCCTATAAGGGCCCAATTAGAACCCAATCAGGAAATCCTAAGCAAAACAAATAACTTTATGCTCAAGTTTTTCCCATTGGGATTCGAGTGGGGCCTAAGTGGGAAATCCCAACGTGAAAATAAGAAATTATAGTCGGGTTTTCCCCATTCGTTTTCGAGTGGGGCCTAAGTGGGAAATCCCAACGTAAAATAAGAATTTATAGTGGATTTTTCCCCATTCGTTTTCGAGTGGGGCCTAAGTGGGAAATCCCAACGTGAAAATAATAAATTATAGTCGGGTTTTCCCCATTCGGTTTCGAGTGGGGCCTAAGTGGGAAATCCCTACACGAATATTATAAATTATAGTCGGATCTTCCCCATTCGTTTTGGAGTGGGGCCTAAGTGGGAAATCCCAATGTGAACATTAGAAATTATAGTCGGGTTTTCCCCATTCGGTTTCGAGTGGGGCCTAAGTGGGAAATCCCAACGTGAAAATAATAAATTATAGTCGGGTTTTCCCCATTCGGTTTCGAGTGGGGCCTAAGTGGGAAATCCCTACACGAATATTATAAATTATAGTCGGGTCTTCCCCATTCGTTTTGGAGTGGGGCCTAAGTGGGAAATCCCAATGTGAACATTAGAAATTATAGTCGGGTTTTCCCCATTCGGTTTCGAGTGGGGCCTAAGTGGGAAATCCCTACTTGAATATTAGAAATTATAGTCGGGTTTTTCCCATTCGTTTTCGAGTGGGGCCTAAGTGGGAAATCCCAACGTAAAATAAGAATGTATAGTCGGGTTTTCCCCATTCGTTTTCGATTGGGGCCTAAGTAGGAAATCCCAACGTGAAAATAAGAAATTACAGTCGGGTTTTCCCCATTCGGTTTCGAGTGGGGCCTAAGTGGGAAATCCCTACGTGAATATTGTAAACTATAGTCGGGTTTTCCTCATTCGTTTCCGAGTGGGGCCTAAGTGGGAAATCCCAACGTAAACATAAAAAGTTATCTTTAGTTTTTTCCAATTTGGTTTTGTTTGGGACATAAGGGGGAATCCCAGCGTGAAGATAAAAAGTTTTCTTTAGTTTTTCCTTATTAGGTTTTGTATAGAACCTAAGTAGGAAAACTCAACGGAAAAACAATTATTTTTTCCATACTATTTGCGATCTACATAGTGACTGTTAAATAAAATATTTTAGATAAAATAATTAATTTAAGTCAACAACTTGTATGGTAAAATTATTTAGTTACATTCAGTGTTTTTCTACACATACCATTACAATAAAGAAGAAAAAAATGAATCTCAGCAGATATCAAATTGCACCCAAGTACAACACTACCTACGCAAAATTAGCGAAAGTGTAAAACTAGCAAATTTGCACCGACGTTTTAGATTTTATTTTTTCATATAAATGCATACCAAGTCGTTTATCTGCATAGGTACATGATAGTAGCCGTAGTCCTTCATAGTCTATCAAACGATTGTGTGATATTGTGACTAGTTATTTGTGAGTTTTTACTTTGTTTTCCACGTGTGCTAACGATTGGGATAAAAAATGTCTACGAATATGTAAGTATCTACATTTAATTAATTAAAATATAAACAGTTTGTAAATCCAAAATAGTTTTTCCATCTGCAAGCAAAAGAATTTTAATTAACGTTAAAACTTAAATTTTATTTGATACTTAATAACTATTTTTAATTTTCGTGGTTCGATAATATTTCTTAGTTCATATATTATTTGTAGTATCTATGTAATATTAATATTTCATTTAATGTAACATAATTTTTATTTTATACAGCGTTACCTCAAGAAACATCACACCTAAATAAACGTATATTGATTTTTTTGTTTCAGATGATCCAGTGACGAGTTATAGCGTACATCGCAAAATACCTTTTTTTCGAGACGCCTGCCGAGATTTGCTGCGAACAGCTTATTTATCCATGTTTTGCAGTGAAAATGTAGGAAATGATAGTTCAGATATTGTATTATTATATGGAAATTAATTAAGTAAACCAGCATTATCTGTATCGTCTAAAAAAATTCTTAAAAATATGCTTTTCTTCACCGAATGAACCTTACCTCACCGTTAAACTTCATCAATATTTTTTTTTTATTTGTAATAATATTTTATTTACATTATGATAATGTTCTTGTTACGTAATAAATACAAAAGAAAGTTAATTACCGTTATTTTTTGTTATTAATTTATAAATTAAATAGTGTTCTTGTCTTAGGGATTTTCGTATCTGGGCCCGGGTTGGGAGGCCCTTTATGGTGCCACTTTGGGATTTCCCTATTAAGGCCAGAGTTGGGATGCCTTAACGGGACCATTTTGGGATTTCCCTATTGAGGCCAGAGTTGGGATGCCTTAATGGGACCATTTTGGGATTTCCCCTTTGGGGCACAAGTGGGATTGCCTAATTAGGGCCGGACAGGGCTTTGCGTGACATCCCTATGTGTGGTCCCTATTGGGCAACCCAATGAGGACCCAATAGGTCTTTCATTAAAATTTCTAGTCGGGAACAAAGGTTAAATACCCCGCCGCGCCGCCACTAATGATGAATGATACACTGGTAGTCATCACTAATTGTAAATTAAATTAGTTTACTACTAATTTTTGAACATGCGAAGGCTAATACCGACTTTCAACAAAACAAAAAGAACTGCAAGAAATACATGAAATTGTGAAATGCGCCAATATGAAACCACAATTCGACATTTTATTATCTATAAGAAGTAAAATTAAATTTATTGGTCAATAACTGTTAATTTGCCATAATTGAAAAAAAAGTATGAATCAAAATGGTAACTCAAGTGTAACCTAATTTAAAACGTAATTAGCAATAAAAATTCATCAATAGTTTCAGCAATTTGAAAAAAACTAGTTTCTATTATGTATAAGTATGAGTACCTAAAACAGGTCAAGATCTACAAAAAGGTTATCATTGTAATCTTATTAAATTTTGCATTTTTATGTAATCGTGAAATTACGTGCAAAATAAAAAAATTACAGTGGGACTTCGATATTCCGAACCCATTAATGTTCGACGTTGCGCCCACTGCCCACTTATTAACGAATATTTCATTGCTCGTACGTGCTGAAAATGCTTATGAAATTTTAGGATGTTTCAATCTTTAAATTTATTCTGGGTATAAAATATCATATAATTAAATTTAACAAAAAATCAAAATGGAGTGATTCCTGTTTTTGGCATACCATGCCGACAGGCTGACGATTGACGCAAATTCGACAAGATCCTCAATCGATTGATTATTTTTATTGTATTAATTATGGGTTTAGCGGTTGAAAATAAATTATTATTAAAATATTTTTGCTATTCACGAGAACTAGCATTTTTTTTTTGGCGCTGGTTACTGGTTTGATTCGGTTTAGTTACTCCTTGGTATGTCGCTTTTTATGTCTTTTAATTTACCTATAGGCTATAAATATCATAAAAAAATATTTTTAATTCATGACGTCAAATTACGGATTTTTTTACAAATAAAAACTTAATTAAAAATAATTAATGATAACTAGAAGTCTGGGACTGCAATGGGTACTTACGAATTATAAAATTCTACCATATATTATAAAAAGCGGTTTGTGCTTGATATATCGTTGGAGTGTGCTTTATAAAGGATCAATTTTTTATGGGCGAAATATTAAACTACATATTATACATTTTTATAAAATTAATTGTACAAAGCACTGATACTTAGTAAGTACATACACTTCAAAAATCAACCGGAAGAACTTAATTATTTCATTTGCATTCAACAAGAAATTAATTAAATGCCCAGGTACTCAAGTAAAAAAATTGTACTTTATGTCACCATCTGAATCTAGATAATATTCGCATTAGTCAACAAATAAATTAGTTAAAAAAACTACTTAAAATTATTTTTATTTTTTTTTTAAATATTGCTATTTTTCAGATTTTTTTGATAGATATATCAAAAATTCCAAGGATATTTTAAATTATATTTTTGATCCTGTTTAGTTTTTATTTGTAATCCTTTTTTCTTATTCCGTCTTTTTAAATTTAAATTAAAATCTTAATTATATTTAGGGGGGCCACAGTTCTAAATTTCTACCAGCTATTTTATTGCATTACAGAAAAAAAATTGTGAAGCATAGAATATCAAATAAGCGGTTAGGAAATGAAACTTACTTAGAATAAATTTATTTTGTATGCAATTATCCTGAACAATAATATTAAGATTGACTTGCACATTATTTGAATAATGTGAATATGTTGATGCTTTCACATTGAAGTGATAATTTTGTATTCTTTAAAAATAATCGCTTTTTAAAATGATATAATAGAAACCAAAATTTATTGCTACGTAATTAAATTAGCAATAATATTTATCTCTATTTACTTTAACCTATTTACTTATTACGTAGGAATTACACTCGAACTTTCAGTTTCAAATATTTTATAACTTTTACATTAGAGGCAGTTAAAAATTTCTAACCACATATTAACAATAATTAAAATTACACGTGAGGTCATTTCAAAAATTCTTCACGCATCAATTGATATTAAGTACGAATCTTATAATTTATTTCACGTAAGTTTTTTCACGATTTTACTAAATACTTTAATAATTCAAAAAAACTAAAAAAAATTCAATCTTCGTAGGTATGTATACTTAAAAAATATTTTAGTACCTACCTATTAATAATTTTTTTTATTTTATTTTAGGATACGGTCAAGATTTCGGCTACGAGGGAAGTAATGGTAAGTAAAATGCATAAATTTTAAAATTAACCTTAAGGTTGTGATTTTATTAGTGGGAGACATAAGCTCCTCCCCTTTTATTTACTGACCGATAGTTGCGTTTTAAAAATTGAACGTGAATCCCAACAACCTTTTTGCAGGTCTCTTGATTGTTTTCAAGAAAAAAATTGTTCGTCTTTGCTAAACTAGAATTGTAAATTGTAACATTTTTATTAGCCTAATTATACAAAAATATTATTGCTTTAGTTATTCATAATAAAAAATCTTGGAGATTAATTATTTCTTATACAATGTTCATTATACAAAAGTCATTTAAAAATACAGCGCTCTCTGCTTTTCTAAAGCTCCACTAAAATTTTAGCAATCTGTAAATTTTAATCAAATTTGCTTCAATAAAAATATCGCAACGTCGAAGGTTGCTTCGAAAATAAACCGAATTTTTTAAATGTTTTAGTTTTAATCGAAGGATAATATATTTGCGGTTGTTCTAAAGGAATTTTTAAGACGATCTGATTTAAAACGACTTTAAAAAAAAATAAAATCTGTGTAAAATTGTATCAACTATTTTTCGGCTGTTTTGAAAACTAGCGTATTTTTAAAAGTAATTATCCGATCGACTAGAAATTTTCTTTAGAACAGTTGTTGAAGCTTTAAGATTCTAAAAATTGAAAAACAATCAAGAAATTATGTTTCGTTTTGAAAATTCTTACGACGTTATGTTGATTTTTGTTTCCTATGCGCTCCCATGTGCATGAGAGAAAGAGTACTATGCATTTTCTCTCTCACTTATGCCCACCTTAATATGTTATTATTTTACTACTTTATTATGAGATATTTTTATGTAACTACAAATTAACTTCTGCGGTGATTGTTAATAAAAGTTCCTCGGCTGTAACTAACAAATAACTCTTGTAGTTGTGGTGTGTACTTTTTGTTGTAATAACAATAAGATAAGATTTAACTATTTTTGAATGCATTTTAACGATTTCCTGAACCAAAAATAATATTAGCTTGAAAGCAATCGTAACTCTTTGTTACGTTCAAAATTTTAAAAAATTGAACAAATAAAACAAAAAATTTGACCAGAACGCAAACTTAGTATTTTACAAAATCCACAACGCGCGGTGACAGGCTTCAAAAAAGATGGTTTGGCGGCACGAAGAAGTGAACCATGGTTTCTGAAGGCGAAAAGCAGAAAGGAATTTAGAGTTATTCGATTTTGTTTTTCCTGATATATGTGAATATCTTTTTCGGTTCCGAAAATAAATTTTCGAGTGATGTTTTTAAACGAACAATGGTGGTATAACAAGCATTAAAAAATAAAAAGATCTGTTTCAAAAAAGGAAGCAATTTTGTTTGTTCATATAATTAAAAAAGCTTTATCCTTTGTTTTCTCCACCGAATTCTTCAGTTTTTGTTTTTTCTTAAACGATTAGAATAATTTTGTGTGATTTAAGCAAAGCGGTTAGTAGTCAGTTCTTGGAACTGATTCTATTATTTCTGCAAAAATTAACTAATGATTATAGTGACGAGTCTGAATTGTTTTATTTTTATCTCAACTTTCAAAATTTTTTTTATTAAAATTAGATCATAACTACTATACCTATTATTTTTTTTCAATATAATAAAATGTTATAATTAAATAACTTCATAAATTATATTATAATTTGAAATATTTATGTATTTTTATTTCTTTTTTCATTTAAAAGAAGTAGGTATATAAAAAATTCAATGTTATTTCAATTTGTTTGTGTTATACAAACAAATTAATTTCTAATTATTTTTTGATATTTTCAAAAAATCTGAGATGATTTTCTAAATATGGATCTTGTTTGTGACGAAATTTACGACAAATTTGATTATTTTATTTAGGTACAAAACAACTTTTTTCGCCAATATCACAAAAACTATTACAAATCAAAAATTTTGACAATAAATTCCGTTTGAAGTGTGAAAAGTTTGGGTGTCACCTGTAAGTATGTAATTTCAAACAAATTAAAATAACTTCGACATAATCATAAACAGTCCATAATAATGCTTTAATTTAAGTTAAGTTAATTAAATTTAATTATTTTAAATGTTCTTCTAAACAACCGTCTTCATAAAACAAGACGTTTTTCCGACCTTAAATTCAGAATTTAATCAATGATTAAATTTATACAACAATTAATTTAATCGTTGTAAATTTCTAATTAAAATTGTAATAAACATAGATTTAATCTTTAATTCAGTTGATTAAATTGCACTAAGTAGCCGAGCGTTCAAAGATCACATCCTTTAAAATTAATTCCATATTTTGTCAAAAATTATGGTTTTCGTGTCGGAAACTTGGGTTAACTCTTCCTGGGAGCAAACATTTCCAATTTGTAGATTTATTATGGAAATAATCCATACGACATAAACATTTAATCTGTGTAATTTTTCGTCTTTTATCTCCGAGTTCCCATGAAATTTTATAGCCACTTGGACACTCTTATAAAATATGTTTACATTTAGGTCACATTATATTAAACTGCAAGATAATATAAGTTGCAATCTATCACGACATCCGTTCTGTAACAATTACGCTATCTTAATTCCAGCATGACGGTCATCATGATTTACAAATTTTGTATTTCTTCACAATTCCATGCAACAACAATAAAGAGATTATCTGAAGAAAAAAATAATAATTACCCATATACAAATTTTAAGTGGTTCATAAAGTATTCAATTTGTGGATTAGAATAGAAACCATAATATTATGTTCAAATCGCCAAAAATGCCAAAAATTATTAGACTTAGAAATTTTATCTTTAGGGAACAATTGAAAACAAATGAAGAGCAATCGAGAACAATTAAGAAAATTTCAAAAAAAATTGGTAATAAAATCTGGTGACTTCTATTTTGCCCTAGTGCAAAAAAGTGCCACTTTATACCCGCAAATCGGGGTGTAAAGTGAGCACTTTACCCCCGCAATTGCAAAAATATGTTTTTATGTTTTTTTATATATTTTTACAAAACCAAAACAAAAATTCAAACGTATTGCTTTTTTTATTTTTTCAAAATATATCAACTGTATTAATGTTTTTAAAATTTAGAATCATACACCGGAAAATTCTTAAAAATTATTTATTTTTGCCTATTATTACCTAACCGACCAGAATTAATTGATTCTATTTATTTGTAATGATTAGTATTTTTTATTACTTTATAGCCAATAATAGAAAATAAATGATACTATTATTATTATTATACCCGACGTGACCTACATATTAATATTATATGTTTCAATTGAAATAAAACTTGACGACGCCCTTCCTTCGTACACTGAAAGTGTAATTTTATTTTTGCAATTTAACAGTGTTTTTTTAATTATAAAAATCAATTATTGATGTATAAAAAAGTGCATTTTATGCAGGAATATTATTATTCCAATAAGAACATTAATTATCTACTGTTTACATTGTTAACAAATCAGTTTATAAAACTAAATTTAATGTTACTAAGAAATACTTTATGCTTATTAATTCAATTAATTATTATTATCTAATATAATTAATTACTCCAGTACTAGTTCAAAAAAAAATGTGCTGAAATATTCAACAAGTGTTCAGCGGAACTCTCAATAGATTAATTTAAGCTACTCATGTGCGGAAAATTGGGGGGGGGGGCAGCTAGGTAGTCTGTAATCAATAATATAATATTTTCAAAGTGGGTAATATTTATACATCTGACCAATTATTATTTATTACATGCATAGAATTGCTCGCCATAAAAAAAGATTTATATGTGTAAACTAATATATTAAACGCTAAAACAAATGAAACGAGTAATTCTTAATTCAACAAAAAGTTACGAGTGGGTGAATGGGTAATTGTCAATAAAGAGAAAATTGGAATGATTAGAAAGTTTACGTTCTCTAATGCTATATAGAGCTGTAACAATGCATTTTATAAATTAAAATGTTAAATAATTTTTTCAGAAATTGATCGACCCCAGTTTGTTGTACTTAACGATGTATTTTATAATTAACATTAATTTATACTTCATTATTTTTTATTTGGGATCTTGCACGTAATAAAAGTACGTCAAAACCAGCTTCTGGCAAGCCGAAATTAACACTATGATTAACATACCATGATTAACTACATAATAAAATTATAATTTTATAAATAAACAGTTGTAATATATTATTACGTTTAGGACCCACTCATTGGGGAGAAAAATATCAGCACTGCGTGGGAAAACATCAAAGTCCTATCAATATTGAAGAACATGATGTCCAGTTAGTGCGTTTACCACCGTTGGTTTTCTCGAATCTTGATTGGAAAGCGGACAATGCAGTTCTCAAAAATAATGGACATACCGGTATGTATATATACGAAATCTCCTCCATCTTCAATTCTTGACTGATGTTGAATGGCTTTGAAAATAATTCCAATCTAGTTAATCTCTGTTTAGCTAAATATACGCAAATCGTATCCTTTCATCTTGTACAAAATTCAATGCAAAATGTGTAGGTTCCTTGATGACTATACCTAGTCTTAAGTACCAGTACCATGTTTACTAAGCCATGGACAAAATTTTAATTTCAAAATAGCTCATTTCAACTTGCAATCGTTTCTATTATATTAAATTTATTCGATAAATTAAACTAGGTCATAAAGAAACTATTCATCGTTTTACCCGTACAACCTTACAAAAAAAAAGAATTTAATAATTCAGATACTTATAGTCCGCATGATTAAAAAAAAGAAAATCCCACAAGAAATATATCCCGGGCATCCTTGTAATAAGTAGCATTTATTATTTACCAAAAAGTTTAATCAAACACTTTGTATCGCACCTTAAAAAATGTCTTTTCAACTTTATTATAATTATAAAAATACACTTCAATTGAATTTTCGTCATCTTTTAGCTTATTTACAAATCGTGAAAAGGTGAAAAAACTGTAATATTTTACTTTTTCCATTAACAATTTAAAATCACGAGGTGCTCCTAAAAACTCAAACTTTCTCTATTAATAATTAGTTGAGACATCCACATTGAAAAACTCGAAGTTATACTGTGAAACCATAATATTCTTCAATTATCGAACTTCTCTCTTGATATACTGGTTCATTCGTTTTTTTTTTTACAGTAATTATCACTTTGGAAACAAACCACACTCCATCGATATCAGGAGGACCTTTGATTGGAAATTATGATTTTGCACAACTTCATTTTCATTGGGGAGCCAACGATTTCGAAGGTTCGGAGAACACAATTAATAATAGCAGGCAAGTAAATTATTCTTTAATGCCCAAAATTATTTTGTTGTCAATCTTCCCGATTGGGAAACTCCACTCTCAGGTTGCGTGCCAAATGATAATTGATCAGCAATTAGCAATAATTGCATTTACTTAACCGTCACGGTGATAAATATTAGACTAAATAAAAAATTTAATTTACATTTTTATAAGTTTTCCACAATAATTTTATAATTTTCAGTTACCCAGTGGAATTGCACATGGTATTTTTCCAAAGAGCCTACGGTTCGTTTGAGGAAGCTACCGAACACCCAGACGGTTTAACCGTCTTATCATTTCTATACTCCGTAAGTAATATGTTGAATAAACGGTTTAAAAATAAAGAAGTTACAAATGTGATAATTGGAAAGATAATTTTAGCATTTCTACGTTTTTACGACAAATTATATAATTGACCTTTTTTTTTCCAGCGAGGACAGGATGAAAATGTGAATTATAAATCTCTTCTAAATGCATTGCCTTTGGTCCAAAATCCCCATACCACGACAACTTTGAGCAATATTCCATTTCTTCGGGATCTCTTACCCGAAGATGTTTCCACTTACTTTACTTATGGTGGCTCTCTGACCACACCACCATGTTCTGAAGTAGTTACGTGGATTGAATTTAAATACACAGTAACATTATCTCACGATCAGGTAATTTACTACTATACATTTTTTGTATAAAAGCAAAAAATAGCTAACATTTAATTACATGCAGATTGAAATATTCCGTGAATTAAACAGCGAAGATGGAAAGCTGTTGCACAACTTCAGACCCGTTCAGCCGTTACATGGACGAACAATACGGATGAGCCGTAATATAAGAGAAAAATTCTACGAGCAACAACAAAGTACAGAAGAAAATTCCAGTATGAAAAAAGAGCACAATAAATTACTTATATTGTTTATATTGATGCTTCTGACAAGTCGATGAATGATTTAATAAAATAAAATTATAGGAAAATTCCAAAGATCTCAAACATTCATTTAATAAATTGAGTACGCACATTAACGAAGTAACAAATTTGTAAAATTTTATTGTAAGAATAACTTATTTATTTATGACGTCAGTTTACAAATACTAGTATAATTGTTAATCTAAATATTAAATTTTACAATAATTTAAACAATCAAAAAATAATTAGAATGACTGAAGTAAACTCGTGCTATATTTTTAAACCTGTAGTTTCAATTCCAATTCTGCCTTGGTTAATTTTAACTCGATTATAAAAAATATAAGACAATTTTTGGAAAAAATAATGCTGCTGTACATGCTTACTAAATTTCGGATTTATCCGCCCTTGACAGAACATATTTCGCGACAATTTAGCAAAAGCCAATAACATACCATACGTAGAATGTAAAAGTTCGTTGTTTTTACTATATCGAATTATATTATAATTTTTTTTATATAATAGATTGAGACATAGATAAAAATTAAAAAGAATTTATTAATTAAAAATAAAGCATTTTTATTTATTCACTAGCATTCGCATCCGGTTTCGCCCGGTTTTTTTAAAAATCTCTTGTATATCGATATCTTCCTCATTACAAATATAAATGAAAGCTCTTTTTGAAGAAAAAGTTAATAATATAAAAATTGTTTATTTTAAATACAATATTTCAAAAATTTATTTACAAAAAAACTTATGCAGTTAAAAAATTGTTATGAATTTAGTATTATGCAACCCATCTTGCAATCAATTCCGCCAAAATTTTATCGCATTCAAAATAGTTTGAGAACCTCTGCAAGAAAAAACAAATGTACAAGTTTAACCGACCGGGTTGATAAAAACATAAAAACGTAATTTCGTTCCTGCCTCTTAATTTCATTGTTTTCGACATCAAATTATATTTTTAACTTTCCGAATTTGATTAAAAACGGTTGGGGTTACAATATTCCTTGTTTGATGCCTGAATTGCGTTTCACGAGAAACACGGCACGTGAGTACAAGGTTACCCGTACGTTCTATTTTCTTGTGCTAAATTTTGAAAGTTTAAAATGAGCGATCTTAGAAATTGTCCACGCAAATTTTTATCAGAATTTATCGACTTATACAAAAGCTATCCTTGCTTATGGAAGGTAAAGTCACCCCAATACAGCAATAAAGCTTTAAAACAAGCAGCTTATGAAATGTTAAACAGGAAATTAAAAGAGGTAGACAGCGATTCGAATCGAGACATGGTAAATTATTTCTTTTCATCTCGATGACTTTTTTTAATTTTAATGTCCTAGGTGATCCGTAAAATTGATTCTCTACGTGGAAGCTTTCGCAAAGAATTAAAAAAAGTGATACAATCTCAAGGGTCGAGTGATGGCGAAGTATATCAACCTCGCCTCTGGTACTTTGAAAAACTACTGTTTTTAGTAAATCCAGATCAAGAAGCACCGGCAGCAGAAACAACACTAAATGTACTTTCACTACTTATTCTGTATTGTAAAATGAACGAAATTTTGTTTTGTAGGAGTTTCGGTTAGACCAAAAATTTGAAGTAGTTAATATGGAGGAGTACAGAACGCCTACACCTTCACCTACTAGGAGCTCTTCTCCAACGATGATTTCATTTTCAAATATACAGAAAAGAAAATCTTTAGAAACCCTAGAAGTCGCAAATAAGCAGCCTAAAATTGAAGACGAGTTTGATGTGATAGGAAAAAATGTGGCACACAAGTTACGTACTTTTCCCAAAGAAATTAAAATAGTTGCAGAAAAATTGATAAATGACATTTTCTTCGAGTGCGAAATGGGGAATATAAATAAATACACGAGGCTTAATTTATATCAAGTCACTCCGGTATCGTTACAATGTACAGCTCAAAATGAGGAAGCCCAATATCCTCCGTAATCTGAATAATTTGCTGCATTCAAGCATTAAAAAGTATGGGTGTCTTTTAATCGAAGTTTCTGAACGGAAAACATTTTTAACAGGGTTCGAACTAAATTTTCCAAAACAAATTTCTCAATTACGTTATAACGAAACGTAATTCTTTTTAGTTTGAAAGAATTTTCCCTAACCAAATTTGTATAATTCTAAATTTCTTGACTTTTCCGGACGAGTGAAATCCTATTAATTTTATATACATTTTTTTTAAAAACATACATAGCTTAGTAGGCTAAATTGAGGTATCTGGTGTCACGGTTTTATTTAAGCAACTCTTGCAGGACTTATTGAGATGGGACAATGCAGAATTATTTTATTGGTTCAAACTAGTAAAATAAAATAGAAAATGACTGCTAAAGACCCTATGGCAGTTGTCCCGATCGGATACCTGGCCTACTGAAATTAGAAAATTACAGAAAGATCTCAAGTGTTCATGCCTAAATAATTACGAAAACTCAAGTTACACACAGATATTCCAAATTAAAAAAAAATTATTAATCTCCAAACGTTTTAAATTATTTATATAAATTGTTTTAATTTTAATATTTAACGGTAAGATATTAGGCAAAGCTTAAAATTTTTAATTTGTTGTTCTGATTTTTAGTTGAAATCGAAACTCGAAATTGAAATTCGAAACCGGTCACAAAATAAATTTTATTTAAATTTTTTTTTTTTATTTACAATCTACATTAACAGAGCTCCCACTCATTTTTCAAAATAAATTCCGACCTTTTCCCCGACTTTGAACATTGATAAAATTTAGAAATTGAATTTTTTAATTATTTTTGTTTTTTCAAGTTTTCCTCAATTTTTGCCTGACTTTTCCAGACGAGGGGAAATACTGAAGTAAAGGGATGACCAAAAAATATACATAAAATAAATTTATATTTCCACATTTTTATATATCAATTTTCAGTCATGATCCACTCCTCGGGGAATGGATAACCTTCATATCTAATCATTATAAAAATGAATAAAAATTCTGGTTTTTATGAAGATATTATCATAGTTATGGATAATATTATGTATTGAGGTTCTTATCAATTTAATTTATTAAATAAATAAAAAAGTATTTTTTTCATTTTTATTTTCAAATTTATCACACAAAATGTTCTTCATCTTCTATTTTAGAACGGGCACTCTGAATGCTCTTCACATGGTTGGTTGACATAGATGTAACTCTTGGTATCTCGGAATTTTTAATTCAATGAAATTACAAACCTAGAAAAACAAATGAAATTAATTTCAAAATGCCATTATTTTGCCTCGTTTGCTTGCACAAAGAGAGAATGGTAATTTAGACCTTTTCTACACAGTGGGGTGATTAAATTGAACCACTTGAGAAATAAACATATTTAATATGATAACAATGTCGCCTCATTTGGTAACCAACAATGCTATTGAAAAACAATGTTGAAGCATAAAAACTGGAATCTTCAATTTACGAGTTATCTTTTAGCACCAAACAAAACAACTTCGGCTTTTTTGGTGACTCTAAGCTCGATAGATTTTTATTAATTTGCTGCTACTTACCAATATAATTATGCCAAATTGTGGAGTTAACTGCATGATGTACGTGAATAAAAATTCTAAAAAAGAGGAATTATTTTTAAAAATGTTCGACAAATATAAGAATAAAAAAAATTTTAAGATTAATCAGAGCCATAATTTAACCAAAATGTAGCACCGAACAAAATTCTCAAATCGACTTGCTAAGAGAACCTTAACAAGGGCAGAAAATTATGATCGTTAACCACAGTCTTTGAATGGATTGGAATTGTCATCATTAAAAATATTAAGAAAACATTGAACAAATGGTCAACACATACCTGTTGATGATCGAACAAATTGACAGATTGGCTGCAATCAATGGACCCTGCTGTAAATTAAAAAAAATTGTAAGACTAAAAATTATTAAAATACTAACAAATATGTACCCTTCGCTTTCGGCACAGAAAATTTCATAATTTGAAAAACACTGCTTCCTAGCTGGATTTTTAATTTACCCTTTAGTTAATTGTAAACTTGGCACTCTTTGCAACAAAAGATTTACAAGAGCGTGGCGTCAGGGCATAAAATAAAAAAATAATTCAACCAACCTTTTCAACATTGTATTGCTCTGCAATGTGGCAAAGGAAATCTTCGAATTTTTCATCCTCAATTACTGTAAAAAATTTAAATTTTAGTGTTGAAAATTATAGAAATTACAAATAAAAATGTACCCTTCACTTTCGGCACAGAAAATTTCATTTGAAAAATTCTGCTTCCTAGTTGGGTTTTTAATTTGCCCTTCAGTTAATTGAAACTTGGCACTCTTTGCAACAAAATATTTACAAGAGCGTGGCGTCAGGGTATAAAATAAAAAATAATTCAACCAACCTTTACAACATTGTATAGTTCTTCGATATGGCAAAGCAAATCTTCAAATTTTTCATCCTTCTGAATTACTGCAAAAATTTAAATTTTAGTGTTGAGAATTACAGAAGAAATTCATGAATAAAATGTATCTTTCACTTTCGGCACAGAAAATTTCATTCAATTCGAAATAAACTGCTTCCTAGCTAGATTTATTTTGTAGCCCCTTAATAATTAAATTATTTTGGCACTCGTTTACTACAAAATATATGTAAGAGCGTGGCGTGAGGGCATCAATGTAAATAAATGAATAAGAAAATTTACCTTCAAAATATCTGTCTGCTTTCTTTGTACGAGAAAGCCGTCCTCAAAAATTAATTAAAAATTTATCGGCATTACATGCAGCAATAAATTGCAGTAATTATTCAGCGGATAGAAACGAAGTCGTTGGAACATGTTCGATTCTTTCTAGAATCTCCATCATTCTTATTCATTCTCAGAACAAACTAAAACAAAATTTGCTTTAATTAATTATTGGACATGATAAATAAAAAATTAAAAATAATCAAAATATTCTTAATCCGGGAGTGGCCACTAGGTTGACTTACTTATAGGAACACTTACGTGAGATGGGGAACGTAACTATTGTTGTTAGTGAGACGGGGTTCTAAATATAATTATAATTTGAGAAATATTTTTACGAGGATATTTATTCGTAAGTTAAATATATAAATTGCACTTATCTCGTATATTTTTATTAATTATTGTGACGCGTTTCGACTTCAAACAGTCATCATCCGACAATATTAAACAATTAATGTAACGTTAAATTAATTAATTAATTAATTAACGAGAAAAGTGCAATTTATATATTTAACTTACTTCTAAATATAAACTAAAAACGGTGGCAGGTACCAAATTTGATAAAATATTTTTTAAGAAATAAAATATGTGAGAGAAAATTTCCTATAGCGACCAATCCCACGTTAAGACATCAAGAGCTAAAAATTGATGTCAGCATTGTGGTGAGTTGATTGGTACCCCAAGACCAATCCTTCCCAATCCCGAAGGGAGGCGGGCCTAAAAACCAATGTATCGCTGTAAGTTTTTATGGTGTAATTTCATTAAGTACAGAAGCCGGCTGAGTGATCGCAAACAACTGATTGTCTTTCTTAGACCCGATAGCTTGTATTTAGACGACACAAATAATCAGTTATGCTTAATTCAGACTTTCAAATTCAACGAGGGCTAAATTTTCATGATTACCACTTGATCGATAATGTAGCAGACCTTGAACGATAACAAAAAATATTTGTAGATCTATGCAGAAATATACCCTTGCTTTCGGCACAGAAAGTTTCATCGAGTTAGAAATAAACTGTTTCCTAGCTGGGTAATTTATTTACCCTAGTTGAAATATATTCCTGGCACTCCTTGCAACAAAATGTTACAAGAGCGTGGCGTTAGGGCGTATAAATAAGCAAAACGAAGCTTACCTGAAATAATATCTACTCCACGTGTTCGATGGCTGTCCTTAATGCGAATTGTGAGGAATTCGACTACAAAATAAAAAGAGGTCCTTATAGAATTTGATAAAACACGTGGGGCAGCAAATTTTCAAATAAATATTTTGATGTAACAAATTACTTGAATCAATCTGCATATTAAAAATGTAGACTGGGATTAACGTAAAGTTTTAATTTAGCCTAGGTGGATTAGAGTAGTTTCAAAAAAATGCTTCAAACTCCCTTGCCCAGATCACCTGGCGTGATAAGTTTTAAAATTCTAACCCTTTATTTTTAAAAACCTCCATGAAAGGTTAGCGAATTTACAAATTAATAAATTAAGGTGATCTTACCAAAATGTCTAGCAGGCCGTTCTTTCTGTAAACTGGAATACTCGACATTGCTTGCTGTCATCACGACACGAAATGAAATGGAAATGACCAAAATTCGTTATGCAGTTGCAGATGTGCAATCCTGCTTTGTACACGTGTTTCCGGTAGTTACACAAACACGACACCAGAGCGCATTTATTGGCGGAAAAATTGCAATTTTTGAAATTTTAAAAATTTACTCAATTGAAACAAAACGTTTATCCAATTATATTAGATAGTAAATTAAAAATAGATTTTATTTCTTCTTTTTAAAGCGACAGATCCGTTCAACGAACCTTGGTGTCGATTTTAACTATCAAATACGGCTCGACTAGAAATAAAACAAGGGTTTAATTTCCCCGGGTCATCTAGAAAAAACCAGCAATTGTAATCTAAACTACAACATCTTAAAACTGTAGTAATGCAGCTTCAAAGATTATTTTAAATAGAATTAAGAGTCTTGGAAAATAACTCTGGCAGTTTACCATTGCTTTCCAAGAGCAAACGGTCAGAATAAAGATTTTACTCCACCGGAATCCAACCGAGTATCAGGTTCTGGCACTTATCTGCCAGGCCGTGACCGTCTAACGAATAAAAAAAAAAAGTGAAACTTACATTCATTATAATAATTTATTGTAATTTTTATTAAAAATAGTAAAAACATCGTAACTTACAATTAAATATGTACCACGCTTACATCATTTATACACTGCAATTATTTAAATTAAGAATCTGTAATTTTTCCTTGTTCAGCTTTCATTCGTTCCCTTATAAGTTCCGCGATAGCTTTTTGTGTCCTCCTTTCCAACTTCTCCAGTTTCTTAGCCACATCTCTTTTTAAATCCCAATCCGGTTTTCGAGGAACCAAATTTGTAATATCCAACTCATCGATAACCACTGGAGCTTTAGCAGCTTCCAATTGATCTTTAATTTCACTTTCCACATCACCTGGTTTTGCTAGTGGTAAAACATGTTCTTGTAGCTGTTCGTCTTGTGGTTTGTAGCTTCGAAACTTTGGTTTCGGTAATGCATCGCGATTTTCTTCGGATTTACCATTTTCATTACTGCTGCTTTTCTTTTCTTTTAACGCTTGCAGACGCTCCTTCCTCTTTAGAGCGATTTCTTCCAAAGAACCAATATTTTTTTCAGACATAGTTTTCTACTTATTTAGCAAAATTTATAGGTTATGAAATAACTTGCGGACACTGGAAAAGTGTGACGTCTCAAAAGTTAATCAACAATTTAAGAAGTGATTACTGGTGCAATTAGTTTAATTCAAACAGCAGGATAAAATAAGTACATTATAAAATTGTTACTTTAATATTATTTAAAATGTTTTTGAGGTCACTGTATATTTTATATACAGGATGGAACAGAAAATGTAATATGTGAAAAAATGTAAAATGTAAGGTATCGTTGGAAATTTAAAATTTCTGCTTAGTTTTTTCGTTGTATTGATTTTGTTTTCAAAGCATTCTTGTTAAAAACTATAATATATTTACTGCTTACCAAATTTTATGTTTCACCATAAATTCAATTTAAAATATTTGGCATCAAGTTAAGTATAGATGGAGCCAACAGAAAAGTGACGTTCGACTGTCGGTTACAAACGAAACGAATATCCGGGAATCGGCCATTCGGTTAGTGACATCGAGGCAGAGTAGTTGTATTAAAGTTTCGGTAAGAATAATTTTTATAACATCCTTTAATTTAAAAAATATTCCGATATTTTTTCAAATTACATCGTGGTATACCATGCTGCTTTGTAAAATTTAGTAAATTATCGTCGATGATTGAAATATTCATCGATTTTCGAACCACGCCTGGTGATCTGGGCAAGGGGGTTTAAAATAATTTTTTTAACTACTCTAATCCACCAAGGCAAAATTAAAACCGTACGTTAATCCCATTCTACACGTAATTTTGTTTAGAATGATTCAAGTATAGGTAACATTTTTTTTAAATGAATTTTTTTCTACCACGTGGTTATCGTTTGGTTAACAACTGAGGTTAATAGTAAATTTTCTTTCTAGTAAAACTTATCCGCCATGGTTAACGGCAGGATACCCACGGTATGTTCCAAAACATACGTCACACCCAGGCGTCCATATGAAAAGGCACGTTTGGACCAAGAATTGAAGATCATTGGTGAATATGGTCTGCGTAACAAACGTGAAGTGTGGAGAGTGAAATACACTTTGGCCAAGATCCGTAAAGCCGCTCGAGAACTTCTTACTCTTGAAGAGAAAGAGCCAAAAAGGCTTTTCGAAGGTGAGATAATTTTTTTAATAAAATTTACTTCAGGTATGCCCTAACGCCACGCTCTTACAAACTATTTGTTGTAAATGAGTGCCAGAATTTTTAATTAAGGGGGCTATATTAAAAACCCAGCTAGGAAGCAGTTTATTTCGAATTCTATGAAATTTCCTGTGCCGAAAGTATAGGGTACAATTTAAAAAAATCATAATTTTAGCTTATTGTAGGTAGTATAACCAAACTAAAATTTCTCATGTTTTACAGGTAATGCATTGCTTCGTCGTCTTGTACGAATTGGAGTGTTGGACGAAAGTAGGATGAAGCTCGATTACGTTTTGGGTTTGAAAATTGAAGATTTCTTGGAACGTCGTCTCCAGACTCAAGTTTTCAAGCTTGGACTTGCCAAGTCAATTCATCATGCTCGTGTTTTGATCAGACAAAGACATATTCGGTAATGCAATTTCCTTGGATTATTAATTCTAAAAGGCCACTTGGACTTGATAGTCTAATGTCTTGAAATTATTATTTTTCAAACTACTATATGTGGTTGCATTGAACCGGAAGGTAATGATAGTAGCATTTTAAAAACGTTTGTCGAGCTTAGAGTCACTGATAAAACTAAAGGTGTTTTGATCGGTGCTAAAAGATCACTCGTAGATTGAAGATTCCAGTTTTATGCCCCGACCATGTTTATGATAATATGAGCGGGTACCTTATGAGGCGACATTTTAATTTTTATTAATTTTATTGAAGTAATTTTTAATATCGCGTTATTCATTTCTTTTTTTTTATTTTATAGAGTCCGTAAACAAGTTGTAAACATCCCATCGTTTATTGTTCGTTTGGATTCACAAAAGCACATCGATTTCTCATTGAAGTCACCATTCGGTGGTGGTGGCCCAGGCCGTGTCAAGAGGAAGAACCTCCGCAAGGGCACAAATACAGGAATTGTTGAGGAAGAAGAAGATTAAACTGTACATTCATTTTACAAATAAAATGTAAAGATATTTATATAAGGCTTTTATTTATTGTTTTTATTTTACAAATATATTATTAAGTATTTTTATTGATTATATTTGGAATTGCAAAGATTCCACCGAACACTTGAATAGCTAAGTGCGAAAAGGGAAATACTGGCTGTTGGTGTAAAAATAAAAATTGTAAGCAAAATTTAAACAATTTTACTGATTATCACAAGAAAAAATTCAACATATTCAAGAAGTACGTAGCTGAAGAATATCAAGATTTTTATTCTGATATATTAGATTGGCCAACCATATAAGATTAAACAATTTATTATTTCGAAATAAAATTTTATTTTATGTAAATTTTGTATTTTTTTTTAACAATAATGATTTAGTTCAAAAAGACAGTTTAAATCGATAATCTCGAAATATAGATTTTGTAGTACTTCTGTTTTTCTCTTCATTTTAGCTATTCAATTGTCTGACCACCTGGTTTGAGTTCAGTTGAGTATTTGATCGTAGTTTTCTGGTTGTGCCTGTACAAAACCCAACAGATGAATTTTGATGCTTGGCCACTTCTTCAGTTTATCACCTACGTATGATTGCGGCATATTATGAAAGCTTGTAAGTTAATTTTTTTGTGGTTTCCTTTTGGAACTCTCGGGAATAAATTAAATATTCCATTTGGAGTAGGTACTTTATTAGCACTTCAAATTACAAATTGTATTTTCCAGGTTTTTTATTCAATACCTTTTCAAAGCTGGGTATACATTTAAGTAAAATAAAAGCGTGAGATAGTGTGTAACCGATTAATGCACCCAAACAACAAGGAATAGGCCAAACTTGCCAAGGCCTATCCCAATCCAAGGGTATTACGATGGCTCCCAGCCACGCTCCAAACCAAGTTAAGCATACATTATGTTTAAAATTTTCATTAAAGTTGTCTTGGGTTGTTAGTTCCATTAAAACGGTGATGGCAGAATCGGCACCCAATTGTAAACACAATGGCACCGCAGTTAAAACGGTCAATAAAATCGAAAACATTAAGGTTTCCTCTTGCTTTGACATAAAAGCAGCGCCAAGACAAACAGCCATGACGTAATAAATTACAATTGTTGAACATATTACTGCAACGCACTTTAGTTTACTTTTCCAATTGTGTTTCTTCGATCTGTTATTTTTATCGTTTTGTGGCACATTTGTTAGATATACTTTTAAACATTCAACTAACACACAACTACCCACTAACGATAAACTAGAATATTTTGCAATACTGTATAGTCTTTTATAATAAATTAAGAAAAAAATCAAAACCGATGTAAAAATACACGAAAGAGCACTTTGCAGGATATGGTAGCTGCGGTTGATGGTAGAAGTGTTTGCTGGCATTTTCAAGGCTTTTTAGGAAAATTCAGGTTCCTAATTTGTTCGTTGGATTTCCATTACTAAAAGAAGATGAAGTAAAATAAAATTGAGGTTAGAAATACCATTACCTTTGAGGTTATCTTCCAGTTATTATTACATGATTACAAGGAAATGTAAAGTTGTATTTGCTAGATGTTTTTTCAAATTTTCCGGTTTACTTTCATTTTCAGTAAAATGAAAATTTTAAAACTTAAAAAAGTGACCTGTCATCATTGGTGTTACATAATCACACACAGGATACTACCAAATTAGTTATGCAGGGTTGGTATGTACGAATTGGTAAGTGGTCTGGATTTCGGATTCAGGATTGGATGTGAAAAGTGAATCAGGGTTCGCATCCAAGTTCCATTGTGTATAAGTGTTTAGTTAGCTTGCAGTGTCTTGTGAGAAACTCAGCCATAATAAGCAGGTTACCCGAACCCGGCATCGTCAGCCCTCTCGTTGCTCTCATTACTTTTGTACTCCTTTTCCCAGCAAAGAGTTAGGACATTGTGTAGTATCTGGTTGTGTTCAGCAGGAAGTCAAACCTCCTATCAAAGACAAAAGAGGCAGCCTTTTCGAACAAAACTTCCAAGATCCGCGTATGCCCACTGACATTTTACCTGTAGGTCTAAAGATCCTATATGCTCACATTCTAAGAGCATATAGAGATCCAGCGGAAGAAGGTAGAGGAGAGTCTCCAAGGTCACTGAAGGTGCCATTTGTATCCCTTCCGTTAAAACCAAGTAGACTGATCTGCTCTACCGGTCTAGTCCTGGGCTATTCAGAACATAGACAGTGGCGTGCCGTGCTTTTTTGGGCGGAGGGGGGGGGGGGTTAAATCATTTTAATGGACGCAAATAATAGGTATCTACCTATGGGTTTCAAATGAAACATTTTTTGGGGACCGGTAGTAATCTACGGTCTCAGATTTCGACAATTTTTTTGAGAAAGTAGTAGTAAATAGGCTATAGTATATACATAAAAATTATAAAATCTGTTGAAAATTCAGTAGTTTTTCCAAAATTTCCAAAAACAGAGTTCAGTCACACTTCAGGCATGATTTTAGCTAGTTCAGCGCCTGTGAAAACGGCTCGGAGCGCCCGAGCAAGGTTGATGGAGAGTAAATTTTAACAGGCGCAACCAAGGCAAATCTCGGATCGGGGCGCTCTAAAATCCACAATTTTTGAGTAATTCGAAAAAACTTGACGTTTGTTAAATAAAACTCATAAGCTCTCATTACCGGACCCCGTTTTACAAAGTGTTTTGCTTGGGGCGCTAGGGCGGCAATATTGACGGGAGGGCTCGAGCTCCCTCTAGCTCCCACATGGGCACGTCACTGAGTGTAAAGCTAGAGGGCGATCACCAGTTTGTGTAGTGTGGATTCAATGGATCTCTCCGGATGTATCCAGGCTGACTAGGATGTAGTGGATTATACAGTCGTACAGTCTTTCCAGTTAGCAATAATTAAAAAACAAAATATCAAATGTTGGCCATCTTTAGACGCGGGAAAAAAGTTTAAATTGCTCATTTAATAAATAAACGAGTTAAAAAATGTATTATAAAAAATTAAGTAATCTAAATATTTTTCTAAACAACATTTTCAAACGATGTAAAATTTTATAGATGACTAGACTCTTCCACTTTTCTTTGTTTAAAAAATGCTTCTCTAGCAATTCCTTCCAAATACCCAGCTGTTAACGTTCCCGTTTGTGATACCATTTTTGCAAAACATCCCTCGGTATTACTTAATAACCTGTAAGGATGATCAAATTCGATTAAACTTCCTGCATCCATAACCATAACTCTATCAGCATCCATAATGGTGTGCAAACGATGGGCGATTGTTAATACTGTACAGAGTTCAAACTTTTGGCGAATTGTTTTTTGAATTAATTTATCAGTGCTAAAACAAAATTATTGCAGTAAAAAAAGTGGTGGTATTTCCCATGCTTACATTGGATCTACATTAGCTGTGGCTTCATCTAAAACTAAAATTTTGTTTTTTCGCAAAATGGCCCTAGCCAAACAAATTAATTGTCTTTGTCCAACGCTAAAATTATTCCCGCTTTCTTGAACAATAAAATCTAAAGAAGGAACGGAATTCTTTAATTCAACCTAAAAAATGTCTTTGAAGTTTAGTTGCTTAAATGACGTGTAAACCTACATCCTCTAACGATTGCCAAAGGCAATCATCTGAAAATTCCTGAAATGGATCTAAATTGAATCTAAGGGTAGCCGAAAATAACATCGGTTCTTGAGGTATTATAGATATTTTCTTTCGAAGTTGGTTCAGGGTTATACGTTGAGTGTCAATTCCATCAATTAAAATTCTTCCTTCCAATGGGGCCAATAGAAAGAGCGCACTTATCATTGAAGATTTTCCCGCACCTGTACGTCCTACAATACCAATCTAAAATTTAATTCATTTTAATAAATCAAAATTTAAATAATTATTCTGTTAACTTTTTGGCCAGCGTAGATAGTAAAATTTAAGTTTTTCAGGACGGACTCTTCAGTTTTGCAGTATTTCAAGAAAACATTTTTAAATTTGATGTTGCCCAATGATGGCCAACTGGAATCCAGAGTTTTATCTAGAAAATAATTACTGGAACCGAACGAAGGACGGGCAAAAGCATAACAAATTTTACCTTCAGTTATTTCCTTTGGTTGTTCGTTTTCAAGTTTTGTGTACTCCAGTATTCTTTCGACCGATGTCATGTGACTAACAACTTGTGCCATTTGAAACATTCCATATTGAGCATTCCCAGTTAAAACGAGTGACTGGGCAACAGCTAAACCAACTGAACTACCACTTACTTCACTAACTGAAAGAAAAATGCAGCAAACGATATGGATTATTCGTTTATCCTAACTTACATTGACTTAAAATAATGAAACTGCACATTACAGAAGTTATGTATAAACCACATAAACAATCTATCCATACTCCAAAGCCTCCATTGCAGACCAAGGTGAGATACCAAGCTCCAGTATGAGTGTCCTAGAAAAAAATTACAAAATTGAAGGCCAAATTGATGGTTCAGAAACTCAACCTGATGTTTATCAAACTCTTCTATGAGAATTTCTTCAGCCCCTGCGGACCGGATAGTGGCAATTCCATTTACCGAAGCGCTTACGTGGGAAAACACGGGACTTCGTGCTAGATTTATTAAATTTGAGTAATAATGAAATGATAAATCAAAAACTTACCAATTCCTTCCAAATGTTTCAGATTTCGCGCAATCAACATAAACAAGCTTCTTAGCTTGTTAAATAGAAAACCTATCAAGAGAGTTACTATTATCATATATGGATTGGTTATAGAAACCATTATGAAAATCGCTGTCATTGAAAGAACTATCTAAAATATAAAGTGTATTTTTTAGTCGGATTATTAGTTGTTCTAACCTGAACAGCTTCCAAAATCATTCTGGGTAGAATTTCATCGATCATTCCCATATCTCTCGAAAAACGGTTGAGTATTCGTCCACTTGGATTTATATTGAAAAACCTCATCGGGGACTGGAGAAGAGCAGTAAACATTCTGTTGTGGAGATTTTTTGATGTGGACATTATAATTTGATAAAAATAAATTCCTCTATAGAGCATCAGTAATATACTGGAAAGAACTAAAGCTGTGTAGATGTACATCGCAGTGTTAGTTGGAATTAACGAACTGCAATCCGTTTTTACATTATTGGAAGCAATGGAAAAATTGTTCTTCTCCTGAACGTCATATGTGACTCCCGAGGGAAAAACTTTGAAAAGTTCATTTGCTGTGGTATTATGACTATAAAAATTTAAATCGGCTAAGTTACAGTCAGAAGAAATTCTGGTTACTTCTTGTTCAGTCCTAGCAAACACGAAAAGTGATAAAGTGATTTTTATCATTTTGAAGTTAGCCTTACCAAATGGAAACCCATAAATCGGCAGCTATGGACACTGCTTGGGCAAACACAAAGAAAAATAGCAATCCCGTTAAAACAAACACGTTACCACCGGCTCTGGAGTATTCCCACATGGTTGAAATCAATGATACATTTTCCTCGAAGGTTTCTTCACTTTCATCATTTTTGGAAATTTCATTGGAATTAAGTTTGCTCTAAATTAAAAAAGGACACTTGATTTTTTAAAAAGAAAATTAATTGTTTTGTACTTCTGTTTCTAATTGAGATGGATTTTCCGTGCGAATTGTAGTTTCTTTCGGAGCTAACGCTTTGTTTTCTTTACCATCGCCATCTGATGGGATTAAGGTTCCAGTGAATGCAAGGTTAAATTTGGATACCTGATCGTAATTACCCTGCACTTTAATTTCACCCTTAAAATAATTAGAAGTTACTGACTAGGAATCAAAAGTATAAAACCTTACATCTTCCAAACATATTATTAGATCTGCATTCCTTAAATATTGCACTTGGTGCGTTACCAGTATCCGAGTTTTGTCTTTCAAATATTCCATTATACATTTTTCAAACAAATGGTGTCCTACATGAGAATCAACTGCAGATAAGGGATCGTCCAAAATATAAATATCAGCTTTTCGGTAGATACATCTCGCCATGTTGATACGAGCTCTTTGTCCACCACTCAACGACACACCTCGTTCCCCAACAACAGTTTCATCACCTCTGGGCAATAAAATTAAATCTCTTTCAAGAGCGCATACTTTTATAACTTCACTATATAATTTATGATCATATTTTTGACCAAACAGAATGTTTTTACGAACTGTGGAGGCAAAAAGCCATGGCTCCTGGGATGCGTAGGATATATCACCATTTATATTTATGCTTCCTCTTTGTTGGACTAGCTCTCCTAGAAGAAGGTTGAGAAGATGTAACGGAATTATGTTAAATAATTTCCTATTTAGAATTCCCATACGCGACGCTAATGGAATTCGGCCCCTAGCGTTCTTAAAAGGTACCACGCGCCCTCAAGGTCCCGGCGTACAGCGTATTTTTCGAGGCTTTTGAGATTTGGACGGCAAACTAAGAAGTCGTGCGTTTATGTTGTGGTTAGAGGTGATACTCCGGAGTAGTATTCTGTTTTAATTCTACGAGTTTTAATCCGTGTGAGTTCCCGAGAACGCCCAAACGAAATAACTTGTGTTGTACAAGAAATTTCAACAACGCTCAAGCACTGTTTGATTTTGTCGAGCCGCAATTGCAATTGTATGGAAGATCATAAATTTAGTAACACGAAACCAAGAGTTCCTATGCGAATGTTGTATGCGATTTTGTTACCTGGGTACCTGTTTTGTTCGCGATCAAGTTTTCCAAGTGTGAAAGTTTTCCACACCGAACCATCTGTTGCTGTAAATCGAATCCCACTACTGGTCTGTTTTCGCAAGGTCATCTGTTCACCTGTAGAGCTATCAGGAAGTCATTGGCAAGTGTTGGAAGTATCAATTAACATCGTTCCTGTACCGAAGCTGACGATACACCTTGTCGTATTACTTTTTGTGAGACAATCAGTACTGGTGAGTCATTTATTTATTGTTAGATTTTGTGCAGACGAACACATATTTTTACTATCACAATTGTCGGTGACTCAAAAGTTGAAGATAGCCGAGTCAAATTTGGATACGTTGGAAGTTGTAATCACGAGTCAATCTGCTAAAATCATTAAATATTTTGTTGATCAAATTGTGTTTTCTTTTGTTCACATTTCTTTGCAGGGAAAGCAATTAACGACGAGAAGTTCGATCCACCCCCTTTGCCTCCGCAAGCTTATAAGCAAGCAGGGGCTGGTGACTTCGTGTCCTAGCGGGCAACAACTACAAATAATTACTGGATACCACCAATTCCAGGTGAAATTATTAACTACGCCCTTAAGGCGGGTTGGTTGTTTTACTGGCGCCCAACGTGGGGCCGACCATTTTTTTAAACTTGATTGCTTTCCCTGAACGATTGCTGTGTTACAATTTCCAACGGTTGTTCGGTTTTTTTATTGACTTGCGGGCAGTAGATTGTTTTAGAAGTCACAGCAACAGTGGTATTTTTTTTCGCATCAAATTTTATACAGGTGGTACGTCGAAATACATACAAGCGTAGCATAGTGTGAACACGTGATAAAATTTTTGAATTAATCTTTTGTTTGAAGATTGAACCAGGTATTTGCGTATGCGAATATTTGATTGTATGACCTTGCATTCAATTTTGTTGGCTTTTCGACCATTATCTACAGTTACGATAAATTATTTTAATAAATTTAATTTAACATGTCGGCTACTAATTACGTTCATGCACTTAACCGCGATGAAATTCATGTGGAATTTCTTATTAGAGGAAAAGACCTTTCAACTTTGCCGCAACACCTTACTTCTCTTCGTAAAGAACTTAATAAATTAATGCGTAGTGAAAAATTTACATCTTTCACCAATCCACACAGTTATAGTCCGTCGAATTTAATAGCTGATTTCGAAGCTACAAATAGGGCGTTAAATGAGATTCAAATTTCTATCGAGGAACTTGAAAGAACGGTTGACGCTAAAGCGCTCGAGAAAACCACCAACCGGCTCGCGCATTATAACAACCGCATAGAGATAGTACAGGGTGCTCCTAAAGCTGATAGGGAAAAAATGTTAGCAAAAATTCTTGCGCTTAGGGTTAAATTGGAGAATGTGATCACTCAAAATGAAGAAGAGGAAGTCTACGAAGATCCCGGGATCTCGATGTTTGAGAGCCCGATGCGTAAGTCATCTCTACTTCCACCGGTTAGTAATCCCGATTTAACTACTGTGTTACAATCGTTAATTAGTAATAAAAATTCCAACTCGGCCGTACATAAATGGAATTTGTCTTACGATGGTAAAGGGGGGTCCGAGCAATTATTTAGTTTTATTGAGAGAGCAAAGGAACTTTCACGTTCTCGGGGAATAAGCGAAAAAGTATTATTCGATAAGGCGGTCGAATTTTTCACAGGCGAAGCATTAACTTGGTATCGGACGTTAGGTACTACTGCTATCACCACATGGGCGCAGCTGGTCGAGGAATTAAAAATTCGTTTTTTGTCCCTCGATTTCAGTCGCGAGTACATTGAACAAATCCGTAATCGGAAACAGAAACCTAGCGAGTCGGTGCGTAGTTTTGCTGAATCAATGTTTGCCGAGTTTTCGCGAATTTCTCCAGTTCCTTCGGAGGAAGATCAATTGTGGGTGATTCGAAGGAATTTATTGCCTTCAATTTCGTTGGCCATGGGACCGACTCTCACGTCGAACCGTGAAGTTTTTATTCAAACGGCCCAGGCAGCGGAACGTTTAGTACAATGGACTGCTAGGGAAGTGTCCGCGTCGACACTCGCCTCTGAGAATTCAATTGTAACTCCACCCGCTCCGAGCTCTCAACGGAGATTTAATGTAGGTAATTGTTGGAACTGCTCAGAGCAGGGGCACCATTTTCGATCATGCCCTAAACCTGTTTCCATTTTTTGTAGCGGTTGTGGCCGCAAGGGTAAAGCTACCAACATGTGTGACTGTAGTAAGGGTTCAAAAAAACGCCGTAGGGCGAGGAGGCGTCGCGGCGCGTCCCTCGCGGCGTTAAGAAAAGCTAAAATCGTCGCGAAAGGAGACTGGAAGAATTGGTTGGCAAAAATACGCGATTTTTGCGGATCGGCCTCCAATGATTCTACTCTTTTCCTCCATCCTACTTCCGATCAACGTCCTTATATTAATTTAAAAGTAGGTGAAGAGCCAGTGACAGCGTTGCTAGATTCAGGTGCTAGCGTATCTATCTTAGGTACCGAGGGTCATTACCTCGTAGATAAGCTCGACCTTATACTTTCTAAGGGGGGTACTTCGGTTTTGCGGTCTGCGGACGGAACGCCGCAGGAGATTTTGGGTAAGGTCAATTTACCATTATGTATTGGCAGAGTGGTGCGACCACTAGAGGTTCTGGTATGTAAAAGCATACATATAGGGTTGACCTTAGGGATAGATTTTTGCCGGCTGTTTGGGGTTCGAGCAGATTTCCGTCAAGATCAGTACGTTGTGGACGAGGTCCAATCGTTGAAACTGATAAGATCTGCTGGGGACTTAAACCTAGAACAACAGGTTGCTCTCACTGAAATTAAAAATAAATTTAAATTACTTTCTCGTGATGGTCTTACTCGTACAGATAAGATTACTCACAACATTGATACTGGGGATGCTGCTCCTCTTAAACAACGGGCGTATCCGTTGTCTCCGGCTATGCGTAAGATAGCTCACGCAGAGCTCGACAAGATGTTGGAGATGGGCATTGTACGTCCGTCAAAATCGCCGTGGTCTTCTCCAATGTTATTGGTGAAGAAATCTGATGGGTCGCACCGTTTGTGTTATGACGGGAGGTCGTTGAACCGGTTAAGCAAACGCGATGCTTTTCCGTTACCCACGCCTGAGGAGATTCTTACATCTCTCCGCGACGCGCGTTTTTTATCGACCATCGATTTAAAGAAGGCGTTTTGGCAGATACCTCTTACTGAATCCTCCTGCGAGAAGACGGCTTTTACAGTACCGGGTCGAGGGTTGTTCGAATACGTGGTCGTTCCCATGGGAATTTCTAACGCTCCCATGACTCAGCAGCGGCTGATGGAAAATATTTTCGGATCTCTTCTCGGAGAGAGAATTTGGGTGTATTTGGACGACATCATCGTTATCTCGGCAACTTTCGAAGAGCACTTACATCTGCTCGAACAGGTGTTTTCTCGTCTACAGGAAGCCAACCTAACCATTAATTTGGAAAAGTGTGAATTTTGTAGGTCAAGCCTTAAGTTTCTAGGTCACATTATCGACGAAACTGGACTTCACACGGATCCAGATAAGGTTGAAGCGATCACACGACTAGCTAAACCGACCACCACGACAGGTGTCAAACGTTTTATAGGTATGATTGGTTGGTACCGGCGTTTCATTCCTAATTTTTCAAATTATTCGGCTCCCATCACCGAGCTTATTAAGGGACGGGCCAAGCGTCAATCCATTACCTGGACTCCTGACGCTAATGAGTCATTTGAAAACTTAAAAAAGTTGTTAGTTACTGCGCCTATTTTGGCTAGTCCGGATTTTAGTAAGAAATTTTACATACAGTGTGATGCTTCAAACTACGGGTTGGGTTGTGTTTTAAGTCAAGGGGAAGGGGACGAAGAACGTGCAATTGCCTATGCTTCGAGAACCCTCAACAAAGCCGAGAGGAATTATTCTGCGACGGAACGGGAATGTTTAGCTGTAATTTTCGGCATCGAGAAATTCCGACCTTATGTAGAGGGAACCGAATTTACGGTGGTTACGGACCATTACAGTTTGTTATGGCTTTTATCGATGAAAAGTCCCACGAATAAGCTGGCTAGGTGGAGCGTACGTTTAGCTCAACATTCTTTTAACATCCAGCATCGGAAAGGGAAATTGAACGTAGTGCCGGATGCACTATCACGCGCACCTTTGGAGGTGTCTTCTCTTGACTTGTCCGAGGGCGATTTCGATGCGTGGTATCGACGCATGTTGGCCAGAGTTCGCGAAAATCCGGTGAATTATCCTGATTGGCGCATAGAGGGGGGGCTTCTGTTCAAACTTATTAGTAACAATCATGATGTGACTTCCAATTTGATTGAATGGAAACAAGTCATACCCAAGTCGCGACGCCAGGACATTTTTAAGGAATGCCATGACGATCCGACCTCGGCTCATTTGGGAATTTTTAAAACTTTGAATAAGATCAGCGAACTTTACTATTGGCCAAGGATGCGAGCGGATGTGGCTAGGTATGTGCGTCGGTGCACCGTGTGTTTGTCGTCTAAGGCATGTCAGGGAGGGCGTAGTGGGTTAATGGGGAACCCGAAAAAAGTTCGATTTCCTTTCCAGTGCATTTCTGTCGACCTTATGGGTCCTTTTCCGCGTTCTGCTAGGGGTAACACCATGTTACTTGTAGTCTGTGATTGGTTTTCTAAGTTTGTGCTGGTACAACCCTTACGTAAGGCTACCGCAAAGTCGATTTGCGAATTTTTAGAGAACCAAGTCTTCCTGCTATTTGGAGTTCCTCAAATATGCATGGTGGATAACGGGCCTCAGTTTATCAGTCACGAATTTCGGGCACTCATGAACGACTACAAGGTGAATCATCTATGGTATAACGCAGCCTATCACCCGCAGGTTAATTTTGTAGAGAGGGTGAATAGAGTAGTAGGTACTGCGATCAGATCTTATGTCAAACAAGACCACCGGACATGGGATGTGGAAATCCACAAGATTGCCCACGCTATTAGATCCGCAACTCATGAGGTGACTGGGTTCACACCTTCTTTCCTAAATTTAGGCAGGACCGTTCCTGCGAAGGGAGATTATTACGGTCGCGTGTCGGAATTGGGGGAGGGAGACGTAACCTTAGGGAGTCGCGAAAGAATTGCGGAAGAGATGAATAAACTGAATGAGCTCTACAATGATGTTACGAACCGGTTAGGGAGTGCTTACCGCCGTAATGCTTCACATTACAACTTCCGGAAGCGAACCACGCGCTTTAGGGTGGGTGAGACGGTATGGCGCCGGAATTTCGCTTTGTCCAACGCTAGTAAGCATTTCGTCAGTAAACTTGCACCGAAGTATGTCAAATGTAGAGTTAAGGAGGTTACAGGTCCTTTGACCTACCGTCTGGTCAACGAACGGGGTAAAGATGTGGGAGTGTTCCACATCAAAGATCTGAAGCAGCATCCTCAGGATAATAGAGCAGAGGAAGGTTGTGGGATGGAGTGATTCAACAAAATGGGTGGAGGTTGGGTAATGTTGTCACAACCTGGTCGGTTAACATCTAGATCAGAGTTTTTTTACAGGGTTCTGCTCAAGCACCTGTTAGCCCGTATGTCGTACATCAGACTACCGTCTTCCGTGGAGTCATTAAGTCCCGACTCGTTTGGTTTTTTCGGTTCTGGTTATTGCAGGGGCGGGGGAATTCGCTCTCACGCCAAGCGTGCTGTGAAGCCATCCTTCGTTTTGCGCGTACGCAAAGGTTGACTACACCTGAAGACCCTGTTTAGGCTAGGCTTCGCTACACCGTTGCGGTGGGGTTGGTCAATTGGAAAGTCCGTGTTAACGTTGCGAGCGGTAGCCCTGGGTGTTTGTGGAGGTCTCTCGTCGTGCAGTCTCCGGAACTCAGTCAGTTAAGTCCCGGACGATGACCGTAATTTTGAGGGCGGATTACGTGAGTTTTTCAGGCTCTCAATGACATACTGTCATTCCCCGGGGTAACCTTTCCTCCCGTCCTCAAATTCGACCAAGTCGTTGGTGTTTTGTCGTTGCGGTGGCGATGATCTGTTGATTGGCGGTCCACGACGCGTTGTTATCATCCATACGCGAGGACGAATCATCGATTACGTCATTGCTGCGGGGAACCATTAATTACGGAAGTGATTTATCCTTCTGTTTCCTATTACCTTCCTTTACCTTTCCTCCTTTCTACCTCCTTCCTATTTCACATTGGGATCCTATTTGTAACATTCCTGGGAAGGGTTGGGTATATTTTGTTTTCCTGGGTTTTAAATTTTCAATTAATTAGCATAACATCGGAAGCTTTTAATTGCGTCATCTGAGATTTAATCTCACGCTTAGGAATGCGTAGTCTACTAGCTGTAGAGGATTTGGGTTTTTATGATTAAAACGGAAGTTTATTTTTTATTTTTACTTACAGTTCCTATGTTCCAACGACGCTGAGTGCGTTGGTCCGGAACGAATTTTTGCGCTGGGTGTGTTAGTTGGGATTAGATACACTTTCGAGCAGGCACGAATGGGTCCTATGCGGTCCATTCCAAAACACCATTGGGCGGCGTAGCCATTGGGTGTATTGTTGAGATTCGTTGGAATCTGAGTTTTTTATATTAGTACGGGTCCTATGGGGAGCTGTACTAGCCTAGGGGCATTTAAGTCCATTATGTGACGGCATAAATGGCAGTTTTTTTGTTGATGACTTTTTGAAGCTACCAAGCTTAGTCATGAGGGTTCTCGCTTAGGCGGATTTAAAGGTAACGTTTCGTTATCAGGTTGAATACCTACCTTATTTTTTATTTTATGGTTTAGTTTTTGGGAAATTAGGATAGTTTTGATCCGAAGTTTTTTTAGTTTATCCTACAGTTAGGGGGCTGCGTCTTCAACGCAAGAGCACAGTTTTTGCAGACTTTGGGTTAGTTGATAGCTATCTCCATCTACCGAGGAGATATTTGGGGAGGGGGTGTGTAACGGAATTATGTTAAATAATTTCCTATTTAGAATTCCCATACGCGACGCTAATGGAATTCGGCCCCTAGCGTTCTTAAAAGGTACCACGCGCCCTCAAGGTCCCGGCGTACAGCGTATTTTTCGAGGCTTTTGAGATTTGGACGGCAAACTAAGAAGTCGTGCGTTTATGTTGTGGTTAGAGGTGATACTCCGGAGTAGTATTCTGTTTTAATTCTACGAGTTTTAATCCGTGTGAGTTCCCGAGAACGCCCAAACGAAATAACTTGTGTTGTACAAGAAATTTCAACAACGCTCAAGCACTGTTTGATTTTGTCGAGCCGCAATTGCAATTGTATGGAAGATCATAAATTTAGTAACACGAAACCAAGAGTTCCTATGCGAATGTTGTATGCGATTTTGTTACCTGGGTACCTGTTTTGTTCGCGATCAAGTTTTCCAAGTGTGAAAGTTTTCCACACCGAACCATCTGTTGCTGTAAATCGAATCCCACTACTGGTCTGTTTTCGCAAGGTCATCTGTTCACCTGTAGAGCTATCAGGAAGTCATTGGCAAGTGTTGGAAGTATCAATTAACATCGTTCCTGTACCGAAGCTGACGATACACCTTGTCGTATTACTTTTTGTGAGACAATCAGTACTGGTGAGTCATTTATTTATTGTTAGATTTTGTGCAGACGAACACATATTTTTACTATCACAATTGTCGGTGACTCAAAAGTTGAAGATAGCCGAGTCAAATTTGGATACGTTGGAAGTTGTAATCACGAGTCAATCTGCTAAAATCATTAAATATTTTGTTGATCAAATTGTGTTTTCTTTTGTTCACATTTCTTTGCAGGGAAAGCAATTAACGACGAGAAGTTCGATCCACCCCCTTTGCCTCCGCAAGCTTATAAGCAAGCAGGGGCTGGTGACTTCGTGTCCTAGCGGGCAACAACTACAAATAATTACTGGATACCACCAATTCCAGGTGAAATTATTAACTACGCCCTTAAGGCGGGTTGGTTGTTTTAAAGAGACGATTTTCCTGATCCAACTGGTCCAATAATTGCACATAAACTTCCCGATTCGATTTTGATGTTAATATTTTTCAATAACTTTTGTTGGCCATCCCAAGAAGCATCAACGTCTTTTAACTTTATCAATTTATTGGAATCTTTTATTATCTTTGGAGTTTCATTTTCTTCCAACAATAAAAATTCTTGCAAACGATTTATAGAAACCAAGGTTTCGGCTCCAAATGTTAGAGCCAATGGAAAGAAAATCGCCAAAGAAAGTTGCAAAATGTTAAAAAACTGTAAGATAGGAAATACTTTATTGGGTGTTATGGTATTTCCTAGCAAAACATAAGAAATAACAGTTATAAACAAGATGGTGCGTTGCATGAAAGCAGATGAACTAATAATCGTTCCTCTTATGTGCGAAGCCCACTTCAGGACGTTAATTTCGGCGATTCTTGCGTTATTAACTAGATTTGCGAAGGGTTTTTCCCAAGTGTACATTTTAATGATTTGGATTCCGGAAACGATTTCGGCCATTTTTGTTACTCTTTTGTCAGTTTTTTCGGCAATTTTCAAACGCAAAATTGAAATTATTTTGCCAAACAAAGCTGTAAAAATGTCGAATTAATTCATCGGTGGTTGCAATAAATGAGATTTACCGTTTACAGGAATAGTTAAAAGTAGGAAACTCCCCACTCCAATAATGGAAGCAATATTTACTTTTTGCCAGATAAAATACGTCACGACTGCAACTTGCAATGGCATTATCCAAATGTGGTTTATGTAGAAGGAGACCAAATCGAAACGGCTTACGTCGTTTGATAGCAAGTTTACTATTTGGCCAGCGTTCATCGAACTTTGGTTTAAGCAAAAAATCTAAAAAAGGGAAACTACTTATGGGAAACTAAAATTATTGAGTAGTAGCTACCTTTTTATAAACCAAGGAACAACATGCAATTCTGATTCGCATTCCAAGCTGACAAAGACGTAACGTCATGTGGTTGTTAATTATTGCAATAACCAATGATACCGTACCTATTGAAGCTCCATAAATGCACATCCATTTTAAATTATCTCTATTTTCAGTTAAACTACTCGAAAAAAGATTTATGAACAATTCCAATAGTATGGGTTGCATGGAACTACAAAGTTTTATTTTCAACTCAAGGAAAGGAAGCTACGGAAGTTACTTACTATATGAGAGTAAATTGGATGAATTGAATGATTCCATATAGAAGGTAATGCCAATAATATGTTTTGAGTATTGCTTTCAGTAGACTTGGTTTCTTGCTCTTACTTTTTTGCCCAATTTCAGTGTTCCAATTTTTTTCTAGAATTTTACACAACCTGTTTGACCCATCTGACGATAAATTTTTATACAAATCTTTAACGACCAATTGTTGTTTCGTGCACTTGGAGCATAATTTAATAAACCATCTAAAAATTTCAAGTTAATCTTGAGTAAACAAGAAAAATTTTATTTCTATCATCAGAACAGTGGCGTATTTAAAAAATTCTTATAGGGGGCAAACCAGATTATTTTCGGATTCTCGTTAATCCATTCATGCGCGTCAGTTGTAAAAAGGAAATACAGACAAAACTGGCATGGCGTTTGAAATATAGAAATTATTATTAATCCTATTGTAATTGGCGAATACGGCTAACGGTAAATTATTTAAACTGTTTTAAAACCTCATGGTAAACATTATTTTTATCGCGGAGGGCTTCAGGGATAAAATTATTCTTGGGGGAGGGGTAATTGACCCTTTGCCCCCCTCTAAATACGCCACTGCATCAAAACAAAATGCGCTCAAAAATTAAAAATTTTCTACTGTTAAAATGAAAAATATTGCAATTGTTAAAAAAAATTTATTTTGATTAATTTAGGAGTTTTGGGGTGCCACGTGAAGAAAATTCTGTTTGTATAATAATAAATCGAATTGTGTACGATCTAAAATGTACTTCAAAAACTAGTGGAAATTTCGAAATAAAATTTCGTAAATAGTAGATACTTTAACACAGATATTAAAATCTGATTATATTTTATTACTTGACGGAAATTTTGCATTTATTATTTTTTTTTTATCATAACGTCATGTCGATTGTTATGGTAGCTTTTTTAAAATTGAAATTAAGTATAAAAAAGTGTTTTTAAATATTTAATTCTGAAAAATTCTTTTTTTTTCAAAAAAAATTAAAAAAGGTTTCTTGGCATTGTGCACATATTAGCGCTTTAGAAAATTTTTATACAGGATGAACTTAAGTAGTAAGTAAGTTGTTCTTTTTATTTTAAATAAAATAAATTTTTTTCAAATAATGTTTGCTTTAGTTTAAGTATTTTGAAGTTTGAAGCCGATATCTCAAGATTACATAGAATAACTTGGAAAATTATGGCAAAATTAATAGTATTTCAAAACTGTGAACATGGAATATGCTTGACTGTTTACCTATTTTTCGTATAATTTAAAAAATTCAAATACTTACATGAAGAAAGTTTTGGACAAAATATTGGCACGTTTTTGAGGATTTTCAGTTGTCAGAATAAAGTTGTTATCCATTTCTATCAACACTATTCTCTCAAATATATTTAATTGATTACCTATAGCTACTGATAAAAATTTGTAAGAGATAAACAAAGGTTTATATGTATAACTTTTATCATATTTTTTAATTAATTAAAAAATTTTTTTTAAAATCAAGATAAATAATGAATGAATAATGCAGTTTACAGAAAAAATGTAAATCGCAACTCAATATTACTTACACGATATCAAGTTTTATATTTTCAATTAACTTCAAGATTCGATCATGTAGCACTACGCGTTACTATTAATATAATGTAATGTGTGCATCTACATAGAAGAAACATAAATAAAGTAAAATTTATGTTCTTATTTTCAATCAGCTGTATAAATAATAAAAATTACAAAAAAACAAGTAGAACTTGATTTTAAAGAGCTGCAATCCACTATTTACTTCAGATACTACATAATGATCCAGAAATTCTGTGCTCGAAGAATTTAATTATGGACTAGAAAATGAAGACTTCAATAATAAATAAAACAAATACGCAACCGTAAATTAAAATGCAATTTATAAGTTGGTGTACGGTAAATGTGGAGTTCGTTCCTACGCAGCGCAGCGGTTGGCGAGATATACCTACCAAATTCAATATGCAGGGTGAGACACACCACCCGTATCTGGCTTTTTTTTGAAAATTATTATAATTAGGAACGAAATCTAAGAAAAACATTAAAACAATAGAATTTTAACCGTAAAGTAATTATTTAAAAAACAACGAAAAGACATTAATTTGACAAATTCGACAGGGTAAGACTAAAAATGAGTTAAAAATATTAGTTTTACATTTTACATATACAAAGTAAATATCACAGAATTTAAAATTATTTTTTAAGTTCATTTCTACATTTTTCAACATCATGGGTACAACGACGCGAAGTGCTGAAATTTGAAAATGGTTTTCCAAATTTAATTTTTAATAAAATTCAATTGTTTTCAATATACTTTTTTGTTTCTTATAATTTTTTGTTTTTTCTAGTTATACGCCACTAATTTTTGTCTTGTTTCATAATATAACAATTTTTTTCTTTTTTGAATTCTAGTAGGATTTTCTCAAAGTACCTCTACGGAACATTACTTACCTAGATTGAACTAGGCTTGGGAAATATTAATCAAATATTAAAAAAAAAATATTTTCTGCTGTAAACCTCTTATCCTCATGTGGAAATAGACTGAATGCGGAAATGGGCAGCATTATGTATAATATAATCAATGATAATTCAAGTCAAATAATATATTAATTTATTGAAAATTTTTTCCAAAAGCTTGTGAAAACAGAAAAAGTAAGAAAATAAGCAAGCTTCAGTTCATTTTACCAGATTAACCAGAACTAAACTTGATTTGAAATGTACTAGAAAAGAGCGGGGGGCTTGTAAAGACTTGTAAAAAGTCTTCGGTGGTTCCCCTTCTGGCAATTTTTATTTCTATAAACAAATTTTTTCAATATTTTATTTTTCTTAATTTATTTAATTTTTATTTTTAAAATTAACTCATTATTTATTTTTTATTTAAAACAAATTAATCGATATTTATACCTTTTCAGTGACGGATTATAAATAAATACCAAATAAATACCAAATAAATGCTTTCAATGGCTAGACAAAGAAATTAAGTAAACTTTAACTCATAATTTAAATAATAATTTCACGTAAATCGAGTCCCGTTTTTCTTCTGTTTTTGTTTCTGAATATTTCAGGGGAGGGGGCAGGTGCCTCTTGCGCGCCTCCCTGGCTACGGACCTGCGAGAAATTTCTACAACTTATATTTTTAATTTTTCTTAGAAAATTTTGAAATGAAAATTAATGTAGGTATGCACCTACTATTTATTTTGCATAATATATTCATCAATATTATAATTAATAATAATTAAATCATAATAACATTATTTTTAACATTTTAACAATTTAATTATAATTTTTTGCTTCAAGAATTTTCTCACTTGTTGCGGTTATTATGATGAAATAATTTAAAGGTGGAGCAATAATTACCATATTAACCTTGAATGAAATTTGATGAGTGCAGAATGGAATACTGCGTAAAAAATTAATCTTGTACAGGGTAGTTTTATGTAGTTAAGCTAACGCTTCTTAAATAATTTGTATGGTTTTGATTTTAAATAAAAAAGCAAATGGTCAAATTATTATTTACTTGTTTAGTGTTCTCTCTATATAAGTTATTAATATTATAACTGTTTATCGTTAATCTACTCATGCGCGTCAAAATATCTCTACTATTTTATGGTAGACACAGTTTCAAATACCAGATGAAAAAAAATTGGAAAATCAACATTGATTTTCTTGGACTTGAGATCACAACATTTGAGTTCGACGTAACCAGAATTTAAACCGTGGTTTTCCGCTTTAAACTTGGCTGATGCAGACATTGCGTAATCCTGCCAGTTACAATAACAACAACTACAATAATTGCTGGTAACCAATAATATTGGTATATCCATTTCTGCGTCATAAATGTGGGAGCGATTGATTATGCACAAGTTATATTTTTAATTGAATACATTTTTTTTTAAATTTCTTATTTTAATGTATAAATTAATAACTACTAGATATTATTATGTACGAAATTTACCAATTCCGTCTTTGACAGAAAAATTTTAACTCACAACGCGTTGTGGAGTTTGCAATATGGCCAGATTGCGTTGTGGCTAAATTTATTTTTTTTATTTAGGTAATTGGGTAAAGCGTACTATCCTACCTAACAATATTGAAAGCAATAATTTTAACTGATTATTTAAAGTTATTAACAATAGTAAATTATTAATTTAATTTTTTTAATTAGACAGTCCGAATTGATTGTCCTATTATTGGGCAGCCGTATTATTACCTACATGCAATTATTTATGCAGTTACTATGTGTATTTCTTATCTAGGTTTGTTTACAAATAAACTAAGCTTTAAATTGGGACATTTATGGAAGCATAAGGAACTTGCTTTTTTATTATTCATAAAGTATTATGGATTGTAACAACGTTAAATGTAAACCGCACCCCAAATTAAAAGCCAGTTGTTTATCAAAACTTTTATTTGGGTATTTTGAATTTGATCTTATAGTTATTTTTATTTTAATTAATATGTAAATAATTTTTCAGGTGGATTATCAAGTTATGTTTTAAAAATGGACCAAAGAATTTTTCTTCATATCAATGCTTACCTTCTCACAACTCAAAGGAATTATGCACCAAATTAGAAATTAATTGGAAAGAAGAGTTGGTATTTGCGAAAAATAAAAAGACAAAGCCGGTTTTTTATAAAGCTGTAGTTAAAACCTTTCGTTGGAGTTTTATTATTCATGGAACTCTTCAATTTTTTCTATATTGTGTACTAAAGTAAGTTATATTATTTTCGAGGGAGCTGTTTTATCTCCCAGGAGACCCAAGGTGTTTGGAGGTTTACTTTGTTTTAGGATTATACAACCAATATTACTATTTCATTTCATAAGTCTGTTTTCTGAAACTTCAAATTTTGAAAAATTGGGTAGAAAATTTTACGACAAAATTGTTTATGGTGCATCAATTCCTTTGCTGTCTATTTTAATGTCACTTTTGCATCACCACGAAATTATGAATCTTAGCTCACTTGGTCTAAAAGTCAACATAGCTTGTTCATCTTTAATTTACAAAAAGGTGATTTGCATTATTCTCCATATTACCATTAGCAAAATGTCTTTAATTTTAGATGCTTCGCCTCAACGAAAAATCATTAACTAAAACTTCCGTTGGGCAAATACTAAATATACTATCAAAAGATGTTCAGATTTTCAATGCCGGTTGTTTTTTCATTAACTATTTTTGGATAATACCCATTCAACTAATAATAATAACTTACTTAACATGGCTGTACGTGCAATTTGCAGGATTAATTGGAATATTATCTATATCATTATTGACAGTTTTAATTCATGGTAAGTAGTACATGCGCATTTTAATGTATAATTTACTTCATTTAATTTAGCCACTTCCACAAAATTTTTAAAGAAAATAAAGCAAACAGTTAGTAAGGAAACAGATATAAGAATAAATAAGATATGCGAAATTTTATCGAAAATTAGATTAATAAAAATGTGTGCTTGGGAAAAACAATTTTTAGCATTGATTAATAATTCACGAATTCGTGAACTTAACTTCAAGAGTTTGGTATTTTACTCTAAAGTATTTACAATCTCTTTCATGTTGTTCGTCGATAAATTTGCGTTGTGCCTAACTTTAATTACTTTTTCCCTTACTGGAAATGCCGTAACAACTCCAATTGTATACTGTTTAACTCAGTTTTTTAATGTTTTACGGATAACGATGGGACATTTTTATCCTTTGGCAATGTCATACCTTTCTGATTGCTTAGTTAGTCTACAGAGAATCGAAAAGTTTTTATTGCTAGATGAAATAATTGACGATAAAATTCAAAAGACTGAAGACAAGAACATAATATTTGAAGACGTTGAAGCTTCCTGGAAAGCAGAAAAATTAATTCTGACCAATATAAACATAACTATTCCAAAAGGCAGCTTATGTATCTTGGTAGGTCCAGTTGGATCTGGTAAATCGTCTTTGTTGCAATTAGTAATAAACACCTTAACTCCATCCAAAGGAAATATTAAGGTAGGAGGTAAAGTTTCATATTTTGCACAAAACTCCTGGATGTTTGATTCTACAATTCGCCACAACATACTTTTTGGAGAAAAGTATGATAAGGAATTGTATGATACTGTTGTACAAGTTTGTGAACTGGAACAAGATTTTAAAATGCTTTCAAATGGCGATTATAGCATAGTCGGAGAAAATGGGGTTCAATTAAGTGGCGGTCAAAAAGCAAGAATTTCATTAGCCAGAGCTGTTTATAAAAATTCTGATATTTATTTATTGGACAACCCGCTGGCAGCTTTAGATGTACATGTTGCCGATAAGTTATTTGACAACTGCATTGTTAACTTCCTAAGGAATAAAACAAGAGTGCTGGTTACTACTCAGTTGTTGCAACAGTTCTTGAAGAAGGCAGACTATATCATCTATATAGAAAACGTAGGTGCTTTTTATATTAGATTTTGTTTATTTTTAATTAATTTTCACTTCAAAATATTTTTAAGGGCCGAGCTTTAATGGAAGATTATCATCAGCATATTAGCAAAAATAGGTTGCCATTCTTGTCTTTTGAGGAAAACAAAGAAAACTTTAAAATTGAAAAAAGTAATGAATAAAAAAAGAAAACAATTAATACCATAAACGTTTTTAGATATCAAACGGGATACTATTCAAGTCATCGAAAAGGAAAACAAAAGAAATGCATTTACTATATTTTGGAAATTTGCTCAATTTGGAGGAAACTATGTTGTATATTTTGGCTTATTGTTATTTTTTATTTTAAGTCAAGTTTCGGCTATAAGCGTTGACGTTTTAACTTTCTACTGGTCTTATAAAGAATCTAAGAATAAGTCAAAATATACAGATGAAAAATTCGATGGTTCTAAAAATGTTGAGTTACTGTCAACTGATGCAATAATGACTATTTACGCAGCATTGGTTATTTTTTTAATATTTGTCTCGACAGGCAGAACAATATATTTTCAACGGGTGATGTTAAAAGTTTTAAGAAATATACACGAAAGTATGCTAAAATCAGTTCTATCGACATATTTACAATTTTTTGACAGTAACTCCATTGGAGAAATTATACATCGCTTTACAAATGACATTTGGATTACAGACGATATTGTACCATCAGCATTACTACTTTCAGCTCAGGTAAAGCATAATCTATCTGAAAATATTTCCTAATAATATTTTTTTTTTTAGATATTTTTTGTTATACTTGGGATTATCGGTTCCGTTGCGTTACTGAATTGCTATATGATTGTTCCAATAATAATATTATCAGTAATATTTTACAAGACATTAATATGGAATACATATATCGCAAACCTAATCAAACATGAAGAATCAACAAGTAAAATTTAAAATTGACTTTTTTCCATTATCAGAAAAAAATCATTTTCGTCAACTCCTGAAACTAAACATAGCAATATATATTGAAATCAAGTTGTGTTTTAGGCAAAAGTTCTCTCCTGGCACACACATCTGCCTCTTTTACTGGTTTAACAACCATACGGGCAATGGAAAAAGAAAACATTTTGATTAACGAATTTCAGCAATATCAGGTATATTACTTACTCTTAATATAATACAAAAATACTTTAATGCAGATTTTATAATATAATAGGATAAAAATACATCAGTACAGTATTTGTCTGTCTCATTTCGTTGTGCTATATGTATTTGTATTGAATTATTAACTGCAGTTTTACAAGGAAGTCTGATAATCAGCTTGATTATTTCATCTCAATGTATGTATGTTATATATTCTTCTAACATCCATTATTCAATTAAAGTTTACCTTTACAGTTGCAGAAGATGTTTTGACTGAAAGTGTAGTTGGGTTTTCAATTTCACAATCTTTGCTATTAACGGGATCCTTGCAATATGGTGCAAACCAAATAGTTATGTTGTGTGGAACTCTTAAATCTATTGAAAACATTTTGGAATACACGAAATTGGAATCGGAAGAAAAACAAAGTAAAGCCATCGGTTGGTAGATAAAAAACATCATAATTTAGAGCAATACCAATTAAAATAATAATTTTCAGGTGCCTACAGTTCATCGTCATGGTCAAACGAGGGGAAAATAAATTTTCAGAAGGTTTCCATGAAATATTCTCAGACAGGGTTATCCGTCCTAAAAAATATTTCTTTTGATATTTCAAGCCGTGAAAAAGTAAATATTTAATTTGAAATATTCTGTTTTATCTAACCTTTTTTGTGAATGTCCAGATTGGGGTGGTTGGTCGTACTGGAGCAGGAAAATCATCACTGATATATGCTCTTCTGCGACTCGCGCCAGTGGAAGGAAATATAATAATCGATGGGGTTAATATAAAAGAAATTCAACTAAATCAACTGAGAAAAAATATTTCCATTATTCCTCAAGACCCCGTTTTATTTTCGGGCACATTGAGATATAATTTGGATCCGTTTAATCAATATTCAGACAACGAATTATGGGAAGCACTTGAAAAGGTGAAGATAAAAATATTAACCAATTAATGTATTCACATTTACTTACAGGTAGAGCTTAAAAGTATAGTAGATTCTTTAAATTATAACGTCAAAGCAGATGGAACAGGATTTAGTGTTGGGCAAAAACAATTAATTTGTCTTGCAAGAGCCATTTTGCGGAGGAATAAAATATTAGTGTTGGATGAAGCTACTGCAAATGTAGATTTCAAGTAAATCCCCAAATACCTTTTAGTAAAAATTCTTAATTTTATTTTTTTAGAACCGATAAATTAATTCAAAATACGATTAGATCTATTTTGGCTGATTGTACAGTAATAACTATAGCGCATCGTTTAAACACTGTAATAGATGCTGATCGAGTGATCGTAATGGATTCTGGAACTATTGTTGAAAATGGTAACCCTTACATGTTGTTGCAAAATTCTAATGGAATATTTTATCGAATGGTTGAGCAAACAGGCCCTTCCCAATCTTTGAAGTTACGAGATATTGCTGATAGAAATAAATGCAAAAATAAATTTTAAAATAATATGAAATTTACATGCTGTGCTTTTTTTTATTAGACCCCCGATAGAGATGTAACAATTTTATTTAAAATTTTAAAATTAATTAAGGAATAAGAAGTTTTAATTATGATTGGCTACTAAGGTCTAGTAGCCAATTAAATTAAAGCTTTCTGCAGGCCTGCATCCGCTCCGTGTGAAAGAGCCCTTAGGTACGATTATTCTACATATAAGTTAACTGTAAAATAAAATTTTGAATATGCAACCCTATCGACAACCGTGTATGGAGATTGCATTATTAGCATATAATAGGGGATATTTAATAAGTTTTTGATATATTATATTTATTATAATAAAGTGGTTTTTACGAGCAGATTAACTTTTAGTGGTATTCGAAAGCATATTGAGGTAATTAAAGCGCCTGAACCAAATCTTCCCGTTCAGGTTAAGTTTCAGGTTACGTTAGGTTCAGGTTAGGTTCAGGCTTAGAATATAAAATAGGAAGGAAGGAAGGTATGCATATCAAGGCCGAGTCAACGTGGTATCCTATGGCGGCCGGTTAATATAATTGCCAGGGACGTAGCATAGTCACTAAAGTGTTTTGAACACATGCATGACGATCGAGTTGGAGACCAATATTCCGGAATTTTGATATTTTTCAACTAAATAGCCTTTCTCATCTAAATTTTTGGAAATATAAATTATAAAAGCGGCGTTTAATGTAAATAATTATATAGGATTACTTCGTAATATGTACGCCAATGATTCAAGCAGATTATGGTCAGTAACCTCACAAATTAATGTTTTTGTTATAAAATTAGTTAAATAACTCTAAGTACTTACTTGTGCCAAGTTATACCACAATTAATAGTTTTTTTAATCCTAGAGGTCCCACAAACACTGCAACTCACCATAATTCAACTTTAAAATTTAAAAATATAGGTCACCGATTACAAACGTGGTGCAATGGGCGGAGTTTCTACCCACGACTTTTGACTCGTACTCGATGCATGTGTTATAGTCCATTTGCTACTTCCTTCCTATTTTATATTCTAAGGGTTCAGGTTAAGGTTGAGGATGAACTAGAGGCGAGGTTGATTTATTTTTCTAGTTTGTTTATGTAAACTACTGGTGGTTCATTACCATTTTTTTATACACCAGTATACTTGCATAATTTATTCTCAGTTACTTATACTATTAAAATTTTATTTAATTAATTTTAATTCTAGTTCTAAAAATTTTAAAAATTAAAATCCACTTTTCACATATTATGTGGGATTACATAGTTATAAAAGATATAAAAATATGTGAATATAATTTTGTTAATAATGATAATTATTGCTTAATTTATATCTCATAATTAAGTGTTAATAAAAACTTAAATGTAAGTTTTGAACTGCAAAATTTGTAATATACTGTACTAAATAATCCTAATGCCAAATATAATACTATTGTGTTAAAAATTAATTAATATAAACATAATAAAATTGTATTCAAAAATATTAAAATTTTGAAAATGCACATTTCCACTGCAGGTACTATTAACTTTCCCCTTTGCATTTTCGTATAGTTACTTGGTATTCAGCAACCGGTTAGATATACCTAAGTATAAATTTTTCTCAAATTTGAATTTTTGAAGAGATTTTTTCCTATGTGTCTAGTAAGTGTATTACATCATCTGCAGATATAAGGGACCTACAGTTTAATTCGGGTGTTATGTGAAATAAAATTACATACCTATTATATAAAAATATTCCCAAAAATACGACTTAAAAAACCATCAAATCATTTTTTACATCAAAATTCATATGAAAATTTATTTCGTAAATTTGAAATTATGTCTGCCAATGACCGAAATTTAAACTCTCAAAGCGTTGTGGATTTTGAAATATCGCCAGATTGCGTTGTGGGTAAATTTGTTTCTTTATTTCGGCCATTAGGCAATGCGTAATGTCCAGCTAATCAATATCGAAAGCAATAATAATTTTAAATAATTTTTTAGAAAAAGTCGCGAATGCTGAAGTAATTGGCAGTAGAAAATTTATTTTGTAATTATTATTAATTTCTTGTTTTAAATTAGACATTCCAAATTCATTGCTTATTATTGGGCAGCCATATTACCTACACGCAATTAATATAATTTTTATCAAGTTTTAAATATCCGAGACTTTTATCGACGCTAAAAGTATTTGTATTTGATGTTATAGTTATTTTTATATTTAAATCATTTGCAAATCATTTTTCAGGTGGATCATCGTGATCGTTTTAATATGTATAAAGAAATTTTTCCTTATATCAATGTTTACCTTCTCACAACTCAATTGGCAAGAAGAGTTAATATTTACTAAAGATAAAGCCTGTTTTACTGTGTACTGATGCAATAATGACTATTTACCCAGCATTAGTTTACACGAAAGTTTGTTAAAATTAGCAGTTCCACCGACATATTTACAATTTTTTGATCATGACTGTTGGAGAAATTACTTCGTACTGGAGCAGGAAAATCATCACTGATTATTATTCCTCAAGATCCAATTTTATTTTCAGACACATTGAGATATAATAGAAGCATTTGAAAAATGGAGGAAAACAACGTTTACAAATTAATGCACTCGCATTTACTTGGAAGTAGAGCTTAAACAGTGGCAGCTTGTGAAGACTTTAGGTATGAGTTTGAAACCAAAAGGTTAGAGCTTTTAAAAATATAAATTATGTTTTTGTTGTTCTTGGTTTGGTGAGGCACTTCCTCTGCCTTCCTCAACAGGCAGCCACTTTAGCGAATTTTAGATTTTTCAAATTTAAATCTCAAAAAATGTGAAACAGGATAAAGTGTTGGGCAAAAACAATTAATTTTTTTGCTTCAGCTACCTTAGGAGGAATAAAGAAATTTAAGTTTTAGGGTCGATATATTAATTCAAAATACTACTTATTAGAACGATTTGTCTGATTAAAGTTGAAATACTTCCACCTGATTGATATTTAAAATACCACTGTGCATTAGCATATTAGTTTTGAATTTTGAATAATAATAATCCCCCAAGGTCATGAACAGGTAAATTCTCATATTACAATATTTAATAAAAATAATAATAATTAATAAAAATAATAAGATCAGACAACTGGAATATAATATCTCGAAGCATAAAATTTAATCATGATAAGTAAGCATAAAAAAAAAATAAACAAAATATATATAATATAAAGTAACAGATACCAAAAAGCTTAGATATCCTTACTTTCGGGAAAAGAGGTCCCAAAGCGTTTCTTAATGCTGTGTTTCTGTTTTAAAATGTAAGCTTCGGCTACTGAAATTACTTATTCACATTTTGTATATTATTTGAAATTTTGTTATTCCTTATAGTCATCTTTAACAATGATCCTTTCAGTGACGACGAGTGGGTTGTAATTGAAAAGCGAAGGTCAGAAATGCGATAAAGGTAAAAATATAGTCAAGTAAAAGAAAAGCATAATTTTATAATAAATTATTATTCCAAGTTGTGCAATAAGTATAATAATTAAAGATTTTTTGTTCTCATGTATTCTTTTAAATAATTTTATTTAAAAACTACCCGCAATCTTAGGCACAAATTAACCAAGTAACCAATCAGACGACAGGATTGTTTAACGCCCGGATTCATAGACAAGTATTAAGTTTTAAGTAAGGCATTTTGCGTCGAATTTGTTACAATTTTATTTACTCAGTTGATAAGGGTCAATTTATAAAGCTAAGTATTAAGTGTATCAGTAAGGCTTTGTCTATGAATATAGGTGTTAGTGTTCAAGTGTTAGGTAACCATGGTTACTTGAATTGTATATATAATATAGATACTTATATACTTATTATATTTAGAGGTAAATTAATGGAGCATTGGTCGGATATCTCTGTAATATTACATAAAGAGTACATCCAGATGAAAAAGAAAGTAAAAACGAGTGAGAAAATTAAATACTATGTGAGTTAATCTACTATTATGTCACTGCAATAAATTAAATTTTATTTAACACGACTAGACCATTAAATTTAGGGAGAAAATTAATATTTTTGCTTATACTTAACATTATTAGATATTACAAGATATTATTTTACGATTATTTTAGATCTGAAAAATGAAAATATTTCAAAAAATACATTAATAATAGTTTTTCTTGTTTTTTAAGCATTTTAAGTCCTACCCTGCCAAAAGTGCCAAATAAATTCCCTTTTCATTGTTTTTTAAACAATGATTTTCTACGTATGTATTCTTTACTTTACTCTTTTCAGATAAAATTCTAATATTTTGTTTATTTTAACATTTAAATATTAAAAATAAATTATTAATTTATTTTAATATGCAGTAGGGCAGACCGGGGCCGGTTGAAACCCGGTAGCTCCCAAATATTTTTGAAATGCAGATCTTTAACTTTATCCATTAGTAATCTGATTAGTAAGGAACGTAAACACATTCAGTTCAAATTGTTGTTATAAACAGTAATTTTTCCGAAAATGGTTCAACCGACCCCGAGCTATCATACTTACCTACCAAAAAAAAAAATTAATGCAATAGATTATAATCATGCGACTTTAATAAAGCTGTTAATAAGTATCCTTATGAAAAAAAAAAATCTGTCCTACTTTTATATCATCAAGTTGAGGTTGTACTCGTATATAGTTTACATCAATCTCGATTGTTTTCATATAAAAGTTTTTCTACTCTAATATACTAAATACTTTTAGTATACTCAGTATTTCATTTCGTGTCTCTAAAAAACCACCAAAAAATTACCAGTATTTTTATATGCATGTGGAATCATAACCCTCTGTACAAGTTCTGAAGGATGGTTCCAATAAACATTATTAATCTTATTACTATTAACTATTTTATGATGCGGTTCCAGTCAAGCCCCGTTTTATGTAATAATAATAATTTTCTTTTTTATTATTGGCAATTCGTTTCGACTCTTTACAAGCCATAATCATGCCAAATGTTTCTTTTCTATACATTCCTTTGCTATAGATAAAATATTCTGTTTTTGTTCCTAATAATTACCAGTGTTATTAAAATAACTGCATCGTATAAACATATAAACAAACATAAAAACTGTAATATAAGCATAATTAGACATAAACAATAGATAAAACAATTCACGTCCTCTTGATAAAAGTATTGGATAAATCTGAATCTCCAGGTACGATCTTGTTAGTTGTCAATGATAAGCAATTGTAATCGGTTAATATTTTTATATATAGTGCGTAATGAGTGTTTATGATCGCAGTAGCAATGAACTCTTGTTCATTGATTAAATTTGCAGAAAAAAATTGAATAAACCAAGGAATACTAAACCAATTCCTTGTCTCGAACGTCGAAATTATTAAATCTCGGTTTGTGACTGGGTCGTTTTTCCCCGCCCCTCTTCATCTGGAAACGAATTTTCCATTTTTCGAAATTTGTATTTTTACCTGTAGTGTACACAGTGAAAAATACGACATAATATAATTAGCACAAAATTATAAATTAATATTTTATTAATTTTGACAAAGTGTTGGTTGTAGTTTGACGTCATTGCATGTATTTTCGTGTATTTTCAAAATTATTCATGTATTCTGCCAGGGCTGCCGAAAGGTTGTCTGCCCGGCTAGTAATAATAAATAAAAAAATATTATAATATTAATAAGGTAAAATTACTTAATCATCTTACCTAGCCTTAGAGATATATGACTGGTCTACAAGAACATAAATTAAAATTATAAATATTAAAATTAAAAATAGATATATAAATTAATATTAAAATTATTTTATAATATTTTTCAATTTTTTGAATTGTTTTTAAATGATTATTTTTATCTACAAATCGTTTCAAAATTACAAAAGTTTCTTAACATTTCCAACAGCAAAACCATTTTGGTTAATTTTCATTGAAAAATTCAAAATTTAATAAATGTATGTAAATTAAAAATTATCACGCATAAAAAATAAATAAATTATAAACGTCCTAAAATATGTTTAAATGTTTTTTTTAAAAGATACATAATAATATTATAATATACCAAACATTTTTAACAATGAACATTTTTATTGCACACTTATTTGCATTATTTAATGGTTATTATTAGTTACACTTTATTATATAACGCAATTAGCAATTCATTTAATTAAATATTTATCATAAATAAATATTATCATAAGTAAATTCATAAAATTATATTTAAACAATTACTTGAAAAATTTATAATTTCGTCTTAGAAATAATAGCACATTTTTTTACCAGTTTCCAATTGTGAGTTAAAATTAATTGGCGCATCTTTTAATTAAGTTTGATTTTTTTCAAAATGGAAATTTTATTTTAAGTAAGTCAATGTATTGTGTTAATATTGCTGTTTAGAATATAATGAAAAATTTAAACATGCGAACTGAAAAAGTTAAATAAAATCTAATTAATTTGTATAATATTAAAACTGTAAGTTACGTTTTAATAAATTCTACAACACAATAACTCTTACGTTATGCACGTGTAAATTTACCATTGATTATATTTATATATTGCTATGATATATTTTTTTTATCAGTAAATTTGTTGCTAGATGTAGGCATTAAAATTAAAAAAATAACAACGTTTAATTAAAAGAAAAATTATTTTGATTTTTAGTTTAATTGATGATGTAATGTACTTGGTTATTGAAAATAAACTTATGTGAGATATGTAACTGTCTGAGAAATTTTATGCCATAATTTATTCAAAAAAATAAATGACGTAACTTATTTTTTTTTTCTTTCTTCACAAATTTTGTGATAAAGTTGCACATCTTTTTGAAATTCATAATCAAACGGCTTTAGAATAAATCTAGTTTTATTATTTCATTTTTGAAATAATATATTGGATTTTATAACAGAAATTTTGTATTATTAGAAATGTAACTCTGTCTATATATTATTTTTTCAAAATAGATAAGAGAAGATAACAAAATTATGTAAGCAACAAAATTAATTGGTATAAAATTAAAAATATACATGACTTTACTTAAAATATGTAAACCACTTGTAGGAATTCTTGAATCTAAAACAGTTTTTGCGATATGCCTAGACATACCTTTGACTAAACGTAGAAAACAATGCGTAAATACATTATGTTATCCAACACGCTTTTTTAAATTATTATTAATATGTATTTCATAAATTTTAATGTTGAAACATATTCAAGTTAGTAGTAATATTCATTTACCCTAGGTATGTTTTGAAAACGTTTTGTAAACATACGATAAGTATTAATTTATCTGAATCGTAAATTATTGCATCAAGTCAAACAGTTTAATTTCATAAATTAACGAAATTTTACAATTTTAGGTAAATTTATTACAATAAATTATAATTATGGACAATAATATACGAATTAAAAACACCAACCCGCAAATAAGTGCAAATATTTTTTCAAAATTATTTTTTGTGTAAGTACCCACCTTTTTTTTAATTTTTCGTAAAATAATAAGTTAATTTTTTAGCTGGTTTGCAAAATTGTGCAAAAAATGTAACACAGAAGGTTTAAAAATTCAGGATCTTTTCGAAAGCTTAAATTCTGATAAATCTGAACATTTGTGTAATAAATTAGAAAAATATTGGAATGCCGAATTAACTGAAGGGGAAAAAGGAAAAAAGTCAAATCCTAGCTTACTAAAGGCCATTAGAAAAACCTTTATTTTCATATACATGTTTCATGGTATTATACTCTTTCTTCAATATGTTATCATAAGGTAAGAAAAATATTACTCTTTTCCCGGATTTTACGTTTTTTTTCTTCTTTCAGGCCGTTACAGCCAGTATTATTATCTATCTTTATTGGATTATTTTTTCCAAACGAAAATGTTACTGCCCAAAACACTTTAAATAATATGTATATATTTGGGAGCCTATTGGTAATAACAACTTTTGTTTTAATGTTCTTACATCATCACACCAATTTGATGCTATCAAAAATTGGAATGCAAGTTAGAATAGCCTGTTCATCTCTGGTTTACAAGAAGGTAAACTAAAGATTAACTATTTTTATCTACACAAATAATAATACATTCCATTCAGTTGCTGAAACTCAACCAAGACTCTTTGCAAAAATCAGGAGCAGGCCAAATCGTGAATTTGTTATCCAATGATGTCAGTCGTTTCGATTTGGTAGTTACTCCTTTACACTTTTTCTGGATAATGCCATTTCAAGTTACAATAGTAACTTACTTCATTTGGCAACAAGTTGGTATATCTTCTTTGGTAGGAGTCGGGTTTCTATTCCTTACCACCATACCCGTTCACGGTAGTATTCAAATTTTGATCTAACGTAAGGTCCTAATTCAAACTTTTTTTAGCATTTGTTGGAAGGCTTTCGGCAAGGTTTCGTTCGCAAATAGCAGTTAAAACTGACAGTAGGGTCAAAAAAATGGCCGAAATAGTTTCGGGTATTCAAGTCATTAAAATGTACGCTTGGGAATTACCATTTTCAAACGTAGTGAATTTAGTAAGACAACAAGAAATACGAGTACTCACCTGGACGTCCTATGTCAAAGGAGTAGTTCTCAGTTCTTCAGTATTTTTAGAAAGGACGATTCTCTTTGTAACCGTCATTGCTTACTTTTACCTCGGTAATGAAGTAACAGCAGAGAAAGTGTTTTCTTCAGCCCAATTTTTTAATATGCTTCAATTGAGCATGGCAATATACTACCCAATGGCTACCAGTATGGGAGCGGAAACTTTGGTTTCTATAAAACGTTTACAAGAGTTCCTGTTGCTGGAGGAAAAAGAAAGTTCGGTAACGGTCCAAAACGAGTCGAAAGAAATTACGTTGAAAAATGTCACTGCATCGTGGATAAGTGATACTCCCGTCCTAAAAAATATTAATCTCAGTATTCCTGCTGGAAGTTTATGTGCAATTATTGGTCAGGTGGGATCTGGCAAGTCTTCCTGTTTGCAACTTCTCTTGGGAGAAGTACCTCTTAATAGCGGAGAGGTAACAGTTGGAGGTGAAATGTCATATTCGTCACAAGAAGCGTGGTTATTTGCATCAACGGTTCGCAAAAATATTTTGTTTGGGCAAAAATATGACCGTCTTTTATACAAGGAGGTTGTTAAAGTTTGCGCTTTAGAACGGGATTTTGAACTGTTGCCCAATGGAGATCAAACCATGGTTGGCGATAAAGGTGTTTCCTTAAGCGGCGGTCAAAGAGCCAGAATTAATTTAGCTCGCGCAGTTTACAGAAATGCAGATATTTATTTGATGGACGATCCGCTTTCGGCTGTCGATACTCATGTTGGGAAACAATTGTTTGATCAATGCATCGTTTCGTACTTAAAAAATAAAACGCGAATATTGGTAACACATCAATTGCAATTTTTGAAAAAAGCCGATCAGATTGTGGTTATAAATGAGGTGAGTTTTTGAATAGAATCTGCAAAATTGTGGGACACTCACATTGTATTTTAACAGGGAAGAATAGAAGCTCAAGGTACATTCCAAGAGTTGTCAAAACTGGAATTGGACTTTACTAAAATGTTAGTTGCTTCTGATGAGACTAAAGAAGCTAACGAAGAGGACGGTTCCAAAATTATAAAAAAAAATTCGATGAATGAGAGCAAACGTAGAATTCGTAAACTATCGAGAAATCCATCTGTGCATTCGGTAATATCTTGACCAATAATTATTTATTATTATTTATTGGCTTCTTTGAATTTCAGATGGGGTCAGAGCTTGATAATTTTGAAGATGATTCTAATGAAGAAGAAGTAACTAAGTATGGATCCAAAGCATACTTGGAGTATGCAAAAGCTTCTGGAAGTTATTTAATATTATTTGGTTTAATATTCATCATACTAGCTGCACAAGTTAGTTCAAATGCTTGCGATTTATGGCTTGCATATTGGTAAAAATTTCCATCGATCCAAAAATTCATATATCTACTCAATTTTAAAATTATTTATTAGGACAGCGGAAGAAGAAATTCGAGTGGAACAAAAATATTGTGCACAACAGAATGAAAATTACTTAGTAAGATTTTCAGCCCTAAATCATTCAATTATGGCTAATAAAGACATAATCTTAAATGGAACTCAAAATATCGATATCACTTTAAATAATATTGATTGCAGCAAAACTCCAATAGATTCCAATTTAGCAGTGTACATCTATACGGCTGTTATAATTTCAAGTATCATTCTTTTGACTATTCGGGCATTGACGTTTTATAAAATGGCCATGATTTCTTCACAAAATTTACATAACAAAATGTTTACTGCGCTATTGCAAGCTCCAATGAGATTTTTTGATACCAATCCAAGTGGTAGAATATTAAATAGGTTTTCAAGAGATATAGGAATGATTGATGAAATTTTGCCAAAAATGATGATTGAAGCTATACAGGTAATAACCACGTTTAAATTAAGTTAAGACTACAAAATATTTTTATTTTAGATATTTTTAGTTATGGCAGGTATTTTGGTAATGGTGTTTATCACAAATGTCTACATGATTGCTTTGGTTTTGGTCTTGGCAGTAATGTTTTACAAAATTCGAGGATGGTATTTGACTGTTGCGAGAAATATTAAACATCTGGAAGGCATTGGTAATTATTTACCATGAATTATTTAGGCACGGTAAACGACGCGTCCAATGGGTTCACTGCCAAAATCCGGTTATATAGCTTTTTGATTTTGAATCCTAGATTGTTTCTATTAATTAACAGTTTTTTAATGAAATAATGAAATTTTTTGTTCTAAATTTAATCTTTTCATTCAGCTAAGAGTCCTGTTTTCTCACATTTAAATTCGTCCATAAACGGAATAGTCACCATCAGATCAGCAGCATGCGAAAAAATTCTCATCAAAGAATTTGATTGGCATCAAGTAAGACTGCATTTACTATTATAATTAATGTTACAAATTTAAAATGTTACAGGACACTCATACATCCACCTGGTACCTAATGTTGGTTTCAATTGGATCCTTTGGTTTGTGGATGGACTTCCTTAGTTTTATTTTTATAACTTGTACAATATTCAGCTTTATTGCCATATATCACTGTAATATCCTACCTTACAAAGTACTTAATTTTTAATTCTTTAATATTTTAGTTAGTACCGTCACTGCCAGTCAAGTTGGTTTAGCCTTATCTCAATCGTTTATATTAAACGGCATGGTCCAATATGGAATGAGACAAACTGCAGAGCTTGTAAGTCAAATGACTTCTGTGGAAAGAGTTTTAGATTATACGAAACTTAAGAGAGAAGGATCAGACGAAACTAAAACAGGTTAATTACATTTTTTGGACATTAATATTCAACAAACGCTTACTATATTTTTGGTGTAGATGTAACTCCTCCCGATGCCTGGCCAAATCTTGGTAACCTAAAATTTGATAAAGTCTATTTGAGATATTCAGATGATGAAGCGCCAGTATTGAAAAACTTGAGTTTCACCATTAAGGCAACGGAAAAGGTTTGAAATTATTAATTTTTTTGACTAGGTCACAATTGTTTTTGACTAAAAGACACTCACCTCGGCTAGAACAACTTCCTTATATTATTTAAATAAACCCAATCATCTTATTTTCCAGATTGGTATTGTGGGTCGAACAGGAGCTGGAAAATCTTCTCTAATTTCTGCTTTGTTCAGGCTTGCTCCGCTGGAAGGCAGCATAATTATCGACGATATTGATACAAACAATCTCAGTTTGCATAATTTGCGAAGAAAAATCTCAATAATTCCACAAGAGCCAGTTTTGTTTTCTGCGTCTCTTAGGTATAATTTGGATCCGTTTGATGAGTTTTCCGATAAGGACCTTTGGAAAGTATTGGAAGAAGTAGGGCAAATATTTGATCCAACTGCATTTTACTTATTATTGTTATTTTGTAGGTGGAATTAAAAGATGTAGCGGCATCTTTAGATTTTTTCGTTCAAGAAGGAGGAAATAATTTCAGTGTGGGTCAAAGACAATTAATTTGTTTAGCTAGAGCCATTTTGCGAAAAAATAAGGTTTTAGTTCTTGATGAAGCAACTGCGAATGTAGACCCTAAGTAAATATGGATTTCTAAAAATGATCTTGAATTTTTTATTTTTTATTTTAGAACAGACGAATTAATTCAAAAAACGATAAGGAATAAATTCCATCATTGCACAGTTTTGACTATTGCGCATCGTTTGCATACGATAATGGACGGAGATAAAGTGTTAGTAATGGACGCTGGACAAATGGTGGAATATGATCGTCCACATTTGCTCTTACAAGACTCTGAGAGCTACTTTTCCAAAATGGTACAACAAACTGGTAAATCAATGTCACAACATTTACATTCGGTTGCTAGAGTTACGTATATGCAAACCATTAATGAAGATGAAACTACTCGATTATGAAGTAGAATAAAAAAAAATTAAAATGCTCAAGCGCGATTACGAATTTTGAATAGCGCATGATATTAAGTAGGTACTGAATCTGATATAAATTTTGCTTAATTTTTGTAAATATTTCCAACCTATGTATGTATTATATTTATTAAAATATACATATATGTAAATAATTTTATTAATATTATATTCGCAATAATAAAAACATTTCAGTTTTACTAAAGTAACTACCGGTCGAGACAAAAAGCCTATGAAAAACAAAAATTTAGGTATGCAACCCCATAGACATGTGTTTATGAAGATTGCTTTATTTGTTTACGTGAAGTTTCAGCACTTTTGCAATAATGTCAGCTATGAAAACATTTATAGCAGGAAATATTATAGGTATCCACAGATTTAACGGTTTTCACGATGCTTGTTGGTGCTTAATTTAAAGTAACATTTTTAGGTCCCGAAGAAAGTTTCTTCACATCTCTTGTTTGTAAAATAAATGTAACTACGTTGACGTACCAAATAAATGCCTAAAAATTATTAAAATAAAATAAAAGCCCCAAAGCTACACAGAAAAAAATAAATTCGTGTTTTCATCTAATCTAAATTAGATGAATTGAAATTCTATAGTTTATCTAATGTTTTCCATCTTTCAATTACAGTATTTAGTTGTTTCAGACAATCAGTTTAGTAAATATATCTAATTAAAATTAGATAATAAATAATTTAAACTGTAGTTAAATCGTTGACAAAAATTTACTATTTCATTTAATCTTCGTCTATAACTCATTCAATCAAATTATATGATTATTGTAACCGAGTTTCAATGATTTACATAATACCAATAGTTGAATCGTTTACAAAAAATTACTATTTCTTTTAATCTTGGTCTTTAATTCATTCAATCAAATTGTATGATTATTGTAACCGAGTTTCAATGATTTACATAATACCAATAGTTGAATCGTTTACAAAAAATTACTATTTCTTTTAATCTTGGTCTTTAATTCATTCAATCAAATTGTATGATTATTGTAACCGAGTTTCAATGATTTACATAATACCAATAGTTGAATCGTTTACAAAAAATTACTATTTCTTTTAATCTTGGTCTTTAATTCATTCAATCAAATTGTATGATTATTGTAACCGAGTTTCAATGATTTACATAATACCAATAGTTGAATCGTTTACAAAAAATTACTATTTCATTTAATCTTGGTCTTTAATTCATTCAATCTAATTGTATGATTATTGTAACCGAGTTTCAATGATTTACATAATACCAATAGTTGAATCGTTTACAAAAAATTACTATTTCATTTAATCTTGGTCTTTAATTCATTCAATCTAATTGTATGATTATTCTAACCGAGTTTCAATGATTTACATAATACCAATAGTTGAATTGTTTACAAAAAATTACTATTTCTTTTAATCTTGGTCTTTAATTCATTCAATCAAATTGTATGATTATTGTAACCGAGTTTCATTGATTTACATAATACAAGTAGTTCAATCGTTTACAAAAAATTACTATTTCGTTTAATCTTCGTCTTTAACACATTAAATCAAATTATATGATAACCCAAATTAAATGATATATTCCGGGAAACCAGCTGTAACTTGGAACATAGGAAATTAATTAACATAGAAATTTGATTTTTTTAAATTTCTGCTTTTTATTTTAACGTATAAGAATGAAAAAGTTATCTATTTATAGAGATTCTCTTTCCGCGTCTATATGAACACCCCACATAGAGCCAGAACAAGTTTTATTTAATGAAATGATGACCATGAATTATTAGAGCGTAGATTGGTACCTTAACGCCCTACAGGGTGTACTTAATTTCGGCCCCAAGCGTGACCTAATAAGGAACACCCCGTTATAGTTACCTCGCCTTCGGTCCGTGCTATAATATTAACGCCGCGTTCCAAAAAAGACCACTTTACGCCCTATTAGGTATACATAAATTACTATTATATTAACTTTACAATTTTTTTTGTTATTTTATTTAAAAAAATGAAAAATATTTACACACATTGTTACTAAAATTTTAATTGGTCATGTCGCTAATGAGACCCATCAATGCATTGCTTTTTCTCCCAGATAGTTTAAAGTCGAAAAAATACAATTCCAAAAAGTGCCAAACTTGAATGCACTCTTTAGCATATTCAATGTTCAGCATTTTGTGCAGTTGGAAAGAAAGCGATAAAGCTTTCAAAAAGCTGTCACATTCATAAAATGTATCATCAAAATATATGTAAGAACTTTCAATTTGTTCTTCACTATCCCCCACACTAACAATAAATGGCTGGACGGTTAAGCCTTTCTCGCTGTATTTGATTTTTCTCTCGCGGATTTGCCAAGGAACATCTTTAATATTTTTTACGAATATTGCCAATGCACGCCGCCCGTCTGCAACTGTGGGCTTCCATGTTGTGTTTTTCTTATTCTTGTTGGTTTCCCTAATAATGGTGGGAACCAAAATTCCGTTCAAAAGAATTGTATAAAAATAGTCTCTTGAATTTTGAGCAATGGTGCTATCTGAAATTAATTTCTTCAGTATAGCTTTACTGTGATTCTCTTTGATTCCAGCCATGTAAATTTTGATAATTTTCGTTAAAAATGTCTCCCACTTGGAGTACAAAATTGTACTTTTAGCGGGGTATTCTTCTTCGAAGTCTAGTTCAATTAATTGCGAACCTATTTTTTGTTTCAGTATAGGCCACTGCAAAAATATATCGATATTTTGATTTCTCTGTTTCTGTCGCAATTTATGTGTACGCTTCCACTTTTCGATGACTAATTCCGGAGGTGTTTTGTTATACTTCAACCACTCGCAATCGACTAACAAATCAATCTCATTATCTTCATCGTCTTCAATTTCTTGCTGGGAGTCACTGATCAACATTTCATCAGCAGTTCTCTTTTTCGATTTGTATCTACTTTTCAATAATCCCGCTGACTGTAATTTTTTGTTCAGTGTATACAATTTTTGTATAAGGATGCCTCTAATTTCTTTTGTTCCTATATAGATTTCTTTACTTTCTTTGCCAAACAAAGCACATATTTGAGTTGCAATCCTAGCAGCGATATCGGAGTGCTTCATATTCGAATAATTGTTGCTATTTGTCAAATATTCGCAAACAGTTTCGACTAAATTTTTGCGATCAACGCTGTTTAAAATTTCTTTTGTTAACAAATTCCTTCCTATTAAGGAAGTATTCAACATGTGTTTAAGATCCACATCTTGGCTTTCCAAATTTTCATTCTGTCCGTTTTTTCGGGCATCGCTTAAAATTACGTTTGTTGAATTCGTCGACGATTGGAAAGATCCTGACGAATTAGGTATTGTTGTTAACCTGTCTTCGACTGAATTATTCTGTGTTAAAACGTCTGCCAGAGGACGTGGATATCCCTTTTCTTGTCTCCACTCAAGCAATTTTTGGCGAAATTTAACGCGCAAAGAAAAGTGTTCGATTGGAATAAGAACACAAATATCCTCTAAAGATAAATACTTGAGGGTTTCTATTTTAGTCACTGATTTGTTAATAAAAATTGGAATTAGTTCTTCAAGGTTCCATGACCATAACAATTCATCTACAGATTCCATATCTTCATGCCTTATTTGATTATCCATCATATTTATACACAGTTGCTACTACTTCTTTCTATTTTTATAAAATATTAAAGTTGGTCGTTACTTATATAGTATTATGTTACGTAGATAATCTCCCTTTTTTAAGGATTAATTATTAATCTTATATTATCATGATCATGATTAAATGGAATTTAAGGATTATTAGAATAAATTTTGTTGGTATTATTTTAGGGACATTATAATTATTATATTAATATACGACCAACGTTTATATTATTATAAAGTAAAAAAGTATAGTAGAAAGACTTATAGTTACAAGTGAAGCATTGAAGGATAGTGAAACCGCAAAAGGGTAAGTTAGGGTAAGTTCCACAATGGCCAATTGTTTTATATGCAAAAAATCATTCAATAATATCAATACATATATAACTCACATTAAATTTTTTCACAAAAGTGTCTTAAACTTTAGTTGTCAGTTTTGTTCACAAAATTTCAATTCAATTTATTCATTTCAAAGACACTTGATTAGAAAACACAACAAAGAATTTTCAAAAGACGAAGTCCGTGTATTTAATAGTAACAGAATCAAGTTAAATGCTAATGTTCAAATCAGCTGTAATGAAACGAGCTTACCTACTTCGCCCGTTAGTTTAATCACTGATTGTACAAGTAATTTTGACGATAATACATGTACTTTTGAAGAAAAAACAATAACAGCAGTTCAAATTAAAAATAATATAAATGAATTTGGTGTAAAACTATATGGCAAGGTTAATTTAAGCATAAAAACAGCCAGCGATATAATTTCTGATGTTAAAAATGATCTTTTTGATCCACTTCTCAACTTTTTTGATGAAAACTTATCACAGGCTTTTGGAAACGAATTTAAAATTAAACAAACAAAAGCATTAATAATTGAGTTAAGAAATTCATTTGAAAATATATGTTCAGAATATAAAATTAAAAAGTTTTTAAAGGAAATGAAACTTTTTGATGAGCCCAAGGAGTATATAATAGATGATGCAATCAACATTAATAATATTGGAAAAAATGCGACTACTGGTATATTATTACCGATCAAGTTAAATCTTACTAATTTTCTTCAACACTCAAATGTGTTAAATACCATGTTGGAAAATTATACAAGATTCTCGTGTAATTTTAATGCCATCAGTAATATTGTGCAAGGAGAAGTATGGAAAGAAAATATGGTACAGTTTGAAAACAAAATTGTTATACCCTACCTTTTATATCAGGATGATTTCGAGGTTAACAATCCTTTAGGTTCAAAACGAGGTGTTAACAAAATATCTGCTTTTTATATATCTTTTCCACTTTTAAATTCCAATCAGATATCTAAACTAGAAACTATATTTCCTGTTTGTCTTTCTAAAAGTAATGATATAAAACACGGCTCTACTTCCAATTTTGGTTCATTAATAACAGAACTAAATTCATTATCACAAACAGGTATTCATATTAAACATCATAATCAGGATAAAACAATTTACTTAGTCTTAGCAGGAATCGTTGGTGATAATTTAGGGTTAAATGGAATTTTAGGTTTTACAAAGTCCTTTCGATCTAACTTTTATTGTAGAATATGCTGTAGTTCCAAAAACGATTTGAATTTTCTAACGGAAGAGATTACACATTTTATGAGAAACATAACCAATTATTCAAATGCATTGGAACAAAATAATGTATCTCAGACAGGTGTTAGAGAAAATTGTGTATTTAACAATATTAAGAACTTTCATGTTACACATAACATTTCAGTCGACATTATGCACGATATTTTTGAAGGAGTTTGCCATAAAGAGCTAGGACAAATTTTGAATTATTTCATTACTGAAAAGCGATACTTTTCCATTGAAAATTTAAATGAAAAAAAATCTTTCTTTGCTTATTCTGAAGCAGATAAAACAAATTTATCATATGAAATCAAAATAGAACACATAAAGAAATGTTCTTTCAAAATGTCTGCTTCTGAGATGCAATGTTTTGTTTATTACTTGCCACTTTTTATCGGTGAATTTGTACCAAAAATTGACGCAGTATGGAAATTTTGTCTTGTATTACTAGAAATTATAGATTATATTATGAAACCTTCATTTACTGATTTCGAAATTTCTTATCTTAGAAAATTAATCAAGAAACATCACGAAACCTACCTTGAAATTTTTAAAACAGATTTGACACCCAAACAGCACTTCATGATTCATTACCCAACAGTAATAGAAAAATTAGGCCCATTAAAATCATTGTGGACAATGAGATTCGAAGCTAAACACAAAGAATTGAAATCGTATGCTAATGTCATAACATCAAGAAAAAATATTTGTTTAAGTTTAGCTAAAAAAGAACAATTTTTAATAAGCTATAAAATGTATTTAACTAATACATCGTCAATATTACAGCTGGGCAAATCCAAACGTGTTGATCTATCTAACAAAATTAATGAAAATGTATTGATTAATCAAGAATCTTTGAAGTCGATAATTTCAAGTACAAATATTAAAATTAATAATACGAATTATAAAGCACAGCAAGTAATAACATTCGAAGAAAATGGAATATTAAATTTTTTTCGAGTTGTTTATATTTTGGAATATTTAAATCAATTTTACTTTGCCGGATACTATCTGCGAATTAAAAATTTTGAACAACATTATTATAATAGTTATGCAGTTGAAACTGATGAAGCAGATGAACATTTATCTCTCATTTTAATAGATTCAAACAATATAAAGTATCCCCCTATCGATATTTTTAAAATTGATAATATGAATCTATTAAAACCCAAGAATGCTTTTTTGTTATAATTTAATGTGTTAATAATGTAATATCAAAAGTATAAAATAAGCATAATAATAGGTATATTATTTTATGTATTTTTAATTTTTTAAAAATAAAACAAAATTATTATAAATTGATCAGGCCACGCCCGTGCCCAGAATTTCTTCAAGGGTTAGGAAAAAATAATTATTTGTAAATTGTTATATTTAATATTACTTATATTAATTTTTCAAATATACAAAGCGTGTTTACGTTAATACTGCCAATACTTCAGGAGTTTTACAGAAGTAAACTTGCTTTTAATTCTATAAAACCAATAACTGTCAATAATTTAGAAGAAAAATAAATGCAATGGGAAGGGTTTGAACCCCCAAAACCGCCCCCTTGCGCACGGGCCTGGATCAGGCGGTTGAAATGAAAAACTTATCAATTTGATGCATAAAAATGTCGAATAACTTGGATATCTGAAGATTGCAGTTCATCATTTTGATGAACACTGATCATAAAATAACATTTATGAAGGTAATGAAATAAATGAAAAAACCATCAAGGCGTCCATTAATTACATAAGGGCGATTTTTATAATTTTTATATTTTATTTATTATTTGTTTTCAACTCTGTATACATAAAATGTTGTAGTTGGTATCATTATATTTCCCTATTATGAAGGACATCGATTATATCAAGAAAACCACCACCGTCATTATGAGGGTCACCATCACGATCATTGTTATGAATATATTTCTCTCCAGCGCCAATCCAAGTTTCTTCTTTTGCTAATAGTGTTAGTGTTTTGTACCGAACAAATTTTAAAATGACATCTTCGTCTACTTGGGTGCCATCTTTTTCCAAAACTATTTTGAAACCTTCTATACCCATTTTTTCGGAAGCTTTAAGGATTAAATTTTTAATATTATTATTGTGATGCTGTTTTGTTTTACTGTGTTTCACTATTACAAACAATTTTTTATCTCTGTTTCTGGACCATATTTTGTAAATTTTACTTTTCATAACTGCTTCCACAATTCTTTCATACTGATTAATAAATTGATTTATGCCTTATATAGTGTTTAAATTAGCAATTATTGGATTATAAATTAAGATTTCATGTTGGCACATGTATCTATATATAGGGTGGACCAATAGTCCTTTAACATTTTAAATGGTCATAAAAAGTAAACAAGCGGTATTAATTAATAAATATTTATTGTATTTTAAAGTACACAAATGAGGGTTTTAATTTTTGAATATTACATCATGTAAATTTGAACCATGATTATTTTTACACTCCTGTAACCTGAACCGGAAATTTTTCATGACCGCCCAGTAAGTGCGGTTGTTGAAATGTTTTGCATTTCATTGCATATGTTTTCTTTCAATTCTTCAATAGTCTCTAGATTGACGATACAAAGTTTACTTTTAAGGTATCCCCACATGAAAAAGTCCATTGAGGTCCAATCCGGACTGCGGGATGGCCTGTTAATGTCACCTCTTTTGGATTTCAGTTTTTGGGCAAAAATTTTACAAACTGACGCTATAGAATAGTTGGAGGTGTGACATGTTGCCCCCTTTTGTTGAAACCAGGTTCTTTGATTGTAGCCTGAAAAGTTCTGTAACTGTTCTGGGCACATTTAAGGCACTAGACTGCTTTCGAGTGAACAGGCTAGGTTACTCTCGAACAGGCATTCGTACACGCACAACGTTTTTCGGTTTCCACGATGTCCTGGGTCGGCCGGATCATGTTGAAACTGTCGTTTTGAACTTCTGCACCTAATTCTGAATCGTTTGGATTTTTGGAGCTTGATTTGCGTTCCGTATATTGAATGAGAACAAAATTTTCGTCTAGATTCGGTCACAGAATCGTTGTTTCGATAGAACTCGCGAACACAAAGCGCACTTTGTGCTCCGGTAAATGACGCTATGGCTCTAAATCCCTATTGCCCGCTCTCGCGTTTGATACCCTCCCCACCTCGATACTTCTACCCGCACGGATGCAGCGGGCTTTTCAAATGTTAAGAGACTATTGGTCCACCCTGTACATAATATAATGTATGTTATATTTTATAATCTTCAAAATACCAACCGAAATTTACACTAATTTTACTATATAAGTAATAACAAATTAAAAGAAAAAAAATCGTCCTGGGTAAGACCTAAAATTGCATCAATTGCAAGCTAAAGAAATCAACAAAGGTAAGTAATCGTAAACATAAATTTTATTCCAATTGATTATATTTATTATATATTTTTTGTTTTAGATTGAACTTGATTTTGAAAAAGAATACCCCGCTAAAAAGACACATTTTTAAACAACATTAAAGTAATTTATAAAACAGGAATAATCACAGATAATAATCTAAACGCCTGTAAGAATAAAATATGGAAGTCTACAATTGCAGACGAACGGTGTGGATTAGCAGTATTTATAAACAGGTGAGCCATACATTATAAAATATTTAGTAATTAGGCTTCTATATTTTTAGGCTTCTATACAACGTATAGGAAGAAGCCTTATGATCTAGCTCCGTGTCCGTCCGTCTGTCCGCATAATTCAAAACCAATCAGAACGCACGTTCTAAAAACAATTTTACTTTTATATAGAATATTTTTAGATTGGTATTAATTATTCAGATTATCTACATATTTCTTAATCCGATACTCTTATTTTGAACGTTTAGAGTAGGTATTTTACGTGTTTTATAAATATAAATATTTCATTATGAATTGTGTTTTTTTGTGGTCTGTAAATTGCAAATGTTGTATAAAGGACGAAATTAAAAAAACAACATTAAATTTTCTTCCGTTAGCGTTTTGCTTATATAGAAAAAAAATTTTACGTTGGTACTTTTTTCAAGGATTAACGAATTAAAAATTGGAATAAAATAAAGCCCAAATAATTTAACCTACCGAAAAAGTAGATGTATAGAAGCCTAAGAACTGTCGCAAAAGCGAGTTCCACCTTGTTATTTAATTACTCTTGTTATTTTTAGAAAATCAGAGATGTTCCGTTGCTAATTCGCATTAGTAAAATTAAATACAGTGAGAAAAAGAATTAACCATATATGTAGGTGTTTATCGTTAGTGTTGGTGATACTGGAGAAAAGTTTCCTCAAAGCGTTATCGGTTTGCTTTCAAAAACACAATATTTTAAATATAGAATATGACAAGGAGTGTGCTTGTAAGCTGATGTAAACTGAAAGAAATTATTTATTTAAAATAGTGGAATCATTAGCAAAAAGTTAATAAAAATATATTTAATATTTAATGTAAATAAATGTTTTAAAGAAAAAATATAAATAAATCAGTAAATGAATCATCTAAATGTATTTGCCAATTCAAAGAAACTATTTAAAAGATTCTACTAATTATATTAGGTACATCGTTTAATCTGTTTATATCAATTAGTGAATTAAAGTAAACAAATCATCTAAATGTATTTGCCAATTCAACGAAACCATTTAACACATTCTACTAATTATATTAGGTATATCATTTAATCTATTTTAATCAATCAGTAAATTAAAGTAAAAAAATCTTCTAAATATATTTGACAATTCAACGAAATAATTTAAAAGATTCTACTAATTATATTAGGTACATCGTTTAATCTGTTTATATCAATTAGTGAATTAAAGTAAACAAATCATCTAAATGTATTTGCCAATTCAACGAAACCATTTAACACATTCTACTAATTATATTAGGTATATCATTTAATCCATTTTAATCAATCAGTAAATTAAAGTAAAAAAATCTTCTAAATATATTTGACAATTCAACGAAATAATTTAAAAGATTCTACTAATTATATTAGGTAAATCGCTTAATCTGTTTATATCAATTAGTGAATTAAAGTAAACAAATCATCGAAATGTATTTGCCAATTTAAAGAAACTATTTAAAAGATTCTACTAATTATATTAGGTACATCGTTTAATCTGTTTATATCAATTAGTGAATTAAAGTAAACAAATCATCTAAATGTATTTGCCAATTCAACGAAACCATTTAACACATTCTACTAATTATATTAGATATATCATTTAATCCATTTTAATCAATCAGTAAATTAAAGTAAAAAAATCTTCTAAATATATTTGACAATTCAACGAAATAATTTAAAAGATTCTACTAATTATATTAGGTACATCGCTTAATCTGTTTATATCAATTAGTGAATTAAAGTAAACAAATCATCTAAATATATTTGCGAAATCAAGGAAACTATTTGAAACATTCTTGTAATTTATTAAGCATATCATTTAATCCATTTAGATCAATCAGTAAATTTAAATAAATAAATTATCTAAATGTATTTGCCAATTCAACGAAACCATTTAACACATTCTACTAATTATATTAGGTATATCATTTAATCCATTTTAATCAATCAGTAAATTAAAGTAAAAAAATCTTCTAAATATATTTGACAATTCAACGAAATATTTAAAAAAATTCTACTAATTATATTAGGTATATTATTTAATCCATTTAAATCAATCAGCAAATTAAAGTTAAAAAATCCTCTAAAAACATTTGACAATTCAACGAAATAATTTAAAACATTCCACTAATTATATTAGGTATATCATTTAATCCATTTAAATCAATCAGTAAATTAAAGTAAATAAATCATCTAAATATATTTACCAATTCAACGAAACAATTTAAAAGATTCCACTAATTGTTTCTATGATTTGATTATTGTGTAAATCTTTAAATTATCTAATTTAAATTGAATGAATTACCCAATTCGATTATATGGCTAAAATTCATCGAATTTCTTTAAATGATTTCATATAATCTTTAGATGAATTTGCTAATCTTTTTTTTCTGTGTAAGAACTAGATTTCGGGGATTCCCTAATTTCAGTTTTATTTTTCGCTCGAAACTAATTCATTACTGGAGAATGGTCAACTATAACTTTTTCGATCAGTGGAATACTTACAGTCAGTAGGAATTTTAAATCGAGCGGAGTCGTATATGCTATTATCACAGAAAATTTAAGACGCTTTAGCTGGTTGGCAAAAATCATCAACTAAAATGATAGCCAATTTAATAAAAATAATTCGAAAGAATATAGCAAAATTCGTACCTCTTTGCTTAATAATCCAGAATTTAACTTAATTAAAATTTTGTAAACTTTTCTGACGCAACTTTGAACCTGCGAAAAAAATTTAGTTTTATAAATATTGGTATTTTGAATTAATAAACTGTTTTATACCTCGTGATACATTTTTGTAGGCATGTAACATACAAATGTAATTAATGATAATTGACCAAAAAGTAATATTATGTCACAACTAGTATTAAAAAGGTCGTAATTTGAATTCTGAAACTAATTTTTTTAAATATTATACTTCGTATTGTATTTTATTTTCCACGACATTACATTTTCAAAAATTGTTATGATAAGATCCAGCGCTATTCCTATAGCAACAGACCCATTAAACATAGAATGAAACGAATATATATATGTAACTAACTCATTAACATCATGAATTTTTTTATGAGTAATCATTAGAAATTGTATTTTTGCAATTGATTCATGGACTGGTCCTAAAACAGGTTCTCGTGGTCTATTTCTAATGTGCATTTGTTTAGTTAACACAGCATATATATTGTAATGACCTTCTAATAATAATAATAAGTAAAAATATACTTTACCATTAGAAATAATTTGAAATAAATTTTTATCCATATACACAACAATTAGATTTAATTTTTGCGCTATAGAATTGATTAGATAGAGTATAATGATTTCGCTAATATGACACAGAATGCTGCAATATGTTGAAAAGAAATTACAGGCTATGGTAACCTGATAATATTTCTCATTAATTTGAGAAAAAAACTGCCAATTGTGATAAAGGAACACAGAAGTAAATATAAAAAATTTAAAAAGTGCTAAATTACATAATATTAAAATAATTCTCGTATTACAAGTTGATGTTATTCCATGTTTGTTGAAATCGTATTCAATTTGTGCCAATTTTTTATAAATATTAAGAAGAATTTTAGTGTTTGTAAAACTTTTATAGTAAATATAGTAACATGAAATATATCCAACACCTTTAGAAACTGTAGTTAGCACAATCAGAAAGAAACTTTTTTTTATAATAATTTGAATAAGTTTTGAATAATTAGATGTAATTGTACAGGATATCCACAACAATAAAATAAAATGTACGGATGATATTAGTGCATGCAAGCGATGGTTACAAGTTATCTTGTATTTTTTTTCACTTCTCGATACGAACAATGATGATAATCCCACAATTTCAAGCAGTTTACTTAAAAGAAATATTTCTTTTAATAAAATTGATTCGTGCATTTTGAAAGGTATTTTATATTATTTAGATATTGTGTTGTACGAGTTTAACTACCATTACTTCAATAGTTAAAGTAAAAAACCTCCTAAGCTATTTATTATTACAGTTTCAATGTAATAAACCATTATTTTAATGATTATTAAATTATATTATGTAATAAATTTTTTGTTACCCATTTTAGTATATTATGATAGTAAACTTTCGATTACTTTATATACCAAGGCCATATTTAAGAAGGGGGGGGGGGGGTAGAACCCCCCGAAATTATTTATCAATTACTAAAGTTCAGGAAGTCCGACTGCAATCGTAAAAAAAACAGAAAAAAAAAAAAAATCTTCTAAACTAAAGGAAACACATTAAATTTTAACATTAACCCCCCCACCAAATTTAATCTAAATACGGCCCTGTTACATACACTGCTCAAAATAAAAAACTTTATCCCGCTTATCTGCGTCCAAAATGTCCGGATAAAACTTTTTTTTTATGTTTTCGAGAGTTATCATTTTAAATCAGAAATAATTTATTTTATTATGTAAAATGATATATTAATTTTAGATTATGCGATGCTCTACAATAGGACAATAAACGTGTCAATCAAGATTTTATCAGTTTTGTTATCATAATTAATTATTTTTTGTATAATATAATATTTTTTTCGTAGATTTTTGATGGAGTTATGTCACACCGGAGTATGAAAAAATTGTATTCAGTTTTTGTAATTCTTTATTTGTGATTTATCTATTCAATTTTATAATATTATGTATTTATAGCAAGGGGGTTTCCCCGCGTGTAAAAGTTAAAAGCTACTGTTCCTGATTACAATTCATTTACAGTACTAAACTAAAGTAAGATTTTTAGGACTTGAAGCAATCTTGTTAACATCTCTTGTTTGCAAAATAAATGTAACCACATTAACATACCAAACAAGTGCCTAAAAACAAATTATTAAATTTTAGTTTCAAGTTCAATATTAAATTTGCTTATTTTGAGACTAACAATTTTGACCGTTAATATTTTAGGATGCAAAGTTTTAAACACAAGATGGTAAAATGACGAACAAGACCAGAAATAATATATTTATAATATTGATATTTAACGTGGTATACAGTAGAGCGTCGATAATCCGGATCAATTGTGACCGGACCCTATCCGGATTATCAAAATGTCCGGATTTTCAAAAAGAATCAAAAAAAGGTCGTTTGAGTTAATAACAAAAAGAAAGCTTGCTAAAACCTTTAATAAATCACTTTAGTAGTTAAGAAATTGCAGCAGATAAAGGAAACTATTAATTAATATGACGTTATAATGTGGTATTTTAATAAAAGTTTAGTAAAAATAAAAATATAAGAACACCCACACATTCTTTTGTAGCGGTAAGACGACTAAAAAAAAATTTTTTCAACCGGAATTGAATCCGGATTATCGACGGTCCGGATTTCTGACGTCCGGATTATCGACGCTCTACTGTACTTACAATTACTAAGAACTTTAAATCGAGGGGACTGATATAAGCAATTATTATTTCAAATTTAGCATGCTTTAGTTGCTTGGTAAAAATCAGCAACTAAAATTATTGTTAAATGGGAATTATTCAAAAATAATATGTCAGAATTCTTACCTCTTTGGTTAAAGTTCCACAATTTACTTTAAGCAAAATTTTGAAAACTTTCCTGATACAGTTTTGAACCTACAATATAATATATTATAATTTTACTTCCACAAATACATATTATTAAATCAATATTGAAAAAATTTATACCTCGTGATACATTTTCGTTGGTACGTAACATATATATGCTATTAAAAGTATTTGAAAACAAAATATTATTAAGTCACAACTAACACTGAAGATGTCGTAATGCGAAATCTGAAACTAATATTTTTCGAATTTAAGGTGTGTGATTTATTATAGTCATCAGGGTGTTACATTTTCGTAGATTGTTATTATAAGGTCCAAAGCTGTTCCCATTTCCGAAATACTATTATAGAAAGATTTAAACGATTATAACACTCCCACAAGTGCACAGTCGAAACTTGCAAGTTCGATGCGAGATCTAAGTGGTGCGGTCGTCTTATAATCGCCAATACAGCATTGTGAGCCGTATTGCAATCTCGTGCCGCTCTTCGAGCTGCACTCGATTACAATACCGCTCACAAAGCTGTAAGGTACGAATACATATGCGCAACTAAATCGTTGACATCATGAATTTTTCTATGAGCAAGCATCAGAAATTTAATTTTTGCAGTAGTTGCTTCATGGGTTGGTCCTAAAATTGATTGATGTAGGTTCAAACTCTCCCAACGTTCAATATGACCCCATATGACCATGAGGGGCCTTTAGGAATAATAATAATGATATCTTACCGTTAGAACTAATATCTGATAAGTTTTGATCAATATACAAAACGATTAAATTTAATTTTTGTCCAATTGAAATTATTATATAAAGTATACTGGCTTCGCTAATAAGGGTCAAAATGTTACAATAAGTTGTTAAGAAATTACAGGCTATAATAACTTGATAATATTTTTCCCTAATTTGAGAAAACAACTCCCAATTGTGATAAAGGTACCCAGAAGTAAATAACACGATTTTCGAAATAACCACATTGTATATTAAAATATATTGCGTATTATAAGTGGAAGTTATTCCATGTTTCCTAAAGTCGTATTCGATTTCTTCCAATTTTTTATAAACATTTAGAAGAATTTTAGAATCCACAAAACTTCTATAGTAAATAAAGTAACATGAAATATACCCAACAACTTTAAAAATTGTAGTTGTCAGATTAAGAGTGAAACTTTTTTTTGCAATAATTTGAATAAGTTTCGAATAATTTGAGATAATTATGTAGGTTATAGACATCACTAACATCAAATACATAGATGAAATGAGTGCATGTAAGCGATAGCTGCAAGTAATCTTGTATTTTTTGCCATTTTTCGAGACGAACAATGAAGATAATCCCGCAATTTCCTGCACTTTACTTAAAAGAAATATTTCTTTTAGTATATTCGATCTAGACATTTTGAATATGAATAGGTATTATACCACTACATCAATAAAGCAAAATTTGATATTTTTGTTAATATACAACTTAATAATATTATATAGCACCAAAGCAATAAATCATTTTAATATTTATTAAATTTTTTCCATGCTATACCCATTTGTATAATAAAAATAAATATTGATATATTAAATAATTTTATTATTTTTTCAACATAAATCTCAGAAAAGCAGATGTTTTAGAATTTTGGCTCCAAAATTTAGGTTTTTAAATATTTTAAATAGGCATTTGGCCAGCACCTGCCCTAATTCAGATTTTAGGTGTAAAATTGGTTTAATCGTTTGTACCTGTTTGTATTTAGAACAAAAAATATACTTGATCCTCAAAAACATCAAAAACCAAAAAGATAAAAAATATTGCAATTTTTCTGAAAAACTTTAAAATTATTTTTCTCACAAACCAACAATTTTTTTAAAGATATTATGTAATTCACTATCGATTTATTATCAGTTTCAGAGATATTGATTTTTGAAGTTTTATTATTATTTAGCTGATTGAATTCATTTCACATCATACTGGTTGGCTGAATTCATGTTCCCGAAATCGTTTTTTCTGTAATAATGTTGTTGTTTATACAAAATATTGTAGAAATCCTTTATATTCGATTAGTGAGTTTTTAACTTGACTATTCCAATATTTGTTGTGACAATAAAGCTTATTATTTTTAATTCATAAACATTTCAAAAAAACCAAAAATATTGTAATATTTCTGAAAAACCCTATTTTCTTTTAAAAATTTAATGTTTTGACAGAATGCTTACTATATGTACACTTTGCCAAATTTCAATATTAATTGATTATTATTATTTTTGGATACATTCATTTTTGAAATTAAGTAGCTGCATTTTCACGATGATAAATCCTTTAATTATTAACCCGATGGAAACTTATTTAAAAGTCAATTGTCTCACAAAAACAATTGAAAGAAGAAAAACAATAAGAAAGGTACACACAGGTACATGCACTTTAAACTATTTTGTATCCTAAATTGGAAATGGGGGGGGGGCTGACGGAATGCCCATTTTAGATATTTCAAAATATTTGAGAAACTTAATGAGTATAAACGGGTGTAAACGATGGTACAACCGATTTAAACTACTTTGAATCTATAATTCAAAATGGGGGGGAGGGGGGGGGCTGACGAAATGCACCTCAACACATGGCAGGTTAATAAACAGTATTTCTAAGTATTCAAAAATGATGGATTTTGGAGTGCAGCGATCCGAGATTTATTTAACCGAATACAATCTAAAATATACAGGGTGTCCCCAGATGCACTTTACACAACTTTAGATGGTGTTAGAGAACACGTTTATAAGAAAAACATTTAACATTTTTTTTTGCAAAATTCAAATCTTTGACAGTTAGGCTTCTGTAAATACTTTTTTTTAATTTCAAATTTCACATGACCATATAGCCCCGAAACTAATGATCTTTTAGTAAAATTGGTTTAGTACTTTTCTACAAATAATCTACAAACTAGATTTAAACCTTAGATTGTCTAAAATCAACGGTTTTCGAGTTATGAATTAAAGCAAGAAAAAAAATGTTGCAAAATTCGAGCTTTCCGTTTTTTTGGTTTTTCAACATTTTACAAAAATACTACAACTTTTGTCAAATAAAATTTTTTGAAAAACCAATCCATTTCACAGAAATTCAGAAAATAATAAATAAAGCAGCTACTATAAAAAATATAAATTCACAAATATTTATTTTTATACCGTTTTTAGAACAAAAGTTAAAATTTAGTAAACAAATGCAAATCAAAATTTCGATTGTGGTATACGCCAGTGCCGGATTATCCATATGGCAAAGAAGGCGTCCGCCTAGGGGCCCCATTTATTTTATGGGCCTCATAAAAACGAAAAAAGAAGGTTTTGAATTATAAATTTAATTTCTTTGTTTGTATCTTTTTATACAGATTTCGCGTCTTTGAACATGAATGGATATACATCCTATATAATTTTATTATTATCCTAAATTTTAGAGTTTACTACAAAGAAATTTTAAAATATATAAATATAAATTAATTTTATATGTAAATGAACAAGAGTTTTAGTGATTTGATTCAATAAACATTATTTTATTTTTTTCTAATTTAGACAAAGAAACTAAGTTTGTCAAACTTTTTGGTGTTTTTGGTTACCAAATATCAATAAATATATTTGATTACATATGACCATTACTATTGCCCAATCAGTTTCTAAAGAAATTTCAATGATTTTCTAACAATTCCAGCGATTTTCAAAGTATATTCCAATGATTTCGAAAGAATTCCAGTGATTTCCAAGAATTCCAGTGACTTCCAAGGAATTTCGCACATGTCAGAAGAATTTCAATTATTTCTAAAGAATTCCAGAAATTTTCAAAAAATTCCAAAGAATTCCAGTGACTTCCAAGGAATTCCACAGATTTCCAAAGAATTTTAATGATTTCCAAGAATTCCAGTGATTTTCAACGAATTTCAGAGATTTCCATAAATTCCAAATATATTCAAAAAATTCCAAATATTTCCAAGAAAATTTCAACCATATGTATACAACTTTTTTGGGATATTTACCCCTTCAGATTGTGGTCTAATCTTCTTAATTTTCTTTATATCATGTGCGCAGACGGGATGGCCGTATGTAGGATTCATCACTATTAAAAGATCACTACTAATATAAAATTGGAAATCTTTGGAATTCTTGGAAATTATTCAAATTCGTGGAAATCTTTAGAATTTCATGGAAATGCTTAGAATTCATTGGAATTCTTGGAAATCCCTGGAATTCATTGGAAATATTTGAAATTTCTTGGAAATCTTTCGAATTCTTTGGAAATCATTGGAATTCTTGTAAATCATTGGAATTCTTTGAAATCTTTGGAATTCCGACTTTTGTGTATACAAATTTTTCTGGATATTTACCCCCTGTCTGGAGATCATAATAATGTCAGTTTTGGAGGATTCAATATTTCCAATTTCCAAATTTAATAGTTTGTGATGTTGTGTAATTTCAAAAATTGTAGTATAAATATGAGATTTGAAGAAATAAAGTGTTCCCAAATTTTATAAGATCCGTAATTGCTTGGTTGGGACCACTGTTTTTAATTTTTTAATTAATGTGTTTTTAATATAATTATTATTTCACTTTTATTTGATTTGAATTTTTTGATTCGTGTTCATCGACTACTCTATAGCCGAATCTAATGGTAAAAGATATTTCGTTGCAACTGAGCAGAAAAACTCAAACATTCCGGTTGTCGATCCTGTGCATAAATGTTTCCAAACTCAATCCTGCCTATCAATGCCAAAGATTCTGAATCAAAATTGATACTCTCATCCACAATGTTTTGATATATAATAGGCATTACATGTCGGGCAGAGCATATCATCAGGGTCGTACGAACTGCAGTTTCGAGTCAAGTTGCCGTCTTTGCCTTTGGTTAACCTTTTATAATTATTCACCAACAAGTTATATTTTAATTATTTATTAAGTAAATAACTACAATAATTGTTGTTAACAATAAAATGTAAAGAATGCAACGACTATGGAGTTGTTTCTATCAGCATTGACTGTATTACATCCTGGTGTAATCTATTGACACAATTATTGATTCAAGTATTGTATAATTTAATATTTAACAATAATGACAACATACTCAATGATAACAATAAACAATAATGTGAGAATTTCACACAAAAAGAAAAAATGTAAAGTTGTGGATTTATGCGACATTGTAAAAATCATTGGGTAAGTTCAAAAACTGTAATATTTGTTACACATGAATCAATTGAAATATCTCTCGTTTGCAAAATAAATGTCACCACAGAAATGTAATAAAGGATTACCTAAAAATTTATAATAATATGAAAATATCATTTTCATGATTTACAGAATACTTACAACCACAAAGAACTTTAAATTGAGTGGAAAACAGTATGCAACCATGATAGTAAATTTAACACGCTCAATTTGTTTCGCAAATAATAGTAACTAAAAATTAATTTTTATAGTCAATTCGGGACTATCGAGTCCTATAATTACCTCTCGATTTATAGATCCAGTATTCAACTTAATTAAAACTTTATAAACTCTTCTTGTACAGCTGTAAACCTGTGTAATGATTAAAATTAATCAATTAAATAATTCGGCCCAATTTTAAAATCAAAAAATCTTCCTTTAAATTTTAAAGATAGATTAAATTTGATTATGCAATCGGGCCTTAATATCTCAGTTACTACTTCGTTATTTATGAAGGTTGGTGTGTAACAAGCAAATATGATATAAATAAATACAATACAAAGCAATATTATGTTAAGCGAAATATGGAAGAAGTCGTCATGTGAGATCTGAAAATAATTTTTTAATTATTTTTAATATATTATCATAAGTGTTATGATAACATCTTACATTTTCGTAGATTGTTATTACGATGTCCAAAGCTAATCCAACATAGTAAGTACCATGGATCAGAAATTGAAACGAATATAATTTTGGAACTAAAAGAACAACATCCTGCATTTTTTTATGAGCAACCATTAAAAATCTGATTTTTTCAAGAGATAAATTATGATAATTTACGTCAAATGGTGGTTCTGAAATATAAAATTTTGAAATAATTCAAAACTTTCATAACTGATAATATAGCAAACTACTATTAAAAAAAATTTTTTAAAAATAAATATTACATTTAAAATTCGAAAATTGAGTGAATATAATTCTATGGCGAAGACATTTACCTGTATTAATTTTTAATAATTTTTTATCAAAATACAATACTATAAAATTTAACTTTTGTGAAATGGAAATGATAATATAAAATATGACCATTTCGGAAGTACACATCACAAAACTGCAATAAACTACAAAAAAATTGCCAGCTAAGGTAGTTTGGTAAATTTTATCATTTATTTGGGAGAACATCTCCCAATTATGGAAAAAAAATGCTGCTCCAAAAGCAACTAATTTTAAACATAAAATATTAAATATCATAAGATATTGTCTACTGTAATTTGATGTTATTCCATGTTGACTAAAGTCGTGTTCAATTTCCACTAGTTTTTCATAAACTTTAAGAAAATTATCGGTGTTCACAAAACTCTTATAGTAATTATAATAAACTGCAAAATATCCAAGAGATTTAGTAAGTATGGTTGTAGGAATTTTGAAAAAGCTTTGTTTATTAAGTATTGCTATCGTTTCTGCATGATTTATAATAAATACGAAGGTTATGCACAGGAAAATTAACAAATAAATTGATGCTAGAAGTGCATGTAATTGATATCTGTAAGTGATTTTTATGTTGTTTCCACTTTTTGACACAAACAATGAAGATAATCCCACGATTTCTTGCAGTTTACTTATTAAAAATATTTTTTGTAAATAATTTGAATTATACATTTCGAAATGACACAATACCACTTTAGTAGGATAATAAGAATAAATAAAAGGGAGATTTTATATAATTTTTTCCGAATAATAAATGGAACATAATTAATCTTTTAAAATTAATGATAAATTAATGCTAGATTACGAGATAGACAATAAGCATTTCTATTAAGATTTTATCAATTCTATTATTATTTTACTGTCTTCCATCTCAATCCATCAAATCATTTCAATAAAATGTATCTACTAATGATATTTTTTGTTTTTTTACAAGTAATAACCTCAACACACAGAGTTTAATGATCATTAAGACAACTGAGTTTAATGTAGCTGCGGTATAATTTCGAAATTAAATTATTAAAAAGAAAAAAAAAAAAAATCAAAGTTAAGTCAACTTTGCTCCCTCGTTCTATCCAATTTACACTCGTTTGAACAAAATGTCGCATTACATCACTGGTTAAAGAAATAGCTATTATGCACAACAAAATTAATTTAAATGAATTTTCCAGCACTCAAAGCAAAGCTGAGACTTAGCAATCTCTAGTTGATAGTGGAGTAAAAACCTGAAAACTTAATATGATTTCAAACTAAAAATAATAATTTTGTTCAATTAATTTTTATAGGTGTCCATCGTTAATAAAATATATTATTTAATAAATAAATTGGCCTATCGTACCAAAATATATCATAGTTAATTAAAAAATTATATTTAAAAAAATGTTTCTGTTTAAAATAACGATTGTAGATATGTAACATACGCATTAGATTTGATGTAAATGAACAATACTGAAGTAATTGTAAGATAATTGGATTCATGTTCGTAATTTGCAATTAAGGCTTAAAAAGTTGTAATATAATATTTCAAACTATACAAAGCAATGTAATATATTATGTATGTGTTATCAGTCTGTGCTAGAAATGCCAATATGGTGTATTAGTTTAGCATCTCAGTTTGTAAGGTAATTAGTTTTCAACTTAATTAGTTAATATCTTAAAAAATATATTTTTATAATTTACCTGAACCATTATTAATTTATTTCTAATTTATAATTTTAAAAATATTAATTTTAAATATTTATCAAAATTTTAAAAATAATTTAGTTAAAAAATATTTTATAAATACCTACTGTAATTAATAAATAATAAATTTTATATTTAAAAAAATAAATTATATTTATTATTTACCGATTAAAATAAAAATTTAGCATTTAGATAATTTCTCTATGCAGTAATTTATTAACCCATCGGTTTAGGGGTTTAAATATATTATTATTTTTTAGTTAAATATCGAAAACTATTATATTGACAATTAAAGTCATTTTAAAATTTATAAAATTATTATTTTAATTTAAAAAAATTTTATGTTCAAGATATCGATACATTCTTTCACAGTCAACCGAAGCCGAATGAATTAATCTTTTATACTATTTTTTAGAATCGTTATCATTTTTGATCATTGAATAAATGCATATATCAATATTTTTCTATAATTATCCACGCATTTCGAGAACGATTGCATAAAGATTCTCAAAATGAACAACAACACGTATTACAAAAATCCAAATCCACACGAGAATACAAACGTTTTCTCCAAGTTTTCTTTTTTGTAAGTATTTTCTAATTTTCGGTAGCCTCTCATTAATATTTGAAATTGCAGGTGGTTCACAAAATTATGCAGAAAAGGTCTAAAAAATCATTTAACTTTTAAAGACGTTTACAATAATTTATCTTGCGATAAATCCCAAAAAGTTGGTAATATTTTGGAAAACAACTGGCTGAGCGAACTGAACAGAGCAAAACTTTGCCACGAAAATCCCAATTTGATAACAGCACTACGAAAAACATTTTTTTCGTATTATATGTGTTGTGGTGTCTTACAATTTATTCAAATTTCAATTTTAATGTAATTAGAAATATTTAATAATAATAATTTTCACCACATTAATTTTTAGCCCAATAGTTCCAGTCTATTTAGAACAATTTCTTATGGTGTTCTCCGATATGTCAGGAACAGCTACTTCGGTGATTACAATGGAAATGTGTTGGTATGGTGGAGAAATGGTGCTAACAACCTTACTCATTGCATTTTTAGGCAATCATTTAACTTTACTTTTTAATCAACTGGGAATGCGAGTTAAGGTTGCCTGCGCATCCCTGCTGTACAAAAAGGTTAATATACAGTAAGGCCAGGTCGGTAAAGGTAAGATTTTAAATCAATTCTTGCAGATTTTACGATTAAACCAACAATCCCTCCATCAACAATTAACTAATCAAATAATCCAACTATTAGCGAACGATTTACGAAAATTTGACGATTTTTTCTACTTCTTGCACCAGATTTGGATCATCCCATGTCAAACTTTGATGGTAGCGTACCTTATTTGCAACGATATCAGTAGTTTAGCAATAATCGGCGTGGGAATTTTCCTCTTTCTAACAATTCCGATAAACGGTAAGGTTACAAATTTGGTATCTCCCACAAAATATAATTTAATTTTGCAGCATTATTTTCGAAACTTACGTCACGCTTGGAAGAACAGGCCACAGCAAAAACCAACAAAAGAATTAAAAAAATGGACGAAATAGTAACCGAAATACATGTTATTAAGTCGAACGGATGGGAAAAACCATTTGAAGAAAAAGTGGAAGATATACGAAAAGAAGAAATAAATTTTCTTACGATGGTGTCGTACGTAAAAGGAATCATTACAAGCACAGCTGTGTTTTTACAACGAGCGATGATATTTATAACGACTTCGTTATGTTTACTCTTGGGGGTCACTCTATCGGCTGATAAAGTTTTCCCAATGTTACAGTTTTATACCATGTTGCACTTATCGTTAATTACCAATATGCCCAAAGCTATAGCGTACTGGTCAGAAGCCAAGTCAACTATAAGCCAGTTACAAAAGTTTCTTTTACTGGATGAAGTGTTAGAACCGTCGATAATAAAAAATAATACAAAAACGGTTGTCGTCCAAGGTATCCAAGCCTCATGGGATACCTCGAGAAAAACCTTATCGGGCATCACTATAAACATTTCTGCAGGAAGTTTGTGTGCTATCATAGGTTCAAAATATTCTGGAAAGTCCTCCCTGCTTCAACTTATTCTTGGGGAATTGTCTCAAGAATATGGAACTGTCGAAATTGGAGGTTCCTTATCGTACTCCTCCCAAATTCCATGGATATTTACTTCAACTGTCAGAAACAACATAACTTTTAATAGCCCATACAAGTCTAAGCGTTATAAAAAGGTTACAGAAGCTTGTGGTCTGGAAGGGGATTTCAAAATGTTATCAGACAATGATAAAACGATCATTTGCGACAAAACACGCCTAACTCTTGCTCAAAGAGCACGGATAAATTTAGCTCGATGTATTTACCAAGATGCAGACATTTATCTGTTGGACGATCCATTGCTGTTTATGAATCCAGAAAATCAGAATCTTGTGTTTGAAAAATGTATCAAAGGTTACTTGAAGCAGAAAACAAGAATTTTTGTTACAAACCAATTGCAATATTTAAGTGCTTCGGATTATGTCGTTGTTATGAAAAACGTAAGAATTTCAATATTTGATTATTATGTTTTTTGACGTGCTTATTTTTGCATGTTAGGGAAAAATTGAAGCTCAAGGTTCTTATGCAGAAATTTTGAAATTCAATATCGATTTTAGTGAAATCATTACACCTACCAATGTAGTGGATGACAATCCAGATAAAGATCAAACTATAACATCTTCGATTTCGCCACTATTACCAAGAAAATTTTATACGTTTATTCCAAGTGATGTAACGTTAAATTCAAACGTCGAAGACGATGGGAAGGCAGGAAATAAGTGGAATTTTGGTATTCCATTAAAAGCTCTTAAAGTTAGTGTTCTTCTGTTGAATAATACTTTGTTAATTTAAACATTTTAGAAGCGTTTCAATGGTGAAGATAAACAACCCCTATATGAAAATGACAGAGAACCGTTAGCTGAAGAAGAACATACACCAGAGGTTAAGCAAATTTCTACCATTGGAAAAGTGAAACAATTTTTTCAAAATCGTTCATCTTCTTTAGAAGTAAGTATCTTGTATTTGGAAAAACTGAATTGTGATGTTTCTAAAAGACAGAGGCCCAAACTTTACTAAATAACAAAGAAGAAGAAGAAGAAACTGCAGGATCGTCCAAGGAATCTACACCGTCAAAAGTTTGTATTGAAGTATAAGTAATCAATTTGCTAATTCATTGTTTTAATTAATAAAATTAGGAAGTATCAACTTCAGAGGAAGAAATTGAAAAAAGCATTAAAATGGCTTCTGGTTCTACTTATTGGGAATATATTCAATCAGCAGGAAGCCTCAGTGTTCTGCTAAAGTTGATCCTCTTACTGATACTGGCACAATTGATCTCAAATTGTGCTGACTATTGGCTCACCTTAATGTAATACTTTGGTAAACTGTAAGAGCATTTTTAAACCAGTTATTTTTAGAACCAAACAAGAAAGTGCTCGAAATTTGTGCACAGTACAGCCGACTCATCAAGTAGAGCAATCATTACCTCTAAGCCCACATCAAGTGTTAGACATATCTGTTAAAACTTATAAACTGCAAGGTCCTCAGAACAATAATACTGATCCGTTAAGTATTCCGATAGCAGTGGGTGCATGTGGAGCTTTAGTTGATATTAATGTAGCTTTGTATATTTACACTGCTTTAATTATTCTTGGGGTAATTCTGTTAATATACAGATCCATCTATTACTACAAAATTGCAATGCAAGCTTCAGAACACTTACACACCAAAATGCTAAATTCCTTACTGGAGTCTCCCGTCAATTATTTTGATGAAAATTCCGATAATAATCTGCAGTACAGTCAAGAATTGGAGAAAAGTCACAATAAATCTGACGACTCCAACCAAGAATTAGATGTAAATGAACATCAGCAGAGTACGGCATCCATTGATAAAAATGGAGAAATAAATGAAGACGATGTAGATAAGTTCGACCAGGAAATGTCGGAAAACGATACCGAAGAAGGAAGCTACCACAATTCGCATGGAAAAATTGTTGGCCATTTTTCTAAAGACGTAGAAAAGGTCGATAAAGATTTACCCCAATCTTTACTTGAGACCATTCAAGGATTTTTGCTCTCTATTGGAATTTTCGTTCTGGTTATCATAGCAAATCCTTATATGATAATCATAACTGTTGTAATTGGTTTTGTAATTTACAAAATGAGGGGATGGTATGCGGCGATCGGAAGAGATCTAACAATCATAGAGAATAAAAGTACGGTAGGAATTTTTACAATAAATTGAAATTTAGATTTATTTTTGTTTAGCTGATTACCCGTTACATTCTCATGTAAGTGATACGTTAAATGGAATCGTAACCATAAGGGCAGTTGAAGCTCAAAAAGTACTTGTACATGAGTTTGATCAACATGAAGTAAAGTAAAGTTTCCATAATTTTCTAAGAACTAAATAATGATTTTTAGGATACCCATACAGGATCGTGGTATTTAAATCTCGTTTGTTCTGGAGCGTTCGGATTATGGATGGATATTTTTAGTGCTCTTTATATCATGTTTACTATTATCAGTTTTATTATCTTAAGCCAATGTAAGTGATTTGCAAAATACGTAATGCTCTATAATTGTCCAAAATTTTTAGATGAAAATGTTAATAGCAGTTATGTGGGTTTAGCAATGTCCCAAACATTTATATTAAGTGGGACAGTGCATTATGCAATGAAACAGAGTATCAAAGTGGTGAAAAGTATGCAATCTACCGAAAAAGTGATCGAATGCACCAAACTTGAAAAAGAAGGAATTTTTGAAACACCATTAGGTAAGTTGAGAAGCAATTTTGATAATCCTTACAAACAATCTGGTATTTAATTATTTTTAGAAGAAAAAAAATTAGCATGGCCATATGGAGGTTCCATCCGATTTACTAACTTAACCGTGAGATATTCTCAATTCGATGAAATTCCAGCGTTAAAAAACATTTCTTTTGATATAGGAGCCGGCCAAAAGGTTTCTAAAATTGGAAGTACAATTTTTCTTAATTTAAATGAACGATTTTAGATTGGAATTGTTGGGCCAACTGGTGCTGGCAAAACTTCTCTTATGAATGCAATATTCAGATTTACGTTTAACGAAGGAACTATTATAATCGACGAAGTTAATATCGAACAGGTGGGATTATATGATTTAAGAAGGAAAATATCCTTAATACCTCAAAAACCTGTTTTATTCAATGATACTCTTCGTTTTAACTTGGATCCTTTAAAAGAATTTTCAGATGAACAAATTTGGAAAGCCTTAGAGATTGTAAGTTTTGGCATAAAAGCTGTTTTAGACCTTTAAATAAAATGAAGCTCTATTATTTTCAGGTAAAGTTGAAACGGAAATTTAATTCTTTAGAATGCCGTATGACGAAACGAAAGAAAAGCTTAAGCGTTAGCCAAAAGCAATTGCTGTGCTTAGCAAGAGCGATTTTAAGAAATAATAAAATTTTAATACTGGACAATGCGTTAGAACACGTCAACATCAGGTATATTATTTAATTATATAACCCTTGAAAGGCTATTACTAAAATTTTAATATTTTGCAGTACAAATGAATTAATTGAAGAAATAATTAGGACAAAGTTTAATTTGTGTACCGTATTGATCATCGCTCATAATTTAAAAACCGTGTTGAATTCCGATAAAGTGGCAGTTTTGGAAAACGGAGTTTTAGTAGAATTTGGATACCCTTCTGAATTGCTCAAAAATGAAGACAGTTATCTTTCAAAAATTGTTGCCGAAACCAATCCTGCGTTATCGGCCGAATTAAACGAAATAGCTGATGACGCTTTTATGAGAAATATAATTGAAATACAAGAAAGTATGACCGAAATAGAAGAAATTATTTATCTTTAAGTATTAAAAGAATTTATGTTAATTTTTAAATCAACGATGTACCAATTCAATTAGTTATTTTTATATTTTTTTTATAGTATTCAAAATATACAGTTTTGATTTTATTTTTAATTTTTATTATTTAAAAATTGTTTTAAGTATATGTTCATATTTAAATTAAAAGAAAACCTTTCCAAGTGTTTTGCTGAAAACAGAAAAAAGCGAACTATCTTCTTGTATTTGTGATTCAGAAAGCGTCACTTGTAATTCATTTCAAGCATTTTAAATCATCTTGGTAGAATTAATTATAAGAACTTTTGTGAGAAGTAAAAAAAAGGATATAAAACAATTTCGTTTTAATTGAAGAAGGGTCCAGAGCTTGCAGCATAAGTGCAAATGAAAATTTGGGAAAAACACTTAATATTTATCTCAGTAATTGAACGTTTGATATTATCATTGTATTCAATTCAGGCTACACTGCAATAGTAAAGTCAATACAAATAATTATAAATGATTAATGATTAATTATGTTTTTCATACAGAAGACCACTGTTGGTTGTTACAATTATAATCGGATTCACTGATTAAGTAGCTAATTTGTTCATTCGTACAGCGATTAATTAGTTTGTTTAACAGTTATGTAAAATTACAAGGAGCATACAGGTTAGTAATTTGTCATATATATTATGCAGTGAGTTTAAGAAAAACTGTGAATGTGAAATTTTGCAACTGTTAAAAACCAAGTGCTTGAAAATGCATCGGAAGGATGTGGAGATTACAAAATCCAATCCAATCAAAAATTCCAACATCTTCTCAAGATTGCTCTTTCTGTTAATTATCAATAATAAAATAATGTTTACATTATAATTATTTATGAAATGTTTTAGGTGGTTTAGAAGAATAGTTAAAAGTTGTGTGAACGATAGCTTAAAAATTGCTGACTTGTACAAATGTTTATCCGATGACAAATCATCAAAATTAACCAATACGCTAGAGCGACATTGGAACGAAGAACTCACACTAGCAGGAATTCAAAACAGAAATCCTTGCTTCTTGAGAGCGATTTGCAAAGCACATCTTTGCTATTTTACTTACATTACTATAATTTTTATAATAGAAGCTGTTATTTTAAGGTAAGATCCTTTTACATAATTTATAGTTACAATAAAGCAGATAGTGTTGGCTCGTTGGGTGATAAGTTCAAATAAAAAATTAAAATTAACGATATGATAGTAGACTACAAAAAAGATTTGCCGAAGTTTAGGCCGCATTCTGAGGGCAATTAGCTTTTCTATTATTTTTAACTGCTCGAAATGTTGTAATTTGACTCTTATTCTATTATTTTGTTTGATTTAAGTGGTATACGTAACCAGGGTACTTAATTTTTTTTCTCAGAATTTTTTATCTAATTTTGTCATTAAAGCAATCCAAAATTTGTATGGATAACTTTCATAAAATTTCTTGTGTAATATTACACAATGATTTATATAAATATTGTTGTGTAATATAACTGCTTTTCTATGAAATTAAATAAAGTATTAGCTAGTTGTACAGATTCTAGATTGCATTTTCCGATTGATTTTTCATTTTCTGTTTCTATGTGTTTTAATACAAATATTTTGAAATTAAATCCTAGTTGATTGGAAAGGTAAACAGGTTTTTAAATTTTATAGAAAAAAAGAAAACACAGTATAAACTGTGTTTTATGGTTTCTCCTGTGATAAATCATATAACGTAAACTGCACTTAGGTAAAGTTTGAATCTTACTTTAAATTGTTTTTAAAGTTCTGATTAAAACTATTTTTAATTCGCTTGAAAAACTTCATTTTTACATTTATTGAATCTATGTCAATTAACAGATATCTTATCATTCATTGCAATATAAACATGTATATTCTATTGAGAATCGTAATCTTTAAATAGGTATGAATGTTAATTTATAATAAATATCGTTATTTATTCATAACTACATGTTTAAAATTTATTATTTTCAATAAAAATATTATGTGCGGTTTTAATTGATAAAAAAGATTAAATGTCGGTTAATTGACATAGATTTCATAAATTTTACACGTAAATAATGAAACTATTCAGATAAATTAAAAAAAAGGAAGTTATAACTCTTTAAAATTTATTACATTTGCAATAGTAGTATAAACAGCATTAAGTATTTTTATACTCTTATTTATAGTATTACTATTAGAAAATAGTCGGATAAACTCGGTATAACGTTATTCTCAGAATAACGATTGTTGTGGTAACAATGGTTATACTAACATCCTGGGTTTGATTTTTACCTTTGACTATGCTTATAACATAACATGCTAGAAGAAAAACTACTATTACTGCGGGAAAGCGAAGCATTTTCTAAAATTTCATAGATTCCCTAATAACTTTTAAGATTAATTATATAGAATTTACTTAAATTTCCTAAGATTTTCTTGTGTTTCCTGGAATACGCTAAAAATTTTTGAGATTTTCTAAGATTACCTAGAATCCTTAAGATTTTCTAAGATTTCCTTGGATTTATTTAATGTTTTTGAATATACTAGAATTTGCTTGGATTTCATGGGATATGCTAAGATTTCTTGATTGTTCTGTTTCATATTCTTTCGAATAAATTGAAAAATCAAAAAAATAATTTTTGAATTTTCTAAGATTTCCCAAGATTTCTCTAGGATTAATTATTTAGAATTTCATTGTATTTCCTAGAATATGGTGAGATTTCACCATGGATGAAATTTTCTATAATTTCATAAGTTTTACAGAAATTTCGATTTTCTTACGATTTCCTTGGATTTCTTAAAATATGTTTAGATTTTCTGGAATTTGTATGGGTTTCCTGAAGTATCCTATGATTTTGTGATTGTTCTGTTTCCTATTCTTTCGAATAGATTGCAAAATCAAATATATAAATAAAATTTTCAAAATTCCTCGGATTTCTTAAGGTTTCCTCGGATTTCAAAACTTTCTTAAGTTTCCCGTTTCTTACAATTTCCTTGGATTTCCTAAAGTATGTTTAAATTTTCTTGGATTTCCTGAGATGTGCTAAAGTTTCTTGATTGTTCTGATTCCTATTCTTTCGAATAGATTAAAAAATCAAAAATAAATACAATAAATTTTCAAATTTCCTTGGGTTTCTTAAGATTTTCGCAGATTTATTTAAAGATTTGCCATGATTTCTCTATGATTAACTTAAATTTCTTTGAATTTCCTGAAATATTATAAGATTTCTTTCTCATCTAAAAGATTTTCGGATTATTTTAATAAAAAATAATCAATTTAGTCGAAGATACTACTGATTTGATTTTTTTTTAGACCATCCCAAGCTGTTGTATTAGCAATTCTAATTAACCTATTTAGCGAAGGAAGTGATAATAATATAACAAGTTTATGTATTTATGGAGGCCTATTAGTAACACTATCTGTGGTATGTGTTACTCTAGAAAGCCACATTTATTTAAAACAAAATACAATAGGCATGCAAATACGAATTGGAGCATCATCGCTGATATACAGAAAGGTAAGCTTCAAGTATTCGACTCGGCAGCAACTAATCTTGGATAACGGAGTTTATGCAATTTTAACTTTAGTCTAAACACTTGATTTTCTTATTGTTGTAGATTTTAAAATTAAGCAAGAAAAGCCTGGATGAAGCCGATTCGGGAAAAGTGATAAATTTATTGTCCAACGATGTTCTACGTTTTGACATGGCCATAGCATTTTTACCATATTTACTGATTGCTCCACTCTTAATAATAGTTGCCACAATTTTCATTGGTTATCAAATGCAAGTAGGAGGAATCCTTGGAGAAGGAATACTAATAATGTCAACCATTCCTGTTCATAGTACTCAATTTCTTTAAATATTAAAATTACTTCACGAATAATTAATTAATTTCAGTTTTTCTGGGAAATTTAATTGCAAAGCTTCGCCTGAAAGTAGCCAATAAAACAGACACCCGAGTGAAAAAGGTGTCCGAAATAGTTTCGGGAATTCAAGTGATTAAATTCTACGCGTGGGAAGTTCCATTCACCAAAATCGTAAACGACATAAGAACCAAAGAAATTAAAACTATAACCGATGTTTCTCACATTCGAGGAATGATTTACAGTTCGTCTGTATTTGTGGAACGTTTTAGCCTTTTCATAATTGTGGTGGTTTATGTTCTAATGGGCAGCGCAATAACAGCTTCTAAAGTTTTTTCGGTGTCCTTCATTATTAACATTTTGCAATTATCAATTTCATTGATCTTCCCACTTGCTGTAAATATAAATGCCGAAGCATTTGTTTCCATTAGACGTTTGCAAGAGTTTTTGCTGTACGAAGAAAAGTTTCTTCCGGCTATAACTTATAACACCTCGGAAGAAATACGTTTCAAAGATATTTGTGCTTCGTGGGTTCCCCAAACACCGATTCTAAAAAATATCAATTTGTACGTCAAACCGGGAAGTTTGTGTGCTGTGGTAGGTCCGGTAGGAGTTGGAAAATCGTCACTCCTGCAATTATTACTAGGAGAACTAGTACAAGAAAATGGAAGCATCACTGTGGGAGGTCATATATCATATGCAGATCAAAAACCTTGGTTGTTTTCGTCGACAGTTAAACACAACATTTTGTTTGGGCAAACATATAATAAAGAATTGTACAGGAAGGTAATCGAGGTGTGCTGTTTAGAGGCAGACTTCGACATTTTGCCTCAAGGAGATGAATCGTTGGTAGGGGAAAAGGGAATATCTGTAAGCGGTGGGCAAAAAGCAAGGATAAATCTGGCACGCGCAATCTACAGAAATGCAGATATCTACTTATTAGACGATCCGTTATCAGCCGTTGATGCACGCGTAGGCAAGGAATTGTTTGATAACTGCATATTGGGACATTTAAAAAATAAGACCAGAATTTTGGTAACCCATCAATTGCAATATCTACATAAAGTAGATCACATTGTGGTTCTAAATAACGTAAGGTAATCGAAATTGTTTATTAGTTTACTTGCTTTACTTTTTCTTCAAGGGCAAAATAGAAGCGCAAGGGACATTTTCGGATTTAATCAAACTTAATATTGATTTCACCAAATTATTGGTATCGTCAACGAAATTGGAAACGCCAAAATGTATTGCAAGAGAAAGGAAGGATTCCGTAGATGTACTAACAAGTTCTATGAGCTCATCTTTGTCCACATTTAAAAGTAAATCATCTAGGTTTATAACATCAATGGTACGGAATATTTTTTTCAAATCAACGTAAAATCTTTCTGATAATTTTAGTGCAGCAGCAAAATAGAAGACTTGGATGATGATAGCACTAGCTACGCTAACAGAATGTACGGTAAAGAAAATTCAGTATTTTTAGCCTACCTAAAATCGGCGAATAATTATTGCGCGTTGATTTCAACCATAATTTTCTTAATTTTGGGCCAAACCTCAGCAAACTGTGCGGACCTGTGGTTAACACTTTGGTAAAGATGTGAAAAATAATTATATTTCAAGTTTACCATTTTATATTAGGACAACGAGGGAAAATTCGGACCCTAATAGTCCTCGATGGTATTCTCTGAACATTTCAAATAACATGACTATATATATCTACGCGGCAATACTATTGGCTTGTATTATATTATTAATCAATGTAGTGATATTTTACTATAAAGTAGCCATGTGCGCTTCGACAAATTTGCACAATAAGATGTTTCAAGCACTTCTTCGGACGCCTTTAAAATTTTTCGAAACGACCCCGAGTGGTTCAATTCTGAACAGATTTTCTCGAGATATGGGCATAGTTGATGATATTCTTCCTTCAACATTTCAATTATCAATTCAGGTGAACTATCATGATTATGCGTTACAGGTAATTTAAATCTTTTTTAGATCATTCTTCAAGCCACTGGTATCGGCGTTATGGTTTCAATCGCAAACCCATACATGATTATTGTAATACTTGTATTATTTTTCCTTTTAAAGAAGTTACTGAAATGGTACATCGATGTTGCCAGAATTATTAAGCATTTAGACGGCATGAGTAAAATAATTTCAAGATATCAATTCAAATTTTGATTTTGTAACTTTCAGCCAAAAGTCCTGTGTATTCGTACATAAATGCCACATGGAACGGAATTAGCACAATTAGAGTTAATGAAATGGAGTCCGTTTTGAGAAGCGAATTTGATAATCTGCAAGTAAGTTAAAATTTCACCAAAAACTTTTGGGCATTGATTATTTTAGGATACCCACACCTCTGCTTGGTATTTATATATGGTATCCCTGTCTGCATTTGGTATTTGGTTAGACTTATTAAGCTGCTGTTTACTATTTTGCGTAGTCTTCAGTTTCATATTGTTGAGCAACTGTAAGTTGATCAAAGAGTTTAATTTTTATTTTGGAAGCCAATTTTAGATAACGTGGTCAATGGCAGCTTTGCTGGGCTTGCAATAAGTCAAACTGCGACTTTAGCGGGAGTTCTTCAGTATGGAATAGCGCAAATAGCCCAAACGGTAAGCCTTATGACATCAGTGGAGAGGGTTATACAATACACGAAATTGGATACTGAAGAATCCAGCGAGAAAAACAAAAGTAACTTTTTCATTATATGCTTTTTTCGTTAAGAAATGATGATTTTGAGATATAACTTTCAGATAACGACGTGATGTTGTGGCCATATCAAGGAAAGATAACTTTTAGTAATGTTTATCTAAGTTACTCAAAGTCTGATCCCCCGGTATTAAAAAATTTTAATTTTGTTATAAAACCAGAAGAAAAAGTAAGTAGTTATTTTTCACACGAACCTCTTTTTTCCCTCTACCATTTAATTTTAAGATTGGAATAGTTGGACGAACTGGTGCTGGAAAATCGTCTATAATTTCTGCACTGTTTCGTCTTGTACCCATAGACGGCGTAATTATAATTGACGGAATTGATACCAGCACAATATCATTAAATTTACTACGATCGAGCATTGCGATCATACCGCAAGAACCTGTTCTGTTTTCTGAAACTCTGCGCTATAATTTGGATCCGTTTATGCAGTTTTCTGATGATCAAATATGGAAAAGTCTGGAAGAAGTACAGCGGATCGAATTTGAGTATTTTTAGTAGAATAATTTTTTTTATTTAGGTTGAACTTAAGGATATCGCCAATTCTCTCGATTTTGTGGTTAACGAAGGAGGCAGCAATTTTAGCATTGGACAAAGACAACTAATTTGTCTTGCACGAGCTATTTTGCGAAAATGTAAAATTTTGGTGTTGGATGAAGCAACGGCAAACGTGGATCATAGGTAAGTTGATAAAACATCTCGATTATGCCTAACATCTCCAATGGCATTTTAGAACAGACGAATTAATCCAAAAGACCATTAGACATAAATTTGTTCACTGTACTGTTTTGACGGTCGCTCATCGTTTAAATACCATAATGGATTCTGATAAAGTTATGGTTATTAATGCTGGGCTGATTGTGGAATACAATCATCCGTACTTATTATTAGAAAACGACAAAGGTTATTTTTATAAAATGGTATCGGAAAGTAATTTTGCCCTTTTAAGTTCCATCGCAGAGCAATCGTTCAAAAAAAGGAGAATGTCCTTATAAATTTTTAATATTTAACTTTTAATTAAAATAATGTTATGTTTTTATATTTTGAAATGTGCGCATTATAATAAACTAATATCTAGTTCACAAAATGTTTTAAGTGACACTTTCACACATTTTAAGACCAATTATTATTATTTATATAATAATTTACTACTAATTACTACAAAATAATAAATAAGTAATTTTCTAGATAGAAATAATAGGTTGAATATTTCAATTCGTTCTCTTCTCAAGGATTATAATCCTGTGAGTCTGAATCTAGCAGCAATATTGTATCAATCTTCAACCAATATTGGTGCTATATTGTATAAACATTGGATGGAGATCGGAAGGCAATATATGTAGGTAGCTACTGCTGGTGGTTCTGGGGTACTCTTGCAACAACAAGGCCAAAGATCTGTTGTTTCTGGATTTATTTAACTTTATGGTGTTTCTGGGTCTCCACTTTCTGCTCATGCTATGTTTGCTGGGCAACCGTTGGTCACGGTTCCAGCTGTTCCAAAAGCAAGGCAAATGCGCTGCTGTGCCTTAATTTTTGTAGATATAGCATTTCAATTGTTTAAAATTTAAAAATAAATTTTCATAGATGGAAAAGATAAAATATTGGAGTGTAAGTGTAGACGTTTACGAATTTTTCTATTGAAGTTCTTATCCTGAGCAATAAAGAATAAATTTTATTCCTATTAAAATATTTATGTCACTCTTGATATAAATCTATATCTAACCGTACCTAATTACTATAAATTAACTTACATTTCTAATTGATAGGAAAACTTTTAATTACTACTATAAGTAGCTAGGCAGTACAAAATTTGCTATAAGTTCTTTTTTGGAAGGTGTAAAATGTATGCCAGTGAAATTAATGTAGGAAATCCTCATCCAGCTCAAAATGCCAGCTTCTTCTCAAACCTGACACTTGCGTAAATATTCGTATCGCATTTTCATGTTAATGAAATACAACCAAGATATTTCAGATGGTTCAGAAAAGTATGCCAAATGAGTACTAAAACTTTCAATATCAACGACTTGTTTGAGTGCTTGGAGAAAGATAAATGTGAAGCAGTCGGAAGCAAATTGGAAAAGAATTGGAACCAGGAAATTTTACTCGCAAAAGCTCGAAACACAAATCCAAGCTTATTGAAGGCTATAATTAAAACATTTATTTGGGAATATTTATTTTACAGTTTGATATTTTTATTTCAACTTGTGATTATGATGTGAAACATAATAAGCAGGTTTCTTCAGTGTTATATTTCATGTTGTTTTAGGATTGCTAAACCCATCATATTGGAAACGATGATTAATATATTTTCCCTGCGTGGAAATGATATTTCTAACAAAATTATGCTTCTGTATTTATACGGAGGAGGTTTGGTACTTGTTACTCTCTTTGGAATTATTATAGAGCATCGTACTATTTTACTACTAGGCCGAATAGGAATGCAACTTACAAATGCGTGCTCATTTCTAGTGTACTGTAAAGTAAGTAAAATTTATTATAGCTCTAATACAGTTTTACATGAAAAAGCATGTTTCGACAACTATGATCGGAACGGATCAGATTAGAACCTATTGTTATAGCTTTTACGCCTGAGCAAGAAAACCTTGATGAAAGTGTCAGCGGGACATATAATAAATTTACTTTCAAGCGATATTCATAAGTTGGATTCAATAACACCATCTTTAATGTATTTTTGGATTGCCCCAATATTTTTTGTACTATCTACTATTTTTGTTTGGAACCAAATGCAATTTGCTGGACTAATTGGAATAGCCTTTCTTATAATTGTATTAATTCCACTAAATGGTCTGTTAGTAAACAATATTGTATTTCAAAATTATACTAAAGCCTTTCATTGTAGTGGTAACTAGCAGCTTAATGGAAAAATGGCGTTTCGCTTCATTGAAAATAACTGATAAAAGAATTTCACAAATATCGGAAATTTTGTTCGCAATGAAGATAATAAAAATGTATGCTTGGGAAAAACCATTTTTAAATTTAGTCAAAACTCTCCGGAAGCAGGAAATGAAAATTATTTCAAAAATGTTATATCTATTTGGAATATTTAATTGCTCCGAAATTTTTATCGAGAAACTGATACTGTTTATTATTTTGGCAACATTTGTTACAATGGGAAATTCCTTAACCGCGGATAAAGTTTTTTCGACATCTTTAATTATTAATATTTTGCAAAGTTCTGTTGCGATATCGTTCCCTCTTGCGTTAAATCTTGGTGCAGAAGGCATAATTTCTATTAGAAGATTACAAAAACTTTTACTACTCGAAGAAAATCCTGTTTCTTCTATAAACCAAGCGACTTTGGGTGAAATTTCTTTTAAACGCGTAAGTTTTTCTTGGACACCTCAAATAAAGGTTTTCGAGGATGTAACTGTCAACATTAAACCAGGGAGCTTGTGTGCTATCGTGGGGCCCGTTGGTTCAGGTAAATCAACAGTGTTGCATTTGTTGATGGGAGAATTAATACAAGATGAAGGTGTCATCACAGTTGGAGGTAAGACTGCTTATTGTTCGCAAAAACCGTGGTTGTTTTCCTCAACAGTTAAGCAAAACATTTTGTTTGGCCAATCGTACAATGAAACACTGTACAAAAACACCATCAAAGTGTGTGAATTGGAAAGAGATTTGGAATTGTTCCCAGAAAGGGACCAAACTATCATTGGCGAAAATGGAATCAAAATAAGCGGTGGACAAAAGGCAAGAATCAATTTGGCCCGAACTATTTATAGAGAATCCAATATTTATTTGCTTGACGATCCGTTGTCTGCTCTCGATGCCAGCGTTGGTAAAGAAATATTTGAAAATTGCGTTCAGCAATTTTTAAAAAATAAAACGAGGATATTGGTGACTCATCAATTGCATTATTTAAAAACTGCAGATTACATCATAGTTTTAAATAAGGTAAAAAATCAATTTGAACTTTAAAATATAAAATTTGATAACTTGTAGGGAAAAATCGAGGCTCAAGGAACTTACCAAGAATTACTGAAAATTAACAGTGGATTTACCAATTTGTTGACGAATAGTACCGAAGGTAATAAATCGTCGCATGAAGAAAGGTCTTTTGAGAGTGCAAATTCGTATTCCGAAAACGTAACAAAAAGTGAAGAAACTGAAGTTACGAAATCCAAAGAATTTGTTTACTGGAAATACATCAAATATGGAAAAAATAATTTTTTGCTCTGCATAGCAATGTTTTTTCTGATGCTTGGTCAATTTTGGGGAAAGGTTTCGGAATTTTGGATCACCGCTTGGTAATATTAAATTTCACAATAAGAACAAGTGTGTAATTGGTTTAGTAAAGGATTTTCCAGAATTCCTTGTCAAAATTACCTTCAAATGCGAGTCATGATGAAGTATTGCATTCCACACTACTTGCTACTGATGAAGAGTATATTTCTATTTATGCAGCATTGATAGCTGGTTGTATAGTTTTTCTTGTAATGGGTTCCATATATTTTTATAAACATTCAACTGAGGCTTCAAAAAATTTGCACAATCATATGCTTACATCGCTTTTTCAGACTTCCGTTGAGTTTTATGATACCGAGCCGAGTGGAAAAATGCTAACCAGACTTGCTCGAGATACTACAATAGTGGATGAACGTGTACCTTCGTCGATTTATAAAGGAGTGCAAGTAAAATTGACTTATTTAACAATGTTCAAACTCTAAGAGTTTCTTTAGACAATTTTAGCTTCCATTGGAATTCTTATTGTGGTATTAATTACCAATCCGTACATGATTGTTGCTGTTATAATTTTATTTGTGCTCTGCAATAAATTAAGACGCTACTACAGCAGTGTGAGTAGATTGATCAAATTTTTAGAATCAAACGGTAAGTTTAGTTTATCAATTAAATCATCAAATTCATTAATGATAATTTTAGCCGAAAGTTATGTTTTTTCCTACATAACTGCTACATTTGACGGAGTCACTACAATAAGGAATTTTGAAATGGAAAACGTCCTAAGAAATGAATTTATCAAGATTCGAGTTAGTTACTTTGGTAAACTTTTTCAAACCTCCGAAATTAAACAAACAATATTTTAGAATCGCACCACTGGAGTTAATTACTTATATTTGGTATCCCAAGCAGCATTTGCAATATGGATAGACGCCATATGCTCTTTTCTTTTGCTTTGCGTAATTTTTGGTTTCATTATTATGGTCCAATGTAGGATACTTTACAAATAATAATTTAAATTATTACATTGAATTTCCAGACAATATAGTAAATGAAGCTTACGTTGGATTGGCTATATCTCAAACTTTAATATTATTGGGAATAATTGCCCGTGGATTACTTCAAATTACCGATGGAATAGTAGACTTGACATCTGCAGAACGAATATTAGAATACACAAAATTACATAGAGAAGAATTCCTGATATCAAGTAAAAGTAACGTGAAGTTATGGCCACACGAAGGACGGTTACGTTTCCTTAACGTGTCGTTAAAATATTTTTCATCCAAAAGTCTCATTCTAAAAAATTTAAATTTAATTGTTAATCCAGGCGAAAAAGTATATCTTATTCAAATTGTTTCATTTTTATAGGCAATAAATATTTTTAAGGTTGGAATTGTTGGTCGAACCGGAGCTGGAAAATCTTCTTTAATATCTGCACTGTTCCGATTGATACCATTCCAAGGAAACATCGTATTAGATGATCGAGATATTCAAACTGTACCGCTGGAAGAGCTACGTTCCAATATAGCAGTTATTCCTCAAGAACCAATATTATTTTCTGGAACTCTCCGGTATAACCTGGATCCTCACAGACAATTTTCTGATGAAGAAATATACAACGCATTGGAATATGTAAATATGAATCAATGATAGCATACAATTAAACAAGCGATTTTAAAATGATAGGTTCAACTGAGAGATGAAAATCTTCCTCTAGATTATTTAGTTAACGAAGGAGGTAGTAACTTCAGTGTTGGACAACGACAATTAATTTGTTTAGCAAGAGCTATTTTGAGAAGAACTAAAATCTTGGTCTTAGACGAAGCTACAGCTAATGTCGATTTTAAGTATTGGGAGCTAAAAAATTTAGCTAAATTTGTTACTGGTGATATGTTTCAGAACTGACGAGTTAATTCAAGAAACCATTAGGAAAAGATTTAAGAAATGCACTGTTTTAACAATTGCTCACCGTTTGAACACAATAATGGAGTCAGATAAAGTTTTGGTTATGGAACAAAGCCAAATTGTGGAATATGATCCGCCATCTGTGCTATTACAAAATAAAAATGGTTATTTCTATAAATTGGCAAGTGAAACAGATTTTCAGAATTAAGTTGAAATATGGGTAGTCCTGTTCAAAGATTTTCTAGATGTGTTTAGAGTAATATTGATTAACTTACCAATAGATTATTCAAGTTGTTTTTAATTATTTAATGATATAATGTAACCTGGTTTGATCAGCCATTTATAATATTTCCTGTCAGTCATCTTGGCTTTGGTCAAGTTGATCGCTTATGCATTGTGTATAGCATTCAAAGTAGAAGATTATTGTTATGTTTCTGGGGTCACTTGGAATGTTATTTCTTATCAATCACTGTTTTGATATTATCTTACATTGAGAACTTGAATCAATTATTTCTGAAGCATTCAGTGTGTCTTAAATTTAATTTAAAAAAAATTATTGCAAAAGTACCTGCAACAAGTTTTTCTTAGGAAGTACTTATCGCTCTTATCGAAACTAAGTAAAAATATTTATTAAATTAATAAATTAATTATATTTGTGCTATAATAATCTACATGTCTAAGTTCAATGTTCATACGTAATCTTTAAATTCAACTATTACTCTAGTGGTATTGTAATTTTCTGCTTGTGAATACGAAGACTTCAAACAACAAAAAGTATAAACGTGAAAAAATGGTTGCAACAATTTTTTCGAAATCGGGGCACTGCTGAGTATTTGTTAAAATATTAAGATCAAATGGAAAACGTAATTTTATTGACGGATCAAAATCCCACGGAGAAAACAAACTGTTTCTCCATTTTAACATTTGCGTAAGTAGCAATTTAATGAACATAAAATCAAAATTTTAAAAGAAAATTAATTAAAATAATAATTAAATATGAATTATTTCAGAAGATGTTTTTGCCATTGCTAAAATTTAATACGAAAAATTCTTATTTATTATTACGTTAACCTGTTAATTTTTAAAATTTTTATTTAATAAATTTAAAAAATATAGGAGTCAATGTTGCCATATATATTGTGGTGTAATGAACGATCTTGCGAGATTTATTTTATTAAAAAGAGCGTTAAAAGCTCACAAAGGGTTTTTAACAGCGATACCATCAGGTAAATGTAACTATAACACTCAAATTACACAAAATTTTTGTATTATTTAAAATGTGAAGTGAAACGGTGTTACATAATTTCGTAAGTGCCTGTATACAACAATTTTTACCTGAAAGTTTAAATTTTGCAAGTTGGAAAGAAGATAAGAGGTCTCTCCTACATGTGCATTCGCAGATAAGGGGGCGAATAATTTTAGTGTCCGACATTTTTGGACATTTTGGACATAATTTGGCGAGTATTGTTGATTTTTGGATGAGATAATTGTGCATTTGGTGCATTGGATGCTGCATCATTGAAATTTCCGATATTTTTGATGGTATAATTATTTTTCTGAAATCAAAACGTGTTAATTTTTGATAAGGAAGATCCTCCATTTTGAAAGTGAAAATTTTGGTATAAGAAAATTTGTGATTTTGGAATTACTTACCGTTTCACGCCTGAAGATACTTTTAAACTGCACAAGCTCTGTCACTACAAAACGAAGAATCTACAACTGCGTGGATAAAATTTGGTTTATCGATTTAACAAAATTAAGTCAGAAGCACGAAGATAGGGAGGTTTGGCTTCTGGTCGGCTTACACACATGAAAATACAGGATCCTTCTTTACAACCGTGGCAGTGAAGATAAAAGGTCGGTTCACAAAAACTTTAAATTTTTAAAGAAATTTTATTCAAGATTTATACAATTGTTTTCTTAAAATTTGCTACACATTTTACACTAGTTGTTTTGAAGATATCGAATTTAGTCAAGGGGATAAGTTTGATCCAAATAAATAAAATTCCGATACTTTCAAGCAAACACAAAACACAAAAAAAACCTGAAGCGTATGAAATTTATCATAGTGGGTACGCTGTTAAATAAACCTATTTTTTGTCACCACACGCATTTTATTAGCCGTAAGATCGTTAGGAACCCGCTCCTGAGAACTCTAGCTCTCCGATTGGTTAAGTTAGCCGAGGCAAACGAAGGTAAGAGAAGGAAGTTAACTTAAAAATTAACGTTCCATTACAACTTTTATTGGCACCCAATTCGTGGGGCTCGACAACTTTTATTTGCAACGGTTAGGGTTCGAAAAACGACGTGCGGGAACGCGAATTATTTACAAAATCAGTTTCACTATGGGAACAGTAGATATGGGGACCATATTGGCTAAATTAAACGAAATGAATGAAAAGATAAATGAAAATTTAAATGGAGTAAAACAAGAACTAAACGAAAACATGAATAGGGGTTATTTGCGTTTAGAAAAAAAATTCGAAATTCTTGAAAACGATTTAAAAATCACAAATCAACGCGTAGATAGGGTTGAGACGGGGATAGAAAACCTAAATGTAAATTCTGCAAAAAAATTTGAATTAGTTAAAATTGTGGAAAAACTTAATGATATTGATTCTGAAATAGATAATAAAATTAGAAATAAACAAGATGAGACATATAAAATAGTAATGGAGGAGATTGATGTAAAATTAGAATTAATGGGGGGTAAAGTTTTTAATCAAGTAATGGACAAAACAATAAATGAAACAGCACAAATATGTCAAACGATAAAACAGGTCGACTTTTTAAAGGGAGATGCTATACAACGTCAAGGGGATAAATTGGTCAGGAAAGATAAAGAAGTAGGGGAAACCAAAAGGGAATTAGAATCCATAAAAATAGGAAATCAAAAATTTAAGTCTCATTTCAATAATAAGGGTGTGAAAGTAGTATTTTGTTCAGTTCGTCATCCACAAGGAAACTTAAGCGAGCGATACGTGCAGGAGACAGTAAAATTCTTGCGGCTCCTTGTCTACAGGGATCAAAAGGCATGGGCACGATACATCCCTATGGTAGAAAGGTTTATTAACCACACTCCTAGTTCGGTAACTGAGGAAAGTCCTATATTTGTCATGTTTGGGGAGCAACCTGAAAGACCTTGGATTAATGACCAACACATAAATTATTATGAAACGTTAGCACGAGTCAAGAATAAATTAATAAAAAGAAATGAAAGCTACTTACGTAAAGTTAATAGCAAAATAAAAAAGAAATGTTCTTTTGCTGTAGGTGATTTAGTCATAATTCGCAGTTTAAGAGTGGGAAACAGGTTAAAAGACCATTGTCAAAAACTTCAATTACCATTTGAGGGTCCATTTTTGATAGAATCCGTTAACGAGAACACCTATTTGCTTAAATATCCTGATAGTGGAAAGATTAGGGGAAAGTTTCATTTAGACATGATTTACGCCTACCACGATATTGACCAGCCAGAGCCTCCTGATGAAATGTAAAGATCAGGGAAAAGTCAACCTAAAAATGACAAGGATTAATTTTAATTTATTGCAAGTTTTGAATTTAATTTTGATTTTTAGTTAGATTTAGTTGTACATAAAGGAATAGGACAAATTTTGTTAATTGGAATTTATTTAGTTATATGGGAAACTTGATTTAATTTGAGATATTTAATGATTGAGGAAATAGTAATTAAGATTGATTGGTGATTTGAATAATTTTGAATTGGTTTTTTTTTTTTGCATTACACCAGTGGAGGTTACTCGAAAAGATAATTTCCGGTCTCACTGCGTTTGTCTGGGGAAATCTATCGTTTCGAGCAAAGGGGAATAAAGCTGTGGTGTAATGAACGATCTTGCGAGATTTATTTTATTAAAAAGAGCGTTAAAAGCTCACAAAGGGTTTTTAACAGCGATACCATCAGGTAAATGTAACTATAACACTCAAATTACACAAAATTTTTGTATTATTTAAAATGTGAAGTGAAACGGTGTTACATAATTTCGTAAGTGCCTGTATACAACAATTTTTACCTGAAAGTTTAAATTTTGCAAGTTGGAAAGAAGATAAGAGGTCTCTCCTACATGTGCATTCGCAGATAAGGGGGCGAATAATTTTAGTGTCCGACATTTTTGGACATTTTGGACATAATTTGGCGAGTATTGTTGATTTTTGGATGAGATAATTGTGCATTTGGTGCATTGGATGCTGCATCATTGAAATTTCCGATATTTTTGATGGTATAATTATTTTTCTGAAATCAAAACGTGTTAATTTTTGATAAGGAAGATCCTCCATTTTGAAAGTGAAAATTTTGGTATAAGAAAATTTGTGATTTTGGAATTACTTACCGTTTCACGCCTGAAGATACTTTTAAACTGCACAAGCTCTGTCACTACAAAACGAAGAATCTACAACTGCGTGGATAAAATTTGGTTTATCGATTTAACAAAATTAAGTCAGAAGCACGAAGATAGGGAGGTTTGGCTTCTGGTCGGCTTACACACATGAAAATACAGGATCCTTCTTTACAACCGTGGCAGTGAAGATAAAAGGTCGGTTCACAAAAACTTTAAATTTTTAAAGAAATTTTATTCAAGATTTATACAATTGTTTTCTTAAAATTTGCTACACATTTTACACTAGTTGTTTTGAAGATATCGAATTTAGTCAAGGGGATAAGTTTGATCCAAATAAATAAAATTCCGATACTTTCAAGCAAACACAAAACACAAAAAAAACCTGAAGCGTATGAAATTTATCATAGTGGGTACGCTGTTAAATAAACCTATTTTTTGTCACCACACGCATTTTATTAGCCGTAAGATCGTTAGGAACCCGCTCCTGAGAACTCTAGCTCTCCGATTGGTTAAGTTAGCCGAGGCAAACGAAGGTAAGAGAAGGAAGTTAACTTAAAAATTAACGTTCCATTACAATATATTGGATAAAGTACCTTTTTAATATTACAACGCATTTATGTAGTCTTTCTGTCAATGTCCCTAAAGTTATTAGTTTAAATAAATAAACAAATAAAGTAAACAAATTATTAATTTCGGAGTAATTATCAGTACAATAGATTTGATAAGTAGTGTGCTAAAGGGGCATGTGGGGTCATACATAATTATTTCAGAAATGGACACAGTACAAAAACCAAACTACCAGATAAAAAATCTGGTCTGGCCATCCACAAAATTATATGATTTACTTTTCATTTAAAATTTAAAAAACAAAAGAAATTTTTTTAAACTCAATTCTATAAACCTTCTTTTCCTATGTACTGCCAGCGCGGCGCCGGCGTCGAAGAACACTAAAAATAAATTTTTCAAAAACAAAAATTTCTATTGGTTTTTACGTTTGAAGAAACAATAGTATGTTTTATTCGGAAAAAAACTGATTTTTCCTCCGAATAAAACAGAATATCAATCCCTAAACTTACTAATATTGTATTTCTTAAAATTTCCAGATGGTTTAGAAAGATATGCTCAAAAAGCGTCAACGACGACCTAAAAGTTAGCGATTTATACAAATGTCTGCCATCCGACAGATCCCATATATTGACCGACCAGTTAGAAAGAAATTGGAATCAAGAAGTTATATTATCAAAAATTAGAAATGTTAATCCAAGTTTTTACAAAGCAATCCGCAAAACATTTTTTTGGAAGTTCTTTTTGTATGGTCTAATTCTGCTTTTCCAAATGGTTGTTTTAAGACCAATTGTACCTATTTTATTGGCCTATTTTATCACCTTATTTAGTGTAAACCTTAACACCAATGAAGAAATGAAACTGAAGTACATCTACGGAGGATCAATGGTGTTAGTTATGGTAATAATAATATTTATTGACCATCACAATACATTGGCGATAAATCGAATGGGTATGAAAGTTAGAGTTGCTTGTTCATCACTGGTTTATAGAAAGGTATGTAACTTTTGAAAAATCAAAAATATCTCCCTCCAGACGTTAATCTTACCTTACAGTTGTTGAGGTTAAGTCCACAGTCTTTAGAACAATATACAGCTGGTGAAATAATAAATCTTCTTTCAAATGACGTCAATAGATTCGATTCGGTTGCATTTTACCTAAATCACCTGTGGATCATGCCCATTTTAACAGTAATAGGAACCACTTTTATGTGGTACCAAGTAGGAATTGCCGGTGTCATCAGCGTCACAATTTTAATAGTTGCAGCAGTTCCATCCTACAGTTCGTGCAATCAAAATTTAAGATAAACCTTTACTAAACATTTTTTTGTAGTCTACAGTGGAAGTTTAATGTCAAGACTTCGTCTTAAAGTCGCAGAGAAAACAGATGTGAGAGTTAAAAAAATGTCCGAAATAATTTCGGGAATTCAAGTTATTAAAATGTACGCATGGGAAAAACCATTCTCCGGATTAGTAAATAACGTCAGAATTCAAGAACTTAATTTTCTCACCAAAGTAAGTTATTTACGTGGTATCATCGTATCCGCCTCGGTGTTTATAGAAAGAGTGATCTTGTTTATAACCATCGTAACTTATTCCTTATTAGGTAATGTTATCACTGCGTCACAAGTGTTTTCAATGGCACAGATTATCAATACGTTGCAGTTATCTGTTGTGTGCTTTTTTCCATTTGGGGTAAATTTAGGTGCAGAAACTTTGGTCTCTGTAAAACGTTTGCAAAACTTCTTGTTACTTGAAGAAAAGAGTTTACCAAAAATAACTAAAAATGAATCGAAGGAAGTTTTGTTGAAAAATATTCAGGCTTCGTGGATATCAGATTTGCCCACGTTAAGAAATATCAATATAAGAATACCCAATGGGTGTTTGTGCGCTATAGTAGGACCCGTGGGTGTTGGAAAATCATCGCTTCTCTATTTACTTTTAGGAGAGTTAATACCCGATCATGGTACGATTTCAATTGATGGTACCATTTCGTATTGTTCGCAAAAACCCTGGTTGTTCGCCTCTACGATAATGAACAACATTTTGTTTGGTGAAGAATATGATAAAGATTTGTATCAGAAAGTTATTAAAGTATGTGCGTTAAAAAAAGATTTTAACTTACTTCCCCAAGGAGATCAAACATTGGTTGGCGAAAAGGGAGTTTCTCTAAGTGGAGGCCAAAAAGCCAGAATAAACTTGGCACGTGCAGTTTACAAAAAAGCAGATATATATTTGCTGGATGATCCTCTGTCTGCTGTAGATGCACACGTAGGAAACGAATTGTTCCAAAATTGTATAATGAACAACTTGAAAAATAAAACAAGAATTTTGATAACTCATCAGTTACAATATCTTCAGAAAGTAGATCATATTGTAGTCATCAATCAAGTAAGTATATTGGTAAATCTTTTGAAAGACAGGTTTAAAGCTGTAATGTCGCATAGGGCAAAATAGAAGCTCAGGGAACTTTTGAACATCTATCTGATGTCAATATAGACTTTACTAAATTGTTGGTTAGAAGTGACGAATCAAATCAAGAACAACAAAAATTAGAAGATAATCGAACTATTGATGTAACAACTGAATCGCTTAACACCACTTCATTGGTATGGAAAAAGTTCTGTGTTAACTATAAATAAGATTTTTTTCAATTTTAGAGTTGCAAATTACAAGCTAGCCCAAGAGATCACAATAGTAACGACGAAGAACTTTTAACTGCTAATCCTTCAAACAATTACTACCAGTATTTAAAGTTTGGTGGCAGCTTTTGCAGCTTAGTTTTACTGGTCATGATTTTGCTAGGCGGACAAATAGTGGCAAATTGCAGCGATTTGTGGATAACATTATGGTAATTATACTTTAACAGCTTCCTAATGCATTTTACAAGACATTACATTGTAGGACATCGCAAGTAGCTAGTTTGCCCATTGACGATTCCAATAGCAATGAAACAAATGTAACTGCTACTAATATTTCTATAAATACGACGATATACGTTTACACTGGCTTAATAGGCCTTTGCATTACATTATTAACCTGCGGAGCAATCTTTTTTTATAAAATAGCTATGACTTCGTCTAAGAATTTGCACAATAAAATGTTCAATGCTTTAATCTTAGCTCCCACCAAATTTTTTGACTTAAATCCAAGCGGAAGAATCTTAAACAGATTTTCAAGAGACATGGGAATAGTGGACGATATTTTGCCGCAGTTGGTTCATATGTCGATTCAGGTATGCATAGTGAATTCCATTAAAACTATGATGTGAAAATAAGTTTTTGTAGATAATTTTAGTTATGATAGGGATTTTAGTTATGGTTTTTATAACCAATCCGTACATGATACCAATACTTTTAATTTTATCAATAGGATTCAATCGAGTTAGAAAAGAGTTTGTTACGGTCGCTAGAAACATCAAACTTTTAGAAGGCATAAGTAAGTGAAAAATTTACATTTTTACGAGCACTACGCTCCCTATAGTTGAAGAGTAATTTCCTAAATTACTCTTTGTTTACCCAATTATGTTTCTAGCTAAGAGTCCTGTGTTTTCGCACATAAGCTCCAGTTGGAGTGGAATAACGACAATTAGAGCAACCCAGAATGAGTCAATTTTAAAAAGGGAATTTGACTTTCATCAGGTAACACTTTTCGATTCTGTATTCAATATTTAAATCACCGTTTGCTTTTCAGGATACTCATACATCAAGCTGGTATTTATCCTTAGTATCTTTAGCATCGTTCGGTCTTTGGTTAGATTCCTTAAGCTTAATGTTTTTCTTTTGTGTAGTATTTGGATTTATTTTATTAAATCAATGTAATTTGAAGTAACTGTTTTAAAACATTTTACTTATCAATAAATAATTTCAGATAGTGTCGTCAGCGGAAGCTATGTCGGGCTAGCTATATCCCAATCGACAATATTAACTGGCATGGTTCAATATGGAATATCTCAAATTGCTCAAGCAGTAAGTCAAATGGCATCCGTGGAACGAATTTTAGAGTATACCAAGTTGGAAAACGAAGAATCTAATACTTTACACAAAATAAGTACTAAGGGGAAAATGATATATTTATTTATTTGTTGTTACTTAATTTCATTTTCAGATGACGGTATTAAATTATGGCCATACGAAGGAAAAATAAAATTTATTAACGTTTCTCTGAAATATTCTGATTTTGACCCGCCAGTATTACATAACTTGACTTTCACTATTAAGGCTGGTGAAAAGGTACCTTGAAATTGTTTTTATATATTTTGGTAATTATTAACATTTATTTAATTAGGTTGGCATTGTTGGTCGTACTGGAGCAGGCAAATCTTCACTAATTTCGGCATTATTTCGCCTGAATCCCATTGAAGGCAATATTATAATAGATCAAGTTAATATACAAGCAATATCTCTGAAAGACTTGCGTTCGCATATTTCTATTATTCCACAAGAACCAATATTATTTTCTGCAACTCTTAGATACAACTTAGATCCGTTCGAAAAATATACAGATGCAGAAATATGGACAGTACTGGAAGAAGTATAAAAATTCCAAATATTTGTTTTCTATATTACATAAAGCATTTTGTATTTTTCAGATAGAATTGAAAGATATTGCTTGTTCTTTGAACTTCTTTGTAAATGAAGGAGGTAGCAATTTTAGTGTAGGCCAAAGGCAATTGGTTTGTCTTGCAAGGGCTATTTTACGAAAAAACAAAATTTTGGTTTTGGATGAAGCTACAGCAAATGTGGATTCTAAGTATGATTTTTAGTAAGTATGTGACAAGTTTTTTTTATAAATTCTGGTTTATTCTAGAACGGACAATTTAATTCAAAAAGCTATAAGAAGTAAATTTAAACATTGTACTGTGTTAACAGTAGCCCATCGTTTGAACACCATAATGGATTCAGATCAAGTTATGGTCATGGATGCAGGCAAAATTGTGGAATATGATCATCCTTATAATTTATTACAAAACCAAAATGGGTCTTTTTCTAAAATGGTCGCAGAAGCTAATTCGGCAGAATTAAAATTAATTGCAGAAAATGCTTATAAAAATTGTACTGCTATCGATTAATTATTGCTGTTCTATTGCATTTTATTAAAATTATTTTAATTAAAGAATTTTATTTTAATTGGGTAGCTAACAACGAAATGGAAATATATTTTATATTTTAGTTAGTTTTGGATTATTTTTTTTGTCGAGTTCACTGTTGGTCTCTGCTGCTGGAAGTTTATTAATTTTTATTTTATATTTTATTTTCTTTATGAAAATCCGAAAGTGCACTATATTACAATATAATTAGACCAATTGTTAAAATCAAACAAATTAAATTTTGATGTTTGATAAAAAAGCTAACTTTTTTCCTAACAGAACAATGTACTATTATTATTAAAATAAATTCTTGATAGTCAAATTTATTGTTATGATTGATGGATAGAAGTTTACTTTACAATTACATTCAAAAATCAAAGCAATAAATTATTATTTTATCTCGCTTATCTGTTTTATAATAAATTAGTCTATGAATATTATCATAGCTTAAGCGGGCAATAGAAGACAATTTGAAACTATGTAAACTTGATATTTAAATTATCTTTATAAATATGTGGTTTTAGTATTAAATTATATCATCGAAAAACATTATTGAGTGACTTTTAGACATTTAAAATAATTAAAATCTTAATCTAAAATGGTGATAAAATTATTCGATTAATTTAGTAAAAGTTTTGAAAATTATCAGTCAACATTTGTGGTCTACAACGACTCCAAATTGGTAAGTAAAATATTATATTTCTTTTACACATATTTGTCTTTATTACCTATAATTAATTGTATGCAATATATTCACCTAAAATACAATATTTGGAAATACTGATTGGAAAGAGTTTTTCTGATTTTTCAAAAATACCTTACATTTATTCAAATTTTTTTGTTTTTAATTATAAATCACTTTGGCAAAAAATAATGTGGAAAAATTAATATATTAAAAAGGCGTTACAAACTTTGCTTAAATTTACAAGAGTGCAATTTGATGAAATTTAATTCTTCAAAATTACAAGAAGTCAAAATTAAGTTTGAAAAATTTTAAAAATCACAAAATAATTTTGAAATTCGAAAAATAAATTTTTTTGAATATTGCTATCCGTCTTGTCTTGTTTAATAACTTCGCCAAAGAATTGGAAATCAATTCACTTCAATTTTCTAATCCAAAAACATCATAATAATATAATAAGCAATCATTGTTGTTATTAATATTTTTTTATAATAATGAACATAACAAAAATTAATTAAAACTCCAGAATATTTCGAATTGCAACGACAATGTTTATAAAATATTAACAGTTGTAAATATGAAAAATTTATTGACTCACCCTTGATAAATATGTCTATAAATATATTTTTATACTTAATTCATGTTTCTGTTACTTTGACTAATTCTTATCAAACGGATAATTACACATAAAATGCAATTAAGAATTATCTGGACAAAGTACAGAATAGTAAAAATGAAATAGAAAGCTATTAGGTAATTTTTTTTGAAAATTCACAAGGTACATCTCGGGGTCACCTCGCCTCGTCCACAGGGCTAAATGAGCTATAGCTCCGCGGTCCTAGCCTTTTGGGGGCGGCAATTATTATTGGTGTTATAGGTTACTGTCGATCTTCCACGCGTTTTTCCATCAAAAGTACGATAGAAAACCATCAAATATTCTAAAAAAGCAAAATTTAAGCTTTCTTATGAGGTGAGGATGAATAAAATCGGCCCAACGGTTACTTCACAATTTAATTTAAAACATCGCCTTTTTGATGTAAATTTTATAAGTTTAAGTTCATGTTAGCTATAAAAAACATTCACTTGACGGTACGTGTACGCCACGTGGGTCCGGTCAATCCGAATTAAAGTAGGGAGAGCACGTTCGAAACCAGGTCCGTTTCAAGGACCCCCCTTTTATTTTATTTATTTTTCATGTTGCACCAAATGCTTTGCATTGCCACTCCGCTACACTTTAGTGGAGAGAGAATTTGCTTCATTTCAATGCATGCGGTTGCAGAGGAAACATCGTTCGAGTTCCTACATTATCGAGTGCATTTGCGCTTCGAGGATTGTTATAAATAGCATCTAACTAACGAATTAGTGATAAAAACTTTAAAGTTTATTCTCAAAATTACAGAAAATATAAAGAAAACCTGATTTTTAATTATTTCTTAATTTACACAATAATAAATAATAATAAATAAATAAACTTTATTTGGTACAAAACCATTATAAAAAACCATTATAAAAAACGATTATGAACATTATACTTGACATTAAACATACAAAATATACAAATAAACACAAGCCTAAATGTCTAAACAAAATTAACTCCCACATACTCCTTAATTTTCTTTTTAAAAGAATAACCTGAACATTTTTCACATTTACTTGCACGTAGAAAAATTTAATTTTAAAACTTCACGATAGTAAATGCAATCTTAGAGACAAAAGAAAAATCCTAAAAAATTAACTATTGATAAATTTCCAAATTTGTTTTAGCGGGTAGAAAAAAAATTGAGTTGGGCTTTTAAAAACAATCTGTTGTAATATCTCTATTATGACATTAAAATTATAATATTGAAATATTGAATAATTTAAAAATTATAAAACCTGTAGAAAATATTTTATAATATCTACTGAGAAACATTAAATATTGTCAACTTTTTTCTTAAACTGTTGACATTGTCACTAGTACAATTTTAAAACTGTTATAGCGATGGGGGGCGCTAAAGTATTTCTTTACTGCCTGAAAAAAACTCTATCGTTTGCTCCCAATAAAATAATATACTATTTTTCGTTAAAAATACACTTTAATCTAATTTTGGAATTAATATAATAATTACAGGGTTAATAAAAGCCTTCATATCTCGCAGTAATTACAGGGTTCACTTGTAATCCTAAAGTTATCAACATGAGATAATTGTCAAATACAAAGATACACTGTCTGTTTTCTTATAATATGCATTACAATATACATACATAATAATTATAATGTTGCACCTATGTATTTTAAATGTTTCACTTTTCGAAAAAAAACCATAAATAGTTGACATTACTGACACAAAATTGTCAATGTGGCATTTTGACGTTTCGAAAAATTATACAAAATTCTATTTTTCCTTCGTAGAACATAATTAGGTGGAAGAACTGCCGAAGATCATCTTTTGGACTACATTGAAGATTTACGGTGAAAAAGAATGGACAATAACGTTCAATTTTCAATCCAAAATCCCAAAGAAACGGCTAATTGTTTTTCGAAACTATTTTTCATGTAAGTTTTGTTTATTGATTTACTTTAATTTTACCTATGCTCAATTTTGTTCAGATGGTTTGTGAAGCTGTGTAGGAAAAGTGGTAAAAAGAGATTAAACGTAAATGATTTGTATCTTCATCAGAGTTGCGATAAATCAAGTAAAATAAGTAATTTATTAGAAAGAAATTGGAAAAACGAACTTGAAAAATCTCAGGGAAAACACCAAAATCCTAGTTTGTATCGGGCAATTCGAAAAACTTTTTTTTGGCCGTACATGCTTAATGGTTTGATAGTATTTCTTCAGTATGCTATAGTAAGGTAAGCAGATATACGATTAACTAATTGATTTTTATTCAATGTTGCATTTTTAGGCCCATTCAGCCAATTTTGTTATCGATGCTAATTGTCTTGTTCACTCAAGTCGAAAGCGGTACGGCTAAAAGCAATAATTTTGAAGAAATGTGCATCTACGGTGGATTAATATTGATTGTCACACTTATAATAATATTCCTCGGTCATCATAATGATGTAATCCTGAATCAAATTGGAATGAGGGTTCGGATTGCATGTTGTTCCTTAATTTACAGAAAGGTAAATATATTATAAAACCGTAATACATTTGACTAATGGGCTAAACTTTTAGTTGTTACGTTTAAGTCATAAATCTTTGGATCAATCCACAGCTGGTCAAGTTGTAAATTTACTTTCGAATGATGTCAACAGATTCGATTTGGTAGCCTGCTATCTGCACCATATATGGGTGATGCCAATCCTGACGGTAATCGTAGCATATTGCATTTGGCTACAAATTGGAGTCTCAGCTTTAGCCGGTATTGGATCTGTTCTCTTGTTAACTATACCAGTTCACGGTTGGTACTAAAATTCACCAATAAGATCTGCATCTAAATTTTTCTTACAGCTTTCATAGGCAAATTAGTATCAAAATTAAGACTAAAAATTGCATTAAGATCAGATAACAGAATAAGAAAAATGGCTGAGATAATTTCGGGAATACAGGTCATCAAAATGTATGCTTGGGAAAAACCATTTGCCAAAGTTATTAGCATAGCAAGAAGTAACGAAATTGAAATACTGAAGTGGGTTTCTTACCTACGAGGAATTATTTTAAGCTCCTTTGTTTATATGCAACGTTTAATTCTTCTCATAACAGTCGTCACATATGTTTCTTTGGGGCACGTGATCACAGCAGAAAAAGTATTTTCGATGTCGCTATTTTTCAGCCTTTTACAATTATCGATGGCGGTTTTCTATCCACTCGCGACAAGTTTGGGAGCAGAAGCTTGGGTGTCCATTGGTCGATTGGAAGAGTTCTTGATGTTGGATGAAAAATTTGTACCGGTCATAAACAGAGATCAAAGTAAAGAAATAACGTTAAAAAATATTTATGCTTCCTGGACGACGGAAGCGAAATTATTGAAAAATATTAGTATAAAAATTTTGCCTGGAAGTTTATGTGCTGTTGTTGGTCCTGTGGGTGCTGGAAAATCATCACTTCTGCAATTGTTACTTGGAGAATTAATTCAAGAGCATGGAACAATTACTGTAGGAGGTGATATATCGTACGCTTCCCAAGAACCTTGGTTATTTGCTTCCACGGTAAGAAAAAATATTTTGTTTGGTCAACACTACGACCGCATGTTGTACAAAGTCGTTGTAAATGTTTGTGCGTTGAAACGAGATTTTGAGTTGTTACCTCAAGGTGATCAAACTATGGTTGGAGAACGGGGCATTTCCCTAAGTGGAGGGCAGAAAGCTCGGATAAATTTAGCGAGGGCAGTTTATAGAAATGCTGACATTTATTTATTGGATGATCCATTATCGGCTGTCGACACTCATGTTGGAAAGCAACTCTTTGAGGAATGCATATTGGGTTACCTGAAAAGCAAAACAAGAATACTGATAACGCATCAACTGCAATATTTGAAGAAAGCAAACCACATAGTTGTAATAAATGATGTAAGTTCAAAATTTTTAAATATTTTCGGTTAATTGCTTAATCTTGCAGGGTAAAATTGAAGCTCAAGGTACGTTTGCTGAATTATTGGACAGTGATCTAGATTTTACGAAGATATTAGTTGCTTCCAGTAACGAAGAAGAAACATCTAAAGAAATTATTCCAAGAACGTCAATTTCACTCCGAGAATCTCTCTTTTTATGTTCGATGGTACGCATTTCACTTTCAAATCATTTGTATTGTTTATTGGTAGTTATTTTAGAGCGAAAGATCAATTACAGCTGACATCGTTAACACTGAATATAACATAGATGAGGAACAGATTGAATCGGTCACATCCGCTTATTATGAATATGCCAAAAATGGAGGAAATGTTTTTGTATTATTTATTGTAGCATTGCTTTTAATTGGCGGCCAAGTGATTTCGAACTGCTGCGATTTTTGGATTACATATTGGTAATTTTAAATAATATTGCATAAAGTTTCTTTCAACTGACAATTAAGCAATTGCCTTCAACAGGACGTCCGAAGAAACTATTCGGGAATCCATTATTAATGATGCAAGGTCGATCCACGTGGTATCCTTCAACAGGACTAACTTAACATCAAATCTAAGCCCGCAAATGTATGCCACTTATCGACAAGAGGAATCTTCCATAATGTCCACCAGTTACGCATTGATGATTTTCTCAATTTTAACCGTAGGCAGTATAATTATTTTGACCATACGATCTTTGTACTATTACAAAGTAGCAATGAATGCATCCAAAAATTTGCACAACGAAATGTTTAGTTCGTTGTTGCAAACGCCTATGAGATTTTTTGATACCAATCCAAGTGGTCGAATATTAAACCGATTTTCAAGAGATATGGGCATGATTGACGAAATTTTACCAAGGATATTTTTAGAAGCAGTACAAGTTAGAATTTTGTTCATTGATCAGATTAAATAAAACCATTTATTGTTTTAGCTAATTTTGATTATGCTGGGCGTTCTGTTTATGATTTGCGTAACCAACCCTTACATGATTATTGTAATTGCCATCCTAGGAGTTTTTTTCAGTAAATTAAGACGTCGTTACGTAACCGTTGCTAGAGACTTGAAACATTTAGAAGGAATTAGTGAGTTCGGTATAGCACATTGGAAGCTTTCAGCCTAACGATTGCTTACATTTTAGTGAGAAGCCCCGTGTTTTCACATGTGAGTGCTACTATAAATGGCTTAACGACGATTAGAGCTGCGAGATCAGAAGTAATGTTGGAAGATGAGTTTGATTTACATCAAGATAGTCATACGTCTGCTTGGTATCTAACTATAGTTTGCATTTCATCATTTGGTCTGTGGCTTGATCTTTTATGTTTCGTATTCATATCGTGCGTTATCTTTGGGTTCATTTTTACCAGTCAAAGTAAGTGATTACAATAAACATTGAGCGAATTGTAAAAATCTATGACTTCAGGTGGAAATGCTAATGGGAGTTATGTGGGTTTAGCCGTATCCCAAGCTTTAGTGTTGACTGGTTTGGTGCAGTATGGAATCAGACAAACTGCGGAAGTTGTCAGTCAAATGACTTCGGTGGAACGCGTTTTGGAGTACACTAAGCTCGAAAAAGAAGGTCCCCAGGAAACTGAACCAGGTAACCAGTTTGGTATTTTTCTTACTTTCACTTACACCAGCTTTCTACTTTTAGAATCAATTCCACTGCAACCTTGGCCGAATAAAGGAAAAATAACTTTTTATAATGTTTATTTACGATATTCAGTTTATGATTTGCCTGTTTTAAAACAGCTGAATTTTGAAGTGAAAGGAGGAGAGAAGGTATGCTATAATAATAATGAAAAAACTGAAAGACACGGTCAAATTTTAGATTGGAATTGTTGGACGAACAGGCGCAGGGAAGTCTTCTTTAATTTCAGCATTATTTCGTCTTGCTCCTGTAGATGGATCGATTATAGTGGATAATGTGGATACCACGACAATTGGTCTAAATGATTTGCGCAAAAGAATTTCCATTATACCGCAAGAACCGGTATTATTTTCAGCCACCCTGAGATACAATTTAGATCCATTTGGAGATTATTCCGATACCGAATTATGGAAGTCGTTGGAAGATGTAAGATTTTCTACCAGCCAAGATATTTTAACTTGTAAATGATTTGTAGGTGGAATTTAAAAATCCCGGTTTGACGTTAGATTTTATAGTTCAAGAAGGCGGAAGTAACTTTAGTGTTGGCCAAAGACAGTTACTTTGCCTTGCCAGGGCCATATTACGAAATAACAAAATTTTAATTTTAGATGAAGCAACCGCAAATGTCGATCCGCAGTAAATTGAAGTAATATTGTTATAGATTTGTATTTTCTAAATTTTATTTTTGTAGGACGGATGCGTTGATCCAAAGAACTATTAGAAATAAATTTAAGCAGTGTACAGTATTAACAATAGCTCATCGTTTGCACACCATCATGGATGCTGATAAGGTGTTGGTTATGGACGCGGGTATGGCCGTTGAATATGATCATCCACATTTGTTATTACAAAATCCAAATGGATTTCTATCTGGAATGGTGTCCGAAACTGGTCCAGCAATGGAACTGCAATTGAGAGCTATGGCTGAAAATTCGTTTGTTGTATAAGACGATCTTATTAAAATTTATAAAATAGTTTATATAATAAGAAGAAATTTGTTTTTTGAAGTTAACTAGATTGCTAATGAATCTGTACAAGTTTTTTATGGTTCAAAAGTTTATAATAAATTTTTTAAAATTATGAGTAAATGTTGATTCGTTTATCCGTTGAACAGTAGATTTGATCTACTTTAAAAATAATATATAGGTTTTTTCTTTCTCTATTGCATTGAATAATTATTATACCTCCTTGTTGGTGAGATCCTGTCCTTAACTTGGTAAATTTAATATTATTAACTTGTTTTAGTTTTAATTCAAGTATTACAAAAATATCATGACACAAATCCCCCTTGCACAACTTTAATTTTGTAATCCGTTCTTATGGTTCTTATAGTTGTCATCACGAAAAAAGAAGCTGACGCAATTTTCGATATGCGTATGAAATAAGATGAAAATTGTAAGTCAAATAAGTGTTCGATATAATAAATTTAAATCATTATATAAAAACAAAAAATTCAAATGACTGTCAATATGCAATAATTTTAAAGTCCTTGTCACACGGTAAAAAATTTTATTAACATTTTGATAAAAATAATAATGAACATTTTGTTCGTGTGACAAGGGTTTAGTCGTAGATTTGTTTTTCCTAAAGATATTCATTGCTTGAAACATGTAGTTTCCAAAATAATGTAATAAAGGCTGAGAAGTATATATGTTTATTAAACTATTTTTGTTCATTATACAAGCTATTGCAATAGATAATATTGCAATTTTTAACACAATCATTACTTTAGAACTTAAAATTATTTATTGATGAAAAAAAAGTTAAATAAACTAATATAACAAAGGTCAAGATCAAATTCCGCCTTCGAAGAGACGGTGGTTATGGCTTGACGCTTAAGTGCGTCGACTGCTAATCCGAGAAGCCCTGTTCGATCCCGGGTGGAATAATAAATTCAGACCATCTTCCCTCGGAAGGCAGTGGCAAACCACCGAGGTACTTTGCCAAGAAAGCCACTTCACAATCCTTGAGAAACAGGTCACGACGTTAGAATTCGAACGACGACGAAGAAGAAGAAGAAAGATCAAATGCAGAAAGAAGCAAAGATAGAATGGCACCCCAGTTTTGCTCTTTAATCACTTTCTACATCAGTGTCGGAATCGCTATCATCATTCAATTAATTTTTTTGGTATGACAAACACAATTTCTCTAGACTTCTTGTGAACATTCCTCCACTGTCTCTTCTCACTTTGTTATTACTTTGTCATTCCCGTAACTGTCCCGACCTATATGTTTATTGTAATAATCTTTGCAATGAACGCACACTAATTCGATTGCATTAAAATCGCAGTGGTAAGGTGGTAGTCGTAACACTTCATGACCATGTTCCCTTATTAATTCGTCAACTTCGTATCGTTTTTCCTTTTTGGGCAATTTAGACAACGGAAGCAATTCCGGTTTAAAAGAATGTGTATCGTAGTCAATATATCAAACGTGAAAATTGAGCACCATACAATTGGAAGCAACTTATTCGCATCTCTTCCAAAAAAATACCGATGATCGTGACAGATACGATCCAAGAAATAATTTATGATTTTTCCTGTTTGCTGAAATGAAAGACGTGTGCAAGGGTACATAAAAAAATAAAATTGGCAACAAATTTGAGTGGAGACCAGTACAGCGTTTGAGTTATATCAAAGCCGAATCTTTCATTGTGTTATATAACACTCCTTGAGAGAAGAAGATGAAGTTCTTATAGAATTTCTTGGCAGTTAGTAAAGAAAAGAAAAATACTTTCTAAGTACCTCCATTTGATTAGCTCACTCCATCACGAATTTTGACTGATGTCTGGTTCTGTAATTGTGACAAGTTTGGTTATATTTTCTATATTTTATATTTTTTAATATATTTGTATTTAAATTTTTGGTTGTACTTGTATATTATACAAAATATAACCAAACTTGTGTACTTGTCAGTTGTCACAATTACAGATTAGTCACTATAAAAACTACTTTCATTATAATTATTATGCACGCTAAGAACTATTGTAGCTATCCTTTTCTATCGCATGCGTTTAGTATCATATTATTTTTGACGTACAAGTATTTTAAATTCACATACTTAAGACATATTAATTTCAGTCTGTCTTTGTTGCACCTATGGTACAAATTATTAATTTAAAAAGTAATTTGTCGATACTTCATTCAGATGGTTCTGACGTCAGCCTCATTTTTCGTGAGAGCAACTTTAGCTACATATTATCCAAAATTATAATATTATAACCAAATTCCATTCTACTACATAAAATCAAAAAAATGCAGAATTGAGTACAAAAAAATTTTGGTTTCAAAAATAAAAACTTTTAATTTGGCACTGACATCCGTCATGATTTAAGTCAAGTATAGATTTATTCTATGATTGTTATAATAATTACTGATGTTTTGAAAAAGATGGAAAATAATATTCAACTTTCCACCCCCAATCCCAAAGCTACTGCAAATTGTTTTTCAAAATTACTCTTCATGTATCAACATCAAAAAATTACGAATAACTTAATTGTAGCAATATTTTTAGGTGGTTCGCCAAACTGTGTTTGAAGAGAGGTAAAAAGCGCTTAAAAGTAAACGACCTCTATCTTCATCAAAATTCTGATTCATCCAGTGAAATAGCTAATCTACTAGAAACAAATTGGAAGTATGAAATAGAAAGTGCTCAAAGTAAGCACAAGCGGAATCCTAGCTTTTATCGTGCAATCAGAAAAACTTTCTTTCGGAATTACATGCTGAAAGGCTTAGTAGTATTTCTCCAATATGTAATCATTAAGTGAGTGCAGATCTTAAGGAACTCCACAACTTGGAATTCACTAATTTAATATTCGTTTTAGACCCATTCAACCAATTCTATTATCACTTTTAATCCAATTATTTATTGAAGTTGAAAATGGTACCGCCAAAATCAATAACTTCAATAGTATGTGCCTCTATGGAGGATTAATATTAATTATTACACTTTTATCTATATTTATCGGCCATCACAGTGATGTCATCCTTAGCCAAATTGGAATGAGAGTTCGAATTGCATGCTGTTCTTTAATTTACAGAAAGGTACTCTTACGCATAAATATTTACCATTTTTACCATAAAATTTTTAGGTATTACGTTTAAGTCATAAATCTCTGGATCAATCAACAGCCGGTGAAGTTGTTAATCTACTTTCCAATGATGTGAGCCGATTTGATTTGGTAGTCTGCTTCTTACATCATATTTGGATAATGCCAACGTTAACAATCGTTGTCGCATATTATATTTGGTTACAAATTGGTGTATCAGCTGTAGCAGGTATTGGATCCATTCTTCTTCTAACCGTTCCAGTGCATGGTTTGTCACTAAACAATTTAAACAACAAGACAGATAATGTTTTCCATAGCTTTAGTAGGAAAATTAATATCCAATCTAAGATTAAAAATGGCATTACGATCGGATAACAGAATAAGAAAAATGGCGGAAATAATTTCGGGAATATCCGTAATCAAAATGTACGCATGGGAAAAACCATTTGCAAAAGTTATTAGTATAGCAAGAAGCGAAGAAATTGAAATACTCAAATGGGTTTCTTATTTACGTGGATTTATATTAAGCTCCTTCGTATACATGCAACGAGCAATTCTGCTAATCACAGTCCTCACCTACGTTTCGCTGGGAAACGTGATAACAGCAGAAAAGGTTTTCTCTATGTCTTTGTTTTTTAACATTTTGCAACTCTCAATGGGACTGTTCTTCCCTCTCGCTGCAAGTTTAGGTGCCGAAACATTGGTTTCGATAGGTCGATTGGAAGAATTTTTACTCTTGGAAGAAAAATGTCCACCAGTAATACATACGAATGTTACGAAAGAAATAAGTTTAAAAGATATTGACGCCTCTTGGACTACAGAAACTAAGCTGTTAAAAAATATCACCATAAAGATTTTGCCCGGGACTTTATGTGCAGTTGTTGGACCTGTTGGTGCTGGAAAATCATCACTTCTTCAATTATTGCTTGGAGAATTGAATCAAGAACGTGGCGATATAACTGTTGGAGGCGATATATCTTACGCTACCCAAGAACCTTGGTTATTTGCTTCCACAGTCAGGAAAAATATTTTATTTGGTCAAAGATACGACCGGTTGTCGTATAAAACCGTGGTAAAGGTTTGTGCGTTAAAAAGAGATTTTGAACTGTTGCCCAAGGGTGACAAAACCATAATTGGAGACCGAGGTGTATCCCTAAGTGGTGGTCAAAGGGCCCGAATCAATTTAGCGAGAGCGGTTTATAGAAGTGCCGATATTTATTTGTTGGATGATCCATTATCGGCTGTCGACACTCACGTTGGAAAACAACTCTTCCAAGATTGTATTTTAGGTTACTTGAAAAACACAACAAGAATATTAATAACACACCAATTGCAATATTTAAAGAAAGCGGATCACATAGTTGTATTAAATGATGTACGTTTCTTTATCCAGATTTGTTAGACTAAAACATCATTTTTCCTTTCCATTCAAGGGAAAAGTAGAGGCTCAAGGTACATTTGCCGAGTTGCTCACCAGTGATCTAGACTTCACTAAAATATTGGTAGCTTCCAATAACGAAGAAGAGAAGAGGGAAATTCCAAAAGACACCATTGCAAATACCAGATCTACTTCGATTCGAGAATCTCTCATTTTATACTCGATGGTAGATATGAAATATCTTTCGCTTCAATCTCTGAGAGATCTTAACTTTTAGACCGAACGCTTAAGTACACCTGATATAATGGAAGATGAAAATATTCTAGAAGAAGAAGTGGTTGAGTCAGCTTCCTCTGCTTATTGGGAGTACGCTAGAAGTGGAGGAAACGTTTGCGTATTAGCTATTGTTGTACTTCTTTTGATTGGTGGTCAAGCCGTTTCAAACTGCTCTGATTTTTGGATTACGTATTGGTTAGTCTTGGTTGATCAATCTTCAAAATAATTATTCACTTTCTTTGCTTTGTAGGACATCACAAGAAACTATCCGAGAATCAAAAAGAAGTTATTATGTTGTTCGCGTCTTGTCTTCGGATAACTCTAACGAATCGACGAACTTAAACCATCGGCTGTATAAAAGAGAAGCATCTTCTTTAATGTCTAGTAGTTTTGGTTTGACGGTTTATTCCATTTTAACCTTGGCCAGTATTATTATATTAACGATAAGATCTCTATTTTATTTCAAAGTGGCAATGAATGCTTCCAAAAATTTGCATAACAAAATGTTTTACTCCTTGCTGCAGACACCAATGCGATTTTTTGACGTCAATACAAGTGGACGAATATTAAATCGGTTTTCGAGAGATATGGGCATGATCGACGAAATTTTGCCAAGAATGTTTTTAGAAGCAGCGCAGGTTAGTGAGTTTTTGGGTTTTTGGTTAAAACACGTTTTGGTCCTTTAGGTAATATTATTTTTGGTTGGTGTCCTTACCATGGTTTGTATCACCAATATTATTATGGTTATTGTTGTGGCAATCATGGGTATTTTTTTCAATAAATTAAGGCGACTTTACATAACTGTTGCAGGAGATTTGAAACAGCTAGAAGGAATTTGTAAGATCAGTAAAAGTTTTCGTATTTTCATATCTCAATCAAATTTTTCAGTAAGAAGTCCAGTATTTTCACATGTGAATGCTTCAATTAATGGATTAACCACTATAAGAGCTTCCGAAATGGAATTGGCATTAGAATATGAATTTGATTTACATCAAGTGGGTTGGTGCATTTGGCTACTCAGTAAATTTTGACCACTTTTTTCAGAACAGTCATACGTCCGCCTGGTATTTAACCGTGGTTTGCATTTCCGCATTCGGTATCTGGCTGGATCTTATATGCTTCGTATTTATAACAGTCGTTATATTCACATTTATTTTTACAAGCCAAAGTATACCTTTCCACCCTGAAAATTCTGAGCTACATAATATTGTTTTAGATGGAAATGTTAATGGAAGCTATGTTGGTTTAGCCGTATCTCAAGCGTTGACACTGTGTGCAATAGTTCAGTACGGAATTCGGCAATCTGCTGAAGTGGTAAGTCAAATGACTTCTGTCGAAAGAGTTTTAGAATACATCAACCTTGAAAAGGAAAGCCCTCAAGAGACTCCACTACGTATGTAATGCAATAAATCATCACTTGTATTTACAATTCACCTGTTTTATTAATAGATGCCATTCCAAATGTACCTTGGCCAAATTTAGGAAAAATAGTTTTTTCAAATGTTTATTTATCTTACTCACTTCAAGACGTACCTGTTTTAAAAGATCTCAATTTTGCAATAGAAGGAGGAGAGAAGGTATGAAATCCATTATGTAGATGAGTACATGATTTAATTTTAAATGACATCTAGATTGGAATTGTGGGACGTACAGGAGCCGGAAAATCTTCACTGATTTCAGCATTGTTTCGCCTTGCTCCTGTAGAAGGATCAATTATAATTGATAACGTTAATACGAAAACTATAGGTCTGAACGATTTGCGCAAAAAGATGTCAATTATACCGCAAGAACCTGTTTTATTTTCTGCAACCCTGCGATATAATTTAGATCCATTCGAAGAATATGATGATTCTGAATTGTGGAAATCATTGGGAGATGTAAGAAGTTCTTCTGTAAAACATTTAGTATGAACTTTTGTTTTAGGTCGAATTGAGAAATCCTGGTTTGTCGTTAGATTTTACCGTACAAGAAGGCGGTAGTAATTTTAGTGTTGGCCAAAGACAATTACTCTGTCTTGCTAGGGCCATATTACGCAATAATAAAATTTTAATTTTGGATGAAGCCACTGCGAACGTTGATCCTCAGTAAATCAAAGATTTATTATGATATTCACGAATTTAATGATTTTATTTGTAGAACTGACGCTTTAATACAGAGAACGATCCGAAACAAGTTTAAAATGTGCACGGTATTGACTGTAGCTCATCGTTTGCACACAATTATGGATGCTGACAAAGTACTCGTTATGGAAGCTGGTACGGCAGTAGAATATGATCATCCTTATTTATTATTACAAAACCCGATTGGATATCTGTCTAACATGGTTTCTGAAACTAATCCCGCTATGGAACTTCAATTACGAGCAATGGCTGAAAATTCTTACAAGGAAAGCAGTAATACAATTTTAAGAAAATAATATTTAAAATAAGAATCAAATGTTTTTAAATTATGAATTTGTTATTTGTATTATAGTAAGCACAGATTCAATTTTTTAATTATCAGATTATCAACAATAATAATTATTGAAAAAAGCATTTTTTATTGTTTTTGAAATGTGACTATAAATTTTTTTATTTTACCAAAAAGTATCTGTAAAAACAAACAAAATGAGACCCGGCAGAGCTCTGTACGATGATTGGTCTAAGTAGAATTTTGTTTCGAAAAAAAAAGTGTTTCAGACCGGAAAATATTAATATCTCAGAAAATTCTTGATTTTTTTATCTAAAAAAAATTGTTGTTATATAAGACACAGAAAGGTATACTTTTCCCAATTTTCGTCAAAATTAAATTATTATTGCGGAAATGAAAAATTAAAAACGAAAATTAATAAAAAAGATGATTTTTCGTATTTTTCTCAGAAATTTTGAGGTTATGTGAAAAAGTTACATCTACAAAAGTGGTAGATTTTTGCATTATCTACAACTTTTGTATTGGATATTTTTTGTTTTGACGTCAACTTTCGCCGGAAATTGTTATAACACCATTTTTTAACCCCCCCCTTAATCAACCCCAAATATAATTTTTGCAATAAAAATTATATTAAACAAAGTGAAAATAGTTGTTTTTGTTGGAAATTAGTGCGCCAAAAAAATAAAATAAAAATATTTCTGCTACCAATTACTGCGATACAAAAATAAATAAAAAAACATCGAATAACTTTGGGATCGTTCATAAAAGAGTAGGATCACCATTGTGAAGATTTGCAATGATAAAAGGAGGGGGAGGGTTTCCAAAATTGTGACGTCACGCATCACGTATTTAAAATTTCGAATTTAATTAATTTTTTCAACTTCAAAAATTTTCGAAATTAAATATTTTGAAGAATATTTATAAATAAAATATAAAATATTTATTTTAAGTGGCAAATATTAAATCCTAGTGAATTTATATATTCCTGTCTTTATAATAATTATTATAACTTCGTATGTATATTATTGTGTATTAATAAATATTTAAATATTTTAATAGACGTTGAATTTGTTTTTTTTTAATTTAAAATTTTTTTATTTTAATTTAATTTTAATATTTTTCTGAAAATATTTGAATAAGTTCCAAATTTTTTTTTATATTATATAATTAGTTCTCAAAAATTTACATTTTAAAATTCAAAAATAATTTTTCAAAAATTAAAAAAAAAATCATTTCAAGTGCACGTGTGAACTAACCTTACCTTACTTTGAAGTTGTCAAAATAGTAATTTTCGGTTTTCGACAATGTCAAACGTGCAAACACTTGTTATCTCACTGTATATTTAAATTATTATATTGCACAAGTTGGAAAAGTGCAGTAATTTGTTTTAAAATTCGTATTTTAAGTACACCGAAATGGCCCTATGTTTAAAATCGTTGGCCAGTCGGGCATGTAATTTAAGTTCAATTGTGTCGCAATATACGGTTAGTTTAAACAAATGTGCAGCCACCAAATTTAAACAATTTCATTGTGTAAGTCTCATTTCAAATATAATTAATTCAACACGTTTAGATCGTAAATCATACGCTAACATTTTTATTACAATGCCATAACCTCAAATTTATATTTCTATTTAAGTATTTTTCAACTTGCAGGTAACATCTCAAACTGACACCCGCGAAATAAAAGATAGAACAAGTTACCGGAGTAGTGTAAACAGCGAACATGATAAACTCGATAGAATTGCATCCATTAGTTGTAATCCACCCAAAAACGTGTATAGGCTTGTAAATTATTCCAAGTAAGTTGCAAGTTTACTTGTGGTTCGTGTATGTTACAACAATGTAAAATAGTCCACAGGTAGAAGAGAGAAATGTGAGTAAAAAGGAAAAGTATGTAGCAACTAATGTCGACGATGATTCTGGTGATAGTAATTTTTCCGGTAAGCCTAGTCCCGAACAATTGGAGCTTGTGTATCAGCATTTATCAAAATCGTTACCAAGGTTGTTCGTTGAAAGTTTCGATTATAACATTTACCATCAAAATATTATATTTGAAAACAGAATATTAGGAAAGAGATCAGTGTAAGTATAATTTTCCATGTAGCAATAAGATCACTAGATAATTTTAATTTTAGGGGCTTGTTTCAGTATGTTAATCAAGTAGCACTACTTAGAATGGTGGGACACTTAAAATATGCTTACGTTAAATTAGATATCATAAAAATTACTCAACATCCGGAAGACTCGACTATTAAAGTTCGTTGGACGATTAAGGGCATATCAGGATTAAAAGTCATGTTTCAGTTTTGGAAATATAATTTAATCAAGATTAATGAAATGTTTAAAAAAACTGAACCGTAAGTGTTAAATGGTTTTCGTATTTGAATTATCATGCGGAACTTAAAATCTAATTTTAGATGGTTGGATGGTTTCTCAATTTTTCACGTTGATGGTAATGGCAAAATTTATAAACACATTGCTGATAAGGTTAGTTCTTTTTTATTATAATTAAAATTATTTTGAAATATTTGGCAATAACGTAATATCTAAATCATAATTAAAGCTGCTGACTGATTCACTGAAGACAACAAAATTAGTACTCGGTTGAAAATTTCTATTTCATTTAAGTTGTAATCGTTTACTACCCTCTCATTTTTTGATTATTTTAACGTCGTTTTAAGAAAAATACGATTTAAGTTTATCAAAATATTTTCGAGCAAATCATGAAGACTTCTATTTTTATTTGCTATTACATGGTTTTCTTCTCGGTTAGCTATTCTGGTGGCTTTTGCAGCATCAGAGGCAAGCATTCGGAGCTGTCCATAAAAGTATACTAACTGGCTCCAATCGGCTTTTACTTAAAGCTTACTAGATAAAGAATTCTTATAATATAAAATCTATAAGAACTAACTTGTGTATGCTACTTACTGTTTCCACATTCTTCATTGTGCAATTCGTTTTGAAGTAGATTTCTTGAGTAGTCGTGTATTAAACCTTGTTTAAAAATTTATCTAATAAAATTATACCAAGGTATGTCGGTTATGCAAATTTCATCTTTGAAGTACGTCACGACTGAAGAACTCAGATTTTAATAATTTGAAATTTTATATTTTTTTTACAGATGATGCCAGATATGGATGGAGTTACAGAAAGACTTTCAACGTTGGAAGCTGCAAAATTGGGCTTAGTACTTTTTTCAATCTCCAATATTTCCGACCAAATGTCGATCGATGTCTATTTATAATTTTATTTAGATATCATTAAATTAATTTATTAAAATAAATGTTACATTTCTTTCAATATTTTATTGTTAATAAAATATAGTTAATAATAATATTTTTGTGATTAATTCTTAATAGTAATAGTTTAAAAAGCAGAGTTTGCATAATTTAAATGTGTTAAATTACAATATTAGCTAGGATTTTTGAATGTTGAAAAGAAATATATTTTTTGTAACAATACCCGTTACATTTTGTATCGCTGTTACCATGTAAAAGTTGACTTGAAATCAGTATGTTATTACGGTAGTGCATTATGATGCAAGGATAAGCAACTGGAAAAATAGGCAAAGAATAGCTAAATGTTAAGTTCATTGCAATTACCACTTGTTACAACTTATGCCGATCTCCCCCAGTGAGTCATTTCCTTTTCGCTAATAATCCACGTGACTTTATAGTAATTGTCAATCCCATTTCAAAATTTTACTATGATAGTTATATTTTTACCGCCTAAAAGTAACATCCAATTTTTAAAAAGCTCAAAGCTGTTTTCTTTTATACAAATCTAAGTATTTAATATAAAGTAAATTTATTGTTTTGTGATAATAGTAAACATTTTATTACTAGGTAAGTAAATGTTTATTGTAAAATTCTTCGCAGAATCAATATTGATATAGAGTTTAAAATAATATACAACTATTGTTGGCAAATCGACTTGGAATGTTGTTTTATACGACACGTCATGCAAGTTACATTTTATTAATTTTGCATCGTGATAACATTTTTACAATGTTTCCACTTTGAAGTTGGGTGAATTAGTTGTAAATCACAATTATCCGTATTTATTGCATGGTTCAATAATAAGTATAACCTGCCACCTATGAACTCGCAACGATTTAATTTTGAAGCCAAAAATATGCGATTTAAGATAATTTCTCCTATAAACTCAATAAAACCAACCAAGAATTTAAATAAATATTAAAATTTATTAGCATGAAATTTTTTTGTTACAAATCAAAATTTAAGTTTTTAATCGACTTAAATTGCTTCTCCAACAGGCTGAATAATCAAGTCACTGACCTAAAAAAAATAGTTAGTTATAATTACACAGAAATGATTAAAATATTACTTGAACATTGGGGCCGGTTGATAAAACATAAACCACAGCATCCGCAATGTCTTTTGGAATCAGGATCGGTAGATCTTGAAAACCTTCAGTTATTTCCTTTTGGCGTTCATCAGTCATAGTTTTTTTTTGGAAAGAAGTATCCAGAAATTCAGTTTTTACGAAACCTGGACTAATGCTCTAAATAATAGCATAAATTAATATTGATTCATGTTGTTAACGTTAAAAGCTTACCGAAACCTTAATCTTACTACCAAGCAACGACAATTCATGTTTTAAAGATTCGGCTAAAGCAGTAACGGCATGTTTGGATGCAGTGTACAAACTCAAAACATTACCACGAACGACTTTATGGCCCAAAACACTATTGATGTGAATTATATGTCCATCAATTTTATTACTTTGCATTTCTTTGACAGCTTCTCGCGTCGCAACGCTTAAACCAAACACATTTGTTTCAAATATATCTTTCATGTGCTCAGAATTTCCTTCCATTACAGTTGCAATTCGACCAATCCCGGCATTATTAATAAGAATGCTGATTTTGCCAACATTTTTGTTTATCCATTGAAAGGCGTTAACGATATCTTCCTCTTTTGCTATATCTGCTAACACATAATAAAATTTTCCTTTCTTGTTTTCGCACTTAGCTTTGAGTTCTTCCAATTTTTCTTTCCGGCGGGCGATACCAACTACCTGAAAAATAAAATAAATAATTTAAAATTACATACAACATAATAACGCAGTTAATATTACTTTCAATCCACATGCTACTAATTCTTGTGCTATTACAGCACCAATTCCTGAACTGGCTCCTGTAACAATAGCTACTTTATTTACCCAACGGTCCATATTCTTGCAAAATTTTGGCAAAACTACTGTAGATTGGTACCTGCTAAAATATTTGATATTTATATAATTTATTATCGTTATCTAATCTATTACACTTCTTCGATGAACAGCAAAAATTCGAGTATTATAATATAGAAAATTAAAAAAATGCGTGTCATTCTTTTTATATTATAATTCCATTCAAATTATTATTTTTTACTGGAGGGACCTGTCAGGACTAAGGTAATTACGGATGTTCATGGCAGGGCCCTCCATCGACAAAAGAAAACACGAAGTCTTCATGCTGAGTATATTACAGCTCAAGAAGACAGTAGGACAAGAGCATCGGGGTCGTAGAAGATTCCACTTGTAGGAAGTGTGGGGAGGAGGAAGAAACTTAATTGAGCCTCAATAAGCCTACGATACCTCGGTTTTTCCATATCGGACAGCCGAGGAGGAAGTTCCTATTACTTTATTAAATTAAGATTTTTTTTTGAGGGTTTGTAGATCTGTAATCGAATTTTATGCAGTTATAAGCGCTCTGCATTCGTTTTGGGCATTCGGGTGTTGTCTTAATGCCATTCTATAGTATTTTACATCTCAATGAATCATATCAACACTTCATCGCACATCCTCTGCTTTTGATGTACGGTTAACTGTGGACCAATTAACGAGCTCAATTGCCTAAGTAGTAAATAAAGGCTTTACTAACATAAAAATCTCAGTTAATAACTCTATACCCTACTAACGAGTACAATTGATGACCTCAGACTAGTAGTACCTTATAGTAAAAATTTTCCATCTATTAATTTGATTAATTTTTGAGATGCTTGATTTCCTACATACAACAATCGTACATCATAACATATTAGGATGTAAACAGTTTATCTTGTAATTTCTTGCACTGTACATGTGCGCCGTATTAAATTTGCAATTTAGATAAGCGCTGCAATCCTTTATAGTTTTCGCGTATTCTAATTTTTAAAGTTTTTTTTACTTAAGAATAATCGAAGTTGAGCTTGTTTTAGGTCTTTGCAAAGCAGCAGCGACTGATTAAAAAAAAAACCACTGTGATGATTTACGTGGAATATCGTACTTGATTTTTAAAATTTAAAAATCCAAGAAGACCAAAAATATAGAAATTTTCCTGAAAAAATTGAAAGTCATATTTCTCAAAAATCCACTTTTTCTTCTAAATCCATATCAAATCGTGCAGGCTGGTGTAGCTCATGTTCCAGAATTTCCTTTAGCTGAAGTATGTTGTTTTTTAAACATAAGATGATGTTTTTAAAAATTTGGTGTATTCCTTAAGAAAAATCGTATGGCCATTTGGTAATTTTGTAGCTTTTGAATTAACTTATTTATCTCTTACCTGGGAACATTCTACTTGATTTTTATAAATATAAAGATTCAAAATATTTCTAAAACTCTCATTATAAAAAATATTATTCATATTCAATATTTTGTTTTGTGGGGGCGACGGTCCAGTGTTCTTTCTGTACGCGCCACCACTGCTTAGTTTTCAAGCAGCACCTATCTTAGATAATATTGTGTATGCTATATGTATAATATTGAAAATAACTTGCAATTTAAAAAACTGCATTAGCTAACAAAGAAATAATTATAATAGATCATTTAAATATGTAAAAAATAAATCCTGAAATGCTAATGTTATAATTTCCATGCCCTTGAATAATAAAATTTAACTCATAAGCATGTGTAGGTGAAATTTTAAATTAAAAGAAATTTTTTTAAATATGTGAAAAATAAAGACAACTATGCCTTGGAGAATTTTGGTATCAAATAATATCAGTAGTAAAATAATTCGATTTTCTATTTTCAATTGACGCAATGTATTGTTTAAAGCATTTCGCGTCTTTCTAAATATTTTTTTAAAACAAATAATACCTGTACGGTAATATTGAATATTAAATAAAATGTAAATTACTTGATTAAAATTTCTTTAGATATTACTAGTTTAGTGAAAGTATAAGAATAGTACAAAAAAATTTATAGAAATTGCGACTAAAAGTTACGAAAAGATTTAATAATATATTAGATTAGTTTACCATACGAAAGCTGGATATAAAAGTAGTAAAATATTTTTGGTTCGTTATATCTCTTCCTAGACCGATTGGTTTTTACAAAGATCAGTAAGTATTAAATGGTATATGGTAATCCGCTTGTGCGGAGTACCCAGATCAGGAAAGAAGTATTTACGATTGAAAGAATCCTCACAAAATAGTCTGATCGCTATCTCAAAACGTAATTTCAAAAATAAAATTTTTCGAATCCCCCAAATTGTATTGCAGGATTTTGAGAAACTAGCAATTATTTAAAAATAAGAATAACCATAACACCGTAAAGTTAATTATTTGATACCCTGCATTTATCTGAAAAATTATCGGACAAAATCGGGTATCAGAGTGCCTACTTTATAATATTTAGACTTCTTTTGGCCAGGTTCCAGGTTTTAAAATATAATTCAAATTATCAATAAATGTGCGTAATATTTAATTGTATTATTTCCAACTGCTTATTATTTATACACATGGCCAAACTATTTTTAGTTAAAAAGGTCACCGATCATGCCATTGTTTGTGGTTCATTGTTGATATTTCAAGTGCAATAAACACTTATTAAAGGTATCGATAAGATTTGCCAATGACTTTTATTCTAATTAGAAAGATGCTCATATAACGGTTATAAAAACAAATTAGTACTTGAAATTATCGAGACTAATAAGGTCAAAATTTCGTACGCCACTGAATGCCGTCTCTAACAATCGATAGATTTGCCGAATCTTCATAGATGCAGGCAAATACGGTGTATATGCAGGTTGTGTAAAAATAATTCGTTTACAAATCAGTGATTCCTTTTAACAATGGATTAATTAACTAAATAATTTAAATATAACCGTAAGTTTTTAATTAATTTTTATTGATTCAGGTGAGAAAGTGTGTTGCGTTTAGGTTAATGGCATTTCATTTCGAATTTTTTTCATAATTTTGAAAAACAATCGCATGATCTTGATTACATTGTTGGTAAAAAAATTTCAAAATTGGAAGAAATGGAAAAACTGCATTTTGCTAATTTTCTAAATTGTTTAATTTAGTTTTGTAATGGATAGATAGCGTTAGAATAATATTTTTGGGCCAGGTTTTTGACACTTTTAATTTTTGAGTTGTAAAATATTAATACTTCTTGTGCTAATGGTTTTCAAAAAGAAATATTGATTCTTTAAATACCATCTTGTGTAATCAATAATTAAGAAAATGGTAAATGTATGCTCTCGATGTTTAAAAATAGAAAACAGGAAGAATTTATAGCGGTTATTTTCCTTAAAAATGCATTCATATTCACACCTACTGATTGCTATTTACGTGCATTTAAAGCGAGTAATTCTATTTTAAATTAAACTCGTTTTAATGTGAAATTTCTCTATTGGTATTTCTTAGCGAAACAAATTTGAATTAAAGTTTATATTTCTCTAAAATCCCAAATGAATAATATTGTACCAATAAGGCAATTTACTATTTGTACGTCCAACGTATAATAAATACGGACACTGACACGTCCGTCTTAAAACGTAATATTTTCACTGCCTTCTTAAGATTTACCAATTTAATATAACATTTAATTGTGTACAGATTACAATATCTATATTTTATAATAAGTATAATTTATTTTTGAAAAAAAGTGAAATTTTGATAGTAGTATTCAATTTCAACTGTCAGAGATAAATACTTCTTTCGCAATATATTATATCCAAATCTACTAGCCGTGATCTATCAGATTGAAAAATACTTGTTTCAACTTTTAATGTATGACTGGCCGCTCTATATAGGTCTGTCTGCTATAAATTTTCAAAATTATGAATTAGCTATCGTTTCCCACAAATTAGAAACTTTTGATCAATAGATATTTCATTATCATGAATAGCTTTGTACAGTATTGATATTCGGGAAACATTGAATGAAGTAGAGGTTTTGTTTAAACAAAAATATACAATAAATGCTAGGCAATAAAAATAAAATATGGGAGTATTGCTTTTTAAGAAGGACGTGTAAATACTAAATATATGTTGAAAGTACAAATAGCCAATTCGCTAATTTATACGTTGGACGTGCAAATAGCAAATGTGCCTTAGCAAACTATTGATTACCAATTTAGATATTTACTTTACTTTTTATTTTAGTAAAAACCTATTTACACGTCGGGCGTACAAACAGCTACTGCGTGAAAAATGGCGATGGGAAAATTTGTTGCTAAGTCGGTAGGTTCCCAAAATGAAAAACGTTAAACAAAATAGACGAGTAAAGGTACCATTAGACAAAGAAAGAAATGAAGTTAAAGATATAATTTGTAAAATTTAAATAAATTACAGACCTCACCTCGGTTCTAGTGGGATAATTCATTTAAAAAATAAAATTGTTTTGCTCTTTTTACTATTTTTTTTGCCGTAGATTAATATTGGTTTTACAGGTTTATGTAAAAAAAATTAAATTAAAATTAAAATAATTAAAAATATGATGTTGCATAGCTATAAAAATCATTAGGGTATCAGATCGTTAATTTTATATTGTCGAGACAAATGCTATTTGATTATATGCGACCCTCATCCTAGTAAAAATAATCATAGTATTGAGGTGAAGGTCTGAAGGTTGCAGAAGAAACTTATAAAGGCAATAAAACTATAAAATAGATGAGCAATAATTTGGTAATTGCAATTATTCGTCACCGCGAAGTCTGCAGTTTAAACAAAATAATTATACAATTTTTTTAAATATTCGGGACATCCCCCATGTGCTATAAACTATGAATTTTATAATAAAAAATATCTTTGTTTAAGAAATTCAAAAGAACATCTTTACATGACATTGATATAACTATTGCATATAAATTATTAAAATATTTGTATAAATAAATGCTTTACCTTTTACAAATATGTAAATTATTAATGTAAACATAGTTATTGTGTATGATGTCATTAATTACATTGTATTAAATAATACTCGCTCATATTATATCACATAATCTTATTATATTATCCGCATCAATGTGTCAAAACGATTTCGGAGATGTACCATATCAAATTTAATTTCATAATTGCACACAATCAACAAATTCATGCTAAAATAAATAAAGTAATTGAAAAAATAGGGTATTTAAAAAGAGAAACATAAAAGTTAATTATCAACTCGTTTTTCTTAAATTATATATTATAAAATTAAGTATTTTTAATATAAAAATATTTTTATATAATCCTTGTGAGTAAATAGAAGAAACTTTGTTATCGGCGATAGGATCAATTTGATCTGCGAGACCGTAGGGCGGGTGAGCTAGTTTTTACGAGTGGGTATCATATTTATTTAATAAACATTAATATTTATTTACTCACGTGTTCCATTCAAAATTTTATCAAACACCTCTAAATAATTACTTACGTTTTGAGATTGTAAAATAGGTTTTAAATTACGTGTTAGCTAGCTTGGATTAAAGCACAGTTCTCGGGAGCTTAGCTAAAGCTATTAAAATACAATGTTGTTGTGGAAAAAACATTTTTTATTGTTTTTGCAGCAAAAACACTGCTGATGAGTTTTTTGAAGCTCTAACTACAGGTTTTATACTATTCTAATGTAATTAATATGTCAAACTTTAGGCTTTTGGGCCTTATTATTTTAAATAACTAGTTGAAATACTGGGTTTCCCATCAAAAAATTAAATTAAAGAACTTGTAATATTCTACAATGTTGATTTTTGAAAAATATATTTAACTTTCCAGAAGCGAGAAAAGTGGAAAAATCATTTTATCAATTTTCATTTCCACTTTTCCAGCGCTATAAATAAGGAAGTATTAATCATACGTATAAAGGGCCTGTAACAGACATTGTAAAGAATTTCAAGCTCTACAAAGGAGAAGGGCGAGATATTTAAAAAGAAAACCTTAGACTTTTTTCAAATTGACTTCGGAAGCCGCACTGAGGATTGCCCGACAAATTGAAGTAGACTAACAATTTCTGTAAAGCATTGAGTATCTCTCTATTTCTAGTAAATAGTCCATATTTGATTATGTTGATTGGATTACTACTGAAGTTACTCGAATTAATAGATTATCGGAAAACCTCCGACCGCCCGACTTTGTAATTACCGATTGAAGTGGTTTCTCAGTCTTCGACAGCACTTAGATTATTGATTTTAATATTTTGCTCTACTTGTCCAATTTTTAGCATAATTTCAATTTCATTTGTGATTGGGCAATAACAGTCATGATGTGCAGACCCGTTGGATTTACTCCCAAAACTCATTAAATATTGTGCAGATAAATAATGTCAGTTTTATAATAATAGCAGCAAGTTCAGTTGAGCGGAGATTAAGTTTTCATTGTAAAGCGAGATGCGAATTTTTTTCTTTTCTCTCAAACGTATTTTTAACATATGAGAAACTTGGGCCCATAACCAGTCAGTATTTAGTATTTTATTTATGCAGTCAGTCTCAGTCAAAGCTGGATCCGCCACTGCAATGTTGTTTATAAATCTGTTGGTGAAAACAAATGCATTTCAAAGTCAACGTTCGAACGACCTAAAATTTATGCAAAGTTCATATTGTATTATGTAACTGGCAGCTACATATTTACTTCAATAATTCTCCTCTGACATCAGCAATCCACTTGGCACTGTATTATATAGTCTCAATCTACGCATATTGTAATGTAACAAAAGCAATGAAATATATTATGTGGATTAACTGATATGAAGGCAGGAAAAATAAACTGTAGAAGTAAATTCAAAATTTCTTATTCATTACTTTTTATTCTTATTGGCAGTTAGGTATTTATAAACCAGCTATCCTTTAGGTCATTTATATAAAGGATTTTGTTGTATAAATTTTAGGAACAATGAATTACATCAGATGAAAGATTTAATTAACTGGCGACACTAAAGCGAGCAAATATTAGATTAAAAGTTAAAAAAATTCAGTAACTCAGGGTAGCAAACAAGAAGTAATCGAATCCGATGTTTTAAAAAAAATATTGGTTTTACTGGTCTGCGAATTATTTTGCTGATAGGAAAACATTATTTCATCCAATTCTAGCAAAATCAAGCAGAATAATCTAACTTTTTATATTACACAATTATATTTCTCTCGAGTTTCTCTCTAGTAATAATAATCTTTATTTTTTTGAAAATTTTTGTCATAAGTATAAAATTCGTCGTGCTTAAAATAAATGTAAGAGACAACTTCCTAACCTAGCCCCATAGCTGAGTAAGGTCAAGTCTTATGCTTACGGCAATCAATGATCAATCTGGAAATTTCGGTTCAAGTGCTTATAACATAGAGCAACTGAAGTATAGTCGAACGTCTTATCAAAAAATTTATTGATAGTGATCCTTATATTCTGTTCAAGTCCGCGTTATAGAAAAGGAAATTTAATTTGATTTTCCACGATATGAGACATTTTGGTCAGCCGTGGTAACAATTGTTCAGAACAGTTTTTTCATGCTTTATGTAAATATTATAATGAACCACAGCTTTGTCAAGTTTAGTAAACATTTTCTATTGTAAATAGGTTTTTATCGTAATGAACTTGAATAACTTGGAAAAAACGAGGTTGGGTTAACTAAAGTACTTACATATAAAATAAAGAGTTTAACTACTTACTAATTAAAAAAGTAAATTAAAACATGACAAATGCATAATTTCAAAGTCCTTGTCAATAATAACATTAATACCTATTATTAATGATTTAATTTTCTTCTTACAAAAATTTTGATTTTTAATATAATTTAATAATATTTTAAATATTTTACTGCACTAACCAGATAACACAGTTTCGTTAACATTTTTCAAATGCCATTTCCAACAGAAGTAGTAATTTACAAACGGGAAAAATATAGAATTGTATTCATGAACTACGACGAAATGCAATATAAGTTTGTTGATTAATAATTAACATAATGAAAATAGATTCTTCTACCTCCCGAGGCACACGAATAATAACCAAATAATAAAAAATCTATTAATTTAATGAAACACGATATGATTATGAGTTTATTGTCGTGTTTATAAATAGTATCAACCTAATCATATCGTTGGTTTTGGCCCAAATTTGAATACAATCAAGATTAACAAAAATTCAAAAACAAAAACCTGGCGAATCTAAAATTTTCTAGTACAATACCGGTTCTTCTTGAATTTTCAAAAATTCAATATTTCTAAAATCAACTTTTTGTGCAATATAAGGTCGTGATAATTGCTTTCTTTCACGTGTTCCAATACTGGATACCTTATCAGGTAAGCAAATATTGAAAGAGCTTCGAAAAGGTAAATAAAATCTTATTTACTAGTTTAGATCGATTGCTATCAAATTGTAGTCCATATAGAGAAAATACTGACATTGAATCGTGGTAATTTCATTGTCGTTCAATTTCAGGTTACTACTTACCAGAGCATCAAAAATCAATTTTCAATGGAAATAAGATTTTAGATAAACGATTTCAAAACTCTGTTTGCCTAAATATACCGTTGTAAATACACACAGAGTGCTAAATAAATTTAGTCTATACCGGTTTGATCAGAAATCTAAAATCATTATTGTATTTGTACACATCTCGTATTATTTTTCAAAATTCTTCTGAATTAATGAGACACAACAGCCAATGGGTTTGTTTACTGAAGTACTACAAAAATCTTCAGAATATAACGATCTTGTTTTTGTACATGTTAAAACACAAATTATTTATAATGGCCACAAAACCTTGATCAGTTTCCAATAATTATTGTTTTATTTTGTTGTTAATTGAAATTTTCCAATATTTTCTTAGTAATTTACGTCATCATTTTTTGTAAACGATACTTGCGGTTAAAACTGCAATCGTTTCAACGAAAAGTAAATTTTTCAAAATATTGTTGAATCGCATTTTTTTTTCTTAATTTTGCATTCTCCAATGTCGCGTTGGTTAATCACAAGCTACGAGATATAGTTCTTAAAAAAAGGAATAACAATTCTGGTTCTACAACTTTTTGAAACGTTTAAGTTGCATCCAAGTTACTCTTCTTGGGAGAGTCAGTGCCCATAGTATTTATTCATTTTTTTTCTTTAATTTACAAGATATTGATATGTAGCATACGTGTGGCAATGAGTAATCGGAATTTTAAAACATCAATGATCAATTTTAAAAAAACTGAACAAAAAAGACACCGTGACCTTACATTCGAAATGTTGCAAAAACTTTTAAGAATACGACAACATAATAAAGGGTGATTTTCTAAAGCGATAGAACTTTAAATTGAAATAAAACACATTTAAAATCATTTTGAATCCAAAATTTTAAAATAATTATCTGCACTCATGTCGAATTTTATTTAATCTAATTTACGCAAAATTAGATTAAATTTTAGTAAAAAATAGTGAAAAACTGTTGTTGATTTCATGCACTCGCTTGGCAGCTCGTGTTTAAATTAGTCCACTTATTTAGTACTCTGCCTTTTTTTTTTAAAGAAGTCTATTGAAAATTTTTAACTAATTAATCCAACCCAATGTTTTTTTTTTCGAATTACTTGAATTCTCGAATTTATAATAACAAGTTCAAGCTAACCTAACCCAACCAACGCAATGAAAATCAACTTTTATTTAATTAACTTTTAATTTATTTGTGAAAATAAATTAGCAAACCAAATATAATATGTTATTTGAGTTTAATTTATGACTGAAACTTTTTGTAAATTATAAGTCCTAATTGCACCAACTACTTCTTACATTATCCTGTGCAATTGTGCAAAACCGTATATATTTTAATTTATACAATATTAAAGTTTACATCCTTAAAATAAATGATAGGCCCACAAGAAAATCAGGACTTTCCGGTAAGCTGCTGTTGCTGAATCCTCTTATGAAGATTTCATCCATATTATATCTTTGTTTATAAATTCTTTGTTAGTCATTTTTTATGCAAAAACGTATATATTTTAATTTTTACAATATTAAAGTTTACATCCTTAAAATAAATGATAGGCCCACAAGAAAATCAGGACTTTCCGGTAAGCTGCTGTTGCTGAATCCTCTTATGGAGATTTCATCCATATTATATCTTTGTTTATAAATTCTTTGTTAGTCATTTTTTATGGGTCAGAGTACAGACTATATTTTTATGCAGAAGTTTACGTTTGTGCCTAAACGATGGCAGGTTATGGGCCCAGCCTTAAATCAGCAGTTGTTTAGCTATAAATTACTTGCTAATAACCGCATCTTTTTAATTTTATTGTTTTAATACTTTAATTATTTAATGATTTATAACATTTTAATTTGATTATTTTTATGAAAAATTCCAGTGAAATACAATAAGTTATTTGCAAAAATGTCAATATTTATATTTATCTTTTGTACTTTTATTCCTCGTTGGATACGCGATCCATTTAATAATTCACCATCTGATTTAAATTTAGAAATACAATTTCAAGCGAAAGCTTTTAAAATTTCTTGTAATATTTTACATTTTACCCTTCAAACCTTTTTCGGAAAAGTACATTAATTTTCCAGCTTCATTATTATTGCTATTTGAGACACGACCGTTTGTTTATTCGTTTCATCCCACCTATCATAAATTAATTAATACGTGGGGTTTAGGTTACTCTGCTTGCAAATTAAACAGGGCATACATTATTTTTTTGATTCCATAATATATTTCAAGATAAAAACCATTGCGTCAACTTTTTAGTTGTTAATTTAATAGTTCGTTTCTTACTAGTGCGTATAAATAAGCAAAATTAATTTATTGTAACAGTATGAAATATTATAGTGCTAAATATTATTAAAACAATCTACGTAGTACGTACTTTCAATTGACGTAGAATTTTTTTAGATTTTCAGAAATGAAAAGTGATACTACATCCTTCAGGTTTTTTGATTAAAAAGCAGGATGTTGCACTTGGGGGATTTTGGCACGGTCGGTGAGCCGCAGGGTTGTTTTTGAGTTCTTTGCTGTTGATAAATTTGTTGAAAGACGTTAGATAAGTTTGTAGATTTGTCTGGCCAATCTTTACCACTACGAACTGGGAAAATGATGATATAATGGAAACGGTTTCTATATTTTCTAATGGTAATGGCAAACTGTTTCATTAGTACACGTTAGTTAATATGTAGTAACAACAAAACACCGTCATGCAGGGCAACAAGTGTGTAGTTCATTGAACACAAAATACTTCCAATTCATTAAACTAGATACTTATATAAATAGTGTATTTTAATATCTTATGAACTCTTTTGATACCTGAACCGTGGAAAAATATTTAATTTGACCAGTTATTTTTGGTTCCATAAAGTGATGCTTCAGTTCAAATTGTCTAAAATAAAAACAAAGTTTGCTAGGTAAATAAAAACAACAAAAATCTTGTAATATGTGCAAGTAAATTTTTATTGAAAAACCTTTATGGTACAACAGTGCGATCAGTTAAGTTTGAAGTCTCGGTAGTGGAAGTTGTTGCTACTTGTGACCAGTAAAGCAGGTTTATTTCATGAAATTTGTATCCACAAGTAAGTGTTTTATAAATTTTTTAATTAATTAAAAAATATTTAGAGGATATCATATTATAAGAAAAAATTAATATTTCAATATTTATCGTTTCGATCGTGTCGATCCTATAGTTAGAAATTTTTATGCACTAAATTAAGTTACTGCATTATCAGCTACTTTTATTATTACAATAGCATACTTAATTCATTTTCAATATGAAATTTTCGTGTTGTCAATTTCCAAACAATAAAATTTTAAATAATCATTCGCTATCATTCTCGCTCTTGTTATCGCCTGAATTTTATTTGAGTGGTACCTATCAATAACCTCATTTTCAAAATATACGGAAAAAAAATTTTGTGTAATAAAATTTAATTGCACGATTTGATTTGAGTGGTTTACCTATCAATAACCTCATTTTAAAAATATTCAGAAAAAATAATATGTAATTTAAATTTTTTTTTTATAAAATTTAGATGCATATTACTCATGCATATAGTACATATACATACATATTATGTATAAACTCGTGTGGACTTCGTGGCTTTTATTTAAATTGGTGTAGTTACGCATAATTTATCTCTAATAAATGAGATAAATTTATAATTTGTCACTCCGTGCAAATTGATCTCCATATCAGACCATTTCACCATATATGGTCTGTACTAGTAGTATATACCATTTTTAAAAAAAATATTTTAAATGTATAAAAAAATGTATGTGCTTAAAAAATTGTTCCTTGTGGTGTTGAAGGTTTTTTTTCTAAATACATGGTAAATTTTCGTCGGAATCTAAAAAACATCACAATACAAAAAATATACTTTGCACTAATCCTTGGATTGAAAGTAGTTAAAGATTATTCCTCATCCACAACAACAACTATAATACATCATCATACACTTTCTGTTTTTTGACCTCCATTTGAGGACGGTTTTCTTATTATTAATTATTATTAATAATTACGTATATTGTACGTTGAATCTAACCTTCCAGTAGATTTGTGGCAGGTACTATTTAATTATGGTTTTTTACTAATAACAATAAAGAAAAAAACTCTTTTTCTACATAAAACTAGTTTTGTCAAGAAATAAAAGCAAAAATGATTACTAGGTAAGCAAGAAACTGTAAACTATTAATAAAACTCGAACCGCTCCCGAGTTGATGAGAAACAAGAAAAAAGAAGAAATTATAAAAATAGAAATTCTACTTGTACACAGAAAGTTTTTTTAAGGGTTGTCTCGTTACATGGCTGCTAAAACGGGTTCTTCATCTGCTTGTATGGCAGTAACTTATTTCTTCTGAAGAATTTTCATTTCTCAACTCTTGGGAATAAATTTGCATTTAAATGTTTTGCATAACACGAAGACAAAGTTTTTTAAGGGTTGTCTAGTTACGTGACTGCTTAAACGAGTTCTTGGTGTAACTTGTATTTCTTCTGAAGAATTTTCTATTTTCAATTCTTGGAAATAAATTTGCATCAAAATATTTTGCATAATTAACTGAAATATTAGTATTATGTATTGCAACTTATAAATGTATGGTGACATAATATGCTGAAAGAAATTAATTAAGATTTCTAGAAACTAATAATTAAAAAGTAACATTGAATAATTATTAAAGTGATATTAATATTATAAATTAATTTAAACATTTTTTGACGTGAGAATGAGATATGTAGCTTGTTAATTTACGACAAAACTTTTAACCTTACTGTTTCATTTATTTGTCTTAGATTAACAACAACTGATTCACTTAATCTCGATCCATTATTGTGGAATATCCACTTTTAGATCGAGAAAAGGAAAAAAGTTGTAGTGTACTTTTTGTAAACTTAAGTAATTATCGTGCTTTTAAATTACGGAATGATACTTTAGTCAAGTTAAAAAAGTGAACAGTGACTGACGCTCGGTAAAACTGTTTATGTTTTAAATTAAATGGTGATAATATTATAAAGTGCTCGAGAGGTGTGTAAATGTATAGATTTTAACCATTTATATGAAAGTACAAATTTAGTTTTTTTCATTTATTTTTCAAAATACTAACGAACCTTTTATGCAATCATTAAAATTGCATCACACTGTGTACATTCTAAACTGATTTTTGATAGGTGCTTAATATGTTAGAATGTAATCTTATTTGAATCATTCTTAAGGGTCAGTATTTACGTCACAATTTCTTGTAAAAATTTACTAACTATGTTAATGGGTTAAACCAATCCGAAAAACAATCCATGACATTTAGACGACCATGTATTGAAGACTTGGATTGTTTTTTATTTATAAAAAAATAATAAAGGTAACTTCATTATTAATATAATTATTGATATTTATTAACGGAATTATTTAATATTTATTTATATTATTTAACATATTATTGCGAGAACGCACAGAAATTCTTTCGAAAAGTACCCCGGGAGATTCAGTTAATTTTTTTTATAACATCGGATTTTCGGAAAATTTATAAAAAACCCCCGTGATACCGAGATTGAGGGTTGAAATTTTTACTATTATATTCTTTATGAAATAGCTCGGAATCGAACCGCAAGTATATTGATTTGTTTGTTGTTTTATTTTATTGTTTGTTAAACTGTTTTACTTATTTCAAAATCAAAGCAAAATTTTACGAGGTCGAAAGCCGAGCCGTGTCTAGACGGCACAGCTCGCCCGAAGGTCAGAACTATGTCAGCTAGTATTATATAATATCTTGTAATTATTAATTAATTTAGTTCTAGCTAATATTTTATTATCTTTATATCAGTTATAATATTGTGCTTAAACCGAAACATAGTTTTCCATAATGGGGTATTTAGCAGTTTAAATTAAAAAATATAATATCTATATTATATCATTAAAAGTATTATTTTACCAAGTAAATAATCAATTATACTTATTAGTTTAATATCAAGAAAAAGACTTTTTTGCTTAGATTCGACATTTAAAATTTTATTTTATTATAATACCAATAATGTTGTCAGCCCCTTTTACCAAAAATTAAAAAATTTGTGTTTAATACCATGTTGAGTTAGTATCAACTGAGGTAAAGCTCTGAAGATGTAAGAAAATCACCAAACCGGTTAGCTCCAAATTACATTTTTATATGATTTTAATAATAAATTTAATGAACACGACGACGTCTTCATTAAATTTAAAAAAAATTACTTGGAGAAAGGATTTGTTTTATTTCTTAAAATTATTCATCAATAATTTATTATAATTATTTATTTAATTGAATTATTCAATCAATTTATTTGTGATTCACGTAATGGAAACGTGTTAGCACGAATTTTTTTTATTAAAAATTTTCCAAAATGATTTTGGTACTGTAAATTATTAAAAAATGGATAAGCATGTAATTAATTGATAAATATATTTTCCAGTTTTTTAGTTATTTTATGGATTATTTTTGAATTTTTTTGAGTTTTATATCCTTGTTTTTTTTTTAATTACTTCCATCATTTTTTTAAAGTATATTTTGTATACTATAAATATTAATAATTTTAAAATTTTAAATGTCAGTTTTTTAGCATGGCAGTCGATGATATGCATTTAAATTTTATATTATATAATAATAATTCTATTATACATTTTGAATTTTTATTTACCAAAATTGCACTCTTCTTGTATAAACATTTTTTAATGAATTGTGATGGGTTTCAACCTTAAATGGCCATCCACGGTCACAATGCTAAAACTTAAAAATGCAAGTAATTAAAATTAAAATTATAACACTACTTAAAAAATTGTTAAAAAATTAAAGTGCTAAAATTAAATTTAATATTATGTAAACTGATGTTGGAAGATTGATTAAAAAGATTGGTTTTATCAAACTTCTGTGAGTAGTTTACATATTTAAATTTAATTTTAGCACTTAAATTATTTAATATTTTTAATTAAGTGCTTTCATTTTTAAGTTTTAACATTCTGACCAATATTGACCATTTAAGCTTAAAAAGCATCACAATTTATTAAATATTTATTAAAATAGTAGAATTAATTTATTATGTTATTAAACAGCTTTGGGTGGACAAAATATTAAATTTAAAATTTTAAAATAATCGCATTTTAAATTTAAAAAAATTAAAATGTTACAACAAATTTAAACATTAATAACTAACTATTGAAAAAAGATTTAATCAATCGTTTGAAATTGAAACGCGTCACATTTTAATAAATTAAATAGACACGATAAGTTAAGAGTGCAATATTTTGTTATAATTATAATATAATCTCATAAATTTTTATATTTTGAATTACATTATTATTATATTAGTTTAATAGACCTGTATTGCCGTCATGTCGAGAAAAAAAATTGTATGTATATAAAAATCGTTAGGTAAACTCGGAAACCGCAAGAGGTACCGAAGCCATATTTGCACCATAGCTAAGATATATTATGCAGATTTCATATCTAATGTTTGGCCCAGATTGGTCGCGTCGGGGTCGACTTATACGCGACCAGGTTAAAACAATAGGTTATCGATAGCTGGCGTGATGTAACTAACCGAACAAACTTTATTCAAATTTGGGCAAGACAACGTCTGCTGGGTCAGCTAGTAAATATATAAAAATTAAAATATAAGCTATCACTAATTTTTTAATAGGAATTTAGTTATCTTATCGTTTTCTCAGCGTTCTCAATTAACGTCGGGACGTTAATTCGGGGAATATTTTATGTTGTGCTTATTGAGTATAAATATTTAAAATTTTCATATATTACTTGGTATACTGGAGATATTCCACACCCCTCAAATCCAAAACTCAAATACAAAAATATGTATTTTTTTCTGAAAGAGTGCAAGTACAAGCAATTAAAAAAAAAATTTAATCCACCAATTTAAATCCGATGTTTACTGAACGAAGTTTAAATGGCGATCAGCCGCCACTTGGCGCAACTCAAAAATTTAAAAAGATATAAATAAAAATATTTAGAAGAACAGGATCTATACACCTCTTTAAAATCATAAAAATAATTAAAATTAACAGTCCCACAGTTTTAGTCAATTAAGCGGGTGTAGTTTTTATAATTCGTAAAAATAATTTCACGTGGACGCAGGTCGCATTTTATACTTAAACTTCAACATTAAAAAAATCTGCGTTAGCACTTTCTTCTATACAATTAAAACATGCTACTAAAATTGATACATTAAATGGAATGCGCTTATCAAAGGTTAAATTAAAGTGCTTTTATTATTTATACCACAAGTTTACATGCATTTATTATGCAATTAAAACAGTGAAACATTCAAATTAATATATTTTTAATCTAAAATTTTTCATTTATTTTTATTTTTCATATTTCGGTACCGGATAAAATAAATTAATGCCCGGTTTCATAATTTTTTTTTCACTTTTGAACATTATTTTACATTTCAAAGCAATTAGAATTTTATTTTAGGTACCTACTGTAATAAATTGTCTTATTTCGCATTTTTATGTGACTAGTGGTCGATGGTCACAGCTGATGAACATCCAGCATGGTCAAAATATTTCTCGGTTTGGATTCGAACCCTGGTGTACGAACCTCGCGGTAGCTAACCGCGCTGCCAAGGCCAAGGCTATTAGTTTCATTTGCAAACTTCTAAATTCTATAAATTATTCTAGGATAGCCAAAATAAATTATGACCTTTAAAATCTTAATTGTGAATTTGAGGAAGTAAAATGTGGTAGATGGCAGTTCCGTTTTAAAATTGGTACATGTGTATGCGTCACAAGTGTAGAATTTTTTTCTTAATATATTAATTGCATACCTTTACTATATTTCATTTTGCGAATAAGTCCTGTTATCCTAATAAATTTTAATTTTAATATAATTAACTTTTTTTGCAAAATTAATTACTACTTGTCTGCTTATTTTGATATACGTGCCATATATCGTCAAATATGCTTGTTTGCTGTCCAACTAATTACTCGAAATCTAATCCAGAACGTTCACAACTCATTCGAGCAGTTTAATATTTCCCAAGTGTCAATATTTATAGCGACAGCTTCAAACCGTTTGAAACTGCTGCAGAAACAGCGTATAATATTAAAACATTTTTTTAAACTAAAATTAAAACGTAAAAGAATGTATTTATTTTTGTACTTATATTTAACTTGTACGACTGGATTACTTTGGTTATTGGGAATTTACAGTCAATTAACGGCTTTTTTAATATGTAACGGAACCGAGCAACAAGTGAGAAGTACTTTAGTAATATCTGATTAAAAAAGTGATAAACACCCGAAACTCTATTTGTGTATCAATTATTCAGTGTAATATTTACAAGATACTTAACCGACTTTTTAAAAATTAGCAGAATGAATATGCTAAACGGAAAATTGACACCTAATTTTAAGAATTTTATCTTCTGGGCGATAATTGTGCTAAAATATCTCCAAAGTGATTTAACGCTTTGGGAATTTCCAAAAATTCGGAAATGACGAAAAATATCGTCGTAAGTTCAATAAAGTTATTATAATTTAGTGAAAGTTGTGTCGGGAATATCACCGAATATACCTAGCAAACAAATTACACTAATAAATGATAATAATGTAAATGTTCGGATTGAATATTTTATAACATACAAAAACGATTTTCGTACCTGTCCATTCGACTTTAATGTTATAATTTTATTATAATGAACACAATTTTTCAATGTCAATTATAAATTACGAAACTTGAAATTAAACAATTAGTTGTTATAAAGTCACACATAATTTATTCAAAAATTATAAGAAATGTTTTTGGTATTTTTAACAATTTTTTGTATTTTATTCTACCCCCTGTTATAAAAATAAGAGATACTTAGTATTTTTCCATAATTTTCAATCAAAAATTATATTCAGTATAATAGGTAACAATAAATTTGATCATATATTAATAAAATAACGGGTTTTCCTAATGTTATCGTAAATTTTTTAAGTAGAAGATATTAATTAAGTTTTTACAAGTTGAACTTAAAAATAGAAAATTATTTAGATTAATTATTTCATTATTTCACAATATAGTCAGTGTGATAGAGATTATTGTGAGCAACTCACGTGTTCCGCGAATCTACAGGTAAATTTCCAAAACTTTCGAAAAAATTTCATTCGTATGTTTACTGTGTTGTTGTTGTGTATCTCGGAGATTAAATATAATAATTAGGATTTTGGGGGAATTACCAACATTTCTAAGAGAAATTTTATTGCAAATTTCGGAAACTTTTCCACTGAAGTAGTTTTTTTACGGCTTTGAATTCAAATGTTGTTTACTAAACCACACGAATTAATTTTTTGTCTCGATTCTAGATAGAACATCTTACTACTTATAAACTTATGTAAACAATGGTCGACTTTTTGTATATGTATGCTGATTCCATAAGCTTCACTTAAAATAATTTACAATTACAAATTAAAAATTATACTGGTTAATGACGAATTATTTCCGACTACCCGTGGCCCCTAATTATTCATTTTGATTTTAATTCTATTAAAATAAATTAAACGTTTTATTTCATGCGTATCCCATTTTCAAAAAAAAAGTAAAAATTACGCAACAATAGTCTGTACGTCGTAGTTTCACAAACCAAAAGTACGGAGAAGATTTGTTTACCAAAAATATACTGGTTTGTCAAACTTCAAGTTTCAAGCAAGTACCGCTTTAGTGCCGCCGGTCGCCGGCAGTAAAAGAAATATTAAAGTACATAATATATTAGCTAGTAATTAACAGCCTGATGATAAGATCTAGAAAATGATAGCTTCAGATTGGAGAGTTTGTTAAATATGAACACTATTCTGATCGGGGTCTTATATGGGATTTAAAATTTCATAATGGTAATTTGAACACGAGTGTAATTTTTGCAAAATTACCATAAGATTATGACTAATAAATACGTCAAAGTAATTACAACCATCAGTTAATAAGTACAATATAGTACAATACTGTTCATTAATTTTTATAGTTAGTTATATTACGTTTAATCTCAAATATGAATTGTTGCAAATTATTTAAATGTTGATATGATGAAATAAATAAATTACGGTAATGCATTGAATGTATAATTATAATGATTGTAATACTATCGTGGGAATATACACAATAAGTAGCATTTTTAATCAAAATATTGACGAAACGGTTAATCTAAAATTTAAACAAAAATTTTGGCAAAGAGCAGATAAGATTGCATTTAAAATTTAAATCAGCGGATCACTTTCTCCATTTTGATTCTTAAGAAGAGGTCAGTGAAAGAAAACTTAATTAATCTATTTTCTAACGTTGGTAGATCCGGAAAATTGTAATAGCAAAATTCTATTGATAAGTCTGGTTTTAACTAGAGAAAAGTTTTTTTGAATTTGTAGAAATAGGAAAAACCGAATCTATGTTGCAATAATGGCAGATCTTTCAGTTCGTGTTCGATTTTGATATACTGCTCAATAAATTATAGATTTAAATTATTCGAGAATAATTAACTTTTTGTATTTGATCACAATTAAAAAATTTTATTATACTTGGAATCAATAGTAGTATTATGTAATAAAAGATGCATTAATTTTGCAGTTGTGTTACTGAGGAAACCATGGACCCTGTTATATTCAAATTGGTTTAAAAAGGACTTTAAAATTAATTTTTAATTAAGTGTTAAATTTTGCAAATAAAATCAGATTTAACTAATTATAATTTTTTAATTACCTATTAAACCTTCGCTGTTCCGAAATTATTTGCTTGTCCCTTGAACTTCAAATCAGACAAATTTGATTGTTTGCAATATAATGAAAATTCTATAAATATTTGAGAAAGTTATTTCAAATGGAGAAAAACTACCTCTTTGATAGTAAGAATGTAGAATTTTATTGGAAAACTAATATATACCTGACCTACCTTTCTTTGACGAGAAACACGAAGCGATGGTATGCTTTTCATGTAAATATTTCGTTTTTCATACATTAAAAACGTGTTTGAACAAATTTAGATGGTAATATTATTAAAGTTTTGCTAAAAATATCGAATTACTGTAAATTCACAAGGTTAGTTTGTGCTGAACGCCACCAATTCATACGCTGCACATTTTCTGACGCGCGTAAATGTGACGTCGCCATCCGCCATTATAGTAAGTTTTTTTTTTAGTAATTTTTATAAATTATTTGTATATAAAACTAAATATTATATATATTTTATAGAAATAAATTTTTAAGTTAATGATTGCTATGGTCGAATGAATTCTTAACTTCAAATCTCTTTGCTACGAACAGAAACAATCGGTGGTTGTAATAATGTATACTCAAATAAATTAGTTTCGAGGTTATCAAAATAATTAACAAAACTGATAATTGAATTTTCTAATAAAGATTCTAATTCAAAACTCATAATCAGATTTAGCTACCAAGCGGAATTAAAAGGACGATAACTTTTTATGGAGAATTTATTTTATGCTTGACTTTCCTTTGCTTCTTATCGCATTTTTTTTTTGCAATTATATAATTCTGCCCTAAAGACGTAAATTAATTTAATAGACTAACATAAAACTTTTAACTAGTTAACAAGTTAGTTGAATTTCATAACTTGCTGAAAGTTTTATAAAACCGGGAGGCGCGGCGGATATATTGCGCTATATGCGGACGACACTGTGCTTTTTAGCATCTTAAGATTGAGCACGAATCTTATATATATTAATTGCCAAGTTTATCGCCTCATATCTAAAAGCTCTCAGAGCAATGATTTTGCACAGATATGACTACAATGTTTTAAATATTTTGAAATAATACTTATCTTTTACGCAAGTATTTTTTTGCAATTAATTTTTTCAAGTCAGGGTTTTTGTAAATTCTTAATATTAATAAATATGCATGAACAACAAATGGATAAACAGATTACTAATAAACGTCATTTTTTAACTTTTATTTACTGCTTTCGGTTTTAGTATAATCCAAAACTAAAATTAATACTCTCCAGATAACATCTACATTAGCAGCTTAAATTCCGAAATCGTTCTTTCGAGTACCTTTTCCTATGTCAGACTTGCTAAAGTACCTAGGTACTTGTAATTTTATTTTTTATTTTAAATGAATTTTAAATAATAATCAAGGTTAATGCCGTTCACTTATTAACTCTTTGGTTCAACTTCCAAGGCTGCATTTGATGATGGGTTATCGGTTAAGCGTTTTTGAAACTTTTTCCCAGTATTTGAACGTTTGTGAAAGGAAACTTGTCTTAATTTTTTGCTGACAAAATTTTGCTGACATTATTACTTAATTAATTGTTTCAAAATAAAGCGTTAAAATACTTTTAATATTTTGCAATTCTATAATTAGAAATTTAGGAGTTAGCAATTTACTGTTGGATTTGGACGAAGCACTTACCATAACATTTTAACTTTTCGAGAGCTTTTAGCATGCGTTTGTGCAGGGCACTATTTACTTGTCATGAATTTATTGCAAAAATTCCGCAAACCTGATTTGAGTTATTTTTAAAAATTTACATTTAGATGAAAGGATACGGGAAACGTTTGGTCAATGAACCAATCGCTTCTTCAAACTTTACTATGGATTTGATTATCGTTTTCTATTGATTATTGTTAACATTCTTAACGAAGATTGCAATTTTTTGAATTGTGTGCATATTTTCTATCGTCTTTACGTATAAAATAATAAGATTTATAAGCATTTTCAACGGTCTCTTTCAATAAACTGATAAACATGTTTGTTTCTACAAATAAGATTGAGTCATTGTAAATTTTTTTGTTGGGTATAAAAAACTTGCAAATTTTTTCCGACATTTGTCCTCTTTATTATCGTGATTGTATTGCTGCTATTGGATAATTTTTACATGAATTTTGAACATATTTAATTAAAGTATGCACATTGAACTTGAATAAAAATTTAATATTTTTGATAAAGGCCATTGTCATCTACTACAAGATACGTACTTAAAATTATATTAATACACGTGCAATTCAGATCCGTACCTAGTGTTTCAGCCCCTTATGGATACTAAACAGAGGACACTTTCTTCTTCCAAATGCAAAATATTATTTGGGTTCGTTTAAGAGTATATAAGAGCCTCGCACGCTACCACAATTTATTTATATATAATTTAACAATAGCTATTACTAGCAAATCAGTAAACTTTTCCTTGGGATTAGTTAAGAACAATGCGAGCTGTACATCTGAACAAATCATTTAAATGATACCTACCTGTAAATATTTGATTTAAAAATATACTTGAGTGTACTCATCAAATTAAAATCTAAAAATATATTGATTGAAATTTAAATTGTCAAGTTATATAATTAATATATTTAATAATTATTAAAAAAAACACCAAAACAGAAGATTAAATTATTATTAATTCCTAAATAATTTATTTTAATGTAAACGTTGACCCCCAGATTTCCAGTGGTCGCTTCCCGGTTAAAGCATGAGTCACCAGTGGAAAAATTACTGTCACACATGAGACAGATGATTTTAAGCTGGTATTTCCAACTCTTCGATGCAAATTTATTTTTCGGTCTAGGATTGCCAACCGTCCTGGTTACGATAAGACAATCTCATTTGATTTGAAATGCTTTGAGTTTTTTGTAATTTTAAAATTTAGTTTTTGTATCCGTCCTGTATGAACTAACGACAACTGAATTGGTATTGCCATATTTTCGTGATCTGGGGGTACGGAATACATCGTCAGTACTGTATAAATACGGTATGGAAAATTAAAATAAAAGAGAAGTTTGGGATTTCAGACCAAAAAATAGGCAATTGCAGAAGTTTAAAGGGTTTAAGAAAGTGTCTGGGGTATTATTTAAAAAAATTTTACCGGAAAGGCATTTTTATATATTAAATTCAAAAATTTAAAAAAATGTTAAATAGGATCCATTGGTTGCTTTGCTTTATTTAAGAAACCAAAGGCCAATAATTTTTTCTTTCACTAAAAACCTCATGGATTCGGTAATTACCTTTGGTTTTGTTGTTTTATCAATTTTTTAAAATTTTAAAAGCATACAATTTTTGTTTACAAGTTTTAATATTTTTTTGACTCGGAAGATTTTTCAATGGAAAACGCCGAAGTTTTTTGCAGTCATTCAGATAATTAAAAAATCTAACAAAATATAGCAAAAAATAACAGGTTGTCAATTTATTAACAAAAAGTCGATGACATCATGAATTAAAAACAAATTCACAGAAAATATATCTTTTTTTAAAATAAAATCAAGGTTTTCGAGGATTTGAGAGTTTATGTTTGACTTTTTGCCGCAAGGTTGTCGGATTTATAGATAAGCCGGACGATAATATTACAGACGAGTCATAAAACGTTCATTTGCTCCGAATAAAACATGCTATTTTTTCTTAAAACTTTTACTGCCGGTGACTAGCGGCAGTAAATGACTTTAAAGCAGCCCGTCCATCTGTTTGCTTTAAACAGTTTCGTTCACAGAAAGTTACATTTTAAATTTCGCACCGTAATTCCTCCGATTGGTTCATTTTAAGTTACCAACCTAATAAAATTGGGAAGTTACGGGTTACTGGGCAATCGAGTAATATAATCGGTGGAAAATTAAAATTATAAAAATAAGAAAAATACCAGAACCTGTCTTCTGATAATTTTTGTTTTCAAAATATTGGTTCTCACTACACCCTGTTTAAGAAATTCCAGTCGTAGATTGGCAGTTGGAGTATTATATTATTATATCGCAGCAGTGCCAATGAATGGCAAGGGCCAAAAAACATTCATCTGTGTGTCGATAAGGATATGAATTGATACTATATGCAAATTTACACGCTGTGTGGCTAAATGTCGTACAACCACCTCAATCGCGGTTCGTGAACTATAGGTCAAATTGGGCAGAGGACACATGTTCCTTGTAGATTCGAGAAGTTCCAGCAACGAGAAAAAGGTTTAGTTTTGAGTTTTGCACTGGAAATTGGTTGGACAAATGCACTTACCGTATATGAAATAAAAGTGTTTTATTGATTACCAGATTATTACTTGATGTGTCATTCCAATCTCTTATCAGCAAGGTTTATTATTAGTTGAATTTTCCGCTTTATACTTAATTGCTATTGTAGTATAATTGCAGTCCAATGGGTAATGACATAATATAACTCAAAGAAAACAAAGCTTGTTATCATTGTTTATTATAATTTCAACAATGCACGATAACGAAAATTCGCTTTCTCTGCTTGGTAAAGGCATAATATTTATAACGGTTTTCGTTAATATTTTTAATTAACGTGAACAAAAAAACATTGAAACGGCTTAAGCGAAACTCGTGATAATCTAAAAATAGCATATTTGCAGAACATGTTTTGGTTTACGGTGTGAATAAACCCTTGATGTAATCACACAAAGCTTCAATTTCCTATAAGTGTTTTTATACCTTTGATCCAATACACTTTTGTAATCGTTCGTTATTCGAAAAATGCAAAGTGTGCCACATCTTTTCAAAACGTAGGTGTTCGGCATGCATTATAAATTTTAAATGAAAAGAGGACAAATTTTATAATTAAAAAAACTTTCGTACTGATCTTGTTACTTTGACATTTAAACATTTTGTCCCCATATCGTTTCAAAAATGCGGAATTAAATTTTTGTGCGAGAAAGTATGTTGATGAGCTTATAAAATTAAACTGGTATTTACATAAAAATGCGTTATCTTTACAGTACACACAATTTGTCAAACGAAGTCGGATATAGCACATATTTTTAAAAGAATTTCCTGCATACTTGGATCACGTGATTCCAAGATAATTAATGAAATGGATTATAAAATTTAAGTACTACGCAAATTCAGTTCAATATCAGCCTATGCAAATGTCGTGGAAAACAGCTTTGAATTGGTTTGGCACATATCCCATATTGGAGATATAAAGCAATTAGTCGTATAATTTTTTTATTCTGTTATCTTCTATTATCTACAACTTGACGTTTGATTCAACCATCATAACGTATCGAGATTCGCATCCAATACCTTGCAAGCAGAGAAACGTTATATTCAGTTTTTGCCATAGTCGGGTGATCAGAAAAGTGCATACCTAGGACTCCTTCTTGGGAAAAAACTTAACGGTGTACAAAGCAGTGTCATGGTACAGTAAAATTCGAATCATCAGTACCAAGGCAATCAGTAATATATTTTTCGCAAAAAACTTGTTAAAACAACTTGAATTTAATTATTCGCAATTATAATTTTAAATTATTTTCATTATCATTATTATTAAATTTACTTGTTTTGCGCCAAATTATGAAAAATTTATAAATTCACTCAAGCAGTTAACACTAATTTTAAGTAGGAAATAGTTATCAAAAAGTTAGCCAAATTACTACTCTCATTTTTAGGTATTACGTTGCAATTTTAATTTGGTTCAATTGATTCGATCATTATGTGATTAATTAATTAAATAAAAAAAGAACTTGCACCAACTTCAAAAATCATCAGTTATGGATAACAATATCAACATCAAAAATCCTAATCCAAGAGAATCTGCAAACATTTTATCAAAGCTCGTTTTTAAGTAAGTTACAATTAAATTTAAGTTAATTCCTAATTTAATTTCCTAATTTCCAGATGGTTTACAAAAATATGTTACAAAGGTGTTCATCAAGACTTGGGAATCAACGATTTGTATACAAATTTGGCGACGGATAAATCGGATGTTTTAAGTAATTTATTAGAAAATAATTGGAATTATGAACTTAAAAGTTCGAAAAGTAAGCACAGGGGCCCGAGCTTACTTAGGGCGATTAGACGGACATTTTTTGGGCAATACATGCTTATGGGAATATCTATGTTTATTCAGATGGCAATTATTAGGTAATTTCGCTGAGTTTTAGGTTTAACGTAAAATTAACGTTTTCTTTTCCAGACCTATTCAGCCTGCTCTGTTGGCTGTTTTCATTGGACTGTTTTCCAAAATAGAAACTAGCGAAGAAAGTAGATACACTAATTTTAAGGATAAATGTTTATATGGTGGTCTTATTGTATTAATATCGTTTATTTTAATATTCTTCGATCATCATACCAATTTGACGTTAAATCAAATTGGGATGAGAGTTAGAATAGCCTGCTCTTCGTTAATTTATAGAAAGGTAAGTCAAAATCAAATTATTAATTTTACTTTGAGAAAAGACCAGAACGATTTGCGTTTTCCAACAGCTCCAAAATGACTGTTAATAACAATAAATTTTAAGTCGTAGTCTACCGGATTACGATCGGACCATAATCTTCAGAAGCGCTAAACGTAATTTTTTTAATATATTAAACCTTGGGGTTAATTCTCTAGGTACACAAACAGTTATTAATTAATTTATTGTCCCCAATTTTTCTGTCGTATAAAATTGCACGATGACTTAATTAAATCACATTATTTAGCTTAACAAAAAAACTCGCAATTTTTTATAAAATTCTACATAAATTTACGGAAATGTTAATTTGTAAGCATGTAACTTTTATTTAATTAACCGTACTATGTATTTCTTCGGCTATATTGTTTATTTGAATTTTTTCAAGGTTAGAAATTACTTTTAGTTGCTTTATGTGGATTTTAATGTTTTTATATTTTTTGTAAGGTCGACATGTCTTACTACGTATGGGTATATTAAAGTAATTGTTAAGTTCATGCTGCATTAACATGATTTCCTAGGTGGAAATCCAAAAAATTCCGTTTTCTCAAATTTTCTACTTCAACAAATAAGAGTGGGGCTGTTGATTTTCTGGTCAAAAATTAATATTTGCACATATTCAAGAAACTGCACCAAAACTAAAAGTGTTGTCGTTTTTTTACTTGTAGACTTTAAGACTTAGTCAAAAATCGCTTAATTTATCCGCAGCTGGCCAAATTGTAAATTTGCTTTCAAACGATGTAGTCCGTTTTGATTTGGTGGCGATATACCTCCATCACATATGGATTATGCCAATACTCATGCCAATAGTAACTTATTATATTTATTTACAAGTTGGAGTGTCAGCCATAATAGGTGTTGGATTCCTTATGATATTAACCATTCCAGTACATGGTTTGTATTTGTCTTTCTTAACCACAACTTTGCGTTAATAACACGAATTTGCAGTTGTAACTGGAAAATTATCATCAGTATTACGTTTAAAGGTAGCCGAGCGAACAGATAACAGAGTGAAGAAAATGGACGAGATAATTTCCGGAATACACGTCATAAAAATGTATGCATGGGAGAAACCATTTGCAAAAGTAATACAATTAGCAAGAATTCACGAAATAAATGTCCTGTCGTGGGTCTCCTACATTCGGGGAGTAACAATTAGTTCGTGCGTTTTTGTCGAACGCACAATTCTTTATGTAACTGTGATTTCCTACGTTCTTTTTGGCCATCATATTACAGCAGAAAAGGTATTTTCGATGGTGCAATTTTTTAATCTCTTACAACACTCTCTCGCTGGTCAATTTCCATTGGCGACAAACATAGGAGCAGAAACTTTAGTTTCCGTAAAACGATTACAAAAATTTCTGTTGCTCGAGGAGAAAACTCAGGCCGACATAATCAAAGATAAATCCAAGGCAATATCGTTAAAAACTGTCCAAGCCTCTTGGGTACCCGACGTAAAAGTTTTGAAAAATATTAATTTGACCATACCATCGGGTTCCTTATGTGCTATTATTGGACCTGTTGGTGCGGGAAAATCTTCACTTCTACAACTTCTGCTCGGCGAATTGGTACAGGAACGAGGAACTGTTAAAACTGGCGGACACATATCATATTCATGTCAAGAAGCTTGGCTTTTTGCGTCAACAGTGAGAAAGAATATTTTGTTTGGTCAAAAATACGACCGTAAACTTTACAGGGAAGTAGTGAAAGTTTGCGCGTTGGAAAAAGATTTTAAACTGCTTCCACAAGGAGACAAAACTTACGTTGGAGATCGAGGAGTGTCATTGAGTGGTGGCCAAAAGGCAAGAATTAATTTAGCCAGGGCAATTTACAGCAACGGAGACATTTTTCTGTTAGACGATCCCCTTTCGGCTGTCGATACTCATGTAGGAAAGCACTTGTTTGAAGAATGCATTGTAAATTATTTGAAGAACAGAACTCGCATACTCGTGACGCATCAGCTACATTTCTTGAGGAAAGCGGACCATATAGTTGTATTAAACCAGGTATGAGACTCAATTATTTTTTTATCTTATCGATTGCATTTTGAAACTTTCAGGGCAAAATAGAAGCTCAAGGTACTTTTGCTCAATTATCGAACAGTGAACTAGATTTTACAAAAATGTTAGGAACTGTCGATAAACCCGACGATCCAGAAAACCCTCAATTAGAAAAAGACTTGGATCCATTACGACGATCGATAAGGAAGAGGAAGGATTCTGTTAGGTCTACGATATCAATGAGAGTAAGCACCTCGTTTATTGGCGTTATAATTGAAAATAATTTTTTTCTCAACTTTTAGAGCGATATGTCTATTAATATGGAAGTCACGGTGTTTAACGATAACGAAGAAATGACTATCTCGAAGGATTCGTCCGTTTACTGGGCATACGCTAGAGCAGGTGGAAGCATCTGCGTTTTATTTTTCTTAGCGGTGTTTTTGGTTGCCGGTCAAGCCGCATCCAATGCTTTAGATTTTTGGATCGCTTATTGGTTGGTATTTTCTAATTTTTTTTTAAACAACAACTTACAAATTACTTTTTTAGGACATACGAAGAAGGAATATATTTGTCAACTCATAACGAGACGTCCTTATCGACTGGCGAGGTTCTGGTACCATACAACAAATCCGAACTTCTTCACAACGGTTCTTATCATTACAAATTTTCAAATGACGATGAGGATTACGAATACGCAATTTGGAAGACTCTCGCCATTTACGTTTATTCTTCGTTGATAATTTTAAGCATTGTTTTGTTGACGTCGCGATCTGTGTATTTCTTCAAAGTTGCAATGAACGCTTCCAAAAATTTGCATAGCAAAATGTTTTCTGCGTTGTTAATAACACCAATGAAATTCTTTGATACTAATCCCAGTGGTAGAATTTTGAATCGTTTTTCAAGAGACATGGGCATCATCGACGAAATTTTGCCACGTATGGTTTTGGAAGCGATACAAGTAAGTTATATATTCTCATTTTATTTCTTTATAAAAATTTTTTATTTTAGATATTTTTAGTTACCATTGGTATTTTATTAATGGTTACAATCACAAATCCATACATGATTATCGTCATTGTTTTACTGGGATTTGTGTTCTACAAAATGCGCAATTGGTACGTGGCTATCGCAAGAAATATTAAACATTTGGAAGGAATCAGTAAGTAAATCTATTTTTTTCCGATCGATTGTTTAATTGTGAATTTTAGCTAAGAGTCCCGTATTTTCCCATATTACTGCATCGTTGAACGGTATGACAACTATAAGGTCTTCCGACGCCGAACAAGCTTTAATGACAGAGTTTGATTTGCATCAGGTTTGGATCCAATAACTTTTTGTTACATTCTTTTACTAATATTTAAACTTCCAGGACACGCACACTTCAGCTTGGTACATGATGATTGTGTGCATTTCTTCATTTGGTTTGTGGATCGATTTACTTTGCTTTTTATTTATATTATGCGTTATCTACGGTTTCATTTTCGTCAGTCAATGTAAGAAGCTTCTGAAACTGCCCGAATCTATAAGAAAAATTTATTTTTGTTCATTCCAGATAACGATATCAATGGTAGCTTCGTGGGTTTAGCAATTTCTCATTCTCTAATTTTAATTGTAATGGTTCAGCATGGAATTCGGCAAACGGCGGAAGTAGTAAGTCAAATGACGTGCGTGGAAAGGGTTTTGGAGTATACTAACCTTGAAGAGGAAGGACCACAGGAAACGCCAAAAGGTAACCTATCTACGAGGTTTGAACAAAAATTAATGTCGTGATTTTTAGAAACTACTCTGCCATTACCATGGCCACATACAGGATCCGTAAGATTTGCTAACGTTTCATTGAAATATTCGGAATATGGTTCTTACGTGTTGAAAAATTTGAATTTCTTTGTCAAAGGCGGAGAAAAGGTTTGCAATAGTTATAAATTTATTTTTGAAATTAGTAAACTTGATGTTTTTAGATAGGAATTGTCGGACGGACTGGTGCTGGAAAGTCTTCCTTATTGGCTGCGTTGTTTAGGCTTTCTCCAATAGAAGGAAAAATTTGTATTGATGATGTCGAAACGGACACCATTAGTTTGAACGAATTACGTAGAAGCGTTTCGATTATTCCCCAAGAACCGGTATTGTTTTCGGCAACTCTGCGATATAACTTGGATCCGTTCGAAGAGTTTTCCGACGAAGACCTTTGGAAAGTTTTAGAAGAAGTAAGCTATTATTGATTCTTGATGATGTTTGATTAACATTTTTCAATTTAGGTCGAATTGAAAGAATCGACGACGTCATTGGATTTCATAGTGCAAGAAGGTGGAAGTAATTTCAGCGTTGGTCAAAGACAATTAGTGTGTTTAGCTAGGGCTATTTTAAGGAACAATAAAATTTTGGTTCTGGACGAAGCCACTGCCAATGTCGACCCTAAGTAAGTTATCAGAATTATAAAGGATTTGCGTAGGCTAACCTTCTTCTTTTTAGAACCGATAAGTTAATCCAACAAACCATTAGAACGAAGTTTACAAATTGCACAGTTTTAACGATAGCACATCGATTGCACACAATTATGGATTCCGATCAAGTTTTAGTAATGGACGCTGGTTTACTTGTAGAATTTGGTCATCCCCATAAGCTCCTTGAAAATAACCTGGGATTCTTTTCTAAGATGGTAGAAGAAGCAGGACCTTCCATATCGACACAATTACGTGCTATCGCTAAAAGCACTTTCAATATTATGGAAGTAGATGAAGAAACTGATAAATCAGATAATGGAGAAACGACTCGTTTGTAACGGATTTAATTACCTCAATGATATATTGACATACAAAAACTTATCGAAAAAAAATTGGGTTCTGAAAATTTGAATGTGCATAGTTTTTTACCTGCGAGATTGAATGTGACGTTAACATACGAAAAAGTTTATTTAAACGTTAGTTAATTTATTAGAAATATTTTTTTCTATTTTGATATTAGTTGAACGTAGGAATAAGAATTTCCGAATTAAATATTTAATGAAATCGTGATGTGGCATAAGATTTGGAATAACTTAGATTATATTGGATTTCGTTTATACTATACGCAAATGAAAAAGATGTATTGAAGTATTTAACTATGGTCTCTTTATTTTATAAGTATAGATAAGTCCAAATGTTAAGATGAAAAATATTTTACTGTAAACATTTCAAAATATAAATATTTTCATTATGATAAATACATGAATTTTAAATCGTTATTCGTCGTCTCCGCTCTCCGCCATCGTTGGCAACTTCAGATTCAGACTCTTCTTAGTGCATTTCCAACTATTTCCTTTGCGATCTAGAATGTTTTTATTAGCTTAAAATTAATTCATAATGGAGAATTTACATTTGATGAAAACCATCATCCTGTGCAAATGAATGTAATCCTTAAAACCATACATCAGCAAATTATTGTCGTAAGAAGACGCAATATAGTTCAAATCCGTTAAACCATCGGGATTGCTTCCAACGGAAAATATTGTATGGTTTTGCTGCAACCTGCGAACAATAGAAAAGTATTCTTCGCCATTATTGACGTCATTGGATATGAAAACTAAAAAAAACGTTAAAAACGCAGCTTTTTGGCATTAAAAATTCGTACAGATCAAAGTCCTTCTTTGTGGCTGATATTTCTTTATTTGGTTTTCTGCTTTCCGTAATGCATTGGAGTAAAACCTAAGCTTATTTTGAAAAGCTCCGAGCATTCTGAGTTTTACAATTTTTTTTCGAATCTGAAAAAATCTTAATATTTACAACTTCAAAGGTATTGGAGAACACTCAACTCGGCAAAAATTTGTTTGATTATATGGAAGGACCACTTTTGCATTTTCTTCAAACAGTATCAGACCGGAAGGAAGATTTCTGTTCAAACTGGAAAGAAAACTTTATATTGGTAATTTTCGAGACATTTTGGAAACATTACTTGAAAATATTTAGCACGGCTTCCATAAATGATAAACCCAGTATAGTGTTTTCAGTTGCGTGGTCTTTGGTTGATCTGTCAATAACAAATAGAAATCCATAATGTTCTTCGATTATCTTGCCCAACAAATTTAAAAAATGGTGCAGAAATTCGTTTATACCTGAAAGTCGACAGTTTTACTAAAACAATATATTAAACTTAAAGGATTACTCAAGCAAAGAGAAAAATTCACTGGCTGATTTTGTATGTTAATCCAATTTTGATTGCTATAAGATAGAACATTTGATCCAAACATCACGGTGTTTCTTTTGCACTTTACTTTTAATTCATTTTCAGTGTAGTTTCCCATCTTGGAATCTGAAATAAGAATAATAACTTCCAAGACATTTAATTCGTTAGTTTATAATTATAAAAATAGGGAGTTGGGCAGAATTCGGTCACAGAAGAGTGAAAATAACCACTAACCGGAAAGAATGCACAAAAAGAAGCAAACAACTTCGATCTAACAGAAACAGAAGAAAAAGTATGTTACCTATTTCACATAAATTTCCCAATGTTTTAGAGCACGAAATATTTCGGTCAATTAACTCATCATAAAGTATTTTTCGAGCTTGTAGCTTTGCACAAGGATAACCAACTTCATAAATCCATAAATCGGATTCTAAAATATTTCTAATTAAAATGAAAATCTGTAGGATTCTTCCTCAATAATACCTTTGCAATTTTGTAATTTTTCAATAATTAAATGTATTGTATTTCTGTTTACGTTTGCTAAAATTCCTCCATAACTTTGGCATTTTCTCACTGCTTCCCAATATGTTGTAGGTGTGAAGAAGGCAATGTATAATATTCCATTTAATGTAATTGGAAGAGACTGGTTGAGACATATTTGAGGATTTTCATTGGTTTGGATTCTTTTAGAAACTGAAAGTACAACTTACGTATTTTAATTTTGATCAAAGTTGAAATTGAAACCTTTTATAGCTGTTTCTGATACAACGGACGGTAATATTGTTGTATTATTCAATTTTGCAGCTGGATATGTTGAAGTTGTAATTGCACTACTCATCAAAGACGTACTTCCAAAATACATATAATTTTTAATGTTACTATATTTTATAATTTTGTTTGTCGTTGTATGAGTGGTTGCCATTTTTTTTCTTGGATCAGCTGATATACCTTGAAAAATCGGTTTAATCTTATTGACTCTTGTAGCTGCAGTTTTTCTACTACAATCATTCTCCATGCATACAAAAACCTGTTGTAATTTACACTTGATTCCAAACAATGTGGGCTTATTATGCATATCAACGTCTAAATTTAAGCAATGATTGGTATTATTTACGTCCTTGTTATCGATACACTGTTGCATATGAAGATGTGATATTTTGTTACCACTGGTAGCCCACACCCAGTCAGAATTTTTAAATATTCCTCCCAACCACAAATGTTTGATTTCTAAAATTTGTTTAATTATTGATTTATTTAATCAGAATAAATGCATACCCAAGATTTGGTTAGACATAGTTTCAGAAATTCTGTTTAGTAATTCGTCATCTTCCGTTTCCGCCAGATACGAACTTCGATTCGAACAATAGCTAAATGCTTGGTTCCATGTGAGCTTATGGGTAACAAGAAATACACTACAGTTTTTATACCAAATTGGAACCATTTCGAAATCCTCTTTTGGAGTTTCATCTGGATCATCTAAACTTTCAACCATGTTTCGACTTGATTTTCTATAATGGAAGAAACTTACATGATTCACATAAAATTTTTCTCTTGTTTTGGCAGTTGGTTACAATAAAATATTTTTTATTCATATGTCGATCTAATATTACGCAACCTGTCGTTCGATTTATATAATTTTCATACCATGGGAAAACTTGTGAATTATTCGAAATTATGTTTCCAGTGGATAGCCATCTCCAGTTATTGTGAAAGTGATATCCCGCAATCCAAACATTTTCAAAGCCTTGAAATGAGTTAAATAAATCAATAAAAGATAAGAAACGTTTCTGTTTTTACTTGGTCTGCTTTGGATCATTCTCTTGGCCAATAACTCAACTTCTTCCTTACTGCTTATTGTTGCCAACCGATACCCTTTCATTCTGCAAAATCCAGATGCTTTGTACCATGTAGTTTTGTAATTGTACAATAGGAAGATTTTATCGTGGAATGGAACACGTAGAGATGGAAGAAGTATATCTTGTTTTATTGGAATATTTAATTCTAAAATAATTTGATTGAAAAAGATCTCCACTACACTGAAATGGTGGTTTTACCTTTTTCGCATATGAAATACTTCCTTAAATTGCAATTTAAATCAATAAATGTTGGTGTAACGCTGTAATTGCGATCTATTGCTAAGCATTGCTGTGACGTTTTTAACGGTTTACGAGTCCATGGTGGAAAACCGCCAGTTGAATTTATGGGTATATTAGTATTGTCAATCCACATCCACAGTTGGTCTAGTTGGTAACCACCAATCCAAAATTGATCAAATTCTATTAAAATATCCATTTTGGGATATATTGTCACGATAGTTTATTTCTTACCAATATTGGAGTTTTCGATGTTTTTAATCAAATACTTGGCTTTTGTCTTGGTGTTAATTTTAGCCAATTGCCCATTATAAGCGGTACATAAAATTTTTGCTTCAAGCCAAGTTATCCGAAGTGAAAAAGCGATGTATTGCAAATTTTCAATATCGTAGATTTCGATTATCGGGTTTTTCGAAGCTAAATTGTTTATTTTTAGTTGTCATTAGGATCGATTGGATTTACTTACGGTTTTGATTATCGTCGTCATTTTTATAAAATAAATAATATAACTCCGATTTAGTCAGCATTGATAAAATCATCAGGAGTTTTACAAGCAACATTTCGTAAACGAACATCACTAATACTGTTTAATTATAAAACTAACAAGTGGTACACATTGGTACTTTATTAATATAATACATAATAATTCAATTGTCTACAAAATATAAATAAACTTAAATCTAATATCACAGCTTTTGTTCTAAATGTTTTGGTTGGTCATCAGTACGTTTTCTTTGTTCTAAAAAAAAAAAAATTATAGTAAATGAAACTGCATTTTTGAGTTCACGTACCTCGTCTTAACATTAATTTTTCTATACTGTGAATTGGTGATTCAAAAAGTACACATAAAATAAATCCTGCTACGAAGGTCAGGATGAAATGGGTCAACGAAATTCCAGCCTAAAAATCAAATTTATACACTTACAATTTAAAAAAATCAAAATCTTACCATATCGTATACACTCATATATACGGGTGCCCTTAATGTTCCATACTGATGAAGTTCAATGAAACCGTTCATAAGATAGGCACAATAAGTCAATCGGCTAAGTGGTAGGAATGGAGCCCAAGATAAAAATCTTTTTAGGTAACCAGCATTGTCGGTCGCGCAGGAAATTATGATCCACCCTATGAATATACTCCAAGCTACTCTGTGCAAAGCTGAATAGAAAGCTGATTCAAGCACATTATATTGATATTCGGGTTGGTAGAATGCCACAATGGAGAACACCGAAGAAACACCAAATATAGTTGCCAAAATCCAATTTATGGTAACCACGCTTCTATGAATTTTATTACTGAAAAGCAAAGCAACCTTTAAAGTAATGGAAACGTGGATAATTCTAAACTTACTTAGATGATTGCAGTCTGTGAACTATGTATCCACAAAGTAACCCAATGCAATATGGAGTTGCTCTCATATGGGTCGTAACATAAGCAAAAACGTAGTAACTATTCGATGTAATATCGTGGAGTTCCCTAAAAATAATCCACTGGGTAAAAATGCTTTTCGAAATATCGAACTCTCCTGGTAGAGAACTTACGCGGGATATCCCATTAAAGTGGGATCTAATTCATAAATGTATGTAACAGCAAATGGAATTACAATCGATGTAATTGTACAGACAGCTAAAATGACTTCACCTTTTCTTTGCCATTTCCATAACGGATAAATAATTAGCGGAGCGATGATAAACAATTGCGTATCTGCAGATAAGTACCATGATTGAAACATGCACTAAAATATATTTTCAAGATATATACAAAATATATTAGTTAAGGCCACACTCCAATGACATTTGGACAACATATTAGTAAAGTTCTATAAATATTATAAATTTGAATAACTTACAATTTTGTCAGTGTTGACGTAATTATTTATATATAATAAATTTGTCCACCAGGATGCCAAACAACGATCCCGTTCAGTCTTGATTACCGTGTCCCATAGTGGACCACTGTCAAGGCGAACGAAGAAGGTGCAATAAAAACCGATTACGATGATATAAGCTGGCGTCAACCTTATGTATCGTCCTATGTATACCGCTAAAAAGTTTAAACGTCCTTTTCGTTTTTCCAGTTCCACCAAAAGCATTCGGGACATTAGAAATGCCCCCACTAGTAAAAATACATCGACCAATAATGGATTATTGGTAAAAATTGCATTTTTAACTTGCGTGACAGACTAAAATAAATTTTTTATTAGAAGTATAATTTAAATATGAACCACTTGAGTGAATTTACCTGAAGATAGAAATCTTCGTTCATAACTGGTCCACTTATGACAAAAAGTAAGGCGTGGGATGAAATAATTAGTGCCATTGCGAAACATTTTATTCCAGAAATGAAATCTAAGTCCAAATCTGATTTTGTTATGTGCAATAATTTTCGTATGCTTTTTATGACCGAAAAGGAGAGAATGATTTCCATGTAAATGGGTTTTGACGTTCCCGATGAATGCTCAACGTCATAATTTAATCTCGTTTTCTTTCTATGCAAATATATAAGATGGTATATGGTGGCTAGCAACGTCAAAGCTATAAACACTCCAATTATACTTCCATATACAATTTCCAATGTTGTAAATGGAATGTCTTTATCATAATGGCATTTAAGTTCAGGAACTTCTACAGCAACAGCTTTACTACTAATTGCAATTTTTAACAGTTCGTTAAGAAATTGCCTAACTTCTTTGGGTTTGCAAGAAAATGGAACACAGATTGCCCAGTTTAGTGTGTTGTTAAATGAAAGTCGTGAGATTGGCTAAAAAAATTAAAATACAGTGATCTCGTACAGTTTGGAACAAATTCGATAAAAAAAATTCAGAAAAATAGTATCGGAAAATTCTCGGACATGCCGAGTGTATTAGTAGCAAAAGTCTATTTTCTTTCTTACCCCGTGGTCGTAAAAATGTCCATTTGATCTTGCATAGCGTTCGTTACTATCTTCTGATGCAGAATGCAGAGTAACTTCGGCCAAGCAATACTGGCCTTGAATATGAGGAGTTTGAGGTTGTTTCAATGAAACACACTCATCGTAATTTCCTAATTGATAATGAGATCCGTATAGCATTCCGACTGGAAACTTTGGGGAAGAGTCGAACACTGAAAATCAAAAACAAAATTTGGCATATTTCATTTTCTTAAATGTTTACAACGATGCGATGGATGATATAGAGAGGAATTTCCCCTAAAAATGGAGGCAAGAATAGAAACAGTTCGCCCGCCAGTGTATTTGGTATTACAATAGTTTTCTGGACGTGTGCCAAATTTCAAGTTAGTAACCGCAAATATTATACTTGAGTAAAATTAGTTAAGTTAAACTTAGTTAGTTTTTATGTAGAAAATCTTATTATATTATATTACGTATGCTAACAATTATATTTCTTTGTATTTTTATTACAACTTTTATAACTCATAAAATTTTTTTTTATGATTCCTATCACCCATATAACAAATTTTATTGTAACTTGAAGTTGAATAAAAATCCTCTTCGTACTTACAGTTTTTTAACAGAAACAGGTTTTCAATAAAAAACCTTGCGTTACCTTTAAGTCTTCAATCAAAAAGTATTGATGGGTAAATTTGATAACTACGTATTTTTTTCGTTGAAAAACTAAATTTAAATTTAATATACCAACAACCTTGTTTTTGGAAAATACGGAAAACATAAAAATAATTTAAATAGTAATAAATTAGTTGATTTAACTGATTCCTTATAATATATAACCTCATTAAAATTTCTTAAAAGTAAAGCGAGTTTACCTTCTACCATAGCTATGCATTCAAATTAGGAAGGAGAGGAAGGTTTTTTTTATAAAATTAATTCTTTACTTCCTATTTCTTTAACGTTTAAGTATTAACCATTTTTGAAAACAAATTTGAAAATTCGGCCCCTCACTTTTAATTTTAATATTATGCTGATTTTTCAATAACAAAATCAGTTGGATGAAGGGTGATTTATTTAAAAAATCTAAATAAATTCAAATTTCGCATTAAATTGAACTGTTTATGTAAAATAAGTAATATCTATTCTTCTCACTACTTAAACTGTAATAAATATTAAAACAAATCGCAATATTCATATCCCGTACTCTTCGTTCAATATTTTAATTTCTTCACGTTCATGGACAACATTTTGTTTTATTTAATATTATTAAAGGTTATTTTTTGTTATCGCAATTACTTAACTAAAATAATGCTGATGTAGTGTTAAAAAATTATTACAAATGTTATTATAATAATAATGATGATGAAGCATTAATTGATATTGAAAAAGTACAAAGAAAAATACAAAACAAAAAGTTAAAATTTCTAAAAATCGATGACTGATCGTAATTGATCCGTTAGTATGCGTTGGTGATGCGTTAATCACTAATTAGCATACCATTTCAATAGGAAGGTAAGAAACAATCAAAGTGGGTGGTTGAAATGAGCTCTTCGACATTGGCATTTACTTTCGGAGGTTACACTTGAAGAAATGTTGTTACACAAAAATACTACCTTTTCAAGTTCATGAACCCTAAATATTTTTGATACATCAATTAATTTAATTAGTAATTTAGTACGCATTACAATACATAACTTGTAAGTATACTGACATATGTACATACGAAAATAAATTTAACAGCATGGTAAAACCTTCGTATTCTTTAGGTAGGCACTACTTCCGATTTTCGTATAAGACACTTGGTGTCCGTGAAAAAGTACAAAAATGCATTAAATTGTTACCTTCGTTTTCGTTTCACAAAATCGAAATTTATTAGTCACAGTAAAGTACTTTTTGCTTTAGTGCCGCCTATCGCCGGCAGTAAAAGTAATGTAATCCAATTGGTGATATTGTACAGAACATTGATTACTACTTAAATCTCAAGGTTTAGTTAATTACATTTTTTGTACATCGAAGAAATCTAATTTAAGATATTACTTATCTTTTTAAAGCAGCAAATCATTGATTCTTGTCAATAAAGTAGTAAACAAACACACCTTGATTCCTTGTTACAATAATGACATTATATTGTTACCTATTATAAGTACACCAACCCAAAGATAATTGAAGCCCGAAGCCAACTAAACTAGAACTTGTTATTTTATGGTATGTTGAGGAAATGGTTTTAGGATATTTGTGTAAGTAATACATGATGTTGTATAAGAAATAGCCAATGGAAAATTTATGAATATTTAAAATATTGCTACATTAAGAAATATTCATGTAAATTGATTTAAACTACCAGGGTCATTACATGTTAAATTTTTATTAATTAATATTCGCGTAATAAACTGGATTATTTGGCACGATTACTCGGGGGGTGCGAGCATTCCTAGCAGGTCACAGTGGTCAATGCTTACTTAAATAAACAGGTTTGCTTTACATCGCAATAATATCCTAATATACCTTATTATGTTATTGTTATTTGGAAAACTTCATTTGCTTGTCTGGCTATAAGTTCAGATTTATGTGAACATGAATTAATCCATCGAATAAAAGCCCAAAGAATAACAGGTTATGAGCCCAGGTAAAATGGTAAAAGAAGGTAAAATATACTGAAAAAAAATCATTGGTCATGACCCATGAGTTAGAACCCCAGCTACTACCGAATTATTCGTGTTGTGAATTGAAATTCACGTTGACCTATAGATTCCATTATTATAATGGGTTATTATAATTTACTATATTTATTTTTAAACTCTAAAGTAATACGATGGTATTACTATCGCTCTATTTTTTTATTGAAGCTAGTTCAAGTGACATTAGTAATGTATGCAAATATCCTTAATCATTGATACACCAGATTCATAAAATTTTAAGAGAGCAAGGTCATCTTTACGCAAATATCAAAAAAAAAATCAGAAAAACTCTGACAACAATAATATTATAATGAATTATTATATTTTAAAATTTTATGTATGCATCGCATCGATGCGATCAGATCCGGCTTCATATAGCAGAAATAAACAGTTTTTTTTAACTCTATTTCAATGCCCACCGTTAGACGTCAATGAAATTTAGAAAATTACTGAAGAAGATCATACTAAAAATCTCAATAAATATAAGGCGGTCCTGAAATGAAACTGCTTAAACTTGGACAAATTACAAAAAATATTATTTAATTGTTCCCGTAAAAATTGTTAATAAAAAACCTGCCCTTTAAATTTATGATAATAAATTACTAGGTATTTTATTTGCTATAAATACTACTTAATTTATGCACTATTTACAATAATTTTATTCACAACCGTTAAGTAATCAACCCATTACTACATTTTAATAAATTAAGAAACAGTTAATTATTACTTCCATTTTCCCACTGGTCGGAAAGTTTAATTGTTTTTCTTTCCGACTCACCGGTCGAATTTTTTTTACATAATCGGCCCCAAACTTTGAAAAAGACAAATTAAGATTATTTTTATTCAAGATACGCTAACACCAAAAGATGAACTTCAGTAAGTAAATAAAAATTTTAAAAAAATTATATTGTTTATGTTATTCTTTAATATCTGTAGATATTCGTATCCGCACAAAAAAATTAGGTCTATCCAAATCCGTCACAAAAATAAAGAGTTTCCATTAAAAAACTCGTTGATGACAGCATAGCTCAAAAACAAAGCGCAATAAAAAATGTAATGGCGGAAAAAAGTGAATATTTAAAAATTAAGGTTAACGTGTTCGGGGGATTTCTCAAAACACCCTTCTAAATTTTTTTTCGAATTACTTACAAAGTTGATGTTTAAAAAAATATTTTTGACTGTGGAAAATTGAGTAATCAAATTAATTATAAGCGTATATTACTCAGGAGTACGAATAATTTGTTGGACCATGACATTTGAATTAAATGTTGTAGCCTTTTGAAGATTTCTTCATTCATGCTTTTAAATAAAATTATACTAATTAATATGCATATTAAAAAAAAACAAGACGTAGAGGTATATATTTGGATATATTTTTTTAAAGCGACATATTATTAAAATTTGCTCACTAGTCAACAATGTCTACTGCCGGACCTGGCTATGTTAATTATTTTTTCAGGTAGTCAACATCATGATTTAAACCTGAAGTACAATAACCTGCACGTCTACTATATTTTAAAGTAAATTGATCATTACAGATTATCGTTCTATTGGCTACAGTTGCCTTAAAACTTTCCACGAGCTACAAAAAAAATTAGTATGGAAGAATCCTGTTTTGAAAAATTTTTGTTGTACCTAACCGTAGTTTTATAATAATTTAAAAGAATATTTCGATAAGGTGATCAAAATTACTATACTCAAAAATGAAATGCTGTTTTCTTAATAAAAATGGTATGTGCAATAGTGCAATAATGCTAACTTTACCATTACCGTTCTACAAACGGTACTTTATAGCACCGAGGCTGTTTCAAGACTTTTGAGTGAATTAAATTGATTATTGATTAGGTATCTACTGAAAGTTATTACAAATCACTAGTACTGTGTATAAATTAAAAGCAATATTTTTTTGCGTTTTAATTTCCTAGTTACAATAATTAATGCACCTTAACCATATTCACACTTGGTAGATTTTGCATAAATGTAAATATATTGTATTTTTAAAATCATGCGTTAAGATGACTATAATTTAATTGATTTACTGAATAAAACTTCCTTGAATCGGAAATAATTGGAAATTATGTAAATAACGTAGACTTTTATGTAAACTGCATACCTTACACATGTAAATACATAATATATCAGAAAGTACTAACAAATTACAAAATAAAAATGAAATGTGAAAACAATACTCGACGGTTAAATGATCCGTGTTAATTAAAAGTTCATGTTATGTTCATGTTCACTTCTAATTGCAGAAAAGGAGGAAATGATTTCCATAACATAATACTTTAATACGCATTACAGATTTTAAAAGAACTAAAACATACCAACAAGTTTAAGTGGACATTGTGTAATTGCACGCAAACTTGTACAGCATTTCCAGTTCTTCGAGCTAATGCATTCTTACATCTATGGAAATTTACCAGAATGCAATGCTTATAACACCGAGTATTTTTTCAATGCAATTTAACCCTGCAATCGACTTACTTTGCAAAGCCCATTTTTCACGACTAACTACAGCTTCCAAAACATTTTGACTGTAATTTTTACACAATCCATCAGGAAGAGACTCGATAGCTAGGTACACTCGATGCAAATCGGGCGGAAAGAGACTGTTTCGATTTGACGGTTTATCATCTTCAAGGTCGGTTTTGTTTTGTAAACTGATCACTTCTGCAACAATTGACAAATTTAAAGTTTAGCAATTATGTATTTTTAAAATTTTATATTTTCAAACTTACCCACAATATTCGTCGTGTTAATTTCTAAATTTGTAAAATTTTCTTTGTCCGTTATATTATCCGACTTGGTTTGAATAATTATTAATATCAAAACAAACAACAAACTGATACAATTTTTATTTTTAATCATCTTGATTGTTTGTGGTAAACTAAACTTAAATGATACAATTTTGCAAATTTCGATGAAGAATTTAGGTGGGGAGTGATTGCTAGGGTTAGTGGGGAATAAACAATTCTTGTTTACCACGTTACCTTCAGAAACCAATTATAAACACTTCGAAAATATTATTATTATTACATAAACAAATGCGATTAATTGATTTTTAAAAAAATTGCAAAAAGCGAAAATTTCCCACCTTTTGCGTTGGGTTGCCATTGTGTGTAGGTACATACATAATTTTATTGGCATTATATTTCGATGCTATATTCTTAAGCTCATGTAGTAAAATTTAACATGGGGTCTATTTTTGGTCTGACAATTTCGTTTGAAAAATTTTTAAATAAAAATTTAAAAAATTAGTGGTTTTGGAAAAATTTGGGAGGAAGTGCCAAAAAAAATTCATTAAAGTTAAATGTTTACACTTTGTTAAAAATCTGATAGTTTTTGAAAATTAATATTTGCATTCAAAATGTTGATTAAAACAATTTTTTTAATTTGTATAGGTATATTAATTTATTAAAAAATTTTAAAAATTATTTGATTAAAGTAATACTTTTGAGTTGATTTACGAAAATAATGTTACTCGTGAGAACATTGCCTTTGAAATAAAAATCGACAATAATAATAGTAATATTCAAAATACATTCTCTTGTTTATTATTATATTTTATAGTAGATATTACTTATTGTATTGTTCTCTGTGCAATATGCAACACTTCTAACACTGGGCAGATTGGAAATATAAAATTCAATTAAATGGAATTTCTAGAAAAAATAAATTATTTATGGATATTAGATGAATCATATCGAATGTCACTGATATTCAATCTATATTTATTTTATAATGCAATATCTAATTGATTTTCATGTTACAATAAAATGCAAAAATTATATAAAATTGCTCATATCAATAAGTTCTTGAAATTGGGATTTCTATTTTTTAAATTCGCTCTCATTTTTTTTTTATTTGATCGGTTTAGAATTTTTAAAAATTTAAATGTTTTTTGCTTTTATTGCTTTGGCATCAAAGTAGATATAATTTTATTTTAAATAAACGTCAGAGCAATTTGACTTTTAGTTATTTTAATTTCATTCAATTGATTTTTTCACTTTTCTAGATCTTATAATAATTATTATCTGATGAGTATCCAAAGAACGAAACACACTTGATCGAACAATAGTGTCATAAACTATCAATTCATTGGATTTTATGATAATTACGTAAGTTAAAATTTAATTTTATATAATTTTTATTTATTGTAACATGTAATTCAATTAGATATTTCATTATATTATTATAATATATATTTATTTTATTCATTTTAGTACATTTCAATTAATTTCCCCTATTTTTATTTCTTTTTTTATCGTATATTTGTAATTACTGATATTGATTGGTTGTTCCATTCTTGTTATATTTCATTCGCTTTTATTACGCATGCACATTGAAATTCCTGGTTTCATTCCTTCAATGAAATGCAATAACGCATTCAAAAATAAATACCAAATCAATCATTGGATTTTTAAAAATTTCGTTTGTAATATTTGTAGAACTTCACAAATCTGTTAGATGGCGTTACGTAGTCATGCCGCATATCAAATTTTCGCGAACAGTATTGATAAATCGAACCGCGTCGAGGAGAAAGTATCGCTTCTCGGCCTATGGCTAAGATCAAAGTGTAGTATCTGTTCTTATCAGCTTAATATCTGATACGACCCGCATGCGGGTCCAGTATATTAAACTTATTTTTGGAAATGGATAGGGGTTAGGGGCTTGCTCCACCTCTATCACGGGTTGACCTGGCATTGCAGTACCGTCGGGACCGGCCCAATAACTTCAAACAAATAAAATTACTTTTAAAAATTCGAACTTTCTCAAGTTCAAAAATTAATTACCTACAAATTTTTAGTTTCAAAATAATTCAACCCCGAAAATAAATTTTCAATTCCAAAGAATTTTTCCGTTGAAAATTTAAAAATGTCAAATCTCAACTTTTGAGTTTTAAATTATAAGACCAATAGAAAATTTTGGTATGGAACTCAACCGCATGTTGTCATTTTTTTGGTGCCAAAATTCAAATTATAAATTTCAAAAACCTTAATTAAAATAATATTACAGCAAAAACACCAATAAAAATATAAAAGTAAATAAATGTATTCGTACTCTCAACCTTCGACAATATAAAACTAAAATAGAATAAAATTAAAAACACTTAAAACTGTAAAGCCCACTAAAAATTCGTTCCAGCTCTTCTTCTACATCAGAAAAGCAATTATCGACACGGGGATATGCAAGGGATTTAGGAATGTCATGGTACCTTGGTACTACCCAATTCAAATAAAAATCAGAACAAACTTGAAAATGCAATTCACATGAAAATATTGCAAAAGCCAAATTTAATCGTACAAGAAAACTTGATTTGATTTCTTCCAGTATTTTAAAAATAATTAAACAAAACAAAATAATCTTACCTCTGTCCCTTTCTTTAGATGTGTTCGCATCCTCTTGAAGTTTTCAATTGAAATAAAATTTCGGTTAGAAGGAACAACTGTTCTGAAATTTTAGTTTGAAAAACTTCCAGGTGTTACATTTGAAATTAAAAGGTATTCTTTCTTGTAAAACCAAATTTCTTATTTTAAAAGTACAAATAAATAACAAATTTTTATAACTATTTTTACATATAAATTTAACACAGCGGGAGTCTAAAAATGCAAACTTTCAGTTTCCTGAACTTCCAGACTGATAGATATTCAACATCACAAATAACACAAACCTGACCCACCGCCCAACTTTAAATATCAATTTGAAAACCAGTGGTATTTCCCAAATTATTTGGAAATGCACTAAGCTTTTAATTTGGAAAATCCAATTTTTCATTATATTTCTGGATTCAGGTAGGTCATTTGTATAGAAATTTTACCTTAATATGTCTAGTAGGAAACATTTTAATCATTTTGTATTGTGTAACTGCTAGTAACTATATAAAAGGGATGGGGCTTAGGTAAAAAGGATAGCTCAGGTAGTAACCACTTGAACTTCCAGTGTAAATTAGACCATTCATCATTTAAAATTTGAAATATATTAAATACCTGACTACTTTGACCGCTAACATTTTAATAAATCCAAGCTTTGAAGTTTCCCGTTTGCCATTAATAAATTGATTAAAAATACGTGGATTTATTTCAATAATCAAAGCGCCAAGTTTAAAAAATCATGATAATTTTGAATCAATAAATTTTATTCCAAAACTTTCTTTGTGAAATACCACAATTAAAAACGAGCCCAGGCTCGTACTCCTCACGGCATCCTACTTGGCCGAACGTACATTTCGAATCAAGGTTGAAGGCACCCGGTCCACATCGCGACTCATCACGGCGGGTGTACCGCAGGGGTCCATTCTTTCCCCAACGCTCTTTAACATTTACGTCAGCGACCTGCCAAAGCCCCAATCCACCGGCGGCCAACTTTATTTGTATGCAGACGATACCACAATTCTATCTACGTCCATCAACCTAACCGTTGCCACAAGAAAAGCCCAAGAAGCTTTGAAACAACTTGAAGAGTGGTACACAAAGTGGCGCATTGAAGTCAACTCTGAAAAAAGTGCTGCTATCATCTTCAGAAAACGAGCAACACGTGGCCACGCTCCGATCGACCTCTTCATGTTTGGGAAAATGCTGCCTTGGGTGAGTACTACAAAATACCTAGGCGTCACGCTTGACTCCCGCCTCGCTTGGACCAAACACATTGCCAACATCAAAAACCAAGCAAAAGCAGTCGCCTCAAACCTGGCCCCCCTCATCTGCAGGAAGAGTAAACTCACGCCCGATCTCAAGCTGCGTATGTACAAGACGGTTATTCGCCCAGTCCTCACATACGCCGCCCCGGCGTGGGCTTATGTCAACCCCAATAAATTAAAGGCACTTCAAATCGTCCAGAACATCTGCCTGAGAAAAGCCATGAACGCGCCGTGGTTCGTCACAAACAGGCAACTTCACTCAGACGCCAAACTTGACCTCCTGTATGAAGTTTTTAAGAAAGCCGCTGAGAAGCTATATGACAACAGTGCTGATGCAGAAAATCCACTAATAAACACCCTGGGCAACTACAACCCGGAAGACTGGCTCCACGAACGACCAAGAAATTTGTTAAAAATCGCACCACTTCCATAAATCGAACTGCACACAGGCTCCTCCCTCGCCAACTTCAATTCACGCCAGGACACCACACCAACACTACCCGCGAAGTGAAATGACACTACCGTCAGTGCCCGGTGAACAGTCACCACAAACAATTACCCCGCGAAGTGAAATGACACTACCGTCAGTGCCCGGTGCACAGCCACCACAAACAATTACCCCGCGAAGTGAAATGACACTACCGTCAGTGCCCGGTGCACAGCCACCACAAACAATTACCCGCGTTTTTCGTTACCACCACAGACCTCGCAACAGCGTATAGTTTTCTGCCTTCTTGGCTCAATGTCATGTATTCAAACACCCGATGAAAGGGATCAAGGCGCCTCCGGCGCCACATGCCCTGATGGACAATCATGCTACGCTACGCTAGAAAGTATCGCTTCTCGGCCTATGGCTAAGATCAAAGTGTAGTATCTGTTCTTATCAGCTTAATGATCTAAGACAGAACTTCCATAACGATCGGAAGAAGCGACCGAAGAAAGAAGACCGAAGAGGATCCATAAGAAGACGCACCAGGGGGTAAATACGGTTCTTGTTTTTCTTATTTTGCTTTTTTTTGGTTTATTGGTAACCTTTTCAAAGCTTTCAAAACTCTTTCAATAATTAGATTATAATTTTTACTTCTTATACTATATTATACTTTAATTCTGTATTATATGTATTGACTATTCGTAAACCTATATCAATTTTGTAAAAATTTTAAATTAATTTTTTATTTATTTTTTTTTTTTGAATGTGGTAATTTATGTTAATCTCTCAAACTTTTCCATTAACTTGACTACAATTTTTACTTTTTATATTATACTAATTTGTTAGTTGTTGTATCAATTTTGTAATTTTGACTATTTCCTGTATCAATTTTATAAAACTGTTTTGAATGTGTGTGCAAGAGCTAGAATGTGTGTGCAAGAACTAGAATGTGTGTGCAAGAGCTAGAGTGTGTGTGTGCAAGAACAAGAGTGTGTGTGCAAGAACAAGAGTATATGTGCAAGAACAAGAGTGTGAGTGATTAGAGCAATTGTGAACGAAATTAGTGAAAATGTTTCGAACACCCCCCCAAAAGAAGCAGAGCGTAACTTCGGACACAGCACCGCGGATCCCTCCGACCCGAGCCCAAGTTGTTGAAGCCCAGAAAGCTCGAGGTAAGCTAATCCGAACAAAGATGGCCCAAGCCAAGAAAAACGAGACACGTACAAGCCCGCCGAATAGTCCAAGCCAAGGGAGTCAGACACAAGATGACCAAGATCCCCCTCTCAACATACAAATTGTGGCCGAAGTCAATGACTCACAAGGGAGACCAATCCCCAATACAACCACAGCCAGAGAAGTAAGAACGCCCACATATGTGGGACCAATTACGCGCAGAAGAGCTTCCCAGCTTTCAAACCCGGACGAAATTCAGATCGAGAGAACTCAAAACCAAGATACCGACCCTGTAGAAGCACTAGACAGAGAAACATGCGAGGAAGCCCATACTGTCTCGGAAAGCAGCAACGAGAACCTACGCATATCGGGAGGAATATTTACCCTCATTCACCCAATAATTGGAGCACTAACTTGCACGCTATGCCCAGCACCATTTATTGGAAAATCGTGGACAAGCATGAAGCAGTCGGTACAAAGGCACATGAGAATGGCACACGGTCAAGAATTCCAAGAAAGCATAAACGAATGCAGATTTTGTGGACAAGAACTTGGAAAGAGACCAACACAGCACAACTGCCCACTTGCAAACCCAATTGACCAAACAACAACGCGATACTTATGGGAATGCGGACACTGCAGCATGACGTTCCCATCAAAACTCGCCCTAGTAAACCATGAACGAGCTATTATAGAAAACGACATAAAGATACTACGAGGTGACATACTTCCCCAACCAAGAACAAGAGGAACACGTTTAAGTCAAATAACATCTATCGACTCGGAATGTGAGGAAACAAGCGACACAGACCCATCGCAGACACAGGAAGGGGGCGACGACCCCACACCCGAAAGCGACACCATAAGCCCCAGCCAAACCACGCTCTCGGCCGATGACAACCAGGCTTTCACGCAAGAAGATACCCAGCCTAGCGAACCTGATGAATACGAGGACCCCACTACCCAACATCACGACCAAAACATCGATGACCAAGGTCACACGCAAACGCAGACCCAACAGAATGACCCCCACTACAATAACAGTGACACACCCCAGACAGCAACAACGCCTTTATCGCAGCCACAAGGAGCATCCAGCGCCGACTCAAGACCCCGAGAGGACAACCCGGCATCCCAAGACAGATCTCTTCTGGATGACTTTATAGAGCCACTGGCCACGAACCTAGTGGCCCACTGCACCAATGAATCGTGCAGGAAATGGATAGGGGTTAGGGGCTTGCTCCACTTCTATCACGGGTTGACCTGGCATTGCAGTACCGTCGGGACCGGCCCAATAACTTCAAACAAATAAAATTACTTTTAAAAATTCAAACTTTCTCAAGTTCAAAAATTAATTACCTACAAAATTTTAGTTTCAAAAAAATTCAACCCCGAAAATAAATTTTTAATTAACTACGTCCCAAAGAATTTTTCCGTTCAATTTTAAAACTAGTGTTTAAATTTTCTTTCCACGTGAAAATTTAAAAATGTGAAATCTCAACTTTTGAGTTTTAAATTATAAGATAATAATATATTAAACAGAAATAAATCCTTACCTTAAATTTGGTGGTGCCTGCTTGAAAGTCTTTGATGAAATGAAATTTTCAGAATGAAGACCAATAGAAAATTTTGGTATGGAACTCAACCGCATGTTGTCATTTTTTTGGTGCCAAAATTCAAATTATAAATTTCAAAAAACTTAATTAAAATAATATTACAGCAAAAACACCAATAAAAATATAAAAGTAAATAAATGTATTCGTACTCTCAACCTTCGACAATATAAAACTAAAATAGAATAAAATTAAAAACACTTAAAACTGTAAAGCCCACTAAAAATTCGTTCCAGCTCTTCTTCTACATCAGAAAAGCAATTATCGGCACGGGGATATGTAAGGAATTTAGGAATGTCATGGTACCTTGGTACTACCCAATTCAAAAATTATTCAAATAAAAATCAGAACAAAATTGAAAATGCAATTCACATGAAAATATTGCAAAAGCCAAATTTAATCGTACAAGAAAACTTGATTTGATTTCTTCCAGTTTTTCAACATAATTAAACAAAACAAAATAATCTTACCTCTGTCCCTTTCTTTAGATGTGTTCGCATCCTCTTGAAGTTTTCAATTGAAATAAAATTTCGGTTAGAAGGAACAACTGTTCTGAAATTTTAGTTTGAAAAACTTCCAGGTGTTACATTTGAAATTAAAAGGTATTCTTTCTTGTAAAACCAAATTTCTTATTTTAAAAGTACAAATAAATAACAAATTTTTATAACTATTTTTACATATAAATTTAACATAGAGGGAGTCTAAAAATGCAAACTTTCAGTTTCCTTAACTTCCAGACTGATAGATATCCAACATCACAAATAACACAAACCTGACCCACCGCCCAACTTTAAATATCAATTTGAAAACCAGTAGTATTTCCCAAATTATTTGGAAATGCACTAAGCTTTTAATTTGAAAAATGCAATTTTTCATTATATTTCTGGATTCAGGTAGGTCATTTGTATAGAAATTTTACCATGACATGTCTAGTAGGTAACATTTTAATCATTTTGTATTGTGTAACTGCTAGTAACTATATAAAAGGGATGGGGCTTAGGTAAAAAGGATAGCTCAGGCAGTAACCACTTGAACTTCCAGTGTAAATTAGGCCATTCATGATTTAAAATATGAAAAATATTAACTACCTGACTACTTTTAGCTGTGATATTTTTGGTAACATTTTAATAAATCCAAGCTTTGAAATAATGCCCCGTTTGCCAGAAAATCATGATAATTTTGGATCAATAAATTTTATTTTGCAAAATTTTCTTTGTGCAAATACCACAATGTAAACCTTGTAATTTTGTCCTAGTTAAATTCATAATAATATGAATATTTAAAGTATAATAAAAATATCAAAAATTTCCGACGGTAAGACAAAAACTCCAATTACAGCAGCGAATATCCTGCGATATATATCAAACAGCGAGGCCCTGCCACCATCACTCATAATTAGTTAGGAGTCAATTACCACAAAGACAGAAACTCGACCCCATAACGCCCAATACGTGAAAATCACCCCAACCAACATGGAGGTCATGGACGCCACCCAGAATACAAATCCAGCACCACCGCTCGAAGTCTTCAACCGGTACGGGATCCTGGCCACACTTCCCGATGAAAGCGACCAGCCCTGGCAGACAAAGCTGAAAGCGTTTTGCGAGAAATATCGGGACGGTACTCGTACTGGGATCGAATTTATTTGCGCTATTAGGTTTAATTAGTGAATTTAAATTTAATAATAAGTAATAATTTTGAATAGTATCTATAGATTTTTTGTTTTAAACGTGTAGACTACATTATATATTCTCAAGTGCGGATCCACGCCGGGGGGGGGGGGGGGGGGGGGTTCCCTCATGAATAAATTAAGTAGATTCTAAAACTCAATTACCCTCCTCCAGTTTGAAGGTCTGGATTCACGCTTGTACCGAATGTTACCGTAGATTTTTTTACCATCACCATTTTACATAGACTTTTTTACCTAAACTATTTTACTTAGACTTTTTTACCTAACCCATTTTTCCTCGACTTTTTTACCCGTAGACTATTTTTCCTTAGACTATTCTACCGATTACCCTAGAAAACCCCCTCCAATTATATTAACCCACCCTATTGGAAACCCGCCACGTTTTCAAGAACAGTGCAAGAGCATTTGCAAAAATTCAATTACCTTCCAGGCGACTCGAGGACACATCTGGATATATGCCCAAAACATTGATGACTATCGATTACTGAAAGACGACTTGTTCAAAAACGGAGCCCCAGGCTATACATTCACTCCACAAGAAGAGCGAAGCATGAAAATAGTCTTAAAAGGATCACCATACCTGGATGACAAAATGATACGCGAAGAACTCCTTCAATTTTCTCTAAATCCCATTTCAATAATAAATTTGAAAACCCGCAACGGTACAAACTCCGGCTCATTTCTAATCCAGTTCCCGCCGCAAGCGACCATCCAAGACGTGACAAAAGCTAAGGCTGTCAGAGGCTCAATCATCCATTGGCAGGAGTACACCAAAAGAATGACTAGAACGCAATGCCACAGGTGCCAGCGCTACGGATATGGTTCGTCCAACTGTAACCTCATCCCAAGATGCGTCAAAAAATGCATGACGCCCTCGCAACAAATGAAGGAAGACTATATGAGCGGTTCCATGGATGGTGTTTTTTCGGATGGGACAAATAAAATAGCCAATATATGGACAAAATCCCGGACAATATCCAGAAGACAAGGCATCGGTTGAACCTTTCCAGGTGGAGAACCAAATATCAGCATAAGGGCTAAAAACATCGAGCCAGCTCAAAGAAGACGTGTCATGGCAACGCTACGAGCCGGACGGGATGAAGACCACATCAAGCGAATATCCTCATTGAAGAACCAACGAAAAACATTTAGCAGCTTCAACCAGGATAAGTCAAGTGGACACTTCATCACGGACGGACAATACACGAGATTCGCGGATTGGCGGTTCGTTCATAGGGCGAGACTGAACTTGGTTTCACTAAAAGCCAATGAAAGATGGAGCGATGGCGATAAGAGATGCAGGAGATGTCAGCAGCAAATTGAGACACTACCGCATGTTCTCCAACATTGCATGCGAAACTCCGAAGCTATGCAAAAGCGACACAATGCCATAGTGGAACGAATTAAGGTTACCGCCGAAAGCAAGGGCTTCACCGTTGTGACAGAAAACCAGGTAGTGGCCCAAGAAATACCGCTGCGTCCAGATCTAGTTTTAACTAAGGGGCAAAAAACGTAACAATCCCTTTTGAAAACGGCTCGACAGCGTTCGCGGATGCCGAAAAGCGAAAGCTGAATAAATACAAGCCGCTGATGGACAGGCTGACCGAAACCCATAACGAGGTCACTATTGAGCCTGGGACAAGCAAAACGACGGATTTGTAGCTACAATCGCTTCCAAGAAGTACGCGAAGATGATGAAGCGACTATGTATCAGCGACACGATCAAGTGGTCACGGGACATATACGTCGAACACCTCACGAGAGTCCGACAGTACCAGCGAGATGCAGTGGGACCTGACGAATAGAAATCCGGCAGTGATGTATTATAAATTGTAAAAAGTCCTTGTATATTTTGTATCATTGTAAATTTCCTATTAATTCTTATTTTTGTAAATTGTCAAATATTTTTTGAATAAACAAATCTGTTCTTATTAGCTTAATGGGTGTTATGAGTGATTCACACGAGAAGGGACCGAAGACGACCAACGTAAGACCGCCGCGCCACTATGCCATGGACGTGCTAACGAATATCAACGGGCAACGTAGGGGTAAACCAATTTCTTGTTTTTGTGACTTTTGTTGTTGTCTTTTCTTCATCTATTTTTGCTCACTTTTTTACTTATTTATCTGTCCTTTTTTATTTTTGTTTTTATATTATATTCTTCTTTTCTCCTTCTCTTATTACTCCAATCTTATTCTATTTATTAGTTAATCTGCCTATACAACATTATCCTCAATATATTATAATGATAAATCACATTCAAAATATTCCTTACTTCTAATATTCCGAATGTCACAAAACAAAAACTAGGAAAGCCGTAAACCCAATCTCATATGTATGAGATTAACTGTGAGTGTAAGTTAGTCAATCCTGTGTAATAAACAATACTGTGAATAAACGATTATGTGTCACAAACGATTATGTGTTAAAAGTGACGTTTAAAAACGATTGTGTTAAAAACGATTATGTGCTGAAAGCAATTCTGTGTTATAAACAATCCCGGTTAAAAAACAATTCTCTGTCATAAACAATCCCGGTAAAAAACAATTTTGTGTGTGATAACAATGGCCCCAATCAGCCGGTCCCAAGCAATACAAGCAGCACAACAGCGAGGAAAGAGAATACGAGCCGAGATGGCCCAAAACATGGCGAGCCAACATACCGCAAGCCAAGTAAGCCAGCCGGAGAAAGATGGGAACGGTAGAAGAAAGTTTGTAACAGTCACGATGGTGCACGCTGCGCCGTCGACCCCATCCGGACCCATCACGAGAAGACGGGCTTCGCAAACTGCTAGTAGAGAATACCTAGATCTAGATAAGCTAGATCAAGCGGCAGATCGAACGTCATTAACGGCTCCCATGGCACCAAGATGCCCCAACCCGCGAAGAAGGTCATCATTGATCGAAGTATTAGTAAGCGAAGAAGAAAATGATACGGTTCCTTCACTAACACCAAGACGGAATACGCAACTAACCAACCAAATATTGCCCCGAGACCTGTACGCCATCGATGAAGAAGTCCCCATCAGAACGGAAAGCTATGTGATAGATAACGAAGTGATCACTTTTCTCCACCCTCCCAGCAAAGCCTTTAAGTGCCACGCTTGTCTCAATATAATGTAACAAACGAAACTACGTGAACGTTCGAGAATGTTCGGTAGACGTTCCAGAACGTTGAAGAGTAGCCGAGTGAGTCATGCGAGATATTGCAGTATCGCAATATTCTAGAAGGTTCTGCGGATATTCTAGAAGGATCTTCAAATATTCTGAAAACCCATGTTAAATATAAATTCGTGGACTCTGCTTGGCAGAGTCCGTTATCTCCGAAGTTGTGAACGTCGCAAACCACTGGTAAAAATAAATAGTGCTACGGGAGTGTTATATAAATATCGTGAATCGGTTTAAATAAATTCAGTGACTTAGTTTAAATAAATACAGACTTATTATTTAATGATTGTTATTAGTTTTTTGTTTTAGAATTAGTGAACAACTTAGTGTGATTTTAATAACTGTACTATACCATTTGATTATAATTTGCTCTTTATTTGTAAATTGTGTAAATAAATAAACGATATTCGTTACAATATATAAGGGGGAGGTATGGACGTCGAACAAGCATTCACTCATTCGACACCTGAAAAAACCACACGAAATTGAATTCGAACACACAAAGAATGAGTGCAGGTACTGCGACCTGGATCTAGAGAGAAAGCCCGGAAGACACGACTGGGACCCAACACCCCCCCCCGCCCAATTACTCAGGAGTACGAATACCGATGCTCCAAGTGCAATGTCTCGTTCCCCTGTGCACTCGCCTTAAGAAACCACCAAAAGGCTGAGAAGGAGAGTGAAATCAAGTCTCTCCGAAACGACGTCATTCCAGCTCCAAGAACGAGAAAGCGCAGAAGAAGGAACAGCCAAGAAAGCACCAGATCCAGCATTAGCGAAGACATGACAGAGACGCCCACAAGAACCCCCAACGCACCCGAAAACGCAACCCCAACGAGCGGACCAGAACTTATTCGTCGACTTAGCACGAACACTAGCCAGGAAGCCCCCGCCATGGATGGAATCACCGTCATTCATAGATTCCACATCGGTAATGAACGCGGCAACCGACCCTTCAACGACACCATCTCCTCAACGTCCAGCGAAGAACCACTTTCCAGGAACGACAGCGACTTGGCAGACGCAACACAACCGACTCCCCGGTCTTCAGCACCGAGCGACAGTATAGAAGACGAAGGTCTCCTGGATGCCTTCAAAGAACCGTTAGAACACGTGTTAAAAGCAGAAGGAAATGATGAGAATTTCAACAAATATGAAGAAATTATGAAGGAGATAACCAAAAAGGTCCAAGAGCGATTTCGTCTACATCGGAAGACGGAGGGGCCTTCTGACAACCAAAATAAACTAGACCAGACGGAGGCAGCAAGAATCCAACGGATGTATCGGTGGAACCAAAGACGTGCGATACGAGAGATTCGCAAGCAGGAAAAAACATACTGCGAAATTCCCAAGGCGACTGTAAAACGTCACCTATCGCTAGCGTGGAACTCCTCCCGAAACTCCGAAGATCGACCTGACAGAAATGAAACGGACGAAGCCGGAGAAGACGTTACGAGAGCCAACAGCCAGGTATGTACGGACCCTTTCACACCAATCGAAGTCGTGAAAAGATTGAAAAGGTTCGAAAATTCCGCACCTGGATTGGATGGCATAACGTACAAGAACTGGAAAGAATCCGATCCCGACGGTAACGTCTTAACAAAGATCCTAAACGTGTGCCTGAAACATAGGAGGATCCCAGGATGCTGGAAAAAGTCGCGAATCATCCTGATCCACAAAGGAATGTTGTTAAAAAAAAACATATTTCAAATTTTGTTCCACGACAATATATCCGGAGCACCTGACGGGTGTCAGACAATATGGGAACGAGAACACGGAAGAAGTAAAAGAACAATAATATTCAAAATAATTACTCTCTTATTTTATTACTTATATACTTGTAAATAATGTGCACAAATGAAAATAACCTGTAAATTTAAAAACATATTTAATAAACAAATCTGTTCTTATCTGATCACGGCATCATGCTGACTTCCAGCCTACACGAATGCCGAAGCTGCGGGTCAGACCTCGGAAGCAGACTTGGAGCGCACATCTGCCCCCTGCCCCTACCAAATCCGCTCCCAAGAACGGTACACGACTGGGTATGCCCCAACTACGAAAGGATTTTCCTTCAAGGCTCGCACTGAAAAACCACATCAAGGCGGAAACAGAAAACGACTTACTCCCGCAACCAAACACCAGAAACACGACTAGGTTGACAACAAGAAACACAAACGCCACCAGCGAAAGTGAAAACGATAACGACAACAATAGTGATAGTGAGAATGACGCTAGAATTCGGGACATAATAAACACCAGGAGCGATGAACTTGAGATTGACATCACGGCTAGAACTAGTGACATAATAGTTGAGGAAACAATAAATGACGGTAGTGGTGAAAGGCTTAACGACATTATGGTTAAAAGTACAGACATAGTAGTTGAGGACATAATAAATGCCAGTAGTAGTGAAAGTGACTACAATAGCACTCAATCAAGCATGCCTCCCACTCTAGACCACGACGTAGGAGTCGAGGAAGAGGCCATAGTCACGCCATCACAACAAAACACGCAGGTTGAGACAGAAACATCGGACGAACCCTGCATACTCGAGCCGTTTCCGATATCAGAGATGCTAGCCAAGGAAGAGACAGACGAGATATGGGACGACTACCTCGGCATCTGCACCGCAATTACCAAATGTGTCCAGACGCACTTCAAAATCAAAACGAGGGAGGAACTAGAAGCAAACTCCAGACCACGACCAGCAAACAATGACCAGCACGCTGAAGCAAAACAAATTCAGCGAATTTACAGAAACAACAGAAGAAAGGCGATAAGAATAGTCACCTGACAAGAGTTGTCCTTCGACCACACAACTATTTTTTAGTATGGCGTGGAGCAACCAGGAAGACAACACCGAGGAGGCGGTAAACACAGAGACCGGTATAGGCACGGAACCATTCACGGCTGAAGAGGTGACGGCCAGAGTAAAACGCTTCGAGAACACGTCACCGGAGCAAGATGGCATGACGTACAGAAACTGGAGAAATGCGGACCCCAGCTCGAAGACAATCTCCCCACTACTAAACATGTGCTTGAAATATAGGAAAACACCGCCTGAATGGAAAATTTTGGCAACTGGCGACCTATTGCCTTAAACTTAACTTTATACAAGATCTACGCCGGCTGCTTACATACCAGACTGACAGCTTGGCTAATACAAAACAACATCCTACATCAAAATCAAAAAGGGTTTATGCCTGTGACCCAATTCACATCCAGACCGGAATTAAGCAAGGCTGTTCACTCTCGGGGCCACTGTTCAACCTGGCACTCCAGGCCGTCCAAGGGAATGAAGATCAGCACAGTTTACTGGCATTTGCCGATGACATTACGCTAATAGCCGAATCCGAGGTAGAACTGGAAAATAATATCGGAAGCCTGGAGGTAGAACTAGGGAAAATAAATCTAAGGCTAAACCCCAGAAATGCAACCTGCAGACTAGGTTAACGACGTGGCTGGTAAAAAACTCGATCCTACATCCAAATCAGAAGGGTTTCATTATGCCAGCAGACGGGACCGTCGAAAACAACTACTTCCTTCAAACAATCATCAACAAGGCGAAATCGAGAAAACGTGATGCGCACGAAATGATGCTGGACGTGTCATCGGCCTTCCAGTCAGTGTCACACGATGCAATAACTAACGCATTAAAAGAATACCACACCGGCCAAGCATTCCGCGAGGTAATAGAAGATGTGATGAAAGGGAACACATCCACTATCAAATGTGTGGCAGGTGAGACGGACCCGATCCCCATCCAACAGGGAATAAAGCAAGGTTGCCCTATATCGGGGCCGCTGTTTATTCTCGCAATAAACAAACCCCTTCAGGAAATACAGAACAACCAGCAAGACCACAAGATAATTGTGTACGCAGACGACATTACATTAATAGCCAGTACAGCAGGCGAACTAGAGCAAAACGTCGAAGAGCTCCAACAACATCTGTAACAAATAAACCTCCGATTTAATATCAGCAAATTCACAGCACTGTGCATATCAGGAGGTAAGCCAAAGGTAACCACATACCAAATCGGCGACGAAGGACCATCAATCAATGGACCTCTATGATGAGGAAAAGTTTCTGAGGAAGCCCATCGGATTCTCCACAATAAAATCAAGAGCCGGGATGGGTGAATTTACTGAGCTGGGCCTAAGTATACTAAACTCTAAGCTATCCCCATGCCAACGGATAGATGCGATGAAGACGTTCGTCTACCCGACCTTCAAATATCCTATGAGAATGGTAGAATAGGAAGGAGGACTGGAAGAAGCTAGACGCAATCTTCAAAGCTGAATATAAGAAAATACGACGAATACCTGTACGGACCCCGGAAAAAGAACTTGATTGGGATACCGGTGGCAGCCGAGCTCTCAGACTTAGCAGTCATAGACACCGCATTCAAGCTTCAAGCTGCTCCGTGAACCCAATCACACAGACTGAGCTCAAGAGGACGGTTGCATTTCGGACGAGAAACCCGGAACCACCGCAAACCGTAATTGAACAATACCTGAGCGAAGCCAAGACAACGGCACTCGTCAGTCGGGGTAACGAAATCTCGAACCAGTGGACGAACGCAAGGAAAGTTTCTCTGCCAGAACAAAAATTTTATGGACACTGCCAGGCGGAGAACCACACCTGCACCTGGGAACCAAAACGGTAGACCCAGAAAAACGACGGAAGGTTCTTGCCATCCTGCGAGCTACACAGGATGAGGAATGGACTGAAAGCCTGGGCGGGCTAAGAAGCCAAGGCAAAACTTTATCAAGCTTCAGCCAGGACCAAGCTAGCGGTCATTTCCTAGCCAAAGGCATGCACATACGCTTCGCGGAGTTAAGTCAAGACATGTCGGCGATGCCATTACCTATACGAAACGCTGCCGCATGTACTACAACACTGCATGCGAAACTCGGCATCGATGCAACTCCGGCACAATGCTATAGTGGCGCGTGTGAAGAAGGCGGCTGAAGATAAGCGATACGCGGTCGTCGCAGAAAACCAGATGGTGGTGGAAGGCACTTTGCAGCGCCCGGACCTTGTACTGGTGAAGAATAGAAGGCCACATTTAGTGGACATCACGGTAACATTTGAAAACGGCATAACCGCGTTCGAGAAAGCCCGCCTTGGAAAAAGGACAAAGTACGAGGATTTAAGGCTGCGTCTGGCCCAGGAATATGACGAGGTCACCGTGGAGCGAGTGGTACTAGGCGCTCTGGGATCGTGGGACAAGGCTAACGACAAATTCCTACGAACATTAGCATCATGGAAATACCTTAAACTTATGAAGAAGCTCTGTGTAAGTAACACCGTCAGATGGTCTAGGGACATCTACACGGAACACCTCACCGGCATCAGGCAGTACGGAGTAGACAGACAAGAGGAAGAACCCTAGACGCCTATTTATGTCTTCGTCAACACTTGTATATTGCAGTGATATTTTATACAAAAATATGAACATCAAATATTTTGCAACCTATCCCAACTATCTCAGCCAGAGACAACCCTTTAAGCCCAGTAGTGAGTTCATACGATTTTATTTTTAATTATCCAAATTCCCCTAAGTACACAAATATAATTCACATAGATAATAAAGATAAAATAGATAATTCCATAAGCGGAACACACTTCGGATGATTTTCTATAATATTTTGTGTTTTTAAACACAATCTTGTTGGAACTGCATTCGAATAATGTATATCGTTTCTAATATTTTATAAGAATGCATTTTGTCAATTTGTTTTTATGTGTTTTCTCCATAGGAACATTATTTATGTAAAATGTCAGTTGTTCTAAAAATTAAAATAAAGATACACGTCATTAATCTTGTATGACCAATACATTATTTTGCATATTCCAAAAGGGTTATAAGCTTCCAGCGAAGATTATTTACAATAAATCTTAAATAAAAAAAAATGCTGGTCCTACTTTGGAACACCTGAAAATAAAATTGAATCCCCAAAAATAAGCAAAACCAAATTTAAATTCTCAACAAGTGCTCAATATCAAAACTTTTCCGCAGATAAGCGGTTTCAGCAAATGCTGCCGATATAATCGCATCAAATTTATATGCTTAAATATTAGCAGATAATTTTATAAAATAATTGCAAATTCAACCAAATCAAAAATAATTTTTTTTTTAAATCAAATAAGACTTATCTGATATACGGGAAATGCTTCCTGGAGTATGGATACTCCCGAATTTGATTAGATCCAGTTCACTATAATGTGGAACAAATCAATTCTTTAATCAAAATTTCTGCCACTGAACTGCCTCGGTAGCAAAACCCAAATCTTCACCAAAATATAATTTTCTTCTGAAAAAGCACAGTCTCTCAAAATTTCACCTCCAAATTTTATTAACCTTTTCACTTTCTGGAACTTTTATCAACTGCCTATCCTTGCAGTCGCGCAAACGCCTCTCAAAAATGTTTATCAAATTTGAGTACCAGGCCTCGACAGAAAATAAAAGACGAACTTAAAAAACTCAAGTAAAACAATAAAATAAAACACAATTGATGACCAATGACATCCTGCCCCAGAAATAATGCAAAAGATACAAAATACTTACAAAACAATCTAACTTAAACATTGACTACTGCAGAGATGAATCTTATTCGACAAACCCAGACCTTGTTGTTTGAATCATGACAATATATTGTTTGTATCTCTATTGTTTATATCTCACTTTTTTTTTCTTTTGCTTTAAGTACATTTTTTGTAAATATTAGATATTTTTGAATAAAAAATCTGTTCTTATCAGCTTAATGGGTGTCTTTACGAAGAAAGAAGACCAACGTGCGAAGAACGAAGACCAACGGAAAACTTTAGGGGATGTATGGTGGGGTAAGTTACAATTTCTTGTTTTAGTGAATTTCTTGATTTTTTTTTATTGTTTGTTTTCTCTTTTATTTGGTCTATATTATGTATTTATGTATTTTATTTGTATTGTTTCTTTCTTATCTTTCTCCCCTTAATCTATAGAGGACAACGCTAATTTAACCTCAAAAATCAGAGAAGTGAGAAATGTTTTAGCATTGTGAAATCATTTCTTTTAAAATTTAAAACCCTTACAAATGAAGTATTCATGTAATAAAGTAATAAAATATGTAATAAAGAGTGTACCACAATTAGACTAATAATAACACATTTAAGTACATTTCACCACTTTAAAGATGGCTCTTTTTTAAATTTAAAATGCTGTGTTCGAGATTGTTCAATGATGTTTAAAACTTTTAGTGGATTCAGGAGACATAAATTACATCATCACCAAGACATTATGTTCGAAATTAATAACACTATTGGATCTCATGACACAAATAATGGTTCTAATGATACAAATAATGATTCTAACGATAACGATACAAATCATGACACAATTTTTCCAAAAGTTTTACAAGATATTAAAATTTCAGGACCAACTCTTGTAATAACGACGATGAATTATTTGATTTTATTCCTTCTGATAATTTAGTAGAAGAGTCGAACTTTGACCAAGAACTAGATTAGTGCACTCACACTTTTATTCATCAAATATCTAAGTTAACGATTGCAAAATCAACAATTTTGAACCTTTTAGAATTTAGTTCTGAGTTGGTCACTTCTTTACTAGGTAGTGTGTATAAAACTTCAGATATTAACTTAGAAACTAAAATTTGTAAAATTTTTAGTATTACAATTGCAATTATATTTCGATGAATTCAAAACGAGAAACACATGGCCACGCTCCGATCGACCTCTTCATGTTTGGGAAAATGCTGCCTTGGGTGAAGACAACAAAATACCTAGGCGTCACACTTGACTCCCGCCTCGCTTGGACCAAACACATTGCCAATATCAAGGACCAAGCAAAAGCAGTCGCCTCAAATCTGGCCCCCCTCATCTGCAGGAAGAGTAAGCTCACACCCGATCTCAAGCTGCGTATGTACAAGACGGTCATTCGCCCAGTCCTCACTTACGCCGCCCGGCGTGGGCTTATGTCAACCCCAATAAACTAAAGGCACTTCAAATCGTTCAGAACATCTGCCTCAGAAAAGCCATTAACGCGCCGTTGTTCGTCACAAACAGGCAACTTCATTCGGACGCCAAACTTGACCTCCTGCATGAAGTTTTCAAGAAAGCCGCCGAGAAGCTATACGACACCAGTGCCGATGCTGAAAATCCCCTAATAAACACCATGGGCAACTACAACCCCGAAGACTGGCTCCACGAACGAACGAAAAATCTGTTAAAAATCGCTGCCTAATGTCATAGCATGGCCCATCTCACCGATTCTTCGACAAATCCTCACCCCTACGATCAATCCGGCGGATTGTACTCATAGGCTACTCCCCCCAGGAAAAAACGTCGAAAATCCAACTGCCGACCTCACAAAGTTTTTCAGCATCACGCACACAGGCTCCTCCCTCGACAACTTCACATCACGCCACACCAACACTACCAGGAAGTGAAAAGTAAAAGTGCCCCCCCCCAGTGTCTGAGAAATTACAAACAATAAAAGTGCCGTAAATCTTTGGCCGAGGTTTTCTCGTTACCCATCTCAGACCTCGCAAACAAGCGTAAAGTTTTCGCCTTCTTGGCTCAGTGACATTTTTTCGAACACCAGATGAAAGGAATTAAGGCGCCTACGGCGCCACATGCCCTGATTGACAATCAAGCTACGCTACGCTAAGTAAAAGTGCCAAACAATTAGTGTAATACCCCGCGAAGTGAAATGACACTGCCGCCAGTGCCCGTTGCACAGCCACCACAAACAATTAGTTATCAGTTAAGTTACCCGCGAACCAGTGAAATTGACACTTATGACTAACCCGCGCCCCACAAACAATTGTCTGCTGCCATCAGACAATCTTATTCTTCTTGGACTTCTATCATTTCATACAGATAATTGAAATTTGATTACAAATTGACAAAAAATTGAAAATTTTTGACGAATTAGGACATGTTCTATTTTCTATCAAAATTTATAATGCACACAAACGCACTGGATTGTCAAGTGGTAGTAGTTGCAAAACTGACCTTGTTTGTCAGAAACTTCCAAACGGTCATTAACGGTTATATAATAAGCTAGTGTATGAAGATGTCTTGGACAAGTACACAAATAACAAGATTAATCGAGGAATACAAGAAGTACCTTTGCCTTAATGTTATTGTTATATTATTATGTTCTAAAGTGTATATAAATTAATGTAAATAGTTATTTAAGCATTGTACATTTTAAGTTGGCAGTATTGTGAAATTTCTAATGACATACCATTTTTTCATGTTTCTAAAGTACACGTTTAGTTTTTCGAATAAAAGTTATTTCGTTCAAGTGTGTCTCTTACAATTCTTACCCACGATACAACAAGTGGCGACGAGGTCGGAAGAAATTAATTTCAAGTTATTCATAATTATTAGCATATTGGGTTTAACAATGCCTAAAAGTGAACAAGGAGAGGAAGTCAAGGACATCAGCATAGAAAGAGAAAGAAGATACGTAATGTTTGCACCTTTCGACAACGATAGAGAAGATATCGAGTGTTATTTGGAAAGATTCGATTGTTTTTGCTCCCTGAATGATATTGGAGGTAAGGAGATGGTATATTTATTTATCAGCAGCGTAGGACCACAAATTTATAAGAAATTAAAATCGGTAGCGTTTCCTACTAATCCGAGAAACTTATCCTTTTCCGATATAAAAAAGAAATTGGTGTCGCATTTCCTTCCTGATCCCTTACCCTGTGTTGAAAGACAAAAATTTCGAGCACGAAGACAAGGTCCCACGGAATCGTTTAATGAATTTCTAACAGCTTTGAAATCATTATCAGTTCATTGCGGATTTGAAACGGAGGAACGATTGCAAGAAGAAATTGTTGACCAGATTATAACTGGTATTCGAAGTAAAAAATCACAAAGTTATTTTTTAAGTACGCCTAAATTAAATTATCAAAATGTAATTCAAATAGCTAATGCGGATGAATTAGCTGAAAAGGGTTTAATTGAATATAATAATTCCAATAATTCGCAAGTTTGTAAATTGACAACTGACAAATATTCAATTAAAACGTTCCCTAGTAGCAAAAGAAATTATAAAACAAAATTCCGTAAGGGTGACAATAAATTTTCGCAAACCAAACAAGAAGATGGAGCTGGTATTGTATGTTTTCGATGTGGAAAGGAAAACCATAAGGCGTCCACATGTTATTATTCTTCAACAACCTGCAATAAATGTGGGAAAATCGGTCATTTGGCTCGTGTATGTGGAAAATTTCCCCCAAAGAATAAATTTCGCAAAGGTTTCAGTAAATGCATTACAGAGACGACTCCAGTTTTAAACCAATTTGATGAATCTTCTGATATTTTTCAAGTTCATACAAAATCACCACATTCTAAAATATTAAAAACAGTTCTTATCAACAATAAGCAAGTGTCGATGGAAATTGATACAGGCAGTACTTATACTCTAATATCTTTAGAAAATTTTCGTACATTACAAATTAATGCTAAAATTCATCCATGCGATGTTGTTCTTTCCAGTTATAATAAAATTAAAATTCCAGTTTTAGGAGTATCCGAAGTAAAAGTTAATATCGATGGGAATGATTATAAATTAAATTTATACATTATCAAAGAAAATTTCGATACTATTATGGGAAGAGATTGGATTTTCAAAACTAAAACAAAATTACACGATGTTTATGGTGTTAAGATCGACATAGAAGATAAAGTAAATAAATTAGTTTCAGAGTTCTCCGACATATTCGCAAATAAACTTGGATGTCTCAAAAATTTCGAAGTTGACCTCCATTTGAAAGAAAACACTACACCAATATTTTGTAGAGCAAGAACAATTCCTTTAGCGCTGCAACCGCGCGTTAAAGAAGAAATAAATAGATTGGTTTCAATGGGCGTGCTTTCAAAAGTTACTCATTCGGAGTATGCGACTCCTATAATTCCCATTATCAAACATGATGGTTCGTTAAGGTTAGTAGCAGATTATCGAATTTCAGTAAACAAAAATATTATTCCGGATGATCATCCAATCCCAACTATCGAAAACATTTTACCTAAAATGAATAATGGAAAATATTTCTCAAAATTTGACATTAGGGAAGCTTATATGCACATGAAGGTAACAGAAAGAACAGCCAAGATGTTAACAATTAATACACCCTTAGGGTTATTTCAAGTTAATCGTTTAAATTATGGAATTTCGAGTGCTCCAGCTTTATGGCAGAGAGCAATGGAAAATATATTTTCCGAAATTGAAGGGTTACAAATATTTTATGATGATTTCAGTTTATCGTCCCCTGATCCATTAACGCATTTACAGAGAATGAAACGAGTTTTCGAAATTTGTAGAGAAAACGGTATTCAATTTAAAAAAGAAAAATGTCAATTTATAGCTAATAAAATATCATATTTGGGATATGTAATAGATCAGAATGGTATTCATAAAACCTCGGAAAAAATTCAAGCAGTAGTTGAAGCAAAAGTTCCCCGTGATGTTACGGAATTAAAATCTTTTATTGGACTGATTAATTACTATTCGCGGTTTATACAAAATTCAGCTGAAAAACTTCATCCTTTATACAAGCTACTACAGAAAGGCAATCATTTTCGATGGACTAGCGAAGCCGACATTGCATTCAAGAAAATAAAACTAGAAATTTCTTCGGATAAAGTCTTAACCCATTTTGATCCTAACAAAAAACTGGTACTTGCTACAGATGCGTCCCCACATGGAATCGGCGGCGTTTTATCACACATCTTCGAAGATGGCTCCGAAAGACCCATTTTTTTCATAAGCAGAAGTTTGTCAAAAACAGAAATCAATTACTCACAAATTGACAAAGAAGCATTAGCGATTGTGTGGTGCATCAAGAGACTATTTTATTATTTATTCGGAAGACATTTCATTCTCTATACGGATCATAAACCTTTGGAATCCATTTTTAAGCAAGATAAGGCTGCACCAGTATTAAGTGCAACTCGTTTATTACATTATTCGATATTCCTTCAAGGATTCGATTATGAAGTTAAATTCAGGAGACATGAAAACCATTCCAATGCAGATTTCTGTTCCAGATTTATCGAAAAGAACTTCAAAGAGAACTTAAAAGATTCTTCCGCAGTTTTCCAAGTGGAGCAATTGGAAACGATTCCCATTCAGAGCAAAATTATTGCAAAGGAAACCCGGAAAGATTCCGACTTGTGTAAAATATTAAACGCCATAATGGGGCCAAATTCATCCAATCTAAATAATAATGGTGAATGGACAGTAGAACAAGGATGTTTAATGAAAGGGATTCGCGTCGTTATTCCCCAAGTTTTGCAGCAGTCAATTTTGAAAGAATTACATCGAGGTCATATTGGAACATCGAAGATGAAAGCATTGGCTCGATCTTACGTTTTTTGGGAAGGCTTAGACAAAGATATAGAAAATATCACAAAGAACTGTCAAAATTGTTTGCAATATGCAAATTCACCAACCCATGCCAAAATTCATCCATGGGAATTTCCAAAAAATCCATGGGAAAGAGTGCATATTGACCATGCAGGTCCATTTCATGGTTTATATTTTTTTATCGTAGTGGATGCATATAGTAAATGGATTGAAATTTTTCCAGTAAAACGCATCGATAGTTTTACAAGCATTTCCAAATTAATTGAATGTTTTTCTCGGTTTGGAATTCCATCTACCATAGTTTCAGACAATGGTTCAGCATTTATTTCATCTGAATTCTCAAAATTTTTAGAAAAAAATCGAATCAATCACATCAGAACGGCTGCATATCATCCCTCTTCTAATGGTCAAGTTGAACGGTATGTGGGAATATTTAAAAATGCTCTTAGGAAACAATTGTTAGATTCAAAAAATATTCACTATAATCTCAACGAAATTTTATTTAGTTTAAGAAGAGCTCCGCATAGCACTACTGGAAAAAGTCCAGCAGAACTTATGTTGGGAAGAAAAATTCGTTCCCGACTTGATATCATAAAACCTATTTCGTTTGAAGACGTTGTATTGCTAAAACAAAAGAAATCGATTTTAGATGGAGGAGGACAAATACGAAATTTCGAAATTGGCCAAACCGTATTATTTAAGTGCTTTTCAGATAAAACATGGAAAAGTGGAGTTGTAGTCAACAAAATTGGGAATGTTTTATACGAAATTTGGAGCAACGGTTTAAAATTTAAGAGACATGTTGATCAAGTTTTTCGTGGCGAAGAAGGAGTACAAGATTTACATAATACTGAAGTCGAATATACTACTCAAGAAGAATTCAATCCAGAGCAAATAAAAACAATTCCTAAACCCCCTCCTGATCATTCTCATACTTCAAACCAACCAATAATTCCAAATATTGAATTCTTACCCATTAGAGCTACCAGAAGATCAATGGAAACATTAACAAACAACGAAACCGAAATTGAAAAGGATAGTAGTTTGAGATCAAGACCCGTTCGAAACAGAAGACCACCCGATCGTTTTATACCCTAAGAACAAAATTTTAGGGGAGGTGTTATATTATTATGTTCTAAAGTGTATATAAATTAATGTAAATAGTTATTTAAGCATTGTACATTTTAAGTTGGCAGTATTGTGAAATTTCTAATGACATACCATTTTTTCATGTTTCTAAAGTACACGTTTAGTTTTTCGAATAAAAGTTATTTCGTTCAAGTGTGTCTCTTACAATTCTTACCCACGATACAACAGTTATCAAAGACAAGGACTATCATAACAAACACAAAAGGTCGAGCAGTTTGTAGGAAATAGCTAATGTATTATCAAATGCAGTCCGACCGAACACTTCTGAGGCGGAAATATTGAAGAAGTTTAACGGACTTAGAAATACGTATACCACAGAGAGAAGAAAAGTACTAGATTTTACATCAAGTGGTCAGGGGTCTGAAAAGGTAAAAAATGAAATGTAATATTATACTGATTTTTTAAAACAGGCGCAATTTTTGTTTAGGTGTACATACCATCTTTATGGTATTATGACCAATTGAGTTTTCTTCAAGACCAAATTCAAGTTCGGCCCTCAAAACCAAGCATAATATGTTAATTAACTCAGAAGCTGCAACCATAACTGAATATGTTGTGCACGGAGAAGATTTATTTGAATTTGAGATTGAGCATGATGAGGCAAGTCTTTTAACTTAAGGTCAAGAAAACTGTAAAGAGTCTGAAAGTATACAGAAAAGAACCCCACATTGAGGAAAGCAGAAATAACAGAACAATCTACTGCTACTTTACCAAAGAGTGTGGTGAAAAATTTCAAAAACTTAAAAGGCTTATTGCCTTGCATACAGTGATTTGACTAAAATTCAAAACACTTTAATTGTGTAATATCTGTTATTTGTGTTGTGTAGAAATATTATGTAAGTATACAATATTATTTATTGTTATGTGGTAAAAAATTTAGGGTACATATAAATACATATCAAATTTAATAAAATGGGGCGTACAAGAATTGCGGATCATAAAAGACATAATACGAAGCGAGCAAATGCCTGCAAGAGCAGACAATTAAACAGCGCGATAAAATATTTATCAAGTCTATTGTTGAAGAAATAGTAGATAATGTTGAAGCAAATTTTATGCAATTTGACAATGGTAATGGGTTAGTCCCAAAACAACCTAATAATTTGTTAGAAGAAAACAACAGTGTGGGCATCGATGAAATTTTAGTTGATAGTGAAAACAATGAACCCAATAAAGAGAATTGTTGGAATTCTCAAGACGATGATGAAATAATGGCAGAAATATTAAAATTGAAGCAGAGAAAACCTCAGAGAATTTAGAAGGATATCGCATAGTGGATATTCAATTTTTAATGAATCAATCAATTAGGTTGCAATTTGATCATTCAAAACAATGCACGAGTGGATTGCTACAATTTAAAAAAGAAATACCAAAGGGTTTAACAAGTACATTGATATATTGCGATGAATTTTCAAAATTACTAATTCCCTGGTTTCGGCACCAAAAATGCGATGAATTTTCCAAATAATTTTATGTCCCTGGTTTCGGCACCAAATAAAAATGCGATAAACTCTTCCAAAATTTTATATTTCTAAATCCCTGGTTTCGAATTTATTTATTATATGGATCAAAAAACTATAGCGCGTTGACTTTCGGCATCCCAAAGCTAAGTTTCACATTTAACAAATACCAACATAAACAATTTTAAATAAACATAACTTCTACAAGATGAAACACAAACAATTTACAATCATAATTAAAATAAAATTACCCCCTACATAATTCCATACAAAAAATACATAACAATATAAATGCAATTTGTGCGAAAAAGAGCTGTCAGTTTATACTGAAAATCCCAAGAACGAATTTTTAAACCGATCTTCTGTATGAGGGACTCTTGCAACGGGTAGTACATTTGAACATACAGCCGAATTACTTAGCCTTATGGAAATACCAAATTATAGTAAAAATAAGTTTTTTAAAATTCAACGAAACCTGGGAAGCATATTTCATGATTCTTTGAAGGAATCAATGATAGCCACTGGGGCTGAAGAGTATGATATAGCTGTTACTAAGGGTAACATAGACGAGAACAATATTGCAAATGTAACTGTAATTGTGGAAAAAGAAGTTTTGACCATACATATAATGCTCTATCAGGTGTTGCTGTTATAATTGGTAAAGAAACTGGAAAATTGTTGTATTTAGGGGCAAAAAATAAATATTGCTCTGTTTGTACAAGAGCAGAAAATAAAAATGAAGCCATTAAAGAGCGTGATTGTTTTTAAAACTGGGCAAACTCGTCTTTAGCTATGGAGCCCGCAATACTGGTAGAGGGATTTAATAATAGCATAGAAACGCACAAACTGAAATATACCAAATATATTGATGGCGATTCAATTGTATATTCAGAGGTTAGGAAGAAAGTTGTATATGGTAATGGGGTGGTTAAAATAGAATGTACAAACCATTGCATAAAGAATTATGGAAAGCAATTATACAAAATTAAAAACGATACCAAAAGTATTTCTTTGAGTTGTAGAAGAATGTTGACAACAGAAAATTTAACAAATCTTCAAGATGCCAATTATGCCAATGCTCACGGAGACGTGTAAGCTTTAAAAGAAGATTTGAGAAATTCTGTGAACCACATATTTGGTAATCACGAGCATTGTCAATCTTCCATATGTGAAAATGTTGGTGTTCAAAGATTAGATCGCACATCAGATTTCGATAAAAAATATATTGAAAATTTCTTTAACAGAATTGTCAGATCCTTGCCTTATTTTTTGTAACTGTCACAAATTACTAAAAAAGTGTTGTAGAATAATAATTAATTTAACCCATTATTAAATTTTTAAATATATCTTATTTTTTATTGTGATTTAATTGTGTCGAATTGCTAAAAAGTAGAGATGATTTCGAGTGAAGTTAAGCACTTGGTAATGCAGTACGTAGTTCTATCCATGAGTCTCCATTGGTTTTAAGTAATATTTTTGCAAAAGAAAGCAAATGAAATACACAAATGCTATTTTGTTTACTTACCCCAATGTTACCAAAAGACATTCCGCAGGATTGATCACTAATGTTAAGGTACGTTTAGATCTAATTTAAGATAATTATTAATCTATTGTTCCATGACTTTTATATCGGACAGTAACTGTTGCTAATGTAAACAATGAAAACCAACTGTCATACATATAGATGTCAACTTCCGTTGATATGTTTCGATATGATCAAGAAGATCAGATGTAAATGCTGCATTAGGTCACGAGTCAACAGCTTTGAAGCAGTCGTTTAAAATCTCTTTTGGGATGATTGCACAACTCATAGTCTTTGAAATCCATTGAATTGATGTTTATGATGATGTTTACATGGACATTAAAATGTCTTTCTTTTAAACATTCAATCCCTGAATCAAAAGAAAAGGTTTTAATAAAGAGTTTTAACTTAATTTCAAATGATCTTAATAAACTTACTTTATAACAGCCAATACCTCGTTGTTCTACACTTTGATAGCCGCTCCACATATTTTCGGTTCTTTTTACAACTCCACTAAATTTTCTTTGAAAAACCGCCATTTCCGGCAAATTTTCAAACATAACCACATATTTCATGAATAACAAATCACAGATGGAAAATAACGAAATCCATGAATTTGACAGATGGCGCTACCTAGGCACGTCGCATATCAAATCTTCGCGAATGGTGCAGAAAAGAGATCCGCGACTTAAAAATTTTATCGCTTCTCGGCCTATGGCTAAGATCAAAGTGTAGTATCTGTTCTTATCAGCTTAATATCTGATACGACCCGCATGCGGGTCCAGTATATTAAACTTATTTTTGGAAATGGATAGGGGTTAGGGGCTTGCTCCACCTCTATCACGGGTTGACCTGGCATTGCAGTACCGTCGGGACCGGCCCAATAACTTGAAACAAATAAAATTACTTTTAAAAATTCGAACTTTCTAAACTTCAAAAATTAAATACCTACAAATTTTTAGTTTCAAAATAATTCAACCCCGAAAATAAATTTTTAATTAACTACGTCCCAAAGAATTTTTCCGTTCAATTTTAAAACTAGTGTTTAAATTTTCTTTCCACGTGAAAATTTAAAAATGTCTCAACTTTTAAGTTTCAGAAATAAATCCTTAACTTAAATTTGGTGGTACCTGCTTGAAAGTCTTTGATGAAATGAAATTTTCAGAATGAAGAACAATAGAAAATTTTGGTATGGAACTCAACCGCATGTTGTCATTTTTTTGGTGCCAAAATTCAAATTTCAAAAAACTTAATTAAATATTACAGCAAAAACACCAATAAAATTATAAATGTATTCGTACTCTCAACCTTCGACAATATAAAACTAAAATAGAATAAAATTAAAAACAGTTAAAACTGTAAAGCCCACTAAAAATTCGTTCCAGCTCTTCTTCTACATCAGAAAAGCAACTATCGGCACGGGGATATGTAAGAAATTTAGGAATGTCATGGTACCTTGGTACTACCCAATTCAAAAATTATTCAAATAAAAATCAGAACAAACTTGAAAATGCAATTCACATGAAAATATTGCAAAAGCCAAATTTAATCGTACAAGAAAACTTGATTTGATTTCTTCCAGTTTTTCAACATAATTAAACAAAACAAAATAATCTTACCTCTGTCCCTTTCTTTAGATGTGTTCGCATCCTCTTGAAGTTTTCAATTGAAATAAAATTTCGGTTAGAAGGAACAACTGTTCTGAAATTTTAGTTTGAAAAACTTCCAGGTGTTACATTTGAAATTAAAAGGTATTCTTTCTTGTAAAACTAAATTTCTTATTTTAAAAGTACAAATAAATAACAAATTTTTATAACTATTTTTACATATAAATTTAACATAGCGGGGAGTCTAAAAATGCAAACTTTCAGTTTCCTGAACTTCCAGACTGATAGATATCCAACATCACAAATAACACAAACCTGACCCACCGCCCAACTTTAAATATCAATTTTAAAACCAGTGGTATTTCCCAAATTATTTGGAAATGCACTAAGCTTTTAATTTGGAAAATCCAAGTTTTCATTATATTTCTGGATTCAGGTAGGTCATTTGTATAGAAATTTTACCATTACATGTCTAGTAGGTAACATTTTAATCATTTTGTATTGTGTAACTGTTGGGAACTACATAAAAGGGATGGGGTATAGGTAAAAAGGATAGCTCAGGTAGTAACCACTTGAACTTCCAGTGTAAATTAGGCCATTCATCATTTAAAATTTGAAAAATATTAAATACCTGACTACTTTGACCGCTAACATTTTAATAAATCCAAGCTTTAAAGTTTCCCGTTTGCCATTAATAAATTGATTAAAAATACGTCGATTTATTTCAATAATCAAAGCGCCAAGTTTAAAAAATCATGATAATTTTGGATCAATAAATTTTATTCCAAAACTTTCTTTGTGAAATACCACAATGAAAAACTTTGTAATTTTATCCTAGTTAAATTCATAATAATATGAATATTTAAAGTACAATATTTTCCAACTAATTCACTACCTCTCAGCCCCATCGCATCTTATAGTTAAAATTGCTAGAAAAGGAAAAGCATCTATTTTCTCTGTAACGGAAAATTTCAATTATATTACTGAATATAAAAAATCATAGCCGCTTTTTAAACAAAACTATAAATTTTTATTTTCTTTCACAGCTACAATACACACATTTTCTAAAGATATATCACGATTCACATAATAACAAAGTACCGAGTTAAATCCGCAATTTTGTAAATAAACTTTGCGACCGTAATTCAAAATATCTTTGCACTGCTTCCCTATTTCTTCCTTTTGCTCTCTGGAGAGATTGATTTCTAAATCCCTGCATTTAAAATTCCTGATAAATATCTTGTATCCTCATTAAATTTTATTTCCTCACCTTGAATGTTGGTTGCTGGAAACGTCAGTATTAATTCGGCGTTCCCGACTTAATCCGCTTCCACAAACAGCCCAACTTACTAACCCACACATAACATCAAAATCGGATTTACTTAAACCAATACCCTACAAGATAATTTTTGTATAAATTTTGTGCTACCAAATAGTAAAAATAGACAATACATCAAAAAAGTCCCTTCCGGTGTACGAGGACCACTTGCAGCGATGATGGCAACAGAAAGTCATTAAAACGCCACTAACATCTTTCCCAGCCTGCTGACAGTTTTTTACACAATGTAATGCCAAATCTATTAAATTAATTAATTAATTGAATTGATTTCAAATTCTTAAAAGAAAATTTACCGGTAGCATCTCCACACAAATGTTTAGTTACTCCTACAACTTGTTTAGATTTTTCCACAACTTCGACTTTTGAAAGAACTAAATCTGCAATATCAGCACGAAGTCTTGATATTTGAAAAACTGCTTTATCTGATTTATTGTCATATTTATGTCTGGGAGAAGCTCTTTCGACCAGTAACACCGAAGAGGAACTGTAAGTCAATTTAGTTAAAGCTATTGAAATCCAATAACTTAACATACCTAAAACCAAATTAACGTGATAGGCAGGTCAAATCAAAATTTTAAATGGAATTAATTCCATGGTCGATCAAACCTGAGCCATTGAATATAAAAACATTTTAAATAAAATAAATAAAAATCTATCTACGTTTGTACAGTTACAATAATTTTCGAAATTATCTTTACGTGGAACAATCTGTACCCAGAAAACCATAGGCTTTGGAGAGGTGATCATGGAATTACCACCATATTTAAAGATTAAAACTAGTCTAATTTGACTGGCCTACAATGTGAATATTATCATTATGACTTCTTGTTTAAAATGTGTTAAATTAGAAAAGAGTTTTACAGCATCACGAACCTCTCCCGGCACCAAACTCAACGTAACACGTTTCGGGTTGAAAAAGTTTAAATTCTTCCAGAAGGGCTAAAATTGAAGAGGTTTGAAGAAGATGCTTGCGAGCCAAATTTCCACAATCAGGACTAGAGAGTTCGTCATTTAAAACTGGATGAGTTCCAAATTTTTCAATAACCAAATCTTGAAGAATTTCTACAAAAATATATTGAATTGTAACTCGGTTAATGTTACTCAATTTTGCACTCACCACTGTGAACTTTTTTGACTTTAGCAATAACTTGTAGTAATTGTTCGACTGGAACTTTAGATAGGCATCTATTCAATTCCGTGTCAGTTTCCTTCCAGTTTATACCCTTTTCGATGTAAGGAGGTGTATTGGTCTGTCTAGCGTTACATCTTTTGAGATGCCGACGTAGTTTATTCAAAAAGCATGTGCTAAAATAATAAATTATAGAAATGTAGGGTAATTTCGTAGATTCTTACTGTGTCGGATCCAAAGGGCAGGAAATTCTTCGACCTAGATCGCTTTTTTCTGGGTCATTCGATTCAACATAAGGCCGGTGTTCTGCACAGTATTCGTCACCTTCTTTCACGTGCATACGACAAAATCGCTTCTTTCTGGTCATAAAATGCTTGCAAACTACCATTATTTATTTTAATAAATATGAGAAAATCACAAAAACAGAAGAATTTGGTGTTTCGAGATGTAACCTAACCAAACATATTTGTTAAACTTTCTAGCCTACCAGTGGCGCGATCAGGGGTTGCTTTCGTTTCTTTCAGTTTCTTTCATACTGTACGCCATTGCTCATTGTAAGTTAACATGTCATTTTAATAACCTTAAAATTTTAATAAAATGTAACTCGAGGTATATTAAAGTCGTCAGTATTTATCGAAAAGATTATAATTATCTACTTTGTTATCTAAAGATTTATTTGAGGATGTTAATAACTTCCTTTTCTATTGTAAGGAACTCTATAAATTACATAATCGTTTTCTTCTGAATGGCGTTATTAAAAAATAAATCCACTGAAATTCCACAAGGAGCAGTAATATTGTCAGAGGACGATGCCGTGAAATATCAAAGTGATGTTCTCTCCAAATGGAAACCGCAAAGTGATATGTAAGTTTTTGAAAAGTTGACCGAATCCTTGTTAATAAGAGAAATCTACTTAGATGGCCTATTAAATATGGTGGTATTGTATTGGCTTCGTTGTCAGCTGGCACCGGAATTTACTTAAATAATTACTTTAGGAGAAGATTTAAATTATTTCATTATGGAAGAATGGCTTCGTATTTACCAGTAACTGTGATACCTTCTCTTTTATCGTTAGCTTTACACACGGAATTTGTTTTGCCTTCCGTCTTATTACAAAAAGATTGTCCTGTTTGTATAGAATTACGCGCTTCTGCTATGCAAGCTTTTATGGGGATGGTTTTTCCTTCCGTTTTAGCACCCGTCGCAACATTAGCGGTAAGAAAATCTCAATCTATTTTACAAAAAATTTTATAGTCTTACTTTAGTTAGCAATGCGTTATAACACATTTAACGTACCAAACATTATTCAAGAGCCTATGAAAGTAATGGAACTCTTGAGAAAACAGATAAGGCCTAAAGGTAACCTTCTATTTGCAATGTTCATTGGTCACGCATTGACGGCATCCGTTATAACTTATTTGGAAGCAAAGACGGTTGATCGAGTCCACAACAAATTAATAAAACTGGAATATAATTTACAACACAATAGTAATGATATGCTGTAGGAAATAATACAACTTATATAGTTAAAAAATGTATTCTTTTTTAAAACCTTATAACCCACTACAATACACATTTTAAAAACTATTAAAAGGTTACTAATAGATTTTAATATCGAACTTTGTCAAACTGCTAATTTAAAATTCAATCCAGCAGTAGGCACAATTTTAATTCAATTACTGTTGTTGTTTTATGAATATGGCATTTTAGTTTGTTCTAATTCGTTTTGTATTAATGCTAACACTTATAATAAAGTAAAACATCTATTTTTATAAGCTGGAGATATGTTAAACTACCGAATGTTGTACGATTATTGCAGAATTGTGTATGCAGAAATAGGAACAGCTTAGTTAAATTTTTTACTTGCTAAAATAAATTGATTATCCTTCAAAGGAAGTTATAATCGCCAGTAATAATTTAGATTCCCAAAATCTTAGTAAAAAACTAAATTCACACCACTTCTGCTAGTGGGAAGATAAACTTGTAATTAGTTAACCAGGTATAACGTAAATTAATATAATTATACTTTTATAGAAATAAAATGTGCAATAGTCAAGTTTCCGTACATTTTTGCCATAGATAGTTCGTTCATAGTAAAAGTCAGAATTAAGTATTCTAGTCAAATAAACTCTAAAAATAGAATTTCGTAATAATTTAAACTTTTATTGCAATTTCATCGATTGTTAAAAAAACTGTCTATTTAAACCCGTTGATGTAAATTAAAACGAGTGCTCAACGTTGAAGTCAGCTAAAAATGTAGAAACAAAAAATATATGCATGGCATCTTGGGTTCTCTTTGCAGAAGTATATAATTAACTTATTCTGAATATTTCGTCCCTTAACTGTCGATAAGAAAAATGTATGCTTTACTGAACTATTTCTAATGCAAGTTACGCCTTATCTGATCTTTATTATAAAAATTCTAATTATTTTAAATTTAGATTGATTAGAATAGAAAAATAGAGAAGAAAATTTCATTTCGAACACTATTAATACCCAGACGTCTTCAATTTTTGCAAATAAATTATCATTAATGTAGGTGTTACCTAAAAAATTAATGTTGTTCTGCCACTACCCTGTCATCTTTTGAGATGTTAATTTGACTTCCATTAATTTTCTCAACTATAAAAAAACTGACCAAAACAGTTTCCCGAGTATATCATAGAAGTTTAGTCCAACTATCCAACTTCATTTTTCGATATTACTTATTAAAAACTCATGACCACAAGAAACAACTCTACAAAATTCTGATGATCCTAGTAACTTGACATCAATTGAGCGCTACACATTTTGTATTAATGTAAACGGAATAAATTAAATAATAAATTATTCTTGATTAGAATGGCCATAAACCAAATTTGCAAAGCCAAAGGCAACCTTGTAGAGTTTGCAAGTAGGGCGGCTATAAATCTACTTGTACTGTAGTTTTTAAATAATTAATAAAAACGAAATAAGATACCCCCTTTTCCAACAATACACACTTTTAACGGTGGGTAACTCTTGCGATCAGTTTCTAACCATCCCTTTTAAATCTAACTTAACTAAACTATTGGCATAAATTATATCTTGATTAGTAAAAATATTAAAAAAAAAAAACTTGAAAAATATTCAATTTATTTCGTTTTAGCAAATAATGAACACAAATACTGTTAACTGTTCTTATTTTTGCATTAGTTTGTGTACAGAATTACAAAAAAAATATGCTGGATGTATAAAGCAGTGACAATTGAGTTATTTTAAGCCCCCTGAGGTAATGGACATTATTCGTACCACTCAATACTTTATTACCAAGTTATGCTGCATCATTTAGTCAGATATTTATAAAATTGGAACAATTGTCGTTTACACCCAATCACAGTTAAATATCTTCTTTTGAAAAACAATTCATTGACATGTGTACCTTATATACAGGACGTTACAAATGTGATAAAATTAATAACAAAGAAAAACTAAATAACAGCCCGAAAAACCTTAATCCTGTATATAATTATTATTGGATGTAACAACGAGATCAAGGAACAAATGATGTTTGCATAATCAAAACTCACCTTGAGCATCATTGTGAATAAAACTACCTAATTAAGATGATAAAAATGGCAGTGATAATTATTAAGTTAGTTTTTCCATCGTTATTTTAGTGTCTTCCTCCGCAACTACATTAAACATTATCAAATCTACATTTCGAAACAACTTGTTTTTGATTAAGTCTAATAATTGTAATGTAAATGGTATTTTTAGATATAACTAAACGATCACTTGACAAAATTACATAAACTATTTTAACATTACAAGACAACATGAAAGGTTATGATCTGAAATTTGTATAAACGAAGTGGTTTTTAAGTCGTCAAATAATTCCTCGTGCACTTGTTATAATATCAAACAACAATAAACGTACGGGACATTTCGCTATAAATTTTTGCATATACAGCATGTCTCAGATAAAACGGACAGTTTTTTTTTTACCTAATTTAAGTTAAAAATTGAACACAAATTCGGTTTTTTTTTATCCGAAACAGTCTGTACTTTACATTTATCGTCAAAATTGTGCTGATTGTCGTAAAAATTTATGCCGAAAACGTCCCACACGACATACAAAAATCTGTCACCGAAACAGACTTCTGGCGCTCGCATTTGTAAGCATTAAAAAATAACAGTTTCAATTCTATAACTATTTCAACAACTTAAATTTAAGCACCAATAAAATTACAAGCTAACTAAAAAAATTGCTTTATCCGTCATCAAGAAAAAATAAACCCTATTTTTGTTAAAAACTAAAACTAGGTAAATTAACAAAGCTTAAAAACTAGCATTAGAAAACTTACTACTATATGTATGCATTTAAATGCATGTAAAAAAAAAGAGGTAACACAAGTGTGAAACAGCGCCGGAATTACGATGGTTAGGCACGGTTGTGATAGCAAAATCGATTATAGAATTATCTTAGATCCTAGCAACAAACTGTTTTAACATCCTACTTAGAGTCGAAAGCCTTTGGTGTTCGAAAAAATATATTGAGGGCACATGGTCGGTTTAGTCTGATCACTTGCGTTTTCGAAATGGCGGTGATTGATAACCTCCATGATCTGAATCTGGCGACGGTAACATGACAAAATTTTGTTGTGTTGATGGTCCTGGATAATGATCCCACCACATTGAAGTTGATGCAGACATTGGCGGAAATACAAAAGGTGGTTGAACAAAGTTGGGACCTGAATATGATGGAAGAGACATTGGAGGTTGTACCATAACTAATCTGGGTGGTCGATATGGTGGCATCGGATGTGGATAAACTGGCGTGGTTTGTGGGGGCGTCGGTGGTGCACGCCCCCACATTAGCTGCTAGCACTGCTGATTATTGCAATGGTTCATATAATCCTGATAGGACATAGTAACTTTTTCACTTTGATAACGAGTTAGTTTTATATTGCGGCGAAATTCGTTCGTAATTGCAGACTTATATCCCCCCTTGCGTAGCAAAGAATCTATCGTTTGAATTTGGTCCCAACCTAAAAACAAAAATTTAATCAAGTATTATATACACCTAAGTTTTTTTCAAAATTTCAATTTGAAACCAAGTGGCTCGGCAGGAGTCAAGATTATTGGTACTTTAAGCCTAAGAGGTTACACTCACATTCAGGATTTAGGTTAAATAAAGATGCACTTCCAAAATTATTTCGTTTAGTATTCGAGACAGTCGACCATTATTCTTTCTTTACCAAAATTTAAAACAATTAACAGTTTTCAGAAGGAAAAATTGGCTGGTGTATAAAGCAACTTCAACATGCAAATTAATAAGACTTCGGGGACTTAAGTAAGAGTTCAAAATCGCTAATGGAGTATTCTAGTGTGCCCGTTAAAAAAAAAAATTTTATCTTGAAGGTGTGTGCGTAAACGTCCGACGATAATTTGCGGATTAAAATTTGTCTTTTTAAGGGAAAATCAATGTAACTTTTCTTTTCTAGTTACACGATGCGGTAATGCATAGCAGAACGTTTAAGTGTTAAGGTGAAATTCGTCCCCGATTCGATAACCCAAGCTATCAAATGTGCTATAGTTGGTTTTCGGGAACTGAAACTGAACTGAAATCAGTCAGTTATCCACGTCGTAATGATAAGTGCTTGCACTAGAATGCCCCCTTAACTCAATGCTTCAAACCATTATGTTTCATGATACTAATTTCAATATCAAATAAAATAGATAATTGAACAAATTAAAAATCTACTTTTATATTAAATTTTGTTTGATTAGAATGGCAAATTTGCTCCCTCATATATCGAATTGAATTTTTTGTTTACGACACATGGATAGCAACAGTTTAACAAATAGTTTGTAAGAAGCCACTTATCTAATATGCACTAGATCAGCCATGTTCAAGTGGAAAATGTACGAGCCCTTTGTAGCCCATAAATGCATTTTCAACGGCCCAAGTCAGCTTTGCCTAGATACTATTATATAATGAGATCTAATAATACGTCAAATTATTTCACATGATGAGTTAGTGTATTTATCAACTGTTTGACTCCTGGTGAACTACGTAGAGGCAAATTAAAAACTAATGCTGCAACTAACCACACACAATTTCCCAATCAGGTTTAAGCAGCCGTTAAGTGTAAATGATGTAACCTCTCGAAGGAGAAAGAGGCCGATTATCCAGGAGTGGACTGTAAGGCTGACGAAGAATAATCAATAAGTAAAATAAAAAAGGGCGATATGTGGTGTACATATTTTTGCCTCGTGATTTACCCTTCCAATAATAAGTACAGGAGTGCTTCAGATAGTACTAGTAATATTGTAATAGTACTGGTAGTACTTCCGGTATCTACCACCTAAAACAACACTTTTCTTCACAGGGAGTTTAGCACTGCTCTAATGGTTTTATGAAATTTAATTCTAGTTAACGTAATCTTTGCATTTTGAAGGTTAATCTGTTATTATGTAAGCAACATCGATAACAACGTGCAAAAAAAAATGCAATTCGAGATATGAGGAGACAGATTAGCCATACTTTGTAATTTTCTTCAGAAAGTGGACTTTGAGGTTAAAAATTTTGTACAACTTGTCATGCAAGAAATCCAACCAACTTTTGTTATGTACAAAAATAATTACCTTGTTCGGTGGCCACCTCCGGCAGATAAGTGGCAGTTCGTTTATTACCCTTTTCGTTTATAAATTCTATGCGGATTCCATGAACACCCACTTCCCAATCGAGATAATCGTTGCCGTCTTCGAAATGTCGTAGTATCGAGACGGATACACTTAACTTAGTAAATTCGCTTTTAGAAATGGGATTAAATCTTGAATCCTTGAAAGCACTCGTAATGGCATATTCTCGAAGTCCAGACTGCAGATTCATGGCATTGAATGTACCGATGCAACCTCGCAGACGCTTATCCTTCCCAATTTTCCATGTGACAAACAAAGGACTTTAACAAAAGAATAAGAAATACTTACAAAAATAGTACGGCAAGGTCATAATGGAAGTTAAAAATAATGAACAAAGAATATTGTTGTGTGGTTGAATGACCTGATTTTTGAAAAATTTGCAACAATGAGTGTCATTGTTAAAATAAATTTTTAGTATGGGTAATTTTTTATTTGTACTTACTACGCGTCATTGCTAAATGAAGGTGTTTTTGGTGGGTCGAGGCTGTAGAGATGACAATACAGTACATCAAAACAAAAGAAACACATTTCTGGTAACGCGACCATACCGTTTAACGAACCGTTGGTTGATATCGATGTACCATTACACGATGGTACACTACAAGTAGAATTATTTAATTTTTGTTTCTTAGATCCACAACAACCAGCGGCCATCGCAATCACCAAATTTCAATTTACATACACAACACGGTACACAGCTGTTGCAGCTGATCAAGCTGCATTAACACACGAGTCGAGAGACAGACAAGGATAGCCAGATTTATTTCTCTCGTTTGGAGGTTATGACGTCAAATTCAGACTCCGTAATTCAAAATTATGCGCAAGAAAAAATGTATTTTCATACCATACGAATTAATTTATATTGCGTAAGACAGAGATTATACAGAAATAATACAAGTAAATATTCATTACTCATTAATAAGGTCAGCTACACACTAACGTAATCAGTAGCGCACTCATCGGATGTTTCCCGTGGGGGCATTTTAAACAAGTTTTAAATTACATTTTATGATAATGTCAGAAGAAGTGACCTTTTGTGAACACAATTGTTTTGAATTACTGTCGGCGAAAGTGGGTTAGCCAATAGATTGGTTTTATGGACAACGTAATCGACTACGAATAAGTAGTCGGGGATTCGATTCCCACATCAGCCTACCAGTCAGTGGCGGACATATTGATTCTTCGAGGGGAAACTAGCAGTTGGTAAACAAAGGTAAACAAAAATAAAACATTAAGGCATTATCTGCTGATTTGTCAAAATTTGCACTCAGAAAATTCACAATATATACCATTTTTTCAAACACAATTAAATATCAAATATACCAAAACCACCCTTTTTAAATAAAAATGTACACGACAATATATATAACACACAATTTCCAGTGGCGTTCCCTTACCAGTTAGTTCAAGTTTATTTGGAACCAAAATTTCATCGAGTGGACTACTTATAAAAATCGTTGCAACTTTCATTTCAGGAAAAAATCAAACTATTTATTTCGTTTTCTTGATTTTTGAAGCTCTAGGTAAGGCGTATCCGCAATTGCTGCAATATGTCCGATAAAATAGACATAAACTCTGCACTTACATTTTCTTCTTGAAAATTCATTGTCATCAATAGTAAAGTATTAAATGCATGGCGACTTGTCATAACAGCTTTCGCAGGCTTTCAAATTTTCGCCCCAATAAGCTAGAGTGCATCTTTATCCACTATATTTTCGATACAAACCAGACAAGCATGCTATATATTTTTATTGACTATTTCAAAAAATTTATTTTGGTAATTCTTTGTTGTTTCTAAATGTTGCTCTCTTGATATTAAAACCAAATGTTTGGCATTTCGGTTTTCCTATTGGTTGAAATAACTTTTGTTTTGTTTAATCAGACATTTGCTGTCGTTGGTTGAAATTCAAAACTTTACGAAATATAATTGGTTACTGGTATTTGAGGAAAATATAAATAATAATTCATATGCAAAATTGTCTTACATTTTAACATTTAATGGTGGCAAAGTAACAAATGTGCTCATGAAACATGGAAAATACTTACATAGTTGAAAAGAATCATCCAACCCAAAAAGATGAAATTAATGAATGATTATTTTACAACATGCACAGTCTTCCACATTCGTTTCACCAATGGAAGGTAATATATTATTTTTTGGTTAAAAATTGCAACTAAGTAAGTGTTGATTTTTACTCTCTCATGTCATAAAACCTAAAATAAAATACGTATTACACAAGAAAGAAATTGAAAGATGGGATAATAAAATTTTTATTACACTTAATCTCGGCACAAAATTGAGATACCAGTAAAAATAAAGCTTAGGTGCTGTAATTAAAAGAAACCTCTTTAAAAGATTTAATAATAAAACAAAACACTTTCCTCAAGATCTATTTTATATTTATGGACTAGTTTCGGCCATTAGCCTTCATCAGCATATCGTCGTTTAAAATCAATTGTACATCTCAGTGAGATAACTCCGTTTTTCAATAAAATTGGCAATCTAAAATTAATAAATAACATGTATGAACTAACACAACTACCTATACAAAATAAAATAAAATAAAATAATTTTTTTATTTTATTTATTTTATTTTATTCATTATTTTATTTTATTTTATTTTGTATAGGTAGTTGTGTTAGTTCATACATGTTATTTATTAATTTTAGATTGCCAATTTTATTGAAAAACGGAGTTATCTCACTGAGATGTACAATTGATTTTAAACGACGATATGCTGATGAAGGCTAATGGCCGAAACTAGTCCATAAATATAAAATAGATCTTGAGGAAAGTGTTTTGTTTTATTATTAAATTGATTGACCTCAAGGGGATTGCCAATTACAATCTTTAAAAGATACTTTAAAACTACTAATCCAATAGTAGTAGATAATTTTGAAAATTTTAGGATAAGAATTTTCATTAGCATTCATTCAACAACAGAATTATAATTTATTTTAACAATACATTTTAATATTGTTATAACAATAATTACTGTAATAAAATATAAAATTTAGTATTATCTACTTATATCATAATTATTAGTGGCGTGCTGAGAATATTTTATCAACGGGCTCACAATTTTTATCTTGATTTTAGAACTACGTAAATTAAATAAATGCAGATTATATTCTTTTTTGCCCTATTTCAAACAATTACCTTTAGAAATATTTAACGTACAAATTAATTTGTTAATGAAATAAATTAATAATGTGAAATTTATTTCGAATCCATTAGTGTTCAAATTCGCAAATGTGAATCCGTATAAATTCTACTGAAAGTTGACACTTAATAGCAAGATAACTAAAACAAAACAATTACAATGTAATTAATCTAATTAAAAATAAGTAGCGAAAAGCCCCAACATACGTTCGTTAAAGCATTGATCTAGGAAATGCTTTAGAGAAAATTCAATTAATTATTGAGACCACAAGAGAAAATTGACCATGTAGATTTTCATAATATAGAGTAAATTCGAATTAAGTACAAATTAAATTTTAATTTTTGCTTTGTAAACATCATGTGAAACGATAATATTCAAGTCTAATTAACATAATTAGCTTTAGGCACTTACAAATTAGTTTAGTTTCCCAAATTTTTGTACAAGTCCTGCTCTAATGAAATTAACAGAACTTCAAAGAAAGTTAAATCGGCTCATCTTTACGTTCAGAGTTTCTACAAAACCAAGAAATTTTCTCTTAATCAGATTATACTATATTATAATTGGGATTTCCATGCATCTTGAATTGGATAATAAATCATTTGACAATAGTTTTAATTGTTTCAAAAATTGCATTAGTGCATTAATGCAAAATGTAGAGAATCACAATTTAATTTTTATTAATTATTTGCTGGTAATTCAGATAAGATGAATCGGACTATATTACATGACAATTTTATTAGCATTTTAAAAAAGGTAGAAGTAGGATATAAATTTTTCAAAGCTCTATAATTTTATTTGAATAATTTAATAATCATTAAAATTAATAAAATAATATTTTATTGTATTTTCTTTGGTTGCATATTAATGAAGCAGAAAATACTTTTAAAAAACGTTAATAAAAATTAATATTATTTTAGTCACTTTAAAATATATATTTCAAATGTTTAGTTCTTTTAGCCAAGTTAACCCCCGTACCTACCTGTAACGAATTTAAATTATTATATTAATTCATAAAATCCCAGCTTTTTTTTCGTTAAATAGAAATTCCACTTTACTTACATAATTTTAATAATTATATATTCAATGATCAAGAGTTAGACGTCTTGGCACACAATTCGAAATAATAAAACTTAGTTCTAAAATAAAAATAAAAAGATTTTATTTTATCGGATAAATATTTAAATCACGTAAACTGTATATTACGTCCATTCGATAAAATAATTAAATAGATTGACAAACTTATCTGCAATGTACTTCGTAGACTGCAATTTGCAATCTTTATTATGTGGCTTAGCTGAAGTAGACACCGTTTCACTACTGCTGTAAACTTTATTTCTGTTTTTACATGTAAAATCTATTTTCTCAATTTTCTATTGTTATTTAACAAAAATTTTCATTAAGTTAAGAACGATAAAACTTTTTGAATTTTGAAAAGAATTCAAATAATCTCACATTGGCATTTTGAATGTGGAAGAATTAAAGAAAAAGTACAATATTCTTGAGAAAACTTAGAAATATGTTCGTGGTGGTATTGTGATGAAAACCAAAAAAAAAATTTTTTAATTCTCTCCGTAAGGGCGTTATTAATATTTCATGTACATATCTGTTATATAAAAAAATGAAATTGGAAGGTAAAATAATTGAGAATGAAAAGGTTTCGTTAGTGTCAGGTAAGCTTAAAATGTTGAATTAATTTTGAAATAGGTATTTTTAAATTGACAGGTAAAAAAAAATTTGTGGGCAGTTTTCCATTTCATTAAAAAAAATGTTAAGACTTAAAGAGTATAAAAAATTGCTAACTTCGAGATCAACTCCAGGAAGTTGACAAAAATTAAATTTTTTACAAATTAGAATTTCCTAGCATAACTGGCAGGTCCTCTCGAATACTCATTTGGATCCTTCTTTATTGGAAGGGTGTCTCCGGTAAATCTCAACAACATTAAATGATGTATTTTTAGAATTTTCATAATTTTTTTTAAAAACAATGCCAACAGTCAGCTGTGTCAGACATTGGCAGTAAGACTTTCGTTGCTTTGGTTTTGTTTTCACTAAAATTAAAAAATAAATTGCTTTTTTATTTTTGGCTATGCTCGCGATTCTGAGCATAAAAGCTAGCTGACAGAAGATGTAAATTAATTTAGGATGGTCCTGAAGTCAATGGAAATACAAAGAGCTGGCAACTGTAACTTTAGTAGAAAAGAAAGTAACATTCGAAGATTTACATGTTCAACAGGATTGTAATCGTAACTTTGGATTTTGTGGTGCTTCCTGCCCTTCTGCTTACTAAGTGATTTACGATTATTCAGGTTTGCATTTGGAGAGAGAATAAAACCGTAATAACTGAAAATCAAGCGACTGAAATTTTTAGTATTTACATTTATTTAAATATTTATAAGCTTAGAATGCTGCTAGATGTAATATACAAAATGTTAATTAGTTACTTCTTGTTCTACTGTGAAAAACAGGAACTAATGGTTTTATGCATAAGAAGAGATTATAAATAGAAAACGAAAAACTAATGAAAATCTGAATATTATCATGAATGTTCAATTTAATATTTTCAAAAAATGAATAAATAACAAACATTTTAAATCGTTTGCAGGTGATGTGCTATAATGGCGTAAATAGAACAATAATGCTGGAAAGGCGATAAGAACAATAAATTTGAAAACTGTGTCATGTTGTATATGGATAGCATAATGGGTATTGTGCATTGATTTTATTGTGGTAGTGGTAGTGTTATTCATTATCTTGAATAACGTCGATCAATGTTCTCTTAAGTGAACTGATGGGGTGTGATCGAAAGCAACCAACAGACTGAATTTGATAATAACCACAAAGTTTACACCAACTTTCTTCACACACACTTCCTCTTCTTTATGAAGACATAATTAAGCGTTGGCAGTATTTACATCTGTGTTCATTTGGCTAAAATATATTCAGTATTTAATGCTAGAACATAAAATTTCCTCTACCACTTCTGAATGTTCACTTCCCTGGAAGCCTGGAACTTAACTTTTTCAGTTTTCTTTGTTAGCATAGATAATTAATCGTGTCAGATGCTTAACTCGACAGAGATGTGGCAGCATACAAAAAAGACGAAAAACTGATATGCAAAGTTGTGTGTACAAAATATGGAATATCTTTTATTAAACGAAAGCATAATTATAAATTTTCCATAATCTGGCTTTTTAATTTTTAAGTTCTGTTTCATAAGTTTCATTAATTGGTTTTATTTGATACATAATTTTTAATATTAGTAAAATTCGATATTAATAATCGCATTAGACAGTTACCTACCTACTGTAAAATTGAATTAAAATTTATTAATAAATAAGGAATTTATTTGCATTATGGATATTGCTCCTCTAATTTATCTTAAAATAATTACGTTAATGTAAATTACCTATTTCTTAGGTAAAAGATTTACCTAAGGTATTATAAGCTATATATTTAATAAAGTCTCTTTTGACAAGGTAAACGATGTTCTCATAAATTTTTAATATTTTTGCACCCTCTTATCGTATTACATTTATATAACTGATACGAGTAATAAGAACCGTAATATTACTTACAGTGAATACATAAAATTGAAAATATGTGCAGAAAAGATGTTCATTTAAATTTGTTCGTAGCAGTTATATTACAAAAAATAATATAAATAATATACAACAATAATACAAAATTCTTAAAATAAAATATGTCTTGGTTCTGTTTCTGGCATTTATTACAGGCAATATTTTATAAACATAAGTAATTTTTTGTTCAAATTATATTCAGTACAATTTTTTTAAATATTAAAATTAAAAAAAGATTAACGTTTAGTAATTCAATTTATTAATATTTTTATTCTAATTCTTTCAAAGAAAATTCATTTATTAGATTATTATATTAGCAGAACTTAAAAACGACGAAATTTGAATGCTGGGATCCGAGATTTACCAATGTCAGGGGCAGTGAAAACTTACCCTGCGGGCGGTTTTCACAACCCTTGTGTGAATAATTACAATCGTCGGATAGTAAATGCACTCGATAATGTAGAAACTCGAACAATGTGGCCACGACACCCGCACGCAGTGGAACCAAGCGCACTCTCTCCCCACCTAAATTCGGTTTCTATGACCCAGGTAACGCACACGTACTGGCAATTAAATGGCTTTTTGAAGAAAAAAAGTTGATTTTAAAAATTAAATTGTGAAGTAACCGTTGGGCCGATTTTATTCATCTTTACTTCATATGAAAGCTAAAATTGTGCTCTTTCAGAATATTCATAGGTTTTCTTCCCTACTTTGAACGGGAACAACCGTAGAATACTACCTTTAACCCAAATTTGATCCTGAATTCCAAATTTTTTTAAAATAATTTCTAGAATTTGTTAATGTGTTTAGATATCTGGGAAAAGTGGGTCTTCTGAAGTCAGTACTGGAAGCCATTTTGACTTTTTTATAGTTAATATGATTTTTAAATTGATTTTCAGGAAGAATGACTTGAGGAATTCCAGTTCTTTTCAATAATTTGTTGTTAATAACTTGAGAGATTTTGCGAATGATTACCTGAAGAAGAAATGATATTCCTTGGATACTTTCGATTTCTGGATTCTGGATTGTAGGTGAAGGACAGCCTCTTGCGAGGTCGTACGCATTTAGGCCACAGTTGGCCCATTATGCTAGTTTCGATTAGGGAAGCCGGTCCTCTACTCTTCTTGGATACTCAGTTCAACTTGAGAACTATAACCACCCACACAGTTGCAGAATGATTATAGGATTCCTTCCAGACAGAACGCAATATATTATTTACAACTGGATTGCCCAGGTTGTGCGGCCTGAAGGCCGCACTGATCGTTCACTCTTCCTTATCCTTTTAATTATTTTAGGTTGGTAACTTAAAATGCAATAATCTGTGATGTGTCATGTACGGAAGGAATGATATGATTCTTTGAAGCACACAAGGATTGATTCTATCATTGATATTAGGAACTTAAATATTATGGTGATAGATTTAAATAAAACAAAAATAATATAATCGAAAACAACAACTCGTGTAAGAAATAAATGGCTGCGTTTGGAATATCTCCCAAGTATTGTATAGCAAAAAAGATTAGACCGCGACATTAAGAAGATTCGGGTAGAATTTTCTAAGTCCGTAAGTCCTGTGTAAAATTTCGGATAGCTTTAACCGACTGTCAGGGTCATCACATAAATATAAAACTTGGTTGGTGTAAACTATCATCTAGTATGTGGTGTGATCCTGCATATTTCGAGCACCTGATATCTAAATTACATAATTTATCTAAATTACATGATCCTTTAAGGTGACTAGGCGAGTGACATCTTGGGCATTGTTCATTTGACAGTTTAGGAATTGGCGTTTCAACTTTGTCATCTATTTCGAGAACTTGCCTGACGTCATATATCTGACCGTTCTTCTCGTTCTTTCTCAGTGTGACCATGACCACGTGACCACGTGAACGTGACCACGTCCTCTGTACATGCAAACAACGTGTTTGATTTGGTAGTCTTAAATTGATCCTTCGCGTGCTAAATTTTTTAGCTTACCTGTTGGGAGTTATTGCGTAAAGTAACTACTGCTTTCCTTTTTCGGGTTTGCCTGGAATAACCTGAGGGGTGTCCTTAAGAGACTAAATAACAAATGAGGAGATTAGGCGGAGAACAGGAGTAGCGGATGTAGTGGAGAGGATGGCAATACTCAAGTGGCGCTGGGTTGGCCATGTGGCGCGCCAAGACAAAAATAGATGGTCAACAAAAATCATACAATGGCGGCCAAGAACGACAAAGAGGCGTGGGAAGGCCACAGATGAGATGGAGAGATGACGTAAAGAAGACGGCGGGTAGAGAATAGCTACAGGCTGCTCAAGACAGGGAAAAATGGAAAAAAATGGGAGAGGCCTACGTCCAGGAATGGATGAATACAGGCTGATGAAGAAGAAGAACCTGATGAGCGTTTTGTGGTTGTCAGGGACGATTTCCTAAGTTAAAGCCAAATAAAACTTCCGAGTTCTGGCCAATTTGCGATGTCCTTGATGGTGATGAAAGACATTTTAGGCTGGTGGGTGTCTCTGATTTAGGCATTGGGCTTTGATGTCTGGCTTGCTTTGTGATTTGCTTAAAGAATTGGCTGTATGGTGGGAGCAACGAAGAGGCACCGTTCTATATCAGATATTTAGTTGGCTGTTCTTGGATTATTGACGTGTGCAATTATTTCCTCCATGTTGGCAAAATCATCATTTTCCATTGGGTCTTCGGCTGGCTCAATGCCAAAGTAGGCATTCTGGTTTTGCTTTGCTCGGAGGGCTTTGAGTGCATCTGCTACTATTTTCTCTCGTTTCTGGACTACTTTCTTCATGAGAATAGTCGGTTAGAATACCATCAAAGTATTACCTCTTATCGATTTCTTCTGCTTGAGCTACAAAGTACATAAAAAATTCAAAAAGTTGTTGAACAAAATCGTCATCAGTAGGTACAGTTATGCAGTTGTAAATGTTGAAAGATAACTAAAAAATGAAATTTCAGAAATTCTTATCCCGTGAATCCGCCGCTGTTAATTTACCTTGGAAAAAACTATAGCTACTTTATATTATGACGAATAACAAACAAAACTAATAATAACAATAAATATTATCATTTTGTAAATCAAATCAACTGTAAATATTTAAATTCATAATTTTCAAAAATAAAAAGTAACATTAAATTGCAACATTGGTTAATAATCAATTCATTAATATCGATAAATTAATAATTAGGTAAACAATTTTAACGAAAAAAAGAAAGAATATTGTTATAAATATTCTATTCCTAACCATAAAAGTATCACTTGATGTATGATAACCATACAGTGCATGATGAACGCTAAAATTTTGGATGTAATCGCTAACTTCTAATTTCTAGATTTCTGAAAAATATAATTTCTAAAATAATAAGCATGGCCAAGATGTATTTCCCATTAATTATACTTTGAAATTTTGTTATTATTTTTTGTATTTCGTTTTATAAGTACAAGTAGATTTATAATTTGCTTGTAGGCTTAATTATGTTAAAGATAATTTTGTTTGAGCTTGCCGGATATTGAAGTCTCTGCGACTAGTTATCTGCAAATTAAATAAGACGTTAATTTGATAGTATGTCGCCATCATGTAAATTAAATTGCCATATTATTTCGGTTAATTATTTCCAAATGGAGTAAATGACTATATTGTGCATCTGTTTAACTGCTTTAATCTTATTTACATTGGAAGAGAAAAATGTGCAAATTCCGCTAATTCAGTAAATTTTAGTAAAAGTTTTTAACCTTTTAAGACAATAATTAAAATGTTGGTAACAATTCATTCAACTTGTTAAAGGATTTACCGAGAGAATTAAGTTTTGAACAAATGTAATATTTGATCTGCATAATAAATTGTAAACATTCAAATCAAGTGGCTATTCCAAGATTTATTATAAATTTAAGATTAAGATTAAATCTAAAATAACGAAAGCTTTGAAGTTTACTTTTACCCAGTTGCTATTGCAAAGATAAACAGTAATATTTCAAAGTGGTAATTTTCATAAAATTTCCTCGTACAAAAATTTTAATTTAAATTTAACTTTAAAGTAAAATTTTTATTTTGCAAAAGTATTTCACTACTTCTTTTTTGTTATGCAGGTTTACGTTCGTCATGCCTTTTAAACACTCTATATTCCACCAGGAAGCATTATAATTCCTAAATCGATTTAATTGTTGAAGCCACTTGTACACAAATTTGCAATTATAATAAATTGTGTTTTTACATTGTCTGGAGAAAGCTTACAGTTCAAGTTACATAGATTTTTCATTACGTATGTACTACATATCTGAATACGAATTATAAAATTAGGCATTCAAAACTTAAAAGCAAAAAGTCCGATGAATAAAAATTTAACTTCGGTTTTGAGTAGAAATTCACTGTGATCACGGAGCATTAACCAACATTCACCTTCTACTATATTCATGATGAAAAATTTATTTTGATAATTGTTTATTTTGCTACCAACGTGGAAGAAAGGATAGGAACTTCAGCAATAGAAATAAAATGTTTTATAGCCCCAAGGAACAAAACATAACAAGAAAATTAAAGAATGCAAATAAATTAGTACCTACTATATTTTAGCAGTCTCAAAATGCACTATTTTATGTTATGACTTCTATGGGACTTTATTGTAGCAATAAAATAAATTGACGAAACGTGCTTAATACTAAATATTATAATAAAATTTATGATGCACTTTAATTAGAGAAAACTTATATGTAGTATAATTTATATCGAGCAATATATTACTTGCTTTACCTATACCTTAAGGATGTAATGTACATACAAAGTAATGTGTACTATAGAAATTACCTAGGTATACTGTATATTTAACATTGCCCTATTTTGTGATTTAAATTAAAAATAATGTAGTTTTAAGAAAATTTTACTAAATGGATTGTTTAGGGCGATAGAACTTTCCATACTATAGACATCCTATTATTTTATAATTAGCACAACGTACTTAATAAAAGTTAAAATACGTTGAAACTTATGCGTGCGTTCAGAATGATAATTCTTAATTTAAAATAATAATTTCAAGGCTTACAATTATATTAGAAGATTGTGCGACCTAAAAGTCACATTTATTTGTCACTTCCCCCTAACCTTTGAACATTCCGAAATTTGGAATCACAAAAATGCCATGTTTAAAAAAAAAAGAAAGGAATTTAAACTTAATTTAAATTGTATTGTATTCCAATTTAAATTTTTATTATTCTAACAAAATCACCCAACCTAAAAAATGCAACATTTAATAAATTTATTTATGTAAATTGCAGTAAATAAGATAAATATTGATTTTTATATATTAGAAAATTAACTGAGGTTATGTTACCTTTTTTAGTATTAAATATTTAATGATTTAAACTCGTGAAGTACATTAAAACTAAAGTTCGACGTTTTCAGGAACTTTAGTACCTTCCTACTTTGTATAAGTTTTAGATTAATTTTAATTTATGAAATTGTAGAATTTATGAAAATATATTACAAAAAATATAAAATTACACTACGGTATACCTACATATTTTGTATCAGTACCTAAAATATTAAACACAAATTAACCGAAATAAAATAATTTGAAGTTAACCAGTTAACAGCAATCAACTTTGATTTAGATTATCGGTATCTGGCAACTAATCAATTCCCTCATAGCTCTGCAAAGGATTTTCAAATTTTGAAAGCAAAATTCAGCTTATATTACGCACCAACCCAATTTTTGCCATCAATCGCCCGAAAATATTACAATATTAGCAATAGAATTCAACATTGCACAGTTAAATCTTTGTCATACCAACCACTTATTTCTCTAAGCGCAGATTTAATATATTTAATTTTTTTGTCGGTTTCGTAATGTACTTTTTATAAAAAAACATATTTAATGATTTTTTAGAATAAATAAATAAAGATATTGTTTTTTAGCGGTATTATTTTAAAAATAAATATTTATTAACAAGAAATATTTTTATTTTAATGTTTTTTTTGGAGTTCCTTTACTATTTTAGTTTAACAAATTATTCTTGTTATATTTCTACAGAATTTTATACAGATACAGAAATTTATTCATATAAATTTGTTTGTTCCATTTCAATAAGAAAAATTCGCTGCTGGTACTCGAATAAGTGTTATATTTTAATGGATGAAATTTTAATATATTTAAGTACATCATACCAGGAAAATAATATATGTCATACCCTAATAATACGTATTCAGCCATATTTATTATTTTACGGAAAATACATAAATCTGCCGTTATATTTTCAGTTTTGGATAATCTCTTGTATATTTATTTATTATTTTTTAATATCTTCCAATAAAATATAAAAGCAAATGATTATATTCCAATATTCCGAAGAAGATCGGTAGGTATCATATAAAGTTTTCAAATACAATTGTACATACTACCTACCTTTTCTATTTCATATTTTGAAACGAATAAATCTGATTTAAATAAAATCTTAAACTTATTTGAAAATTGCCGACATTTGATCCAATTTTATACAGCTTAATATTCAATATTATTAACTATTGATATCAAGTGAGCAAAAATTTGAAATTTTGAAATCTTGCAATTTGAGAGACTTGTTTTTCTTGAAATTTCCAGCATTTATATTAATTAATTTGTTACATTGCTCTTCAAATTGCAAGTTTAATATTTTTTGTTGATCTGGCAAGCGTAAATACAAATGCTTTGGGTAATTTTGTAGCTCAAGTGAATATTTATTAGGTTTTGTCTTAAACGTGTACATTTTTTAGCAAAAGCTTTATTTCATAAGCGTCTGAAACGTAGGTCGTTATTGTACCGCGCCCGCGCTTTAAGGTGGAAACTGAAAATGCAAAGGGTTTTCAGTGGGTCGGCGGCAGCAGACAGATTGGCGTCGTAACGGTGTTCAATTAGCTGCCGCCACACGCGTTTCAGATTGAATAAAAATTCTTCAAGATGACTTGAGGTTTTCAGGATCATTAAGTACATTCAAAATGAAATAAAATGTGAAAAATTGCTATGATGGTTTTATATTTTTTTAGTTATCAAAAATGTAGAATAACTGTTAAAGTTGTGTGTTTGAAATTGAAATTTTGACAATAATGTGCCAAAATGTACCAAAAGTATTATAAAGTGATAATTGCGACAGTGCTCCATTATGGTAGCTGAAAGGTAAGATTATGGTAATTCTAAAATTGAGTGAACACTCCTAAGTCCTTATTATTACATTTATCTGCTATCCACATTTAGTTTTCCACTTTACATCCTAAAAACGTATCGAGCAAGAGGTTACAAAAATTGTTTTGATACAATTTAGCTGGTGCAATGTTCTGGAATCACGCAGAATTATGCTTCGTACAGACTTTTCGAGTCAATTATGTAAATATGTAAAACTACGCGTATCAACTTTTCTAAAACAACATAAATAAAAGCACATTAAAACTTTTCGTATATAAACCCAAGTGCTTTTGCTATTTAAATAGCAAAATAAATTAAAATTTAAAAATTGTTTTTGTGGCAAATCAAGAGAAATGAATTTTAAAAATAAACTAAATAATAAACATTTATTTTCTAGTTAAAATGAATTGAATTGGAGATAATAGCTAGATTTTTGTGAAGATATCAAAGTCCAAATGTTTAGATTTAAAAAAATTTCTTTTTTGATGTGAACTAAAAGAAATTTTTGCCGAACAAGCAAAATAAACATTTCAGATAATTTTTTGAATTATTTTCCTGTTTCTTTTTTTTACAAAGCACAAATTTTAAATTTACATAAAATAATACTCGTCCACTAATCGAATTTCATTATAGTGGAATTACATAAAGCATTGTTTAATTACTATTTTCAGCTGATGTTGTTTTTTCAAAATAATTTTGATTAATTGTAGTTTATTCGAAAATTATGTTCCAAATACCACTAAATATGTATAATGAAACCTTGATAAATTGTAAAACGAGAAACGATTATAGATTAATTGATGTCGGTGGTTCATGCAACAAGACGATTAGTAAATTTAATTGTTAGTTATTTATTTATAAAGTTACAATTTTATCGGGTTTTGAGAACATCGTGGAAGCAAATATTGCAGATTTTTCAGACACTAACCACCCGAATTTGGAAATGTACTAACAAAGCATGAAAGATGTTCCGAAGCTGTGCAAAGTGTCTTAAGATAATACGGGAAAAGATTCCAAACATTTTCCCGTCATTGATTCGACTCTATTGTCACTTATCGACTTACATGGATTAATCGACTGTTCAAACAGCTAAAGCTATTGTTAAAGCAAAGTTATGCTGTGAAAAACCTTAATATTCTAATATAATCTAAATTTCAAAAAATCCTAAAATTAAATTATGCAAACATTTTCACTAAATTACAAATACAGTGATGATTTCGGGTTTAATATATAACAAAATTGATTTTGTCGGGTTCTATTGAAAGTAATACCTGCTTTGTTTAAAACCTTTTCGTTTTATTTTATATATTTTTAAATAGATAATGATGAGGAGAAATATGATCACTTTGTATTTTAGTAATTTTACGATATTATAATGTCGCACTTTCTCTCTACTTCGTTAAAAACATCATAATTTCAAATCATTTCAGAATTATTGTACATATTATATTATATTACCCACTGAATAAATTTCAATACCATAAAAATATTGTTAATGGTACTATGTAAATAATAGTCATTTAAATTTTATGGTTGCTTAGTTTGCAAATAGGTTACACCGTTTTTACATTAGGCATTTGTATTTTATAGATCTTCCTAATATTTTTAAGTGTTGCCAATTATTTAATTTTTTTTAATAAAAAAATAATTCATTTTTCAAAATATTTTATATACAAAAAATTATATTAATTTCAATTACTTAGGAAAAGTTAGGTGCAATATTATTCCTTATTATTGGAAAGAGTTTGCAATATATCGGAATTGTTAGTACTGTTCAATACCTAGAGCACTACGGATATATGTATATTATACGAACTTAAATTATTATTTTACAAACTTGATCGTATTACTAACTTTATTTTCCAAGTTTCGTCGTATATAATAATGCTATAGGTATCTGCATTCTACATACATAAAATACACTGGGTATACATACTAAAATAAACTACAATTATTGGAACTTTAAGTACAATTACTCAACAATCCCATGAGAGATCAAAATAACCAAATCTAATTTGTAATAATATTATATTGAAGGTTGTTTTTCAGGGCAACTCAAAAGACAGTACTACTCGGAAACATTCAAAAACTTTGAGCGATGCTTCTAATAATCAATATTTAGGAGTGAAATTTTCATGAACGGTCATGATTTTACAGATAGAAACTATTGCTGCTGCGAGAAAGAAATTTTAAAAAAAATCAAAATTTCAATCATTTTTGGAATTTTCAAAATTAATACGTTTTATTGAGCTGATTCTTCGAGAGGGTTTTTAAGACATGTTAAACTAACAAATTCTCGTACGAGATTTTAAAACAAAAAATTGTTGATTTTTTGCGCCACTCTAATTGATATTCACAATATATAATATATTGTTATATTATATAGATTAAATATTTAATAAATGAATTTATTCTAATCCAATGGACTAAATTAGTTGAAATACAAAATCTTTTAATCAAACGATGAAATAAATTTACATTAAATATGAATTTACAAAACTTTTAGTTTTTAATTCAGTTTTAAATGGTTGGATTAATAACAATTTTTAAAAGTGTGGGAGTTTAATATAACAGAAAATTTCAGAGAGTATTGTACTTTATTTTGGTAATTAGCCATTTGAAAATGTTCAGGTTTTAGTTAAGAATGTGAATTTTGGAGTATATTTTGTTTATAATAAATATATTAAATTATTAAATATTTAATCCAGAATTTTTATTAATATTTTAGTTAAAAAAAAAGTTTTTCGGTAAACGTCCGTGCCAGGGGCAGGAGGTCAAGTAACACTGCATGCCGATATATATAGGTATTCTTTACTGACTAAACGGAAGCATCCCATTGGTAGAATTTACCTGTCACGCCAACGACAAGCTTCTATTTTTACCCGGTTAGCTAGATCTATAATAAATGATAGTATTCTGACAGCTTAGATAGAATTTTTGAAAAGTTTTAAAATTAAATGTATTTTTATAGCTCTTTAAAGTCAATTTTACTATTTTTGATCGATCAATAATTTATACTGCTTGCGTGTGCTTGGCGTAACATCTATAAAGAAAACGGAATGCAAATTTAAGAAATAAAAGTACTGAAAAATGAAAAGGTATTATAAGCAATCAGAAAAAACTTTTCTAAGTTAATTAATAAATAAAAAATGAAAGAAGGAAAGCCCACAAAGTTAATATTTTCGTTTTTTAATATTCTGGAAAGCTTTCGTCTGGCTTCATTAATTTTTTTTGTATTATTATTTATAATTTTTCTTCTTCAATAAATATGATGTTATCACTTTTTATTTAATGTTTTTTGTTTCTTAATACATAAATTATTAAGCTGCGAAAATTGGTTTTCTTTATTATGCTATATTAATTTTTTTTTTCAGCTCAATTAATTAGTTGAACAGAAATCCGATTAAAATAAAACAGAAGTTTCCAACAGAACTTTTTTGTAGTTTACAAAAAATTAATTTTAAATATTATAGGAGAAAAAAATGTTAAAATAAGTACCATTTCAGTTAATACGTTTTATAAGTTCCGACTCCTTATTTCTCGTTACTGAACATATTTCAATATTCTACAACCAAGAATAAATAAATTTACTAAAATCAAAATAACAATTCAAATGCTGCTTAATTCCCACAGGTACACTTTAGAAACCGCGGATTTTCATGCCTATTACCTTACTTCCCCTACATTCTTTTAAACACTACATGACTTGTTACTTCAACGACGGAAATCAGTAAAAGCAAACGAAAATAAAGATGCAGAACTTTAATACACTGCTTGACAGTTGTTGAGATTTCTTCAAGCAGTTTTTCGCAAATTAAACTAATTAGTTTGGAAAAATTATAAAAATAAAAAATCTTTCAGAATTTGGCATTACGACGAAGATTCCAAATATTATAAAACAATAAATTATACTATGAAATTAACAAAACTCGACTTTGGCGCACAAGGTGGCCATTTAAGGAACTTTTGGTGAACATTTACGTTCTATCATTGGTCCCTTATTTATATTCGACCAATCAGAGTTCATTATTCTACCCTAACTCTTGGCTTGGCGGCGCTATGCTATGTTGCGTATGAAGCTAATATCAAAGTAGAAAAATGATAAAAAATTGCTCACAGATATTTTACGAAGACGTTACAGCTTAGATGCTTATTGAAACTTGTTACTGTCCGCAAATTAATTAAGATAAAACGTCTCGTTTGTTCGCCTGTAAGCTTTCAAGGTATACTGCTTGTAATATTAAAAAGTTTTAAAACTTCCCAACAATTTTTTTTTTTAATTAAAATTTTTTTAAGGTAAATTATGATTTTTGTGACGTTCTCAAGAAAATAAGAATTTCAATAACAAAAAAACTGTTTCTATCGTCAGCGTAGAATTTAAATCTGTTGTTATCAAACTTAGTGTCGTTTTCGACGCTCGAAAATGTTTTTTTTGAATTGTGATTTTAATTGAAAAATCGTGCTGTTTAATTAAAAGTGTAACATGAAACCAAACAAAATAGATTCTAATAGAAATAATTTTTATTTTGGTTTATATTTTATTCATTTACTTATTTATTTTTTTATTTATCTATTATTAGCATAGTATATCGAAATAAACGCAAAAATTATGTAAAATAACTTCACAAAATCATATAATATGTTCACTAAATATTAAATATTTGAATTATAAATAAATCGATTTTACACAACAATGTGTTCAATAAATACCAAGATTTGTGTAAAATATTATCAATATAATTATAATATTGCAAATATTATAATTTAATTTTGTAATGCAAAAAATGATGTATAATCAATTTTTAATTATTCGATTTCTTCTAGTAGAAATTATGTTTAGTCAAAAGCAAATATTAAACTAATATTCAAATTTAGACAACTACAAAATAAACTAGAAATTCAATATGATGTTTTCACAATTATTTTAATCAACATCAAAAAAGTACATGTTTAGCTTTTGCCAGGTCAGCAACTGGAAAAACAAAATATGTACATACAACGTTTCATTTAAATATAATAATTAAATATATCCACCTATCTGAAGATAAATGTTATTGTAAAATATTTTCAAATTTAGTAAATTATAACATTTATTAAATTTTATCGAAAAGAAAAATATCCAACAAATAAATTAATTTATACTTTTCCTTTCTTTTTACGGCAATTTTCTTTTTGGCAATTTGACAATAATTATCGAACTCGCAAACACCCAAGTCGATCCGATCGAGTCGAAAGCAGGTTGAAAATTTAAACTCGTGCATCAAATTAGACAACAAACGATTCTAGATGAAAAGAGCAATGGGTGAAGGACGAATGATTTTATTTCTGCAAAAGCGTTCTTTAGTGGGACAAAGAAACTGAAATGCTTTCATTAACACTCGACACTAATTAATGTCGATTACCAAATTTACCACCACCTCATGTGCCACCAACACATTTTAAACAAAATAATTTTACAAATATAAACAATTAACTTTTCGAAATTTAGACGCTTTGTCATTCACAGGTTTGGTTTCAAGGTAACACTTTTAATTAAACAAGATGATTCAAATTTTCCTTCTAGCCGGAAAATTTTAACGCTATTATTAAAATAAGAGTAGACTAAACTGACATTTTAGGATTCAAAAATATGCATTAACAGTTTTGTGTTATACTTGTTTTAATTATTTTACAACAATCCGCATAATAATTTTCTCAGCTTGACAAAAATTTAATTTGCAGTATATAACGGAACGAACTTGCAAAACGGTTTTGTAGGCTTAATTTTCTTTTAATCGTAATTTTTGGTAACGACAAATCTAAAACATTAGCGAAAATATAATTTCTGGTTTATAATTGAAAGTTACCCTTAAGCAATTATAAAACGATTAACGGTTACAGTGATAAAGTACAAAGTATAACCATGTATAACTAAGTTTGTTTTCGATGTTATTACAACATATTATGTACATATTGCTGAACAAAGTAAATGAAAGTGATATTCGGGCAATAGTTTCTATAATTATTTAATACTACATTCTGTCCAAATTTGAATCCGAACTTTCAGTTGATAGGATTGCTTTAAGTAAGTTTTCTATTGTACCCCATGAACAACTACTCCTATTAATTTAAAAATAAAATATTAATAAATGTTTTCCTCCGGCCAGCCTAATATTATGAGCTTTAAATAATTAAGGAGGCAGTTTTTCTGAAAAACAGTAAACTTTATTGGAAAATTTAAGAGCACAAACTAAATTTACTGGCTACACTTTTACTACAAGGAAGGAGATAAGGTTCGGGCTAACTTTAGTTTTCCAAGTTTTCAACGCGTTAAACCTCAAATAGCCCAACAGAAGTTGCGTTACTGTCGCATAACTTTTCTCTCATATTGTTTCTTAAGACGTCAACGTTAACAGCTTTATTAGTTGCTACTGTATACAAAGGTAAAAGTAACAAATAGTACTCGTAATTCTCATAATTTTGTTGTTAATATCAAAGGAAACTCGGACAAAAGCAGCATGGTGCATGTTCTTGTTATCTGCAGGTATTTTCAAATTAACGAATAATAAAATTAAAATATTTTGCACACAAAGGATAATTTATAAATGGCAATGCATATACAGAAAACATTCATACTAATTGTAATTATTCTAATAATTATTTTAATGAGCTTTTGTAATGTTTAATTAGTTTAAAATAAATATCAACCAGCTATTTTACTAACAATATAATATAATAATATAAATTTATAATCTTATAAATAATAATGAACAGATTTGTCGTTTATCTCGATATTTATACCATTAGGTGTATTTTACAATCAGAAAAGTTTCAGTTCCTGCTGAAAATTTACTTTCGGAATTTTCTGACATTTTTGCAAGGAATAATGGTAAATTGGGTTTTTGGGTCTTTAAAAAATATAAAATTAAAAATTTTAAATATTTATAATAATTATGAGATTGATTCCTTGTAAAATCAAAGTTTTAGTATGTAAAATTATGTGATTTTGTCAGAGATCTTCTCTACTGTTAAGCGAAATATTGATAATTAATAAATTGGATTTCTCCGTTATTAAAGCTGAAGTCAGTTATCCTTCTTTAAAATCTATTATTCATTAGAAAATATTTTCAATAAAAAATAAGAATAAAGAAATACTATTATCGAAGCCCGCAGCTTCTATCAATGCTGTATTGGGTAGTGATGCTCCTTTTCACATCTTCTTTAATATTTTCCTGTTCTATTATCTCGATTTTTCCCGAGTTAAGGTCGTTCCAAACACTATTTAATATTGGATTTTTTGCCACTATACTCTCCTTTCGAGATAGTTTCATTTGAACAACTACATTGGAATAATAAATTATGTGAAACCTGAAACATAAATTTCTCAAACTTTTATTTTAATTTTTCAATTATCGCAATTTATTGTTGATTAATCTTAATTTTTATTTTAATGCAATACCTGAAACTTACAATTTATTTCAGTATTTTTTATTGAAAAAATAAGTATTATATTTTAAAATAGTTTATGCTTAATATTGTTCAGTTTCAGGTTAAACCAAAAAATTTGGGTTAACCAATAATATAACGTAAAAAACAGCTTTTCAACGTATTTCATTGGTTAACCCAAATTTTTTGGTTTAACCTGCAACTGAAAAACTGGGTTTTGAACATTGTAACCGAGCTTTACACAACTAACCCTTAGTTTCTTTTAAAAGATTTATTTTTTGCATGGTTTTGTAAGCTTGGCGACATTTCCTGTTACATAAATATAAAATGGGTCACCTGAGCTCTTCTGACGTAATCTAATTTGAATGGTCTAGTTAATAACCATTAATTAAATTATGAATTGGTTATTTATATTTATAAGAAACTTACGCCGTTATGGTTCTTGAATAACTATCTCAATAGATTACTTCATCTAAAGCGGTGCTTGTAAAATTTCGCCTAAGTACTTACCACATTAATTGCCTGAACTACATGATAAACTGCTCATTGCTGAAAGCTTATTACTTTGTACGTGTAGTGTAACCTGTAGGTAAAGTTATTAAAACCAGAATGTTGTGTTATTTCAAGAACCACACGACGTAACCGTAACAATGCTATCATCACACGGCAATCTAGTACTAACAGGGTGAATGTGTTGCATTTACATGGTATATGCAGGGTAATGAAAATTGAGATTCAAAAATAATAAAATTTGTTAACCTTAATGCATAACATAACTGCTGTTGAATAATTAATTGTCAAAACAAATTAAACCGAAGTAGCACTAGGAGTTTGTCAGAGCCACGCTAACCTGCCTTTTAACTTGTTCAGAAAAATTTATCCTCACAATTTACTTAGTGGCTTTCGTCGGATCTGCATAAAGCCTTTTTAATTTACACTCAAAACTCTTTATCATCAGTAAATTTAGTATGTAAAAATAATCCTCAAAAACTATACAGCCAATGTAATTATGCAATACTTCAAAATAGACCTGATTAATTTATTATTATGTGTTAGATCATGACGTTTTTTTGCGCAAAATGGAAATAACTTTTACTTTGAACATAATACAAGCATTTTAAAACATCTGAATGTTCATTTTGCTGTTGACAGATGCTTTTATTGATCTTATATATGGTTGATTTTTTCTTGTATAGAACCAGCTATATATGATGTCGGACTACTCGTATTCAATTAAATTTTATCGGTGCTCTGACAGTCGGTTTTCTATTAATATTCCGAATTGACAAAAGAAACAAAAGCTTAAATATTTTCAAAATTTAATTTATTTCAAAATCGCTTAAAATAATTAAAATGGATAAAACGCAAATATCGGTAAAAATTGGGACACACCGCTCGAGGGTTTTTAATTTACTTTTATGGTGGCGTATAGCTTAGTGCTCCACATGGGATTTTAATTTGATCTATGTATTATTTGAATGTAAAACTATTTGTTTTAACTAACTGCGCATTAAAAGAGTAAATTATATATAAACTTCTAAATGGTAAAATATAGGATAAGTGCGGAAGAATAATTGGAAATGACGCCATTATTCCATTAAGCTGAACGCTAAATAAGAGCTGGTAAATTTTTTTCTAATTTATCTTTATTTTACTACCCTACATTTTTGTTTACAATACCGTCAAGTTTATATTGGAGAGCAATTTTTAATAAAATATAAAATCGTTCACATTATTTAATAAAAGTTGCAAATATAGAGAATATCAATTTTAAAATATGCGTACGTGAATTTGACTACATATTTCATATTCATAAATCATTTTTAAACAAATTCATAACAACAACAGCACAGTGATAGGCTGGTTAATTTTAATAATACTATACATTGTAATTATGAATTAATTCATTGTATTTATGAATGCTTTCATTAAATGAAATGCATGCAAAAATACAAAATTAACCACAATTTCCAATTTTTACTGTAATGTTATACTGCAGAACATAGTCAAGCATTAATTTAAATCGAATTATTGTGTTCTCGAGTTGCCCCTGCAGAAGTGTCCAGGCGGGTTAATTAAGGCTAAACTATCAAGATAAAAACTTATTAGATTAACGCATGATAAAGAAATCCTTTGCGAAAGAGCTAAATTTTAACTAAATTAAATTTTGATTGATTAATTGCGAAAAAACAAACACTATCATAATTTTTAATAAAAAGCGGTAACAAACGTTTGTTCTGAAAACAGTTAACAAAAGCAACTGAAGGGTTAATTTGATGATTTATTAAAACGAAAAAAAAAGTAATTATACAAAATATTTAGCTCTTGCAAGATTTCAGTGCCTATTTATCAGTCCTCATTTTGATATATTTTAATTTCAAATAGTTTTTTTCAAATTGTGCTCATTATTTATTTAGCTTTTTGTTTGAGTTAGAAAAAGTAACAGATCAAGATTTGATTTTATTTTGTAAAGATTTGATGAAAGCAATAAATTGTTTTCACGAAATCGTGAATCTTTAAGTTTAATTAGTGAATGATAAAAAGTTATTAAGTTTCTGAATTTGTAAAAGTTTACAAGCACCAATCAAATTAAAGAATTAAGGAGTTTAGATACTTTAAAGTTATTGGTATTATGGTCCTTGCAAGCTCTTACGATACAACTCTGATCCATTGATCTAAAATGTTTTTTTACGAAGTTAATTCTTTTACCAAGAAATCTTAATAAAATTTTGAAATTTTAAAAAACTTTATAAAATTATTGAAAGTAAGATTTCGTTAATTTTAGCCGAATTTAATTTAAAACCAATGATTCCGTATTCCTAGAACCATAATTTTTCGAGATCTTGATTTCAGCTGTTAAAAAATTTCGTCTTTGTAGATCGGTAATTTTCGAATTGGTGCCGCTTCAGGGATGTATAAAATATTAAAACAGCCAATCGAATAAACACATTCAGTTTTAGCCTTTTTTTATGTGTATTTTCCACTGATCTTCAAAATTTAATGTTTTTATTTGAAATTTACGCCCTTTACTACCAGAATGTTTTTAAAAAAAATTTATGGAGTTGCAGAGTTGATGTACCTCACATTTGGTACAGCATAGGTAGAAGGACAAATTGGAAATTGCTAAGAGTATTTAAAATAAACCAAAATTTAAAATTGGTTTAAAAATTATTGAGCTAGTTTCCATCACATTTTACCAGGACTTCCTGAGTTATATTTTTAATAGTACGGCAAACAGTTGTTATACGATGGAATAGCAGAATTTAATATGTAGAAGCATGCAATAGAGGATTAGGTTTGAGACTGCGGAAAACCATCTAATTTTGTTAACATTACAATTATCTAAACGTAACATTTAGGAATTTGCTTAAGATTTTATGCAAAATTTAATGCAACGAAATAGAATAATACAATTATTTAACTACTCAAGTAAATATTGATTTTTGTGTACAAAACAGAGATTGCTGCAGTAAAACTAAACGTTGGTAATAATTTCGAACAAAAGTATTCATAATATTGCTCATTCGAATCCTTAACGAAATGTTTGAATTCTAGTTGTTCTGAAGTATACATTTTCTATTATCTACAAATTCAATGCAATTTACGGATACTATTCATTTCAAAATCGGAATAAAGTTCAATTTAATAGAAACTATTATTGTGATTTAATTTTAATATTTTTATTAATAATAATAATCTAACAAAATATTTTTTTATTAAATTTAAAAGTTTGCCATTGCCACTTCTCGCATTGTCTTAATATCGAAATTTATGTTTTACTGAACTTTCTTTCGCCTTTGTTCGTTTAAGTTAGAGTTTATTCTAAAATTATTTTGTTTTGCATTTAACAAAGATAAATTTGTTTTTAAATAAAAATATCGAAAACTCAAGTTAAACAACAAATATTTTACTACATAAGCGAATTACATTAAGCAATTACACGCATACGATAATTAGATTTTGTTTGTTCGCTTAATATTGGCAAATTTATGAAAATTGGGCGTATCTATTAAGGAAGATATTTGAAAATGTTTGGCATTACCCTATTAAATTAGAAAAGGGTTTAACAGACACTCACTCAAGTATCCTGCCAAACTTCCTCTAGTAAATTACTATGTATTATAGATCTGGGAATAAACTAATTATTATTTAAGCATTTACCATTTTATTATTTTTATTTAATAGGTTAAGTCCTTAAGTAAGATAATTTTGTTGCTCCATATTTGTTAGCTAACATTAGCAAGCTGAATTAACCACAAAGTTTATTTAAGCGAAAAGCAACTATTGATTTTGACTAAGCCAAATTTCTCTACCCATCATCACAATGGCATGTCTGAAATATTCAAGTGATTTAATTTAAATGAATTGCGAAGTGAATAGATTGTAATTTTTAAATAAACAAAACCACCAGAAAAGTTTTTTAAGAAACTGTTAAGATGACAAAAAGTTAATGTTCAAGCTTATAATATGCTTTATTCGGAGCAAGAGAACTTTCTGTGGCTTGTCTGCATTTATCGAATTCGTCAACCCTACAGTGACTCGCCACTAAAAGTTCTAATTTAACTTTAACATTGAGGATAATTAAAAATTATATAGAATGAACTGCAACCAACTTGGAACATCCCTTGAGTCCATGTGATTTATTTAATCAGTATTTAGAACAAAACTTTTAAATGTGAAAATTAATTTAATTGGCTTTGCACTGTTTAAATACGGTCCCTTTAAATCATAAATTTAAAGTTTGGCTCTCGAGAACTTCGTTTTAAGTACCACAGCTAGCTAACGCGTAAAGTCCATCTAAGGTTTGAATTCCACATTCATGGGATTGGCATTTCAGACAATTTTGGAGTTTTCCCAACCCGGTGTCTTAATCTCAACTAAGAGTGTCTCTGGATGATTGTAGTAACTTTCTTCTCGGTGGAAAATCTCTTACAATAATAAAACATTTCCAAATGATATGGCAGCAAAAACCACAAAAATAAGTTTGATAAATTACTTACAATACCGCAAGTTCTAAGTTTTTAAAACATCTGTTAAGCAAAAAGAATTGATTATTATTTTCAAATCTAATATATATTATAATTTTATATATCACCTTCGGGAATTATAAGTATGATTAAAGTTTTTATTTAAATATCTTCGTACAGTAGAAATATTCAAACTTTTTTTCCTGAAAGTGGAAAATATTTAAATCATTTCCTAAATGAAAGCGTTATTCAAAGTAAAAGTATAGGGACGTTCAGTAATGAACAAAATTTTATCTCATTACCACAGCGACAACTTAAGTTATAATGAATTCTAAACAAGAATCTCACAGGTTTAATTGCCGTAATAATTCTACTCGGTAATACCGAACAGTTATTAAAAAATTTTGGTCTCATCAATCAGAACTCGGAAGAAGCTGCAATCTGTAACGAATGGGAACTCTAACCAGATTACAGATTAGAATTAAACTCAATTGTATTTAATCTATTTCTATTCAGAATTACTGTTAATCATGTCGTAGACTATAAATTAATTTTAAAAAAAGTGACTTTGGAAAATGCAATACGGTGTACATACGAGTAATACCACGTAGTATTTTGCGGTTAGGTTGAGTAGCTGGATATTTATGATAAAAGTCGGTTTAGGTTTAGTAAATTGCTTCTATAATAACTTTACAATAATTAAATTATTTAATTAAGACGAAGAGCAGCGTAGTAGCCTCTCGGTTAGCTTGTTCCATCTGCCTACCAGGATTTTGGTATTTTAGCATTAAATGATTTTGATGGAACTTGGCATTACAATAAATAAATTTTTTTTAAATTTAAATTCACCAAATTGCCATAAAATTGCATTTTGATTTGCCATAGTTATACTAGGAATAACGTTATACCAGGTTTATCGGACTATTGTAAAATTTGCTCTAAGTAAAAAATACTTTGCTTTTTATTATACATATTTTTAAAATTCATTTTTGCTTATGAAATATTCAACATAATATTATTATAGTATGTCGTAGCCGAATTTTCCATAATTCACGGTTTTATAATAAATTCTGTTTATTTGGCAATTTTTAACTTGGAATTTACATGAATATTGTTAAGTCACGAAAATCAAGCACATTGTATAAATTTTATGGATATTTTATGTATAAACATAGATAAATTATATTAGTTTTGTTGCACTTGGAAAAGTTTAAAATTGTAATAAAGATACGTACAAGAGAATATTTAATGCGTTCAGTGTATATTGTATCATTCTACCGTTGTAAAATGAGCTAATAAATAAAGGCTACGGAAAGCAGTTTTCCACCAGCAACATTTAAAATCCTTAAAACTTCAATAAATTTTAAAAAAGTATAACTTTTTTAAACATTGAATAATACAATTTTACAATTTTATACTTGAACGATCAAAGTGAAATAATACAAACGACCCAAGAACATTAATTGTGTACAATTACCGAGAATAACGTTTTTCTTCTCAAAAGTTAATTTCTAGGTTTACTTATCAATTATTGACTTCTAATTGAATATTTTTATTCGGAGATCACAATAATTAGCCTGACAAAAATCGTTTACGGTGTAAAAAATAATACAGTTACAAGTGATCATGCGCCTTTGGTGTGGTTTAATGACGTGAAAGATCCAAGGACACGCTTAGGTAGATGGGTGTTACGATTGCAATTCTGAAAGGGGGGAGAAAATTTAACATTAGATTTTTTAAATTACTACGAAAATTGTTTTCCTGTGTACAAAGAGATAACTTAGAAGTCAAGAATTATTACATAACTGGAGGTTACGGGTTGCGTGTTGAGAGTTAACACCACAACAAAATACAATATAATATTCGAGACACCATAAAGCAATAATTAAAAATCCTATAACTTGCCCTTCACAATGTTAGCCTACATATGCAAGGGTTTTAGCATTTTCCACGTGGTTAGTTTACCCTTGCCCGCTTTTAATTATCGCAGTTCGCAATGAAACATTTTGTAGCTTTTTGTATGTATTGTACAGTTTCACTAAGTAAGAGCATTTTTATTAAATTTTGTAGATACATTTCAGCGGTAATTTATATAGAGACAAATTACATCCAATAGCTTTTTTCAGACACTTTAAAGTAAAGTAAGTACTCGTAAGTGCTTTCAAATAACAAACCTAGTAATTTTATAAAAACAATTTTCTGTGCTCTATGCTGGGCAATATAAAGTTTACTCTATACTAAGTTAATATTGAAAATACAGTAATAATAAATTAAATTTGAATTTTATTCAATCAATCCAAACATTTAAAAAAAGAGCGCTCTGAAATTACTTGTAAAGGGAACCTCAAGTGATTTATTTATCGAATTTATAGGTCACGTCTGTAAGGCTATAAGTTTTACTCTAAGTTCTAAATTTTAGAATTTGAAATCGAACAAATTTCAGTTAATCTATAACAAGTAAAACGATGACCCGGGAACTTACGGAATAACTGTAATTATATAATGTCTTATTAACTCCCGCCTAACTAAGTTTATAAAGGGTGAACGATATTTTCTGCTCAAATAAATTTTTACGATGCTGTCAATCTCACAACGTATAACATGACATGTAAACGTATAAACACGTCAAATATTTTGATAAAGGTAGGTTTTAGCAATGAAATTTTTTTAAATAAAAATTTAATTTTGTTTTTTATATAATTAATGAATTTTTACCAATTAGGCACTTTATCATATTACACTTATATTGGTAACAAATTAATGAAACAAAATATTTTTTTAATTAAAGCTTCATTATACCGGGGTGCACGCCAGCCAAACCTGGCGAGGAATATCCAAAGAGATTTTTTCCGCATCTGCAAAAATTTCGATAATTTTTTTTGGCCTAGATTTAGAATAGTAATCAGATCGATGTAACTTTGTGATTCTATTGGAAAAATTTTAATCAAAAATATTATTTTTGAGTTGTGTAGCAATAAAGTTTTAAATTTAAAACAATACTGTTTAAATATTTGCATTTTTTGCCAATTTCCATTTTATAATAACTTGAATAATAATTGAAATAAGCGAACAAAAACTTTGCATATTACATCCGTACCCTACTAAATAAAAAAAAAGTTGACTGCTGACATAAAAGTTCAATTTGTCTTAACTTCAATAGGAACCCGCTGTACCCATTTTATTTAAAAATAAATTTTTTTATTTTAGTGTTAGATTGATATAATTTTTATTCCTGTCGATTACAAAGGAAAGCAGCAATCTGAAAAATTGGAAAGGTTGGCCAAAAATTAATATTTTAAGTTTTTTGTACTTTTTAATTTAAAACAATTTTGAAACAATTTAAATTCAAAATGTATTCTCGAGAAAAAGTACATTATAAAAGTAATTTAATCTGACGTTAATACTGATGGGAAGAATATTTTCTAAGGCTTATTAACAAATTAATTAACTACAGGTGCACAAAAAACAAGTTTATTATTTGAATTTCTGCTAATAACAGCAATATTGGGTACTGGAAAATAGAGGCAAAAAATATATATTAAAAACGTAATATTTTGGCACAAGTGGATAGTACAGGTAGGTACTTTCATAAATAAATAAACTCAACTTGGAATAGAATATCCAACCGTAAATATGAAGTTTTTAATTATCACCAAAATTAAGCTTAATTTATTTACGCACTTGATTATGCAAACATCATTTTCCTTTTTTCAACTTCGAGATTCAATGATGATTAAAGAATTTTTTATTTAATGTTTAGTACAAAGCTTTGAAGAACCTTTTTCGAGGTCTGTCAATTTAAAATTTTTCCAATATTCCTAATAAATTATTTAGGTTTTCGTACTTGCATAATAGCAGGATTTGCTTTTTTCAAACAGCCAGCGCAGCGTCGTCATTAAGTACAGCATTTAGTAGGTTACATCGTCCTGTAAAAAAGCACAATGGGGTTTGGAAAATAAACTGTAGATTCTTTTTAGAAATTGCGTAGTTAATACTGTAAAAATTCACCATGTTAAAAAATACTAGTAAATAATAAAATAATTTACTATTGCCTTTTTATGGGCGCCACCTCCAATGAAGGAAGAATCAAATTCAATACACTATAATCCGTGTATTGAATGCGGGACTGACTTTGCAGAAACCGCATCTCATTGATTATTTTGAGCGACTCGTAAGTTAGCTTGTGAACCGAACTCGAAAGTCGATTAAAACCAATCTGAGACTAAACTTTCTGATTACCAAGTTAGCGTCCTATAACTTGGTCATTGAAATTAATTTATTGATTCTGTAAAGCCAAATACATACACAGATAATAAGGTAAAGCAACATTTTCTTTAGTGATTTGGGAAATGTCTGGAACAGAAATCGTTTTATTTTATTCGACAACATATACGAAACTAGGTTATAAGCTACTATTCATAGTTATATGTAATATAAACGGTATAGCTTGTAGCTTAAGCAAAATTATTATTACTTTGTAGCTTAGTGCCTGTAAGTATTCTAAATTATTAGCTTGTGAAAACAGACAGTAATACATATTTCTAATCATTAATAAATGAATCTTTCAAAGTATTTCGTACCGACGTTAAATTAAAGCAAACACAAAAACTGGAGAGTAGACGGTATTTTCCAACAAACTAATAAAAGGAAAAATAGTATATCTCTTCAACTCAAAGTTGCAACAACAAAGTATGCAACTCTACAAATTAACAAACCAAACTACACAGTTAGCTATCGACCAATGGCCATAAAGACGCAATATAGCCAATGGCTTTTAAACCAGAATTTTTTCTTATGCCTTTTTGTTCTTTTTACTGTAAAACTTTTTACATTTTTTATAAAGAATTTTTACTGAAATTACTTTTTTACTTTATCATTTTTTAAAATGGTTTCAAACTTTTCCGAGTTTTATTTTTCAATACAATAAAAAATTTATTATTTTTAAAGGCAGTAAAATGAGAGTCCTGCTTATCAGACATTAAAAAATCTTGCGGGGTTATTCGGGATAATATCCAAAAGTTCTTGACAAAACGTTAACCTCTATTATCTTTATTGCAATCACGCCAGTTCTTGTAACTTTTGTAATTTACATGCATGGAATTTTATCTTCTTGTGATTAATTTGGTGAAGGTTTCTTTTTGATATTCCAAGAGCAAGCACGTGTCGGTTTATAAATCTTCGAAGAGTTGGAATGAAGCTGTTTAACATTTGCAGAAATTAGAACTTATTTTTAAGTCGCAGAGAGCGGAATCTAAATGCTAATGTAAATAACGAGCTGCCGGTTGCAATTTTTATTCAATTCGCTTTTTTGGCTTACATAATCTTATGTGTGGCGAGATTTGCAGGTTTGTTAAACGACGAATACTTAAAATCGGCTTAACCTTTTTGACGATGAATTTGTAAAGTTTCTAAAGGTGCATTTAAGACTTGGCGAGAAAAAAACACACTCAACATTTCCAGAATTATTATATTTATTGTAAATTAGTTGTCAAAATGTTATAAATTATTCCAATTACAAGTTTTAATTTAACTCAGCAAGTGAAAAGTTTTGAAAAGTTTAGAATAATAAATTGGTTTATTAGAACCCGCACATTTATGTTCTTTGGCTTAATTCTTTCGGCTGGCTTGAGCTACACTTGACAAATGTATGTTTATTTGTTAAGGGATAACACCTACTTACAAGCCTGAATTACAAATAAATTTGTATACCAACTACATACCTTAGGCAATACTATGTTAGAAGTTGTGCAAACAACTCAAGAAATGTCTTAACTAATTCATTTTCGTTAACTCACAGTTCTATCCTTTCATACTTCCTTTGCTCACTTCTTCTTTATTTTCTTCTTCGTTCTACAACATCCATAAATACTAAAACAAAACACTTCTTTCAAATTGACCAAGTTACAAAGGATTAATTACTTGAATAATCACCAGTTCAAGTTAAAACATCAAACATCTAAAATCAACGTAAACACAAGAAAGTTCCTTAAAATTTTCATACCGCAAATCTCCACAACTTTCATTTCTGATAGGATCGGGAGGTCTGAGAGGTAAAAAATTAATCACCAATAAAAAGGTGACGTTAATTTCACGGCATTTTAACGTTAAATTAACGTTTAAACTGTAGCTTTACCGAATGATGAGTTTTGAAGTTACTGATGCTGATTGCATCCTTGGAACCTTCCCTTACGAGAAAAAAGCCTATTTTCAAAAACTCACTTTATCCAGCATAAGATGGAGAGCTGAAAAAAAAAGAACGGAAACGATGTATTCCAGAGAATACGGAACCGAATTAAAAACCAATTGCTGGGATTATTCAAAATTTATTTTAATATTAAAAAGTGGAAGCTTGCTTAGGAAAATCCATGCATTTATAGCTGGTATATTATACTTTGCACCTGTTGTTCCGTAAAATAAATACCGGCAATTTATATTAATTATTTTGTATTATTCAATATGCATGGTTAGATCGCACAACAAATGTTACTTTTCACGATACGAACCAAAGATACAGTCAGAAAGTTGTGCTAATGACAAATTAATGTTTAATCTGTCTGGAAAATTAGTTTTCATTATTGTCGGGCTGCATTTTGTAAATTAGTCGAAATAAGCAGTATGAATTTTCGGAAAATTTAAATATATTTTGCAGAGGAATTACAATACTATATTTAATATTATACAGAGTGGTGATGTTGTGAAATAACAAAAGAAACTTATGCGGTTTCAATAACTTATTAACGGATAAAACTACTCTATTGCATGACTTAAGAATTAACTTCAATATTTATGTTATATTGACACACTTTTGTGCTAAAATATATGCTACTTGAATAATATCTTTTTACGTTGTTGTCCCAGTTTCTCTAGTAAGCTTATTGATCAGGAGGAGTCCAAAATTGACTTACCTCTACTTGATATTTTCCCATTGTTTGTTTAAATTTACTAAAATTGCGTCACAACTTGATGCAATATTTATAAAACCTTTTTACGTTTTATGACTTTACCTAAAGGTAAACAAAAATTGTTGCTATTTTGAAAACGGGCACCAGAGCTGCACGAGGTTTTACTGTGACGAATTAACAAGTTGAAATCGATACAAAAATCTACGATAATAAAAATATAACAATGATTTAAAAGTCCTTTCCAAAACATATTGAACTTGGAGGGAGTTTTTAAGTGAGTTTTCCTGTAACTTCAAATAAGACAGAAAGCGAACAAGGTTTAAATTTGTTCAAAAAATTGGTTTTCTTTTTAATTGGTAATTTCGTTTGAAGACGTGTTCCGACTGTGCTAATTTCAACTGCAGTACAAATGCACAACTTGTCTGCTGCAACTTGAGAAACTTGAAGAGTTTTCCAGAAAATATATTTCGTAATGACAGGTACAACACAGGTCGCATAAAAGTTTTGCCACGTTAGGTTTCTACGCCTGAATTGAATAAATATTATTTTTTTATAATATAAGGCAATTTCGCTGAAAGTTGCTGGTAACCTGATACTTAACTGTAATGAATATACTAAGTACTAACGGTAGTACTCTGTAATAATTCCAAAGTTTTGACATTACAGAAGTACCAACTACGTAATTATGCACTTACTTAATTTAAATTAATATTCAATAACGTAATAAATTACTTTATATTTGGCACATTAACGCCTATAAACTACTTCAATTTCAGGTATAGTTTAATAATTATATCTTAATAAGTTTCCTACTAAATTTCCAGCATAATTTAGAGTTGCCTTAAGTTTGTCTCGAAGTTTTTTGAAGTTTATCCTAAAATCTACCTTAATAGGTGCAAAATGTTAAAATAATATGGTAATATTTATGAACTAACCAATACTTTCAAGGATCTTCCCTGAAGTAAATGTTTCGATTTTATTAGATCTCGTCCATTGACGAGATGAAATGCAGAACTCAAATGAATTTTCTATTGTTAAATTTGAGACATTGAAATTTTGATTCAATTTTTTTTATTATGATGACAGGTTTGAGAGCGAAATTCGATTTAAACGCCGTTATCTAGAACCGAAAGGGTAAACAATATTTTATAACAGTAAATATTTGCATGCTCAAAATAAATACATAAGTACAAATACGTATTATTGACTCAAAAAATTTAAAAAAAATGTTTGTAGAAAATCGATCGTATTCTGGATAATGTCTGGAATACAGTAAGTAATAATAAAAGAAGGTGATAAGATTCCCTGAGGGAGTAACATCTGACAATATCGTGAGAGTATCACCTGCTGTATATTATCAATACAAAATAAAATTGTATTACTTTTCGATTTTCTGGTACAATGTAATTTTTTTAAAGGAAATTATGCCCAAATCAATTTAAAATTATTTAAACCTTAATTTTCAAGATTAAACTTACAAATTTGAAAAGCTCCATTCTATTGAATTTCTTACCCATTCTTGTTAAATGTGTCTTCGCATCTTTTTTTAAGATAAAAAAAAGCTCTTTCAGATCATTAAATAACATTTGCAGCTTAATTTCTTAATAAAAAAATAATATTTTTATTGTAAGATTTAATTACAATAGTGCGGTAAACAAAGTCAGTAGATAAAGTGCCATTTTCCACACGATGTAATATATTATAATATTGTCGTGATATTTTTTATTTTTTGCATTTTGTAATTCCGGCGAGTCCGCCAAAGTAGCGGAGAAGCCACAAGTTTAACTTTACGAGTCTCTTACTTATTGAATAAAATTTTGTATAATTTATGTAATTCAAGTATATTTATGAAAAGGAAGTTTTTAATTTAAAAATTAAAAGGAAATTTAATAATTTTCAGAAAATTAAAATTGAAGCTACGGAAGTCAATTTGAAAATAAAGAAAGTTTAGAGCAGAATTTATAATAATTAAAATTTAATTGAATTATGGTAAATATTTACAAAATATTCATTCAAAAAGTTGTTGATGGTTATCTGTTTGATTTAAAGTTCTCAATTTTTCAAAAATTGTCTTTACATTAAAAAGTAAATTTAGACTGGCAAAATTAAAAAGATTTGTATTTTCTTGAAAAATTCGATTAGTTGAAAAATGAAACTGGAAAACTACATATCAATATATATTTCCTGCCTCTACTAAAATAGTGAAAGGCATTGTTACCGGCGCTACTTTTCATTCACGTTAAAAATGTAATTATTATTGAATAACAGATTTATTTTCTAAAGAAGTGTTAATGCGCTTGGACAAGCATAATAATATTATTTATTCTGATTTTCAAACCCCTTTAATAGGCTTATTTAAAAAAATTTAGCCAAAGAGCTATAATGTATCGGGTAATCAATGGTAATTTGATTATATTTTATGCTTTTCTTTACCATAACTTCCGTTAAAATATTTTCTTGTAGTTTTTCAAATAATCGAAATCTAATAAATATTTCAGAAAACTATTATTTTCTTTCGATATTATTTTACAGTTTATTATTGCAAATACAAAAGAAAGTTATAAAATTATTTTAAATTCATTGGTCGACACAGAACGCTTTCTAAGTGTTGATTGGCTGTATTTATAGTAAAATATATATTAGCTAAGAGACAGTAGATATTGAGTAGTGGATTATCTAAATTATGCGGTCTAAAGGCCGCACTAATTGTTTTAGTCTACCAAAATTAATTCACCGATCGAAAGTGCGTTACGAAAGGAATGGTGGACGTGCGGAGTTGACTTATCCGTTAAGTGCTATTCTGATCCAATTAACGCTAGGTAAATTATGCTTCAATTAATAAAAAAATTACATTTCTTCTTTAAAACCTCGTTTCCGTCGATGTATTTGATAGACATTAATTTATAAAATATATAAAAATTTAATTAACCTGAAATACGTCTATGAAAACGAGGTTTTTAAAGAGGGAGACAATTTCTTTTTATTAATTTACGTATTGTTAATTTGATGAGAACGGAGCTTTTTCGTTTTTATTCAATTAACTTAACGTAAATTAATAAAAATATGAGCAAAATAAAATCAATAACTTTTCATTTTTTAATTACAATATTGCAAAGGGGTGGGACTTAAAGCCTTAAATTTATGATTTACAATAAATTGATTTCGCGGAAATCCAAGGGTAGAGATGAGACCAAATACACCTAGTTTTTTCAACCGGGCCTCCTTCATAGGATCTTGGTATCACCTTTTAAGTATGAAATCCCTAAATACTACTACTCAGCCAATAATATTATGAATACATTAAATTTCTTGTCAGGATCATCGGCAACATATCGCTGGATTCATTTGCTTTAAAATTATTTGTCTCTAGGAATAATTTATGTTGCTCTTCCCATAGCCTACTTATCGATCTTGGACTGCAAATCTGGTTCAAAAAGTGAAATGGGGCCACAAAAAACACAAAGTAAAAAATCAACACTCACTTTCAGAATACTGATATAAGAATGTAGATAGAGACTTTCGCATTTTAAGCTCGAAAATATTCTTAAATTGGCAACTAATTCGTATGAAAAACATAATTTTCACTACTTGTAATAAAATATTCTCGCTTTGAAATATTTAGGTAGTTTTTTGTTGCTTACCCTAATTTTCAATTTGATATCTCTTTGAAATTTCGAAAGCATCTTTGTGTAGATTCCAACCTACATACTTAAGCAGACATCATTAGACACATCTACGAATTGGTTTATACCTATTTTTAGCTTTTGATATTTAATTGCACAAGACATCTAACGTTAAATTAATTTTAGTATATGAAAAATAAGTTGTTTCCAATTAAAAAGAAAAACAATTCAATTTTAAGCAATCAGTTTGTATCTTCTTAAATAATCAAGATGTGTAATTTTTCATTATAATATAATATTTTTATTCTGCTGAAGAAGTGTGCAATTTTCAATATTACTATCAATTTCAAGTTCTACTTGGGAATAATATAGTGAATATATATTTTATTTCAACAATTTTATCTTCTTAGTTTTAAAATTTATTTTTCCGCGTTCGTGACTCTTACCCATAATTTCTTCACAAGTTTAAATTGCATGAGCGTGAGCGTGCAATGAAGAAATTTCTAAAATGCATTGCACCGAGCATCTGTAATAACAAATCCCTTTACTAATGCAGATATCTTTATTCATAGTGTATGTCGCAGTAATAAGTAAAACATGAACGTTTATACCCTGGAAAGGTATTAAGCAACAATTGAAATTTAATATTTATATTAATTTAGAATGCTTTGTTTAACTTAACAGCACGGAGCTTAACTTTAGTATCTCTCGCCAAGTTGTATGAATTTTATTTTCTTCACAAGATGTTTACCACAATTCTTAAGATAAATAGTAGATACTACTTACGAAATTTGATAAAATAAATTTAAAGTTAATTAATTTACTTAGAAAATTTAACCACATTTTTATTATCCTTTGATTCCATAGTGTGTAAAGACAACTTGTTACTAATGGCAAACAACCCTTAACCGAACGCTTCTACTCCTTTTCTCAAAGGACGTAAAAACGCTTTTGTGCTCTCCACGGCTTGAAGCAACCAACCTTGATTGTAAAATCTTTTTCATTAGCTATAGAGCAACAAATTTATACAAAGATTTGTACAGTTCAAAATAAATTTTTATTTTAATCAATATTATTTGTCGGTTTTACAAAATTTATCCCGCTCTACTAGATAAAGTAATTCAATTATTTATCCAACAAAAACTATTATCTGGGGAGAACTTTTTATTACTTATTTGAAAGATGTCTTAATGCAAACCGCGTTAGAATAGTTTTTTAGGGTGGAGGATTTACTCAAGTACGGCCTTTTTCAACACAATGCGTGTTAAATTAACTGCTAAATAGAAAAACCTTTCTTTTCTGAAATAAAGAAAGAAGTCGCTTGGAAAATCCATACAATTGTTGTAATACGCGTACATTACTTCGTGTTACATTCGTAACTTAATAAAAATATTTATTTTATTAAGCGAGTTATCCTTTGGGGAATGTTGAAATATTTAACGACATTTTCTAATGTAACTTACTGTCAGGATTATACTACCCGAATAGGAGTCAATAATTAATAAGAATTTATGTGTTCTTAAATGTTGTAATTTTCTTTTGCTTCCTGGTGGTAGCTATTAAAAATGGTGAAAAATTGATCGTTTTTATCGTTTTAAATATAAATATGTAACGAACAAAGGAAGGAATAGAATATGTGTTTTACGGTGGAATCGAAACCTGGAAGCAAAAAAAATTTAAATTGGCTAACAAAAACACAAGTAAACACACTGAAATTCAAGAAAATAATGTTGTTCGGAAGAAATAAGCGGGGAGAGAAAAACCAATATTGGGAAACATCTGGCGAAGAGATAAACAACTGTGGCGCAAATACAGGAGCTAACAGAGCATGGAAAATTATTAAAGGTATTCCAAATGATGATAAAGGCGCCGCAGGAACCAGCTTCATTGGTTATGCTAAAATAAACAAAAATCTGTAAAGGTAATGAAACATACAGTGCGTTTTTTGGAAAGCAAACGCTTACCAGAATTAATGGAAGTCCTAAAGTAGAAAACCATCGAGACCTGGAAATAGAAACATCCAAGTTCAAATATTTTAATAGTAATGTTAAATCTTCCAAACTGTGAAACATGGTCATCAAAGAGTTACGGGAAGACCAGAAGATAGCCACCATTAGCCATCAGTCGGTTTGTTTTCAGATCTAGTCGGATGAAATCTGAACGAATTTAATACGGTTCGGACATGTACAGCCTTGGGCTAAACATGATGTAACTAATGTATTTATGTAGTAACGTAATGTATCCTTGTTCCTGCAAGAAATGCTTGTCAAAATTGCGAATATCCTAATTATTTAAAGTCTGAACATTGATTATATTTCCCTGCAGATGCGTTTGACTAAGAGATGAATTCCCAAAATTTATTTAAATTGAAATACTTGGCAAGTTTTTTCAGTAGAAGGTACTAAAAAACTTATTTAACAATTTTCATAATTTTTACATAAATATTTTTAATTTTAATAAAAAATAATTTCTTTTTAACGCAGATATACATATTTAAAATTAAACATTAAAAACGGTTAAATTCTCTTAAACAAAGTAGCTTCTCGTTAATAAACCCCAAGTGTATAGCATATGAAAGCTCTTTGAAATAAAGTAAATTTTTTTTTTTTGAAAATTAAGTTGATGTCTATTTACTTTAAAATATAAAAAATTTACTTGATTAAACATCTGCATTACAACAAAGAAGTTTAGTTTTCATAGAAAATTAGCTTGAAGTTATATGAGCGTGATTGAGTAAGTAGAAACAATATTATTAAGAAGACAACTCTTGCAATATCACGGTTAATTCCATTTTTGAACTCAGAAAACACATAAAAACATTTTTAGAGTCTCAGCTACGGGTAATGGCTTTTCTTTCCGGTCGATGCAATCTTTTAGTCTATCTTATGTAATAATAAGTAATAACACATAGCATTTTCTAAATCTCAATAAAACCATATACAGACTTAGGCTCTACTTTGAAACAAATTTCATACTCGATCTAAGTCTTTCTCTACTGCAGATAATAATAAGATCCAATTTCAGAATAGAAAATAATACACCGTAATTCCTTAAATGGGAATTTCAAACAACTTAGAACCAATTTATTTATTTTTAAATTATTTTATAGGAGCTCGTAGCGAAAAGGATGCTTTCCAAGCATTCGCTAGATCGAGAACACTTGTAAAGGGTTCATTACATGGTCAGGTCAAATTTTCGGTTTTAAGTTGACCAAAACTTCCATTTTGCTAAAATGAGATTTAAGTTAAGTTTTAAAGGTTGAAAAAGTATTTTTTACGATTTGCTTTCTCCTGATTTGTATTTTTAACATTTGTAATAGACTTATTCTAAAAAACTGTTTACACTTCAAAATATTTTATAAAAAAATAAAAAAATTGAACAAACCAATTAGAACGACAAGGATTTGCTTCCTGCTGTAATGATTCGTAGTGTATGTTCGAAAATAAATGCCAAAAATAAGCCAAGACAACGTAATTCTATATATTTTTTAGGGTAGATTATGGTTTGAAGATTTAAGGTAAAACAATCACATTCTTTTCGCAGAAATTTTTTTTTTTGAGGCTAAATATTAAAACCGAGTAGGCAGATATTTTCAAGTTAAAAATGTAAGAAACCCACGCTTTTGTTTAAATATGTTTGCAAAATAATACATGGTTTAAAAGGGCTATACACATAATTATATCGTATGTATATAAAGGTCTGTAGATCAAAGTTCAAATGAATTTTAAAATAACAACCGGAAAGTTACTATTTATTTTTCATTACTGTATTTTCATTTAAAAGTCAAAATTAGAATTAATAAATTAGTCCAAAATTGTCAACCAAAACTCAAAACCTTTATAAATTTATTAAAATTTTAAGATTAAGTTAAGTTAAGAGTCAAGTTAAAATTATATATAAATGACAAAGGACTGATAAAAATATCAGGTTATCAACAGCATTCTTAATCTTCGTAACAAATCGGTTAATTTTGAGTGCTTTAAGTAAATTTGGTTTAAGTTGATAAAGTAATAATTATAATTTAACTAATTATTAAAGTTTATTAAATTTCATATGATGGCAAACTTTAGACTAAGGCTATATTGTGTGTTCAGTTTCTCCTATATAAGTAGCAGTAAAGTTTAAACCACCTTGTAATTTTCTCTATTTTTATTTAACTTTTGTGATGTCTATCAAAACAGATTGAGAATATCTACTTTATAAACAATTTTGGAAAATAAGTAACTTGAGAATTTATAAAAGTACGCCCACTATTTATAGTCGTCGCTTCAGTTTTTGAAACTCAATTATTAAATTCAATTTAAAAAATTATTTAAATAAATATCTTAGAACATAAGTAGGTAATTAATCTGAATAAAAATTAGTTAAGGTTACGATACACGCAAGTGAGATGCAACATAATTTTGAAATGTGTAAGAGCGAGATAAGTACATTTTTAGTGTTTTACTGCAGTCTCTGGCGTGGTTAGAATTAGTAATTTAAAAATGCGTGTGGAGTATCAATAAACGATGATAAAGTACTAATTACATCCTGACTATGATTGTTATTCTATATTTCAAATTTGAACTTTGTAATTCTTAAATAAAAAGACAGATATAATACCAGTATTATTTAATATAATATAATATTGTAAATAGGGTTTTCTAAGAGATTTCCTTTACACAAGTACCCAGTTGATACTAAAGCGCGGTTTATAGTGGATTGTACCTAGAACTTCTATTAATGTAATACTATAGCATTGCATACTTAATTATATTATACATGCATTTAAAGTCACTCAGATTGCAATAGATACAATAAACTGCACTTCTGACAAACTTCTCAGTTTTACTACTAGAAATTTTAAACCCAACTTTGGTAATTACACCCTGTTACATACAACTACAGCTTCACTATTAACTTAATACAGCAACTAACCATAAGTAAGTTGTTTTAGACAGAATAATTTATTCTTACTGGGCTTCACACAGTACATAATTTTAAATTCTAAAGTTACATTTTAAGCTACTTTTGTGAACCTTTAATCTTTAAATTTAAATAAACTAACTAATGAAAATCAACAGTTTTATTTTAAAGGAAAAACATTAATTCTGAAATTCTTAGAAAAAGAATATTATACTTGACTACCTCTCGAGCAGTTTTTCTTTTGCAATAATTTTCTTGCATAACATTTAGCTTGATGAATATTTAGACGTTATTTGACTATAATGTAGTAAATACCAAAACTAAACTATACAAGAATAACAAAGTTTCTATATAGTTTTAGTTAAATTCAAAATGAAAAGTACACAATAGGAGCACTGTAAGCTAGTTAGACTTATTTATTTCATGATATTAATTCAAAATGTCGTTTTGATAATTCATGTTCGTAGAAGTTCTATTATAAACTTAAACTTAAACTATTATTTTGACAACGCATAATTTAATTACGTTCAAGTCGCTGTGCAACTAAAATATTTAAAATACAATAAAAAATATATATATTTAAAATTCTGCATAGCCCCACGTTGTATGTCAGTTTGATATTTCCGACGAGCTCTCTTTGCTATATTAATGCATGGTAGCTTTTTTATATCTTATTTGAGAATTTCCCACAATTTTCTTTTCTAACTGCATAATAAAATGTTAACATCTTATATAGGAAAAGCTTTGAGCAAATAAAAGCATATAAAAGTAGAAAATCTTATCCTTATTACTTATGTTTGTATTGGAAGTATAGGAAAGACTCGAACTTAGGCAGAGGTTCTTATAACACTCAGATAATAGTCTTACCTAAATGGGGAAAATACAATGCTGTTGCGAAAATAAAACTAATAAAGAATTGAAAGGTCGTCGCTTTAATGCATTAACAAAAATAAAATATCTAATAGGTGGGATTGACAATCCCAAAGTACAATTCACAATCTCGCAGGTTGCTTTCGTTGTATCAGCTTTAATACAGGTTTAAACATCTTTTATAAGATCCTTAAAATTTTTATGTGGATATTCTTAATTTTATAATCAAATAATGCTACGAATTATTATTTGTGTACTTAAAATAAAAATATAAGCTATTTTTATTGTTTTAATTTTTTTTGAGAAATAATATGAAAAATAAATTCAAGAATGCATAAGGGGCTCCGTTCTACTTTTCCGCCCTAGGGCGCAAATGTATTTTATCGTCCTAGGGCGTAAACATATATTTTTCGCACTAGAGCAAAATGCTGACATTACAGCCACCAATGAAGCACATAAAGTGAGACTTTGTGGAGAAAAATATATGTATATTTGGTGTTTTACGTATTCCATTTTTTTTTGTAATAAAAAAATCCTTCAAAATAATAAATCTAAGAAATCCAAAGGGTTGGCGACAACCTCATTTGGGAGAGAAAATACCTCACATTTCAAAATATCCTTTAAAATTTTACAATAAAAAACCCGCCGTTAAAATTCTTGAAAATGGTAAACAATTCCTACATTTTCCTCCTGAGAGGGCAATAAATTCCTCAGGTAGCTTTTATGTTAATGTTATCTAACAAATTTGCAGATACTTATAGATCCCTGTGAACCCGGATAACGATCTAGTTCTCAAACTCCGATTATTTCAAAATATTTCTCTACATCGTCATATTATTACAGCAAAACTGAATAATTAAAATCATAAATTAATTATTTATTTTACATTTTTATTAGCAAATACGGAACTTTTCGTGGGCAGTTTGTAGGATTAACACAAAGCGTGCATTTGCTCCGAATAAAACATGTTACGCTTTATTCGTGTTAAATGTAAAAAAATTGTTTTGTCCATTTTCAGAAAAACGCATTATTCATGAAACTTAAAAATTAGCTAAGATTTTCAAATAATGAATGCAGAATCACGCGTTTCGGCTTAAAATGAACTTAACTATTTGCTGTTCTTGAGATTTTAAGAGGTCTGTGCTATGAGCACAATGAAAATTCAAATGTTATTGCCTCCTCATTTGATCAGCTCCAAGTGAATGCAGTATGCAGTAACTTCAAGTGAATGCACATCGACCACCGTCTTTCTAGCTATTCTGTCTTGGTACGCCAATTTCTCAATTTCAAGTGTTGAAGTTTAAATTATTACAACCAATTTATTACAATATAACACTAAAACTTAGCTCAATTTAGAATTTATACACCAATTACGACGGAAGTGACCACCAATTCTTCGTACTTGACCGACTGTGCCAACTTTGTTCATAACTGAATCCTAATTTGCGCCAACTTTGTTTTTTAAGTAAGTTTTCTAATTTGCGAAGAAACATAAATAAATTAATTACATTAAGGAAAGATTTTATTAAATTAATTACATTGTTGAATCGACGTCTCTTAGTTAATTAATTATGTTCTTGTTATAGATAAATGAATAAATCACAATTAATCCTTATTGACTTTCAGTCGTGCCATCCTGCTCCTTCTGATCCATTTTATTAATAAAATAAAAAAACGTTAATGTAAAATCCAAGCAGATTAATTTTTTTTATTAATGATAAAGTATTCAAAATAACTTTTTTATTTTCAGTGATACATGTTTCTCACTTCAGAAATCAATAAAGCATCTTTATTATGAAAATGGGTTAAATTTGAACTAAAATGAATAGAGACGAAGTACATCATCTAAGGGATCGGCTTTTGCTACTAGCAGAATGTTCTAACCCTTATAAACCGCAAAATGTAAAGCGAAAAGCACGATCGACCACCATACCACCTAAACTTCGTTCGAAAAGTGGTCCCAAGTGGAGTATGCAGGACTTCGTTAGGCGAGATCCTGGATATACACCTGATATTGAACATTTGGTGTTTCCTGGACGAAAAATCCACACACAACAGTCTGTTCCAAATCCTCCTTCCAAAACACGCTCTCGTCTAGCGGAAATGTTTGCTTTGAGTAGACATCTTCAAAACCGATCCACCGATAACGATGCTAAAGCTAGAAGTGCAACAATTAATGTAAGTATCCTTTAAATAATTTGTAAGGATTCCGTGTAATTTAAATATTATTACAGCAAAGCTTGACGTAAATTCGTTAAATTTTAGTTAAAAAACTGAATTCCTTTAAATTACGCATTGTAGTATTTTTTATCTTACAAATCTACTTTATTCCTTCGAGCCTTTTTTACAGAGAAGTGTAGACAGCGTCTTAGGACCGGCTCGCGCATCTTCTGCAAGCTTGAGTAGTACGAGAAACGCGGACTCCTTGGCGTCTACTAGGAGGTGGGTGGCGGTAGAAGAACCAGTTCGACAAACGTCCTCCACTTTAAGACTCAGTCCTGCTGCAGAGCCTGATATGGCTGCAACAAGGTGAGTGTTGACTATTCTTTTTCAAATTTAAAGTGCGTTACTAACTTATATTTTAAGAAAAGAACACAAAAGAAATTTGTATCGTAATTGAAATCCTTTTCATTTTGCAGTTGTCAGTTTGGTAAAGGAAAAGTTCAAGTTTTGTTGCGTTGTAACACAATTTTTGATTGATGTTCATTATCGATTCCTTTTGGGGAAATATTATTTGAAAAGTCTTTTATATCAATTTTGTCGATTTTAATTACTTATACAAAAAAGGTAAATATAAAAGGATGAATTTGGAAGTCATCTGGTATGATAAAATATTTTATCAAAGATACAGAAAAACACAGAACGACCAAGTATTACAAGGAAAATCACTTTTAAGAAGTTTTTCGTAACTTTTCGTCTGGAAACATTTGAAGCACGCTTAAAGCTCTTTTTGCTTGCTTTCCACGACGAAGTACTTAAAAACTTTAAAGTGGCTATTTTTTATTATTAATTTTTACAAAATAGGTGGAAAATTTGACACCTTGATTAAAAATTGTTCGAGTATTAAAATAATGAGGGAAAATTGCTAAAAGTTCTTCGTCTTTATAGCCTATATCATATTACAAAAATATTATAATCAATGGTCCAGTATGATTTTAATTTCCACGCTTGAAAAAATTCAATTTTCCATTAAACGCCTAGGCAAATTAAATTCAAATAACAGTAGGTAATTCCAAATTAACAATTACCCATATACCAACTTCAATTAAATTATAAATTTGTAGTTGATTGTTCATTTAATTATATTCACGTTTGGCAAATTGCTACACTGCAAATTTAAAAAAATGGTCTGGAGAATATTTTACAAAAATGGTTCGTCTGGCAGAACAACTTTATTAAATTTACACCCCGATTTCCAATGACATCTTTAACATGTTTTCTCTATCTCTTCGTGGGAGAGTTGGCAGTAAAATCAAATTTACTAGTTTTGATTTATTTCGAGAACCACGGTAATCAAAATAATAACAAAAACATTGTTACCATTATCAATAGCATTTCCGTTATGATTGAACTCGTAATTGTAAAGGTATGCATAAGCGTAGGTGATCTATCAATTCTGAAGGTCTGGCATAAGAAGACTTCCCACTAGATACCGTAAGCCACATTAACTAGGTTCATTGTCCACCACCTTAACATTCTGGCGTGGGGGTCGTTTAACTTAAATAATAATTTAAAATAATTTACTTTACTTCGATCACTTTTGATTTGATATAAAATCCGTTCAACTCATAAGATTGCATTTTACACTTGAAAAGAAATAAGCGCAAGGATATAATAATCGTTTAAATAGATTGTTCTGGTTAGAGGACAAACCAAATAAGGAAACTAAACGTTTGAATTGATCTCGACAAGTATTGCTCGTAATACCGCTTAACTTGATATAAAATATGGTTTCATTACTAGAATAGGAAATAACCCGACAGATTTGTTACCTTGTAAACTGTAATTATGTATTTGGCATCTAATATGATAATTTTATTTTTAGGGGCCAAAACGTCTCCGTTTTGCATCTACGAAATACTTCGGAACCTTGGGAAACGAGTCCGGCTTCGGTATTTTCTTCAGGAAATAACATTCGGTCACATTCTTCCGGACGAAGTAATATTTGTGGAGCTCCAGCACTAACAAAACATCAGTCGTTAGGCGGTCAAGGTTATAAATGGGATAGCAACAGTGGAGGATTTTATCCCGATAGTTCCATTAAATCTGGAGATTTCTACATTAGCGGCCCTTGCAGCAGAGATATTTCTCCGGTACGATGGTGCGATCGCGAAGTCGACGGAGTATATCTGGGTCGCTCGGGATGGGTTCAAGTTCAACAAAGGTCTTTAGATGAAAATCGTAAAGGCTACGGTGGCATATCAGGATCACTTGAACTATCACGAAGAACAGGCATCAAACTAGCTAATTACCACTTCAATAGTGAACCTGGAAAACGATCGGATTCTATAAAATCGATCGAACCGCAACGACCGGCTTATCTACCACTAAATACTAGAGAACACGAATTACCTAATAGTAAAACTCCATCGCCGCCAATACCAGTATGTGAATCATCGCCTCCTTCAATCACACCGATCATTTCACCACCACCCGCATTTCAAGACCGTAAAGCAAATAACACGAATAAACCACGTTCATTTTTTGGAAAAGCACCATTTTTGCCTCGTTCTAATGCTATCGTTGATAGCGACATAATTAGTCCACCACCATCTCCACCAAACGAGAAACTGAAAAACTTAACGTTTCCGTATCCGTCACAATCACGTAAAATTAAACTCACGCCATCGCCAGTGTCTCGACCTCCAATATTGTACCCACGTATTCCACAAGCTAAATCACTCGAGGATGCAACCAACAATCGTCGTACTCAATTCTTACAGCGACACGCCGAATCGTCATCTTCCTCTTCTTCATCAATGGGATTTCGTAGCTTGGATAGTTGTGTTAATCGTCCAGCCATGCCACGATTATCGGAAAACACCGACTCGTCGATCGATGTCTACGAAGACGCCGACGAAGAAGACAACAACAGTTCCTCATTAAACGTTAGTGTGGTTTCATCAAAACCATTACCTGCGCCTGTTGAAAGTGTTCGTCAACGCGAAAAAATATCTCCTTCAGGTCGAACCCGACTAGCGCACCATAGATCTCAGACCCGCAGATCGCCTGCCGGTTCCGATACAAATAAACCAGCGAACTGTTCGTCGCGAAGCTCTTCATCGTCGAGCACAGATGAGTTTCCATCCAGATCACCATCTGGATCGCAGCAACAGTTACGACGGGTAACTCCAAGTAGACCACAGTTTTCTTGTAAATTTCCACAAGAAGATTCGCAGAAAGTCAGAAGATCTCGAAGTTTACAGTTGCCCGATAAAAAACCAGTGGGAAATTACCGAGATCAGTCTATGCAGTCTCGCATTTCGCCGCAACAACCTGAGTCTCATCGAGTTGTTGTTAAAATGGGCACCACTTCAGAACGACCAAAACGGTTTGTTCAGCCTACAAAAGTACAATCGGCAGATGGAAACATGTTAAATGACGATATATTGAGGGAAGCCGAAATTGTGACCGAGTTCTTGTACGGTACACGAAGTCGTGCAGCAGCTCAAGCCCTTTTGATGCACAGGCACAACAATAACAGCCGAGAGGAGAAACTTAAAGAGCCACCGCCTAAAGGTAATTCAAATGGATTTGATGTATTTTATGTCGGTGGTGCCGCTACTCGCGATCGGCAAAAACTTTTGCAAAGAGGAATTACGACTCCTAATGTAACTTCGAAGCCGCAATTTAAAAGTAGCCCTACATCCGAAACTCCAAATCCATGCAATTCAAATACCTGCGACTTTTGGCCGCATTGTGCACACCGCGATAGTATAAATAATAGTAGAACGCAATCGATGATGAGAGTTTCGCAAAGTTACCCAACACATCAGAGATCTTTGGATTGTGCAAACGTTGATAAAAATCGGGCAACTTTAGCTATGATGGAACAAAATAAGAAGCGATCACCAACTTCTAAGGGTGCTGCAGATCCGGTGCATGTGCAACGTCGTCGTAACGATTCTCTCGTTACAGGTGATTATAAACTACGCGAACGGCATTTAAGTCCTAATAAAGCCAGTGATTTACACATGGAACGTAAAATATCTCCAGTTAATTCAAAAAGTGCTAGTCGTTCTCCTTCTGCGATCGGTAATTCTAGTAATTCGTCGTCGAGTAGTGACGTGTGGTTAACTACATCTGATCGAACCGTGAGTAAAAGTCCTAAAAATGCCAAAAGTTCGGGAACGTCTACACCTTTGGAGGAAATAAGTTCTAATAAAAACGAACTGCGAAGAGAAATAATTCTAACGCGACCCGGTAGTGCTCCAATGGAAGATAAGAATGCTTTCTTGGAGTCTCAGCAGCGGTCCATGTCTTTGCCGAAATCTTTTCTTTCGGCAAGCTACGTACCATCGGGGTAAGTTTTATTTTTACTTGATGATGATGGCTTAAATTAAAACATCAAGAAAGTTACAAGTCAAGTGTTGGACATGTCATAATTGAATTGAATTTCTAAAATAATTAATATTTAAATTTAAATTAATTTTTGGATAGAAAATTTTTATGCGGCTTGGTGAAGTTCAATCAAGAACGTGTTCGAGCACCTCGACGTTTTATTACTTGAACTAATGAAAACCTAATTTATTCCAATTACAAGCAGTAACAATCCTTGGCCTTTCTATTTGTTTATATAATTTAATGTTATGTGGTTTTTTTGTAGTAACTTTTCTTAACTTGACATACATAATTATCTTTTCGAGATTGTAATGCTGATAGTGACAAACATTGTTAAGATATAAGCAAATCAATAATTCTTATCTGTTAATTCCAATTCAATGCAAGTTTCTAAAGAATACAAATCGGTTATTTTGAATCGGATCTCTAAAAGCAATTAACTTTTATTGTAAAATTTAAGGTAAGGTTAATTGCAAACTAAATTGCTAATTTTGTAATTGTAAAAGCGCGAGCGGTGAAAATAATTTTTTTAAATATTTTCCAATCTCGAAACTTGCTCTTGAAGAAATTGCTTTATCAATATTCTTTGTTGGTAAATATTTAAATAATTTTGCCGTTAACCTTGTAGTTGTAGATTATTTCAGATCACTTTTATTTTATGTTATGAAAATATAAGTCATTAGTCAATTATTATTGATTTCGTTATATGTAAATTCTTTCGATTTTTATTGGCAATTTAACCTTTAATATTTTATCCGATTATAAGTACAAGAATCCGATCACTCCCACGGAAAAATTCTTGAGACAGTAAGGAAATGTAAGGCGGAAACTTTAGTTTTTTGTGTCACAATCATGCTTGACATTTTTCGATTTTTTTCACTTTGAATTCTTCTTCCTATTTGAATGTTATCTAGAAAATAAACATTTTATTGAACTAACAATTTTTATTTTCAAGTTTTTTATATTATTATCACCGAAAGAAGATATATTATATCTTCAGCATGGAGGGTCCCCCCCCCCCCCGGTAATAGTAGTCAATGAAAACTTTTATCTTGGTAGATCTGAGTACTTTAAACTATAATAACTGAAAGAGTTAAGTAATACCAGAAGCCATTGACTTAAATTATTTTATTTAGTACAGGAATTAATAAGTTAGTGTCATCAAAAAATTTATGGGTAAATTACTATTGGGTTTATCGCCCAAACCGTACCAGCTGCCTCTGGGCATAAACATTATTGTGATCATAAGATATTTTTTTTAAATAAAGTTTTAAATTGTTGAAAGTGAATGGTGTAAATTTTCATTACAAAAGTTTTGAAAAAATCTTCAGATCCTAAAGAATATTCTATACAATTGATAGGATACTTGGGGTGTATTCCATACTTACCAAACTTAAAGCAAATTAATTATTGAGGAAATCTAGTGTACAAGTGAAGAGAAATATCTGCTAAAATTCTAGGAAATTCGAGGAAATCTTAGAAAATTAGGAAATCTCAGGAAAACTAATATAAACGAGCTTTTTTATTTTTTCTACTTTTAGTCTACTTTGATATAGTCATGGAATAGTCGCAATTATGTTATAAATAAAACTGCTTATCGTGGTAAATAACCGAAAATGACGTCGTTTTTCACGGGCCACCCTGTATACGATAATAATGTGCTTTTTAACATTTTATTTGCTTATTTCCAATTCAATTTATTATAGCACAATAGTAATTTTTACTTTAATAATATTTGTTTTCGTTTAATTCAGTTCAAATGTTATTTACTTCACGTTTAATTGATAAAATTTTATGTTTAAACAAAATACGAAAATAAATTATTACAAATATTTGGTGTTTGTACCAAAGAAGTAAATTAAAAAAAAATAATTGTTGCAAACTTTATTGTTAGGGCTGGTTTTTGTTGGGTGCGCCGCACTTCTAGTTTAGCCGTTGTACTTGGTTTGGCCTGTGAAAAATTTAATATATATTTTTTTATACTATAAACTACTGTTTAAGTAACATACTATTTTTTCGTTCACTTATTGCAAAAATTCGTGATAAATTATTTTGAAGGCTAACGCAAGACTTAAGCTATAATTACTAACAATTGATTAGTTAAATGCCTGCTATAAAACTAATCGTTTACGAAATACATCAACTAACTACATAAAGTAGAATTAAGGTAACCAAAACGCCTACATTGCAAAATCGAACGTTAAAAAATATTGCAGAGAGGTACTTAAATCCACATTCGCCTTTCTTTAAATTAATGCAATACAAAGCAAACGTGAAACGATTTTTACCGATTAACAAGCAATATTTGACAAAGATAATGACCGCACGACTGTTAAGAATAGCAATCACAAGAATTTTCACATATTTTCTCATTATTTAAGTCTAGGAATTTTGTAAAAAAAAAAAGGATAATTTCAAATAAAACAATTATTTTTAATTATGCGGGGTTATTGAAATAAAAAATAATAATCCATATATCTTATACATATTCTTTTTATTATTTCAGCTTACATTGTATTCCTAAATAGTGTACACATAGCGTATACCCGGTTAATTAGGTATTTTTCAAACACATTAATCCTTGTATTGTTGAGCAACTTTAAGCTGTAATACTCAATTTTGTGTTCGGTGCAAATTTTACGAGAATTTGTATGTACCTACATTTTTGTTGTATTATAAAGCAAGGAATTTTTAGTTCAATATAACTTTTACATTAAATTTTTTATATTTTGGAATTTCGCATAAAATCCTTGACAGAAAAAATGCAATATTTAACTTTTTAGCGATGGCAAACTTATTAAAATATTTTTTATAAAAAAATATGATATATTAATTTACCTTATTACTTGTCTTAATACTTGGCCTCGGTAATATTAATTTATCAAATAAAAAAATTGCAATATTAAAAATATTTTATTTTGCTTAATTAAAAGAAGGTAAAATAATCTATTATACAGCGCAAATATTCTAGAAAATTTCGAGTTGAAAGAGTTGAGTTGCAGTTCTTCTTTGGATTTAAATAAAATTCTTATATTGAATAAATGATTCTAATTATTTAGTGTGATGATGTTAGAATCCCCTTTTTAAAATGAAACTTTTAATTTAAAAAGTTTTTTTATTCAAGTTAGCAACGCTCACTTTAATTGGCAATGTTTCCTGAAGTTGATTGTGCAAAAATTTATAAAATTCCATTTTATTATAAAACGTTAAATTTGCATACAAACCTGTTTTACGTTTGTCATATCCTAAAAGTTTTGTTATGATAGTTTTCTGACCTTTGATAAAAAGAAAATCTTTTTGGAAACTTGAGAATTTTTGGCCAATTACTAATTTTGTTCGAGTATATTAAAATTAATTTTATTTTGTTTGGTCTACTTGTTTCCAATTACATCATTTCGGAATTTGTAAACAACATATCAATTACCTAAAATCCAATAATTTATAATTTATTAAATTCAACTTTACTTTGGATCTATTCAAGTTTTACGTACAATATTTTGTGCTTTTTAATAAGTTTTCTTAATATTGATGAAATTTGAAATTTTAATTAATAAACCCGAGCGTAGTTTTACGCAATAAACTTTCTATATTTTTAATTGTTATTTGGGAACACAAAATTTAAATTTTATATTTTCAAATTCCTATATATTAGGTAGAAAATTATTGCAACAATTCTAAAATTTCAAAAATATTTTTATTACTCAAAAGGTAGCAGCAGAGCTCTTCCAAAATATCACTTTCCGTTGAAAACCCTCTCTTTTCGGCAGCTTTAGGCTGTGCTACCCGCAACTTATTTACCATTTCCTGACTTTATTTTAGATAATTTACTAATGGTTTTTTCCCACAATGCTTATTATTATTTTTAAATAATATCAATTTGAAAATATTTTAATTGTTTATTGGTAGATCCATCCATTTTCCAGTGAAATTTGCATAGGGATTGGAATTGAGTTAAAATTTTAATTACTAAAAGTTTAGTCATTTCCATCTGTTGAAATAAACTAGAATTATTGACTTCTAGTTAAACGCTTGACTACAAAATATAAATTAGGGTATTCGGCATATATTATGTTTGTGAGATTTCTGTTCTAAATAATTAGTCACCCTATGTAATACAATACTTTTAAGAAATAAGCCGATGTAAGTTTGGGACAAAACTTGAAGTTTTAGTTTTTAAAGTCAGTCGTTATAAAGATCTTAGATTTGAATGTTCCTTTCGACTGCGTTAAAGTAAAATCTAAATTGAAAGAATAAAAGACTTTATTGTGATTTGCTAGTTTAATTTCACCTGAGCCTAATTAAATCAATAAGGTTTTCAATAGGTTATGGGCCCAGGTATCGCGAAATTAAAAAAAAGTGAAATTTTAATTGGGTTAATAATTAGGTTAGTGAAGTGCAAAATTAAATTTTATAAACTAAGTGTTCAACTTTTAATAAGTGGTGACCAATAAGTTAACAATGGATAGCATTTATATGAAACGCAATATTCAACCTTTTAATGGTGATAAATACAGTATTTGGAAAATTAGGATTCGTGAGTTACTTACGGAATTAAAAGTTATTGAAGTAATTGACTTTCCTGCACCAACAGAGCAGAGGGATGAAGAAAAGTGGAAGAAAAAAGAACGTATTGCAAAAGGTGTAATTGTCGATTACTTGGCAGATTCGATGCTTAGTGTCTTAACACCGGGAATTACCCCAAAAGAAATTTTTGAAAATTTAAATGAACTTTATGAAAGAAAAAGTGCTATGTCGCAAGTTTCAATACGTAAACGGTTATTGACATTAAAATTTCAAAATAATACACCGCTGATAAAACACTACATAATCTTTGAAGATTTAATTGCACAATTGATAGCAACAGGTGAAAGAATAAGCGAATCAGACAAAGTGGCACATCTATTAATTTCAATGTCAAACGAATATGCGGGTGTTATAACAGCTCTAGAGACATTATCTTCGGAAAAATTGACAATTTCATTTGTTAAAAGCAGATTATTGGATCATGAAGTAAAATTAAGTGAAGGAAATACAGACACGAGTGCGAAAGTGCTACAAATTGAAACAAAACACGAAAGTTTCCGCAGAAATAATAATTCTCAAAAGGGCCTAATGAAAAATCGTTTTCACAGGAACAAAAATATTAATTTCAACAATACTACGAAGTTTAAGCCTGGAAGAAGATCAATTCCAACATGTTACTTTTGTAATAGAAAAGGTCACTTAAAAAGGGACTGCATTTTCTACAGAAAGGAACAAAAACGAAATGGCAATGGAAAACAAAATACAATTCAAACAGTGCAAATGATACAGCCAACAACTTCGAATGATAATTCAGGTTTTGTATTTATGGCTGGAAATTTAGAAATTAATGAGGAAAATGAAATGAGGCAGGAATGACGATTATCTTTAATGATAAGAGAGTAGAAATTTTAAATGATGGTAAGACTGTAATAATTGGTAAGTCAATAAACAATTTTATTATGATTAAATTTACATTAAACCATTTTAAACAAGTATATAGTACTATGAAAAATACTTATGATATTTGGCATCAACGTTTAGGTCACATAAGTAAAAATAAATTTTTAGAGCTTAAAAATAAAGAAATGATAAATGATTTAGAATTATTTGATTCAATTTCACCAAACGATGACTTATGTGAAGCTTGTATCAAAGGTAAACAAACGAGGTTACCATTCAATAAAGGTAAAGATAAGAATTTAATTGATAGACCATTATTTATAATACATTTCGACCTTTGTGGTCCGATCACTCCTTCAGCAATTCAGAATAAAAATTATTTTGCTTCATTTATAGATGAATATACTCATTATTGTGTAACATATTTAATTACTTTGAAATCGGATTTATTTTCTGTATTTAAAGATTTTGTTTCAAAGAGTGAAGCTCATTTTAATTTAAAAGTTGTAAATCTGTATTGTGACAATGGTAGAGAGTATCTATCAAATGAAATGAAGAATTATTGTGTTGAAAAAGGAATAAAGTTATCACCTGACCGTCCCACGTACCCCACAAGTAAAATATTTGAAGGTGTTTGGTTCGACTGTTTATATTCACAGTAAAATTAGTAAATCTAAATTTGATGAAAAGTCATCAAAAGGAATACTAATTGGGTACGAACCAAACGGTTATAAAGTGTGGGACGTGCAAAAGGAAAATTACGCTGTAGTAAGAGACGTAATTGTGGACGAATCTAACTTTTTGAAATCTAGGCCCCATAAATTTGATGAGGTTGAAACAGTACCTCAGGATAAAGTTGATGTTTCTGACATTTGGTCAAAATCAACAGGCCTAAGATTTGATGAGGTTGCAACAGTACCTCAGAGTAAAGTTGATGTTTCTGACTTTTGGTCAAAATCAACAGGATCTGATAGTGTTAAATCAGATAAACTGAAGGTTGAAACAGTACCTCAGAGTAAAACTGATGTTTCTGACAAGTGGTCAAAATCAGTAAAAAAAAAGTTAGATAAATCTGATGGGAGGAAATCAGATGAATTGAGTGCTGGAAACTCAAGGGGTGATAACAATAACGAAAACACAAATGAATCTTCATGTCCTAAGTATAAAAAGAGAGCTTTATCTGAACCACGCAGGAGTGAACGGATTAAAAGGTGTCCACCTATTTCTTATAATGAAGATGAAATAACAAACGATTATTTAATGTGTGCACAATCGGTTGTATGTAAAATTCCCACGTCATATCAAGAAGTTAAAATTAGTAAAGATAGGGATAAATGGGAAACAGCAATAAAAGCCGAAATAGATTCACTTTTAGTCAATAATACATGGACTTTGGTACCGAAACCAAAGAATAAAAATATTGTAGATTGCAAATGGGTATTCACGATTAAAAATGACGAATATGGAAAACCAATAAGGTATAAGGCGCGGTTAGTAGCAAAAGGGTTTAGTCAAAAATATTTAATAGATTATAATGAAACTTTTGCACCTGTCGCAAGAATTTCTAGTTTTAGGTTTATTTTAGCATTTGCGAATCAATTTAATTTACTCATACATCATATGGATGTTAAAACAGCATTTTTAAATGGGAAATTAAAAGAAGAAATTTTTATGAGGGTTCCCGAGGGAATAAGTAGCAAGGAAGATTACGTTTGTAAACTTAATAAAGCTTTATATGGACTAAAGCAAGCAGCGAGATGTTGGTTCGAAGAATTTGAAAAATCACTCATAGAAAAGGGTTTTAAAAATTCTCCCGTAGATAGATGTATTTATATTTTAAATAACGGAGAAATTTTGAAAAATGTTTATGTTTTATTATATGTAGATGATTTAATAATAGTTACAGCTAATATTAAAGCCATGAATAGTTTGAAAAATTATTTAAAGTGTAAATTTGACATGGTTGATTTAAAAGAAATTAAACTTTTCTTGGGAATTAGAATTATGCGTGAAAACAATAAAATAACTCTTGACCAAAATGCATACATTGATACAATTTTGACAAAATTTAATATGCATGAATGTAAGCCAGTGAATACACCGCTTGAAAGTAAATTAGATTACGAGGCTCTTAATTCAGATGAAGAATGTAATGCACCTTGTCGAAATGTCATTGGTTGTTTGATGTATGTTATGGTATGTACTAGACCAGATTTAAGTACAGTTGTAAATATCTTGAGTAGATATACAAGTAAAAATAATATTGAATTGTGGAAATGTCTAAAAAGAGTGCTAAGGTATTTAAAAGGCTCAAAAGACATTAAATTAACATACATTAGAGGTGATTACAGTGACGTTTTGACTGGGTACGTTGATTCTGATTGGGGAGGAAATGATATTTTAGATCGTAAAAGTACAACAGGTTATTTATTTAAATTATTTGAACGTTGTACTATATGCTGGAACACAAAAAAGCAAAATTCAGTTGCAGTTTCTTCGACAGAAGCAGAATATATGGCTCTTTTTGAAGCAGTAAGGGAGTCATTGTTTTTAAAATCATTAGCTAATAGTATAAATATAGAAATATCAAAGGAAATAATAATTTATGAAGATAATAATGGTTGCATTAGTATTGCAAATAATCCAGCCAGCCACAAACGTTCAAAGCACATAGATATAAAATATCATTTCTCTCGAGAACAAATTGAGAGAAAGGTAATTAAATTGATATATATTCCAACAGGTCAACAGATAGCAGATATTTTAACGAAACCATTACCAGGGCCAAATTTTCTTAAATTAAGAATTGGATTGGGACTGGAATAGAAGTTGGTAATTTAAAAAAAATTAAAGTTAAGATTTCATAAATTAAAATTTTTTTATATTATAAGGTGTAAAGTTTAAGTCTAGTGGCTTGATTAAGGTTTTTTCCTGGGTTTCCCTTAATCCTTAGAACAAATGTTGAGCTACATGTAATTCCCCAGAAGGCATGAGAAAGGAATATTAAAATTAGTTAATAGTTTTTATATAATGATATTTAGAATTTTTTTGATCGTTAATAAAAAGTTTTGTAGTTAGTAAATAGTTGAATACCGACATTTAATTTTGAGGAGGCGTGTTGAAATAAACTAGAATTATTGACTTCTAGTTAAACGCTTGACTACAAAATATAAATTAGGGTATTCGGCATATATTATGTTTGTGAGATTTCTGTTCTAAATAATTAGTCACCCTATGTAATACAATACTTTTAAGAAATAAGCCGATGTAAGTTTGGGACAAAACTTGAAGTTTTAGTTTTTAAAGTCAGTCGTTATAAAGATCTTAGATTTGAATGTTCCTTTCGACTGCGTTAAAGTAAAATCTAAATTGAAAGAATAAAAGACTTTATTGTGATTTGCTAGTTTAATTTCACCTGAGCCTAATTAAATCAATAAGGTTTTCAATACCATCCATAAAAGAAACTATTTCATTCCGAAATGTGTAAACATACGGGGTCTTTTACTGCATACCGGAGTAAATTACATACTAAAGGAAGAATTAATCTCCGTTTAGTTACTGTGTAAAATGTATTCACCATAATAAAATATAAATTTTTATTGCTTTACTTTACAATTTAGCGTTAAGGCCCAAACAGAATGATGGCTTTGACAACGCCAGTTCTCTGTTTGGACCTTTAGCCTTGGTAGCGTCTTCGACTTGGCCCGATTTTAACTGCCTTTGGAAGCAGTTCAGCATCTGGAAACAATGAAATCGGTCGTATAGATTTTGAATAATTATTTTATTCGTTCTTTATTTCGAGATAAAAGATTGATGAAATGATAAGCTTATGAACATAATTAAATTAAATTTGAACAACCTAAGTAAACGTAGTAAAGTTAATTTTCATTTGTAAGCAGTCGACAGCGATTATTACCTTCTTCTGATGCTTTTATTGTACTCAGTACTATTCCTCTATACCGGCTCTGCGTATGAAGTTTATTATTTAATCTTTTACATTATAAAGCGCTTTTACAATTTCAGTCAGTTGTCTTTCATTCTAGTCAAGTATGTAAATTCTAAAGTACAACATAACTAAAATGTGATTGCCGTTTAAATTGTAGTTAAAAATTTTACAGCATCCAATATTTTCAGCTTTCCTTTTCAAGTTCTCTTTATGTAGCTTCCCCCTCCGCCAGTCATAGTTTTCATTTAAATTCTTATGTACTTATTTTCGTTTTTGCACAAAGAAAAGCTGGTGATCCGTTTATCTGTAAAATTCTGAAAAAAAACAACATAAAACACAAATTACTTTTAAATACGTATATTGTTTTGTATTTAAATTTTTTAAAACCTTTTGTTTTGTATCCTCTTAAATTAAAAAGTCGGCAAACATTGACTGGAAGGGAGGAAATAAATTACCTCTTTATGAAAATTATTATTGTTATTGTAATTTTAAGTTACGATCTTTAATCAAAATTTTAGAGCTAAATAATATAAGGACTTAAGCAATGAAGCAGGTAATTAACGTTTAACAATGCAAAATGATGGATATAAATTCTACCTTGTTTTCATAATGGTTGATTACAGTACTGCTAATATCGATTCAACTAATTCAATGCAAAACTAGTAAATTCCTGCAGTGAAATTTAAACTACAAATAATGATAGCTTCCAGTTAAAATGTGTCGAAATAATTTAATCGAACTTTTTTTACCATAAAACAATAAACACAAGCTTTAGGTACAAAATATAAATTAATTCAAAAGGAACAATCAAGAAGTATATAATCAAAATTTAAACCAATGTGTTGAATTTAACACTCAAATTTCTTTCTTTGTGTATGATGCTGTTTTCGTAATATTAAAATGGAACGCTGAATTTTGCAAATGAAATTAAAGGAATAAATGAAATTGAAATTTAAAAATATATTTCGACTATAATAACGAAAATGTAATCAATTTTAATGATGCCGTAAATTTTATGCGAATGGTTTATTTCGTTACACCAAATTAATATTCCAAAATCTTTCGGCAATTCGTATCATCGAGGTTTCATTATATTTCCATTTATTATTTTTTATGAAAATTATTCTATTTATCACACTGAAAATTATGAAATGGAACACTCCAGTGCATAAACTATGAAGTATTAAAATATTATAAATGTATGGTAGTTTGACCTCATAAATTTTATGTAAGCTACTAAAATGCAGAAGATGAAGCTGCAAGAAGCGAAGTAGATTTTCTAATCAAATTTTAAATTATGGAAATTAACGTAGGTATATTAGGTAGCCATATAGGTTATAATGGAAAATGTTAATAATTCAGAAAACTATACGCTTTATTTAAAATTTCCACTAAAAAGTATATAAAACTTGCAGTTTTATCTGTGAGATAAAAATTATAAAGGGTAATTAAAAAATTACGTCCGACGTTTCGAGTCGTTCAAGTTTTCAGCAGATAGTAAATTAGATGTTGTGGAAATAACTAGTACATTTAATTTCTAATTAAATATAAACAGTGAATAAATTTAGAAATGCTTTACATTGTAGCAAAATCCGTTCGAAACGTCGTCGGGCAATTAAAATATTGTTTATGTTAAATTATGACCTAACCTAAATTTTCGAAATATCGGGAAAAGGAATTTGATATCTGATTGGATTTACATGGGGTTTGCTATTTAGCAGTGAGATTTTATTTACCGCATATTCAATTTCACTAGTATGCTTGATTAATATTAATATTAAATAATTCTGATGGAATTTACATTTCTGCATTATATTCGGTTTCATAACCGTGTACCACTTCGTTCTGAAATTATTTGTAAATAATAATGTTATTAACTCCATTAATACCGTTTATAACATTTTAGACCAACCGTCATCTCTCTATATAAAATTGTATAATATTATGGAAATGCGTAGGTTTTGACACATAATCTTTTGCCTTTTCAAATTATTACCAGCAAGGTAGCAGTGTGTGGGTAACCCAAATTATAGAAAATGGTGTAAGTGTGCCCATAAAGCGACCATTTTCTACGACTAAAGTAAAAAATACATTGAATTTATTAAAGAAATCTTTACTGTCTTCTCTGAGCGCTTATATGATAATGTAATTTTTCTTCATGTTATTCTCAGTCTCTTAGATGTTTTCTATTTCGACTTATTGTCGCCACACTTTCATCTAACCAGTGGTAATATAATTATTGGATACTTTCGTAGTTAATTTTCTCGTTTCTTACTAATGGCCTGTACTTTCATTTTTTAGCCGGTGAATTCCATTAGTGCAAAAAATTATTGTTTTTCGATTGCTTTTTGCTAGTTTCTTTAATTGTTAATTAAAACTTCTTCATCTACAAGCAATTTAAAAATAGTTCATTCGCCATAACCAGCTTTAATTAATTTTATCGCAGAATTTCATACTGTGCCGTAATAAGATTAAATAAAACAATGGCTTAGCAAATCAAGTAAAAATAAAAAAATAATAAATACAGTTTCTGGAAAAAAATAACCTATATTAAAAAGTATCAAAATAATGTAAATAGAAATGTAGAATTATTATATTTGCAACAATAATTTATGAAGTGGGTAGATTTTAACTCAATCGAAACAACAGTCAGTGCTATACTTTTTTATATATAACTTCTTATCGTGACATTTGTAGCAATATGTATTCCATACCTCCCAGACTCCCAGACTTATGAATTTATTCAGTTACATATTATAAGCTTTTCTAAAAAATTAACATTTTCGGTTTAGTGTTTTCGCTTTGGAAATTAAAAATTTCAACATTATGCTCTCTAATGGTAACATAACTACTTTTTTACATAATTGTGTCTTTTTGTTTGGTTTCTATAGTGTAACAATCAAATTATAAAAGTAGAATTTCTACTATTTTTAATCTAAAAATTGCTTTGACAAGCAACGTTCTCCAACGATGTTTTTAAATTAAAGAATCTGTGAATAGAAAATGGAATAGATGGTGGATGACAGAAGTTTAATAAAACTAAGAATGCGCGCTAAGGACATTGTGAGCATCGTAACAATATTCCGTGGTGCAATTTTATTTTATGAATTAAAATTAAAAATAGTTCTTACTTCTCTTTCAGAATAATTAGAACATTCAATTGGGTTAAAATAGCGTTATATTCGTAACAGCTGGCTGGGTTTTTATGTTAAATTAACGAAAAAACTGGATTGTGCATTGGCAAAGTTGACTAAAAATTGGGAAAAATCAGTCAGAGAGCAAAACAACAAATTTTGGAGAGTTGAGTACTAAACCTCAAAGCTATAGTAATATTTAGGCAGCCTTAGCTTTTTATAATTTGTAATTTAAAAATGCTCCGCACCAAAAACGTCACAACGAATTTTTAATTTTCACTTTTATTTTATGGATTTAAAATATTTTTACATCATATATAATTTTATTTTAAAGGTTTTCTTCTTGGTGTTATTTTTTGTTATTTTTTGTTTCACATTTTTGATTATTATTTTATGTTATTTCCTTTCTGAACATTTTTTACTTTGATTTAAAATAAATTTAATTTTTCAATCTTTCGTAATATTATTTGAATTTTCTCATATTCCAATATTAGCATTTTTTCAAGATTTCTTTGTATTATTTTACCTGTACTTTTTTCATTTGAAAATTTTTTTCGTTCCGTTTGTATTCCAAATTCTTCTGTTTTTCTTTGTTGATTTAATACTTTATTAAATTTTTCATTGATTTTCTTAGTTGTTTTCTTTATTTTCTACAATCTTACTATCTGATTTTATATTTAGCATAGTTTTATTTAAGTGGTAGTTGTCTTTTTTATTATCAAAGCATTATTTTCACTGTTTTCTTCGAGTGATTTTCGTAGTTTCGAAAAGGCATTTCTTAATTTCTTTCATGTTTTCTTATTTTTCCTCTTTTTATTTATTCTTTGTTCATTAAAAGCCATGTCAAATCGTATTTGTTTTAGGGTTTTCAAATTGTTTTTGCCAAATTTAATAATATTTTTATTGGTATCCTTAATTTGCTTTTTGACTGTTACAACTATCTTTCAGCTCAATTAGGTTACAAAACCTGAAGAACGAAAAACAAACCGGGTGCCAATTAGTTTCTCTTTGCGGTAGTTGACCGCAAAAACAGATGCAATATTGATCAAGGATTACACTGTTTTATTTAGTCTATTTTAGTTTAAGAATTTAAATACATGTCTGAGCTGATCGAATTCAGAATTTAAAATAGGGCTTTTCAGTAGTTTTCCCGTTCCTACTATGTTCGCAAAAAACTTAAAATGGTTGCATTTTTGATAAGTTAGCGTAACTTGAAAATAGTTAATAAATAAATAATGCCCTATAGGTAAAAAACTTACAGATAGCTATAACAAGATTAAGTTAAAATTTAAGTATCTATTTAATTTTTCATGAATTTAAAAAAAGTTAGGTAATTCCAAACTTAATAATTAATGCTGTTCATAACAACTGTTGATCTACTTCATTTTTTTTAGAAAACCAATATAGAAGCTTCTTTTTAAATTAATAATTAATATCCTGTTCCTGTGGTTATAATCAATCAGCTGATGACATTAAATCGAAAAACATAATTTGTTTTTCTTTAAATATCAAGAAAAGTTAACTTCATCTTATTTAACAAACAAAGTTACATTTCATTGTTTGTATTTTTTTCTTTTTCCGCCACCGGCAAAAATTAGTAATTGGATTACAAACTCTAGAGACTTTGTTAAATATTTTTGCGGAGGGGGAGGGGACGAAATAAAAAACTTCAAAGTTTTTCTTATAATTATTATTTTTAAATCTCGAGTAAGTGTAATTTAACTCTTCAAAAGTTTTGTGATTTCTATCTTCTATAGAAAACTGGTTAGTAAACCTTTATTGTGATTTTGTTGTACATAATGCTGAAATCTGGGACATGAACGAAACTTTACAATAAAAGCTTTTTGTCGGGAAGTAAAAATGACACAGTTTTTAAGTACATTATCATTAAAAGGACAATTGCATTGTTTTATAATAAAATATAATATTACTGGGTTTCAAACTTTTAAGTTAATTAAACGAGTAAACTATTGTTTTGAAGCAACATCATTCATTCGATATTTTTTTAAATTTATTTTACTATTTTTGTTAGCAAATATTTTAAAATATATAGATAATTCCACTTGATCTTCCTTTTAAAGCTATTTATATCTGTGATGACAAAGAGAAGCGGATGTTATAGGAAATTTAAAAAAAATTATTTAACTAATCGGGTTTTCGGTTGATATTTTACAAAAATTATTAAAAAGGTCGCGAATAATCACGAAAATCTTTTGATATTTCAGCAATATTTTTCTTTACTTGCAATAATATTGTTCAAAAGTATTTTTGATTTTATTGTTATTTTCTAGTTGATTACATGTAATATGTAATGCATAGCTCATAAATCAAAATAAAATACGCATTGACATGTAAGCAGCTTTGAATGTTTTTGGAAAACATAGAGGTGATTGTTATTGATGATGATGATGCTATTTCAAAAAGTAAAATACAACAATATAAATATGTGAGCCTGCCAGAAAACTTTATTTAAAATGTTACAATGTGGTAAATGTAAAATAATTTTCTAGGGAATTGCGAGATTCTTGGTTAAGATTTTAGAGTTGAAAAGTATTCGAGCAGGAATCGTAAAACATACAAATAAAACCTAAAAACTATAGTCGTTGTGGTATACATTTTAAATGTAAGCTCAGCTTATTCAACCATAAACTATTAACTTTGCTATGGCTTTTTCAATTTGGTATTAAACTAATCAAGTTACATCGTACTTACAACAAATTCGCTTTTGAAAATGTCCAAGTTTATTATCGCAGCTTATTTCCTAAATGGGCAAGAGAAAATTGCAACTTCTTCCACATTCCTCAAATAGTCAAAGATCAATGGTATACTCAGATAGAATACATTTACGAACACATCACGTGCGTATATAATCCATTCTTTGAAGCTCCATGCTTTTATTAGACGGCAAAGATGGGAAACGTACTCTTTAATCTTTTTTTACTCAATGTTAAATCAGAATTATATTACCAGGTCTCTGTGGTTATTTACATAATCCTCCTAATATTATTCCAGGTACATCGTAAACATGAGGGTCCTTTTTGATTGATTTTACTTCATCAGTTTGAGTCGGATTAAAATTGGAAAACTTTTAATAACATTTATTTTAACTTTCCTGAAAAATTATTTGTACAGCCAATTCAATGAATAATACATTATCTACAAAATGTAATATTTTAATTTGTCCTGTAAAATAATTTAATTATAACATCAGCAATAAACTAAAGAAAACCACCATTAAATGGTAACAGGTCTGGAGATCATAAAATTGCGAATAGGAAATGCAATTTAGAACTTTCGGATTTTATCGTTTCCAAAACACTTTTACGTTTCACGGACAATCCGCTTACCTCCTGGCCCGATGTTATACTTTGAAAAAAAAGTGAAGTAAACAGGGTTCGAGGTTTCAGCCATTAATTCTTTTTTTATATTTATTCATACTCCTCTGCATGATAAACTTCTTGACTGTGGAGTTAACAATTTACTTCTTGAAAGCTATTACTTGCCATATAACTTACCGTATTTCATTTCCTCTATAATAACATAAAGTTTGTGAAATTAATTAATCTAATGAAACTAATTAGTTGCTGTTTAATGAGTAAAGAAAAGCTACGGCTAAATAATGCAAATTAAATTGTTTTAAGTTTTTAACATTGTTTAGCATATTTGTCAATATAATGAAGAAAGTCGACTTGGCCACAATTTAACCATATTGAATTTTGCAATTTGAACTCTAAAACTTAATATACATAATTAATTTTAGCAAGAGCAACTAAAAATACGATAGGAAGCATTGAAAATATTTTGAGTGTACGATAAATAAGGCAGAGAAGTTTCCTAAAAAGTTCAAATTGGAAACTTCCTTATAGCACAACAAACAAAACGACTTCCTTTTCTAAGAGCTGTAACTTATGACTGAAAGGATTTAAGAGGTTCTGGTTTATGCTTGCACTGCTTTAAGATAAAAGAAGTTCACACCTGTTTTGTAAAAATTGTACATTGTTGATTCTATTGATTTCCTTTTTATGTGATGATTATACTTATTTTGCAAAAAGTTGTTTGTTTTGAATTAAGTTGCAGTAGTCACTTTCCTGTATATCCTTTTATAATAAATAATATACTTTTACTTAAAAAGTCGTGAGAAACATTTTCGGAAAATTTGTGAAAACAAATGGTAAAACAACTTTATTGTATAATATTATATCAGACTACACTCGGTAAAAATAAATTACCTAATAATAATTTTAAATAGAAAATTGTAAATTTACCAACGTATTTATTGTAATTATCGATATTAGTATTAGACACTCAACACCTTTTCACTTCCAAACGACTTCCTAAAAAAATATAATTATATCTTCTGTGATTCAAAACCCACACATCTTTTATTATAACATTATTTTAAATAACTTACGACATTCTTAATAACCCATCTAACTTCATTAGAAATCTTCTTTTAGATTGTCGTAATGTGATTTATTGGTAGTAGTAGTATTATTTTTCAATTTTAATTTCAATAACTACAACACGATTACACTGGTTGTGCGGCCTAAAGGCCGCACTGACCTGCAACTTTTCAATTGTTTAGATTTTATGAATTACAGACACATTTGGCTTAATAATGGTAGAAAATTGAATTGCTTCAAAATATAATAAGAACACCGCTCTATTTTTTATAATATATTGCTGTGCATTTTGAGAAAATATAAAATGTCTGATTTTGGATAAGAGGTCCCCCAAGTAACATTTTATGCTAAATATCATCTGCGAGCACACTGTGTCAGCTAAAAATTCACTTATTGAGCTGAGTCAGCTGCTGAATAACAGCTGATTCAGAAGGTGAATTGCTACTGAATTGCTAATTTGGCGGCTGAAAACCAGCTGAAATTACTCTGCTCCAGCTGTTTAAAATGCTGAATGAGCTCATATTCAGAGCAGAATCAGCTAATATTCAGCTGCTATTCATAATTTTTCGAGTTAAATTTTATTAGGTTGGTATCAAAAATATATTATGTGTTATAATATGTTTAAAAACGTAATAGTTGGTTTTACATATTCTTTTCGCATTGAATATAATAATATTATATAAAAATATTTAAAAACAATTATTTATTTGATTTGGATTAACAGGTACGTAATCATTTTAAAATCTGACTTTTCCCCACCCAGGTGAAAAATCTCTGGATCCGCCCCTGGTTAAGAAGCAGAAACCAATCTTTGCCGATTTAACTTTATTTTCTGTGTAATAATCATTGCCATATCCGCATTGCCATACGAAGCCTAGCAAAAATAATGTACTTCCTTGTTATTATCTAAAGTACCAACGCAACGTAGAAAAATATTAGGTTATAGAATTTCTTTAAAATTGAACAGAAATTTTCTGAAGCTGAAAAACAGCTGAATTTAAAACTGACACTTAATTGCGTCGGCTTAAAATTCAGCTAATTTGCCGACGCTAGAAAACATCTGAATTTTAAGCTGAGGCAGTTAAGTGTCAGCTGAAAATTCAGCTAATTTTCTGACACTGAAAAACAGCTGAATTTTAAGCTGAGGGAGCTAAGCCTCAGCTTAAAATTTGCTGACGCTGAAACACAGCTGAATTTTAAGCTGACACTGCTTCTTCTATTTTTTTTGTGTTAGTAACTTAAAATGAACGAATCGGAGAGCGTTGTGAAGGAAAGACAGACAGGAATAAATTTTTGTATATAATATGTATTAACTGAAGCTATGTTAGCGGAACACAATTTAAAATCCAAAATTTTCACTATTTAAATTATATTTTCATATAAAACCAGAATGAAGATAAATTATATTAATAAATGCGATACTATTAATTATCGTCAATAACTTTTACCAAAAATAAAATTGTCTGTATACTTGCAATTTCTAAACGTTAGAAAAATTATCTGAAAACTTCGTAATTCAAAATCTGCTATAATTCTTTTCATTTTCACCAGTCACTTATAAAATAATATTAATGCAGTGAAACTGCTTCTTAAACAATTTTACAAATTTATTTCTAATTTAACATGAAGTCTTAATTCATTCTTCCAAACATGGTCAGACCTACTCAAAATCTCGAGGTGGCCACCTTCTGATATGCAATTTTAACGTTTAATTTAGAATACCCTCTCAAATACACTTATCTGCAGTACGAACTTGTCGGTTTTAGAAATTCGTGGGTGGAAAAAACAAAAAATATTAGGACGCCACAATATTCTAGTCGTATACTGAAGTATTGGAACAGATGGGCTCAATAATATAATTTAACTAGAATAAAAAATAAGCGAGAATCAGCAATTATTGTCAAATTACGTTGGAATGAGAGGGTTGAAATTAAAAATGCTTATATACACAATTTTCTTCGGGATTATGTTATTACAAACGACACATCAAAAGTTTACTTTTGAATAAACCCAAACAAATCTGAATTACAGCAGAATTTCAATTATTACACGATGTTCACAATTCCTCAAGCTATAGGTGAAATTCTTGCAGATAATGTCTAACAATATTCTTGCCGCTGTCACTCACGTCTACTTAGAAACATTCAGTTTCTAAATCGTCGCTTTTCAAGACTGTAAAACACATGCCGTGGGTTAAATAATTTCTAAACTCGCAGATATAATAAATTTTACCTTTCAAAACTTGGATACTTTTTAGCGGTTTCTCGAACAAAAATATAACATCTACCCCAAGCCGCTTTACGTGTGAACTTTTTATTTTCCCAGAAGTGTCCTCTCGGTCACTGGATCCCCATAACCAAACGTTCAGTTATTCTTCTTTTCCCATAGAAATTTTATTCCAAAAAAAGAACTAGTCGAAAATGCGCCAGTTTAAAACATAAACTTTCATTCCCAACAGGCCAACGTGGTCTGAAAATTCCGACGGAAGAGTGACGTTTTTTTGTAAACTTGACTGAGACACCATCAATAATATTATGTTTAAAGTTTTGAGACCATAAATTTCATGTTTTTGCAGCCACCCCAGTGTGCGCTCGAGTTGCGTTAAATTCAGTGTTTAAGAAAAGCGACAATACATTTACATACTTGACACATTTATAAAAAGTACCAGAATTTTCTACTTAAAAAAAAATTTTCTTATGCTATTTTATAATTTAATCACAATTTTTCAAAGCTGTATATTAGTTTTATATTTAATCCGGGGCTGAACACGTAAGGGCGATTTAGAAATTTAACTATGAAATTGAAAATTTTTAGTTTAACTTTTCATATAATTTAATTAACTTAATAATCCATAGTGGAGCATCAGGTTTGCGTATGACAGGTTTCAAAAGTAATTTAGATATGCAAAGTAGTTTTAATTTATTAATGTAATAATTGTTGCAAAACTTGGTAAGCTATTTTTAAACAAATTTGCAAATTATGTCATGCATTAATCAATTTGATCATCAGTTATGTGTGATTTTCAAAAATGCAGTCAAGTTTAATTTTTTAATTTGCTACAGAAATCTCAACATGTTTTTTATTAAATATTTTAATTAATTTGATCGTTAAACTTGCAAAAACTTATTGATCTCTATATAGGAGCATCCTTTCAACTGAATAATTGCTAATTGCGATTGAAACGTAATCTGGTATATTAACAATGAAATGAATATGTCAAACTTATCGGAGCTAATTAAAATTATTGGAATTGACTTAAGCTTCGTTGAAGCTTCCTAAATGGCACAAGAATAATACAAAAGGGCATAAGCATTTAATCCCATACTATTGAAACAGATAAATATGTTAGTGTTTACGTTGAGATTTGTTCTACATTGATTTAGAACTTCATTTGTTGCAGAACACAGAATTGTTCGAAAACGTTTGTACAACTTCTATTCTTTTTTGGATTAACTTATTGCCAACTATATAAAATTTATTACATTGCGTTTATCATTGATCGCTTTCCTTATTTATTATTAAATTGTCTTAAGTTTGAAAAATTACTTTTTTATTTATTGTGAGCTTTTAGTATAAATTATCCATCTTTTTCATGTTTTTTTTATTTTTTCTACTGCTTTACCAAACAGTGCAGTAAAATTTAGGCACCCCTAGGCTGCCCCTTGGTATGAATAAAAATTCAACTAAATTATTTTGGAAAGGTGTAGGTTGGGAGACAATATAATATTTAATATATTTAAGCTTTTAAGCACTTCAGTGAACCGCTAAAACTTTTATACCTTTTGTGTTTAGGTATTGATTAGAATTTAACAATGGAGTAAAAATATAAAAAGAGAAAATAATAAATTACACTTGAATAGAATTTCTAACTTCCAGACTATTCAGACTATGTAGGCTCATTTTGGAACTGAAGTGTTAATTGCGTGAAGTTAAACAGATATACATGAGTATTTATTTCGATATAATTAAAATCTCCATAAATAACTTAATTTTTTCTGTAATTTTCAAGTAGGATTGAAATTTATGTGTAAGACTAAATTTCTAAATTGTCTATCCGAAATGGTTTTATTGGATTGGTTTGGTTTTAAATTGTTTGCTCGCCAGTCCCACTGGTGCTATTGTAATAGTAAATTACAGATTATATAAACACAAAAGAAGAAAAATGGTCAGTTTTTAGTTTAACGAAATTTATTCTCGTAGTTTCCATCCTGGATTATAAAACAGTGAATTTGACAAAATATGCACTTTTATCTTGACTTCAACGAAACGTGTCTACATGAAGACATGCAGAAAAGCTGAGCTGGTACAGACTCTCTCAACTTAACTTCTCGAATCTCAAAGTGACTGCATCAGACGCTGAGTGAGCTAAGAATTTCGTTTCAACCTCAGAATTTTAGCCTTGCACTCCGAAAGCCTACATCAACGAATTATAATATTTTTATGGAAGTTAGTCTGCATAAATAAAATAAATTGAAATAAATTACAAAAATTTTAAATGAAACTGAACCCACGGAATGCTCGGATGCAAAATTGCACTTTTCAATCCTGTTGGTGACGTTTGCATTGGATGTTCATCTGCGGAAAATATTTTCAAATCAAATCAAGCAAACCAAGAAAAAAATCTCGTTAAAGGAAATGTATGCTAACCAGAATCCTAAGAAATAATTTAAATAATTTAGTTCTAAGATCAAATGTTGCGTCGCCGTCGGTTCCATCAAATTTGATCTATTATTTCGATCTACGGACGTTGGTCGTAAAACTTATTTTATTATTAGAACTTCAGTAGAAACGCGAGTGAAACAATTCGCCAGTATTGGATGCTGAATTTAAATCGACAGGCGCTTTAACCCATTGTCATGATGTCTACCTTTCACGCAGCTTTTATCTGAGGATTTTCTGAAAATTTTCACTGCTACATTTTTGTTTTTGTCGATGATCTATCTGAAGCTGACCCTGAAGCTGAAGCTAACTCTGGCTGAAGAGTAATTTCTGTCAAATGGATTCAACTTGACGATCATTGGTTGTGAAGCATGAACCAAATTTTGATGCAGATATTATGGTTTTCTTTTTAACGTATCAACATGTAGTAGGCGATAAGCTTTTTAAGAATCAGTGTCCGCTTTTTTGCTTATACTAAAGAAATTTAGTTTGTAGTGTTAAAGCGTTCTGATTGGGGGATATCTGTTTTTTCAAACTAGGCGTCAGTCTAACTAAGTTTTACAATAAACATAAGAGATAAAAAAAGAGTGTATATATTGCTATGTTTAAATTATGGATAACAAAACCCATATTCCAGTAATTTCATGCGTATTTGCTTCTTTATATTACTTACTTTTTAAATAGTAAAAAATACACCTATATCTCTCTAGAATTTTGTTTTTCTCATTGTGGCAAACACATAATATTTTTATAATTTAAATAATCGCTTTTTACCATCAAATTGTAAACCTTTGTTTATGTAAATGTAAAAAAATCTAATTTACTCATAAATTAGACCGTGCAATTTTTTTTTCAAAATATTTAACCAAGCTTAATATTTTTGTTAATATCTTTAACAATATATTAGTTTAATTAATATATAAGGTTGAAAACATTACACTAAAAGGAAATTATTTAAAATTTTGTTGAATTCTCAACATATGCCTGACAAAGCATAAATAACTTATTTAAATTGTAACTTTAAAAAAATATTTATAATTAAAAATTTTATAAATCCGTATTAAAAATATTATATTACAACGTACAAAAAAAATTTAATAATGAATTCATGATATACAGTGACTTGCAAAAGTTTTCGGATACTCCTTGTCATATAAAAATGGATATTACAGTAAAATTTTTAAGATATGTAGATGAAAATATTTTTTGTATTTTACAGAGTCTTGTTTAAGTCGCTGTCAGAAACTGTGAGACAAACTAAAAAATTGAAGGCAATGAAATTTTCAACAAAAAATGTGTACAAAGTTTTGCTGTAAAATCGATTTTAATATGACAACAAACGGCTTCAAAATTTTCAATTTACATTGGTAATATAGGGGCGTCTGAGAACTTTTGCAAGTCACTGTATAATATTATAGAATTAAACTTTAAAACTAGAACAAGTGAAATAATAGATATTAAATAAAAAATATTAAATTGTTCTCGTTTTGAAGTTTAATTCTATAATAAATTTTTTTAGTTTTATTCAAAACGTATCTACTATAGTTACATAAATAGCTATTTCCTACTACTAGCGCAAAAAGTGTCAAACAAAGTTGTACGTACGCACTATGGTATTTAAGTAAACATTTTATTCAAGTTTAAAGTTATTTGTTTTGTTGCTATGGCAACTTGATATAATATCTCAAAGTAATGCTAATTTATTTTTAAGCGATCTCACGAGTTTATTTTTAATTTTAATTTTTTTTAATGTTTAAGTTCTGTTTCCCAGCAACGGATCTGTAATCACGAATTTTATCTTTCAGAAATTTAAAAAAAAATTTAGAAAAACCTTAATGAAATATCATTAGCTAAGAACAGCGTTAAATAATATAGAAAGCCGGTATCTTAGCGTTACTGGGCTCAACGGGGCTTCCCCTTTTTTCTCATTTTTGAAGCAGAAGCAGAACACATATTTTTGAACTTGTTTGTTATCTGTTACTTTTTAACCTTGCATACTTAAAAACATAAATCAAACAAAAAACATATATGCTGGGAATTCCCCGACTGAAATTATTTAGAAAATTAAGGAATAGTGAAGTGAAATACTAGTTTCGCTATTGGGTTTTCAAGATAATGACCTGCATGCTACCCCTATGATTTCGATGTAAAGACGTTTATACTGCGTTCCTGCTGTATACTGTCGTTAATGATACAACAAATTAAGTAAGTTATCTGTGATACTGTCAACCTTTGAAAGTTGGTAATTTCAAAATCTAAACACTTAATTAATGTAACCATAAGAACGGTGATAATAATTTCATTATCCCTAGTAAATGGATAAATAGGTTAGAGATAAGAGAATTCTTATTAATTTTGCTCAATCCTATATTGAATTTTATTTATAGTGGCAAAAAATTCATCATGCATATTTTTGTGCGAAATAACAATTACAGAAGTTTTAATTAAAAACTCAAATAATATTTACTTTGGTATATTTTTTATTGACCGAGCTTATATTTTATACTGGTTAATCTGATCAAATAGTATATACATTTCTGAAATTTTTATTCCAAAGGAAGTTAATATTGATCGAAAAAGAATAATTTTTTAAATCGTTGTGTAACAGAAACTCTTTAGAGAATGATTTAGTTTACATACGATTTTTTGACATATTGGAGGTTTTATTTATTTTTTTAAGTTGTTATTGTAATGCTTATCCACTGAGGCAATTTAAAATTAATGTTTGCCATTAATGCCATTTTTTTACATAACATTTCAAAATCATGAACTTAAAACTTTATAAAAGTCTTAATTTTGTTTAAAAATGTATTTATGCAGGTATGTTTTTACCCAGTTTTAAATTTGTGTTTTTATTTTGAACTGATTAATATTGGAAAACACACAAAACGCATCGTCCAATATTTATACATGATTTTGTATTCCGAACGGGTACACGAAATTGAATATAAACTTTGATATTAGAAAATGTAATGTTTAACTAACAAAAAACTGAATTAATAAAATATTACCTCCACAGAAAAGCGGTTGTTTTTAAATTTTTAATAACAAAATCGATGGATTATTATTATTTCTTAAACATTTGTTTGACATTTGACAACGAAAATTAATTCTTTAAATGGTTTTGACCTGCACGAATCTTTTTAAGAGCGATATTTATAGAATTCCTCTCGAGATATCTTTTGTAAAAATTCGGTTTGGGATTTTTTCTTTTCCCTGAGCATTTATATTTGCAACTTTTTGTCGGTAGTGAAGGAAAAGAAAATTAATTATTTAGTCGCTTAATAGGAATTTATTTCTTATTTTTAAAAGTTAAATTTTTATGTAGGTGTAGTTTATACGAAAACGCTTTCTTCTAATTGTTTCAAGGAACTTTTATAATCAATGAACAGTTTACCATTTAAAACCTCTGTTAATTCTCTCTTTAAATTTGGAACACGTATAATTTAAATTCTTTTATTTTCACCAATTAACACATAGATGCGATAAAAGTGTTGGGGTGTTTTTAGAACTCGCTGGATAATTTTATAGAGTAAGTGCTCACTGAACTTTAGTGAGCTTAAAATGTGAAAACACATATTATGCGTGTATCGTATAGGAATAAAGGTCATGGCTAATGTTAAACCTAAATTAGCACGATTTATTATTAAAACTTCCCAATTATTCGAAAAAATTCACTTTGTTTCTCGTCCTCTTTTTTTTGGTCTATGAGAACTGGGTGGCTTTCGCAGCTCCGGTGAGCGGAGCTTTAATGATACATTAAGAAGACGTAATAATTTTTGAGAGGGTTTGCTATCCATTTAAAAGAACAAAAATTAAAAGCACCAGTAAATCATATTAATGCTCAGCAATAACGTCTTATCCTCGAAACAAAAATTAAATTTAACCCAAAAAAGTTGACTAACACTAAACATATAACCGCAAAATTCACTCTCAGAAAAATATCTTTCCAACATATTATTGCATCTCGAGATACAGTAAATCGTATTTTTCCGGATATATAGAAATTTTTTCATAAAAGTGGTAGAATATCACCAACATCTTTTTTATAAGTAGCCGTATTGTTAAAGAAGTTTAATGGTTTATTGTGTTTGTTCTATTATCCTAATTGATCCTAATTACAATTGTTTTTCTCAAAGTAGGTAATGCTAGTTATTAATCACGATATAACAATAATTATTCATTACTCCATTATATAGATTTGACCAATCACAATAATTGATATTGTTATTTTGAACTGCCAGATTAAAATTTTAAATTTCATATAAACCTGCATGAGAAGTCTCGAATGAGTCAAGGCACTCGTTGACCACTCGTGCCGAAAAGCATTGTCCGCTCGTTGAATAATATATTATTATAACTTTGCAATGTTTTAAAATGTACAATTTTGTAATATTAATGAGAAACTTTTGAATGTAGTATAATCAATTTGATCGCAACGGTTTATAATTATAAATTGTGTTTATTTTATGACATGATTAATATTAATTCGTTGAAATAGAAAATACACCCGCAGGAATAATTGGAAATAAAACGAAATTTGAATAAAAGCATATCTCTTTATTTTTACACACAATGTAATTCTCAAAATGTCAATCACAGATATAATTTTATGCAAAATTGGACACAATTAATAATGAAAGTAACCAAAGCATAAATGGAGATAAAAAATATTACGTAAAAACTTTTGAATTTCAATAAATTGTCTTCTTATTTATTTTTGTTCATTAGCAACGTCTACAACTAAGGTCGTTAGATGCATTTCTGACGTGATTACGGAATGGAGATATCCACCAGGACGGAAGAAAAAAAATTCCAAAGTGTCTTTTATTTTTTCTACTGTTCATTAGATTAGAACTTTTCATCTGACGTCACAACACTGCAAGATGACTTACCAGAAAATATAATTAATTGGGTGGTTTTCCATTGCCTTCCCGTAATTGAATTGGAATTAAATTTTACAAACCATTTTCCTTGTTAAATTAATAAATTATGAAAACCTTTAAATTTTTCCGATATTCTGTCGACAATCTTATTTCATTTGAACTACCAAAGCACAACCTCGAGAATGATTTACACCTGGCTATTTGTTATGGCAAAAAGTACATTTCCATTCGTTGCCCGTAAGCTGTGCATGTTCTTCAAACAGAAAACAGCTGGAGAGAATTAGTTATTTTTCCAACGACGCGACGGGCGTTGTTATTTCAACAAGTGTAAACTTAATTTAAAAAATTTTGGGTGCGAATGTTTTATAGTTGCATTTCTTACTTTTATGCATCCACTTTTAAGACCTCACACATCAAATTTAATTAAGAAAAAAAACAGCATTTACCACATAACGCACAATTAACTGAAAAACTCGAGCTTCTTTACAAATGTCATAATTTAAAATTTTTATCTCAAAAATGTGACAACCAAGATTGTATTTCTTAATTAAGATAAATTAAAGTTGAAATAAATTTAATTATGCGTCTGTCGTGATATTCAAGAAAAAATTAAATTATATTTGCCATCGCAGTGTGAAAATGCGATGTAGTAAACTGAAAAATTTCCTCGCTCAAATTCTTTATTATCACAACATAATTTTAATTGCCTGTAATACTATAAGGCTTTTTACCTGTCGTTATTAATTGGGAAATTCCCTGATAAGGTTTTTGGCATTGGAACGGGAAAATAATAATTTAATTAAAACGTAATGAATTTGAACGAAATTCTGCACCCTTAACATATTGCGATGAATATTTAACCCGAATCCAGCATTTTGTTGCATGAGACTCTTTTAATCAAAATTTAATTTATTTACTTATCCAAAACACGACTGACTATTCGCTACGCAACTCATCCCCACCATCGTCCGTTGTTACCAAAGCCCTTCGCATTTGGTCCCCACTCCTTGAATTTCTTATGATTTTGCTCTGTAAATAAGTTTTACTTACTTCAAAAAACAAAATTCAAATTGGAAATATTCAAAATAATTCTAATTTTAAAATCAATTTAATTTCTTACATAAAAATGGGAACGATAAACTTTCGTCCATGCGGTTTATCCAATTTTAAACCCAGTATCGTTGTATCGCTTTGGAGACTGTTGAACGTAGAAAATGAAGACTTTGAATTATGTTTTTTGCCAAATTTCCATTTGGAGATCAAAGACACTTTTTTTGGACATTATAACTCAAAAACTAAAATATATACAGTATTGGTTTTTGTTTATGTAACTGTCACCTGGTATTTAATATGTCTATTGTATATTTCATCATATGAAATTCTAGATATCAATCAATGACAGCAGTTTAATACTAAATAAACCGAAGTAGCTGTTGATTTGATTGATCAATTTTTATAAAATTTGAATTTCAGTATGTCAATTTGAGAAATACTCTTGACCTAGCCCCGTAAGCTATAAATTTTGTAACATCAAATGCGAGTAACTATATATTTGCGAAATTTGGCTTTAAAGCAAATCATGGGCCGTATGAATAAAAGAAAGCATAACCTTATACTTGCAAAATATGAAGCAAATCCTTCAAGAAGTATGAATAAAAATAGAAGTATAACCTTATGCTTATAAGTATGCGATAAAAATTGAAGCAAATGCTTTTAAAGCAAATGTTTTGCTCAAACTACAAGTATTTCGTATGAATAAAAGAGTGCTTATACTTTAAAGTATAAGCATATCCTTCAAAATATATGCATCTGGTCAGTAGTAGACTCACCGACTAGAAATTTGTTTTAATTTTGACTTTATCGTTTTGTAATGGTAAAATAGTGCATTTCGTGAAAGCAAATATAAGGAATTTAAATTGCTTTCGGTTAAATATCTTCAAAACGTATTTTGAAAATAAATTTATAACAAATTTGGTTCAATAATTTCTGTTCATGCTGTAGAATATTGAAGATAACCTATTAAAAAGCAAAAAGTCAATCTTGACAAGTGAAAGATCAACTTAAACTGACATTAGATGACAGAACACAGTAAATTTAAACATGTTTCAACTTGTACATTCTGTACCTTTTACTTATTATTTCAAGCATTTGCTTATAAGTATAAGGTAATCATTATTCATGACAAACAAAGGAAATGCTTTTACTTTTTTGTTTTATGTAAAGCATTTGCTTATACTTCGACCTTTTCCTTTAAAGCATTTGCTTCATTTTTATTCATACGGCCCAATGTCTCGGTTTAATAATTTATATTAAAAGTCTTCGACCTATGGTCTCGGGCTTTTAACGTAAATTGTTCAATCTCAAACATTATCCAGTTTGCCTATTTGTTGAGGTAACCTATGAATATCATATTTGAAAAATAACTTTTAATTATTTAAATAATATGTTATAAGAAGCTATTTATCTTGAAAAATAGTGTAATTTAACACCTAACCGCGTAAATTTGAAATAAATTAAAGGTTATGTTATTTGAATAATTTTTTTTGAATTTGTCGAAATTTAATAATCGAATATATTGTAATTTAATAATCCCAAACCAATAGTTGCCTATATTTAAGAAAACGTCGTTAGCTCCGCTCCAACTTAATAATTTATGCAATTTATCTTTCAGGAAGAGAAGCCAAGTAAAGGACTTCATATCTGCTAATTCCTAACTTTAGCATTACCTCGGAATGCAACTTTATTGTATATAACGATACCCGAATAAAAAATATTTCCTTACCGGAAAAACGTGCTGGAAGTATCTAAGGATAAACACGCATATATCTTACTCTAAAAAATAATCATAATAAATTTTTCACTCACAATATTTAGGCAATAAAGTTGCTCAAGCGATTTTATGACACCTTTTCGACTCTATTTCTATTCCAAAATTTTATTCACTTAATGGTGATTTGTTTCGGTAATCTTTCATTTTAGCATATAAAACCTATAATTTGTGAATAGATTTCGAAAATCGATTCTGTTTAATTCAAAGTTAGTTTGAGTAAGAGTGAAATTATAATTATACACATCTCAATCCAATAACATCTGACAATTTTCGAAGTAATAATACGTTTCATGATGAGAATTTCATTCAAGTTTCCTCATTATTTTAGTTTTTTTTCTAAAAAAACTTTTAATTTCTTATTTTCAATATTACATTTAATTTATTCGATACTGTAATAACTTTACTTTTTAAAAAAGGGTGGACAGACCAAAATTTAGTGGAGTGGTTACCTCAAGCGTTGCCACTGTCTACTTACCATAAATAATAATGCTCAATAGATGTGCAACTAATAGTTTTTCTCAGTGTATGATGGGTTGCATATTAATAGGACTGAATTCAAGAGAGAACGAAGAAGAATGTTTATACAGCTAATTTATGTTGAAATTATTTAGTTTATCCTAAAAGCCTTTCAATCAACGAATGTTTGCCTACATTAATCAATATGAAATTCCACAAATTCTATAAACTTACCCCATTTTCCCAAAGAGATACATACATGGTGAGGATTTCGTAACATGATTAAAGATACATATAAAGAACTCATTTGCTTTGTAATCAATACCTCTTGTATACAACATAATCGTGTGCTGATTCCACTATTGAACTCGGAGCTTGCTTTATCGATTTAATAATATTCAAATGTTATGAACTAGAAACGTACTAAAGATATACTGGTATGAAATTGTCAGCCCATTCATTATCAGCTTCCTCCTATGCCGACTGTATCAAAAACATATATTTTACAAAGACTCGATTATTATTTTTGGCTTTTACTATGAAGCAGCTGAAAAGATTATGTAACGAAAATAAATTATTTAAATTAATTTATACCGATATACTTGTGCGGCCAGGCCTAGATTGTGGAATTTATTCATAATTAATAAAATAATTTCTCTCTACATGCTTGAATTTAAAATCGTGACCGTTACAAGCAAATTCAAATGGAAAGGGCGAATCAATAAGATTTTAAAATTTTTGCAATAAGTGACAACGCTTAATAATTATTGCAAAAACGTGCCTAAAAGCGATTTTATGTGTGTGCCTGCTAACGATTAAAAATTTAATAATAATAATGTATTAGTTTGTTAAATATTTATTGCTGTGTATAATTTATTCTGTTACATGCTTTGGTCCGAAAATTTATGAGAAGGTTTTACGGGCTTAGCTAATAAATAAGAGTGTATCCGAATTATTGCTTTCCAAAATATTTTCGTTTATTGTTTCCATATTTTCAAAATTAACATACCAATCTAAGAGTTTTAAGGCAACAATGCAATCTAATTATCTGATATCTAATTTTGAATTATCTTTTTGTATGGAACTCAATATTTGCTATAACATCCAGCGCAAACAATAGCTGATGCATTTGTGCTTTGCGAAATTTACAGGTATTACTGACTGTATTGTTATAACTCAAATAATATAATACCAATTAAAATTTACAAAATTAACAAAATTTATTACCAAAAGATTCTAAAGTAATTTAAATTTTTTTTCATTTTATGTAAATCTTTTTAATCGTAAATTAGAAATTGAGAGGACATTTTACGCGATTTAATATATTAATTAAGTAACAAAATTTTGTCGTGGCGGAAATAATTCCGTTAAAAATAGTTTCACGAAGAAACTACGTTATTTTAAATAATTTTAAAATAAAGTCGATCGGATTGAAAAAAAAAGAGAGAAAAAGAGAAGATATCTCCTCGAGTCTTGAACCCTGGCCAATTGGACGTATAAGTACCGAGATTAATATGCTGATCTGGTAAACTCAAAGAGATATTTAAAAAATAAATTAAAATTGTATTTTCTCTAAAAATCCATCAAGTTAGAATTAAAGTAGGTAGGTCCTGCTGTTTTTATTTTCTTCTTCTTTGCATCTTCAATTTAATTTTATATAATGTTCAGTAATTTGTTCCTTATCCCACTCATTGCGTAAACTACTATTAAATTTACTATTCCGAAGGTAATCCATTTTGGTAGCTTTTCGGATTAAAATATTTATTATCGTTGCTTTGACGATACCGTAAAAATAAAGTGTAGATAGTTCAAATTTAATCAATAAACTAAATATGATTTTAAAGCAAAAATAGCTTAACCGATAACAAAACAAAAACAAACAATTTTGTTTATTCAAAATAAAATGATTGCGGCAAATTGACAGTAGGGCGCGGGCGTTAGGATTTTTTCGGGAATGAGCAGACAATACTACAAACACACTTACATAATACAAATAAACACACATACCCTGGTATATTGAACAAAACTGCGTTCCATAGTTTTGATTAAATGCAACGGGGATTGGTAATATCCAGTTTATTTTAAGTATTTTAACATTACAATTTTGCAATGGGAAGGTACCTACTTTCAGAATTAATTAGTAAAAGTAACTTCAACATGACAACTTATAGAACACAGCTCAATTCGTTTTTTTTTTAAACTAACAGACTAAAACCAGCTTTTCTCAAATTCTGTCAAGCAGTAAAATAAACATTTGCTCGTCATTCTTTCCAAAATCGGATAAGTAAATGTTTAGTCTTGATTGTGATTCCGTATCATGAAGTTCAAACGTTACTGTCAGCAGGATAACTACAAATTTCATATTTTACAGAACGAAATGTGACAAAATGAATGGGTAATACATGACCAGAAAGAAAATTTGTGGTATCCACGTTTTAAAATAAAAGCTACGACATGAAGTTTGTTATGTAATATCGGTTGGATTCAACGGATTGCCGCAATGAGCACAGCTTCATGCGAAAGTTATCTTGCTGCATAATGAAAATCTCATCTCAAGAATTTCTTTATTTTTCTCCCGATGAGAACATAGAATGAAGTCACCCTCTATGAGATTTGCAAAGTAGCCGAAAAAGTGTACTGCCGACTTTCGAAAGAAAATTTAAATACAAATGCAGAATTTTGCATAATTCGATGTATGATTAATTTAAAAATTAATATTTCAACCCTTGTCTATTCAAATTTTATTAAGTTACATTTGAAATCGTAATTTCCGTTCGAAATCCGACATATACATTGACCCTGCAGAAAAGTCTGGGGTTGAAGCCAAAGTTGACGTATCATCGAAAACCTTTAATTTTAGAGATTTGCAGATACACAATCTTATTTGAAAAATTTGAACTTTTCAATCTCAGTGAAACCTTGAACACTTGGAGTTTTTCTTTAAGTAAAAACGAAAAAAATGTTCAACTATTTTATCAACAGATGTTTCGAATCATCTTCTTCTATTACTTGTATCAGCGCTTTTTGATATTTGATACTGGAATCGAATTTATATTTGATTTTGGTTGTATGCTTTGTTCAATCTTATTTTTATATTAATTGGTGAGCTTCGGAAAGATTAAATTGTGAAATAATACTAGCTTACCTAACAAAATTTTACGCAAGAATTGATTATAAGTTGAAGTGTTTATAACGTATTTGGAGGGCAAATACTACCCACCGTGTATAATTATATAATAAAATTGTAAAATGAACTGTCGTTAATAAAATTTAAATAAAAAATGTTACCGTGGGCAAAGGAACACTTCGTTTAGTTGATCAAGTTGCGGAGAACACTTGAAATTTCCGTTGACATGTTAAGCCACTTTCAATTCAATAAATTTTATATTGGATGAAAAGCGTTGACGATGTTTTCCGCAGTCGATTTATATTAGAATTCCATAAAATTACACTAAAATTCTGTTTCTCGAATCTGCGCGAAAGCGAATTAAAATTATATCGGCTTCGCTTTTTAAACCAATAATTCCCACCTACGTATTTTATGTATTTATTTCATGTATTGCATTAACATAACTTGGTTAGTCTGGTACGTTGTCAAATTAATGAATACTTCAGCATAATAATAACTCAATTTTGGTCATTCTTCACATGATTAGTTAGAATTTATTTCCTGCTATAAATTAGCTAGCTTGCTAAATTCCACAGATGTAATTCATTAATTCATTCGCATTTCAATATTTGCATATGGCTGAGCTTTATAAACCAGTACCTTGAATAATTTTACGAAATCCCAAAGAAACATTATGTTCAAGTAAACTAAAAAAACTGAATTTGTAAAACGACATAAAATTCACTGAATAGTATGCTTTTATTCGCCTGCTTAGTTTCATTTCAGCAGGAAATCCATTAAGAAAATGCATGATTTGCTTGCAATCAAGTGATCTGCAAATTTGGTTCATTACAATCAAAAGAGGTTTTCTCCAAGTTAAACTGCATGAAATGTAATGGAAGTTCAGCAGATATCTTCTGAAACGAGATTGGATGATCATAATAATTTGATCGATCACATTGTATGTTATGCATAAAAATAAAAAGTCGTAATTATAACTTTGCTGCCCAACAAAGCTTAGAAGACATAAAAATTAAACATAATATACAGAAAGAAGATGTAATTAAGGAAATTGCTACCAACGGGTTAAATATAATGAATATATTGCATTATTATTATTTTCTTCGTTAATTAAGAAGTATTACAGGTATTACTTATGTTATCATTTACTGCAAGATATTGATAAATAATGATAATTATATATTGTGTGAAGCAGTAAGAAAGCATTTATAAATTGGCATGAAGAAGTTTGTATTGCAAGTTGTTTTTAATTATAAAAATAAATTCAACAATTAAAATTGCAATACATGGTCGTGGAATTGTAGTAATTTATGTAACTTAAAGGTATAAAATCCATTCCAAATAAATAAAATTACAAATCTTAGAGTAAACTTAAAATTGTGATTAAAAGCTACCCTTAACTTTTTATATTCAAGAAAAATATATATAATATATTAAAATTTTAAATTGGTAATGCATAAATAATATTGACGATCAAGAATACATTAACGAGATTTTATATTTCATGCTGTACAAGTAGGTAATCAATATATCAAAATTATGTAAGTATTATATTATAATTAATACAATTTCTTAATATTGTACGTATTGTATCTATGTAATAATAATATTGCATTTTAGAATGTATTTTTCTAAAATAAAATTTTAAATTTAAATTCAAAATACAGCATACTACAATAATTTATAGAGCCCAGGGCTGGCTTTTAAAAAATCATATCGAAAATATATATATTTCAGTGATTTTTTCCTCAAAAGTTGAGAAATAAGTTTTTATCAAAATTTTAAATTATCATAAAAAATAAAGCCTTTTTAAGACTAATGATGGAAATACAATAAAGATTCCCGAAATGCGTTTCATTTAAAATTGGGAAAATAAAGTTTAATATTCTAATATACTATTTTTTTTAATAATCATTTTAATTCTACTAAATTTATTATATTAGCTGGGAGGTTTAGAATATTTTACGATCACTTTTTTATTTTCTTTTGTTTTTTTTATTTTGTTTTTTGGAATATGGTGCAATTTAATAATTATGATTTATAATCCAGAATTTAAATTTATTTTAAAGTCATCATATTTTGCATTGTTTACAGCCGAACTAGAACCAGTAATCATTATTATTCCTCACCTTGGATATTTTTGTATTTTAGTGTTTCAATTTTAATTTTAATAATAATATCACTGATTAAAAACAAACTTATTTTACAGGTCTATTATCAATATCATTAGATGCAATTGTTGAAATTTTAAACGTCCTGCTTTTATTTTATGATTTGCATTTTAAGCTTTTACCTTTAACAGATAGGAAAAAAAGTTTTACACTTCCACAAGTTTTACATTTGAATTTCTTAATTTAGAGCTTTTTTCAATAAATGAAAATATTGCTACGTTCTTGTCCAATTAACTCTATGTAAATTAATAAAAAAAATTACATTTCATATTTAAAATTCCGTTTCCATCGATATATTTAATTTTAAGTGAATATTTATTAATAATTAATTTACTTTAAATACATTGACGAACGCGAAGTTTTAAAGATAGAATTTTTTCCTTAATTTACGCAATTGAAAAAATTTTAATTTAATTCCTAAATTAATACTATTATTTTTGATTGAATAAATATTTAAAAGTTCATTTGAAACCACCTCTTGAAAAAACATCCAATATAATTTGAGTGCTAAAAAAAATACGTAAAATTTTAAACTGCAAATTGGACCAAAAAATGAATAATTATTAAAACTAAAAGCTTAAATATTAATCACTAAAATCAAAAGCATGATTTTTTGACACTTATTAAAAATTGAAATTTAAATTTTGTCAGTTAACGCAGAGTGACAGTTATCGAGTTTATCAGATATATTTTATCAGACTTAAATAACTTTTACTCTATTATTATTTTGCGAAATGTGAAAAAAAAGTGTCAATTTTGAAATAAACAAGTGAAAATCCATTGAAAATGTACTTGAAAAATTGTGTTGGTTGCAATGACAAGTTTGGTCAGTTTTCAAAAAATTTCAATTTATTATAATTTTCCTGTTTTAATATTTAATATTCTTTTTAGCTGACTTTTACAACTACAATTTTTGACAGAAACAAGATAAAATAAATTGTTAGAAAAATATAAATTGAGTAACAAAATAGAAAGTTTTCTTTAAGAAAATTAGAAGAGTTTAAAATTTACTTTTTTGCAAAAGCACCAACTTTAAAAGTACTTTTATGCCGCCCTTCATAAAAGTAATATTAACCTTTTAAATTTTATTCGGGGAAGTTTTATTACAGGTACAGGTAAAGTTTAGGGAAACGTCGCAGTTAGGGGGAAAGGGGTTAGAGATATTTGAACTGTCAGACAGAATTTCTGTTGACACGTTTTCAAGTGGAAACTTCTGTATGCTTTACATTATTTTTAAATCTTTGTTTTTCTTTCCATTGTTGAGGACCCGTATCTCTCTTAAAAAGTATTCCTTTTTGTGCTGTCAGTCCTGCAAACTCGCAACACCTATATTTTCTTCTTGTAAAGCAATATACTATTTTTGACTGACAAGGCTTTTTGTTTTATCAAATGTAAGACTGCATTGATAAATGTTATTTAATTAGTGGCAATTAAAATAATTAATGTTGAATTAAATCTTCCAAAATTTAAACTTGAAGTTAAATAATTTTTATCTATAATACGGCTGATATTGATGACAGTTCCTTCATTTATTTTACTTCAAATTAACACCAAAAGTAGAATAATTGATTTCCTAACTTTTTTAATTACATTGTGACTTATAATTAGCAGTAATCTTGTTATAAATTTCTAGATGACTAACAACTCACTTCTGATTTTAGAAATGTAACTTCATAAATATTCATATAATTATTAGTTTAAATAAATGGCTGTATTTCTCCTGCACTAATATTTTCCAATTTGTTGTGTCTTCTTAACTGACATGCAATTTACATTTTTTTTACTTGTCAAGACCATGCACGAGACAAAGATAGCGTTAGGGCATTAACATTTTAAGATGAATCTTGCAATATTTTAGGGGGCGGATGTTGCTGCACATCTGAGAAGGGTCCCCTATTTGAAAGCATGCCCCAACAAAATTAAAATACTTAAATATCTAGTTTCCTTTTCTTGTTCTTTGCGAACCATTTTTCTGTGGTATCAAACAGCTGTTTGTCAAACTCATGTTACCTTGCCGTCTTCAGAATCATACCTACTCGTTTCCAATCGGTTTTTGAAAAGTAAAATCTGCGAACAACAAACCATAAGGTTCCAAGTACTCATTTACACGTATTTTGTTATTGATTTCATGTAGGATATGATTGAATAGTAATTTTATTGACCCACTTTTACTATTTATCTTTTATTTTCGCACCACAAACGGTTTGGTGTAAATTTGAAATTATTGTTGATCAACTTTCAAGCGCACCTTTAATTCATCAATAATTCATAAGGTTTGTAATTTTTTAAACGCACACCGATATCTTAAAATTTGATTAAAGTAAATGAACGCATAATTAATGGCAAAAGAATGGATGCAATCGTCAATTAGCATTGAAATATTTAAATTAAGGCGGTTTCGTCCAATTATAAAATTCAGTTTTAAAAATTTAGGTTTCCGGAAATGTCATGACCCAGTGTTGATTATCATGAGGTAGGTTCTCTTCTTCCAAATTAATATTTGATATCCACTTCATTATTTACGATCAGAAATGGCGGTGAGGCAACGGGAAAAAATTAATATTATGAAACTTTTTTAGTGTTAAAGATAATTCGAAATGTTTATGGGTTTGCGGTGGAAATAAATTTGACGTTAAAAAAGTTAAAGAAGGATATTTTTATAAGTTGATGTGTTCGGAATGAAATATTAAATAACAGATATCGACCAAGTCGTCTCTTAACTTGGTAGCCAGGTTCGGCACCCACCTTTTTAGCCAGGCGTCGTGCGCAGGAGTTTGATCCCTATGAAACCGCCGTTTAGGTCGACGAACCATCGACCAGCTGAATTGCCAATAGTCGGCTTGAAGTTGAAGTAGTGGGCTCTTGGTTTATACGGGTAGGATTTGAAATCGTGGTGTAATGTCGTGCTTTACGAAGTGTGCATTTGTATCATATACCGACTTCTAAATGAATGAAATTCAAAAAATTATCGGGGTAGACATTTTCTGTAATGTGTTCGCTTAAAGCCAAAATTCGGCATAGTTGGCATTTTTCTTCTATGGATTGTCTGTCGACAAGAATTTGTATACCGGCTACTTCTTGGGATACGCCATTAAGTTGTTTTGAAGAGAACGGTACTCAAAGGAGACGATCTGTAACCCTGTGAGTAGTTCTTCCAATTATCATAAAAAATCCAATTTTAATTCAATCCGATTGTGTAAATCCGTTAGTTTCAATGTTGATACAGTGTCCACGTGGAATATCAATTCTATTTACCTTCAATTTCCAAACTCATACCACAATATCACGAAAGCAAATCAATTTCAAGCAAAAACCTAACTCAACATTGAAAAAATAGAACACAAATTGGAATTTTATCTTTCGCCTATAATCACAAAACGCCACTTTAATTAACGTTTTTCTAACAAAGTAGATTACAGTCGTTTCAAGTAATTAACACGTTAATGTAAATTTTTGTAAACAAAATTATCATTATTTGGACGTTTGTTTTCAATTTAAGCATTTGTCATTGTTATTTCTGCCAGCGTCGAGGACATCAATTATTGATTTTTCATTGGGTTTCTACGTTTTAGGGTTCTTATGTTTTGTTTAAATTTTTTCCCTTTTAAATTTAAATATTTATACCGAAATTTCAACTTTCCTCTATAAATATAAAATGGCCAAGTCCGACTCTATTAATAGAAATAGATGAGCAAGTCATTAAGTAACTAATTATTTGCACCTACTTTTTTTCAGTTTACATTATCCAGAATTTTTATATTTTGTATATCTTCACGTGTTTATCAAAAAATTGTAAATTTCGTTATTTTAATTATTACGAACGACGTTTTTATGGTTATGGTTATCTTAAGTATCGGGCTTTATAATAACAATTTACTCTTAAGATTATTGAAAATTATAAACCTTGTTGCTATTTACCGCATGCATTTATATACTAACATAAATATAAAATACTTGAATTGCTGACATTTAAGCGTTCTAGTTTGAATACAAGAAGAATGCAAAATAAAGTTGCACGCTTGTCCGATTTCATTATATATTTATTCTCAACCATAACTTTGCTACATTCCTGACATTACTACAACTGCACGAATTTAAATTATACTGACATTTGTAATATTACAAAATAAATTAAAACTGGAATCTTTGAGAAGTTGTTCTCGTCGTAAACGCTTTAAAATCGTTTGCAATTCAGCTAAGATCCATAATTCAAATTGTAATAACGCCAGTTTAATTTTCTAGCTGCTAATCCAGAAAAACACTAATTGCCTATTTGCCGGATAATAAAAACGCGGGTAATTTCGTTATCGGGAACAAACATGGCGCCTTTTGGCTATTTACAGCGCCACCTACCGCGCCAAGATATTTAAATTTTTTGTTTTTCGTAGCCACGAGGAATGTACTAAACAAGTTGCATATTAATACCTAGCATTAATTATTTTTATTTTCTCTACCTGCACGTCTAAAGAAATAACCGTGAATTAAGATTTTATATCACATTATAACATGTAACGGTAACACATTATGATTAATAAGAACATTGAAGTAGAAACGCTTCCGCTTTTTGATATTACCAGCGCGATTGCTCGATTCCATTCACTTTTAGTGACAAATTCATAAGAATTTTCAGCTTTTATAATATGCATACCGCATTAACAGTTTATTAATTTAATCAAATGTTTACATGTTTATGTAAAATACCTTGTTAAATGAAAATTTATGAATCATAAACTAAACATGCAATACTTGAAATGTTAGTACTGTATTAATAATAATAAATCATCCATAAGTAATTAAAAATAATTTTTGTTATATAGAATTAATTTTACCTACCAAAAATAATTTTTGATCTATAGAAGTAATATGTAATCTATTGCACACTTACTGATGTATTGATTCCTCTGTCTCTGAGAATACCTTTAAAATGTTATCTCAATATTTTAATTTCCACTATACTAGTTTATTGTTCCGTTTTCTTTGTTTCGACTCGTCAAGATAGGTCGAATTATTGTTTTGCATATTCTATCTTTCCTCTTTATGCGTATAAATTTGTTGTTCTATACGGAGTCTCTTAAACATCCTTGCTATATATGCGGCTTTCTGTGACTTCCGTCGTATCTCTTCAGTGATTCCACCCCCAAATAATCGAATGTCATAACTTGTTCAACCACCCGGTCTATCTCTAACGTGCACCTTGTAGGATTCTTTGATACCATACATTTTGGTTAAATTTTCTAGTTTTTCTTGGATAGGTATAATTTTAAAATGATTAATCTTAAGCTGAGACCGTTAATCTTGGCAGATGATGTAATTCATTAGCTCGACATCCATTGTTGATATTGGTATTTTTAATTTTGTATCCGTATAGGTACATAGGATGTAATTAATTATTCCAATAGTACAACAGTTCATTATTAAATTAAACAGCAACGAACTCAATGAGTCTACCTGATTGCCTCATTGATTGCAGTGGATAGACATTTACTCGACAGCTCATAGTCTGCCATACTAGCGGGCAACGACTGGAAATCTGGAGTACAATAAGGTATAAAATTTATTACACAATATTGGAAATTTGTACTTAGAACTTTTGTTGCTGTTTTTGATTCAAGTTGGGGGTTGAGACGCCAAGCTAAAGTTTTCTGTCAATCACAAAAAAAAACTTACTCTTTCTAAGCAAAGCAGGGAACTCCCGAATGCACCTCTACAATATATTGTTCTCGAGTTAGTTTCTTCTCCGACGATTATCTAGCTTTCCAGAAGTTTTTTACTAATCCATGCCAGACTGCACTTCATTGGTAATTAGCGCTTTACGGATAAGCTACGAATTTCCTTTAGTACTCGATATTAAAAGGGAATCATCTGCATTTGATGTGTACCATTGGTTGTAAAGATTAATTAGTAAAAATTAAATTAGCGAATAAAAACAAAAAAGCGGTGTTAATCAAACTAATCGGCCGAGAGCATGGGTTTCTAATCATAAGGTCTGTGCTCTTTCTTTACCTTACCTGACTTCATTGTGGATATTGGCTCTGAATAATTAAAATTCAAATAATAAATTCCTAGAATTAACAATTATTATAAAATAAGAAAATTCCATTTTCGAATTTCAACATGCAAGTTTACATAAAATAGAAACAAATATGCTTGTTAAGTAAATTGCACTCATTTAATAGTAATTATGGTAAATTCTTCTTACCAACCGAATTTTTACCAAAAGAACCATTATTACAAAGGCAGATTGCCAAGAATTTTAACGTCGGTTGGATCTTTTAATTGATATATCCATAAATTTGTCAGATGAATCAATTTATAGTTCAACCAATTCTTGCAGTAATTGGTATTTCCTACAAACCGTTTAATTTAAACGCGCACACATACTGATGCACATGACCAAATTTAATTTATTCTTCAAATTAAGCAAAAATATCGCAATCTGTAACCTGGTGCCATTTATGAGCATTCTTGATGCAGCATCCAGTAATTTTTCTGAACTGTTCTGCCGGCTATTTAACGGTTTGTTGCGATTAGCCCAAGAGGGATTCCCGTAATCTAGTTTCTATTTTACGCAACAGTCCAATGAGGAAATCAATTTCTGTTTTCATATTTGGATAAAGAAATGTTTCAAAATTGTGGGAAACTTGTAATTATTTAATCACATTTTCTCGGAAATTAATTAGTTGAAGTGCTACTGCTTAGAAAGATTACTGCGCTTACTGCTCGCATTTATGTTTTTAGTTTCAAACTTGTTCAATTTGTTCTGTGAAATTTTTGTTTTATGAATTATTTTTCAAACTTTTAAAGTCGCCTGCAGCTCTCGTGTATAAAATGAAAATCGAAAGTACTACAAATAAACCTGAGACCGCTATACGTAATTATGTGTGATTGTAATGCAAATAGACTACATTGTCCGGATTATAGCATACGTACAAGATTATTGGGTAGCTAATAAAATACATTTTTATTATTGAGCATAAAAAATTGTTCTCCTTTATCTTTATTGAATTTAAAAATTCATAAATAAAAGCAATCAGTCTTGCTGGAAGCATGGCATAAATACATTTCCGTAAGACATAAATCGAATTGATAGGGATAATAGGTAATACTTGAAGAGAATTAATTTCAGACTAAGAAAATTACTTTTTTTGATACAAAATATTGAATAAAAAAATTCCTTTCTGTAGTTTTCAATTTCTTATCCTTTCTTTTACCATGATTACGGCATTAAGCACGAAAAGAAAATTTATTAATTAAAGTAAAGTATTACTGATCACGAAATTAAGAAATTAGTCTAATGCGATAGCACTTTATTATATAGGGGTTAATTTAAAATTATTATTATTTGAATCGTAAGAAGTTCAGCTAAATCCTTCAATATCACTCGCAATTCCCGTTTACGATATTTTTATTGGCCATAAATCCAAAACATAATATGAAAAGTTATATCGAGAACAATATTCCACAATTATATAATGTATCTTCGAAAGAATACAATTAAACTGGTTGGAATTTAAAAATTTTTCCTTGTACGACTAAAAAAAATTTCTTTCAGATCTGAAAAAAAAAATAAAACTTTGAAAGCTGTTTTTCCCTCGAATTTTATTTTGACAAAATACTTTTATTATGTGTTTCAATTGCGCCAACTTCTTTGTTGCTTAATTGAGCGAATAATGAATCCATCAGAGGTTTATTTTTTTTATACTAAAGTTTGTTGAAAACTTTTGGAATAGAATCTAAAAAATCTCGTGAAAGCAAATAGATTTTTTATCGCAACATAATTCCAACATTTTTGCTATTTTTTATTCAAAGCATTTTGATTGCCGTAAGATTTTGCTTTTACCCTTTATTATTTATAAATGAGCTTCTAAAAGTGAGAAATTATGAAATATTAGTGAGAAAATTTTCGCCTGAAAATCGTCAAGTGCTTGAGGAAGTAAAGGAAATTTAATTATAAACGAAATCATCTGGTTAGGAATTCTTATTTAAAAATGCCGTTTTGTTAAAAATAAATATAGTAGGCTAAATTTTTTAAATTTCGGCCTACTTTAATTTTAGAAATATTCAGAAAGTTATATGATCGTTTTATTGAATTTATTAATTTGTTTTTTTGACCTACTGTTTCCGTTTAATGGAATTTTAGTCATCAAATTTGTCTTCTTAATATTCATCGGCAGTAAAAAAATGACAAGCTTATTATATTTCGATAAAATATACTTTTACACAAATAGATATGCAAATTCTACCGACATATTTAAATTAGCTAAAGAAAGTTAAATTCGGTGTTTAAATTCTTGTTTTTCGTGATTTTCAACGTAAATATTTTAATGGACCCTAATTGTTTAATTTGGCTTAAGTAACGTTGATAATTTCATTTTAGAAATTAAAATCTTGTACTAATTAATTTTCTTATGAAAAATTTCATTTTTATCTGTGAGAACATTTTTTAGCTTTCGTGTAGCCAAGCCATAAAATATTTTTCTAATATAAATTCTTTGATTATTATCTAACCGAAAGTGTAACAGCTTGCAAATGAATGAAATTTGCATAGTGCAAGACCACTTTTTAATATAATTAATTAGCACGACCAATTAAGTTTAATGTACCTTGTATAAATTTGATGACGTATAAGGCAAAAGAAACTTGTTACTCCAAATATTCCTGGTTCAAGTGCAAAATTAATTAAACCCATAAATTAGGAAATTTATTAACAATTCATAATAATAAAACCCCCGGGATATTGTAGTTCTAGCCGGTCATAACTATTAGCACAATTAACTTTCCAAACTTTTTGACATTTGTAGCATTTAGTTTTAATTATGTGGACGATAAAGGAAATGTGTACAGTATAGCACGGAAAATTATTTACAAGATGGAATTGCTTAATGCAAATGATGCAGAATATTTTACTGAATGAGAACACGAAAAGTTATGTATTTCAGTTCATAACACAACACTTTATGGCTGCGAATAAATTACAAAATTCTGGTCGAGACTTTCGATAACATTTTTACTTCTTTTGGCTATTGGCCATTATTAATGCGACTCAATTTTTACTTATTATGTGAAAGTCGATATAAAGAAAAAGAAGCCAAATAACGGAAAAATGAAAGAAAAGTGGAATAAATTTAATTCTTTTCTTTTCTACTTTTACAAATCTAGCCGAATTTGCAATTCTCTGCGGGCGGTGCCTTACAAAAAATTTATTCGTCATCTCAGCGTAAATTTTGAAAAACTACTTTTGGTCTAATTTCAAAAAGGCTTTTCAAATTTGTTAAAACAGAAGATCAATATAATTCATTAATAACAAAAATTTAACCTAACCTAACAAGGTCGAAAAGGGAAAACCAGAGAATAGATTGAAATTTTTCCCCTTGCACAGACTTTTAAGAAAATTACAAACTTAACTTGCAGCAAAACAGAAGAAATACGATTTTTTATTTGTTTTTACAAAATATTGTTTTGCTGTTTTTATTTTGTTTTTGGAAACACAGTTTCAATTGTTTTTATTGGAAAAACAAAATTTTCATTTGTTTTGCTCAAGTTTATTTTGTTTTACATTTTGTTAAATGTTGTTTTTGTATACTTTTGTTTTGGTAAAACAAATTTTTATTTGTTTTGCTTAAAATTAATTTTATTACAACTTTTGTTTTATATAATGCTTCCGAAGGCCGGGCAACCACCTCAATCTCCGATTTATAAAACAGAAAGTCGGTGTATTTCTTTGTTTGTAATACAAATCCACAAGTGACAATGCGCATTTTTTAGAAGGTGGAGGTCCGGAATGAAAATCACAAATATCTGAACGAATTCCTGTCTCGAAGCATTAGCTTCATTAGTTTCAATCTAGATCCGCCGCTATAACGAGCACATTTTGAATTTGCGCTACTACTAAAAACAACATAATGCTATAAAACTGGCATTAAACCAAAAATCAATCACTATTAAAATAAACAAGCACTATTTTGAAACCATCCTGCATATCTGCAATAAATAATTAAACACCCATTAGTATCAGCCGGACATTTTATCGCGTCCTCTTTACCTACGTGGCAATATTTATTTGTATATAATAAATTTCACGTTTTTAATCTAAACAATATATTATTATAGATTTCAATTAACGTTACATTATTTTAAATAATAAATTGCGAATGCTGGTTTATATAGACATAATAAATTAATAAATGTCCAAATCATAAGCTAACGCATAATCTTTCTATCCTGTTACGCTAAATAGCGCGTTCCATTTGTTCATTTTTTTGTTACCAACATAAACATGTTAAATTCACCCTTTCCTCCAAACCTGCTTTTCTCGCTTAGAATTTACATATTTCTTATATTTTTTAAATTCGTAATTTCAATTTATACTTAAAAATCTATCCGAAAACGAAAATATAATATAGTTATTAATTTCATTTAATATTATTTCTATTTATCGCCTAGGCACTAAAGTATAATACTTTACAGATTGGTGTTTTTCTAACTGGAACTTATTTTGTTTTTATATTTGGGGTTTGGGGTCAAAACTGACTACTCTGTGTGTCTGTAATTTGCTTTGCTAGTACCTTCTGATTTCGATATTGTATTCAACATACATAATGGAAATATTAGATAAATTGGCTATTTTCCACAAAAATCATTTGTAATCCCAAATGTGCAAATAACTGCTAAAATTGCTAGATAATGTATAATCTGACAAGCAACGTTTTATGTTTACTAATATCAAATACAATGGCAAAATAAATGAATCGATTAAATCACAATTTCGCTTAATTTTTGGTGTAGCAAGTACAGCAATTTGAGTTTGCGCAAAATATCCCCGACATTCAGGAATGTAATGATTTTGGTGTGAATACCCCGAGCAATGATCTTAAAATTGTATTAAATAAAATAAAATTCGAGATTTAACAAGCTAGATATGCTTGGGAGTCTAATTTGATATGAAACTGTAATAAAAAACGGGAAGTTATGCAAGTGAGAATGCTGCTAAATTTTCAGTTTATCATTTTTGAAATAACTTTGAATGCATAAGCGTCAAGTCGTTTGGTGAAAAATGAATAAAATTTTATCACACATTGGGTTTGAATTTTAAAACTAAATAACGAAAGATGAAAGATTTACGTTTGTTCTGAACATTGTAAATGGGGTGGTTCACCAACTCAGTAACAGCTGTGTTCAATGATTGGGAAAGCTGAAATAGTAGGAATTGTATTGCATTACTGTTTTTTAGAAGCCACATTTCTTCGCTAATTGAAAATCAATTTCGAATGGATTAAACGATTAATAAATAACTTTTAAATGAAAATGAAAGCAAAAATCCAAACCTATCAAAAACGACAAGTCGGGTTAAGTTTCCATGTTCCGATGTTTAATGGTGTTTTGATGCTGACAAGTGGAAATATTAAGGTGTCGTGTCGTTTGTTCGGAATTTTGTTTTTCGAAATTTCAGGATTTATAGGTGGCGTGTTCGAATCCCTGCCCTGATTATTGAAACCTAATAAAATTTCTATTCATAATTTATTCATTTTATATTTTTCTTCATTGTTTCCAAAGCTCGTTACGTTTTTATCGAGTACTATTTTTCTTTTGTTTCATATTTCTTTGTGGCTTGGTGCCGTAATGGGTCTGAATTGTATATTTAGGGCGGCATTTTAACTGGAAAGCTTGAGAGTGCATTCCAGCCAGTCGGGAAGCGCGGATATAAATCAGGCGTTTAGAAGTTATACACAAAAATGAAGATTTATTTTAAAATTTAGATTAACGTACTTCTAACTTTAAATTATATAGTTCACGATGAAAAAATGGAAATATTAAACGTCAACAGGATATGCATTGAGTAATTTGTTTTACTTCGTCGCAACAAATTACATTAAAAGGTGACATCATTATAAATTGTACGAATTAACTAAGTTTATTTTTATTTTATATTTATGTAATACCTACAGCTGTTCAAAGTTCAAACCATACAGTGCAACCTCGATAATTCGAACTCTCAGTAATCCGAACCTTATACTGGCGAGAAACCATTTAAGAATTTCGAAAATTAGTTAATATAACATTATGGAGTATATTTTGAGTTATTTTCTAATTTAATATAACATTATAATACCTGAAATGTATGAATTGCACTCTGCAATCTAGAGCTAACTCAGTTGGTGTCTGCGATAAGATAAAACCTAATGCTGATTGTTCTAATAATGTGGAGAATATATTTGCTACTTTCAGCGTAAGCTACGCTAGTAGTTTTGTATAAAATCACTAGAAAAGCATATTCAGTTGGAAGCTTTTCCGAGAGTTTTTTTTTTATTAAAACTTCAAACTTATTTAATTTCCTGTTAATATTGATCGTGCATGTAAGAACATCTCTGGCATTTCCGAAGGTTTTAAAACTAGGGTTCGTGATTAACTCTTCCTCTTGTTGGGAAAACTCACTTATCCATTATCTGCATAAGATTCTGAAGTGGTTTTCAGCCACTTGGCACGAAATCAGTGTTTCTCAACCGGTACTTCATGAAAATATTATTCATTCCCGGTTGTATGGTTTTTTCCCTTTTAGTAGTATTGGCCACTTGAATTTAGACGATTAAACATAATTATCATTATAAATTTTAACTTAGCTTCTGTGCTTCTGTGAATGACAACCAGGAATATTAATCAATATAGTGGGTATAATTAGTTGGGATTTTCTGCGTTTAATTAAATGCAATGAGACGTAAAATTGGTTTACGTTAAGTGCGATGGTTATTAGTTGTATCCAATTTGTATAACCTGTGCATTATTTATCCGACAGGCTTCAAACCGTTTAAGCAAATGCCGTTATTCTATTGAATTTTGATTTATGTTACACACTCGCAAGGAAATTTCATTCAATGCGATGAAGAAAGAAGGCAAATCATCTCCATATTAGCCAAAATATCCACTCAAAGCAACCTTCGCTACAATGAAAAAGTAAACAATTTTTTCCAGTCCATTATTGAAAACTGACAAATTTGTCATAAAAGTTTTCCTATAATTTTTATAAATAACGTCAGCAAAGTGACATTTAATTTTTTATAATTTAATATTGAATTTGGTTCTTTTCAAATGCGCTTCGGCCTCGGAACGTCAATTTGATTCACATTATAACTTCTGACAGTTATTGAATGTATCGAAAACGTGCTTTCAAAAATAAGTATATTATAAATATTCCAAGTTCAACTTTATTTGTTTATATTAAAATCTAGATGTATGTAAATTATAAACAAAATTATGCATGTTTACGTTACATAATATACTTGGCTTATTTATGATACGGAAGGATTTACGTTTAGATTTATTTTTTCCGCATAGAAAACTATGGATTTATTCATATTATTGAATTCATCTTCCATTTGCATATAACTCGACGGAATTGTTAAATTTTTTAACATATTCGCTGCAGGAAGAACTGCGGCTTCTAAAATCTTCAAGTGAATATTTATAACAGATAACAGTTCCAGTTGTGAAAGTTTATTGAGAATATTAGAATTGTAAATGATTTCTACTGTAATTACAGTTTAATTTTACAAGTTCTTGTACGAATCTATTAGTAATTTGTTGGAAACGGTGTCAAATGTAAAGAAGGTTTAACAATCCATTGATTGAATTATCGCAATTAACTGACAATTGAATTCCACTTTTCGACAATAAAAAAAAAAAATTGTGAAGGCATATAATTACATATATTTTGGTTAGGATTTTCTACCATTATTTGGAGTAAGAACTTTAAATTAAATTTCGAAAGTTTTCGTTGATACCTTTTTATCCGAACTTAGTGTGGATAATTTGAGTTGCCATTGTTTTACTGAAGTTGGACTTGGGAAAACTTTGCGAAAAAGTTTCGTTACATAAGTTTTCGATATAAATGCCCTATTTTAACTTAGCGTAATTTTTATAAAGCATTGGCTCAAGAATAACTGCATCTGCTGTATTTTTTAATCGAATTGAGAAACTTCTCCATTACAACTGGAAGTTCTAAGATTAATTCTGCACAATAAATACCTTCGTATACTGAAAACAAGAGATCACAATTACCTCTATTCGGACTAATTTAAGCAAACCGAACGTTTAATAATAATAGTAATCTTCAGAGTAGTTCCAGTTATGGGCTCGAATGGACTAATTACAAATAATAATATTTCCCTAAGGCTTAATATGGAAATGGTTTGTTTATTTAGTGGTTTCATTTTAGTAACTTCATTCTGTGTTATTGGTTGACTTATCGAATTTTCCGTAAGTGCTTTTAAATTGACTAGAAAATCGATAACTTCTCAAATCTAATAAAATATAATATTAATGTTCGAAACTTTGTTTATGTGTAACTTGAACTTTCAAATTTTACATCTTAAATTTATAATAGGGTTCTTATATCAAAATGTAAATACGGTAGTGGAAATTTTTATTATGGAGGAAAATATGATTACGATCCGTAATATAATTTGCAAAATAAATTCATTCTGAGCTTCCTGAAAAACAAGATGCAATATGAAAATGTTGGAAAACATTTACTTAATTCAGTTGTTGGTAGTTTTACGTGGAGTAACTCGGAAATGCAGTTTTATTCGCTTAAACTTTTCAGTTTACATCGAAACAAAACCACAAAGTTCTCAGTACATCAAGAATCCAGTCCGACCGAGAAATAAAACACAATCCAATAATGCAATACTTGAACTTAATAAAAATACCCTCTAAAGGAGAAATCTCGAAAGCATTTAATACGTAATATACACAATTGGGCGTAAGTGGTGGAGACTCATCGTAATTGCCAAATTCTCTTTCAACTCAAACTCTCTTTACTTGTTGAGGATTTCGTAAATGGAAATATGGTGGACAAAAATGTGAGGTTGTCACTCTGCTGAGAAAAAGTGGTTCTGTTCCTAGCTAAAATTGCGCTATTCTGTCGGGAATAAAAGAAAATGTGTTTACCTAATTATGGCATGTTTGAAAAATCAAAGTACCATTTTAATTAGCTAAAGAGTGACAATATGAATTAATTTATTAATAGGGCAATTTATTATGGTCTGACAAAATGAATTTAGTTATTTTGATAGCTTGTGGAAATATATTATCATTGTGAAATGCTGATGTCTATTTTATCTTGATTAGGATAAATGTTACTACTTATTTTGAGATATTGTCGTTCTTTTATTATTTTCTTTGTAATCCAACGACTCTTCGTTATTTTTCCTAATTATTTGAGAAAACTATAGAATTTGAAAGAATTATTTTAACAAGCACTCGAGAAAAATCTGATATACCGAAATAAATTTTGATAAACTTGAAAGCTTTTCGTAACATGCAATTGTTCTAAAGTTCTAAAATTTCAGCATATTGTTTAGTTGGAAAATTTTAATTATAATATTAAACAAAGCTTTGACTACGAAGCTTATCATGTAGTTAGCAACCATGGCAAATTTCAAGTCGTGGCAATTTTCCTTTAAACTTTTTATTTTTTTTTAAAATCATCGAAATACAATTAAGATGGGACCGTAGTTACAAAATTAAAAAATAAAATGATGTTTTAGCTAAGTAAGTTTACAAACAAATAATATAATTTCTATAAAATTCCAAACTGCTGAAAGCTGAAAAAGTTGTTTTCTCTCCGGTTTTGCAACGATATTATTATTTCACGGTAATTATTCCCAAAATTAATGTTTAAAGTTAAATTTATTTTCAAAATTTAGCTTTACACCTGTTTTACACATTGAAATGCCAATTAGTCCAAGTTTGTAGGTTAAATGCCCGAGTCAAAAAGCATGACCTTTTCTATTCATCGCTACGATTCGTCAATGAGCTTAAATTGTTAGTTTGTTAATGGCTGTAATTATTGTATCACATTTTCAATGGCTTAAGTTGGTGTATGTGGAAGTTGGGATAAAGAAATAAGAGAGTGAGTAAACATTTTTTATGAAATTTCGTTATCCAATAGTTTTAACCTTAATTGCAAATTGAATGATAACCTACATAGATGAAAAAGTTGATTGTGATTTCCTATTAAGGTGCTTTAATTTGGTGTTAACTGTGATTGTGCTAGCGAATTACATATTTATTTACATACAAACCTAGATATATAAGAAAGCATTCAAATTTAGTTAAATCAACATTGGTCGAATTTAACAACTTTTTTCTCATCGTCCAAAAAAAGTTGAGATTTTGAGAAAAATTTAAACGTTTTCGAATTCCAGGAGCTGAAAATCATCATTTTAAAAAATGAAGTAATAGAAATCTTCTAACCAAATTCCGTATTTATAAGTAAACTTAAAAAAACATATTATTCTTTTTCTTAGCTTTTAAATTTTAAATGAAAAATAAATATTTTATTTTAATTTTTTATCAGATTTTCTTTCGTAGTAGATCAATTTTTATTAAATTTAAATTTCCTGTAGCCATCGTTTCCGGATTTCTAATCTTCAGGGTTTCATCTGTTGATATTTTTTATATATATTGCTATGAGTTCCAATTAAATTATACGTATTTTTAAAGTCTCAATTATAACTTAATTGCCACTTTGTGATTGTAAATTTTAATAGCATTCGGATTTGAACAGTAAATTTGATGTCTTCACCTGAAGCCACTTGGTACACCCAACCAACCGTGCTTTTCTAACTTGAATCCACCTTTAAATTAACTAATTGCCTCAAATGAATGAAATTAAATAAAACGTTTAGTGTTGTAACAAATTTTACACCCCAATAAATTTGAACTTGTCTTTATCATTTTACAAGAATGTTCAATAATTGAAGTTGAAATTGCAAATTAATTGAACTGCTCGAGAGATCTTTACAGTTAACAATTAATTTGGTGTATTTCCGGATTTACTCTCTCAAATTAAGATTATTAATCCTATTCCTCGACAATGCAAAAACTTTTTGTGCTGACCAAAAATTGGATTGGAAATAAATTATCCAATTAAAATTTAATTTTCTTGCAATTGAATTGGTTGTAAAAAATAAAGAGATTGTTAATATAAAAAGTAATGGTTTATTTTGTTAGCAAACTTCTTCATTATTTTGAACATTTCTTTGTTTTGGTTTACTGTAAGCTGGAAGTAACTTTTGTTGCTTTTCAAGTTTCTTGTGCTATTGACAGTAAATATACAAGTTTCCGTATATAATTAATCGAGCAGAATTTTTTCTCTTTAAGTTCGATTTAGCCCAAGCTCAAGATAATAAACCAGGAATTATAAATAAATCAAAGTGAAATCATCCGGATCGTTGTTCTATAGAGTTGGGGTGCAATGATGCTTATTTATCTTGTGATGTGCAAAAAGACCAAGCTGGAAAGTTTTTCATTCACAATAAAGCTCTATTCCTTGTTTGCAAGTACGCCAGCGAAAGCTTCGGCGAAGGTAATTTTTCAATGTTTCTTTTAGTTTGTTCTTGTTTTATTTTATATCACAAATTTGTCTTTAACGTTGGTCTGAAAACATAAATTAGTTTTCTCTCCAAACAGGGACTTTATAATGGAAACGTTTTTAAGGTAACTGAAACTAAATTTAACGAAGTCTTTTGTTAGTGCGATGTCAAATTGATTCTCGTGTCACGCAACAAGTGATAAAGCTCTTTTTTACCGGAAGAACTGTATACACAGCTTGGATTGATAGATGTGTTTAATTAAATGTTCCCAAAAGTTTGCACTTTTTTAAATTGAGAAAATGGGATTTTAAGAACACGAAAGAGACATATAAAATTGCTTACTTTTGCCATTTTTTATCCTGAAAAATTGTATAATCCAGAATCATAAATTATTTTCTATTTGTGATAAACAACAAAATAAATTTCTGACAAAATCTGGAAGAAACAATTACTCATTTTAAAACTGAAATTGTTAAGAATAGCTTTCGGTATTTTATATGATGTGGTCTTCATATCATCTTTCTTCCTTACCTACTTCATTGATTAAAAATGATAAAACCATAACGCACTTCCTTCAAACTTGCAGGCACTCTGGAAAATGTAATTTTTACTTACTCCCGGTAGTTTTTCAAGATTAAACGAAACTAATTAACTTTTTGTCAGTCAGAAATTTTCTTGGGAAATTAAATAAGATATACACGGTTAAACATGGCTGCTACACATGAATAAATAACGAGCAACTGAACTTGTCATTTTACGTGAACTGCATAACCCAGTGCACCGAAGGATGCAGCTATGCAATAAGAAGTGAAGTAAATCGCACTTGAAAACTCCATGGAGAAATAATTTAGGACACAGTCATTCGTTACGTAAATAACAGTGCTTTTCGTGTCACATAAACTAAAAGTAGCCGTACGTATTACTTTTGCAATGACAGATTTACACCAACCATGCTATTTGGGGAAAACAAAATCATCTGCTATTATTACACTAGATTTTTCAAATTGAAAATTTCTTTTTTAATTTTTTAAACCTATATATCCTGACGATGCTAGGTACGCCATTAGCGAAACCGGTTATGAAATAATTAAATAAAAGTTTCCATAAAGTGAATTTTTTTCTATAAGAGGAATACAGTTTTTTGTTCTCCACTATTACAATTAATCAACTCCTATTTCAAGTTGTGCGAAAAATAATATAAAAATAAATTAATCTTCAACTTTTAATTTGATTGTTTCTTAGTGATTGAGTTTCATTCTTTTGACATTTCTGTAATAAATGACAAACTATTAAGGTACAATAAAAGGTATATTTTATATACCATTTTTCTTCTTTCGCAATCAGTGCTCGCTACACTCGATATTTCTCTTCGTTGTTTTATTGAAAATTTAGAACAAAAGTTAGAATAAATAAATTTGAAATTGTACACTATTATTATCTTTGTGTAAAATAAAATCGAGTTAATAGGCTTTCCTTATTTTCAAATTATCTTGAGCTGTAATCCTGGATTAGAAGAAAAATTTGATATTAATTTACTCTGTCAAAAAGTAATTTTCTGTGGATTTAGCTTTTGCAAAGCTAGGTAAACGTGATAACTTATTTTTTCTATCACAAACAATAACAAATTAATTATTTCCTTTCATTATTTAATAACACCAAACTCCAGAATTTATTTAACTATTTAACATTAATAAATAAAAGAACAAAGTTGAACTGATAAATTTATTTTTGGAAGACTGAATTAAATAACACTTTTCTCGAGTTTTATTGCAAAAGAAATGGTTCAAATTTGTTATATTATCCATTAGTTCAAAAATTTGAAAACAAAAGTTCCGACATAAAAAGTTTTTATTAAACACTTAATTTTTCTTTCAGAAGTCATTCCTCGAGAAAACAAGGAAGTGAAAGTTTAGGATCTTCTCCAGGATCACATCGTCGACCGCCTACTCCTGAAACTTCGCACACTGCACCTGTTACTGTAAGTAGATAACTAAAATATTTCCAATTGCTTCCAAGAATTTTCTATTACAAATAGAAATAATTTTGAAATAACCCATTTTACTGCTACTTTGAAGATCTGCATCCACTTTGAATATTTTTGCTCTCAAAGGTCTTAGAAGTTTGTTTGCATGATATTTTATTTTCAATATCTTTTAAAAACTCTTTTTGAATTCTTTTGCTTCCATAATTGGACTCAGAAATACTCACATGTAAAAACCAATTATTGTTGATCTGCTTGCAATAACTACCGTCGCGAAAAATCACCCTCGACTCCTTGTTACAGGATTAGAATGATAATTTTAAATTGTAATAATAGAACCAGCACAGAGTCGACATTGATTTTGGGCTTATTGCGTTGGATTCGGGATCCTTCTAGTAGGTATTTCCATAATATCCAAGAGCCAATGGGGAAGCACCAGTGGCAATAACTACAGCAAATAATATAATAACACGATAACCTTAAAAGCTGAGATTCCAAACAAACTAAAACTACGGTTTGGTGTGCTAATTAGGAATTGGTGCAAATGCCATTTTGTGGTTGGACGTAGCTATTGTTTTCACCAAAGTTTATTTATGTTTATTTAGGGATAATATGCGTTGTTGATGAACCACCCATTTTACAAAGAGGAATGAGTTTTTATAAACATTGAATTAATATAAAGGTATACAATATATAATATGACAAGGGTGTACATATAAAGCTGAACTTGTCAGAATATGAAGTCAAAATGCGAAACGCAAATGAAATAAGTGAATATAAGGTAATGGCAAACCTCCGAAGAACCTCTTTCGGCCGTTAGTTCAACACCTGAGCTAAAGTATAAAAGTAAGACATAAATAAAATTCTGCATATATAATTATACAATAATCAATCATAATATTATGTATAATCAATAATTATAGGATAATTATATATAATGCCAAGTCGAAAGTGATTTAGAGAATTCTTGAGCTTTCTCGACCGATCGAGACAAAATATTGGTGATTGTATTAGTCAATAATTGTAATGACTTCAACTTCAAGTCAATTCGATGCCTATGACGCAATAATTTAATAAAAAACAAATAAAAACAATCTTTCTGGAAAATCCCAGGTTTTCCCACGTAAAGACAGGTCTAAAAGATATAGACCGGTTGGAAACTCTGAAAAGAGAAGATAAAAATGAACAATTATTTCGACGCTTCTCAGTTTTTCTACCGAAATCCAATGATCGAGTTGATTGCAGACTTTAGAAATACTTATTGTAGTTTTTTCCACATTGCCCAAACTATAATAATAAGGATATTTTGTATTAGAAACGCAAAACAGCCGAAAGAATTAAGTCGCAACGCAAAGACAAGACAAATGAAAGGATTTAGTCCTTGTAGGTTGCCCTCAAATGATATAGGAATCGTAAATTTAGAAGGACAGACGGTTTTAAGCACAATCGCGGTTGTAGCAAAGTTAGGCTTTCGAACTGGGTACTTTAATGTTAATAGTTGATCTTGCTAACTACTAGTCTGACAACCGTCGTTTGTCTTAATATAAATTATTTAATTGACCGACTGATATTCAATTGAGCACGGGCACATTTTTTTTACAAAACTGATGCTATTTACTGTATATAAACAGCCATTATGTATTATTATTTCTGTAAAGCACATCTGATTGGTTCATTTTAAGTTGCCAACCTAAAACAATAATCTTGTTAGTTAACAATATTGTTTATTTGGCGTATAATAATATTTATCCATATCAAGCCATTGAAGTTTAGTCCGCTACCATATACCTACGTCATATTCCTGACTTACCATTGGTTAGAAAATACTTCCTTAAAATTTAAAGTCCTGGTATTCTGGGATAAAATGGAATAAATTACAAAATCGTTTAATTGTATAAAAGCTTTTTTAAAAGTTTGAAACAAAGGAACACAATTCTGAAGGAAATCGATGGAGAAATACGATTCAAAAATGATATGAACGTTGTGTTTGTAGAGTAGCTTGCAAATCTGTTTCTGTTACGCTTTCAGCTTAACCTACTTACATATTGACAGTGGTAAAATGAGTAAACTGTGCGATAACTGAACCTTTGTGTAAATCAAGATAATATGAATCCAACCACCTGTAATATATCAAACCTTTGTGTTGCAAAACTTGGACTCAAAATAATTATTACTGTTTGAAAACTTAAATGTGACGACAGCCTTGATACATTGAAAATGAATTACTATCGCATTAATGAAACTCTGCCTGATTAACGCTTGGTTGGGTGACCCTTCAGGGAACATCTCCCGTTGCTGCTTATTTTAAAATCGAAGTTGGAAAGCAACGTCAAAAAAAGGAAATTTGAATTATTATATTCTTATCTTGCAAATATTTAACTGTGGAATAGTAGTCATGCAGAAGTTTGAATATTTTATCTATTTCCGAATGACATGTGAAGGACTATTTTGACATACCTTCATCAAATGGGTGACGCCGCAAGTGACGAGTTCCTCTCTGCCTAAAGTATTTAGTTATTTAGTACAAGCAGTACCTAACCGCAATATTTTTTACGAAAATATTATATAATAAGTAAAATGTTAGATAGAATGGATTTGGTGTGATTGAAAGCTTTCCGATAAAAAGTCAATATCTTATGTTATGAAAATATTTATGTATCGGATTTATCATTCTCTAACTTAAAAAATGATTGAATTTTGTTGCTCGCAAGAAATGGTTATCATTTTATCGCAGTATTCTGCATTAGTGACATTGGAATATAGACATCAAATTATGCAACAATATTATACTCAATTAACAATTAGTTCAATTTAGCGTCTATCCATAACTCTCATGTTTGTTTGGGACATTAAATGGCCTGTGTACCCTATTAATTCAAAATCATGTATAATACAGACAACTAACATTTACATCCACTACAAAATAACGAAATAACTTACTTTGTTCCATAAAATTCAAATTTCTGCACGTCTATCAAGAGCAGGTCCATATTATGTATGCATCATTGAAATTTATATATTATGAAAAGCGTCTATTCTGCCTTACTGTTTTTAATTTTTCAAAATAATTGAGATTTTTCCATCAGTTGTGATGTCATTAAAGTAATTGTTGAAAACGAGTCTTTTTGCTTGTTCAAACAGAAAAAAATCGCTCTCCTTGTTTAAATTTACAGTAATTAAGTTAGATAACCGATATTTTGATTTTTAAAAAGAGTAAAATGTATCTTTGTAGAACGAAACGTATTTTTAATGGGCTACTGTTGCTTTGCTTTGTTTCCAGTTACGATTTTTCCGCTTTAGAATTCATGAGAAAATCAAATTTTTATTATATGTATTCAACACTAACTCGAAGTGGAAAAGCAATTCGCGCCATACTTTTTTGTAATTTTAGCAACAATGTATAACATTTTAACTACCAATTATTTATTTTGCAATATAAAGCTGGAAAATATGTTTTTCTGAATCCAAACCATGGTACGACCGAGAATTGAACTTGGACCACCACTTTCCATAATTTGGAAAGATGATAGACCCATCTAGGAAATGTGCCTATCAAGTAAGGTTTTTGGCCCTCCCCCCCAAACCCTACTACCCTAGCTGCCCGACAAACCCTTAACCTTTAAACTATACTGTGTAATTATATAAAGATGTCTCATTATCATTTTAATATTTTTATAAGCTTGGCAAATTTTACGGTACCTAATATTTAAACAGAAGTATAGTCTTATCCTTACTGTACACGTCTACAAGCTTTTGCTCTTCATTTTAGGTTTACTCTTGAGATTATCAAATACCCATTTCTTCTATTTTTTCCTTAAGTGTCTCTCTGGAATCGGTCGGTAAATGTTTTAGAAAAAACATTTATTTGCCTGCTCACATCAACATAATAAAGTGAGTATTTCAGGGGACTTTTCAAATTTAGCTAATTTGACGAAATTAAATAGAAAAAAGTTTCATCTCGGAGTTTATTTGTTCTTTAGTGGTGTTTTGTCGTTAAAGCGTGGTATTTGATGGTTGTAAAGCAAACATATAATGCTCGCTAATGGTTGCGTCTTCCTATTACATCAACCCTTAATGCTAAAATTACATCTTAACGTTTTCATATTATACACTCGATACCTTCTCGTGTTTTTATGTTACGCTTTTAATAAATTACGATGTTTTATGGTGTCAATTTTTAACATAATTAATGTAATTATTGCTAATTTAATGTTCATGATTACAGCCTTCGCACGACGCAAATCGCAGACGCTCTCCACTTGGAACCACCGAAAGACGGGCTAAAGCTACATCAACACCTCAATTATTAGATCCGCTTGAATCAAATAACAGGTCAGTTACATATAATTATATCTTCGGAAATTACATAATGAGAACAGTTATAATTGCACTAATTCGTTTTAATTTAACACGACAAAAAATTGGGTACTTTGTTTACATGGACCAATTAACATTTCAAGAACAAACTCATAAGCTCAACTGCGTAGGGGTAAATGTGTTTATACTCCCCAGGGTCATTAAAAACAAAAAATTAATTTAAAAAATCTGATCTAAATCTTCTTTTTACCTACCTTTTATATTAATTACAAAAAAAATTATACTCCTCTGTTCCTGTACTTCCCCTTCGTAAATATAATTAAATAGTGAAATATCAAGTGTTTGGTATTTTTTAATGCAGAAAAGCAATATCTCTCGGTTGATATCATTTTTTTATCATTTTTATCCGTCAAAATGGGAAACAGCTATTTAGCTGCTTTCGTTCATTTCAATTCAATCGATACACGCGTTTGTTCGTAATCGTGGGCGAAAAAACCGGACACACGCGTCTCGAGCATCAAACTATTTTTTTTCAATCACAATACTTTCCTAATTCACCAAAACCTATTTGGTTAATTTTAAAATTCTGTTGTAGCAACTTTGAAACCTGCAAACTGTAACGAAGCGCTAACTTTTGAAGATAAATAGATTTATGTTTGAGTAAATTGCATTTATGCACAATACGGAAGCGGTTTAACGTCGTCGTGTGCATAATTACATAATATGACGAATATGGATGCATCATTAACCGCGTCTTACTAATGAGTGTCATTAGCAACGAAGCAGCTGCAAACTCTAGATAGAGTTGGTTGAAAAATGAATCGACATTTTAAATTATGATTTACATAAAAGTAATTAAAAAAATTTTAATATCAAAACTGTAATTTCTTTGATGCTGGATTTAATTAAAATTATTTTTTTATTTATCCATTCCAGTTTTTTCTTCCTTTAATAAAGTAGTCCTAGTCGTCCTGGTTTTTGGCAAAATTTATAACCAAAATTGTTACAAACTGCCAGACACGCGATGGTTATTAAACTGAATTGTTTATAATAATGCGTAACGTACAGGGGCGGACTTGCTATTTGCAAATGCCCGAATAACGCGGTACGGGTTAACTCTGCACTGAGTTTTGTTTTAATTTTTGATACACTAAAATCCCGACATAGTTGTGACAACGTCTACAGATTTTAATTTTTAAAAGTCTGCAGATAAGACTTTAAATCAACAGTCATAAAGTTTAGTGCAAAAATCGCCTGCTGCGCTTTTAGTTTAAATTTTCCTTATCAGTGTAAATTAGGTCGCGTTAAATTTCACCAATCCGATCCATCCCTGTTAACATTAAGCACGTCTACATAATCTATATGCAAATTGAAATGATTGTTTGGGCGTAGTGGTTCATTTAATAATTTATTGGGTTTTAGGAGGTGGTCGAACAAGAACAACGAAGGGAATCCTCGAGTTAATCAAGCAGGGACCAAGGATCTTCCAACACAACGTAGTTTAGGTTAGTTGTGTCAATCTTATTTTTCTTTCATAAATTTATATTGCATCAAAGACTTATTGTTGTTACAAAATGTACATTTCATTAAAATTTATGAAGCAATACCATTAAGATTTTCAGGAAGCTGAAAGCAATTCTGAAAGAGTGTAAATTGTTTCTGATTAATTTTTAACTAGGTTCTTAATCGAGATAATTTTACTTCCAAACTTCTAAACCGAAATTTTAATTATTGTAATTTTTCTTTATTAAATCTTCATTAACATTTATTTTAATAATTTAAGAAAAACCATCTTCCTCTTTAGTGTTCATTATCGTTCTTATTAATTGAAGCTTTCAAAAAGTAATTTTAAAAACTTCGAACGTTGATTTTTATAGTCTTCGATTGATTTCCTTTTGGGAAAACGGTTGGAATTAAGTTTTCCCTCTGCCCGACCTCGAACCGAGGATCTCGGTTTATAAGGTCGACGCTAAAATAAGTGGGTTAATCGGTGCAACTCGGTTGCTATGGCAACAGGATAATGCAGGACGTTGTCGGAAGAACATTTGCATTAAACTATGTTTAATGTATATACATTGTTTCTCTATGATTAATATTTAAACGCTCGTACTTTGTTTGGAAACTATGAACAAATTTAAATTGCTTTGAAAATTATAATTATTCATAATAATATTATTGCAATTTCAATTTAGACCGCGGAGTTGAACGTTGTTTTTCAATCAAAACTTATAATAATTTATTATTCATCTAAATCCTTATCTGAATTAAGTACCCACAATTTGTTTTTAATCTTTTGTTTTTAACCTAACCTAACTTTATAAAATTTATTAAATATTTCAAACGTTTATTTGATTTAGAATATTTCGACTTATTTCATATAAACATATCGAAAATTGCGTAATATATATTTTTTTACCTTGAAGGTCCTATTATTTAATTGGTCAGGCTTGCAACTACTCTTGGCCAAAAATTGTCGGCCAAAGGAGTTAAGCCAAATCGTCGGCTAAGTGACAGGCTATAGCCTGTGATTAGGCTATAGTCTAGGGCCCGAAGCTCATTGGGGGCCTTAAAATGGTACTTCTTTTTTAGCGCAGCCCACGAAGTATTAGCGCTTATATACTCGATTTTTCCTTCGTTCGTTTGTTCGTCGTAACGAGATCTCGGCTCCAAAGGCATCTAGAGAACTCAGATTTTTGTTAAATGATAGTTCTGGTGCTCTAGCTTAGCCCACTTTTGTGGGCTCTTCCTGTTCTTTTTTCCTTCCTGCCTCTCTTTAATTTATTTATTTTATGAGGAAGCTTCCTCATCAAATCATGCCGTACATCTTCTGTTTTTTGTGTATTCCATAACTTATTACTCAGCACTTTTTTAAGCTATCTGTGAAGCTCTCCTGCTGTAACCTCATTTATCTACTTCCTACTTCTGTTTTCAAGATTCTTCTTCTTTCCACGTTACAAAGTTTTAATATTTTTTTCCACTATTCCATTACCCTATATATATCGGAAAACTTATATTATTACTGTTTAGTTTGCGTCATCTTCTTCAAATAATATTCTAATTTGAATGTGTAACTGTGTCGACTAATTCAAGTATTGGAAGTGATATCAAAAGCCAATAAAAGTTTATCAAAGCTTTCGCTTTGACCATCAAGTTCATTCATGTTTTCATCAAATTATTCTCATTTGATGAAAGTTTAATTTCAACATCTTTAGAGTGAACTGTGAATAGCCATTCCGTCGCTACACACAATTCAATTGGATTCGATTTCCAGTAAATACCAATATTACTATAAGTTTTCAAATTCTAAAAATAATAAAAATGATCCAATCTGGATTATACGTCGCAATGACTTTAATCAAGAAATCTTTTCCAAATCGAAATGTCCTTTTACTTGATTTTTAAAAGTTGACAACAATTATGTGAATATTCATAACTTAATATTCAATAGAATTTTTATCAAAGCATCTACATTCGACGATTGATTTTCCCTAAACGAGTTTGAATATTCACGATAAAACTTTTCATTGGAACATTGATGTTCGATAACGCTAGAAAACTCGAAAATTATAACAATGAGGTGTGCGGTTAGAGGTTATTAGTTTTAATATTGCACGAATTGATAAAAAAATTCTCACAGCAGTTTTCGAAAAATTTCCTAATTACAATTTTTATTTACTTGGTTGAACAATCCAATTTCATCGACAAAAAAAAATTGACACCCCATTCGCGAAATTAATAAAGAAAATAATTTCAATGCAAAAATAACTTAAACGGTAAAGCGGTTTAAAGAATAAATATTATGTTGTATGTATGTCCTTTGTCTTTTTTGGTAAATTATCCTAAAAAGGATTATTTTTTTCGCAATTTTTTTTATCTACCAGTAAGAAAATATTAGCGAACGGATAGAATTTTATCGATATCTCCTTGTTCAAACAGAAATATTTGTATTAAATCATTCCATTGAATTATTCATACCTTTTTTTGTATGGGTAACTGTTTTAGTAGGTAGGGAAACCCTTATCCTGATAAACTTTTGCCATCAGATGGATTTACACCTTGACAGGTATTGGTTCGGTTCGGTAGTGTACATTTTGAGTTCAAACATAAACACCGATTGTCGCCAATTATTTAAAAGATTTCCGTTCAGTTGGTTTGTAATATGTATCGGTTATTTTACGGTTAAAGTGATAGATACGTGTGCAATTCAAAATTTTTACGTTTTTCTTATGCATAATGCAAGAACAAGGAGAAGAAATGTGCAATATTCCATGTTTTTATTCGTCCCAATCCTACGATTTAGTTGCTAAACCGAAGAGCTGTTTGCTATTTCATTCAAGTATGTATTTTTGACTCTTTCCAAGAATAGTTTTATTTGAAATTTTAATAAATAGTTATGAAGGAAAACCAAAATTAATGACGTAATTTATATAAAGTCCTGGTTTATCTGTCATCTTTCGTTGAACATACCTTAACTAATTCGGTTAACCAAACCATGTCTGAAATCTCACAGCTTACATTTTATGACAAAATAATTACCATAATGGGAAAATCATACAGGCAGTAATTTAATCATAATATGTTTTGGGCAGAAGCTCAATTTTTCCTAAATTTCTAAAGTACCTCTAATCATTAAATTGTTCTATTAATATTTTTATGGCTCTGTAATCGTTCGATTTGAGGTCGTCTATCAATAAATTACTCATAAAGTAATAAATTGGTCAATAAATCGAAAGATAATACATTTTAGAGGTACTCCAATGCTTCTCTTTTCTTTTCCGACTGCAAACAAAGTCAATTATCAGTTTTCTAAAATTAAAGTCAACTTTTGTTGCCCATTCAGGTATTATAATTAGGAAAGCAGGTAGACTCGGCACAATGAAAAGGTTTCCTAGAAGACTATCAGACAGATGTAATTATTTGTGAAATCTTTTTGGGCATTGGAGAAGCGTGTTCCGTTTTTTATTTCAACCTCGCAGGTTTCGAAATAGCACAGGAAGAAGTTCAAAATAAAAGTTTGCTCAAGAAAAAGCGACGAGAGGTGCAAGTAATTTGTAATGTAATTCAACTTACAACCGGTGCATCCTATGCAGTTGTAAAGTTGTATTGTTCGTTGTTGACGTTTTGTAAGTCTTCCCTCAATCTTTTCAGTTTTGCTCTATTTAGATTTCCAACAGCTGGTAGCAAAACTAGTTTTGTATGCTCTCGTCTATTATTTTTCAAGCACGAGCTTCCATTGTAAAAATTATAAAAGAAATGCAGACTTAAGAAATTTTTTTTACTACACCGCATGGTAATATTTTATAAAATTTATATATGGCGGCATTAAATAAGATTTTGATATCGTAAACTAGAAGTGGTAGATTAAACATAAGAGCTGTTTTTATGTTCAAGTTGCTTATACGTTTTAAGATCTTGTCACCTTAGTCTTTTAGTTTGGAAACTTTCATTAACAAAATTATCTTAACTTAAAGTTTGAAATATTTCTGAATAGGAAAACCTTCCCAACACTCCCTTCGTGTCCTGAAAAATAGGTCTGCATGGAAATATCCCGGATATGCGATTAGATTTGCATCAACTCTTTGGTTTAGTATCAAAAAATACCGTTAAGTTTCCATTGGTATGCATCCCACGCTTAAATTATTTGTAAGCTTCTTTACCAAGTTTACTTGGCACTCATGGTTGCGTGAGCATTAGAATAACATATTCAAAAACCCAAAGGCCGATTTTATAAACAAGTTTAAGTAAATTTTGGGAACGTTAAATTTCATCTTGAATTTATTTTTTAATTTTTAAGTTAAAGTTTAACTCGAGCGTGGAAGATATAATTAAACATAAAATTTAAGACAAGAAAATGATTAATATTCGAAACTTTTCGAACTTAATCCTTATGACTATTTGTATGGTCAAAAGTAATTAAATAGAAATTAAGTGTAATAATCCTTAAACTAATTAATTGCTTTTTGTATAGTAAGAAATTTAGTGTTAAGATAAATGTGAAAAAAATGTAATATATTTATGTTGTTGCAGGAAGCTCGACGACCGAAAGTGTATTACAAAAGTTTAGAAAAACATTTTCACTTCGTTTCCAAAAGAAAGGAAGTAAAGATAGTTGTACGTTTGATAGCATAGAACCGTTTAACGAAACATTATGCGACCCTTCCGAAGAAGATTCTCCACAACGTGTTCCATCATTAAATTCTGCAAATAGCTTAGACGTTAAAGAAGAGAGCTCCGAACAAAAATACAAGTAAGTTTCGGCTGGAAACGCTTTATAAATTTTCATCCACTTATCAAATTATAGGTTTGGTCCATTAATTTGGCGTTCTAGTAAGGAAAGAAAGAAGACAAATAAGGCTATCAGAAGCACGAAATGCAATAGCGGAGACAGCGGAATTCAGATTGAGGTGAGCTTTAGGTTTCTTATTTTGTTAGTTGATTTGGTTGCGTATTAAAATTGAATTTAAAAAAGTAATAATAATAATAATAATAGGTACACATTATCATTATAATTTTTATTACATAACTAACACTAATTTTATAAAATTTTTACTAGGCTGCTGCTAGAATAGTTTGGTAAGATATTTATTATATCAAATACTTCAAATTTTTTACATGCGTTTTTATTTCGCAACTCATTTTTGACCATTTTCAAAAAGATGCAAAGCATTTATTCGTTTCTTTTTTGTGCGTTTCATATTGCTAATGCAATTTTAAGTGTCATCCGTAATTATTGTTAAAAGTAATTATGTCAGTTATGTCTCTAACTACGTGTTTAAATAAGTAGATTTATAGTGTAGATTCTAATAGTGAAATGAACCTAAACTTTAACATTTAAGTCATGAGTAGCATTAGAGAATTAAACTTGGTATATATAATTATAATTTTGCAATTTCGTTGAAAAACTTTGTTAATTCGAATGAAAACCAAATTAGCTTTTCTTAACCTTCAGCTTGTAGAGTTAAAGTGATTTATTGTTATCGTTTATTTGCTTGACACATAATTAAGTTAATTACTTCATCTAAATATTTATACCCATAGGTGCGACAGAGCGATTAAATTGTATGTTCATAAATAGGATTTCCGCTCAATATTATTTTTCGGCATGGCCGTCTTCCATCTATTCGCGGCTTTGCGATAGTATTCAAAAATCTTTGATTTGCTCGACCTGTCGTAAGCATTGGCATTATACAAAGCATAGTATAGGGGATGTAGAGAACCGGATGTCTTTTTTGCCTCCCAACAGTCAGCACCCAAGGCGATGCTGTAGCAATGCCACTTTCAATGTTGTCTGTCTTGAATTATATCTTGAAATTTTATTTTTAAAGGGCGCTTGAAATGCTTGAATCGTTTTAAAGCTTGCTTCAGTTTTTCTATTGTGCTGTGTGATGAAAAGTGCGGCTCCCACATTTTGTATACTTATTTTTTTCTAATGTAAATTTTATATTTAAATTTAATTTTGCAGTATGAAGGATTTCGCCACTCTCGAAACCAAAAATTAGGTCAAAATTTATGAAGCAGCTATTGTTCTCTTGAGGGAGTGTATTTGTTGCAGAATATGTACCTACTTACGTTAGTTTTAAGAAATATTTTGTTAGTCCGCAGATAAAATCAGAATTGTAAATTTGGAAAATATTCGAAGTGCGGCAGTGGTTAATGAATTGATCGAAATTTAACTACATTTTCATTCAAATATATTTCAACTTTAAAAAGTGCTTAGTATAATATGCAAACATTGTAAAGGAAATACAAACACATTATTTGGTGCAGGGAAAGGGGAAGTTTCTGTAGTATATTAATTATTAATTAATACAATACAAATTCCACTTTTGCGTCTAATCGACAAATTGTATTGCTTCATATTTATATCAAAATTTTCGGAATATACAATAAACGACAAAAATCTCGTTAATCCTATCATAGCGTCACCAATCTGCCCTTGAGACGCCAAACGCTACGCTAGGTGGGGAGAGAGCTTCGTTTCATCCCATTGCGTGAGGGCGTCGCGGCCACATCGTTCGAGTTTCTACATTATCGAGTGCATTTGCTATCCGATGATTGTAAATATTTACAATTCCGCCCGCCCTATGGGCGGCTTCGAGCGGTTTTCACAACCCCTGACATTGGTAAATCTCGGATCCCAGCATTCGAACTTCGTCATTTTTGAGTTCTGTTGCGCTCGGGCATATTTTTAACAATACAGTGATTTTCAAACGCAGGCGAGACCGTACGGAGGGTGGCGTTTGAAAGTTACGGCCACCTCCACGTCGGATCCAGGTCAAATACATTAAACCGACGTAATAGTCACACTGGGTCAAATAGACCCAACACTTTTGTACCGCGATAAAAGACTGTAGAAGGCCAGAAAACAAATATATTTATATCGTCAGTCAAATTTCAGGCCTTCCTTGAAAAGACTTCATAGGTTTTGAGATTAAAAATTTTATTTTACATGAGCAAAAAAAATTACAAATGAGAGACGAACTGAAATAATACTTCTTTGAATCAAAAGTTAAAGGTTCAAACTACCCTTAGATGGCAACATAAGTCGAATTTTTATTTGTTTAAAGGCCGTACTCAAGGTCGAAAGATTAGTTAGGGTCTATTTGACCCAGTGTGATCAAACAGTGTTAAGAAAATATTTTTTCAGATTTTTGAAAAACTACTGGATTTTCCGCAAATTTTATTTTTTATAATATGTACTATTCAGACCATTGCCTATCACTCAGTGCAAAAATTTTTTGCAAAATCTGTAACCGTAGTTTACTACCGGCCCCCCTGCTGTCGTCCGACTGACAGCAAAACCTTAACTGCCACTAGCTTTTGTTTCGTTGCTAATCTGCACTATTGCATTCCATTCGCAGTTCTACATTAATTCCTAATTATGGTGCCGTCGTATAGCTACAACAATCAAGTCACTTGCATGTAAATTTTATCTCAAATAGAAACCCAAATAATAACAGGTTATGTGCCCATGTCAGAAAATTGGCGAGCGAATAAATATAAAAGATTTATATTTACGTGTTTTTAACGACCAGTTTTTAAATGCAATTTAAGATAAGTTCAACTTAACTGAAGTTCAATAAATTTTTACAACATTTGCCGGGAAAATCCAGTATAGAAGTGATGGAAATTCAGGATATCTTATAAAATTCACAGTAATACTATATAGTTATTTTCCAGAAGTCGATTAGTGTTTTTTGCTCCTGTACGTTTTCGTGCTAAACTCGTTACCATGCACAGTTAGACGACCGTATCGGATTCCGTGAATTTTTACCTATACTTTTTCTTCTCCATCTTTACGTACAAGCGAAGGGAAATCGGAGAAAATCCTAAAAATTGAAAATATACAAAAACTTGCCCGGATATTAACAAATGTCCCGATCGATAAATCAGGAATATAAGCAATAAAACTTAGGACTTATTCAACATTATATCCAAAAAGTAACCAGAAAAATACAAACGCATTATAATATCTGCGAATACGCAGGGGACTAAAGTTTGCACACTAGGGGTGGATTGGCCATAAGCCCAGAAGGCTGCCACCCAATTAGGGTTGAATAGCCTGCCAGCAGCGTAGTCCGGCCCTGGTGTTCAGGGTTCAGACTTTCATTACAGAGAAAGTATAATTGCATACCTTAAATATTTTTCTTGAAAATTGTGAGGGAAACGATGTACTTAATTTTAATTACGCTTTAACTGCCAGTCTACCACTGTGCTCGTACTTTTTGATACCTAATTGTGGTAAGGTTAACTACGTTAACCGAGTCCACAGGTTTTAATAATTATCACCAAAATTCTTGTACAATTTGAAAGATGATATTAAAATGCAACGATTAAACTATGGATGAACCTAAATTTTTCCTCGTTCTGTTGACGGTACGTGTACTCGAAGTAAATAGTAGCAGCACTTGTTTTACACTAGGAGTGTAACTGTTAACATAATATTATCATATATTTATTTGAAAACAATAATTCCGTCTTTCTAGATCTGAAATTTTTAGTTGAAACGGCTTCAGGGATGATTTTCACGAGTGAAGCGGTTCAGAGATTCACTATATAACTAGATCAGCCATTTTTGAGTGCAATTTATGCCCAAAAATTCTTGTATAAAATAAAAACACGTCGTGGGTGGGGTTAACTTTATGGAAAAACCAATCGAATAATCTCATTTAGGTTTTTGGCCATTTTTACCCAAAATTTTGAGTGAACCATAAAATTTGATGTAGACCCTCAACTAGCAATTTTTTTAAATCGTGGGCCTGGTTATCGTGTTACTCCCATTGTGGTATATAGCTGATTAAAACCAGTCCATCTGCTTTCTTTTCTTTCATTCCTACCAATTCCCCGCAACCCTTTATTAAGAGGCTAGTTAGGTTACATATCCAGATTTGGTGGTGGGATCTCCTGAATTCAAAAATATGATACGATCAACAGCAAAAATTAAAAAATAGGGGTGACGTATTTCTAAATCCGGGACACAAAAAAACGACAGCACGCAAATGATCGCAATCCTAATTAAATAAAATAGAAAATTATAAAGCAAAGTCTTGTAAGATATCACCGCAATCAAACCAGATGGTAGGCTCACTGAGCTCAAGCAAAGTGTGTCGATGGCGAGGCATCTCAATTACATACATGTGGATATTTAAATATGTAAATTAAGGTCGTACTTATTTTTTTCTCAAAAAAAAAGTTAAACATTTTAATAAGTTCAAAATTTGGGGGAAATGAAACTTATACTCGTATGATCTTGCTACATTGGTCGGAAACGCAACTTCTTGTGCACATCCTGTATCATTGGATTGCTCTCGAGTTGAAGAAGGTTATAGCGGTTAAAAAGCCGCATATTGCATATTTTGATATCTTGAAAATAATTATGGGTCGATTTAAATGATCAAAAACATTCGACAAGCAAATAAAAATAATGATCTACTATGAATCAATTATTTTACTCTAGGCATTTTCGGTAAAATCTGAAGATGTACTACAGAATACTCAATTTAATGAAGTATTGATTTTCATAGCTTGTAAATTATTTATATCTCGTGGGTAGGGTAGATACTAATTTTTTCTCGAAATAGTATTTGTTATCCTATTATATTAATGCTCCATAATTTGTTGCTTCACATAAACCAAATTTAATGAAAAAAAATTGTTTACTGATGGTATACTTCTGATTAAGATAAATACATTCGGATTCAGATTAATTGAACAAGCGACAAAATTAGAAATTTGTGTAGGCCGGTCGGTGCTTCCCAAACTTTTCAACGGCCGGCAGACTCACTTTGAGAAAAAGCGTAATCTTTGGGGATCACCGAGCTAAATCAAATACGTAAATTATGCAATAAAATAAATTAAAGCAATAATTAATTAGTTGTATTTTTCATGTCACTGATGTTTTTTTGAAAAAAGTAGGTGCATTATTGTGTGCGATATTTATTAAACGAAAGACTTGCAAACGTGCTTATAATTCTCAACCCTAATTTGCTTTTCCAGATGGTGTCTAGTTGTGGGGGTGCAGGTGGTGATAGTTCTGAATCTCATGACACAGATCCACCAGGTGACGAGTTGGATAGTCCGCCTTCTGTACGTCGACGCGCTACTCCTTCGGGCAAAACTTCCAGACCTCATTCCGACCTCCTTAATCAAATTTTAATTGATAAATTTAAGGTAAGTGCCATTCTATTATTACAATCAGACTTTGAATGAGCTTGTTAACGATCATCTGGAATTGTTCCAAGTTCATTTTTATTATTCCTAATTAATTTCTTTCGTCTCGGTGCACAAATTTATTCTCCTCACAATTTTAGACTAGCCTATTTTTGTTTATCTAACATTTATTGGTTTGCCAATAAAGTGCACCCAGTACATTGCACTCGCTTGGATGATTTTTAAATTTTTGTTTCCGTAAAAACGTAACCACAAGTTGTTTTTTATTAAAAAAATCAGTTTTCATTAAAATTTTTGCTTTGTTTAAACAATGTGCTGTGAAAAAATTTATGGTTGATTTGCTGATGCGATTTTAATATCCAGCGTAATCAATAAATGGAAGTTCAATGAACAGGAAAAGTCGACACACCTAATTGTTTTTTTCTATTTTTTAAAATGTGTCTTTCATGAAAAGCCTATTTATGGTTTTTAGAGAATATTGCGTATGTACAGGTACACAAAGCACAGTTAATCGGATCGGAAGGAGTAATTCAAGTCTTCGGATTATTGCGACCTACAAAAAGATCTAAATGCGTATTACTCGAAATTTTCAATTGCTGAGTTAGGTACTGTTTGAAATGGGAAACTTAAAATGTCAGTATGAGCATGAAATGAGAGATAAGTGGCAGTTTGTGAAGCAGAATTAATATTAAATGAGTTGAAATGACTGAGATATATTGTAGGTATGCCAGATAGGAAAGCTCTTCCGTAATTACATTTTAAGCACAATAACTCGGGAAGACATTTTTAATATTTTTCATTTCGCAGTTCTTATGTGAAAGGAAAATGCAGTAAATTTATAATTTTTCTCTAATTATTTATCTCGTTAATCCATCCCAGCACGTCAGTTTTTCAAAATAACCATTTAAAAAAAACAGCATATATGCAAGGGGCGCAGTCGACAACGTCGAAAGCTATTCCTTTAGTTCGGCGGAATAGTTTATGGGGTTGTGGGGCAGCCAGTTTATTTGTTTATTTTTTAATTTTGTCGAGCTTTCCCGTGAACTTGATTGATTGTGTATGGAAGTCTTTATAATAAAGTTATAGTACCTTGTATCCTGTATATCTACATTTGTAAGGTTAAACAATTACTAATTTTCCACATTTTTTTATTACATGTCACGGCGTATATTAGTAACTCCCCCCCCCCCCTTCTTTAAATTCCAAAATAGTACTACCTAACCGAGATATCCTAATTTGATAACTTCGCTATCAATTTGGTTTATCATTTGATTGTAAATTTTAACGCGCCAGTGTGTTAGTAGTTTCCGAGAAATTATAAGATTATAATAACAACTCCATTAATATTCAAGCTAAAGCACGTAATAATAAATTTGATTGTTAATATTTATCATGCGAATGTTTATGAAGGCGTAACCAAATTGATAACGAAATTAAAAGTTTTGAGTTACACGGGAAGTTGGTCGAGGAAATTACGTCGGCTGGCAGATACTGAAAGGTTTCTTTCGTTTAGTATTTACTTATTATTGCACCAAACTGCATTGTGAGAGTCAGAAATACAGGGGAGTGAAAAATGCAAATGTTATTTGAATTGCGCGAGTGTAAACATTATAAACTATAAGTGGATTTCCATAAAACAATATTTCGTTAAATTCTGCAGGTACGACTACGTGTCATATGTTATATTTAACTGTTCCAAATCCAATTAACAACATTAATTTCAATTATTCCGCAATGGTAATTTTAATCCACACTATGCGATGTTTATTCAACATAAAATATTTTTTTTCAAAATGTTGCGCTGGAAAATTTAAATAATTCATCTGCTATTTACTTTGAACTTGACTTTACATTGAACTTCGGTATTAACGTCTCCATATATCCAAGCAACGAGTTTTGTTTGTATTGTACCATCATACCGCTCATTCGATAATTTTATTTCTTAGGCTGAACTTCAAACGAGAGCACACAGGCATCGGCACGTAAGACGCACACACTCAGATTTGGGCGGACAGAGATTATTTCAGTGGGATCCACGTTCCTCGTACCGTCGTCTAATGTCGTCGCCGGCTCCCATTAGGGGACGTCCTCATAGGATGAGTCCTCGAAAAAAACCTCCCGATGCACCTGATGGTGTTCAATTGAGAGGTCCTCATCGACGCGGTCAATTGAGACGATCCCTTAGCCAACCTGTCGATATCGATAAGTTGTCGCCGTTGATGAGAACGAAAGCCGGAGGTTTGTAGAATTTTTGATTAGCAATTTTGATTCTAAATCAATTCGTTTTAAGGTTTCAGATTTCAAGGTGGTCATAATGTAAGCGAAGACGAACAAGATGGACGGTTAGGAACGTCGGAAGACGAAATGATGTCTGATTCGGAGTCGTCTGTGGTATCTGTTAACGAACGTAAGAAGTCGTTGGAACTTGCGATGGACGAAGACGTTATTATTTTGGCGGAAGCTGTTTTCGACCATGTTGCAATTGAAGCTGAAGAATTGGCCTTCCGGGCCGGAGATGTGATAGAAGTTTTGGAGACCGTCAATCGCGATTGGTGGTGGGGTTCTGCTGGAGGAAAAGAAGGGTGGTTTCCTGCAGCTTTCGTGCGGTTACGCGTAAGTCAAGAAGATACCGTGGAAGACTGTTTAGCGGCAATGGCTTCTGGCCATTCCGTGCCGTCGCAATTGCGCCGGAGGACTAGCATATCGTTGTTATCGAATGATCAAGTGAGGACTAGTGTGGTGCGCGAATTAGTGCATACGGAAAGGGAGTTTGTTAAAGTGCTTCAGGATGTGGCGGAAGGTTATATCGCGGAGTGCCGTAAACGAAAGGACATGTTCACCAAGGAACAAATAGACACTATTTTTATTAATCTAGAAGACATACTCAAATTTCAATCAACATTTTTAAAAGACTTAGAATCGTGTATAAATTGGGAATCACCAAATAAAAGTTGTGTTGGTAGTTGTTTTATAAGACATATAGAAGGTTTCGAAATGTATTCGGATTATTGTAATAGCCATCCCGTTGCTACGGCGTTATTACAAGAATTATATCAATTTAATAATTATAGTAAATTTTTCGAAGCTTGTCGTTTAATGCGAGGCCTTATTGAAATTCCACTTGATGGTTATTTGCTGACTCCGATACAAAGGATTTGCAAGTATCCTTTACAGTTGGCTGAATTGTTAAAATATACCAAAGTCGATCACGTCGATTATGTCAATATAAAAGAAGCACTGCAGGCAATGAGAGGCGTAGCTGTTCTAATCAATGAACGGAAAAGAAGAATGGAGAGTTTAGAAAAATTGGCTGCCTGGCAACAGAGGGTGGAAACGTGGGAGGTAAGAACATTCTTCTTCGTTCATTATCATAACGCAATAATTATTAAAACATAAAAATGTTATTCCGCGCTTTTTCTCAACCTTGTCTTCAGACTATCGTTAAAGGGCATTTATGGCTTTCCATTTATAATAAATGACAATTAATTACATAACTATATTATTAGAAATAATATTTTCTCGTAGAAAAACCATCTATCGCAATGAAAAGTACGCAATAAAAGTCTCGGGCCGAAACATCGTAGACCGATAATTTGTTTCGATTTTTAACGTATGGATTTGGTGGAACCTTAACTGTTCGTAGTTTGGAGATGTGGAAGTGAGCTCACCTAAAGATTTAATTTAACCCGTCAGACCTGCTCAGCTCAGTTCAGCGCGTCCCCCATGGAAGTAGGTCCTTGAACCCTCTCGGATTTCTGTATGACCAGGGCTGCAAAGCTCACGCTATTTTAACTAAAACTCCCACAAATCCTGCACCTACAATGGGCAGGGAGACAACTAACAAGTGGCAACATTCTTCTTCTTCGTCCTAATAAAACTTAGGGCGCCACTGGCTAAGTCTGTTCACACGTTTTGGACAAGTTGCTTCGCCCAAAGTTCAGTTTGAAATTGGTGAATATGGGTATTTATAATTAAAGGAACCAAGAAAACGTTTGAATTACAAAAATGAGCATGCAATCCTATGTTAGCAATGTAAATTGCACCGTACGAGACCGTTATATAAAAATCGCTTTTACAGAAAAACTTATCAGACATTTTTGGTTGAAAATTTAATTCCTTTTATTTTTGCTTATATAAGTTTTTCTATTTTTCCGCACCGTTTCCGAGATACACTGACTTAAAAATGTTTTCTTAAAATTATCAAAAATGTAACGTTAACTTTTTTTAAATTAACTGTATCTCGGAAACCGTGCGACAATGTAGAAAAATATACTTATATAAAAATGAAGAGAATGAAATTTGCAACAAAAAAGGTCTGATAAGTATTGCTGTGAAAGCAATTTTTATATAAGAAAAAAAGATTTTCCTACGGTACAATTTACATTTCTCCCATTTATTTGTTTCAATCAATATGAAGGTAATCGTGGCAGTTGCGGATTGTAGATTTTTTACGGAATGGCCAAAAATATTGGAAATATGGAATTAAAAAAATAATTATTATGATTTTTAAACATCGGTCCAGAAAAAACAAAACGGTGTATTATTTTATCCCGACTTCCTAAAAAGAATAACAGTAATAAAGCACGATAATAATTTAGCAGTGGATTTTTAAACACCCACTTAACATAAGCAAATAATTAATTATAATATCACTTTAAGTTAAAATGCGGAAATTATTCATTTATTTCAGTTTTGATACGGAATATTCATGAAAAGCTAAATTAATATCTACATAGACACTCAATTAAATATTACCTACTACAAATTTTGAGTATTTTTAAATTTAAAAAAGCTTATTTTTAAATTAAAACATCCGAAATTCTTATATTCATTGTTCTTATTGATTAAAATTTGCATAATTATTCCACATTTTTATTATTTTTAAAATTTTTAATATGGCATTCAAAAATTACAGACCTGATGCATCATACCAAAATTGAAGCATTTTTGTTAATCACAACAGGTTATAGGCCCAAGTTAACCATACGTTAAAAATTTAAACAATTCTACATGGCTTTATTCTCATCCTATTAACTTAACGTACCTAAACTAAAGAAAATTTCAAAAAAAAATTATAATATAATGTAGATGATACTAGAGATTTTTTTATTATTTAGGGAGAAGATCTTATAGAAGTCAGTTCCCAATTAATTCATCAAGGTGAAGCAGTTCGAGTTACGAGCGGAATGTGGACTAGCAACGTAATGTTATTTCTTTTTGACCATCAAGTTGTTTATTGTAAAAAGGTAATAAAAGCAAAGCTCGTTGTGATTTTACATTATCTAATTGCTGTGTGTTTCAGGATATTTTGAAAAGAAACACATATGTATACAAAGGGCGAATAGATTTAGATACAAGCGAAGTAATAGATATACCCGATGGAAAAGGTATTTTCGAAACATTGTGGTTTGAGAATTCAATTAACATGATTTACTTTACAGATGTACAAACAGGTGTAAGTGTTAGGCATGCAATAAGAATTTACAGCTGCATTCGTGATAAGTGGTTATTGTTTTGTCTACGGAGTTCCACAGAAAAACAAAAATGGTTGCAAGCATTTAGTGAAGAAAGAAAGCTTGTGGTACAAGATAAGTCGAATGGTATGGAATTTCCATCATCTGCAAAACAATTAGCGCGTGTGGCGGCTAGATCGCAACGTAGGCCGCCTCGCAAACCGCGAGGTAAATTTTTACATTCATATTTCGATATTTTCACTATATTGTAAGTAAATATCCTTCGTTTAACGCTTGCTATTGATCTCGAAGCAAGTGTTGGAATAATTTTTATTAAAAATGAATTTTTGTTGCAGGAAGTAAAAACTACAAACTCGATTCGGCATACATGGGCTCCATGCTCCAATTGAACTCCCACAACAATACCCAAAATTCAAATTCGTTAGGTAGAAAAGTTGGTACTTGGTTTACATTTGGTGTAAATAGAAAAACAAGACATCAGCACCGCGATGTTTCCTGAGATAAAACTACTTTACTGTAACCTTATGTCAATTGTTTGCCGAAGTAAAACGCACTATTTAATCGTGATAATGTATTGTGCCAAATAAATTTAAATTGACATATCGTTGCAGTAGCAATATTTTTAATAATAATTAAGATTATATATCGTATATTATACAGGGTGATTCGATACTTTTTAAACATCGACGATTCAATTGTTAGTGAAATTGCACTTAAAATAAAAATCTGTAGTGTAACCATTTCCCAATTTGGAAGAATCAAAAAACTGTATTCATGAAAGTTTTGTAACACCCTATATATATTCAAACACAATTTGTAGATAATAACTTAATAGTGATAAAAAGAATAGGCTACTGCCTTATGTGCTGTGTATATTTTACTTAAGTACAGTTACGTACTCAAAGGGCAAACGAGGCCTAAAACTCTTCCTAACTTATTTCACTTAATGCAATCGATAAAGTTTGACTGACACAAACCCTAATCGATCTTTTCTTGTACATTTCTATTACACTTTGTATAATTACGCACAAAATCAAGAGTATGCGTGTAATTCGAAATAAAAACAGGGTATTTAAGAAAAAAAATCACTAAATTCCCTGTAATAATTAAATAAATAAACATAACATTCAGCGGCTTTACTAATTAAAAAAGGACCAAATTTGTATTATAACCGAAATTTTCAGATTTCAAAAGTTTCACATCATTTGATACTTTTTCTTACTAAATCAGAAATATATTCGATACAGGGCAAAAATGTTTTGTTGGTTTATCAATATTGAATCCATGGTTCAATAATTGCAAAACCCTGTGGATATTTTGTTTCAAAAATAAACTGCCTGCTCTTCATATCTCCCACTAATCGAATATTTATGATGGCTTAAATATCTGTTACGGTAGAGTATTGTTATTTTTGTAGTATATTTGCGTTAAATTATATTTTTGTAAGCTTTCCTACTCACGACATACCCTTACACAATAGTTACAAAATATTGTAATGTTTGAGGCACTGATTTATTAGTGCATTTGTTGTTAGCGCTGCCCCTAATTATTAAATGTTATTGTTATCGTTTTTGCAATATTGCAGTAATAAGTAAGTTATAGTTGATGTATAAATACAACATTTTACATTTTTCTAGACTTTTATTTTCATAATTAAAAATTGCCTTATCTTAATTTAAAACATATTTGTATTTCACTTTCAGTCTCACCAGCAAATCAACAGAACGAACAACATAAGTATTAACTTATAAAAATTACTTGAACACCATCTCTTAGAATGTTGAAACTCTGCGTTGCAAATAAAATTCAAAAAAGCAAAGCAATGATCAAAATATTTTTGAGATAATTTTTATGTGAAAGCAAATAACTGAAAATTATAAATAATGTTCGTAGGAAAATTCAATTATTGCTCTCATAATTATTGCTAAAACAATTCTATTATCATAAATTTTAATTTTCAATTTGAACCTGAGATATTTCAGAAACATGAAAATTAAGACAAAGGAAGATATGGATAAAATAGGGTGTATTAAATTAATTAAAATTGAAAAACAATACCTTCCCATAATTTTATTGTTCCGAACTTAATCAACGCATTTGACAAATAAATGAAAATTTTAAAACAAAAATCTAAAAATTACTTTGGATTTTTATTTTATTGTTTTCTATAAGCCTAGAACGATAATGATGTGGTCCGTGGTGACATAGTCATTTATGGTTTAAATAATCATTGACCATAATAGTAGGTTGATGTGGTCGAGTTCGAGCGGAAATTCTGAAGTAAAATGGCGGACTTCACAGAATGTTTTTCAACAAAATTATCACATTTATTTATTTAAATTAAAATATTTGCAATTAACAATGAATGGCAGACTTTCCAGTGTAGTGTTTTCGACTCCTTCAGTGGCGTCACTCAAAAAACAGGTGTGCAAAAATATAAATTTAATTTTAGTATGCACTAAAAGCAGTGGATTCCCATCATATAACCTACACGTACAGGAGATGGTAATCGGGACTGTTCTTAGGCTGCATAACTGTGAAATCATAGTCAAAACACTGCATATTATAGACAAATTTTGGAAAGCTACTGAGAGAGAATGCTTGTTCTGTATCTTGAACTTAACAAAATTCCCCTTAACGATGTGTCTAGTTTCAGACGATTCTAAAAATAACGTTGGTTCAGGAGTCAGAAATTTTTCTGCTAAACTTGATCTAAATATATGCATAGCATAGCACTGAGTAAACATGCCTGTCTTTTGCATCGATTCGCCTTATATGCAAAAAAAAGGTTCATAAAATCATTTAGAAGTTAAAACTACCAATTCAAAATTAAATTATCATTCCACCCAGATTCAGGACTAAAACTGAAAAATATGACAAACACATTATTCATTTCGTTTATTTTTAAGCATGCTTATAAAAAATGCTCAACTAATGTAATAACTCATTCCGGAAGAAAAATACAAAATATTTCACACAATTTACATTTTATCAAAAAAGTGGGGCAATCCAGTTTCATTTCGACGTTTAGTTAAAATCTCACAACCAGTTTCAGTAACTAACAAAGTTTGTTCAAATTGTGCAGACCATTGTCCATCAGCCGTTACAGCTGTCCATTTATCCGGCCACATTTCATCCCTCCATGTGCCCATAGATATCATGGGCTCTATAGTAAAGCAATGCCCTGGCTTCATTATTCCTATTGCTTTGTTTTCTAAAAATTAAAATAACAACTAAGTAATTGTGTAATCTAAAAGAAACTATTTCAGCCGAGGGGTAAATATCTTTGGAAATTAGTGCACACTAGACTCGGAATTGCAAAGAATACCAAAAGATTTTCAAAAGTATTTGAATAAATTTCAATGTGCTGCCGACAGAAAAATTGGATTTCCCTTTCAGAAATATTAACGACTTTTTGTTACTCATTCATTTTTGTTGTCTTTGACTCTCCTGCAACCAAAGAATTTAAACCTGCGTACACAATTCTTTTGGGATATTTACTCCCCGCTTTCAGCTGTTTATATATCCTCGGATATAAGTAATTAATTACTCCTTCTAGGCCACATACCATTTCTCAGCATAGAGGTTGAGTTATAGAGGTCCTACAAGGTAAAGTTTATTCCGAACAATAATTTTAGAGATGGGTATTTAGTCATTTAAACCCCACGATTGCCTACACCGGTTTAAGAAATTTTGTTATATAATTTTACTAGGGTCGGACCTAGTAACTTCGCTTTGAGTGCTCTATCACCGAGCTAACCGCACATTTTAAAATAAACTAGGATCGGTAGAAGAATGTTTACAAGGATAAAACAAAATTAAAAGTAAACTTACTTGCATAATGAGGAACATTAGGTGCAGTGTGAAACAGCCTATGAATACCGTGTCCGCAATAACTTCTAACAACTGAATAACCGTGAGCTTGAGCATGCTTCTGCACAACATTTCCAATTTCACGATACTTTTCACCTGGCTTCACAATATCTATTGCTTTAGCAAGAGATTCATAAGTAACTTTAACTAAATTTTTATGCTCGTCCTTGACATTTCCAACAAAAAATGTTTCGTTGAGATCGCCATGAAAACCACGATGATAAACCGTAATATCAACATTACACAAATCACCATCATTAAGAGGTCTAGTATCAGGAATTCCATGGCAGATAACCTGAAAATTTTACATAATGCCAATATATTTTTTAAAAAGTCGAATATTTACCTCATTTACAGAAGTACAACATGATTTAGGAAATTGATAATAATTAAGTGGTGAAGGATAACATTCCTTTTCGATGCAAGCTTCATGTACAGCTCTATCAATTTCCTCTGTGGTTACATTCACATCGCACACTCGAGCTGCTTCGTCTAAGACTTCTCGCCCCAATTTACAAGCTACTTTCATTCCTATACAAAAAAAATTGATCCGTGAAACAATTAAATCTAGTAAAACAACATCAAACCTTCAATTTCTTCATCATCTAACACTTTGATTTGACTGGAGCCTTTGATAGCCTGCTCCGATACTGGATAACCTTTTACATGATCAGCATAATCAGGTCTTCCTATAAGAGTTGGCACGGTACGCATTGGGGTCTGTTCATAAGGACGCAATTTTCCTGTAAACGTATAATGGGGCCATGGATTGTACGACGTATCTTTATTTCCGTCGACATTTTCACCTTCTGTAAAATGAAATACATACAAAAATGATAACAAATCGCACCATGAACCATATTACGAAACCAACGCCAGAACAACCACATGAACTATAATTATTGTTACAGTAACAGCAAAAATTGACTTGCTGTACCTACCTAACCCTACTTACTGGCAAGAGCATGTATAATTTTGTGGTTTTTCCAATTATTCTTGAAGCAGTCCTGGGAACAAAAGAACGAACCCTGAATTCCTATTTTTATACACGTGGGACATTGTAATTTGGCAGGATTTGAACAGCCCGAAGATTCACATGTTCCCAAACTTAAGCTTGTCATTTTGGTAATGTTACAATAATCTTGTTTGTCAACTTGATAAATTTTTGTAAATATTAAAAAACGTCAATTTTGAAATTTAGTTTGTAACAGCACAACTCACTCAAAAATTTCCTTTTTTTTTACGAAATTCGACCAAAAAGACGAACTTCGAGCGGAGTTGCAAACCAGAATGTTGCGGGAGGTTTTTAAATTAAAAAATTCCTCAGGAAGGAAGCTGGAAGAAGCTCATTCGTGAACTCCGTCTTCTAATAGAGGACGCTACTATTACTTTACCATACATTTACGTACCAGCCAGCGCTCATGATTACGTTTTCCAGCTTTAGCGTCCACTGTACAAATTCAACCAAAAGCCAGACCATAGTTGTCAAACTCCAGGCAAATGCAAGCTCAGCCAAGAAACAATTTCGTCGACTCAGCAAACAAATAAAAACAATCCCCCCCCTTGAACAAACTTTTGCCCAACAACTAAGAGAAGATCTCTTTGGCAAAAATACATTATCGACATCATTCGGACAATAATTTACACAAAATCTAAATTCTATGTACTCTTATTCAAATAGTAGATGACCTAGAAACGTTCTGAGTTTGGAAAAGTGAGTAGGTAGGCTGCCAACCGTTCTGGAGTGAGCTTTCAGTTATTTTCACAAAAAGTGATTACTTACCTTTTACCTTAAAAAACTCCGTGCTTTATAGAAGAACTATACATATTGCAGCCAATAGCCAAACCTTCTGCGGAATAGTCAAATTTTTTACAATATCAAAAAGAGCAAAATTCATGAGGAAAAATTTTTAATAAATGTTTAATTGTTGTTAAAAATTTTGGTTTTCAGGATAGGGTGTAATCAAACAAAAACTGTTCGGTGCGTCTCACCTCTTACTATATTATAACAAAAAATTTAGAAAATTTTTAATTTTGAGTTAATGTTTTCTTCTAGATATTTCAATTTTAAACTTTTATCCCACCACAGTAACGAAAACTATTATAACAAAAAATCGTATGGATAAATAAAAATAATAGTATGATTTTTTCTCACATTCACAAATCAGAAGCATCATCCATTTCAACATCGTCGATAACTAAATCGTCTAACATTTCTTGTAACGTAACTCCAACCCCATCTTCAAAATTGTTATCGTACATATCAACAGGAATTTGTTTTGTGGAATCTTTATAAATGTTAATATTTTGCCTTAACTCTGGATCTTCTTCCAAATCATCCAAAAATTCATTATAATCTCTGCAAAATTAAAAAAATTTTAATGATGACAAAATCAAAATTCCAACAAAAATAGGTATACTTTGTCTCGGTATCAAACGTGGTCATTTCGTTGGCTAAATGTTTCAGCTTCCATATTCTTTGACGACGGCGTTGCGAACGACCAGGACAATACTTTTTAACCAAAATTACATCTGGTATTTTATCTTTGTCAAGCTTATCAAACGTAGGATCATTTACGTTACTGTCCTTTACGTTGTATCTAAAATAGCAATTTTTAATAACGCAATAGCAAATTTTTCATAAATTTACCCTAAAACTGAATCTCCAACTTTCAAGATATGTCCCAAATGCGTCTTACTATGAACATGATTATCATTTATTCCCATTTCGGAGGCTTTAACTAACCACACATCGGCTAAAACATGCTTGGTCGATATGTTACCTTGTCCGGGAAAGCGAATCTGATCTTTGTATAAAACAGGTTCTATATCCATTACAACGTATTCGACCAACTGTTTGGGATTACAAATTGAAGAAAATTGATTTCTCCAATACAAATTGCTGTTTACTTCTGCAGCTAAGGTAAAAGAAATAAAATATTATTAAATTTCTTGCAACGTATTTTCTTTTAAAACTTACTTTGAGAAGTTGTTGGATCGATTAGATGTATAGTGTTAGTGACACGATACACCAAGCACAGAGGTGAAATACCACCCATTTGTTGGGTGAACTTTTTAGACAAACAAACAACACTGTCTTTAGATATAGGAACAAGATCTACGCAATATGTGAATTTGTAGTTATAGATGTTACTGTGAATATCGTGCGATATTAACTTTTTCGAGTGTTGACTCTTGCATGGTAAAACAGATTGCAAAAAGTCGATCATTTTCCTAGCATGACCTTCGGTGGAGTAAAAAAAGTCCAAACCATCTAAAATTAAACAAATTAAGAATCAAATTACAATGTTTTTGTAAAATTTACCTGCACTAGGTTTAATTCCCACGGTATTTTCATGTGCCTTGTGTTTCAGTATCAATTGTTCCAAATAATAGAAGGTTTTCTTGTTTTCTGCTTTTTGTCTTACTTGAACTAGAGCACGCCAAAAGTCTTGTGCTTCCGTTCGATGGCAATCGGTGCACATTTGATGATTAATGGTGAACTCCACTATGAAAACTTGTTCTAAAACTGTGCCACCCAAAACTTCACCTCGCACTGCTAATTTAACCTAATGACAAATCCGAGATAGTTAAAAATTGGTTCAATGTAAAACTTCAAAAATGTTACTTTGATCCTTTTGGAATGAGGTTCGGTCCACACAAACGAAGCATCTACCAGTTGAAGACGATTCAATCCTCGTAACTTTTTCAAACACAAGCCCAATAGTTCACGAGACTCCAAAGAACATCGTATCCATTCGGAGGGTGGTTGCAAGTAACGTTCACAGCCTCTGCAGAAATACAGCGTTCCTTGTTTCGGGACTCCTGCCGTTATGTCCACGTGTGTACGTAAACAAGTTACGCACATATTCGCAGGATTTGGTTCGATTTGCAAACCGCATTCGCAACATAAACTTAAATTTGGAGGGTTAATGTGGAAAAAAACTCTAGTATTATACTTACATCGCTCTCGTTGTTGGCAAATTTTCAAAAAGTTCCGGGTTGGTTTCCATTTTTAAACTAATTTTACAAATTACAAGAAATATTGAAGAAATTCACGTGTTGAAAACTTTGACAATATTTAACCTAAAATGTGACGTTAAACTAAATTATTTTTCATAACAATGGTTAGATGTCGCTAGTTGTAAGAATTTTCGAATCGGGTGGATGCATGTAATTTCCACTGATGGCCAAAGGCTCGGAAGAGTTGGGGGCTTACCCCCAATTGATAAAAAAAAACAAAAAAAATATACATACTTATCTATTTATGAAATATATAATATAAATTCAAAAAAATATCCATATATAATATTTTTTAAAATAAAGAAAGCCATGCGTTGACCGCATCAGATTTTTATTATTAAAAGAAAAATTTTAATAGTAGTATCACAATTATTATTGATGACATTAAAAAGTGTATAAAAGCGTAAAGCAATAACTTAATGCATTTTACGTGTTTTGTATAAATATACCATAGGTTATATTATTCTAATATGCAAATGACCCACTGCTCTGAAATCCTAATACATTTGGAAACTATTAAAAAAGTATTGATCGTATTATATGTACATACATACACATTGTTCCTGTTCAGTCAGTAATTTCTGTGCAAGTTAAAAATTCGTATAAACATTTGTCCGCAAATTAACGGTCGCCCACTTTTTGTTATTAATATTTTTTGTTACACTTTGAATCATTCAACGGTCAATAACTTCCATAAAATTTAACTTAAATTATTCTTTAAGCTTTTTAGAAAGGCTCTAGACGTTAGTCGTCTGCTAAATTTGTAAATTGGACGATTTCAAAAAATAATAAGTACCCAAAAAATTTTTACTCTGTATTTGTTTAAAATATTTTACTATTCTATTTTAATGTTTATTTTAATAAACACACACAGCTCGTTGTCGACCAGAATGGTCGGATATCGGCCAATGTGAAGCCAGTTTTCGGTTGCAATTAATAAAATAAAATTTTAAAGTTTCAAAAATAAAATACGTTTAAAGAAATAATGTAAAATTTAACATCAAAAATATCAAAAAAAGTTCAGTAGGAAATAAATAAGTAAAATGAATTAATAAAATAATAATAAAAATAATTTTTTTTATCAAAAAATATTTAATAACCCCCATGAATTTTGGTTGAATCTGCTTTTAATCCGGCCTTAATTATGTACTGGCTTTCACCGGTGACCTTTATAATGAATATGTGTATGTTATTGTCTGAAAATAATCTGTTCCTGCAGGCTATAGAAATAATAAAATTTTCCTAATGAAGAACCTACGCTAACATTTTTGATTAGTTCCTTTTTGTAATCACAATTAAAAGATATAAACCAAACAGACTACCATTAAAAAAATTAAAACCACGGGCATAATTTCGTACAATAAAACGGAGTACATTGTACATAATTATACTGACAATATTCAAATTCATAAATTAAAAAATTTCAAAAATTTAGAAAACGTTAAAAATATTAGAATTATTCTGGAAAAATTAAAAATTAAAAAACCTTCAATTTTATATCGATTAAATTTTGAATTTAATAGAAGAATTAATGTTAAAAAATTAACAACAAAATCCTTCAATTTTAACTTAATTCTTCACTTAAATTTAAATGCCAGATTAGGATGTATTATGAAATTGGGCCTTAGCGTCAAATAAATCAAAAAACCTTTGATTTTAATTAAATTTTCCGATTAAATTTTAATGCCAGAATAACTTTCATTATGACATTAGGTCTAAATTTTTGATGTTTAAAAATTTTAAAATTTTAATCTTGAAATTTTTTGTAGAATTTATGAATGGTTATGGAAGTCAATTTGAAGTGGGCGCAGCCTATAAAATGAAATTTTGGGATAAACGAGCATTTCCCCTATTATTTTTTATTTTAAACCCAGTAAGCCTATAAAACAAAACAAAGACTGAATCTGCAAGAGTAGCGTCTGTCTGTAATATTGTAATTTGCTGACACATAAATCTCACCTTACCTTGTTGATAATTTTAAGTTGCAACATAAAATCTATTTATTATACAGAGACTACATCAAAATTGTAATTGTTTATCAAAGACCGTAAAGTCGGTGCGTTAGTACTCGGTTTGACTGCGAAGTGAACCCAAGAGAGCGTAGTGTTGTTGCATTTATTTTCGTTTCACGATTCAGTTGTACACCAACTGTGGATAGTGAATGATAGTCTGGCGTCGTAATAAGTTAAAACTCTTCGTGCGAATGTAGTGTTTTTCTGTCAATTAAAAACTTAGTTTCATTTCCTATTACATAAAATGACGTGCACACAAAACTAAAATTTAAACAGTGTTTTTGAAATCGAATTACAAAAATGTGAGTATTTAAACTTATTTTTTATTTTACAATTACCGAGCACATGATGCGTTTTTCTATGAAATATTCACACAATTATTATGACGTACTCTTTAGTCATTTCGATGGTCATTTGTTTAAATAGTCAAGTAAATAATAATTGCTACTCTCGATCAGTCTCTTATTTTTAAAAATTTGTTTTGTTTTTATTTCCTACATAAACATCCGACCGCTGTTAATGTCGGTACTTCACTGTTTTTTTTATCAAAAATAAATATCAAGTTTAATCGCTCTTCTGATTGGCCGAAATCTGATCTGAATGTTTCGATTGTTATCACAATGTTTAATTTAAATTCTTAACTGTAAGTTTTTTGACTAGTATAAATTTTAAGTTGTTCGTATTAACAACATTACAACTTCTTAAAACTAAGAATGGAATGCAATCAGTTGATATGGTATTTATTTACGAAAGGAGCAATCAAGTATTCCAGGTCAGAATAAATTGTCTTTAAAAACCTTGACAGGTGCAAGAGACCGGTTCAAAAATTCTCTTACGAGATGCCTTTTTTTTTGTTAATTTGAAACTGTAAAGAGCATAATCTGGTCCCTAGTGAATTCTTTGGTTTAAAAATTTTTCGATAATTTTTGAATGAAAGTAAGCTTTCTAATTAGCTTTTAATTCTGCGAACATCTAAAATGGGCAAAATTTGTTCCATTCAAAATTGTTTCAACAACTGGCGAAACTCCAGATCAATAATTTATTGTATCTTTCATAAATCATAACATAATTTTGTAATCCTACAAAACCACCTGATTAGTCATATCGTATTGACCGCAGATTTCTAAAAATTTTAATTTTCTTGTTTTATTTATCTTATCTTATTGAACAAAAGAAAATCAAATTATTAAAAGGGGAAATTTCAAGTTATAATAAATTACAACTGGACTTTCCCTTGCTTATACTTGTTTTGGGTTTGTCACTTACATACATATTATGTGGGTTTCACAAAAAATATTTAAAAATTTTTTTGTGAAACCTGCAATTGTTTCCAATTTTGGAAGTAATAGAATTTGTGGTTCGGTTCACTATCAGTTTCAATTCAAGGTTCTGTTTATGGTTGAGTTCCCAGTAGATTTTGTTGCTTACGGTTTAATTAAATTCCTGTGTTAGGCAAAATAATCAGTAGCGTATCGTGGCCAGATGAGATCAGGGGGCAGTATGTTTCTTCTAATGTAAATTTTGTAACAATTGGACAGAATTTTTTTTGTTAGATTAAACATAAAATAATTAATTTGCTCAACGCAACTCGAAAATGAAGAAATTCGAATGCTGGCGTCCGAGATTTGTCAATGTCAGGGGCAGTGAAAACCTACCTCCCGCACGTCCTCGGGCGGCTCCGGGCCGAATGCACTCGAAAATGCATGATGTTTGCACTGCAACTGCATGCATTAGAATGACAACGCGCTATGCCCACCTAAATTAAGATTGCTACTTACCCATATAGCGCATACGTACCGGCAATTGAATGCTTTTTTAAAGCTAACATGAACTTAAACTTATAAAATTTTCATCAAAAAATCGTTTTTCAAAATTAAATTGTGATTTTATTTTTTTATCCTCACCTCATTGCTCTTTCAAAATATTTAAAGGATTCTTATCGTACTTTTGAAAGAAAGAAACGTAGAATATCGACGGTAACCAAATTTAATTATAAAAAATTAATGAAATCGTAAAAAGTAATAAAATTAACTTTTAATTATTTTTATTAGAATTAAAAAAAAACGACAAGATGCCTAAAGAGGGCTTAAAATATGTTCTTAAATCAACTAACCAAAATTAATAAATTGGCAAATAAATGCAAAAAAATGTCCGAATAAGTGAAGTGTATTTAAATCAACATTTTGAGATCGAAAATATGCAAGTTAGCATCATCTGGAACTTGCAGAAAAATAGTCGGGCCCTGATAATTACCATTATCCCATGGCTTTTTTTAACTGCGGATGTAACTTCTTGCATCTCATTTCGACTTTTTACGCTTCCTCGGCTTCATTACGCATTTGTCCCTTTCGTTAATTTGTTTGTTTATCATCACATAGTAAATAATATATTAGCTGATGTAGGTAGAAGCAAATCTCTCAATTTTCTAACTCGGACTCCGCATGGAGGTATTCCACCCCTTCTTGTACAGATTACTCTTATCTGTAATGTATTTTGTTCAGAAAAAATGATAAGTTGATTTAATAAAATAAATCTCAAAGAGAAACCCTGCGTTTTTGAGATCGGATCTGGGGGGGGGGGGACCAAAACTCTTAGGGTCAGAATTTTAGCGTTTGTTTAACCCGAGAAAAAAGTGAATCCAACAGATTGTTTCTTGAGTCTTTCGAGCCCAACCCGAAGGGGTTGTCGTTTGTGAATAAGTAATAAAATTTCAGGAAATCTTGGGAAAAATTTCAAAAATCTCGTAAAAAAAATTTAGTATACATAAACATGATTTATGAGTCGCTCCTCGACCCAACTATCTTAATCTCAATTAATTCAACTTAAACGTAACTTAACCCTAATCTAACTCGTTTTTCAGTTGCAGCTTAAACCAAAAAAATTGGGTAAACCAATGATATTGCGTAAAAAACAGCTTTTCGACATATTTCATTGGTTAGGCCAAATTTTTGGTTTAACCTTGAACTGAAGTTCTGGGCCTTACTCACATTGCTATTGCAAGATGTTGACCATGTTTTTGCAATTAATTAAATCGCAATGGGAGTGAAATTTTCAGGGAGTAAAATTTCCATTGGCGAAATTACTAGGTGTGAAATCTTTTTAATTTTTTTTCATATGGTATTTAAGCGTTTTAACAACTCTGCTTATTAACACTCGTCCAACAAGCGGATGAGAACTTCAACTACTGTTACTTTTCTGCACTGTTTTCATTTAGTCTTTTTGTCTCGACTGGATTCCTGGTTTTGAGCATTCAAGCTTTCATATTTCGGAATGATTCGGTTAGCATAGTTCTAAAATCAAAAGTTTTTAGAAATTTAAGGAGAATCGATTATATTAAATTTTGGTTTATAAAATTATTTTTAGTGTGTTCAATCGAAAAGAAAATTGTAGAACGTTTAACAGCTTGACTTTCACTCGATTGACCGATTGTGAACAGTTTTATTTTCGTTCCTACACCATTAAATCTTAATTATCATTTATTGTGTGCCCATTGAAAATAATTAGTTACAAACAAACTGGGATATAAAATTTTATTTCTATGGGTTTACGATTTGATCAAGTGTGTGATAATTATCATAATCGATTCTTCAAAGAATTTATTAAAAAGAAAACGCAGCTATAATCTGCATTATCTGTTTGTTCACCTTCCTGCCTGTCAGACTTCCATCGATTTTCCTATTTAATGACCATGTTTGCTGGTATCATCCTGGAAACTTGGGTTATAAAGTTTGGTACAAAGGAAGTCTGCCTCAAGGTTTCTTGGTTGCTCATTTGGTATGCCACTGATGTCGAAATAAAAGTTGAGAACTACAACTGTGCTACACTCAGGAAACGCTTACTTACGTCTTTAAAAAAGTTCATTTTCAGATGATTCATTGAAACCGCCAAAAGTTGTTGAACTTTGAAAATTTTTATGTGTTTGTAGATAATTTAAAATGTTTTCTGAAGCTTTTTTAAACTGTTTGGTTACGCATAATACAACCACCGGCACCGCCTTTGATGCGTTTCTAAACGCTTGATTCACCTGGCATTTACATTCAATTAATCAACCATTAATGTAACTATTATCGAATCATTCAGAACAAATTTTCGATTAATTTGTCACGACATAGTGACGCATTGTAATTGCCGAAGAGGAAGTTCCACCACAAAAGAACAAAACAATTGAAGTTACTTAGTACTCATTTTATGCGACATGCGTTAATTTTGTGTTTGGTATTTTTTGGCACATGTTTGAAAGCCGTTAATTTGTGTTAAAAATAAAATTTGCCCAACACGTAGTAAAGAAAACGTAGACTCAATGAATCAACAAGTGGCATTAATTTGAAATTCAAATTAAGTATTGATATCGTAAACAAAGCAGTCTTAATTAATTGAATGAAGTTGTAAAACAAATTAATTTGCCCAAGCATTACTTTTGCTTCTTTGTGAAACCAGATCTTTAGTATTTTCTAATTTAGTTTCGATTTTAATTATTTGTTCATTTCCTGAACATTTCGTGTGTGGCAAACTTGCAAAACCTAAAAATTTGTTTGAGGTTGCACTTAATTACTTAACTACATTTTGTAAGGTTTACATTGCTTAACGGTTGGAGAAGAGCGTAATAATTCGCATTTAAGGCACGGTTAAATTATGCCAAGTTTGTTAAACTTGAAAATCGATTAATTTCTAATTTCCATAATTTAAGATGCACTTTCAGTAAAAGTATGATTGTGGGTTGATGTTTTTTCCGCTAGCGACAACTTCAGCATTACTAAGAGAGTGAAAGTTTTTTACTTGCTAATCCATTAAAATTATATTGATGAACCAATTGTTTACGATGCAGAAAGAATAATTCAACAATGAAAATTGAAAAAGTTATCGATTTAATACAAAAAACCTGTAAGTTTCTAAACCTTGAACATACAACATAATCGCGACCTTCTTACTGTGTTTGGCTTAACGAAGCGAATGTTAAGGTGTCGTATAATTAAAAAAAAAGTAAAATATTAGAAAGTCAAAATACTAATCAATAGAAGTAAAGAAAACTTCTAAGTAATTGCGAATTTGTAACCGTATATGGAGAGACATTCCGTATTTTCTGTAAAATTTTCATTTTTGAAGTTTTTTTTTCAAAACCATCTTTTCCACAATTGGAAAAATTGGGGGATGGAATCCAAAAAAAAACTTGGTTTTCAATGTCAGATATTCCATTATGAACTTGTGTTTATTTTGACACACATTTTCACTTTATTTGGTGAGGATTAATTTATTTTCTGTTATCACGCAAGTGTTCTAGAATTTACACGTGAGTTTTACGGGTGTGCTTGTAACCGATTGCAATTATTTAAAAAATGTTATCCTTATTCCTTGTGGTGCAATATTTTATTGTTATATAGGACATTCCTGCGAAATTAACTTTATCTACAAGGTGTGGCGGAAAAACGTCAAGATTTTCAAAAACGGACATTTCAAATTTTCAAAAATATATTATGTAAGTAATATGCTACTAATAGTTTTGTTGCTGGGGACCAAATCGATTATTAAAAATTAAAATCAAATGTGCATAATATTTACATACATTTCCAGTTATATAATTTTATAGATAATAATGTAATTCTTTTTGTTGTGCTGCATTGTTTAATGGTCGATATTAAAAATATTGCTCGCTTGTTTCATTGTTTTTTTTTTAAATAATTTTCTATTTATACAAATTTAATGTATTTTATACAGTTCCGCCGTCACAAATACCTATTTTAGTCATTGATATGTAACGATAAATTATTATGCGTTTATTTAACATAATTGATTAATGTATCACAGACTGTCTAGGGAATAAAAATACCTACGCATTACACTTGCATACCTGCAATGTTAGTGTATATTTCTTCTTCAAAGACTTATTAATGTGTATCATATCTATCGGTGAGTAGCATATAGGTAGATTATAACATTACCAACCAGACCACTTGAATTCGCGATTAATCAGTAATAAATAGCAAATGAAGCTCGTTTATCCATGCTCGCGCGTCAATTTTTAATTGCTTTATTTAATTTAATTTTTAATTACCAAATTTAGCTTAAACTCGTTTTGAAATTGAAAACTTTTCGGTTTTGGCACCAGGGGGTCTGGGGGTATGGAATACTTCACAGAAAACCAATAATTGTGTTCAAATTTAAAATTAACACAACGAAGTTTCAACTTTTGTTTCATTGCCTGCATTATTTTAATTTTCTGTTTTAAAAGGGCGGTCTCTTTTTCTAGATTTAAATACAAAATTAATTCTTTATCTTAAAATTGTGTCTGAATGTCTGAAGTACCGAGTGTAAACTTAGGGAGAAATAATTATTCCGTACTTTCTATGGCGAAGTATCTTTTTATTTTCTTTGATCTTAAATTTAACTGAAATAATAATTTTACTAACCGCTGAAATTTATTCAACCCTTGAGCATTAGGAGGGTGCGTCATTCTCATGGCTATGCAAATACGTCTCGATATTGTCATTAATTGTGTTTACCTACTTCATTAAAAGAACTAAAATAAGTAAAACGTAAGTTTTAATTTATTAAATATTTTCATTTTTTCCCTATAAATTAAAAAATAAAATTTTATTTTTTTTATTTACCAAAATCAAACTTCCTTGCTTTATGTACTATCTGCTTCTTACTTTTATTACCGTATATAATTTTATTTAAGTAGTATACCTATCTAAATATTATAATATCATAGGATCTAAAAAAAATTTTATTTTGTTTTTTGTAATAATTATTCACCGATGACAACAAACACGACAATATTATGTGTACAACGATAATGCTAGATTGTATGAAATGAATGTATATCCACATTGAATGTTATTATACAGCTCTAATCGATAAAACCCTTTTTTTTAATACGACAATCCCTCTACTTGCTAAAAAATTACGGTAATTATAAAAAAATAATTTTATATCGATTACGTTCTTCATGTTCTAAGATCCGAAACCATAGCTTTAATTTTGAACTTATGGTCAGTTGAAAGTGAAACTATAAATTTAATCATTATAAATTACTATCGAATTGCTGAAAATTACTAAATTACACTTTTAGCCTTGAACCGCTTGGTTCATCCCATAGGAGCTTGAGAATTGAAACTAAAAAGCGAATCACATCAATAGGTCGTAATTGTATGTTCTAAGGTCATCTTCAATAAAAGGCCTGCCGAGTTCAACTTCATCCGGTTATGGAGCATTTTTAGTTGGATTTGCGTACCAAAACATCTTGTATTCAATTGAATTTTTAATCCTTACTTTCAAGGGGGGGGGAGATTTTTTTGGAAAATAATGAAAAATGAATTATAGAATTCGGGCCCTAAAATGGCAATTCTTATATTACTTACCATGTAGTTCATTTATTTTTTTTAAATTGCGAAATAATGATTTTATTATTATTGCTAATAATAATTTCAAATGGGACATTAATTTTTGTTCCGATACGATTGTAAAAATTATACTCAATAAAATTAATATTCATATACTCGAGATGCTAGCATTCACACGACTATTACTACAGAACTAGGTAGTAGTTAGTTTTAATCTTTGTTCCCATAATTTGTTCTATTCCATTTAGACTTTAATCGCACTAACAGTAATGGTGGTGAAACGTAATTTTGAAAAGCTAATCATTTAGGTATTCTATTTTACACGATTCTACTCTCACAAGTACCTGTGGTTTTTTTAAATAAAAAAAAAATTGTGTTAATACAGTAACGGATTGTTTGTTATGTAATAAAGGTATTTATTATTCTATGACGACTTCTATTGAATTTTAATTTAAAAATTAAATCATCCCACACAAATCATACTGCAAGGAACATATTGTTATGTAATTGAAAAAAAAAACTATCAAGCTTGAAAATACTAATTTTTAAATTTTGTTTCAGATTGAAGGTTTTCACCGGTTTTTTGGACACCAGGAAGTGCAAAATTTTAAAAAATGGTGTACGATTGTGGTGCCTGTATAGCGAAATATATCCTGTGCTGTTTTAATTTTATTATATTTGTAAGTATCCGTATAAATGAATTAACTTGGTCATTAGCTCGATGTAATTACAGTGGAAATTTGAGTTAATTACTTCTAATGTACAATATTTTACATAAATTATACTTGTATTAATCAATTGTAATAAAAATATCCTTGGAGGTTCGTAAACTGTTCCTATATATTCTCTATCAGGCGTGTTCATTATATTAGCGATTTGGAAATTACAAAACGTTTTTTTGATACAAAATTAAGAAAATTATTATAATGAGGAAGACATTCCATCTCCTGATTCTTGCCCTCTGGCGAATAGGTTGACTGATGAATATTAATAATAGTTCAGCCCATTCAAAATTTATACTTATAACACAATGTTCATCACAAAATATAGCACAAACTGCCTAGGATCCATCTCACCTCATCAGATCTGTGCTGGCGAAGGAAAATGTAAGAAAGGAAACCAAGAAAGGAATTGAATGGGACAACTGCTAGGTCAATGACCATTGGTTATTTCATTTTATGTTGAAATCAGAAATTAGTTTAAATTAAAGTACAATTTAATTAAGAAGTAATTAAAGCGTGCAAAACTGCAAAAGAACCTTCGCGAAATTTAATTTGATTTGGTATGAACACAAGCAAAAGTTTTTTATTTTTAGGTAATCAACGATTGCTAACTATTTGATTACCTTTTGTAAATACAGTAAATTTTAAATAATTTCCGTAATTTTTGGAACTTGCAAGAGGTCATTTCTACATTATTTGTGCCATACCTTCGTTCAAAACTGGAATGTTTTGTATGTTCATAAGAAACTGGTAAATTGGTCTAGTTAGTATAAACTGTCTGGGACAGTCTAGTGTTACAATCAGTGATTCATGTTTGATGTCGTTTACTTTTAAAATTGCGCAAAATTAACCGTTAGTTGCCACCAAATTTGTAGCATCTAAATTTTGATGGTATTTTCGTATGCAATTTTAATTTTATTTTTTTATACTTTCCAGTTTCTTCTTCACATATTTTGACGGTAAGATGTCAGGGTAGGGATTTAAATAAATCTGAGTTTTATAGGAATTTGTTGAAGAAGACCGGCACCAGTCCAAATTAGTCCATTAAGAAAAATATAATTGAGAAAAATGTATAGTACTTTAATTTTGATTAAGGACATCTAATTTTTTCCGAGGAACAGCATAATAATTGGGAAAGAAATTGTTAGAAGCAGGATTGGGATAATAATAATCTTGCGGATCTGTCAACAAACAGAAGGGTTGCAACTTGAAGTGCTTCCTAATGAAAATTCGCCAATGGATGTATAATTAAGATTTTAAATTTATTAAAACGTGTTCAAGTGAAGTTGAGCCTATTTTGCCTTTCTATAGAACTTCTTTGTAGCTGATGTCATCTTAATGATAGGAGAGATTACTAACAAAAAATATAGTCAGCGATTGTAGATCTCCAGCCAGCTGCATTTGCATTGCACTTAGTATTGCGTAATAATTTCATTGAAGTACATTACAGGTTTAATGTATAGGCATTTTTTCTTGAAAATTTCATTCTCTACAGTATTATTCATATACATTTTTCTATTTTGTCGCACCGATTCCGGGATATAGAGGACAATAATTTTTATATTTTACTGAGTCTAATTTAAGTCGCTGTCAATCAGAAACGGTACGACAAAATAGAAAATTGTATATAAACAAAATTGAAGGCGATGAAATTTGCAACAAAAAATGTCTAAAAAGTTTTGCTCTAAAATCAATTTTTATATGACAAAAAACGGCTTAAAAATGTTCATTTTGCATTGCCAAACTAGGAGTGTACGAATACTTTTTACGCTCTCTGTAACTATCCGTTCGCAATGGTATTTTACTACGCTTTATCAATATCGTGATAGCAACAAACCATTGCTGAATTTCGATTTTTCAATTTATAACAAAAAATTAAAAATACATAAACTGGGAATACTGCCCAAGGGAGATAATACATTATTAAAAATTTGTGCTTTGTTATGGTTTTTGTAATTTTTTTTCTTTTTTTAGCTGGCAGGTTCTGTGGTGCTGGGTGTAGGAATATGGTTGGCGGTTGACAAAAATTCTTTCATCGCGCTGAGTAAAGTGGTGCCTAGTGAACATTTAGAGGTGAGTGAAAAACCGTTGTCAAAAATAAATGTAGCCGATGAAAACTATTACAAGCTTATTTTACTTAATTAATGGATAATGAAGAAACATTTTTCGTATTACCACACGCCGTCTTCTAATTAAATCATGAAAATAGATTTTTTTGAGCTTTTATTTTTAGATAATCTGATATTTCAGTATTAAGAGTTTAGTTTTTTATGGGAAAAGTACGATAGGTAACGCTTCTTTGATCTAAAATAAACCTCTATTTTAGTCTGTAATTTGAATAATTAGGCCACGGTACACTTCTACGTTGTAGGTATTAAATAATCGAAATAGACGGACAAAAGTAAACATAAACAACTGTTGAGGTAACAACGATAATTTATTTTGAAAATGGATTAGAGCAATAATTTATACCACTATTCTACTTGGTTATTCAATTAATTATAGAATTAGAACCACGGATCGGATAATTTAATCCAGTACGTAGCGGAGTTGAATAGTTCTAAATCTACTGAAACTTGTACATCCAAATAATTTCATAAATTGCAATCATCCTAAAACTTTTTAAAGTAGTTAACACCCCGTGAGTTACATCTTCAGTTTCCCATGATCACAGCTGGACATTATTATAAGCAGGCATTCCCAAATTCGGTAATCCAAAAATTAAATATTAACTTTTAAAACTAAAATAAATTATCTTATCTTCTTATCTTATCTTCCCTTCAAATTCAATGAAAATTACAAAACCAAAAAGAAATCTTCTATAAACCAAAATCATATCCAAAATCGGGGGTGGATTCTCTTTAACAAAAATTGGTCTGATGTAAAATAAAAGTCACACAGTGGATGGAATGGAACTGGATTACTCAGGTTCTGGGCACTGCAATGCCGTCTCCCCATACCTCCTATTTTTTTCATGTCGGCCATCAGGTATTATTTTTTTTAATCTCTGATTTGTCACATTAACACAATTAGAAAACAGGCGAGGTTGTTTATGTAAGTCAACAATAACCATCAATAAATCTAGTACTCAGTTGAAGATTGCAGTACTAGTAAACAAAAACAGTACGACTTGAAAATTTAATTTTCAATCAGTTCAGTCAAGATGCAAATTTGGAAGATGGCATCATTAATTAGTAAGCATTATGTAATCGCCGGGAAGACTCGCCCTAATACAATACAATCACCTTTCAGTGCTTGTTATTAGTCAGGTCTCTCAGAGATCAGTAGCATTAAGTCATAATTACAGTAGTTTGCCTTTCAGGAAGTGTAGTTTAAATTGTAATGAATACAAAAATATCCGCTAAGAAACTCAACATATTTTCCAGTTTCGATCTCATCATCTCGAGTTAGTGTGAAAGCAGAAATTCATGATACTTAACCTGAACAGTAGAGTTTTTCTTTTGGATATTGGAAATATTGGAGCTGTAATTTTTTTTATCGCTTGAAATTTCTGTCTATTTTTTTGGTGAATGATTATTATGATTATAACGGCTAGCATTTCTTGAGTTTTTGTTCAACATGATTATTACACCTTTCATTTCATAAAAGTTTTATGTTATGGATGCCATTACATGAAACTGTTGCTAATGTAGGTTTTTACGTGAAAAATTCGAGAATATCCTAGGAGTACGTGCTCGTTCCAATTACTTTTACTTCAAGCTCGCCAATCAAAATTACTTTTATCTTTCTAGCTTCATTATTTTATTAGTCTGACCGAGATTAATTCTTTTGTGTCACAAAATTTCGGCCTCGGGGTGAGTATTACGGTTACACAGTTACCGTATAATTTATCAAGACCCTTATTCCGGACGGACAAACTGCATTATTAATTTGTTTCGAATTCAACTCATCCTACGTAATTTTTCCATTAAAAATTGAATAATAATAGGAAGTAGTTCAAATACGATGACCCATACTTTTTAAATACCAGGTTTTCAAGAAAAACTAGAACTGTTATTATCCTTGACGTGCACGTATTGAAAAACCTCTGAAAGTAGGTTTAAAAATTATTGCTTCCGTTAAACAATAAAATCTAAATTTGAAAACTAATTAGGTAGTAGAAAAATAAATAAAGTCGAACTTAACGTGCGCCGCAAGACCGATAATTATTATCCAAAATCGAATTTCTGAAATTCAATTTAATTTCTCGAACATTAAACATGCTTTTGGTTTAATGGAAAAATTATTATTTTATTTTGTAAATGTTTGTGCTACGAACGGAATTGCGGAGGAAAACAAAACTGGATGATTTTTAATTTTCCGTTTTTAAAGGTTTGCGAAATAGTTCGCAGATTTCTGATAAGAAGTTGGTTCAAAATCCAGTAATAATAAAATTATAGAAAACGTGGCCAAACATTTGCTTGGCTGTAATAATCGCAGTAATGACCGTGTCATGTTGAACCGATAAAAGAATGTTTGATGAAGGGTTGCGATAATTATTTAAGTTCTTTTTTTATTATTATTGACAGGTATCATAACAACAAATATCATCAAGGGACGGAATTACACGGAAAGCTAAATTACAGTTCGTTGACCCAAAATGCATTACTTGTTATATTTTTTTGGTTACTCTAAGATAACAATACCGAGTATTTCCCATTGCTAATAATATATTTATTAATGTATGACCATTATTGTACATAGTTGCCACCCTCTCCGATTCGTTCACAACTTCATTTATTATTTAATTTAACCTAATACAATGGCTTTTTATATTATTTAGCGCGTTATAGCATGCAATGAAAATTTACCATAAAATTTGTAATATAAGTTTCAACATTTTTATAACCGACTGTTTCTTTTTTCTTCTTTGAATCATTATTATTTATCTTTAATGGACTTAGCTTGTATGGTTATTTGAGCGAAAGTAATGGTTACGATTTCTAAACTTCATGCTTCGATATTTTATTAAATTATACTTACATACACTTAGCATGTTTGAAACAATCCACTTTTTGATGTTTTAAATATTTTTTGCATTCTTCTTCTTCGGCACGATTTTTCAGATCAGGTGTTCGCTAAAAGTTAACAATGGGTTCAATTAAATATTTTAGACAATAATCGGAGCAAGGATTTATTTAAATGTATTTCTAGACACGATTTATCAAACCGGACAAGTAAGGTCGTTGCGGGACATTTTGACTTCGAAAATTTGCATGTCTCAACCGATTATTTCAAATCATTTCCTTAATCCTGTCTTAAAAAAAAATTTGAACAATTTTTCTGATAATTCCACTAATAATTTTATTATCAATTTTTTTCCTTAATGGATTATTGAGTAAGGAACACGGAATGGTTTGATTTATTGATCTGCTCGCACGTAATAACAATTTTTATTATACCATGAATTAATTAATAAATCTATTTGTATTTACTACACCTTGTATTTTGTTGAACAAATGTTTTCATATTCCGCTATTCGACTACAAAAGATTCACAATCCGTATAAAAGATTACGCGTGTACTTACGATTTTATTCAATAAAATACAATGAACTTAATCTGAATTAAATGCCTATGAAATTAAATGGATCGAAATTCGCAAAGTAACTGTTCTATGTTGTGTGTGGATAATTAAATATAATTTAATCGACCCATTGAGAATTTGTCCCGAACAAAAATGAAATAATGCCAAATACGGGATCTCTGTAACAGATTTTATTTTAAAAGGCTAATTGATATTTTCACAACGGAATTACTGCAAGGCTTTTGAAATCGTGGTAACAAAATTAGTATGTTTTTATTTCGAACAAATGGGCTTTAAATTGGCATTTACTGCTGTAAAGCCCCGCTTTTTACGCGCCATTTGATGCACTCGGCCAGATTGTTGGCTTAACGATTTTACGAGTACAACTTCAAAATTGATAGAAACAATGACCTTTTGGATAGTACAAATAATAAATAGATCCAATTACTAAAAAAGCATATTTACAGTTCATCGTTCCCAGATTATTAGTTTTCAATAAAAATACATATTGGAGTAATTTATTAAAAAGCTTTGTTCAAATAGTTTAATAAACAAACGTGCGAGGAGGTTCTACCCTGCGACGTTTATTCATATGTATCAATTTGTTATATATATGTAGGCAATTTGTTTTCAATACTACTTGCCCGAGTTCGTTAACCCCTTCATAATGTGTGTGCATTTTGTCGATAATAATCAGAATTACTATTACCCGAACAGGGTTAAATGCGTTTACTTCCATCCGCATGTATAGCGTGCAAATTCCCACCCCTTGACATTGCATAGTTTCAAACGTGAGGTAGGTCAAATTTTAATTTTAATTTATTTGCAAATAAAAATTATGTAAATACTGTTCTAGTACACTCATTGGTGATTCAAAAGTAGGTATAATTTACGCCAATAAAATTCAATATAAACATAATTAAGCCACTTTTAGTTTCTATAAAATAAATTTAAATAAAAATTAAACAAACAAAGATTCGGACTAATGATAATAACAACAATTTTGTAAACACTGCTTTCCCCTTTGTTAAATATTACAAACCTGCAATTAAAGTTTTTTTACAATAATTTAGTTCAAATTAATTGGGACAAAATAATTTAATTAATTCAGTCGAAATTTACTAATTTTTTCAGCGAAAAGAATTTTTAAATTCAGCTGATTTTGTTTTGCAATTTGTTTATAAAATTAGCTGATGGTAGTTAATTGGCTGAATGTGTACAAGGAATAATGTGTGAATTTTTAAACAGTTAATAAACGTGATAGGTGAAGTCAGCATTTGCGGAGGGTCAATTAGTAAAACAACGACAATTGACCTTATTTTAACTCCCTGCACTGTATATATTTTTATTGCTCATTAAATCGTTGTTAGAAATGCCGATACACATATCAAACCCACTTTTATAATATGTTGCAAGAATTTGTAATAAGTTCGCCAACACAGCCACCGATCGATTGTTTTCACGTTGCAATGTCACATTTAATGGATAAGAGTAAGTAGATATTAAAAAAAAAAATTAATTTTGATATTTTTTAATCGATAATTTATCAATGTAATCAGATTCTCGTTAATCCGTTCGTGACCGGCAGCAATAAAGTTCACCCCGTGGGGTAATTAAATACTTTGAAAACAGGATAAACTCTGCGTTAAAATCACCGGAGACCGTGATGCTGGGACACACAGATAAAATAGGGTATTGAGGAAATAATTTTTAAGGCACTGTTTGGATTTTGAATAAAAATTTGTCCGTTGGAGATTGCCCTAATTGTCCAGTAGCATCAAATTATTGTAAATTAGTTTATTACTTACTTTGTAATTTTAAATTACGATTAAAAGTTATTACTAAAACATTTGATCAGATTATAACAAAATTATGTTATTTATTTATTTATTATTTTTTGCGCACGCCCACAGAAAAATTATTTATGTAAATAATATATACAATAATTGATTATTATTGTTACGTAGGTATTAGTTTGATTATAAAATTTTCCCACAATAAATATTAAGAAGCTCAAACATCAAATCTTGCACATATTGATACCATTTAATTAATTTATTGTAATGAGATATTTATATTTTAAAGTATCAGCAGTATCTACTGCAAAAACATAAAAATTTACCGATTTCATATTTTTTATGGTAGCATTACAATTTTATTAGAAGAATAATTATAGCGTCTAATGCCCAAACCTATATAAACCCCTTCGATTTGAATTTAATTCTCCGCTTAATTTTTAATGCCCGATTAACTTTTATTATCACAGTTAGATCTGAATCTTTTGCTAACACTGTTGGAAAGTTAATTTCCACATTTAATTTTTGATATTTTGAATTGAAACATTTTCTTTTGTTTATTTTTATCTTTTTTTAATTTATTTTTTGTTAATATTGTAATATTAAAAAAAAATGCAAAGAAAATGGTCCAAACTTTGAAGTTTCGCCACTGTCTCAAAGAGGTTTTAAAGTTTTTAAATATAAATAATAATATATTATAGTAGATATTGTAATTGATATTTGCCAATATATCATAGGTTGAGGGTCGATATGGCTCTGTGGGTAAATCACTCTGAAAAATTGTACTCACTAAAATTTCACAATTCCAAAAGCCAATATACTCGAATAAATAGTATATTGTTTAAACACGTGAAAATGTTGAACTTTTGTTTTGTTTTTATTTTTATTTATTTTGTTCTTATAAAACGTAGTATTTTTTCTTCAAGTTCGTAATTTTGTCAAAATTAAGAATTTCATGGACTTAACAAAGCGAGAAAGACAAACTTGAACCTTGTCAATTGATTAACAATAAAGCCGACCTTTATTAATAATCGATTTTAATTTTTTGATTGATTTGATTGAGCCGTGTGTATAATAGTCCTATAATTAAAATAGAATAATGATATTATAATTAATATATTAATATAATAATTATATATTATATAATTAAATTAATAATTACACTATTATTACATTATATTTATCATAATAATATTTTAAACAAAAACCCAGTTAAATAAACGCTTAAGTGTTTTTAAAATTGTAGTTATTAGACACGATATTTCGAAAGCGGTTGCTTTTATTTTCGAGTTTAAATACTTAAGCGTTTATTTAACTTAGTTTTAGTTTAAAATATTATTATAATTTATCACAAGTTACGAATTCTAAAATTTATATTATATTTATCATTGGCTGCGGTGTATATAACAAAATTGGTTTACGGGGGGGGGGGGGGGGGGGAGTAGTATATAATATTTTTATTCAAATTAAATATACTAATGTCTTCTCTTTTTATTTTTTTGCTATCTTATGGGTGACATAAAACCCGTTTAAGTCCCTCAAAACGAGAATAAAATTGATCATTTTACTCCAGAATGTGCGAAAAAAATTTCACCTGCTACCGTTCGGAAAAGTGCACGCCCAAGGGTCAACTTATTGTTTCAAACGTTTCAGCTAGGTGACCGATTGAGGTCTTAAAACATTGAGGTAGATCTGTTGTGGTGGGGAAAATAAAAAAAAAATAAAATGGCTGTACAGGTTTGCGTTAGATCATCTTAAAAAGACGGGACTGGCTGGACATCTATTGGTAACTAATTATTTATTTAAATTTTAAATACAATTTTATTAATTTAATAGACAAAATCGCAACACTAATTTATTATATGTTGGAATTTCCAAATTACAAATATTTACATCAGTAATTGCATTTTTCTGTGATGGCGTAATTATTGATAAAATGATAACCCCCTTTCAGAATGGGTTCGCTTCATTATCAACTGGCTGTCTCGAAGGTTAGGAAAATTTAACTGGATGTTAATAAACTCTTGTGATTTGGTTGCGTTTCTGCTTTGTGTATAAAATTACCAGGATGACAAATATATAAAGTAATAATGACCTATGTGTCATACGTTTTAACTTCGTTAATTGATGATGGTTATGCTTTCGTTTAATTATATATACATATACAGGGCATTGTTATTTTACTTATGAAATTTGACGATCCAGAAAAAAATTAACCCCCCCCCACACTGAAAATATAAATTTATATAATATGAAAGTGTGAAAATGAGTAAATATGGAGCAAACAATAAACATCTTCATAGTTTATTTATTGGCATTTACTTCCTGTACGAAAATTATATAAGAAGGAAAAACACTTGTCCAATTGACTTTCGATAAACAAGATTAACAGTCATTCATTACATTCAGCTGGTTTTAATACTTTCACATTTCTAAATTATGTCGTTTACTTAACATTTGGTGCAATTATGTAATTTAATTTTATTAACATTTATTTAAAGAATAGTTTATATAAATTAACCAAAATTCGTAATTGTTACAACTTCCTATATGACAGGAGCGAAGTGAATAATTTAAATTTTTATTGAAGATTTGCACGTTTTCCTGTATTAAATTATAATTTACAGTTCACTTATAACATGAATTAGTGGAATACTTGCTACCATAACTTTTAAAGTACTGATGTTCTGGTTTAATTAACCGAAAAGTTGTAATTTAGTTGATGTTTTAAACATTTTCTTTGTTGTTTCTTGATGGTAGCTACTCCAACTTTGTTTAAAACTCGTTTTTTATTACTTATTGCTAACTTACTGAAAAATTAATGTAATTACCATATGTTTTTGTGGGCTGGCGTATATTATTCTCTTTGTAATAATCTCGATAAAAATCTCATTGACAAATTTTCAGTTATACAAACTTACTGCTTTATCAATATTATCTGCATATTTAATATTTTTATAAAAACACAGCTATCCCAACTTTGAATTTGAAACCAAGTAACAGTAAAAATGAAGATGCTTCTTATGTTCTTGAATTTATTATACCGAAATCTGACTTAAATCAAAACTAACTGTTGAAACTTTTTATGAAATTCATCCAAGAATATTTTCGAATTAAATAAAATTTCGTCTCAAATTTGCAGAAAACTTCGTTTTCTTTCCCACACGAGGAAACTAGTTCATGCAAAATTTATTTTCGTTACAAAGATTATCGAGTTATTATATTGGCAGGCGTACAATATCGAAACTCGTGAGTCGTGACTAAAAAATTAATATTGAAATAATTTGTGTGATCTTCCTAGCTCGAAAAAATATAAAAAATTTTAATTTTAAATTTTTTAGACTTCAAAGATAAGAATTATTATCTAACTCTGCTAAAACAAATGAAGCGAGGTTTTTTAAATCAGATCCCATAGAGGGGGCGAGTGAAATAAAGAAGTTTTGTTTTTGCAGTAGTTGGAAACGCTTTGAAACTGTCATAATTATGACGGTTTCTAGACTGTCACTAAACAAACACAGGTATTGTATCAAGAAAGTAAGAAAACACAATTTAAACGGTCATAAAATATGTTAATATTACTTATTGTCTGGGTTCATGGTAAGAACTGTTCATTATAAAGAAGTGTAAACGTAAAATTCCGTAGGCGATGTTTTGAAAAATTCAGAGGTCACGTTTTACATCAACAACTTTATAATAACTTTCATGAGATTGCCGAGAAAACACTCAGGGGTAACTAACTCTCTGGGTCCTAGGCTGTCGTCAGTTTTGTTCAACTAAACCTTTAATTTGTAAGATTTCTTAAGGCAGTTCGGTTATCGATGCAGTAAAATATTGATAGTGTGTCATATCATTATTGCCAGTCGGCACGCTTCAGTCATATATTTAAATTCACTCAGCCTTCGGCCTCGCGTTGATACGAGACATAAATATTAACTTAATATGAGATATCACACCTTGTTAAACATATAATTTTTTTTATAAAATGAGATCGACGCCGTAGACTATTAAGACCATGATACCAGTGGCGGTTGGTACGGGGAGAGCCACGGGGCGCCGCCCTCTCAGTTTACAAAACTGAATATTTAGGTAATGACAAGTCAATCACGATTGCTTCGAGCCCAGTTTAAGCCCAAGACTTTGAACTATATTGTTGTTGTAAACAACCAATGAAATTATTAATAAATAAAAGGAAATTGTAACACATACCTACTAATGTAAAAAAAAATTAAAAACATACATTTTAAAATGAAATGAACATAACTTTTTATATTATAAAAGGACAATTTTGTAGACTATTTTTCTAAATTTTTATTATTATATTTGGGGATTTGACCTCACATTTAATATTAGAAATTAAATTTGAAATTTATTAAAGTTACAATGTCATTTTACCTCGTCAAAACATGAAAACTAAAAACTCGTTGCTTAGCAACCGGAGTTTTATGAGAAAAAATCATTAATTGCAAAATCTGCAAAGCGATGTTCAGGACAATGTAGTGAATATTATTTTTAGATTACCCAAATTTATGGATCTTTTCCATCTACATAAGTTAAAAATATACATACAGTTTAATTAAGTCCAGAGGAGAGGTTTACTGCAAGATCGAAGGAAGGAGTAGTTGATTTGCAGACCTAATGAGTTTGAATCTCCGTTATTTCTTGCTTGTTTCTGCCGTGGTTTAGATTTCACGTAAGCTGTAGTTTCCGTACTGCGAATTTAAAATTAAAACTGGACTACGTTATTGAAAAAAAAATTACCCACCTAATAATAATTTTTTGTTTCAGCAATTCACACAGCCTACAGTAATCGACCAAGCTTCATACATTTTAATTGCTGCTGGCGCATTTATGTTTATCGTAAGTTTTTTGGGTTATTGCGGAGCCATCAGAGAATCTCAGTGTCTTCTTACTACCGTAAGTATTGTAAACTTTTTTAAATTTATTCTGCTTTTTCTCTCTGTTAGATTCTCTTTTATGAAATGAGAATTTCCAACTTACTGATCCTATACAAACTTTCATGCTTACCTAATAATCCAACGCCAATTGGGAATAATTTTACCAGGATCCCTTAGATTAAATATATTAGTTAAACTTTGTTTATTTATTAAAGGACTTCAGAGAAGTGGAAGTGCTGCACAATTAATTATACGACATTAATTCGTTTAACCTTCGCTTTTATGCCATATTTTTCAATAACATTTATTTATTGCGTGAATCATATTTATGCTTTATGTCAAGACGTCCAGAAATGGATTAGAACGAAAAGTATTCGTATTTTACACGTGTACTTCGTAACTTCTTTGCATTTCAATTTAACTGTAGTTTTATAATTAAATCAAAGGTAGAATACATTTGAATAAATTATCTTCTTGCTAGCTGAAGCAATCCATTTCTTTGTTTTAAATACGAGGGCCATTCAAATCAATAATAAACATTTTTCTTTTCAGTATGGAATTTGCTTAATTATAATTTTAATTTTGGAAATAACAGCGGGTGGATTGGCAGCTGCCTATAAAGGAAAAGTAAGTAAGATTTTCATTAAAAGAATCGCATTTTATGTGTTAATTTACTAGGCAGAAGAGCAAACACGAACATTCCTCAAGTCGACTATTAAAAAGTATTATGCGTCTGGTAACCGCACAGATGCAGTCACTCTGATGTGGAATCATCTTCAGGCCCAGTTATCTTGTTGCGGTGTTGATAATTCGGACGACTTCAGGGATGCACCAAACTGGGACCGAAGTAGAGGAATACCCGAATCCTGCTGCGTTTTACTAGATAAAACCACGTTTAAACCACAACCTCCTTCTTGCGCCACCAACCCAACATCGGCTAACTCTTTCTACGATAAGGTAAAACTGTAAAATATACCAAAAATCTATTAATTTTAACAATTACATCTTTTAGGGTTGTTACGATGCAGTAGTAACTTGGATCAAAGCAAACATGAATATAGTGATCGGGATTGCAATAGGTTTAGGAGTTTTGCAATTGCTAGGAATATTTTTTGCGTTTTGTTTGTGCAAAGCAATAGACGGATATATTAAGTGATAATAAGAATCCCTACATAAGTTACCTGAAATAATTGCAGTTAATTCAGATTTGTTTTTGTCTGTTCTAGTCCCGATAACAATTTTGTTTAGAAATTAGAAAATTAATTTTTTAATTAACATTACAATACTAATATTGCACGAAAATTAAATTGAATTGTCGAGACATGTGCAAGTATTTAACACGATTTTTCTCAAATTTGTTTATTTATTTAATAATTTCTGGTAAAAATTTATGTATGTTTAAAGTAAGCTTATTGTATAGAATCAAATTTGTTGACCCACTTGTAAATTTAACGCAGACAAAAGAACATTAAGTACAGGCCACAAAGTTTTAAGTAAAACTGAACCAAACGAACTGTGTGACCTACAGCTTAAAAGACTGAAAATAACTGACACAAGGAAATATTTGATTAATTTATTATAATAGAGCAGAATATATTTTAAAGTCGCGTTTATTTACTTTATCTATATTTAGTTGGAGCACTATAATGTTTAATTAGATTTAAATAAAATTATATAAGCTAAATAAGTAAAATTTTGTATCAAATGTGTATATAAACCATTTTTCTAATTAAATTATCAAATAATATAAATTGAAAAATAAAATATTTGAAAGAAAATGCAATCGAGGGGTAAACCGTTGAGGAATTCTAGTGTACAAGATCTAGGAATTGGTGTAAAAGATTTCGGTCTGCGATTTACCCCTCGACTGCAATCAATCTTCAATCTTTTGTTAGTAACAGCTCTAGGAGTATGAATAATACTTGGAAATTGCCTGGCTTCTCGTATAGATTTCTCGAAGGCACAGCTTGAGAAAATCAGATAAATGACTGTCCGAGAACAATCCTGTATGTATATCATCGCAAGATGAATTAATTGTTACATCTGTTCTTTTCACTCCCCGAGAGCTCTTACGGCAGTGACGGTGCAGTCACTACTTATGGACGGCAATAAATGCACGACAAAAACAGACTAAAATTTAAAGAATAAATTTTTTATTCTCTTTACTAAATATTACAAAATTCATCAGTCACTGAGTTTCTTTCATTTTTAGAAGCTCTTTAGGGACTTTAAGTAAATTGAGCGAAGGGTCAATGACAACAGGTGCATTTTTCGTCTTACTCATATAAGATTGCCGCATAACTGTTTCATACTTGAGATCTTGCAAAAACTTCTTCTCTTTGCTATTGTCTTGCTCGTTTATAATCGCAGACAATTTCACCATACATAGTAACACAAACTTTTCGGTTTCTTCATTTAACTTCTTAGGCGCGTTTCCAGACATCAAATCCGCTATAAAATCATAGCAATCGCTTAAATTCACATCGGACTCTTGTGATTCTTCATACTGTGCAATCAATCTAAAGGCGGTCACAATATCTTTTGAAGCATAAGTGATCGGGGGTATTTTTTTCAAAACATTTAACCACTTATCAATTGATGCACTTCTACTTTTGGAGTGAACTTCTTTCAGCGATTCCTGGGCCGCATTCTCGTATAAGTAAATTGCATATTTAACTTCTGCAACTGTTTTAGAACCAACATGAGCTGCAATAACTTCCAAATTGTGAACTCCATATTTTCGAAGAGCTTCCAAAAGTTTCAACTTTTCATTTTCTGTCCAAGTAAGATTCATATTAAAACTACTTAAAATAACCTAATTGAAAATTACGACTGTAAAACAGATGATGGAAGATTAATAACATAAATACCAACTTGACATTTTCATATTATTTATTAAATAAAATCGTCTGTACATTACATAAACTTGCTGCTTCAACAAAATTAAATATATTTATCAATTATTCTATAATTGGTTCAGGTACTGAACTCTAATCAATATAATAGAAAAGTTACGGCAATAGTAACATCTTAACACTAGTTTAATTACAAGTGGTAATGGAGTTTCAAGCCATGCTTATTACGGTAATACTATTGCGGTCCCATCATACCCATCGGCATATTCACAGGATAACCTGGTTGTCCACTTTGACCCATTTGCATGGCAGGTGATTGAATTTGCTGTACTGCTCCTAGTGTGGGCATCGGCTGTTGAGGTTCTGATGGTAGAGTTAAGTTTATCAGTAAATCTCTAACGGCAGGGAAAAGCGAGCATTCGTTATGAGCAGTTTGGTATTGTGCAAATTGTTTGAGTAACTGATTAACTGCCGTCATTGCAGGTGTTGGAGGTGTATCCTTCTTTTCAGCCAATTGGGTCGTATTTGAAGCAACGTCATATATCAAAGGAATCACCAAAGATAAGGGTTCCATATTATTTGGATATTGAATTCCAATACGAGTCACTTGCAACTAAAAAAAATTAATTATTATTACTAAAACTTCCACCGAGATCTCTTCACTCACGAAAAACAAAATTCTGATGCGGTAAACCATACAAGCTGCCATTCCTATTGGAACCAGAGGTATTGCCGAAGGTGGAATCCTTAACATCCACTGCACAGACCACTTAAATCCTTGTTGTTGACCTATTTGCGGCTTCAGATCCAGTCGCATAATTTGCACAAAATCTCTCAAAACATTAGTGGGCACATTCAGAATGCAACAGAATCCTGACATTGAGTTTGGTTTGTACGGAGGTGCAGCAGCTCTTGTGTCAAAAAACATTTCAATAATCTGAAAGGTAACGTTAGCCGATATTCACAAAAATACAAAATTTAGACAAACCTGTATCTCATCCAAGGTCAAACCGTCTTTATGTTCAAGCAGTTGGGTTACTTTTAAATGTAATGATTGCAAATGTTGAGGATTTAATGAGATTCTGCATTGCAATGCTTCAGCTACTTTAAAATGAATAACTCCAGGTTCATTTGCTTGAATCAACGTAAACTAAAATTAAATTATACACGAAATTAAAATCAAGTGACTCAAAATGATAAAATACAACTTCAGAAAAATGCAAAATAGCGGCATTAAAATGAAAACCAGCAAAAGTTAATTATACTGTGACAAAAATTGTTTGCTTACGTAATTTTCGCTCTGCACAAATCTTTGTAACTGTCGACGCATAAATACACAACCAAGAAAACGTTCCAAAGGTGCCAATTCTGGTCCCGGTAAACCTTGAGGATGCTGTGATGGACAACATAAAGTTTCTAAAGCTTCATTAGTCAATAAGGTAGGTATAGCACCAGCCCATGATTTCTGAGGAAGCACTCGAGACAAATGAACACCTATAAAGAGAATTAATGCTTTCACTTCTTAAATAAAAATATCAAAAACTTACCTGTTTTTAAATCAGATTGTGGACTGTGCATGAGAGGATGACCTCCAGGTGATTGACCAGGTCTTGCAGGTGATGGACGAGGCACGCTGGGTGAACCGGGCCAATTTGAAGCTGCAGGAGAAGCCATACTTTGTGATGATGGAAAAGGACTGCCATCTGTGTGACCTAAAAACAAAAATAAAACACTGTTTTAAAAGGGGTTTAATAAATTTAAAGAGTTATGTACCTGTTTGCAAGAAACTGCTTCCTGGAGAATGACCCGGTAAGCTAGCACCCACTGGACCTGGAGAAGAGTTGGATAACAAACCCCCAGGACTTGGTACATGTGGGTTTAAAGGCGAATTTGCAACCAAACCAGAACTAGGACTAGGGTGTGGAAGAACAGGTAACGGACTTGGATTTATATTTCCTGGTAAGGAGTTAGGTGATGCAAGACTGAACGATGTCGCTGGGCTGGAGCCAAAACTAGTGTGAGTAGTGGTTTGGTTGATGTTTGAAGTGTGTGGGCTGGCTGGAGTATGTGGATTGGAACCAGATGGAGGTGTAAGTGGTGGATGGAATCGCAGCCCAGCTTCACGTTGTTGTGCAGGCGATTGTGGTCCCTTATGATGCCCCAGAAAACTACCGGTGCCTTCAATTTCCATAGAAATTGGAGATGGTGGATTATCATCTTCCGATTGTGATCGACGCCTGAAAACGGCACTTTCATCCACGTATTTCGATAAAAAGGCTTTCAAGCCTGGAGTGGGATTAAAAGCTTCAATCACATTGCTTCTATCAAAGTGACTATAGGCGCCGTCTCTTAGGGAAACCAAACCACCGCCACGTAAACGCAGTTCAATGCAATACATTCCTTGATAGGCAAGTCGTATACCTGTGCACGATTGGGCCATCACTGTAAATGTTTGTACAGGAACTTGAGGTCTCGTGTTGTGAACACCAAGTTGTGGCAAAGTTGGTAATTTACTTATTGAAATTAACGGTTCGTAAGTTTCATACAAAAGTTGCACAATTTGTGCTAAATTTCTGTATTCATTAAGATATGCTTCCAGTTGTTCCCTGACCAAAGAGTGGGCATTTAGTGCAGAATTACTGGCACCAAAAGATAACTTGAATGCTTTCTCATTATTATTCCAGGAAATCGAAACCATTGCTCCTTTTTCTGGTCCATAACACAGTACTAATTTGCTGTAGCTATAGGATTTAACACTGAATAAACTTGAGAGGTTGTACTTTTCTGAAATGAGATATTTAGTAACCAAAATTTACGATTTCCTGCTTTCCCTTCATACCTATGCCGAGATACTCACTTAAATCATGAACGATGGAATACAAATGAACAATTTGTGCCCAATCGCTGAGTAGCAAATCGACAGTTTTCGAAATTGTATCCACTGTCCCCATGTCGTATTGGAAATAAACAGGTCTTCTTGAACCTGAAGAAATTCATCAATTATTTATAATTAAATTTATTTTGGAGCCTCAACTTACCTTGCTCTTTTGGGTGAGTACTTGAAAGTGGACTCGAATAGAACACATATTCTAGCATCCAACTCTTCAGCATTCCTTTACTCTGGACGCGAATCGAAACCGAAAGCAAACGTTTCAATAAACCTTGCCAAGCTGGAGAATCTTTAATTTCAGTTGTAGGTGGAGGTAACTGGAGAAGTTTTAAAACTAAACCAGTGGCATTAGCCTCAACTTGTAGACCTTGATGAAAAATGTTGCGTTTTGTAAGCTAAAAGATAAAAGGTAAGTATTTGTATTTATTAAAAAATTGATGTCTTACTTCAGTGGCCAAGGTGACAAATGGTAATCGCTCATCACACATAGCTACAACGTGAGCTAATTCAGATATAAAATAAGCTGGTTGTTTGGATCTTTTTGGTGGTGAATCTAACTTTGAAACTGCTTTCCTTTTCCCGGATTCCATATGATCGGAGTCTATAAAATTTGAGAATAAAAACTTGTTTCATAACTTGCTAAAAATATTACCATCTACACTTGTGAAGGGGCCATGAGTGGCTACAAAAGTGTCCAACTCGATTAAAGATTGCACTTTTAAGTAAACTTTAGGAATTTCAGCTTCAATGCTTTCATCATCAGGATTATCCTCTATGCTGGAATGCTTTACAACAGCCAAATAAAAAGAAAAGTCCAATTCACATGGACTGCTTTCTCTTTCTTTAAGTTCCACAATCTGTAATAGTATGAAAATTAAATTGGAACTTTGAGAGAAAGTCGTTGATTCTTTTTGTCTCAATTATTACATTACACAAAGATTATTTGTTTTGCATCATGAACTCTAAGATAGGAAATTATACTCACAAGAATAACATTTGGATGACGATGTAACTGGACGTACATACGGTGTCGGCCAATTTTTGTTAATGGATGATCTGGTAGGTGTAGCAAAGGCAGTTTTTCAGATGCAACTGCTGGTAAGTGTTGTAAAGTTTTTTCGCAGCGTCGTTGAGTAATCCAATATCTAAATAAAAAATTCAGTATTTACGATTTTCACTAAAATGCAATTCAATTCTTACCTCAATTCACTAATAAGTACAGCTAAACGAGAGTGATCACCATTTAAAGAATTCTGAAGTTCTGGTATAAGTGGTGGATCGTATTGAGGTACGTGACATTGCAGCATTCCAGTGTGGGTGTCAACCGTAATTAGTAATTGTTCTGCACGCAAGCAAGGTTGTAAAATTGCGACTGAAAGTATTGCAGGAGATCCTTGTAATGTACCTAAAACAAAAGTTACACGATTTGGTCTAGTTTGTTGTTGAAAAACTCACAATCAACGTCCTTAAGCATGTTTTGCAGTTCCTGTTTTATGTCAGTCAAACGGCTACGTGTTCTGACGTAAATTGTATGCACTAAAAGACGCTCCATAGACAAAAATTCAGATCGTATAGCTCGATCCGCAATTTCACTTTCCTTGTTACCTAAAGATGGTAAATGAACCACCGACAATGGTCTGGCCCGATCATGTGCATCAACTTGGATGGTCAATCTATACCCTAATTCAGATCTGGGATCTTTGTTTGCAAGTTCTTTGCTTTTGGCAGTAAGTTCCCGCCAATATGAGACGGCCAAACGATTTCCAGGATAATATTCATCAACATGAATGTGAGTATTCAAACGATCTCTCATTAGTCGTAATGTTTGTGAATATAAAACTTCCAATTGCAACGATTGACAGAAGAAATGTAAACAATTGTAAACTTCGGTTAGTGGTGAAGGATTGTCTACCAACCGATTTTGAATTAATTGGTGAATGTAATTCACTTGCAACGAATGAACTAGAGCTTTTCCATCTAAAAAAAATGTTAATACAAATTCAATTTAAAAAAAATTTAATATTACCTCCAGTTTCTTTATCTTCAACCAAAATATCAATTTCAAGTAATCTCCACGGTATATTGGGACCGTCACCCATAACAGTTAAAGATACCTCAAATTCATGTTCCACGTGAAAAGTTACACGACCATTCTCAATCTATCAGAAATGCAATAATATATTAGATTGGGTACCACAAAAATAGATTAACCAACATTTGTTAGGTATTTTTATGTAGAAATAACTCTGAAATCAAATTTTTGTCAAAGTGCATTTTAGAGCAAGACTGCATGAGTCCTACTTTAATTTGGATCCAGAAAGTTTCAAGTTCGAAACAGAACAGGAAGAAATTTGCGGCAAGTCATAAAAATTTCAATGATGATATTAAATCATATCTATTTATTTTGACTCTCCGATCATGTGCAACACATAGAAACCCACTGGTTCGATGCTATCCCATGTTACATTACATGATTTAGAACGTTCAACATTTGTAAACTAAGATCTGCTAGAAGTGTGTTGGGAACTTCTTTTCTTCCCCACGATATTGTAACATTAGAACATCGTAACTGCTCTGAATATTGTTAAATACAACTACGTTTTTCTGATATCAATGTAACCAAAAAAATTTCATTTCTGAGTTATTTCAATGTTAAATATTTTCAGAAAACAGGATGACTGAACTAAAATCTGCGTGCAACAAATTACCTTTAAATTTCTCATTTGAGGCAGCAAGTTTCCCGTCACCAATCTATGTTGTATTACTTGATTCAATCTCAATAAAGTGGTTCGTTTTTCTGTATTGGTAATGGGATCCGGAGGAACAATTTTTTCTCTAATACAAGCTGGAAGTCGATTGAAGGATCCAGTTGTGAGAACTTCAACGGCAGCAGGTATATGGAAGTTTGGAAGACGTGCTTGAACCAAAGTTTCGCGTGCCATCCTTGCTAACATGTCAGCAGTTTCAACAAACAGGCATTGTTGCTTATCCAAAAATGCGTTAATGCGCTAAAAATCACAAATTTTTGAATCCACACAAAACTCTTATTATTAGAATAAAATAACAAAGTGACAACTGCATAAAACAAACGACAGTAATGAATTTGCTTTTAGTATTTTATTGACACCATAGCCTACTACAAAATTTGTTTTTTTTCCTAAATTTTAGTAGTAACTAGTTGATGTTCAATGTCACGGGTTTAATAAAGTTGTCTTTTAAGCAAAAACTAGTTTAAAAATTACAATTGTGTAGTATATTGGAGTGCTAAACACAGTTTTTAACATTAATAATTATGAAGCATTTTTTAAAACTACTTACGGCAGACTTTTCAACTTTTGAAGCACTGCTTGCCCATTTAACTAAAGCTAACAATCGAACGAATAATTGTCGGGTACGTATTGCAAAATTATATATTTCAATTTTTCGTTCCATGTCCATTTTTCGAGGTAATCTATAAATTAAACATTCAAAAATTTGCCTTCAAAAGATGAATAATACTTACAGTTCAGATAGAACAGTCAATTCGTGATAAGTACGTTGTACAATGAAGTCCATTAACATTGCCAAAGATATTTGGCCGCCACGGCTACCCTCTTGGGGACCACCGAACGGTTGCACCATATTGTTTGCTACGGGCGTTTGTAAACCTTCCAATGGAACGGGAGCCATCGTGACTAGCCGATGTTCAGAATTTTATTCCACTTATACTTAATTTATTACCTATAAAGTGGAACAATTTAAAAATGTAAACATAACCTTGAAATGGCAAAATATTACTTACAAATGAAATTCTACTTTGTGAACACTTAAACTTTTATGAACTTGCAATAATATATACCTACATGCTATAATCTCATTAAATTAACTTTATTTTGATCAAAATTCAAGTTAACACCCGACTAGATCCCACTATTCACTTTTTATACTGAAGTGAAGTGGTAATTGGTAAATATATATACCGCCATCTGTATAATATTAAATGAGTTATATTTTTTAAAACGTATTTTATTAAAATATAGGAAATATAATGTAATAAATAAACAATAGGTACAACAAAAACAAAATTACAAAGTTAATTGCTAAATTTCTTCATTTTAAGAAGCTCTTTGGGTACTTTAAGTACATTAAGAGCAGGATCGGACACAACTGATGCCTTGCTACCGTAAGATTTTGATACAATATCTTCATACTTTAAATTATTTAAATAGTTAGTTTCTTTTGCATTATCTTGCTTATTAACAATTTCGGACAATTTAACAATACACATAAGTAAAAATTGTTCGGTTTCTTGATCCAATTTTTTGGGTGGTCTTCCACACATTAAATCTGCAATAAAATCGTAACATCCGCTTAAATTTATACCATTGCCCTGTTTATCTTCATATTGTGCGATTAATTTCAAGGCAGTGGCAATATCTTTGGAACTGTAACTGTCGGGTGCTACTTTTCTCATCAATATGAGCCACTTGTCGATGGGTGCTTCTCTGGCTTTATCTTTCGCTGAATTTTCTTTGAGCGAATCTATTGCGGCTTGTTCATATAATTTAATTGCATATTCACATTCTCCAATCGATTTTGTTTCAACATGGTTTGCAACCACTTGCAAATCGCAAACTCCATATTTTTGCAACGCTTCCAAAAGTTTTTTCTTTTCACTTTCTGTCCATGTTAGATTCATGGTTAACGTTAAAACTAAAATGAAGTTTATGTAAAAATGTATTATTTTATCAACAATTTAACCTCACTTCTTTGTTGTTTATTTTAAATTTACAGTTAATGATGATGACATCTAAAGGTTATATAGCGACATCTAACCAATTTTTAGTTACCAATTTTAAAGCAGCAGGTCGGGCGGTTTATTGGCCGCCCTGACCTTCTAGTGCGCGAATGATGTGGAAACTTCTTTCTGTGTCATAACATTGGTTGATCGTCGATAAGATGAATACTATATAATAAGAAAATCAACCAAACACATATGAATTATCTCAACCTGTATCTTGTAATTGCAATTAATTTATTTTTTAGTTTTTTCTAGTGTATCTGGAGCTTAGTCGTTAGATTAATGTTAGACTAACTAACGTTAGAAATTTTGGTAGGTATTATTGTAATACAAAAGTAGCTACAAAATTCCAATAAAATTTAGGAATTAAATAAGCCTTATCTCATAATTTTAATAATAATTTCTCTTTAGTCTGCCACTGTGAGTACATGCTACCACTGAAAAAAAATTCGCCCCTGAAAATCGTATTTTATTTTAAAATACATTGCAGGTATTTCAAGTTTATTTCAACCTAAAAAATATATTCCTTATTCTAAATTTGTATTTTAACAAGTTGGCTGCTGAGCTAATTGAGTGGGAGCGCCTAATTAATTAGTACCAATAATGGTACTCATGGCCGTATTTAGACTAAATTTTTGGGGGTGGGGGGGGATTCAATTTTAAAATTTAATGTTTTTGCTTCAGTTTTGAAGATTTTCTCTGTCTTTTTCTGATTTTTTTACGATTGCAGTCGGACTTCCAGAGCTTTAGTAATTGATAAATAATTTAGGGGGGGGGGGGGTTAGAACCCCCTTAAAAACGGCCTTGATATTCATAGCAGTCAACTTATTAATTTTACAAAATGCCAGGAAGCTGTATGCCATTTTTTTCTGGAAAAATTACTGATTTCGTCAGTGAAAAATTACTGATTTTGATCAACAATCGAGTTGCCAAAATTCATTTAATAAACAATAAAGCTGTAGTACGGCCAGAGGCGGATTTATACTTCTGCAGCCTAGCGGTTACTAGCGATTTGCCGCTCCTATTTTTTTCCTGTTTTTTTTTCAACAAATACATTATTTTATAATACATTAAGTTATAATTTTAAATTTTGCAAATTTAAAAAAATTATTTTATAAATACTATGTATATTAACATTTTTTTTTTGAAAACCATGCTTTCGCTTCTTTTTAAAACATTTAAACGATTATTTAATTAAAATAAAGTACAGTATAATAATAATATTTAATTTATCCATTAGGTTTTTATATGCGGTTTTGGTAGTTCTGCAAAAATTAGCTGCCCCTGAATTTTTCCGCTCTGGGTGAGCCCTTATAGCCCCCCTGCATAAACTCGCCACTGAGTACGGCGTGTATATGTTGTTTTTAATTACAAGAGCGCAGCGGTTAAAAACTTCACTATATTCCAAATACCATGAGGGGCAGGGTTGTAAAAAAACATGTTTTTTTTAAATAGAACAAAACAAACGTTTTTTTTATGTTTAAAACAGTTTTTTATGTTTAAAACTGTTGTTTATTACCTTAGAAAAAAAACATGTTTTAAACAGAAAAACATGTTTAAACCAATGTTTAAAACTAAAAAATATCTGTGCTCACATCTATCTTGAGCTGTTATACTACTTTAAGTAGTTAATTAAATAAACGTTAATAGATTAAATTAATAAATCTTTAATATTTCGGCACTGATTGTGCCTTCGACTCGATTTATTTTAATTTTATTTTATATATATTTTCAGAGTTAACAATTTTAATTAATTATATCCTTTATATGATATCTAATCTAATCCTTTAAATCTATACTTTAAATTAGGATAATCCGATTTACCAATTCAATTATTTCCTATATAAGGAAAAAGGAAATTATTTTTTTTTGAATAAAAAGGAATTTAAACATGAGTGGAACTGGAAGAAGATTAGATCCGATTTGGCAAAACTTCGATAAGATAAAAGATGCCAAAACATCTTGTACAAGAGCAAGATGTAAAATATGTAAAAAGGAAATGGCTGCATTGGTAGCTCGTATGAAAACTCATTTAACGAAATGCAAAAATTCGAAATTACAAGATGAAGACGTTTTAGATGTGAACAGTTTTAACGAAGGTAGTGACGATGATGATCTTGATGGAAACCGCCAAAAAATACGGAAGACGAATTCTTCGACTTCTGTTGTGTCTGCTTCCTGTTTACCAAAATCTCCACCCAAGCAAGCAGCAGTAGTGGTTCTGGATTCTTTTGTTACCAGAACTACTATTGCCGAAAAGCACAAAATTGATATGCAAATGGCAAGATTTATTTATTCCACAAATTCGGCATTTAGGCTTGTAGATCATCCAGAATTTCAGAAACTTATTAATATTTTACGACCTGGATACACCCCTCCAAATCGTGCCCAAATTGCAAGCCATTTGCTGGATGATGTGCATAGTACAATATGGTCATATATTCAAAAAACGCTCAAGGACAAAACGGTATGCATGGCACTGGATGGATGGAGCAACATCCATAATGAACCAATCGTGTGTGTGTCGGTAACAGATGTTTCGCAAGAGGCCATCCATTTAATCGAAACAATAGATACAGGTGACGCAAGCCATACTTCGGAATATTTATTAAAATTAACAGTGGATGCGATAAAGAAATGTCAAAAATTTGGTTGTACTGTTCGAAGCATTGTTACAGATAACGCAAGCAATATGAAAAGAATGAGAATGGAATTATCTAAATGTGAAGAACTTGGTATGCCCGATATACTAAGTTATGGTTGCGGGGCCCATATTTTAAATTTATTAGCCAAGGATATCGATACACCAGCCCTCAATATTAAAGAAAGTGTAAAAAAAGTCATGAAATATTTTAAAAATCACCACTTTCCAGCAGCTAAATATAAACAAGCTGGTGGGGCAAAACTGAAACTTCCACAAGATGTTCGTTGGAATACCCTAACAGATTGTTTGGAATCATATTTGGATAACTGGCCGTTTTTGTCGAAAGTATGCACCGAAAATCCCGTTGCGATTGAAGCAAATATATCTACAATTGTTAATGATATAAGTTTAAAAGTCAACATACATAATTATTTACAAAAGTTAAAAGTAATATCTACTTCTTTAGACAAAGTGCAAGCAGAGTCGTGCTCAATAGGAGCAGCCACAGAGGTATGGATTCAAATGATTAGCAAAGCAAGAGATCTTTTTAACGAAGATGAATTTAAATGTTGCGAGAAACGATTCAATATGGCTATGACACCAGCCCATTATTTGGCCAACTTATTGGATCATCGATTTGGAGGTCAAAATCTAAGCCAAAGTCAATTAGAAGAAGCAATGGAATACGTGGCTGCATATCATTCGAAAGCTCTTCCATATGTAATACAATATCAAGCCAAGGCATCACCGTTTAAAAATTATTTATTTTTGGAAGATACCATCGTTAATGTAACCCCATTAGCTTGGTGGAATTCTTTACAAAGGAGTGTAAATCCAGAGATTTATAATTTAGCAATTCAGCTGCATTCTGCAGTAGCGTCTTCTGCCGGAATTGAAAGATTATTTTCATCATTTGGACTGGTACATAGTAAACTTCGCAATAGATTAGGAACAGAAAAAGCATCAAAGCTTGTGTCCATTATGAGAGCCCTGAATAAAAATTCCTCAATTTTTGAAGAAGATTGAAAAAGTCCCTACATTTTTTATTTTTTATAATTTTGAATAAATTATTACTTATAATCTAAAAAAAAGTTAAAAAATGTAAAAAAAACATGTTTTAAACGTGCACAGAATTAAACACAGGTTTTAAACGCATTTAAAACATGTTTAAAACAAAATGTTGTTTTAAAAGAATTTTGTTTTAAACATGTTTAAATCACCTTGTTTAAAACAAAACGTTTTAATCATTACAACCCTGATGAGGGGGCAACTTTAGTGGAAACAGCCAATCGAATATACGCATTCTAGTTTTGGCTTTTTTATTCGTATTAAAGTAAGCTCTGTAAATTATCTACAGTAATTGTGCAGTCAGCCCTGTTTACATATTCCTATTTGGACTTGACATTTCACCGAGACTTGACGCCGTATGACGGTGGCGCTGCATTCTGTTTCTCGCTTAATTTTATTTTTTACGTTACGTACGTTTAACAGGTACACAGAATTAAAGATTATTATTGGGGTTACCTGTTGGAAATAAAGTATTATTATTATTATTATTATTATTAAATTCGTTTTGAACTTCTTAATTTAAGGATTTTATAAAAGTAAATATACATTTATATTTTAAATTTTAGATTTTAATAAATCGAAATAAACAATACCAATGCTTAATTAATATATTAAAATTTCTAATTTAATAATTTATTTAATATATTAGATTATTGTACTGTATATTAAAAAAATATATAGTTTACTTCCCACCCCATGAAAAAAATACTGTAGATGTTCATTTCGTTATTAAAAAAATTGATACTAAATTTCCGACGGCGAAACGGCAACGTCGAAATGTCCTTTCCATCATGTAGCCTACGTAAATCACGCTTTTTTAAGGCCCCAGTTTCAGTTAGTTAATATTGTAGCATAATTTTATTTTAAACTGAATTTCGTTAATTATACCCAAAGTTTACTTAAAAACAAAGATTCCTGTTTTTCTAGACTTGTGAGTTTTAAAGATCTGTCGAATTGTGGTTACTTGAAATAAAAGGTTACTTGAAAATTTTTTTAAATTATTAACTCGTAATTAGAAGATTTATACTAATGTCGTATAATTTTGTTCAAAGTGATAGAAGTGAGTAATGATAAAAATTATCTTTTTCAAATCTTTACACACTATCACATTATCCTCAACATTGGCCCTCCCTCCCGAAGAATGTCTTGGATCCGTCCCTGCATTATACCAACATCAAATTTAATTAAATCTTAGGTAAGGAATATGTCATACCCTCCCCCCGTAAGGGTCCATAAATTCCCCCTAAACTCTTACGTAATTGATGGACGGCCCCAAAAGAATGAATATTTTATACATTTGGCGCCCGAGCAGGGACCAGAAATTAAAAAGATTGACCGACAAGCTTATTCCGGCTTATTCGATAATTGAATCCATCTCTGGTCGCGCTCTCAAAAAAGTTCAGCTTTGTCGTTTTGTATCATTGTATAGCACATTATAATATGTTTAAGTGCACCCACGCACATCGGTAAATATACAAAATCCAATCACAGCAGGAAAATTACTACACAATTTTGCTATTGGAGCAGTATAGTTCATCCACTATCCATAAATTTGAGAAACGTGTATTATTTTGATTCAGGGTTTGCCATTTATTTCCATTATGCTACAGAAATTTAAATAATTGCTAGCATATCCAGCATAATATATTATCAATATTTCATGTTAAGTTCAATTTTTCGGAGTTCTGTAGTTTAGCGATAAAACTTTTTAGACACTTGTTCAACATCAATGTTTTATTTCGTAATGTTTACCGATTTGTATCTTATGTTGTATGCTGTATATAGCATACAAATGGAAAAAAGTCGTAACCTATAAAATCTGGTTTTAATGCCAACGTGCTCTATCAATTCGTATTTCTATAAAGCCAAAAAACATATTTTTTTATTTTAAACCATAACAGTCCGCTACAAGTTGAATAAAATTGTGAAAAATATAAATGGTGCTAGATGAGATAAGCAAATGTGAGACGTTTGAAGTCAAGAGTCGCTGAATTCAGATTTAGATATTTTGAAAACTTGACATGCAAATTTTATTTTACTTTACGCAAATCCTTTCGAAATTGCTGAAACTTCATGCTAATGTTAGCATTTAAGTTTGGATTAATTTTAAAGACTGAACTATTTAACAACTTCCTGAAATTTAACTAAATTAGCAATATAGTAGAAAATTTAAATAAGATTTACTTTATTTTATTTGTAGTTTTAAAATGACATCCATTAGAATTTATTACCTCAAATTAAAAATTATAAAATCTGTAGGTAATATGCGAGAAGCTGGCGTAATTAATATAACACTACAAATTTTGCGGGTTTAATAAATGTTGGCAAAATTGAGAAAATTTGATTATGTGCTACTTAGTAGTACTACCTACTAAAATGTAACTTGTGATAATTTTCAAACCGATTCTATGTGAACGGATTTAATTTATATGAAAACGACAGTCTGTTGGGATTTAGAATGTAGATGAACACAATTAGCTCTGTCTGAGAATAATTAGATTGTGGTTTTTATAATCATATTGACTTAGCGACTTTCATGATAAAGTTGTCTAATCGTTAGAAGTATCATTAAGAAAGGGATAAAGAAAGGGTCCGACAGGGTTTGGACAGTGGTCAAATTCATTCATTCACATTAATTAAATTCAAAACTAAACATCACGTAATAGATGTTACTTGTAAACTTGTTCACAATGTAGTGTGAAAATTTATTGTCTCGTGTCATAGGTCTCTTAAAAATAAAAAAATAATTACCAAGTATAAATAATAATTATTTTTCAATTTTTACTGAATACTAGCAAACCCAGAAATGCATGCAATTTAATGATGATTCTTTTTATTAAATAAGTTTACATAACAGCATGTACGTATATAATTGAACGCCATTAAAAATTAAATATTCGAGCTAGATGTAACGATTGACTCTTACAGTTGATTGATGATTACCTCTATGCAGATTCAATTATTTGTGTTCATTAAACAAGTCATCGATCATTCTTAGTATTGACAATACAATTAGCACTGTATTGATAAGCTAGAGCTACTCCACTTCACATTTGTTTATGGATCTTATGTTCTTCTAAATATTTATTTTCTAAATTATTAGAATTCATTATATTTCTAAATATTTGTTATGTCATATTTTTCTTATTATTTGTTTTATTTATTTTATTATTAATATTAATTTGTATTTTAACTTAAATTTATTTATTTCAAACTTTATCATTTAAAATTAAACCATCACGTACTACGATAACTACGTTAATAAAATCTTTTAATTCTTTTTTTTACAGCAATTTCAGTAACAATTAAAGACTAAATAGCTGAAAATTAAGTTAGTTAATTTTGTGTTTTGCAGTTTCTATTATTGTTTTAGATATAAACATTGCTAAACAAGCAAAAAGAGATTTTCGTTTGTGCATAATCAGCATTTGCTTTTCTAACTTTTCAATATATCTTCTACATAATATTATACCCTTTAAAAATTAAATCACCCAGTGCCAAAAAGTTCTTTTTTCTATCTCCGATAATTTCATTTCGTAAATTAAGTTTCATCTCTTTTACATTCTAATCCGTGTAAACAAAACTGATTTCTTTTTAAAATTGAACTTGCTCCATCATACGAGTAAATTTAAACACGATTGGATGATTATTTCTGAAACTAATTTGCTCTCAAAAATAGAACAAATCAATATATTCAAGCATTAAAATCCACATATACGAAAATACGACGACGACATTACCTTTATGTAACTTTTATTATTTAAAAAAATGATTTTCTATACTTTAATTTTTAAATGATTACTTTCTCGTAATTTAATCAAATCATTCCAAGTTTTACAAGTAGTAATTTATTTTTGTTAACAAAAGAAATGTAATGATTCCCAGCAGCTCCTTGTCTAAAAGTAAGTTACTTTTACCTATTAGTAATAGTATTACGTAACTAGCTTACTCTTTTTTTTAAATATCGGCGCCTATGCCCTTTAAAATTGATTAAAATTTAGTAAAATTGGAATTAAATCGTTGCAAGTCAATTTTGATTAAGTATATAAATTGGCATTTGAAAACGAAGTACCGAGGATAATGATAAATGATGTTGATATCCTAAAACTTGTTAAGATAGCCATTTTATAATGTCGGAAAAAATGGTCGAAAGTTTACAAACACTTTTTATACTTTAACGTTGTCCTTATTAAACTAAACTTTTCGACACAAGAATTTAGGGTTCCTTTCAATAAAGTTATCAAGTACCTTAAGAGCTCGTTGAATCGATGTAACCATGATGATATAAGTTAGATAAATTACCTAAAAGTAAGTAGGTAATCAGAGTTTATGTTAAAAAGTGATTTATTTTTGTAAGGATCAACGGAACAACATAAATTATATTTTTTAATGGGAATAATAAAAAACTTTACATTAAAATGTAAAATATAGGCACATTAAGTTCTCTTAAAATTTTCAATTCACCTTCTCATTATTCGCTATACGGTTGACATATCCCGCAAAAAATTCGGTCATAACGGCCCCACAAAATTTTTGAAGCACCTTTAGTATAATATATCAAAAGAATCAAATTAATAATCTTTTTATTTTAATTATTAAAAATGGTTCTAAGGTATTCAAGGCTGGGGATTCCCCTTTCTGAAAAAACACCGCACAACCTATCGGTGAAGACTTTTAGGTATGTTTCTAAAATTTCTACTGCATTCAGAAGATTTTTTGTAATTTTATTTTCTGCACTGAAAATATTATGTCCTTAAAAGATTACAACTTCAGAACTTTTGCGCTATTTGTAAGTTTGTCACGTGAATTGAAAACAACTTTATACGTAAATCAGTATTATTATTCATGTATCTTGACGGTCTAAAACACTTCTAGAAATATCAAACAGGTTTTTGAAAATTTTTTCCTACTCAATCTCCAAATTTGAATTCAATTTAACGAATGACATAAAAATACACATTGAAATACTAATGTATTATTTATTGATTTTTCTTATAATATTTCACAACTCAAAGGTTGCGAAAGAAACTGAAACAATTAAAATTTATTATGTTTGGGTTATGAACAACCTGAACAATTAATTATATTATTTATAACGTTAATTGAATGTGTTAAGCGAAATTGGTAATTTAAAGTTTAAAAGTTGGCAAACTACTAATAATTTTGAGGTTGCATAGCTTCACATACAATCCTCGCAGTACACTATTAAATGTTTTTGGTTAGGAAAATTTAAAGTGTTTAATTTATTAGACTACAATGAATAATGTAGCCCAGTAGTTTAAAACTGTTACCATTGTCGAGAGTGGGTAATTTATTTTAATTTTTGTGTTTAAATTTTGTTCAATTTTCAACGTGACTGTGTGTAATGAAGTAGACGAAACAGTCATTTTCCGGCATCAATAGGGTAACGGATCGGCCGACTGTTTGCCTAATATTGCCAGAATCATAGAATTTTAAATTAAAATTTAAAAATTAACAAGAGGTAATAGTTTCAATTTTGCAAATTAAAATTTTAACTCAGTTAGTTATTTATATTTATTAATTTCCTTACCATATTCAGTGCTGTTGAATTTGCACATGTAGATGAAGGAATAGAAAAACATAATGGGTAGGGATCAAATTTAAAAAGGAAATAATTGCAATTATCGTCATGTTCAAATTTCCGGGTTAAGCAGATGTGAAAAATATCAAAAGCCGTTGTTGGTCATTTCAGTTTATTGTATGTTTAATTTTAGCACTTCTCGTAAAAAGTTTAATAAAATTTCAAAAATTACAGCGAAAGTTTCTATAGTAAGACATGTAACAAAGACTTTTTATGGAAGAAAGAACTTTGCAGTTTTCATTATATTTGTACTTTCATACTTTCAAACTTCCTTAAATCAAAAGCCTCCTATTACAGTTGCTAAGAATATTCAATTTATTTTTTTTATGCTTTACAATATTTTAAAATTTATTTACAAAAATAAATCAATCCCACAGGGCATCATATTACCTTTTGATAAAGAAGAGGGAAAAATATCACTTATGGATTCCGATGAAAAATCAAAATTTAGCTTTATTTTCTGCAATTTTCATAAATTGCATAATTTTAATCCTAGATTAAATTTCGAATTACATTTATAAAACTAAGAATTCAATATGAACTCTAACTGCCAGGCTACGACCATGCTAAAATGGTAATATCAGCCACTTTCATTATAAAATTTTAATCATTTTCAATTTTTTTTTAAATGTCCGGCTGCCAATCGGTGCGAAGGCCCAAAATTATCATAATGTCGATATTATAAAGGATTCAAAAATGTGCGATAAACTATAAAAGAAAACTCGAAGCTTAGTGAAAAATAATCAATTAGCAGGAGATTAACTATTGCAGCATTACAAACCAACAGACTTTCACACTGATAACATTTATTATAATCGGCTTAGCTACGTTAAATACGAACATGCCAAGTACGGAACAATTTAAGTAAACAAATATAATTTATAATATAATAAAACTCACCTTATCAATAATTGTTTTATTTGCAAGAATATACCAACATCCTAAATATTTAATCCTTAAAAAAAAAGGATTGTCGTTGGTACTTTAAGTAAAATTTAATTCAAAAATAAGTTTTTTCATAATATTGGTGACCCCGGTAGAAAATTAAAACTTAAAATTATTTCGATAATAATAAACTTGAAATATAATTTAATTCCAGGACATGCAACATACTTTTCAGCGCACAAATTTCTGTCTAAACTTTGCTTTCAATTTGATAATGCCATCGTTCTAATAAAACAATTTATTGTAAAAGTAATTAATCATCAACTGTGTGAAGTTAACATTTTCAAAAAGAATCACAAAATTATAAGGCAAGTTATTCTATTAAAGGAATGTCTATAGCAAACGAGAGTTTTAAAAATTATTGTGACGTTAATGAAAGTTTAATTTTATTATGTGCTCTTTTGAGCGAAAAAAATGTGTCAGAAAAAGCACAAAGATTCATATTATTTTTTTTATAGGTGACGATAGTAGTGTAGGTTGAAATTTCTCAGGAGACGCAGGCGCCGCGGTGGTAGCGCTGAAACTTATAGGTGCTTTTCAGGTATATAAGGGAAATCGACAGTTGTTGACCACTCTTTGCTTGTGGTAACTTCCAGATAACTTTTCCCGCCAGTTATTGTTGATAAAAAGTAAGTCGTTTAATGTATTTCTTAATTTTCTATTTTCAAGTTTAATCAAGTTTATAACTTTTCGAAATACTTTTAATTTTTTTTTGGTTTTACAAAATATAAAATTGTTTTTAACTGAAATAAATATTTAAAAAATAGTTTAACTTGTTATTCAAAAGCAAACTTGATTACATTTTGGGATTTAGCATAAATTTTATAGTCTCAATAGGAATGCAGTGTAAGGATATAAATGAAATGATTTTTTAATTTCAATATTAAAACTTAAAATTTCAAGCTACTGCTACCAAGACGCGAATCGTATTTAATGAATGAAAAAACCATTTTACTCCAAAAATAGCAATTTCTGCCAATTTAACGGCATTAACAATTTTAACTAGTTAATAAATTTTAAGAAAAATTGCGTACATTTGGAAAGAAATTTGGTTACGATGTAATTTCCACAATAAGATTATTTTTAAATTATTAACATGTGATAATATAAATATAAAATAAAATTTAATATTTTAAAATTTATCACTCTTAATATAATTTTTATTTCCGTTGTGCATTTCCTCAAGTATGGATGAAAATTTTAACGTTTGAGTGCATACGATTTTCACGATTATTTTCTTTTAGGATTTTCCTAAAAATTTCATATTACAAATTTTATTAAAAAATTTGCAATTTTCCACTGACATGTTTTGCAACATATTGTATTATACTATTATGTAAATTACATTATTTATTGTAGACTTTTTTATACAAGATATAGTAAAAAAATTTAAATTATTATAATATGAGGTAATACGATTATTATAGTTCAAGTTGCTCTTATAACAGTTTCGGTTGACTTTAATTACTTAACTAAACTGTAGGTTCTTAAAGTATAACTTTAGATATAATTAAAGGAGCTGCCTCTGCTGTGATATTTAAATAAAGAGACGAAACAATTTCGACTGCAACAAATTATAATGAACAAAATTTGCTGAAAAGATAAATATTGTCCAATTACAGTAACCAACTAACATATGACATGTTTGTCATCTTCAATATTGACATACATTGGTTTTAGGGTTTTCACAATTTTCTATAAGGGTCATTATTTACTATTAAACTAAAAAAAGTTAATAAGTAACAGGTTGCACATGCAAGGTTTTCACAATAAAGCAAAAATTGAACTAAATTTTCTGAAAATTCTGAGTAAATGTTCTTTTAAAGCTCTTTTGGACTGTTTTAATAATTTTTGTTTTACAAAAAACCTATTTTTGAAATTACCATGATTTGCATGTAAATCTATTAATTAAATATTGATTCTTTGAATTTGATTAATTAAAACAGCAATTGACAATTACTTTTTACATTTATTTTCCACTTAAATCATTTCAACTAGTAATTATTCTTTACAGATTGATTTAACAGGAATATTTTGATTAAAATATAAATTATTAGTTTATTACTATTTTCAAAATTATTGAAGACCGACATTATTAAAAATTAAATTGAGATATTATTGGAAAATTAAAGTGAATATTACATTTTTATTTGACACAAAGAATATCAAAACACCATTTAAATTTTGATCAAAAGCATGGATATCGAAATTATACGAATTATTCCTTTTTTAAACAAAAATTGAACGTATTAACAAAAATTTATGTTGACTTATTTTGGTTTAAAACATAAAACTCAATAAATTTTAATTTTATAAAACGTAATTTATTATTTATTACGATAATTATTATAATAGTATCGAATTTATTGTTAATTTTATAAAGCAATATTGTATAAAAAATATTATTACTCCAACTCAATTTTAATATTTGTTTGTGGTTATTCTAATACATTAAATTATTATTAGAACTTTTATCGCTTAAATTGAGCATTAAATAAAATGGTCACTCGTCTCCGACTCGTGACATTTTTTTCTTGCACGAGCTAAAGGCGAGATAAATTTCTTGAAATTTTCAAATGCGACAAGAAAATCTCATTTATAAAATTTCAACAGTTTGTGTAAATATAAAGTAATAAGTAATTTAAATTACAGTTGTAATTACTAGTCAACGCTATAAAACATTAAAAACGTGTTCGATTTCACATTAAGATAATGTTATTAATATTAAATGAATGTCACACGAGTGTACTGAAGTATAAATATATTATGTACAACAGAACAAGTTTCGACCCCAGTTTCAGGACGTTTTTCAGTTAAAGTATATTTCTATGATTGAGTCCAAATTATTTGGTTAAATGGTTTGGATTTATCGCTCTAAATTGTGATTAATGTAATGTAACCTAGTTAATTTACAATTTGTAAATGAGAATTTCTGTTATCTATATTGTCCATTACAAAATTATTTGCAATTCTAAAATATTATGTTCTGTTGCAGTTTTTTCAAAAACTGGAACTTTAAAGTTTTAACAAAATATTTACTAAAATTTTTCCGTTTCAACCTAAATTATTGCAATCTTTCAGTAATATAAATGCTTCCACGTGTCGTTTATTCTTTAGGGACCCAACGACTATTCTGGTATTATAGTTTTTGATTGATCGAAATAATTCACATCAAGGGGAATGATTGTGTATTTTCCACATAAATGAATTTTCAGTAGCATCTGATATAAGAATTCAGTTAGATAGAAATATTAAGCTTTGTATTTTGAACGACTTTTACCTAGTACATGTTATTCAATTTGTGGACGGTATAGATTTGCAGATGAGAAGTATTTTCAATTTAAGTTTAACGAATCACTACGTGAAGTAGCGCAAGCTGAATAAATTTGTTAAACTGCATATTCGCTACGCAGTTGAAGAATTGTGATAATCCATATTTTGTTATTTGTTTTATTTTTATAGGAAACCATGTAAACAAATGGCCAAGCATTAGGGAAATGGCAAAGGTTTTATTCGTTCCGCGTAAAGTAACATTGCACAAATGGCATATCTTATAATACTAAATTATCCGCTCAAATGTTGAAAATGTATCATCGTAGTGAGATATCCATTAAGATTATATCGCCTAATGCCTTCTTAAATATGTAATTGAATATTCGATGAGTTCGGCTCACAAACCAATATTTGTATTATTGGAATGGTTTAATATTGATAATGGAATAGTTTTTGTTTTTGAGAAAGAGAAGAGAGATCTTTAATATTTAAAATTTATTGGACGTTAAAGGATTAAAATCACGTCGCATTTTACTGCATTAGCGGTCAAAAGCCATATCCTTTGGTAAAAGATTATTTTCTGATGCAAGTCAGTTTTTCGAATTTTCTCGTGTATTGTTACACTTCATGATATCATGTTGATACTTTCATGATGTCAAGATCGTTGGTATTTTATAACAAGGTAATTCAAAAATTGCATACTTTTTGGAAGAGACGTTAAAATTATAAAAAAGTAGTAATATACTGAAAATTATTACAACGAATTTATTATTTTCGACCCTATAGTTTAATAATAATTGTAGATGGATATTATAGTGGGTTTCAAACTTACAAATTGAAAATTTAATGGACGCTATCACATCAGCTTCAGTATCATAGTTTAAAAGTTTGACAAATCTGTAAAATTAAATAAAGCTTTTAAGTGAAATCTATGAAAAAAAACTACAAAATAGTAGTTTATTTATATTCAAAAAATAAATAAATAAAAGTTAGTAGTTAATGTTGTATGTTTAAACAAAAAATATATAAAAAAGGTCAGCAAAATTGAATCATAAACTTAGCTGAAAATGAAAATTAGTTGTTAACTAAAAGTTTAACTCAGATTAACTTGAACTTCCAGCGAATGTAAAAGAAATATTTACTTTTTGCGAAGTTTTTTGTATAAAAAACTATTTATAAGCTGTATAACCATACTTTTTCAGGAGTAGAATTAATAACTCGATGCATAATTAAAGTTTTATAAAGCTTACAAAATACTAAAATTTGATTACCCCAATATATGCACATTTTTTATATAAATAACGTAGTTGTACTATTATTGCTAAAGAAAGTGATCAAACATTTAAGGGAAGATTTTAAAAAGCTCTTCAATTACTTCGTTAAAAAAATGTAAGGTAATCAAAACGCTTACGAATAATTTTTTATAGGAGTGCGCCTTTTATTCGGCATTTTCTTTCATTATTCGCATTTTCTCTTTACTTTTTATGTACATTAATACAAAAATATTATAGTATCATTCCTTTTGGTATTTTATTATTACCTTGCTAAAATTTTATTGTAGTTTCATTAGCACTTCTGGTATTTTCATGTTTACTAGGTGTGAATAATGCGGACTTGGGGTGTTCATAAACGTCGTTATTCTCAGGCTGTTATCTTAAACTATTGGGTGCAAGAAATAAATTTTTTTAGTATACATTTAAGAAGACATTTAACCTAGTTTAACAATACATTTTATAACAATATAATTAGCCAAAATTAATTGATTTTTTATTTTTTTGTTTGTAGAATTATGACAATATAATAATTTATTATATTATATGCTGGAAAATAAGATAACCAGCTTCTTCTTAATTTTTTAAGTATATGTTTTACTTTTTATGCCTTGGCTTTAAAATTAAAAAATGTATCATTCAATTAAAAATTCACTTTTTCATTTGGAACAATTATGATTTTTTATTTTACTCTTGTTCGTTAACACTACAGACTCGACTTGAAAGTCCTACTTTCGCTCTCTGTAAAACACTATATTATTATTTTTTTATATAATCGAAGTATACTCGACAAGCCAGTACGCTAATTCTTCAAAGACTTCCATTTATGCTGAGTAGTAAATTATTCTCCGTTTGAACAAATTATTATTTTCTATCAAGATTTTTACAGATACATAAAAATTTTAGTGCTTGTAGTGTGAAAATCGTTTTCGGGTGGCAAAACTTTATTGACATTATTTGAGTGTTCTGTATTATAAAGTTACGATTATTTCATTGTTTTGGTGGTTATTTTATATAAAAATTTCCGAAATTTATAGATTTTCTACACGTTTTCTATAAAACGTATTTAGCTAATCATAAAAGCTCGATTGCATGAATTGAGAAATAAGTACAAGCGTAACAAGTTTAAATTTATTATTCGGTACACAAATACAGGTCAACCTGCACTTCAGCGACTTTGGAATAAATCTACTCGAACTCAATTTAGTTCCCAATATTTATGAACATATTTGTTTGTATTATAATAAATTGAAGAAAAATATTTTGTTATCGTAACTATCGACGACACTGCTGCACTCATGGGCTATGCATCTAGCAAGGTTAGCACCCCACTAGAACAAATGCAAGTGCTCGAAGATGAATAAAATTCAAATTTATTAAATTTTAATACATTTAAAACAAGGGATTTACAGTTGATTTGTCGTCTTCTTGAAAATTACACAGCGAGAATTAATAATCCTGCTTTTGCGTACCTCCTCCAATATACAATATACTATTTTAAAATAAGTATTAAATATTTTATTTCTATAGTGATTGGATTACAACATGAAAATCTGGAATTTTAAAAATGTTTCTACATTTGTCATTGTTAATACGTTACCAGCTTTTATATTAACGCTTCATACAAATGCAGATTACTATCACGCGCAAGAGAGATTAATGAACATGTAACAGAATATTGAAAACTTTACAAATCTGATATATCCAATAAATTTGATTACGAAAGGGGTTTTTAGTCACGGGTACTCTACATTAGGATTTGTTAAACTGTCGGTTACTTCTGCATGAATTTAAAAATTATACAAACAATTTGAATTGGAAAAGCGGAAATTTTTTATATTGCAAGCTATCATCTTTTCGTGTCAGTTATATATAAAAACGTATTGGATTTAATAATTTTGTTTGACATATCAATAAAGCTGAATATAACGTAATTTCTGTTTGCTAGAAAATCTATCTTGCTCTAAGGATCAAAGTCGGAAATTCACGTTAGTTTTATAATAACAACGTTAAGAATAAATAGTTATTCCAAGACAAGTCATATTTTTCAAAATGCATTGTATTATTCTTATGTATTCTTATACAATTTAATCAAATATCAAATGTTAGGTATATCTCCAGACGAATTTTCATTGTTATCCCTTATCCATAACAACCAGAAACAGAAACCTTAAAAAAAAGATGTTATTTAGCTATGTCTGGATGTAACGGTTCTCAACCGGTATAATAAATTATAAATATTGTAAAAGAAGATTATAAGCAAAAATGTTCTAAAATTACAAAGTACGAACGAAAAAATTTACACTTGAAATATGAAAATCAAATAACATCACTGCCAGATTTTTATATGAGAATAAATTTCTGTTTTACCGGATCTGCCGTAATGTTTCGGATAACACAGTATTCTAATGGCTTTTGATCTTTCAAACCTTACCACGTCGCGAACAAAGCGTTTTCACCAAATAATGTAAAATTCAATAAAAGGCAGTTTTTCAAATAATTTTTCGAATAAAATTTCTAATTTATTACAATTAAAATTCAAAATTTTATTATTTTAGTTAGTATATTTTTGTATAAATTTCAAATTAATTTTCTATTTAACAGTTTAACTCAAAGCTTAAATTATACAATTTTACAACATGCATGTTAATATCAGACGCAATAAAAATTTCAGTCTGATTTTTTAATAGAGTTGAAATTACTGAATTACTTCATTTACTATTTCACAAATGCGTACCTAATATTAGCTGTCGACGACAGTAATCATTATAAAATTTGCTTTTAACTGGCTCATAAAAAAATATTTCAATTTTTTTTCCCTAAACATTTTAATAAGATTTCAGGCACTGTTTTATTTTCTAAACACAATTTCCGTCAAATCTGAGAATAAATCTTATTTTCGAATTATTGATAAGAGAAAACATCAAGAAACGAAGTGGTACTTACGTAAGCTCAGATAGTATTTGATGGTATTGTTTTATCTCCAAAATTACAAATTCAGATCAATTTCAACTGTGTATACTGTGACATGCAAGCTCAAAAATCAACTTTAAAAAAATATTGAAGTACTTATTACATTATTCGAACAATTTGTTCCCTAAAATTATGTTTGTTTCAAAAATTTTAATTTCATTTAATAAAATGAATTGTCCCAGTAGTCGTAATTTTTGATAAGTATCAACACGATGATTTTTTTTATTTATGTATATAATATAATGACAGCAGGTATTGGGTATATTATACATTACTTGTATTATAGTATTTATTATTAATTTGATGTCTTTTACAATTACATTGATATTGTCATAAATTATTAATATAATAAATATCTCCCGTCAATGTATACAACCATCAAGGAACAAAACTCACATAAAATTAAATTTCAGAAATGATTAACAAAAAAGTAGAGAATATTCCTTCTACATATTTAATTTTAAAATTAAATATTTTTTTATCAACTGTAATAATAATATAGCCAATCATAATTTGTCAAGAGTTGTATTAAAAACGTCTTAACAATAACATTCAATTTATTTTTCTCAGCTTCGGCGATCACAAATCGAAAGTAAATAATCTTGGTCCTTATGGCATTTTAAAAAATAAACTTTTCTGTCGAACACCATTTAGTTCTAGTCGATTGAAATTTTCGGAGATATCTAGGACTCTCACGTTGAACATTGTAAAGATCAAATTATTTACAAATTAATGGCCATAAGTAAGTAATATAAAACCCAACTTCTGTTGAACTTACGGTTTCGTAACAGAATATGCATTCAGCCAACGAAATAATAGGAACTTTTCCCATTCGTATTGCTAAACGACTTAATTATGGTTGTTTAAGGAAAATTGTATACCAGCTTAATACGAGTAAACCTACAACTTTTACGAGCCAAATTACAATCGTTTAAGAACAGAAGCTAGTCTAATTTGAAGAGCTTTAAAGAACATATATTGAGACTTTAACGAATTATTTGTTTATCAAAGATCACTTTGAATAATGTGTATAATTGTATAACTCAGAAAGCGTCAATTGTAATTCAGCTTAGACAATTGTTTTTGCTGCATCAGTAAATATTGTTATTTAATAATAATATTGTACCTGTTTACATTTATAAGTTAAAATTAAATTATTTTAATTAAATAAACGTTATTCATACCGTTTGAACGTTCAATGTTATATTCAAAATCTTGTATTATATTCCCAAATTATTTGTATAGTAATAACGACTTCAAAATCTGTTTATAAAATGTTAAAAAATTAGAGAAACAATTTAAATAGTAGATTAAATAGAATAAAATTACTAAAAAATACACTTAACAATTAAAAAAACCTGTAATTAATTTATTTGTAAACATATTTCTTGGACATTCACAATAGGAAGACAAGAAAAAGCCAGATTTTAACTTAAATTTAAGAAAGATTATTTTTCTAAGTATGTTTGGAAAAGTCTTACCTTTTCCGCACCCTTGTAAAAGTATGCGAGGAAAAATATTGTTCGCTACTCATGAAAAACTATCTATTTCCATTCTCGCCTTCAGTTTAGGATCTCGGCCGAAGGCCTCGATTGTATAACTTCGCTTTGAATGGAATAATCTTAGTTTTCCCACCTAATAGTATCGAAAATATCTATTTTCTTAAGGAGAAAATGCATGTACACAAGACAATAAAGCGTATATTTAATTTAAAAATATATTGGAATAAACAAGTGAAGAATTCTAAAAAAAATTATTGATGATATTGTTTATTCTAATGTTTAGTTTTTAAGATAAGGTTATTGAAAAAATTGATAAAATTAAAATTAAAAAATGGTTTTTGGCAAAAGGGAATTTTATTTGAATTAAAAACTTAAAGTACTTAATACTTAAGGTGATTTTGAAGAAAGTGTTTAATTTTGGTTTTCAACGAATGAAAATTATACGCGATATCGGTGCATATGGATACGCTTATCGTTTTGAATTTAACGTAAAATTATAAATGGTTTGTTGTTTGTCCGGTAAAAAACCAAATAAAAAAATTAGAAGCTGGAAATATCACGTCAACATGGCGCCCAACGTGGGGCATCGGAAATATCACGTCAATATATTGAAATGATTTTTCCGTTACTCAATTTTTTTGCCAATGGTTGCGACTTTGGAGAAAATTCAAATCTCAAGAATGCGCCCGGATTTTCCAAAATTAAAAATTTTAAATTCGTTGTAATGATAATTTTTATCCGGCGCTGCTCGTAGATGTCCAATGTGCGTTTCCTTGTGATTTTAAGCAAATAACTTTCTTTACCACAAAAATTTTAATTTCCTAATTTTAATCGCTAAATAGCATTCAAAATCGAACTGTTTCCGTCCAGCTTTAAACTTCATAATATAAATTAGAATACAAAATTCAAAAGATATTTAAACGCTTTTATTCATTGGTTCATTTTAAGTTCACAACCTAAAAATATTGAGAGTTACCGGGAGATTGATGAATCAGTCATTCAACTTAGCTGTTGAATGCATATCAATCCAGTTGAACATCATTCAAATCTAACAAACATCATACAATTTCAGTACAGTAGAACTTATGAAGAAAAGAGAGCTCCATCTTTTGAAAAGATGATACCATCCTGTTTGTTGCACAGCAACGCATTCATCAAGGTGACATATTATGTCATTATTTGACGCAATTATCTTAGCAAGTGTCACGAAACCTCACGGTTGTTTTGGAAGTTTTAGTTTTTAAACAAAAGTAAGTCGCCAGTTTACAAATAAAACTTTCACATTAAAACCAAGTAAAACTAGTTTAAGTTGAAGACTCCGATATTAGTGTATAGAAAAAATATTTTTCAATGATATGTTGGTTTTGAAAATTTTTAATTAAAAATTCATTAATTTCAGACAGTTTGTTGTAAAATCGTTTTTGCAACTAATCTACTATGTTATGGTTTTACTTTCAAACCGAGTAAAGTTAAAAAATTTCAAAAGAAGCAAATAAGTGTAAAATATCTGATTTTCAATTCAACACACAGATTGAATAGAAATGTAATCAATATTAATTTGTAAATTTGAATGTATATTTAAGCATATTAAAATCATCAAATAAAGAGAGTATTTACTACAGCGCCAGAGCTTGAAAATCATCCAACCAGAAACTTTACTTAAGTATCGACAAATACCTTCTAGAAATGATAAGTTTTTGAGTTAGCTAAACAAACATTTATGTTGGCCAGAATAAAATATCCTTAGGGAAATTTTCGGTCGGCGACTTAAGTAAAGTTATTGAAGTTGCATATAAGTTTTAATTAAGGGAGGTGTTAATATTATAAAAAAAACAAACTTCACAATTTTTTAATATTAAAAACGATATGCTTAATTTTATTTATTATACGTGATACTAATAAATAGTTGGAGGAACTTTAGCTAAGTTTTAATCAGAATTCATTTATTATTAAAATTCTTCATAAAAATTTGTTTGCTTTGGGACCAAAAAAATTCACAATCTTAACTTTGCTGCTATAAATGTACACCAGTGCGTAGATTTAATGCTTTTTAATGGTTTTTTGAAAATGAAACTTTGCACACGCACAGAATTGTCTGACACGTTTGAGACAGACTAATTTCTATTAAAAGTGCGTTCACCTTTTAGGATAGAAAACAGTCCCATAGGCATAAAACCACAATCCTTGATTAATTACCAAGAAATTTTTATAAAATGTAGAATATAATGCCTTTTAAGACACTAAATTAAATGTGTTTTCTACGTTGCATAATTTTCTATTCCTTTCATATTTTAAATGGTAATGACAGATTTTGTTATAAAACTTATTTTAACGATCTATCACTAACATTATCTGCACTGTGACATTTGCAAAATCCGCTAAAATGTTTATGGATGAGATTACAATATTGGAATTATTGTTTACAGAGTGACTACAATATACTTTATTTCATTCATGTTATGTTTAAAAAAAATATCGATTCCAAAACTTGAAAATTCCCCTTTGGACAAAGTACATGGTCACGTCAGAAGGAGTGGCAAATGAAAAGCTTTCTCTGTATTATCATTAAACGTATATATTTAATTGCTAGTTATAATTAATGCATGTAATTAAGTTTACAAATGTATAAAATTTTGCATTTTACAATTTAACTTTTAGTTATCGCAATAGATTTGAATTAATATGCAAATCAGAAAATAATAATTGGAACTCCTTAATTCTCTATTCGTTCGAATTTTATTATTCTTTTAAGTTCTTATTTAATTTTAATTATCTTTTACTATGCAGTTTTAGTAGAATACTTAATAAGTTATTTTTCATCGAATAAAAACTTTTATAATAATAAAATAATAAAAACATACTAGCTGTTATATGACGTATTTACTTAATATATAAAAGTCGTTCCCAAACAACTCTTAATAAAACGTGTATTAGGTGCTCTTTTTACTTAAACAATTTATTGTATTCTATAAAAATGTGAAAAATCCCATTATATTTGATATAAAATTGCGTCATTATATTAAAAGTTATTTTTGTACAAAAATCATATTATTAGAAGTCATAGAAAATTTATTGTGGAAATATGGTTCTATTGAATAGAATTGATGTTACATTTTGTTGTTATTTAATGAAAGCACCAGCAAAAATGAAGATCTAAAACATGAATTCATGTAGATGTTTTCCATACAATGCAATGATTAAAAAAAATTGTGCAATATTTTTTGGTTAAAATGTAAAGAATTGTATACTCACAAAGTAAAACGAATTATGTTAGCATAAAAGTTTTATCTATTACAAAAGAGTTTTTAAATTAAGCTTTAGACAGAACTGACATAAATTATAATTAAAATGTAAAGTTCTAATTATTTTTCAGAGTGTATAAGCAAAAACCTTAATCATGCAAGGATCTTCAGCCCTGAAATGCTTCTGCACCACCCTCTGCGTAATCGTCGTTGTTGCAGAAATGGTATCTTCAGCACCTACTTACGCAGATTATGAAAGTAAGTAATCATCAAATAATTTTTTTTTATTACCACTAGAGAAGAATTCAAATTAATTTTACTTTAAAAGTTGGCTTCCTCACGCAAAGGTTTGATAAATTTTGCAATTATATAAGAATACATCCAAATCGAAAGTTTTGATTAATTTACAAAATTAAATGGAATGTTTCCGTTATTAATTTTATTTTGAATTTAATTAACATTTCATCAAGTTTGTATGGTAAAACTTTTACTATTTCGCAAATAAGAATCTAGCCAATTTGTTAGTTGCTTTAAAATTGTCCTTAAAATACGAGATGTACTCCCCCAGTATTAATTTTAAATTTAAATTATTACTTTGGGCTCAAAATTAATCTTGCCTGTATTAGCGTGGAACAACAATTGCATGTTTATTAAACAACTAAATTCAAAATTAAACTTTGCCTAGACAAATTTAGTGTTGTATATTACTATCCCTTATTAAATTCAGACGACATTTTAACCGTATGTCCTTCCTGTTACATACATACCTATTGTCAAACAAGACATAAAATTTGTTAAAAAAATTAATAAAAGCAAAATTTTTCAATAAAGGGAAAAATACGATCCTAACGTTCGTTAGGATCATTCCAGCTTTGTTATTTTTCTATAGATCGCATAATGAATGACTTTGATATATTTAAAGTAAGATTTTTAGAAATATATTTCAAAAATATTGCTGTCCTTGCTATAAAATAAAAACAAAAGTTTTTTATTTTTTCCATTTGGCATTGTCCTATTCACGCGCAGGAGTTGTTAATGATTCCCCACTTATCCGTTACAGGAGTAGTAATTAAAAACGTAATTATTGACAATTTTATATTTTCTGATTTTATCAGAGCAAAAGTTAAAAATTGGGAATGGACTAATTAATTTCGTTCAAGGATTTTAAAACCTGTCCATCATTTTATAGGTAAAATTGATCGATAAAAAAATCATCACTTTTAATTAATTTAATTTTTGTTTGATTTGTAAATTTTTATTACTCAATTTCAACTAAATTGATACTTTTAGATAAAACGTATCTGAAATCTTGACTTCATGGAAGGTTATTGATTAAAGTTTGAAACACATCCGATGTGTTACTTTTCCTGTACAAGCATTCATTTAGTTAATTAACTTGAACAGGACAACCTCGACATAAACGAAATGTTCCAATTTAATAGAATGTGAATTATAATTCTTAGTTGATTTTTTCAGAGAACACAATTCGATCACTTGCAATTTTTTTAATCAAGGAGTCAAATTAATTTCGCGGTCATATCTGACTACTTTAAACTCGATTCAAATTTTGCACTGGAAATACAAATATACTAGAATTAAGATATTACTTTTGGTAAAACTTGAAGTTATTTCATATCGTAAAATACTACTGAAATTGTAATGAAACTTCTTATGCTAAAACTAAGTTTCTGTTCGCAATATCTTGCAAATAAGTTTAATAAGTAAACAAGCATAATATGGGTTTCCTTTTCAAGAAGTTGCGAAATGAAAGTTACAAGCTCCATTGCATTAAATTAGGGAGAATTGGCACAGATTGGTAGTTAGGGTTGGAAATATGCATTCAATATAATATGAATAGTGCATATTACATTTCAATAATATTGGTAATCAAAAAACTAATCAGATTAATTTATTGCTATAATTGATTGAATATTAAATTTTATTGAAAGGTGATTTTTGAAAGAAGTAAATTAAAAATATTTCAACACAGTTACAAAGAAGCTGTTCTTTGATAAAAATTTTATTTGGCCTTATTTTGTAATTTTCTAATACGAAACGTGAAATAATTACGAAATAAAGCTGTTTATTGTTTGTTGTAAAAAACAAAAATTTCTCAACTGAACTATAGACGCCCGATTTATCCTTTCACTGTGGAAATTACTTCCGCTTGAGGAAAAATTGACGCCGGAACCTTGGTACGAATTGTTAATACAAAAAATAGCGTTGACGCTTTGACGAATTTTATATTGAATAAAATCTATTAATATCAAGGTAATTTTCATAATGATTTATTAAAAATTAAGATGTGTTCATCTAGAGCAATGGCTTGGTGTGAATACTGGTTGAGTTACAGAGCTGAAATTCCAAGCTCGTATAATAAATTTGATGAATGATGAGTTTTCACCAGAATGAAGCGAAATGCTTCTATTGTGAAATTACACAATTTATAAAATTAATAAAGTTATTGAAAATAATCAAATTTATTGAATTAGTTTAAACATTTCAAAATACGGAAATTCGAATAAGTTTTAAAGCTTAATTTATTGAAATGCTATCTCGAATATGCTGTAAATGAAAAGTACAGAATTTGTTCAATGCGAAATCCTTCTCTGCAGTTGATTTACAAAGTTTTCAATACTAAATCAAAAGTTTTCTCTGAAGGATTATATTTATTTTACCATGTGTTGGTTTGGTAAAAAATTACACTTTTTGCAAACTCCACGGAATTTCTAAGGCCTGGCCTTCGATGAACATCGACACGCCATGGATTTAAGTTGTAAAGTAACAGAGATAAAAGAGGAATAATGAAAATTTTGCGGACAGGCAAAGTAATTATATTCCGAACAAAATGTTAGCTTACCGGAATGATAATAATCTCAATCAGTAAATTTGTTGACAAGCCTACGCTATGTCTGGATGGTTTTCATTTCAACTTGTAGATCTTTACATGTAGGTATTTGTCGCTCAGCTATGTGTAAAGGAAAACTTCGGTATTACTGAAACAAAAGTTGGGCAGGAAAAGTAACTTCATACATTTCCGTTTACATAAACATGTATGTTACTTTTCATGGTTTCCAAACCGGGAGGTCTGGGGGTACGGAGTACACATGAGCCAATACAATATTGATATAGTAGAATTGTAGACTTGATTTGAACTAATTCACTTGTAATTAATTTTTATAATTAGAATAATTTCCTGAAAAAAATTTCTCGAAACCTATTGATGCTGAAAGGAATAGCCTGGTAACTAAATTATTAACATTCCAGGATTGATTAACTGTTTCCATTTTATATTACAAATTTAATAACAATTAGTTAGATTTCAAAAATTTAATAACAGGTAATTGGTTTGAATATTAGATAAAATTAATTCTGTTTCTATTTTAACTGTATTAAAAATGTATCGTTTTACAAAATTGATTACCCACTGTTTGTAGGTAGCTTTTAGCATTTTAAAGAGCTTGGCTTCTCTGGTGTCTCAGTTTTTTGAATTTTGATTATATGTTGGAGTGTTTGAAGTAAGTCTCCATCTACATACAAAGTTTAAAGTTTCTAGAACGTCGGAAAATAGTCAAACATTTAATGTGGATAAACAAAACCTTTAGCTTTTATAGTACAAATGACCAATGGCATATCAAAGTATAATATAAAGTTAACATTAACTGGTTAAATCAATAGTTTGACGATGAACATTAAATAAACTGATTTTTTTCAACCTCTTAAAGCTGACTTTCAAAAGATCGAATTAATTTTCAAACTCGACTCTTGAAATAGTCACAACTTTAAAAAACATCCTTTGATAATCCTGTCGAGTTTATTTATCCTTGAAAGTAAACTTGTCATCTGTAATCTTTTTCTAATTTTATAGAACGTAAGTACAAATTTAAGAAATATGGGTCAAATACTAAGATAACATAAGCCTTTCGGAAAGGTATTATCAGTTACAAATAAAATTGTTATATCCTTTAGCAGCTGAAAAACATTTTGGAAAATATACAATATAATATCAATCAAGCTATTTTACTATTCAATAAATAGTAATGGAAAATACGTGTTTGTGCGTCACTATTCCAGTTTATAAAATTCTTTATTTTTTTCTTAGGCGTGAAATGATTTGAGTAGCAAGTTTATTTCATGATTTACTTGCGTGAGCTTTAGAAACTTTTAAAACTTTCTCGGTACTTACGAAAAATAATTCAAATTAGCCAATCGAAGTGGAATTGAGTGAAGCTAATGTTTTCAAAAAGTTAATTCAAATTTTTTTTTTTCAGGTAGTGTAAGGGATCTCTACGAGCTGCTACTCCAGAAGGATGCATTGGAGGAACGATTGGGTGCCCATCAACTGGTTCGAAAATCTGGCCGACAGCCTTCTTTACGTTTACGTTTTGGAAGAAGATCTGACCCAAGTGTTCTTTCGGTAAAAATTCTAAGTTACTTTATCAAACACAAAATCAGAAAATTAAACTGGAAATGATGGATATCCTATTTGCAATAATAAATGACTTTTAAATTTAATTAAGATAAAATTTCCCAAATATTTATATTATAAAACCAATTTAGAAAATTGATAAATTTCACGCTTATGTACCCAAAATCAACAATAATGCTTTTAAAATATATCTCAAAAAGTACTCCGTGATAAATCATTTTACAGTTGAACTTCGGTTTATGTTAAATAATGAAATTGAGTGCGTTCTAAAGGCACCAAATCGATCTTCTATTATGTTTTTGATAAAATTATTTAGTTTGAAAATGAAGTACAATCGTTGCACAGTTTTTAGCTTAATTCTTTTAATTTTGTAAAATTATATAAATTTATATATTATAATGAAATCCGTTCATTAACATGCAACAAAGGATTTTCTCTAAAGCTGGTGGATCGTGATCTATTTTAACAAAATCAGGCAGCGTATTAAAACCCGCAATTGATCTTTTAGCGTATTAGGCTTCTGTAAAGTTAAAAATTTTAACCGACAATAATTCAGAAGTAATTCTATAATCCTACAAAAGCAAAAAAGACAGTATTAAGAATGCTAACCTCATGAGGTTTGGGTTTAAAAAAATTTAATTAAAATTAATTACTTGGATTATTAGTTCCAGAAATCTATTTTAATTCCAAATGATTAATATTTGTTTTCCTTTTAGGCTCCCAGGTACATATTCGCACAAGATGGGGAACACGAGGACAACTAAGATTTAAATAATTAAAAAATTTTCGTCTATGGTTGCTACAAAGTTTACCAACTTACTATAATATAATATTTTACAAAACTTTTTGTGGTGTTACTACATTATTATATTGTGCAATGTACTATTTTTTCAGACTAGTAGCAACACAAAAATGCACTTTTGTTTAATTTATTTTGAGACTGATGTGTACTTCTGACCTGAATTTATTAGACAAAATTTAGAATCTGTATCCTATTAGATCGATTTAGAATTTTAAAAGTTTCTTATTTTGAATAATATGTTCACAAGTTTATCAAAAGTTTTGTTAGGTTTAGATTAATAATAGTAGATTGTTTATTGAAAAGTATTTTATGAATGTATAAAGCATGAAATTTTTAGATTATGTAGTTTCCTCATTCCAAGTTTCTGCAGTATTTAGAAAATAAATAATTTTTCTGATGCACAGCGTTTCAATTTTTTGTTAGTTGTGCAGAAAACGAAACAATTTGATTTCCAATAACCAATTATTGGAGGTAAAAACATTTTTATGTTTTAATTCAAATGTTTCATTAAGAAGGACAATAAAGAACATTTGGCATTGAAAGATTATAAAAAAAAATGGGGAAAAGTGAGAGAAGTAAAGCAGAAACAAGTTAATAAAGCTAACGACAATTACATTTAGATATATTGATGAGATAAAAGGAAAATTGAAACATTTTAAATCAAACAAACAAAATAAATTTTGAAGACCGATTTTGAAAGTTAATGGGGTATGAACGACTCGTTTACAGAGCACCTAGTTACGATGGGTATCAAACGTTTAAAAAATATTGTAGCAATTGAAATTAAATTGGCTTAAATTAAAGAAACATTTTGCAATCGTGGGTATGTAAAACTTTGTCGAAAAACAGATAGCAGGTGCTTATTCTAATAGCCCTACGAAGGGAGCCAACGCAAGTGCAATTTTTGCCATCAAATCCCCAGGAATCAAAGTATCGAAAGATTGAAAAGAAAAAGAATTTCTTCCAGTTTCTATTTCAAAAAATAAAAAAATTTATACACTGAATAATTTTACTGTTGTGCGCTGATGCAGCCACTTCTTTGTTATTTTTATTTATATCCTCTAAGGCTTGATTTTGAATAAAATTTATTTAAAAAAAATCAGACTTGTTAGGTTTTTTATGTTAAGTGTATCAACTCTCCCTGGTACCCATATTGGTTTCCATAAAGTAAAAGTCACACTTTTTGTTATATTTTGTTAAAAGTTGATAAATGCATTTCCTGTAAAAATAGCCAATCAACATTTAGAAACCATTCTATGTTAACCAATCAGTGATCAACAATCATTGTTCAATGATGAGCAATCAATGTTCAAAAAATTTAATCAAACTCGGCCCAGTAGTTTTTAAGATTAGCCAGTAATTTACTAGTTTAGATTTACGTTCTCAACTTTTTGAGAGAAAATTTTTAAATTTGTGGACCCGGATATCGTGCTATTCTCTATAATTGACTTTTTCTGAATCTTGTGAAATCCAATATTGTACATTCGTTGAGTAAACAATTGAAAACGAAAAAAGATTGACCAAAACTTACGCCGTGTACTTTTTCAATGCCTCTCTTGGGAAAACTATTCAATTTAGAAATTCTGATCGAATTTCAAATATTGTAAATTAAGAAATTTTGTAGGAATATTGGAAACTTTTGGTGTAATTCTGAGGATTATGAATAGATGACGTTACTAAACTGCTTTATGTACAGTTAGCTTTATTATAAATCCTGGTTTGAATTGTTGCTAATGCAATTTACAAAATAATTAATAATTCTACACAGAAGAAGTGTATTTTATTGATTTGAATTTCTGAGATTTCAAACTAATTTCTCTGCAATGGTTATAGCCATGATAAGGTAGTTTGTCTTAATAAAACTCCGGTGCTTTCTCTCTTAAATTATTTAAAATTCTAAATTAAAAAATCATTATTTGAAATCTATATACTTTTGAATTCTTTCTTAATACTTAAAGCTGTATCAGTTTCAATTTATTTATGTTTTTGTTCTCAGGTACATAGCTGTAAATTACAATTCAATTTACTACAAATGGTATTTGCTTTGGGAATTGGGAAAAAGAAATTTTGTTGTAAAGTTACATGATTGCAATAAGTTGGGTATATAAAAAACGGTTTTTTGTAGGTATATACAAGTTTGGGTTCTATTATAGTTTCTTTAATTTGTTGATTACATTTATTAATTCTGTATAATACGCCAAAGTTGTAATTCTTTGGGTGTAGGGATTTATTTTTTGACATTGCAGAGTTCTATTGAAAACTTCTTACAAGAACATGATGACCTATTTTTGATTAAAAAATTAATTTTGGCTTGATTGGAATTGAGAAATAAGTACTGTTGCCTACGTTTCCAAAAATTAATTTTCTTTTGCATAAGTAAATAAAACCGTTATGCTCATCGGCAAGATTTTGGATTAATTCTGAATTTACTTCCTAAATAACACTTCAATTAACCTGAGATAACCTGAGAACATTATGATTTAAAACAATTAAATAGTGGGTATTAATTTATTTTAATTATATAATTTCAAAGATGTCTATATAATTTTCTCATGTGGGGGTAACTTGGTACATAGGATGTTAGATGATTTTATTAGGGCAGTATATTATTTAGTATCGGTTACAATTAATACCTAGGTAGGTTTAGAAAGAGTAACTAGCACAACTGCTAGTTCACTGTGGTATAACTTCACTTGTACATTATATAGTTTCTACAAATTTACATTTACAATACAGTGAAAAGTTACAAATATAATTAATTCTACGGTATCATTTTTTGGGGCCAATATTGTTTTTTTACACAATCTACAGGATTGATTTAAGACATGCTCGAATTTCATCAGCTTCAGTTCCTTTAGGTATAACTGGCAAAGTCCGACGAAAATCTCCTGATGAGACTACTGTTATATCACCCATCAGTACTTTCGTACTATTGTTAAGGTCTTCAAATGCTTTTTTATGAGCTATGGAATATTCATCTCAAATTGTCAATTGAAATCTGAAAACTACTCCCATGCCAGAATTATTTGTAATTTTACAAACGTGATCATCGTTAGTAGTCAAATTCAATGGTAGTTTAAATGTAGAATGAGCTGTACAAGCACCAGGTATCAATGTAGCAGCTATACCAGAAGAAGCAGCTGCTACAGCAATTTTATTTTGCCTGCTAATATTGGCCAGCAATAATTATATAAGTACCAAAAGTTTTTCAAGGAGCATCCATAAAATATATTCCTCTATTATGCCGAGATAATAATATCCTCTTCAGCATTGACGAAGAAGGAAATATTTGATCAGGTAGTACCAGTGGTCCATCATCATTTACGTAATTGGTTAAACAAGTGACGTCACACAATGATTGTTAACTTGTGTACTATCTCAGTTCATAGGAGCCCAAAAGAACCTAAATAGAGCAAAATTTGTTTCAAATCAGTCACAGAATCTAGGAGTATATCGTCGGCTTAGTTAGAAACCCTCGTAAGTCCAAATTGCAAAATTGCACAAGGGGAAACAAAAACCGTTTTAAAAAAAACAGAGCTAACCTATTTTGATACATATTCTTTTATTTTGTAATTATACAAATAACATTATAATTACACAATAAATAGATATTTTAGGTTTTATTTAAATATTTTAATTTATATTTAAATAGATAAATTAGGAACATTTCCAACAATTTCCTAAAATGTACTTTATGAAAATAGATGACGGTTGGTTGCCAACCGTATTAGTGACTAGTTACTACATACTACCAACCGTACTTTCAGTTATTAAGGGAACAGGTTAGTGACAGCAAGTTTTTTTTTTAATTATGTTTTTACAATAATTTGTGTTTTTAGTTATGTCAGATATTGATATGTTAAGGAATCTGCGGCATTAGCGGTTCAAGCTCTAATTCCACAGAAATCCAGAGGCAAATATGAAAACGCATATCTACAATTTTACACGTGCTGCAAAGAAAGGCGACTGATAAACGTAAATGAATGTTTACCCACGCCGATGTTTTTAAATTCATGAAAGAGGCGGATGACGACACTTTTTATTTTAATTAAAGGTAATAAAATTTTACTATTTCGCTGATTTTACAAGATTTTTCATTGTTTCACGTGGTGATGATAATTGGTATCAGGCAGCGTTGGGAGTCGCAGAGAAGAACTTACTTGGAATAATTATTGTACGAATTTAACCTTAAATGTATATTACAAATAAAGAAGATTTATGTTTCTGAACTTTTCCTTTTTCCCGTATACCTTTACAAGTGTGCGGAAAAGCATTACTTTTCGCACTAGGGCGGAAAAGTAGTACTTTTCCACACAATTTTGAATATCAATGTTCAAACATAATTAGAAAAAGAATATGTAAGTATCAAAATTGAATATCTCTGCTTTTTTTAAAATGTTTTTTGTTTCCCCTTGTGCAATTTTGCAATTTGAACTTACGAGGGTTTCTAACTAAGCCGACGATATAGCGAACAAACAAACTTTTTCTTTTATTTTGTATTGATAGATTAATATTATTCTAAGACAATTGATTACTTTGAAAGCTGTTTATTTATGTGAAAATCGTGAAACCATTACGTAGAACTTTCTAATGAGCTGAGTATCTTGTGATTTTCCATAGATGCCAATATATGGAAAATTGAAAGTTTTTATCTGTAAATATCTGTCTAACAAATAAAACAATTAATTTATAAAATCGAAAATGCATACCCTGTTTATTCCAGAACTCTCAGTTGTATGTGTAATTTTCAGCAGAATAAATTACATTCTTGAAGGCTAATCCACATTCTGGCGGGATTATCTTTATCCCCAACATAAAATAATTAGGAGTAGCTAACATTACACGAAGTAGTAGAGAAGTGTGAAATTGTTTAAGTAATTTGTGTTATTAAGATAATGACAATATATAGAATGTGCCGAAAGTCATTTTACACTAAACAATTTTAATTTAATGTTAAGGGTGCTATTTTACGGGACTTTTCAAAACGTCAATTACACAGCAAAATTGAGGATGATGTTTTGAACGACATGGCATGATATAATTTTTAAGATGATTTGATAAGAAATATATATTTTTTATTGCGTTAACAAGCTTTTTACATTAAAACCGGACAATTAATTAGAATTTCAAATATGGCGGCAGCCAATGCAACCGAATCTTTACGGTACCGAATAGTACCGATTGCTATTAAATTCAGAATATGTATAGTTACGCCATCTACTGAGATAATTCCTGGTCCAAATGATAAATGATGACCTTAAGTCAGATATGAGCCAGCATTGCCAACTTAAAGTAACTTTCTTTATTTCAAAGTGGCAAAATAAAATTTTCGAGTGTGAAGTGACTTTTTCGACATATAAAAGTTAGGATGTATTGCAATAAATAGGAAAACCTTATTCAAAAAATGTGTAGCTGCCGTTATTTCCTAATAATTTATTAAAAGTATTGGCAAGTACAAGATATAGTATAATATTATGTGAAAATATTTATATAATATAGTACAATAGTACAAAGAGTTAAGCTAGTTATATAATGTATAGAATATACTATTATGTCACAAATGCATTAAATAAAGTTTTCAATTTTTGATTGCTTCAGCTATAATGGTTCTGATGTACGCAAGCAAGCTTCGTATCACCTAAATAGTCAAGATAAAATCGTGAATGGAACATCCTTAACTTTACAAAATATGTAATGATACACACTATATTATTATACTTTTAATATTTTTAAATAAGTGCATTGAAAACAAACACTTTAGGATTAGTCTTTATATTTAATCAAGTATTCTATGTAAATATAATGATCAGAATTTTATATGCTAGGTTTTTGAATGATAAGATGATAAATATTCAGAGGACAAAAAGTTTTCCCATTACTTTTTGTCCTCTTAATTAGATACTACTACGAGAAGATCTACTTAAAATCACAGCTTGGTAGGATCACAAAAAATTCCCAGTATTTTTTGAACCACCAAACTTAATACAATAAATTAAGTTATTGATAGTTTACATTTTAAATTTAAGGCTAAATATAATAGTAATTTAAACTAATCTACTTAGGTAATAAATATTTTTCAATCGTGTCTTAAAATATTTAGGAAAGTGTTTAAATAGTATAATACGTATCGTTCTTTTAAAATAAAGTGCAAATATCAAACAAACCCAACTTATACTTAATATATTATTCAAAGTTTTATAATATTGTTAATGTGCTAAATTCACTCGTATGACTGAAGCTTATCGTAAAGCTCATTAGATCTACGCAAGTTTGAACTTGTGATGATTGGACAATATAATAAAGTCATGGTCCCAGACATCACATATTTTTTAAGAATAAGAAATTATCAGCATAGAGAAATTTCGTTTAGGCATGCATCGATGGTTGACTTTCTTGTTGCCCAAAAATTGACGGCGTTGGCCAGCCCGAGGTAATGCAATCGATTGCCGAACTTATTTTTGGACAGCAAAAAATTGTAAAATTACGGCTACATCATTAAGACTAATAATTCAACTAAGCTTGTGTTTTTTAATTTTACGAGAATTTATGGATCTCGAACTTCTACTGTAACGCTTTCTAACATTGGGGTAGTCGCAGTGCTACCGGAAACTCCATGTCTTGTGGTTGGTGGACTTCTGGTTGAGCGTACCGAAGCGTTGCTACTACCTCTTGAGCCTAAAAATAAACGCCCTATGGATAGGGTAATTGTGATTTGATTGTACTGTGCATAAACAAACATTTTTAATTGCTAAAAATTATGTAGCCAAATAAATCGACACGTTTACAAACGAGGAGCGTTCTTGTATTGATTTTCGAATAGGAAACGTTTTAAATAATTTACAACTTCAAACTTTGATAGGATTTAAAGCAAGCTTATAAAGTTTAAGTGGTGATTTGTTTTAGTTTAAACTTTTGGGGTTATTAAAATTTTGATTACTCTCAAGCGTTAAAACATCGGGCATTAATTCCACAACTTTTAATATATCCACCGGAAAGCCTGTCGTAGTGATTATAAAACGATTATTCCATTTAATGTTTTTCGGCTTCGATACATCCATAATTGAGTTCTTAAATGACAGCAAAATTTACTCATTTTCTTACGAGTTGCTTATTATTGCATCAAGTGGAGTGAACACTTGTTGCCACTGCACCATTTGCTTCAATATCAATGTAAGAAAACTTGCGTGCTTAACTTGATCTCAATTTATTAACTTTAAAGACAATAAGGGCGTGTTATAGCGAAGTGAAAATTTGTATATCTTGCCACAAAGTCATAATTTGCATGCCAAGTAACATTAATCTGTTGGAATTAAAGGCAGCAACGTTGCTACGCCCTCCATATAATAGAGGGTAGTCGTAGCTGTAACGGAACCTTTCGATACCTACAGATTTCTACTTTGTTCAAAATTTAGCTACAAAATTTTTAACAATTATCAAAAGTGCATAAAGGTAAAAAGGCAGTAATCACATTAATATTTAAATGCCTATGTTCTTTATTTTGTCATTGCTTCTTTTGAGTAAATAATATTGATACTAATTTTTAGGAAATTGATATGCAATCAAATGACCACTTTTGTAAATGACATCGACACTAATACTTAAATCAATAAAATAAAAGTAAACTATCCGTTTATGATTTACCCCATCAAGAGTTTACCTTGAAATGTAAATTTCATCGATTGGTTTTACAACAAATTTAAATTCGGAAGCCAATTTGTACATACAAATAAAGAACATACCTAATTTAAAATTTTAAGCAAAACATTTCTCAAAACGATAACGCCAAAATGTATATTATATGTTTTTTTTAACCCCCAGGTATTTTTTTTTAAAATAATAGGTAAATATTAAATTGTTTATCGATTTAGATTAACAATGAAAAATATACTTTTCGAGTAGATACACAGTAGATTAAAATAAGTTATATGCGTAATAACAATACCAGTTAATACTGAAGGTTGATTTTCTTTTTCGATTTGATATTATCTATTGATCTCTTTTTTTTATATTTTACTGGATATAATGTTTTTCCGTCCTGGTTTTGTAACTCTAAATTAGAAAGTCACCACTCGGCTGTCTAATCTTGAGCTACTCTACCCCTTCAGCGACAGTTGAGTTTTTATGACATGTTGATTGTTATGTGTCTTTTGGAAAATAAAATTTAAAGCAAGCGTATTACTGGGGCAAACCCAAACTTGGTAATGCAGTATCGTATTTTTTGCCAAGAACAAAAGACGACAGACATGCAATGCTTGTCAGTGGATAGTTTGTGAGTTACCCATGTTATATAAATAATACAAAATGGTAAAATGGATTAAAAAACTAGTGGTACTTAAAAAAATATGGTTTATTGAAACAAAATCGATAATAAAATAAAATAAGCTTAACCTTACCTAACGTTTTGAAATATCATTGCTTTTATTTTTTATTGGTTCAACTGTTGATTCTTTAAATTTTGTTGAGTGTCTTTTAAATTTATAAAAGCATTTGATAATAAGTTAAGTCATGAATATTAAGTCTAAAAGTTATACCTTGAGAGTTTGGAGAGTTTGCTCTTAAAGATACCATGCTTGGTTGCCTGCTAGGACCTCTGTTTAAACTTCCTTTTGAACCCCTTCTTTCTTGATGTAAGATTTTGCTATCCCTTAAAAGTGACACATTCATCAATCTCGGGTTTGGAGTGTTAAATATTGATCGGTTATCTCTAAATCGTGCGCTGAAAATAGAATTTAAAAAATTTAGGCAGCAGTAAAACCAGAAAATTTACAAGCAATTGGATGGGGAGGTTGATAATTGCATTTGTGTTTAATCTACCTGAATATAATTGTTGAGTCATTATACCAAATTAGGGTTAGTTTTGAAAGTAAAACTTAATTTGCATAATAAAATTATGCGCAGAGAGATAGTACACAAATTATTATCGAAAGCTATCGGCGAATTTTGGATTTAATCCTACGGCAAACGCGAGACGCATTTGTACTCGTCTACATTTTTTCTATATCCTTTGTTCAAGTTTATTTACTTCGGAGTAATTAAAATCTTTATGTAAAAATATACAAGCAGAAAACTCATTTGTGCATAATATTATCGATTTTTGCTACGATAAAATTTTACAACGGTTCACAAAAACCCTTAAGTAAAATGATATGCGGAGGTTTATTGTAAATGGTAACATTTTATGTCGATATTTCAAACTTCAGCAGCAATAATATTTAAGAGTCACGCAAACTTCTGACACATTCAGTTGCGACCACTTTAGAACTACAATTTTAGCAGATAAAATTTATAATCGAGGTAAATTTAATTTCGTTAAAATTTACACTTTTAATTTTATTTAAAATTTAAACAAAAGCAATAAAGGGGTTGTCCCTCTGCACAGCGAATTCTGTAACTAACTAAAAAACAATAGAGTAAATAAATTTTTTTACATAACCAAATGTCAGCATTATTATGAGGTTGGCAACATAATAATACTATGTTGTAAAAGTTTTCCTTTTATTATGACCCCAAACTGCGCGAAAGCCTGAGTTAAATCATCGAATCCATCAACTCCATATAACATTAGAATTATACAATTAATTAATATGACTTTTAAAATTTATTTAAATAAATATTTTCAGTTTTACCACAACTCCGAAAGCGTATTATAAAATAAAACAAAATCTATAACTTTCTGGGGAAGAGGCAAATTATTCACAGCATTAAAATAATTTACAGGGTGGGCACCATAACTTTTCACCAGTTCTCTTACACCGTTCCTACTTATTTCCTCGAGAGATTTAACATTTTTCGGCGTTGGTGGGGTAAAATATTTGGTTATGAGCCTAAAATATTTTTCACAAATAATCCGTTGTGAAAACAATCTGTCGTAATCCAACTTATCGTCTACCCCGCAAATTACGCTAGCCAAATATTCTACGTTATTATTCTTATTATAATTATGCAAATAATTACATTCCAATGCACGAGATAGCAGTTTTACTTCATCGCTGATACCATACAATAGCAAAGTTTGAGCAATATCGCTCAAGGATGACCGAACACCCAAAGATATCCACAGCTTCAGTATTTCCATTCTTCGATTTCTTCCAATTTGCCTATCGTAAAATTCTGATATTAATCCCGCAAAAATATTCTTCTGCTCATAATTCACATACTCATTTATGATTTCTTGAGCAATGCTTGACGTAAACATAAGCTTTAAGCAGGTGTACCAATCGTTGGAATCGTACAATCTATTTCTCAAATAGATATGAACCAGTGGTTTTCCACAAATTTCTAAAATCGAATTAAAAGTTAGATTGTTTTGCTTCCATAAGAAGCTTAACAATTTCATGTTGTTTTCCAACAATGTTTCCCTTCGTAAACATAATAATCGATATGTTATTTCACATACTAACTGACAGGGTAAACTGGGAACCATGTCGCAAAGTAACAATGCTGCATCAAAATTGCCAAATATCACAGCTGTTTCTATTGGAGTAGCAAAATATTCGTATTCACAAATATATAATGATTCAGCATTATATAATATTATTGCTTTGATTGCGTCTAACATATTACGCTTGCAAGCTATATGCAAATCGTTTTCTTCTCCAAACGATTTAATTAGGTTTGCCTTGTTCTCGGCAGAATGTACTATGTTATTATTGCCACTGCTTGAATGTAATTGATGCATATCAAATTTTGTGCAAATAACTTTCGAAAAAGAGTACCTACTGTAGATTTGTATATTATTTTTTCTTGGATTACTCATTCACTTTTTTTCTTATATACAAAATAATTAAGGGATATTATTGGGGATCATCGAATTATCGGATTAATCTGTGGGATTAAAATAATGTAAAATGAAGTTCGTTAATCCAAACTTGCGCGTCAGTAATATGTACAAAAGAAACTATCTGCACTATTTTATATTATTATTTATTATTCAATGAAATTATTTAGCAAATCAACATTGAAATCAACAAAAAGAAGATATAACAGCATATATTATCATTATGGTACGACTGCATTCGTGTGTTGCAAACCATGCTCCACCACCAAGCCTGACATGCAATTTTTATTCTCCTCTAAATGAATAAATGTTTTCTAGGAAATATTTTTAATTTGAAGTAAATATTTTGTGACAACCCCAATTGATAAGGGCGAATCATAACAATGTATGTACTTCTGTCAAGCTCTTGAACAATAACAGTCAGCAGAATGGTGCATTGCCGTTTCCGTGCTCTTCTCCTTGACGAAATCAATACAAAAAGGAAAAATTGTAAAGAAGCGAATAAAAGCAGAAAGTCTTTGCGGATTAGTGTGTTACTCCAAGTAATGAATAAAAACCAATACCATTAATAATAAAAAATACATTACGAAGTTATTCAATGTCAATTTGCCTAAAGTGTATTCCTACTACTGCAGTACATATTATAGGGTTGGGTACAACTCGCCGCGCACGACTCGCCGCGCACAATTCGCCGGTAACGATTCGCCGCGGCACGATTCGCCGGCAAGCACGATTCGCCGTGGCACGATTCGCCGTGGCACGATTCGCCATGGCACGATTCGCCGAGAGCTTCTAGCGCCATATACCTATCCTTTTAACCTAACCAATTAAACGATGCTTTTGATACATTATTTGACCATCTACCTGAATCAAATTTGCCCTTAGCCAATGGTTCGAAAGGTACTACATGGGCGAAAGAAATCGTAGAGGCAATGGTAGGCGCAGACCAATGTTTCCTACGGAGACATGGAACTTATACGAAAGAACTATTAATAAAATCCAGGTACAAAACTTTTAGTTTTTAAGTAAATCCAGTGCTGATTTAAATTTATTTACAGAGAACTAATAATATTGCAGAGGCTGCTCATAGGAGGCTACAATCGCAGTTGAGCATCGAAAGACCGACTATTTGGCGTTTCATAAACGAATTAAAAAAAGTTCAAAAAAACAGAGACGTCGTTTATGAAAGCCTAGTTGCCGGGAACCATACTGCACAAAAAACATAAAAAGTTTATCCTTGCAGATCAAAGAATCTTGACATTAGTCAATGATTTTGAGAATCGGGATATATTAGAATACATTCGTGGTTTAACCCACAATTTCGAAATGTTGGAGGTTTAATATAAATAAATTGAAAATTTTAAAATAAACAAAAATATGAACAACTACTGTTGTTTTTTCTAACTTTTGAGAAATTTATTTATTTAATTTGTTTAATTTATTCAATTCATTTTTTTGGGTTAAAAATTTATCAAAGATTATTGATAGATGGGGTTACTGAACGGTAAAAAACTCCCGGCGAATCGTACCACGGCGAATCGTGCCACGGCGAATCGTGCTTGCCGGCGAATCGTGCCGCGGCGAATCGTGACGCGGCGAATAGTTCCCGGCGAGTCGTGTCGCGGCGAATCGTGCGCGGCGAATCGTACCGTTCCCCATATTATATACTAAATGAAATTGATTGTCATTTCGTAAGATTAATATCCAGTGGTATATTGAGCAAAGTAATTCATATTTTATATAATTCATTTCTTAAACGCTAACGGAATTCAAATAATGATGTCTATAATTTACAAATAATTATTTAAAGGCACAGATTTAATCGTGGCGGAAAACTACCTAATAATTGCAGGTAGGAGACTTATTGATTAAATTTTTGGTTTAATTCACTTAAAAGAAAACATGCAAATCCCAATTCCGCATGCGGATGTTCCATAATTTTACTATTTTTTAAAGGCGGTTAAACTTAAACCGAAACCGGTAACCCAATTTTTCCTGATATATTAGCTGTGGCGAGAGATTTTATTTTGGAATAAAAATTAAATATAGCAATGCAAGAATAAAAACGGAAAAACATTAAAAATATTATACAAGATGTTTTGCGTTAGGTCAATACTTTTTGGGAAAGTCGAAGAATGTGCAGAATAATAGAAGTTTTGAGATTGTGCTCGCGGGATAAAGACTGTTTGAAATAATAAAAGACAATTTAAATTTATTGTCAACGTTTCAGAAATCAAACTCGGTGATATTATTGGGATCCTGCCAAATCCTTTTACGGAAATGACCCCGATAGCATAGTTCTGAAATCTAGAAAGGTTAATATTTTTAATTAAAAAGACACTATTTTTTTTATTTATGAGTGTTTTTATCATCACAGATTCCTACTTCACAAATTGAAGTCTCTCTTGTTTTGTTTGCTCTTCGTAATCCCACCATTCAATTTTCGTTTCTTAACCTGATTGTTAATAATATGTAGTGGTGGACTTTCTCTATTGAAGTGCTTTTTTTATTTCTATTGTTTCTTCTTTGCATGATATGATTTTAGTGTTGTACAAGCTAGATTAATTTTGGATCATATCCTTCAGTGTTTCCACGCCAATAAGATATCTGTCTGATTTTCTTCCATTCCACCTATCCGTTTTCAAGAAATTGAGGGTGAAAATCGTGAAGACTAATTTTTATCCTATTGTATTTATATTTTATAAAACTTGTTAAAAAAAATAAATTGTTTCGCAATATCATTCAAAAAATTTGAAATACCATACAATTGATTTTATGATAAATATCAAATAACAAAATAACGTACCTGATCATGCATTATAATTTTAATTTACAAAGTCAAATAAATTGATGGCGATTTTTAAAAACCAGGAGCGCAAAAATAATTTTATTCCTGAAACATCATAAACGAATGCAAATATTGAAAAATAAATGAGCCTGCTAATCTGATATACATACATACATCGATAAATGTATCAACTGTTGATTGGGTAATGAAAACACGAGCTGTATAAATTGCTTTTTTTTTTTTAAACTGGTAGTATAACGAAAATATTGTATACCGCATAATATCATCCACAAAAAGCTTTTATTAAAAAAAGATCAAAACTTGCCCGAGGTATCTGTTTCAATTTCTTTCTTACATAGGGACGAAAAGTGATTTTATCTCTCTCTATCTTTTATATTCATTTTTAGGTCTTACCAACATTCTTTTTTTTTTATTGTTCTTGCAGCGATTCTAATGTAAGGTCGCTTAATTGAAATACTTACTTGCTAAATAATCGTAAAACAACGCAAATAATGACAAACATAACGATCATAACTACTAAAATGCCTATCATCGTTGGTGCCACGTAGTCTTCCGTATTTGATTTATGTTCAATCACTGCAATAATAAAGAAATCTCATTAAAAATCGATTATTTCTGCAATGGAGATAATTACCTATACATTCACTTGAGCCATCCGCGTGTAAAACTGGTTGCCTGTCGTATAAACAAGAACAAATTCCATCAGCGCATCCAGTAATGTGATTGTAGAATTCGCATTGTTCACTGAATGTACATGATTCGTTTATACGAGCAGCTGAAAATTTTTAAAATGATTTTCATTAGATTTAAGTACTTAAAAACATTAATAAAAACGTTAACTCTAAGATAACCAGACGAAACTATTTTATTTTATATTTAATCAATCATAATGTTGATGTTGTTCCAAAATATTGTCATGCTCGCGTATAGCAAATTTCTCTAAAGCTACAAATTCATTAATTTCCTATCAGATAGCCAACTGCGATAAGCATAACAGATTACTCATGGTAGCTTTGCGGTAAACTAAATATAAGGAGAAATGTTCTGATATTGGGTTTGAAACTGATAATAACAAAAAGTTAATTTTGAACTGTGGCCAACGTGTATTAATTGATTATTAAACCTGAGTCTGCGATTGGAACTTCAATTTCATCTATGTAAACAAAAAAACGTTCAAGGTCATATCCGTACGCCGCTACGTTTACGCGCGTCGTATTATAATGAATCACAATTAGGGAAATTTAAAAATTACAAATTATGTGAGAAAATATGTATGCACCTATTATTCCAATTAATCATTTCATACGTCGACCTTTTCCGAAATTTATTAAAAAAATTATAATAACAAATGTGAAAAAACTCCATTAATTCAGTAACTTGAGGTTAGAATAATTTATTCGGCTGAAAAGCAAACTTTTGGTCGGTCATAATAATTTCTTGCAAGAATTCCTTAAGAAGACAGATGTTCGCTTGTAATCACATAATTAAAAAAATTACAATTACTATTATGCGGAAATTACGGAAATTAAGTTTAGATCTTATAAAGTTTATGTGATCTTCAGTAATTATTCTGCGCATTCATTATTCCCGCAAATAGAATAAATTTAAATCGTTAGTTCTTTTGATCGATTTATTTTAATTGCTAAAATAGAAATATATAAACACACAATGTCCGGAGGCTTTTTAGAAAAGGAGCGAAATTTTCTGAGCGGAAGTTCTTCGACTATTTTTAGGCCCTATTGATTTTCAGAAACGTGTATTTAATTGTAATCAAAACCGATGGCTTGTTAGCTTCTTGGTGCGCTAATTTACACACTGGAAAAATGTCTTTTCGCGTTTTATATAGTTTTTCGACGTGCGTAAACGTAACGATTAAATTTAAAACTTTCTAGCAGGTTTAGGAATTTTTGTTTCCTTACGGTGGTGGTTGGATGTAAAGGCAAGAATTATTCAGGTTTTAAAATAAAATATTACGGTAAAGGTAGTAGAATTTCAGCCTTTGATTACCTCAAAGTGATTGCGACTATACATGAAAACTACAGTTCATTGGTAAACGTAAATGATTGGCCTTCGACTTTACTTTAAGGCCTTAAATTGCTTGGCCTTACTGATGAACATTTTAAGTAGAAGCTTTGGATTTTCGGCTTCCGGTTTCATTCAAGATCAATTTGGCCGTATTAAAATCCATAGTAGTTGGTTTTTCGCTTTCACATATGTTTTCTACAGTTTTTTTTCTGTCTACTTTGGAATCCAATGAGTATTATATCGGATTATATTTACACGATGAAATTCGCAATATTAGATAAAGCTAGTTTGCATTTTTGGGAAACAATACAGTGCTACTGACTAAAGCAATTGAGTTTTGCACTAAATGTTGAACAATTACGTCAAATTTCTGTTGCGGTAGATGGATGTATTTAACTTCATTTGTTTCGTTAATTATGTTTTTTAATTTTGATAATGTCAGAAATGGGTAATTACTCATATTCGTAGTTATAATTTGTTTTAACAATTTTTTTTACAGCGACCAGGTTAGGGTTTAATTATCCTTTTTGTTGATTCTAATTTGTAAATTTTATTGTAAAATAAAAATGTTTGTCATTGTTCAAATCCTTTATCATATTTTACGACAACGTAAAATTTTTATAAAATAATTTCGACCCCAATGACCTCCTGATTAGTGAATACGGTGGAACTCAATTGATGTGCAACTTGATTTATGTGCAGCTCGATTCGCGTGGAATAAGTATGATGTGCAACTCGAATGGTATGGAACACGATTGATTATCATATTTGATTAAATTGATAAAAATTAGTAAACTCATCAAGGGGTCGTTTTTGCACGTAATGTAATTTAAACATTTATCCGTAATATCGGTCGCACTCACCTCCCAATGTGTGCATACAGTGAAACTTAATTAGTGTGCACCTCCACGGGTATTTCAGTTTGTAAGAAGTGGACCAATCACAGCTTCTTGTTTTTCGGTTGGCAAAAGGGCTACCGAGTTTGATCAGGATATGAACTAAACCTAAGTTTATTTAACATTGGAATTGACGATATAAATTTTAATCTAACAAGTGGTTTTCTTTGTTCGTTTTTTTTGCCTAGCAAATTTAATATTGATGTTGTGAAGCACAAAGCTGCTTATGGCGGTTATAATTGTGTATTTCTTGTTTTAAGAATCCTTCCAATTTTTATGTGCTAGTGCTTAAGTCTTCAACTTAATACTACCATTCATTTAATGCTTATTGGTCCGTTTCTTCTCTACCGAATTATTTAAACATTGTCAACCTCAACTCCCTTTTTATCCTTTATTAGCTTTATTTGTATTAACAGGTGTATTAACTTTACGCATACGTTTACGCAGTATATTAAAACTGAAATAGAGATTTTAATCAGTAATTATAAATGGATATTGTATACCATGCAAACTGCAGTATCTGAGTATATTACGGTTGCAGTTATAAGTAAATTGTTTTGAGATTGATACTTCTTGATAAAATCAATGTGAAACGAGGTTCAAATAGACAGCAGAACATATAAGAAAATTCCAGGTTGAAATATCTGAGAGATTGATTTGGGCTAAGCCTCAACACAATTCTTTTCGTCTATCGTAGACCTTCGCAGTGACGAGCTTTATAGAAAATTTTTAAATTAAAATGAAAAAAATAGTCTTTACTTTGATGGATTTTGAAGAAACACGTAGGAGTTTTAAAGAAATGGACATTAATGCCATTTTGAATTAAGAATTGCGTGGCTGCACAGCGCATGTAGCAAAGGTTTCCCATATTTGCTGAAAATTACAAATATCGAGTTTGGAGTTCTGCCAGCTTGTCGAAATCTTGGGTATTTACTTTTCACGGTACCTGAACCCTTATCCATGTATCAGCATCTAGGAGGAAATTAAAATGTTTTTTTTAAGTTGGTGTAATATTATAAATAATATTTTTCGCAAAATAGAACTAAAACATGCAATATTGTATTGTTTAAAATTTTAATTGTTTTAAAATAATATGTACTATTGATTTCCCACATACACAAGTCAGTGAACTGGGTAAATGCATGTCATTTTATTTTCCCATCGATTTTCTTCAGTAGTATTATTACGCCCAGACAAAAGGAAACCTGTATTAAGCATGAAGTACATAATATTATTATTGTAATTAATAAGCACTATTTCAGTGATATAGTAAATGAAAATTTAAAAAATACTGCGGTGCTATAAAAATGTTGTCGTTTGTACTCTGATGCGACACTACTTTTTCTCTTATCATTTTCCTGTAACCATTCAATCTCGAACATTTTGCGCTTTCTTGGGTTTATGCCATTTATTCTTGTTCTACATACAATTTTTCCCAAATGGGGCTTAAAATACTCTCGAATGTTATTACTTTATTTTTAGTGTTGTCAACTTATTTTAAACTTGTTTAAGAATTTTAATTGTGTTTTCTAGTTTCAACAATAAATTAATTTCCGTGCTTTGTTGTAAAGCTCTTCAGTACCCTAGGGTCTAGATCGATCCAAGAGATAGGTTAATTAAATAGATTCAATAGCTACAAGTTAAATAAATTTATTTGATGACAGAGTTTATTATAAAGTATAATATTTATAAGTTGTTTTAATGATCATAAAAATGTCTTCAAGAACAAATAAAAATATTATTGTTAATTTAATATGTTTGTGCTTTCAGTTCATAAAAGCTCGAAATATTTCAAGCTTAATAATATAATTTTAACATTTGTAAATTGGCTATATGTACGATGTACGTAACTTTTAAATGGAAAAAGTATGATAATGTCACTGGCAAAAATATATTTCGCAAAAATTTATGCAAACAGGTTCTGCTTATAAATCACGCAAAAAGTAGATTATCAATTAAATCGGGACAGTTTGCACACCTATACATACATTTTTCAGTAAAAAGATTCTACCAATTACAAATTTAATACAAAAAGGTATCACGACACCATAACTGCTGTAATTCATAATTTATAGTTTCCGTGCGGCTGAAACGGTTTAACCAGTCAGGTATTTAACTCGTCGCTGTTTTCATTGTAATTATTTCGAAATATTTCATTTTTTTATATCGGAAAAATCAGACCACAAAACTGGACGGAAAAGCACGTAGAATGTGGCGATACCACAATATTATCATTCTGGGTAGCATAAACCTTTGCCAAATAGAAAATTATGTTAAAATACATCTTCAGGCTCTTAGTGTTCATTTCGAAGATAAATTAAACCCATAAATTACACCACAGCAATATATTGCTCACAGAAGTACAATAACAAATACGGACAGTAAGAAAAATTATTTAATCTTCATCTTAGCAATAAATTCATATGAAAATGTATCGCTTTTTTAATCAATTCAAATTCAGTATTTTGAGAAATTAAAAAAGTTAAAAAAAACATCAAAAGTTTAATAAAAATATTTCATAATCTTGAAAATAAAAAAACACTCATAACGCATAGATGGTTATTGCCTAAAAACATAACAATGTAAATACAGTGATAACATAAAATCAAAAAAGCTAAGTACTCCTACATTTTCTGGTTATAGGTATACCATTAACCTTTCAATTTTTCCATTTGAGCTTTGTCAAATCAGTGAAATAATATTACGATATTTATATTCAATAAAAAATTCTATTTACCAAAATGTATATTTTATTATGCTAAATGCGAGAAACGAGAAAATGTATAACTTTAGATGTAAACATTCATTTTTATGTGAAAAGCTCGCTGAAAATAAGTAAATTATTAATTTTTTTTAGCAAACTACCAAAAAAAGTGTATTGTGTGGTTAGCATGAACATATTATGTTAGTTTATTTGTGTCTTTCTAGAACCACAGATGGATAGTTCGTTTATTCGCGAATAACGTAGGATTTTATTATATTAACTAGATTGCCCAGGTTGTGCGGGCTGAAGCCCGCACTGATCCATACAAAATTCTTTACTTAGGAGATTCGAATTGACGATTGATGATGATATAAAAAATATAATTTTTAAGTTGGTAAAAGAATGAGCCAATCAGAGGTGCCTTACGGAACAGATGGAAATGGGCTATTATATTATTAATAAAAAATCAAGATGGCTCAGTTTGTGCAGCCTGAAGGCCGCACTGAATAACCACTCTCCCGTCATCTGTAATTTTTCAGATTGGTAACGCAAACGAACCAATCAGAGGTGAGTTACGGTTGGATAGGTAGATAGAAATGTTTGAATATTTTGAGCTTATTACAAAGCTATCATCGTAGAACCTGTTTCTGAAAACTACATTAACCCTAATTTGACACACTTCTGCGGAGTGACGTACTTGACACACTGGGGTAGATTCGACGCCAACGACAGCAATTTATACAACAAAAAATAATCTATTGAATATTTCAACTAGCCAATTTTTTTATAACTTTTCAAGTGCTGACTTGTTAAAGTTATATAGGTTATATGGCCAAAATATAAAATTAAGAACTATTAAGACATTAAAATATCGAAAAAAAATTAAAAATTGATAACTTTTACAAAAAAAATCAAAACTTTTTTTATTTTTTTCATATAAAGAATAAAAATTTAACTGAGTTTGCTCACAATATACTACAAGAAAAAAAACTACATTACGGATCTTTCCTAAAAACGTATTTATTTTTAGAAACGAACGGAGGAGTTTGAAAGTTTGAAAAAATGGAAGCTTTTCTGGGTGGAAACGGTTTGAAGAAAAAGCTTTCTCCCTTTTGTTGGACCCTGTATCCTGGAATCTTGATGATTAGGATTCCTTTTGATACAGAGTCTGCTAGATGGGGTCTGTCCTGTCTTACCCGAGTGCGTGATAAGATTTAGATCACTGTCGCATTGCTGAACTAATGTTTCCATATCGTCGTTGTCTTTAAGCAGTCCAGTAGCCAGGATTTCATTTGAGGGGGGGGCACTTGTAAATAATAAAATTTTGGGTGGTTCCCCTTCCGGGAATTTTTACTATTATAAACAAAGGCGCGGAGTCGGGCGAAGGCGGAAAAATTTGAATTTTCAAGGTCAACGGGGTTTAAACGTTAGAAATTTTTGAAGGTATTACTGTAATATAAAAGTAGCTATAAAATTGCAATGAAATTTTTACCAAATAAATGCTTTCAATGGCTACGACGAAGGAATTAAGTAAGCCTTAACTCATAATTTTAATAATAATTTTACGTAGATTGGACTAGATTGGGCAAAGAGCTGTTATGTTTACAGCTCATGGTTTTGTATTTTTGTATTCCTGAACAATGCGGGGGGGGGGGACGAGCACTCAGGTCCCCCCCGCCTTAGCTACGGGCCTGTCTTCAACCAATACCTCGCAGATACGTCGATGCCGCAAATTATACGACATCTAATTATTTAAATTAAATATTATTTATTGTAAAAAAAATTAGACATGATATTATGACAATATATACTCACTTTATATTAGTCACTCCGATGTCAAAATATATTTTTAAAAAACATAAAAAATGTCATGGTAGACAACCATCCACTTAAATATACCATGAAATCAAAGAGTAAAGTGGTAAGTAATATTATAAATTAGTATAAAAACTAAACATTCAATAAAAAATACATTGAATTGCGAATACTTCTTACTCACAAAAACTTTCAAACAAAATTAATTTCTAGAACAAGGAAAATATTATCTTCTTTTATTAATTGTTAACTTTAGAATGCCAAATTAACTTTTGCGTTTTTTGGAAGTACAAAAAATTTTCTTTCCCAGAAAGCGGTATCGTCATATAGCGGCGGTAATTCATCAGTGAATGACAATTCAAGTTGGTAAACTGTTTCTCTGTTTTAGTTTTTATATTTTTTATTGTAATTTAAATGGATCATTATTAATAATATTTACATTTTGTATAACATGCACAGTTTTCGGTAAATGCTCAAATATACCAGCATATTATATAATTATATGTCCCATAACATATGTATAATGTACATACATATAACTGCATGCAATCAACTTTATTACCTAAGTAAATGTAGCTACAGTAAGTAATTGAGCATAAAATAATATATTACGTGCCACAAATTTAAAATTATGTGTCGGTTTAATTTTTCTAACGTTTAACATTACACCGCGTTATGTGATAATAATAATTTTAAACATTTCCATTTGTTCATACCTTTCAAGAAAATTCTACCAACATCGATCATAAAATAATTTAGATTTTCTTACCTTTCCCACACATATCTATGTGGTTTGATATAGGCAAATCAGAAGTACATCTGCATCTTCCGACAGTTTCGTGGCAAACGGAACCCCAAAATCCGCAATCTTTGGTGATGTTACATCGATCATCGTACATTTTCCAACCACGCCCAGCCAAATCTAAAATATAAAAAATATCACTTAAAGACAATTTTCTAACAGTGGAACCTAAAACTTTTTCTATTTTTTGGGTAAAATGGTAAAAGCAACACAAAAGAACAATGTGTTAAAAGATAAAAGCAATTTGTACTTTTTATTCACACTTTTTTTACAAAGGATCGTTCAAATTCAAAGGATTCTTTGTAGTTAAGTTGAAAGTCAAATTATTTTAGTTTCTAGACGACACGATCCCCATTGCTAAATTAAACGTAGGCCAGAGCTTTTTATAGAGCTTTGCTTATGTAACTTAACACTTTGTTAAGAACATATCGATTGGTGTTATAAGAGGTAAATAAAACCGAAGCAATATATAGAACAAATTATCTAAAAGCTAACTTGTAAGATTAATTTTCTTTGCGTATGCTTTTAAAGATCTGTGTTTGCTCAAGAAATTTCTTTAATAATTGATGGTGATCGAGTGTTCCAATACTGAATTTTTAAAGTTTCACGAGCTTTGCAAAAGTTCCATTTTAAAACGTGATCTTAAAATATAGAATTCTTAACCAAAATAATTAAAAGGATGTAGTAGTGTTTTCAACCATAGAGGAGCTTTATGGTTCGTGTGCCTTAATGTTTGAAGTAAATTTTCATAATTAAGATGCATAAAAATACGAAAGGTTGTTTCCATATGCAGGGATGAAAGCGGCAAGTACTTGAAAATTCAGTTCAGCTATAACACTCGACAAAGTCAAGTTGATGACTACCTACATAAATATTTAAGCGGATATATTATAAGTTGACGAAATTTTAAACAATTTTTTTCGATGATGGTAAACGTAAAATAATAATGAGTTATTAAATTTTAATTTAATCGAAATCAGGACCTGCTGATAACTAGGTAAATATAATTTTACAAAGATGACTTAACGGAAATATTGAAATAATTTAATTAAAAAGCGTAGCGCAGCAAAGGTTTTCTGTCAAGTTGAATAAAAATACAAATGGGTTGGTGGATTAATCGATAGAATTTCTTATTCAATTCTATTATTTAAATTTTGCACGATTATCCTTAGGTAAATAATATAGCATACGCATTGCGGTGCGTAATAGGAATTTTAAAATATCAGTAGATTAATGTAATTCTGCAAGAAACGCGAAAATATTATACATAAACAATTTTGTAAGAATTAAATTTTCTATATTACTCCCAATGGTATTTTTGTTTATTTTCGGCGTGGAAAACATTCAAAGTCGCGGATATTGAATTCAAATGTATTTCTTAAGAACTTCTAGGAGATATCAAGAATATGTTGAAAATTGATGAAAATTTTTTGAATGTTTTCACTGCCTTTGTGACGGACTAAAAAATTTAAAAATCAATTCACAGAACCGTAATATAGCTACCGAGATTTTAATTTAAAATATTTCATCGAATAAAATAGCTTTAAAGGTATTACAAAAAAGTTTGAGCTTTTACAAATTTTTCGTGGGCGCTTACAGTTATTAAAAGGAAAAAAAATCACAAAATGTAATGACTATTTTTTTCTTTAAAATTGAGCTTTAAATATATTTACTAGGCAATAGAAATAGGGAACTGACTATTGTCTTAAAGTAAGTTTTTCATTTCCTGTCATGATTTCAAATACAATTTTGTAACTAATTGGTGAATTCAAATTTTTGTTTATGAGAATATTATTTATATTTGACAGGAAAATTATAATAAAACCTGAAGAATGCAACCAACATAAATAAAATATTTGCGACAGCTTACATTATACACATGGAAAAATATGTCTTCCATATGATATTAGATGTTTCTACAGGTACTCGCATGTAAAATTTTATATTCTATTCATATGAAGTAAAAGTGTTCGTAAAAAATTTAGTGAAGAAAAATTTATAAGATACTTTCAAGCTACTGGGTTTATTTAATATTAAAAGAATTTTAACAACTTTTACATTACTCGTATTATTCTGTATATAAAAATAAAAATATTTGCTATTCGACGTCTAAAGCCTGCTTAAGTTTTCAAAACAGAGTTGAACTTGTTGCCGTTTTATTGCCAACATTTTACTCAAACTATTATTTGTATTTTTCTCAAAAGTAAAAATTACATTAAAAAACTAAAATTTTGTTGTGAAAGCAAACAGGTGAACAAATTGCGAGCTCAAAATGTTGAAATTAGTTTTCCATCCACGATGAGAAAAACTTTGCTGACTGGCTTAAAGTAACTCAAAGTTTCAAGTGTAGGTAAGCTTTATTAAAAATAAAAAACTGAAATTTTCTGTACTCTTTGTTTAATTTAAACTTCCCATACATATAAATCGGCACACTAAAACTGCAACTTGAGGATAAATATTGCTTTGTATTGAAATGTTAGGGAGTCTCCAAATTTATTCCGGTTCAGAGTTACAAGCTTCAAGCTTCACGATATTAAACCAAGCCTCATGTCTGCCACACCTGCCCAACTATTTGTTTCTTTATGAGCTTAGGTGGAGCCTGAAAATACTTTGATCTCTTTCGATTTCAAATAAATGATTCCCAAAGCCCAAGCATGATGAATAAAACGTGCTTTTGGGTATTAATTGTTAAAATCTCAATTTTTGATAAAATTACTGATTATGAGAAACAGCACTGGAGCGAGGAAGTGTTGACAGAACTTCTGGGTGAGTGAAAATGCGACGACGGATGCGAATTTGAAGGAAACGTGTTTAGTTTATAAAATAATTTCTTTGTAATTTGTAATTTTATTTACATAAATGTGATGAATTTTGTCAGGTGCTAACTATTATTAATTGAACGGGCAGGAAGACCTTTCTATGAGGGACAACAAAATGAACTAGGATAATAGGGTTTGGTTATTTGGTAGAAAATCAGAAGACAATTCAATTTCACCTGATGTGACCTTCGGTATGAACTTGAAATTTTATATGCGGTTTCTGATTTATTTATCAAATGGCCAAGTATTTACTCAAGATTTGCATAGTATAAATCTATAACTTTTATGTTATACTGAATTTATTATGGTTATTTATTTTGTATATAAATTGTATGTTTTATTGTGTATGTTTTATAATTGAATGTAGAATTAAATGACATAATTTTTTACGTTTTTATTAAGCTGCAGGGATATAAATCTAATTAAAACCATAAACCACTATTTATATTCATAATTTATCGTGTACAATATTATTTTACGATCCATCTGCAGGATTTCGGGAAATGTAAAAATTAATACAAGATTTTGCAGAGCAACATCCTTCAAGTTTCAATTTAGTCCTCCGGCAAGTGTTGCTGCCTAGCGTGACATTAGAATAATAATCCGTGTCCGCGATTTGTTGCAGGTTAGCGTGACAATATCTTTTTTATTTAAATTTTAAAATTGTTTCTTGGAATCTTCAGAATGGAAACGGCGAAACGTTGTTTTCAGACCCAAAAACTGCCAATAATTTTAATTATGTAGCTATTAAAAGTTTTTACTGTAGTCGATAAAAGCGCCTAGGAATTTTTCAAACTCGATTTTCTTGTAATTGGCTGAATATCTCGCGTTATGGCTTTGATAAATTAATGTGTCTTAAGATACAATTTTGTCGTATTATAAGTATAATGGAAAGTAGAATCTCGTACACCTGACTCCTTGTTAGTGAAAATATGATATTCGAAATACGATAACCCAATTCTCAGATTTTATTTTGCTTTATTCGGATTAAAAGCTGGATTCTTGGTAGCATAACGTAAGGTAGCGTAGCGTAACGGAACCAATTATTTAATTTTAAAAACAAAAGGATATGGTTTTCATTGTTTACTTAATCTGTTGATTTATATATTTAAAATAATATGTAGTTTTAAAAAATTGCAGCAAGTTTTCATAAATAATACTCCTATAACATAATATTATAATTATTATTATAGTCAAGCATGCATGCTTCTTGAATACACAAGTTGAGCTTAAATATACAGTAAGCTATTACTTGTGTAAATAATATAATAAGTAAATGTTTATCAGAATAAGCTCTTTGTTTTGTTTTAAGTGAGTTTACAGGTAGTGTATCATGAATAGTTTAATTTTTTTATAAGTTATATGAACATTCGTTCGTTAAACTTAAACAAAACAATATTTGGAAAATTTCTAACTTTTGGTATATTAGCTTGGAAGCAGCATTTTACCATTAGTTGGGTATAGCCTATGTAGGTACAAAATGTATACTGCTAAACTTTAATTATCTTGTAACCAACCGCAGCTAACTTCACATAATTGGAGAACTCATTAATGAGCACGTAATAAACTGGTTTGCTAGTTTCATATTATTGAGCAAAGAATGGAAATATGTAAATGGAAAACTGTTTATTGGGAAATGCGGTTGCACTCGTATCTGCTGTTATTTATTAACGACATTAAATTTAATATCGATAATTGAAAAATTTCAATATCTACATATTCAATAATATGATATTCTCGCATTAAAATGTTTAATTTGAAAAAACTCTCAAGAGAAAAAGAACAATGTTTTGTCTTGCGTGCACTTAAATTATGTAGATAACATAACATAAACTGTCAAGACACGAAAAGACTTAATCAAATAGTGTTTACTTCTAGTTTAGAATTCAATAAGATTAATAAGACAATTCCAAGTAATTCGTAATTAAATTTCAAATTAAAAATTTCGATGCAAAATAATTTCAACTTTATTAATCAATCCCCAAGGATAACAGAACATTCATGTTTTAAGTCTCATCTTGTTGAAAATGTCATATTGTCCTCTGAGAACAGTAAAGAGAAACCACTATAATATGGAGAGAGGTTCATCTCGTTACTGCATCATAACATAATATTAAGATATTCTCTTAACCATCTAAATTCATGAATGCAAAAATTTACATTTAGTATTCTACGCAAAATTATTTACTATCTGCAAAAATAATCGTAAAAGTATTTTACAAGTTAGGTTATCGTTAAAAGTCAAGGGGCAAACACCCGACCCCTTGTAGTGTACACCTCTATCCCTTGAAACCTCAAGCATTCTCGTTCATCGTTCGTACACCTTCGTAAATATTAATGAATGTCAGGACCGTAAGCAAGTTTTTGTTCCCGAGGAGTGGATTTTCATTTTTATTTTATACTTTGCCCAAGTATGACGCAGACCTCTGAGTAGCTCAAAAAATTAAGAAAATCCCTGAAGCGGTACCAATTCGAAAATTACAAATCCACAAAAAATCGGATTTTTGTTTTGAAGTTAAATAATTGGGCTCCAACGAACGAAATCAAATTTGAAACAATTAGTCAACTGTGGGCGGCTGCGCCCACTAAAACATACTGCAGCATCTATTTACGTCGAACACACGAACCGTCAATAGAATGCCGTCAATATCTTAGACTTTGGTAGCTTATCCCAAATTTGGAGCTACGCCATTGAATCTAATAGCCTGCGCACATACGTACCTTCTCTATGTTTAGTGTTGTAACATCAAGAAATACCAAATAAAAAATTATAGATAACGAAACGGCGCGGAAGTAACAAAAATAATACCAATATATTATATTGTACACTACATAAAATTTATCGCTGCCATAAAATAAACTTCTCAACACCAAGACAGAAAATAGAACTGTGATTATTGCTATATAATAACTTCTTGATGTTTTGGTGTGGTGCATAAATATTTTATTAATTTCATAAAAAAATTCGATTGGAGTTCATGCAAAAGGTTACTTTAGGTAAACCAACTTCGAAGATGTACGTTACAAATTTATAGAAGCTGGCGAGCTAGAAAATGGGTCAATCTATAGATTTGTTCATATTCAACGCTAGCACATTTTCTCGACTAATACCTCAAAATCTCCACAATCCTGGGACCACAAATAAAGCAGCCTTTTTATGTAGGAGAAATTTAATTTTATAAAATTTATGATCTAACCATCGTTCGATTGCTAAATTAACTAAGAAGGAATAATAAGCAATATTAGCATACTCATGAATTCCAATTTAACTGCAGCAAGGTTTATAAATACGAAAGTCGTTAAAAAGGAATAAATTAATTAATAAGAACACAGTTAAAAAATAAGTTATAATAAAAAAATAAGAATAATATAATCTTTAAGTCTACAGCAAATAAAAAAAAAATTAAACTATGCATGCCAAGTTCTGCGCTGTTTGTAAGCAATATTATGGTGGTAGCATAGTCTGGCGTAAGGGACGATTTCGTGTTCCGAATGTAAATATCCTTTTAGTCTGGGAGCTGTCAAAACGTGATTAGTATTAAGATGAAAGTGATAACTAACAATAATTAAATTTTGAATTGGGACTTGAAGTTACAAGGAAAGTCTGTAGAATAAATTGTTAATAGACGACGTAAAAAAAGTGTAATTCTACAGAAATAATCAATTTGGTTTCCTAAAAAAAAGTATATAGTTAAAGGGCGGAAAACCTATATATAAGGTTTATTGATTGTCCTACTGGACGAGACTTCAAAATTACTCATTACTGAGCATATTTAAAGCTGTAAGCATAGTAACGAAGAATGTTTCGAGTACATGTAAGTATATTATTTTATCGGAAAAATTTTAATTTACGATTGCTTGACCATGTAACAAACACTTTCCAAGTTAGGTCAAAAAATATTACTATAATTATTATGAACCTATTTAAAATATATTTATAAATAACTTGTGTGAGTACATGTAATGATAAATAATTTATATTAATTATTTTCACGCTGAAACAATAAAGTTAATTAATTATTATTAGTTTGAATTAAACAGATTTTCCGGTTTCAGATGCCGCATGTTAAATAGGATTAAATCTGTCAGTAACTGAGTTCTAACATGGTGAAGTTGTTACTATTAAATTACAATTAATTTAATTAAATTTAATCAGATCTAGAGTGTTTTGTACACAATAATTAAGACTGCCCTGACCATTGTTCTGTGTTTTTACTTACTTACTTACGCCTTCGCTACAATTAATTTAGTTGGGCTTACTTTTTTTTATAGGTAGTTTGATGTGAATTAGTGATTTTAAATAATTAACGTCAGTACATCATTGATCTTATCTAGCTCAATTATTTTTATTACTAATTTGGAAATTACAGTACGCATTGTTTACTTTCCACTATTCTTTCGACGCATACATTCGTCCTACTTGAAATTCACAAACGACCACTTTACCCACGTTAAGGTCACCTTTTGTTGCTCACTTTCAGTTTGTAGAATTACAGGTCCTTATTTTTCTGAATAGGATAGACAACAATTGAGAATGTTAAACAAAAACAATCGAAATTTGAATTACTAAATAAACAAAAATTTTCTTTCTTAAAACTCCCAGAGCAGCTCACCTGCATACGTGCGTATTTTGTTTGCTAACAAAGCCGTGTAAGCGGGTATAAGTTTCATCAAACGATCTAAGAAATCTGTTTGTTCTGTAACGAAGTCTAAAAATTGCCTATAGAATTTTAAACGATTTTCTTTATCGAATTCAGTCACCTGTGCTATTTCAACTTCATTTAATGTCAATTTCCACGCCTCATCTACAACCTGCACTATCAAAATAAATTCAAAATAGCTTAATATGACACTGTAAAAATATGTTTTTGAAATTGCTCAAGGGATCGAAAGTAAATCATTGTCCTTACGTCGACGAAGAATGTTCGAGCTGCCTTGTCAAGTTCCATCAAAGTAGAATGAAAACAGGGAATTTTATCGGGAAAACAAATGTGCACAAATACACACACCTACACGCACCCTTGCACTCACGGGAATTGTATTAAATAGCTACTCCAGGTAATCTTTGACCTCCGAAATGTGTCGTCTCATCGAAATCTCACGCATGAACCATTAATTACATTTTTTCTTTGCAATAGTAGAACTACCTTTTTATATTTTTCTTTTCGACATCGCATTAAAAATGTTTTTGTCAAAAACAGGTCACCGAAATCAGGACTCAGATTTGGCCAAGATTAATTTAGTATTAATTAAGTGGCTGGTTGAACACTCTTGGAGATGCTACCTAAGTTAGTTTTCTTGAGAGCTAATTAAAACCATTCAGAATAAAAACAGATCTCATGAGAGACTCAAAAAGTTTTACACTTTATCCAATTACAGTCAAGTTTTAAACCCCTAGATTTGGTAGTTCGTAAAAAATAAAGAAGGCATTCGAGAATTTCAGGTCTAGTACACTTGGAAACCTCAAAACACAGTTGATGCTTTTGGTAATTACTTTCAAAATGTTTCCTGCCATTCAAAGAAGTACGATTTGTCTTATCACGCAGTGATTATTTCTTTCCAATAATTCACAAACGGTTATTTTCCCATTTAACTGAATACGACATACTGCAGACTATGAACACTTTTTTATTTTCTTTAATTTACAGTCTCGTTAGAACATATTATGTTGGGTGACAAAGATTAAATTTGTTAGTTAAAAAAAAATTTTAAGATTAGTTTAATTTCTGGATCGAAACCAGTTTAGTTGCACGGGGTTAGTCTATTACTATAAGAAGGCTGATTATCATTTTTCTGTCGCAATTGCTGTTCACGTTTTCACAGCAAAAATTTTATTTGGGGAGTTCTAAAAAAAATTAAGAAAACTTGTTGAATTTTGAAAACCTTCAGAATTTCTTTGGCAAGTTTAAAAATATCAAATTTGTACTATTAAAAATTTATATAAATATTGATTTATGTATAAATTTCTACAGCTGTAAATGTAGGTTAAGCAATTTGATTGAAGCAATGATTAAACAATGTTTGTTGAATTTAAAAATATATGTACCATCTAAAAATGACATTAAAATATAAATCCGATAAATATTAATTTTACTTTTATAATTTATATAAAACGTCATAATTAAAAACTGAAAAACGAAAAGGGGATGTCTAATTTATATTATAATAAGTAGGGAGACTATGATCGTTCTGCACCAAAAAAAATTTGAACGGATGAACAAAATTCATGGTATTAAATTTTTTCCTGGGTTATTTCGGATCCAAAGGACTTTGTTAAAATGCAAATGTTTATGTTCTCTTGAGTAAAAGGACTTGTAACTGGCTAAAATTAAATTCAAGCAAGTGGAATGAGTTTAATACTTTAAACAGTCACATGCAAAATAGAGGAAATACTATTATTAAATGTAATAAATTTTTAGAGTTAATTAAGTTTTGGAAACTGCATACTCTCCATAAAGTTTGGGTCTTTACATTTAAACTGCAGATTTCTCGAATTTATACAGCATTAATGCGCATATTTTTAAAAGCATTTTAGAATATGGATGTTTTATATTATGGTACCCAATCTACATAAATTACTGGCAGGAAGTACAGCGTCGATTTTTAAAATATCTCTATCTGTAAGCAAATGAGACATAAAGTGTTTCGTAAAAAAGGTTTGATTAGGATATCCTTTTAATCCGATTTAATTTTAAATTCAAATTAATCGAACACAGGTATACGTGGTTTACAATAAAATTAATACTGGTTTCAAGCAAAATTCATATTGATATTAGGAATAATTAATTATTGTCCTATCAACGTTGTGAGCTCCAATGTTAACAATATCTCAGGTCTCTATGGTATCCAGGTACAATGACGGCAATGTAAAGACTCGGAATGAATTAAACTAATTTTCCTTTTGCTGTAATTGGTTTACCTTTCGAAAATTGTAAACAAAAATATATTGGAATGATTTTCAAAGAAAGTTGAACAACAAAAATAATATTATCAATTTGCTCGACAGTTATTAAAGTTATAAGCTTCCTCGCTGTCTGGTTCTTATAATATGTCTATATTGGGATTTATGTTGAAAGTAATCTGTGCGTCATATAAGGCTTCAATTTAATATACATTTGATAATACTGTATTGTCTCATCTAGAACCTTTCATTTGGTTTGGAATATGCGGCAATAGTGTACACCAGCCCACCAGTTTTAAAAACTGACTTCTTTCTCTAACCAAATAAAAAAAATCTGTAGCAAAGTCATAGACTTTCAATAAAGATAAAAAATACTAACCGAATGTTACTTTCTTTTACAGCCAAAGACTGTTTATTTATCTCCATTGAATATGAGCAAAAAAATAAAGATAAAAACAAAAACAAACTTTTTGATAATTTTCCTTCATCTTATTTAAGAAAACTTTCGTTCTTCCTTTAGTCGGCATTTGTAAACAAACTCTGGCGTCTGATGAAAGCGGAATACTTTGTTAAATTCTATTTTTGTTCAAAATTCTAAACAAAAAGTGTCAACTCAGATGAAACAGCAATTTGTATTTTACTGGTAAATATTAATTAAAGGAAACTTATTCCTGCACCAGTTTCAAGTTGTTTGAACTACCTGGATTGAATACAAAATAAGAACTATTTTATTGCGATACATGGAGAGCAGTTCCAAAGAATTTGTAATATCAAGAGAACTAAACGTAAGGTATTTATTTAACTAAACTTGATGTTTTAGGTTTCACACAAGGATTTTCCGAATAAATGGGATTATTAAATCCGGGATCGAAGAAATAAAGAAAGATTTTCCTAAGCGACTTGACTTCCATTTTTATTCATTACCGAAACGGAGGAAGAAAATAATTGCAATAATTTTTTAATCCCGAAAGTTTAATTCGAGTTTACCGGTGCTTATTTCCATCTTAACTAATTTTAAAGTAAAGCAAAAAAACTGAAAATAACTAACTAAGAGGTATCTGAAAATGTAATTCTCTTAATTAAACGACCGACGTTACTTTTAATGCAACTCCATTTTTACGCTTAATTACTATTTGTCAAGTTAAAATAATTTGAAGAAAGTTTACGTCGTTTTAATTAATTGAAATTATAGGAATGCCAAATTTGATAAATCCTTATGCAAATGAATTTATGAAACAAACTCTCCGTTATATAAATAAACATGGAATGTCGATACTAATAAGATGAATCGCCTTCCTTGTAGTGGCAATATTTTCGGAGGATCTCCAGGATAAATTTAATGTTGAGTATTGCATTTTAAGGGCCTGCTGCTAGTTTTATTCGTTATGTTTTTTATCGAGTGATAAATTTTAGCAGTTTTAATTTATTCTGGTTCTGTTTTGGATTACCAATTTTAAGGAAATTTACTTTCGAGCAATTGCAATTAAAACTTAGGTTTCAACAGTTTCGATATCCAAATAACGTCTGTTTCGATCTTTCAGCGTCAATAAATACTGAGATGGTGAAATTGGATTAGTATTCTGATACGATTGCTTTGTTTTGGAGTAGCGAGAAGGAAAACCAAGAAATTCTCTTGAAATGCATATTTAACAAAAACAGAATAAATTACAAAATAATAAACTTCTGCACATTGCATTTCAATTTTGAACAAAAAATCAATAATTAATTTTCGTATAGTAAGTATGCAATGCCAAATTAGTCGGACGGCTCGTAATCCAATATCCCTGAAAGTATAAGTTAATAAAAAGCCGGAACTGCCTTCAATAAGGATTTCATTAAATCAAAAAATGCAATTTTGGAAACTAAGTCGCCGGAGTACTTTTTTATGTTCCCGGATTAAAATTAAAGTTTTATAATCCTCGTAAAGTGGTGCCACAAGTAATTCAAGTTTTTAAAAAGATAAAACAACCAATTAGTTATTAAAATTTAAACTGAAACCACGGAAGAGGCCGTAATAACATATGCAAGGTAAAGAGATTCGCTTCAAATTGAGGTACGGTTTAAATGAAACTTTTATTTCACTCCGGTGGATAAAAAGTATGTTGGTAAAATTTTTGATTAATTTTAAATGTACGCGTTTATCAATGCTGCCTACAATGTGTTCCACATTTTGACAGGTTAACAGTTAATTTTTGGGTTTATGAGATTAATGAACAGATGTGAAATATTTAAATTTAAACGTCAAGAGCCTGTAACAATGTTATTGTTATATTTCTCTTTAGACAAGTTCTTTTTACTAAAAACCAAAATATAAAAAATTCTGTAGATTATCGCAGCGCAAATATAAATTTTGACATGTTTTATCAATTTACGAGTGATCACATAAAAAGTACAGGTACTGTAACCATTAACATGATTAATGGTAATGCAGTTTGTAATCAGATAAAGCAAATCCATAGGGAAAATTGTAATAATCGTTACCTAGCCATAAACGTCTCATTCGATAACGTAAACAGGCGTTACATGGCGTGGTTATTAATAATATTTAATAACACAAGAGTAAATAAGAAAAAACCAGGGCAAATAACGTGCTTACTGTTAAAGAATCAAAATCAACAAAACGTCCGTTTAGAATTACCAAATCCTTCGGTTTTTGGGCTGTAAAATGATAAAGCTTTAGGTGTCACCTTTCTTTTTGAGTTCCACAAATCTGCATTTTATCATTTATTATTTAAATTCCAGCTTTCTGCAGTCGCATAAATCTCAGCGAATATTCAAGCATGAAGATAGTAACTCGATTTTGTCTGAAATTTGTAACACAATAAACATTTTTAACACTTACATCTTCAGATTTCCCCTATTATAGTCCGTCGATGCAAATTTATTGAGATTTGAATTTTTACGAATAAAGTAATAAATTACTGTTATTTTATTTTATTATTAAAAAACAATTTGTTTTTGCAATACACGTAGCACCTGTTACACCATGTCGGGGCATTTCATATTTTATATCCTTCAAGGTAATTTTCCTAATGGATGTTCGTTTTGCTTCATTTGCACATTTCCTAAATTTGTATGGGCATAAAACGTAATAAAAATGAAAAATTATCGCCCAAGACCATTTTATTGGAAACTAAGTAGAATTGTTTTGTTCAAAGTTTCAATATTAGGATATACCTATTACCTAAGTTTCTAAAAGATGCAATAAAAAAGTTCACCTGATACCATTATTTGTTTTCGCAAACTAAAACAACTTTACAGGAGACGAAATTGCTCCAGATCTTCAGTACCTGAGGTGCAGTAAACACTTAATTATTAAAACTTGAGTAAAAGTATTATAAAATTTTCCAAGCAATTTTGTAAAAAGGAAAACTATATCATGAAAAGTAAAAGAGCTGTCATCAGAAGAACCACAAAAACGATCAATCGAAGAACTTAACTACTAAGCCTTTAGTAATTTAGACAACAAAGTGAACGATAGCTTTCATAAAATTCTAAAACGCTTCATACAATGCCAAACCAACTCAATATATAATGTAGGACTACAAAAGAAAAATCTACAACATGAAATATCCTAAATCGGAATTGGATTTCTAACTGAAACAGTTAAATTTTATAAGAAAGCCATTTACTGAGGTTTAGTAAATCTACACGTGCAATAACAAAAAGATTTCTGCACTATCCTGTATATAGGTAAACTGGAAATTAATTACAATTTATAGAAACACGAGAGTGAGTGAATTATTCACGGCCAATTAACTGTTTGCAGTATTCCTGGTGAGAGATATGCAATATTGAGTCAACATGCAATGATACAAATTGGTTACCTCCAGCTAATTATAATTGGAACAAAACATTTTGCAATTCGAAATTAACATTTACAAATATTTTTATGGTTTTATGATCATTTTGTTTAATAAAATTAATCGCAGGTTTTGTACAATCCATCGGAAGATATTGTAGACAGTCGGTTTTGCTGTATATATTTTGTAATTTTGAAAAACTGCTCGCTTTGCAGTCTTATCATCTGGGTAGCGTGCACATTTTTACAGAGCAGTCAAAGTTTAAGTGCCCGATTTTAATGCTACTTTGAGGACGACTTTATTGTGGATCATTTCTGTTGGCGAGTTTCGTGGAAAAGTAATTCGTTCTCACTGTTACAGACATTTGTTGACCCAATTTAACCCCACCATCAACTGTTAAACAGGCTTACCTGTCCTGTAGTGGACAGAAAAGTCTGCGTGGTTCTTAATTTAGATAGCAATCATTTGGTTTAATTGCATTTACAAGGAAATCCGAATAATGTCATTAAGGATGACCTGTACTTAGGTGCAAACAGGCAAAATGGCTGAACCATATCGTAGCTTCTGTCTGAACAAATTTCGAATGTACTGTGCAAATATTGTAATTAAACTACCACAAATAGCGAACAGGCACTGGAAGCTTTGTAATTATTAAACTTATTGTCAAGCTCAAAGCAACAATAAGTAGACATAATTAAGAAAGTGGGCGCATCAAACTAATTGAACTAAGGCAACAACATCTAACTTGTGAATGTAAGTCTAAAAATCGCCTGAAAGAAAGTTAATTAGTTGTTTAAAACTTAATTTAAATTTAATAGTAGTCTGAATCAACATACACATAGATAAAGGACCAACAAGAAGCTGCTAGTTTACTTTGATATCTGAAAATATTCTGTCTATATTTTTTTCTTCTAATATTAAACTTTTTTCTTTGATTAAATTTCATGATTTTATGATCACCGTAAAAGTATTGTTTATTTGGTACCTATAGGCAAAACGACTGTGCATAAATTGCAGTGTCGTCTGCGTACAAGACTATGTTCGTCTTTTGCTGCTGTGATAATGTTCGATTGAAATGAATATGAATTTTACAGTGTATTTAAAACAAAATTCCTAAAAAGAATTAATTTTTTTAGCAATTTTAATCCAAAATGATATAATCTTTCCTAAGGGTATAATTAGTTGATTATTTTTTTACCAAAATAATACTTAATCATGTGGCAAGGTGCCAGGAAGTGACTTTTATTTTAATATAATCTGCAATCGTACAGCAGCTCACAAATTTTATGATTTTATTTATTAATATTATTTATAAATTCATAGTTTTTACTTGAACTTCCGCAATATAGCAACTGTTTAACAGTTGTGCAGCATCCAATACAAATTTGCATTTTATATGATTGCAGCTTATGCATTTCCCAGGGCCGAAGTTTCGCATTAAACTTCTGTAGGAAATTTTAAAATGTTCACAATTATACATTGGAGATAATATTTTCATCTTGTTTAAAAAAATTTAACGGGGTTATCGGATAGTGTTTTGAGAGGTGTGAATTTGGTGTCTACAAACTTTTTATTTAAACAGCATATAAAGGTACAAACACGCTTAATGTCGATGACATGTTAATGTTAATTAAATGTTTGTCAATTTTTAATGGTCCAAATCTTTTTGCAATAAATCTGTAATTAGGCCGTTGGGTTACCAACTGTTAGTACCCAGTGTTAATGCTGGTTAATAGTTAATAGACTTTTTATAACCAAAATTTAATTATCCTGTATTTTGTAAAGCGTCAGCATCAAAAAGGCTTTTATTCCAATTTTCAGTGTTTAATTTTTTGTTATGCTTTGGTTTACATTTCGGATTACGTCATTTCAACGTGTAATACTGCATTTGTTGCTTTTTCATTTTTGTATTTAAATTTTTTTTTGAAAGATTCATACCTACTTGTAACAAAAATTTTAATCAGCAAAATCTAATGGTTTGCAAGATATTATAGGTTAGACAGTTTTGTGCATGTTTTCCTTTAACAAGGTTACTGCGGCTTTCAAAAGTGCGCATTGATGTTTTCATCCCAGGAGGTCTATTATGTCAGGCTAAATTTATAGAAACTTCTACCTTCCAGATATTCTTTGTTTGATATATCGAACGATACTTTTCGTTGAATTTCGCAAATTTGCCTTTAAAACAGCCAATTTCTAAATATAAACTTTTTTCGGTAACCCGAAACATCCCAGTGTGCACTTTAAGACATTCCGAAAATATGGAAGTTTCCGTTTTATTTTATTTATGTATCAATACAAATATTTCTAACGTGGATCTACAGGTGTGTAATACTGGAAAAAAAAATCACTTGAACAGATTGAATTGCTTGCTTCTCCACTTTTCTCTCATTATTTATTTAGCATGAATCTCAATTTATGCCTAAAAGTTGTGGTCTTTTTCATTAATATTCTCAGCGTTTAGAACTGATATACATCCGAGCCATTATGGCATAATTTGAGGGTTCCTATGAATTACTATTATTTACGCAAAATTTAAGCTAACAACCCAAAAAACTTGTTTAAGGCTAAACATGGTAGTTTTTGTCGCTTTCGGATAGGTTTAGCAGCTTTATTCCACCCTAATTACAACATTTTATAAAGTGCTTCGCAAAAACCCAATTAATTTTATTTACAGAAGATTAATTAAACCGTTCTTTAAATTAAGCTAAACTAATTATTAATTCACCTTAAAACAAAGACATAAATCCAAGCAAAAATAAGGCTTATTCAATTGTGATGAAATTAACGAACTTGCATCAAGGTTTTCGAAACTAAAATGCATTTTTACTACAGGTTATTGAAATTCAATCGATTCTATCCGATTGGTTTGTGCAATGAACAAAATTGAAGCATTTATCAACTTTAAATTATCATTGCGGAGCTTAAAACTAAAATACCCAACCAATTCGTCTTATAGGAAATTTATTTTTAATATTGGAATGAGGTTGAGGAAAATTGATTTCGTTTTACTGAAAAGCTTAGTTATGAAACAATTAGGGCAGTTTTTATTTTCCTAAAGAAATGTACCCTCCCTATTGTTATGTGTGAAAAACACTTTTCAATTTTTTGTTGAACGAAGTAATCAGTATTCCCTAGATGCGGATTCTTATATACGTCAGGAAGCTGTGAGATAATAATGAAAGTTCCGACAGCTATATCATGATGAACATTCCATACCCTAATGGTAGTTTTCAAATTTTTTGTTTGCTATTATGTAAATAAATTATTCAATTAGTACGAACATAGTTTAATATCAAAATTTTAAAGTAATATTTGCACCTGGTAAGTGGAAAGCGTAAAGAAAATGTTTTATATTGTTGAAACCGGTGTGCTTGAAATTGCATTTGCATGTTGCACATAGTTCAAAATTGTATAATTTAAAGTAGCAGTTTTGGAAGTGACGTAAAATACAATAAAATTTTCATAAAAAATATTAAATTGTTCATTTATTTAAATTAATGCAATTAAGCCTGAAGCTTTGATCACTTCAATCATTGCTTTAATTAGTTTGCTGTTAAATGATGCTGTTAGCATAGGTAAATATGTAGTATACACATAATATTATTCAGTTTCATACAAATTGTACAGTTCACAAACTGCTAACAATTAAATTCTACATTATTTATATGAAGAATAAGGATTCACATAATATGGAATTTCATGAAGAAGTTTTTTCCCAAAAACAAAGTATTGTAATATTTTTATCAATTATTGGAGCTGGCGATTAATTTCGTTAATTACTTACAACATAGAGTTAAATTGTTGAGGCAAAGTTGCCCGAACTGTTGATTTATGGAATATTGAAGTGCTGTGTTGTTTAAGATTAAAACTTCCTTCGGGAGAAATTTGGGTCATCACAGAAAACTTTGTTATATTTGTATGTAGAGGCATAAATCTAGATTTAATTTATATAGCATCAATGAACAAGAGGCAGGTATTCGGAACCCCTGAGAATTTTTTCGCAAATAAAATAACTAAAAAGTTAAAATACCTTAAATTTTTACGGAAGATTCGTATGGTTGGATAGTATATTAAAGAATTTTCGACCTCCCAACCAAGGATTTTATAAATTTAATTATAAAATTGTTTAACATCAAATATGTACGACTGATGTTTCAACTGGTATATATCAGTGGCGGCTTATCATAAAGGGCACATGGGCACGTGCCCTCCCATCTCTAAACCAAAAACAATACAAGGATAGATTTTCATTATAAATAAATATTTTAAAAACAATATATTTATTTTGTGCCCTCCCACTGGAAAACGTCACGAGCCGCCACTGGTTTATATTATCCTTAAAAGCTAGATTCTTTATAAAATGTGATATAAAAGCTACGCCCATACCTGAGTCTGGAAAACCAGTAAAGGTTTTCTGATATTATTAAACTTATTTAATTAAAATTAAATTCAAGTTTGTATATTATACATATTTGTCTTGCAAAATAGCGTGACAACTGGTGTCGCCAATGGCACTAAATAATTGATGACTGGTTAATATTTTTCTAGTTGATAGCATTATCGTTTAAGTAGAGAACATTGTCCTGGTAAATACGGATGACGCAAATCCTTGTTTATCACGTGTATTTCGGGTAGAGTTCGTCGTTAATTACGTTTTAATAATGTTTTTCGAATTAGGTTTTAGCAAAGTCGGAATGAATTGTTCAGCTAGCACTTGGGTCTGATGACTAGAAGTAAGCAAAAGATCTGATTTTAAAAAATATTAACAGATGTTAAATAGTACGGCCCCAGTGGCGGCGACAGCATTTTTGAAATGGGTGGGCACAAATTGGGCCCAATATATTTAGGATGGGCACACAAAATTTATAAATTAAACAAAAATTGTAAAAATATTTTAGGTTTACTACATATTAACATTTTTTTAAATTTCGTATAAATTTTGGGTGGGCACTTGGTGGGGCACTCCAAGCAATAGGGTGGCACGTGCCCACTATGAATTCCAAATGTTGAAGATTAGTTTTATATAATAGCATGTATACATCAGATAAATTTTCTTTAGAATTATTTCTGTAAAAAAGGTAGAAAAATAGATAATCTAAGTTTAATGAAGTAACTTTTTACGGAAATTTGCATTTATTGTACATACAAACGAATATTAGATTAAGTTATATATTCTTATGAAGTGAGTGGACAACACTGACAAGATATAATCTTAATTAAGCATCCGCCGGAAAATTAATGACCTCCTTGATGTTTTAACACGTCTGGTAAACCTTAGGAACAAAAGTGGTTGTTACAAACGAAGGGCGAGCTTGTCTTCCATTTCTACCAGCATTTTATTTTTTTTATATTAACGCACACTGCTGGTAATGACAATTTATTTGAGCAATTTTCAAAAAGCTACTTTTAAGCGCTTGTTAAATTTCTGAACCTTTGTAATAAAAATTGGTATGTAGAATAACACAGTAGGCTTTCTTAGTGGTAATCATTTTACACTTGAAGAAAATTACTTGAAAATTATTATCGCGTCGCTCTCAGTAATTGGCCAATTTCTCACGAACTTTACTGGGGATTATTGCTGAATTTTTTTCCAAGTATTGACGTTGAACTGGCGTATTTTCACTTAGAATTTAAAGAGCTTTAATTAGCGCTGAAGTTAAAATTAAAACTCGTAGGAATTCTTGCAGACCACTAACTACTGCATCCAGTATTATTTATTTAGCTAATATAAAATTCACATTAACAAGTTCTATTATTTTCTGTTAATGAAAATAAAACCAGTAAATAATTTAATTTAATTTGTGAAGTAAGTATTTATTGTTGTTTCGTGATAATGTACTTTGTAAATGTGAGGTAATATATACAATAGCGGTGTTTGTTTGCAACGTTAACTACTATATTGCTTCCATCTACTACATGAAAAAAAAATTAATTAACTATTACCCGATATCCCATAAATTTAATGTAAAGTTTTTTAAACCCAAAGAAAAACAATTGTCCTGAAGTTTGTTGTGTCTGAGAGATCAATTTGAGACGGGACAGAATAATCATTAAAGTCAATATTTAATTAGCCAACGACCACCCGATATTTACGAAATTAATGAACTCATCCTAAGATAATGATATTCTTGGGGGCGGGAAGCTTTTTTTTATAATTGTTCTACTGCGACAATAATTAAGTAAATGATTTACAAAAAATGGTTTTCAAATAATTATGTATCAGTTGAAAATATACTACTATTTGTTTTTTATTATCAATCTTTCTAGCCTAAGTCGAAAAGCATTTATTTCCAAATCAATAAATTTGAAATTAAAAACACATTAGATTCTTTTGAAAGAATTACGAATACCTAAGGTTGTTTAAAAGTATTGAGTGTAATTTGTGTCAATTAATTCTTTAAATTGTATTAATCAGTTGAAAAACATTTTTGACACCACTATAAGTGAAGTCACACTTGAAAACTAATGCAAGGAAATGTTTCGAAATTAATTAATTACTTTAATAATATACTGTGCACGAAAATTGATTTATAGGAATATAATAGTATCTACTGATAATAATCAAATATTATTATATACTTTAATGGTACAAATATAAAAATAAAAAATGATTTAATAAAATATTAACATAAAAATATAAAGCATTCTACGGTTAGCTTGCCTACGAAAAATCAATTGTTAACGAAAAAACTCTAATAAATTTAACAAAGAAATTTTCACACAAAAATTGTAAATTTGTTGCGTGAATCGATTTAGAATTAAATAAAACAAAGCCCATTATTATCTAGATTGATCACATAATATGATTAGAACATACTTCATACACGCAAATTCGAACAAAATATAAGATTTCTGATTTTCACCTTTTATTGCAATGAACATTTTAGGAAGTTTATAAAATTTGTATGTGCTAATTACAAATTAATTTCCTCAAAAATTATCGATTGCCCAAATTTGAGGAGTAGAATAGAAAATATTGCGGTCACGAGTTAATTTAATCTGTAATTTGAATGAACTTTTGTTTACCCTTACCATAGAAACCTATACAAAGCTATTTACAATTTATTTATTTGTATATTAAACATACAAAAAACTTACTAACACAATCAGGTATATTATTGACATACTATTTTTATTTATATATTATTTTAAAAAATTGATAATTTTCTTATTTATCTGTAAGCTTACACAATTAATATTATCGAACATTGTGCGGCATTCAGGCCGCACTTAGGAATTGATTATTACTCATTTGCATCACTTAGCAGGCTGAGCAGACCTAAATGTATATTAATATTAATTTATTTGTTATACATATAGACAAGTATAGTTTTATATGACTATATTCAATATGTATAATATACCTTAATAGTTCAATAATGCAAGGTTTGCTTAACAACCTTGAACTCTTCATTTAAAATTTTAAAATTTATCGATTTCCATGAAAACTTAATTTCTTAAGTTTAATATACCTAAATTATTATATATTAACTTCTAAAGTTTTAATTAAGTTTTCAAGCGTAAAACTTAATTTATAGTTAAAAGCCATTTCTACGATATCGACAGGTCGGTGTGGTACCGTGAAAATTCTCTATATTTTTATTATTTTTTAAGAAATTACAGATGAGATGGTCTATCTCAAATTGTTAGTATATCCTGGCAACAGTAAGTAAATGCCATTGGGGAACACCCCAAGCTTCTTGGCTCCGTAGTTGGCAGGTCCATAATCCTCATTTTTACTCACACCATTAGGTTATTGTGTTTACTATAAAAATATCTTTTACAATGTTTGATGTAACTTGCAAAATATAGCATTTTTAAATAAATAGTAGAATAATATTATGTATATACAACGGCTGTAAACACGAAAAATTGTGTTGAAAATACGTGAAAAATTACCAGTCAACCAAATCAACTTAGAATTAATAGGAAATGTCGGTTTCAACAAATTTTTCAACGTTCAGAATTACATAAATGTTTTATTAATCTAGTGTGATGGTATAAATACGTATTAGAAACACGTGAAATTAAATTACATTTTTAATGTGTTACCGATATTATCTAAAAACGTTCTCGTTATTGCCATTACGACACGATGAACGAAAACGTAGTTCCTATAATGTAAGGTATAAATTTTCAAGGTAATTTGGATAGAGTTAATTTATAAAATAATGAAATAATAATGAGATAATGTACCTATTTTAAAAATCCGATTCCTGTTCATTTAATAATTCAATGAAATGCATTATCGATATTCGTTCCACTAACCATCGGAACAACTTCCCTGCGACGAACATATTGCATTTTAGTTCTATGTTAAAGTTTAATATTTTAAACGAGTTAAAATGTATTTTTGGTTGTCTGATCTGTGGTTGTTTTGCGACAGCTACGTATTCGAGAATTAATTAGATGAGCAATTATAAGATGTATAATTTGATCAAATATATGACACTACTTTTGCGTTAATATAGTATAACGTGAAATAAACGTAAAAAACACGTAAATAAAATTTAATGCATAATTTAGTGAAAATGAACGTAAAAAACAAAGAAAAGGGAAAGAAATATTGCAAAGCTCTTTATTATATTAGGTATTAAATTAATAATAGTATACATACATTATATCGTACATATTATACATTTATTACGTATGATAAAAGATGTATTATTGAAAATATTTTAATAAAGTAGTGAATTTGAATACGGATCTTATCTACATACTAAATACAATAAAATATACCTTTTCTTTTTACTAATTTTCAATCAATTACAAATGCAAGACCCACTAATATAAGACTTAATATTGATTTCTGTAATCTAATTAATCGTCAATAAAAAATTATGAGCTGAAAAATAATAAATGTGTTTATAGTATATCAAAATCTCTATATAACATTATATTATATTGTTACGTTTTTTTATCTTCTGTTTTTGTATTAAGTGTTCCTAAATCTGAAATTAATCTTATTGCTTTTGTAAATACATTTTAATGGAATAATAATGTAGTATAGAGAAAATACGTCTTCATTTTCATCTCAAGGGTTGAGAATCTTAACTTTTATAACCTCGTTTGAATGTTAAATAAATACAATATTAATGATGATTGCTATTTTTTTATACATCCTGAACGATAATATTGGGAAGATTCAATTTTTAAATATTAATATCTTGAAAGTAGCAAAGATTACTGCTAGAAATTTGAACAAGAAAAAAATTTAACATAAAACCTGTCATAATTATATAATTAATGAAACGAATAATGGCACTTTAGGTGCGGAGTATGTTGTAAATAAAAGAAACCAAACAACACTTGATAGTTTCAAGAATAAAGTTTACCTCGAAATTTAGCTCTATAAGTTCTATTTATTTTCTTAGTATTATATTTATTGATTTCAGAATAAATCCCGAGAAGTGCTAGGAGTTTATCATAAGCACGAATAATAGAAATGTGCGCTTTAATGCAAAAATACTTAAATTAAACTTATTTTAATTTGTTTGTATAAAATTACATTATGCAGCAGTTTAACTTTTATTTAACTTTGGACTTCTAATTGTTTGTTTTCAGAAGCTTGCCAATGCTTGAATTCACAATAAATACTCCAATATTGTGTATTTCTGCTTCTGAAGTCACGTCAGTGTAATAATGTTATTTAGTCAATACTGTTGCATTACCTCATTGAGTTATTGATGGGATTAGATAAAACTGTCCACTATTGCTTTAAGATGTAAGATGAATAAATTGTCATTCATCATCATCAGATAAAATACAAAAAATTAATTTCCTAAAAAGACACAATTAAATATTGAATGCTTAATTTAAGCTTAAAAATCAATAATACATTACAAACTTTTGTTAAATTTAATAACCTATGCATCGGCTAAGTTAGAGTTATAGCATTTTGAAAGTAGTTTTAGAGACGTTCTTCGAGAATAATAGATGGATCGAGTTACTACTAAAATATTAGTCGGGAAAAGGAGAAAAAAGAGAAATGAGCAAAAAGTACTCAACTATACAGTTTAATTATTCCATTAAAGGGAAAATTTTTTAAATTTATTAAATGTTTTCAACATATTTTACTTCTTAGGTGTTTAGCAGAATATTCAAACTTAGAGCCTCCTACTTTTTTTAGTTTATGTGATCAATTCATTAAATTATTTTGCGACGCTTGAAATAGGGTCGACTTACGGATTTAAGTTTAAAAAGTGGCTTTTAGTAGACTGTTTGGATAAACGATTTGACAATAAAAATTCATCAGAGAAAATAAGGTCGATTTGAAATTGATATTCTTATTTCGTTCTTTGTATCGCTTAGTAAAAGTCTTAAAAATACATTAAAAAGCAAAATTACTTTGCTAGTTTTGGAATTTTATATAAAATTTTTAGTATTTCATACAGGAATCCAATAAATTGCTATTTTTCTAAGTGTATATTTATCAAAATTACCTACACATCCATAACTATTATGTTATTTTATTTATTGTAGGAAGCTCCTCCCAGTTACCCTTCGTCAACTTTTTTAATGCTTCTCTCTTCTTCTTCTTCTTCTTTGTTTAGATATACACTCCAACATGTCTTCCGTTATATACAAATTATATCGATATTGTAACTAATTCTATTTCTAATCTATCTTACTTGGCCAGGTCTGTTTAATCTAGAAGCTCTGCTTTAGAAAACCATCTCTATTCCACAATAAATCGTTTTAAGTTTAGTTGCTTTCCAACCTTTGAATAATGTAGTAATTCAGTAGCCCAGAACTCCGGACTATCCGGCATAGCTGGCAATTTACCAATTTGTGACCTGTTGGTTTTGTTATGTAGTTCTATGTGTGTTGCAGTATTATATTGTTATTATTCCAGGATATTTCAATTTTCCAGTGGCTTACAACGCGAATGGGCAGATATGTTACCTGGAATCAGATCACTCTTTAAAGTCTCTTTGCATATTAGGTATGATTGTCCATTGCCTTCCTGTCTACAACGAGGGATTTATTTGGCCCTAAGTACCCTAATCCGATTGCGTAAGTCTTATTTCTTATATTTACCTGTTAAGGAAAGATGAGTGAGTTATGTATATTTTCCGGAAAGTCACATTTACAACCTTCCCGGTTGTAATTCCCGCAATAGAATTCAAATTTCATTCAGTAATATATTCCTGTTATCAACCAGAAGTTTTTGAACATCCTCGTATCTCAGTCTCAACCTCAAGAAGCGTGAAGTAGTATTTTTCTGTTCCTTTCAACATCTTGAATACTAACGTCTATCTGCAATAGCATTTGTTGGTAGCCATTTTGTCCACTTATGGAATTACACTGCCAGGTAATGCTCTTTAGTTTTAACTTCAGTCGAATGTTATACAAGAACTGTATAAATGAGATGCCAAGTAAAATCATGATAAAACTACAAAGTTTAGGAAGCTCATCATCTTTAATCGTTATATTGCTCTCGCAGTTATATATGCGTAATGACGAGTGATCGTAAATTTTCTTCTGGTAAATAATAATATTTTGACCTACATTCTGCACTCTTAAAAACTCTCACATCCTCTCGTGTCTTGCCGAATAATTATGTGGTCAGTAATTGAGTTCAAGTGTTGGGTCGGCCAAATCCGTTGTTTATTTATGAAAAAACCATTCATAATTCAACAGGATTAAACTGTTCAGAGAATCCAACTAATCCATTATCAATTTCCGAATCTTCTCAGCAGGATCCAACAATATTGTTATGTAATAATATATTGTATATACAACGAACAGATTTATTTACCAAGAAAGCTTGAAATCAAAACTTTTGGTGTCAGACAAACAAATTTTGCGCTAAAGCTCTTAAAACAATTAAACTGTAACTCATTGTATTGATCAAACAAAACTTTTGTAAAATAGATTATTTAGAAAAACCGTACTACTTCACAGGATCATGTAAAACTGAAAAGTTGCCACATTAATATTTGCAAATATATGAAATGTACTTGGTGTGCTTTCCATGCAGGAGAAACTTGAGAGGAATAATTTTCACATGCAAATCAAAGTATATATTTGACTGATTTGAATGAAACAGTCATTATGGCATAATTTCAACTTCCTGCAAAGGTAAATAGTTCGGCTAACTTAATTCTAATCATCAGAAGTTAGAGAACACCCAACTTCCGAAAAATGAGCTAAAGAGGTTTGCAAAACAACTTAATTATCAAATTCTCTGTCAAATAGTTCAGCCCTGAAGTGTTGCCTTTCAAGCTAATAAGATTAGACAGCCCTGGACCATCGCAATTTAAATTAAATTTTAAACGCCCAAATACCTAACTGAAACTAAAGTTTTAATTTAGGAAAATTATCGGTTTATCAATTGGAAAGCCCTTGCATTTGACCTACATGATATTTACTAATTTTAAAAAGCAAATCGGCGAAATATAAAAAAGTTTAAAATATTTAAATGACTTAACAGACTGCGCCGTATTTTCAAACCAATGCGGTAAATCCACGTTATGCTTATATAAAAACTGAAGATTTTTCTCGATGAATTCATTAATTTTCACAATTACGCTGAATTTACACCGTATAATTTAGTTGTGTTCGTGAAGGCTAAATCAGGTTCCCAAAGAAGTTATAAATTAATTAATGAGCGAATATTACTGAAGTCAAACAAAGGAGACGTTAAAGGTATACTTGAGCTACTGAACAAATCGTTAAGTATATCATGCTAAAATTCTTGCAACCAAGTCGCAGACTTCTACTAAAAAAGTTTTAAATAATTTTCCAAGTTATAACTAATTGATAACTCAGTTATCTTGCGACCTAGAAAATACTTTAAGTTAACAAAAACTTTGCTTGTTTATTCGGTTAAGTAAACAATACAAAATTTTACCGGAAACAAATATCATAAATTTTACAGGGTGAACTAATAATTGTTTTTTCAAATATCAAGAAAGTTTTTTTTATGTGAATAATCGGGAGTAGTTACTTGGTGCATTTTTAAGGTGTAATATTATTGGCATACCTGGATGGCGGGTTGTAAGGTCTTGTGCGGCTACGAGGGTCCGCAGGAGCATAAGCCCCTGCAGGATTATCCTCAGCCAGCAGAACCCCATAGTCACTCAACACTCTCACATGTTGCGGCTGCCGCGTAGATCATGCTGCAACGCACTGTCGACGGTTCTTTTCAGGACGTCGTTTCTGCAACACGCGGACCGATGCGCGCCGACGCGACGCTAACAACTGATTTTCTACTCGTGAATATTAAACGTCTTTATTTACAATTTTCTCAAAAAAATATTGTGAAACTTTTCGTATCGATAAATTAGGTTCAAGTGGCACTCGAATAATTTTTTCAGCGAACCATATATTTTTCAGTGTAATGATTAAACGTTTTAAATTAAGGGGTTATTAAGTCAATAAAAATGTAAGCTTGTGACACGGTATATCACAATTAAATGAATCATGGGAATTTTGCTAACCTGTCCTACATTTTCATTAGGAGCTTTTGCTAGGAGTTGTGTGTAGAAAGTTCGTACCTTATTATATCATTAATTCCAGGTTTCAGATTTAAATCTCATTTTCTGATAAATTTAATTGTTATTTTCGAGATATTTGAAAATGAGCTTGATATCACGAAACGCAGAAATGCGCTTTTGTTAAACGAGCCTTCATCATAATTCCTGCTGATTTATGGATTTTATAAAAAGGTCAACAGATGCACACCATAATGGTTTTTATTCTTAAGCAAATTTGCAATTTCCTTCGACGTTGGCACACAATTTATTGTAACTTACGTTCTATAAATAATTTATATAAGGATTAAAAAATATTTTGGCGATCGTTCGGGCGTCGGATTTTATTCGAACTGCATGGTTTCTTTCATTAGAAAAATAACAACAAAGGCATTGCATACTAGGTGGTTAGCGTGTTTATCACCGGCACGAGTAGTTGCGTGGATCAATAACTCACAATATATAATATATACTGCAGTGAATCCACCGCTATAGATTTTTTACAAGTTTCATTGAGTTTTTGAAATTAAAAATTAATAAAATCTCTAAATTTATCACAAAGGAAAATAATGGCATCGATTGCGATCCTCGGAGCGGGTTTTTCTCGAAATTGTAACGCAATGCGACACTCTTGAAAGGAAAAGGTATATAAAAAATTGTTAAACGTTTAATTAGGTTGTTTCATAAGTTTAAGAATGAACAAACGTAATCTTGCTTTGGTCACTCATTCACCCATAATGTAATATTTGCAATCTGGGTAAGTGAAAGTGGTTTGAGTAGATTTGGATCGCCAATGTTTCCTGGTGCCAAATGCCTTCTGTTCTCTTTTTATTCAGTCTTCATACGGCACTTCATAAGTACTGACAAAATGTTTTTATTTTTAATTGTCACGTTAAGTTTCGTCGTAAGCTCCATCGCTTTTCCAGATGGTGCACCGGTGGATGCGTGTGTTAAACCAAGACCAAATCAGCCTTATCATGGTCAATCACGACCACAACCACTTGAAACTAATCCCTTTCGAGTAATTGCTTCTGGAAGCCATTATGGACCCGGAACTCAAATTACAGGTATTATAATTAATTCGCTTTGTTAAACTGTCGTTTTTCAAGATATCGTTTACACTTCACGTGTAACCGCGTAATTACCTTAACTAATTAAATCAAGATCATTGTCAACTCGAGCGCCTTTCTTATCTGTCCAACACTTAAAATATGTCTTTTATTTTCAAACTTTGAATTATAAAAATTCCTGTTTCCTTGAAAAATTAGCTTGTTTACGAAGCACACCTACTTGTCTCTTGTCTGAAAAATGCTTAAATTATTAAGTTAATTAATTTTGCATGCACAATTTTTTATGTTTTGTTGAATGTGAAATGTTATACAATTTCATTTTACATCTCCAACGTCAGCTCACACTTTAATTAAAATTGGTGAGTAATACATAAGTTTTTTTGTAAAAAATTACATAAGTGACCTACATTTTTTAAAATTAATTGGTAATCTAGAATTAATAAATTGTTTACAATTCAATTTAAGTTGTTGCTTGTCGTATATGTTTGCAATAAACGAGTTTTCTACTTATTAGTATTGGATTACGAAATTTTAGGATCAATAAACTTTATTGTTATGATTTTTTTAACGATAGGAAGGTAGTTCTATTGGTGTTAATTTAACGAATATTAAATTTCATAACATTTGATTGCTGAAATTTCCACATATATTTATACAAGCAAGTAATTACTTTAACTTCCCTCCATTTCAATTTCTTAACAAGTAATGCTTTGCCATTAAATTGTGTAGAACTGTGCATTTAATGTGTCAGTTTTACCTTGAATGCTGGAAATTTCTTTTTTATTATGTCGTATTAGTATGTACATAATAAACAACCAATTATTATTAACTAATGAACAATGACAACATTTATATGCAGTTCACAGTTAAAACCCAACGAGATTTTTCAGAATGCTTTAATTATTATTAACAATCATTTACTTATAACTTGAGAAATAAAAATAAAAGTGTAAAATTGAAAAGTAAGATATTGTGAATTTTTGAGCCATTCCTGCCGTTAAAAACATCCCTGAAGTGGCCCCAACTCGAAAATCTTCAAAAGTTTAAGTTGTTAAGAAAATTTCTGAAACTCCTAGAACTCAAAAATTTTACACCTATATAGAAAGAAAGAATCTTTTTTTTTAAGGTAAATTTAAATAATAATTTAGGTACTATATTTTACAAATTCCGTTTTGAATAATGGTAGGTATATTGACAAAAATACAAAAATATTTTTAAATCTTGGTGAAATTATTTATAGCAATTTTAAAAATACACCAAGTGTTTTCTTATAAACAATAATAATTAAATTATTGCTTTCAGTAGTTGATTAAAACTAAATAATAAAACAGCGACGTTGAGTCACCAATTTAAATTTAATTCAGCAATGGTGAAACTTTTCACAGCATGTCAAGGAGTCGATTTTATAGATAATGAAATTTGCTAAAAAATATATTTTAACTTTTTCATTGTAGAAATTTGATACTTCTTCATTTTACATGTCTATAATGCAGAATCAAAACAATATTCTTGTAATACTCCTAAAAAACTTTTTTTTTTAATTTAATAATTATTACAATAGAGATTTTCCACTTATATGTACAAATCTGTAATTAATTGACAATTTAAAAAAATAACAACTATAATTAATTATTTACTAAATTTTTACTTTAAAAACCACCCCTTAGTTTAAATTTTCATCAAGAAAAACTGCAAATTTTCTTAGTGGCTGATTTTGTTTCAATCTTGCTTAAGACACGTTAGTATGATTATTATTAGTAATTAACCCCCTTTTTGAGATTATACGCCATCATTTACGAAGTTAAGCGTCATTGAAATTTTTTAATTTTGTATTTTCTTTAGGAAGTAATATCTAGTAAAACCAGAAAATTTTATAGCAAGTTTTTGTTTTACTAGCCATAATAAGGCTTCAACAAGTACCTACTTAAAATTTAATCAACGTCATAAAATTATCCTATTAAAATTTTACAAGATCAGGTAAACTAAAAACTCAGACGATGAATTTTAGTAATAATTCAGTCCAAGTTTTCAAACATTATTTAATAATAGTACACTGTTTTATTAGGATTAAACAGCAAACTTTTTTGCTGCATAATTTAGGAATTAATTTTATCTATTAAATTCAAAAATTTTCCCATGAAATGTATATAAATAATAGGTGGTTTACCGCGCTATCTCACTGTGTTATAATGATAATGTTCGAATTGATAAATGTCAATTTTGTACATCTATTAATTGTGTTAAACCTCTTCCTCCCCGAGTCGACACGATTCTGTAAATAACTAATTTATGTAGAATGCAATAAATTACTGCGATGAATTAATTCAATTATAATTAATTCACAATAAATTGTATTGTTGTAATTGAAAAAATTTTAATTAATTTAATAGAAAAATTTATGTGTACCCACCTACCTAATAAGAAAATTAATTTGAAGTAAGCTACCTAATACGTGGTATTTCAAATAAGGGTAGAATTGGAACAGTTAAATACATATAATTAAACCAATTGACATAATACTGGATGTAAGTAAAATCAGTTTCACTTAAATTAATTGGACAAATAAATTTAAATTTAATTGACATAAAATCGAACTTTTTTCAATATACTTAAAGAAACATGTTTTTTATCCGTAACTGCTAGATATGTTACAATTATGTTAAGATAAGGACGTATATCAAAATTTTCATTAAAAAATATTAAAAATAACAAAAATAATGATAATGACAACAATAGAATAACGTAATTCTTACGTTTAATTTTTCTTAAGTAGATAAAATATAATTTAAAAAAAATTAATATTTCTATCTTACTGGATAGTTTGACTTTTACATATTACATGATATTTCAGTTATATTGCTATTAATTTATCAAAAATTAATTATTTCTATTCAAATTTTCTATAATTTAATTAATGGTAAATTATTGATCTCTATTCTATTTCGAAACTAAATTTAACAAAAGATAAAAATATAATAGTTTTAATTTTAATAGAGGGGGGAGAGAAAAACAAAATTTTATTTCATTAGAGCAGAAATGATGTATATATTGACAATATCTAAATTACATTTACATCATATCTGGTACAACATAAAACTTTACATATTGTGTGAATTTATCGCACCGCTGAACGTTCAATATAATTACACCAATCACTATACAATTATTGATCGTCCAGCTACATGTCCTTTATAGATGATTTTTGAATCACTTGCTGCTATAATTTATTACGCACGACTAATTTAAAACTTTCCGTTTCCAATTAATACATAAAACTTACATAATTTGCATAATTTGCCACAATTTCTACCTCAGCACTCATGAATATAAATTAACGTCTATAGCTATTTTGATGCTTTTTAGTGTTCTCGAACAACAATATAAATTTTAGCTGGAGGTTTTAGTTGCTTGCCAATACTTAGTGATTTCATCACTAATAGCTCAAATCCTCAATTAATTCCACACCTCTGCCAGAAAAACTACAGTGATGACTTTCTTGAAATAAATATGGATTAGGTATTTCATTTACTCAAGGACCCAAAATTTATGATCGTGTCATACGAGCTTTATTCTACTAATAAATATTATTATTGTTGGATTATATTGGAAAAAACCGCCAGATTGTAGAACACTTTTAATTATGTACATTCTTAAAAATAAACTTTGAAATATAGCATTCAAGGAGCTATATAGCTAAACTACAAACTAGATATAATTTATTAAAATACCTAAACAAAGGTAATTTGAGCTTTCATTGAATATTACATTTTGCATAATGAATTTTTTAATTGGGATTGCTGGCTCATACGATAAAATTTTACAACGCTTTATACAAACTGGATACTGCAATATATTCATTATATGTGAATAATATATAATATGCATTCACAAGTACCTTCTATACCACACTCTGGGTTCTCCTAGTCTGAATTCAATTAATCGAAAATTAAAATTTATTACATTGCTGTTTTTCACTTTAAATTTTCTTTCACAAAATAATATTTTATACGATTGTGAAATTTTTGGACAAAAGCGCAAAAACAATATAACCGATTTCTTGTATATCGACAAATATGACATTCCAATATGTGAAATATTTTTACATGAAATTAATATTGAACATTTTTGTCATATTATAGGGATATCTTTAAATAAATTTATTGTGAATAACATTCCTGATAATCCAATTTACATATTTTGTGTTTTTGTTTCATATTATGCTTGTTCAAATATTTTAGCACTGTGAAAACTAATTAAATTCCAAGTTTCTTTAACACTGAAAGTTACAACAGACGTGAGGTAAACTTCTTCTTGTATTGAGGTTGTACTACTCTATGGAGACATTGCTTCAAACTTTTGGGTTCCAATGTTAAGTTATTAATTTTTTTACTGAAAATATGATATAAAAATTTAATCATAAATTTGATAATTTTTGAATAATATATCTAAACCTGAAAAATTGCTAAATTTATTACTCATCGTAATAATCACCTTTTCGTAGAATTTTTTAAAAAATATTTAGTTAATATAGGTACTTCGAAGAAAGGAAACTCATTAACAATTTCAACGTCATGCTGAATACAATTTATAACTCTTTTCAATACCTACTTTTTCTAAATAAAATTTTCTTTTCAGTAACCATCCAAGGATCAGAATATTTCAAAGGATTTTTCTTGCAAGCACGGGAAGCGACATCTAACGCTTGGATTGGACAGTGGGTAGAAACTCCAAATATTAAAATTCACCCTGAGTGTAGCGCTATCACCCACGCCGATCCAAAAGAAAAACAGCAAGCTACTTTTATTTGGAATGCCCCCAAGGATTCGCAAGGACAAGTTTACTTCACGTAAGAATAGAAATAAAAAAATTGAAGACACATTATTTTTTTGTTCATTTCAGGGGCACCGTTTTGAAAGAGTACAGGACATTTTGGTCAAATATTGTAGCTGATGTAGCTCAACAATAAAATAAATAATTATTAGTTTAAGATTTAATTTTATGTGCCTCCCTAATTTTTTTTAAATAAAACGATATTTTTTTAAAAGCTTTCCTTTATTTAACGGTTTTGATATCAAAGGAAACCTGATACGCTGAAAATATATTAAAGGCGCCTACAGGTAGATGGTGCAACAGAATCAGAATCTGGTTTTATATCGATGTGCCTCAGCGAGCGTCGCGACGTCGCACTCCACGTTTTGCCGCTATTCTGTTAACATCGTCAATTTCCTTCACAAACGCGACGTGTTACAATTAAGTTTCTTTCAAACTTAAGGTAAGTTGACTTTTAAGTTTCCGAATTAAAAAAAAAATTTTTAACATTAAATTTCGAAATAAAAAATTTAATAATTGTAAAAAATAAACAAAATTTATTATTTTATGTATTTAATTTTATAAACTATGAAAAATATAATTGTTAGCTTTAAATTTTCAAGTAATTTTCTACCTTTACGGCTGCATAAGTTTGTCGCAATGAAAATTATTGTGTAACGACGCGATTTTTAAAATTGAAAAACCGATATGAGTTCTGAATAAATTATTGCGCATTTTTTAAATAGCCAAGTTTTTTCACATACAAAACAGGACTAATTAAAAAAAATTTAATTAAAGTCGTATTTCATGACATAATTATAAATAACGAAAATGTATCTCGTATAGAATCTTGCTATCTATGAGAGTCGAGTTTTCGTTAAATGTTAGCTTTTCCTTTATCTAGGTACTTAAAACTGCTTAATGCGAAACATAAAATGTAACCATATGGCTTCAATAGCTTGTTTTATTATTGGGTAGTGGAATTTTGTCACCTGTTAAATTCATTATTATTTGGAAAATGTTTCGCAATATTGGAAAACAAAAATTCGGTTTTAAATATTTAAAGCGCTCTAGCGCTTTATGATTAAATCCTGTTACAAAAATACCAATTCATATTATATTCCTGTTTGAAATTTGACAAAAATGTTACAATAATACATAGGTATTGTAGTACATATGAATGGTGTAGCATATTATAGTATGAGATTAAAGTTTGAAAAGTTGAACCATTAACGTAACAAGAACTTGGGTGGAAATAATGAGGTGGTTTTGTTGCAACGGTCTCATTTCTTCAAGCTCAAACAACCCCTTTTGCACAGAAATACAATAACATTTGAAATATGTTTTGCATTTTAATTAAAATTTAACTTTCTTAACTGCTGTTAATAATAATTTATTTGGAACCAACTATAAAATTAAGTATAATTAAAGCTCCATTTGTTTGTTTAAATTTCTATTTTTGGAACTGAAATCAGATTAAATATTTTTATTTAAGAATTAACAAGCTAACCCAATATGATTTTTTTTAACTTTAAAGAACTTTTTGGTATTTTAAAATTTAGTTTCCTAAATTATTAGATTTCGTGTGTTAAAGTCTTTAGTCACATTTCATTAAAAAAGAAGAAAAAATTATATCCAATATAGGAAAGTAGGTGAACTATTGCGTGTAGTATATTTACTATGTGCATGAGACTTACTTTGAAAATCAATTTCTATTTTTCTTACCATTATATGCTCTCATTGTTTAAATCAAATTTTCTGTAGTACTCACGCAAAAACTTTTAAGAATATTTTAGGTCTTGTCCAATAACAAATAATTCAATTGTGATTGAAATAAAAAAAATCTCATGTTCAAAAGGAAACTTCCTTGTTACCTTAATAGATCGTTATGCTGCCAAAGCAAATTACAGTTTCTGGGATTGACGAACAAAGCTAACAATATGCATAGTTTCCAGTAAATAAATACATAATTGATATTTTTCCAATTAACCCAACAAATCGTTTCGATCTTCGTTCGAGTAACAATCAATTAAAGTCATATAATTCAAATTATATTTTAAAACAGGCGCGATTTCTCTGTTCTTTCAATTCCGAAATTCGTATTCATTAAAATCGCATTCAGTTGTGTTTTTTGAGTTTCCTTTTCTTTTGTATTTTTATTTTATCAAAAAACTGTTCCTAGTTTTTAACAAGAAAGAAATGATAAAATAAATTGTTTGGGTATTCTTTCAGTGAGTTAACAAAAGATTAGAGTTTTTGTAAGGCCGTATGTTGTATCTGGAGTAAAACACCTACAAATTAAGTAGGCTGAATCCTTTGCGTTTGTCTTTAGAAATTCGAGTAAATCAATTATTAAACAGGGTCACAGGCACTTTCCACAATCTGACAAAGAGTTTGATTGTCTTACAGTGAACGGAAAGATTTACTTATAGATTTTTTATTTTTTTTATAACGTTCAGGGTTGTGTTACGAAGCTAGCTTTTTGCAACTGTTTTTAAATTGTAGTTAAATTGTGCTCCACTCTCCCCTACTATTGTTTATAGTCTTAAATTACCAATTCGATCATGAAATCTTGTTGTATTAAATGTTAATTAGTAATAAATAATATTTATAATATATTACTACATACTATTAATGTAGCATAAAAATATCATATTTAACTAACACTCGGAAGCAATTCAATTTAATTGACCGTAAAATCCGATTATAAGTACTAAATAATATTTTATCTTAAGATTACTGTATAAACTATAAAATAATACTTATTTTTATCCTACATTTTTCTAAATTCCTAAACGCAGGAAAACGCATTAACACTTTTATGAAATTATATTTAAGATTTTATACTAAACAGGTGGAGAGCAAATAGGCCCGATAGAGAGTTTCCGCCTCATTAATTTAAAAATATGTCAAGAACCAAAGAAGCGCAGTGTAAAAAGCGTACAAAGCACAAATAAATACATTGAACCGAAATTTCAAAATGGCAAGAGTCTGAGAAAATACTTCTAAAAGCGCTTTTACATTAATTGACGATAACTAAAAAACAACTCATTGGGTATCGCAATTTACTGCCGAGTAATTTTTTTAGAAACGTTAAATTTTCCGAGTAAAAATTACATACAAAATTTAACACATTAAATAATGAATTACTCTGTTCCATAATATTTTGTATTGCCTCGTGTGGTTCCCATGAGAATTAGTTTCGATATTGTTGAAATTTATGAGCAAACTCAAAGAGACAGCTTACAATATTACTGAACTTTTTTCATTTTAAAACTTTTTAGGCATTAAAGATAAAATATTTCTTATGTCTTTAAAATAAGTTTCTTATCGCTTTTGTATAATATTAATTTGATTTTTCTGGTTGGTAAGCTTTAAACGATAAAAATTTGGAGATTCATTGAATTGGAAAATTGCATGGTGTCGGTTACTGATGTCTATAGTTAACTACTTAGGATATAATATATTAATTGAATATTCTTGTAGTATAGTGGTTTCCATAATTATTAAATTATAGGTTTGATCCCCACTTAAACTCCAAGTTAGATTACTTAAATGACTTAATTTGGAAGTGCTATAATACCCAGCTTAAACAGAAAATTTAATTATCTAATCTTTTCCATAAAATATGGTTTGTTTGTAAAGAACTAAATTATTCTCATGATGAGCTCATAACTTTTAACAGCAGCATTTAATAATATTTTTGACAAAATACGAAAGACCTCCTAAATCAGTGCTAATCCATAATCCTGATTATTGAGAAAATTTATTTACTCAACAAGCTAAATTTGTTATTAGTGGAATTAAATTAATACTACATGTCAAACATAGTTTTAGTTTCCAATCTTCGCTAGTTGAAATTCACAAAACCACACTGAACCTATTAGAAACAGAATTTCATATTTCATTGAATCAATCAATCAATATATTTGGGTCAATGCGGTACAATTTCAACTAAAATAAAATTGATTAAGATATTTAAGAGAATGAAAAACCAATTTGCTTTCACAATTTTTGTTTCCACTAAATAATTCTACATTTTTTTTATTACCTTTTAATTACCTAAACATACAACCAATTTAATTGAATACGTAATATGGTTAGGGTTTACCAGGAATTAAATAAATTAAATGCAAACATACATAAGATTATTTAATTAGATAAAGTAAATCTTGTTTTCAAAATATATACGTACTATAATTATAACAGTAGGTGCCTTTCAATCTTAACAATCAATTAGCTTCGTTTAATTTTCTAATAAAATAGTAAATTGTGAAATTTTTAATATTTAAACCAATTAGTGGGTACTATTCCCGGTCTGAGAGACCGAAAGTTTATAAAATGCAAATTCTGTGTCGCTCCCATTGCTCTTCTCGTACTAACCGTCACTGCACAAACTAAAGTATTTGTATAAGTTTGACCAGTTATTGTCAAAATGTAAGGGTTAAAAAACTTTCCTTTGTTTTCAACTTGGCGTTGATTTATTATCTTAACTAATGCTAGTAATAAGTTACAGCTTAACATGGAATCTGATCCACAGTACGTAATAGTCAGTGGTACATAGTGTCGACTATTAACTGTTGAAACTTTGAAGAATTTTACCATTAGTAATGGGTACGTAATGAGAGATCTCATTATGTGGCTGCGAGAAAAATGATGAATAATTTTCCGGTTACGTTTCAATGAGGTTATGATTACATTGCACAGTCAGTTTCATTTTTAAATTTGTAATGTAAAAATTAAATAATTGTTATGCATTTATTGATTATATGAGGTGCAGATAATAGAAAAATAAACGGCATAAAATTCATTTTCTCTGAAAACGTTGTTACAAATGCTAGTTTCGTAACACATTCCTAAACGCAATAAAAAAACAAAAAAATTTATTAATTCTATAAAAAGTAAATATTTTTTATTATCTCCTTCTGAACAGTTGATTTCTTTCTTTTTAAGAAAGGATACATCATTAAGACCTCGCGGCTGCTTAAACCGAGTTTTTAAATTTGAATTGTGAAGCAAGGGTTGTATGGTTGGCAATATTAAAAAAACTATGCTATGAAAACAAGGTTCTGAATATTTAAAACTATGCTAATCGTTTAAACCGTTAGGATTTATTTGATTGACAAGAGTTACATATAAAATTATTAGATTAACTCAAATTTGTAATTCATTATTAGTTTAACTCCATTGTCTTTCGAAAATACAATAGATTCATTTTTCCAGGATACCTTGAGGGGATTTTTGAAAATTGCAAAATATTGAAATAAATAAATACGCGAAACGTTTAAATGAGGAAAATCTGAATTGAATAAAATAAAGAAGTAAGAATTGCCCGTTTAGTCATTGTTTTATGCAATACTTTACATAATTTTTATATCCTGCATTATGCACTAAATTTACGTTTATTCAGCAACCTAACAGATTTAAACGAAAGCTTTTAGAAACACAATCGTGTAAACTTTCTTTTACATTTGAATTGTCTGTTTATGTAGAGCAGTGGTCTTTATAGAAGTCCTTTGCAATGAAAATTTTTCATTGAATTATTCTAATTTTATTTGTATTCAAGTTTTTTTTATCGATTGCACGATTACAACTCAGAAGTTCCTTCTTCGTATAATTTAGTTACAAGAGTTTAGTTGCTTAGTGGAATCTGAAATTAATTTTGGTAAGCTTTGGTAATTAATCAAATGAATATAATTAAATTTTGCAAGTGTTAAGTTTTAATTAAGCAAATGTACAAAAACGATACATTCTCTAAGAAATTAGACTTGATTTAATTTAACTTACACGATATCATAACTACAATTTTAGAAAAAAATATATAAACTTTTTTTAAAAGTTTTCAAAATTATATGTTCATTCTTGCAGTCAAATTTTTAAAGAAATCCAACAATTTGTAAGTTGAAAATTTTGATAAAACCTGTCGCGGAAAGTTTTCTTACTTAGAATTTCACATCAGCTTCATGATTTTTGTGTATTTTAGATACACCGGTAAAAATATAAAGTGACAAGCATGTCTGTTATATTTCATCACAAATAAGACCAAAAGTTGTTTTGAAATTGCCAACAAAAGTGTGTTTTTAGTATACATTCAGTTATTCTATTAAAAAAATTGTTCAAACTAAAACCAGCTACTACACCCATTGGTCCATGGAATATATACTTAAGACGCATTTATATCTTGCGTTTACGATCGATACGAAAACGTGTTCATTATTAAAGTCAACGTTCTGGTTTACAACAAAAGAGTTATAGAAGGAAAGCTTATGAAAATTTCCGAAAGCTTAGAAACAGACGTAATGGATATCTCCAAAAGTAATAAAAACGTCGCAGATAATACAGGGGGAGAATGTTAATAGTAATAGTGGTTTATAGACTTAATTAAGATAAATCTGGAACAGCAGTTCTAAAGAAAAACTGCAATAAAAGGCGTCACTGTTGATTATAGTAACTGCTTCCAAAAAAAAGTAGTATTCCAAAATTATATGTTAAACGTTTGGAAATATTTTTCCAAAAACGTTTTCTTGAAATGTACAAAAGCAACTTGGTACTCCAATAAAATTTCCTATATCAATATTTTTCTTCTTATTTATTACCTATTCAAATCAAAATGTATTTGAATATTTCAGGGTATATGGCTGGTAACGTAAACGAAAATTTGTTGAGGTATGAAAATCGATATGAAACGTTTGTGCAACAGGAAATTAAAATTGCTTTTTTTTCTTTCAGTTATTAAATATTTTTCAATAAGAATTACATTAACCAAAGCTTTTGACAGTCTCTGAAATTAGTCTTGTAACGAACTAATAAATTAGCATACTAAAATATACTAAATCGACAGCAGTTGGGTACTTCGTTAGGATATTGATCAAAAAGAAACTTTGAATTATCTTTTTGGTGTTAGAGCAAATTATAATTTATTACAGGGTAAGGTATATGAGAAATACGGAATTTTATATTTTAAATTACAAAAAAAAAAAAAAAAAGTTGTAATAATGGTAGTAGAATTTTAAAAATTTCAAGTTGGTATTTTATCGAGTGCTTTACTTTTTATTTTATCTCAATTTCTTGCATTTTACGGTGTTTCATTTAATAGAGCGCAAATTGACTTTTTAAGTGGTTTGCGTGCTTTACTTCAATATCTGAAATATTTAAAATGCGCTGTTAACGTAATTTTGTGGTTTTACTGAAAACAAACTAAAACAAATATGTTATACTTTTCCCAACTTGGAATGACCGTACGAATTCGCTCATTAAATTCAAGCTGAAGTGAAAAGATAGGTGCTAAATAAAAAGCGCGATCGAAAGACTGTTGAATTTTTTTAGCAGATAATTAATTTCGTATTCAACTTCAAGCCTTTTATAAATTCGTATTCGAAAGTAGGCACAAAGTAAAATACTTTGAAAAGAGAAAATTGTAACAGTATTTTGCAAACTTTTAAAGTGACTTAATGCTTGGCTACATATCCACTTTAATCAAACAAAACACCAACAAGAGATCCTTTAATCAAGAATCAAATTACTCCACATTTTGTCGATCCAATGAGTAGCTCTTTAATTACATTCTTTGCGAAGTTACAACAAGAAGCAGATTTAGTATTAAAAGGTTATAAATTTTAAGACCTGCTAATTAATATTTAAAATATCATCTTCTATCTCTGTTGAATTTCAACTACTGAAATTGCATTTTATTTTATTTTGTACAGTACTTCATAATGTGAAATAATTAAAGTAGCATCTAGAGGAAGCTATAATAAAATCATTTAATTAACTCATTAATTTTTCTGTTATTTTATCTTATCCAGCCATTATTCTCAAATTTCGAAGCAATTCTGGCAGGTGAATCCCGGTAGACCAGTACAGAAAATTTAACCAAGGAGAAGTAAAAGGGGAGGGTTACTAGGAATTTTAATTATTAAAATTAAGTAAATATTTAAAATTACAGATTAAAATTTTCCAGATTTTTTCGCAATTAAATCAGCAATTTATGCCCTGACCACCCCCATACTAAAATATTACATCCGTTTAATGTATTTGCTTATTGGGAAATAATTTTAAAAATTTTGAATTTTTTTTCAATCTATACAGATTGAATTGATTTTCCGGCGTAGCCTAACTTGAAGAAACCTTTAATGAGCTATTCCAAAAGTATTTGCAAATGTTCTGTTTGGAGTGAAAATTACTTTATTCCTGTACTTTCTAAAATTAATAAATCTGATGTTAAAATTCAAAGAGATATGACAAGCGACATGTTAAGTGACTTTCAATTAAATTTAATTCAGAATTAGTTACCTACCCGCTATACTATGCAATTATTCTTGTGACAGTTGTTTTGAAAAGAGAAAATAAACTTTAATTCTAAGCGAAGCATTTGATTATATTCGGATGTATTTCATTAAAAGCTGAAATTGCATGCAGTTTTTTTTCTTTTTCTGAAGCACAGTCATTAAAATAACACTTTGTATTTGTACATTTTTAAAACTTATATTTTTCACAAAATTTAAAATGTTTTTTGTGAATTTGTAATTATAGCAACGTAGTTCACATTTCATCATCCAGCAAAGTGGGGATTCCCCTTAACTATTAAAAGAGCAAAACAAATTATTTCGATTTTCCTATGAAATTTACATGAAATTTCTGCAATAGCATAATATTTAGTTAAAACGTGAACAGGTTAGTAGTTTTAAAATTAAAGAAAATAGATAAGCAGGAAGAAGTATTAATTAATGTTGTGGTCAGCATAACAAGACGAAATATGAATTGGAGTAAATCGTAATGAAAATTATAACAAAGTAAAGGTAGATGAAAACGGAGCAGATGTTCAATGTAAAGCCAATAAAGTTATGATTGCGTTCTTTTAAATAAAGTTTCTATTAAATTTGCAAATAATAAAACTAAATAAAATTTTCAAAGCAAACCAATTTAAATAAAATAGAGAAAGAAATAACGAATATTAAAAGTAGTTACATATTAAAATAAGTATATATTGGTCATTAAGTATTTCTTGTTTTGTTATTGGTGGAAAAATAATGGGCGCCAAGTGGTCTGAATGAAACACTAGTAAATAAATAAATCGTGTAGAAAAAGCAGTTTTATGACTCCTCGTGCGACCGGAATTACTGATATTACGCTTTAAAATTCTTTGTTGCTTTGTAAAGTATATGTACGGAATTTACCATTTAAAAATATCAGCAACTTGAAGTTTTCTTTACAAATCTAAAATGACAAACTTTGAAAATGTATTTTAGTTCTTTGTAGAAGTACTTCACTTTGACGATCTGTACTAATTTACTGTTAGCTATAAAATTTTCGCCATTTTGGTACAAAACCCAATAGGTATTAATATTTTATTTCCGGAAAACTTTTAATTAAAAGATCAAGGGTGCACGTAATTAATATAATTACGCCCCTTCAAATTACATACTGTTTACAGTTTTAACAAATTTAAGGAAGACAAGTTTGCTTATCAAGCAAATTATATGAACATTTTATAAACTACGACAGTGACAAATAATGAATGAATGTTTACTGACCCGAACTGAACAGCAATGGTTGATGATACTACGTCAAATACAGAGTTCACGTAATCTATTCAAATTGCTTTTTTTTCTTAAAAAATAATTAATTTACTTTTGAAAATACCTAATATAATAAAGAAAAATAAGCGGGTTTAAATTAACTTTCTAATTGTTCACTAATGAAGTTACGATCAAATTTTATCATTAGGGTTGCATTATAAAAATCGTGAAAAAGTATGCTATTATTTAAAAATGTGTGAGGTTCAGCTGCGACGTTTTAATTAAATAATGTTAAGAAAAACACTTTAACCTGTGATGTTATTTACATTTTAAAACAAATTAATTACGGCCAACGAAAACAAAAACAAAAAACAGTAAACCTAAATGATCAGCGGAGAACACGGATTATTATCCGTAGGTATGTACACAGCTTTTAATCTTAGCTTACCTGATTGAGAACAGAGAAAATGTATTTTTGATTGTTTATTTAGCTTGTAAATTTTGAAATATTAAAAAATTAATAATTATTATTTTTATATAATAAATAGTTTACAGCAGCAAGCAACTACTTTGTGTATGTTTATTGCACGCAACTCAATTATTAAACTTTTGGGATCTTTTGGGTATATGAGTAGTATACTTGTGATATCATTAACCTAACTGACGTGAAGCTAATAGGATTTTCGGACCGTTTTGAAGTCGTTGAATAATCATAAAAGTTGTCACGATTTTGTGTGGTGTATTTTACTATTTAATTAATTTCTGTAAAATGCTTTTAACTTTGACATCTCTACTGTTTACAATTTTATTCGCGATATTAATCAATAAATTTTTTAAAATACTAATTAAAATATTTTTAGCTTTAACTACGAATCAGGTATACCAAGACACAAAACTGGCATTAAATGTATTACAAATATGGCGTTAATCTCAAAACTTCTTTAATTGGTTTTAAAAATTTGTTGAACTTTAGTTCAGCTGGGATAAACTTAAGCTTTTGCTGTTAAACCGGCTTTAACTCGTAAATAAACTTAAATTGTATTGCTATTGTGTTTTTGCCCTGCTAATTTTAAATATAAAATTACTTTTATTATTTTATAAATATGAATGTGCATCCAGACATAGTTTCTATCAACGACATTTTTAATTTTTCTGCTGAAAGCAGAGCACAAACTTTAATTAAAGTGTCAACACGAAAGAACCCAGCTTCTAATAAGTTTTCCCCGATAGTAATTTTTAACGTGCAATATTTTTATTATATTGCTCGGTTGCTCTTAACAATTTTTTAAATATTTTCAGTATGAAATACGTAACAGATATGGCATAAAATTAAACTAAAGCTTACAAAGCCATATTAAAATGCAAATATATGCATACTACATTTTAAATCAAATATTTAATGCCATTTTGATAATTAATGCAGTAGTTCAGTTTACAATACATTAAAATGTAATGGAAAATCGCACTATTCAATTCAAAGACGCAGTTAAATTAAATTTAAAATTACCTGATTTTAAAAAAAATCTGAACTTGAATGCTAGTTAAACATAATTGTACAATAATTATTTCGTTAATCCAATTTTCATAAATAATATGTGGGTAACCCAACGGAGTGCTGTGTGGGAATCATAAGCGGCTACAAACAAGCAGTCGTGGTTTTTCATCCCACATTCACCTGTTGGCTTAGCGTAATGACCATACTTATTTAAAATCCATATTCCAATTTAAAAACTCATTAGTTAACTGCTGAATGTAACAAATAAATTTTGTAATCTACGTTTCTGGATGATATTGGGTAATTGCAATAATAATAATGCTTGGGTAAATATTTTTTGGGGTTGAAGTTTGAGTAACAAAATCTTATCTCAGTTACACCAAGCCATTCCTTCTGCATACACTACGATTTAAAATCCCCAGGTTGAATTATGCTTATTGAAGTTTTTATCTTTGAGGTTTTTCTATTTGCTGTTCCTAACTTTAGTTGTCTTATATTTTATGCATGTTTTGTTATACCCGCTTCAATCCTAAAACAAGTGATTTGAATAATAGAAACAAAATTTAGTGTAGGTATATTTTGAGAAAACAACAAAGAAAAATAATAAATAATAAAAAATTAAATTCTTTCTTGGCTAGACATGTTTTTTTAATTTAAAATGCTTTATTAGATTTATATTGCAAACAATAAATTATATTAGCATTCCTGGTTTACGGCAAAACCTGCCTTTTAATTTCTTTTAAATTTCATTTGTTAGATTTTGCTTTAAATTCGATTGCTTCAATTTATGATTGCATCCAGTCACGCATATCTTTGTGCATGCAATTGTTCATGATTTTGCAATATTATGACAAAAAATTTAATTTTTTACCTATTATTTATTTTCTTGCAATAATTTCACCTTTGTAACTATAAATTGTAATTCTCTATTATCGTGTAGGTAATAGTGTATCACTCGGCTTTCGCCTCGTGACAATATCTACCTCGCAATAAATAAAATATGTTACGCTTTTGTTATACAATCTACTAATATATAACAGTATACCAAATGCGCTTGTAGTTCTTTTGTAGGATGGCATAAATAATGTAGTATGCCATATATAGCATTATGAAATAATAATTTCATACATCGAAAACAGTAGGTAGTATATTAATTATAGTGCCACGAAGGCAAAATTATAACAACATTTGTAATCGTTAAACTAGGTATTTTCAACTACAAAATGTTGTAATTGCACTGAAATACATTTTGTTTACTTTAAGGAAGTTAGCATACAAACTTTTGTGATAATTATAATCTAATGGAAGGTTTTTGATATTATTTGCTTTTGTACGAAGTTGTTGTATATCACATGAGGATAAAAGTCTATCGTTTTAGTTTAAAATGTTAGAAATTTGGATATTGATGAGTCAGTGAGGTTTTCAAGTCGTACAACTCGAATTTTACACCAATCAAATTCCACACTGTTCAAACACCGAGAGGTCATGGCGGTCAGCAGGCCCCCTGACCTAAAATTTCTATTATAATAATAATAATCAGAATTAATTGATTTTGGGGTGATTACATACCCCCATGATTCCCACCCGGGGGGTCTGGGGGGTATGGAGTACCCCTCAGCAAGGCATCTTAATACTGTTATAAAAATAGTAATTTTCTATATCTCAAAATTTTTGTTAATTATGAAATTCAAATTTGTACAGAACCCAAAAATTCTTGATTTTGTTAAACTACTATATTTAGAATAATTATCATCTTATTATTTATGTACTTAGCATGGTTATATTATACACAAATTCTATTCAAATAATATATAAATAAAGAAAAATAAATTTGTGAAATTTTGCACATTTTCGTATAGTTCCCATCTAAATCAACCCTTTGTAACTTGTAAATCACTGGACATTGTTATCTATGGCTGTGGTTAAGCTATATTAGTAGTTGACTAAGTAGTAATTTTAATACCAAACAAGAGTACCTTTTCGATTGTAAATACCATCCTGGATGCATTATTAAAAGTTTTAATTAGCTCTTTAGTTTACGAACTTCTACATGTTTGAACTATAAATTGCAATAGTATTGATTTCAAATTTGTGGAGAGTAATAAAACATACACAGTTGTATGATGAAAAATTAATGTTGATATGTATCAAAAACCGGCATTTTAATATTTAAAGAGCGTCCCTGATGTAGTATCAGAACGACGCGAAGTCGACGCCGACGTCTGAAACCACCAACTGATTTTATGCGTTTGAAATTATCAATAAAATCTTTTTCTCAATCTGAAAATTTTCTCAATAATTAGAAAAATTATTTTGTGGAGGTAGAAATTCTTAAAAACACGATAAGAAGTTGTTCCGACATTCATTGATCAATCACTGTAAAGAAAGATAACCGGATACTTAGCACCAATTTCTTCTAACAAATTCAAGTATCTAAACAAAAATGGTCATAAAACCAAAAAAACATTTGTAGAACTAAGTAAGTTAATAATAGGATAATTTTATGTATTTACATATTTTAATATTGCTTAATAATAACAATAAATTTCACTTTTATAAATATGTAATTAATTTACAGTAATTGATCTTTGATAATATGGGCTTTCTGCCAAGGATATCTAGTGTCGCCTGTATCGGTGTCACTTGAATGAATAATGAAGGCTATTATTTAACATCACTATAAAATTAAATCTTTCCCAAACTACTAAGTTTTAAAAAGATTAATAAATTAAGAAATGCTCCTTGTACATCTCAACCAAAAGTTTGCTTGACTTATTTTGCCTCTAAAAGCAACACAAATAGTTCTATGCGCAATTTCATGATGTAATCTACTCTTTATTTCACTTAGTAAGCATAAATTGTGGGTTTCGCTAATTTGAAGCTCATAATAAAAGCCGCCCTTGCATCCAAGAGACACCAAAACTTCCAAAAGTTTCTGCAACAAGGTCCGCCCTTTTAGCCTACCTACTCCTGGATAGGAAAGCCCAATCGTGAAATTTGATCCAGACCAATTACGAACTTCGAATCACATTTTTAAATTTTCTATTTCTTTCTTCAGGATCTGCAGGATTAAAAATTTATATCACATACAGAGCAACTCATTTTATTTCAATTTTATATCTTACCTTCTTAATTGATCTTATAAAAATCTCTGTTTTATATTTCAAAGAGTTTTGAGAGCTACAAACAAACAAACATATTAATTTCAATTTGTAGGAAATAGCGACCAACCTAAAATAAAATTAAAAATCGCTTCCAGAATCTCTAATTAAATTATTTTCGAGTAAATGACTTCTTGTAGTTTCAGAATTTAATAAAATGTATAAGCAAAAACTAAATTACCTCGTATAATTTAATATTAAAGCACTAAGCAAAATTTTATATCGACTTTTTTCGATTAAAGCTGTACGTGTAATAACGCAAAGGATAATTTAGTTATTATCTCACCTTTGACTTTGAGGGCATTTTTTATTGAATTTTCTTATGGAAAGTTTTTGCCTTTTAGCGAAAAGTAAAAAAAAATATATTTTCGTAAAATTTTATATTAATTATATACAATTTCGAATAATAATTTAAGTTTAAACCGCAACACTTTGCATAACCCAAATTCTACCTAGTTGAATGTTTGTTTGCTGATTGTTTGTTTGAATTTCAAATCGCATCACCACCTAGAGAATTTGTGTTTGTATACATAATTAATTAATATTAATAAATTTGCTATATCAAATTGATTTGTAAACTTCAGTAAATCTCCATTAAAGATACTTTTGATGGCAAGGCGGAATTGCAAATAATTTTCTTTGATGCATAAAGAATGCTAAATATTTTTCATTTACAAACACAAAAAATATAATTTTTATCTAAATTTGTAAATCCAATCGTTAGTGTTCTCTCAAATGACGTCAAAATATAGGTCACCGGGGTTTATGAACTTGAGAGCTTTGATGAAGAGTTATTTAATTGTTCCATTCATTTTTATATAAAAATTGTTTTATGTGCTTTCATAACTTTTAGAAAACTTTAATTGAAGCAAGAACTGTTCCCAGAGTTACAAATCAAAATTTTCTCTTCCCCAAATGCGGTTTAATTCATTTAATTTGTACAACAAAGCGATCGTGGAAATTTGATCGATACAACCATTAGTACAAATTTACGGATAATATGCACGGCGAAATAACACATGCAAAGTATTTGTTCCCAACACGAAATGGTATATATTTTACTTTTCGAGTTAAGATTGTGGTAACCTAATGGTCTGGCAAAACAAATTTACACAATCACACAAAAAATCAATAAGGGTTTGTACTACCATCAAGGACGATCGGCGGATAATTGTTCTAATTCATTAATTATCGGCAGTGGATACTTGCAGAAATATTGCCGAAGGATTTGCAATTATTTTTCATCAAGAAAAGCATCACTTTGCAAACGGCGAGTTTGCCTTATAATAAATTGGCATTTCTATAAATTTATTCATACCTTTTTTATCTACTTACATTCTGACTTTTATTCTTATTTTTATATAAAATGCGACTTTATAAATGCACTTTTCGTGTCGAGAATCCCATTCACAAATCACGTTGAGCGCGAAAGATATTTTATAATTAAAATATAGGAAGATATATCAAGCAAAAGAGTACAACTTGCAGATTTATGCAGGTGATCTGTTTTTATTTTAATAAATTTTATTATGGGAGTGAATCTAAAACGGTTAGATTATAATTTAAAATCCTTCCTTAAGGGATTTGTATAAAAATAACATTTAAATGCAAACTTGTTTCAGAATTTTGTGATGGCCGCCGTTTATTTGGCAACAGCAGTTTTGTGTCTAACGGTTTCGTCTCTACGAAGCTTCGTCGATACCGCTGCTTTGAGTCCTTCTAAAGGTAAGTTAATATGAAATTCTATAAACCACTGAATTTCAATTTAGATTAAATATAAATTTTTCATTTTTTAAGTGGAATACAGGAAATGCACGTATTCAATCTGAAAATCTTTATAAAATGATATGATATCCCCAGGGCGCAAAGTCGAGCTTTACACCTTCCTCTTTTCTGCGACATAAATTGGATTGCTGAATGATGCATTGCATTCATTACTATATTTTCTTTTTCAAAAGTTTAGTTTTATTTATCAACTACATGAGCATACGTTATAACACGAGCTTTCGGTTATTCGGCCCAAAATAATTTGAAAAAAATATAGTAAAAATAGTAAATCCTCCATCTTTATGGTAAGGGGAGCTTGTAAGCAGTTACCTATTTGCATTTAAATAACAGAGAGATTTTCACAAACTTTCAGTTTTCAATTTTTAGGAAGTCCGATAAAAACGAAAAAATGCGAATTTTATGCGAATATCAATTGTACTTTTTTTATTACTTCAGGAGGCTAAAATTATTCAGAGACTTCTTGGTGTCTACTCAAAATTATTACGTACAATTGACTTTTTCTTGCTTTATTTCCTGTTTACCGTGTAAATCCTGGTTTACAAGCTATTTATCTTTAGTTTTCCTGCAGTTATTATTACTTACATTATAAAAAACGGCATAGAAAACTTGCTGTGATTGAATGTTATTTGAAGCAATTTATCTTAAACTGTATTTTTTTAATAATTAAATGGATAAATAATTGTTTACTCCAATTACATGTTTTAGTAACATGAGATTGCTCTTTTGTAATTAATTATTTGCGTTCGATAAATCTATAAGAGTACTTTTTCACATGTTGTTTTTACATTACAGAGCAGAGACGCCATTAGAAGGTTGCAGGATAGTTCAATTTTTCACCCTTTCTGGAAAATTTATTAAATTTCGCCTATTTTGCAAAAATTAAAATTTAATTCTTTTATAATCGAAGCAAACGTGACTTTTTGGAGCTTATCTGAACTTGCCTTATTTTTTATCAATAATTGAGCTTGTTGAGGCGCATAAAATTCTATTTAATTTGGAAAGTGCAAAGGTTCAAAAATCTCTGATTTGTTAGTATTTATATTCTTACATTCAAATTCTTATTTAGCTTTTCACAATAACAATTGAATTTCCACCCACCCACGTCAAGATACTGAACAAAGAGCAAACAAACAGTATTATTACCAATTGATTATTTGAAAATATATCTGCAAATCAAAGATATATTTTAATATTAAATTTTAATTTTATTCGATGAGTTTGTTTGTTAATGTTCCTTTTGGAGGGCTGCGTAACATCACACCCTTACAGAATGATATATAGCCTTCTCGTTGTTCAATGAATTGAAACCAAAACAAGTAAGTGGAACCAAAACAAACATTGCATAAATCCAACAACTTCTCGTAGAGGTTGGAGGCGAAAAGTTGATGTGTGATAATTCTTTCCAACTGAAAACAAATCCATGTTCCATTAACAAACACCGTCAATATGAATACAATAACTATGCAAAATTGAGAAGATTATAGGTTTCAAGAGAAAAGATTTGAAAATACAGTATTTTTCTAACAAAATGCGTTAAATTTCTTAGCTATACAGTCACGAAATAAAATATCCAAGACGAATTCAATCTATAAACTTACGGAAACAAATTTGTTTGGTCTTTACATTTCCATTTACGAAAAAGGGTTTCATTTTCTCTCTTCCATTAGATTATATATTATGTAAGAATAAAAAACAATATTTTAGAAATCATTAAACGCAAAATTGAAATGTATTTTATGAAAGCCTATTGGATTACTTCAAAAAATTTCATCGGCAACTCGTTAGTTTTAATAATCTTCCCTTCGAGATGAATAGTTTTTTAAATATCCCTTTATCTCTCTCGCTCTACCTGCTACAGCCAGTTCTATTATTTAGCTAAGAAGTTTAATTTTAAATATTAAGATTATTCCCTTGGGCCTTTTAATTGAACGTCAGCATTGTTGCTATGAAAATTTTCATCACAATTATTTTTAGTAAGTTCAAATTTAAAAAATATGGTGTTTTTCTTAAAACAATATAAAAGTTTATTTTATGTCAATCAATAAATTTTTTCAAGCTGAAGGAATTTAACAATAATATTTTTAAAGCTTTCAGTAAAAACAACGTGTTTTATTCAGAGCTAGTTTACTTTTTGTGGCTAGACTATCAATCTACAAGCTCGAGATACAAACATTATCTTTATTAGGCATTAAAGTACTTTACTGTCGGCGACGAGTACTTTAGTGCCGTCCGCCATTTTTTTTTCTATAAAAACATTTTTGTTTCACTTAAGTTAACACTTTTTTGGCAGTAAATTGAACTTTTATATTGTTTACAAAAAAATGATCTTGTTTTATATCAAAAATTATAATAGTAATAAAATACCTGTATATTATAGCATCGACATTTATTACCTATATTATGGTCAATATAAACTGCATGCATTTACCTTCGTAAAGTCGACTATTTTGCTCCATCAATCAAAATAAATGAATAATTATTTTTAAAATAAATCAAACAAAATATTCCAAACATTGAAAAAAACATTTCTATTGGCGAGACAAATCGGGCTTACAGGAAAATAAATTATTCTTTATTTTGTATGAATTGGATGTTTTGATGACAAACCATAATTCAGCGGGTTGACGTCAGCATCGTCGCCTACGGAGAAAATTCTCGACTATTCTCTGCGCTGCATGTCACATTTCGTAAACAGAAATGTTGTGTTCTGTTTTACATCCGCTTCCTTTACATACTCGGCATTCTACAAGTTTGAGAGATATGCTTCTCCAAATTACCGTAAATGTGTCAAATATAATATTACGCAAATTTCCCAATCCAATAGAGTTAAAATGTGATATTTTTGATAATTGGCAGTATTGGCAAAAGCCATCTTCCTTCATCAATCACCTAATTAGTGTCTTGAATTTCGTTTGGAACCAATGACTATCCCCATTTTTAATAACATTTTGTAGAAATCATTAAGTATCAAAAATCACCAAACAGGGAATATATAGGAATACTCTCCAGGGATCACCTTTAACACTTCCAGTTGTTTGCTTCTGATTGCTTCCGGTTGGATTGTTAGGATTCCTAAGGAGACTATTTCTTTGTGCAATATAGCAGAAAATATTTTATTTTCTACTTTATTCTAAACAAGATAACATAAAGATGCTATGATACACTGAAGTAGTTCCAAAACTGTATATGCAATTGAACAATAAACCTTAATAAAAATCCAGAAGAAAAAGTAGTAGCACAATTTAGTTTTTAAATTACCTGAGTGACTGTCTCATTCTCGTGTAATCAGCAATTTGAAATCATGTTTGTACTGATCGAGTATTAATGATAAACAGTAGAGATTAATACCTCTATATGTAACTAATTTAATATTCAATGCATAATTTGTGTTGCTGTGAGGGTTCTGTTATTTGTAGTCCCAATGGGATTTTATTTTCTATACAATGTTATCAATTAAATAGTAGTATACATTTTATTGTACATTAACATTAATTTTTCAAAGAAAGGCATAATTTATTTCAAAGCTTAAGGGATGGAGAAATTTATCGACTTTTTAGTACTGGAGTACGAAAAATATGGATAATATGCAGAGGTATGCAGCTCAGGAGACAGAGGTTCAAGTAATTTGCCATTTATTGAAGTTGCAAAAAACTGATATTACTGAGAACCATTCAACTTGATTGCAGGAGTCCTTACCCGATGTTTGGCTTAGCGATTTACCCCCAGCAGGCTTAATTTTGTTACGGTTTTAATTAATTTCTTCCCGAACAGAAACCTAACTCATCGTGAATTGCTTGTTGCAATTATGCTTGCTTAGCTCAGTGGAGGTGAAAAAGTTCAGGGATGAGCTTAACAATTCATGAATAAAAAAATTAGAGATTTTGAAAGACTTCAGCCAACACTAGCATGGTGGAAACAAAATTATTTATTTTTAAGTTGATATTTAAACCAGCAAAAATTATAAGAAATTCATTAGAACTTCGACGCAGTTTAAAATAACCTACATAATGCAGAAGATGTGAAAATACGGAGAAGGGGCTTGCAAGTATAAATTTGACTGATGTCGCTGATGATGTAGATATTGAAACTAAATTGAAAACCCATCGAAAGAAGCACACACATTTAGATTCAGTTTGCGCTCAAATAGTACCGCACCGAATTAGATTAGCATCCAATCAGCTTCGCTTAAATAGCCGTCTGCCTATCTACTATTTATATGGATCGTTGTGATTCGATTCATAGTGACTTGAACTTTTTTCGTTTTGTTGCAGTATAAACTTAGTTTAATATAAAAAGCAAAGGCAAAGAATGTTAGTCTATGTTTATCGGTCACTATAGATTTGATTATAAGCAATCTGCATAATTAAAAACTAAAATTTTATATTCGACTTCTTAGGCAATTGTTAGCTTTTCAAAAGAGATGTGCATTTAGTTGACTATTAAGCCAAGCTAGTCCATTTTCACGATAAAATTGCTTTTTTATTTGACTTTCAATGGAAGTTTTAGATTCGATGAGATATTCATCTTGAACTTGCGATGACGGTTTAATTGAATTTGCAAGCCGTAAGAATTAAGTCGTAGCGGTTTACCAGGCGTACCTGTCCAAGAGAATATAGTAGCCTCACACGCTACCACAATCCATTTATTTATTACTCGAAATCTATTAAACTGATGTTAACCAATTACAAACAAGTAAACTTCGCTTTCGTGCCGACTCAATACATTAAAAAAGTAGCTATGTTACTTTTCAAAAATACACACTAATTTCAAACAATAGTGGAATATAAAACAAATATTTGTGATGTGTGTAAAAATCTATAGACAAATAAATTGCTTTTTAAATTTAAATTTAGTTAAAACTTTTTCAATTTAAAAGCCATATAAGTTAAAACTAAATAAGTACGACAAAAATTAAAGTGTATTTAAAGTAGTATATTATTTATGTAGACAAACTTAACAATTAAAGAAAAGTTTAATAGGATTAAAATAAAAGTTCATTATTTTAGTACAATACCAGCTTTATTATATTAAGACACGATTCGATAAGCACCTCGTGAAAAGAAAATCATAGTAGATGTTAAAAGGAATATAAATTTTAATAAGAAGTTAAAATATCTCGTAATGGAAGCTGTGTACCAAATTTCTGCTGTTTAGGATGTGGGAAAGTTAGTTTAAAAAAAAGACTTAAATAAGTCCACGCAAACGGAAAAACAACGGTCATGCCAAGTTAGATAAAAGCTTTTAAAAGGAATAGCAGAACCGAAAGTTTAAATTTAAAATGTTCTCTCAATTCAAGGAACATAAAAATTATTGTATACTAACTTAATATATAAATTTTGAAATTCAGAAAACGTACGGTTAATAGCAATCGTCAGATTAAATTTTTTGTTGTGGATAATTTATTGAAGATCCAAAAAGTGAACTTATTCTGGGCTAATCGGTTAATTTTTAAAATTTAATATAATATGTTAACGTTAAAACATTAACGGCGAAATGGCGACTGCGAAATCTCGGAATCCATTTTCCGATAACCTAAAGTTACTTTTCAAGAGTGAAAAAACAGAAAAAAGCAGTTACAAAGTTAAAGACTGCATTACACTTTTATAGATTCCGTTAACACGGTATTGAATAGAAAAATAACAATGTGTCTTTTGATACATTGAAAAAAGCTTTAAAAAAATATTCAGAAATATTTTGATATTATAAAATAATTTAATAATATTTTGGGAAAAACAGTTAATTTGAAAAATATACATGTACAAATGTAAGTATGGCATTGTTAATTTTATTCGCTTCGGGAACTGAAGATAAACACCAAGTTCGAAACTTGCTGCATTTTTAATTTAATTTGGAAATATTTTATTACAACATTATTTTGGCTCGTTCAACCTTAATTAATTTTGAGAAATACTTAATTTAAATTACTTATTGATCGAATTTTGTGGAAAAAAAATTTAATTTGTGTTCCTAATTTCATTTCATTATTCTGAAAAGCCGATGCTCGCATTTATGCGTGACTTGTAATTATATACTACAACTTCTTATTATTCCCCGAACGTTTTAAATTGACTAACCAAGAAAATATCAACAAAATGTATTCTGCAGAAGCTGAGGAAAATTCACTTTCTAATATCCGCAGTATTACAAACGGTTTAAAAAATGCTCTAGGTAATATACCGCTATAAAATGTTATTGAGAACTTCAAACAAAATTCAATTTAAGTTACAGCTAATTGTTAACGATTTTCATCGTTAAAAATTGCATTTTATTCTAAAAAAACGATTTCATCAAATTTTGAATAAATTTGGCAATTTTCGTTTTCTGCCTTTATTTGTAAATGTTAAAAATAAGTGCTTTGCTAATGTTTTCCTTAATAATGAGATAAATTTGCACAGAAACTTTTTCAGTGCGCTTACTTTTATTGGGTTAATTTAAAAAAAAATCGTCTAAACGAATAAACGAAACATGTAATAACAAAATGTTGAACTGGGTTTTTTGAAAGTAGCATTTCTTTTATTAGCTATTTTGTAAAGTGAAATTTAATGAAATTTAAAAATAACAATAAAATCACATTTTATAAAAGTACAGAAAGGATTTAAAAGTCAAAGGAACAAAATCGAAAATACTCAACGCTTTAGGTAGTGAAGCATAGAATCGAATCCCCGAAGCTTTTATTGCTTCTCAGAGGCACACATCCAATTTTAACTATTTGCTTTATAATCCTTATTGAAAGAGTATATTTTTTAGAATTTCAGCAGATTATCTGAAAGAATATTTTCGGGTGCAAACTTAACGTCTAAATTCAATATTAATTTTCTACTTACTTGGATGTTTACTAATTCCATACTGAATATTCCAGCACTTTATGCTACATATTATACTTGATAATAAATCTAATTACGATAGCAAACTTGTAACATTAAACGGTGTATAGATTATTATAAAATTTATAGTACAAAAGCGTTTAGTGCTCCTTAATTTATGTGCTCACCTAATATCAAATAAGAATAAATTAGTACTCATAATGGATATTTAATTATGTCTGAATGATCAAAAGTGTAATGATTTAGATGTTCGGTAAACGGCTTTTGATTCTCCACAAAGCTTTACTCAACATATTAAATCAAATACACATTTATTGAGTAGGTATAAGATATTGCGTATTCGATTTCCCAAACGAAAACGATTTTCTGTTATAGGTAAATACGTAATGACCGCATCATTAATTAACAACTTAGAAAACTGTCTGAACCAATTGTGCTTACAAATATCTAATTACATCGGTTAATTTAGCAATTTCTATTCAGTATTAATCACCTCAAATTTAATTTTCTACAACATAACATGCTAAACCCGGAAAACTTTTCAACAAATTTTGAATTTAAAAAACTCTAATAATTATTATCTTAATGCATTCGTAACTTTTTCGTAGCTTTCATGTAATTAAACCAGAAATTCACAAAAAGTTTAACTTTGTTTTAATTGCTTCAGTTTTCTAGTTGTTTATTTTTTCCATTTTATGTGATGTTATAATTCATGAACCACAAAATTTCCATAACTACCACAAACACTTGATATTATAGTATTATTATTGTTTTCTCGTGTAAGTTTAATTAAATTTATCAGTTTTAGCGTTATCGCACAATTGAAACGTATACCAAGTTTCAACTAATAATATTTTGAAGCTACACAAATAATATATGTTGTTATAATATTAATTTTTTAATTGGCCATTTAAGTTCAAGCTTTAGAAATTCCGTAAAGTCTGTCGATAAAACATGTAGTTTCCGCTCCGTAACTCAATCGAAGATCACATCGAGCCCATATTATATAAATTTATTATCACAATATTTCAAGATATACTCCAATAATGTTCATAGATAATATTGTAGCAGGCCTCTCCAATTTATCCAATAAAATTTTAATATTACTGAAGGTTTGAATTATAAACCTTAATTAACAGAACCGATTGGTTTCGTCTGCATATATTCAAAAATAACAGCACTATCGAAATATTCAACAAATATAATTTAAAAACGCTAATTTTATTCTAAATGTAGTCAAATCGATAGTGATTTAGAAAAGTTTGACTAACTTTTTGAATTCCACGTTGGACGCCAAAATGTAACAGCTTGTAAAAAAAATTGTTAATATGATATTATAATACTATATTTTATTTCCATGTATATTATACATTTAATATAATACTATATTATAATTATAATCATCCAATTTTTTATTAATTTTATATTCGGTATAATAAAACTTAATAAAACCAATATAATTTTCCAAAAACTTCGCAGACCGTTAAAACTGGTCCACCTTACCTGAGCAGAGCTGGCAAAAGGCCATATTCTTGCGCGCAAGTTTCCCTTTCCACAATTAAATTACAAATTCCAAAATACAAATTTTCAAAATTTAAAATACAAAATTTACAATAAATGAAAGAAATTAAATTTTCAATAAAAGAGCAGGACAGTATACTGCGGTGTTTTTCGGTTTCAATTATTAATAAGCAATATTAACCCGCGTCCATTATTTTTGTTATAATAAAATTTCTTACCATATCATCCAAATATTTATTTCATAATCCATAAACCAAATTCTATTACCATATATTATTATTTTATTATTATATTAAACTTATTTTATTTTATATTCAATTTAATAAAACACATTAAAGCCTTCTATAAAACACTTTTCAATATCACATCTCAATATAACCAATATAATTTTCAAAAAAACTTCGCAGACCATTTAAACAGGTCCACCCTACATAAGCAGTTCTGGCGGAAGATCCCCATTCCCAGTTTTCTTGAGCGCAAGTTCGCACTTCTTAAAAACTACCAACACTAAATTTACATATTTTTAACAAACATAAAAATAATTCTGATTGGAAAATCCATGACAATATTATAATATTATATAATGCATAATATACAATACAAAGGAGATGATGCAATTATTGTTTTTAAAATATTGGTGTTCTTTTAAATTAAATTAGAAAGAAAATGGTTGTCTACTTTTACAGTTGTTAAATAAATATCACTAAACTGCAGTAGCTCATGATTCAATTTTATGCTATTTCTATATCCTTTTAGAAATAAAACTAGAATGTAAAAGTAAATTCGTTGATTCCTTTTGTTAATAAAATTACCCTAATAGAGTTAACCTCGGTATTACCAGTAATCGTTCCAAATTCACAGATGATCTACGACAAATGTAAGACAATTAAATTAACCCTTCGTTAGCGCGCGGTCTACAAATAATGTAAACCACACTTATTTTAACATTCCTTATTATGAACAACGCAGAAACGCACCCTAACGCAGGGCTAACATACTACAATTCATTATTTTTAAAACAAGAAAATCAAGGTGAACCCGGAATTTTTTCAGAATCCTATACTTTTTGTATTAATACCGTATTTGTATGATAATGAAATCTAACTTTCTCTCGATAAGATTTCTAGTATTTCATAGCAAATGTTAATAGCCCCACGTTGGGTGCCAATGTTTTTAAAACCTAAACTAATATTTTTGCAAGTGAATAGCGAAAAACAACATAGTACTACTACAAAATTTTAAAAAACCGAAAAATAATAAAAGTATTTACTGTGATTTTTAAATTTAAACATAAATATAAATTGAAAACTGAACATACAAAATTTTGACATATTCAAAAAATTGTATATATTACGATATCAAAACAATAAAGAACAAGCGTACTCAGTATAAATGTAATTTTTTAAACTAAATTTATTTATTATCTTGAGATTATTACTTAAAGCTTTTCTCAAATGTATTTTACTTGGGCACATAACCTGCGATATTGTTCTTATTCAAAGTAAAAAAAATAAATTATCGATAATAATATGAAAATGAATGATTATCACAATAATTTCATTGAGGTTTTTCAAAGCACATTTAAATGCAAAGTGATTGCGGGAAAGATTTGATAAAATTGTGGGTATTTATCAATGTTCAAGGGATAATTGATCACTTCTGCAATTCTGTCGATTGAATCATTGTTTCCATACATTAACCCAACTTTAAAAGTGACAGTTTAATCCAACTATTATTAAATTATGAATTCTTAATATTTTTGAGCTCCGGAAAATTTTAATTCTGCTTTTTATTATTTTTGAATATTACTGTAAGTTATATAAATGCAGATATCACCAATCAACTGTGACGCTGCCAATTTGCTAATTTACCTAATCATCTAAGTCTAAATAAAAAATTCATCTAAAAAAAAAATTGTTTGGCGAGATACCTACGTATACCTCGTAAAATAAATCAACAAAACTTAATGGGATGTCTATCTCTCCGAGCGTTCTTCATGTTCCTGCATCTTTGAATTCACTTTTATGTAACTCCCTATGCATTTCAATAGAATAAACCACTTTATTCTTAGTAGGGATCCTCAACTTCTTTCCAGTTTATTTTCATTCGATATTGTTTACTTGCGAAATAAGGTTAGGATATCTTCAAATTTTCATTTCGCCAAAATGCTGAATAATTCAACTCGTGCTGACACAATAAAATTATTTTTGAACTAAAACTAAAGCACGGTTCATAGTGAATTGAGTTTGCATTATAAAGGCTCGCAAGAACCAATCAAATTAAAGTACTCTATTTTAATTCGATTGTTTTCTGCAAGTCTTGTATACAGATAACTACAAATTTACTAACAATTTAAGTAGTTTTCCGTGAAAATATACAATAGAAGTAATCTCTAATATGAAAGCTACATAACAGCAGTAATTAAAGCATTGCAAAGGTAAGCGTTAGTGTGCATTCATAATCTCAAGATTATAATTGTTGCTCGGTAATCAGGGTTTTAACATTTTATTATAACGGTTAACCATCTCTAAGTGGACCTCTCGAAAAGTTTCCCGTTTAACCGTTCGGCTAATCCAAGCATTACCTTAACAGTAAAGATATATGTAGTTGAACAGAGCAGAGAGTTGGTTTTAAAATCAATACAAAGTCAAACTCTTTACATTTAACTTTCAAAATGCATCGACTTATGAGCCCACACATTCAAATCTCCGAAGAGATTGTGTAAATCAGAAACTTTAAAACTTGAGAAACTTTCCCGTGTGATGTTGTGGGTAATTTTCGGGATTAATATTATCAGGAGATAGGTTTCAAATCTCAGCGGGAGCGGTTCCCTTAAATCCGTAAATAATAGATCAGGCCCAAAAATGTTTTCTGATTACGGTTGAGGAGCCATTAGAGTTTATTTTAATTGAAATGTGTGATAAAATTGCCAAAAACTTAATTTACATTTTATGGAGAAAATAGTACATACACAAACAACATAGGGAACGATAACAATTTAAGTTTACGATACCGACAACTTAATATCAAAAGAGTATTACAACAAAGCAAAACAAACGGAGCATCAAAAGTAAGCGGAACATAAATATCACTCCAAGTTCATATATATAAGTTTAATATTTCTACGTTTATTCCAAATATAATAATGAACGATAAAATATTTTCCCCATAAAGGAAAATTATATATTATGGTTTTATCTCTGTGATTATTGCAAGATTAAAACAAGCATTAACCTATCAACACAAAATTTAATATGCATTCTACAATTAATGAAAACTGTCCTCAGTTTAAAATAATCCAATGGGAATGCTACTGAATTATTTGTGAGGGTAAATTGAAAATAATCGTAGAATAATTAAAATCAAACTGAAGATACACAATTGTTAGGGTTGAAAATTTCGCTCACGAATTTCCTTTGTTGAGAACTTAAATAAATGTGTGGGCACAATCCATTACTGTAATAATGTCGATGTAGGTATGTTTTTTTTACATTAATTTAATCAATTTTTTGTTGGTTGACATATTTTTAGGATGTAGAATCTATTTGTATATTTGTGCTTTGCTTCTAAAATGATCACTTTTCTGGAAATTTTTCATAAGAACTATTTTCTATATTCGCTGTAATGCTTCGTCAACTGTATAAGAATAAATAGTTAACTGTTATTATCACGAAATACGACGTTTACGACATCAAGCATATTTATGTCAAGTACATTGTCTTTCGTCTTTCCCTAAAACCCAACAAAAAAATTGTCAAATATAACAAATTTTGATTACCTTTATTTATGAGTGAATCATAGCAATATATATAATGTAAATGACATCTTAGGTTAATTACGATATAAGTAAACTTGAAAGTGGGGTTGTGTAGAACAAGTTATTGATTGCTAATTATCCTTAAACTCAATTAACCCCCATAGTACTCGATCTAAATTTGTTATCAATTATAATTTAAAAATCGGTGTAATTTATATGCTACATTAGCTGCCATCTAATATAACGGCTTATTAATATTAATATTCGGCCCAAGGATTAAAATTACATTAAATTATTTATTTATTTTTTAACAGTGTTATTCAAATGTTTGAAATCCCTAATGCATTCCGTGCTCACGTAATTTTGCTAGTATTGAGAATAATAAATAAAACAAAAGAGAAGAAAGCAAACTGTTTTATTATGCCACCAAAAGCAACACATTCAAGATGAGGTTGGGGTATTTTTAAATTCCCAACATAGGAAGCAAACACAAAAGAATTTGTATTACTTTGAAGAAATAGAAACCTTTTAGCAACAAAAATAAAAAATAACAATTAAATCACTCTGAAGTTTACGTTCAAGAAAACAAAGTTCTTGTACTTGCATCAAATTACATTGTAAAGTCATTTCTTTCTATGTTTTTGTTCCAAATTATTACATTTACTAACTACAAATTTAAATTTTATTTTCTTACATTATCTTATTCAATTTATTAAAAAACCACCTTTCATTGTTTTCTCATAAAAAGTAATATACTATTTTTATTTTATTTTTTTATACTTATTCAAATTAAGTAGTATAACTTTTGTTTTTATTTTAACATTTTATTTTATCCCCACACATAAACCACAATAGGCAATTCTCGTGAAATTTCTATAAAATTTTACAATTACAATTATTTCTTTTATTTAAACGCTAGCAATTTATTGTTTCGACTTTCGTTCAGCGAGCGTTTACGTTTTAAAAGCCCACAATTTTAAAAATATTCCAATGATATGGTAAAAAAAGACGTAAATTATAAATATAAGCATTAAATTTTAGAGACCATAGAAAAATGAAGCCAAACATTGCGAAAAACCGGCAAATACTGGAAGCTACCATTCAATTGGCTTACGCTATAAACTTGACTCCGCCCATCAGAAAGATTACTTATATGGGTCAGTTATATGGTTAATAGTACTCGAACGTGATGGAACCGAGATATGCTCGCTACCACTCGGGGGCCCCAATCTGTTTTGGTAATCGCCATATTCATTAGAGAAATTCCTGAAGCTAAGTATGTAAAAATTTGCTTTTTTTGTAAAACAAATAACCATCAATAGGAGTTGATTCCCTCACCCAAAGAAAGCTGACCCAAAGAGGCTCACGGTAGTCAACTGAAAAGGATTTGTAGATCCACACTTCCTTCCCTTCTCACCGCTAACCCCGAATCCCAAGTCCATCCTGAATGCCAAAAAGCTGCCCATCGAGAACGTTCGTTTAGCAAAATACCCGTGGCCGGAGCCCAAAGAATTGGTTTAGCGCAACGAGCCCAAAGGTCTGCCCAATAGCGGCCTTTCTAAGATAGCCACTCTGGCATCTAAAAGAGTCCGTATTGTAAAACGCTTTCTAAGACTTCAGACTATATAGATCCGGAGTATACGGCAAAGTCGTGGTATCCAACCAAAGTTCACGATTCGATTTCAAAATTCGTTCAAAAACCACATTTTTTTGGGACATTGGGGTCCCAAAAAGGATAATTTTTTGAATATTTTTCTAGTTATTTTGCATTTATGCTAGTAATTCTAACAGGCTCCTCATCCAATCTGCCGTGTGTAGCCAATCAGAATGTTAACAGAATGTAACAATATTCAAAGAAAATATTTTTTAAAATTTGTAGAAAACTGCGAGAGCATCTTATTTCCGGCCCCCCCAGATTGAATTTCAACGTATTTATCTCAAAACTGCATTTTCAAAGTCGGTGGACATGATATCTCAAAAAATAATGAACCGATCTTTCTATAATTTTACACACTGCTTTTAGATAAGATTTACTTGGGGGTGGACGAAGGATTTTGTTTTTTAATGATTAGAACTTGTTATACAAAAAAAACAGTAGATTTTTTTAACGAAAATTGTGTTTTTGACTTTGAAGTTCTCTAAAATAATTATAAATTTCTGAAAATATATAATATGTTTTAGAAAGGTATAGTTTACGGTTAGTTTAAAATAACAAAACCATCAACATTGAAATATTAATTTCAAGAATAATTTATGAAACAATAATTTCAATTATTATGATAATATCAAAATATAGAACTGTAATAATAATCGGTAAGCTCAACCATACATTATGCTTCCAAATCCCTTGATATTAAGAGCGGTTATCCGCATCGAGAGTGCAGGAACTCGTGGGTTATTTAACCTAACTAGGTGCTTAACACGCACGCAATTAAAATTTTTATTAAAAATAATAACTGATCGTTAAAATGTAAGAAGATAATTTTTCAGATTTCAAAGCATGGAAGTTGTTGTAAAAAACGTAGAAACACCTACAATACCCATTGACAGATTTTTTTTTGGTCCTCCCCACTTTGGTTTCAAATTTGTAGTACAGAGTAGTGCAAAATGAAACTATCAATCGAATTGTTACTTTAGTAGCCGATTGTAGGGTCATACGATCGATTTTAATAATTATTTGGTAAAATGGATTAGAAGAAGTATTAAAAAATTGTATTCTAAATTTCAATATATTTTTTTCGGTTTAATTTATTTATTGCGAATAACACGCACATTTCCATTTTTAATGCACTTGCTTAAGCAATTAGAAATTATTATTTGAAAATGCGAAGCGTCGTCGTTGAGTGCAATTTCCGCTTCTACATTTTTGTTTTAATTAGCTATTTGAAGAAACCGATTATATTTTCTTAAATATTTTTCACAATTTATTTTTACGACTGTACTCGTAAACATAAACATTATCTCAAATGAACTTAATGAACTTAATTTACCTCTTATGTAAAAGAGGAATCTTAATCTTGTAGTGCAAAATGCTCGCTTAACCCTGTTATCAAACGCTGATAAAATTAATTTGTCTGCTTTAGAATTGTACGTATATCTCAAAATCGTACGTTTATTCCAATTAAAACAGCATATAATACGCGCTTAAATTTTGCTAACCAAAGAGAATTATACGTTTCCACTAATAATGAAGCTATTGTGTTTAGGATTTAATCGAATTAAAATATTTTATAAACTGGAATTTCCTGTAGCTTGCAAATTATTTAATTCAAGCAGTGTCTTTCAAAATATTTTTTAAATGCCAACAAATCTCGAGTTCAAAATTTATTCTTCATTTTTCAATTATCTCGCATCGCTGGGGTCATTTTAAAAATTATTTTTAGCGCGCTAAATAATTTTTCTAAATTTTGTAATTAAACTTTTTTTAATTAAGTTGAAAATATTACACCTTTTAATTATTTTTTATCCTTTGTGCTGAAATAATTCAGTTATTTCACCTTAAAAGTTAAAAAATAATAATACGGGTAACAATTTTTGTTCAATTACTAAATTTTCAATTTAAGTTTATTGTTGCTTCTTTGCTATTTTTCTAAGATTGAAAATGTTTCAAACCCTAACAACTTATTTTGAAGAATTTTCTTTAAATTGATTGTCAGAGTTCAGAGAAACCCCTCTTAGGGAATATAAGGACCTAATAACACAACCAGGATAAAGATATCCTTACATCTTAGTGTCACACCTTGTCTAAGTTGCTTAGCGTTTCATTTATCCCTTTTCCGACTGTAATGTCACGTAGACACTTACAGCATTTAAAAATTCATTTATTTTAAATTACGCTAATTGGAACATCCTATTAACTAATCCTATTAACGTGAATCTTGTCTTTAAAACAAAGGTGCAAATTTATCTTGAATAAATATATTTTTACATTGGATTATGCATGTACAGAATTTAATGTCTATGTTAAAATCACTAATTCCTCTTTTTTAAACATTTTCGACACAGATGCTTGTTGAGTCATGTGGAAGCAGAACATGGAGGTGTTTTGTTCGTGGCAGATTACTGTTTCTACGCTACACGAACTAAAACTTCTTCAGTTGCCTGTTGTTGAAATTATCTTTGCAAAACTATCTGCCAAGTCGTAATGCAAATAGGAACTTGGTAAACGTCTGCTTACAATTAATAGATTCTGACATAAATTCCATCAAATTTTTGAATACCTTGTAGCTAAAAATACACCGAAATTAAGTTTACTAAGTGAATTTTCAAAGCTAAACTTTGCTTAAAAGTTACCCGTTGTATTCACGTTTAAAAATCCCGAAACACTTCAACTCCAAAGAAAGACTTTGCAAAAGCGTTAACGAATCTGTTTAATTAATGAAAAACCATTATTAAATAACCGGTGGGAAAATGTAACTTTATTGGGCGAGTTTTGTTTACTTGTCAAATGTTGCTTAATCTAGAGACCTGATAGTTTTGTGCAGACATGCAAACTGTGCAAACATGATGATCTCCTTTCAGCACTAGTATCATAAATTACTATTTTTACAATCGTCACAAAATTACGGTCGCTCATCGCCATTGTTTGTACTACAAAAAGTCCAAAACACAATAAAATTTCAATTTAATTTAAGCAATGTCTATAAAAGTAAAGTTGGTGATATTTCAGTTTAAAGAGAATGACAAATCCAATTGTGACATTTAGTAACTTTCTATAGGTTAAACAATAATTTCAATTTAGTCTAGGAGCTTTTTATAAAAGTAAAGTAAAGTTAACTTGGTTACATTTAAATTTAATTAGCAAAATTTCAATTCTGATTTGAGTTCACAAAATTAAATTGTGTCCAAAGATGGAAAGTTCAAATTTTTTTCGAACACCATGGATAGTGTGGAAAACAGCAATTTTCATGTCTGAAGTCACCTCTAAATTTTGTCAAAATTAATAAATTCATTGAAAAATGAAAGAAAATAGTATATTATACTACAAAGGAGTTATGTAGGGCTACCAGTTTAAGCTACAAGGCTAGAGGTTTGACTTTTGAGGTTAGAGGTTAAAAGTTAGATCTTAGAGCTTAGAGGTTGGAGAGAACTCAGTTTTTCCTTATTTCCTGTCTACGTTACCGTCGTAGACAGTTCCTCACTCGAAGAAGGATTTAAGTGCAACGTTGGTTATTTCCTCTAGTCACAGAGTCCTGGATGCGCTCACAATTGAAAGGATGTCCTTTCAGCACGCCTATATCCAACAGTTCATCCTGTACAATGTTCCAAAAGATAGCTGACCACCAAGCGTTGTCAACCAGAATGGTTTCCAACCTGTTCGGCTTTGGTAGGTTCTTAATTTAATAATTTTGTCAAAAATTTTGAATGTTCCTCCACAAACATAATCCAAATATCAAACGTAAGATTATCGATATCTGTTGTTTTGTTTGGACTCTTGTTATGTAATGCTCTCAGCACCTCGTCTTCTATGAACTCCTCCTCATCTTAAGTGTCACATATTATGTACAGCGAATTAATAATGTGTTTGAGTTCTGTATATCAAAAGCGTCTTTAATTAATATTTTATACTGAGAAGATGGAGAGAAAGACGAGACCGAAATTATTACAGAAAAAGTGGATTGAGTCATACTCAAGTTCTCGTAGTCATGACTACATTGATTATACACAGAAATTTACTGATTCACATGATAATCAGTGGCGGCTTGTCGGAATAGGCAGAGGAGGCAATGCCTCAAATCCCTCGGTTTCTCAAGCATACCTCGCCACCTAAATTCCTGCCAAGCCGCCACTGATGATAATAATAATAGCGGTATTTAATTGTTTCAGATATTCTCAGAAAGTATTGCTACATACTTAATTTTGGAAACATCGGAACTTGTCGGACAAAGCTGGATTACTTTATTTGTCTAATTCATTAATTTCCCGTAATAGTTTATTTGGACAATATAAAAACATATTGTTCTTGGAAAACTACCATTATATTGTTTGCAGAGCTTCTTAATAAATATTTCGTATGTTTACCTAAGCTGGAAGAAAATGTCACAGTAATTTGTGTTGCTTTGTAAAAAAAATTAATGATTATTATCATTCTAATAATCTATTATGATATATTTACAAACTTTTAGTTTCAGTTAAACTAAAAAAAAGTCAAATAAATATAATAATATACTATTATAATGTTAAAAAATTATAGAAAATATGAGACGGTGGGGCCACCTTCTCTGTACTTCGGCACGCATTTATTTAAAAGTTAATATTTTTTTTCTTTCAAGACACAATTGGAATCGATTAATGAGCTAGTAAATTAAATTAAGACCTTAATAATAAATTCAAATTACCTTAAAAGCCAGCTTGCAGAATATTGCTTAACGTAAAATTAATACAAATAATTACATTACATTACACAATAATTAAATTATCGAGCAATTCATGTTTTTTCTTATGGTATTATATTAAGTGAAGCAAAGGTTTCTACACTTTATTGCCCAAAATGTTAATGTGGTTGTATTCAAAATCCATTAAATCCCATTGTGAAGGTACTGGATTCTGTACCATATTTACAAAAAGTTTTCATCGCAGTTCATCGCATGGAAGATTAACAATAGTCTGTCTAAATTTGAGTCATATTCATATACATCCAATTATTTTAACATACTCTACCTTTTGAAAAATTTTGACGGCTATTAATATTATTGCTAATCAATATATTATTTCCACAAAAGCTATGCATATTCACGAGACTCATTTATATAAACAAAAATCATCGTGATTGACTGAGAGGGCTTACTAATACTTCGTGCATGCCGAAGTAAAATTAATGCAGAATTACAAACAGATAAATAATTTTGATATTATAAACCTATAGACCAATATAGAATTTATGTTTATAAAATTCGGGTTATATAGTTTCACTTGACTCTCTATGAACCGACCAAAATTGTTTTTTTCTGTAAAAGTTAACTAATCAGAGGTGCAAAACACTCTGTGGAACGCTTTGAAGTTAATGTCGGTTAAATTCTCTTTAAAATACTTAACCGTGATTACTTAACAAGCAATTTAATGGGAGTTAGTGGAAGCGGCCCTAAGCATGTGATATTATGTTATCATATTATCATGTATGTCATTTATGTATGTATTTAGTTTTTTAGTAATAATAATAATCATATTGCTATGTGTGTCCGTTCTTCCGGAATGGTTGGATATAGTAGTGGCGATTCAACGCGATGCTGCCGAAGGCCGCGTTACTGGTGGTTTTATAATAGTAATAATATTGTTTTAGTTAATATTTTACACAAAAACTGGCTGACGATACATTTTATATTATTTATGATATATTATCTACTATATATTTTAAAACTTTCAATTGAGAACGAATTTAAGCTAATTTAAACATTTAAGAGATTACAAAAGTCTAAAAATGTAAACAGGAATTTGAAATTCGAGTTCTGTTCATATTCATTGAATATGATGAACTTCAATTAAAATTTTAATATTATGCATTACACGAAGAAGATCTTATAATATCGATCGAATTACGCTGTTAGTTTACCAAAAGGAGGTTGGATTATCGTGGAACGAAATTAACTTCCAAAGAGGGTGTTACGTTTAGGCGTTAAATATTCAATTAACTTTGAATTACATTTGAAGTAGGTAAATTTGCAGTTTTTATTAAATTTATTTAATATTAAAAAATTATTTTCAAGTTTTTTGATCAAAATACAAAGGACAAAAGTTTTAATTTATTTTTGTGAACATTTTCACGACAAAAAATTTAAAAATTATGCTAAAATATAAACGTGAATATTTGGTCTTAAAAACAGCGCTGTTGATGAAAGCAAAACAGCTTTTTTAACTAAGTAAAATGATGACAACGTGTTACATTATCTTTTCTTGTAAGAACTTAAAAGTGACAACCGATAATTGAAGTAATTTGGGTTTAAAGCCTCATTAATTTCCGCGTTAATCAGAGTCGAGAGCCATTCAAGTTTCAAGTTTAATTTTTCAGATGTAGACAAAAGTTAACGAGCTGAAATAATATTCCCGGAATTAGGAAAACTTTGCTGTTTGTACCGTTTTAAATAAATTTTGTTGCGGAAATCAACGCACGAGAGCTTTAAATTAAATTATATTGTATTTTCCAGTAATTAAGGTTTCGCATTATTAAAATTTACATTAAATCTGTTTTTTAAATACTCTAAGTTTCATCCTATATCGAAAAAGAAAAATGTGTGGCTGGGTAGTTTTTTCTTTTCCAAACACTTCACACTGTTTTGTTCAATCAACATCTTTATTTCAACTAGCTTTGGAGGGTTGAATTGCAACAACACCCTACCCACACATAAAATCCAAACTTGATAGCTCGACCTCTTTGTTAGTTTCTCTGCGGGTAGCATTATTTACCAGTCTCCTCCGCTGCTACTACCCTTCTTTTCAGGAATAACAAAAAACATACTGAACCGATTGGATATAAAATAAACATAAGCAGCAATTGACTTTCTTACGCTTCCCACTTGTGCTTTCAAGTTTAAAAAGGATGAAATAAAATTAAACTTTGTATTTCATTTTACAATCCCACAGAAATTTTGCATTGTATGTTTATTCCCCGAGTTCGATGAAACGCGCATGATCGGATTAACAAGTAAATATCGCAAATTCTGGCATAAAGGTGTAATCTGATTTAAAATAAGATTGTTCAACTGTTTATATTGATTTAATAATATAAATATCTAGATTATACAAAATTTGATTTAAAAATAAAATTATTTTAAAATACATTTTTTGTATAAATGATAGGTTTGAAGTAAAATATTGAATCAATCCACTTTCAACGTAGCACGTTCGCCTTTATTTGTATAAAAATTAATTATGAAAGACAGCTATTTCAACAAAATATCAAGTTAGAAACAATGGTGTCGGATTTTCATATAATTTCAGATTACATATTGATCTATCCTTCAGTATTTCGCTTTTTATTCATTAGTTCAAAGTAAATTTACTTAATAGTTGAGCTAAGTAAAGCTATTGTTAACTATATCTGAAAATGTCAAAGTTTAATTTAAATCAAAAGTTTTAATTTTGGAATAATTAATTTCTACAAAAATTTAAAATAATTAAGCTCCGACTAAAGCTCGTTTAAATTATATTTTTTGAATGTGTTACAAAAATTGGCAAGCCAACGGTCAATTTAAAAACTTCATATTACACTTTATTTTAACGTTCTGCTTTTAGCAATATTATGTAATTCATTAATATTGTTGAAAATGATAATATCGAGAATATAGATTATTGATCGCTATAATATGATTATAGTGATATAAAATATGTCCAAGACAATACTCATTTTACGACAACTAATATTGCAAAAAAAATAAAATACAATTTATTGTGCAATATTTTTGCAAAAATAATTTAATTTTTATAATTCAACTTCGTAAAATAAACAGAAGTAAGAAAGGTACATTTTCACATCTTTAGCTTTAAATATTCGAGACGAAAATAAAATTCCCAGATCCTCGCACAATTTTCCTTTATAGTGTGGTTCCACTAAGCTAGTAGAAAGTAGAATATGAATTACCAAGATCAAATGAATTTGTTTCGTGTCTACGTTCGCTGCCACTTTATTTCCTCTATTTCTGAAGATGAGGTGCTGAATATATTATTATTACTTGCGCTTTCAAATTAACACATTAATTCGTCATATCATAAATTAATATTTCACTAACTCAAAATTAGGATCTCGCTTTAAAATAAAAATGTAAGCCGGAAGCCTTTTGGTAAAAACGGGCAGTCATTTGCATTAATTTAAATGCATAATAATTTTAACAGAGAAGCTACAAAAGTGTAAAGCAATAACAACGCCCCATGTTGGGTGCCAAAACTCAGAGGTTATATTAAATTAATTGAAAATATAATAAAGATATGTGGGTATTCTGCCTCTGCCTATTTTGAAAGTCTCATTTAATTGATTTAAAATGATTTTTTAATGAAGCCTCTAGGATAAATAATTAAAACCGGAGCTACGATTTATTTAAGTAGAGCATATTTTCGATTTGTAATTACAATTATTAGTATTTCTCTCAAAATGATACTAAATTTGTCGAAAGAATTTAACTTTTGACGATTGCACACGAGTGTAAATGTCAGGATCTATCTTTTTTGACATAAAACTTTTATTTCCACTCAAACTTAGCTGAAATTCAAAAATAACCATTTTCTCAAAAATGCAACTCCTTTATTTCCATCAAGCCTGGATATACTCAGATTTAAAAAACGCAATACTTATGAAAGCCTTTATCTTACCCTGAAACTGGTAATTCAATAGTTTTAGGTATTCTCTAAAGATTACATAAAGTTTCTACAAGTATTTAAAACCTAGAAAGCATTTCCTTTCAAGATAATCAAGTCAAGCAATTACTAAAAAGTACCTAACCATATATTATGCATAATCTTTAAAACCTGCTCGAAATTACCCATAAATTTAATTTATTGCACAAAATTTAATACCTACTTGCTAAATCAGTTTATAAAGTACTGAATTATGAATAATTGAGGAATAATTAATTACCACGTGGTTTTATAATTAAGTTACGAATAAAATTTTTTATAGTGCAACAATATGAAAAGAAAACGTCGGCGTATAAGCTAAACGTCTCTTCATAAAAGTTGCTCTAATTTCATTCTTAGTTATTCATAAATTCGTGCATACCACTTCAAAAAGAATAATTTACACACACACTCAGCGTAGTCAGCAACACAGACAATCAATAAAACAACTTAAAAGTACCAAACCGCAATGTATATTCTTCAAAATGAGTTGCTCCTCGTTTGAGGGGCAGAAAATAATATTTTCCAATTTTTTATTTTTTATTTTTTTTTTAAATAATAAAATAATAACAGAACAAATATAATAATTTATTTAAATACTTTTCGCTAATTTATATCGAGGAACGGTTACGCAATAAAAGTTTTTATAATATAAAAATTATGTTTCAAAAAGCGTCGACTTTAATTAAATTTTAAATTCTAATATTTCTTAACAAAAAGAATTTAAAAGCTTTCAGAATTTAAATACATTTTACCACCCTTAAAATTTACATTTAACGCTTTAATTGTTTCTTAAAATTAAATAGAGAGGACATTATTACCGCCGAACAAAATTTTTACATCTTGAAAAGCTAAAATTTTGACACGCGATCGTCTCCTTTCGTATTTTTAGCATTTTTTATCTAAAATTAGATTTAAATTCCGCTCTGTCAAATTGAGTGGAAAATTGTCTATATAAATATTATTATTTTATTAATTTGATGTTTGATCACTAAACATGACGTGGATTTAAAGCGTTACGTCAGTTGTGTTTAACTGATTTATTCCACGCTCGTAAATTTACTCCAACTGAAACAGCAAACGTATTTTATACCTACGAAGCTACATTGCACACGGACAAATTACTGCGTTCCTACTGTCTAAAGCTTTAAATTTTGTTAATTCTATGCTTTTGGGACTTTATTTCAAAATGTATGCTAAGCTTTGTTATTTAATGGCTTTGTTTCCAAGATATTTTTGCTCACTACTGCAATACAACATAAATTCCCCACTTTTTGATTTTCCAGTCATCCCGAATATCAAAGAAAACCTAATTTTCCTAAATACTCAGTTTACCTCACCGGTTACGTTAAGATTTTACAGAAACCTTAATTTAATTAATCCTGACAATGCAATTACTTACCTTTAAACTGTGGTTTATAAAATGGTAGGTGCCTTGTATGAGTTTATATTTTCAAAATTTAATTTCGTAACCGAAAATTTAGGTTAAACGGAATTTGCTCAGAATTGTTTGTTGTAATTGCAAATTTTAGTTGAATTCACAACAGTAAGTTACAGTTTTGCTGTATAAATAATTTCTATAATTTAACAATAATTGCTTTTGCATTTTTTTATTTATTTAGAAAAGGTTTTTCTTATAATCCACAAAATGCCCATATCGTCTTTCCTCCAATTGCTTGCAATACAATGATTATTATCTATTGTTGTTTGTGGTTAAATTTTCGAAAACTAATTGAACTAACATTGGTTTATGTGCGGTTCTGCAATCATAGATGAAAATTGAATTTACATTAATTATTTCATGAAACACTTTGTCTCTACTATATCGCAGTAAATAAATATGTTACCCATATAAGCTAATTAGTAACACAGGAATATTGTTATATAATACATAAAAAAAATCTACTAGATACATAAAAATTGAAAAATTTTCATTTTATTTTTGTATCTGAACTAAAAACAGTTCTGAAAACTTTATAATATGTTGTGTGCTATATTACGAGTAAGACAGATTTTAGATTACATCCAACTTTTATTGCTAGAACTACAAATGCAATTGTGTAGTGCCAATGTCGTGCTGTGCTCAGGGAGTAAAAACTAATGAAAATGGGAGTCATGGAGATATTTACAGATGAGGAGATATCAGACGAGTAATGCAGCTGTAATTAATATTAAGTTGTATGACAAACTTCAGTACTTGTTAAATAGTTTTTCGAAGCAGTCATGAATGAAATTCATCTAAGCATAAAATAAAATTTTATAATATAAAAATTATTAAAACTAAACAACTGAGCAAACGTTTCTATATATTATTTTCTAAAATTACCTATAATTAATTCTTTCGTCTAAAATCAATATAAAGCACAGCAAATCGTTTAATATTTTGGTGAAATGGAGCTGAAAAGCTCAACTTTTGATTGTGTGCTAAATAAGTTTTTAACTTTTAATATTACAGAAGTTGGGTATAATCTTCATACATTTTTATATTACGGTTTGATAACGATAAATTTAACCTTAATGAATGTTTTAATGACTTTTTGTTAATAATTATTTTAAATACCAAAAAGTCTCTTAGCAGTTAATTTATTCGCAAAGAAAATTAGTCAAAAAGTATTTTTAACATACCAAAAATTCTAATGAAGAACAAACCAAAATTATATATCTGCAATTAAATTTACAACTTCACAAAAAAAATCGATTTAATTGGAACAATTGAGGATTCTAATTTGTTGAGCAAAACAATACATTGTTTTTAAGTTTGACCATGTGACCCACACATCTGAACAAATATTTTTCCTAAATGTTTACCCGAAGAAGACTTAATCCGCATCGTCTCGTTGCGTCTTAACAAAATAGTAAATAATGTAACCTTTCAAAATATTTACAACCAAATTATATTATTTTTCCGAACTTTATTGCAACAATTTTTATTAGGTAATATCACTAATTTATCTTCCTAATTATGTTCATGCTTTAGATAAATTATCCTTCCTAAATTTCCTTTTAATCATTCATCGGCCAAATCAAACATTAATCAATACTTAACTAACCCAATTTTTGTAGAAATCTAAGCTCTCCCTTTTTATTTGTCTTTTTCCGCAAACACCAAAAAGAGGCAATTTTAACAGAAAATTGCATTATTGCGATTGCACGTATTTGAAAAATAAATAATTTTACAAGTTTTTATGTGTAAATTTACCGTCTCTTTTTTATTTTGTAGCAGTTTTTCCAACCGGCAAATAGGTGTAGGGGTTGCACGATAATAAATCAAGTACATACAAATATGTATGCATTGTTGTACGTTTAACCAAACAAAAATAGAAAAAAAAACTAACAAAAATAACCAATAATTGAAAATTATTTGTACTGGAAAACTGTTTTATTATTCATAATAATTTATTCGTTCCATGTATGAATAATTCATGACAAGAATTAAATTTATCCGTGCATAGCTTATTGAAATTATTTTGTGCTTATTGCTTAATATTTTAGTTTATTAATATGGTGATTACTTAATAATTCACAAAATTAAGAATTTCACGGTTATTGGAACTACAACGTAGTTGTATAGTTTTCCAAATAATTAGAATTTTACTAATTTTAAGCAATATCTTCTGATGAATAAATTAGAAACAAATAAACGAAAGATTAGATTGAAAAACAGAAATTTGAAAAAAAAAAGATTTAACAGATGTAATTGAAAAATAAAAATATTTATAATTCAGATATTTGTTACAATATTATACTTTCTTAAATAATAAGAGAATAAAATATAACAAAAATGATTAAAACATTTTATTCTCGTTATTAAATAAAAATCATTAATGTAACACAATAAAATTTTATTACGCGAACTTAGCTTTGATGTTTTTAGATTTTAATTTAATATTTACTTTGACAACCTAATAATTTTTATATTATATTCATTCAAATAATAACCCTTTATTTAGAAATTATGTTTATACAATTTAAAAATCATTTGTGTACTCACGTCTACCAACCTGTGGAATTAAATTTCATAATATCTATTTTTAGGACCTAACAAAACGAACATTTTAAAAATCAAATTATTCGAAAACAAATTTACCGATTTCAATTTTTTTAATCTGTTTTAGCGGAAAAATGCACGGTTAATTTTACAAACCAGTAAATTTTCATCTTATTTATTTTGATGAAAGAAGATTGCTTGCTGAAACGTCATATAATTAATTTAATTAAAAAGCAAAAATAAAAAATGCGAACAAAATAATATAAAAATTATATATCCGTAAGGAATCTTCATATTTTTGCACAAAAGTTCAGTAAATATAAATATATAATTATAAGATATTTATATCTTCAAATTTGCAATTGAGAGAATTCCTTATCTAATATTATTTCAGTTTATAAATACGAAGGATTTTCTCTTGAAATTATATTCCAATTCAGTTTATACAGTTTATATAACATATTTACGGATTATAAAAATTTTAAATTAACAGATATGAAAAAATTGACGGTTAACATAATCAAAAAAATCCTTCAGTTTTTGGATTTTTTTAAAATTTAATTTAAGAACTCAAATTAATATATATTTTTTAATTGCAGAATCTGCTGAAACTGTACCACAAGTTCAGGTAAGCTTTTATACCACAATATTTTTTCTCCTAATGATAAGAATACATAAAAAGTTTCTTACGTGTGACCAAGAAATAGATAAAAACTGTATCGATTTTGCAGCCCAACTAGTGATTAACGATAGATAACCTTCCTTCCGTTCACATAAAATGTCTAATTTGCTGAAAGTTTATTAATATTAAATAATACAATTTAGTTTTACATCAATGCACCCATTATTTATCATTAATACAGTAATAAATTTTGACATATCCAATTTTTAAATTGATAAACAAAGGGCAAAAGTCTATACGCTTCGTTTTTGGCTTTATTTGTAGGTTTGCTTGGCGAATCAATTTATTTATTTAAAATTGATTCCATTCAGAGATGTTTTAGCTAAAACTAAATTAAAACCGCAGTCTTACGAAGCTCGAATTCGATTAATTTAATTAGTGATGTATTATTTAGTTCACAACAAGTTTTAATCAAAATTGTCAAGCACAAACGTAGATAAATAAAATTGATAGGCAGCATTAGCGAACGGAATTACGTGAAATATTAAAACAGAGAAATATATTTAATATCCCAAAAAATGGATTATTGATCCATTTCTTAATTAATGCCAGCGTTTAAAAAGTAAAACGTATTTATTTAACGTTTTTGAGGGCCTTCCAGTGTTTGATCAATCTTTCATATCGCAAAATAACGAAATATCGATTTTATTGTTTTTGTGCTATAGAATGTTCTTTTCGAGATACATTCCATATTTTACGATTAAGGTTCTATTACTTATTTACTGCGAAGGGATTTTGGATCAAATTCAGTAATACTACCAGTTGCACAGGTATAACACAAATAAATGTTTAATTCCTGTTTGTGTAAATTTAATAATGGAAAAAGATGATGCATTTTAATTAATTTTATGTCAAAATTTTACTTTATATAAGTTGGTACTTTCTATCTTGAATGTTTTATTAACCCTTTTTCTCTTTCATTACATCGTAAATTTATTAGCACCTTGAATATTACGAAAGTTTAAATTTTATTAATAATTTATTCCAAAAATTAATGCCGAGCTAAACTGCCGAATTTTTGCAAAATTGCTCATTGAACCTGATTTCTAATTAACATACTATATGTTTTCCGAAAGATTGCCGCTAAAGCGGTTTAGATATTATGCTAAACTTTTAACGTAATAATAATAATTATTTCACAAAAAAATAATATAAAAAAATATCTAGTAAAATGTAAAAATAAATTGCGCAGCTTCGTCGTTTCAAACTCAATCATTTGAATTTTGAGCGGATTAATTAAATTTATTTCCAGTCATTTTTTTTACTTTGATTTAATTTATTTGTGATTTTTGTGTTTCTGCTTTGTCCATTTTTTGATCTATATAAATAGTACCTACTATTGAATCTAGGGTACCCATTTAGATTAAACAATAAATTAAGCGTATGATAATTAGCCATTCGTGCATAAATCTCATTGCGTTTAGTAAATTAAATTAGGAACCAGACAGGTAAAGGCTGCTTTGTCCTCAAGTAATTACAAAAATTCAAATTAGTATTCTAAAATCGTGTCTCCATTAGAATGCATAAAATCTAATCAATTATCAAAATTGCGCAGATGTATTTAATGAAATTTCAATAAATTACATACCCGGTGCTGGTGTGTTAAGTTTCAAAGATGTGAGCGCCAATTCGTATTGTGTTGCAACAAAGGCTATTTTAATTGTTATATTTTCTTTCAGGATCCGAATGTGCGAGAATTGGAAAGTTTAAAACATAGCATAGGTAAGAAAACAATCATATTATTGATCATTTTTTGAGATAGGTATCTGTGCTTCAACTAAGCGGTACAGACAATTTTTGAATAAATTTGAATAATATGGTTTTCACTTTATGGACAGTTAAAATAATTTTGATAGTAAAGAATACAATTTAAATATTTCGGATACATTCTGGAATAAACTCAAACCAAAACGTTTTAAAATTTTACAAGCTCGTAATTCAGAATTGCTTCAATGTAGATTGTAATATACCATTTGAATTGTTCAGAGGTACTTACTTTTGATTATATTTATATACTACTAGATGTAGATTCTAAAACGCAATGCCAAATTAGACTATAACTTTTATTTATAAACTTTAAGGCTATGAATGGTGGGTATCTGATCGTAATTTGCCTACGATCAATGGTAGCTCCTAAGTTACAACCATTTGACTACTAAATAGATGAATTTATTACCTGAAGTAAATTGTAGCTAAGTAATGGATTACACAAGTATATAAAATAATCAATAGTACCAATCATACTCGAATGTAAAAAAAGAAAACGAGTGCTATCCATCCGAGTAGAAATGCAGTCTAAAATTACAATTTTTGAAAATAAGTTAAATCAAACGTCTACTTCAGTTATACTGCATTTTATTGCTTTTTGATATATAGGTAGTATATGTATTTTTATGATATTGTAGATTTTGTAACATCATTTGGAGTTACAAGATGGTTTTATTAAAACCTGACACTGTTTATTCCCTATTTCATCATAGTTTCGAAAACATATTTTATTGAAAATTTAATTTTCTACTCGTGAAGTTTTAAGTGGCCGTTTCAGAGTTATAGCCGAGAAACAAATTTAAAGGGTCAATGGTCACATTTTGATATGCCCTAATGATTTTCTGATTAACCCATGTGTTCACCCTGGTGCACTAATGGAGTTACCTTTTAGACTTCAGAAAATTAAAATGTATCTTTTCTAGTTTAATAAAATAATTGAAATGTTTCTCATGATAGAGTGCATTTGTGTTTTAAAAATATAGCTCAGTTTCCTGGATGACAGGATATAACGTCATAAAATTGCCACATCATGAAATTATAACGAATAGAAGTTATTAACTTTAAAACTTTATTAATTTCCATAAATGGATAAAATTTCAATTTCAATTTTTTAATATCAATTTATAAATAGACCATTTTACGACCGGAATAAATTCTGTAATACCAAATTATAAGTGAATAATTGTTCAACTTGCTAACTAACATAAACAAAAGCATACAGTTAACCCTTAGCTGCCACATTTCATCAGAATAACACAGCTGAAAAAAAGTAAAATGCTATTAGTTATTTTAACTTGAAAAAAAATGAAATTTTATTTTTGCTGGGGTCGTCTCATATCCCCAGTGTGCCAGCTAAGGGTTAAGGTGAAATCCAAAACAGGTTAAAAAATATTTGCATTATTTTTAAATAATATATTATTTAAAATATAACAATATGTTTATATATTAAAAATCTAAATATAATATATTAATAATTAGTTTAGAAATATAGTTCTATGGGTTGAGAGGTTAATGCTACGTACATTATTGAACTGGATAAGGTGTTTTTCCCGATTTAAAAATAGCCATAGTGGGTCTTCTTTCATTGTAGAAGTCATTTATCATTTTGGAAATAACAGATATTTTCATTAAATTTACCTTTATGAAAATGTTTCAGTTATAAATTTCAACCTCTGCCAATTAGGCGGAACAAAATAAGACAATATTTATGACGGTAAATTACGCTACTTTATTTTCCGTTTCAGTTACCTTAATGTATTTTATTGAATAATTCCGATTACTTTATCATTCAAATTTTTTAAATTGAAAATACATATTTGTAGTCGACACTCCACAGTTTAATCAATTTTCTATTTTCACGTTGACTTTGAACAAAGGAAATACTAATTATTTTTTATTTTTTAGGTAACACTCTAAAAATGATGAAAACCCATTCTTCCATGTACACCAACATTGATGGACAAAAGGAAGCTCATTCAAATTTCGGAGAGGAGAGTGAGTAACTAATTATTATTTTTTTATAAATAATTGTTTTTCATTTTCTGTTTTGGAATTAAATTTGACGTGATTAGCTTCGCTTCGTACTTTATCCGCATTATTGTGTGTAAGATAAATAGAAATTTTATTTAATGTTTCTATATCATATAAAAGACATCAAATATAACAAAGTGCAGTCTGATCACGATTTTTCTATCTGAAAGGTATTCAGGAAAATTGATAGCGTAGACTTGCCAACAATACAACGTGATTGCAGTAATTTTTTTCTGGTTGGACTTTACTCGTGCGTATCTATTGCGATCATCCTTTACGATGATGAAAGCTGGTTAAAAACATAAATTTTACACGCTGTTCTTTAGTTTGGAGTTATGTTTGATTTTTGCTTGGCACATAAAAAATGACATTTTCTTTTTCATAGATATTTTCCGACTGGAACCTACAAAATATAGTGGTAATAGATTTACGTTTCCTTCGCAGTAATATAACGACTACGTATTATATTAAACAATTCGACCAATCAATTTTTTCAATATTTTTAATGTCATTTCCTGTGTTTGCCTACATTTTATATAATAAAATGTGTATGTTATTTTATTTATTTTGGCTTTGTAGGGTTTCATTAGGCAGAATCCTTTCAAATTTAATGTCACTGCTAATGGTATATAAATACTAATATTATATATAATTTTAAATTTATTAATAGCACAAGCGGCAATAAAAATATATTATATCGAGTTGTTCTTTAAATTAAATAAACCATTTATTTAAATAGCAGATTTATTTAATCCATGTTCACTGTATCTACTGGCAATTTTTTGTATTCGCTCAATTTGCATGGTACTTTATAACTCAAAAAAAATTTTCTTTAGCATTTTTATTTTCAACTACATTTGTTTGGTTGCTTTTTTACTATTCAGTCAGCGTATCCATATTTCATGGAATATGTTAGGGTTGGATAATGTGTATACACGCTCCTTGTATCGGGCAAAGCAAACTTAATACCACTGTGTTGTGTAACAAACAGTTCTTTTTTCATTCAAACCAAAATCTGTGAATGAAATGAATAATATTTTCATACTTTCAATTTATTTACAGCTTAATGCCATAAGCGATCGATTTGAAATGATTGGTTTACAATTAAAGACATTAAGGACATGGAGGACTAATTGAAAAAAAATTAATTTATCTAAAAATTGAAAAGTCGTATTTACAGTTAATTTCGACGAGAAAGTAAAAATCGATCGTTTCCGAATATACACCCTGTGTAGTATAAATATAACTTGTAGTTTATATTCAAATATTTTAGAGCATTAAGTTTGAAAGTTTAAGTTGAAATACGGCATGGACGGTCATTCTTGAGAAAGGATATTACTATATTAATTTATAAGATTACTGAACTACAAAATTGGAAACTTGAAATTCTGTTTCGGGTAAATAGATTAAAACATGGTTCTTTGCACAATATACAATTATTAAGATACTTTGTAGCATATACAAAGTTTTTCAGTGCTGTTTTTCAAAAAGCAACCATATAACTATAATCGACCGAGAGGTAGTAATTAACCCTGTGCAGACAAGTATCATCGTATTGCGGATTGTATAAAATATCAATATAACATTACCTTGAATGAAACCAGAGTGTACAATGCGGATTTTAGGCCGCACAACAACAAATTTTAATACAATTTTATAAAATAAAAAATCACCCTGTATGTATGTATTATTGTGGAAAGTTAGCTTTGAAGCCAACGTCCTTCTCAACCTAAAAAGGTCCGGCCAGCTACCGCTAGTCGGAAGAGCAAGAGATCTCCGGAGTGGGTTCCGTGGTTTTTAGTGGCAGAATAAAATATTTTTTTATTTTTTCATTTAAAGTTTTGTTTATTTTTTGCAAAACAGGTTTTCTTATTCAATGTTGCAATTGGCAGTTTTTTTTGTTACTTCAAACACTACTTTTACACCTTTTACGTGTTGTGGATATGTTGATGAAAAGTTCGGCGATAAAAAATAAAACAAGTGCGGTTGAGAATTTAGTTCAGTGCCTGTATGAAATAATTTGACTAGAATATTTAGTATTACGAAGTTTGAAAAGGAAAGAAGATAAGGTCCCAACCGTCTGGGGCGTGATAAGCGAGTAAAATTTGAAGCGGTCCAAAAAAGTGATATTTGGAGGCGTTTGAATCTTGGATTTTTTTGAAAAACGAATAGTTTTTGCACAGTGCCAAGGCTGGTATTTTGGTAATACCGTATAGACAACAGGCGCAGTTGTGCGTTTTACCTGCAATTTGAATAATAATAACATTAAGGAGGAGATACATTTTATGGCGGCCATTTGGATTTGGAATTTTAGTTGAAGAAGAAAATCTGTTACATCGCAGCGTGAAGAAGAACATCGCAACGTGAAGAAGAACCTGAAGGTCAGTGTCCACTTTGAATGGGAAACATTTTGTTTTATTTCTAAACATTTAAAAATTATTTTTTGTTTTTACATAATCGACACCAGGGTGGCTGATGAAATTGAAATTTAGATTCCAATTTTTTTATTTTAAATAAAATTTCAAGTTCTGAAGCCTGACATATGAACACAAAACAATACCTGCAACACGTGAAATTTGTCACGATAACAATAATCGTAGCATTGAATAAAGCCAATTACTTTTCATTTATTTTAAAATCAGCTTATTTTATTCTGCCACTAAAAACCACGGAACCCACTCCGGAGATCTCTTGCTCTTCCGACTAGCGGTAGCTGGCCGGACCTTTTTAGGTTGAGAAGGACGTTGGCTTCAAAGCTAACTTTCCACAATATCTTTTATTGTGGTTCCCATACCGGGAATCGAACCCGAGCCTCCTGGGTGAAATTATTTTAAAAAAAAAAAAAAAAAAAAAAAAAAAAAAAAAAAAAAAAAAAAAAAAAACAATAAAAGATATTGTGGAAAGTTAGCTTTGAAGCCAACGTCCTTCTCAACCTAAAAAGGTCCGGCCAGCTACCGCTAGTCGGAAGAGCAAGAGATCTCCGGAGTGGGTTCCGTGGTTTTTAGTGGCAGAATAAAATAAGCTGATTTTAAAATAAATGAAAAGTAATTGGCTTTATTCAATGCTACGATTATTGTTATCGTGACAAATTTCACGTGTTGCAGGTATTGTTTTGTGTTCATATGTCAGGCTTCAGAACTTGAAATTTTATTTAAAATAAAAAAATTGGAATCTAAATTTCAATTTCATCAGCCACCCTGGTGTCGATTATGTAAAAACAAAAAATAATTTTTAAATGTTTAGAAATAAAACAAAATGTTTCCCATTCAAAGTGGACACTGACCTTCAGGTTCTTCTTCACGTTGCGATGTTCTTCTTCACGCTGCGATGTAACAGATTTTCTTCTTCAACTAAAATTCCAAATCCAAATGGCCGCCATAAAATGTATCTCCTCCTTAATGTTATTATTATTCAAATTGCAGGTAAAACGCACAACTGCGCCTGTTGTCTATACGGTATTACCAAAATACCAGCCTTGGCACTGTGCAAAAACTATTCGTTTTTCAAAAAAATCCAAGATTCAAACGCCTCCAAATATCACTTTTTTGGACCGCTTCAAATTTTACTCGCTTATCACGCCCCAGACGGTTGGGACCTTATCTTCTTTCCTTTTCAAACTTCGTAATACTAAATATTCTAGTCAAATTATTTCATACAGGCACTGAACTAAATTCTCAACCGCACTTGTTTTATTTTTTATCGCCGAACTTTTCATCAACATATCCACAACACGTAAAAGGTGTAAAAGTAGTGTTTGAAGTAACAAAAAAAACTGCCAATTGCAACATTGAATAAGAAAACCTGTTTTGCAAAAAATAAACAAAACTTTAAATGAAAAAATAAAAAAATATTATATTCTGCCACGAATACCAATCGGTTACACCACAGTATATAAAACTAACAGAGAAAAGTTAAATATTTTTTTTGAAATATGGCATTGATGATAGCTCTTAGGAAAATACTTTTTCTATATTAATTTATAAGATTAGTGAGCAACAAAATTAAGAACATGAAATTCTATTTCGAGTAAATGGATTAATAAAACACGGTTATTAGAAAACAAAACAATTATTAACTTTCTAAATTAAGTGTATTTGATTGAGAGTTTTCGATTTTATTGAAGCATTTCGCCGAAGTTAAATTTAAACAAATAAAATTAATAGTAACAGAAATTCAGTATTTATTCTAAAAATCATTACATGCGAAATTGCAGAATGTAATTGTTACTACTTAAATTTTATTGATTTCATTCAATTTTTATCTCCAACGGAAGATTTAAGCATCTCACCGGAAGTTATGACTTTCGTAGTCAATGAATGTTCACTAATGTTAAGGTTTCCATTATCTTTCTATGTTAAATTTACCGACTGATTCGCTTTCTATTTCATTGGAAAATTGAAAAGTTATCAATTTGATCAGGACGATGAGAGGAAAATAACTTTTATAATAAATATTTGTCTTTATTAATTTGTAATAATAGTTCCACTTATTTTTAAAGTTTATCTGGAGACAATGAAATAATAAAAGTCTACAGTAAAACGTAAAATAAACTTTAATGTGGTGAAAACCAATCTCGAAAACAATTTAAATAAATTTTAATAAACTGTGTCATTTTATCAAGTGGAGCTGTGTAAAATGGCATATTGAAAACTTGCGTAATAGTATTTGCTTAATAATTAATTACTAATATAGTTATAGTCGCAGGTCTTCTACTACAAGCAAAATTACAGTAATGAAATATTGTAATGTTTAAGTAACATCTCCCTCTCTCCATTGGTCAGTTCAGGAAAATTCGAAAGAATCGTGCTGTGGTGCAGGATTACGCATAACCCACGTAGTGGAAGCGCTTATATGCTGGATTTTCATAGTTTCGTGTTTCCGTGTGTCCGTCCGATGACGGCTCTGGTGCCCTGCTTTAGTCCAGTTGCAGCGATTTTGCATCATATTTTATTTCGAAATCTTAAATGTTCGGCTGAAAAGTTCGTATCGTTTTGAAGGAAAAATCTTTTTTTTGGCAAAATTCAATTTAATTATTCGACATAGTTACCTTCGAGGGCGATACACTGATTATAGCGATCTTCCAACTTTTCGATACCATTCTTGTAGTACGATTTGTCTTCACCCTTAAAATAGGCTTCTTTCCTTCTAAATTTCTTTCCAGCGAGCATTCTCTTGAAGTTTTCAAACAAGAAATAGTCGCTGGGGGCCAAATCTGGAGAATACCCTGAGTAGGGAAGCAATTCATAGCCTAATTCGGTGAGTTTGACCATCGTTTTTATTGATTTGTGACACGGTGCATTGTCTTGGTGAAACAAAATTTTTATTTCTTCAAATGAGGTCGTTTTTTAACAATTTCATCCTTAAAACGCTCCAACAATGCTGTATAATAGTCGCTGTCAATTGTTTTCTTCTTTTCAAGATAATCGATAAATAATACACCATGCGAATTCCAAAATACAGACGCTATAACCTTGCCAGCCAACTGTTGTGTTTTTCCAGGCTTTGGATTGGGTTCGTCGCTTGCAGTCCACTCAGCTGACTGCTGATTGGACTCTGGAGTGTGGTGATGGAACCATGTTTTATCCATTGTCACATATCGACGCAAAAATTCGGTTTTATTACGGTTGAACAGCTCCAAACACTGCTCCAAATCATCAATACGTTGTTGTTTTTGATTGAAATTGAGCTCCCGTGGCACCCACTTTCGCATGCCCAAATATTAATGCACGACATGTCCAACACCTTCCTATGATATCAGAGTCTCAGTTATCTCTATCAACTTCACTTTACGATCATCCAAAATTATTTGGTTGATTTATTTGATGTTTTCGTGTGTAACAGCTTCTTTTGGATGTCTACTGCGCTCATTATCTTCAATGCTCATTTTGGGCTGTACGGAATTTAGCAAACCGCTTACGAATGGTTGCTTCCGCTGGAACAGTGTCCGGATAACACTCTTATCTAGTCAAGTTTTCGTTCCAGCACTAATTTTTCTCATTAAAAAACAGTGTTTCATCAACACATGAAATTCTTTTTTATCCATTTTTTTTCAATAACAAAAGTTGCTGTACTCAAAATGCTATAACTCACGAACCAATTGAGGTTAGTTCTCACTGAAAATCATATGAAAAAAATTCTAGTGGCGCCCTCTCTTAGAAACGATACGAACTTTTCAGCCGACTTAATTTGTTCTGGAAGAGTGCATGGTATCTATTGATTAAAATCAATTGCAGAACATACACACTAGTTCTCTGTTTCTGAGACAGGATGTCTGGAGATTATAGAATATCTCCCAGTACCAGTTACTGTGTTTAAAAGAAAGGTTCCACGTCTTTACGCCTAAAACTTTACGCCTAAAAACACTTACGACTAAGTCAGTACGACTAAGTCTTTACGCCTAAAGTATTTTACGACTAAGGTTTTTTACGCCTAACATCATGTACCCCTAAAACTTTTACACCTAACTGACTTACACCTAAGTCTTTACAACTAACAGATTTTACGACTAAAACATCTATCCCTAATACATTTACGCCTAAATTACTTTTAAGACTGTGCCGCCTCTCTTTGAACAACTATTCACAATTCATGGCGTTAAGTATCACAATCTGATTCCTTCCGTGTATTGTCTCCTTCTGAACAAACATCAGCAGACATATTTTCATGTTCTTCAAGCTCTCAAAAATATAAAACCAAATCTTAACCCTACCTCGATCATGACAGATTTCGAGAAGGCTCAGATTAATGCTTTTGGACATGTATTTCCCGATTCGGAGAACAGGGGCTGCTTTTTTCACTTCAGTCAATGCTTATGGCGAAAAATTGCACTAATTCCGGATCTCAGACAAAAGTACGCCGATGTGGAGAACCCTGACTTTGCTCTACAGGTGAGAAAGTTGGCGGCACTTGCTTTTGTTCCAACCCACGATGTTATATCGTTCGAAGAACTAATGGTGTCTTCATTTTATGTCGATAATGAAGATTCCCTTGAGCCTCTCATTGAATATTTCGAGGACAATTGGATTGGCCGACCTCGTAACAATGGAACCCGTAAAGATCCCAAAGTTGGTTCCATCAACCTATGGAACTGTTACGAAGCAACTTTAAATGATCTACCTAAGACAAACAACTCTGTTGAAGGATGGCACCGGGGTTTTTATTCGTTGTTGAGTGGGTGTCATCCTTCTATTTGGAAGTTTATAGAAATATTAAAAAATAACAGTGTGCAAAGGAATTAGATATTGAGCAGTACGTGGCGGGATCTGCACCTCCACCAAGTCGCATACGCTACAGAAGAACCGCTGCAAACATCAAAAGAGGCGTAGAGTGAGAGATATGCGGGATGTAAACTTTGACATCGAAGTTTACCTTCGAAGCATCGCCCACAACTTGGAGCTTCAGGCAGTTCAAAATTTTATATTTTTTTTGTAAATACTTCTGTGGTGTAATCTTTTTAAATAAATGGAAATACTCTATATATATAATTTTACTTATTTTAGTCGTAAATGTATTAGGCATAGATGTTTTAGTCGTAAAATCTGTTAGTTGTAAAGACTTAGGCGTAAGTCAGTTAGGTGTAAAAGTTTTAGGCGTACATGATGTTAGGCGTAAAAAACCTTAGTCGTAAAATTCTTTAGGCATAAAGACTTAGTCGTACTGACTTAGTCATAAGTGTTTTAGGCGTTGTGGTTTTAGGCGTAACGACGTGATACCAAAAGAAAACCTGTGTTATTGAACTTGTGACTCCTGGACCCGATTTCCTACACTTAGCATTCAAGGAATTGAGAAAAAAATGTCTTTGAATTTTTTTAATAACTTTATTTGCCATTCCAAATCAGTCCAAGAAAGCTGGATTCAGTACTTTTGATCGAAAACGAGAGCAAGAACAAAAGAGAATTACTCTGAGTTAGGTTCAATTACTAGTCAGTGCGGTCTTCAGACCGCACAAACTGTGTCATCAAGTAATTTAATATTCTGCTGTAAATTGTAACGGGATAGTCATAACCGATACAACTTTTGAGCCAATTGAGCCGGCAGTTCAGCGGTAGGTTGTGGTTCTTTCTCAAAGTTTTTATGTGCGTTAGTTTGAAATTGGAAGGGCGCCACTGGCGATTGTCCGTGTTATTGTGATAAACTCGCCAGTATTTAACATACAACCGATAAAATCATAGAGGGCTGAATAATAACAATTCAAGAATAACATCAAACTCAAACCACGACCTGACTTAGTTTGAGAGTTTCCAACTGATATTAAAATTAAACAAGGAAAAACAGTTTTGTAAATAAAGTTTTAGATAAATTGTTGGTTTATAACGTTGTTGTACGAAGCAAAATGCAGTAATAAATTAATTTGAACTAAGTGCTTGTCAAATTGTTACTCAACTTAATTATTAATTATAATAACTTATAAATTAATACTGCAGGTTTTTGAAGTAATTTAAAATAATTATGATTGCATAGTACGATATATATAAAAAAACAAAGTTGACTAAGTTAAAACTAAACGAAAACGTTAACAAAACGTAAAATTTAAAAATATTAATCGCTGCGATGCCCTTTTTTTCAGTGTTAAAAGGTGTAACTACGTAATTATTTGGATTTATCGGGGAAGTACAGGAAACCGCACATGCATTTCTATCGAATAAAATATAACAAAAGTTTGAATCGAAAAATTATGGAATTTAAATTGATGAAAAACAGCTTTAAAGGTCAAAAAGTGTTCGATAACACTTTCGTGAGGTAAAACTACATTACAGTAAAATAATGAAATAAATTAGTTAATTATTTTTCACCACCACACATCCAATTTATTTTCGAACCTAACTACAATCAAATTAAACTAAATGTGGAACATATTTTGTTTACAATTTAATGTCGATTAATCATGTGCGTAAAAAAAGTTATTAAACCATTATTATCTGTGTAGTAGGTTCTACAAAAAAATTCATTAAAAAAATATTGTTATTAATATAGAATTTGCTTGCGTGGGAAGTGCGAATAGGTGTGGAGATAAAAATCGATCAAATAAGTGCAAGATAAACGTTGTTGATGATACTATAAAAGAAAATGAGTTATATCGAGTATAATAGGCTGCTGAGTATAGAATATTTTTAAAAAAACTGAACTGTCACTTTAAATCATCACTATCAATCTCAAACAAATAATATGAGATAATAAATTTCGCTAATGTTTCTGTTACTTGCCGCTCATTCCAAATTTTATTCCAGTTTCAAATTTCCACCACTGGGAATAAATATATCGGCTTAGTTAGTAAAAAATTCTAGTCCTGGTATATTATATGATGTTAACATTGAGGTAATATTTGTTGAAATGATAAAACTTCCAACATTCATAAAAATAAAAGAAAATATGGTAATTTTACTGCTTCGTATCAAAATAACATCTTTTGCCATAAACGTTTTGTTTTTTTGGATTTAAATATCTCTTACTATTTCTGTTGCAGTGCTTTTTAACGGTAACATAAAGATAAAAACTTTGAATAACGAAAACCTTTTTTAAATCGTGTGAAAAACATAACTGCGACAAGTGTTTTTATAGTTCCCATTTCTGAGTCGCAACAGCAGCATATAGTCGACAGCATCGGAATAAAATCATCGTAGATCCAATAAATTTTTTTTTTTTCAAACAGAAAATCGTACACGGGCTTGTTTGTTTTGAACATGTTCGTGAACATTATAAAATTTATGTACTTTAAATAAGATGTTATATATATATTATTTATTGAGCATTATATCAGAAAGTGGTACTAAAAAGTTAACTACGTGTTTTTAATGTACCATGATTCAGCAAAATTTCAGATACGAGATGCATAAAAGATAAGGAGAAAACAGAATCGTTTTCTTTCATTTGGTAGTTACATATAATTACTATTACAGATTGTCGTTTCCACCATCGCATGTTTTTGTGCTCTCTAGCTAAGTATACCGATGTTTTTGTTTTCATTTCGCTGTTGTTTTATTGTAAAACCACCTTTTAAGAAATTCAGTAAGGCATTTAAGCTTTACCTTTGTAACTGGAGAAGCACTAGCGCCAGGTCGCCGCTGAGAATAATTTAATTTTAAGTTAGAAATTTTTACTGTGTAGCTAAGAAATAAAATCAAACTAAACAAAAACAAATAACGTTGCGCTTGTCGCTTCTATCGCCAGTTTCATTAATTTTCTTTAAAGTTGACAAAGATCCATGTTTATCAATTTATTAGTAAAATAAAGTTCTTTGGAAAAAAAAAAGTAAAAATGAACAACAACCAGCAGCTAAACTATTTTTAATTAACTGTATGTTTTTCTTTAACTTCTAGTGGAATCCAATGGAAATCTATTGGCTCGAGTAAATCAACATGTCGACAGTAAGTCTTCAGGATTAAATGAAAATCCTGTAACTAAAATACGTACAGATGTCGAAATTCCATCTGAAGGAGTGCACAAAAGCACAACGCAAAACATCGCACCTGAAAATTCGAATATTAACGAAAAACGGAAAACATTACAATCTAAAGAATATTTAAATAATAACGTAAGTTTCTTAAAAAATGTCATCTGTACATATTATTTTTCCGCAATGTTAAAAAGTTTACTTCCTTCAGTTGTCCCAAGAGGTTTTATTTCATCTGAATGTATAATTACGGAACTGCTTAGGAAATTTTTACAATTTTTTTCTTTTTGTTTTAGCTTGATAAATTCAACCCGTATTCTGGAATTCAGTATACGCCCCTAGATATGGCGGAGTACGTGTTCTGGACTGGAGATGAGAAAGGAGTTACTTTAGGCATTGAAGAATTTCTACAACAAGGACTTGTAAGTATAAACGGCATAAACAGCGTCGTGTCATACTAAATGGAATTTATTTTCTTTTGCTAAATAGCAAACTTTTGATGTTGATTGAGATGTAAAGTTTGTGTACCTAAATAACTAATTCGTAAAGTTTGCAAAGTTTTGTATGCAAAAAGCTGCATAAATTACCAAATGCATTAATTACAAGTAAACATTAATGTAAAAACTTAAAAGTAAATGAGTATTTTACAATTTTTTACTATAAAATTTTAATCGGCCCTATTGAAAGTGCATCTAAAAAGTTGCGAAAACTTAAGCACTAAATTAAATTACAAGTTGAAAGAATGAAACCAACTGAAAACTTTTCAGACACGATTTTCGTGTTGAGCATTTTATACCGAAGAAATATTATGTCGCTGATAGACAAAAATATAACAACTCAAAATACTGAAATTTAAATTATTTATCTGGTTTACTTAAAATTTCAGCTTTTAAAGAGAATTATTATACAAACGTTATTAGTTCCTAAAATAAATTTATTGTGGAAGGATAAGTGTCAATTTGCACGAAATATTCATATAAACGCATTGAGACTTAGACGACGGAATAATATATTATAATAAATATATTATTTATTTTAGAATTATCTAAACTACGTATAGTTTCTCGTCTAAAATTTCCAGAAGACATATCTATGGGAGAGAGAGTAAATAACCGCTAAAAATAACATGATGTAATTTGTAGGAGGTCCTTAATAATCTGCAATAATCTGATGCATATTTGATGCATCGTAAGTCAAATCACTAAAATGCACATATTATCGAACAACTTTTATTATATCGCAATACTTAATGCAGTTCAGTAAATATTAAAGCAATAACTTATATTGAAATATTGTGTTCTATAGTTTTTTACTCTGTACTGAATGCAGAAAGCTCCTGCCTTCATTTTCCTTTTCGAATAAGGAAAATAATAATACTTTAAATAATCTTAAAGAAACCGAACAAAAATAAAATTTTAATAAAGCAATAACAAAACTTTAATTGAAAGTAACTTTAAAATAAATTTTAAGTAAATTATGTGATATTTAATATGTATGAAAAATGTAATAGTAAACAAAAGCTACACAAAATGTTAAAATGATAAAAAGGGTCTACTTTAAAAACCGGCAGTGCCTTTAAAAATTCTCTAATTTATTTAACCTTTTTAATGTTTTCTTTTTTTTCTTGGGTACTTCGGAACACTCAAATCCTACAGTCACTTATTATACGCGATATAAGGCTTTTTATATTTTACAATTATTTTCGAGCTTCACTCGCATATAACTAGGAAATTCTTACTTGAAATTCTTAATTTTCTAAATTAGTTTCTGTTATTTATATTATGAAATCTGCAGGCGATTAACTTTCCTAATGATCTTGGTCTTGAGATCACAGTAGTGCATCCGACCCAACCAGAACTTGAACCGTGAATTTCATTGTGTTATATTATGAAAATTCGTCTGTAAAAAAACGAACTTTGTTCTAATCGACTTTTCTCGAATGGCAATAAATAATTATTTTCTCTACCCGTGGTTATGAGACCACGTTAAACAAGAAGTACTCGATATAGTATGTACATATTATATAGCATATAGAAGTAAATGGGTCAAGACACCTCTATCTAAACGCAAATCAATAAAAGAAAGAATTTTGAGTTAATAAAATCCATAGCACAAAGTTTTTCAAAAAGTAACAATAAAATGCAGTATAAAATTTACATTTTTATAATTATCGCATTTCAAAGGCAACATTTAAAATTGGAATTTAGGTGACAATTGCAAGCATACAATATGTACGAATACACGTAAAAACTGTTTAAATAATGTGTGCTTGCATGCATGTTTAATAGCTTTTAAATTTTGAGTTTTCAGTTGGAAAGTTTTATTTTCCCTATGTGCGATTTTTTCAATTAGGTATTCATGAAATATAAACTATTACATTTTGCAAAATGTTTTTATAAAAAGCAATAAAATATAAATCTTACAGCGAAAGAAACAAGAATATAAACAAAAATTATTATAGTTTTTTACACAGCCAAATAAAAATTTTAGTTCGCATTAACCTTGTATCTACTTACAAAAATACCGAAGTAAAAAAATATTGTGAGATATAAAAAATTTAATTTTACTTTTTCTTTTTTTAATTTAAAAATACAATAAATTATAGAATAACATAGAAAATGTAATATTGCAGAGATATATTTTTTATACCTTTACGTAGTTTGTGCAAAAAAAGTTTTAGTGTAATATTTTTTTATTAGACAATATAACTTAATATTTTTTTAAATATTTTTTGTTATTTGTAGTCGCTCGCGTTCTCATTTATTATAAACAATATACCTGCAAATCATTTCCTTACTATTATCTAAACTTTATTTTAAAGTAAATTCGAGAATAAAGGAACTATAAAGCTTCCTGCTATCAATGCAGCAATACAAAACCAGAAACAAAATTTATGTATCTTAATTTTGAAATAATTCATTTCATTGAAAATAATTTAAAAAAAACTACACTTTATCGAATTCCGTTCAGTTTAATTCTAAATAAAATTGACAATTAATATTAACTTTTAAAATTAAATTAGATAACTTAAATATATTGGAATTTTTGCAATTTAACCTGCCATATTGAACTCACATCAATGAAATATCCAGTCGTGAATTCAATATTGGTAAACAATTTTTTTTTGCCTTCCATTCGTGCATTTCTTGCTCTGGGGCAATTTTCTCTCGTCGTCAACTCGAGAAAATTGCGATAACAACAATCGCATTTTGAAGCTTAAAAAAATTGTCGACAATTTTGAATGCACTAGGGATGATTTCGGTTATTTTATTTTTATGATTGTTCAACTACAAGTAGATTGGAAAACAAAAAATCTGCAATTTACTTTATCTGTGGTTAAATTGTCGAGTTGTTTGTAGAGAAAATTGTTTTCGATGCGGTTTAGTTTTGTGGAGTTAGATTTTGGTGAAAACCAAACGAGTTGAAGAATCTGCGGTTTCAAATTTCCGCAGTTTTCAACAATAGAAAACGCAATGCAAATGTAGAATAATTAATAAACTTTTCGGTGTTTCCAAAGATTTCTTCTTTTAAAAAGAAGATTTAAATTACAAATTTAAAAACAACGCAGAAGGTCGAAACGTGATTTGTGAAAAGGGTTTGCTTGCGATCGACCGACACGCAAACATTGATAAAATAATTATCAAAAAAAAATTATTTATATACCTACCTAATAATTACGGAGTAATAATTTGTCAACAAAAGAACTTTTAAATTTTTTAAATTTTACAAAGCTTTGCCAGAATAAATGAAATTTGTTATCTCGGAAACCATAACTTATTCAGAGATAATGTAAACGGGACAAAAAATTGCATTGCAAAATTTTCTGCAAGTCAATTAAAAGATACTACTAAAAAAATTTAGCGGCACGAAAAGTATATCGGCTACTACTGCAAACCACCCCCTCGTTCCGGAAATTGAATTATTTCTATACCCAATTATCGACTAATAACTTGTCAACAAAGGATGAAATTCCACCTTTAGTTGCGCGAATAAATTAGTAAATACATTAAATGAAAAAATTTTATCTGAAAAAACCATAACTTAATTTTTCGAGACAGTAAAACGGGGACAGAAAGATTTATTGCTAAATTTTCTTTCTGTCTCTTATTCTTTCCGTAACAAACTTCCAATTTTTAAATTATTCTTAAATTACAAAACGTAAAAACCGTAAAAAATGCTACCTTCAGGCCGCACAACAAAATCGAGTATCGAGAACTTCCTATATTCTATAAAAAGCCATTATTTCTGTCTGTCGATTGGTTCATTTTTTGGATATAAATAATAAATTATAATTTCAATTGTGAGGTTACGAGAAACTGAAGAGCCAGTGCGGCCTCTAGGCCGCATTATCTAGGCAGTGGAGTTACATATTATGGCGGTTCCCTAATTTTACATAAAATCTTTGTTTTCTGTTAGGAAGCTAGTCCAAATTCAAATTATCTGAATACACTGAATAAAATTTGTTTCGCTACAGCATAACCAGAACATGTAAGGACAAGGGGCCTTCAAAGGAGTTAGCCCCAGGCCTCACGTATCCTTAATCCGGTTCTGACCAGACACAGCAAGATCTCTTGAAGAAACGCTTGTCGGAATGAATAAATAATTTAAAAATGGTTAACAAGCGAGAAAGATGATGTTATGATTTATAATGAAACACTATATTATGTTTCACAAGGCACAAACCAGTATATTAATAACAAAGAGGCCATATTTTGTAAAACCAGCACAAGAATAAATTAAACTATATATTATAATTATTATTATTGGAAAGTCACCTGAATAATTCATTATAGGTTATGCTACAATCTAATCTAAGATCTAATGCTCTCTAACCTAATATACTCAATTTAGTAGAAGATTGCGATCAAATAATCCTCGCGGTATTTTATCGCTGCTGCATTTCGTCCCTGCGGTACAGTGCAGTTTTTCGTCACAGAAGTGCACAGTGAAATCATTTTTGTTATTTTTTACAATAAATTTCAAACTTGAAGGTTTAAAATTGTAAGCAAAAAAGTTATTCAAATTAATATTTTTTATAAATAATTTATTATTTCCCAAAAAACACGCACGAAAACAATTAGCTATAAAAAAAAATTACGCCCAATTTTTATTCTCAAGCGACAGTGTCTATTTCATTAATATTTTAAAATGTAACGTACTCTAATTTAATCATTCTTAGTATGATTACGGTTAAGAGCATAATAATTTTTATAATAAATTGCAAAGATATTTTTTAAATACAAATTGTGTAAGACAAATGCGAGGTGCATTACGTGATATTCTGAAAATTGTACTACACGTAATTTACTTTATAAATTTATTTTGTGATATTCTACACGAGTGACATAAATAAGAAAAATGGTTATCATTATGATTTTCACAAAAGCCTACTTTACAAAAGTATTTATTCTCTTCTCGAAAAGTAGTTTAAAAAAATTAAATGTATATTATTTTTGTACGTAGATGACCAGAGAAGAAGCGATCGCATTTCTTCAAGAAATAAAATATAATCTTGATTATCTCCAAAATCACTACACTCAATTGGGTTTAAACCTGCAGGAACGTTTCAAAGTGAGTTTTCGAACATCAAACCTAAACAACTTCAAGTATAACCAAAACTTTTTTAGGACCGAGAAAATAATTTTATTAAACCTTCATCGTCCACTAAAACTAGTAAAAGTTATCCTGAACGACCCGAACTAAGCACTAGCTTTGATCTCGGTCAGTTGCGACAGGAAACTACCAAGAAAAGCTCTCTTAATTCCATGTCTGAAATTGGAAAGGAAACAGGTAAGGAACCTCTTAAATTATTAATTGCTAGTTTCTAAATTGCGACTATACATCTTATGTGAATTATTGAGTTCAAAGATGTTGAAATATCACTTTAATAATTAATTTAATTCAAGTTACAGTGGATTACCCTAATAGATAATGTATGAAAAGCACATATACAAAAAATATTTGCACTACGATTGAAATGCGATAGTTTGCGAAGTTTATGGATAGGTAAATTCAATGTTTTTCCACCTCGTCTCGTTGGAGTATTCCGCGATCATTGCGATCAATTCCTAGCTCAGATTCACTCCATCTGCTTGGAAGGTTCTGTTGTTTTAACCCGTATTTAATATGTGGTGGACCCTAAAGACGATCGATATATAATTTAAACGGATATCCGAAATAACACAGCTGGCTTATTCTATTTAAATAAAAATTTATATTTATATTCCCGACACCTTTTCGTGAAAAAATGCGGTTTATTATTTTGTAAAATGTATTTAGGTAACTAAATTTCTGGTCACGTTTGTTTGAATCGCGTCCAAATATAGGCACTATAGGAAAATGTGGGAACTTAATTTACTTTGAAAAAAATGTCATTTTTATTTTTTTTAAAACCACAATTTTGTAGGTATATAGCAAACCGGTAGATAGAAATTTATTCTGAATTTCAAAAGTTTGTTTTGAAATCCCGACAGTAAATATCATTTGATAAAGTAGGCATGTAAATATTTATGTAATTAATTATCCTTCAGGAGAACGCAACTTGGAAAAGAATCAATCACCAGTTCAAACACAAAACGATGAAGAATATGATGAACTTTTAGAAAGACTGAGATTAGCTGATTTCCTTTATACCGAATATTCGCTTGAAGAAGTTATTTATCAACTAGCAAAAGTGATGTTTACCCAGTCACTTACACGTGGAAACGCCGAAGCTCAGAAAGCTTTGCAAAAGTTTACCGGCTTTTTAGAATCAGAAGCAGAACAAGGACATATCTCAAGAGCTTTGGAAAAGAAAGTTTTAGGTTTGTTTCCACTGATATTCAAATTTCAAAGCTTCAATTATTTTTGTTCTAGATGTTCTCATAGCGTCTTTAACCGACACAATAACCGAAAATCCTGAATTAATATCCGCTGCAAGAGACAGTTTAGCGTCACAACAATCCTACGCCGAAAAGCAGCAAGTTATTCGCAAGATTATAGAATTAGGAACTGAAGATAAGGAAAATTTCGAAACATACAAAGACAAAAATGGCAGAACGACCAAAATTAATTTACAGTTGAAGGAAAATAATCTCAAACATTCCGAACCTCTCGGCTTTGGAAAATATAACACATCATAAAAAAGTTTTACAATACGTTAAGTTTTAAAAAAGTTTAAAGTTATGTTACGTTTATTTTTTTCAAATTAATAAAATGTTTAATTTTTAATAGATAAAATATATAAAGATCAGACTAAGTAACTCTTGGTTAGAATGAAATTGTAGAATTATTTTCATATCTTCTAAAATTATATTAAATCATTATTTACATACATGTACAGTCTGCAAAAACTATAGAGAATTTTCTATACAAATATTCCTGTGAGAAGGAATGCTACTAAACATCCTAAAGTAATTGGATATATTGAAATGACTGACTGTGAGCTAAAGAATATGTAATTGTAATAAAACGTAATGTAGATTGTACAAAGAATAAAAACCTTAAAACTATCTTTTTATTTATATTAAGCAACCAGAATACTGCACCTACTTTGAGCTATGAGACTCTTGTCAATTTCCAAACTTTAAATTCAAGTCCAAAATGAAATCATAATTGTTGAAAATATTACTCTAATTCCATACCTTTTTACTTTTTAATTCCAATTTTTTAACCATTTCACGATTTTTCGTTCACCAAAATTTAAATAGCATAAACCAACAATGGAAACATCTCCGGTATATTCTTATCCTGCGGCCACTTTCTATGCTATTACTGGGCATCACTGGTAGTTCCAGCACTGCGCTCGTTTATCTGCACACTGATACCTGGGTGCCACTATTCTGAGAATAGTGAGAATATCTGAGAATAGTGAGAATATCTGAGAATCTTCATAATCTAAGCTAACCTAACCAAAGGTAAGTTTAGATGGCCTAACCTAACCCCATCTTAAACCTAACTTTTTTTGCGTCGGAAGGGGAAAATCTTCCACAAGACACCACCAGCCCGTACTGGGTGGTAATCTGGGACTTTTTTTCTATTTTTGCATGTTTACTCTTGTTCTTGGTTTCTTCTCTGTTCTTCTTCCTTTCTTTCAATTATGGTTTTGGCGAGTCTTGTTACATTCTCCCATGCTTCTAGGTCGGACAGCATGTGTTCCACCAGGTTTTCAAGTTGAAGTTGGAGACCTAACTTAATCCTAATCAACTAAACTTAAATCTAAATTGATCTAACCAAACCTAAACTCAGTTTAGCTTAAACCTACTTAGCCTAATCTAGCTCAATGACCTAAACTAACCCGGGTAGTAGTAGTGTGAAGTTCTACCCATTAAAAATCTCTCAAGGTATAGAGATTCCTCTTTGGATTTCTTCTATATACCACTGGAAATATTTGCTACTATCTGACTTTTACCCTTTGAAAACTTTGCACTTCTATTTGCTTTATTCGTCTTCTTCTTTTTTGTGCTTGTTCCATCTCCTTAAAGTGGTCACCTTCTTTCAGTTCTCTGGACTGACAAGCATCGTTTTCAATAAATTGTCGTAGTAAAGGTTGCTGTTGGTCGTAGGTCTTTTAAAATGAAACAATAAATCTGCAAAACAACTGTGTCCAATAACAAGCTGGATAAGCTTGTACATCATTTTCCGGTGCATTCTTCGGTAACAACTTGTCCACCTATTGCTTTCGCTGTCCATCTTCTCCGCCAGATTTCTATAGATCCATTCCGGAGCTTTTCCCGAGTATCTAGCAGCTTTTCAAACCTTCAATAGCCTCTAGGTCTACTATTACTAGAAGGTCATCGGTGAACGTTCAACATTCTAAATTCTGGATTTTATGTAGGAGGTCAGGAAAAGGTAATATTACTTCCAATCCTGACATTCTTCAAGTCATTCCAATTTGTAGGATAAATTCAAGTATTTTGGCAAGTGGAGTATCACTGATCCTAGCCATGTTAGGACAGAAGTCTCTCAGCATTGAACCTCTTTTAGACGCTAGAGACGGACAGTGTCAAAGTAAATGCTCCTCTGTTACTTCTGCTCTATTACATTCCCGACAGTTAGAATCATCTACAGACTCTTGTTTGATGTAAACTTATCCGACTGGCAGTTTATCTGATAATCAAAACTAATAAAAAGAAAAGAAGTGGAGAAACAAAATTAAACTTTACAAATTTAAAAACAATAATTATTAAACTGTCATTTTGACAACTTTTGTCGACCAAAAAAATTACTTTTACCAAAAATAAATGGCTTATTTTGTCCTTGCTGGCAAACCAACGTGCCCTGCTTTTGTGCATGCAATTTACGTGGCTCGGTATATAGAAAAGAAGCTACCCAATTTTCATACAAACATAATTCAGAAAAAAACTGGAGACTGGGAAGTAATTATTATAATTAACGTAAGGTACTTAATATAACTGTTAACATTTAGCCATGGTTAGAAGATACAAATTTCAAAAACGGTTGGCATCACACTTCTTCTCCAGTCATATGGAAAGAGCTGGCAATGAGGGGAGGCAAAGCACATTATTTGGGTGGTCTCAGCGAGTTTTGGGAATACTGCTATGATTATTACGGACTGGAATCAATTATTTCCCAAGAAGATCTTCAAAAAATGGTTGCCGATAATATGCAAGTACTGATAATAACAATTTATAAAAATACTCTGGTAGTCATAATAAAATTTAGTATTTCATCGAATGGGAAAAATTACAACAGAAGACCGATGTTAGAAAAATTAGCATTGTTGGTTTATGTAATCCGCTTCTTCATTTTATTCTTGCCGAACTGGTACAAATAGAAGGTCTACAAAGACGACACGGCATGACAATTACATTATATGATTTTGTTTTGGATTTGGAAGAATCTCTTCAAATCATGGAAGACGTTGTTGAAGACATTACACCTTTTACCATTTATGGAAATGAAGATCTTTTTCGCTTGGGCGATAAAATTGCAGATTGTGTAATAGACTGCGAGTTGTTAATAGTTATCGGAGATTATACAATGTAATTAGAATCACTTTTTTCGAGTATAAATATATAATTATTATGTTCTCGTAGACGAGAAGAAGAAGAAGAAAACGATTGGTTAATTAGAAATATGTCGGTGATGTTTATGATAGCGGACGCGGTAAACGCATTTGCAAAACGCGATTTAAGAATTGTTCTTGCAATGGATGGCCCCGTATGTTTTAACGCCAACGTTTTAATTGATACTTGTACAGCTATCAGAATCCAAAATATAGTTGCAGTTACAAGCCAAGAAGGTTTGGGTCCTTTGAAATTTGCTGCTGAGCAAGCTAATGTAGATTTGGAAGAACTTGGTGCACCGCCAGTTTGGGGTTTCGTTGGAAATAGCCAATTTGTTGATGTAGAATGCGTGATAATGAAAAGCGATATTTATCGTCCTTACCAAAGAGTTCTTAAAAATAAAGGAGGTTCGACATTGCCTTTGGGATTAGTAGAACCAGAGTTACGCTTCATGGCATATTTGATTGAAGATCTCGAAAACATTTTATCTAGATCTAACAGCGCCAGGAAAATAATCAAAAATCGGTTGCAACGTTCACCGATATTTTCAAAAGTTAAAGCTTTAATAGATTTGCTAAAGATTTGGTACTCGAAAGAACCTACAGATGAAATCATTTCATTAGGAGTGTGTTCCAACGGTAAGAAACAATTGACAGGTTTGGTATGCTAAAATATGAATTCTAAATATTCAGGTTCTTATGGAATACCTGCTGGAATAGTGTTTTCTCAACCAGTTATGTTAACTAGAAATGTTTGGATACCTTTTAAAAATTTTCCGCTGCCAGACGAATCAAAATACAAAATTGAGAAGTTAATCTCGGAAATGTTGCAACTTATTGAAACTATGAATATTGGGCCATTTGTTGATCACAATGTGAGAACATCCTGGATATAAAAATTTATATATTTATTTTTAGTTATTTTTTATGTTATAAATCTTATAAGAAAATAGTTATACACAATTTTGAAAATAATTAAAAATAAACTTATTATTAATCGCAATCGAGAGGTTTAAAATTGAAAACTGATAAAACTGCATATATTTTGAACGCATACATTATTAAGGTAAGTAAGGTAATGTTTGCTTAAAATATTATTATTGCAAACTAGAACATAGTACATAGAGTCGATAAATTTTAGTATGAAAATGTTCTTGCAGAATATAATATCAAGTCGCTACATTACAGAGATTAGTTACAGACATACGCTCTGTTCACCGGTTGCTTAATGGTACAATTAATTATGAGTGTTTATTGCATTATGGAAATTCAAACTAAATATTATATATTACGTGAAATATGTATACATAGACTGGGAAACTGTTTCTATTATAGTAAGAAACCATTAGTATAATTTCTTTTGTAAATGTAGAAATTGTTTAAATTCAGAAGATTTCAAAATACATCATCACTCTTCTGACGAGATTCAATAAAAGCGAAACATATGTCATGGATATATCTAATTAATTTTTGTGTTAAAGGATAGGGAAGTCAGTATAAAAATAAATCACTTTACTAAACCAGAACTATTAGAAACCATTTTATAAAGATAACCTTGACTGTTTTGCAACAAATTGTCTGGACTATCATATTCCACAATTTGGCCTGAATCCATAACCAAAATTTTATCTGAATCCATGATGGTGTTTAATCTGTGGGCCACTGTTAGCAAAGTGCAATCCTTAAATCTGGTTCGAATGGTATTTTGGATTAACCGATCGGTTCTACAAGTACAAGTTTTCCTAGATCAGTGTAAATAAAAAAATTTTAAATTACTTCTGGTCGATATTCGCTGTAGCTTCATCTAACACCAATATTTTACTTTTCCTCAAAATAGCACGAGCTAAACATATCAATTGCCGTTGACCAACGCTGAAATTGCTGCCACCATCATCTACATTGCTGTTAAGTGAAGCAATCGTACTTTTTAATTCAACCTATAAGTTAGAAAGCAATGAAAATTAATGCCACAAATATGAGTATTTCTTACATCTTCCAAAGCATTCCATATTTCTTCATCGGAAAACTGCTGAAACGGATCCAAATTATAACGTAGAGATGCAGAAAACAATATTGGGTCTTGGAGTATTATAGTTATATTCGAACGTAAATCTTCTAAAGATACATCTTCTATGTCCATGTCATCGATGACAATGCTGCCTTCAATCGGTGTAAGTCGAAATAATACAGAAATAAGTGACGATTTTCCCGCTCCAGTTCGACCCACAATTCCAATCTTAAATGTAATTGCAAATTTTAACTAACACAATTTTTGTCTAGCCGCAATTACCTTTTCTCCTGGGTTAACAATAAAATTTAAGTTTTTTAACACTGGAGCATCTGTCGGAGAATATCGTAAATAGACATTTATGAATTCTATTTTACCTTTATCTGGCCATAGCATTTTTAAATCACCTGATAACAAAACAGATGTAAAAACTGGTCAAAAGATATCTCCACTTACTCTTGACTAGTGCAAATGTTTTTTCAGTAGCTGCATTGGAAAAGTCTAAAATCCGTTCAACCGATGTCAATTGGCTAACACAATGAACAATTTGTCCAATTCCAAATTGCAGAGTTCCTGCCAGTACGGCTGTTTGCGATATTGCTAAGCCTGCGTAGCTTCCGTTAAGTACTTGGACTGAAACAATATTTTTTAACCTAACGAATTCTGTTTCAAAAATAAGTTTATTACATTGGTTTAATATTATGAAACTCAAAACAACGAAGAAAAGAAAAACCGTGTTCAGCAAATCAATCCATAAACCAAATGCAGCTATAGATACTATGTAAGCATTCCATGCGGATGTGTGAGTGTCCTAATGCAAAATTATATTACAACCAAAATTAAATTATATTATGTTGAAGTTCCTGTTCCTACTGTTTAAAGGCACTCTGAATCAAAAAAAATACAGCATGCTCTCTATTTTAAAACTCCACCGGTTGCGTATGTGTAAAATTTACACAATTACAGATTATTTAATTACCTGATGTCTATCAAATTCTCTTTTAAGTATGGTTTCCATTTCAGTAGCTCTTATTGTAATTACCCCATTCCAGGTTGCATTGACATATGTATAAACAGGACTTTTTGCTAAAAAAAATATTATAAAAAGCAAGTGATGTGATATTTATTACAACAAACCAATTTGAACTTTAGCATACTTGCATTCTCTAGATGTTTCAAATTTTGAGCGACAATGATATACCAACGTCTGAGTATATTAGAAAAAAATAATATTACGATGACCCCGATTATCATATATGGATTCGCTATCACCACAACAACGAAAGTTCCAATTATAGACAAAGATACCTAAAAAACTACGTATTTAAAGTAATTATCAGTTTTTATTGTCTGACCATTACCACTAAAGCCATATGCAATATTGATGGCAGGATTTGGTCAGCAATTGCTACATCACGAGAAAACCTGTTCAATATTTCTCCACTGGGATGCACGTCAAAGAATTTAATTGGAGCATGTAACAATGTGTCGAACATGTTATTGTGTAAATGGTAAGATATCAAATTTATGGTTTTGAAAAAAATTATACAAGAAGCAATGGATGCTACAATAAGTAAGAATACAATAACCGCATAGATGTATATTATATCATCCGTAGAAAGTTTGTCAAAAACGTTTGGCGAGATATCGTAATGCATGCTCACATTAGAAGAAATGTTAGTAGAACCTAGATTATTAACCCTATAAAATCAAGATAAAAAAATATAGAGAGAGTTTTATTTTTTACCATATAGTAAGCCAGAGATCCGAAAAATTGGTCAGAGTTTGAGTACCAACAAACAATACAGATAGCAATACCAAAAGACATCGATATCGCCCAGTGTTGATGTATTGCCAGAAGATTGATTTATTGTGTTTAGGACTTTCGTTGGGTTCTTCCTCAGAAGCATCGATCATTACATTTTCAAATTCGGCAATCTATATTTTACAGACAAGTTTCTATACTGTACATTATTAACTATATAATTACCAAACTAGTAATAGAAGGAAATTTTTTGCTCGATTGTTCCTCTTCGTGATGTTTCTCAAGCTCTGATGTTGATTTCAAATCATAAATTTTTAACAACTTGGTAAAATCAATATGGCTCTTCGATATTTCTTCATACGTACCCTGCACTTTAATTCGGCCCTAATAAAGCAAAACGTGTACAAAATTAAATTGCTGAACAACTCTTACTTGGCTTAGAACGACGATATGGTCAGCATGTTCGAGGTACTGCAATTGATGAGTTACCAAAATTCTGGTTTTTCCTCTCAAGTAATTCACGATACATTTTTCAAACAACTCGTTAGCAACATGCGGATCAACTGCAGATAAAGGATCATCTAATAAATAAATATCCGATTCCCTGTAAATAGTTCGTGCTAGATTTATTCTTGCTTTTTGGCCACCACTCAAAGACATCCCCTTTTCTCCGACTAGCGTTTCATCTCCTTGTGGAAAAAGTTCAAAATCTCTTCTCAAACAACAGACATCCACAACATTCTGATAGCGATTCTCGTCGTAGTCCTGACCAAATAAAATATTAGTTTTAGCAGAAGAAGCAAAAAGCCATGCGTTCTGCGATGCATACGAAATACTTCCTCCTACTGAAACAGTTCCTTCAATTCTCGGTAATTCTCCTAATAAAAATTGAAATAGAGTTGATTTTCCTACACCTACTGGTCCTACGACTGCACATAAGCTTCCCGATGCAATCTTCATATTAATATCTTCTAATACATTTAATTCCGAATTCCAGGAAATATTGATGTCTTTCAAAGATATCTCCCCGAATACGTCATTGGATATGGACGGAATTTCCACTTCTTTCAACAATAAAAATTCTTGTATTCTCTTAATGGAAACTAACGTTTCCGTTAATTGGTTTATAGCAATTGGAAGCATAACAGTAACACTTTCTTGCAAAATGTTAAAAATTAAGGAAATTGAAAATACCTTCGCAGCTGTTATTTTGCACCCTGTTAGGGAGTAGATAATCACAGTTATGAAAAGAATTACCCTTGCCATAAATGTTAACGAACACGCAACGCTTCCCATTAAAATTAACGACTTTTTAATAATTGCAATTTCTTGAATACGAACAGCGTTTACAAAACGTTCAAATGGTTTTTCCCATGCGTACATTTTAATAAGCCGTATTCCTGAAAATAATTCTGATAATTTCCCTACCCGTGAATCTGTTTTTTGGGCCACTTTTAAATGCCATTTAGCCATAAATTTTCCACTTATTGCTAAAACACATCATGTTAATCAACGTAGTATTTGGTATTATAAACATAAAAATATACAAACTTTGAATTGGTATAGTTAATACAAATAATGCAAACCCAATTAATCCAGAATATTGCATTTGTTGCCAAATGAATGCAATTGATATTAGCAATAATATTGGAACAACAAATATATGATCTATTAATCCTATGGTATCAAATCTACTAACATCATTGGAGAGTAAATTTATAACGTGACCCGATGAAGCCCTACTCAAAGATTTTGAGCTTAATCTCAAAATCTGAAAAACATGAGAGATTCATTATGAAAATTTAAAAAACGGATGGTGACTTTACTTTTCGATAAACTAATCCAGAACATGCAATTCGAATTCGCATTCCAAGTCGAGGTAATAAATAATCTAAGTTATTCATCAAAATGGTGCCTACTGCGCTGACCAATACTATAGATCCTCCAAATATGTACATCATTTTCATGTGATGTTCATTTTCTTTTGGTTTGACAGAAAACAAGTGAATAAATTTTTCCAGCAAAATTGGCTGTAGAGGTCTAAATTTTATTAATTACCATGAGGCTCAATTACGTTCGGCAAACGAGGAATTCAAGATACTTACCCTAATATAGCCATCTTGGTCACGAATAAAATAGAATAGAAGAAATAGCGCAAAAAAAATGTTTTTCGGATCACTCTAAGCAAACTAGGTGTTCGATTTTGACTTCTAGTTTTAATAATTTCATAATTCCAGTTACTTTCAAAAATATCTGTTAGTCGGTCTGATTTATCTATTGATGGACATTCGTATAGATCCTTAAAATTGAAATCGTATTTTATACTTTTTGAACATATTTTTCTAAACCATCTAAAAATAATTGAAATATTATTGTATATCTCTGCAGCTTGCATGATTAATTTTTAGGATACTTAATGCTACTGATAATAAGACCAATGTCGTTTCTGGCCAACGGCCAATGGCAAAAATACCATAACTATGATTTTGGGCTACGTAAAGTATCTACATACTTACATGAAAAACAATTTTGAAAAAACATTAGCTTTTTCCAGAGGATATGGTTCTCTAGCAAAAGATTTACTATTATCCATTTCTAAAATTGTACCACTCTAGCATACCTAATATACAGGTTTAAAAAATGAGACTAAAACTGTGAACGAAATAATAATGATTAATAATATTTAAAATAAACAATAGTTTATTTATTTCAATTTTTTATAATATTTATTTTCTTTACTGCATTTTTTAAAATATTTGAACAGTACCTTCCTTATTTAACATTAGATATCATTTTTATCTCGAATAAAGGAAGTGTAATTATCTACTTTTTTTAGTATTATACAACAAATTACCTATATCACGGTACAATTTATTTACTCAATTAATACATTTTATTCAAAAAAATAGAGAAAAGTGATTTACGATAACATTTTTTTAATTCATTTATCTTCGTTAAACAAACTTGTTTCGCAAATCCCTTTGGGGGCAATTAATAACCGTCTGTAAAAAAACAAAAAAGCGTAAAATATATTTCAATATAATGAAAAATTATTATTTAATAAAAACAAACTTAAATAGAATTTAAAATGTTATGTCATTTTACCAAGTGGAGCTGTGTACAATGACACATCCTTAAATATGGGGAATTTTCAGGCCTCTATCACCAGCACACTTATTGGTAATTTTGTTTACTATTTATTTAAAACATTTAAAAAATAAATTAAGCATGATTATCTTAGATTTAGACATGAAGATTAAAAAAAAACAAATACAAGATAAAATATTTGATTACCTATGTGTGATATATTTTGTTATTATTAAGAAATAAGTATTTTAATTATATTTTGCAATAAATTTTTAAATTAATAATATATAAGTATTATGAAACCCATGCCGCACTTTAAATCCGACTTAAAACTTAAATCTCAGTTTAAATTTTAAAATAATTAGGAATTTAAAATCTGAATTTACTTAGAACATGCAGAATTCTTATAGGAGCATCCTGTACATGTCAAATATATGTTTACAACAAGAAATTTATTATTGCGTAATAGATTGCTGTACCTACTCTAAGAGATTAAAAAATGTATATGATTGATATTTCTCAAACGTAAATGATATTAATTAAATCACCTAAAATAATTAAAAAAGTGGAATAAATGCCGAATTTAAAAATGTTATAAGATTTGCGTACTTAAACAGTGTTGAAAATATTTTAATTATATTTTCATTTTGAATAACTTTTTAATTTAATTTATGCCTTTTACTGGATGGGTGGCCACTTACGGAACAAGCTCGATACATACAGTAAAACAATTTTCCATGCGTGCAATTTATGGCACCTCTAACAGGTATACCAAACAAGATTACAATGAAGTAACGCAGTAAGAGCGCCTTAGCAGCACAATGTGTAACATACTATTAATTGTCAACAAAGGCGTATAAGTGTTTTTATTAAATATCTGAAATGCCTATATTTACTTTACAAGTAATCTATACACTTATCTATTCTATAAATGCGCTGATCCATACTTCGTAGTTTCAATTGTAAACATATTGCTATCATAATGAGTGACGCTTGTGAAGGTAATTACAAATTTATTTTTTATTGAAATAATTATTTCTTCAAGTTATTATAAAACAAAATTTTAGTAAGAACACGGGACTTGCCTAAAGTAACAAAACCATGCTCCGAAGGGGTGTGTACAAATCCAGACAAAAACTGCCTTCGCAGTGGAAAATGCGAATGCTCGGATAAGCCGTGCTGTGCTGAAAAATGTAATTGTTCTGCTACGGATTGCAAATGTCACTCTCGTGACGCAAAGTGCACAAAGTAGCATTCAAATATAATATATACCTTAGTATTATGTAATCGTTGGTTTGTAATGACTTATATATATTTACTTAATAATTATCCTGGCTTATATTGTTGACTCTGTAAAATAAATATAATATGTAGTATAATCAATCTATAAAAGCTTTAATTAAAATTTTGAACAAAATCTTGTTTTATTTTATTTATTGCAATGGTGTAAGTATTTAACATCGATAAATAAGTAAAAAAAAGTTGAAATTTAAAATAAAAGTAAAATAATAAGATTTCAATAACCTTAGTAGCTTCTGGCTTCAGCTGGAGCTCCCACAAACTATGACGCACTGCAAATTTAACTTCACATGTAACTCCGCTTCAACTAAACTGGAACTCACACAACAATGATGGCGCATCGTCTTCAACATCAAGTACCACTTGACCGTAGACTTACTATGGTACAATTGACTTGCACTTCTTCTTTTCCATCGATTAGTATTTGAAATTAAATCTTCAATCATCCTTGATTTGGGTTGCTGAAACTAATTTCGCATCCCTGATCTTGTTAATATTAAAAAAATATTTACTCCCATTCCAAAAGCTAAGTAAACATTCGTATAGATTTCTAAGCATCTAGGCAGCTTCAAAGTTAGATTTTGGGATTCTAAACTGGAAAGCAAATTAGTTTTATGTTAGGCATCAAGCCAATTCAATTACATAAGGTAGAGGAGATTGATAACTGTAATATTTTCATCTCTTCGAACTTTTGCGATCCTGATTTTAAAATTTTTCACTTCATAGAATCAGGATCGTATAATTTCATAAAAGTTGATCAGCTCTTCTACTCCCAATACCTTAAACATTCAAATTGTTTTCCATTCCTAAATTAAAATTAAATCTTAAGATTAGTAACTACGCTGATATTTTACCAGCCTGAAAAAAATTCTGATTGGTTAACTAATTTTTATCAACATGATCAAGTATTATAATCTATCGAATTCCACACCATTCGAGTTGCACATCTGTAATTCAGTTTTGAAAAATAATTATTTACTTTATAGAATTTATTCATCAATAAAATAATAATTACACATTTGTCTGTTAAAAATAATAATTATCTACAAAAATACAAATTAATCATTGCATTAATAAAATATTATACAACTTGTATTTTATTAACAATAATAACGAAAAATTTCTTAGCTGGTACTTGCTTGTTCGATATCACTTACCACTATACCGTATAAATTATCAGCTATATCTAACATTTCCTTATTAAATTCACAATGCCTTAAAACCGATTCGTTGATGTACTCTTCACCTAAAAATGCACCAGCAATACTTCCAGCCATACTTGCAATCGTATCGGTGTCACCCCCTAAAGATATAGCATATTGAATCGTACGCCTGAATATGTTGTCAGTCTGTAAATAGTTATTCAAATTAACAACATGATGCTTACAGTCTTACTACTCTACCTTAATATGAGGTATATCTGATTGAGCCCTGAGAAAACAGTAAATTGCAGTCACTACAGAATCGATAGCCGTTATGTTGTTGCCCAGAGTTTTAATAATATTTTCATCAGAGAGGTCAGCATTTTCAGAGGTTAACAACTTATGCAAAGCTGTCAGTTTAGTTATGTATGGAGTTGGATCTTGGTCTGCATCGTTCAAACTAAAACATAACTAAACAATCTCAACTCTTTCTTTTTCAAAAAAAATTGCTTACTCTTCATCTGCCGATTCAAAATCTCTCATTTTAAAAATGAGTTGATCGACGAACTGCTCAGGATCAACTTTATCGATTGAATCTAATAGTAAACTTTGTTGTAAAGCAATGCTTTGCAAAATAGCACCGTTAATTCCAACATGATGTGTATGTGTAATCTCTGTCGAACGTCTCACGCACTCAATCATACCTTTGTAGTTATTATAAAAATACAAAGCAATCGGAGCAATTCGCATAGCACCACCGTTTCCTAACGATCCCATACCTAAAAACTGTTCTCGAGCAGGCTTATAAACATCTGAAAACTTTGAGTTTCGCAATTTGCTGAAGACATCAACTACATTACGACCATATCCTCGTTTTGGCTCTTGAAAGTATTCTTTGACAAAGAGACGAGCCATAAAGGTATAATCTACTGCAGGTTTGTCTATCAAACATTTTGCAACTGATTTTAACATAGCCGTATCGTCTGTGTACTTTTTTAGTGGTGCTGAAAATATAAAACTTAATTTTCGTTTCTTACGAGAATGAGTCAACGGTTTGAAGTTTATTTTTATAACCTAACAATCAAAATCATTACCATTAAAGTAAGGTCCGTCAAGTTTATCCCAATATTTTTGTAAAACTATTTTTCCACCCATAGTGATCGTATCGCCTTCAAAAGGGGCGCCTAAACAATCGCCGATCAGGGCTCCCAATAAACAACCTCGAAATTTGCTTTTCAATAACAAATTATCAATTTTCGCCATTCTAAAATTGTACAAGTTTGTTATAGTAATTCATTTATAATTTAAAGCTATTCAACTTACCTTGACAATGATTTAAATTCCTAATCGCACAATTTTTTTACAAATAAACCAATGTGCGTTAAAATCAGTTTGACTTTTAGTTATAAACGCGGGATACCAATAGAAAAATTATAAATTTGTATATAGAAGAAGTCGCAATTAATGGACCCAGGAATTCGGCTAACAAACAATTTTAATTTTATATAATTTAAAATTGAATATAATTAATTAGCATTATTTTTAACACTGTAGTGCTAATTATATCACTGTAATGTTAATAGGATATTTTTACGAGTACTGCAAAATAGTAGAGGGGCTAAATCCGAGCGGTACACCTCTGAGCAAAACAAAAAGGCTGAATTTAATTGGTATAATTTTTATGGAAATTTATATAATTGTAGATTCGGGATTTTTTAAATTATACATTCCGATTTTTTTCAAATTAAATAATAGTAATTATACATTTAATATAATTAATGGGTCTCTTCTATGATAGATGGGGGGAAACACAGCTTCGGACCTTCTACGTTACAGGGATTAGTCTAGCTGTATGAACTCACGCACCAAGATTAAAACCGTGCAAGACAAGTCCAATTAAAATAAGTCTTAACCAGTGATGAGGAAACCCCGACGACTATTTACCAGCACCAACTCGGGACTTATTTGAAGAAAATAATTTAAAAATGCCACCGAATGTACTAAAATTTAGTTACAAGTTTTTTGCTGGAAGTAAACCAACGAAGAAAATTAAAGAAATGTTGTAATTTTTGTAAATAAGTTTAATTAAAATTAACCCAAGTTATTTTGTTCTGAGAGTGGCATTTACAAAAATAACAATAATTAAATTTAATCTTTTTAAAAATAGATATACAAATAATAACAACAATACGATTTCCAAAACTAAAACTACAGCTATGTATTTTACTTCGCTACTCCAACAAGAGCAGCCCTTACACAGCGTTCTTTTAACTTGTATCCAATTTTCGAAACGGCGATCACAGTTCCAGTTTCCTTACCTTCAACTTCAGATTGAAACACTGCTTGATGAAATTTCGAATCAAATTTTTCATCTAACGGATCAATGGCCATCAAATCGTGGCGTTTAAATACATTTTGTAGTTGCGATCGCAGTATAGTAAGACCATCAAATAAATTCTTTAGATGAGGGTTATCATTATTAATTTCTTCCTTAGGTACCAATTCCGTCGCTTTATGTAAACCATCGGCTACGTCTAACAAATCTTCGGAAAACTTTTGAATGGCAAACACTTTGGTTTCTTCTATTTGTCCGAGCAAACGCTTCCTCAAATTTTCACCATCAGCTAATGCTCTCTTATATTTGTCCTAAACGTAAATTAAGCATGGTAATCAATTCTAAAGTTGAGTTATATTGTAACCGTAACTCACCATTAGTTCGATATTTGTTTTGCTGAGCCTGTCAATTTCGCCATTAAGTTTGTCCAATTCTTCTTTTATTTTGGGTTCAAGTTCAGAAGAAGCTGGCTCATTTTCAGTCTTTTTTTGTTCATCTGTAACTGTCGTGAACGTTCTAGACCTCACCAGGGCAAGGGACCTGCAAACCAAGTTGTACAATATTACAACATACAACGTGTTTTGATAAACCAACCTAGTATTTAAAATTAAATTCTCCGACAAAAATTGCCCGCATTTTAATAAAACACCGGCTTTCATTAATGCCATGATTGATAAATTTTACACTAACTTTTAGTATAAAAAGACGAAAGTTTGGTGAAATTGTACGATCACTACGGAATTCTTTGAGGTTATGTTCGCTTATAATACCAATGGCGTGCGTAGAATTACGGGATATTTGTAAAACCGTGTAAGTTTTATTTTTTACTGATAAGTAAATTGATTTCCATATTATATTGTTTTATGGTGAGATTATTTATTGTGGGGAATTTGTAGGATTCACGAACAATCGCAGTGTAGCTGAAGGAATCCCTACAGATGAACCACAAAAAGTACATTAGCTCCAAATAAAACACGCTTTTCATTCTTATAATAATGTTTTGATTGTTGATCCGTTGAGCTCAAAAGTGAATTTTATATTTATTGAAAACGAAGCTTCTGCTTTTTTTAAATTTTCCGTAAGTAATTTAAATATTTTATAAAACTGATATTTATTCTTATAAATAAAAGTAACATGATAATTTATTTTAAAATTTAAAGTAACGATAAAAACTCTTAATAAAATTTTTCTTTTGTAATCATTAACTGAAATTTTCCCACGTAAAAAGCTGGTACACAGTTTTACTAATCACTAATCCAACTTTTTTCTTCAGTTTTCCAAATTCTATATTAGAAAGCAACTTTTCGCCTTCGGTTGCTGAAATATTGCTGTAAGTTCTATAAAGCAGTAGTGGTGCCGGATAGATTTCCGTTATAGCCAATGCCTTCTCGACAGACATTCCCTTAAGTTGTAAAAGTTGACGAATAAACATTTCCTGCACTTTAAAATGCTACAAACAAATGACATTAAATTTAAATCTTCATTTTAGACAATTAAACTTACCCGACTTTTTGATGATCCTTTATTGAATTCGTTAAATGTCATCAACGAAATTGCATCATGTTTGACTGTTGGAGGTATTAAATTATCTTTTGGACAACTGGTTAAAGTTTTGGACTGAAATATAGTAATTTTCAATTAATTATCAATGTACTGGTGTGTGCATTAAAAAATATTCAACTTACTTTATAAATTTTGTTTAAAAGTGTGGTGAAAGTTGCTAAATATTCCATTGTACCTCGAATATCATCGGTAAACTTAACACAAAATTCGTCCTGTATCAAAGTATTGGTTGCTGCTTGAAAAAGCGAGGAAAGAGGTAATCCGGTGTGGGTGTTACTTCCAAAACTTTCAATCAAATAAATCAGGTTCTGGATTCCACTCTGCTTTAATCGGAATTTTTGCTCGTGAAAACGTCCATCCCTGATACTACCACCTAAATCGTCCATTCTTTTCCTCTCAACTGCATATGGCAAAATTAATTCATTTTTAGATTCCTTTTGACGACAAATCCAAGCGTAATCGCCAACTTTTAAGTGCCTTACTTCGTAGTTTATATTTAAACGGGTTAATATGGAGAGAGCGGGATCATCAGACAATTCTTTTGAACTTCTAAAATAACAAAACCGTTCAAAATAAAAACTTATAAACTAAAAGTAATGTGCAAACTATTCCAAAATTTATCATTTACCCTGTGTTTTTGATAAACTCCCATAAGGTTTACCTATCTGATACTATATAATTATTATAATCATAGATTCTATTTAGAAGTTCAACTCACCCCACTGTTTCCTGCTTATCCACCAGTAGAATAATTTCAAAACTAAATGGCGCAAAATTGAATACCTCAAACTGATCACCGACTGTTGCAGCATTATCAACGTTCTCCGATTCATCATCACTCGCTTTGGCTTTATTGTTCTTTTTGTTAGAAACTTTCCGTGGTACAGTGGCATTTTCGTTTTTTTTCGGTTGCTTTGGACCACTTACTGTCCCGATATCATGGTTTAGATTTAAAATTGGTTGAGAGTACATTAATTCCTCTTCCTCGAGAAAAACGCCATCAGCGTCATCCTGATTATTTCTGTTAGAAGCTTTCCGCGACACGGCAGTATCCTGGTTCTTTTTTAGTCGCTTTGCGCCATTTACTTTAACATTAACATGTTTTGGATTAAAACTGGGTTGAGGGTACATCAATTCCTCTTCCTCGAGAAAAACGCCATCAGCATCGTCTTGATTGTTTTTGTTAGAAACATTCCCTGGCAAGGCAGCATGGTGGTTCTTTTTCGGTCGCTTTGCGCCACTTACTTTCACATTATCATGTCTTGGATATAAATTTGGTTGAGAGCTAATCAACTCTTCTTCCTCAAGAAAAACGCCATCAGCACCACCGTCCTCTTCCTCATTATTAGACAACTGACTTGCAAGTACGACACCTTCATCGGTCAGTGAAAACTTAGCTGGACATCCTTTCCTGGTAACCAAATTTTTATCCAGTAAAGTCTTCATGGACGACCAAGATGTGTAAAAACTTCCTGCATCTGGTTTTGTGAAAGATTTATCGCACAAGTGCTGTCCCTCCGTAATAATATCACTTTTATACATAAATCCAGGATACGAGGGTAGTATACTTTGTCGATACAGTGTTAACAATATGGCATAAGCACCTGAACGAAGAGTCGGAACGTACGCTTTCTTACTTGGAGTACTCAATTTTCTCTTCTTAGCACTGGAAGATACACCACTGGAGGATGCAGATTCGTTGTGTCGGGATAACTTCTTGTCCAGCATTTGACAAAGTTTGTCTCCAAATCCGTGCAAAATTTTGCAATCTCGTCCAGTTTCTAGAGGAAGTGGGTACTTCTTCAACGAAGAGAGTGCAGTATTAAAACAATATTGCATTTTTGAATCTTTTTCAATCGCATCATCTCGCCATTCGGTTAACCATTGCATAAACAACGGGTTTGGAGTTTTTAGTTTGATAGTCACTCTCTTCTTTAAACCTGCCATTTTTTAAGCAGCACCCTGTACGTATGTTTATATTTTTACCTTCGGCTGAATACAAATAATAACGTTAAGTATAAACATCACACAACTAATAAACTAACTGTTGGAGTAATTTTGTATAGTAATAACCATACCGTAATTCTACAAGTGTCATTTAAATACGCATTAAATCATAACTGACAAAATTATGAATGGCCACCAACTTAACCTCAAAAATATATCAAGTTAACCTGATATTGGCCGAGTTTGTAATGAACGCTTTTATTTATTAATTAGTAAAATGGATAACACGGTTAATGATTTTTTCAACGAGATTGATAAAATTGTGCCCAGAAAAGAACCCGAAATTGAATCACGTAAGTGCATCATCTACACTATGTCGAATTTATCAAAAATCGAATATTTAATTGACGATTTTTCTAGTATGGCAAAAATGTATTGATACCAATACAGGTTATCCTTATTATTGGAACGTTAAAACTAACGAGGTTACCTGGACTGTCCCAAAGGATCTCAAAAATGATAAACTTGAAACAAATAATCTAACACCGCCAACAGTTTCCCCACTGTTTCCCAGCGCTGCTTTTATACCAAAAATTGAATCTAAAATATATAAGATACAAGAGGATTCAAAGTGCGTGTTGTCCACCAGTTCTACCAAGAAAGTTTCAAAAGATACTGCAATTGTTGAAGAAAGTAAACGTGAGGTTAAGAGTATATCGCCAGATATTGAAAGGTATGTAAAAATTACACCGATTTGGTTATTATTTAATGTTTATTTTCTTTCTATCCTAGGAAAGTTATCTTATTACCAGGTTACGATGATACGGACAGTGAACCAGAGATTACTCGAACTGTCAAAATAGTAGACGATCTTTCCACTGTAAGTATGATGTTATATAATTTGTATTATTTTCATTTTGTAGTGTAAGTATAACAGGCTTCCCACTTTTCTAGAACTTGCCGAAAAGTCAGTTAGGAAATTTAGAATTTTACAAAATTTGTCATAAAAAGTTGGGGTAAAGTCAGGGTTAGCCTTATACAACTGTACGTTGTTGCGCTCTGTACGAGAGCGCGGTCGTAGGCGAGTGGTATGAATGCTCGATTGCTATGCCATAGTTGTGGGTTCGATCCCCGACCAAGTACACAAGGATATCTCGGCCGTGCTCCCTTACAAGATGCTGGCAACATCTTTGAGGTATTAAATGCCTAAATACCTCCAATCTTGATTAAGAGATTAGGAAAGGAATCGGAAGACGTTGAACGTTATAAAAACCGATATATACATACATACACGTAAGCCTTGCCGTTACTGCACTTTCAATTATTTTTGTAAGCATGCATCTTTATAACTATAACCAAAATCTATTGGTAGATACAACAAAATATAAAAAAGTTTTACATCAAGATTTATGTACTCTTCCTTTGAATTTACTCAAAACACATTTATTTTTTGTTCGGAAATCTTATAGTGGGAACCTCGTTAAATTAAACTTTAAAGTGTGATGACTCTCTTGTAATTGATAGTGTTTACTTTAATTTGCAAACCTATGTGATCCATAAGTTTTCAATCTGATGAAATTGTTGCAATTTCGGTGTTAATGATGATTCACTGTTAGAGTTCTCCTGCACATTTAAAAGTGTCAGTAGAGAATTCACAGATACTGAAACACCAAACTTTAAAATTTACTGTTATTATAATTTTAAAATGTTGTAGGTTGAAAATCAGAAAGTAAAATTAAACTCTTGTAATGTAAGTGATAATGAAGAAGAGGAATTGGTTAGCAAGATTCAGAATCGCATGAAAGTTTTAAAAACTTTAGGTGGTGACGTAACAAGTTTAGATGAAAAACAGTCTAATAACTCAAAAATGAAAGAAATTAGTGGGTTTTCCTTAGTAGCTGGTTATGGCGATTCAGAGGAAGAAGACGATGAAATTAAAAGTGTAATACCTGAACCGATTGAACAACCTGCTCCTGCTGGTCATAGTATTTTGTTTCCAAATCCTAAGCCTATAGATGTGGCAATATTTGCAGAAGCTCCAAAAGAAGAAGTGACAGAAGAAGTAATTGATACGCGAGCATTTCAAAGGAAACGAAGGATTGGAATTGATTTAATTAATAAGAGACGAAAAATTGAAAAAGATGAAGATGTTGATAATACCAGGCAAGGATTCGGTTTTAAAAGTGATGACAATGTAGAGTCAAAAAAAGGATTCAAATCGGACTATCCCGGTTTCAAAAGTGGTGGTGTTATATTTACAAAATCAGAAACTCTAAATGAAGACTCAAATAGTAATCAAGCAAGTATTGTTGAAGAGAGTGATGAAATTAAAAAAGGACATTTCAATGAAATTGAAAGCATAAGAAAGACTCTTAATGAAAAATTAACATTTTTGAATGAGGGTCGAGAAGCAGCTTCGCCCGTGCAGGTTATGCTTATTCAAATGGAGGTAAGAAGCATTAAGAAAATTTTCAATTTCCACCTTAACTCTTTTTCTTTTAATCAGACTTTATACACGGCCATGAAGGCAGGAAGTTTGACCACAAATTACTTGAATAATTGGTTAAAGGAAACTTGTGCAGAATTAGTGACATTGGAGAAGGATGCAGCTCCCGATGGTTGGCTTCTACAATGGGATAGGTATGAATTTATTAATTTATACTTTAAGAATCACTCTCAAATTTATAATCACTTTCCTGATTTTACATTTCCTAACAAATTTCCTTTTTCCTTTCATTTTCTTTTAAATTTATCAAGTTTTATGTGTTTGATGACCTTTAACAAATTGAAGAAAGAATTATGATGTTCCATTTCAACATTAAAGCAGGTGAGATTTTATTCTATTTTAATAATTGCGTAATAATTATTGTTCTTCATTTTCATTTTGTTCTAATTTAGGGTGCAATTCTGTTTTAACCGAAAATATTAATATTCTGGGAATACCCTAGTTTTTTATTTCTGGTCTAGCAATACTGTTTTTGTCTTGCAAGCTTATAGGAATGAAAACCTTCTTGTTTTACCCGATTTTTCCATTTTTAAATTGTTTACGTTTTTCTGAAAGGTAAATATGTTGTTGACCCCCGTTTGTTTCTGACTTCTACTCCAGTTGTTAACTTAATTCTTCAACAGAAAGTTTCAGTACCGATTTAGATATTTTTCAGTCTATAAAAATAATAATAACTTTAGTTTTACTTGCTTTAAATTGCCAACTGCTTTGAGCTTGCTTGCCCATTAACTAGAATCTGTTTAAGATTTAACCAATAATAAAATAATGTCAAAAGTATTTCAAACTTTTTTAAATTCGTTTTATTCTCACAATTCGTATGAATTATAAATTTATTCATGCAAGCTTTTATATTACACTTCTTTTTAAATCGTTTGGCTTAAAAAAATTGTTAGCAGCAGTTTGGTGGTGCAGTAAATATTAAGAGTCTTATAGTTGTGGGAGTTCATTTAGCATTAACATTTTACTTTTAACTTTATTTGTATTTAGGAGTGATCATTTTATTGCACTTACATCACTCTATTAAAGTAATATAATAGTAGTAATTGCAAAGTATATTATTTAAAATAAAATGGAACCACACCTATATACCCTACACTTAAGGATCGATTGCTCCACAAAAAGCGAATCTTAAACAAGTGGCAAAAGATTGGTTTAAAATTTTAATGGCAAAAGGATTGTTCTTAGTTTTTACCATAAATCTTGATCGTTCATGCTTACCGTTATAATATTATGATGCAATATTAATTTTATGTAATAGTAATATTTGTTTGTAAAATTTAATCCAGTTTTCAATTTTTGGTTATATTTTTTAGAGAATAGAATATAATAGAATTTAGACATGTTGAAAGTAAAAAATATTCGCGAGCTTAGTTTGGAAACTTGGGCTTTTAATAGATTGATTTAGTGTTGTTCTTTTGATGTTGCTAATAATAATTTTAATGATTTAGTATTGACATTTACTTTCTTCGTAAAGCTTAATGACTTAAGTGAATGAGTAAATTTTATTTAAGTTCCGCATTTTTTCTTTTCTTTCAATACATACTTCCGTTTTTAAAATTTTTTATTAGTGCTAGTTAATTTGATGCTGTGCTTCAAGTAATTTTGAAAATTTTGAAATGCAATTTGCTGCAGAAACATGAAGATTGCTTAGATAATAGGCCATTTAGATTAACAGCATTTAAATTTTGGTGAGGTGCTATGTGTTTCTTACAGTCAATTTTATAATATTAACTTAAAAGTCACTTTAGTTACTATGAACTTCTATTATCTAGTTAAATAGTTAGTAAATGAAAAACATCACATTGATTTTGAAATTAAAGCGTTTTTAATAAATTATATGAAATTGACTGTTAATATTACAATCACTAGTTTTTAAGTTCTGTATTTAGAACAATTAGTAATGCATGAAAGTATTACATAATTTTTTTCAAAATAGAATTATGCATTATTTTCGTAACTATAAAGTGATGTCTGACTTTTGTAAAAAAATTAATCTTTATAGTTTACCTTAATGAAAAAACTCACACAGCACTTTGTTTAACGGCTGGTTCTATAACTCTTAATGTCGGTTGTATAAAGATCACGTCAGAGTTAGCTCAAGGTTAATATGGTCAATAGCTACTTTGGTTGGCTAAATAGTGAGTTATCCCTATGTTATCTCTTCCCTGAGATTTATACAACTGGCTTGTAATATACTCTTACACCGAAAGCAACATTTAATATCGCTATGTCAATACGTGTACTTATCTTACATAATATAGTTTGTTGACCGTTGCTTATACTTTACAATGAACGGCCTTAAAGTAGTAGCTATGAATTTAGTTATTTATTGTAGAACCAACCATAATTTCAATTCGCTTTGCTTAAAAACGGTTTAGACTTTAATCAAGGTTGCGTATTGTATAATAACTTTATTTTCTGTATGCATAGGTTTTTCCACATGGCTGATGATTGGATGTCTACATAATACAACAAGAAGAAGAAATAACATTTTTTGCATACTAGTCATTTAAATAATCTACTTATTTTAAAATTCATATTTAGTTTCTTAAGGGCAGGTATAGTATAAAAAAAAATTTGTCTGTTTTACAGATGGTTACAAAAATTTTGTTTTTACTTTGAAACATTGTTGCCATCTGTTAACGGTTTTTCTGTACAAATTAATTTGTGCAGATTTAAAATTTGTAATTTTATGTTTATTGCCATTACTTACTTTGAAGTAAAAAAATTTGTTGTGGGATGTTGTAGGACAAACAAGCGATATTTCTATCGAAATCCACAAACTGGTAAAACTCAGTGGGATTATCCCCAACCTGATGTGGTAAGAGATGATGATGCAATGGATATTTCGACAACGCCACCTCCAGCAGCAGATGATATCTTATCCGAATCAACTACTTTTGTGCCTATTCAACCTCCTCTGCCGCCAAGGATAAAGAGTCCTTCACCTCCTCCACCTCCAAAAATTACAGAGGATTCAAAAAAACGTAAAAGTGAGTAATATATTGTTAATTTAATATGATTTTATTTTCATTTTTTATTGCAGAGAAATCGTCGACTACTGCTGGCGTTCGAAATATTATATTACCAGAAACTAAAATTCTGACAGACGAACCTTTACCACCTGGCGTTGACTCATTTGAGACTACATACATAAAGCCACAAAAAGAAACACCTAAGGAGGTTTGTAAAAATAGGAAACTAGTTTTAAAATTTGTACTACTAAAGAGGATATTTTAGACTGTTAACACAAACGATGCGTTAGGGTCTGCATTAGATTCATTTTATTCAGATCTAGCAGCAATGGAAACTGAAGTCACTACTGTTAGTACCACAAATGATGCTGTAGTTGAGCCAAAAGTTGCAGAAGTTCCTCTGCAAGTAGATGTTCCAAGCGAAACGATAAAGAAGAAGAAGCGACCAAAGGTATGTATCTACGGTTAAAAACGAAATTTTTTAATTTATTTGCCAACTTTTGCAGGCCAAGTTAGCACAAGGATTGGCAATGAAAAAAAAGGGTGTATCAAAATTAGTTGAACGCTGGAAGAGCGTCCAAAAAGATTACTAATGCTTTATTATGTAAAAAAAATTGTAAATATAAATGTATTGATAGTAATAAAATAAATTTCTTTTTTATAAAATATTTTTTTGGATAACTCTGCCTACCGGACCGGCTCGTTACGCGAAAAATGTGAAAATTTTTTTGAGGCTGGCTTCCTCAAGAACCTCCTTCTTTGACTATATGCAGTTTCTTATGTAAGTTAAAATATCTTTCTTGTAATTGCGTTAGCGATGAGTCATAAACTTTCTCTTTGTAATGTTTTTGTTTTGCTAATTATGACGTCAATTTTGGCGATATTGCCTTAAAGCGAATTTTGATTGACTAATAGAATTTTTAATCAAATTTTACTTAAAGTAACTACCTAATAGCAACAGCTTTTTAACTGTAAAGTTGAAATGGTCAGTCGTTTAAAATTTCACTACACACTAATTCCTATTGGTTAAATGTGAAGAACTAAGTGCGTACTGAAGTGTACACTCGACTCACCAGTTAAAAACGCTACAAATAGGTACATACTTTCAAAGAAATAAATTTACCATTACGTTATCCATTTTTAAATAGTTTAAATGCAGTTTACATAAAATTTAACGACATTATTAATTTTTAACAATGAAAATTTTCAATAACAAAACCTATTATTTATATTTTGATAATGTATAGCATTTACGACGTTAAAATATTAATTGTTTCTTTATCATGATTAGTATTACTACCATTTATAAAGCCATGCTGTGATTGGTCAATTTTTTCCCCCTGATATCACTCAAATTTTTGCGCTTGGTGAAACAAAATTATGTCTTGCCTTGCTTAAGTAGAAGCAGTTAAGAGCCAATCAGATAGATTCTTCCATCTTTCGTAAAGAAAACACTTCAATCTGATTGGCTCTTACCAGTTTCTACCTAAGCAAGGTAACGCAAGAATCCCTATCTGAATGGAGCTTTAGACATAGTGTGCATGATCTATAAGGCCGGACATACAACAGCGTACGATTTTTGTTGTAGCGTTTAGATCGCAAGCGTGGCCTTACACTTCATTTAACATAAAAAGAATAATTGATTCATGGACATTAAATTTATGAAGCTGATTTTATTTACCTTACCGAGTTTTGTAATTTGTGGTAAATGTAGGGAATATTTTTTGAAGGTTTCTTTTAAATTTTATGTTAGTAAAATTAGTGCTAACTGCACGAAAACTTAAATTCTTGTTATAATTTTCTTAAAAAAGAAATGTTTAGTGGAGTTGGGAAAATACTTTTCTTTTATATTTTATTTGTAATTTTTTTCGTGCCAAAATGTAAGTACAGCGGTGCATTTAGTACGGGAGATATACGCAAAAAATAAGTGATAGGTGGAACTAATTTCCACAAAGATGGGGTTTGATTTTTTTGGTTCTTTGTTTATATCTTTTTGACATATTAAAAGTCTAGAAAAATCTGAGTGTGCAAAATATGTTTTTTTGACCGTTATCTTAAAAAAATTCAAAAAAAATTTTGAAATATTTTGTGTTGTATCAAATTACAGAATATTTCTTGCTGAAAATGATAATATTATTGGATTTAAATAATAAAAATAAGTAACAAAATGGTGACCCAAAAACTGAAAGCTCATGCAGTGTCGAAAATCAGTTTTTTTGTCGTTATCTTGAAAAATTTCAAAAATAACATAAAAAATCGTGTGTGGTATCAAATTACTGAAAATTTCATGATGAAAAAGATTATATTATTATTGGTTTTACATTAGTAATAAATAACAAAATGATGGCCGAAAAACTGAAAGCTGATGTAAGTTAGATGTTAGCTATTGTCCAAGACATCCCGAAGTAACATTGATGTAAGTGCAAATGAAAGCAGTATGTGTCCTCTAACAGCTCATGAATAAGTTTATGATATTACCTGTAAGCAAATGGGAATCTGTGTTTTCTGCGTAAATAGTCTTTAAGGCCTCTTCTATTTCAGATCCACATAACAGTTGACCAATAGTATCTTGATATGATATCAGTATATGGAAGGCATCAAGGCGAATTAATATGTTTGGGAATTCTTCAGGTTTACTGGAAACAACTTCCATAACCTTAATCCACAGGCAATGATCAAAAATACTTTATTGAAGTTGACAATAGCTTGGTTTCTGATTTGATCAGTTTTGCTACTGCTTCAATTAAACGATATTTTTCTAATTCAGGGTCTTTTAATTTCTTTTGCTTTTGGTAATTTAATAGAACATTAGTCACTGTTTGACCCATAGTTATAGCATATTAGGCATCCCATCATTTTTGGAAACGATAACATTATCAGAAATGTGTTCTTTAAGCTTTTCCAGAATGTGATGATTACTATAATGATTAATTTATTATCAACTGACAGGAAATCTTTCATTTTAGTAACCAGCTGCTGGACAGACACAGGCTCATCACTTCCTTGAAATCACTTTCTCTGCAGGACGACCAAGAGTTTTACAACGTAATTCGCCTTGAGAATCATTTCGATATTTCTTAGGGATTGGGTCACCTTTTTGAAAATTTACGCTAAATGCTTGGTGATAAATGGCATCTGTTACTGGTAAATTTTTAACTGATAGAAATCGTGATTGAACATTGACTGACCATAAATTATTTCTGGAGTTACACGCCTTCATAATAGATTATTGAAACATTATTGTACGGACCTGTTTACCGCCATATTTAACCCGTTTCTTACTGTCAGTAATAAAGTGACCACAAAATAAATCCGTCCGTAATACTCTACTACAGCTGGCTAGTGCTTCATCATGAGTATGCAACTTCAATTTCCCATTACTCTGAATATTATTGGGATTTGTCTACAAACTTAGGCATTCGACATGGACACTCACGGAGTTATCAGGCAATGGTTCAAATAACTCATGGATATTATCTTTTTTAATTTTATTTGCCATGATGATACTTTGTATACCTTTAGAAGACAACCTAACAGACTTAGAAGTTCCGCTTCCACTTTCAGAGCACAAGATACAGTCCCTTTCTGCCATTTGCAGTTTCCTAGAAGACGTCAATATTTATATTATTGTTATAACTCCAGGGTCGTATATAAGGGGGTGGTTTTGGGGGTTCAAACCCCACCATGGGTTGAGTAATACTAAATACTTAAGAAAGGTTTCCAATGTGCGCGTGAAAACAAAATAAAGAAACAATAATATTAACACCACAGATAAATTCATGTCTAAACTGTAAAGTGAAAAAATTTTCAAAGGAAATAATAAAAGAATCAGCTCATTTGTAACCAAGAAGCTATAATTTCTTCTGCCAACCTCTTTTTTACCTTTTTTTTCCACCTTTTTGACCTCTTTTTTATTTCCATAAAACCCCTCATGGCCAATGTCTAACTACGGTCCTTCATAACTCTTATATTTATAAAAAAAAAGTTACAAATAAAATATGGTAATAAATGGTTTCTTACCTGGTTTGTCGCTACAATAATTTTAAAACTCATTTTGATTAATAAAAATATGATTTTTGACATTACATATAAGCTTTCAGTTTTTAAGTCACCATTTTGTTAATTATTTATATTATTTAAAATCAATAATATAATCTTTATCAGCAAGTAATTTTCTGTAATTTGATACCACGCACAATTTTTTATGATTTTTTCAATATAACGTTCAAAAAGCAAATTTTCGACATTGCATGAGCTTTCAGTTTTTGAACCACTATTTCGTTATTTATTTCTATTATTTAAAACCAATAGTATAATCTTTTTCAGCAAGAAATATTCGGTAATTTGATACCACATACGATGTTTTATGATTTTTTTGAATTTTTTCAAGTTAACGGCCAAAAAAACATATTTTGCACAATAAGATTTTTCTAGACTTTTAGTATGTCAAAAGGATATAAACAAAGAACCAAAAAAATCAAACCCCATCTTTGTGGGAATTAGTTCCACCCAAAAACCTAAATCTACCGTACTAATTGAGAAGTGAGCATCTAAGAAGATAGCTCCGTAAATTTTTTAACAAATATAATCTTTGTTTTGGGGTAACTTGAAACCTTGATCCAAGGAATTTCTTTTGGCTCGAAATTAGCATTACTGCTTGGTATTGAGACAGATAGTGGTTTTGAGAGGACACCCATTCCAGTATATGTTTCACTGTTCAGTCAGTTGTACAGGATGAAGTATCCTTATGGGTCAAGGATGCCAAGTTTTCCCTATTTAGCCAAGTGAAACAAATTCTTTTTTTTTCAGCTTTATGCCAGAATGTTGCTAATAACATTGATAACACTTGTTTTAACTCCAATAGCAATACATCCGTTGAGAAGATATTAGACAGTTTATTTCATAATATAAAATTGTCAGCAATACAAATCACGGTATTTTCTAAGATTTTAAAAGATGGAATGTGTCTAACGTGTTCTGCGGCCATGAGTTACCTATTTGCCAAAGTTAAGTTATTTAATTTTCCCATTTCTCTAGCCAGTTTGCGTTGGGCCAACAGACAAATTTTTATTAAAACATTGAAGGTGTATTGTTATTTATTTTTACCAATTATTAGTGTTAGAGCTTGTCGTGGACTAATTGACCTGAATATCGATTTTCTAATATATGCAGTAGAAAATAATAAAATGTTAGATCCATTGAAAGCATGCTCAATAATAGCTCAAAGCTCTGCATGTTTTCGAAAATTCCGAATTAAATGGTCTATTGATATACCACCTAAATCTTCAAACATTAGCAAAGAACTGTTTTTTTCCGTATGTTGTGCCATAATTAGTCTGTGCAAAAACTTTACTAACCTATTTTTTAGAATAAACAAGATAATTTTTATCGCGTGTTACATCTTACGGATTTCCACGTTGATCCGTTTTATAAGGAAAATGGATCGATCAATTGTGGAGAAGTATTATGTTGTCAAAATGATCAGAGAGTTTCTTTCTGGGACAGAATAAATAATAATGTCGCTGGAAAATGGGGCCATTATAAAAAGTGTGACATGCCATCATGCTCTCGAAAATTTGTTTCAACAAATTACCGATCACAACGTAAGTAATATAAAACTTCCAAAAATTTCTATAAGGTTTGTTTGTAGGAACGGATAGATCCAAAATTTTCGTACGTTTATTTTACTGGTGATATTATTTCTCACCGCATTTGGACTACAACAAAACGGTACAATGCTGACCAAATCCAAAAAGTCTATAACATGTTCAAAAAGTATTTTAAATCAATTCCAATATATCCGATACTGGGAAATCATGAACCAAGTCCTGTGAATGTGTAAGACTGGAATCGTATTGTAAAACTGATAAAGTTAAACCTTTTTTCAGTTTTTCTCCACTTCAGATACAAAATACTGAATTTTCCACAACTTGGATTTTTGATTTAGTTGCCAAAGAATGGGCTGATTTTTTACCAGCTGAGGCTTTGAAGACAGTTCTAAAAGGAGGATTCTATACAATTCTAGTTAAACCTGGATTTAGAATAGTAGCGCTTAACAGCAACATTTGCAATGTTTACAACTGGTAATTTAATAATTATTGTTGAATGGGCTAACGTTTTGAATTTTTTGTTTAGGTGGCTTCTTTACAATCCCATCGATCCATACGATCAGCTCAAGTGGTTGGTGGAAGTTTTATTAGTAGCAGAAGAAAATAACGAATCTGTTCACATCTTATCGCACATTCCACCAGGCGATACCGAGTGTTTACAAGAATGGAGCAGGCAATTCCGTAAAATTGTACAAAGGTAAAAAGTAAAAAATTTCGAGTAATTTGCTACGAGAAGTCTTCTCAAAATGAAGTTGTATCGGCGGACGATTGGAGAGACTCTTTATCATTTTTATGTTATTTACAGGTTTTCCAACATAATAACCGGACAATTTAACGGCCACACTCATTTTGATGAATTTCGTGTTTTTTATGACTCCTCGAAAACCAAAGTTATCAATGTTGCTTTTAATGGAGGTAGCTTTTCAACCTTTAATGATTTAAATCCAAACTACCGCTTTTACGACATCGAATCTGAAACACACGTAAAAATTGAAACGTGTGAAATTAAGAGTACAGAAGCTCATCAAGCTGCCAAATGCCAACCTTTAACAGTGGAGTCGGTTATTTCAATTATTTGATAAAATATATTACTCTAATTATATTCAATTAGTAAGTAATAGCAGTGTTAGAATATTACAAGGGCCGATACTTTGTAATCGAGTGCTGAATTAGCATTTTTCAATAATTAATTTTGACCTTCTTTTCAAGCATTCCAATAATAAAATAGATGGAAAATTTATACTATAAAAATTAATGTATTCTTACGATTCTCGATAATATTGAAATATTAATTACAATTACAAAAATATATTGCATAATTTTTTAAATTAGGTTGTTAATTATTTTCTTATACCTATTAATTGCGGATGGTACCAGTTCTAACCCTGCGGTTTTAACTTGACAAGATTTTTATTAATAAAAACAAGGTTAGCCTGTCGATCAATTTTAAAATCTGGAATTATAAATTATACTTTTTTAATCCGCGTATGAAGAATTTATTTCAATTTATGTACAATAATTATTGAGTAGTTAGCATTCTAAGTTCGCATTGTCCTGATTGTGCTAATCATTGAATATGTAATTTACAGGGTAATTTATCATTAAACTTGGCAATATTTGAATATATCCGATAACACCTAACTGTTAAAAGTATTTGAAAAAAAAACAACATTTTTAATTGAAAAACTAAGTTGTTAAGAAGATGGGCATATTGTTACCCAGTGCGCTCTTGCTGCTTTTATGTCTACCCAATTTTCTGACGATAAATCTTCCAAATATCTCTGGGGGTAAGTTTTCCAGTGAAATATTAAAAAAAAAATCCTGCTTGTTAGTTTTTAACCATTTCTCGATATTTTATTGAAAAGCAAAATAATTTTTTCATGTAAAAAAATTCAATGCCAAATTGTTTCAGTCGGAGAGAAAAATAATTGGGGAAAATTTTAATTTTATTTTATGGAATATATTATTATTAGAGTACTGATTTCTAGAAAATTTGATATATTTAGTATAAATATTGATGGCGGAAGTGTAATAATTGTTATAAATGTCCATGAAATTTGAAAAAAAAAACAAGTCATTTGGCGATATATTTTTTATGCTTATTTTGATACTTTTATGCACAGATTATATTAAAGTAATTTTAGTGTTGATTTTATAAACAGTAGATTTATATAAATACCTATTTTTTGACTTTCGGTGCTTTTGTTTTCGGCGTTTCTGACTATCGGTATTTTTGAAAAATCATAATATTTGATTTATTGTAATATAAAAACTAAGAATTAAATTTGTAATTGGGATTTCTTATGTATTTTTTCTTTGGAAAAAAATTGAATTTTATACGACAAAATTTAATGATCGATTCGCGAAAAATATTTCACTTAGCTAGTGAATTAACATTTTCAGCTCGTCGAAAAAATGGAATTTTATTAACACTTGCTGCATTCCTTCTAATGTTTTGCTAGAAGAAAACTTATGTTTAAAATCTAACGCATGAAACAGCGATTAGTATGCAATTTAACTTCTTCGTAAAGTTATGTAAAAGGTACATGACATAAATTTTTTGCTCAAATTTCTGGCTAAAGGCATTACGCGACTATAAAAAATAACGTGACGACAATTTTCTAATTCCGGAATGCAATGGATTTATTTACATTTAACATACTTTGCAATATTTTAAATTTGTTACTTAGCAAATATTATAAATGCATACATAGGATCTTGCATTTTAGTACTTTAAAATTCATATAATTATGTATGTAGGTATTTGTTATCTAACCAGAGCAGTTTTTTGTTTGAAAATGTATATTTATATCTTAGAAATAAAATAAATTTATTATAACATACTTACATAATATTATATCAATCTACAATGTAACAATTTATTTTAAAAATTAAACAAAGATGGTTCGGAGTTGATCAAAACACTATTAAATAAATGGCAGTCTTTTTAACATATCTAACAAGTTAGACCCTTGCCACCAGTGACGACGCCAGCATTAGTTCTATGCCGGGGCGAAGTAAAATTAACAGATTGGTACGGGGGCGGATTATAATTAATCTTTTAAAAATGCTGATTAAACGCTACTCAAATTTAGTTTGCTAAACGGAATGGGAATCGCAAGTCCAATATCATTAGGGGGCGTCCATTAATTTCGTGAGGTCAAATTGGGGGGGGGGGGGGTCCGGCAAAATCTTACCAACGGGGAGGGGGGGATCAACGAAAATCTCACGTCAACTTTTTAATTCAGAGAACATACATTTATTATAACAGATAACATTTTATATTACAAATTCAATCCCGGTCATAGGCAATATTATTAAATATAAAATTAATATATATTTAACTATTTGAAAATTATATAGTAAATCTCACCGGAGGGGGTTCCACAAAATCTCACTAAGGGGGAGGGGGGTCTAAATTTACGACAAAACACCTCACGTAATTAATGGACGTCCCCTTAGCAATCGTGTTCTCATGTTGCAAAACTGATTTTGCAGTTTTCAGTTTTAATGAGCGGGATGCTCCATACCACATTGTAACCTAATAAATAATATGCAATAGTAACCATTGAATCTTGACGATTCTGTTAATTTTTTTAAATATAAAGAATTGATTTTCCAATTGAAAAAATTTAATTTATTATCGTGAGCGCTTGAAAATTCTCTAATTTGTTTAGTGAATTCTTACCGGGGCGAACGCTTTTTTAACCGGGGCGATCGCCCCGTCTGCCACCCCCGTAGCGTCGTCACTGCTTGCCACAGGAGCTTCATACCCTCGTTACAGCGCTATCCGTAATTTTCGAGTTCAGTCTTCCTCAAGGATGTTTTTACTAAGTGTCGTCCTCCAGGGATGTTTTTAATAAGTGCATGGGCCCAGAGGTTCCCATATTTCTACAATTGAGAGGCCTAGAAGTAAAAGGGTTCAAGTGACTTTTTTTAAACAATGCAGAATATCATACCTAAAGGGTATCCTAACTTAGAGGCAGTGGCGTACCTAGGGGGGAGCGGTGGGTGCGGTACGCACCGGGCGGCACATATTTTGGGTGTTCACTTCAAAAGTTTACTATTCGATTTTTCGTATTTTTTTAAACTAGGAATATGTTTTGATACGTTAATTAATTTATAAAAACTTCGAATGGGCAGCAAAAGTGGAGACCGCACCGGGCGACAAAAGTTCTAGGTACGCCACTGCTTGGAGGTAAAATGATTTGAAATTTATTTTTAAAATAATTTTAAAACTTATTCCTGGAATTTTGAATTTCAAGTTTACTTTATAGCCATTTATTTCAGAACTACTGAAAATGTACTTGAATCCTTTTACTTCTAAATCCCTCAATTACAATATTGTATTATTGTAATTTAATGTTCCAGAATTTGTTCTTAATCTGTACAAAATGAGGAAACCCATGTTTTTTTACACCCCAAAAAATTGCTGTCGCCCAATAGCGGCATTTTAGGATTTTAGGAATATAAAATGGTATTCTCGAAAATTCGCAGTTTAGCTTAAAAAAATCGCTGCCAATTTGGTAATTTTGTAGCTTCTACATTGATTTTTTTTATCTTACATGGAATATTGAACTTGGTTCTTAAAAAGGTAAAAATTCAAAATATTTTTAAATGGATTGAAAAAATTGAAAGGGGCTTTCCTCAAAAACACACTTTTTTCTAAAAATGTTCCTATGTTTTTGGGGGATACTGTCCATACGAGTATAGGCCCTCAAAATTTCATTATCTATTTATTAGTTTCAAAGATATTAATTTTGGAAATTTTACAAAATTATTTAGCTGATTGAATCCACTTCAGATTATTATGCAGGCTGACGGAGCTCATGTTCTAGAAATTGTTTTCTCTGAAATTAGGTATGTTGTTTATACAAAATTTTTATTCCCGGCATTTTAAAATATTAAAATAAATAATGTTATTCTTAAATTTTCGGTGTCAATTCGCTAATTTTCTAATTTATTTCAATTCAAAAAATTTTCAAAAAAATCAAACATATTCCAATTTTTCTCAAACAAAATGTGCTTTTACGCCCTAGGGCAGTAATAATACATTTTCACCCTTCTTCGACGACAACAGATGTAAAGTATTAGCAATTTTGGCTATTTCAAGAACGTCGGGTGATATGCCATCAAGTCTTCCAAAACATTTCGTATTGCATCAATTACATTCGTTTATTTTAAAAATTAATATTGTTTTTAACAAAAAATCCCATTAAGGGGTAATATCCACCAAACTTTTTTTTTTTTTCAAATTTTTTTGTATTGGCTTAAATCATGCTAAAACTATCCTAGAATCAAAATCTACAACGCCCAAGTACTAATCTAAACTCAAAATTATAAATATATTTTTGCGATTCTTAAGATTTATAGCATTTTGAAACTTTAAACGCGTTTTTCTCAAAACCATGTTTTCAAAATCGGCGAGCAGTAGAACTGAAAAAGTTTACATCCGATTGACTTGAAATTTTAACTGTAGCTTCTTCATTAGATTATCTAGTGAAGTACACACGATTTTAACGATTGATTAACAACAAAAAAAGTTATAATCAATTAAAGTCGATTTTTTCTGTCGAAAAAAAAATTTTTTTTTCAAACCGTCGCCATTTTGCGAAAAAAGATTCTAAGAATATAATCATGTGTACTTCACTAGCGACACTCATGTAGATAATGAAAAAAAATTTGTTTTTGTTATGGGTGGAGTTGGGCACGACTTCTACTGCTCGCCGCGAAAGAACTTTTTAAAACAGCGGTTCACGGCAATCGCTGCACAGCCGCCATTTTGTAAAAAAAATAACAATAAAATTTTTTTTTATATTCTCCAAGAGTTGCTTAATCCAATGATATATTATTTATATACCTTACATCTCAAATGTCCTTTTAAAAAAATCATGAATAAAGCATTGGTTTTTTGAGCATTTGGTGGATATTACCCCTTAAGTAGGTACCATTTTTACTGATATATTATAAATTATAATATAGGATGATTATGAAGATTTACTGATAAAATGTATTTTATTGCAAGGTTATTTGTTAATCAGCAATTAAAAAGCTTCTCACATGAAAATTCCTCATTTATTTTCAATGAGAATTGAATTTATCTAAGTAATTATTATTATATCGAATGAGATTGAATTTATAATAATAACTTGTTTCGTTGGTCTGAGTGTTATTGTGTTTGAATGAAGTTTTATTTATTAGACGATAGGAATGTGATTTAATAATATGAACAGTATAGAATGCAGGATTTTTATTATTCATTGGTAATATTAATTTTATTTATGAACTGCTTACTACACTACACTTTTTTGGTTCAGAAATCACTTTATAAACCCTTGGTACATAAATAACTATTTTTATCCATTACAATTTAATTATAATAATTTAAGTTTTTATTTAATAAAACTAAGAGGAGCCTTTTTTTTCAAAACTCAACATATGCGCGTTGAAACCAAAATTAACGTCTTTTTACGCCAAAATCACAAAATTCCAGTAAAAAACACTGATTTTTAAGTTGGAAGTAAATTATATGTTAAAGATAACATAACTGTTAGTAATATTATAATTTATTTAGGTATAGTAAAAATTACTTTTAAATGTGTAACAATGTAGTGTAGATAAAAATTCAGTGGCGACTAGTTCGGGGAGGGCGATGAGACACCACCCCCCGGGACACAGATTCTTATATCATTATTAAATTTTAAATGGATAATTATTCTTACTGCCAACTCTAAATAATATTTTTTATACGCCCAGGGTCGCGTTTCATAATAGTACTAATACTATTAGTTGGAAAGTACAAGTTGAATATTATTAATATTAAGATATAATGGGGGATGATTTTTGGCTATGCTTTTAGAATAGGTTATTTCATTAATAAGGACCAAAAACCACGCAGCTAGCTGTTCAGATTATCGATTTGAAGAGTATTTAAAGTCACTTGTAACTTGTAATATTAGTAAATTTTCATTATGAAACAGGGTCCTGGACGACATATAAGTTATTACTTTACTCTCCCAGTTCCTATTGTAAAGTCTATCCTTACTTACTTATTCTCTATTTTCTAAGCACTGCTTTTATTGGTCCTTCTATTACATCTCTTTATAGTTGTACATTCAAACCCGTTGGGAAAATTAACAGGATTCGTAAACAATAGCACACAATATGTAGTAACCGGCACAGGAAACCTCGCTGCAAGTACTAAAAACTTTATAACAAATACAAAAGACAAGATAGACGAAGCAGCAATCGATACCATCTATAATGGATTGGTTGTTTACGAAGAAACCAATGTGGAAATTCCATTATTGAAACAAGCAATCGATCAATTAAAAATACCCAAACATGTATTTAGAAAACAAAAAATTATACCATCGATTGTTAACACTGGAGTATGCATCGGATGCGCTGCCGCTTTAAAATATTTTATAATTAGAAGCAGATTGGGTTTGAGCCGAAACAGATTGGTAGATGTGTTGGTGTTTGCATGTACCCTCTTCAATATCGAATCCGAACGTGTATGTAGAGGAGCCGTCGAACTAAATATTGTAAGTCAAATAAATTAAGAAAAATATAAACTAAGGTAATATTATTTAGGACATTTTGATCTACATTGCTCGGGAAAATAAAGAGTTAGATGCGTTCAAAGGATGTTCAACTATTGTTCAAAACTTTGGTTGTTTCAAAAGTCATCGAACAGAATGGTCGATTGATTTACCCAATGGAACTTCTTCGGAAAGATTTACAAATGTAAGATTTAATTTTTGAATGAATATTAAAAGCTATAAATTAAATTTTAGGTATCTTCAGATCATTTTTATCGTATATTGCAAATCACCGATTTACATATGGATCCGCTTTATGAAGAAGGAGCCAATACCGATTGCGATGAGCCTTTATGTTGTCAATCGGATCAAGGCCAAGCTTCCGATTCCGAAAAAGGTGCCGGAAAATGGGGCGATTATAGGGATTGCGATATGCCTTATTACGCATTTGATAATTTTATTGATCAAATTAAAGCACATAATGTAAGGCGATTGGAGACGATTCAGGAAAAATTTTATAACCAACTGAAATTTTATAGAGTCTTCTGGAACCGCAGTTCTCTTACATCTACTTTACAGGAGACATTATAAGTCACCGAATTTGGAGTACGTCACGGGAAAACAACACAAGAGAAATTAAACGGGTTTATCAATTATTTAAAGATAATTTTGCTGAAATTCCAATTTATCCCATTTTGGGAAATCACGAACCCCATCCGTTAGATATGTAAGTGGTTAACTGCGCCAATTATTTAAAATAATTTTTGATTTTCAGTTTTTCTCCACTTAATATGACGTCTAATTTATCTACGACTTGGATTTTTGATTTGGTCGCTGAAGAATGGGCAGATTGGTTACCAAGCGAATCTTTAGACATGATTCGAAAAGGTGGATTTTACACCGTACTTGTGAAACCAGGTTTTCGAATAATTGGGCTTAATAGTAACGTTTGCTATGTTTACAACTGGTGGCTGTTATATAATGATAACGATCCATTTGGTCAATTGAGTTGGTTAGTTGAAGTCTTGTTAGAATCCGAAAAGAATAACGAATCGGTACATATTTTATCACACGTTCCACCAGGTGATAGCACTTGCCTGCAGGAATGGACACGTCAATTTAGCAGAATTATTAAAAGGTAAACGTAATTTTTTAAATAAAATGTAAAACTAACATTTTTTGATTGCAGATTTTCCAACACAATAACGGGGCAATTTAATGGTCATACCCACTTTGATGAATTTCGCGTATTTTATAACGAATCGACGTCAAAAGCAGTCAATGTAGCTTATAATGGGGGTAGTTTCACAACGTTTAACAATTTAAACCCAAACTATAGATATTATGATGTCGATTACCATACCCAGGTGACTGAATTTTTCAAACTTTGTTGGCACGTCACTAAAATATGGTAATAATTTCAGGAATTGCTCAATTTGGAAGAATGGACTTACGATATAACTATAGCAAATCAAAATTCCAACTCGACTCCAAATTGGTTTAAATTGTATAATTTTAGAGAAGCTTACAACGTGAGCTCACTAAAACCAAGCGATATTGAATTGTTAATAAATGATATGAAACAAAATAAAGATTTACTAGAAAAATACTTCAGGTGTGTATTATTGTATTTATTATTTCGACAGCAATGAATAATTTAAATTATTTGCAGATTTAAAGTTCGTGAAGCAAAACCTTTTCTCTTAGAAGGATGTGAAAATAGTTGCCACGAAGAAAATTTGTGCAGTATTATAAGTACGGAAGCCGACGAAGCTGCTGCTTGTAGTGGATCACTATCAATTGTATAATCAATCAATGGATCAATTTTATAAATATGAAATAATTTTAATTGAAAATATAAATAATTTTATGTTGCTGTTGATCAGGAGTTACTAAAAAATAAAAGATGAAACAGTGCAGAAAGTTTTATATTTTTAGTAAAAATATTTACTCTAAAAAGAAAGATATAGCCACCGAGTCCACACACTTGGTAAAAACATCCCTACAGTTTGTTTGTTACAGTAGCTCAAAGTTAACGAGGCTTATAATGGTGATAGTTTCACAACGTTCAGCAATTTAAATCCAAATTATAGATTTTATGAGGTCGATACCGAACTCAGGTGATTAAACTTTCAATCTTTGTTAAGAGCAATCCTTCCCGTGTTAACACTTTTAAACTCGAACAAGGAGGTACGAGTAAGTAATAGCTTTAATTTCTAAAGAGTAACGGAAATCAAATAGATTCAAACAAATAAATTTAAAAATGTGGAACAATCCGATTTATTTAAATAAATATGTACAACTAACTAATCAATTGCTACCCTACTTTATAAAAGGCTCAAATTTAAAATCTTTTTCTTCAAATAATTGCTTGGGCGTTAAATTATCTAGTATTTTTATCTAAAACAAAGAGAATTTTAAATATGTGTTCTCAAAAAAATAAATTTAAGCATTACCTGTCGTCTTATATATTTAACAAGAAGGTCTAAACTTTCAGGATCTACCGTTTCTTCTGCATAAACACGTCTCCACAATGCACCTGCCAAGGCAGCATCACTCGATTGTAAACCTTCATCATAAGATATCAGTGAAGCGTTTAGTTGTTCTGAAAGCTCTTTCACTTGCTTTCGTATAAGTGATGGATTAGAAGCCTACAATAAAATTAAAAATTAAAAAAAATAGTATATTGTTTTTAGACTTCTCAAGGTTGCAGGTGGGTAACGAAATAACTTGCACAATAAATTACAGATAAACCAAAAAAGATAAATTAGATAATTAAGATAATTTCTTAGTTTAGTAGCCTGCAGGACGTACAATTGAAAATGATCCATCTTAAATTTCTCGTGAACTACTGCAAATATTGAAAAAAATTTAAACTTTTGTATAATGTAAAGAAGACCAAACCATGTAATCAGCGTTGTGGTAGACTTACCACCATCAAATTAATTACATTTCCCTACTAAGTCATTTTGGCTTTTAGGGAGTAGATCCAGTTCTATAAAATGTTCTGGCCTGTGGTAGCAAAAACAAATTGGATAAGGATATATTTTTGTTACCAACTTTTTTCTCTAAGTTAAATAAGAACCAGCACTATTCCGCAAAAATAACGAAATTTGCCTACAACAGTGCTAGTATCTATGGTAAAATTTCGACAAACTTAATAAAATTTCTTGATATTTTCCCGAGTACTATCACAGAAAACGCCTAGTTGGCTTGATATTTAAAGAAATAAATCAGCTGAAATCTCAAACTGTAAAATAATTTAATGTAATCCTGTGAATTTTAAAAGGTAGGTAACCTATGCTAATTTTTAAAAATAAAAATTTAACCCATTCAAAATTTCATATTTAGAACAAGGAAAAGCTCCAGCGGCCTTATTGTCTACCAACTAAAAAATGGATAAAATTTGTGAAACTAAAACTAGTTAGATTTTAAAATTTCGTTAGTATTTCATTGAATTAGGTGAAGTTGAAGTGTTGTACCCAATTTTACCAGATTAATTGAAATAAAATTTGGAATTTATACAACTATGATATGAAAATATAAAATACCAACAAAGTTATACACTCCTGCACTAATTTTAGGAAGTGTACGATAAAATACAACAGTGAAAAGAAGCATCAGGTAAGTAATTAATTTTAATGAATTAATAAAACGAACATTTTTAAATACAGTGCTGTCCGGTTATTACCGATTATGACGAAGATAAATATTTACCGAACATAACAAACTTTGGTTATTACAAACTGAATCAGGCAGTTCCGTTGGGTACGTTATAACACGGCACCACTGTATTTAGTAATTTGTTATATTTGAATAGAAACTTGACAATTTTTGGAGCAGGAGATTATTTTAAAATACGTATTTATTAAATACGTATCACGCAAATTGATTTTATTATTATTAATAGAAATAAAAATTCGTTACGAAAATAAAAATATAAACAGATAAAACAAATAAATAAATGAAAATTTATTTATACTGAAAGAGTTTATAGAAACTAAACAAAGCATTCTTTTGAAGATTCCATTTAAACTTCTTTCGTCTTATCTTTAGATAAGAACGATAAACCTGCCCTCCAAATCATCCAGTCAATTTTTTTGCATATTAAGGAAGTTGCTTTTAGTAATATTATAGAACGTATTTATTAAAAAATTACAATAACTACTCTCAATTTAAAATTGATTAGTTCCATTTTAAATTTAAGAAGGTTTAAAGAAACCTTTATTTTTTCCTTGTTGTTGACATTTATTAAATAATTTGTCCAATTAACCATTCGAAAAGCAGGATTTATTTTGTATTTTACTTTTTAATAGTAACTGTTAAATTTTGATAAGAAGCCTTTTTGGCGAACCTATTCCCAAATATATTGTTACATTTTGAGGCTAAATTTTACAAATAATGTGTAAGTCACTTTGATAGTAACTTACACAAAATAAATCTACTTTGTACCTAGATGCGAGGGTAAATTTTCCATTCTTATCTCTCTAACGCTTCTCCCCACTTCTAGATTTGATTATCAAAACCTTTATATTTTGATGCATTATTTTAAAGATACTTAATAAACATGTTTCGTGTATATTTTTAGTTGTATAAAACTAATATTTATCTCTAATGCATTGAATAATATAAAATTTAGTGTGGCTTTAATTTTCAATTTGACTTACGCCAAGTTGGTGAGTTCTTTGTTTAACGTCCATCCATAATGCCTCGACTAGACTATTACGAACTTCTCTTCCTAAATCACCCTCTGCCATGTAACGTACTACCAGCATCCAAATATACAACTCCGTGATGACAAACCAAGAGTAAAACGTATCGGGTAAATTCAATTTATTTATTATTCTAGCATAATCTGTATTATCTATTATCATTTCTAATAATACGACACCGGTAACTTGCAGTTTCTGAAAACAACTACAATTAAACTAAATCACTCACTAACCCCCAAAACTTACATATTTCGAAGTGAAAAGATTAAACTTGTCGGAAAGTTTACTGAAAAAGCTGTCGGATGTTGGTGCAATAATATCTTCGTATCTACCCATATACGTTTTTTTACTATAATTCCTTTGGGGCAGTTGATTACGTAGAATAAACCCATTTTCTTGAAGACAACTTAAAAAGTACGGTTTTTGATGTAACTAAAATTAAAATTTTGAAATTCAAAAAAATTATAGCAAGTTAATGCTACCTTCAAAGTACCACGTAAAATACGACAAACGCTCATGGTAATCAAATAAATTAATAACTAAAATATATTTTAAGAAGTGTTCCAATACATAAAAATTAGTGAGGTTAAATAAATTGATAAGACATCTATTGGTGGTTGGGGCAACATCATTAAATTTCGTTGGGAGAGAAAAAGTTGATGGATCTCAATTTTTGGGTATAATTTTACAAATTCTTATCAGTTTTTTTCGAATTGAATTCAAATATTATTGCATTGCGTCCATGTACGTTCAACGTTTGAACGAATTTTGTGGTGGAAAATTGCTTATATTATTTAGTTAGTTTTCCTTCAGGTGCATCTTCAGTGAGAGGATGGTTTGGTATGTGAGGGTTTTTATAATAATATGTATCTTGTACGTTTCAGTATTTTAAACCTTTTGTTTTTAAATATTTAGCTTCAGTTTAACGTTATTTTGAACAAGTTTATGTAATCTGAGTGGAGATTTTTCAAGTTGAAATGGTTGAAGAGGTAATTTCCCGATGAGCTAGATTTAGCTCATTTTTTGTGTGTTTTGCTGTATTTTTTGGTTTTCAATTTTGTCCTGTTATGTATTTCACGCTCATAAATGAATGTGAAATGTTTCAATTTTTATTATGTCGTTTTCATTTGAGTATTTATATTTTGTGTACCAATTTTCATTTATCGATAAAAATTAAATAATTAGTTTTATTTATGATTTCAACAATGCCTTAACTAACCAACGCTTTGATTAAAAAATTTGTTAATTGACAAATGGTGCCACATGTTTCTGACCCAATTTAAAAAATTATCCATTACTACAATATTTATCATATTCAGAACCCCCATTTGGTTAAATTTAATAACTAACGCGGTTAATTTTGTTTATAGTTTAATTTGAAGTAATTTTTGTTAAAATGAGTGCCAAATCTGGTTCAAAAAGTAAGGGCAAAAAGCCATTGGAAACTACCCTTGGTAAAGCTCCCGTTAATCCGAAAGACACCATCGATGTTGCACATCTACGTAAACCAATCGATACTAGTGTTGCAGGGGTAAATGAAATATTGAAATTATATGAAACTGCCACAGATGAGGTAAGTTTAAAAAATAAATTTTAAGGTTAATGATTTAATAATTTACTTTCAGGTGCAACGTTACATTACGTACGAGTGTGATATTATGTACGAATGTCGTACGTGCCGTACTATTTTTAGAAGTTTGGCCAATCTTATTTTACATAAGAGGGATTATTGTCGAGAACTATACTACACCAAGTGTAAGACCAGTTCGCAGGTAATGAAATTGCTATATTCTTGTTCTTGTATTACGCAATCTCTAGGTTTTCAATGTTTAAACTTGATTTCTTTTTATTGTTAAATTTTTTTTAAATATCCGTGTTTGGAATGATTAGTATAATAGGATCTTTATAAGGGGGTCGTGTACCTTTACGTAAGCTATTTGACAATTAAAGTAAGAAATCTTTTTGGTAGCATCTGAAATAATCGCTTAATAATATAGTATGTGGCAATTAACCGTCATGTGAATCGCTTACATGTAGTAAGCAGTTCTTGCTTTTTAAAGTTAAAATACCACAAAATGTCAAAATTTTACATTGCCATGACTTGATAAAAAAAATTTATTATACTAAAATCGTAACCCATTAAATCTGCTATTAGAAATGAAGATTACATACAGATGGAAAGCCAATCGCATGGACTACGAGGCTTTACTGTGCTACTGGTTTCGGGAATATTCCATATTCTTGGGAGTAATATTGAAATCGATGGCACAGTAAAATCTTGTAGTCCATGTTATTATTGGCTTGCCATCTACATGAATGTTTTCAAGCTGAAGGAAATGCTTCTGCTGTAGCTTCACGTTATGCTTTGAATGTGTATTGTATGAGTATCTTCAATGATAGATCACTCGACTGAAAACTTTTTGATTTAAAAAAATCGGACAAAAATAAAAAAATAAAAATTCCAACAAATAGGTCAGATTTACTTAAAAATTCTAATTTAAATTTGTTTGTTTCAGGAAAATGATGAAAGCGAACTGGAAGCCATATTAAGTAAAGAACCAAGTTCCTCGGAAACTACCTCATCACCACATAACTGTGATGTAAACAAATTAACTTCATTGCCATTGCAATCTTTATTTTTAAGTACAAATGGAGGTGATGGAAAAAAAGACTTAGATTCAGTTCTATCATTTCTCCAAAATAAGCAATCAAACTCATTGATAACGGAACAGTATTTGAATGAAGATATTTCTCAAGAAATGTCAAGCATAAGTGATATAGGATCATCGAATAATTTGCCTTTCCAAAGAACCGTCGATTCAAGATTTATTTCTCTTCAATCTGTGGTTGAAAATTTAACTTCTTCTAGTACATCTGAAGCTAACGTGACTCCTACTATGAAAGCAGAGGTAAACTTATAACAAAAAATTGCGTTCTAGTTTTAAATCTACATTTTTTATTTGCAGGTACGAGAAATTCGTAACATGTTAGAAAATAATGGTGCCGTCCTGGATTCGGGTGGAAAAATTATCGAAGCCAAATCAACAAAAGACTCAAATTTTCTCTGCAAGATATGCAACCAAAAATTTGTAACAGATAAAACTTTAACATTTCACATCAAATACAAGCACAACAACAGCAAGTTAGTTTATCAGTGTCCATTGTGTAGTAACACTTTTGCCAATACTTGGGGAGTATTTCGTCATTTGTACAAATCACATAATAAAACTCCTGCTCAAGTTAAAAAGATGCGTAGCCAAATCCACCACAATGTTATACGACGGGATGAAATACCTCAAATTGAAAATTGTGAATCGAAGGAGAGCAATACAAATTTAGCAGTTCTGAAGGTAAAGGATAAAATATTTTATTGCTTTTACAGGCTAGCTCGGCTATTATTGAAATCAAATATTAAAATTAAAGTAAGGAAGCCATGCGGTATTATGGTTTTGATCTCTTGCCCCTAAAAAAATCTGGTTTACAATATAAACCCAGTTGCAATGGCTTAGGCAGTTTAGCGTGATGCGCAGGTCATCAAGATCAGGGGACTCCGAGAGGTAGATCACTGGCAAAATTTGGTACACCAGATTTTCAATTTTGCTATGATTTTTAAAGATTTCCATAAAGTTGTACACTAAATTTTCATAGTGATCTACCTCTCAGAGGAGCCTAACAATGGGCTTCAGACCTGTGTTAATTTCCAACTTCAAAAGTTATAAAACCAGGAGAACTTTGAGAATGACCTCGTTCAATTTCACTAAAATATGAAATATACTTAACATTTAAAGTGGCTTATAACGCCCCATTAAGATAGATAGGGACTCTTGTGTTGCCTTTCTCCCCTGATCTTTCTTAAAGAAAATACTTCTATCTGATTGACTCTTGCCAGTTTCTACCTAAGCAAGTCAACACAAGTATCCCTATCTGAATGGGGCTTATGTTTAATAATCTAGCTAATTTGCAAATATGATTTTATTAATTTTTTTCAAAATTATTTAGTTTTTTTTATTTGTAGCAATGGATGAACAATGTGGAAGATCAAGAACAGAGGTGCGGCGGTTGCTGGCGTAAATTTGATCGGAAAGCTGCACTGAATTCCCACGTAAAAGTTTGTTCTAAACGTACATCGGCTTGTAACAATGTGAAAGAAACTAATAAAGAAGAAAGAAAGGTTATAGATGAAAAACATACAAAAGTCGGTAAAATAAACAAGTGTGTGGGATCACAACGTCGTAAAGCTACTCTTGTTAATAAAGTGGTGAATCTTGCGCCGGACTGCTCTTCGAAAATGAGTGAGAATCTTCAAGATGAAATCGAAAAGCATAATTGCATAATTGATTCAAAAGATAGTGAGAACTTTCGGGAAGCAGTTCAAAGTCAGGATTGCATAAGTAATTCAAAAATTAGTGAGAAGCTCCGAGAAGAAATCGACAAGCAGCATTGCATTATTAATTCTAAAATCAGTGAAAAACTTCAAGAAGAAATTGACAAACAACATTGTATAATTAAATCGTTCAGTGAAAGGGCTGCTTTTGAAATGGTTCGATTTGATGACTGTAAGAAACCGTTTTGTGGTTTTGACAATTCTGCCGAGAGCAAATCAATCGAAATTTTAGATGATAGTGAAAAATTGGAAAATTGCCCTGGTGGAAGCGGTGACATGTTTCTGGGGTTTTTACCAGAACCAATCGAAATATCATCAGATTCAAGTGTTGAAAATGTTGTTTGTCGAATTCAAGTCTTTAAAGAAGAAACAATGGACGATTTATTGACCGAAAAATGCACACGAGATAGCGGATATGATCCCAGCAGTTGTGAAGTAATTATTAGTGACGTTTCAGATAATTCTAGTCACGAAGTTGAAGTTATTTCAAATACAGACCAATTTGAAAAAGAAAATTTTGAATTGCTTAGAAAACGCGTCAGAAGTCCCGAGAAGTTAGAAAGTAGGAAAAAATTTAAAAACGAAGATAAAGATGAAAGCGACACATTAACATTGGAAATGAAATCTTTGAATTATATTGATAAGGAAAAACGTTATTGTTTACCTTGCAAGAAGGAATTCAAATCAAATGGATGTTTGATGAAGCATATGGCGAGCCATTTTAAATGGTATCGTTATGCATGCACAAGATGTAATTACAAATCGTATTCAAAGTCGAAATGTGAAAACCATGCCGAACTGAAGCATTATAGGCAAGATAACACAAAAACATTTATTAAACGTCTTACAATAGTGCAAACACTCGAGTTTTGTTCCGATGTAATCATTATTAAGAATAAGGGAAAGGTTGACGAGCCAATAAAATGTAAAACGCCAGTGAAATCACCTGAAGAAAATCATAACGGTAATAAATTTTTTTTTATTTGAGGAGCTAAAAATTTTATGTTTTGCTTGTGTTTTTTTATTGATACTGACCCTAATGCAGTATAATTTGCTTTAACTAGCTTAATATGGGAATCTTGCTTATTTTTTTTTTATTAATATAGCGTTTTTAACATGTTTGCTGTCTACGCACCAAGAGATCGAGTTTCCAATGTCAAGTTATGCTGCCTCCGGCCATAGGCGGAGAACTTTCTAATGACTTGAACAATACTAGCAATGTTCAACCTGTGATGGCAGCAAACCTGTTAACTGCCATGGTCTTTATGCTTACGCAACAGGTACATTTGAATTTTAAACTTATACCTGTTACGTTGCTCACCAAACCACTTCTGGGACGATCTCACTTGTAATAGTTAGAAATGTTATTAAATATAACACAATTTTTACAATGAAAAGGCAGATTAAGCTGAGGATTTCAAAAGAGTTTCGTCTTGTTTACGTTTTTTCTATAAGCAAAAAAAGTAGGTAATTTTTTATTAATTTATCCAAAATTATTTTTAGGACCTTTTCATGTCAATTTTCTATTCAATGTTTTGTTTTTCTAGAATCATCAAATTTATTTTTCTTACAACTGCCATAATATTTGATTTTGATGTTGAAAAATATAGGTTTTTTTATGGATTTCAGCAACGTATAATTTGTTCATTTTTTTAATGTTATTTTTGCTTAGTTACATAATAGGCATTTGCAACAAATTGTACCAGTTGCTGGTACATGGATTAGTTTGAATAATTTCTGAACGGAATTTTATCTACCGATCTATAGATTATATTTGTCCAATAATACGACACACAAAACTTTAGCGGTTGTTATTACAACTCGCGCCTCCCACAACAAACTTTCCGGATTTTAGTTAGGAATTGAGGAATTCTTGTACTAAAATTAATAGCTTAGATTATATTTCTAGTTGGTATTTTGTTATTTTGTATTTATTTCTTGTTTTTCTGTTGTTTCTTTTTTTTGCATTGATTCCATATTTCCTTAATTTATTCAACAGTGAAACTGGGTTAACTATTCTGAAGGAGCTGACAGGATTGATATCTGATATTAATTCATTAAACAACTTACAGTTAAACAATACAAGCAGTTTAACAGAGAAAAAGGATTATGAGATACTCCCAATAATATCGCTTGATTGCCAGATTAGTGTAAAAGGGTTTAGAACATAGATTTTTTTTCTTGAAAAAGTAGCGAAGTTCTACCCTACTGTAGGTATTAAGAGATAAATGAATAATCTTTGCAATCCTTAATTGTACAAATGCGACCTATTGGAAAAAGCGCAATTATTAATTGAACGAAAAATTGAATAATATTATTTTTTAGTTTTTGCTGGAAAGTTCCGTCAAAATCGGTTCAGTATGTTAGGCTGTCGAGAGATACAAACAAGGTACACACTAACCACAATACCCTCTCCTTTTTTGGTAGTTGGATAAAAAATTTGCCGAATGCATATTTAATAAAATGATCAAATTGACAGCCAGTGGTGCAGTTAGGTTACAGCAGTTCTTTGGGGCTCTTTTTTTCCAAATTGACAAGGAACTAAGATCTGGGAGTACGGACTTTCAGATCTGCATTTTTTAATTTCTCAACATTTTTATTCCTAAATTCTTCCTTGTTACATAAAACGGAACATTAAGAAAGGTTCCAAGCTGAAGAACAAGAACGTTTAACTTAGTAGTAACTATAGTAAGTCTTCTTAAACATTAAGACCTGTTTTATCTATTTTAAATTTTCATTTAAACTCCAATTATATTAATTGCCAATGAAAAAACGATAACTCAATATGTTGACGCCCGCAAAAATGACCTGTTCTTCACAGAATTGGGTAAGCACATCTGGTGTATTTCTGGGGTTGATGCTGTAACCCGTATAGAGAACACTACCCTCGAAATTGTAGGCAGTGTACAAAAATTAATCGGTTAGATTAAAAGAAATAAGCAAATCCAGCGAAGATTTTTAATCATCCTCAACACAGTAATTTAATTGGAAAATTATCTGAAAATGCACGTTTTTTTTGGAATATTATCGTATTATATTTTTCAGCGATAAAATTGAAAGAGTTAGAATATGGAAATAATTGGAAATAATACAATTTTTTAATTAGACCAGCAAATTCTAAAATTTTCATAAGGTTTATCTATCTGATAGATAAAGGAAGGTATTGCATCAGTTAGTTACTAAATCAAATTTAACTGCTATTTCCGATATTATGTTATGTTCCGTATCGTCAACAATACAAGAAACCCTCGTAAATCTAACAAATACCCAATAAAGTAATGAGATTTTCACAGACATAGAAAGAAAGATCGCCAACTTCTAGGAGACGACAAGGTTCACGAAAGTAGACGAATTTATTGTTATTACTATGTAATTATTTAATTTACAAAATTAATTCTCAGTTTCGGACGTTGAAGTTAATGGGCACCTTATCCCATCAATTTCATAAGATAAAGCGTAAAGTATGGTTTGCATGATATTTTTTATAATTTTAAGGAAGAAAACACAGTGTAAACTGTGTTTAATTAATTTTTTTAAATTTAAATTTGTTTTTATTCTCAGTTGTAAACTATAAAGGTGCTCGCTTACTTAGGCGATGCGATGCAAATTTTTACGCTTAGGGAATGTGCGGGTTCCCATTTGATTCTACGTAAACTTCTCTAAACGATAAAATTCGCATCGCATCGTTTCGCCTAATGTGCTCCCAGCTTAATGACTAATAAATTAAATATAAAAAAAGTTGCGTTGATCTAGAAATTCGTATTAGAATGTTTTGTAAAATTTTATTTCACTCGGGTGCTCTATTTGCGTCGTACATATTATATACAGAAAAATTCAATTTTGAGAAGCTCAAGAGCCACTTAAAATAAAGCGCTCTGTATAAGTATATTTGTAAATGCTTTTTTTTTGTTCCAGATTCTACCGTATTTTCAATGTTAGACATCGGTCACACTTTTCTCAACTCAATTTCACCAGAAAAGAAGGAAACAAGTTCGGATGATGCGCAACTGTCGGATGCTTCACTTAAAAATATGATAATAGGTGTAATATTAGGATTTGATAAGTCTGAGGAAGATTCTGTGTGCAATAATGCGGCCTCTAATTTAAATGAAAGTGAAAGTAATGCAGAGCAATTGACAAGTAGTACGAGTGAAACGAAAACTTCAGAAGAGGCTTTAAGTGAAATGGAAGAGAGTTTGGATAGTTTTTCAGATCTGAATTGTTTGCAATCGCGGGGGTGTATAGAGACTGTTCCCATTTTTCAAGATAGTTTGCGACCCATTCGGAATCGGGTCCAAACTATTCAAAAAGACTTTGTGTACAATATGAAAGAACTATTGAAACCCAATAATGTAAAAGACTTAATTGTAAGTAATAAGGAAATGACGGTTCAAAAGAAAAATAAAATTGTGAAAACTTACCTCAATAAAACGAAAAAGGGAGGTAAATTACCTCCGCCTAGTGAATCATTTATTGTTGTTTCAGATACAAATTTGACTGAAGATGTAGTAAATGCGAATTCGAATTTGATTTTACCCGAACATGTAACAGGAGACTGATAAGTTCATTTTAACATTGAGTGAATAATTAATTATATTTATTATGATTTTTAAGTTAATTCGTATTTATGTTTATGTAAATTATTATGTATATTCTACTTTGTAAATATTTACTTTGTTATAATGAGAACATTTTTTAAACTATTTTATTTGTGTTGAATTTTTAATATTAATAAATTTCTTGTATAAAAATTATTAAAACTGGAGGCTTCTTCTTTGTATCAGAACCTTTGGACGTGGATAGGATGCTAAGTACTCTTTAAAAATTAAAGATATGACTGTCAATTATTTGTGTGCCCTCCGAAGCATTTATACTATCATTTTTCGACTAAAATTGTTTAAAAACATTTGATTTTTTGAATAAATTTAAAAAAGTTTCTTTTATAATCGCTTGTACATTACTTGAGTTTTCGTCAGCACAGCGTCGATGTGGGTTAGCGATAATGGGGGGGGGGGGGATTTTTGTTTTGAAACTCAACTTTTTTTAAAGTCAAAAAATTGATAGAAAACATTTAATATTTGATATCAGAAGATGCGCAAAAACTTTTCGATTCTATTGATAGTAAAAGATTTTCCATAGGTTGAGAAGGAATCCATAAAAACGTGAAAATTACTTTCATTCAAATATCAAAATATGTTATTTTAATTCAATGAAAAAAAGTTCAATCGCGTTTTTCATATTATTATTTACTAAACAAAACTATTATTTATAAAATTAAAGCCAAAACAAAAAAAAATTTTAATTTAAAAAAGGGGCGGGTATTATTCGGAACCTGCTTCTAACAATTCAAACGGCTTTTCTTATAAATTTCAGTGTAATTCTGCAATAAAGTTTAATTTGTCGCGTTATAAAAGAAATAATTCTTTTCCTTTAGTTTTGTGCCGGAATTAATTAAAATTTTTAATAATAATAATAGGCGCCATCTCTAGAAATGCATTCGAATCGAACAAGTTTTGTAGGTTAAATGCGTCTCTGTAGTTTACAAAGACGAAAAACAAAAGTTGTAATGTACACTTGAGTTAGGGGCGCTTTGCCTAATTTATTGAAGTTTAATCGTGTTTCGTGTTGATATTCATGCGAGTAATACAACGATTTTGATTTACTGCTTGATGGTGTCCTTTTTAAAACGTAGAGTGACGTATTTGGGTGGTGTTTGTAACTTTTCGCGTATTTGTGATTGGCTTGATTCCTCTGATTGCTGTCAAATGTAATAGTTCAGGAGGCAAATGGCGTCAGACAACGAAGCTTGTTGCGAAAGTGATCCAAATTTTGCTGTTATTTGTGGATTTCTGGAAAAATTTGGTGTTACGTGCGGTTTAGCAAATATTGACTTTATAGATTTACAGTACATGCTAGAAAATAGTCAAGAAGGTAATCACAAAATTGCGTATAACATTGCACAGTATAAACAAAACACACAATAAAAATTCGTTTTTAACGACGAATTTTTCTTGATTTACGATTTCATTTTGTTATTTTCCATAATTTTAACGCTTTAATTAACCTCACAAACAATTTTAGTCCCACAAGAGCTAATTGATTTACACGTAAAGTTATTAAGGAAGGCTCGAAAGTCAGTTACGTCTGAACGCTGGGAGAGAGCTGTAATTAAGTTTTGTCACGGATTTTGTAGCCAAGATGCATGGGAAATCGAGCGATTTGGTTATAAGAAGGCTCGACTATCGTCAAAATTAAGAATACTTAAGGTGATTTATCGAATATATTCTCTACATTTTTCAATTCATCCTTTTCAATTTTTAGGAGCTTTTGGAAATGCAATTTGATTACAACGCTAGGTTTAAAACAGAAGTTAACAAATTGTCAGCAGAGGAATTAAGGACACAACCTTTAGGTAAAGATCGGCTAGGCCACGTTTATTGGTACCAAAGTGACGAGGCATGCCAAATTCGTGTTTATAAGGAAGATCCCGATGAAGAAACGTGGGCTCTTGTTGTTCGGTAAGTTCTATTATTTTGTATCGAGCAAACATTTTTCATTGATTAATTTGAGGTTAAGAATTGTTAATGTACTTCATATTATTTATGACAGTTGATCAGATATAATAATTTATTATTTTTTTGCAATTTATTATTTCAATTTTAAAATTAAGAAAAATAACCCTAACGTATTTTCGAGTTCACATTTATTTTAGTAAATATAATAAAGATTTCAGTAATCTTCTGACATGTCTCGTCTTCAAGAAAATCATGTGATTATTGTTATTTTATTTCTCTTTAGTTATTGTGTACTTACATTTTTCTTTTTGCAGAAGCAGAGACGACCTCGTAAATTTAATAACAGATTTAAATGACGGAAGAGAAACTGTGCTGAACGAAGATAGCAACAGCTTGGAAAGTGAAAAACCAATCATAGATACAGGTCAAACTGATTCAAATTCGGATTCATCTAAACCAGATCGCCTCGAGAAGGCGGAAGAAAGTCCGGAGGAATCAAGTGGCGAAAGCAAAGAAATGAACGACCATTCGGCTAAAAAGTTGGTAGAGTCGGAAGAGGAGGAGGAAGAGGAACCTAAAGCGACTGAATTGACAGAAGCTATTGATTTGCAAGTTAAGGAATCTCAACAATCGAAAAACGACGCCGTGGAGATTGAAGAGAAAGCCAATACTCTGACTGCTGTGGTGTCGCCTCCAAAAACCGGCATTAATTTAAGAATTAAGCCAATTGGAGAGCTTCTTTCGACTTCTACAGCAGGAATAAAAGAAAAATACATTCGTAGCGAACCGTCATCGATTTTGAGTTTTGTGCATCATCGAAAAGCTGTTGATAGTGCTGGATTTGATGTACATGCAAATTACCTCAAGAGACCTCTGTCGGAGGTAGAAGATGATGAAGTGCCTGCTTATATTAAGCGCTCGAGACTAGACAGACCAACTTTACTTGGTAATAAAAAGAAGAAACCATATAGTGAAGAGGAAGAAGATGAAGAGGAGGAAGATGCTGATGAGGAGGAAGAAGATGAGGTGTCCGATGAAATTGAAGAACCTCTCATGCTTGTGAAAGGTAATATTTCTGTTTTTATTTTATCAAGTCTAAAAAATTCGCATTTCCAGGTGAAGGATCTGGACACGATAATAAGGTGGGAAATTTTCATATAACATTGCAAGCTGAACCTACTGTAAGTGAAGAAATCGTCGAAGATGTTATTTACTTTCATGGAGTTGGTAATGGAGTCGAGTGCGAAACTGGAAATGATAATAAGGATGCTGAACCGCAGTCGAATACACTTAAATCGGTTGAAGAATTGCAGGAAACCAATGAAATGGACAGTATTAATCAAGATAAGCCTTCCACTAGTGCAAAAGATTGCGGCAGTTTAGTGACCTCTAAAACTGAGTTTAAGTTGGGTACTATAATTGATGTGAGAACTAATAATTTACCTTCGCCTCTTACCAGTCCTACTAAAAGATCTCGTTGGGATATTGGTAAACCTAGTGAAACAGTGAGTGTCGAATCTCAAAGTGTAACGGAAACTAAAAAGTTGTTTGAGGACTCCAATGTTGACAATAAAGTTAAACAGCCAATAAATTTATTTAGTGCTTTTGTAAAAACTAATACGGCAGAGAAGAATGAATCGGTTGTTAAATTTGCATCAGTTGAAAAGGAACATATTCCAATAGAACCAAAACGTTCAACCTTTTTTTTTGGTCCTGGAAGTCTCACAGTCAAGCCACCTAGTGTTAATTTTAAAATAGGTGAATTTGGAAGTGCTACATCGAGCAAAAAAGTTACAGAAACAGACTGTTTATCGAAAAAATCAGAGCTACAGGAAAAGAATGATTCAGAAATATCTAAATTAAAAAACGATTTGTCTCAAACTGTCGACATATCTGCTGATGAGAAAGAAATTATACCTTCAGAAGCATTATCAGGTGAAGAATCTATTTCTCACAATCTTAAAGGCAAATTACCAGAAAACGTGGAAGTCATAGAAAAAGTTGAACCTACCACTCTTACAAAAGAATTGCCTGAAGAAACGATCTTAAATGAAATTCAGAGTTCTGAACATACGACAGCAGAACCATCTGATAATGAAACTTTGGTTCAAAAATTTGTAGTAGATACAGACCAAATTACAAAATCTTCAGATATCTCAGAAAATATGGAAGATTTAATAAATCCAGTTGAAGATGTGATCAAGATCGATGAGCAACCCAAAGACACTTTGATAGACAAGTTACAAGAACCTGATAAATTATTAGAAGAACCAACATCTATGGAAGTGTGTGAGGAGACTTCATTCACTACTGAAGAATCTACAGAAGCTTCAAATAAGGAAGCTTTAATGGATACAGAGGAAAAATCAGTAACCGATGATCTGGTCGACAGATCGTTGGATGCAACTGATAAATCTGAATGTACATCATCAGAGAATAAAATTATTGATGGGATACAAAAATCGCAAGATGAAATATCATTGAAGAAAGATACAGTTGAAGCAATAAATAATAAATCTTGTGATTTATCAGAGGAGAAATGTCTAACCGAGAAGCTACAACATACAAAAACAATTACTTCAGATATAACGGACGAATTTCAAGATGATACTATAATTGAAAAAGTATCTGCACCAGCATTGCTAAATTTAGAAAAGCCTGAACTGAATTTAACAGGTAAAGATACTTTATCAGAATTAAAATCTGAAGACAATTCCAGACCTGCAAAGTCGCCCAAACAAAGTTTTCTGATTGATAAAATTTTAGATATAAAAATAATTGAATCTGGTACAAATATTAAAGAAGTTTCCAAAAAAGTATCATTTCATGACATAAGCATTGGATCTTCATTAGAAGATGCTATGTTAGATGGAAGCGATAGTGAAGTCAAGGTGAATTTATCTGAAAGCATATTATTGGAATCTGATGAAACTGAACCTGAATCGGAAAATATATTCCATGATGTGGCTGACAAACCACCTGAAAAAACTAAAGAAATAGATAACTTCAAAATAACTGACAAAAATTCTGAAACTTCAATGGAAATACTTGAAGATTTATTACAGAATGATGTATCAGAGAAGAAAACGCCATTAGAGGTTGGGGAAAAATCTCAGAATGTATTACAAGATGAACCAACTACACTAGATGATAAATGTGGTACAGATGTTAAAATCGAAGAACTTGATTTGTCAAATACAAACTTGTCTGAAATACCTATCACACCACAGATGCTTGCAACCAATGAAGAGATTGTAAATGAAGTAACGTCTTCACAAAAGGATTCTATTTCCGTCGATAAGGTTGAAAATGCTTTAATTTTAAATAGTTTCGACTGTAAACATTCTTCAGATGGACTTGCTGATAATAGTAAAACTGGAACTCCTCAAGATGATCATGAAAGTAACGATTTAAAGAAAAACAACGAAACGCTTTCTGAAGAAAGTGTAAAGTCAACCATAAATGTTGCTGCATTTACGGAATGTAAACCAAAGATACAAGTAGAAAGCGTTAATGAAGAATTTAATAAAGACGAAACTCAAAAGACTGATAATTTAAGTTTAATTAGTAGCAAAAATAAAGAAACTGTAGATTTTAGTAGTACAAAAGATGTATTAATTGCAGATCAGTTAAACTTTGTCCCCTCGAATTCTGAAAATGCTCAAGCTTCAATTTCCCACCAAAATGATGAAAACCTAGATAGCGTAAATAATGAGCTTGCTGAAAAATCAAGCAGTGCTGAAGTTGATGTTAACAAAATTATGCCAGTGGAGCAATCGCACTTAGAAAATAATTTGGAACTTTTAGAAACGAAAAAATTAAATCTAATAGCAGATGTACAACCTGAAATTGTTAAAAGCGGTAACTCGAGCAGTGAAGAGAATACTTCAAAAGAAACCATTGTTTGTTCCGAAAAATTAAATCCAACAGAAGAACAATCTGAAAATCAAAAAGAAATTCTGATCGTTCCAGAAAATGATATCCATGTTAGTTCTGAGGAATTAAAACCACATGAAGATGTACAATCTGAAGGTCAAAAAGAAATTGTGGACGTTCCAAAAAATGATATTCATGTTAGTTCTGAGGTATTAAAATCAAAAGAAGATGTACAATCTGAAGGTCAAAAAGAAATTGTAGAGGTTCCAAAAAATGATATCCATGTTATTTCTGAGGAAGTGAAACCAAAGGAAGATGTGGTGCAATCTGAAAGTAAAAAAGAAACTGTGGCCCTTCCAGAAAATGATACTCATGTGAATTCTGCAGAAACAAAACCAACAGAAAAGGTTCAGCTTGTTTTAGAACAGTTAAACTCTGGCAGTTCAATAGAAGTTCCAAGAAAACAATCTGAAGATTTGCAACCTGAAGTTGTCGAAAACATCAACTTGGACAGCCAAAAGGAAGTTTTGAGTTCTGAAAAATTGAAGCCAACAGATGTACAACCTGAAATTCAGATAGAAGTTCCAAGAAAAACATCTGAAGTTGTCGAAAACATCAACTTGAACAGCCAAAATGAAGTTTCGAGTTCTGAAAAATTAAAGCCTATAGATGTACAACCAGAAATTCAGAAAGAAGTTGTTATCGAAAACATCAACTTGGATAACCAAAAGGAAATTTTAAGTTCTGAAAAATTGCTGCCAGTAGATTTACAAAAAGTTCAAAAACAACTTCCAAGTATTTCAAAAGAAAAGGCCAAGATTATTTATGAACCAACAGAAATTGTACCTTCTAAAGCTGTAATTGTTAGTCCAATAGAAGTCGATGCTCGAAAAGAAGAGAAAGTAGATAAATTAAAACCAACACAAAATCTACAGTCTGAAATCGCAGATCTTACAAAAAAAGCAATTTTAAGAAAAACCGAGAGGGGAGACGGTGATAGTGTGGAAAACAAGGCAGTCGATTTAAAAATGGAAAATAAATTGAAGCATCTTAAAGATCATCATGTGGAAAAGCCTTTAGAGACAAATTTGCAAGATTCATCTATAGATGTGTCAAATGTTGCTAAATCTAAAAAACGTAAGTCTTCTGTTCAATTAAATCCAAAATTGAACGTTTCTTTGCAAGCAGAAAGAAAGATAGAAGCTCCCGAAGAAAATAAAATGCTCAGTTTGGAAAAGAGCGTCGATAAAAAGTTGCTAGATACAACAAAGGTTGTTCTCGACTTACATGTTAAATCTCCCAAGGAATGTAAAAGTGTTGAAGGTGCAATAGTTGGTATTGTTTCTGTAGAAAATAATGAAGAAATTCTTGATTTAGCTGATAAATCAAGAAGTGAAATTAGCAGTCCAAAGTTTTTGAGTGAACCAACCAGTTCACCAAAGAAATTGAAACAAAATACGCCAGTGTTACTCGATACTATCAAAACTTCTAACGAAAAAAACAAAACAGATGTTATTGAGGAGGTAGAACCCAGAGAGAAGTTGACCAAAAATATAGACGTAACTGACAAAATCTCAATTGAAAAAGATGCAATTGCAAGTCAAATTACTGAAAAATTTGTCGAAGCAGAAGAAACAAAATCCCATTCAATTGAAGTGCAAGTAACTCGACGCTCTAGTAGAAGAACAAGATCTAATACTTTTGATAAACCTACAGTTGAAAATAAGAAGGAAACCACTCCAAATAAAGTTGAAGATAACAAAAATGTTAAAAAAGCGAAGAAATCTGTTGAAAAGGATTCACCGAAACAGGCTACTAAAATTGAGAGCGAATCTAGTGAAATATGCAAACCTGAAATTGGTAAACCTAATGAAATTGGTGAACCCCCTACCAGAGAACTTCTTAAAAGAGCAAAGAAGTCTGTTGAGAAGCAGCCCTCTAAAACTGAGAGTGAATCTAATGAAACAAGTAAAACCGATACTGGTAAATCTAACGTAATTAGTGAACCTCCTACCAGAGAACTTTCTAAAAGAGCAAAGAAATCTATAGACAAGGATTCATTAAAACAACCATCGAAAGTTGAGAGCGAATCTAACGAAACAAGCAAAATAGAAACTGGTAAACCTAGCGAAATTAGTGAACTTCCTACTAGAGAACTTTCTAAAAGAATAAGGAAATCTGTTGAAAAGGATTCATTGAAGCAGTCATCAAAAGTTGAGAGTGAATCTAGCGAAATAAATAAAACTGAACCTGGTAAATCTAACGTAATTAGTGAACTTCCTACCAGAGAACTTTCAAAAAGAACAAAGAAATCTGTTGAAAAGGATCCATCAAAACAGCCCTCTAAAGTTGAGAGTGAATCTAGTGAAACAAGTAAAACTGAAACTGGTAAACCTAGCGAAATTAGTGAACTTCCTACCAGAGAACTTTCTAAAAGGATAAAGAAATCTGTTGAAAAGGATTCATTGAAGCAGTCATCAAAAGTTGAGAGTGAATCTAACGAAATAAATAAAACTGAACCTGATCAACCTGAGGAAATTAGTGAGCCTTCTACTAGAGAATTAAAAAAAGGAAAGAAATCTCTTGAAAAGGATTCATCAAAACAGCTCACTAAAGTTGAGAGTGTGTCTAGTGAAAAGAATAAAACTGAAACTGGTAAACCAAACGAAATCGTTGAGTCTCCTCCCCGAGAACTAAAAAAAGGAAAGAAATCTGTTGAAAAGGATTCAATAAAGCAAACCACGAAAGTTGAGAGTGAATCTAGCGATAAGAATAAAAATGAAACTGGTAAACCTATTGAAATCATTGAGTCTCCTCCCCGAGAACTAAAAAAAGCAAAGAAATCTGTTGAGAAAGAATCACCAAAACAGTCTTCTCAAGTTGAGAGTGAATCGAGCGAAACAAATAAAATTGAAACAGATAAACCTATTGAAATTAGTGAGCCTCCTACCAGAGAACTAAGGTCCAGAAGATCTTTTCCTCCTACAGTTAAAAAAGCTAAAGGTAAACATATTTTGTATGAATTTTTATATATTCACAACTAAAATTTTTTATTCTAGCTCCTGCAAAGGTATCTAATGCAGCTAAAAAGGTACCCAAAGAAGAAGAAAAAAGTAAAGTTGAAGATAAAAATGTAACCAGAAGTACTAGATCCCATTCCCAAAAAGGTACTTCAAAACCAGTTGATCTTCCAGAATTGGAAAAGCAAATTACTAAAGCTGAAGTTAGACCTACGAAAAAGTTTAAAATGTCCGAGTCTGTGGAGAATTCACCTGAGAAAAGCGAATCTACTAAGCCTAACGAGGAATCTACGGTTGAAGACACACCTAGCCCACCTAGAATGAGAAAAACTTCGGCTAGATTAAGAAGAAGTGTTAATCAAGGCAAAAAGGAAGAAAAAGCGAAAACGGTGGAAGAACCAAAAGTGGTAGAAGAGGCAGAAGAAATAAAACAAACAGAAGAGTTAAAAGTAGAAGAACCAAAAATTGTTGAAGAATCAAAGAACAAAGTGGAAGATGGAGGTGAATTAATTCCCGTGGTTGAGCCACCATGTGTGGAAAAGAAAGTTCCTTTATTGACTGTCATTGATATTAACACATTGAAAGAACCGGAAAGTGTCGACGAAACCGAGACTGCGAAAGCACCAAATATACATGTAATTGATTCGAGCGAATCGGACGACGATCACGAATTTGGACAAGACGATAATTTTGAAGACAATGATGATAGTGATTCGGTTATAATAGTACCCGAAGATGATCCTCTTGCTGTAACAGAACCTGAAATAGAATCTTCAAAACCAGCCATGACTTTGGCGACATTTAAATTGGATGTGGATGATTCTCCAACGCCATCTCCTATTCGAGTCACAAGAAAACGAGCAGCACAGCAAAGTGTCGATGCTCTTAGAGAAAATCAAAGAAAAAGTAAACGGCCTCAATTGGAAAGTAAAGATGATGATAGTAAAAGGCCCAAATTGAAACCAAAAAGATCGGTGGATCTCAATTTGAGGCGCAGCATTGAACAACAGAAGTTAAAGGAAATCAGCAGTAGTGAAGATGATAACGCGGGATCGGCAACAAAGAGTAAGAATTCGGAAGATGTATCAAGTGTAAGTAAACGACGGTCATCTACTCGTTCTTTAAAAGCTGCCGAGAGTGATTCCGAAACTCCCAAAGTTGAAAATCCTCCATCTGCAGAAAAGAAAACCAAGAAAACAAGTAAGTTACTTTTTAATATAAAATGCACATTTATTTAATTTTTTTATTCAGAGAGAATTTTGCTTGGTCTTGAAATTTCTCCTGAAATGGAGAATATATTGAAGGACGATACTCCAGTACGGCAATCACGCCGCATCGCTCAAATAAAAATAAAGGAGGAAGCTGAAAGGAGAAAGTTGGAAGAGGTTACTCTGAACGACCTGAAGGAGGAACAGCGGAAACGTAAAGTTAAGAAAGACGTCGATAAGGTAACTTTGTTTTTGGGTAATTGTACTTTGTTATAGACTTGTTTTTAGGATTATAAATTAAAGAAGAGAAATAAGGCTTCTCCGACAGAGGATGAAACTACCAATGATGCCATTGAATCGGATGAAAAGAAGAAGCGAAAACGTAAACGCAAGCATTGGAATCCGCACAAGCAGTTTGACGTTTTTAAGGCTTGGAATTCGAGCAGTGGCTCCAGTTCTTCTGAAGTCGAAGACGAAGAGGAAGAAATTGAAGATGATGATGATCATCATGTCGTGCTCAAATCTGATCACGAATTTTCTCCTGAAAGTGACTTGGAAGAGGGTACTGAAGTTCAGCCACTGAAAAGAGCCCGCACAGCAAGAAAAGGTAACTTTGAGCAAAACTTTTAGTGAATCATGTTTAATATTCAGTGTATTTTGTATTTGTTTTCTTAAATAAATTTCAGTTTGAGACTTATTTTGTTGGTGTGTTTGAATAATTTAAAATGATAAAGTTTCTTGTTTTACTTTATTTTCAAGTATTAAAATGGTGCTTTTAACTTCGTAGATAGAAAGTTTTTAGTTGTAGCTTTTTTTTTATTTTAAATGAATTATGTCATATAGAATCAGATGCAGAAGAAGAGGAAGTGGATGATTGTGCGTGTCAGAAGTGTGGTCAAAAAGATCATCCTGAATGGATACTGTTATGTGATAGTTGTGATTCTGGTTGGCATTGTTCATGCTTAAGACCTGCTTTACTTGTGATACCTGAAGGGGACTGGTTTTGTCCACCTTGTCAGCACGTAATGATGATCTTAACCTGTATTTAATATTTTTTATGAAAGTTATTTTTAGATCACTTTGGTTAAAAAATTAGAGAGTCAGTTGTCTGATTATGATAAAAAAATGAATAAGAGGGAAATGGAAATGAGGCGGAAGGAGCGCTTGGCTTATGTTGGTATTAGTTTGGATAACGTTTTACCCAGTAAAGAGCCTGATGAGAACCAACGTCAAAAAATAAAACATCGTGAAGAAGTAGAACAAAAAAATGCAGGAGAAAATTATACCGAAGAATCTGGTTCTGATGACTCTGATTCGGAATCGGAATCGAGTTCTACTACTGAAAGTGAAAGTGATGAACCGGTTTATCAATTGAGAGAACGTCGACAGGCACACAGCTACAGATTTAACGATTATGATGAGCTAATTAATTCAGCTATCCAAGAAGAATTGGAAGCAGTAAAAGGTGCTGGAAATCAGGGTCGAGGAAAAGACATTGCTACAATAGTGAATGCCACTCAAGAAGAAACGGCTATAGAAACTATTGAAACTAAAGTCGATGATCCACAAGAACCTAATATTAATTTAGAACCCACCGACCAAGTTGAAGCTCCAGTTGTAACTGCTGAAGTAGAGCAATTAGAACCCGAACCTTTGCCGCCTGTTGTGCCTCTTGATACCAATATCAAGTCACCAGAACAGGATTCCGAAGAGGAAATTATTCGGCCAGTTAAGAAAAAATTATTTGGCAAAAAGAAGCACAGGAAACTTAATAGTTTGGACGTCAGTAGTGGAGACGATGATGCTGATTCAGATGAGGATTTTAAAGGAAACAGGTATAGATGTCTCACATTTTTTGTGTGGTGGTGGCTTTAATAGCGATAATTTTGTTGTAAATGGCTTGCATTTGTAGTTATAAATGTTTGGTTGATATGAATGAAAGAGTAAAAAAGTGTCTTATAGAATTCCTTTATGAAAATGCAACATTTTTGCACTTAACTGTTCGATGTTTAATATGAGAAAAATATGAGATATTTCAACTTAGATGGGCTGTTCTGTTCTGTTCAAAAAGTATTTGGTTTGCTTTCCCAACATATTGATCTCAGTCAGAAAAGTTAGTCGCAGCGTGTTTTTTGTATTTTTAAAAATATGAGTGAACTGAACTGTCTCATATTTGTATTTCAATAAAGTTAGATCTAAGAAAGGAAAATTGGTTGAGAGGATAGTGGTAAGTAAACCATGAATTTTTATAAAATATGGATGTCTCATCATATGGATGGCACATTACAAGGAGACGGTTATTACTAAATTTTTTAATATTGAGTAATTTTAAATAATAAATATTTCTTAATAAATAATTTAAATTAGTTAACCCTTTGAATGCTATAAACTCACAGTCGTTCCACACTGCTTGCAGGTTTTGCTTGCCACTCAGCTATGTTTTTTCTTATTTGCTCGCAGTTCTACTATGTTTTCAGCTTTAAGGATTCACAAAAAGTAATAAATTGGTATTGAGAAGGTAGTTCTGAGAAATTGACTTATCCAAAGTAGCACAAATTTATAAACAATTAGAAATATCATAGATCGGTTCAAGGTGAAAAATTAATTGTGGTTATGCATATCTCTTATCTTTCAAGGTTAGTTTTACAATAGCAGCTTAAGCTGAGTTCAACTGACACTCATATCAAGTATCCGATAATTCGAAATGTAATAAATTTATAGATTTCCGTTTAAAAGAAGCTTGGCTAGAGCAAACCTTGAGTACGGCTTAAGTTTGAACTTGTTTATTTTGATTAGTTGATTTCGTACTTAAGTAGAAAGTCTTATTATTAATGGTTATGGTTTTTACAAGTTAGTAAATTTTAAATAATGTTCCGAGAGCATCAAATAAAGTTGGCCTAAACAACTGAAGAATTATTGTTTCCACAAACATCACAGTATAAAAAGTTTCAATAAAATAAAGGTAAATAACATGAAATTATTGAACTGGAATCTTCAGTCCATGGAACTACTGAAGGTGAGGGTCCAGAAAGAAGTCCGCAATTTGATAAATCTGAAGATATCTTTTTCACAACACATCAAATGTTTTTGGCACCAACTACTAGTGGCAGCAATCCGCTGGTAGTAGCGCTTCTCGAGGAAGCGGGGGGAAACCCCCATAAATACTATTTATCCCTATTATCTAACATATGTTGTACTACAGTCATTTGCGTTATCAGGAGTGCTACAACATTGTTGTAAAAAATAAGTCTGGAAGTGTTGCTTTCTGAGTGTTGTGTTGATAGTATTAAGTAATATTCTTTTTGGTATTGTGGGATATCGAGTTGGTATTTTTTAATCTAAAATGAATTTTCAACAGCTCATCAGAATCAGAAGAAGGCGAAGAAGACTACAGCGTTAGCGAAAGTAGTGATGAAAGTAGAAGAGGTAAACGTCGCAAAGGCTCGGGACCAATTCGTAGGTCAACGCGGGCGCGCGTTTCACGATACGACAAAGACTTCAGTAAGTTTCCAAAGCAAGTTGTACTTATTTGTCAATTATTAATATTTTGCTTTTAGTTAATGATACAGATTCAGGCGAAGAAGCACCACGGCGTAAAAAGACTAGATCAATTTGGGATGAATCTGAAAGTGAAGAAAGCGACGGTTCTTGGGGCGGTAAAGGCAAACGTAAACCAAAAAGAGTTTCTAGGAAAAAACCATCGATACCATCGTCCGACAAACCTCGAAAGTCTAAGAAGAAAAAGAAACGAACAGGCGATGATTCCGATCCCGAAGTTTTTAAGAAACGACCCAACATTAAATTTGGAGGATTAAATGACGATGAAGACGTTGGTAGAAGAACCAGAGGGAAAAAAATTAATTATTTAGAAGCCCTTGGATCCGACAGCGAAGATGTAAGATGACTACCAATCGCTCCTTTTTTTCAAATTCAATTTGTTTGTTTGTTCTTAGGAGATGCGACGTAAACCACCGAGAATTGAAGAGAGCGAAGAAGAGTACATTGTTCAAGAAGACGAAGAATTTAAACGTAAAATAGAAAACGAAAAAGATAGTGACGAATCCGGTCCAGACGCCGTATTACAAGATCTCGCACAAATGCCACATGCTAAACCGAAATCACGTGGTCGGGGTAAGTGTGGATTGAAACTTCCGAGGAAGCCTAAACCAGCTTCTGAAGTGTCTGATATGTTTTCTTCTGTACCGACTCCTGCTTTTCATCATTCTTCGGATGTATTTCCCCCTGTTCCGCCAGATATGTTTCAATCCGCATCGTTTCCGCCGGGCCCTTCAGACATGTTTCCAACTGCACCTGAATTGTACCACAACGCGGCAGTGGTATATCCTATGAATCAACAGCCACCACCTCTCATGGATCCAGGAAATCCAATGCAACCAGCTGGTTATTTAATGAATCAACCAATTTTAAGTAATCCCCTTGTTCAGAATCAGGATTTGCACGATATAGATGACGAACCTAACCCTATTGAGCAAATAAACAAAAATGTAGAACAAATGAACGAACAAGAAATGGAAAAGATGATGGAAGAGGAAGATTACGCGAACAAACAACTACAATTAGTTGCTTTACAACTTGAAAAAGAAAAAAAGCGAAAAGAAAAGGAAGCGCTACGACTAGAAAGTGTTATTCAAGCTGAACAAAAAATTCCAAAGAAACGAGGTAGAAAACCCAAAAATGTATCTTTAAGTGGAAGTGATCTTGTTTCACCTTACAATGATTCTTCTTGTTTGCCGATGAATCCCATGATGGCAAACAATGCAGAACTTTCTGAACCTCCAGGCATAAGTCTTCCCATGTTTAGTGAAATTGTACCTGCTCTTAATGCTGACGGCACGCCTAGAAAACGAAGAGGTAGAGGGAAAGGCAAGAAAACATTAGCTGCAGAAGCAGCTGCTCTCACGGGTAAAGATGGTTCCGAATTGGAAGGCCTTGATTGCCAGTCTTCTTCAAATAGTAATACAGTTTCCCCAGCACCTGACTCTCCAATGCACGGCAGTAAATTAGGTATTGCGGCTCCACCACAACCATTTTCACAAAGTCAACCTACACCATCTGTTATTACGAGAATGCTACAATCGCAATCACAACCAGGAGCTTTCTCTGCCAAGTTTTTTACTTCATCAGCTGGTGATCCTGCTGGTCCTGGTCCATATCATCTAGGTAATTTACCTAAGCACCCCATTCAGATAAGGCGTTGCATTTGTATTGCATGTACTGAAATGTTTTGATAGAAAAAAAAAAAAAACGAATGCAATGCCCCATCAGAATAATTCTTAAGTTATCCACTTTATTTAAAATTTTTTAATTTTAGGTGCAAGTGGTCCTAGAGGCTTGATTCCCCCTGGGGCGTATCAACAACCACCACCTGGATTACCTCATTATGGTGTGGTAAGAGGTGCTCCTCCACCTCTTGGAATTCATCCTAGTGGCGGCCCGCCACCAGGTTTACCTCCGATGTATCATGCTCACCGAACACTTGATCCGTCACCTTCTGTTGGTGGTACTATTACTGTGTCGACCAGCAGCAGGGATCGACATTCACCATCAATAGCATCTCCTTCGTCGAGTAGTCCCATAAGTAAAGGAGAACCCACGCCTCCGCCACCTCCTTATACGAGGCCACAAGTTGGTCATTTTCCCCCCGTCAGTGGCAGTAGTGCATCAATTCCTCTGAGTGGATCAAGGCATGTTTCAATGATTCCACCTCCACACTTACAACACAGAAGTGGCAGTGGTAGCTTATCTTCGCCATATCATCCAGGTGTACCACCAAATTATCATTATGGCACCTACCCGCCACCTTCTGCACATCCTCCACCCTCTGCTCATCCTCCAATTGGAGGTGAGGAGAACCAGACACCTGCAGTATATCCAAGTGCACCATATTCAGAAAACTTCATAGGTGATAATGGAGTTCCCATACCACCGTCGGAAAATAGTAGTGGCAAACCGTTTGAAGACGATATGGGTGGTGAATTTGTAGGTTTAGTTTCGTATTTCTCAAGTCAACGTGAAGACGATTTGGACACATAGCTGACATACAAATTTAAACAATAAATAAACTCTTTAATTTGTTGCAAGTTTTGTAAACTTATTATAATGGTAAATATTCCTATTGAAAGAATCTGCAAGTAAGACAATACATTTTGCAGAAAAAGTAAAAGTGGAAGAAAGTGTTAGAATCGATCTATATATTTAAATAAGATGTATTAATATACAAAACAACAAAGTGTATGTATTTAATTTTTTAAGTAATCATGAAGAATTTTATAAGAAGATTTTTTTTATTTAAATGTGGAAATATATTTATATTGTACAGATTAGTAGATGAAATTATAGAATTTGACATTAATTTAAACAAATTAGATATTTTGTAAATAACTGTATATAGTGTGAAGCGATGCCTAGTACTGTTGATCTTCATATTCAACATTTGTTAATTTAACGTTAAATTATGAAAGCTAAAATTTGAAGCAAGCAAATTGAGAATATTTTGTTCTACATTTTTCACTTTGTCTACTGAAAAGTTCAACTTTTAGACTTCTCGTTTTTTTTTACAAATTCTATAAACACCAGGTTTAATTATTAAATGTTGAAATATGAGATAAATTTATCTTAAAAATACATTTCAAGAAATTATAGAATTACATGTGGATATGTGCAAGTTAACGGAAAGTTGAAAAGCATTTTGGCGAAACAACAAAATGTATTATAAAGTTATATAATGGCAAATCAAAGTGTAGGTATTCTATGATTAATTATTGTCTATTAATGTAAGTGTTTCATACGTAGTATAACATTGATGAAGTATTTATTTATATTGTAAGAAAACAATCTGTTTTATGGATTGATTAATGTAGCAGTTCTTTTATTTTATTTCCGTCAGTATATATTTTTATTATATAATATTGTTTCTCGGCTGTATTTTTTAAATTTATACAATTTATAATTTTTGCAGCTTTATAAAGATTAAATTTTATTTATATCTACAAATAATATTATAATAAAATATTTTTGTTTTACTTTTTAAATTTTTTACATGTTTTCAAGAGTAAATTTTTATGATTTAAAATTAGTAACATTTTGAATATAAACAAGAATTTTAAAATTGAATTATTATTCTGTTAATTAGTTATACCCGAATTTATTTTATAATCATTTTTTAATGTATTAGTTTATTTACAATACGATGTTATATTTTAGTTGGTGATTTGAGCTTGTGATTTTTTTAAATAAACGTGTATCTGTAATAAAAAGTAAAGGTGTAAATTTATGTTAATAACACACATTAATAAATATACCTAATACTTCTGAAAAACTTTGATGTCATTTTTACTGATGTTTGTGTTGGATTGCTTACAGTGACGATCGTTATGCTGCAGTCGTGGGTTCAATCCCCGACCAGGTACATCTGTTTGTTTTTTACTATGTTTTAGATTAATCAGCCCTTGTTTAAGATTTTAAAGTTTATTAAAGCATGGACTTTCATCATTGATAAAAGATGGAATTGTAAGTTCATAAACGTGAGGATGGGACATTTCGCAGTCGGCGGTTTATTGGCGAATTTTTGATTGAAAAATATCCAACGTGAGGAATAATAATCGTTAGTTCCAGTTCGGCTGTGAGTATTATACTAAACGATAAGTAAAGTAGGCAAATTTTTTTTTTCACAAATTATTAAAAGACTTGGCCAATTAACTATTTTATTTTTATGACGCGGAGACGGATGTCAATTTATTTTACTATAAATCACTTTTAAATTTATAAATAATAATTTTTAGTTATTTTTTGAAATCTAACATTTTTTATAATTTATTTTATTTTCTGTAGACACCTGATGATGTACGAAACGTATTGTTCTTTAAATATAAAGTAAGAAAAAATTTTTTTTTTACATTTAGCGAAGAAGTAAATCCAATGGGGGTAAGTAGAGTTTGTTTTCCACTTCTTACGGAAAAATAGGTCAACAGCGAAGTGGCGACGGCGAAATGTTCTAGATCGAAAAAATTTAGTTTTACTGTCTTAGGATACAAACAACTATTTTTTAAAAAGCAGTATTGTTATGGCAACATCTTCATTTTATATATTTGAAGTCTGTCAACCAGAAAGGAATAAACTTGAGCAATATCATCACGATGAGTGACGGTACTAAACGTAAATTAACAATGCCAACATGGCACATTCCGTATTTGGAAAAGCATCGAATTTATGACCTGTTTAACGTAAGTTCTAGTTACGTAGATTCGCTAGAATGTTGAATGTATGACTGACTGTAATAGGAGATCGCTCGAGAACTTGTTATCCAACAACCAACGGATCATGTACTTTTTTTAAAACACATCCTGTGCCATGCTGCCAAAAGTAGAGATATAGCTCGAGTTGTAATATTATCTTCTCCAAAAGTTAATTGCTATGAAGTTGCGAGGCAAATTTCTATTTATACAAAACAAGCTATCATTGGGGAAAATGCAGTATTAGCTCAGATACCAAACATGGTGGGTATTTCTTGAAAAATTGAAAATGAAAAATTCAAATTTTTTATATAATACATAGAAAGGCCGAGATAAGTTGAGTCCCAATCTATTGATAAAATACCTTCGACGTTTATTACGGACAGAAAGTGTTTACAAAACTGGATGGATTGTAGTAGGTGAGTCAAGACTACAAACCTGAAAGCTCCAAATAGCAGTTCAGTTATTTTTGTTTTTAAGATTGTATCAGAACTTCGGAAGAAGCAAGAGCCATGCTGGAAGCCGGTATACTTCCCACACACGTAATTCATTTAATCCCGCCTTTCATGCCCCCTTTAAACAAACTATTGTATTGTGATGTTTCTAAAAATTGGCCTGGATATCGAAGAACAATAATGGGAGTACGAGATGTGTATAAAAGCAGTCTTCTGGTAAGTAATTATTCTGCAGGGTTTAAGCCAAGATATTTTACATAAGTGAGGATAAAAATTGGAACTTAAGGTTTCAAGTCTACATAACAAATATTTGACAGAATAAAATAAGAAATTGTTTATCAAGGACAGTAATAAATAAAGTACAGTCGTAGGCTAGCGGTAAAGCGTAAAAATTAACGTTCGAGGGTGGAAAAGATGTTTATTTCAGCTCATAAATTGTCAATTACAAATTTATACGTATTAACTACGTAATATTTACGTCAAAATTTAATCAATTTGACAATTTTCACCCATATTATTAAATCATATTATAAATATAGCAAACATATTAAAAACATAAAATATTAAAATTTACAAAAATCATACGTCGCTTTTCCAGAGACATATAATATTATTCGTTCCGCTTGAAGCAATTATATTTTCTGTAGGATGAGATGCTACCGCCGATACTCGATCTGAAACGTACAAAAATTAATAAAAACAAATTGTTGCTATAATTAAAGAAGTATTACCGTTCTGGTCTAAAGTTTGTAAAATTTCTGCAGAATGAAAATCCCATATATAGACACACATTTGCATTGATCCTGACAGCACTAATTTTCGGTTTCCAGTATAACAAAAATTACCTATCACTGGATAGAACCTCGAATCATCATGACAATATTTGTTTACATACGTGCGATTAATCTCCCAAGATGTATGAGTTTGATTCAAATGGGACAACAGTACATATTTTTGACACGGAGACACTACAGCATAGGTTATTGGAGGATCATTGGGAGGTCTAGAAAAAGGTTCAGAGAACACGCCTGAAGCAGCATCCCATTTTAAACTAAAACATAGATTTTCAGTAATAAGTTCTTTTCTGAACTAAAATTTAACGTACCATGTAGCGTCATAGCTGCTTGTAATTATATTGGAGTAGTTCAAAAAATTAACAGAAGAAACCCAGGTGTTGTGCACATAAACTTGATTGTAAATTCCTTCCAAAAATAGGTTCTTAACATTAGACCATATGAAAATTTCCCCATCATTCGTTCCGGCAGCTATAGAATTTCCCAATAAATCAAAACATACGCTGTTAAACTGCTTTTCGTCATCTTGGTAGGTTTGCAAGCATTTCCCCGAAGGAAATCCTCTTAAGATTAAACATTGGTCGCTGCTTGCCGAAACTGGAATAATTTTGGATAAAATATTACTTTTGCCAATATTTTCAATTTATTTACCGAATAGGAAGCTGTTGGGTGACCAAGCTATATCATTAACAGTTTTCGTGTGTCCATGAAGTTTCTTTAGGAAAGCTCCATTATGGGCATCCCAAATGTTCACAAAATTTCCAGCTGCGATACACAATACGATCATATTATATCGAAAATATTAGAAAATATGTTACCTGCGGTTGATAACCATTTTCCGTTAGGACTGAATTTAATAGATTTTATTGGCTGATCATGACCATGAAGGATATATTTAATTTTATATTCAGGTTTCTGCAACAAAAGTTATGGAATCTCAGTCAGCTTATTGGATTTACTCACTGGAGCAGCGGACGACGTTTCAGCTTCTTCTCTGTCATACAAAATATGCATAATAAAATTTTTTAAATTAAAATCAACACAAAAATTAAAACAATTACAAACAAATTAAAATTATTTTACTGCATTACACAAATGCATCGTAAACCAATAAATCAGAATGGGAAATTTGGAAAAATGTGGTGGGCTGATAAAATTTTAATAAACATTAAGTCAATGTTGGTCTTTGAAATTCATTTTTAAATTAATTTTTCAATTTTAATTTATTTATAATACTAAACTTATGTTTTAGGAAGTATTTTTGGAAGAACGAGATATTGAAGAAATAGTGCTGGAGTGTGTAGATCTTATTAAACTGAAGGTAGGATTTGGTGGGCCCTGTCAACCAAGAGTGCTAATTTTGGGGCCTCGTGGATGTGGACGTAAAACTCAAGCAAAACTCTTGGCAGAAAGTTTGAATCTAGTTCACAGTAATATTTCCATTTCATACCTACAATTTTTTTGAATGTATATAATTTAAGTTGATTTCGAATACCTGCTATGCCAAGCTTGGATATCGGAAAGTAAATTAGGCAAAAAATTGCGTGCATGCCGTGATGAGGTTTGTTTTCAATCTGATTTATTGTCTCAAATTGTGTCTAAAAAAGTATTGGAAAAAGAATGTTTAGAGAAGGGATGGATCTTAACTGGATTCCCTTACACTGCGAACGATTTTAAATATTTGGATTGCTTAGATACTCCACCGAATAGGTTGAACATTTTTTAAAATTATTTTGTTAATATTTGTAAATCACATTTTAAAACGTAATAAATATTTGGGAATGTAGGTAGATTATGACATGTATTTATCAAACCATTACGCATTTATATATCATTTATTGCTCGGAGTTGATGATCTTGATAATTATGTTATATCACGAAAGATTAAAAAATCAAATTTTTTGTATAAATGCGGTTCGCTGTTTGTATGCTTCTATTTCGTATATAAATGAAATCAATCATGTTAAAAAAATTGAGTTCATTTACACGATAAAGCCTAGGAAGATTGATTACATGCATAAAATTTATAAACTATTTTACATTGAGTTAATTGAGCAGAGTTAAACGAAAATCGATGTTGTTAATTTAGGCATTTTGTAGTAATTGTGTGAAAATCCCAATTATCTATTAATTTATATATTTATAAAGATAATAGTATAATAATTATATTGTGTAAACAATAATATAATTAATATATAAAAAGATAAGGATTAGAAGATTTTTGCAAATATTAGGTAATTAACATTTTACAAAATTAAAATATTACATTTTTTAAGGGTTATATTTCTTGACTGCCATTTGAAAGTATGCAGAGAGAGACTTATCAATCGAAGAATGAACGTCTACACAGGATCTGTAACAAACGTAACAGAGAGCACCACCTTATTGGACAAAGTGCTGGGAACTCATCCAAAGGATCAGGGAGATATTATAGATGCAGAGGTAAAATATTAACAACTTTTATTTTGTTTCATAATAAATTACTACTACTGAAAAAAGTAATCTAATGATTATAAAATTAGAGAAAATAAAAATAAGATCTTTAAGGCGTCCTATTCACGACCCAATCTGGTCAGGCGTTCTTTATCAGATCAGATGGCAAGTTATATAGAAAAAATATGTTTAATTTTTTTACATCAGATTCAAAACGGAATAAGGGCATATTTGTCAAGAAATGTCCCAAAAATCACTAAATCTTAAATTGACTGCTTCTTGTACATCTTAAGTAGATAAAATTCTATATAAGAGTATAAAAAAAATTATTCTTCTAGTTTATCTAGTTTTCGAGATATAGGCCTTCCAAGTACTACCCCGATTTATATAGCTTCTTGCTCAGAAGCCCTGTTCATCTGACGCAAAAACTGTAAATTCTATAACCCCCCCCCTATAATTCAGGGGTAAATTCTATAATCCAGGTAAACTAGAACAATAATTTTTTTATAGTTTTTATACTACAAGTTACCTTGGCTTTCTATAAAATGTGGAACCTGGCCCTGATGGATGTAATACTAGCTCGTACTGTTGCGGTATCGAGAGTCGCAGATCGTTCCTGTAAGTAAACATACTCTCTCGAGCAATAAAACCACTTTAGATTTTTCAATTTATATAATTTGGTAGAAAAGATTATGCGAATACAAATACTCGTAAGGTATATCTATGTGGAATTTTTAATAATGTTATAATACAAAATTTTGATATATAACAGAATAATAAGAATAAGATAGTTTAAAATACATTTGAAAAATTTTTACTACTAACATTTAATGTTGATATGAATTTATGAAACCATTAAATCGGGTTTTAAAAATGCAGGTTGAATTTATTATATTCTCATATTCAATTTGATTGAAAATGATCGGGGGATTACCCATTGGTAAATGCCAAAAATACACAACCTTCCATAATTTTATAACATTTCTTTAAAACATCAAAAAATCCATTGATTTAGTATATAGTGTAAAATGAAAACTAATATTTGGGAGGAGAAAAACATAGTTTTCATTTTATGCAATATTCAAAGGAGTGTACATTCATTTATTTCTCTACGTTTTTAAACATGGGTGTTGGAAGATTCTGGAATACTGGCAAAGACTCTTAGGAAAACTAAAATTTTATACATCCACTTGATTTCAGACAAAAAGGAAAATTAAAAGAAAATGCTTTTACATTTGCATTGTAAAAACTAATTACGTAGCAGTAAATAGTAATCGTTAATACGTGCCCTCTTTATTTACTTATATTTTCATCTCTTCCAATTAACGCTTAAATCCTTTGTTTCAAAAACTCGATTGTTTCTGAGTTGTTGACATTTTATATTAATGAAATTTATTTGCAGAAGTAAAAGAAATATAGACGTGATTCTTTCCATTATGTTTCGGCAGATGGAACGTAAAATTACAATTGCAATATGCATTTTTAATACTTACTCGTTTTTAGTAATTTCATAAAAAAGTAGATCGTTTCACGGTGATAAGTGCCGAGTATAATGGCTGACTAACAAAAAAACTGATTAAAAAAGAAAACCGTTTATTCTAAGAGTTTCCTATTAGCTTCCAATGGGAAACGATTTTATTAGCTTCTATTAGCTGACAGCTATTGAATTTGAAAGTGTTTTGATAACTCTCGTGCAATTGTCTTTTCCATATTTGGGACACCTCATCCATCGCACCGGTCCACTTCATGCATTCTACAACAAAAAATAAATATTACGTAATCACAGAGACCGATGGAATGGTACAAATTTATAAAACGTATTTTCAAGTCGTTGATATTAATTTTCTTACCACTTCAGATTGCTCTGGATCTAAATCTCCAATATTCAGTGGGAAACAGTTGAGCTTAATCAATAAATATCTTGTGGTCATTAATTTCAATTTTTTGTTCACCAATCAGTCAGGCCGCCTGACTTACCAATTAGTATTGTAGTTTTTTGTTGCAGTTTGTATGAATTTAACGAGAGTCTGGTAACGATAGTGTCTCTTTGGTAAAAAAGATTGGTAAATTATAAAAATACTAGAAATCCGTTTAATTTGATTGAAATGGCTAACAATAATGTTGAGATTTAACAATTGGTTTTTAATTGTTTAGTTGAACTACTATTGTGAACATTACGGAAGTTTACGGAGTTATTGTGGAGAAACAGCGAGCATTGTAAATGGAGACCAAAACGAGAGGTGGGTTTGCGAATGCATATCTGCCATTATTGTCAGACCTGCCGTAGCGGCTGTTCCTAGAAATCCATGCGAAAATGAACACGAAGAGAAAAACCTTTGTCCAGATTCGAATACAAACAGCACAGTCTTTTCTCCAGTGATTACCAGCTATATTAATCAGATTTAAAAAAATATTTTTTATATTTCTTTTTTTTACACTTTATAAAAATAGCAATTAAAAATTAGTCTTGCATTGGTATTATCTGATGTTCGAACCCAAGAAGTTTCCATTATTATTTCATCCAGAGATTCGTTGCTCACTTCACTGCGTAGGCTGCCACACGCTGATGAATAACAAAATAAAACTAATTTCAAAATAACTTTTTGTTTATTTATATTTAATTGTTCTACAAAATCATATTATTACGAACTTAATTTAAAAGAGACAATTTATTCTGTCAACATCTATTTTTTACATCATAAACAATAAATATTTAAGTTCTTACAAAATTTCTTAATAAAACTAAATACTAATTTGTATACATAATTTCAAGCCCATAGAAAAGTTACATCGCAAAAAATTTGGAGTCAAATATTTTAAGCGAGCGAATCAATAAAGTTAATTTATTTTCACAAAAGCAATTTTCATTTATTTAGACACAGGTCAATAAAACCAAATATTCAAATATTTAGAAAGAGGATAATTTGAAACAAAATTGAAAAAATTGTGATTATTTTTTATTATTTTATAGCTGGAGAAATATAAATAGAATAGTAAATTAATTATTCAACCATAATTTTCTATTCACATAAGTGGATCGATGATAATCGGAACTGTCTAATTAACCTATATAAATAATACTCCACCGTGCACATATCTTTTTTCAGATAATTTGTAAATTGATATTGCGAACAACACATACGAAAATTTTATTTTGGATTAATTTTCGGAAAACTAAAAGTTAACATATTGACTCGCTCCGCACAATAAAATGAATAAACATTCTAGACTTATACTTTTTATATCTCTGTCCATAAAGGCATATACTATTAAATTTTTTCTAACTTTGTAAGACAAAATTTTCAATTTTATATTCGTTTATTTTTGGCTTATTTAATGCTAATAAATATTTTGTTCCCACGATGTACATAATTATAAGCTCTTGGGCAGCAAAAAGTTTCATGGTATCATAAATTTGAACTTTATTTCTTGAAAATTACTTAAAAAATTACTCGAAAAAGTTTCGAATATAATTTTGAAAATTGCGGTCTTGTAAATACTTTATATAAACATTCAATATTTTTCATTATATTTACACTCAACATTGACACATGAAATTTAATTTCTACACCTAATTTTTAAATCACGTCATTTCGTACTGTTTTCTATGTAAAGGACTCACGTCAGTTTGTGGAGAATGCATTACAATAGGAATATGAACACTATTTTGATAACTTCTAGCAGACTGGTATCCTTGCTGTTGGATCAGCATTTGTTCTTTGGTCTGTCTGTACTGTTGGTACTCCCTGGATTGTTGATATTGCAGCTGCTGATTGTACATTTGTTGTTGGACGAGAAATTCGCCGTTACTATACGTTACGTTATTTTTCAATACTGGTCCGTATACCTTATGACTAGGACTATAGGTAACTTGAGGTTGTTCATATGGAATGTGTTTCATAGAATTATTTTGATATACCATTTTAATTGGACTACCATGCTGATTATAACTAGGATAAAGTTTTGGAGGAGGTTGATAGGTGGACTGAGTAATGTACATGGGACTCAACGCCTGATACTGCATTGCCGACGAATAGGAAGCAGAATTGGGTTGTTCGTACACAGGATTGTAAGCTGCCGGTCGATACTGCGTTTGCGATATTCCATACGATTGATGTATACTATTTGATGCAATTTGCGAGTGAGTTCTCTCTAGTAATCTATTTGGGTCTATGGTTCGCGCTATACCGTCTCCGTTTCTCATACCATCACTCGAACGAGATTTATCGCAACTTTTTAATTTGCGATGATTAGGCGTTGATGGAAGCGATCGTGAACCAGCACTCGCAGTTTCCCAGTCTTTCATTAAAGAACGTATCCTTGCTTGCTCGGCAGCCCTTTCAGCTTCACTTGCTGAATCGTAATCAGGCCCCTAACGTAATAAATTTTTTTTTATACTAATATGAAGCAAAAATGCCTTTACTTACGCTTTCAATTTTTTCATCCAAAAGTTTGAAGAAGTTTTGTTGGCTTGTAGATATTTCTCTGAAAAAAAAATAATTACGTTAGAATTATTAGCTACATTAATTTGGAACTCGTTAAATTTACATATTATTTAAGCACTACATTTATTAATTAAACGCTCGCATGAACATGAGCAGGCAATTAAAATTATTTTCCATTAGTTTTTTTATTCAATTTATTTGGAAACTAAAATATAAAATAACAAATTCTCGATATAACATGCAGGATAGCTTTAAAAAGGGAATTTTGTTTAAAAAAAAGTTTATAAACAATCTAGGAGCGCAGACATTTTAAATAAGCAATTTGAAATAATTTCCGTTCATTGAAAAGTTAATTGTGATTGCCATTTTTTCTCGTAGCTAATATTTTGATATGAAAGTATAAAATTCCGTTCCGAAAGGAAATTTCGACAAACAGAAATTAAATTATATTAATAAAAAAACCTACATGAAATATGCTTTTTGTTGAGTATATAGGCGACAAAATTTAATTTGTTAAAAGCACAATTTGTAACATAGTAATTTATTACTGGGACTTGAAAATAAGCAATACTAATTTTATTAATGTAATTAAAAAGAACAGTTGAATTTATTGAAATCGTAGCCAACTTTGGAAAGCAAGCATTTTCAAAGGAGAAAGTAATTTAAAGTTTCCTTGCAGGATAATTGCAACGAAAATTCATTTATTACACACAGGGTGTAAGATTAACTTATCACTGCGATTTTCTCAAAAACCATATACACATAAAAGTATTGGAGATACCCAATAAATTATCCTGCATTTTAGTAAAATTAAGATTATTTGGGTTGCCTATATGGTACCCCAATTCAGGCTTCTTTTTACATGCAATGTAAAACAGAAAGGTATTTGCATCGCTTCTCATTCAAGTTGTGAAGCAAGTTTTATTTAAAATTTCTGTTATTTATCTAAACGAATAGAAACTATCTGTTTTATTGACTTCCACTCTTTATATTAACTATTCCGAATTTGTTCTTAGTTATTTTTTGATTTCCACAGTTATCTACCTTTGGATTTCCGTGATATTTAATCTCAAGTTTTAAATTAAAGAGCTTTAGGGAAGCTACAGAATTAAAAATAGTTTAAACTTTTAGTTACTGGATGGGAGGCTAAGTTTAAAATAAAAATAACAGGTGAAATTACTTACTAGAAAATAAAATATACTGGAATAAGTTGTAGCTATGTTTTGAATAGAATAAATAAAAACACACAGCAATTTTCTGAACAGATTCCTAAAGCAAACAGAAACTTAAAATGCAAATTAATATGGTAACTTTAAGTGGAAAAAGCATCTTTTATTTACTTAAAAAATAAGCAGTTAAAACAAAATATCCGTTCTTCCATTCCTGTTTCAACAATATTTTAGGTATCTAATCAATATTTCACATTAATTTTCAAGTTTTTCTTTCTAATTTTAGGAATTAGTACATCTTCATAAATTTTCAGCAAGCATAATATTATGCGTCAGTAAACAATGAACAGCTGCTGTTGGTAGACTAACCAATTTTGCAAAACATGGCGAATACGGTGAGATTATAGGAATTAGTCGATTGATTTCCAAGTTATAAAAGAAATTTATTGCGGTATATTTAGCTTGTTATAGAGAATATGATAGAAAGGAAACAGTGGGTGGGGGGTAACAATACGCCTTTCAGAAAAAAGTATCAGTTTCCTATTATTGTTAAAAATAAATTATTAATGTTGTGTTCGTACTTTTGTATAACTTTAGATATGGATTGAAAATAAGCTATTGTAGGAGCCAGTGCAATAAATTGCAATATTTTCGTAGTAGCTCGCGTTTGAGAATATCCTTAAACCCTAAAAGGATATAATTTTATATACCTTATAACAATTCGCATTGTTTCAAATATAGCAAAACAAGATAAGCTCATGGATAGACCTGAAAATATTGTTCTAACGTCAAAATTTGGAAACCAATATTTTTGGAGTATTTCACGATTTATGAAAATTCACTTAACAGCATTTGCAAGTTCGCTACTAAAAAACACACTGACGCTGTACTATCATTCTCAAGTTAATTTCACCGAAAGGCTTAACCGGTTCTGTTATCCTGTAATTTTTAATTGTAGCGGTTTAATCTTTGAGTTGTTTACTCGACAAATGCGATTTTTAAGGTAAAGTGAATATAATTTTTATTGCTTATATAACAAAATTTTAGTGGTCATCTTAAATAACAAAGTAAACAGTAAACTTTTTGTTATCTTTTAAAATTTTGTAGTCAAGATCTGCTAGTTTGTTTCATTTCTTGAGATTTAATAAAAGTTTTATTCGTCCATAACCAGATAATATTTTCTGCCTTCACTTTGATTATATCGAGTTTTGCATTTATGTGTTTTAACAAAATCAAAAGAAGTGAAAAAATGAAAATTTTTGAAAATAAAAAATAGTTTAGGTAACTTACACCTGGGCAAGTAGAGGACCTCCAAACGGCTTTACTTTTATGGTCTTACGTGGATCACCATCACCCAGTTTTTCATTTAATTCTGAATCGTTTTCCGCGTTGATTTCTTCCTCTTCGGTTGCAGATTTCTCAGCTGTCACTGAAAAAATAAAATTTCAAAATTAAAATTTTTGTATTCCAATTGATATTCAATTTTTCTTTAATTTGCTTATTAACAGATTCGATAACAATTAAGAGCACTGTTATCGTTAATCTCTTGTTAAGATAAAATCGCAAAGGCAAGTTACGCTTCAGGATATTTTTAAGTGTTAATTATATTTCGAAAGTGAAAAACGCTATTATTAACAGATTACGTGCTATAACTGTTTGGAAAATTACATTTCTATAATAAGCATATGTCAACTATGTCGCACTATTTTGGTAATAAAATTGTTTTTTGATAATGGTGATAAGCTATCATTAATATATTTAATTTATCCACCAAGAGCCGTTATTATTATGAAAAGCACATTAGAGTAAGCATTCGTTGACAATATGACAAAAGGTGCGTAGGTACTAGCTTATCTGGAATATTTAATTTTATTATTAATAATTATGTTATAGCTCGTTATGTGATCTATTTGCTATTGACAATATCCTGGAGCAAGGATTTAGACGAAGCACCCAAACAAAATGTAAGTTTAAATTCTTGTTTGTTTGTTATATATCTTTACAATGTATTGCAAAATCTAACACAAAAAACTTGTATTTCAGACAATTTTTGAGGATGCCAATCCACAAAAGGAAGATAACACCAATTTCAAAATTGAGCAAGAAATTGAATCTCAAGATAGTTCAGAAAGTGTACTTTTGAATAAAATAGAAAATTTTGAAATATCGAAATGCACTTACATAGAAAATTTCGAAAATGACTGCCCTCCGGGTTTAAAAACTCATAAAAACAAAGATGAAACTTTTTGCTACGAATTGAAACTTAACCAAACTTTTGAAAGATCTTGCACGTATCGACATTCGATACCGTACAACAAAATGCCTAAATATTTTCAAGACATATCGGACAATCATGATATTTGGATAAACATTTTTAGAAACGCAAGCAGCAGATACCCCAATTTTATATATCGGAAAAATGAAGACATCTACGGACAACCCTTACGTAGAATCGATATGAATGAAGGTGATCTCAACTCCAGTTGTATTGTGATAAGTAACAAAAAGTTAAAAAGAGTATCTTGTTCTGACCGTTTTGATACTTTATGCGTGTATTCATATAAAACATTGCAATCGAAAAAGTTAATTGGAAGATGCAATTCCTCCATTTATAATACAAACTGCATGGTTAGCGATTTTTATACAACCAAACCAAAGTGCTTTTGTAAAAAAATTAATGCAACCAAACCAAATAAAGATCAGTTTTGTTCCAAGTTAGCCGAACCAATTTATGTATACCAAAATCAATTTTTATACAACTTTTTATATCAAGACAAAAATATCTGTTGGATAGGAATGTATAAGAGTTCAAGTTTGCAAAGTTATTATTGGATGTCAACCAACCAAACCGTTAATTATACAGGCTGGGCTCAGTCGCATAATTATTGTAATGATTCCGAAGGAGCTTTCCTGTTTGATAATTATCCGGTTGGGGGGTGGATGTTACTTCAAGATGGAACTCTCAATTGCGCGCTCTGTGAAGTTGAATTGGATTTGATAAAACCATCTTTAACTTTAACTTTCAACAAATCGAGAAATCGCGTAGAACTGACAGTGGAAAATTTTGATTCAGTTAGCGGCATGGATTTGGAGGACATTTATTGCTTTTCTGATTCGAATGAAGATGAATTCACGCATCGTGTGCCTTACCAATCATTATCTACATATAATAACACAAGAAAAGTGTCTTTAATTGAAATTTCAAGAAGTCCTAGTCGCTATTGGTGCCATGCATTTGAATTTTCTTCGGATAATGTTATAGAAAGTAACATAATCGTAGCAACTCATAACTCACAACGCTACAATAAAGAATTTGTCATAATAGCGAAATCTGATGTTTTGGAATATTTAGATCCCTTCGTACGAAAACGACATATTGCAATTTGTCAATACATTAAAATATTTATAGTTGAATTTCTGGAAAATTGTACAAATATTGTGTCGTTACGACCCGTAAGTGGCAGATATGGAGATAATTACACACATATTTATGTAAATTGTCACTTAACAACATATTGTCCTTGGATAACTCTGCAAGAACAATACGATGAAATTAATGAAAAATTACTTATGTTAGAAGAAAATGTTTTAGATTTTTCAATCGAAAGCTTTAGAAGTTACGACATGTGTATGAAAAACACTACTTTATCGCCGGATAACCAAACATTAATATGGCCTTCCACTGTCGTAGGAGCCTCTGCAACGCCTACAAACGTGCTTTGTTTGGATAAAAGCCGTGGTATGTTGCCGGTAACTCGAAAATGCCTAGGAACCTCTTCAGATGGTGCCGAATGGGGCGAACCTGTGGGAAAATGCTATAACGACACAGAGTATTCCGAAACCACCCACGAATTATTTAACTTGGTGCACGGGAACGCTTCCACGCAAGAGATCACCCAAAGTTTATTGAAGTTAACAGAAGACAGCATTAGTGACGAACCCATAGATGTTCATTTGGCAACATCAGCTTTAGAGCGGATCAGCGTAACAGAAGACGAAAAAATAAATGAGAATAATTTTTCCGCCATTATCAATAATATGATGAATTATGATAACGAAACTTTGAAAGTTGCCCAATCGTTTTTAAATTCCACAGATCGACTACTTTATCTGCTAGATAACTTTATTGTTAATCACGTAGACCGACCGTGGATTAAAATTTTACCCCGTTTAGTTATTCAAATAAGCGATCTGAGAAACAGCGACGTACGAGGTTTGGCAATGTATAATACTTTGAAAAAACAAAGTTTCGAAACTTACAAAATTGTCCAGTTATACCAGAACACTTCGTTCGAAAACATAATAAACGACAAGCAATTAGATACCTCCGTTTTATTTCCTTCGGAAGAAGTAAATAAAATAAAAGAAAAATTTGCCAACGATACGACGCCCATTATGTTGGTAATTGTAGTTTTCTACGACGATATTTTATTTCAAGAAACAAATAATAAATTACTTCAACAAAGCCAATCTAAAATCGTCGGCGTTATCGTTCCCGGTTATAAAACTTTAAAAAGTCCTATCAAAATTGCACTTCGAACCCGTGAAAAATACGAAAATGAAAAAGATTGTTCCTTCTGGAATTACGGATTGAACGACGAGATGGTTAGTACTCACGGACAATGGGAAACAAGTGCGAAAAGTAAAACGGAGTTGTTGGAAATATGTGAATTTTATCATATGACCCACTTTGGTTTATTAATTAAAGGCGATTTGGTACGAACGCCCCACGACTTAGCTTTAAACATTATAACTGCATTGGGATCAGCTTTATCGCTAATTGGGATTATTCCTATATTTCTGACTGCGATTATGTTCAAATCTTGGAGAAACAAAGCGGGAAATGTCATACTGATTAACTTCTGTATAGCAATTACAATACAAATTGCTTTAATGTTTTCATTGTATGCTATCACGGGAGACGGAATAGCTTGCAAAGCAATTGCAGCTTGTCTTCATTATATAGTCGTGTCGGAATTTTGCTGGATGTTTGTCGTGGCAATGTTACAATATAGAAGATTTGTTATGGTATTTACACCCCAAGAGAGTAACGTTGTTCTAAAATGTATTATTGCAGGATGGCTCGTTCCGTTACTTCCAGTTGTTGTAACTCTTTCTGCGTCAATGCAAAGCTACAGCCTTAACGCTCATAACTTTTGCTATATCTCCGGAAATTATTTGATCTATGCTTACATATGCCCAATACTCTTCATATTAGTTTGCAATGCAGTTATTTTCATTATGATTATTTATAGTGTATCGCGTCAAACGGCAGCATGCGTTCAGAAACATCGCAGTTATAAATTACAAATATTGTTAGCTTTATTTTTGTTCTTTGTTCTCGGAATGACTTGGCTGTTTGGATTTCTCGGCGCTTTGACCAATACAGTCTGGCTAACTTACATTTTTTGCATTACAGCAACCTTAAGAGGTATTGTTCTTTTTTTGTTTTTCATTGCTGGTAACGAAGAAACTTCACTGATGTGGAAAAAGAAAATAACGTATCAAGTAGATAGCAATACCAGAAAATCGAGTAAACCAACTACTAGCGACACCATTCTGTCCACCGATTAACTAAAATTGGTTAACGATAATTAATTGTGTTTATAATCTTCACTGTTGTAATAATTAGAAATACTTATAATCAAGTGCAAACCAAAATTGTTAGAGTAAATCATAGCAATATACAGTAAACTCTCGATATAGAAGAACGCACGGGAATGTAAACATTACACTGTTTCGCGGTTTTCTTCTATTTCGAGAGGTAACAGATATGCCTGCAAATAAGCAGCCGCACTGATATATAATTAAATGCAAGAATATTATTGTGCAACTTGCAGATTCGGCGTCGACTGAAATATAAACACCTAGATTGTAAAAGATACGTTGTTTATATAATAAGTCTGGAGCGATACATTTCTACATGCTACAATAACGGTGGTCACGTGGTACGGATGCTACTGTTTCGAGTAACACTGTTTCGAGAGTTTACTGTATTAAGGTTAGGTTACTGTTAGGATTCAACTACTCCATATACAAATAAATACAATTTTATGGCATTGGCAAGTTGTTTTTTTTAAATATTGGGTATCGATTGATACCGATAACCTTTTACCTGTTTAATTGACTCATAACATTTTAATAAATAAAGTATATACCTACTATCGGGCTGTCAATATTACTATCCATCAAATTTAAATCAACTGGTACAATCAAGACCATTTATTAACGTCAATATTTATGATAATCTATTTTTAACTAATTGGATGTAAAACATTACTTTGTGTGGAAAAGCAAAATTTATAAGTTTATGCTAATGTGTTCAATCGTTTAATATGATTTTTCATATTCAATCATTCAATCATTTCAAATTACCATAATATTGAATCATCAATTCAACCTTCAATCAATCAAATGTATTCGTTCTTATTAATTAGATAGTACTGATTTTCTCAAAAAAATCTTAAAACAAAGTTATAAAATCTACTAGAAGATTTCTTTGTCAATCATACTCTAGCTTGATAACAGTGCAAAAGTTGAATTACTAGGTGAATAAATTTCAAATGTTACGAGAAGTATTTTCAGGTAATTTATTGAAATGTTGGAATAACAATATCAAATAAAATCTAAAAATAATTAATTTATTCAGCCATGCAAATTTAAAAAAATCACGTACGATATTCTATGCAAGAAAAAAAATCAATCCAAAATTGAATTAATCAGCTCAAAGCTAAACTCAATAAATTATTTCATCGTACAATTATTGTATTTTATCCAGTTTTTCAGTTGAATTTGTTTTTTCTAATTTTTTGTCACTTGAAACTTTATTTCCTTTTTATAATATTTATGAGAATGTAAAAAACTCCACGAGTAGGAGAATAAAAAGTTAGTGGTACACCCTGGTCGCTGTTCTCTTCGGTTGTATTTAGATATAAATATTTATAACCATCACAAAAGTAAACTATTTAATTTTATGACTTTTTATTAGATTTTTGTAGATGTTCTTGGTTTGTTGTTTGTAAATATTTAAATGAAAGCGTTTAATACCACCTGTTGGTGGAACCAATAATTTAGTGAATGTAAGTAAAATAATGTTTTGTGTATCTGTAAATGTAAACAACATATAAATTAAAAGTTGTGAGATTTATGGACTGCGTCGACGTTTTCGAAGCGCAAATTTAATATTAGATTTGTATTTAATTTTGTTAGAGATGTTTTTCTCTTAGGATTGATACATAAAGCCACATATCATATTATAGTAAAAGTAATGAGCTAAAAATACAATTTGCAGTAAAACGAATCCCATTTGATCATCTGTGTTCAATAAATCACAAAATTTTCTCCGATTCAATGCGTACTAGAAACATGGTATTTCTATTGAAAAAAGTTAAAAATTTGTTTTAATTAAAATCTTAAAATTAAATTAAATTTTTCGAATTTTTGGTGGTCAATACCCACTGATTTTTCAGACCGCACATTCCAAATAAAAAATAAAAAGGATAAATTAATTTTTTAATTATTTTTTTTTTTAATCTTAAATATTCAAACTACTACAAACAAACTAAAATTGTTGAAATATTTTTTTCTGTGAAGGTGTGAAAGGTCGTAGCATATTTATTTTACAGTATTTAAAAATAAATTAATTGATCAAAATACAGCAATAGATTAAATTAAATAAAGCTATATTTGATAAAGTATATAGAATGAACCAAAACTCTAATACACAATTAAAAATAACAATCTGAAAAAAATTAATATTGGCGAAGTAAATATAAACATCAATTTTACAAGATATCTAATATTTTTTGTAAATACATTGATTTTTTCAAATCGTAAATTCTAAATAATTGGACTATAAAATAAAGAGATTCTGCTTCCTAATTATTTTTTATTCAATTATTTAAGAAATAAAACAGTTTTGCTTATATTATTTACAACCGGTTTCGCTAATGCTGCAGCAGCATCATCAGGGTAATAAAATTAAAATTCATAAATGTTATATTTTTATTAATTTAGCTAGTAAAAATTTTATTTTTTTAAATTTATATACCTACCTAGATAATAATAGTACACACCCTTCTCCGTATGTGATAAGGAAAATGTAACGTTCACAACTTAAAATATGGCAGTACTATATTATTTAAAATTTGCCTAATTCCATACAATTTATGCGAACAAATCAAGATAATTTTGCACATAAGGGTAAAACCATCATTGGTTGTAATGTCTATCTGTCTATTGACTTTTAAATTTACTGCAATAAATTTTTAAAATCTGTTATATGTCCACCGTGGAATAAAAACGTGTTGTTTGTTTCTTTAAGGGGGAAAACCACTATAAAAAATAATACTTTTTATTTAATAATATTTCCATTGGAGGAAATTATTCTTGACATTTATGAATTCTGCTGGTAGAAGCTGTATAGTCAATCGCAAACCAATGCAATGTCCAAAATCGCAACATCACCGAACATTTTCGCTTTTTAATTTACATTTTTAACTGTAACCTGTTGGATGCCATGCTAAATTTATTCATTGCCCAATAAATTTTGTTGATTCCTCCTATATCTCCAGCAGTGAACGCAGATTTTCTAAATTAAAGTTGATAAAATTGTATATAATGTTCGTCCTACCATTAGGTCAATCACATTTGAAGGGTTATCAATTATATTTGCAATTTCACATTCGTCCAATTTTTAGAAATTGTGCGATTCATTTTTTAAATTATCTTCATCAGATTGAATTGTTTCATAATTTACCCATCTCCATGGACTTTATGCAAATAAATATTTTAATTCCACTCAAAAATTAAAAATGGCATATCTAGTTAAACAGTGAAAATCAACCCTGAAGCGGCTCCAACTCGAAAATTACGGATCTAGAAAGACGTCGACTTTTGTTTGTAAGTTAAATTCGGTTATTGATGACCAAACTCCTTTTATAAATAAATTTTTGTTATGTTGTTAGTATTCATATGGCTGAAAAGCAACTGAAACCTGCTCCGTCCAGTAAACATGCTGCTGCACCTATTTGCGTCGAGCGCACGTACCGGCAACAGAATGGGCAAATCACCGACTTCAATGTGAAAAACTTCAAAATTGATTATTTTCTGGTCTTCGTTAAAGTTGATATTTGAAGTTATTTCAAATTAAGTTTATTATTTAAAATGTTTTTAAAGATTTTCACGACTCTATAACAAATTCGAACGATTATAAAACCCAAAACAATATCATTTAAAATTTACGCTATTGGAATTTAAACATAGGTTTTATAAAATGGAATTCTATAATGTAAACTACGAACAACTAATTAGAATATTAGAAAGCAAAGACATCGATAAGTGCTACATCCAGTTCATACAAAATTTGTACAGACATCAAAGAGAAGCTGCAGCCAGATCGAAGGTGAACCCGAGGGAAAACCTACAAAAAAAGTAAGAAATAAAATGTATGATATTACTCAATTTATTCTCTGTAAAATTTGTAATGAGGCATTGCCAGACCAATCTGGTCCTGACATAAAAATTAATATCAGTGATCGACACCATTCGGTAAAATAAATTCCAACAAAAAATTATATGCGGAGGAAAACTGTGTTGCTTATGTAAATTATGAGAAAACAACATTAGATGTCACAAAGCAACTATGACTGCCGAGTAATTAATACAGGAGCAATTTGTTAGTTCTAGATTCCAATTAATAAACGAAGATGAGAAGTTGTAGCGAAAAAGAGAAAAATTATTGTTATGGTTTTGTTTTGTTCCTGTTTAATTTGGAATAAAATACAAATAAACAGTACACGTACAAAAAATACATATAAATTAAAATTCAAACTATGATTAAAATTAATACAATTAAAGGAATTTTGCAGCAAAAAGACTTTATTTCTAGACAGAACAACTATTTGTGTTAAATTTTAGGAATAATTTAGATTTCTTTGTTATAAATATATAAATCTACGGATAAAAACCCCTGGAGGATTAAACATACATTTTAGGAATACTAATTTCGTCTGACAGGAGGTACATAATATAGGATCAATTCCGTATACTCATAATATCATGAATTAATAAAAATTTAAAAATAGAACCCTGGCTGAATATTTTACAACTAAAAAAGCTTTAATTACTGTTATACCTCAAATGATAAATAAGCTTATTTAATTACTAGATATTCCTTGTCGGTGAAAGTATAAATTGATAAAATTTATTAACGATTTTCGATGCAACAGTTTGCATGTTTAGATAAAATGGATTTAATTTATTGCAATTATCTCACTTATCTCGCGAGCGAAAAATTTTGCATTAATAAATTTTAATTATTGATAAGATTAATAAAATGAATCATACAACCATTTTACAATTTAATTAATTTGAAGTCAGAATTACACGTTAAACTTTAATTTCACTCTAATAGGAATATAATGTATGAACAGATATTTCACCAAGATAATAATCCGAACCATCCTGCGATGCATGTTAAGGACGCAAGAGCTCAAACGACAAATTAAAAGTCAAGAAAAAACAACGAGCGTTGAACAAAACTAGAGAAGAAATAATTCAAAATAATTTAAGCGCAGAGCGGATGATATTTTCATTTATTTAAGAGAAAGAACTGGTAAGCAATCTTTTATTATTTCAGGCAGAGAAAGTCTTTCTTAATTTGGAAACAAACAAAAACAGGAATTAATATTCAGTTTCGCAAAAAAAACAAAATTAATCATCCGTTTAAAAGGAATATGATTTAGCTGGAGAGGACTTTTCTGGCACAGCCAAATTCATACAATTTATTATTACAAAATTACCGAACTTTTTTAAAAATCGCTGTAAAATTGAAAATCAGCACATAAAATGTATAAAATCCTGACGTTAAAGTTCTTTTTACTTTTATTATCGGAAAATAGTGCTGGAACGAATGAAAATCGAAAATGACAAAAATGATCCCTTCCAATCTAGGATAATGAGGCAAAATGAAATTCTAATTTGAAAAACCAGTTTGCTAATTGGACTCATCCGCTATCCAGCCTATCAAACTACGAATGCAAAGAAGTATCCTTGCACTAAACTGAAAGCATATTGTTGTATTTTAATGGTTTTTCATCAAAATAAATTGCAAGTTAATTATCGTAATTTAAAATAACTCTACGTTTTATATTTACTTAGCTAATTAACATTTATGTCAACTGCTATTAATAGACAAGTTGAAATTGAGTTAAATATATTTTTTGCAATCCAATTAAGATAGGTAAAAATAAAAATATTTTCATGCAAAATAATTCCTTACTATTTTGTTTAGTGATATACAGAGTGTTGATGTTCATTGGGTCAGGAAAAAAAATTTCCTGAAGTCCACGATTCAAAACCAAAATTTTCGCTATGTAACTCAACCAGTGACCACTTCAATCTACTGTGATTGGGATTTTCAATTGCCTTATTAACCAGATTATTTATTTATTCAAACAATTCTATGGTTCTGCAGTATATCTGCGTCGAGAATTACTTTATTTGAAAATTTTAACATATGGAATTCTCTCTCATTAGAAATTTTAATGACAAAGCTCTTTTGCTGCGAAGTTCATAATATGTAGGATTAATAGGAATTCAAACTGGGTTAGCTTTCATTAACTAGGACGGGGTTAACGCTTTTATTCGCATTTTGTCGTTTCAAACGAGAATTATTACAAAATGAATTACTTCACTAGTAAAATTATGCACATATCCCAGCCTAATTGAGGATTTAAAACCAATTAATGATATCCTGCTTTAGGTATATTATATCCTTGCCAAAACAAAGCATAATCTCAAAATCGACAGGTTTTGGCTTTTTTATTGACCATCATCAGGACTCAGCTATATACAACAATAGAAATAATAAAATAAATGTTTTAGTTTTTTTCAATTAAGTTTACTCAAACAAATTTGGTACTAACATTCAACCTGGTTCGTGATTGGTTAATTTTCTGAAAGGCAGGACAACCTTACGATAATCATATCCCAGCATAATAATTTGTGAAATTGACAGCTTGAAATAATTTATTGATAATAATACTTAGTTGTTAGTTCTATAACAAGATTATTAAATTTAGTTTATTAATATCGTTTTATTGCTATTGGTTTTAGTTCGCGTTCGCCTATGTAAATTTGTTTTTTAGCGATGGTGGCGGCACATTATCAAGTAAACTTAACTGAAAGAGACTAAAACTAGCAATTTCTCATTCCATTAATTTAATCTTTGTAATTAATTAAACCTTAATCGCTTATCTATTATTTCACCATGGGAAATATAGAAAATCCAAAAGCCTCAATCATTTTAAAAGCAATTAAAGGAAGTTTTGGTGTTTGCAATCGATAACATTTGGCTCAAATGAACAACCTGATTTATATGATAGTGACGGCTGTAATTTAGTAAGTTAATTGAGTCAAACCTCGGATAGCATTATAAATCTTATTAAGGCTATTTATTTCAAGTGTATCATGGGTAATAAGTTCTAATTACGATCGACTTAAATTTAACTTTTAGTGTTGAAGCAGGAATTGATAATGCTATATTTTATATCCGGCCCTTTTATATTAATGCACAATAGATATCTACATTAACTGAAAATTGCTGAAGCTGAAGTATTCCTAAATGAAATGCGCACGATAACAATAATTGGAGATAGTTATCAAGGAACAGTCAACCTATCCAATTATTTCCAATTATTGTTTAATACAACTTCCTTCCCAAAAATTAGTAGAACTTTCGAATGGCAAAAGCTTGTACCAACTATCTACTGATTATTTCGCAGATATTTTCAATTATAGACACATTTATCGACTTCATACATTTTTTAAAAGGTATAATAAAATAATATGTTGTTGAAATGTTTTATGGATCTTTTCGTGACTTATATTATGAGCGTTTTCGGTATACTTTGGTATAACATATTATATTACTGAGGGTATTAACCTATAGTACTGTAGTTTAGTGCCCTATCACTTCCGGTTAAGCGGAAGTGACATTGGAGAAGATAAAATTGTAGTTGCTTTTGCCATTACAAATGTTCGATTTTTTGCAAACCCAATCAAAATAGTTGTATTTGAATTTTCTATAAAGTTACCTTATAATATGAGTGCTGAAAAAACAAAAAAAAATTAAAAATCCAAAATTGGATGTCTGATAGTTCAACAGAATATTTTTATTTAATTAATTTAATTAAATTTGAACTGTTAGCCCCTAAAAAAAATTATTGAAATATTTGAAAAATTCACAAATTTCATGAAAAGATCTTGCTTAAATTATATAAATTACTATCCCAAGTTCTCCTCTAATATTAAATTATAATTTTGAAAATTCTACAAGTTAGTATTAATGTCCAAATTAGAAGCATCACTGTATGCTATTTAAAGTTTATTTCTAGCTGTTAGAATTTTATTTCCATCATTATATTATTTTTACCATTATTATTTATTTTTTCGCTAATTCATTTTTTCTTGTATTTATTTAATTTCTCTCTTTTATTTTAGATGGCAGTTAATACATATAAGTATAGAACTTTAACGATTGATTTTTATTATATTTTTATGGGATCTTTTATGCAGCTCAAATTATTTCTTTTATTGCTTTAGGAACAACTACCAAGATAAGGCAGCTACCTTCGAGAGTCATGGTTCAGAATTTTTATTGTAGTTGAAAAAATTCAAAAATGGAAAAACGCAAAGTTTTCAGTAACCTAATATTTCTATAAATTCCCACAAGAATGTAATAAAAGTAACATTAATCAACGAACGAGCCAATTGCCATATACCATCAAATTAATAACCATAGTTAATCGTTTCAGTATTTTGTGATGGATGTCGATGTATGTATGCTATTATGTTATTCATTAATTATCTTGTGCGGCTATTTAATTCTGTTAAGTTTTAATTATGAATGCGGTCATGAACTGCATGTTGTAAAATCGCCACCGATTTAAGCAGCTTAAGCTTACTTTACACGGTTAACAAATGTGGGTTTTCCTACTGTTTCAGCATTTTACTACACCAACAAAAGGGGAATTACTTAAGCTCATAAATAAATTTAAATATAACATAAAAATTGGATCATCTTCGAAAATATGATGATTATTTTTAGGATAACTGTCGATATATTTTTATTTCATTTTGTTGTAATAGAATAACTAAATTTTATGAACGTGGATAATAAGAAGGTTATATAAATGTGGTGTAAAACAACATACTTTAAAATATTGTGTTATTGGTATACGAGAAAATATCCAATAGTATAGCTTATGGTATTGATTAAATTTCAAGATAAGTGACGTTTCCTGATAGTATAAATAGCGACATTTTTCGTATTGATCTGCTGTTACTTTTAATTTTTCGTTGTGTGAATGAATTAAAATTAGCATAAACTCAAGAATAAAAAAAAATATAGTAGGTATACATAATGCTTTATCAGGGGAAAAATGTTTTTCCCCGAAAATTTGTTAAATCCTGTAGGATTTAGACGTAAACATAAAATATAATTAGTTAAGGTCAGTATTACGCAATATATTAATTAACAATGGGTTATTTACATTTAACGTAAGCTACCTAAACGTGTCGACAAAATATTATACGCACATATAATTTTAAATACAATTATTATGTGTGTTCACATGATATTTATTTCACTTCATTGTTTTACGAAACCAACTGCCAGTTTTACTTGCTAAGGCAGAGACAAAGAAATGAAACTTTAACCTTATTTATTGAATGATATAATTCCTAACTTTTGTTGATGTTTGAAGAAAAACATTTTTTTGTTTTGAACTTCTGACTTTAGTAATAATGCATACCCTATATTTTATCTGAAATTTGATTTTCATCTTGGAACGTCACTATAGTTTATTATTTTAAATAAAATATTTCTCAGTTCTTAAATTTCGAGTAAACTTTCGAAATTAACAAGAGCAAACCAAAATTATTAAATTATTAAATATCAGAAATCTGCGTGCGGCATTTGAAATTTCTGCTCAAAGTGCGCTAGGAAAATATGAAAAATTACCCAGAATACACCACGTCCTATTGGTCTGATGCAACAGTCAGAGTAGATTTTCAGAGCGGTTAAGGTTATAACTAGTGGGATATTTAAGGTTGTTTCATATCCCGCCCCCTGTGAAGTGAATTTCTATTTAACGAAACAAAACACAAAACATCCATACACATTATCTGTTTTAAACTGGGGGGTTTGGGTATGGAATCCTTTCCAGTGATTATGTTTAGAAGAAAAACTTTGTTGTTAAAACAACTTTGTTTTAATACGGTTTTTAGTTGATAAATAAAGTGATTAATTGTCAAATTACGAAAAACTTGTCAAAACTCGTATAATTCATTTTTCTAACTTATGAAACAAATTTTCTAAAATATTCCATCTTGATAAAAACGTATTCAAGGGAATATGCTCAAGTTAAACGTACTGCCAAAGCTATGCCAAAGTGAGGATCAAGTTAAAACAATTATGGTATCGAAATGAAAATGCAATCCTTCCAAGTGAGGGCAAAGACCGAACAAAACCGGTTATCAGTTTCCACGTAACATTGAAAAGTTAAATAAACTTGAATATCAATTTTTTGAATTTCAATTAGTTATATCAAAAATATTATGGATCCAATCAATATTATTATTAGGTATTTAAATGACATCACAAAATAAGTTATTGATTTTTTATGATATAAAGTCCCAGTTTTCAATATCCTGTAATCTCGAACCGAAGATTTACTTCCACAGATACAATTTTTTCATCAAATAAACCTACAGTTTTAAAGTTTGAATTATAGGAAATTTTAAAATTGGACCTAAACGATCGGTTCGCCATGAACTCAAAACCTTTGCCTAATTATAGCTGTTAATATCTTTGTAATGAAATATTGATAGTATCAACATTATTGCGTGTAAATTATCTTATATCAACAAATTATAGATTTGGTTTTGAAATTCAATTTCATGAAATATTAAAAATAAACCTAATTAATTAAAAACTTCATTAAAACGATAGCATTCCATCAGTATTCAGAACTTCTTTACCCTACATCGAACCCAAGCTTGTCCTTAATAAGATTTCTATATTTAGATAAAGTAATCACATTTACGGTGTAAGGAAGCAATATTATAACAAAAAAATTAAAATTACGATATAATTTTAAGTTTGGCGGTGATTGCAGAAGCCAAGGAAAACCATAATAATAATTTATTATTACAGAGCTATTAGAAAAACCAATAAACTGTCAAACTCCCATTCCAGATTTTTTTAAATGTAATTTACTTGAAATAGAAAATTACAAGGGTTTTCACCCTCGGAAAAACCACTCGGATCATCGATTGAAGCGGCCAAATAATGAACAAGCGAATTAATTGGTAGAAAAGTTGAGATTCTAAACATATTTGGTTTAGGGAAAAAATTCAAAACTATTTTGAATAATGGTAAATTTTCAAAGTGATGACAAAATATTAAAAATATAAACTGGAGGAGTTACGCACGCTGCTCGAGTCTGTCATGTATCTGTCGTTATTTAACATAACTTAAGTGCTTTCAAAACTATTATAAACGTTGTTAAAAATAAACTGTTCGAATACTTTCAAATTTCGATGTTGATCTTGTGAAAATATTCGATAATCCTTTTTGATACTTTAATATGTGGGTTATTCGCACAAGATATTTCGATAAATAGAACTTCTCAAGGTTAAGGTCGTTAAAGTGAATGTAAAAAAGTTTTATTTAAGAGAAGAGCTAATTTTCTTGAGCCCAAGAAATGGATGACTTCTATTTCTCAGCTCATTAAGTGAAAACAATGAACCTTTTTTATATTAAGGATCGGGCGTAGTTTTTGCATTAATTTAATGAATTTGGAGTTTTTCGTTTAAGAAACAGTTGCTGTTAAATATGGAAAGTTCACTTTAATTATTTTTCATAATATAATGAAAACTGTTGCCTGTTTATGGTATGCAATGTTTTTCGGAAGAAGAATAAAAATATCGTAAATTTCAAACAAGTTTGAAACTGAAATGTGTGATGGAATATAATAATAACAAATTCACTTGGTCACAAGTGTGCGGAATATAAAAGGCTTAAAAGGTATTTTCACAGGAAGTTTGTAGTGTTTTATAAGAAAACACTCATCTTAAAAACAGCCTGACAAGCTAACTTAAAATTTGTGAATATTATATTATACAAAAGACATTAGGGAACACAATAAAATATTTTACTTTTTTGTGCCTTAAAAGTGTTACATTAGGTGTTCTTGAGGTAATATCTTTTTTTAATTTTTTTAAAATTTTCTTAATCATCAGTAAAGTAACACAGCCAGAGTCATACATGGAAAAATGTAAACTGATGATTGATTATTGAAATAATGCAAAAAATAGGATTATACTCCATTAACGCGATATGTTTGGGCATGATATTGTTAAATTCAATAAAACATGAACAATGTATATTTATTTACACTTATCCAAGTTATCGAAAAAAGATATGTTTTAATGAATTTAAAAAAATTATAAAAATCTCGGGCTATGTCGGATACCCTAGATCCATAGAGTCCAACGGGATCAGATAGCATTGAATTGTCGAAAGTACCTAACCGACAAACTACCTGATATACCAACTTCTGTTTACTATCCTTATAATATACTATTATAGCTAAACTGTATAAAAATGTTCCGTACTTTGAATTTTGTATTATATTTTATATTAAAGTAAAATTGTATTATTAAAAAACAGCATATTAAAACAAATTAAGTGATTAATGATCAACATTTCAAAAATAACAAATAAAGTCTGTAAAAGCAAATTAAGTATAAAAAAATTTACATAACTCAGGGAAACTGCGAAGTTTTAAAAAGATAATTAAAAATTTAATAAACTAACGAAATTTATTAAACCAAATAAAAATTTATGCTTTTAAACATGAAATAAAGTAATTTGCACCAAAAAAAAATAACAAAATAAATTTAATAAAATTTGTAAAATAAGATTTTAGTAACATTTGATATCCTTTACATGCTGTAAATATATTGCAATATATTGTTATTAATTTTCAAATCAGAATTTATTTTATTTATTTTAATATTTGTGGATTTGTAGGTGCCCTTATGCAAAACCAAACGGGAATGGTGGCTTTCCATCAGCCCTGCTCATGGAGAGTGGATCTCTGTAAATGGTCTGCCAAGTTTTTGAAAATTATATTAGGGATTAAGATTAAATATTATAAAACTTCTGAACTGTTTTGAAATTTCTGAAAATAAAATTATTGATATACCAGGAAAAACAGTTATAGGTATCTTTCCTGACTTAGTCCCTCAAAATCTAAACAATGGTGATTCAATTAGTATTCACCTTTTTTTTAACTAAAACTGTTAAATTATTGAATAACTTTATTAAATTTATAAATGGAATATTTGAAAGTGTTTCAAAAGTTTTTTTTTATATTAAATTACAGGTAATGGTCATTTTCCTCACAACTGGTTCGTTGATTTGCTGGAATCTAAGTGATACCTCGTTGATCGTACTTTCCCGCTAAATTCAAAACTTTTCAACAAAGAAACATTGACAAATTCTTTATTGTTTAGTCGCTATTGTAATTTCTTCCTTATAATACGTAATATATTCACTATTCCTAATATTTAATTTATTGATCATATCGGTCGTTCAAGACGCTTATAAGGTTTAAATATCACTTTGACTATAATTCTAAAAATTAAACACGCAATAGGATTATATTGATTTATTAATATAATGTGTTAAGTAGTTATATCATATTATTATGCCTACAGGTATTGCTGAAGTTTTGATTTAGCAAAATTTGGGTTACTGAAGATATCTCGCTATTAAAATAACTTATAATCACTTTTAAGACATAAAGTTCTTTGAACATTTACAAGAATGCAAATTAACACAACACTTAACTATGGTAAGTCACGCAAGCTTCCACTTTTCGTCAGTTTAAGGACGGAAATGAATATAATTTGTTCTAGAAGTAGACACTTTGAGAGGTGTCCATTTTATAATTTTAATAATACTAAACTTGATAAAATCTTCTAAAATATGAAAATGGAATTTACAACTGAAGAAATTTGTATAATTGTTAACGTTATTTTCATTATTATTATTTATTTATATTTAAAATACTATTTTTAATAACTAAAGAAAGTTTACGTATGTAGATATAGGTTTCTAACGTTATTGTGACGTTATTATAACGTTAAATGTATTATGTAACGGATTTACATCATCAAATTAAATTTTACGATAAAAATACAGAATTTTTTATATAATTAGGAATTTATCCATACAGAAAATGCATTATAGGAAGAAAAATTTTGAAATAAATCTAAATATTTTGTAAACACTTATATTTGTATTTTGTAGGAAATATTTAAAGTAAAGTGGAGAATGTGTGTAAATATTTATATCCAACAACCTCCAATTTTATTGCTTTGACGAACATTCGTACGGACTTTTAACTTAATTATTATTAATTTCAGACATTATCGCGCGCGCTGATCTTAGGGATATTTATAGAATTTCAGCATATAAAATTTTGCTAGTTGTCTAATATAATATGGAAAACGTACATACTGTCGCTTTATGTATTTAACGATAATTACAAGATGTTATGCGCTGATAAGTTTAATTTTTGCTGCAGATTTGATTAATGTCGAGTGATAATTCATTGTTTGTTTACATGAAAATTGTTATGTATACTTACAAACTAAAACTCGAGTTTTATGCAAATATGGTATATCGTTTTTGAATATGAGATATGAATATGTAAACTGAAAAATATATTATGTAGATTTGAACAAAATGCAATCTGGCTGTATACTAGTTTTTAAAAAATTGCAGTACTTACCAGATTTTTTCGGACTGTTTCTGTTTTTATATTTTTTAGGATATATGTTGATTTTACTATGTCCACAGCCCATGTCTGAGCACTGCACTGTATTTCAAACCTCACATCGCAGGTGCTAACAGTGAAAGTTGCACTTGCGGTCACATTTTTATGTTAAATTTTGTGGTCATTTTCTCAGCTGAAGTGATTGCACAAATCATATTGTCGATTCATATTAACAGCAAATCTGCAAAAGAAATTTTTAGTTAGTTTTCAAAATTGCATAAAATAATAATTTTCTGTTGTAGACATCTTAGGCGCTTTTTAATTTTTAATGTCTGCAGAATTTAAGCGATAAAAGATTTTACTCATTTATATGTATGAGTTACTGTGTATTTGTACAGGTGAGACCCGTTTAAGGAAATTTATACATTTTGAAGATGGAACGAATAAAGCAGACTCTAGAATACTCCATAAATCATTAGCTTTAAATTGTTAATTTATTATCTAATGTAAGATAAATTTATGAATAATAGTTCGATATTAGTACGTATAACTTTGAAGATAAATTATTGTATACTAATGAATTCAATGAAGTAGAAAATATTTTATTATATGGCGCAAAGACGCTGACAAAATGTCGAATTTAAACAGAATTAATCGTAACTGTTGATTCTCCCGAAGAAAACCAAACAGCTTAAAAATACTTGATTCCAAAAACATTTTAAATTTTTTAAATTATTAAAAATGTATCGTCTGCACCTATAAAAAGAGCAACTAAATTTATTATTTTTACGCTTCCGGACATGCTAGAAACTTGAAGTTTTGAAGTGATCAGAACTAACCTCATGTAATTTAAATATTGTCAATACGTTTATTTCAATAGAAAATTTTTAGTTACAACGTTTTATGCTGCCTTCGATGTTGATGGGATTTATTTTTATTTCAAATTATTCTACAAGTATTAGGATTACCCTGAGGCAAATAGAAAGAAATAAAAGCTCAGACAGCATTACGGAAAAAATATCTATTCAAGAATTTCAATGTTCTGAACATGTAGTATGCTTATGTAAATTTATTTGGAATATTGTGGCGCCCTAATGTTTTATTTTTATTTTCACAGAATTATTATGTAAATAAAACAAAAAGTAGTTTGTAGATAAAAAAACAACATTACGATTTTTTCTTTCACAAACTCATCATGATTTTTTCGTTTCGGTGAATTTTATCGGTCCATTCCGGTTTTTATTTATTTCACGTTTTCCTATAAATATCGCTAATGGCCGACTAGTGTGTTTCAATACGTTTTCGCACCACTCCATTGTTGAAGTTTTTCCATATTGAGAGGTAGTTACATGAACTTTCACTTCTTTTTGAGCTAATAATGTTGATTATGATAAAAGGAGAAATCCATAACAATTTCAAAATATATTATATTATTTTAAATGAGATTTTCTGTACCGAAACAATTTTGAACTTTCTTTTCGTAAGATAAGATATTGTAAATTTATATTAAAACTTTTCTTCTAGTACTACAAAATTTATTTTTAATTGCTTCTATTGAAACTTAGGATTTATACATAAAAGCTTTTTTAAGCTATAGAAAGTAGAAGTGTTTGGCTTTTTAAATATTTTTTAACTTTATCTTTGCTGAAAAATACACGAATTTTAATTTCAAAAATAGAATAGAGTAATATTATAATCTATAATATGTATGATATGTACCTACTACAGTATATACTGTATAATATATTAAAAATTATTTAAATCATGCAGGGAATTTTGATTTAAATCTATCTTATTTAATTTAATATTGAAAAATAACTTAAGAGTACAATTATTTCGGTCGTATAAAATGACGTACTATGTCGTTTTATCAACCGTGGTTTTAGGGTTGGGTACAACTCGCCGCGCACGATTCGCCGCTAACGATTCGCCGCTAACGATTCGCCGCGGCACGATTCGCCGGCAAGCACGATTCGCCGTGGCACGATTCGCCGTGGTACGATTCGCCGTGGCACGATTCGCCGAGAGCTTCTAGCGCCATATACCTATCAATAAGCTTCGGAATTAAACATAAAGAAAATTATTTGAATTGTAGACCTTTTGTATTTACATAAGGACACAGATCAATTGATATGGTTCAAATTTTATCTTTTATCCATGCTTTTGTAAGTTAGGATTAAAATTTACCGTTACCAATTTCCAATTTCTAATTGGTAACGGTGTATTTACCAATCGCATTATGCCATTTCCAAGAAGAAAAATCCAAACAATTTTAGATGTCCAACCGTCAGTTCCTAATTTATTCATCTTCAAGTACTTCAATAGGTAAGATGTTATGTTTTTATCGTTATTTTCTGTATTTCATTCCAATTTTAATCTTTTAAATATTTTCTCAATACCATATAACAAGAATTTATTTAATAGTTAGTAGGCATTGTTGAAGAAATTCAAGTGATTTTAAAATGATTAACACAGAACGCGGAAGATGTGTAATAACACACGAAGGTTATATGTATGTTTTTGATAGAATGAGTGCTGATGGCTCGAAAAAATATTTTCGGTGTCGAAGACGGGATATTCAATGTAAAGCAAGAATTCATGTAGGATTAGAACATGATGTAGTTAAAACTCTGGGCGAGCATTCCCATGAATCTTCAGCTGCAAAAATAGAAGTAAGTATTATCGGTTGAAGCTACAAGGTCTTTTCTAAATTTTTTCTTTTAGGTTTTTAGTATGATATCAAGTGTTAAAAAACGGGCAGCTGAAACACAAGAAATTCCTAGCGTCGTTATTAATAATTGCATTAATAATTTATCTATAGCAGGGCAAGGTGTTTCCCCTAATGATAAGGCAATGAAAATGACGATTAGGAGATTACGGAAAAGAAATGAAATGGCACCACCGGCACCCCAAAATTTAACAGAGTTGGAATTGCCAGAGCAATATAAAGAGTACGAAGTAGAGGAAGGTGTAAAAGAAAATTTTCTTCTTGGGGATAGTGGACAACACGAAGGACGAATTTTGATTTTTGGCCGACGTCTAGGATTGGACGTAAGGGTTTATTATATCTTAAAATTTACATGTTTTTAAAAAACGCTTTACAGGTATTACGCACGTCAGATATCTGGTATGCCGACGGCACTTTCACAATTACGCCCACTCTGTTCGGTCAAGTATTTGTAATAATGGGTTTAAGAAATATGGGTGTGCATCCCTGTGTATATATACTGCTTCCCAACAAACAACAAAACACTTATGTGAGAATGCTACAAATGCTAATCAATTTGGAGCCACAACTTGCACCCACAAGAATATCTGTGGATTTCGAGCTAGCAATTCATAACGCGTTTCGTGAATGCTTCCCAAACGTAACTATCGATGGTTGTTTTTTCCACTTGGTCAAAAATTTAAAGAAAAACGTTGCGCAAGAAGGAATGCTGAAGTAAGTATATTTTTCATATAGAAACCATCCGTGCAGATGATTGGAAGAACCCCCCCCCCTTTTTTCCTTTTTTAAACGCTCCTATGTGTACCTACATCTTTACAACTTTAAATTGTTTATATAGGTAGTATGTTTTTTTTAATTTCAATTTTATATCAATTTTGACACTACAATAATAAATTATACAACTTTGTTACAGAGAATATCGTAGTAATGCTCAGTTTGCCTTGAAAGTGCGCATGATTACGGCATTAGCATTTGTACCGCCTAACCAATTAAACGATGCTTTTGATACATTATTTGACCATCTACCTGAATCAATTTTGCCCTTAGCCAATTGGTTCGAAAGGTACTATATGGGCGAAAGAAATCGTAGAGGCAATGGTAGGCGCAGACCAATGTTTCCTCCAGAGACATGGAACTTATACGATAGAACTGTTAATAATATCCAGGTACAAAACTTTTAGTTTTAAAGTAAATCTATTGCTGATTTAAATTTATTTACAGAGAACTAATAATATTGCAGAGGCAGCTCATAGGAGGCTACAATCACAGTTGAGCATCGAAAGACCCACTATTTGGCGTTTCATAAACGAATTAAAAAAAGTTCAAAAAAACAGAGACGTCTTTTATGAAAGCCTAGTTGCCGGGAACCATACTGTAAAAAAACATAAAAAGTTTATCCTTGCAGATCAAAGAATCTTGACATTAGTCAATGATTTTGAGAATCGGGATATATTAGAATACCTTCGTGGTTTGGCCCACAATTTCGAAATGTTGGAGGCTTAATCTAAATAAAATTGAAAATTTGAAAATAAACAACTTTTAACTTACTTTAACTTCTTACTTTTGAGAAATTTATTTATTTAATTTCCTTAATTTATTCAATTCATTTTTATGGCTTAAAAATGTATCGAAGATTATCGATAGATGGGGTTAATGAACGGTAAAAATATAAAATAGAAAACTCCCGGCGAATCGTGCCACGGCGAAACGTGCCACGGCGAATCGTGCTTGCCGGCGAATCGTGCCGCGGCGAATTGTGCCGCGGCGAATAATTCCCGGCGAGTCGTGTCGCGGCGAATCGTGCGCGGCGAAACGTACCGTTCCCGTGGTTTTATATGATTTTAAACACTATACAATGTGGCTGCCGCAATTTTTTTAATTATAAAAAAATTTGGTTTACAAAACAGAACGGTTTTAAAGAGACGCTCAATAATATAAACTTACCAAATACTAGTATAATCAAGTTATAGTTGTTAGCGGTTAGGAAGTTACTTAGGAGTTAGCAAACCTAATATTCAAAGGCTGATATCCCTAGTAATTTCTTACCAAAACTAACTAAAATTTAATTCAAAGAACATTTTTTATACTCGGTTTAGTACTATTATTATTTATTAAAAACAAATGAACGCATGATTTGTTACAGATTATTGAATTTATCCAACGTCATACATATAAACATTACATTAAAGCTTTTGAATTCAAAAAATGATATTATATCGAAGAATATTGTTCAGAGAGAAAAGCGTAGTAGCTGAAAATTTAATCGATGTGAGCAGGATAGGTCAATTTAGGTCATCTTGTCTTAAGATCTCCCTTTGTGCTGGAAATAGAAAACAAACATATATTTTGAATATTCTTCAGGATTTCGGTAATTGAATAAAACTTTTATGAAATATAATCGTAATTTTAAAATAAACATAAAGAAAATTTAAATTTCGTTTGTTGACGGAATTTTATAATTAAAAAGTTTTCAAATTAAAAGTTTCTTGATTTTTATGAACAATTTATTTAATATACAGAAATAATATTTTGCGTTGTTCTTGACAGTGTAATTTTTTATTACTTACAAATATTTAATTTAGGAGTAAAATGTCAAACGCTATGTGTCTAATTTAAAATTACTTAAAAAAGCAAAAAAGCTTTTTATTATTTATGAGAAAAAAATTTAGCTACCCTTGCTGCTATAGTTTGAAATTGTTCATTTATTTATTGAAATACTCGGACCTATGTTTGCCAAAAGTTCTGGAACATTCTTACATTATATTTTATTGGTGTTCGAAGCAGTATAAATTCATTTAGATGTTTGAGTATGAAAATTTGTAGACCTTTTTATACGTAATATTGACTTGGCGTCAAAACTCAAATATATACCAATTTTTTGTAATTTTCAGCGACAAAAAGGATGAATCAATAACATTTATATTATTACTACGTACTGGAATAAGGTCAGGCCACATGATGTGGCCATTTTAGGAACTTTTGGTTCTTTCAATTCTTTGATAAAATATAACATTTTAATTGGAATTAAAAATATATTATTAAGAAAAACAAATTTGATTAAATAAGAAGGAATTACAAAGAAAATAGAGGTAATGAGTTTAATTAAAATTTAACTAAGATTTTAAAAATTAAAAATAGTCAAACGAATGTAAAAAAAGAAAAAGACGTTGCTGATAGCTTGTGCCTGCGGTATTTAACCGTCATTATAAACATTAACGGTTTCTTTATAAAATTTAATTAAATTTGCATTTATGATGAAAAGTATAAAAAAATATTTATACAGATAAAATAAATAAATTCGTGAGTTTTAGAGTTTAAAAGTATTTTAAAAGGGAAGAAGATGGAGTGATAACCAGCAACGTACATTTTACTCTTAAATTAAAATAAAGCATTCGTTGATTGGAAAGTCTGGTGTTTTTTTATTGAGAATAATTTAAAAAGAAATTGAAAATAAAGAGAAAATTTAAGTAACACATTTTGATTGATAATTGGATAAATTGATAAGCCCTTAGTCTCAATTTTATTTGACCTACAGAAAATATAATTCATCTTGTAAAGAAATATTTTAAAAACTGTTAGGAGAAAAAGCATAGCAATATATTACAAACTGACGTTACAATATAATTTTTGAAGCTCTTAAAGCTTTTTATTTCTAATTATTAATTTTGTTTTTATAAATCGTGATTTAAATATTCAAATAAATTTCCATAACGAGAAAGTATAATTTTATGGAGCAAAAATAAATGTTATTTGTATGCGACTAATCAGGAGACATCCAATAAACCAATTATTTCTAAACATAGCTAAAATTAGATATAGATATAGCCTATAATTTTATTTATAATTTAACTTTGTTGATCTGGTATTATTTAACTTGTATAATTTGTATGTATCGGATTACATGATTGATATGAAAGTTATGATTAGATATCTACGTACAGTAATGACTTTGCTTGATATGCACAAAAATGATTAATAGTGTAATGAGAATAACAAAAAAATAATCAAACAAGTTCAACTTTTTACTTTGTATTTTGCAGTTATATTATGCTGCTCCCAGACGATGCGTCAATCGTCGCATGTGTTGAAATTCTTAGCTCGAGAAGATATTTTCTAATTTAACATATTTCGGGTATTATCGGTAATAATCGGCAGTATATATAATACTTGCATTGCATGATACTGCCACTTACTACTGATATTGCCACTTACTGCTGATTCTGTCCAGCACTGCTGTTTACACGCATCGTCTGAGAGCGGAATTATGTTTATGTAAATGCTACATAAATATCTAACTTGCTTAAGTAATTTTAAGTGCTATTAAATCTATTTGTGTTTGTGCAAACATAATACAAAATATAGATGAAACTACTTACTAGAACTAGTTACTGTACTTTATACAACACTAAAGACAACTTTTATTATGGAAAAGTTTGGGATAGTTTAAAACATTTTAACATTTATCACGAAAAATAATTATTTAACAATTTTAATGGTTAATTAAACTTACTTTTCTTTAAATAGCTAAGTTATGCTTAAAATAAAGATCAGACATCTAAAGCTCAATAACTAACTCATTTGGATTTTTTGTTTTGTTGGGAAAACAAATATACTTGCAACACTGATATCACAAATTACTATTTATATTTGGTGTAATAATCTAATAAACTAATGAACTTTTGATCAAAATTCAGTACTAAATACTAGTAGGTAGTGCTTTTGACCTTTAGAACTCCATTTATTCTAACTGAAATGAAAATTAAATTTAAATCATTATAGCACCGAAAGCAATGTACATAATATTTCCAGTTGTTGTTTTAGTAAAATAATTTAAAAAAGATTGTAAAATTTAATATTTAATGAAATAATATTTTTTTCAAAATTTTGTATCTACTATATGCATTTCCTTGAATAAAAAGCGAGACTTGACAAAACTGTTGCGGAAATAGATTGCGAAAACGAAGATGGAAGTAATCATAAAAATTGATTTACAATTTCCTAATCGTACACGTCACCTTTCTCGAAAAGGTTATTTCGACACATTTGATTTCTTACGTACCTAAGTAAATATTATTAATTTCGTACTCGGAGTTTCTAAATAAATCCTATTTTCCATAGGTTCCATACATAGGTTGAAATGTGTATTTTAATTCGTAAGGCTTTTGTAATTTACCAAATAGCTAAAAACGCGCTGTAAATATTTATACACTAATTAATGTTTACAAAGAAAACGGTTAACGAATACTAATTTGAAAATAAAATGAGGAGTTTCAAACACCCATAAATTACTTTCAAACCGAAAGAAAAATCTGTGTTTTGCAATTTAAATTATGAAGGTGCGTCTTGTATAAATATAAGATTTAAGTGGAAAATAATATCAATAAAATCAATACCATAATTCGGTAGCATCGGAAGTGTGCATAAGGGCGTAAAGTAATATAAAAATTAACTCTCTATGATTTATTCCAGTTTTGCTTTCATTATTAACCACGCATGTAATAATAGCACGAAGTTCAACATTCAGTGAAGCGAAGTTTGAAAACGGCGATAAAAACTCGGACAAACGGACGCATGCTAAGGGATGAAGGCAAAAAAGAGCGACAGAGAAAAAGGTGGACAAAGTTTCCAACAAAAATAAATTAAAAGAATCGTAATCTGTAGACCACTGTTTGCTTCTAAAGATTTGAAAAGAAATTTAATTTTAAGACAAAATTAATCTTTTTGTAAATTATGAAAAACCATAATAATTTAAAAAAACAAAGAAATACAAGAGAAGAAAACGAAGCGAAAGTAAAGAGATCAGAAAGAGTATATTAAATAATCAGAAATTAAAAAGGAAATAAGTAAATTAAGATGTTTTTATATTATTGTTTAAAAGTACATTTCCAAAATATTGTTAATGTGAAATTTTTGTTTGGCGTCACCCATCCGGATGACAACTTTGATAATAAAATTTTATTTATTATTTATCATATAATATTGCTTCCTTCTATTTTCTTTGTATTAGTTTTTAATATAATAAGTTTCTTAATTTGTATATTAATGCTAATTTTTAACTGATTTTCTGTTTCAATCCATGTTGTAATGTAATTTGAGTTTGACATTCGAAAAAAAATAATATATTCTAGTTACACCAATTTTATAAACATTTTAAGCTTTCTATTAAAACTTGCTTGCTCTATAATTTATCTAATGACACCTACGACTATGCTGGATAGATTCGAAATAGAAGTAGGTAGTGTTTATAATATAATTTATTTCAAAAACTTTCAAGACAAACAAAGTTTGTACTTCGATTAGTATTCGAAAACTTTACAGTTGTTTCCTAAACTCAAAACTTAACTACATTATTTGCAGCGGAAACTTTTATTTCATAACTCAGCGAAAACTATAATATAAGGTATTTAGCAAAACTAAACAAAACTTGGAAATAATTGAATTGTAACCCGAAACTGAAAAATACATACGTAGAATATTATTATTATTATTAGAGAGTACGATGGATCTGTAATGCGAAAATATAAAAAAATAAAAATATTTTAATTGAATTAAAAATTTTGTATGTATTGTATGTGTACATAGATTCTACATACATTTTGCAATACGTACTAAATACCACACAATTTACTTGAAATTCTTATTTTTTAATACATTTCTATTATAATTTTTTTCATTTTGTACGTATATTTTACAAGCTTATAATTTATTGTAATATAATTATATTTTATTATTTTTCAACCGGTTTCAATTTTTATATTTAATATTTTAAGAAATGTTTTTATTAATTTCTTATTTAGATCCGATGTCTAAGCGAAGTGATAAATTAAACTTCAACTAAATTCCTGCTGTTCCAGTTCGGAAAACTTTTACAAATCCGCAATTGTTAAAAATATGGAAAATGTGGTACCTACCCAATAGGAAATAATTATGTTATTTACTGTAAAATGCTAATAAATGACATCTGGCACATAATGTGCAATGTGGTATAGAATGATTGATTTATTAAAATCGATCACAAGTACTTATTTATTAAAAAATTATGTTAATCTGTCACATATTATGGTAATCCGTGCCTGTCAAATACAAATTCGACAGTGAAAAAGCTAAAAGAAGTAATAATAAATTTCTTTTCTTGTCTGCTTTGACCTTTCATAGACATGACGTATTAGATAATTCCACAATTTTGGTTTATTAGTAGAGAAAACGTAAGTTTAATTTATGTAAAATCAATTAGAAAAGATTTGGTATTGAGTTAGCGATTGAATGCTCGTGATTGGTTAATTTAAAAAAAAGGCGTAACAAACTTTGCATAAATTTGCAATAGCGTAATAATTTGTGCAACAGATCAAATTAAATTTAATTAAATTGTAATAATTGCTTAACCTCGGCATGTTATTGTGCATTTTGCATCTCCAGAGGTTAAATCCCGAAAGTATTGCTAATTTGCTCTGTTGTAAAACAGACCTCTGTACTTAAAAGCATGCAACTCAACAGATTAAATACAATTAAATCAGATTTAGTAAACGTTGTAATCAGCTACTTATTATTGAAAATTTACCCAAATAATATTAACTTCACAAAGCTTAAAAGCCTGAATTTGGCTTCGGAAGGAAATATCTAGTCAAATTAACCGGCAACAAGTACTTGACTCAAAACTAAATTGGAACAATCAAATTAATTAGAGTAATCGGATTACAAAAATAAATGTCAGAAATTTGAAGTTGGGTACACACAAAGTGAAGTGATTTTACGGTGGTCTATATAAATAAACTTCATGCAAGCGTAAAAGTCAAACTTTTTTAACTAATTTTTTCGTAGATTTATTTTATTAAATAAAAATTTTAAAAACTTAAAGCTTTTTTAAAAAGCTTTAAAAAAAGCCCACCTGAACTCATCTGAAAGAGTAGTACTTTCCACTTTGAGAACCATTGATCTAAAAGGTGAGTAACAGTCAATTTGCACGAAATACCTAAATAAATATATTGCATTTATGCTCTTTTGTTCTAAATTTAGTTCATAACTTAACGACGATATGTTAAATGTCCTAATCCCTGGTCTGAACTAATATAACTTCAAGTCAGAATAAATAACTTTAGTTGTTTAATATAAACCAAAAGACGGATTTGTCGTCATGCTTAAGGCACACAAGTTGAATTGTGTGGAACAACCTTAAAATTCAATACCTACAAGAATAGATTGTGGTTAAATCAAATGAGAATATAAAATTTCGCAATTTTAAGAATTCTTTGGAATTCCCTGAAATTCTCAGAAACCATTGGAATTATTGGAAGTCATTGGAATTCCTTGAAAATCGCTAGAAATCTTAGGAAATCATTGCAATTTTTGGAAATCTCTAAATTAGAATTCATTGGAAAACACTGGAAATTTTGAATATCATTGAAATTCTCTGGAAATCACTAGAAATTCCTGAAATTTCTTGAAAATCACTGGATTTCATTGAAATTCCCCTAGGATTCTTTACAAATTCCCCTGGAATTCTTTTTAAACCATTTGAATTATTCGAAATTATTTAGAATTCTTAAGAGATCATTGCAATTTTTGGAAATCTTTTAAATTAGAATTTCTTTAAAAACACTATTTCTTTTTAACTTTATTTTCGTCATTTTCGAGTTGCGTCGCGCTCAGGAAAGTTTTTAATGATACAGAGATTTCTCGCTGCGCTCGGTCGACTCCGGCCGAGTTTGAAAGTCACAGCACAGATTAAATATACTACAGATAGCTCGCGCTTATGGGAGAACGGGCGACCCTTTTCAGGTATTTGAAAGCCACTTTTCTTAGTATGGAAGCCATTCACTTTATATTATAGAGGCGCTGCCTGGCGGTTGGTGTACGATCGTGCTGCTAGGCATTCATTAGCTCACATAGACGTTTTGTGATATCATTGCTAATGAAGTGAAAGATACCTAAATAAATATATTGAATTTTTGCTCTTTTGTTTTAAATTTAGTTCGGAACTTAACAACGATATGTTAAATGTCCTAATCCCTGGTCTGAACTAATATAACTTCAAGTCAGAATAAATAACTTTAGTTGTTTAATACAAACCAAAAGACGGATTTGTCGTCATTCTTAGGGCATACAAGAATAGATTGTCGTTAACTCAAATAAGAATATAGAATTCTACAATTTTCGGAATTTTACATAAATAACTGTCATTTTCTCTATGCTGAAGTTTGGGAAGGCTAGTAATCTTTGTTAAATAAAATGTAAAGAAAAAAGAATTCTCAAAATAAACTAAAGATTAGTTGAAATCGCCAATATTTTCTTTCAGTTTGTATCTGATGCAGCTCAGCTCAAAGAAGATGATTTAGACTGAGTAATTACAATTAACAGTACATGAATCATGTCTATGATTTCTAAAGGTGTTAAACTTGAAACGGTAAAAGCATATCAAATAAAACGTTGGTAGTATACAACAATAAGAAAATCAAAGAAAATCTCTGCACATAGAGAGTTGCTCAGTTCAGAGCAGCTTAATTAAAACCGAAATCAGATCTAACAATGTTAACATTAAATTTTAACAAAGGGCTGTGCCTGTGTTTAGTACTAAAAATAATTTTTAGTTAAGATGTTATTACTAATCTTCATATTATGTATTAATTCCGTTCTAATTCACACGACGTGGTAAACTCGAGGACGTGTAATAATAGCAAGTAACAAATAGATGGAAGTGAGATTTTTAAAGAGTTTTATTTTTACACTTGAAGGAAGCCGGATAATCGGCACCGGTTATCCGATGTTTCGGATTCTTTCCGGTCGTCTAGTGTGAAAGGGAGCTAACCGATATTTAAATTGAGCTATTGCTCAATTTAAGTTGATAAAATAATTAGATAAACTTGATTTATCAAAATTTACACAAAGATTTTTATAACTGGTAACATGTAAACATTAACAATATTATTGACTTTTAGTTAAACGGCTTGTGAACTGCAATTACTTTTTATAATATCATTTTAGAAATTTATACTTGATATTCTAGAAACTATGAAAACATTTTCATTATAAACCAAAATACTAAAAGGTTAACTACAGAAAAACGAAATTATCCTAAATAGGCATGGCACCTACACACAGTTTACTTTGCGTAGTCATTTAATCGAATTTTACGTATTCCAGAATAAAAAAATAAGATTTCTTCTTTTATGGTAGATAAAAGAGCAAACATAAATTGAGAATTAAATTAAAAATTTAGTGTTAACAAAAACATTTTTATACATGTTCGGGGGAAATAATCCTGTACCTCACTTTAAAACAATGTTAATATTAAAATTATATTTCATGTAACATACTGAAAGTTTGTTTGTAGGTACTTTAATGGTTTATAGATTTACAATCATTTATAATAATATGTTTAGAGAGGTTTAAAATTGCTTATGATTGGTATTCTTAAGTCGTAAATATTTAATATATAATTATTTTAATATTTTATTGATTTATAATGCAAATACTTCCCTATATGCATTTGTTGTCTTATTGCTTTCGATTAAACTTTTTGCTTGCATACTAAAAACTAATCTATACCATTCCCCATTTGTATTATATTACATTGATATCTATTTGAACAAGCAAGTTTAATTATACCATTCATATTTGTACATATACTGTTAAAATGTTACCTTTGGTTAAATTTTAATTTTTTTATACTTTTTTTTGCATCTGTTTGCTCCATTGATACCTAATATACTATTATATTACAATAATGTATTATAAATTCTATATTAAAATGTAATATATCCTACACATATAACTGAAATTTTTAATAATTAAAAATCATTTATATTATTTTTCACTGATATTCTTTGACAAACAACAAAGGAAGTAAATTTTTTCGGATTTATTATATTAATTAAACCGCCTTCAACGACAACAAACAAGATTAGCTGTGCTGTCGTTTTAAATGTCAGGAATGAATAAAGCATAAAACTTGTAAAGTAAAGGTAAATTTATACAGAAACTAATTTTCAGTTTCAACTTTGATTTAAAAATACTCACTGAAAAAGAAATTAATTTTATTTTATTAATTTACATAGATCATCCTCAGGCGTGTTCAATTGGAATTTAAGACTTGTGAAAATTTAAGCGAGGGTACTAATTAATTAAACAAACATTGATATTTTAGTTAGAATTTATACAGTTGGTCTTCAAAATATAAATGATATATAAAAGACACTCGGGACCTGTTAATTTATAAAGTTAAACAACAGATAGTATATTGGCGGAAAAATCAATATAAAAATTGATAATATAATATTTTATTCAAAAGTTTTCTCCCTAAAAACTCTTTTTGATATGTTACATTTTGATTAACAAATTGAAAAAACAGATAACAGGTTCACACTAAAGTTAAGGTTCGGAGCTTTTATGGGTTATTTCGGTTCAAGAAATAGAAAAACTTTTATGAATTTTTAAATTACCTACTTCATTATATTATTCGAGTTTTACTCTTTAAAAAAATTCTCTAAATAAATGATAAATTAATTATTAGTTATAAATTTTTAATTTATAATTTTGAAGCCGGTTACGGTTTGACAATTTATTTCATTGCTTTGAAAACCTTTGGTAAATAGGTATAGGGTAAAGGTCACATTAATCAAAATGTTTTAACATTGAACGTATTTCATTATTCATTCACAATTGCTTTCTCTTTTTCATGAAAAATAAAACTAGTGTAATACAATATTTAAAATTGAAATTTCCCGCCGTAAGTTACGTACAACAATTAGAAATGGCGATTGAAGATAAGTCGAACAATCCAATTTTAACTCTTTCGAAGTGAGAGAAATATTGCTTATCTTTTAATTAAATTATTTATTTATGTAGTATGCTTTAATTGTGATTAAATTGAGCTGTCGAAAAGTTCTTTCCAGCCAAGCTACAAAATTAACTAATTATTGGTAATTAAAATATAATAAAAAAGCATACCAAATAGTCAACAATTTATACTATATAATATACAATACCTATATTGCAAAAAAAGTCATGAAACGAAATACCCCTTTCCTAACTATTATTTTACAAAATATTGCCAAATTTTGTTCATAATTAAAATACAATTTTTTTCTAAAGCAGGACCACTATTGATACAAAAAATATAAAAAAAGACCTAACGGATTGCTAGTTGAATGATCACGGTGGATTTAAAATCTGTTATGCTGCAGATTAAAACGTGAATAATCACATCATTGCCTTACGAGCAATTTAGTTAAAACCTACATAATATTATTAAATAGCATTTTAACTTAACATCAGAAATAATATCAAGATGTCAGGAATAGAGTAATTACGTGCGGTCAGATGAACCAGAAAAGCTTAAATACATAGAAAGTTCGGTTACGTCTTAAGCTAACTGTATGTGGACGGCTGCGTAACATAACGTAACGCAATGACTTTCATGCTGATTAGTTTAGAATCAAGAAATACTTGTTATTTTTCTGCAAATACATTTACAGTATTAAAAATTGGGTAATCGCTCAAATTTTGTCATTCATAAAATAATATCTTTCATATAACAGAGTAGATATATATTATATTATGGCAGTATATTGTCCTGTTTTTTTTATTGTAAATTTCATTTTATTGAAATTGAAATTTTATAGTTGAAAATTGTAATTTTAATTTTCTGGATTATGGCATGGAGGGCAAGGTTTACCCTTCGCGCGTACTTAGGCCGCTTAATCGGGCCCATTGCACTGCCTCCGTTGCAGCGATCCCGTCCGATCATTCCTCAAGCAATCCCAACCGGATGATGAATTCGAGACCCATGTTCTGTTACGGAGCGCTTGTCTGGTGGCCCAGAACCAGGCAGGTGACAACAGCAGCCTCCTTGCACCGGCTCCAGAGAGTAATCTGTTTGGCCGTAACTGGGGTGATGCGAACAGCTCCAACTGCGGCGCTGGGGACTCTTCTCTGCCTTTCTCCACTTCATCTTCATGTGCAGGAGATGGTGGTCAGGGCTGCTCTCAGACTACGCAGCTGGCAGCTATGGAAAGATAGGCGGAAAACTGTGGGGCACATGCGGATTCTAGAGGACTACTCTGCAAGAGTACCTCTTCTGCGCCTTGAGCCCGATAGAATTCGCCCTAAATACATATTCAACAGGAAATATAACATCCTGCTGGAACCACCAGAAACCTATGATTACGACATATTATGTCTATTCTCGGATGGATCCAAAAACAATGTTGGCTCAGGTGCAGGAATATCTTCCGCTGAGCTTGAGACAAACATGAGCATACCGCTGAGCAAGTATGCTTCAGTCTTCCAGGCTGAACTTAAGGGCATACTGCACTGCGCAAGAATAGTTAAGGACAAATGCATCCGCAACAAAAATATACTAATATCTACGGACAGTAGAGCTGCTCTTGTGGCATTTAGGAGCCACAAGGTCACCTTCGGTCTGCTGCTCGAATGTATGCAGACACTGAAAGACACTGATATCAACTTCAAACAATGACCTCACCCTTTACTGGGTTAAAGGACGCCAAGGAAACGACGGTAACTAAAGAGCAGATTCGCTGGCGAAAAATAGTTCAAACAGCCTTCCCTGCGGCCCCGAACCGATGATCGCGCCATCTATAAAAATCTTTGATACTCTCCTAAAACAACATAATCTTAAATCTGCACTCCCGCAGATGAGAAAAAGGGACTGAATGCAGACTAGCAAGGGCGGCCAAACACATTGGGCATCGTAGATAGCCCAATGTGTCGAGAATGCAACGAAGCAGATGAAACAGCTAAACATGTGCTCTGTCACTGTCCAGCCTTATCGTCAAAAAGAGATTTCATGTTGGTGGACTTCTGGCCTACATGGTCAGAATATTAATTTTGTAAATTTTATATAGGTAATTGTGGAAAGGGGAACTTGCGCGAAAGCAAAGGTAAAACTAGGCTTTTTCACCAGCCCTGCTCGTGGGAAGTGGAACTGTATAAATGGTCTGCCAAGTTTATGAATTTTACGTTGGTTATTAATATTATAGAAAAATTTTATGAGTATTATTACTAGTAGGAAAAAATAAATAAAATAATTTGGATGGTTTATTCCAAAGCACTGCATCGGAATTTCAATTTGGTTATGAAATAAATAAATTGAATTTGGGTAAGAAATTTTAATTTAAAAAAAGGACGGCACGACAATATATTGCTATTAGATGATCAACGGAATATAAAAACTACTATTTCAAAATAAAGTTTTTCGTTATCATTGTTGTACCTAAATAAAATATTCGTATTAAATTTTATACCATAAAACCTCTTTTTTTGTAAATTTACAAATAACTAAAAAATGTATGTTAATAATATGTGAAATTTTTATAGCTCCATTTGTTTAGAAAATTTTTAATTTCGTGATTTTGGCAAACGTCTTCATAATTTATGTAATATATTCTCTCGTGCTCAAGATAGCCGCCTTTGTTAAGAATACGAAAAGATCTAATCTAAACTTTCTTTGATCATTTAAATAACTAATTAAAGCGAAATAATTATTAGTTAATTACAATCATTAAGCGTTGCGTAGATACAATAAGGCATTAAATATTTTTTTATTGGTTCGGCGAACTGAAAATCAATTTTGTCAAACTTCCAACGTTTTAAACTCAAAGGATCGCTTAAATTAATTGGGCAATTTTCTTATACTTTGACATCATCGGGTTAAAACTTAAATATTATAGACAGTAAACTCCTAAAAAGTTTTAAAAGAAGGTAAGAGTTTGAAACCTTTCATGTGTATTGCGGTTTTTCTTTGTCTTTGATCTGGAAGTGTTTTTTTATACAATGTACAAGCATTCAGGGTTTATAGAAGACGATGGCCAGAAAAATAAATCATCTATCTCTTGGTCAAGATATGTGGTTTATCTAAGATATTTCCTTCATCTTGTTGAAAAATACAAAACACGTGGGATGCAGCTCGACACTCTAACTACTAGCCTACGACTGTGCTCAGAGAAATTACATTATATTACATATTTTTGTATTTAAAAACATTCAGGAAGGAATTCGATTTGTTAATTTAACATCCACAAGTTAAAAGTGAGCATCGGTTTAGTGCATTCTATTGACGGTACGTGTACTTAACTTAATGATTTAATGGGCGGATGAATTACCATAATTTTATTATAAAATTTTTTTTAAATCCGCATAAAGGTTATTGTACTCTCCCCAGCCATAAATGTAAAAATAAAATATTCCACTTGGAAAATATCTACTTAAAAACTAAATACGTAAAAACTTTTGAATTAAATAATCAAGAGACATTGAATATTCAAGAAAACTCAAGTGAATGAAAATCTTTTGCACCGATTGGAACAATGAATTCATTGGCAACTTTATAAAATTTCTTTAAGTTTGTACAGTGGAAATTATTAAAAGTAGTAATTTTAAAAATACGTGGAATAAATGGAAGAGAAGAGATATATTGGAAATCGAATTAAATATTTATATTAACTTTAAATCCCTCTTGTTTAAAACTGCTATTAGAGAATAAAAATTGGTTTTTTGTTATATTATTCCTTGTCGTTCAAATAAACCAAAAGCACTTTTTTGTTTTCTTACGAAGGCAATTTAAATTGAGCAATTTATTCCTGGCATATTAAATTTTCTAAAGTATTCCTCTTTACATCTTATTAAAGATAATATAAATTAACTAATAAACTACCAGCAGGTTTGTATGATATTGTGAGTTATTTTATTTAAAATCAAATTATGAATTCAAACTTTGACTATCAGAACTTATACTTGGTAATGGTAGTACATATTGGCGACTTAATCAATTTAGAAGTTAAAATTCAATTTAAAAGTTTCAGTACAAAATTCTTACTAAAATATTGGAACAATTTTGTTAATTATTCAAGCAACAAGTTATGGTTATTGATTTTTATTATATTCGATACGAGAACAAATTTTTCCTATAAATTGTGCTTTAGTATAGAAAACTTTTCTACTATCCAGTCAAAACTTAAAGTTAGAACGAAGTTAAATTATTCTTGTACTCTATTTTCTGAAAATAACAATTTTTTTGAATGGCTTTCTATATAATAAACTTTTAACCTTTGCGTGTCATCCTGTATATAAAAACATGTTACAATCTCGAAAAGTTTTCTTATAACAGCTATTTTTGTTACAACAATTTCAAAGCGCTATTGAAAAATATCAATTTTCTTTTACAAAGATCCTACAACTGAAATTTAACTTTCAAAAACTACAAAGTTAACCAATAATGTGTTTTTTATTGCAAAACAGAAAGATTATCGTGCACTTTCAATTCAAAATATCTATTCTTAATGCAAATTTTTATCTAAAGAAAAATTTCAATTTTAACATACAAAAGGTTTTGTGTAAGTATATTCCATATTTTTTACTTAAGACTTGTTATGTTTGAAACTCAGATAATTTAAAATTTTTGCTAGTTAACTCCAGTTTACATAATTTGAATTATGAAGATAACTTTTATGGGTTGAGTTTGTAAAACGCTGTACGTTAAAGCCTTTAATTCAGTTCGAAAATAACATCGTTCATAGAACGTAATTTAACATAAACTGTTTAAGTAAAATATTGAGAATTCAGTAATCACATTTAAAATATCTAGTAATAAAATTACTTGCTTTAATCTTAAACCTGTCTTAAGTATACAAAGGATTAAGATGCTACATATACATTTTCGCTTTATATCTTGTTTAGGGAAAACTATAAATTAAAACCCAAAAGCCTTCTACTTACAATGTCTTTTTCTTTTGTAAATGTTTATTCGTGCGGGTTTTAAGACTCAGTAACTTATTCCTATATAGGTAGGTACAATGTAGAAATTCTTTTCAACTTTTGTCTGTCAACCCATATCACGTAACTATTGGAACTATAATAAATTTTGAATGATCATAGAAAATATAGACGACTTTCCAGATTTAGTTTCGTTCGTTCTTTTTAACATTCCTACTTGCAATAGAGAAACTACTCTCGGCCAAGCAATCACTTTGATTTGGCTCTATACATTCCACAGTTATATCCTGGTATAGTCAAAAGTTATGAAGTGTTGCAAAAAATGAAATGTAAGATTTCTTAAGAAAATTTTGCAATTGGATGCATCTGGTAATTGGCAGAGATTTGATCAAATTTGTATCATATGTAAATGAGAGCAATATGTTCAAGCAATTAGAAATTTTTGAAAATCGCTGAAATTTCTTGGAAATAAGTGGATTTCTTTAGAAATCACTGGATTATTTGGAATTCCCTGGAATTCTTCAGAAACCATTGGAATTATTGGAAGTCATTGAAATTCCTTGGAAATCGCTAGAAATCTTAGGAAATCATTGCAATTTTTGGAAATCTATTAAATTAGAATTCATTGGAAAACACTGGAAATTCAGTAGAAATCACTAGAAATCCCTGAAATTTCTTGAAAATAACTGTATTTCTTTGAAATTCCCCTAAGATTCTTTACAAATTGCCCTGGAAATCTTTTGAAACCATTGGAATTATTCGAAATTATTTAGAATTCTTAAGAAATCATTGCAATTTTTGGAAATCTCTTAAATTAGAATTTCTTGAAAAACACTGGAATTCTTGAAAATTATTGGAATTTCTTGGAAATCACTGGAATTCCGAGTTTGTGTACACAAATTTACCTGATGTTTACCCCCTGCGTTCAAATCTAAGTACACACAAATAAACATAATTATTTTTGTCTTGTCTTATTAAATTGTCGCAATTTAATAATTTTAAGTAAAATTTGAAATAGAAACTTGGGTTATGGTCGACCTTCTACGCTAAGTACGATAGAAAACCATTAAATATTCTGAAATAGCAAAATTTAAGCTTGATTATTAGGCGGAGGATAAATAAAATTGGCCCACGGGTTACCACAAAAATCGACTTTTTGATCTAAATTTTACAGCTTTACAAAAGCATCCACTTTGACGGTACGTGTACGCTACGTACATACGGATATAATCCGCTTTTGAAGTGGGGAGAGAGCGTGCTTCATTCCACTGTATGCGGTTGCAGAGGAAACATCGTTCGAGTTCCTACATTATCGAATGCATTTGCGCTCCGTAGAACCACTGACATTAGCAAATCTCGCATCCCAGCATTTGAATTTCGTCAATTTCGAATTGCGTCGCGCTCAGGCAAGTTTTTAATAAAACAGAGATTTCTCGCTGCGCTCGGTCGACTCCGGCCGCGTTGGAATGTCACAGCCACCCCTATGTCGGATCCAGGTCAAATGTTTTGACTAAAACGCTATTTTAAAAATTAAAGATTTATGTAGCTAAAAAATATTTTTAGATGTTAGTAAATTAACTAAATTTCAAAATTTCTAAATTTAAAAAAAAAATGTTAAAAAATTTAATGTTTTGGATATTACCTAATTGTTTTCAATTTCAAATTTTTATAATTTATACACATTTCAATGTTCTTTTTATATCTATAAATAATATTGTTTAAGTTTATTAAGTATTTTCTTTTTAGCTCTATTAAAATTATTTTTTGATATTATTAAATTAAATCTATTTTTTTTATTTAAATATGAAATTTTTGGTTGTTTACATTTTTTGGTTATTTACATTTTTTGGTTATTTACATTCAAATTTAATTTTTAAATTCAAATATATAATATCCATCTCTACTTATAAATAAAAAAAGAACATTTAGAAAAATATGAAATCTTTTTACTCGTAGGTAGGTACTAGGTTCATTCTTACATTTTGATTTTCTAAATAAAATTTTTTTTTACCTATTTTAGCTATTAAACTGGAATATTCCATCTTCAAGTTTAATATCTAATATAAGGTCGAAAAAAGTTCATTTTAATTTTTTTTTAGCAATATATAGAAAACATATTTTTTAATAAGTAGATATATTATAATGGTTCCCGATTAAAATATTTTTATAGTTTCAAAAGCTACAAAATAAAATAAAGGAACTTAAAACAATTAAAATTGTTTGAACTCAAAATATAAAAAAAAACCGGAAGTGGCAGAATGGAAAACTACACTTTTCAATACTGGAAGCGATTTTAGTCATTTTAAATGCATTTCCTTTGTTAAATAATTTTCAAATATATATTTACGTACGCTAGCTTTCAATGGACCCTTTGCAAAATAACATTAGCACTCACGTAAGAATTGAAAATTTTTTTACGGTTCTTAAAATAACAATCCTGCGTACGATTATCGCATCGTCAAATGCTATTCTTGTTTTAGTGTCCCTTTCGGTATAAAATTATAAATAAATAATGGAAATTTAAAATACACCAAAGTGAAATCTAACGAAAAGCTCCCATCCGTTTAATAGCTAATACGTGAGAAAGACACTAAAATGTAATAATAGCTTTTCGATAAATACAACATTATGCTATTCATAATTAATTTAAATGTTCTGTAATAGTAGGTAGAATATTTTAAATTAATATGTTTTACGTTGCGTGTCTTCAACAAGTTGAAAGTTCATCGTTTTATAAATCAATACAAAAATAAAGTGGGTATAAATAAAGTTCAATATTAAATTATTTTTTTGAAAATTTACTACCAGCAAAAGCCAGTAGTAATATTTAACCCATAGCCGCGCACTCGGAGCTACTCAGGAGCTAAACTTGAAATTCCCATTTAGGGAGATCAATTGCGTTCTTCTACAAACTATTAAAGCGACTTCAATCTATTAACAATAATTTTACCAACCTTTAGCGTCTGAACCAGAAGTTTCCATTTAACTTGTTGAAGAAAAGTTGACGTTACGCTCCGACTTAATAATTATAGGATGTTAGTTGTAACATAAGTAAAAAAGATTTTCCTCCTAATTTCTGTAATTTTATTGTAACATTCACAAAAAAAATCTGTTTAATATAACTTTACATTTATTGCTCATAAACACACTAACCCACAAAGTAAGCTTGAAAACTGTGGTTTATTTATTTTTTTAATTCGCGTCTTAACATTGCAGCTTAACTTTTCAGCATGGTATAAAAAGATATTTTAATTTGGTATTCGGCATGCAGCATTTGAACTTGATTATTTTGGATTTTCAGCTCATAATATTGCTGCTACCGCCAAAAATATTTCAACAAAATTTAAATTTAACTTTAAACCAATTAGGCGTATAATGTGAAATTTAAATTTAAGAATTTCCTATTATTTTTAATGTTTCTAGAGCCAAATTAAAATTTTTGCGCGACTCAATTATGCAATTATAAACACTTAAATAAAATCTGTAGAGTTTGTGAAACTTGGATTAAATTCGTAGGAAGAGAATTTAATTATAACAAGCTTGAGGTATTTAAATGTTACAGTTCCTTTTCTAAAAGTCGGTTTTTTGTTATATTCTTAGTTTTACATTGTTATAGGAAGAATACTCGAATATCTACTCGATTATTTTCTTTCAACTTAAATAACTAAAACTCCATAAATTCTAAAGATGCATAAAACTTGATTAAAGAAGTTTATGGGATTTCTCGTGGCAACTGAGATATAGGCACTCGGTCGTTGGATTGCTAGAAAGCCCCTTATGATGTATCCGCCAAGTATTATTATATCTTTCATTTCCTTTCGTCTTCTACGAATTTCAAGGACCAAGGAAAACCGATAAATTCCAAAAATAATGTTATAAATTTTTTTAAAAGCTTTAAAGACAACTTATATTGGAATGTCTCGAATTAAGCGGTCGATTTACTTTTAAATCCTGTTGCAGTCAAGAATTGTAACGATGTTATAAATTTCGTATTTGAAAATCCTCCTATATTACACTGAAATAATATTGCACTTAATCAAGAATCAAGTTCCATACCAATCGAGGTTCACTGGATTTAAATGTTAGTTAAATATAAAATTCTCAAATGACATTGGTGCAATCGACCATGAAATAGTACATCTGCATATTGGCCACATTGAATTACCTTTACTATTATAATACTGCTTCGAAGGTTTAAACCATTTTCCATTCCTACGATCAAAGCATTTATCAGCACTATGTCGACCATAAACCACAAAGAAGTGGTTTATCCCTTCGAAGCAATTGCCGAAATAAAGGTGTAATGTCTGAAATGCCAGCATCTGACGATACTAAATTTCCAGAATTTTTTTCAATCCATTCAATATTATTTAATGTAGCGTCAGAATTTTCTTAGGTTTTATATTTATAAATCGAATTAAGGATTGACAGATTGTTAAATCACGTCCATGTCCTTTTGAATTTTTCCATCTTATATAATACTGACGACATAATTTAAGTTTTGAAATTTTGAAAAGTTTTGAAACAACGGAATGGTAAAATAGAAAATTAAACAGGGATGTTGCTGCACGTGTACGTTAATTCCTATATGTTTTTTTTAAATTTTATATTAACTAAACTGCCATTATTATGAAATAACGACATTTAATTGTATTTACTTTTCAAGTATATATTGATAAAAATTAATTATTGAACATATTAATAAACTAAAAATAAAACATAATATAATACATAATACATATGAAAAACACAGAAATATATTGCTGTGATATTTATTAATCATCCCAGGGTGCACCCAAATAAATTAGTCATGAAATATTTGGGGGCTTAAAAAAAGCTTTTTGCAAAAATTATTAAAAATTTAAAACAAATAAATACGGCACTGTGCAGTTACAATGGCAACTTATAAAGAAAAAATTGATTATATTGCTTATCTTAAACTTGTGAGACTGGTTTAAATAAAACCGCACCTTAAATAGGCTTATTTTTGGCAATAATTAAAGTTCTAAAAGTTTGTTTTTTACAAAATGCAGAAGCCTACTATTTTGATAGTTCGTTAAAGCAGTTTTCTTCAACTTCTTTGTTTTATTAGGTTTATCTGGCGCTCACTAAATAATTAATTACAGAAATAAATTAGATAAACTGGCAAGTACCTGTCATTTATTGAAAATTTTGAAGAAAACTATATCATACTACCCAGAAGATGTAGTAATAAAAAATTGTGCTTTCTGAAAGCTTAGCTGATGCGGAGAGAATATTGATTTTGTATCGTTTTGTTGTTATATATTATTATCCTGAACAGGATCTGCTGCTCAAACATCGTATTAAACTCGAACAACACCGGAAGAAGTGTTTGTAATACACTTGCGAACTATAATTATTAAACTCATTATAGTAGATGAATAATTAATCACGATACTGCAATATCTATTATAGAAAGGCGGTTATTTTCCAAAAAAGTTAAAAAGATGGAATTTTTTTCTCTCTAAGTAATCTAACATCCGAAAAAGTATTGGCCGATAGTGTCCAAGTCGTTCAGTCACAATGACCGACATTTATCCTTTTAGACTGGCATTAGTTGGCTTTTGGAATAGGTAGATCACAATCTTTGCAGCAATACAAGTATCCGAATATAAAACTTTGGACACTGCCATTTTAAACTGCTTACTACTTTTCAAAAAAATTGATTACGCAATTAAAAATTAATTTTATTTTATCGCTTATAAAAGTTATAATTATGACTCGTTATAAGTTTTAAGGATGCTAATTTTGTAACTAGGATTTATTATAAAAAGTTGCTTTACTTTTAATTAAGTTCAGAATTAGCAGTTAAAATACACATTCATTAAAAAAGTTGCTGTAATTTGTTACTTTGACTTATCTTTGCAAGATAAGCAATTTGAAAAATGTGTTTTCATTGGGTAGAAAAGTGCAGACTGCCCCAATCTAGATTCAAACCCAAGCATATACCATTTTGCGAGATCCTGAACCTGTTGCGATATTGTCAGACATCGATTAATTTTATATCTCCGAAATTGTGTTACAAGAAGTTTCTAAATTTTAATAAAAATCTGCATAGGACAGATTATCATAAATTATTCCGATATACCAATAAAAAAAGTTAAAAATTAAACTTACAAAAATTTGCGAAGAAAGCTGCTCAGAATATTGAATTTCAGAGACTGTTAAGAAATTTAATAAAATCGCATAGCCACAAAAATTATTGGAATTTATTATTATATCGAGACGTTTTCACGTGAATATTTAATTTTAATGAATAAATTTTAAGATTTTCGCAAATAAATTTTAATGCTTTACTTATTGTCTCTGAGAAAATGCCCGTGCTAATATTTCACCTGAAGTGTTTACTGAAAGTGTTTGTATAATGAGACTATGAATTTTTTAGGGCTTCATCCATGTTTTCATTTAAAGCATAATATTGTAGTTTAAAAAGTGCCTTGTTGAACGTTAATTCAAAAATGTTCAAATTCTTGTTTTTATTTTATATGACTGTTGGTTTTGCTAGTTTCGGAAACAACATAGATTTTGTTGTCATTTATTGTGGATATGTTTTAAGCTAAACGAATAAGCCTGCATGTATTGGATTTTCGAAAATCCAATATGTCTGTTTCATAAAGCTTTGTGGTTTAACGTGAAAAGTTCTAACGTTATATTTCTTAAAAATGTGCAAAAATGTATTCGTAAATTTTTTTATTCCGACCACAATATCTCTAATATCAAATTGTCTGAATGGGTTTTACTTACAACGAAGTGTATGTTTAACGTACTCAATAGAATTCGTATAATAGTGTGTTTATTTGAAAGACATGGATACTACATGTCTCGAGAACCACTTTCTACTTTAAATACTTAGTGATAAAAAGCTAAACTGAAATTTTCTGGATTGGGGAGGAGTAAATACACTACACACATAAAATGGAGTTTTTCTATGTATTGTCCCGTTTTTTTACAAACAGTTATTTACAATTTACAATTTTTTAAATTTGTATTTTGGTATTGGTAATTGTAGAAAGGTTACTAGCAGTATGAGAATTCATAAAAAGCCTTTTACCAGCTCTGCTCAGGTAGGGTGGACCAGTTTTAACGTTCTGCTAAGTTTTTTGAAAATTATATTGGTTTTATTGAGTTTTAAATATTAAAAGGTGTTATATGAATTTTAGATGTGTTTTATTACACCGAATATAAAATAAATAAAAAATTGCATGCATGTTACTAGGAGCAATCGATTTTGAAATAGTAAATTAATATTTCAGCTTGAAATTTAAAAAGACTTCCATCTTCCTAAAAGAATATTATTATACCTCTAAATTTCAAACTGATCTTTTAAGTAGCTTTTTAAATTAATTTGAAAAACTTTTGCTATAAAAAAGAACAATTTTCCTCACTTTTAAACATTTCAGCAAACAAAGATACGCATCGCAGTCGATTGGTGACGTCAGCATTATTTGCAACTTGAAAAATAAAAATCGAAACCTAAACGTTCGCCGAAGCATATATCCGATTTATAATTATTTAAATTCCTTGCTGAATTTTGATCTCCATCCATTGAAATCTGATTCTTTATAAATATATATTGCTTTTATTTATGAAACCAAGTAATTTGATGAGATCTATAAAAAGCGTATTGTGGAGTTGGGCTCCCCATTGATTTGAATTTTGCTCCCACTTCTCAACTGAATATATTGCTGATTTTTAGTTTCAATTTGGGGTTAAAATTAATTTTTATGAAATCTCAGATTTCCAAATTCTAATTTAGTTTTAAATTCAATTCCGTATTTTTGTTCTTCTGCTTTTTACAAATAAAATAGGAACAAATATTTGCTTTTATCTTTGCGGTAAATTAAAAATTATAATAAAAGAAAGAAAGAAATTCGCTCTTATTTTATTTTTCCAGTAATAAAACTCATCAAAACTTTTCTAAATCATTATTAATATTAAACCTCAATAACTAATTACTTTTTAAACAACTTTTACAAATTTACAGACCTACAGGTCTACTCTCCACAAGCAGGACTAATGAAAGAGCCTCGTTTTACATTTTTTGGTTTCGCTCAAGTTCGCACTTCCCAAAACAGAACAAAAGTTTTAAATAAAAAAAACAGGACAACAGAGCTTGGAAGCTTCCTCCTCTGCTAAAACTTTTTAACCTTATTTTTGAATGATATCAAGTCGACTTTCGTTGATGTTTAAAAAAAATTTTTTGCTTTGATGGAGAATAACCTTCGTTTTTACGCTCTGATTTCTTGAAGCAAAGTGACTTTTTTCTACCCAGCGCAATTTAATTTTTCTATTTATTTTGCTCTCCATCGAAGAAAAGATAGAGCACGCGTTTGCGTTAGGAGCAAAATGTATTTTCTCACTGACGCAGATACAGAATCCTCCCCAACATCGGAGGTCAAGCCTTAAAAAGGTACAAAATGGTGGCATCGGTTACTGACCCCATAATGACTTCAGGATTAAATCAAATTTGGAGCAGTTTGAGATTCAAAGTAAAATTACGCTCGAAATCCAGCATCCACTGAAACGATCATGGTACTGGCACCTGTGATTCCAATAAATCTATAAACAAACGAAAGGAAATCAAGATTTTACTACCAGACAACACCCATGGAATTGAAGATGAAACGAAAGAAAAATAAAGTGATGGAAAGTGTGTTCCACCAAACCCTTATATTAAAGAAAAAAATGAAAGATTGTTATTCGTTGTGACTTGAAAACTAAACTGCGGATTATTGATAATATCTCAAATTCCACAACTTTACCATAACTTCTTTCTGCGGTAAGGCTGAGTATGGGGACATTAATCCCCAAAGCTGCCTACACTAGGTCTCGAAAATTGGAACAAACATTTGACTGCAGTCAAATAGCTATGCACTCCGTATATTTTAAACAGTATTTGCCAAAAAGCTCAATTAGAAACTCAATATTCCTGAGAGTGAAATGCAAAGGTGCGGTATAATGCGTACTTGGATTCATCTCTAATTCTTATCAAGTAAAACTCCAGAAGGCAGTTGTTGTTAATTAAGCTAAACACGTGAACCTTATCAACCTAGTCAAACACTCAAACATCAAAGCACTTAAATGGAGTAATTAAATGTAATTTTCCAGGTAACATTACCACACCTTTTATTAACCTTCTGGTTCTGGTGTACCCCTACAGGTCGCTTAATTCAGTTTAATTATATTTTAGTAAAATAATTAATTTTTAAATTTTAAGCAATCTAAACCAGATAATATGCATAAATTCCAACGTGCAGGGTAGCTAGTTGGTCCCAACTAGCCTGCGGTATCTTTGAAATTTAAGGGTTAAAAGCAGTCACTAAAATTCTTGAAATAATCGCCTGCGGAGCCAAACTTTCCTAACTGGAAAGCATAACTCCGGTGTTAAATCTAGGCTTCGCTGTGGTGTTGGGAAAAGGCAAATTCAATTTAAATCGAAATATTTATTGTAGGTCACGCATTTTATAGTTTATGTTACAATTCCGTGGAGATTGAGATAGTGAAACAGAGTAAATTGTTTGCTAAAAAAATTTGATGTGACAACACGACATGACTTTTCCATTTACAAGGTAAATTCATTTTTGTATTAATTAAATCTGTTCAAGAAAATATAATTTACCATTTCGGCTTGAAAATTTCGTGTCAACTCAATATTTTAGAAGCGCTACTTTTATTTTTGAGTTTTAACAATAAAAGAGCACAAAACCACAGTTAGGGAATATTGAATTATTTGACATAATGGAAAAATAACATTTTGCGAGCATACAGGTGGGTTTAATATTCCTTATGTTCAGGTTTTCCATCAAATATTCACTGCTTTAAAAATATTTGTTTGCCGTCAAAAGTTGCATATTCAGTGCTATTCACGATGGTCTTGATAATTGTCAATTTTTGACAGTTAACAATCGTTGTCAATATTTTGTTGTCAATGTTTTGAATTTATCTTATTCACGTACTCACCTTAACAACGCTGTCAAGTTGTTTTTCTTAGTTGATAATAGTCAATAATGAAGACACGGCAACATTGCATTTTGTACGAAAACGACGATAACCTGCAATGTCACTGTCAAGAAAGTGGATGTGTAACATCAAAAAATTTTACGTTTATTATGATTTTCTTGAAAAATTTCTAGTGAAACTACCAAAATAAGTAATGTCATGTATTTAATTATTCCAAACTTGAAATATGTAAGAAACTAATAGTACTACACTTTTTTGATAATTTTAGAATAATTAATGTTTTAAAACAGGAGAAATCCCTTCGTACCAATGAATCATTTGGCTTTTAAAAGGATGTACTTAAGCCTGTTCTCCGGAAGGGTAAAACTCAACTATAACTGAACTTCAGTCTTCATCGAGAAAATCTAGTTTCAATTTGAATTTCTTACGAGATAAAGCAACATCATTTTAAAATTATCAGAGCATTCCAGGTATGTTTATTTTGTAAGTTTTTTATAATAATTTTGTAAACTTACACATTTTTAGAACTTACATTTACAATATTGGAGAAATTCAACGCAATAGATACCTACGTTAACTTTTATAAGAGCATTTAAATAAATTGCCGAAGCTTTGAATAATGTAAGAAGGTTTTAAGAAAGTGTTTGGAATTTGGTTTGATGTTTATTTTTAAAAATGCAAAATTTGGGAAGATTTGTGAATTTGAATTCAAGTTACCGATAATTGTAAAGATGATTTGTGAAAATGGCAAAATAATTGTTATAAAGTTTTGTTTTCAAGTTACCGATAAGTTGTAAAGATGATTTGTAAAAATAATTTGGATTAATATAATAAAAAACTGTTTTCAAGTGTAAATTAGTTTTATTATTAGAACAAGTGAATTAACGATAAACGAAAAGCAAGTATTTTAAGGTAGGTATTTCTTAACAGAAGTAAAATATAAAAAACCAGAATTTTTTTGATATAAATTGTTTACAAATGTTTTGAAAAATATTAAATCAATCTTGATTTGTGGGTCTAAATTTTTTTAAATGCAAATTTTAATTAAATACTGAGTAATAACACAAATTTCTAAACGTTTTTGGAAATTTAGGTCTGTTGTCAAGTGATGTCAATCTTCAGCAAGTAGTATAACCCACTTGCCTGATGTCAATTAATAACTGTCAAGTTCTTGCTTCAAAAATGTCGTCGTGAATAAGAACATATGTTAAGATTGACCATTATCAAGGCTGCTTGACAATGATCAAGTTTAGTCAAGCTTGATATGTTATCAACCCTTACAGAATAGCGAAACTTGACTAGGACTTGATAATGCTGTCAAATGTCATTTATACGTCAAATTGTCAATGTTGATAATTATCAAGACCGTCGTGAATAGCACTGATTATGTTACAGATGAATAAAATAACAAAATGGGGTGACTTGAGATTGACGTGTGACTGTAGACAAAAGTTTTATATTTTTAGAGTTCCCAACTCTGCTTATTGTCAACCTAATTATTATGAAAACAAAGTGGGAAAATATCTGCCCTCGCATGTATAAGCTGTTGTAATTCTGAAGTGTAGTATTTCCGTAGTATAATTTATACGTAATTTAACAATGCACAAACAGCAAATTGTTTACGTGCATTTTATCAATGCAGATAAGATTAAAAATTCATATTGTAATCGATAATATCAAAAGCTTTGCACACATTACGTAGTATTCAAATTTGCTTACCAAAAATTCAGATATTTATCCAGCCAACTGTGATTTTCACACTGTGCAGCTATTAAAAAGTAATTTGGTCCATTAATTCGTTTAAAAAATTAATGTTTTTTTAAATTTGAGTTTACTGTTTACAAATTATTACCCACGTTTTTTTATAAAAAATTGGATAATTATTTAAATTTTAAATTAATCCGTATTTTTCACATACTTTAAATGTTTGTTTAATTATACCTCTATTTACATATTTTATAATTTTAGATATTTTTGAAATTTAGCCAAGTTCAACATTTCATATTAATTTTTTTTTGACAGGCACGTAAGCAAATTGCAAATAATTATTTAGTGCGACACTGATATATTTATATGCAACCTCGAATAAAACTTAAAACATTGAAAAAATAAACATTAGCGTTTTTGAAAATGTCTCATTAAAAAAATAAAAACGGTTGAACTTTTGTCACAATTTTCAAGTTGTCATTCGATTGCGTCGTAATAACCAATTGGAAATTAATTTTCGCGACACGTTAACCAATCATAATAAACTGATCTTATGTTTATGGATAAGAGCGTACTATACAAATCAGTCATTTGAGCGTCCCGATGCTGTTTCAAAACGAACGCGCGTCTTTACGACTGTAATCGACTAACCTCGAACGCAGATCGACCCCGACAGCTGCGTCCGGGAGTCAGCTACCCTTAAAGCTCTTACAGCCCACGACCACCCCCAACGTTCGTTCCCTTCTACCGCATCCTTGCTACACCTCCGGCCATTTCGGAAACACATGATGGCTTCATACTTAGAAAGCGTTAGGTTTTGTGTATGACAATTATTATATTCCACATGATTTCTTATCCTAAATTTAAGTTTTAAACTGAATCTTTAAATTTTAAACTTTAAAAGCTAAAAGCTTTTGATGTCATTTATTATCGTGAATGTAGAACGTATCCGGAAAATAAATTAGCTTAACTTTCAAATTAACACGGAAAGCGTTATTTTATTTAGTATCTACTTGGAAAGTTATTAAAAAATATTTTGGGAATGAAAATGGAAAATGGTGCCATGGTTAGGGTTTCACGTTAAGGTCTATTCGAGACGTACAATTAAAACGATAAAATTTATTATAGCCAAGTAATTATTGATACTAGGTAGGTACCTATGCTGGTAATTAATTTGAAATCGATAAATATTATGAATAGCTTTCCAACCCTAAGAACTAAGAAGTTTGATATTGCGAGACGTAAGTGGGTTTACATGTTGATATTGAATCATTTCAAAACTGACGCCATCAAACTCAAACTCAAAATTATATGTAACTTTTTTTCATAAACAATAAAAATGCGCTATTTAATCACTTTTTAGCTAGTTACCTCTTTTCAAATGCTTCCGGGGATATCTTTGTAGTAGGAAAAAGTTTACAATATTATTGCATTCTAAAAAAGGCAAATAAGGAAAATGTTCACACACCCGGAAGGAAACGTTTGTTCCGTTTTAACTGAATTTTGTAAACAAAACCTTTTCTAAGTTTTAAATGTTTTCCCGTGTTTATGCGCGATTTTATAATTTATTGTAACTAAATTGTTATTTCTTAAATTTTAGTACCCGAGCTGTAAACAGTGTTAAGCCTAAAACTGTCGAAAATTGTTTGTCGAAGGACCTCATAAATAAACATTATTATATTATAAATAAACATATTTATTTAACAGGTCCATGATTGAAGGTTCTTAATATGCCATCCCAATTTAAGCTTTTTAATGTTGGCTATGTACGGAAAACCCTGTTTAGCTGAGATTAAAACTTTCCTAAATAAACATATCTCATCTTAATTAACAGGAATATTATGCATTTTGATATGCAGTATCTCTAGAAAAATATTATGAAAATAAAAACCACTACAACTACAACAATGAAGATAATAAGAACACGTCTGGCAAAAACGCGACTGAATCGGCTTTGCAATGATGATGTAGTGAACAGGCGGAAAACATTTATATCCAGTTTGAAAAGCTCGGGAACTCGAAAATTTTTTAACTTTCAATTTATTTTCGTTCCGTTTGTTGTGAAAAAAATGCCAAGTTTCAAGGCGCCAGATAAAAGTAATAAAACAAACAAAGAGAAGGGAAATTGTTTTATTATCACATCAAAATAATGTAAAAGACAATAGTTGGAAGTGGAATATTTAAACTCCAACATTAAAGGCTTTGTAAAACTTTTTACACGACACCGGCGCTGTGATGAACATTTAAAAGTTTTCATCTAAATATTCCTAAATTTGCTTATTTTTTACACATCATACTGGGGCGAGACGTTCGTCATTAGAGGTTTTCTGCGATAGGAAACCATTTAAATGGATTTACTATTCATATTCCTGTAGTTTATTTAATTAGACCGATCCGATTTAGATCCAATTGGTTTCTTGGAAAGAGTAATCTTTAGCCGGATTTAAAAAAATTTCTAATTAAATTATGTTAGTTGAGGGCGTAAATTACATATTATATAAACATAACCAATGGCAGATAATTTCAAAATTTGGGTAAAAAAGGCCTAAAAACCGTAAATATGGAGTGATTTTATTGAAGTGAAGTAGTGGATGAAATAGATAAATTTTAATGTATCTACATAAATTTGATAATTGGTATTTAATTTTTTAAAACATCTCTGGCGATCGCCCTCACTCAAAAGTTTTGAAGCTAGGAAGACAGAGATTATCTGAGCCCACACAATTGTTAAAAACTTCCCTGAGGGCTGTCAGAACTCCAAAATTACGGAGCTAGAACAACGAGGCTTCTAAAGCCACATAATTCTTAAAAGCATCCCTGAAGCCGGCTAAATTCAAAAATCACCGGTCTACAATGACTAGAATCCGTTTTAATGAAAAAATTTGGCTATAATTAACGAAATTCAATTTAAAATAAATTTATGGAGTGATGAAGCTAATTTACGTAGACAATTAAAGTATACGGCAGCTAAGCCTTATCTCCTGGCCGACTCATCTCCTTCATTTGGTGTTTGAGTAGCCTGACTATGGAGATTAGGAATTTTGAACTGCTATGACGAACACAGTCCTTCGTCATTGTAGTGCCGCGGAAAAGATAGCTAAAAAGGTGGATGCTGGAGTGGTGTAACTTGTTTAGTGACGAAATGATTGAAGTTGTCATCGCAGTGCTAGAAGAATTGTGTGTGAGTGAATAAGGAAGAGTGAGAGAAAAAGAGAGTATTTGGTACCTGAAAGTCTTGAGTTTAACAGAAGATGACTGAAATTTTACGAGAATATTGACGATTTGGGACTGGATAAAGAGGCTAGCCGGTCTTTGTTAGGGGCAAGATCTCCACCAGGATTGTCCTCTTAGCTTACAAAGCAGCATATCGTGAAGGAGTTACGATACTTAGTAATTCAGTAAAGCTGGGATGCTCATTGGTTGCTTGTGGATGAGAATGTCCTTGATGTTATACTGGTCTAGTCTTGTGATGAGGAGGTTTTCTCCGTCTTGGCTTCTGTCATAGAGTTTTTCCGTCAAATTTTGAATGAATTATTCGTTGACACTTTCAAGTTTTGTAGGATCATAATTTAAGATTCTGTTCCATGTCGCTGCGCTTCCCGATGATTGGATATCCAAATTGGATGCCCGAACTTAAAAGTTGCGGAGACCACGCACTGAATTCCGCTCAAAGTTGAAAAGCTCAGTTCTAAAATGGCAGGAATCATTCCGAACGTTGTTGTCTATTAACTAAACAATTTTCTTTTTTCCTGAAAAACCCATAATCATGACGCGGCACGTTTTGACGCCGAAACAATGTAGGAGTAGTATTTTTCTCCCCATTAGTAATATTTTCCATCCCATATCTTGAAGCTCTGGCTACTTCTTCGATCTGTCGTTTTCGGAAAGTAAACGTACCGGCGGCGTCAAAACGAGATGCAACGAACTACACCCAATGAATCAGTTGAAACCAGCAAGCTATGTAAATTTTAAGTGTGACCTTTCAAAAACTAAACATGTCAAACAAATTAAAAAAATAATTTCGAAGGTTATGTTTTAAAAATCAAAAACTGTGATTTTGTGTTATTTTTTTTCTGTGTTTTTTTGTAAGTTAAATCAAAATGCGGTTTCCACACGTAATAAACCCTAACACGAGAGAGGCTTATGCCCCTTCTCCGGCAGCGCTCAATTTAATACGCGAGAGAAACAGAAGAGTATTTCCTGAAAATCTTGAGTGGGGAGATGATCGTTGTCCTTCGTTGGTAACATTTTGTGTAATTGCGATATCAAAACATTTTACGAATAACCCACTTCTTGCTGAATTACCCGAAGCTGAAAGAGATCAACTGCTGGAAATTTTGCCAACGGATTTGTCTTTAGACTTAGTAGTTCCCTTAATTGACGTAAGTTTAGTAGACGATTCAATTAATATTAGAGAAGATGGAGTAATTTATTTTATTAATATCTATGCAAATTTTATTTCAATTTCAATTATAATCAAATAGCGCAGGTTAATTTATCAACCTCCAATTTCCTATTAATTTTGTGTAAGCACAATCCGCATCCTGAATATTAAGAATTTTTCCAGAGAAAGTCTCAGTATTTTTTACAAGTGCGTTGGGTAGGCATGCGCTGTTACAATATAGAAGTTTGGCTTTTATGAAGATTATAATTATTTGAATCAGACAAAAAACATTGTACGTAATCTGAAAAGTGAAAATCGCTAGTAAAATGAGGTCATTTCCCTCACCTTATCCGTGAGGATCACAGCGTCACCTACTGCAAACTTAAATAAAAGAGACTGCAGGTCTAGCCTGTGTGCTCAACGAATATTATAATAAAATGTAATGAGAAGGAATGGATCACTACTTGAGACAAACACTTGACTGTAAATTCTTGAGTTTATCACACAACTTTTTTTTATTTGCATATCGCAAGCTTCCAAGCACGTAATGCAACAATTTAATAATTCTTTATAAAATATAATGGATTAAGTGAAAAATTACTGCAGAAAGTTGCCAAATGTTATTCTGGACAGATACAATTTAAAATTCAATGTAATCGAGATCAATTACATGAAAATAGCTTGCTTTATCACGAGACTACTATGTTTGAAAATATGCAAATTGTCGAACATAAATTTGAACTACACCCAATATTACATTCACCAAACAGCCGAGGTAGACATAATATTTTTAAAATATTGTTTTATTCTATAAATTTTATTATTTTGGCAGTTGTTTGGTGTAGTACCTATTCTTGAATAAATTAAATCAGTTTATCCGAAATATAACAGTTTGTTACAAGAATAGATTAACTAATAAATGAAAGTTTTGAATTAAGCAAAATGGACTAAATGCCATTGAAACGAAAGACCTCTACTACAAATTATACTGAATGAACAGAAATGATATTGATATGATACAAATCCTATGATATGACATTTACCTTTTGGATGAAAATAAAAATTCAAAAGTAAAAAGGATGAAATGCAAATATCGAGAAAATCGACATTGGCTCTGTTTGATCCAAGCCAAGCAACATAACTTACTGTGATAGTCACATACTGATTCTCAATAGGTATTGACGGATATGTTCGGAGTTCGTGCTAATACACAATAAAACTTATAGATTATATCTAAACTAATGCGTCATTGTTATATGATATAATGGAAGGGGTGATAATATTTTAGGTTTCGTCATAAATGAATCACATTAAAAGATTTCAATGTGTACCTACTATTTAATAAATTAATAGGAACATAACGAAGGCGTTACGAAGCTCATTAATCGCGAGGTAAATTAAGGTGACGAGGCGATTGACCGAGTGACATAACATTCGCCCATTAGTATTCAATATATTATACTAAAACAATAGTAAGTACCGAAAAGTTAAAGGTGTATCACCTTTTACTTGGTCGGGTGTCCTTGAATGTTGACTGTTCTTTGTCAGATTAGGTGGTGAGTTGGATCGTGTGGAGGCTTCATCTGATTATTTTATGGCATTCCTTGTCGGGTAATATATCCATCCAACTTGAACTACTAATTCTAAATCAAGGGTGGGCAGTATTTGAAATACATGTAGCTACATATTGAAAACATATTTTGTATTCAAAAAAAATTTTCAATATATTTTGCAAACTAATAATGTATTTAAAATATATAATATTTTATAAACCATATTTTTCTTATTTAAAAAACAAATAGGTACAATAAAAAGCAATTTTTTAATCAATGAGAATTAAAAGCAGGGTTACTGCCAATAAACTAGTACGGTTTCTTACTTTCAAATAGTTTTCTTGTAGTGGCACTCCTGATTATCAGATCGCGACGAAAACCGTATTTTGACTTTTCTACCGTAAACCCTACTACCATACCAAATTTAGTCCTGATTGGTTAAATGGTTAAGGAATAAATCGAGGGACAAAATCTGGCGACCGACAGACCGACACAGACATTTATTTTTAATTTTTTGCAGATCTTTACGTTTCTGAACACGGTGATCTCGAAAATGTAAAAAAAAAATCAATTTTTTTTCGATTACCAGACCTCCAATTTTTTTGGTTGATTGGAAGTAAAAAATTAAATAATAATTAGTAAAATAAGTTAACTTTTGTAATTATGCTCTTCATTTGTTTGAACTTTTTGCTGTCGTTGCTTAGAGAAAGACAAATTCACCCTACACCGCCTGACCTACCATCCAACTGATGCTTCAAGGACACCCAATCGGATCAGGTCATGAGTAGACCGCTTAAGAGCAGGTTGTCACCGACAAAGATAGATATAATATTTTAATGCATTAGAGAGAGACCGATATATGTTACAATTTCACGGTTCTAACAAAAAGTTTTTTTATATTTGTTTACGTTGTGACATTACTTTGAAAAGCTGTTTTTTTAATGAAATATCATTGGTTAACCCAAATTTGTTGGTTTAACCTGTAATTTAATTAAATGGAAACTTAATTAACTTAAGTTTTTGAATTTCAGGATGAATATTATTGGGAAAGAAGATTTAATGATAAGTATGGATTGATAGTATACCACTTAAATGAAAATTGGACTTGGAAAACCGTATTCATGGAACGATACATGCAACAAGTAGTAGAAGAAGCACAACCACAATATAGAGATGAATACGAAATGGAAGAGACAACAAAATTATGTTGTCCGTACGTACGCCGTCTAATTGTCAGTCAACTTCAAGCTTGGAAACCACCTCTTAATTTATTAACTGAAGAACTTCCGGAGGAAGATCCAATAGATCATATAAACTTTGAACCAATTTTAAAAGTTCTTGTTGAAGTTGAAGAGTTGGATATTGTATACGGAATGAAAGGAGTCGCCGAAACCCTCAAGTTATCCATGTTTAAAGTGTCAATCTTAGATTGCAAACGATTAGGAAATGCGGTTTTGTTTTTAGAAAATATTAAAATTTTAAGACTTCATAGAAGCAAGGTGGGAGATGAGCATATTCAAGTTTTAATGCAGGGCCTAATAAAAAATAAAACTTTGATTGAATTGGACTTGTCCCATTGTCTTGTAGCTGACAGGGGTGCACTGTGCATCGCCAAAGTAATGACAGAACATCCTACGTTAGAAAGATTAATACTAACCAATAATAGAATTAAAAAAGTCGGTGCAGAAGGAATTGGCTGGGTTTTATTGCAAGACTGTTGCTGCCCCTTGCTTCATTTAAATTTAAGACTAAATCCTTTGGAACATGAAGGTGTTATGGGAATATTGCGTGCTCTTGTGAGAGTAGATAAATTAAAAGAGCTAAATATATCTGGGTGTTACTTCGAAGATGATACTGGACTTCGAGTAAGTCAACTGATAGCTCTCAACCGATCTCTTGAACTTCTAGATATTAGTAATAATTGGATTGGCGAAGAACATGGCGAGGTACGTAGCTAAATCCATTAATGTAATAATAATCCACTTTTTACAGAAAATCGCAATTGCTTTAAAAAGTAACCCAATTATAAAATGGATGGATGTCAGGGAAACAGACATATCGCTTAAAGATGAAACAATTATAAAAAAATTATTGCTAAGAAACCTTGGAAAAGAAGAAGAAGTTGAGGAAGAAGAAGAAGAAATTGAAGTATTCGAAGAAGAGGCAGAAGTGGAAATTATTGCAGATGGAACCGAAAATGAAGATGAAAACGCTCCAACTGAAAATGAAAACGCTACCGAACAAAAGGCTCCTGAAAGTTCTTAAATATACCAGCAACTCGAGAAGGAACGACAAAAATAAATAATTTAATATTTTATATTATGATTATGAAAATATTTTTAAAATTAAAAAAGCTTTGAAATTATCTAGTAATTGTTTAAAATTAACACACTAAAGAATCTTCTAAGTTACCCGAAGAAACTCTTCACTCATAATCGTAGCCATATCTTCAAAATTTTAACACGAAATTCTTAATTTTACAGGTAGTGGCAGGCTCTATAATATTAGTTACAAAATTGTGAAAGAGTGGATTCCTATACATAATTACAGATGCCTGCAATCTTCATATACATACCGTTAAAATCAGCCAAGTTTTGTGGATCTCTCCTTATGCATTATCGGTATTTAGTCATCAGTGTGCATCCGAAGATGTAGAGGCTCTTCAGGCAATTATAAAATCTTAAAATATTAGAATAACATAAAGCGGTCAACATTTTCTTAATTAATTAAAAAGAATTCGAATATAAATATCGTAACTTACCTACTAATCTTAATTTCACTAATATTACCATGTAAATCCACAATTTATAACGAAATGCTAAAATACTGGAAAACGCTTTCCAACAGTAAAGCCATTTTTCAACAATTGAATTTGCAATTTACTGTAAAATTATACAATTATTAGCAGGAAGGTAGGGTTTTTGAAAGAGTGTATGTTAAAATTCTGAGCAAAAGTAAATAATGTGTCGTCTTAAAATACTTTCCCCATTTTAGTATAAATTTCAGGTACGAACATTGTCATTTGGCAATTCGGAAAAGTATCTACCTACTTTCCGTCCTGAAATATATTAGATTGTGTAAAGAAATAAACTTGACAATAAATTAAAAAGAGTAGTAAATATATATATTTCAATGCAAACAATCTGATCTTATTTCTAATAATAAAAAAATGATATAAAACATATTACGTAATCAATTGTTAACCTACATCACATTATCAAAACTATTATTGTGTATATCACTGAATAATTTACCTCTGGTTAGCAACTATCAAAAAAAGTTAATTAAATAATTGCAATTTGAAACCACTTTGTTAATTATTCATTTGAGCAAACAACATAAAATTTAATTTAAAAAATGAAAACAATGTACCAATAAAAGGAGTGGTACATCGTAGAACAATTGCACACAATATTCATGATTGAGCAAAATATTAAAATATAAATGACATGTAAATATAAAACCCTCTGTTGCTTTATACCCCCTAATGTGATATAGATTATAAATAAAACAAATAATAGCTAATAAATGCAAAAGTTGTAAAGATAAACCAATGAACACTGTATAAATATAACATAAGCAAATCTTACGTTAAAAAAGTAACAAGAAAACAAAAACAATAATTGATGATTCTTAAAATTATCAACGGCACCACATTACATGCAATTCATTATTTATATTAAAAGTAATTCATCACAAATTGTTAACTTTCACATAATTTGATTAAAAACAATAGAAAAAGTAAAAAAAAACAAATATGAGGCTTAAACGGTTTGGCAGTTTATCTAGAAACTAATCGTTTTTATAATTCAGCCTTTATAATTGTCACAAATTGCAAGTATTTGAGTTAAAACGACAATTAACTGCACTTATAAAATTTGTCAAGACATTAAATTGTTAATCACGATAAAAACCAAAAACATGCATAAAAACATAAACCGAGAGTTAAATCAATAAACATCTCACAATCAACTAACAAAATTTGAAACAATAAAATAAAATACTTATTGCTTTAAATTTTGCGCAATTTTAGCATCATAAAATTTATTTAAAAAAAAAAATTAAAAGTTAATATGATCATCAAAGTAAAAAAAAAGAACAAGGTAATATACAATAACATTTTTTTTCAAAAACTTAATACTAAAATATAAACCATAATAGTAAAAATTTCATTGAGCTAAAATTTGATAGATATAAAAATATATTTATCTACTTAATATAAAATATTGCTTTTTACAAAAGCATTAATACTCAATCACAACAATGAATTGTGATGTTTTCTCAGTCATAATTCGAGTAATTATTGCACTGCAACAATCTGTAGCTAAATGCATTTTAACTCAGCTAAGCATTTCCATAATGTAAAGGTAACCGTTTTTATCTATGGTGAAAAATGAAGAGAAATCTAAAGATGCCGAAATGTATGTTGACCATAATCCACGCACTTTAATCGAACTTAACAAATGGGGTTTTCCTGCAGTGCCTTCTTTGTCGTTCCAAAGACCCAAATTAAATAAAGACATTGGCTGCGCGGTATCTATGGTAAGACTTCTCTTCTTTGCAGTACTTGAACGCCTCCTTCTAATAAGAGATTAATTAGTAATGAAGACTTAAAAAGTCTTTGTGGATCAGCGCCTGACCCGTGGGTCATAGGTTCGCTACCACTGGTTCACATAATTTACAACTAAATTAATTAAAATCAACAGACAAATTAATGGATATCCCCTTGGGAAAACTTACCTCGGTTGACTTCTATCTTCAGGTAATTTAGTTAAATCCCACCATCCGATTTGATCTCCAACACTTATAAGGATCAGTGCTGGTGTTGGAGAAAACAGTAAATAAGACACTTGAGATTTATGTAAATGTAATGTACCAATTATAGATTTCAATTCAATACTCCATATCTAAAACGGAAACATTAAGAAAATCAAATTAATTATCGTACATTTAAACTCACCACAACATCGCCGTTATCTTGTCCAAGGGCTAAAACTTTTGCGTTATGTGAAAAGCGACAGCATGTCAGTGGGCTACCCAACAATTTTCCTTGATTAAGAGTCATGATAATTTTTGAATCAATAACGTCCAAAGTATAAACCTCAAAGGTATGATCAGTCATGGTAATCGCCAATTTACTCTGGTCAACCGAAATTGTTGCCATTGTAACCGTATTATTGGTTATATTATGTATTCTATCTCCAAATAAGATATCACAATTTCCGCTTTCCAAATTCCATGCTTTGATCGTACGATTTTGAGAAACAGCAAGCAGCTTATCTGCCGCTTTAATGTAAAAACATTGCACAATAGGAATGACTGACATTTGCTTTAGGGAAGTATTTGAAGGTGGTGGTTGAATTAAGCACAAAGCTCGATTGTTTTTGTAAACTGTGACCCAACCGTTTTGTGCCGTAGCAACCAACATAAAGTAAGATTGCGATTCAACCTTTGCAAAACCATTGCATTCTTCTTTCGATATATTAAAATACTTAAGTAGGACAACTGAGTCATGAAGTTTCATTAAAGTCTCGTATTGACGATTTTTAAAATCAAATTCAATAACATCACCGTTTTCTAAGCCCATTGCAATCTTATTGCCACATAACGAAAATCTTATCACTTTTATTGGACTCAGCATTCGTACAGATTCAATTAATAAGTTGTGACCATTCATGATTTGAATCGCATTGGATGCATTGACTGCTGCAATACGTGGAATACTTGACGAATAATTCCAAAAACAATCAAAAATGGGCAGCAATTTGGAAGTATCTGATTTTTGTGTTGCTGGTTGAATTTGCCATTGTTTGACTGTTTTATCATCCGAACCAGAGAGTAAAATATGAACGGCATTTTGGGTATCATCATAAAATGTATCTAAACAGACCACCAACCTGAAAACAAAGAGATAAATAGAGAAGATTAAAATTAAACCTACTTACTCTTTATCGTTCAGTATTTCTTGAACAATTTGAGAAGTTCCTATTTGCCACACTCTAATATAATAATCGGTTGACCCTGTAACCAAATACAAGCCATCTTCGGTAACAGCTCCGCACAGAAACGTGGCATGTTTTCTATTATCTAATTCGGTTACATCAGGATTTGATATTTTCAAGCCATCTTGCTTCCACGTCCAGACCGTAATACTGCTTGTGTTAATAGATATAAGATATGTAGCCAATTCTGGTACTAACAGAAGCGACGTAATAATCACTTTGTTACAAAATTCACACAAAAATTCACCATCTTTAGCATCATACATATAAATATTGGTACCACAACTAAATATAACTAAACTATCATCTACAGAAAAAGTAACACAATTTGCAGGTTGACCGTGACCAGGAATTTTAACTAACATGTACGGATCATCTTCTATATTCCAAATTAACACACGACCGCTAGAGCAACCAGTTACAATAAGATGGTCAGATTCATGTGAATATGATGCCGATATTATTTTATCATTTAATGTGTCAAGTGCACAAGTTTTGCTGTGATCCATACGTCCAGTATTTCCATATAAATTAGTCCAATTTGGTTGTTTGACACGTGGAGAAGGGATTGCTTTACCATAACCTGCAATAATTTGAAATTTATTAAATCATCAAAAGTTTGCCTTTAAGTCTCCAATTTGAAAAATTATAATGAACTATATTAAATATCGGAGATAACTAGAGTCAAAATTATAAACTAAATTATTTTAAATTACCGTTCATATCCAAAAGGTCTCCATTACTCCCTTGATTTATAACATTTTTTAAATTCCATATTTTAACACAGCCATCCTTGGAGACAGAAAGAAAGCTTTTTTGATTGGAACTCAACTGAAGTTGTGTGATACTTTCAGTATGTCCAGAAAATATATGCAGCTTTTGGTTGTATGGTTGTTCCCACAACTAAAACAAAGATTAACTTAGCAAAGACATACTTAATTCAAAAGCAATCTACCTACTGCAATATCACCATTTTCCATTCCCACAAGAACGTGGTTAACATCAGAAGTAAAACAAGCAGCTGACACATTGTGATGGAGATCCAAAGTGTGTGTAAAATACTGACGTTCCTGAGGAGCCCTAAAAAATTATTTCAATAAAAATTTCTATCACAGAAGCAATTACTCACTGAAGATAGAAGTACAAATGTTTTTCGGTATCTTTTGCAATAGCCAAAGCTGCTTTATAAACAAAACCTTCTTTGTTTTGTCCCAAACCACACTGAATTATATCGGTGTCTTTATACTTGTGCAAATCGTGACCTTTCGCTTTCACAAAATTGATGTATTCTTCTAATTTGCCATCTAAAGTATGATCCTAAACAAAGATATTGTATTCAAATACACTCAATTTTATTAAAACTTACTTTTCGTGTTATGCAATCCTTATATAAGTGAAAATCTTTCAGCAAATCGGCAGTTCCGATTTCTTTTATTTTAGCACCAAGAAATTTGAGATCAAAATACACTTTAAAGTCATCGTACAAGTGTGCTGCTTTCAAATGATACCCAATGTACTGATATATGTAATTGTCATTGGGTAAATTGCACAAACTATTATTACTAATTTGTTTATAAGTTGAGATCAATTTTCGATGTTGTTCTATCATTTCGGTTTCTGTTGTGCTTTGCCTGAGATAAGCCAAAAATAAATCATGGATTCCGTAGACATAAGTTTTCAGCTCAAGATTGTAATAGGAAACAATGAGAGATTTATTTTCTAATTCAGTCATTATATGTTGAACCTCAAATTTGTCGTCCATTCTCCAAATTGTTTGCATCACTTTTGATGTTATGTTGATATCATCTACAAATACGGCAAAATACTGATATAAATCCCGAAGTTTTGGAGTTAATCTGTCTATAGAGAGACTTATGGCACCAAACAGTTGATCTTGGAAACTAAAACATTTAATTTTGTTATTCGATATAGATTTTTATACTTAATCAAGTTACTCACTCGTTTTCTTTTTTGGTTAATTTTTTTATGTAATATTTCCAAGGATCTGAATTATTGAGCAACTCCTCTTGATATGGTTCTAGCAGAGATCCAATAAGGGAAACAAGAATTGGTACTCCTTTACACAGATCATGTATTTTCGAAGCGTACACCGGAAGACTTTTTGCATCAGTTTTTAGGCAATTAGCAAATAAAAGCAAAGTTTCTTCTTCGGTAAAACCATCTTTGATCTGTTGAAATTTTAATTTTAAATTTAAAATCATTTTTTAGTTTGAACAACGAACACTGACCTGTATGTATTCTGTGTTGTTTCCAATAACGATATCCTTCTGTTGGGTAGTTATAAGCGTTTTACATCCTACATCAAACGCTTGGGTGGCTTCTTTTAATGAAACATTATCCAATACCAGAAGTGCATCTCTAAAAGAACCTCTACGAAACATATTTTTAAGTAAATCTTTCACGGTTTCAATTTCGAACGTTGAATTGCCTTCTTGCATAGATAGAGGTCTGGTTTTGGTGTTTGCCTCACGCGAGTCGTTCATCATTCTTTGAAGTAATCTGAGAATAAATTATTTTTTAAATAATATCAATGTGTGTGGTTGGAAAAATGAGGTGACATTCGAAATACGTACATTCACCTTAAGATGAATGAAGAAGCAGGTAGGTACAACTAAGAAATACAAAAAACGTTTTAAATTGGAAATTTATAAAAATGAACGACAATTAAGGTGTGAAAAATATAAAAATTATGAGCTTCATTATTGTGTGAATCTTGAAATAGTTGCTATCTTAAATCTAAACTTTGTTCAAAAATTTGTTAGATAAACTTACAAATGCATATGAAAGAGTAGCTGATCAACTTCCTTAACGTCTCCCAGATTAATCCAAAACACCCGATTTTTAAAGCTCGTTTGTAGTAGAGAAGAATCCTTCACTGCAGAAGCTGCTAGACATGATTTTCCACATCCCGTCATTCCATGCAGTACAATCCGCTGGCATGGTTGTAATACTTCTAATTGGTTTTGTAAACGTTGCAACTAGATAAAAACAAAGTATTAAAGTTAAGACAATAATATAACACCGACAAATAATAACAAAAACTAACACAATCTTACCATTTTCAACCACTCCTTAAAATAGCAGCATGAAAATAATTTAAATTAAAAAGAAATATAATTTTTGAATTTAGTGCTTGAAACATAAAAACTAACATGAAAATACAGTGCTTGGAAAGTAAGAATTAGGAGTGTTACTCAATGTAATATTACAAAACTTTTGTATATATTGCTATCTTTTTCCCCCTTCAATTGAAGATATTTAATTTTTCATCAAATGTAGATTAATGCCGTTTGTATTTTATAAACCTTTCCATGCAAACATCAAGAAGTCTACCGCTTGCTTATCGCATCTGTTTAACTTGTGGTTTAGTCGTAATGCAAATTTTTAATTGAAATTTAAATCTGATCAATGCTTGTTTTACATTGTTTTATTTAATTTACCCGAAGTACAATACCAATAAATTATTTTCATTAAATCTGTTAATAATTACAACATCTTGGTTTGACAATATACTACAGCCAAACAAATAAAAATTTCACGCTCTATGATGTGTGAAGTTATGCAACGGATGGTAATTTCAAATATTTTTAAGTTCCGTTTAGACGTTTAAATAATATGTACAAATTACTTGCTCCGAAAATCCAATCCTTGCGTATAAACGGAAAGTTGCGGTTTTTGTTTTAATTTAAATTGCGGAAATCTGTTTATTGTGCGATTATACAATAATAAGATAATCGGTGAAATAATTTCTGTTGATAAAAATCTACCGATTTATATTCGCTCAGATAAAAATGACTTGCGGTGCGGAAAAACCACAAATAATAAATTACAAATTAAATTGTTATTTTGATTTTTTATTCTATTTTTTCTTGCACCTTATATAGATAACATGTGGTATATTCAGTATGACTCAAAGTAGATTACATTTTTATAGATTGTTATAATTTTGTTATAACAGGTGCAAGTAAAATAAAAGGTTGTTGGTAGATATTAGTTAATAATTATTAACAAATGTTGTCTTTATTCTATTGACTGCAGCTCAAGTGATTTTAAATTTTCAAGCAGATCAAGATCACGAATTTTATGAATTCATCTGGTATTGGTTATCCTTATCGTACATAGGTAGTGAAAATAAATTGACGATAGACTGAGTTGTACCAGATATCTTGTTTATGAGTCCAGCAGTTTGATGATGACTTTTTTTTAATTAAATTGTTTACTTATACGCTCTCAAATAGCAAAAATGAAGCGATAGTCAACAATATTGACTATTTGACCAGACATGACAATAAAAACCACATAATTACCTACCAGAAGTTTGAACTAATAATTTCTTTTATTGACTCAAAATTGAAGAAATTATACGAAAACTAATTATAAATATTATTGAACAATTTTTATTATTTTAATAATGACGTGTCATTAACCTTTATTTTAGCAGCCGATGTTTAATTGTTAAATTTTTAATGAATCATGTTTTACTGATATGGAATTACCCTATCACAAAAAATATTAATGCTTCAAAAAGACAAAACAAATTATATTTTAAAAATAACTTAAACGTAAATCAAAGTAATCACTTAATAATAAATGAGCTGGGTATGTAAAATGTGTCTTATTCGATAAAACAAACTGTAAATATAAAATTATCTAATCTATTCTAACAATTCAGTTTTTCTCTAATTTAAAATATATTAATAATTTACGCCTTAATCTCTGTTATCACGAACAATCATGTCAAAATAATGCACAATGTATGTATGTGCACCTCAAGTACTCAATTAATGATTTTTGCTTATCGTTGAATATTTTAATTTATTTTGAACAATAAAAATATGTTTAGTTAGCTCCAAAAATACATAAATTCAATCCTTATTCGCACTTATTCGTAATGCAAACATTTTAAACTTGTAGAGGACAAATTTGGCAACTTAATTCATGTATGATGCCGACTGCTTAAAAAGTAGCTTATGTAATGATTGAAAAACAAATTAAGCTAGTGGTAACCGTGTGGGATACAATATCAAGTACAAAATCATTAGACGATTTTATTTCAAATTCTAAATGAAGTCAGAAACAAAATTAAGTCTGTTAGAATCGTCTGGATTGCACGGTATATTTAGCAAATGTTTACATTTTTATGCGAAGTTCACTAATTTTTTCACGCCTCAAGGTATAATATTATGCGATTAAAAATTTTAAATGTCAAACTTGGAACCATATAAAAAAACGATTAAGATTCCGAGTTGAAATAATTTTAGAATTTAAACAATAATTAAACTAATTAAAACAAATTAAAATACACAAGTTAAAAAATTGGCATGCATCCCACGTGGATAAGAGAATAACCTATTTCATGGACAAGGTCGAGTTCAGCTTAATATTTAAATAATTTTAGAGTATTATCATGGTTAATTTTCTAAAACACATACATATAAAAATTTCAAACTTAGAACAATTTATGAAAATTTGTGTAATAACGAGTTTTGATTTTATCAATGTTATTGCATTGGATAATGAACGGACAACACTCTGCTGGTTTTTCAATATAATTGGGTTAAATAAATTTTAAATTATTAGAGCAATGACAAAAGATAAAGTTATCATAATTTAATATGCAAAAGTAACATATTATTTTAGTATAAACCTCAATGTTTAAAATGTTTTCAATTCAGTATCTAGAAAACAAATTAGTGGGGAAAATACTGTGGGATTCCTGAATTGTTCAAAAAATTTACAGGGGTTTTTATTTTCAATATAAGTATTTGAAAAAAAAAGAAGATTCTCGATTCGACATGTATGCATATTTCTTATACATATAATATTATGTACATGGCTTACTCTGGAACTGCCGCGTGGATTTAAATAAAATATTTTTTTTTTGCAGAAAAACGCAATGGTGTTTCATAAAATTTTGGTCAAGATCGGTTTAGTAGTTTTTGTCTAAACAGTATTAGTAGTATCTTAATCAGCGTGACCTGATTAATGAAATTCCACCTACCTCATAGGAATTACAATATTGCATAACAAAGTAACAAATTTCTTGACAAACAAAAAATGTAAACATTATAATATAACAACATTTAATTAAACTACAAATAAAAAAAATGAATCTTGAAAAAACGCTACAAAGTAAATAATGAGAATGAATTTTATATTTGGAATTGATCAAAATCTTCTAGATCAAGATGGAACTAGGGAAAGCTATACTGACTGTGAGTAATCAGCATTACGCTAAGACTTATCGCTTTAACTGTTCAGCCATGAAAAACTTAAATGGAACTCTGCTCTTTGCGGCAGTTCAAATTTAAGATCCTATTATTGAAATTAGTACATTCACAGATTCCGTAGAAATTAAAACTGGCAGACAAAACTGAAAATCGCCCCCCCAAAGAGGGTTAAAAAGATGAACTGCTTCTTTCGAAGTTTAAAATTAACCTCTCTAGAGTGGAATACCGCCTTAAGCATTTGATTTTCTAAACCAGTACAAATTGAAAAATTTTGATTTTAAACAACAAATTTATATAAGTTAAAAAAAATTTTAAATAATAATAAAAATTTATTTAACTACAGCATAAATTTCTTTTATTACCTTCTTAATGATTAATAAATTATGTAGATTGTTTTAATTAAAATATTTACAAATTAATATCACCAGCGGTGGCTTGTAGTTTACTGTAATGAAGGAGCGAGATAAGTAGAAATGTGGGGTTCAAGTGTAACTTTACCTATAATGCAATAAATTGCAATTTTAAATTTCAGAGCCTAAGGGTATTTCATATATAAATATATTTGCTCTAAAAGAGTGGAAGGTTCCTATTTAAGGAAATCAATCTGCAGAAAAATCATCGGTCTAAAATCGTAAAGTCTCAGAGGACCTCCGAGTACTTCAATAATTATGTTCAAAAGAAAAATTATAAGCATATAAAATACTTTAGTTAACAATAATAATAATGTAATTAAAAAGGTTAATACGGTTCCGTAAACATCAACATCATGTTAACTTTTCACGAAATGTTAGAAATTTAATACTGACTTAATGTTTTGGAAAGGTGGCGCCCCATCGTCTACCCTAAAAATTCTAAATACCTTATTATTAACTCGGTTAGTGTTACGAAAACTGTACGCAATTATTTGTTACTCTCCCCCCACCCCATTGGACCCAATCGGTGGGTCCTCAGTATTATTCTGAATTTCTATAATTTTAAAACTTTATTTTCGGTTCAACAAGGTTATCGTCATTTGTTATATCAACTAATAGGAAGTTTTAATGTTTATGTTAATGAAATACATTACAATTAATTCAATTGTTTCCTTGCTAATATTTTAACTTATGAATAAAAATTAAGTAAAAACTTTATAATGGATTGCCTAACGGTAAGCAGAAATTTTTTTATTCCTTCTTTTGAATTTTTTCAAATACAGCGTTTAAAACATTTTTAGTTCTTCAGATAATAAATTTGCTTATATTCAGTTGGTTGTTTATCAAATTTAAATACAATCTCTTATTTATAAGATCAAGGACAATGGAAGGTTTCCAACAATTATGATAACCCAATATTCTATTTTATACAAACACAAGCATCAAATTATATAAAGATGTAATTTCATGTTTGTAAATTGTAACAGTAAAAGAGATTAGTCGAAACGTGAAGAGCAATAACGATCTAAGCTACGAATTCAATTTTGTGAGGATACCAATTGTTTTAATATTATGTAATAAAATAGTTGTATCAAAAAAAAGGCTGCCAAATCAGCCTTGTAGAATATACCAAGAAGTTCTTAAACCTATTTACAGTAATTCCACCGAACTACTAACTGTAATAAAAAATGATAAAGTTCAAGCAGGTATCGCTTAAATTTTCTATCAACTTAAAGAGAGTAGAGATAAAACAATCAAAACTTTTGTTTGAATCAAAATATAACCTCAAAATTAAACGTCAAATATTTAAAGTTTTTCCCCGTTTAATCCAAGTTGCCCCGCATATTTATCAAAAAACTTAATTTAATATATTTTAGCTACTGTTTTTACAGTACGTTTAATAGATAAAATAAAAATTAAATAACTTTTATACATACCGGTGCTGTTCGCATAACATAATGTCTCGGTCTTCTGGGTACATCCCCCAAAACCAGGGTATCTTGAAACACCTGGTGTTCAATTTTGTCGGAAGCATCTTCGTTACCATTTTGTAAATCTTTCGCAATCCAAAAATAATCCTTTTTCAGAACGTCAACAAACTTGTCGTAGGCCGTATCATTTTTTTCCGTTAAAATATTTAAGAAGCATGAAGTTTTTCTTTGTGGTATTTTCTAAAAATAATTTTAAAAAATTACGTAATTTAAAAATAATATAAGTCGATAAAAGAATACCTCAGTGTTAATTTTTTCCAAATCGTTTAAAGTGAGAATTTGTAAAGAATACAATTTATCCACAATAAAATCGACTTCCACTTCATTCACAATATTATTCCAATGCTTCTCAAGATAGCGTTTTCTGACATCTTCCATTATTAATACTAAAAATAAATTGCACCATTCAAAATAACACTTAAATTTTAATAAAACTTTCTTGTAACCTTATTTCATTGTTAAAAATTCACTTTTTTTAAGCATTCAAAAATAAAATGTACCGAAACCGAACTTTTTTGCACTGTCCCCGGGCCAATTTGAGTGATTTTGGTCAAAACAAACTACAGGAAGAACAACCGATCTCAATATGAGACAAGGAAGCAGGTGTGAGGTCGAAACCAGATAAAAGGGATGTTGCAGGTCTGCGCTTGTTTGTTTGACTGCAAGGTGAAATAAACAGTGGCGTACTCACATTACAATATCGGTTTTGTTAGTAAAGTGTCCGATAAACTTGAGATAAAAACAATCGATGTTTACATTAATTACGTCACAAAAAAATTAAATACAACAAAGAATACATTTTTACAATAAATCGAACAAAAGACCGGCTGATAGTATGCGTCATGGTTACGCGTATGGAAAAGCAACAGTCGGGGTAAAATAATCCATCACGATTGGCTGTCCGCTGAGCGCTTAAATTTAAATTATGAATAATACACACAAACTCGAAAGATGAGTCACTTTGTTGCATTTTTTGTTTACACAATTCCGATAAGAAACTGAAATAACTGTATTATAATTTATAAACGTAATAATTTAAACACGCCTCTCTTCACACACTTAATTTTATTTATGTTTTCCGTTTTTCTCCCTATGCTACGGTTTAATATTTTTTTTGTTATAAAAATAAGTAGGTGATAATATCAAGTCAACAACATCTGATAAAATTTCTTTTGTTAATAATTGCAAATTAAAAATATGTTATTGTGTATTTGAAATCCAAAATTAATAAAAATTTTCAAAATTACTTACTGCGCAAAATAAACATTCGGCATAGCTGTACTTTCTACAGGTAAAGTTTTAAAGTCACCCCACTTGTCTGAGCCTGATTCACCGAGTACCCGTACACCACCACTCTAAAATTTACTATTTTACATTGCAACTGGTAAAAGATTTAACATGCAATTTCTTGCAGCTAAATTTATTTTAAATTTACAAAATAAAATTTTTATCTCACAATTAGATATAGGTGCGTATATGTTACCACTCGAGATTGGAGAAGAACAATAAATGGCTGAATATTCAAAATAATTCAAAAATATATTTTTTTTAATAATACAACAGCAAAGTACGTTATAATACACAATAATGGATAGAGGCACCTCTTAGGGGTTCTTAACAAAATAAAAAAATTTGATAAAAAGTTGAAAGTCATAAAAAGCTAACTTACAATATTGATCACAAATTTTATTTTATGTTTATAAAGTTTGTTAAATATTGAAACGTAAATAATATACAATAACACTTAATTAAAAATTTATCAGAAATCCTCCTTACAAATTAACACCACAAATGGTAAATTAAGGTGAGACCGCAATTATTAAATTAATAATCTAATTGCTTAGTGCAAGGGGTTAGTACGCCCCAAAAATTTTGTTTTATTAATTATTATTCTATTATAAATAAAACAATTGAGTGGGTTTGTTTAGAACAAAACGAAAGAAGCAACTGACACAAAAAAAATTTTTGCAATTTAATTTTTTACTTTGCTAATATTCGTCAAAAATAGTATATTGTTTAATTAGGAGCTAATGTTCGTCTTTTTATGGCGAATTTGTAGGACAATAATACAGATGAGTCACAATCACAATAATGAGATGAGATTTTCTAACCAATGGTAAACCTGGGATATATATTGTCATGTTCCGGCTACATTAATCGGCTAGAAATTATTTACCAATTGGTGAAAAGTAAATTTAAATCATAAATAAATAATTTTAACTGCACTTACCTTTCTCAACATAAGGCCTCACGTTGGGCGCCAATTTGTAGCGAAGGAGAGATAATTTGATTAAAATTGATATAATTTGTATTTCGAAAATTATTTAAATATTGTATTATATCGTGGTTGAAATAAATTTAAATAAAAATTGCAATGGAACCACCAGAGAAACCGAAAATGTTTTATACATTCTACCTGCAAGACTCAAATTGGTAAAAATCGTTACTACCAAAAAAGTTATACCCAATGAACCATGAGTGAACTCATTAACTGTTGAGCGATTTAACGATTTTCTGTCCATTTTTAAAAAATTAGTCTGAATTTTAGTTTTCACAAAATTACTGTAAAACATTAATTTATTCTTATAGCTATTTGGTTGTACTGCTTGACCACAAAATTATTAATTCAAAGAATGTATTTGGACACATTTTATTTGAATCTACTTTGATTGGTAATTGGTAGAAGATGGAGGGATTGTTGTAACTTCATTTTATCAGAATAATCGGACAATGCACAACAGTGTCGTTATACCTCCCAATCATTTACTACAAAAATTAAAAATTTAAAATCATTTTCCAATCAAGTCCACGTCTTAACCGCAAACAGAACTTTTCCCAAGTTTTCAAGAAACCCAAGAAACAGTGCCATATCTAGTCAATATTACACTCGGCAGAATTTAAACTTCTACGCCAAATATAACAGCAAACCCGCGTTAGCAGCGGCGCCAGCGTTTTCGAAATGGGTGGGGACAAAAAACTTATAAATAAACTCAATAAACACATTATAGAAATAAGCAACTAAAAAAAAGGTTTTCGGTGTACTACATTTTAACATTTTTTTAAGTTTCGGGTGGGCACTTGGTGGGACACTTCAAGCAACAGGTTAAGCACGTGCCCCCCTGACCCGCCTGGCGCCGTCGCTGAAACCCGTTATTTGAAGAATTTTTTTTTTTATTTCAGCTGTTTGCGCGGTTGCGCTTCCTCTCAGACTTAAACGCAGGACTACCGCCCCAGTCGCTGTTACTGGTAGTTTTCTACGGCTTTTTCCCTTCAAAGTAGGAAAGAAAACCAATGAATATTCTGAATGAGCATAATTTTAGCTTTCACATGAAGTGCAGTTGAACGAATAAGGCCCAACGGTTACCTTATAATTTAATTTTGAAAATCAAGTCAATCGCTGCGTTAAAATTACTTTCTATAGCCGGTCTGTGTGCACAACGTCAATACTAGCATTTGCGTATTGTAGTGGGAGATGCCGTGGGAGGTAGTAAGCTGTAGCCGTGCCCGTACTAAGATGCCCCCATGTTTTAATAAATTTATTTTAGATTGCATTCGGTTAATTATGACCAAATTTAAGATGAAATTTAAGATCCTACCTTTCGGGTTCTGTCATTTTTGAGTTCGGTAACACTACAGGGTTGTTTTTAGCGAGTCGCAGCGCTCGGGCGTTCCGAGCCGTTCTGATAAGGGCAACCACGGTAAATCTCGGATCCAGGCATACAAAAATCCACCATTTTTGAGTAATAAATTGAATTTAACTTAAGTAAATTTCATCGTCATCATCAGCCGGATTGTTACCAGGTAATTGAATGTATTGTTTTCAAACTGTAAGTGAGCTCAATAAATTTGAATTAATTACATATACATTATTACATTGCCTTATAAGTAGTACATGATTAAGCTTTTACTTACTCTGAAATATACCCAAAAACTTTTTGTAAAAATAATCTAGGAACTGGCGCTTGTAGAGGTCGTGCGGCAAAATCTGAATAGCCAAATTGGCGGCAAATATATAAATCCGCCACTGGCTCCTCCTCCAACCTGCTGTGTGTAGCCAATCACTACATGATAATGTTAATTGAAATCAAAGAAAAGATTTATGAAAATTTTAGAAAAACTACCGGGTTTTCCGCAAATTTTTTTCATGTACCTACTATAGCCTATTTACTACCACTTTTTCAAAAAAGTTTGGCGAAATCTGAGGCCATGGATTACTACCGGTCCCTCTAAATTCATATCAGAATACATTTATTCACTGTCCAATCGGCCAGCAAAAACAAAAGATCTTATTTATCATCGTAAAAAGCATAAAGAACAAAAACAAAAAACGTTCAACACACGTTTTTGCCCGATTTACTCCATCCCTAAACTTTTCCTGAATCCAATATTGCCTAAATCAAATTAAAAGCTAATCTAACTTAAGCCAATTATTGCCAACTTAATTCAACTTAACCCTAAATTAACCTGAATCTAACCCAGGCTAACCTAGGTTGAACTTAATTTAGGCCAAACCTAACCTAAGCTGAACCTAACCTAGGTTAAATCTAACCTAAGCCAAACCTAACCTAGGCTGAACCTAACCTATGCTGAGCCTAACTTAGGCTGAATCCAACTTATGCTAAACCTAACCTAGGCTGAACCTAACCTAGGCTTAACCTAACCTAGGCTGCACCTTACCTAAGTTAAACCTTTTTTTCTGTATCGGGGGTATTCGTTACAATTTAATTTCAAATCTACTGTCTGAATATACATATTATGTATTTATACAACTTATTTTATATAATATCTGTCGCTAATATCTGTACACTGAAGTGAAAACTCAAGTTGATAATACTCCAGACTCGAGGACTCGTTTAGGAACTAAGTCGGGTGATTTATCTAATGATGAGTTATATGTAAACACTTTTGACTTTGTCAATAATTTTTGAAAAAATTTAAACCAATGATTGATAATTTTGGTTGAATTTTGATGGTAAAACCGCTAGTCATATGGGAAAACCAAACCTTTTAAATTTTTAAGGCGGTTTAGTACCTAATGTATAATAATTTCATTTCTAATTTCTTTACAATTACTAATTTTCTTTTTCATTACGTTTAATAATTTTTCGTTTAATTCCCCGGCTATTATCGTTAATAAATCTTGACCAATTAGCATTAATCGATTAAGAGTATCAGTCGGTGTCAGTGCTTCTATTATTATAATATTCTAGTCGTATACTTGTAGAAATAATAAAATCCTTATTTGTAATGTCTTATTAATAACCTAATGTTGTTTTTGTAATATTTTCAGAAAAAATTTAATAATAAATATTGAAACGTATATTTCTAATCTTAAATTCAATTTACTATAATATTACAAATTCACGAAGAAAAATATTCTTGTTTGTTTTAAATTGTAGGAAAAACAGTTTGAAAGGGACATTCAATAACACTTTTGTGCGCTAAAAACAACCTCCAGCATAATTTACTAAAATTATTCTAAAAACACATTAAAATTTACTTTCATATCCATCAATTTTTTAGCAAAAACAAAAAATATATGTCGTCTTATCGACCGTACCATTATAGAACATTTGACACTTAAAATTTACTTAAAAATTGATTTTTATCAAATAAACAATCTGACCGCTTAATATTCTCTTTATAAATCCTTTTTAAAACTTTTACTATTTACTTTATATTATATTGTTACATTTAGTCGCAAGAATATGATTATATTACCTAGGAGCACGAACGAATCCGACTCTGGGGATAAGTTAAGGTTAATAGGTCATAAAAAAATGTTCTAGTAGGTACGTACTGTACAGGGTGTCTACATTGCAAGAAATTTATTTATTTATTTCACATATTGTTGTGTTTTAGGTTCAAGTAATTTGAAAATCTTGATATCTACCAGTTACTGAAAATTTATATAATCATTTCAATAATATGGTTATTTTAATATGATGAATAAAAACAGTCATTTTTTTAAGTTTAAAAGTTTTTAAAAAAGATCGCCGGGGATTACCATACCCTTATCTTTCCCACTAACAGGGTCAAAACTCAGAAGGTAATTGAAGCAACAGTTCAGCAAGTTTCCCTTATCTCTAAATGTGTGAAAATATATTGTGGTATACTATTTTACGGAACGGGATACGTTTTGAAGTCCACTTCTGGTAATAAATTAAAATTTAATTTAAAACTTGAGTGATAAATGGTTGAACTCGAAATTAATTTAAATCATAATTCTATATAAAATGGCAGAGTGAAATATATAGCAAGCGTACAAATATTATGTAATTACAGCGGCCACATTCTTTGGTTTTGAATAACTCTACATAATACACTAATTAAGAACATTATTTAAATAAAAATAATTAATTTCGCGTTTTGAAATAATAATAATAAACTTAAACGAATTAGGCTACCAGTTTAACGCGCATGTAATCGAGGAAAAAATATAAACTTATAGCGGTAGGAAAACCGTACTAATTTTCTTTTTACTTTTTTTTTTCTTATGATCATAAACCTAACTAATTGACTAATTTCATATGGTCCGATGAAGTGATGCGTAAAAAAATGTGTTTATAAAATAATACTTTAGGGTGACCATTATTGGTACAGTGACTACTACCAGTGCAGTCACCTGCATTTTTTTTATTTCAACAATTTGTAAGTTAATTTTTATTTTCTACTATTTAAGTATCTACGAGTACAAACGTAAATTAACCTTACCATTAAAAATTGTTTAAATAACACTTATAGTTTATAGTGTAAATTAAAAAAGTTTCACGCCAAACTCGGACGAAAGCGCTGTGCAAATCTTGAAAGAAAATAAATTTTTAATTTGCACTTTTATTATTTAACTAAAGCAAATGTATAATTTAAGTAGACTCTTATAGCACTGCTAGTGAAACGAAATAATGGGACTTTTAGTTTTTGAGAAATTAAATTTTTAATTTACGAAATTGCTATTTAAACTGTGCACAAATGCAGCTTTGCGTTAGCGCTCACAGTTTCTTAGTTTAAATTACAAACTAACAATAATAGCAATTTATTTAAGTATTCGTTTTGTCCCATCAAAATGAAAAATTACCTGCAAAATTTCACAACTAAGTAACTTCGATTTTATTAAAAAAAAAACAAATTCAAACAAATTTCATCAATTATCAATAGATGTCGTTAACTATTCTATTGCAAAATAAAAATTATACACAGGGTGTTTAAATTTTTTTTAAGTTTCAGATATTAACAAGGCTACATGTTATCGTTGGTCATAAATTTCAGCAATCTCTGGCATTCATGGCTAGTCTGTTCCTGTGTAAAATTTCCAAGGTTCTAATTATAAATTAAATTTGAGCAAAAGTTTAATATAGCTTAACTTTGTAAGAATCATTTCTCCAGTTGTTAAAACACAATTGAGCTTTAATATTGCAAGTTACAAAACTTTATAAAACTTCAATGCATGCAGTTAACATTTCTGAAACTTTCGAATGCGGTTTGCACTTTGAAAGCTTTTCGTACAAAGAAGTAAATGAATTATGTTGTAAAACATTAACTTTATTGATGGGTACTACTATAAAATAAATCAATAAATGGATTATACCGATATAGTTTTACCATATATTATGTAATATTCAAAAATTTGAGTTTTTCATTTGATTAACAACTGCAACATTATAAACATTGATTAATCGGTGTCGAGAAATTCCCATACTCACTCTTTAGTAATTTATTTTCATTGGCTCTTTTATATATTATCGTGCTCTAATTGGCACGTAAAGTATAAAGCAGTAATTTATACCATGAGCAAGTTTAAATTTATTTGTAGATAATGGTCTGTGAAAAAGTTAGTTTAGATTTCAATAAATGACAATTATAAATTTTATTTCACAGTGAGAAGATTAACAAATCCACAATTTTAAAAAAATATATCGGTACCTATAATATACTGTAGGTATTTACATAATTAAACAAAAAATCCAAATAATATAGCTCCCCTGGGAACTAAAAAGGAAACCATACGTTCATCCATGTGCCATCTGAATTTTAAATCATTTAATTATACCTCAATTTTTATTCATAGTCAAACAATCTTATGTGGCCATATTTTAAATATTCATACAACCTACCTATCATTATGCTGTTCTAGATCTGGTACTCGATCCTGACTTTGGAATAATTAAATAATAACTGATTAAAAAAATAATTTAATAGTGTATTTAGGTATAGGAGAGACTGGAGATGGTGTGGACACTGGGATACATGGACATGCAATTTTACATACAAAATACAAACAATGGACAGTGCGTCCAAAGTATCCCATAACTTTCACTCGACTGCCGAAAGAGGGCTACTAATGTTTTTCTAGTTTAAGATTCTGCTAATTGTAAACAAATAAAAGTGAAGAAAGGAAAGCAAATAAAATTATTCAAGGTAGAAGTAAAATCATCCAGTGAGTCTGATTTTGAAATATAATGCTGTTTAATTAAAATTTACCTAATATTTTTTAAAGTTTATTATAATATTGTTCATAATTTAGTTGTTTTAGTGTTTTAATAAATATTTAGTTCGTATTATTTAAAAACTGAAATTATAGTGAATTTATTTCTCATTATTCCTTGCTTTTGTCTATTAGTAATGTCCCAGTAGCTCGGGATACTTTGGACAAAATTAAGGTTTACTAGGTCTACTATTGCATCTTAGTAGCCTATATCAAGGGTAATAATCCTCAACTGTCTACCCTAAAGTTCAATAACAAAAATAATCGCCTAACTTCTTTGGAAAAAATTAGAAATAATAAAATGTAAAAAGTGTCCAAACCATCCCCAGTCTCCCCTACTAATAATGTAATTTTTAGTTTATAATAACACTGTAATGCTGTTAATACTGCACAATATAAATTAAAATTAATACCACTGCATTATGGGTGCGTGTTTATTAACTATAAGGCCAATCGAATATAAACTTGTAATTATTTTTTACAAACATTTCTCTTTTATATTAAAATGTGTAGCTTTAAAAAAATTGCACTACAGCTTACTATGAATATTGGCAGGGTTGCGCTAGGACAATTTTCCACTCAAATGCATCCTTTGCTGCCACTTACTTAAGATTTTAAATAAAAAGGATATTAGTTTCTTGCAGCTGCACTTCAATAAGTAAAAATCTAAAATAGAAAATAGTCACACACCCAGCAAAAAAATATTATTTTAAGGATAGGATTACTTTTGATAATGATAAAATTAATTTTTTAAGCGAAATTCGGCTTAGTTCAGCCTAAAGTTACCTGACGTCCCACATTAGGTGGGACTGTCCCACTTAGTATTTGTTTTTGTTTTATGTGTAAAAAAAGTGATAGTAAGTCAGTGTTGGGTTTTTTTCATTCTTCCTCCACTCTCGAATTTTTCACTCCTTAAATTACAATTTTTTAGGTGTTTTCATCATTAAAAAGTAAAAATTTAGAAGTCGGACTGAAAACCTATATTAGAATTACAATGTTTCTTATTTCAACAACAATTTCACAACTAACTAGTTCTATAAACAGCTAATATGAGTCTGCGTATATGAATAATCCTTTACAAGAAGTCATCCCAAAATCCATCTAAAATATTTGAAAATTTGCAGGGAGGACGATAGAACGACACCCTTCCAAAACATAATATTAATAATGAATACTTCATAATTATCATTAAGATCAGGAATTTCATAGAAACCATTGCTTGTGCAAAAAAATATAGTTCTATTTTTTTCATAGAAATTGTTATTATCTTTGTTCTTTATATTTGTAAAGATAAAAAAAGCAAAGATATTAACAAAAAATCAAATATGAGCACGTTTTTAACGCTTTGAAGCCCCCCCCCCCCCCGTTAAGCTTACAACTCCATATATGGGACTTTTGACATATTATTGAAATTGTAATTTTAAAATTTGTGCACTATTATGAACACAATTAGTAATAAGGGGGTATATTCCTAAGTACCCTCGTTTTAGAGACTCAAGGTTAGGAATTAGGTAATATTATGATCTATAATTGAATTAACCCTTTCAGTCACGGCGGTCATTTAAACGAACATGAAATGTATATGATCTGAAAAAATGAGATTATTCTAAAAACCCATTAACAAAATTATAATATTGCATTTTCATTTTGAACTCTTTTCTCAAAAAATAGAAAAATTTTACTCTTCCAGATCAAATACTTACATAATATATTGCGGCATTATAAACCGTAGGTTCTGGAAAATGTGATTTTTTTTTTAAATTTGTAAGTACGCACAAAAACGTATAATAATTGGCTTGAAATTTGAGTAAAAAATCACATACAAGAAACCAATTAAGCAAAGATGAGCATCAAGGTAATATTAAAGGAAATACCGAAGCGAATTTACAAAAATAAAATACCTACATAAATTTAACAATCTCTAATCAACAAATAATTATATGAGACCCCAGATTACAAACCGGAAAAATTTTTAATTACAAAAAATATTTAGAGAACTGTTGTTTTATTGTAGGTATATAAAATAACTAATATAAAATAAAAAATGTACCATTATTAATTTATTATGGAATAACCAAAAACTCAAAATACTAAAGCAAATCATATTATTTTCAGATTGAAACAATTTTTTAATTTAAATTAAAAATTACAGCTGCACGCTCTGACTCTGACTCTATTATCAAACTATAAAAGTAATTACTTGTTTTGATATTGTTGTTATAATTATTTATTACAATTTTAAAAAATGTAAAATTACTACATAGAAATACTATTCTATCATGGAAATATCTTCATTATACTGCCAGGACTTTTCCTACAGTTGCCGCGAGTTGGTTGACTTAGCGCCAACTAGCGGCGAAAACGAGGTCTCTTTCCGATAACATGATGACTAGAGACCGGATAAATAAGCACGACTTTTTGAAAAATAAGTGCTTAAAAAAGCACGCTATTTTGCAAAAATAAGTTAGAATTATGTCAAAAAAAGTTATGAAAAAGTTAATAATTAAAACAAAAAAAGCAAAGCATGGCAGCTTAGACGGAATTATTCGAAAGAAATAAACCAAGCACTTTTGTACCTATTATTTAATCGGACACTTTTTTAGGTGACCCCTTTCAATTTTTCTCAAAATATGATTCTGAGACCGTTGTAATACTCGTTCTTGATTTTTTAGTCAAGAAAATTTTTTTTTAAATTTTAATTAAAATGTTTATAACATTGCGAGAGATGTACATATGGGCACGTTTATTTTTAAAGTTTTTGATTTTCAATGTTCTTTAAAAAAAAATATATGATTTTGATCCAAATCATTGCGTTCACCGCTTATTTTTAGTTTAATGCAAAAAAGGTGTATCTGGCAATGCTAGATAAACAAAACGGAAAAGCTGACTGAAATCAGTTTAATAAAATCTATTTAATGCAGTTAAAATAGAGCAGGTAGAAAAATCATATTTAAGGGTACGTTTATGTTGGAGCTATGATAAGTGATAAGAGCGGAGAAATTTCTTAGCTGTAATCGCTGTTCTATGAATTAATATTGGCTTGCGCCCTGCTTCAACATAAGCAGTCACATAATGTTTCAACGTTTTGCTTTTCTCTGCTTCGCTAGTATCGCGGCTTTTAGCGCTTCACAGCTAGCTCATAACATCGCAGCTAGAAGAATAAACATAAACATACCCTATAAGTAGTTATCAAGAATAAAATAAGTCTTAAATAAGCACTAATATAAAATAATAAGCATATGAGTAAAAGCAAAAAAGCCAAACATTGCTGCTGAAGGCCAAAAAAATTAATTTTAAGTCAAAGTTAAATTTAAACTCGAAAATAAGTTCAAAATAAGCACAAAAGTAGAAAATAAGCGAAAAATCGCAAAAAAAGCAATAAAAGCATGAAAAACTTTACGTTAAAATACATCTTTTTATGTAATTCGTCCAGATCTCAAATTTCAAAGAGCTGCTTTTAAAATTGACAATAAGCAAAAATGCTTAAAATCCGGTCTTTAATGATGACTGACCAGAGGTCTAATTTTTGGCAGTATTGATTTTGACTGAGAATTTTGTATAATTGATAAAATTAAATTGTGATTTGGATGAACAAGTATTTAGATTGATTCTGGAACACAATCTTTTATATATTTAAAAAAATAATTCTTAACGTCTTTTCTAAAAAAATGATTAAGTTTTTGAGTTTTCAAAGAAATTTAAAAAAAATAGTCGCATATCCCATGCAAAAATAGTTGTTGTTGAGAAAATTACATTATAGCTACTGAGGGAATTAACTTAATTTTACAGAGCAGATTTTATAAGTAAGTAGTAGAAATATTTCTTTGTATTTCACTGTATTTTATTTTTATATCGCAGTATTTTATAGCATAAATATTTACTCTTATATCGTTTCATTTTATTTTTATTGCAAAAATTATATAATATTTTATAGCATTATCCTGAGAGCGAACAGATTTATTGAATTGGCGTTTACAATTTTTTAAGTGGCATTTAAATTCTTGAAATTAAATTCAATAGGTAGTATATGCAATAAATTATTAAAAAATTGTATACTGTAATATCCATTTACCAAATGGAATTTGCGTTGTAAATGTGCGAAAATAACAAATCCATGATGTCACTGTTGCCCTTCCGCTGCACTGTAAACGTCAAAGTCTCTAACACCCATATTCATAGACAAGGCCTTACTGATACTTAATACTTAGCTTTTTAAATTGACCCTTATGAACCGAGTAAATAAAGTTGCATCAAAAACAAATTCGACGCGAAATGCCTTACTTAGAACTTATTACTTGTTTATGAATCTGGGCGTAAATGAGGCAGAAATCCTGCTGTTTATCTACTTATAATCATCTGATCTTTAGTCCACTCCTAAACAATCAGCATCGGACACTTGCTGACGCTGAGATACCGGGCTCGAATCCAGTTTCCAATTTTTATTTGATGATCGCCAACATCAATTAATTATTTGAAAAATTCCGCAGTCTGGTTTAAGCAGCCGTGGGGTATAAATGCTATTACCTTTGTGATTTCGGTTTAATTAAATCACTGAAATATCCTAATGAAAATGCCTTAACTCAATATTGTTTTAATGTTAAGAAATAGACTTATTTTCAAGAGAGAAAAATGTCATTAATAGGTGGGAGCTATAATAACTTTTGGCCATGATGGAAATCAAATAAAATAGAATCATAATTAAATACTAAGCTGTAATTGATTGATTTACGAATTGAGACGGTTTAAGCGTTTAATAATGGATATTTTCGGAAACGGCATGTAATAACCTCATTAAAAGTTAGTATTTCAATTTATTGAAGTTCTTTCCAGTGCGTAGTGAGCTCTATATTTGCTCTAATGGTCAATAGCAATTATAAATTATCATGGGATCTTATCGAAAGCGAAAATGTCTGGAGAGCAGATAATTATTTCAAAAATATAAAAAATTGTTTTTCGGAGTATTTATTTCGAAATAAAATTATTAAATCTGGCCAAGTAATGAGCAATATGTATTCACGCAATAGTCACCCATGAGATATATCAACTCAAAAAATGTAAATTTAATGTAACACTTTCCTCGAGATAATTTTAACGAAGTTTGAGTGTTCATTGCATTAATTACACATTTTTGTGTCAGTACAAATTTATTTTCGTAATTTTGCACATTTGAAGAAATTTGTTCACGTGCAGTTGGATAATTTGTAAAATTTAATTACGAGCCAAAATAGGAAGAGCTTCGCGACGGTTTTTGGATCGAAATTTGAGCGTTAATTAAAACAACAAAATTAATAGTACATAGAATATATTGTTTAAACTTACAGTAATTAATAATAATTATTTATGTTCATGTAATATATAAACTTTAATCTATACACAAGTTTTGGATAGCATCAAAAGGGATGTACAATTTCAATTATTTAGAATAATTTTTCTAATCACTAATTTATAATACTGCAATTACGGAGGCGCTAAAAGAGATCGTTTATCTACATATTCTTCAAAGCAAAGAATTTCTAATAGCAACTCAAACATACGATATCGACTTATCACGTTTTATTAGCAAGGTATTTGCAACGCTAATTAAAATTTAGTACAATCAACTCAAATTCAGTAACTTACACCCAAAGTAGAGAAGACAAATTAAATACAATTAAGTAGCGGCGATTAATCTTAATACAACAGATGTGTCGTATCAATTACTATAGCCAATTTGTGCGTTACGCACATTAAAATTTAAGTATTTTTTATCGCAAAACTAAATAAACGATCGCGACATTTATTAATTAACTAAAACTTGACTTGCAGCTCGTTTAATTTCCTATCGATTGGACGTCGGGACGGTGTAATCGAAACAATATTATAACTCGCGCGGGCTTGGCCGCGTTAATTACATTATTTTTCCTTTTATTAAAAAAAAATCTCGGCCGAATCGATAATGGAAAACCATTTTTAATTGAATAACACAAATTTCCTAATGAAAACTAATGTATAACTAAATCAAATCGACACGCAATAAAAAATTTCTAACATGCGATCTTGTTAACAAAACTATAATATTTAATCGCTTTTGTAACACAAATATGTAAATATGTAATACTACATTATTTAAAAAGTAATACCTCAAGCACACGCTTCCAACTTATGTAGTTATTTTGAGTTTCCGTGCGCTTCGCTTGTCCTTAATAATTAAATTTTAAAATAATAATACGTTGTTTCAATTTTTACGGTTGTTGAAATTTCGTAAGGTGTATTAATTTATTTATTATGTAATACGCTTGTAAATGTCATGTAGGAGTTACAAAAATTTCAATATTCAATTTTACTCCCTTTATTATATAGGTAACTTTCAATCGTAAAATATCATTAAATTACCAAGGAAATCCAGGTCCGCCGAAATTGCTTACCGGTCTAGGGGAAATGATACGTTTTGATACCAGGTAATTTAATACTTAAAACTAGTTTACATTATTTACGTACAGTTTAGCTCTTTGCAAATTACCTTGTGTGCTCGACAGCTAAGGAAAAACCATTTATCGTGAAAAGCACGATAAAAGTTAGGTATATTTAGAATAACACACTTATTCCTTGAGAAACTTTCAAAAGATAAGTCTTTTTAACGAGATCGACTTGATTCTCATGAAGTGTCACTCAAGTTGAAGATTCTATGCTATAAGTGAAACTTACAAAAATGATTAAAACAATCTTTAGAAATAATTATCGCATTTCGCTTCAAAAACATCAAATTCTGAACGTTCATGCTAAGATTTGGCCTTAAAAAGGACAAAATTAATTTGCAGGAATACAGTATAGAAATAATGTATTCAAATAAGTTTCGAGTCAAGTTAAAACGAAATACGAAAATTTAAATCGAAAGTAACGGTTTTTTTTTTTGCTACCTCCATCAAAACATAGTATCAACAAAATCAAATTTTTTTATCTGGTTTCCCTAAAAAGTTTCAATGATTTACAACGCCAACCGTCCAATTTTAAGTTATAAATTGAACCTCTCGATTCTCCCGAATTTCGTATCGTTTAAAAGTTTATTTGATTTAAAGACTTTCAAATTTTATGGTCGTTGAAAATTATTTAATAAAATACATCAAAAATTTAATAAACCCCAGATCATACATAGAATGAAATTGAGCTTCATTAACTATGAGATATACCAGCGTCTTTGAGATGCCCGAAATTTGGTCAAACAGGTATTTTTGTCAAAAATGCGGTAATAAACATGTTTGATAATTAAAGAATCAAATTTCAACAGCAGCTACCAGCAGACCTAAAAATCACGATTTGATAAATTCCTTTGTATACAATGAGGATTATATAACTTCGTTCAGATAAATTGTTCGATCGGCTTTTTCGGGGAAACCGGCCTATGTAGAACATTTCGGAATTAATTAAAGGGACTAAATTGGATCAGATTTCATGTCGGTTATTTATTTAATATAAATGAAGGGACAATTTCCGCAATATTTAGAATACAGTTAATTTCAATAAGCTGACATTCTTGGATTCAAACCACGAAAAGTGTAATACATTTCTTTTTTAGTACATTTTACTAAAAATTACACCTCGGTGGTTTGCCATTGTCGGTCATAATTTAGTATTGAGGTTTTTCCGAAATGAAAGAAAACCTTTTAAATTCAGTAGAGCTAATTTAGATCACTAAAATATGCTTCAATTCAATATTGAAATGACATGAGAACTGCATTAGGAAGACAGCCAAATTTTCTCTTGAATTACAAGTTTATATTTGCTTTCATTTAAGATTCATTTAAGAATTAAGCACCAGAGCTTAAGTCATGAAAATCCCAAGATAACATTTTTTAAGTTTTTAATCCTTTCCAAGTTGTTAGAGAACAACGGAGTTCAGTGAATGCTTAAGCTTTTTAAATTTTTAATATATTTATTCATTGGTTGAAATTTAATTGATACAATTTCAGTGTACCATGAGCAATTGTGACTTATTGCAAGCTGTTAACGTAAGGATTATGAGGATCCTATTGTTGGGTTGAAACAAGACGTAATAAACCCACCAATCCCTACGTTAAATTAAATTACATTAAATTCTTGCATAATTTACCATTCCGTAGTAACATTTGTTTCTTTGATGTTTTCAAATGGAGTTCAATTCAAAATATTTTATAAATCCCCCCCCCCCGGTTAAATTACCTGTTTTAATAGTTAACGTTTAGAAAAGTGATTTTTTCCCACTAGTTACATAAATAGCTACTTCGATATCGTTCCGAAAAATAAGACATTTTATACTTTGCACTGCATGAAACTGCTTTGCACTGTATTTAAAGTTTTTAGTATAAAATTTCAAAGGAAAAAGAATAACGAAGGTAGATATAATAAAAATAGGTTATTCCACAAAAGCTAAATTTAAAATTTTTTGTTTTTACAAGTTTTTATTCAACTTGGCATAGTCGTTTGTAAGTTTCTTTGGTGGACTTCTTTGAGTCCTATTTTAATCAACTTCTCTACATCTTAGAGAGCAAAAGTTATAGGCACAAGTTAGGAAAGCTTCCATTACTGAACCACTTTAATACATAATTTTTTTAAATTAAAATATTAATTGTTCTTGGTAGCATCCGGTATGATTTTCCATTTTATAAATTGCTCTTAAAGGCGTACGACACGATACGACTTTTAACTCAATTGTATTGTGTCATACGCCTCTTAGTATTATATACAAATAGAAGCTTTTAACTTTTCCTGAACCAAACGGAATATTTTCGTTCTATTCTGGATTGGTATATTTTAGGAGAAATCTTTGTCCGTTTAAATTTTCATATTATTAAATTTCAGTTTTCCAAGAACTTTTTCACTTGAAAACTCAAAAGTTTCATTGTTTCTATTCAAACTTTAAAGCCAATATTTAAGAAGCATTCAATTAATAAATTAAAACCTTATGTATTTCTAAGGTTTGCTTTGGAAAAGGATTAAAAAATAATTTAATTGTTATTTTGCAATCTGGTTTGTGGGATTAATTCAAAATAATTCATCCTTGAAGCTTAAACGAGAGAACTACATGTTGTAGTAATTATTAAAACAAATATAATACAATTATGAAAACTGTTAAAAGAACGCGCTTGTTAAGAATTTAATTTTCTCTACATTGTAATTTGAAAAAGCAAAAATGAGAACACATCGTTAAAAATTTTGCTTTGTAAGCTGGTTTCTTTTTTTAACGATCAAATTCAGGAGTGGGTGTAACGTCATTAACATTTATTTTTAATTCCTGAAAGAAAATTCAAAATTCTACTTTTTCACTTTTCAACGTCTAAAAAATTGGGCGTTCAATCAAATCGTGACGTTTTCGGAATCCTTAATTTTCTTTTTGCGGAGTAAATGGTAAAAGTAATTTAAAATTAGACGCTTATCGCAAAGACGTAAAAAATTATCTCGAAAGTCTCTTGGAGTTGAATTTAAAAATCTTGTTTTTTGTATTCGAAATTTAATTAAAAGCGACACGACAACTAATATTTCGGGAGATGCAAGATTTATTGTATTCGTTTTAAATTAAAAAGAAAATTGTATAATAATTCGTAATTAATCATTTAAAAATTTGCGTTGCCGGCAACGTCCACTTTTATCGCTTCGCAATTTTCGTTATTAGTTATAATTACACGAACTCAATTAATTTTAAAAAATAAATTTTAAATTTGCATGGCACGTAAACTAAGAAAAATGATAAGGAAATGGCGTTTGGTTCAATTAGCAAGTTAACCGATGGAAACTTGTGAAAATTCTACTTTGGGTTGTACACCGAATCGAGTCGTTAAAATTTTACATTATAAAAGGCAAGCGTAAATATGTATGTAGGTATTATTATTATTATTTAATATTTTTTATTACTTATCTTGTATGTTATTTTTTATAATAATCTCTTGATGTTTTGTTTTTAATAATTATTATGCATTTACGTTATTTACAATATATTGGTTCTTTAATATAAGGGATGATATTAAAATACAATGGTCTGTGTTGAAATACGTAAGCTACTGTTATTGATCTAAATTGTTTTGCAAGCAACAAGTACTCTTTCTTAAAATAAACCGTTTGAAGTATTGCTTAAATCAATCATTTTGACATGCTTTTGTGGTGTCCTAAAAGATTAAAAGTAAGGCTGCATTGAATATGATTAATATAATACACGGTGTACCAGACTATCAAATTAAATCAAGTATTAAATATTATGCATCCCCGGTTATACTGTTAGATTAGTATTTAACATTTTCATTTGATAATACATAATATGGTAAAATACTCTTTTAATTAATAGTTCTAACTTATGCGAACATGCGATATGGAAATTGAATTTAAATATTTTTGGTCGACACTTCACTACTCTCTCACAAAAACAAATTCATTGTAATGATTCCAACGATTTTCTTCGGCGTCCACTCCAGGCTTGAGTTCGTTAGCGTTGCCAGAAGTTCCAGATCCACAGCTTCCTACCATCTTGAATCCTTGCTCTACCAGCATATCGAAAGCCTGTTCTAAGAAGGAATGTTTAAGGAAGAATCTGGAAGTGTATCGTTCTGATTGTCCGTGATCGGGATCGCGACTTTCGTTCAAAGTTTCTCCAAAAACATCTCTACAAAGCATCACTCTTCCACAAACTAAAATTCTCGATAGTTTTCTAAACTTAACATCTGCCAATCCATCTTTTCCGAACTGAAAGCTACCTCTGTATCCTACGGTGATAATTCCAGGCTGCCTAGTTTTGGATCCTTCACAGATAGCTTCGACGAGCCCCGGTAAGTTGTACTTCTCAGCTTCTCTTTTGAGTCGTTCCTTTTCTCTGAAACATTCTGGAAGCACTAAACCACCATCGCGCAAATAATCTAACACGTATCTGAAGAGAACACCATCTCTATCTAAAAAATAACGGCCTTTCGTATCTTTCGTAATCGATTCACGGGATGTAAAAATCACTCCCAGCAGAGATTCGGGTTCTTTTCTAAGAGTTTCCAAGGAAGTTGTATAATTGACGCCACCGACGTTTAGCTCCACGATGTCGGGGAACGCGGATTCGCCCGACATATCTCGCAGCTTGCGTGGGCCACACTGGATACCCCCAGACTTAGCCAAGCTTTCCCCGCCCGCGCGCCTGAGCTTTCGCTCCGACAGCTATTGGTGCACTTTTTTAATATTATTTCTACTAACCGACATTAATTCGTGGGTTACGTACAATAAACATTAGTTTAAGGTACGTTTGGATATTTGTTGTTATGTAGTAAATTACAGCTGATCATCTCTCAGTCACGCGTGTGTGATGATCAATACACCACCTTCTAGTTTCCAACCTCCGCGCGCGCAGCTTTGATCCTCAAAATGCACTATAAATAACCCCAAACTCCATTCCTCTTGGTTCTATATTGCTAGACTCTCTTATATCACATTACCTTTACTTCAAGCTTCATGGATTATGATTATCTTCCTCACATTTCAGAATTAATAGAAATAAACCCGCGTTAATTAAAATGTTCTCCTGCAAAGGTCAAAAACGAACCTCGCCGTGCCATTTCTCAAATTATTTTAAGAAACAACACTCGAACGGTTACTTTAACGCTATTTTAGCAAAATAATTAACCGTTTTCAAAATACACAAACTTTGTTTTCTGAAAAGTAGTCATTCTTAATTAAAATTAAAATTGAAGTTGTTTCAGAGGCGCATTCGAATAAGTGTTCAACTTGGTTTAGTTTAACGCTTCCGCTAACAATCGTTTTATATGCGGTCATTTATTTATTAATTTCAAATGAAATTTAATAAACGCGAGTTAATGTGTGACATTATGAGTGATTGCCAACTTGTCATTCAACATATGACACCTACTAAATTGCACTCAACTGTGAACTTGAAATCGTTTTAACGCCTAGCGCTCAGCTCTATTATATAGAATTTCATTGTTTTTCCATTTACTGGATATTGTGTTTCGTGCTTCGTTTGTTTACTCAATAAAATATAAAATGATCGATTTATAATTGATAAAAATAATTAAAACAAACATGCAACTATTCTGCGAAAAATATATTATACAACCCACCCGAACTGCCGCTTTCCACCATTTTCCCAAATTTACTTTAAACAATATTTATGGGTATAGCCGATAATTGGTCTGCCAAGTTGAGATATGTATATAAAACATTGTTGATCTTGTTAATTGAATTTTCAGAGGAAAACTCACGAAAATTTGTTTTATAGAGATCACGCTAAATTTCTTGACAACGCTAAATATATTTACAGTTAAGCAGATTTTTCTTGCAGCTTCGTAGAACGATATTTTATTTATCACTAAATTGTGGCCATCAATTGATTCGTGGTTTATGTACCGCAACTCGATAGTAACCCTATCAGCATTTGAGAGTAGCCAAAAAATGCATTAAACACTTTTTAGAACTAAAATGCACACATTTTTTATAATTTATCGCCCGACGACGCCATGCTATTGTGAAAATGTCAGTGTATTTTTATAAATATTAATAAAAACGTAATAATGCGTTGAATAATTCAAATTTCAAGATTTTTGGTCGTAAAGATATATAAAAATAGAAAACTCCTCTCATAATACTTTTTTCCAGTCCGGTACTACTTGGTAACTTGGGAAACATTAGGAAAAACAGTTATATATTATGCGAGTTAAACGGTTCCTAGTCAGCCAGCGCCAAGTTGACGCCGAGTTGCCACCTGAAAGTGGTAATGCATAGACTGAAACCTCCATTTAGTATCTGTAAGTATGTAATTCGTACCTGATGATGAGTAATCTCTTTGGTCGAAATATTTGAATGCATTTTTTCATTTCAAAAGGAGTTATATTTTGATTCATGTGCAATTTAGTTAGGATGCCTTCCTGTTCTTTGCAAGTGTTTGGTATTTTGTTTTGTTGTCTTGAGTTTGTATAATTTGAACATTTTATTACATGGCGAACAACAATTTAAACGTCACATGTTATACGGTAGGGTGGTTCCTCCTTTTTAAATAAGTATTTATGAGCGTGTAGGGTGTGCACTAAGTCTCGTTAAAATTCTTGTCTTGTGAAATTAATATTACTATCTTTATAATCAAATATAACAGGAAGCTAAAATCTTAAAAAATCTAATTTACCACGCCAGAGCCCACTTCAGTAAAAGTTCAGAGTATCGGGTATCAGTAAACAAAAGTTACACTAAACGATTTTCACGAAAATTCCGACGAAAACTCGTCAATCGAATGTGGAAATTGTGCATGCCGAACTTTAGAATTTCCTGGGAGATAATAGTTTAAGGAAAATACACCGCAGGTGAAAATTAAAAAATTTTCTTAAATTATTAATAATTAATAATAATTTTAAGAATTTTCTGGTTTCTCCTATGATAAATCATATAACGTAAACTGCACTTTATGATGTTAAATTATGTTGACTTCAAAGTTTTGGTTCTTAATTCCTTTTTAAAAAGAGTCATAAACCCATAAAATATATGCCCGCTAAATTGAAGAATTTTGTGATTTTGCTATAATATATGAATATAGAGTATTCAGGTCCGTTGGTAGTGGCAAGCGGTGCCAAAATCCGCTTGCTTTTAGAAATTTTATAATTTGTAAAAGAGCAGCAAACTCATCGATTAAATTAAATTAAAAAATATTAATTAAACCCAGAATATTTCAAAATTCTACCAATTAGATAATTTAAAATAATGTAAATTTTATAAATATAATTACTGAGAGTAGATACAATTAAACAAAAAAGTAATTTATTGTGAAACTCGTCTGATCTAAATGAGTTTACCTAAAAACTTTTTTAATTGCTTTCTACAATCACTAATGAAAGAGTTACCCACTTTTCTCGGTATGGTAACTGTTCCTTGATTTTAAAACTAAAAAATGTGATGTTCACATGACTTTTTCATACCTTTAGAAATAAATTAAAAAATTGTCATTTAAAATTCAAAAATTAAGAAAAAAATTTATATAGAAGAGAAATGAGTTTTTTAAATTTAAGTCACTGGCAAAAAAAATTTTAAACCACTGTTTTAAACCTAGAAACATTTTAAAAATAAATGTTGCAGGTAGCTAATATTTTCTGAAATTTTTTTTAATATTTGGATTAGATAATATAAATATTTATGGTCAAAAACATGTTATTGTTTAGGATAAAATAAATAATTCCGGTTTTTATCAAATTTCTGTAATTTCGTCTAGAAAAATGGTATGTAGAGGCCATGGAAACAAACAAATTTAAGATAATTATGTCAGAGTATTTGAGGAAAATATATTAAATTTAAAATTTAATATTTTTTTATAATTTAAGCAAGATTCGAATAGATATTTCGCAAGATTTAATTAAGATAAATGAACGAAGTTCATTTCATTTGAGTGACATTTCAATAAACTTCATTTAAAAATGGAAATTTTACACATTTTGTTTGAAAATTCGAAAAGAATGTCAGTTTACGTAGAAATAGATTCTTTTGGATTATTTTTAACATATATTTTTAATATGTAGTACCACGTCGCGTCGTAAACCCTGTTCAAAGTTACAAAAATGAATAATTTAATTTTTGTAAAAATGCAGTAAAAATTAAGGAAATTGGTAATTTTGATAATTAATAAAAACAAAATTTTTCAATATGTTTAATTCTTGCCCAAATTATAAAAAAAGATCTAAAATTTTATTTGGAAATACAGTAATTTCGGAAATTATTTGATGTTAGGTAACTTTTTATATGCATTGATACAATCTTAAAAACCAGTTCCACGCAAGAACTGTACTGCTGTTTGGCAGTATTTAATAAAATACCGAGGGTTACCGCCTAATACTGTTTAATTCTGCCAAAACTGCTTAATACTGCTGACATATTGTTATATACTGTATAATAATGTCATTTACTGCTGTTACACTACCTGCTTATACTAACAGTATCAAGCAAAATCAGGCAGTATTAATAGCAACTGGAAGTATAGGCAGTTATTAGGAGTATTTGAATTTTTAGTATTATTTTTTAAATTAATTATTTAATTAAAGGATATGTCCCTGCTACTATAAATAGTATTACATAAAATTGCCTATTACTACTACTTACTCAGTAATATGCTAATAATGCCGATTCTGTCTGATACTTCCATATTGCACAGTACTGCCATTAACTGGTACTAATGCTGCATCTTACTGCTTAATACTATTTAATTTACTGCCTGATGCTTTCGATCTTGCCACTGAATGTAATAATATCGAGAGAAAGAACTGAAAACTGAAAAAAAGTAATAGAGTTTTTTAGGTAATTCTAATTTGTGAATTCTGTTTGTCTCTAATTAGAGAACAAAGTATAACCTATTTAATATCAAAGAAGACCATTTGTTTTATTAATTTTATTTATTGTCTCTCAGAGCTAACCATGTTGGCAATTTATTTATATAGCAGCATAATCCATTTTAAACCAGTCATAGCAGATTTTTGAAACTTTTTCCTGCAACTTGCTCAACTTCACTGTCACTAAACTTTCACATATTTAATTAGAGGGAGTTACCCTAACTTTGCTTTATTATTAGTCTAATTGTGCTCGATTGGCTCACTTTGAAAACTACCAAAACCAGTTAATTTGATTGAATTATTGTGATTTTCAAATCTTCCTATTTTCATTTATTTATTAAAATATTTTTTATTTTATTCCAAAAACATTAACATTTGTGGTAAGTTTATTTCTATTATCGCATTAAATTTGAATTTTATTGTTAATAAGTCTGCTTGCTACCCCTATTATTGAAAATTGTCTTTTTAAGCTGTCAGTGGAGAATTGGAAGTTAACATTTGCTGCTTTGGGGAGCGGCAATAGTTATTGCCGAGCGGAAGTTAACTTTTGCAGTAGAGACCAATTTAAAACAATTGAAACCTTGTAAAATTACCAAACTATATGGTAGAAATAAAAATAACACAATTCAGCGAAGACAGGTAAATTTATATATTGTACTATATTATGCTCATTTCTAAAACGGGCTTTGAAAATTCAATGTCGATTAAAACGCTCATTTTTCAAGTTACGTCTTTTAATACGTAATATACTATTAATAATATAATAATAATTGTGAAAATCTTACAATTAATTAGCTATTTTACACCATAGTAATATAATCTACTATTATATTTAGCATTATAATAATAATTGAAATTTTTATTATGATAATTCCTGAACTCTCAGGTTTGGAGAACTATGGTGAAAGTGCGGCTCAGGGCGCGGCTCCTTCAGCTGTAGGCATAACGGGGTGGTAGCGCCAAATAAGTTAATTTCCTACATAGGAAAATTACAAAGCGAAATTATGAAACTATGTTTTAGCAGTTAACAAACTAATTTTGTTGTAATAATTATTAAATAATTGAAAATTAAACAACAAAAACTGATTATCAAATTTATTTTTAAATTAGTTTGAAAATATTTAATATTATACGAGCTAATATAATACAAAATTATTTATTTCCAAATTTTTGAAACAGTGGAAATAAATAGGATTTTTTTCAAAAAAAAAAGGAAATCCAATAAAGATTTATTTTGCTTTGTACATTCATTAAAATCTGTCCTCGAGATTAATTAATTTATTTTGTGTAATTAAATAGCATTGTATTCGAATTTAATTTACTTTTTGTCAAACGAATAAGCTGGAATTGCTTTAAATGAAATATTGACAGTATTAAAAATATTACTTACAATAAAATTGATGGATTTTAAGAAATGGTACTAAGCTCACGAACATTACGTACTTTTTGATAGTGGAAAAGGGTCAAAGTAACCCTACTTGACATATCCACTTGTAGATCATAAAAAGGGCACAAAGTTGTTCAACTCAGCATATTTTTTGTTAAAATCGAGTGTAAGAAGTACTGCAGTTAGCGTTTTGACAAAAAATTGATAAATTAATTTCAGATTAAGAATTTTTCGTAAAACTCCCTTTTTAAAGCGCACTTCGTAAATGTATATTATATGCAAAGCAATTTAAGGATTTAGGATAATTTCTTAAATGCACCTCACGCTAAAATATAATCGAGCGCTAAAGGAATATTTAATTTTCCTAAAATATTCTTTCAAAAAATTTAAAAAATCACCCTACTTAAAAGTTAACTTCCAAAAATTTCTATTAATTTTTCATAGAGCAAGCTTAGATAATATATGTATATTATAATATTAAGGAAAGTGCGGAAGATGTAATCGAACAGTTAAGTGGACGGAGAAGCGCTGCAAAAATTACTTGGTAAGTACTACAGATTTTTTCCATTACATCCACAATTTAAAAATTCAAAAAAATATTTTTTTATTAAAACCAGCTCCGCTTGCGCTTGAGCATAGGTAGTTTATTTTATGAGTTCCCCATATAGAGCCTAATTTTAAATTGCAAGATTTCATTTTCTGGCAAAGTTGAACAAATAGAAGGTGTCACTTTCTATGTAAATAGGATTTCGACTCAAGCGATATAACCTCAAAATGCCAATTCTCCTATCTAAATGGGATGTTCTTTTCAAATTTAAGTTTGTAAAACTTCCTTTCCAGTATAGTCAAACTTGTAGATAGAAGCAAAGAAAGACGCAAGTTACACAGTAACTTCTACTAAAATATTTAATTTTCAAACAAGACGAAATGCCCATAGGCTTTCAGAAAACTACTTCATGCAACCTTTACTTCCTTTACATCGCAAATTCCAGTAGGTTTTCTGCACTAAAAATCTTAATATCTTCATTTACTTAGGCTGTAAAGATAAATTAACCCATAGAATTTTTTTATAATAATAAACCAACTCATACACACCGCAATTAAATTTACCCAGAAGCCGGACAAAATGTACAAAGGTAGGCATAGAAATGAAAATAACAAAATTGAAAACAAAGCGGGTAAATTTCATTACTTAAAATAAATTGTTGCTTTAGTCGATGTTTTACAAATCTGCCTTGAATATACAGGAAACCATAATATTAGAATCTAAATAAATAGTTTCGTACCAATTTCATCTATCAGTTTTATTACAGCTGACGCGTTACCTTTTGATCCCCAAAACATTTTGGTTTTATTATTCAATAAATTATATTTATATTATGCAATGTAATTTATTTTATGAACTATAAAAAATAGAAGGGGTCATGCAACAGCTAGATATATCTGCAAATCAGGATAACGAAAAAATATCGAAAAAACGGTCGATCTTCATATATATGCATTTTCATCATTTTCTTCTAGATACCAAACACGTTTTTTGATCTTCCACACCGATGATCCTGTATGGGGATTTACTAATTAATTATTTTTAAATCCTAAGAATACTTCTATTTTACTACTTCCAGAACTTATAAATATTTAAATGATCGAAGAATAAATATTAAAGTCAAATAATAAAAGAAAGAAATTTGCAAGTTACAAATCGCCAGACTTTTTATAAGTGAAAAATATAAATTACGGTTTCCTTGTTTGTACCTGTTGATACTGAAACAAGCAAAAGCAGTTTTGCTTTACATGATCGATAAAAAATAAATTTTTGTATTATTTCTTCAGCTACAGATCAGATCGAAAGTTCTTGCGATTAAGGCTCTTCCGATTAAATACTTCAACCGATAATATCCAATTATTAATATGGAATATTACTATCGCAATTATTAGTATTGTTGCAATTTGGGAAACAAAGATTTGCTTAAAGCTTAGCCGGAAAAAATACGATATCGTGACTGAAAAAAAAAAAATTTAGTTGAAATTAATCATATAAATTTTCATTATTTTTCCACATATGAAAATTAAAGCAAATTTTGTTAAACCTTAATTTATTGGCAAATTTCTAAATAAAATTTATATGTTCGCTTTTATTCTTGCCTTTTTAACGATAATCAGTGGAATTCACGACAAAGTATTTCTAGTTGGCACCGTATTCCCTGTTGAATTTAACAACGCAATTCTTTCAACCCTGATAATGTAACTACCATGACGCAAATTCATGAAATTTTATTTTTAACTTTACGTTCAACTTTTTCCTACATTTATGATGATAAATAAAAACTCTTTCGCTATTATTTTTGCCAATTGTATTTTCGTGTAAACTTTTTAAATTGCTTGATACATTAGTCGTATGCATTGTCCAAATTATTTCATAGCATACGGATAGAGATTCAAATAAATCATTTCATTCTTTTAAATGAAAAATTTAATTGTGAATAATGAGAGATTAAATTGTTTTGCAATCAATCATTGGCTATTTTAAAATTAAATTAAAATGAAATATACAAAAGATACGTACAACAAATCAATCAAAATTCGCCGCAACCTTTCACTTAAACGCTGCGGCAACGGTAAGAATTTTCCAGTAAAAAACTGTTCCATTATTTTTTCTGTGTAAATCAGATTCGTAAAACTAATAAAACGAGAAAAAAATAATGTTATTTTATATAAATATTGTATTTGGCAACTATCTCAGTAATTTTATACAATGTACGATTTTAATTACGTTTTTGCTGAAACTGAAAAAAATTTGCTATTTGACTTTAGTAAGCGTATCCATGTTCAATTATTATTAATGAACAAACAAAAATTTAATAATGATTTTCAAAATTAAAGTGCGCTTAAAATCAGTTCAAATTTACGATGTAAAACAAACTGTGTTGGCATTGTATTGATCACATTAAACAGAAGCTTGAAATTGGAAACGAAATCATACTTTGTATGTAAATAGAGAATTGGGTTTTACTAATAATTTATTTTAAAAACAAAAGATTAATGGACAAAAATGTATCATTCAAAATTACTAAAATTTTTCACTTTTTCATCAAAAATATGTGTAAGCAAAATGTAAAAAAGTAATAAATTACCATTTTAAAATAGATGTTATTATGATTAACATTAGTTATTAATAATATTATTAAATATTTCCTTTAATTTATGACGTAATCGGAGTTCCTTGGCTTAGTTTCGTCGATAGCCTATTTATTATTTTAGTATCAAAAAATTCAAATTGCACCCAAGTGCCCGGTGACAGTGAAACACGATCAAATTTAAACTCAATATTTTGAGTTATTTAAAAACCTTTTATTGAAATATTATATGATGTTGGCTCATTATTAAATAAACAGGTAATTATACTAATATCGTTGACAGATAAAATCATGCTGACGTATCTCAATTTGAAAATATTTTTGAACACACACATAATTATGTTGCTATGAAATTCAAATAAAAAAGTCTTTAATTTTTTTTTAGTTTTTGGTTGGGATCTAGTACACTAACCAGCCCCAGAGCTTTTAATAGATATCACTAAAATTCGTTCAGAATGAGAAAGAGGACATTAAAATGAAGCCATTAAACTATGGATCAACATAAATTTTTACTGGAAATTTCGAAATAATCGGATTTGAAATATCGATTTTTGTATAAAATAGTATGTTACAGTTACATTCTGTTGGCGGTACGAGTGTTACACGTAAGTGGTGACGACAGAGTGTATTAGAGTGGGGAGTCCACCTCAGTCGAGTTTGAAACGAGCGACTACTCATATCGTTTAAAAATTAGTTATTTTTGAGTTCTGTCGAGCTTCAGGGATTTTTTTACTGAGTATAGCGTTTCCTAAAGCAGCTTAAAGCGCTCGAGCGAGCGAGCGAGAATGCGCAAAGTCAGTTTTGAGAAACGCAACTATGGTAGATCTGGGATCCATCACGTTTGAGTACTTCAATAATAAAAAACCCTAATTATACCATATTTTAGGCCGTAATAAGAACGGGTGTACTTCTATCGCAATTGCAAGAGTAACCTTTCGGATGGGCGCAGCTAAGTTATGGTGTAAGCCAATTGAATAATTGCTTCCATCATTTTCCAGTTTTTGGCGTTATTTTTGAATGATCCATAAAATTTAATGCTTATCTTTGTAATTTACGTTTTTTTCTACCATAATATTATTAGAAATAGGGGCTCGACCCCAGCTGAAACAGGGGAGTTATCGCCGCACCGGGCGGTCGGTTGACGAGTAGGTAGTTATAGCGCACGTTCGTACTTTACTCGCCTCTGGACTACTTATTCACCTCTGGTTGCATGACCGTTGGTACCCTAAGTGTGGGCCTGGTATACTTTCAATTTACCAGATTCTGACTGACAGGCTAGCGCCGGAGTTGATTGAACATTGAACATGTTCATACGCATGGAGCTCTAACCACAACCACTACGAGTCCAACTTCTGTTAACGGGGCAGAAGTACTCGTTTACATGGGTATTTCTGGGGCTCTCCGTCCCCGTAGTACCAGCAAATTTCCATGATGTAATCCTGAGATCTGAGCATAAAGGGCGCTGGTTGAACCCTAGACCGACCTCATTGCACGGTCGATAGCCCCAGATTCGCGAGAGGCGCTAAGTCTCTGGTGAGGTTCTTAGCGATCAGAGTAGGGTGGATTAAATTCATAGTAACGTGGACTGATTTCTCGAATCCCGTCGGTAGTCTCGTTAGGAAATTTGGGTTGGGTGGGAGGTTTTTGACATCGGGTAGTATAGGTTGCCAGCCATTTTGACGGTCCTGCTCCCGGGGGTGAGAAAAGACCGTGGTTCCCCAGATCATTTTGTTCGGCCTAAGTCTTTTCAAGTGTGAGTTGTTCCTCTTTCGCCTGTTTGCTATAAGAAGGTTGGTTAGTTGGCTCCGAATTGTATGAAGCGGACGCTAACCTTTCTGATAATTGAGAGAAAGATTTGTGTCGTTACCAGAAATCACATAATCTATAGCTCAAAGCTACATGTTTGGGCTAATTTTAAACTCCGGTCATTTCAATTTCGAATTTATTGAATCTGCATCTAATAAGGAACATCGCTTTTCCTCGTTATCCATTCTTCTGATTACAGTTTTGTCTCCGTTATCGGGTCTGAATAACTTTGGTAGCATTTTTGATCGATGATGGGATTCTCCTGTAGTCAGGGTTGGGGAATTTGGTGTATCACCATTAGGGAGTCTGGGGATATCTTGCATCCTATGCCACTAGTGGGATTTCTTATTTCTCAGGAGGATAGGTGGGTGGGTATGTTTTGGCTCCTAATAGTGTGGGTAGTCCGTTTTGCCGGTCTATCTGTTACGATAAGCTGTAGGAGATTTTAATTATAATTATAGTTGGTAATAATTATGACCAATGATAATTGGTCCTTTCAAGAGTGTGTGAGAGAAAGCTTTGTGTCGTTACCAGGAATCGAAGTCACATAGTGTACAGTTCAGATCTACATGTTGGGGACAATTTTAACCTCCGCTCACTTCAATTTTAGATTATGGGTTCTTGTCTAGTAAGGAACATTACTACCCGTCTCTCCTCATCTTCCATTCTTCTGATTACAGTTTTGCTGTCAACTGCGGGTCTGAATAGCTTAGTTAGCATCTTCGACCGCTGATGAGGCTCTGCTGTGATCAGGATTGGAGATGCCAGGTTGGTCGTCATCTGTGGGTCTGTAGTACCTGTGCATCCCGGCCATAGACAAGATTTGCCTTTGTTTCAAGGTTGGGTGGAGGGTGAGTTTTTGGTTTTGAGTGAATATTGAAAACAGGGGTTTCTTTCGCAAAATTCTTCCTTTTCGCATGAGGGATAAGGGCAAAGAATCGTTTTAAAACAATTATAAATAAAGTGCTTAGACATTTTTATTTACTTGCAACAAGAAGATTTTGTAAAATTTTTAATTTTAAAAAGAAAATTTTAATTTTAACGAAGTTATAATTTCATAGTTAAATAAGTTTTCTATTAGTAGGGAGAGCCGATTAGTGAAATTATTTCATAAAGCTTTTACTGAACCCTGAAGCCTTATTTGGGATGACTTCTTGAATGGTGGAGTGTACCCCTTTTACTTTGAAGGACTTTATTGGAAGTACCAGTTGAAGTGGTGCTTCTAAATTTTGATGGATTTTGTTGTCTTCTTCTGTCGATATTTCACCAGCAAACGACCAAAAAACATTGGCCATGTTTTTCTTGATTATTTTTTGCTCAATTAACATTTAAATTAAATAATTTATAATGTTACCATGAAAATGGGTCATTAACGACCCGAAACGTTGAAAAATTTAGTTGTTCGAATATACCTTTAAACTTAACTATATTTTATTCATATTAATAAAATAAAGGTCAACTATGTTAATTACTTGTTAAATTAAATAATTTATACATGAATACAAAATTTGATCTTTACTTTATCTTGATGAGAATCTCGTACAAATTTAATTCACCGACTGAGCAATATATGAAACAGGTATCTAAGGAATTAATTTTTTCTTTAATTTTAGGCCTAGGAAATTACCATTTATTAGCTTTTGACCTTTGGAAACTTCTCGATATATTCGATTAACGAACTTTCCGATTCATGATCCCACCTGAGCCTGAGGATGTTGAAATTGGAAGCAAAAACTGAAGTAATTTCCACTCAAACTTCTTTTTGCTGACTGGATTATCTGCTAGAAACAGAAAAACAACACTAATTTACATGTAATTTGTTAACGGTGAAAATTTATACATTTCCAACTGTATTTTTCATTGAATGAGTCAGGTAAAAAATATATATGTTTTATTATTACATTAACGCAGGTACTTCACAAGTTTTAGATTAAATTAGAACAATTTAAATAAAATTTCAATTGTCCAGCAATTCGTCCGTGACATTGTTAAGGCTAATTTGATAGCGTTTTTGTCGGTTGACTTTTCTGAAAATGTTTCCATTTCTTTAATTCTGCAGTGTTGCTCTAAAATTATTCCACGCGATTCATCTTTATTTTCTCAAAACTTATTTGGTTCTGCTAATGAGATACAGAGGATTAGGAGATTTGACATTTGATGCGGATTTAATTCCATGTTTATTGATTAAGTTTTGCTGAAGTATCTCTTTGGGACCACCGACATGTGGGTATATAATGTGAAAATTAAATGGTGTTTCGAGTTTGATATTATAGTAATTATATACATACCGGATTCTCTCTCGTCCAATTTTTGGAAGATATATTGTACAAGAAAATCTATCTCTATAATTACTAAGAATAAGGTGTCGGTCTAAGGTAACAAATTTCTCTTATTTTTCTTAGCTTTGCGGCTATTAGATTGGATCACTGGGAGCACGTTGATTGCATTTATGTGTAGGAAGTTTGTTAAGACGTTCAATAAAATTTATCGTGCAGCTATTTTTATTCAACTCTTACGTTTTTGTCTCAACAATAATATGGGTTGCACCAAATCAATCACACGTATCTTCCGGAAAGAAGGTAATTTACAATTTTAACTGTTTCATATCGTAAACTTATCGTACCAATTCCGTTGTTGCTCAGGAGTTATTCCATATTATATTATTGACCATGGAAAAATTCTTATCCGGAGAAGAACTGAACTAGTCGACACTTGATTATTAAATTTGTTTTAATTTCAACTACTTTTACTTCTAACTATTAATCAGATCAACGTTCTTATCTTCTTCAATAATTCACGTAATTTCCTTTTATTCTATACCGTCCAAACTCCTTCCGGTGGGACAAATCTTTTTCTTATCCTATTGGTTAAAATTTTTATTGCCTGTCTTCTATTTCTAATTTGCTGCGGTATTGTTTTGGATCTCATTGTGTCGGGGCTAACAAGGTTGTATTACGAGTAATTTTAAATTAATTCCAAAAGGTTTGGTGGTTTCTTAAAATGAATTCTTGTAACTCGACTATAATGATCACAAAAGAAAAGGTCGCTTCTCTCCAAGATTTAATTAGTTAGGAGAATAAAAAATTCAAATGCTCGAAAAAAGTGCGCTACCTCCGAACTTAATTATTCCATTTTGTAAATTTAACCAAACAAAATGTGACATGTTTCTCTTTTGGGTACTCAAATAATGCAAAACATCTGTCAAATTCATCGCTTCTACGCCGTTTCACTAAATTATTACAAAACCGAAGGTAGAAATTTATTTTACAAATTTTCTTTCATTTAAATGTGCCTGTGTTCCATGTAATTTTTATTTTTGAATTTGCTCATAAGATGTTGCAAATACCTTCGCAAAATGTCTTAAAAACAAGAACTTTTATTATTTGTGAAAGTCTCGTGGGATAAAACAAATCAAAATTTACAATGTGTTGAATTTTTGTTGTCGACAAAGCTTTTTTCAAGATTCCTTTTATTCATTAGGTAAATTGAATAAATTCCATGACTTTCCTGGGTATATAAAATTCTATACCTAACTTCATGTAGAAAATGTTGAACTTTTTAATGATTTGGTAACAAAGGATCTTTGTTTTATCTTAATTTTATCGGGCGATTTATGCGTAAAAAAATTATTATCCTCTTTGATCAAAGCAACGCCAATCAATCAGTTGGCAGATTCTGTTATATGATAGGCGCGACCATCTTGAATTCATTGATCTGTAACCATTTTCATCACTTTTCTATTAATAAAATGTGGAATAAGAGTGCACGTAGGGGTTAGCAAGCGAATATCTTTTGCGTGTCATTCCTAAGGACGAGTTTCTTGTTTTATACGACAGAAGCACATCATCCCGGCTACACATTGCTAAATTTTAAGGCTTTCTAAATTACTAAACGAAAAATAAACTTTGTTAATTAAAAATTTAGGAAGACTTATTTTCCTATTATTTTAATCTACAAAGTTTTACTTAATTGAACAATTAAATATAATTAAATTTAATTACAGCACGCGATGTAGATGTAGTAGTTTAAAATTAACTCACTAAATGCAAATTTTTTAACCGAGTTTTATATTTCAAAATTTGTTATCAACTTTTTTTTACGTTAATTATTTATGTTATCTCTCAGACCAACCGTACACACGGTAGAACAAAACATAAATTATATTGAAGAAGCTACATCATTAGCAGTACAAAATATGAAGTAATACTTGAAAACTAGCTTTTTGCTAGATGTTCTTGGTTTTTGTAATGTAAAAAAAACTTAAGTTTTCTTCTCACTCTTAATTCCATGATAGTAAAAGTTTCCTTCAGTTTTCAAAGTTTCTTTTTAATTTGAAATTAACATTGACTCACGCAGTGAAAGTTTTGCTGAACTTTTATACCTTTTCTCAACTCGAAATTATTATATTATTATATTTTGTGAGATTTTCAAAAATAACTAACCTGATTTAATGTTAAAGTAATTTAATTTTAACTAGAAGTCTAAATGGTACAAAATTCTTCAACTAAAACAGGAATTAGAAGCAACCATCGCCAATAAATAGAAGGCAATTTAAGTGGATGCAATTGGAAATTTTAGCGATTGAAGAGAAAACTATTTCTTGGTCTAATGATTACTGTTATAGTAAAATCCCGCAGAGAATTTTAAAAATGATTGTGCTCTTTCTGCAGACTCACCGACATGAAGGGGATGAAAGTCTTAGCCTAGCACAACGACGTTGAAAGGCAATTGAAACAAAAACAGTATTTTTTCTAAGAGTTTTTTTATTGCCGAGATGGGTAACAAAAATAATAGTAGAGAACAGAGTTTTGTGCGAAATACATCTGCATGGGGGATGGTCGATGTTCTACGCTTTCGAATTTCAACGAAATTTTTGCACTGGGTGGTAGGTATACTGGTGTAATAAAATTTGCGGAATATCCAGTAGTTTTTCCAAAATTTACAAAAATAAATTTTTTAAATATTGCATTTATTGTGCAATATCATTGGTCACTGACAACAGGCAGGAGGTGGAACTAAGGCGACCGCAGAAAAAATATATGTTATAAAAGAGATTTTGTGAAAACATTTGACCTGGATCCGGCATGAGGCTGGCTGTGGCTCTCAAACGTGGCCGGAGTCTACAAGCACAGCGAGGTCGTACGCATCGTTAAAAACTTGCCTGAGCGCAACGCAACTCGAAAATAACGAAACTCAAATGGGATCCGAGATTTGACAATCTCAAGGGCAGTGAAAACGTATCCGTCGCACGAGCTCGGTAACTGCTCGGGCGGCTCTAAATTAAAACAATCCTCGGAGCGCAAATGCACTTGATAATGTAGAAACTCGAACGATGTTTTCTCTGCAAGCGGATGCAGTGGAATGAAGCACTCTCTCTTCCCACTTAAATTCAAATTGTCCGGACCCACGTAGGGTACACGTACCGTCAGGGGCGGATGGGATACATCTGACCGGCCCGGTCACTTTAAAGAAGTTTCAGCTAAAATTGCCTTACGCCCGGTTACTTCAAGTTGTCGGCAGTGTAAACCGCCGACATAACAAATTTGTTTATTTATTAAAATGTAAGTTATTAGATTAATAAAGATGAACTGATTACTTTAGAGGAAGAGGTATTTTCTTGCAAATAAATATAATCTTAATGCCTACTGGTTTCGGTTTTATTATATAAAAATTTAAATTTGCGGAATATCCAGTAGTTTTTCCAAAATTAATAAAAATAAATTCTTAAAATATTGCATTATATTGATGTACATGTCGCTGACCCCCCCCCCAAATCGAATTTTTTTACTGAAATTCGTGTCAAACGTTTGAGCTTCGTTTGAGCCTCAATGAGTTCCATTCCCGTCGTTTGAGCTTCAACCGTCGCGGAGCTATTCGCGAAATCTTTTGTGGGAGGGGGACTGTGGACATGATGGTCCCCCCAAAACGAATTCAGGGGAAAAATTCGTGTCTAACGTTTGAGCTTTGTTTGAGCCTCAATGAGCTTCCGTTCTCGTCATTTGAGCTTCAACCGTTGCAAAGGTATTCGCGAAATATTTGGGAGGGGGGCTATAGACACGATGCCCCCCCCCCAAGTCACATTTATTGTAAAATTTGTGCCAAACGTTTGAGCTTTGTTTGAGCTTTAATGAGCTTCCATTCCCGTCGTTTGTCCCTAAACCGTCGCGGAGTTATTCGTAAAATGTTAAGGGGACATGTTTTTCAATTTTTTGTCTTATTCAAAATTTTTACGTAAATTCGGTGTCAATCGATAGAGCTTCAATGAGCTGTTATATTCATCACTGTAATTTAATTATTTTCGAAGCTATCGGTGTTTTAATTTTGCTAACCTCCGAGTAAGTGTCGCGTGAAACCAGTAATTTTAATTTTAATTTATTGTTGAGTGTGTAAACAAATGAATTACACTGCTAAAAAGGTTTTAGGAAAATCTTATTTATTAAGTAAATTATTTAAATTAAAGCAAATTTAAAGCGACAATATTGCGCAATACCGTTTTTCTGAGTCTGCATACACTTGGTTCATAGGATAGCCCTTTTTATGGCTGCATATGTTGAGAATACGGTTTTTGCAAAAACAACTGCAAAGTTAAAAAACAGAGTAATTTTCCTAAGGGCTGCAATTGATCTGGATCCGACATGGGGGTGGCTGTGACTTTTAAACGTCGCGCTTCGTGCGACCTTGCTACGCTCAGTCGACTCCTGCCGCGTTTGACAATCACTGTATCATAAAAACTTTCCTAAGCGCGACGCAACTCGAAAATGACGAAATTCGAATGCTGAGACCCGAGATTTGATAATGTCGGGGGTAGCGAAACCGCTCTGGACGGTTTTCCCAACCCTTGTGCTAATTATAACAATCCTCAGAGCGCAAATTTTTTTGCTCATTGCTCTGCAACCGCATGCAATGGAATGAAGCACACGCTCTCTCCCCACTTAAATTCGGATTTCCCGGACCCACGTATCATACACATACCGCCAAGTGAATGTTTTTTTAAAGCTAACAAGAACTTAAACTTGTAAAATTTACATCAAGAAGTCGATTTTCAAAATTAAATTGTGAAGTAATCTTTGGAGCGATTTTATTCATCGTCAACTCACAATAAAACTTTCGGAACACTACCGAAGCTGCTGATGGTAAAGACACAGGTAAAGGTGAAGAAAACAATTTTTCTAAAACTTTGAATTTTAATTATCATTGTAATTGAATGTAACTTTATTTATATTAATTTACGGCCAGGATGCTTTGTGGTAAGAGTTAAATCAGGGCGCGGGCCTGATGCACATTTCTTTCTGTCGTAGGGGCTTCATCAGCTGTGGAGGTTTTGCTACCAAGGAAATAGAATCCTTGAGAGTACTTAATGTGATGGAGAGAGGAGTTCTATTGACTATACACCACTCCAGCAACCCGTGAGTGCGTTCTTACATCGGCCTTCTAGTAAACATTGATAACTTAGAAATACACAGAATTGGCTTGGTGTTATCCCTGGTAATATTTTGGTTTATAATACTTATTTTAGCTGAAAGATGAAACCAAGGTTGAACTGTCGCTGTGGGAGGTCTGGGGGTAAAATTTCTGTCCTTTAAGGAAAACAAGTAAAGTTATATCTGTTATAGCTGCATCGACCACCCTCCACCCTGTTTTATTATTAATAATGGTAATCATCAACTCAACATGTACTCCGAAGCATAATGCAGTTGTGTATGAAATTCTATTTAAAATTAACATTCTAAGACATTTTTTTGCCCTTGCGACGTTACTGTTGAAAAATATATATTTGAAAGGGTTGGCTCACAATTATAATTCAAATATTTCAGCGTTTAGTTAAATTCTTTTGTTAGAAACTTTTATTTTGAAATATATACTAAAAATTACCCCCTAATTACTTGAAAATTACTTGATAAGTATTTTTACATGATACAATTTTTGGGCACTTAGCTTTTATCGTAAATTAAAAAAGTTTCTTCCAAGGTCGCCGAAGGCGTCGTGCCAATTTTGAAGAGAAATAAATTTTTAATTTGCAAGTTTACTGTTTAACTTTATTAATTATTATATGTTTTAAGCAGACCTCTGTAATTAGCGAAATCAAATTTGTAAATAAAATGTTGTTTTATATTTCCAAATAGTTTGAAGGTTGATTTAATTATGAAATTAGGTTTAAGTTATTCCTGATTGATCTTTGGAAGGACTTCGTACGGAGTCAACAAGCATGTGAACGTGCGAGCGGGGCTCTGCATAATAAATACTTTTAAATTTGTTAAAATGTTTTAATGCGATTAGCTTCCTAATAAATTGTAGCGTTGTTTTACATATTATCAACTTTTAACTTGCCATTATACAACATAATTGTTAAACTACAACGAAACTATAGTAATTTTAATCCATTGCAAATGTTTAGCTAAATCCGTTAGTACTATGTAATTTGAGTCATCGCAAATAAGATTATTTTGAAGAGCTGCTCCAACTGATACAACACTGCGTAGTTGATAAACTGGCTTTGCTCCATCTCGGATGTACGAAACACCACTGCCAGATTCTCCAACACACACCAAGTTAGCTGCAAATGTAAGGTTTATTAAAATTTATTTCATTAAATATAACAACAGGACGATACCTTTCGGGTATCCACCGCAAATGGATTTTCTAGTGAAAACTGACGCCAGTTCTGGTTTAGTATTTAAGCAAACGTCGGAAGCTATTACTTTTAATTTAGTGTATGTAAGCTGATCAGTGGAACGACTATCTTCGTCAAACCCAAATCCAGCTACAAATCCTTCTTGCCTTACAATGGTTTGCAAATTTAAAGGTCCATCCCACAAGCAAATTGGTCTGACATAATCTGTGATTTTAACGGCGTTTTCCAGTTTCATAATTGCTAAATTGTTGTCCAAGTTAATTGGATTGTAACCAGGATGAACAGTAAATTCATTTACACTAAATTCCTGTAAATCCTTATTTGGGTTGTTTAGAAAATGCTTTCCTAAATGTACTTTTAAGGAAACAGGGTAAATTGGGTTTTCCGTGTTTTTATGAGTAACACAATGGGCCGCAGTTATTACATGATTTGGAGAAATTAATGTACCGGAACATATGTGTCTTTTCTTGTCTCCGTCTATTAAATATATAGAAGCCTGCCATGGCCATCTGCCTTCGCCGGTTCCATCCACAGCATGTAGAGGAACAGTTCCACATCCGACTATAGTGTTGGGTTCGGGAAGTGATGACAAAAAGTTTTTGTTATTCAAATCCCCCAAGAAATAATCGTTCGAATCTTGATTCAGTCCAGATTCAATCCAATGGAAATCTCTAAAATAAGTTAAAACTATCGTTAGAATTTTTTTGGTAATTTTATTTTTATAGAAAAGCAAGAGAAATGCGATTTTGTTCCACTGCTAATGGGCGCTTCTATTTGGATTGATTTGAGCACTTACTTTCAGGAAAATCGATAGTAAATGCTTCCCTAGAAGTTTCTAAACCGATCCAAAAAATTTAAGCCAATGCATTGTGAAATTAAGTGTTATCGAAAATTTTACTAATCAACTGCAACCGGCTTATAAATAATAAAAATTTAAACTATTAGATTTGCACTGAAACAGTGAAAGCCCCAAGTTTCAAATTTTGCAAAGGGTTTAAGTTTGAGGAGTATGTCATTTCAATATGTGGGAAAGCTTTGAAGTTTAGTTAAAGCTTGCTTTACCCAGAATCCCCGAAACAATTAAGTTCCTTTCAAAATATGAACAAATATAACACTCTCAATTTATATGTGAGCGTTTAAAGAATTTTAAAAGAAATTTTGTGATTTTCTTATTAGTATTAGGGTAAGTAAATAAAGGGGATGATTTTGCTAGAGATAGAAAATTTGAAGTTATTTTTATTTTCCTTCTACAATTGGAAAGAATTTTGTGTATAATTTGATTTGACCTATTTGCAATTTGTAAATCGATCCCAAACTTTTGCTTTCCCCACAATTTTTGCTGCCCATATCTCCCAGTAGCGTAAGTTGGTGACTTAAGCTTTTGAATGCTATTAAATTTCTTTAGAAAACTTCGTGATTGCATTTAGGTGTTCGCCAAGTTAGTATGAAGAAGTTATAATTACGGAAACTCCAAATTTAGTAATATGGATTATGGTTTGGTATATTAATGAATTTAAATCAAACGACCTTGCTCTCCTTCGAACAGCCCCATACATAAAAAATTACACAACCAAGTTGATAGTGTAATAAACGTTAAAATTTTTAAAATATACGCTTTAAGTATTGATCTCAAATTTTATTAAAAAGGTTAATGCGACAAAAGTAAAGGAAAAATTTAAACGTTTGATGTGAAAAACCGCAGCTTTTTTGCTTTATTTTTATTTACACTGTGATTAAAAGCTTTATAGCATTTGCATGCGTTATTAATGCACAAATTTACATTGCAAATGAAAGTAAATTACTTACTCGCCATTTTCGGGGCACACAGTTCTGGCATTCAATCTAAAACCAATCAATTTTGGTGCTCTCTCACCTTCATATTTGATAAAAATACGAACTTTGAGCGGCTCATTCGATTTTAATCTGTAAGACCTATTCTTGAGTAAATATTGAATATTGTCGGTTGTGGAAACGTTGAGCAAGTTGTCCTGCAATCACAAAGAGATTTAATTTTCAATTATTTACAAAAAGCGATGCCTCAAAAGCAACGAGATTAATTTGAAAAGTTTTTTGTGCAAAAAATCCGATGCCTATTCCAATTAAGCACAAAATTAATATTCAACCGTGATAATTTGAGATGTAATTTAACTTTTGCAAATACAATTAATGGGAACCGTCAATTATAGTAACAGTAAATTGGGTCAACATTTGGAATACCTCTATAACTTACACCATAAAGTACCCCTAACGTGGCAGGATACTTCCTATTACGCAAGTGACTCAAAATTATTATTAAAATATGAATAAAAATGTGCGGCAATGCTTCATTTACGTATCTACTTTTATAGAAGTAATTTGGCGTGATGTTCTCGCATTTGTTCAATCTGCGAAACCAATCGTCGAAGCAAGGAATCCATTTTTGTAATAGTACCTCGGAGAGACTAGCACTAATATCTCAATTTTGTTATTTGAAAGGAATAACTGCAATAATTAGATTTTTGTAGTTCAAAAGCACCCAGCGGGGCAACATTTCGATAAAATCCTTAAAGAATTTCAAAATGATGTTTTCCCAGTTTAAACTTTAACCGATATATTGTAAATATTATATTTGTTGCTCTAAAATTTTGGGCACTCATCAATTTTAATTAAACACGTATGCTTTGACACGCACTCCGAAAAGGTTGGTCACCCATGTCATATTTTATTCAGCAAATTTACTTAAGATTTAATTAATTACACCTATAATTACTCTAGATTAGCAAAAGCTACAAACAATAAAAGAGCGTGTTAAATGAAATAACGAAATAAGAAATAAGTTCCTAGTGCAAACATCAGTTTAGCAATTCGGTGATGTTTGATCCTAAATTATGCCTGAGGAGCGAACGACAGCGCCGCGACGCATAGATTGAACACAATCGTATGCCGTCTGCGAAACGTTACCAAGATATTCAAATTCAATGTAAACAGAAACATATGATCAAGTCAAAAAATCACAGTCGATTTTCATTTTTAAATATTAATTGTGTACTAAAAAATTCAATACCATCAGCTAAATTTCTCATCACTTATTCTCAAAAAAACACAAAAATATCTACTACACATTTCTAAATAATATTGCTTTTATTTTAAACTTCTGTTACTGACACATGAATAAAAAATTCTGGAAACTTTTTCAAATGTAGATATTTTTACAATGGCGACTTTTTCTTTTGCTTCGTTTGAGCTAAGCTTTTAAGATTACCGAATATATTTTATTATTTTCAGTCCAAAACTAAATAGATTCGACGACGTCGTAAATCAAATCAACTCGGGTGTATTGAGCTTTTATATATTTTTTTAAATTATTACCTCGCTATTTTTTTTTGGTTTCTCTGATTTACTCCTTGTTTTATTTATTTTAATGGAAAGCACGCAACAAAGCTAATTTATTTTGTGCCACTAATTTAACAACCCATGCTTTTGCTAATTTTAGTTTGTAAAATACTAGCGAATATAACATAAAAGTGCGACAGGTTCACCAAAGCCTGTCGTAAGAATTAAGATGCAAATTCTTCATGCAAAAGTTGATTAATTCGAGCATTCAACCCCCGAACCTCCCATTGGTCTTGACCGATGTATTAGCTATCAAAAAAGATAATATCTTAAAGCATTCAATTGACCTCAATACGACATTTTCAAAGAATGCACTCATTCGAAAACCGCTTTTGGATATCTGAAAAAGTCCTTTATGAACTTAGTTTAAACAATTTACATCAGCGTCCAGTCTAGAGGCGTCGTCTTAATACTTTCGGATGTTTGAAACGAGTATTAACCAGGATAAATGTAAATTTTATGTAAATCTCACAAATTTTTAAGGTTTAATACTGATGAATTTGCATTACGAACTGATCCTGACAAAGTAAACGTCATGAAGAAGTTTCAAATTCCTTCTAACACCACTGAGGTCAACGATTAATAGACTTAGTAAGCTATTACATAATATTTCACCCTGACTTAAACCAACAAAAACTATCAAACTATTGAGTAGAATTCTAAAGCCGTCTTTGAAAAAATATACAGAGCAGCAATAATTGGCTGCATAAAGGAAACTCATTCGAATTATGTCCCAATTAATATATTTAACAATAATCGGCAGCTGCAATTCCTTGAGGGACATGTTGTCTCGCCTCTGGAGTTCAACAAATTATCATATGTGACATTGGTGTTGAATTTACTACCAATAAATTTGATTCGACGATTATTATCACCCGCAGGTTAACCTCACCGAACGTGTAAATCGGGTTATCGTAACCGTTACCTCATCTTAAAAGTTTCTCACACAAAATATAATTTTATTCTAAACAATATAATATGTCTTTAAATTAAAAAAATGTCACACTAATAATTATAATCACATGATTTGAAAAGAAGCTATCAAGGGAACCAATTTTACATGATATTTACTGAGTGAGCTAAAGCAATTTATACCAAGTTTCATTTAAAATCAAGTATAAACTTGATATTGCAAAAACAGGTTTACATGAATTACTATTAAATTACACTCAAGTGATTCCCCGGAGTACAATTTTTTGTTATCTTACTTTAAAATTTATCAACATACAAATTTTACCATAATTTAATATAATACTTCATTATTGTAGTAATACAAAGTTTGTAATAATGATCTAATTCCTTCATTCGAGTACACCTATTAAATATTACAATCAAATAAATTTAATTCTGTTTGCCAGGCTTTGTCTCCGTATGGATCCATTGTTGTTGTTTATGTGTTTTTAGCTAATATTAATACTTGTTAAAGCAGGGGTCGATTACACCAACTACTTTTCACCTATCATTTAACAAATTTTTCAATATTTATCGACTAAAATGAATGACTAAAATGAACCTAACAAATGGAAAATCTAAAGAAGTGAACAAAAATATTACGAAGTTACAAAGTGAAATGTTAAAGTAATAAGTAGTTGGTGCAAACACGCGCAACACATAACCTTTGATTCCGTCAAAATCCACTTCATTTCTATCCTAGTTCCCAAGAGATTAAGAATGAAAGTAGCTAACAAACCTATTTTAATTTTTTTACTTTAAAAATGAAATTGTACTAGGATTTAGAGTTATACCTTTTAGCACTAAAGCCTTGAGACAAAAATGAAACAGATGACACAATATGGAATTTATAAAAGTTGATTGTGACCAATCGACAAAAAAGTGATTGGAAATTCCGAAGATTCTATTTTCTAAATCCAGTAATTTCAGTATTCAATAAGAGTTCGGGATTTGGGATTGAAACCTCCGGAGAGGATTCATAAAAAAGCGAAATCTTTGAAATTTAAATCCAATATCATAGCTAGGATTTCTCGATATAAAAGCTCATAATTACTCCAGACTTTCCTAATGCAGTGTCCATAATTTCTTGTTGCACTACGCCAAATTATATTTTTACATCAATGTCAAAGGAAGATCCGTATCAGTCACTGTCACGAATCTCCTTTACAATTCCACATGCTAAGTACCTATCCTACTGGTATATAAAAATCTCTTTATATTCTGTTTTCTAGTAAATTTAAATTTAATAGAGTAGGTACTAAAGAATGCATAGTATAAGAAACCGATAACGAAGATAATTATATTAAATATTATAATATATATTAAAATAATTAGTACGTTTTGAACGTTTTAATGCTAACAATTGGCATATTTGTTTAGCTTAAGGCTGTTCGGTAGGTTTAGATTTTGTGCAAAAAAAATTGTAATACAGTGTATTTATTATAATATTCTTGTAGAACTACATATTTTAGATAATATTTGTTTATAAAAATAAATTCTTGAAAAATTAGTTTAGCCGCAATTTGTACTCAAAATATGAATCTATTTACGGAATGCCTGTACGATCCTGACAAGATATCATAATGGAACTTGTACTAAACGCAAGAGTCTTTAATTTACTATGACAAGAAATAATTTTTATTTTGATTTTTACTTTAAATTACTTTGAAAATATGAATTTTTAAATACTTATTCAAAACGGAACGTTTATAAGAAAAGCATACATTTTTTGTTCTACAAATTTTTAGTTTTTCAAAGTAAAAAATCAAAATAAAAATTATATCTTGTCATAGTACATTAAAGACTCTTGCGTTTAGTACAAGTTCCATTATGATATCTTATCAGGATCGTACAGGCATTCCGTAAATAGATTCATATTTTGAGTATAAATTGCGGCTAAACTAATTTTTTTAGAATTTATTTTTATAAACAAATATTATCTAAAATATGTAGTTCTGCAAGAATATTATAGAAAATACACTGTATTACAATATTTTTTGCACAAATGCTAAACCTACCGAACAGCCTTAAGCGAACCGCAATCTCGTGCAGGAGAGTCGGTTACAATCCACATCATTAATGAGTATGTTTACTTGCTGTATGGTTAGTTAACTATGTGCCAATTCCCGGGAGCATTTATGGTCTACCGAGTTGACCACTCGTCATTTATGTAATAGTTAATTGGACAAATTTATGATTTTACTGGCCCTCGCTCCCTCTGATAGAAGCTCAAGATGAAAAGTGTATGGGGCTCTTTATTTGATTATATTTTATTCATCTCCTCTGTGGTGAATTTTTTCGTCGTTTTCATATGTATACATAAGTAGTATACCCAAGAAAGTAATGACTTAGTTGAATGGCCAATAAAACCTCCAACGTCATAAAACAAGTTACCTCTGGCATTGGTACAGGGTGACAATATAAATTAATTGTACAGTGTTGGCGATATGACAACACCAACACTAATTATCCTTCATCCTCTGAATTTTGATCTGCACAAAAATAAATCTTTTTTCTAGCCTGGCAAAAAAACACAGCAATATATATGGAATGTAACAATTCCGGTCGGTAAACCACCCGTTTCTGTTTCTTCGATTCTAATTTCATTCTGGTAACTTTGATCGCACAAAGAAATTAAAATAAAACCTGGTGTGCCCTACAAAATGACATAAATTCTTTAGGGTGTAAATGAGAAATGAGAGCGGAAACGCATAAAATGTATAAAAATAAATTGAAAATAAACTATTAGATTTTTACTGCCAAAGGATTAAATTTAAAATTTTAAATGGTAAATATACCTTTGCGTGTAAAATATACCAAATTTGGTAAATTGAATTATTAGTCTCGTGTTTGGTCATAAAAGCACACATATTTACTATTTAAATTATATAATCAAAATAAAACCATAAAATATAAATGAATGTCGTGTATATATCACTAACGCATGTTTGCAAATTACCCACTGCAAACCCACTCGAAATAAAACGTAAAATTAATTAAATTTTCGCTATAAAATTTATTATGTATTAAACTAAAACAGAATAATACATAAACTATAGTGAAAACTTATTTGTGAAAAGTAATTCCATTTGCCATAACTCTGTTTTATTTTCTCTTATCATTTCAAATAAATCAGATTAAAAATTATTGCACAAGTAAAAAATGTATTTGGTACAAAGAAAATCCTTAAACATATACAGTGCAACCTCGTTAATCCAAACCAAAACTTCATAAAAAATAATTTTAAAAAATTACCTGCACTACAATCTCCTTCGAAGGACTATCAAATATCAGACGGACCCAAAGGCCATGGAGGTCTTCTTCAGAATAAAGGGTAAGACTAGCCTCCTGGCGCTTGTCTGGGTGTTCCTGGACGACGGAGAACAATCCAGGACATGGAGATGTATTTTTTGCATAAGCAGATAGGACTAATGCACTAAGCACTGCATATATTAAATAATTCATCTGTAACAGATGGGTTTTTCCTGTAATGTCGTAAAAAGTATGCAGTTACTAAAATTAAAACAAACAAAAATTTTGATATTATAATAATTATTATCAAGCCAACACGTTTAATTTTATTATGTGTGAGCTGTCGGAAGAAATATTCACGTAATAAAAAAATTTAAAATGTATTCCCTTGAAGCAGTTTTTCAAGCAATTCAGATTTTATCGGCTAGTTAGAACGAAGTTTTATTGTTTTGATTTTATCGATGAAACAAAAAGGCACTTTGAGAAAAAGTGTATATTATGTCATAAATATAATTTATTATCTTGTGATAAAAAATGGCTTGTCTAACACAGATTGCGTTAATTTGAAAAGAAAACGAAAAATTAGTTGAGAGATGAAGCTTAATGAATTTAAAATTTTGAATTCTATAGCCAAACGTACTAATTTAATTTTCGCGAAGTAAAAACTTCTTTTGTTGTGTAAATTAATTACGGGTTAAAAATACAAATTTTATGCTTTTAATTAATTAAAAAAAATTTCCGTTTCGACGCAACTTGGCATAAACTAATTTTTTCTTAATTGATAAAATTTTAATTATTTTGTTCAAGGCAGTTTTACAACGCAAAATAACTAAGAAAAACAAGAATAATTATTGTACTCACTTTGATTATCACTGCTGACTGCTGTCGGCAACCAAATTATTGATACTGCATGTAATGTATTCAAATATAATTATAACTAAAATTCACATTGACCTGGTCAAGGCTGTTATTATTCATTAACTTGTTTGAGTTGTTTATTCTTTTCGTATCTCAAGAAGTACGAAACCTATTGAATAAAAATTTGGTATTCCCATAAGTCGGGAAATACCTGTTTGTGAATAAAACATCACAGAGATGATTTCCTTCCACTACTGCACAAGGTTTTCTTTGGAATTTGTAAATGCTTCCCCAGTTTAATAAATCGAAACTTTATTAATTTTTAATTATCGTAAACGAAATCGAAAGGATTGTTTATGATTCGTTGCCGCAAATTATTTTGTTATTGCCGTCATAGTCAATAACAATCTGCCAATTACTAATTTTTTACTTATAATTATTCAAATTAAAAAAGTTTAATAAACAAAATAACTTTTTTGAGTAAAATTTTTGTTCTAGGAAGTAATTACTGCTAGCCATTGCTAAAAGTGAAAGTATCGTTTCATGGTGACGAGCACTATCATCATTTCAGTGTTCCAAATTTTTTTGTTATTATTGCTACCAGGATAATGTCTGCAACGTACGATAGCTAACACAATGCATTGAATGGTTTCAAACGATGAAAGCCAGGTTTGGTTCTATTCCAAAATAAAGATAAGGCAGATCAATGCAGCGATTAAGAAAAACTGAAGCTATTCATTCGCCGATGCAAACAGAAACTTCTCTAGTGCCGTTCTTACGTCTTCAAAGTTTAGGAAATAATAAATCATATATGTATGTGGATTTGTTGAGTTTGTAGCTGTAGCTTTGCAGTAACTGTCTTTCGATTTCCCGAACTTATAAATCTTTTATATCTTTGCAAACTTCACATTATTTAGTTTTGTTAATTTATTTCAAAAAGATCTCTTTCTATCTAAGTTCAGTCTGATTAGAGTAAACCTTGTTATTATAAATTCATGTGGAAGCTGTAAAAGCTTATTTACTTTTAGCTTTGGTTTTGCTTTCTCTTAGTTAATCGCCGACGTCATGTTTTATATCCATAAAATAGCTTAGAGCCAATAATTTATAAACGAAGTCAAGTCCACAAACAATAAAGTTTCTTTTATGTATAAGTAATCGGATTTTTATATAAGTATATACAGTGTGATTACTTATATATGATCTTGATTAACAGAAAATAAAAACTCGTATAAATAAAAAATTTGGTCATATGGAATCTGATGTCACAACGCGCATGGTTTTGCGGTAGTATGATAGCAGAGAGTAGATGTTCATTCTATATAAGAATTTATAAGTAATTTATGAGACTGAAATCAGGAATTAACTGTGGAACCGGTAGGAATAGACATGAGAGAGCAATGTAGAGAGAAGTCACTCAAAATGAAATTGTTAATTTGTCAAATTAATTATATCCAGGTTCACTGAATGAAATTATATCCTTCAAAGCTTTCAAATACCAATAAGATCTCACGATAGATAAATTAAATTTCAGTTTGATTAAATCTAATCCTCGATTCCTAAACAAAATAGCAATTGCACCTACCTCATGTAAATAAGTATTTTAGTTACTAAACAATGCACTTAGCAGTTTTTGAAGTTGAAATGCAGCTGCATGTTTGTCAGAAATAAACTAAACTGCAAGTATTCGAAAATTTTAGTTAGAAAATAAGTTTTTCCTCTTAGCTTTGTTTCTGTACGGCTGATTTTCCATTTTTTGGATAGCTAATTTATTAGATACAAAATTTTAAAAAAAATTTTCTCTGTGCTTTCTGAAGAGGCGAGAAAAAATGACTTAGGTACTTCACAATTAAATTTTGTATTTTCACATCTTCAAGTCGATGGCTGCGTTAAAATCTCATTCTGTTAACGGTACGTGTGTTCGACGTAAATAGATGCGGGATCGTGTTTTAGTGGGTGGAACCAGCTGCAGTTCCCTTGAAGCCGCCGTAGTTCGGATTTCTTAGAAATCCACTCTAAAATCCGCCATTTTGAAGTAGTACTTAGAAAAACCATACTTTTTACACAGGCTCCTCCCCCAACTTGCCAAATAAATTTGATGTAGGTGAATGGTTTTTCGCCATCTATCGAAGTATAAAGAATAAACTAGTCAATGTTTGATATTAAGACCCACATAATGTACTTACCCGAGATTTTGCTAAATTAATAATTTATTGTTCAGATGAAGATTCCCAGAAATTAAAATAACACAAAATTGTTGTTTAATCCCCCTTGACTTACAAACAGATTCAAAATTAATTATATACTATTGAACAGCGTAATTACAAAGCAAAGGAAAATTTGTACCAATTAACTCAGTGCCACTTTTTGTTTACAACAAAGCCTACGATTTAAGTTCAGTCATAAACAGCAATAGCAAAATCTATCCTATAATTAATTTCTTAATGCTCAAAAGTTACCATCCGCAGTTTATTAAAAGTGAAAAAATATCTTGTCGCAATGAACACTGATCTCACATCTGTAGAGTTGGCAAACAGAATTACAGATCTTCTTCTTCTGGCCATGTAAATCCCTGCCCATCAAAACCGCCCGACTACTTGACGTGCACTCCGAAGCATAGAGATGGTCACGACTAAGTTTAAACCGGCTAACTTACTAAGCAAATAACAAATGTTGGTAAGCAAATTAGCAATTTAATGAAATGCAGGTTTCAAGAGATACAAAAATATTAACCAAGTTTTCCCTTGATACTTGACATTGACTTTGGTAAACCCGGACAAGTACCTTCATCAATTTTAATTGAAAGCTATTATCCAAATATGAGTTTGAATAATTTTCGTTAATTTAAAATATCTGAATACCGCGTGTTTATGCTAATTTATGTAAATGTAATGTTTGTACATCTCTCTACTTTAAATGAACACTAAACTCCAAGAAAACGTTGACAACATTTTTTACATCCATTGCTTGTGCGAACGTTCCCTAACCACTTCTCATGGAAGAATTCATTGCTGTACTTGTTATCTAAACGAATTCAACATCATATTTGATTCCACTGTTATAATTTCTAATTTATTTCAATTTCTCTACAGGTTAATAATAACAATAAAATTGTAATTAAAACAAACAAAAAAGTGAAATTTCAAAACCTTCGGTTGTTTCTGGGTGCTGCTGGATGCCGCAGAAAACTATAACGCACCCGAGTACTCATTACTCAAGATAATTACTCATTACTTAAGATTATTAAAATTTCTTAATTTAAAAAGGAAACATTTGAAATAAAAAAAATTTTATATTTAAAATTTTATATTTAAATTTTTTTTAGTGATTTAAAAAATTAAAATAAAAAGAACCAGTAGGTTAACCAACCGTTGGCCTATATAATAACATCATGTATTAGTACACAATACACAGAAGTAGATGCGTAACCAGGGGGTAAATAGTCATGTTTACACAGGATCAAAATTTCAAAGATTTCCAAAGAATTTTAAAGATTTCTAAAAATTCCAATTATATCCTGGGAATTTCGGAGATTTTTAAGGAATTCCAGAGATTTCTAATGAATTCTGAAAATTTCTAAAGAATTCCAGATATTTTCAAAGAAATCTAATAATTTACAAAGAATTCCAAAGGAATTCCAGAGATTTGCCAAGAATTCCAATAATTTCCCAAGAATTCCAAAAAATTCCAGTGACTTCCAAGGAATTCCAGTGATTTACAAATATATACAAAAATTCCAACGATTTCCCAGGTGTTCCAGGGATTTCCAAAAAACTGAGTTCAAGAGATTTCAAAAAATTCTACTGATTGCCAAAAAGTTCTAGTAATTTCCAAATATATTTTTGTTGTTGATTTTCAACAGTATAAAAACTTAGTCTTTGCTGACGTACGGAAAGACGTCTGTTTGTAAAGCTTTTGAACAATTTTCCCTGTTTTTAAATACCTATGAGTGTATAATAGCTCTCAATCTCAAACATGGACAATAAAAAAAAGTTAGTCTCTCCGAATTTACTAATCTCTTATCTTGGCTTGACGTAAGATGAATGAAATTCATAATTTTGCTCTTGTCTTGAATTATTGAAAAAATATTGTACATAAGTAACTGATGGACTGATGGTATCTTTTATTCAAATGAAATGTGCCATTTTCCATACGTCTTAAGTAATATACTATTCAATTCAAAATAATTTACAATTTGAGAAATTTTAAGATTATTTTATTATTGCACACACCGCATTTGCAAACCGTCACCTAATTACTAATCTAATTTTTGATATTAATGACATAATAACTATTAATAATAGAAGATCATTAAAATGAAATAATGTAACAAGCAAAATGCCTGTTACAAGAAAAGACTTTTAAAAGCATTACTTTATCTATTTAGTTACCGAAAACTTGGTATAATTATTTAGCAATGAAAATCACTTGTAAAGAAAACTACTAGTCATGGTGAACAACACATAAGCGGCGATACAAAAGTGTTTTCAAGACTACAGGACCTAAATGAAATATTTTCCAAATTAAAATTTTTTATTTTGCTAATAATTTTCTTTAACCTATTATTATTATTTATACAAATACTATTCATTCGGCTGAACTCTTCCATTCATTGCAAGTGGCGCTCGAACTTTTTGCTGCGCGCACCACTTCCAACTAATGGAAGAATTCAAGCGGGTTAATCACAAAAATAAATAATATTATAATGTATCCATTTACATTACTTCTTGTAATTTTTGTAGTCTAAATTTAGTCTACAAATAATTATTATTCTATTTGGCGGTTAATCAGGTTACTTACAAAAATAAAAATATTAAATATTGAAATATTTAATTTCGACCCAGCTGTCTTTTATAACTTTGTATCAAACTTGTTCTTTTTTATTCGGTGCTTATAAATTTTTTTCGTTAATTGTTTATAAGTTGATTGAAGGGTAACTATATATGTCAGAATTCTAAAAATTCTTTCTCACAGTTGAAGTATATTTTGATAACTTGAAATTTTGGTTAAATTGAAATAATTGCGGAAAACAGATGAATTTAGTAATATTTCAGTAAATTCCACGAAATTTTACCTCACTTGCGATTGGCTAATTTAATTAAACTTAGTATAAATTTATAATTTATAAACTATTGATAGTCAGAGTATGTATTTCACGATGCGTTTCATGAAATTATTGTAATTATGTAAGGAAGTAATTGGGATGGAAACTATTGAAATTAGCAAATGTATTTGGCTTACATTAATAGTATAATCTATGCTCAATCTTTTATATTATTATTAGTAATAAAGTTTATATAAATTGTATACATACGTGAGATCTCAGCATAGAATCAAATTATTGAATCGAAACAATTTTGAAGGCGTTTTCGTAAAGCTTTTCGTGTCTCATGAAGGTATCTCGTAATTTTCTTTTATTACTTAGCAAATTGCCAGTTAGGATTAAATTTGCACGAAGTATAAAATCGTAAAAAAAGTTGATGTTTTAAGTTGCCCATTTGGGTAGCTTTGAAGGAAAATACAGCATAATTAAATAGTCATTATAATTAGAATCATCGTCCCTTTCAATTTGATAATGTAATATTTTATATCATAATATTATTATTACATTAAACTATACAAACCAGTAACGGACCTAAACAAAGAATGAAATAATATTCGGACTGGTACGTAGTAGGTAATTCGAAAATACAATTTGAAAATAATAAAACTTAGAACAGCTAAAAATTATTTAACCGTAAATTTTATGTAAGTCGGAATATGAATAGCAACATTTATATATCTAAACTGTTTTAATCTGTAAATTTTAATTAACTTCCTAGCCAAGTATACTGTGTGTAATGAAACGCAAGCTTCATTCAAATTGCTTGCTTGTTTGCCTATTACCCCAGTTTAAAAGAAGAACATAAAGACGAAAATAAAGCAAATGTGTTTTAAAAATATTTACTCGGACAGTTACTTTGTTTCAACTTACTTTAAATTTACCGCGCGATTTAATAAATATTGCAATCGATATATTCGTGGTTTATACAGTTTGGGTGGTAAAACTTGATATTAACCATGTCAATATATTAGAAATGCTAAAAAATATACTTCCACTTTTTAAAATTAAAAAAAAATTTCTCACAAATAAAATACACTGTAGGCTTAATTTTTTTTTATTAAACAATAAAAATGTTTTCAAAGGAAACTCATTGAATCAAACTCATGAAGTTTGAAGCAAAGTACAACATTTCATATAAGTCACTTTAAATTGCAAAGCATTGTAAATATGTATTGATTTTATACACAATAAAAATTGTGGTAGATATCTACTTACAAAAAAATTATGTTGGTTTTCATAAACTTGACGACTATTAAAAAATTGAATGCAATTCGTATTACTGTCAATTCCATAAAACTTACACCCATTATGTAATTTAAAGTTTTTAACCCAATTACAGGCTTGCTTAGTGAATAGTAAAAATTTACAACTTGTAAAGTTAAAATCCATTTCATAACGGTATAGTAAGAAATTCAAGTTCTCACAATAATTATTTATTTACAAGTTTTGTTAATCGATGTAAGCTACTCCACTTTATCGTCGACAGGCTTAATAAACATAACAACGCTGAACACAGCGATGAAAGCTACGTAAGCCTAAAAATGAAACCAATTTCAGTGAATCACATACGTGAATTTTTAATGACGGTTAATAAAGATAAAATTACGAGCTTTACCGAAAACGGTCCTTATGGGAAAATTTTTAATTTTTATAATAATCTTAGTATAAAGTTGCATTATTGGCCTACCATAATGGCGGTATGGTTTATGGTCACATTAATTATCACGTAAGTACCTAGCTGTTTTATTGCACATACAAAATAAATATAAAAACTTTCCACTAATTCTCAATGCCTACTGGTAAACACCTAGCTAACGGAATATTATGTAAATTTTTTTTATTTTTATGATGATGAATTACTGATGATTTTACGATAACCCAACTTGTGTAGTAATATAATTACTTTTAAAGTGTAGTTTTACCCATAATTAGTTGTTAAGTTTAATATATTATACTTTGAATATTTTCTAACTTTTTTTACGGTTGTTGCAGTGTTACGAGTTAAAGGTTAAACTACGAAATCATTTAAAATTTGATATTATTTTGTCCTTTGATTCGCTCAATACAATACGTATTCTAATTTTATAATACATAATAAATAAATATTCTATTTCATATTTTTGGTCATTATTTTCCAAACATGCTTCCAAGAATTAAACAAATAAAAAATCTTTTTATACGAACCCTAAAAAATAAATTGGTTCCTTCATTATTTGAATATTCCGTAAAATGTAAACTAGACTGGGAAATCGTCAATCTTATGACTTACCAATTTTCAGGCTTTTACATTAATCTTTGCTGTAAATAGGCTGTACATCACAATTTTAACCAAGATTATGTCGCTTTTATTTTATCCACGTTGTGTTTATATCCACCGTAAAAATATTGGACGTAGATGTTAATCGCTTCTTTTAATTCACATTTTCATCAATTCTTTCCATTATCCAGATTCAATTCCCTCATTCTCTTTCAAAGTTTTATTATATCTTTAATAACTCTTCTTTAATTATTCCAAAGGTTTGTTGAAATCGACACATGTTTCTGGCTTGTTCGATTGATGGAAACCCACTATAATCTTTCTAGTATTAAAAATGCATGTATGACGTCATGTGGCGTAATTTAATCGAGCGCATTTATGCAGCTAGAGCGATGCTTTAGCTGGTAAAATTATTGTTTTTGAATGTAGCTTAATAAAATTTTTAGAATATCCTGTAAAATAAGATGAATTTTCCTCAACTTATTAATATCATCTCACTATAGCGCCGCAAAATGCAGAATGTTTAGTAAAGAATTTTAATATCGATAAAATTTCATTACTTCTAATAAGATTACTCAAAAAGAAGAATTAAAATTTTATGTAGGCACTTGGATGAAATAATAGGACTATTACATAGTAATACTGACAAAAGAAGCTTGATTAATAGACTCGTTTTTAATTTAATAATATTTTCTTAAGAAAAAACCAGCTGTCTTTTCCTAAAACTGTCGCTCATTAATTTGGTGGTCTGGTGGTCAAAGTGATATATATCTTAAAGATCGATCAGCTTAAATGTTCTTGAAAAAATAGCTTAGCTCACAAATTACATTTAAAAAATGTTTTAGTTCAAAATGTACAATTTAGAATTCTATTCCCTTGACTTGACTTGAGGAATGCCCACCGCATATTATAACACGCATCACAGTTTATATATCCATTTATCAATTTAAAGCTATCAGACAAGGCAAATATCCAAATTTTTTCGTTGCAAAAAAAATTCTTCAATTTTATACATTTTTCAGTATTCTGAAATTCTGCTGATTCCTTTAAATCTTAAAGATTTGAGCTGACCAATGGAAATCTAGTTTTGTTTTAGCTCCGCCTTCAAAATAAAAATTTTAATTTGTATTATTAATTATATTGAACCGAATTGGTACGCCAACTCTTCAACTCCAGTGAAGTCAGACCACCAGGAAAATTTTTATTTTCGACTGTTTTTGCGATTCTTATTAAACAAAGCTCTTGAATTTCATAAAATGATTTTAAGTTTCAGTTGGTTTTAAACAATTGATTAGAGTTTATTTAGTACAGTAAATCCACAGCTTATCGATGTTGTCCTGAAAATCGAGTTAAGAAATTCCATCACGTCCGTGATTCGAGCCAAAAATTTCCGCGCAGTAATTCAACCGGCGATCGCATTAACCACTGCTATAAACTATTTTATAATATTAACCTATATCATTTTGAGTTCTTGATTGCATAAAATTTAAACTCTCCAGCTTTGTTTCATCCAAAAATTAAATTTATATAATGCTTTAGAGGAAAACTCATTTATCGTGTAATAAAACCTATTTCAATTAAATTTTACATCGTCAACTATTAGAGTGAAATGTCAAATTAATTTCAGAATCAATTTATTGTCGAAAATTCAAAAGTCAAACAAAACGAAATGGGCGTGATGACCCAAATAAAAATGTTTTAACTTTTAATTTGTACTAATTTTCCAATATAGTTATTAAAAAAAAATATTTTTAAATTGTTGGAAACTGAGGTTAGATTAAATTCCAATTCAAAACTAAAGGAATCAACTATTTATACCTATTTAAAAGCAAATAGATTCTTAGAGAAATAATAGAGTACAAAATAGTAAAACCAGATATTTTGTGGAATACAGATAGGTATTTATAAGGAAAATAATCTTTGATAAACTTACCTCTACACTATACTGTTTTTTATTGTAAATTATACCTTTAAAATAGCAATTTACTACAAATGCAATAAATTTTGAATTGAGCTTCAGAGTACTTCTATTGATAAGTATGGGAAGGTCTATGATTTAGTGTTGCATTATTAATATAGAAGGATAGTAATTTATATTACTTTTATCGCAAAGCACAGCTAGACAGTACTTTAACAACGAAAAGCAATAGACAATCTTATCCTTTGTATATTACTTATGTATGGATTAATTTGCAATTGCAAAAAGCAATGGCAACTTATTGCAAAACTGAAATTCCACAGACGCACAGCGATGGATTAACAAAAACACGTTTCGTTAATGTGTTTCATATAGATTTAAAATTTAAACATTAATAAAAATTTAGATGAGAAATGGTGTTTTTAAAGAGAAATAGCATCCATATAAATAAATACGTTAATCAAGCAACCCCAGGATCCGGCCGTTTGATTGATGTGTTACCGATGTCAATTCGACTTTTTGAATGAATAAATTGCAATTTATGTGAAATTTTAAATTTAAATTATTTGGAAATTAGCAATAGGTAGCATGTGGTATGTATAAAGTTACGACTGACAATGAGACATTTTGCTAGGCTTTTCAGCCGCACCAGCTCACGTCATGGTGACTATAGTTTGTAATTTGTTTGTTAAAACTTACGACGAATAACAATAATATTGTTGTTTATTTCTCATTAATATTACCGAAAACAAGTTCTTTGTAATGGCTTTGTTTCCTAAATAACAGCAGTTTATGTAATGAATGAAAAACAGAACAGACCTGAAAATTCGAATCATTACAATTTTAACACGATTCCTACTTCTAAACAAATTAGAATTATTTAATAATTCTAGCCCCACGTTGGGCGCCATTAACATGCAGTGATAGATTAATAGAAATTAAATAAAAGAATAATATTTTAACAAATTTTTTAAAAGTCGACAAGATCATATATTATCAAAGTTGGCAAATAGATTACTTGGCCTAGAGCTTGGCTCAGCTCACCAAGTAATATTTTCAAATTGTTTCAATAATTTTAACTGTGAAAAAAAAGAGTATGAAAAAGAAGCCATAAAAAATAATTTGAAACTTTATTAAATGCTATTTTAAAAGAGAAGTTATATTTCACTAAATTCAACGACGAAATTGTGCAATTTAAGCTCTCTATATCATGTGGGTAAGTTGGTTAAACAAGAACTTAAAGAAGTCTATTCAAACACATATAAAATACACCTACAAACAATGGTCAAGCCAAGTTAAATAAAAGCTTTTAAAAGTTAGAAACAGAAAGACCGGAGGCTACAAAAATTATATTTACAGCTAATATAAGCCAAGTTTATGTTTTATACATATATTTCCAAAATTTTTACACTAAAGTTGTAATACTCCAGGCCCAGTTCATTCATGTAGTAAAAATTTCTATATAACTTCTCGTTCGCTCAGAAACGTACAGCTTGAATGCTTTGCTTGTAGATTACATTTCTAAAAAAATAACGCTAATCAGTCATCAAACACAATTTAAACAACGCCAACACGACGATACAACTTTGTAGAAACTTTATTTCAGTTGTTTGTATCATTTGTCACTTACCCTTAAGGTGCCTACACACAATCATGCTAAGCTTTTTTATACCAAAACTTATCGTGACTAGTATTGAACCGTAAAATCAAATTTTCCTCATATTCCTATTTAACTACAGCAGAATTTAATCCAATCTTCCTAAGTGCAAAATATGAATGTTCGTATCGTCTAGTCCCCTACCAAATCACATACAAGTGTAAATTTTATAAAATACACAATTCGTAATGTCAATAAAATCAATACCATTTGATATTTGCATCGAGTTTGTCATAAAATATAAATGTAATGTAGAACATAAGTATTAATGTCGACAATGACTTACATCTGTAATAAGAACATAATAGATTGAAAATTATTAAATAGGAAGCGAGGAGTCGAACCTCATGCTTCGAGCCACCAAGCCAGTTTTATGGCCAGAGACATAAAATTCCTTCGTGTCCTGTCTGATTCGGACCGATATCTATAATCCTTCGTATTAATCCAGATGACAGTGTCTTTGACTTACTATGAAACCCTTAAAGTGAAATGAAAGGCTCCTGGTGACTGAGCCGGTCCGGGAGCGGATGTAGTTCTCCAGGGTCTGGCAATACTCTTCTTTGGCCTCGATTTTCTATTAAATGGGCGATTTGGGCTAGTTCACCTAGATCAGTCGACTGTGTCCTCCCCCATCGAAAGATGGAGGGATGAGTACTTAGGTAAGGAAGGGCTATGTAGACACTCTGCCTTTCTGGCAGCTAAATCCTCTGTTTGTCTATATATCATTGCCAGATGGATCAGTTCTATGCTAGTTAGCAGGGCAGTCGTGATCGGAAAAGGAACTAAGAAAACTGACATGACTTTCTGGCAGTGTCGAAGGACAATGGGAGCATCATGGGGATTTTTCCCGAAGATCTTCCTCTGGTTCTACATTGTTATAATTAGACCTAAACTGGTAGCAACAGCGTCCTCTTTAAATCGGCGGCAGAAATCGGTCTGTTTGGCTGTAACCAGAGTGCAGAACAGCTATTATAGCATTGGAGACTCTTCCTTCCTCCGTTGGATTTTCATTGAGTCAAAGCCTCCGAAAGAGTGTCTCTTTTGAGTCTAGATGCTGATAGGATTCCTCCTAAATATGTGTTTGAGAGGAAGTCAATAACTGACGGGTCTGATCTATGTCTGTACATGGATGGTTCCAAAAGCAATACTTGATCAGGTGCGGGAATATTTTTCTCTGAACTACTGCCTACAGAACTATTGTCTGCATTGATGACAATTTGTATGTAGCGTCAGGCTCAGGATCGCTTACAATCTCTATGCGGAAAATGGCATTAGGTTTTGTGTAAACACCTTTACTGTCGTCTATGTAAAATTAAAACGAAGATAAATCGTGAGCATAAAATAATTGGATAAATGCAATTAGCAATTATTCATTCTTTAAAATAAATCATAGATTTAGTTATATTCAAAATATTCACTTCTGCGTATGTTCGGGTTAAATTATGCAATGGATTAGTATAATCCGATAATCTTCGTCGTTATTATGCATAATCGATTAAAACAGCTAATATTATAGTGACAAGTTTAATGAATAATGCTTTAATTAATAATTTATAGTTTAGGTGGATCAAGTCGAATTGCAAATAATTCAAATTATCTTTAAATTGGAATGTAATTAAAACGAGAGCTTTAGTATCAGGCTTCTTTAAATATGTAAAATTTTACTACAAGAATTGGGGGGGGGGAAGTTAACAAGGCTTTCTAATTTACATGATTACTTAAATTTGTTTTTTTTCTCTTGTTTTAGGTATGGTATATCAGTGGGAAAAAAGCATGCTTACAAATTTTTCCCATACATCAGTGACACTGGTACTTACCCACCCGAAAGTTGTATATTTGGTCAATTGGTTAATTTGGGGTCACTGATGAGTAAGTTCCAAAATAAAATGTACTAAAAAAAATTAGAAATAGGTATAATATGCTAATTATTTAAGCTGCATGTATACTATTTATTTTCAATAGTTAATAACACAACATTTCTTAAAATGAAATTTTTTCAGTGTGGTTTAATTTATACCTTCGGTATCGTCAAGTAGAAATGCTTATTCAAGTACAGGAAATTGATTGTTCGAAATGGAACCGCATTTCAATGTGGTTAGCGGTGATAGGATGCTTGGGAATGAGTATTGTAGCAAATTTTCAGAAAATGAATATGAGAGGTATTCATTTCCTTGGAGCTGATATGGTTTTAGGTGGAGGCGTACTTTATATTATTGTTCAGGTACATTCGATTTCACGCCTTTGACACCGAAATTTAAATTTTAAAAATAAACACATTAAAATAATGAATTAATTTTCTAGGCTAAAATTTCACACCAGTTAAAAGAGGGAGCAAATAAAACCAACGAATACGGAATATCTAATAGATTACTATTATTACGGATAATCATTAGCGCAATTTCTGTTATTTTATTCTGTGCCATTGTGGGGTGCGGTTACGCTTCAGAAAAGGATTACGAAGGTAAATCTTAATCTTAAGTTCGCTATTTCGTTATCACAAATTCATTTGAGGAAAAATATATTGTAGCTAATCTTTTTTACTTATCAAAATTAATTTTAGCAAAAAAATATAAAAGTTTTGAATTTTTGTGTGAAAAAATTGTAGTCTTGTATATTTTATCGATTACAGTTAATAATTTGTTATTCAATAGGTACTTAAAGGTTGACAGTTAAATTAAGTGATTTATTGAACGTTACATATTATTTACAGTCGGTAATGGCATACTCACAATAGATATTATTATATATTATAATATATAATATTTATTCTGTTCACAAATTTTAGGTAATAATAGCAAATTACATAAAATGTAAACCTGACACTCCGATATACCCAAAAGCTGCTCGGAATCCGTAAATGCGGTTATGGTAGTTCTCGATTTAAAAAAGTTTTAGATTGAAAGGAATTTTCAGTTGCCCTGGGAGTTTAGAACAAAGCGATTTTGTTTACTTCAAGTTTACAAAAAATATTTAACAATATACAAAATATACAAACCTGGTAAATGTTTTTAGGATAATTAAAAAAGGAGCCGCATTAACATAGATCAACGAAATCCACCTGTTTGTCTGTATCTTTTTCGGGTTCTAACGGTGATCCTACTTCGTAATCCTTAAATTGGAAAACAAGGTTACTTCAAAATAAAATATATTCCTTCGAGGAAAATGGATTTTTTCGGTTTTCTTATATTTCTATTATAATAATGTATTTCTTATAACATTAAAAAAAACATTAACGTTTTTATCTCACGACAGTTAACTATTTATATCGAATTTCGCCTGACATTTTAAAGCTACTGAAAACCTTTTGTATTTTGTACGAATTTGAGGTAGGTACTTAATTTCAAATGTCACGTGTAATTTAATATTAAATAATGTAATTAAACTGAATTCTTCCCATATTGAGACATTTAAAACAAAGGAAATAGAAATTACTGTAAAAACTACTATCAATTTTAAAATACAATTTGGAGCATGGCAAGTTAAAAAAAATATATAAAATAGTCTGACTAGCAAATCTCAAAATATCAGACTTAACTGTAAAAAATATAACCCCCCTTCAAATCCAACAGATATTTTATCATTTTTACCCTCCCGATAGCGCCCAAAAGCCTTCCAGTCTTTCAATTGCAAATTTTTTTTCCTCATTTTTGCGCAAAATATAAATTAATTTATTAAACTTTCTATAGGTAATGTAAAAGAATAAAGAACTACGTTCAAATTTGCTGAATACAAAAATAGCTTCTTTCATCAATTGCGCTTGTCCAATTAAATTTGCAGTTTATTAATTTTGCCGTTTCGCCATCGGAAATTTAGCACTTAATTTATTAATATTAACATTAGCATCCTTAGAATTTTTGTTTAAAAGAAAACCCTACATTATTTAAGATGCGGTACAATTTAATATATTAAAATTTAAAAATTAACTTATTAATTAAACAATAAAATTCGAATTATTTTAGAAAAAAATCTATCTAAAAATTTAAATCCCAGTCTTAAATTAAAATTTTTTTTTTAAATACGATAGTGTAGTTTTTGCAATATTGCAAATTAATTTTTGGTAAGCCGGTTGTTTAAAAAATCCTGCAAACAAGTTTATCAGTGAAAATTGCTACACGTCAGATTTACGTATTATTGATTTTCCAGGATATAAGACCTTGTTGATACAAAAAAATCTTTAAAAGTAATTTATAATTGAAAGATTTGAGAAACTTTAGTTGGCTGTCGTAAATGATTCTTAATAATAAATGTATAAATGTATTAAGGAATATTTTCTAAAAGGCTTCCATCTACCCAATGATTATCAACAACGTTTATTTTTTGAAAAGCTTTAGCACGTAGTACTTTTTCAAACTGAAATTTATGTAGAGTAAATAGTAAATATTCGAGTCATGTACGTACGTACGTAGTATATACGTTCAGGATGTGCAGTAAAAAGCTCTATATCATATTTTTTTGGAATCTTATCATCATTCGCTTTGAAAACTCATAAAAGTATATGACATACCTTTTAAAATATTTCTATTTTTTATTTTTAGGGGATCTTATATGGTGGACTCCCAAAGACAGCGGTTACGTATCGCACGTAATAGCAACAATTTGTGAATGGCTGATAATTATATTTTTACTAATCTTCATCGTATCATTCACTTCAGAACTGAAAGCTTTAGAACTTGTTGGAATTCAATTTAAGTTTGTAAAATGATGCGGATTATTTTTAAAATAAATTATAGTCTAGTGGAGTTCGATAGCAGAAAATTAAATATTGACTTTTTTAACTTTAAAGTAATCATGGATAAGTTTAATATAGTGACTACCTAAGGTTGTTTAGAAGTTCCTAATTGCCGTTTCAAACAATTTTAAATTTTGGACAATCAACGATGAATGACCGACATGATAGCTACACTATAGTACATGTGGAAGCTTTCGAATGAGTAATCACAATTTGCCACTTACTTCTCTCCACCGAATAACTGTCATATCGCCTAAATTATTCCACCTCAACAATCACAAGTAAACACCGTGAAATAACTTGTTCTCTTAATTAACATCAGCACCAGACCCGTCACACCATTCAGAAGCTTCCAGATGTGTATAGGACTGATGATGACTAATGAATCTGAAACATACAAAGTTAACTCATGCAAACAAGACTGTACTAACTTAAATGATTGCAGTTTAGAGTAATCAGAGATTCTGATTGGTCAGAACTATAAGTTAGGTTAGTGTAGTCTTTAATTAAATTTGTTGTAAAAACTATGCACCAAAATTATTGTGGGTGTTCATAAAAAAACAGATTAATATTTTATAATAATATGTTGTAATACTTAATTTAGATATAAAATTGAATTGAATTAATAAAATTGTTATTGCCAGATCAATAATTTCTTTTTAACTAATTTAAAAAATATACGGTACCTACTGCTTCTGCAGTCAGTCGTGGAACGCTTAATGTGGTAAACATTTTACTAATCCAATAAATTCAAACAAGTTTACATTTTGTACAGACAATTGGGTTAACAAAACCATAATAACGTTTTTAAACATTTTAAGCCACAACAGGGAGAATAAATTGGAAAGTATGCTTTATTTAAATTAAATTGTCAACTTTGCAGGTTCACCTTAAAAGTAGTCTGGGTTTTCTTATAATTTAATGATGTTTTTAAAACTTTTCTCAAAATTACCAAACAAAACTAAGTTAACTTCGTATTTATAGACATATCACGTTTAATCGAAGATTATGATGAACAATGGATGAGACTCACGAGCAATGGATCGGTTAGTGTTAAGGTGAATAAATGACGTCGGTCCTTCTCTTCCAGTCTTTCTGATTGATTAATTAGCTTGGTTTAACTTTGACAATTACTAAGCACCTACTAAAATTATTGATTTTGAAATCGAGGGTTTCGTACTTTCACGTCATTTTTTTCTCCCCCTCGCAGTTCCTAATTAAATCAGTTTGACAAAAAAAATCAATTATTTTAATCATAAAATCAAATCTAATATTTTACGTGTCATAAATAATAACGAACTTGTAGTAACAATATATGTGTGTCTGAAATTTGATAACAGAATATAGCAGCAACCCTGAATTGTGCTCAGATATTTTGTAAGAAAAGAAAATATCTACCGCCACTCAGAACTATGAACATGCTTCTTAAAAAATACAATGCGTTGACTAAATAAATTCCATTTTCATTCTATTCATCAAATTTCTAGGTAACATTGAACTTTTGACTTGCGAAATACAAAAATTTAACTTAATTATAAAATTAGTTATAAAATCTTAAATGGATTTTTTTTTAATTTAAGCCTTTCAACTGTTGAACTTTTAATTCGCCCAACACTTCCCGAGCTGGATCTTAGTTTAATCATGAAACTTTCTAAATATTGTAAGATATTTATAATTAAATTAAAACTTTCAAGTTTTCCAATTGTATCGGGACGGGTATGTCTTCGTAACTTTTTGATTCTGTGAACATTAATGATTCTAGTAAGAAGCTAACGCAGATAACAGGCGATAGGGAACAAATTATATAGAAATCATCCCAGGAAGAGATTTTAGACACAATAGCGGCTATCATAAAGATATGGGGATTAGAAAAAAAAGCCAGAGGAAAGCAGAATGGAGAAGAAATAGCTGGAAAAAGAAGAGAGAGAATTAAAGATGAAATATAAACCGGATACAAGGCATTCTACGAAAAAAAAGCTGCTTAAAAGTCTGAAAAATAAATACGAGAGGTAGACCCACAGTGAGATGGAGTTACTGAAATTTGGGGAAAACAGGAATAAAAAACTGGAGAGAAAAGTGTAACGATAGGAAGAAATTGAATGAGGGATAATCCACCTCTTAAACCAGATTTTTTTTTTAAATTAACTCATTCAAGCTATGCGCTTTTGTAATAATCTCGTTAATCCGTTTATGGCGTCACTAATTTCTCTTTCAATGGTGTAGATCAGTATGAAAAACGTAATGGCTCTCAATGCAAGGAGACTATGCAATCTTGAACTAGAGGTTTTTTAAATTGCAAAATTCACACCTTTGTCAGAGAAAGGAGGTTTACAATTTAAAAATCCGAGTAAAAGAAATATTACCGTGTCTTTCTTTGTATAAGCAGGTGTTCGATTTCAGAAAACGTATTGTGTACAATTTGAGTGTTGCACCCTGGTAATTGTAAAACTCACCCGCTGGTAACAGAAAAGGGATTTTCAGTTAAGTAATTAAAAATTGCTTTATTTGTATCCTTTGTCCACTGTTTTAATAAATAAATCTAAGAATTACGATCACTCAAGCGTAAGTCATAATGAGATCTAAAATAAAATAATGTAATAAAGAGAAATGTACTTACTCAAAATATTACAAATTTTAGCCTGGTCAGTTGATTGAAATCGTTACTATAAAATTCGTTTAATTTAAGTAAAGGCAACCTCCTGACTTCAATATTACATAATATGTAAATCTGCCAGTTTACAACCAATTCACTCTGCATTCTATAACAGAAATTATAAAATTCTTCTGGCAATAGATAATAGAATGGAAAATTAAAAATGCAATTCCATCCTGTCCATAAGTTGACAGGTCAATGGTGAAACAAACTTATATCTAACAGGATGATAGGCAATAGATAGACAAGCAGCATTATTCAATTTAATTTATAATAATAAAATACTACGTAACGTAACGTAACGTAACCTAACTTAACGTAACGTAATATACACATTAGCTCTTTTTATATGCCTCCTCCTCTTTGTCTTGTTATTACCATTAATGCTCAAAGTGACATTATAATATGGATATTTGTAAAAAAAGCAATAGGCGATTACAAATAAAAACAAATTTTAGTTTATGAGTTTTATCTTGCAACATTGAAAATGATCTAAAATTATTATTGTCTGGAAACAATGTAAATAGTTCATTTTATATTAATCGCTAGAGTTAAAGTGTTACTTTTTGTGAGAACAATTATATTAAAGCAAAAAGATGGCGGATTGCAGTAAAGTATTTAATGACTCCCGTCTTTTTTTTCGCTTGATTAAATTAATTAAAAATTTAATTAGATATTCACGTTTTAAGAAAATATAGCATGTTTTATTTAGAACAATGTTCGTTGTCGTGTTGCTTGTCTGTAATTAAGTCTAATTTCTTTCGCAACGGTTATTGTAGCTTCTAATATAACAATCTACTATATATTTTATATTATTGTTGTAAAAAACAATTATTGAATGTATTCTTTTGGTTAAATGACCGTGGAACTCGATTAGTAGGTATACATATATTTTTAGGTTGGTAAGATATGTTGACCAATAGGAAGCTTTTTCAGTAAAAGTAGTTACAGAAGGAGAAAAAGAGTTTTGTATGTAATCTAAATTATTTTATATTGAGCTAAGTTCAAAACTTATTTTGAAAACTATCAAGTTACAAAATCGCAAATAAAATTCATTCTTAAACACTACCGTGTGTTTAAATTTATGGTAAGTACTTTAGTCAGCTACTGTTATTATAGACCAAATAGTGCATTTTGCACTTATAATCGATTTTTCGTTTAAAGCAAGCAACTACTTTAAAAGATTTTCTCTCCTTTCCGGTGTAAGATTCAGATAATGTTTTCAGTATGGGCTGTTACATTTTCCAACTTGTGGTTTAGTAATATAACAACTAAATGCTATTTATCTATATTTTGAGCTCTGTAATAAATTAAAAACGCTCAGGAAATATTTTACTCGAAGATGATGTTACAATAAATCACCGAAACAATAATACCTACCTGTTATTAATTTTATTTTATAATGGTATCAACACAATCTCTTTGTTTGTAAAAATAAATTTTTGTTGTTACCTCTCGGTTCTTTATTTTGCATTCATGATCAATAAATTCGGTCATAATTTTCTTGCAATCTCTCTAGGAAACTGAGAGAGTGTCAAGTTTTCAATTCGTTTTTCGTGAATTATTTAAAATTCAGTACACAAAAAAATTACTAAACCACCCACAAAAAGCCTAATGCTTTAATAAAATGTAATTATTTTTTTTGTACTATCTAATGAATGTGTAATAACAAAGATTAAAGGCATTAACTTTGCATTTTTTAATAGTACGGGGATAATTTTATTACACATTTTTTCAGTATTTTAATGGACTTTTATGACAAAAAATAATATCCGTTATCAATGTTTAAAATAAAATTGAATTTAACAAGAAAAGAATATTAAATCAGACTGCATGGTAAGTATAGGGTATTTATTCCCTGCCCCCCCCCCCCTCCCGTTTGGGTATTATATATTTCGCGATAAAACGTTATTCGACTGCAATAAGAAGAAACTCCGGCAAAATGTTTTATTACGAAATTTAATGTAGAAGTAAGGGTTAGCAAAATAACGACTAAAATAGGAGTGTTTGACATTTTATCAATAATAGCGAGTTTCATTTGTTTCAATTTTATATAATCCTCAATGCGATTGTTTTAGCAGAAACTATCTTAAAACGTTGATAAATTACAGTCAATCAGTTAGAAATCGATTCTAAATGACGACCGGTAATAACCGTGAATACAATAAAAACAATTCCCAAATAATCTCATTATGCGAAAATAGATTTACTGCTCGCACTAATTCGGGGCTTATGTCGCTACTTCTAGTGAATACTCACAAAACTAATTTTTGTTTTGTACAAGGAGAGTTCTTCTTTTTCCAGGTTTCTATATTCCACAACATACTATGATTTTTAAAATTACAGGTTGCTGTATCTGATACAAGCAATTGATTGATTGCACTACAAGTTACTGCATGTCTCTGATAAGTCAAGAATCCCATTCACGTTTAATCTGGCCGACAGGGCTGCGCCACTTGAGCTAATATCAGTGCATTTTCGGCGCCCTCTTATGATGGCGCCCGGTGCGGCGGCACATGTTGCATTGTTTTTGAATAAGCAATAATTAGTAGAACAGTAACCACTAAATAAGTTCAACATAATCTAGTATTAGTTGTAAATAAAAACTAATATGAAATAATAATATAAAAAAAAATTAGAATAATAAGTTAATAATATGTTTAATCAAGATGCTATCTTTTTGAAAGCTATTGTAATTGGCAATTATTATAGATACGTCAGTTCATTATTTTTATTTTTTAGGTATCCGCTACTTATCATTTGTGCCCTTGAAAAATAGCACATACCGTGTAATAATTTTAAATGAAAATATTTTTCTAATTGATATACATACTACCTAGATATTACCAAAAATATAAATAACAAATTAAATATCTAGACAACTTTTGAACAGATAAAAATAATTTAAAAATATATTTTTAATATATCTATTAAATATATAATTAAAATTCTTATATAAAAAATAAATAAAACATACATATTGAAGATAGTTTTTAAGAAAGAGTTAATATATTATTAATTTTAAGTTTTGAAAATTAATAATTTTCAAGTTGATGTTTTAATTTTTTTTCATATCTTATATTCTAATACATATTATTATTTCAATACAATGAATTTTTAAATTCTACTATTTTGAATTGAATTGAATATGTGAATTAATATACAAACTTTTATAGATTTCTCTTAGTATATAAAGTTCAATTGTATAATAATTATATTGAAGTATATTATGTTATACCTATCGTATAATTTTCAAATTATTATATGTTATATGGGCACATATTAGGAATATTTGACCAAAAAAAAAAGAAATTATTGCCATATAAAATATTGCAATACCATTAAATTTGCAATGACACCACGGTTCCCAAAAAAAAATTTTTTTTGGAAATTTCAAAATTTGTTGTTTTTTCAAAAAATACTTACGTAGAACAATTGAACTTTAAATTTAGGAAAAAAATTAATGTTACCTAGAAATACACCTCTAAAAAACATCAGCCAAATTCCTCTTTCAGACAATACCGGGAATAATTTTCTTTCCCGCAGTAAAGTTCGCATTAATGTTAACTGCGAACTATTACCCGCCTTTCCCTAGTTCCGTAACTTGGTGGAATCGAAGTTGTCGATAAGAATTTAGCTTACTCGAGAAATACATACATATGTTTTGTATGTAATTATCATTCACGTTCAGCAGTTTCTACAAAATATGAAGCAATTAAAATAATTTTAATAATGTGCAATAAATTAAATATAAAATATTTATCGTTAATTTGTTGTTTTTTTTCCAGATTTTACGTTAATTTAAATTTAGTGTCCGAATTCGGCCTACCCCGTTAAAATATTAACCTAAATTTGTGCTCCAGCACTTTAATAAATTAAGCTTTTTAATAGAGCTTACTCGCCCAGTTTGCACTAAAAATACTAACATCTGGCGCTTTGTGTAGTATCTAGTTTATTTATCTATTTTTGTAATCTGTAATATTTATTTTAATTAAAATTAATATTAAACAACACATAATAATAAATACATAAGTATATAAAATAAATCTTCTGATAACTGGGATAGAAAATTAATTATAAAATTTTTTTAAATACCAATTGGTATAATATTAGCTTTTGCTCATAACTAATTACAACGACGATTTTAGGACACATATTTATAGGATATGTTTGTCCTATTTTTGAATCTAGAATAATTATTATTATACTCCTATTGTGGTGGACAGGAATTTTTAAATACTAAGTATAGATTTTTTGTAATGGACCGGTATATTAAATGAAGGACAAATTCAAATGTAACAGTAATTATTTACTCTCGTTGCTGAAAAAGAAGGCGCGACTGAATAAGTAGGTCATGAATTGCAAAGCGTGACCTGAAAGAAATCCTTGCTTTGAGAACTGCAATATGTGAAGACCTTCAGTAACAACTTAAGTTACCATTCATTCTAGTCGGGTGCTAACTTGGCTAGATAACCAAAAAATTAATATTTACACTAAGGGGGGGGGGCAAATCAACATAAAAAATTCAACCACTACTGATTTTAATTCCTTATAATTTTATTTTCATGATTTTACATTTAAATTTTTTGGAAATGCAATTAATTTTTATGATTTCGCTTTTACTGAAATATATTTTTAATTATTATTTATTTTAAATTAAATCATGTGTAGTTTTAATCTAATTAACATTTATAAAGTACAGTCAAAATGTAAAAAAAATAAAAAAGAAAACCTTGCTTTTTTCAATAAATTCTTAAAATAATCTGAATTTACATTTTACACCTGACAATCTTAGTAATAAGAATTTTTGATTTTTCTAGGCATCTTAGCATAATCAAAATAAACTCACTAGTTATAATTCACTTTTTTCTACTTTTGAAAGGTAGTTCTCCCACTGTACTGTTAAGTTATGATAGTATTTAATTTTTTTTTAAATAATTTTAACTTTTAATAAATTTTTATAAAGCGGAAAACTAGGATAATTTCGATGCAGCAAACAATTTGAGGTTTTTTAGTTTTGCCATAGGAGGCAGATGCCCCTGATCTCTCTAAAGCAAGCCGCCACTGGAGTATTTAAGTATAATTTGAAACAAAACAGGTTTCTTCTAAATGTCACAGCATACAAAATTATTTTAACTAAACATTAAAAAAATTGAAAGCATTAAATTAACAACTTGTTGAAATATCATCTTGTTCGTTATTGAAAAAATATTATTTATAAAGTAAAATTAAGCTTTGATAGTGGGAGTGGAAATGAAGTTGATTGCGTAAACCTATTAGTACTGGATAAGAGTTCTGTAACCGCAAAGCTGTTTGAATTCGAATGATTTCATATTATATTGTTGGTGTTAATTTAAAACTTATTTTTAATTTTAAATATTTATTGCAGAAAATTTAAAAAATGTCTATATTTAGTCATTTTAAGTTACATTACTGGCCAGGATTAACGTTCGGAATATTTGTATTTACATTTTTAGTGTCGTAAGTATTAATTTGTGCTTTCACTATTACTTAATTTATTTATAGGCTTATATTAAATTAAAATAAATAGTGCATTACCTCTTTGCCAGATAATACTAAAAATATATCTCTAATAAGTCAATGACAGTTAGTCCGTACTTGTTTGTTATCGCTTTACAAATTTTATTAAAAATCGATTATTTCTACACACATCGAATTTTTTATGGATGTTACTTAATTAAATCACGGTTCTGGGGAAATAATTTTTGTAGTCATTTATTAATTAATTTCTTATCTCTACATTTTTTAAAATTATAATATTTAAGTAAAAATCTTATTTGCGTAAATAACCGGCTGATTACATTGCATTAGCTATAATAACCTTTAATTTATTACTAACAACGTTTTCTGTTTAATTAACTATTTATAATTGTTTTTTCAAAAATTTATAATTTCAACACTAAATAATTAACAAGCAAGGGAGAATATCATCCGGCTAGAAAATAAATTATCGTTAGCTGTTTCTTATCAATCAACCGCATTATTATAGTGATTTAGTGAAATATCAAACACGTAACACTAATTTATAATACTTATTAAGTTTGAGAAATTGAATATTAAAAAACTGGCAAAATAAAATAAACAAACAAAAAATATAATTATATATTTTGGATCATATTATTGCCGCTGATGTAATTTTATTGAAATGGAAGACTAATAAACCAATTGATAACCAATTAGATGTGCTTTTATCGGTTTTTCCAAATTTCGATAGGTAAATTAATTCAATTTTAAAATTAGTTTATTTTTTCCAACTAATATTTTTTTTAGAATTGATTGAAAAACTTTATTTTAGTTAATATTTTAGATGGAATTTTGCACCACAATTTACCTAAACTTAAGATATCATAAGGTAATTATCTCAACTTATCACCCTTAATCACTTAAATCACCCACATTGTGCGGCAGAAGGCCGCACTTGACGAGTCATTCTCTTTTTCCATTTTTTTAGGTTGGTAACTTTTTTTTTGTTTTCTGCAGCACCACCGAGGGTGGTAGCGTCGGACTCTTACCGAATAAAACCCCCGTTGGGAGTGGGAAAACCTTGCCCCCCCCCCCCCCAAATAAGCGGGAGCAAGTGTCAGATTCTTACTGACTAAAACCCCACTCCATGAAAAACGCCGTATTCGCTTATAGCATTACGTCCGTACGCTTCACCTAATCTTCCGCCCTTTCGGGTCTTTTCTCTTCTGCTTGTCAGTGTCTAGCGTGTTTTGTAATTGTTGAAGTTCCCGTTCGTCTAGAACTTTAGTAGAGATTATGTTCTTAGCGCATGTCTCCACGGCCAACCATTTCTCCTCGCTATCAAGCATTGTATCTATCAGATTTTCTGGAGTTAGCCTTACTTCCACCAATAATTCCAGCCTGCTTCTCTGCTCTTGCCACCTGGGGCACACAAGAAATGTGTGATGTACAGTATCAATTTCATTGCAGTAAGGGCAGCAGCTATTCTCTGATGTCTTGAAGTGATGGAAATAATCCTTGAAACAGCCATGCCCAATCAAAATCTGAGTCAGATCATAAGTCAGGAAGCCGTGGGTTCTGTTATACTACTAGTCCACTAGATAGTCTACACTACAAATTAGACGATGAGTCCATCGTCCCCTTTCGCTAGCATCCCACCGCAACTGCTATTTCTTCAGGGAACTCAGACGTAGTTCCTTGTGTGTTAGATGGTTATATAAAGTACTTTAACTTTATTTCTTCTGCCAGCAGGTCGATAGGGACCATCGACGCGACTACTAAAATATCGTCCAAGGAGTCAGTTCTATATGCTCTTGCGACGCGTAGAGCCATTCTTCGTTGTACCCTAGCAAACTTAATGTTATAGGTTGTCTTCTTCTGTAAGTTATCAGCCAAGATTGGAGCTCCGTATAACATAATGGATATGGCCACCGAAGCCACCACTCTTCTTTTGCGTTCTGAAGGACCCGCACGGAAACGGAAGAAGCCTTGATATTACCGTTGCAGATTTTAAAGCCTTCTCCGCTGCGTTCTCGGAAGCTTAAACTGTGATCGATCTTGATCTCCAGGATTCTTATCACATTGGTTGGTCTAACAGTGATACCCCCGACCTTGATCTAAATGGGCGTATGCCATCTCCTCCCACATACCAGCACTGCCTCCGACTTAGTCGGAACGATAGCTAAGCTCCTGGCCTCCATCCAGGAGCAGATATCTCTCATCGTCGCCTCTGTCTTACGTATTAATTCTGCTTCAGACTTAGCGACCGTAATCACTGTGAGATCATCATCGAAGTCCACCAGTTCCACCCCCTCTTCTACGAGCAGACGTAGGACATCGTCATAACTAACATTCCAAAGGGTGGGACCCCACACTGAGCCCTGGGGGACTCCAGCAGTTATAATAAAACGCTTGGTGAGCCCCGCTTCTTGAACCGTAATCCACCTATCTATGAAGTAATTGGCTAATACTTTTATTATGTATGGGCTAATCTCTCTCGTCCTCTGAACCCTCGTCAGATGTTTGACGTATTTTGTAGTTTTTGATGTCCCATATAGCATAATGGACTCTGAACTGATGCTAATACTTTTCTTTTCAGCAGGACCTCGTATGTTTGGCAGAAGCTTTGCAATTGAGGTTGTCGCTTTTTCTGCCTTCTCGGTCGCTCCCAAGATGTGGGGTCCAAAGGTGAAGCTTCTGTCGATTCTTATGCCCAGCACTGTGATATATTTAGTTGGAATAATCTCTGTATGGTCCAATTTGACGCAAAGGGGTCGATGCCTCCACCAACACCGCCTCCATCTTCTCTAGTACCAGTGTAAGATGTATGGTATTCATACGATCTCTAATGTTGACTTCTGACTTTCTCTCTACTTCCTCTTTGGTTTTGCCTACCACCACCGCATGTAGGTCATTTGCAAAACCCTACAGGGTGATTCTTATATTAATCTAAACCTAAGTTAAGCTAACCTAAGCTGAACGTAAGCTAACTTCTTCCTAACCTAAGAAACAGGATGATAATTTGGTTCAGTGAGTTAAAAATGACCTAACCGAATTGTGATGGTCTGGAGCGTACATGAACATGGAAATAAAAAAAAATTATGTTGTTTGAAGTTTTTCTTATTATGTACAGATATATTATTTGCCACAATTTAAGCAAATTTGGATTTTGCTGCTTTTATAATTTTCCTTAGCTATACTCATCTGGATATTTTCTTTTATATAGTATTTTAAAAGTTGTCGTCTCTCTCATTCAAAGCTATTTTATCGACTGAGCTAGATTGAGAAGTAAGTGTGGAAGTAATTAAAACAAATTTTTCTTATATTTCAAAATATTTACACATAATTATCACTAAATAATTATTAGAACGTCAGGTGCCATTGTTTAATTGATTAACTTACAGAATAATAACAATAATGAAAATTATAAAGTTATAGGGAAGTTATGACCTGTTATAATGTCAAGTTCATAATTGTCAATTTATGTAGAAATAAATTAAAAACTGGAATCTCACGTAAAGCATAAAACATTCAAAATTAATATAAGTATTCAATTATTCAGTCAATCCTTGACAATACGCATTTTGGTGACCGTGATATTGGAATCTAATTTCTACCTTGCAACATCGATATTTTTTACCAAAGAAAATAATTTCTAGTCCGAGCAAGACTCGGGAAATTTTTTAACAATGCTTATTAGCTTCGGGGTATCCCGAAACTGAGTATAGTCGATTTCAATATATTTTATGAAAACTAATGGAAACGTTTGAGTAATGAGGCATCTTCAAGATACAAACATTTATTTAACTTTATTATGTAATAGTATATTATAATAATGTACAGGTTTTTCTTTACCTTCCGCATTTCTTAAATTTAATTTTGGAACCGAATTTTACGTTCGTTTAAACAATCATTCTTGTTTTAGGTACTTAATGTCGGTATTAGGAGGTCACACATATGGATTTTTCCCTTATATTAGTGACACAGGGTCCGTGATACCTGAAAGCTGCGTTTTTGGGCAACTTCTCAATTTTGCAGCATTAAGTTGTAAGTAATATTTTGGTACACTCCTTACCATCCAAAATGAGTATTTGTGCCTCATGTAGCAATTTAACATTTTGATGACCAGTTATTTATTTATTACTGACATAATATAATGTTTGCAGTTTCGTCTGCTCTTGTTTAAGTTCATGTAAGTCCTGGTTGCAACTGCTGTGTATTTCTTTCTATTTTGGGAACCTTTCTTGGACCTCTACTTGTAGTTACGATAGCAGCATTCTGCCGTAATCCCAACTATAAATTATATCACATATTGTACTTCTTTACTACAATTAAATAAATAATTTTCTTGTTTCCAGTAGGAATAACATTATACATTCGATATCGCCAAGTTGACATTGCCATTACAAATGGAGATTTTAGCGACATGAGAAAATGGAATGGGCTTAGTTGGTGGTTAGCCATTCTTTTTGCTACTGGTACCAGTATTGTTGCTAATTTTCAAGAAACAGCGATCCTTCCAGTTCACATGATTGGTGCTATGATTGCTTTCGGAGCGGGATCATTCTATTTCGTAGTACAAGTAAGCAATTATATTGAGATATTTTGATTCCTTTTGAACATTATAAGTTTTTAGACTAGAATTTCTTACGGCAGCAGATATATTATGAACGGCCAAAGTAGAGATTTTACAATTTCAAAAAATGTGTACAACTTGAGGTTTTTTTTATCAATTTGGCTATTCCCGTTATTTTTTTTAGTTGGGATAAGCGGAACGATAGCTTTAGTCAAATTTACAGGTAAGAAATAGAACATCCCCATATTTTTTTTTACTATATTTTTAAAATTTCCAAGTTTGTTCTTTTTTGCAGGAAAATCTATTATATGGTGGACTGAAAAGGAAGGAGGGTATACGGCCCATTTAATATCGACCTTTGGCGAATGGATATTAGTTATACTGATGCTCATATACATTCTTACTTACACGGATGAATTTCGAACAATCTCTTTTTCTGAAATTGGATTTATTAGTAGAAGAGTTAATCCCAAAATAGAACCGATTATTAATGTTAGTTAATATTTAGTAATGTACTTATGACATCTTCAAGTGGAACTTGTTGATGTTACCAGATACTTGTAAATGTGTTTCTTTTTGTTAATATCCTAAAATATGCAACAGTGTTATAAGCATAGAATTATATTTCCAATAGCAATTATGAATTATTACTTATTAGCCATCTAGACGTGTTTTTAATAAAACACCTCTACCTGGTACATACTATGTGATTAGAGTAGAATATTGAAAATATATTACTTTATTATTTTTTTATAAGAGTTGACCAGATTTTTTTGTATTATTTTAATAAAATTGTTTTTTATTCTTCGACTATGTTTGGTTGCTTTTCGTAATTATCTATACATATATTTTCATGGTGATACAATCTTGAAAACTGGAAACTCGTTTTGTATAAAAGTAAAAAAGTGGAAGTACAGGGGGGAGGAGGAATGAATAAATTATTGAGTTGTGTTTATGGAAAAAATTCCTTATTTGCGAAATTTTTATTTTTATTTCGTGATTTTTTGTAATTCCCACTAGTTAGTTTATTTGGCGCCAAGCAGTTCTCAATTTATAGGTAGATAGTTACATGCAATGGTGATGCAGAAATCCTTTTCTTTCTGTAAGTAAATTATGATAAAATTTCAGCCAGCAATAAGAGCAACTCAATACTCAGATCCGACTCTGGCTGTAAACTCACAAATTTAATTGTCTCAAAGGATTTGGAAAATAACAAGAGTAGTATAAGTTTAACACTGCAGTTGATGTATATTAGAATTATAGTCGATATATTTTTGATTGTACATTGAACTGCAGGTCAACTGACATTAAAATAAAGGATTAATATCACAGCAGTTTGAGAGTGTCCACCACTAGCTTGCCATCTCAGATATGATGTTATAGTGAGGTTAGATTCAGGTAGATTAGAAAATAGAGGGGGAAATTTCAAATTTATTAACAATATTATTATTGATTTTTTATAAGTCTTGTCCTAATCGAGATTTATATTTTATATCCGGGATTGTAATCTCGGCTGCTGTCTGCCAATAATAACTTGAAGTAATTAAACAAAAATTTGATTAACTAAAAGTGTTGTTTTTAAATAAATATATAGGTAGTACTTAGTTCGTTACATATATTCGAAAATTTATCATTATTATATTTTATGGCCATATATATCAAAAGCCTTCATTTGTTTACAAAATATAAACGCTCGAATAATTAGCGTTGGCTCATTACATTTGTATTTCCTGGTCTAACGATAATATCTTTTTGTATCACGAAGGTACCCATTCAAATAATGTAGATACATAACTACCTTGGATATCTATTTTGATTTTCAAAAATATCGGGTCCAAAGAGGGAGAACCCGAGGTCCAGCCAGAATTGTTATCTTCATAAAATATTTGCAAATAAATTGTTATAAAATTAACAATGTTACACCAACATTTTTTTTTAATTTGATATGGTTTTATCAATGTTTCTTTTCGGTTTATCAGAGTACAAACGGTATCAATTTAATTTTTGACGATTGCACGGCACAGTGGCATACCATAAGTGAATAAGTTCGAATTATAATTAACTTGGCCCAAAAATGATTTTGAACCACTTCAAATTGCACCATTGGCCTGGTCTAACTTTTGGATTATTTTTGTTCACCTTTATAATTTCGTAAGTAAAATACATAATATTAACATTTTTAAACTGTAGGAATCATTTTTCAAATTTTCTATTATTAATTTACCTAAAAAAAATTTTATGAATATTAAAAATTATTTTAAAAATATGCGTTGTTAATATTAAATAAATTGTCCTACGTAAACTCTTGCATTGCTAAAACTTTTTAAATACAATATTATGTAATATTGATTTTTAATTGATATTAGTTCATTTAACCTTATAAAAAATAATCAAGAAAAACAATTTATTTTAGTTCAAATTTTAATGATAATAATTTAAATTTAAAATTTAATATTTTTTTTATTATTAAATTAAAACATATTTAAATTTAATTTTAAAAAATATAAAGACAACAAATCATAATTAATACAGGGCATTTACTAGATAGTACAACTTATAGTATAGAATAAAATAATAAGAGCTTGAGCCCCATTGAATTAATTTTAAATTAATAAAACAAAAATAGTAGCAATCTGAAGTTTATGTTTAAAAATGAATTTTTTTTATTAAATTTTAATCTGTAATTTGATTACCTACTTTTGTATTGTTTGCTTTTACACAAATTAAATTATAAATCAATACAGTATTGTAACAAAATTATACCATTATTTACATAATAATATTATGTATAATTGCTTGCATATTATATGTACGTATTTGTAATATTATTATTTCTGAATTTTTAATGAAACTATCATTATATTTCAAGTTTATAATAAATTATAATTCTGAGCGGCGTAAAACATTTATTTATTATTTTTAATATTTTTACAGATACATTTTGGCGGTTTTCAATGGGCACATATACCCTTTATTTCCTTATATTAGTGATACCGGAACACAAGCACCAGAGAGTTGTATTTTTTCACAACTATTTAACTTGTCTGCAATTTCAAGTACGTAATTTTAATTTATACAGGACGGAGTACATTCAGGTTATTTCAAATTTAAATTTAAAAAATACTTTGTAAGTACTTTGTATACTAAACAGGAAAAAATGTATTTATCATTATTATTATTATTATCATCATCACAGGCTTGATCAAAAAATTTTTATTTTAGTGGGAATAACCTTATATATAAGATATCGCTATGTACATTTTCTTATACAATTGGAAAATTTGCAAAAACTTCACAAATGGAATGTTGCTGGATTAATGCTAACAGTTTTGATCGTTTCGGGAATTAGCATATGTGGAAATTTTCAGGAACTCGAAGTGCCCAAAGTACACTACTTTGGAGCAATCCTTACGTTTACGTCTTCTCCAATATATTTTATAGTCCAGGTAATACAACATTAAAATATTACTTTATTTCCTAGGTATAATACAAATTATATTGCAGACTTACATTACTTATGCAGCAGCTGTTATTCCTGAAAAAAATGTACAGCAAAAATATGGAATTAGAAGAAATATTTTATATTTTAGAGTATTTTTAACGTTTGCATTTTTTCCTATACTCTTTATTATGTTCGTTTGTGCAAATTTATCGTATGCTCAATTTAAAGGTATGCTGTTTTCTATTTTACTTATATTTTATTGTTACACGTAGAGATAACTAAAAAGCAAACTAAGGGGTCAAAAATACATTTAAAAAATTAAAATAAAATTATAATTTTGTTAATCTCATGTTAGCATTCAGTAACTTGACTTACTAGGTTTTATAATTGCAATTTAATGTTTTGAGGGGACCCAAGTCTATTTTCGAATTAATATTTTTATTTTATTATTTATGCATATTACTAATTTAAAATATTATTTCAGGCGATAATTACACTTGGTGGACCGAGAAAGAGAGTGGATTTCATTTTAGGCTGGTATCAACTTTTTCAGAATGGATATACACTATATTGATGCTTACCTACGTAGCATCATTTACAAATGAATTTAAAGAACTCGAATTTGAAGGAGTCAAACTAATTCTTCGTCGTACCATAGAGGAAATTGATATTAGAACAATTTAGCTTTAAAATTTAAAAACATTGTTGAAAATTAAATCTCTAAAGGAGAAACTTCTTTTCAAAGAATTTATGTGATATAATAATATAATAGTTTACACAGCATTTTATAATACTATAGTTTGTCTCAAAATGGCTGGGATACTTAAAATATTTTCAATACAAATATATTTTAAAAAAGTTCAGTTCTGTTAAGGTTTTGTTTCCCTTTTCTTCAAAATTTCTGTCAGTCCAATTTGTGTTTTAATTGGCCATTTTATAAAACTGCTAGAATTTATTCTTGCTCGAAAACGAGAAAGTATACTAATATGAGTTCCTTGAGTGAAGAAGAAGAACTACATATTTATAATATTGTTAAACAACAATCAAAATATTCGAAGAAAGTCATAAATTCTCTGTGATAAAATTAAGAAACGTCAACATACATGATTTTAGCTCTGAATGACACATCTGTGAAAAATAATTAAAAATTTGAAATAAAAAAATAGTAAAAATAATATTTATAATATTTGCATAGATCTATAAAAATACAAAAGTGTATACTCCTACTATTTATATATACTACTATAATCGATCCAAGTTCAAAGGTCATTTTTGTCGTTTAAAAATTAAACTTGTTTTTTATCTCATTAATATTATTCTAATTGAATATTATATATTTCTTTCTCTCTCTTTCTTTTTATTCATAGAAATGATGACTTGCAGTTAATCGGTCAACGTTTAATTAATAATATTATCTAATCTATCTGATCAGTTTTGTGCACTATCTGGTGCAACTCATCAGTATGATTTTCAATTTATACATAAAACAATCTGGTGCCCTCAATAAAAAAAAGTGTCTATTGTTTCACGGCTCCCTATTTACAATTTGAACATTAAATTTAATTGTAATATAAAATATTTAAAATTGAAGTCAAAAGTCAAGGTAGGATCGCCTGATAACGACCGTGTATACAAATGCTATCTAATGTTTTTTGATTATCGCATTTTGAAAAATTCATTTATCTCCCGAGTTTTATCATATTTTTCACTGATACATAAATTGTAGTAGCTATTGTAGAAGTGAACTGTGTTAAAAATGAAAACAAAAGTAATAGATTACATAAACAGATTTAGCTGTATATTTATATTCCTTTGGCAGAGCTATTGTATAGCCATTAGAAGGGGGGCAATATATTTTTATAAATGTATTTATGCGTTAAATTAATAACGTAATATATAAATTAACCTAGGCAATACAAAATAATTTTAATATTATTTATAATAATATAAATATATTAATTTATAATATATTATATTTAATATTATTTTAATAATAATGGCTTTTTAAATTTCGGCGCCCCTGGAAGTAGCCTCGGTCGATATTCTCACGAGACGACCCTGAATATAACAGCTGCATTTTAGGGCGGGGACAGAGAAGTAGACCTTTAACCTACATAACAACCTATTCTATGATAACAACATAACGTAAACATAACCTATGTTGACGTTTGAAGAAAAAATATATTTTACGAATATAAATTGCAATCCTGAACGTGATAGTTTAAATAAAATCACGCAGTGTGGTTAAACCTTCACTCACCGTGCGATGATTCATAATGGCGACCCGGCAATTACTACAAACAGAAAACACCTAAGCAATTTAACCCAACTTTTTTATCAGAAATATAACTCGACTTGAAGATATTGCATGTCATCACAAATACAATAATTATTTCTTCCAAATAACCTGACAAACGCACTCGATTGGAGTTTTTTTATCGATTACACTGTTTCAATAATTATACTTGAGGGTTCTATTTATAGATTTAGTACGAATAAGTTTCACTTTCCAAGTTCAATTGCGAGGCAAGGTAGGACGTGAAATAAATATTACCAGTGAGTTTTTAATTTTTTTTTTATTATCATCGCCAAATTTAACCAAATTTTAGCAATGGCAGAAACAAAGGAATTTAATTGGAAGGAAGCTAAATCCATCTACGATTTTAATACCAAAACAATCAAAGGTGAAGATGTTTCTCTGGAAAAATATAAGGGTCATGTGACAATAATTGTAAATGTTGCATCACAGTGCGGATACGCCAAAAATCATAATGAAGAATTAAATGAACTGCACGAACAATTTTCTGAAACCAAAGGACTGAAAATTTTAGCATTCCCTTGCAATCAATTTGGCAATCAGGAACCAGGAGATGCCGATGCTATTTGCACTATTATAAGAAGTAAGGACATCAAATTTGAGATGTTTGAAAAAATTCAGGTAAACGGAGACGGAGCTCATCCTCTTTGGAAATATTTAAAACGCAAACAAGGAGGAACATTGGGCAGTTTTATCAAATGGAATTATACTAAATTTGTGATTGATAAAAATGGACAACCGGTGGCGCGATTTGGACCCAACACTTCTCCTAAGGAATTGATTTCAACCCTTGAAAAATATTGGTAAAATTGTGATTTTGTAAACATTATTGTAATCTTCTATTTTTAATATTTTACAATAAATCTGTCAATTTGTATTTATTATTTTTGTATTATGTACCTTCATACAATTGAATTTCAAGTGTTTTGTTTTTTATCAGCGTCATAAATTTCGAATCCGAGGGTGGGGGGAATTTCTAGGAAAAGAAAATAGTATGAAATGGAAATATTACATTTATTAATACAATCAACATACAAAAATATTTTTTACAACCCCGTATAGAGGCTAGGCAGCAGATAGTTTTGTGTGAAAAAATATATTTGGAGATTTTATTGTTATAAATAATTTGTTTAAATGTGACTGGAAAGATTTCAAGTTTTAGATTTTTGGATCATTCTCATTTTCTCTTTATAATACGGCCATCTTCCCAAACACATTCAAATATACTAGTATTTAAAAATATAGAATCTCTTTTACCATTTTATACAATTGTATACCTACTGGCTAACTTTAAGCATATAAAATCAATAATTTTGTTTCATTAGTTATTGCAATCGTTGTTATAACCGACCTTAAATATTTCGTTAGTGTAAAACTACCAGTGGCGCCACCAAACGGCAAATTTTTGAACTGTTGGTTTCTTAAATAGCTCACGGCCTGTATATAGGTGCAATGGAATAATAAGGTGTACTAAATAATATATTGTGCATATGGAATAATTCTAGAACTACATGCGTGCAAGCAATAGAATTGGAAACTTATGAAATAACAGAATGGGTTAGTTCGCAAACGTAGGGTTAACCCAAGTTATTAATGTTAAGTATGAAAATATGTAAATTAAATCATCTTAGATCTCAACTTTTGCCTGTCCCGACTTTCTTTCTTCAGGATCATATTTATTTTCAAAATCATTAAAACCAACCCTAATCAATATGAATATTCTGTTAAATTCATCTACCAAGCGTCCCTGGCAGTGACGGTAAATCTTTATTTAACTTACATTGCGATCTTCCTAATTAAACCCATACATTATTGTATTTATTTATTAATCAGTATAAAAATTTTTACAATTATTTACAATCTCCAATTTTTCATACTCGTTTGAAACATATTCCGTCAAATGATATCGCTTTAAATTCGTTCGTTACGGATAAAATGTATAGGAAAAATATAATTGCCAAAACCCACTCTGAGATTGTTGATACCAAACGAAAACCAAACCCTCCGTCTCCCGGTTCAATCCATTCCGGTCGTTGGCCTAAAACACAAAATTTAATTACTACATGGTCAACTTTTAGTGATGTTAAAGTACTCACCCTCGATGGAACTGGAACGCGTAGCTGCCCCAAATGCAAAAACCATCACAAAACATAAGAAGAATATTATTGTTGAAAATAATCTAAAATACTGAATAGGCTTACTAACTCCAAATTTAGGATAGTGCTCGTAATATGGTCGTAAATCAAATGTTATCTTAGTCTAAAAAAAAATCAGTTACACAAGAGTATAAAAACGGCTTCAATATACCCTACTTGAATTACAATATATACTCCACCAATTCCAAATGCCATAATGGCCCCGATCAAATGCGTGGTAAAAACTCCCGTGTAGCCATTCATGTCACCTTGAAAATTGGCTACAAAACTTATCCCTAGAGCCACGACAAATCCCAACCAAAACTCAATTTCGTTCCATTTTTTATTCAAATTCGATGTGTTTGTTTTTATAGCAAAATCAATTTGTCTATATCGAATATACAGTGAAATTGCAACTAAAAAGATTAAAATACGTTAATCATTTGGTAAAACTGTCTGTTCAAGCTATTTTCCATATGTCCATGTAAAGGGAAAACTTGAAATCCTGGCCCCAAAATTTTTTTTCTAACGTGGAGGAAATTTTGGCAAAAACCATTGGTGATGGATTACAAGCTTTCCGTAAACACTTCAAAAAAATCAAGTTTGCTGAGTTGACATACCGAGTACTGCTGCTATGTTGAGCATCTGTCCAAAAACGCAACTTGAAGGTTGCCATGCTCCCGTTTCGCTGATGTATGGAAACCATGGATAAACATTTTTTGCGGATACTGCAACGGCATAACTAAAACAATATAAAAATTTTTGAAATGTAATTTGAGTGTTACCTACTACAATAATAATTATTAAGTACCATTCTCATCAAATAACCTTACGTAAATTAGAACAACGTAATTAAAAAAAGTTAAAGTGCATTGAAACTTATGCGTGGGTTCAGAATAAAAATTGAGTTCTTGATTTAGTTAACTTAGAACGTAAACAAATGTCAGATTATTATTTTAAAAGGATTAATTTTACCACACGAACGAAATTATTACGCTAAGTTTGTACAAAGTTTAGTTACGCCTTTTTATAAAATTAAGCATAATTAGAGTAAAAAAACTTCCTTGGACTTACCTAGTATAATTCAATGCAATAAATATCAATAAATCGTGTCAATTAATTTAGAATTAATAATGAGTCATTAAAAAACATGTTTTTTAAGTTACACTATAAAAAATAGGTGGAATTTTACCGGAGAAATGTAAAACAAATCAATCAATGGATAAGAGTTTAATTAACTATAGATTATTAACTATAGTAAGAATATATTATTATAATAATTTAAGAATAAGAGTTTATTTGCCCTAAAATAATAAAGAAAGGAAAATAGAAAATTACCCACCAAGTTAAAGGTATAATTATTATTTATTATCTTCTAATTTTAAATATTACAATCAAAGAGTTTGACCATAATAAGTTTTAACAATTGCATTTGCAACTATCGTAATGTTTACTATTAGAAAAATTTCGCGCAAGAAATAGCAGCTATTACATAAACAATTGATGGTTAATGAACTTGTTTGTTATTGTTAATATTTTAAATTTAAACTATTTAAATGAATTCAAAATTAATTTAAATAAATTTAAATAAAATATATTTTTTAATTTATAATTTTCCATAAAAATTGGAAAAGTTTATTTTTTTATTTTTAAACTGATTTTATTTGAGCAAGAAAAATATGAAATATCGTTAGAGCGAAAGAAGCTTTTAGTTTTTCAGTTGCTCATTCATAGTTAAATCTTTAAAATAATACTTTATGTTTACTCATTTAATAAATTTGGTTCCACTCTATTTTAGTATTTAAATGATCATTTAAGTTTGCGTGTCAAGCACCGCTCGAGAATAGGTAACCATTGGGGTAAATCGCGTGTCATTATCGAAAGCATCTACCAAGGTTAGCACCCGACTAGTATTTTTCAAATGTTCACGGAACTAATAGTGCAAAGGGCAATACCTTGGCATAGTTGAAAATAACAGAACAAAGTCTTAAATTAAGAAGAAGAAAAAAAAATTGTTATCTAATTATTTAAATTTAAATTTTTAATTATTAATCCTATCATTAGAAACTGTTTTAACCATAATTATATCATAAAAGACGATAAATTTTTATAATACTTAATTATTGATTAATTATTTACTATTCATTACGATATTTATTACGTCATAAAGTTCGCAAATGTGTACGTCAAACTTCTTAGTTGTTTGAGCAAAAACCAAAAGCCAATATTTAAAACCAAAAAAATCAAAAAAATTACTAAGGACATTGATTGCTAAGTTCAATTTATTTTGTTATCGATGATGTGATAAGGATTGAGATTTGACAATATTTGTATCAAATTAAATTATGAAACTCGAATAAATATAACTTACAAAAAAATGTGTAAATGTTATCAAAATACAAATATTACAGATAAATTTACCACTTATTCCTTCATATTACAAAGAACGAATATTATTTGGGTATTTCGACAATTCTTATCGATATATTACACCGAATTTCTCAAGACACTTTTCATTGTTTTCAATTATCTCGAAAATCCCATGTACTCCCATAGGCTCGCCTGGTCTTAACAGATATCTATGTAAAACGTATTTCTTAGTTAACATGCAATTTTTATTTAATTTTTTTTTTTAATTTCTTTAAGCGGATAAAATAATATTATAAAATTAGTCCTATATCTTAATATTATTAATTATAATTAAAAGTAAAAATTGTTACTCCCTATATAGATTTAAATTTATTTTTATTAAATAATGCAAGAATATTATCTTCCGATAGAAAAATTTGCAAATTGCAAAAATATGTATATTGTAGGTACACTTGATTTTTAATAATAATAATATATTGATTACACTTTCAGGCTTGTTTACTTTCCCACTTGGTGCTTTTTTTTACTAAAGAATTTAAATTAATTTTGGTATATTTATCGAATCATATTAAATTAACCTGCCATCTGTCGTATGATACATTTTCACACGGTAAGTTGCGTGAGATGCAGATCCCCACTGTTTTTGAATAATATATAAAATCATTTAATTTGGAATAGGGGTAACTATGGAACCCCAATCATGTAATTTAAAAAAAAAAGTAAGAAATGAAGTAAAAATAATTTTTCCCAAAATAAACTTATCACATTATCTCTAAAATAGTTTCTAAAATCTACTGTTTATCTGATTTAATCAAAAGTGACATAATCGGTTTCCTAGTATATTATAATATGAGTAATTCATTGCAGCACAACTAAATTTTAAAATAAATATCCTAAATTTGATGTTTGTACAAATGGTGACCCCGACGTTATAATAAAAAGATATTTGCTTTATTTCATGCAAGTTTTGATTTTAACACTTCACAATAAACTATAATTTTTATATTAGATAGCAAACTTTATTAGGTTTCATTAATGATTTCGTATTATACTAAAACAATATAATAGTTTAATTTTACTTACGAAACTATAAAGGACAGCACACACCAACCAGTCAGTAGCGCAGGCCAATAATGAAGTTTAAATTTCATTTGTGAACTTACTTATTTATTCCAGTCAATAAGAGCACTAATTTTTTTCTAATTCGTTTTTAGCTATAGTTATCTAATAATAGCTGTAGAGATATGATATAGGTATATCATTACTCTACAAAAATTTTATTTTATCAGTAGGAAGGTACCTATTCGTAAAATCTTATCGTATCAATACGTAGCTGAGTACTGAGTATTACGTACGATGTCCACCACAATAGTGTAAGTTTTGATGTGAATCACAGAAATATTCAGGGTTAAGTTGTGTGTATACTGAATTTAATACAATTATTGTAAAATAAATATATTCATATACAAATTTTTATACATAAATAAAAAGGTTATATAAATTTTCACACATAATATATTAGATAGGTTACTAAATTATAGTATTTATTATGTTCTAACCACATTGATTAGGGTGGAGAATGCACGACTTTACGCACAACACTTCCAAAATGAATTTGTAAAAACTTTGTAAGTATCGATTTTTATTAAATGCTGATCTTTCAGACCCTTTTCGCATGCGTATTTACGTACATGTGCGCAGAATCTTAAAACAAAATTAATTGTGACATCACAATAGAGATTTCAATCATACATAATAGTCTTAGACGATGTGGAAAGAATGGACACACAAATTTACATTTTTAAATAAAGTCGTCGTCACGTGATCATATCATTTCTATTGATCTTTCGCTCGAAATGTTTTCCAAATCAACTTTTGTGAGGTTAAATTACCCGTCTTTCTGAAATTTTAATTTCATTCTTTAAAAATAGTTCTTTTTAGTATATAGTACAGGCATTGTGACCTGAATTTAGGACAAATTAGATTACGCAATTTTATTATTTTATCATGTTAATATAAGTGTCCCTGACTTGTGAAAAAAAATCCCCGGTCAGCAGTGCGCCGCGTCCCTACTTTTAGAGCCCTTTCTTCACGAAAATTAAAAAAAAATTTTTTAAATATTCCTAAAATTTTACTCTGCCACTTAAAGCTAATAACTACCTATTATTTGAAACTAAGTTTCAATAGCATTCCTATGCTATCGACAGAAATATCGCACAAAACAAACCAAATTAAAGACCTGTGATAATGTACTGTAAGAAGAAATATTAACTTTTTTATGTTTACAAATAAAATTATTTTTTTTGTAACTTCTGCAAAATTTTGGTATTTTTTTGATTATTTAAACACATTTTAAACCACTATTTCGAAAGCTATAATGGAAATAAATGAATGTTGTTTATTTCGTTTGAAAAATATATTATATAGTAGCTTACTTTTGCAACAAATATTTGTTACGTTATATTTGTTTACAGATCATTGTTTATAACAAATTTGAATAAAAATGCAAATTTTCATACAATAACTGATTTGTTTTGGTTCCAGTTTATTTTTAAAATAAATAATTTTATACCACATCATTTATAATCTCATATACTACAAATACCGATTGATGATTTTTTTTTCAGAACGCAATTTAAATAACTAAATTAATAATTTCAAATTTCCAGATATGCACTTTTTTGCAAACAAATAGCGATAATTTGGTCAATTCTTGCCGTAGGCGGATAACAAAAAAATTACATAGAAGAAAATTAAATTACCTTTCAATTTTGTATGAAATATGTTTATGCATAGGAACTATTTAATTTTAACATTATACATCCTGACATAATAAAATAACAAGAAACCTTCCTAAAATGGGAATTTAACAGAACTTAATTTTAACATTCGAGTAAATATACAATTTAAAAAACAAGAAGACATTAAAAACAACTCCACAATTTCTTCATAAAATGGTTTCATTTTCCGGAAAAAATAATAGGAAAAATTAAAAGTTATCTCTCAACAACACGTAAATTTTACTAAAAAGTCATTGAGTAATATTTCAAGATCATCAGTTCAGTACAAATTTTTACTTCGTTCTTAAATAAAATGGACTATAGTAAAAAAATAATAACAATAAAAACCATGGACTGGGAAGTGGTAGTAACTGGTATAGGGACTTATACTATTTTATACTAATTACGAAGTATATTATATCCGAATTGTTTTATTTAACCCTTTCGGTCACGGCGTTCGCGTAAACGAACACGAAATATATGAGATCTTAAAAAATTAGATTATTCTAAAAATCTTTGAAAAAAATATAAATTACGTATTATCATTTATTTGAACTTTTTTTCTTACAAAACAAAAAGTCGCGACCGAAAGGGTTAATTTAAATTAATTATACATACATAATATATGTCTGCCTGTCTTTATAATAAATGACGATATGTTGACGTACGGTTATTGAATTACTCACGTAATAATTATACTCATTAAGAAAACCGGAATTTTTAATTAAAAGAGTTTGTCTTCGGAATAGTATACCATATTTCAATAATTTTTTTTATAATTGCATTATTAATTGATTATTATTATAATGCTTTTCTCAATTTATAGAAATTTTACATTAAAGAAATTATTACGTTGTAAGTTTGGTTTTATTTAAAAAAGCAAAAAATAATTAGGAATAAGTTTTATAAATTATATACACGCACTGTATATTTAGATAATATATAAATTTTTGTTGAAAATCAATATCGATAGGTTTTAATTTTATTAATTTTATTTTTTTTACTTTAGAATAAAATTCAAACACTGAATAAACATACTTTTTGTGCAATTGTACAAATACCATTGAAAAAAAATTTCTAGAACGGTTTCAGTAATTTTAGAATTTTTCCTGTTTATTTAACCAGTTAATTTTTAATATTTTAATATTTTTAAAATATTTTAACAACGTATTGCTGTGATATCTTCTCTAAATGAATATGTTAAAAATATTTTGATGTTTGGATATGGATCTATTATGTTATTCATCAAAAACTTTCTCAACTTTTATTCCAATCTCACGAAAATTTCCAATTAAAAAAATCAACCCCACACTTGCAAAATTATTAATTTTAAATAATTTTCTGCTTATTTATTATACTGCTACTTGAATCTTAAATTATCAACAACAAAATTCATTTTCAATTTTATTTACAAATTATATAAATTTTTCATAAAATTTAAAAATGTTTAAAAATATAAAAATAAATGCCACTCTACAGAGTTTATTGCACAAACCTCAATTTTTCAGCTATAGATACACAAGTAATTACTTAAGGTTACATATAATAAGTTAATATTCATCTATTTATTTATGTCATTACATTTGCTCGTTTGAAACATATTCCCTGGAACGATATGGCTTTTAACTCATTAGTTACACTTAATACATTTATGATAGCTATGAATGCTAAACTCCACTCCGACATTACTGACATTGCACGAAAATAGTATCCATCCTCTCCTGGAAGAAGTCCTTGCAAACGGTAACCTAAACACAAAAAGTTATCCTTAACATCGCCTATGATATGTTGCATGCTAAAAAACAAAAGATTCACAAATGTTTCTACTAATTAATCATCATCAGTGCTGTACTGTGTGTATTATTATTTAAGACTTTTATTTATTTTGAAACAATATACTACTTACCGTTACTTTCTCTAGGTGTTGCCAAAGCAAATGCTACAACAGCCAGAAGATTTAAGAAAAATACGAAAGTAGACATTAAACGGACATACTGAATAAATATACTAACTCCAAATTGAGTATACTTTTGGTAATATGGCCGTAAGCCAAATGTTATTATTGTCTAAAATAAGAAGATAATAATTAATTATCCATATCCATCATGACACATAAAGGATATAACATATCCTTTCTAATAATTAAAATAAAAATCAAAAAATGTGAAAAAGCTAATATCTTTCAACCCAGTGGAAAAATAGGACTGTAAATTTCTTACTTGAATTGCTAGATATACTCCACCAATTCCAAACGCCATAGTAGCCCCGATTATATGCATGCCAAAAACTCCAAGATTTCCTTTGAGGTCACCTTGGAAGTTGGCAACAATACTTATTCCTAACGGTATAAGTAATCCTAACCAAAACGATATTTCATTCCATTTTTTGATGGAATTACATGTGCTTGATTTAATAGCAGAATCAATTTGCTGATATCGAATGTACAATGTAATCGCAGCTGAAAAGAGAAGCAGTACAATAATAGATATTTTACATATAAAAATTATAATTTAAATAAACAATAAATTATTGTTTTTCAATATACGCACTTAATAATGCTCCAATGTTTAAAAACTGCCCAAATACACTACTTGAAGGTTTCCACGCACCTAATTCGCTAATGTATGGAAATAAAGGATGCACATTATTTTCTGCCACTGCAACGATGTATCTAAAACAGTTTTGAATTTTATATTTCTGTTCATTTTTTTTTTATATTGATTTTTTGCTTTCTATAGCTTTCTTTCTATTTTTTGACTCTATATTTGGAGTCAGGAGTTAGCCCAATTTACCTAAATACATTATATTCTTTTCCTTTGTTTTCAAATTTTATTATTCGGGGATTTACCGAAGTGTGATTCAGACAAATAATGAACCCTCAAATAACGGCTCTGAGTTTTAATGATATTCACAAAATAGAATGAAAAATTAGTTGTTTTTTACTCCGAACATTGTTAATAACTTTTATGTTTTTATGTAAATAATTTGAGGCGCATTTTTATTAATCAAAAACTACTACCTAATATTTACTTACGAAATTCCAAAAGCTATCAAAAACCAAACAATAACTAACACCGGCCAATGATAAAGTTGAATATTTATTTTCATGACGAATAAAGTTTATTAAGTTTAGCACTAACTTCTTAAGTTGATTTTATACCAAATTATACAAAAGTAAATATTTTATAAACATTCGTGTATTGTTAAACAACTTTAGCTAAAAACCTTCACCATTCGTTGTACCAATAATTCCTTCACAGATGATTCACAGTTCATACGTACGCTAAACCACATAATATCAAAAAAACTAGAAAATAATTATTTTATAACATAACAATTTGCATTATTTTATACTTTATTATTATACAATATTACACACAATAAGATTATTACTACTTCAAAATGTATCTAAAAAGTCGTGAGTACTAATTTCGGCATAGATAATTAATTATATACAGTGGTGTGCTGTAGAGGACTCACGGAAGCTAGGACGAACAACTTTTTCTACCTAATAGAATAACTTAATAACTATTTTTTATATTATAGTTGGTATATTTTTATTTGATAATTTTCAAAATTTAAATATCAAAGACAAAATTGTGAGCTCATTGTTAAAATATTTACAGCACACCACTGATTATTATTATTTATTCATTAACAATTTTAAATGTAAATTTGATGAATCATAACTTTTACTTTTTGTCTAACAAAAATAATAAAAAATCCTACTGAAGCATTTTGTAGCCTTGTAGTGGTGTAACTAGAGTTCCAAATTTCAGCTTTAGGATTTATGCTGTACCTCATTGCTTCATAACTCTATGCAGACGATACTACATATTACAGCAGCTCGAACCAACCCTGGAGAACGGATAAAGGTTAACTCTTCTAAAAGCTCTGCTGCCTACTTCTTAACGACAAACAGACTTTCCCAATCCAATCCCTATAAACAGAGATCTCCCCTGAAATCCAAAGTACTCCCAATCATCTCCTAAGATGATCTCCTGGACGGATACCTCCAAATACTTGGAGGTTACCCTGGACAATGGACTCCGGTGGTACCGGAGAGCAATTCTCCAGCAAGCAGATAAAAAATTTTGAAAAGGGTCGTCCTCCCAATTATGTCTGGGGCTGCACCGACAAATCTCACATGGCAGAGCTCCAGATAACCCAAAATATCGCAATAAGTCGAGCAATGTAGGTTTCTTGGTTTATCACAAACACAGGAGGACTCTAATATGGAGAAATCCCAAGCACTCAAATTACACTCAAATTATTTAAAGCAATTTTTATAATTTCCACCTTCACGTTGCCATAGCACAGAAAATATATTTATAATAAAATAAATTTCGAATATTTCAACATTTTTTTACTTATTTTAATTTATAACTCGAAAACCATTAATTTTAGACAATAAAAGGTTTGAATCTAGTTTGTAGATTATTTCACGCTCTTTAAAAAAGTACTAATCGATTTTTACCAAAAAATCAATATTTTCTGTGCTATGGCCTCGTGAAGGTGGAAGTTAAAAAATGTACTTTAAAAAGGCTTAACTCTCGAGGGCTAAAATTTCGAAAAAAAATTTTGTAAAAATGTTTCTTAGAAAAGTATCCTCTATCAATACCTAAGTTGTGTAAAGTGTATCCGGGGACTCCCGTATATGCTTAAAATATAAGAATTTTATGCGAAAAGTGTAAATTTCCTTTTATATATTATTTATGTAAAATACGTAAAATGCACAAAATTTACAAAAATACATAAAATTGACGTATATTTCTCCCATTCTCAGTTTTCTTATGCATTACTACATCTCAGCTTCATAATTGCACAACCATATTAGTATCTAAACTATTAATCAATTTATTCATATCTTTTTCAAAACTGTGGTAAAAAAATCACCCTTCAACAATCAAAATCTACTAATACAAAATTACTCTACCAGCAATCTTGGCTCCTTTAAATAACTTTACACAACAGGCAAATAAACTTTTACGTAAAAATATAACTATAAATTATTGGAATCTAGCAGTATATTAATAGTGGATTATATAGATATGGCAATACGAAGCTTATCAATCACGAGGTGGATAATTTGTCACGAGGCGATTAGTCCAGTGACATAAAATCTACACGAACAATTAACAAGCTGATAACACCCGAGTAATATATACTACTTTATCCACTTCTGGAAAATGAGTTAATTTGCGTAGGCATATAAAATCATAAGGCAGTTTAAACCTCATTTTAGACTTTCTCAGGATTTTAACCGGGTAGTTACTACTATCAATTAATTACATCAGAGTTTCCACATACATAATTTATATTTAAAATTAACATTACAAATTTAATTTATTTATATACAAAATTCAAACTTACGTAATATACAAATATCCGAGTCGAACTAATTTTGTTACCCCAAAAAGCTAACTTCATATTTTCGAAGCATAATGCCTGAATTTAGAAAGGTAAATTTTTTCTAAAAAGTCAAATTTTGTAAAAATCTAGCTTTTAGTAAGAAGGGGCTTTTAAGATTCCGAGAATCCAAAATCATGCTATCTAAACGATGCATATACCTTATACCCCTTATTTAGCTTTCAATTACTGTTTTGAAAATTATTCCTTGAAATGATATTACTTTCAATTCATTTCTTACAGTTAATAATATTAAAATTAATATGAGTGCTATTATCCATTCTGAAATTACTGACATTATATGAAAAGTGTATCCATCATCTCCTGGAACAATTCCTTGCAAACGGTAACCTAAAACACGTATAATTACACAGAAAAAAATTAATTTTTTGACTTATTTGATAAATTTTCAAAATGTCACTCACCATTACTTTCTGAAGGTACTGCAAGAGCAAATGCTAGAATCGTCACAAGATTTACGAAAAGGAATATAGTTGCCAATAATCGAAAGTACTGGATAAATACACTAACGCCAAATTGAGTATACTTTTTGTAATATGGCCGCAAGCCAAATGTTATTTTTGTCTAAAATAAAAATTAAAGAGAAATAGTAATGTTTTACTTAATTGAAAACTAATCCAATTGAAAACTTCGAATTCAAATAGAAAATCGAAAATCCAACTTTTAATATTTTATTGTTAAATCAAAACAAAATTGAACACCTAGTAGAACTGCAACTTTCTTACTTGAATTGCCATATATATTCCACCAAGTCCAAACGCCATGCCAGCCCCCATCAAATGTACGCCCAAAATTGCATAATTTCCTTGGAAATCACCTTGAAAGTTTGCAACAAAAGTCAATCCTACTGACATAACAAATCCTAGCCACAACGATATTTCGTTCCATTTTTTGTTCAAATCACATTGACTCAAATTAAGGGCAGCATTAATTTGATGATATCGAATGTACGTTGTAATTGCACCTAAAGGAATAAGTAGCCAATGAATTACTAGGTAATATGTACTTTGTTCCAAGTATTTTTGTAATTTTTTCAATCTACATACTTAATAATGCTGCAACGTTCATCAGCTGCCCAAATACACTACTCGAGGGTTTCCACGCACCTAATTCACTAATGTATGGAAATAGGGGATGCACATTATCTGCTGCTACTGCTACGATGTATCTAAAACAATATATTATATAAGGTAAAATTTTAAAATTAAATTAAATTAAAACTTATTTATTTCTTATGAAAATTAAATTAAATCTAAGTACAAAATAAATATTAAATTTATTTTAATTTAATGTTTTGACAATAATGTCTGAAGATGTTTCTAATAAAGACGAAACTTTTTATATTATATTTTAAAATAACTTAAGTGATTATCATTTATTCTTAATTGTTTACTTAATAAAAATTACTTACGAAACTACGAAGGTCATGGCAAACCAACTAGCAAGTAACACCGGCCAATGATGAAGTTGAAAATTTATTTTCATTGCAAATAACATTTACTAAATTAACATATTCAATTGATTTGCTATCAAATTTTACAAAAATATGTTTATAATTTTTAATAATTATTTTATTTAATGAATATCTGTGTATTGTTAAACAACTTAACTAAGAATGTACACTGGAGTAAGAATCACAATAATTCATGAAAAGCTAAATATATGTAATAAATAACATAATATCCTAATAAAAACAAGTAGCCAATTATTTTACAATATATTATAATAAATTGCATTATTTTATATTTTATTATTGTTATATTATACACATTACAAGATTGTTTAAAAATTATTAATAAAATTAAGACATTACTAAAAATTTAAAACCTTGCTTTTTTATATTTTTCTCTTTATTCTAATATTTCTTGCTCTGCTCCAAACTTGGATACGACTACAACTTCTATTTGTCATGAATAATCGCAAGTAATTTATTTTTCATAGCTTTCATTCTATTATCGTTCACAAAATTATAAACCAAATTACTTTGGCCCAATATAATTCAAGAATTGCGATATTGTAATTTATTACGCGTTATAATTAAATCAATTATCTTTTGGTAATATTCTGAAAAACCCCAGCCGTTAAAACTCTTATAAGGTTTACTAATCTGAAGCCATATAGCCAAACATTGGCCGAATGCCAGCGATTTATATGAGTAGGCATATAAAATCATAGGGCAGTTTAAACCTCATTTTAGACTTTCTCAGGATTTTAACCGGGTAGTTACTACTATCAATTAATTACATCAGAGTTTCCACATACATAATTTATATTTAAAATTAACATTACAAATTTAATTTATTTATATACAAAATTCAAACTTACGTAATATACAAATATCCGAGTCGAACTAATTTTGTTACCCCAAAAAGCTAACTTCATATTTTCGAAGCATAATGCCTGAATTTAGAAAGGTAAATTTTTTCTATAAAGTCAAATTTTGTAAAAACCTAGCTTTTAGTAGGAAGGGGCTTTTAGATTCCGAGAATAAGAATCCAAAATCCTGCTATCTAAACGATGCATATACCTTATACCCCTTATTTAGCTTTCAATTACTGTTTTGAAAATTATTCCTTGAAATGATATTACTTTAAATTCATTTTTTACAGTTAATAACATTGAAATTAATATGAGTGCTAACATCCATTCTGAAATTACTGACATTATATGAAAAGTGTATCCATCATCTCCTGGAACAATTCCTTGCAAACGGTAACCTGAAACACGTAAAATTACACAGAAAAATATAAATTTTTTGACTTATTTTATAAATTTTAAAAATGTCACTCACCATTACTTTCTGAAGGTACTGCAAGAGCAAATGCTAAAAGCGACACAAGATTTACGAAAAGAAATATAGTTGAAAATAATCGAAAGTACTGGATAAATACACTAACGCCAAATTGAGTATACTTTTTGTAATATGGCCGCAAGGCAAATGTTATTCTTGTCTAAAATAAAAATTAAAGAGAAAGAGTAATTTTTTACACTTAATTGAAAACTAATCCAATTGAAAACTTCGAGTTCAAATAGAAAATCGAAAATCCAACTTATAATATTTTATTGTTAAATCAAAACAAAATCGAACACCTAATAGAACTGCAACTTTCTTACTTGAATTGACATATATATTCCACCAAGTGCAAACGACATGCCAGCCCCGATCAAATGTACGCCCAAAATTACATAATTTCCTTCGAAATCACCTTGAAAGTTTGCAACTAAAGTCAATCCTACTGACATAACAAATCCTAGCCACAACGCTACTTCGTTCCATTTTTTGTTCAAATCACATTGACTCAAATTAATGGCAGCATTAACTTGATGATATCGAATGTACATGGTAATTGCACCTAAAAGAACAAGAAGCCAATGAATTACTAGGTAATATGTACTTTGTTCCAAGTATTTTTGTAATTTTTTCAATCTACGTACTTATTATTGCTGCAATGTTTGCCAGCTGCCCAAATACACTACTCGAGGGTTTCCACGCACCTAATTCACTAATGTATGGAAATAGGGGATGCACATTATCTGATGCCACTGCTACGATGTATCTAAAACAATATATATAAGGTAAAATTTTAAAATTAAATTAAATTAAAACTAATTTATTTCTTATGAAAATTAAATTAAATATAATATCTAAGTACAAAATAAATATTAAATTTATTTTAATTTAATGTTTTGACAATAATGTCTGAAGATGTTTCTAATAAAGACGAAACTAGTCGCATTGTAAATCCTTTATAACATTTTATATTATATTTTAAATTAACTTAAGTGATTATCATTTATTCTTTATTGTTTACTTAATAAAAATTACTTACGAAACTACCAAGGACATGGAAACCCAACCAGCAAGTAACACCGGCCAATGATGAAGTTGAAAATTTATTTTCATTGCAAATAACATTTACTAAATTAACTTATTCAATTGATTTGCTATCAAATTTTACAAAAATAAGTTTATAAATTTTAATAATAATTTTATTTTATGAATATCTGTGTATTGTTAAACAACTTAACTAAGAGTGTACACTGGAGTAAGAATCACAATATTTCATGAAAAGCTAAATATATGCAATAAATAACATAATACCCTAATAAAAACAAGTAGCCAATTATTTTACAATATATTATAATAAATTGCATTATGTTATATTTTATTATTGTTATATTATACACATTACAAGATTGTTTAAAAATTATTAATAAAATTAAGACATTACTAAAAATATTTTATAACCTTGCTTTTTTATATTTTTCTCTTTATTCTAATATTTCTTGCTCTGCTCCAAACTTGGAGACGATTACAACTTGTATTTGTCATGAATAATCGCAAGTAATTTTTTTTACGTAGCTTTCATTCTATTGTCGTTCACAAAATTTTAAATATAATTCAAGAATTACGATATTGTAATTTATTACGGGTTATAATTAAATACAACTATCTTTTGGTAATATTCTGAAATACCCCAACCGATAAAACTCTTATAAGGTTCACTAATCTGAAGCCATATAGCCAAACATTGGCCGAATGCCAGCGATTGCAAATGTCTTTGGAGACTCCGCAACAAACGCAAGCAAGACAGCAAGGTAATATCAAATGCCAACGATTACGAGACGCTGGCTGTGGACGACTTTAAAGTCATCCAATTATGCTTTCCACATATTGTAACGATATTCTCTCAGTTAGGCCAAAAAACCACATCAATTTTACTATTTTGGTGATTTTACAAGATTTTTCTTTGTTTCAGGTGGTCATGATAATTTATTGGTATCACCGGTGCGTGTCGCAGAGAAGAACGTACTTGAAATAATAAATTGTACGAATTTAACCTTAAATGTATATTACAAATATAGTAGATTTATGTTTCTGAACTTTTCCTTTTTCCCGCAAACTTCTACAAGTGTGCGGAAAACTATTACTTTTCCGCACTAAGACGGAAAAGTAGTACTTTTCCACACACTTTTGAATATCACAAAGTAGGACTTTTTCAAACATAATTAGAAAAAAATATACGTTTTATTTACGTACTATTTTTACAGATAATATACGTGCGTTAAATACGTACTATATTATTCGTGAAAAATATACGTCTTATATTAGTCTACAGCTGCGACATTTATGTTACTTGGGATATTATCTAGTTTTTTTGAAGACATTGATAAGAACTTAATTATCTTTATTTTTTTTATTTTATATAGCAGTTATATTGTTTCTTTTTAATCTTATTTACCTGTAAAATTCAAAAAATGAAATAAACATACCTATGATTTTGGATATAATATATATTTATTTAATATTTGTTAAATTCATAAAAATTGGCTAATTAATTTGTCGATATTTACAATACTTTTTCATGTAGAACATGTTCAAAACAAACTTCTTTAAAGGACATGAATCGGATTTCATTTGTTGCTGTGAGAGTGTAAGAGAAGAATATGATTGCCAAAATCCACTCAAAAATAGCCGACACTAAATGGTAAGTATAACCAGGACAGTCAGGAGTGCACAGTTGTGAATCACCTAAAAAAATTAAATTAATAAATTGCGTTAATAGCGATGGTTAATTTTTCCAAAGTTACCTTTTCGTAAAATCATATAAAAGTGAGCAAATACAAAAACAAGTACAAAGCTTATAGCAAAGCATATTGTCATGATTAGTCGAAAATATTGAATCGATTTACTAACTGCGACTTTGGGGTAGAGATCATAATATGGTTGGATATCGAAGGTTATCTTTGTCTAAAATAAAGAATGTCATACCAATTTTTAGCATGAAAGCTAGTCTTACTTGAATTAAAAGATAAACACCTCCAAGTCCAAAAGACATGAAGGCTCCAACGATGTGCATCAAGAAAACGGCTTTATATCCTTCCAGGTCGCCTGGGAAATTTGCAACTACACTTATTCCAAATGCAAACACTATTCCTAGGTAAAACTCTATTTCGTTCCATTTTTTATCCAAAGTAGTTGTCTTGGTCTTGATCACGAAGTCAATTTGCTTGTAACGAAGGTAGAGCAAAACTGCGACTACAAAATAAAATCAATTACAACAATATAATTATTTTAAAATTAAGATCCTTAAAATAAGTCCTTCTCCGCAAAATCCCTTCATCCTTCTTATGTAGACTGGCCCAATACCGCACCAACATTTGCGGAGTTTTATTATTATTTATAAATTTAATATGTTTATTTTTAAATGCCTGACTGAACAATTTAATTATGGGATTTTAAATATTTGAATGTAATCTAGGCGGGTCAACAACTGCATAATCTAATAGACAACAAAGGACATAAATATTTTGTTGTTTTCCCATTGTTATAATTTCATTAACCACCATTATGTCTACTAAAACCTGCATACATAACAGTGCAATTAATTGTTTAGCCTATAAGTTCTGCAGTTTGGATCCTAGGATCGCAGATTCAAATTTCTGTAACACCAAAAGTCGACTATATTATTTTATTAGGATTGACGGACGACCTGATCGGAGCGGAGAAAGTCCGACTATTTCACACATACCACAAAAAGTGTATTTGCTCCGAATAAATTTTTTACTTTATGACTTCACTTTTTACTTTATTTCTTTGGGAGTTTATTTATGACTTTTATTTCATTTTAATAATAAATTTGAAGTTTCAAAGTTACTTCCGTACTTCTGACCAAAACATTATATATTAGAATAACAACATACCCAAAATTGATCCAATATTCATCATTTGCCGAAAAATAGAACTTGAAGGTTGCCATATTCCGAGCTCGCTTATATATGGCAGAACTGGGTGCACATTTTCTGTTATTACGGCGAGAATATACCTAAAATTAAATTAAAATAATAATAAGTTTTTCTTCTCGTGTTCTAATCAATTCGAGAATTAAAAAATGGCTTTCTTATGTTGCTTGAACAAAATCCTATTTATAATATAATTTTTATAATTACAATTTATTGTAAAATATTTATTTGTAGTCAGGGAAAAGGGGATTGGACTACGTACTCTGTCATCATGATCTAATTTTACAAAAAGAAACTAGCGTCTTTATTTTTAAATTATTTATAAATTTATGGAAAAATTAAATTAAGTGATTTAAACAATCTGTAATTTGAGGGCTTTAAAACAAAGGGCATAGTGCTATTTATAAATTTTATTTTTGGGTAATTAGGATGTAAAAATTACAAATACAGTAGAGTCTCGCTTATATGAACTATTGTTTGCAAGCCCTGTTCTTATAATCGAGATTTACATATAACTGGGATATCATCTTTTATATTAAAAATGCTCGTTTGTATCATATATTAATACACATGTTACATACTAGTTATGCTTAAATTATATTTACAATATTATTAATAGAAAACATCAAATTACATTTGAACTATAGAAAAAAAATGACTTTCAACTAATAAAAATGTTTCTCTGTGCACTGCTTAAATTTAAATAAATATGATGATAATATTATAATAAATATAATAATATTCCTATGTACCTTCTTTAGCAATGCAATTTGTACGTTTCGACGATTTTTTTCTCACCCAATTATTTCTGTTACGGAAATACATTTTTTGTTTAAAACTTTCATTCCCTTGCCCCTTCATTTTTTTTCGTTTTTTTTTTCGAATTTCATTTATATGCATTTTTCTATTTTGTCGCACTCTTTGCGAGATACAGTGACTTAAAAAATCTCTGTATTTGATTAAAATCACAATAAAGTTTTGTTAGTTTTATTAACATTTTTACAGTCTATTTAAAATCAGTGCATCTCGGAAACGGTGCAAAGAAATTAGGAAATGTATAGTAAGAAAAACGACTGGAATAAATTATTGCAGACAATATTTCTGCCTTTTATTCCAAAGGTGCCATGTTTCATTAAAAATGTAGTGTAGGTTCAATGCCGCATAAATTCCACAACGCGAAACAATGTTCGAGAGAAGATTGATGGGTATTTTTAAAATTACATCAAATAATATGCAAGTATGAATAATAAGTAATAAGATATATTTTGCACAACTGCAAATGTAACAGTAAAACTGCGAAAACGTTGAATTTTTACAGAACATATAATCGAGTTTTTCTATTTTTTTTAATGTACATATAATAGAGTTCCCATACAAAAATTTAATTGTACATATAACTGGGAGATCCATATAATTGGGAGTTAATATAAGCGAGACTCTACTGTAATTATATTTTTAATATTTTTTATTAATATAATTTGACATCAATAAACCATAAATAATATGGACAATAATTTTATTCTAGTTGTTTCTTATATATAAAATAAAAATATTTGATATTCTTACGTCAATATGGTAATTTATTTATTTTAATATCAACAAAATATAAAAATTTTAATATATTTGGGAATATAAAAAATGTATACTTACGAAATAATAAATGTTGACACAAACCAACCACTGACTATTGCAGGAAAATAATGAAATTTGAAATTCATTCCTGTAATAACTAATTATCTATCTTAATAAATAAAAACACTTATTAATTTTTTAAGAGTAATTTATTTTTGCAAAGATATCTAAGTATTAATTTATTTCAAAAATGGTATTATCACAATTTGGTATAATATCTACATGTGTTTTTGAAAATTAATTGATATCGACATCATACAGATATGGAACCCAATACACTGGTAATTATAGTATTGTTAACAAGGACATTATTCACACACGAGGGACATTATCAGATAATATATTAAATAAATAACAATATAATTCTTCAAACAAATCAATTGTTTTCTTTTAAACGGCTTTGTATATAAATAATCGTTACAACGGTAATCATTTGTTATACACACTCATCTATCGTGCACTTTAACCTGTTAGAGCTAATCTTTTGAAAATTTTATATTTTTATTGAAAAAATACATACATTGCAGTACACACTTAGATATATCATATTAACGATTAAAAATTAAACAATACTTTAATACAGCAAATAATATACCATGTAGGTCACAGAAAAAATATATATCTGATATTTTAATAGGTGAAATTAATAATTAAATAATTCAGTCGGTTTCAAAAAGTTTTCAATACCTATTTTAAAATATTAATAAGGTTCAAGTTTCACGAACCATGAAATCTATTGATCATATTCATATTTAATATCTCTAAAGCTATCAAATTTATCATAGAACAAAAATCAAGAATTTTTATTATATCAGAAATGTTAATTTTTTCAAACTCTATAACTGATATTTTATCAAAATTTTAACTGATATCAATTTATATTGTAATTAGTGAGTCCACATCATTGTTATTAATATTGCTATATTTTAACAATAATAGAAAACAGGAAATTTCAATTTATTATTTAATTTAAAAATGAACGAGCAAACGAACTCACTTACCCCCTTAGACTTAGACTGATTTTAAAAAGTGGTATGGTACCTACCTGAATTCAATTTCCAAATTTTGTATTAAAATAACAAAGACATTCAAAAAAATTATGTTATAATGGCTTAGAAAAATTATTAAAAAACCTTAAATATATTAATTCAATATTGTACAATTAATTTACAAACAATTACTTTTTCTTATTATTTACAATAAAATCAAAACAAACTTCTTTAAAAGATATTGATTTAAATTCATTCGTTGCAGTTACGGTGTAACCGAAAAATATGATTGCCATAACCCATTCGGCAATAGCAGAGACCACACGATAAGTATATCCGGTGTGGTGTGGAGCATAAACTCTTGTTTCTGAAATATTAAAAAAGTAAATAAATATTTAAGATGGTAGTTATTTTAGTATTACTTCTGTCATAGACTATAATAAAAGCGGTAAAATACACAAAAGCCACGAGAAAACTTAATCCAAAGCATAATGTCAAAAATAAGCGAAAATATTGAACAGGCTTGCTAACTGCAGCATTTGGATAGCGATCATAATATGGTTGTAAGTCGAATGTCATCTTTGTCTAAAAGAAAGAAGATATATTATAGTAGTAATGTAATATTCACGTAAAATTTACTTGAATCAAGAGGTATACGCCTCCAACTCCAAAGGCTAGGAAGGCTCCAATAAAGTGCAAAATGAGAATGGGCCAATATCCCTTTATATCGCCTGGGAAATTAGCGACCATACTTATTCCTATCGCAGACAGAAATCCGAGGTAATACTCGATTTCGTTCCATTTTCTACGTAATTTGCTGGCTCTTGTTTTGATCGCAAAATCAATCTGTCTGTAACGAATATACAGCCCAATTGCAACTAAAAAATTAAAAGTATTACTTAGATTAGAAAACTAAAATTTGAAAAAGTTTGATAAACATAGTAGATATACATATTATGGATAGTCCTTTAAAATCATTAAAAAATAGTAATTGCAAAATATTAAAACCGGGCAAAACCTAGTAATTTTTCTAGTATATCTATAATATGTAGATATTAAAACTTATAGGCATGCTTGTTAAAATTTTGGGGGCTGAGGGAGTTATTATTTTCGTATCCTTTGAAATGTTAACATTCGATTTTTGTTTTTTTTTGCCGATGTTATTTGAATGAAAGTTTTATTATACAAGTATTCAAAAACATATCAAATTTTATCATACTTAACACCTTAATATAGACAATCACTGTAACACAGGTGTGTAGTAAAATAATGGGTTAAAATTTTTAAACATACAAATTGAAATTTTACAAATGTTTATGAATATGTCGTAAAAAAGGACGATTAAATAATGGAACGTTTTCACGTATCAGCTAATAGTTTCCTAATGGTTCACATTTTATGTTATCGGGCGTATCAGCATTATGTCCTTAAAAGCAGTATCGATAAATCATTTGAGTACAGGACAAAGTTGATTTTAAGTTATTTTTTTTATTGTAAATAAAATTATATTTTAATATAGTGTGTACTGCTCCTATTATTATCTATTAGATTAGGCAATTCGTTGTTTGGCTTTTTACCCAAAAAGATAAAAAAAAGAAACAATTTATTTTTTATTTAACATACCTAGAACTGCTCCTATATTCAACATTTGCCCAAAAACAAAACTTGAAGGCTGCCAAATGCCCAGTTCGCTGATGTATGGTATAATAGGATCTACATGTATGTTTGTTATGGCAACGACGTATCTAAAATAAAAAAATAAATATTACAATATCTATTTTCCTGGAGGGGTCACAAACTACCATGAGAAATATAACCTTACTTTCTGTTATTGTTTGTGTTTGACAGAAATAACCCATCGTCATAATACAGCTTTGTGACGTCACAAAATCATGTTTATCGATTGATTAATATTACATACTTAATAATAAGTTTTGCAAAACATAAACAAAGATGTTACATGGCAAAGGGCATCCTAAGAATAAATTAACGAGAATTTTATTTTTTATTTTTTTCATCGACTCTGTATATTAAATTTAAAAAAATATTTTATTTAAATTTTGTTTGCAAGGTTAACAAGATTGGAGCAAAACCAATGATCAAGGTTCGTATATTTTGTGTAAAATATAATATTGTTGTCGTACTTTTACGTCAATATAGTAGTATTATTACATAAGTAGAACATTAACTTTTTAATTAATGTTATTTTATTTAATAAAATTGCAATAAAAATTACGCTGTTATTAAATTTTTAAATAAAGAAAATGGTACTTACGAAATTGCAAAGGCCGAAATAAACCAAACACTGATCAATAAAGGCACATAATGTAATTTGAAATCCATTAGCAGTAATTTATTATTAACTTATTGTTGCTAATATAAATGTTTAATAAACTTTGCGAAGAGATTTTTATTTTGCGAATATAGAAATTTAATCAATTTATCTTTTTATCAAGATATCGATTACATTTTTAAAAATTAAAAGATATCGCACTTCCATCCGAACTCAAGTTCACTACAACAATAGTATATAATGAAGTGAGCTTTTGATACAGTGTTCATGGTTAAGAAACACCATTATCGTCATAATAATAAAGATATGTTAAATATACTAAAAGTAAAAATTCCAGAAATAGAAAAAGGGGTTTTTAATAATTTTATATGCTTTTCTGTTGTACCTACGTCATACATTATTAATAACATTCAAAAAGTAAAACTGTTGAAAACTATTCACTCGAAATTCAAACAGAATAAAATAACTAGTACAGTTAACTAGTTTAGCGGGAGGTTGTTTGGTTGCTTATCTGGAGGTCATGGGTGCGAACCTCGGTTACTCTTTAATTTATATTTATTAATTTAACTTATTTGCTGGATTAAATTCTTAAATATTACTTTTGTAAATTTTTTGTAAACTACCAGAATACAATATATGGTGTATGAATTGACGCACCCATCTGTGTAATGGGTTCGCACCCATCTGGTTCGACGTAGCCCCTTGATATTTTGCGGATGAGCAAAATAGCTGAGCAAGAGCTTTTCCACCTTCCTTTGAACTTCAAAAATAGGACTCTATAAACAACGACAAGGCAACTCTAGCAATGTAGCCCCCGGAAGGTTAAGTGTTTGCACACTCCATCCCCCCCCCCCCAAGGACTCGTTCTGCTGAACCCTTGACTGAAAGAGCGCAACCGATTATACACCAGGAAAAACATACGGGTACCTGCACATTAGAGGGAGGTAAATTACTACCTATGAGAGGAAAGAAAAAAAGTTTATTTTCTAGAATTCATAGAGATTTCACACATGAGGTCAAAGAGCACGAACACTTAGACTACTTTCCTCAGCTTGAATTATTTTAAACCTCATGCATACATACCGACATTACAAAATTATGTAAACTTGATTATTATTTCATAATTTTTTTAATATGATACCACATAATATTTTTATTATTTCTTAAATTTTTTTAAATATTTAGGTAGGTACTTCAATCATAAAACATAATTATGATAAAAATTTTATAATTGTGTTGACGAAGAGTGGTGGTCGAAACGAGAACACAAAAATATATAATTAACTTGAGTAAAATGTGTATTATTTATTTTTATAATTAATTAATTATCTTGGCAACTCTTGGTAAATTTTCTTAAAATCAAAAGTTTCAATAATTAATATCAAAAGTAAGACAATTAATATATATTGGTTTGTAATTATTCATAGAAGTATAATCATCTAAAATACTCTAAAAAATTTATTTGTTCTTATAACAAAAAATAATACGCTGGTTCAACGCAAAACTAGTTGCTTCAACTAATTTTTTTGTTATAGCAGCAAAAGCCTCAGAAAAAATAGAGCTAATTATTTCATAAATTAATTTTTTGATACAGCTAAATCTTTGCTAGACCAGCAAGTCATTTTAGTACAGGTCAAAATTGAAAAAACAAGATCTATAAAAATTATTAAAATTGATTTCTTTCTCAAGTTGTATATTATAGCAATAAAAGTAAAGGTAAACAGACTCACTAAATTAATCCTCGACCATTTAACTTAAATCGCACGATCTTCCGCGATACATTTTATTGATTTTTTTTTTCTTCCTGCTTTATTTTTAGAAAACTGGATTTAAAGTCAAATTGACCATGCATAATTGTCACATACATATTTTCAAGGCAGCATTTATTTTATATTAATTTAAAATAACTTGTATAACAAAATCATTGAATAAAAATATACTGAAACCAAATTTTTAGTTTTTATAATAGAAAATTGAATAACTCTTGCATTAACTTAAAGATTAACGCGATAATTTTCATTTACGCAGAATAAATTTCAAAAGTAAATCAACTTTTGCTTTGAATTATTAATAAGCAAATCAACAGCCAGGTTAGGTAATGAACTTGGATAAAATATGAAACTGGTTTTTTATAAATGTTCAAGTTATTTAAATAGTTTTAACTGCGATATAGTATATTGAAACAATAATTTATACCGATTAAATAATCAGTTTCTAATTTAATAAATGTTCATTTAGATGACTTTGTATAGGAAAGGCAGAGCAAAGTAGTAAAATGTATTTATCAAATTTACATTTGAACATATAAAAATAAACAACCAATAGTATTGGGCTCTAAAATATTTTTTTGTTGCTGCAACAAATTTTATGCTACCACGACAAATTTTTTACTGTAGGGAAAAAAATTTGTTGAATCAACAAATTTCTTTATACTGATAAGTTTTTTTTCACAATTAATACTTTAAGTGGAAGATAATAACTTCAAAACGAATTGGGTATCAAAATTTGTCATATCTGGTCAATAAACACCTACTTTCCATCTTAGGGCGGAAAAGTACCTACTTACTTTCATGTAAGTACCGAAACTTTCATGTCTGAAATTAGTATTAAAATACATCACTTTCATTCAGTTTGGAGAAACTGATTGATTTTTTAATTAAAACTGAATTTTATATTAGTAAAACGCCTTAAAATTTAATTAGTGAGTGCATTTCATTTCTATTTTCATTACAGTATTGTTGCAATTCTTTGTGCACATTGTTTTTAATCTATAAATGATTTGGCATTTCCTTGACTTTTCCATGTAAAATATAAATCAAATAGTACCGTCGTTACGTTTTATTGCAGTATATACTTAAAATAAAATAAAAAGTAATAGAAATTGCGTAATCTGTTAGTTATCTAAGTATTCGTTCTTTTTATGTACTATAAATTGTTGAACTTTTTACATTGAGGAATTGACAATCCTGTTTAAATTACCAATGATTTGTTAGTAAAAAACATACAAGAGAAAAATAAATAATATTAAAATGAACTTTCGTTTTATGTCAATAATAGCTGGTTCTTCAAATGATCTTCAGTACCGGGCTTAAGCAAATAGATCAGTATTTCTTTTTTTTTCTAACCATACATGCGTTAATATTACGTAAATGCATATTGGCAATAATTATTTAATACTTGAATAGTAAAAAAATTGCAATCATCGCATTCTACACCTTTATAATAAGTAGATACCTACCTACATTCGTGATTATTAACAATTAGCTTAAAGATTTTCTTTTATATTTCAAATAGCTGTAATGCAATCGAGCGGGATCATATAATTTTTGAAATGAGGATTAGCTTTACGACGTACCTGGATACTTAATAAATATAAAAAGTAATTGCTTAACAATATAATAATGATAATAAAAAAATTGCGAGGTATAATTTTATTTTGTTTTCACTTTTCTTTCATAAATTATCTATTTAGGAAGTCAATGAAGATAATCTGATATAAGAAATCCCTGCCTACCTATGGAACTGCAGGTTGCTGTCGACCCACTTTCTTTAAAAATTAACAGCAAACCACTCTTACAGTTGATAATTTTCTTCGTGGTAGTAAGTTGAATTGCTCGAGTAAAGTGTGCATTGTTAAAATTTATTGACATTCATTTTTATTTTAAATTTAAATTATGGTAATGTATTAATCGCGAAAAGATGCTGATAAACTCGAAGTTCCAGTATTGACATGCAGTCATTCGTCAGACCTTCGTTGCTTATAGTTTTGGACCAACCAATTTTTTAAACGAATTCTTAATTTCAAATTCAAAATGAAATTATTTGGAAGTTTTAAGTTACATTATTGGCCTGGTCTAACCAGTGCTTGGTTTTTATTAACGTTTATCTTGTGGTAAGTAAAAATTATTTTTTATTTAATTGAGCGATACATTGCACGATTATAAATAAAAAAAAATTGCTTACCACTTTTTACTCCTTTTAATCGATTCGTTTATCCGGTAATTGTATAAATGATATATAATCTGCTAGCATTAGATAATACGGTTATTTACTACTGCTGACTTTCTTTAATTTATAAAAAGAAAGTATTACGATTCTCTAATTTCGGTGTTTTTATATATTTCTGATTCAGCGGCCCAAAATGGATTTTTATTTTTAAAATTTCCAACATTTACTTTTCATAATCAAACGTGGACTTTGTCTCTATCAAAAAGTATTTCAGTTTCTAATCTCATAAATTGCATTAGGGAAAATTAACCCTTAATTCGAGTAAAAATGAGTTTTACTCTACTTTTCTTTAATTTTTACATTACAAAGCATTTGTTGATTTAAATTATTTACATAATAATTAGAAGTGACATAAATTAATTAGCACAGTGATTATTAAGTATTTTACCGGCAAGCAAAGCATAATGCAATTTTCTGTAATAACTATTATTATTTGTTGCTTTCTAATACAAGGCGAAATTGCGTAAAACTACAACTTTATTCTATTTCTGTAATTTAATATATTTATTTAAATATCCTACTTCCTTCCTCTTTTTTCTGTAAAGTCTTTTTTGGCAAATTACTTCGGTGGTTTGCCATTCCCTTCCGATAGGAGATTTAATGAGAAAATGTAAAAAAATTAATAGATTGTTTATAACTTTTTTTTTATCTAGTTTATCGGTTGAATAATTTTCGTGAGAACTATAAAATTATTAATAAAGATCAGAATTTATTTTACGAATAATTTGTTTATATAACTAATTATAAGTGTTAATTCCAAATTAAATTGAATGTGTAAACTTATAATGTGGTTTATTGAATTCAATAAGTAAACTATTCCAGATTCCTAAATTATCCATCATCTAATAAAAAATATTTAATTTTTAATAAAAAAATGCTTCTGACCACTGAAATCATGGTTAGTTGGGATTAGAATCAGTTTTTCAAATTATTCTTCAAAATAATCAGTCATTCATTAATTGAATACGCGCGTAGGTAAGCAAATTCTCCAATATTCCATTTAACCATTGATTGCTTCATTTGATTTCCACCTTCTTATCAATTCAAGATGATAAACAATCACAAATCTTCTTCGTCCTATTTGTACTCATTCACAAAACTTTATCCATCAAAGTTGGAACTTCCTATCTACTAAGTAAGTAAGTAAGGTTTTCGTAGCACTTCATTTAAAATAATACTTTGAATTTTGTAAATTCAACTTGGCGTTCCAATCGGCTGTGCATTCAATAGCAGACGTCTTCACATTCATGTATTTATGTCCACGTGTAAAGGTCTTTAGGATAAATTCCGAACACACGTTTAAAACTTGTCTTCATGTTAACTCTCTAAGTGCATTACCTTGTATGGACTTGTATTACATAAAGTAGATACCATAATCCTTATAATGGTGTTACTTTTCCATTCGGAAGTAGGTACATTGTGTGTTTTATAAAGAAGTAAATATTTTTTTATTTACTAGATCCTATTGATCTCGCTTGCACATTTAGTAGACAACATCCACTTGAACAGGTTATTATTTTCTTTAATTTATTCCAAAATTAACCCTTCACTAGAATAGATAGAAATTCTTCTTATGTACTACAGAGCCGCACCTAGTGGCGAAACTGCTCAGGGTGGAAATCGCTCAACATAGAACAAAGAAAACATGAGAAATAATGTACGTTGTAGGTATAATATGCAGTCTCCTTTTACTTTTTAATTACATATTATTTTATGAATCGATTAATAAATTGTGTAATAGGTACAATTATCGGTTTCTAAATATTTTACAGTGATAAAAACATAAAAAAACCGCAGTGCTATTTAGCATACATTCGCAATTTTATTATTATAATCTATAACCATATAATAACACTTTAAGTGTAATATAGTATATAAATTAGGAGCCATAGGCTAATTATGGCCCATGAAATAATATTATGCAGCCTGCAAGCTATTTTGTTAGAACTATCCAGAAGAAAACTTGAGTGTAACACAAATATCAGAATGAGTACTTGTTTACTGCTTACATAATATTTCAATATGCTATAACAAAGCTCCGTGTAATTTTCATAACAACTGCAGATTGCGTATTATTTATTTCTAATCTGAACCATCCAATCAAAAAATTGGAAAAACGATTGGAAATTATTTTATTATACCAACTTCATGGCCCACCCTTAAATACGCCACTGGCCAGAATAAAGTTCTGGCAATTTCCCGCTATGGTAAATTTATTTTATTTTATATGTATTAAATTTTGATTGCGTTATCAATGTAATTTTGATATTGCATCTATAAATTTAATTAAATTAGCAAAATTAAGTTGTAATAACTATAAAATTTTGTAAAACTACGGTAATTGAGTCATAAATTGTTTTGTAAACCCACATAAATAAATTAAATGTTATTCTTAAAATTAAGTTACCAACAAATTAATGTAACTATTTTAACGACTTATATATTAATTTTTTATACAATTAACAAGTTTATTCCTATTAATTTGATGTTTACTATTTTACGCCACAGCGCTCATGCATATAGAAAAATCGCGTCTGATTTTATTTGAAGTACAACTTCACACACAATAAACTATTAATTGTTTTACTCCTTCATTTCTGCTAGGTGAAGAGCAGCATAGCGTCAAACAAATGAAGATAAACAAAAAAAAGTAACAAACTGATTGGTTTATAAACCAATTATTATTATTATTATTACAACTGCTTTTTCTATTTTCAGTTATGCTGTATCAGTATCCAATAAACATGTTAAAGCATTTTTTCCATACATCAGTGATACCGGCGCTGTACCGCCAGAAAGCTGTATATTAGGCCAAATGATGAACATAGGAGCGCTGTTCGGTAAGCATAACAAATTAGCCTAAGTTTATAAATTTTTCCATAATCCACGACTTATATTTTTCAGTGGGAATTACTATGTACATTCGTTATAGACAAATTGACTTCATTGCTAAATCTAACCAATTAATTGAAATTAACAAATGGAATAATGCAGCCTTTTGGCTTGGAAATATCACAAGTCTAGGAGTTAGCGTTGTAGGCAACTTCCAAAAACCTGCTATAGGTTCGATTCACTTTTTAGGCGCGTTTATGGCATTTGGAATTGGATTGATATATTTTATTGTACAAGTAATAATTTTCCCAGTGGTAAAATATCAAAATTTGCTCAATATTTTTTATTTTGTTTTAGACAAAAATGACAAGTATACTACAACATTTTTACATCAAAAATCCCGAATATGGAATAGGGAAAGGTCTTTTATACTTCCGAACATTTTTAGTTTTATGCCACTTTATATTTTTTATGGCAGTTACAATATGCGGAACGATGTCCTTTATGAAAAATGAAAGTAAGTACAATTTTGGGCTGAACACTATATTGCTGATTTAAAAATTATTTATTTACAGTTGGCGATGCAGCTTGGTGGAATCCAGATCGTGATGGTTATGATATCCATTTGGTAGCAGTTTTCTCGGAATGGTTAATGTTTGCTGCTTTTGTATTTTACACATTGACGGGAACACTGGAATTCAAACAACTTGAATTTGAAGATTTTACCTTTACCCAAAGAAATTATAGATTAAGTGACGTGATTCACAAACAATAATAAGTTATCTAAAATGTTATTATAGTATTATTATTTTTATAAATAAAGTTTGTTTATGTTTAAGGCTTTTAATTTTAATTCATCATTCTGGATCAAATCAAAACAGAGAAGGCACAATATACATGTTAGTTTGAAAAACAATCAATCTGTAAATTTGGACTTAATAACTTGAAGTAGGTATATCACTGCTTCCTCAAAGAGAGTTCTCAAAGGATAATGAATACTACTTGTGATTCCATAAAAAAAAACTTTTCAGAATCAAGAATGTAAAAGGAAGAAAAAATTGAAGTAAAAATAATAAATTATTCATGGACTGATAAATAATTCTCTAAAGTCAGTTATATCTAGCAAAAAGATAATTTATATACAAATAATACTTCTAACAGTTGCTTCTTTGAAAATTATCTTTTGGGAGGAAATAACTGGAAATTAATAAATTGACCATAAAAATGCTAAGAATATTCTATAATTATTAATTCTATAATAATGAATCGTTCATTTTAAATTTCTTTCGTAAGATTAAATGTGAACATACGAATTACGTACAAAACTCGACCACTAAGCTCCTATTGGTCAACCTAAAAATTGGCATAAATGGCATATTGAAACAATATAAATATATCTTAATAAAATAAAAAAAATAAATATCAGTGCAATTAAATAATTTTTAATCCTAGGTAATAGGCAACTTATAGTGCATTTTGTAATTAATATTATATGCTAAATGTCTTTCTGATCCATAGGCAAATTCTGATCAAAAGACACATTAAATATTTAAATGCCTACACGAAAACATTTATCAAAAAAATGTAGAATGATAAATTTTCGATCCAAAATTGTACATTTAAAAATTTATTTTGAAATATTTCATTTTTTTTAACACTTGTTAACTTAACTTTAACTTAATTGCTTTTGTTATGTGATTAACATCAGTATGGTAAAAAAAGGCACAAATTACTGTACTGATTGGCTTTAAATGGGGATTTTCGTCTTTGTGTGTTACTTCCGTTTGGTTTGACAAGAGCAATGGTTATCAATTTTTCACTATTTCTTAACCGGGCTGTTTTAAGTCAGTGTTAATTATTATTACTTATATTTATTATTTTAACTCTTTTTTGTTTAATATTCAAAATCAGAGACACCCAACTGTACCTACTCATGTCGAACTAGGTCTGCCTCGACCGTACTTGCGCCGAATTGGGTCTGCGCCGAACCGTACTCACACCGAATCAGGTATGCGTCGAACTGCACTCACTCCGAAACGGCTGCGCCGAATTATACCCGCACCAAAACAGATGAACTGCACCATTCCCCCTTCGTTATGTTGTTTTCATAATGAAGTTCTGAGAGTATTCCTTCTTCTTTTGGTGTTTACCAGATGCAGGGCTTTGATCATCGTATACATCTTGATCGATTCGATTCACATCTTTTGTGAGCAGGCACTTTGTGTCATCTGTTTTGTTTCTTTCCAAACTATTGAAAAATGTGATGGATTGTCCTTCTCTATTAGCTAAGATAAGATGCATTTCCCCAGTCCCCCCCCCATTTTGAATTTTGAATCCAAAATATTTAAAATCGTTTGTATCTGTTTTGTACCTTCTTTATTTTTGTTTGTACCCACTTAATTTTTCAGTGTTAGAAAGTCACTTCGCTGTTTCTCTTATGAGTATACTCGTATAGAGAAATAAATTAATTGTATTAATTACCAACAAACTAAAATTGATTAAAAGCTAAGACTAGTAATTTTAAATATTCGAATGTAACACCCTGTATATGTAAATTTAAATTAATTTGTATTGTTAATGCAATTTAAATTTTTACCACTCTCCAAGGGTCAAGCATTGAACTCTGTACCTTGCATTCCAATATGTAGAAACGCTTTCGCGAAAATCAGAGGAATGATCAATTTTTAAAACAAAGTAAAAAGATCGTGAACAGGATTCACCAAAGTTTAAAGATTAGGAAGTAAAATTAAAAGTAAAATTTAGAAAAAAAATTAATAGTTTTGAAAAGTAGTCGTGAAATTCAAGGCTTTATCCTAGACGGACCAGTGGTAACTTCGTTGCAAAGTAAAGAGTTCAATGTTTTACATGTTTCTTATATCTGAAAAACTAAAGGTGTACAAACGAAAATAAAAATTTTAATTGAAAATAAAGAACGTACAAACGGTTACAAACGAGCTACAAACGATTTAAACTATTTTGGATCCAAAATTCAAAGTGGGGGCTGTGGAAATGCACCTGCTAAGATCAACTTCCTGGTACCTGAAGGTTGCTCAAAACAGCGTAACCTTTTCTTCTGTAAGAGCAGCCTTGCGAACTTCTTGGCTTCTTCTCCTGCCGCAACTTTAACATCATATTCGTTAGTGTGCCTGCTGACGACCGTTTCGCGCATTGATTTAACTGCAGGGATTCAACTGATGGTAGTAGTACATAATAACGTGTTCAAATCATAGATAGAGGCTGAAACCTTTAATTTCAATCTAATTAAATTCAATGTCGGATTAAGTTTTATTATGAAATTGAGCTGTATTTTTCATTTTAATAGAAATTATGAAAAGGGGTTTCTGAAAAACTTAACATGTTAATGTCGAATTTCATTGCATAAATCATGATTAACAAATTATCGGGATTTTCCAATCAAAGATAGCTCTGTTACATCGGGAACTGAAATACTTATACTTCAGTTGCTGCTTCTAAGTGGACTCGCCGTTAATTAGGCTGATATTATCACATCTAGCGACTGTGCTAAATGCGTTTACGATGGTAAATTCGGTTAAGATAAGATAAAAACCGTATTGTTTTAATTAAATACTGCATGTTTATTTAATTTTACGTTACTACACGATATTACCAGTTTATGGAAATAGCATAGACATAATAGCGCAAAATACCGTCTGTGCGCCAATATTCGTATAATTTCAGCGTTGACGTAATCGCTTAATATTGATTAATAGTTCTAAAAATATTTTAAATTATCTAGTAATGATTTTCCTTATCATTCAATAACATAAATGTTATTTCACATCTTCTAATTAGATAAACAGTAATTATAATGCTTAAATCTAGTTTAATTCGTACTCGTTATGGTACTCTTGGGTGTATTGTACCACATAGGTTCAATGAGTATGTTTCGGAGGGAGCGGCAACTATAGTACAACAAACGCAAGCAATTCATTTCAGAACGTCTTGAATTTGGTGCCATACCATATACTACCACTGAATCAGTAAATGTGTGTGAACTCAGTTTATTGACATGTAATTCATTCATTTTACGTTATAAAAACAATCGAAAACGAGAGTGATCTACGTAACCATTCGGTAGTTTACTTTAAGCTGCTATTTTTAGAACTAATCTCGTTTAGAGTAAAATATTCTAAAATTTTTGAAAATTAAATAAACCAAAATATGGGTTTGACCAGTTGTTTTAAAATTTATTACTGGCCTGGAATCACATGTGCATGGTTTCTCATTACATTTATTATTTCGTAAGTATGCCATTGCGTTTTATCAAATCTTTTTAATTAGAACTATGGAACATTTAAATTTAATTTAGTTTTATTAACTTTTTATGATGCCGAGTAATTGAAAATACTATTTATTGTATAAATGCCGAGTGAGAGTAAATTTAATCAAATTTGGTCAAGTATTTTTATTGGGGTAGTTATTAAATTTTAATAATAAAAAATAGTATATTACAAAAAAAATGTATAGGGGTACCAGATAAATAAAATAATATTAATAGTATGGGGTGCATTCAACTGGAAAAAATTAGAACATATTTATTACATAATTTTTAGAATACATATCTAATATTATGTATTTATGCTAATTATTTCTTATGTTTAATTGTTTACAAAAACAATTACCGGAAATCATGGAAAGCTAATGCATGGGTACCGGTATTGTTACAAAAGAAATTAATTGTACCTAGTACAAACTATTGAAACTTGCATTTCTTTCGCAAAATATGTATAATTTTATTGACATTTGATTGACAATAAAAACAGTTGTTCGTCGATAATGTAAACGAATCACTTCCTTCCACTATATAATATACATTAGGATTTACATATTGCAATATCACAACCTTCAATTTAGACTTCAAAGCAAAAAAGCTTAGTTTTCATCTTTCTACTAAACTTGAAAAATTATTATGTATTACTAAACCAAAACTAATCGTTAAGATTAACGTGGAATCCAAACCACGGACGAGAATTTCCAAAATTTTCATTTTTGCAGAAAAATCATATTATAATATTACAGATAATTACAAATATTACAGATAAACGTAATTACAGGGAGAAGTCCCGTTGCCTTCCCCAACATCTTTTTAATTTAATTTTACGTAATATGTACGTACGTTTTCCTCTTACGCCTGTTTATATAAAGAATAACTTTTTACTTCTAGTTGTATAAATAGATGTTTTGTTAGTATTATATTTACGTATTGTTGCTTTAAATAAAGTGATCTTTATTCCAGATATTTGGTATCTGTTCTGGATGGAAATGTATACGCATTCTTTCCATATATTAGTGATACAGGCGCACTGCCCCCTGAAAGTTGTATTTTTGGACAATTGTTAAATATAGGAGCTATTTTAAGTAAGACCTGCTATTTAATATTTACATTATATTACACAAACCTCAAAAAGAGTTTAAAATTTTCCACAAATCATACAACATTGGTGGATTCTCATTGTGAGGGTTTAACTTTGCGCTTTCGTATTGTTTTTGTTTTTCAATGAGTAATTAAAAATTTTAATTTTTTAGTGGCAATTTCCATGTACATACGATACCGTCAAGTAGACATAGCAATAGATACAAATCTCATAAATATAAATAAATGGTGGAATAAAATATCAATTATGATTGGGGCTTTAGCCTGTTTTGGAGTTAGTCTGGTCGGAAATTTTCAAGAAACTACAATGGAATCGATGCATTTTATCGGTGCTCTATTTGCATTTATCATTGGCGCTTTTTATTTTATTATTCAGGTTATATATTTAAATGCAGTACATTATTGGAGCAGTAATATTATTTTCAGCAAAATTTGTATACTACAACCAGGAGTTTATTCCAGTTCATATTTTAATCAATTAATTGTGGTTCATGATTCGTCCATAGCGGACGTCCATGTATAGGGGGGTCACAAAACGTGATTTTGTGACTCAAATATGATTTTGTGATTTGGGACCATCGGACGTTCCTGAGAAGGGACCGAAGATTGTGACCAACTGTGAAAAGAGAAAGGGGGAGGGATCTTTTCACTTTATATTCGCTCTAAATGTTACTTTTGAATTATACCAGAATTTCAAAAACCCACATAAGGTTTGAATATCTGATACCATAATAGGTTTTTGGTGATTCTAAAAAGAGAAATGGTTAACCTCATATTTTGCTAAAACAATCTTACTGCAACATTGCCTTTGCATATTGGTTATATTGTTTAATGTTATTATATCGTAGACCAGAATTTCTTATGAATTCGCCAAGTTGTTCAAAAAACTTCCTTCTCATGGAATCTCAATGCATATGTTTTACTTAAGAGTATTTTTGTCTCTTTGGTTATTACCTCTTATTACCGCAAATCTTGTATGTGCTTTTGAGTCACTGAAATACTTCACAGGTATGCTAACAATAATTTTATATATTATTTTGATTATTTACACCTTTTTTTAAGGAAAATCGGTGGTATACTGGAGAGAAGAAGACGGTGGTTTTGAGTTGCGACTAGCAGGAACGTTTACTGAATGGATATTAGCTCTTTTTATGTTCGTTTATATCGCAACATTTACAAGAGAATTTAAATCAGTTCAATTTAAACAAATTCATATGAAATTAGTGCCAAGTGAAACAGAATTGAGACATTCAGAAGCAGTTTAAATTGAACGAAATAGTTACTTTTTAGTTACCTAGCAGAAATTATTTGAATAATTTATTTTTATACTTATAAGTAAAGGCAGTATCACAATAATCATGGCACGTTATATCATTTCCTATATATTACATCAAAGGGGGTCATAAGGGGGTGGGGGCTCCAAACCAACGTATTGCAATATTATTTTCAACCAATGTCCTGACTACATACCTATATATTTTTCAATATTTTGGTTATTTTTCCAAAAATGCCCCCCCCCCGAATTGGGGGAGCAGCAGGGAAAGATTACCGTGCAAACTAACTAAACCATTGCCTTAGGGAGTTGGATTATAGAGGGGATTCAAACCGGTCTATTTAAGCATAACAATACATTCATTGTTTCCTAATTCATAAGTTACCGGCAATGTACCAAACTTGCAGCAGATATATATATGTATCAAATTTGCAACAAAATACTTTTACCAAAGTAGTAAATTTTCGATACCAGTCAAGACTAGAAATTTCAAAAAAAAATCTTATATGTAATAAATTTTAGGTTTTAAATTTTTATGATCTCTTATGTTTATTCGGGGTTTTCAAAAATAATATCTTTTTTTTGAAGTGAAAGTACATTTTTTTAATTTATGCTTTATATTAATTTATAACTTCAAAATTATTAGATGTGCTTTCAAAAACTTTCAGGAAAATTATTTACGCTTATTGTATTATTGTTCTTATATTATTGTGTAGTCAATCGTCAAAATTTGGATGATGTCGTCTTTCAGGTACAGATGACGTCACTGATTTGAATTAAACATCAATTTCAAATATATTTTGATTTGGTTAATAGTTGGTAGTAGATATATTGAAAACTATATCATTTTTATTTAAAATCTCGAAATAATAAAAATTAAAATAGTTTTAAATTTGTTTTGATTGAAAAGCTTTTCTCTTGGTGCAAACTATATTATTTATTTATTGTAAATTTGTAAATAAAAAGAAGTTCGTATGCAAATATATAAAAATAATAAAAATTATTTTACAACAAAGTATTTTAGATAATAGCAGGGTGTCTAAAATGACATACTACATTGAAACATCCATAAATATTAATTAAATAAAAAAAGTTAATAAAATTATAAAACACACATGTCAGTTACTTGTAAGTCTGTTAAAATAAAAAAATTTTATTTACATAATTCAATGTTGTCTTGGTAGATCAATATAGGAAAAAATGTAAATTTTTTTCCTGTTATCGTCGCGTCCGTTAGATAATTCTCAAGTGGTGATAAAGTGATAATTCTGATTACTTTAAGGAATACTTATATCTACCTACTTAATAGAAATAAATTTTATTTACTATATTTTACTTGCCCAGGGTGGTTCCCCTTTGTTAATTTTGTTTGGGAGTTTACATCTTCTATAACTTTTAAACTAAAGGTAAAATTAATATTTTGTTATTACTGCTTTTTACTGTTAAATTTTCTAATTTTTAGAAATTAAACTAGAATGCATGCTGCAACAGTTAATATTAGCCAACCGGAACCTTTAGTTAAAGGCGGTAATTTAGGCGAAAATTGGAACAAATGGAAACAAAATTTTAAAATTTACTTATCCGCCTCTGGAATACAAGAAACCAGTACATCAGCTTGCGCACTTTTTCTTCATACAATTGGTCAAGTTGGTCGTGACATTTACTACGAATTGGACGACTTGGATGGCAACCTTTCGCTACAAGATCTTTATAAAAACTTTGACAAGTTTTGTAATCCTAAATCTAGCCTGGCTTTTACTAGATACCAGTTTTTCAATACAAAACAAGGAAGACAAACATTTGATGCCTTTTTACTATCTCTAAAACAAAAATCTAAATCTTGCGAATTTGGCGACTTAACCAATAGTCTTATCATGACTCAAATTATAGCGGGAATTTCAAATAAAAAACTTCAAGAACGATTATTTTTAATGGCCGATTTGAATATGGAAACAACAATAAAAGAATGTCAGGCTATGGAATTGGCCGAATTGCATGTTCATCAATTACCAGATGGAGCCCCTACAAAAACTCCTCCAAAGCAGGCATCTGACGGAAAAAATCGTACTACTCCTAAAACAAAGGGTAAATCTAATAAGATTGAAGGCGATAATAACTTGAAAAATACGTTTCCAAAAGTCGATTGTAGATTTTGTGGGGATATGCATGTAATTGGTTCGTGTCCAGCGTATGGTACAGTATGTACAATTTGTAAAAAACCAAATCATGTTGCAAAAGTCTGTAAGTATAAAAAATGAATAAAATTTGTTATTAAATATTTTTTATTTTTTTGTGATTGAAGAAATAAATTAGTATTTTTTTTAGTATTAATTTGTATAGTAAAAGTTCTAGGTACGGTACTGCAATCTAATAAGAAGCTTATAACAAATCAACTGCTTAGCTTTATTCACCTTTAAAACAAAAAATTCACAGAAATAGGTCATAAAATACAAAAATGAAAAACTCTAATATCACACTTGAAAACTTATTTTCTAAAAGCACTTTGAACAAATTTAAGCACAAACAAGTTCAATATTAAACAAAACATTAATATATTGGAATTTTAACTGTAGTAAAGTGAAGAATACATAGTAGAAAATTATTATTTAAAAAACAACGAAAAGACATTAATTTAATTTTGTTCGTATGTATAGTATTCTTCACTTTACAGTTAAAATTCTATTATTTTAATATTTTGTTCAATATTACATTACAAAAACAAGTGCAATTTTAAGTGCATAGTTTCCACTCAAAATTTCTGTACAACAATTCCTTACAAATATTGTGTTTTATTTTATTTTTATTAGCATTATCATAAATATTATGATACCAATAGAGATAATGCACACTATAAGTCATCATAAGCAAAATCAATACGGATAAATATTCTTTCCTATACAGAGATAGTCGAAAGTACTCATAAGTTTTTTTTTTAAGTTTTTACATCAAAATTAAAAAAATTCATTTACTGGTAAAAAATCTACTTCACTCAAATATTGAAAGTCAATATAATAATTACGTTAGTATCACGGTCGTATAAATACTTAATTGTAGTCAAAATATCACTTAAAACATCAATATCTGTTATATGTTGTCCTAACCGACTGTCTGGTATCGTTTATATTATGTACATTATTAATATTAGCCATCGATTCTTTAACACTAATTTCTATAGGTTCCATTGTTATTTGTTTAAATTCCGATGTAAAAGTTACGACATAACTCATTGTAGATATGGCAACTATCCATTCGGTTACTGTACTGACGAGATGATACTTATAACCTCCATCTTGTTCGTTCCATTTGGTTATATCGGATCCTACGTGAAAAGATAATATTAGATAAGGATAATGCAGTCGAAAGAAATTTACTACCTTTAAAATTCATTATCGATAGCACCGCAAACACAAAACTCACGTTCACTGTAATTCCACCAATAATTGTTAAAACCAATCTAGTATTATTAGTGCAGGGTTGACCAACTATAGGATACAATTTAAACGATATCCATGTCTAAAAGTAAAAAAAAAATCAAAATCATTGTACGGTTCTTGCACAGCAAATATGAATGAAAAATTTGTAACCTCAACGTTACTGTCAGCCATTTACTGCTTTTACTGTTGTTTCAGCTGTAGAATCTGATATGTTATATTTTTGCATGATAAACATGAAATGAATAAATCTTACTTGATAACACTGCCAAACGCTTCCCAACCCGAACGCTAGAAAAGCTCCAATCAAATGAACCACAAAAATATTAGTTTCTTGAAAATTCCCCACGATCATAATACCAAATGCAGCTACCAATCCATAATACAAAGAAGTTGCGTTTCTGGTATATATTAATTTACTTAAACTATATTTTGTACAAATATCATTCACTGCTTTAAATCTTAAATAAGTAAAAAGTGCCACTGCAACAAAAAATAAATATATATTGTAATAATATGTTAAAACAAATCACGTTTTATTAAAAATGTTAATTCCGGTTAAGCTAATTTTTTAGACTGGATGGATTTCCAGTAGTTTCCCAACAAAAATAGCTGATTGGCTACACACGGCAGGTTGGAGGAGGAGCTTGTGAGGTTTACTTAACAAAATAAAAGCCAAGTTTTTTGCGAATTATTCAAAAATGGTAGTTGTTTCCTAGTTACAAGGAAACTAAGGAAAATAAAAACATGGTAATTTGTAATATGTATTTTCGTTTACTTTTTTACAAATTTTAGCTACGGAGCCGGAGCTCCTAGAATTATTACGCGGAGCTCGAGGGCTCCGCGGAGCACACTTTGAGAAACGCTGGATTATACTATGAATAAAATTAATATAAATCATTAATTTACACTCCTATTTAATAAAACAAGAAAAAAAAATGTATAAAATGCAAAAAGTTAAATAATCAATGATTCCGCGCAGAAATAAGTTTCCACGTCATTCACGCACTGAAAAGTCAGGGCGGGCGCTAACCCCCACGAACTTCGTAAATCACTACGATATTGTAAAAAAACATTTTATTTTACAAATGTACCTACTTATCTAAAGTTGCGATTCTAAGTCAAAATGCCGAAAACAAAATCACCGAAGTCAAAATACCGAAAACATAAAATGCGAAAAACAAAAACAGCGAAATGCCCACTTTCAAAATTATCCAGTTTCCTGGTATTAAAAAGAATTTGTTTGTTTCCTTTACTTCTGAGTTTTCCCAAATCTTTTGAAAATGTATAGGGGAGACTGGAGATGGTATGGACACTGGGAGACAATGGTCATGCTTATATTTTAGATCTTATTAGCGATTTTGTTGCTGTACACTGTTAGTACCACTGTAAACAGGTGATAGGAGAAAGAAATCGACGCTATTATATCATCGGAAGTTATTAGATATAATCATAGTTTGTTTACATAGAGACTACGTAAGGATTTTTAATTATTTAAGCTAAATTTTTTGTATTTAGGTGAAAAGTGAAGACTTACTGGTTCGTCGATAGTTAATTCAGAAAAATTAATTCTTGATTTATATAAATTTTCTTAACTTGAAAAATTTTTTCCTGTCAGGAGATGCAATGGGCATTGTATCCCATACCTTTTACTCGACTGGCGAAGGAGGGCTACTAAATATGTTTTTCGAGTTTAAAGATACTACTAATTGAAAACAAATGAAAGTGAAGAAAAGGAAAGCAAAAGAAAGATTTATTTACGGTAGAAGTAAAATCATCCAGTGAGTCTGATTTTGAAATATAATATTGTTAAGGTTGTTAGGAAAAGGAGTGGGGATAAGCTGTGGTGGGGACTCTGCCAACTCCAAATAAACAAAATTTTAACTTTTGTACTATTTTTTAGAATATAAACTTAATTTTCGCGGAAACTAAAAACAGGACTTTTTTGAAATTTGGTACACTTATTTGTAAAACTTTCATAAATACTTTGACAAATTTTTGTAACGATGACATTTCTGATTGTCGAAGTAATGACAAACCCCGTCCCGTGCATTTATCGCAATGTAAAATCGTAACTTTGATATTTTATTTCTCGATAACTAAAATCAGGATTAAGTTGAAACTTTGCCAGAATTTCTAAAGTTTAGTAAAAAAAAAATAATCGCCTAACTTTTTTGGAAAAAAATAAAAATAATAAAACGTAAAAAGTCTCCAAACCATCCCCAGTCTCCCCCATAATCCCATGGATATTTCTTAGCTCGCGATTATGCACTTCGCGTCCAGCTTTCATCTTAGTGTATTGAATTCTTCTTTCATTAAGTTATAAGAAACCAAGACTTCTGATGGCTGGTTTGATGGATCTCTGAACTTTTTGCAGTTTCTCTTTATTTTCTTGGGCGATGCAGGACTCGTACACTTATTCCTCATTGCTCAGTTGATTAACACCAACGATTCAATCAACATGAGTTTGAAATCAATTGGGAGTATAATTCCCAAATCAATTGGGAACCTATATTATCCATTAATATACTACCCAAATTTTTTGGACGTTCATTTTTGGACGTTTGTTTCAAATTCTATTGGGTTCAATTTCAATCCACAAAACACAGGTTTTCACGAATAGACCCCCTGCTCCAAAATGACGGTCGTATTTAATCAAGAATGTCGGGTAGTCTACTGGCTTTGGTCCAAGCATGCTTCATATATTAAACCAGTGGTTCTCAACTTTTGTGGTATTAATTGAAGTGATTAATAATTCTAACCTGCTACCTAGCAAACTGGAAGCTAAAGAAATATTCCCAACCAAAAATAAATTTTGAGATAAATCTGGCATAGCAGATACTGTATCGTAACATATCTAACTGTCATAATATTAACAATCGACACATGTGGTTGTGAAACTTTGATATTAGATAATATAATTATATCCTGTTTCTGATTGATATAATGCTACTAATTAATTGTGGCAAGAGAAAAATGGAATTATAATAATATTAAATGTGAGTATTCAGTTCTAAACGACAATATGCGTAAGTGGAAGTTGACAAGCAAAATACTCACTATAAATAGCTCCCATGTTAAGCATTTGTCCAAAAATACAACTTTCAGGTGAAAAAGTGCCAGTGTCGCTGATGTACGGAAATATAGGATTAACATCTTTTCGCACCACAGCGATAATGTAGCTGAAATTGTATGCTGTTGAATTAAGATAGGTAGTAATAAAAAAATTCTACTTACGTAGTAACAAATGTTATAGGAAACCATAAAAATATAACGATAGGCAAGAGAGAAATATATTGAACAGCCATTTCGAATCTAAGGTTTTTTAATGGTATGGTTATATACGGAATGTAAGCTGAGCGTGAACGTGAACGTTCATTCCATATTATGCTACTGTTGATTCCTTCACCTACTCTTCTTACTTACGTGGTTGATGCGTACATTAGGATATTATGAATCAAGCTTGGTTTCTGTCACATTTTCAATCGAAAGTCATTCAACAATAATTACTTACTATGTATGTATTTACATTATAATATTTAAATAATGTACTATCCAATTATGTCTACCTATCATAGACATCGTCGATGTTCAATATTGACAAGGCAATAATAAATCTAACATCTAATACCTACACCCATCAGGTACCTACTACACTATTCTATTAGTTTTAATACATTTTAATTCAAATACTTATTGATCTGTCACAATCTGTGTAACTTGTTAACAAGCTGTCGATAAAGTTCCCTTCCTAAACAAAGTTTTCAAATTTTAACGAAAACTAACTTACTTTTACTCGTTTAAACCAATTATAAAGAAGCCCTTCGCGACCATATCAAATTAGTTTTTAATTTCAAAGTAATTACTATTTATAATACTCACCACTAAGTGAATATTGATATTATTTAATACAATATTGACTTGACATAAAATAATACAATTAGCAATACCTAAAGTTATCAATAAATTAAAAGAGAACGAAAATTACATCGAAACTTCATAGGTCAATAGGCGTAACTCTCAGAATTTTGAAAATTAGATTTTTGGATTCCAAACCAGACATGTGAATTTAATACATAAAATTGGCAAATTTGATTGGAGACTTCATGGGCCAATAGGCGTAATAGTAATATTTTTTTAATTAATTAACCAACACCTGTTGGTCTATAAATGTATAATAATTAAATTTAAAATTACTAAAATTCGACACGTCAAAATTACAGAACTTGAAAAATCGAAAAAGTAAAATTATTATTTAGGGGGACTTTCGGTGACTCCCCCTAACTACGTTGGTGTACTTCGCTACATACGCAAAAGCACTGGAAATCTGTATATAATCAAGTAGAATTAAGTTTAGTAGTAAAACATTGTTAAACCTAAAATTAATCTTGTTATCAATACCACTGTTTGAATGTGTTGATAACGTGGCAAGGTAATGCATTTTTTATCATTTTTTTTTTAATTACGTTGAAAAACCTGCCAAAGTTCAATGGATGAAACAAAAAATAAAATGGAACACTTAATTATATTTTTAGCAATAATATAGATACCTAGGAGAAGGGGGAGGGGGGGTCAAAAAAAGCGGAATTTTGCATGACGTATTTTATGAACGGTCCCTATAGGCGAGCGGTTTATCGTCTCAAACTCGCTTAAAAACTACATTAACCGACCAATCAACGTTCTAGTGGCTGGAAATGATTTTATTCGATTTCTTATATTATACTGAGAAAAAACTTCTATATACACTTTATTTTTTTATGAGTCGTTTAATAGTTATAAACTATCTTTTGTTTTAAAAATATAAATTTCGGGGAAAAAATCTGAAAAAATTATAGAGGCTTAATTGGACCAAAAGACACATTTTTTGTATCGTTGATTTTTTTCGTAAAATCAATGGTTTTTAAGATAAAACTCAATAAACGGCAAAAAATGCCTACCTTTATGATTTTTTTTCTCAGAAACCAATTATCCAATCAGAATAAATAAAAAACAAAAGTTTTCAGTCAACCTTAAACTATAAGGTAATTTATTTGCATTTTTAATTTTTACTGTTAGTAACAGTGGAAACTGTATTAGAGTAAACACGCAAATTTGTGTTTTATAATTATTATTAAATCTTTTGTTTAGTCGTTTTGGAGTTAACTTATCCTTGCCAACCACTTATGTAAGTAAAAGTATCAAAAATGTAGTCAATAATATGTTTTACGCGGTCAAGGAACATGGAGTATTTATAATAGATTTGTTTATGTGACATCTTCTAGTATTTAGCTAATTTAAATTTTGACAATCCACATGTATGTAATATATTGTATTTTAATGGTTAATAAACAATTTGAATTTGAATTAAAGCTTCCATCCTAGCTCGCCGGACGGACATACGCACGCACAGAGGAAGCTGTGTTAGAGATCTACTCCAATACGGTTTTCGCTATTAGTAACACTAAAAATCAAAATGAAAAAAAATGTCGTGATGGTTTAAGGTTGGTTGAATATTTTTATTTTTTATTTATTCTGATTGGACAATTGGTTACTGAGAAAAAAAATCATAAAGGTATGCATTTTTCGCCATTTATCGAGTTTTATCTTAAAAACTATCGATTTTACGAGAAAAGTCAAAGACACAAAAAATGTGTGTTTTGTTCCAATTAAGCCTCTATAATTTTTTCAGATTTTTTCCCCGAAATTTAGATTTTTAAAACAAAAGATTGTTTATAACTATTAAACGACTCATAAAAAAATAAAGTGTATATAGAAGTTTTTTCTCGGTATAATATAAGAAATCGAATAAAATCATTTCCAGCCACTAGAACGCTGATTGGTCGGTAAGTGAACTGAAAATAGGTGTAAACCGCTCGCCTACTAATTTAAATTAAATTATAGTATAATCTCGGTTATTTCTACTCACAATAATTATAGATCTTTCAGTTATATTATGTAGATACAATTTTTCATTTATCATTAAATTTTGTAGAAACATTGGAGAACAATAAAAAATATATAATTCAGTACAAAAATCAACAGCTTTATAGATATTTGCATTGTGTAGTAGTGTGTTTTGTAAATAAATAAATAAGAACAGTAGCGTAACGTCACGGGGGCTAGAGGGGCATTCGATACCCCTCCCCGCAGAAATAAAGCGGGAAAGAACTTGAATAGTTATGCAATAAAATGAAATAATTAAAAGGTCAAATTGGTAAAACAATTAAAAACTAATTAAAATATTGTCACTTGTTAATTAGAATAATCATATGAAAATAATAATAATAATATGTAAAACTGAAAATGATTGCAAACTTTTATGACCTACCTATTACAATGAAATGCAACAAAAACAACACAATCAAAAAACCGAAAATCAAATTTATCGAAAACAAAAGCACCGAAAGTCATAAATTCACCGAAAAAACAAATTTTAAATTCTAAGGCCCAGTTTTTCAGTTGCAGTTGCAGGTTAAACCAAAAAATTAGAGTTAACCAATGATATTGCGTAAAAATCAGCTTTTCAACGTATTTCATTGGTTAACCAAAATTTTTTGGTTTAACCTGCAACTGAAAAACTGGGCCTAAGAGTAGTAGTTCAGTTGCAGGTTAAACCAAAGAACATAAACTATGATATTAAAAAAAACAGCTTTTCAACGTATTTCATCGGTTTAACCCAAATTTTTTGGTTTAACTTTAACCTACAACTGAAAAACTGGGCTTAAAAGGGTATATGTATTTTCAAAAGTTTGGAAAACCCCAAATGTAAAAGAAACACAAGTTTCTTGCCGTAAAAAAAGGTATTTTTGGATGCAGGCATAGCTTATAATTTCGACCGATTCTTAAGTACTTAAAAGGAGTTTAATAGCCTTTTTAAATAAAAATCAACTGTTCCAAATAATGCCTGCATCCGAAATGATCCTATTTACGGTACTACGAAAAAATATTTACTTTAAACGCATTTATTTACGGTTTTGATATTTTTGTTTTTCTATGTTTTGTTTTCAGTATTTTTGACTTCCGGTGTTTTGGTTACTAGATACACTATTGAAATAAATCTGGTAAGACATATTATCATAGTTGATTTTTCGATTTATATATTATGTTTTGATACGTCAAGTACAAGGCCGTATTTAACCCCCTCCCCAAGAAATTATTTATCAATTACTAAAGGAGTCCGACTGCAATCGTAAAAAATCAGAAAAAAAACATAAAAATCTTCAGAACTAAAACAAGATCATTAAATTTTAGCATAAACTCCCCCCGAAAATTTAGTCTAAATACGGCCCTGCAGTTTACTCTTTGGTATGCTCGTATCGTAAATTAATAAAATTTTAATTTTCAAATTAAATTTTTCTAGAAAGGTATAAAATTTTAGTTGAAATTTACAAAAAATATTTTCATCTATATCTCGAAAATGGTGAAAAGAAATAAAAAAATTAATAGGTATTTTTTTTGTAAATTTCATTCTCTACATTTTTGTTCATATAAATTTTTCTGTTTTGTCACACCGTTTCCGAGATATAGACGAAAATATTTTTTGTATTTTACAGAGTCTTGTTTAAGTCGCTGTCAGTCAGAAACGGCGCGACAAAATAGAAAAATGTATAGGAGTAAAATTAAAGGCAATAAAATTTGCAACAAAAAATGTCTTGGAAATTTTGCTGTAAAATCGATTTTTTATGACAAAAAACAGCTTCAAAATGTTCAATTTACATTGGTAAGATAGGAGTGTCCGAGAACTTTTGCGAGTCACTGTATGTATCAATATAGACTTTATATCAAGAATGAGCAATTGAAAATAGCAAAGAATTCAATGCTCGGAAAAAATCTTCCATTAATTGAATTATAAAATCTGTGTACTACAAAATTACATATTTTGAAGAAAAAAAACAAGTATAGCATAGATGTATGTAATATATCGTTATAAAATTTATAAAACATTTATTATTATTATTATAAAAATACAAGCTTAGCAAACTCAATAAAATTTATAACATTTATTATTTGCATTTTCTTGTGTTTACTTATAGCTTATTATTAATAAAATTCACAACAATAAATTCTAAGAATTAATTAGTCTTCTTTATCCACCGTACATTACAAATCAATATAAATTCCAGTAATTTAAAAACAAAGCATAATTTTATTGAAGCTAACGGAGACACCAAAAATTGCACATCAAAAATGAAACTGTAAGATTTAAACAAACATGATTTGTAAATGAAATAACAAACAATTCCCTTAGAATCACTTCTTATTTTTACATACATTGGCATAATGGTTTGGTTTTCCACATATTTTACATGTAGAACCAAACGCAGGGCACGATCCATACACGTGAAAACCACCACAAAATTTACAATTAATTTTTTTTGGGCCTTCCGATTTTTCAGAATTTTCCGAGTTTTCCTTTGTATCGGCTGCTTTTTTTGGTTTTTGTTCACCTTTATTTCTTGCGGGCCTTTCCTTACCATCGGAGGATTTCTTTTCTGGTCTTTTTTTAGTTACTCCACCAGGTAAGAATTGAACATGCGATTCAGCCAATTCAGCTGCACGACATTCCTGCACAGTCTTTTCGAAATCTAAATCGTCTATTAAAAAGAGTCGCTCCTGAAGCTTCTTATTAGAAATTCCAGCTATAATTTGTGTCATCATTAAACTATCGTTTAAGTCTCCAAATTCGCAGTTCTTAGATTTTTGTTTAAGAGCTAATAGAAATGCATCGAAAGATTGTTTAGCTTGTTTAGTATTAAAAAATTGATACCTAACAAAGGCCAGGTTAGATTTGGGGTTACAATATTTATCAAATTTCTCGTAAAGATCTCGAATGGTCAGGTTGTCAAAATCAGAAAGTTCTAACTCGTTGTATATGTCACGACCATATTGTCCGATGGTGTGCAGAAAAAGTGCACAAGCTGTCTTATCTGCTTCGTTAACTCCGGATGCGATTAAATAAATTTTGAAATTTTGTTTCCATTTGTTCCAGTTTTCACCCAACTCACCCTTTTTTTCCAATGGATTTGGCTGACTAATATTTATCGTCGCTGTCGTCATTCCAGCCATTTTAACTAAACTAAAAGAAATAAAAAAACAAATAATATTTACGAAAAAAAAGTTTTAAATAAATTGTATTATTATTAACCTTGTCCTTCGTTTAGGGAATTGCTCCTAACACAAAATTTAACAAACAAAGATAACAAGATAACTAACTATGTGGTAACCAGTTTAAAATTAAGGTTGGAATTCACACTGGAGTTCTACAATTCCACCACAATTTTTGACCGAAAACAGTAGAGGTTTTCTTAAAAGACGCAGGGGGCAGGGGGATGTGTCCTTCCATTCTAAAACAAAGAACGACCGAAAATAATTATTATGAAAACGAACTAAATTATTTTCATATTTTGTTTTTGGTCGACTGTAAAAACACGAACCTTGGTTGAATTATTGTGAACTACTGAGCATCAGCTGTGTTTTCTAAAATATAATTTTATTTTTTACTTAATAATTAACATGTCTGAACAAGCTTCCACTTTAACAATTGCTCAACCGGACCCACTGATCAAGAAAGGAAATTTGGAAGAAAATTGGAACAAATGGAAACAGAATTTTCAAATTTATTTATGTGCTTCCGGAATAAGTGAAACAGATAAAACAGCAAGTGCACTTTTTCTTCATACAATTGGACAATATGGTCGTGATATAGCCAACGAGCTAGAACTTTTAGATATAGAAAACATTTCCGTTCTGCAACTCTACGAGAAGTTTGATAAACACTGCACACCCAAATGTAACTTAACTTTTGTTAGGTATCAGTTTTTTAATACCAAGCAATCAAAACAGACCTTCGATGCCTTCTTATCGTGCCTTAAACAAAAATCAAAAAACTGCAAATTTGGAGACTTAACTGATAGTTTAATAATGACACAAATTATAGCAGGTATTTCTAACAAGAAACTTCAAGAACGTCTCTTTTTGATGGAAGAGTTAGATTTAGAAAAAACTGTGCAAGAATGTCGTGCAGCCGAACTAACTGAAGCTCAAGTTCAACAATTACCTGGTGCAGCAAACCCTAAGAGAAACCCACCAAGGAACCAAAAACCCAAGAACAATGCATCTCCACATAAACAAAATCCCAAGAACAATGCATCTCAATATAAACAACAAAATAAAAAAGTGGACGAATATGAAGAATTTGAAGTTTTGACGAAAGAGTTAAATTTTGAAAAACCTGTGCAAGAATCTCAAGTTCAATATTTACCTGGTGCAGCAAACCCTAAGAGAAACCCACCCAGGAACCGAAAACCCAATCCCAAGAACAATGCATCTCAATATAAACAAAATAAAAAAGCCGACGAACATCAGGAATGTATCGTTATGTAATTAATAATTATTTATCTTGAATTACTTTCTTTTGTATTACCAATCTTTGTATTACTAAAATCATTTTTACAATAAAATATAAGTTTTAACAAACGTCATGTGTCACAATCAAAGTCCATTTCATTATAGTATTAGTCTGTACTTCCCCTCTTTTATTTTAGTTGTTGACCAGATTTAAAACAAGGTTGTTGGGGCATTAATACCCAAGTAAACTTCAAAACAATGTATTTCTGAAATATACAATATCTACTTCACAAAAATTTCACTATTTTGTCCCCTTTGTACATCTCCAAATTTAATATTAACAAACATCACAATTTAAATAATTAAGTTCACACACTTACTAACATTAATTTTTATTATAAGAAAATGTCTTAGGTATAACTTAACCAAGTACCAAATATTTGGTAGCAATTTTAATATCCAGGCCTTTCCAGCCTCTTCAAAAATTATTAAATTGAAGACTCTGACCTACAATTAGGACACGTTCTACTTGTACGAAACCACATTGTAATACAACTGTCATGAAATACGTGACCACAATCGATACGTTTTGTACTAGAAGTTTCCAATCTGTCTAAGCATATTGGGCACCTTTTAGAATTCCTACGCCTTTTTGAACTGAAACAAAAACGGTAATTGAAAATTCAAGCAGTTTTGCAAGTCGTGATAGTACAAAGTGCAGGACTTGTAATTTTTAAATTATTTTATTACCTAGGATGTGTGTCGGTACCTGCTTCAAAAGTGTTACTTGCCGGTTCCCTGTAGCCAGCATCACTGTCACTATCGTAACTATAAGCTTGTCTGGAATTGTCGTTTTTGAAATAACAATAAATTGCAGTACCCAATGCAACTCCTAAAACTATTGCTAATGTGAAACCAGGATAAGACATGATAACATCAAATATTGTCCTTGTTAAAACACAGATGATTCTTCTAATTTACATGTTCATACTACATTTTGTAGTACGAGTAGGTACTCTCACAATATTTAAATCAACTTGACATGTCGTAAAATTATCTTCAGCTGCCAAAACTTATTTTTGTTTTTCCATGATTACCATCCATTACAAATTTAAATAAAACACCAAATTGGTATTAATTAGGCGAATTTTCGCGAGTAATTTGTTACCGGGTTACAAACAAGTGCAGTGGTTTATCAAGAAGTTCACAGTTTGTCTAATGCATACTGTATTATAAAAAGCTTGATTTTCAACTTTCCCGTATTTTGTGTTTTAGAGTCAAGGCAAACAGAAATTATTCTAAATTCTTTAAATTACCATTTTAAAAACCCATAGCAGCACTCCACTGGCTGAATTATAAAAGCACGTCACTGGTTATGATATTGTTACAATAATTTGGTAATAAACTGTTTACTTTTCAATCCATCTAACGCAAAATAAAAATCAGTTTCATCTAAATAGCATTAATAAAAATAATAGGCTAACAAAATTCAACTGTTTTTTCCAAACAGAAAAACCATTTGTATTAAATACACAAATTTCCCTAACATAATACGCAGTACCAACGGTAATAGTTAGTGAATTTAGGTTACGAACGCTACATCTTCATCTTTGTTTTGATATTTTTGTTCGAGTAAGAATTAAACTAATATAATTAATTCTTATTATTTAACTATATTTATTTTACCACAGATACAATAAAAATGAGAGACCGAGGACGTCGTGAAAATGCGGGCAACCGGATGGCGAAATTGTTGAACGAAGAGGAAGATTGTCAGGACGAATTTTACAAAGTGAATTACGGTGGTTTCGAAGAAACCGCAACTGATAACGAATATGAGTAAGTGCTATTTCAACACCAAGAACTTCTAGTTACTGAAGTTTTCAAACACAAACATCCATCTAGCCGTAGCGCTATTATCCTGTAATCAAATGTGTTGTCTTACAGGGCTGAAGACGAAGGGGAAGATCAAGTTGACTCAGATTTTAGTATTGACGAAAATGACGAACCGGTGTCTGATACCAACGATGAAGAAAGTCAACGAAAGAAGCGTCGGTTGGTGACGAAAGCTTACAAAGTAAGAATATCTTTCTTGTCGTGTTTATTATTTCAAATTGAACGTTTTATAATCTATTTGTCTTTTCATTTTGAAATCAAGTTTTGCCATTTTATCTCGCATGAATTGATAGTATACATAAACACTTATTTCCTGTAGGAACCAGTACCAGTTCAAAACAAACAAAAGCAAAAACCAAAATCTCCAAAACCAGCTACCTCCAAGGAAAAGAATGATCCTCAGCAATCTTCAGATAACGGAGGTGTGTAAAACCTCTTTATTAAGTATATTTATTAAGACTCGTAACCTTTTAATTTGTTCTGTGTTCATTAATTAAATTTATTTGTTTTTAAAAAGATCCACATTTATAATTAAGTACACATGAAATTTGAATATTTGAGATAATCTCAATTCTGTTGCACATTTAAAATAAATGTAGAATCCAAAATTTTTAAAATATATTATTAAAAGAATTACGCTTAGTTATTATTTATAAATTCTTCGGAAAGGGGAGTGATCTGATAACAAAAAAATCGTACTGAAAGCTAAACTTTTTTTGATATCCCCAATGCTTTTAAATTATTGTGCAGTGATGTAAGCAAAAGTAAGTAAAATAATATTTTCAGTTTTGACGAGACATGTTTCAATTTATTTTTTAGGACGAAAATCGATCAGGAAGTCAACTGCAGCCAAAACAGCAGCAACAGCGCAACGTATCAAAATTAGAACTTTGGAGCAAAAGAAAAAGATTAAAAAACCGCGAGAGGAAGAATGGGTGCCTACTCAAGAAGAACTTTTAGAAGAAGCTAAAATCACAGAACAAGAAAATTTACAGGCTTTAGGTTTGTAAATTAATGTTGTTTTGAATTTCTGTATAATTTTTAAATTTATCTAGAACGATATCAAAAATTGGAAAGTGAAAAGAAGTCGAGACGTCCTACCAAGAGAACATCGGTGGAGCCAATAATTCGATATCATTCAACCAGAATGCCTCTAATAGAAGACATCAGCGAAGTCGAAAAAGAAGAGTAAGTTTCAGAGATTGGCAAGTTGGGATATATAAATAATGTTTTTTTTATCTTACAGAAAAGATAAAACTGAACAACAAAAATATTATGAACGCACATTTATTACTCTTCTGAATGATCCGAAAGATATTGTTTATAAAACGTTGATGAAAGTTGGACCACCTCCCAAAGTACCAAGTAACTTGCTTTGCACAATAACAAAGTAAATTTTATTAAACATTTAATAATGATGATTATGAATTATTTTATTCTTTCAGACGTCCAGCTAAATATGTTGATCCACTCACGTGTTTACCATATCACGATATTCAAAGTTTTAAACTCATTCGACAAGCTTACTACCAACAATTGGAAGCTCATGGCGATAAGAATAATCCTACAATGAATAAATGGTTAAAGTGGTATGCAAAACACAAAAATGTATCTAAAAATATAGGAGTAAGTTTAAATAAAAGTTTGCCCTAAAGTGCGAGTTTTTAAGTTTTTATATGAAATACAGCAATGTAAAAATATTTATATCTAATATAAACTTGAAAAAAAAAACTCAAAAATTTTCATATTCATTCTTTTCCTTTCTAACAAATGCAATTATTAGAACTAGTTCTGAAGCTCTTCTGATGCGTGGCATTAGTGTAAGCAAGTGTAAGTGAACTGCAAACTGATGACGATCTATCGATGGAGCAGGAATACTTGACTTGGACATAATACGAGTACCTCCCGTATGTGTTGCAAGACGACCTTAGGTGTAGCGGCTTTGTTTTACCAGGGACAAGCAATGAAAGAGGTATGGGTCTCAAACTTGATACTCTGATAAACCAACAAGACATGACGAAGTGATATCAAACTAAGGAGGCTTATACTGCAAAATTATATTCTAGTAAGGTGCTAACCTTACTATTCATTAAATATTATGATTGCAAACTTTTTCTTAAGAAGTTAGACAATATCACAATGTTCAAACTACCTTCTATTAATATTTTTGAATTCTGGTTACAGAATAGATAATTTACAATCAACAATTTCCTGAATGACGGAAAGTTTTTTTTAATATTTAATACACAGAGTATTCATTTTGTTTCAATAATTAAACACAATTAAGTAAGTGAAAGTTTTACCACTGTTTGGTTATTGACCTGAACACGTAAAAATAAGATCCCCACTAGAACGTTTCATTTTCTCACCCATCTATGTGAGGAAAAATGTTGTATTCTCCATGTTCCAATAAATTATTTGACTTACAAAACATGTTAATTTTTTCAAGACCTCAACGTGGTCTGCATATTATGGAAGTGTCAAATTACTATTTTTAGTTAAATTTCACCCTATACATTTTGTAAATCTGTAATTTATCCAAATAAGCAGTAGAAACTTTAAATTGGCCGAACCTGCATGCATAATATGAACATCCCTCCGTTAATTCAAGTTTATCATTATTACACTTCATTACGTATCGTATCGTGCAGACCTGTTGGTGCGGATTCATCACCGAGGACTGATCCGCAACTGGAATTAGGTGTACAGAATTTTTAAAAATAGGTGTACACCTTTTTTGATTACAGTTCACCCCTTAACGCACATTTTATACGTAACTAAATAGAACTTGCCCGAGTGATCACGGAATAAAATGGTTTTTTCTGTCAATGCAATTTTATAAACAAAAAATACTTATCTAAGATATTTCATTTTATAAAATAATCCATGTTCAGAATACAAAATTAAATTAACGTGAAAATTGCCTTTGATCTTTCCGACCTCCTTGTTGTGGTTGCCTGTATATTTTTCTTTTAGTTTCTTGTGAACTATTCATCGTTTTGAAATAGCCATACCCACCACCGCCGGTTCTTTTAGATGGTTTTACATGCTTCTTTGATGATAATTCTATAAAACAAATTCAAGTCAAATATTTCTTTCCGAATCAACAACAAAGCCATACTTAAGTCAACTGCAGGTGGTACAGTAAATCCAAAAGACAGAGCAACTTTTGCCAAATCCAAAGTGCTAATATCAAAGATATTTTTCAGATGGTGTGAATCGTAAGAACGCACATAATTTTTGAAAGCTTCCTTTGCAGATGCACTCAAAAAGTAATTCTTGCTAATCAAATTTTCCAACTGAAAATAAAATGATTTGCTTAAAATTATTACAATAATTATTATGCCTGACTTACCTGTAACTGTATATTGGCAATTTTACTCCATGAAAATTCAAATTCATTTAACGGAACCTTGGCTAATTTTAAATATTTAAGGAAACCAAGTTCTTCGGGTCTCAAAATGAGCAAAGCGTGCCCACTGCTACCTTCCCCGCGAGCAGTTCTTCCCACTCGATGAATATATTCTTTTGGATCATCTGGTGGATCAAACTGAACAATCCAATCGACAGCTGGAATATCCAAACCTCTAGCCGCAACATCTGTGCATAACAAAATACCAGTTTCGGCATTACAAAACTGGTAAAAAGTAGTGGTTCGCTTTTGTTGTTTTTGTTTTCCCTAAAAATGTGTGCAAGTGAAAATCAATGAAAACAGAAAAATAAATTTTAGTTTTAACTTACATGAATGCACATAACAGGGAGATCTATGTAATTGAACAATTCGTTATGATATTTAACACTCATGCAGGAACTGAAGAAAACCATAACCTTCTTCTTACGATTCTTTTTAAGGAAGGTGAACAATATGAGTAAACGTTTTTCGGATGGACAAACTACATATCCTTGCTGTAAACCAGATACTGTTGCCACATCTTTTTCATCATCCACGCCTATATAAATTGGTTCTTTTTTTAAAGCTAACTTGGTTAAAGCTTCCGTTTTGTTATTTTGTGTTGCACTGAATAGCATAGTCTGTCTTCTTTCTAAAATATTAGAGATTATAAAAATTAACAAAAAGTGTTAATTACTATCAACTTACTTGGCAGCAAATTAATAATTTGTTTTATTTCTTCTTCGAAACCTATTTCCAAAATACGATCGGCTTCGTCAATTATTAAACATTGCAAATTTTTGTATAAAAAGTCTGCAGTATTTTGTAAATGATCCAGCAGTCTGCCCGGAGTGGCAACCACAATGTTGATGCCTTTAGAAAGCTTTTGTGCTTCTGCTGACCGATTAACACCTCCCATAATCAAACCGTAGGTGTGATGATGATATTTCATCAATTCTTTAAGAACAGTAAAGGTTTGCATCGATAATTCCCTAGTAGGTGAAATAATGATGACTCCAGTACCTGTTGAACGTAACATTTAATTGGTTGTACATTTCAGAAACAATGTACTTACCATTTCTGGGAAGGTACTGCATTTTCACTATGAGTTCAATAGCAGGGATAAGAAACGCAAGTGTTTTTCCTGAACCAGTTTTAGCAGCTCCTACCAGATCTCTACCTTCCAGAAGGGGAGGTATACTGCGTGCCTGAACTTCTGTAAGTGTGGTAAAACCCATGTCCTCAATTCCTTTTAAGGTTGACTCGGATATTTTATCTTTTAAAGAGTCAAAAGAACGATTGCTTAAAATTTCTAAAGTTACGTCAGATCCAGGCACTAAAATAATTAAAATTTGTTAATTTATATATTAAAACGCAATCGACTAAAATTGATATAGCGATCAAATCAGGTATATAAACAACTTTCACATGTGACTCTCGACTCAACAATTTGTTTGAAACTGCACGAGGAGTATCATCATATTCGCCTTTAACTCATCAGTTTTTGATGCAAGTACTCAACATTTTTTAATACGTACAATTTTCTGTTGCTTCGTCATCACTGTCACTTTGTTTCGTATCATCACTTTCTTCCTCTTGAACTTCTTCATCGCTATCTTCTACTGGTTCTACCTTAGATTTCTTTGCTATTGAAGAAACAAAATTTTAATAAACACCACATAATTTAGAGTCACTTACCTTTATTGGAATTACTCTGTTCATTTTTTCGTTTTTTGCCTTTTGATGTAACTTCTACGTCTTCGTTGTCATTTTCCTCTAAAATAAAAAACATGAAATGCGTGTCTGACGTTTTCGTATTTTTCACCATGATGAAAACTTACCAGCTTTACTTTTCTTTTGTAATTCTTTCTCTTGCAATAACCTTAATTTCTTTTGCTTTGCGCTTCTTTTAATTTTGCGTTGCAATATTCGCTCTGGCAGTGGCATTTTAGTTCCCACTGTGTAACTCACGTGTGAATAAATCAAATTAATTCGATTAAACTAGGTTATGTCGCTAATCAAAAGAGATGGCAAGATGGCAAGCAAACGGCTTACCAACCTAGATTTGATTTCTGTTGTAAAAGCAGTTATACACACAGTGTTTTAAAAATAATAATCCACGATGATGATAATAATAATATACGATGCATTAAAATATAATAAAGTTATAGTAAATTTTGGAATAAACTGCGGTTGAATTAGTATGATAAAAAGCTATTAGAATTTTTTAAACAAAAGACTATGGCCCTACCACTATAACAACTCGTGAATAAAAGTTTAACTTCTTATTTTTTATAACCCGAAAAAGGGGGCTTATTTTTCTGCGACGTTTCAGTGAGAAAATATTTTATTTAAAATTTGTTTTACATATTTTTTATATAAAAATGTGATTCAAAATATGTAGTTTAACGAAATACTGGCTATATACCTCTTTAACTCCGCGGTTTGGGGGGGGGCACCTCACTTCCCCGAAATGTACAATGGTAGGTTATGGTCCAAATTTACCATTAAAAAGTCATTAAAACAAAAATGGAAACGAAAAATATAAAAGTGATCCCCCCCCCAGCCACATCTGTCTACGGCACTGATAGCTAGTATTAATAGCCTCTCCCGAACCATCAGACTAGGGTAACAGAATATAGAATATAATATGTACTATCAATAATATGGTGATTTCTAATGCCTGTCTGACAGTGGTGGATTAAGACACTCTGGGGCCCGGAGCCTTAAAGTAGTTTTGGGCCCTCTAATGGGGCAGAGAGGGGTGAAGCCCCCATGAGCGCCGCAGATGGGAAATATTGAGTTTTCAAAGTCAACATAGAGATTAAATTTTTGAAGGTTTTAATCTAATACAAAAGTCCAATGAAATTTTTATCAAATAAAATAATGCTTTCAATGGCCACGAAAATGAATTAAATAAGCCTTAACTCATAATTTTAATAATAATTTCACGTAAACCCCCCCCCTTAATCAGCCACTGCTGACTGACTAACATTTGGGTTGAATTTTTAAAAATTGAATCTTAATAATTATTTGGGCCGAAAAGTTTTTGCACCGAATCAGCTCGCCCAAATGGCTCCAGCCCGTACTGCGGTATCTACCTACTGTCTTTGATGTGATTTAATAAACACCATTAAGATTATATCTCAGAAGACCAGTATTAATTTAAACAACTTTAATACTATTATAGTATATCATGCATAAAATATTTAAGTTGTTTTCCCCCACATTGTTATTAAATCTCTCGTTTATTGTATAAACACCAAAAACATTGGTGCAACCAACGCACGGCATTGCACGGAATGAAAGTAAATTATCATAATTTATACAAAAGACACCCAACTACCTACAAACAAATCTTAGAAGATAAATATGCAATAAATCACTATAACGTAAACAAATTAATTTCTTTCTGAAATCAATTTAAAAATGGCAAGAACCAATAGGAATCAAATACAACTGTCACGCGCTTGTGATTGGTTAAACGTAAAATTTAATTTGTACTCTGTTAAAATACCATTCTCATCCAATTAATTACGCACCTATAGGTATACGCAAAATAACCGTTAATTAATAAACAAAAATTACATTTCCTTTTTAAAACATTCACTTATTTTTGAAAATTTACGTACCTAGCGCTAATTGGAAGAGAACTACGTTAATTATCATTTTGAACCCACACGTAAGTTTCAATGTATTTCAACTTTTTAATTATGTTGTTGTGCTATTTTACATAGCGTTAATTGGATGAGAACGGCCGTTTAGTAATCCGTTCAGCCAAATTCGCACATTATTCATTTAGAGCTAAAAAAATTTAATTTCAAATAAATTTTGATTAATAAAATTGTAACATTTCGGTCTCTCTCTATTGCATTAAAATATTATATCTATCTTTGTCGGTGAGATACCACCCTTAAGTTGTCATAAATTTTATATTAAATTGTCATAAATTCATAAATAAATTTTATTTTTTTAACTGGTGACCGCTCTGTAAAATATTAATTTACCTCCAGAAACCCACCCTCTATAAATATTTAATTTTTTTTGTTTTGTATTTTATAAAAATGTTTTATATTTTTAGAAAATTAAAGATTTCACATTTAAAATTAAAAAAAAACGAGCAAAATCAATAATAATATATTGAAATTGAATTTAGAAATTCTTACTTAAAAAATAGTTGTTTATTACTTGGTTAGATTTAAACCTTAATTTATATATTAAGTAAATTAAAATTACCCTTTCAGCAAAATAATTTGTTTTATTATTTATAAATTCGATAAAAACTATTAATAATGTATAGCTGATGTACATCAAACTCTTTAGCTTGATTACTAAATAATTAATACTCTCATTTTTCTTTCAATAAACATCAGCCATATCATTTTATGGAATTAATCAATAATAAAATGATTATCATTATTGATACTCATATTTCAATAAATTTTAGTTAGTTGTAACAAACTGCGTTTAAACAGACGTAACTTTATAATAGTCTTTCAATTAAGTACCTAATTTACATTTTTACGTTTATGGTAAAATTAATAATGGTTCAAAATATCATGGACATTTATGATTTATTGAGTCCTATTCATTTTTTTGGAAAGTTTACAGGTATATCAACCTACACTTTAATAGAAAAATCACCAAATTCGAAAAAATACAGCATTCTTAAGGTTGACATATTGTTAGATATTGTTATCCTTCTAGGTTGGATATTATTAATTTTAATTTCACAGAGGTATTGTTTACGATCGGGTCAAAATTTTGATTATTTTTCAGAAATTTTGAAAAACAACCAATATATTTTGGTTCAATTTGCAATGATCCTGTATTCGCACATTTATCGAGCAAAACTAATCAAAGTAGTGGACACGTTATATAAACTCGACAAAAAATTATTGAAATTAACGCAAATGAGCGCAAACTACAAGAAAATTAAAACAATATTGTTACGGTTTTTCTTTTTTTGGATTTTAAATTTTGCAATTCAATTTGCATTGGATTCAATTGATAATGACTTTAATAGCGACTACAAAGAATATCCAGTTTGTAATTTTCAAAATTACGTTTCTTTGTTTATGTATCTTATTTTGAACTGTTTTATGTATGCGTTTGTTTACGATATCAAAGAGAAATTTTTTAAAATTAACCAATACTTGGATAATTACAAAATTAAGTTTTATACAAACAAAAAGAGTTCAGATGTTAATAAAATGGTTAAAAATTTATTTCAAATTCATATGGACGTGGAAAATATTGGGAAAAACGTAAACAGAACTTTCGAAATATTTTTAATTTGCAAGATTGCTTTAATATCAATTTTTATTATGGTTTTATCATATTCATTAACTACATTTCGATTATCGAATGAACCATTATTAATTTCGCAGTTTGTTTACCTAAGTTACAAATTAATTTTATGCGTAATTGATATTTCGATTACAATTTATGTTTTCTCCGATACCATCAAAGAGGTGAGTAGAATTTCCGAAGGATCACTTGTAAATATTTTAAATTCAAAATAATTTTATTTCAATTTATAAAATATTATCGATATAAAAATACAATTAATGTAATGCGCTAATATTTACATTCCCAATATAAATATTGCTTGCTTAAGTTGTGGCACTTTAATTAATTATATGTAATGAAAAAAATTTATTATTACGCGAAACAATTTATTTCAAACGGTTAATCATTATGGATAACCATAAAAAGTCAAATGACATATACGAAGCACTAAAATTTCTTCATTTTATTGGAAAACCCATAGGTGTGATGGTATGGACACTTGTGGGATGTTCGGGCTCCAACGAAAGAAAATATGTGATACTTAAAAAAGATATCATTTTAAGTGTCTTGATTATGACGACTATAATATCCTGTTATGCTTACTACTTTTATAAGTGTCCACTTTATGTATACCAAATTACAACATATTCCTATATTCTCTTACAATTGAAAAATATAACTACCCTGATAAGCTTTTTATGCTTTTCACTATTTTACAAAAGAATTTTTTTGAAAATACTGAACGACGTACACCACATGGATAAAAAAATCGAAATTTTAACTGGTAAACCAGTACAAGTTGAAAAATTGAAGCGTCTATTTATTACTTTTACTGGAACAATGATGGTTTTTGTAACAGTTCAATTAGTTCTAAGTGTGAATGGAAATACATTGAAAGTTTATTTTACCAAAACGATGAATTGTCATTATTGTCCTCATGTTGCAAACACTGCGCAAAATATATTTGTTATTATATTGGGCAGCTTTTTACTAGTTTTCTTGAAGCACCTAAAAGAGCAAATGGTTTCGATAAATCGAAACCTGGAGGAACTTGATCATCCTCCTTCTATTTTATATCAGAAGATTTCAGAAGTTAGAGTCATTAACAATTTACTGTTGGATATTTTTAAAAAAGTTAATATAGTATTTAGAACACCCTTTGTGTTAACAATTGTTTTATGTTTCCTGAATATATTGTCTTTATTGTATTTTCTTACCGGAAAATCATTCCAAACATCTAACATGAGCATCATCAACTATGCCGATGCAATATTGTGGTTATTTTTAAATATTTTAGAAGTTATTATTATTATATACCCATTTGCAACATTGCACGATGAAGTAAGTCTCAAAATACATCATCATATCAAATATACGTGTAGAAACGTGACATTATCGCACTCGCGTAATTCGAGTATTAACTCGCGTTCGATAATAACTTACTTTCTGCACTGATTACATAAATTTTTGTTTTTCCACAATTAAATTGCCAAAACTAATTTTATTTAAAATATTTTCAGAGCAAGAAAACTATCGAATTAATGGAAAATATTCAAACCACTGTTGGACGATCTAATATTGCCTACAAGCAGGTGAAAATTATGATTAACAAACTAATTGAAGTTTTGGAAATAATTTTTTTAGGTAGAACTATTTTCCGTGCAAATGTATATTGAAGATTTTAAATTTAATGTTTTTGGATATTTTCCTTTGGACTGGACATTATTGCATTCCGTAAGATATAACTATATTGCGTGTTTAATTAAAACGATCCATTCTAAATATTTTTTGAATTATTGATTGATGATATTTTAATCAGAAAAAAAAATTACTAAATATAGTTTGGGATAGAGTACAAAATACTAGGGACCAGACCTCATCTTTCCAAAAATAATAGCATAAGAGCTAGCGACAGATAAGCCTACCTCATTTCAGAAGTTTTATTGTTTATTATTGTTTATATAGATATTTAACATGTAACTCATTTATTAAGGGGGTATTAACCAGGAGTCTGGCAGCGTGCAGCTGGGGGATCAAGTACTGCAAAGCCTCAAAAGGGGTACAAAATTATAAAATTAAGTGATAGTATAAGCCTCAATTTTCTAATTAATATTAAAGTAAAAGTTTTTTACTATAGAAAATGTTAATTTTCCGACCTATCAGGTGGATACAGCATAATGCCAGAACTTCAAATAATTACATATTATACCTATATAATAATTATTGGTTATTGTTACACAAATAAAAAATAATTATTATTCAACGTTCAAGTTCAATGCGTTTAAAATATATTTTATAGGAATAGGGTAACCTTCGAAACTTGTAACAATATATGAAATTTTACAATATACTGTATACTCAATTGATTCCACATTAAAAAAAAACTTTAGTTCCAATCAATTTAATTAATTTTTAATAATTTAAACAGGAAACTGTTAAAGACATTGGTCAAAAATTTCTGTTGTTTACTCCACGCTTTAATACTATACCAGTGTTTCCCGCAAATATCTCGAAATTGTTGAACCCCAAAATTAGACACATAGTATTATGGGAACCCCCAGGAACATTTTCGAAACAGTTTCGTTACAAATATAAAAAATAAAACAACTATTGCGTTTTTTAAATGTAATTATATTATTACATTTTTACAAGTTAATAATCCTAATTTATTGTAATTATTATAATTAATAATTTTAAAAAGCCTTATAATTCTTAAAACTTCAGAAAAACTTTATTGTTAAGTTACAATTGAAACGAAAATCAATCCTTTCCTGAGGGGGAACGTTAATTTCCTCTCGAAGCTGGTAATACTAGCTAGTAAAATATAAGTAATATTTATTTGCTCAAATACCAGAGCTCAAAAACACAAGTAATAGTTATCGGGCGTGATATTAATGAAAGCTCTCAAACAAAAGTCCTGGCCCACCCTCAATTTATAGCTGATAATCACCCAAATGGTGACCAAATGAACAAACAAAACTGCTTATAAAAATCAAGGATATGTGTACCTGAAAGATTAAGTTATAAAATAATATACTCACCAAGTAGCTACCGGTGGGTTTACAAAATAATACCTTATACAGGGTATACTCCCACTCCACAGGTAACGCAGTCAGAAATATTTAAAACAGCTTCAAACAAAAATATCTTCAGCTTAGAGCTCGAACTCTTGGAGATGATGAACAAAACAAAATTGAACAGAAAAGATTCCAAATTGTTATGGCTCTCCACAAGAAACTTGGGCTGCAAGATCATTTGAGACAATCCAAGTAACCACAAAAAGACGTTAACAAAGGCACTTCCAAAATAATCACTTGGCACTCAGATGAATTTGCCAAAGATAACAAAATAAGCACAAAAATTGGATGCAGAAACGGGTGCTTATATGGATGCCCAGTGGGTGCTTCCTAAAAGACGTTCAAGGATAACGAAATGATCCGCAACAACATAAAATCAATCCCTTACCTAATCACTAGACGAGTATGCAGAATTTTTTAACGTTGTAACAAGACGTGTAATTAAAATGCCCACTATCAGAAAATAAATTCTGATATTAAAACCAAGGGTACACCAAATAAAATTGTTGAAAAACAGTGGTGCAACCACTGGGTGCAACAATAAAACAAATTTTACAAAAATTGTTACACAATATAATATTTAATGATTAACAGATTACAATCAAAATTCATATCTCTTATAAAACAGTTTACCTGCTTTATTTTTTGTTTATTTTTATTATATTTATCGCCGAATTAGAACAAACATTTATTTCTTGCATTGCAAATTTTTTATCAAATATTTATAATTTTAATTTAATAATACAATTTTATTTGTATTTTCTATTTTAAATTCGCTAATTAAAAATTTACTGCTTTTACATAACACATTATTATATACCTATATTCTAAAAAAATGGATAAAAGTAAGATAAAATGGATAAAATAAAACCTCTGATTGGTTAACTTTAAGTTACCAACCTAAAATAATTTAATTATTTTTAATTATAATAAATTCAAATTAAATAAAGTTAAATAAACCAATAATTATCGAAATTATATATTGAGCTTTCAAGTGTAAATGCAATTCTAAAAAAATTTAGAGATTACGAGAGTCAGTGCGGCCTTCAGGCCGCACAACCTAGGCAATCCAGTAATTTATAATCATTTAATAATTTTCAATATATTAATTTGGTATTAGTACAGTATATCATTATAACTAGAGTACAGATTTCCAAAAACTTTGCTATACTACTTAAATGGTCCGTTACTTTGCCCCCCCCACACTTAAATGTTTTGGCCAAAAGCTAGCTCCCGAATCTATGGAGCTAGCACTCAAATATTAAAGCTAGCACCACTACATTGAAACTGCGGGGGGCTAAAGTAACGCTGGACCTCCAGTTAATATTTTGGCTCCGAAAGCTAGCTCCTTAAACTATATAGCTAACACCAGCTAGCACCCAAATATTGGAGCTAGCATCGTTACACAAATCTACTTTGAAACTGGGGCGGGGGGCTAAAGTAACACTAGCTCCCCTCCAGTTTCAATGTGGATTTGTGAAAAAACTGTAATGGTGCAAGCTTTAATATTTGGGTGCTAGCTTTTTGGCCAAAAATTTTAAGTTGGGGGGAGCCAAAGTAAGGGACCCTACAGAAATATTGATAGCAGAAGTGCAATTGTTATAAATGTCCATGAATTGGAAAAAATAAGACAGTTGGCGCTATTTTATTATGCTTATATGCTAATTTTTCAATAAATTAAAAAAAATTTCAGTAAATACATAAATTAATATCTTTTTTTTTTACTTTTGGTGATTTTTTTTCGGCAATTTTGAGTTTCGGTGTTTTTTGTTTTCGATGTTTTGATTTCGGCTTTTTCGTTTTCGGTGTTTTGACTTTAGCTATTTTGTTTTTGATGTTTTGTCTTTGGTGTTTTGATGTGGAATTATAAATTTTTAATGGAAAATTTAGAAAAACTTTTAAAATTGCATTTTTTATACAAAATTACATACAGTAATTACATATTTTATTCTTATTGTGTTACTTTGTATTACTTCTTTTGGTTACTTTTTAATTGTGTTACTTAACAAATAAATTTTATTTAAAAAAATCATTTAAATGCTTATTAGTTATTACCTATATTTAAGTTTAAGGCATATTTTTATGCATATTATAACTTAATGACAATTTTTTGTGTTATTTTGAGCGCTATAATTACGATTTTTTATGCTTAAAAGTCCATACCCTATAAATTTATATTGTGTAACTCTTAAGAAATTTTTTAATTTATAGAATATTTTAATAATAAATTATACCTACCGTATAAATCGGCCCCTGATCCGACCAAATCCTGCCTGCCCCTATTTAAGATCTGGCCCAAGTGATGATGTTGTTTATATGAAAAAATTTAAAATAAATTATTTTTTCTAATTATGTTTGAAAAAGTCTTACTTTATGATATTCAAAAGTGTGTGGAAAAGTACTACTTTTCCGCCCTAGTTTCCGCACACTTGTAAAAGTATGCGAGATAATTTTATGTTTATATAACTTATTAATTCTGTTTTTGTAATTAATTTACAATTTATTGCAAATAACAAAAATCATTGTTAGAAATTAATAAACTTGGGATATAATAGATCGTACCGTACATTAAAGTATGTAGAATTTGCTTCTTATCGTTTAAAAAATTCCTAAGATGATCAGTTAATATTAAAAAATTAAATACTAAATTTAATGTTGACGGCAAAATGTCCTAGACCGTTATTTTAGATCTATTGCTATATATATATTTTACAGAGTGTTCAATGCGATGGACATCAGTATCTACTAAATTATTGTTTTAACTTTTTTTTTAACTTATAGTTTTTCAATGTGTGGATAATCTGGGATCATAACCGGCTATTTTTAAGCTTCTATTCGTGAAAAAATTTCCTACATTGTTCCACTTTGGAAAAGTACATACCTACTCTTTGCTGTGAAAATTAAGTTAAATTCATGAAAAAAATCATTGTATTTATGAATTTGTTCATTAAATCTGTTTTTCTTGCAATATTTTTTTGCGAATTGTAATATTAATGTTAATACCCTAAGGGATATAATATGCATTTACTAGGATGCAGATGTATTGCCTGAGATGTACATTTAACATATTATAAACCATTAGTTTCTAGAACCGGGGGTTTGGGGGTTATGGAATACCTTCCAGTAACAGTTTGAATAACGTTAAAAAATGATCGGACCATGCTACCAATCAGCAAACCAGCAGTATAACTGATACACTGTTGTGATCTAAAGTCTAAAATCGATCTGTCGATTATGGGAAGCCAATACCAAGTTTTTAAGAAGACATTACACATCATTCCAAAAGTGCAATTAAAGAAATTAAGTTAAAATTTCATTGCTTTGCCCCCACTCTCGAATACTTTTTTGTACTCTATACCAGTATAATAACAAAATAGGATGGATCGTTTAAAACTATGATTTTTTTTTATGAATTTTATTTTTTAGATGTTAGCTGGAATAACTACATATTTAATTATATTTCATCAATTTAGCAATTTAGATAGGGGTTCTCCCAGTAACACCACGAGTATTGAGTAAAATGTGCAATTTATAATAAACAAGAATTTTATATTCTAAATAATTCTGCATATTGTATATTAATCACTGTTTTGTTGATTCACGATTTAGAATATTGTTTTAGAATTTAATGTGTAACATACATATTTTTGTGACATAATCACGAATTAAGATCTGCAAATTAAAACCTGCAATTAAAAATTTTAAATTGTTAAAAACATTTTGCACTTAATGTGCACTAATTAAATAAATATTAAGAAGAAAATTGAACCAGCAAGTGCGGTGATCTTTATACTTCCATACTGGGACATCGGTTCATCGGTTCTTGCTATATTTGTCAATTTTCTCATCTCAGACGCCCCCATTTTGGGTTTAACAAATCTAATGGTTGCGGTTACATTCTATAAAAAATATTTCGAATGTCCATGTCCAATTAATATTTGTGTAAAGCACTTAAAAGACGTTGACTTTCTTATTTACATGTCCATATAGGAAAAATTATAAAATAAAATTTATTATATTTCCATGTTTATTCATTCGTGAGGTGATATTTAGGGTTAAATATCTAAGAAATTGTTTACCGAATCTTGTTATGGTGTTTTCGTGATGGATTCAGTGGGATGGGGTTTTGGAGAAACAGGCGCCTACAGCGTTGACGTCATTTCATCCACCTACAGTGTTTACAATATTGAGGTAATACCTATCTAAAATAGGTAAATGTTAGTTGGATTGTACATAATTATAGCAATTAAATAACAGATGTTCGAATACTAAAGCAAAGTAAATTAAATTTGCTGGAAACGAGAGGCGAAAATTATAAAATAAATGGGGCTACTGCAATTTTTAATTGAATAATTATTATTGGTAATTTTTTTCAATTAATTGATCCCTGAACCATGATACTTTGTAATGGGTGGTACTTAAAGTTATTAATCGTAAAACAAATGGAAAACCGAAGAGTTTCCTTGTGACTTATAAAAAACTTGTATACAACTTCCTTCCATTCGAATATTATAAATTCACTATGAATAAATGTGAATTTGATTTATTTTTTGCCATGTGCCGATAATTATTCTCTTATTAGCAATAATCGATTAAATAAAATTGTTTATGCAACTGACTCTTCGTCCTTCCTATTTTACAAAATATAATAGCAAAACGCCTACGATTTGCCTCCGGTCTTTGATGTAGAAGGTTACCTACAATTTATACGATTAAATCTAGTGTATTATGTCAAATCTTATGAGTAATTATTGCTTCACAATATTAGTTAATTTGTTAAGGTGTAAAATTAATAGACTGACAGTGCCATGATTTATTAAAAGAGTAGTCCTAGTCATCCTTCCGGTGTGATCATAGCAATTTACGACCATTTTAATTGCTACTGGATGAAACTTTCTACACAAAAAATAGTTATTTTTATCATTTTCGCCTAGGTATCTACGGTAGAACTAAAATAGAATCATATCAACTTTATGTATTAATATCAAGTTTGACAAATTTAGCTAGACAGACATCGAACGTGGTAAAATTATTCAAGCTAAGTCAAAAGAGAAAAACATAAACATACTATTAATATTACATACATTTTTCTTGGCTTTAACTTATATGCTATTGTTTCGAAATCTAGAGAAAATCAAAAATAAACCACCTTGGAAAATGCATTTTGAAATTTATTGCCCATCGCTAATTTACTAAAACTACTGTTTTACATTGGTTTTAAATCAAAGATTAATTAATTGCACTTAAAATAATAAGTGCCTTTGCGTTCCAAATATTTTCTATAATATGAAAACACAAAACAGTACAATTCAAAAATAAAAGTCCACCTTTAAAATTTTGGCGCTGGGGTGCGGTCGCTCCACTAATCTTCCTTCCTTCGGTTCTGCTAATCCCTTCCTTCTCAAAAAAGCAAAAAATCTGAATGTTGACATTATTTACTAAATGGAAATTCAAATAAAAATTATTATGATTTTGAAAAATTTACGTTTAATAAAGACGAACTTTCTGCACTATGTAGTAGCAAAATAAATATTATATGTATTTAACCGTAATTTTTTTGATGAAAAAATGTTGTTCCAAATGCATGTTTGAAGGTTTTAAAAAACTTTTTTTTTGTGAGTTGCCAATAGTTCGTTCCATAAATTTTAATCTGTTTGTTGTTATAAGAAGTGAACGTGGTATATAAAATTAGCCAATTATTAAATCACTGTTATACAGGTAGGTACTTGAAGTAGTATGTACCAAAATACTTTCTACTGGTGCGTTACTAATTTATGTAATATCATAAATTATAAATACGAATTTAATTTAATACAAGTGTGGGTTTGGAAATGTAGAATATGAAGTACTTCAAAAATAGTTACACAATTGTCAAGTTTCATTGAGCACGTTAAAGAAAGCAATTATTCGAAAACTGCATTTGTATAAATTGCTGAAAATTAGTGTAATTAAAATATGTCTTGCGGAAGTGCTTCTATTTCTGGTACCTGGCGCCCAGTCTCAAAGTTAATATACTGCAGGTGTGCATAAGCACTATTGTGATATTAATAAAGTTTCCTTTACTGTTTATTGCAGCTATCAAAACGAACGTAAACCCTTCTTTAATTAACATATAATTTTAGACTAATTTATTGCAGCTAAATATTATTTGAAATTCACACTTCTTCATAATTATATTACAGTTCAATCAAATTTAGAATTTTAACTTTATTAAAAGCACCGTTATATAAAGCTGTACTAATAACTTTTATTATTTAGTATCAGATAAGCAGACCTCATAGGAGTTTTAATTGAAAAACGCGTCGGGGAAAGTGCAATTTTTATTTATTTTTTTTGTATCACAACAACAAACATAATATTTAAATTTAAATTTCCTACAGATTTATTATTTATTTATTATTACCATTTCGCCATTATTGAATCAAGAAAAAAATAGATCCTATTTTCGAGTGTTTATTTAACAATTCATAACTTCTTCATAACTCATCATTTAATAAGATAAGTTATGATAAATTAATCATAAATTCTTGCTTTTAAGAATTTTTTAACAAAATTTGGCAGCATCTCTAAAGATTAGCTATCTTTTCGTATGATTAATTATGTAGGCACTTTTGTTGTAGACACCTACAGGGTGTGTATTACAAATTGTGAAAAATTAAAAAGCAGAATGCCCGTTGGCTTCTTAATGTTATTTAACCCTTCGCGGTCACACTGGGTAGAAGCGACCAGTCGATCAACTTTGGACCTGAATACCAATCAGTCCCTGGCTTTAAATGGGACTTTAGTCGTCATATACCTGACGTTTGAGGTGTCCCGTGCAGGTACGGATTGATCTTTTGAAAAAAAAAATTGAGTGAAGATCTGACATAATACCACAGGGGTTCGTCGATGTATTAAGATTTCGAATTTTGCCGAAATTTTTGCGTTAGGTGGTATTACTGGTAATATCCAGTAATTTTTCGAAAATAATCGCTTCACTCGAGCGTTCCTGGCCCGATAAAAATTAAAAAACGAGCATTCGAATGCTGCATCTGAGATTTGCCAATGTCCGGGGTTGGGAAAACCGCCCGGAACCGCCCAAAGGGCTCGCGGAGTTATTACAAGCATGTGAATTATTACAATCCTCGGATCGGAAATTCACACGATAATGAAGAAACTCGAACAATGTTTCCACTGCAACCGTATGCAGTAGAATGAACACGCTCTCTCCCCACCTAAATTCGGGATTGCTATAAGACCCATGTAGCGTACAAGTACCGTCAATTTAATATTTTTTAAAGATAACAAGAACTTAAACTTGTAAAAATGTAAACTATACATCAAAAATCGATTTTAAAAATTAAATTGTGAAGAAACCGTTGGGAGAAAGCTCAAAACTTTGCTCTTTCAGAATATTTAAAAAAATCCTTTCCTACTTTTGAAGAAAATAGTCTTAAAAGATCGACAGTAACCAAGTATACTACTATTATTTTCTTAAAAGTATAACATCTATGGAGTATCATCTCCAAAAATCAATTAAAAATGTAAAAAAATTGGCAAAGTTTAATTTTTTGGAATGCAATAAATAGTACATTATGTACCAAGGGAATAAAGTGATCCTTTAGAGGAACCTCTAGAAGAATTGCCGGATTTTGGAGAAATATTTCCGATCAAAAATTACGGTGAAGTTAACATTCATGTTAATTTAAACAATTAGGGCCAATTTTATAATAAATTTTAAAGGAAGCGTTAAATTTAAAACCGCTTCTAAGACAAAATAAACTAATCAAAATGATCAATTTGCCTTTAAAAGTGGTTTTAAATTTAACGCTTCCTTTAAAATTCATTATGAAATTGGCCCTAAATAAAAGTTTTACAGTTTTTCATTTGTTTTTTCATCCTGGTGACTTTTTTATCAGTCATCTGGTGACATTTTTATTGCCCTTGGGTAATAAAGCTACTTTTGCACCCGCAAATCGGGGCGTAAAGTTAGTACTTTTTGAGGTTTCAGCGAATAATATTATATATTATTATAAGTACTATTAATAAATTTCAGACGAAAGTGATTTTCTTCGCTGAAAGTTATTAACATTTAATTAACTCATACATTAATAATTTTTTATTGCATTATTAAAATAATATTAATTAAATGTTTATTTTGAAAAATAAAACTGTTCTTTCTTTTTCTTAAAAACTAAACAATTTTATTTACTTTATTTGTTGAAAAGGATTTTGCAACTTTGCAATTACGAAGGTTGGAAATCTGGCACTCTGTACAGATGGAACAATTTATCAAACTAAAATTACTATTTTAACAAAACGAGTGTTACCTTGTATTAAAATTTAGTTAAACCCAATTACACCTGAACTTTTCTATTTTAAAATTAGCCATTAATTTGAACGTTTCCTCAGCTTCTTAGACATTTGACGTTATTATTCAATATTTTTTATGCAATTTACGGTCAAAGTTCAAGATTCAGTTTTCCACCGAAGACCTAAAAGATAAAACAAGTGCTCTTGCTACTACTCGAAGTGGATAAATCTAATAATTTAACTTTTTTACATTTGAAGAAAAATTGAATAGATTCGCTATGCGGAGTAAAAGTGGATTTTTGTGTCTTACTTATTGTTAAATCCTACAAAATCCTACGGAAACAGTCGAAAAGTCAATTTTTATGACGCAGGGCCTTCTATGTGTGGTAGGTATGACAATTGAACACCTTTTACAATATAAAGCAAAAAAAATTATACAATTCAAACCTCATTGATGAATGTTTTCCGATTAGTGTTGAATAAATTAATGCGATTCCCATAGTTTAAGAATAATCTTGAAGTTATTCTAATCGATGATAAATAAAATAAAATAAATGATAAGATTTTGAAAAAAATCATAAAATGATCTCAACAATTATATACATTCTATTATGAAATATTCCTATTAAAATTCAATTTTCGTAGCAAAATGCGGTCGTGCATCTTTAGGCAGGGTCTAGACAAATAGGTATAATTATTCGTACTTACTCATATTCGCAAATTTTAATTTTAATTTTGTTTGTCGTAAACACATTATCATAATTATTAATAGTAGGAATTTCTCAATTACTGATGTGTAATCTTCTAAAATAATGTTTAGAAAAGCAACAAAGAACAAGAAACGCATCAGATAGCAATAACAATTTAAAAATCATTATTGTCTTGGAAATTAGAAAGCATTTGGGATCATCTTCAAACACCTCCACAACAATTTTTATTATGTTTGTGGGCTCCCATTTAAATAAAGGTTGAATAAAAGGTAATAACAGGCTGGTGAGACAACTTCATCAATTTCCTTATTGTTTCTTTTTGGTGCCCATGTCGCCACTAAATTACAAGATGTGCAACTATTGGCCAAGAGTTCCTTTTGCATATACTACGTAATAGCCAATACCTCCGATAAGACTTAAAATTACGAATGATTTATTTTTCAAGTTCAACTTGCAAATATCAAGGCTAGGTGAACAGGTATTTCTCTGATATTATTTATACGATTTGAGAGCCAAAACTGTAAGTAAGTAGGTATATAAACATCGCATTTAAATTAAAGCGTGCAATTTAACTACTAGATAATATTTAATTTTTTTAATTAAGTCGCATGGTGTCGCCTACTCGCAGTTATACCATTGAATTGATTTCAATGAATGCCACTTTTTCTTTCATCATGCTCGGAGTAATTCATTCAAAGAAATAAACTTATCAAAATGTACAATGTCAAGTACACTCCTTGGTTATCAATGGTAAAAACATATGGTTACAAAAAAGTATCACTCGACCCACTCACATGTCCTAATTTGTGGAGTCCGGGTCGGGTTTTAAAGTATGTAGTCTGGTGTAGGCTCCATTGCCATTGCAATCCTATTCAGGCATACGCAGTTTCCAATTCTGGCATGTTATATCACTATATCATAGAAAATTTATAATTGCTCATGGTTACTTGTGGGTAGTTTGCATTTATTTGAAAGTAATAAATTAATAGATTGCTGAGAGATTGAGAAAAAATAATCGCAATTATGTTAATTTTAAATATTCACATTATAGCATTTGTACAAATAAAAACAATAAATCTGTCCAAAAACTTTAATTTTATAATAGTTGTTTGGTTTGGAAAATACTCCAACAAAGCAATTACTTTTAAATTACTCGAATAACTACATAATCGATCTTGCATTATGTAAATCCAAGCCTAATAATGCTTTTAACAATACATGCGTAGGTATATTGTTCATATTAGGAATTATTTTCTTTCTGCACTTCCATTTTACTCTCGATACATTTCCTACGAGAGGAAATAGCGGTATATTTATAAAAGAGGTGGGTTGTATAATAGGTACGTACGGTACAATAGTTTTGGTAATCTCGATCAAAGTCATAATTAAAAATTCAAACGTCTAGGGTCAATCTGAACAAACGGTAACTTTTATTGATGGCTTCTTGCAAGGCTGCAAAATATATCATTAAAATGGCCTTCACAAATTTAGGAGCTGAAAACTCAAAAATATCTACCCATTATGGAATAAACTGGAAACCTAAATGGCTTCTCAAAGAATATAATTGGGAGGTAATTTACCATTGCCTTCTTCATATTCCACATATCAATTTGGATACCTACTGGATTATACTTTTTATGGAGTGATCATTGGTTGACACTGAAGACTTTCTTGGACATATAAAATAGGAACTTTGAAAGGGGGGAAAATAGTAACAACTGTTGGGTTTTGTTCCAATCTGTAGTTCAGGACTGATGTGCACAAAATTCATCAAAATTTACTTTTGACTTCCCAAAATATCAATTACAAGGGTAATTTATTTTGTTCTGGACAGAAGTGGGCAGTATTTGTAAAATATAGATCTACTTTGTATTTTAAACACAAGTTTTCAATATATTTTGTAATGTCTTTGGTATTTTGCAAAAGCCAACAATTTTAATGTTTTTATTTTTAAATTTAATTTTATGATTTCTTTTTTTTATCCAGCTTGGGGGACGAGTGGACCAATGTCATATAAAGGTTTAACAAACATGCATTGAATCTAAATCTCGTTTTTAAATAATTTTGTGGTCGAATACCACCTCCCAAGACCCCCAAGAGTTTCCAAATGAGGTTCAAGGGAAAAAAATTGCAAAATTGATTTCAATATCATTGAGATTTAAGAAATTAAGAATAAATTTAATTAATTTAAGAATTATAAGAAAAATCTATAATATAGTCAAGCCCGGACGAAAGCGGTGGACAAAGAAGAAAATATTTGTTTCGATGGCTAAAGGCCTTGCACTACGTTTTCTCTATCCTTTTTTTTTTTTAATTTCGGCTGCATCGTTCAAGTAATTATGTTGAATTATTTTATGATTTGAGATTATTATGTTGAATTTAATAAAATTCAATTTTATAATTAAATATTAATTTTATGTTTGATAATTTTTATATTTTTTTCGTGATAGTTTGAACAAAATTCAGAGAATGAATAATATTTTTTTCTGCACCTGGGGCTTCAACCGACCTAATCCGCCAATGTCAATAGCAGTTAGTTAAGTATACTTAACTTAACTTAACTAATGTAACTTAACTAATGTAACTTAACTAATTACTTAACTAAATACTTGACAATAAAAAAGTGCAGACTCTTACTAATTTACCAGTAAGTTACCAGCTATAATAATGGTATTAAACAGAAAGATGAAGGGCGTCATTGCCACCTGTCGCGTGCTAATAGTAAAATAAAGCAATTACTTTCACAAAAAAATTAATTTTTGGGCTTGAAAATTTAATAATATTATAATAATACAATTTATTGTACTTAATATCACTTTACGTTGTATATAAAAAGAAACCTAAAACTTTAGTCCTGAAGAAGATCTAAATATAAACTCGAAACGTCTGCAAAAAATTAAATTTCTATTTTTAAATCTAAATAAATTCAATTCCCGTGAATATTTATATTTATTATATTTATATTTATTTATATTTTGAAAATTTACAGTTCCAGAATATGTCCAGCTGTTGCAGATTTTAAATAAAATATGAAAATTACTATTGACAATTTTGTGGATTTTTATTTAATTTCCATACAATTTTGAATAATATTTGTAAAGATTTTTCAAAATTGTAGCGAAAAATTTGAAAATCTTACTTGTCGAATAATTTGTAACGCCTTACTGACAATAAAATCAAATAATTGGGGTCATCGATAAACTTGTTAAAACTACTTCAAATTGGTTTGAATCAAAATATATTTTTTCTAATTTACAAATTTCGAAATTATGTGTAATATGAGTTGCATAAACATCAGCAATTTTGGTAAAACTGTAGCGTAGTCAAAATTGTGTAGATCTGACTATTTTAAATATATTGAAATAAATGTATAAATTACCATAAAAGTGTTTAATGGAAAAATTTAATTTTAAAAGGGCGAACTGGTAGGTGTAACATTTCAAAAGCAACAACATAAAAACAATAACAGCGAAAGTTTATTCAACATTCTAAAAATCATAAAATAAATATCATTCAGAAAAATAAAAAATCGGTTCAAATATTTTTGAAAATGTTTTTAAATAAATATCCTTTAATCCCGTTGTATATACCTATTAATTGTAATGTTAATCATATATACATTGTATTAGTGTAATTTAAAAAATTATACTAATAGGTACTTTTCATCAAGATGTATAAGGGATTTACCCCCTTGATTATTCAATAATAATTTAATAGTTAAGTGAAGTATACCCGTATCATAATAACTTATTGCAAGTTTTAATCTAATTTTATTCGACCCTCTCCGAGATAAAAATATTCTACAACAGACCCCGATTCAAAATTTTACGTAATCTTTTATCTTCTACATTGAATAATATTTTTGTGTATTTTGTGTAAATTTAAATAATAAATTGGCAAACAGAACGGAGACTGGCATTGACAATGTATTTAAACAAATAAATTATATAATTATATAAAATAATCAATCGAATTTTCACAAATTTGTCGGTTTTGACCATTCACAACAAAAATTAACGTAATTTTAGATCACTTAACGTCCATTTATTATGATGCGGTTGCGGCGGCAACGAATGCAGTTATAGTAAATGATTTATTTATTTTGTTTGTTTAACGGAAATCAAACAATCTGGGGTGACTTCCGAACCAAAAAATAATTATTTTATTCAAAAATGTCGGTCTTGGCAATGTAAACTTTTTAAAACTGGACTACTCATACAAAAGAAAATTGTCGCCGTCCTCACAGAAGCAGATTTAATATCAGCGGTCTTTCAGAGAAAAGTTCAGATTTTCTCAATGAGCCTATCCGCCGCTGCTCGTAATCTCCAATTTATTTAGGTTGGTAACTTAAAATGAACCAAATATATTACGGAACAAATGACGGATAAAAAAGAGGAATTGCTGGCAGCATTCGTTCATTTTTTCAAATTTACACTTCTTAGTTTTTACAGATAATTTCTCATTACATAATTGGTCTAACACTGTGTTTATCTACCCGAAAGATGCACAAATTGGCAAATTGTTTGAACAAATACCCATAAGATAACCAATATTTGCATTTCAAGTATACAAACAAAAAACAAAAGAACAGAGAATTTCAGGTTGCTATTTACCAAATTTTGTAGAACTCTTGATATTTAATTTTTACAAAAGAGTATCTTGACAAATTGGAGGACAAATTCGACTAGGTTTGGATGTACTTCAGTACTTGGGTGTAGTTTTGACTGGTTTTTGGCAACATTTTCGCCCTTATTACAATCAAAAAACAAAGACGTTAACGGTTAGGTCTATGGAGTTTTAGTATGTCATTTATCAATTTCTCTATGCTATAAACATTGGTGCAACGTATGGAAAACTGCGGTTTTTCAGTACATGACGCAAGATTTCAATTGAGGTACAGCTGCAATTTAAAGAACCGCGTACGGACAAACACAGTTTTCTATACATATTGAACAAAATATTTTTGCGTACATTAGACGAAAATAAACAAAAAAATTAAGATTTCCATTGAAAATTATGATACAAAGAAGTTGGATTAATATAAAAATTTTCAGTAATAAAAACCCTGGTAATTGGTAATATGTTTCTATATAAAACAAAATTACATTTTCATCAATGGAAATGTATCCAGAAATATAATACGTTTCCGTTTAATATGCGAAAAGCTCACTTTCCGGCGGCGTATGCCAACTTTCAATTCTTTAATAAATTTTTAACTGTCAGCTAAAAAAACGGACTTTCGACAATAAAATATTATATAATATAGAAACAAAAACATGAGATATTAATTTGTGCAATTCTTCTAAATTTTGAAAAATTATAAAAACAGTCGTCAAATTTTCCCTCAGCGAGGATCCTTGCAATGCGTGGCTTTATTGCACGCCACTGTTTAGTACGAAGAGATACAATGCAATTGTTTTAAATTTTGTTGCCCAATCCAATTTAAACGCAGTAGCATTATCGTTTATTGGTAATCATAAGTAACCCTCAACCCTCATATGTAAATTTTGGGCCCCTGCATAAAATAGCTGGATAAAAATAATTATTGTTTTCTTTATTATATAATGGAACGAGTTCATCGGTAAAAATAATGAACCTTTCAAGAAGATTCATGCATTTGTGTCGTTTTTTCAGCGTTATAAAAAACTTGATTAATGAAACACTCTGTACATGACTCATCTTCGATTTATAAAATGAACTGGAACTGGCAAGTGTACAAAATGGTTTACTCGTTCTATTAAAAATTGCCAAGAACCAGCAGCCGACATTTCGAGAAAGCTTTTTATATTTTAAAGGAATTGAAATGAAAATTTGATTTTGGAAATAGGGAAAACAAATGCTTATTAAATAATAAGTGGATTAAAATTTAAGTTGTTGCGGCCTTATAAGGTAAGTCCATCTCGTATGTGCGCATTGCGCCGCCAATGAGTTGAACATGCGCACGAGTCGCCATCGGTACCATTGGCATGGTCATACCCGCATAGCATCTCGTTCAGCTTCAGTCTTATTTCGTCTGGGTGTTATTGTGTTCGTGGCCTGTTGAATGCTCGTGTAGTAATCAACATTTCATATTTACTAAAAACTTGATAGTTTGTGCGTTATCTCAAAATGTGTGATATCAATTCAACACAGAGTATAGCGGACTATTTGGCGCAATTACTCAAAGATAGAAAACAACTTGCAGCTTTTCCAAGTGTATTTATTCACGTCGAGCGTCTTTTGGATGAAGGTAAGGACAAGTTTAATTTTTTAAAACGACATTTATAATTATATTTATGACTCGTGCATGAAATTATTACTTTTAACGAAATACTTCTGGCATTTGTGGTTGATAAAGCTAACATGTGATAATTATGACGTATGCTACAGATTTATAAATAATGATGTACTCGTCGAAATTGTACAATTTTACAAATATTCTGTTCCCTAGTAACAATAATATTTACAATTATTATTAGGTATGTGCGTTCCGTCCCAAAGACCAATATTTCACAAATTCGACCTTCTTCTTTTTCTATGAAAATTTATATTTGGACGATGACCGAGAAGTTTTTCTCAAGTTGGTACCTACACCTAAGAATTTATGATACGGCTCTCCACACGTGTTTTCTATCCAAAAACCAAAAACCTTCTCGGGGCTATTTTCTCATAAATTCCAAACGTTTAAAATCAGAATTATATTTGACAATTGCGTTCACTTTGCAAATAATAAGGTTTATTTAATGGGCTAGGTATGTGGGTTGGTGTCGTAGTCTGCCACTTATTAACACTATTAACTGGTTTCTGGCGAGGCACCACAATTCTTTGATTTGTGTTTGGCAACGTTGTCCCACTGTACACACTCGACAATTGTACCTTTGTTGGTGTCCTAAACTTCTTTTCGACTTTCCCAAGTCATTAGGAGATTCCGTTGCGATTTCGTTTAATTGCCTTTTAAATAATTGTACAATGCGTACGAGTACTCTATCTACAGGTGTGGTGCTCGCTCGTCCCTCACTGGAATGCAGAACGTGATCGTCGAATGGAAACTAAAGGGGGCTCCGAACGACTAATCTGCTACAAAAAAGAGAAACGCACGTCTGGCAATGATTTATGGGGTGCTATTCGTTTGTTTTTCAGCAAATATAGTTGTTCTATGCCAAATTGCTTCGATAAGGTTACCTTATCGGTTTGCTAGACACAGTTCAAAGAACTCTCTTAATTACAATGTCAATTTGCTGATATTACTTTCAGATAACGTGCAATGTAAATTGTTAAAAACGCATTGTTTAACTCGAGTTTAATTTTTTATATGTTTGTACACCGAGGAAGTTCAGTTTCGCAAATTTGTTAATTATCATCTATGTAAATTGCTTACTTAACACAACATTATTCCGTCATGGACGAGTATTCTTCATTTAGCGCCAGTGTCAAACCGTCAGTTAGATTTTTGACCGCCAATAGTAAACACAGACCTTTGACCAGGACTTCTGATCCGCTCCTTCTTGAACCAAGGAATTCCCGGATATGACAACTTTTGTTTTTATTAACCTTTGACATCATCTATCAGTAATATATTATAAATTTCCAAACATATATGTTGTGGTAGCGGAGACATACTAACCTTTAGATTCGAAAATAATCGTAGCTGAAAAATTAGTGTGCCTAACGGTTTTACGCTGATCTTGGAAGCTCCCAGACTTCAAGTCTTCGACGCTACTGGACATTCCTTGGCAATAATAATAAAAGTGTGTTCTAAATTTATTAATAAAGGAATTTAGCTTCGCTGAACATTCGTGCATTTCCACCTTCACAATATTTTCTTCCTTGCCCAGAAATACTTCTACCTTCAAATTACCGCACGCAAATCACTAAATGTTTATTATTACATCATTTTTTACTTAATAATGGTTTATTAATGTTAATCGCTCTTCCACTTGCCATAAATTTAGTCATAGATGTGTATCAGCTGGAAATTCTTCATCATTTTCATATAGACAGACAATACCGGAAGTTGATGCAAGATTTTGCAAATTAAAACATTTTTTGCACATCCACGTTAATAATTTTGACGTTCTCTTGCCATTAGGAAGTGCTAAATGCAAAGTTTGTTGTCATCGGAACCATTTAGTTTTTAATTAATTATAACTGGTTTTCTACAAATTTTTCCTTTCCCGATTTCTATTTATCATAGAAATAAACATCAAAATGCAAATTTGTGATTTTGATCAACATTTCTCCTTTCTTGGTCACATGAATTGGTTGCAAATGGAAACTTTTTCATGTAACGGTACTACCTGTTGTGAAGTATTAAACTGGTACACTTTTTGAGATTACAAAAAAAAGTGTAATCCAAGTGTATGCGATTGGTCGAACGCCAATAAGTTGTTCATTCCCACACTGACTGATAAGAAAAATTCAAATAAACTATTAGATAAATCTCGAAAGGGAACGAACCTGCTAGGTGTGTATAATCAACAGGTAAACCTTTATATGCACAACACTGCCCTATCTGAATGGGGAACCCCTCTATAAAGCAAGGTGGTGGTGATCAGGTGCATGACCCACTCACTATGAAAGAATCTAACAACACTGAGGTGAATGTTCAAGGCTGATGGGGAGATGCAGGTAGAAAACGACTTATCGAAATATAATGGACCATTGTGGAATTCCTTCAATTACTCGATTACACTCGAAATTAAAAATCGACCCATAATCGCTTCCGCACAATCCCAACACAAACAAATAGGGAAAAAAATGTAGGTAAACCATTGTTTCCGTTGGCGAAACAAATTGATGAAGAGACTTGTAACTAATTGAATATTTGATTTCATATACCGCTTGGTAAAAACAATTGATTACTTACTCGAGCATTAAGGTGTAGCCTTGCTTCACATATTTCAGTGCGTTGTATTTGATCCAATTGCGTTATTCCTAATTAAGTCCATCTGTTATTATTTATTGCGAGTTTTTAATTAGGAACAGATTAAACGAACAGACTGTAAAATATCCAATTGTGATGGTGTCTTGGATGGGTGAGTTTCGGTCTAGCGGTCGACTACATTCTTTCATCCACGCCCATTGTGCAGGTCTACCTCGATGTGTCACATTATTTTTTACCACCCCAAATAATTTTTGTATTCTTCTTGAACAAACGTGGAACTATTACTGCAATAGGTACCTGTTTGTTCGGTTTTACAATCGCGCTAATTGAGATTAATATTAGGCCTCTAATAAAGCAACCTACGAAAGCTTATGGAAGGCTTTCACTTTTAATATGTTTCAATATTTCCTTTAAACGTGGGCTATTGAGGAACTAATAGGTAACTTTTGGATTCCTAAAATTGCAAAATAGAGTGAAAGTTTTTCGTAATTTTTATTTCGATTTTTGGACAACCGATCTGCATTTTTGTGTAGGCTAATAACTCAGAAAAATACCCCCTCTGCTATGGGTGTTTATTTTGCTATTGGTAACCAGGAAATGATTCTTGATTTTGTGTAAATCATGGATTTAATTTAAATTTCGTCCGCAGTCGCCCACTTTCATTTCGAATTATTATAAATTAAATGGCCATAAGTTTATGTGAGTGTATGTTTTGGAATGGCAAAATTGTAATTAACTCGAACAGCTGCATAAATTAATGTAAGCAAGCATCTCACAAAGGAATTAACCAGATTTATTTTTAAATTGAAGTCAAATATTTTTAGAATATGACAAGGCGGTTGATAAATTCAATAAAAAATGGTGCTATTTATTATAACAAATTATTAAGTTCATTATGTTACAAGTTGCTATAATTTTATGGAACAACGGGTTATTAAAGTAAATTACATGTTCTCATCTGTAATTACATACTTACTTGCAAATATTATTTAATCTAAAGCAGAAGTGTAACTTTTTACTAATCACCTAATCATCATATTAATAATGTAATATATTATAAACCAGTACTACATGGTTAGCATCACTTTGTTCTAAGAAACATTTCAACCTTCCAGTTCATTTTTTTTCAAGTTTGTGGTTTTCATTCAAGATAACATTTTCTGTTGTTCCGTTAACGCTCGAATAAGTACATAATATCTTATTGTTCCAATATACTTGTATATCAGCTCACTTGCCCTACATTACCTTAAGGAGTAAGTTTTCATTGTTCTGGAATTAACCATTCCTTATTGGTTTCAATTATGTAATCTCCTTGATATAATTATGTAGGTACTCTGGTAGAATTTAAATTTCTTATGGCACAAGTAGGTATGTCTCACTAAAAAGAATAGAAATTTAAATTTCTGAATATGTTTTGTTCGATTTGCATTATCCAAATACGTCCGCGTAGGTTAAGATTTACTTGATTGTATGTACTCGAGAAAAATATTACGAAAGTAAACAAATGGTTAACCTACTTTTTTACTGTACATAATATACAGTTTCAGCTGGTAAATTCATAAATAAGATTATTCAAATTTATTCCGAAGCTATAAATTGAACTTGACAAAATATGGGTTAACTTAACTCGAATGCTTTTTGGGTTAACTGCACTTTAACCAGTTTTTCCATAAGAGCACGTCCAATTTACAATTCGTATCAAATAAAAAAAATTATGCTTGTACTAACTGCGTTTATGTTTTTCAAGTACAGGATGATGCATGCATTACAATTAAAATGGTAATTATTTTAAAGTCCAAAGACAATCCCACGCCTTCAAAAAATATATTCTACGAACCGTAACTACAATTCATTTATATTATTCTACTTGAGGTTCCGCTCCAGGGGTTCAAACTTAGGTTAAAGGGAATAGTACTTTTTATATTCCTCAATTGGTTCTGCTATGATTGTTTGGTGAAGTCAACAGAAATGCAAAATTATTTTATGATCCAATAACTCACGCACAGTAAATTTTTAATTAAAGTGTGCATAAGTTTGATTTCTTTGCAGTTAACAGTATATTCAAAATTATTCGCTTAATTTTCAAACCAAACAATAATTATTGTTCAAAATAGTGAATTATATTGTGTTATCTACACCTGCACTGATTGGAAATAATTTTTTAATTTCTTTGAAACTAATTCATTGTTGTGTATTCCTGTTTCACATCCCGATCCCATCATCAGATTTTTGTTTTTAATCAACCATGTTGGCTGTGACATAATAACAGACATTTGCATTCACATAATATTATGAGTATACTTTTAAGTGAGGACAACACGAAGTGATTCATGCTATTTATCACACCGTCTTTGTGTGAACTCACCTTTTAATACACGTACGTATCCGTACTTATATGGAAAGAAATTGTCAAATAACTTGGAATGCTGAAAACGGGCCGAATTGCAAAAGCAGAAGCATTTGCGCAGGTCGCACTGAGTCTTTATAACCTCCCAAATTTTTGAGGTTGGTAATTTAAAATGAACCCATCGGTGCGTTTGTCAAATTACTCATCATTTAAATTTTACTTTATTTCAGACACTCAAAAACTTTGCGCCACAAAAAATTTAAATTATATTGTTACATAGTAGTTATCCTGGATTACGTTCTCTTACAGTAGTTTATGTAATCAGTGTAGAAAATATGTCATTACCGCACGCGCTTGATTTACAATCATGCAAATTTAAAATCGTGCACGAAAATTATATTACGTTAATTTGTTCATTACCTTGACATCTTCTGTCAACATTTTATTTGTCAACTGACAAATTGTCAGTTTTTTCAATAAAAAAATAAAACACCGGCGTTAAAAGTAAATCACTTTCGCCACTACTGCGTAAAATTGACTCATTATGCAACCCATATGAGTGTAGAAATTGAGCTATTACGCAACTGTAATAGTTAAAAATATTAAATAACTGAATTTGTTACTTAGGCCATTATTGTTCTTACCGCCTGATTACTCAGTATTTTTATGCTTCAATGAATTTTGTTTCTTTGCCAACGGTAAACAAACATTTTCTGCAACAATTTGAAACATTTTAAACTTTTCCGACACACGCAATCCTGCTTGCTTCGCTTGATAAAACATTTTAAACTCTTAAAACATATAGGTTCTTTTATTGCACTTCTTAGTTAAATTTAACTAGTAGTTTAAGTGGTTTTTTCTCGCCATCGCGAATCGATTTACTTAAGCATATGAGAGTAAACAATCGCAATAATGACTATCCAAGTATTTTTGAAAAGTATTTTCCTTCTTGCAGGCTTTCTATTTTCAATTGTCTCTTGCCATTCTCAGTACTATTTGGTTCTTCATATTGTCTTTATATCCAGCCGCCGCTGGATCTGCTTAAAATCGTTTTATACTCTTCCTTCTATGAAGTAGTAAGTAGGAAAGTAAGAATCCTCATTATAGAACAGTCTGCAGTTATCTACTGCATTGACCTGATCTGTTAAAATCTCCCAAGGGAAATAATTTTTTTACTACATTTTTATACCAACCTTACACTCAATTAAGCGAAATGAGTTCAAATGTAAACAGTAGCCTAAGGAAAGGGGGGGGATGCTACCGCTTTCAAAGGTGAAGGATAGGGTAACCAGACATCTAAAAAAGTCGAAATACAAGATGTAAAGTGCAAGTTACAAGATATTTACATAAAGAATGAAGCTAGAAAAGGCTGACCAAGATCATTAAGAACTGAGGAAAATGCGCAATGCATTTCGAGCATCTTGTGAGAATCTCAGAATGCCGACACGACATTTTCCCAAGATTTCATTTCAAAGCATTCCTTCAGACATAGTTTCAACAGGATGGAGCGATTTCTCGTTTTCAAACTCATTTTGACCGGTTGTTCAATTTAACTATCCAAATAAATTGATATCCAGAGGAGATCACTTTCTTCTAGGAAGATCAGAACCTTGGATCTTTTCTGGTGTTAAAAACAAAATATCCGCCAAGAAATGGAGTTTTGTATGTTCCCCACGTTTAACTAACAATTTATTGTCACATAATTTAATATTTTACGGGTTTACGAGCGGGAGGCATTCAAAAGGTTCATATTTTGACTTTTACTGTTATATGCGACTTTGATGACTTCCATGCCTTCCATATCGAGATAAGTACCTGCATTTTGATTGTGGTAATGCAAAATGCAGTATCTTAATTAATTTTGATTAAAATTATCAAAACTTCGCACTTGAACAGAATTGGGTGCGTTACAGGTTTTCCTTATTGATTTCAAAAACGTAAATCATAGTAATTAAAAATTTTGTGTTTAAGTATTCGCCATATTTTTACTACCCAATTACAATTTTATAACCCGAAACTGATAATTGTAAGTAAGTCATGTAAGCACATGCACAATATTAGCAATAAAAATCTGTAATTGGATGCATAATTTTAAATTTTACACTCAAATGATCAATATATTCACTCGTTATTAACTTGATTTTTTTTAACAACATCGTGAACTTCCGATAGCCTTTTGATTAAGTTAATTTACATTTAAAATAATCGAGACAACATGGAACTTTATATATCCTTCACACTGAAATCAAGTTTGTTTTCTAAAACTCTTGTAACTTGAAAAATGTAGAATGGATTTTGATGCAACCTTCGTTATCATTAAATCTCAATTGAAACTTTTTAGTCGTTTAAATCTTACAAATTTAAAAGCTAGGGCGTTGAATAGTAACACATTTTGTTGTCTCTAAAAATAGTCCCCATTAACTACCTACTCGGAGACATTCACATCTTGAACGATTTCTCTGTCTTTAGATAAAAAGAATTAAACGTCTGGATAAGTTGTTTTGGTCTGTTCTAAGTCTGCATTTGAATGGAATCTATCAAAGTATAGGTAACTTCGCAGTATGTGGGCCTGCAAGTTTCCGTCTTACGTGTACTTCCCCCCATTTTGTGCTCTTTTATTACCTGCTTGAAGCGTGTCAATAACTTGTAACTTTGCATGTACAATAATTGGAATGCACCTTAAAACTCGTTTGCAATTAGGTATATTTTTTTGATAACGCCCAAGGAGTATGTACTACGTATGAATTATGCAGTTTCTTGAAAAATGCGTGGAGACTTTATCTTAAAAATCCGTGCAATAAAAATGTCATATTATACATCGGTTGCTTCAAGTTTATTGGGGTCTCTTTGTATAGCATCTTCGGCGAGGTAGGTAGAGAAATAGGGATGGTGGGATGAACCTCCCTGTAATTTTCAATCCGTCTCTAGCCACACAAAATTTGTTCTTGCACATTTAAATGCATCGAATTCTACGTTCGTCCTTTTTTCTCGACATTCCTCCCGAGTGTTTTTTGCACATTACGGAGTACTAAATGTACTGAAAACGTCTTGCATTCCTGTAACATAGTGGCAACTATTCCATTGATAGTTGAATTTATGTTTTCGATTTATTATTTATAGAAATTTACCGAAAACCTTACGATAATTTATCCTAGTCTTGGGGCTGAAAATAACCGCTCTACACTTTCTAAGAATAATTCTGTTTATCCAAGAGCAATGTGCGTCGATGTTTTTAGCAGCCATTTTTCAGCAGGGGCGAAGTTGAGTAAATCCGAACAGCGGCGTGTGTATGTTACTTGTCAGAATATCGGCCATAATCTCGTTCGTTACTTTATACACATTTGAATATAACAATAGAACTTATTTATTCCTGGCATGTACAATTTACGTTTATTTCATCACCGTGCATACAAATTTATTTAACACTGGGATTTGATGGTTGTTGACCAGCAATAGAACCTAAAGGTTTTTTTTATTAGAATGCTACTTCCTTTTTAATTATATAACATATTGTATACATAGTATATACTAATTACTGAATGTTGTTATGCATACAATTACAATTAGTAACGTTCAAATTGTAATTTGTCATAAACGTTTTCTCTATTGAAGCCAAAGAAAACTTTCAAAATGGTTTCAAAAAAATATTTTGCTCTGCTTCTGACGGCGATTAACGTTTTAGCTTCTCATGCCAAAATTCACGGGTTCAACTCCTCTGGTATCTTGAATATGCTGTACTTCTCCGAATGTCTACCTGTTATCTCTAGGTAACATAGATAATCGAAATATTTTTGGGATTGTTTCCAATTTATGGGGGGGGGGGGACGAACTCGTGGAAAATAAACTAGTTGCTATATTACACAAGAAATACCTGATAGGAATCAATAGCTGTCATTTTAGTTTTAGCTGAATTATTGTTTTAATTATTACTTTTACATTATTTAACATTAATTTTACCGACGAAGTCGTTTTAATCGAACCACACTTCCGTATAATTAAAGATTCCTATGACAAGTGTGCATTTAATTAAGGTAATTTTAAATTACATCTTTTGTATCTACAATGAAATTGCATCACCATAAGCATAATATAGACGTGATGTAAATGATTGATTAATACGTTCCTTGCATATTGTCTTCTTTTTGCTGAAAAGCAAGAACTTCATTCGTCGATTGATATTGATATTTAATGTGCGATAAACTATTTATCGACTTGTTGCAATAAATAAATGTCTTGTTAAATATAATTGTCTAATTTTGTTTCATTTTATTGCAGGTAAGAAATTCGTTTTACAATCCAATTGTGCGATGATATAGTCAATAAGGTTTGTGGAACAATGCAATCAACGAATTTAATGAAGCTTTAATTTTTATTGTTTATAAAATAGCAGATGAAGAACTTCATTAATTAATAATTTCAGAGCAAATTAATATCGATAAGTATCCATGCCGTACCTTGTTGCTCAATTTCAATTTTAATTTCGAGATTACATCTTAAAATTCAAATCTATTTGAGAAGTTGGTTGCCGGTTTGGAAAGTCTTCTTTCGTATTGGCAAAGAAAAACTTCACCTTTCTAATATATTCCATACCCCCTGGTAAGGGAATCCTTGGTTAACTTGATTCTGTATTGAATCGAAGCAACGTAAAAGCGTAAACTAGATTCAACTCGAAAGCTGTTCACTTCAGATAATGAAGGGTTAGAATCTAGTTGCTGGATGATTTCATATCGCCTGCTTTGAAATATATTCGAGAGAAAACTGTTCAATGGTCATTGCAGCTCCAGAAATGTCAATTTTAAATTTAAAAAAAAAGATGAAAAGTGTGTTTTTCTCATTCTGTTGACGGTACGTGTGCTCGACGTAAATAGATGTTTTAGTGGGCGGAGTCACTGCAATTGTCTTCTAGCCGTGCTAACATATCATAAATTCACTTTAAACTGGATTACGTTAATTATACCCGAATTTAACTGAAAAACAGATTTCTTCCATTTTAAAGCTTTTGGCCAGCTTCGGTAGTAACATGAAAATTATCGAATTATGTCCAAAAAAACACTTGTATAACATAAAGACACGCCATGGGTGAGGCTAACCTTATGGAAACAACCAATAGAATAATCGCATGACGTTTTTGAATTTTTGGTTGAGTCACAAATTTTAATGTTTTTATTTGTAATTTACGCTGTTAAAGATCATAATTGCATTAGAAAATATTTTAATTTCAGGGGGCATTTTGTGTGTTATTCCCGTAATATTTTCTGTTAATTTCAAACAAAATTCCTATATTAAATTAAAAAAATACTGGTGCAAAGCGACGGCAGAACAACTACGACATCTCCAATAGGTTCATTATGAGTTACCAATCCAAAAAAAATGAGAGGTTACGGGAGAGTGACGGTGTTCAGTGCCTGTTATTCCTTCTGAAAGGGACCTTCAATTGATCGATTTTTCTTGCTAACCTAAAAAATTGGGAGATCCCGGGAAACTGGTGGATCAGTGCGGCCTAACCCGGGCAGCCGACAATTTGTCTTATTTCCTAGTTAAAATGTATGTTGTAATTAATTGATCCTGTGCTGTGATATTGACAGTTTCGTTTTAATTATTTCTTGGTAATTCTTCTAGCTTCCCTAATAAATTTTTTATTTTGAAATTGAAAAAGTTCAGAAACAGAGAAACGATTCCCATTTATACTAATATTCGAACATGTCAACTCTGTCGGCTCATCTCAACTGACCAACTCAACCAAAATTCATTTGAAATTTTTCGGTTTCTCATTGTCCTTGGTTGTCAAGAGTTAGCTTCACAGCTAAGACAAAGAATGTGTTTTTACAATATTTATGCAAAATATCATATAACAATGAACTACTTTCGAGACTGATATTGATGTAAGTTATTCTAGGAAATGTCATTTTTAATTTTACAGTAAATTATGTTTCACACCTTGGAACAATTGTAACGAGCGTGTTTTATCAAGGTTTGAAACAATGCAAGAAGAATTTTTCGAGCTGAATTCTGTGAAGAGTGACTTTGACTTTCAACATTATCTTTTTCCTAATGTCACTCCATTTAGTACGAACACAATATTAATTTATCATTGTTATTTATTTTTATACTTGATTTTCGTGATGTAATGGAACAAATTAGAAAAATGCAGCCTTCGTATCATTGAGATTTTGAGCTAATACTGAATAGAACCACAGCTCTCCAAATCATTTTCTGCACAATAAACGGATATGCGCTGCGTTTTGATTCCAATTTGTGGGTGAAAGGTCTGGAAGTTGGCCAAATATGTTTCCTCCTCCCATTATAATTTGCATTGCATGTGCATAATTTCAACACTGACTGTTTGTATGGATCTCAGAAAAATTCAACTTCACTCTAATGATGTCTAAAAATAATCGAAAAGTTTTATAGGTTTTTCGAACATCGTTTTTCTTTCTTTGAGAGCTACGCGGAGGCGTTCATTTTATTTTAATAGCCTTAACGACAGATAACCCCACATTTAGAAGTCTCAGAATGACCTTTTCGAATTGAATCCCAAAATGATATATTATTGTAGATTACTGAATTATTTAACATTCTTTTTTTTTGTAACAACAAAACTTTTAATTAATGCACCTAATTTCTATCTACCACAATTGAGTGTAAAATTTAAATTTTCCCAATTCTAAACATAGTATGTCCTTGGGTACCATTGGTTTTAATTTTCGAAGTTTGCACAGTTCGTTTGTTAGATTTTTTGTTCGGCAGTTGTCTCACTAAATATATTTTGCATACTTAATTTGTTTTCATTTAATATTCAAGAATAATTTTATATGATCGTTCATCAAGCTTTAGTTTTTGAGAGACCAAGATAATTTCAGTCGTAAAATAATAGAACAAAAATGATTCATCCACGTGGGTGCGCCTGAATAACTTGTTCCATTTGATATTTTGTTTACACCGGATCATCTTCGACATTTGATTTTAAACCGAATACCAAATTAACCCATATACATGATACACGTTTTATCCCATGGATTGTTTTTTCACGTATTTGCTTATTGAAAACGTGCATCAATAATTTTGATGAGTGGCGAATAAATGATTGCCTAGCCCGACGCTGGTTCACGTGGATCTTGTAAAAATATTTACTTTTTACTTGAAAAAATCCTTTGAACTTACCGTTTGAGAAATTGTCGGTGCGGGTTTAAAGATCCGATTTACTAAATATGAATATAACCGGGAAATATTTCCGAATAAAAATGGTACTAATTTTAGAATGACAAAAATAAATAAAACCAAAGTGATTTTAAAAACCAAGTTGTGATTTCTTTTCTAACCTACTTGGTGGGAAAATGCAAAACCAGAAAGTAGTTTAATTATCTTCTGCAGACTATGATGAACGTTTTTACCAAGTTTTCGTAATTGAAAAAAAATTGGTTTAACGGTGATTCGGTAATTTGGTATCGTTAACAATAGAAAATAATCGATATTTTTTTAAAGATCGTAATTAAATAATGGTGCACTTATAAAAAAATCGTAAATTTAATTTTAAGTAGAACAATTAATGATTGAAAGTGACCGACGACGTTTTAATTTTTATTAGAAGTTATCGCGATGGTTAATGAAATAATAACATGGTGGTTTATTAAATTTATAGGTTTTTTGTAGCGACGTTACGTAACGCTTTATCTTGATTTTGTGTTAGTTTATTCTTAACCTAGTTGTCCTTGCTACTTGTTTTGCGTTACCTTTCCACAAGAATTATTTTGGTTGTTCTATTATTGCAGATTTAAAACTATTTCAACCTCGCATATCAAATTTTATATATGTACCACATTGTTGCAATCCGGGAAAGCTCAATGAAAGTAACATTCATGGTACCACAACCCGAAGCCTGCGGAGATTCTTCCGAAGAGTTGTCTGGCCGATTTTGGCAATTTAATATGCATAGTTTTGGTATAATCTATAACCCACCACTTAGCTGCCTTATTTATATAATAACTATTATAATATATCACCGTAACAGACACACCAGACTTGTACTTAAAAAGCGCCACTTCACATTTTTATCTTGCAGCCAACCCTCTTAATTAAAATATTTAACATAAAAAATTGGACCACGCACATATTTTCATCTCGATTGACCTTCATGCAAAAACGTATGCCACTTGCATCTATTAATTAACTTGCTAATTTATTCTGCCATATAAATTTCACATTCAGGCTCACGAAGTGAATTATTTTATTAAGTGTGCGTGTGTTCGAATCCATATATGCAATCATTGTTCATTCAAAATATTTTGGATATATTGAATAACAGCACCGATGCGCAATATAACATCAAATTGTAGTTTTACCAGTTCTCTATAAGCAATCGCAATTTCACCCACATGTAACTTTTTCCTTTTGCCCTTCATCTTGATTTGGCGCCCGTGTGGGACGTTGTTTACAGCTAATCTTATAATCGATTGGTCGCTTCTTGTTTCTTAATCCTTGATGTAAAAAGTACACATGCCTAGGTAATCTTCTAATATCCCAATAGTTTATGGCGCGCCCGAAGATAAAATCGAAACCATTAACTTTAATAATTACACCCACATTATTATTAGAAATTGAGGACACTCGACCTACACAACCCCCTTTATGTGTTAGTGGTTTAATTAAATTTTAGGCACCTAATTCGATATTTAAATATTGCTCCAATAATTCAATTAATTGTCGCAAGTTTTTTTGAAAATAAAAAGTTAATGCGATACTTTTTTTTTTGTTAAATTGAAGGACAAGGTTCGATTTTGTTTTGATTCCAATATGCTAACTCATTCATTAATATATCTTACGCGATACTTAGTTTTCATTAATAAGACTTGCTCAATGTAACATATACGAAATTTTACATAGATTATCAAGGTTGTTAACGGTAGTTAACTAATTAGCATATGTAATAATTGATATATTAGTGCAAAGTAGGATAGCACGAGAAATTTCTTAATTATTCAGTACATTGTACAAGAGGAAAACGAAAACGCTTCCTGCGACAAATTGAGAAACCAAAAATCTGCCGTATTTCATTTTTTGATGATTTATGATAACAAATTCAGTTTTGCATTTCAAGTTCAGTTGTCTGGAAATTATACACTGGCAGATGTACTGTGATCATTCTGTTTACGTTGTTTCTCCAATTAAGGATGACATTTTGATCAGCATCAATTTCGATTGGAAGTTACACCCGGGGGTTCTTCAACTTTTCTAGATTGTGATCGTGGAATGGTAAGCTTTCTCAATACCTACCAATATCCAAATTGAGTTATTGTAGAAATTCTAAGGTGCAAGCAGATTATCAAAATTGGACGGTTGTGTGTAAATATTATGTAAAATTCAGAAAGCAACAAAGGTAACGATAATAAATTATAAATAGTCTCTTAGATCAGAATGGAGTTTAATTTAGTCTTATTGAAAATGTCAATTTGAAACATAACGTGATCATTGAAATTAAAACGTGACTAATCCTGCCAATAGATATTTTTAACTTAATAAGATTTATATGCGGGTCTCTTGCTTTCTAATTAACTTGATCAGTCCGTAAATTAAATTGTGAAAATTTTATTCAGTTTCTAGTGCATATATGGAAAAATGAATAACTGAGAATATCATTTTATAAGGTAAAACTTGACATTTTTCAACAACTGTTACTATTAGCTACTTTCATTTTTAATAACCACTATGTGTGTTAGTAATGCGATTTCACCCACAGAAATACAAATTTATTTGCAAAATGTGAATATGAATGAAGTTAATTTTTTTTTGTTATTAATAAAACCCACACATTCAAATTTACCTACTTATAAAGTTGCAACTCCGTTGCCCACTGCTTTGTTAACGCTGCTGCTGTGTGGACCAAATTTATATCTGCTTTTTGTTTGTTTAAATAATATGCAATAAATTATATAAAAAATTCTATTTGTATTGAAACTTCGTCGCCGTCCCACATTTGAACTTTTTTTTAAGTTAAGAAAAATCAGGTATTCAGAGTAATATTGCAATTTTCAAACCAGTTTTTAAATATATGATTTATCTATCCGATTTTCTTATTTGACACGAATGAGTGGGTTTTATTGTTACATATTTTCCTATACATAATAAATTGTCTTTTCAATTCTAAATCTGAAATTTTATTTGTTAGGGATATATTCATCGTTTAACACGGGAGTTCTCAAACTCAGCAGGGTTAAAAAATGGTATGTGCTCTATTTTCTTATATTTGCTAATATTATTCTTCTAATCCACAACATTAACCACCAAAAGGCATTTTTCTTTGAATTTTAATCAAAACGTAATTTGAGAACTTCTGTTTAATTGCAAAATCCTGTCTGACTGTATATCGGTATATTTTCCATGAAAAGTCGAATTGGATGGTTTTTAGCAGTGTACTGTCACGCTGACATTTTTGCTTGTCTTCAAAAATTAAAAGGGCCTATAGAAATGAGATTATAGGATATTATGTTCGAAATAATCACAAAAAAATTCATACAGATGTTAAATTTTCTACAAAAAAGTCCGCGAGAACATACATTTCTGTTCATCAGTTTACACGCAGGAAGCATTCAAAGCTGCAGATTCAGAAACTGAAAAAAATGGATTATGATATTCAATGATTCTTTTCATGAATACTAGTTCAGAAATTTGTTGTTAATCTTCGACGCATAATTCTTACAAATAATAGATATTATTAAAATACGGAATTGAAGTTTGGAATATAGAAAACTACTTAATTGAATTATATTCTTCTGTTTTTTATTGTTTACTTTTTAGCCCGCGGTTTTCTTTTTTCTCCACTTGGAAAAAGCGGGTTAATGCATCTACAGTCGTAAAAATATTACGACTTCGAAATGTCGGTCATATGTCGTTACAACCCACCGTATATTAATCGAATTAATATTTAAAAGACAACATCAACAATTCAAAATTTAAATAACTATTTGGCAAATAATGGTTTGTGCTATCTCAAAACATTTCATTTTCGAGGTTAAAAACTAACTTTTACTTTTATAGAAATTGTATCTCTTAATTTGAGAAAATGAAGATTACATTCGCATAACTAATTTGTCGTTAAAGTTGAAATATCAAGGCAATTCTTTGTTCTATTCGTCACTGCATTTTTTAACTAACCTTAAAAAATTATGTTGTTGTTTTGTTCTTAGATGTAAAATCAGGCCAGATGGTAGCTATTGTTTTTATTGCTTAATAATATTCTTTGCTTTTATTAGACCCAATGGCGGCTAGTCGTTGTTTTCTGCAGTAATAACATTTAAGAATGACTTTGCATTTTGTTCGAGAGGGCGGCACCCCAAGGCCCTCCCCGTACCAGCCACCACTGTACTTCTGATTTCTATTTGGCTAAAATGTAATAAATATTATATACCCAGTTGCACCTCAAGTACCTATTGCTACAATAATTAAAATTATGTAATATTTTATTTGTGAGTGTGGGTGTAAAATACGGACTTGTATTTATTTTATTAATTCGCAAATAATAACCTTCACCTTCTAAATATAATTGTGATAATGAAGGAAGTCCGAACTACGTCTTCTATTACTTTTTTTATTGTTGTACTTTCTTAGCGTTGACCCAAATAATTAATTATATAAATAAGTATGTACTATAAATATTCCGAATAAAATTATAATTATTTGCCACCGTTCACCAGAAAATTTGAAGCAATATTTTAATAGGGAAATCTTTCCGCTGCAAATAATTTAATTATATGTTGACGGCTTTTCTTCTTCTTCCCAGTCGACATGCGATTGGCACAGATACGTCGAATTGATCCTTTAAGATACTGCTTTAGGTGATTTAACAGACAGTGATCAATCAAAGAAATCCAAATCAGAATGTAGCATAAAGGAAATCTTATCCGACAATCTTTCTTCTTTAATGGTTTAAATAACCAGATTTATTAGTTTATCACTTAGCAATTGAATGCATTGTGGTTTCTTGTATTAAATTTTCACAATCAGAAGTTATTTCATTTGAAAACGGATAACCTCGTGCACGTTTTCCACCTTAACACATTTAACACAAATCAATTTAAAAATAAGTAACCTTTTTAACAGTACCTTTTGAAAAATTGCTATTCCAATTAAAGTTTATGTCATAAAACAATCCACGCAAATTTAATTTTACATTATAAATAAAAAAACAAAATTTAAATGCTACAACTCAACTATGTTTATTTATTTAAAATTATAATTATGATCCATAAATTTTATCAATCTCAAACACATTTATCGGTTCATTTGTACCAGTTTGTTACTTTGGTCGGCAGCATAGCGAACAAATATGTTACTATATTAATAACTTATTGTAAATAAAAGATAAAAATTATTATTTATTCTTCAATCTATTGATATGTTTTTTTGTAATCGATTTTTCAAATCCTTTCTAGGCGAACAATGAGTCTCAAATTTGACATGGAGTGTATTGCCAATGACGACGCAGTAACCCGTAATATCTTTTAATTATTTGTAATTTTAATTATCAAAAACAACATAAAAACAAAATTATTTTGCTATCTCTTTTTAAGTGAATAACAGATTTTTACTTGGTTACATCCAGAAATTGTGTTGATCAAGTAAAGGCAACTTTTTGGACTTTTATTTTTTTTAAACAAATTTTTTTTCGAGTTTACATAACACCGGAAGGGAAACCTTCCGATTGGTTTATTTTACGTTGCTAACCTAAGAAATAACGAACTGGCAGGAATTATAAAGATCTATATTTTTTCTCAGAAGAGTCTCACGCACACCAGGTGCATTATTGGGAGGCGAGGACTTGTAAATTTTTCTTATATTGCAATTTATTGTTTATTATATAATTGAGGAGGGAAAGCCGAACCTTTTTTGGCGAGGAAGATTTGCATAATATGACTATGCGAGGGAAAGTGAAACTTGGTAGAGCCAATACTCGATGGCCACTGGTATCGGAAGGGGGGGGGCATCTAAAATCGTAATTTTTGAAGATTTTTAAATTTTAAATATACTTCCAAAAAAAAACTATTTTGGAAACGGTAGGTAAAACTAAAACTGTAGATAAATCCTCTTGTCTAAATAAGAGTAAAAGAATTAGCAAATTCAAAAAAAATAAAAAAGTTGCTTAAAATTGTGCATTTTGTCTAAATAGCTATAATAAATATAAATATTATAGTCTACAATTTTTTATACCTCAAATTCAGGGGTCAGAACTGTTGGCAGTAAATTAAAAAATTCTTTCGTCATTTCAATTCGGGTTAACCCTGAAACACAATTTTTTTACAAGAACTTTGTTTTTCCCTAATTGCATTTGATTGTCATTTGAATGGAGTTATAGTATCTTTTTCGGTACTCGGTTCTGCATTGAACCTATGCCGGACTTCTCGATCGCTCGAGGCTGAATAGAATCATCTCATTGGCTTAATTTAACGTTAAGCGTTTAGCTACCTGTCACGTGCCGTGACGATTTAATTATAAAATATGTTACAACTTTTTAAATGTGTAGGTGTAAGTTGCTTATCTTGTCGATTTTGAAAATTAAATTGTGAAGTAACCGTTGGGCCGATTTTATTTATCCTCACCTCATAAGAAAGCTTAAATTGTGCTCTTTTAGAATATTAAAGCTGCATTATATGGTTCGCACGTAAATAGCTATTTCCTTACAAGTTTTGCTAATAGCTATTTTTCAAGTAAAAGCCTACCACCTTGGTTCAAAATTTAGTTGTCTATTTATTCATTTTTATTTGTAAAAATTACGTCACGTTTTTTCATTTAAAATAATAATTAATATCTATTGGTAATTTTACATACTAATTCATTATATCATGAATTATTAAACTTGTATTTGTTTATAAGAATTATACGGTAATTTGTCAAGGCATAGTGGAATTTTAATGCGATTTATCGTTTCTTTCAATCTAACTGGTGAAATCAATTCTTTCCTCGATCCCACCGAATTTTTTGTTGCTGCAGATTTGTCGAAATGTTTATTTTCTCCAAAATGATTAGTTTAAAATTTACATAAGCGATTTTCCAATTCTAGTCACCTATTACTCACAATTTACCTGGAACGGCCCATAATTTAAATAATAATTATTATTGTCCACGCCCCGAAAAAAAGCTGTTATTGTACCACCCGAACGATTAACTTTCAATTGAAATTTAATGTGGATAAGCTCCATAATCCTAACTCTTAATATATTTGGTTATGCGCTGTTTGTTATTGCAAAAGTTGACTTTTTGCAAATAAATTGACTATTTAATTGCTATTATAATTTTTAAAAGCAATAAAATTTTTGAAATGTGTTAATCAGGAACCTTGCTTCCATCCGTTAAAAATCTAGTTTTTGTGTGAACTATGTCAATTATTTGACTACCATCTTGGAGATATGTTTTTACCAAATCTCGTAGGTTATTTTTAATGCAAAGATTTCCGTCTTGCAAGTTTTCAAAAGTTATTTTCAAAGGTAACTCGCAGGAAATCGTTACATGGGAAATTTAAATATTTGATCTGCCTCGTATTTTAAATCTACGGAAATATCTTCGCGGTTTATTCGTTATTTGTTAATGGAGTTGTGTGTGAAATTAGGCGATGATCGGTAAAATTTGTAGGCTGGAATATGTCCAAGTTTTATTTCTGTTCAATTGTGAATCACAGTCGTGAAAACGTAATTGCACGTCCATTATTTGCGTATTGTGGTTTACCTGAAAGCCACAATACACTTAACGAGACTTAACTTTCTTTTGTCGTTGTTTCAAGTACTATAAATTTTTTCTAGCACATAACAATTAAATTCCTAGTTAATAGAAAATACGAATGTTGCAAAATACAGACCAGTGTTGTTGACTTGTAATAAAATCGGCCACATAACATCTTCACATGCATTAACATTATTCTAAGCTATGATGTCATGGATTTGCTAAGTTAGAAAAGTAATAAACTTATACAAAGAAATCTTTTATGTGAAATTTCTAATGCTTTCTGCATTAAAAATCCTGAAAAAGTTATTCATTGGAAACTTTATTTGATCCACCGACGACCGGCAGTGCTGAATTCATCATTCGATCAATTTTTAATGTGCTCTCGTCGATCTTGTAATGGATTTTTCGTTAATGAAATGTACATATGAAATACATCAAGTTATTTATTGCAGGAAAGCTTCCAACTTAATTTATTAAGCTCTATCTGCATTCCTCTCAAGCCTCGGTAAATTATTTTAATTGCCGAGTATAATTCTTACTCTAGAAAGTAAATAGTACTGACTTCGAAAATAAGACATTGCAACTGTGCCAAACGATTAAGTTTTATTGTACCTAATTATCGTACGTTCTGTAAAATTTTATGCCCTGCGCAAGTACCTAAATGAGCCTCGGCTTCCATCTTTTTTTTCAATTTTTTAAATCTACTCTGTGGTATTTCTGGCTCTACTCTCAGATTTAAAACATTTTTACACCAAGAACTGAAAATCTTTCCTCCGAAAAAGGAAGCTTTACTGAATTTTTTGACTACCCCCATGATTTCTTCTTTTATCTTCAACTTGATGGTTGAATAAACTGTAAATTTGTACAGGAAACAATTTCCATTATTTTTATTGGATTTTATTTGCATTACTTAACATTACATGTCTTCAAGACATATTTTTCATTGTTTCGAACAATATAAATGAAAATGTACGCTGGAGAAATTGAGTTCAGCAATAATTTATTTTGAATTTATCTTCTCTTTATAATCACTAATTTTTATTTTTCTTTGCAGGTGAGTACATATAATAAACAACATTCCATCGTTCATTATGGATTAAGTACAGCTAATTGATTATTATGAAGCATCCAAGAAAGGTATTTCTGATTCGTGGCTTTAAGAGCTATAATATTGCCATAACGTAACTGCAAATGATGCGTTAAGAAGTAAACCGATGTAATCGTATTGTCACACAACATATTTTATTGTTCATTAAAAGTTTGATGGGTCCGCAGCTCTAACCTCTACATTAAACTAAAATGTGGGTTAATTTTCATAAATATCGGAGTATACTGCAAGATGAATGGGGGTTATCGTGTGATCGTATTAAAAAGTGACCTTTCGGTATTTGCAATTAAACTTCCTTATGTTGTATGTACATCGACAATTTTAAATTTTGAAATGGCATGGCGTGGGGCAACACTAAAATATTTTTCGTACTGGAATGGAACTAACTATTTTTTATTTTTAAACCAACAAATCTACATAACTTAATTTTAGCATTGTCAAAATGCCAAGCAGATACCTTATGTCTGGAAATTGACTCACCTGTAGTGGAGAACTAATTTTACAAGTTTTGGTGGGATTTTCTAATGAAGTCGAACTTTTTAAATGATGTTTTTTGTTCTAAGCGTCATGTCATTAATTACGAAATTTTAGAGCTGTGCCAATGAAACGTTTTTTCCATTGCAAAGCTACTAAAGTAATTAAATTTGAAATTATTCGTATAATCGGGCAAAATCCATTTCGTTCCGGTTTGGTTCAGCTAATTTTTTATATGCGAATAGGATTTATCAGTAGTAACAATATAACCATTTAACATTAATAGCCGGCTTCTAAAAAATTGGAACCAGTTCGAAACATCCTAATTTTTTTAATTTCTCGAGTCGTAGATGGTATTTTACGATAGTGGTATTATTTATGGTTCATTAATCGGTTAATTTGATTTGCAAGTTAATTTTTGCAATAAGCACATAAACACTGTACCATCTGATAAATTATTTTTTATCATTTATTGATTGAAACGATCATGTAATCGGGCAATTAAATGCAGATTTTTATGTGCATGAAATTGCGTAAGATCATCAAATGAGATCTCCTTTATGTGAAGACGCTTTAAGATTAACCGACCTGATTAAACGCACCATCAAATCGCTTTACATAAATGCCATTTGGTATCTCCAATATGGTAAATTGACCAAATCAGTTTACCAAGTGAGGACGAATGAAAAATTGGGATTTATAATATTATAATTGGTGCTTCAAGCAAGTCTGCATTAAATCGGCGTGTCTTCATTACTTGATCATACAGTGGAATAATATAACTTTCTATTTTTATAGAATAAATGATATATAAATGAATTAAATTAGCGCTCTCAAAATTTAATGAGGTAAAATAATTGAATGGGTCAACAAAGAAATGGTGTGGTGTACAACTACCGTTTTCACTTTTCATAATATGAACATCATTTTAACGGTACATAAGCATGTTATGTTAAATTTATGTCTTTTGTATAATTAACAGTAGGCCGAATAAAAGTTCTTCCTTGATGTTTTTTTGGGCCTGTTGCTGTTTGCTCGTCCCAGTGGGATTTTTATTCCATAAATGTGTCCCAACTGACCATGATTAAGATAAATAGTCGGTGCTTGTGTGGTTTGAATTTGTTCAAATTATAATATGTAAATGATCGTAGAACAGATAAATAAGTAGGACACGATATTGCAAACTTTAGCGATTGTATCTCGTGATTTTGATTTCTTGAAAGAAATAGTTACCGCTATATGCTAGATTTAATATTTACAAACAACCAGTTTACTAACCAATCCGACGCTTCTCTATGTTATTTTCCTATCTATTACTGCTTTGCGTGAAATATGTGGGAAAATTGGAATAAATATTTAAATTTTATTATAAGTACTCCTTTTGCGCACTTATTTATCGATATTTTTTAGAGTAATATTTCTTTCCCGTCCCAGATTCTTCTTTCGCATACCCATTTGGTTTAATTTAGCACAAGGAATAAAACACAAATACAATCATTATTTTAAATGCTTAATATATTATAAAATTTGATATTATTTAATTATGGATAAGGAGTATTGCTATTCAAAGTGCAATTAAATTTTAATATAGGTATTACATTGTATGCTTAAATTATTTGCTCGTAAAAATAATGGAAATTAAAATTTACAATCATACCAACCTACATTAAAACATCTGAAGATCGCAGGAGGAAGAACAAAAGATAACTTGCTACTGAAAGCTTACGATTTATTTAAATACATACTGTTAACTACGTTTAATTTTAATATCTCCTTAATACATTGTTTCGCTGATAGATGCGTGGTTTAGGTGGTAATACTTGATATTGACCATATCAAAATGGTGATAATGAATTGAAATGTAATTGCCACTTTTTTCATAATTAAGAAGAAATTCCACGTCCGGTTGCCGGAACGGAACTTTTTAATTTTCGGAAATTAAAAAAAATTATTATTTTTGGGAATAAGTTAATGTTAGGTAATACCATAATTCCGATTCGAATCCTATTTAAACTCCGCCCATAGAGATATACAGAAACACGTTTCATAATCAATATTCAATCTGTGGTGAGTTTATGCAAGTATTTAATGTAATTCAATTAACGATTCTATTTGTGGGTTAATTAAATTACATTAAATGCTTGCATAAAATCGCAGTAAAAAACCATAAATTTTATTTACAATTTTGTGATAAATAAAGTGCCAGGCAGTGACAGCTCGTAATTCCACACAATTGGCTTGAAACCAAACGCAAAACATGCACACGAATTTTTAGGCTTTTAAAACTGGTGGGTCTAGGGGATATGGTATGCAATAACCCCCCCCCCTTCACCAGTAATTCCCCAAGGGACAGTATTTCAGTGTCACTTTAAACTGCCATTATTTAATTTCTAAAATATTTAAAAAAATTTAAATTTTGAAATTAAAAAAAAAATGTTCGTTACACACTACCTTAAAAAAAAATACTATTAACCTGGAACTTCTGAAAGGTTCTGTAATAATGAAAGGTCTTTCTCAATCATTTTCAAATATTAAAAACCACTCCTATTAATTTAAATTAATTTTTGAATTAAAAATGTAAAAACTTTGTCTTTTCAAGCACTATCGGTGAGAATAATAACGTTTATAAAACGGCCAACCCCCCCCCCCCCCCCCCCAAGGGAAAGGAAAACAAGTCCGAAAATTTTTAATACCTCATTTACTATTACATACTTCAATTCAAATTGTATTATGCTTCTGTGGGAGGGACGAATCACAAGGCAAATTTTTGTACACTAGATTTCCATTTACTAGATTTGAAATTTTTTCCAGCATTTCTTCCTGGGTTGTCTGCAGATTTCATTTCTTTTCGAAAAACAAGAAGAAACTAATTTTGTATTTCCAAGACTTTTAGATTTTATTGAAATTTTAAAGATTCTTTTGAATTTACTAATAAGATTGACCAGGATTTCCTCAAATTTCCACTTGTACACCAGATTTTCTCATCGATTCCCCCCAGCTTCTGTTTAAAAAAAATTATTTCTTTCAGTGGGGACGATCGATGTTCTACTCTTTTGAATTTCGCCGAAATTTTTGTACTGAGTGGCAATTTGCTGAATATGCAGTGGTTTTTCCAAAATTAACAAAAATAAATTCTTTTATTTTTTTATTGCATTAAATTGTGCAGTACCATTGCACTGTGAGAATAAATTACTTTTAACAAACCTAATGTTTTTTTCAAATTACTCAATGGATCTAAGATTTGCCATGGTTGCGTTTGTCAAAACTACGCCCTACACCCCTTGCTGCGCTCGGGCGTTTCGACAAGCGCTAAACTCGCTAAAAACATCCCTATAGGGATACAGAACTCGAAAGCTGGGATCCAAGATTTGACAGTGTCAAAAGCAGTGAAAACCTACTCCGCACGCCATTCGGGCGGTGTTTCCAATCCCTGTAAAAATTATGAAAATCCTCGGAGCGCAAATGCTCTCTATAATGTAGGAACTCGAACGATGTTTCCTCTGTAGGGCGGCCGCTTGTCATAAATTCATAAAAAATCATGAATTTTAAAAATTTGTCATAAAATGTCTTAATTTTTTAATTAAATTCGAACAAAACCGCTTAAATTGCAATGTGATGGAAAAATATCAAGACCATAACTAATTAAAAACATCTTTAAAATTGATGTTTGTGATTTGCATTATGATTTTGGCACAAATGGTGCAAAATTTATGAAAAAGTGTCATAAAATCTTTTATGACAAAATGTCATAAATTTTAGATTAAGGGCAGCATCTCACCGACAAAGGTAGATACAATCACGGACTTAGCTATTATAACTTTTACATGGGGGGGGGGGGTCAACACTGTACTTTACAAAGGTAAATAGCTTTTGCTAGTTGACTTCGTTAACGCCATAAAAAGTCAGAGCTGTAAACCCCAATAAAATCAACCATATTGCTGATATGGAGTATCCACCATAAAAAGTAGGCATTTAGCAAAATATTTGCGTTGCTGCTTAGGCTAAGGGGAGGGGTTTGAATCTCCGCCTTATATATGCCCGTGGATACAATATTTCAAGGCAATAAAGAAAGATCGAAATATTTTACAATTTCTCGATATTATCAAAAATGTATTATGCATTCAAGAATAAAATTAAATTCATCTAACAATTAAATATAAAAATTTGATTTAAATTTTACCTATTTATATTGGTTTAATTGTGCTACAAAAATTAGTTTTATTGAAAAACTTATTTTTATATTTTATAATTATACTTTAATTATTCCTAAATATACAATATTTTTTGTTAGAATCGAAAAATCGTAACATTTCGGTCTCTCTCTATTGCATTGAAATATTATATCTATCTTTATCGGTGAGATTCCAACCTTAAGTTGCCATAAATTCATAAATAAATTTTATTTTTAACTGGTGGCCGCCCTGTCTCTGTAACCGGGTGCAGTGGAATGAACACGCCCTCTCCCCACCTAAATTCGGATTGCTAAGACCCACGTAGCGTACACGTACCGTCCGGTGAATGTTTTTTTCTTTTCAAAATTAAATTGTGAAGTAACCGTTTGGCCGATTTTATTCGTCCTCACCTCATAAGAAAGCTTAAATTTTGCTCTTTCAGAATATTTCAAGGTTTTTTAGAGTAGGTACTTTTGAAGGAAGATAGAAGTGCTTTAGTGCCTTTCGTGTGTTTTAAATTATTTCTTCCTCAAATCTTGACTAGTTCCATCATAATATTGATATATTATAAAAATATATAAATAAATTCAAAAATTTAATTTCAAAAAGGACATTACTTAAATAAAATAATAATGCAAAATTTTACCCCTTTCGACTCAAGTTTTCGAGCGGATAATTTTTGGCCAGGACCTGAAAAGAGAAACACTTTAACACGAGTTATGAATTTGGATTAGGGCTTAGTTAAACAGCAATTTTTGTAACTATTTTATTTAAATTACAACCTCTCGATTTTAGAGCAAACTTATAACTAACTTAATTTTTCTAAAAATTCTATATATATCTTATTTACTTAAAACTTAGATGCTATAAGGGATAGAAGTCAAGCGTTGCAAGGGTAGGTAATGAACTCGTCACGCTGGGCTATGGTTTATTGAGTATAAGTATTGGTGACATCACATCTCCCCACCAGGACCAAAATTACGATGGTCGTACGTTTTGTAGGCCGATTTGATTGATGTCTTGTTGGATTGGCGACGGCGCTGTTTTGGATTATTACTGGAACATAATATATTATAATAATAATTATCAATAAATAAATCACAATGGCCTATTATTTGTTCTGTCGAAATATAGTAATATGTTGACTGGGGTTTCCTTCAATTTCTTCTCGGTTTACTGTGTAATTGCAGGTCGCTTGTTGTTTCATCCCTCTTTTAATTTATCCAGATTAATTGTTGAATGTAGGATTTGGTAATTTTCATGTCCAGATATTCTTGTTGATACTTGTCGATGCTTCTCGTGGATTGGATCAAATGGGTTTCGCATGTCGAATTTCGTTAATTTGGTTGATTTCGTAGTCGTATACCAATTTATTTCCGAGTTAGTTCAACACATCTTTGGCTACTCGTAACGAAGTGGTGCTCATTTATTAAAAGAAATTTGGCTTAAAGAATTGTTACCTTATAGATGGGATTCATTTGATAGGACATGGGTACGGGTGATAGTAATTAAATGTAGTTATTTAGGTAATAGGAATTTCTAAAAGGTGTATTTCATTGTACCCTTTCGATAATTTTTGATTGGTTTGTTTTTAGATCGTTTATGGCTTTCGTATTGTTTGGTGTCTTGAAAGTTATATACTAAATTCTTAAATTCTATTCTAAGTGGTACTAAATCTTAATTAACGTTCGATAGTTGCGCCTTTTCATCGCTGTGCCCGGTAAAAAGGGAAGCACCCTGGATTGTCTTCTAATCTGCAGATGTCGATGGAAACGGTATTTCCTCTTGTGTACTATCTGTAATATTAGGTTTCCTCAATGATCTTAAATGCACTCTTTGGATTTTGTCATCTTGTTCAATTTCGGCTGTATTGTCTTCAAATATTTTGCGTATTTTAAAAGGTCCTTCAAATTTGTCTTTGGTTTTACCTCTTATATTACTGGTCCTTTTAATATATACAATTTGGTTAATTTTAAAAATATTGGGGTTTTCGGGGTTTCGTTGCCTTGCTACGGTTGCTTTATTTAGATGAATTTTTTCTCGAACCTCTTCATAAGTCAAATTTAATTTATTTAAATGGTTAGTCACGTAATCCTTGTAAAATCGGTCGTTTAGAAAAAGGTCATACGGATCTCTGGAATTAGTATGTCCCAAAATTAGTTCGAGGGGAGTATAACCGGTTGAAGAATGAATAGAATTATTATATGCTATAATAGCATACTGCATTAGGTGTTTTATCGGTGTGTATTTGTCTTGAGTTCGCATTATTCTGAGATGTTCGATGAGTGTTGAATGTAATCTTTCTATTAATCCATTAGAAGGTGGATTGCGGGGCGTAATAAAATGTACTTGAATTTTGTGTGCCTTGAGTAACTCCTGAACCGTTGCATTTTTTATTTCGGTTCCATTATCGGTGGTGATATTTTCCGGTACTCCATAATATCCAAAATAATTTATTAGCGCTGTAGCAATTTCTGTTGCATTTTTACTATTAATTTGGATCGCTTGTCCAACCTTTGAAAATGCGTCGACGAGTGTTAAGAAAATTTCCTTTTCAATCGAAAATGTGTCTATATGAATTTTCTCAAACGGTTTTTGGGGTGTTTCTGTGGTCATTATGGGTACGTGAATGGGATTTCTTTCGTATTTTGTTTTTTTACAAATTTCGCACTCGTTAATATAATTTTGAATATCGGATTTCATCGTTGTCCAATAATATTTTCTACCGATAGTCTTGACTGATTCTGCGATTCCTCTATGATTGTTTTTCCCCTGGTGATATAATTTTATTACTTCCAATTGTTCGTCCTTGTTTGTTAACACCTTTAGTCTCTCTGTACATCTTATTAATTTTGGACCGTTATTATTAAAATATTTCGTATAGGCGTTGCAAAATTGTTTATATGTGCTTTCTTTATCGAACCACAAATAATATGTTGTTGTCTCCGCGGTATTATCTCGCAAAAATTCCATAATTAGATTTTCATTATCTGTCGATGGCATTATTACTTGTTTTATGGTTTTTCTTCCTTCAGTTTTTGTAGTGGTTTTGGCTTCTCCTAGATAGCTGGTTTTAATTATGATTTGCTGTTGTTTATTATCAATTGCTTCATTTAGTATTGGTATTGCCGTTCTGGGTTGGTCATTGGTATTGGAATGGATCGTATCTTCTTGGTCGTCCATACTAACTACGTTAGGTGGTCCATCTGGGGGTTGAGTCCAAATTCTTTTTAAGTCTGCTAGTGTCGGGGATGGTGATCTGGTAAATTCTAATTCGGAATTGGGGCCGCACATTCGGTCATCCCTTTCATATTCGTCGACATTAACAATTACTGATACATTATCGTCATCTTCTGTCGCATTTATTTGAATACGAGATAACGCATCTGCATTGGTGTTATATTTTCCCCTTTTGTATACAATTTTGTAGTCATATTCTTCCAATTTTAATTTCCACCTCATCAGCTTTCCACTTGGTTCCTTTAAATTAAAAAGGTAAACTAGAGGCCTATGATCGGTGTAAATTGTAAAGGGCTTCCCAAAAATGTAGGGTCTAAAATATTTAGTTCCCCATACTATTCCTAGAAGTTCCTTTTCTATGGTGGAATATTTTTGCTCGGTTTCGCTTAACGTCCTAGATGCATAAGCTATCGGTCGGTCATTTCCTACGGTGCCTTGAGATAACACTGCTCCAAGTGCGACATTGGATGCATCTGTAGTAAGAATAAATTCTTTATCAAAGTCCGGATATTGTAGAACTGGGTCGTTCATAAGAATTTGCTTACTACTTTCGAAGGCATTTAAAAATTCCTGGCTATGTTCAATCTTAGCCCCCTTTTTTAAACATTTCGTCAATGGTTTTGTTAATTTAGCGAAGTCTTTAATAAACTTCCGATAATAGCCTAAAAGTCCTAAATAACTTTTGATTTCCTTTTGAGTTTTCGGAATAGGAAATCTTTTAATGGCATGAACCTTATCTGGGTTTGGTTTAACTCCGTCTGGCGTAATGACATGACCCAAATATGCCACTTCCTTTTGCAAAAATTGACACTTTTCTAGTTTTACCTTAAAGTTGGATTTTCTAAGTCGGTCGAAGACTATTTTTAAATTGTCTATGTGTTCTTGCAGCGATGTTGAAAAAATGATTATATCGTCGAGGTAAACCAGACATTTTTCGTTTTGGATCCCTCTCATGATATTGTCCATGACGCGTTGGAATGTACTTGGGGCGTTTTTCAGCCCGAATGCCATGCGTTTAAATTCATAGTGCCCCCTTGGTGTACTGAATGCTGTTTTGGGAATATCGTCTGAATGCATTTCGACTTGGTGGTATCCTGACGCTAGGTCCAAAGTGGTGAAATATTGGCATCTGCCCAACTTATCTAGTATATCGTGTATATTAGGAAGCGGATATCGATCGCCGATACTTTGGTCGTTCAGCTTCCGATAGTCAATCACTAGACGCCATCTCCTTTTCCCAGAGGAGTCTGGCTTCTTGGGCACCAAGTGTACGGGTGAACTGTACGGTGAACTCGATTCTTGAATTATATCTTGACCTAACAGTTCATCCACTTGTCGGCGTATTTCTTCTGCTTGCGCAGGAGGATGTCGATATGGTTTTGAAAAAATCGGTACTTCGCTAATGAGACGTATTTGGTGCTTCACTTGGTTGGTAAAACTCAAAGGTACATCGTCGTGGTGAAAAATGTCCTTATATTCATTGCATAGTTTTTGAATTGCCTGTTGTTCTTCAAAATTCATGTGATCCATCTGGATGTTTCGAATATTATTTTTCAGTATTTCTTCGTAATCTTGCAGATTGTCAATATCCATTTGCTCGATATGGTTTACCAAAATATCTTCGTCGAAAGGTTCAATATTGATAGGTGTGTCAAATGTAATTTTAACAGGTTTCTCGTTTGAATTAATTATGGTGGTAATTGCATAATTATCTTTGCATTTAATTATACACTCAGGTATTTCCACTCCTCGTACTATTTGCCTGTATTTAATTATTCCTGATTGGTTTTTTTGATTTACGGGTACCTGCACAACTTTCTGTACTCTTGGTTCTACAGTAATATGGTAGTTGTGAAATTGATTTTCGTTGTTTTCTTCTTCTAAATAAATTGGCATTGTTGTGTTTTTTGTTTTTAGTAATTTGTTTTTAAGGTCTATTTCGGCTTCTAGGGTTCTTAATAAATCTAAACCAAGAAGTCCCTGATATTTATTGTTAAAATTAAAAATGTAGAATTTATGTGTTGATTTTGGATCGGTTAAATTGGGTAAGTTAATGTGAGCCACCTCGTTATGATAACTGACTTGATGAGCCGTTTGTATTTTAAAGGGTTCTTGTACAATTTGTCTTGCAAAATATTTGTAAGCAATTTCTTGATTAATTAATGACCTGGTTGACCCAGTGTCCAACATTATTTTTGAATTTAGTTCCGGAATTTTGATATAAGGTAATTTTGTACGGGATGTCGTGTTAAGATTTATTGTTTCTGCTATTTTAAATTTTTGTTGGTCGCATCCTCTCGAAAATTTGCATTTATTTCCGAATCTGGTTCTTCAGTTGATTGGGAATAAAATCCGTGTTCGGCAGCTTCTTCGCAGTACTGATCGTATTCGGCGTTTTCATAAAATCTTTCTTGATTTTCTTCGACGTCCTGATAGAACAATTCTTGGGGTGTCCACCGGGATGTTGATGGATATTTAGATTGACGAGTATTGCCTGATGACGTGTCCATAGGCTCAGGTTGGAAAAATTGCGGTTGTTTAGCTTCAAATCGAGGTCCATTGAAGTGCTGGGGTCGTTGACCCATTTGTTGAAATCTGCCTGATGGTTGCTGATTAAATCTTTGCTGTGTAAATTTAGGTGAATGGAATCCTGAAGCATTAGATTGCTGTGGTGAAAATCGGTTAAAAAATTGTCTTGGTGGGCTAAAATTTGGTTGTCGAATTATCGGTTGTTGCCGTGGAAAGTTTTGTTTTTGTTGGTAGAAATGCGAGTTAGTAGTTGGATGTACTACTACCGGTCTAACTGATTGAGTAGGAGTTTTCCTTTCCATTGGGTGGAAACTCCGTTGAAAATTTAGTGTGCTAGTTTTGTTTTGGGAGTATATGAAATTTTCTTCTTCGGTCACGTACTTCATGGCTTCTTCTAAATTTTTTGGATTTTTTAATCTTACAACTAAGCCTAACTGTCCATTTAAACCTTGTAAATAAGTTTGCAAGGATAGATCGTCGTAGATTTTTGTTTTTACTAATCTAACATTCGCGTCGTTTTCTTTTAATTGTAAATTGGTTAGTAATAAACTACGTACATCTTGACAGTGCATTCCAAATTCGAAAGGTGATTGTGATTTGTGGGGTTTTAAACTCATTAAATCGCGTAATAAACAGTTTTCATCGCGTTGGTCGCCAAAGTGTTGGATTAACATTTCTTTGATGTTCCTCCAGGTCGTAGCATTCTCCCTACTTGCGATAAGGGTTAAAGCTCGACCTTCAAGTTTACTGATAATCACTTGGATGAGTTGGTCATCTATGTTTCTTGTGGGATCATTGGTTGCATATTTATGTAATAAACGCTCACAAGCTGTGGTAAATATTGACAACGTCGTTGGGTTACCATCGTACTTGGGTACCAAGCTGACGACGAATTTATCGAGTTGAGCCATTGCGTTATCTTCGGTTTGATTTTTAAAATTATTTGGTATAATAGGATTTATTGGTTCGTTTAAAATTATGGGATTTATTGGGTTCTCTGGATTAATCGCGATACTTAAGCCGCTGAATAAATCGCTAAGTTCTATTTTTGACATTCAGAAATAATAATTGGTAAAATGATTTGAGCTACTTACGCTAGAGTTGCCAAGATTGTTGAGAGCGTTGTAAATCTCTTCGTAATCTTGATTTGATTTATTTATTATTGAAACTTCGTTTTTTCTTGTTCACCTTATTTTAATTAATTTTGTTTTATTTTTTCGCGACGCGATTAAAGTTATTTTTCACTTGTTTTCACTGTTGTTCGGTTAGTTAATCGTAAACGAACGTCCTTAGAAATTTTATCTAAAGAACTCTAACGTGTCCTGCCGACTGCGCCAGTTATGAATTTGGATTAGGGCTTAGTTAAACAGCAATTTTTGTAACTATTTTATTTAAATTACAACCTCTCGATTTTAGAGCAAACTTATAACTAACTTAATTTTTCTAAAAATTCTATATATATCTTATTTACTTAAAACTTAGATGCTATAAGGGATAGAAGTCAAGCGTTGCAAGGGTAGGTAATGAACTCGTCACGCTGGGCTATGGTTTATTGAGTATAAGTATTGGTGACATCACACACGCAACATTCAGAATTAATTAAATATTATCTAATTTGGCATTATATAATTTTTTCACATCTTGCTATAATTTAATTTAATTACCGCCTTATTAAAATGCAATCATTATAAATACCTAAACACCCATTTCCACTTCCATATTGCCTTCTATGGTACTATTATTATGCTGCTCAATAGTGGGACGTATTAATGAACTAATGAATTTTTTTTAATTTTGAAAATTGCTTTCTTAATTGAATCACTGCAACTTTTATTTGAACACCCACAAACTAGACAACCTTGGTTTCGACTTTGCAAGATAACCTATTTGTCTCGGTGTCTTGATCATTTAAACAATTTCTTGTAATAAATCATGAGTACGATTGCGAAGAAGATGTTCATGAAGTTTCGAACAATTATATTTTCAATAGATTTTCTCATTGATTGTTTTTATTGTTTCGCGCAGCTATTACTCACTCAACTTTTGTTGTATATTTCAAAAAAAAGCTAACCTACACATTCTTGGCCGAATTTCTGAATGTTACAAGCTATTATTTTTTATTATTCAACTTTTAAAATAAAATATTAGCTGCTAACAGAAATTTATATTGTTTTCACTTTTTACATTAAAATTATATTGACTTAATGTTATTGTGCATACATAAATATCACAATTCACATTGCAATGGTGTAAATATTGCTATGCTATCTCGCGAATCGCGATTAGTTGGATGGAAAATTTTGGCTCTTTCCTACAACCTGATTTTTTATTTTTAATGGATTGGAGCAAAGATAAATACCGAATTATTTTATCATTTCACAGAGAGGTCGTTTATATGTGGTGAATTAGATTCTTATGTAAAAGCATTTTTAAGTAAATTGAATGGAACAAGGATTCATTTTATATTTTTAACTGAGCATTAATTGCATCCTAATACGTAGTGCACAGTGACACGTGGAGATTTAACTTTTCTGTGTTATTTTTACTTAGGATCGTTAACCTCTTCTTTAAAAACATCGAATGCAATAAAATTTTAAAATAAAGCACAATCTGGATATATTTTATAATGGCCGTTATGACTTTCAACACAAATACAATTAACTATAGCTCTTTAATTAAAATTTATAATAAACTTTTATTACATGTTTACGGTCGATTTGATAACCATTTAGATGTAATAATAGTGATGTTTTCGACATTTAAAACAAATGGCAGAATTTATGCAAAAAAGTTTATTTGCATTTTTCCATAATAAATTTCATACTTTTTACGGTGCTTACGTTGACATAATTAAATAAATTTGGTCTGTCCCAGAACCGGTCTAGAAGAAATTATGCCAAAATCTAATGAATGGTTATTTCTTGTCGACTCACGAGGTCTAATTAACTTTTCAAACTAAATCGTCTTTTATTAAAAGTCAGATTCTTAAAATAGAGAACCTTCGCTGATCCCGAATGTCGATATTTCCAAAAATTTCACGACTTTAAAACAAAGTGTTTTATTTTTATATCGGCAATTAAAATCCACCAATTAGGGAGGAAGAAATAAAATGCGCGAAAACTTCCAGCTTTACGCAAACCACATCTTAACATAGCATTGGCAAATAATTGGCACGTGAGAGATTTCCGGTGGCAAATTCTTTCTCGGGATTTAAGAGGGGGACTTATTTCAAGAGCGGGAAAAGTCGCCAACAGGTGGCGTTGCAATCAAAAGTTAAAACAAACGAAGTTTAATTGTTATCTATTATTTTACATCATATATTATTATACATGAAGTCTATCTTGGCAAAAAAAATTCATCTGTTTTTTTTGTTTACCTATTGTACCATCCACCTGTTGACACATTTCCTGGTGCTCTTAAATAAATTCCCCTCTTAACAAAACAAATTTTGTATTTTGAGAAACACCTTCGCCCCACTCTACTTAAAAATAGAGAAGCGACAAATTTCTTGATATTTTTAATTAAAAATTACCAATCTCATTCATTTGATATTATTTTTAGTTGTTATACCTAATACTATTACCTAATAAATGGTATTAATACTCTGGCTTTAAATAAATCAAGATTGTATTGTTTTTATTAATAAACCAGAACGAAATTCACTGAAATTTTTTAATTTTATGGACGTGGGGAATTATATTTTTATTTTTGTACTTGGTTATTTCTTTCTCATTGTTGTTGTTAATTTTCTCGATGTACACGTAAAAGGTGTGACATACCGCTAGGCCTTCTGGGTGACAAGGTATAGCAGAAGATAGGTATGTGGAACGGATTCACCCTAACCAAGAGACCAGTGGCCAACATTCAGAAGGTCACTGGCCTACATGACACACATCGTCGAGTGTTGGCTAATTACATCAACAGACCCAACCTTCTGCAATTCAAATCAAAACGACAACTATGTTATTATAAGTGGATTTACACAAGTGGAGAACGATTTACGGATGAGAATAAGTGCACTCCATGTTTCACATGTTCAATTATTTTGCTTTTTTTTAAATTCCATTTAGTTTTGCTGTTTAATAATGCATCACTTACGAATTATGCGCTTAATCTATGATTATGCTTAACCAGTGGCGGATCTCTGGTCAAAGTGATGAGCTTCTGGTAATCGTAAAAACTAGAAGAGGTGACAATGCTTACTGGATTGGTGACTCAGGTAGATTCCTCAAATGAAATTTCCAAGAAAAAAAACAGTATGGGGGAGGGGATGATTCCAAAAAACCATTTCTTGAGAACATTCAAAATATGATTACATTTTTCTAATATAAATTAATTAAAATTCTGTTTACTGTTATTGAAATCATTTGCATGCAAATAAATTCAATGTCGCGTAAATGGTGACTAATTATGGATGTTTTAACATAAAAATATTGCAACATAACAATTTAATAGATAATAAAACTTATAGTGATATCAAATTTTTTACGCTTGGAATGGTCTTGCATATATATTGCTATGATCTCCTCTTGAAATTCTAAGGTGGATTTCCTGGGTAATAAGATTATCATTAAGTTTTCAGCATTGAAATTATGTGGAAACCAAATTTTTATTACAACTGGCAATATGTATTTGTGCCGACTAGCAGGGTGGTATCTTAAAATAATTAAAATATTTCAATAAGACCAGAATACTAGCACATACCTTACTGTAGTTTCCTTAATTATGAAGAACTGGTTGCGTTTAGACATATTTGACTGATTTATCATTCAACCGCTATTTTTAATATGTAACAGTCATCAAATACAGTGGAGGACCCGGATGCGCTCAGAATATCTCAAAACCCATTTTTGCGATCTTCAATCTTCCATGGACGATTAGACCATACTGGTCTAGAGTATTTTTAACTTTTTGAAAAAATCTGTAATTTAAGTGTGCGCTACTGATTCCACACTGGAAGAAAACGAATCCTGCTGCAAACATTATTAATGGTTAATTGCTCATATTTCTAAATTTTTGGCATTGATTTATTTCTCATTGAATTATTTAAAGTAGCGTTTCCTCTAGCAAACATGTAATGATAAATTGGATCCAAAATAGTTTTTAAATGCATTTCAGAGGTTTTCTACTTTGAGATGCAATAATAGCAAGTTATATATAGTTGGGAGTAGTTATCTCATGTAAGTTTTTATTTCTCCATGGGGAAAGTGGAACAATTAGAACTAAAATATGTCTGTAACATTTTCTAGAATTTTCAGGCCTAAATGTTTCATCGTTCGGTAAACTCTTAGGTTGGATTTTCTTCATTTAAATTTATTATACCTCCGGAATATCTCTAAAAATATTATTACTTAGATAGGATCTCTAAAAATAGAATGTTTACCTAACAATTTATTTTAAAATTAATAGTTTAACGAAAGGATGATGCAGGAACGATGTTTTTTGTTTAGGCAAAATCACTAAAAGTCAAAATTAAAGAGCTAATGGTTCTGTCCAATCTTAAGTTCTCAATTAATAGAAGCAGAATATTTTTCCATAACATTACCAATCCACATCACGTTGTTCCGTCTTTTTTTCCGCTCGAATCGTTCTCGTACTTGCAAGTGATTCATACTGTGAATTTATTTACATATTTATTTACTATTACTTATTATATTATGCATAAGCTAATAACCATATGTCTTCAAGTTTAAATTATGCAATAATCACAACGTAATATCAAAAACAAAGACGAATTTGCTTTCTCAGTTCCAGATGTAATTTTTTTCTCTGGCGCAAGTAAAACTGCCATGTAGGTTCTATTGGACAAAAATGTTAATTTTTTTACAGCTCTCAATTTAAGACCGTTAGATGTAATTCGCAACAATTTCATTTAAGTCAATAAACTTAAATAGCTTATTCTTACTTGAAAGCAATTCACTTGTAAGACTAAATCTATATTTAGTAAAAACATGTACTCGTGCACTGCATACTAAGCTAACAACGTTCGTACGTACATATAAAATCTTCCTAGTCCGGAAATACACCCAAGTGCTTTAACATGTTCCAACTTTGTGCATCGCTTTTCCGGTTGCACAAAGTACCATTTATCTACGAGGAACGCAAATTCAGTAAGCAGTTAGCTACTAGCTGTTGTACCCGACTCCGCCCGGTTTGAAACCGACATTGCGATTTTAAAAATACTTGCGTTGACCTAGAAATTCTCAGCAGGAAGTTCTATAAAAATTTCAAATCCCTCGAGTTTGTATCTGGTAGGTGCCGAAGGGAATTGTTGTTGGGTCTATAAATACCTTTTAGGTTCGTTAACCGCTGGTTAACCATGTGCTAAGATAAAATGTTTGCTAATGCAGACAAATACGAGGAAAAATGGCAAACGGAAATTTGGGTAGAAAGTTTATCAATTAGCATTATCGTACATTGCTTAAACGGAAATAGCACTTCTTAAAGATTTTGTAATATCAATCGTGTGCTAACGGTAATTTATTTTTTACAATGGAAAACATTTCAGAACATTGGTAACCTCATTGGTATCCCATGAACAATGCACAACTCTCTCCGCTGGTTTCCACATGGATGTTAAATTGATAATATCTTCCAAAACCCAAATTATTATTAGTTCAAAACAGTACAAATGCAGCGTTTGTAGTATTGAGTAATAGCTGAACGACTCGAGGTGCATTCCAGATTAGTAAAGCGACGTTTTTTGTACGTTTAGCTGCCGAGTGTGCGAAGCGCACCTACTTCCGCTGCGACGTGTGGGTCTTAATACTCCCCGCACCTTTTACCTTGTCGGCATCTATTTCAGCTTCTGCATAAGCTCCTCCTGCTTACTCGAGAGTATTACATTTCACTATAGGCTAAATGATCATCTTTCGACCTCGCCACTCCTACCCAACTAATCGTTTGTCTTATAATCCAGTCGCTTGACTATTTTATCTAGTTATGGATTGTCAATCATTTCAATTACTGGGTGCAGTCTATTTATGGAAACGCATTGTGTAATTGGGGTTTATAATCGACTCTCCTCTTCCTATTACAATTTATTAAATTACGTACATTTTAAAATGTTGACTCTATTCTACCTTGGCTTGCTGACCAATAGACAACTTCATCTAATTATCCAGATGAATTGCTTTATGTGGGTCACTCGAACACTTTGTTTCGGAAGTCAAGTTACAATTTTAAAAACCCTGCTGACCCACATGGTATTTTCATGGCAGCTTTTTTGAAAAATTGGGAGAAAGTTCTCCAAAATCGCAATTTGCATTTTAATTGCTAATATTAATGTCGAAACTCTATATATGCAATATGACTGCAAGGTGATCCAAAGTCACTCGTGCATTAAAATTAGTTTCTGCATTCATTTATTTCTTGAGACTCGAAGTAATTGATAATCGGATGTTGTTTCAACAATGATAGGTTGACTGATCTAATGATCGTTTCGCTCCTATCCACTTTCTTTAATTAAGTAAATTTTGCTCGTAGTATATAGCGGCTGTACTGTGTTCTAGGCTGAAGGTGCTGCTTCTGGGGTAGCCTAACTTTCTGTTTGGACATGTATTGTGAAAGGAGTATCTATCCTGCTTCAGGCGTTAACTCTTTTTGTTGATACAATTTTCATCAACAATAACAGATTAATACTATTTGGGTCAATCCATTCCAGTCTAAACATTGTAGTCTTTTGTTTGAAGTAAATTGATATAAAGTGATTGAGAATTAAAATAGAATAATATGATATATGTACACAATTCAACACCAACATATGTTTTACCTACTCCAAGACTGTCAGTTTATGTAACTTTACAAAATACACACAAACTCATCTGTCACTAAATAAGTGATATTATTGAAACACATGTCACAACTTTAAATGTATGCTGGATTGATCATCAATTGGAATGTATAATGTATTACAAAATGATTGATTTTGTTAACCTGCAGAAGCGTGGGCCGAATATCTAAAATCACCTTCATCTTGCCGAATCCTTCATAATCGGTCAAAAACGATATTATAATGCAAATGAAACGAGTTTATTTTTGCAACAAGATTAACCCTTCTCACAGATTTAATTGTCTTTGGAACACAGAGACACAGGAAATAATTGTCCGGCATTTAAATTTTTAGTACGTGGGAGGCAATTTGTATATGACAATCCAACATAATCGTGGTTTTCAAGACCACGTTCTTGTTCTCTTAATAATCAATTAGCTTTATGCGGATAATTACAATTTAGCGCGGTACACGTATCCATTTGTGCCTGCAAGCTGCAGTTCTCTTAACAATTAAGCATAAAATTATGAAGTGGAAACTTGCCGCTTCTTGGCTTTTCGTCAAAATGGGTCGAAGCTTTTCTTTATTCTAAACCTTTTGAATGACAATTTCTAGTTTAGATTTTCACCTGCCTTTTATTATTGCAAAAATATATATAGTACTAACAGTTTTGTTTGACGTCCGCCGTTAATTATACTTTTAATAGTTGCCAAGATTTAAAAATATCAAGTAATTATTTTGTTTTGAAAGATTTCTATTTCTACTTTTATTCTTGTGGTTAAATTTTTACATATGTTATTCCAAAACTTCCATATCGATCTGATTTTTACTAAACTTATTTTCTTTTTCTTTACAGAAATTGCAAAAGTGCGATCTAGTTTATTTCAAATTAATGGAGTTAAAAAAGAACCTTTAATATTACCAGAAGCCGATGGACCAGTCACGACACTCACAGAAAAAGTTTATGTCCCCGTCAAAGAACATCCAGATGTGAGTATAAGAATCGTAGTGGAAATAATGAAGACTAACTTTATTTTCTTTGTTTTTAGTTTAATTTTGTTGGAAGAATATTAGGTCCCAGAGGTATGACTGCCAAACAATTAGAACAAGAAACAGGCTGTAAAATAATGGTACGAGGGAAGGGTTCAATGAGGGACAAAAAGAAGGTATGTATTTTTTTAAATTTTAACTCCAAAATCTCCCTCAAATAAGATTCTGACAATATTTTTCGATAACTACATTAAATTTAAAAAATAATACCTGGTGCTGAGTTGTCCGGTAGTCTACAGAAAAAATAGAAAAAATCCAGACCCCCCCTCCTCCCACTTTTCCCTGGTGCCTACTACTACATTTGAAAAGGTGAATTATTTCTATTTAATAAAATCAATACCAGAATATGCACATTCTGTGCATTCTGAAACTGGGTCTGGGGGTTATAAAATACTCTCCAATAATACTCCAGCTATCCAATCATTTTTAGTCCACTACTGGACCTTCCAGTGAAGATTGGTAGAGGAGAAGCGACTCGGGGTGAGGTTACCATGGTCACTAAGTGAAAACTACAATAATATTTGCAATGTAACTTCTTATGGTATATTCCACCAAACAGAAAAAGGTCTGTCTCATTTAAAACCTTCGAAAATTGGTCATTTCAACGTAGTCCAAGCAACCTGGATGCGATAATTCCAAGAAAATAATTTCTACTAATTATTTATTCTTTATTTAAATATCATTGAAACAAATATGGACAATAAGATCCTTGAAGAACAGGAGAGTTCCACCAAAACCGATTTTATTCCATCCAAAAGGTTGTCCAGAGAGCTAAAAAAATTACAAACGACATTTTATTCACTCCATAATAATTCAAATTTTCTTTTGTCTTAAAAAAATCAAAACAGAATATGTAATTAAATCAAATTCATTACCCCTAATTGCTCTGAAAGGCTAATACGAAAAAGTATACAGTGTTTGGGATTGATATCGGGCATTGGAAAGGTAGATCCCACGAAGAGTATTCGAATTAAAATTGAGCTGCTTAGGTTACTTAGTCGGAATAGATGGAAATGAAACTGTTTCGATGGAATTCCTGAGTTGAGAAAGTAATATCGGTCAACCTAAAGTAATACGGGAGGGACTATACGAAGGAGATCCCTGGTGTTGGTTGATGGAGGATAACGGAGAACAGAGATAAATGGAAGAAAAGCCTTTTATCGGTAAACCAAAATAAGCTTGATTTGTACAGGATAAATAGCTTACCATGTAGTTTTCTCATACCTGATTGTTGTAATTACCTCTATTCACAGAAACTACAGGATAATTCAGCACTGGGTATTGTTTTCACTCGACAAAAATGTATTTGTTAAAAAAAACTTGCTTGCAATAAATTTGTAGGACAAGAAAATTCATCTTTCGTAACAAAAATTAGTAATCACAGATTTTTAAAATTTTAGCCACCCGATATATTGTTTCCTAAAAAGTACCCCATTAGCCATTACCTATCAAATTGAGAGTTGTTTCTTTTTTGTGAGACTTCCTAAAAAATGAAAAGTGAGTTTTCGAAAACCCCATCTTATTTAAATATGAAAAATAAGTACCTACTTACTGGAAACTCGGGTTGAGTTTTTTTTGCATATTATGCATTGCTAAGTCAAATTGAGGAGGGGGACAGTAAAAATTTGTCCAAATCCCCAAATTAAGATCGCCTAAATTTCAGCAACTCTAATTTTCAAATTCCACGAATCTCGTATTGTTAAAAATAAGTAAGCGGTTTCAAAATTTTTATGAAATGTTTCACCGTAACTAAATCAGTTTGAGATCAGATTTTGGCTGCCGGTTTCGAAAGATCAGAAATGGGATCCTGATTTTTTTAAATTGAAGTATTGCCACTTTTCATGTGCTATTGGATTCAACGTAACATAATACAATTAGATTTCAACCTTTTCTACATTGTCAGTACACTTCTCGAATTTACGTCTTGGCTGGAATCCAAAATATTCTATTTTACCTCTCTAGACATTGTGCAAGAATAGCTCAAAAAAGAAAAATTAGTATGCAATTTTATAAGTTTACTTTAAGCAAAAACCGATTACTTTCTTATTTACTAATATATCAGGTTTGTTATTGAATTTCAAGCTGCTAATTTAAGGAAAGCTAAATAACGTAAGTGAAGTAGGTAGTACATGTGCTTTTTTCAATTTGAATTGTTTTTCTCTAGCGTCAAACCGTGTTTTAATGTGTTTTTCAATTTATTTTAGGAAGATCAAAACAGGGGCAAGCCCAATTGGGAACACCTTTCAGACGAATTACACGTCCTGCTCACAGTAGAAGACTCAGATAATAGAGCACAAATCAAATTAGCTCGAGCTGTGGAAGAAGTAAAAAAACTACTCGTACCAGTAAGTTCCACATGATTAAATTTTCCTGTAGATTTACGTAATCGTGGAAAACTAAAAATATGTTTTCGCTATGACTAACCAGATTTGTTACTGCAACTTTTATTGCTGCAGCTATAAATTTCGACGATTTCGTTTTCAAATGGATTTGTAACAGGATTTTAATGTTACGGCCACAAGTTGAAGAAATTATTGGTCTTTTAGTTTTATTCTCATCTAAACAATCGAGTTTTATTTTTAATTATCGCGTGTTTTTGCCAAAAATAATTTTCCATCTAACCATCTTGATTTCAGAGGAAGTTCTTGTAAATAACTCGAGTGGATCGAGTTTAAATTTGGAACCGGTTGCCTTTTACATCCACAAAAGATTTAATTGTCATCTCGTTTCAATTAATTAGCAACAAAAAATGAAATATTAGACGGGAGAAAATTTATAGTTCACTAAATTTTAACAGCTTCTGGTACTCAAGTTATTGAATTATTTTCAATTTTATAAGCTTACCAAGGTTACCTTTGAAATATTAATTTAAAATTTTAGTTTTATTTGTTTTATTATGCTCTCTCGTCATCCACGAGTTTAATTTTAACGTAGAAATAACAAAATGTGTAAACAAAGCTCTTTAAGTGATTGTTGAAATATATTTAAAATTAGAATAACGGCTTAATCTTCAAACAATTTACAATCGAGGCTGCATTTTTGATTTAGTTTTTGAATCGAATTTCTATTTTCAGCAAGCAGATGGTGAAGACGAACTTAAAAAAAGGCAATTGATGGAATTGGCCATAATAAATGGAACATATAGAGATTCCACATCAAAAGCAGCGTCTGCTGCAGGTGAGTTAATTTCGAATAGATTTAGAATTAATATTTTACTACTATTTCGAATGGTAATTGCTATATCGTAATTTTGAAGATATCTCTTTAGTGTGCGACGAAGAATGGAGGCGCGTAGCTGCTGCGGCTGCCGCAGAAACCCAGAGACTTTTATCGCCGGGCATGCCTGGACTACCCGCATCGTTGAGGGCACCCAACACACCACTGGGAGCCCCTTTGATATTATCACCACGTATGTCAGTTCCGACGACGGCAGCGTCAATCTTAAATGGATCTGCACCGGGCTCCCTTTTATCGCCAGGAGAAACGCATAGTCTTATATACAACCCATACACGGACTACACCAATTACGCTGCCATAGCTGCATCACCTCTGTTAACAGAATACGCAACAGATCATTCTGGTGGGTTATTTGCTCGCTGACTATATTATGGGTGAATTAGATTTAAGTAGTTAGAAATCAACAACTAGTAATTACAATTGATATTGTTTTCTCCACAACAAATTATCGAACGAGATGAGATAATTATTTTGGTTATAAATTCCCCCCCGTCACGATACAATTCTCATTAAGTTAGGTAAAAAAAATTTAACCAAGCGAAATTTTGTGTGTAAGTTCAAGAATTACGATCGAATTTCAATTTTTAACTAACGTTTTCGTTTTTACTCATTAACACGTTTTTTTACGATTGATTCTAAACAGTGGCCAAAATTTGTCTTCAATTAAGAAACAAGCATTTCAATAAGTACAAAAAGTTTAGTTAATGTAAGGTTAAACGTTGTCTTAGTGGGAAATTCATTTAGTCCTTTTGCTATCGAGAAGTGTGGGCAAGGTTTATCTTTAGAACTTTTTTCTTGTGATATTTTCAGATCTACCCTATCACCAGCGCGTATTTTATGTTGGTTTTCTCTTCATAAATTAAGCAGTTTACAAAGATCCAATACTGGAATAGAATTTCATTGCTTACTTAAGCCACACAAAATTATAACCTCTTCCTCCACATAGATTAGACCAAAAATAGAATTTCTGGTGCTACTGGAGTGTTGCGTTTTCCAGGAAGAAATAATGAGGAATAGAACCTGGTTATAGAGCTTCTCGTTTTAGTTTTCTTTTCACAATGGTTTCAGCAATTCGGGTCTCGATAGCTAAACGATTAAAATTTTAGTGTGTATATTTGTTGAGTCAATTAACAAAATTAGTCAAGTTGTGTAGTCAATTTTCACATCAAATTTTTTATTACTTACTAAAATGAAACTATTTCTGTTCTTACACATTTTTTAGTCAAGAATTTTAATTACATATTTCTGTGATACTTAAACCGCAAATGCAGGTTGCATGTACGTATGTACATATATTGTGTAATTTTATATATATTGAAGATTATTTTTATTTTTAAGTGTGCAATTAGTTTTTGCATCAAATTTTTAGTGGTAAATTTTTATTGTGTATAAAAAAGTTTTTATTATTTATAATTGGCTCTGTGTGTGTATGATTAAAAATATTACCTCTGGTCTTAGGTAGTCACCATTTTTATGTTATTTTACATGCCTCCGATGTGAAGCTAAATTGTGTGGTACTTTTTTTAAAAAAGCAGTTATCTCTTAGAAATGCATCACATTTTATATACAATTTTTTTAATTTTATATGATAAAGTTAGTTATTTTTTGATTTAGTTTTTAATTAGTTGATATCGAAAGAAAGGAAGAAATCTTTTTTTATGCATTTATAAAATGTAATAATCGTTTTACGTTACCACAAAAATATTTATTATCTTGTGCTTTTTAAAAGTTTCTAGTTGGCTTTAATAGTGGTATTGTTTTTTGCAAAACACAAAAATGCAAAAGTTAGTAGTTAAATATTTAAATTTTACCAAAATTGTTTTGCACTTTTATATGCAATATTATACGATACATTTAATCGATATTTAGCTTTTGTTGTTGAGCTATATATATATTCTCTACAGTAATTATAGTTCTAATTAGTATTTTACATATATAGTATTTAAAGATATAATTTTGTAAATTGAAATGAGTATGATAATATTTTTGCTTCTTGATTGTTCGAAGTGATCGTTTCAAATTGCAAAATTTTTTATACATATTTTTCCATTTACGTGGTGAGACTGCTTTGTATTATACGTATGCTTTAACTAGCACTCTGCATAGGTGTGGCTGCCGCTGCTGCCAAACAACGTAGACATTTGGGGCAGATCAGGGAACACCCCTACCAAAGAGCTGGTGCTCTGTCTTAATTAGACAAGGTTAGTTTTTTCAATTATTTATTATTTCAGGTGTGTAGCCGGATATCATTTTCGTGTGTTGATTGTGTTTTGAAATGTTTCGATACTTTTCTTTTATAAAAAAATGAACGAAAAGTATGTATAAATTTTTATTTCAGATGTGTTTGCCATCTTTTTTAGGTATTTGTAATTTAGTTAGTAAAATATTCTTTTACAATGGTAAATTATCCACATTTAAGCAATTTCTTCAGTATTTATTTTAAAAACAAACTATGCGGGTTGTGACACATAAGCTATTAAATTGCAGATATTATTATAGCTCTCTTAAAAAAGGGAAGAAGGAAGTTTTAATATTTTTTGCACGTTACCAAGTATTTTTTATATTTAAAGAGATTTATTTTCTCTTTTTGATATTGAAACATTTTTTAAATCTTTATTTTTATTGCCACTTTGGTGCTCATATACAATTTTATTGTTTTCTCTTTTATCTTCAGATCAATTTTCCAAATACCAGGCCAAAACCCAAGTGGTTTACACTAATTTGAAATAATTCTCAGAAGGAAACAAAAATAGATTTTCTATTTAGATTATTAAAGAAAACATGGGGGGGGGTAAATCAATAATATCAAATATCTACTATACGAAACAAAAGAAGAACCTCTGAAATTAAAATATTTTGAACTATAATACCAATTATTGTTTCTCCCGTACATTTCCAATCTTTTTACGAAGCGCTGGTGTCCATCCATCTGGCAGCTAATTTACATATAAAAGAAATAGTGGTTTCACCAGTGTGTTTTCTAATCAATTTTTAAAAAATAGCTACCTCCTTATTTTTAGCGGACGATGAAAATTTAATTTATGTTTCAATATCCGAGAAAGATGTTCTATGCTAGTCTCAAATTATAATATAAAAGCCGGTGCTTACATGTTTTTTTATTTATTTGATATCAATATATATTTTATATGAACTTGTTATCACATTTCCCTTTTTTTTTCGCAAAGATCCAATGTGATATTTTTGATATATAATTTATTTTTTAATCCTTCTTTCCTTAGTTCTTTAACGAACAGTTCTTAGTTTTGTCAACTATGTGTTTTATTATTATTATATATTTATAGCACCGCTGTGCCGCGTTTTGATTAATATTCAGTTCAGTAGCTTCAAAACACGGCACAGTTCGTTATGTTGTAATTTTATATCTTCATATATAGCAATTATATTTTTTGTATGTTGTTGACTTGCGCCAATGTGGAACAAAAATATATTTATATAAAAACCGATATTTTTGTTTTTGATTTACCTTTACACACCATTAAAAAAAAAAGAGAAAAAATTATTTGTTGCGCCAAGTTGTCAATTTTTGTTGTAGATGCAAGAATATTTTAGTATTAACTGTATTAATTATTTTTATTAACACTTCTATATTTTAATGTTTTTTTTCATAACTTCTAATTCCACATGGCCAAGTTCACTAATGTATGAATGGTAACACGAATGTGTTCATAGCACTATATTAAAATTTAGTAATCACATTAACTCGTATGCATTTTGCAAATTTAAAAAAAATTAATTCCGGTTTGAGGGTGACTTAAAATTTGGTACCTCAAATCGTGATGCTTTTTATTCTGCAGGTCGTATGCACAGGGTGATCAAAAATTGTAATCAAATTCTTGGACCTCTTTTCAATTTTGTAAATGATAAATAAAATTTTTTATTTATACACTGTCGTATATATTGCACAATTTTCAAGTTAATCGTTTAAATGGATTGGTCTATAATTTAATTAAAAAAAAAAAAGTTAATCGGTTTGTGTATTTTCTACAATTTTGGTCACCTTGTTTATCTATTTACCTACCTCTCATTTCTTTGCACCGTATTTTGTCTTAAAATAAAATAATTTATAATAAACCAAGGTAGATATAGAAAATATAGCACGCATTTAATATAGTCCTATGGAACACTTTCATTCTTTGCTACCTAAAAAGTTGTACGTTATTTAGTACACTTACAATGTTTACGGTTTATTAATACTTATGTGTATGTATAAATTGCTTTACTAATTATTCCAGTGTCATTTAGTTTAAAATCAAAATTTTGTTTTGCATGAAAGGCCTAAAATTGTTGCTTTCGAGTATCAATTCAATGACATGGATTGGCTTTTAATAATGAATGACACTGGGATAAACTAAACTTTTGATATAATGCAAGTGGTACAGCTACAATACAATACTAACAATCTGTTTTCTTTTCTTTTCTTGTTAACTCGGTTGCCCGGCCTGTAGGCTTGGAGTGCTAACCCGTCACCTACGCCACTCCACTAACCGGATGCCGGACCACCTGCGGTAACGGTACGTCTAACCTCCACATCACTAACCTTCTCGCCGCCACCATACACCGTATACTGGGAAAGGTTTTATCAAATGTATCGAATCTCGTGTTGATATTATTTTAGTTCAAAATATATAAAAATAAAAGACTGGATAAGTTTTTCAATGAAGAATCTTCATAAGAATCTCGATAATTTTTATTTGGCTGTTCGGTTATTTTCAAAAAAAATATATAAGATTGGTATGTTTTTGTTTTTATTTTATTTTTAATTTTTAATATTACGCTTCCTAAGTATACGATGTTTTAATTTGCATAATAGCGTAATAGCTTAACACATAAAATTTTGAAATACTAATATTATTAATATTTTGAGTAGTAGATTTTAATATTTAAAAAAGTACAAAATAATTGACAAGTGCCAACCAACATTTTAATTTAATTCATTTTTACTTTATCTGTTTATGTGTTTGTGTTGCAGGCAAACGAGTTTTATTTTTACCAATAAAAATATTGTAACTTTCGTTGGACTAATTTTCTTTATAGTTAAATACGCAGATATGGCGCAATCATGTAAGGCGATAATTTTATTAGCATATTAAGTAACATTCTTATTATAATTTCAATTCGGTATTATAATAAAATTTGACTACTAATTTGAAGACTTTGTGTATTTATACTAAAACGAAAACGTCGACGAAACAAAACGTCTACATAAAATAAAATTTGGTTTTCCTGCAACCCTAAAGTTTTTAATGTGGTACTTAAACCTTGAGTAACCGTTGCACATGCAGATGGAAGTTGCATTGTTAAAAAATTTATAAATACAAAAAAAAGTTTATTATTAGTTGTAAGTAAATGTTTAAAGTTGAAAATATTTAATCAAAATGAAATAGTAACGTAGGTATTGTTTGCATATTCTTCATTGTTGAAAGTTTATTTACAAATGATATTATTTAATTGTTTTTCTTTATTTTAAATGATTGTTTTAGCTTGATTCTAAATTCTCATTTCGTTAGTTTTTAATTTTATTAAAAATACATATAAACGGAACGTCCCGTTTATATTATTTTTATATTTGCTTAAAGATCGTCCTCTGGGATAGATACTGAAAAAATGTGTTCATTTTTTTGTAACTATCGTCACGATCGCAATAGTGTACTTATGTGATGTTAACACTCAATATTGGCAATAATTTTTTCTTCGTAAATGCACTTACTTATTCTTTAAGGTTAGTAGTATTATTGACTCACTTAGAAAGTGCATGTAAAAATTGATCCGACCTCGTAGATATTAGTTTATTCATTAATAGTTGTATTATACATATACAAGCGAGCAATACTATTTTCTGCCCCTTCCGTCCATAAATTCACACCTTTTCAGTTGATCCGACTTAAGCGGAACAATACTCACGAATGATTGTAAATTTTTTTAATTTTGTCCCATTGAAAATAATTTTAAATTATTTTTTCTCTCTATTGATAACATAAAGTGCAATAAAATTGTTTGTTAAATTTGTAAAATAAATCAGTGCAATTTTTGTCTATTAATTGTTTATATTAAGTTTAAATTCGTCCTATAATTTTTGCTCTTATATTAAATTTTATATATCTGTATATGTACTTATAGATATCTACCACCAATCTAATAATTTAATGACTAATAAATTAAAACTTTTTTTTCACAAAATTGCCTTTAGTCACTTAACGCAATTTTAAAAATTTTTAACATTTTATGTTGCCATTTTTTTAACTAAAATTTAAAAATAGATATTTAATGCATTATTGAGTTTTGTGACTACAATCTAAAAATTTAAATTAATAGAGCTAATTGTTTATCTGTGAAAAATTCGAATATTTAAAGTACGATGAAGGCGTTAACTTTAATGGTAGCTTTGTAAAAGTTTGTTTCAATATTTTTTATTTAGAATGTAGTATTATAATTTATGTGTCATATTAATTATATGTATATTATATATATATCCATGATTTGATCATTTTTTGGCTCGATTTGGTAAAATATTTAAGTACCGAGATTATATTAGTTAAACTAAATATTTTTTTTTTAATAATAAATTTATTATAACAAAGTAATTTTTTGTTGCTTTATTAACCACCAGCAATGGGATTTGCCAAATTCAATGTTTAACAAAAAAACTAAAAATCTTAACAGTGTCCATTAATTGTATCATTATAAAAACGACATAAAATCAGGCCTACATTTTTGCTAATAAAACTTCAATTGTTAGATCTATAAGCATATAAAAATCTATAGATCATTTGGGTATCCATTGCTCATCGTTCAACATTTATAACATCAATTAGCATAATTCTAAGGTTTGTATATGGCTCATCAAAGCACGCAGCATCTCATCTCACTTTCCAAGATAGAAACCGATAGATTGTAAATTGCTCTCCTGTAATACATTATTTCGATCCAAGAAAATATTACCATGTAAGAAAGAAATAAAAGAGCTATTCAAGTATTTGTTTTTCTTTTTATTAAAAAATATATCTGATGAACCTGAATAAGTTTATAACTTTTTCTATGGTAAGTAGATACTTTTCCATAATTTCCATTCCGTAAGACAAGACTCGGATTCTACTAAAATTCAGTTCATGACTACAGCATAGCAATCCAATCTTGAGCAAAAAGGAGAAATCGTTTCTTCTGACTACAGACGAAAAAATTAAGCAGTGTAGTTACCATCAAAATCTTTACTTTGAAAGTAAAGATGTATCTAGTAAGAAAGAATTGTTGAAGCAATACACGGCATGCTAACTGAATTTGTCAAAAAGTAGCATATTTGTAAACAGATTGCTTGATAAAATTTTGAGTTAAAATAAAAAGAAAGAATTCCTGAAGTGGGATAAAATGAGTTGGTAAATGTATATGTTAGGAAGAAAAAAAAATGTCTGAAATGACAAAAGGTGGTCTTCCGATAGGGCACGAATGCATATCGAGAGCTCCGTAACAGCCTAAGAATTTGTGGTTACTGATACATGTCGCTGGCCGCTACACTACATAATATGTATATTAAACTTGCTTGTGGGAGATTCGAACCCTGTATGCGTAGGAAATGTTGTGGAGCACTGTCAATGAACCATCGGGGACGAACTAGTAGGTATGTACTAATTCATCTTTTTTATTTCGCTTAACTTGAGGTAAGAGCCGCTACACTAAAATCTGTAATAACGAGACTGAACTGGAAATTCACAAACCATTAATTTGAGTAGTATTAAAATTTGCCATTAGAGGGACTGGCTAGGTCATTTTTCGTACATCTCTCAGCTCAACTCAACTAAAGTGAGTTTTTGCCCTCGTCTACAAAATAATATGCTGTTTTACACAATACCATAAAAGTTATTGTCAAGAAGTTTGTTAAGGAACATGAAGCTCAAAGTTACAAGAAAATATATTAGAAAAGTTTTTACATTAAAATATTTTATTTAACATTATTGATAATGGCTACACTTAAATCTATAGTTTTTCTTAATCTCTCCCATTCCAAACTTTGTTTATCGATAACTTTAAGGCATTCCATTAAAGTTTTGTTGGCAGCTATAACTTGACTATGAGCTTTCAAAAAAGCAGCCAAATAAGATTGAGCCAAGTCAAAATTTCGATTGCTATCGAACATATACTCAAGTAACTTAAAAAATTTAACCATAACATCTATCGTACCTCCGACGTCAGGACTTAAACTTTTAATTTCGCTGTCGATAGCAGAAGGTCCCATCGTTTTTATAAGTTCAACAATTGAACTGAAGTCACCGTCCGAAATATCATTAAGTTTCTTTCCAAAAGCTGTGAGATTCAAAAAATCTATTGGTACAATCAGATTACTGTTATCTTTTATTCGCTTTACACCACTTAAATCAAACTTGGGTTGTAGTGATGGAAGAGTGGGCAAAAAGAATGGTGCTGATTTTGGTACTTTTGGAGGATCTTTCGGTTTGTTCCTTTTTTTGATGGCATCTATGTGGAGAAGATTTAACCATCGAGATGTGGGCAAACCAGAAAGTGTTATTAAACTTTCATCCAATTGATCCTTGGAAACATACTTTTCATCCTCATCGTCATCTTCAAATTTAATCTCCTCTTCAACTTCTCCAATCGAGATTTTATCTAATAAAACGTTTGGTGGTTCGCTGGTCGGATCGATAGCTTTTAATGTTACAACAGAGTAGAGAGTTCGATTGCACCACAAAAATATTCCTAAGTAGTCAATGTGAGCTGTCGCTAAAACTTCGCCCGTGGGTGACATATCAAGTGATATGCAAGGTGAATCAGTTTTAAACTGATCTATTAATTGTGCAGAGGGTATGTTCCATGTCCTTATGGAACAATCCATAGATGACGTCACAAGCCAACGAGAATCTGGGGTGAATGTAGCATCCGTAATTTTTGCAGTGTGTCCTTCAAATGAACGTACTACAACTCTCACATCTATGTCCACTATGAGGACAGTAAAATTTTCCAATGCAATGGCCAACATAGAACTTTCATCGTGAATTTTGAAAAAATTAACAGGTTCTCCAACATCTAAGACTGTCAATGGGCGAGTACCTGTGCAAGAAAATAAATTTAGAAAATTTATATTTTTATTTTGTAATCAGCCTACTTTGATTTTTGAACTTCCAAAACTTAATTACATGGTCAGTGCTTCCAGTGATGACCACTTGGTTAAGACAGTCAGATACAACACCTCGAACAGGACCAATGTGAGCTGTAGGATTTCCATAAGTTTCTCGATGTAATCCTGATTGAATATTGTACCTAGAAATAATTATATGTACTTATTATAACATCGATTTTGAAAAGGTTGTTAAAATATTTTACAAACCTGTCCACATAGCCGTCGCTGTAGCCAACAGTCACAAAATGTCCACAATGACTGATAAATATTGACGAGGCAAAAATGGTTTCCTTTTTATTGTCTCGGTTAGGCTTAAGTTTAAGTTCTCCCATTTTTAATTTATGATATGACCAAGTTGTAGTAATAAGTAAATCTAGAAATACAAAAATTCTTTAACATGATATTACTTAATTCTATAGAAATATTCTTACCCGAATGGATTGCTGCGATATTATCCCATTCACGTTCTCTAGTAGTTTCCGAAGTAAATTGAACAATCGGATTCATTCGGAATGGATCGCGTGTGATTTGGTTTCGCTTTTTACTTGCTTTGCGATTATAGGAGGCCTTTCCCAAACTTTTATTAAATTGTTCAGTTTGAGTGTTAAATATTCTTAAAGACGAATCACCTCCGGCGCTCAAAATATTATTACCATTAGATCCATGAAAACGAATATAATTTGGAGCTGCACAATGACCTTCGCGTATTCTAAGCAATCGGGCACCTCCGTCTGTCATATCAAATATCCACATTTTTAAGGTATTGTCTGGAGAAGAAGTGACAACAATGGGCTCGCTAGGCAAACATACCATTCCTGTTACTGCAGCATCGTGTGCAGTTAACTGAGAGGCAACACGTTTCTCGTTTAAATTCCAGAACACTATTAAACCATTAACACTTCCAGTAGCCATTATTTCAGAACCGTCCGTTCGAAACGAAATACTAGTTACAGGACCATGATCTTGTTGAAATTCCAGCTTAATCTCGTCAGCTCTCAAGTCATGTAAAATTATCCTACCGGAATATAAACCAATTGCAACTATACCGGTAGCAGATGTTTGTTCGATACATGTTACGGGACTACCCCAACCTTCAAATTTATAAATCATTTTTCCGGTGTTGATGTTCCATAACTGCAAACTGCCCTGTTCACTACCAAACAAAATTTTATTTGTGAGTGTCAATGGATGCATAACAGATGTAACTTTGAAGGTTTCATTGGAAAATGACATTTCAAAATAGATTGCTTCTTCTTTAATATCCCACACCGTAACATTGCTATCTTCATCAACTGCAATTAAATGTGCTGCAAATGGCAGGATTAAATGTACCGGTTTTTTGTGTCCCGTATAGGTATGTTTTAATTCCGTCCCGCGTCTCCATGCATAAATTGTGGTTTCCGCAGCAGTATAAATGTGGTACGTATCGGCTGCCAGGCAAGTAATATCCGAAGGATGTAAATTACTGACACTCAACAATGAAAAATGTGAAGCTCCGTAAGTGTGAAACGATTTTCCCACGCACGTAACAATTAAATTTTCCTTTCTTCTAGTTATATAGCGAACTTGTAAAGGCAAATGATTGCTCACGTAACCTAAACATCGTATGGGAACGAAAACTTTACTGCCGTACGGCATTTTAGTCTTATTTGATAAAGCACGGCTTAAAACTTAACAATATCGATATCTTCACTTGACAAAATAACTCTTGGTATATTTTTCACTCACTGAAGTTTCAAACTTATGACAACGTGAGAACATGGCAAAATTTGTAGGGTTATGTTGGTTTTGAAACAACATACGGGACATAAAGCAGAGTTTACATGAACAAGTACAGGATGATAGACAAGGTTTCTTCGCCACGTATTTTGATTACAGAAGTATGCAAGTTGATCTTACCTATATCTTTTGTTTTGGTTACTTCAGCCAAACTTCAGAACGGCTACATCATTTGAATTAAAGTACAACAGTGTTTTTATCATACAAACAATTTATAAAAAAATCTTTCCCTATGGTACGCTACTGGTCTAAGAAGTAAACAAATAAACCCTATGAAATAGACCTTCCGAAGGCTCATAGATGATCTCTCGCTAAATTAAAAGTAAATAATGGAATTTAACGTAAAGCTTCCCAGTAAGTTGGTGTTTAATGGCGATAAAAACAAAAATTTCAGCAGGTTTATACAAGCATTTGAAATTTATCTAGAAGCAGCTGCTCTGACGGAGGCAACAGATACAAGAAAAATTGCCTTATTATTAAATGCGGCTGGCGAAGAAGCCTTGGAAGTATTCAACACCTTCAAAATAGATAACGAAGAAAAGAAACAATATGCTAGTGTTGTGGGTGAATTCAAAAAATATTGCTCTCAGCGTGAAAGTGAAACTATCAACCGGTTTATGTTTTTCAAACGTGTTAAAGAAGAACAGGAAACATTTGATAATTTCTTTCAAGATCTTAAACTTTTAGCACAAAAATGTAATTTTGGAGATCAACTCGAGTTGCTTATTAGGGATAAGATTGTGATCGGGGTGCAAGATCCACAACTACAAGAAACATTGTTGACAATTAACGAATTATCATTAGAAAAAGCTGAGAGAACGTGCAGAGCAGCTGAAGCTGTAAACAAACAAGTAAAAGGTATGCAAGAGTCCACCCCAAACGGCGTCGAAAATCATTGTGATCAAAGGCACAAAAAAGATGAAAGCATTAAGTACTGTGAACTAGATTATTTTAGAATAGGTTGTTCAAAGGCAAATATTAAAAGCGAGATTGAAAATCTTTCCGATAACAAGTGACGACGAAGCGGTAGTAATTGCAAGACCGAATTAGACATAAAAATAAATGAATTACCATCATATGAAAAGGTAAACAAAACAATAACATTAAATTTAAGTTATTAACTGACGCCGGCAATTGATTCACCAAAAAGAATTTTTGCAACTAACTGTTATGACAAAATATATAATGATAAATTATTAAATAAGCTTCGAACTTTAAATAAGCAATTTAAGCCTCGGAAAGATTCTTGCCGTGCAATTCTTTTGAACCACAAAATTTCCAATCCATTCAAAAAAAGGTAATAAACTAAAACAACTGCAAATTGTTTGCTTACAATTTACTAATTTACAACGTTCTTGGGTTTTTATCTCTTTTATATTAGAATCTTTAGTTTAGCTCATTTACTTGAAGTGATGAAATTTAAATTACATATTATTAATAATGAATATTTTATTGTTTTATAGATCGATGATGCTGGTGTTAACCTTTCAAATGTACATGACGATGGTGAAAATCAGTGGCTTCGAAACACTCCCGAGATTATTCCATCAAATCTCGTTTTTACTTCCAGTGAGTGTAACATAAAAAAATCTACTTTATTAAGCGATAGCTCAAGCGAAACTGTTTGTGTTTCTAACACCAATGCATTATCGGATATCTTCAGTGAGAATTCCAGTCTTTCCAATGTAGTAACATCAATTGAACCTACCGAGGTATTTAATTGTAGGTATGATATGCCCACCGACTCCTATCCTTTATTGTATTTTCAGAATCCACTTCACAATTTACTTAAAAGTTGTAACGAGGGAATTGAGTTGTTGCAAACTTATAAACAAACGGGCATTGTCAAAAGACGGAAACTGGTTGACTTGATTATCAACGAGGAACTTAGGGACGATCTAAATTTAAGGTAGATTATAATTTTTTATGTGCATAAACGATGGCTTCTGTTTGTAGAATCTCCAAAGATAGATTTCAATTTCTAAGTGAAAGTATTTGCACCGTTTTTCCTACAGAGTGCAGAGATTCCTATTTTATTCCTGCTTACCGAAACAAAGACGGTAAGCCTATAAGCGCGCATGGGAAATTATGGGGAAAATACATTAACCAGAGAGTCAAGTACCAAAAACTGAATTTGATTCCTAAAAGAAAACACTAGAATATTTTTGATGGCAATAAAAGCAATCAATGAAGTGAAATTGATGAAGGTGCATATATTATTTCAATGTAATTTGGGTCCATGTGTTTATTACAGAAATATTTCAGAGAAACTTGATGATACATTATAACACGAAATGCTAAGATTTTTGACAACGTTAGAGAAAAAGTTCAAAATTATTGGTGGGAAACCTCAAAATGCAGATTGAATGATTATAACAAAGAACTGACAGAATTCATATTGCATCCTGAAAGGAAGATTTACTTATAAATAAATGGCCAGTAATTGCAAGAGCAATTATTATTGTAAGAAAATCAAAAAAAAAACTAAGTACAAGAAGCTTTCATATTTTATATCGAGGTATCTATAGATTTATTTAGTCATATTTAATGAGTTTTCAATCCGCAAATGGTCGAGTGGTTAGCATGTTAACTTCTCATATCAAAGTAGTCGAAAAACTTTGCTGGTTTAAAAAACAAATAGATGTCTTTTTAACTTTTACTGGTGGTAAAATTTTTTCTTTCATTTTACAGGATTCAAAGAATCTTCAATTAGAATTTGAAAAAATGAATTGTGATAACTTGTATGCAGTAGAAACTCCGGTAAAAGCAATCGACCTTTGTTTTAAATAATTTTTTGTATTCCGAACAAAATACCCAGAACAGTGCGAACTTACTTGGATATATTGTACTATTATTTTGCACAAACTATTTTTTTGTTTTTATTTATTTAAATTTAACCCACACTTACTTTGTCGGAGACAAACTCTCCACTCAACAGCCGGCTCCAAACAAGCACAGCTCAAAAAATAATTAATAATACCACAAAAAAAATTTTATATCTTAATAATTGCGAGCATTCACAGGAAACCAAACTATCTTGCTTTTCAGTATGGTTGCCCCACTTATCAGCGCAAATGTGCACCATACAAAATCTCCACAAACAAAAATTATTGAACAACCTTTTTTGAAAAACACTCGCAAACTACCAAAATAAAAAAAATTATAGCATTTAGCTGAATTACTGCTGGACGATGACTTGGAATCACACCTGTCCATCAAAATTTTACCAAATTTATCTTCTCAAAATTTTACTGCACATTTTGAAAACTGCGGTCAAAGATGACTCTTCCCAAAATATTCCTCAACGAACCTCAACCTTTTCCCAAAATTTAAATAATCTGGGAAAATTAAAACACTCTTCCCAAAATATCCTTCCAAAAGGAACCAATCTCAAGATAAAACCTCACGTGCGCTCCTTTTTATCTCGCGCAGACGCCCTTCGAACCTCTTTTCGAAAATTATACAGGGCATCGCCAAAAACTAATTTTAAATTATGAATTTTAACTTGGCACCGTAAGAAATAAAATCAGAAGACTTTCTCTTGCCCAGGAAATAACTTAAAAAGAATAAAAATGCTCCCAATTAACAAGAAATTAAACCAAATATTAAAAAATTCAAAATATTAAATACCACACATAAAATACGACAATATGTACAACAATTTGTGTATGGTAGTGTGGCGACTGATACTGAAAGAAGAATGTCGACTAAAGCCATTGTACATTCCGATATTCAAAGTAAAAAACAAATTAAGCTACTGTGAGTTAAATGTTAAATAATTTTTCTAGTTTTTTCTTATTTGTCATCCAACTGTATGTAACAACATCATTCGCCATCAAAATAAAATATAATAATTTATTTGAAATAGATTTGTGTTTTACGATTAAGAGTTTACGAAACCTTTTTATAAAATTTTGTATTGAATTTATAAGTTTGTTATTGTTATCACATGTTATAATGTTAAAATTAAAATAATACTTATTCACATTTGATTATTTAGTTCCTTATTTAAATCTTACATGTCTTTCGAGGTTGAACTATAGAGATATCCGAAACACTCGAGTATCTTTATTCCTTGAGTTGGCATATTTCGCTACATAGAGAACGAATATCACCTGAAACCGAATTAAAATAACAAGTCACATTAGCATCACACTTTTACTTTAAATCCAAATAAAATGGTATAATATCACACCTATATGTACGTGAAATCTGCACGTGGCATTCCAATTTTTTTGTAATATAAAATCCAAATGCCAAATAATATTTTAATGATAATTATTAAGTGGAATTTATATAATCATTGTAACGGAAAAAAAATAGGTAAAATTATAAATTAATCAAGTCAATTCGATTGACTAAGGGCCCCCACTACAAATGAATTAAATCAAAATCATTGTATTTATTAAATTTAAAATTTTTATTTATTTTCTACATAAATCAAATTTTTTAATTAATAGAGTTACTCTTACGTACTAGTAAATGTTGCATTATTCAATGAAAGAAATTTCTTCTAGGTTTTTTTTAACTTGAAACCCACTTGGGTGGTATTGTTGCAAAGGTTAAAAATCCAGTATGACCCGGCTGTGAAGTAGGTGGTATTGACGTTACTGTTTTGACAACTTCTTTATCCTGATTATGGATAACACTGTCATCTTTCTTAGATTTAACAAAATCCAATTTTAACACATTGAGAGATCGAGTCTGAATGGAATACTGCGTTTGTAATACCTCGAGAGTTTGTATTTCTTGATAACCTAATTCAGAAAACGACAAGCAAGTTTTTTGCACTTGTTCGATGCAAGGCGAAAAGGAACATATTCTACCACCACTTTCTTTTATGCATTTGGTTGCATGCGGTATTGCTAACCATGGGTGCGGTAAGTCTAAAAATACTGCATCAGCCACTCCGTTCAAGTTATCACCAAAACCATTGGTACACACGTCCCTATGACTTACAGTCACAAACTTAGCCAAACCGTGTTCTTCAAATTCCTTCCTTGCGGTTAAAACACGTTCCTGATGAAAATCAAAGGTATATAAATGCCCATATGGTTTAATAGATCGGATCAATGCATGCGATAACGAACCACTTCCAGTTCCACTTTCAATAACCACACTCCCTGGTGCTATTTCTAACTGTAATACAATCATACTCGCGTCCGGTGTATAAATTATTTGAGTTCGATGTGGCAACGTTAATGTCCATAATTCTGGAGTTGGTTGCAGGACGTAACCCCAACCTTTACTCAGGCTAATTTTTGAACCAAACTTTTTTCCTATTAAATCTACACATTTCAGTGCACCATAAGGGGTTTGAAACACATTTTCAATTAAATCTCCTTTTTTGCTATGTGCTTTTGCTTCCGCTTTCACGCTATAAATTTGATTTATAGTTAAATACAAAATAACGGTATCGCCTTCTTCGATTTCGTTTTTATATTCACTAAAACTCATGTTTTGATGTTTTTTGTAGAAATTATAACCTAAAATTTTCAAATGTTGTGAGGTTATAAAAATTATAAGGCTTGTTCGTTGGACTTTTCGTAAGTTGCTCGGAACAGTTTCGATGACGTCACGTTATTACCCTGAAAAACTAAACGAACTTGCATTATCAAAAAACATTAGATACTTTAACCATCCGAAACTGTTAAATAATTTAAACAATATTAATAAGAATCAAATTGAAAAAATAATATTTCAAAATTTAAAAATATTTGGCGCCAGAAAAAATTAGTTTAATTCAAAAGTACAAATTATACAGGATGATATTAAAATATATGGTAGCTCACTAACAAACAGTTTATTTTTTTGTTTTCATGGTCAAGTTAAAAAAGCAAGCATGTAATAAGAAAAACTTAAAAGTATTTATTAAACAAAGTACAAATTACAAAATGCATTCAGAACACAAATTTGTATAAAAATAAAATTTATTTACAGTAGTTAATTATTTTAAATTTACAAGTAATGCTGTATCTCCCTTATAACATCTTTTCCTAAATGGAGGTCGGGCATGAATTTTCCAAAAGTTTTACAAATGTTACACAGACTTCTGTCCAAGGCCGAATTGACTGCATCTTTCATTTTTAAAGTAAAATCATCAACGTTGGAATTTTTTCTGGTAAAAATGGGCAGTTTATTCAGTTTCTGTATATTTTTTCTCAACTCTAAAAGCGTTATTGTTAACACGGCAACATCTCCTTGAACAATTCCATAAGGATCTTCGGTAATCGAAGTGGCTGCAATGTTGGCCAAGCCTTGAGCAATCCATATTATTAGTTGACCATTTCTAAAGCAGTGTTGTACGTGAGCTTCTGGCAGTTCGCCAAAAATATATTTGATAATGCGAATTTCGTAAAGTTTCAATTTTAATTTATCTTTAAATCTTAAATTGAGAATCCTTTCCTCGGTGCTTGCATTCTTGTTCAATTTCATTTCACTTTGCATTAAAGACATGTTGCGTATATTGCTATATTTGTTTGGCGAGACAATGGGATCGTTTATTACGTTTACAGTTCTTCCCAAGATATCCGATTTGAAAAATGGTTCCTCCTCTTTTGTAAGAAGCATTATGGGTTTATTTAATGTGTTGTTAAAATTTTGAACAAGTTGCATGGATATTTGAAATAATTTGTTCCAGGTGTAGGGATGACCACCTGGCTGAGAGAGTGTGTACAGCATTGCCCTTCGTTCCGAGGACCAATTTGATAGTAAGTACAAATCTAAGCAGGCTAAATGTTGAAGAATCGGAACATTTAAACATAAAGCATCCGATAAAGTTGTATCGTTTTCGTACCGTGGCAAGATTGGATGTTGAATAGGTTCCATTAAATATAATTCGAAGAAAAATTGCAAGAGATTCATATTAAGTATGTACAAGACTGAGAACAACCAAGTATAGAAATACATCCAAGTGTAAGACTCTTCTAATAACACACCAAAATTAAAACTACTGGCGACTTTATGTAGTAATTGAGAACCAAAAATGTGGTAAGCAATAAAATAATAAAATATGGGATAAAATGCTACTTTTCTGCTGTTGTTAAATATTAAAAGAAAATTTGCCTTAAAGTACAAAAGTTTACGTTGCTGAATGATCGGAAATAAAAAGTTCCTCTTCTTCATGTTTGTACGAGTGAAATAAAAGAAAGCAGTCCAGATGCCACCAAGTAGAATAAAAAAGCTTCCTTCATTTAAACAAAACTGTTCATCTTTACATTTGGTATACAAAACTTTGTAAGGTCCGTTCGTTAAAGATAAATATAACCAAACAACAAATACACCGATAACCACATGTAACGGAACCGAAATAAGAGTTCGCACTGAAAAAATCGATATAAATTTTTGAAAACGATTTGTTCGGAGAGGAGACTGTAGAACATAATTATGAGCGCACACCATAATTTCGGCAATAATTACGAGGATAAATCCGAGCAGATATAGCCAAGTGCTCCACGTAGTAGCAGAGTCCAACGATGACTGGAACCATGAAACTGGATTAACGTTAAAATTGGCCAAAATAATGTACATAAAAACAATAACAATGTTTGATAAGACACTGCAAAATATTGAGTAAGATAACTTTTTTAGAAACAGTTCTTTAAAACCGGCACCACTTTGTAGGTTAGGAACCATATTTACTTCTTTATGTCTAACGTTCAGGCGAATAACGAACTTAAACTACACAAAACTTGAATTTCTTACACATAACTTGAGTTTATAAATATTAAAATAATAAATAACTGCGATTAATCTTAAATTAAATTCAACTGACAGTTATTTTAGCGCCATTGGAACTAATGGCGGACAAATGCAACTTGACATGACATACCCCCTGAAAGATATACAAGATGTTTTCAAAGTTTTACGAAGAAATTTCATATAAAAATAGTTCTGAAAATTCTACATTAGGTAGATATTATTCCATCTTTCTATGCTTTAATTTGTGTGTCTTGATTCATTTTGCAGATAGCTGTTGAAAAGCCATGGTCGGTGAGGGCTTGGATAATGTGAGTCCTACCTTTTTTGTTAACCCATCTAGCCTGCCATATTATGCATGATCATTTGCTCTTCTCTAGCATGTTTTTCATCTTTTCTTTCTTAAAATATTATTTATTAACATAAATGTTCGGTCGAATAAAATTGATTTAATTCGAAGAAATTTTCAATCTCTTTAATGTTAAATTAAACACAAGTAGTTGGATAACTGTTAGTTGAACAAAATTCCAGATATGAAATAATTGATCGGGCTTAAATATCTTTATCGCCATATTTCGAATTAACTTATTGCAAACATTCTCCGAAAGCTTTTCAAATCTTACGAAAGGGGTTACTACGGCCCCTCCATTGCTTATGCTTACACTGCTATATAAATTTACACTCTAGGAGAGGCTTAAATCTCCTTATGGGTGCGCCCCATTTCCCCAAGAAATCCACTTCGGGAAATTTTGTTTAAGACATTCCCGTGCGATTCAGACCTGATAAAGAGCGCTATAACACCAAGGCGAACTTACCAGGTTTGACTCCTGGGAAACCTATGTATTTCATTTATTATTACTGCTGAACGGGTAATGGTCAAGGCCCACTTTACACTGAAGCTCTACTCTTATTGTACCCCGTTTTTCCATCGAATTGTTAAGGAAAGTTATAAGTATATCGATTCACAGCTTGATGTTCACCAGAGGGCTGAGCTATGAAATTCTGTTGAGTCCGGGGTTTGAATCCAAAATCTCTGCTCATGACTTTAACTAGCGATCACATCAAGCCACCGTTGAGGTCTAAACCTATGGAGCAAAATTTAAAAAAACTAATGCTACAAACAACTGCAGTTCCTCAAGCTGGTGTAGGCAACCTTGGGGTCTATGTGACATAGGAAGCTGATATTCAACAATGAATAATTAATGAATTGCTAATGCAAGGATATATAAATAGCTGATAGAAAAGTGATACTTACACTCCTGTGGGACGCCGATAAGTATGCAGCTATTGTAAATTTTAGTATTCTAAATACAGCTGTCGTATACTTGTTCATTCCGTTAAGAATCTGTAGGTTAGCTATAGGTGAGAATGTAAAAGTTTTAGCGTTTTTGATGTTTAAAAATCTAAAGATTGGAGAAGAAAATTTCAATAGGTAACCACAAGTGTGGATAAACTTAAAACTAGAAATAATGCCATTGAGGCAGCTTTCCAATGCTCTGGGATTGGTTTCTCAGCCGCTGCTCATTGTAGATCGATACATCGACAGACTGCAAGCACTCAGGTTCTAGGATACCAAATATTTGAGTTGGACGTTACCAAAAACATTGCAAAGCACTAGTTATATTGTTATCCATACAAATTTTTGCCTTATAATCGGGGCATTTGTACCAGAAATAATAAATTGCCCCACATGGACACTTGATTGTTTTGATTTTGAAAATTAAATTAATTAGCATTATCATTGCGTTTTTAACTGGTTAAAAAAAGAAACAAAAATGCATAATTTAACTGCTAATTAAATGATTAATAAAAAAAAAAGGAAGGCATAATTGTTATCTTCAGTTGTAATATAAAAAAAAAAAAATAAAAAAATTTGTCAACACTGTAAAATATCGAGTAGAAAATTCAATTTTCAATCCCTGTTGGTATCAAAATATAAGGTTTCAAATAATTGCAACCCAATTTGTGGAAGCTGCGTTACATCTTTCAACAAATAAGTTTTCCAATTAATTTTGCAAACAAAAACGAAATTTTCAAGCAAACAACATCATTGACATTAAAATTAGTGCAACGAGTATAAATTATTATTCTTTCATCTCTTGTATTTGCAATTAAATATTGCAAACATTATTTATTTATGTAACCTTTCAATTTAAAAAAATATATAAAACGTTTTGCTGCTTTTCCTTGGTATCACTTTTCATATTTACATTAGGATCCTACAAAACGAATATTGCATCAACATAAAAAACAAATTCTTGTAAACAAATTTGCTATCGAGTTTTTATTTCAATAATATTTAGAAATTTTGTTATTTATAACTGGTAATGACTGCATATAAAAATTTAGCAATTTTAACAAACTTGTTTGTCCGGGTATCTTATGAATTAATAAAAAAAAACATGTATAACATATTGAATCTTTATTTAAAAATTAATATTAATAATAAATCTGAAGTATCCTTAAGCTTATATTTAATTATGGTGTTACACTTCTTTAAATAAAAATTTGCACATTTACAAGAAGTGTTTTAATAATTTCTTACGTCTATTAACAAAATCTGTCTAACTAACATGAAAAGTTTTTTCCATTTTATATTACATAGCTTACAGAGAAATATTTTTATGACTTAAATAAACTTTTGCTTAAAAAATATTGATAATGTGAAATAAAAAATATTTCAAGTTTAAATGGCCGTTTAGAAAGTTTTAAATGAAAATTTACTTGGTACATTTGATTCTTCAAGACAAATATTAATTTTATGTTAAGAGCTTGCGAGACAGATATTAATAAAACATGAAGAAAGCTTTGCGACACAAAAATATAAAAAAATTTTTGCTAGGAAAAACTAAATCACAAAAAATTGATCGAATTTGAGAAACCTTAAATTAAAATTTACTTGTCAACAGTTACATAGTTATTTATTTTATATATGAAAATATTTACTGGATAAATAATAGTTACAAAAAATCTACACCAGCATGCTAAATGTGCAGCAAAAACATTTGAATTCACTGCTAAGTCCCCTAGCGTATGTGTAGGACATTCATGATATCAAATTAACTAAACAATAAAACAGCAAACGTGTTGTAGGCATAGTCACTAGAATGCTGTTAATTTCTGAAAAATTAAGAAAATAAAAATTTTAAACACCAAAAGGTTTGCTTTTGTCTCAAAACATCAATTATTCACAGACGACAAGTTTACATTATTTTAAAATACTTGCGATAATTACCAGAATAAAGTAAGTGTATGTATTGCTAAAAATGTTACTGGCAGCACTGCTTGCGTACACTATCGCTGTTCATTGTAGGCTTAACATCAATTGATTCTACATTAATTGATCGAATAGTCTCACCTTCGGGCGGATCTCTAATTTGTTTTTGTGAAACAATTCGATAAATTTCTATAAAAATAAAGAAATCACATTATAGAATAACAAGTTTCATAAGCTATTAATTGTCGTTACCTGTGAGTATATTTTGAAAAGCGGTGTCCACATTAGTTGAGTCGAGAGCAGATGTTTCAATAAACGAAAGACCATTTCTTTCGGCAAAAGCTTTAGCTTCGTCGGTGAGAACAGCACGCAAATGTCTAAGATCCGACTTATTACCAACTAGCATTATGACTATATTTTGATCTGCATGATCTCTCAATTCGCGTAACCAACGTTCTACATTCTCGTAAGTTAAATGCTTAGCTATGTCATATACTAACAACGCTCCCACTGCACCTCTATAATAAGCCGCTGTAATGGCTCGATACCGCTCCTGACCTGCAGTATCCCAAATTTGGGCTTTAATTGTTTTACCATCCACCTAAAATAAATATAAATTATAACATTTTTAATATTTAAAAGAACGCAGTTTATTTTATAATAAGCCGATAACCTCATCTTAAAACTAGAACATTACTTTTTTTTATTTAACATCTTTGCTTCATTTCTTAATTCAGTAATTAACGATTAAGAAACGTGATTTTGTTTCTTTCTTTTCGATTTTATTATAACAAGTCAAAGTGACTCCAGTTGGGGTGTTGAGTTTCACTACATCTTTCTCAGTTGTAATTCAGAAATTGTAAAATTCAAATTAGAAAATTTATTGTTTAACCTGCAATTTGAATTACAATTGACGCTTTCTGAATGACAACTGGAAAATGCATACTAAATACCCATATTCAAAACGGATTGACAGATTAACATCAAGTTTCGTAATTTGATTTTGTTAAAATACCTTCTTCGAATTCTGCAGTACATAGGCGATCAAATTTGCTAAAGTCACGATGGGCTTTACATCACAAGTGTATCTGACGCGACCAGGATAGGCTTGATGCCATATTGCTGGATGCTGGTCTTTTTATTTTAAAATACCGAATTATAAAATTTAGTTCCCTAAAGTAGTTTATAGCCAAGAATTTCTATTTAAACCCGAATCCTGAGTAAAACGGAATGTATTATGATTCCAAGCGTGGTAGTCTTATATATGGTTCAAAATGTATACGCTATCACCATTTTAATTAGTCCATCAAGCCATTTTTAAAAACCCCAGCCTTAAAAGAACTGTAAGTCTTATTAAATCTTTGATAATATTAATGCTCCAACAGGTACAAGTCAAGTAATCAATATGAGCCTAACAACAGATATCACAATCGATTTTACAAACAGTTGTCCCTCGATATGCACGGTAATCGTAATCGTCAACACCATAAGAAATATTTATTGTGTCAAATACAAACCAAAATGTGTATAATAGAGTATTGATGTCAACAACAAATTACCTAATATAATATAGTATCAAAACAGTTGAATAACATACCACATCACATACATAAATTAACCTATAGTTATGAATTACCAAGTACAAAAATAATTTCTGGCATTACTGAACAAATAGGTTCAAGAAAACAAAGCAGAATCTCAAACTACTGCTTGGGAAATGATCCAAAATTTTCAGGGTTATAGAAAAGAAGTTTAAGCGACAAAACCTACAAGTCACAACAAACCACAGAATACGAACCTAAATATTAGCAGTGATCTCATAGTTAAATGTGATATTGTTATGGTTCAACTTTTAGAAAGAAACACTATAATTGATCATTCAGCTCTTTGATAAAAAAAAATCCAAAATATTATACACTTAAATTCCATTAAACAGGAAATTATCAAAGAATAACTAAACAAACTGAATTGTGGGTCAACAAACGAATGTTAAAAACAAGATTAAACGTAAACAATAATTAACAAAACACTGATAGTTATACATCAATCTGAATCCCAAAAACATATTCAATAGGATATTATAATTTAGAATGTGAAGTATAAATCACTAACTCAACAGTTCAAAGCTACTCCGTGCCAGTCCGGGGGTCCCTCACTGGCAAAATATATAGATTGATTCTCTCATTGTAGAATAGTCTACAATATTTCTATATTCCATAATAAAATAGTTACTTTTCTTTTATTCCATCTTACTCCAAGTATTCAGACATTCAACTTTTGCGGGGAAGTACCTAAATTCTTATCGACGCCAGTGGCAACTAGCATGATTCTTTAACGTTCAACTTGAAGGAGAGTAGTCACAGGAATAAGTAATAAATTAATACATAAGCTAATAATAATCAGTGCCGTAACTAGTGAATGTTACACTCGGTATGAATTAAACATTGTGTGCCACCCCTTCGATCTCTCCACTTTTCATAGAGTTAACATAATATATAACTTGAGAGTTAAGAGACTCTTCATTTGGGTGATTTAGCCTTTGGTTGTACCTCGTGCAAATAAACTTTCCTCTCGCAAAGAAAAGTGAAACTTGACTTCATTGTTGTATAATATACTATTTAGTATCATTTATTTAATTAACAAGAACACTCTCCTGCATTCTTTTTAATCTCGTATAGTCTTGATTTTTAATAACAGTCCTTAATTAATATAAACTATTAATTAGGGAGTCTTCCTATAATCCATATTTAATTAAAAAATATATAACCAATTAGTTTTCTAGCACATGGTAAAACATCCTTGTAATCACAGTAGTATAAAAAATATCAAGATAAATATAGTAATTAATGAATAATAATTTGCATGTAGATACCTACAGCAGAAATAATTTTGATATTATTAATTTAATATTGTAGTAATTTTGTTTATAAATTTGCTCTACAATAAACGGTAACACCTACATGATTACATTTTTCATTTTATTAAACGAATAAATTTATTTTTATGTGAGAATTTACGCTTGGCAAATAATAAGAGTTAAATTCATCAACGTTATTGGAACCAGTCAAGTGTAAGTACGAGAAATGTAGAAACTCCCTAAAATGTAACAAATACAATGCTGTTATACTTTTTTCGTTAAGATTAGCAGATCGGAACCCGGCATATATACATATTGGTTTCAAGTTGTTTAAATTGTCGAATTTAAAGCTAAAAACCTATCAGACCTTCACTTGGTTTGAAATAAACTGATTGTGCTATTCCAAACTTGGGTGTATTTCTAGCATGGTTTTCATAAATCTGTCAGTTTGAGTTACAAGGTTCTTGAAAAATTAAAATAGTAAAGCACGACATCCCCAAGGGTTCAATTTTTTACGGTGATTTTATTTATTCTATATTTACATGAACGTAAGTGGTAGTGATAATAAAGACAAGTCTATACTTATCTGTATGCGGACGATATAACTTATCTTTTACATGTCTGTGACGCAGCGAGTGGCGTCATCTGGTAGTCGTTTGTGATTTTTTATATGATTTAATATTTAAGAAAATCCGATATAAAAAATCGCCCGCTAGGAGATTCGAACCACGAATTCCTAGGGTATGAAATGGAGCTTTGAGTACTCAAACCATAGGGGCACCGAGGGCGAACTTATTATGTAAGCATAAGTTCGTCTTATCTGTTACACTAATGTTTAGAAGGTGAGGTCGCTACACTACTTCCCCCTTTTTTTTTTTTTTTTGCTGAACCATGTACATGTTAGCGTAGTTGCAAATTGTTCTTAATCATGCGGTGAGTCGATGAGCGACGAACAAGCCAACTAAAGAGCTGATGTGATGGTTAAGAGCAAGTGGAGTGAAGTGCGAATGAAAACCTATATAGATAGCTGTGAAACAGAGCGGTGGATTTGAATGCTTGAAATTGAACAGAAGGAAACGGATGCGTTTCTGTCGAGGGTCACCAATGTGACGCAGCGTGTTCTGGTGACGGAAATTCGTTCATATCACGTCGGGAATCATCAATGTGACGCAACGAGTGGCGTCATCTGGTAGTCGTTTGTGATTTTTTATATGATTTAATATTTAAGAAAATCCGATATAAAAAATCGCCCGCTAGGAGATTCGAACCACGAATTCCTAGGGTATGAAATGGAGCTTTGAGTACTCAAACCATAGGGGCACCGAGGGCGAACTTATTATGTAAGCATAAGTTCGTCTTATCTGTTACACTAATGTTTAGAAGGTGAGGTCGCTACATGTCTATAATAGGTTCTTGGGACAGAAAAAGACAAGAATATTTAGGAATACTAAGGATTAATCTTCTAACAACAAACTCAAAATTAATGATAATAATAAAGCTTAAAATTTCTAAAACCGTTGTTTTAGGAATTTAATCTAATACACAGGAACACGGGAGTCGTAAGAGGGTGTGCAGTGGTCCACTTAAAATTTCTTCGGTCCATCACATCAAATAAATTTTACTTTATATTTAATGACTAAAATTGTGACACCTTTAAATTTTGAAATTAGGTTGCTAGTGGCAATCTGAAGAAAATGTCAATTTGTTTATCCATTGCTTGAAGAAATAATTGAAAGTGAAAAAAAGTTTCTTTCGGGAAAACTATTGAAGATGGAGCAAAATTTCAAGTAGATAATTTTGTAGAGCGGTGACATTTAGATGTTTGAAAATAACCGTTCTTTATTGCAGTTTTATCTTGAAAGATTACATTTGCACGTCATTAATAATTAAATTTCAATGTCAGGTTGTCACTATCAACCTAGTTTTTAAATGTGTCACGATTTTTTTCTCTGAAAATTCACGATTTTACTGTATTATTTTGTAGAAGTTATTAGTTAAATTTTAATTATTGAAATGTACATTTTTATCACCATCTTTTTATATACTGTTATGTTTGAAATATTGACTTTTACAAACTCATCAAAAGCTTGATTTTAATAAGAGAAAATTCTTGGGTAATGGGGCGTAGTACTCAATAAAACACAATTACATTAAATCGACATGTTTCGGTCAAGATTTTAATTTTGATTATGAGGTAAACAAATGTTTTAAAAATATAATATTAAACAAAATCTAAATAAAACGTTAAAATAATATAAAATTAACTGTAAAGTGAGGAATACATACGCAGAAAATTATTATTTAAATAAAAAAGAATGAAAAGACATTGATTTACCACTTTAGACAGGGTAGGACTAAGAATATTTGAAAATAAAGTAAAACCAATATCACGATATGAAACAAGATAAAAATTAAAAAATATAACTTTAGTAATGCGGTGTACAACGCCCTATTTCACGATTATTTTCGATCTTTAGTCGCATATTACTGTTGTGTAATGAATTTTGTGTAAAATAATATTTTATGGTAAGATGCCCTTTCATTATTAACGCCTAAAACGAAGGCAATAATTTTTTTTTAATTGATCCAAATAATGTTTAATAAATAGCTAAATAAGTACTTAATTTTATTCAAAACTACAAACTATAATGTGCGAACAATGCGCCCATTATACTATAAACTTTTCTGGTTGTGGCCCTGAATCAATTAGAAAGAATAATCGATAAAAACGTGGTTTAGGTAATAAAATTTAATAGTAACCATATAAATTTCGGATTTCCGTGAGCAAGATTAGGGTTACATGTAATACAACCACCGGGCAAAATTATTCTGCATTAATTCATAACTTTCGGTATTGATATTGCATCAAAGAAAATATGAAGAAAGTTGTCACACTGAATTCTGTTTCATCAGAACAATGCTTTTATGCATAAGAGCTTGATTTTTATGAAAACAATTGCCGATGTTGGATTTAAAGCGATTCTTATGCCCGATTTCACCAACAGTTCCCTAACTGTGAGAGTTAGGTTAGAAAATTAAATTTGATTATCACCAAAGCTAAGAGTTTGGTTCCTTAAGAGCGTTAAGTAATCTCTAACGTTAGTTATCCGAACTTTTATATTGGTGAAATGCAAATGTTCCTAAGTATTATTACATGAAATATCTATCGTAAAGAATTCTTTACTAAGGAATTCCTAAATAAATGTTGCTGAAAACGGACATACGAATTCCTAGGATATGTTATGGAAGCTCTGTGTACATAAACCAATGCACCATAAGGGACGAATTGATATGAACGTTCTTAATTCATCTTGACTACAATTCAGTAAGGCTGTTACTTTCCTCCTTTCTTGCAGAATCAAATGTAAATTTTGGCGTGGTTGCTGATGTTTTCGTATCGTAAGATAAATCAAGTCAACTAAAGACGATGTGGAGGTTTAAATAAGAGAAGTAAAATGTGAGTGAAGTCGAAGTTAAATTGAACGGCAGGATGACAAGAATTTGAATGTGGTATAAAATGTTATCTAAAACATTGACTAGTGTGAAGATCGAACTCACAATCTCTCACGTATGTAAATGGTAGTTGATGTACCCAGACCATGTAGTCACCAAGAGACAAATGAATGTTGTGATGTAGCATTAACGTGAGGACACTATATAAACCAGCCACCACCAAAGCAAAAATTGCTATCAAAAGTAATGGGATTAAATAAATCTCTTTAGAGGGGAGCGTTACGATAAGTCTTTGACTTAGACCAAACTATTTTACAATAGTCGAATAACCTGATTACTATAAAATCGAACCTAAAAAAGTTAAAGTATCTATTTATCTTAATATAATATCGCAATTATGTTATGGCCGATATATGACGGTACCGCTTTGAAAGAAACCTAAGCTTTACTACTTCCATTGGTTGAATTTTAGTTGGTAATTCACCCTAGTGGTTTATTAAGTCCATCACTATAGTTCTTCTAAACGTTCATTCAAATAAAATCTTTTGAGAAGCCCTGCAAAACAATTAGCTAAATTCGGATTTTATGTCAAGTACAAGTGCTAACTAATAGCACTGTTAACATCCGTTATTTATGTATAACTAATATTAAAACTATCACAAAACAAACAAGAGCGGTATTGTACTCACTAAGTGGTCAAGGCACTCAATAAACACCTGACTCGTGATATTTGGATGAAATGTTATGGTTCCCATGTGATCAGGATACCCAATTAAGGATACTTAATTAATAAATAAATAAATATTCCAGTTGGCTTTGCATCCAGCTATAATATGAGAATGAACTCTTTTCCACATGCAGGATTGAGATTTGAACCACCAAATTCCTGCTGGTTGTTGCACATGGGTCCACAAAATAAACCACTTACGAAACTGTTCCACATGAAGTTGCACATCGAAGCGAAATTTGGACCACCTATTCCCCCTTCCCTTTTTAAAACAAACATTTTGAACGTTTTTCTCTCTGTGCAGCAAGGCCCTAGAAAATCCATAAAAACTCGTGCAGCAAAGAGTTAAAGAACAAGAAAAGCCTATAGTATGCCCAAGATCATCCTCTTGAGAACAGACAATTTTGTAAGACGTTACAAAAAGCAGTTCTTTAAATAGATCAAAATATTAAATTATATGAACTGAATTTTAAGTTATATTTAAGAAAACCATCCATGTACCTATTAGGAAATTTCATACATGAAATAACAATATTAATCACCTACACAGAATCATTCATGCAAAAAACTATCATCATTTCACGGCGTGCACCAGTAAAACATAAAATTATTATTTATTATTCATTAAAATGTGAACTTCTAAAAAAAAAAAGTAATAACTTTGTTATCTCAAGTACCTTTATTTAATTTTTATATAATTTCTGACTAATAAATTTAAATTAAAAAATTCCTTTCAACAATATTACAAAAATAAACCAGCTACAAATCCACAGGAACATAAAACCCAGCAAATTGGTGGAAACCGAGGCCATTGGCTACAATATCAGACTAAACATATCCACGATTAACACTTAACGTATAATTAAGCAATATAATTCATTTAAAAATTCAAGTTTGCATTTCAAAAGCAGACATCGTTAAAAGCCCTTATCAAACTTTTCAATGTGACGTATCAATGTGAAGTATAAAGGTCAAGTAGTTCAATTTGTTCGACAAACGCGCATTTTTTCTGACGATTCTTTTGAATTAATATTTAATTTGGAACAAACTGGTGCATTGGAATACCTCAGTTTTTGATTAATGATGGAAGGATTCACAAAAAATCCATATTCTGATGAAAGTAAATCTTATCATTATTTGCATATAAGTTAACCTTACATCTCTTTCCGGATATGAATTAAAGTTTGATGAAACCGTGTTATCCAAGAACTTGTGATAAAAAGAATAAATCATTTCCCATTGATTCGAGTAGTACTGATATAGTTTTCTAAAAACACATCAAGCTGTGCACCTTCTGCTTTTGATCAAACAATTAATAAACGTAACAGAATGAATTATTATTTGACCTTGAACCCACTTATTCAGCATTAAATTCGATAAATAATCTAACCCTCAACAGCGAGAAGCAAAGTCTAAATCTAAACAATGCTGGCTCTATGTGAAATAAATAAAACTCCAAATAAATTAAATATTTACATCCTAATTGCAGTTGATCAATTTTTCAATGATAAAAGTGCTGGAAAATTACCTGTATGCTGCGAGTAGCAAATTCTACACCTATTGTCGATTTCGATTCCAAGTTAAATTCATTTCTAGTAAATCGAGCTAGTAGATTACTTTTTCCAACTCCGGAATCACCAATTAACACAACTAAAAATAAAAAAAGCATTAGTTAGTAGGTAGAGAAAGTAGTTAATTTAAGAAGCACATAATAGCCAATAAGGAAAGGTTAAGGTTGAATGTTACAATTAAACTTGAATAGAACTAATCTAAGCACTTAAACAAATTCTTATACATGGAAACTGTGCTCGATTTCTAAAATTAATATTATATTATATAGGTATTTGATCATCGGTGGATTAACAGAATGACCGATTCTATTAAACAGGACATAATTAAAACATAGGGAATAAATTACATTGATTATTGAACAGGAACTGTTACCTAAAAATGAATCACTTTTGATTACGAATTATATTTGGAAATGATTGTACATCGAGGATATAAAATGGAATTTTTGTCCCTTGGCATAATTAAAGATAACAATTAGGTAATGAAATAATGAAATTCGTAATTAGTGCAAGGCATGTCATCAACAATAGAATAATAGAAAATTGCGAATTGATTAAAGATTTGACCCTTGGCACTGTTAACAAGAGAATGAGTGACACATTATGTGGATACGTCAAATGTCAGTTCGCAGGTAAGAAAAATACATATAAGCAAACAAAACGTTAGGTGAGCAATTAATTTCGTACCTTTAAATAAATAATCGTATTCGTCATCTCTTGTACTCATTTTGGTTCTATTAAATTATTCCTTTGCCAAGAATAAACGTTCAATTAAAAACACAATATAATTTAATACGATTGCATTTAAATCACTAATCAATATCCAAAATGCCACACAAACAACTCTATCACAGACGCATTTTTTCAACTAACGTTAACTTTTTATTACCGATTACACTTATAATTACAGAATAAATACAAAAATTCCTCTAAATACAGAACAAAATGGAACCTTTGTTATTTCCTTCTTTTCTATTGTATACGCCCCTTCTCGTCTGATTGATGACATATTGCGCATGCTTTAACTCGATGAAAATTTTACTAAAGCCAGTTCTACAGTGCAAATAATATTTGTCTGGTATGAATTGCGTTTCTGGTCAAAAACACTTTACGTCACGTATTTATGATAATTAAATTTACTTGTTTTTAAAATAGAATTAATTGACGAAATTAAACTTTAATTTGTAACAATAATTACTGTGATATACGATTATCGCCATGATTTTATGATCGGCACACTTTATGAAAATAATTATGCAGTCTATAGATAAATTAATAATAGTATATTAGACAACAAGTTTGTAAAGAGGTCATTATTAATCACGAGTGTGGATCATTTCTGCGCAGGAGAACCAATGTATTTGCTTTAAGTATCCTCCAAAGTACAGGGACGATCATAATAAGTTAGTCTTTCGGCTTGGTTGCTATGATGTAATAATAAAAAAATTACATTCGAGATAGCATAAAACAAATTCGAAAATATGTAATGGATATTATGGCAACCCAAACAAAGCATTGTTGCAGTAATCGAAGTTGCAAATAAACGTAAAAAAATTTGTTCCTAATTTTTTGGCAATAATCCAAATTTTAAGTTTTATTATATCGATAATTATTTTATTAAAACCATAAAATGGCCTGTTGTCCACCACCTTGTGGACCATCCTGTCCTCCACCACCTTGTGGACCATCCTGTCCTCCACCTTGTGGACCATGCTGTCCTCCATGTTGTCCAGCTCCGGAATGTCCAATGCCATGTGTTCCCAAATGTTGTCTTCCGGTTCCAGTATGTCCCTGTCCTTCGCCAGTGTGTCCATTACCACCGTTAGTGGTTCCCTGTTGTCCAGCACCATGTGTATATGTTCCAGTTGTTAGACCAGTTTGTCCTCCATGTCCGCCACCGGTAAGTTATACTTACGATTATGAAAAACTTGCATTTAACATTCCATTTTTATTTTAGAGCTGTTGTCCTCCATGTCCGCCACCGGTAAGTAATATTTACGATTATGAAAAACTTGCATTTAACATTCCATTTTTATTTTAGAGCTGTTGTTGAATTTTTATATACAAAAAAAAAAAAATCAAAAACAAAATAAAACATAATAATTATTATTGTTGGTTTATATTTCAATGCTTCAAAACCAAATAAGTCAAAATTGAAGTGATTGCTGCAATAATCTTTTTAAAACGATATTTATATTAAATTTTTGTCTTTTTTTCTATGTAAGTGATATTAAGTAAATAAAATAAATTTATTTTTCAATCAAGTATTTTTTCTGTTGATCTAACGCCAAAGTGGTTCGTTCACGATATATTTTTAGTGGGTTTTTCTTCTTATCATCAACGTCTTCGTTTGTTTGCCTTGCGCCCATGTTTCTCGTCTTATTTATATCATAACAGTACCGTTTTGGAATTCTTTTCAGGTGTAAATGAAACGATTATAAATTTTATAAAGAAATGCTTTTATTTTCTAAATAATAGCAGTAGTACCAATATTCTCAATTCTCACACGCCAGTCTTAAAATCACACAATTTAACATAAATAAGGCTAACATAAATAAATACACATAACCATAGCACTTTTACACTTTCTCAAACAAGTAAAACTCTTTTTAATATTATGTACTACTTCACTGTTAAAAACATTTATGTATACCTTATACAAATTATTTACAAAATAGTTTATACAATAATTTTTGTCAATTTAAGATAAAATATTTATATTATTTTACATATGATACAAATTATATTTTAAATATAATCTAATTTTTTCTTTTATAATAATTTATTGTTCAATACTACATGACATATCCATAAAGCAAATGCTAATAACAAATGCACCACTTTTAGTGCTTTAAATAAATACATCACACAGGCTTATGTTAATCAATTAAAAACAAATTTGAAAAAAGTTAAGCAATACATAGAAACTAAAAAACGACAAATACATACAAAAAACCTTACGGATAGTCAGTAAATATCACATTTAAAAATGTATTAACAATGTAGCACCATATTTCAAAAACTAATATAATAAATTTTTGCAAGCTTGACAATTAATTTTTTGATTATTTTTTTGTTTGTCATCATTGTACTATTTTATTAATTATTATTATGAGCCCCCCCGATATTCAAATGTAACACATTAACTGCAATCTACTAGGTAGTGTTATTATTTATTATTAGGCTAAAATCAAAAGCGAAAGTACGTTATTATTTTTGGCATTGTAAATTACAAGGTTTCTTTTGTATGATGATGATGAATAGATAACTCCCTTAGCATTATTTATCACATGTTTTATGCATATATAACATAGACTATATAACAAAAACAAAATTAGTTCTGAAAATGTACACATAACTTATAATATTCTAATAAATATAAATGTTGAGAAGGTTAAAGCTAAGTGCGTTCAGTACTTTTGGTGTCGACAAAATATAGTTAAACCAAGCTTCCTATCTCTTCTTGCATTTCATAAACGTATGAGACGGCAGTTAACATGTTAACTAAAACAAGTTAGCAATGCAAAGTCCACTAGTTTCTTTGATTACTTTGGCTTAAAACAATTGACCAGCATATTTGTTTTTTCTTTGTATAAATAATTGTAACGTACTTGCATGGACAAAAATACGTATTAAAAGATTTTGACGTCATAAATAAGCAATTAAAATTAGAAAAAAATAAATATGTCCAAGTAATTCATTTAAAATTTAATGTTTTCACAAATTACTTGGCACACATTTTTATTAAAATTGCCATTCAAGTACATTACAAAAGCAATTCAAGAAAAGCATATTATACAAAGATCGAATGTTCTTTAGAAGACCACCCTTACTATAAACCAATAAAACAATCGATGAGGTTCCACCCCATAACAAACATCGTGACTTTCATACATAAACAGGCCCCTGATTTTCGTTACTGTCGTCCAAATTAATTCTATTAAAAGCGGGCCCACCACCATCATCAAAAAACCTCCTAAACGTGAATTCAAAAAAGCCGTGAAAAGGTTTATTATCGTCTATAAATTCATCCGACGCATTCGAATCCATCGAATTTGAATTCCATAACTTATCAGGATCTACTGGATCAAAATTAGATGTGTCTGTTGGATATTCTATTTTGGGAATATGTGGAGCCAATTGTCTTCGTAGCCCTTTCTCAAAATCTATGCCATAAAAGAACGGATGCGCTTTCACTTCACTAGCATTTTTGCCTAACCGTTTATCCGCACTGGTGCATAATTTTAGTATTAAGTCGGCACCTTCTTTAGAGAGATTTGCTTGCTTTGGTATATTTAATGCTGTTTCCCAATTGATTACCTGTAATAAGAACAACATACATTTATTTTAAATTGTAAAAATTACAAAATAAAATGATGGCACCTCACATAAAATAAGAAAAACCAATATACCCAAGGTTTGCAAAACAAAACTGATACAAGCAACTAATGACTAGCTATTTAAGTGAGGAAAGAAAAACACTTTTCCCAAGTGTTTTGTACAAGAAATAAGAAACTAAAAAATTTAATTATAATTATAAGCTTGCGTGGAAACTTTAGGTTGCAAATGATGTATTTACCAATTCTCGTTGAAAAATTACCAAACTGGTTTTGCAAACAAACTCATTTATAATTTTTTTTTTTATTAATAATATTTAGCTTCGTAATTTCTTTGGCATAACTGTACAATTCATTGTTTAGAATACATTTTTTTTCTTTCATTTGTTGGCTTGATTTTACAAGTTAAAAAATGAAAGAAATAATAGTACTTCAAATAAGGTTTTGCATCTCTGGAACTCAAACGAAATGTTTCTTTTTAACAAAAAAGCTTTGGAGAATTGTTACTGAAGCGTGAGCTTACCTTATACTGTGTTTCTGCAGGCGAATTGGCAAGAAAGGGAGGACTACCAACTAACATTTCATAAAGTATAACACCCACACTCCACCAATCACAAAGTTGAGTATAACCGGTTCGTTGTAACACTTCCGGAGCTATATAATTAGGAGTTCCGACTAGAGAATGAGCTAAGCACCTTTGGTGCTCTTGCCTACGTCTCCTCTCCAAAGGTTTCATACTTTTACACCTACATTCTTCATTACTCCATTCTTCCATTGGTTCCATCGAATCCTGTCGACTGTGCTCTCCTAAAATATAAAAAAAAAACATTATATTGACCAACAAATCAAACGTCTTGTAACCCACCATTAGGTTGATAATATTTTGAATTATGCGTCCATCGAAAGCCAGTGCATAAACCAAAATCTGTAAGTTTTATGTGACCATCTTTATCGATGAGAATATTATCTGGCTTTATGTCACGATGAATGAAACCCATTTTATGAACACTTTCAACTGCACACGTTAATTCGGCAATGTAAAACCTGTCATCAAAAAATTCCATCATTTCCAAACAAAGAAAACTTACAACCTTAACATTACCTAGCCAAATCTTCTTCAAAAACTCCAAGTTTAATAAGCAAAGACATTAAATCACCCCCGGGAATGTAATCCATAACGAAATAGAGAACATCACTGTCTTGAAAAGAATAATATAATTTTACTACCCATTCGTTATCAGCTTCTGCTAAAATGTCTCGTTCTGCTTTCACATGAGCCACTTGGTTTCGTTTCAAAACATCTGCTTTCCTTAACGTTTTCATTGCATATAAATGATTTGTGTCGATCTTACGCACCAATGTGACTTCGCCAAAGGCACCGACACCAATGGGTTTAATTTTTGTGAACATGGTCTTATCCATTTTTGCTCTTTTCAACCGAATATAGTTTGATTCCTTCTGAGACAGCATTTTCCTCATTTGACATTGTGCGTCTGGGCTCAACCCAATTTTAGTCATTTCGTTTTCAAGTTGCATTCGTCTATAAACTCTCTGTCGATATGCTTTGATTACGTTTTCAATATGTTGCTCCATGAAAAATTTGAATGCTTGAGGCGAATAATTTTTAACTTTACCGTCGCGTCTTTCTTCTTCCTTTTCTTTGCTGATCTTTTTTCTTTCGGGAATTGGCGATTGGTGTTTTATTTTTCTGTATGGTGGTAATTGTGGTGGATGTTCTTCTTTATATTCGCCATTCCCGTTAGTAATTTGATTATTTCTGTTTTTAGAATTGACCGACGACGATACTGTTACAAAATAATGCCATTAATGAAATGGATAACAAATAGTGATGGTAAAACTTACACGTTGGAGGTAGTGGAGGTGCACCCGAGTCGGGTCCCGAGTGAGCAGGCGAAGGCCTTCCTTCGCTAGATGATGCAGAATGTGGACTGTCGGAACGCGAGGCGACGTTATCTGAAGGTACAGCAGGAGAATATTTTCTTTGTAATGGCGGATGCACTTGCGGCGATGATCTTGGCGAGCCCATCGATTCGATAGTAGTGAGTTGAACAAAATTATCATCTGGCACGTTTGAGTATGGCGGCGGAGGAACTGGAGGATGAGCGACGCCTCGTTGTACCGCCTTTGCTTTTGCTTGCATTGTACTTGCATAACTAGGAGGTTCTGTTGTAGGTATTGGCATGGAAGTGTTAGTAACGGCAGTGGAAGATACCACATTAGTTGGTAATGGAGCGGCAGGCTTGGGCATGTGAACTTGTTGCTGTTTTTGCTGAATTGAGACAGTGTACGAAGGAGGAGGTGCCGCTGTGGCAGGTGGAGTCGTACTGGTAGGTGATGCAGGAATTTGTGGTGATGTTGGAGCTACAGCAGTTTGTAAAATTGGTTTCTGAACTTGTGTACTTTTAACCGATTGCATTATAATTGGTGGTTGAGTTTTGGCCTGTCTCGCTACGTAAGCTTGAAGCGGTGCAGGTCTAGCTAATGAAGTTGGTGTTGTGGCAGATACAGGTATAGGACTTGGTGAACCAGCAGAAGTGCCTCCAGAATATATTCCAGAGGATGGACTTTTCCGAAAATCCTGTGTAGGGCTTTGTCGATTTTGTATTGATGCTGAATAAGATGGAGGTGGTGGAGGAGCGGACGAAAGTGATTGTGGTATGAGTGGATATGGTGGCGGTGGTTCGGCGGTTGACGAGGTGCTACTTTGATATAAACTTAAAGCTTGCATTTGTTGTGTTAATTGTTGTTGAACTTGGGGACCGTTTTGTACTACCATTGGCTGACGTCCCGAACCGGACGAAATACTACTAACAGGACTCGTGCCCCTTTGTTGAGTTACTGGTGAATTATAAACTGGCACGGCAGGAGGCGGTCGAGCAGGTAATGCAGGAGCGGGTGACATTCGCTTGAAAAGTTGCTGAACGTTACTAGGAACTTGTTGATATGCAAGATGTGGTGGAGGAGGCGGCGGCGTATTCCGAGGAGGGGGCGGGGGCGGAGGCTCACTAAAACTACTAGGCGAATATTGACGACTAACAGGTGCATGAAGTTCGACCAATCGTGGACTATCAGATCTTGAACTACCAGCACCACTGTCGAGTGCTGGACTACCACGATGTAAACTTAACTCTCTTTCTATGCTAGGTTTGCGAATTAACTTAGTGAAACCTCCTTTACTGCTTATATCTAATTGTTGCTTTACTAAGAAATCGATAGCTCCATCTAAACGAAAACCAGAATACTGAAGAGCTCTTATAGACGACTCCTACAAGAAGAGAATCATTGAACTAACAAAGTGCAATATTTAAAAATGAGAAATTAATACGAACCTCTGTATATCCCATATTAAGTAGTTGTGCTAATATTTGTCTTAATTGTTGTAAATCTCTGTCGGTGCCGTTGTTACCAGAAGTAGAACTGAGCGAACTAACACCACTAGTTGCAGAAAGTGTAGAAATGGTGCTAGCTGCACTGGAACCAACCAATTCGTTGCTGCTTTTGGCAAATGGCAACAACGAATTGTGAATTTCCTCCATCGCCTTCTGGTGGTAGCCCGACGAGCGGGCTGGAGTTGTGGGGTTCATGTTGAGTTGTGGCCGAGGCTGTTGGCCCATACTGGGCCTCAGAAATCAATAGTCACTTCACATGTCGACCACTAAGTTGAAGACACTTGTGATATATTTTTATCATTGTAAAAAAATTATAAACGCTATCAAGATGATATAAATGACTCGTATAGCTTTTTGTTGAGAATGTGGATATGTCGCGAAGTTATTAATATCTGCAAATAAAAATTAGAGTAAATATTACACAGCACTACAAATAATTTACATTAACGTTTAATAATCTGATTGAAGTTAAATTTCCGAAGAAAAAAAAAGTTACTAATTTTCGAAAATTTTAAATTCAATATTGACTAGAAGAAGGAACAAATAAAAATAGCACTCGCGGACAGTCACATTTTGTTTACTGTATTAAGTAAGTAATCAGTTCTTAAATGCAATAACTATGAAATTATTCATTAAAAACCTTTCAACTCTGGACAACGCATTCCTGATCACTGAATAATGTTTTCTGAAACACCTGTGACGGGTCAAAATGAGTCGAATGAATTATAAATTTTTAAGTACGGTTCTGTTCTAGTAACTATTAAATTGTTATACTATGTTTGAGACCTTGATTCATTATCAACAAGACATTTGCGGGTTTATCGTTTTATATAAATTTTTGGAAAAGAAAGAAGTCGAGTTTTGAATATATTTGGATGTGCTTTTGCCTGGAAATTTTTGGTATTCTTACGAGTTTTTGTACCAATCCAAATATTTGGGATCATTCTGTGCAAATAGTTCTTATAATTGTTTTTCGCCTGTTCTTCGAGGTGAGAAGAATTTCTCTATTAGAGGATTAAATTATCCAAGTGTTTTTGTGACTCAACTTCGTAATTGGTCTGCTATCACCACCCGTGGTTATATATTCTATTTCGTACGATAAGCCCTCGATACCATCCACGAGGTAAAGTTATTTTGTTTGACTCACATTTTTTTATAACGAAAACCTTTTAGGGTCCTTCCTCCACCCCACTGTTCTTGGTGGATATTAATACAGCGTTTTTTTTTTACTTTATCACGATCTGGTCTGACGTCCTATATTGGTTCAGGGAGTTACTACTCCAGTCAATTTCCATCCTTGGGGCCTTGGCTCGTTGAAGAATTGGGTGTAACCGCTAACATATTCCTGCAACCTGACTTATACCATCTGTCATCAGTTCCGAGATAAGTGTTTTGTGCCGTCCTTTTTGTTGTTTTTTTAATATGTATTTTAAATGAATTTAAACCTTATTTAAATTTATGTACGCCTTAAACTTAAGTTCGAGCCCTTTTTGAAATCAGTTCAGTATAGTTTTTGTTAACCTCTGGATGTACATGACACCAGTAATCTTGTGATTATCATTGTAAACCATAGTATAGCTATACTGGGGTTGCTCTTGCATAGCAAGAACGTATATTATATTTTTTTACATCTTATTGCTCGAATTGGATTTTTGGCGCCATTATACTTTAGTTTTTCATTTTCTTCATTAAACTGTTTTTTTACAACTCAAGTGTTAATTCTTGCACCTCATCGTATCGCGTGAGTCCCAGCTACGTTACCTTACGTGATTTGGGTAGCAGAGTTATCTTGGGAAGGTTGCTAATAATCACGTGGCGCCTAGGGCAACTGCAGCACTTCCCTCTTATTTTTTTATCTACGAAGGACTCACCGATCTGGTACCTTCAATCCTTTACGCTAGCCGGGAGCATTGCCAGTTCACCCTGGGATTGGGAACTTACCAACAATCCCCTTTATATACTTTTGAACGTGGCAAATTGGCGCCCAACGCAGAAAAGAGTGCAGGAATTACCTTGAGTTGTTTTTTAAAATCGGCAAACACTGTCTCGGTTCTTAGTAATTTTGATTTGTACTTATTTACTTTCAACTCTTTTATAGAATTTTGTTTATTTGCTCCTTCATCCATCGTTGCGGATTTTCGAGCATCTTTTGCGTTTTTTTCTTTTCCTAGGAAGGGGAGGGGAAATTCCTTTCAGTTATTTTTTCTCATTTTGTTCGGATAAGACAAAGAATTTTTTTCTATCAATTTATTTATAAGTTAATATTTCTTAGATATTTTTGTTTTTATTATGGATGTTAATAGGTTATTGAGCGATGAGCTATCCTATGAGCTCATGTGGAGAGGGATTAAGATAGGCAACACGGTCGCGGAAAAACGACAATTGTTAAGAGAGGCAATTAACAAAAATTTACCTGTTACATTTAATTCCGGGGATTCAAAATTTGAATTTGAAACCTTGTCAGCTAAATTAGTCGAATTAGGTGGGTATATAGAAGACTTCGATAAGTCAAATCGAGTTAACGAACTTGCCCGTATAAAAGCTCGTCTTCTTCACGTTCAGCGTAGATTAGATAGGGTAGATTTGATTACAGAAGAAGATGAAACAAAACACGAAAACCTTTCGATAATTGCTTCTGGATTACTGAAATCTTTAAGTGAGATTTATTTTGTAACGGGGATTGTTCCTAATAATACTAGTGCAATTTCATTATCGAGTTCTATTCTTGATCTACCGAATCCACCTGAAGAACAATTATGTGGCCCCTTATTAGATTTCTCGGAACCGTCTGCGTCTCTAACGCCCTCACCGCGAATTTTAAATACAACCAAGGAACCAGATACCTTCATGAATCCCAATCCTCCTATTGCCGATAATCTTGCTGTATTGCCTACTGTGCCTCTCGGTAGCTCCATTTATCGCGATCAAGAATTATTACATGAAATGATCAACCAAAATGTAGTTGATCTTATGAAACGCGTGAACTTGAATAATATGGGTTCATCCCACGATAAGAGATCTAGAGCTCGACGAGTTTCTTTTAGCGAATATTCAAGTAGTACAAAACCTATTATTACCAATTTATCTAGTATTCAGGATGATTTTATTGAACCAATCTCTAAAGGTTGTGAAGTTAACGATGATACTTTTGATCCTACGAGACGTTTAAGTACTAGTACGTCACTTGTCGGTAATGAATTTCGTTCTATGGTTAATCCACCAATATATAAGTGGAATGTAAATTTTGACGGTACTAATAGTGTAACTGCTTTTCTCGAAACTATTGAAGAGCTTCGTGAATCACGAGGAGTCACTAAAGCACAGCTTTTTCAATCTGCTATAGAACTTTTCAAGGGTGATGCTCGAGTCTGGTTCCGACCCAGGAAACACATTTTTAAAGATTGGGACGACTTAGTTAGTCAACTGAGAACGTCGTTTTTGCCTCCTGGATACGAGAGTAGATTAGAGGCTGAAATTAGAAAACGAACCCAAGGCGCGGATGAAAAGTTGATTTTATATGTGTCCGTGATGGAAAATTTATATAATAAGCTTTCCAATAAACCTTCTGAGAGTTTTCGAGTAGATACGATAAGAGGTAACCTACTACCGCAGATTCAAAGAGGTCTTTCGTGCATGAAAATTTCTACGATAGAAGAACTCATACATTATGGGCGCATGGTGGAAGAAAGCGAATATCGCAGTAAACTTTATAGCCCTCCATCTACTAATGAAAGTTTATTGGTTGAACCCGAATCGGCTTATCATAAACTAGCAACAAAGTATCAACAGACTCACCTCGATATCATTTCACGTCAACCCACCGACGCACAGACTCGTGTCGAAATTACTTGTTGGAATTGTGGCCAACCAGGACACAGAAGATCGTCGTGTAGACAACCTTTGAGAGTTTTGTGCTTTGGTTGCGGAAAGGTTGGTTTTACTGTCGGTACCTGCCCTACGTGTTCGGGAAACCGAAACATGAGTCACTAGTTAGTCGGTTAGTGACTCAAGATTTTTCCAACCCGGCACAAATAAATAATAATAATAATAATAATGCTTCGCGACATAAAATTTTATTGGATTACATTCTGTCGCATGCTGCTAATGATCAACGGCCCCATTTAGAAGTTACTGTTTTAGGTAAACGTATGTTGGGACTTCTAGATTCCGGTAGCTCTGTCACAGTAGTGGGACAGGATGGCCTAAGTGCATTTTTGAGTTTGGGGTTAAAGTTAGATACTTCTAAAACAGTTAATTGTGTAGTAGCTAATGGTCAGAATTGTCTTGCTCTAGGTATGCTGAAAGTTCCAATGTGCTTAATGGGGAAAGTTAAAGTTATTGATATTTTTGCTTTAAAGAGTATTTCGAGTAAGTTAATTTTTGGATTAAATTTTTGGCATGCGATGGATATAGTTCCGGATTTGAATCGCGATGTTTGGCACTTTGCAGATTCTAATACTAATTTTAATATTTCATCTGTACAAGACGCCAGTACTCTTTCTACAGAACAGTCGACGCGTTTGTCCTTACTGTTGGAAGACAAATTTTCTAAAATGGGCAGTGGTCTTGGTTATACACGATTAACTGAACACGAAATTAAGATTAAGCCGAACGTTAAACCAATTAAGAGGCGGTATTATCCTGTACCACCTTTTAAGCAGAAAATTCTTGACGAGGAAATCAAGAAAATGCTTGATTTAGACGTTATAGAGCCTTCTACGAGTGCTTGGTCATCGCCAGTCCTTTTGGTCCCAAAATCCGGAGGCAAAGAATACCGTTTTTGCGTTGACTACCGCTTTTTGAATAATATTACTGAAAAAGATGCTTATCCGATTCCATATGTTAATTCCATCTTGGATAGAATGAGGGGAGCCAAATATATTAGCAGTATTGATATCAAAAGCGCATTTTGGCAAATACCGGTTAAAGTTTCTTCTCGTAAATATACGGCGTTTACTGTACCTGGTAGAGGGTTATTTCAATTTAAACGAATGCCATTTGGTTTAACTAATGCTCCTGGTAGTTGGCAAAGGTTAATAGATAGAGTACTTGGTATTGATCTTGAAGAATTTGTACATGTATATCTTGACGACATTATTATTATATCGCCCGATTTTGATACTCATTTGGATATTTTAAATAAAATTTTTGATAGACTTATTTCTGCTGGATTGACCTTGAGCCAAGAGAAATGTCATTTTTGTCGCCCTTCTTTAAAATACTTGGGTTACATCGTAGATTCACAAGGACTAAGAACTGATATAGAGAAGGTGGAAGCTATGTTGAATGTTGCGACTCCAAAGAATTCTACCGAAGTCAGAAGGTTTTTAGGTATGGCCGGTTGGTATCGAAGATTTGTGCCAAATTTTTCGTCAATTATTGCGCCTTTGACTAGGTTGATTCATAAAAACGTACCATTTCGATGGAATGATTCTTGCGAAGCTGCTTTTAATGAAATTAAAAATTGTCTTGTCACCGCCCCTATATTAACGTGTCCTGATTTCAATAAACCTTTTACGTTGCAATGCGATGCTTCAGCATATGGAATCGGTGCTGTTTTAACTCAATGTTTTGAAGGGGAAGAAAAAGTTCTCTGTTTCTTATCCAGATCTTTAACGAAGCAAGAACGAAAATATTCCACTACGGAGCGCGAGTGTTTGAGCGTTATTTGGGCTGTTGAAAAGTTACGTCATTATCTCGAGGGAAATACATTTACTGTAATAAGCGACCATGCTTCTTTAATTTGGCTGGATAATTTAAAAGATCCGACGGGACGCTTAGGTAGATGGGCTTTACGTTTGCAACCCTTTGACTATAAGATAATTCATAGAAAAGGTAAAGAAAATATAGTACCGGATTTTTTATCACGATCAGTACCTAATATTTCACAAATAACAACTATCTCTAGTGTACAAACATCTTTATACGATACCACCGATCAGTGGTATATAAAACTTCGCAAAAAGATTGAAGAATTTCCGAACAAATTTTCTCAGTGGCGTTTGGAAAACAATTTGATATACAAGTACGTAAAAATCGGTATTCCGGAGCTTACTACCGACGCTGATAACTGGAAAATTGTAGTTCCCAAAGATAAGCGCAAGTTGCTCATACAGGAACACCATGACGATGTAAGATCTGGACATGTTGGGATAAATAAAGTTTTCTGGAAATTACGCAATAGCTACACATGGCCTAAGATGAGAAGTGATATAGCGAAGTACGTTAAGGCTTGTACCATTTGTGCACAACATAAACCAGAACAAAAGAGTCCCGCTGGACTTATGGGAAATAGATCCCATCCGACCCAACCGTGGCAAACGATTAGTTTAGACTTTATGGGCCCCCTGCCACGATCTACTCATGGCCACAAGTATCTTTTGGTCATCAGCGATTCCTTCAGTAAATTTGTATTACTTTTTCCGTTACGCGCTGCTAATGCCAAATCACTTTGTCGGTGTATTGAGGATGGCGTTTTTCTGATTTATGGTGTTCCACAATTTATAATCTGTGACAATGGCGTACAGATGAAAAGTAGAGAATTTGCGAATTTATGTAAAATGTACGATGTTAAAATTTCATTTACCCCTTTGTATTATCCTAGGGCTGATCCGTGTGAACGAGTAAATCGTGTAGTTAAAACTATGATTGCCTCTTATCTTCACGAAAATCAAAGAAAGTGGGATGAAAGTTTAAATGCCTTTGCTTGCGCAATAAGAACATCTCGTAGTGAAGCTACTGGTTTTTCGCCTTTTTATATTAATTTTGGCCGTGAGTATGTTGAATGTGGTAGTGATTATGAACGGAAAATGAACGTTGTGTCAAAGGAATTAGATCTTAATAGTGAAATAAAGAGAAGAAATTTAGGGTTTCAAAAGATGTTAAAAAAAGTTAGCGCAGAACTAATCAAAGCACAAGAGCGCAATCGAAAAATTTATAATCTACGTCGACGACCAGTTCAGTATAATATTGGTGACAAGGTATGGCGCAGAAATAAAGTCCAATCCGATGCTATCAACTATATCAATGCCAAGTTATGTGCCAAATTTGTTGGACCTTTTACGATACAGAAAAAAGTAGGTTACTGTACTTATCAGTTGATCAATGATAGAGGAGCTGCTCAGGGTATCTGGCATGTTCAAGATCTAAAGCCCTATATGGACCCAGCTCCTGATTAAAACCTTTCCAAATTCAAATTTTCCTTTTGTCAATGACCGCTTTTATTTTTGTAATGGTCTTCTCTTGGTATTTTATTTTTCTATTCATTATATCGGTAATTTCAATCTATACTTATGCATTAAAGGGAAATTACCTCTTTCCAAGGTGAGGGGGAGTGTGACGGGTCAAAATGAGTCGAATGAATTATAAATTTTTAAGTACGGTTCTGTTCTAGTAACTATTAAATTGTTATACTATGTTTGAGACCTTGATTCATTATCAACAAGACATTTGCGGGTTTATCGTTTTATATAAATTTTTGGAAAAGAAAGAAGTCGAGTTTTGAATATATTTGGATGTGCTTTTGCCTGGAAATTTTTGGTATTCTTACGAGTTTTTGTACCAATCCAAATATTTGGGATCATTCTGTGCAAATAGTTCTTATAATTGTTTTTCGCCTGTTCTTCGAGGTGAGAAGAATTTCTCTATTAGAGGATTAAATTATCCAAGTGTTTTTGTGACTCAACTTCGTAATTGGTCTGCTATCACCACCCGTGGTTATATATTCTATTTCGTACGATAAGCCCTCGATACCATCCACGAGGTAAAGTTATTTTGTTTGACTCACATTTTTTTATAACGAAAACCTTTTAGGGTCCTTCCTCCACCCCACTGTTCTTGGTGGATATTAATACAGCGTTTTTTTTTTACTTTATCACGATCTGGTCTGACGTCCTATATTGGTTCAGGGAGTTACTACTCCAGTCAATTTCCATCCTTGGGGCCTTGGCTCGTTGAAGAATTGGGTGTAACCGCTAACATATTCCTGCAACCTGACTTATACCATCTGTCATCAGTTCCGAGATAAGTGTTTTGTGCCGTCCTTTTTGTTGTTTTTTTAATATGTATTTTAAATGAATTTAAACCTTATTTAAATTTATGTACGCCTTAAACTTAAGTTCGAGCCCTTTTTGAAATCAGTTCAGTATAGTTTTTGTTAACCTCTGGATGTACATGACACCAGTAATCTTGTGATTATCATTGTAAACCATAGTATAGCTATACTGGGGTTGCTCTTGCATAGCAAGAACGTATATTATATTTTTTTACATCTTATTGCTCGAATTGGATTTTTGGCGCCATTATACTTTAGTTTTTCATTTTCTTCATTAAACTGTTTTTTTACAACTCAAGTGTTAATTCTTGCACCTCATCGTATCGCGTGAGTCCCAGCTACGTTACCTTACGTGATTTGGGTAGCAGAGTTATCTTGGGAAGGTTGCTAATAATCACGTGGCGCCTAGGGCAACTGCAGCACTTCCCTCTTATTTTTTTATCTACGAAGGACTCACCGATCTGGTACCTTCAATCCTTTACGCTAGCCGGGAGCATTGCCAGTTCACCCTGGGATTGGGAACTTACCAACAATCCCCTTTATATACTTTTGAACGTGGCACACCTCATTTATATACGTAAGTGAATAAAAGCAAAAAATAATATAGTGTCCGTTAGTTTGACAACGGTTTAAACTGTTGCAGAAACAAAGGAACATTCCCCAATCCACTTTAAATGCTGGAAAGGTTGAAGATAAAAAGTCAAATTTGAAGCGAATCGCGTTAAAAAACAAGAAAAAACCGTGAAAATTTTAATATGTGCGACCAAGCTGGAGCGAAAAGCGATTGATTTACTTTCACATCAATGGAAATTCAATTAATCTTATTATTAAATAATAACAGTAACACAGACATGGCTACAAGTTCAAGGGTTATAATTAAATTTTGTTAATAAGGAAGATAATATACATATTTGTGATTAATTTTATCATTATTTGCAAAAATGTACTAAACGAATCGAAAACTGGTATATAAAAAAAATATTTTTAAAAGTTAATAAAAGTTATCTACTTAATGAACCCTATCGGCCAATATCAATATTACCAATTCTATCCAAAGTCTTTGAAAATTTTTGTTCAGTGCGTAAATTTTCCATTCAAGCATGAAATTTTACAAAACGGAAATTTGGATATCGGCAAACCATCGTGGCGAGGTAGTTTTACACAAAATGCTGGAAAATGAACAGAAATGTTGAATCAACCTTTACGATCTATCAAGACTTTCATTGAATGGATAACAGTAGTAATAAAAATTGTTATCTTCAATTTTAAAATGGAATAGAAGTTTTTTATTTTTACTTCAAAAATCAATACCACTCTGCTTTTATGGGCACAAGACAAGCAAAGTTTACAGCAAAGACCAGTAGTTTGTTATAAGGCCATAGTGACGACAATAGGCCTCCACAGATGGACACTTTTTACGACGCTTTTAAACGCCACACTCCGGAATGTCCTTTCCCGTAAGTTTAGGTAGGAGCGACGTTCCGGAATGTGGCAGTGTGTAACTTTTGAACGCCACTCTCAATCCTGCACTCCGAAGTGCCCGTCTGTGTGCACCTAATGGGTATTCGAGAGATATTTCCTATGGAAATCTTATGAATAAAAGTGATCAACAAAAACTGTTGAAAAACCCAATAAGAAAAATGTTTGTGAAATCACCCACCACTATACGGCAGCTCAGCTTTCTAGGAGAACAGATTTTTAGTATTCCTTATAGTAAATTTCTACCAGGGTGACATGTCTTAAGCCCTTTCAAAATAGTGCCGATGTTATGTTAGGATGGTAATTTCCAAAGCATAAGAGTTCAATGCAAGTTAAAGACAAGTTTAATAACATCCAGAAATTTTCTCGACCGAATTGGAATAAATCAAAAACTTTTTTTAATTTTCCATGTAATAATGCAAGCAGAATGTCATGTTGTCAATAACTTCTAATAATATTTAAGTTCCACAATAAACTTTCCAAATTTTATACTAAGATTTTAGAAATATTCGGAACATTATTTTTACACGATCAAGTTGCAAATATTAAGCCGCAGTTCGACTATAGCCACCCATTACCATTTACTACAATTATTCAACTAGATACAAATTATAATTAAACCACTTCCATCGGTTGAACTTTTGGTAGATGGTTGATGGTGGCTGTAGTGGAACTGCATCTCTTTTTTGTTTACAATAATATTATGCCTTGGAATTTCAAGTTTTCGTAAATATTTTCCTTTTGCAACCAACTATTCGATTGGCTTACTTCATAAACTTGGCTCCATCCATCCGTCAGGTTACTGATATGAGTTGTTCCATGCAAATTACTTTTATTTGTAATTATAAATTACAAAATATATTAAATTAGGGTTTTCTATTATTTTAGTACTCAAAAATGGTGGCGTTTAGAGTGGATCCCAGATTTTCCGTGGTAGCGCTCGGAGCGTATTTACGTCGAACACACGTACCGTCAACAGAATGAGATTTTAACGCAGCAATTGACTTGAAGATGTGAAAATTACAACTAAAAATTTAAATGTGAAGTAACCAATGGACTCAAATAATTTTTCCTCACCCGATCGAAAAGCTCAGAATGTGTTCGTTTAGAATAACTATAGATTTTACTATGGGAACTATAGGAAAAATGACAGTTCCTAGGCAACGCTCTAAATTCATTCAATAGTTTGATAGGTTTTTTACAAAAATTTCGACAGGAAAATGTTGGGACCCTGGAGTCAAGGTATCGCCTGATATCGGGGTCGAGCAAAACTGTGAGTTTCAGTGTCCCGAATACAAATTTTACCACATAGAAACGCTTAAACAATGGAGCGAAGTCAGGCACCTCAGCTATACTTTATTATTCTATACTAAATAAACGGCAATCTAGTCATATCGTATTTTGACAAAGTTATCACGAGGAGCCTTTTTTTAGAGTAGAATACATTTTGAGAAGGATTCCCTTGATAAATTACCTCGGAGTTTGTTAATACTTTCCATTTTTCTATCCTTTCTACCATATTTAATCATGTACGTACGGAATAAAAAGCGAGTGTAGGTTTCGAACCTAATCCGATTAGGGATTAATCGCTCCGCAGGTTGTATTTGCTCTTAAATTCCCTCTAGTGGGGATATAGGGGTAAGCCACAGGGGAGATGTAGTGTACACAAGGCCAGATGTCTTGATGTAAGAAAATTTTTGAGAGATATGGTCTGCATATTGAGAAATATAGGAAGATATCCCAAAATCTGGCGAGATTTACTTTGCGGGTATAAGACAGGTCATTGTGGGGTACTTTTTGATATAAAATCATAAAAATCTTATATTGAATTGTAATTCTACTCCGGAAATAAAACAAGATTTGAATTGATATGTAACTATCGTAGAAGCAATAAATTGCAAAAATTAAATAATCAAGACAGTATGTGGTTCCTTTCATTAAAGTTTTTACCAAAAGATAAAAATGAGTTGAAGAGCTTTGAAAACAAAAGAATGAAAAGATCAGCCGAATATTATTTTCGTTCCAGTTTCGCTCGCTTTCGCGCAGTTTAGGACCTTAACAAAAGGAAATACTACCAACACCGCGAGTGTTCTTACAATAATTGAATTTGTGATTTTCAAGTAAGAACTGGTCGTATCTTCACCCCATTCTGATCTAAAAAACAATAATGCATAAATCAAGCTCTTTGCGCTTTTCTCTTCAACATGATATTATCATTTCAAACTAATTAGTATTCGTAATATTTTAATATGATTAATACTCATTTAATGGTTTGAAAAAAATTGGGTTAGGTGTTGCGGTGATTGCGATTCCATATGGAAAGTGCGTAAGCCTTTCAAAAATAAAAAAAGTTGGAAATTTTTTTGAAGTTCAATGAAATTGGGTTAGATTATAATTTAATAGAGAAGAAATTAATTTACCTATAATATGCAAGAGATAAAAACTTAAAAATCACGTTTGTCCCAGAACACTAATTATTCATCTATATTAGATAAACACATTTACAAGGTTGATAAACTGTAGGAACCTTGCACACTCACCATAAAAATATTTCAAGATTATTATGAGTTTCATTGTAAAATGGAATGTCAATTTCGTTTGATTGTATTGACAAAATCTGGATAAAAATAAACTTTAATTAGTAATATTGGCGGGTGTCAATCTAGCGCAGGTATTGTGATCTCGAAGGAAATAAAAGAAAGATTATCGAAATTAAAAAATAATAAGAACCAGACAAAGCGATTTAATTAATTTATAAAAAAAAATTAATCTATGTAATCCAGAAGCTAAATAAACCAGTATCTGTCAATGTGCAGTGGTACACAATGCCCCAGGCACAGCGCGCAGCTTAAGGTATGTGCCAAATTGCTATCTCACTCGCACCGCATTCCAATCTTGCATTCTTTGGCATTGTAACATGTACCTAATATTTTACTGTCCAGGAAAAGAATTTCCCATAATCGAAATGCATATTTATAGATTATTCAAACTTATTACCTGTCGAAATTTTACACACAGTCACAAATTCTAACACCCAATAACAAATTTAAAATTTCACAATCCATCTCGTTCTACTTGGAATTTTAACAACACTGCACTCATTTTTTTCAAGATAATTTTTTAATTGTTACGATATTCGGCTAATAACACTAAAGGCACTTGGTTACTTTAACAAAATACATTTTTTAAAACTAATTTACACTAGAAGGCACTTTAAACTTAAACGAAAACAAAGAAAATTTTGTAGAGTTCAGAATACGGCCATTTTATCGAGTGTCAAATTCCTGAATCTGCCAACTTAACAGTAACATAAAAAATACTACCATGTACTTTTTCAACATCATTAGAATCGTTCGATTTTATCAAGAATGGGAATAGCAATTTTAAACTTGCCGTAAATTTATTTTATTTTTAAATTACATTTTCAAATTTTGTAGCCGTGTAGTGGCAATCGTGACATTTTTTAAAAAGCCATTGGCGTAACTGCCAATAAACGAACGAATCTTTCAAAAATGACACTTAAACGTCAAAAATCTGTTATACAATAATTTCGTAGCAGTATTTTCGAAATAACATCATTCCGAACCCTAATACGAGCAGACAATAAGTGTCGGTGATAAATATTCAAATAAAATCATACCTTTGGAAGTGCATTTTCAAGCACGCCCATGCAAACCAACAATTTGTATATTATTTGGTCAAGTTAATTTTGCATGACGATTAAGTAATCGTAATTTATATTTCTGTTCGACAATTTAAAAACCAACCAAAATAAAATCAACTATTTTTAATTTCTAATTTTACCTAAAAGTAGGTTAAAATATTTTGAGGTTAAGTCAAATTTTGAAAGCAGTTTCACACGTTATGATGAAAAACGCCGATTGAAGTTTAATTAAAAATGGGCAAAGTGATATCTACTATGTTGAGACCACTGAGAGACTATAATATTGAAAATAGAGCCATTAAGGCGATTTCGAAAAATAAACGCGAATCTGCACCTCTACACGAAAGAGACAGGATAGATCAGGAAAGGATGCTGAAAGGTACAGGAATAAATTTTTGGCAACTTCTCAGTTGTTAATCTCAGTTTGCAATTGCAGAATATTCCAAAGAGTTTGAAGAGTCTCTGCAAAAAAATGAAGTTTTGAATACAAATTTAAAAAATGTGTTTGTGACTTCGTTTGATCCCGAGGTATACACTTGAAGATTATTATTGCTGTAGAATTATTACAAATCTTTAAATTATAGCTAAAAGCACCAGCCGACAGTTCGAGTGCAAACAGACCATTGCCTTTAGATACTGCTCCAGTTTTAGAATCTGATTTTGGATTTCGAGAACCTAAACATGTTCCATATGGTCGACTTACTTTACGTTCTGCTTTGGAACTTATTCAACTTCATTATGGTGATCCGATAACTAATTCAAAAAGTAAAATAGCACTAGATTATAAATTATCAGAGGAATCAGTTGGTAATTTAATTAAACGTTAATTTCATTTTCTCTGAACTTATGCAAGTAATTGTGTTTTAGAAAAAATTTTAAAATATCTTCGAATTCACGAGGTGTACATACCTGAGCAGAAACATTCGAAAGCCAATTTTATAGGTCCTAAGGTTCCTCGAACTCAGGTGTTTACTCAAAAATCAAAAAGTTTACCAGCTGGAGATCAAAAGGAAGATACTTAGTATGTACAAAATGTAGCTTTAATTTATTTAGTTCAAATTTAGAATAAAGAATTGACTGAAATGAATAGTCTTTCAAATATAAATTTTTTTACTGAATTAAAATTAACAATCCCAACAAACAGCGAAATTGAAATTAATTTTCATTTGCTACTGCAATTTATAGGAGATTTCTCGGTAGCAAATGTTCCTTGAACAATTAAGATGTAGGATAGTTACAATGAAAATTAGAGAGTAAAAATGTGAATGCAAAACTATTTCTTAAGAAATTGAAAAACATTTCTTTTATCTACCTTGAAAACCTAAGCCGCAACTATAAAATCAATTATTTGCAACAATTAATATCTTAATAAAAATATATAGATGATTTCTAAATTTATCACTTAAATCCGCAACCACACAAATAAATTTTGGAATTAATTAAATGAATTAAAGTTTGTGCTTGAGGTTTTTTTAATTAAAATTGGAAGACAGCTGCTCGATTTAACAATATCCTCATGAAACGTGGTTTACAAAACGTATATTGAACAGCAAAGAGCGGATGCTCCAAATGATCCATGAATATTTTCTTCTTAAGTGTAATTAGACCGACACTTTCCTGCTTCGGTGTTCTTAGGGAATAGCGCAAGAACACAGGGGATGGCTTGGTGTTTTGTAATCTATATGGCATGTAATTCTAATGGTTTTCTGATCTAATGTCGAGAATCTCCTAATTGCTAATATTAATAGAAAGTGCAAAATCTTCAGCTTGACGTGGAATCTGAATAATGGCTCATCTAATTTACTAGATACTGGTATAAGCAGCAGCTTTCGTAAACCTCTTGTCAGTTAATCATATTTTTCCTGGATTCAAGATTTTAGAAGGTTTCCGTTTTGGTTTTATTCAAATCAATTATGCTGATTGGCTTAAGAAAAGCGCAAGAAAAATGTGGTTCAATTTTTTGCAAAATTTTAAAAAATATTAAATTCTCAAATCTTAGTTTTTACTTTATGTGATATTAAAAATTTCGTAGCACTATCAAATTTATAGCATAAACACCAAACTATAAACTAAATAATAAATTTAATCGTGTTATAGGCGAGTGCTTTTTATTAAAAACTAAAATAGGTAACAAAATATCACAAATAAAATTTTATTGTCGTAACCCCACACTCGTTTCTTCAAGTATATGTCGATGGCTGTTTATTATTGATTTACATAAGTCTAAATTATCGACAATATTTTGTAAAGTCCAATGCTTTCTTAACATAGCATGTTCTAGATTAAAATAACTGTGACGTATACATTGTATACTAGTGCAGTGAGCAGCCGAATGTAACTTTAATCCAATTTCATGAATTAACGTTTTTAAATACATTTCGTATTCATTAACACAATGTATTTCTAAAAATGAGTGATTTTTATGTTATGTAATCGGCTAAGAAACACTCACCTATTGTGAAGTCGGGCGGTTTAAATTCAACACATTTAATGCCATACAATAAAGGAATTTTTGAATCTCTTGGTCTTATCGGACCTTGTATAGCAAGTTCGTATGCTGTCTGAGATTGTATGTCTACACCAGATAATCTAGAAAAACAATAACTAAAACAACAAACACCCACTTAATTAACTTAATGCTTACTCGAACATTTTCTGTTGATGAGCTCCTTGTATAGAGGCTAAAAGTTTCTCAAGGGTGGTATACTTAATTGATCCATACGTTGATCTCTCAACTGGTTTGCCATCTTTAAAAAAGTTATCGGTTGCTACACCTAACTTCCCCTTTACCCGGTAAGACCTTATGTGTTTACTTAAACGAATATTCATTGCAGTTGATGTCCCTCTTTGAATACCAATTACTAGAATTCGAACATTAGGAAATCTAAATCCAAATAAATGAAAAACATTTTACATAAAACACCGCTGCTTTGTTTGCCTAAATATGAAGACCAAGTAGTTTTAAAATCCCGAGGTACATAATGAGGGCCCACTACTAACGGATGATCAGCCAAATTTGGTTTCACAACAACTTTTAATGCTTTTGAAGAATCGCCCTCTAAAGAGACGTGATTACTAAGAGGACGTTGTGTCATTTCGTTTAATTCTGTAAAAAAGATAGTTTGAATATTTAAAATGCGCGCGAAGTGCAGGTACGACGCACGCGTAGTCTTTAAGTGAGATTCTCAAATAGCTCGACGTACTAATTTCCAAGATTATAAATTGTAAGTAAAACTTCATTAAAATTTAAAAATTTTGGAAATATATGCACGTTAGGTTTGTTTACCTGCACTCAATTTGTATGTAATAGTTTCCAGCACTTTACGGCACGATACATCTGCCGGTTTGTACACACAAATTATTCCTTGTAGGGCTTTCCATACTGGTTCGGCTTTAATTGTTGTCGATAACATTGTTGTGACTTATAATTATGTGTAATAATTTAGGTATTTGGTGCTTCTTTTATAATAAACACTTTTAAGGTTATGATTTTTATTTATATTTAACTGGAAGTGTCTCCACTAACGCTAATCTTAATTGACGCAATGATTCCCTAATTGACCGTAAAGCTGGGTTTAAATATTATTTATTTAAAAGGTAAATACAGCTTTATAAATTTAGGGTACTGTAAACTATCAATTGCAAAATAATATTTATTAGCGGATAAATAATCTTGGTGACGGATAAGTCTTGACGGGAGTCCGAACCGTTAACCGCTTGGTTACCAGTTGCTTGTTCTTTTGTTAAATTTTAAGTGCCGGTGTATAAACAAAATTCAACGGAAGTTCAGTTGCGCAAGTTTAACTGAACTTCCGCAGAACTTAGTTGGCACAACCGGTCATAAAATATATAGGTAATCCTAAAAATTGTTACTTTTAATTTGTCGGGAACAGCTGCGTATCTACTCCAAATATTTTAGGGTTTAATTAGTACCTATCCCCACTACAATCACGCGAAGGCTTGTCCCAAAACTTGATTGATCATCTGCTTTTTGTTCCTTAATTATTTTGACATTGTAGATTTTAATATATTTTGATTTAAATAATACATAAAAAAAATTTTTTTATATTTTTAAATGATAGCTACATAATATATAATTTATTCCAAACAGTTTGCACGTTTTGAAGTGTAATTTTTAATTTAATATTGAATATTTTACAAATCAATATTGCAATATCAACTGCCCTTATTATATTTAACATATTTTAGTCCAGTCAAATAAGCATTCAACCTCGGAATGAGAGGGAATAAGCTTTAAATTGGTATAAACCTTTGTTTTGGTATTCTAAATACTGGTAGAAAAGTCTCATATAATCTCGTGTCCGCGTCCCAAGATATTGAAGGTCAAAGGTCACAAAAATCGGTTTTTTGCAATTATCTCGTTTCCTAGGTGAAATACGTTATTTAAGTTCATTATATAACTTGGAGATAATAAAATTATCTATTTTCGATTTTCCTCATGTATTTCTTAAGGGATATGTTACCATTTTTGTTGACATTTGTTATTAATACGTTTGAAGATTTAAAAAACCTATAATTATGTGAACTTATGTTGAAGGAGCGGGGCTATTAGCCTGCATTACTAGAAAAGTTAAAAATGATCATCAGAAGCACGGGTTCTTCTCGGCATTTTTTAATTCTAACGGATGCGCGCTTGCTACTCTCCGCGCTGTATCTCGAGAAAGGCTAATGATACAAAAAAATACTTGGTATGAAACTTGTAGATAATTTTATTATCTCCAAGTTATATAATGAACTTAAATAACGTATTTCACCTAGGAAACGAGATAATTGCAAAAAACCGATTTTTGTGACCTTTGACCTTCAATATCTTGGGACGCGGACACGAGATTATATGAGACTTTTCTACCAATATTTAGAATACCAAAAGAAAGGTTTATACCAATTTACAGCTTATTCCCTCTCATTCCGAGGTTTGCCCTTTATTTTGCCTTATTTGACTGGACTAATTTATATAATATAATATTTTCTAAAAATTACTTCCATATACCATCATAATTTTATGATTGTTATTATAGAAAGTGCATTTTCTGATATTAATTTCTGATAGTAATGTTATCTTTATTATCTCATTACGTATTTAATTTTAAAGTAATAGGTAGAGAGTATTGATTGATTTGTGCTTACATATTTTTATTAGTTTACTTTAGTTTCCATATTGTTTTACCTATTTTAACACCATTTGTGTATGTATAAAATTTGTTTATAAATATTTAAAATTTACCCTTAAACAAATTTGGTATCGTTGGAACTTCTAGTATTTTTATAATTCCAAGTTTGTTTACTTTTTATTTTTCTGACTTTGTGTGTAAATTCTGTGATCCTAAAGCGACCTTTGATTTGGATTTTAACCTTCGCATTGAAAAAGTGGGAAGATTAAGCAGAGAAAATTAATTTCTTAAAACACAAAAAAGAAATTTCTGTACCAATAACAGGAATGTTTTAAAACTTTTGTATTATTTCGAAGTCTTTGTAATATTGTTATCCTTGAAATAAGTTGTAACAATAACAGGATAAAATCAATATATTATTTTTAAATATAATTTTTGAGCACTTGAAAAAATTAATCACGAAGTCATTAGGTACTTGTGTATTGAAATAACTCAAAAACAATACATTGGTATCAGAAAAACTGTGATATTAGAAAAACAAAAAGCGGTCGTTATTCCGGCGGTAATTTAGCATTTAATTTTTTCAATATGGGTGGAATGTAATATATTAAAATTTAAAAATTAACGGAATAATTAAACAATAAAATTTGAAATATATCTGTTGTTACCCGCTTTATTTATTGTCGTTTTGTATTATATTTACAGCCGACAAAGAACCTATACCGGTTTGAATCTGTTGTAGATTTAAGCAAAAATAAACTCATTTTGATGCTTGTAATCTTTGAAAAAGATTTCCTTTTTCATTCCAATTTTATATTTCTCATCAAGTCATCCAAACTCTAAATAATTGTCACTATTTCGTGAAGTTTTTATAAAAATACAGGTAACATTTTAATTTTAGGTTTTATGATAAGGTATTTCAATTTGGCAAGAGGTATTAAAACTATGGCTTCAACTGCACTTAATAAAATACCGGAAGTAGATGTCGATGCTACTGGAGTTTTTAAGTATATTCTTATCAAGTTAACTATACCAAGTAAGGAGAGCGGGGGCGAAAGTCAAACAAAATTATTAGTACGAGGTTATGCGGGGTGCAATTATCATGGTTTGTTTTCACCTTCCCGACTGGAACTATTGCCATTATCTAATTTGCTGTTATTTTAGCCGACATTAATGATGTTGTAACCGAACAGTTAGAGAAACTGAAAAAGCAAGGCGAAATACCATCGTTTAACACTAAAGTTCTTGGTGGTGGTAGAATCATTCTCGATTCGCCCAATAAATGTATTAAAGTTTATGGATATTCACAGGTTTGAAATTGGATAAAAAACTGTTTTCTTGCCATGATGCATGTATTTTATTATAGGGTTATGGCAAGGCGGACCATGCAACAACTGTAGCTCTACTGAAGAAGATTTATAGCGACCACGACATATCTTGTAGCGATGAAGGTTATTAGATAAATAATATATTAGTTTTCTATTGATCACAATAGTGATCAATCACCACCACTTAATATTAATAATTTTTTGAAAAACATAACTTTGTAGAATAAATAATCTGTTGTGATTTGCCATTCATAGGAATATAATATCACGAGACTGTAGGCAATGGAACTGATTTTGAAAATGATATGATGGTCAAGTTTTTAACAAAAATATAGTTTTAATATTAATCCAAAAATTGTTTTATTTTTAATAATTAATTTCCAAACGGGCAAAATTTTCCTGGGTTGTTAGAAATGTAAGAGATGTTGATGAGGGTCCTGTAAGTAGGTACAATCGATAATTTTATCAAAGAACTGTGACAAGACTATAATTGCTTATTAATTATTTAAAAATAATTAATTGACAAGTACGCGCTCAAGAGCTATCACGAATATTTTATCGTAACAGAGGTTGACTACTTCAGACATTTGCAATGTTCACGTCTAATTCGATTTATTCTGCTTTATTCCCAATGTATTTGGTTACCCAAATTTTGGGTTTAACTCCTTTCAGTATAATTGGAGTAAAATTCAGATCGTCAAAATTGGGAATAATTTGGGGCTTACTATTTATGCTTGTCATGGCTACCTGGAGTATTTATTTTTTGGATTTTTCACAAAAAGAAGCAGACGATAGCGTAATAGCAGTTATAACGAACTTCTTAGACTCATGTTTTAGTCAAATTGGATTATTAATAAATTTATTATTTTCCTGCATTTTTGCTAACGATGTAAGTAAATATATTGGAATTTTTAGGTTTTAAAAAACATATCTCTACTTTTGTACCGCAGGTGGTGAGGCTACTGAACTCGATCGAAAGTTTCGATAAAAATGCAAAAATTATGTTTAAACAAATAAATCTCCCAAGAGAATATTCAAAAATGAAAAAAAATGTGGTTATTTCTCTTTCGATAACTTTAATATTAATTTTGCTCCTTATTGTAATGGTAACAAGAAATATCTCGACGGATGGCGAACCGATATTTAAAATTATCGGCATCATTATCGAACTTCTTATTCCAACCATAGTAAATACTTTCGTAGTGCTTCAATTTTGTGTTTTGGTTATGTGCTTTAAGCAAAGATTTGCGTGGATTAATGATGAAGCACATGATTTACTCAAGAAATTTGAAAATGGAATTTTCACCGATAATGAGCTTCCAAAAAAAATCGATTGGGTTCGACCTGCAAGTTGCGTGTAAGCAGTTATTTATTTTTTTATTCTTTACTTTTTGAAATTTTTCAGCGTGGTGTCAGGAATTTGCCAAGATCAAATATTGTATTTTCTCGAGGACATCAGAATAAAACACTTTCGGTTATGCGAAGACAGCAAACTTCTGAATCGTGCTTATTCGGTCCAAAATTTTATCATACTGTTTCAAAATTTTATAACAATAATCGCAGCTTTGCTGTTCACAGGGAAAAATATAATCAATCATCGTGATCGCCCAGATGCTCTTCGCGAATATATTGTTTATTCGGGAATTGCTTTCATTTTGGCTGTTTTACAAATTTTGATTATCGTAATCTGTTGTTCAAATACCATTTCGGAAGTATGAGCATTTTTTGGTTATTTCAAAATTTTATGTATTTTTCTTTCAGGCTGCAAAAACTAAAGTGCTAATTAACGAATTAATTAGTTCGAATGTAACAATTCAATGCTCGTATAAAAAGGAACTTTACATAGAGGTTTGCATTATTAATTTTTTTTTTTTTTTGGGAAACAATGTTTTTTTAGATTATATACTTTTCTGTGCAACTACTTCATCAGCAAGTAAAATTTATAGCTTGTAGAATATTTAAAATTGAAGAACCATTAATTTTTACTGTACGTTTATAAGTTTGCTTTAGTAATGCAATAACAAAGTGATTTTTATAGATTATTGGAGCTATTACGTCATATTTAATTATTATTATCCAGTTTGAAATTCAACAGGTAAGTTTTATTGCCCCAAAACATGAAACCTGATCAAAATGTATTATTTTTGTAGTTTCACAATTCGGCCAACGAAACACACGTGTAGTTTAGTTTTAAAAATTCATAATACAAAATTATTAATTGTTAGCTATGCACTTGTTTTAACACAACATGTTAATTTTAACGACGTGTGCTCAATTAATTAAATATTAAAACACTTGCGTATATTATTAAGCTTCCATAGTTTTGCGTCTAAGTTTTTGGAAGATGGCTAAACCTACCACATTTTATTCTTCTATATCACCTATGTATTCCATATCACAATTGGTGGGCTTAGTACCTTTTACCATAAGGAAAAAGCATATTAAAATATCAAAATTAAAAATTCTTTGGAGTTTGATATTTTTTTTAATCATAAATTTTTATAGTCTTAGAACATACGAAAAAAGTGAAGCTATTAACGACGGATTTATTGCTATCTTTACAGATAATTTAGATAGACTTTTTAGTCAGAGCGGAATGCTTTCCGAAAATATATTGGCATTAATTTTTATCAAGGATGTAAGTTCAAAATTTCAAAATCTTTCTGTTCAAAACTATGTTGTATTTTAGATTCTACACTTCTTAAAATATATCGACAAATTTGATAGCGAATTTACGAATTACTTCCATATAGATTTAAAAATGGAGTATCAAAAAACCAAAACATATATACTTTTTGGCTTATTTCTCACCAACTCTTTAATTATATTGTTTGTTGTTGTGATTGTCAAAGACAGCGAAGAATTATTAAACTTGGAACGATTTGGAGAATTTACGTCTTATATAATTCCAACCGTATTAAATGCTTTTGTCTGTTTTCAGTTTTGCACTTTAGTGATGTGTTTGAGACAACGATTCAGATGGCTAAATGAACAAATTTGGAAATTTCAATCCAATGCATTACTCGTTAACAATAATAATTTGTTGCTATCGAAGGGGAATATTAAGGAACAACGTTTATTACCGTAGGTTATGTTTTAATAGGTTTACATTTTTTACTCTTCGTCCTTTCCATGTGTAAAAAATATAATTTTTTAGCAGAAAAAACTTTGTTGTAGCAGCAAAAAAAATTTGTTGAAGTTATAGTTACAAAAACATTTTTTGTTACTGCGACAAATAATTTATTTTCGTTTTTTTCTGGTTTTTAGAAGGAAAATCTACAAAAATCGATTAATTAATCTAATTGAAACTGTCCGAACGAAACATTTCGATTTATGTAAGCTTGGAAAATTGTTAAACAAAATTTATTCCGTACAAATACTTATTATAATACTACAAGATTTGGTCACAGTGATAGCTTCACTTTATTATAATGGGAAATATATAATTCATGGTAATCAAATACCAATCGAGTTTACCATATACTCCGTAATTACGTTCTCATTGGCTTTGTTACGTCTATTTTGCTTAGTACATTGTTGCTCTAAAGCCACTGCTGAGGTAGTACAATAATTTTTTTCTGGGTGTGAACGAGATAATATATTATGTGAAAATTTTACAGACCAACAAAACGCAGATTCTTATTCATATGTTAAGCAGAATAAATTTGAAAGACGAATTTAAAGAAGAAGTTGAATTAGAAGTAGATAAGTAGAAGAAAAAGAATGCAGGATTTTTAAATTATTATTTTCTAGATGCTGTTCTTTTCTGTTCAACAATTCCATCAAAATCTCACCTTTACTGCTTGCAAGATTTTCGTTATTAGGAAATCTTTGATATTTTCGGTAAATTATTGTATAGGGTGGTAAATTTTTGATGGCACATCAATGCAGTTTGAGGAAAACTATTATAATAGTTTATTTCTAACTTCACTAATATATTGAGGTGTTGTCAAAAAACAATCAAAACTGAACCACTCTTTACCTATTAAAATACTATTTAAAAAGGTTTTGTGAAAAATTAAATTTCTTTTATAGATTGTTGGTGGAGTCGCTACATATTTAATTATTATAATACAATTTGAATTGCAGCAGAACTTTAGATATTAATAAAATTGTGTACAATAGAAATATTGTAGCTTTTCGATAATCCATTTTTACACAATTATTGATCTGTTCAATAAATATAAACTGTTTAAAATATTACAACACTAAAAATAAACTGCTTTCCTTCTTCTATACTGTTTTATTTTTTTAAATTTAAAATTGCGACACACAAGACGAATGGCATGCAATGTCTATTACATAAACTTAAAATAAAATTTACATGAAGTTTAAAATTATTTAAATTAAAAATTAAATTTTTTGTGAGAGAAAATGTCGTAGGTTAAGAAATAAATTGATAACAAACTGTTTTGGTATTGGCTAAGAAGATACATTATAATTTTATTTTATCAAATTTCAGCCCCCTGTAACTTCCAAACGAGATATATTAAAATTAATTTTGTATGTAGTTAATACAAAAATAATAAAACATACAAAATTAAGTTTTAAATATTTAGATTTGTTATTTTGAAGTCTTCATCACTTGATGTCAAATTGGATAGTGATTATTAAGTATGTGGTAATAACACTAACAATCTAAAAAATATTTTAAATAAAATTATTTAATTATATTATTTACTTTATTACCGAAAACAAGAAGGTTGCATCCAATGGAAATAATCTCAAAATTGTAAATTTAAGACGCTGATGAAGGAATTGCAAAGAACAAAATAATATCTACAAAAAAATTATTTTCCAAAAATTAACTGAAATTTATGTCATATTTACCTCTAACTCAAATTTTTCTCTGAGCTTTGGTTTTAACCTCGTAACGATATTCATCAGGGTGTGAAGTAAAATTCCAGTCCTTGCTGCCTTTGAAAAAATATCAGTAAAATGCCAGTGTTACCAACTAAAGTAGAAATTTTCAACTTACTTCTGAAATTGTAACAGAACAGCTCACAGTCAATGCAATAACTCGAACAACCGCTGAAGAAATATATACTCCCATGTAAATACTGAAGTCAGGATCTACGTCAACATTTTGAAAAATATTTTTTCCAGTATAAAAAGTAGCCTGACTTATTGCAACAAGATCTTGTACAAGAATAATTAGTAGTTGTACCGAATAAATTTTATTTAGTTCTTGGCCGATTTTGCATAATTTATAATGCTTAATTCGTATATCTTCTATAACCAATACCGTCAATTTTTCCAGTTTCTTTGATTGCACTCTAAATGTAAATTTGGTAATATTAAAAACTTTCCTTGTTCATTAATTTCTGACTTACCTTACTCTCAAATCTTTGGGGTATCTAAATCTTCTGTTGGATGATGTAACTGTATCTGCAATTAAATCTGTAGCTGATGTTTTATGCAAGGCTAAAATTTTTCTATTTATCCAAGAAAATCTTTGCTTAAAAGACAATGCGATTGTACAGAATTGTGCAACAATGCATGTATTTAGCAGATTTGGAAGTACATATCCAAATAATTCTCCAATTCGCTCAATATTGAGTATATGCAAATTCATCTTTATTTGTATCACAATAAACAACGTCATTAATATTCCAATAAAAATAAATCCAATGATAGAATATATTATTGATTTCCTATATTCCATTTTAAGATTGACATTTAGGGGGATTTCTGAACATTTGTCAAATGTGTTGATGAATTGCAGTACATTTATCGTCTGAAATTTTTCATAAACTAATTTATTTTATTCGAATATATTAGAAAATATATTTTACTTTGTTAGAAAAAATACAAGCGAACAAAATTCCAGACATGAATCCAATTATTGTGAAATAATCGTCCAAAAGATAAGTCATATACAGCATAAATCCACTTTGTAATAGATATTCATTTTCTTCTATTAAGTCTTCAGATATGTTAATGTAATTGCTTGAAATTGTAAAACCATTGATTATTATCAATATTAATATACTATAAGATAATTTTATTTTTGATTTTTTACAGCATCTCCTATTAATACTGAAGGGTGTGAGACCCAGCGGTTGGGAAAAGAGAAAAATTGGTAACAATGTTGAGTAAAATAAGTCTAACGTTTTTACCATCGTAAGCTACACTATGTAGATATCTCAAATGCCACTGTTTAGGTATTACTGCTACGTTATTGATTTTCATGCTAATTAAATTTTGAGGTAAATATCAAAACAATTTTATAAATGGCCTAACATTATATAGATCGTTAAAAATATATACTAGTACCAAAACAAATATTTTTTATATAATATGCAACGTGCGAGCGTTTTAAGTTTTTGTAAATAAATTTGAAATATTTAACTTCTGGATGATTAATATTTACAGTAAAAATTTTTTGACCACGCCTTTATTTACTTTTGCCGTAATGTTAAGATAATTTGTGTAGGTACTTAATTATGTACAAAAAGAAAAAATATCATTTTCGTACCGTTTTCTACATTGTAATATATAAGTAATATATTATATAATATAAATTTTGCATATTAAATATAGTATTTTGAATTTTTTCAAAATTGTATATTATTTATTCCAAAATTATAAAGTGAATAACATATAGAAAAAGAAGGAATATAATATTAATATTTAAGTTAAAGCCAAAAACTTTTAACAATATATTATTAAGAAACCAAATATATTTATTGGGATCGTCCTTCGGAATTGGTGCAAAAACTGATGCTCCTACATGGTTGGAAATGAAAAATAATGAGTTTTTCTCTTAGTCAACCAGTTTAATGTATAAAAATGTACCAAATAAAAATTTAATGTACTAAAAAAAATGTTAAGAGTTTTCTTTCTTTTAAAATACTTTACATATTTTCTAAAAAAAATAAGCTCAATTGATAGACGTTTTTGTTTACTTTGGATCATATTATTATAAGTAAGCAAATTCGGCAGTTGATTGACGTAGGCAATTATCCTTTAAGAGTGTCCTGCAGAAATAACAAATGTAAAAATAACTGATAGCCATATTGTAGCAGGTTGCAGTATAAATTAAGTTTCTAAACGAACAGACAAAATGGCAAAATCATCGAATTCATTTTATGCTACATTAGTTCCAATGTATTCGTTTACTCAAATTATAGGATTAACGCCGTTTAATTTAAGCGCACGAAGTTGTAATCAGTCGGCGGCAAAGTTAATTTACAGTATTTTGTTTATGCTGATAATCAACATTTGGGTATTAATTAATAATTACATTAAAAGAGATAGGAGGAAAGACTTACTAGAAGAAGATTTTGTAAACGACGGATTCATTGTATTTTTAACCCATATGTTTGACGATTGTTTCAGTGAAATTGGATTAGTTTGTGAAATTTTGCTGTCTTGTATTTTGTCTAAGAAGGTAATATAAAATTTCTTGTACTGTCGAATACGTAATTTTTTTCATTTGTTTAGATAATAAATTTATTGCAATTTATTAACGAGTTTGATAAAAGTACAGAGATTTGCTTACACATAAATTTAAAAACCGAATATAAAAAATTCAAAACGTATTCTATCATTTCGATCTGCATTACTGGAACACTGCTGATATTGCACGTTTTTGTGGAAATACGAGAAAATACTTATTTGTTTACATCTGCTCGTTTGGGAGAACTATTTGGATATGTAATACCGACAATTTTAAATACTTGCATTGTTCTACAATTTTGCACCATTGCAATGTGTTTTAAGCAAAGGTTTGCTTGGTTAAATAGAAGAATATATAATTTGTCAGAAACGCTCACCTCAAATTGCATAGAATACAGAAGTAAACTGATTTTTAATAAGAAAGTGAGACAAACACAACAACTGAATATAATGTAGGTGACCCCGCATTACACGTGAACCCATGCGATGTTTTCCAACATCAAAACTGAGTTTACCTCTTTGAACTTAAATTTTTTAATAGATAAACAGTAAATTAGTTGGTATTATTTCAGGATTCAATCGAAGAAGTCTGAAGAGTTAGCAATAATTTTAATTGAAGAAGTACGGAATAAACATTATCAATTATGTGACCATTGTACTACTTTGAATAATCTTTACTCTTTTCAAATTTTAATCATCATATTACAAGATATTATAACTATTATTTTTACCCTGTATTATGTTGGTAGATATTCAATCGAAAGAGTGCAACTATCATTAGCATATAAAATCTATTTTGTGATTCTCGTTATTCTAGCATTGGCGAGAATTATTGGTCTAACAGTTTGTTGTTCTTCTACAATAGCAGAGGTAAGATTTTATAGTACAAATTTTTAAATCGAACAATTTAACCAATAACATTTTTAAGGCAAAACATACGGCAGTTCTTGTACACAGGTTAATGAGCTTAAATATAAGCGCGACAAAAATATTTAAGGAACAGCTGCAATTAGAGGTTTGTTATAAAAATATAATTTTTGCAACGATTCATGATAATAATGGGTAGTACGAATTATTAATTTAATATTTAAAAAAAAATTCGTAACACATACTACGAAGTCATAAATAAAAAAGAAAAAAGGTACTTGAAACTTTTGCTTTTTCAGATTTTATTTTGTTCCTTACAATTTCTGCATCAACAAATTCGATTTACGGCTTGCAGAATATTTCCGATAGGCATGCCATTGATATTTGCGGTAAATACAATTTAATAATATAATTCCTAAGTAAATCCAAAATATATTTTAGATAATTGGTGCAATTTCAATGTATATGATTATCATGATTCAGTTTGAAATTCAACGATCAAAGACTTGAATACGTATGCTATGGTGAAAATGTTAAATAATATGATACTTCTATGAACTGTTTATTTAAACGAATTGTTTGTTACAAACTTAGAACCTTAAGAAAATACCTGTGTAGGTTTCCAAATTCTTGTCATTTCAGTCGTTGACTTACAAGTTATTTTTAATATAAATTATTTACTATTAGTCAATTTTACTATACATTTAAATTTATTGTATTCGTAGTAGGTACAAATTTATATTAAAAAAATAGCAAAAAGCTAGAACACTAATTTTGTAGATTAAACTAGTTGTAAGCATCAACACTTAGATATGTTTATTATATAATAATATGATTATAACAATATTAGGTACCTAAGCTCAGTAAATGTAAACATTCTTGTAGATACCATAATTTCTCTGCAATATAGCTTCTGGCATAAGCTTAAGTTTAATATGTAATATGAAGAAAAATATATTAACAATCAACAATTTATATATTTATTTACAGGCTAGGTTGTAATTATATAATTAAATTTTTTTAAATTTAATAATATTAATTGTAATCAATGCTGAAACTGTTTCAATTATATCGAAAATGATTACTTATCGTTCATACAATTCAGTACATTCAATTAATTTTATAATATTGACCCTGTATATTTCCCAAAATTAGTAATAAAGATTTATCTATGTATCAGTAAGTTTATAATATATCAACAATATAATATTATAGAACTTATCTAAAAAAATTAACATAAATAAAATTTGAATACCAATGTAAAAACAACAATAACAAATTTATTATTGTTTATTAAAGAAAAAGCTAACTACTTACCGTTAATAATTAACGGTTTTTCTTGAATTTTCAAATGAGTTCTTAATTTTTAATAATAAATTAAGTTAAAATTTACTCTTAGTGCTTGTTCACAATGAACATAAGCATAAAAAATACATAAAACATAAGAAATATAAATGCAAATAGAAGCTTAATAATATATCGATTTATGCTGAATTATGTGGAATAGTCTCTTATAAATATCAGAATGATTTCAACATTATTCTATTCTCGATTAAGCATTTATTTGTATTTTTATTTCTTATGTCTTATGTATTTCTTATGTTTATGTTCATTGTGAATCCAGACATACTTTTGACAACTGGCTAATTTTACCAATTGGTCAATTTTATAAAAAGGCGTGTCGAACTTGGTATAAATTTTCAATTATGCAATAATTTTGTTTTGACTGCATAACCTCAAAAAGCTTTGGTTTTCTAGAAAGAGGTCAACGGTAGGTGACGTCACAAAAAATTGTTTCGGGTTCAATAATGCAGTTTTTTCCAATTGTTTTTTTATAGAATAAAAGTAGTAGTATATATAAAAACTATACAAGGTTTAATTTGCACAATTCCAGTGGCGGCTCGTGCCATTTTCCAGTGGGAGGGCACAATATAAAAAAAAAAGTTTTTAAAATATTTACTTATAATGAACATCTATCCTTCTATTGTTTTTGGTTTTGGGATGGGAGGGCACGCACCCCTGTGCCCTTTATGACAAGCCGCCACTGCACAATTCCTTTCTGTTTAGTATTTATTTGCAAAATGTGAGTATAAATTGTTCAACTTCGCTCACCCCTCATTGAATAATTTTGACAAGGTATTTTTGGAGATAACTTTCGGTACTTACTTGATTTACCTTTGGTGCTTTCTTCCAACTGATGACAATTCACCAATCAGAGATGAGTTACAGAATCAGACAGATAGATATGCCGCTTTACATTTCGGCTTGAATGCTGTTTCGTAAAATAAATAATAATAGATATACAGACGGCAGACACTTACCTCATTAAAGACTACAAGTAGTAGTGTAACCTAAAAAAGCAAATTAGTATGTCAAATTAAAATCCAATGAGGCGACTGACCAGTGGCAGCATTAAATCAAATTAAATTATAAACAGAAAATAAAAATTGAAGATTTATAAAAGGAATATATCATGTCAAATTAAAATCTGACAAGATGACAAAACACTTGAGATTAAATTATTTATACTATCTGTCCAAGTATTTTTTTGTTCTACTTAAATTTAAAAAATAAATTTGTTTACAAAAAACAAACCAAAAACTCTGTAGTTATTATTATATCCAGTTTGTCAAGCTTTATTAACCTGATACGGTATAAAAATCCGTGTCTGTAATTTTTTCCGTAATGTACCTCCAATTGGTTCATTTTAAGTTACCAACCTAAAAAATAGAGTTTACAAGACAATGCACAATGTAATGTATTCTTTAATTTTTGTTTTGTTACTACGTATAGGACAGTATAACTGATGTTACAACATTTATAAAGGATTCTCCTGTAGTAAATATTCGAGGGTGGAAAATCCAACTTTATTAACATTTTCCCCAGCGGGAAAACATGTACCGTTTTGTTTGGTTTATGTTTTGTTTAGGTCAGGTCATCGTAAGCAAGATTGAACCCTAAACCAGGTGGCGGTGTCTACCAAATGTTTAGATTTCAAAACAATAGACGTAATGCATTTCGGAAAACTAATTGTTTATTTCTATTGTTTTTGTTGAAACCATCAGTAAGATACGAGATTTTCAAATAAAATTAATTCTAAATTAAAGATACTTTTTTAATCCTCTTAACCAAGCAATTTTGATAAAAAAAAAAAATTAGTTCAAATAACATTAAATTTGGGATATAAATTTGTTACCTTATTTTAATGGTTAAACTGAGTTTATTTATTTGTGAGCTTCAAATTACATAATTATTACTTGATCAACACATAATATTATGTACATATTTTGACAATATTATGGAATATCTTTTAAAGAGTGCCCAATACAATGCAATGTGTAGTTTCTACAGTTTTGAAAATGCAAAACTCAATGTATGTAAAAATATTGAATTATTATTTTCTAAAACTAAATTATATTGGTAGTTAACTTCCGATAGTGGATTATGGTATTTTGAAAGAAATATAAATTACACATTAATTGAAATGCATTATCAAAAACCACTCCAATTCTATGTTTTTCGTTAACTACTTTGACAATAATTTATTTTAATATGCATTTTGTACCGATCGCACACTTCATTTTTGTATCACATCTATGACTTGAGTAGCAAGCTCGCCAATAGGGTTCACGCCCAATAAAATTTTAGATTTTGACTACAAAAGTATCAAATATTATATACACCATGGGTATAGTAGAAAATGATTCGTATGAAATTATGTGGCAGTACGTATTATTAAATCTAACAGTACAGTAATACTAAATTTTAATGATAAAAAGAATTGGTACACTTTAACAATTCAACAATTCATCAGATTTATGATCGAAGTTCCTCTTATTAATTACATTCCATATTTTCTTATCACTTCATTTATAATACTCTTTAAATTGCCAGATGACGACATTCATTGTGAAAAAGAATTTGTTGCCATAACAAAAAAAATTTGTTGCTGTAGCAAAAAATCAGCTTTTTAGGACGACAAAATTCTTTTCACATTGTTTACTTTACATGATTTTTAGAGTTGTAAAAAGGGATTGGAAGATTTCCCTTTACAAGATACTTTAAGAAATAACAGTTTTTCAGTAAGTCAGTTACGTTTAGTCATTAGGTACCATTTGGTTAATGGTACGTTAATTATTATTATATTTTTTAGTAAACAGATGCAAATAGGCACCTGTCGAATTCAGCCTTATTAATTTACCTATTCGTAGATGAGTCATATTTAATTACAATTTTTCTATATTAATTGACTATACTTGATAGGTTTTTATTTTTAAGAAATCCTAAAAATTTTACACTAGGTAGTACATCAGTTTATAAAATTATCCACAACATTTACGACCAATACACTTCCACTGGCTACAAAATAACTACAACAAATAATTGTTATGATGTGCGTCTGCCGGTTAAGCAACACCAAGCGCGGGGTATACTAAAATTTTTATCTTTATTTTCGGCATTACTTCTTTTAATACTCTCCGTTATCTCAGCACTTTCATCCGTTTCGCCACGACTTTGAGTAATAATTTCATCAAGATTTGGTTTGGTCACTTTAGTTTCAGTTTTATTACAACGTACAGCACTTTGACTTGTAAGCTTGGAATGAAGTTCTTCGTTTGTTTTGTTAATTTCAACTACTACCTTTTTCTTTTCCTCGTCTCAAGTGTCGTCCTTTCCAGATTTCGTTTCATCGGAAGCTGGCACATCCACTTTTGGAGAGCCCAATTCTCTTGTCCACGTTGGATCGAATTCCGAACATGTGTGCATCAGAGTGAATGGCAACTTCAGCGATAGTTCTCCACCCATAACACTGACGATTAATTTTACCTTCACGTAATAGGTAACGTAAATGGCAAAAACGTTGCGGTCTTGGGTGTTGTCCGTTGTGCTGGTCACGGTGGAAGCCAAACTTGAACCGCTTTTGGAATAAGAGTCTTCTAATGCTATCCAATTTTTAGTGCTGCTTTTTGTAGGAGTTAAACCAAACGTTTTTTCCAATGTGGTTCCGCTATGTACAGGACAATGGTCTTTACCATTTATTGTTGCAACGACGTTTTTAAACTTTCCGTTTGAGAACATGCAGACGTCGACGTGTTGGACAACAAAAACCTGAAAAGAGATATACGTACGTATAAGTCATAATAATAAATTTGAAAGTTATGTTACATAAATTGTGAGATGTAGACTGCAGTTTTGTTCGTATTGATTTTCTATTAGAAAATAACCGGCGAGAAAATTGTTGGTCACTACATACTATTTCAATTTGCATTTGTAATTGACGTCAATACTGACAAATTTAATTTAATTGATTAAAATAAACATTATTTAGTAATTTTCTTTTGTCTGGAAGGTATATTATGTCAAACTGGAATTACAAATGGAACGACAAATTATTCATGGCGATAAAATAATCTCGGTGTGAAATTTGACCTAACCTAACCAATTGCGTAGCGTAGCTTGAGTGATTACGGAGCATGTTGGCGCCGTAGGCGCCTTAATCTCCTTCATAGGGTGTTGGAATTTTTGACATTGAGTCAAGAAGGCTATTTAATACGCTGGCAAGTTGGAATTTGCCCGTCTGGGTGGAAAAAATACGCTGCAGAACTAGAACTGGTGTCGAATGTGTAATTGATCGTCGTTTTGGTGTGTGGCCTTGAGGTCGAAGTCGATCGAAGAAGGTGGATTTGCCTGTGTTGGTTTGGTGGTCCAATTTCAGTGTTGATTGGGTGGGTGGTAATTTAGGTCGTAAACGGTCGCAATGTCGTAGAGTTTTTCTGCGGCTTTTCTATTGGTATCGTCTATGAGGGGAAGCTTCATGTCAGCATGTAGTTACCTGTTGGTGATGAACCAGGGAGCATTCATTGCCTTTCGGAGGTAAACGTTCTGGATTGCTTGGATGCTTCTTCGTTTGTTAGACTTGGAGTAAGCCGACGCCCGGGCTGCATACGGGAGGTGGTCGGAGTTTGAGAGCGACTATGACGTCCAAGTTGTACGGAGCTGTGATATTTTTGAAGATGGCGAAGTCGAGTACGTCGTTGCTGACTGGGCCTTGGGTGACATTGTGTGTGGGTTCGGTTGGGGCATCTCGGACCTTCGGAACATTTTCTTGAGGTCTTCATCCGGCAAGGTAACTTGAAGCTTGCTGTAGACTGCTGAGAGTTGGAGGTTTCCTTGGTTTGCCATCGAATTACAGACCTTGGTGGCCTCGATTTGATCCAAGCCCTGCCTAGTTTTTTCGTGGTGTTGTATTGTGCGTTTTACGTAGATTGCAGTGCCTCCCCCTCGATCGGTTGGTCGGTCGTTGCGATGTAGTGTGTAGTTCGCCCTTTTGGATGTGCGGAGTAGAAATTTTGACCGTCTTCCTTCGGAAGGCAATGGCAAACCACCGAGGTACTTTGCCACGAAAGCCGCTTCTCAATATTTGAGGAAGTGGTCACCAAGCCCTTATCAGGGCAAAAGGACAGACGAAGAGGTGAAAAAGATGAAAAACGGAAATAATCCTAATAATTGAAAAGCAAGTGCTGGTCTATTTTTATAAACATACAGAATACTGGTTAATCTCGCCAACAACCACGTTGGAAGCTGAAGTAAGTCATGATGATGACTTTGCAATCAGAAGTACAAAATATATCAAAACAAATTAAAGAGTAAAGTACTAATTTATTCTGTCATGGGCGTATAAAAATATTCAACCATAATTGGGTCCTTTTTTTTGGTTTAAGAAAACGTCAATTGTGAAAACCATTAATTAGATTTTGATAATTGATTTTTATTAATTAGGGATGACTTTTCCTGACGTTGTACATTAAATTTTAACGTAGAAATGAAATCACTTTTTTTCATTTCTTTACTAAAATTAATATTACTCTTTCACATCGAAAGAATATTAAAATTGGCAAAGAAAAATATTATAAAACCTCAAGTTTAATCTACAAATAATTTAAACGTTGATCTTAAATAATGTGAAGTTCTACTTTTAAGGATTTAGTCAAACAATCTATTGAAATGTTTGTACATTTCCAAGTGAATTAAATAAGACCGAGACATTTTGTTGTACAGAATATCAGAAATTAATTAAGAAATAGAACTGTTAGTAATTGAGAAATAACATCCACTCTCAAATTAAAAAGGTGTCAATCAATATTGGAGGGTTATTGAAAACGAGAAATCATTTAATCTTGTAGCAATTATAACAATAATTTTTGTATTAATTTAGATTTTCCAGACTTTTTTTGTATAAAGGTTAGTTGAACCCTATTGATTTTAATATATTTATAACAAAACTGCTTTAGAATAAATAAAAATATTATATTTTTTAAAATAATTTATTTAATTCTGTCTTTTCTCGAAATTAAAATTAATTGAAACATAACACAGCAAATTGGATGCTAAAAATAAAGATGAATAGCTTTTCCGGTTAATTTTAAAAATAAGAATACGAATTTTAAAGCAAAAGTTAATTGGCTTAACGGGGAAACAAATTATTAAAATAATATAATTTTTGATGTACAAATTTTATGATTAGGTTTTGAACTGATGAGTTTTCTCATCAAATACAAAGCGCAAACTAGGAGTAAACAAAATTAGATTAATTTCTGTTGATTATTTACCTTTATTCGCTTTACAGTTTTATTGCTGTAATTGCGTATTTGTAAAGTCACTAATACTTCTTCTCCATGAGAGTATATAGCTTTATCCAGCGATGCTTCGAGCATTACACAGCCATCACTTAATAAAAAGGGTTTTTCTACAGTCGCATGCGGTGGAGGCACTTGGGCTAGAAAGGCTGCTAAACTTGGTCGTTTTCCACCACATGGAGGTGTATTTTTATTTTCGTGTTTCTGAAAAAATCAGTATGTATGTTACAGATCAGATCTGAAAACATAATTACCTCTATGTGCTTTCCAGTCGTTGGAACATTTTCATCGGGGGCTTTCAAATTCTCTTCAGGTTGATGTGTATCTGCAGATTTGTGTTCATCTACATTATCTTCGTTTATCATTTGGAAAGATACGTGCGAAGGTGTTTTATTACTGTTTAAGGTATCCAGAAGCGGCGATACGGCTTCCTCTTTATTCTCCTTCTCCTCGCACTCTTCCGCTAGGTGTTCTATAACCTCAACTTTATTTGATAAATCGTTTTTGTTGTGATATTGAGCGATATCGTTTTTTGTTTGAGTTTTAGCATTGTCAAATTCTGTTTCCGCAAGATTATTGCCACTTTTATTCACCTCGGTCTTTTTTAGCTCGTGTATCGGCGAACGATTTATATTTTGAAGGGAATCGATTGTAGCGTTCGGCTGTAATGGTGTGCTTTTAGGGTTGAAAAGTGATTTCTTTTGCATATTTTTGTTACGTTGTTTGTGTTCATTCTGTGTTCCCATTAAATTATACAGATAAGGAGCAGGTGGTGCTGCGGCTCGTTGAACAACTCTTATTCCCATTCGCACAGTCGTTCTTCGGTGCAACTTCTCGTCAAGTTTTTCGGCTGAAATAAGAAAATACTTTTAATGATATTATTCATTCTTGAATTAAATTAACAGTAGAGTTTATAATTTTAATTTTCCGATCCTGAATTCATAAATTATTGTATGCAGGGCCTGGTGGAAAACCACCTACTTCCTGAGAAAATTGCAAAAAAATTAAATATTATTTTCTGAGGTGAGTATAAGTCAGAAAGTCAATATGACCACCTGCATCCCCTATACATTATAGATAACATTTGAAATTGAATCGTGTAACGACAAAATTGCCAATATCAAACTTCAAATTAAAATATGATACTTCCGTAATCCAGTAGTTGAATTGTACAAGGTAGTGGATTGCACAGATAGCATCGATTATTTAGCTGCATATAACATTTTTTATTATGTCGTCAGAGGGAAGTTACAATGTTTTCAATGTAAAATGCTCGGTTTAAAGTTAATATTACCTAATTGCTTAAATGCGGAAAAGACAAAACTTTTGTATAATTACCTAAAAATATTTGAACTTTTATGCTAAGATATCAACTTTTAGTTCATAAGTATTATGTTACCATAATAACTAATTAATATGCTAATCCAGTTTTAGTCTTCTTTGTGTTATGCCAATTAGTAAAAAGGTTTAGTAATTTAAATTAAAATTTCAAATCTTGCATAATTTTTTTTGTAGTCTCAGCAATTGATGGAAACTTAGATAAAAAGTGGGTCTTTTTTGAAAAATGCATTAATCTCGACAATACAGACTGCAGTAAGGGAATTTAGAGAAAAAGAAAGTGGAGTCTTAGACAGCAGCCCTCTCAGGAGTCCAAGGAAAAGTCTGTGTTCAAAATTCGTTTCTTGCTTGGTTTTTCATTTTTATTTTTCAAGAACTTTTTGGAAAATTAATTTTCTACTAATTGCAATGCATTTTTAAGTTCTATTTTGCTCAGTTTAGTAATTTGTTGAACAAAATTCATCACAATAAAGATTTTGTCATCAATACCATGAATTCATCAATATAATAAATTTTTTCATCGGCTGAAAAATGATGAACGTTTCATCAATTATTTTTTTAGAATTAATTCTTGTAATGTAATCATTTTAAATCAAAATTAAATACACCGAAGAAAATAGTTTATGAAAATTCATAATTTTTGCGCCGAAGAACAAAATTCATCACATTGATGAAAACTTCGTAGTATTCATGAAAAATATTATTGTATTTATGAATTTGTTCATCAATATGATGATTTTTGTTTATCGGCGCAAAAATGAATCATTTTTTTCAGTGTACAATGAAAATTTCTAATCTATATGGCTGTTTATGAATTTGTATTTTAAATATAAAAAATGTTTATGACCGCTGGATTTACTAGTTCAAATCGTACTTACAAGATGGTTGTAGATAACAAGCAGCTCCTAACATATTACGACTTAAATTTGTATCACATTTATTTTGTTGTGGTACAAAATACGGCTCAAAATAATTCTTCAAAATAAACAGTCATCCATTCATTGATTACAGGTAAGCAAATTTTCCAATGTTTTATTTAACTATCAAGTGCTTCATTCATTGATGTAAGTCAAAATACAAGACGTTTATGTTATTTAATCAACAAAATTTTCTCACATGTACAATTAATTAAACGCCGCAGTTTCAGCTTTGTTCACTTGTTTATTCTTGATATCTTTTGTTTTTCGACGTTCTTGCTCCTAGTAGTACGCTCACGCATTTTTTCTTTTATTAAAGTTGGCGTTTCCTGTCTACCAATTGAAAATTTTACAAAATCTTGTTGTAAGTAAGTAAAGTTTTCGTAGCACTTTATTTAAAACTGTTTGATTTTTAAAAATTTCGTGTGAAATTCAAACGTATACTAAAGGTTTACAAAATTTTACTTATTTCAGCAATTATGCAGGATTGTAACACCAACGACTTGTTTTAATTGTTTCCCAATACTGCAATCGTCACTGGCTTTGATCCACGTTTATCTCGTGAATGACCTACAAGTCAATATTGAACTTAAGATGACCACAACTTAGCCTAAATAATCTAATTAATAATTTCACCTCACATCTTCAAGTAAATTAGAATTTCTTTCAGATCGCCGATGTTCACATATGAAAATTGCTAAATTTTAAAGCTAAAACAATTATTATTCTGACATTCAGTTGAACAGTTGAACATACTTTTTATTTAAGATAAAACTTCTTGAACCATTTTAACAATTTTTCTTTTTAATAAATTGTACTTCCGATTTAAGATTTTCTATTTCCTGTCTCATATCAAACAAGAAAGCCGTAAAATTGAATCACGATTCAAAATAATTTTTCCTGTTCCGAAATATTCCAATTAAATAAATTTAACGAAATATTATTAAAAATTCATGCAATTAAAAAATAAACTGACAGTTCTTGTCAAATTCATTTATAAAATCAAAATAATGAAATTATGATTTCTGATTTTTGTCAGGCAGAACATTATAAACTAAAATAAAATAAGAAAATATGAAAATAGTATTTTACACCACGAGCGATTAAAAGTACAGATTACTGAATGAGTAGATACATTTAAGCGTAAGTCAACATTATTTTGCCTAAAACGTTTACATTTTGGAAGATCTAAATTTGTCCCTCCTGGAAAAACTTTCATGGACGCCCATGTTTGCAACACTACTAAAACTACAGAAATTTAATCGATTTCGTGTGATGTTTTCTAATTAATATTCATGATTTTATTGAATTATTTAGATGCCATTTTTTATTTGTATTGAAAATAGAAGGGTTGGATATCACTTGATCCAGGTTTGTCATCCTGGAAAACTAAGCCCCCTCCTTGGAATTATTTCGTTTTCTGTTATGTTTTATAAAAATTATTGTGTATAAAAAATTCGCTTTAAAGTATAAGACCTTTTTTGATTTGGATATTTTTTAATTGTAAGAGCTGTTTATATTACGTTGTATTAAGCCTTATAAACAGAAACCCAGAAACTATAAATCGTGAGGGATTATTACGTAATTGTTCCTTTTTTTTATTTAGAAATTATGATGCATTTCGTTATATTGCATAGAGGAACAATAAATTATGTGGTTATGATCCCTTCTTAATTAACAATTTTGAGAAATTCGAAAACAACTACTGAATTTCAAGCTAATTGTCTGACTATTCAATAACCTGGTATTACAGTAAATATTTTCGTTTCTGATTAATTTTATTCTTATAAATTTATTGCACAAAAACAGTTGTTTTATTTTTTAGTGTAGAAATTTGAATTGAACTAGAATTTTTTGAATATAGCAAACTTCTCAATAAATAAGTAAGTCAGGTATTATTGTGCAGAGGCCTTAATTTGAAAAGTTATGCTCTTCTTTGATTTAATTTTTTTTAAAAGTTTTTAAACGTTTCAGCATATTGAACCACATTTTGTTTATATTTATTTTACTATAAAAATCGCAAGATATGTATTACGACAAAAATGATTTAATTAATAATCTAAAAAAAACTACAATTATTTTTGGTCATGCAACGTTTTGCCACTTCAACACGCAATGCTGTGATACTAAATAAAAAAACTTTATAAAGAAGTGAAACTTCCTGTGGGCATATAAGGCAGTGTATACTATTTTAAGAGTATCCTGTAAGGATCGTTCGTTGCATTACCGAAAACTTCCAAATTGGAAAAAGTTTGAAGATGGATTATCGTACCGATGAATTTTTCCGTTTTATAAGAGCGTAAAGCCTTTAATTTTTCAAGTGTCAAAGTATCAACTTTTTACAAAATCTGTAATAATAAAGTAAGGTTCATAAATTCTCTCAACATAGCATATTGATAACAAAAACGTGTCAACTACATAAAAGTAAATGTTGACCTATATTAAAGTTCCAAAAGTTTGTATAAAAAAGTTTTTGTAAATAAACATGATTTTGCATAATAATTTATATACCTATCCGTATTTTATACTATAATAATATTTCCATCAAGAAAATTGAACCACCTTTCAAACGTCATCTAAGTTTTAAGAATTAAATTATTCATCTACATGAAAAGCCTCTGATTAGAATTTTACTTTACCCTCTTTAAAAAGAAATTATTTCCATATTCTGATTTGTCAGAGTTAAAATAAATAATTAAAAGTTTGCGAAATCAATAATTGTGAATTGTAAAATTTAATCAAAGAAAATTATTAAAATAAAATTTTATGCAGGGAAATGCAAATTTCAATCTATCCGTCTTTCAATGTTTTTCTTCATGAATAATTCATTTTTGTTTATGAATTATTTAACTTGAAGAAAAATAAAAAAAACTGTCCACGTATTATTTCAGTTAAAAAAAAAATATTAACTAAGTGAAAAAGAATTTTCCGAATCGCAATTTATTAATAAATTTATGTTTCATTAAAATTTACAATCAATATAAAACCGGAAGTAAACAATATAGTTGCGGGAAATGGTGCGTAGTAAAATTGCAACAAAGACAACCTTATATTACCTATATCCCTGGTTATTTGCAAAAGGATCTGTGGAAAATTGCACACGAAGGATCAAAGCAATAAGCAATTACTGGCTACCCTAACAAAATGAAATACACATACAATTTTCACTAATAAAGTTACGCGTTACGTATGATAGCCAAGTTTAATAAAATTTTTATTTTATAATTTGAAAGAGGGCCAACGACCCTTTATTAATTATTATTTTAAATATTAAATTATTAATACCGAAGATAAGCTTATTGCGATATTAAAAGAAGAAAAATATAAATTTTGCTAAACAAATTTTAATCCTGTTAATTAATGATTCCTTTCTGTGTGCAGATATCGATAACATTTTTTGTGTTTGTTCATTACTCGTTCGAATGATTTACATAAAATTGTATTCAAATTATATATTGAACGTTTAGTTTCAAGAAAATGAATTTAAATCGCCGATTTCATTTTAATCAGTATCAAATTTTTAAAACACTTTTTTAAAGTGTTATGTCTGTTTATCGTCTAATCACATTAGGATAACGAGTAAAATGAAAATTGTATTATAAAACAACACACATAAAAAAGAGCAAACAAAAATTATGCAAATTGAAGTAAATATATTATAGGGGAGAGCTCCATATACAAGAAGTGAGCCTGGTAGTAACCAAAACTTAAAATTAAATATTTTAGAAATTAAAAAATAAATCAAATTATCATAGACCTATTAAAAATTTGCCACAATAAAAAAGAAACATTTTTGTTCTATTTCGTAGCTAAATTGCAGAATACTTTTAGAAGTCGTTTTAATTTCGTCATAAAACACCCTGGCACATGCACGAAAATTTAAGCCCGTCTTTCATATCCATATAAACCAGAAAGTACTACGCAAAAGGAAAGCTTAGAAAGATTTTGTCGTAAATAGTAATCACTTGATTCTTTAAATTGATTTTTCTATTTAGTGTCGGAATTACACGCAAAAATATTGGCGACATTTAAAAGCACTGATAATGCTTTCTTTTTTTTTCGTCTGAAAAAATGGCAAATAAATTATTTGGTGACTGCAAGGAGATTGGTCCGTATATATTGCATTTTTATGTGATGGGAAATGTAACAAACAATTCGGAAAGATTCAGCTGGGGGTTCCTTTTAAATAAGTAACCGAGAGAGTCTAGTATGATCGATTCAAAGCCGGTCAAGTGTCAATTACGGAAAATTTCTTGCCAATTTCGATGTATAGTGGGGGGTCGGGAAAATTAAACCGTAACATTTCACTGCAAGCTTTTCTGCACATTTGATTGTTCAGTGAATACGGAGAATGGGATAGCGTGAAAGTTGGTCGTTATGGCAAGAACGAAGCGATTAACAAATTCTCAGATGCTATAATTTTGTCAAAAATTTATGTGACAATTCATCGCTTACAAATTAATGTAAAGAACGACACGATTGATGTAGCCAAAAGTTTTTAATTAAAACATTAAAAATTAAGTAGTAATATTGATTATCGGTTAGTTGAAAGTGGCAGGATAGATGCTATAAATATTGAAGTAGTTTGATAATTTTTGGTTTCACTGGGGCAGTCGATATTCCTTTAAAAAGTTTGCTCCAAATGTTGTTACTTTAATATACCAATGACGACAGCTAACCTGCGCTGGTACAGAAACAAGGGTATATGCACCAAAAAACTATACCTATATATTAATTAATAATAAAGTAAGGCTTAAGTTACACTTGAGGCTTTCCTAAATTTTTAGCAAGAATTTTATAATAAACAAGAATTTTATAATAAATATTATTTTATCATTTTCGGAAATATGTTGTTTTATCGTCTATGCCATAATAGGACACTTTCAAAAATTACATTTATATTATTTTTCGGTATCTTAATAATTTTAAGCATTTAAATGGTATTTTCGGAACAGCAACAGCCAATTGCAAATTATAAGCAAAGATAAGAAAAGACGGACTATAAATCCATTCTTATCTCTTGATATTCAGGAATGCACCTTAATTAAGTTCTCAATAATAATATTTATTGAGTCTTCTAAAAATAACTTTGGTATTATTATCGAAGTACACAATAGCTTTCAGATACTTTATTTTTAAAATTTTTACCTTATTAAATTTTACGACGTGGTTTGTGTTCATCATAAGCAGAGCAGATAGACCGCACTTGTTACCAACAATGTGATTTTGAAAAGGAAGTTCAATCGTTTTCCTTGTTACGCAATTTACCATATTTCTTATCTGTTTTATGTTGCTCCACTCGATTGCTTAAGAGCTATTTTGTAGTTCTACAGATTTGTTCACGTTTATAAGTAAGCTTGTTAGCGGCATTGCTGCGGAAAATCCATGTAAGAACTTTAAAATATTTTTAAATTTAAATATTTTATAGTATTGAATTGAGCCGAATAATGCAGGATTAAAATGACGATTTAATTAACTGCTGATTTATTTCGTCCCGTCATTTGTTATCAAATCCAAATGGTATTTCCTTTTTCTTCAATATCTCATATTCTCTCTGCATACTCCACACGTTGGCAGTGCTGGTATACCAGTAGTCGTTAAGTGGTACCCCTGGACAATTTTCACCACACCAATACCAGGTGCTATATTTGGCCTGCGTCTAAGCAAAACCAAAAAGGTGGATGTTTCGTGGTGAAGGATTGGATTAAAAAAATTAATTAAAATTTATACTCCCCGGACATTACAATATATAAAAACTCAAGTAGTCAATCCTGAATACAATCATACCTTTGTTTAACTCTACATCTGTTAAAAGTTTAAAGAAATTAAAGTTTTGAAACTGTGTGTTGTCAAAAAGAGTTTGTTTTTCCATACCAATAAAACAATAGTTTCTTACTAACTGAAAAAATGTAGGTCAACTTTTGTACTGTGAAATTGTTTTGCACGACCCACTTTTATTATTAACCGCCGCTGAATAATAATTTATTATTGACTTGGTGACCGTCAACTGTCATTCCAACTGTCACTTATATGTTACATTGCTATTATTTTTGTTTGTCGATTTAAAAGATGATTTTGAATTTAATGTTGTATAACATACGGAACAATCTGGATCGTCGTCGATAGAAAATATTAGCAATATTGGATTATTAAAAATAAATAGTTCAATGTCATAATTATAAACATAACCTAAAATGTTGATGATGAAATTTAGTCTTACATAATATTAATTAATTTTGTTCTAAAAAGAAGAATTTTTCTTTTGAGCATTTTTGTTGAAATGCATTTAGTTCTCGTACTTCGGCATAGCTTTCTGTTGTAAATTAACTAATTATCCAAATTTGAGCAAATTGCTCTGTACGGTTTCATTTACATATTATCTAAAGTACCGTTATGAAATTTGGGAAAATAGTTTAATCAAGTTCTATAAAAGTAATTAAATTTAATTTTCTGTTTAACAAGTTAACATTACTTCTGCTCGGACACTACAAAGCTTTTTAATTAAATATAAAAAAACATTGTAACTGTTTTTGTAGCCTTTTCTTGCGGCTACGGTCATTTTGTGGTCTAATAACTTCCGAACAAAGTAAACAGTTTTAGTTTGATATCCTATTCACTACAAACTAATTTTTTCGCTTAAGAAAATAAATAAAATACTCGAGTATTTTTACTGTCGGGAAATTTGCAATTAATCGTAAAAAAAACTGAAAAAAAAAATTTGTTACTTACCTAAATAGGCTCTAACATCGTAACTGGTACCAATGGGTGCTCCACTATATTCTTTAGCGGGAACTAATTGTACACTTGGTGGCGCCATTGGTGTAATTTCCATACTAAATGGATAGGCATTTGGTCCTAGTCGTTTCAGCAGCGCATCCTAAATCAAAGAATTGATTTGTTAAAATAACGTTCATTTAATATATCTATAGGCATGTTTTATTTTTTGTTGCCCTAAAATGTTAATGTGACCAATAAAAAATAAAAACCAAATCGAAAATTATCAAGTGCCTAATTATTAATATTCATTGTATATTCAATGGCCAAAAATTGGAAACTCAACAAAACAAAGAATATAAAACTATAAGATATTGTTGTGATCCAGTTTGAATAGCTAAGGCTCAAATCAATCGATTATGTCAATATTTCATACTATAAAGCAAAACGTAACAAAAGAATAGCTTTGAAAGACGACAGGCTACTTTAGAAAAGCGCTACTTAAAAGTTTGCAATATTTAATATTTGACCGAAGTTATAACTTTCAGAATAATTTTGTTGCTAAAATATTGAAACCTCTACAATCTCCATGCATTATTTTGATGAAAGTACATTTTTTGTGATGACAAATGAGCTTGATGGGAAAAAATATTAGAGCACTTTAGCTCCGCTCATCACCGGTGGTAAAGTAATAATCAATGTCTTTTGATAATTAAAAATTGAAAAATTAAAAAAACATAGTCAATGTAATTTAACTGTTTTCAGTAGAAAATGGAACGATGAACAGCTTAATCCCGATTGACTGTATTCTTTAACATAGTCGATTAACCCATTATTTAAATATAAACTACTAAAAAGTCTTTAAAATCAATAGTTCGTACACCCTTTAAATTTAAATAATCACGTGGAAGCAATGTCCCGAAAATTATTAAATAGAGCAGCACACGTCAGTCTTTAATAAGAGTAATTTTCCATACTACTATTTGACGAAAATTTGTTTTACATCTTCTGTGTAGGTAGGTACATTAACAACGTTGTTCGATAATTATATTAGATTTAATTCTGAAAAGCACATTTTAGCTTCTGAAATAGAACTGAAGCATTAGTTAAAAGCTTAAGTACATTTTCGCTCACGTAGAAGTCTAAACAGTAGCAAAACCGTAGTAAATCTTTTTAATTAAGTTGACATTATTACCCTTTATGCCGCGATTGCATTACCAACATAAAAATATTATTACACATAATATTGAACGAAAGAGTTTTACTCTGTCAAAGTTCATCAAACTTAATCAATGTTCTTCGCTGATATTTATTAAAGAGATATTACAAGCCAAGAATGTTATTCTTTCCTATAGTAAAGCAAAGATTAAGACCAAACCGAGACAATACACCACCCTCACGAGATAGCTTCATGAATTAGTTAAATTTATAGTATACTTCAGAAAGTATGTCTTACACTGCTGTATTCCTGCATTGTTCATACTGGCATTATCCCTATAATCGCATTTTACGCTTCTAAACTCTTGACATCTTTAATATTTTGAATTAAATTAGTGCAATCATGACATATTTTTGAGTTTTTAATAAAAGTTTTTTTGATAAAAGTTGGTGTTTGGCTCATTCTGTTGACGGTACGTGTGCTCAATGTAAATAGGTATGTTTTAGCTTATGGAAACAGCCAATCCAATAATCGCATTCCGTTTTTTAACAATTTTTACCGGAACATTTGAATGATTTAGATATACAGCGCCACCAAGCTTAAGAGTTTTCAGTGAGCGTGTCTGGCGCTGGTAATCTTCGCTTAGATGAAGAAGTTATTCGGCGCAAATGGCAGTTGTCGTTTAGTTGTGCAACTGTTAACATCATATCATTAATTTATTTTATTAAATATAAAATTTAAAACTTTTCAAGTTCGGGCGGCTTCAGAGATGTCGGTACATTGAACCAATCTTATCTTTCTTGAGTTAATTGAAAGTAATCTACCGGTTTTACTAAATTTACAATTTGTGTTAACTGCCTGTGAATTTTAACACGTACACGACAGTTGACAAAATTTACTAGCTTAACTTCATATTAACACTATGAAGTTTATCAAAACTTTTGTTGACGTTAACGTTTCCCAAAATAGATAACTTGAAAAGTATTACCAAATAACTTTTCTAGGTGTTTCTAAAGTTTGTAGGCACTTGACGTGAAAATAGTAGCAACGTGTACAATATGATATAGTGTTACAAAGAACCAGTAAAACACCAATTTAATCAGTAGCGTTTGCTTTATTCAAGATTGTGTTGACTTACACAGAAAGTTTGAAATTTGATTTTGAAAGTACATTGACTTGATAAGGTTAAAAGCAACGAACAATTTATTTCAAAGAGAACAAAATTATTATTACCATATTTTGCCCTCCACTGACTTAATAATAAGTAATTGCGGTTACTCTCAAAATAAATTATCTTAATTTTTAATTTCGGCATTTGAAATCTTCCAGTCTTTTCATTTCATATTTTCAAATCTGTTCGTACTTCATAATTTTAGCAGTGTTTGATGAGGTGCGTTCAACAAAAAGCTTTCAGAAAGTACTTCTTTTATGCTCCGTTGGATTTTAGAATTTCAATTATATTTACAAACATTTTTTATCTGTTATTTAAATTGTTCAAGTTGTTCATTTTAAATTTTCATATTATTTTCGTGTTCATTTAGTATTCATCCGGTTGCATTAAATACAAAATACATTATGTCCCGTTAAATTTTAAATAAACAATGTTGTGTACCCTTTTTGTGTAGGAAATAATTAATTCATCAGTCAGAATTACAAAGTTTCTGTACGGCAACGTGATTAAAAATTTGGCAATCAAACTTGACTCGATTTTATTCGCAAAAGTTTTGCAATAAAAAAGTTGATAATTAGGCAACTTCTAATGCGATAATATCTTGATTTGCAATAATTAGAAGTTTTATAATTAGAATTTATTTTGTAAATTACCTTTTTACTCATATTTGTTTAATTTTTTATGCCAATTTAACTTTTCCGAAGTAGGTTAAGCAAAAAATTTATAATTAAAACAATGTTTGCTTTGGTGCAACGGGCATCTATGAGATTGATGAAGTTTTAAGTTTCGTTATCATCGGTGTTAGTGAGATCCTTTGTCATTTATCCGGAAATAAATCCCATTGCACAGGTTACGTATGATCAGTTGAACATTAGGATGATTAAATTGTGTTGCTATAGCTATTCTACTCTGCTCATAATTTTAATAACTGAACTCGACCCAATTACGTCCATTGGTTTTAGTGGGTTGTTATGAATCCTATTCTGAAAAACATGAATACGCAAATAATCGAAGATTTGCGGTTCATAAGAACACTTCCTAGCTGCAATCAGGCTTAAAAAAGATTATTTACCTTTGTTACCGACGTTCCCTCCAGCTTTAGATTTACTTATAATTGCACATCGACATTGTTATAATTCATCTTTCATTTTATTAATTAATATAAATTCACGAGACGCTCCTGGTTTCCTCGAGCCATGTCGCATTTAAATATCCTTATAGAATGCATAGCTTGAAAAATAGATCATCGTCATGGAGCTAGTTGAGGGTAATTTACTGGTTGAGATTTGTTTTCTAAAGTTTTGAACCATTAAGTGCTAAATTATTTAGATCATAGAGTCTGCTACCTTTATTTTCATTTGCAAGAATTTCCTGAGATTTTTACTCTTCAGTAAAGAAAACCGGATCGGTCATTTACAATAGTTCTGAACACCATTTTACTCATAACATGACTTCTTTTCGCGTTTTTTGTAATCATTCAGCAAGAATTTCCCTAAGAGCAGTTGAGCTTCAAAAGGAATTCGAGATGTAGCTCGGAAACAGTTCCAAGCAAGCTAGAACCGGACAACTTTTAAGTTTTTAAAAACTTTTAAGACTCTGATGAGAGTTTGCATTGAAAAAAAGCAAGAAAAACTCCTAATTTAATATATTTTACTTTTCGTCTGCGTTGCACGTCAAATTTTAGCTTGATGCAAATTTCAAGAATCTTAAGCAGATGGATACCGCAGCAACCGCTAGGATGCGGTGTTACAATATAATATTAATGACACTAACGAGTGTGTTAATTGAGTAGTAAAAATACCGCTTTATCACCAGGATGTTGATTGAGTAGTAAAACACCAGTTTATAACTAGGGCGGCAATTGTGCAGTAAAAACACTAGATTATAACTAGGTTCTCAAGTGGATAGTTAAAAATAATACTATATTATCCCGGTGTTAAAATATCTTTTATTTTATCTTAGTGTTAATGCTATGCTTTAATGTTGCAGTTACTTCATATATTTGCATATATTGTTACAAGTTCTATCCGATTGACCAATTATGTAATTTAAATATTTTTTATTTGTTTTCTTATTAATAAATTAAATTTTACACATATCCATTGATTTTGCAATAAATTATCTGTCTTATTAGTTAAAATTGATCTGGTAGTTATTGCTAATTTGTTGCGAGGTAATTATATTTAATTAATGGTATTTAGTTTAAAGTTAATATATTACCTACGTATTGCGTTTAGGGTGAGAACTGTCAATTTTAAACAAATAAGTTAAGTTTAACTTGAACTATTTATCTTAGATTCAAATTAATTTTTTTATTTTGTGCACATATTTGGGTTTGATTTCGTATTTATTGTATTGTAGATGACAATTGCGCCAAAAATCCCTTTTTTAATTCTTAGACAGTTGACAAGGCGGCCTGTATGCCGCAACTTGTAATACATTAATACAGGAGAGTGCATTTATATCATACAAATTTGAAAGAAAAACTAACTAAGGCGGGATATGTTTTATTATGTTCATATAACATATTAACGTGTAATTAGTTGATCAAATTATAACAGTATTATGTTCGAGAAGTTTATTTTAGCTTTTCATGAAAAAAAACTCCGCATACACTGAATATTGCCTTTGGGCATATGTGAATTTGTTGATTAAATTTACAACAATAATAAATTACCACAAAGAAAACAAAATGCTTAAAATATTCCGTTTAAGCTTGAACATGTTCTGCGATTATTCCGCTGTTTTAAAATTACTAAACTATTCAATTTTGTAATATAAAAATAAAATAATAGTAACAAAGTTAGTTTAAGTTTTGTGCTATCAGTGGAAAATCGATTGTAATAACATAATTACAATAAAATTGATATTGAAAATTGTCCATTATTTTCCAGAGTAAATATTTTTAAAGATTTAATTTAAATAATTTCATTAGAGGCAAAAGCAAAATTTTTTTAAATGAGTTTAAAGCAAAACAATGTAAGTACGAAATTTATATGACGAATTATAATGTTTCTAATGCGTTTGTTAGTATCTACTCAAGTAGGAAGTTCCATTATTTTATCATATAAAATTTATACTTCAAATGAAATCATAACCCGAACTGTACGCTTTTAGCTCTGGAAATTGTTTAAGAGCGTCAGCGATGACATACCGCACGAAAATGTCTTTATTACCTGTAGCGGAGTATTTCCCTCGGGGGGCTGAGCCGCAGGATGTGGTGGATACAATTGTGCCAAGCACATTACGGCTTCATTGCAAAACTTTAGTCCCATTACTTCTTCGTCCTCTCTGCCATATCTGTAAAATAAATCACAATTACAAAATTTCACTTTTATTACGCAAGATTTTCCAAAAGTTTATTATAAGCGATTTTCGATTAAATAATCGTAAAATAGGCGAGAGTGGGGCATACGCCAATGAAAACCAACCGCATTCGAATACTAGCAAAAGCTGAATCCCAGAGGTGAGAACTTAGCGTAAATAATACTGATATTTTAAAGTTTTGATGATTTTTATTTTAAATTATTAAATTATTCATTAGTTTTTGTAATAAAAGAATAAAAATATTTTATACCTGTAAAAAAGCTTAATGTGCTTAACCAAACCTATTATATTATTAAATAAACAAAAACACAGAATGGAAAAATGAAATAACTTACCTGAAAGTAAGAGTTACTTGGCCATAAACCTTGCGTTGATCGACAAAATCCGGGTCGACAAGAAGAACTCCTTGCAAGCGGTCGATTCGTCCTGAAGAAACTACCAGATCTCGGGAACTCAAGTACAATGTCAACTTATTGTTCGGAGAACACTTCTTGAATACTCTGTAAGCAAATTTTTTATAAAACTTTAAGTTGAGCTTTCGAGAGATTGAAAGAATATTAAACTCACTAACAACCTCCATTGGCGTCGACAAATAGATTTAAATGAGATAATTTAGAATTTTATTTGAATAATAGAATTAGTTCAAAATTACAAATTGGAAATTTATTTATGAATATTGAACCTTCGGAGATTTTGCATCTCGAGAATTGGGCATTAATAGAATACCGAAATTAAATTGAATCTTCGATAAACATTTCAGTGAAAGTGGAAGGAAATGTAACTTTGTAATAGGTAACACTCAAATAATTTGAAAATTTAAATTAATTTTATTTACAGTTAATTGAACATATTTTTGAAACTACGCAGCCAAGTAATATAAGTTTTTTTGTCTCCCAATTAACTCTCTTAAATAAAAAGATTTTTAGTGGTAGCAAATTGATTCGGATATTGACAATCAAAAAAAAGTTTGCTTGAGGTTACGCTTACAAATCAATCTTTTAGAAATGAAATTGTCAATGTTTTATTTTAACAAATTCGGATAAAAACAAGGCAAACCTTTCGTTTTCTTATAAGATACTTTTTTCATTTTAGATTTGTTATATTTACAGTGTTCAAGTGCTTTTCTCAATATTGTTATAAAAAACGTTGAGTATTTCGTGAGAAAATAATTTGAGTTTTTTTATTTTCCAAATACTTATTTAAATAACATTTGCCCAGCAATTGCGTATTTTGCACTAATCAGTATGCTGGAGAATGAAAACAACGGTTAGTATTATTGACAATTTTAAAGTTTATTTTGATTAAAAGTTTTTGCGGAAAATAGGTCAAATTTGTGTGATTATTTTGTGGCTTAATAAAGCTGTAAATGAAAAGATGAATGTTTTTGATTAATTTCGGTTTTGTAATAAACCGAAAGTTTAGCTGTTCTTACTTTTCAACTTTTAAGTACCTACGCCATTTTGCGTGTTATCATTTATAGATTTAATTCGTTTCATTTGAATACTCTTGTAAAATTTCGTTAAGAAATTTGATCAGATTAAGTATTCGAATTTAAGCATCAAAGTTGAATTATTTTATTTACTGCAATAAATTGGCTGATCTTATTTTTTAAACACTCCTATTGTTCTTGTAATATTAGCTAAATTAGAATAAGAAGAAGTAAATTATATTGAACTAATTGATTTCTATAGGTGCCATTACTACGCACAAATTGATATTTGTTTTTGTAGCAAAATCATGGTTATATCCAGAAGGATATCATTTTGCATGGTGAAGATGTATGGGGATTTAATGAGAGCGACCTTTCATACCTCTCAGACTCCAAAATTTCAGAGAAGGAAGGTTTATGTGCATATTCCATGAGCTGTTGGACTGCGGCAGCATGCACGGGGGTTCTGGGAGGTATGGAATACCCTCAGCGCATTAGTAATCGTATAAACTTGAATTCAACGTTAAAATGTCGAATTACTCGTTGGTAGGATTGGGAATACTTTTATTTACTACCTATGGAATTTTTAAACTAGCCGATTGGTTCATTGCGTATTTTTGATGACATACTTGAAGAGAATATAATATGACGAAGACTATGAAATTCTGAAAATCTTAACAATAATAATTTGGTAATTGAATTTCAAATATCAAAATGAAAAACTAATAACAGTTAACTTACAAAAGCATAAAAACGCTGAGTTCTTTTCATTTTAAACTTAATTTTGAAATTGGTTGAGATTTGCTGATTCTTCAGGAAAAACTAACCGCACTCTTGTTGCTTTAGGACGATTTTATTTTGCTTATGAAGATTTTAATCAAACTTTATTTTATTAGACCTCAAGCAACTATAATTTACCAAAAACAGTAGACACAATTATGTTGATTCTGAGTCTAGGGGGAGCACGTTCGCTGAGAAATAACACAAAAGTTATTATTATTTAATTTAAAATTTATGATTAATCAAAATTTTTCCTTGGTACTCGAATTTTAAGTAATTTCATTTGAATTCGTACATTATATCGCAAAAGTTTTATAGAGAAAAATTTATAAATTATTGATTGATTCTAACGAGGGATATAGCACGAGTGGTGCTAAAAATTGTATGTGTACTACAATGACAATACAACAATGCTGTATTATTGTAATTAATAACAATAAATTACACTGCCTCATTAGTCATATTAAAGTAGAACTTATATTGTCAAATTATCATTTAAAATTAATATGCTTGATTTTGCGTATTAATAACAATGTTAATTTTAATTATACTATAACAGAATGTAATCGCTAACTTTTACTGAAATTAAAATAACAGATCGTAAAACATCGAATATTAAATCAACAAACTAACACAATTTGTGTAATTTTAAGACCGCTTTTAAAAGGTTTAGTGGATCTAATAAATTAGTTTTGTTTCATTTCATTGTAACCATTTATCTTTAAATTTCATTCTATTGCTAGCAAAGCATAAAACCAATACGCCGTTTTGCAAAACAATAAAATTTTTATTTAGCTGAAGTACAATATTGCCGTGTAATTTTGAAAACATAATTGAATGGTTCACTTTTTATTCGATTCATTGCATTTAGTATTTAATAAATACCATTTGGCTTTGTTTCGATATTACAATGATACAAAAATTTCAAACATACACTAAATTTTATTTTCAGAAGCTGATAACATTGTTAAAGCATATTAATTATATTGAACAAAATGTAAAATTTTCATGAAATTGAAATCCTTTGAATTTTGAAACCACATAATTTTATAATATTATATTAATATATTATTTTACTCTTATGATTCATGTGCATCCCTATTCCAATTACGTTTTTGCTGTTCAATTAGCAGCAATCTGATAACAGTAAAATTGAAAAAATTTTAAATATTACTCGGTAATTAGTTTAAAATAGTTGCAATCTTGTCTTATTATTTAACAAAACTGAGAAGTTTCTCAAACTATCACTATTATCCCCGTTATAATTAAAAGCGTAATATATACATAATACGATTAAAGTTACACTTCTTGGGTAAACCTCACGTAAGGGTAGTAAAGATACTAAAAGGGGTTATAAACGAATTCCTCATATGATGGTTTGAGATCTTTCAAGTATCTCACCTAAATTAATTATTTTACGGGGTTGGAAAATTTAAAAGCAGTTTTCAGAGTATACTTATTGCTGAAATATAATATGGTAGAGGAACCATCTGGTAGTAGATATAAATAATAGTTTTTAAACATCTCCAAGCTTGACGAAGCTCGGAATAACCTACTCTTTTTAATAATAGTTACAATATATGGCATACGTAAATGGAAAAATATAAACCAATAACAGAGAAAAATTCTCAAGTTGACATTTTACAAGCGTTTTGTATTATATTTCCAGTATAAAAATACTTTAATACTTTTTCTAATTTTCCGTATTTCAATTTGGGAAAAACAAATTTTATTATTGAAGTTATTGCATTTGATTTTTGCATAGTACATACAAAAGCATATCTTTTAGATTATCTTCGGTAGAAAATTAAAAATTAAATATGATTTTAAAATTTATGTTGTTTCAGAATATTTTCCAATTCAAACAGCAGACAGCTTTGTTTCTACAAGCACTAGAAGTTCTACCAAATTAAAAATAAATCCCTATGGAAACACTATGTAACCGATGTGGGTAATCGAATTGCGAGGGTTGTTGAGACAAATATATCTAGTGAAAGATAACCAAAAACATAAACATTTAATTTTCGACGATGTTATATTCACGTTGTACTAAATACTAAAGTAAAATATAGTTATAGTCAGTATGTACCACCTCCGCAACCCAATCCTTCACATCACATCCGATACAACAATATCGTGGCTTTGTGTGTTGGAATATATGGTATAAAAATCCTCTCTCTGAAGGATCGAATCCGAGGTATCTAATGACACCTTAGCCAGTTTGCCGCGCCGTAGCGAGTCAGTAGCAGTACCAGGTGGTGGGGCTATATGGGTTGGAACCCCCTTAAGATAAAATATAGGGAAGATCAAAATATTGACGACATTAAATCACCTAAATAAATCAACAAACCAATATAAATAGAACGTAATAGCTTAAAGCGATTAAAATAATCTTCTCAAATTATACAAAACTCAAGCTGAAGGATTTAACGCTACCAGAAAGTTTTTCACTAACTTAAATTAGTATGCAACGCAAACTTCTTCTCCAACAAAAAAACATGAATTAAAAGTTATTTAATTAAAATTAATATTCATCTATCAGAATAGTAGTTTATACAACAAATTGCAAAACGTAAGACGATCAGAAAATTTCTAGCTTTTCTCCCGACTGATCTCTCGTTGAAAAAAATTACATGTTAGAACATTAAAATCTGGCAACTACGCCTACATCTACACAATAATCAATCTTATCTATTGTATTATAATGAATCCAGATAGAACATCGCTGTTTACAAGTAGTTGGAAAACTTATTTAATCTATAGTCTTGGAAAGATTTCTATTAATAGGCAGTTGTGAAATTTCACTGTTAATTGCAAATCCCATTTATTTTGGCAATTATTCATTTTAATTAGAAGCTTAAAATGTCTATAAACTTGATAGTTTTATTACATGATACTTTCCTAATTTTATTTTTTGATACTAATTGTTCATTAAACAGAATTGCGTAGAACTGTAAAAGTATATATTGCTATGTTTCCCTTTCTCATATTTACATTAACAAATAATCCCCAAAATTCATAAATATTTTGGCGTTATATCATCAGTTTCGTATCCAATTTTAAATTAATTTGAGTGTTACTATTTGAAAATTTATATTTTAATAAAATAATTTGTTCAGTCTCATAACATCCCAGATACTCTTATCAATTTATATTTAATATGCCGGAGTCGTAAATGCCCTTCATATAAAATTTCCGTTTTTAATTTTAAATCTTTAATATTCCAAACTTGGCCATTTCTGCATTAATTAATTATCCTCCCGTTTTCTTGTTAATAATTGATTTCATTTTCTACAGCAGGTCGCAGAATTGATTTACCACCAACTTCTTTTAAACTCGATAAAATTCATTAATATTATTTTATTAAATAATTTATTAAATTTAAAACTTTTTTAACATTTTTAATCAATAGTTGAGAGCAATTTTGAATTTATTATGTTTAAAATTCTGCAACCACCTCTGTCTATCTGAAAAAATGTGAAACAACTTTTGCTATTGTAACTAAATATTTTGGAAAAGTTTGGTTGCGCAGGCAGTTCCTTTCTTAAAAAGCGGGAAGTACAAGCGGTTTAAATAGCTTAAATCCACATAACATACGATTTCGACTTGTAAGACGATAATGCAACAGGTAGCGAACGCATTTACATTACATAAACATTTAGCGAAACAATTAATTAGTAAAACTTTGATGTTTTTCATAAAAATGTATACAATAATGGTTTGAATAATTCTGTACTTCTTGTAAATAAATACGTACATAATTAGATTGAATGTTGAGAGCAAGAAGTTATACCAAAGTGATTCCAGTTGCTTTTTGCTCATGTTTACTTGTGTTCGGCTTACCTTCACTATATTATAGTGAACTGAAAACGAAAGTAAGCAAAGCTAATTGTGGTGGTACAGACCATGATTAGATTAGTTTTCTTGTTTGCAGACTAGCTGGGTTCCGACACTTTTTCAAACACTTAATTCCGAAAGGGTCAAGTGTAACAGCACTACATTGATTTACTAACATTTTTTATAAAGACGATAAATTATTACACTACTACAAACAAGTACATTGGGAATACCAACAATACACATACATAGTGTAGTTTTCTATTATGTTAATTTGCATAGGTATTACACAAAACTGCGACAAAAAGGGGCAAAAACACAAACATTTATAATACTTAGTCTCGTAATGAGTAATTTACTAACTCCAGTATGATTCCCCTGAAAAAGAAAACATATTTACTAATTGAATAATTAATCAATCACTCATTTGTTTGCCATATTTAAAAATTCAAACAAATTTTTAATTTATCAAACAACAATGCCAACAATAATAATGTTTAAATCTCTCCGAAAATTTGAACACAGGTAAAATACTATTTATTGAGTTTATAATTAATTTCTTTATAACTTTATTAAACTAAAGAAAATATTAATTTAAATATAAGCCCAGGGTTTAATCTGTATACGTAATCTCAGTTTGAAATTTTGAAGCCTGAGTATTGACATTTTGTAATTATTTGAAATTTAATTTAAAAGTTTGAGATTTTTTAAACGATTTCAATTTAATATCCGGTTTGAAGGAAATTGATGCAAATTAATTATTATGTATAAAAAAATAATCGAGTCACTTGATAGCATTTCATATTTTGTATTTTATTCAAAATTTATTTAATTAAATATAGAATTGTATTACATTTTTAGAAAATATTTAGATAAATGTAGACAATATCAAGAATGTGTTAGAAAGAATTTTATCGAAGAAACTTTTGTAGGAAAAATGCAGAAGTGCTTTATATTATCGACATTAGATATTTCCCCAAGTCATTTATGTGCTCAATAAAAGATCTGGGCAATGTTAATGTCAAACCCTTTTATTTTATCATTTCATGTATTATTGATATAAGAAAATGCCAGATTTATTTTGAATTTTGCCAATTATTGGCCAATAACAATTAGATCTGCACCAACAATAAATATACCATCAGGAAGTCTGTGTCTTAACGATCTGTAACAAAATATCTATCAAATTGAATAAACAGGCCAGATAACATACCAGATAACATTGACGAAAATATAATTAACATTGTCTCGTTTCAATTTACATTTTACAAAATTTAATTTGAAATTCATCTTGTAGAGTAATTAATTCGTTTAGATAGTTTATTGAAAGGTAGCAGTAAGAAGTTCTTTCGACGTGGATTTTTAATGATTGTAAAATAAAATATTCAATTTGAATGGCTAATAATAACGTTGAGGTTAAATTTCAACTGCTGCATTATTAAGTTTATGAAATTGTGATTACAAGGTCGATTTTATTTTATTGTTTTAAGTCCTACCTACACCAATAATGAAGCTTAATCAGTCATCCGCAACATTAATTAATTAATTAACAGAATTTGGTGTTAAACAGAAACAAAAATACTTCCAGAACAACACACAACCAATAGCATGACTAAGTACCTGTTTTAAAATTAATATGGAGCTTTGTATGTCGAGTAATTATTTTCGTTTAATTGTGAAATTTAAGCAGCATAAATGTATAATTAATATTGTTAGTTGAATGCAATTATTAAAATTTTCAGTGTGTATATTACGAAACATTGACTGACGTAAATACTTTTTAATTAATTATTTTACAATAAATTAATTAATTAGGCCTGAAACCTTATATTTAATTCGAGATGTGGCTTCAAGACACGCAATATCTTCATTTAATAAATGTGACTCTAATGTTATCTCGAAAACCTCTTTCAGTATTATATTTGATAAATCCCGAAACATATTTACCTAATGGATACATACATACTACATACCTACGTTTTTGTAAAATAATTAATTTGAGGAAAATGAGCTAGTTATTCAATCTGATCTTCATTCTGTTTTATTCAAGTTCCTGTAGTAGGTACTTCAGTTGCTTTAGTTAACCAAGCACATTATTTGTATACAAAATAAAAATATTTCATCCGGATGAAAGGTTAAATCATTTTTCCGCCTTAAAGTAAAACAGAATTAGTTTTTAATTTTTGTGTCGAGCGCTTATCCAGAAAGTTGGATTTGCAGGTAAATTTTTTTTATTTCGACTCCTTTAAAAATTTTACTCTTGTGTTTTTTGCAGCTTTTTACTTTCATTTTTACTATTATCGTTTCGTAAAAACTGTGCTGACGTATTGTGTGATTGCGCTTGATTGAAATTTTGGAAATAATCTGTGGCAAATGCATACAAAGAGCTACCTGCGCGGATACTAATGCCACTGCATGATTTTCATTGGTTTTGCAGTGTTTTGATTTATTTAGCCTTTGGGATCTCTAATTTCATCTGTGAAGGGATGTTCATCAAGTAACTTGCACTAGAAATTGTATAACTAACAAATCACGACTCTCGCTCGCTTTCGAAATTCAGCTATTACAAGACAGGGAAATTGTGAACCGATGTTGTCATGTTTAACCTCGGCCTAAGATATAAAGAGCTCTAGGACATTTAAACAGGCTCTCTGAGGCTACAATGTAGCCAATGTAGCAGTAACCACAGGTTGTGAGATTAAACCCTGGGATTCAAGTCGTGGGGGTCACTAATGACTCCCGCTTTTCTCTCTCTTTCTCTGGTAGCAATTTGAAACCTAATTACCTAAGGTTATTTAATTAATAAATTTATATAATATATTTTTAATCAAAAGGGTCGTCATCTGGATAATATAGTTTGATCGTTTAGGTGAAATGCGATTTATTTATTACCACGGAAAACTGGCATTTTAGGATATAGAAAGAAAATATTTTGTGGTTGCTGATAAAAATCTTGTTCGAATAAAGACGTATCTAAAACCGAAGTTAGTGTTTGAACTGTAAATGTAATGTTTTGAAAGCGCATTGCGGTTCAATTTCAGTTTATTGCTTTGTGTATTATATTAAATTTGAAGACTTTCAAGCGAAAGTACATAATATTATGTACTTGAAAAATTCAGATGTTGTCCTCGGTCAACATAATTGGATAGCTTTGAACCTACAAAACTAATTTAATTTTATATAACAAAATAAATAAACACCCTTTTTGATAAAAATACATATTCCGTATAAGAAACGTCTCAGTCTGCAATGATTGCAAAAAAAATTATATGGCCGAGCACTCTAAGAGATATATGCAAAAGTCTGAACTTGATCTTGACAAGAGATACTTGGTGAGGGGTAAATATTTCAAAAAATTGTGTACATATGGTTGGAATTCTCTTGGCAATCTTTGGAATTTCTTGAAAATCATTGGAATTCTTAGAAATCATTGGAATTACTAGGAAATCACTAGAATTTTTAAGAAATCATTGGAATTTATGGAAGTCTCTTGAATTAGAATTCTTTAAAATTACTGGAATTTTTTGGAATCCCTGAAATTTTTTGGAAATCACGGGAATTCTTAGAAATCATTGGAATTACTTGGAAATCACTGGAATTACTTGGAAATCACTGATATTCCTGGGAAATCGTTGGAATTCGTGGAAATCTTTGGAATTTCTTATTTAAGGCGTCAGAGTAGGTTGGAAAAATGGTAATTATAATTTTTATTTTCTATTCTAATATGTGGGCTTACAAAGATTAATAAAGGATAATAATAGGAAAATTAAAGACTTTTATCCGATATCTCTGTTGTATTAATTTTTTTTAGACCTAAAATCTCAATTATAATTATTTTTTGATATTGATCTAAAATATTCTTTTATTATCTTAGTAGATCAACTTTAATTTTTTTTAAATATTACAATTTTATAATTAATAATTTCACTTCATGGTAAAGCTACCGTGCGTTGCTAAGCAACAATAAATTTTTATTTTTTACAATTTGAAATTAGCACTTCGGATTTTAAGTTTTTTGTTGACAATTGCACAAAAACTCTAAGTAATTAATTTACATACCTCTGAGAGCTTAGCGAATCGGCAGTATTTTCAGCAGGATTGGTTGCACTGTAAATAAAATAGAGATTTAGTAATAATTTATACGATTTAATACTTGCTGAGTAAAATAAAGATTAATTACAAAGTTGTGAAATTACATTGATATTAAATTTATTACCTATAGAAAATAAAATACAAAATATATTATGGCAGAGCTTAATTTTTATTTTTAAAACCTCAGAATTGACGAATTTATGTTGTCGAGTTTAGTTCCCGGATTCCCTTGAATTAAAATTTATACTTTGCGATTTAGATTCTACATTCGTAATGATCTAAATGTAATCAATCATTAAAAACTATTGGCTTGTAATTAGTCTTTTGCGGGTTAATCTGATTTGCACGTCGAAAGCTGCATACTATTAATTAATCAAAATGTACCACACGTAATTAGAACTCTTAATAATAAAGGGCAATTTGTTGTTATTTAATTACATAAATTAAATTAAAATTTTAAAAATTAACAGGTTAAATTTTAAATTTATTTCAAAGGATAATAATTTATATCCTTTAATTTAAAGCTTTCGGTGCTTAAGGAGAAGTTATATTATTAGATACCTAGACATAATTGACATGTATGTAGGTAATTGTAATGCAGTTAAAATGAATATAGGTTAATTGTTCGTACAAATGTGTTTCTAACATGAACTGAATTTGCAATAAAATACAACTTCACATAAACTTTACGTTTTATACCTCGGAAATTTTCCGTAAACTGCAATATAAACTTGCTATTTATTTTAGCAGACCAACAGTGTATACAAAAATTTTTTTTGAAAATGTATAGGTTCAACAGGTAGACCGTACCATTAATAATAATTTTAATATGTAAACAATTTAAAGAAAAGTTATCAAACGTATTGCAGTAGTACTGCAATAAAAAAGCTGTAGGTAAGCACATAACTTTTGTTAATTTAAAAACAAACGAGAAGCTTTGTATGCTAATATGCCTTGAAAATAGAAACGTGCATAGAACAAGAAGAGAAGCATCAAGCAATAATATAATTCAAACTTTTATTGTCACGTTTCTCAGTGTAGTTGCTTATAAATATTATTATATCAACTTAGACAAAGTGGCTTTAAGGGCACGACGAGGTTTAAAGGTGCCCATACACGGTCGTGTTTCGTGTCCGGCCGGGCTGCGTATCGTCATTTCCACGTGTTTCTACCGTATTTACATAAATAATCTTACTAAATGAAGATATTCAAAAATTAAATAGACATAGCAAGGTATTCCCGTGTGTAGGAGCCTTAAGAAAGCAGGCCAGTATATAAAATAAATTTCAAAAGTGCACGTAGTATCGGTAGCTGCTTTTTTATTTCTTTTTTTATAGTATATTGAGACATTTGTGCAACAAGTTTGACTAAACTGTTCGGCGAAGTTATAGGAAAATCTGCTTTATTTTAAAATTTCGTATTTCATGGAAATCGCCTGCAATATCCTAGCATCATAAAAATATTTTAGAAAAATCGGACAAGAAAAGATAAAATAATGATTTTTGCTGGTTTTGAAAATATGTACATATTGTTATAAAGTCTGTTTTAGAATTGACGTAGAATAGTAATTAATTTTGCAAATTCTAAATTTAATTATGTTTTCGATGTTGAATTAGTTGAATGTCAAATTAGCCGAGTTGAATTATATATTAAACAAATAATCAGATTTAGAATTAGAAATAATATAGCACGAAGCGAAAGTTTTCTCTACATGAAATTGATCAAATCAAAATTTAAATAAAAGCAAAAAATTTAAAATAATAGAAAAAAATTCATAAATTAAGGAAAACAAAGTATAAAGGAGGTTTAAATAATAAAGGTGAATGGCAGGCATTTATCCCACTAAATTGAATAATTTAAGAATTAAGCTAGAATAATTAATTTAAATGGAATGATATTATGATGCATGATAATTTAGGGTGGTTTATGCAAATAAATTTGAATATGTCAATATTTGCACGATTAATGAAATTACATGAGATAGCATCAGTATGGGATAGAGGTGACTTCTCATCCAGTAATACCTCTACAGCAAATACTTCGAAGTAATTAATTATTGCCGATAATTTTTCTCCAAGCGAAAATAAATCTGGGAATGTAACTGGAATACAGAAATCTAGAATATTACTCTATAAAAGTTTTGTTGTTTTTTTGATTTATTGTTCTTTACTTTAGTTCAAAACAATCTTCCTAAAAGCTTTGTTTAAAAATAGCTTGGTAAAGAAAATATATTTTTGGAAAACCCATAGTTTAATTTTAAAATTCGCTAGACGTAACTTTAATTAATTATATTTTAACTAAAATTAAAAAACTGTTCTCGGTGTTCAGAAGTTCTAAAGGAAGGGTGGGCAGAAAATCTCCTGATTTTGGGCTAAATAATGCAAGTTAATTGGTTTGCATAACGGTCAGTTTAGTTTTCTTTTACATTTATCTCAATTTTCTCCAACGTATGATAAATTCAGATTTAAAAACATGTTATCACCTTGTTTGCAAAGTTAGGGTTAAGTAGAATTTATCTCTGCATTATATAAAACATTTTCAAACACCCATATACTTATACAATTTTTTGTGCCTCACGAAGATAAGAGCTTTTCAATGCGTGTTTGGAAATAGGCTGTTAGTTGATTAGTTATCCTAATAATTAACATTTCGTTTTTATCAACATTGCTTCACTCAAAGATGACTATAGTAAGATTAATTATATTATTTTACAAATTTACCTGAACCTTTGGCTTAAATTATTTTGTCTATGTATCTGATTTTTTATTTCCCTGAAAAACAACATTAAATAAATAATAAATTCTTATTACGATGCCAATTTTAAAATTGTGAGAAAGTTCTTCATCCATCAGAGAGCTCCCTGGTGCTTTTCCTCAAACCGAATGGGCAATTCGGTGTGCGCAGCCTGATGGCATCACGAATTTAAATCAATTTTTAACAGGTTTATTTGTTTCTTACATTTAATCCCACATTAAGCAACAGGTTCCATTTATGCCATATAAAAAAATGGATTATTCTATATTTAGAGAAGTTGCTTCGTGAAACAATTATACCAGATTATTGAAGCTTATCACTTTGTGATACCTCAAATTGAAGTTTAGAAATACATAATTAAATATTTACATTGCGCAAATAAAATTTAAATCGGTCGCTACCTACTCAAGTTCTTTCTTAGAAAATTTAATTGTTTTTAATACTTGCCATCGGCAATTCGTATTTTTAATTTTGCAATTCGTCAAGTTATTTTAAATTTTCGCGACCATAATTATTGCTTTCTTTTTAAAAAAATTAATAAAATCACCCATTTAAATAAATTCTTAGACCTACCGACAGTAGTAACGTACATCTGATTGCTTATGATTGACGCAATGGGCGGGGCTAACGATATAAAATTAGCCAATAGAGTATTTGTATTATATTTTAACGGTTTTGACCTTTTTTTCACTAAAATTGGCGAATGATACTGAGATACAGTGAGGATGCTGATATTCAACAATGAGTAATTAATTAATTGCTATATCAAACAATATATAAACAGCTAATAGATAGAGATTAATATGTATAATATTATAATAGTATTATAATAATTTTTACTTTTCGTACAAATAATTAATCTGAAATAATATTTATACCTACACATATCATGATTGAAAGCAAACATGAAATTTCTAATTATTTGCAATCGATTACCTATACAATTTACATGTATTTTAGTAGTCAACAGCAATTCAAATTCCAATATTGAACTATAGAATTAAAACATACAAAAAATGTTTATAATAACAATTTTGATATCATGTCAATGGGTGAAGTATAGGAAAAAAATTTGATGTTATCTTGTAATAAAATTGGATTTTTAACATTTAAACCGATTATCTCTCGGATAATCTAATAACAGATTACTTTTTCCCACCATTATGAATTTCAGTAAAATTGAACAAACTCATATAAATGCATTAGTAATACAGCAGTTATTTTAGTTATTTTTCAATTTCGTTATAGTTCATTTATTTTATAAAAAAAAATTATATTACGTACCGATGTAGAAAACGCTGCATTACAGCACTGCGCTACAAAATTTGATACCAAGCTATTATTGTATCTACTATTTTATTCATAATCAATTAGTAAATTATATATGAATAGCAGATAGTTAGAGATTAATTTTATTAAACTTGTTTTTACTGCATTTAAAAGTTTTTTATATCAAGTAAGTATGTCAGGTCGGGAAGTGATCACTTACCGACCGCTCAGTCGGAAAGTAAAATAAAAAACTTTCCGCCGCCGGCGCCGGTTGGAAATGAAAATAGATAATAAACTGTTTTCCAGCTTATTAAAATTTAGTAATGGGTCGATTACTAGAATAAAGCACTTTAATTTTACTGAAATTACTATTAAAATTACAAATATTTTTGATTTATTGCAAATTAAAAACTGATAAACAATAATTTAATTTGTGATTAAACGTCGAATAACCATTCGAAATAACTATTTCTTTTTATGATAATTATGATCGTATTTTCTAAAAATACTCACACGAATGGTCATATTATAGATTTACAATTTTAGTTTTTGGAATAATTATAGCAGTATACAAATAAAAATTGCGACTTTCAATTAGAAAAAGCAGAAACAGTTTGATATCCAATAAACAATAAAGGAATTTGAGGTTTTGAACTATTGAAATGTCCGTGGGCGTGTGTGTATGTGTATGTAATGAAATTTTATGTGTACTTTACCAGCAAAATACCAATATGATTTTTTGTTTTTAATACTTTAGTATTGAAATTCAGAGATAATTAGTTTCTAAAATGTATTCTGCTTAGCCTTTTTAAATTTCAAATTAAACGTTTTTCGCTTGTTTTATGGTTAAGATAAAAAAACTAAATTATGTTTAAAAGTTTCTAAAGCTTTAAATGTTACGGTGTTATCCTTTAACTAAAGCGTCAGTCTATTAAGTAAACAACGCCTATGTAAATTTTCTCACCCACATGCATACAAAATGGTCCATATGCTGTATTTTGCTTTTGCTGAGGATATAGACGATTCTCTGGAGAACAAATAGATTAATCGTTCGAGTTAAAAGTATATGAAAATATTAGTGCAAAACGTAAATTATAAGTGTAGGTACTATAGTTACGTTTATATTATTTATAACTTCGCAGCTTTTTTTATTTTTGTACACCTACAAACAAAAACGCAATGTACATAAATCTTGCAATAATCCTCGGAGAGCAACAACTTTGCATCATAAAAAAATTTATGATGTATCAATTTCCACCATTTGGCATTAGAACCCCTTTAAATAGTACTAATACCTACAACTTAATTTAAAATTACATTTCGTAGTGCATATTTGTATACTAATTTAAACATTTGCAATTTAGATTAAATTGAGAATGGCTTAAAAGTTTGTCAAGATGTGGAAAATAATTCAGGCGTCTATTTATTTCCATTAAAGTTCGCAGAACTCCAAAATGAACTGTTTCCCATATTTGTTGGTACCACTTCGCATATTAGATTGCATTTTCGATCTTGCGAGCAATCAACATTAAGACAACCCCTAATCATTAAATTAGATAATTTGAATTAGCTCAAAGTTTTATATTTCCCAATAAAACTGGCTAAATTAGCTCAGAAGTGTTTTATGGCTGACAGCAGTTGTTATAATCGTTTCTTAATGTTTTGGGTATTCAATCATAGTCCGTTCAGTTTTCATTTTGTACACGATACATCCGCCATTTCTTCGCTGAATTATAATTGGAATCAATACCGCATTTTTATTTACCATACATCTGGTATAAATAACTATTATTTATTTTATTTAAGTTTTTATTTCTCTCTCAATACAAACAGAGCTAATCCCGAATCACTTGTCGCAATTGCGTCAACCTAGCTCAGTAAGCTTTTTAATAATTGGCTCTTAGGATGTCGCCGTTCTAAAACAATGTTATACAAGTTTGTTTGTTATCCACATTATTTATATTATTAAATATTTATAATAATAATCAAAGGCAAATGAAGAATAAACGGACCTACAATTTATATTATTGATTTATACATTGTATTGACAGAATAAAACGTTGAAATGTAATAAATTGTTCTTTTCGTAAAATTGTTGGATCGAGTAAAAACGACAAAATGTAAAACTACGGTCATGATGATCGGAATAGGTACACAATTCGAGTAAATTGCACTTCTGATTTTTCAATGAGCGAATTTACCCCTTTTGCGATTTATCTAAGGGTAAATGTGTGCAATGCCAAAAACAGCAAATAGCTAAGGGCATTAATTTAATTAAAACTTACTTGTTTGTTTTAACATTCAAAAAAATGTATTTTTCGAACATTAGTTTTATACTCGAACACTTTTTTTTACAACAACTTTGACATGCTAGGCAGAAAAAATTTTGTGATGTAAAACTAAGCTCCCTTTTTAATAAAATGAAATAATAAAAGTACTTTAAAGGCAATTACAATATCCAGTTTTACATTAACTTGTCAATCATTTACATAATGTAAAAGTAAAATTTCTATTTAAAAGCCGGGGATTTATTATTTTCCTAAATCTGCTAGCTAAGTATATTGAATTTTTAACTTTCTTTTTAAATTACAAATTGACTATCCAGCACCCATCCTTTCTTTTTTTTTCAATATTATCAGCAAATCCTGTATTATATAAAAAGGGCATTAATGCCCGTACTAATAGTCAAGGATTAATCCGAGATTCAAGATCAATTCTCGATTGCAATAAAATAGTCGGAATATTGCAACTATTAAACGCATTTAAAGCCAATCCGAGAGTTTATCTTGAATCTCGGATTGATCCTTGACTATTAGTACGGGCATAAATAAAATACAAAGTATTTTAAGTTAGTAATTTCCTAAATAGTACTCAAGGGGTTAAATGAATATAAGTTAACTAAATATTACTCAGCAATTTCGCCTACGAGGTATAGAATTGGTTCACGCACTCCAGGGATTTCAGTTCTAAATTCTTAATGTTCAATTATTTGCTCTAAAAATACTGCAAATATGTTTTCTATTAGTCTGGTTTTTATTCAAAAATTCATTAAAAATTATTTTTGATATAACAACTTTTTAGAAACAAATTTGATGTTTGATTAAAGTGTACGTAATTCTTGAGAGTAGTTAAATCTAAGATTGACAATCTCGCAAAAATTTACAATTTCCTGTTTTAGTCAAATTAAATTGAAAATATAAATTAACATAATTGGTTTTTGGGGGGTTCAGTCTAGTCTCTATGGATCTTAGGTTCATTGGTTCTTCTGAAACCAAAAAAAAGGGGGCTGTTTATAAAACCGAACTGTTTTTAAATCATTTACTTCTACACTGACCTAAAAGTTGTCATACATAAAATGGACAATGAACGTTTCATTAATTTTCAACTAATGAACTAAAATTCATAAAAAATTCTTTAATTACCTCTATTAGTTACGTAAGGCTTTTAAAGGAGGAGGAGGGGTATTGGTAAACTTTACGAATTCTTACGTGAGGTTCAACTTTCTTTACAATTTGAGTCATTAAAATTACTTTTTTTACATTCAAATTTAAAAATTGTAAAACATTTTTATAGTGTAGAACCCCCCCCCCCCAAACCGAAAACACAAAAATTTAAAAAGGCGAGCAACTGAATATATTAAATCCTGTACAAATTACAACTCTATTTTATTTTAATTTTAAAAATAAAATAATTTAAGTCATCGTATTGAGAGAATAGCAAGATGGTTTTTAAATAAACACTTAATATTTTGGATACTTATTATTGAATTTGTGGTTGCCAAGAGGCAAGTAATCGTTAGAATGAGCAAGTGCGAAAATGGAACTGATGTGTATCTTAAATTTAATTAGACAAGTGATAATTCAATTAAATTAGATCTGATAAATATTATTATAATTTATAAGTAAATTGAAAATTAAAGTGCTTTGGATTGCATAATTCCTGTCCAACACACACACAACAGCTTTTATCGTTAATCAAAAAATGCGTTTGGTTTAGACCCCAGGAGTGATCAATTTATGTATCAAGAAAGCACTTTCGTGATTAATCGATAAACGCAGCATGAAAGTTCAAAACTATTATATATTAAATAATACAGTTCATAGCAAATGCTACCATAAATGTCAATTAAAAGTCTGCAAGTAAATAGAACAGCAAAAACCACCAGCCTAGATAAAATATTCCCTGGCTACCCTTTTATTACTTAAGATAAAATTTTAATCCATCCATATCAGATTTGCTTTTTCAGAAGTTACGTTTTGCTTCTCAAGATAGCTTCAATTACGAAGTAGCGTCGTAGATTACTTACGAAATTATCTAAACATCTTTGGGAAAGTGGATTCGTGCGTACTCTACCCAAGAGGCTAAAATCACGCAATATGATTTAGAATCAATTTTGTTTGCATAACAGCAGAAAATTTGTTGTTTAAAACTTTACTCAATTTTAAACGTTAAATTGATAATTTTACATAATACAAAATGAATAAATGATTAAGTATCTACCGCTTAAATATTTAAATTGAAAGTGAACAGTTTAGTAACAACACAAATATTTGGGAAATTCAGGGAGGGTTTATACACTTGACATAAAAAGTCTCACAAAGTAATTAAACGCGATTTGGAAAGCTAAAAATAACTCTGTCAAGTGTATCAAGTGTACCGTATTACGGAAGGTTTGATACGACATATGTATAATTTACCATTTAGTACCATTAATTTTGTTAATTGATGAAAGCTTGAATAACAGATAATTTGTCAAATTAAGGCTGGTAGCGTGACAACCAAAGTCGTGCGGTATTCAACAGTTTCATGAAAACAATTTAATTTTTATCGTTTACTTAGTCCGTTAATATTAATTGAATATTAAATAACTACAGAGAGAAGGAATGCGATATATACTTTTTTTTCATGAGGATTTCCCATTTTAAATAAATCTAGTAATGAAATTTTGTGTGGTGGAGCCGATATAATAAAATATCTCTAAACCTGATCTCGAAATCTTAAAAAGAAAATATTCGATGTGAGTGAGTCCCCGTAGGGTTAGTGTTATTTTCTTGTATCAAAGTTTTACGCTTTCAATAAGATTCATTAAATTACGAACTACTCGACTTCAATATATTATGGTAAAATAAATTAAAATTAAAAAGCTTACTTTAAAATTAAGCTACAAATAAATGTATTTCAATATAACAAGAAAAGGCTTTTAATTTCTATTATATTATTTTTGTAGGTGTTTATATTAGCAGCTTAACTTAAGTTCAATTGAACTGAAGTCAATAAGCGGAACGTTGTTAGCTACTAAAAGTATGTTAGCTCCAAATAAAACATTTTATCTGTTTTGTTTTAGATTGACAACAATCAAAATCTTATTATTCTCTAAAGTCAACTGTAGACTTTAGATCACAGCAGCAGATCACATTCTGATCCCAGCGGGAAATGCAAATAAAATTATAATATTGTAAATATTATATCTAAGAGGTAGATGGTACCCTAAACGAGCCCACACTTCTAACAACTTATTTATTCCGCTAAGTTGAATTAAGCATTAATCACATTATCTTTAAATCAACTAATTCAATTACGGAAAATTAATGTGTATAAACTGTCTGATCATTTCTTCAACCGCTAAAAACTTCCATTTTCATTTTTGATGTAGGTGTAATTGATGAATAAAACATATTAGCGGCCTAAGAGCAAAAATCAATAGTATATTATAAAACAAGAGAGGTAAGTGAGATTTACCAAAATTTATATAATTATTTAATACCGCAATTAAAAAAAATCAATACCTAAGTAACATAACTTCCCATGGGAAGTAAGTTTAGTTATTGTTTTACTAGAATAAACTTAATTCCCTAGTGTCTTCTGAATAAGAAATCACGTAATATAATCAACCAATAACAGACCAAACACCAAAACCTCATTAATACGGTAAATATAATTTATTTAATCGGTTGCAAAAACTGAAAAATAAATTGTAATTTTTATTTCAATTTAGTTAGGGGAGCAGGTTTGTTGTTTGAGGCGAAGCGACGATACGATCATTTCAAACGCTACAATACCAAACAAAATTGAGGTTATTGTAAAAGTTTTAGCAACTATGTTTGGTATCTCGACAATAAAATGAAACGAAAAAGTGTATTTGGAAAAGACATAAAACATACGGCATAGCCCCAAAAAAGCCGACATCTGCAACAAAGTCTGAAACAACTACCTAATTGTTTCGTTAATTTATCCAATTAATCATTTTATTAATTCAGCATCAAGAAAGATCGTTTCGAATTGGAGAACTAAAATGTACAAAATTTGACATTTTGATTACATTGTGCATAAAATAGCTGAAAAATAGAATAAAAATCTTTGCAAATACTACGTATTTTATGTTTTATAATGTATGAGATGGTATGGAAGCATTTTAGTTATGAAAAATGTTCGGGAAATTCTTGGTTGTACTAAAATAACGCTAGGTATGGTTATTTTATATTTTGTGAAATTTTCAAATCTCGTATCACGAACGTAAGACATTTCCTGTCTATGTAAATTGCCCTATACTCTGTGTCGTGAAAAAATGTGTAAAATTTCAGGACGCAAGGACTCCCGGTGTAAATTTTTAAGCTAAACTTAAAGATAAAACTCAGGAATATATTATATTGTTATGAACTACGTTTATAAATTGGGTTCATCGCAAAATTTAAATTTTTAAAAATATAAAATGAAAATTTTATTTTCATATTGTGCAATACAAATGGTTCTGCAGCCACTTATCTTCAAAGCTGTAGCTTATATCTTAGAACTGGTACAATTTGCTATTTACTACTGGATTTTAGAATTTTAAATTTTAATTAAAATAAAAATTAAAAAATTAATAAAAAATAAAAGTTTTTTTTATATTCAAACAGTTAAATTGTTAAGTTGACCTGAGGGTCTACCCCCCCCCCCCAGACCGCAGTTCTAATAAGGTAATCGAATACTTCGATTCTTAAAATCATCTTAAAAAAATCCTTCATTATAAAACAAACATACAAAAATTCTGTGATTTTTGCTATGAAATTCATATTTTTTATAATTATACTATGCGCAAAGTGGTCACTTTGCGGTGACTATTTAAAAGCGCAAAGTAGTCACTTTGCAGGTGACTATTTAAAAATTGCGTTTTATAAAACTCTCCCAAAGTAAAAAAAATGAATGCTCTTTTACCGAACCTGCCATTATCTAGTAAACGAAATTTACTCAATAAAAAACTCAAAATTTTGAACTTAAACATCAAAATGAATGTAAAAGAATAGAATAAAAGCAACATATTAGAAGATGAGGTTCGTATATTTATATTGATAGTGACGCATTTGTACTTTTCAAATTCCTTCAAATGAGCTTTACTTTGATTTTTGTACATTTCAATTTTTGTAGTGGTCAGTAGAGATATTGCTATCTAAATTGACTCTGATTGTTATAGAATTTTTAATATAAAAATTTATTTTTAAGTGGACGTCTTGTACGTTGCTACTATGTGTATATCCAAAACAAAATTCCTATTATGAACTTATTATTAAAAATTAAAAATTCAATAAATGTATAATTGCACGATGTGTTTATGAAAAATATTATGCAAGTCAGAATAAGGAAAACAATTCGCCTTTTTAATATTATAGTAAACCAACACTTATAAAAAATTCGTTAGACATTATTAAGGATTTGATATACCTAATAAAGGTTTTAAAAGTTATTAAACAAAGTTCAAATGTTCGATATAAAAATGTGCTAAAAGTTTACAAAGATCCAATTAAAAGATTTCTTTAACAAGTTTGCTTAAATGCGAGTGCCCACATAATTACATTCGATCGATATTACTTTTCACGGATACGGTCGTCTAGTAAACAGGGACATTAATAATTAAAATGATTAAAAAACATTATAAAACAAATAATACATAGATTCACAATACAATACAGACGAATCTGACAAAACAGGATCTCGAAGACCAGATTTCCTGCTAACTAATATATTATCAAAATGAAACTTATGTTCCATAATTGGAATATTTGTAAATTACTACTGAATTTATTCAAAAATTTTATTATCAAAAAATAATTTTTTTGCAAAAAATGTAATTTCTTTTAGAGGAGAAAATTGGTAGTCCTAAACTCGAGGAAGGGGAGGGTAGTATAAGTGAAACGAAATATCCTTTTTCGCTTCAATTTTTTTTTCCATATTTTATTGATCAAAAATATAAAGTTTTTCTCTTATAAACTCAGCAATGCAATAAGATTAAAAAAAATTTGGAGATCCTCCAAATCCCAGTTATTATTTTTTACTTGTTTTTTTTTCTTCTTGTTAATTTTTTGTTCTTCACTTATTCTAAAACGGTGCTAGCAATTAATCTGCAAGAAAGAACGTTTTCGACTTTTTTGTTGATAAAGTCTTATTTTTCAAATTAAATTTAAGAATTTTCTATTACCTACCTTGTTAAAGTTTGTTTCCACGGGAATTTAATTTACGAACTTTGTTGTACTATCTATTCAATCCCATAGTACAAAATGAATAAAATAAGAATTATATCTAATATGATTTATTAGTATAACATTTTCTGCGAGCTGTTCAGCAGCTGCATTTTCTGACTATTTAACGTTTAATATTCAATCGATATTTAAATGTGGCTTTAAAAGATTTTTCTATGTATTATTCTGTAATTGGAAGACTTTGTACAAATTTTATGTTTACGAGATAATTTTATCGAGCAAAGTTTACAGGAAAAATTTAAGTTTCATTCATAAAGATAAATTCAGTTACACAAAATATTACTTACCCTTACGAATTTTCCCATGTAAGAACCTTTCCTCTTGTGTGTAGATGATTAAAATTACACATTTCCTAATGTTCAAAGTTTGACAGTAATTTACAAACAGGCAAAATTTAGCTCATAAAATGTACGTTGCAATTATTATTATTATTTGTATAGCTGTACAACAATATAAACATTTTTCAAATTAATTAATCAAAATTGTAATTGCGTCCAAGCACAAGGCCTTTTTCTTATATTTCACTAATGGACCCGCCTCCCAAAATAAGCAACTCGAGTTACTAGCTTCTTTAAATGTACGAGAAATATAAAAAAATAAAAGTAAAATTACCCAAAAGGAAGAGCATCCAGTAAATTATTCACTAATATTCTAACCAATTTAATTAATTTTTATTTGCAGACAAATTAAATGGTATTTTACCGAAACGTTGTTTCCATACAAATTATTAAAACATCAAGAAGTTTCTGCATTATTAAACTGCCATTAGTAAGTTATTGGTCGGTGACTCTCAGGCAAGCAAAAATACGGCTACATAATTTGCCACTCGAAACCAATAGTCCGTGACATGATATCTATTTATTAAGGTACTCGTGCCTAGTATGCTGGAAAACTTTTTTTTATTATTTTGTGATTTATTGAGGAATTATTTAATTTCTTAGCAAATATTGTATAAAACATTCAGTATCAGTGGCGGTTGGCACGAGGAGGACACATCAAAGCAGAATAAATAATTATTATTATTGCCAATGCTGAACAAAATGAGCAAAACAGTTTTTCTCGTTTGTTCGGTCTCACAGAGCGAGAAATATATTATGGGATTTCCGTCTGGTGTCTTTATTTAATTTTACTTTGTTCAATTAATTTTTTACACGCCAAGTAATGTTTCCCTGCTGGCCTAAAACATAATTAAATGGCCATATACTTTCCTGTTTCGAAACTGACGGTGTAAAATATTAATCTAAAAGCCGAATGCGGTGTAAACTGGATAATATCGAAAACGTTATAGTATGCGTAATAAAGCCCTTTCTTGGGTTGTAAAAAACCAAGACACGAACGTAGCAAGTGTTTCTCATTAAATCTCGAGACATTAGTAATGCATCATGATAATACAATTATATAATTATTACATTATAATATGTAATATCTAATTCGTATAATAAATTTGATTAGTTTCTGTTCTAAAGGTTAATTGAACCGACGCGACGTTAAACAATATGTATTTTACGTAACGTTATATTATTAATAATTACATATTATATCCATGAAATTTAGAAGAATCTAACAATATAATTATTTTAATTTTAATATTGCACACTATCAGCGTAAAAGTTACTTTTAGTATCGCCGAGTCGGCCGTTGCCGAGTTTGTTAATCGCCGAGTCGGCCGTTGCCGAGTTTGTTAGTCGCCGAGTCGACAAATTCAAATCAATTTTTTTTCTAAACTTAAAATTAACGTTTACTTATTTGCGAATAATAAATTAATGGAGGAATAGTTGATCTATTTTCATCTACTTAATTAAAATTACAACTGCATGCAAAAGTATTGTTTGAAGTCGTTATAAATCAGGTTTACCGAGAGTTATTTGATGGGAAATGAGATAATTTCAAGTTTCATATCATAAAATCCACTTTTCAAATTTGCGAAATCGTTTAATCCTGCTTTTGTTCAAATGCCGTCAAAGCTACAATTTTGCTTTGATGTCATAATGAGTTATTATCTTCGTTAACTTAACAGAAAAGTTTTAGTGACCGCAGAATTTTTAGAATTTAATGTGTATGAATTACAAATTATAAGCTCGATTTAAATACTTAAATTGTGATAGTAATGTTATATTGATGACCAGAACTGAAAAAATGAAATAATCTTGACCCCATTGGAAAAATTCTCATCAGAAGAACATTTAATGTCTCTTCGAAACTCTTATTTTACATGAATTACGTTGTATTTAAGTAGTCTTCTCGCTTCCGGCGCATTTTGCATAGCTTACATAAATATATTACATCATTTTAAGTTTTCACAAAATACCTAATACGACGATTTATAATCTCAACTTGAAGGAATAAATAATATACCGAACTTTTTGAAATTTAAGTTTCAAAAACGATTTCCTTTAAGTTCTCTCTTTGAACTAAGTTCAAAGTGCTCTACCGGATTTTTGTTAAATTATCCCTACAAAATTTTTGAGTTTTAGCTGTAAATTAGCTGCCAGCAGGATAACATCTAATTACAAGTTATTTGACAGCTAAAAACTTTTGTTTGATTGTAAGGTTTAATTTTAATGCACATTTTGCTTGTTATTACAGCAATATAATATAAAAGTAATACATTTCAATAATTAACGTTGGGGAATCACCTAATCATTTATATATCTTTAGATCAAGTTAAAGATAACTTTTAGCTAATTTAATGCCATTGTACAGTCAACTTTGATTAAGGTAACTTTTTAGGAACATCAAGACATCAAAAATTTAAAAGGCAACAAGCATGCAAGTAAATCGTCACCATAGTTACCCAGTTTCGAATGTCGCACCCTTGTCTCAAATGACAATACCTATGCTGTTTAGTATTTCTAAGTAATTTATAGTTGCTCAATGCCCGCTTTAAGTAAGATCAACTTGACAAATAATAAACAATAGTGCGGTTTAGATTTATTAAATTTCAAGTAAAATATGTCTAGAGCAACTAAAGAGCTTTGTAGAATAAAATCTACAATAATCATGATTGCGCCTCAGGACAAAGCATAAAGCTAACCCTCGCCCTCGTTCTGTCGGAAATTTTATTAGGGCAACTATTTTCTTTAGAACTGCAGTTCCAGTATATTAGCACAATTTCCTTTTCTAACTTTACCTCATCTTTTTTTTTTTTTTATAAAATAATTCTTGCAATTCCGATACAATACATTGTCAGCCTTATGTGACTGATGGGTGTTATGCTTTATATTTTGAAAGAAAATCCCTATTGATAAATCTCGAGTAATGGGCTAAAGCCAATCAAAACAGTTTACGATTTAAGAGAAAATTTAATATAAAAACTTACCTTTCATTTGGTTCGTTAGTTTCCGAATCGCTAGGCATATTGCTTCCTAATAATTTCGTTATTATTCTAGATTACTTAGTTTCATAGATTACGAGATCCTTCTTTGTAGAAAAGTGGACATAACTGAAACAATAAAAAAAATTATAGCTGGATATTAAGCTTTATTAGATTTATATCTTAGAAAGTCAGCTTATCGCTTCCTTCAAAGCAAACCAATTAAAAGGGTTTTTAAATTCTCATTTTCGGCAGAATTATTAATACAATTTTTCTCGAAAAGTTTTAAAAATATTTCTTAGTTCAGTTTTGTATTTAACGAACTCAGTTTAGGGGTTACTTGCGAAACGCTGAATTTTTAATTGCTGCGACTCGTGATTTGGCAGCTCAAATTTTCCAATTAACGTTAACCTTAACATGTAGGTCTTTAATTAAAGTTTTGTGGAAAGTAACCTGTGGTTAATAATACCGACAATAATTTTGTGAGACGAAGAAGAAATTTACTAAGCTTATCAGATGAGAAATCTCTTGAAAGCTCTTTTCTGTTATAGTACTTATTTATAATTCTGGTCGTTATATAAACATTTTTGCTGTTAGTCTCAAAGCACAAGTTGCACTTTACCAGTTAAGGAAGGCGATATGGCCTTGCTATAAAGCTAAAAAAGGGAGGTGAATAGGTACACTCAGCGAAAAAGCTTAGGGACACCCTCGAAAAATTTTTAATTTTACTAAAATGTATAAACTGAAGCAAAACATTTTATTATAAATATATTAGTTGAGATTATGGCCCAGGGTATAATCGACAATTCCAAGTTACAGAAACTTTTCTAGTTGCAAAATAGAGATGCAAATAATCCAAATAAGGAAAAACCCAAAAATGAATCATTTTGAATTTTGGCGTCCCACATTATGAATCAGGTGTCCCTAAAGTTTAGTGTTGTCAATTTTAATTAAAGTTTCCAATTTCCAATAATGTTATATTATGTCCATAAAATTAACAGATTTAATATGTTAAATAATATTTTTTGAATGATTAACTGAAATGTGGTGTCCCTAAGGTTTTGTCGCGGAGTGTATTAATGAAAAAGATTAATGATGAAGTCATTGTAAGTTCTGAAAGCAAGAGAGCAGGTTGGACACCTCGCAAAAGGTATTTTGAAAGCTTCCATGATGGAAGCTATTTTTGTACATAATAAAAGTCAGAGTACGCTACATTTTAAATGAAACAGAAAATTTGTAATTTTCTGCAAAATTAAATTTTAAAATTATGTATGTATGTATAAACTTCAGAATATAATAAAATTATATATTTGTATTTTCATCCAAACAATTCTATCAAATTAATGCAGTTATCATAGAATAACGAACAAGGGATTTAGACGAGAAGTTTAATTGCTTTGAGCAGAATGTCAAATAGGACTGAAATCAAGAAAGCGTTATTAATGGTATAATTCTATTGAATTCTAGTGAAGTGATACGTTTCGTAATACAATTTAAATTTTTTGTAGTAGCAACAACCAATAAAAAATTCTAATCATAAAGGAAGCAAAATTACAGTTGTAATTTTTCTGATACGAAAATTTCGGCTAATTCGAAACACGACAAAAATTTACGACAATGTTAAAGAACTAGAGGTGTTTCAAAAATTAATTTGCATAAAAATGTCAGAAATAACTTAAAGGGGAGAGTTGGTATACAGGAAGCAGGAAATGTAAGGCGGGAAATGCCCAAAAATTTGGGAGAGGAAGTTTTTAGCTTTTTATGAGTGCTTCGTACATTTTCAGGTGTAAAGTATTATTATGTATTAGCATAAAGACACATTAACATCTGTACATTATTTCAACGAATTAATTTATTAATTTTGTAAATAATTACACGTCGTAGCTAACTTTGTGTATTTAAGTCACAACTCTTAGAGCTTAGGTATTTTTTAAGATACTATCATAATATACATACATCGAACATTTTTTTAAATAATTTATCAATAATAAACTGTATAAAATATTCTAGTATTCTTATTATCAATTTTCTAACAAAAGTCATAGAAAGAGTTTCCACATGTTCAAGTTTTTTCGGCTTCGTTATGCAACTTTTACTATACAAACAACTGGAAATGAAAAAAGTTTAATATACATTTTTATTGACGGGTGTAAGCAATATTAAGTATCTATATAGTTTTGAAGACTTTTATAAAAATTTTGATTCCGAATAAAGCTTCAGTTTGTACACAATTTAAAAAAATCTATTCAGAAAACTTTTTATTTGTTTTTTATTTATCTGAGCTTTTTTTATTGTATTTCAGCTTCTATTTAAAGGTGAGCAATACACCCTAAAGCAAGGCAGTGTGGCTCAATATTGGTAAAATATTTTTAGAATGCTATCTTCTCCTCCTTCTTTATCAACTAACTTTTTATAAATTTATTGAAGTTGTTATGGCAGAGTGTGAAAAAGGTGGAAATTTCTAATACAAGCATTTATGTACCTAAGCTCCATTGTTCATTCACAGATAATATTTCACATTAAATTGATTTTGTTTGTTTCAATTGGTTGCGTTACGTGTTCCCACTTTACTTTCAGTGTGTGACCTAAAATATATATTATGTAATGTTACACGCAAAAGGTTGGAACGCGAAATGTTTATTTATGTTTAACTTTATTATAATTTATTATTTCTTTAGACGCACAGCGTCTAGACCAAACTTCATCAAGTCAATTGCTCCTAATCAATATTAATATTTGACGATAACTTTCGACCAGACCAATGTCAACTCTATTCCTGAAAATGTTGTTCGTATTTTGGAAATTAATTTCACTTTTATATTGACATCAACAAAATGATCCTGTAAACTGCTGGCAAAGTATAATAAATTTTGATCTTCCCAAATCATAACAGATTGTGTTAAATTTTGGTGGGATATCACTTAAATGGAACACACAGGACTTGATCCAAAAAATTATTCCACATTTAAAATCTTTTTTAATTAAATTACCGAACCACTGTACTCTAAGGATGAAATAAAACGCTCACGGTTTTTAATTTTAAATTAAGAAACCTTATTAATAAAACATAACTTTTAAATTTTATGCGGAATAGAAATTTGCATAAGCTTAACACATAGAAAATTATTGAAAAACATTGTAATTATTTTTTGCTGTCATGAAAATATGTTAGAATTACCATAACCGTCTGACTTTGTAATTTAGTCACACAAAAACTTTATGCTTATGCTGCATTGAAAAACGTAGTTGTATCTAATTTTGTATAGTCTCAAATTATAAGAGTAATTTTTAAAGCCAGTATTGAAATAAATGACCCGGCATATTTTGCATTTTATATTCTACTTTTTTCATTTATTGCGCTAATTTTGAAATAATAAAGAGCGATGGATAGTCTAAAAAATGCCTACGTAAGACTAAGAAAATAAAGCTGAGGATTTGACTTGGGCAAACTATTTACGCGAAGGAAATTTTAAAACCTTTTATTATATAAAAAATATTTTTCTGATTTTAACAAGAAAATATCTATTGAAACACCAATTGCTAAACTCGCTCTTCCGCCAACTCTATGGACTCACCACGAAAAGTTCCACTTTAGCTCCCAATACAATAACCTACTATTTGATTCGATATTGTTTTAAATACATTGTTTTGTCCCTAGGTGTTATGCTACAATTTTTTTTTTGAGATTAGATTAATTTTTACAATTAGTAGGTAGTAGGTACATCAAATTAAAAATTAAAATCTAATAATTGATTATAGGTACTATTAAATTTGATTATATCTTAGCACTTTTAGTTTTGATTTGTTTTTTTGAAAAATCTACGAGAGTCTCATAAAAAGCAAATTTTAAAAGATATATTATTGTAAGTAAACTTTAGTAGGCAGAGACGGCTCCATGGCGATGGGGGATCCCCCGTAATGTCTTCAAAAATTACCTAAAGTTGGTGAAATCCTCCCATGAGTTAGCAAAATTAAAAGCAAGTATTTGTTGTTTTACCGAATTTTACTTAAAAACAGAGATTCTTGTTTAGATCTGGTGTTTTCCGTTTTGAATAAATTTTTTTATTAATCATTAAAACTCCAATTTGAATAAATTTTTTGATGTAACAAGTACTGCAGTAACCAGGGCCTATTTTTACCTGATTTCGGCCCTAAGCTAATATTCGAATGTAACAAATAGCATCCAAGCCCCAATTTTTGGGTTATTATTATTTAAAAAATTATTTAACTAACCAAAACTTTTTAAACCAATAAAATTTAGAACTAAATTAAAGGGCAGAGTTCCCACCACAGCTTACCCCCACCCCTCTTCTTAACAACCTTATAAGCAGGAAAGTATAGTAAATATAAAAAATAAAATTTGTGGAATATTCAGTAGTTTTTCCAAAATTTGAAAAAATATTTTCTTAATGTATTAGATCTGGATCCGACGTGGAGGAGGCTGTGACTTTCAAACGCCACCCTCCGTACGGCTTTGTCTGCGACTCGGTCATGTAGTGCACACGTACCGTCAATTGAATGGTTTTTTTATAGCTAACCTGAACGTAAAGTTGATTTCAAAATTAAATTGTGAACTAACCGTTGGGCCAATGTTATTTATCCTCACATCATCAAAAAGCTTAAATTTTGTTATTTCAGAATATTTAAAGATATTCTTCCGTCCTTTTGAAGGAAAAGCTCTTAAAATATCAACAGTAACCGGTATTTTTATTTTGATTGTGCATTTTTACGATTTTATATTCTTTATTTTCGGGCCCCTCTTCATAGCAGCAAGGCTGTCTCATCTGTTTCGTCTGTAGATTTGGTAATGGACGTTAAGGTTTTCGCAGACAAAACGACTGGTGTCTATGACATTGCCCTATTCAGAATTTTCTTAATGGTGCTTCGATTTAAACGTATGTTTGCAAGATTTGTGGGATGCCGAAAATTCCTTTGTTTTCATGATTTTCCTGAAACCTTGAGTTTTCAAGTGGACCCTGTTGGGTTCGATATCTATCGTTCGGTGGATGCCTCTAATGACGACTCACTGTCGATAGACAGGGGTAAAGGGGCTATGCAATTAATTCAATTAATCGAATTTTCATTCGCGGTTTTTTTTATTAAACTTTTAATTCGCGGTTTCTTGATTACAATGTATTTGATTTAATAATTACATTTGATAATCTAATTACCTTTTATATGTTAATTAGGTTTGGTATGCAAATTATATTCACAGTTTGATGTAATTAATAATTCATATATACACCTAGTGATTCGCAGACAGGGGTATAGCCCTAGGGAGGGAAGAAGGCACAACGCCAATAACTACGGGGAGCGTTAGGAGGACTAACATAAGTTGTAAGGGGATGTTAAGGTGCAGCATAGACAGGTATAGCAGAGATTCATATGGATGGAGGTAGAACAAGATAGAACAAGACGAAATCAGAGCTCGTCTTATTGCTATATTTTGTGCAGTATGCAGCTGTTCCAAGTGTGGTATGGCGGCTTAGCATCAGATTAATAATAATAATAATATTTATTTTTGCTGTTATAGGTAGTAGAGAAAGGAGGCGGCTTTTGCGTCTCTCGCCTTTTTATTTGTGGATTGGTATTCCTATCGATCTTTTCTGGTTTTTTCCTTCAAAAGTTCCTTCACCTTTTGAGGTGAGTATAAATAAAATCGGTCCAACGGTTCCTTTACAATTTAATTTTGAAAATCGACATTTTGATGTAAATTTTACAAATTTAAGTTCATGTTAGCTTTAAAAACTTTCTTTTGACGGTACGTATACGCTACGTGGATATTAGCAATCCGAATGTAGTTGGGGAAAGAGCGTGTTCATTCTACTGCATGGAGTTGCAGAGGAAACATCGTTCGAGTTCCTACATTAGAGCTCCGAGTAATTGCAAATAAAATTGGGTACAACTTTTCTACGAACTCGGTTTGAATAACTCGAACGGATTTTCAGTAATTAAAACACTATTTGAATATCTGTCATAGTTACCATCAAGCTAATGGGCTATTTTTGGCAGGATTACCACTTAAGCTGCAAATTATTAGGATAATGCAGAGCACAAAACTCACATAAAATTACAAAACAGTGTTTGAAGTTTCACACGTACACATAAGGTATTATTGTATTATTTTAGTGCATACGAAATACTAACAGCATTTAGAAATTTTGTGTGAGTTGTGGATTACGTAATGTTCTAACAATCCGCAACTTGGGTAGCTAACTATTTAGTTGATAGAACTCTTCATCCTTTAATGCTATAACTATATCTGTCAGGTCAAGTTAGATAGATTGCATCTGTTAATTTTTAATTTATTCTATTACCAAATTTAAATGTATACAGATAGTAATATAAAAATTTACCATATATAATTCTCAACCAAATTAGTTTTATGCAAAGTTTACTCAGCTGCATTACAAGGATTTAACAAACTTTACCACATTAAATTTGTATACATTACACTATTGTAAGTTAGACCTTAAAATTATACCTATATTAATCTTACGCTATTCAACAATAGTATGTAAATATAAATAATTCGTGTACGGCTACCGCATTCCAAATTCACCCCTGAACTTCACAAACAAAATATGAGACCGTCCGGTTCGCATAAATGTCCAATATGCAACAGGGAGAAGGAAAATGAGAGAATTCGGAAGCCACGATAGCAATAGAAATACAATCTGTTTGATAAACAGTTAAAATTATGCAAAACTAAAATATTACCATGAACGAAATACTATTTTAATATTTCTCTCAGTATTGTTATAATTCCATTAAGGACAAAACGACAACAATATTTTGAGATTTAAAACAATAGTTTGTACTTGTCCTATTTAATAAGTATTTAAAACGCTTTGTATATTCTACTGTTTAGAACTACAGTAGTTGATAATGCAACTTTCAGTTAACTTTTGTGCTTTGTTAGTTTTGCGCTTTCAGAGTACATCAATTTTAATGTTTAAACCATATTTAAAATAATATTAGAAAACTAGGTAAATAATATATAAGTTTCCAGTTTATAAATTAAAAAATTTGCCAGAGTAGGATCACAAGCTGGATTTCGTTTAGTATCAGATTTATCACTGAGTCTATTTATCACCTATTACGCTAGACTGCTCTGTAGTAATGAACGTTGACCTGCCAAGTCTGATCTTGATCGAATCCTTTAATATAACACCGAGTGGTGGTATAAACCACGTAAACTTTCCCTAAACCATTAGTTGCTTACCTAGTATATTAATATTAAGCTTTGGGCATTCGAATTGAATAATAATTCTAGAAGCTTAAGATTTTCTGTTTACTGAGAAAGTTTATAATTTTCATAATATTGAAAAAAAATTGACAAAAGTATTTTTGCCCTATGTTGCTAAACCAGTTTGCTAATATGCTAAGCGAAAGGTATTTTGGGAAAAGATTTTATTAATTTAAATGCTTCATTTGGATCTGAATAATGGGATTTCAAGTTTTTTCCCTCTCCCGAAGTCTTGCGGACTATGTAAAGAAAAATCAATTTTGGGCCATATCTTGGGTTCTCTTTGTTTTACCAGCATACTTTAGAAGCAGTAGATGGGAAAAGTTGAAAAAAATAAAAATAAGATTTTTCTGGTTCCCGAATAATTTCCACAAAGTTCATATGGGTATTTTTTAAAAGTTAGGATATGCATAGTATTTAATACGGGGTCTGGGCTATCGCTACGACTTATGCATATTTTGTCAACACAATAATTAAAAATAATTAGAAAAATTAAAAGAACACATTATGTAAACTTTATAGTAATAAATAAGATAATTAATTATTATAAATAAAAACTATGATAACCAAATTATTATTTTGCGACAATCAAATTGTCCAGATCAACCTATATAAAATAATAAAAATAATTTCAAAAGTATAAATTATTTTAAATTAAATATTTTATTTTAATATTTTGTTTGGATTTTGTTTAATATTATAGAATTTAATCTTCCAAATGCTTGTTAAAAGGTTGTACAGTATAATTTTTAATTATTTGTGTTCGTAGCTGAACATTAAAAAAAATTTACAAAGTTGAAAATATCCTGACTAAAAAAAATGTGAAATATGTAAATAAAACTGAATTTTTTTTAATTATAACATGCTTACAAAAAAAGTACAGCATGAATATCCGCAACAACGTTTTACTTCATTAAAACATTCCTGCCTTAAGTGAAAAGTTATAACAAGGTATTACAATATAAATATTATACAAAAATAAACATTGGAGTTATTTCGCATATTTTCGTATTATTCATAATATACTTAAATTTTTGTATGCGAATTTCAACATATTTGTTCACTTTGTTCTCATTAAATTTTTAAAAATCTGCCTGGGTCCACTTGGATCCTGGCCGTATAGTTAAAGGTTTAATCTTTGTTTTAAGTTCCTACAAAATACGCGTTAACTGCACAAAAGATCAAACTGAATTAAAATTATCTAAAAAAAAATTAAAAGCTTAAATTTTTTTTACTGCAAAATCCGTTATTTTTGATTTCAGCTATTTCTAACCTTTCGGTGCTGGAATGTTATTTACATAGCTTTTAAATATAATAATTTTCCTTTGGTATACACAACATTATTCCGAATTTTTTTCGGAAAATTGCGAATTTTTTTTCACACGTAATAATATCATTGTGTTATTATTAAAATACCGCAAGTTTTTATAAAAGGGAATAATATTTTATTATATTAGATACGAAATAGCATACCACCCTGTTGTGTGCTCTATAACTATATTCTAGAAAATTAAATAATAAAGTAAAATTTTGTAAAAAATATGAGTGATCTTAGAAAAACCATGGTGACTATAATATATTAATCGGTTATAACGAACCAAATGAATCGGTCCGTTGTAGTTCATTATAACCAGACAGTACTCAAATTAAATTTAAAATTTTATATTATTTTGAATAATATATTTTAAAAATTATAATTATTACTTACATAAATAATTATTAATATTGATATTTATCGTTATGTTTTTATATATTATTTATCAACATTTTATTTATTATTTTGTGCTAATCAAAATGCAAAAACTTAATTAAAAATCTTATTATTGCATAATAAGTGATTATATATTTATATAAATACCTATACATATTGCAGTATTGCAATGGTCGAGATTGACAGTTATTGTGTAGTATACCAATTATATTAAACATATTAAACAATATGAAGTTGTCAATAGCCGTTATATGTTTTGTTGCAATTAATATACTGCAAATTAACGCACTGGCAATAAGTAAAAGAGATGCAAAAAAGTAAGTCAAATATTTTTCTAAACCAATTACGGATTCCAGCTCCTTAACTCCGTTGATTACCACATTGTTGGTTTTTAAGTTAAGAAAATAGTCAGCAATATATGAAATTCGTATACTAAAATAATAAAATTCCCAGCCTTAATAATATTATTAACTACATATTTGATAAAAAAAATACTAGCTTATGAGATTAAAACATTAAACATTAATGAATCCCTCAGATGTGAAGAATCTGTTTGTACTAAACCGGAATGTATCCATACGGCTTCATCTATACTGAAAAATATGGACCAATCGATTGATCCATGTGACAGTTTCTATAATTTCGCTTGTGGAAGTTTTGGAAAGCAACATGTTATACCCGACGATAAATCGATAGTAAGCGGTTTTAGTATAATTGGTGATAGTCTCCTCGTTCAAATGAAACATATGCTTGAAGAACCCGTCAAAGAAGGCGAAGCACTTCCATTCGTTTTAGCAAAAAAACTTTATAATTTATGTTACGATGTAAAAACCATCGACGAAAATGGAGAAAAACCTATGGAAACCATTTTGACGCGATTGGGTGGTTGGCCCGTGGTTGAAGGATCTAAATGGAAAGAAGAAAATTTTAATTGGAAAACAACTGTTTACCATATTCAAGACGAAGGATACAATGCTTATAGTTTCTTGCCCGTATCTGTAGGGCAAAACGTTAAAAATAGTTCGCAAAATATTATTCAGGTAAGTAAAATACTTTTTTTTTTTTTAATTAAACATTTAAAAATACTTGACACGATTATAGATATTTCAAGGTATGTCTGAAGTAAATCGTGAAAGTAGTTTGGAAGGATTCGATAACGCCCTAGTAGCGGCTTACTATGACTATGCTGTAGAATTGGCTGTATTATTGGGAGCAGATCAAGATACTGCTATAACGGAATTAAAGGAAGTTGTTGAATTTGAAAAAGAAATTGCAAAGGTTAGCATTATATATTTCAATCCTACAATATTGAGTTGAATTATATTACCCAATAGATTACTGTTCCAAGTGAAGAACAACGTAACGCTTCGTTAAGAATTAATCAAATGACAATTCGAGAGCTCCAAGACAGATTTACTGGAATTCCCTGGGTGGAATATATTAGCAATGCATTAAAAGATGGTAACATTGAAATTACTGCTGATGACTATGTGGATGTATTGTTTCCAACTTTTGTAACTAATCTAATACCTTTATTGAATCGCACTTCCGAAAGGTAAGATATTGCAGTTTCCAATTTTTTTTTAAAGGCATATAATATTATCTTAATTATAGAGTTTTGCATAACCATTTACTTTTGCACGTTGTAATGGACTCAATACCTTTCTTATCTAAAAAATTTAAAAAGGCGAGTACCAAGTATCAAGAAGCAACTATAGGAACAAAATCGGCTGAACCAAGATCGACGGTATGCGTCAACATGGTGAATCAGCAGTATGTGCCCCACTCGGCGTGCGACAAATTTATTACTCTGATTCTTTCAGATTCAAAGTTGCTACAAGCGCCTTATACGTGAGAAATTATTTCAACGATGCATCTAAAAAAACCACAGAGCAATTAGTGAAGGATTTGAGGGATACTTTCACCGATGTTTTAAAGGATATTGATTGGATGGATGAAGATACTAAAGCTAAAGCTTTAGAAAAGGAAGTTGCAATGAAATCTCATATTGCATATCCACAGGAACTGTTGGATGACAAGAATATCGAAGAATATTATGCTAACGTAACTATTCCAGTTACGTAATAATAGTTTAGTAACTTATTTAATATTTTAGTTAAACTTCACATCCCAGAGTTATCTTGCGGCATGTCTAAATGCAAACCACTTCTTGCAATACAAACAAATGAGCAAATTAAGAGATCCTGCCGATAAGAACGATTGGACTCAAAATGCCGATGTGGTTCAAGTTAATGCTTACTATGCATCAACATCTAACGCTATTTGTGCGTAATTTGTTATTTTTTCAAGTTCTTTAAAAAACCAAATTGCGCTTTTTCAGTAATCCCTGCAGGAATTCTTCAAGGGGTGTTTTTCAATAACGAACGACCGCATTACGTCAATTATGGAGCGATGGGCTTCGCAATTGGACACGAAATTACTCATGGATTTGACGATCAAGGGAGACAATATGATAAAAATGGTGAAGTATCTGAATGGTGGGGAGAAGAGACAAAGAAACTGTTTGTGGAAAGAGCTCAATGTTTCATAGATCAATTTAGCAATTTTAGCGCTCCCGAAATTAATTTAAATGTAATTAAAATACGTTTATTGCACTCATGTAAAATTTTAAAACATTTTTGTTATTAACAGCTCAACGGTGTTAATACTCAAGGAGAAAATATTGCCGATGCCGGTGGAATCAAAAAAGCTTATTTGGCTTACGAAAAATGGATTGAACGCAATTCTGAAGAACCCGGCCTTCCTGGTCTTGATTATACTCCCAGACAATTGTTTTGGATTTCTACTGCAAATGTTTGGTGCACAAAGCAGAGAAATGAATATTTGAGACTCTTAATTCTATCTGACAGCCACTCGCCTGCCAATTTCAGAGTCGATGGAACATTCCAAAATAGCGATTATTTTGCTAAAGATTTCAATTGTCCTGCAGGATCTAAAATGAATCCCGTTAAAAAATGTCAAATTTGGTAATTTCATCTGTGATAATGTAAATTTAATCTTGAGAAATATTGAAAGTAAAAATTTATAAAAACCTATAATAAACTATTTTGTATTTTATATTGGTTTGGCATTCATTAGTGCGACTGAAGAAGAAGAAAGTGGCACAAATATTCACAAAAATTATGCATATTTTTTAAACAAAATTTAAATGGTTTAAAATACACTATATTTAATATGCCCTAATGGCTATCTTCATTTACCCTTTACCCCATAGTCTAAGGGTTAAATCAACGAGACAGAAAATTTTATTTTACAAAGAATTAATTTTAATGTTTGAATAAATTACAACATATTTGCAATTTTGGTTTTTTGACATAGAAGTAAAAAGAGTCTCATGGTCCCAGATGCATTATTGGGATTCGAGGAGTTGAATAATTTATTATTTATAACTCTCACCCCAGTACATCGTAATATATCGCTCAAAAATATATTATATTTATTTAAACTGTACCTACTTTTATTTCACACTACTCTGTATAATCAAATTTATTTTATTATTCTTTTAATTGTTTTTAGCGATTTCTTGCAGCTGAGCTAAGTCTAACTTTAACGGTAGATAAAAGCTAGCCACTCCTTTAGTCTACGACTAGAAAAGCATTTTCAAAAATAATTTGTTTATAATTCTAATTATAAATTATCATGACCTTTAATTTATTATTGAAGGTTTAAAAAATAAACAAAATAAAAATGATAATTTGGAAAAAATCAGAATAATCTTTTCCAATCTATTTTATTAATTATAATTTATTATAAATTAGCTCGTGTGTTCATTTATTATGTCGATATTAATTATTAAAAATAGACATAATAATAAACAATTAAATTAAATTAATTCCATAATTTTACAGTTGTACCTACAGTAAATTTGTAAAATTTAGAACAAGGATAAACATTTTAGAAAGATTTTCTCGGAAAATCATAGGATTCTTCAATTTAAATTTTTTTAAATGGGAACCGCTATTTTTTTATGGATTTAGTGGAGCCCAAGTTTTCTGAGCGTTAAACTGTAAAAATACCATGATCTTGAAGCGAAAAGTTTTCGAGATTATCACTGGACTGACGTGTCCGAGAATTTTCTTAGAAAATTCCTTAAATTTTGTTTTACCGAATTTGTTTCAAACTTGACGAGTGAGATGAAGTAGTAAATGCTAAATATTGTTGTGTTTACATTATTTTACTATAGTAATTAAAATTATCTCGTTATGCTAATCAGAACAGAACTTATGAAATAAAAACTTTCTTTCAAACATATTTAATGTATTATACTGATTACATAATAATGTTTAGTTTCAAACAATATATTGAATATTGCATTACTGTAGTGGTACTTCACTAATACAATACCACGTGGCAAATATGGCGAGGTTTTCAATTATCTTGATATGCTATGTGACAATAATTAAAATTCTATATATTAACACACTACCAGCAGATGAACAAAGCGGAACAAAGTAAGTTATTGTTATTAAGCCGCAGCAAGCGGAGCGATGTTATTTTTATAGTATCGACAATAATTTCGTTTCATACTACATTCTTAATTATGTAGTGTTATAGTAAATTAATTTCAATTTTTCAAAGAAAATTTCTTTTAGATGTCAAAATGCCAATACAGATTCCATTTGTACCACACCCCAATGTATCCACAGCGCTTCAGCCATATTAAAAAATATGAATCAATCAGTAAATCCATGTGACGATTTTTATGAGTTTGCTTGTGGAAACTTTGCAAAACAACACGTTATACCAGACGATCAACCATTTATAACTGGGTACTCTTTGCTTAATGACGACGTACTGCGTCAAATAAAACATATGCTTGATGAACCCATCAGAGATGGCGAAGCTCGTCCATTTGTTATGGCGAAAACACTTTATAATTTGTGTTACGATAAAAATAGCATCGAAGAGAATGGAATAGCACCTTTGCAATCGATACTAACACGATTGGGTGGTTGGCCAGTAGTCGAAGGCTCCAAATGGAAAGAAGAAAACTTCAATTGGATAACAACAGCTTATAATATTCAGAATGAAGGCTACAGCATTTTCGAAATGTTGCCTATATCAGTCGGAGTAAATGCTAAAAATTCTTCGCAGCATATGATTAATGTAAGGAATATCTTTTAATGCACTACACCGCACTAGGTTCTTTATCCTTTTAGATATACCAAGGCCTTGTAGATATAGATCAAAAAACTTTTTTAAAAGGATTTGAAAATGAACTGGTTCAAGCTTACTATGAATACATTGTTGAACTTGCTGTATTGTTAGGAGGCAATAAAGATACAGCATTAGCGGAATTAAAAGATGTTCTAGATTTTGAAACAGAAATTGCCAAGGCAAATAGCACAGGTAATAAAATTTACCTCTCACTGATTATTTCTTTTATGAACAGATAGTCGTTCCAAGTGAAGAAATGCGGAACATGTCGTTAAGTACAAATCAAATGACAATACGAGAACTGCAAGATAAATTTGATGGTATTCCATGGGTTGAATACATTAACCACGCTTTAAGCAAAGGAGAAGTCGAAGTTACTTTGGATGATCTTGTGGACGTTTCAGTTCCATCCTATTTAACTAATTTAATGCCTTTATTAAATAATACCTCACAACGGTAAAATATTTTATTTTGTGCTAAAAAGTTATGATGATGTCACTATTCTAACAGGATTCTCCACAACTATTTCATTCTTCATGTTGTTACTGATTCAGTACCGTATTTACCAAAGAAGTTTAAAAAGGCAGGTCGTAAGTATGAAGAATTAAGTTCGGGAACAAAGGCTGCCATACCCAGATGGTTGGAATGCGTTAACACTCTTAATGCGGCGTAAGCGTAGCCAACTCAGGTTCGATCAAAATTTTATATCCATATATTTTTTTAGAATGAACCTTGCTACCAGTGCCTTGTATGCTCGCAATTATTTTACCGATGCAGCTAAACAAAGTGCAGAACAATTGGTTCGAGATGTCAGAGACACCTTTAACGATGTTTTGAAAGACCTTGACTGGATGGATAACGAAACCAAGGCTAAAGCTGCAGAAAAGGAAGCTGCAATGAAAACTTATGTAGCATATCCTCCGGAATTGCTAGTCGATAAAAATATTGAAAAATACTATGCCAAAGTATAGTTACGGTGAATTATATTTTGCTAACTCTAATGACTGGTATTTTAGTTAAATTTTTCATCTCAAAATTACCTCGAGTCAATCTTAAAAGTAAACCGTTTCATGGAACATTCTGTTCAAAGCAAACTGCGGAAACCTGTTGACAAGACCGATTGGATCTCAAATAGCAATTCAATTAATGTCAATGCTTATTATGCACCACAGGATAATAGTATTCGTGAGTTTAGTTAATTTGTTGTAAGCTCTTGAATATAAAATTTGTTTTGTTTTAGTATTACCGGCTGGGATTCTGCAAGGAGTGTTTTTCAACAACGACCGACCACGTTACATGAACTATGGATCTATAGGTTTTGTCATAGGACACGAAATTACTCATGGATTTGATGATGTTGGAAGACAATTTGATAAAAACGGTCAAATATCGGAATGGTGGGGAGAAAATACAAAAAAGTTGTTTATGGAGAAGGCCCAATGCTTCGTAGATCAATATAGCAATTTTAGTGTTCCATATGTTGATATGCACGTAAGTATATTTGTCCCATACGAGAAACAACAATCATAATAAAAATTTCCAGATTAATGGTATTGCCACTCAAGGAGAAAACATCGCCGATAATGGTGGAATCAAAAAAGCTTATTTGGCATACGAAAAATGGATAGAACGCAACGGCGAGGAATCTCGCCTTCCTGGTCTCGCCTACACGCCAAAACAAATGTTTTGGATTTCGGCGGCCAATTTATGGTGCATAAAACAGAGAAAAAACCATCTAAAAATTCAAATTGAGACTGATGAGCATTCGCCAGCTAAATTCAGAGTAATTGGCTCAATGAGAAATTCTGATAGTTTTGCTAAGGATTTCAATTGTCCCAAGGAATCATATATGAATCCCAACAAAAAGTGTAAAATCTGGTAATAAAATAAAAGCATTTTTATATTTTTATTTAAAAAATTATAAAATTTGTATATAACCAGGAACCTATTCCTTTCCTTATGTTTTAGACAGTAAATTATATACTGTCCGGAAAAAATTCTGAAATTTAGAGAAAAACTGAATAAAACTGTAAAACAGTGGGATTTTCCAATTTACATTGGCAAGGTGCTGTGTTGAAGCACTCCTTTTACAGAGCCGGATCTAAATTTTTTATCGATGACTGCTGTTCTACCATCTTTAAGGGTCAAAAATGGTTGACCTTGAAACATCGATTATGTTTGAAATGGTACATAATTCCATACTTAATCGAACATTTTCCCACTTTCAAAAATCTCGGTCGGCCCAATTTCGTCCCAAAATCATGATTCTATTTTTGAATCATTTTGATTTTCTCCTATCTTGTAAAGAATTTCCTCCTCTTTCTCCCAGTATAATTTTGATTTATATAATATATTGATAAATAATTTTGATAAATTTTTGGTTCAAATTTTTGGTTTCTTAGACATATAGTAAGCACTGCAATATATGTATTTTGTCCATTTTTGTATGTGTTTAATAAGATATACTACAGAACATACAAAGGAACAGTTAAAACCAGGGGGTCTGGGAGATATATTATTGTATTTGGGAGTTGCCCAAATCTTCTGTTTGTCTATTTGGGTTAGAGTTTTCTTGGAAAATCTTTGAGTTGTAATCTATTTTGATTCTAAATTTAAATAGTAAAAAAAATGTTATAACAAAACCGATAATTCTGAAAAAAAAATGATAACGTAGGTTATTTATAGTAGTATGTATTTTATTTTTTCCAATTTTTTATATTGATGAAATGTATGAAAATAAACATCTGTAAAAAAATATAATATTAAATTTAAATATATTATTTAGACATAATATCTAATATGTATCTATCTATCCTATCTATATTATTTAACATATTATATTACATTTTTTTTTTCAAACAATTTCTTTTAATTAATTAAATGATTAAGATAATCTAATTACAAATTTTTGAAAAAAAAGTTTCTTACGAAATCCGTATTAAATTTTCCCGATTACTAATTATCATTATTACAGATATCATACACATACACATTAATATACTAGTGATAGTACATTGCAAGTTGTTTTTTCACATATCAAGCAAATATGGCACGGTTTTCGGTAATCCAGTTCTTGCTGGGTTTTCTTACAATTCAAATTCTGCATATTTACACATTACCAGTGGATCAGGAAGATGCAGCAGGGTAAGTTGTTGTTATTAGTCGCAACAAGCGATCCTATCGATCGACCCTATTTATTATAATTATTATCTAACCTAGGCTAGATATGTCGGAAGGGGGCTTAAATAACAAATGTCGTATATATAGTATAGTAAAATATGCAGAGTAAGTATCTATTATTTTTAGTAAATCGGCCCAAAAATCAAAAAAATTAAAAGCCGTTACTGTATTGGTTGTTCCGCAAGGTTAGCTCCATCCATGAGGTGTTTTTATATTTTAAAAGTGTTTTTATGTATAATTTGTGAATTTGTTACCATCAAAATTGTTAGGGTAAAAATCATATTAATCCAATTGAAAATTGATCAGATACTGATCAGACTTGATTTTATGAATGCACATGCTTGCTAATTACTTATGAAGTTATACGTAAATATTTCTTTCAGATGTCCAAAAGTCAAAACAGAAGCTCTCTGCATTACACCGCAATGTATTCACAGTGCTTCAGCGATATTAAATAATATGAATCAATCTGTAGAGCCATGTGACGATTTTTATGAGTTTGCCTGTGGAAATTTTGCAAAACAACACATTATACCAGACGATCAACCGTTTATAACTGGGTACTCTTTGCTTAATGATGACGTAAAGCGTAAAATAAAGCATATGCTTGATGAGCCCATCAAAGATGACGAAGCAAGGCCTTTTGTTATGGCAAAAACACTTTATAATTTGTGCTATGATACTAAAACCATCGACGAAGATGGGATTGCACCTATACAAGCTATTCTAGCCCGATTGGGTGGCTGGCCAGTTGTCGAAGGCTCCAAATGGAAAGAAGAAAACTTAAATTGGAAAACAACTACTTACAATATTCAGAAGGAAGGTTATTGCGTTTACGACAAGTTGACTATATTTATAGGAGTAAATACAATAAATCCTTCGCAATATATAATTAAGGTTAGGAAAATATCTATATGGTATGAATGTCTTCTCACTACTGGTTTCTATTCTTCTAGATCAATCAAGGTCAACTAGAATTAGACCGAAGAACCTTTTTGAAAGGATTAGAAAACGAAGTCGTGCATGCTTACTATGACTACATGGTAGAACTTGCTGTATTGTTAGGAGCCAACAAAGATACAGCGTTAACGGAATTAAAAGAAGTTATCGACTTTGAAATGGAAATTGCCAAAGTAAAGATAATAATTTATAGAATTTATGTATAACTTATTCTTTTTTAATAGATAATCGTTCCAAGTGAAGAAAGGCGTAACATGTCATTAAATGTAAATCAAATGACAATACCAGAACTGCAAAAAAAGTTTGATGGTATTCCATGGCTTGAATATATTAACAATGTTTTTGAAAAACTGAAACTTGAAGCTACCGTGGATGATTCTGTTGATGTCGAAGTTCCTTCATATTTAACCAATTTATTACCTTTATTAAATCGAACTTCAGAAAGGTAAATAATTTTTTTGCTGTGAGTTTTGGGTGACGGTCTTATTTCAATAGGGTTCTGCACAATCATCTGATTCTTCATGTTGTGATTGATTCTGTACCGTATTTATCGAAAAAGTTCAAAAAGGCAGCCAGCAGGTTTGAAGAAACAAGGTCGGGAACAAAAAAAATGATACCAAGGTGGATGGAATGCGTTGAGACTGTTAATTCCGGGTAACAATCACTCCTGTATATGAAATCAGATCAAAATTCTAAAAATATCTTTGTAGAATGAAGATTGCAGTCAGTTCTTTGTATGTTCGCAAATATTTTAGCAGCGCAGCTAAACAAAGTGCAGAACAATTAGTTCAAGATATCAGAGACACTTTTAAGGATGTTTTAGAGACTATAGATTGGATGGACGATGAAACTAAAGCTCAAGCTTTAGAGAAAGAGGAAGCAATGAAAGCTAATGTAGCGTATCCTGAAGAATTACTAGATGACAAGAATATTGAATCTTATTATGCTAAAGTATGTTATTTAATTTGAATATGTCCCAATCTTATCACGATTCTGTTTTAGTTAAACTTTTCTTCCCATAATTATCTTGATTCAATGTTAAAACTAAATCGCTTCTCGGTAGATTGCATTCCAAGCAAATTAAGCAAAAGCAGTTGGATTGAAAATAGTAATTCCATTGATATTAATGCTTATTATGCACCACAACGTAATAGTATTTGTGAGTATACTTTTAGCCCAGGCCACAAAGCTTTCTTGTATATCTCCGGAAATAAATAATTAGGAAAGTTTCGGAATTTGGATTGAAATTAATTTTTGTAAATTGTATTTTTCTGAATTTATTTTATTTTAGTGTTACCGTCTGGAATTCTACAGGGCGTATTTTTCGATAACGAACGACCTCATTACATGAACTATGGATCAATAGGCTTTGTAATTGGTCACGAAATTACCCATGGGTTTGACGATGTGGGAAGGCAATTTGACAAAAATGGTAAACTCTCCGAATGGTGGAAAGAAGAAACCAAAAATTTGTTTACGGAGAAGGCACAATGTTTTATTGATCAATATAGTAATTTTAGTATTCCATATATTGATATGAACGTGAGTATTTGTAGCACAAAAAAAACTGCAATTCTAAGAAAAATTAATAGATCAATGGAATGGCCACTCAAGGAGAAAATATTGCCGATAATGGCGGAATCAAAAAGGCTTATTTGGCGTATGAAAAATGGATTGAGCGTAACGGCGAAGAATCTCGTCTTCCTGGTCTTAATTATACGCCAAAACAACTGTTTTGGATATCAGCGGCCAATGTGTGGTGCATAAAGCAGCGGAAAGCTAATCTGAGACATCAAATTTTGAACGATGAACATTCGCCAGCTAAGTTCAGGGTGAATGGACCCATGAGGAATTCCGATAGTTTCGCTAGTGATTTCAATTGTCCTTTGAATTCGTACATGAATCCTAGCGAAAAGTGTAAAATTTGGTAAAAAACAAATGAAAATATTTCTGTTTCAATAATAAAGTAGTAAAATATTTTTTATCTGCTTCTGTTAATTAATATAATATATTAACTTCTGATATGATGACAGGAAAGTGGCGGTACAGCATTGATAGTGCTGTAATTTTGCTTTTTTTTTAAATTAAAAATTTATTGGAAAGCTTTCTTTCGACTGCTTTAATAGTTTAAAATTGGCTGTAATTTTATTCGAGCGAAATTAGCTCACACGATTTTTAAAATAGAACGTGTCAATCAGGTAGCTATTCAGTAGGAATAACACGAAATCAGGAATAGACAGGTGGGTACAATCAGGAATAACGTGATATCGCAAAAAATGAATTTTACTATTTGATATGTATAATAAAATTTAAAAATCATGATCGTTAAGTTAAATTCAAGTAAACATAACACGAAGATGTAAAAAAAAGAATAAAAAATTTTTTTAATTAAAGCAGAGCAGGAAAAAATAATAAAAGCTATAAAAATGTTATGGAATTTCCAAATTTAGTAACATTTTCATTGTTATTTTGAGCTTTAGTAAATTGTACTGGTAATTGAGTTTTGTTAAATATTATTTACTCTCATTATTCGTCACGCTATCTCTGTATGTTATATGCATAGATTTTTCTATTTACAAGAAAGTCAATAATGTCAAGGCAAATAATTAAATTTTTACCAATAAAGTTTCTATTTATTGATCTTTTAATTTGACTAGCGCGAGCGGGGTAGTCGCTCTAGGCCACAATATAATTAATTTTATTTATTTTTGACAACGTTGAGTTCAATTATGTATCCATTTTCGCATTTTCTTGTAAATATTAAAACAGAATGTGAAATTTTCATTTTAAAGAATCATGTAATAAGTTTTATCCAATTTTATCTTAATACTAAGCTCTTGCAACATAAAACTGAATGAAATTGTGTTCATCCGTTTCGGATAAAAAAAGAAATTGCCAATCGCACTCGTTTTTGGTGATCACAGTAAGGGCTTCGAATAAGACATCAAACTTTAAAATTTATTAAATTCAGTAATTCGGTTTTATTGCGATCTATTATTACGCCATACATTTTCTTATCATCAATGGGTTTTGTCTTACTATTTAAAATTTCTATTTTGCGAATGCAAATGTAAGAAAATATAAACCAAGTTCATAAAATGAACTGAATTAAATTTTTGTTGTCAGATCAGAATAAACGTTTAGATAAGTGGCATTTGAGTTATCGCTTAACATCTCATTTAAATTTTTCACTGAATACAGATCGTTAGCCAGATTTAGATCACTACGCCATATTTTTAACGTAAACAAGAAATGAACAATAATTTCTACCAAATAATCCACATATTTCAATCAAGGAAATGTAACGGTTCTTGGCCAAAATTGGAAGCCAGAAAAAGTGATACTTATTTTTAGACCACTCTTGGCAGCAATTAGTGCGAGCACTTGTATTGGGGCTGGATATTCGACTGCAAAAATGCTTGACTAAATTTAAATGTTCATTTTATTAAAAAAGTTAAAAAATATATCAACACTTTTCAAAGTTGACAGGAATAGTGTGTTTGGAACAAAGTAATTTTTCTGCCCTTTTTTGTTTCTGCAAGTTAGTAAAATGCTTCTAGACATTTTGACAAATTAATGCTTCTAAATGTTTCGTTTGAATGTTTATTGTATTTTTATAAAAATAAAAGCTCTTAAAACACTTCAAACAATATGATTCCTGAAAGCGCAAACTATAAATCACTATAATTTAGTAATTTTTATTTCAAAGCTTAATTCAGAGGGTTTAAACCGGCGCGGCGAGGCGGGGACTTAAAACGAAAAGTTTTTGTTCGTTTTTGTTTGGAACAAAAATATATTACTTTGTTGGTTCAACTTTGTTTTCAATTAAAACATTTTTTACTTTGAGTGACTAAAAAAGTTCCGAAGCAAATTTTGCATATTTTCAAAATATTTTAAATAAAATATAATCCTGTTTTAATTTTAATTAAATTACATATTTAACAAATCACTCAATTTGACTTTCGCTTCACTGCCACTATCTCACAAAATTAAAAAGCATATTTATTTAATTAAAAGCTGGATCTCATTATGCAATTTTAATGAAGTCAGCACATTTAGTAACTCAACTTTAACGGTAAGAATAATTAATTTGTCCAAAGAATAAATAAATTTAATTAATATTACGTTTATTTTAACGCCTAGGCGCTAAAGTACCTACTTTAGTACCGCCTGCCATCTGTTTTGAGCTTCTGAGATCCCCAAATGTCTAAATTCACCAAAGTCTCAACTTTTCCTTTACAATAATTTATTTACCATTAAAAAAATATTTTAATTTAATAATATAGATAATGCGGTTGCCTCGTTGAAAATCTTTCACTTTTTATTAAATAGTATTATCGCGTTTTTTGAACCTTTCTTATAATAATTAGAGCCTACTTAATATACTGAAAGCTTTTCACCGAATTTGAGATTGATTGCTTTCAATGCTTTCAGAATGTTGTATAATATAATGCAATAAATTTTTGTCAATTTATTCCAATACACTGAAAACTTTTTAAATTTTTAATGCTATTATTTGTAAACCGATTAAATTTAAGTAGCAAAATTAAAAACTAACAATGCAAAAGCCAAAGCAGGTGTGACAACTGTGAGATTTAAACACTTAACCTACCCTGCTTTGCTAACTCAGTCATTTGGAACCGATATCCTATAGCAGATCTCAGTGCCGAGGAAAGTAAGGAAACCTATATCCGCATGGATTGAAATATGAAATTGATTGATTGATTGAAACGCATGTAGCGGTAACAATTTTCACGCTGGCGCTGTAAAGCAGAATGCCCAATAACACGTAACTTACACGATTCCACTTCTTCTAATTTAAAAAAAATAAATAAATATTTTGTTTTAATCCAAAACAAACTTTTACAGGATAATAGCTCAAAAATTCATTTTTGGACCACAAAATAGGTATATTTTTGAAAAGTATCATTTGACTGAAATGAATAAAATATGTCGGCGAAAACCGCGAAACTCAAAATCAATACAATTCAATTTTATAAAATTTAACTGACATGAAAATATTAAACCTGTTCACTTGCTAGAAATGAATTTTTCAGCAACGGTGTATGATATTAAAATACACTTTTATGATATCCTCGAATGGATGTTACCAAGTTTCGCAGTTCATCAGCGAATGTAATCACATCTGTGCTCTCTTCGAGAAAGCAAATTTCTCTGCTCGAAGACTAAAAATATTTAATAATCTAATGAACATTTTATGAAAACGGATGCCCTTTAAATATCAATTACATCTAAATTAAGTTCTAAATTTTCCGTTGATGAAAATTAATCGTTAGTTTGACTTGTACATAAATACTTCTATTTTAATTAGCAATATTTACACCGAAAATTGGTGGAAATAATTACACATAAAATAAAACTTGAAGTACTAAGATTAATGAAGGTTTGTTTCAGTTACATCTGTGCAGCCAAAATACAAAAGTTTTACTGCCCTTACTTAAGTGGAACACATGGTTGACTTGTCAAACAAAGCAGTTATTTATTATTAATCAAGAATTATCGCTATTTTCTAATTTTGGTTGGATTGCAGATTAAAAGAGAAGAAAACACTTTCAAGGTTTCGAGTAAACTTAAAATTTACTGATTGTCCAATAGCAATTATGAATTACCCTCTCGGACTGATTTACGTCGTTTTGTTTCGCTCTCAGGTGACCTAAGAGTTTAAAATCAAAGTTGGTAGTTAAGTTGGTATACTTGACAATTTTACCTCTTTGCAGGAAACTTTCAAGTGAAGCCGTTAGTAGTTAATTTCAATTATGTACTAAATCTCATGTAATCACGCCGACATTTTGAAAAAAATTAGGTTATTTTCTCTTGGATGTATAAAATAAAAAATAAATCAAAACTCACCAATTTTCATCGATTTTTCACACCTTCAATGAGGCCAAACAGTAACTGTTCCTTGTAACGGTTCTTTTGGAATTGCTGATAATCCCCTTAATGGGGCAATGGTATCCTGCAAAATTGTAAAATTCAATTTAAAAAATTAAAATTATAAAAATGTAGTAATATTTGAAGGGCCTAGTGTAAAAAATTACTAACTCATATTTTTGAAATTCTAAAAAATTCAAAGTAATATCTACTTATTCTACTAGGCTTTCAATTCAGTAATATCTGCACTGTAGACGAGAAGATTTACTCTTTGATTGTTTTAATTGTATTGTTTCTGTTTTTTACAATGCAACAATGAATTTATTTTAAATATAGTACAAGTAAAAGTATTATCGATTGATAACTTTTAAGCTTTAAAATTTATTAAGCTTCTTATGCTGAAAGCTTATTGCGCTATGATAACCTCGCGTAGTTCAATTTTCGATAGGTATCAAAGAAAGTGTATAAATTAAATACAAGTTATTATTTTCTTGCTTCTTAATCGCATTATAAAGTTTTTAGCAAAACAATCGTTATTATTGTTCGTTATTAACTTAAAAATTAAAATTAATTAATTTTATAATGAGAAAATAAAATACGAAAGATAGGAACATTAATTTAAAAAGTTGAAAAAATTAAATTTTTGTTTTAATTCAAAAATAAAACTTAAATTTTAGTTTAATCTCGCCAGGTTTCAATTAATTATATAAAAACAACTTTGGTGCTTTCTGAAAATATGATATAGATAAAAGTTCTTCAAAAACAGTTTTACTCATTCATATTTTTTATTAAAAGAAAGTTTTAAAAATAAACAGATTAAAAAAACATTAATGCCAATTTTTTTTTGATTTTATTCTTGAGATGTTTTTATTTCATCTCATATTTAATATAATCTGCACGAGTAGAATAATATTAAAAGTTTAAATTTTTAGGCAATATTGACTCGAGTACATGATAAAAAAAATTATTTGAATTTGAAAATTGTAATTTAGTTGACATTTCCCGTTTAGCTTACATTTTTTAATGAATTATTATAATGATTGATGTTACACTTCTTAATAAGGTAAACAAGATGAAAAATGAAAAAATGTGCTGGGGACAACATTAGCAACAATTTATTATACAGCATAGAAAAAAGATTAATTTATTAAAAATAAGCTTCGTATTTCCATTTTTCATGTTTTGGGGTAATCATATGTATAATCTTCCATGTTTCTAAATTCCTATCATCGTGGAATTTAATAATAACGCAACAGTGTAATAACAAATAATGGTGTTTGTACAAAAGGTAGAACACGGAACCTATTTTCGTTTGTTTGAATGTTACCTAATTTCAAATTAATTTATTGTACTGTAGTCCACATTCCACTTTAAGTTTCAGGTAACTACCAGCTTTTTATTTTCAACAATTTCTTTTCTTAATCCCGCATTTAAATTTCCTTTGCACTATGTGTGTATGTAATAACTTATATATTACGGTAGCCTGCAGGTCATATAAGTTAGAGAATTTAAGAATAATTTATTAAATAAAAATTATATAATTTTAAACTACTAAAAGATATTCTTTTAATATTATAAAATAAAATTAAAGAAAATTAAATTAAATTATAAAGAATTAAATTAAATTAAAGAAAATTAAATTAAAATAAAGAAAATTAAATTAAATTAAAGAAAATTAAATTAAATTAAATTAAATTAAATATAAAATTTAAATTTTAAAATATACATGAATTGAATAAAATATAAATCCGTTTTAATATTAATTTTCCAATAAGCATTACGCATAAATACAAAATTTTAACTTATTTCGATTATCTTTATGCCTGAATCTAAATTATTTTTAGATATTTTGTTTGAAATTTTACCATAGTTCTAACTAACCTGACAACCAAATTTTTCCAAGTTGAAAAACCTTTCCGATTCAAAATTTAACCAACAAAATAATTTACATGGTTCAAGGTAGTTTATAAAATGAAATTAGTTTGTTTTGTATTTCCCATCGCCTCAAATTTGATAGCACCGCTGTATTACGTTATGGTATGCATCTACGCTTTCCAGAAAACCACTGCTATTTTATTACGTAATATGTTGATGTTACTAATCTTAATATTACGATCGCTATAGAAAACTAAAGTTTCTAGACCTCAAAGTCATTCTTTCGAGCACTTTGGTGTCAGTTGCATCAAAGGCAAGCCAAAAGTTACAAACAGCAAATAAATATCTTATATTTTAAACCGTCAAGTCGGTGAATATTGTTTGAAATATTATATAAAATTTTTAAAAAATTTCTTTCAAAATTGCGAAAAATTCAGTTAGGACCACGGGATTAAATGATTTTTTATTTCTTATCGACAGACATATTTCTACTAAAAAAGCTGAATATACCATTACTTTTTGAGAAATTTATTAAAAAACTATAATATAATAAATTCAAAATCTAATTGATTTACATGTTATAAAATGCAGATTTTATTTTTTTTATAAATTTTATTTTTGACTTACGTAATATTTTATTTACAATTAACTGATAGTTAATTACATGTTTATTATTATTATTATTAATTACAATTTTATAACATGTAAATCAATTAGATTTTGAATTTATTATATAATTTCACATGATTAGAACTAATACATTTTAAAAAACTAATATTACAATTTTTAATTAAAATTTATTTTCTTGAAAGTTTTTTTTCTATTTTGAGAGAGGGAGAGGGGCACTCTCTGCTTTCTTATATTTTTTATTTTATTAGATTCTTCTTCTTCTTTATCTTTAGGATTATTTTCTTGTCTTGAACCAGATTTTCATTATTTTTTACAATTTATCTAGATAATTTTTGACGATTTTGGACGATTATTTCATGCTTTCTTTACTTAGTGTCTTATTTTATCAATCTTTGTAATCTAACTGTTATTTAAATGAAAATTTCGTTAAATTATTAATAAATTATTATATTATTAAGTTATGAATATATTATGTTGGAAATAGATTCTTCTTAGGGGAGAGTTGAATGTACTCACTCTTCTTAGATAAGATTATATATAAATATTAAATTAAATTTAAATTGCCGATATATTATGATTTAATAATATATTTTTTATAGAAAAATTTAAACTAACATGTTTCTTTTTCATTATATCATTATTTTTGTAAATTGTTCTATTTTCATTCCATCCTTTGAGAATATACCAAGGGTAAACATCTCGAAAAATGTTTGTACACAAATTTCCAAGGAATTTCCAATAATTTCCAAATAAGTAATATATTGATCGTATGGATTCATATTAATTCAAAAAAATTTAGAAAATACAATCTGGAAACTCTAATTAAAAGCAAATTTTTAAAATCAAAAAAACTTCTGTTATGTTAATAATACAAATTTTTAATTTGTTACATTTTGCGAAAGTATATTAACAAATTAATTCGAACCATTTAAATCAGACAATTAAAGTTAATTTTTGTGGAAAATTTTCTGTGAAAAGTGGTGTACTATAATGTTTAACTAATTGTACACCAGCCATAATAAAGCCCTATGAAAAACATATACATTAACGAAATAGTAAATAAAATTCCGAATCCTAGCACACTCAGCTGCATTAAAGCGAAGAACCCCATTTTGTAGTTGTTAGGTGTCAAATTAAAACACGTCCTTTTTGAAAAACACTTTGGATCCTCATTAATTTTGTCTAATTACTAGAAAATTCGTTAAAAAGTTATTGTAATAATAATGCGATGTCCACACTTACACATGAATGTACGTTTTAGTATTCATTCGCCTTTTTGATGTTGCAGGAACAATTAAACAAATTTTTATTTCACTCCGGACTAGACGTGTGCAATTTTAAATTTAAATAAATTGTTAAAAATGTACAACACGAGATTTAATTCGAAATTTTGCCAGCCACATTTGGAGAGATAAAGAGTTATTAAAAATATCGATCAGGTACATTTTCCACAACATAATAAAATTTTAAATTAAATAGCATGCACAAAGAAAGGTTTAAGTATCATCGATTAGCCTGAGTGACTCACGAAAAATTTATTGGAATGTTCGTGATATCAATGTATTTTCGAAGCTAAATTGGACTGCTATATTCATACAGATAAATGTAAATTACACAAATCACCAAGGAACGAATATCTTCCTTCAGTTACAAATAAGTTTAGGTATATCGATATCTTCGTATCCTTCCAGTGAGATATTACTAAATTAATTTTTTTTTATGATATAAAAAAGCTTTTATTTTTATTAACTTACCTACATATTGAAGAAAAAACTCAAAATTTTAAATTAGATTATTAAATATTATAAATTTTAAAAAAATTGATGAATTAAACTTTTCTATCAAATCTTCTCTCTTTCAAAAATGTATAACTTGCACTATTTCCATCCGGCTTAGCTTGTAGAATGCAAATTAAAAATTCAGTAAATATTAATATAACTCAGATTCGCAGATATTTCAAAATTTGAAAGTAAATAATTTTATTGATTCTCAGGCCCTCAGTAGTAATCAATTATGCAATATAAAATTTGAAACTCAGTAGTACTTTCGAGTGTAAATTGGCAATAATTTTTTGTTATCTCCATTTTAAAACATGTGTTTAGTGTTAAAAGCTGTATTATTCAACATTATTCTAAATTGCAGAATATTATGCAATGTATACAAATAAATTTTAGATTCATTTGCTATGCTAATAGTCATGCAAATTTTTATTCGTACGATTTACAATTACCAATGAATAAAAACCCTTTTACAACATTTGCAGAAAAATCTTATATGCTGTAATAAATTGTTGATCTACATTTCACATATTTTGGATTTCCGTGTCTCGCCTGCGGCTCGTCATTGCCGAGTTTACCCAGTAAAGATCTACTTTTCGGCCTATTACGAATTCGATTGTTTCCCAAAATAATTAACATTTCTTTTAAAAAAGCACAATTTAGTTTACGTAATCTTATACTTATATCGCAATTAATTGTAAATCGTCGACGTTGCGAACAGAAGTCCAGACATCTTTCTGTTCATTTGGTTCTTTTACTTTAGTACAAAATTAATCACTGCCACAGAAAAAGTAGGTAAATAAATTTTCGAGGCAAAGAATCTTTTGATCAAATATAACGGAATTGTAAGCTACCGCAATAAAATATTCAGGCTATTTTAATAAATCAACGATAATTCAAAGTAGATAACACTGCAATATATATATATTTCTGGAAAATCTACAAAGCAGACGCACTTATTTGCTCTCAGATTTATCATACTTCTGTTGGAAACTTTTACTGTTATGAAATATGCCTTATTAAATAATTCACAGTACCAACACAGCAGAAAAGCTTATTCAATTACTCATTAAATCAATAAATACTTTCTATTTGCCTCCAACTAATGTTTCACATTTAATTTGATATAAAATCAATTATTAGCTCACAAGTAAGTCTACTGGTGAGTCTCAGAGGTAGTATACTAATAAAAGACAGTTTGAAAAAAATCAACGAAATGAGCTTTAAGTCTAGACAACGAAATTTTCCCAGTATTTCCGACTTTTTTTATAGAGAGAGAAAATAAACGTTAATTTATGACTTTTTACATTCAACTTATCGTTGCTTCAATTAAAACTACATTTGGGATTTCCTGTGGGACTAGCACATAACTACGTCGACAGGTTTTTATAGATGACACTAAAATTGATAACATTAATAGATGACATAAAATAAAAGAAACACATACTTATTCAAAGTGGACAGGACTTAAATGCATTCCATTGACAGTACGTGCAATTTATACGACTACTTTTCTGTTTCGGGGTCAGCCGACTCAGATTCCCGAAACATCACCTCTGGCGTACCACAGGGGTGGTACCCAGGTGGTACCCGTAAGCAAACCGAGAAGCTTTATAATTCCACTTCCTTTGCAGACAACCCAGTCATCCAAGGACTGGGCCAGTACTCATCAGGCGAAAACTTGGTGCACTCCCGCCCCAAGGACATCCTCCTCATACCCACAACACAACCGTTACCGCGGTCTTGGAACAGGTTATCTTATAAATCACGTACCACCGTACCCCCCCCCTCTTTTTCTAGTTCCAGGGTCTACCGACCCAGGCAGATGCAGCTCTGCACTGCCCAAAGAGGACAACACCTCCAAAACCCAACCCCAGCTGCCAACATCAGATGAAAGAGATATGGGGACCAGCTCTGGCACTCCGTCAAGCTAAGAAGTTCATCGTTCATCAACAGGCAAGAGGAACTGTCGTCCATCAAAAACAAATACCACGAGTAGATCTACTTGAACCAAGAAAAGGCAGACACCTTCGCAGACACTTTAATGGTCTCTTAAGCAATGGACGAGGTCATCGAAACCAATTTCACGCAAATCCTCACATTCTACGCATCAAAATCGACGGCACCCGCTTCACCGAGAGGTCAATCCCAGCAGGTGTCCCTCAGGGGTCCATTTTGTCACTTAAGTTGTTCAACATTTTCAAGAGGGACAGCTTTGTTATCTAGACAATTAAATCTTAGTTACTTAGATCTTCCGACCAAGATGTTATTCTGAATAGCAGTGAAACTTAACTTTTCGGCTAAACTAAATTTTGTCAAGTTTACTTCAAGAATAGCAAAACAATATTGTTAATAATCAAGATTGTTTCATAATATTAATTTTTTTGAATTAAAGGAAACTTTTATGAATTATTTAAATCAGACAAACTAATACAATGCATCGGTTTTATTGCCAGGTTGTCTTTTATCAAGTGGCTATAAAAGAATATTACGAAATTGGGTATAAAAATCAATTGTATTAAATTTAGTTCTTGTGTTAATTCAATATGGATTGTATTAGCATCAGTACGGAAGAAGTGCTGTAAAAATCTTGTCTCGATATAAAGGTAATAAAATAAAGATATTAAATTTATAATAAAAGTTTTCTTCAAAAATGTATTAACTGTGTGAAATACACCAATTTAATTTTTTAAATTATTTATATTAAATATTTAATTTATTTAAACATAACAAATTTAAAGAGTCTCTAAGTAGGAAAATTAACCGATTTATTACATGTAAAAATCTGACAATATACTGATCAGTGGTCAGTCTATATGACAAGATCTTCATTGGTTTATTATTCAACCAAGCAAAAACGCCATGTAACTTAAAAAGTAAATTATGTCAAATTAAAATCTAAAAATTTAATAATTGAAATCAATTAAAATGAAAGATATTAAAATTGAAACGTTTTGGAGTTTTGTTACATAAGTTTCTGTAAAACATTTTAATTACATCCAAAATACCCAAAATTCCTTTTTAAATAGATGTCCATAATCTATGGTATAGTAAGGTTGCCAAAACATGAAGGGCCTCAAACGGGGACACCCAATTATACCTAATGCTGTGGATGTGATAAATTAGCAAAGCGATAACGACATCCTTAAAGGATTTGTTGACGTTGAATTGAATTAGTCCTTCTAGAACTTGATAAACCTGATTAACAACATCAAAAGCATTGTTACACCCTTGCAGCTTATAATCACATTGCACGGTTATATTATTGATATAATATGTATATATCTCGATATCTCCGAATTGTATTTCTAGCAGTTTATGCAAATGGATGTTTTTCGAGGGATTCACAAATTAATACCAATGGATAAATAAAAACTCATTACATATCACAGTTGGACAACGTGATGTCACCAGTGAGAAGGAAACGTCTACCAAACTTGCTCTAATGCTGATCAAGCAAAAGCAAATATAGTAAAATAACAGTAAACAAATAATATTGTGAGCAATAACATTTGAGTATTAATATAAAAGATAAACATAAGAAACAGATACCAGGACCAATATTTCCACTAGAAAAATAAGCTCCTTTAGTCCTATTGACAAAATTATGAGATTCATCACAACTTCATTGTTCAGCAATATGTACTGCAACCTTTACCTAAATATTTTTAAATTTTTTGTCCAAGAATTTTTAGAAAGAAAAATAATTTTTCAAAAAAATATTTTATTTTAACATTTTTAAAACAAAAAATACAAAATTTTGATTTTATTTTTGCATTTTAAGCTGTATATCGAGAGTTTACTGGAACATCTTAAAAATTTGAAAATAATGAGTGAAAATAAAAACATGTTTTGTGTATATTGCAAGAAAATGTGTACAAACAAACTATTTTCCAAATATTTCACATTTAGCAAAGCGAATCAAATCGAAAGTATAATTCCGCCAATTGAAAGAAATTTATAGCTGATTGGAATACAACCCATGTTAGTAATATAATAACAATGCTAATGGGTCCGTATTGCATAATATAAATATGCATATCATCCATTTTCTTGTGTATAACCACTTTTTTTTAATAAAAATGTATACTTTCGGCAAATAATTAGAAATGTACACTGCAAACTACAAAATAATTAAAAAGTGTCGTTTTCACAAAATTCGATATAAATACTTACGATATGGCAATGATAAAAATTCGTGTATGATGAAGACGATTGAAATTTCACAAATAAAATAATTTTTTTAAAATACGATTTTGTATTAACCGGCTACAGCCAAATTATTTACTTTGAATTGCGGTGTTGGGAACCATATTGAATATAGATTCTAATTCGACCTAACGCGATAAAATTTAAAATAAAATCATTATCAAATATAAATTTGTTTGCTTTAAATTTTAATAAATAAAATAAAACGAAATTAATTAAAATATTTTTTCAATTAACAAAAAGTAAATATTGCCAAATTCTGCAGTAAAAAATATTGAACCTAAATCCAACCAACAATTTTATTTTGTAATATTTAGAAATGCATACAATTATAATTTTTTTTGAAATGCTATTTCTGCCCCCTGGGGATCATTAATAGCCCATTTAAGTTTTATGATAAAAATTAATATTTACTTACAAATAGGTACCTAATAAGGTAACTGGTGCTAAGCACGCACCCGTGTATTTTGGTATTTTGAACTGATTTATAAAATTTTGTTATACTACCTATAAAAATAACTCCATATTAATTTTTTATTTTACCGGATTTAACAAATTAATAATTCAAAATATTTTTTATCGTCATAAAAAGAATCTAAATTTTAATTTTAGATGCAAAACTCATTTAAATAGTTTAAATAATATTTTTATAATAAATTGTATTTTGGGCATTTTCAAATTTTAAAAATAAAAATGCTGTTCTTGCTATTGTATCTCCAATTTTACAATATTGTTCAATATAATTTCTTAAAAATATTAATTAATCTGAATGGGCCCTAACGGAACCGAACGAAACAGAACGTAATGGTAGCCATGCCTAATAAGAGAAGCAATTCGTGCACATAGCAAGACGATTTGAAGAAAAAGTTATTTGTGCGGAAATCCATAAATTACTAATGATGCGAAAAAATAGGAGTCAGTTCAAAAGTATATGTTGGTAATAACAGAGTTGAAGCAGTCAATTATTCAGTATGTTATCAATGGAATTCCAAATAATAATTAGACGGCCAAATCAAGCTAAAATATCGTTCAGCATTTTTTCTGCGTGCAAAATAAATTTTACAAAAATTATTTTATTGTAAGATTCAGTGTGTAAAAAAAGTTTCAAACAAAAAGTTGCTTTTTGTAAGAAGAAATAAATAGTACTTCGTTAATTAAATGTGCCACTTTAATTATCTAACTTCTGAACTTTAAAAACTTATAACACAATTACCAATGGTAGCTAAAATATTTTGGAATAAAGCGTTGGTCATATTGCCGATGTCATGTCATCTCACATCAGACGTCAAAATCACATGAAATATGTAACCTTACTTTCATTCAATTTGTTTTCGCCCATCAAACCGAACCATCAGGGTGCGTGGCCGAACCGAGGTGTCAAATTGACTCTTGACATAAAACAGTTGCTATAAATGGCTTTCGAACATTTGAAAATCAAACAATTGAAATCTGCACAGCGCTGGCGGTTTTAAATCAAACTGATCAATATTTTTTGTTTTTATCAAAAATGTTTATACTTCTTTCTAAATAAAAACTTATATTTTTCATCAAAGCAATGCCTAAACCTCAAACTTGTTAAAAGTTTGTAATTAATTTGTAAAAGTGTTTTCACTTTCTTATACCATAAGGGTTGTAATATTTTTCGCTACTGAAAAGCAAACGCACAAAAAAGTTAGGAAAGTAATAAATTACAGAGTTTATTATTATTAATTTATCTTGTATTTTCGTAGTAATTATCCATCAAGGTATCTCAATTTAGCATCGCGTTACATAAAGACTTACAAATTCAAAATTAATTCTCGTCAAATTAGTTTTCGTCCCTCTGAAAGTCACTATCAATTATGCAAAGTAAAACGTAACCCTTATTTTAATGTAATTTGAATAGCTGTTTATGTAGTCATTAAGAAGACGTCGTGATAGTGCAAGCTCGTTTCAAAAATTTCCACCTGCAGTATTTAGAGAATCGGAAGAGATATTGGGAAGCACTTTGCAAGAAGTATAAATTTGCATTAATTTTTCACGAGTCGGCGATGGCCAACTTTTAATAACATCACCGTCTCACATCATTAAATTAATGTTCAAACTTTCTGCACAATGAAAATTGAAATGTTGAAGTTACTTCGGAAAAATTATACGAAATATAAGACAGAAAGTCAAGTAATTGCAGTTCAAAGTATTTTCGCAAGTTTTGTTAATTTGTTGAATTGGAGTGATGGGAAGTGATAAACTAAATTACCACTCATCACCGGTTCCTGAAAAATTAACTACCCTTAAAACCTCCGGAAACTGCATCTCAATTGGCGGTGTTAATAAAAATCAGTAAATACTTAGAACTTTAGAAAATAGAAATTTTGTTATAATATACCATTATTAATATAATATAGAATTATATAATATACTAACAAGAATACGCACTCTATTAATTTAGAAAGGCAAAAGTTGAGTGCAAAAACTTTTTTTAAATTTCCGTGCTATTAAAATCTCTTCAGATTTTCCAGATCTCAAGATGAGAAATTTTTAAAATAGTGCACACGGTGCTTCCGAATTTTTTTAAAATTATTGTCTATCCACGTACCTTCTCTCTTTTAAACATCAATTTTTATTATTAAAAGTTGACATGGGTTCAACAATAAATTCTATTGTCAAAATTCGTTAACCTCAAGTTTGAATAATTTTTATCAAGTAGAAATAAGTCGTTCTTTATTTCAGAAAATACAATAAAAGATTCGTTCAGAAAATTTTATTTTACCAGAGCTTACATAATTCAAAATGTTCTTAATTAAGCTTTTTTAATGTAATTTTTTATTGACATTTCTTAAGACTTCTTGCTTTAAAATTACTTCTCCTTTGTGATTTTTATAAAGTATTCGTTTACCGACTTTTTCTCTGTTTTTTTGTGTAAACTGTGTAACGTAATTATAGTTTTATTGTAATAAAAGTAAATATTATGTAAACTAAATAACTTTTGTTTTAATTTTAACTCTTCGAATTGAATCGATAAAATTTATTTTCGTATATTAAATTTTTCTTTCATACTATTTTATTATCTTCCATTAAAGGTCAGCCTGATAGATAAAATGTATTTCAAGCCACATTTCCATTATTACAATAATTCTTGTTCTGTCTTGTGCATGTTAATTAAGTTTAATTTTAGTATAATATTTATGATTTGTGTTAAGTCTGCTGTGAAGATCGTGCAAACCAGTTCGGGAAAATTCAAGACCGAAAAGAAAAATCGATAAAATTTGTGAACTAAATTGCATAATCCGGTGCCTATCAGAAAGTGGACGTCTAAATTATCCTAATTCAAAATGATGCATAATTATACAACCGATTATATGTGGTCGTTATACATCGTGACGATTATTATGATGATAGTTTTCATAATCTTCTCTTTAATTCTTATAGATATTATCTATCCCGATAATGCCTACTTGTATCGATTATAATACCAATCAACAAAGTTTTTATTTTAATAAATCATGTTTTTCCGTTTTGTGAAATTTGCTTTGTTATAAAATATTGAAATGTATTATCAAATTTTCATTTAAAATATTAAAATGGCATTTTAAAACATGCGTTTTATTTTGGTAAAACTAAAGAAATCAAAAATCACCTGAAAAGCCTAACTTACGAAGTTATACCCTTGGGGGGGAGAGAGGGGTTATCCAACGCAAAGTAGGATATAACGAATTCATTAATTTTTTTAAATGGTAACCCTCTTATTTTTTGCGAGACTCAATTGTTTTTTTTATAACAATAAAATTTAAAATTTAACTATTTTTTGATGCTCGGAGATGTTTTTGTGTCAATTGTCAACATTTTTATGTTGCCATTTAGACAATTAAAAGATCTGTTAACATAAAGAAAAAATAAAAAGTTGCCATTTAAAAACAAATACGATGACGTCGTTACTCGAAAACAAATGACGATGTAAAATATAATTAAAGTGTCTTAAGGATTTTTTTATCCCTGAGCCTCGCTCTGTGTAGTAGAAACTTCCTTTTTGGGGGATAAAATAAATAACAGACATTGTCTGTAAATATATGACATTTAAAACGTTTTCGTAATACTATGGCATTATCAGACTATAAATAAAGCGTTATTATTATTTAAGGAATAAAAATTTAATGGGAAGGGCTCATTAAAAAATAATAAGAGTATTAATAAAAAATATTACAACTTAAATTGTTGTCAAATTCATAACCGGTAAATAAAAATTTTCTTTGATCTTGAATATAAAATAAAAATAGCTTGGAACATTATGATTACTTTCACGAACACAAAAATGTATAAAAGATCCACTTAAATACGAAATGTAACAAACATTATAATTAAATCTTTTAAAGTACAAATTGAAAGATAGAAAAAAGAATTTATTGTCGAAATCGAAAAGGTCATTCTTGGCAATTGTAATCGAACTTAAGGCAATTAGACAAATAATACACTTTAAGCAGGGCTAAGTTGTTAGCTTCTAGTGTTTCCTTTGAAGTATAATTCTTGTTTTTGATACAATTAATTTTAAATTTAAATTAATGTTGTATTAATTAAATTAGATTAAGCGGCCCTAAGGCCGCACTTAAATATTTCTTCCTTATCTCAGTCTATGCAATGGTATGAGATGCCGTTTTCTTCAATTAAAACAACTATTGTTTTAAAAATTTCTTTAGCAACAAACCGGAAGAGGTAGATATTTATGATTTTCATCTTAGTAAGTTTTCTGTTTCAATTTCAAATTTAATTCAATTGTATTTCTTAAGTTTTAAAAATATAAAGTATTTTTTTGGCAGCGGTGAGAGCAAACTTTCATCGAGTGAGAAGCTAAGTTTTCAAAGAAACACTTCCTACAAAGTTGCCGCGAAATTGATAAGACAGTCATCTAGAGGAAGGTTAGTACCTTACTTTTATAAAAAATTATAGTGGAAGCGAGAACTGAAAGAGCTAAAATGCAACCCACACGGAAAAGAATAAAAGAGGAAACTCTGAAAAGATTTTGATGGCTAGGAATTTCGTGGAATAAATTCAAACAAGCTAGGAAGATAAAAAAAATAACAAAGGTACAAACGAAATTAAAAATTTAAATTGTGAAGTCTTTTCAAATCGTCGAAGAAAAAGCTTTTGAAATGTTTCCATATTTGCTTGTGATCCGATATTTTAACAAATTGTAAATATTTACGCATAAACCAGCAAAGCATACATATAATAATAGGTACCCAAAATGTAGTTACCCTTCTGATAATAAATGAGAGGATTTCAATGCATATACTGTGACAGTGGTTTGTAAGATAGTTGATGGATGATAAGTGTATCTTAGCTAATCCAAAATTTAGGTCATTCGACCATATTCTATGAGGAATTTCAAGCGTGAACACATTAAGATACACCGCTATACTAATTTACTAGGGGTCTCAGATAATTAAAATCGATCGATATACAATTTGAATTATTGCACAAAATATTAATATCAATTTGTTACTTAACCAAAGATTCCTAAAGATAAAACATTTTTAAAGTAAATTAATATAAATTGCAATGTGGCTTTTACTCCTCTGTTACAACAATGAAATGATATTTACAACTAGGTCAACAAAAGGAAAAAAGTTCAAACTGAAGTAATAATCCAAAAAAATTACATAAAACAAACAGTTTTATTCCGCTGCGAATATTTCAACTTCTACTATGTCTAACGTATAATTTATTCTCCTTGGGATGGACGATCTGTTCCGTGTTATTGATACGAGAATTTTCCAGATATTTGTTCTTGTCGCAAAGTAGCAAACATTTTTATCGCAATTGAATCGATAAAAGTGCATTTAAGTGTAACGCGTCATAATTTACATAAATGCTATATTTGGCATTCAGGATATATACACCTCCATTAAACTGACGTCCAATCTACACTTAATCAAAAAAGAGTCCATAAGATGACTGTTAAATTATGCAATGTATTACTCGGCCGATGGAATTATATATGTCACGTTTTTTATTAAAGAACGTAAATAAATAATATACTACAAATTTTGGTTAAATTTACTTAGGAATCTGTTAGGATAGTATTTTATCTATGTATCCAGAAGGTTAAATAATAACAGCAAATCCAGCAAATTACCAAAAACTTGGTAATAAAACGTTTACTCAATTGTACAAAATACCCCATTTCTCATACACCCTCATGACAATTACACCCAACATTACTCCTTAACTTTATTTTATGGAGTTTCAACTTTTATTTTGTTTAAATTTACTTTTATGACTATTTTTTGTGTTCCGCATTCAAATGCCATAGTCTAAAACTTGTCTTCCAACGAGAAATGCTCCATTGTCTGTACACAATGCGAAACTCGCATTCATATTTTACCTTCCTATTATTCTTGATGGAAGTACAAACTTGGTTCATATGAACGGACATTCTTTTCACACGATGCTTCTTCCTTAAGCGATAATATAACATCAACCAAAAGTATACATATTTTCTACGTCAGGTAAAAAATTTATTATAGTATGTAATATTTTTAAATTTTTACATTGGGAGCTTTTGAAATTCTAAAAATTAAAATATTTGAAAATTTCATATTATTTTTTTTAAATTAAGATAATTTTGTAATCCCAAAAATTATTATTTACAGCACAAAAAAAATAATAAATAAATTATCGCCACTTCAGCCGCAATACCACCAATCATCAGCACACAAGAAATACGTCAAAACATTTGATTGCCATCGACACAGAAATGCCGAAGAAAATTGAAGGACAAGGCTATTTTTGAAGTTTTCGCAAAAAATATTAATTTTTTTTTCATGTTGCATTCTAGATTTTTATCGAACGGTTTCATATGCTGTCAATTCCTTTGGGGGCAATATTTCTACATACCAAATTTGGTTGAGATCCCTTCGGTACTTCATGAATTATTCACTCTTGAAGTTTCAACCTTGACAGTTTGTAATTTTCGACAGATGACAGATAGAAAGTTAATTTTGCCTATTCTGGATCAAGATTTTCAAGGTCTTTAAAATAACCTATCACAAAACAAAATCGTATTTAAAAATTATGTATTATTTTCTTGTAGCGGCCCTCCTGATTGACAGATCGCGACGAAAACCTTATTTTCACTTTTCTACCATACCAAATTTGGTCGTGATTGGTTGTATGGTTTAGTAATAAATCGAGAGACAAAATCTGACGACACACATACAGACAGCCCGACACAGAAATTTGTTTTTTATTTCTTCCAGATATTGACGTTTCTGAACACGGCGATCTAGAAAATGTAAAAAAATAGAAATTTCTTTCGTATAATAAATAATATAGAAATTATTAAAATTTGAATTAATAACCAGCTTATTTGCATCTACCAAACTGGTACACATCATCAGGGCAAGGTCAATGTCAATTTCCAGAGGAGAAAAAGGAACTTGCCAATATACAGCACAATTTAGAACAAAGGAAATCCGTAAAATATCAAATAATATTTTAAATGCAGAGTGAACGTCGAGCAAAATTAAAATTCAATAATTAAAAATTTTAGTTTTGAAAATAATAAAATACATAATAATCAATACTATCATATTTTTCAGCCACAAACCTAAAAAAATTTGGGTGTGAATTTTAAAAAATTCGAATTTTTAAATTACAAAAATTTTAATATAAATAATTATAATTTGAGATATTTTTACGAGGATATATTATATAAATAATATATATATATAATATAATATAAATAATAGAAAATTTTCTAACTTTTCCAAATATTGTTTAAAACACAAATGTAGATATTCTTATATTTAAAAAAAAATTCTTTTACAGCTAAAAAAATTTTAAAATTATAAAATTGTGAATTTTAAAATTATAAAATTTTGAATTTTAAAATTATGAAATTCTAAATTCTGAAATTAAATAAAATAAATGTAGATATTATGTTAGATCATTACGAATAGACCAATGGAAAGCGACGGCACCCCAAGTATGCCCCACCCCAAGATGAAAAAAATGATGTTTTGTAGAGCCAACTAAATTTCAGTTTTGAAATTAATATTAAATATTTGAATTTTGAAATTTGTTTTAAAATGATTTTATTTACATTCAAAATATTATATTGTTTTATTAATCTGAAAGAGCTAAAAAAAAAAGATTGTTGCATTTAAAAATAAATTTTGCTGAATGAATGTCCCCGGCTTTGGAAGTATGGGTTTAGTAATCCCTTTCAATGTGAAGGACCAATAAGACTATCTGATTAAATTTTTCGGAAATTATATACAAAATTAATAATATAAAAAAAGAATTGCATTCAAAAAAATGAAAACCAATGACTTTTTGTCTTACTTCACTTTTCGTGTTAGACATTAATATAATATAGTAATAATTAAATTGCCCAAGTTGTGCAGCCTGAAGGCCGCACTGCCCACCATATTTGCATTTTATTTTTAGATTTGTAACTTAAATTTGAGCTGCGTTATGAAAGTACAGTCGTGTCCCTTTATATAATAAAATAAAAATTTTATATAAAGTAAAGTGAACTATTATACATAATAATATATTGACGTGTTTTTTATTTGGAGCTAAACTCTAATTTGTGCAAATTTCTACGTAATAAAGATGTCGTATTTTTCAAGTTTTAACTTACAATATTACACAAAGTTAACAAAAATTAATAACATAATACTAAATTAATAATTAAATCTCATATATAAAAATGAATGTTTGTTTATTTGTATGTTCTGCACTCTTAGACCCTTTAACCGATTAGAACCAAACTTGGCGAACTTATTCAGTAGGACTTGAAAAAGGTTATAATGCAAGAAAATGTTAAAAATGTTGAGAGGACAGCGAGATCCCATGAAAACAAGTGACGCGCAGAAATGGATTAACGAGATTCACATAAACCTAATAAGCTTAGCTGATTATCAATTATTAATGATGAATTCGAAAACGATATTGATCATGAATTCCAATAAAAAGCTTAAGAAACAAACGATTAACGGGAAGCAAGACTGGAAACCGTTAGAGTTCGCAGACTATTGCAAAGTATATTATTGTTAAAGACCCCGGGCGTTAATTATTATTTGATTGTTAAGGGGGGGGGGTCGTGAAATAAAATTATATGAGAAATTTAGCGCAAAAGTAGATAAATGAGCTAATCTACCATTTAATTAGGTTTACAAAAAGTTTTATAAAACAAAAATTTCTCATCATGGTAGCACATCGATCAAGTTGAAAGACCAATTAAAAAATTTAACAAATTACAATTTATAAATATTGCTATGACTTACCCTTATAAACAGAGGGTGCCACAAAATTTTAATTTTTTAATGTCAAAATTTATGTTGAATTCCAAATGCTAGTAATTTTTTCCTTTGAATAGCTTTTACTAAATTTTTAATTTCTAATCACAAAATCTGTATACCTACCATTTTCAAAATTAATTGTTTTTTTAATTGCAAGAGCTAATATTAATTTTGAAAATTAAATTCCTAAAAATTTAAATATTATTAAACCTTTATTGAAAAATATGAAAGTGAAAATTGTGTTATATTGCTTTATGAAAGCAGTAATATCAAAACAAATTTTCAGTAAATTACATTATAAATAAATATGCTGGACCCGCCTCTGTACTGTAATTGCCATAGTTTAACTGAAATTATTTTTTCAATTCTTTCTAAAACATAATGTATTACTACAGATTGTTATTTTACTGCGAGCTTTTCCATCAAAGATAATACGATACAATCAGTCGAGCTCGATTTATCAAAACACTCGCGCGCAATTTGTATTTGTGTTATGTGCATACTTGAACGTCTTTTTAAACCGTTTTTCAAATTACAACTTTTAAAATTTTGATACTAATAAAAAAAGTTAATCATAAGTTACTTTGTCAAGGCTTCATCCAATCGCAAAATGAAACTAAAAATTTGTAGCAATTCAAAAAGAAAATCATATGAATTAAATTTATCGTCGTCATCGTCGGAAGATAATTGCGCACTAACGATAGTCGAAAAGAGAAAGAAAATGTATAGGAAAAGTTATGTACTATTTAATAAACCTCGACCTACATCATCAATAATTGATACCGATGATAGTGTTTCACCTGCTGAAAGTGATACGGATGGTTCAAGTGATGGAGATGGTTCTATAAATATGTTCCAATGTGATAGTGACTATGAAGACGAACTACAAACATTTCAGAATTTAGTAATTTCACAAAGTCCAGAAACACTTGAAGGTGACTTTCTAAAAAAATCCTATCTTAGTTTTCATATATTAAATAAAGACTTCGGTGGGAAAGAAGAGAATGTGGAACAAATGGAAACTGTGGAATTTAATTATTGTAAGTCTTGTAATAATGTAACTTATGAGAAAAATCAAGATTCTTGCGACGGATGTGTGAAGAAAAGCCAAGAAGAGCCTAAAGTGAAGATGAATTCTAGTAGATTTGAAAAACTCACACGTAAGTTGCATGCAGTTAGGCCTTTCCAAAAGCGGAAGCAAAGTTACAGTTTCGACGATGACTTGAAAAGATCAACTAAAAGGTATTGCAAAAATGTATATAACCACATGGTTAAATATTCGATTAATGAATGTGATTCGGATGAAGAATGGAAACAAAAATATCGTAAAAGAAAAGTTTCTTCAACTTCAACTACTTCAACATCCAGTGGAACGGAACGCATCAAGCAACGGAAAGAGTTTGTGAAAAAATTGAGACATTTGCCACCATCAACTGATACTAAAATGATAAGAGTATTATTTAATAAAAAATAACTCTGTAATTTTACTGAAATATTTAAGAAAGTAAAATCATTTGTAATATTTTGTGTAAATATTAATAAAATAAATTTTATGCATTCAGGATTTACATTTTGTTTCCAAGTATTAGTTCAAAAAAATAATGCATTACTTATACCACTTTTCAAGCCATATTCGCACATGCTACTAATGGATTTCGTATTTGTTGAGCACTTTTCCTTCAATCATAATGTATTGATGAGACCATTGTTTACTAAAAGCAAAATTTTGTTATATTTTCCGTTTAACTTTTGATGCAGTAACGTCTACAAACTTTGAAAAGATTTCACTTGCCAATTTATATTACATAAAGATTAATTCACATTTACTTAGTCTTGAAATAAATGAAAATATTATTCTTTACCGATTGAAAGACTTCCCAAGCGAAACGGCGTTGTTAAATTTTAAAACATTTTCTTTCAATGGAGTTTCAATTCCTTATAATCAAACAACATTTTCATCATGTAATTAGTTTAATAAGAATAAAATTCCAACAAAACAATGAAATATAAGAATAATATAAATAGATTGGCGAAAATGTGACTGCTCTATAGCAGTCTACACTTCTACACTTCAGGCAAAATATTTGGATATGGTAATATAGTAAAAGTACACAATAAAATCAAGTACCAGACCATGTACCTACTTACTCTGCTTAGGATCATTATCTTGTTGTAGCACAAAGTTATAGATCTCCTTCTCGGTATAAACTTAGATTTTTATAAAATCTCTTGTCTTATGGTAACAAAATAAACCCCACACAATAATTGAACACCATGTATAAACATGCAAGGGTATCAAAGTATCAATAGCATAGGTAAAGGAAACTGGAAAACAAATTAAACAAAATTAAACGCTTTATGGAAATTACATAATTTATTGAATTCGTTATCAAGTTAATAATTAAAATTAGTTTTAAAAGTACTTTCCGGTACAGAGAAATTCAGAAATCACTGTGGATGTAATCGTCTTTCAATATAGTGGAGTGAGACCCTCAAAAGCATTTCATGTTGAAAAACAACTTGTTCAAACTTTTTGAAATGCATTCGTACATATAAAGCCAAAATTAATGTTAACGTAATGCTAACGACGTGGGAAAGAATTATTTCCATAGATGAGAAATTTGTTTATATAATTAATACGGGATAAATATTATATAATAACGAAAAGGGAGTCAAATTACGGGAGCTAATAAGGGTGCATTTTTAACTAATAATTCTTCGTAGTTTTCCAAACTAAAATTATACAACCCAAAACGTTAGAACTACTCCCCGACTAAGATTTCATTTTTTTATTATTAATTATATCATTTGTTTTATTTGTTCGTCAGGTGTTTTATTCATCATGGGGCAAAACCTTCAGTTCCAGTCACCAATTTAACATTGTTTTTATGTTATTCATAGTAAGTTTGCCTAATAACAATAATTTGAAAATCTAAAGTATTATAGTTTTTCTTTTACTATAGTAAACACCAGCGGTCACACCAAGCCACACAATGGTACCACCCTTAAACTATCATCACAATAAAGTTAACGTTGAAAATATTTCATCTAATAATAAAGTTGTATGGTATTATGTGTACGATAACAGGTTTATCATTTAAAATGATTTATAACAGCAAAATTTGTAAAACCATTATTATTTTGTTTAATATAAAAGCAGAAAAGATATCAAGAAAGCTTTGTTAAATCACGGAACTGCATTAATAAAAATGGAATTTTAAGGTTGAATGCTATTATGTGTTTTGGACAAAGCATTAGGGGAATTTAAAAAAATATAAACAGTAATGGATAATATATCTTCACAATTAATTTTTGTTTTATCAAAATGTTTTTAAAATTCTTAACCGAGAATAACGTAATAAAATAGAACAATATGCTTGTCAACTTTAAAGAGATGATAGCCAACAAAAAAAGATGTCTATGATGTAGATAAGTATAATTGCTTCTCTTCGGACTGCTTTTATTTTGCCAGGGACGACGGCACACTGTTTCAAACCGCATTTAATTTGTCAATAAATCAGTATATTCAAGTCAAAATCTGAAAACAAAGTATCTCCAATTAATAGAAATAATAGTTTTCAAGTCTATAAAAGGAAAGCCTTACAAAAGACGGTAGAAGTTTTCCGGTAATTTAGGCTTCTGTCACGTTTTTGTAATCGTTCACTGGGACCGGAATTATGTCTAGTCTGTTATAAGTCAGTTGAATGAAGAATTTAAAATGCTAGCGTAGTTTTCTAATTTGTAGAAGACATCTTAGGTAATATCCTATCTCTGCAATTAAAATCGAAACTGTTCGACTACCTAATACCTATTGACTTTAAATTTTAAACGCAAATAGTGAAAATTTCGGAAATACCAGGATTAACTAGCTTCATAACAGTTAATAAATTTTAATAGGACTACCAAGCATAGTCGAGAACTATAAAATAAAAAAATCGAAAACCCTATTAATTATTCACTGTTTAATTAAAAACGCGTACAAGTTTCAATTAAAATTTAATATAAAATTATATTCCTGCATTGCATTATAAAGCTGGTTATTTAAAAGGCAATGTATATTTCGGCAACAATCGGCTAGGGAAAATGTAAAAGCTAAGAGCATTATTAATTTGTTTTATGGTTTTCGCTTCTACACTAGCGATGCTGGCTTTTAAAAGTGAGCTAAAAATATCATATAATTTTTTTAATCATGTTTGCAACGTTGTTAATGATTATTTAACTAAAAACTAAAAATAATTATTCGGAAATATGAATTTTATTGGATGCTGAGCAAATAAACAGCATTTATGAATTACACTGATATGAGAGGGAAATGATCTGTAATTAAAATTAATTTAGTATGAAAAATATTTTTTTCTCCTATTCCAATTTTATATAATTTTTCAAGTAGTTTTGCAAAATTTTTATCTAACTAATTTAAAAGTAGGAAAACTTTTCTACTGCATTTTCCTAAGAAGCTGCCGTCATTGTTGTTAAACAAAAAGTGTAAACGTTTTACTACTGCACATTTTCACTTAATTTTATTTTCTTTCAGAGTTAGCTAACGTTTGATATTTTCCTCATGGAACTAATATAAGTTTTCGATGTTACTCGACATGTTTTAATTGATTTTTTATAAGCATACAAATTGAAACAGAAGGAAGTTGCAATGTTTTAATTAAAATAAATTTGTGGCAAAGGAAAAATACACTATAGAATTTAATTTTGAACTCTCACGTCTTGTATTATTGCAACGCTTTGTTTTTCTTTTAGTTATTTTTAATTACACTTCTTAGTTTTTACTAATAATTTATAAAACTACGACTTTTCCAATTTAACTTTTTATTCTCTTAGTTTAAACATTAATTTTCATTTATGTAAACTGAATGAATTTACTTGACGGGTTCTGATTAGCTATAGGATGTAATAAAATAATTTCCAACCACAAAAAAGTGCACAACTTTTGGTATTTTAAACGTAAGCATACAAACCACTAATTTATAAAATTTACAAACCCTTTTATATACCAAAATAACTTTTTAATTTGAACGTGCGCGCAATTAATTATTAAATTACATCCCAATTGATTAATCAATTTGTTTGTAATATTAAGTTCATTTTATGATTAAGCGGTTAAGCAGTTTATAAAACATAATTGTTTAAAAAAAGTTAAGTGGCTTATTTTTCAGCGTTTCATGAGAAGATTTTTGTACTTTTTAATTAACCTGCCAGCTACGAGTAGTACATTTAGGTACGAAGGTAAAATAAAATATTTGTGTAGTCAAAATTACAATTTTTGTTTACTGTGCGATTCGTACTGAAAAGAAATAAATGTTAAAAAATCAAGGAATCAAAAATGCAGGAGTTGTTTAAAAACATTATTCCCTGGACATGGCTTCTGAAGTGCTTTTAAATGTGTTTAGCGGAATGTTATGTTGTCAACAGCTGATCAAAACTCTTCCTGTCGCTGCAAGAGAAAGCAGCTTTATTTTATCATTCTGCAACATTGTCGAATGATATTTTTTCCATAACCGATTTGTATTAGTTCTTTCAGGATTAAACTTAAATAGCCGAGAGAAACATTTAGAACCAGAGATAAAGACAAAATCAAGTGGGAGTGTCCCCTACTACAATAATCTCTCAATTAAAATTAATTAAGAATGGACAGTTGCATGTGCAAAAATTGATCGAGCGAAAATTTCTGTTACAAATTAAATTCGTCCTTTGTTCTGATTTTTAACTAATTATAATATTCATGTGCATATTGGTTGATATAATGATATCACAGAGAACGTAAAGTAATTAACGACAAACAAACTTTTTTGCGCTTAGCAGAGTATGTGTGATCAGGGATTTTCTATTTCCAATTATTAGAAATAAACATCACCGCCAACATAATCCAAACGCTCTTCTTATTCTTGGGCTTACAAATAATATTGAGACACAGGTCAATTTTATCGTGCAAGCTTATTTTCCCAAATTGTATCTTGATAACTCAAATAATATTTCTCTAGGTGAACAAAATCAGTGGCTATACATTTACCAATGTCAATACAAATTCAAAAGCTTAATAATAAATTGAAATAATTGTCAATTATTTGTACGATTTTTTGATTCATTACGAAACATTGTGTTGACTGAATGCCCCATGCCCAGTTAAGTTTTTGATAATGGTTGATTTGCTACATTTATATAATAAAATTCCGATTTTCTGGTTAGGTGTATTTACGAAATTTTTATTTTATTACGTAATCGCTGCGAAAAATTTAAAAACAAAAATGATTTTTTCAGTAATTTTCAAATGTAATTTTAAATATGTAAATCTAAATCAATTTTTCTTGCTTCGAATGTTGATAATCTAAATTCAAAATTAAAAATGTTAAACGTTGATATTAAATGATAATTTGTAAGATCTCCAATCTCGACATTATTAACTTAATTTTTATTTTTTTCAGTTATTTTATTTCAATTGTCGCGATACGCTGTTTTGTGTAAAACTTTTCATCGACCAAATTTTTCACGAAAAATATTTTTAGAAAAATTGAATTTTCTATTTAAAATTTTCCTTTCAAAAAATAAGAATTGAATTTTAAAGTTTTATAAAAAAACCTTGTGTACTTACAGAAGCACTTTTACATATTTCACTTTGTTTACAAAAATCAGCCACAGCTGGCAGATACGATAATATAGGGATAGTATATTTTGTGATGGCTTCTTCAACTTTAAGAAAATGTAAAGGGCAGTTTTTCTTTGCAGGAAAGAGATTCATTTATATTGGCGTATTATTGTTCAGTGCACATCAGTTATTTTCTACTAAGCCTGTATTGTATTCTTATTTTATTGTATTTTTGTATATGATTAAAGGCATGTTTTACAATATAATAGGAGAAAGAATATACTATTCCGAATATATTTAACTGATCTTCCTATCTGCTAAATATACAGCATATTATGTTGTTACACTAACGATTTTCTTATATTCCAAACAAGTTTTATATTTCTTAAGAGCTGACTTTTTTCGGAAACTACTTAAAATTTTTTTTTAAATAACAGATACATTGCAGATAGAATTACACAAGCCGCAAAAATTACACTTGCTCCAAATAAAACATACGTATTTTAAAAATATTTTAAAATAAATAATTTTTAAATTAAATTTGATAAGATATCCTACAAACTAAATTCTTCCTTTTACAATAATGCATTCAAGAGAAAAAATATAATGGGTATCGGTAGAATTGAGGTAGGGTATTTTCTCAAAAGAAGTTATGTATGTATATTTATTGTTAGCAATTATTACTAATAGGATTAGATGGTTAAGTTGATCTATTCGACATTTTTAACAAATTACATTCGATTACAATAAAAAAAAAACTAATCTACTATTTATTTACTACAGGTAAATACTACAGGTTCAAGGTTGATCGTCAGTTAATTTATATTACAGAAAAAATTTTATTTAAATTAAATTTTAATATTTTATTGCTTCGGGAAATTTACAAAAAAGACATTTTCTAATTAATTATAGATTTATACATGTGGTGGACATTTTAATTCCACCAGGAAGTCTGTGCGGTGCATTAAATAATCGTGATAGGTAACCGCACACTTTACATCACGAAATGAAAGAGTAAAGTTGCACGGAATTTCGCAGTTGGAATTTAATAGCTAGCTAATAATAATTAATATAAAATTTAATAATGATTTCATATTGTTTTAGGATGGCGGGCACCCCATCGCCTTTCCCATACTGCTGCTTTTCCAAAGACAGTTTTGGTTACGTGTTATTTAGTGAGCTAGGGATATAGTTCAAGTTTGGAATTAAGTAAACCACAACAAGAACAACACATTAGCAATTAATACTGAAATTGATTAAAGTCTTTGATCGATGGTATTAACTAGGAATATGATATATCCTCGGAAGCCTGCCGCAATAATTAAGTAGTAGCTACTTGAATAATTCAGCATGAGCGTCAAAGAATCAAATTAATAAAGTTAATCAAATTATTTGTGAAGAGCAAGAGATTGTAATCCTTTCAAGTCTTGAGGTTGACTTACCCGCATATTGAGTGATCAAGTTTAAATAAATTGAAGTCGAACTAAAAATTATGGATAAAATACTTTTTTAGATTATTTGTCACGGTAAACTACACAACTTGGCTCTAATTTAATGGAGTTGGTATCTCTTGAGATGAACTAGATCTCCATAGTGAGTGTCAAAAGTCGGGCACATAAATCTAAAATTCAATGCTTTAAAATTTTGTATTTCTGTTTTAATTTAAAATATATTATCCCAGAAGCAGTTTTTCTATATAATTATTATTTTTATCAATAAGCTATCAAATATTTATTATGTGCATCGAATTACAATTTAAATGAATAAATTTTTCAGCATTTCTCCGTCGTCGATTTTTCAAGATGAAAATTTAATATTATCGTATGACGTCGTAACTACAACTAATCAGCAAAATTTTCTTCCAAAAATAAAATCGTTCATCGGTAAGCCTTTTTATTACTGCAAAACAGTTTTATAATAAAATTTGTTGGATAAAACATAAAAATAGAAATAATGAAAGTCAGCATTAAGGATTTTTCGAAATTCTAGCAATAAAGTAAAATTTATAATTTGTAAATTGCTATTTATAGATTAATACGTGCATATTAGACGATTTAGAAATCACGCTCAAGTTTGCAACTCAAACTTGCTTTGCATGTAAATAGCCCTTTTATGAAGCTATTAAATTTTACCTTCCAAAAAGTGTGTTATTGCAATAAACAGTTAATTTAAATTTAAGTCGTAATTTTGAAAATTAATGAAATTACTTTCCGCTCAACTAAAAAAATGAATCGTAAAATGTTATTTATTATTGTAGCAGGAATCAAAATAACAATCCGCATGAAGGATTCGAACAAATTTTTTGCACTGCATACGCTTGAATATTTAAGTAGTTAATTGAAAAATTAATTAAAAATTCGCAGTCTTCTGTAAAATTTTAACGACCTTTCTTGATATGGGTTTGGCATATCATTGCAAAATAATAGCAATTCATGTGTAATTCACTGTAATTAAAAAAAATTTAATTTTGTTTACGACTAGAAAATTTTCAAAATTTAATATAACTTAAAATTTGCACTTCTGAAAGCCTTTGAAAGGCTTTAATGATTTACTTTCATTAATAATTAATTTGAATCTTGATTCGAGTACCTTCCCAGATTATAAATTAAGTTCTTTTGGAGTTGTAATATTTTTATAAACGTCGTTTCAAATGTTTCATTTTTGATGACATCAAAAGTTTTTCATCGACTTCATTACTTTTTGGTTCCTTAACTCCGCGTTTGGCAAAGGAACGGCTTTTCGTAAAGTTACACTCAAGTTATACAAATTTGTGTGAGTAGGGAATTACAATAACATTGTTACGAACATCATTTTTAAGAAATTTCTTAAAACGTGACAACTTTCCCATAGCATTTTTTTGTGTTCCACTCGGCATGCAAATTTGCATTCATTGGTACGATTTATCCTCCAGACAATGAATGGTGGGCCTATATTTGACATAACTCTAAAAAGTAACATCAAATTGTATAAAAAACATCTACGTCGGGATTTAATCTCCTGTCCAAGAAAACCTGAAAGGAAATTATATTTTAATTAAGAGAGTTTAAATAACAAAACTACAGTTACTTATTGAGTTTCAGTAGAACTTAATTTGTTTTCTGTATTTCCATTTTACAATCTCGGTGCAGCAGTAATATGGATTTTGCGACTTAAAGGTGTCAATCCAGATGACTCTCTGGAGATTTCATCTTTTCAATAAATTATCTAATTTAAAACTTTAAATATTATTTAAAAAAGCAGACCTTAGACAAACTTTGCGCTATATGTAACTCAAATTATATTCGTTGTTATCAGTTTTATTTTAACTTGCCCCACGGGGTGGTGACGGCGACTCTCGGTCATGGAACTTTAACCTTTAACATGTAAATCATACTTTCGAGATTACTAGATTTCCTAATTATTTTAAGCAAAAAAAAATTAATTAAAACGTCTTCTAACGGCGGAAATTAGCTATGAGAGTATCCAAACTTATCTCAAACATTTTCTTGGAATGTTTGGAAAACTTCGAGCGCGGAAATTTAGCTTTATATATAGAAATGTAAGTTTATAATATGTACCTAGTGTAAAACTAAAATGTACTCTAATAAATGTGCTACGCAAATAAAATTTAATTTTTCATCGAATATTCGAGATTTTTATTTGAATTCAGGTAGAGCAGTTAGAATGCTCGATTGCTCTGTCGCAGTTGTGGGTTCGATCCTCGACCTTTTACGACCTTGTTTTCTACAATTTGCTAGCAAAATTTTTGAAGTATTAAATACCTAAATACCATCAACCTTCAAGATCCTAATGGTTTAATACTAAAGTATGTAATTCTTTATAATAGGTATTATTTTTAGTTTTTAAAACCTTTCCGAGATAATTTATTTTTTAACGATTTTCCAGCCAACACAGGTCAAGAAAAAAGCGTTGACAGCTTTGGAATTAGTTGTACAATAAGTGAGAATTAAATCGATAGTATTGGAATTGAAATAAAATTATTACAATTGAATGGAAATATTAGAATTAAAATGGAAAAAGTTAAAAGTAGAATTAATTTGGAATTGAAAAAATTATTTTGGAATTTTTTGAAATCAAACCTGAATCAACTGGAAAACACATATTACTGTTAAAATATTCTGCCTTTTTTATTTTAAACCGTTATTAATTTTTATTAAAATTTTTGGGATTAAAGAATTTGAAACTTCGTGTAAATTTAATTATTTCAGAAGTGAATTTAGTTATTACGAACCTTCGTTATTCATAAAATTATTCACCTTGTAAATAAAAATTAATATAAATTTTAAAAGTTATTACTTGAGGGTATAGAAGAAAATTTAAATGTTCTAAATTACATTGTTTCGCAATCGTATTTTTCGCCGAGCTTTTAATCCTTGACTCAGGAAAAGGAAGAAGATTAAGCTTTTAACCTGTCTAACAATTTTGTATTTCGCTTAATTAAAAAAGATTTAAAAAGCAAAAAAATGACTACAAAAAAGCTAGAAAAAATTAATAATATTTAAAAATAATATAAAAATTATAACAGCATTTTCAATATTTCCTTCAAAAGTCTGGCAGTAGGTACTTTATAATATTTTCTGTTAAATTTTTAATTTTCGCCAATAATGAAAATACATTGCAGCCGGTAACTGGCTTAATTTTTTCGAGTCCAATTTTAATTCCCTACAAATTGGTTCAATATGCTGCTACCATTAATCTAAAATTAGTTTAGTCTTGCTAAATTGTAATTACCGCCATAACCAAAACTTGTTATTCGGTACTACAAAATTTTATGTACTGTGTATATTGCTTATCGACTTGAGAATATTTGGCATAATGGATAAAAATAAACGTTCTTTGAGATTTTTAATCGTCCTGTTTTAAAAGCTTTTATTGAATAAAAGAACGCGTCGTTATTCAAACCTAACGATTTCGATCAATTACGCCACAACTGAAGCAAATTTTACAATTTGACTAACTCAAATTTATATGTTTGTTATACTCAAAGTATAAAATATTTCAAAATGAATTTTTTCGTGTGTGTCCAATTTATTAAAATCCCAGATTAATTATTCGATTAGGAACCTTCCAATGACTGAAAGGCGTCTGATGCTTAACCTTTAGAGTTTCACCATCCTCCCACGAGTTGACTGCAATGAAAGGTATCCTATCATTTTAATTTCCTTCCAAATAATTAAAATTTTTGCGTTGGATGCAGATTAGATTCAGAATTAGTTCAAATATACAAATAATTTTTATAGTTTGTTGCTTGGTGTAAAATTAATCGGTTTTAAATATTGGAAAAAATCAGGGCACAGTTCCAAAATGCCAATTTGATATACCGCAGTGTTTGCTATTTACACGAATTGGATTTCTAGAAATACTACGTATATCAAATAATATTTTAGTGCCATGCAAAGTGCAGAAATAAATTACTTCTCTAAAGCGATCGATTGGAAAACTCGTAACCGACTGTAGATACACCAAAGCAGCACAATAATGATATCAGCTTCCGCTATAAATTTAACGATTACACACACAGCATACAACTTGGAGTACATTTTTGAAAGATTTTGATATTATCTGGACAAAACAAACAGCTTCAAGTCTCAAGGGAATGGAAGTCTGAAGAAGTGCAGGTCTGATCGTTATCATTGGACGAATTTAAATTTTGGCTGGCACTGCAACATTCGAGCAATTTACAATATTATTTTGAATTTTAATTTCCTCCTGAATAGTTCGTAAAGCTGGAAGAAACTACAACTACGTTTGACATTGCATAAATTTCTATTGATTACATTTGCCGTTAAATTTTTAAAACAACAATCAATAACGTAACTTTGCCGGGTTATAGTTTACAGTGACAAGAATTGCAATAATTAATCACCCTCGTTACAAAGAAAGTCAAGAAAGATAATCAAGACATAACAGCAAACATAAAAAATATTTATACAGATATTGCCAACATAAAATACCTCGTGAAAGGTTTTATTCTTTGGTATTACAAAAATTATATATCTTTATAAATCCTAAATAATAAACAATGAGATTCTCTCGAAAAGTTGTCAGTTTTTATAATTACTTATTATTACAACGTAAATTAAACTATACATTAACTGTAATTAATAATTATTATATGTTATTAATAATTTATTTCTGGTCTGTAATTTATAATTGTGTAACCCATTAGGATTCAAATTAAGTTTGCGACACCTGCTTGGAATAGTTAAACCTCTTTACGTTTAGAAAACATAACATGACATAACTCAACTACATATTAAGGGAGAACCGTACGCAAGTTGGAAGTAGTGATTTTGAGCTTTACTCCATCGCACGAGTCGAACTGTTGTTTTCCTCACCAATTTTAATTTAATTTCTCCAAATACACTGGCCAAGGCATTTCGACAACTCATGAAATATGACGAAGGAAAGTACCCAAACAACGAAGGAAATTGTTAATTTGAACCGATTTTAACACCCAATTGGAAATTTTAAGAAGTGAACGTAAACGTTTATACGCAAAACAGATAATGGCGTCACGGAGAGTGACAGCTATGGGAAACTGAAGAGGAAGTGGGCAGATTGAAAACTGGAGAAAGGAACTTATAGCTTAAATTAATAATTTTATGACTACGACGCACCTTAAACAATATAAAACGCAATATTCCAGTTTATTTCTTAACTTTAGCTTTCCGTTTCAAAAATATAAATCTTAAAAATATTTTTAGTGTTCGCAAAGTTTAATATTGGCATCGACATTACTCGAATATCAGTTTTATTAAAATAACTTGATGTCTAAAATAAATATAACAAAATTGTAAAAGTTTAAAAACAAAAACTAAAAGATAATAATATGATATATTACTTTTGCAATGTTGAAAATTAAGATTATAAAGCCAAAGTGTAAATAAAAAATTCGAATTTTAATTAATTTTTATGGTAGCTTATACATCAAAGGCAAAAATCAAAAAGGATACCATCCTGAATAATAAAGCTTGCTATATTTTTAGATTCGATGTTATTTCATATACCTAATAAATTCATATCGTATTGGAACGATCAATTTAAGAAAATTCTCCTTTACGTGATGTAATTTTAATAATCACGATTAGAGATTTGAATTGTTTTTGGGATTTATCGTTGAATTGAAACAAAATTTGTACAAAAATATAAAGCAATTTCTCCTGCGAACTACCATGAAGATGATATAGCTATTCTCTGCCAAGTCACTTACAATCTCGAGCACGAACAATTTTATGTTATAACGTCAAAAGATACATCCCAGTAATAATATTAGGAAACCTCGATCAAATTTTAATTTTTCTTCGGGATAGGTAGGTATTCGTTTTGAAAAGCTTGGATGATGTGATCGTAAAAGCTGCCGCCCAATTTAGGTTTCAGATAAAAAAATATAACAACGTATTACCTAATAGTTATCACTTCCGAATGGAAATTTTCTTGGCTTTTTTATTCAAATTTTTGTAATTTTTTACCTAGGGAAAGCTACCTTTTGTTCATAAAATTGGTGCAGTTCAAAACATTTCTGTCAAATTAAATCACCTTGTGCTTTTTCAAAAGCTTTATATATTCTAAAAAATAAGCTAAAAGCAATTAGGATTATAAAGCTTGAACTGTACAGATAATTAAGCCGATTACTTGACAAAAAATTGAGAATCTTCTAACAAAATCAACCACAATCTTGAATTTGAAATAATAAAAATATATTTTCTGAAATATTGTGATATTGGCAATTTGATTTATCTTGAGTTTGCATTATTTATTGCAAATTTCGCAATAAAAAAAAAATGAGCACAAATGAGCAATTATTTCTAATTACTTAAAATGTAACAATGATTTGAGTTTTTGGTTCATTTTTAAGATGCACCGAGCGAAGCAAAAACCAAGAATCAATTTAGTCTTATAACAATGGAAATATTTTTGTCAGAAAATAAATTTCCTACAAAAACGTCTCTGACAGCATATATTAATTTATCTTCGGTAGTTTAAGTGTGAAAAACATTCAAGTTCGCAAATAAAAAAAAAATCAGATAAGTCAAAATCGTCAACTTTGAATGTCTCTCTCGTCCTAATTCCGTAACTGTTTTGTAAGAAATATAATTTTTAGCAAATTTGTCTATCCTTTAGTTTTACAATTTGACGACGAAGCGCTATATGTACAGGCGGTATGTACTTCCCCTCAACTTCGACGTTGAATTTTTTATTTACCCAAAATTATAGCTAAAACCTTTGTTATTTTTCGAATAGAACTTCGTTCTATTAATTTATTACATTTATTTGGTTAAGGGTAAAATTACAAATTTATAAAATTTTCAAGTATTATTTTGTTCAATATATAATTAAAAAGTTATTATTTCAACTTTATATAAAATAAAATGTACCAGCCGTTGTTCAAATGTATGCACCACGGCTGCTATTCAAAGTTTTCTAGAATTTGATGTTGCAATGTAAATTTTAATTTTAAATTAGAATATTAAATGTAATCCAGTCAATTAAATTCAATCTATCACTACATAGTTAATGCAATAAAATAATCACTATATAGTAACTCTAGCTAATTATTACACTAGTGCTATAATACCTCATAGTTTTCTACACTGCTAGCTTTTGTCTTAAAGTTTTTCATGAAAGTACTATCTCTGTCTCGCTTTCAATTTATTGCCAAACTTAAAAATTCAATTTTTATGAAAACAATTGCTTTTTTCAAATTTGCGAAATTTAAAGTTTTTTCAGGTTTGTCTTAATTATTTCTGCTGGCTTCCGGTGATTCTGGCGTACTTCTACTTTTTTACTGCCATTGGGCATTGGCAGATAGCCGAGCAGTTAAATAAAATTCAACAAGTTCGTTTTTGTTTGGCAAATATCTACCTGCTGGTTCTGGGTAACATTATAACCTAAACATGATTTTGAAATTGAAAAAGTTTCACGTATTTGTCAAGATGTGGTAGTACAAATTTTGAAATCAATTTTACGATTGTTCGACCTGAAGTGATTTTATGTTTTAAGTGCCACTAGAAATTTTCCAATCTATTGCATAACTGCATAAAAATCTAATATTACTCTGTGCAGTGTGCACTGTGAAGTTTTAAGAACTCTTCAGAAATGCACAAAATCTTTTATTAGAAACTTAAAATTACTTGAAATCTCAAGATGAATTGAATGGAAAAATTGACCACGTAAACTTTTTCCTGTATTTATGGTTGTACATGGCAATATACTAAACACCAATACCAAACTGGATTATTCTCTTATCGTTTGATTTAAAACAGGTAATTGGTAAAGTTAATTACTCCTAGAAGCATGCATACATCGATAAAGTACTAAACCTCTTAGAACATCATGAAAATGTATGCCAAATTGGTTTTCCATACATTAAAATCTTTATGGAAATTATTTCACAACACAGAAAATGTTTCTTACGAAAGCTCTATTTGTTTGAACCAGCTATTTTTTGCAATGTCAATGATAAAATTTTTGATTACGCCACCACAAATTTTGGAGTTTTACCACAATGGCTGTTACTGATGAACTCTGCGATAAATGAGGACATCGATGCAAAATTTTGGAGGTTACCAGGCTTACTGAACATTTCCAAAGCCATAAATTATAATTTTGAACGACTAATTAAATATTCCAGGTAAAATTTTATTTTCATACAACTCCGAATATTAAAACGAAAGGTTACCTTTATATTTTGTCAAATTTAAATTAATTAAGCTAATTTAATTAGCAACCGAGGGCTAAAATAATTAAATACATACTGGACTTATTTATTCTCATTAATTGCGCAAAAATATTTTGTACTGGAAATTTGAAAAATTTTGAACCCGGAATGTGCAAAATATTCCAGCAATTTCTTACGACAATTTATTGAAAATATCAAAAAATAAATCGACCAATAAGAATTCAAAATTAAAATAGAACGCTCAAGTTTTGTCTTCGTGTAAACTTTTTGTAATTTTCTGAAAAGCGTTTGTATGACGTACGGATTTATTATCAACGTAAAACTTTCATTCTATTTTTTATCTATGGAAACACAAATCTAAAGATCTGTTTATTCTGCATTGATGATATTTTTAATTATGTCATTAGCAGACATGTTTAATTTTATTATAATAAATAATATAAACAGCGCATTGAAAATTGACGAAACCGCCTTCGATTTATTTAAGACGGTGATTATTTTTAAATACCAGAAAAACTCAAGTTTACTGAATGAGAAAATTTTATTTCCTAAAGAAAAGTTTAAATTTAAATTTATGAAAATTTAAATACCCAAGCAAATTGCGAAATTTAAATAAGTAATAATTAACATACCTGAAAATTTTTAACTTTCACACTGAAACTGCTAGTAAAAGTTTTCAGTACTAAAATTTAAATTTTCAGTCTAGCACGTAATTTTGAAATTTAACTTCCGGTCGCGAGCGAACGCGGAAACCTAGTAAATAGTGACTGAAACGTAAGTTTCGGAAGTGAAAATCAAGAGGTGGTAACCACACGATAGACACCCTTGTACTGAGTCGAGCTCAACCTGTTTGGGGTCTAAATGTATAAGTATATCTTTCTCGCTCTATTTAAGAGTCTACTCATATCGTCTCTCTCTAAATGCGCTCTAAATGCATTGATCTTTCTAAAAAGGACGATGTTAATGTATTATGCACGACTTCGATTTTGTGATTTATAAAGAAACTTTTTGTCCACTCAGTGATTCTATGTATTTATTATTTAAACATTTACTTAGCTTAACACATACACAGCAAAAACACTACTTCAAATACAAGCCACCGAAGCGACGCGACGCGTCGAAACTTCTAAAGACCATAAAACTATATTGAATCAAAAATCTTTTACGCTAAAACTCTGTTAACGATAAATTGTGTTTCCTTTCCTACCGATAATAAACTTAAACAAATTCACTTTCAATTTATATTAATTAATTCCCTTCGAAGAAAACCATTAAAGGTGAATTTTACTTAACCAACTAACTAATTCTTCAAATAGTTAAATCACTCAGAACACAAAATCCCATTTACTTTTTAATCGCAATTGATCTAATATATTCTAATAACAAAACCATACAATGTTAATACACAATAAATAATTATACTACAACAAACATGTAGAAATTATATATTATCTACCTCCGTTAAATAATAGCTCAATTTTTTCACTGATTTGAATTACGTAATTAGCCACTTTCCCGAACTAGTGCGAAAAGTAAATAATTTGCGCTTTTATTTTGTTTTATTGAAGAAACTGACGTTTCTTGATATTAATAGTGAAATAAAAAATTGACAGCTTTGACAGTTGACAGATTGTCGCGGTAATACACAAATTAGTATAATATAATATTATATTGTAATTTTGATTATGAATTTATTAATTTAAATATCTTGATCATGTTATTTTATTAATTAAATATAACAATATGTGAAATATTCGCGTTCGATAATGACTTACTTTCTAAACTGAGTTTACATAAACTACTATTAAACATTTTTGATAAGTATGCTCTGTCGCAAAAGAAACTTAAAATTAATTTCTTAAAAAGCATCATTCGTATAGAATATTTCTACGTCCGCGTGATGAAATTTTAACAATTATTTGAAATTGGTTAATTTCTAAATGTTGACTTTAGAATCCGTTGTAGGTTTCGTAAGTTTAGTAGTTTTAAAAATTTAATTTTTTATTTAAAAACGGCAAACTATATTAGAATAAGGTCGATTTATGGTCGGAATAAATGACAAAATAAAGAAAATTAAAAAGAGTTTTGAAAAAAAAGACTCAAAAATTTAAATAAATTTAGAAGGTTATTAATATTATAGGATGAACAGAAGCATGGATACAAAGATAAAAATCTAGAAAACGAAGAGATTCAAATGAAGAACTTTGCTAACACTACTAAATTTGAAATTAAAAAAATGAAAGAATGAAAAATAAAAGAATAAAAAAAACTATATTGTTATTAAAATTAAATGAAACAAATTGCACTCCTCTTGTAAAAATTAAGAACATTGTCTCTTTTCAACTTCAAACGACCGCCGCGCCATCGCGTCGGATGCAATAGGAAAACTGAAAAACGCAAATACCTAAGTAATTGAAATTAAAATAATAAGAGCACTTAAAATTATTATTCAAAAATTGTAAAAAAAAGATTTATAAAAAAAACTAGCAATTAGTTATGTTTACGAAAACTATCAATTGGTTTTTTCTACCAATATTCCGTCAATAGTTTACATATTTAAATTTAATTTTAATATTACATTAATTTTTTAATAATTTAAGTGCTGTTATGAAGTTTTAGAATAATATTACAAGCCTTTACGAGAAGAGTAAAATTTGTTTTATTTTCTATTCATATCACTTTGTAATTTTCCCTATTCTCTATGGAAAATAAAAAACTAAATTTAGATTTAGATTAGATTTAATATTTGGATTGGGTCAACCAATAGCTATAAAATTTTAGTAAGTGGATAATTCAATGCCTAGGGGAAAGAAAGACAATTGGGTATACCACGAGAGGCAAATTTGTAAATTAATTTTTAAAAGTTAATTTAAATAACGACTCGAAAGAATAATGCCAACATTGGGTCTTGAATGTCAATAACTAAACATTAGTATGCCAATTACTGGTTATTACTACCAATAACAACAAAATTTACAGTATTGGTAGGTGCAATATTTATAAATCCGATTAATCATTGAAGTAAATTAGTTTTTCTAAAACAATACAAAAAGTTTACTTTAGTATGTCTGTCATAAAGTTTTCAAAGAAAAAAGTTGGCGATTGGTAAAAGTAATTTTAAGTAAATTTATAATTTTCTACGTTTTCAGAAAAAATTACATGTTTTATTCAAAGCTAATGTATTTTTTGTGGCTTATAATATAACTGTATGACGCTTAAGGTGCCAATCATTGGGTGCTTCGGATCGATATTATATTAGAATATTTACATTATTAGCTTGTATAAATTAATTTTATATTATATTAAATTAAATTTTATTATATTATCTGCGTACACACATAGGTACATATTTCTCTAATATAAAATTAAGTATAAAACTCTCTCTTCGTCCGTAACCACGCTCTGAGTGGTAATTTTCTTTTATGTCTTCCAATTCATAGTTTTATATTAACCTTCTTTAAAAGTCAATATCTTCCCAATAGCCCATAATAGCTAAAATAACTATTATGCGAAATCTGACAAATTTGTTCCGTCTGATTGTTGACGAACACGTTTTTAACCAAAACGCTGCACGGCCTAAGCCAGATTACTGATCTTTTCTGATCTGACAAAAACAAAAATAAAACTTATAAATATTACACGACATTGTTTCAGTTACAAATCAATAATTTGAACTTATTTAAAATAAAATGTATGTGAAAAAAATTAAGCTCATTTTCTCAATTTCAGTGTTACCGGCCGTTTCTATCAAAGAGCTCCGCTATAACTTTGAAGTGTATATCCACCAAAAAGTAAAAAAGACGGTTCTTCCTTAAGACCTCACGACTGGCAGTTTCTCCGGGACAATCTGATCCAAAAATAAATTCTAGTATGAACGTAAAATAATTCAAGCATCAGCAGTCCAGTGTTTATTGTTTTTGTATGTGAGTGTATGTTATACTCAGTGTATCATATATTTTTTTATATTGTATTATATTACAGTAAAACTTGTCCCAATTAAATTGATCAATTTCAAAATATCAAGAGTAAAAGTTTAATATATAAAAGCATTATATATCAATTAATATAGGCAAATAGTATTGCACTTTTCTCACATACGTTCATGTTTTTAATATAATACAAGGGGTAAATATTCCAAAAAAGTTGTGTACACGTGGTTGGAATTCCCTTGGAAATCACTGAAATTCCTTGGAAATCTTTGGAATTCCTTGGAAATCTTTGGAATTCTTGGAAATCATTGGAATTCTTGGAAATCTCTGGAATTCCTTGGAAATCATTGGCATTGCTTGGAAATTTTTGGAATTCCTTGGAAATCTTTGGAATTCCTTAGAAATCTTTGAAATTCTTGGAAATCGTTGGAAATCTCTGGAAATCATTGGAATTCGTTAGAATTCCTTGGAAATCTTTGGAATTCCTTGGGAATCTTTATCTGGATATTTACCCCCCGATATAATATAGTATTATTTAAAAAATTTTGTTTTCTATTTTGAAGAAAGTGTTTACTTGTATTTTATATATCAGTATTATTTCTACGAAAGTTTGACTTGATAATTTTTTATTATAACATTGCAAAAAATAATTTAAAATACAAGTACTACTCCTTTGAGATAGATATTATATTGCATTATATGTTAATAATATATGTACATAATTATAACATTATATTATATTGCATTATATTTTATTACTTATATAACATTTTTATTATTTAGTAAATTCCCGTAATGGTATTATCATTGTTTAAAAATATTATCTGCACTTGCAAAAATTTTGAATTTCAAGGTTCTATGTCAATAAGTATATTTCCGCAAAATCAAATAAATTCGCGTGATCTAGTTAAAATTCGTTTGATTTAAAAATCCTGTTTTAATTAGTGTTATAAAATGGAGTATTACTCAAAAGAAAAAATTGTGGCATTACCTAATAAGGAAATTATAAAGATAGCTAAATATAGTCCAGATGGAAACTATTTGGCACTTCTATGTAAGTTAATGAAATTAATTCTTAAAATAATACTTGTTGATGAAAATTAATTAAGGAAGTTGAACCCATTAGATTTTAATAAATCATTTAAATAAATCAAAAAAATGTATTTTATTTTATTAGCGGCTGATAAGTATATAAACCTAATGGATGTTGATACATATACTTTGAAACAACGTATCGACTGCAGCCACTATACAAAAATAAACGATATCGACTTTGCGACACATAGCACAATAATAGGTAGGCAATTATTACTATTTTATATTTTTATTGAAATCATAATACGACCCGTTAATATTTTGCAGGAGCAGCAGCTGATAATGTGCTGGCGCTGTTTGGTAATCCAGGCGGGAAACTTTTTAAGGCAATAACTCCCGAAGGACTTGGTCAACAACGCTTTAAGATTATACAGTTTGCACGTGAAAACGTTTTAATTGGAGCAGCAACTGATCATATGATTTATATATATTACGATTACGCACTACCAGAACTCAAATTTCTAAATTTCAGTCCTCATGGAGCTGAAATTACATCCATTAATTTTATATCTCATGCATTAATAATAACCAGCTACGTGGATGGCACTTGGTATGTTTAATCGGAAGTTACGAAACACAAAATTTTGGAGCTTCTTTTTTAGTTTAAAATGGAATTCTACGGTTGATACTCGAGAAGACCAGGAATTCTTCCAAATTCTTCGTCATTATATATCTGGTATCAAAATATCACATTCTACATTATCACCTGATAAAAAATATGTATTATTAACTCATCTGTGTAGTAAAATAACATCATGGAAAATTGAAGATACAGTTGAGAACAGCCGTAGTGGTCAACGAGCTATAACATTTATCAACGAATACCATAGCCATACTGCGACAGAAGAGGGCGAATTTGAAATCAAGGCCAATTTTATGTTTGATCCAAATCACGAACAGAATAAGTTTGTGATAGCTGGATCAGAAAACAATCTGATTTATATATGGGAGTTTTATTCCGGTCAAGTTAGAAGAACTCTGACCTGCTACTCATGTAATTATTTTAACTTATTGATTATTTCCCAAAATGCCAATGTTATAATATATAATTTTTTAATTTTAATTTTATGTATTGGAATATATATTTAAACATCGAGGTCGTTGATTGGTTCATTGTCCACCAATGCTTATTTTTTTATAATATTTAAAATTATTCTAAACTTAATATTATAAACAAAATTTTACAGTATTCGTATTATAACACGATGGTTATGAATAACACTTAAGATACGGAATAGACCATAATAATTTAACCACTGCCTTTAAATATAATTTTAAATATTATAATATGTCGTAGTTTACCTATATTAACCATCATATTTGTCTTTTTTTATAGTAATAATTTGATAAAATAATTTCTAGCTATTCCATTATGTATAGTACTAAATCCAGCAGCAGACTTAGAACGAATCGCTATCCTTCAAAAAGATGGAAAGCTATTTATATGGAAAAGAGAAATAATGGCTTAATACATTAATAAGTTGTCGTACAAATTTTTAATTAGATATTTAATATATTAAAAAAATAATTTTTTAAAGATGGAAAAAATTGTAATTTATTGCTATTTTAAAATAATCTTAACTGTACGCTCGTCTTTTGTTTGTCAAGTTGAAATTAAAAATATTGTGATATCAATAAAATGCTAATTATTATTACCTTATACCTGAAAATTATGTATGTATTTTATAAAAATATCCTATATGGTAATAGTTGAATAAATATTATGTAGCTGACCTTTTACTTAAGGTGGCGATTTTTCGGCTTGTTTTCTGGTACGCGCAGAGTAAAACTGGAGTCAGTGACACTCAAAAAATATACACTCTAGGAAAACAAAAATGCACAGGCGTAATCATGAAAGTCTGAACTGCATCCTAAGCTATTTTTTATTTACTAAAATTTTATAATATTTGAAAAATAACAAGCTAAACTTGATCAAAATTTCCCTGTTGTTATTTAGCGATTAAAACATTTTGTGATGGAATATAGAAAAACAAATATACTCAGGATGTAATTTGTACCCTTGAGCTTCGTTTGACACTACGTACGCATTATTTAAACATTCATATCAATAATGTCACTGACTCCAGTAAACCACTGCAAAACATACATATCGCCATTTTAAACATCTTCAAGTAGCAAACCATTACAGGGATCGTTGAAATCTTTTGAAAATTTTAACCACTATAGTGTAGCTTTCAGCGCATAGATGGAAATGTTTCCGTCTCGGTTTTAAACTATGCTCGGCTTTGAACATTTACGACCAGTCGACAATATTTTTATGGTGCTAAATATAGAAAAGGAATCAACCTTTTAGACGGACACTAAAAGATGAGGTTATTCCGTATTCAGGCCTGTCCGTATTTCAAGAATAGTTATTATAAAATATAGAATATAATAGATCAACATGTCTAAAATTGTAATATTTTTCAAATATACAGAAAGATAAACAATTATAAGGAATAATACAAATCCAAAATTATTTTTTCAAATAAATTTGGAAAATGTTTTTGAAGATGGTTTTGTTTAATTACCAAAGAGGTAGTGATGAAGTTTGCTAATTAGAAACTAAATTTATGGTAACTACTGAGAAATAATATTTAAAAAATATTTAATTTTGACAAAAATTTGGTTGATAGATAAGGACTACGCGTGATAAAAGTGTATCACTTTATTTAAAATTATTTATAAAAATTGAATTTATTGAAAACTTGAAATGAAATGTTTATTTTTGTTGCACCCTGAGAATTATTTTAAATATCACAGCAATATTAAATGTAAATTATACATTCTGCATGCAAAAATTTCTAGAATAAAACTTTTTCATTTTTACGATCAGCAATACCTAATGTCGGTAGCATGGTTACACAAATCTTTGGGTCCAGTGGTCAAACCAAATGATGAATATTACAATTTTCATTTCTTAACAAAAACAATTGTTCAAAATGTACTCATCAAATTGAAAGAATAATCAGCAGTGAAAAGAAAACGTGAATGTGCAGAAAACGCTGTTCAATTTATAAAAAATTTCAAAAACAGCAGTTGTTAAAAAGTCTATGAAATCAAAATTGCTAACCGATCAAAAAAATTAAAAATCAACAGAAAAACCAGATCCAGCAAATTATATTATGAAAATTTTTAATTTTATTAATAAATCTTATAAAAAAATTTCATAATATATTATGATTGACAACAAAACATACTGTAAATCAGAAACATACGAACAGCTTCTGGGACTGGATTTTTATGTTGGCGGGGGTCGAAGAATAGGTAGTCCACGATTGTAAAAAATATAAAGAAATTTCTTCTAGCACACTTTAGTTTAATTGTATAACACACCCTCAATAACCTTTATATACGTCGTTGTTTTTTTTTAATAATAATAATATAGTTTATTAATTTATGTATGCAATAAGCGGATTAAGGGTAGTTTTATTGCTTTATTGTTATAATTCACTAGGTATAGTTGTTATTTAGTTAGTTATTTAATAACTTAAATCTGTTCATAAATTAGCATTGCAAAATTTTAAAGTATAGAAAATAATAGAAAAATTTTTAATTATTTATAATTCAAATTATATTTTGTTCTTGCTGTTTATGCCGCCTTCTTATAGTGCCGCCTCATGCGCCTGATGCGGCCCCATCTTTGCATCATATCAGCGCACGGCCCTGAGGCCCTCGCCAAAAGTTCTCAACAGGCGCGGATACAAGGGGGAGGCAATAGAGGCAATTGCCCCCCCTTGACTTTATTTTGACCAATTTCATAATTTTATCAAATAACAAACTAAAATTTTGTTTAAAACAAATTTTTTGGAAAATAATTATGTAAATCACACAAAAATTGCCTCTCCCTAAACAAAATCCTGTATCCGCGCCTGTCTCATAAGGTTGCGAATCTTATTAGTTTATAATGTTATGTGTTTAGCAGTCTATATATTTTGCTTTCTCACTTCTTATTTTAAAGAAATGCTATTAATTTTCTAACAATATACGCGAGTGAATTGTGAAAACTGACAATTTTGCCAACTCCTTACCTAATTTTGCTCATTTTCGAAGGGCCTTCCCTGCTTCTACGTAGTCACTGTAACATAATAACAATGGCGTAATCTTTTCAGCATGCACGTCGTTTACATAAGAAAGTAATGGGATGCAACGACACCGACAAAATTGCGTAATGCCTGAATCAAACTTCAATTCAAACTTTGCGATTTAATTTTTATCAGTAATTTTGAAGTCACACTTGATCGATCGATATAATATGCTGCGGTATACCCTACCATATATTACGCGTATTGCGACCAACTCTTTACCCTTGTCATTCTGAGAAGTTAGGATGTTTGGAAGTGACACAATCAGGAAGTCGTAATTTGTAAAAGACTGTAAAAGCTAAAAAAACTAGCAGGTCAAAATTGAAACCTACCTAACAATATCTGTGAATCCAACAGGGGCACTAAAAGTAAATAGTATTTCTATTGGTTGCTTTGTTAGATTTTATGGAAAATAGAAATTTTTTTACAATTATTCGACTAAGAACGTATTTAAAACATATTTCCTAACGTTGCGCGTTGTTATTTATTTATTTTTTCGTATATTATGTTAGAAGTGTTTCATATTTACCATTTGTATGTTTGACACTTGTTCTTCTGTATATCTAATTATCATTATTTGTGCTCACATGCCGTGTACTTACCAATATTTTATGTATCTTGTTATTTGGTAGATGATAGGTCATTTTTATATGTTTTATATGTATTGGCTTATGCAATTTTGTTGAAAGATACATTTTCAAAGTGGCGATAAGTGTAAGCACAAGATATGATATATGAAGATGGAAGACGTTAATGAAATGAATGTGGTTAGGCTTAGTAATTAAAAAGTACGTGTGTAGTACTAAACGGTACCATAAAGTACAAATTATATCCTGACTATTTTGTTTTTCTATAGTTCAAAACAGCAGTTTGTAATGCCTAAGTAAAAACGCCGATAAAAGTGCAAATTTTGGCCAACTTTACTCGGTTATTTTTCCAATATTTTGGTTAAAACAAAATCGCTTTGGATATAGCTACTGTTACTTTGTGCTTCAAAGATTACATTCTCATCATCAGCGTTTTCCTAAAAAGTTTTTGTTTTGAATGGTCAGTAAAACAGTTTTACTTTGTACGCGTCAACCAACAAACAAGGGGATTATCGTCACCTTACCCAAAATGACCTGAAAGTCTTAGAGTTGTGTAAGCATACCCCAGGTATATTTTTGAGGGTAGATTCCTCTCTAAATATTGGCAAGATAACATCATAATAGCCATATTGTACGACTTTTCTACTGAAAGCTAGGTGCCAGCACTTTGCAGCAAATAAAAGGGATATATATATGGAGTCAATTCTTCGTCGTGCAGAACCTATCCTTAACACATATTAGTGTCGTAAATTCATCAGAAATATTATTAAACCTTTAAGCTTCCTGTCTCGTTAATGTGTTTCAAAAATTCAATTTGTAACTCATATCACACATCGTACAAGAAAATCCTTTTAAGCATTCATAATATTAACAAAATTATGATAATATTAATTCATTATTTAAATAATGGAAAAATACTATTTGAAAAAAATATTTTCTCAATGGTAGAAACTGACAAGCCAACACAACCTTGTGTCTAAATGCTTCAAATTTAGTTTAGGTATAAATAAAAATTAAACGCCTAGATGAATTTAAAAAATCTCAAGTGGGCAATAATACCTACATGTCACCCAATGGGAATACCTAGTACAAATAAATTATTTTTTAGGGAAAATAAAGAAAATCAATGGAACAGTTTATTTGAACATACTATAACTTCCAACAATATTTCAAACAAACATCACAAAGACACTTTTAATACATGTAACAATGTTAAGGATTCCAAGTTGAGAAAGAATTCATTATCCACATAAAAAAATCCTCAACTCTAATAAAGAAGCATATTATTCAGGATTTAAAAATAATATTATTGGTGTGTTAAAAAATTACACAAAACTTACAATAATAATAAATTGTTTTAATTTATAATTTTTCAAACCTGAACCTTAAATTTAGCAAATTAAGTAACAAATTTGGAAACTATAAAAATATAATAGGAGGTACAATTTTTATAAATTAAAAAATGTTCGTGCTTCTTATATGTACATACAGTGGGATACTTATGAAATATACAAAATGGACGTCACTACTTTTATCTTCACTTTAGACAAAATTATCTAGGAATTAGGCACCTTTTGAAAATAAATAACTTTTACTACTGTTGATAAATAAAATAAGAACTCAGATCTATTTTAGGCCATTTGCATAGTTCAAAAATTGACATTTTTTAGTTAACAAAGCAGAGACAATATAATTTCTCTTGATTCTAACACGAAAACACCTTCAATTTGACGCATTCAAAAGCAAGAAAGGGTTCACATTATTTAACGTATCATCTGTATATTTACTTCTTACATGACATGAATATTCAAAAACAAATTATAAATGTAACACTAAATTTTATTTAATTAAAGCTAAATTTAATAATTACAGCACTAGTGACAAGTTTTTTGGCACAAAAGATATTTCCGTGGTCCTGGGGAAGAAAGGGGATACATTGAATTTTAGCCAAATTGAATATAGGCGCATACACAGATTGGATATTATTAGAAAAAAATCATCCTACTGAAAAATGGCAAAATTGGTTAAATCTTATTTTTCCCTGGAACCATGGATTTGTTATTGATTTTACTCCCTCTTAAAAGTTCATAAAATAAAATTAAACTCCACTAAATCTTCCGTAATCTAAAATGACTATTCTTTGTACAAACCAGGTATAACGTTTCATAATAACAAAAAATAAGTAAGTACTATTGATGTAATCGATTTCAAAATAATTAAAGGTTGATAGGTACACATGGAATTATTATTATTAATGATCCTCAACATCAATAGTGCTTTAAAATAGTGCACCTATTAACATGCATTTAACAGTAATAACACAGTCTTAGCCTATTTAAATGTCGATTTGTGCAAACAATCCAAGTTTAACTATCATTTTTAATGTTAACTAATTTTGAAGACTTGCACAAATCTTAATAAAATCACAAAACTTAAAAAAAATAAGATGTGTTACTTTTTTGGATGAAATCACTGTGGTGTTCTGCACTTACAGATTGCAAATTACTTCAAATCAAAAAATAAAATCAGTTTTAAAATTACGTTATGTATTCATTGCAAGAATTTCCATGTTTTACTGTAATTTTAACAAATTAAAAATAAAATTCACAAATATCAAAAGGAATGTCTGCTGTCGATATTCTTGCAATGTTAGGCCAATTAATTATAGCACCACAATTCAGTACAAAGCTAACACCAAAATATTTTGTATAAGATAAAATAATAAATATAGTTCATAATATGGATATAATTATAATATAGTTTTTAAAAAATAAATTGTCTTAATATAATTTATCTAAATAATGTGTAAAATGGCACCTAATAATCAATAAAACAATTAGAGAAAATTATTAAAATACAGTAAACTATAATAAAATGTACAATAATATATTTAAAACTGATAACTAATTAAATGCTCATGGAACGCGACAAATAATTTAAAATTAAAATCAATGAGTTACAATTACGCTCTACTAAGACAAGAGATCGTATCTGAAAATGCGTAGGTTATTTAGGAACTAGGATACAATAGTTATTATTGTAGGAACCTGTTTTTACAATCAGAACTAGAAATAGAAAATTTTTCTGATTAATCGATGTTTGATCGGTAGTAAAAAAGTTATCAATTATTTCGTTTGTCTAGAGTGGTGCCAACCTAGCTCGCAAAGGCAATTCTGGTAGCTCATAACATATTTTATAAATACATAGTTCTAAAAATCATCAAAATTTTGCAAGGATTTAAAAAAAAAAAAAAAGTGAAATTTGTATACCAAACAAGGGTGAGGAGCAAAATATAGACAGTTGGCAAATGAAGGTCTGCTTCCTCTCGGAAAAATTTCGCTTTCGGTCTGTCTGTGGCCCTAGATAGCTCCCTGTTTATGCCAAAATTATCAAAATAGCTGAACACATTGAAAAGATTGGCGACCACCAATTATTGAAAAAAAATATTTAAAATTATTAGCCAGTGGTACTCCTCTGATCTTAAGGAAAATTCAGTAAAAATTCCATTAAAATCGTTACAGTAGTCTTTGAGAAGAAGACCAACATTATACAAACTTTGTCGAAGTATGCAATATTTATTTTACCTTACGCAAGCTGTGTTGTTGTTTTCTCACTACAAAATAATCGTTGAATATTCTGATTTCACTGGATATTAATTAAGGTTTTGAAAGTACCTTCATACAATCGATTCATTTTTGATAGATTGATTGTTCGATTAATCGATAGCTTGTAAAACTTTCAAATCACTCAGCCCTAATGAGAACCTTGCGTTGTCAGACGCGACATTTCAACAGATTTACGGTACAGATAAAATTCTGAATATTCAAAAATTAGAAAATTGCTATTTTGCAGATACAACTTTTTGTCTTAGCAGGACAGAATTTATTCAATTTATATCTCAGAACTTTCACTTTATTGCAGAAAATCTGACTAGCAAACATTGTATAAATTATTATAAAATTTCTTGCGTAGTTATGTCGATCTGACGTACATAAGAACTTGGAAAATAACCAATCTAAGTAAGAAAGTTTTGTAATGCAACTGTTGAAAAAATAAAGTTTACATACCCTTTGATCACATTTGCCTTTCCACCACCCATCTCGATATCCTTCCTGACTTACAACAACAATTTCTTGTCCTTCGTGAAATGAAATATGTTCCGAATTTTGAGCTTCAAAATCTCTAATTGCTAAAACTCGTAATAATTGATAAGGCCACTCTAATTTGGTATGTTCTTCTAATCTAAAAACGAAATAATTTATTAACAATTTCAAACAGATTTCTTAATTTTAACCTTTCAAAATTTTCTCTTAAACTAAACTTCTGATAATTTTCGATTAATTCCCCTATACTATTAAAGTACTTGGAAAGTGACAAAAAATACTTTTCTTCGGAACCCATCAAACTCCAACATATTTTCATATGTTTTACAGTATTATCAGTCCTAAAATCATTTTTAATAAATTGAAATAGAAATATTTGATTTGTTTAAAATGTTCTCATTTTAAATAAATCTCTAAGCACATTAAAATAATCTACGGTAAATCATACTTAAGACTTAGCGCAAATCTATCGTGATCATCCTTTGCTGATCGAATTCTAACTAAAAAGGTTCCATTTCTTCGTCTCTCTAAAGCAGTGGAAGCTTCATTTCGGTCCATTTCTCCAACAAACCTAAAAAGTTTAGTTATAAAAAAAATAATTGCCTAAAATTATATGCGATTACCATAATTTATTAACTAAATGAGAATCGTTGTGTACTGAAAGTTGTTGTGTAACGGAAGGGAGACCACATTTGCCAGAAAAGGCAATACATTCTTTATGAACAGCAACATCACAAATCTTACACTTATAACCTTGAAATATTAGTCCTTTAAGATACTTTGAGCAACGATTACAAGCCGTAGGCCTATCAAATGTGTGCATTTCGAATTTATGGCTTGTTTTTGCAAGAGTGGCGGGACGAACATTATCACTAAAATTGACACAAATTTAAGTAATATGGTTGTATTCAGGCGTGCACACAAAATTAATTCTTAGAGCAGTCCAACCAATGCCTGGTTGGATTATTTAAAAAAACTTACACTGCATCTTTAAGAGCTTTTATCATTTTTGCTTTTATTTCTATGGTTCGAGCAGATAAAGTGTAGGCACTGGACTGATCATGTTTAACTAAAATCCATTGATAAGACCAACGAGCCTCACGATTCAATGCAGGTCTATTGTTAAAATTATCAATTCTGTACTCCGGTAGATGTAATATATCTCGAAAAGCATACTGATTTCCCTGCAATAAAATATGTAATGAAATGGAAGCTAAATTTAAATGGTTAAGTTTGTCACCTTTAATTGTTTACATAAAATCATAACCTTATCGAATATAAATGCATATCTATTGCGAGCTTTTTGATCATCGTGAGCTTTGATTTTCAATTCGGCATCTTTAATAAGTCGACCAAAATTTTCCAGTTTGATTTCAGATGAAACGTCCCATTCGATAATATTTTCGTGCACTTTTTTTATTACGGCCAAGTGTTCACTATCTCTTGCAGCTTCGTTAATGAAACCGGCCACATCGAGCATTATTTCGCGAGCTTTTTTCAGTTCTGGATACTCTTCGTGATTCTACAATAGTTTACGTCCATAATTTGTAAAATTTCAAAAATTTTCAACTTACAAGATCGGTTGATTCTATGAGCTTTTCAAGTAAAAGATGATACTTTAATATTCGTTGCATTGGAACGGATAATACATCTCGTAATTTGAATCGTCCATTATTGTATTCTTTTTCACATTTCTACAAAAATATTCTTTTCTGTATTAATTCCCCCCCGATTGATTTTAAAAACAAAAAAAAATTACACTAATCGTAAGCCTAAAGAGTAGATAGAATATGAAAATATGAAAGGTAGTGATAGGATGTAGTGCTATTTTTTAATTAGAGTTAGCAGATATTACGAGGTTCGACACCTTCAAGAGCTTCTGAGAAAAGTCCCAAAAGGAAACAGCGCAATTCTCTTATTAGAATAAACGCCCAGAAAGAAAACAAAGTTCCAAAAGGGCGCGAAGACGCAAACCAGGTGAAGAAGACCCAAAGAGGCATGATGCCCATTATGAAGAGAATCCCAAAAGGGTAAAAAAATATCATCATAATATAACAGGTGCTGCAAGAGTCTAAACTCTAAATGATCGCTCCATGGAGCGCTGAAAGCAATGCCTGACTGAGGATACACACTCCACCAAATTGGGAAAAGGTTTCTCTCACACTACAGCTAAAAAAATAAGTAGTTACTTCAACCAGGGTGTCTAATCTTTTTATACAACTAAGAAGCGGAATCATTGGTTCTTATGTAGGAAAGAACGGATTCGAGCCTGATATGGACTCGCACAATGTTAGTCGATGTTTAAAGTAAGTTGCGGACCCGATTTGCGTGTAAATTTTTATTTTCTGTGACGATTCGAAAGGATTAAAATTAGTCAACTACTTACAATAATAGCCTGGTTAAGAAGTTCATCTTTTTCACACTGTTCCTGTAAGAGATTACAAGCATTGGATAAATTGGCACAATAAATTCCGTACACAAGAAATCTTTCTCTCCATGATATAAATATATTGCTTAACCTTCCAGATTTATCGGGGCCAACTTTGAGCAACTGACTCAGAAAACCAGTATGGATTTCATGAAGTTCCTGTAATTAAAACTTCAATACCTGAAGCAGAATTATGTCAGGTATGTTCACTTACACTTATTTTACAGAATATACAAGCATGATATTCTGGTTTTAAATATCCTTGCAAAGGCTTCATAAAATTTTTCTTCAATTTGTTAATCACTTCTACGTAATTGTGTTCAGTCTCAACCAATTCTTTGATCACATAATCGCGCTTCTCTAATGGAGGATGGAATCCAACAAACTACAATTAATTAGTTTACACAAGAGAATTATTTTTATGAAAAGATTAGTCGCAAACAATCCATATCCATTAATAGATATTGCAATTGAAATTTAAAAATTCATATTAGCTTTTAAACTAATTCCACTTAGAAAATTAAAACATCCAAGACTTCACAGCCTCAATTAGCACATCTAGAACAACCTTGTAAGTTGCTAAATTTATTTCAGCGTTGCATTACGTTGGAAGTAAAAAGTACAAGCACACACATACGAACTACAATAGTCTTTTGGAAAAGCCACAAATTTATTCCAATGCAAAATTATTATATTAAAAAAAGTTTCAAAATATTTACCTCCGAGGGAGATTCCTTCTGTAGCGAACAAAGATCTTGATAAATTTCCTCACCCCTATTGTAATCGCAATATTCTTCATATTCCACAGCATTTAAGGCCGTTCTGGCTGGAGGTTCACTACACCATATAAACAAGCCATGCAACTACTATAAAATTTATCAAACTACAACTACCGAATTATTTACGTAGTTTTGCACAAAAATAATTCTGCAGTAACAAAAAATAATAGTAATAAGACATCAAGAGGCAAAAAACTTGAATTCTAGAATAGCCCACCTCTGGTAGGCGTTCTGAGAAAGTCACGTAGCATAGGTCATCATATACTTCCTCTTCCCTATCTTCTAAGCGAGGACAGGGAATGGTAAATTGTAACCACGACGGCTCTGACCCAAAACTGCACGATGGTCTAATATCTCTGTTAATAATTTTAGAAAATTTATTGTATACGAATTATAGAGTTAGTAAATTGAATGCACCATACAATATAGCCAATGTGTAGACAAAAGCGTTAACGATTTCAGTAAGGTGCAGTCATTTTTAAAATTTTAAATCTAAAATTTTGCAAATCCTTTAGACAAAATTTTCAATGTTTCATACTTCTCTAGGTGCAAAACTGTCATAGTGTAACAGAAAATTTAAAATTACTTACACAGATTTAAGACTTTGGTAAATATCCTCGTCTTCTCTGCTCTTACAACTTTGTGCAGAAAATCCTCTAAAAAAGATAAAATTTATACAATAATTTAAAAATAAAATAGAGAAAACTTACTTGATGTTGCTTTTTATTGCCCTCGAACTACACGATAACTTTGAGATGGTACACAACACCTTATGAAAATTAGATAAATCAAAGAGCATCAGAGGATCAAAAAGATCAGAATCTTTTAACCCGAAAGTTCCACCGCATACTTTTAAAAAAACTTCTATGTTTCTTAAACACAAAAACTAAAATTCAAAAATACCAAGTTGTGATGATGTTTACATTGGTAAGAGCAAAGATCGTACCTGAGCCATGGCCGGTTTCAAATTGACATCCTTCATATCGATACATCCGGGATCGATTTTACTAATCAACGTGCAAAGTAAGACACCATCTCGGAGTGTATTTGCCAAATCGACGATACCAGCATTGGGCCAGTTAGTTCTGTGGTCACTACGTAAAACATCCCACTGTGTTAGCCATCGAGCACAGTCTCGCCACAATTCATCACTAGTCGAATAAAATTCTGCCATTATAACTATTACAACACTGAAGACATTCTAAAATAATAATAACAATCAATAACACTGTCTGGTAACCTTAAGTTTAAATTAAATAATGCAAACTTACAGTTCAACAAAAAATGTTAATTTAAAAACTTCGTTCGTTTAATTGGGTTTATTAGAATTACATTAAATTTAATTATAAAAACTACCGACAATTGGTTTTCCTTAATAAAGTTTATAAAAGTGCATCTTTCTACTAAAACTACAAATTCTATAATCTTCCATATCAACAACACTGCAGCACCACTGGGCACCACCAAAATTGTGACGTCACAATGGTGGGAATTTTAAATTAAAATGTTTTTTTGTTCATTAGGTATTTTTCCCTGGAATACCTCGGAAATGCAATTTTTTTGCATAAAACATTTAGTTTATTAACAGGAAAAAGACCATAATTTTTGTACGTCAGAAAAATTAAATAAATTATAGGTTAATGGTAAATGAGCAAAAAATGGTAAAACTAAACAAATACCATAAGCAATATTTGCTAGTTTCTATAAGTCGCCAAAAATACAAAGTTTTCAAAATATACCCAAAATCAACGTCGTTTCCAGTTTTTAATGTATACTTTTTTTTCTATTCATTTTTGATTATTTTTTATTTTATTTGTCACTTTTTATATTTTTAAGAATAACTCAATTTCGGTGCATCTGAGGTGGGAAATGAACATAACCTAAAGTGTAGAGAAGAAAATTCTGTATGGAAATAAAATAAATTAATATATTAAAATGTAAATATTTCTCGAGATATAACGTTTCAAAAAATCACAATGTTTATTCCATTGTTGAAAAAAACTGTAAATTGTAATTTGTTTTCTCAATAGTTTTTTTTGGTGGAAATTTTACGAATATCATCGACCCATTATAATTATATTAATTTTTTTTTTAATTTTGGTAAATTTGTAAGCGGCAATCAAAATCGGTAGATCTACAGAAAAATCAGTGAATTTGGCAGTAAGTCAAGACTATCTGTAGCTAACTTCACACTACGGAAATATAAATAAATAATTATAATATTATTGTATAAGATTCGATATTTATTGGATATCTATAATAATATACCTAGACCCTAGACTACTATAATTACCACAGAATTATATACTAAATTATAGAAGGGTCATTCGTCATTCCCGCTTTTTATAAAAGTGAGATAAAAATATTTGAAAGTGCATGCGCGGGAGAAATATTCTTGGAATGATCATTACCACGTGGTTTTATGATAATCAAATAATACTACCTCCACACATCGTTGTATTGTTTCCCACTCTATATTTTTCATTCATTTAAAATATTATCTAAAACAGCGGTTAGTTTGTGGTGATTTTCATGCCGTGCGATTGTCTGTGATAATGAAACAATTTTAAATTTTGCCGACTTCCCGGCTCGATTATTGACATAAATTCATTTTTTCTCACATTGTACGTTATAAACTCCATAATTAATTATTACACCTACATTAATTTATTACTCTTATTAATGATGGACACTTCCTTCGGTTTTGTTGTTATATTAGCTTTATCGTTTACCTTCTGTACATCTAAAGTGAATTATGAACATATTTTCGACGAATCTGCCTTGTGTGAGTTCTACGACCCCAGTTTGCCCAAAGATTTTCAAAATTTCTACATTGCAAAGTAAGTTAGTTTGGTTATGATTTTTTTATTAATAAATAATTATCGGTAATTAATTTAATTTTCAGTAAATTATACGAACATAATGAAGAAGTTAATGGAAAAAATGTTACTTTGTACTTTTATCCTTGCCGAAAGAAAAAAATTCCTAATTGTGATGATCAATCAGCTGTTTGTTTGTTAAGCAAAGAAAATAAAGAGAAGTTCGTGCTTAATTTTGGACGATCCTTTAAGTATTCCGTTTCTGGTAAGTTTACATTTTACAATAATAAATATTTATAGCTAATCCAGAAGATCCAAATTTGTATTTGAAAATTTGACATATGAGTAGGATGTTTTATTGAATAACTGAATTTTAAAATTGTTCAAAAATGAGGTAATATCTATAATAAATAACATCTGCTTGTTTAAACACAATAAAAAATTGATTTATCAAGTGCTTATATCGCGAAAATCAAATAGAGTTTGGGTTTCCCCGAATCCTTGTTTTTCCTTATCGCAATAATGCTGCTAAAGGTATAGATTAATTTCTTTATACCTCAGATAACTTAAATTTTTGTAGCATTCTTGAAATTAGTTGTATATGAGATAAAATATGAACTATTTATTTATGCGTAATCTATCAATAATAGTTTAAATTTCGGATACCTACCTTTTATCTATTTAAGGAAAATAACCATAATATTACGTGTAAGTATTTATACAAACATACTAGGTGATTTGTGTTTTAATTTACAACTAAACTAACTATAGTAGTTCAAACAGGGAAAAATAAAGTGCTCCTTCTCCTTGTTTATGCTGTAGTTGTGTTTTTCGAGTCTGCAAAAATTGAAATTGCTAACTTCGCTACGGTTTTTATAACAATGTTATCGTTTTAATGTGTATTTTTGCTTCTCATGTATAGCACATTTATATACCTTATGTAGGTATACATAATAAACACACGATTTTATTTATAATATACCTACATTTTCCTTTCCGTTCCTAACTACCGAACACAAATTTAAAATGCTAACGACAAATTAATCAAAAAGTGGTTATGTTTCTTCTAACTAATAGTTGTAATTAGTTAAGCATTAACTATCACCTAACTAGAGGTGGTCAAACCGTCCCTAGATCCCGTGAATTTTCATGCCAGTCGAGTGAACCTGGAAAAAAGGAGAAGCAATAATTAAAGCTACATTTTTCAGAATTTTGCTATGAAAAGGTATAAATGTATAAGGCAAAAATACAATTAATGCTTTTAAAGGAATATACGATGGATAATTTTAAGTTCGCGTAATTCATTTCTAAATGTAAAAACTTTATTTTGCTAACAAATTAATTTTAATAAAATTTGTTTATGTTTAAGCTTTAATAAGCTTGCGCTTTCTTCATATTTTTTTTGCAAATCCAATGTTGATATTATTACTCATAATTTACAATGATTTTGTAAACGCAATTAAGGTGGTTGACGAGTCGTCTGGCGGGGAGGGGGTGAAAGCTGACGGGATGTCGCTTATTAAAGCCTATGTAGGTACAACCTTTTAACTTTGCCATTAATTTTTTCATAAACCAGATGGTGAAATTATTTGAAATTTGAAAATATATATTTATGTATTGCCCAAAAAAATTTGCCAAAAATTTTAAAAATGTATGCCTTTTTTGTTTTAACTCCCCAACCTTCTTAAGGGGCCATACGCAGCAGTCATGAGATCGGAAAAATAAGCTTTCTCTCGATTTTTTTTTTGAATATATTTATTCAAGAAAAAGATGTCTACAGCCCGGGATTGGGAGAATTTTTCGGCCCGAGCTCCGAGCATGAACCGGCCCCTATTTTCACCCCCAATTCATTAATAAGTATACCATTTTTTTTGTCTAATAAAGAATTTGATCTAATAGCCAATCAATTAATAGACCTCATTTAGTGACAATCAAGAATTGATTTAAACAGTTTAAGTTAAGACAAAAATTATAAATTAATTGTTTTCTTACATTAACTTTAAATAATTGTTGATATTGTCATCATATAGAATTTATGAATATTATAACAATTATTTATAAATAATATAACAATTTTTTAAATATATTTATACCTATTATTTACTTAATTTATACGCGCAGGAAAGTTGTTTAAATTCAATTTGAATTAAGATTTAAAAGTAATAATAAATCTATGTTATGGTAAAATTAATTTACGATACAAACTGTGTTGATTTTATTTACGAATGCTTTTATAGTGCAGACACAAACAGATGTTTTTGAAATTTAAAATGTATTGACAATTTTTTTGAAATTAGTTCAACTTAGGGACCACAATAAATCAATACAAAATATCTGAAGAAGGAAGTAGGCAATAAATCCTTTCAATATTTTTAAAAAGTGTTTAGAATAACACGTGAGAGCATCTGAGAAAAAATTTTAAATTTATAATCTTAGCCTTGTCGATGCAATTCTTGTAACATTTTACTGGTCACCTATTAATAAAATTATAATTTGTGTATATTTTCAAGTTTATATTTCTGGAAAATCAGCCCCTTTAAGGGGTAGTATGGAAGATGGTGGGAATGAAATTTATGACAAAAAATTTTTGATATGTATTGCTTTAAAAGCGGGTTTATATGGGAAAACAACTTTTCGAATGGTACAATTTATATTGTTAATATTATATTTTGAGAATTTCGTATATTATTTGATCTTGATAATATTACATTATGATTCCGAAAAATTTTATATTTACATTTTGATTAAAGAAAAGATACATAAAACATAATATTATGTGAGTGAACTTGATAACTGATATATACCCACTTATGGTTAAATTAAAAAAAAATATTTGAAAGTAATTAATTAATTTTTTAATTAATTTTGTAATATTTTTTATAGACAATCAGAGACGTCTTGAATCTATTGGTGGGAAACCCTGTACTACAACGGAAAACTACACCATGACTATCCAATTTAATTGTAACGAAGTACGAATTTTTTTTTTATTTTATTTACCTAAAATATTTTATTTTAACTAATTAAAATGTAGTAATAACATTCGGTCATTAGAACCGTATTTTGAGAATGTGTAATATTTCCGACACAACCTTCATCATAAAAACCAACACTAATAGCTATATTCAACTAATGTCGAATATAGGATGTTGACGCAATATTACAAGATTCAACCATTGCACAATATTGGCTGCAGCTTGGTGCAATATTGATAACCAACATTGCCCGAAGATCGGGAGGTAATATTATTTAGTAATATTGCACCAATATTGATAGAAGCCAATAATTTAAATAAAATTTTTAAAAAAATGTTTGCAATTTATGGCACCTCCTTGGCAACAATATGGCAAATGTTGCTGATATAACTGAGTTTATTTTAGCATTCTTTACATCGGAAAGACAACTGTAGCTGGATTTTAGAAATGCAAGATTTCACATCGTGTAAGCAACCTTACTACACTAGCACCATGGATAACCACATTATAAGTGTAAAATCCTTAGAGAAAGCTAAAACTCTAAATATTACCCAAAACAACAAAACATATTTTCTCAGCTTTTTTAAAAAATCGGAAGAATGTGGCGCCGGTGTTTCTATATGTGAAATTCACAATAACGGCGAAGTGACACCTTTAAGCGACGTTTCTCAAAGTATTGCTTATGAAAACAACAAATTAACAGTTACAGGACATCATGCTGAGAAAAAATTGAGTATGTAGGTTTTAGTATTCGAATTAGGATAATACATGGAGATTTTTCTTTAGAAATCACTACAATAATTCATGTTAAATGTAATTGGGCAATTGAAACTGTATCAAATGGTAAACGTATAGAATCCACCTCACATAAAAAATACAATTTTGAAGTGGAATCCTCTTTAGGATGCATTAAATTACCTTTAAACTGTTTGGTAAGTAACATTTACAATCTGAATGCATTCCTCATCATCAGCAAAATAATTTTTCTTTGATATGCATAGATCATGGATCTCGACAATAACTGGCTATATAATATATCGGGTCTGAATAAACCAAACGGTGGATGGAAGGTTAAAAATTACAATGGGACCATAAATATTAATGTGTGCGGTCCGCTAAATCTTAATAATCTAGAAAATTCATCTTGCAATGGTTTGTTCAATATAATATTACTTTTGTAATATTGGATTTTTAATTAAGCGTTAGAAAAAGGATAATAATTTTTTGTTTTAGATGAGTTCTCTCAGATATGTTTAAAAGAAACAAACAATGGAATAAACAAATATACCAATTTAGGAAGTATCCCTCTCAATTTTCGAGTGGATGGGTATACTGTGAAAGGGACGTTTGTTGGTAAGTTCTTAGTGGTTTAAATTTTTATGGAAGCCAAGTTATTTTTGAGGGACAGATTGTTCTCTAACTGGAGCCTTCTTCTTGTAGATGGAAGTGTTTGTACCAACAATTCTAATCGAACAATTAGTACTGAAATTGAATTTATTTGTGATTATCACGAAAACGAACCGCAATTTGTGGATTTTGCTGATGAGTGTACGTACAGATTAAGATGGATAACTCCAACTGCTTGTCCTACTTTATATGTAAGTTTGGAATATTGACTAATTTACAGCTTAAAAAATTATTTTTATAGAGGAAATCTGAAGACGACTGTAAATTTAACGATATAGATTTAAGTGGCATTCATAATAAGACTGATGATAAAATATTGATATTACGCGATTCTAGTCGCCTTAGATATAATTTATGTGGTTCCTTAACTCGACCTTGCAATAATGATTCAAGCGTAAGTGTTTGTTGGATCAAAGATGGAAGCGAAGTTCCCGTGGGTATGTAACATCATAATTCGACCGAAATAATCCATTACTTCCACTATGCACCATAGGTTACACAAGCCAAACATTGGTACAAAGCGGTAAATCTTTAAGTATGAATCTCGATGGAATCGAGTGTGGTGATTACAGATATTCAACAAAAATTAATTTTGTTTGCAATTATTCCGATTCTTTTCAAGACGAAGTTTTACACAAACAGGTGAGCAATCAGTTCAGGAAACAGCGTTTCGCTATAGTTATTGATTTTAATAATAATTTTTATAGATTGATAACTGCAAATTTGAAATAACTATTGGAACACCATTAGCGTGTAGAAAAACCCATAAAAAAATGGATTGTTCTGTTAATTCAGACATTGGGCAGCTTAACTTAAGTTCTTTAACGAAATGGGACAATGATTATTATTTTACCGATCCCAATGACTCCAATATTACGTACATTCTAAATGTTTGTAGTCCAATAACAGATCTGCTATGTGAGCCTGAGTCGGCCATCTATATGGTTAATCATACGAATCCTCATCTATACTTCAAGTGGGTCGACCAAATTAAATCAGTACATAAAATTCTCATGGTGTTTATTTCAGATATCAACAAATTGCATACTTTGGTAGTACCAAGCTCGAGTACAATAATGAAGCATTAAAATTAAAATCTTCATTTGGTGGTGCTTGCTCTCTTGATAAGTATCGAAGTACCATTAATTTCCTGTGTTTGCCGTCTTCGGATATATCGGTATTTGTCTCACAACTGATGATTATGAAAATGTAATATTTATCCTTTTTAGGAAGGACCTATGCTTGTTACAAAAGAAAAGTGTTTTTATGAATTTGAATGGAAAACGAAATACGCTTGTTTTAATAAAACGAAAAAAGGCTCTCCAGAAGAGAAAGTTAAAAATAACGGTACCTACTAAAAATTATTAAAAATTATATGTTTAACATTTATTCCGTATTTATTTTTAGTTTTGCCTTTCAATAATCCAAAGGAAATATCAAGTACGAAAAAACCTACCATTGCAACTTCAACAATTAGTATTAATAATGAAAGGAAAAAAACTCAAAAGACAATCATTGTGACAGACCGAATGGACACTTCCACTGTCAAACCAACTCAGTCTAAAATTGCAAAACCACAAAACTGTCCAGTTAAAAATAACGACACAAATTACATTTTGGATTTAACCGATCTTAAAACAATTAGGGTAAATATTATTGTCCATTCCATTTTTAAGAAAAATTTGATTGTTTCTTGCAGATTAAGTCGGAACATAATAATTATTCCGTTGTATTCAACGAACTTTTAAATTCGTGTCAAGGTTTTATATGCCAGAACGAACAATTGGTTATGCCGTTCACGGATATTTGCCCGACAATTAAATTTAATTATAGCAGTGCAATGATCAAATTCTCGTACACATCTCAGGGATGTAGTGGTGACGTATTTAAATCGGATGTTTGGTTAAAATGTAGTAACTCAGCCAACGATACCCCAAGCATTTTGAAGGTAAATGGTTTATTCCGAAAGTATTGTTGTCATTGAAGATTTTACGTTTCAGACATCCAATTGTCGTACAGAAGTCGTTGTTCCTATCCAGGCGGCTTGTTTGTTACTGGAAAAACCTGAAGTTGCTACTTCATCTGCTGGTAAATGCTTTCACAGTTACCTAATGTGATGTCATATAAATTTTTTTATTTACAGGAGTAGCAATCGGTTCTTCTGTTGGTGTGATAATTCTGGTGATTTTCATAATTGGGGGAATTTTATTCGCCAGAAAACGCCATAACAAATATTTTACTCGAATATGTTACCAAAGAATTCCAGAAGATAAAGCAAATGTAGCAGTGTATTGTAAGGTAATGTAAATAAAAAGATTCGGGGATTCCCAAAAAACTAGACAACACTCCTAACCCATTTTTCTGTTTATTTTCAGGATACAACCGTATAAGTACTAATCCAAAGAAGACTTACAGTTCCTATCAGGGTAGAAGAATTTAAAATAATTAACAAATATTTTAATTCGTCCAAGCGTTTACTCGCGGAAAATAAGCCATTATGCTTATGTAAGATGTGATACTTTTTTTAAAAATTTTTTCTAACAAAATGGGCATCTTTTATATTACGCATTTTCTCAGATGTAAAATGGAAGAATATTTTGATTTTGAATAGAATGTGTCTATCTAACAAAAACATGCGTTTTAATGATTTTTAAATCATCTAAAATTAACGTTTTTGAAATATTTATTTATATAATGTGTCAAAGTGCCTAACTTTTAAGTTGCAACTTATTTTGTTCCTAATGTTAAGTTTAACTCACTAGGTTGTATTGTTTCATTTTTACTGTTTTTTGCTGTTCTGTACTTGCAGAATTAGTTTGCAATAATTTTTATTTTGTTTTAAGATTTTTATAATTTATTATAATAATTGTGATACCTTGTGCAGTTTAAAAAACATTTGCTGCTTCCAATCTATTCTGATTCAGGTTATGCATTCGAAGCATTTGTAAAAATTCACCAGTGCTGTTGTGTAACCTTTAAATTCAATTTGCGTTATAAATAACGTCAAAATAACGTTATAATAACCTTTTTTCATATTAACGTTATTACGACGTTATTATAACGTTCTGCATTGCTGGTTTTAATAGTCCTGATTTGAACTTTCACTCTGAATCAGAATAAATATCTGAAATGGAAGTGTAATAGGAACATTACATAATCAGTATTAGAACTTTCAATTTAACTAAATGTTAAATTTTAATAAAATCAATCAGTTGGTTAAGCAAACTATAATTGATTAAAAATAGATTTTAAGTTTGTTTACATTTTGTATCATTTTTCATTTAAATATTACATGTTTGTTTATGAAACATTGATTTAATTTATTATACCTACCTTTTTTTTGCTCTCAACAGTTTAGAATCTTCCAACTCCAATTGGTTGTAGGCGTGGCTCAAATCAAGTTTCGAAAAATGTTTCCCCTTTCAAGTAATGCAAAGAATTCCTGAATATTTGGCAAGGGGAAATTTTTGTCGTCCTGTACATCCGTTCACTTTTAGAACTGAAACTAACAGCACAGATTAAATATACTACAGATAGCTCGCGCTTATGGGAGAAAAAGTGTCCCTTTTCAGGTATTTGGAAGCCAATTTTCTTAGTATGGAAGCCATTCACTTTATATTATAGAGGCGCTGGCTGTTCGTGTTTATTCGTGGTTACGTTATCATTTCTCTTCTAGCCGCGGTTGGTCTACGATCATGCTGCTAGGCATTCATTAACACACATTGCTAATGTAACGATAGACCGTGAGTATGGTCGGTTACTTACGGAGTTTTCCTGCTGGTACCCCACCAGAAATATATTACAAGGATAGGCAGCCCTCTAGAAATCAGAAAAATACATTGCGCGAGCTATCTCTGTAGTATATTTAATCTGTGCTAACAGGGTTCCAAATTCTGAACTATTTATCGGTATTATTATTTTCTCTCTCTCTCTTATTTTTGTTAAGCGGTCTTCAGGAATGTTTTTACCGAAAGAATGGTTCCAGAGATCCACATTTGGTTTTTGGAATTTTTTATCTCAAATTTGTCTAAACAAAATCAAACAGTGTGGTATACTTAAGTTTCATTTATATAATATATAATTTTCATTTTAAATCAGTCTTACAAGTATTTACAGATCCTAATTTACTGTGATTTCTCACAATCATATTTTGTAATATTTGTCAGTATTAAAAAGCAAGTTTTTACGTCAATTTAGTCACGTATTAAATTAATCACTAAAAAAGTTCATTTCAAGTTGAAAAAGCACATTTGGTTAAACAAGGAGAGGAATAAATGGGGGGGGGGGCAGTCAATATCGGCCGGCAATTGAAAACTTTTTGAGATCAACTGTTGATGACAATACTTCAGCAAGGTCACTTCAAAATCTTTCGACTCCAATTCTTTTTCTTTCAAATTTATGCAATTTCCCTGATTTATTCTCATTCAATCAGTATTATTGAGTTTCCAGTAGGTACTTAGTTTTCAATTTTTTTGGCATGGTTAAATGATATGTAATTATCCAATTATTGGACGAATCCAACAATTGCTCAACATTGATTTGATTGTTGAAACATTAAAGGATGTTTCTTCAACATTGATGGGTCCAAAATTAATACAGGTGGAGTACTACAAGCATTTGGCGTTGCTGGCACGTTGTCCATAAGTTCCGATTTATCGTTTATAAATTTATCGTTTATGGTAAGAAGTATGTTGTTATTTTTACAGGATTTCGGTTTTTGTAATTTTGAATGTGGTAAAGCGTATCTCAACTTATCCCAGAACCACGGATCACCCCATTTCACGTAAGTGTTACTTTTAATATAAGCTTGTAGTTCTTCACTTAAATCTGCATTTACATTGATATCTCCGTACAAAACGACTATGACTCGTGCCCGTCCTTCCCCCATTGCTTGATTATGAGCAATTTGGAACTCCATGTTACCCCAGACACTGTCCAAAAAGTTTGGTGATAGAACTATCAAGGTTCGTCTTGACTGATTGACCGAGTTAACTATTTGTTGAGCGATGCTTTCTCCAGGTATCCAATCCCGTATGTGCAAACAAACTTTATAAGGATTTGGTCCAGATTCTAAAACCGAATGTATCTCCTTTAATACGAAATCTTCATCCTTATGAGAATAACTCATAAACACGTCGTATATTTTGTCTTCGTCCAGGTCTTCTTCTGAAAGCCATCCTAAGCACAGATTGTGTGCAAACAACCATACTTTAATTTCTTGTTTATTGCGGTTATACGCGATAATTATCGTGATGACAATTAATAAAATTAAAATGCTCATGGCACCAATAATGTAAATTTCATTTTGGGACCTTGGACACAACTGGTGAAGAGTGAGCATTCTCAATGTTTTTCCTCCATTTTTGCACTTAATATTGTTTATATCCATCTAGAACGAAAATACAGATCAAACTAAGTCGATACAAAAATCTAGAAGTTAAATTTACCTGGGTGATTTCAATATGCGAAACTAGGTACGTAAACAAGTCCACTATAAGGCAATCGCAATTCCATGGATTGTTTCCAAAAGTTACGTTGGTGAGTGGTGCAGAATTAAGTATTGTAACTACATCGGAAGTTAAGTGACTGATGTTGTTACCATTCAAACGTAAAACCTACGGCAGATAAACAGTTATAAATGAAAAACTTTATCAATTTAGAACAAACCTTTAATTTAGGAGGCACCCATGTCAATGCGTTGATATGATTGGACGATAAAATCAACCTTGTCACATTTTCGTATCCTATATTTTTATTTGGACCAGAACGTAAGGAATTATTGGATAAATTAACTTCTACGTTAATTGAATAAGTATCTTCCTTTGGCAAATTTAATTTAGGCACTTGAGTAAGTTTTCTACTTGAGCAATTAATTTGAATACTCTTATCTGATGGACGATAGTTGCAATCACACTCTTCAGAACATTTTGCCAACTTCAATTGATCAAAAGAGCATTTCAGCATATAGGGTTTTAATGCATTAATTGGTCGGCCAGCCAAATGTCTGGGCGATGCGCATTTCCATTTTTCTACATCTGCTTTAATTAATTCTGATGCTGTTTGTTTGTAGTGTTGGTAAAAGTCATAAAAGTAACAATCGCAATCTATAGGATTCCTTTCCAAATATATTCTCCTGTTGCTGTTACGTTGCATTCTCATGTTTTCCGCAACCTTTTCCTTCTTTAAATTTATTCTTGAGATTTTATTATACTTTAAGTTGATTTTCGTTTCCTTAGGAACTGCATCGAAATCGTTAAACTACAATTAATAAAACATAATTATAAAATTTCAAGTTTGCCAGAAAAAGAGCGCTGCAGCACAATTAAATTTTTACAGAACGTTCTGCTGCGAATTTTTAACAAGTCAATGCAACTATTAAATAAAACTAAATTTTTATACTTACAGATACGAAAGTTATGGAATTATGACTCAAATCCAATTCTTTCAGATTAGCCTTGTTGAAAGTCCAGTCGGATTCAATCAACGATAAATTATTATTACTGAGATCAAGAATTTCCAATTGCAAATTATACTCGAAACATCCATAATTGAATGAATTTTCAGGAAACTTTAAGTAATTGTTGGAAAAAATAACTTCTTTCAGAGCTACTGCGTTTTGGAATAATTCATTGGGAATTGATCCTATGCGATTATTTTCGAAATGTATCACTTCCAGTGAGCTTAGTTGCTTCAAGAGATTTTTATTCACATTCACCAGGTCATTGTTTCGTAAGTCTAAAGTTTTCAACTTGGTCTGATACTGAAATACTCCATTAGGAAGCTGATTCAACTTGTTGAAACTTATATCCAAATGTTGTAGGTTCGCTAAATGGTAAAATATATTTTCTGGCAACATTTCCATATTATTATTCCGAAGAAAAATCTTTTGTAAACTGTGACAGTTTTCAAATAAATTTTCAGGTATCGTCAGTAGGTTACATTGTTGCAGTTGAACTTCACTTAATTTAATTAGATTGGCGAATAAGTAATCGGGTAGGGAGGTTAACGAATTTTTGTTGATATTTACGAATTCCAGTTGAACATTTTCGGTAAAAATGTTTTTAGAAATGTTGTTTAGATTATTTTTCATAAGCGAGATTCTCTTTAAATTATGTAATTCTTTCATTCCACTCTCCGATATAAACGAAATTTTATTGTAACTCAGTTCTAACATTTCCAAATTTTTTAAACCGTGAAAAGTTTCATTGGTTATACTCTTTAAATTGTTGTCCTGCAAGTGCAAAGTTTTGAGTTTTGACAAATTGTGGAAAAAATTAGTAGGTAAACTCTCCAGTTTATTGTACGACAAATCTAAAGTTTTCAATTGGTCAGAAAACTTAAATATGTTTGGTATTTGTCGCAATTCGTTTGATTCGAGAGTGACTGATTTTAGATTTTTCATATCCTGAAAAACGTTTTCGTCGATCGATTGCATATTATTTTTTGTAAGGCTCAGCCCTTCTAAGTGATTTAATCCTTTGAAGTAATCGGATGTTAATTTAACTTTCTCCAGGTCCTGCGAATAATCATATTGCAATTCCTTTGTTCTTTCAATTCCCAATTGTTTCATAAACTGCAGAAAATTGTCTGGAAGTGGGCATTGCTTTAGTAGTAAATTTTCGATTTCGCCTATGTTTAACGAAAATAAGCCGGTGCTATTCTTATTAACAGTTTGAAGAAGGTAATCTGTGTCCTTCCAGTCTATGTCCACTTTTTTGCCAAGTTTAACTTTCACAATATAATTTGCGATTTCGCATTCATAATCGTACGACATTAAGGACGAATAACAGTGAGTGCATTCTTCTGTTGTATTGCATTGGTATTCCGCTCGTACTGTGACGATTCCGGTTAGTAGCATCAAAATACTACATTTGGTCATCATTTTCATGGCGGTATCTGAAATAAAGAAAAAGCTGATTAAAAATATCCAAATGTATTTGGTTAAAACTGGGTGAGGTTTATTATAATTTATCTACTGAAAATACGGTTTAGATTTATCAAAAAGAAATAAACAGAAATAATACCAATTCTGTTGGAAAAAAAAAGATATATTATTACAATTTCAACTAACCTCGATGCGTTGGAAAAAGACCATGAAAAAATAATATGATTTCTAAAAGAGGCACTCGCGTAATATTTACTAAGACTGAAAACAACTACCTACGTCTGTTCCTATTGAAGTAGGACATAATCACATTTTTGTGCGGTAAATGTGTGTCATTTCCTATGATATATATAATTTTTGTTTATGGAAAATAAAGAAAATCATAAAAAGCTAATAAAACAGACAAAGCGAAGTTTTTTAAATCAGTCACATGTTTGCAAATCAGCCAACCATAAAAAAATTCCCGAATCCTCTTTTAGCATATAATGCTGAGTCCAGAGTCTATCCCAACGGTTCCCAAACTTATTTATGTCAAGCCTCCCTTCTACCAAACAAAATTATCAGCACCCCCTTAAAAAAATGGAAAGTTTTCCACCAAAAAAATTTTTTTTTAATTTTTCAAACCATCAAAAAATCATACAAAAAAACAACTTACTTAGGTTATTCCAATGTGACGGATGAGCTTACTACTTCGTTTTTATACTAACAACAGCAGACCGTGTTAAAGATATATGTACATAGGTGGGTATCAAAATCATAAAAATTTCTAAATGAAATTTTTTTTCAACTACACAGATAGCCATCGCCCCCCTTTACAGGTCTCTACGCCCCCCATGAGAAGCGCGCCCCACTTTGAAAACCACTGGTCTAGACAATAAAAAATATACAGAACAAGTGAGAGGGATTTATATGAAGTTCACTGCGCACCGATGGGTCACGGGGCAAGGTATTAACCCTTTATTTATTAACCCTTATAGTTATGGTTAATAAATGCTTTTACATAGCATTACCTTGTGTTAGTTTTTTTATAGATCCGTTTTTTTATAATCAAATAATTAATTTGATCGCAGTAAATTCGATAATTAAATTTTATTTCTAGATAGCTGTTGCAAATTTATGATACGATTCGCTTATCTACAAGGCTTCCCGGAAATATGGGTATAGTACAGCTCTACAATCAAATAATAAATTGATTTATCAAAGTATATCGTACAACTACCACAAAGTTATATTATTAAAAAAATTTAATGCTAAATTTTATTTTTAATCATTTAAGAAAAAATAAAAAATATTTTTTTCAGTGTGGATTTCCCAAAAATAATTTAAAATATAAACTAAATAATTTAACATAATATTAATGATAAGTTTCCACAAAATTTTATTTATTTAAAAAAACATTAGGTATTTTAATAATTACTTTTTTAATTATTTATTTAGTTCGGGAAAAGGAAAAAGTCTAAAACTGCAAAAAAAAAATAATGAAAAATAATTTTAAAAATATTAATGACGTTAACGTAATCCAACGATCTAGCGAAACAAAATTGCGATGATTGGATTTTTCCCACCATAAATTATTGTACAAAAAATCATAATTAACTGGAAAGCTGACAGTGATAATTAATAGCACTTACAGCAATCTATTCGTTCAAACGACTTGGAAATTGGAAACTTTAGCGGAAAATCAGCAGCAAAAGAAAATAGAAAATTAAAAAAATTAAAACTTGAAGGGCAGCAATCTCGAAGGGGGTAGGCCAACGTAATACAAGCCTCCTATGTGCAACATGCAATTTAAAGAATTTTAAAAATGAATCACGCTCTGATTACAAAATGCATTTCCTATTGCCATGACATTGCAGAATAGGAAAAATCACGGAACTTCATGAAAACATTAGATCATTAAATAGCGCTTTAATTTTTGTCCAATGGGGTAAATTTTTGTAGCTTCCTTTTATTAGATTTTTTAAAAATTTCTCCAGATGTCCCCTTGGGTTGCTTTAAGATTTTCTTTCGAAAATGTTGAAAAGGCAATAAAGAAAGTTCATATTTGGTGAGCTATGTCCAGAAATCCATGAAACCGCATGATAAAAATATAATCAGTATACCAAAATGTACTATGCATAATTTAGTAAAATATTTAATTGTTAAAAACAGCATTATGATAATTTCAAATATTTTATTAACATTTTGGAACCCACCATGACCTGATATACATATGCAACAAAATACCCATTTTTGATGCTAATCATTGTTATCAAGGTTTACAAAAACTATAAATTAACAATGTTGTGTAACGAAAGCAGAGATTTCTGAGAACCATACAATATAGCAAATATATCAATATTGAATATTCATTATTTCTCGAAATTAAAATTAACCGCCATTACAGTAATACCGTAACTAAGATTTTTTTTATCAGTAAAAATTTCAAATTAAAAAAAAAAGAATTTTTTGTATGTAAAAACAGTTAGATGCATTGAGTATTTGTATGTAGGTATACAATATACTTTCGTACTTGAATAAATTAAATTAAAAGTAGTTATAGTTTTTCTAATAAAGAATGTCACTCTCTCGCTTTGTTGGGCTTGTCAATTAACTGGGGTTCCCATGCAAATATTTAATGCATAATTAAATATTTTCGCCAAAATTAATTTATTAAGTTAGTCATATTTATAAAGAATTGAATTTAAATATTTTAAATTAAATAAAGTAAAACGTAAAAACGCGACCAAAGAACAAAAACCATAAACTATAAAATATAATAGATAAGAATTTAAATATTTATGGTAACAACTATTTTAAACTAGTTTCCAAGTATTACATACGTAATATTCAAAGTTTTTTTTGTAATATTTTTTTATTTACTTAAGACAATTTACTACTGCGTATGTGTAATATTTGCAATAAAATATATTGACTTACCTTTCAAATTGTACTGGAATGCTAATTAATTCGATATACCTATGAAGTATCCATTTAATTTCAATTTATATATATTGATTTGAAACCACAACATTTAAAAAGTATCTCACTTAATTGGTCTAAATAACACTAATATAATTTAGATAATCCTAAGTTTAATCATTGGTAGTTAGTATTATTAGTTGATTGAAACTACGCAGAGCAAATTAACACTATTAACAGTCTTAATTAATTTTAGCGACTGATTCTCCTATCTGCTGAGACTAAACACGTCCGTGTGTGCTGGGTCATAATCATAATATTTGCATAAATTTTCGTTATAAAAAAAGTTTAAAACTTGATTTTGCGCTTTTCGATACTAACTTGACAACTTTTACCAAAAAAACATTGAAGTTACGTTTTTTTTTATTACCAGTTTAATTTTAACAAAAGGAATAATTACTTCAATTATTTTGAAAATATAATTGAAAAGGATGAACAGAAGAAGAACAGAAATTGTGTTAGGATATTTCCAACTTTTTTAAAGACCTTGAGTTATATAGTTGCTTATTGGATATTAATTAAATGTTAATCGCTTATTAGGTACCTGATTTGTGTTTTTGGTCATCAAAAATATTTTTATATAATACATATTACGTAGATATCCCCAAAATTACCAGCTTTTTATGTTGATTTGTGGTTCATTAAATGTCAGTTAGGGTTAACTTTATCAATTTATTATTATATTTTTGCGATAATGTGTTTTGATGATAGGTTTTTCCAGTGTGTTATGATGCGGATCGCAACATATGGTTTTTTTTTTAGAAAAATGGCTTAGTTAATACCATAATTTAATAATCATACGAATAAAATGCAAATGGACGTAAATTTTCGTTCCAACTCTAAATCACAGCAGTCAGTGTGATAGCTATGGTTTATTTCCAAAATAAAAGTTTAATGTGGGAATTTTAAATTTTACAAAATTATTTAGCGTTTGGATTTTTCCAAATATTTCAAGTAGTATATAAATTTTAAAATTCGTAACTTGTGATAATAAACCAAAACCAAGTTAAACAAACGCTTAAGTATTTGTAAAATTGTATTTATTAGACACGATATTTCGAAAGCGGTTACTTTCATTTTGAAGTTTATTTAAACTCCCATTTATCTACATAAAAATTGGTTGCTATCAAAAACCGTCGCATCCTGCTTTCAATTTCAAAATTTGACTAATTTTTCTTGTTGCAAGTAAATAAATATTTGTAATAGTTTTCATCTACTTTTATAATAATAATATCAAATTTATTTGTATAAAATATAGTAATAATTTAAAATTTGAATTTGAATTCAAGGAAAAGGAAAATCGAATCAATTTAGAGTAATTTTAGTTCTACCAGCAGGTTGAAGTGATGAAAATTAAGAATAAAAATTAAAATAAAAAATTAAATAAAAAAAAAACAAAGAAAAAACTCAATAGTAATCCGCTATTTGCAATCATTCGAAAACAATTGATATTTGCAAAAGTAATTTGTACATGAAAATATTATATATTTTTATTTTTCGGCTCTAACTCAGAAACGTTTTATTTTACAAAAATATACTTCAGATCTTTTTTATAGATAATTTAATTCTGAATAATATTCATCCGAACTTTTTTGCTATAAAATTAATAATTAATGAGAAATTCGCAAAAATCCTAATTTTGGCCCCTTTTCATGCATTTTTAGAAAGATTTTTATATTTAGTATTTTTTTAAATATTTTATATTTATTAGTATCTACCTACTACTTTTATGTTTAGATTAAGGCTGAATAAATTTTGTCTTTTCTAGCGCCAATTAGGAAAATAATTGGTTGAAATTCTTCTACCTCTTATGAATTTTTGTGGATCCCGAAATGGACAAAGAAGTCAATTACGTGGTGGTCAACGTTTTTAATTTATTGCTAATCTGTGCTTGTCTTGATTCTAGTAATACAAGTCAAAAATTAATTTAAATAAAAGTTTTGACTTTATTTTATTTTTTTTGCTATTCTAACTGGAGGTACTGGTTCACCAGTACAGGAATTCTAAGATAAAGTGATGTCTTAAATATATTGAAAATTGCTTGTTTGCTGTAGACGATAGAGGAACAATATGGGTAGGCATTTACAAATTATCTTATCAAAACATTAAAATTTATTAAAAAAATTAATTCAAATTTTAATATACTTAATAGGTAAAATAATATTACAATCTGTTAATCGTCACCCTAATTAGGAGACCTCGCAACTCCAACACTGCAAATTTTTCAGATGTGGAGTTGTGAGTTTTGCTCACTTTTCTGATTTTCATATGAAGTGAAAAAATCGATCTCGTAGCGATGACTATACAATATAGAGTCAGTACATGTAAATAATTAATTTTAAAATAAGAAAAAACCGCACTATATTATTAAAGTGAAAAAAAGTCGCTGCCTGCAGTGAATAAGAAATAAAGCAAACTTTGCTTTAACATTAAAATTAAATCACGATTTTCACTAAAATGTTTTAAATTTTTGACTAGTTTATTTCACGATTATTAGGTCAGTCTTTTAAATATAACTAAAAAAATCTCCAACATATTATATATCAATCTATCATTTCTTAAACGTTTAAGAAAAATTGCAAGTGTCATAGTACACTTACATTATATTTTTTATTGCATTTTTGTAGGTACTTATGAAGAATTCGGTAATGATGATATGCATCTTCCAATATAGTCATGAATCCATTCGATTTTAACTATTTCTCTAAAACTACTGGATGTAGTCTCACATTATAGCGTAATGCTCTGTTAACCATTTTCGGGTTACAAAAACAGAAACTTATTGGTTTGTCGTACTAAGCAACAATGGATTTAATCCAGATTCAGCGGGAGGAGTAAGAGTTTCAGCTGCAGAAAAACTCAATGGATGCTTCTTAAGTATCAAGGGATCTAAGTTAATTGCAGGCGGAGTGGTTTCAGGGTTGGGTGTTTTTGCTGCCGAACTGACAAGTTCTAATTTATCGTTTAAAGTTATCGCCATATTTTGATTCCTTTGAGATTGCTGTTTTTCAAGCTTTGTCTTGGAATGGGGCAAAGCATATCGTAATTTGTCCCAAAACCAGGGATCGCCCCATTTAACGTAAGTGTTTGTGTTAATGTAAGCCTTCAATTCGTCGTCCAAGTGAGCGTCCACGTCTATATCACCGTATAATATAATAATCACCCTTGCTCTACCTTCACTCATAGCTTGAGTATGGGCGGTTCTAAATTCCATTGTGCCCCAAACGCTTTCCAAAAAGTGAGGTGATAAAATTACTAACGTCCTTCTGGAATCTTCCACAGATTTAACTATTTGTTTAGAAATTGCTTCTCCAGGTATCCAGTCTCGTATGTGTAAACAGAGCTTGTAAGGATTTGGGCCTTCTTCCAATACTGACAGAATTTTACTTAATACGAAATCTTCGTCTTTGTGAGAGTAACTTATAAAAGCGTCGTATTTTTTGTCTTTGTCGATTTCTTGTTCCGTTACAAACCACAGACACATGTTATGTGCGTATAACCACACCTTAATTTTATGTTCGTTTCGATAAAACATAATAAATAAGATGCAAACGACCACTATCGCAATTACCAAAATACTACAGCCAATATACAATCCAGCTTGCGATACTGGACACAAATCGTTGATCGTTAAGCGTACCAATGTATTTCTTCCATTTCTGCACTTGATATTGCTGACGTCAATCTGTAAAAATACAAAAATGTAATATTTAAATTGTTAATAGTTTACCTAATGGGGCACTTACTTCTTTAGTCGAAATATGAGAAACCAAAAATTTGGATAAATTTGCGGTGGAACAATCGCAAATATATGGATTTCCTCCTAAGTTGATATCAGTAAGTCGTGACGAATTTAGCATGGTCAACATATTGAAATCGACATGGTTAATGTTGTTATTATCTAACGACAAACGCTGAAAAATTAAAGTCCGTTAATCGATTAGAAAATTTGAAATATTTTATTTTCAAACCTCCAATTTTGGGGGCAACCAAGTAAACTGCGTGATGTGATTGAAAGATAAATTCATTTGCGTTACATTTTCGTACCCAAAGCCCTGGATTGGAGCGGACGTTAAAAAGTTATATTTTAAGTTAACGTTAATGTGATTGTAGAGAGTTTCGTTTGTAGGTAAAGTGAGTTTCGGCACTTTGGTGAGATTTTTATTTTCGCAATTAATTAATATAGCTCCGTCCCATGGTCTAAACCCACAATCGCAAATATCTGAACATGGTTCAAAATTGGGTAATTGATCAAAGGTACATTTAATCATGTGGGGTTGAAGCTTCTTCACGTCAAACCCAATAAAGTTCGTTGGAGATGCGCAAGTTAAATTATTAGCTTCGATTGTTACATAACTTGGTACCAAGGGATCTATACTTCGATCAAAATATCTTGTGAAATAATACAATAAGCAACTGCAATCTATGGGATTATTATCCAAATAAACCATCACGCCTTTATTTAATCTATTCTGTCTGAACACTTCTGTATTATCTTGATTGCTAACTATTGCTTCCGCCGATGAGAAATCCACTAAAGATATATTGTTATATTTGAGATCAATGGTTAAATCGGCAGATATCGCAAATAAATTTTCAAACTGCAAAAAATAGAATTTTATATCTTTGTTTGTTTTTGTCTAATTGTTTGTACTTACACTGATATAATTTATTAGATTATGGCTTAAATCCAATTCTTTCAGATGAGTTTGTGCGTTAATCCAGTCGGTACTTATTTCTGTGATTCTGTTGTTACCCAGATCGAGTTTTTCTATGTTAAGGTTTTGATTGAATGGAGAAATATTGCCAATGTCAGTTTTGGAAATTGTTAGACGATTATTTGACAAAATTATTTCTTTCAACGGTTCGGAATTTCTCAATAATTCGCTGTCAATTTTCTCTAACAGATTATTTTTAAGATTAATTACTTCCAAAGAGAACAACTTTTTGAAAATATTTTTATTCAGCTTCACTATATTATTATTTTTTAGATTCAAAACTTTCAGATTTTTTAACGGTTGAAACAATTCGGTAGAAAATTCAGTTAGATTATTGAAACTCAAATCTAACGTTTCGAGATTTTCTAAATGTTGAAAAAATTTATCAGGCAAATATTCCAATTTGTTGTTAGCGAACGATATATTTTGTAAATTGGCACCTTCGCCAAATAAATTTTCCGGTAAAACCGTTAGCATGCATTCTTGTACATAGATTTCTCTTAAACTCGTTAAATTATCAAATAAATGATCGGGTAAGGTCGTTAATAGAGAATTTCTATTTATATTTAAGTATTCCAAATTCAAATTTTTATTAAAAAGTTTTGTCGGAAGATTTTGGAATTTATTTTGGCTAAGGTTTATTCTTTTTAACGTTTTCAAACCGTCAAAACTGGATTCAGAGATATTGTTTATATGATTGATACTTAATTCCAATAATTCCAAGTTACTTAAACTTTTAAAAGTTTCGGTAGTTATGAAATCCAAATTATTGTTTCGTAAATATAAATACTTCAAATTAGTCATATTTTCAAATACATGATCTGGTAAGCGATCCAGATCATTATGAGATAACTGCAAAAATCTTAGTTTACTTGAACGTTGGAACATATAATCCGTTAGTTGCACATTATTCCATTGCAGATCTATTTCTGTTAGGTCTTTCAGTTCATCGAAAACACTTTTATCAATATATTTAATGTTATTATTCGGAAGTTCCAGTTTTTCTAAACCATTCAGTCCTCGAAAATAGTCCGATGTCAAAGTAATATTTCCAAAATCCACTGAATAATCAACATGCAAAGTTTTTATGCTGCTAATATTTAAACCTGTTAAAATCTGCATAAAAGTTTTTGGAAGAGGACATCTTCTAAATCGTAGAAGAGTTACGTTTTCTACATCTAATGTGGGTAAGTCCGCAGTGTCCCAATTTATCTTGTTTGTTGGCGGTTCTTCTTGATAATTACAATCTATTTCCACTTTCTGATACTTTGCAATCACTTTTATGACGTACTCTCCCTTGCAGTTATATTCGGCTTGCGATTTCGTTCCGAAACATTGACAACCTAGAGATGTTGATTGGCACGGGGTTTCAGCAATTGCACCGAGTCCCAGTAACAACGCCAAAAAACTGCATCTCAATAGCATCTTCAAAATATTTTATTCGTCTGCAACAAAAATTAAAATAATATAGGCTAAAATTTACTGATATACTCAAAGAAATTCTACTCAAGAGTTGCAAAAATATTTTGAATTTGTTTCTGGTCAGAAAATCCTTAAATCCTATCTTAAAATATTAGAAATAATATAGTGTCGGTGCCAAAGTGTTTTAAAGTCTGCAATCGACGACACTAAAGTACATTTAGCTCCGCCGGAATTAAAGTGTCACATCACTGCCGCTCGTTTTTTATATTTCTCCTGAAATGAAAAATATATACTCTAGAATAAATAATTATCAGCGTTGGTCGCACAAAAAAGTCGTTCCCATTTTTTTGGGCTTTTCTTGGTTTTGGGTAAAAACAGTGTTTTATTTGATCATAAATTTTTTATTAAATTATAATACCTACAGATTTTAAATAAATAATTATAAATTGAGAGCCAAATTTCATGATCAAATTCAATCTAACTTTAAAATTTCATAGGAGAACTAACAAAAATAGTATTCCTACAATTTAATTTTAGTTTACGCACTAGTGCGGAAAGTTGTTTACTTTTAACATATGTATTGTTAGCCTCCCACCCCATTTGGTTGGCTACAGTAAATTTTTTTTAAATTAACCAAATCAAATTCTAATTTTCATCAAGTATGATATGAATGGACGCTCAACAAAGATCTCAAAGAATCGGAGCCATTACTGCTGCCCCATTTACAATATAGGGTAGTGACCAGCCATCTCTGGGCTCAATTGGGTTTTTGAACAAAAAATTGATTATTATTTTTTATTCAAATACCTAATTGTGTACCAGCCTACCGATCCGATGGCCAGTCCGCCTTATGCCTAATTTTCTGATCAGTTTCAATTTCAATAAAAATCCGCGCATTCTAACAATATTCAGAAGAAACGGGATGAGCTTCCACTTTATTTGGTAAAAACGAATCTGTAGTGATTGAAGGTGAAGAAGTTTCAATGTTTAACTTCGTTTTTGATGCTGAATCGACAAGGTCTACATTGTCTTTCAAAGTTATGGCGATATTTTGATCTTTCTGGGATAAGCTCATTTCATTATTTGCATTTGGTTCTTCTAAAGCGCGTCGTAATTTATCCCAAAAATGTCTATCGCCCCATTTAACATAAGTATTGGTTTTAATGTAAGCCTTGAATACATCGTCTAAGTCAGCATTCGTGTCTATATCACCATATAACACAACAATTACTTTTGCACTTCTTTGCCTCATAGCTTGAAAATGGGCCGTTTTAAATTCTACGAGCCCCCAAATACTTTCCAAAAAATTAGACGATAAAATTATTAAAGTTTTCCTAGAACTATCAATAGAAGTAATAATTTGATCGGTTATAATTTTTCCGGGAGTCCAATCACGTATGTGTATGCATAATTTGTAAGGATTTGAACCGCCTTCCAGAACCGATATTATCTCCTTTACAACAAAATTTTCGTCCTTGTGAGAATAACAAATAAATGCGTCGTATTGTAATTTTGGGAACCATGCAGGAGTATGTTTATCTAAATACATTATAATTTTAATCTTGTAGCGATGAGAAAGAATTAAAAAAACGGCAATCATTAAAAGAACAACTGCCAATATAGCATAAAGGACGTATATTGGAACTTGAGATGTTGGACATAAGTCGTTGGTGGTTAAATGTACCAAAATATTTCCATTATTTTCACATTTTATTTGGTTAATGTCAATCTGCAAAAAAATACAACTTTTTAATTTTAATATAACGTCAACTCGCTCGTAATTCGCCGAGTCAGCCTTTTATCATAAATAAAATAGTCAGGAACTGACTGCGCAAAAAAGTAAAATACTTTTTTTCGATTAAAGCTTACTTTTTTATTCCAAAAAGGTGAGACCAAAAATTTGTAGAAATTTTCGGTTGAACAATCGCAGATATATGGATTTTCACCTAAGCTGATGTTAATGAGTTGTGAAGAATTTACCATGGTCAACATGTCGACATCTATCTGACTGATATTATTGTTATCCAACGATAAAATCTAAAAAATGGTACGCAGATTAGGTAACTATTTAAAGATATAGGCTTAATTCGAACCTTTAATTTCGGTGGTATCCATATAATTTGGCTTATATTATTGAAAGACAACATCAGCTTTGTTACATTTTCATATCCAATGTCTGGGATTGGGCCAGATGTTAGGTAGTTTTGCTTCAAGGTAACGTGGGTCTGATTGTAGATATTTGTAGATGGTAAAGTAAATTTTGGCACTTCCGTGAGATTTCTATTTTCACAGTTGATTAATAAAGCTCTGTCCCATGGCCGAAAACCGCAATCGCAAATATCAGAACATGGTTTAAATTTTAATTGGCCGAAAGTACACTTGACCATCCAAGGATCCAATTTTGTTACTGATGCGTTGAAAATATTGCTAGGTGCTTTACAATGTAAATTGTCAGCTTGAATTTTAATATATTTTTTCACTGACTTATCCATACTTCCATCAAAATATCTCAGAAAATCATACAAATGGCAATTGCAATCTATGGGATTGTTATTTAACCGTACAACTATATTATAATTTAATTTGTTAATTTTCTGGTTTCTGATCATACTCTCTGCCATTGAAAAATTCACCATGGAAATATTATTGTAGGTAAAATCTATTACTACATTAGGAGATTCTGCTAATATATCTTCAAACTGCAAAATAATATTAGTAGAAATGTGCTAAAAAATAATTACTGCACTTACACTTATACGGATTATTTCATTATGACTCAAATCCAATTTTTTTAGCTTAGTTGAAAAATTAATCCAGTCACGATTAAACTGTTTTATGCTGTTATGACCAAGATCCAGCTCTTCTAAACTCTCCAAGATATTGAATGCATTAAAAGAATTAAACAGTGGAACTTCTATTTGATTGTTGGACAAAACAATTTTCTTCAACCGCTCTGTTTTAAAAAATAAATTGCTATCAAATTTCTTGAGTAAATTATTTTTAAGATTAATTTCTTCTAAGGAGAACAGTTTGTTGAAAATAGTTCCATTTAACTCTACCAAGCTATTGTGGTTTAAATTCAACACCTTCAAGTTTGTTAAAGACAAAAACAATTGACCAGAAAGTTCTCTTAGTTCATTGTAATCCAAATTTAAATCTTGAAGGTTTCCTAGATCGGCGAAAATTTTTTCAGGCAAACTTTTGAGACCATTTTCACTCAAAGATATACGTTGCAAGTTTCCGCATCCATGAAACAAATTTTCCGGTAGGATCGTCAACTTGCAATCTCCTAATTCGACTTCCGTTAAATTTTGTAGATTAGCGAATAAATAATCGGGTAAAGTAGTTAATAATTTATTACTGTTAATATCTGCGAGTACCAAATTCAAATTCTCCTTGAAAATATTAATTGGAAATTCTGTTAATTTGTTCTTTCTCAAAACTATTTTTTTTAAACTGTTCAAACCACTAAAACTGTTTTTCGCCAATTTTGTTATGTTATTGGCACTTAGGTTCAATACTTCCAGGTTTTTTAAATTCCTGAAGGTTTGGTTGTTTATGTCTTGTAATTTATTTTCGCGTATATACAAGTATATTAAATTTGTTAAATTTTGGAATATGTTCTCCGATAAGTTTCCAATTTTATTATTAGACAAATCCAATCGTTGTAGTTTTTCTGTATATTGGAACATGGAATCAGTTAGAAATTTCAAATTATTCAATTGCATATCTATGAAATTTAGGTCTTTCAATTCATTGAAAGTGTTTTTCTCGATATGTATGAAATTGTTATAACGAAGGTCCAGTTCTTTTAAACCGGCCAACCCTTGAAAGCAATCAGATGTTAAGTTGGCATTTCCAAATTTATCAGTAAAATCAACAGTTAGCCTGACTATTGTAGTAATTTTTAAACTTTCCAAAATCGTTTTAATATTTAAAGGAAAAGGACAATTTCTGAGTAGTAAATCGGTTACGTTTCCTACATCGGATGGCAAATGTACAGTGTCCCAAAAAGTTGTTTTGTCAAGTGATCCTTTGCAAAATATTTGCACCGTTTTGGGCTTTAGTTTTATTATGGTTTCATGGCAAATATATTCACCAGGTTTTGGTAGCAATCTGAAGCAACATTTAGTTGTTGATGTTTGACATGGAATTTGCGCCACTATACAGAGTCCAAATAGTAGCATCAAAACACAGAGTCGTAATAACATTTTGAAAAGGTTTTTATTCGTTCGCACTAAACATGTTCACAAAATTGTATTGTATTTTATATGAAGTTTACTTTAATGTTGACTTTTCATATATTTTGTTTTCAAATCAAATTCAAGTTGTACCGAAATGGTCTTGCCGCTTCCCAATGCACTATAACAATGATGTTATAGCTTATTTTCACTGGAAACCGGTAGATATGTACTTTTATTAAATTACACAAACGTTGATTCAATATAGGATAAAAAGTAAAATGCCCTACGTCGCAACCAACTCTTAATTTTATGTGTTATCATGACTATATTTCTGATAGCCAATAGCGGCAGCGCCAAGTTCTGGAACTTGCGCATAATAAAATATAATTAGTTGAAATAATAATGTAATAAATTAGTTGACTTCAAAGCGTAAAATAAAACTTTTCTTTTGATTATAAAATTAATATGATAAGAACCCAAAATATAAATAATATGATAATATAATATAATATGTTGCACTACATTTCATCAATTAAAATGAAAATTAAATTTTATTGGACAAAATGCATATTATAATTATAATGATATAAACCGATTTAAAAATAAGTCTTAACAACCTACCAAAAAAATTACCATTCCTAAATTTCAGCAAATAGCCATGGGTTCCTTTCATATCCAAAATAAAATCATTACCTTTATAGAACTTCTTTTGTTTCTAAACTTTGACTTTTGACCAATATTAACTAAATTTATGCAAATACGCATTATAGAAATTTTGCAACCATAAAGTATCATAGGCGTAGGTACTTTAAATTTTTGGTACGAAATGAACTTTGACTTGATGACATTCAGTTGTCAAACTTAAATATTTACTATTTAGTTCACGCGATTGTTTTACTTTACTGCTGGCGGTGGGCGGCACCAAAGTACTTGAGTTCTAAATTATTCTAAAATAAAGTTTTCTTCTCGACAGTCTGTAGTTAGAATAAATGAAATTTAGGTAATATAGTATTATAAATATTAATTAATTATTATTAATTCTTAATTATCATACTGCCCTATAAATTTAGCGGTCATGTAGATAACAAAATATTCGATTTCTGAAGCGGATATTGCGGATTTCATTTTAAACTAAGAGATTAAGAATTTCGGTGCAAATAATTTTACATATCGAAAATATTAAAAATTAAGATTTTTAGAATATTATAAAAACAACAAAGGGCTAGTTCCACCAAAAGCCGTTAACAAAACGAATGCGCTGCAGTTGACCTCTTATTTAGATCTGATAGATTTTTTATCTTCGCAAAAGTAAATAACATTAATTTGATTGCTTTGCAAAATTGAACAATTACATTTAAATATATTATTTATTAAAACTAAAGGATAAATACATTATATAAATGTGACTAATCATTACATGCCATAATACGATAGGTCAAAACATATTTAAGAGATATCACACGGGTCATTAAAATTCGAAGTTTTCTTTGAAAATTCAGAGTACATAATATAAAAATTAATAATTTAATACTAGTGCCATTTTCGAGAACTTTTGGTGATGATAAAAATTATTGTAACATATTCAAAATTTGAATTTTAAATTTCAACTAGCAAAATTTCAGTCAGACTACTGTCTACTGACTATCAGATAGCTGTTATAGCGCGCTATAAGCATTAAAGATCGCTGGATTATTGCTAAAAAATAGAGGGCCATTTTAGCAACATTGCTGCATTTTGAGCGCTATTGTGCTGGCTGCCGCAGCTAGTGCATCTGCGAAACAAAGCAATTTGTTTTTTTCAGCATCAAAGCGCTGCTTGGGTTAGGCGTAAGGGGTAGAGAATCTTTCTTAAGAAAAGTTTAAGACAAGGCAAAACAACAACAAAATTTAGAAAATCTTAGAAATGAGCTTATCCATGGAAATCTCTCACAAATCTTGTAATTTATAAAAATTTGCCTTGTGCTCGCCCATTGCTCGGTAACAATGTTTCATTTTGCAATATATAGAATTTATATACCTAATCTATGTATGTATGTAACGACAATCTTTGAAATCATTATTTAACAAAACGGATATGGTTAAAAATTTTTAAATGTTTAATTAATAAACATTTGAATTTCCAATGTGTGAAAATTATGTGAAATTTTCTGAATTATTGTTATTATGTAAATTAATCATATAATTTATTATATGATATAAAATATGAATATTCTAATCCTATTAGGTGTTTACGTTAACTGAAGTCAAAGATCGACCAGTGAGCTTTGAGGAAGACGACGGAAAACCACTATATTAATTACATTTCCTTGGCTTTAGCCAAGTTTATCGATTACGGACTGCTTAGAGTTTGGCACTCCGAGAAGAAAATATATTATTTACGGCATTGCTTACTGAAGTTATCATAATATCACTATCAGCACTGTATAGGCTTGTAAGCCTTGTACAGATATTGCGAGTATGTATCTCAAGTGTATCTCCTGCGATTGCGTTTTGTCTCTGTGTAATATACCTACTCGTGTAGAATTTTACAATTAATCTGATGTTCTAATGTTCTAATGAGGCTGCCTCGCGTAGCAGCTTCGCGAGCCATAACTTGACAAGTATATACCATGTTTGTTATAAGAAACTCTAATAGTATTTTACATATTTAAATTCTTGTAACATAACATAACAATATAGTATGCCAACTCTACGGAAAATACAAAAAAAGTCAAAAAACTACCTCCTAAAATATAAAGTAATCTATTTTTTACACAATGGGAAAACCAGACCAAGTTAAGGAATTTTATTAAAAACGAAATTTTCCTGTTTCCAATTCTTGTCCAAAATATTATCTAAACATTTCATTGGTCATTACGTAATTTTATGATTATAATATTTTATCGGTTTTAAAGATGTATTCCAAAATTTCGTGGCAACACAGCAAAAATATGATATTATAACATTGAGTAAAATTAGTTGGGAGTTGTAAATGATTCATTTTAGATTTATACGAAGTTGTTTACATCATTAAATTTGGATAATCACAACCTTCCCATTCTTCGCACAAAGTTGCGGTCAAGTTAATTATTTTTAATAATGGTATTGATATAATTTTCAGATACATTATAACTTTTTATTTTTTTCAATTTTATACTTGACAAAGTATTTTTACTGTGTTGATATTTTTCGAGTTACATTGCCAGCCATAGATTGGCATTCATTATGTCATGACTACTTGGAAGACAATTAAATGAAGTTATTCCCCGTTAATGTTAATTATCCTCCGTTTAGAAATAAATTCAAAGTAATTTTTGGACATATATTTTTGTAAAAATAAAATTTTCAAATGCAAAAAAACTTGACGAACTCAGTGTGTTATCTATTGTTCTCATTTTTTATAATTTACGGTTTTTAAAAAAGTTTCCAAAAACTTAAACCTTGAATGTAAGCGAACCTTTTGGAGGCTCCCTATACCACATGGCAATTCAGTGGCGGCTTGTCAGGGTAGGCAGAGGAGGCAGTGCCTCACCAAACCGTCAAGCCAAGTTAAAAAAAAATAATTTGTATTTTTTGCATAATGTATTGATTATAAATTTACAAATAATGAAATATCGTGACAGTCCAGAACCACCAACTCATCAAAAGTAAAGTTTAAATCAAAATCATTTATAATTTTTCTTTACTGCTTAGAAAATTAAGGTAAAATTTTTATCCCTGTTTAAAAATTATGTAATTATAAGTTACAACACAATAATATTACTATAAATTTTACTTATACATATTATGTTTTGATCAATTCTTTATTTCTCTTTAACATTTTTATATATTTTTGGTTAAAAATATGTAATTTTATTATAATATGTAGTAATATTATATTATTAAATATAATAAACCTATAAGAGTAATACCCGTAATAAGTTTTAAAAATAATGTAATATGCGCATGCGTCTGTTGGACACAGATTCTAGTAGCCTCGGTATTTCATTAATTCCGTGTAAAATCCATGCGCGTTTGTACGACCCGTGATTTTACAATATGCAATTTGCTAGGCCATGGCCAGTGCCTCAAATGCTACAAATGCGACTGCGCCAATAAATTCCAAACGAACCTTTGTTCGTGCTTTCTCGAACTTTCACACTTGCTTTCGTGTTGTCTTGGTGCTAGGTAAATATAATTTAAATTACGGTTAGGGTTTGTTCACCATTATATTCTAAAAATTGTTTATATTATTAATAATATGGCTGCTAATATAGATGTAGAAACGATGACAATTAAAAATTGTGAGGATATTGTTAATTATTTAATACATAATAAAAATTTCGATCGTCTGTCATACGAAGATAAATAATTGTATGTTAAAGACATACAAAGACCATGTCCAGATCTCAGTAAGACACTATTAGCCTAAGCGTATACGAAGACGCAGGCAGCGCAGGCAACACAGTTCAGTACAGCACAGGTTTTTGTAAACAATGCATTACCGTATAAGAGCGTATACATCAACACAGCCGCGTGCGGCACAGGCACGTACCTGCACAGGCCTGCGTCGCGTTGTAGTTGAGGTACAGTTTTCTGCGTTCAGCCAACACGTGTACTTGGGTTATTTTAGTTATTAAAATAAATGTTGTGTTATTTGTGTTCATTATTCGGGATCCGTATGCGCAGTTCAAGCATTTGCTGTGTCACATAGTTTTATCTTTGCTGCACTACCCTGCGCTGTGCTTCGCGGCCTGCGTCTCCGTATACGCCTAGGCTTAACGTCGGAAAACCAAATAGGGCGTTTAATAATATTTGGTATGAAAAATATAAATGGATGATCGGTAGTACATCTCTTAATAAATTATTTTGTTGGACATGTATACTTTTTGCAAAAAATACATGTGGTGAAATGGTTTGGTGTTATACTGGTTACTGCGATTTAAAAAATTTGTCGCGGTCTGGACTTAAACATAGTATGAGTAAAGATCGTCTTACCGCCAATTGTAAATTTATTATTAATTACTTACATAATTAAATCAGTCGAGTCTAAAGAAATGAAGATGTGAAAAGATGTGAATGTGATAAATTAAATTTCCCGGTTTTGCACACCTGCCTCACCAAGTAAATTCTTCACAAGCCGCCACTGCATGGCATATATATCAACGTAATATAATAGAAACAAGACTACCAAAATTTATAATAAAAAATAAAAATAAATATTTATTATAAGTATCAAATGATGAAATCAAATATTTTGATTAAATTTGGGATTTATTGGAAATTAGAATTATATCCGAGATTATATCAAATTATAATAATAAAAGAATGCCTTTATTCTTTCTTCTTTATTCTTATTAATCTGATATAATGTAATAAAATCAAATAAAACAAAGTTAAATAAACTATAAATTATTGAAATATATATTGATATATATTGAAATATCAGATGACAATTGTATTTACAATTGAAAGCTCAACATATTACATTATAATATATCAAAAGTTAATAATCTTACATTTATTAATCTAATAGATTAATGTTTTTTTTCTTTTCTTTTATCCCATTTTTATTTTGAATGTTTCTATTTTTAAATGGCAATCATAATAGATTGACATTACCTACCCATAAATTTGTCCAACTACGCTACTGGTTGGCAGTATTTATCGTAAAAAAATAATATTTTGTTATCACGTTATTATTTGTTTAATTAAGTTTTAAAATTGTAAACAAGCAGCAATAATAAATTATTGCATTAAATTAATATGAAATTTAATATTTGCTATAATCTAATAAAAAAAAACGATTTTATATGATTGTATAATGTAGTTTAAACATATAGAAATATACATATAGTGTGTAAACATGCCCGTTTGCACCACTAGCTTTAAAATTAAAGCTTCCATTAAATCTCTAAACACCACCCTATTTCATTGCACTTCTTCTTCTGGAAGATTTCCACTATCCCATAGTGGATGTACTAATTTAACATACCCGAGACTAGAAGTGGAATAAATAAGGGAGAATAAACTTTAAAAAAAAATCTAGAATTTTCTACTCTCTAACCGGTCGATGTATGCTGTAAACCACACTACTGGTGTGTTGAAAGATATCATGTTTCAAAACAGATTTTTTAACAAGATCGGAAATAAAACTTATATTTTTAAATTTATGAAATAAGCTACCTATCGCCTGCGCCATCTCGTGTTCGTGAATTTAAGTTATGGTTGGTATCCTATAATATTATTACAATGCAACTGATCACAGTTAAACCGCGAAATTGAGATAACAAAGTCATAAGGATTTATTTATAATGGATTTCCCTAAACGCATGCAAAGCGTGTTAATCAAGCTAGTAATTAATTAAAATAATTTATAGCTTGTTCGGCAAAAGGCATTTTCCAAACCGCAATTCTTTCTTAGAAAGAAAGCAGTTTAAGTAACATTTTAAACGGCCCAAATGGTAACTTTTCCTTGGAAGTTAATACCTACCTATTGATTAATTTGAAATTTGAAAATTGCGTTATTATTTTATTAATTATTAATTTTATATCCTATTTCTGCACTCGAATATACAAAACAATGTTCAAGGGGTTTCGAAAGAGACGAGGGAGGGTGTACCATATGATTACCATAAACAAAATTCAATATGTTAACAATATTATTCTATACAGAGGGTAAGAAATGATATGACTATAAAATATCATAGAATTTCGCAACTGAATACCAATATAATAATAAAAATAATTTTTTTTATTTTCAATGTCTGTTTTAAATGGCGAAAATCAAAAATTGTACAAAAATATAATTTTTGGATAGTACATACCAATTAGAAGGAAAATTGTAAATATTATCCAGAATTTAGTTAACAACACACGAATGAGTAATGCATTTACACTTAAAAGTTAACTTTCACATTATATCACCTTCTATTTACACTGTATATTTGCAAAATAGCAGTTTTACTACAAAATAACTTAAATATTTAATTAATAATATTTTGTATCTGTACAACGTGATATTACTAACACTGTTTATACTAATAATTTTTCTTATCTATCAACTTCTACACTCTCAAAATTCCACAATTATTATTGGTATACTGTCATTCTATACGTCATCGAGTGATGGTCCGGAATATTAAATAATTTTTATTATCCGCAGTGAATAAACAAATAACATACTGTAAGCCAGATATCACCGTAAAATTTACTGGCTGCTGTAAATTTACTAATACGATTGCTACATTATAAAAAATATATACAATATGTAATATTGTATATCTAATCATGCAAAGTTGAAACTTTCACTAAAAACAAATCCAGTACAAACCTGCAACATCGCTTAGGATTTGGTTCTCCCAGTTTAATACTAAAAGAACCTTGATAAACTCGTTTCCAACGATTAATAATTAGTTTTTTCATATTTCTTGTTTTCGTAGAATTCAAAAAGTTATCCATGGTTACTTCAATTCAGCAAAACCGAGTTAATTTATAGCGGTCTTCTTGCCTCTGTTTATAAAAAAAAAATAAAGTACGGGTATAATTATTATTAATATAATAGCTCATATTAGGTATGTTGGTATACCTAATTTAAAAATATGTTTTGGTTATCTTGACAGTTATGCAACTCAAGTAGCAAAATATTAATGTCCATAATCCATAACAAATTTCTTCGAAATGGCGGGATTTTTTTCTTCAATATTAACGATCATCCTTGACTAGCAATTAAATCAATTTATTAGAATGGATTGCCCTGTCTCTCTAAAAGGAAATTGATGGAATTGTTTGGTATTTTGGAAGTATTTAAGAACGTACAATGTTCGTTCCTGTGAGAGAAAAGGAAGCTCATTCAATTTGGGAATAATATTTGTAATTGAACAGTTATTGAAATAAAGAAGTTAATCATAGTAGGCGCAGTGGCAGGTTTTGGGAAAAATAAATTTTGAACAAATATCTCCTAAATATCTCCTTAGCGTTGATCTTACAACTGAAGTAACTACTGTCAAAAATAAAGAAGATAACATTTTTTACAGGCAAAGCCCAGCACACATTTTTATACAAACATTTGGGAATCCCTCGCATTTAGTACTGCGACTAAAAAAAATTATGTTTGATGTAATAAATTCTAAAATATTATATTACATTTTTAAACTTTAAGTTTTATTTTTGCAATATTTTTAAATTATTTTACTTTGGCGAATCGTCAAAATTAATAAAAAAATTTTAAATCAAGCCTCCTCTCCGGCAACATTCATTTTTTTATGATCATGGACTCTTTTGCACGTTCATTTCATTCCAAAATTCCAAATAATAAATTCATAATATCTTCTTACCAATTTTCAATTCTTAACCATTACTTATCAATATCAATTTCTATACTTGGTCGAAGATCGAACCTGCGACTTCTCCATGCTAATCTAGCAATTCTACCATTGGCCTACAGCACCAATATAAATATATTATTATTTTATTATTTAATGCGCGCTACATTCATAAGAATTTGGCTGCCCAAAGACTTTCAAAATCCTTTCGTTGAGATGGATTAATCCTCTTAGTTTACATGACTATTTACGTACTTTTCATTATTTGCTCTCCATGCTGTGCGGTCCATCACTAACTGTCTCCATCCTCTCACTCCCATCTTCTCCAAATCGCTCAAATCGCCAAAGATTAACAAAAAGAAGTGTCAATAGAACACAAAAATGTTGGCTTGATGACATAAAGCAAGCAGCGGTGAAAAAATTGAGATTTGTATAGCATTTCGGCTGTTTTATTTTTAACATTTTTGTTTCGGTGTTGTTGTTCTTTAGTGATTTTGTTTTTGTATTTCAGCTTGTATTTACAGTGTTTTTGACTTTCGCAATGATTTTGTTTTTGTGTGTTTTGACTTCGGCATTGTTGTTTTAGATGTTTTTGTTTTTGTTATTTTCGCTATTACACACTTTCTACTGGTCTAAGGGATTCCCCCTCTTAATATGCGCATAATTAATATTACAATATTAATAAATAAATGTACTACTTAAATTTTACAAATAAAGTTTAAAGTTCAATAAAAGAATGTTTACTTATTATTACAAATTAGTACAACCATATACTTCTTACCACAAAGTTTGATATTTTTGTAAGCCATTCTAGTGAAAATTCCAATTTTAATCCGAATATTATTTTTAATAATATAAATTTTTTCATTGTTCAACTTATGCGCCTCTCTGTATACAGAAAACATTTGAACTACTGCCACTGAAATGGCGTTCTGACGTTTAAAATTGAGGTTGTGTAGACTGGACCATTTGACGATGAATTTGTAATTTTCTTCTGTCGTAAAATAAATTAATTTGTAAAAAATGACTGCTAGAGCGAGATATACTACAGTACGAATAGAAACAGATATCGAAAAGTGCAGAGAAGAACAAAATTGGAGCAAAGTTATCGAATTAGCAGAACAGTTAAAAGAAAAGTCGCCAAATTTTGGTAATGTTATCCATTTTTTTATTTATGCGTATCCCAATTCTGTTTTTCTTTACATTTTTAGAATATTTGGCTCAATTTCTGATTGGCGAAGGTAGACTTGAAAAGTATTTGGAAGAGTGGCCACCAATTGAAAATAATGTACATCGAGCTAAAATTGGAACCATCGAAGCAAAGCGATTTCTTCAAGAAGCTGCTAACGATTTGGGGAAAAAGGTGTGTTTTGAGAGAAGGGTTTAGCTTTAGTAAGTAAGTTTTAAAACTTCTTTTTAGGCTGGTGTAGCTTTGGATGCCCATTTGCTGTTGGGAAAGTTGCATTATGCGTGTGGACAGTACACTGAAAGTCTGAATAATTATAAGTTAGCCGATTTAAATGCTTTATCAGAGAAGAAGCTACCTGTGTAAGTACTTATGTGTTTGAAGGAATAAATTATTGATAGGTTTAATTTATACAATCGAGGAGTTAATTGCTGGTGAAGTTTTTATTCGCGACGTACGTGAAGTTAATTGTACACGATATCCTCCAGCCATTAATCCCTCCTATGCAGTTATAGGTCAGTTTTAAATAATTCATTGTTTTGCTATTGTACATCAATGAAAAAACACTAAATTTAGCGTCATTTACATTCAAGTAACGTACGTAGCGGACATACTAGACATAACGTAAGGAAAGTTGAAATGCATGGTTTGAAACGCCATTTGTACAAAACATGGGAGACATAACAAAATGTTCGGTCAACTTCAACTTCTACGTTATATTTGACCAATGAGATGCATTCATTTTGCTTGGCAAAACCCCCGTTGTTGTATAACCAATAGGTTATATGTTGTTATTCTATGTTTTCTATGTTAATGAGAATGGAAAATTATTTCCTATGTTTTCTACTTTATGTCTTGTATGCTCGCTACGTACGTTACTTGGATGTGATGATGCTTAAAAGTGTTGTTTTCACCCGAGTTCAATTTTTTGAAAAGGTTTAAGTTAATTTCTTCTTGATAGACGATAGCGAAAAAAATATATACATTTTAAATTGTACACCAAGGTTTACCCAAGAGTCACTTTCTTTAGTAGTATAAAAATTTAATGCCCAATCTCATAATTTAGTTGGTGTACAGGACAATGCCAAGACTGCTCAAATTGTGCTGATGCCAAAATTCCTTGTACTAATACAGAACCCACAAAACGGTATGTGCTACTTTTCTGGTGAAATTACCTATAAATTTGAATTTCAACTGGTATTGGTTGAAACTTCTTGTCTAACAATTGTCTAACTATTAGTATAGTAACTTTTCCTTATTTTTGTTGTATCTAATAGTTTTGTATTAAGTTCATGTGCAGATTCGAATAAAAGAACTTTATTTCTTATTGTAGCCCCACTTAAATCTTAACAGCGGTAACACAACAGAGGTGTCGACTTATAATAATCGATTTTGTCAAATTTTAGACGTAGCTTGAGAATAGTTGCCGAATCCTTTGCTATAAAAGCCTTATGTTTGGCAAGAGATACCACAGCCAGTAGTAAATTTAAGAAAGCAGAGCGAGAAGAAGAAATGTTACATTGTTTTGAAATTGCATCCGATTTAAGCTTACTATACATGCAAGAATTAGACAAACCACAAAGTAGTGGTAATTCAACAACTGGTAAAATAAGATGACCTGTTAAATAATTGTTTTTTAAATTTAATTTTCTATTCTATAGGAACACATTCACCACAACCTCCAATAATAAGTAAAACATTAAGTCCAATTTTAGAGCAGGCATTACAAGAAGCTCCTGCATTGCTACTTCGGAAAGGAAAACCAGCAACGGCACTTGAAAGATTAAGATCAAATTTGACTGCTGTAGAACCCCACGGTATCCATTCGGTTCGTCTTAAGCTTATGTGTCAACTTGCTGAATTATTGCTGCGTGGTAATGCTGGTGACGATTATACACCACCAACGAATTCGCCTGCACGTGATTCCCCGTGGAAACCCAGACAGTACGCATCTCTTAATCAGGTGAGCTTGAAAAGTTACAAAAATAATTGTTAGTATATTGTTTCAGACATTTATGCGTTGTATTTATTTTTCTCTAATTGAATTTTGTACCAAATTACCAATAACTCAAAACTAAATTTATATCTACGCTTGTAAAATGCAAATTACTGTTATTTTATTTACACAGAACTAATAATGAAATAGTAAAAATAATTTATAGGTACATGAAATTCTCATAAAACAAGGAAATCATACATGCAATGATTTTGCTAAAAGTTCCTGTAAATAGCGTGTAATTATTACATAAATAGCAAATTGTAGTTGAAAAAAAATTAAAAACTATATTCATGTATTTAATTACAAAATAATTATGATGACCTAAATTTTGACGTAAATATGAACGTAAAAAAAGATTTACTGGTTAAACAAATTAGGGTTCTTAAATGTATAAAACCAAGATAATTAAAGATATAATTAAACTTAAATAAAGTTATATGCAATTATGCTTATGTACTTCTAATCACATTAACCTGATAGAAATGAAAATGAATATTTTCATAAAACGTTTATTTTCTTGTCTTCTCTGTGACCCCGACGATAAGCAAGATTTGTGAGTTCTCTCGGGATGCCATGCAAAAGAAAACACAAACTAACAATGCAATTTTACATAGATCTATGTGAAATTTAAATTCCATATGAATATAATATGAAACGATACAAACATTTAAAATTAAACAGAATATTCCCTTATCTTCAATTTGTCAATATGTAAATTTAGGTGTTCTGTTTACTAAAACTTCTTATTTGAAATTGTAGTTTATACCTCGCAATGAATGCGAAGAAAGCATTTTAATATTATTAATAGCTGAAGCAATGGCTGTGAGGCATACTGTACTATCACAATCTATTGAATTTAAAGAAGCAAGATTAAGTGCGTACCATGACGCAACATTTGTTTACGACCTATTAACCCTAGCTACAGTTCGTTGGGGGCAAGTTACGTTGCTGCAAGAGGTACGTTTTGCAAAATGTTCCATTTTGTGTTATTACAATCAAACATTTTAGTCTCTGGAACGTGCAATGAAATTTTCATTTGAAGAGCTTCATGTATGGAGACAACATGCACTAAGTTTGGTAGCCGCGGGTCGCTATAAAGATGCTTTAGGAGTTTTTAAAGAAGTCATTCGATTGGATACCAAACAGTCGATAAATTGTCTCCTAGCTGCTAGATTGTGTTACGAAAATTTAGATTTACCTGTTGAAGGTACAAATTTTAGCTTGGAAGCCAAAACCAAAGAAATGGCATATCCTTCAGGTCTTCTTGGTAGGTGCTATCTATACATCGGTATTGGTTATCAATTGCAGTCACGCATGTCTTTTTTGGTGAAAGATAAGCAGGTTTTAAATGCTTGCGCATTAGAAAATTTTAATAGGTTCGTTTGTATTATGCAATTTTTCAATTATTTTAAAGTTTTATCTTTTAGCGCCGTAAATTTAGAACCAAACGATCATTTGTGCGCATATTATTTGGGATTGCACTTAGCACTTATGGGTCAAATAAATGAGGCATTGGATCACGTGAGAAATGCTCTAGCTTTGAGATCTGAAAGTTCGTCCACTTTACATTTGTTAGCTTTACTGTTATCAGCTAATAGACAGCACACTGAAGCATTAGAAGTGGTGGAGGCTGCACTCGAAGAATATCCCGATTGTTTAAATTTGATGTACGTAAAAGCTCAGCTGGAATTACACGTAGACGATGGAGAAGTAAGAAAGAAACTAACAATTTGAAGATTTTTTAAAAATGACCATTTCAGAAAGCTTTAGTAACAGCTAAACAAATGTTGGAGTTATGGAAAAATTTATATGAAGGCCAGACAATATCCGATGTGCCCGAGTGTGACCGTAAGAGTGATACTCGTTCAGTCTTCCAATTATACACTTCCGAAATGTCCGATAAAGATTCTAGTGAGTTTGTAGGTTTAACTTTGTAGACTTAATTCCATGACTTTGTTGTAGGTTCTCTTCAAGCACACAGTGTGGCGGCTTCAAAAGTTGAACATGCCCTAAGCGAAGTTGCCAGTTCTATGAGTAGTTTTAGCCCTCGCCCTGGTCCACAAAGAGCTTGGTTATTACAATTAGAAGTGTGGCTTTTATTAGCCGAAATTTATCTTGCACTTAATCAACCGGCTGATGTTCAACAGTGCATACTTGAAGCAACTCAAATATTTCCCATATCACATCACATCATGCACATGGTATGTTTTTAAACGTAAAATTGAGTACGTTTGTTCTAATTTGGAACTTATTTTAGAGAGGACTTTTACATATGCACAAAGAAGAATGGTCTGATTCGAGAATGTGTTTTCAAAATGCAGTTGCTATAAATCCACAACACGTCAAGTCGTTACAGCAATTAGGACTAGTTTATCATTACGTAGGTTCTCAAGGCTTGGCTGAATGGACGCTAAGAGAAGCTGCTAAAATAGAACCAAATAATTATATAACCTGGTAGGTCTGTTAGTGCTACTTAGACCGAGACGATGGAGAGAGAAATCGAAAAATTATAATTTTACGTTTTTAGGTACAATTTGGGAAAAGTCCTAGAAGCTGTGGGTGAATATGAAAATGCCAGTAATTGTATGTCAACTGCACTAAATGTAGAAAATCATAGCCCTATTCTTCCTTTTACTTCTGTTCCACTTTGTTTTGAATAAATAAATATTCTTCACTTGGTTTTAGGAAATTTGCATATTTTTGTAGAGGTAAAGGTAAGGTGTACATTTGTATTAATAAATTTAAGCTTTAAACTAAACTAATAGTTGAATTCTTCCAATAATGTTAGTAGATTAGTTCACAAAATATTTGGAGTACACTGCATTCCAGATTATTCATTTTAGAATAGAGCTGGTGAATTGTAATATAAGTAGGTTCGAAGAGGATGTTCATATACTGAAATATAGAGATTCAGCTATACATTTAAGATTGAAACAATTTTTTTGTACTTTTCAGTGTACTTACGGCTTCGTACACCTCTTGGTGGACAGAGTTATCTTCAAGTTATTATTAAGCTTTTATAAATTTTAACACAAAAAGCACTCGGTCCACCCGGGGGCGTAAAAAATTAAAAAATATTTGTTACATGTAGGTTGATAAGAGCTGATTCTCTAAGAAATCCTCTTTGGTAGGGTGAACAGTAGGAAACGTAATAATTTTGGTGGTGAATTAAATGAAGAAGGGTATGGTGATATGGAATCGATACTGTTAACATTAGGACTGATATTTTCACTAATTATTCATTTTTTGCATTTTTGGTTTAATTAATAAAATTTCTCTTAATCAGAATTTTATTAAAAACTTAAACCCTGCTTACTTCCAAATTATTTCGTTGTTGTAAAATATGTAAAAAAAAAGAGTTTTAGAAAGGGGGTGGGTGTTCAGGAGCGGATTGGTGACGTGAATGATGTGGATATCTTGCCCCCACACTGTATCAACGAGCTTTATTCCAGCTGAGACTTAAAAGTATTTTTAGAATTCGAATTTATAATTTCCTGTTGTTTTTTTATTTTCTGTTTTGCATGCAAATTATCGTTTCAAGTAGGTTATCGTTATGCCAGGCTCCTTAAGAATTTTTTGCATCACAATATTAGTACTAGTCCGCTCTTGGAGTTATCTAAATAACGTATTAAATTTTCAATTATCCCATAGATCAGTGCTGTCTGACTTCTAGTGGGCCGCCCACTAATTTACTATGATATACAGGCGGCCCAAGCTGGACAGTTCTGCCATAGATAGCATTATAAATAAAATAAAATAACTAAACTGTCCAATTTTCTAGTCAGAAATTGTTTGTAAATCACAATACTTGTAAAAAAATTTGTATATTGTTAAGTTTATTACATTTTTAAAATGATTTGAATGTTTTGAAATAAATTGTTACAATTTTAGTCGCACTAATGCAGTTAAGCTTTCATTATTCAGATAAAAAAAATTGATTTTTATATTTTATCTTTTTCTTTCGAGTACAAACTCACATTTTAACGAAATATCTTTTCTTTGTCAGCACAATTAGATAAAAACGTCTACAGCATATCCTGTAAATTTTACATATTACAATAAATTATTCTGGACAATGAAAAGGTGAAAATGTTTTTCTAAATGGGGCGATTTAAAAATATTTCGAATAATTCGTTCATACAATACAAAAAGTTTTTTTTTGTTTTTTAAATTAAAATCAATAAAATTAATTTCATAACATTTGTACATTTTTAAATATTTAAGATTGTTACTATAAATTATTAATCTGAATTCTAAAATGCTCTCTACATGTAATACCGATTGTTGTTCAAAGCCATATTTTGTGATAAAAGAAATAAAAATTTCATATAGTAGAAAACAAAACTAGCTTTTGCTTACTTATTAGTGTATTTCATTAAGGGTTTATATTTCTCAAAATGCATACATCTTCTACAATTGTTAATTTAATGTTTGTTCAAAAAACTGTTTATAATGTAAAATATCAATGTTACCATTCTATTATTGAAATAATAAAATATATCTTTTTGAAATTGGTTTTAGATTTAATTTTTTAATTACAAGAGAGATGCATAATTTTTTCTTATCTAGGCTTATCCTAGAAAGGTATGACGTACCGGTAATGTAATCATAATAGGTATGTAAGTAGGTAAGTATTCTATTAAGTTATCTATTTATATTATGTTTAAGTTACAGGTTTTTTATCGAAATGTTGATTCTATCGGATAAGAATTGCATTTTGTACCTGAAGGTTATTTGTGAATCAAACGAATTTGAACTTATAGTAAGAGTATAGATCAAGTTCGTTGCTAAATAACACCTTGAATTATGAGTTGAGATTACAACGTCAGATGTTCTAATCCAAACTATGCTAATTCCATATCTATTAGTATTACTTATCGATATTACAAATATAATGGTCTCTCCAGAACTTCGAAATACATTGAAGGCAATACGAATATTTTTTATCGTTCAAACCCTAGAGTATAGAATTTCTGAGATTTTAAGGAAACAAATTTTATTAATTTAAATATAAATTTATTTGTATTCTTAAAAGTTATGAACAAGTAGGTAGACTGGTTTCTCTAAAAATGTGGATTGAAAATTTTAACAAAAATATCAAATACATTATAAATATAATATATTTATTGGAATCGACCTCCTGAATTAGTGTAAAGGTTGATGCACTGCCGCTTAATAGTTTAGAAGCAAAACATAAAATTCTTTTTCTTTTTTTTATTTTCAGAAGTTCAATTTTGTATTTTTCATATAAAGACAAAAGGATTTGTTTCGAAAAAAAATAAAATTAATAAAAAATTATTTACATATTCAAAGTAGTCGTTTTTGTTTTGAAAATTGCTTCATAATCCTTGGTGTTTTTGTAATAACTCTTTTCTAACGTTATTGCATACCAGAACGTCTGCAATTTATATTTATCGGAAAGGTCCTTTTGTAAGAAATAAACAAAAACTTCTGCAAATGCAAATATTTTTCTAACATAGAATTCATAATATGCTATTTTTTTATAATTTATTTGCAAAAACTAACTATAAATATTATAAATGTGGAACATTTATGACAAAAACAATTATGAAATTTTAACGAAGCTGTGCATTAAGCATTACTAAACACAAAATTCAATTTTAGAATTATAACAACTACATTTTGGTTTCATTTCATTCAAAACTTTGTTTAACCGTTTAAAACTTTCGAAAAGTTCCGAGTAAAATTAAATCAAAATATAGTAATTGCTATATTTCTGAAATTGATCATTGTATATGCAATGATGCAGATGCAGTCAAGGAAACGCCTTCATTTTACATACTTTTTTTTACGTTTTTGCTGTAGAAAAAAAATTGAAATTTATACACGACGAGTAAATTATCGTCCTGTACAAAAAAAAGTATTATTTTTGTTATTCTATTTTAATCTTTTTACAATAATGATGTGTGAATGATTAAAAATTATTATTTTTATTTTGGACCGTCGAGAATTTTTTGAATTTATTAAAATACTGGTCAATAATACCTACTTAACTCCCTTGTCATTTAATATACTATTATTTTCATTCGTTATCAATTGATAACTAAATATTTGTGAATAATAGCCACAAAAGTATTTATTTATAATATGAGGAAAGACTGAGATCAATAATTTATGTTAATTCCTAATAATAATAAAATTAATTTTTCCTGTGCAATTGAGTTTGTGCGTTCGAAATCAAAAATAATTATCGTTATTAATCATAGGTATATGTATGATGTATGCAAAAATTTAGTTATAAATTGGAATTATTCCAATTCTTTTATAATAGTTATATCTAGAATGAATGGGCTATTATTGATTTTATACAGGTCTTACCTGCAAATTTGTAAACATGTATTTTTTAAAAATCAGAACAATTTTTTACTGCAGTGCGTAATTTTTAATTTTGCAAGTCCAAGATGTTACTAAATTGTTCTAAGAGAACTTCTAGAATTTTACTTAATAAGCTCATTTATATGCTTCCATCGTACAACCCTAATAGCATAAAGGAATGTCTTTATATAAAATATTACCATAGACTACCAACCACTACCGTAAACTGTATGACGTTACATAAATTTATTTCTATTTGATAACTTTTCCCTTTACTTTTCAACTAATTTCTCCCAAGATTAAAAAAATTTTCATTAGGTGTTTCGAACTTTCCTGCTAGTCGCAATGGAAATTGTCTAGTGGTTTCCTTTTGGGCAAAGGACGGACTTGCTATATGTATATGATCATATGGAAAATTGGAGAGGAAATTTATATTAAGTTTCTGAACTCTGAACTGCCGTTAACTAAATATGAACCTTTATTTGAAAAACTATAAATCAGGTTATTGTTTATTTAATGAATAGTTGCTATACTGTTAATTCATTACTTTTTAATATTTCATAATACTTTATTCATATACAGCTGTCCCTCGATAATCCGACAGTTAAGGGACCGAGAGAGTGTCGGATTACCGAAAATGTCGGATTACCAAAAATGTCATATTATCAAAGATGTTTTATTCTTAATTCGTTTGAACACAATGAAGTTAAAAAAAAAAAGGAAGAAACAGTAAAGGTACATGTAATTTATTAATACCAGGATACAAAATGACAGTACATGTAAGTTTTTAAAAAAAATACGGAAAGAAATTTAAGTAAAATATACAATATGTGGAGGGAGGGAGATGCATGTTGCTGCCGGCAGCGCGTCGGACTACCGAGTACGTCGGATTAAAAAGTGTTGGATTATCGAGGGACAACTGTATTGAAAAAATTATCACAATGACCTTGAAATAAAAAATATCGGGCACCAATCCCACGAGCCGCCATTGATATTACTTATCGGCTTTATGTGTACCCAACAGTGGCGCCGGAAGAGTCAAATATAGAGGGGGGCAAAGTATTCAATTCTGTTAGGCTTTATGATTTTTTAAGTGGGAGACATAAGCTCCTCCCCTTTTATTTACAGACCGATAGTTGCGTTTTAAAAATTGAACGTGAATCCCAACAACTTTTTTGCAGATCTCTTGATTTGTTTTCAAGAAATAAATTGTTCGTCTTTGCTAAACTAGAATTGTAAATTGTAACATTTTTATTAGCCTAATTATACAAAAATATTATTGCTTAGTTATTTATAATAAAAAATCTTGGAGATTAATTATTTCTTATACAATGTTCATTATACAAAAATCATTTAAAAATACAGCGCTCTCTGCTTTTCTAAAGCTCCACTAAAATTTTAGCAATCTGTAAATTTTAATCAAATTTGCTGCAATAAAAATATCGAAATTAATCAGAAAATTATTTAACGAAACGTCGAAGGTTGCTTCGAAAATAAACCGAATTTTTTAAATGTTTTAGTTTTAATCGAAGGATAATATATTTGCGGTTGTTCTAAAGGAATTTTTAAGACGATCTGATTTAAAACGACTTTAAAAAAAAATAAAATCTGTGTAAAATTGTATCAACTATTTATCGGCTATTTTGAAACTATCGTATTTTTAAAAGTAATTAACCGATCGACTAGAAATTTTCTTTAGAACAGTTGTTGAAGTTTTAAGATTCTAAAAATTGAAAAACAATCAAGAAATTATGTTTCGTTTTGCAAATTCTTACGACGTTATGTTGATTTTTGCTTCCTATGCGCTCCCATGCGCATGAGAGAAAGAGTACTATGCATTTTCTGTCTCACTTATGCCCGCCTTAAAGAAAAATTCTAATATTTTACGAGCGCTAGCTAGATAGAAACAAAAAATTAAAGTTTCTAGGGGGGGGCAAGTGCCCTGCTTTGCCCCTATATTCCGGCGCCTATGGTACCCAATGTACTCGGGTACTCTGCATTTACCTTAAATTGAATAAAAGTTTATGGTGAAATAAATTACAAAATATAAAATTTTAAGTAGATATAGGATATAGCTATCAAATAAAATGATAACGTGTCTATGACTATGAACATCGGCCCGCCAGGTAATCCAATCGAGATCTTTAAGACAAAGTAGATAATATAGTAAAAATGGGGTAGTTGCACGCAAAAAATTATCTACGATATTTGCAAAAAAATCTCGTACAATTTGTTTTGAGCAAGTACCCCATTTGGGCAATATATCTCAGAAACAGGTGTTGTTGCAACCAAAAAAGTGTGATAGTATAAATTACAAATCAACAAAATTTAAAATTCAGTTTTTCAGCATATTAATATTCCTGTTTTATCAGATCGGCCTGGAAACATTTTTTTCAGGTAATACCATAATTTTTTTCCACTATTTCGAGATAGCGTTGATTATTCGCTGACCGTTTTTCAAAGATTTGCAGTACAATTACTATTAAAATTAATGTAGTATGTTATCTCTCGCACTAGGAAATAATCTAAAATGGAAGCCTTTTAAAATTAATCTAATTTCAAAGTTATAAAACTTGGCTAAAGTAGTGTTTGATGTAATCGATAGCGATTAATTATATGAGACCTAGTTTTTCTATGTAATTAAATTTTCTTATCAATTACTTACTATGAAGAGCCTTATGCGGTAGTCTGGTTATTGTATATTATATATTCAAAAATTAAATATCTTGGTTTGATTATTATTTGCGGACGCCGGTAGGTTATACCAGTTATACTGTGATCTTCGCATTTACCAACCACCAGAATATCTCTGTTTGATTTACAAATTACCAATAAATAATCTTAATTACTTTAATTTTAATCTTTTATTTTTGTGAACTTTTACTACAGTTTTATTTAAATTTGCCCAATTTGCATGGTATGCTGTTCTTAATTATGCATGCTGGATTATACTTACCTAACTTACTGTAGGTTAGGTAGTACTCAAAAATAAGAAATTTTATTTTAAGGATGATGCAGTTAGCATCTTACAGCCATTAAAAATTTAATGTTTACTACGAGAAAGACGACAGGGATCTCGGTGTAAACGTTAAGTGCTGAAGATGTCGTTAAATGGGTCTGAGAGGGGGGACAGAGCTGAATAAAGTCGGTTAATAATATTATTTAGTTAAAATTTTTGTAATAAAAATAAACAAAATATTAACTTTTCACATCTCATACGCGTATTATTATAATTCATTAAGGTGGAAAATTATACGAATTGTTTCAAAATAAAGCCAGCAGATGGCTCTGATAGCAATTGTTTTTAGTTAATAATTTTCCGACTGCTTAAATTAATAATATTGCGGAAAATTAAAAACTTTAAATTTTATTTCTTGAAAATTAGTGACAAAAATTATCTCCGGTTTTCATAAAAAATTCTTGTATTTTGAACCTTAAAATGTTTAGAATTTCATTTACGTTAATTAAGTTTTTTAAGTTCTTTTTTTTTTAATTATGCCCATAAAAATGTCTATTGGTGTCACGTTGGGGAAACGAGCTAAACAGATGATATGCTATTACGCGATATTAAACGGCTGTAAAGCATATCAAATAAAATTTCCATCGAGATTCTAGTTATACATATATGACATGTTGCATCGTCTTGTTAAAAATCACTAATTGTCCTTTTGTACTTTTTATACTTCTATGAAAATCAAAGTTCTAATCCAAAAGATCAAAAAATGCTCTTCTTTGAATTTTCAACTTTTGATCTGTATGTTGCAGACAAGCGATGAACTTTAGTTATATCATTTTCTACTGAGACCTCTCGAAAACAAGTTTCAATTTGATATGCTGGAATAAAATAAACTTTTTGCCCTAGGTAGTTGGTCAATTTATTCGGATCGAAACAATAACAGAAATTATTTTCTGTAGAACTTACTATAAATACGCAATAAGAAATCGACGATATTTTTGTAATCTCCACAAGCTTTAGCGATGATTAGATTTTCTTTTTCGGAAAATTCTATTAACTATTTACGTCTATTTTTTGCTTTTTTATTTCACTTAAATAAAACCGATCGACTGAAAATTTATACCAGACATATTTATTGTATCTAAAAAATGCTGTAATTGGGGAAACTTTTTTGACAAATGGGAGTAGGTATAATTTAGCGTAATTGACGAAAGAAAAGGCTTTTTTAGGATATTTCGTTATAAACAGCGCCATTACTAGCATTTTTGTGTCTCGAACAAAATCTTATTTTTGGGTACCTCATTTTTGTTTAAATAAGTAACAATCGAAAAAATATTGTTTTTTTTTATTAATAAATTATATAATACAGATGCAATACAAATGAAATCAGATATTTTAACTTTTAATTGTTTTTATTTTAGTAAATATTATATTGATTAATTACAGGTAGGTGTACCTATAATCGATATTTTAATTATTGTTTATTATTATTATTATAAGTTTATCTATAAATTTTGCATAATAAACCCATTGTAATTTTACTTGAATTTCTGATCACGGAGCCAGTATAGTTTAACCTTTGGTGAATTTTCATCAAAGATAAAGATAATACCAAATATCGTTTTTTTTTTCACTGAAATACTAGGATATCTATTAGATACCCTATATAAATATTGTTGTATTTTTATAAAATATTTTTGAATAAATCAAGCGAAGCAAAAATTGCCTTTTCAGAAAGTTTTTTGCTGCTTGCTGGCAATCAAAATAGTATTCCACAAGTTGCTGATTATCTCCGATAAGAAAAATTAATTTTTGGTTTTTAGTGCAGTTTAATTTTATCTGATTAAAAATGAACCAAAAATATAAATTTTTAATTTTATCTTTAATTATTTTTTTAATATTAATTTTCTTAAATAATTTTTCATTAGTTTCAGTATTTTGCGTAAACTCTGCTACTTTCTTTTATTTTTAAATTTTATTTTCAAACTGGATTTCTATGGAAATCATACAATTTTTTTGTTTTTTTTTTTAAATTTTAATGAAACAAATTGAAAAACAATTGAATTGATAGTTTTACCTGTACTGTTTTGTCATCTTGCTTTTGTTTTAAAAAACACATCTGATTGGTTGAATAATAAACAAACGTCGATTTTTATTTCTAATTTAATTACAACTAAATGGACCAATGAGAAGTATGTATTTTACTAATCTTGAAAGAAAATCACTTAGAAAGCTAATCGGTAGGTACATTAAATGCGTAATATTCGTAGATACACATCAGTAAATTTTTAAGTCTTTTTTATAAAGGGGGCAACGATCGAGTGGTTCTTAAAATTATATAAGTATAAGAAATAAAATTTAATGAAAAATAAAACAATAATTTTTTATTTTCATGTAACTGGAAATTATCAATAATTCATATTTACAGAATTGTATACATAGGTACATACTTTGAATAGATAATTATGTTATCAAGAAAAATGCAGGAAAGAAAACATAAAAACATTAGTAAATTGTATTAAAATATTCTACTGAGCACAATATAAAATTTAACAATAGTATAATATTATATTGAAAATTTAAATTATTGCTTTTATTTCATCATAATATCATCGGATAATGATAATCTAGAAAATTCGTATAGGTAAGTATAAAGCGCAATTTGAAAAAAAAAAAATTTCCAAAATACAAAAATAAAAGTAAATTAATTCACAAAATGATTATAATAGTATATTGTTTTATTTGAAGCAAATGTTGGGCTTTGCGAGTACTTTAGCGCCACCTGCCGTCAGTACTTAAGTGAAACAATTGCTTTCACAAAAAAGGGAAGTTTAACAATTATAATTTTGTTTATTGGTTGCATTTTCGTTAATTCAATGAAAATATTCGTTTTTGTTCAATGTATAAAAAACTAATTAACTATTCATTGATTTTCAATTTAAATGCAATTAAGTTGGTAATGGATCCTAACAGAGAGAACTACTGCAAAAATGAAAACTAAATTAGGTACTGAGAAGTTATCTATTTATTCGACCAACATTGGATGTTACAATAATTATCACAGCCTTCTCTGTTCACGTCATCGCCAGAAGCGAAAGATAACAAAGTCATATTTATATCTTGCCCATTCTTCGATCTTCACATATACCTATTTATTTATCTGTTCCTTAAATTTGCATTACTCACACATAAATGAGCTCAAAGAGAAATTTTTTTTCGATACAATGACTTTCTAGAAATAAAATGCGCAAAACTGCTTCTTAAGAGCAACAAGTTCAAAATTTTTTGTTGTCAATAGCTTAGAAAACAGCCTTCGGAAATAAATTGTATACAAATTCAATATGAAACAAAAAACAAAACTGTCGGTATTTTATACCTAAAATTCGTTTCTAATAAATTATAAATTTTACTACCCCTATTATACGATATTTGTTTTTCACGACCTACGGAAAGAAACCATATCTGCTAAAGTTTCAAAATTATGTTGTTTTATGAGGATATCTCAAGAACAAATTACTTTTCCAACTCGACAATTTAGAAAAACAACGTTTTCCCAATAAATGATGAAAAAATAATGTCTTGTACAACCTTTGTCTAAGCTATTTGCGAGTCCGTTCAAAATATTGTTGTATTGGATGGTCTGCAAAACCCTTGATTTATTGAAAATTAACAAGTATTGTGACGTAGTCAAGCTTTTGTTTTGCAATTCCAAAACATATCGAGAAGTCTATGGCCAAAAATTATAATAATATGCACCCTTTGCAACGGTAGACGTCTCGCCAGCCTCACTTGGTCCGTTACAAACGTGAATAATAATAATCATCAGTCACAATGGATTATTTCATGGTTTGTTAGATGATATGATTAAAAACTTGAACTTTAAAATTTTTTATTCGATAGTTTTTCTAATGAGATACCTCAAAGTTTAGAAAATAAAAAATGCAATATCTGGCCTAAGAAGTTTAACCCTTTGGAGGTCGCAGGTATTATGAACGTGAGATACATTTTGTCGTGGTAGGCTATTAGCTGAGTATTTCCATAGAACATAATATATAACAATATAGAAATATCTTAAAAATCCTGAAATGTGAAAAATATAATAAATAATAATAATAAATTATATTTATCAAATTAACCAGAACCAGAGTTGATTTATATATTTTCTAATTACTTTCCAAATGGTTGGTTGAAAAGTTCAATTTTTATTTTTAATATATTACGTACTATTTTAACTTAGGGGGCCTCGTGCGGAATATGAGAGTATGAGACTTAAGATTGATTCAAGAATATATTGTAAAAAAAATTGGATAATTGTTGAAATTAAAACACAATTTTGAAGAAAATTATTTCATTTGGATTTAAAACTGAAACTTTAGTTTTGGGGATAAATATTCGTATTGCACCTCAGATGCACTAAAATTGAATAATTTCAAAAAATATAAAAAATGACCCCAAGGTAAAAATAATACTTAGTAGTGTTTTTAATTATAGAAGTAATACTGAAAGCTTCAGGAAAATTTCGTCTCTTATTGTTCATTTCACCGTTCATTTTTAAAATTTTGATTTTAAAAGGGAAAATTACATTTTGCAATTTTTGACTTTGACAATATAGAAAGTTCACTTTATGTCATTCAATTGTCAAAGTTAAAGTGTCACTTTATGCAATTGTTTTTAGTAGAAAGATGGCGGACGGCACTAAAATAAAAATAATATAAATTAAAAAATTTAATAATTACATTTTTAGATTTTCAGAAAAATAACATGTTTTATTCAGAGCTAATGCACTTTTTGTGACTCATCTGTACTACTTAATATCCTACAAACTCGCCACAAAAAGTCGAACATTAACTTCTAATAAAAGAATACGGCTAATATTTTTGTTCATTATTTTTTTAATGAAATAGTATATTGTTTTATTGAGCCGTAATATTTGACTTTTTGTGGCGAGTTTAACCTTGAAACAAAAATGTTTTAAGGTAAAGCAGTTTCAAAAATGCTTGATAAAATTATTAAAATATACCAATTATTATTTATCAAGAAGGTGCTGGAAAAAATCATACGGTTTTGACGGCAATTGGAATTTTGCAATCTGTGGTCTAATATTTTGATGATTAGTTGCCTAAATTGAATTAGAGTTTTTAGTTTTTTAACTCTTATTTTTTTTCATATTTTTTCTGGGCAGTAAATTGTGCTCTATCCAACGTCAAGAAAAATATAGGTTGCCATTTGAACAAAATTACGATGACGTCACAGAAGTTTTATCAACAAAAAACAAAAATCGCAAACATTTGTTTTATAGAATAAAATTCCTCTCTCCAATGTTTCCTTGTTGACCTAACAGATTTGTAATTAAGTTGCCTGTTTTACTTCACTAGCAGATCGCAGGTCCCTAGCCTACTTGTATATTCTAATTAGTTTTGACAAAAATTTTGGATGGTCAACATATTGCACAATGCCAGTCCGCCCCAATAAAAACAACATTTTAATTTTAATCGAACTTTAACATCAACTATTCACCTACATCTGCACTATTAATTGCTGATCATCTTTACTGCACTGAGGAGGACAAACGGCCCGAGATACGTGCAAATCCTTATTATCGACAATCGGGTTAACACTAGAGAAGAATAATCGATAAAACATTTCTTGAACAAAAAAATGAAAATTTATTAGAAGCAAAATTATATAGCAAGGATTTCAATATTTCGTTTCGGGTAATCCTGTACGATTATCCAGTCCTGTTTTATTGCACGAACTTTGCGTTTATAAAAAGCCATTTATAAAGCCAAATATAACTTTCTCATAATAATAAAATTAAACGAAATGGATTTTCTTTGGTGGTTGAATGATTGGGAGTAAACGGCGATGAGCGGGTGCCGATTGACATATTATTTTATTTTGTTTAAATGAATCCAAGAGAGGAAATGAAAAACGTGTGATTGCAGAATTACGCCAAGAATTTCTTATAATGCACAATAAAAAATAACAAAGGAGTTGTTAATTGTTAAAAATTAAACCCCACACCGTCTGTACTTGGATAATTATAGTTTAAAGTCTAAAAATATGATATCGATTTACACGGCGAGCTTTAAAAATTATACTCATTTAATAATAATTATTGTTATGCAAAATAATAAAATTAGGATTAATGATTTAAGAAGGATGGTGGAATTTTACGCAATGTAAGTTTTTCCTTGCGCAAGGAAGCGACCGCACCCGCAAAACGCATAAACCGACGCGGACGTTAAGATACCGACGCAACCAGCGCAACGTTTTAATTCGAATCCGCGTGCTAAAGGCGGGCAATTGAAGCTTGGCGCATTGCAGGTACCTTCCAGCCAATAGTGTAGCGCGCCTTTACGAGTATACGTTGTAAACAAGCCGCACCCGACCCACTTTATCCTTGTTTCCTACGCCTCACGAAATAGTCCCAGCTAAACCGCTCTTTTGGAATCTTGCGAAAATTTTTAGGGTAATTATAAAGTGTTGAAAATATTAATTTCGGTGCGTTCGTAGGCTCAAACTAAAAATTTACCTTTGTTTTGTGAAAAATAGTTAGAATCGACGGCAGTACTTGGTTAGCGTTGGAATATTTACTGGTTTATGTCATAGTCGCATTATTGCGCTTGGCAGCAGCGGCAACAGCAGCAAAACCTCCCCCGCTCCCCGAGAACTTGGGTCCACAACAAAAACGACGACAGTTGGCTGCTGCATTCGGTTGTGTGCTGTCATTTCTCTGTTGTTGTTCGTCGGTGGTCAATAGAGTGTACGCCTAGTTTTATAAATCTTAAAATATCACAATGGTAAGTCAACATTTCAATTCATCCTTAACAGTTTTCATTTTATTTACGATCGTCGCTCATATTTACGCGAATATTTTTTGTCAAATTCAACGCCATTGTATCCAAAATCTTGTCGTTCATCATAATGTTAGCCGTATCGTAAACCGGTCTAGAATTTTGCCGCAATGCGGAACTTGACACTTCAAAATCTAGTGTATTTTAGGATTGCAATAAAATTGCTTTTTACAAAAACTAAACTTTGTAATGGTTTTGGAATTTCTCGTAAATAAAATGCGTAGTTTGTTATTGATTCGTTCGGGTCCGCCACTCTGTTGCTGTTTGGTCGTTACCAATTTTATCAAATTTCTCAATAATCATCGATTACTAATTTATCGTTCCGGAACGAAAATGCGCCAATCTTGTTCTCCATATTTTATGTTTTTACATAGCAGTGACGAATTAATAATTAACACGATTTGTTTAACAGGCTGACCAATTAACTGAGGAACAAATTGCCGAATTCAAAGAAGCGTTTTCGCTATTTGACAAAGACGGCGATGGTACAATTACAACCAAAGAATTAGGAACCGTTATGAGATCTTTAGGCCAAAATCCAACAGAAGCAGAATTGCAAGACATGATAAATGAAGTAGATGCCGATGGTAATTAATTACTCATTAAACCAGCATCATCAACCAGCCTTAATTTTCCTATTTGTGACATTTTAAACTTTAATTAAGTTTTACAAAATTTTAATTAATCACCTCCATTACCTACCACCCGCCAACAATAAATGACCTAATGGAAATCTAATCAATTTCTAATCTTTCCGCATAACCTTATCTACCTACCTCTATGTATATTATACCTATCGCATATTTAAAACATTTCCTTAAATCCATATCTGATAAGATAGCAATTAGTGTTCGAGGTATGCCGATACCTGATCAATATTGCATAAGTCAATTGCAAAACATCCGATTTTTACTAATTTAATGCACAATCACAGGCAATGGCACGATCGACTTTCCTGAATTTCTCACCATGATGGCCCGTAAAATGAAGGACACGGATAGTGAGGAAGAAATTCGCGAGGCATTCCGAGTGTTTGATAAAGACGGTAACGGTTTTATTTCGGCAGCCGAATTGCGTCATGTCATGACCAATTTGGGCGAGAAGCTTACAGACGAAGAAGTCGATGAGATGATCCGGGAAGCCGATATCGATGGAGACGGTCAAGTTAATTATGAAGGTTTGTGTTGCATTTAAGTTTTCATATTTTTAGCTTATTTTATTTGAGTTTGAATTACTAAAATTGCCATATTTAGTAAATCAGTTTAAATCTGATTTTGTAGTGCAAAATTAGATATGGGCGTAGAGGGGGGCGGGGTCGTATTATAGGGGGTTCAGTTTCTACCTTAGTATTAAGTTTTTTGTTATGAAAGCACAGGACTAATCAAATATGGTTCAAATTTGACCCAGATACAGGCGGGAACACTTATAGATAATATCAGTCGTTTAATTAGATAAACCATAATTTGAACCACGTCTGACGATGATTCCACATTATTATGAATATCTTATATATATTTGTGTTTTGCCATTGAGCTGTAAAGAATCATTAGAATGTAAACAATAGAAATGCTACAAATTTGCATGCTAATGAATTGATAAATCAATCTCACCTCATTTTTATGATGCAGATCAAGTTTTATGGTATGTGCACAGGAGCTTTGATTGCATAAGTTCCGTTTTGCAGAAATGTATGCAAATCAATTACAGCTACTATTTCAGGGTTCTCACTCGCCTGGAATCCGGGAAAATTAAAACTTTGGGCCAGGAAAAATTAAAAAAATCAATTTTTTATTTGTCGATTTATCTAACAGTTGCAAATATGTGAAATTGCCAGTTTTTTTTTTCAAATGGCTGAAAAATCCGTTTAATAGTTGTAATTTTTTTATACTTAATTCAAATGTATATATTTTTCTTTGGATTGCCAGAGATGGTAAGTTAATTTGTAGTACAGATCTAAGGAGATGAATTTCACGAGTAATTCGTTTGGGTTATTTTGAATTTATATTTTGGCTGCTATCTACCAAAATATTGGTGTGTCGAAGTTGACACCTCAATTTTAATGTCTCAAGACTGATAATCATCAGTATTACAATTTTAGGTAATTTTTGTTTCTCAATCGAAGTGTCCACTAGCAATAAAACATGCGCAAGTTCTTCCCGCGTGTAAAATTGTAAACATTTCGATTAATAACTTTTATTTAATCGATTTGTTGAAGTCGCAGAAGGAATCGATAATGTTATGAAAGCCAAATTCATCTCATCTGTTATCCAAGCTTATCGGCTTTTCTTTTTCTTCAATGCCACAATAGCTGCAAGTACCTTCCTGTGTTCGGCATTCTGATCTTTAAATTCTGTGTGAACTATTTCGCAGATGCTTTTTACAGCAAGAAAACTTTTACTTTCTTGCAAAAGTACTTTCTAGCAGACACATTGCTTAATCAAAATTTTAAAAAGAATTTGTCCCGTTTTTATTATTATTTTCTCTTGTATTCGATCGTCACTATTTGTTGTGATTTTCCTCCTTTTTAAAAACATTTATTTAAATTATTACGAGCATTATAATATGTCGGGATGTGGGTTTGTGTGAACTTTCAAATTCTAGAGAGCTGAAATTTGGTAGGCAGCTTCCACTACACTTTTCCTGGTTGTAAATCAGAAAGCGTCAATTGTAATTCAGATTAGAAAATAGTAAATACAGTTGTCTAATCTGAATTACAATTGATGCTTTCTGAATGATACCTGGAAAATTCTGCGCGGTCAAACGCTGCAAAAACCGTGAGGAATACCAAAAAATTACATATAAGTAATTTATCTTGAAAAATTTTCGACGCTGGAAATAATATCCGAAGTCGCAGATTTGATCTTTTCAGTTGTTTTTGATAATTCACGAACATTTACGCGGTAAATCCCCTTTATGCCAGTTGCTTGGGAGCAAGATCTTTGCTTATTAGATTTTTAACAAAACAAAATTGTTTTATACAATTTTTTGAAAACGTCAAATTGACCTAAATGCGTGGGGCTATTAACTTCATGCAAAAGTTGGCTTATTCTGTAACATTTCGATATTCTCTAGTGCAGTGTCACTCATCCATTATCTATGATCTTGATTTTCGAAGTGTCATTTTGTATTCTCATTCAATACCTACGGAAATTGTCGAAAATCATAGATGACAGGTGTATAGAAAGAAGCGGCACTTGAAAAGAGAAAGTAGAAAAGTTATAGAATTAGCCCCAGGCGCCCCACGCTTTGTCATTTTCTTTTCGCGGAGGTTTAAAAGCTTTTTTTTCAAATTTTAATTACTGGTATTTCATTTATCAAAATAATAATATTGTTTACCAATTTCATTAGTTACAGAAATCCCCTGGCGGTTTTTCGTCATATATAACCGCCCCTGTCGACCAATTAATTTGGATTAAGTACCAAAATATCGATCGAATTTCATTTTTGTTCTCGTTTCATTTTGAAATTATCAATAAAAAATTACTTTTATGTTTTAATAAATTACTTTTATTGATTTCTTGCTTATGAATTTATAAAACTTGGTAGTATCATCGAAGCAGTAGAAGTTCCTTTTCCTTGTATTAAATTTTTAATGTTTCGTGCATAAAACGAGATAGAAAGGAAGTGGTAATTGAACGGTAACTTATTAAAGTTAGTGCTTTCAAATATTAGTTCAATACATACATACCTAGGGATTGTTATGAAGCCATTAATATTATATTGCTTTAACTATCATAAAACTAATAATTGTGATCATATAAATAGATTTTCAAGTACGCCAGTTTCGTGAAAATTTTAAAATTTGTCACGCTCCTATTCATTGTTAAATCCGTATTACGGATCGAGTTTTTTTATTGTAATTTATAGGTACTACGGTTTAATATTCGCACAAACCTACACTATTTTTTAAATTAGAAAGATTACTCATTTGAATGATGACAATGAGTAAGCCATTTGATTCAACCAGGTGCCTCATTGTTGCTAAACCATAAAAATGTACTTAGCTGGATTGGCAATATTTTAAAAGTAATTATTGTTTTTAAAAAACAAATAATGCACGAAAATGTTTTTGAGTTATTGCCAAAAAGCGGAAAATGTCAATACGGCTTAATTTACGAGTAAAAAGTTTTCTACGCTATAGATTTATTAACGGCAGTTGTGGTGAACTATCGCTTTGCAGCTATAGTTTGAAAGATTTATCCAGTTTTTGTAAAAATTAACCGCAACATGACGTACTACATGATGTTATAACGAATCCGATTAAAAAATTTCGGGTAAAGGAACACAACGGTAAAGCAAACATTAAAATTTACTTATTATGGTATTATGTAAGCAACATCATCAAACAATGGCGATAATTTTCGGCAAATATAATTTCATAGTTCTATTTACGTGTAATCTTTGTTGTACGAATGCAAAGGAAAGCGGACACTCGGGGTCGGAAGTGGAAATGCGATTGCGATGAAAGTTTTATTTAATTTCACTTCAAAATAAATGTTTATTGCAACTTAAAATTTCAGGTTATCAATTTTCGGGTGCCGCACCACTGTTCCATTGTATTAGCTTGCTGAGCTAGAGCGGAGTAGTGGGACAAAGAGGGGTGAGCTTACTCGCCACCGATTCGCGCCGCGACGCCTAATTAAATTCTAAACTTTCACTTTGAATCTCGATATTGTCGATTTATAAATTAGTTTTGCTACTTTTTAATTTTGAAAATTAAAAAAATCCCCTGCGACACCTTATAAATAAGAATGCTCGAAAATTTGATAATTTTTGCCAACTTGCACATTTTCTGAAAATGGTGTAAATTCAGCACCCATACAAATTTACACGATAGTTATTAAAAAGTCTCCCTCAGCTCTTTGTTTTATGCGAGCTAATGCACATAATGAGAATTTTCCGTTTACCACATTTATATTTTGCTTTTTATGATACTTTGATAGGTTGCATCAAATTAAAATTCGCACCCTAAAATTTCTCGTTAACAATTTCGTTTTTTTGTGAATTTAATCGTTACATAATGGGTCAATGGCATACAATTTTTTGTAATTTATTAAAAAGTTTGTATGTGCATATCTTTTTAGAAAATGCTTTACGTAGGTACTGGGTAGATACTTATTTTTTTACATGACAAAATTGTAATTTATTTTAATTTGGAAATAGGTTTTCCAACTTGCGTGCGACAATAACAGTAATTTTTGTAGAAATACTAACAGGTTTTTTCTACCAATAATTAAAATAAGTATCTACTTAATTAAATTTAGTGAAATTCTATAAATAATATATAAAAATACAAAATTTTGTGTGACGCTCATTGATCGATACTATTGATTTCTTATCGAATTCTTTGCAATTCTCAGTACGTTATAATACATAACTGTTATTTTTAACGTTATCAAATAACTGTAACCGCAAAATAATTTGTAAATTAACGAAGGGAAACGGATGTTTTCATAATTCGTTGAATAAATATTTTTATTATAATTATTGCAATGTCAAATAATCAGTCAAAATAAATTGGGCTTTCAATAGTTGCTATGTGAAGAGAGGAACACCGGTATTGAAAATCAACATCAATTTTTCAATTGTTGATGAGGCGGAATTTTGGAAAAGAATTTATGGGACATAGCCTCTTTCAATGTTATTCTTCGCGATGGGTCATATTCCAACATTCGCTGCATTAAATCAAACAAATCGTTATGATCGTCATCGTCTTGCCTTTTGTACGTCATTAATGGTGCGCTGTAACGGTTCACGTGACGTCCCGAGTCTTCCAAGACTGACAAATCTATTTTACCATTACGAAAATACGTTGTTGTAGTGGCTTGAACCATTGTAGGAGGGATTTCGCCAAGGATTCGCTCCATCATAGCTAAATGTTCTGTACTGTCGCGGATGGCAAATAGTACATATCCCAAATGCATTTCGAATAAAATGCAAGCTATAGACCATACGTCACTTGGCTGTGCCCAACCTAATTGTAAAATCACTTCGGGTGCTCTAAAATTACTGGTGGAAATAATTTCAGGATGATCTTCGTCATCAAATACAGCATTACCAAAATCTATCAATCTTATGTCGGTTCTCTTCAATTGTCTAAAATAATTTTCCTTTTCGCCATCGTAAATTAAATTATAATCGGAATTCACAAATATGATGTTTTCAGGCTTGAGGTCCGTATGTGTCAGTTTGTTGTCGTGTAAAAATTTTACCGAATAACACAACTGATAAGCCACGTGTCGGATTTCATCAATGCTATACGGATAAAAATCATTATTCCTCAAAAACTCATACACGCTAAGACCAAACTTTTCAAACATAATGCATACGTGACCGTGATAATTAAAGCAACCCAACATTTTCGCACACAGGTGTACACTGGTTGGATCGATTTTGTTCAACTCTTGTAAAGTTGAGATTTCTAATTTTGCTGCTTCTCGATGCCGTAATACATTTCTGGTAATTTTTAACGCCATAGAACGATCGGTTTTCTCATGTTTTATGTGAACAACTTGTGCGAAAGTGCCTTTTCCGAGAATATCTATTATTTTAAATCTGTTTATCAGAACGTCTCCTAATTTAAAAACTAAATGACCGTCTTCGTCGTTTTTCACTGGAGATTCATGCGAATCGCAGTCCATTGGGCGTTGTTGATTCGGCGATTTCTGCATATTACCCTTGTTACGTTTACTTTTGGAAGTTCTAGCGTTTAATTTGTTGCTGTTGTTATTATCTTTTAAGTTTTTGCCAAACTTCGCAGCTTTAGTTCTTGTTAATTGGTAAGGTTCTCGTCTTCTTTCCAAAATAATCATTGTAGATATTATATTATAATTTATCTTATATAGTATTTTATATGAATTTATCATGGATAATCAGATTAACTGACGGATTATTTTTTAATCCTAAATTATTGAACATTTGCAAATTTTATCACATTCAAGTTAATTTTATGCTATTGCAAGAACAGTACTGTCCCATAATCTAGGGTTATAACGTGACAGTACCTAGGAATACTGCAGCGTCCCTTCATGAGCAACAAGTGTACTGATCAACGAGCGCGCTGCATAGGATGAACGTCTTCTGATGGATTAAATGTCTAAATTTATCCTTTTCCCGGCCGTCGATATCGAAACTGCAAATTGGTGTAATTAAATTAATGAAAATGACGTCGGAAAACTTAACAAGTGACGCACATACCGAGTGTTGAGTTATAATATTCGCAATAATCTTTTTATGTTCTTATAACGCGCATATTTTTTTGAGATTAATAAAAAATTAACAGACGTTGATTATGTTTATGCGTCCTTGCAAGATTACATTTCAAAGTGTTTTCTTATTATGATTTTTTTTTGTTGGTGTTTATTTTTCCGCCATCAAGGATTTTGCTAATCTTTGAAGAAATATACCAGTAAAAAATTATTAGTACTGATGCTGTAAAATATTAAACACACATACAAGTAGTGTTCTATGCCAATTTGCCTAACTTAATTATTGTTGAACTTATTTTATATTTTAATAATATTGGTTCAAACAACAATTATTAGTTGTTGAAAAGTTAACTTCTGCGATAACCATGTCCTTGTAGTAATAAACTTGGGTAGTAGTCAACCTGGCAAAGATGTGTAGTATAATAATAATTATATTCAACCTGCATTACCTAAAGTTAGTGAATATGCTTGTTTGATGCTCTTAATAATTAAACAACATGTTTGTTCAGCACAATTTTAGTTTATTACCTACTCTCGTTATTATTTTTTGTTATTTCGAAAGAGTTTGAGTGAAAATGTGAATTATCATAGAGAAAGCATAAAAGAATGATAACTGTACCTATTCAGGCTCTGCTTGTATATAATCTATATTGGGTAGTAAAAGTAGTGGTAGTGTAGTAGTAAAAATTGTTAGTGGTAGTTGTAAAAATGATTTAAAAATTAATAATTGAGCCGTATTGATAATTCATTTTTTACTCGCCATTTTTCGACTTGTAAACACTCTGTATATAATTAAATTAAATGTTGTAAGTGTTGGTAGTGTTGAAACACTTAATATAACTGCTAGTGTAAATTCTCTTGCAGATTTCCGCGAGCTTGCTCGAATAGTTTTCAATCGGTACTCAGCTACACAAGCTTCAAGGCTGGTCAGTTTTCGTCTAGCTTTCGTTGAGCTTAATAGCTTTTTTTAATTGATTCACAATTTAACACCAAATAATAGTGGCATATATGAAATGCAATATTAGCAAGAAAATTGTTTTGTTGTAGTGGTGTTCTTATTGGTTTGTTAAAGCACGTTCTACACACACATAATATAACCAATTTGATATTTACTTGTGTGTTGATAGAAATGCATGTTTGTTTGTGTAAATACATAACTAACAATTACTTGTAACTTGTAATACAGTAGCAATGATGGTTACCATGTTTCAAATAGTTTATCGATATAAGAAACCATAGTGGAAATCTCTTGCTTCTTATACCAATTGGCTTCAGTTTTTTTCTTCTTCAGTTATGTCTAACTAAATGTTAATTCTTGTGTTTTGTTAGATATGCCTGGAGATTGAAAAACTGAATCTTAATCATAGTATGGTGTTTTCAGGTTTTCAATAGTGGTTCCCCTAATATTTACATTAAATGTTTTGTGAGTTTTTGTAATGATCGCTAATTGACCTGCAGATATCATCAAAAAATTTGTATTGTTAATGCACTTACAAACAATTTTTGTAAAAGAAAAGCATAAGTTCACAAATAGTTTTTGAGAGAAAAAAATTGTTTGTGAGTGAAAAAAATGAAAACGTGGAAATGGTTTGTAATAAAATTTAAAATTTGTTACAGAGTTCGTTACCATGATGACTTCAAAGTGAAGTGAATGCGCTCTAGCATTTCAGCTTTCCATTGTTTCAGCCTGGCCCACTGTCTACATTTTCAACATCTTGAACTTTGCTTGGCTGCTGGGCCTTTAAAGTGATTAACTTAATGGTTACTTGGTTAATTTACAAGACAAGTTTAATTAATAAAGTAATTATAAATTAATATAATGTGTAAATTTTTGTAATATACTTTTTTTTGATTCATCGTTAGTGTAGCATAAGTGGTGCAACACCAAATATCTCTACTGTACTGAGTTCTGCATATTGTGCTACATGTATAGTTGAGTCAGCCTAGGGAGTCCTTCACAAAGTATGGAACGTTGCTTTCGTACTTATTGTTATTGTCGTACTATTGGTGTTTAGCTAGAAGGGGATACATACAGACTGTAGCCACACTCCAAGTTATTGTTTCATACTTTGTGATTATACATCTGTGCACTTACACATGTATCCCCAAAAATTTGGTATTTATTAGTTTTTTCTCTTATCTCTGTCTTGATGCAGGCGTGTGGCCAGTTATTCTCTACTATTTATGTAAAACCTTTTTTTTCATATTGTAGTGATAGGTTTACGAGTAATACAGTTAATTTTGAACAGGACCTTATTTTTATCAAATCTTAATTTATTTTAATCTTAAGTAAAATATCAGTTACATATGTGAAAATTAGATGTTTAAATTTTAAAAAATAAATGTGACTGGAAATAATATTTAGTGGTAAATTATTTCATTATTTCTTTAATGTATTATTTACTATTTGTTCGCCTTGTTTTCTAATCAACCTGTTGCATTCTCAATTCACTTGTGGCAGCTTGTTATGCCACCACATAATTATTTTAACTTGAATAAATATTAACTTGGATCCGATAATATAATCCACTTTTTAATAGTATCTACATATTTCACAGCATAAAATTATTTGAAAATGTGTAAGCATAATACAATGATTTTACTTGCTGATAATTTTAGGGAACATCAAGCAAATCAATATTGACATATTATTTCTGAAGGCAATGTCCTTTATTTAAGTCACAACTTTATTTTATTTGTACTTTTATCCATAAATATATATATGTTATTTAATGACCCATTATTAGTTATTACTAATTCAAAATATCGATATGCAATATCGGGTCATTAAATAGTTATCTTAGATAATCTTGAAATATGACATTCAGTGCATATCGACAATTTTATTGTACTTTTATCTTCTAAAAATGTTTGAAAGCAAATATGTACTTGATAATAATTAATTCTCACCCCGATAACTTAATAGAAACTACTATATTATGCTTTAGGTATTTTTTGAACTGATTATTATATTTATACAAATATTAAAATAACGCCTTATTTGGAACAACATGAACCAAAATCTGTTTTCCCTTTCATTCACATTTATTTAGTCGAGTATCTATAAAACACTATAAATTGTAATTTTTTTCAATCATGGTCCAAATTGGCAAATCAAGTTTTTTAAAATTTTATAAATTATTTGTTAGTAGTTTGACTAGATTATTCAACGTAGCAGTGATAATTCATGTCGAGAAGAAAACGGTTAGCACTTAAGTTTTTAAATTTGGGTTGAACAGCCACTGATTATTTTATGAATACATGTGTTTGAAGCCAACCAGAATGGTGAATTCAAGCTAGCTACACAAATGATTTAAAATTTTCCATGTTGCTTTTTTTTGTAAGCAATTCATAAAATATTCTTGTCCAACTACCATACAAGCTTTGTAATTTTATAAATATTTACCGAGGTTTTCCGCATAGCAATCAATCGTTTTTGTTTTATAAATATCAAACTGACGTTCATTGTTTCTATGCCAAAGCTGTTGTTAAATTAAGATACAGACAGTTTCAAAGTTGTTATGGTATTACTAATGATAATATTTTTTATTGATGCTAAAATTTTAGTAATAAGATAAGAGAACGAGGTAATAATTTGCCTGACTTTCAAAAGCTTGTTGCCCTTAGTCGTATTATTTTCTAGTCTCCAGTGTTATTTGGCTAGTGAAAGTTTTGTGAATAATTTCTGATAACATAATGACGCGTTTGTCCAAAATCAAATACTGTGTGTTCTATAATATCATCAAAAACCTCCTTGAACAGTTTCTGCACCACAGTTGTAAATCATAATATGGCCTGGTTCTTCTAACCAGGACGGGTGCTATTTATTGCACGAGAAAATGTTTATTAAAATGATAGTTCAGGCTATTCAAAATTCGATTCATTATTTTTTGATGCAAGTAGTAGAGCAAAAACTGTATTCCTATTTTTAACATGACTCTCTTTAATTTTTCAAAATTTTAATACTTTCTAAAGTCAAGATCGTTTACAATCATTGAACGTAACTTAAAAAATTAACACTTTGTTGAATTGAATGTGTATGTTAAGCACAAAAACGCAAGAAACTTAACATACTAAAGGTTAATGTTGAACCAACTGTTAATAGAATCCCATGCGTAAGTGCACCAATCACACACACATTTCAACTTGACATTGGTATATGTTCTTGTTTAACAAATGGGTATGTCGATGTCAACTAACATGCATATTACACATACATAATTTCTGTTTGTTAAGTTTTATTGTCATTTTAATTGAATGTAAAGGATACTTGCCAGAAAAAACAATACTCTTAAAAATTGTATATCGGTATAAGATTCTCACTGAGCTGATTTGGAATATACTAATATTAGATTATCGCCACAATACTAATCTTAATACTGCAGTTCAGACGAGCAATAAGTTAGCTTCCTGGACTAAAATATTACTGATAAGAAAACTCCGTAATGACGTCTACCTCGAACTTACCTACATTCTTGTTATTTCTCAGCTATTCAGTGCTTAATTAAATAATTTAAATCTTAAATGAAAAGTAATTTCAATAGCATCTATTAGGGATAATAATTAATAAATAGCATTTTAAAACAGTGAATTTGAAAGAAGCAAGAATATAATTATTTGATGAAACTTCTTCCAAGGCCAGCGCAAGAGTTTGTGAGTCCTAAGCAAGACTTTAAAATTTATCTCGATTTTATTTAATGCGATAGGTACGTCTGTAAAATTGTTAGTAAAAGCTTCCTTCAATACAGGAGAGGAAGCAAGTTAAAATTCGTTCTATTTATGAATGCTTTTTTCTCCTGTACCTACTTTTCTGCATACAGAAAAATATACCAGATAAGTGGTGGTTTGAAATACTATTTACCTGATTATTGCCCAACTCAACTTACATTTTGTTGTAACAAGAAAGACAGAAACTCTCAATGGAGGCGAATCAAATCTTTTTTGAAAGCGTGGAGTGCTATATTGAAAGTACGAAATCAGAAGTTTTCTTACGTAGTTTGAGTAGAAAATTCGAGTGGCCTAGGCTGATTTCACGCAAGTGTGATATTTATTATTTTATGTGGCTTTAAGGTGAACTAATTCAATGTTAATTAACCTCTTCTTATTTCTCATTTTAACCCTGTTTCGAGAGTTTCTGGCAGGCCATCGCGTGTTTTTCGAGCTTACGCTGCAAAATACGACGATTTAAGTAGTTAAAAGAACGTGGAAATTGTTTACGATTTTTCAAAGAAAAAAGAAAGGTTAACTCCTTGAAATAAACTGAGATAATGGGAAATTTTGACCCAACAGCTGGTCATAAACAACTTATTTATTAGTCAATGTTTCGAATAAGATATAATTTCTTCTTCAGAACCTAAATGTCCCGAAAAAAGAATTATTAGTTATAAATCAGAAGCGTAGTTTAAGCGGAAAATTCGAATTGCTTAGGCTGATTTCAGGTAAGTATGATATCTATTATTATTTTATGCGTATTTAAAGTAAGCAAATGCGATTCTCATTTGACCTCTTCATATTTCCCGTTTTGACCTGGTTTCTAGGGTTTCCGCCAAGCCTACGCGTGATTTTCAAGCCCTACCCATCGAAATACGTCGATTTAAATAATAATAATAATTTTATGGAAGTTTTTTACCACCGTTGAAAGAAACATAAGATTTAAACCCTTTGATACTTTATTTAAACCTAAATAATTAAAAGTTTAGTGTATTTTTTTTTGTTTATTGTAGTTTTTTGAGCTGAAGTTGGAGCTAATATAAGTTTCGAAACAGGTTCCCATAATAAAAATACTTGGGAGCAAATAAGATTCTTTTGATATTTGTTGATTTATTGACCATAGCAAAATAATGTGAGCCATGAGTAAATATTATCTATAAGATGAAAATTTTTAAATATATTTTGTGACATTCATTCTCTGATGCTATAGTATAATTTCTTATCAGAATCGATAGGCAATTTTGTTATTTGATAATTTTATATGTAAATGAGCCTTAATTATGTTATACTAATTATGTTGACCTTATTATATCTATAATAAATTATTCGGTTGTATTTACTGAAATATGATACAATTGTAAAAGGTTTAAAATCAATATAATCACTGCCGGCTTTCCATGTGTGGTAGTGATATTACAATTATTGCACATCTGTATTAAAATTTAAAAAAAATTTAATTAACAAAAAATAATTTAAATTTTTTATTAGTTGGTAAAAAAATATTACTTGATAATTTCATATAGCAAGTTTTTATTCTATATAGCAAAAATTATTTCTATATAACAATTTTAATTAGTATACTCGTACACACATTATAGATAATTTATTATTATTATAAAATCGATTTCTTATTATCCTGTTTATTTTAGAAATTTCAGGATTTAAATATTTGTCGCAAAATCCACGGTAATCTTTTAATGTAAACTGTCGAGGACAATTCTTTCTTTTGTCGACACCTTTCAGGATCTAGTGACTCTTGGAACGGAATACAGCCTTTAATTGCTTCTTTCTTTTCTGCCTCTTATCATTTAGCCACTTTTACAATAATTAAGTATGTACTTCACATTTGTAACCCATTTAAATTTAATTGAAAAATGCGTATTCGAAGGTTTTCTAGTCTAGCTCGCAAAATTTTAAGGATATTGATAAAAAGCTGTTGGTTTTAAGCTTTTTAGACATATTATAAGTTATAACAACGGAAGTTGAAAAGAAATATTTGAGAAACTTTTCGCATGGCAGTTGGAAATTGAGTATTAAGAAATTCATGAAAAAAATATAGAGACATTCTATATTTCCTTGTAAAATTATGTATTCTTTTTAAAGTACTACAAACAAATGATAGGCATTACAAAGTTCTGTACTGAAATATAGAAAAAACGAACATAATCAGGATGTAATTTGTACTTTATAACATCGTTTGGTACTACAAGCGCATTTTTTAATTACTTATCCGAACCGCGTCAGTAACTGCAGTAAAACACTGAAAACGTATTTGTCTTTCTCTTACACATCAAAAATATCTTGAAAGATATAAGTATTTGTTTGTTTGTTGAAATTTGGAGAAAGTGTAATATTGAAATGATTATTGAACCAATTCCAAAACTACTATTTCTGGGATAATACCTACATAGTAGGGACATATAAAGCATCTCATTATTTTCTTGTTTGGACATCGGTATTGTCATTTGTTATGTACGTAAAATAAAGAAAAATTTGCCAACTACATAAAAAAGGTAGTCGTATAAATTCAGCGTCAGGTTAGAGCAATTTTTTCTCAATATCGACTCGACAAATGTGTGTCCGAGAGTTCAAAAATAATTTTACAATTTGCTAAGAATATAATATTAACACAGAAATAAAAAAAAAATTAATTAATGACGTCACGAAGAAGCCTTCTCAAGGTTTGCAACATATATAACGTATCTATCTAAAGAAATTAAAAAATAATTAGACATAAAATTTTTGAAACATATTTTTTACTCGTGCCAAGTATATATAGCCAGCCTTGTGTAACAGATTTTTCTAATTAAGCGTGAAATCAAAATGTCGTATTTATAAACACAATGATACATATCTACAACGCTTATACGATGAGTTGCTATAAAAATAATTTTGTGTCATTCGTTTTGCAAGTATATTAATTATTATGCGTTCGTATGGGCCAGCAGATACCTAATTAACTTGACGAAAATAATGTTAGCCAATTTACTTATGGTTTTTACTTACTCTTCATTTTTTACGTTTTAAATAAATATGATCTGTGATGAAAGAATAGTTAACATAAATTATTTATAATTTAGATATTGGGAAGTGTGACGGTGGTGTATATGAATTCCACATAAAAAAAGACGTCGTCGGTTATATAAGAAAATTTTTTGGGATATGTAGCAGGTTCAAGAATAAAGACAAATAAAAATATCCAAGAAACGAGAAAAACATAAGCCTGTGATTGGCATGTGAAGGTTTCTGTGGTTTAAATTATTTTTACTATTCTAAGTTGTATGGAAATGTAGACTACGTTCTCACAATCTCGCTGCGCTCGGGCGTTCCGGGCCGTTTTGACAAGCGCTTAGTGAGCTTAAGCCGGCTCGGCCCACCAAAACACGCTCCTGTTTACTTAAAAGATTAATAATAGCCTTGACCGGCTTTACTTAATTGACCATCGGTGGAACTTACAATCGCCCGGTAGGTTGAGTTTACCCAGTAGGTAAATGGAGAAAAGAATTTAGGATTCTTGATTCTTTAAGCTTAGCCCCCCCCCCCAAAATTAATTGACTGGAGTCAGTGTCAGTGACCTTTGGTTTTGGATAGAATTGTGAAAGACGTTTGAAAATAAGACCTAAGTTCCCAAAAATACAAGGTGGTTTTATTTGTAAGATAATAATTATATTGATTAATCCAAATATAATTCACGGATTAATTTAGTTTATATCATTTAGGATTAATTATTAATCCCTAAATGTTACAAAGTAATTCTGTAATTTTAGTAAGTAATTTTAATTAATTCTAAATGATATACTGCGTGTTTCATAACATTCTAATCAAAAAACCGCAAATTAAATTAATCCGCGAATCAAATTTGGACTTAGAATTTAAAAAGTGTCCCAGAACCAGCTTAGCACAACTACTTTTATAGCCCCCCCCCTCAAGATATTACATCTAGTTGCGCCTATGCAGCACTGGAACTTATCGGCAACAGAGTCAGTTTGCCCCCCCCCCTTTTGATATGGTTAATTATTAGTTCCAAATTTAGTATGTAATATTAATTACACAACCGTCGTTTCGCCAAAGAGATAATTGCTATATTTTTTGTATTTACTGATTTTATTTATTTTAAAGTCAGTGGCGGTTGGTACGGGAAGCCTTATGGGTGCTGCCCTCCCTACACAGAGTTTTATCTTTTAAATGCATAATTATTATATAATTGCCAATTCTAAAGAAACCGTTGATATATCTGGTACTAAAATTTCACTCTGTACAGTTATAAAACACTAAAATTACAAAATTTTCAACTAAATTACATTATATTTTATTATATTAATTAAAATTAGTACGAGTAAACATAAAATTATTAAAGCAGTGGCGTGTCGTGTACAATGACTTTAATAAAAACAAATGCTCCCCAAACAAAAGCAATTCACTATTTTTTTCTCATTTGTTTGTAAATCAGGGATCTGTATTTTCCAGCCAATGATAAATCAAGAACTGTCATAACGTCACATGGAAGATGTCAGTAGGAAATCGGACCAATGAAAAAACAAAAGTGTAAATTAAAAGTTCCTAAAATGGAAAATTAAAGTGTTGCATTGCGAAGTTTATGGTATACAGCTTTCGCTCAGATGAATTTTGGTATTATCGAACACTGGCACAGCGGCGCCGCGCCGGTCAGAAGTTGGTTGAGTGCAGTAAATACATATTTTATGAAAATACCATAGAACGGAGCCGTGGAAATAAAGGAATTTAAAACAATAAAAAATTCAAGAATTACTGTTCTAGATTGGCTTTCATGGAAAACACGCCACTGTTCCAAAGATTTAATTTGGAATAGTATCTACCATTAAGAAAGCAATAAACTTACATTTAATATGTCTAGGAATTTTTATTCCGCGAAACACGCTTTTTACTTATCTCAAAAAACCTAAATACTCCGCCAAATAATCAATATCCACTTGGTTTGCTCAGGCGAGAAACTTGATGTTTATCTTGCATTTCTTTTAAAAATAAGAAAATACCGTCCGGGGTGCTATTTGAAAAACAGGAGTTTTTTTAGGAAATCGCCAATAAAACGATTTGGCATTTGAAAATCCACGAGAAACCGAATGTTGCTGAGGGTTTATCAAAAATGAATTTAATATTATTTTTTGAAACGCTAGAAAATTGTAGTGGAATATTTAAATTAGATAAAATATTAATTTAAATTTAATCATTAGAATCTTTATTAGTAGTATGTACCTATGTAGTTTGAATCGTTAAATTATAAACATAGTTTTATTTATAAATGTAACATAATGTAACCAATCAATTATCCAAACTAATATTGTATTCCGAGTGCTCGATACAAAAGAATCCGCTTGTTTAGATATTATTGCCAACAAAAATCAAATTTAATTGTTGTTAATGACGCAAATGTAATTAAGTAGGGCAGACGATAAATAATAATGCTATGTAAACGAGAGTGTTTATTTTGATATTTTTATAATATCCGAAAGCGCTCCTTCGCCATCCATCGCTTTGGGGATAGCATAGCTATAGGTATACAAGACGCAGAGGTAATTAAAATTCTGCGTTCGATACGCTGCGTTACTGGGAATCGAAGCTTTTGTGATGGGTATTCGAGATAGAAACGATTTACAAATGTAAAGGGTGAAATGTAAAGTTCGGGGGGTCACAAAGAAACGGATTTTGCTTATTATACTAACCTACCTTTGTTTGCGCACCTTTATAAATAGCTTCGATTCGCTCGCATGGACTGTCACATTTCGATTTGTCGCATTGACCGTGGACACAGCGGTTATAAATATTCGGTTCCGAAATCTGTGATAAAATTTAAGAAGATTTCAAAAACATTATACACAATATTAGTTTAATAGTAATTGTTTGTATCGTTTTCTCAACTTGCCCACTGGATTATTAACACGCAGGTATAGAGAAGATATTGATTCTTTAATTAACCGCACGATATTCTACATGTGCTTTGCTTTAACATCAAAATTCTATCATTCAATAACCAACGACCATTTAATTCGCGTTTTCAAAATTCACCTCAAAAATTAATTATCATTTTCAAATTTATTTACTTACTTTAAATCCGCGCGCAATTAACACAGTTTTTTAGTTTACAGTGTCGTACGGTTTCCAAAAGAAACCCATCGCTATTATATTGGTAATTTTTTTAAATTTAATTTGCATACATTTTCAAAATTTTCTTTCACTCTTAGCATTTATGATAAATTAATCACGTGCGGATAATATTCATCCTTTAAATAAAAAGGAAAAAAAATAGGTAATACTATTTAATGGTAATCCATATTTGATAACTTGGAAGGTCGTATGCATTATTTGTACGGCCATAAAATTGATTTGTTTGTACTTTTCTACATTTTCTCACCTTTTCCTTGTAATAATCATTTATTAAAATTGTTTTTCGCAAATTTCTCGCCGTCTCTATTATTGTGCTAATTTTAAACTGTTTTCCAAAAAATTTAATACCACATCAGATTTATGAAATTAATATTTGATTTAAAAAAATTCCACACACAGCTCAACTCAACATTTTATCTCTTTGAAGTGCTCTTTATGTAGTAAACAAGAATTTCATATTATAAATTTTTTTCGACAGATATTAAAATTTAGATGGTATGCTAGATTTACTATCATTGGGTTCGATCATGTATTGAAATGTAAATCGAAATTTTTATATGCTGAACGTTAGTAAGCATTTTAATGATTTGTGAAATATGTAATTTGCGTTTATCGGAACGTTGATCATAACCAAATGCTTGATGTGCTTCCTAATAGTCGAGAATTTGTATTTAATATGTGTGTGTCGGTGTATCATTAGAGAATTAGTAAAATAATAGAATTGAAAGTGGCAAACACAGAAAAAAGTTAAATAGTTTTGAATGTCAGAAATCATAATAAACGTAAGCATACAGCATAATGGATCGATATATGTATTATTTCTATGTTATGCTACTATTGTTTAATTGTTTCCTTTACAAAAAATTTCTATTGAAATAAAAATAAACAGCTTTGTGGATACAGGATTGCGTTTCTATTTGGAAATTGTCAGTATTACCATAATTAGGATAGGAAATTAAACGTCCCAAGTCCAATAATCAAAAAGGAGAGGAAATTGATGACCTATTGTTATATTCGAGAAAACTAATCACTGACTAGTTTCTTTTTTCGTTCTCGCAGGAAAAATATCTTCCACAGGCATATCATTGCGAGGTGAAAAGTGTGGAGCTCGTGTTCGAAGTTTTAATGACCATGGTTTATCACAAATCAAATGAATCCCTTAGGGGTAATATTGAAACCTAAACCATGCAATTAATAAAACTAATGTGATCCATATTTTTCACCCCTCTCTACACTTATATCCTATATTAAACCAGGACTTTTAGTATTTGGCCTACAAAAAATATTGTAGGATTATGCGTCAAAGCTAACGGTCCTGCAAAAAACTGAAAGATAATTTAATTATCTTTCATTTTGTTTTTCTTTATTTCTATCGTAAAAATTGCCCATGTTATGACTAACTAGTGAAATTCTAAATTACCAATTTAGCATTTTGGAAAAAACAACAATTTTTTTAAAGAAAGAGACGAAATCGAGTTTTATGCAAATTTTAACCAATTTATTTTCTTGGTTAGAAAAAAGTAAATATATTTTCTTAAAGTACCTTCAATATAGCGCACTTGCTATATCCAAACTTTTTTTGTATTTGGTTTTAAATATAAATATTTGTTTCCAAAAATACATAATATTATTATTTACAAAATTATACTATTGAAACATCTGAAATTTTGTCCAGATAAATGGAATGTAGTCAAGAAATAAATCAAATTAAAAATAATCTTTCATTGAAAAATCTATCTAAAATATTTGTGAAATATCAAAGCTTTTACAATTTTATCGAAAATTTTCTAAAAAAATGTAATTTTAAAATATATACCAATGTGTATCTAAGAAACTAAACGGTTTAAATGAAAATTCTTTTAAATTCATATACAGCTGCATAATATGATAGTGTACTATAAAAAATATAATAACTTTTATTTTTGGGTATAAAACCAAAAGCTATATTTATCTTAGTTAAAAGTGCAGGTGGTCTCATTTGAAATAATATATTTTATTAGACTTACTTCCGCAGTTTAGCTTTCATATATTTAATTGTTTAAAAATCATTGTTTACGGAAAATTCGAAAAAAATAGCTTATTTTCGTACAAAAAGTAGATTTTCTTAGAAATGAACTTAAAAATAAATTTCAAGTATATTATGTGGTTTTAGTATGTACGTAAAATGTGATATTAAACAAAATGTAAACAAAACATTAAAACAATAGAATTTTAACTGTCAAGTGAAGAATGCATATCTACGTAGAAAATCATTATTTAAAAAACAATAAAAAGACATTAATTTAACACTTTTGACAGGGTAGGACTAAAGTGTAGTTTACATTATACGATTTCTCTTATGATTTATCATAGGAGAAACCATAAAACACAGTTTACACTGTTCATGTAAACCGTACTTTATGCTTTCTCCTGATAAATCATAAGAGAAATCATATAATGTAAACTGCACTTAAGAATGTTTTTTGAAATTAGTCCTACCCTGTCAAAAGTGTTAAATTAATGTATTTTTTGCAATAGCGGGGGTAAAGTACTCACTTTAGACCCTGATTGGCGGGTGTAAAGTGGTACTTTTTTGCCCTAGGGCAAAAAAGAAGTTACTGCCGGGTAAAAAAGAAGTTACTGCCGGGCAAAAAAGAAGTCACCAGATTTTATTATCAATTTAATTCTCATTTTTTTGTAACATTTATATTTATGTTAACTTGACTGTAATTTGTGATTCCAATATTAGTGCAACCTACAGTGAAATAAATTGGTAAATAAATAAAAAGCACTTACTTTAGCTACAAAAAAATTCTCACGAGGCGCCCTTTTAAAAATTTTACCACGTGGTCACAGATTACGACGCGCGATTTTTTCGGAACATATCCTGCGTTTTTCCGCTTCATAAAAGCGGATAACTTGTGGAAATTGCCGATGTCAATCTTATTTTCCAATTTGGTGACCGCCTTGATCATAGAATACTGCGACCACATGGTCAACGACTTCAACGTTTTAGCCTTTTGACACGTCTTATTCCTTCAAAGGCACAAATGTAACTGAACCATTCTAGTACCTTTTAGTGAAAAAATTTTTAGTGAAAAAATTCTAGTTGGCAATAATAATATAACCAATTATGCTTCATTTACTTTGGTACTATCAACCACGTGCTTTATTGAACAAATTTTAATTAAAATTTCGTAATTATTGTCGAAGTAAGTACTTTACCTCCCGCAATTGCCAAAAACAGTATATGCACCTCGGGAATAAAGTGAATTTTTTGGCCTGAGGGTAATTTTTGCCCTCGGCTACGCCTCGTGCAAACAAACCTTTACCCTCAGGCCAAAAAAGGATCACTTTATTCCCTTGGTGCATAATGTACTATTTTGCAATTGCGGGGCTAAAGTACTCACTTTAGACCCCGATTTGCGGGTGTAAAGTGGTACTTTTTTGCCCTAGGGCAATAAAGAAGTTACTGCCGGGTAAAAAAGAAGTTACTGCCGGGCAAAAAAGAAGTCACCAGATTTTATTATCAATTTAATTCTCATTTTTTTGTAACATTTATATTTATGTTTACTTGACCGTAATTTGTGATTCCAATATTAGTGCAACCTACAGTGAAATAAATTGGTAAATAAATAAAAAGCACTTACTTTAGCTACCAAAAAATTCTCACGAGGCGCCCTTTTAAAAATTTTACCACGTGGTCAGAGGTTACGACCCGCGATTTTTTCGGAACATATCCTTCGTTTTTCCGCTTCATAAAAGAGGATAACTTGTGGAAATTGCCGATGTCAATCTTATTTTCCAATTTGGTGAGCGCCTTGATCATAGAATACTGCGACCACATGGTCAACGACTTCAACGTTTTAGCCTTTTGACACGTCTTATTCCTTCAAAGGCACAAATGTAACTGAACCATTCTAGTACCTTTAGTGAAAAAATTCTAGTTGGCAATAATAATATAACCAAATATGCTTCATGTACTTTGGTACTATCAACCACGTGCTTTATTGAACAAATTTTAATTAAAATTTCGTAATTATTGTCGAAGTAAGTACTTTACCTCCCGCAATTGCAAAAAACAGTATATGCACCTCGGGAATAAAGTGAATTTTTTGGTCTGAGGGTAATTTTTGCCCTCGGCTACGCCTCGTGCAAACAAACCTTTACCCTCAGGCCAAAAAAGGATCACTTTATTCCCTTGGTGCATAATGTACTATTCATTGTTTTTAAAAAATAATTTTCTGAATTTTTTTCTTCTATATTTCCACATATAACCAAGAATTTTTTAAGTAATTTATCAATTATTTTATAATTAATAATATTAATTTCTAGAGGGTGGAGGCTTAGTCCCCCTAAAAACAAATTTAGCCTCCTTCTAAAATTAGTTGTTATAAATCATAATTTTCATTATTCAATAAAAATTTTTACTTTTATTTGCCTTTTTTAAATTTTAATTAATTTAGATAATTTAATTTAGCCTTTACATTAAAATTAATTTATTAATTATTGAATAGTATATTCTATTAATTTTGAAATTAACAATTAATTACAAAATAAAATAATATATCCGATATGATAATAATAATTATATATATTAATTTTACCGGTTAGCTAGAAAACAAAATTTATTCCATTTAAAAAAATGATCAAATTAAATTTTTATATTTTTTCTAATTAAATGTAGATTTTTATGTTTTTAGTAGGTACAAATTAATTAAAATCTTCGAATTTTAGATCTCTTAAATATTAAATTATTGATAAATTGATAATTTAAGTTACCTAATCGAATAACTGACAGTTTCATGTTGTGTTTTAATGTTGAATAATTTTATTTTTGATTTGTATTATGGAAATAAAAAATAAAATGATGCTTGATTATTAAATTTTTTTTCTGTTTCTAAAAAGGAATAAAAAATAATAAAAATTTTATAATTATCAAGATAAAGTCAATAAATTACACTTTTAAAAATCAATTTATTAGCTTTATAAATTTCGATACCTAAAAGTGTAAAATAAATATTTTCGTCGGAAAAATAACTATTTTTTTTAAATTTGATTTAAAAAATATTCAACCTGAGGAATATTAACTTATAAAAAATATATAAAATAAACTTATTCTGGATGTAACAATATAAATAATTTAAATTTAATTTAATTAATCTGTTAATTTTTAAATTTTAACATTATATTATATTGTACTTAATTTTAATATTGTAATATAAAAATATTAACTTGATTAAGTTATTAACATGTGAAAACATAAAATATACTCAAAAAACTAGTTATTGGACAATTTCCACAGTAACTGGCCATAAAAAAGACAGTTATGGGACGGTTCATTTTTTATTATAACTGAATAGCTTTTTTGCTTTCAAAAGTGATATTATGTAATTATAGGCGTTTATGGGGATTAGCTGATTTTAAATCGTTTGCTTTTCTGGGAAATCCTCGATGAGCTGTATGCTGTATTCTAAATTGATTTGAGTAGAAAGACAAGGTAGATACTTAATTACTGTATATTTGTAAAATAATTTTAAATTCTTAGGTACACATACTTACGTTGCAATGGTATCTTCTTTTTGTACACTAAAAACAAAAGAAGGAACAGAGGTATATGTATTTTCGGTAACAGCGTTAAATTTCAAATTCAATCGTAGATTTAGGTATTCCATATTTCTTTTTCTCTGATTGATAATATTTCAGCACCATTTTGATCACGAATGGCAACTTTAAGTATGTTTTGTCATAAGGGTGACTTTTGTCAAACTATCAAACAGAATACAGTAATATATTGGACACCCGTCCAATAACTGCTGTTTAAAATAAACAAAAAAATATATGAAAATTGATAACCCTATAATTAGCTAATAAACACCAAAATGGCGTATATTTTAAGTTTTGGAATCCCTAGTAAGTCATCTTGGTATCTGCGTAGTATATCAGACTTAAGGGAGAGTTTGATGATCGACAAGAAGTAGGAAAAAAAAGCGTTCATGACTTCGTACCTTTCGAGATCCGACTGGCAAGATAAAGAAGTGTTTACCATGGTAGTCGCCAACACCAGGGAGACTGAACAGGTGCATAATATGAAAGAAAAAAAGAATTTTATTAATAAAGCTTCTATGGAATTAGATGTAAACAATTCAATATTTTCCCGTCGAAAAACTTGGTATGAAGGCTTCTTGACTCTGGGATTCACACGACAGTGTCAGATCAATTCTGATCCACGAAGTAATCTCTTCGACGAAGTATATACTCCCTGAATTTTATGTTCTAGGTCCATAAGTTTGGCCTGGGTGTTCATGAATTAGTAAATCAGAACTTTAAGTAAATCGAACATATTCGGTTTCGGTTCGGCACACACCAAGAAAGAAACATTCATTTTAATAATTTATTATTGTTGAGGTTACACCCCTCTTTTCCTCTGTAGTGCTAAAACTGGCTCATTGCAAGCTTTAGCTCACCGCCCAGTTTTCCCGATTCAGTTAATTTCGCTAAAACAGTTTGATAATAAATTTTTTCGTTAATTCTAAGTTTTGACTGTCTGACTTTAAGGTACTCTTCTACTGTTGTAAATGCAGTTTTTCAATTTGTTTAGCAAAAAATTAATTCAATAATTTCTCTTTCAGAAGTCAACATATCAGCATCAAGATGAATTTAATGTTTCGGAAAAACTTCCGAGAGCAAAAGACAACTACTACAAAAAGTGGTATCGGTAAATCAGGAATTGGTAGACACACAAGCAAAAGGCTAAATCGAGATACCGGATATACGGCTATAGAAGAACAGCATTATAGAACTCATATATTTTTTTGTCCGAAAGCAAGAAGTTCCCATAACTTAAATGAAATTCAAGAAGGTAAGAAAATATTTTAATTTAATTTTTCGTATGCCCGACAAAATTTTATGCTTTTCATAAAATGGAACAAAATCCATCTCATCTCTCTTGCAGCTTTCGTTCCAATATTTGTCACAACAAGAACGTAAAATTTCTCCGATTTATATGTAAAAATAAGTTTTTTTCTTTTTTTAACCCGTGCGGCTTTTTGTTTATTATTTTAAAATCTAATAAAACATTTCTTTAGTTTGAAACGTTTTGCGGCTGCTATTTAAAGAAAATATTTGTAGATGCTAGGTACGCAAAAAAAATACTGCATACGAAAATTTAGACACAACAAAATTCTTGTATAAATTTAGACGTGGCAATTAAGGGGACAAACCGCTAATCACAAATTATGAAATTTATTTTAATATATTCGACATCAAAACCTTGAAATATCGGAGATGGTTTGGCATGGTGCAAAATATACTGAATCACTCTGCTATTTTATGATATCTTTTTAGTTAATCTGCACATTGACTCAACACTGCAGTGCGATGCTCACTATTTATTGCAAGTGCCACCATTAGTGATTAATAGTTTAGTGATTTGTTTTGTAATATAAACAAACAATAATATTAGAACGACATTCGGTGTAACAATGAAGTGATGAGTTGTGCTTTAGAGTGGGAACAAATCAGATGACAATTTCTTCAACGTCCTTTTGTATAATACATAAGATTTTATTTTGAAGTATTGGATGATATCCAAACCGACTGTAAAATATTTTTCATGCAGGTATTTTGCTAAAATTATACACGAAGAAATTCAATCACTTTTCAAACTTTTCTTAATTAGGATAACGTTCTGGTGATTTATTTTCCATCGATATTATATATAATAGCTAACTTTAAAATTACCCACTAATTAAGATCAATTTTTAAATTGAGTACACATAATCGCTTCTTTATCGTTAATATAATGAAATGTATTCACAGTTGTCAAATGTCAAAGATGTGTGGTAAACTATCTCTTTGCGAAACTAATCCAAGTAATTGTTGTTAGAACCACGCTGCGGTCCTATGACTGGTGCAGAAAGTTATTCCTTGCCTTCTCAGTCTATATCACCACCTATGTCGGAGTCTGATTTACCACAACCCCTAGTAACCAGAAATCCATCAGATACGCTTATGAGATGGCCCTCTACACCGACACCTACCAAAACCACACCTACAAGACAGGTATTACAAAAAACAAACTGAAAATTCAACTCTATTTGCTTCTTTGTTGTTAGGTGAGCTTTAATCGTGGTAACGATAACCAGGCAATCGATCTGAGTCGAACATTATCTGCACTCGATCGTGACTGCTTTATTATTCCAGTCCATAGCTTAGATCGATTTCTTCCAGCAGGTGTACCTATGCCAGTAGGTATAATATAAATTTGATTATTTAGAAACCCATTTTTGAACATTTACTTGTATCGTTTTAGAAACCAAATGTTGGAGAAACGGTTGAGAAAAAAACTGGTAGTCTGAATGTTATGCAGGTACGTATCTATTTTTTTCCATGTTCCATAAAACAGCCTTGGCTTGCTATTGTATCGCCAATATGCTATTTCCAAATCACTTTTTCAATATATCAGTTGATCCTCTGTTGTATATATTATGAAGCCAGAGTCTTCCATGTAAACCCATTGATGCCAGACCCACTATATCTTCAGGCTAACTTTCAACGTAACTCTCTCTATCTCCATCGCTCGCATTTTTCCGAAAGTCGCTAGGCCCAATCTGATCCTTCTTGCCATTTCGGCAATCTGACTTTGTTGTCCTAGTTTTATAACATAAAATTTTGTGTCACGAGGAATTCCACAAACAAATAATTCTCAATGATAAATCCCTCTATCTCGACATATAAATCTAAGTCTCATTTGCTCATTAAAAAAATCGTGATTGGTTAATTATGGGCCAATTAACGAGCTTAAATTATTTTAAAATTATTTAAAGTCTTATATATTTATATAAAAATCCCAAATCAAGAAATGACATTGCAACCAAAATTTGAGCTCCAGTTGCCGACCAATCGAATTGGAAGCTGTTCCTTCGTTCCGCACCGAAAGGATTTTTCAAATAATAAGGTTGGCCAACTGGCAATTTTTCTTAAAAGTAGAACTTGTATGAAATGCAGTCGTAGGGGCAGGGTCTGCAGATCCATAGTCTCTTCTGATATAAATATATATTTGAGTTTCAAATCGAAAGCGACCAGGACTTTCATATTCATAAGCAATGACATAACTCTCCAAAACAGTATCAAATATCGAAGAGGTTACACGAGACATTAGAGATGTCTTTGGATTTCCTCCTTCCAATGCACAAATAAATTTTTGACTTAGGTTAAATCTTATTTGAGTTAGGTTACATTGAACTTAATTTCTTCTTCTTCTTTTTTTATTACAGACATCAGCCTGTTTTCTTTACTATTCACGTAAATCTCTCAAATAAAATATAATAACCGTTGTTTCTTCGGCACTTCAAACTGTTTTGAAACTGTCAGTCGCAAGTACCAATTAAAATTTGCAAGCTAAAATAGCACTTGTATATTATTTTACGTTTTCTATTCTTTCTGATCTTATATACCTGATTTCAGATTCCTGATCCAAAATTATGCGTGTTGTGTCATCTAATGAGTCCATTGGAACCAATAGACCCAATTTTAGAATCGCCTCTTTCGCAACCTCTGTTAAGACAAAGATCAACTGCTGGAGAATTATTAGATGAAATCGCCCAAAGTAAAAGTGCCATAACGGGAATGTTATTAGCCAATATGGAAAGAAATGGTGAGTATGCAATGAAACTGTTATCGATTGAGGGAAAATAACGTACGGTTTGTTTTCTAGCCGAATTTCCTCTGATATCCTACTACATAATAAATAGCGCACAAACAAATCCTGTGATGTTTTATAATAATTTACGCACTGCCAGTTTAAAAAAATTTGATCCTAGAGCAATTAGATATACGGCAGCACATACTCTAGATTTATACTCGGAAGTGGCTTCAATTTGTCGACCTCCCATAAACGATGTCGGAACACCTTTAACAAAAATTAACAGTCCATCGACTGGATACATTATTTCGGTTTATAAAGTATTCGAGGGCGACGATCGGGAAAAATTTGAAAGAAACTGGTTGTATTGGACGGGAGCTAGAATGATTTATAGATATTTACCTACCGCAGCTGGCTTGAAACGCATTGCCTTACACAAATCTTTAAGTCCAAAAGGAGATAAGATGTATTTATTAGTGTGCGAATGTGCAAATTTATTAAACGATGTTACCGTTTGTGCACTTTTATTGCCCGCTTTAAGAGCACGCTTAACTGGTTACACAGGATTATATCGACCAATTCAAACATTCTAAATTAAGTTAAGTAATATTGTATTACGGCAAATAGCATAAAGCGTGTTTATATTGAAATATATTTTGTAATTAGTTTTAAGATCGTTCCGAATATACAAAACTAACTGATTCATAGATTACGAATCCGAAATAATAATGATGGGTCAAAAACGAAATAGACCAAAGCGGAAAAAATTACAAACAGGTCAATTGAGACTGAACCAAAAGATAGGCATCCGAGATGCGCGAAGGTATGGGGCACAAATTTTTCCCATCATTATTTTTCCTTTCAAAGAAATATACATAAACTCGCAGCCGATTCGTAGTCGCCTGCAAATATAGAGCAACGAGTGCCTGATGATTGGAGAATGTAGTTTATTTTTTGATGAGCTAGTTCAGCTTGGATCAACTTATAACAAATAATCCAGCATTTTAATATTAACGGCTATTTTTATATATCGTAGATTTTTACAGACCATTTGAGAGTTTTTACTGCAATTGTGAGCATATAATTGTGATTGACACAACATGTTCATGGCTTTCTTCTGCTTTACAAAAAAAGCACGATCATCAGAGTTATTCTCTAAAACTTATTCGTCTGGTCTTTGATCTGATGCATATTGTGGTTTTATTCAATTGGATTTCTTTATATTCTCCCTGCTGGCATCCCTTCAGAATGTATAGATTCGTGGGGATGCCTAGATTGCTGGGAAAAGCAATCGTAACCAGACCATAATATTTGAACAATATTATAAGTCCAAACGACAAGCAAACATTTTGCCAAAAATTTAACTTTGTTCCTTTTAACCGCGTGAAACAAGAGTAAATCCAACTTATGGGCAACTTTAAATCCGGATGTTCCGTAGCCAAAACTCCACGGCGGTGAAGAATAACATATATTATGAGAAAACAGTAAAACGGGAACCAGCAATTTCTAAGAATAAATTATCAGCTACTGATTAGGTAGGTTCCAATAATAATAATTGACTAGTATTACGACAACTACTTGACTTATTTTTACCCTTTACATGATAGATCTGCCTTCTGGTAAATTCAATTTTGGCATCACATACATATTGCCAAAATTGTGGATTTGCTATTCAAAAGTAAATTTTATGAATATTTGCAGAATTAGCTTATCGCGAAAACTGACGTGAAGTACATTAACCCAACCGTTCCCTCCATCTGCATTTGCAATTTATTTTTTCTTCTACTGTTAATTTCTTTCTAAGATACCAAGGACAGTATACAGACGAATTTGGGGAGACTAAATTGCTCCTACCTTCAAGACTATGCCGGTCTTGAAATATATGCCGTAATGTTAACTTTAACGCATCCCTATAATATTAGGTATGTTACCCCAAATTCACGTGAGATACAATGCAAATAAAATTTAATTTAAAAAATGTTTGTATCTATGACATATCCGCTATGTAGAACATCCTTCAAAGCTGAGACGGTCTTATTTCAAAGTTCTGGGGGGGGGGGGAATTTTGAAAAATTAACCAACTTTTTCCATGCCCCTCTTATGACCGCTCCTGCTGCGAGCTCATAACTACTGATGATTTTTAACAAATTAAGATCCCAAATTAAAAAAAAGCAATTAACTAATAAACGCTTGTAGGACAAGATAGACAATAAACGCTTTTACCGAATTTCTCAATATTAAGAGTGCATTAAATTCTAAGATCTGTGTATTGTTGTTCACTTAAATATTGTTGTTATTGTTGAAATATTATTAAGTTGTATAATGTTAAACGATTCTATTCTAATTAGGCGCTCTAAAATTCAGCATATCCGTTAGTGTATTCAGCCAATCGAATTAGAATAGACAGGTATGTAAGGTACAAAAAAAAACATTAAAGCAAAATAGACAAATCAGTTTTGTAACTTGAATTGTAATTATAATGTTAAGATGTGATAATTCCGCTTAAATATGCAAAATTTGTACAAATCATTTTTTTAAATTTGAATTTATTATTATGATTAGTACATACATTTTTTGGCTTAAGCTTTTAAAATATTTAGCACTTTTGTAAAGTATTTTTTAAGTTGTTATTAGTGAGGGACCAATAATCACGAAATTGTTAATTAGTTCTAATTTTTATTTTAATAATTATCAAGATCAGAAATGCATAGATATGTAGCCTTGTCTCAGTTTTCACTTCATATACAGGGCGATTCCACAAGGTAATGTTAAATTCGGTGTTTTGTGTGCCCGATATGTTGATACGATAAAATGATATCGATTTTCACCGCTCCTTCATTTTTCATAAAATCATACCAGAAGCATTCCATCAAAAATCCTACTATATCTACATAGTGCAGTTTACAATATTTGGTAACGACTAGGCTAAGGTGGCATCGAGGTGGTTTGAAAAGTTTTATCACTCCATATGTGATTGCATATATAAATATTTTAAACAGCACTATAATAATAATAATACCACTTGTTGTTTGTCTATCACAATTGTTTTGAAATGTATTAAGATCACACATTGGTAGATAATAATATATAAATAATATACCTGTTAGTTGTTAATATAAGTTAATATTTGGATGTTTATGTGTTGCATTAATATTTAATGGATATGTCTCGTGATTAAAATCAAAACTTCAGTTCAAATGCATTGGCACTTAAATGAGACTGTAAAAATTTCCATATATTATTATTTTTGTATAATTTAGTATTTGAATTCAGTAATTATTATTATTATTATAAAAAGCGAATAGATACACTTCCTTATTATTTCTGATTGATGTTACGGGAAGCTGCACTGACTCACAAAAATAATATTATGACTTTGTGTGATCCAGTATTGATTTTTCATTGCAATAGAAATACCTACCAAAAGGTCTTCCTATATTTTTATAAGTACGATAAGAATTAGCAATATAAAAAATACAATAATTTTTCAAAGAGTTGTTAAAAATTTGTATTATATTATAGTATGTTTGTCGATTTATTATTATTAAAATAGTTGGGCACTTTTAAATTTAAAAATAATATTTATAAACAACTATTTATTAAACTTGTCATACATTTCAATAACTTAAATTCTAACGATACCAAAATATATTAATCGTTTAATATCCCTTTCGTCCTCGAAACCTTTGGCGATTATCTAGCTGTAAATATAATTTGTATAATTTAAGATGTTTATAAATAAATTTATTTTTGTGTTACCATTGATCTTTTACATTCAAAAAACGTTGTTCTCAGTGCGTAGCATTCCAAAGGAACCGATGGATCGTTACTTCTTAAACATTCTCTAGGAGTTTTCTTATCCTACATTAATTATGCAGGATATTTTAAAAAAATTAAAAACATTAAATTACAAATAATTAAGTACCTTTTTAACACAGTCACTATTTAATAAACACATTTTTAAATCTGCTCGTACACCTGCACAAGCCGATTTATCAGCCAACTTTTCACCCTCTTCTTCATATTGCATCATTTTCTAGAATAAAACATTATTTTATTATGAAATGTAAAATAATAAACTGCAACCAAAGCGAACTGATAATATGTGGAAAATGCGAACAATACAACATTTAAACCAATGTAACATTTTTAAATTTTACGAAGAGACAGCATGAATTGCCGTAGTTGTTTGGCCTCCAGCCTTTATCGGGAAAAACGCAACTGAAGGAAATAGTTGGTCGGTATCTCTCAGGAGAATTTCAGAACATTCAGCAGAAAAAAAACATGTTCGAATTCGATGCATAGAAATAATAACTTCTGTCAATCAATGACGGAAGCAATTTGTATGCATTCCATATTTTGGAATTTCATCGTATGGGATTACATTTAGTTGATAGCTGCCAAACGCAAACAAAAATCAGTAATATTTTAATAATAATTTGTTTGATCTAGGAACATGTTCGGTTAGTTCCACAAAAAATCAAATTTTTTTTTGTAATCCAAATGGATTTCTGGAAAATAGCGGCCATCTTGGATCCCAATGCCGCCCGAATGTGGCACACATTTTTTGTGCTTGACCTATCCCATTACCTCCATTACCAACAAACAATACCGTGAAAACCAAAGAAACGCCGCCACTGGCTTCAAAATATGCATTGAGTGTTGGAAACATTCGAAATATTAAAACAAAACTGAGCAATCCGACAATAGATTTTAACCTCTTGAAGATAATGTCTTAAATTCGAAATATATTATAAACCCTGGGGTTGCACAATTGGGGTGCAAAATACAAATAATGTCAAAATATACGAAATCAATTTTGTAGCAATATTAAATAATCTTCCACATCATGGGGAGAAAATTACTTACCACAAATGTCTAAAGAATTCAAAGAATTAGAAATCGCCAAAATTATAAACAATCACAATACTTTTCTGTTCGATATACCACCATTACTTTTTATAGGTTATATTTTGATACGAAAAACTTATAACCTCACTATTGTAGTTAAATAATGACATTAAATTACACGATGAATATTAGACGAATTCTCTCCCAAAATGTACGTTTACATCATACTTGGAATAAACCAGAAGGTTACGATACAACCATCAAAGTTTACAACTGCGTTGCCAAAGAAAAAGTACCTTTTATAGTTGGAAATAAACTTTGTACTACTTGGTACTCCTGTGGTCCAACAGTGTACGATTCGGCTCACATTGGGCACGCAAGTTGTTTTGTAAAATTGGACATAATCCAACGGTTATTAAGACATAATTTTAATATTAATTTAGTTACGGCCATGAATATAACCGATGTAGACGACAAGATTATTAAAAGAAGCGAAAGCAGTAAGGTTTCTTATAAAGACCTTGCTCAGCACTACGAGAAAGAATTTTGGAGTGATATGGAGGCGTTGAATGTTACCAAGCCCGACATAGTTGTAAGAGTTACCGATCACATTAATATTATTCAAGGCTTCACCAGAAAGCTTTTAGAAAAACAAGTTGCTTATAAAGATGCCGATGGATCAGTAATATTTGATGTTAGTAAACGAAACAGTGGTTATGCTAAATTACAAAACATAGGAGCAGATGTGGAAGGTGAAGATAAATCAAAAATTAATTTCACTATCTGGAAGGCTGCTAAAGGAGACGAACCACGTTGGGACAACGATTCTTTGTGTGGTTCCGGAAGACCAGGGTGGCATACAGAATGTTCAGCTTTAGCAAGTGCAATTTTTGGTAACATTAGAAATTAAAAATAAATAACTTTCTATTAATCCTTTTTTAAAATTTAGGTTCCAATATTGACATTCATGCTGGTGGAATAGATCTTCGCTTTCCTCATCATGAAAACGAAGAAGTTCAATGTTGCTCTTATTTTTCTAAACCACAGTGGGTAAATTATTGGTTACACACAGGTCATATGTTGGCAAAATCAACGAAAATGTCCAAATCTCTAAACAATACGTTGAGTATTCACGAGATGCTGAAAGTATGTCCATCTAACGTTTTTCGTATGATGTGTCTGATGTCTCACTACAGCCATAATATGGAATTTACCACAGAATACATTAAGACTGCTGAAAACATATTAGAAAATTATAAAAACTTCATGAACAATTGCGATTTGTGTTTTCGTGGAATTATAAAACCAGATATTAACGAGGGGTTCTTAATTGTCGAACTGATGGACAGTCATGCTAAAGTGCAAGCAGCTTTACGTGACGATTTTAACACTTCTGCATGCATTAAAGCCCTAAGTTCTCTTATTAAAACTACTAATAAAATGATACATTCATCGTCGGTGACAACTTTATCGACGACTAATTTACAAAATGTAATGTGTCTTAGGAGAATTTTAAATTTTGTCAACGATACATTTGATATGTTTGGTGTAGATTTAAATAACAAAATGTTAGTCGGTGCTAACAATGCAGATGAAGTACTATTGGATATAATAACAGATTTTAGACAAAATATCCGTTTGATAGGAATCGGTAATAAAGATAAAGAACTTTTGCAACTTTGTGATAATGTTAGAAATAAATTAGCAAATTGTGGTGTCTCAATAAATGATTATGGTAAAGTGTCCTCTTGGTCTAAATAAATTTTTTATTTTTAAGGCGACTTATTTTTCTCTAAAAAATCCAACTCGTACGTTCTGCATTTGCGAGTCCAAACGACAGCGTTTTGTGAATAAAATACTCTTAGCAGCGACTTAATTTGCTGACAAAGAAGTGTGTTATACGAACTGGCTATAAAGCTGTTAAAACAAATATTTATTTATTTATTTTTATTTATTAATAAATCAACAATACGTTGTTCCTTCCTTTTATAAAAAATATTCAGAGTATTAATTACGTTTCACCCTATACGCGATCGTAAGACATTTCATTTATTCGAATTCACCTGTTAGAACATTTAAATTCTAACGTTTAAATGGGCCTTTCTGGTTGGTGCGTTGCGCTGGTGCTTCAGTTGTTCCCGTTTTCCGTTAAGTCGCGGTTTAACGTGACATAACCTATTATAATTTTAAAGTTGTTAATTTTGAATTAAATAATGAACATAAATTCAGGTAATTTATCAGACGACGACCTTTTGGTCGAAAAATTACGTCGCGAAAATTTTAACCAATTCGATACCCTGGTCCGTATGCATTTATCTTTCGTTTTGGACATAAACACGTACGAGTAAGTAAAACTTTTTGAATTAAAAAATTAAAATTCAAACTTGATTCACTTAGAAACGATGAACTTACTCAAGAAAAAGACAAATCAAAAAAGCGGAAGTTGACCCCTTTTGTTAAGAAAACCAAAAATGTACGTGGAATTATGGATGGGATGCCCCTTACTCAAGAGGGTATTTGTCAAATATATCAGCTAGTCGAGTTTTTAAAGAAAGACGAAAGTGAGCTTTAATTTGTTTTTGTGTTATCAGAAAACCTTTCATTTCACTAAATTTACAGATATTAAAGTGGAAGGAGTTTTTCGACGCACCGGTTCTTTAATACGTCAACAAGAACTAAAGAATTTGCTCAACCGCGGTAGTCCTCTTAATTTGGAAAATAATGCATATAGTGTTCACGACTGTGCATCTGTGTTGAAAGGATTTTTAGCCGAATTACCTGAACCTTTATTGACCAATGCACATTATTATGCTCATTGTCAAGTTGCGGGTAAGTTTTTGTTTATAATTTCAAAATTGGTTTACCTATTAGCGTTATTGCTTACCTTTATCTTTTTTTCAGACCTGTTTTGCTCACAAAATTCCACATTTGATCATCAGAAAGTAATGTACATGATTCAACTATTAATACTATCGTTACCATCAGAAAACAGAATTTTACTTAAAGATATACTAGATTTACTTAATCTTACGGCATCATACGAAAGTAATAATAAAATGTCTTGTGATAATTTGTCTACAGTATTTACCCCACACTTGGTGTGCCCTCGTTCTTTACCTCCAGAAAAGTTGCACGAAACTTTACATAAGCATTACAAGGTGATCTCTTTTATGATAGATAAGAGTAAAGAAATATTTCATGTGCCACCAAAATTAGCAATCGATGTTAGAGCATATTATTCGGAAAGGGAACATCGTAAACATATGTGTCCCAAACGAAATCTTGACGAATCTGTAACTGACAATGTGGCTGCTAATACTGTGTATAGTTTCGTTGATGTAGAACGAACAGCAAAAGAAAACGAAATTAACACTACCGAAACCGCTTTAGCCGCATTGTATGCACACATCCAAAGTTTACCAGAATCGTCGAAAAAGAAAAAGCTGGTGAGGCAATTTAATAAGGAGAATGGACACGGTACGCCTTTGCAATTACTGCAAACCGAAGAAAACGAAACTAAAGGATTAAGCGGTTCGATAAAAAAATACATTTTGGAAAATAACATGAGAAGGGGGATCAAAAATAAGTACACCCCTAGTCTGTCCACCAATGAAGAAGTAACCGTAAGTTTGCTACTCTATGATCCACTTTTGTTAAAACTAAAATTTTGCTTCGAATTAGGTGAAAAAGGTATTTGTTTGGAGATTTGTGATGTACTTCTTGAGTATGTTAATGACCTATTGAGGTAACCTGGAAAGAATGAAAGAAAAATGAATGTGATTAATTTTAACTGAATTCAAATTATTGGCTCTTCGGAGTTCCCGAAACTGCACAATAATATTTTTTTCACCAATTTTGATGTGCAAATTTTACAGAGTCCATTCCTTGGGTTAACAGCGAAAGCAAAATTATTTTGCACAAAATGTGATATAAGTCCTGACGTAAGTAGTGATGAAAAGCCTCCTAAAAAATTAAAAAAGTCATCTTTAAATACGGAAGACAAATGTAAGATTTTTGATAAGCAATTGCAACGTAGCAGTTCAGATCCAAATTTAAGTGTCGAACGCCGTGAAAAATTATCAAATTCTTATCTCACAAGTACACCGGCACATGCGTTACGATGTGAGTGTTCAAGTAATGTGGTGTTTACACCACAAGATCACGAGCGTAAGTCGATGTCTCCTATCACACGTTCGACTCAACGTATGCCAAAGGCTATGCAGGTACTGTTCAGTCTTAAGCTTTATAAAAAGTTTTTTCTTGTTTGTGCGTAGTTACTTCTTTCTGTTTCTAGTGCTTTCTTTCTATTAGCAGCATCTTAAAATTTCAAAGTAAAGAAAACGTTAGGGCTAGTTTGCATAGAAGAGAATATACATTGTATATTCAAATTGTAAGTATTGAACCAAAAACTGCGCAATGAAAGTTGCCAGAAGGGATTACATACTTCTTTGGGCTATTACTAACTTTCCTAAGATTAGATTTCTACTACTAAAATTTACCCTTCCTCGAATATTAGTTTACAGTTCACACGATGTGAACAGAATACTAACGATTGTCTAAATTTCTTTTGAATTCATAAATAACAAAACAAAATTTTGGTTGTTTTAAAAATTAATTACCTCTAATTAATTAGAATAATAGCAAAGCGCTTTGCGTAGCAAAATATCATACAAAAAGTTGAACTTTAGTAAAGATTTATGACTAAGCTCTGTACGATACATAAGAAGTTGTGTACGACCCAACTCAAAAATATTTTCTCATGAATATTCTGTTTAATTCTTTCAAAAGCTTATAAGATTAGCATGATGGTGACTGGTAATGTTATAAAAACTAGATCGCTTGTATTTTGTAGTAGTTGCATTTCTATTTGACCCTAAGAATTTTAGTAAGTAGTAAATTAGGCAGGAACATTGTGGGAACTCATAATATCAGCGTAGAATTCGTATGTATAATTAAATTTTTTTTAGTTATATTAGAGGATAAGGTGAAGTAGTTGAGCAAATCTATTTTATTAGTGTTAACATTTGTGTTTCAGGCTACCACTTTTAATTTGAAATTGTAATTCTTTTGTAGTGTATTTGGTTTAGTTTGGTATGTTTTTAATTATGAAATGATCAAATTCAATGTTTTTTAAATTTGTAGGAATCTATGATGACGCCAAGAAGTCGTAAACCTGTTTTGCTTGTGTCTGGGACAAATATACGTAGTTTACCAAAGTTACAATTAAAAGACTGCACAATAGATAGTATAGAAGAAGAGATGTCCTTTGTGGATTCTTATACCAAATTAAATATACCAAGGAGATCAAAAAGTTTAGAAAATTTAGAAGAAGTCGAAGAAGATTCGTTATCAGATAACTTTAAAGAATATTTGCGTAGTCGAAGTATATTAATTGATACTCCTACTAAATTAAATTTTTCTAATTGTTCTGATGACAATTATTCTTCTCTAAAATTAGACGATAATGAAATGTCTTCTTCTATGTTGCATTGTTTAGATGGCTATGATCCGGAAGAGCCTGATCTTTTGTTAAAGCCCAAGGTTGAAAATCAAAGAACTGAAATTACCAAAAACTGTGATGGCGATAACAAATTAGAAATAAATTCTGAACAATTTGATAACGCTAAACCGGTAGTTTATGAAACATCATTTTGATATCATATATTTATTTATTAAGTTTTTATTTTATATTATAAATACGTTATAAGTATTAATAAACCAGCATAAGTTTATAATGTCATAATTCTTAATATAAGTCATCGTGTGTTAAATCGGCCATTAAATTTAAACCTCTTTCTTTTAGAGCTTTTGTTAACAATTTGTGTTGGTCTTGCTTGGCTTCCTGTTCTCTCCTTTGTGCGTCTAAAATATCGTCAACTGTTACTTCCCTCAACGGTAAATTTGCTTCTTTTTGAGGATCCTATAATAATTTATTTTTATTATAGTTATAACTATAAACGGCTGTTAGTATTGAAAATGCGTAGAGCATAAAAAACACTGATGAGTTTATGCTAACATTTTTAAATATTCTATTGGTGGGCCTAAATGCTATAGGAACCAAACAGCGAGAGTGGTAAGATTGAACTCCTGTAAAATCATGAGAAACAAGGAAGGAAATTGAATCAAAATTTGCAAGGGAAAATTTAGAAAAACAATAAAGAGTGACTAACTAAAACCTGATTGCATTTGATTTTTGGAAGTTTGAAAAAAAAACATGTGTCTTACAGAAAGAGGTCCCCGGTGTCTCTTACAGATTTGAATTTTGAATTTTTTTTGGATATGTTGTAAAGCATCAAAAAATAAGAGGCCCCCAATTTTTTTAGCTGCTAATAAGCGGTTTTAGAGGATGTAATCGTCCTTCAAAAATTGGGTGAATAATTTAATTTTTTGATTTGAATGAAACCAACCCCAAAACACATAAGTACGTATTTAGGCATAAGTTTTATATTTGAGATACAACTGTGATTTGGTTTGAAGAATTATCATAGGCTAAGAATTTGGTTTGAAAATTTTGTTAAATGGAAGCTGGAGTGATTTCAGATGGGAAATAATGAGAATTTGGATACTGATGATTTGAAAGTAAAATTAATATAATAATTAAAAAGATACAGCACAAAAGAGCTGTGGAGTCGCTGATCGAAACTTTCGAATATAACAAATTTTGCATAATACATTTGAAATGTGGCCGACAGCTGTGACAGACCACTTATAAAATTTTTTTATACGATTATACCCTCTAAAACCAAATCGGTGAGGAACATGGGATCCCCTCTGTATTAACAAAGATATGAAGAATAACGGCACAGATAACCTAGCCTTAATAACAAGACAACGGGACTTCGTTTTGAAAAGAATTACGTCATCTTTCATGGCACAACAGATTCTTTTAAAACGTTAGTGTAGTTTATTGAATCAAAAATAAAATTGAATTTTTTCTATTGTTCTAGCTTATTCACTCAAACACTTTCGAATTACTTAAGGCTGAGCTTATGAGTTTAAGTACCACTCCACTTTCACGAAAAGTTGTATGGTATCAATATTATACAAGTTATCGTAAGTAAAATCATACAGTCTAAACAGGCTTCAATCGTGTAGTTGTAAGCCTCCAGAAGTCCACTCGGCAACAGATTCCAACTAAGCAAATTGAATCAACTGGTCTGTATTCTTAAGTTAGGACCCAAAGATTGCCAATTTTGTAAAAACAAATCGCGGTAGTAGGCTACCCGTTTTTTGCTTCGTATAAACAAATGAAAAACAAGTTGACTAAAATGGATAAACATAATAGAAAATGGTGAAAAATGGAACAATGTTGTCTTAATTACAAAAATAAAACTATATGGTTTTGTTCAAAGCAGGTATACGTTTTCATCACTCATCCGATTAGTTTCAACTGTTTCAAAGAATGAGATAATATAAAATTGAAATTAATTAACACTTACGATTTCGCCTAAAAGTACAACATTTTCTCCCCGTACTATAAACACTCCTCGCTGAATATCTCCATATTCTTTACCAACGTGTATTCGTTCAATTGTGCGATGTAAAACAAGATTTGCAAATTGATCTACACTTCTAAGATATCCAATTAACGTCCTTCCATCTCGTAATACAACCATAAGTTTTTCTATCAAATAGTTAAATCATTACAAAATGTTAAAAAATCTAAGTAATTTTACTTGCTGTCAATATCGTCAATTAAATGAGCTGTTCCTTCTAATTCTGGTCTATTCATTTTAAAAAAAATTGAAACTTCTTTTCGATTAAGTTTGAGGTTATGATATTAAACGAGCGACAAAACAATGTGAACAAGTGTAAGTGAAAAGCTGTGAAAAACAACAAATCAAAATATACAGGGTCATGGCATTAAAAACAGTTTTCTGCCGCTCTACATAGAGCTCTCTAGCGAGAGAAATCTAAACTCTCAGTAGAGTGGTTTGTTAGAGCACATCAGTAATCTCCAGCTCTACGTGGCTACGAGTTCTTTATAGTATTTTCTGTTTTCATTATGTCGTCGAAAAACGGAGTTGGAGTGTGGAGCAGAAACAAAACTTTTAAACTAATTGCGAGCATTGCACAACATCCTGGATTATGGAATTGCACTATGAAGTTTCGAGATCGAGACAAAAAGACAGAAGTTATGAAAGAAATTGCTGCTTCTTTAGAGGTGGACGAAGCTGAAATGAACAGGAAGTGGCACAACTTGAGGTGTCAAATGAACGCAGAAATTAGAAAGAAGAAGAAGAAACTTCGTAATGGAGAAAATAATGCTACGTGGCAAAGCAGTTGGGAATATTTTGATGCACTATTATTTGTCATAAAGGATCAGGAAACTTCTTCGAGTATTGAGGTATCGTAAAGAATTCTTCGTAGCGGAATAATAATAAATAATTTTACCATTTTTAGGACCATCTACAGCAAGCATTTAAAGTTACTAAGAGAGTAAAATTAGAACCGATCGATGCAGACGATAGCAAAAGTACTAAAAATGTTTCATACGAAAAACGTGAAGAAGAAATAACATTAAAGCGTTTGAGTGAGGATAGAAATGAAAAGAAATTAGTTTTACCAGAAAAAAGCCAAATTTTTCATTCTCGTGAGGAACAAGAAAGTTTAAATAAATCGGTAGATGATTGCATCATTTTTGGTGAATTTGTTGCTGCCGAATTGCGACAGTTGCATTCACACGAGAGAAGAAGAAAATTAAAGCGTATGATACAAAAGGCTATTATTGCAATGGGGGAAGAAGAAGATTTGGAAATATCCGATAGGCAATCATCGAAGAGTTGTAAACGTTGCAGTGGTTTTAATTTTGTGTCGGTAGATGAAGTTTCAAATGGCAGCTCCGAGAATTTAGATATATCAAACAATTATATTACGCTAGCAAATTTTTATGATAATGCCGATGGTTATAAATAAGAATATTTTATTAGTTTTAAACTTAAAATAATTTTCATGTGGTGCCTTGGAGATTTTTCAGTTAGTACCTACTTTCCTGTTACGTTGGAATGAAAATGTATAGTACCTGCAATTTTATATTTTATAAATAAATTTTACTTTAGTTTACAATTTTAATTTATGGAATAACAAATAAATTAAATTATTGTAACTTTTACTATCTCTTTCAAGTTTCAAGTCATACAAATTTAATAACATTGAATTTATTCAATTATTTGCAGGTAAAGTCGATTTTAATTGTCCTATTTATTACAAAAATTACAACAAATCGCTTTAATATTTTCAAAACTAAGAAATCAAAATAAACCTCTGCTTTGTAGGCCTCATCAGCTGTTGATCAGTATGTTGTATTTCGGGAGTTGAAATGACCTATTCTCTTAGCGCGCTTTGCTCTCATTGGTGCTTATCTCAGCTTCTTTCTGTTTGGAGACATGTTTCTTATTATTTTATAGCTCTACATGTAGGATTGCAAAGCACCAGCGACAAGTCGCTGTCGTGTGAACAGGCTCTCGTAATGAAAACGGTTAAATCACGCCTACTGAAAGAACAAAATAATCAAAGATCAAAAACAAAACTTTTCAACTAATCGCAAGTATTGAAAGACATCCCGGATTATGGAATTTCGAGATCGAAACAAAAGAAAGTGGCACAACTTGAGGTGTCAAACAATAACGTAACATGGCAAAGCAGTTGGAAATATTTGAATTCAATATTATTTATCGTAAAAGATATGGAAACTTCTTTGAGTGTTGAGGTACTGAAAGCGATTCTTTATAATTGAATAATATATGATTTTATCATGTTTAGGGCCAAGCAATTAAAGTAACTAGAAGAATAAAATTAGTATCGATCGATGTAGACGATAACAAAAGTGCTGGAAGTATTGCACACAAAACACGTAAAAAAATGAAGTGTTTGAATGGGAATAGAAGTAAAAGAAAATAGTAATATCAGGAAAAAGTAATTTTTATCATTCTTACGAGGAACAAGCAGGTTCAAATAAACTGCCAGGTGAATTTATTTTTATTTTGTGTCGGTAAATGAAGTTTCAAATTCCAGCTCTGAGAAATTGGAATTCCTGTTAAGTTGGAATGAAATGTATAGTACCTGAAATTTTATATTTTCTATAAATAAATTTTATTTTATTTATATTACTATTTTAATTTAAAGAATACCAAATTAACTGGTAAATAAAATCCAATGAAATTAGGATTTCTTCCTAATTATTGGGGCCCGATTTTTTTCAAATCACTGAGATTTGATCAAATCTGGAATTAATTCCACTTAAACTCTTAATAACAATATATAACGTTTATTAAAATAAGTTAGATTATGAAAGTAAATCACTCTGATTCACTTGTATCACCATAGTCAACTAACGAAGAAGACAATTTAATTTTTTTAGTTTCACAGTCACCACTACTACTAGAACTGTCATTTATTGATGTGCTTGTAATTTCTAGACTTTTATCAGACACTCCATTTGAACTAGAGCCCTCAGATTTTCTTTTGAGAACCACTAAATTTTTAGTGGTGTCTCCTTCGCGCAACAATTTCAAAGCTCTTCTTTCTTTTGCTGGAGTAAAAGCCGTAGTTGGTAAAGAAGACGAGCTAATTATATCTTTCCTCTTCAATTCTATACTCTTATCCAAGTTTACTGTGTGTGATAATTTTTTCGTAAGAAGAGCTGCCAATTTTTTGTCTTCCTCTCTTTCAGGAAGTAACGGAATGCTTAAACAGCTCTTTCTTTGCAATTCTTGATCTTGTGTAAAAGCAGTCTTCAATTCGGATGTATTTTGCTGTAAATGTTATAATTAGAAAAACTGTATAGTGAGAACTTCCAAATATTTAACTTACCCTGAAAATTTGTCTTAATCTTGCATTTGCACTGTAATTATCGTTCCACAACGAATCGTTTCTGTTGTATATTTTGATTAACCTAGGTTTTTCGCTTTCCGCTGTATCTCGATCTTGACTTCCGTGTTCCAGTTTAAACATAGAATCATCAAACAAACGCTTCTGAATTTCTTTAGTTTCCGGTACAATTTGCTCGTTTTTCGTTGGATCCCATCTGTTTTCTTGTCTCCTCGCACCAGATAAAATAACGTAATCCAAATTCTACAATAAATTAAAATAAAAAACATTGAAAATACCAAGACTGTGGCACTTACCCCGGGATCAGTTTTGATAACAAAGTGATTATCGCATAAGTGGCATTTCATTTTAAATTCATACACGGGTGTAGTATAATACATCCCGACTTTTGTCTTCTCAGAATTGTAACGCACACCCATACCGATATGATTGTTACATCCCTCGCACCAAATGTTATAAGGCATTTCGAAACGAATGATAATGATGCCTTTATCAATTTTACGAGCCCGTTCTCGTAAGGCATGGGTACCCTGCCATTTGTTTAACCCTCCAGCTCGGGGGTCGTAATCTGGAGGATAATATTTGTTTTGCCCTTTTCGCTCACCCATATTTTCGGTTTATTGAACTTCAAGTAAGTTGTATTTTTAAAAGCACTGCACGTAAATCTTATTGTATAAACTAACAACTTTTCGTATTATTTTTCAACTCAACTTGGCAGTACTACAAAAATATGTTGTAAGCAGTAGTCAAGATTTATATAACCTAAAAATTTGACGTTTCTTAGCCAACCATAAGCCAACAAGCGTCCTTCTGACGTTTTGACATTTGTTATTTTCAAATAGGTTATGCGAAATGTTAAAATTCATATTAAATTAAAAATTTGTGGCAAATGAAAATTTAAAATGCGGAGCGGTAATCGAAGATTTCCAAAATCTACTCGGTCAACGGTGACCCATTCGGTGGCCCCCTTAATAGCAGGCGACATAAGTAGCAACAGGTATTCACCTTTATCGGGTTCTTCGACAGAACCTACATCGACAATTGTCCCTCCACCTGCTCCCAAACATTTTATGTTTCCTAATACCCCTGTCGATAATGATTTATTCTTTGAGACTTTCATGTTTCTCTATACAGCCGCTGGTGTACTTTTGCAATTTTTACATATTTACCGTAGTGTGTGGTGGCTACCATATTCCTATAACACCGAAGCAATCGTAAGAGAAATATCATTTAATAAAATAATTTATTGTTACTTAATTTTTGTTACAGAATTTTTATTTAATGAATACTCATTTGGTTAGTTTTATTATGGTCATTTTGTCTCGAAGACTGGTCTATGTTTGTGGTTTAAAATGTCTGGAATGGGTAGTACCACAAAACATGTTAAGTTTTTGTACCTTGTGTTACAGGTGACTTTCTTTACTTTAAATTACTTCCTACGAGATCAAATGTTTGTTTCAGATACTTCCTTTTTTCAGTAATAACAGCATTGCTGAGCTGGTGTACTTACCACATAGTGCAACAATATCCTATTGTTAATTTGTTTTATTTATATTATCCGTAAGTATTCTATTATTTTTATTTCGAGTGCACATCCAAATTCTTCTGTCTGTTTCTCTGATTGCAGAATATTAGTATATTTAATTTTATTTGGATTTACGACAGTGCCAATTTTTGAATTTGTGAATTGGAACAATGACGGCATACCGGCATTACACGCTTGCACTTCCAATGCAGTGGATATTAGACTCGAAGTGGAAAACTTAAAAAATAATTTCAACAGCAGACTAAAACAAATTTTATTTAATTCGGTATTGGGAGCCTATTACGCCGGATTGATACCTTGTTGTTTTGTACAGGTACATATACTTGTGAATATATTTATAAAATTGATTTTACGATTTACCGATTGTAGAGTTTTGTTTATTATGATGTACCGTGGACTGCACAGCATGCTTTATTTTTATGGATTGGATTATCTGTGTCCTATATTGTGCACGTATTACCTTTACGTTACTGCGATACTCTACACCGATCTGCACTACATTTAGGATGTTGGCGTAAATTCGAACAAACACCGCAATTTATGTCTGTTCATGGTTGGCAAGAAAATACCTTATGGCCCAGTAATGTCTCCGTGCAATATAGTAAGGAAGTATATCGTTCATTTGGCGAAACCAATGCTGCAGAACCAGGAAATTCAAGTCACAGTCGATTTTATGTAAGTTTTCTGTCTTTTTAGGTTTATTACCATGAAAAATTTATTCTTTAATTTCCAGAGTTTATTTGTAAATCCATCCATGATTCTAGCGGGATTATTTTTTGTTCACATTGTTATGATCATAATTCAAATGTTTCTTTTATTTAAAAGTTACTTTCATTGGCACAATATTATGTCCACGGGACTCCTTTTAGTGTTTAATTATTACGTATTATTTAAACTTGGAAGAGATTATCGTGTAAGTCAAAAAATTTATGAAATGGAAAAACAAGCTCGTACTAAAAATTCCGATAATTAGCGAATTACTGACTTGTTGAGTTTAAAACTCGACTTTTTTATCTCTCTGGCTGCAGAAATACTTTTGACGAGAGTGCTGCCTAAAAATGGATTAGTATGGACTTTGTTTTTAAGGTGTCAAAAAGTCTCACGGAAATGTGTAACAAAAAATATTTATTAGGGTTACTTTTCGCTACCTAGTACAAGACTTTATAAAACCTTAAATAAGACTGTGTTGTTACCTATGTACCTATCATTATTTATAATAATAATTTGTGACTCAATTTTCTTACCAGTTTTATTATTATTAAATTTTAAGACCCTCAACTTGTTTATATACAACCGTACTGTATAGGTGATTTGGTGTACAGGTTGAAACTTGTGGTTTAAGGGTTAGATTTTGAATTGCAAACCATAGTTACAACATTATGTTCTGTAATTTTAAAGGAGGAAAAAATATAAGCTTTATAAAATTATATACATCATTATATTTTTTTTTACATCTTTATAGCTTAATTTAATATATTTCTCTTAAATAATATAGGTACATAAACATTTACAATAATTTCTGTTTGTTCACATAAATTTTTATTCATTTACTGCCCACGATTTATCTTCCATGCTCACAACAATTGCCTGTTCTATTTTTTCTTTCAGCCACATCAACATCTCTTTATTTCCAGTTATCGATATTTTCATTGGCGATGTACCAAATCTGTTTTCCTCCTGTAAAACACAACACCATATATTTAGTCAAGTGATTTTGGCAGCTAATGTTTACCTGTCTCACGTTTAGCACTATCTCGGATGTTTCTATTTGCGGCACAGATATAATTTCATCCAATTCTAATGCCCATTCTAGGTCCCACGTTCCCCACAATCTGCATTTGATAACTTTTATAATGTGTCTAAAAATATAAAATTTCATAAGTTGTAAAATTTTTGTAAAGCATGTTTTCTAAATTTCTTTAAGTTAGGGGCCAAGTTTAGCTTTTTGAGGCCACTGACTGACGTGTATAATCTAAAACTAAAGCGATAATCGTGATCAGCCAAAACCATTGCATGAACTTTGAGCTTAATATTTCGAGCACTTGAAAAACTTAACAATTTTGGAAAATGACGGCATCACTCCTCGAGGCAGTTTTAGTATGAATAAAGAGACTCACTCTAAAGTAATAATCACTATAGACTTTCCAATTTTATCGGTAGCTGTGTGAGCCCAATACGTATCTTCAATAAATTTGTTATTGCAGACCGTTTCTAACAAATGATGTCCCATGGATTCGTACATAGAAAATGGCCTTATGCCCTGCAATTAAACAGAAGTTATTTCATCGAGAGCTACAATCAGTGAATTTTACCAAATATGAATTAAAATAGCGGGTTAAGCGTTGATGAATCCTAACGGGTTCTCCTAACATCGAAGCTCTACGCAAAGCTTCTACCGCTATTTGCACAATATCGGATTTGTCATCGGGATGCCTGGTTATTAACGAAAACAACGCTTTTCCTGTACCTCGGAAGAATATCTCTCCATCATAATGCATTCCTAAAACGTTCTTGATTATTAGATATTATTTATTTTTAATTATTTTACCATTGTGCGAGTTCTTAGTAATAAGTTGATTTAGAGCTAAGGTAACTCCCGTTTCGAAATTTTTTGATGATGCTGTTATACTTCTTGGCACGCTTGTGGTATTGTGGTACGAACCATGCCTTCTGATGCGCTGAATAGTTTCGATGGATTGATTTAAAAATATTTCTGTGGCGCACTGTTCAAGAGCTGCTGGGGACATGTTCAAGTGTCCCAACATACACCGATAACCAGACAACATATAATTTGCCATTAGTTCGCTTTCACTTAATGCGTGCTAAACAAAAACGTTTTTTTAGCAAATTTTAACAAATTTGAAAATTAAAATCATTTACCTCATTGCATGGAATAGAAAGTACGGAATAACTGTTTACCAACACTTGCAATCCTAATACTTGTGAATAATACTGTTGAAGAAAATTTGATATTGTACTTCGGAAAACATTAATTGCTAGATGGCCCAAATAGGATTTCACCTGGGTTAGTTCTAAGGGAGTAGTTCTGTAATTTAGAGGAAATTTTCTTGTAGAGGAATATTGTATTAGAGATTGCATTTGAAACTTACTTGTGCTTAACGCCTTCAGCCGGCATGTACGGAGAGGAACTAATAGGAAACATGTAATTTAATAATTTGTTTAAAAATAATTTATTTCTTTTAAACTCCGATCGATTTCTGCTTGAAACGCTTAACTGAACACTAATTTGAGATAGCCGGAAGTCTTCAATTTTCGTTTTGCATCCAGAGGTATCCTAGAATTTAATAAAACTATCGTAAAATCCCGGTTATCGGAGGTAATAGAAGGAAGGATGTTACTGCGTTAAATCACAACTAAATGGATATCATATCACCATCGAATAACACGGAGGAGTTTGGCTAGATTAATTTGAAGATCGGATAATCAAGGTAGGTTTTACAATATTAGTTTGTGACTAAATTATATATTACAAAATATTTTTTTAGGGTCTTTCCATGGTCTTTCCTATTCTTACCTTAGAAATAGCTGCAATTGGAGTATGAACTAGCGTCATTTCTGAGCGGTACATAGATACCAAATCTTCTTTAAATTTTAGAGAATTCGCAACCATTTCCGTGACATGTTGAATGAAATCTAAATCGAAATGTAACTGGAACTCTTCAAAGTTAACTCTTATATTTTTATAGACGTGACAATCATTAAAAGTGTGTTTAAAGGCAATCATTTCGATTAACGAAGACGGAGATTTAATATTGACAGGAGGTAACGCTTGTAATAGAATTGATGATTCGTTGTTAATTGACTGTTTGCTATCAATTTGTAGATTTTGAATCTTGAAACTGTAATAATCGTAGTTTCTAGATTTTCGATACAGGAAATATAATGCCGAATTGTACGACCTACGTAATTCAGCAAAAAATGGTTTCAACATGAACATTTTTTCAAAATCGATGTGTATGTAATCTTTGAGCTGGCATTTTTTGTAATGGAGCTTATATTTATTTTCTATCCACGATGCAAGCTCCAATGTAAGCGTCTTCCATTTATGACCTACATTAACTTCCCATATTGCAGGAGAATCACTGATCGACACGTAGGCCAATTCTTTATTGGATGTTTCGTTAAAAACCGAAATTCCAATTCCGGATAGCGAACACAAGAATTCGTAATTGCACAATTTGTTAAAAGTATTTTTCATTAACAAATTGTACGTTCTCAGTTCTTGAGTAAACACAAGAACTTTTTGCAAGCCTTCGTTGTGACATATCCAATAAATTACTATTTTATCTCTACGAACTTTTCGATTTAAAGTTGTTTTAACGCTATCTAGTGTATCGGAATCTTCGCTGGTTGAACTGTCTTCGCTATTTTTGATAGTATTTGGGGTTGTAGATGGAACGCTGTGAAAATTAATTTTTTCTTCTCCAAATCTGAAATTAAAAATTTAAAACTTGCGGAGGTTTGGGACATAATTTACCCGTCCTTGAAGATATCGATAAAAAATCCAGATCCTTTATTATTGTACACGTTCCACAACAATTGTCTTGGCTTTGTAGGATCATCCCAAGTATAAACCAACGAAGTGAATGGATTTAGCAGAGTAACCTGACTTTGTGCATTTTGTTGTATTTTGAGGAACAGATCGGCACACATATTTTTCACCAAAATTGGAGCATCTCCAACCTTATATTCATTGAATTCGATTTTGAAGGGTTCGTTTGAACCGCCAGTTACTTCCACCGAAAGTGCACTCTAAAAGTTTTTATTATGGTCAATTTTATTGTTAGAGAATGTATGGTGGTTTACCCCTTTATCCATTCTGAGTACAGTGTGATGAGGAGTAGCAATAAAGAATGCTTGAGAAGTTAGTTTGCTGTCCCTATATTTCACGTACATTTCCATAGATGCAGTTTCTGGCCAAAATATTTTGTATTGGTGTGGAGGTAAATCTGTCCATAAATCAGTTTTTTCGTTGTGTTCCATAAATCTAAAAGTTGGCATTATTTTTACACTAAAAATATTTTCAGTTTTCAAAATTACCTCAAGAACTTTTTCGTATTGTTCACGACCACAAAGCTAGGCAAGAACGTAACTATTTTGGAATAATGAGGGCAAATTTTTGATAAACGTATGGAGAGAAGAAAAGAGTAGCGTTTTTTTCGTTCGTGATCTTTGCAAACTACCAAACCTGTGGTTCCGGCACAATCCAAGCCAAAATCGTTTGACCAGCTGGATTCGTACACTTTCAAGGTAACACTTTGTTTCGCATGTCTTTTAAAAGCAAAAAGAAGTACATCTTCGTTGACGCTTTCATATATTGTATTACCAGTGGTGGTCTGAAGAATTAATAATGCATAAATTTTTAAGTCGTGGAATTATGGAAACCAAATATTTTCATAAGCTTTCATTCAGAGAGTGATTCAGACCTTTAACCCGTAGAAAGGTCTGAGGTGCCAGCATTGTTGGAAGCTTATGAAAACATGATTTTTATTATTTAATTTACCTTAATCTGTAGGGGCAGTTCAGTTTTATTGACAATCCAGTAGGAAGCATAAAATAAAATGTTGTAATTGTTTTCCCGTTCAGCTTTCACATTTATCGGCAACTGCTTGTTTGCTCCTTTAACTGGATCGTCGGTGTACAATACAACAATTTTTTCATCAATATCTCTTGTTAAGTTTAATGTGCCGGTCCAAATTAAATTGGAATATGTTACCTTTAAAGAGAATTTGTTGTCGTTGGACAGGCTAACCGAATAAAGGCTCGATTTTTCGCCCGGTTCTATTTTTATTTGCTGTTTCAAATCGGTATTTTGTAATTCTAATGTGTATGGTAGGAAATTTTGAAGAGTGTATGGAGGTATGAGCTGAATTATAAAATTGGGTATTGAGTAGGATGTAGTATTTTTGACGCGAATGTTGCGCTTCATCAAAACCTTCAGTGCAAACATTTCCAAATTAATATTGTGTTTGGGTTTGCAGGTAATGTGATGTGGAACGTCCATTTCTTTGGCCAAATCCTTCCACCATAAACCTTCTTCCGAAACATGGTAACCCCTAAAATACATTTTAGTTGGAATAACTTTTCAAATGATAATGTGTAAATTACTAACTCGGCATGTGCAGGCTGGATGAATAATTTGCAATGGTATGCAATATACAACGGAACATTGTAATGATCGTGTGGTTCAAGCACAGCTATTCTCATGGTGGTTTCGAAAGGATTTGTTACATCTCCAACTGGTTCCAAATTTAACTGTTGCAAAACTGACGGTTGATATAGAATGTTTAAAGCAAAACACGTTTCGTTTCGAATCTAGAAAATTATCGTTACATTTTGGTTGTGATAACAGAACGGTTTTACTCGAACCTGTAACGGTGAGCCTACGGTAACGGATCTTCCATGCTTTCCAATGCAATGCTTGGTAAGCAAATAGTAAGTTTGTCCGACAGAACTTGATTGTAAACGCATTAATTTCTCCCACGTTTTTTTAGCACAATTTGTTTGTAAAGGAACAAAACCAGGGACGTGTATCTTGAGGTGGTGCTTTTTGTTCTTATCGTACAAAGTTGAGGTAGTAATATTAGGAAATTGCAAACTGTCCGTTATATCATAATCGTAACTCAATTCCACATCTAATTTGTTTAATTCATCTGTAAGGCTGTAAAATATAAATTTTAATATAAATTTGTTTCCGAATCTTCGACTTACCTATCGACGTCATCATTTGCTTCATCGTATTCGGAATTCATATAAATTATTTTGGATGGGCTATTGGGACAAGAATCTTCGTTTTCGAATGTTTTGGAATGGATTAAAATCGCATTGTTGGAATCATCACCTGCTTTGTTTTCGTACAACTCCACCACGGATTTAGGGCCCACGTCGTTGATTAAATTTATAGCATTTCTATTTGTTGTAATAGATAAAGTCTTGCTCGAATATAAAGTAACAATTTCATTGGCAACTCTTAAAAATGCCGGCGTGATCGTGAAATTTAAAGTTTCTTTAGCCTCAAAGAGAAAGAAGGTGGACTTCTTAAAGTTTTTATTTACATCGACGGTGCTGGATTGTTCGTCTTCAATTTTAGTGTCCAAATTTTCATCAGATTCTTCGTCTGCTTCGCTAGAATGCTCGTAATCGCTGCCATCACTTTCATTCCAGTCCCTGCAAAATTACCCTTGAAAAATGAAAAAGGAGCGAATACAAAAATTTACCCTGTAAACAAATCCGATATGGCAGAAGCTAATTTTTCCATTGCTCCATCTTCGTTCTCAGAATCGGATTCGTCTAAAAACGTAGACAAGCTCGTCTTGATCCCACGGCTATTGAGGTTGTATAAAGACTTTGGAGGTTCTAAATACACCATATCTTCTTTTGATTCGTCGTCTTCTGTTGACGACAGGGATGGGCTCTTTTTTCTAAACTTGTGGTCTTTTTTTGTTTTGGCTTCTGCAGTATTTAAAATGGGCAAAGCTTTATCCTGAAAAACTTTGATCAAAATGTCCCAGGAGACGTACTCATTTTCGTTAATCACTACGGGGTCGATTATGGGTTCCCAAATTTGCAAACCCTCGTTGTAATAATTCGCTTGAATTGTCATTTCGCACGTGCTGTTCAATAAAGACGACCAATTATACACCGTCAGTTCGACCGTAGATTTTAAAATTATCACAGGAATTTCCTCTAATTCTAACACAACGACTATTTCAGTTTTAGGTACTAAAAATATTTCGTGCAGTTTTTCGTTAGGAAGCACTTTGGTTTTATCGTATTCGTCTTCGATTTCAAATGCATGCTGACAAATCTTTTTAGGCTCCCAAAAATCAACGGGTTCTGATTTTTCGTTACATTTGGCTTCAATTTTGTCTGTTATCACCTCGGGAACTTTGAAATGTTCGGCAATGTCGTTGAGAATATCGTTCATGGAATGAACGACACGACTGCAAAGCTGGACGCATATCGACGAAACGTTGGTTGTAATCTTGTCTCCCTTTTCGTCTGTGAAACTCTTGGCAAATTCAACATCACACCGTTTCAGTACGACGTATGGAGTTGAAGCATTTATTCCTAAATCGTAAAATAGCGTGTGAAACCCTGATAACGATATTGCTAAATTTAACCTATTATTATGTCTCGAGTAGTCTGATAAAATCTCAGATTTAGTAATAAAATATCTTTTTTTATTCGAAGTTGTCTCTACATTAAAAATAAATTCTGGTTTGTTTACTCTAATAGCTACGGTTATACTTGTCGAATTGGGCGAAGGTTCCAAGTTCTCTCCGTTATCGGCAATATATCCATGATTTATAATGCCCAAATCAATATTTTCTTTGGGCAAACATTCTAGAACAAAAAGCGCAAATTTTTCGCAAAATGGCACAGACAAACATAAACTCAATCTTCCAATTATGACATCTATCGATTTGTCGCCCGTTTTGTTCTGATGAAATGTTATATCAATAATTGGCGGCTTGTTAACCGTAATGTTGCAATTATTACTTCTGTTATTGTCGATTGGAGAATGTAAAATTCTGAAATCACAGGTGTTTACGTAATTAAAATTGGAAAAATGATTATATTTACCCTTTGTCATAGCTGTTCACGTTGAGACCTAGTTCTTCAACCAAAACGCAATCTACCGATAACTTTCCGTCCAAACTGAGATCGGTATAAATAATTGACGACATTAATATGTCACAGATCTCGAATTTACAGAGACCGTGATTTAAATCTCGTATGGGGGAACTTAACAATTCGGCCGAATCAAAGAAGAGAATCAAATTGATGCTGTCCAACGATAGCTTGACCAAAATATCTCTTTGCTTAGGCTCGCAGAAGAAAGCTTCTAGCGTTTTGACCGTGTTATCAATTTCGCAATTGACCGTCGGAGATTTTACCGTTTCCGGTATTAAATCCATTAATTTTCCTTCTCCAATGTTGTCCACGTAGATAGCGAGAATTACGCTTAGGTCACGTTGACCTAGAGTTATTTGAATTGCATCTACCACTCCATCGATATCCCACGATAACGGTTTTTGGGCGGATTTCGTATAAGAAATGAAACGTTTAACGTCGAGGTGGACACTTAGAGGCTCTATGATGGTTTCCTGAAACTATTTTTTGGAGTCTCAGAATGTTATGGTTTAAATTTTTGACGTCAGTAAATACCTGCATTTCTAGATTGGACGTCAACGACATGACTCCACGTAAAATTGTGATCGAATTTAATTTTACCAATATATTCTCGATGAGCTCGTAAGGACACTCTTTGAAATAATTTTCAACGTTAAGTTCACCTGCGAATTGAAATTATTATATTGGTATGGGAACGATTGGACGAATGCTCACCGGTGTCAAAAATAACCACATTTGGTGAATCCGATCGTTGGGGAAATAATAAAATGGGTCCATGGATGTTGATGGCTAAATGAATTTTTGTGCTAGCCTTCAGGGTATCTGTAGCTTCGGTTAAAGCTTCTCGCAGTATTTTAATAGTTTTCTGAATATACGGCAAAGCTTCCAGGTTTACAATAAATCTCTGAAACGAAGCTGTTGAGAAACATACCACCAACAATATTAAATATCAATACCTGCAACTGAACGACCAATTTATATAAAAATGTTACGTGGATTCGTCCTAATTGAAATTTAAAACTTCCATCTGTAGTCACATCATCGTATCTTGGCGAAATGTCGTTCTTTTGAATTAAATGAGGTGCGTGACGAACATACTTTATTTCAAACACTTTATCTTCATCGGTCGAAATTACTTTTGAATAAAGCGTCCCGTCGGAGAGATGTTCCACGGTTAGAGTGCTTAAATAAGATCGGAATACAAATCTTTCGTTGGCTCTAAACAGAAAATCCATTTCCAAGTTTGTAAATTCGGCGTTGATGATATCGAAATCCGAATCACAAACGCGAACTTTGAGGTTTTCCAAATGAGCAGAATGAGAAAACTTAACGGCTCCTGGTGGGACTGGCGTTTCAGGCTTGGAACACTGATATATTTTACAAATTGAAATAAAGGAATTCTTTATTAGATCTTTTAACCCCTGCGACATGTGCGATTGTATCCTAAAATTTAAATTGTAAAAAAATTGAGAAATAACCAGACGGAAGTAGTTTTACTTGTAGTACATATATCTCGTATACTTGATGATGGTGTGGAGAGCTTCTTGGTGGAGTAATAAATTCATGGTTCCCACATTCGAAACCAACGAAGTCTCGACACCATGAAAGTGAGTCCAAAAATCGGGACAATTTGCGTCCACCTACAATTAAGTTTTATGAAATTTGATCAAAGTTATAACATTGGAACGCACTTTTCTGTATAAAATTGTCAGCACATCAACTTTACTGGGAAAAATGCTATAAACCAAATCTAAATATTGGCCACTTGAATTCGTATACAATTTATCTGTTATCACAATACTGTTTAGCGATACTTGACAAGCGGGTCCGTATGTCATGAGAGCCACATCCATCATGAGAGATCCCAAGCGAAACACCAAATATGCTCTATCGGTTATGTCGCTTGATCGGGAAAACGTTAGCGAAAACTGAAAAAAAAAGGTCTGTTGTTACCTGAACTTACGAAACTGGATGTATTGTATACCTCGCTGATGACCAAGCGCAATAAGGTCGAAATACTATTATTTGGAGAAATGTTGTCTTCCAATCCTGGCAAGTCGACAACTCGGGCCCAAGCTTCGTTCATATTTTCTCTACGACGACTTTCTTCGTATCGTCTATTTAAAATGTACCACTAGTAGAGTTTTAAAGATTAATTTATTCTTCATACCTTTTATCTTTCGCTACGATTCCATTTTTTTCGGTTTTCCTCTTTCTGATTCGAACGCGACCACCAGAAATTCGAACCCCATCGTGAACACGTCTGAGATAAGCCGAGTTGTACAAGATCACCGTTTTGTCTTGTCGAATTTTTTTCAACAAATTAACGGTCATATTTGACTGCGTTTTGGTAGGTGTAGCATTGTTGTTAAAAAATGAGTTGCAAAATTTCAACAGCGATACAATTTTGCGTTCGGATATATTCAACTTGAGACTGGGAATGTTGGTGTTGAATTTGTATCTAAAATTATTATATTTATCTTATACATCTTTATAAACACTTTATTTACCTAGGGATCGTCTTTATTGTTTTAACGCAAGACGCGAATGTTGCCGAAATGTTTGTTTTCGACATTACGTGCATGTCGGTATTTTTTTCCTTCTTCGCATCTTTCCAACTTTCGCCAATGGCACCGAACAAAATTTGAGTGTCAGTTATATCTATGTAGAGTCTTGAGTAAAACTGTTCTTCCAGTTCCATTTGTGTGGTTGTATCAGATACATCGCTCTTCTCACAAATTTCAGTTTTCAATGTGACGTGTCCAAAATCTAATATCAAAATATTTTCTCCTCTGAAATAACATGGTTACGTTCGATCTCGAAAGAACATGACCAAATTTTAACTTACTTTAACATTTTGCCAGTTTCTGACAACACCAAGTATGGAACTGTGATATCCAAGTTGAAGCTCCATCTTTTAGAAATTTTGTCGTCCATTATGTTGAAGAGCGTGCGGGGCAATTGTTGCAAATACTTGTAAACAATGTCCAACGAATACAGATCGTTCTTAAAGTAATTCTTTACTTCTTCGTAAGCGTACTGAAAAATTAAAGCGGAATTCCATCACGAAGAAATGAAATTTTACCAGTTAATATTACCTGCTGGTAAACAATCTCGACAGTGCTGAGAGTACCATTAACTCGATGCGATAAATTCGATTTAGATGGCATTTTCTCAATCTCAAGTTTCAAAAAGTATGCAGGACTGTCGAAATTATGTTCAGATGATATAATGGGCAAAAGATGGTCTTCCACGCTGGCTCCTTCCACCACAATGCCTTCGATTTTAAAAGCAGCCTTGTAGGAATCGTCTCTGAAATTTGGCAGGATGGACCATATAACTTGAGTTAGGGTTACGACCAATATTTCTCTTTCGTCCCTCGTCAACGATAAACTCACATTTCCCATACGAAAGCTATACTTGTGCTCTTGAGATGGAAAACAAAATTATAGCCAAATCTCGAGAACGATTAAGTATACCAACCTATGAATTGCTTCACCTCTTGAATTTCTTGAGTGAAACCAATACGTTTGCACAATTCGGTTCTTTCTGGTGATGGCAGCATCGTCCAAAAACTTTTTTCTCCAAAACTGCTCTCTTTGACCTAATTAACGCCATTAGTCGGGGTATTAAAATGATAACAAATTCTTACCAGTAGATTTGCCTGCCTTCTCGCTATCACAATATTAACAATCGATAAACAATCTTCATATTTTTGCAAATCCAATTTTAATTCTGTGTCGTTTGGATTTAGCAGAAATTTTTTATATCCGTTCAAGTATTGTCTGTACTCTTGTCTAACTTTTTTTATTCTGCTCCACGTGTAAGGCTTTACTCGTTGTTCTAGTACACCATGATATGCATATTTCCACCATATTTTTTTATTTTTAGAAATTGTTTGTCGTGGCCGGAAATGTAAGAATTTCCAACTGATTAACATTTTCTTAAGAGAATCATGAAGAGCTAACATTGAATGATACTGTGTTTGGGACAACTGAAAGTTACAGTCTTGTACTATGATGTCGCTTAAAATTCTTGCAATATCTCCGCCTTCCGTTCGATTTATTGTCATTTTTACTTTTGTTGTCATTGGTTTGATTACTAAAAAATTCGATTTAATTTTGTGATTTGAAGAAGAGATATAATGGATACTTACTGAACTTGAAGTCTTCATCATTCATGTTGTAGTTTTCTAAACTACTCGACATAGCGTTGCGCCAGAGATAGTATTGAGATGGAATATCCCATTTTTTCTCCTTGTAATTCGAATTCCAATAACTGGACAAAGCTTCAATTTTAACCAGATAATAGCATGTTTCTGCATTTTTAGCTAGTTTGCTAGCTTTCCATTTACTAAAAATAATTTTATTGATATTAAACAGCAAAAGAACATCAACCAGTTATTATATAATTATCCAGAGTTGAATACTTTGCCCCACTCTATATTTGACTCTTCCGGCGCCACTGATTATTATCTAACCGGTCTTTTCAACAATATTGCAATATTATTGCGATGAACCCGAAAGACCGGATTACGGTTATAAAAATAGTTTTTAATAAATTAATATTCGATAAATTTTACCAACCTAAAAATTATCGATATTTTCTATAGTGTAAAAGAAACTATGCAAACCAAACTTTTATATTAAAATTATTTTATGGCGCACAAAGATACTGTAGCAAATATGGATAACAATATTGTAGCGAATAACAATAACGATATTTTAACGAATGACGATTTTATGGAAAATAACGGTGATGATGAAGAGGGTATTGAAAATAATAATGAATCTATTGAAAAACCTCAAGAAGAAACGATTCAGATTGCGTCAAATTCTTCAAATATTGCAAGTGGCGTAACATCTGATGAGGATAATGACAGAAAACTTTATGTTGGCGGTCTAACTAAGGAAGTAACTAAATCTGCAATCAGAAACTATTTTAGTGTTTACGGTAATATCGAAAGTATTACGTTGATGCCTTGTCGAAATCAATTAAGAGAGAATGGTTATGCCTTTATTGCCTTTGAAACTATCGAAGCTGCTAAAACAGCCAAAGCTGTTAGTAATCACTCCATAAATGGAAAACCAGTTAATGTGAAATCAAAACATTTTGAACAACCAAAAATATTCATTAATTTGACAAAAGAATTAGAAGAAGAAGACATTAATGAGTATTTTAGTAAATTTGGAAAAATTATTCAGATAAGTATGCCTTGCAGTAAGAAAACCAATGAACGTAAAGGATATTGTGTTTTAACCTACAATTCCGCTGAAGTAGTTGACGAAGTTGTTCGAGCTCCAATTCACACAATAAAAGGTAAAGAAATCAGTATTCTAAGACATCTTGGGGGTAAAAATTCTAATAAAAATCAAAACTCCGATAGTTTTGTAGGAAGTGTCCAAAGTGGTGGTAAACGGAAAGCTAAGCAAAATAAACATTTTAAAAATCGCAAAAATTTGATAATGCAAAATTTTAAAGAAAATCCCATATCGAATCCAAATAGCGAAGGAAGTAGTTTTGTGGAACATACTTTTGGTGGCCAACCAAATTCAGTTAATAGGCAGAATTTTTATGGCAGGAGCAATTTCTATGGAAGACAGAATTTCGAGAGACAAAATTTTGAGGGTCGGCATAATTTTAGTGGAAGACAACAATTTAATGATAATAGACAAAATCCCGTTGAACAATATCCTTCCGTTGGTCAAAATTGTAACGTTAGACAAAATTTTGGCAACGAACAGCGTTTTTTACCATTTTCCCAAACAAACAACAATTCGAGGGCAAATAACTTTGACGATTGGAGCTCTAATACCCAGAATTTTGATTCTCAGAACTCGATCAACAAAGGTTATAGTAATAATCAAGTTGATAATAGACATAATAATTACCAGCAAGGTTGTTGGAGAAAATATGCTACTACTGATGGTGGAAACTCAAGAAATACCTTCAGTGGAACAAGTCATAATTTTGAACAAAGATATAATTTTGGAAATCTAAACAATGCCAATCAGGCTGTTTCTCGAAATTTTATGGGAAATACTAACATTGCCGAAAACCAAGGTTCCAACAATAATTCCAGAGGCAACGAAGTCTTCCGTAATTCAGTATACGCTAATCACAATAGTAACAATGGAAGAGGAAACATGAATGATGGTTTTGGATTTGCAAAATCACCAGGTAGGGAAGGTATTCGTGGTAATATGAGAAATATGAATAGAAGAACGAGTTACGGTAGTAGAGGAGCCACTTGGACAAGCTTTAACGCCAACATAAATCCAAATGGCAACCAAAAATATCAACCATTTTAACTTTTTCACAGCTGTTGTTTAAAAATTGATAGGTATATTAAGCATTCATTTGTATATTGCTTTAGTTACGATTTAAATTTAAATAAACTACAAAAAAATGAAACATTGGTCATTCTGTTCCATTGTCTAGCCGAAAATTATTCACTCTGTGAAAATGTACCAACCAGACAACCAGAGGGGCCCAGCAAGGAAAGGGATCCGATTTACGTGAAATTATTATTAAAATTATGAGTAGGCTTATTTAATACCTTTTTCGCAGCAATTGAAACCATTTATTTGATAGAAATTTCATTGGTATTTTGTAGCAACTTGTGTACCACAATAATACCTTCAAACAATTCTAATGTTTAAACCCTGTTGACCTTGAAAACTCAAATTTTTTCACATGCGGCTCTCGTGGAGACTTCAGATAAGGATTCTTGTCTTGCCTTGCTTAGGTAGAAACAGGCAAGAGCCAATCAGATAGATTCTTCTATCTTTCTTAAAGAAAATACTTCAATCTGATTGGTTCTTGCCAATTTCTACCTCATAGTCCTACCCTGTCAAAAGTGTTAAAATTAATGTTTTTTCATTGTTTTTTAATAATGGTTTTCTATGTGTGCATTTTTATTTTTTATAATTAAAATTCTATTATTTTAATGTTTTGTTTAGATTTTGTTTAATATTACCAATTGTTTTACTTTAGTACCGCCCGCCATTTGTTTGTTTATTAACTGTGAATTAAATGCAATAATCAGTTTTTTACATTTGAAGTATGAATAGCATACTTTAGTCGGAGCACATGTACTTTTTGTGGATTGTGGCTTGTTTGTAATATTGTCGGGTTTGTCACGAAAAGTTCTTACATTTGATCATAATAAACAATCTACTGTTATTTGTCTAATTTTCTGATTTCACTAGTATTGTTTTAATTGAAATAAAACAAAACACAAATTTTTACAAATTTAAAAGTTCGGTTAAAATTCAAAAATTTATTTTAAAGGGTGATTGATAATTATTATTTAATTCCTAACTCTGAATTTCATGGAGAAATTTTACTCTCACTAAGTTACTCTGCATACAGAATGTTTGAGAAATATTAGGCAATGTAGAAAATAAGCTCATAGTCTGGTTAAAATTGGGAGGGGGGGGGTTAACAAAATAATGCTTGCGGTCGTTTGGATTTTGTTGTTGTCACGAATTTTTTGATTTTGAAAAATGAAGAAATGAATTTGCTACCTATTTTAAATTTGATTTGTATTCGAACGGTATTAGAGGCAGCCAGCCCCCACGACTCTTCAAAAACAATTAAAAGATGGTCTTTTATTTAAATCCTTTATATTTACCGTAAAATATTAAGTACCCCTTTTTGTGAACCTTGACTTAAATCGGTTAGAAAAAGTTAGTAGCCTTGTGATTGGGTGACCGATTTAAGAAGATCGTTTATTTTTGTTCGCTTTACCTTATTTCTATTTTAATTCTATGGCGGGAATATTTTCAAAGAGGTACAATACAATTTAAACAATAATGCGTCGAAAAATTTTAAAACCGTTTAGGTACTTAGGTACCTACCTGGAATTTAATTTTAATTTTTTCAATTTTTTAAATCCGTTAAAAAGGTTTACCAACCGTATGGAGTGTATTAAAATAATGTAAGTTACATATTTATTTCAGTTGTACATTTATTTTAGAACTGTGTTTGTCTATATCGTAGTGGTAATTGTAAAAAATTGTGATTGTAATTAAAATGGAAAATCAATCGGAAAATATTCATCAAAACAACAATGCTGACGATCAAATTCAAGTGGAGAGTAGCATCCAACAAACTTTTGACACTGGTAGTGCTGTGGTGCCAGGACGTGATAACGATAGAAAAATTTTCATAGGGGGTTTATCAGCAAGTACAACAGAGAACGATCTCAGGAGTTATTTTTCAAAATTTGGCACAATAGAAAGTGTCAATATTAAATTGGATCACGATACAAGAAATTCGAAGGGATTTGGGTTTGTCGTTTTCAATACCGTCGATTGTATCACCCAAGTTACAGCTGTAAGAGAACATATAATAAACAAAAAAAAAGTCGATGTACAAATTGCAAAAATGCGAACCGGTAAAATTTTTGTCGGCGGTATTACGACCGATATGACGGACGAGGATATTAAGTCCTATTTTGGTCAATTTGGCAATGTTGTTGGTGTCGAAATGCCGTTCGATAAAACAAAAAATCAACGTAAAAATTTTTGTTTTGTGATCTTCGAATCTGCAGAGCAAGCCAGGGAAGTGCTTAAAAATCCTAAACATACCATAAAAAATAAACAGGTCGATATTAAACGGGTAGAGGTTAAACCCAATCAAGGAGATGGTCAAAACAAATTTCCCCGGCGTAATACCGTTACGTTTGGACAAAATTGGAACCAATCGTATGATAATCAAGCATATGGTGGATATGGTTTAAATAATCCACAAGGATTTGGTAGTATGTACGGGGGTTATGATACAGGTTATATTGGCTATGGAACCTATGGTTCTGTTGGATACGATCAAAATGCAATTAGAAACTATGGTACTACAACTGGAAGAGGCGCTAATCGAGGAGGTCGAGGAATGAACAGAGGTGGAGTTAGAAGTTCTAGGGGTAGAGGCAATCGATTCCAACCATTTTAAGGTAAATTAATATGTTTTGATTAATTCGGTTTAATGCTTAAAATTCTTTTAATTTACATTTTAGATACCCTCCTAATATCATAAATTATTTTAAATGAAGATAAAATAATATAAAGCTTTTTTATATGGTACTACAAGTTACGTTTATGTAAATTTTGTTTCGTTCTTTGTACTGTGACGACGGTTAAATTGTGTATTTCTACTTTCTTATTTTTTAATATAAATTATAAAATAAAATATTTTAATTAACTGAGTATTTTTATTTTTTGTTTGATATTTTTTTTTTTTTTTTTTAATTTAATTAAGTGCTTTAATTACAAGATCATAGCACTGTTGGGTGATATGTTATACAAATTTTAAATTACATTATGTTATATATTTTCGATTTAGATTTCTATAATTATGCCGGTTTGATACAGGTATCCATAGAGGTTTTTGATAGTGGCCGTGTTATCTGCTAAAATCTCTTTTGTTGTTTGATCGAGTTGGAAGGTTTTTCTGTCTTGATCATATTTTGTACATTTGGTGAGGATGTGGTCGACAGTGAGCACTTCGTTGCACCAAGAGCAGCTTGGTTGTGGAGTTTTTTTGAGGATGTAATCGTGTGTGATCTTTGTATGCCCTATTCGCAGTCTGGTCAGGGCAACCTCGAGTTATATTTAATAACTAGAATATGTAATTTTATTACGGTTATGAATAATTTTGGTATCTACCTTTTCTAAAAATTATTTTAAGTTATCTACCACTGCAAATTAAAATTTTAGACCGTAATTTAAAAATACATAGATGTAAAATTTAATTTTGACATTTAAATCGTTAAATATACCAACTTAAAATTTTATTTTAACCAATACGAGTACTGAAGTTGACAGTTGCGAATTAAATTTAAATATTATCAACATTAGTTGCCCAAAGGCAGTGGCGGCTTGCCATAAATGGCACTGGGGTACGTGCCCTCCCACCCCAAAAACAATAGAAGGATAGATTTTCATTATAAATAAAAATTTAAAAAACAATTTTTTTTATTTTGTACCCTCCTACTCGAAAATGTCACGAGCCGCCACTGCCAAAGGCTGGGGAAATCTAAAGAAATTCCATCAAGGTATGTAAACAAGTTATCGGAATAAGTTGGCAGATAAGCAAAAAAATTGAAAATATTACAAGCAATGAAAATTAAAAATTAAAATATTTAATTTTTTTAATTAAATTAAATTAAAATATTTAATTTTTTAATGCTAATTACAAATAATCCCCCCGTTTCCATTTCCAAAAATTCCATTTTTAAAAACATCCCTCCCCACCCTTTTTCTTGCAGTTTGAACGATATTTAAACGAATTCTCTTTACTTTTTTGTCTAATTATACCTACAGTGTACTTTATTTGTGATAATTTAAAAACAGTTTAGTCCTAAAAAGTGGGTACGCATTTTTTGAGTTCTTTAAAATATTGATTGATATAGAATATTTTAGAATACTTTGGGGCCAATTTCATAACGAATTTTAAAGGAAGTTTTAAATTAAAAACCGATTTTCAGACAAAATAAACCAATCAAAATGATCACTTTGGCTTTAAAAGCGGTATCTTATACAGGGACTGTCCTAGGGGTGTGCAACGTGTGTCGCTGCACCGAGCGCCGTCATAGGGGGGGGGGCAAAAATAGAGCGATAGATCGGGGGTTGACGATTGACAGAAATTACTTTTTTTTTGATTTTTCAGAATAATATTTGTAATAATTATTCTTTATAAATTGTTTTAATTCATTTTTATTTATTAAAATTTGTAAAAATGAAAGACAACCTAAATTCGTCCCTGCTCAACATTTAACCTGTCAAGCTCCTCCCCATAAATCGGTAAAGTGATGGGCTTACGTGTACCCCATCGCGAAGGTCGCTGACAATACTAGTCGTGGCTTGTGGAATGGATCCATTACATGGCATCCACAGACAGAAGATAAGAAATTGCCTTTGAGGATTGGGGTAATCTTCAGAGGTGCGAGGCTTGATAAAGGCGAGGCGAGGTTCAGTCTTTGGTCGCTGGAGAATAAATCTCTCCGAGCAATTACATTCACGCCGGACGTGAAGGGGGGGGGATTCGCGCTGCCGGTACCGATTCAAGCCAGTTTTGCTTCTAATTTAACTGAAGTGATCGAATACGAGATTACAATAATTTGAGAGTATTTTTAACAGTAAGCTAAACATCTGATTAATACGGTTTTCCTTTGAAGTATTGAAAATATGCCTATCAACACACATGTAATTTTTGAAAATGTTCTTGCAACATTTATTTTATCAGCTTTACACAAATATGTTTAAATCCATGCAATAAAATTTTAGAAAACTTTACGTGACGGTATTTAATTTTAAATGGACAAAAATATATTTAAATACCAGTTGTAAATTTATTGTTCAAGTGTTAATTTAGTGGAATGGAAAAAAATGGAAAACCAAAATCATAGTTCCGAAGCTAACTCTTCCCAAAATGTGCAAGAAAACGTCACGGGCAACGACCAAGTTCAAAGAGATAATGCTGAAGCTACAAAACCAGGAGGCAATAACGATGCAAAGATTTTTATTAGTGGTTTAACTACAGAAATAACTAAAAAAGATCTTCAAGATTACTTTGCAAAATTTGGCGCAATAGACAGTATAGATATGGAAAAGTTTCCAACCACTGGAAATTCGAAAGTCTTTGGGTTTATTGCTTTCAAAACGACAGAATCAGTTAATAAAGTTATAGCCGCAGGCGACCACGTGATTAGGAATATAAATATTGATGTTCAAGTTAAAAGTTTACGATATAGTAAAATCTTTGTCGGAGGAATCACTGATGAAATTACCGATGACGATCTTATGGAATACTTTGGCCAATATGGTAAAGTTGTTGGAGTTGAAGTGCCGTTCGATAATAGGAGTAATCGACGTAGAAATTTTGCTTTCGTATGCTTTGAATCCGAAGAGGCGGCTAAGCGGGTACTTCAAAATCCAAAGCAAATCATCGGGAATAAGCAGGTCGATATTAAACGGGCAATGCCTAAATGGAATCGATCGACCTCTGAATCCGATGAGGCGGCTACGCAGGTACTTCAAAATCCACAGCAAATCAGCGGGAATAGGCAGGCAGCTCAATCGAATCGAGGCGGTGCTCATGGATTTTTTTCTCAACGAAATAGCTATGGATTTGGACGAAGTTGGTATTCCCCACATTATGGTAATCAAGCATTTAATGGATATCAATCATATTATCAAGGATATTATGCTGCTGGGTATGGTGGTTATGCTGGCGCTGAGATCTATGGTACTCCTAGATTTGAAAATTATGGAAGCGACAGAGGAGGTTCTCGTGGAGGTCGAGGGAATAACAGAGGTGCTTCTAGAGGTAGAGGAGAAGGTCGATTCCAACCATTTTAAAATAAGTTAAATTGTGTAATTGTGTTCAATGTATTCCCAATAAGTTATTTTTTGTGTAAGTAATAAACTCGTCAATATTTTTTTAAACTATACAATGTGGTTTATTTTTATTTGATTTTTTTTTTAGAACAATGGACAATTTGCATGATTTTTAGTTTTAGCATATAATTATTCTATATAACAATATATGTCATCTGTATTAATTTTTTTAAATTCGGTTCACAAATAAAGCCAGGAAAAATTATTTAAATTTAAATGTATTTTTGTCGCGCGAAAACCTCAAAATAAAAATGGTAGCCATAAATGACGTCTAGCGGACTAACACGTCACCGACAACTATATAATAAACACGCATTTGAGGTTACAAATGTATTGGTATACATTTATGACGTGCCATGACGTTTACTGCACTAACACGTCATATTCTGTTTTTGATCACATGATTTTTTCAAATAAATTACAATATTTAATTAATTTTTTGCGGGCTAACAACACCAAATTTTACAAAAATACTCAAATATTCTTATTATAGATATATTGAACTATCAATAAATGATATTTTGAAGTTAATTTAAATTTAATGCAAATTGTCCATTGCACTAAAACAAAAAAGCTCCTTCAGTCCCAATCTCTGATTGGTCACTGTTTTTAAAAATATAAAAATTAATTAAATATCAACCCATATACCGATCAATGATTGGTTAATGTTTTTGAGAACCGAAAATTTTCAATAATTACGAGTTGCACACCAATCACTGACCCGTGCCAAAAGAAGTTTCCACAACATTTAAACACTAGAGAAGGTCAGGGCGATCTTATTAATATTCTTATCACATAAATAAAAATTTAAAAATTAACAGGTTAAATTAACAATAAAATTTAAATATATTTTAATTATTGAAAAGAAATAAATAGATTTTACTAACGAAAGAAAATATTTTTAAAAAATTAATTTTTCCAAAAAGTTATATTTGTCTAACTGGAAAAGTAATTTTTACCTAACTCAATAAGGAAAATTTTCTTTTGTTCATTCAAATCGATATGAAACAGCGAGGTATTCAAACACAATAGCAAAAAATTTTACATTAAAGATAACTTCCGATAAAGTGCGGTGTTCGTTTATTGTAGTTCTTAAAAATCGATGCGTATTTATTGGATAACTCGAGGATATCAATCTTACTTTCGGTAAAAGTATTTATCTCTGTTATTAGCGGAGTTCGACTATGGTCAATCTAAGGACATCTCTATTTGCTAACGTGACCAAATTACATTACCTTCCGTGTCCAGAATATCAAAAATGGGTTGGGAGTGTCGACACCCGTCGCTTTAATAAGAGTTTGGACACCTAAGGTTTGAAGTATTTCCGACGTGAAAATTGGCAATATTAAATTTTCTTTCTAAATTTTTTCAAAATATTTAACAATTTAGACTTACCTGTTGGTAGTTTCTGCCGTGATGCTTCCAATGCAAAGTCCACATGCAATGGGAGTGTCGAGACTCAAATTATCCTCATACCGAATGTGAACGTTAGTTATGTTCAATTGCAAGTGGTTGATGATATTAGTCAACAAGTGTTCTGGGAATAATTTGGGACCGCCAATAAATTCTCTTTCATTTTCTAATTCGGATAATAATTTTTTCTTTAAAGCTCTTGTTAAACGTTTATCTGTTTCGGGATTGTATTCGTCGAATGAAACTATGGGCTCTGCAATTATGTGAATATCTTCTATATTGACAATAATGGGATCGTTCCATAAATAATTCCATGGTATTTTCAACCATATTTTACCAATAGTTCCGACTTTTACCTTTATGGGTAGCTTTAATTCGTACTGTAAAAAAAATTAGATTTAAGGTGGAATAATGCGCAAATCAATAAACTGGATTTTTTTTGAAATTTTCATTGATTAAAAATCATTCGCAAAATTGGAAATATGTATTAAAAAAATATTTTCCGGATTCTGAAAAGATCTATGAAACAGCTGGTAGGGTCGTTCCCAGATTCGGGACACTGGAATATTAATAGACTAGAATTATTTATTTTTTCAAATGGAATCGATACAACTATAGGCGATAAGAATTGCTGAATTTTTGATTTTTGATTTTTTTCAATATAAAATATGTAGGTGAGCTTACCAAAGCTTCGACTTTAAGTTGCAAATCTTTCAGTTGCACTTGTCCCGAAAAAATTCCCACATTTAAATTTTCAGTGTCGAGATCGACAATATATTTTCCCAGGAGCTGATTTAATAATCTTGCAACGACACTTTCCAACATTTTCACAATTTTTTTATACCGGTATTCACACAAATTACATAAATCAATAACTTATTTTTGATTACAGCTTTTCATTTCGGTTTAGTTTTAACCGACAGTGTTTACACAATTTTCATGACAACACCATTTTAAACAGAAATTTTGAAATTGCCCGTGTTGAGAATTTAAACCGAGATATTTGCTACATCATATGACTTCTTTATTGATTTAAATTTTGCACCGAAGCAGAGACGGTTTCGACGAAGTTGGTTTTGTGTCGAAATGTTGGTATATGTGGAAATACCCTCCAGTAAGTGGCGCCCACGTTTAAATCAATACCTTGTTGAAAATAGTCAATAACTTTCATTTAAATATTTTAGATATTTTTTGTTGGTTTTTGCAACATAAAAAATTTATTGGCGAACACCGCGAAATAAATTGTTTAAAAACATTTTTGTTCCCTTTGCCCCCATACATTTTTGATCGAAGGTACAATAATAAACTGCCTTTAAATGCCATATAATTTTTTTATTATATTAAAAAATGTTATAAACTTTGTGTAATATAAATTATGCAATTTTATTAATACAAACTTAAGTATTTTATCTTCTTAAAAATAAAAATATAGTATATACGAAGTGCGTTGGAAAAGTAACTAATTTATCACAAAAAAATAATTTGATTATTTTTTGTAGACAGTTACTTTCGCAACACCCCGTATCGACAATTTAATCTACTCCTAACTTAAACGCTTAAAATTAAAATTGAAACTTGATTGATAGATTAATATGTACTTAGTACTTTTTATATTTACAATGCTAAAATGGAATTTATTTCAAAGGCAAAATTTAATTTTTCCTTTTGAAAAATCTATCTAATTATTGATTTGTGTAATACTGATGATATTTTTATATCTAAAATTTTTAAGAAAAATTATCACATTTTTAATACGTTCACTAACCCTAAGAGTTTCATCTGGTATCGTTGCTACTTTTATTTGTACTCTCTTCATTTTCATTTAACGTCACCGCCAACGGCTTATTCCCTGTTTCTGGCAATAGAAGAACTGCAATTCCGCCAATAAGACCGCTCAACGCTAAGACTAACATGGGAACACTATCGTGCATACGACCCTGTATAAACACATCTTTAATTATATGAAAAACAAATGCAAATCGAAAAGCTTACTAATTCCCACAGGTACGGAACTAGCAGAAGAGCAATTCCCGCTGTAACATTGCTAGCACCAACTCCGATATTTCTGATCGTGGTAGGATAAAGTTCTGCCGTAAAAATTGGAATAACACAGTTGGACGAGCTAATCGAAAACTTTCCGACCATAGTGAGAGTTGTCGACAGCCACTGATAATTTGTCATTACATGCGAAATGGGAATAATCGACAAGCAAGCCAATCCAGCCAAAAATAAAGTTAGCGATAGAGGCCACCGTCGACCCATGAATAAGAGAAAAAGAATGCTAACGGCTATAGCTGGAACCTCAACCGCACCCGAAATAACCTGCAAGTAACAAATGAGCAAAATACATTTTACAATTTTGAAAACTTACCGAGTTAATATACAAATCTCCGCCAATATTTCCCATGTTAAGTACAATTCCATAATAGATTAAATAAACGTCAAACCAGATAATCGAAAGCAAAAATGTGGTTTTTCTCATTTTCGCCGTTTTGAACAAATCCAATACGCTGGCTTCTTCAATTACGGTGTCATTTTTGGGCAATATTAACTTGTCGATGTTGCTTGGAAGTTCCATTTTATTGGTTTTAGCGGCGCTCTGAATAACTTTCAGTAGTTCTTTTGATTTTCCCATGGCCAGCAGCCACAATGGAGATTCGGGAAGTAACCACCTAGGGATGCAAAAACAATTAATATGAGCAAGTCCTAAGCCATCCTACGAAAGACTTACCATGTACCAACAAAAAGAAAACCTGGAAGCGATAAAGCCAACTGTAAATTCCGCCAATCGCGAATGAACCAAGCGATACCGGCTACTATCATATAAGATAAGGAAACAGGAAATATATAACAAACTCCTGCGATTATTCTCCAAATACCTCCGACTAATTCAACCGAGAGAACAAAACCACTAAATACAACAGACACCGACACGAATCCCAATAGTGCCCTTAAAACTACATACATTTCGAACCAAGGTACGAATGCTATTGTTGTGCCTAAAATAATATAAATTTATATTTGGAAAAAAGTTATTTAATTGTAATACCCACCTAAAGTTGCTTGAGTGAATACACACAAAATTAAAGTACGTTTGCGCCCATATTTGTCAGATATAATTCCTCCAACTAAACCACCAATTGCAACCCCGGCCAAAAACATCATTTCGGCCACTTGGGCTAAATATTTGCGATCACAAACCAACCCAAACTCTGATATTATTGTGCTTCCTACAAATTATTTTTTTAGTGATGATTTTAAAGTTTGTCATAAAATTACCTTCTCCGCCAAATTCCCAATGGTGACATGGAACCAAATCGGCATACTTTCGAGTCTCATTTAAACTATTTAATGTAACGTTTAAAATAGAGCAATAACCATCTGGTTGGGTGAGATTTATCCATTCCTGAGGCGGAAATTTTGAAAAGTTTTCCGGTCTAGCACACCAAGTTTCCTGTTCGGCAGCTTGAAATGTTGGACCAAAAATGTGGAATGTGCATGGTATGTTGAACAACGACAGCAAAAATGTAAATTGAAATTGCCAACGTCCATATTCTCCGATGGTTTGTGTAATTATGTTGTCGTGTTTTTTTTCCGAATTTTTGGGATTCGTTTCATCGGGCATTCTAAAAAGAAATATATAACAATTACTTTTTTTTATCTTCTATGAATGTATGTTGAAGATAAGTTACAGTTCAAAATTTTCTGCTTCCATTGATTTAAAATTTACTCGAATGCTTTCATTGAGCTATGTTTTAGACACACAGTTTGCAGTGGCTTGGATTTGTATCCAAATTATAATCAGTTCCATATTTTCATTAATAATATTATTGATGATAACCCCTGAATTGATGTAGTATTTTGGTTTATTATTAGAATTTTTTGCATTCTATTGCAAAATAAAATTAGTTTTTTATGTATGCGTAGCGTATGTTCGCTAATTTATCAATGTAGTGATTTTGATAAAGCAATTAATTATTTGTAATTGACATGACGAACGCTTGTTAATCAAAAATCCGAGATCTGTTTATTTTTAACTTGCAAAAATTAGTAAACAAAAAAAGAGGAACTATAATAAGAGGACAATTAATTATTGCTGATTAGTAAATCATCATTTTTTGTATTTTTATGCGTAGAATCCAACGTGTAACCAATTAATTTAAAGTCTTCTAATGTAAACAACTCAGTTTCGCAGTGCACAATTTAATAAATTGTAGCGCACATACATTTTTAAAGTAATTATTATTGCCTTACAGTGAAATTTACTTTAACAGATAGAATTTTACATAAACATTTGTTTATTTATATAGATTTATAATAGATTGCGTAGTCGTAGAGTAAAATATAATTATATGTATGAAAAGCATATTGACAAAAGAAGATAATAATGAAGTCATGAATTTACCATATTTTAATTTTATTACTTACTGTTCATCATGTATTACGAGGACAAGGCGGCCAAAGGCCGGCTGATCTGCTAATATTTACTTAATTAAACTTAAATTAAATTTCAAGTCACACTTATTTGAATTAACAAAATATGCGGTTACTTGTTATTCAAAGACGATCAGCAACAATAAGAAATATGTAAATTTAAATTATTAATTTTTAAGGTGCAATAACATAATAATTTTTAAATAACAAAAAGTTTCCTATCATAAATATGGGTTTAATAACATACGGGAAATTTAATATTGAAGATGCATCCACTAGCAATCTGGAAAATCCCATTTAAAAATTTTAAACTGTTTAGAAGATTCCAAAACTCAAAAATTTATTTTGTTTAATTTTGTTTATATTTCTTTTTAAATTAATGATTTATAAATATTATACGAGCTATATAATTTTATATTTTAATAAAAAAGCTTACTCATAATAAATTAATTAGAAAGTGTAAATGAGCTCATTGAAAATATAAATAAAAAATTCTAAATTTACAAAAAAATAATAGAATTACAGGACCGTTCCGATAAATGTGCTCATTTGACATTCTTCTATTATGTTTTAATAATTACAATAACTTTTTTCAGTAATATTGACTCGGCAAACCCTGTAGGTGATAATTCAATTAAAATTGTATTTTTTGACAAAAACATAATTAGATCTTCGTGCAAAAGGTCAGACGGTGTCTTACACCTATGCACAAGTTAAATTGCCTTCGGCAATACAGTAAATTTAATTAATTCACCCCTGGAAGTTACATGCTACTATCAAAATGATTTACAGTTACAGAAACAAATTTTTCTTGATCTTTTGTTTCAAATAATTTCGTTACAGTATTAGCGGTTGCCGATTGGCAGGTGACACAAACAACATAATTTCTTTATGAAATTAATAGTATATTATTTAACTAGAGTTTAAATAGCTTTTTAATCGCCAGATTTTCGCACAAGAACGATAAACTTTGTAAAATATTTTTAAAACTTTGATTCGAATAAAAAAAAATACTGACGTAATAATAAACGGTAGTAAGAACTGACGAAAGTAATCAAATGTTTAATCTAGTTAATTAAAATTTTGTAATTAATATGCACCCAAAATAACATAGAAATAATAATGGGGCATAAAATAGCAACAAAATTTCAAAAAGTTCTTGCTTTTCCTAACACAACCCGAGACGTTCTCTGTAGTAACATTTAATATGTGGAAAATAGCGTAGGTTTATTATATCGCAAGAGAGATAATAATTAAATATTGAAATAACTAGGACTAGGTTAGTTATGCCTCAGAGACTTTGACGAAACGTTTATCTTCCCATTGTATCATAGAAACAGATAACAGTTTTATCGTCCATCTAAGGTAAAAGTTAAAAAGGTTATTAGAAAATCTGCGTTTCCGGTTAAAATAGTTTAGCAATTATTTATATTAACAACAACACATATTCGTCTAATTTATTGTTAACTTTATTAGACACTGAAGATGTATATAAAATAAATAAATTTTGTTAGAGTAAAGTATTGTCATAATTGGTTGTTTTTCAGATAACGAAATTCATTACATTTCCACTAAATCTTTATTTTTAATAAATTTTCTATTATTTTAACTTAAGGGCCCCCGCGCCGAGTTAGAACATGGACCACTTTCAAAGCTGATACGTCACTGATCGTTGAATTGCAAGGTCCTGAACTTAAATGTTAATGTCAATGAAATTGAAATGAATTGTCGATATAATTTGAATCTGTATTTTCTCCTTATCTCTATGATTTTTTTTGAAGAATTCTTGTATTCTTAAATAAGTAGTATAATTTATTATTCCAAAGTTATCAAAAAAAAAAAAAAACCAAGGTCGCTCTTATTACTATAAATATAAATTCAAGTAACATTGCTATTGATAAATAATAAATTACGTGATGATTATTTTAAAAATAAGCCTATAAATAACAATAATTTGATTTCCCATATGCTAATCCAATGATTATAATAAATTTTATAGTTGGGGCCCATATGAGCTCCCCGATACAATGTATTACTATTATCTATCTTTTTATTCATATCAGTTAACATCCGAACTTATGACTTGTCTAGCAGAAATGCATCTTTCTACCACTATCAATCTATCGGGAAAATATTTTTAAACTTGAAATCCACAATAATGATGGATTGATTTTGCTCTATAAATCAATGTTTTCGTTGCTACAAAATTTTAACAAAAAAATAAGCGTAACTTTATAAACTCGCAAATTTTCTGAATTTAATAATAATAATATATCTAATGAATTAATTAATTCTAAAAAATTATACTAAAATATATCAACTATTTACAAATAATTAATTATAATATTATGTTGATTTCAATTAAATTTTTACAATACCCCTATTGTATGGTATGGGGGTGGTATCCCCCTAAAAAAAACAGTAACTTTTTGATTTTTTTTTTAATTCAAATTATTTCTTGTGGTATAATCATGTACTTCATTAACACATTTTGGTTGTCTACTCAAATGTTTAGGTACCTACTCGTTTAAACTGTTTATATCTAGTTTTTTTAACTTACAACAAGGGTTGTTGTTCATCGTTGGTTAAGTTGGTTTCGGCACTGTCATTCACGTTAGCCATATTCGTAAACTTTAACATGTTAATAATTATTTGACGAACTTATTTCAAGAGCTCCAATTTTACTGATTTTTTTAAGGCGCAATATATATTTATAAGATAATATTTTAACTTTTTCTGTATAAAACAAAATTAGTAATGCTGATATAATGTATTCATGCGATGCAATTTAATATTAGCATATTAGCTTATAAGAACTTATACATAATTTATTATATTGTCATGTTTCAAACCATATAATCTCGTTTTGTTATTAAAAGTTGATCTTTTGGTCAGGTTTTTGATTTGAGTTGGTTTGATATTGTAAGATAAACTATATCGATTATATTATTTAATTTTCGATTAACAGTTTATATGTAATTGTATTTCTTATGTCTTACGTTCTTTGTGAACAGTCACTTACAATATTCTAGAATATTTTAGGTACCTTTAATTTTAAATTCCTGGAATCTTAAAATTAATTAATATTTATTTAATTTAGTAGTAGATATTACTCAACGATTTTTGTAGAAATTGATTTTTCATCACTCTAATGACGACTTCCTTCCAAGAAATTGAATGAAACGTTGTACACCACTTGTGATGAAAGGTTATTGAACTGATTGATTTTTAATATACCTGATAGTTAAGTTTAAGATTTTGTAAGCTTCTTTAGCCCCCCCCCCCCCTACATTTAGGCTTGTCATTACACATTTTTACCACAGATGATAACATAATAATATCAATGACTGATTAATTTCAAAATAATATACGTAGGTATAAACATAAATAAATTATCAGAACTCAATTTCGATTATATACTACTACTATACATAATTACATAATACATATATCTTAAAAATTAATAATAATATGTTAAATTGTAAGGATGTCCTTTCTCTATTATCATATTATTTTCAAGTTCCGCAACCTACGATCTAGATTATTTAGTTATCCAAAAATTTTAAATAGCATACATATTTTAAAAATCAATGGTTTATTTATAAATTTTTCTTATATTGAAAAAGCAATTTCAAGAACCAAATATAAAATACGTAAAGTAGACTAAGAAAATATCAATATTTAAAAATATGTTTTTGCAAGTATATACCTAAATCTGAAATATTATCTCGTATAATATATAATATTAGATTGGGGAGAAAATTACAAATCCTAAAAATGCCTGGCTAACTATTTTTTGATTTTTTTGGAATTAATAGAGGTTGATATGCCCGTATTTTAATTTAATTCTTGTAATCAGGAAATACTAAGAAGAAATTATAGCTTCTTGGTTACAAATGACCTGCAGCTTTTATTTCTTCCTTTGTGCATTTTTTTCAGTTTTTAGTTGTTACTGAACCCATGGGGGGGGGGTTGAACCCCCAAAACCACCCCCTTATATACGGCACTGATGTATTGGTAAGCCGTGTTATCCGGTTCGACTCCGGGCGAGTCGAAGCAATGTGTCAAAATAGCCTTCAAAAATTAAAAACCACGACGCTTCTGTCAAGCATACAATGAAAGTAATATAATTTTACTTTTCAAAGTATTGGTAATCCACTGTAACAACACTTTTATTACTTACGATAATTATTTTATTTATTTGATGAAATACGAAAAGCTTTTATTTGTAATTAAAAATTTGTTACATTTTACACTTTGTAATTTTAAATTAAACACAAAAATTGCTGGTTTTCTTGAAGGTTGCAATTTCAATTTTCAAATTTTGTAAAAGAAATTGAATTTTTTGTAACTAGTAACGATACTTGGTCGAATAGTCTTTCGGAGAAACAACAAGACCTCTCCCCTTTCTGGCTCCTCTATAAACGGTTTCAATAATATCAATCATTTCTTGTTTATTGTCTAATACCCAATTAATTTTATTGTTATCTCCAGTTCCGAAATCAACCATAATGTGTCGATTCCGAAAGAAAAACATAACTGTACATGGATCAAACAATTCGTACATTTTATTGAAGTCTGGAACCTGAGTTATGTCCACTACAAAAACGACGGCAAAATTTTTTATCTTTTCTGCGATGTTGTATAGAACCTCGTCCATTCTCATGCATTGCGGATCCCAATCGTGTCCAAATCGTATTATAACAATGCGGTCATCTTCCGAAAGAATAGCTTGATCCACCTGCCATCCATTGGTTAAATGTGTTAACATAAACGACATGTTTGAAGATTTATATTATCAGACACAGCAAATAACGTGAAAAACGTAGCACCCACAAGCACTTTATATACAAAATACATTCATTGCCAATATTATAATACAATACCCAGGTATACCAGATTAACCAATTCAAATGTTCAGGCTTACCAGCCAAAAGTCGTTAAGGGTGTTTTGAACACGCTTTTTGACAAAGCTGTCTAGTCTAGTCTACAGACGATCATTTTATATAACTTGAAAATATTATAATTAATTTTCATAATAATAAATGTTTTTTATTGTACTGGTTCTTATTCTGGAAGCTGGAAGAAAAGTTGCAGTTCCGTACTAGAAAATTTTGTGAGCCAATCGTCGTATGGTAACAATTGATTATAGATTTTAGAAGATATGCAATCTGCTTTGCAGTTTGAACATGTTGGTGTTTGCACGCACACTGGTACACTTTTCGTACGGCACAACTTAAACAGTGGCGCAAGTCAGATATTGCAACGGGTGAACAGCGTTGCATTTAATATATTATATAAATTATTAAATACTATAATAAAAGTGTACATTATGTGAAGCGAATATTCGACATTTGCTAACTTGCGCAACTAAGTTGCGCCATATATAGTCTTGCCGGTTTCTACCTAAGCAAGACAAGACAAGAATCCTTATGTGAATGTGGCTTTACAATTTATTATAAATTTAAAAAAATTGCTGTAATGCTATTCTGTTCATTTCAATTAAATTGAACGATATTATTGGAAAAAACGTTCATTCATACATTATGTTACGAGCTAATTTATGATTAATTTAGAGCAAAAGCTACATAATATTTTTAATATTAAATTCTAATTATGTAATTTAATGCTGCTCTTGAAAATTAAATAAACTATATATTATGTGACCTCATTATAATATGTCGGAAATATTAAGCCTTGTAGTATTTTTTTACCAAAACCATACTTGAATATGCCCGCACAAAAGCATAGTCGTCCTAGAAAAGCTTCAATGGAGTTTCGGAAGGTCCATGTTATAAATAAATTTATGTATTTGTTATGTTATGCATTGTAAGTTTTTAATTGTCGCACATCTGTCTATTAATTAAAAATATTCTTGCAATTCTTGTGCTACACGTTTTTAGTGTCCAAAAAAATTGTCAAAACATTTACCAATTACGTAGTTTTTGTTGTTTTCTTGTCAAATGTTATCGCTTCTTTTAAAGCAGCTGTAATTAATTTGTAAAACAACATCGCATAGTAATTTATCATTATTTGTACTTTTTATGCTCAAGTAATAATTGTAAATTAGTAAAATATCAAAATCGGTGGCAAAAACGGTACCTACTTTCCAATTTCTAAATGTATTTGCTCTTAATTACAATTTTACTTTATACGTTTCGTATGGATTACGAAAAGCTGACCAAAGTGTTCGTCAACTTTGAGTGATTTCACTTTGTTGCAATTACATTTTGCAATTGTCTAGATATTTATTTGTACCTTTAATATGCATATGCGAACTTTACTGTTTTCATTTGTTTTTGGTTAAATGCAACCGAAGATTGATAACAATCATGAAATGGCTCCATATTGTATTATCAAGTTTAATTTAATTTAAGTTATATTTTATGAAATTTTAATTTTTCGAAAAGATAGTTTTCAAACAGTGGCGGCTCGTGACATTTTTCAGTGGGAGGGCACAAAATAAAAAAAATAGTTTTTAAAATATTTATTTATAATGAAAATCTATCCTTCTATTGTTTTGGGTTTTGAGATGGGAGGGCACGTGTCCCTGTGACCTTTATGACAAGCCGCCACTGAATTATTTGAAGAATCTGTAGTTTTATCCGCTTCTAGATCTAAAAAATTTGCTGAGTTGATTTGCTTTATGAGTACATTTTTATAAACTGCAAACATTGCGTCTAGCAATTCTCAGAAAAAGATTTTTCTTTGTGTCCCCTGAATGTCAATTCAAAAGTTTCACAAAATTTTATGCACATTATGAAACGTTGTAAAATATGTCTATTTTTGTTTACATTTTCATTGTATTTTTGTTTGTGTGCAATGCAACAATAAAAGTCTCATAATATCCACTCATATTTATCATAAATGATTTTATTAAATTCTTTTGTAAATACGCGTAGTAGTAATAGCCCTAAAATTTATTTGCAAGTCCGGGGTTGGTTTAACCTTTTTTTAAATAACTATTCTTTCTTCGTGTTTTAAATAATTGTTTGTACTGTACAGAATTTATATCAAACACTTGGTAAAATTTAAAAATAAAAAGAACACAAATCATAAATTAATTAAGCACAAAACCATGGGATCACAAAACGAAGAATTACAGGCAATTGAGACACGTCATATATTAACTGTGTTATGAACCCAACTGATGATAAGAGTCTCTTATGATTTGATTCGTTTTTAACCTGTCGGTTGACTTGAAAATGCATCTTACATGTATAAGTATAGCAACAGGAGAGGGAAATTACCTTGACTGTCTTCGCGTAGTAGCGTTAGCTGATTTTTGGGTGGCGATCTGCGTGACTCTATTTAGAAGTTAGTAGAATGTTTGCACTTTTTTATCCTTCTAAATTTTTTTTTTAATTTTGAATATAATAATTATCAATGATGATAGAATAAACTACAAAATGATGTAATATAAAATTTAAAATACATTTTTTTGATTATTATTTTAAGATATTGTTTGTTTTTGATTTTGTGATGGGAGGGCACGTGCCCCTGTGCCCTTTATGACAAGCCGCCACTGTTTTCAAATATTTCCAATTTGACCCTGGTACAATGTAGTAAATTAATGTCAAAGTAATTTCTGCGTACATTCATTACAAGTAAAACCGATTATTTAAATTTCAAATTGGTAATAGCAAATATGACAAAGACATAATATATATTTTTAAATAATATGTTAATATTTAATATTACACCTCAAAAATAATACTGCTTTTCTTTACCTTAATGTATAATATACCATTACTTTATTTGAAAATTCGAATTAATATATCTACTTCCTATACGAGCTAAAAAACCTAAAATTAAATTTTCCTGTATTTCATTGCTGCATTTCCTGGAAATTTCAGTATCATTGAGAGTAAGTAGGTCAATGGTCTTACATTCAGACAGTTGGTTCTTTGATACCCTGATAAGAAGTTTAATTTTTCTTAAACTTATCTAGGTAATCTGTCCCTGATCTATATCCAGCGCTAAGTAGCTATCGTCCTGAATTTAGGTACAGACGTAGCATAGCAGGTTATCATATTTTGTAATGAACAATAGAACTGAAGTAACCTATATTATTATTATTTTTATAAAACAGATTTTAAAGTTTGTTACGACAACTTGTTTATTAAAGAGTTTATATTGTAATTATTAAAATTATCAGTGAACTGATAAGAAATATTTATAATTATACACTGTTATCCATTCTAGTTATTACTGAATGGCCTAATTTGTTAGATAATTTGGTAACTCTCTATTTGTCAAATCGATAGAGCACAATCGTTAAAAAAAATTATGATTTATTGAATATTAATGCGCGTTTACTGCCTACTTAAGTTAAGAATAACTTAGGTCAGCGGCGAAGCTATCGAGGAGGGGGGGGGGTTAAAATTATCACGAAATATTCTATAGTTCACCTCCAATGACCGATATCTTAACCTGGTATTGTTCAGCGCATCTTTTGAACTTTTTTCAAATCTGAAGAGTTTTTCAGTTACCGACGACGCACTGGAGTGTTCCATAGTCCCATTTATTGAAAAAGTATTGCTAAAAAAATGGTAACCAAAGAAATAAAGCGGTTCAAGTTCTATGTATCTCGTGAGGTCATTGTAGCACTCCTTGCTGTAATTTAAATTAAATGGTAATTTAAATACTTACCTAATTACGTTTTTATAACAATTGTAATTTTATTTCTAATTGCTAATGATTAGAGCTCGGATTTTATGCTTTTACATATTCTTTAATATCGATATGCCAACAGATTTGTTTTGAAATCTGGACGAATTTAGCAAAATCAAATCCGAAAAACTGCATATCAAAATGCATATTTTGCATATTTTCAACGTTTGGTGCATATTTGAGCAAATGATGCATATTTGTGCTTATTTGGGCAACTTCTGGTGTTTTTTAAAGAATTTTTTTTATTAATTAAAAATTATTTATTGAAAATTATAATTAAAATTAATTAAAAAATAAAAACAAATTTTAATATCGTTAGTAACGTTTTAAATAAGTTAGATCCACAAGATATTATGCTACTTGTAGACTCAATACAATTATTAGTTGATAACTTTAAAAATGAAATCACACAAGTTAAAGAACCAGTATGTGACAAAATATACAAGAAACGCAGAGATATCTTAACAAAAATTCTTATTTTGAGATGCTTTTGATAGTTTTAAATGTATCAAGCCGAAATTTTTTATACCAAAGATCAAATCGTCGCTGTTTTGTAAAAAGGGCGAATAAGCTATTAAAAATAATAGCTTATTCGCCCTTCTTACAATACAGCGACGAAATATGCCCCAATAACTTCAGTCAACGTACAATAAGAATTTAAAAAAATATGTTTTAGTTTGCATATCAATGCATATTTTATCGATTTTATCAATTTTAGTGCATATTTTAAAGAAATTCGGTGCATATATATGCGCATATTTTCAAGTATTTTGGTGCATATAAATCCGAGCTCTACTAATGATGATTGATATTAATATTTATATCTATAATTAATATTTCAATAGAATTAGTTTGTGCGCTTTTAATAAAATAATATACATAAATTAAATTCATTTAAAGGTAAATTTAATCTTATTGTAGGGTAGACCGGGGTCGGCTGAAACGGCGTTAATAATTTTAGCTCTGGGAACGTTAGTTCCAAATTTTTTATGGAATTCAGATAATTCCACTATAACTTGATCCATTAGTAATTTAATTGCTAAGGTTCAATTAAGGCATAATATCAAATAAGTTCAAAATAAATTGTTGTTATAAATGGAGATTTTTCCGAAAATGCTTCAACCGACCCCGGTCTCCCCTATTTATTATTATTTCTTATACTAAGATTTCTGAATACTCAAGGCACATCAGTGTCTCAATTTCTGAAGGAAATTAATTTTTCTAAATAATTCAAATTCTTTATTTCATTCCTATTATTTGATCTCCATTTTTAATTTTACACAATTAAAATTTGTTTTCTTAAATTTTAAATTAAATCAATCTTCACTAAATCTTACTACAATTAATTTTTCAATTCTTACTCAAAAATTCATTTTGACGTTCCTACTCCCCAATTTTTCCAATCCTATTTTTCGGAAAAATACAAATTCTTTATTCGCCAGATTAACTTTAAAATTTTACACTTCAAATAAATTTGACGAAATGAAAACAGTAACTATCGAAATATTCCGTCGTTTCTTGAACAATTACTAATTAAATTATTTTCACACAACTTCTCACCTCATCCAAATAAATTTATTTCAACTTAAATCAAAAGCTTCCATCAAATCACAATTTATTGCACAAAATTCTCAATTAAAATCAAGAAACTCAAGTTTCGGACTTTCGGTCATTTCGTGGCAAAAGGTCCCGCTCCATCCGCTAGTTAACGAATTTCCAATTTCCAAAATACAAAATTAAGCAAAAACTGTAGATTTAGTCTAAATCATCTTTATACTCCCCCTCCCCCTATCCACAGGATTTTACACTTACCGTACTTTATATAAAATTTAAATTTTAAATACAAATTAAATCAAAAGATATGGAAATACTTAAATCGTTGGATTGCCCCGAAAACGCACCTCCTTATTTTTTTAAAATATTCCAAATATAACGTTGCGTGTTAATTAATACAACTGTTTACACAGTTTTCTTAGGATATTAAAAATAATTGTTAGTTGTAATAATTTTAATTATTGAGTTGTTACAATTACAAGTGTCGAGAAATTATCACTCATAATATTGATTAAGTTTTATGTATTATACAGATCTTGCCGCATTTTTGACGAACAATTTTATGATGTTAATATTAAAAAGATAAAGTTGTCATTAATATTTTTAATTAGTATGGAAAAATATACAGTGTTTTTAAGCCAGTTATGCAAGATGAGAAATCTAAACTATGAATAGTCAACCTCAAATAGGAGATGCTGATTGCCCGTACTGTGGCAAAAAATTCAAACGCGCCGGTCTCCAGCGCCACATAAGAGCTGCCCATGCAGCCCCCGTTACTTTATCACAATCATCCAACCACGGCTGCGTCACCCCAGTTTCCCCTTCCTTCGTTGCTTCCTCTTCACCGCTAGAAACTGCCTACGGGGCTCCATTCTTAAACAAAGTCGGACCTAGGACTGGAATCTGGTCTAAAAGGTGGGATAAGGTATGTGGCCTTCATGGAAAACTTTACGACCTACCCTCAGGTGCCACCAGCAGAAAATTTGTGCAAAAACTGGCAGATGAAATTGAATTGCTTACTAAGTCTGCCTATCCGTCAGAACGAGTGCTCATATTTGTACCCCTTATGCTGCAAAGAGACAAAAATGTCAGACAAGCAAAAGATATCATCAGGCTACTAGACCGTCGCCTGAAGATATCGTCTGACGAAAGATATGAAATATTAATAACAGAATCTCTCAAATCTGAGAAATCCCTCTGGAACAACCACAAAGCTGGCAACAAAGATCAGGTAACAAGAATATTTACACGTTTAGTTCTACGAGGAAAGATAAGTGAGGCCCTCAACTGGCTTTTAACTAAAGATACTAGCCGAATCCTAGATCCTAACGCTGAAGCCGATCCCTCAGGGAAAACAGTCAATGATGTTCTAAATGAAAAACACCCCCCACCAATTATTCCAGACCCACACCTATTTTACCTCCCCGAAGATTTAACCGAGCTACCCCCACTACTGGAAGTCGACATTACAAGGGCACATGTCGAAAAAGTTGCGAGAAAACTTCACGGTGGCGGAGGTCCAGCCGGCACTACCGCTGAGCACTGGAAAGACTTCCTACTTCGTTTTGGTGCAGCCAGCTCTCTTCTTCGAAATGCTGTTGCACAACTAACTATGAAATTAAATAACGAGACTGTCCAATGGCAGGAAATACAAGCGCTCATGTCAAGTCGCCTAGTTGCCATTGATAAATACCCCGGGGTCCGACCGATCGGCATTGGTGAATGCCTCCGCCGTATTATATCAAAATGCATGATTGAAGCAACCGGCTCTGAAGTGACTGAGGCCTGCGCCCAAAAACAGCTATGTAGCGGTTTGAGCGGAGGAATCGAAGGTGCAATCCATGCCATGGACACCCAATTCCAACGGAATTGTCAACCAGGTTCCAACTGGGGAATGCTTCTCGTCGACGCTGACAACGCTTTCAATGCGGTGAACAGACAACTGGCCCTTTGGCAGGCAAGAATACATTGGCCACACTGCGTGAGGTTCTTATACAACACCTACAACGGCCATGCCGAGCTAGTCTTTCGTGACTCTGACACAAGGCTATACAGCAAAGAAGGAGTAACCCAAGGAGACCCGCTTGCCATGCCTTTATATGCCCTTGCAAGTCTTCCTCTTATAGATAAATTGAAAGATGCTAAAAAAACCACCCAATGCTGGTACGCCGATGACTCTTCAGCCCAGGGCACGCTCCCAAATTTACGTCGCTGGTGGGATAAAATAAATAGTACTGGCCCAGATTTCGGCTATTTTCCACAAGGGAAAAAATCTTTTCTCGTAGTGTCGGAGACTGACAAAGATACCGCTCGGAAGATATTCAAAGGAACAAATTTGACAGTTGTAACAGGAGCACGATTCCTCGGTGGCTACATAGGCGAAGGGAGAGATGACTTCGTCAAAAAGAACGTAGAAAAATGGGTATCGACGCTAGAAAAACTTACAGCTATCTGCAAAGATTCACCACAAGCCGCCTACACGACTCTCACCAAGGCATGTCAATTCAAGTGGTCCTTTTTACTACGTGTTATAAAAAACGCCAATGAACTGTTTGAACCACTCACACAATCACTGCGCACCAGCTTCCTGCCAACTCTTCTAGGGGGTGATGTCTCAATGCAGGAGGCAAGCTTATTCACTCTCCCCGTCAATAAAGGAGGCCTGGCCATATCTGACCCATCTAATGCACCAAACTTGAATTATGAAACATCTAAAAGGGGATCCGAAATTCTATCATATGCCATAATAGACCATACAACCATGAACCAGGCACAACATTACAAATCCCTGGCAGATGCTAGGAAAGATGGTAAAAAGGAGAAAGATGCGAATGACGACAAACTTTTAGAAAACATACTTGAAAATCTTCCACCCATCAAAAAAAGGGCCATCGAAAGATCAATTGCGGAAAAAATGAAAACAAAATCATCTACCTGGCTCTCCGTAATTCCCACAAAGAAAGATAATTTGGATCTCTTCCCTCATGAATTTAGAGACGCTTTAGCCATCCGCTACTACAGAACACCCGTGTCAATGCCACCGTCCTGTGACGGCTGTGGTAACGACAACTTCAACATCGATCACGCCCTATGCTGTAAAACCGGAGGCCTAATCACTAGAAGACACAATGAAATACGAGACCTGTTCTGCGAACTTTGCAATGAAGCATGGGGCAATGTTGTAAAAGAACCTATTGTTTCTGAAAATTCTCAAGGTGAATGTATGCTCCGTGGCGACCTAGCCTGCCGAGGTGTATGGGATGCCCAGAGGGAGGCGTTATTTGATATTCGTGTCGTTGACACCGACGCTCCCTCTTACATCTCACGCCCGGTAGGCTCCATACTACGATCCGCTGAAGATGAGAAAAAAAGAAAATACTCCGCTGCCTGTGAAGCTAAACATGCCACTTTCACCCCACTAGTAACCTCCGTGGACGGCGTCTTTGCACCACAGATGGCTACATTTGTCAGGAACCTTGGAGAGGCCATATCAGATCGTTGGGGCCGCTTATGTTCCTCGGTCATGGGCTGGCTGAGAGCACGAATTGCAATTGCAATCGTGCGCGCAACCAGCATGTGCATCCGAAGAACAAGACATAAGTGGAGGTCCGCTACCCAAATTGGTTTTGAAGACGGTGCCGCCCTCCCCCAAGTGCGAAAATAGCTCTAGATTTGTTTTAGATACCTAAACATAGTTATTGTTAGTCCTTAATTTTAGATATTGTTATAAATTTAATTGAATGTACATTAAGTTAAAAAATAAATTGCTTTCTTCCTTCTTAAAATTAAAATAATATAATAAGAACGCAAGTCCTAGCAACTTATAACTACCTATAATTATAATTTTAAATCTATCGTTGTATAACTCCTTAACCTGCATTATTTAAAATTATTTTAAAATATACCGAGTGTTCTGTGTCTGTCTGTGTGGGACATAATGCATTATTGTTAAGTTGAGTAACTTATGGTATTTTGAATATTCAGGTACGTTTTTGTGTGAAAAATAGTTAGTGCAATGCCCCCGGTCATTAACTTATTTTTAATTTATTATTATTATGCATAAAAATATTTAAAATATGGAAGACCATGCATTTTAAAATTCTTTCTTGTTTTTTTTTCTATTTACATTTCCCATTTATTCATATTCCTATATATTTAGAATTTTTTTTATTTCTTTTTATTTTACATTTAAAATAATATATCTAAACGTAGAAAAATATGTAAAATAAACCACTTATTATTTTTTCAATACAAAACTGCTATTGGTTTTTTTTAAATTTTACTCCATTGTAGATTAAATACATCGATTATATATAATTATAAATTAATATAAATAGATTATATTTTAATATAATGATTAATAATATGTTTCTAACATGTTATAATTATGTTATTATTATTAATTTATAATGTATTGTAAATTGCAAAAATCATTGTTAGTAGGTAATTAATAAACTTGTCACTTCCACTTAAAAAAATGTTATAATGAATATATTAAAAAATTAAAAATAACTTTTCAACATTTGTTCAAGAAAAATTGTTTGCAATAATTCTATAATTTGTTTGGAAAACTTGTAAAATTACACAAAAAATAAATTAATAAGTTAATAATTAATCCGCGAGCTAAATGGTCATTTCAAGAATAATGTGATTGTTCTTTTTGTTAATTTTTAAATTGCAACAAAAATAAGCATACAAGTAAAAGTAAAGCACAAAGAAATTTGGTATGCGATTGCCTTTGTACAATATAGTAAATTAATTAGCTGTTTGTTTTATGGAGATGATATTTAAAAAATTTCTAGAATGCATTTATTATTTGAATATAATAATTAATCTATAAATAACATTATAAATTTTTAGTTATCTTCAAGTAAATGTAATAAATGATAATATTACATCACAGTAAATTAAAACAAATAATAAAATCATACTAGATGATCAACAAAAAATTTACCTAGAAAGAATTCTTTATTTATAAAGGGGTACAAAACAGCAGAAGTGAGTTGTTCCGCTTTGCTATTGCTATTTAAAAAATCGTTTAAAATTTCAGAATTTAAATTTTCAACTGTAGTATTTTTTTTTATTTGTTCCATATTCTGGAATTTAAATACGACGAACGCAGCATTTTTTAAACAAGTGTTTACGTATTGGACATGATTATTTTATGTTTTATAATTTTAAATATTTTTTATTCAAAGTTTTACTAAAAATTGCGTTCCAAAATTTGATCAAGATGAATGGATAATTTTAATAATCGGTTCATAATCATACTGGCTAAGTCCAAATAAATACAACATGTGTCCGTTTAGAATAAATAAATAAACTCTTTATAGCACTCTAATATATCCTTTTTAAATCAGGGCATGTTTTTTCATCTAATCCAAGGTAACCCACTGATATGCGTAATGTATCGTTTTATACAAGTACAATATGTATAATAATATTTCAGGAAAGGTGTTGTTTCTAAATATAAAAAATTATCAAAACAATCAAAATTTATTGTAGTACTATTAAATTGAGTTGTCCCTTGGCCGTGTTTTCTTGTCATTTATTTTCCACACCACACACACAGTTTATGTAATTATGCCGACTTTCAATATAAAATTGTTATTTATTAAAAATCTCAAATATCTTTCGCTGCAATCAATATGTACAAGTAAATTAACTGGAAATATAGTTTTTATAATTCATTTAGAACTTTTCAAAGGTTAAATGCATTTTTCATTACCAAGTACAAACTCGACCCACTTTATCAAATTGTATGTTAGACATAATCGTCCCTGAATGAAATTAGAATAAAAATGTAAGTAATACGTACTTCAATTGTACAATAACGAAATCAGTGGCGTAACGAGGGGAAGCTCTGGGGGCTCGAGATCCCCTTGTAAGCATTATTTGTGCAATCAGTCAAAATATATCAAAATTATTATTTATTTTCATATTATTAAATTAATATAATTACTCCCACTCTAGAAGAAATAATCCTATGCCCCCCCCAACCCGTAGACCTCCAAACTATAAAATGTATCTATTAGATCAATTTATATAATTTTCAAAATAATAAATTTAAAAACTTTAATTGTTATGTTTGTATATTTTTATATATTTTATAATAGTATATTTTGTTTTAGAAATTTGAAATGGAATGTTTAAGAAGAATCGTCGTTTCAATACCGCCATTTCGTCACAGAAACCTTTTCATGCAGAAACTTTTTAACGCAATTTCTAACTTTTACAATTTTAAAGTGTTATTTTTCAATTATCGCACTATCTCTTAAATACTTTTAAAGTACTATGTATATTATTATGTAAAAGAATGTCATAAACAAATTAATTCACAAAACGTGAGTTAACAATATCAAAACGTTTTACATTAAATTGTTTTAATGTATTTAGTTAGCAGATAATGAAAAATAAAAACATGAGAATTAAATACATTACAGTATATTATAGGAAAACTGCATAATTACATATTATTATTTTTATTTTATGTATTATAATGTTGTGGGGTCGAACGACTTGCGTTAAAGTTTAATTCATTTTATTACTTGTTATTTATTAATTTATATATTTGTACATATTATATTATATACGGATTTGATTCGACCTCGTGTATCAACGAAATAGCAATATTGGATTGCAATCGGAAAAGTCAATCAATCGATTATGATTTTCTTATTTTTTTGTAATTAATACTTTGTTATATAATTTAATATTATTACTATGCGCATAAAATTTATAATAATTTTATCTTGTAATAAATATTGTTCCAATTTCAATTTTTTTATATACGTTAAGTAATGTAAATATTCATATTGTTTTTCTGAATTTAAATGAATCTCTTACCAACTTATTGTAATGTTGGTTTACTAACAATAATTGCAGAAACAAAAACTTAAAGATTGTATAATTTGAATCTTTCAAATTCGAAATGAAACAAAAATATATTTTTAATATGTATAATAAGCTCTGCTATGTTTTTAGAAAAAAATATATAAATAATATATTAAAATCAATTAAAATAAAAATTTTAAAAATAACAGACCTTAAATGTAAATAAAAACCTCTTGATATGTAAACCAATTTTAGGTATCATAGATTAATTCACTTTTATATTTCCTTTATTGTTTCTATTATCACATCATGTAAATTATAAATGTCAGTAGTTAATAAAATACTTGAACACTAAATTTTGCTCGGAAGTTAGTTGTTGACTGTTGATAAAGAACTAACGTGCAATTTTCTGTGTACGAGCTTTTACATAGATTCTTGTTATCGGCCTTCTCTTCCAGCTCTTTTAATTCAAACAATTTTCGCGGTTAAAATAATAAAATAATAAGTAGGTACTTTCTAAATATATTATTACTACTTAAAAATCAAACTTGTGGATTATCTATAGGTTATATTGTTCAGTATCTTATCACGATAATAAAAATTTTAATGTAACAATAAACTTTAATTTGCTTGTTAACAATTAACACACAATTAGCAATAATTATTATAATAACTACTTGTTTAACTATAATTATTTAAAAAATAAATTTTTAATGCTGTTTGACTTTGCTCAACCAAAAATATGGAAAACAATTTAAATTTTTATTCAGTTAAGAAAATTTTTATCGAATTAAACTGGATAGGATTGATTACGTCTACGCTAATTTAAATAAAATCTTTAAATGATGCCTTTCTGCAATCGGATATAAAATATAAAAAAAATTTAGTATTATTTTCAGATCAGATATAATAAACTACTTTGCGTAAAAAATAAATTTTTAAAGCTTTAATAAAATTCTTTATGGTTTAATGGCAAATAACCTACCTATAACCTGGTAACTTAAATTCTTTATGTTAGACCATTAATTATTATATTTCTTTGTATCTGTTTTAATTAAAAATTTAGGTTTATTTTTAAATCAGGATAAAATGAACCAATTTTCAATTTTTTTAACTAACTTTTTCATAAGAAAATTTGGTAATGACAGTTAGGTTATTCGACGGATTATTCCAAGTACCAAAACATTAATTGCTCAAATTATTTTCAGTTAAATTAAATTTTATAATTTTTTTTGTAGAATTTGAATCAGCCAAATTGTTAATTTTTGCTATTTTTTTTAATAGAACAGCTAAAAAAATTTCACATTATTGTTATCAATCTTAATTACGTAAGTATGTTCAATAAATCATCTTGATCATTAGGAGCATATCTATGTTATGTACTTTGTTTTCACTACTTCAAAAATAACATGGAAACATCATGCACGAAGTAAACCAAGTGCGGCGTGGTCAATTAAAATAACCGATTAATTACAATCACACAATCGAAATAATAGATTTCGTATTAGACTTCTCAAGTATTCATCGATTCATATCGGCTCCAAACACAAAATTAATTTTCTAGTTTTTAATAAAAATTCGGAAAGTGCGAAAAGAATACAATTTTTGCTTCTGCTGTAAAATAAATACAAAGAATCGATTTTGGCCCCAAAAATGAAATATAGAACTGAGAATCTAGAAAACGGTAGAGAAAAAAGAAACCTGGATACCAACATGACACCTCTATAGTTAATCCACTGGAACGGTTGCACAGAAATCAGTCAAATAGTGCTAGTGTTTTGCAATACATAATTCGCTAATAGTATTATAATTTCTAAAATCCTATACAATCGTAACGGTAATTAAATCTAATAAAACGTTGCATAATAGATTTTTATTGCATGCTTACATTAAAAATATTAAAATTCTATATAGACAATATAATAACAACACTATTTTTCTGTTTATAAAACTAATCCTTTCCACTGTTGTTTTTAAATTGTGATTTACTATTTTGCATTTTAGCAAATTATTCATTATTATAAATTCATACATATTTATTTAACGCACCAGACTGGAATAGTGCAATATTCAGCATTTTATAGTGAGCACAATGACATATTAAAAATTAGTTATCAGGTCATATTAGTAGTAAATATATTATTTTTATTATAAATATAACAACAGCGCAAAAAATCTGTCTGATCTCTGTAACTCATCTTTGATTGGTCAATTTCTTTGTCAACCTAAGGAAAAAGATCGAATACCTTCTCTTTACCCTTCCCCATCCCAAAAGTAGTTTCCAAATCATTCACGTATGAGATTAGGGAGGTCGAACAGTCACCTGACCTGTTGATATCTAAAGTTGTCATTTGTTTATAATTCAAGCTTATGTCGTTGGGTTTTCCAATTTAGCAATATTTATATTACATATATTTTTTCCTCAATTATGTTGTGGTTACCAAATTTAGCATTTAGGAAAAACAAATTTTTCTGATTTATTAGGGGAATTATTAGAAATTATACAATTAAAACTCTAAGAAGTACTTCGTAAATTTCATATTATCGAGCTAAAACATTATATGTAGGACAGACTTTTATTGTTGGATTTTTTTTTTATAATTTTTACATTAATACCTGAAGGTGGTTGTCAAAAAAATATTAAGTGTGCAGTTTTGCCAGAAACTGCCTTAGAAAGTAAATCTGTTGCACTTCAATTTTAAAATGTACTTAACAAGCTGGAATACTTTCTAAAGCTATATAAGGGTTAGAAAATCTGTCGGTCGTACAAAAATCAAAAATGAAGTAGTTTGGTGAATGGTTTCCGTGATTTTGAAAAAAACACAATTTTTTTCGAAACAAAAAATAAAAGAAAAGTTTCATAAAATTGAAAATTAAATTGTACCTATAGTGGAACTGCCAATAGTTTTTTTTTTTTTTGGAGTGTTTCCGGACATTCAACGAAACAACAGAACCAAACATTCTAAATACCACCTACCGGTTTCGCATTCTTTTAAAAATGTATTTTTTTTTATCATGTGCTTCTTTTCCCATTTTGTGCAGTTAACGCGTATTTGTACAGCAGTGACATTTTTATCGCAATTTCGGCATTATATGTTCCTTTTTTTATTGCATTTTCAAAACATGTTTCGTGTGATATCACACGTCTTCAGGTGCTATTACGCAAAAATTTGTCTAAACTATCAGCTATTATTAAATCAATCGATTATTTCCAACCTGTTATTAAGTAATATAATGAAACCATTTTTAAATAAAAAATCATGATACAAAATTCTATAAGTAAACAAAACGTACAAAACACAATAATATATTATTCATATTATGTATAATACAGAAAATTCTATATGTAATTTTTTTTTATATGTGACTGGTTGATAAGAACAGTCTATAAGCAGATTTCGAACAATGGCTGAAAATTCTATTGTACTTGCTTGTTTAACAATATTTCTCCGTTTAATTCGTATAGATTTTTAAATTTCACACTTTTCCTATATAATTTACTTTAGGTGATTTTCCTCGCTGCGCAATATTGTTGTTTATTTATTTAGCGTGTGGGAAAAATACAGAAAAAGTTCACAAAATAAAAATCCAGTAGTGTTCCAAAGATAAGATCTCAAGTTATAATTCTTCTCTATGGGTCTAATGAACTGATACCGTACTCTGCAATCATACACAAAAACCCATACAAAAAATGAGAAGCGGCCCACTAATGGGCCAGGACTGGCTGCCGATCCTTAAGCGTCGGCCAAAGATCAGCATCTACGTTGCGCCAAGACTGGGTAAGCCACGGATGATAACGCCATGCCAAGACTGGTAACTGAACATCGGCCAAGCCTTGTAGCCGAGCATAGGCCTAGCCTAGTAGCCAAGCATAGGCCAAGCCCAATAGCCGAGAATATGCCAAGCCTAGTAGCCGAGTAGTGGTTGAGTATTGGTCAAGCATAGTAGCTGAGTATTGGGCCAGCGTGGTAATAATATTTCTTAACCTTTTAGGTTTTTCATGTTAAATGAAGTTATTTAAGTTGAAATTCATAACCTACGTATAATTGATCAAAACTATTGAATTATTGTAGTTTGTTACAATGTAATAATTTTGATAAATTAGCATTATTATTAACTTGTGAAAATGTAATATATTATAAAACAAGTTGTTTAACTTGTTTAATTTTTGAGTTTTTAATATATTGTAATAATTTTGATCAAGTTATGAATTTAAACTTAAATAATTTCATTTAACATGTAAAAAAGTAAACGGTTATAAAATAATATCACATGATTGTTACTAAAATTAATCATCGTAATTAAATTAATATAAGCGATTCATGGCAAAAAAATGATTTTATTATTATATGTAATATACATAATATGTATTATTGTATAATTATAATATAGGTATTATATTAAACTAAATTAAAAAGAATTAAAAATGGTACAATATGAATAACAAAATAATAATATTGATACTTATAAATTATAAAAAATAATCAAAATCCAATTTTTACTTATTTTAAAAATTTTAAGTGCTGTTTGGTTACATATTATCAAATATGGCACAATTTAAAATAAGAAGACAAGTTTATGATCCCATACAGAACCAATTTTCGTGCAGCTTGCATTTTAAGCACAAACAAGTACGACATGTTTATGCGATTGTATACAAAATATTTGACAAATTTATGTCGTTCAAAGAATTGTGTATATCGTAAGAAAAAAGAATAATATAAAATATCATAGAACCGACGTCTTATTTATGATATCCTATGGAGCTCTTTATTTTGATTCCAAAAATTGAAAAAGTCAGAAAAAAAGATTCATTAAAATGTCAAAGAATTAACTTCTCATTAAAGAGTTCGTTAAAAGCTCCAAATTTTTGAGCTCTTAAAAATGATTTCTCTAGGGTGTCATATTGTGATGTCTATAAGATGATTTTTATCAGACTTCGTACAGAAATCCTTCTGATTTGCATGCTGTCTGGGTTTCATTATCACGGTCATCATCAACTTGCATTTCATTTTTGTCATTATCAAACCCATTATTTAAACTATTATCAATAATAACTTCATTATCAGTATTATATGGGTAATTATTTTCACTATTTAAAGAACAATTTGCAGCAATTTCTCTATTTACACTATTTACATTATTTACACTATTTACACTATCACCATCATTTGCATTATTTACAGTTTTCAAAATAGATAATACTTCATTCAGTTTTCTTTCACTATTTACACTTTTTTTTAATGCTCGATATTTTTTCACAAGATCATATTGTTTCGACATAGTAATAGGTTAAAAATCAACTGGTGTAAATCTAAAATTTATCAAAGTATCGGAAGAACAATGGCTGATGCTCAAAGCGATTACGTGGGGCGTCTGTGACAAGTGCAATGCTGTACTGCGCTTTAATTGTATCGTCTAGCAAACCCGCACAAAGATTTTAAATAAGAGCAGTTATCCAAGGTTATGCTTGCCAACCAAAGCTTAAGTAAAAGAGCGGCGGCCGGAGTCTTACCGAGCTTGGGCCGTTACAAAGCGCCGATGCTTGGCCGAGCATTAGTAGCCATAACGTTGGCCGATCAATTGGATTTTTTCGAAGGACGGCGACTTTGGCTTACCGAGCGTGGGCCGTTACAAAGCGCCGATGCTTGGCCGAGCATCAGTAGCCATACGTTGGCCGATCAATGGGATTTTTTCGAAGGACGGCGACTTTGTATGGGAACGTAGGAATATTACTCCATTTTCTACTCTCCACATAGAGCAAGCCAGTATAAATACCATGATTATGTATAGTTTTTGGATAGATTGGCGATCGAATGGATCAAATTCCTAACCAGCTCACAGTAGCCGTTACCGTTTCCAACTCTATCCCAAAAACCTTTTAGGCCGCATGGATTCTGGATTTAAGTTTAACCGATACCTTAGTCAGATGTTCCTGGAGAGTTTTAATCTTAAAATTGGGCCAAACATTTTAAGAACATTTAGCAATAAAAATGAATATAAAGTATTCAGAAGCTGCAAATTTTAAAAGGAAAAAGGGTTTTAAGTGATTACTAACTAATACATTTTTAATTAATTTTTTTCTAATTCTGGGTATGCTACCACATGTTAAATAAATGTGTAATGAATAGAGTACTTAGAATGTGATTATCTAATATCATGAAATAACTTTAAAATTTAAATAGTAGTACCTACGCAATATATCTAACGCTACCTATTTTATAATCATCGAACTGTCGATTTTATAGCTACAGAAGTCTGTGTCTCACTTCATATTTTAGAACGATGCGACATACAACAATATTTATAATCATTTATGTCAACAAGTTTATATAAATAATTGTTGCAATACAATAAATGACCAGTTTATGAACTCAAGTTGATTCATTCGCTAAATACAACATATTTTCCAAGGTATGAACTAACTATCTATTTATTGTACCATATCATTAATATATATGATTTTAATTTTTCTTTGTAACACTAGCTATTTTTATTTTCTATTTTCAAAAAATTTAATATTGTAATATTTCAATTTTTAACAGTATGAAAAATATATTATACATTATTAATAATATGATTTGCTTCAAATTACGTGATATATTACAATATACTATATTGATATGTTCAGTCGGAACAAATTAAGCAATTAAGTTTTAGTATATTTTAATGAATGTCTGAGAAGCATTAACCCAAAACTTAATATAATAATAATTATTAGCATAATTTAGATTAAAATACTTCTTCAGTATCAGTCATCTCAGCCAATTACGACCAGTGGTGTGCTGGAAGTATTTATCAACGGCCCAATTTTGACTTATTTTTAGAACCACGTAAATCTGATAAATACTGTTATTGAATTTTAATATTATTCATTGCATAAAATAAACAAAGACATAATAAAATATAATTCTAGTTATTTTCGAATTTTAACATATAATAATATGGGTAGTTCCCATAAATATAAAAATTACTAAAATGCATATCGATTTATTTGTTTTAGTTACTTCAAGTTGCTTTAACAAGATGAGTACCATTCGTCAACAATTTGAAGATTTCAAGGTTTGAATTTTAGTTTATTTTCTTTGTATGATGGGACACATTTAGTGGATTGCAGAAAATTTACTTGCTTTTATACAATATTCTTAGTTTTAATATTCACGGAGATAAATGAAGCATGATGTCATTACTATTAACATTATGATTATTAAATTAATAATTTCCTTTGGTAAGGTCACTTGTTTTGTAAATATTATACCAGCTTGTATCACATGAATACGTGAGTCACTATGATTAAAATTTACAATCACGCCTGCTTACAACATAATAATGCCAAAGTTGAAATTGCTAATTTAATATATTCGGGAAAAATACATCAAGTACCTAGATATTTTATTATCTACAATATACAACATTAATGTTATGTAATAAGTTTGATTACAGTAGTATCGGATAGGTAAATTTTACAGGGGTTTGTATGCACTTGGCTTACTTCTGAAAATTATCAACAGATGGCGCTACAAGTAATTAAGTCTTCAAATTTTTAGTAACGTCATCTATTAATAGTCTCTTTCTTCTTTCAATAAATATACCGATACACTGGAATCGCGCTGTAGGCAATCGCGCCATTAGCAATATCGCTTTATTAAAATTGAGCGGATCGCACTGTAGTAGAGCGAGTTGCTTCTCCTCCACTCCCTCCACTGAAGTGTTGAATGGCGCGAAAATTGAATTAAGAATGAATATTTAACTTGAAAATCGCGCGAAATTTAAAATGGGTGTTGTAGTATATTTAATAAAACATAATTTTCATAATCAAAGATTATTATTTTATTGTATTTAAAAGAATAATCTCATCCAAAAATTGATGATAAATTAATTTTTAGAGCTGTTTATTTTTGCTTTAATTTATACGATTTGAAGTTAGCTTTAATTTTTTCCCGATAGATTGCGCTTCGAAAAATATTTCTGATGCAAACTTGTACGGTGAAAAACTAAAAAGTTCTAATAATTTTTAGTTACTTTTGTTTTGGATTCGATTCAGGTGGTACCATATGGAATTTTAATTGAAAAATAAGGTTCCTATCTTTAAGCATTGAGTGTCAACCCGCTGGTCAATAACCTCACAAATTTATAATTTTGTTATAAAATTATTTAAACAGCTCTAAGTAGTACTTTCCCGTGCCAAGTTATACCACATTTAAGATTTTTCTTGGTTCAAGAAGTCTCATAAACACAACAACTAACCATTATATCAATTTTAAATTTAAAAATGTGTCACCGATAAAGGGCGGAGCTTTAGGTCGGTCGAGAGGGAGCAGTGCCTTTCCCCGCTTGGCGTTACTATAGCACGAAGCTCAAGTCCCGACCTCTAGTTTATAGCGCGATTCGAGTGTACTTGGAAAGATAATTCAATATTAAAAACATAGAAATGTTCATCATAGCAAGATTTAACAATTTTTTAATGTCGTACAATTTTATTAAAATATTACCTTTCTATTGTAGACCAAATTTGAAAGGAAATATGAAAACGAGGATGAAGAAAAGAAACGTTTTGAAATCTTCAAAGCTACGGTGGAAAAGATAGAAAAACATAACGATAATTATGCAAAAGGACTGACAACTTACGAGATGGGAATAAATCATTTTGCGGATAGGGAATCTTCAGAAGTATGCTGCAACAAAGGTTTAAAGTGAACATAGATACCAACAATTATTTTAAGAATTTATTAAGTTACATTATGTTTTAATATTGATATTATATTTTAAAAACGCAAACAATATTTTTTATTTTTATTTCCTGTAATAAATTTACGTATTTTTAAACGATGCAGGATACTGACTTGAAGAAGATTACTCACAAAAACAATAAATAAAGGTATAATAATATAATGTATGCTGTATAAAATGAAAAACAAATTTTTAAAATATTATAACTCTGTTTAAAGGTTTTACATTTGACTCTTGTGAGTCAGATTTATTATTTAAATCTAATGGAAGTATCAAATGAAATTTTACACATTCTGATTACATTTGAAGATGTTTGAATTTGAATTACAGTTGACGATTTCTGAATGTCGGTTGACAAATCTGAAGTACAGTTGATTTTATGTAATTTTTTCTATTTAATAAAATTATGCACACAAATTATTGTGGGTCTATAAAACCGAGAGGTTTGGGTATACCCCACTTTTCCAGTAATTGCATTCATTAACGGCCTACACGTTTATTTTTTTTCGAATCAGCAATAATAACAATTTCCTATATACTGCAATGGCACTCAGTGTTTACCTTATTTGTTTATGGAAAAGCTCAAAACCAATCGTTTGGGTGGATGAGCGACAACAAAAGTTGGGTACCAAATCTAGCAGACTATAAATAACAGGAAACGTTGTTACTGGATGAACTTGGATTTATTTTACTTTCTCTACCAGCTTCCTGAATTAATTGTAGATGCTGGCATAGTGTCAGCGCGTGTATTTATTTATTAAATATTACAAATGTTCTTTGAAAATATAAATTATAAATACAAAATCTAAAAACCTTTTGCAATTTGTGTTGATGCTGCTCGCAAACTCTTCTGCCACCTTCAAACTGAGCTTCACTTCTTCTGACTTCAACTTTCAAATGTTCTTCACTTTTGGAACAATGCTGAGATGCCGTCTTTACCTTCGGTAACCCTTGACTGTAGGTCCGGTCTTCATATACCGACATGCACTTATTTACCTCACACTGGTACCATGATTCGGGAACAAGTAATTTTAATTTTTACAGGATTAATGAAACTTAAAATTACACATAAATTGATTTAACTGATTTTTATCTAAGATTTTTTATTTGGAAAGCTTGTAAATGTCTCCTGTGGTTGTCTGCACACATTGCAAAACCATGGAAATTTTTTAGTTTCGCCTTGAACTATCCTGTCCTTGTTGCAGGATACTACTGAAAGATCCTTAAAAGAAAACAACAAATGAATATATAAATACAGTTAACTTAGTTCCTTGGTTAAAGTAACTTAACTATATCAAGAATTAAAGGAAGTAAAAATTTAGATGGAAATTTAAACTTACGCGTAGACACATAAAATAGTCCGGATAATTAATTAAAAAAAGTTTATAATTTTGAGATTTTGATTGGAAGAAAATAAAAGAGTTTATGTTCAAAATTTTGAAAATCGGTAGGTTAGGGGGGCGGTAAATCTCAATTTATAGTTGAGCAAAATCACTGCTGCAGCCAAATCATCCTATTAATTACATTTCCTCAGTAAGTCAACTTGGCTTCATGGCAAACATTTTTCGTCGAGAGGATATTGATTTTAAGAAGATGTTGGTTGAATATAAATTATATTTTATAAAAGCGGAAAGAAAATCACTACTGCATAATTAGAAAGACTGTTTTATGTGCAAATATTATAAAACTGCATTGTTTTATCGAGTTTATTCGTTATAGCGTGTAACAAAAATTCCCAATGTGAGAATTTGCATCAGACGTGCTTTATAATTTAAAGTTGTGTTATAAGCATTACAGTTTCGGACGTGAGAGGTCGATTACCACCTTTCTACAAAAATCTAAATTCTATTGAGAGTAATAGATTGATGGCTATAAAATTAAAAGATATTTAATTATTAGGCATTAAATTACAAAAATTATAATTGTTCAAAACAAGAGTATTTGGAACTCGTTATAATATTTTACCCATAACTAAAAATTAACCCAGGAATTTTCCAAAGTTCAAAGCTGCGTTAAAACTTATTCATTTACATATTTGTAAACAATATAACGATATTTCGAAAAATTGAAACATAGCTTTGTACGCAGACGACGTTCCTAAATATTGCCCAGAAACAGTCCAAAGAGAAAAGGAAAATTTCTGAGCAAAAAAAAGCCAAGAAAAAACTAAAGTACTATGGAAAACATTTACAAGCTTCACACCAACATTTGTATATAAAAATTAGTTTTCAAACAATTTATATTAATTTTAAGTTTCATCATTTTAACGTTTTTCAAATAATTTTGAAAATTTTGGTGTACAAATCTTAAATCTAAACGGCCGCAAACTTTGTAAGGGAAGAAAAACAATCCACTAGATTTTACGCAAGAATGGATCTTGCGATTTTGGATTACTAACAGAAGGAGTAAGTTAAAATGAAAAAATAGTGTGATTCATCCAAAGTCGTGTGAATCAAAAAATGGGGAGAATCAAAAAAATTTAAAAATACAATATAGTGAAGAAATTCACGAACAATATTTAAAATAATAAATTCTTGAAAGATAAAAGATATTAAATATTTAGGAATAAATATTGGTACAAAACCTAAATCAGCAAACAGCACAGAAAATATATTGTTTACGAAGAAATATGGAACATCAAAGCACATAACGACAACTATAGTTTTCGCTTAACCAATCACAGAGCGCCTACAATTTGACTTAATAATATATGAAAATGAAATGGCTTTTTGCTTATCAAACTTACGAATTGTTTACCGACCAAAAAAACAGATAATTTAGTGATAATAAATTGTGCTACTTAGTTTAAGACTATGTAAATAATTTCATTAGGACGTTAACCTCTAACATACAAACGTTTTTCCACCCCGTGTAAACGGATAACTTCTGCCATTAAAAATTAATTTAAAAAAAAACAATTAAAATTCCCAAAATTACAATAAGTAAAATACAATTTCAAACCTTCGTATAAAATGGTTTTTAGTATTTAATTTAATTTAGAAATTCTGTTTTATTGCAAACAAAAATGTGAATTTCAAAAAAATTCTAGTACGTGTTTACAATCTTATCCATTTAAACTGATTTAATTCGATGTAAAAATTTATACGGAAGATATAATCTTATATTTTACATTTCTGCATTAGTTATTTAAAATTTATAATACTCTTTGTTAACATAGTGAAATTGTTACATATTTCGGTCTCTCTCTATTGCATGTGATATTATGGCTTTCTTCGTCATTGAAATCGGAGTTTTAATCAGTTCCGCGGAATAATTTCTCCAAATTCGCCAAACATTTATTGCTATTACATAATTTTAATTTGAGAAAAATTTAACATATTCAAGTATTTTTTACAATTTTATCAAAAGTAAAAATAAGATATTTCTTATTCATTATAAGTATTATTGTCTTTTGTTTCAAGAGTTTTTACAATTTTGGTAATGAAGTAATTCAACTTACTAGGTTCTTCAATTTTACCCTAAACCTATTCATAATTTGTATTCTACGAATCAAACAACAATTTCTTCTTGTGAAAAATCGTGCTTTAAAAAATTAATCGCTTCAATCGGCTTCGCAAATACTGAATATTATAAATTTGGTGTAGGTACCTACTTATTAGTATATCATGCTTTCATAGAGCTAATTATCTACTACGTTCAAAATAACTGTGCATCTAATAGGTATAACTAATTTTAATTTTATGCGATAAATTGCATTATACTGTATGGTGTTCCCAGAGAAAGTTAAAGTTTTATCTTCTTCAATTAAGGTTTAATATAATTTTCGATAATATTTGTAACCTTTATTGCGGTTAATTTTGCATGTCACTTTTATTGCATATAAAATAATAAAAATTAATTGTTAACATTGCTATTCTACGATCAAAAGTACTCCACGACTCTCGAACAATTAAAGTTAATGCCCTATTCAAAGTGCAATTAATTACCAGCATCAGTGAACAATAGAACATAATAATAAAATATTTAATCTATAACATACAAAATAATAAGTCAATATAATTTTGATTATCTTCATCGCATCGGTAAAAGAAATAATTTTAGAAAATAAAATAAAAAGAAAACATTAAAAAAATAATTTTACCCGACTATTAATGACTTTCACCAATGAAAAAGATCTATATAGAAATGTAGATAATTTGTATTTCCAATTAAATATTTTCGAACAGAGGTGAACAGTAGCTCCAAAACATTTTGTCTATTTAAATTTCAAATCTATGTAATATATGTTGAAAACTCTTTGAAAAATGAACATACATACTATGCTCAAGATCAATGTATGTAATATCGATATATAGTCGATACTACCTTTCCCAAACAAATATATTGGTATTCAAATCGTTGACACAAACTTTGATGCAATTACGCATTGCAACTTCAAACTAAATTTTGGGAAAAACCTTTTTTTAATATTAAATTTTGCCGTTCTAGCATATCGTGCAAAAATTAATTAGTAAGTTGGCAAACAATTTAATTTATTTTTAAATCTAGCCGTTACTATTGTAAAATTGATCGAATAATACGACTCCCTATGTTTACTATAACAGAAATATGAATACAATTTAGATAATTTGTTAATCGGATAAGAAACATAGCAAAATGTTATAATATATTGTCAAAATAGTATTTTCTCATAACCTGGCTCTCCGACTACTTTTGATTGGTCAAACGTTTGTAAAAACCGATCCTATTCCAGAATCATCTAACTGGTTAATTTTTAGTAATTCGACTTTTTTCGATTTTCCGTTGTAGTTTATTAAATTAAAATGATAATCTCGCAAAAATTAACTTATTTTCAGAAATAAATAACGCGTTTAATTGTTGCATAAACATTAATGTATGCAATAAATTATTATTGTGACCTTTAAATGCAAGAATCACATAATGACTTTTATATAAACTCGGCTTATTATATAGGTTCACGTTTTGCATAATATTCTGAATCTGGCTCAATTACTGAACTATTGATTGAGTGCAATAAAAAAATTATGCGATCTTTATAAAATTGTAAATTTAGGATTATATTATGATTTATTTTGATATATAAATACAATAAAAATTGAAGTAATTGCTATAAATGTTCCGTATGGATAGTTAAGCAGATAAGCTGAAACAAATTGCACAAATAAAGAGAACCCGATCTATCGAGTGTGAAAGTGGATGCTGGCTTAAAACTTGGGTTGGGCAAAATGCAGTGGGGTATGGTTTATATATAACACTTTAATACTATTTTGAAGCCCATAGTTATTATGAGATAAAAGTGTAAATTTACAAAAATGAGTGGGTTACCGTTAACATGTTTCTTAGTAGGGGTGAGTAGTTGATTGCTATTTTTTTGGTATAGCTCGGGTAAATTCCCGAATTGCGGTACTAATATAAATTTTTTAATTCGGATTTTCGAAAGTATTATTTTACGGTTTAATTTTTTAAATGCATTATAAAATTCAAAAATTGCGATCAGTTTTACTTTTACTTCTTTCTATGTTATATTTTTTATGTCATAAACCAAATCAGTGCTTAATTTGATCTCGATTTCGACGATTGAGAAATAAATAAAAAAACGGAATTTGCATATTAAACTTCTTCAATGCCAAATAAGTATGGAATAAATTTGAATTAAATTTTGAATATTAATTAAATATAATCGACATTGTTATGCAATATCTTAAATATACTATGGATATGGAGTTTACTTTCTCCAGCTTGAATGTGTCGTTAACGTGTTTGGTACCATTTTCTTTGCCTTGAATACGAAAGTGAAATAATTTACATGTCCAATCGGCCAAATTTTGAAAAGCGTCATCTCGAATTTGAAATAATTCAAGATAATTACTTTTTTTAGTTAATCTTCGACACCGATTCAAATAATGACACTTTCTGAATATCCAAGAGAAATTCATTTACAATTTAATATTCAGCAGATGTTGCAAACCAATACCTACATACATATTTGTCATTTTCGTCAATATTTTTATTTTTATACATCAGTAAAACTGGTATTAAATTTCTAATAACACACAATTTCATTTCTGTTCCATATTTAGGTGTGCAATGAATAATATTTGTATAATAAAAATTATAAAAAATCAAAACCGGTTAATTTGGTCAATTACAATATATATTTAAGGCTACAATTACAACAGAAAGAAAGCATACGGTGTAAGTATTGTTTTTATATGCGTAAAAGTTGTGATTTTATATAGGCCAAAATTTACTACATACTTAAAATTAATTGGACATTTTAGATTTTATCTTACCAAAAGTGATATTTATTGCGTAAACGAATCAATTAGTAAATTAAGAAAATATTTCAATATATTTGGAGTAATTGTGTTACACTTTTTATATAATACATTAATAATATTAAAAATTAATTATTGGTAACTTCTAAATTGATAGGTACTTTACTGTCTATTATTTTGAGTTACATCACAAGTTGTTAAAATTAATCTCCGAAGATTGATTAATTTAATTCTAAAATATAGTCACCTTCAAATCTTAATACTATGTTGAAGCAATCGTGCTTTTCCTCGTCTCTAATAGATTGAAAAATAATTTATTTTTACTCAAAATATTTCCTCAATTTTTAAAATTTTTAACTACACATAAATAATTCTCTATAGTATATTGCACTATACCAATATACCAACTATTATCTATAATAGCTACATATATTGTATAATATACGTTGATGCAATAGTAAACGTTTGGATGATTAATGTCGATTTTATGGTGCTCGAATTTTAATTAAATTAAGTAAAAGTTTCGAAAATCATTGAAGTCTTTTTCTTCTGTTCGTTTAATAGTACAATATCCAACTAGGAAAAACTTTCAAGGCTGGCGATAGTTCAAGAAATGTTTTCGTTAAATTCCTAAGCTCATAAGGAACTCTGGGGGGCTCACCTTTAAATTCTACTATGCAGTTTATAAAAACAATCATTCTATTAATAGGATTATTTATTTAAAATGTCGTTTATAATTGATTTTAATTGCTTTAAATTTTATCAAAAAAACTATTACTTTGCATAGTTAGCATAATAATGAATATAAAAAATAGTAAAATATGTAAAGAGGTTAAAATATTAAAATAGAAAATTATAGGAAGTTGGAATGGCGGAAGCAATAACTTTTACTTGCTTTTCATTAAAACTCTAAGCACACATTCATTGAGAAAATGTACAATAAATCGAATCCAAGATAAAATTCCGGCCTTCGTGATTATCATAAAGCATGAAAAATGCACTTGTGGCCTTAATAATTGGAATATAATACATAATTTATTAATTATGGTCTGCAATTTACCAATTCAATATACTCGTATAACTAAATTATGGAGAAATAATAAATTATATATCTAGGGAGTTCTACTTAACCAAGAAAACTGTTATATTATCATTATTTACTATAATATTGTCAAGCCTTTTCAAAGGACACTTAACGGTTTTAAAAATGTTTGGAAAATTGCATTATCCAACCTTGGCTCCAATACGATAAAATAGCCCAAACCTTCAAGAATGCTCGCCAATACTACTGATCTAATTTTTTTTTATTGTTTATAAATATTTATGCTATCTGTGGAAATGTTAGTATGTATCCTTGTAATAAATTCTACCGGTATAGGTACTTGAACGTAGGAACTAAAAAAACTAATTTCGAACTAAATTTAATAATTGACATTGACCTCGATGAAAACTGTTTACTTTCATTACTTACTCTAACGTGTAGCTCACTTTAGGAAATAATCGATCTCTAATATCATATCTCGCGCGATTTAACAAAAAGAAAGTAATCGCTTTCGGAAATTATTGTGCACGTACTCCGTCATGCTTTAGTTACCTTAAATTGATCAAAAATATTTTTAACTTTCTGCTTGTGCATTTCATGCGTGAGTAAACTAAACTGTTTTATCTTTACAGATATTAATTCAAATTCTACTGACGGAAGCGCAAGTACCACCACGACTTAACATTCCTGGAGCTCTTTTATTACAACCAGGACAAAGACCACCACCAAATAGACCACACAGACTTCATCCATTAGCAGATGGAAGTCCAATTCCATTAAGAGTTCGAAAACCCATTCCCAATGCACTTCCCATTTCGATACCTATACGAGAAGATTCCGAAGAGCAAGAAGTCAAACAATCAATTTTAGACGAAGAAGTTTCCAAATTTTCAATTGCCTCTTTACAACCAAAACAACCTGACAACGACGTCGAAGTCAACAGACCACTTCAGTTTAGACCTGAACGTCCACTCAATATACCTCAACCAACCAGACAATCGTATAGGCAAGATTTTGACGACAATGAAGAACCAATACGTCAAGCACCACCTCAACGTCAACAATTGCGACAACAACAGCAGCAACAACAACAACAAAACAATCAAGTTCCACCTAGACAAAAATCCAAACCAGTTGCTTACCAAAAACCTTCACAACATCTAGACGAAGACGACAGTCGTCGTAACAGAAATCGAAAACCACCAGTACAAATTTTGAGTAAATTCCGAACAGATAATGACGATGGTAGCATAACGTGGGGATTTGAAAACGAAGACGGAACATTTAAAGAAGAAACCATTGGTATCGATTGCGTAATTAGAGGAAAATACGGTTACGTCGACCCAGAAGGTACTCGAAGAGAATACTCTTACGAGGCAGGAAACAAATGTGATCATCAACTCCAAGAAGAAGAATTACCTGACGATTTACCACCACAACAACTTTCGTCTGGTAAACCCCTGAGAAAGCAATACAATGTTCCAATCAAACAATAATATGTTTAATTTATTAATTGTGTGTTTCGATTCAGTCTGTTACTTAGATAAATATTTTTATACGAAATTTTTTATCGAAACAAATTTTTACGAGTACGTCGAAGTACGGAAGTTGAAAATAATTTCAATTTTATTATCTTTTTCTTGTGCGATGTGTATTAACTTTCAATTTTAAAATTTTTTATTCGTGTTCTTGCTTTACTTTCTAAAATCAACTAATCTTTTGCAGTCTATACTTTACTTTTTATTTTCTTTTATTTCTGTACTTCTAAATTGTCTATATTTCATTTTTTCTCTCCTAAAACTACGTATTTCACAATAACATCTTTAATTTCTGAAATTATTTTAAATGTTCTTATGTATCAATTTTATATTTCTATTTTTCTTGAAACTTGACACTTTTAGCATATCTTACAGTTTTATTATTCTTCCACATATTCTTATTTATTAATTTTACTGTTACTAGTGTCTGATCTTTCTTATGTATAACTTTTGTAATAATTTTCTGTTTTTACTGTTAACTTCTATTTTATTTCAGTTTCTCTTTGCATGCACACATTAGATACTTTATTTATTTCTTTCTAGATATCTAATTTTTCAATTTAATATGTAGAATCTTCTATATTCTTTTTAAATTTTCAATTTCTTCTTTTCTATTGCATCTGATTATTTTGTAACTTAAAATAATTTCTATTTTTATTTTCTTAACTTTTCGTAAAGCTATACTATTTTTCTATACTTATATTCACATCTTTTCTTTCCATCGCATATCTTAAATGGGTCAACTATTTATAAAATTATTAATACAATAATTTCTATAAGATTGGTCAAAATAATTCTTTCGATTTCTACTGTTCTAACCTCTTAAAATTCTATGACTTCCGAATCTTGAAAACTTTATTGTCTTAACATGCCTTATTTCCATATTTGAAAAGATTTTCAGCTTCCAATTGTCCACGGTCACGTTTTTATAATAAAAACGAAATTATTTAAATTTTTATTTTTGTAACTGTTTTGCCTACGATGTTTTATAATAAAACTTAAATATAATTGTGATATTTTATTACACCCTATTACACATCTCTCGACTAGTAAGCACAGCCCAAATAACAAAAATGTAAGTTTAAGTAAACCATTAGCTAACTTCGAGATCTAAGTTACAGTTCTCGAGAGCGCATACGGAATTAATAGAGAATTAATAAATTATTAAAAGAAAGTGCAAAAACTATTCTGAAATTAAATAATAGGAATAATTTTAAATTTGACGATAATTACTTCCTTAATTAGTTACTTTTAGTTATTATTAATTAAATTGGTATTAAACTTTAACTGCTTTTGTTTCTTTATTTAAATAATATTTTTGTACACTTTCAACTCGCCCAGTACCAAGTTCAAGGGAATAGAGATTTGGATATTGGCATCCGATCCGCCAATGTTAAAATAATGGGTCATCCACTCTCCAGATACGATTTAAACCATTTTATCAGAGAAGATGATCAAAACCGTCCACGTCCACTTGCTTACCAAATTAGATGATATTCAAGACAAAAGCACACTGATTTTTTTACCAAATGACAATAAGTGTAAAACAAAATTTACATAAATGTACATCACAATATGTCAGATGATGAAACTTATAAAGTAATTGTGCTTTCCGAAGGTTATTGTAAAGAAACCCAGAAAGGCTATGCCGAAAATTGTACGTGCACCCTTATTCGAGGTCCAAAAAATATTATTGTGAATACGATGACTGCATGGGATGGCGAAAATTTATTGGAAGCTTTGAAACGTCAGAATTTAACCAAGGATGACATCGACTACGTCATTTGCACTCGGGGTCACTCCAATCACGTAGGATGTAATTATTTATTTTTAAAATCCATTCATATCGTTGGATATTGCGTATCTCATGGCGATTTTCAGTTTAGTCATAATTTTTATGAAGAAAAAGAATACAAAATAGACGACTACGTTAAAATCATAGTAACTCCAGGTAATTCGTTGCAAGATACTTCAGTCATAGTAAAAAGCAGCGAACATGGAAATATTATCATAACGGGAGATTTATTTAATAATAAAAACGATTTACCAAAAGAAGGTTCTTGGGAAAACAGCAAAACTATTTCGGAAACGCATGTTTCTAGTCGTAACAGAATTTTAGCCATGGCCGATTGGATTATTCCAGGTTATGGACCAATGTTTAAAGTAAAAGATTGTTGACTGACATATTGATTTATGTATAATATGTTATTGTAATTTATTTTTTACTCGATATTTACACATCCAGTTTATATGTATAATATATTATTATAACAAAGAATCAAAAAAATGTTTTATTGACAAATCAAACATAATATGCTGAGTGTAATAAAATGCAAGATTTGATATATTTGATGCTTTTATCGTCGTTTCGTTTCCTCGGTTCATCCAAAAGTTGACGAAAAAACTCTGATAAGCCATGACTCAGAAAACCCCCTCATCTCAAAACTATCACTGAAAAAATAGTCATTACTCAATATTAACAGTCATTATTTCTTTCAAATTTCAGTCAACTTATGTCAAACTAAAGGCAAAACTAACGACAAAAAAAAAGGGTAAGGAGGGCAAAGACAGGCACCCACAGAACTAGGAAGTACTGCCTGGTAGTGACCTTGGATGTGCGGAATGCCTTTAACAACGCCGGATGGAGCCACATACTCCAAGCTCTCCGAGATAGGCAGGTAAACCCGCACATCTAAACGACAGGGAAATAATCCTAGATAGAGACTATAACGACGAAAAACTGGAAGCGACAAGCGGCGTACCGCAGGGATCAGTTCTCGGTTCATCCCTGTGGAACGTGATGTACGACGGCGTACTCCGAATCCGCCTACCAGAAGGGGCGACCCTGATAGTCAGTGATCGCGACCACAAGGCAATAGAGGCCAAAGCGAATCAGGCCATCTCCATCATCCTGTCATGGGTAAGAGACAAAGGGCTCCAACTGGTCCCTGAAAAATCCGAAGCCGTCATGGCAATCGGAAGAAGAAGGATGCCCGACATCCGCGTTCTGATGAAAGGATCCCCCATCACAATCGGGGATTCCGTAGTAGTGCTGGAAGTCAGAATCGACAAACATATGAACTTCGCCCAGCACATCAGGGAAACGGCTGCAAAAGCGGAGGCGTCAGCGTCGACCATCGCCCGCTTGATGCTCAACGTGGGAGGGCCAAAGACAGCCGAGCGGAGAGTGCTTGCGCCATCATGCTATACGCGGCACCCGTTTGGCACAAGGCCCAGACAATGTAGAGCTCCGGGGTAGGAAGTTACATTCATACCCTGACAAGGGTGTTGAGAAGGAAACACGAACATGAAAAGGAAACACGGTGGAGGCAGGAGAGTGTTCTTAAGAATGCAGTAGAGATTCTGGGTACCTCCTAAGCGTGGAAATTTGACACTACTATCCAAAACATCTGGGTGGTGGCTTTTTGAAGATTTTCCCACTCCCACCGCACACAAAAAAAACACTGACAGGACGACAACAACTCAGACGTAACACCAATGATATGCAAGCTCAATTTTGGGGATTGCCTTTGTAGTTTTATTTATTCTATAATACTGTGAAAGATTTAATTTTTTTAATAAGCTCATCACATTTGTAGGACGGACCGAAAGCGGTCGGCTAACCAGCGAGCGAGCAAGCGTTGCCCAATAAGCGTCCCTCCCTTGAACACAAAATAAATTTGTCACGTTCGGTTATTCATTGTTAACCAGCAACTTTTAATTTTAAGCAGATAAATTGTAATTATATATTAAATAATGGAAGGGGTTTCATCATAATTCTGAAGTTATTGTGTAACTATGAAAATAATCATAATAACAACTTCACTCATTCCACTCATTTAATACGCCATCATTTAATGATATTTTGATGTTTTATTTATTATTTGTAAGTGCTTTTCAATTCGTAATTGATGTCTTTCAGTAAAGCTTATTATATTTTAATAATGAAGGAGTTGAATCTTGAGAAATATAGTGATATAAAATTAGCAATTAAATATTTATATGTTATAATAATTATTAAAATTTTATTGTCATATAAAATTAATACTACTAAAATTAAACAGTTTTTTCTTCATAACTGAAATGATCTTTCAACAAGATAATGATCCAAAATATACTTTAAAGCTGATTGACTCTATACTGTCAAAGTACAACGCTGTTATAGCTTCAAAAGTGATAACAATAAATTAAGATTGCCAATATTATGAACATTATATATTATTATGTTAAAATTTGAGAACATAAAGAAAAAACATTAGATAATTCAACGCCATTTGCAAAGTTTTTTTTAATATTTAAAAAAATAAAATTGGAGAAAAATATAAACAAATTAAAGCTAGATCTAACCTTTAATAATTTTAATAATTAATTGGAATTATTACTTATTTTTGAGTTTAATTTTTATTTCATGATTTTAAATAAAAAAAAAGTTTGTTGAAATATTTATTTATTCAAAACTTAACTCTTCATTTGATAATTATGAGAAATAGCTCTTAAAAAATCAATAATATTACGATTATTGCAATCCATTACAAGTTTTCTAATTCGATCGTCTGCATCACAGTACTTTTTACGTTTTTGTGGAAGTTCGTGCCCAACAATTAATTGCTCAAAAAATGCATCTCTGCCATGTTGTACTTTTTTTCATCACGCGAATGGATTTCCAGATTACTGGATTATCCATCGCCAATTCTGTTTGTAGCCGTCTAGGTGCTGCCTCTGCGTGGTTATTGGTTCTGTCTACGTCATGAATTATTCATTTCTTCATTACATATTTTATATATGTTAAGATTTTTTATTTATAGTGTATTTTATAAGTAAATATTGCATACCACCAATTAGGTAAAATATATGTGATTACTGATTTATTAAAAAAAAAGTTTTACAATTAACTTTTGGTTGCTATTAGTACATCATATCTATTGTCTATAAGGTATATTAGTACATACTTAATACCATTAGAATGTATTTAATTGTAATTGTAAAGTTTCTAAATGTAAATTTTATTTTTATTGCTGTAAAATAACATTTTTACCGAACATCATTACTTAATGCACCTAAAGTTGTATGTTCTAATATAGTATGTACATAATATTATCTAACTTACTATATATCAATTTTTTGAACGATACACAATGATTCGAAATTTTTTCTTTTATTATCGTGTAATAATAATTTTTTCAATTTCATATGGTTTTCAATTAAAAGAAGTTGTAGATTCTCAAACATGCGTTTCTAAAATAATAAAAACATTTTTTGCGAGTACAACCGATATTCACGTAATAACTGATCTCCGTCTAGATGTAAATTTAATTTCAAATCCGTTAATAATAAGAACAACAGATAAACTCTCGGATACCATACCAAGCTGGAGCTATAATTACGTTATATATGTTCAAGATGACATAAAATTAAAATTAACGCTAAAGGCATTTGTTAATAGTAAAATATGGAACTCAAAAAATAGCCCAAGAGGAAAATATGTACTGATAACAGATTCGGTAAGAGAAGTGAAACCTGTCTTTGAATTTGTATGGAAATATCACATCAGAAGTGCTGTTTTGGTAGTTTTAAATCATCAGGATCTCGACAATTCTCCAAACTTATATGCTTGGTTTCCATTTTCATCTAAAAATGAGTGCGGAAAAAAGTTTATAATAGATCGTTTTTTGGCCTGTGATTACAAAGCGATCAATAGAGCCTTTAAATTTCGATTCGAAAACTTCTCCACGTGTACAATACATCTATACAGCTTTTCAAATAGTTCTAATCTCAAAATTGCCTTCAACGTTTCTCCTGCAACTGCAATGTTAACCAACACTTTTAAAATAATTTGTGAAAAGCTGCATATACGAATATTTTATCATCTTTATCAAAATAAAGAAGTTGTAAACAATAATACCAATGATATTTTGTTTGCTGCACAAATAGGAAGAGATATGGAATCCTTTGTGGAATATGATTTCAGCGATACCGTTTATTATGATATATTTTCTTGGGTTGTTCCAGAGCCTGATCAAATTATGAATTTAAAAATAATATTTCTAGTTTTCAAAGTAAACATATGGGTCTCAATAATATTTTGTGTTGTTATCACGAGTCTCCTGTGGAATTTTATTGCAAAACGTTTGGCAGAATACGAAATTTTTAAACAATTTTCGATATGCATCTTAAGTACATTTTCTTTGATATTTTCAGTTTCTATAATGCGGCTTCCCAAATCAAGTTTTCTGAGGATTCTTATGATGTTATATCTGTTTTTTATAATGCATATCGATAACGCATTTCAAAGTAAATTGAGTAGTGTACTATTAATTCCGATATACGAACCAGCAATTGACACCATGAGTAAATTACTGGATTCCAAGATGAAAATGTTGACTCCTGCATGGACGTTACAAGGGTTGAAACGCGACAAATTTTATAATACCAGTATTTTTAAAAGGATTGTTGAAAAAGTAGAATTAGTTAGCTTTACAAATTTTACGGAATTTGTGAGTCATGCCATTTTGTATCGAAATAGTAGCGTCACTGTCCCAATATATTTAGTTTTAAATTTTTTTCCAAAGGAAGTAACGAAGCATCTAAACTTTATAGTCGACGAATCTGGATTACTCAGATTTGAATCTTTAGTTGCTATGAAGAAAGGCCATTACTTTTTACCTGTGTTTAACAATTTTATTGAGAAGGTAACAGAAAGCGGTATTTTGTATGGCAAATTATCTTATACCTATACAATAAATAATTTTAAAGTTGGCAGCATTTCCGAGGCTGCATTAAGTATTAATCACTTGTATGGTCTATTTGCCATATGGCTCGCTGGTTTAATTATTTCTGTCATTGTATTTTTAGGAGAAATTGTATTTTTCAAGTTTTTGTAAAATTTTAATTGTCTATTTCATTTTAGTAACAACCAGGTTAGTTATTCATCAATCACCATAAACGTAGTGTTGTGAGTTTTTTCATAAGAATTTAATTTATAATAAGAATTATTAAAATTACACCACAATAATTGCAAATTTTTCAAACTTCACGAACCCGAATACTGCACATGTTTAGTATGAGACTCTTATCAAAATTGTGAGTTCGAAGTTCTTTTCTTGAAACAAAAAAATTGTAATTTCGAACTCTTTAAAATTATTTGCATGGCTAATTTTAATATTCAATACAAATTGTAATTAAATGGAACGATAAATTTATACCAAAACTTTATATTCTTCTTACCATGTAATTTTATTATAATTATTCTTCCCATCCAGCTCCATTTAATCCATCCAATTTTTTACAGTGTAGATAAATTTTATTTAATTATTTCATGCACAGATTTCAAGATGGTGGTGGCTAGTAATTATTTGGCATTGCTGCTGACAAGTTCTGCATGTAAATTCCATAGAACATAAGTTAATCGTTCCCTCGAAAACTGGAATCATCCCGAAAAACTGACGTCATATTTGGCTTCTAAACCACAAATTTACCCTATCTTTGCGCACTCATATTTTTTATGATGCTAGGATTTTCTCACTTTCAGAGCACATACAAACAAATAAAACAAAGTAAGAAAACTTTGAAAATAGAGTGCATATTATATTTTTATTTAAACAAAAGAAACCAGTTACTCAGACTACGTCAAAGTTATTTATACGAAGCTGCGCGGCATTTTACAATTTCAATTATTGATAGTTTAGTTAAATTTTTTCAAAATTTTTGTAAAATGAAATTAAAAGTTTCGAAATCAAAAGAAGTCAATAAAACCGAAGTAGCCAAACAAAACGAAGAACCGAAAGATGGCTGTTGTGGTAAACCAAAACGAAAACGACGCTGTGACTGTGGGAAAAAACGAGGACCGAACAAAAAAAAGCGTGGCTGCCCTAAGCCATCGTGTGGTAGAGAGGCTGTAGACTCTGAAAATGGAGAAATGTCGGACAGTCATTCATCGCGTTCCTCAATTCGCAGTTCACCCAATAAACGTCGCCGTAGAAATCCGAGTCAACGCCGTGCCGCTAAAAATTAACCGAATGTGTATCTATGAACAATAAAATTTATCATAAAAATAAAATGTTATTTTGTATTGTAATGAGGTTCTTTTTTTTGAGAACACCTTCTTGCTGTTGAGACGTCAAGCTATATATTATGTAGTCTCGTTTCAGTTTTTGGCGCTAAATCAATCCATTATAATACTCCACACTCAAATTACTAATACTAGTGGTTACGTTAATTTGAACGTCAATGTCTAAACTGTTATAAAATCAATCGAGTTTTCAGGAAGCTAAGACTACGGCCAAGCTTGTGACCCGAATGCAGTAACAAACACTTTGCGTCCAAGTCGCAAGAATATAATTTATTCATATGCATTGGCCACGTTATAGTGACAGTTTTTAGCAACACTTCCACGAAAATGATTTATCAAGACAACTAATATTCCTAATTATTTTAAATATATCCAAATAAAAGCATAATATTAAATGTCAGTTTATTAAATTATTTTTTATGTAAAAAAAGAAACTATAGGTGGTTACAATTAACACAAAATGTTTGAACTTACAATCTTTTAATTTCACACTTAAATAAAAATCAAGATTAAAATTTGTTGTTTCTAAGATAAAACACACCAACATGAATTCACTGGAAGTTTTAATACTGAATATTTTATATTCAATGTTGTTTCAGAACCGAAAAGTTAACTTGAAGAAAAATGGAAGCCTAATAAGGCCTTTGCCTGTGGTTGCTATAAGTCTGTGAATATCCTTTATTACGTGAATTGGAATTCCACGAATCAGGTAATGTAATGCCAATATCCATGTAGTCACCCACCGATAGTCTGGACTGCAGTAAAGATTTACCATCATCGGGGCCTTTTTGGCCTGACGTCAAATTACCAATTTCCCTCATACGATAGATTGGAGCGCGAGTGTCGGGGTATATCAAAGCAAATGAAAATTTGGTACCTTTGCGACGAGCTTCAGGATTAACTTCTTTAACCAGTAATGCAATTTCCGTTAGTGTAGCATCTTTCCATGTGTATATTTGTAATTCGTTTTGCGGTACACTACCTTTGTTATAATCCATTATTTTGTGATGATGCCCATTAGTTGAAACGAAAACTCGCAACAAGAAAGGACAAATTTTTTGACGATCCACCGCGTCTTCTTTCTTCTCCTCGATTATTATATCAATTCCTGCCATTTTTGTGTGGTTTTAATATGAATAATAAGTCTTCAAGTGAAAAACATTTAAGCCGAACAACAGATTTTTACATAGGTTAGCTTTCATTACCAACCGTCACCGTTTAAAAAATAAAGGTGTTGTTTGCTAAAGACGGGTTTATACTTGACTTAAGATCAATAACTTTATGTATCTATCGAATGGTTTAGGTTTGATCGATTGTGGAATTGTACTTATATAGAATAAATTAAAATCACGCGAATCATGAAATTCAAATCATGTGAACGTAGAGTGGTTGTTAGTATTTTTTAGACGGTATCTGCGACACTTTCATTTTGTTAAATGTCAAACTGACATTTAGTGGTTGATTTGAGAGTATTAGTGCGAAATGTTTAATTTGTAATTTGATAACTATAGGGTAAATAGATTATTTATTTAAACTATCTTAATTAAATAATGCTATATTATATATGTCTATATATAATTAAGTTTAACTATAGTAATGTTCTATTGGAAAATTTCAGTCATACCTATTCAAATTTATTACATTTTTAAGAAAACATTAAGATACAATGGCCGATAACAACTGTGATTTTATCGACGACGATATAATTATAAACGATCAAGACGGTCTACCAAATGTTCACCCAAATTTATTGGCCGAAGCCGAAGTAGATAGCCCCGATCGTGACACAGACGATGAGTTTGAAGATTTGCCCACGTCTTTAATTGTGACAAATATACACGACAATGTATTTGCATCGGAAGGTAAATTTTTAACTACATATTTAGTTACTTAGAATAAAAATTTTCTTAAACAATTATTTTGTATTGAACTTTGTTTGATTTGTTAAGATTTTGATTTAATTTGAGTATTTAAACAAAGAAAATTAGAAACACCAAGATAAAGTAGTATTTTCGATCTAATATAAGATTCATAATTCTATACGATTCAATTTTGTTAACAGAACGAAAGGAAGAGTTGGAAGCACTATTTCGGATGTTCGATCCAAACGTTACTTTTCATTGGCTTCGCAGCTTTAAACGTGTGAGAGTCAATTTTCAAACACCTTCGGCAGCAGCTAGTGCACGAATTCAGTTACATCAATACAAAATAAACGAATCCACCATAACATGTTACTTTGCTCAACCCGTAACGCCTGTCAAAAATAGTAGCTTACAACCACCAAAACCATTTAAACAGTTCCTGATTTCGCCACCAGCTTCTCCGCCATTGGATTGGGAGCCCCGACCGGAAGGTGAACCTATGATCAACCACGATCTGTTGGCCGCCTTGGCCACACTCACCCCGGGTACTTCTCACGAAGTACATCCTCCCAGTCCAGGTCAACCTGGAATTGTTGTTCATACTGCATTTGGTGTTGTCGAAGCGGGTTCTAACCCAAAAATTTTGCAAACTTCATGCCCGCAACGAAGTTAACTTGTTTATTAGATTAATTATGTAAAAAATGCCGTATTATGTATTTTGTGTAATATAAGTTGATACAGGGTATCAAAATTTTCATTTATTTGTTACTGCAGTTTCTGAACTTGGCTTTTCAAAATATACCTACACTCGAATGTGTATCAAAATCACACTAAACTAAAAATGACCTCACTTAGAGTAGTAACTTATTTATTTTAAACCTTAATGTTATTTATTCGTCTTAAACTATTTATGGATATTCTAAATTAATGATGTTAAATTATTTTATTATAATACATAATAGTAGAGTTAGTAATATATCATTGTTTTTTAATAAAAAATTAAATTTATGTTCCTATATTTCTTTTCTTCTCTAGAAAGCTGATGTACCAGGAAATTTAATTAATGGGGTGGTTTCCCGTTGCCTTCCTCATAGCCCACAGATCAATATTGGACTTTTAGATCACAGCAGTGTATCTAACGCGATCAGGATTTGAACCACGGTTTTACGCTTCCCAATCGGTCGGTATAAGTATTATGCCACATCGCTGGTAAATTTCTTTCAGCTTCTTGAAATACATCAAATTATACATTGGACCTTAAAATTAATGTAACCACTAGTATTAATAAGTTTGGCAATAGGTATTATAATGAAGTGATCGGAAATGAAACAATACCAACAATAGGTTGACGTCTCACCTCCCAGAACAAAGGTTGATACAAGATCAAATAAAAATTCATTTTTTAGATAGAAATTTTATTGTCCATATATTATATACATTTTGTTAGTGTTTAGCAGCACGATGACTTGGATTTCTACGGCGGCGTTTATTGTCGGGTGAACTGCGAATCGAGGAACGTGATGAATTATTATTGTCTGACATTTCTGGATTATCAGAATCTACTGCCTGTCTACATGATGGCTTGCAGGTACGCTTTTTTTTATTTGGTCCTCGTTTTTTTCCAGCATCACAGCGTCGTTTCCGTTTGCAACAGCCATCTTTCGGTTCTTCACATGCTTTTTCATCTTGATTTTTATTGACTTCTTTAGATTTGGACACTTTTAATTTCATTTTTACTGTACAATTTTGAAAAAATATGATTAAATTATCAAAAATTCAAATTTTTAACGACGTGCAGCCTGGTATCAACAACCTTGCTGTAGTCTGAGTAACTGATTTCTTTTGTTTAAATAGAAATATAAAATGCACTCTATTTTAAAAGTTCTCTTGCTTAAGAATTTTTGGATTGAAACCAGCTTTATTTATTATGTGATCTGAAATTTAGAAAACGCTAACGTCTAAATATTGAGTACCCAAAGACGGTCGTGACAGCGAGGGTCTTCCCGGAATTAAACAAGCTAGTACATTTTTTCTTAAAACAGGCCTTACACTGAGGTGTTGGGCAAGGGACAAACAATATGTTGATGATACATCTTTGATCGGGCTGATACATAGAAACAACGATGGTGTTGAAAAGTTTAGAACTAGGTGCCATTTTTAAAATGATTCTGATCCACAGCGATCATAATACGATAAAATTTCAAAAAATTAACAATGCGCTATTTTTGATCTATAATTCTAATTCATCCGCCCCAGAGGCTAGAAACATGAGCTTATATCTGTTTGTCATATTCAGCACATTTGTTAAATATTTTTTAAATTTCTTACCTCCGCAACCCTTTTTGTAGGAAAATTAATGCTCTTTAATTTCTATAACTACTATTTTTTCGGTAAAGATAATAATTAACGAGTTATACCAAAAAATCATTAGAGTGCATATTTTTTCCAAGCTAGCAGAGTTTCCCATCTTTGAATATTTTGGAATTTTAAAACTTTCTTATTTTTTCTATTTATTTAGCTTCGTTAACTGGGCTAATCTAACCATCCATTAGAAATATTTTTTATAAAAGGGCGGAGAGAAGACAAACATAAAATCTAACTTATTAGAAGAAAATATGACTCTTTTTGATATATCGTTTTTAGAAAAAATTATTTTATTGAAATTTATTTTAAAATGTAATAACTGGAGAACTCTCTGAAATTTTGTCTGGAAAATAATTACCAATTACACATAGGTTTTCGAGTTACCTCGAGGAACCAATGTGAAATTTTCCTTTTTTGAATTATTTACATTATCTCGATAATTTTGTCAAAATTTAATAAAATTCAACATATTAGCCAGGTTCAAAGGGGTAATGCGGCCGCATTTTGGGAACTTTGGAAATCCGGCAGAGTTCCAAAATTTTGTTAATATGCATGCGACTTATGCTATTATTCTAAAAAAAACAATCACGCCGATTGTAGACGTCTTGAGAGTTTTTGTATGTTCTTCAGTAATGATTGAAGATCATTTATGCCAATTTTCAGACTTGCAATATTTTTTTTATGTCAAATGCTAAATTCACTGGGCTAGAAATAAAATTTCATTTTAACATATAAATTTTAATGTTCGTTATATACACAAAGATTAATTTCTAGCGACACGGCGACGATAACTGTAATTTCTACGGCGACGTTTATATTCTGGTGAACTGCGTCCTGAGGAACTGGATGAATTGCTGTCAGACATTTCTGCATTATCAGAGTCTACTACCTCTCGACCACACGCTGGACGAGGGCAGCCACGCTTTTTTTTATTTGGTCCACGTTTTTTTCCAGCATCACAGCGTCGTTTTCGTTTCTTCTTACAGCAATCGCTTGGTTCTGGGCTTTTATGTTGATATTCGGTTGCACTGGAATATTTAGATTTCGAAATCTTATATTTCATTTCACTAAAATTTTAACTAGATATGACCAAATTATGAAAGATTAAATTAACCCCACGTCGCGTCCCTTCGTATTAACTACGTTGATGTAGTCTGAGCAACTGGTTTCTTTTGTTTAAATATAAAATACACTCTATTTTTAAAGTTGACTTGATTTGAATTTTTAGTTTGAAAGCATCTAAATATGCAAGCGAAAATTGAAGGTCCGTCAACCACCGCTTTCACGAAATCATGCAATCCTTCATGAAAGGCTTAATCTTTCAGAGACGAACTTGGTTGAAGTCAAGATGACTTATTGGGAATACAATTAACTGACTGATTTCTTGCTGTTTTCCTTATAGCCCATATATCTATCAAGGACTTCAAATCACTGTAAAAAAACTTTCAATCTCATTTTCTCGAAAGCGGCTGCTGGATAGCACTGTACAAGATACAAACTTCGAATTTCAGGACTTTTGGTAAATTTTCCACCCTGCATTTATCTGTAAAGGTATTGCTGGGAAAAGAACGAATTTATTTCAAGGCACACTAACTTCTGGATTTTTTTTTAAATAGGTATGTTGTGCGTTCTCTGTTTTAGACTTCATCTAATATGGAGGGCTATTGAAGAAAAATAGTTTGCTACCGATTTCTGAAAGAAGTTTTTTGGACAACAAACTTGTCATCATTTCGTATCTGTTGCCAGTGGGTCATCGGGCTCTTAGATATATTTAATATAAATGACCTGAAAATAATGTTGATAACGAAAAGTATTTTAAGTGGATCGTCATCATAATCTCGTAACAATAATGATATCACAGTAAGTAAAATTTACATTTATTTTTAATTGTTTTAAATTTTAATAAAATGTTAAAGTTTAAAATAGAACTTTTATTATTCTACCTACATTTTACTAATCTAAATGGGCACTTAATTATGTCTTTTAACATAATATATCATATATCACAATAATTAAAGGCCACAGTTGAATTAATTACGTAACAGTTCAAATTTGTAATTATAAAAATACTTGCACACAAATATAAAACTTTTCAATTTCTTACATTCAATTATATAACAACGTTTGGAACTTATTTATGTAGTAATAATTAAACTGAATTAAATAATTTTGTTTGTTTTTTAAGAATACTATCCAGTGCTATATTTATGTATTTATTTATAATAAATAAGATAAAGGATTATTTATGATAATTATTTAGCTTAAAAGTGAAGCAAATATAACGTACACATACGCATGTACTATATCATAAATAACAATAATATAAATACAATAATCTATTTCATCGAGTGGTTTTTTAGTTACCAAAAAATCTCTAAGTGCGGCCTTCGGTCCGCACAACCTTGTTAATCGAATGAATTTTCAGATTATTTACATCTTAGTAAAATCAGTAGAGCACTGGACAATACTCTTAACATCAATAATTATAAAACTAAAAATTGTAATACTTATATCGAGTACTGCAATGCTACATTTTTATATACAGTAGCGGTCATGGAAATTGCATAGGAAATTATTTTTAAACTCGAGTCAAAGGAGTTAATGCAATTACCATTACCGCGTCGTTGGGTTATTGCGGTTGGATCCCGAGTTGTTGTGGTTAAAATTAAAAAAGAAAATTGTTACCATTACAATCTATTTTTGTATCAAAGTTAACCACAATAACTTGAAATCCAATCTCAGGATTAGATATATTGTGTAAAATGAGATTTAAATACAGAATGATCTTAAAGCATGCGGCCAAATCTTTATAATGGAGGAGTAAATAAAATTCCTATACTTATACATAATATTATGGTCGAAAATTGCATGTTTCGGAGATTTGAGCATTTCTATTTATTGAAGGAAACATACGATTTTCAAATACTCGTTTACATGTTCTTTTCCTACTTAACCCCCCCCCCCCCCTGTTTATTATACGTTATTATACTTAAAATCGAAACTTTAGACTTTAATGGTATTTGATTGTATCGAACATTAAATTTAAAAAAACCAATAATAAATAACATGCTTTAAATTAAAACATTAACATACGAGCAATGTTTGAGGAACAACACGAATTAAAATTGTATAATGGAAAATTTAACAGTACGAATACAAAAAAGTTTTCTTACTTTCGAAATTGCCATTTTTCAGACTTTATTCAATGGTTCCATTTGTTCCATTGCAGCTTCAGGTTTGATTACTATAGGCGTACGTTTTCTTTGCTTCTTACCCATGTATGTACTAAAGCACGTATCGCCTGCACCAAACTTCTCGCCGTCTTCTATAGATTGCGGCATCGGAGAACCCAAAGTTTCGGGTAAAAATAGTAACCAGAATCCCGACATCATTGCTATCACAGAAAATATAATTGACGGTAAAGTGGGATCAAAAGAATCCAAAAGGGAAATTAATGGCGTTAAAGTTGCAGATAAACGTGCGCACATTGATCCTAATCCTAGTGCAGAATTTCGTATTACCGTAGGAAATAATTCTGCCGAATAATTGTATACGATTGCAAAAGAACTTGCAATTAAAAATTTTCCCAACATCACAACAGATGTTGTTGCGGTACTTCCCGGAGTCAATTCCGCAGCAATAATACAAGCAATGCCGCCCGTAATCATATAAAACGATATCAACGGTCTTCTTCCAGTTCTATCCATTAAGTACACAGTAATTAAATAACTTGGTAGTTCAACAACTCCATTTAAAAATAGAATCAGATAGGGATTTCCCCGAAGTTTTCCTGTACTGAATGCCAATCCATAATAAACTAACGAGTTGGCAAACCAGGCAAAACAAATATTTAACGTTTTGCTTCTTAAATTTGGGGTTTTGAATAGATCGAGCATTCCTGCATTTTCTTGCTCGACATCTTCAAGCTTTGCTTTAGAAAGGTAATCTGATGGGGTTATTTGAATTGGGCTCTTATTTATTTTTAATGCTTTTTGTATTATTTTTACTGCATCTACAGATTTTCCATGAGACCATAACCATCTGATAGATTCGTCCATCCACCACCAATGTCCTAAAAGTATGATGCTATGTAAACCGTAAACTACTTGCAGGACTTGTCTGTCGGAAATAATTGCTCCCCATGCAGCTACCAATAGGATTCCTAAAGCGAATGCAGCTTGATAGGCAATTCCACAAACTGTGCGTTTGCTCGGTCCAACCAATTCCATTGTCAATACGAATCCGGTAATATAGCTACCCGCTGATCCAAAAATACCGTATAAAAATCGAAGTAATAAAAATGTGTAATATTCTGGTGTAAAAGCTACCGTAACTCCAAACAGCAGTTGTAATAACGCGGACCAACAATAAATAACTTTTCTTCCGTATTTGTCGGCAGCACTGCCGAGAGTCACAGCTCCTGCGAAAACTCCCAACATGTACGACGACTGTGCTATTGCACCCATCCATCGTTTATCACATACAAAATCCCATTCCATAGCTCTAGAAGATTTATAATACGTGGTGTCATAAACATATGAATTGCATTGAATTTGAGTATTATTCGTTTCATTATAGATTCTACAAGAATCTAATTCTCCAGTTTTCAGTCTTGGAATGTATTTGTCTATATCTGCAACTGCGTAATTTCTAAACGTGTTGTTTATGTCGATATCTGGTATCACACATCTGTGGAAATAATATTGCAGCATAAGATAAAATAATATTAAGTGGAATTGTGTACCTGTGATCTGGAACGGCTGCCACGGTGACTAAACTCAGCATATGGATTCCGGCCGTTACTGCCGAGAGAATGTGAAGGAAAAATTGTATTTTTTGATATTTGCCAAAATCACCTGCAGAAAAGCAAAAGGTAAAAATACATAATAATATTAATTTCACTTCATCAAAGAGTTGCAAATTTAAAAAAAACAAAATCAAATTATGCGTTATTGTATTCAGTTTAAAATTTTCTCTTTTAGAAGTTATTTTGGAAAAAATATATTCTATATCTGGTAAATAGGTACATATTAATAATTTTAAAATATTATTTGAAAACTTATTCTGTTGACAATACGAGTGCTCGACGCAAATACGTATAGGAGTGTGTTTCCGTGAGCGGAACAGGCTGCAGTTGACTTATAGCCGTGTTGAAATATTATAAATTAATTAAAAAGTAAAAATTGAACATCAGGTGAGTAACAGGCATGGTGTCAAGGTCGGAACAAATCGACCTCTCCTGTATAATCACGGGATTCATACCCTATTCCACCATCATTGCCAAAGTCTCAGTCTCAAGATCACAGTATCCGGAACTGTGCAAGCAATAATTTTTTTTTACTGTATTCGGTTAATTATAACCGAATTTAAGTTGAAAACTAAGACCCCGCCTTTCAAGATCCGTAATTTTCGAGTTCAGTAGTCAGGAATTTTTTTAAATAGTACAGCGCTTGTCAAAAGGGCCCGAAGCGCCACTACGGCAAATCTCAGATCCGCCATTTTTAAGTTCAATTTATGGCAAAAAATACGAAGTTTTGGATGGTCTATAAATTTTATTGTTTATAATAATTAGACTATAAACTACCACCATTTTATTAGAAAATTTTTAAATTCGTGAGCCCGGTTATCGTCCTACTCCCCTATTTTTCACTAGCCTATTTAACATGAAACTGCCTTGATTCTATTTAATATGGTAGGGATGCAAATTTGCGTTTGTTGGGCTTAGGTCAACTCGGAAACCGCAAGAGATATCGAAGTCATATTTGCACCATAGCTTAGATATATTATGCAGATTGCATATCTATTTTTTGGTCCAGATTGGTCGCGTCGGTCGGGGTCGACTTATACTCGAACAGGTTAAAACAATAGGTTATCGATAGATGACGTGATGTAACTAACCGAACAAACAAATTTATTCAAATTTGGGCAGGACAACGTCTGCCAGGTCAGCTAGTTAAATATAAAAATTTAAAATAAAGTTAAAGTTTTCATTATTAACTTTTTTAATTTTTTTTAACATTTTAACTAGCTACTGTTTTAAAATAGCATCTAACTTAAGGGGTTACATCTATCTGAATGCTCTTAAAGAAGACATTTTTTCGGAAATTTTTTTTTCTATGAAGCAGTAAAACAATCCTAATGCAGTTTTAAGGGAACATTATATATATAATGAGGAGTACAAAAACAATTTTTTTTTAAATTTTGTTTCCAAAATGGCGGCAGTACAGACGGTTGAAATAGAGGCTTTTTTTCTGGAGGAGGTCTGCGGCAAGATGAATAAAATTTTTCCATCTGCACCTTGATTGAAATAAAAATATTTTTCATAATGTACACTAAATTTGTCACAGAAGTACACATGATTTTTAAAAAATATTAATTTTTCGCAAGTTGACGTCAATTTGAACTTTTCTTTTCGTTTTTTTAATCAAAATTTGACTTTTAAACGTTTATAAAAGACGTAATTGTTAATCAATCTTTAAAATCGTGTGTACTTCTATTTAAAATATATCTAAGAAACTACAGTTCGAATTTGAAGGCGATCGGATAAAAATTGCAAAAGTTATTCATCTTGCCAATTTGAAAAACATTGTTCCGCGAAGAGCGCCCTCCAAGTTCTGCTATAGATTTACCAAAATAAATATTCAAAAAAAGAGCTTGCTGATTCGTGTACCATTGCCAAAATTGCTATTAGGTTTCATTTTTGGAATTTTTCATAGCCGTTTATCCAATAAAACGAATTAAATAAAAAAAATAATTTCATTAAGATGTAACCCCTTAAGTAGGTACCTATTGTTTGTTGTTGATTTAATGTATATGATTTGTTTAGGTAAAATTACTGTAATTGCACAATAAACTTGGCAGTTTATCCATCGATAACAATTGTAATTTGCTACTGAGTTAAAACAGGTAATATACCTATGTAATGAAATATGGAAACTGATTAAATTTCAATTATTTTGGTTAGTATTAATGTTGAATAAATCTGGAAATTTACCTCGAATCTTGTTGGAAGGTCCAATTGTAATTTGGATAATCTATTTTTTTGCATTTAGCGGCAATTCGAGCTTTTCCGGGAGGTAATTTTGACTATTGTAGCATTGTTCAATTTATTGGTAACAGCTTCTCATCAGTAAAAAGATTGGAGATTTCGGTCCGAAAAATTACCTAACTGTTTACCTTATGTTTTTTGTCAATTTCCAGCTCCATACAGTTCAATAGCGAGACTACATTTTTTAGACATGATAACTCAACAAATTAAATGAATAGAAAACTGTTTTTTTCATAAAAAGACTATGTAATTTTACTCTATATATAAAAAAAACAAAAAATTAAAAAAAGCACTTCCAGATAAGAAAAAAAAAATTTAAAAACAGTCTTCGTACTTTATTGTCACCTTGTAGATAAATTATATTACCTATGTAAAACCAAATTTGTATAGATTAACTCTTTATATTGTTTAAAAAATAATCAGACGTAAGATATAAATTAATTTGTCTACACTTGAACATATTTTGCAATTATGTGACGTAGAATTATATATTATAAAATTATGTACTCTTGATGGCTGATAGTGTGATATAGGTACAAGATTGAAAACATTAAATAGACTACAAAGTTTTACTATATAATACTATTTCACATTTTGGCATTCCATTGCTGAAAACTTATAAAAATTTAATTTCATTGTTTATTTAACTTGTTATTTTTTATATTTTATAAGAAAGTAATTAGTTTTAAGTTAATAAAGTTGTAAGATTATTGCATTCGTGACAACAATATTAAGATAATTTGCTTTTACCTAATAACATAATTTGTGGGCATTTAAGTATTTTAATATTTTTCTTCCTGTTAATTTACTACCTACTTTAAAGAATTAGTTTCTTAAATTAAATATGGGTAGGATTTTTATAATGAAAATTTTAATTTATTTTATTATTACTTTGATAGTTGTTATAAATAGTGTTGTGCATATACAATACATACATGCATACATTAAATATATTATAGTAGGTCGTTAAAGTATCTTAGCATTTTCATTATGTTGTCAGCAATTTGGTATGCATGTAAATGGGTATAGAGAAAGAAATAAATTTTTTAAATCTGAGATTTTTGATAAATTATTATATAAGTTATTTAAATTTTCTAGCCGTATCTAAGTGAACTTGACCTTTCAGCGTTTGCCACACTGAAAAATTAAGCAACGAATTTATTATAAAATTGGCTTCGATTGTCCTTGCCAAAGATGTGCAAATTTAAGTTTTTCCCGCAACATGAGTAGGTAACTACGTACCAAGCCCATAATGGTACCAAGCAGGCATAGTGTACTGCCATTGATTAATTTTCCTGAAAAATACTGCCAAATATTTTTCTAAATCCAAAGCCACGCTTGTTTTCAGTTCAATAGGTTAGTTGACTTATTTGATAGGTTTAAAAGTAGATTGTACTTGGTTACTAACCGCATTTTTTATCTACAACTTTTCTACGGCCTCTCTAATGCTGTATTACGTAGATGTATACTATGTATTTTTGAGTTATTTGAACAGAACGTGAACAAAAAATTATGTATTATTATATTATAATATTAAAAATCTTATTATTCCAGTGTGAACAACTCATTTTCATATGGAGTGTTCATTGTTTTCAAGTGACTATTATGACTCTATAGATAATAATGCTAATCAAACCGTTTCGATAAATTTTACATAAGTGAAAGTTACACAAAAGGACAACGCAATTACGGTAGTGATATCGCATTTTGTTCCAAGTTCAATAAACTGCAGCCACCTTAATATTCTGCGTTACAGGGTGTCTGGCTTTTCTTATAAAATAATTCTTCTAGTATTGTTTGTAAGCAGAAAAGAAAGTCTAAGAGAGCCGTGGATGATATCACAATTTTGACAAACCCATGTCTAAATATAATTACAATAGTTAGTATATTATGTAGGCTTTGATTACATACGCCAACTTATGTTTATTAAATTTTTTTAATTTAATTTTAACATTTTGAAATTTCTTTGTGTTGGAGTTAGATCAGCATTTAGAATAAAATTACAGGTTTTATAGTAGAATACACTCATAAGTAGAATATATAGTATAATAATAGATATAAAATGTATAAAAGTATTAATAATATCATTATTATGTATAATGATATGTACTATAGGGTGATTGCACCAGTAATGGACAATATAGACAATTTTCTTATTAATAATGAAAATATCTAAATCTTCTAATTAAGAATACTAACAAAGCTTATTAACTATAATGAGATGATGTCTGGTTTAATTCCTATTTATAAATAGTTCAATAACATATTATTCTTTTAGAAAACATGATTAAATTTTTTTAAATATGTTCAGGATAATTTCGGATGGTCATAATCAAGTGATAGATAGAGACTATGTCGTGTTTTTGTTTAGGGTGACCAATATTGGTGCACTGACTATTACCGGTACAGTCACCCCAGTACAACTGTGAAATTCTTTCTTTCTCTCTGATTTCTCATTGATGCAAAAAAGACTATGGTCAAAATCAATATTAACGAATATAACAATCAATAAAAGTTAAACTGAATAAAATTGTAAATAGAATAATTAAAAAATTATTCACTAATTATATTTATACATTTATGGTAAGTATTTCCTTGATAAATTATTGTGAAATTTGTACGTAATTGATGCAAGGAAATACCTAGTTAGTCGTAAAACCATCTTTCTTGTTTTACTAAAGTTGTACTAGAAAAAGTACTTAATACAGTATCTTTAATGACTCTTCTTGATAATTTTTACAAAAGTGACTATTTCAGCTTATTTTAATTAAACCATATAAGTACGTTTTACTCCTACAATATGAATTCATTGAAGAAACGGCTTCACCAAATTAGCATTATTATTTAATCTAATGTCAAAATATAAAATTAAATTTCTATTTTGATTAGATAGTTCACTTCCGTTTGTTATAACAAGAGCAACGGTCGTCAAAGTTTACTTTATTTTTAAGAGTTGCTATTACAAACATAGGCGCACCTAGTGGGCTGTATGGGTGATTACTGTTGATTAGTTAATTACAACAGTAAATATTTGAAAAATAGATTATAAGAGATTAAACATGTGTCAAAATACGTCTTGAAAATCGTTTTTAATTAAAATTTTGCTTTTTACAATAAAAGTTGTTATTTAAATTATTATTTATTTTATTAATAATAATTGTGGTTAATATAATTTATTAATAATAATTATACTCCTAATATATTAAATTTCGATAAATATTTATATAATTTAATAAAGTATTATAAAAAAATATTTTATTTTCCGTGAAATCTCGAGTCTTTTCAAAATGCAAGATTACGTTAAATTACGCTTTACGTAATTTATTGTGAACATGATTACGTTTAAAGCAATAAACCGATTGACTAGAATGTTTTACTTGAATCCTGAGCTACAGAGCTCAAAACTTGTATTTCTATTTTTAATTTTAAAATGTGTTTATTAAGTTTAATACAAAAAAACACAAAGATTAATTATTTTTTAACCGTCTAGACTAAAATTTCCACTTGAAGGCTATATGTACTTTTAATCAAAGGCTACAAAAATTACTTTGGCTCCGAATAAAATATAATTTTTGTTCAAACACAAAACGAAATTTTTATCATCATAAATTATCTCAAACAGCTGTTCGAACAGTTAAAAAAAAAATTCAATATTATTTGGCATAGTTGTGCTTTTCTATTAACAACAAACAAGCAAAACAAATCAAATTTAACGGAAAATTTAATATATAAATGATACCGGCGATTCTTCAGTTTGGTAAAAATATAAAGTGGTCATCTTTATCATTTGTCAATTTATATTAATTTTTGATTTTGTGAAATAAGACTACTGTAATGTAAAGCTATTACTAGCAATAGATATAGTACATATAAGTAAGAAATAATGTCTATAAATAGGTAATATGAGGTAATCGCATTCGATTTAATAAAAGTAGGGATGAAAATTATAGTTCGTTAAACCAAAAAAATTCCACTCAATGTGATATATTTCGGCGATTTAATATATAGATTTTGTGAAGTGGTTTAATAAATAATAATTTGTAGAAAATTGATATATTTTCATAATTTTGCCAAGAAAATTTGAAAAACAATAATATTTTTAAAATAATAACTATTAATCTTACTTAAAAGTCGATATTCTTTATATAAATATTTTTAAATATTATTGTTACCTCAAGTTTTGATTGATTTATAACAGATAAACAAAATTAACTATTAATAGATATTTTTGTAAGTAAACGGGAGTTTTTGTGTCTAAAAATTATATATTTTTCCAAAAGAGGAAAATTCTCTTCTGTTACCAGGTATGGAAACAACCCTAAAATTCAATTTCTAAGGGACAACAAAAGTTCTTCTGATGGTTGCAAAATTTTCTGCTAAAACTAGAAAACTCTTAATCTTAGTTCAAATTTTGACATTGACCTTTCTCAGTTCATAAATTATAATTAATTGTTATCAATATATTATATTTAATATGATTTATAAAATTCACAAGCTGACTTGTTAAAATATGCGAAAACGTTTTCCTGGTGCAAATTACAAAATGGTTTTTAGCATTTAGAGTAGTTACTTCCTTTGTAATATCCCGACTAATGCGTAAATTTCCATAAATTGCATTATAAAAAGTTCACGGTTCAATGCCGTACTTACACAAATAACAGAGAAACTTTGATTTTCAACAAGTGCAAGTATTGCCAATGAAATGCAAGTGCCAGAAAAGTCAACCTTCCAAATAGACTTGAGGTCAGGAGAAACAATTGCGTGAAAATTTATTTTAAAATTCATGTTTTTTTTCTTACAATAATTATTAAACGCAGCAGCATTCAGTTTTTGGAATGTTGCGGCTTACGGTCATTCATTTCTGATCGGTAATCATTAATATGTAGTAGTGAAAGGCAATATCTATTTACAGTTACAAATTAAAACTTAAAAATAACTTTTTGTAATGGAAAAAGTTTAAATGCTACCAGCTATTTAATTGCTATTTAAAGATTTTTATTTTAGGTTTGGAAAAAAACAATAAAAAGCAACTTGCAAATCAAACCTGTTATTAGGTTTTTTAATTTAGAAATTTATATATTTTAGAATCAAGTTTAAAAATTCGTGCGTGCAGTAATTTGGTCGGGTTTTTTTTTCTAATGTATGAAATGTAAAATTTGCAAAACTTACCCAAATAGCCCATAAGGGTATCCAAATCATGTTTTTCGTCCATTTGTATAATTTGAGGTACACTTAGCAACTAATTTATTTAAAAAAACTTCAGTTTACGCGTGTCAAGTACTGTATTTACTTTTGTACACTTACTTTTCTAATTAAACTCTTTAAATATTCAAGAAAGCACACACATCTTTTTGAATAAATAAAAACATGCGTCTGCGCGAGTTTACCGCAAACTGGAAATAATACAATCTACTACTTCTGATATATTCAACTTGCTTACAATCAACCTATCATGGACGATTAAAATTTGGTTTAGTTATCTCTGTTCTATTTTACTATCTGATTAATTTTTATCGATTTTTTTTTGCGGTTTCAAATTTTCATTTGCATAGATACCTACCGAAAACGCTTTCAGGCGTTCATGTATAGTTTACTATATTTACATAAAGGTAAATATTAACATAAACTATAAAAAAAAGTTTTAATTTTATGATTTCAAGTGAATAAACTTAGAAATAATTATTATTATTTATAACTTTTTTTTATATCTTATTTACCAACGATAAAGAAAATTTATAAAATAATTTTTAATTAGATATTTTAAAGGGTTTATTCTTTAAATAGAATAGATATCATTGATTATTCTGTAGCCTTCCATTGAAGGACAGACCACTTTATCACAGAAATCTACCTGTGGTGCTAATTGAAAAAAAAATCTTTTAGGAAGATTTTACAAGTTCATAGATTTTTTATTTGTGGAACAAATGTAAAAAAATTAAATTCGACTGAAGGAATTGTGTTATTTTAGATTCAATCTTGGTGTTTCTATTTTTTCTTTTTTTTTTATTCTATATAATCTGATGTAATTGAGGTTTTTGTGCTCATTTCAAAACCAACCCAAAGGTTGATTTCAAATTTTGAAATAATTTTTATGTTTATAATACAATTTATAGTTTACTTAAATCAATCTTCTTTAAAAATGCATATAAAACATATTATAAAGTACTTATAGTTCGGGAGTTCCCTTACAAATAAATTTTTTGAAATAACATAGTAATATAATATTAAATTAAGTCCAAGCAATACGTTAAAATAATTATATAATTTTAAGTTTAAAATAATTAAAAAAAATTAAAAAACATTTACTACATTTGTCAGGGCCGGACTAAGAATGTATAAAATACAAGAAAACTAATGTTACGTTACGAAACAAGATAAAAATTAAAATATAACTTGAGTAGTGCGATATAAGGCCTTGTTTCACGATTATTTATAGTGCACCCGTAAGACTGCGTAATAGAAATTAAATTAAAAATTAATTTCAAGTAAATTATGTGGTATTTAGTTATAAATACATTTATATAAACATGAAACTGCAATAAAAATGTTGGATGTTGATATAATTGCTTGAAACAGAATACAACGCCGTCGTCGTACGGCGGGCGTCAAATGTCAAGTTCAAGTTGAAATGTGTGTAAACAGGTTTGACTGTACACAATGAATGGCGTCAAGCGTTACGCTACGTAAGAAATTAGTCAACTATCCACTTTTAAGTTGATTTGAGTGTAGTCAAACCTATTTGCACGCATTTCAAGTTGGACTTGACATTTTTCGACGCCGTACGACGGCATTGCATTCTGTTTAATTCTTTAAGCGGAAGTACAATTTAAAAAAAAATTGAATTTAAAAAAATTATTTAATCTCCCCAATCAGAATTAAACAAAATTGTGCGCTATTGTCAGTTCTAATCTTGCTTTTATTATACTGGTACATTGGAAATGCTGCCCAAACGTTTCTGGAAGAAAGATGAAAAAGTATGGTCAAGAAGAACCAACCTCGTCGATATTACTCAGTTGTGTACATGGATATGCTCTGAATTGCACTGTTTTTGCCTTTAATTTAAATCAAATCTATCTATGAGCTAACATTTTCATTAGTTGGTGTGGCACCTGCTGTATGTTTGCTTCATTATAAACACTAAAATGTCTAAAAGTTTTGTTTTTTAGTTTTCGAGAAAGGTACGCCCCATTTTTTAAACGCACCGAATAGTTATAGCTTATGGGATTATTATTAATATTATTGTAATGCAGACTGAAATCTAGAATTCAAAATGTCAAAACAAAATTTTTGACAATCATGTAGTGAAATTATGCCAACACCAAAAAATAATGTGGAAGAGGTCGAAGAAGCTTCAACATCTACAGGACACACCACCTCAAGCGGATTTTCAGAAGATCCACCTGAAGAATTGATAACCCGTATAGTGGGGTCGTGTGGGTCTTGGCGGGTAATAGTAATTGCTATTTTCTGTATTTCTATGGTTGCTTATGGATTGCATATTTATTCTATGCAATTTCTACATCCAAAAAATATCAAATTCAATTGCTCGCAAAGTAACGCCGAACAAAACACGATAAATCCATGTTACACTTCAAGTGGAAATTTTTGTACCAACTTCAGCTTTCTTGAGGGCCAAGGATATACAATTACCGAAAAGGTAACATATTGAACTCTTTTTTTGTACTTTCAATAGTGCAATTTTTACAATTTAATTAATTCTCTTTTAGTACACATTAATATGCGACGATGGATTACGCATTGCAATAATTAATGTAATTTTTAAATTAGGCATGATATCCGGCTACATAGTTTTTGCAATCATTTCAGATAGGTATGAATTTACCTCATATATACAAAGAACGATAATTTATTTAAACATTTTGAATGCAGCATGGGAAGAAAAAATTTATTTATTATATCACTGCTTTGTCAACTTGCAATCGGAGTTCTAATTTCAGCACATACAAATTATTGGTTTTATACATTTTTTCGAGGCTTACACGGAATGTTTTTAGCAGGCATGGAATTAATTTCCACAATTTTAAGTACCTACCCCTCATATAGATATTTAAGTTGTATTTATAATACATTTTTTATTTTTTATTAGCTTGTGAGATTTCGTCCAATAAATGCAGAACTTTCAATATAGGTTTGCTTTGCATATCAACATCTACTGGACATATTTTCTTACCATATATCTGGATTCAGTTTCATTACGATCCAAAATCATTGTCGATATTATATTGCTTACATTTTTTTATTTTATTTTTTCTATAGTACGTCCAGATAATATATAGATAGTACAGATAGTTAAAATTTCTATTTTTAGTTGGGTGAGGGAATCTCCAAGTTTTTTATTATGCAAAAATCAAACTCCTGGAGCAGAGAATGTTTTAGCGTTGGCGGCACGATTAAACAGAGTTAAAACATCAAATTTTAGAATACGCCCAGTGCAAATCACTGTACGTCTGTAAGTTTGTCAATTATTCTTTTCACGACCGTATATCCTTCTCAATAATGCTTTTAGCGCACCGTTCGGAAATCTTCGATTCATATATTCGATATGTTGAAAACATCAACGCGAGATATGGTTTTGGCTTTATTTATCATTTGGTTTTTCATGTTTGTGATGCATTCGACAAATAAAAATAGTAACTTTATTGAAATACGAGATCAAATTGAGACGACTGTGATTATGGGAGGTATTAGCTTATGTGCAGCCATATTGAGTATATTGATGTGTTATATCTTTAAACACAAAGTTACTATAGCTTTGACAAGCATTTTGACTTGTTCGATTTCAATTGCCACTTATGCCATAAGCAAACAGGTCAGTTTAAAAAAAAAATAAAAAAATTTATTTTAATTTTTTTTTTTTTTTTTAGAATATCAAGAACGAATCTGTGGTTGTAATACTACAATTAAGTTCGTATGGTTTTTCAAAGTTATTAATATTCGCAGTATTTAACATGACTCCTCGCCTTTTTCCGACAGAATTCAGAGGTCGTGGTACCGCTGCAGCAACTGCAATTGGACTATTCAGTTATGCAATCGCAGATTTCATTTTTGTGTATTACTTGCAATTAACTCTTGCAGTAATGTCTGTAGTCGTATGCATTTGCACTTTTATAATTCTACGGGCCACTAAATATTTGTACACAACACACAATCGTGAATTGCCCGACTTATTAGAAGACTCGTTAAATTTTAATAAGTAAATATTGTAGAAATATTTATTAGCAATGTATTGAATAATGCGATTTTAGAAACTACAAACCTAATAGGTGGACAACTATTAGACCCACATCTTCAACTGTTGACGAAGTGGCCGTTAAAGTGATCGATTTTGAAAGAGGAACCTCCGAAAGTGTACCTTATAAAAAAGGAAATAGTTCAAAAAAGAATACACAAAATAAATCAACACAACAGTGAAATGTATTCTTTTATTGTATTTTGAATTAATTCATTATTGTTAATAATAATTTCTTAGTTTTTATTCCACTGAATTTTAAATATTGCGAAAAAGAATGCTTGAGAGTCCCGAAATTTCTTGTTACGCCACTGAACTTGCGTATAATCCTACTCTGTGTTGTATCCATACTGTCAAACATCATATTGATGACGGATGACGTTTCTTCGTATATTTTAAAATTTATTAACATATGTTTGGTAATTCACTATACCAGTGGTGCAATTTAATTGTAAAATTGTATTTTAATTAAATATTATTTTAACTACACGTCAATATGGCAGATTGGGAAGAAGTGAAAAAATTAGCATCCGATTTCAAAAAAGTTCAATTGAGCAGTACTACTCAAAGGTACATAGTATAATAATTTACGTCTTCTATTGCAGTTGAAGTAATTTTAATAATAACAAACTTTTAGGTTATCGGAACGAAATTGTATCGAAATCATATCGTGGCTAGTGAATAAAAAATACATCGATTTGATATTCACCAGCGACGGTAAAGAATACCTAACTTCCACCCAATTAGTGCAAGATATACAAGGTGAGCTGTACGATAATGGAGGTCGTATTAATTTTGTCGAATTGGCCAAAAATATCGGTGTTGATTTAAGCTACATAAATGCACACATAAACGATGTGATTCGTATGCAAAAAGAAACCTTTTCGGTTCTTGGGCAGCTTATAGATTCAGCATACCTGACGAAAATTGCTGGCGAAATTAACGAAAAGTTAAACCAACAAGGTCAAATTAATGTTAGCGAATTGACTATTCAATATGATTTACCCACCGAGTTTATACAAAACAATGTGGTGGATAAGTATTTAGGAAAATTGATTTTTGGCGAACAAGACAAAAACGACCAAAAGGTCTACTTTACTGAAGCTTTTATTGCGAAAAGTAAAGTCAAAATTGAAGGTGCTTTGGTGGCACTCACTCGACCCACACCTGTGTCTGCTATTTTGGCTCAAATTTCCATGACCGATAAGCTATTTTTCTCTCTGTTTGATCAGGTCACTGTGTACGGTACCTTGACTAACCGAATGCAAGGTTCTGTGTACATACCCAACATTTATTCCAAATCACAGGTAACTAACCAATGCCTTACATTTCGCGAAAATGTGATTATTTTATCCTCAGACTTATGCAGTATTTTATTTACAGATGGAATGGATTTCTAATTTTTATAAGCAAAACGGTTATTTGGAATTTGATAATTTGGCCCGAATGGGAGTATCCGATTATAAAACTTATCTGAAAAAACAATTTGCGAACGAAACCTGGTATTACCTTAAATCCTGTGTGGTTTCGAAAGCAATATTCGAGCGTGTGGAAGCGGATATAGATGAATGCATATCTAGTAAATCTTTCGTTGACTTGCAAAGCAATTTGCCTTCGGTTTTCAACGATGAAGATATCAAACTTATTTTGGATCAAGTCCTTACTGCGAAACGACAGAAGGAAGTTTTAGTTCTGACAAATTTTATTATTAGCAAATATTTTATTGAATCTTTAGCTACAGATTGTAAAGGCTTTGTGGAGGATAAGGCTAAGAGTGTCGTCGAATCTGGTGAATTTCAAAAGTATCAGACCGAATTGGCTGTATCTTCTAATAGAGGTCACAAGTTTGATACTGCTGATGATCTGGTTAAGGTTGATAAGCGTGAGGAGCGCAGAAAAAAAGCAGCTGGTGGCAAAAGTGGTGGTGGAACACAGGGTAGAGAAACAAAAACTAAATCCACTAAGAAAGCAATGCGTTATAAAAACGTCGACAAGAGTGACGACGAAGAACCCGAAAAGACGACCTTGCAAATAGTTTCTTTCGACGATATTTCCCATTTGATTGAAGACAAATTGGAGGAAGAGGGCTTACATGAACTTTTAGATGATCTATCACATCATTTACTTCCAACTTTAAACGAGAGTGGTTTGGAAGTTGCTTCTAAACTTTATGCAACCACTATTTCTGATCGCACTGCAAATCGTCGTCACACACACAATGACGTACAGAATAAGATTAACATTCTATTAGGGGATGTAAGATTATATGAAAAAGGTTTGAAACTCTTTCCGCCAGAAGTTCAAACTACCTTATGTAAATATTTGCTGAAAACGTTAGGAAATGAAATTGTAGATGAAATTATAAGTTACATTGCTGCAGAAAAAGGATTGAGTATGTTGGCTGAAAATTTTACAAATGAACAAAGGTTGAAGTTTGTTAATGATCTGGCTGACGAATATAAAATTTCTTTACAAGATTTAATGAAAAAGGTATCTGGCCAAAATGTTGAAGAATTTACTATTGCTACAGAAAAATGTTTGAACTCTTGTAGTATGATTTTGAAGAAAATAGATAAAAAGAAGGACAAAGTGGTTATTTCAAATCACAAACATGGCTTGATCGATCAATTGGAGAAGACGGAGGATTCTGCCATGGCACTGCATTTATGTGCACTAATTATTTTTATTAGTGCAACTCAAAACATTGTGCATGCAAGTGGAAGACACGTGGCATCTATTTTAACGTTTCTGAAACAATACATGGTGGCAGAACAGTTTGAGCAAGTTAAATCCTATTATGGTAGTTGATTATATGGTTAAATTTTTTACATGTAATTTAATGAAATTTAATTTCAGATAAGGTTACTTTAATGTTGAATAACGGATCGGAAGCGGTAAATATTAAAGAAGATTTAAAAGAGAAGCTTCCAAGTATAAAAAGTATAGCTGTGGATTATAAAAAGGTAGTAGAAAAAAGTTAAGAAAATAAAAGTTTTATGTTTTGTAAATTTACTTCATTTTGTATGGATTTGTTAAAAATGTTTGAATTATTTGTTAAAATTTAATTATATGTTTCTTAGATGTCTTGCTGAAAGCAGTAGTTACATACCTTGGATAACAAGGAATTTAAAAAATATATTAAAATTTCAATTTCGGAAAAAAATTTATAATTAAAATTTTTGTATTAACCACTTCACAATCCTATACATTATCCAAGATGTGCTGTAAATTGCTATCCAAAACCATGTCTTAAAAAATCCTTTGTCTTGAAGCAGAATCCAAATTATCACCAAAAGTTATTTGCAAAGTGTTGTAAACGTCAAAAACGAAGAACGGAAAATATCAGAAGAAAAATGTTGTGATGAAGTTGTTAGGTACTCTTGACAAATGATATACATTTATCCCCACAGATGAAAAAATGGAAGTTTGGTGCTTTGTGAAAACAAATTAGAAATTCCAACCCGTTTCTCTAAAGAAAAGGCATATGTGATTTAATTGCTGAGAAAAACGTACTGATGCTGATAAAGGCGTTGAAATATCCTACTACTACGGTTTGGTTCTTATGGTGTAAGTAACTGCTTGAAAATCTTTGGAAACTATAAACGTGTTTTTTTTTAATTTTCTATTGCTTACTCGTCACAATTTGGCAACTTGATACTCTACAAAATTTATTTGAAACAATCACTTCAATGATTAATCAACAATATAAAAACACAAATTTTCTACAACAAAATTCAAGAATAACTATCAAAACCGTCTTTTGTTTTTAAATGTAAACATGGCATTTTTGAATGTTTGGCAATGATTTTCTCGAAAACTTTCCTCTTGAAGGAAGGCAATTTTTTAGACATTCGTACTCAGAAAAATATGATCTATCCAAACCTGTAAAGAAAAATAAGAGTTGTCTGCTACTTTGAATTTTCTGCGTGTAATTTTTTAAATTTTAGTATTTATCGTTTCAAATCTAACCAAAAATTCAGCAAATCTCAAAATAAAATTTAATAAATTAAAAGAAATTAAATACTCCATACTTCTTATTTAAAAACGCACAAAAATGTAACAAGCACATAAAATAATATGGTAACTATTTAAAAAAAATTTAGCCTTAACTCAAAATAACATTACTTTTTCAAAAGCTAATAAAACATTTACTCGTTCATAAATATCTGAACACAATTTAATTATCAGTTTTTAGGTAGCTTTTTATTATTTATCTATTAGGTAGCTTTTTATAAGCATAATATTATTTAGATTTCGCAAAAATCAATAATGGCGCACAACTTGATAACCCACATCTATCTACGCAGCCTACCCAGATTCAAAAAATTAGCTCAAAACATGTTTATTGTCATACGTTTACGCCAACTAATGAGCACTAAATAATCTGTCTATATATTTTTTATGGCTCTGCAAGGAGAGACTCGAAACTTCTAGCTATTATTAATAAAGTATTATATAAAATGTGAGATCAATGAGTCCAATATACTAAAAATTTAAAATTATTTTGTATTTTGAATTGACGTCACAATCTAGCAAAAACATAAAAGGACCACATTTTTACCTATTTCTTTTTTAACTTTTCTCTAAAATGAAAAAGGCAGCTGCAATCTTTTATTCTATATATTAAAGGTCAAACCCTACTTAACTCGAAAAAATTCTTTCAGGTGGTTCGTGGCTATTGTATATTGTAAATACTACGACTTCGTAAGAATGTTTATTTTGTATTACAACGCGAAAATGTATCAAATGCTAAAAGCTTTAAAGCATACCAAATTAAATTGAATAAAAATGTTATCTTTATTGGGAACATCTACAATATTATAATTTTTACGAAAATATCGCTACCAAATTTTATAAAACCAAAAATTTGTCTAGTTTTAAAATAATACAGTATTTCAAGTAGATTTTTGTAATATAACTGGTTTAAAGAATGGCGGGCTTTATTACTTTACAAAAATAAGTTTCTAACAAAGGTAGTACTGCTAATTTTATTTTTATCATTCATACATGAACCAATCAGCAAATAGTTCGTTCAAACAATTGATTATATTATTAAGTATAAACTGTTGTTGTAGTCCATAGTAGAAATTTCAATATTTCTTCTCAAGAACGGTCATTGCCTTATTATTAAATTTTTCCTAATCAAATTAATTATTGTCAATAGCACTGATTAATTGCAATTTGAATTTCTTTACAGTATTTATCGTGCATTATGCGCTTTTGTTACTGATTTTAAAATTTAAAATTATTTTTATAAATTCTCTCTAATCTGTGTCAATAACCTTTCACATAATTTTTTATAACAATAATTAATGATGTTGCAGAAAACAACACACTGAAGATTATGGAAAATAATGATGTCCATTATCAAAATTTTTTCTAGACAGTTTTTATTACACATGTATGGTAGACTTGCATATTTGAATCATTTTACAACTTTTTGTTTAATTCAAAAATGAATGTAAATATTATGGTATAAACAACGAGAGTACTCCACCCAGTTTTTCTTTAATAACTCACAAACGGTGAAAGATAATCAAAATGTTTAAAATAATCATTTTCATCTTTTACGTTATAAACTTGTGTTCTTCAATTAGAGAGATAAAAATTTTACTTCTAATTCATCATCAAAACACATAACTCGCCCAGACGGTAAATTTTTGTAGCAATCTAGCTGCAGTGTATTGAACAATTAGAAAAATCCAAAACTTATTTTGCCTTGGCTTTTTCTTGTTAGGTTAGATCTACGACCTGTTCACCAAAAGTAATTTAATAAGGCTTTTATTTCTTTACATAAAATTTGCATTAAGAACTAGTCTGGGTTGAAATAATAATATAAAAGCAAAGAAGAAATCATTTGCTGTACAAGGAAGGTAATTTAGCGATAACAAAATGTCTGAATAAACTGAAAGAGAAAATGCTACTTCAGGAAAAACCTGCTATATCATTCGTATTTATTTGTATTTCGTAATATTTTACATCTAAGAGATTAGACAATGGAATATTTGGAGGTTGCTATATAACCCCATTTTGAAATCAGTTCCACTTTGCTCCTTTTATTATATAAAAGTATATTTAATTTATCTATAAGTAACTTATCGAAAATAAAGTAATTAAATCATAAATAAATACTAGGAAATACATTCCTAACCATTCTAGAGATAAAATAATAAAATTGTGGAAATTTTGAAGCATGTGTATTTTGAATACATTAACATAGACACTAAAATTTACACACCAGCTGCCGACATATGGGTGCCCATATAACTTTTTTCCACATAAAAATAGATTTCCAAAATTCTAAAATGTATTGGAATATGATGATAAGACTACAAAAATTTTATACAAACAGAAATAAAGGATCGAAATAAAAAATATTGGATACGGAATAGAGGGGGCGGGGGTTTAATTTCTGAAGAATTCTCAGTTTGCAATCAATCTATTTGATTTTTTAATCCTTTTAAGTTATTATTCTATTTTTTGTTAGGTACGAGCTTGAAAAACAATTATTTTAAACTGAAATTAGAAATTAAATTTCTAAAAATTAGAAATTAAAATATTTGCATTTGCGGTTGTACGAATAGTTTTTGGGAAATTTATGTAAATACTTTTCCAGTTTTAAAAGTAGTGTTTAGTTTCAACAACTGGCCAATTTGTTTATCAACAGGAAAGCAGCATCAATAAACGATTGCTTCAGTGCCTTTCGCTCTCGTAGCTATGGCGATGGAGCTAAAAAGGTTCTATATCGCTCAAAAAATATACAGCCCATTGATTGAAAGCACTTACTCGATCCTTTTTTAAAACTTCTATAGCTCAGTTTCAAAGTCCCAGAAGGATTACAAAGATGTCAAAGCAGTATTGTATTTAATAATCTAAACAGTTGGCTTTCCCACACAAAATATTGTAATGCTTCCTTCACCTTCATTGATCATTAGTAGTGTTTACTCTAACCTAGTTTTTTGAATATAGAATTTTAAATAAAAGTTACTTTGTTACATAATTTTGAATGCTTATCAAAATGTAATATAAAATAACGCTAAACTAACAGATAACCTTTATTTAACCCATGAACTAAAACTAAATAAACCACTGGGGATATATTAATTGCTATCGCACAAAAATACTAGCCAAGAAGATAGCAATTAAAAATCGTAACCGATAATAAACTATAAAAACGCATAATTTATGTTTATTACTATAATGAAAGAATATTTTATATTTTATCTGTCTAAAGATTTTTCTTACAATTATTTTAATCTTTATAATATCATAGCGGAGGCGGTGGTAAAAACTAGCCCCCCCCCCCCCCAATAAATCGATATACACTCAACATGGAATGACATCGACACAGCAAGAGATAATACTAATTAGATGTATAATTATTATGTTCAATCAAAATTCTTGTAAAATTATTAAATCGAGTATTTTCTAACTACGCAGTATACGCATCGTGCGAACAACATCTGACAAGTTAAACGCTTTTCATATTAAATTCTATATAGAAGTGCTCCTTTCGCCCCCCCCCACGATGTGCACATTTAATTATTATTAAAAATTATTATATTATATTATATTCTAGTATTGAAAATTAGGTAGACAACTCGGGTTGTATCTAATGAGCCCAAAATATACAAAAAATGAATTTATTAAAAAATAATTTAATAATTGATACATATAGATTAAAAAACAATAATAATCGAATTGAGGGGGCGAAAAAGATAAAAATAACAACTTTATAAAATAAAATCTATACCCTCTAATGTATTGTACGTATTATAATAATTTGTATAATATAAGTAGTATTAATTATAATAATATTTTAAAACTAAACGACTAATTAATTAGTTAAAAGTATATTTTATTATATAATATATAATAATTTTATTTTTATAATAAAATATACTTTTTATTAATTAATTTGTTGTTTATTTACCTTGATTTTAGTTTAAAAATATTATTATAATTAATTTTTACAAGTTACGAATTCTAAAATTATATAAGTATAGTAGTATTGTATATAATATGTATTATAATTTATAATATTGTGAAATGTGGATATTATACTGTTTTATTTATTGTGTTATTTTGTATTTACATATATTATGTAGCTAAATATAATATCTTGGAAAAATAAACAATGGCACCATTATAACGTACTATACATATAGCTACTGTATACTATATATACCACTATATGCTATATACTAAATACTATACTATACTATTATAACATTAAAAGCAAACGGTCTGTTTGTCTGTTTTTCATACAATACAAATTTTATACAATTTTACAAGACGCATATTATACGTTTATTTTTGAAGGGGTCACAGTTAGAAATCGGGGGGAGCCCGAAGTTAAGGGACGCTCGTGACAAGATATCATACAAATACGAAATATAGATTAGTTGGATTTGTATAGCAAACATAAACTGTCTACTTTATATAAATAATGTAATACCCCATTATTTGGGTTACACAGGATTGAAATTTGTATCAATTTGGCGAAATTCAATTTATAGATTGAATGTATATTAAAGGCGTAATAATACTAATATTATCATAATAAATAAAAAATGAATGTTTTTTTTTAAATGTTTGTTTAATTTAATAATTTTAAATTCAAATCTGGCTAATCAGTTAACTCATATTAAAAATAAATTTTTTATTATGTGGTAAAAGAAAATCATATTTTTTATTATATTATTGTATTATATAATATAATAAACTTTCGCTAGGTAATAAATAATAATACTACATCTGCGGCCGCGGCAAGTGCAAATTCCATACTATGTAATCGATTTTTCGTTTGTAAGATAGTAGGTCAAGTTGAAGTGGAAATTTTTATACCTAAAAGTTGAAAAATGACATAAATTAAAGATTAAAACATTTGAGTGCATTTTTAATTAGTTCGCGATTATTGTGATAACATTGTTTTCGGCCCACGCCGTTAACTATCGGCTATTCGGAATTATATTTCTATTCATGCTTCCTTTTCGTTACATTAGTAGTTATCGTCGGTAGTGGTATGTAACATCGCACTTGAAACCAAACCGGCAAAAATTTCGACAAGCACTTTTTTTTTAAATTTACAATGGAAGACGCGGATAATTTTGTAAAATCTCACAATATAGAAATAAAATGTATGCAAAATGGATCTTCTAATAAAATTAAGATTTCGTCCGAAAACGAGGATAATTTCGTACCACCGGACGGTGGTATAAAGGCATGGATAGTTCTAGTGTGTTCATTTTTTTGTAATGGAATTTTGTTCGGTGTTATAAATTCTAGTGGTATTTTTCATCAAGAATTGTCCCGGCACTTGGAGGCAATGAATGATACCGAGGCTTCTCGTAAATCAGGTAAGAGGTGCGAAAGTCGGCTATTTAAATAAAGAATAACACGTGCGCGCTTGTATAGTTATTATATCATCATCTAAAGGAGCAAAGTTGTATTTTGGTGTGTAATAGTATTTTACTGTCATTGACTTTCAAGCTACGTTTAGCTACTATAAATACGTACCTACATTTTTCATTCATTGCAAAATTAATCAACAATAAGTAACGTTAAAAATTTAATACGTTGCATTTATTGCGTTGTAAAATGTATAACCTTCCACTCCATGCTCGACACTTTTGAAACTTACGATTCACGTGGGAAAAGTTTACCGTGGACTCGATCGTTGGGCATAGCGATTCCAAATTTTTTTATTAGGATTAGGTTTGGATAATGCAGCCATGTAACTAGGGCAGATACCCGCTCAGGGTGCAAAAGCGCAATTCAACCAAAAATAATAAATTGAGAAATTTAACAAAAGTAATCAAAAAAGCAAAGGACTTGTTTGAAATTTTTTCCCGATAACCATTGTTCTCTAATAACTCGGAACCAGTGGAAGATATCGAAAAACTCTTGGTTAATTTCTATAAAGAGAAAAAAAACAAAATGTTTTCTTTGGCCTCAGGCGCTCTATACTCCAGGTACGGCTCTGAGTAATAATTTCGGTTAGCAACAATAAATTAATAAAAAGACAAATTAGAATGCAAAATCCATGCAAATAAATTTAATTAATATTAGATATCTACTATTCGAAAAATAGATACTACTATATTAAGAAAGAGTACAGAAAAACTGATGAATTTTAATATTTATAAACAATAAGATAAGATGAATCGTCATTATTTGCACAATAAATTGTATTTCAATAAACAATTACAAATCTGTTGAAATTCCATAATGCAGGAAATCTAGTTTCCGCTAATACCCGACTGTCTGCTACAGAAATATTTTAACAAAGTATTTATAGAAAATACTCATTAATTTTCAAATTTAAAGTTTTGTCTGTCTTTTCATTTTTTTTATTTTATTAACAATTTATATAGAAAAATGTTTTTGTTTAAACTATTATGTACCAAATAATGGTGATTATAAAATTACCAAAAATTATAAAAAATATAAAATATTAGAGGGCGGATTTCTATGTATTTAGCTTGTACTCTACTCTAGAAAGCTGAATTCGTGTATTAAACATTTGTCACTGAAAGAAACCAAAATGCGAAATTTATTCCGCATGTAACTTAATATTTTCGATTTTTACCGCATATAAAATTATTATCCATATATCGCATATTATTAAAGTCAATATTATTTATCAATATTAATTAAATATGAGTTTAATTTAAAATTATATTCTCACCGATAAACGGAATAGTTTTAACATAACTGATAAAATTGGGAGTTACACTTTTGGTGCGGAGCATATTATAAATTAAAATAAAACAAAAATTTTTTGTTTGTTTTACAAATACAGCGAAATTATTTTTTTTCATTTTTATAAAATTTTTAGTATACTTTATTGTAACAAATAAATAATTTATGCTATGCTGTAATATACATATTATATTTAACTATCAATACTCAATATTCTGTATACTTAGACCTGCTAAAAGCGAAACTAAAAGTAATACCTTATAATACCAATAATATAGTATTACAAAAACTTTTTCATCAAAGAGGAAAATAATGACATACTAAAAAATTGATAGAATATATTTGGAAAAATTACAATGCTATAATAAATTAAAGCAGGGAATTAGATTAAAATAAATAGAACTCAGAAATGTTGCAGACAAATGGAATTTAAATGACAATTAATGTAAATTTAGCTTATGTTCCGTTTTAAATTTTTGCAATATTTCGTATCGATTTTTACATACAGATGAAAATCAAGCAACATTTTAGGTAAAACTGTGATAGAAAATTATTTTTAAATTTAAAATGAAACCATAAAGCAATTTTTTCCTCATCTGAAATTAAAGAAAATTACGTAATTAAATATTTTTAAATAGAAATGTAGGTTTTCTTGGTTTTATTGTAAAGAATTTCTTTTTCACTGTATTTAGGGAGTTAAGTGCTCTCTTTACTTATTCTTTCAAGTTTTTAATTTCTAAAATTATTTTTTGAATAGCACTTTTTCGCTGATACCACAAGTACTCGGTACAGTAAAGGATTAAATGTAACTTCAATTTAAAAATACTTTTTATACAATTTTTCCATAAAAGTCATGCAAAAATCTAAAATTTAATTTATGTAAAAAATATACTTGCTGTTTTTGAATAATGATATTTTAATGAAAGTGCTGGCGTATCTGAAAAATATTTGTAAATTATCCTACTCAAATATTCATTTTTCAAATATTCAATAATTAACTTCAATATAATTGGATCTTTTTCAATTAATTGTGTTTGACAATCTCATTTGTCTATGTTGATTATGTGATAAATGAGGGCGATTTTCATAAACAATACCATAGTATATTGTAGTCAACATTATGCCAAATATTTTTGTGAAAGTAAAACGAATATTTTTTGCTTGGTTTAAAACAACATTTTCAACTACTTTTGAACTTGAAATCACATTAGGCTCATATCTGACCTTAGTTTCGGTGGTATTTCGAAGGGGTTTGCAATCTTCAGATGCACAACGACTTGCAATAAACTTGTACCAATAAAACTTCAATACGAACTCGACTCGTCACGTTATTTGCGTTTAGTTTTCAGCGGCGTATGGGTGTTGTCTTGAAACCCTCACTCAACGAAAATGCATGCTTGTTCGTTCTTGACTGCGTTACAATTATTATAATAACCTTATGATTTTTTTGTGAATAAAATAAAAACAGACATACCAATTACATATTAGTGACACGTTCCATTTTAAACATACATATTAATATGTTATTGCAATGTTTACGAACTTAATTTGTTCGTGACAATATTTATTAATTTAACAAGGAGTTACTTGAACTTATTATACAAAGCCTAATTGTGTTAGGTAACATAAACATTATTTTCAGCAATTTGAATTTATCATTTTATTTTATAATAATGGAAAATGTGTTGAATCGACATCGTATATAGAGTAATATTAATTTTCTTCTGAGAAATATCCTATTTTATATTAAATACATTTTTATTTTCAAGATAACATTATTACGTATACCCATCTATTACATCCGGTATTTTATCTTCCACTTAGTTTAGTAGGAAATATTGGTTGTTGTCATCGAAAACTTGATATACGTATCTACCATTCAATAAAATCAGATTTTCTAGAATATCATACGTAATATTTATTTTATAATAAAATTGTGGTTCTAAAATTTTAGAGTACATACTGTCTTTGCCATTAAAAATTAATATTACTTCACAACCGTCTGAAGTTAGCTCCGATAATTCTATGTTATTGCGCAAGCAATAGGAAGGAATTAATAATATTAATTATTAACTTATACTAATTGTAACTCTAGGATTGGACAAGCTTTTATCTAATTAATTTAATATATTTTATTTAAGTAGATGTTTAATTTAATTTTCAAGTTGGTCACAACAGATAGTGTTATTTTACTAATTTCCTGCTTGGATCTAATTTCAATCATGTTGGTTTGTGTCAAACCACACAATTTCTTGATCCGACACTTATTTATTACCACAAAATGTAAAATGATAACCTTTCACTCTATTTATTATTAAAAATATTGACATAAAACTTAAAATAAGTTTATTCAATAAGAAATGTAAAAACAAGTGGAATAAACAAAACTAAGAGAATTCAAAGAAAAAAAATTTGAAGAAAATGCAAATTCTCTGGTTAACACAATACTAGCCATGGGGGAGCGAGTCGTGGGTTTCCTAAGGAATTAGAATATTGTTGGAAAAAGAAAAGGAAATAGAAAATAGAAAAGAAAAAATTACGAGTGATTAGCTGAAAAAAATTACCGTCAAGTCAGAAAGCCTTATGAAACCTTATAATTGCATTGTCAAAATGGATCTTAATCCATCAATGAGACTGCGTTTCGGCCTTTTTGATTTTGGCGGGATTACTATTAAATTTATTAAAGATTTGTTATTTGGTATGAATTACAAAATTTATTAATATATTCATCATCAATAGGAATAAGGAATATAATGATATGTGTATATTTGAACAAATGTCCAAATTGAAATTTTGTTTTGTGCGTTTCCGTGCCGTATTGGCAAGAGTCCAGGATTGTCAGTCGGTTTTCTGTATGTCGATTCGTCTACAGTTATTAGGCAGAAACATCCGAAATGAAATTTGGCTTTTTTAAATGAACAATTTCCACTAAATAAGTGTTTTAGGTAATAAAACGTCGGTAATATCCAAGTAGTCCTAAAAATCCTTTTATTTCCTTGGTGGTTTCTGAAATTGGATATTCTAAAATTGCTTTTATTTTATTCGGATTAGGTTTCACGCTTTCTGGAGTTTTTTCTTTTTGTAAAAATTCCGACTTATTAAATTGGATTTTGAAGTTATCATTTCTTAATCTCTTGAGCATTTCTAGCATTTTTTCTGTATTCTTGTAAAAGTATCGAAAATTTTACGATGTCATCCACTATACATATTTTATTTTGGATTCCCCTCTTATAATGTTATCTAGCACTCTGAAAGGTTGCTGAAGTATTTTTGAGTCCAAAGGGGGTGCTGCTGTAACCAGATGGTAGCCAGAAGCCAGGTCTAGGATTGTAAAGTATTGGCATCTTCCAAATTTGTCCAAAATGTCGTTATAATATTTGGTGTAAGGTACATTTTTATATTAAATCGGTGCCGACTAATCCGTCGAATATTGATCGTAATTTTGTTCTAAAGTAAATTAATTATTCTGATCGAAAAGTTGGGCTTTGTAGATTTGTTAAAAGCTCTATAACTGAAATCCACTTCCATTGGTATTGGTTTAAAAGTTCTACCAGAATTTGTTTTAGATGTAGTATGTAATGTAAATGGATTGTTATAATTTTGGGGATTACTAAAATTGTGATAATTATTTTGTTGAAAGTTTTGTTAAAAATTTTGGAATCTTTTGATTGTTGATAATAATTAAGTCTATAATTTTGAAACTTTGCTGTTTGTTGATATTAATTTATTTTTAAACGTAAATGGATTTGCTTTACAATTGTTATTTGACGATTAAATTGCGACATATTATTGTTTGAATGAATTACTATTGAAATTTAAATTGTGATTGTTGTTACTGCGTAAATTTTGAATTCGCTATGAATTTTGTTGTTGAAAATAATATAAAAAATTTTCCTCAATTTCATAATTCATAGCGTTTTCTAAACTATCTAAATTTCTTAATCCAACATTATTTTGAACTTGACCAGATAGTCCGCGAATCAGTGTTTTTAAAGATAAATCGTCATAACTTTTAATTATTTAATTAATTAATTGTTTTTGCGGAAGTCGTTATCAAACTAAAATTTTTTATGAGAAAAGTATTACTAAAAAACATAAATAAATAAATAACATCGATAATAAATATATAGTGCATTCTTTCGTTCCTCACCTCTATTGTCAAAAATTCTTTTTATCCAAACACTTCACGTGCTTCACTCATTTTGATTTTCGGGAACGTACTTACCATAGCGTCTTGACTTTATCGCTGTGAAAATAAGCCTGATTTAGAGTATCGACCGAGGTGATATTCCTATATTATAAATAATAAGCATGGGAATCATGTTGAGATGTAAATGCTCCTTTTGAACTGGTCATACGATACCATAGATTATGAAGATTTTATTTAAAAATATTAAAAGTATAAATTTACAAATTGATAAAATTGGAAGTTTGCGAAACGTTACATTAATTACACGAATAATATTTATAAATTTGGCAATCCATACCTAAAATCGCAACCGAAATTGAAAAACCACAGTATCTCTCAAATGATAACCTATAATTATTTATCTTATTATTAAAATATGAATTTTTGTTGCAGCTCTGGTGGAATCATTATCCATGGGCACCGTCTTCGTAATGTCTCCAGTGTCCGGCGTGTTGACAGATACCATTGGACTTAGAGCTACGACTATCCTGGGAGGAGCGATAGCTTCGGGAGGAATGTTGCTCTCATCATTTTGTGATTATAATGTAGAGGCCTTATATTTTACGTTTGGGATCATGTTTGGTTTGGGAGGCGCTTTGGCATATACACCATCGTTAGCTATTTTGGGTCATTATTTTAAAAAAAATCTTGGTATTGTGAATGGAATTGTTGCCGCCGGCAGTTCAACATTTACAGTAGTGATGTCGTATTTATTGGACTGGTTACTTAGAACTGCCAAAATAGCTTGGACGTTTAGAATATTGTCAGTTATGGCGGCAGGAATCATAGGCTGTGCTTTAGTGTTTAAACCGTTACACGTCAAATCTAATTCGAAGAAAGACGTTTCGTGTAATGGAACATTTAATATTTCGATATGGAAAAATAAGAAGTACGTCATATGGGCGTTCTTAGTACCTCTGTCTCTATTTGGATATTTTGTGCCTTACGTTCACATGCCTAAATTTGTTGAAGTAACATTCTCTGCGGAAGCTGATGGAAAACTACCCGTTACTTGCATCGGCATAACGTCTCTTTTGGGCCGGCTACTATTTGGTTACATTGCTGATTTGCCCCGAGTTAATCGAATATTTTTACAGCAGATATCGTTTTTTAGTATGGGAGTTTTAACGATGCTAATACCGGCTAGTCAAGCATCATACCCCGGATTAATTGTTATATCGTTATGTATTGGAGTTTTCGATGGTTGTTTTATTTCTTTGCTGGGACCTATCGCATTTGAATTATGCGGTCAGAATGGTGCTACACAAGCTATAGGTTTCCTATTGGGACTTTGTTCGCTTCCATTAACGTTAGGACCGTTCTTAGCTGGAATGTTGTACGATCAAACGGCATCGTACGAGAAAGCTTTCATATATGCTGGCATACCTCCAATAGTGGGCTCTCTAGCGTTATTTTTAATTAGGTTAGTGGACAATCCAGAAGATTTGAAAAGTGATCCTAGTGCAGAACCATTGAAATGCCACAAGAATCTCAATAGTGAACAAGTTACCAAAAATCACTCATTCGATGTTAGAACTAATGGAAAATTGTGCAATACAGGTAGGCTAATAAAAAATAATACTAGGTATTCTTGTGTTTTTTGTGATAGGAACTGTAGCAATAAGCGTTGTTACACTTACTCGATATTGTAAGCTTTGAGGAATTTTTTCAAATTCAAATGTGCCAAATTTTAATACGTCACGTTTTTATATATTTTAATTTTTGTGATATCCTTATGTATCTGTGATATAAAGAAAGTAAGGAAAACGATTGACTAGTAGAAAAATCAATTGAAATCGATTTTAAGTTGAACTCACAATAAATTGTGTTCTAATGGCTTTCGTACTGTAAACGCAGCTTTTCTTTTATAAAAGCCATTTTCTGGAATTTATGAACTGATTTACATGTTATATAATACCTATTTTTATATTATTAACTTATCATTTTGTATGATAACTATGCAATTTATAATCGATTGAAAATTACGAGTTTACTATTTTAGTGCTATTTCCACATCTCCCACGGAATTAGAATAAAGTTTGATAATGATTGATAGCATATATGAATAATTTATTTGATGAATGATAATTTTTTATTGAAATTAGAACAAAATTTTATGTTTGGTTATGAACGTTTGTTTACATTATTACGCTTAATCTAACAATAAAATAGATATCACCCACCATCATTGGATTATATGAAGGAGGAACTGCTGATTTGACCTAATTTTTTTTCCATTAAAATATTTATTCTTCAGTTTGCTAGCAAAATTCTGTTTCGATGTCACAATGACAATAATTGTTTTTTTATATTATATTATGTTTAAAATAATCAAGCAGATTCAAGCTCATTTGGGGCCTCAAACCTCGAACAATAGTATATTACAGACCGAGATTCATAAATTGCTTGTTACTGAACGCACAGATATATTACTGCAAGTCCAGTAACGAAGAATTTTTCGAGTAGAGCAAAGTATACTATTTTATCGGAAAACGAATAAAATGAAACGTCGTATTTAAGTAACTTATAATACGTAATAATTTTGTATACAAAAGAATTCTTAAAGTAAAAATATCTAAAGAATTCCTGGTAATTCTTGGAGTGACCGTACACAAGAATTGAGAAAATCCACCCCAATAAAATTTTAATAAATAATAATACACATTTAAATTAATTTTTTCATTTAACTAAAGATCATGTAGAATTTTGTAGAAAATAGCAAATTTTAAGTTACACGAGTAGAAATTTCTCTAAAATTAGAACCACAAATTTAATTCAGGATATTATATTGTCGTTTCAAATTCCATCTTTGCTTTTAAGTTTTGAACTTTATTACTATAGCTTTTATCAAAGTTAGTTAATTCCACTTTAATACAATCTGACTAAAACCTGTCAAAGGTATTTTAGTGGAAATTATGTAATATTCTGTTCGTGCACAATATAAATTTTAAAATATTGCTTTAGAAAAATTAACTCGAATTGCTTGAATATGCATAAATGAATAGACCAATGAGAGAACGGAAAATGGACTTCAAAGTGCCTGAAATGGCCACTTGGTGGCCGATATCAGAAATGAAATTAATTTCACAATCTCGATACTGGATGGATATATGAGGTTTGCTCTAGTTCTGCCTCTCTGAGTCACATACCTACCTTTTAATGCAAGATAATTTTAAAGGGGGGGGGGGTAACGAACAATACCTCTCACCTGAGGAGAGCAAATGCAACGGATATGCGATTCTACAGTACTAAAGTATATTGTATACCAATTGTTTATTAACTATAATTTATTTCCGCCAGAAAATCTAATTGAATTGTCGCTACTCTCAATTTGAATAATACGTGAACTACTTCTTACTTTAATGGAAACAAATTATTCGGATTAAGCGGTTTCTTGTAAATTAAAAATAATTGAAATTAATTATCATTATGTTTTATCGTGCTCTGCTGGCAAATTTTATAGGCATGAAATTTTTAGCTTAATTGGCCAATTGATTGTGAAATTATCTATTATTATTTCATTACACATAACTAATTAATTAATTTAAAAATACAAAGCTTTCTTTACTTTTATTAAATTGCAGTTCGATAAATGACAAATTTTAACTCATTCTGTATATTACTTAATATTTTCAATTTTCCAATTGTATCCAATCCAAAAAATTAATTTAATCCTAATTATCTGTTTCCAGTTAAAATTTACAAAAAAAAAACATGACAATAAATATTATGACTGTCTGTCTGTCTGTCTGTAACGAATGCAAAATTGCTCACGCATTAGAATAATAAATTAAGCCAAGGATGGCATTCCCACGCACCTCTTATTGCGTCATTCTTTTTATTAACTTCCTATTTATTTATAGCAAAGCTTTGCAGTCGAATATATATTGCAGTGTTATTTTCGTATTTTTTAAAATTAAATTTGAAAATTTCTTCATTCGAAAAATTTGAATCCTAGCTTTTAAAATTTAAACTGAGCGAAACTTGGCGGGTTTTTTAAATTACTATGAACAAATTACGTTATGCGGAACGCTGTCATCCTTGCAACAAAATTATAAATAATTTTATTAAGGTACCGGAAAGAGGATAATATTCCATTGTCAAGCCATTTCATTTTCACTTGTGACAACTACTTGTAAGAAAGTAAGCTAACTATAGAAGAATATCGAGTTAATTTAAAATTGCTTTCATAAAATGAATTAATTAATGTTTATTGAAATATAATTCAAATATGACTCAATTTCATGGCAATGCTATTGATTGAAAAGTTAAATTTTTTGAAGAAAATATAGACTATAGGGTCATCTGATAATTTAATTGGATTATGCGGTTGAAAATACGATTTTTTTACGCAAATGATGCTATCAAATGGCACAGATCTATTTTCTAGTAAAAATGTATCGCAATAAATCGAGATTGATTGAAAGAAATTGTGTCAATTATTTGATCTATTGTGCAATTTACCTAATGGTGTAAAAATTCTGTTTTCCGATTATACCATCCTTATAATTATCAAAATGTCTGAAAAATGTAAATCGCCCAGATTTTTGAGGTAAATGCTTGCATGAATTTAATATCTCAACAACCATGAACGATAATAATTATTATAAGAAAGTTTCCGGGATTAAAAAGGGTATCGTATGCCCTTGTAACATGCAAATAGCTCAATTACTGTTTTCATACCACTTCCTTATTCAAAAATATTAAAAACGGTTAGGTACAGAACAATCGATTTCTCTTAATAAACCGCATCAATTATTCAAAAAACTGCTGATATTTTTATTATATCCGACAAATCTATCCGTATTCGAGTCTCGTTAATTTATTCACGCGCGTCAGAAATGCCGTAATGGGTTATTAGAAAGGTTTTCTTTTCCAAATTAAACATACAAAGTTACGTATATTAAACTGCTGGATATCATAAAAATATTGAGAAGCTCTTTCGTACATGAAATTGTGCTTGTGTAATCAATCTATATTAAGCATTGATGTATATGTCATTATCAGTGAATTTAATTAAATTTAACATAAGTTCTGAAAATTTGTGTTTTTATCAGATTGTAATAAATATATTAATATTATTATTCCAATTAATGAATTATATTGATTGTTTTATTTCAGGGAATAAACCAACCTGATGGTAACTTCTTGACCGAAAACTTTTTCTGATAATAATTTTTAAGATAATATTAAAAATAAATTAAAGAAGTCGAATTTTATACAAAGTTGTTTGTGACACTTTTCCTTTTGGAATATTACGTGATAATTTTAATAATTAAAGTTTGAAGCTAAGTGAATTTAAGAATTTCCTGGAAATGTAAATTTTAATTCTTGTACAAATATCGTTAATTAGAAAATAAGGAGCAACTGTGCAAACAAAATTGTCGTCTCCAATTTTAATTGTAAAATTTATGGTCTATTACTGTTTTACTTTTATCTGTTTTAAACCGCATACGCCTTTGTAGTTAAATAACCTGTAAAAAATTCAAAAACTAAATGAAGTAGACGCATCTAGTCCACGAGCTATTTATTTATTAGTCAATTGAATTGACATTAATTGACATGAGGAGCAAAGAGTAGACATAATTCTTGATTAGATGGCGTTCTTAAATAATAATAATAATAATTTATTTGGCTTATCTGATGTTGGCGCAAGTCTATTAGGTGTACTACATTAGTTTTATTAATTCAATTACACATTCATGTGTACTTATTATTTCATGACGTCCACATGAAATATTGTTTTAGTTTTGATGATGAAATCGGTTTGCGAATTTTATCAGTTTTATTTTATATTATTCAATAAGGAAGTCGATGACTAATAATAACTTAAATTTAACTTGCACGTGGAGCTCTTTGAAACTCATGGATTTGCCAATATTGAATGAAAATCCTGTCAATTTCAATAATATTTGTAACTAAATTATAGATATAACAACGAATCGCTCTCTAAGCTCTAAGCATCTGTGATTGGTATATACCGGAAAATCATTCGCCGTGATATATCCTATTTTTTCTATCCGGGTTTAGTCCGGGTTGCCCGAAGCAGTAATGTGAAAAATAACCTTGCAAAAAGTTCTCAAAAAAATTAAAATTTCGAAAGTATTTTCAATTGATTTTTCTACTACGAGCACATACACATACTTACCTAACTATATTATAATATGAGAGAAAATACTTAAAACTGAAAATTTTGAATTTTTACACTTAAAGTAGTAGTATTTTTGATTTTACTATTTACAGGTTCTTCTAGCTATACAACTTAAATGTAATGACTTTTTTAAAATTAAGTGTAACGTACTGATGAAGATCTTGTAAAAGTATGAAGTGATCTTGTGAATCAACGATATAACCAGCAGAATATTCAAAATTTTCACTTTTAAGTACCTGTTTTTTGTTGTTTTTAACAATGGTTCCTATTTTACAGACTCAAAAGATGACCATCTTGTAGAAGAACATCTACAATAGCAATCATATCAAAAATTTCGCTTTATTCTGCTAGTTATATCGTTAATAATGATTTGAAGAGTATTTGTTGCATTTATTTATTTTCTTTTGTAATTTTTTATAATATGCAATAATTTTTATTAGTTTAATGTTTTAATTGTAATTTAAATCATAATTTTAAGTACTGTATCTTCATGATTAATCTTAAAAGGCATTTGAAATGTAAAATATCTTGTTTATAATTTTCTTATTATATTAATTGTTAATAGACAATAATTAGGACGAAATGTACAAATCGCATTAAAAAGTGTAGTGGCAATTGTACCTTACATTGATCTTGACATATCGGTTTGGCGCAAAGATATTTTATTAAATGTCCTGTTAGAAGTTTCTATAAATACATAATTTACATTGTTGAAATTTGTGTTTTATTTTCTAATCAATGCTCATTTGCAACGCCTGGTAAGTGTATATAGTGGATATACTACAATAATTATTGTGGCAAATTAAAATCTGTCGCATTTTTGTTTTAACCTATGTTCCAGAGCAAAACTGGGCCTCCAAGTGGATAATAAATTAAAATTTATTTTTTTTGTAATAGCAGTCTTGCACTTAACATTATAGATAAAATATTTAATTTTTTTGGTCGTGTTCGTTTGAAAACCTGTAGTTACGCCACTGCTACTGCCGAGTTACCCGATTTTTATCACAGACGAAGTAAGAACTTGACAATTTACAATATTAAATTAAATTACCTTAATAATGTGATAAGGATATAAATGACATAAGAGCACTCCTCGAGCTCTTATCAGATAAACAGCACACGTAGTTTAATGAACATATTGGGATTGATCTCAGACAGTTGCGTTCCTTACGATAAAATTTAGAAAGTTTTCGCTTTATCAGTCAGAAACACCCAAAAACATTCCACCAATTCAAATATCTAATATTAGTTTTTAAAACAAAGAAATTTCTGAAAATATCCGAGTTGAATGATTGTATTTTTTATTCATACTTTTTTTATTGTAAAAAATCTCCCGAGTTTGTAGACAATGTGGACCACTCACTGTGGAGTGCGGATCTAGGCGAGAAGGAACGATAAACCAAAGATTACGTAGTAGTATATTTTATATGAAAATTTGACCCTTTTACGTCAAATCACTGTATATTTCAAGCTAAAAATTTATCAAATCCGTGATCAATTACGTAGTAATCAAAAAACCGCGAATCAAAATAATCCGCGAATCAAAATTTCGATTAATCAAATTTGGACAAATAATCCAAAAGTGGTCTGTTACTAATTCCAGATTAAATTTCCAATATTGGAAATTCAGAAAAGAATCAGTACTTATTTCCATCACAGCTGTATTAACTGAACCTCCGACTAAAATTCAATCGATAGAATTAGATGATTTATTATTTGAACCAACAGCAATAGTTGATGTTGGTGGGTGGCTGTATTGGTACTGCAGCTATTACTTTTCAAAAATTTTATTTACAGAAAGTATTATTATGGACAAATCAATTTATGAAATTTGTAAATAAAATGCTATGCCAGATAACAGTAGGTGTCTATTTCCCCTTCTTTGCGTTCTATGTATTCCTTTTCCATTAGAATATTAATACACTTCTTTATGGTCTGAAGTCGAGGATTAAATCGTGGTGCCAGCTGATTAATAACTTCTGCGACTAATTGCTGATGCTGCAGTACATTTCGCATTTTCATAATTCTCACAATACTAGCCTGAATTAGGATCTTCCTGTCTTCCTCGATGTATTTATGTGATGCCTCTTGTTCGACCTTAACTTCCGTTTTGATAGGAAAGTTAATATTAACTCGAAATTTCTTGTTACTATAATCCGGATTTAAAGAGAGTACAGAATTTTCATTTAAATTGTTTTTATCGTCATTGCAAATCAGTAATTTGACTCTTAGTAATATCTCGATTATCTGTAGTAAATAATCCGTTTGTATAAGAGTGTGACTGCTTAACAGAGCCACCGTCCAATTTGTTGACACGTTGAATTGTAGAAGAATCCCCATTTCCATTGCACTAGCTAGTAAAATGTACCTGCTTTTGAAGCAATTCGCTAAGAGTTCTCCTTTTGATATGCTGTACACCCAAGTTAACTTTCTTCCCGAATATTTATCGTAATAAAAGCTATAGAAACTGCTAACACTTCTTTCCAGTTCGGTCGGAAAACTAAAAGCGACAATATTTTGGAAAGGCCACGATCCAGATGTCAGCACTTGGATATTAAAGTCTATGCCAAGAGAATTGCCGGAATTTATGAGATATTCACGGAACTTCTCGTTCAAATCTTTGGACAAACATATGTCTTGAAACATTTTCTGCAATTTCGACGTATATGCAACACCGCATGTTTCCTTTAATTTTGTTATCATGGAAGCTTCTGCATCGTCGCTCACAGACAGTTGCTGTACTAATCGTTTGGCGAGCATCCTACCATAGAACGATTGAAATACATCTTTATTTTCAATATATTTAAACACAACAATCACTTGGTTTAAAATATCTTCTAAATCAGTTTCGTCTGGACTTTGGCTAGACTTTTTTAGCAACTGGTCACAATATTTTGCCAGTAACTCCGGTGATTTATTATTTGAGTTAGCCATTTTGGTTACTGCGTTTGCATTAATTAAACTTATGAAAGCTTTATCTAATGCATATTTAAAATCGTAATTGTTTTTGAATGCAATGATCACCAAAGCAGAGTATTGCTTGTGCATTTCCAAAATTATGTTAACATACTCCTTGGGATCATCGTGAGCAGGCTCACAGCACTTTTCAATTGCAGTTAATCCTACAGAGATGATATGTTGCTCCAATAGCGACATAAATTTGACCAAACAATCAGGAATACGTACGATCAGCGAATACATTCGTGCTAATTCGTCGAATTGTTCCGACTCCAATAGTTGTTTAAATTCGCTCTGAAAAAGTTCTATATGTTTTTCGATGAGTATGCGTTCACAAGTAGCAATTAAGCTGTTGTTGGTACTTTGATGTAAGTATATTTTTACTCTACTTTCTTCTTCTTCGAGCCTTTGCTCGACCTTTTTGATATATTCACCTACAGAATTTTCCTGTAAGAAAGTTTTTCCTTCGTTAGTGTAAAATAACTCGGTATTTTCCAAAAAGGCGTTTTCAAAGCTGTTCTTGTAAATCGTGAAATTTTGATTTTTCGTATTGGATGGATCTTCACTTAATTCTAATTCGATGTAGCATTTTATTACCATTGAAATTAAATGAGTATTAATTTTTTCGCCGTTTCTTTCGCGGGTGATTAAGTTGAGGACTGCCGCCGTAACCTGCTGGTTTAATTGTTTGAACAATTGGTCTCTCCATATAATAAGACCCAGCTGATATATTTCATATACATCTTTTTCCAAACGATTGTTTTCGCTTTCCTTCCTGATCCAATGCCGGTTTAGGTATGTACAAATTCCATTCAGAACTTTGCTGCTAAATTGGTAATCTGCCCATTGAGTGGAGTAGAATTCTAACACATCTTCCTCGTCGATGAGGTGTAAACTTTTCTGTAATAAACTTATAAGATATGTTTGTATAAATTCCCGTAACCGCTTGTACAATTCCATACGAATAATTTTAACCTCATTGGAAACGGCATGGTCGTGTCCTTTATTGATATGAAGCGACGTACAAAAATTGTAAATGTGAGTATAGAGTTCAATATAACGTATTTTGGGTATACTTTTTCCTTCGTACACTTGCTGAATACCATCATTTAAATCTTTCCATATATCATCCAAATTCACTATTGTTACAGAACTACTACTTTTTCCAGTATCGCACGACATTTCAGGCAATTGTAAAAATTTTTTTCTTTCAAGTACCAAAGAAAAACGGTTAAAATAAAACTCGTCGTTTACATATGCCAAAATTTATTTTACTATAACTGGCCTTCACATTATTCGATAAATAATTGACAAGTTAAATTTTGGTAGTGACAGCAAATGTATATTTGATTTAGCAAAAAAAAAAGTTTAAATAAATTATTTTGAAATCTGTAATGGGCTACTTGGAATTCAGACCTTAATTCTATACAGAGCAGGGGTTGAAAACGAACTCCAATGAACTTTTTAATATTTAAAATTTTCTTCTTTATGAAATTCCAATAGTAGCTAAAATTATTCGCATTCTAAATTGAAATCTAAGAACCATATCTTTTAATTTCCAATTAAATTTTGTTAAAAAATTTTTCCAACGGTCGATCTTTTTTTTGCGCAGCAATACCTACCTGAAATCTTATTCCTATCTATGCTACTTATAAATATATTATTAGTTTGATAGCCCAGGGCTTGATAAATTATTGTAAATTGAATTTTCAAATTCAGTTGTGATATTTTAAATTTACAATTTTCCAGTTTCAAGTTTTTATTTTTTTATAAATACCTAAATAAAATTATTAAATGTAATTTTTTAATCAGTTCTGTTTCTAGCTTGGTGTATTTGTAGATCGTCGAATTCCAAATTTCCAAATTAAAATCCGTTAAAAAATTTATTATAATTGTAAGTGTATGTTATTATAAAATTTCATGATTTTACATAATCATATCATAATAATACTACATATTATATACTTATATTGAAGTGTATCAAACTAAATAGTTGGATTAAAAATATGCTAAATTTTTTATAAAATTGAAATCAACGTAAATTTGAAATTGTAGTTCAGTCAGTGGATTGTAAATACATGAGACTTCTCTTTAAAATCGTAATTAAGATCAAGTTTTTTGTTTATTGATAACATTTATTAAATTAATTATTATCTTAAAAAAATCAAATCAAAATAAAATCAGTAGCAAAAATAAATAACTGCAGGTATTCTTTAATTATTAGATTATGTTAAATTAAACACTCTTCTTTTTTTAAAGAAATATTTGTTTTCTTCACATGGAAACAAGCGAATTTTTCGAATCGCTTAAATAAACCTCTTTCTTCAGAAATTTTTGAAATTTTTGAACCTGTAATTTTTGAAATTGAGTCTTGTAAATGATCTTTCAAATGAAACGAGCACTGCCCCTGTTTGTCTTAATTGCAGCTTTCAAAATATTCTTTTAAATTTTGGTTAAATTTTGGAAAACACGAAAATCACTTTTTGTTTGGTAAAATTTCTAAGGGTTTTGGAATTTTGTCAAATATATTAAATATTAAATAAAATATATAAATAGTATAAATCATTTTAAAAAATTCGAATATCCATAAATTTTTGATCAAATTGGATCAATTTTAATATTTAGCTAGCCTTAAATGCATTTGAGCTAATTTTCAATTTACAATATTTTTGCCTGGGTTTTACCAAAATTTTGTTAATACACATGTCCTCAGTCCCCGAAGTAATATTTTCATTTTACAAATTGTGAATTTAAATAGCACAGATATGGAATAGAGAACACAAACATTTTTCTTTATATAATTATCAATTATTTTGTATAATATGCTAAATTTGTTATTATTATCAAAAGAAGAAATTCCTTTTAGTAAAAGTATTTTCGATCTTGCTTTTTAAGTAAAACTTTAAATAATATAAAATATTTTTATTTAGATATTGAAACGAACTGAACTTATAATATTTAAACTATGAAATTCTTGTAATTTTTGCGTGATAATACCTTTTTTACACCCATAATTGAGTTTTTATCACTGAGCAACCTTCAAATATTATGAATGCACGAACTTTCATTCTAACCGTTAGAAATAAATTGCATTTTTAATGATATTTTACATGATTGGTACTTTTTTAGTTAAAACACCTACATTTTATTACATTTTTATTATATAATATTTGCTTTTTCTACCAAGTTGCTTTTTATAAGTTTATTTAAATGTTATCGAGTACCTCCTATTTTCAATATTTATTTTTAGTTTATTTAATCTCCAAATTAACTGGTGTGATTTTTTGAAAATATAATGACACAAAATCTTTTATACGTTAATAATCGCTTTTTCGCACTAGTGCCTAAATGTAATTTTTCGCACGCATACAGTTTATTTTATAGAAAACTTTAAAACTGTCGTTTATGTGATTCCCAGCACTAGGTCTGTAGAAAACTGAGATCAGTGTAAACGTCAATTTGCACGAAATACATTGGACAACCGCCCTTATACTTAAATGCTACTTATTATTATGATGGTAGCTGTTAGCCGAACCAAAAAGTAGATGGTTTATAAATACATTTTATAAATGATAGAGATACTAAGAGATTAACTTACATTAGTTTAGTAATTTCAATTTATTTTGTGAACGTAAATAATTTGCAATTTAAATTTTTTAGGCCTATATCATATCTATTTCCGGAGCAATTAGTATCAGGTATTGTAACAATATTATCAAATATAGCTTTTGTAGATCCTACTTGGCAAGCAAGAGCTTTTAAAAATAATTGAGTTATGCAGCCGGAATGTAGAGGGCGTATAAATTTGAAATAAATGCTAGCAGGTATGTATTGCACGAATAATTTATTTTTAATAAATTACAAAATAATGGCGTGCGTTTACACAGATAGATACAACAAATTCACCTATGTATAAAGAACATTTACAATGTAATAATTAACAAAATAAATAATACGTTTAATAAATATTTGAACACAGCAAAAGTTGACTAGCAAGAATAGTTTTTGTTGAGGCATAGGTATAATATTATAATTATGTATTATTAGGTACTATAATAAGCCCCAAAAATAATATCACATAGGAAATGCAAAAATTATGAATATGATTTATGAGCATTTTTAGTGTGAGTCGAAAATAAATACATAAATTATAAAAATTTCAAACTTAACATCCATATTTTGGCAAAAGGTCATTATTTCGATAGGGTATGTTATCGGTTTTTCTGTAGGATAAATTGTTTCTTTTGAGTGTCATCGTCATATTTGCCCCTTTGTGAGGGTAAAGATTTAAAGGAGGCAAATTGGGATGCTCTATGCGTGTCGGCGAAGAAACTCTAGGTCTTAGAGGCATTTCAAGAGGAATGCCTCTTCTGAAGGAACTTCCTAAACTAGCACACCTCATATCGGTATTTCCTAAGGTGGAGTAATATGGAGAATCGTCTCTGTTTTCGATATCGTTTAGTTGATAACCTTCAATTAGAGGAGTGGGATCTTCATAATCATAATCTACGAATCCAGAATTATCAATACCTTTACTTTCTTTAGTTAATTTCATTCTCAAACCTTTTTGACATGTGTTGTATGTGACAGTGGAAACGGGTTGAACGTTTAAGTTTTCAATAGTTTCATAATGATCTTCATGTTCGGCATAGTCTATCAAATTTCTCGGATAATTCTCTGATATAAAATGTTGAGTACCACGCGGAGTTAGCGCAGCCCAAACCATTCGATTATCTTGCACGTTGGATGGCCCAGTATACAGTACGGCTTCGGAAGGATGCACAATCTTATTTGTATTCATATTATTTATCGACGAGCATTCTCGTGGCTCATGATTTTTTATTTGACGATGATCTCTGTTATGTACCATGGAACATTCGTTGCTTCCAAAAATATTCATTCTGTAATTGAAATTTAAATAAGACGACAAAATTAATTACAATACTATAACATCAATTTAAGCCGTAAAAATCTACTAAAACAGCTTAAAAGAAATCCTATTTAACTTATCCCACATAGTTTCAAAATAGATTAAGAACCTTATTATTCACTTACGGACCAAATTATTAACTTAGTTAATTGGATTAATTTAAGAAGTAATTAAAACTTTCCGACAGACTAATGAAGTTTCTTTTTCATTTAATTATTTTTATAATTAAGACTTAAATTGTATCTGAGCAAATGAGAATATTAATTATTTGGCCTGATGAGGAAACTGATTAAATCGTTTAACATGGTTAACACACAGCACACAAAGTTTACTTACTCTCTGCACTTGAGCAAAAACATTGCTAATAGAGCTCCTAGTAAAAGTACACCAATGGACGACGCTACCAACACCAACAGCCATGTATCATCTATGCTAGAAACTGACCAAGCTGTGTCTACATCTAAAAGTTGAAAAAACTTAATATTTCGATGTTTTTTTGATTTGCGAAATAATTGGGATTAGTTTTTTTAAGCTTTGCTTCTGGGAGATTGGAAACCAAATGACTTAATTTGATTGGACAAAATTTTGAACTATTTTACTTTGAAGCAATTACGTTGCGGGAATGTTGTTCGCAAATATTAGTTTAATAAAGGCAATGGACATACAATATTATTTTTATTTATTTTTAACTTCTAAATTGAAACTAATAAAAGCTAAATTAAAAGGCATAGACGCTTTTATTGTTAATTAATATAAATTGCTTGCACTGCAATTTCTGGAACTCAAAAATTAGATTTGCAGGGTAACGAAACCGTGCATATTTAATATTTGAACATATATTGCTTTTTCAAAAAGAGCAAATAAACTCTGCAACATTTCCTTATCGATTCATCTGAATATAAGGAAAATACAGCTTTTCTTTAAAAGTGTTTTATTTTTAAAAATAATATATTTTTTAAAATCTTATTTACCTTTACGTGGCAATTCCACATAATCGCCACTAGGCGAACCGGCATTATTTCCTTGAATGTGATTGACCCAAGCTTCGCATACTTGTGTGGAAGAGCATGGTGTGGTATTTAACAATAAATCGGGCAAAGATTGCTGTAGAAATGACGGTGCTGGAGGTGGTGGTATGAATAAAATACTGTCAGGAGGTGGTCCCGCATCCCAGCATTCTCCAAGGCAACCCATAATCCTGAAACACTAAAAAAATTATTTTGTATAAATTATTCGGAAAACATTTTTTGAATTTTAAAGATAATAATCCATGCGATATTCGTTGCGCCACGGCTTTAACTTTTGTTTGTGTACATTTGCAAGAAATACACCCCGAAGAAAATAACCCTGTCTGGTTATACAATAAACCAACAAAAGTTACTTGCTAGTTGGTTTAGAACAACTAAAATTCGATTATAAGTAACAAAAAGTTAGACACATCTAAACATCGCAAGTATTAATTGTGTTTCCTGGTTCTAACTCTTTAGTGGGTACGGATCTAATTGCATTAAATCCAAAAGTTAAGCGGTCAGTTATAATTAGCCTATACATATTGACTAACCTTAGAATAAGATAATGTTAAAATAATTGATTATGCAACAAGTATATTCCTTTTAACCAACCGAATAAAAGACATATAAAAGTTATAAACCCCCAGCGGAATTTGATTAGCAAAAAATGACTGTTGGAAAAGTGAGACTGGATTGACAAAAACCGCATCTTGGTGAAATGGCTTTTACGAATTGTCGCAACCACCATCGAACACCAGCAAAAACTCATCAGTGATTCCCCCAACACCCATGTTTAACGTGTTGCCTAACTAAACATTTTATTTTTGCAACTATAACTGATTTTCCCTTATGGATATAGTTTTTACGTTTAATTTCCTACAAGCGTTTGATCTTCGAGATGTTTATACTGAAATACTGTCCGAGTATCCTCTGAAAATTCATCACAACCACAGGCTGTCTGTAGATGACAATACAATAATTAATTATTACTTTGATCTTTTCTTTGTCCTACTACTAAACTAATACAACATAAATTACATCAAGCAAAATCACCAAAGTAATTACGTTAATTTATTTACTACCGTTAAGTAATAGCTCACCCAACACAAATTTTAGTTACATAATGAACCACTTTTACGCAATAGTGCGAAAAGTTTATAGAAACTGCCGTTTGTTGGCAGTACTTGTCAAATGTAAACTAATAAAAGAGAAATAACAAAAGACTGCGTTGAGAGCCTCGAAATGGTAAAGCTGCTACAGAAAAACTCAGAAAACCTCATCAACGAACATATATTTGATAATTGGCCCACTGATTTTTACCGGTATAACCAGTTTTTTACCGGTGTTTTAAATTATTTAAAATATAATAAGTTACTTATATTGGCACTTACTAAGTTTTATATATTTTTTATACTTGAAACATATTGTGTACTGACTAATACAATCAAGTTTATTCCAGTAGCATTAGACAATTAATAATGTAATATTTTAAATCCAAGAAAGAAATTATTTAAATATCTAAATACTCTGATCAAATTATTTTATTAGTTAAATAAAAAAATGCGCTAAAATATAAAATTTTGGGGAATATCACGTAAGCCGGCCCGACGTATTTATAAATTTTCGAATGAAATTATGGTAGTTGAGGACGTAAATTGCTAATTATTTTTAGTAAAAATGTTCGCTCTAAACGATAGCTTTAAGAAAATAACAGAAGTTAAGGCAAATTAGTCTCTAGGCTTATTATATTAGCAGTTGTTGTAATGATTAGCAATTTATTATATTAGCAAAACCATTCCCGAAGGCTGCCCGAACTCGAAAAATACTGAAGCCTGTAGCCTACGCACTTGGTAAAAACATCCATGAAACCCACCGTACTCAAAAATTATTATTAATCTAGATTTGATCAAAATTATAAAAACATTCATGAAGCCGCCCGAACTGAAAAATGACAGATCTAGAAAACCTTTGATCTCTGAAATATACAGTTTTTTTAAAAACATTTAAAAAAATAGTTGCACGGCTAGAAGTCCATTGCGGCCGTCTCCGCCCATTAAAACACATTGATGCGCCTATTTATATCAAGCACACGTACCGTCAACAGAATATGAAATTAGAAATTTGTAATAATTTCTCCATTGATCTAGCCCTTGGTTTGATTGTTGAAAGCCTGAGAACTATAAGAAAATTAGTAATAAAAACTTTATTTTATTATATTTATCATACTCTCGTCTAATTTATGTCCTATTATTATGATTAAAATTAATTTTTTTAGCTACAACAAAAGGTAGCTTATCAAAATTACGATTATAGCTAATATTTAGCTCACCTTAAGAAGGTGGCCTACACGCCACTGGGTAATTTATTTTATTTATATTAAGTTTACTAAGCTGTTCTTTTTGATGTAGGTATTATCTGGTTTCAATCAATTTCTGATTGCCAAAATAAAAGTTTCGAAAATCTTTTCAAACCGCCTTCAAAGAAAATTATTCGATATGGTGTAAAGTTGTTTGAAGTTTTACATAAAAGAACGGTCGCATCAAAACGTCGAAACTTTTCAAATAACCTAGCATCCGATAGAAAAAGTCAATTTTGAATAAAAAATATTCAAACTGTAAGTTTAAATTAAGGACGAGGTTGGCTTGCAAAAGATGTGGAAAAATCTTCTAGTATGTTCATTTTGCGTCATATTCAATATTTTCGAAGAAGTTTTTCAATATGCAATAAATCTTCTTTGTTGACCCTCCATTTCAAAAGCATTAAATTTTAATTAAAACATTTGAACGAATTTGTTTGCGTGAGCAGATGCAATTTCGACGGGGTAGCAATTAATGCAGTTGAGCGTAAAATTGTTGATATTATATTTGTCCACCTTTTTCTTCACGTCTACTGTTTATTTGTTGGATGCTCTATCGGGGTCACCAATTTAACGACAAAAACGTATGTGTCTGGACCGAAATGTATGAATGCTAACCACTGTGTTAGTGGAAAAATTGGTTTTACTTTCTATTAGATATTCTACAGGCTATATCTTGATAAAAATGTAATTTGGTAAGTATTTCGAAACAATCTACTATATGGGCATATAAATAGTACTACTGCCACCTGCTACAATGGAAAAGTCTGTCAAGTTGATCTTGCTGTAGATTGTAGAGAAGAGAATAGAGCAATTTAATATAATATACATGGAATAGGTTCTGATGCGAAATAAGAGGGGAAGCAGTGCAAAATTCTTACATATTATCCAAATACAAACAAAAGTTAAATACATTTTACATAGAGGTACCTACATAATAAGCAAGACGTAAAATACGTGGAGCACAATAATTTGAGTAAATAAAGGCTTTAAATTATTGTAAAATTAAGTTGATTGTTATCTAAAGTTAGCGTTTAGTAGACAGGTTAAGAAAAAAGGAGGCAAGCCTAAATATTGATTTCTACAGAAAGTACACAAATGAAAAAGTTGACTTACCTTGTTTTGTGTAAAAAACTTGTGTTTATAATAATATTTTGTCACAAATCACCTACTAACTTGAAGGGTGTATAGCTAAGTGCAAAAGTATCATTAAAATCGATTATAAACGAACGCATGCGTCGCGACGCTAGACTTTAATATTGATCTATCTTATGTATATGGGATACGTCGTCAAATTGGATAGACGTTTCTGATACAAGAAAAAATTTTAAAAATCGATATGTTTAAACAAAACAAACTACAATAATACAATTATCAATAAATTAAAATATTCATAGGGAACCTGTTTGATTTCTATTTTTAATATTCTAATATTTAGCATTGATAATTTTTTCTTTCAAAAAATTTTTACAAGTGGAAAAAATATTTTTTATATCAAATCTGAAGAGCCAAGTTATTATTATAGCACTGGAGGATAATAAAGGCATTCACCACTCGGGAGATATATGCGACCCTTTTATTATAATTGGGGTTGTCCCTCCACCTTTATATTAAGACTTTTCACATACAAATTGCATATTTGCATTTTTATTAATGGCAGTTTTGATTTATTCGGCTGAGGGGTGTGAAAATGATCATTACGGCGTTTTTGATAAGGTAACCTGCAATTACATCAAAATTATATTAACAAATTTGTGTATTGGTATTTGGTAAGGATAAAATAGAGGTCTCTAATGTTTTATAAAGGGAAAAATATTTTTTCAGTATTGGAACTCACTTATGTTTGTTATGTACTAGCAGTCCTATCTTGCCCTGCTTTTTCCCACAGAATTGCATTAAATTTCTTGGTGCAGTCATTCCGATGGGATGTTTCATGTTTTACAGAGGTACATGGATGATGATCCATATTGGTGCAAAACGCAGACTTACAAGAAATTTCCGGGCAATACAATTATTTATAATCTCTTAGTTGAAGAAATTTATGAATTACACAATATAGGTAATGATAAAATTACCAACGCAAACTTAAAGTTCATAAGCAACATCCGTTTCAATACTCTCTCGGCATCCGCAATTTACGTTCAAATCACGCTTTTCCACCAAAATTAGCTTAAGGCGTGCATCAAAAAGAATATTAATTAGCCTTAATAAAATAATAGAGCTTTTTCAAACCGTAATTTAACGTTTTTTTACTTAATTTAACCGAATTGAAAGTTAGCTGATTTAAAACATCAAATTAAGAAGCTAAACTGATTTCTCCATTTTATGAAATTGAATATTTTGTGTAAAAATCAATTTTGCTTTTTTTTAATGTAAAATATTAATAGGAAGCTACGCTTCTTTTATTTGCTACTACAATGTTCAGAACTATTTCAACTAAGAATAACTAGGTTGAGACGTTGAGAGAGATTAGTGAGCTAATTTAGCACAAACTAACACATTAACACATAACATGAAAAAGTGCAGACGCCGGCCGCTCTACTAATTTATTGTAAGAAGGAGATTAAGTAAGTAGGCAATCAATAAATTTTGATTTTAGCTGTTATTTTGTCTGCTCGTATTACTTCCTGAAGTGCAGATTATCGCTTTTATTTAAAGGGATAAATTCATCAGTTCGGATAACAAGAGAACGACGGATATAATTTTTAATTTTGGCGTGAAAGAACTCATGACACACAACACTCGGGTACTTTTAGCTAGATTCCAGGATTTATTGTTCGTAATAAGCAAAAAGTGGGTATATAGTTCGACATAATAACCAAATATTGGTAAACGGATAAAATCAAAACGGTTTGAATCGAAAGTACCAATTCCTTGGCTTGGAAAAACAAACGCCTACAAATTACAAACTACACACAACGCAATTGACAAAATCCACAATGCGTTATGTTTTTTTTTTCTAATATATTTAATTCACAAACTTCAAAAAAGTCTTTAGCATAATATGTTACCTGTCAATTGATTTTCTATGTCTAGTGACGTCAAAATGCAATAAATACCCAGTCTTCTTTAATAAAAAACGTTTTTACACTATACATTATATCTAATTTTATTTATATTTTCCTGATCTAAATTAATTTATCTATTTATATCCTAACTATATTATACCTACTTTAGACGTTATTTACTTGGTTATGCCCTAATTTCCGCAAAAATTTGAATATTAAATATTTATCAGTTTATTATCAAAATAGAATGTATGTATACTGTTTACTTCCTTTACAAGTTTTGCGACAAATTATAATAATACCTAAAGTTTTCAAAAATACTTCATTACATTTTGAATAACAGTAATAATTAATAGGTAGTACATATTAAATTTTTTTGGATACCTGTTACGTATTTTACAACAATCTTTAAGGGAATTTTCAAGTGAATTTTTAGCATACCTACTTTAACTTGTGTTATATTTGAAGCTATGTTCATAAATCTTGGGCTGCTATGTTAATGGTAGCAATAAATTTTACATACTTAAACTAATGCTACAATAATTTTCATAGACTATATTGTTACAATTATTACTGTTTAGTTTAGCTTCTATACAAAATATTTTTCCGCTATGTTCGCAAGAAAGAACTTCTGGTCACTGGTATAAACAATGTATGTAAAATTCTTTGGTATCCAATTCTCACTTCAATTCTTCCTTCGTTGTCTTCTCTGAACCACCTCCCATATCTAATCTTAGATTAGTTTTTCCCGAAAGTTTCAGCCAAATCGCGGTAATACATATGAACTGCAACTTAGCATCAAGTTGCAAAATGGTGCAAGATGCAGTTGACATAGCTTTTCTGAACGCTTTACCCATGACTTGACAACTTGACATTTTTGTCAATGTCATTTTTTTGTTATGTTCTTTTGAAAGTTGTGAAATGGTTGTAATACATAATTTCCCTAATGAAGATATGTCAATTGCATATAGCAGTAATTTACGTCAATGCACAACTATTGGTTTTAGTTTTCTCAAAATTTTGTTTTTTCATTTGTAAGTATTTTTTATTTCACATAATGAACTCAGCCCAAAATTTCTAATAAAGAAGTAAAAACTCTGTAGAACTAAAACAAATTCTCGTCATATAAATATTATATATATGCATCCACTGTATAGCCTATTGTGAAAATTCAGCACATACAAACACATCGAAAATACAACGTAAAAATATAATTATATTCCCATGTTTATAATAACCAAATCAATCATTCATTATGTGTACCTATCCTATGAAATGTTGGATTTTATCACTGTGCCCTGATTAGTTACTCACGTTTGCACAACGTAATAAGTGTGGGTTTTCTCAATTAATTGTTTGTTTTGACGTTATATCAAATTATTTCATAACTGGAATATTACGACCAAATTTTTTAATTTTATCTTTTAATTAAATTTGTATCCATTTCCTTATTATGATCTGGACCAAGTTCAAACTTGGTTTAAAAACGAAGTTAATATTTTAAAAGAGCTATAATGGAGGTCCATACTAATGGACATGCAAAAAAAGAAAGGAAAAAGTATGCGAGTTTCTGATCTATTAATAAATATTATAGTTCAGAAATGTTGATATTAATTTTTGAGCATTCAGTAACTAACACATCCAGAAAAATAATTTGCTATGCTACTAACAAAATTATAAATAATTGCAGCAATAATTTATTTATTTATATTATTTTAATTATTTAATTAATGAAACCAATATTTATTAGTATTTAATTTTTATTTTATTTATTTTTATATTAATTGATAGAAAAAATTTAAATTAATAAATAGGTTGGTTCTTAAAATAGATATCAACGTAATATAATATAAATGTTAACAAAGTATATATTACATATTTATATTAGTATAGAATAAAATCTATATTGATTAATTAAGTGATTTATTGGAACTGAAGCAACCCCTACATTCGAGAATTTTACAGATGTTTATAGTATGTAACAAATGTACTAGCATTGCCGGTTTGAAAGTGTAAATGCGTAGGCATTTTTATTCCTCAGGGAGTCTGATGATACATTAATTAATCTTGGTAAATAACTGTTTTCTTTACCATTCTATATCAATGACTAAAATTGCTGGTTCTGCCCGAGGAAGACTATAAATAATATGAACTTATTTGTTAATATAGGTACCTACACAATATTATTTTGAATTAGGAATTTCTTATGTGAATGACAGCATAAAAATGGAAAGAAAGAAAAAATATTACAGAATGTTTTGAAGTAATAAAATTATTTGGTATGAGACGAAATTTGTATTTTGATATAGATAGCAATTTAATATAAAAGTACTTTGCAATAGAAAGAGCTGACTTTATTTAAAAAGCCTATAATACATACGTAGGTATAGGTTTGAACGTATATAAACGTAAATTAATGTCATTCTAATACATACATTTCGTGGAAAATATATTATTTGCATTTACTTTAACTAATTGCAAGCTGCTTTCAAAGGTAATTCAAATTAATTATACAAATGTTAATTCAATTTACGGAATAAGTATTAAAAATACAGATTCTATAGCCGTTTAAATTTCGTGTGGGAAAGTCTTTATTAGATCAATAAAATATTAATACAAAAAATCATTGAGTAATACATGTTCATTACACGACGATTTCTAAAACTACTTTGATAATAAGTTACTTTGCGCACCATACATATTTTAGGATCTTAACATTTCACACAAACCCAACATAAATTAAATGCATGCCGAAGTACATAGAAGTAGAGTTTATATTATTTGCATTCCTTGCGGCTTTTGCCACGACAGATAAATTGGAGCACCTACCTTGTAGTAGCTCCATTATTTTATATTATATTACTTTGTGTTTCCTAGGGTATCCTGTATAAAATATTATTTATTCTCGAAGTTTTACGTTAATATGTCAACCTTTTTTAAAATGAAACCTCAATAAAGCATTGAAGTTTTTCTATACAAAATTACTTTTCTGAAAACTAAATAAAAAAATACACTTTATGTCAATCAATAGTAGGTACCTATATAATATTCTCTAAAACGTTTTTGAAAGTTCTGTTTGTCTGTCTGTCTCTATGTTTGTTAGTTCGGCTATGGAAATTTAAAGTTTTGTTTCGGATGGAAGCAACAGGTTATGGACCCAATGGATTAGCACATTTTGAGTACTTAACGAATTAATAAGTCAGAGATATACTATATTGTGTCAATTTACATAATAATATATTCGATATATTGTACAAATATTGTAACCTGGGCCGCCGTCGTTTCCTCTTCTAGCACCGACGCTGTACCGAGAACTGATTTTCCATCTGAAAATATATAAATGATTGCAATGCATGTAATTAACTATTACATTTACTGGTGAATTTTATTTTAATTATAATTTTATAAGTTAATGTTGCTTTAGGATTCTCTTATATGTATTTGTGTGTTATTCTATGTTATCATTCGATGCGTGAGTAGATTACTCGTATTCATAATTTGGTTTTGTGGCAAAGGATACCCATTTTCTCTTTTTAATTATATCTAAACCTTGCGGTCCAGTTTGTAATTATGATATTATTTTACGCTTATAAAAATTCACAATGAAATAACAGTAGAATTCAAAAAAATATTTATTGTTGATTCAGTGCGTTATTAATTTTTTTTGATAGATTAAATAAATGCGACTGTGTCGTCTGCGTACAGAGCAATCTTAGTGTTATCATGTCTTTGGTTTCTGATGTTTTTTTTGTTTCATCTCACTTTGTCCTCTTTGAACATTTTACTGCGTGAAATGTGATGCACTGTACTCATCTTCGGTACATTTTACAAGTACTAGACGGATGTCCAAGGTTTTGGCATTTGTAGCATTGGGTCTTTGAGTCTTGATCTTGTGTTGTTGTTCAATTTATTTTTTGACGTGTTAAATACGTTATTTTTCTGGGAGTATCCAAAAATCTTAAACAAAATTAAATTAAAAGTTGTATGCGGTAGAATGAGATGATGGTAATTTTTAACGCCTAAAAATAGGCAACTTACACTACAATAAATTTTAATTTTATTATTTAGGTTATATCACTAATTTTTAATGTTAAAATAATGAAGATAATGCGTTAGGAGTTAAATTTTCCATATTACATTAAATTTTTCTTTTTTTACATTAAATTTCTCAATCCAATTGATTGAGGAGTCTTATTTGCTACAAAAAATATGTTCGTTCCGAATAAAACAAATTATTATATTTTCTTCGTAAAAAAATTTTCTGCGTCAGTCACGAGCGGCATTAAAGTGAATCAATTACTTTCAAAACTGTCAGTGAAACTTTAACATTGACAACGGAATGAAGTAAATTTATTTACGTTTTCAAAAAAATTAATGCAGTATTCGCAAGTGCTAGAAAAATAAATTTGAGAAATAATTTTTCTGCGTGAAGATACAAATTATTACGACCAACTCTGACGCGAGTACTTAATCAACATTAGAGCGGAAAAAGTTCGATATTCGAACCCGGAATTTCCGGTCTATATTCAATTAGCAATCGTAATCAGTAATTGATGTGGTTATTATTAATAATAAACTTATTAATAAATTATTTGACTTGACTTTTCTCGAAGTTTACAACTTTTCCGTTATGTGCATTGTTATCGTTATGGTCATCGGCAGCCAATAGGTACACCGCTTTAATATTTAATCATATCGAATAGTGTAGATAAAAATTTAATGTTAGTATATCGTAAAAATCGACACATACAATAATAGAACTTTTTGATAATTTAAATTTTGAAATATCTGCGCAAGTGCCAAAGAATATACAATAAAAGCACTGGCAGTACTGTACGAATGGTTGCGTGTCAGGTGCGGTTATGAAGCCACAGGTTACACATAAAGTTGGAATTAAAACTCGCGGAAACCAAAATTCGTGACATATTGAATATCAAAAAACTTAAGTCGAGTAGAGAGTGAAAAATTGAGCATTACCAAATTATGTAAAATTCGGTAAGATATGTTGTTTGTGTCCGCACGAAGTTTTCGGTGAAATATTTAAATTATGCATGCACCTACCTACCTTACGACCTATGTGCGCACGTAAAATGAACAATTTTAAATGTTATCAGAAAATGTAATTAATTCAATTTTAAAATACACGCAATTAAATATAACACAATCAACTTTAGTAATGAACTTTTATTGAACGCAGTTTGTAATTTTATACAAATTAAAATAAAGAAACCAAGTAAGTATCTACCTGATAGAAAATAACATCTTAGACATATCTAACATAGATAATTGTCGAATTATGGTTCTAATAAAAATATATATTGCAGGCTATTGTTAATGCCAATCTTTTACCATTGACCACGATCTTCAATTTAGTTGCAGCACCATCTTACAAATATTTGCTTTTTTATCGAAATATTTCACTCCGTAAATCCCCCAAGACCAAGTTACAAACTCGAAGTTCTAACAATAATTATTATATAATATTTTAATCTATATATTTACTTTTTAATAAAGTTTAATTAAAATTTTTACTGGCATTTAGTAAATTTCAATGAGTTTTTAAAGCAGGGTTTAAATCTTAATTTTCTTCTCGCTTCATCCCCGCCATAATTTTTTTAATTATTTAAATTTTACGTATGTTGTGCGCTTTTATTATATTCGCGAAATAATTTTTTCGCTACAACATGCGTCTACGCGTAAAAGTCAAGGACTTTCGTAATTAATTTTTATACGAATTAAATTCGTTTCAATGCATAATACAGTTTTGCGTTGACATTTTTTTTTCAAAAAATTAACAGACATTTCGAACAAAAACCAGTCTATATTTCACGATTAAATTCCCACAAGAGCGAACTACTGTTTCCATTACAATTGTGTTACCATCAATTAAGATATTTAAGTTCAGCCAAGTACAAACTTTACCCTTTGCAATATAATTTAGTGTTTACATTTAATTTATGCGATACGCAAACTAATTTACAATATGCAGAATTTATCAATCTCAGGAAATATTGTTTTCAATCTAAACTTGGCCATCGTCGTTTATGCAAATAGCAAAATTGAACTGTTCGGATGTGAAAAAATTGTATTCATTATTCGCGAGGGAAAAGCTGGCTAAGTGGATGTGGGGTAACTTTAAAGCACAATAGGCAATTAGTCAAATAATTTTGTACATTGCAGAGCGTGCGGTTACGATCACATTTTTTAACAGGCAAGACCAATTAGATCGACTAAATAATTGACCTTCCTGATTGAAAATTTGCAAAATTTTATTTAATAATAAATTATTGCTGGATATTCGATTAGCTTTCATAAACTTTTTTCTTCTCTTATATAATACATATATTTTTTCTAATCCTATCCTTTCTGTAATACAATAAAATAAGCTTTGTCTCGCAAAAGTTTTAGTCAGCTAGGTATTCCTCAGGGGCAATTTTTAAGTTTTACACAATACATATTATACGAGTAGTTCCTGCAATCTATTGTTTAAATTTCAACGAGCTTCTATATATCATGCGATATCAAATATGAATATGAACTTTTTTAAAGCAGTTGAGAAACAATAAATTTTGAAACGAATTATTTTATTTATTTTTAAATAACTTTTCTAAAAAAGTTTAGAAAAAAAACAAGTCAGAATGTTGAAGTACAAGAAAAACAATTGTCTGAACAAAAGTAAATACGCGCTTTTACTTTTAAATATTTGATTTAATCAAATTGTGAAAAATTAACTTCTAGAAATACAGGAAAATGTCTCATAACGACGTATACCTATTCCTCCTTTTAAAGATTTATATTTTTTTTAAATACAATTGTTTTGCAAAGTTCTGTAAACAACAATACGTGAAAAAAACCTGAATATAATAAAAAGTTATTTGGAAATGAACTAAATAAAAATATTAATTTATTTTATTTTGCTCAATAATCACATAATTATTGAGGTGAAATGGAAAAATCAAGTAATAGCTAAATTACAATGTACCTTATTACATCGTGAAATATCCTCAAATTAAGTAGAACCCCCCTCCCCGTGTTAACCTAACCACCTGCTCTAAACCAACTTCCTCCAATAAATATACTTTATCTAGATAAATTACTCAACGGATATTTTGTATTGTAGGCGTTCTCTTTCTCTTTTAATCCCCCCCCCCCCCCGGTATTTTTATATTGCCTTTCGTAAATTTAAATGTGTAATTACAATATTTCAAACTAAATACAATAAAAACATGATCTATAATTTAATTTTGTGTCAATTAACAAATTATAATTTTTATAGTACTTATTCAAGTCCTAATAGATTTTCATAAATGATTTATTGAAAGTATAAATTGAAACATTAATAAAATATAAAAGTTAGAAGAGCCGTTAACGAAAGAGTCTTTAAAACTTTAAAACTTTTACGAAAACGATAAATTATATTGATTTATAATAATCTGAACATTTTTTATTTACAGAACTACCAAGAAATGGCTTTTATAAGCCAAAGAGTGACAAAATTACTTTTGTTCATTGGAGGATACCTAATTTTCTTATTAATAGGAAGTAGTATATTTTCGGCCATCGAAGGTCCAGAAGAATTTAAAAGAGTTCAAGCGCTGCGCACAATGCGTTATAAGTTTCTTCAAGATAATAAATGTGTACATGGTAAGTAATAATATATTTTTAAAATTTGATCGAATATGTAAATGTATAGATATAAGGATTTTTGTGCTTCAATAGAACAACATCATCAATCATAGTGGAAGACTAATCAAATATTCTGGTTAGTTTACATGCTAATTGCTTAATGCTATTATCATCACAAATCTGCTTCCAACATTCGTCGAGCTTGACGCTAGTACAATAATAAATTAATGTATAGAATTTATTCATCCCACGTAACAATGTAACTTTTCTAATATCATAAAATGTAAACAAATTTGCATAATTCAGTCTAAATGCATATATTAAGAAATTGCACTAATTAATGCTGACGTAAATTTACAGCGTTTATTTTGCCCATTTAATTATTATCGAATGTTTTTAAATTCTACCATTCCATTATTTTTATTCTATATGAGAATCCGGTAAGATTGAAACACGCTTGCTCGACCAAGAGTGTCATAAACTATCAATTCATAAACTATGATTTTTGTATTCTAAATGAAATGAGAACTTGATTAAATTGAATCAATAGTCCAGTATAAATTAAAATTTTTAATAAAATTATCGAATATTTGATCGCACCTAAATATTTTAGATAATTATTGTAATTATAAAATTACAATCGCCGAATTTTACTGAGTGTATAGATAAGCACCTGTTAGTCTGTTCCTTGACAATAACCTACGATACATGCTTATAATTATTTTCAGTGTTAACAAATGTCATGTTATATTGATTTCTCGAAGACCATTAATAAAATAACAATGTTAGCATAGATTAATAATTTAAAGGCAAATTGGGTACAAAATTAATGTAATCGATTTAATTTATCTGAGCACCAACTTCAATCAGAATAATTAATTTATGAAATAATAAATTGTTTACTCTTATAAATTAAGCTTGTTTAATAAATTATGCCATTAATTAACCCAATTATTACGGCACAATAAGTTTTTCCAGTTTGACTTTTCGAGTAGAATCCAATTCCACCCTGAAACCGTCGCGCGTCGATCAAAACCCTTATAAACGATAATATAATAAAAGACACGATGAAGTTTAAAAAGTAACGAAAAAGCTTACAGAATAATTTATTTTAAAAACTAGATCAAACATGTCCGTTTAAAATGCACATTACGTTATTTCTTCCTTCTTATTACTATTTTTCAATAATTCTATATCGAGCCGTTCTTTAGCATATATAATTTTAGATAAAATGTACAAAGTGCCACCTTCAGATTTCTGATTTATACTAAAAAGAAAATCAAATCGCTTTGTTATTTCTTCTGGATTCAATGATTTTACATTTAAAATTGCCATTGATTCCTCTAATGATATCGCGTATTTAGTTAAGTTGCCATTCTGATTCTCCAGATTAACTCCATATCGACGTTGTGCAGCTTCTCGGCTTATTTGTATTTCTTGGATCATTGCCCTGTGCAATGCCTTATACAAGGATTTACTTCCGATTAGCATAATATTTGTTAACGATTTTAGTGCATTTGTCAGCATATTAACTGGCATATTAACATATTTAACGTGGAAGACCGTAAATTTAAATGTTGACTTGACGAAAAATTTTGAAAATTAAAATTGCAATTTATTGACAGTTCTTAAATTTTGGCATATGAAAAAATAACAAGATTGCTAGTGTGTTGAAAAATTCTACTAGGCTTTCGTGAATATTTTATTAACGTACGAAATACGTTTATCAGATATACCTGTTATGACCATACGAATTGCTGATAATTTGCTCATTTTCAAAATCAATTTTCAAAATACTGCAGGATTTTTTATTTTATTACGTAATTGTTTGAAAAATTAATTTAAATTTATAAGCATTTGGAATATCTTTGCATTAGTAAGCCGTTAATGAAAATCACTCAGACGAACTAAACCTTTAAGCTGCTCTAAGCATAAACCATAAACTTGTCAACAAGAACTACCCAAAACCATTAAACCGCAATAAGAAGAAAATCTAATTTAATAGCGAAATATGATTTAATAAATCAGAAAAGCTTAAAATAGCTACCTAGCGCAATAATGCAGTTCAAACTTTTAGAAGTAATTTCACTATTATACTTGGCATTGTTAAACTGTTGAATAATTTAACTTTCAGTTTAAAGCTACTTTAAAATATTTGACAAGCCAGTTAGTAATAGAAATGACTGGAGAAACTTCCAGGGAATTAATGCATTAGTAAACTTACCTGAGTTATTAAAGTACTAAATAGTTTTAACAGATAATTATTTTTTAACGAAACTACACTATAAATCTGCTATATATGAAGTTCGAGAAACAAACTTTCTAAGAAATACGAGAAACTTGATAAGACAGCCAGTGGCGGATTAAGATACTTTGGAACCCGGGGCCTTAAAGTATTTTTTCACGTAAATCGGGCCCCTTTCCTTGTGGGGCCCGGGGTGGTGGCCTCCCCGCCCCCCTCCCTTAATCCGCCACTGAACACAGCCAGATCATAATAGTAAAAAATTTAAATTACAAGAATAATAAAACCTAAAATTAATATTGTTAGTACGGGTAATACCCGTAAAATACATTTTTATTCTGAAATGATTATTTTTTACTTTAAGTTTAAAAGTTTTACTGCATAAAATCACGAATCAACTGATTGTCATATTGAATTGTGAAAGTTTCGTTTTGAATTATTTTCTAACAATTGAATATTAAAAATTTAAGCTTTCTTATTTATTTATGTTTCTCTTTAGAGTAACCGATGTTTATGAAAACTTTTTTTGCTCTAAAAGTTTAATGACATTTTTTACACAACGTATATAATAAATATAACCTTAAAACTTACTGCAAACAATAAAACTTTCGTGCTCCGGGGAGCAATTCCATTTTCTCATATTTGGCAATTCTTTAGATTTTGTATACTTAGTATTCTGGTCGGCAATTACAAATTTTCATTAAATTCAAAAATATTGCTCAACTATTGTTAATTTGTAAATTATTGTTTATTCATACATAAAAAAAATTGTTTTTGCGCAATTTCTCGAAAGCGAATCTATCGACATAAATTTGTCTTGCGTTAAAAGATACCCTAGAATTTTATTTTTATTTATTATTTATTTTGCGATAAAAGAAATAGGATGTAAAAAAAAATTTTTGAATTTTTAAATAACGAAGTCTTTCAAGCTGAGGTAGCTGAAGGTGGTGAGGGTGAGTTCTATCGCAACGCTTTCTCTCTCTTTCTATCTAGAAGAGTTGCTTTAACATTTTTTAAATAATTTGTGCAATTCACGAAAAAGGTGGATCACTTTCAAATATACACTATGTAGAGATAATGTTGATTACGTAATTAAAACTAAAGTGCGAAAATTTTAAATATTTAATTCCATAACTTGTAATTCAGCTACATTACAAGGTTTAGAAAGTTATATCTATCAAAATTAGAAATTGAAAATAAACCTTGAAAAATCAATTTTTATTTTCGTTGCATTATAATATATTATAACTATGTAGTTCGCCTAGGCTGTGCGGCCTGAAGGCAGCACTGACTTCCACCAGGAAGATTTGGTATAATTTTGAAATGGTGAATGGCAAGTTCGATAAAGGGAAATTTGCAAATGTATACATCTAGGAAAAAAATTTTAGAAGACATCTGCTGATAAGGAAGAAAGCAACGCCATGTTGAGAGATGTAATTTCATTTTGATTTAAAATTATTAAGGTAAAAATATTACACATCAATATTTAACTAAATTATCCATATAGTGCGGCCTGAAAGCTGCACTGGCTCGCATCTCTTTTCTAACCCGCTAATTTTTTTAAGCTAGTAACATTAAATTTACAAAATTTTGTATGCGTTCTACCTCAGCAAAAATACAAATTTTAATCCAAAATTCTGTATTTAGAGCCTACTTTAATAATAAAAGTGTAGGAACTGATTATATTTAAATTTTTTCTTAAAAAGAAAGTCATGTGGAAGACCACATCAGATTACATATAAATAATAGGGGGTTTTGTGGTATAACAAATAATTTAAAAAGTCGTCAAATCATAATCAAGTTTTAAAAAAATTAAATAAAATATACATATACCTAGATCGAGCAAACTTCTGCAACTCAGGGCTGTTAAAGTTTCATGATTGCTTCATTTCATATTTATAATATTTACAATGTTAAAAAAATTAATTACAAAATAATTTAAACAAAAAAATTATTAAAATTGTAAAGAAGAAAAAATTGACCTCAAGAATTTTCAGGTGGTAAAAAATATCTAATCAGAAAATAATAGGTAGTAAAAATATAAATTATAACTTTTTTAATTTTAAAATCTTTACCGTTTACCTATCTACAAAGTAATCTCAAAGTAAATTATAAATTAATTAAATAAGAACAAAGTAACTCGCACAAAATAAAAAATTTAAATTAGCTAAATTTATTTTCTATGGGGTAAAGCATATTTCAATTTATTCCAAAACCAAGGATCACCCCATTTTATATAAGTATTTGTTTCTACGTAGGTTTTCAATTCGTCATCTAAATTTTGTAAATTTAAATCTCCATAAATGATCAAAATAACCCTTGCTCGGCCTTCCTGTGTTGCTTGAGTATGGGCGGTTCTAAATTCCAAAATTCCCCAAACACTTTCCAAGAAATGTGATGATAAAATCACTACTGTTCTTCTCGACTCTTCTATGGAATCGTTTATTTGCTTTGCTATTGATTTTCCGGGAACCCAATCTCGAACGTGTAAGCATAATTTGTATGGATTTGGTCCAAATTCTAAAGATGGTTGTAGTTCGTTCAAAATAAATTCTTCATCCATGTGGGAATAACTAATAAAAGCATCGTATTTCTTATCTTTATCGAGATCTTCTTCTGTAACGAACCACATGCATAAATTATGAGCAAACAACCATATTTTAATTTTGTCTTCCTGATAATGGTAAACGATTACCATAACGCAGATTACTAAAACAATCACAGCAGGTACCACGCTGGCTATGTATACATTAACTGTTGAGCATAAGTCTTCGGGCATTAATAAAATCATATCCTTTCCATTATGTGCACATGTGATATTACGTATATCAATCTGAACAAATATAAAATTATTATCATCATCAAATATATGGTTATCTAAATGGTATACTCACGTGTGTGCTGTTTTTATTTGAAAGCAAATACTTGTACAAGTGAAGAGAGGAACAATCACAATTCCATGGATTATTTCCTAAAGTAATTGTATCCAGCATTAAAAAATTCTTTTTAGCCAACACGTCTTCATCGAGATTGCTCAAGTTGTTATCGTTTAATTCAAGGATCTGCAAGAATGTAAAATTAAATTTATTTTCTTTGGGATAATAAATTTTCTTTCGATTATAACAATAAGAGAATAAAAACAAACCTTTAGATTCGGTGGTATCCAATTAATTTCGCTAATATTATTAGAAGATAAAAACAATTTTGTAATATTTTCGTAGCCTACGGTCACATTCGGTGCCGAGATCAATAAGTTATTTCTCAAATTAACATCAATGTCTGCTAAATTACTTATAATTTTGCTAATATTATGCGGTAAAATTATTTCAGGTACTCTTGTTAGTTTCTTATTTTGACAATCTACTGTTACCGAATTATCCCATGGACGATAATAGCAATTGCAAACGTCGGAACACTTTGGTAAAGAGATGTCTTCCAATGAACAGGTGACAGTTTCTAAATTAACATTTTTAGCTAATGTATTGCTCGAAGTGCATTTCAAATTATCCGCTTCAATTTTTATAAATTTTGGTACGGGAAAATCCACAGCTTGATCTAAGAATTTTAAGAAACTGTAGGAGAAACAGTCGCAATGAATTGGATTTTCGTCCAATTTAATTATTACATTCTGATCTTTATATACGATACTCCTGTTTTGTGATACTTCTTCTACATCGTCAAAATCCACGGAAGAGATTTTGTTGTTCCTCAAATCGATTACAATTTCATTAGAATCGCTTTGAAACTGATGAATCTAAAATATATAAACATAGTAAAAATTACAAAAGAAATAATGAAAAAATATTTACGCCAATGGATCCTATTTGATTATATCTTAAATCGAGTTTCCTAAGTTTGGGCTTGTTTGAAATATAGTAAACTTTCAGAAATGCTAAATTATTGTTGCTCAAATTAATAATTTCCAAATTAGGAGTATTGTGGAATATGTAATATTCCATCTTTTTGCGTGGCATTTTCAAACAATTATTTTGCAAATATAATTCCTTTAAATTCGATGTTTTCCAGAAAAGCGAAATGTAAAGAGTTGTGAGGTTGTTGTTCGACACATCTATGATTTCGACTAGTTTCAGATTATCAAATTGATTTTTATTCAGGCGGACCAGCGCATTGTCAGATAGATTCAACATTCTTAAACTTTTTAATGGATTGAATGTCGTTGCTGGAATTTGTCCGATTCTATTATTGCTTAAATCCAAATGCTTTAATGAATTTAAACCTTTAAATATATTTTCGGGCAACGATTTTAAAAAATTCCAGCTTAGATTAATCTGTTCCAATGAATTGGAACCTTGAAATAAATTTTCTGATAAATTTTCTAGTTCACATCTCATTATAGTGACTTGTGCTAATTTGGGTAAATTCGCAAATAAGTTATTTGGCAAAGTTGTCAGCAGATTATCATTCAAATTAACTGCTTTCAGATTAATATTTTTTTTGAATACACCCTCCGGTATTTCTTCAATGTAATTGTTACTTAAATCCAAAGTTAGCAAGTTATGTAAGTTTTTAAAAATGCCAACTTGTAAATTAGCCAAATTATTAGTTGGCAGTAATAAAGTTTCCAAATAATGTAAATTATCGAACACGCCTATGGGTAATGTTTCCAATTTAATTATAAATTTGAGATACCTTAATCCGCTTAAATATTTAAAAGTGTCAGGTGTTAATCTTACATCTTGTTCAACTTCATCATCCTCTGCATCATCATTCAATATTATCAAATGTTTAAGGTCTTGTAATTCATTAAAATTTTCGGAAGTCAAGGAAATACCGCGAAAATTGTTTCTGTAATAGTAAACTACTGATTCCAATCCATCTGATTCTGGGTTAGAAATGTTTGGGAAGTTGTGAAATAATTGACATCGAATCAATTGTAATTCATCGGCATTATTAAAATAGAACGATTCTATATCAATGTCATTTAATATTTCGACAATATTAATATCATTTTGATTTTTGCACGTAAAATTTAACATGAAATTTGGATTCGCAGAAATATCTATTTCTGGACACTCATATTCGAATTTTCCTTGCTGATCCAAGTAGCAATCGCATTGTGTCGATATCTTACATTGAAAAGATGAATTTACAATAATGAATAGCCATAATGTAATGCCTTTTGTTTTCGTCATCTTATCTGGAATAAAAATATAAAATTATTAACATCAGTTACATTGGAAAACTACTGAGTGGAGCAAATGGTAGATTCTGGAGCGAAACGTTGTCCAAAGATTTATTAAGCAAGACTTTGTTTAAATTTAAAATAATGAAACTGGAAGAACTCAACTTGGAGATTAGCTAGAAGACGTTGAATAGATCCAAGGCTGAATCATCAACTCAGGGGAACTGCCGACTTTAGATGGCTTTCGAAGACCTCAGAGAATCACAACAAAGCTAGTTTCTCCTAGGTAAAAATAGTTGATGAAAAATTCATCATTTTTGCGCTGATGAACAAAATACATCTTATTGATGAAGAATTCTTAGTATTCATGAAAAAAATCATTGTATTTATGAATTTGTTCATCAATATGATTAATTTTGTTCATCGGCATAAAAATTATGAATTTTTCATCGAAAAATTTTCAGTGTTGGAAAAAGGAAACCTACACATTTATTTTTAACCACTTACCTCTAATATTTAAATGCCCCCAAATAGTATTAAACCGATTTCACTACTCATTAAGAAAGTCCTGCAAACCATCATTAATAGTTAACCTCAAAAATGATATGTGAGGGGGGGGAGAGATTTCAAATTAATATCATTTTTTCATAGTAGCTCATATTACATTCTTAAAGAAACACTTTACTTTTTTAAAGCAAAACGATGGCGGGCGGCACCAAAGTACTTTAACGCCTAAGCGCTAAACTGAAGATAATGTTAATAAAATATAATAATTATTTTTTTAAATTCTCATAAAAAATAAAATGCTTTATTCCGTGCTAATGTACTCTTTTCGGCTTCCAGTGGCGTATTTATAGGGGGGCAAACGGGTAATTGCACCCCATAGGAATTTCTTAATGCGCCACTGGTGGCTTCTACGTAATTGACAGACTTTCTCTGCTGCACTGCACAAAATAATTGATGATGAGTTCATCATTTTTCAGCCGATGAACAGAATTCATCATATTGATGAAAAATTTGATTTTAATTTGACAATAAATTTGATGATTAAAAATTATGAATTTTTCCTCAATATCATGAATCTTTTTTTCAGTGTAGTCCGTCAGTTCTGCAAAATTGTCATAACAAGTCAAAATTAGATACCAATAAAAAATGAATGTTCCTACTATTTTTTCCAATCAAAAGCGCAGTGGCGGCTTGTCATAAAAGGCACAGGGGCACGTGCCCTCCCATCCCAAAACCAAAAACAATAGAAGGATAGATTTTCATTATAAATAAATATTTTAAAAACTATTTCTTTTAATTTTGTGCCCTCTCACTCGAAAATGTCACGAGCCGCCACTACAAAAACGAGGAATAAATATCGAATAAATTATTTATAGCGTTAACCTGAGTATAATTGAAATATTTTTTGTTAGCGTCTAATAAATTTTGTAAAAATTTAAATATAGACCTTTTGGACATTTGGAAGGTATCCTGCTAACAAAAATTTTTAACCCGGAATATGATATTTCAAACGCATTTATAACATTATTATTTACCATTACATTGGATAAATTGAACTCGCTGTGCGTTTTATTGTCGAATTATATTGAAACCTCTACAGCAAAAACAGAATATTATTATTTATACGATTTTTGTTAACAAAGCTTTGTTCGTTATTGCTTATGTACTAAGCGCTTATTCTAAATTTGCTATTAACCTACTTTCATTTGCCGAATTAGCCATAATACAAAATTTCCTAAATGTATTTTTCGAGATAATTTTAAATCAACTTACCATTAAAAAAATGTACAATACTGAAGATTTCAAAATAAACTTTACAATGCCGTCAATACACCACGAGATATAACTTCAAACTTTAAATTTTCTAAAATAACCCTTAAAAGTACTGCCATTACAAAATATTTAAAAGCCGTCGAAAGGACTATTTAATCCGGATATATGTAAAAATAATCCAAAATTTTACCTGTTTGCGTCCTTTCAAACCTGTATTGCATTGGTAGGGTAAATAATATGCAAAGCATTGTACTTTCTTTCAGGTATAATTCTGAAGTGTCTAGTTTTTTCTTTGGTTTAAAATTTAAATCATAAAGTCTGTCTGGACGATGAAGGGTCCATCACTCTTTCTAAAAAATTTCTTATTTAGAAGTTAATTCTTCATCCAAATGCTTTTGAGCAGATAAAAATTACGGCATGCCGTTCAATTTTTTATTGCGATATTTTAATTTTCTAGCCTGACCAAAATTCAAGATTTTCCCTGACTTTTAGAACTTTGATCAATTTCAAATATTTTCAATTTTAATAATAATTTACATAATTCAAAATCGTAGTCTTTTGCAGTTTATTTTGTTTTCAACTTTCCCTCGCCCAAAGTCTTAATTTCCCTGACTTTTACAGGTTTTCCAGACGAATGGTAACCCTGTATTTTTTAATACATTAGTTGAAAAAAAGTTTAAAACAATTTCGATTTCGTTTGACTGTAAAAATTTAGATGAATTTTGACTTTCATTGAATGTTTTCAGTTGTCGAGCAACTAAATAGTAAGTTGAAGTTTAAATTACTTTATCAGCAGCCCTAAATATAGAATTAATATTCTTTTGATAAAATATAAATATTTAACAATAAATGTTTATTGTTAATCATAATTAACTTTTATCAACATTAATTTTGCTTCATGAATACACATAATACTGTTTAAGGGGGGGGGGGGGGGGGGTAGTAAATACTTTTTGTGAATGTTTATTAAAGTTATATTTGTATTTTTCAAAAAAATATTAATTTTTTTATCGAAATCGAACAATAACATATTTTATTTAGAGTTTTTTTTAACCAATGAGAATAAAGAAAGGTTTTGAATTATGAAATTGCTGGAGGAAAATGCCAGCATTTTGATTGGGCCGTAATACAATTTATATTTTAATGATAATAAAATTACTTGATTGAAATTAGTTGATGATTAAAATTAGAAATTTAAATTACCGTAACCAATAGAAAAACGGAATAAGCGATTTTAACTCCACCTACATTTAAAAGTGTTAAGCGTTCCTTAAATTGTAACGCGGCCTAGCAGCAGGAATGATCCCTCCAATCAGAATGAGCCTAAGCAAGAACCAATGAGAGCAAAGAGCGCTAGGTAATTATGTTTTCAAATTATTGTTGTAAACCATTTATCTATTGTTTCATCAAGTTATTGTTTAAATTGTCACAGAGAAATGCAACAAACGATAGCAAATTAAAATGTTGTAATAAAACGGCACGCCAACCATAAATGAATTGCTCTGTCTTTTGGAAAAGCTCTCAATGTAGATTACTTTGTATTGATATGCAATTTCAATTGAAAATGCTCATTCTACAATACAAGCTTTATATATAGGTGAAATTATCAAGCTTATTAATAAATTTCAAACATCCATTTGAAGTTGGGAATATCCCCCAGTTGCAATTGAGATTTTTTTCACCGATATCATTGTTATAAGTTTTGGAAAAACCGCAGTTTTCACAAACACTTGGAGTACTAGCGAGTATAAGCACTCATTTCCGCCAATTTTACTATCATCTTCTACTTATCTATTCTACACTATCAACTTGAGTTTATCCCAATGTGCCAAGTTTCAAAACATGTTTTAAAGCGCGAGTTCTTTGACGGAATGATGCGTCATCTGCATATAAAAAGGGCTGCTTCACGGAGATGCCGATGCTGGCCTAGGAATGTAGCATTAATTAGTAAAAATAATTGACAGAGTTTGTCATTGATACAGTAAATATTTATTATTTTTAAAAAATTTAATGTTTTTTTGGTTATACTGAATAATTTCAACTTATTCCAAACAAAAACTATATTTTATACAGTAACGTTATATGGAGATGTACTTCTCTTTGGCAAACATTGAAACACTAACACCGATACCAAAGAGAATATTAAAAATATTCCCAAAATATTCAAATAAATTAATTCAACTAAATTATAAATAGAAATCGTATCTAAATAATTGCATTCGCAAATCTCATCAACATTTAAATCAATTATTTTGGTTCCATTGCCAGAGCACGTAATATTTTCAACATCGATCTGAAATGTTCAAAATTTTGAATATTTAAAATAAAATATAGAAAAAATATATTTACCAATTTTGAAGAGTTATACACCGACAGATAGCCGTGCAATACTTTTGCAGAGCAGTTACAAGCCCACGGATTTTCTCCTAGTCTTACATTCGAGAGATATTTAGAATTTAATAAATTCGACATTTTACTATCGAAAACTGTGAAGTTATTGTGATCCAATGTTAATGTCTGCAAAAGTCAAAATAATTAAATATTCCCAAAAATATTAATCGCAAATTGCACAAACCTTTAAACGTGGTGGCATCCATGCTAGATCAGCAATATTGTTGTTGGATAAAAGCAGCTTTGTAACATCTTCGTATCCCATCGAATGGTTAGGCCCGGATATTAAAAAGTTATTTTGCAAATTAACTTCCACAATATGCGATAGCTGTAAATTTAATATAGGAACTTCCGTAAGATTTTTATTCTCGCAATCTACTATAATAGCATCATCCCATTCACGAACATAGCAATCGCAAACATCGGAGCATTTTTTGGGGAAAAAATAATCATACGGACACGTTAACGTTGATGGGTTTAGATTTTTCACTAACTGATTTTTCAAATTTTCAGGAGATTCGCATACCAAATTATCGGCTTTAATTGTAATGCGCTTTCGGATTATTGAATTTCGAGTTTCCTTCAAGTATCGGACGAACCTTGTTAAACGGCAATCGCACTTGATCGAATTTTTGTTCAATTTTATAACGAGGTTATGTTCATGCTGACGCTGTGCTAACCGTTCCATATCGAAGAATTCAATTGTAGAAATCCAGTTATTGGAGAAGTTAAGTGTCGATAAACGTGTAAATTGCAAGAAAAACTCAATCTGAAAAATATAATTGGGATTATTTAATTCAATTATATAAAGACACTTACGTCGAGAGCAGTTATTTTATTAAAACTGGCGTCCAAGTATCTTAGATGTTTCATTTGGGCCACCCACTCACCGATCGTTGTTAACTTATTGTAACTCAGATCAATTTTCTTTAAACTAGACGAATTCAACGCAAGCTTCTTCAAATTATTGTGAGACAAATTTAAATTGCGCAATTTTTTGGCAAATCGCAAGTCGACCAACATTGAAACCAGTTGATTACACTTTAAATTCAATTCTTCCAAACTTGATAACGACTTCGTTTCCATTTTGTGTAACTTTGTCAAGCTATTATAACTAAGATTTAAGTATTTCAAATTCTTTAAGTTTGAGAATATATCTTTCGGAAAGTCATTTAATTTATTCGAACTGAGGTCTAAGAATTTTAATTCTATCTGAGAATGAAATAAACTTTCTTGTAAAAATCTTATCTCGTTAAAACTAAGATCTATGGTTTTCAGTGATTCGGATTGATGAAATATAAAGTTTGGTAAACTCACCAATTTACAATTACGTAAGTTTACTTCTATTAATTTCGGAAAGTTCGAGAACAACCAATCGGGTAGCCAGAAAATTGAATTATTTTCTAGATTGACAACTTCTAGATTCTTATTATCTTCAAAGGTGTTAAAAAACATATGGTCGATTTCGTTGGATGATAAATTGAGATATTTTAATTGTTTCAAATTTGGAAACTGTTGCATTGCTAAACTTTTTAGTTTGTTGTGACTTAAATCGATGGTTTCTAAATTTTCAAGATTTCTAACTGCAGTCGGAGGAATGACAACTAATTCATTATTTTGGAGATACAATCTCTTCAAATTTGTTAAATTGGATAACATATTTTCTGACAGAGTGGTTAATCCGACTGACAATCGAAGTACTTGGAGTTTATCACGACTTTGAAGTAATTCAATCGGTAAAGTTCCGTCGTTAACATCAACTTCACAACAGTTTTTGATTTTCTGTATGTATTGAACGTGCTCTAAAATAAAGTCTTCCAAATTGAACCCGTTAAATCTAAAGTAACTTAAAGCGATCTCATTATCGTTCTTAAAATTAAATTCTAAACGCGTTAATCCTGCAAGTCCTAAATTATTTATCAATTGGTGAATAAGCGTCGTTTTCAGAACTTGACATGATTGAATGGTTGAAGATGTGGTATTTGGCAAATTAACATCAGGTTTTATAGTCTCAATTCTGCTATTTTCCATATCCAAACAATCAATCCCTCCGTTAATATTGGGTTGAACGTACGAATAAAAATTTGGAGTAGGTGTGCAATTTAATTTTCCGACAAGGAAAAATAATGAAATAAACCATACTGTAGTTTTTGATAAATCCATATTGCCTAAAATTAAATGGACTTTTAAGAACTAGTCCCATTACGATATTCAAAAAATTATTTGTCTAACCAGCGAATAGAGGAAAAATGATAAATCCAAAAAACTTACTACTTAATCCAAATTTTGAAAAACTCTTTTTCCTAACTTTGTAAATTCACACTAACACTACATCACAGACATATTCAGAATGAAATTTTAAATATTTATTGTAGAGGGCCTGAGAGGTACCTACCGTTAAAAACAAATTATTTTTGAAATAGTTACCAATATTACAATTTTTGAATTTCCATTTAAATACAAATTTATCTATGTTAAGTACCTACATAAGTAGTAGCCAATTTACATTGTACAGTTTCTACAGGCAGATACCTGCAGATGCTATGTATTAACAACCAATAATAATTTTTGTGCTTTTTTCCGATTATTCTTCAAGGGAGGACTGGTACCAAAAGAGAAAAATAGCATAGGCGCAACTATAGGGGTGAAAAATCAAAATTTGAAGTGATAATCCAGACTTTCAAAATTTTCTTGATTCTTATTGCCTTATTGGTTAAAAAATTTATACGCCTAACATTGGCAGTAAACGCCAGCATTTTGATTGGACCATTTTAATTATCAATTTTTATTGATGAATTTGATTTATAAGCTATGAAATAAAAAATATGCCCCCCTCGGTGTTAAAATGTTCATAAATTAATATTTAGCGAAAAGTACTAACCTCCCCCCCCCCCCCAAATAATATCCTTTGGTGTCTGATTGGTCGATTTAGTTCATGACAATCTGAAGTTTCAGATGGCTGATAATGGCCGATATGACATCTGGTGCCAGTTGAAATCTCCAATTTTCAAATCTCCAAATCTCCTTGATGAGCGCTCTGCAGTCATCCGGAGTGGCAGAGTTGATGGAAAGCCCTCCAGAAAGGAATCTGTACTTAATTTTTGCTTCATAAATTTTGTTTGATAGACTGGGACATGCAACAACGTTCTTGAAGGTGATTGGTGACACTCTTGGCTCTGGTCCATGGACGATTTTTAGAAGTGCACGGCGCACAATTCTTGCTTTGGTCTGTCGTAAAACCGCCATTCCACGTCTTCGCAATCTCAATCCTCTCGGGTTATGGTGGCCGCAGAAGCTTGGAAATCTAGAAATTTCATCGTCCAGGTCGCTGTCTTCGAAAATCATAGTTTCAATATTTTGAGTTAACTGCGCCCGTTAGGATATCAGTGAGGACAAATATGCGGCTTTTGTATCGTCACTGATGGATTACGACTGCATTTTGGGTATAGGCAGCCATCGTTTGTTCTGTTTGTCAGAACATATTCCTGTCAGTCATATTCCTAATTTCTGTGGGGGGGGGGTTAGTAAACCCTACGTTTCTAGTCGTCCGTCGCTCTCCAATTATAGTAAACTATCAGACTAGTCGCCACTAACACATAATAATTTGTCTATTTGGTTCAAGCCCGATGAAGAAAACTACAATACTTATTTTCCAAAATGTAGTTATAAATTTCCAAAATGAACAAAATTTTTCATTTGTCTTGAATATAAAGAGAATTTTACTCTACTGTATTTGTTTCAACTCAAAATTAAAATTTTTGACTGCAATTTTAAAATTTATATTTTAGAATGAAAAATAGACGACCTTGGATCAAAAATTTGGGGTGATATTAGCCTAAAAAGGAAGTTCTGTTTCAAGGATAGCTTTCGAAATTACAAGCCTGAACTAATAGGGTTTATTTTTCAACAATTATCTTAATTAAGTAAATTAGCGTATTTTTGATTCACAAATACCAATGGCAATGCTTTATATGCTTAATTATTGTTTACTGAAATTTGCTTATCTCCTGCTATTAAGACCAGCAATACAAAAGGTACATATAAATTTCAATTAATAAAATTAATGTTATCATCAGCTACTAAGATTCAAATGAAATTTACGAAACCCAAGACCCAAGGTTCTTGTTATAAAATGAAAGCATTCATTGTTACGAACCTATTCAATAACTAATGAAATTGCGTCCCTCTTCAATGTCAACTCTTGTTTTTTACTATTATATTAAGCAAAACCAAAAGTCGATTCACCCCTTTTTGTATATGTTACAAATAATTTCTGCCGGTTTAGAACGTAGTGCTTTGATTATAACGAAATTATAAAATAGAACGAAAGTATTGTTTAATTCGAACTGAAATACGGATTTTTTTTAACCAGTCCGTGTTGTATAATATGCGAAGCAAAGTGAAATGTATCGAAGCGTAAAAGTCGTCTTTTGCTGCCGGCAACACGATGTCGGCAATTTTTTTCTATGCAATGTTGATTTTTCCACAAAATTATAATTTTCAGCTCCGCAAAATATTAATATAATGAGAAACTTTATGATGATATTTACTAGCTCATTTTTACACTACTTTTCACGTATTCTTGGATATAATGTCTGAAAATTAATCGTAATATTTTTTGTATATTAAATTATCTTGACGGCAGAATTTAATGTTCATCGCCATTTACCTCGGTTTACATCACTAGCAGCTTAAATAGCAATTACCATAAACATACTTTGCAGTGCCGTAGCCAGGTTTTACTTTCAGATAGTGAGCACTTTTCATTTTTCTGCTTTTCCGGAGGGGAAGCCCCCAATGTATTCTTCTGTCTACGGGAGAGACATATTCTTTAAGTTTCGATATTGTTTACTTTCAATTTAAGTTTATTTCTTATATTGATTTTCTTCTATGTACATATTTAGTTTTCTGAAATTTAAAGATTTGTGTATATTAACTGATTACAAAATTTACTAACGATTGTAATGGTTGCTAACATTAATGGTTTATTTAAAAATAAATCAATTGCCTGCACTAATAAGTTAAGATGTTTATATCGTAAGTCCCAAGTTTGAAGATTACTAGTAGTACATATATTATTATAAAAACCAGGAAGTTAAACCTACTACTTCGGTGAGAGTAAGTTACGATAAGAATAAAAATAAAAAAAGTTTAAGTGTATTAATTCAAAATATCGGCTATTTTGGTTACACTAGTGCAGACTACAGACAGGATTTTAATCTTAAAAATTTAAAAATAGTAGTTTCAATAGAATTTGACGTCAAACCAAATTAATTAGAGAAAAGTCCTCAAGAATATTTTGTTAAACTGATATTGAAAAATAATTAAGTACTCTACTGATATCTATTTATCAACGGTAGTATAAATACAATAAGTAAATATTTTTTGATTAAATTGGAGAAACGATAGTGTGTTGGTGTATCGATGAGTGATTAGTTTTTCGCAACTTGTGAAGGAATATGAGTTTTGATTTTGACAGTTTTTAGTGGGATATTGATATTGATAATACGCTATAAACAAATTTTTAGTGATAATTATCAAAATGTTTCTGTGATACACTTTTAAAGTGAAAATTTATATTTCGAACAATATGTACAAATATAGCAAAGTTGCACTATCGCGAACCAATTCCGTAATATCGGAGTCCGCACTTTTGAAAGCAACCAGTGAGGAAACCTCGAATACGAGTACCAACTTTTGCTCTAAATATAAAACTATACTTTTTCTGACGTACTTTTTTTGTTATGCGTCATTTCTACTGTTTGGTGCTGCGGTGTTCACTTTTTTTGAAACTGCAGAAGAACAAGCAGTAGTGGAAAGAATCAGGGAAGTCAGGAAAAAATTTCTCGAGACCTATCCTAGTGTTTCAGGTAGGCCTCTATTTCTTTACAGTAGACAACAATAAAAATTAATTTAAATTTCGTTAATCCAATCTTTTGCGTCAGAATCAAAATTTTATTATAAATTAAAGCTCTAAAGGTAATAAATACAATTATGTATATTCAGGCGAAATGTTAACCTATGTTAATAATATTAGCTTAACCTTTCACCTTGGCTCTAAAGGGCTGTTGTATTATTTAAAGTTTTGATACAAAATTGGGTTGATTGACAGTAACATTTCTGTTTTAGATATTTTAATGATATAAAATCAATTTGAATTTAATTATGTTTAATTTAGATTGTTTTATGCATGAGTGAAAATTTAATATTTCTGCCATTGTGAAAAGACTTATTATTTATTAATATTATTATTTAATACATTTTGCTTCATATGAAACGTAAGCTAAAAATAGATTTTGGTTGTTGACGCTGAAGTTGTTTATTCAGGGCATTATATTGATTCGCATTTACAAACACAAATGTTAATAAAAAGCTTATACCTCCCTAGAAAAATTTCACATTTTTAATTTCGAAAAATTAAATTTTTTTCTAATATTTGATGTCATCTATTATTAAATATTTATTTAATTTTATCTAAGAATGGTAAATAAATATCACTTTAATCGTCCACTTATAAGGATACGTTAGCTTCTCGTTAGTTGAAGATTTACTATACTACATAATATTTATAAAAAAAAAACGTAAGTATTTTGTTTGGACTCCCGTAAAAAGCTTTTTAAAATGACAATAACAATAGTCGAGTATTCGCGATGTATTGGAAATAAATAACAAATCGATGAATTTTACAGTCGCGCTTGAAAAGTTCCTCAAATCTAAAAATGTAAGAAGCGCAAAGAACAAAAAATATTTATTCTAGCAATCATGTAAAAGAAAAAATCCAACGACAAAATATGATTTCACACTACATTTGTTTCTTTTATTTCAATCAATCAATTTATAGGTGTATCGATTGGACACAACAAACTTTTAAACTCAAAGTAACAGAACTTTGTAAGTTGCCATAATCAAGATTTATGTCTTAAGGTTGTGAAAATTGAAGCCCACAATCGTTGTGTTGCACCAAACTCTGAGTTATCAAGAAATTGTCAAAGATAAGAAGAAAGTGTAATAATTATAAATAGATAAAATATTTAAAAGTTATTTTTGAGATTACGATCACTAATATCTTCTATATTGTATACACGTGTCCAAGTACAATCAAAAATCCCATACTTGGTCCAACTTTCACTCAAGTTACTGTGATAATTGCGTACAAAGTACAGTAGTACCTAGTTAGAAAGAGAGCTCCATCCTATGAAATGAGGAGACCATCCTGTTTGTTGCACAGCAACACATTATTTATGATAGTGACGTGTGTCGTTATAAAACGCAATTATTCTCCTAAGACTACATATTAATATAGGTTCAAATTCAGATAATTGCAATTTAAAAAATCGCGTTTCGATTTTAAACTGAGAAGTTATTCGTTTTAATTTATATTGGTACTTTTAATTGCTGGATCTGCAAAATTAAAGCTTTAAAAGCAATAATTTTTCGCCCTTTCAAGCTAAATTTATCGAGTAAATTACTACTTTTATTTTGGTAATCAGTTTCCAATACCCAATATTCATGTATTGGAAAGCTTCCAGAAAATGAGTTATGTGTACCGAAAAGCTTTTATTGGGCTACATCAAAGAGCAACAAGTACAATTTGGTTACACTCATAAATTTTTTTATAATAATTGTATTTTTTTACAAAAGAAACTCTAGAAAATTAAGAAAAAAATGATTTGGTTTCATTTATCGTTTAAAAAGAAATTCGAGTGTATAATCGGTTACTTTTATTGACGTGTTTTTAATATTTCAAGATTTTCCTGAAGTATAGCTTAAAAAGGAATATTAAAGTATATTTTAACCTTTACATTTGAAAACTTTGTTTGTCAAACACACCCTTGCTAGCGGAAATTCAATAAACTCTAAGGCTTTGATTTAGACATTCCTCGACAAAAATAAGACAGGAATTTAAAAGAAAAATCTCTCTCGAAAACATTAATGTTTTTAATGTCAAATTAAAATTTATTCACAGAACTTAAAAATAGTTTCTAATATTTTGTTTTTCAACAAATTAGAGATATACACAAACTTTTCTTATTATAATTAATTCTATTAGTTATGCTGTATGAAGTTAGTTAGCCCACCCCTTTTAATTTGAGTGGGTATTTCAAGAGCTATTTTTGGAATAATTCACCCATGGTAAGTAATACAATATTAGATAATTAGCAACATGATAATCTTAAATTAAATTATAATTATAACAATACGGTTTTTTCCCTTAAAGCATTTTCTCTGTAAACCTTACATAAAATAAATTCACTTCGTTAGTCCTTCTATGTTAACATGAAAGGAACAAATTGGTTTAGAAAAATAAATAATTTAATTTACTTGTGTCGAATTTATGCTTATCCCTGCAGCGGTAATAAAATAAATTTACCTTGAATAAAATAAATACGAAGCTAATACGTAATTTAAAATATTGGGGAATAATAAATATAAATTGGAATCGATAGGCAGGTATGTTGTGATATTATATGTCACGCCAAATTAGGTAATATCTAATGAATTAACAATGTTTTAATATTCAATTAATAGCTTTATTATCACCGATGTCATTGTAATTCCATGCATTGTTCCAAGTGAAATAACCATTCCTTTTATGGATAAATATCATATTGTATTGATATGATCTACCCTCCTTATTTGTTGGTATTTTGTTAGTTTTCATAAAAACTTTTATTTTTTAAATTTAATATAATATTATAGAATAATAAATTTTTCTTCTTTTAATATAATATTTTTATTTTTATTTGATTTATTCTTCCTCTTTTACCTGCCAACCAATTCAAACCAGACGTGCAAATTTTATATTTCTTTCAGGATAAATCTGATTTTAAAATATTTTATAATATAAAATTATTAATTTAATTATAAATAAAAGGGGGCTTTACATGCCCTCTGAAGCAGTGGTGGACTAAGGCGGGCCCACCGCCCCAGGCCCTGCAAGGAAAGGGGCCCGATTTACGTGAAATTATTATTAAAATTATGAGTTAAGGGGCCCTTTAAGGGGCCCAAAAAGACTTTAAGGCCGCGGGCCCCAAAGTTTCTTAATTCGCCACTGCTCCGAAGTATGGTTAAAATTTTATTCGTCACAAATAAAATACACAGTAAGTACATTAATCGCTAATTGTGTTAACTTATAAACATTTTAATTCTGAAAAGTGTGCGTGCATTTTCTAAGTTTCCTATAATATTGATATGATTTATATAGGTATCGAGTTACACTACTTAAACCACGCGTATCAATAATTGATTATATTATAATAATTGTACGATAACCATTAAAATCGCACAGTAGCAGCAATAAACGTTCAATCGACGAATCATAGTTTTCTGATGAATCAAAATTAACATTTGAACTGTAACTACATCTGATGGATTATTCAGCAATCGTGTCCTTTTCCCACCCTTCATCAGTGTAGCCGAAAGCCAAATAACTATGGGCCTCACGCACTATAATATATTGTTTTTCAAACAATGGCGTTCGTAAATAAATCTTTTACGTAATAAAATATCAGATTTAAAAATTCAATAACAGTTCTTGTAACAAATGTATAGGGTCAAATTTTTGTCAATATCAGCCAGCTGAGGTTCAAACCTTAGACACAATATTACTTTTGCTGTACAAAATGTACCTTATTATCTAATTTGAGTTTTTTTTTTAGATGATGATTTAGAGATACTAATCAGTGAAATTGTTCATGCCAGCAACAGAGGGGTTACTGCTACCAAAAATGCTACGGGAGAACCCAATTGGAGTTTCGGGCAATCGTTCTTTTTTGCCAGTACTGTTGTTACAACAGTGGGTAAGTAAATTTTTTAACTGTAAACTTATCAGATTTTTTTATAATATTAAAATTAATATTAATTAATATTAATAATATTAAAAATTCAAAAATTGTATGACAATTGTCAAGGAAAATATTTTACCTCCACGACTAATGAAAATATCACATTCTGTAGAATTTATCAGACCGAAAATGATTTGCAGATATTTTACTCATTACGTAAAGGATATGTTTATTTAACCCATTTCACATTTTTTATTACTCTATAAAAAGAACCTAATTGCTAACTACATATTTAGATTACTCTGCTATAATTTACTTTGCTCTCGTACCTACATGGATTACATGTTTCCCGATGAAAAATAATCCATTTTGAAATATACTAATACATAAAATACATTACCATATTATGTAAATACTCATATTTTGTGTGACGCTTATATAGAGCTAAGGGAATTAAAATTAATTTAAATGAAACGCTGCGCGGTTTTGAAAATGCCCGAACCACAAGAGCATCTATCCTGACAATATGAAAAGTAATTTTTGAAATACGCAGCTTTTGTTTTAGCACATAGAAATTGCATCGTTAATTATTATATGTTGTATAAATTAATTTTGCATGGGCAATTAAGTTTCGATTAAAAGTTATAATGGGAGGTGTTAGTAATTAAAATATAGTAAACTGTTATGGTTTTCATCGCCATTAAAATTTAAATGTATATACAATGTACAGATTAATTAAAGTCACCATTATTATTAATGGTTCCATTATTTGTAATATTTTTTTGCTCCGATATTATAAAAATAAAAAATAATTCTTGAGCGTCCTATAATCATAAGCGGCAGCACCAACCAACTAAAAACTTATAATAATTTTATTTATTAGTTTTTAGCAAATAACGGATGCGACGGGTAATAAGTCTTCTTTAGTATGATTTAAACGTATCTATTTATGTCGAGCATAAATCTTAGAGAGGTATATTTGTTCAAAATGTTGAAATACACAGTTAAGAGCTTAGTGCTGTACTGAGCAAGTTGTATTTTATGCAATTTATTTTCAGAAAATTATAAAAATTTAAATTACGTTTTTTTCCATTCTTCAAAACTTTGTGTATCTAAATATCAAGAAAAATTCAGATTTACCTACTCAAAACATCGCATGAAGAGATATTTGGAATATTGTTCTAATCCGGGAAACCAAAATTCTAAATTTATTTTTATTTTAATTAAAAGTCAGAGAAAAACTATTTTGGTAAACCTGCCTTACCAAATTTTCCATTTTCACACTAAATTTCAATTTGAATTTTTGTATCAGCTAAAAAATGGTCCGTGTTGCCGGTTTCGAGGTTACTCAAAAGATTTCTCTTTATAATATATGCCAGAGCTACCTAAAAATTTTTACATTTTAATGTATCAAATACGACTTTTTGGTATATTGGATTTTGAATTGTTTCAATTTGATGCGTATCTAAGCGGATCACGTAGAAATACAAAATCTACTATAATAAGAATATAATATTATAAAATAGGAAGAGCCTAGCCAATTACACTAAAGTGAAAAACCATGTTAGTTTTTATTGGATTGACTGAACAAGCAACACACTTAATTTATTATTGTCAAAAATTGTAGTGTGATGGGAATTACTAACCACACTACCCTATGAAAAAGTATACAAAGACATTAATTGTGTCAACAGCTTAATCACTCTTGAAGTATTATTGAAAATGTCGCAGTTATACAATCGTTATAATATGGCGATAACGCATAATGTAACATATTATTATTATATCAATCGATTAACATTGAAATGTCAGCATAGCATAGCATTTTGGAAGACTGGATGATTAAGCCAAATTTTTACATTTGCTAAGTAGAAAAACAAAAATTAATAACAAACCAATTTATATACTGAAAAGCTTTTAAGCTTGATTTTTATTGGTCCATGGAGAATGAAAACATTAACTAATTTTATCGATATTAAAGGAATTATTATTTGAATGCCCAATGATGAGTGGAGTACTGAAGTAAAAAACTTTTATTGGCCCAGAGAGACTGAAGTATTTAACATACAAATTTTGTCGACTTTTTTATGACAAATTTGGACTGGATCGAAATTTGAAGAGCAGAATTATAATGTAATGAATTTAAATAATTCGTAAATAAAATAAATTTTATACTATAAAATTAAATAAAATAAAAAATTAATTTACCAAAATAATTTCATTTGTTTTTCATTATTCGCCCACGGTTGTTATAATATCTAAGCTGAAGTTCTTGATGGTGCTTGGATGAATAGTTCAATCATTTCTCAATCACTGAACAATCAGTTCAATAATTGGTATGTCGATCTTTATCTTTTTCATCAATATACTCACAACATTTTTATAAAAATTTTTAAAAAATCAAGAAACCTTGCGGGTTTAATTGGGCCAAAATGTTTTTTCATGTGTGGATGGTTGATAGGGCTAGCTTCGTGTTTTATTTTTACTTATCGATGTTGTTGAAAATGCCTAAGACAAAAAATCCCAATAGGGCCTTAGCGGAATTTATTTGATTGATGTCAATCTTTGTCAGAAAAGTCGATATTTTACACAATTTACTGTTTGAACAACACAATAAAAATTGTTCAAGACATTTTGTAATGTAATATGCGAGAGTAGCTGTAACTTTTAAAATACTAATCTTTTATTAAATTTGGTTTGATGGATATTAGTGGTACGTTTTTTAATCGATTTTTCAATCACTTGCAAATGAACAATACCTCTAAAATGTTACATAAATATATTTTACAAAAAATGACAATACGATAATCAATATTTTTTTTATTTATAATTTAAATTAATGAAAACATCAGAAAAGCTGTAAACAACCAATAATTCTTATTGGATTCGGAATATTGTAAAGTGAAATATTGTTGATAAATAAATTAAATGATAGACGGAAAATTTGGTAGAACTTGGAATTATAATTAAAAAAACAAGTTGGGTAACTGGGACCTATTTTTACAACACTATAATAATTGAATCCTATATATCTTAGTTATTTTTCAATTTGCATCTTTCAGTTATTGGCAGCATTTTACAATTACAATTGACGATTTCTGAATATCAGTTGACAAATCTGAATTACAATTGACGATTTCTGAATATCTGTTGACAAATCTGAATTACAATTGACGATTTCTGAATTACTGGTGGAAAAGATTAGTTTAGTTGCGATTGTCTTTGGTACATCTATTCTTACTGGGTTATGCTTCTTTGTTCGTTCATAGTAGTTTGCGGCGGTTTAATTTTAAAAATTTATCATTTTTAATAATTTTAATTAAATAAATTATATACAAATGATTTTCTTGTGGAAGCTTGTCACAAAACGTAGGAGCATGACTCCCCTTCGTCCCAAACTTCCTGTCTCTGAGGTAGCGTTTCAGCGCAATACATAAACTTTAAACTCATAAAACCGAAAGGTTTGGATGTTATGGAATATCCCCCCCCCCAGTTCCTGTAATTATAATGCTGAAAAGAAAAACTCGGAGCATGGTATATATCCGTCCACTTTACACCATGAACTAAATGAATTGAAATTAATTTGATGCTATTAAACAATTAATGGATTAAAAATTACACTTTACCATTAAAAGTAGAGGGTTGCCATTTAAAATAAAGTCGATGACGTCATTGGTCGAAAACAATGGAAATAGGAATGAAATGGAATTGGTCGAAAACAATATTTTTGTTTTCAAAAAACAAAAGAAAGCTAGAAATCAAAAAATTTACAAAATTCAAAACAAAAAATACACTAAAAAGTCCAATAGTATATTACAATACAAATGCATAAAATCATTGTTTGCGCACTCATGTCACAAATAGTATTTTTCTTATAAATTTATAACCAAAAAATCTAACAAGTCCGTTGCAGGAAACTTTAGCCTATGTAAAGTTAATGCAATCTACTTCGAAAATATGTAGATCGTTTAAAGCTCTACGCTTATACTGCAACAAAACTTTATATAATATCTGAAAGCTTAAAATCTAAAGTTTAACTTATTTGTTTCTTCTTGTAAGTCGTGCCAAAAATTATACATTCACTTCTGAAACTGTTTCTAAAGTTGTCAAATTAAATTTAAATTATTCTGAAATTTGAGGAATTCACCAGATGTTATAAAGTTTATAACACCTCCTCACGGTAATCTGCAAAAATTGTCAAAACTTTTCTTAACTTGAAGTAAGAACTTGATACTACATCTGATTACTGATTAAAAGTATGTGCAAACAAAACATAACAGCACAATATTATTTTAATAGAGCTGCATCCTTATCGGTCAACGATCTAATAATCTTGAACTAATGTTACCTCTGTAAGAAAATCAAGAACAAAAATATTTGTTTATTAAATCGCAAAATTTGAATTATTTCAGGTTACGGACATGTGACGCCTCTAAGCAGAGTAGGAAAAATATTTTGCATGTTATATGCTGTGGTCGGCATACCTTTAACATTGGTTTTATTGTCTGCTCTTGTGGAAAGACTATTGATTCCGACGCTATGGTTTCTTCAATTTTTAAACTCTAGATTAGGACACCTTTATCAACCGTTTAAAATAAGATTAATACATCTTTTAGTAATAGGTAAGTTTTTCGACTTACTTTAATAGAAAGGACTTTCAATGTCGATTGCTTCGTTTCAGTTGCGTTATTGTTAACATTTTTCATGTTGATACCTGCAGCAATTTTTGCTGCTTTCGAACCAGAATGGGATTATTTGGATTCTATTTATTATTGTTTTATTTCTTTAACAACTATTGGACTAGGAGACTACATACCAGGTGATACACCAGCTCAACCGCATCGTCCAATATATAAAATTGCCACGACAGGTAAGAATAAACAGTTTCATCGCTCAATTAAACCTAAATTGTATTTGTTTTAGGTTACCTCTTTCTAGGCATAACATTTATGATGTTAACAATGACTGTATTTTACGAAATTCCTCAATTAAACTTAGGTTTACTGTTTTCAAATGTTGAAGAAGTCAATTCAGAGAAGGTTCTCTTATCCGGACCAAGTCAAATAACCCAATATGGTACTGGCGATGTCTACGGTTCCAAATATGAAGGAAATACGCACAGACACGTAGTCAGGGTTCGTTCTAGACGTGACGATAGTCCTAGTCCTGACGAAACCCCCAAGGAAGTTATTAATCCTTGAACAAACTCTCCTAGTCATAACTAACATTAGGTACAAAAATTAATTGTATTTGCGGTGACAATGCTGTTAATATTTAACTTAAATGCACTCGTATCGCATCCATTGTTTAATTTTATTTTTAAATAAGCTAAAACTTCGTAATTAATCTTTAATTTTATACTACTACCTATACTCATTAGAAATAATTTTTTATACTATTTAAAATTTTACACCTCATCTTTTTTCGTTATATTTTAGCATGCCTAATTAGTCTCACTTTCATTTTTGTATTATTTTTTAAGCAAAATATAAATCTTAAAATTCTTGCTCAATGAAATCTCTTTAATTTCTATAATATTATAAGATACATATTATATCACTCGGTCGCTTGGTCGCTTTTATTAGCGACCACTTGTATTGTTGTGTACCCGATTATTTTCCTTTCTGTGTTTTATTTTGTTTGACTAGAAGCAAATGTTCACTTTAACGGCACTCAAGTATTGAGTACTTTATCGCCGCTCGCCGCCGGCACCAAAGTAGAACAATTGCTTTCGAAAAAAGTGAAACTAGTCGCCATTTTCAAAAAACAATATTTTTTATTTAAAATTTTGGACGGCACTAACTTTGCACTATGGTTTTTAGTTCCCTGATGACCACAAGTGGTTGAGTTGTTGTAATATTACATTGTACTTCTTAATATTAGCTCTGTTTGCTTTTCAGTAAAATACAATTTTGGAAACAATTTTATTCATAGAATGCCTAAAATTATATTTTGCTAAATATCGCAAGAAAGTAAGTTTTGTGATTGTTACGTTTCAAATTATATACGAGCGAATTTAAAATATATATGTATATTGTATATGCCTCAATGTACGTACCACTACCAGTACCACTTATAAAAATATTTTTACATAAAAAAAAATAATATTTTTAAATAGAACAGCGATGAAGATGTATATTCTTTTAGTGTTCAAAAATGTAAATAGTTATTCTGGTGTATGATTTTAATGACTTCTTAGCTTCCAGCAAAATTATAAAAAATATGTAAAATAAATTACAAAATTGCGTCAGGATAATATATAAATTCGTTATCGAATTTGTTTAGAAACTTCAAAGTTTTATCCCTTTGCAGATTTTAATAATGACTGAAAAGAAATATTAAGTAGGAAACATATTTAGTTTAATTGAAAGCATTCCTGTTTTGATTAATTTTACGAGATGGACCGTAGAATTAAGTCAGACCTTCTTGAATAGCTCCAATTCGAGTTCAAATTACATGAATAGGTACTTACTACCTACTCGCAGGTATGTTATCGCATCGCTACTCTTAATTAACTTTACTAATTAAACAGAAATCTACGTATTGGTGTTTTATTGCCCATTGACACTATTTGAACATTAATAAGCACGTAACAGGATTTTCTTCAAAAACTAAGAAATGAAATACCGGGTAAAATAGCAAATACTATTTACCGGTTTCGATTTATTATGTCATCATCAGGACACTTAATTTTAAATATTTAAAATTTATTTCTTCTGTAAAAATCTTTTTCAAACAATATTGATATTAGAGTTAATTTTTGCAGATATCACTTCCTGTCGACAATTAGTAATTGTTTTGTTACAAAGAGATGCCCATTATTTCATTCCTAAATTTAAACCTCGTAATTGTGGAGTTTTAGAATAATTATACAATCAAAAATGTGTCTTTGTTTAACTTTGACAGTGATAAAGTCCAAAGTCCTCTACCATAGTTCCATCAATTACTGTCAGGTACCCAATGACGGTTCAAGTAGTATGAGTTATCTATTAGAATCATACATCGGAAATGTATAGTATACATGAACCTACGTACAGCTCCCGAAAGATATTTGGGTCCATGAGATGCACAAATAAAATATGAAACACTGGTATTCAATTATATAAAAGTCAGAAATGTGTGCACTATTTTACTGTTCTTAGGAGCCAATATATCTTGCGAAGACTGTATCGTATCCTGCGGCTTGCCGTTATAATATAACTTCAACATCCTACGAAGTTTATTTTTATGGCAAAGCTATTTCGGGAAATGTTTCAAATCATGACAGTCGTCAAACCTAACTATGAACCGAAAAATGATTGTTTAAAAAATATATTTAATCAAAAAGTATTAAAAAAAGAACTATGTTAAATTGTGTGGACCAATAAAAATAATGATAATGATAGTGTTTTATTTTCTTAACTACTAAATATTGAGATACAGGATGGACGCAGCAGATGAACCACATTTTGGAATACTTGTATTACGATTTCTTAGAAACCAAACAAACTCTACAAAAATGAAATAACAAAGCCATTACAACTTTAAAAAAAAGTCCTCTCTTCTTGCCATACACTGTCCAACCAAACCAAGCTTACCATCGCTCGATTCCTCTTGCACAAATCCAATCCGCACGTTACAATTTCTATTACTCAACATGCAATTCCATCAATCAACGCTTTTAAAGAATTTCTGAAAGATTTCGTTCTCTTCAAAAGAATTACGAGAAGTAATTTCTAATTTAATCATTTGGTTGAATAGCTACTCTATTCCGCTTTTTACCTTCTGAAAAATATAAAATAGTGAATTTAATTTTTACAGAAATATTGTTGCGTATTCTTACCAGAACCGAACTTCATAAATGCTGGCATTCATCGAATTTTCGAAAAACTTTTCCATTATACTTGCAAACTCGCGACATGTTGGCTTCTCTTTATTAAATAAACTCTTGGAGTCTTCGACAGGTAATCTTGACCGAAATTATCACAAATAGACTCAGGTTTATGACATACTTTTCTTTAAATTCCTTCCAAAATAAATAGTAACAGGAATTGTAATTGAGACAATATTTTCTGTCTGGATACATCATTTCACAGTTAGTGTACATACGATGTATTTATGATTTTGAGTAACCCAGAGCTGTTGCAGGTGTGTGACTTTTTCGATAATAACTGATTAATTTGGCTTTTGTTTCTTCAGACACAGCCAATTGTGGATTGGGAGCAGCTTTAGGATCTTTTCCCTTACCCACTGATCTTATTTTAACATGCAAAGATACACGACAATTTGTGTTCTTCGCTTATTATTATCTGACAAGAAAAACATAAAATAAAATATAGACATAGGCGTCCATATGATCATTTCGAAGGAGCTTAATCTCCCACTGTGAACAAAGTTGAATTCCGAGAATATTTTTAGTTAAATTAAGATTTATCATACCAGAGATATCAAGACCAGCAAAACAACATCAAGTTTACACTCAATTTCTTGCTCAGTGTACTTAAAATCTAGAAATTGCGTAGTAAAATGGTAGACCATTAAAATAAAACATTATTAAAATTCATAAATACATTTTATTCAAAACCATTTATTTATATTATAAATTAAAATATTTCTAAAGGAAATCAGATCAAATTTTTGACATTATTGAACAAAAATTTAAATTTCACATCCTTATAACCACATAACTGACAAGCACAAACAATTGAACATACAATGACTACAATCTAAGTATGATAACTCGTAATGGTTTTGTGCTGTGTATTTATTATGTTTAAAGTTGGTCTTTCCAATTTATTATAATCTTATAGATCTCAGAAAATAAAAAATAATGCAATAGGTTGAGTTACTTTTTAAAAATGTTCACTTACACAATATTTTAAAACGACATAAAGTTGAATAAAAATATAATTACAAAGTCAAGAACTAAACATACTAATCTAGTGCTATATATATATTTATAAAAAATTAAATTTATCTTATAAAAGTGATATTTTAAAAACACTAGTATATCCAAACACAAAAATAAATAACCCAATTAAAATTAAAACATTTAAAGTCCTAGAATTTCCTAAAAATATTACTTTAGTATATTTGTTTCTTAATTTTTTTGAACCAAATTGTTCATAAACTAAATGCCACTTGCCCTGAGAGCTCTCTATATTAGTGTTTTTAAAAAATATGCACAAAATACATAAACTAAAATTGCAACACTGTATTATACCGGGTGCCACTCATTTGCACAATTTTCATTTTAACATTATAGGTATCTCAACTACTAATTACAATTCAAAACCTAAATACTGATAATCCAAATTTTCATTTTGCAAAATTCAAGTGATAAGTAAAGCAACTTTTAAATGCATATCTTGCATTCGTTTCTTGTTATTCTCAAAATATTATATTTTCTCAACAAAAAAACTAAATTACTTTTACAAAACTTTTTGTGTAAATCAAAACAAATTATGCACACCTTATTACACCACACAATTTTATTTTTTACCTCTTTTCGATTTGCGAGTTACCGCTACCGGTTTCTCTTTTTTCGTAACTGGGACAGTTTTCTTAGAAGTAGAAGCCACTTGTTTATTTGCTTTTGAAACTTTATAAAAAACAAAACATTACAAAACAAACATTTTCAAATCAACACCGATACTTACTTTGTTTTGGAGGTGCTTGAACTTTAGCAGGTGCTACGGCAGCTCTTCTCGCAACTTTAGCTAAAACTTTAGCTTTCTTATGATCAATCAATGGACTAGTTTTAGGAGAAACAGTCGTCACTTCAAGTTTTCTTTTGGATGCGCGCTCAGCACGCGTACTTGCTGCGATTTTTTTTGTTTTTACCGATAGAGCTCTCTTCAAAACCGTCGACTTCTTAACCGGCAGTGTTTTAGATTTTGTTGCAATTTTCCGAACTTTAGCTTGATCGGGCGTCTTAGAACTACTGGTCGAAGACGATGGCGACGATTTTAGTTGGGATGTTGATTTGCGTTTCAAAGATTTCCGTTTTTTCAGCTGACTCTCTTCTTTGTACAAGGATAAATCCACTGTTATAGAAAAATGCATTAATAAAATAAATCAACTTGGCAAGTATGAATTTCTTACAACCATCGGGATGTTCTTCTGTCAAAGATGGTGGAGTAGCATCGCCTTGTTCGACCGCTAACGCTCTCTTCAAGATGCTGTCGGTTCGTATTCTTTCGTTAGCAGGTAACCTATATTTTCCTTTATCCATACGACTCAAATTTAGATTGGTCAAAATGCAATCAAAATCTACAAATAACGAAACTGTTGTTACTAATTTTGTACACTAATAAAAGAATTAACTGCTTTAAATTTTATTTACACTAAACCCACTTCCAATTTATGTAACCTTGAATGTATAATTTTACAAAGCTATACCACAGGTATTTCTGAATCATCACTTGCTGATAAAACAAATATATTTTTGTTTACAACCAAAGTAGAATAAGATCTTAGTGAAAACATATCGTTATCAAAATGTTTATAAAATAAAATAGTAAAGATAAATAAAAAAACAAAATGATGATTTTAATTGGAGCCAATTTTTTGTTACATGTAATTATCAATAAAAAAATAAACCTTACCGGTGTAGTCGTAAAAGTCAGGCGAATAAGCCTCCTTGTCATTTTTATCTTGCGATAACCACCGAATTCGTATTCTCGGCGAACTTTTGTAAATGTTTTGTACTGCTTGGCAGATGTAAAAGCCTCCTTCTGAATTTCGAACAGCCAAGAATTCGTTCCTATTTATTAAAAACGTTAAAATTTCAAAATTGACTGACTGAGCATTACTTACTTGTAAAAAATAATCAGTTTGTCTTCGCTGTTTTTGGTTTTAGGAGTGGTCACACTAATTTTTGATACCAGTTCGACCTCTGGCAATGGGCACTGATAGGGTTGGGTTTTTATACGGTTTCTCTTTGCTTTTCCTGTGGAACCCGGGGATTTCTGGTTTGCAGGTTTTCCTTCCGTGGTACTCTTTGGGATTTTCGGGGAATCCGATGTTTCCAATTTTGGACTCTTGGGTTTTCGTGTAGGCGTTCTAGGAGTTGTAGCCAATTTTACAGGTGATTTTTGACTTGCCTACAACATAAAACTGATGATTAATACTTTTAGAAAAATATTGACTTGGTGCTTTTTAATCTGATAAAAACTCACTATACAATGATCCATAATTAATTAATTTGTTGAGTAAGATATTGGCCAATTTTATGCCCTCTTCTCTCTTACTCGACATTTGTGAATCATATCTTTTGAATGCCAGTCAGGTTGCATACACAAGACATAATACATAATAAAATTAATAAAAGCACTTGTTCCAGGCGCCACTGACATTAAAGTGGGGAAGAAATCCTTTTTATAGAAATACAATTTTGTACAAAAATATTAAATTTCAATTAAATAAGACAAAAAACTGAAGATCATAAGAGAAATCCTATGGATACATTGCACGACGTAAACTATACTTGAGAAAATACGCATGGATTCTTAAACAAAAACGATCAAGTGATATCATATTGTATTATTGAAACAGCTTAAATTAAATTAACCCATGCAATAATATTAATATTATGTTTTTTTTAAAATATGCAAGATAAACGAACAATATGATATTTTGCAATCTTCAGGTGTTTATTTAATAACAAAAAAGTTCAAATATATTGAAACTTAGATAATAATGTATCGTCATTTGATACGATTTAGAAATGCTACCTGTTGATAATATTCCATCTTTTTGAAATAATCGCCCTCACCTCTTAAAGTGACCTGTGTACGAATTGCTTTAAAGGCCAATATAATTATTAATATACAATAATCATAACAATTTTAGATATAAATTTCAATATGCAAACCTGTTAGACCCAAACAGGTGGCCCACCTTACATCCGAACAGTTAAATGGAATAATAAATTAACTTTTTAAGATTTCTGTATCCTATTGTAATAAATGAGAATGGTAGCGATCAAGAGATCGTCCCATGCATCTTAGATGCCCAGTATTTAATATTAATACCTTGCCTTAGAAAATTTCCTATAAATTAAACTTGATTATTTTGATCTGTCTACTTTCTAAGTAATTATTTTTCCAACTGAAATGTTCATAATTGTACAAGTATAAAAAATATAATCAAAGTTTAAAATAGGTCTAGTGGCCCACCTTGATCATTCAAGGGTTAAGTGGCAGTTGATACTTTACAAAAATGGTATGCATTGTACAAGTTACACAGGTGGCCTCTCTTTTGTATATTTAATTATGCATGTGAAAGGTTAAGTAAAAAAGAGTTGAGCAAGTTGCAATAGAAAAATTACAAATCAAATAACATTAATTTATTAATAATCATAATGGCCGTTGACACCTTACAAAAATAAGTGTTACACGAGTTACTGAATCAGGGGCAAGGTGGCCTCTCCACTCTATATTTATTTGAGTAAAACTTAAGTAAAGAAGTTGAAACGGAAAATTTTCAAAAACCTGCTAATGAAACGAATTAATTACATGCCGATTTCAAAGGCATTAAAAAAACACTCTCGACCTGTTATTTGCGAGTTAAACTTGTTTAGCTCATTTTGCAGCTTATCACAGAGATTAGATGTTCACATGCTTACGGTTTTTGATATTTTTATTTAATATTAAGTAATTTCAAAGTACTATAAAAAAATTTTAAATCACCTGTTCTTTTGGCTTTGTAGCTGTGGTAGTCGTTGGAGTGGCCGTTTCTTGCGTCGCTGCCGATTCGGTAGGCAAGCTGGAAGTAGGAGTTGGTTGATTAGCTTGCGTAGGTGAAACAGTTGTCGAGTTAACAGTTGTGGAGTTAACGTTTGTTGAGTTAACGTTTGTGGAGTTAACGTTTGTGGAGTTGACGGTTGTGGAGTTGACGGTTGTGGGGTTGACGGTTGTGGAGTTAACAGTTGTGGAGTTAACAGTTGCTGTAGTGGTGGCAGTTGTTGTAACAGCAGGCAACGATTCGGTGACATTGTTCACCAAACTTGTACTTTCTGTTGGTGTGCTATTTTTATCGGTCGATGGCGACGAGTTAACTACCTCTGGTGGCGATTTATTTACATCTGTATTGGTCTTCGGCTCGCTTGCACTTGATATTACTGTGGGAGTAGAAACAACTTCTTCTTTCGTCTCTTTACTTTTTTCTGGCAACACTGCGGCGCACTGGGGAGTTTCAACTTTTTCTTTCACAGTTTGACTCATGCTATAATTTTGGGGTACTTCCGAATTATTTGAATCTTTTGATTCCTGAGTGCCATTTGATTGAGGTTTTTCGGCAGTCGTTGTATCTGTTGTCGAAGAAGTAACATTTTGGGGCTGAGGAGGTGACGGTAAATTTGTTGGAGGTTGAGGTGGTGGAGTTGGAGTTGATACGCTAGGAGTTTTGTACGAATTCCCAATGTTTTGTTGAAAAGTGGGGTTAAATGTAGAATTTTTTGGAGGGCTGACGGTTTGATTTGTATTCGAGTTAGGCGTAACCCCACTAACGGTGGTGTAATGTTGAGAAGCGTTAGGTACATTTAATGAGTAATGATTTGCGTTGTGATTTGAAACAGCGTGTGCAGGATTATGTAAATTGGCAGAATTGGGTGGATTGTGTGGTATATTGACGAGGTTTTGTGGTAGGTGCGACATCGACTGACCATAGGTAGCTGATGCACCCTGCGGATGCATGGGCTTATTCAGCTGAGGTGGAACAGACGAATTTTGTGCTCCGGATGGAGTTAGAACTGGTTTTAACGCAGAACTCATATTGCATTAACCTGAAATTTAAAAAAACAAATTTAATTGACTTTGTAACCGTAACATAAGCAATGACAGCAAATCCTTCAAGGGCAAATTATAAATTTTGCTCAAATGCATCTAAACTGTACAAAGTATTGCATTTTAATCACAAAAATCACTAAATTCGCTGCATATAAGACATCCCATTAATATTAAGTTAATTGGAAGAAAATTAAAAAGCTTGCGTGTATTGTTTACGCTTACAGAAAACAGCTTGGGGGAGCAAAAATATTAGCACCGCCAAAAGGTAAAACTCGCAGCAACCTTTTCAAAACCAATGTTAAATCACCAAGTAATTTTAGTTTCGTAAAAATGCGTCAACTTACATTCGTAAAACATTTTTATATATTCACGTTAACTTTTTAAAGAACAACTTCTCTATATCACTTATGGCGTCGAGAACCTATCAACTATTTTGCCGGTGTTGTCGGCGCTGCGTTTCGATTTAATCTTTCGCTTGTTACCATGCGAACTTCCATCCTTCTCTTCGGCATTGGATAAACGTGACAACGTTGCTAAATATTTTATTATAAAGGCAATTTTACTTCCATAAATTTAAAATATTTTTTACACAAACTCGCAAATAATTTTAAAAAATTTTAATTTTGTATTATAATTATTATTGTTTTTAAGCACTTACAATTGTAGTTTAATTTTTCTAATTATTCTGTTAATTACTGCACGAATAATACGTAAAACTTTATTTTTGATGAAAAAATTCAGGATATAAAGCTCCTGCGGCGCGGTAAAACAGAAAGACAGTAAAAATAAGTATCTGCACAAAAAGGTTTAATTCAAATATTTTATTACAATAAAAAAACAAAATTTGTATTGTATTAGATACAAAATACAAAAAAATGCCGGGAAAACAAGTTTGTTTCCAACTGTCAAACTTCAATGTCAATTGTCATTTTGTCAATGCCATGGAGATTGGAGATCCCATTTGTAGATAAATTATTGTATTATACAAAACAAATTAAAAATAATACATTTTCAAAGAAAAAAAAACAAAAATACAAGTTCAATAAGGACGGTTTATTACGATTGTAGAAAAAATATTTTGATTTATTTGGAGCAAATGTACTTTTGCTCCACAGCCCTCTTGTTGTCAATTCTACAAACTCAAAAGTCATAGTATTAATTTTTTGGTACCTACCATAAAGACATCCTTCCCAAATAAAAACTTATTTTAATTTTTGTTCCAGATATACAAGAGCTTTTGAATCGTGTCAATCACAGCAATATTAATAAAAGAACGATAAAAAAGAGTATAGAAAAAATATTTTTTGTTTTTCTTTTTGGAGGTATTCAACAGGTGTTGCTGCCATTTTAGCTGTTCAACGCGGACATGCACCTCTGTAATAAATATTAAATTATTTCAGAGGTCCATGAACGGAACTGATCGGATAGCAATCGATTATATATAAATTAGCAGTGGCGGACTGGGCAGGGATGAGATATCCATTTCGATTCAATCGGTGTTCAAAAATATTGAAAAATTTTCGATGTACCTCAAAATACGCTTGTGTTTCCGGACAGCAGTGCCCGATTACCTCCTGAGTACCAGACGCCACTGCCAGGAAGCTTGTAAATTATATTGTAGGTTACGCCACTGTGTTATACATCAAACGTTAGCTCATAATTTTGCAATTTCGTAAACCAAAAGGGAATAAAATTATAAATACTTAAAAACTATAAGGCCAAATCGGTCCAACCCCTGTTTCTTTATTTTTATAAATTATGTTATGACAGGAAACATGTAGATGTCGCTAGCTAAATAATTAGATAGATCGCTACAATTTTTACGCAACACGGTTGCCAAAACGTTTAATTGCCAATCTTGTCACTGTTAAAACAGCAATGCTGTCGTTTGTTTATAACTTTGCAACAATAGTGTAGTACCAGTTTACAATGTTTGTATGGATAATAATGTAATTGTACAAAAAAGTTGAGCCTTTCGATTAAATTATTGTTATCGTTTTTCATGAAAATCGACAACAATTTTCATTCCCACAATGTGAATATCTGTGGGAAATGGAATGAAGAGCTTTGGAAATGTATGTCATACCTTGTTTATAAGATAATTTTTGAATGCTACAATTATTTATTTGCTTAATGTGTTTGTAAATTTACGATGATGGTTAATTCGGAGGAATTGTTAAATGTTAATAATTCACAAAGTGAAACTTGGAGAAATAAGTTAGTTTTTTGTTAAATGAATTTTAAAATTTTTGTCTTTATATTTTGTATATTTTCTCGATTAGGTCTTCAAGCCCTAACACAAGCCCCAGGAGTAGCCCTAAACCTTCACCTAAACCGCAAACGAAGCGTGATCATTCACGAAGTGATACATATTTATCAGTGAATTATAAAGATCAATTGAATAGCAGTTCTAATAAGCATGATTCCTCACCGGTAAGTGTATAAATAAATAATAAATTTTGTGTGATGGTAACTTTTTTTTATAGAAAGCTCAATTTTGTAGGTAGCATTAATAGCTGACTCATATACTTTAATTGCAAAACAATTATTGCTGATTTAAATTAATTTTTGTTACGGTCGGTTTTTTTTTGGTTTCAAAGAATTCTGTTTAATACTATAAAATTGTAAATACATTGCACGATAACTTTAAATCACGCTATAAACTATTAATACCTTGTAAAGTAATTCAGCTTAAAATTATTTATTAATCATGCAGGCAAATCGAAAAAGCATTTTATAAAGTTGGATAGTTTAATATTCAGCCACGTTAGTCAACAAATAATGAAATATACTAATAATTGTAGTCGATGGTTTCAATTTTTAAATAACAGCAAATTTTATTTTTCTTACAATACTCAGCTCTTGCCAATTCGAGCTTATTAAGTATTATTAACTTAAATAGGATAATGCAACGATTGATAGCATAGCATTAATTTTTCAAAAAATGTGCTTTTCTTTCTTTCCATATACCTATTAAGTTCAGCAACATAGCTATTATTAGTAATAAAAAATAATCTAATAGTTTCGAAGCACTACCAGGTGTAAATATTCAGTATTGACTTTTTGCAATGTATGAAAATAAGTATTTACATTAAATACAACAATATAATAATATAGATGTTATTCGGAAAAGGTTACATAATTTGAGAAAGCGTCGGCATACTTTTGACTTGATAATAGTTTAATATTTATGACGGACAGTTAATTATTTTAATACATTTACTTTGTCTCCAAATATCTTAATTACAACCTATTCACAATCTTAACCTTTCTGGAACTAACATATTATATGTATTTTATCTGCAAATTAACATCGGTCGCAGAGACGAACTAAAACAAATATCTTCCAATTTTTAAAATATTCTGCTAAAAGTTTTTTATATTTAAATTTGGGTATTAAAGAATAAGCCGTTCATCTCACAGACCAAATGTTAGTTTCGGAAGGTTAAGTTTGGTTTAAGAACAGCTTTACGCGTAAAATTTACTTAAAAATAAACTTAGAATGTTTCTGACGCATCAACTATTGAAGATGAACAAATATAATATTCATAGATATAATTGACCGTCTCCCTTTGAACGGGAATGACAAACCCCCGAGGTGTAATCTACCTAATAAACCTTCTTAATATAAACTGTATTGCACTTCCGTGGTTCGGAATCCATGTTAAGCAGTGTGTCTCTTATGAATAACACTTCCTATATCCGGATACCGATAGGTACCAGAAGAGAAAGGACGAGAATATATACATTGTATCTTGTACAATTATTTATATATTAAATGATAAAAATGCAGTTGAGAAAACAGTACTCGTATCTACTAATTAAAGCTTAAGTTAAACATTATAATCAACAAAATCTTGATAAATATTTATAAATTGCGAATTATGTTTCGGTGAGATTTGAAAATATATTAAGAAACCTTGAAAATCAAAGAAACGGAATATTTAAATAATAAAATGTAAAAAAAGGATCTTGTCATCATTAAAACAGTGAAAGAATAATTAAATCTTAAATTTATTGCTTTAAGAGCTGTTGAACTCTTAAATTCAACATGTTGCAGCGGAAATAATGGGTCTAGAAAATACCTAATACTTTTTAATTTGCCACTTTCTTTATACAAACAAATTGCACAAATGTTATAAGTACATACCTAAATTTGATGACAGTGTATAAAGTGGTTCTTTTCCTCAATCATTTGCCTCTTGACAGAAGCACCGTGAGCCATTTTTTTTAAATATGTGTTATGCATTCGTTTTCAAAACAATTTTCATGGCAGATTACTTTGATTGTTTGCTATTGCTTTCCAGGGGAAGACGGTCAGAATTCTTACTGCACCCGGACTCGAACTGGTGACCTCGGTTTGGCAGTCAATGCACTTGAATAAAAAACATTATTTGAATTTATTATAATATAGTACATAAATTAGTCGCAAATACGGTCGTGATAAAAAATAAGTATATAACTTTTAATAATTCAAGTTGAACCAATAAATTCTATATAAAAAGCTAAAAGCCCCCCCCCCCCCAAGGTTGGGTATTTGGTGCTAAAAATGTTATCTGGAACGAAGCAAGCAAAAATAAGCTCAGTTAGTAATAATTTTGTTTTGTTAGGGGATTTCGATAGACTATGCCCCCCTCCCCTTAGTTGCCCTCCTGTCTTTGTCGCAGAACGATTTAAAGCGCAGTCTTCAAAACTCAGCTTTTTATCAAAAAATACAAAGCATTGATTATTATTGAAAATTATGACTATGTATACATTTTATACGTCAAACTTGCGCGTTCAATAAATGTGTAGGTTGAACCTATCAATGATTAATTTTTCAGTTGTTTATATTTTATATTAGTATAGAATTACTATTACTTATAAGAAACAAAACATCGATTAAAATTTTGATTAAAATAAAAATACAATATTACGTATGTACGATATACATATTTTGTGTAGATACGTAATTATGTATATTTGAGATAAAATACAATAAAAATATTGCAATTATATATTATTTAGATGGTAAATTTTGTGTTTCTTTTAATTTCGGTATCGCCTTATAAAGTTTTAATTTTATTGAATAGTGATTTTCCAGAATATTACTCATATAATGTACCTACAGGGTCGGGGAACCACAATTTTTTTTAGTAAGTCTTCTCCAAGTGACCACGTTTTCGTACCCATGTTAAACTATAGGTTCCAGTATTTTGGATAAAAAATGTTTTTTAAAGCTGACAAAATTATCTTCAATTTCATCTTTCTGGACAAAATTTAAAGTTTATATTATATTAAAAAAAAAAAAATTAAATTTTTTATAATTTAATTTCCTGATTTAAAAAAAAATGTATAAATAAATTAAATTGTTTCTTTTTTGACTTAAATATTTATATATTCGAAACTTGATATCAAAAATGAAATTTCAGGAGGTTGTTAAGAGTGATAACTGCACTTGATGAAAATATGTTACCTTTTTGCTATTATACGGCGAATAATTTTTTTTTCATGATTGAAAACATTTAAAACTTTTTAAAACTATTATAAATTAGTTTAAATGAAAAATTTTGTTCCACTTCATTTGCAAAAAGTGATTTTTGACAAAAAACATTTTTTTATAATGCAATTTAAATAACAATTTCGATGTTATAAAAGCGCAGTTTTTAGCAACAAATAGCTATAACGTAGTTAATTTTTATCATAGAAGAATAAAAAAAAACAGGATTATAGAGAATTATCTTATAGAGAGAAAATTATTTTTGTCGTCGAAATTTGATTTTTACGAAAAGGCTAAAAATAATTCGCTCTTAAATAAATCATATTTATATCGATTTTTTACTAAATTGGATAATATAAATTTTATTATTCAGTAAACTTGAATGTATTTGAGCTAATATTTAATTTACAATATTTTTGGCTGAGTTTCAGTAAAATTTTATTTTTTTGAGGTCAAATGCTAAAAGTCCCAGGGTTACATGTATTTTTTTAAATATATATGTACAATGATTTATTTTTTGAACTTTTTACCTTCCGTCATCCATATCAAATTGTTTACATTCATAATATTATTACGCAATATTTACCTATATTGTTGTTTATATTTATTGTTTGCTAACAGTGAACTAAATTTCCCATTTTAAAAGTCATTGTTATATAGATTTCATTCAATCATTAGTTAATCGTGTATATATCTATTTTTTTCTAATCGTGATACATTCTTCTTCATTACTCCCCGCCTAAGAATGTTAATTATTTTTTAATTTCTACTTATTTACGTTTGTTTTTTACAACCGCTTTTTTGTATAACCGTGCTCTTAAAAACTGGAAACCATTTAAAAATGATTTATGTAAGCCTTTTTTTATATATCCACATGCAGTAAAACGAGTAATTTTATTGTTACATTATCATATTATTGAAAATGATTGTCTGTTACTTGACTTGCAATTTTCTTTGCTTTCGTGTACGTGAGAATAATAGCTACTATTTAAAAAAAAGTGAAAATTTTCAAAAGTAACTGCTGAGATTATCCAATCTTCCGGTAGTGCTAAATGATAACGTTTAATGTTTGGATATTTCAGTTTAGAAAACTATTTTTTGTGCTTTTTAAACTTAGGTACTACATCAAATCTTATCATATTTGTCCAAAGATAAAATTGAAATGGGCTATTCTTAACAATAGCGTCTTGGAAATTGCAGTAATCATGTAATCTTCACGGTTCAGTTGTGGTTTATAATTAATTCAGGATGAAGGTAAGCTAGTCTGCTTTTTTAATTTGTGGAGTAATTGGGGAGCTGGGCAGAGTTTCTAAACGCGATGTTCCATTTGTAAAGTGGAAAGTTATTTAAACCTAAAATGATAATTATTTTCTGTTTGCGTTTTATTTAAATATTGATAGACCTTGTTCGGCTTCCGGGACCAGTAATATCTTTGTTATTAACAAAGATGAGCGAAATGTCTCGACTTGACCTTCCAAGTTGTTCAATTTGGAAACTACCGCTGCTTAATTTTTACGTTTAACACGAAATTATCAAACTTTTCGGGATACAACATTGATAATTTTATTTAGACCGGAAATACTTTTACCTATGCTTCGATATTAGCATTTTAGATAATGGCAAATAACAAAGTTCATTATATTGAAAACCCAATATAAGTAAATTATCGTGGTTCGAATTTCATGGGAAAATGCTAGCGGTTCCAACTGGCAAAATTTAATGCAATTTTTGTTGTGGGAAATGGTCTTTATTATATGAATGATAGTAGGCTGCGTATTGATTTTTATAAGCAAGGTTTCACACTAATGATCGATGCTTTTCAATATTAATTTATTACATGTTATGGAGACCTTCGTTATGACCAGTTAGGTTTATGTTTTGAATCTATCTGCGTACGTATCGAGTCGTTAAAACACGTCGATAAGCATTGTTAAATATAATTTACATAATTTTGTATGTACACACTTGTATCTAAAATCGTATTATATACATGATAGTTACGAGGTCCTTTCCTGAAATTATCATAAATTATAATTTTTTCAATATATTATGTGGATGGGAGCATCTTTTAGCTGTACGCTACCCGTAACTATACAATAATATTGTATGCATAATATACACATCTATGAGCTGTGTAGACGCTTAAATGCGATTTGGATTGAAAAGTCATGTTTAAAAAACTAATTAGAAATTTTCTTCTTTTTTTTAATTTTTTTATAATTAGAAATAACGGACTATCATTAAACAGTAATTATGTATCGAGTTCATAAATATTAAAATTGGTTATTAATTTTCGATTAATCAGGATAATGTGTCTGGACTTGGACGATACTAAATTTTGAATACATTTTTATTGTCTGAACATAATATAAAAAATATTGTTCATTTAGGTAGATGTAGGAGGAATAATATCAAATTATACATCAAACAATAATTATTACAAATGGCACAAGGTTCAAAACTATGAAACACGAAAAAAAAACCTTTGAACAATTAATAAACTGTTATTGTTTATATTCTTAATACCACACGAATAGCAACTATCGACTGCTCTTTGTTCAGGGTTACCTCTTTACAGTAATTACATTCACATTACAATGAAATACTGTAGTTTGGAAAAATGTTGTTTTTTAATTTTAAATACCTACTAGTCGCTGTAATTTGATTTAATAAAAGAAACGCCTACAAAATGACGATAATGGAATTTTAAATTAATAAAGTAAACAAAAGATAAGTACGAACTATCGTTTAAAATTTCATTTCAAAAATATTTATTAATAATGTAATTAACCGATTATACCTATGCACGTAGATACAATAATAATGATAATGTAATTCCATTGTCATAATATTAAATGGACTGCTAGCATAAAATCACAAAATTTAGACAATTTACAATAAATAAATAGTCCTAAAGTTTTAAATAAATAAATGAAGGAATCAATGAGAGAATAGAAAATGTAGATCAAAAGTTCCTAAATTGACCACCTCGTGCGCTGACGTCTAAAATTAAAGTGCTACACGATGAGGAACGTACGAGTCGTCCGCCGAAAACAAAACGGGCTTGTTTTTTGTTTAAACATCGCTCGCACAAGTCAACTTAATTCAAAAGGGAAACAAGTGTATTGGCTATTGTCGTTTAGCAGCTGCAGCCGCATCATAGCAAATAGACCTATACAAAGGAAGTTTAAATTATTAATCGCTCGTTCACTTTATAAGAACAAAAATAAAATTTGTGTAAGGGTGGAACTCGATGCCGTAGCGAGATTTTATTTTCGGATGGGGGACTTTCTAAATTTTTATTTTTAGCCCCCGGGAGCTATCAAAATGCTCAATATTCTACATTTCGGGAGGGGGCATGTGCCCTCAGTGCCCTTTTCTGGATATAAAACTTGTCGTGTTTCAAAACAATGTAATATTTACAATTATTACTATTTTTTTAAACTTTTAGAATGCTATGAAAAAATACTAGGATCTCTCTCGAAATATCAAAAAAAAAAAATATTACCTCGAATATTAACGTAGGTTTCAAATATATAACAAAATCATTTTGTTTGAAACGACCTCTCGTTGCCTTTACATGCACAGATCAATTGCATTCGAATGGAATGTAACAAAAGTTACCTGCACCTAGTATTCTTTCTTCATTTTCAGTTGAGAGAAAACACAGTATTATTGACTGATAGGCGAGAATATTTGTTGTTTAAAATTTATCGAATAAAATATTATTACTGGAACATTAAATACATAGGTATTATGAGAACGTATTTACATTGATACCAGTAGAAGTGTAGTTCCTATTTATGTATAGTATTGTCAATATTTATAAGCATAAGATTGCAAATTCGTTGAGTTTTACCTTTGTTGATTTTTAATAATAAAAGATATACGAAATTCCTTCTCATACAGACATATCTGCTAATGCTCCTGAAAACGGAAAGTTTACTGATTGAAATTTAGATTGCCTACTTATCTTTTCAGATTTTCGTTGGTATTAGCAAATATTATGGCACCCCCCGACATAATTATAACAAACGTAATTGGCTTCACCGCATATTATGCTTTTCTTATTATAGAACTTCATCAAGGGGACGTTTCATCGTTTTACTTTGATTTAATAACTTGATATACCAAAAACATTGAAGAGGATGGTGGATTTAATGGGGTTAGTTGACATAGTCGAATTATTTGCATACCTATTGATTGAACTGATGAGAAGAACTTTTTAAGTATAACTCGAGGATTGGGACAAGCTGGTAAGTTGAAAGAGCAGTAAAATTAAGCAAAATCAATTCAATACTAGTTTAATGCAACAGAAAGCCAAAGGTTTTCTAGTTGAGTTGGTATAACATCCATAAGTGGATCGGAAGATACAGGTTCCCAAATACAATATAGAACATGCCATATTCTGATATTTTGAACTCACATTTAATATTGATCTACTAAAAATACAGAAAAAAAGACTATTACTGAGGGAAATCAAATCTGGTTCCTCCAATTCACTTGCGGATGCTGTACCAACTCGGCTACGAGACTTGGGGATCTTTGTTGCATAAACTACTTGAAGTATTGCATTCAAGCTTTTAAACCTTATTTTCTCAGAACTGTTGCTCATGGTACTTAAAAAAAACAGGTGTTTGCTTAATTTTAGTGCTCTTTCAGCCTATCAAAGTTTGTCTCGATCCTCAAGTTACACTTGAGAAGTTCTCGTGAGCATACACCGTTTCCGATCACATCATATTATATTTTTATTTTTGGATAACATTTTAACAAATTTATTTGTTTTATTTTCTGTAATAATCTTAATTAAAATGTGTATCAACTAGCCCCGATTTCCCTACTAAAAATGGTTACTTGTTGTTTATCTATAAATTTTTTATGATTAGCCATATCTATTATGGGGTGATTTTACAGTGAAGCAGTATTTTCTAGCATATAAATTAATGTTCAATAAAGCTACCTATTATTTAAAAAATCAACAAAATAGTTTACTTCACTTTACCTTTTTATGACGAGTACCTTCCCCGAAAGAATCTTTACAAACGACAATTCATGTAGCCAAATAAATATGTAGGTATCTATTAATTTTAATAGTTGCATAGCATTTTTAAGCCAAAGACACTAAATCGTAAATTATTTGATGAAAGTTATGGTCTCTAAAGGCCATAAGCTACCGTATCCATTTTTATTATTATGCTTTCAAATTTGAATTTGCTAAAAACAATAATTATTATTAAAATATACATCTATACAGATGACAACCCTTTTTAGCATAATATGTTCGCCTTCCTTGCTGTATTTTGATGTTTTGTTCTTAAAAATTAATCACTATTTATACATAGGAAAGGCAATGAAATTAACGGATCAGTCAAATTCAAATACATACTTGGCACGATCCATAGTACATAATATTATGTGGATTATATTGCACGAAACTTGGTCTCAAAGAAGTTTTCAAGTTAATTTGAGGAACAGCTACAACCTGAAAGTTACAAAACTTTTTTTAAATTACCACTTCTCTCTGGTTGATTTAATTTACTACATCCGTCAAAATTACCGATCTCTATCTTTCTGACTTTTTTGTTTTTAGTTCCAGTCAAGTCGATATAATATTTGTTTTGATTTTCATAAAGAGATTTAAGTAAAAATAAAATATGTAAATGTGATCTATCTAATTATATAGCAAAATTAAATAATCTGAAAAAAGCAATACTACTTAATTATTACAATTTTTATTAGCTTGTTAATTTTTAAATCTAAATAAAAAGAAATTGTACCTCTTAAAATTATTGTTAAATTTAAAATTTACATTAATTGAACATGTGTTTTATTTTAATTTTTAAGGGACAAGATAGCAATGCCAGTAGTCGTAGCAGCAATGTAGAAAGTATTCTAGGAGATACAATTTCTATCTCTTCAATAAAAGATAGAAAAGAAGTAAAGTTAACAGAAAAAATTAAAAAGAAGCACCCGTGGTATAGCGCCCTTTATCCAACTTACAAATCAAAATCTGAAGATTTCAAACGTTTATTTAAAGATGTTCCTGACGACGAACGCCTTGTGGTTGGTAAGTTGAAGCACTATAATTATTTTCTACAGCAGTTGAGCATTCAATTAAATTATTTTCAAGTTGATAAGCATTTAATTTATTGAAATGAACCACTTAAATCGAAACAAAAAATCTAATCTTATCTGTATTCAGAAATTGGACTGATCCCGTAACCTTTTTTAAGTTTTGCTTATTTATTACTTGTATGATATTAGGAGGTACGTACATAATTGTATCTATTATTTTTATAGATTATTCCTGTGCTCTACAAAAGGAAATATTAGTACACGGCCGACTTTATGCCTCACAAAATTTTTTATGTTTTTATGCAAATATATTTGGATGGGAGAGCAGCGTAACAATTAAGTGGAAAGATGTATCTGCTATAACAAAAGAAAAAACAGCTTTGATTATACCAAATGCTATCTTAATATGCTCGAAAAGTGAAAAATTTTTTTTTACTAGTTTTGCTTCTCGAGATAAAACATTTTTAATGTTATTTCGTGTTTGGCAAAATGCATTGTTGGATCAACCTATGTCTAATCCTGAATTGTGGCAGTGGGTAGGTTGTTGAGTATGTCGTAATTTTTCTTTTCTGTTTTTGTTCTTACCCGAACATAATTGACTTACTTTATGGGGTTTTTATGTTTTTAAATTATATTAATCGAAATGCATGTTTGTCACTTTTTAAGCTCTTGCGCAATTTATCATAATTTTTCATGCTTTTTATTTGTATGTTGCAAAGGTGGTGTGGTGTTTGTGCTAGCTATTTGTATTTTAGATTTTAATTAATTTTAACCACTAATCAGAACATTATGGTATATGGCAGGAAAGGATGCGCACTAATTCTGGATAGAATGTTTTATTTGAACATGATTTTGGTTAAAAACTTCTTTTTGTAGCTAATATTTTGCATTCATAATACTGATTACTTTGAAATTTAAATATTATCTTCTATATTTACATTTTATATCAATTCATTGAATTTTGAGAACTCGAATGAATGCTTTTAATTGCTTCGGTGCTTGCACTTAAATTATTAAAATGAAGAAACTTTTTAAACTTTTTAATTCATTCATAAAGTGAAAATTTAAATTTGTAGTAGGTTGTTATTTGTTCAAAATGTCTGGTAACGAGGAGTACACTAAAGTTACCGTAATAAAAACACTAGCAAAAGCAAGTATAAAATTTTTAATTAAACTTTTTCCAATTTTTACGACATGAGTATTTTTAATATGTGCTTTATTCAATTGATTTAACAAGAGCTTAAGTAAGTTTTTATGTACCTCTTCCAGTATGTAATATCACCTTGCACGAAATAAACAGATTTATGCACTAAAATACATTTTCGACTACTAATCAACATTTTCTTTTTTTTTTCTTTTTTGGTTTGATATTTATTTTAAACATCTTATCTTAATTTTTTCTGTTTAGGTTCATCAGTGTTATGGTGAAGAATTAGGTTTAACCAGTGATGATGATGATTACATTCCCCCTGGTACAGAAGACGAAAAACTTCCTTCGCCAATATCTGTAGAATCTTTTATTGATGTAGGTTTTATTTTGTTGCAAATATTTTATATTGTACTTGGCATTATTTGTTGTTTTTTAGCAAGATTTATCCAATATATCTAACGACGTTTTACTAAACGAAAAATTAGATATGGACAACAGAAGTGACGCGGATTCTCAGCAGTTTTTAAGTAAATCTGACTCTAGATCCGCAATCATTGACAGTCAGTTGCCAACTGATATGTCCGACACCACAGAATCTGACGTCGAAAAAACCAAGTAAAGGAATCTTAATTTTTTCTCGAAAAATTTTAAAATGAATTTTTGTAGATATGACAAGGCAGCTACTTGTACATCGCTACACGAGGGAAGACTATTAGTGAATGAAGTAATACCCATGCATATTGATCAACTTTTCACATTACTTTTTACGAGTTCAAAATTTTTCTTGGATTTTCATGCATCAAGAAAAACTACCGATCTCACTCAAACTGCATGGACCCATAATTCAATTGACAACACCAAAACAAGAGTTGTAAATCTTACTGTTTCTTTGAATCAATCTGTTGGACCTAAAACTAGTCAAGTTACCGAAACACAGGTACGTCATTATTTTTTAAAGTCTTTGAAGTCTTGAACTAATGTTAAAAAGAATTATTGTTTTAAAGTTTCCTGTTTTTAATATTTAAAATTAGTATTTATTATATCGTCGCCATACAATGAAAACCGATTAACAGACATTTTTGGTAAAATTGAGTTATAAATACCATTAAATGCAGTTTCTCATGATCTACCTTTTGGTGATAAATAAAATTGTTGATACTTTATTTCCCAGGCAATCAAGTGTTTAATTTTGTCAGAATATTCAAATACAATATATTCAAAACTACAGTTCATGTATAGTTAACGGGTTTTTATTGTATGACGACGTTGTTAATACTAATAATGGTTAATAGGCAGAGTGATTGCCAACACTTCATAAAAATTAAAATATTTAAAAAGGGCATGTAGCGTTCTGAAGCTAATAATATTTGATAATTTAGTGTCGTAGTTCTCAACTAGGATTTTGCAGAACACTGGGGCTTAAATATCTTTTTTGCTAAAGTTTTGTACTAATTCAAATATTACGAACTCTCCTGCACTCCTCTAATGCTTGCTTGGGGACTTTACCTCCCATAACTCTTCAATGCTTCCTCTACTGTATTACTGCACTTGGATATAACAAGGATATGATAATCTTTGATTACGAGAGATACTTATTATATAACGCGGTTTTTGCAAATATTAAATTTTAAAACCTACTACAATATTTTTAAAGGAATATAAAGCTTTACCCAGACCAAATATACTCATTAATTAGAAAATTAACAGGATCGAGTTTAGAACAGAGAAATTGTACAATTTTTTATTCAATAAATTGTATTATCATATAATTACTTACAAGTTTAATTTTCAAGGGACATATTGACTTACATTTTGTTTACTTGAGCACTGATGTAATCTAGCCTACACTCAACTAAATTTTTTATTATTATGCTATTGTACTTTTTCTTACGTAAATTTCTCAAAATTTATGTCGCTCTTGAAGTTTATCTTATTATTGAATAGTAAGATAATCTCAATCAACTTGATTTTTAAAACTTAATTTTTATTTGGAATGTTTTCCTAAAATATCACATTACAACCTAACATTTTCAATTCTAAATTTATTTTAACGAACAACCCTAGATATGGAAATAGAAAACAAAGCTGTTGTAGTTTAATAACAATTGCTGTATTTAATGTAATTTACATTATTTAATTTGATGCATTAACATTTTTTATATTCAAAATAGTAGTATTTTAATTATCACTGTTATTAATGAGATAAAACTTAACTTTAACATAGAAGATTTTGAAGTTGAAAACTGAATACTAGCATCTTTGTGTAATGGGAGTGACAATTTTTGTACTGTTAAAACTGTTTTTTCCTTATTGTATTTTACTATAATTGCTTGGTTATCCTGCACCTTTGTAATTTCTTGCGGAGGATTTAAAATTATAGCTTCATCTATAACAGCTATCGGTGTATAACCTTTATGATCTACCTTTAATTGCAATGTGTTAGCAGAAAATGTAATATCAACATTTATGTAGTGTTTGCTTTCTTTGTACTTAAAACTTGTATGGTCGTCTTCATAAAGAGATCCATGCGCCACATTTTCTTTATTCAAGCATATATAAAGAGTGTAACTATCGTTTTTCATAGCTGCAGTTGTTAACCGGGGCGTATCTTTTCTTGTTATGATACTGCCTCCTCTATAAAACACTGGAACAGTATTTATATTAACAAGTATGCTTGCAAAACCTATTCCAGAATACATTGTGTATTTTTCATCTTTTTGAATTTGAAACCAAGTTTCATTTACACCGCCCGGAAAATAAATCTTTCTGAGCGATGCACCTTTCTCCAAAACAGGTGCTACTAAAATATCTTTTCCAAGAAGAATGATATCGTCAACCGCTGCAGCCTCATTTTCACTTGGATATTCATAAATAATTGGGCGGATAACGGGCTCACCGGTAAGTTCGTGGTGCCTGAAAGCGTTATACCAAACTGGAAGATGAGCATAACGCTGCTGCAAAGCAGTTTGAATAACTTTTCTTACTTCTCTTGTATTATTGTATGGCTCTCGTTCTCCTTGCTGATTAGCTGAATGACCTCGATAAAATGGAAGCCAAGCTCCTGCTTGATACCATCTCTGATTAAGCTCCTGTGATGGTGTTTGAGCAAAACCACCTATATCAGCTCCACAAAAACTTACACCAGCTAATGCTTCGGTTAGACACATTGGAAAACTAATTTGTAAATAATCCCACGTGGCTAAATTATCACCCGTCCACATAGCCGCATAACGTTGAATTCCAGCAAAATGTGACCTTGTTAATATAAATGGTCGACCTTTAGAAGCGTGACTCATCATTGCGTCCCAAGTCCCCTTAACTTGAAAAAATCCATATATATTGTGCACATCTCCGTGATTTACTGTTCCACTAAGATGTTTTGCATCATGTGACACAGTTTTTTCATCATCACCATCTTCGAATACTGCTGGTTCATTCATGTCGTTCCAAAAATGTACAATATCTCCGTTAAAATTTTCATTATTGTATAATGAAGTATAATAACTTCTAGCTTCACGATTTAAGAAATCTATATAGGCACTATCTCCAGGCCAACATTTTGCAATGAAATCTGACGAGTTGTCTGGTTTTCGTATGAAATATTTATTTTTTGCATTTTTGTAAACGTCATATTTCTCATCTTGTTTGAAGTGTGGGTCAATTATTGCAACTAATTTTCTTTGTTTTTTTTTAAGTTCGTTTTGCAAGTCGAGAGGTTTAGGAAATCTTATCGGGTCCCAAGTGAAGTATTTCATATCCTCAGTATAATCAATATCAAGCCACATAACATCTAAAGGGAAATTATAATCATCAAAGGCATCGACTACTTCTAGTACTATTTCGCTCGACATGTAACTATAACGACTTTGGTGATAGCCTAATGTAAAATATTGAGGCAACGGAGCTGTACCTGTTAATTGAGTATATTGCTTTACAGATTGCGCAAGTGTTGGACCGGTAAGAACGTATAATTCAATTATTCCATTTTCACTCATGAAAAATACGTCAGTTTTGTTTTTTGCCGATGTGTCTACATCTATCCAAGTTTGAGCTGTATTATACCAAAACACTCCCGAAGTATGTTTGGGCGCACGTGCATAGAGAACACCAATGGCACCGTAAAGTGCCTCGGTTGATTTAACTTGATATCCACCATTATCTAAATTAAAATGACGGTAAGGTTCACTGTCTAGGGTATCTCGGAGAGCCAAATGATCTGCATGTTCGGGTATACCATAAGCATGTGTGGCTTCTGGAAATGATACGTCCAAAGCAATTGGTGTTTTTGTTTCTTCATAAACCAAGCGGTTCTTATCATTAATAACAGATATTAATTGATTATTATTATAAAATTCTATGTTAAATATTTCTCGATGAATTTCTACTTTGCCATTACCGTTTACCAATATTATTTTGTCCGCAGTTTGATTGTAACTTGTCAAGTTCTTTTTGGTAAGAGGTTCTAATATTTCGTCATTTCGATATCTAACTGAATCGTATTCTTTTATGATTAATCTGAATATATCGTTTTCTAAAGCGGTTACAGAAAGTTGTAATAAATTCAAATCTGCACTTGCACTTTTTAACTCGATTAGTACTCCATCTTTTTCTTCAGTCACTTTATCAAAATTTAACTTATATTGCGGAAAGTTTTCTGGACTTTTACGAACATCTTTACAAAATGTCTCGTCACAAGTCTTCCATGCTGTCACATGATTTACAATTATGATTGATAAAATTATTATCACAAAATTTAATTTAGCCATTGCACATAACTTATTAAACTAATGATTTTTTTATGAAAACATTGTATTTATAATCTTTCAGATAAAAACTCTTCAAATTTCAGATATCGAATCCTCTTGAAACACTTTTGTTATTATCTAATGTTCTTTAAATAATAAAAATTCCAAAAATACGCATTAAAAATTTTTTTTTTTATAGTTTTCATAAGCTAACTTAAATTAAATTCGTATTTATTTAATTCGACTGATACACAAATTTGCAGAATTAAATAATCAAAACTTATTTTTAAAAGCGAATGAAGGTGACTTGTATGATTTATACATTTGTGATTGAGTAATAGGTGATGCTAAATGCATAAGCAATTGTAACCACATTATATCGTTCAGTGAGCCAAAAAATTTCACAGTTCAAGGTACTTTATAAATTTAAAAAAATAGATTATTGTATAAGTTATAATAGTAGAGTGCCCGATTCAAAATAAAACGTTTAAAAACGATTTCTGTGGGGGTGTCGGGGTTAAAAGCTGAAACTTGCAGGAATGAAAGGTTAGATGGCATATATTCGAAATCCGAAGGTAATCAAAAATAATCACGCGCAAAAGGGCGCTATTTAAAAAAAATGAGATATTACTATTAGCAGGAAGCCCATAAAATGACGATCATTTTGATATATAATTTGAAATCATTTTTGTACGAAATGTATTTTTTTTTTAATGTTTGAAAACTGAAATTTGTTAAGTCGCTTATGGGAAATCAAATTTTAAATTGCAATTATCTCGGTTCGAACTTTGCAAAATTTTAATAATATTTGACAATATTTATTTATATACGTTTCTATTTGCGAAACGAAAGCCTAAATCAAAATTTTTTGTACTTGATAATAGTTGCGCATATGTGTGGAGAATCGCTTAGTTGAAAAATGATAATTTTTCGTTTAATATTAAACACGATATGAAATTATTAGTAACATTTAAAATTTTAAATTTTTAATGCGCTCACTACAAAATCACAATTTCCCACTCCAAATTTGTATTGTACAGCACCGGTCATGAAAAGTGCATCGGGAATTAGTTTTTCTGAATCATTGAAAATTTGCTATTTCAAGGTTTAGAATTAAATTTTGGCTTGGTTTCTTGTTTATTAGAACGTTTAACCTAAATGGTCACTTGCATTTGACTAATCGTGGGCTTACTGGTAAAAGTAACCAAGTCAAAAATAAATACAATTCATAATTGTTATCGTCCGCAACTTAAAAACGAAAAGAAAAGAAAATGACTATCCGAATTGGCTTATTAATAATATGTTCAAAAAGCTCGAAAAACAAGAAAGAAGTAGTGGTGCACAAGGTGATGAAGACAAATATGATAATGAAATAAAAACAAAGAAATATTTCAAGTTCCCATATGTAGAAAATCTAACAGAACAAATAAATAGAATATTAAAACCTTATTGTACTTTGGCCACATACAATTTAAAGGATCATAGAAGCCTCTTAACTAATCTTAAGGACCGGACAGATAAGGGAATGAGGTCAGAGGTGATCTACCGAATACCTTGTGCAGATTGCCCAGCATCGTACATTGGCCAGACGAGGCAATGGATAAATAGACGCATCAAACAGCACATGGGTGATTGTGAAAGAAAAGATAAAAATAAAAAGAAGAAGCTTACAGATATCGGAACAACGAGAGAAGGGGAGGAAGAAAAAGATAAGAATGGTTGGGGAAAGACAGCATTAGTGCAACATTGCGAAGATACGGGACACTGCTTCAATTTTGATAAAACTACTGTTTTAGATTACGAACAAAGTTGCTTGAAAAGAAATATTAGTGAGATGTTTTTCATAAAGTCCGAAAGAGACAGCATTAATTATAGAGAGGACACACAAAAACTAAGCATTTTTTATGGAGATCTACTAGGTGGTGGTTAATTTGTTTTGGGTTTTTTAGTGAGATCCTTTTATTCGGTTGTGTATTATTCCGTTTGAAATTTTACCTATCGTAGTCGACGTTTGCAGAGATACCATTTGAACTGATAATTCTTGATTACTTTTATATTTTATATTTTGTGTTTTACATTTTGACATGTTGAAAAGGTTTTTAATTGTTGACACCTTATTGTAATAAGTTGTAATTTGGTTTTTTGGAGTTCTCACTGTTTTTTAATATTACTGTTATGTTGACTGTTATATCGCATTTAGTTATTAATAGAATAATGTACCCCTGGTCTCTGTAAACTGAACTTGAGGTGAGGATTTTGTTAATTTCTGCAGGTTGTTGAATTTTATTGTTTTTAGTCCTGAAGAAGAACGAAATATATGTTCGAAACGTCGACAAAAAGTTGAAGTTTTTTATTAGACCTGTCCTAGAGAAATCCCGATAGACTTTTTATAGTTAATAAATACAATGCCATGCGAATCGATGTTGTATTTGATCACATCAAAGAAGATTTCATAAAAAATATTACTCGTCACAAAAGGGGTCCCCAAATATGAATTGACGGAGTAATCGAGAGAACTGATGTTCGACTTCCACAACAATGGAATTTATTATTATTCATTCAGAATTTAATAAAAAATAATTAACACATTTTCTATCTGCGCAGTTGATTAAACACTCCACAGAAAATTAAATTTACAGTTTGCAACTAGTGGAGGTTCCACAAATATTTTAGAATAGAGAGGAAATTTCGAAGTAAATGCTGATGATTTATTGAGTTCTAATCAATAGGAAGCTGATACTAGGATTTGGTGCATATACTGTCTGCAAAAAGGTATAGTTATTCTAGATGCATAATTTAGTGCAACGATACCGATGTGCTAATACTGTAGTTTATTTCAAGAAATACTTCAATCCTTGATGTAGCAGTATACGACATTAACTGGTTGTGTTACCACCAGTCAATTTTCAGGAATTGGGAAAAAATCAGTATGGAAAACAATTTTAGATCATTCTGAGTGTTTAGGCGGTGCCGGAATGCATCAAATTTTGGAAGACATATTCAAAAATATCCAGAAAATTGTTATTACACCATATTCAAAAAATACTGACATTTCGTCAATTAATATTATAAGAAGACTGCTGGCATCTTCTGCTTCTATTACAAAATTACTCCCAACAGAAGATTCTTTAAGGTTTCATAGCTTGAGAGCGCATTATCAAGCTAAAATACGGCTTAATTATTTACAACCTCGTCTTCAATTACCGAGTGTTGCAGATCATGGATGGAAATTTGATAATCATTATATCAATTTATTCTAACAACTTTACCACCTTTTCCTGTGGAATTAAAAGTTCTAGCTTCATGTGGATGTCAAAAAGGTATAATTTCCTTTAAACTTCTGCAATCAAAACAAAAAGTTATTCTTATTATGCTCTTGATTGCGGAAGTAAGGTCTGTACTTGCAAGAAAAATAATATGGGTTGCATTGGATCGTGTAATTGTATGGGTCAGAATGTTTGTAAAAACCGTAAAAACAAAGATATACTGTAAAATCGGTTACGCCATTACTGCTCGACAAAGAAAATGTTTTTGACTAGTAGTTTTCAAATGCAAGTGACCATTTAGGTTAAACGTTCTAATAAACAAGAAACCAAGCCAAAATTTAATTCTAAACATTGAAATTGCAAATTTTCAATGATTCAGAAAAACTAATTCCCGATGCACTTTTCATGACCGGTGCTGTACAATACAAATTTGGAGTGGGAAATTGTGATTTTGTAGTGAGCGCATTAAAAATTTAAAATTTTAAATGTTACTAATAATTTCATATCGTGTTTAATATTAAACGAAAAATTATCATTTTTCAACTAAGCGATTCTCCACACATATGCGCAACTATTATCAAGTACAAAAAATTTTGATTTAGGCTTTCGTTTCGCAAATAGAAGCGTATATAAATAAATATTGTCAAATATTATAAAATTTGTGCAAAGTTCGAACCGAGATAATTGCAATTTAAAATTTGATTTCCCATAAGCGACTTAACAAATTTCAGTTTTCAAACATTAAAAAAAAATACATTTCGTACAAAAATGATTTCAAATTATATATCAAAATGATCGTCATTTTATGGGCTTCCTGCTAATAGTATTATCTCATATTTTTTAAATAGTGCCCTTTTGCGCGTGATTATTTTTGATTACCTTCGGATTACGAATATATGCCATCTCACCTTTCATTCCTGCAAGTTTCAGCTTTTAACCCCGACACCCCCACAGAAGTGAAAATAATTTCGTGATAGCACTCTACTATAATATACCATATTATTCTTATATTATTAATATTTCAAATCATAAAGATCTAATATTATGTAAGCACGTTCACCAGTCAACAAGTATCATATCATTGAGCTTTCGTTTCAGACACAATGAACTTTTGTGTGAAATGCTGAATTGGAATTATTATAATTTTTATAAAAGTGTAGTTTAGAAAATAAAGTTATATAGTCTTGACTCATTTTGTTAGTTATAACTGTAATAGAAGTATTTTTTTTAATTAGAATATTAAATAAGTAATACTAAAATATTACTCACACCTATCATAAAAGTGTTCATAAATTTGATTAGATTTCCAGAACCAAAATAGGAATATTGAAGATAGGATTAGAAGAAGAATTATGTATAAAATTAGAATATAGGATTAGGGACACTAAAAAAATACTAACTGCATTTTTATTGAAGAAATACAGATGGCAGTAAAATTAATGCTAATTGTTTACTTTAAATCTAAGACTTTAAAAAAAACTTGTTTTATTTGGAGAAAATATCAGCTAGTAATTTGATTTTCTCAGTCCATTATGTTCGGGTAAAGCTTTATGTTTCTCTTTAAAAATATTAAAGTAAGCTTTAAAATTTGAGTCATTTATTAATCTCACTAAAATATATTTCACATTATCTTCTCCCTTAAATTTTTTTTCAGCTCATTCCTAATTTTCGGTGTCGTGATTTTTTCATTCTCTTGATCTTTGAAAAATTTCTGTGGCAACTAAGGTTCGTTACAAACAATTAAATCCAGCCGAGAGAAAACGTCTTATCTCTTAATGCACTAAACACCTTTCAAAACTGCAAAACAATTCTTTATTTATACTTACAGCTTACAGTATTAAGTGTTTATGGTAAAATTTATTTTTGCTGCACTTTATATCTTACTTTGTCTTTTTTTTCCAGATTATGTTACCATGCAGTCGAGCTGGCTCTCTGTATTCCATTGATCTTGAATCTGTAAATGCTGGAATTCCATATGCAGATAGTTTTTCATTAGGTATACATTATTGTATTCAAAAAATTTCGGAAACGCAAACTAACCTCACCGTTTACGGCCAAATTAAATATAGAAAATCTGTATGGGGACTCGTGAGAGGTAAGTGTCCTTATTGTAAATAAATTTAAATAAATTGATACAAACAAAAATTCTCTTAACAGCTAGTTTAAAAATTTACTTGTAGGCTTTATAGAAAAAAATTGTTGGCAAGGAATGGAAGACTTTTTTAAGCATCTTGTTAAATCGTTGTATATAGAAAGCGAAGAATTAATTCCAGCGGTTAAACGCAAATCCCGACGACGAAGGCGAATTCAAAGTATACAAAAGCAAGATCCCGTAATTTGTAGGCCTACATTGGGTAAATTTAAAGTTATTTATGTAATTACGTTTTTGTTTGAAACGTGTGATTGTTTTTAGGTTCAATTGCAAATACACAAGTTGTTGGTGGAATTTTTTCTTCGGATTTTGCTACATTAATAGTTTTGTCTGTACTTATATTGTTAGTAATTTTAAATGTCATGTTGTATTATAAATTGTTATTATTAGAAGATTCTACGCCTTACACTTTAGTAGATTTACATGTATTAAAGTAAGTTCAATTGTCACAGTCTTGGACATTGTTTTAATTTATGTGATTTCAGGGATTCTCCTAAATCGCACGATGAATGGATTAAATTGTTACAAAAGCAAGAAACTTTACATTCTATAGAAATGCAAAGGTGGCAGAAAGTATTGAAAACTTCCATAGAATTATTGAAACAAGTAAGATTATAATATTCAATTGAAGGTGAAAATTTTATTTAAATCAATGTTATGTTTAGATTGAAAACTCGCTGAGTGAACTCCAACATTCCATTCATCCTACTTATACAAATAAAATTGTATCGATTATACAAAATCACAAAGATACCATTAATAAAGCACAAGAGGAGTTATAAGTGTCAATTGTATTTTAATGGTATTATATATGTCATTATTGCACACTGTGTTATTTTACAATTTGTAGTTTAAGCATAAAGTTAAATTATTTGTTGTTCCTCTAAATAAGTATATTAAATCTATATTGTTTTTAATGCGTACTTTTTTACTCTAGATACCTAAGAAAAATAAAATACAAAATAATTTTTCAAGTGCGATTTTATATTTCTACTAACATTTTTTTACAAGCAAATATATAATTTCGTCTAATTCAAATCCGCGAACTTCTCCTTGTAACCTCATTAATAATCCCCCATAAGAAATATAAAGTGAGAATTTACCTTCAGAGTTTTCTTCTACTTTATATACTTTCCCTCTCATGACGTAGTCATATTGTTCTGCAATATGATCTATTTCCTCCAATTCGCCACTCCAATAGTCTGCTTCTGATGAACCATTTTCACCTGAAGTTTTTACTAGAGCCAAATGGAATTTTTCATTACAATTCATTGGATATATTTTAGAACTGATATCTAATATTAAATCTGTTTTGGTTGATTCACTATCACAATGAAGTCTGGAGACGTTATCAAAGTTTTGGCATTCTGGATTGATATCTTTGATGGTAAAAATGTCTTCAAATATTATACTCATTTTGAAATTTATTTCTAATCTGCGAACTTTCTAATTAAAATGTCACAGATAACTTAATATTTTTCCTTTTTATTAGTTGGATTTAATTTTTGGGTGGTTGGTATACCTTGGTCATTAATATTTTGTTTCTGAAATTTTTGAAAACTTGCAAAGGCAGACCTCTGGGTACCTCTACACTCCATAGGCAGACCAATCACTGAATTCTATTTTCAAAATCTCTTAGGAGGCGTTCAAGCGTATTACATAAGGAGGCGGGGGGGGGGTTCAAGTTTTTCTTATCTTTGCTGACAAAGGGAGCGAGAGGGGGGTATCCCCCCTATAAATAATCTTACGTAAGAGTAAAAAAATTACAACAATGAAAATGTTTTCAAAATAATATTTATAATAAAAATTAATAATACTATTTTTATTATGGTTATATAGATTTTTTTTTTCATATTTCTTTTTAGAAATAAATGAGTGTTTCAAGAATTGACGTCACTACTAAAGGCTAATGTCCATTTTGAGACAAAATCTCAAGATTGGTCTCGAGGTGTTGTCCATTTAAGATCACTTACACTCTCGAGCCAGTTGTGGAGACTCGACAGTCTCGTAATTAGCAAAATTTCGTGTCGACTTGAGAATCAACTCACAGACGTTTGCGGGCTGTTGTATAACTTGATCGGTAGCTTTTTGTTTTTATTAATATCTATTTTTTAACAAATGGATTCTTGTCAGGCCCTAGCTTTACGAATTGCGCATAAAATTGTAAAAAAACAGTATTGGGTACGAAAATGGGTTAATCAATTAAATGAATTTAGAGCTTGTTCAACACTTGTAAATTAGTTACGATTAGAATTTTGAAAAATTATATTTATTATTGTGAAATAAAAATTAGTTTAAAATTTAATAAATTAAAGACTTGCTTCACTTGAGAAAGTCTCAGCTCTTCCAACAATTACGGAAAACTGGAGACTAAGTTACTTATAACTTAACTTGCTCTTAAGCAAAAATGAACTTGTACACTTGTGAGACGTGCAGTCTCTGATACCAGCGCCTGCTCTCAAGCCCATATTCATTTGTGACTCCTGTCTCGAGGCTGTTTTTTCTCAAGCTTAGAAGGCATCGCTTTCGTTACGTTTGCCGATAAAAAATATTAATGAAAACCTAAGGACTAAACTTGGTAAAAAGAATTTTTTAGTAGAACTGAACAGGGTTACCTTGAACCACCAACCAGTAGAAGTAATTTATTAAATTTAACCAATTGAATTTTAGATGGTAATGGGACAACGGTCTAAGAAAATTATAAAATAGCTAACTCTTTCCAGTCCTTGGAACATAAACATAACATACAAAATTATTTTATTACATAAAACTTATAAAATAACTAGTGAGCTAAATTTGGAGAACTTTTGAATGTGCTTTCTCATTCAGCAATCTGCATTTTTTCTAACTCATGTAAAATACTATCCTGCGTTGACCTTACCAATTCATATTTGTAACATTTAGTTTAAGCTTTAGGATAAAAATTATTTTGTATCAACATTAATTTGATAATTAAAAAAATAAAAGCTTTTTTGTTTCAACAAAAATTTTTGCCCGTCAAATAAAGGAGATATTCGCAACCAAAGTTTGAACTTTTTGCATGATCTGTACGTACCAGTTGTTAGCCTACAGTAGAATTTATTTTTGTATCCAATTGTTACAGAGAAACTACCTTAAGGAGACTTGGAAACAAAAATTTAATAAAAACATGGAGACAAAGGAGTTCGGAAAGTAAAAATCCAAATCTCACCAAAAAAACAAAAAAGATATTAGTACATCATTGAACAGTTAAGTCGAAGACAAAAACCATTAATTAAAGAAAATATTAAAGTTTATTTACTCAAAACATTTATTAATCAGAAATATTTTGAGAATCATTACATTAAAACTTATTTAGCATCTTCGGGTTTTGAAAACACCAAAGTGTATGCACACTTGCCACAATAATGACGATCTTCCATGGCAGCCATGAAAACTCCGGCACCACATTGTTCAGCTGTGCACTCACGTCTTAATCTATGGATTTTACCATTTTCGTCAACCTAAAGCAACAAACACAAAATTAGAAAAAGTTATTATGCTTTAAAAAAAAACTTACTTTATAATATTTAAGAACTGCTAACTTAACCTTCTTCTTCTTGTGCTTGATTTTCTTGGGGGTAGAGTAATTCTTCTTCTTCCTTTTTTTAGCACCACCCAATAATCTTAACGAGACATACAAGGTTGATTCTTCCTCAACGGTTTCGGATAAAACACATTCATCGCTCAAAAGTTGGGTAGAACAACATAAGGTTTGTAAACCAGAAGGAATGCCCTCGACTTCTTCAATCTGGGATTTGACATTGCTTACGGTGTCTGTTGATCCGACATTAAGGGTTATGGTCTTACCCGTCAACGATTTGACAAAAATCTGCATTTTGAATCTCCAAACCTAAAAAAGTAATAGGAATTATGTCGAGCTAAACGGTCGAACACGTGTCGCGAGAAAAATTAAATACTATTTAAGAATTAAGGGAACATATGTTCAATTATATATAAAAAAGAAGAAAGAATTAATAAGAGTACCATAAAAATCACTTACTTATGCAAAAATTGTATTTAATAGGAAATATAAAATTAGCACGTCTTCGACAACATAACCTAGAAAGGTTGGTAATACCAAACAAAACAATAAAATCCCTACACAGTTAAAATCTTCATTTTTTGAAAATAAATAAATTTAAAAGTAAAAATTAGTCAATTCGCGGTTTTGTGTGATAGATATTTTCTATGGATGTTAAACAGTTTAGGTATAACATTGCACAATGAAAACACTTCATTGAAAAAAAAACTGGAGATAATCATAAGTTTCTTTATTAAGAAGTAATTACACCAACAAAACGGCATTAATACAACCTTCATTTTCTGGATTATTTGTAACTTGTGCGTATTTACCCCAAACAACTTTGCCACTTTCTGTAATCAAACCAAGTTCTGAAATGTTAACTTCAATCACCGTTCCTTTTGTGATAACTCCCAAAGTCGTATACATCGCAGAGCTGGGATTTTTTTTCACGCCAAGAATTGGCAAATAAAATGTGGCTTTTAGTTCTGGATGAGTAACATTTGCTTTCTTAAATCGTAATGCCATGGGTCGAATGAAACGTTCAAACTTAGGTGGTTTTCTGGTGAAACCTTCTCCTACAAAGGTAACTTTTGTAACCATCCTTTTCCAACCTTTCCTGCGTGTCTTTCCTGATTTGAGCACCCTAAACACTTCAGCATCGGACTGTGCTCGCACTTGAGGTATTGGAACGTCCCATTTTCCAGCCTTTTCTTTACGCTTTTGTTTTATCATATTTGATAATACTTTGGCTCTCAATTGATTTGTACGATCCATTAAATAAGGTGGTATAGCTCCCTCACGAACATCTTCCGGTTGTCTCGTAGTTTGTTTTTCTTCGTGAGCCTTAATCTTCTTTTTCATTTGTATTTTCTCATTTCGTCTTTGTTTGTTGAAAAGTTTTGCTTTAATACCACGTAAACTTCTTGCTAATTGGGCACGCTTGTGAGGCTCTCGAGCCTCTCTCTTCCTCTTACGTTCTTCATAATCAGGTCGTCGACCGTGCAATTTACGGTGACGCTCAATATATTCGTTTTGTGGCATGGTGTGTTTTTTTCAATCTGAAATTAGATAACAATTAAATCCGCACACATGGTCATACTTTATACTAGCGAAAAACGCAAAATCGTTTCGATGAATATGACCATCGTACGTTTAAATGTTATCCAATCTCAACTTTAATGTTATTTTTTATATTTCAATAAGTGCAACATTTTTATGCAAGAAAACCTAACCTCAATTAACATCCATACTTTAACGCTTCATATTCAACGATACGATGGTTAAATTAAAATAGTACAATGAAACTATGCAAACGAATTTTAAACTGATCGATAGTTGTTAAAATAGAAAAATTTGATGAACAACCATGTGCTCTTAACCAAAATCATGGTCTTGGCAAAACAATAAATAAGTGATTATATAATTAAAGTACTCACAAATATACTTCTTCCAAAGTCACAACAAACTAATTTTCGTAAAATAACGTATTACAACTACTTACTTAGTCCACTTTTTTCATCAAAAGACAGCGTGCACTTAATGGACGACTTGTAAAGAACGTCATACAGGAAACATTAACTTATTGAACATGTAGAGGGCGCGGTGACCTGCATTTATATTATATTTGTTTAAAAATGTAATAATTTAGATCTTTTTTAAATTTAGATTGACAAAATTAATAAAATTAAACTTAAAATTTATAAAATTTACAATAAAAATGTAATAATTAGTTTTAATTGCAAATTAAATTGAGGTGGATTGATGACATTCGAAATTACCGCCTTTTGTGGTTGCGTATGCGTGTTGTTAAAAAATTTGATAAACCAATTTAAATCAGAGATTCCCAAATTGTTAGTTTATAGGCTAAAACCTATTGTACGGTATAAAGGCGTATCCTTTCTAAGAGTAAAGAAAGCAATTATTGATTTCTTATAATCCTATTTTATTTATTATAAAATATTTATACAATTTATACAATTTTAGAATTCGCAACTATTATTAATTTAAAAATAAATTAATACATATTTAACTTTCACTTTTAATAATATAATATGTTGATAAATATTTTTATAATTTAAGTTTTCTGAATATTTTTACCAATTAATTTAGACGTCCCTATTTCAAACCACTGGAAAAGTAATTGCCAACATAACAAATAAAATTGTTTATGAATGCAATACACTCGAATCGCGCTATAAACTAGAGGTCGGGACTTGAGCTTCGTGCTATAGTAACGCCAAGCGGGGAAATGCACTGCTCCCTCTCGACCGACCTAAAGCTCCGCCCTTTATCGGTGACACATTTTTAAATTTCAAATTGATATAATGGTTAGTTGTTGTGTTTATGAGACTTCTTGAACCAAGAAAAATCTCAAATGTGGTATAACTTGGCACGGGAAAGTACTACTTAGAGCTGTTTAAATAATTTTATAACAAAATTATAAATTTGTGAGGTTATTGACCAGCGGGTTGACACTCAATGCTTAAAGATAGGAACCTTATTTTTCAATTGAAATTCCATATGGTACCACCTGAATCGAATCCAAAACAAAAGTAACTAAAAATTATTAGAACTTTTTAGTTTTTCACCGTACAAGTTTGCATCAGAAATATTTTTCGAAGCGCAATCTATCGGGAAAAAATTAAAGCTAACTTCAAATCGTATAAATTAAAGCAAAAATAAACAGCTCTAAAAATTAATTTATCATCAATTTTTGGATGAGATTATTCTTTTAAATACAATAAAATAATAATCTTTGATTATGAAAATTATGTTTTATTAAATATACTACAACACCCATTTTAAATTTCGCGCGATTTTCAAGTTAAATATTCATTTTAATTCAATTTTCGCGCCATTCAACACTTCAGTGGAGGGAGTGAAGGAGAAGCAACTCGCTCTACTACAGTGCGATCCGCTCAATTTTAATAACGCGATATTGCTAATGGCGCGATTGACTACAGCGCGATTCCAGTATCAGCAAATATCAGGTTATAAAATTATTTTCTATGCTGAAAGTTTATAAAATTTTAAAATGCCGTGCTGGTATTACGATAAAAAAGAACTAAGGAACACCCCTTCGGCTTTAGATGCTGTTGATTATGACACCGAATTACGTTATCGTAGAGAAGGTTTGAATGCAATTTTAATTGTATATAAATTTAATTAATTGAATACCTATTTTAGGGGCTCGATTTATTATCGATACGGGTTCGAGAATGGGAATTGGATACAACACGACTGCAACTGGCGTAGTTTACTTCCATAGATTTTATATGTTTCATTCTTTTAAAAAGTTCCCTCGTTACGTGACTGCCTGCTGCTGTTTATTTCTTGCTGGAAAAGTCGAAGAGACTCCCAAGAAATGCAAAGATATTATTAAGACTGCTAGAACTTTATTGACTGATGCAAAGTTTGCAACTTTCGGTGAAGATCCTAAAGAAGAGGTAAATCCAAAAATTTTACCTGTTAAAATTTCTTATCGAGACAATTTTTTCTAGGTTATGACGCTAGAACGAATTTTATTGCAAACAATTAAATTCGACCTTCAAGTTGAACACCCCTATAGTTTTTTAGTGAAATATGCCAAATGTTTAAAAGGTGCGGAGGATAAGGACACCAAATTACAGAAAATGGTGCAAATGGCATGGACATTTGTAAATGATAGTTTATGTACCACGTTGTCGCTACAGTGGGAACCGGAAATAATAGCAGTTGCCCTTATGTATTTGGCTAGCAAATTGAGCAAGTTTGAAGTTTTTGATTGGGCTGGTCGTCAAACCAAGCATTTACGTTGGTGGGACATGTTTATTGAGGGTTTAACTTTGGATCTTTTGGAAGACATTTGCCATCAGGTAAGGTTTTATTTACTAGCTTTTATTAAAATTGCTTTGAATTTTGCTACCATTTCAAGTTGTACTGCAGATTTTCCGGGACCTGATTTTGCTATTTCAAATTGTGTATTATTTTTTAATGCATTTGCTTTATATTGTTCATTAAACAAAATAATTTTAAACATTAAATTTTATTGCAGGTTTTGGATTTGTATTCGCAACCCCAATCAAACATTCCCGACAGTCCACCATTAAATGCTAAAATTCCAGTTGAACCAGCAGGTGGTTCAAGTGTAAAGCAAATAAATGGGCAAGAAAAAGAAAAAATGGAAGCGTCCGAAGTAATTCCACCACCTGCAATTCCAACTTCAATTCCAGAAATTCCACCCCCATACCCACCATATCCTGCATCGTTTCCACCTGCACCTCAACATCCTACTGCTTATCCTCCCCCACCATACACAAATCCTGCTGCGGCAGCTGTAGCACCTCCACCTCATATAGCTGCTCCACCTCCAGGACCTCCACCATCACACCTAACCGGAGGTCCAAATGTACCTTATCCACCTTATGTTGCACCACCGCCACATTATCCTCCAGTAATGCCACCCGCTCCTTATTATCAACCCACTCCACCTGGTCCGCCACCGCACAGTTATCAACCTACGCCACCTGTTCAACCACCACATGTTTATCAACCTACGCCGCCAATTCAACCACCGCATAGGCCATATTATCCGCCACCTTCGTAAGTTTTGTCAAGATATTTTTAAAACCTCTTCATATTATTTTACTTTAATTTTAATAAAGTTATAATTCGAAAAATTAATAAACTCAGATTCACACACCTGAACTGGTTTATTATTTTTTGTTGTTTGTATTTATTTTAGAATTTAATTTTGTTGTAAGCAGTTCTGATTATCTTAAATAAAATTATAAAACGTCTGATGTCACGTTTATTTAATACAAAACATCTGTTGTAAATTTTTTAGTTTGCAGGGGTTTTTACTTCGTAATTTTGTCTTTAAGACAAAAGCTTTAAAAAATATGATTTAATTGTGCTTTTATTACAAAATTATTATCAAGTATTTTTATTTATAAATTAGCTGCACTTATTGAATAATTAATTATGGCCTCGAGGCATATCGAAGCTAAAATTTGCTATCATATAGGCAACACTTGCCCACAAAGCCGTAGCTTTGTCAAGTGCTTCTGAATTTTCAACAGTCATGGTATCACCAGCGCTGTGATGAAACCAGAAGTACCGTTCAGCATCATTTAGTAAACTTACGCCTGGAACGCCATATTGAAACCATTTCCCCAAATCAGGTGCACCATCGGCTGGTTTTTCTAATTGAGTAGCATTTATCGATTCGAATAATCTAAAAACAAATCATTTTAATTAAAATCTTGGTTACCAAAGTTGGACACAAATACTTGAGCATTTCCTGCAATATACAGCCCACTTCGGAAGTACCACTGAATTTTAAACCTCGAGGTGTAAAAGTTCCTTCATCTGATTCCATTGCAAAGTCGATATTTTTGGTTTCGTTTATATGTCGATTTATGTAAGCGAACGCTCCAACTATTCCTTCTTCTTCGGCAGTCCATAAAATAGCTCTTTAAAGTAAAGAAACTACACATAATTAAAACCATTCAATTATTTTGAAAATTTAGCTACCTTAAGGTTCTTTTTGCTCTTAGCCCTAAGGCTTTAATGATAACGAGAGAATTCCACGACAAAAAAGCCCCACCACCATCATCCATAGCTCCTTCTCCTACGTCCCAACTATCTAAATGACCCGAAACTACAACTACCTTTTCAGGGTTTTTATTTCCAATAATTTCTGCAACCGTATTTCTTGACGTTGCTGGTTCCAAAGTCTTTGCATCCATTTTTATGTTTATAATAATTTTATCTCCTCTATTTTGTATTCTATTTAACATTTCTGCATCCTCAATTGTGATGCATGCGCTCGGAATTTTTGTAACATTATCGGCATAAAATTGTTCCCCGGTGTGTGGACTATTTATCGAAAATGGGGTAACGGATCGAATTAATACTGCTACAGCTCCATATGTGGATGCAACAGATGCACCTTGGGTACGATATGGCACCGTCACACCATAACTCACATATTCTTGATTGAAAACTACAATTTTTCCATTTACCTTTAAAATTATAATTTTTAGTTAAGAAAACTTAAATTTAAAAAAAATGAAATTACTTTATTTGAGTTTTTTTTTAAATCATCAAAAGATGTTACGACTAATGCTTCAGCTGTGATTCCATCCGGATGTGTTCCGACGCTGCTGCCTAAGCCTAGCATCGACAGTGGTTGGTGTCGGGGTTTCAATAATGTTGCTGATTCGCTACCCCTTTATCATAAATATAATTATAGGTTTAAAATATGAATACGAGTTGGAGACGTGTAAGTGGATACAAACGGGGGAGATTCTTTTATTTTCATTGTTTGATTATGATGCTTCTAAAACTCTGGTATAACAGTTTCGCTCAGATTAATTTCGATTATTGTTACAAAATTAAAATCTGTATTATTATTTAAATTTTTATTGTAGTCAACTGATTTTGGGGGTTAAGCCCTCCTAGATAGCTTATGGAAAAGTATCCAAGTTTTGGTCATCAGAATTTTAAAATTGAATTATTTTATGAGTTTTATATAATAGGAATATATTTTAGTAATGGAAAGTATCATTCAGTTTTTAATTCTAAAAAGAAATTAAAAATCCAAAATTACCCACCTCACCCAATGAGGAACTTGCACGTCTTCCCCATGAATATTTTCTAGATTCAATTCGGCAGATTTATTTAACATATAATCGATCGCATTCTCAAGATTTTCAGAGCCAGCAATTCGATTTCCAAATTTATCTATAAAATTAGCTAAATTTTTATAGGTCAATCCTTTAAATTCCCCATACACTGTTTTATTTATAATTTCTTCTACGATGGGCCCATAACTTTTAATTTCTTTTATCATATCCTCGGGTAAATTGCATTCTTCAATTTCATTATTTAACACATCACAAAATACAATTTTTATCAAAAATAACGAAGACAAAATTATTATGAATTTATTAACCATGATTTAAATAATTTTTCACTAATCTTGCACAATTAATGACGTATTATTTAATAATAAAGTTGTATGTGACCTTTGCACTTCAATAACTTCTGCAAACTTAATTTAAAAAATTACTTGAAAACATATTTCCACCGCATTGTTTACTACGATCCAAACAAAATCAATTATTAGATTCTTTTTCATAGACCAGTCTTTCTTCTTCAAGTTAAATAATCACAAAATAATTGATTAATAATTTTAAATATCGATCACCTCTGGTCAGGGCCGGCTTAAGGAGTAGTAGAGCCCTGTCAAATTGATTTGAAATCAGTCTAATTGAAAAAAAATGTATCTATAATACAATACTATTGCGAGAACAAAGATTACTTTGTATACAACCCTTTATTTTAAAAGTCCTACATACACGTCTTATGCTGGCCGTACTTCTGGTACCAATAATTCAGATAAGAGACTAAAAACATCTCATTTATGTCATAAGTTACTTTTTACTATTTAAAGCAAATAGAAACTCTTACATCTCATTTGAGGAAGATTACTCAAGGTGACAGTCCTAATGCTAGATCCATACGATGGGTAATTCAGCAAATGTTGGTCTTTCGTGTAAAGAAACGTAAGAAGCCCACGCGTTTTTACAGCAAATGTGTTCACATACAATTGTTCGCTACAGACATGAAATGAGCGGGAGACAATGCTCGGCGAATCATGCATCATACGGATCTAGCATAATAGTTGAAATCAAATTCTTGTATATATTTAAAAATTACATTGACGGCTTTATTGTAACATCGACATCATAAGTACTAAAAAAAAGAAGACAGCTTGTTTTTCACAATAATTGTGAACCTTCTTTGACTTAGGTATAAAAATTAAATACAATACAAAATATTATTAACACTAAATTTTGGAATTTTATTTTTTCTTTTGTAAAACTGCTATCCTTTGCAATAGTGGAGGATGTGAATGATGCCATGCCGAAAATAGATTGTCGTAAATTGGAAATCCTAGATTATCTTTATTCAGTTGCACTAAAGCTTTCTGCAAAGGTTCAGCTTTGCCTAATTGTGTTGCAAAATTATCAGCTTGAAATTCAAAATGTCGTGACAGGCAGGTGAGTAAAAATGATAATAGGGCATTGTAAGGCATCATGATGAATTGCATCACAACCAAAAGACCAACCAAAACTGGTTCCAAGTTATTTTGAAAACCTACTGCCTGATAAATGGGAGGATAACGGAACATAACAGCGAATACTACAAACATAAGGAATAAATTTGTTTGCATGATAATAATGTTCTTGACTATGTGACCATGCTTCCAATGACCAAGTTCGTGGGACAAAACAGCCACAACTTCGTCATTTTGGCAACCACCACTCTCCGGTTTTGCTAGTAAAGTATCAAAGAGAACAATTCGTTTAGCACCAAACAAACCGTAGAAATATGCATTACTATGAGCCGAACGTTTGGACCCTTCGACTACATACAATTGTCCTAAAGGAAATTTCAGTTGAGATGCTAGCTTTTCAATTTCGGACCTCAATTCTCCTTCGGGTAGAGGAGTATATTTATCAAAAAGTGGAGCAATATAAGAAGGATAAATTGTCAATAATACTAAAACAATGACTCCTACTGCAAGCCAAAGCCATACGAAAAACCAATCGCCTCCATATTTAACAATCACTATGATAATACTAGAAATACCTAAACTCAAAATTTGACTTAAAATAAAGCCCTTGATTTTATCAATTACAAAGAATTTTGGAGTTTGTTTATTGAATCCATATTTTTCTTCCAACACAAAAGTGTGATAAATGGTAAAGGGCAGATCCACGATGGTTGACATGGTCATCAATAAAAACAGCCACACGCAACTCGTTGCCACTTCGCCTTCCCATGGGGTAATCGACGCCGAATAATTCCAAACCGATGCCAAAAGTCCACTATATATTACCAACGTCGACGTTATAATCGAAAATAATCCTTTAACAAAGCCAAATTTATCCTTGTCGATGGTATAAAGACGAGCTTTATCAAATGTCTCTTTCGTCATCACATTATCAAGCTCCGACGGTACGTTTTTTGCTTTCACGCACACACGATACTAAAAATTATAATTTGCAATTTGCAACAGGATTTAAAAATATACAAATTTACCTGTCTTATGTCCAGGTATAATTCCCATAGGTATTCCAGCCATAAAAAGAATAATATTGAATACTGAACGCTTACAGCGTCGAATAACACCATTTTTGAGAGTGTACTGAATTAGCTTAAATTATTACACTATAATTAAATGTACTTTTCACAAAAACTAAATAATTAATTGAACTTGCGGAAAACGACTGTCGAAAAGCAGTGGTCAGAATCTGTCAAAATGTTACATAATCTCATAATCTGACCAACAGGCGGATAGCAGCGTCGTCGTGCGTGGTAGTTTAGTTAGGGTATAACTTTATCCAACACCATTTTACTTTCAAAAGCACCATGGTTGATCTCAGTCTGATTATGCGTAACATTCTAGTATTTTCTGTTTAAATTTTTCCAATGAGTTACCCCCCCCCTTAGCCTACAACAACGCAAATATTAGCGAAATACCCACTTTTTATGATACAATTTGATTGATTTTATTGGGGTTTACAGCTCTGACTTTTAGTTAGCCGAAACTAGTACGTAGAATATGTGAAATCTTGAGAAAAGTGTACTTTAGCTACGTCCATTGAATAAAGAGTAGGAAGGAAGGAGTGTAAGTAAGCTTTGTCCGCCATATTAAGGTTCCTCGCTACAGAATTTTAAATCGTGAAAATGGTTAGTTGTACTGCTTGTGGAACCACCAGAAACACGAAAAATCTCGAAAATGGAGTTACATGGCATAAGTATATATCAAAAATTTAATTTAACATTCTAATATTAAATGTAGTAAATTGTGTGGTTATGCATAGCATCATAGACGTGCATATAAGATCTTATTTTGTAACTTGACATTAAATACTAATATTTTTTGCTAAAACCGTAAACTAATGTTTTAGGTTTCCAACAAATGCAACGAGAAGAGCTGTTTGGCTAGAAAATATGAGCATATCTCCACTTCTTATTGTTAAATCATCTCGTTTATGTTCAAAACATTTCAGTGATGATTGTTTTGATAGAACTTCTTTGATGAAAGTAAGATTATTTTCAACTGCAGTGCCAACAATCACAATTCATAGTACTACTAGAAACGACGTGAGTTACTTTAGGAATTTAATTTAATTTTTAACTGTATAAATATAATGTTGTTTGATAATTTATTATAAATATAATTTTTAGACAATAAAACAGGAAACGAATGTTTCTACATGTACTCAAGAACCTCCGATACCATCAACATCTCCATCTGATTCGTCAACGTGTGTATTCCTTCCGATCACATTAACTTTGCTTGCTTCACCAGACTTGACAGTCTTCCCACCTGCTTCACCTACATCAACAGAATCAACAGATTTATTCAACTTAATATCACCATGTGGTTCAAGTTCTTCGTCGATTATATCATCAATATCTACCAACAACGAACCTGCGATTGACCCACTATTCATAGAAACATGTAACGATGGAACTGTAAGAAATTTAAAGCGAAAATTTGAAAATGTTCTACACAATAAAAATAAAGAAATTAAAAAGTTGCAACAAAAAGTGTATCTTCAAAAGAGAAAAGTTGGTTGTATGAAACTTGTGCTGCTAGAATTAAAACGAAAAATGATGTTGAATGAAGAGACTGCGAATTTATTACTAACTACTTATGGATCTGATCAAGATGTTATAAACCGATTATTCAAAAAAACACATAAAAAAAATGCAAATAACGAATATGAACAACCGGTGAAATCATTTGCAGTTACATTAAATTTTTTCTCTCCTAAAGCGTACGATTACGTTCGAAATAAATTTGAAAATTGTTTACCGCTTCCAAAAACTTTATCTAAATGGTACTCGTCAATTGATGCTAAGCCGGGATTTACTTCAGAAGCATTTGAGTTTTTGAAGAAAAAAGTAGCTGCCACCGACAAAAATTTGTGTTTTTCGTTAGTTTTTGATGAAATGGCTATTCGTCAACAAGTGCAATCTGATGGTAGTAAATATCATGGCTATGTTGAATTTGGTAACCAAGTAGATCATGGGGATTGCATCGATTTGGCCAAAGAAGCTTTAGTTTTTATGATTGTGTGCATAAATGAAGAATGGAAAATGCCAATTGGATATTTTTTTATTGCTGATATAAACTCGGAACAAAAAGCATCGTTATTAAAGCAATGTTTAACGTTATTAAAAGAAGCCGGTGTTATAATAACCAACATAACTTTTGACGGATGTCCAATAAATTTAACTATGTGTACATTATTAGGATGCGACTTTGATATTTTAAACTTTAAAACATTTTTTATTTATAACGAAACAAAGTACTTCGTTTTACCGGATCCAGCACACACGTGTAAACTTATTAGAAATTGCTTTGAAGAACAGAAGGTTCTTCTGAATATAAATAAAGAAAAAATTTCTTTTCATTATTTACAAGAGTTGAACAATTTGCAAGAAAATGAAGGTTTTCATTTAGGCAATAAACTTCGAAAACAACATTTCAATATTTTTAAACAAAAAATTGAAGTTCAGTTGACAACTGAATTATTAAATAAATCTTTGGCAGATTCTTTATCGTTCTGTAAAGATGAATTAAAATTAAAAAAGTTTGAAGATTGTGGAGCTACGATTGCATTTATAAATATAATGAATGATGCTTTTGATATATTAAATTCTCATCAGGGAAACCAATGTGGGTTTAAAAAAGCCGCTTGCCAAGCCAATATTGAAACTATAAGAATTTTTTATATCAAACTCAAGAATTATATTATAAATTTAAAAATGATAGATAAAACGCCGTTATTACAATCCAATAGGAAAACTGGTTTTCTGGGACTGCTAATTGGTATGCAAACCTTGCTCAATATGTTTGAGTTGTTTATATTGGAAGCTAACCATTTACAATGTTTACCTATGGATAAGTGCAATCAGGATCATATTGAACTTTTTTTTGGTGCTGTGAGATCACAAGAAGGATACAATAACAATCCAAATTGCAGACAATTTACGACGGCATATAAAAAAATTTTAATAGATGCCGAAGTGCTAGAAGGTGGTGCCGGGAATTGCATACCACTAGAAGAAATTCATATTCTAAATATTACTTCCTCCAAAAAACCAGCTGTACAGATAATAAAGGAATCCGTTAGAAGTGATGACATTCCTGATGAAAGTAATGAAAAATTTGATACTATTTTAATCGATCATCAGTATGCATGTAAGCATTAAATTTTTCCCACTATTATTTTTTAAACTGTGACAAACGGTTTTCTAACCTAAAAAATGGATGTACAATTTTGTGCGGAATTAACTGATTTTAAGATAATTTACAATGTTCTTAAGTCAATTTTATTTATGGACGTAAGTGCTTTAAAATATATCTTAATCAAATGTGCATAACAATAGTAATTTTTTTAGTTTGCAATAATACAGCCGTTAGAGGATGCTTTACAGATTACCATAGATCATATGAGATGTGTGGAAGCTAAAGCTTATATTCCGAAAGATCTTTTCACAACTTATTACAGCGATCCTAACCAAGTAGTTAAGTTTAAGTTAAGTTTAAAAATATTAACCGAATGTCTGCATATATACGGTGACGATGCAAATCCCAGTTTGAAGATGACTTATAAAGGTCCTGGGCATCCACTGTGTTTAGTGTCAGTATCACAATTTATAGTTTAAGAAATTAATACTAAAATTACAAACTTTATATTTTAAATCTTTAGCTTAAATCACAAGGACGAAAATATAACCGTCGATTGTGAAATTAGCACCGTAAATGATGTAGACAATTCATTTGATGTTAATTTATCTTGCGAAACATTTTTAAACAAGGTGGTCTTTAATGCTGCACAATTTGTTGATATTTTATCTGACTTGGATAATGTTTGTGACGAATTTGAGTTGATGTTTTCTCCCGATCCTGCGTTTATTCGAATAGTAACAAAAAATGAAATGGTACGTTTATTTTCTAATAAGTTTTAATAAGTTAAAAAAAAGTTTCTTGCAGGGTGAATCTCGAACAGATATACCAAAAAATTCTGATATCGTCACACTTTTTCAGTGCAACAATAAATTTGTTGAAAAGTATCCCTACAATAATATAAGACAGTTTCATAAGGCCATGAGTTATGCCAACAAGGTATCAGTTTCTACAGCCGATTCAGGTTTACTACAAATTCAACTTTCAATTTCGACCAACGATAAACAACTTTTTGTCGATTATTATGTGACAGCAATGTTTTGTGATAATGATTAAGTTAAGTGTATATTTTGAATAATAAATTTATTTTTTAATTTTAATAGTTCAAAAATCGTTTTGGTGATTGATATTTTATAAAAACTGAGAGAGCCCACACATGTGGTTTTTAAAAAAGAGGAGGAAAGCACCACGGTGTATTGAATTTGCTTAGGAAGGAAAAGTAGGAACTTCTAGAGGTCAATTTTGTAATATTTTAAAAGCTAAAACCTGGCCCGTGGGCCCTATCTACATTTTATTTCAATTTAGAAAATCGCAAATATTCAAAGTTTGATAAACATCATGCAATTCACATGTCACACTTTTTCAGTGTTACCAACTGCATCAGTAATGAGATTTCTCTGACATTTATTTATTTATTACATTTATAGGTTAACTTCAAATGTAAAAATGGATATTATTAAAGCAGAAATAGAGAAAAAACGAAAATTATTGGAAGACCAGAACTTGGTGGTAAGTTTCAAACTTTTGCTATAAAGAATTTACAACATAATTACTCAAAAATTTGGACACTGAAAGCTCTTTGACATTGTCATAATTTTGTACAAAATTTTGCCAAATGGATTAATATGTGTAATATATATCAAAATATTTTTATTTCATGTTATGTGAAAGTGTGTGATTTTGATCTGATTTTACATACGACTTCTAATTTTTAGTCTTCAAACAAAAAATATTTTAAACGTTCCGAATTAATTGCAAAACAAGAAGAAGAATATCATACAAAATATGGTAAAACTACCAATGAAGAATCCAAATCAGCAACTAGTTCTGTCGAAGGTTCTTCAGCAGCTGATCGAGGATCCGAGCATTCCGTACTTCCTCGTAGCGAGGTTATTTCTCGACTGCGTGATCGTGGAGAACCCATTTTATTGTTTGGAGAAAGTGAACACGATGCGTTTAAACGACTGAGACGAGTTGAAATTTTAGAACCAGAATTGAACAAAGTAAGTTTGTAAAGTAACCTGCAATTTTAAAAACTTAATTTTTATCGTTTTAGGGTTTTCGTAATGATTTTCAAGAAGCTATGGAAAGTGTGGATCAAGCATATTTAGACGAAATTATTACGTGTGGTTCTCAAACCAAAGAAGAAAGAAAGATTAATAGCAAACCACAAGAACCTGTTACTTCGTATGAAGAAATCAGACAAATGGCTAAAAAGATTGGACGTGAAAATAAGGAATATGATATGACTCTCATAATGAAATTTATTCAGTTACTATTAAAAATGTGGAACGATCAGTTACAAAACGAGTCACCGGAAATAAAAACTGGTACTAAAGGCAAAATGGCAAGAGCTACTTATGCACAAACTCAAGTTTATTTAAAACCTCTACTGCGTAAGTTAAAAAGTTTTACACTCCCCGAAGACATTTTGGAAAGTCTAACGGAAATCACCCAACATTTGTTAAATCGTAATTATTTGAAAGCCAGCGATGCATATTTGCAAATGGCTATAGGGAATGCACCGTGGCCTATCGGTGTAACCATGGTGGGTATTCATGCTCGTACTGGACGTGAAAAAATTTTCTCCAAGAATGTAGCTCACGTTATGAACGATGAAACTCAACGTAAATATATTCAAGCCATTAAGCGTCTGATGACCAAGTGTCAGGAGTATTTTCCAACAGATCCTTCCAGATGTGTGGAATTTCAGCCAATTGTTAAATCAATCATATAAAATTAAAATATTTATGTACAGTTTTATGCAAAACGTTAATTTTTTATTTCTCTTATTTTCCTTACATAAAATTTTTAAAAATTTAAAAAACAATAAATTATATTGCAACTAACCTAATTCTAATAATCAACTTTTAAATCTTTACATTGAGTTCTTGATACAATTTTCATTTAATCAAGTTATTGGTTAATAAATTTACTAAGCTCGGAATGATAATTAGTTGAGACACACAGCTAAATTTAGTGTTTTTGTAATTTGTTGGTGGAAAATTGATAACCAAATAAATCAATTTTCGTCGTCTACGTAACAAATCACTTCTTTTGGCCTAATTCGTCACTTTTACGTGTTGCACATTCAATGGCATCCATAAAAGCCGACCTGCAAAAATTATAATATACTATAATAATTTACAAAAAGGATGTTCATAATAGTTATAAAGAAATCCAGTCAAGAGTTTATTAGCTCGATATAATTATGAAAATTTACCCTTCTAATCTAGTCAAAACCTTTATTCCCAAAATTACCTTACACCAGCTCTTTCTAATGCATGTATGCCGGTAATGGTAGTTCCTCCTGGAGAACACACTTCATCTTTTAAAGTTCCTGTATGTTTACCACTCTCCAAAACCATTTTAGCTGATCCAAGAACCATCTGTGCTGCTATTGTAGTTGACATTTCTCTAGGAATACCCATTTTTACTCCTCCATCGGACAGTGCTTCAATTACCATGAAAATCTAAGTATGGCTAAGTAAACAGTTGTCAAGACTGATTATAGTAACTCACAAATGCAGGTCCACATCCAGCTAAAGCACCTACAGCATTAATCATCGACTCGGGTACTAACCGACACAAGCCGGACACTTCAAAGATGGACTGAACCAAATCAATATCATCTTGAGTTGCTTGCAGCCCCGGACAATATACGGCACAACCTTCGCCCACCATTAAAGGAGTATTAGGCATCACCCTTATCACACGTGACCCATGAATCCTAGATAAAATCTAAAACTAAATATTGAATATTTTGTACAAATGACTCAAAAACCAACATTTTCTAAAGTTTCCAGTACAGTTCCTGCCAAAACGGAAACAAATAATTTGTTGGCACTTTTATTAGAATTGCAAGTTTCAAATATATCATTCACTGCTTCGGCCAAAATGTTTGGTTTGATGCACAAAAATACAACATCGACATTGTCTACTATTTCACCATTCTTTGTAGTAACGTGAGCTCCCTTTTCCGACCAAAACTTTAAGCGTTCCATATGTGGTCCAGATACATATACCTTACTATAATTTGATCGTCCTGCATATTGCGAGTACAAAAATAAGAATTACTTCTACAAATGAAAATTTTGCATCTACCTGTGCGTACTATTCCTTCACATATTGCTTTTGCCAAATTTCCACCTCCTATAAAGCCTAATCTGTGAGGTATAATGTTATTATTGGACATGGTTTATTTTGAAGATCCAACAATTTTAAATATTAAATAAATACTAATTCGAGAATATTTTTAAATAATTTTAAAGAGGTTATTAAAAAAATTCTGGTGACGTCACAACCAGTATCCAAGTTTAGTCAGTAGCGGCCCCATAAGTTAAGGAAAGGTTATCAATTTCTTGATAAGAAAAAGAAGTTAAATAAATAAAATTCTCGATTAGGAAATCCAGTAAACTTAAATACAAAATAAGACTTGTGAAAATTAATTGCCAAATAAGATACTTCTTGGTATTCGGAACCAAGAGATAAACCTTTTTATTTTTCATTTTTTAATAAAATCTTATTATAGTCCAAAATTAGAAACCGTGAGTGGAAATCTCGTTAATCCATTCATGTGCGTCACTAATTAGATGACGAAGCATTTGGCTACCTTGACTACCAATAAGTACCGAGAAATTAAAATCCGTCGTTGATTTTGTTTAAAGGTGGCACATGTGGATTTGTACATTTTGTTTCTAACTGAAGTTTGCAATGATAGGATGATAAATTTTGTTTGATTCAATGTGTGGCAGATGAAGGTTTGTGAAATCATGAATTTTTAATGTGAAAATATAAGTTTATAGTGATCGTAACTGTTACGTTATTTGAAAAGAACAAAATTGAAGATATTATTTATGCGTAAAGCATTGCACGTGAGAATTTTAAAATTTTTATAAACAAATGTTATATTCATAGTTGATAATGTATGCCATGCATACGAAACATGTCGTCTAATTAAAGAATAAAAATTATAAAATAATATATAATATTATCATTTGCGAAGAAGTACTACATAATTATTTAAATAAACAATTTAACTTGAAATTTATCCCATAGATCATTAAATTGTTTGGATGCACATCTTCTTTCGATCTATTCAACTATTCTTCAAGTTTTTGATTTGCAATATGGCCCTTCCGAAATCCAAATTGATAAGGAATGGCATTTATTTCACTCACGGTATCATTAAGCCGAGATAATAATAATTTTTTAAAGTATCTTGGACAGCTGATAGGACGATAACTTTCTAAATAATTTTTGTCCTTTCCGGGTTTATCGGTTTATGGAATAATAGAAGAATTTTAGCGTGTTTCCAGTCTATGGCAAACCTCCATCATTTCCAAAAAACTGAGAAGCACAAATTAAGAGATAACTTAAAGGGCGAAGAGGACACCAAAATGGAACAGCAGGACACAAGAAATAAATGAAAGGAAAAGCTATTGGTAGCTATTTCGAATGTTAGAGGAACATGCAAAGTAGGAGCTCTAAGAAGTAAAAAAGTACAAATTGAATATTGTAGTGTTACAAAAAACCAAACAAAAGAATAATGAGATTATAGATTTTGGAGAATATGTGTTGTATCATAGCGGTGCGGCGGGGCAAACAGAAGATTCGGAACGAGATTCCTAGTAAAAAAAGAAATGGATGCATGCAGTGATAAATTTCGAACCGATAATGGATAGATTGTGCAGTATAAGATATCCATAATAAATACACCATTGGAAGAAAAATTAATTGGTAAATCAAATAAAGGTGTATTGATGTAGAAATACAGACGGCAACATGTGTATGGATGAATGTGAAAAGATGAGCAGACTATGATGAAGATAATCTGAACGAGGAAGAAAACAACAGAGGACTAGAATTGGAAGATGCAGTTGTAGTGAAGAATGAAGAGAACACCTCCAACGAAAAAGGGAAATGGAGAACATAATAAACAAATTGAAAAATAACAAAAGTCCAGAGGAGGACTAATATTATGCCCAATTTTTAAGAAAGTTCAGGTAATAAGAAGAGATAATAGTATTAAAATAAGTATTTTAATTATCAATAAATTCAATTTTCTTCACAAATTTTTTCAAAGCATTATTTGCAACACACCACTCTCCGTTTCGATTTAAAAATTCATTTTTTGTGTATTTAAGGTAACATTCTTCATCATGCAGGTAGCTCATGTGCTCATTGAAATCTGCAGGTCTTTGCGTGAATGTAAACACTAAAAATCACCAGTTGTGTAAAACCTGCTATTTAGAATGAGCATAAAATGTATTTGTACAATTTCAAAAATATTTTATAAAACATTGATTTCCATATTTATAGACAAGAATATAATTTTTAAAAAAGTGGTTCTGTAAATTTTTACAAAAAAGAAATAATATCTTTTGCATTACATTAAGTCACACAAAAAAGTATTCGTAATAGAATATAAATATGTAACTTACATTTTCTCTTTTATTTAGTGGGATTGCCTTCGGTATTTAATGCCTACGATCACATCAACACCTTGATGACCAAACTTCTTTGAAAACCATTTTTATTTATTTTTTTTGATTTCTTACGTTCCATGCAAGATAATCTCATAATGTTCTAAGGGAATATCTATGGTTTGGGGAGGATTACTATCGTGTATATTGAATTGTTTTAATCTTATTTCCTCTTTTTGTTGATTTGCTTTTGTTTTATAGTCTAACGTAAGTTTTTGTTGTTTAGTCAAGGATATTTTTTTTAAATTGATTGCCCTTTAAAGTGATAAATACACGTTTTATATTATCTACTATAATATAGAATATCTATTCTGCGACTTTTAATGACTTTCAGTATAATTTATTTTTTATAAAAACATTTCTACAATTATTTTTGCTAACTCTTTTAAATATCAATGCTTTATAAATTTTTTATTGTGGGAATGTACGAGGACATTTTAAATTTCAAATCTTCTAATGTACAAATACTTTTTACATTTTAATTACCATTCGGTATGGTGAAGAACTACTTATAAGAATCAAGTAGCCCTTTTTTCTGGATAAAATAAACTATCTAATATCTTTCCCGATAGCTTCCTTGACGTTTTTGTAACCATCTGCAATTAAAAGTTCTGCCAACTCCTTTTTAATTTTAGAGACTACCGGAGGTCCTTCATATATCAAACTGGTGTATATTTGTACAACACTTGCACCGGCCTTTATTTTGTCGTATGCGTCCTGACCAGTGGATACTCCACCAACACCTATAAATGAAAAAAATTAAGTAAAAGCATGGTAGTGCTGATGAAACATACTCACCAATTATAGTCATTCCGTCTGTCAATTTATACATATTAGCTATCATCTCGGTGGATCTTTCTCTTAATGGTTGTCCACTCAAACCACCAATTTCATTTTTATTATTTTCATTTAACAACGATTTTGGCCTATCGACAGTTGTGTTGCTGATGATCAAACCATCAATGGTACAAGATTTCAGTTTTAACACATCTGCTATTTCGCAAAGTTCATCATAATTTAAATCTGGTGCCAACTTTAAGAATATACGAGGTTTTGTTTCAGACAACAGATTGTTTTTTGCTTTTACTAATTCGGACAAAAGAGCTTGTAAGGCCACTTTGGTTTGCATGTTTCTTAAACCTGGAGTATTTGGACTGCTTACATTAATAACTAAATAATCAGAAACTTTTCCAAATTTAATCAGTCCCTGTACATAATCCTGTATGGGATCCAACGAAGTTTTATTCTTTCCTAAATTTATTCCTACAGTATAATTACAATTATCTTTTAAACGTAATTTTTCTAAACGTGAATAAACTTCATCATGACCAACGCTATTGAATCCGTACCTGAACGAAAATGCACTTGAGCAATTACAAAAATTTAAAATAAAGGAAAGTTTACCTATTTATCACAGCTTTATCTTCGGTTAAACGAAAGACCCTTGGTTTATCATTTCCAGGTTGCGGTAGTGGAGTTACGGATCCAATTTCAACAAAACCAAATCCCAAATCACGTAAACCCATTATCGCCTCAGCATGTTTATCGAATCCTGCAGCCAAACCAATAGGATTTGATAATGTCTTTCCAAACAAATCAATTTGCTACAAATAGAATTATTAATACATAAAAAGAAAAAGTCAAATTGTATGTAAAATACCAAAACATCGACATCTTCGAATCGACTCTTTGGAACCATACGGAATTTACTGGCCACTACTGCTAACCTATGTGCGTTTTCGGGTTCTAAAAAGTGAACCATCGGCATGACCACATCTTTGTAAAACTTATCGTTGCCTTTATACAAATTAACACCAACGAAAGTACATATACCACCTAATGTAACTTTCACAAACGATTTAAATTTTTTCTAAAAGAATAGGTAATTGAATAAACTAAGTCTCAATATTTAATTAGTATAACTTACATGCTTTAAAATGGTATTCATATTCATGGTTTAACTCAGTTTAACTCGATTAAATATAACGTAAATAGAAAAACTTAATATGAGAAAAAAAGTCGACACAAACGTAACCTATGCATAACACCACTGACATTTAACTGACACTGCAGTACAATCGCACAATTAATAAATCATAACAATGCTTAATAACATGTGGTTTGAGGGCTGGAGGGATCCGCAGTCTTATCTTATCTCTTTATTATGGTCTTATCTTGAACAGTGGTTCCTAAACTTTCAAAACTAAATTTTTTTTATATTTAAGGTGACGATAAGCGCAAGTGAAATGCAAGATAATTTTGGGGTGTAAGAGAGAGAGACAAGTACGTTTTCAGTGTTTTACTGCAGTCACTGACGTGGCTACCAAACGATGCTATAAAGTACAAACTACATCCTGAACATCCTGACTATGTTAATTTTTTTATATTTCAAAAGAGAACTTTGTAATGAGTAAACTTGAGTCAATTATTATTTAAATATGGTATTTTAAAAACAAAATTGCTCAGGATGTACTTTGGGCTTTGTAAAAAGGTTTTTCTTTGAATAACGGTTACTCCAGTTTTATCACTTATTTTTTTGGAAATTAATAGTATGCTACATTGCAATTTCAATTTTTTTTTGCAAAATAGTAGGTAGGCTCATTTAGAAATAATGTCAAAAATCTGCTACTAGATTTCAGTTTTTTTCTGAAACCTCTAAAGATACCGCTTTGAAATTTGGCGTTAGTATTTTTGAAGTTAGATTTTCGATATTTCGATATTTTTAATTTACCAAGAAGAAAAGAGACCCATAGACCCTACTACCTACTCTTAATATTATTTTTCTGTTCCAAAATAAAAATTCACCTCTCTTCTGGATTTTTGTTTCGTAGAGATATGTTTTCAATTTTACATTAATTACGGTTCATTTACATTTTGCAGTTACCATCCAATTTTGATTTCTCTTTTCAAGTGTTCATAGTTGCGTTCAACGTAGCAATCGCTGTATTCTTAAATTTGAGCTCCCTATCATCAAATACTCGAGATTTTTTCCCGCCCAAGGATTGTTTAAAATATTTTGAAAATTAGCACCATCTGGCCGCAGTACGAGTGGAGAGATTTATAACATTTTTTTTAAGACTACAAAATTTTCTTTTTTAAGTATTTAAATTTCTATTTTTAAAATTCATTTTGTAAGGATTAAGAAATCAAGTAAAAACATAAAAGCTCATTGGAGCTCAAACGAAACTCTATCGATTGACACCAAATTTACGCAAAAATGTTGAAGAGAAAAAATAAAAATTCATGCCCTCCCCCCAAAATATTTCGCAAATAACTTCGAGACGGTATAGGCTCCAGCGACGGAAAGAGAAACTCATTGATGCTCAAACGAAGCTTAAACGTTTTTTGTCGAAAAATTCCCCCCCCCTCCCCGCAAAGATTTTGCGAATAGCTCTGTGACGGTTGGGGAAGCTTATTAAGGCTCACACGAAGCTTAAATAAATGACACTACTTTTACCGAAAATTTGACTTGGGGGGGATCGTGTCCACAGCTCCTCTTCTCCAAAGTATTTTTGAACAGCTTCGAGACGGTTAACGCTTAAATGGCAAGAATAGAAGCTCATTGAAGTTCAAACGTTTGACACCATTTTTAATAAAAAATTTAATTTTGGGGATCGGAAGACTTGGGCAATATTAGATCGAAGATAGAATTTGACCAATCATCGATCGACAGATCTACATGAGATATGCACAAAGCACCTGTCTCCGCTAAAACAGCTCCGAATGCGACTCTCTGATTCGTCTGATAGGAGTAATAAATCACTCGAGGATAATAATCAAAAATTCTAAATTCCTGATGAAAATGTAATTATTTATAAAAGCATGTATAATAAGTTGCCTATCTTTTAGACCTCGTGAACTACTAACTCGCATTTAAAATATTATTAATATGTTTTTAAAAAAATTAAAAGATTTTACTAAGTAAAAGCTCTAGAATTATTTAATAAATATATAAGATTTTTCCAAAAACTTATTTTTGCAGTTTAATTCACTTGTTTGCAAACTCAATAATAAATTATTGTTGACGAAAATAAAATTACCGGTTTTACGCGTAACTTGCTCGGAGGTTTGCAAAATTTAAGACACCCACAGTGACTCGCAAAAGTTTTCGGACACCCCTATCTTACCAATGTAAATTGAATATTTTGAAGTTGTTTTATGTCATATAAAAATCAATTTTACAGCAAAATTTCTAAGACATTTTTTGTTGCAAATTTCATTGCCTATAATTTTACTCCTATACATTTTTCTATTTTGTCGCACCGTTTCTGACTGACAGCGACTTAAACAAGACTCTGTAAAATCCAAAAAATATTTTCGTCTATATCTCGGAAACGGTGTGACAAAATAGAAAAATTTATATAAACAAAAATGTAGAGAATGAAATTTACAAAAAAAAACTCCTATTAATTTTTTTATTTCGTTTCACCATTTTCGAGATATAGATGAAAATATTTTTTGTATTTTACAGGGTCTTGTTTAAGTTGCTGTCAGTTCGAAGCGGCGCGACAAACTAAAAAATTGTATATAAACAAAATTGAAGACAATTAAATTTGAAACAAAAAATGTCTACAAAGTTTTGCTGTAAAATTGATTTTAATATGACAAAAAACGGCTTCAAAATTTTCAATTTACATTGATAACATTGGAGTGTCCGAGAACTTTTGCGAGTCACTGTACATATAACTTTAAAAATAATAAACTACAATGATGCATATAAAAACTCATTGAGGCTCAAACGAAGCTCGAACGTTTGAAAATAATTTTATCCCTAAATTCGACTTGGGGGGGGGGGGGGGGGCACCGACAATCGGAATGATATAATATTATGACTTAATATTTATTTATTTAAAAATTAGGTAAAATAATTATTGTACAACTTATTCATAATTAATAGCAATTAAATAATAACTAATTAAGTACTTAACTAACTCTTACACATTAAAGAGCATTAGGGCCCAATTTGTCAATCTTCTGTTACCTCTAACCAAAGTGCAAAGATTACTTCTATGGAAATAAACTGGATAAGTGCAGAAATTGACAAATAAAACATTGGAACATTATTTAACACAGAATTTGTATGTACTTACATACTATTATATTTGTTTCAGATAATAATAATAAATATTCCTATTTCATTAAAAACTTTGTGTGTGTATTCGAAATATACTTTAAAATATTTAAAGCAGGATTTTGATTCTAAATGAAAAACTTATAAAATAAAATCTTCAAAATATAAATAGAACGTCCAAGTATTTTCTCCGGATGATTTTACAATGTACTTATATCTATATTTTATAATTTACAAGTGTATTCTACTAAATATTAGAATTAATTTTGGTATATAAAAATAAACTTTTGGAAATTAGAATTTAAACTTCCAGAGTTAAAAATCGTAAGAATCGTCTTCTTTGCGTACTTTAAATAAATATTTATAAACGATTCCAGCAAGAACACCTCCAATTATGGGTCCAGCCCAATATACCTAAAATATATCAATAACATTAGATGAACAAAATGAGTCCAGGTGTTGTTCAATAACTTACCCAATGATTTTCCCACAATCCCATTATAACAGCTGGTCCAAAGGATCTTGCCGGATTCATACTGGATCCGGTGTATTTGATCTACAAAAAATAGTAAATTTTTGAATTGTATGTTTTGATGGAAATCCAAATGATTCACTTACGCCACACAGATGACTTGCTGTAATGCTTAAACCTATTGCTAGAGGTGCGGAACCTTTAACATCTTTTCTTTTTGGATCGCTAACTGCATGTATTACAAATATAAGAGGGAAAGTTAATATAACTTCCATTAAAAATGCTTGACCGGGTGTAACAGGAGTACTAAAATTTGTATATCCTAAATTGCCTTCATATTCCGTTGGCGTTACCACCTGAAAGACATGATTATGTTATTGCTATAAGTATTATTTGTTTGTAGAATGAAGAAGTTTGTGTAATTAAAAAGTTGACTAATATCCAAATACTCCAGGGACAGCATTATGACCGGGTCAGTAAAGCGTGTCCGTAGCGGTCATGGCTGTACACGCTATAGTGACCACCAAGTTCAATGTCGAGAATGTTGTAGATTTTGCCATAAACATTTATTACCGTTGTTGTATCTTCACGAATTTTTATTATTGAACTATTCAATGAAGTTTGAACTTCTTATTCTTCAAAATTTGTCGAAAGGTACCTTTTTCAGGTGATAATAAAAAAAATGTTACCCTTAATAAGGCAGCTCCAGCTGCAGCACCAATGCATTGAACGGCTATGAAAAATAAACTTTTCAGTAATTTCACGTCTCCTGTGACGAAAAGGCCCAGTGTTACTGCTGGATTGATGTGGCATCCGCTAACATGACCCAAACACTACAACAAAATTAAATTGTTATTTATAAAGAAAGAAGATCCAATCCAACATGTTTTGCGGTCAAGATTAATTTATCATCTGTCTTGTCAATTGATGAAAATATTGAAAGGTAAATACTTTTTTTTGTATACATATAGCATATTGAAGTTAAATTATTAAAAGATTAATTTTTCATTATTTAAATCCTTGAATTTACTTGTTATAATTTTATATAAAATATGGGTTACCTACATTTTACTTTTATAATTTACCGATGACTTCAGGGTTAACATTAACTTACCGAGAGTTACATAAAAAAACTAGATTTAGTTAATCGTAACTAATTCATAACTCAATTGATAGATTTTTAATAATAACCGTTCCTAGCTTATAGATTATCAAATAGGAGTATTAGTTTTGTACCTGGCTTCGCTGGTAGATGAAAGTAAAATTAAGGTAATATTGGACAGGCCAAACCAAAAGAAAACCCGAAAAAGATTACGATTGGTCTATTTTTCTACCAATCTAAAAAAAGATGGCCATTGAGTTGAATTTTTGATAAATCGAACCTCTGCAATCTGAACAATACCAAGTGGTTTTGGTTTATCGTAAGTTGTTCTTATGTCTAAATTCAATTTATGCCACGGCTCCTACACCATTCAGGTTAATAAAAGTTCTCATTTCATTCAATGCCAAGCTAATTAATTCATTAGATCAGTGCTCCCCAACCTTTTTGCAAGCAACCCAAGCTTTGGTGAAATTCCAATGTGTGATTTGTAATAAAAGTTTGGTGTTTTGGGAACTTGCTGAATATTTTAGAAAAATTTCAGATGTCTTGAATAGGCTGAATATTTCGATGAGTCAGTCAGTTTTTGCCATTTCAGTCTTCAGTTACAAGCAGAAACTTGATACCTGTGGATAACTTACCTAGTTTACACCGAATAAAACTTTTAAGAGCGAATTCTTCGGATAGATAAATATTGACAAAGTTGCGAGGTGTTAAATAACGCGAAAAACTATTAATTTTAATGAAGTAATGTGAAAATGGTATCTTTACAGGTGCGCCTTAAGACTTTTGCAAGAAATATAGAAATGTTTCGATTTATATTTCAGAAAGGTTTAGCTAGGGCATCAATCTTAAGATACACACGTTTGATTTTACGCTTGCCCATTATGCAATAATAATAATTATTGATACTTATTTATTTTTAATATTTTCGTTCACCTTTAAATCAAAGTTTTAAAAATTTCTAGTTTATTCAAAGTCTAGCCAATCAAGTTTTTCAAAACCGTTTTGTAATAACAAGTCGATCTAAATAATTATATTCGAGATAATCTTCCATCAATTTAACAATATTTTCATAATAGCACATCCGGACAAAGTAGCTAAACTTGGGGCTATACTACGTTGTTAACCTATAGCTAAAAGCCAAGTGCAATTTATGTTTGTCAGTACACGGTTACTGTTCGAGTATTAGTTTTATCCGGCCTTCAACTTTGTAAATTCGGTCAAATATCATTCTTATATTTATCTAGAGAACTTACACATGTTAACACAATTACGCAATGAATTTAAAAGAAAAAAACCGACAATTAGTCATAATAACCGTTCCCTTGCAAGGTAATTCTGTAAATATGTATCCGAATAAATTTAAAATTAACCGAATATTTCGGAGCACCCATGTATATCCAGCTACCCCGAAGCTTTTGGATACATTGGTAAATTGTGCAATGGAGGTGACAAATGTGTTTGATTATTTAAATAATCACTTAACAAGTAATATCGATTATTATTTTTATAGCTGTTACATTGTAACTTTCTATATCAATAAATAAATCGTACTAATTATTAAATAAAAACATATCTGGCTGAGATAGGTCAGCTAAAAGAAAAATTGCAATAAAAATTTCATAACCGTTTATTGCACTATTAGAGATAGGCCCACGTATTTAATGACCACATTATGCCAAGACTTGTCTATTTTTGTTTTTAATTATCGAAGCATTAATTTATTTTATAGACTTTATTATAATCGATACTATCTTGACAAATGAGATACTTAACTATTAAGACATACATGCACCATTTTAATTATCTTTTTTAACGATTGTTTCATGACGAATTAACAATTACATTAATAATTTATCAAATTATTTGCTGGAGTTGTATAAGAGTCTCAGACCTTATTGAGCACATCCTACCAGATCAGAACCGAATTTCAAATACCGGACCTTGGCCAGACAGATGATCTGCTGTAAAAATTTCTTTTTCAACACAATTACTAGTGTACTAGATAGTACTCATACCCACCAGACCCCCCGGTCTCAACGGTGGAAAATTTGTGGTCATTATGTGATCGGCTTTATAAAATAAAAACCTTTAACTTTTTCAGAATCAAAATGCTCAGCACCAAAAATGTAACGATAAAATTTTTTTTGATTATGTTAATTTAACTATAAAATGTAGTTGAATTAACATAGTCCCGCAAGGAATTTTCGATGAGATACTTTATATGAGATATTTTATAAATTGAGATACTACACGTGAATGGTGTGTGTTCAAAAAGCATGGAATTGTCTAAAAACTGGATTCTAACCTTTTTTTATGTGGTTAAATATTACGCAATACAATAATATAATATAATATTATATTTTAAATTTTAATAAATGTAGTAAACAATAAAATTTGAATTATTTTTATTATTATTTAGAGTAAGTGCAATATAAAATAATTTTTTTTAAAAGCCCCCTTGAGTCCATTACTGATAAACAGTGCTAAGCATAAAATATTGCAAATAGCATACATCAACAGTATATTAAAAAAAACTTGAATCATTTATTATAGTGAACTATATGAATAATTTATTATTTTTTTATAACCTAATAAACACTTCTTCGGAACAAAGCTATGTGGTTGTTTCATTTATCACGACGCCGTAAAAAATGTCTTGTTCATGAAGGGTAACGTAGTCACTTTAAATTAATGAATCGATTTTAGGTGCAACAATAATTAAATTTAAATATAAATGGTGCCTAAGCGTCTGGTTAAAGTTGTTCGACTGGTGTACATTACTGATCCAATCATTAAATAGCGGTGCCCCGCGGCCCGGATTTCAATTTGGCCACCTACTACGAAAAATTGCGTTATATGTTACAATTAAACAACCTTGAATCTTTATTTGCTTTATCTTGTTTTTAAATTTGCACTTAAATTATAAAATAATTAAGATTTATTGTTTTTGCCTAATTTCAAGTTTAAATTTCAGCGGTCCCGTATATCGCACCTTGCGGCGCGCCCGTTTTAATAATAATTTTCAAGTGTCATCGCGATTTGAAATAAAATTTAAATTGAAAATTTTAATAATTGCAAAATTTAGTAGTGCCATAAGCTCGTAGATATAGCTTACATTAATAAAGTAAAAGTTCATTCATTTCGTTTACGACCTTGAAATTTAATTTATTCTCACGACTTTTTTTAATTAAATCGAACCAATTTTTAATTTGTACCTGTGGTTCGCTAATAAATCTTATAATTTTTGCCGTAAATTATAGCAACACGTTACCAGAAGTTTGACCTCCAAACAAATTTGATGTAATCGTGTAAATTTTGAACTGATATTTTACATCAACAATCAATTTAGGAATCGATACTATCCGTGCATTTTGATGCCGTAATAAAATTATAGCGGTAAGATATAAAATAAGTTGTCCTCCTTTTCTATATGTCGCGAAATAGCGTTACAATAAATAGTAAGCGTATTAAGGTAGGTACATAATTTGAGTGTATATTTAAGAGAAGTGTAAATCTGTAATAAAAGATTTTGTTTGTTGGAGCAACTGTTTTGTAATGTGTAACATTAAACAAACGAGATAAATAAAATAAAAATGACGCGGTTTATAATTTAAAAGAGAATATAATGGGAGCGCTCAAAAGGACTATAAAATGTCTCCCGCAATTTCGTAATATTCAGATTATATCGTATTTAATTACTATGGCCAAAATGCCATTATGAATAATAGGAGGTAACATCTCAAAAATGTCATTTTTTTAGGTGTGCAAGGTTTTATAAGTAGCATTGGCAAAGAGATGAGACACTTCAAATCGGGAGCGGTCCGTTTGCCACTTTGGTTGTTCTTGTAAAATAAGTATTGGAAGCATTTCTTCGGAAAATAAAATATCGAAGCAAGTGTGTAAATTTAAAAGGAGATTAATTTTTATTGTAGTTTTTTATAATAGCATATCTTGACAATTATGGAAAAACTTGTTAATCGTCATACTACATCTGGTTAATGAGCGACATTAAACCATTTACAGCAAAGTGAATGGAGTCTAGTAGATAGCTATTATTTTACATTATTGTTAAGTTTATCTGTTTTAAATAAATAAATAAAAACGAGAACCAACAAGGGGGGCTTTTGCAATATGACTATTAAATTACACAAAAAATGGTACGCGAGACTTATTCTTGTTGCATAATGAATATTAAAAATGCCAAACCTTTATTAAAACAATGTAGTACAATAAAAGTGCTAAAATGTAAAACATAATATAATAATATAAGCTATGAGATGAAGCAACAAGATATACACAAGACACACACACACACATTTATTGCTAACACTTGAGTCAATCTATTCAATCGATATATTTAAATAAAGCGCTTTGATTTAAAAATTGCATACAAATAAATTCAAAAACTAGATTGCCTCCTTCGATCTATTCAGTTCATATCAATCAATAATATGATTTGATTAATCTAACGCACATTTACTATTATAATATTTTTGCAACTCATTTACTATAACTTTTATATTGTGAAAAAATGAAACGAGCATTTCCAATGCTGACATGTAAATTATGTGCAAAATTTAATAACAAATTAATATTTATGTATTACAAATCAAAAATTAGATATAGGTTGTAGTGTGGTATGTAAATGCTTTCTATATATCTCCTATGTATACAAAATTATTTTAAAATTTTATTTGGAGTAAAAATTTATTTTATCAACCTAATGCGAAAAGGTAGCACTTTACGCACGCTAATTAGCACCGCAAAGTGGTATTTTTCACCCGCTTGGAAATTTTTTTTTTTAAATAATATCTTAATAATTTTTATACCCTTTTACAATGAAAAATTGTAATATATTTCTGTGATATCTATTAATTTTTCTCTACTTTTATTAAAAATAAATCTAAACCTTTATTCAAAATTTTCAAAATGTCTTCTTTACTTGATACCTCTATCTTCTCTTCTTATCATACAAACTTTTGTCATCAAAGTACATCACTCACCTATTATAATTTCAATAAAACAAATTTTCCAAAAAGAAACTATTATATTTTTCAATTTTAATCCACCGAGGATCGAACCTGCGACTATCTATACAAATCTAACACCTAAAAATTAAAACAAACTAATTTTCTCAACTCGAAAACTAAAAAAAAATATTTTAGCTGATTTGAAACATGACAATATAATTAGGAATTACTTAAGTTACACACAAAATACATAATAGATAGTTATTTTTTAATTTTTAATATTTAAATATTAAAGAATTGTTTTTAAATATATTTATTTTAATTTAAAGTGAAAATGTTTGGTTTTTTAATTTTTTAGTCACGTGCTATATCGCAATCAGTAGCATACCGAGATGTCTAAATCCTAACAGGACAAGAAACCCTCTGGATAACTCCCTTCTTCGAACAATATTAACATTCTGTTAAAAGTAAAGTATGAATTATATGGAAATAAAATAATGAGGTCTACGGCGGCGTTAGAACCAGATAAAAGAAAATTTCGGTCCGTTCCGGCATTTGTTGAAAGATAGTTGGAGTTATTGCCACTCCATTACTATGGAGTTTTGAAGGCCCGGCATTAAGGAAATTTTCAAATTTTAGTTTTACATAGTTACATTATATACGAGCCATAACCAAAAGCATTGCTAAAAGTGAGCCATCATCTAGCCAAAACCCGAGATCTCTAGGTGCCCTAGGAGCCAAGATCTCGTTGCGACGGACACACTGACGAAGGAAAAATCGAGTATATAAGCTCTACTACTTCGTGGGTTGCGCTAAAAAATAGGTACCATATCTAAGGACCCTCAACGAGCTTCGGGACCTAGGCAGAGCCGGCGCTAGGCATTAGACAAACTAGGCAACTGCCTAGGGCGCAAACGATAAAGGGGCGCAAACCAGATCGAAGTACAAAAGTTAATTTTGCAGTGTCCAATATAAAAAGAGATTACTGTCGCTCTTATCTGTTTCTTTCTGAAAGAGCAAAATTTAAGCTTTCTTAAAAAAATTCTTATGAATTTTGAAAATCGACTTTTTGATGAAAATTTTTTTTATAAGTTTAAGTTCATTTTAGCTTTAAAAAATATTCGCTATAAAAAAAAGATGAGAGAGAAAGATGAAAGGCTCCATCTTCTGCCTATTGTCAGTGACCAATGGTATAGCACAATATAATGCAATAAAGTAAGAATTTCTTTTTGTTAATTTTGGAAAAACTACTTGACGATCCGAAAATTTTATTTCTTATATTATGTACTGCTATATTATAGTTCATTACTTAATCCCCAGTGCAACAATTTCGGCGAAATTCAAAACCGCAAAACATAGACCGGATCCATAAGATACAAAGATGTAAATGGGGGGGGGGGCGCACTGATAGATTTTTGCCTAGGGCGTCAAATATCGTAGCGCCGGCCCTGGCCATAGGCTATAGCCTAATCAGCCTTACGATTAATCCGGCCCTAGTTATTGCCCCAAACAACCCGTTTGTTTTAAAATACTGAAAAGAAAATGTTACAACATGAGAACACTTTGTTCTTGAAATTAAAGCAATGTGGACGTTTATGTTAGACAAATATAAAATCCTTGTGACAAATATTAAATTAATTTTATGTAACTAATATTAATTCCTATGGCAAATATTAATTTTAAATAGCAAATATTAATCCAAACGGAATTTGTATATCTATTTTTAAACCAAAAGTTAACAAATTTTTCTTATTATCTCAGAATATTGATGCAAATCTACTTTAAAAACAAACTTTACTTAAAAAACATTTTCATTGAATTTTTGTATTCATTTGTCTAAAAATTTCACCCAATTTTCAGTATTCCAGGTCATCCTGTCCACAAGGCAGCCTTGTTCACAACATTAAACTGTAATATCTAGAACCTCGAGTTCTTTATAGCGGATTTGAAAAAGTCTGAGCGTCCAATAGGTATTTCCTATTTCGATTTATTCTGTTATTCATTTTATTTATTAATAGATACCCATTTACATAATTTTGGCAACCCCCGAATTCGACAGTTGACTTCCAAATTTATCAGAACATCTTCAATTTTTATCTGACGTTCCTAGATTTTTCTTGAAAATTCAGTAGTTAGTTTTTTAATTATAATTAGGTGATACCCATCGTGATATCGAGACCGGGAAGTCTGGGGATGAAATATGGAATAAAAATGAAACCGTGCACTGGATGGTATTCTATACTTTTCAGATTAACTTCTACGTTTTATAAGGATTTTTTTTATAAGGACTTTCAGATTAATTTTCGAAAACTGTTTTCCATTTTCTTCTACTTTTTTCATCTTCCATCTATAAATAGCTCCCACATCTCTTAATTGACAACTGTCAATTTTTAAAAAGTATTAAGGGGTCGTCAGGTAAAAATAGTGCAATCTACCACAACTAGAGGGATATTTACTTCACGTAGTACATTTGGGGTTTGATGTATTTATTTGGACTATGAAATCTTAAATCTATTTGAACAGAAATGCAATCCCTATACTTGTTGTGACTGAAAGATTAAGATAAAATAATTTAATTACCTTTCAAACGATTCATTCGCTTCGAAATATGACTCATTTGCGTTATCATATCAGTTTACTACAAAATCAAAATATTGGCCCTGGTTTAAAGTGTGATGAACAGTATTTATTGTTACTGTCTACAAGATTCATACATTCTTAAGACATTATTCATCCTGTCTACACTTGCTGAATATTTAAAAAATGAAACAACTTTTTGTCACCCATCGTATGGCGATTCACCCGTCGATGGGTACAGTTCACGTCAGATATCTGAACCAGAAACACCTGTGTCAAGATGCGTAAGAAAAACCATCCAAGAAGGAGGAAGAACCCTGACGTGGATTGTACTCCAAACATGAAAGATGACTTACGTAAAGATTTTGATCAAGGATCGAAGGTCACGCCATTTCCTCTAAGCCAACCGATTTAAACCCATCGAGACAGCTGAAGACCAAATGAAAAGAGAAGAAAGTCCGCCAGCCCCAGTGATTACGTCCCAGGAACCAAGGACAGCGAAGGTTTCTTCTTCCACCAGATACAAGACGACAAAACCCTAAAAGTAATCATTAGGGGAATTTACCAATCGCTGGACCTGGATCAAGGCGATGGGGATGCTACTATGCCCCATTAATCAAATCACGACGTATGGGCGATCAGTTGTAGTTTTGCATTGCAAGAACTTGCAAGCCTCAATCAAATTAAAACATCATATCTTCCGCTTCTTTATAACTTAATTTGATTGGTACTCCAAACCTTTGCAATGCATTACAGGACGTAATCTCAATGTGAATGCTACTGAATAGAGATTTAAAGTTGAGTTAAGATAAACTCGGATGGTATTTAGAAGTTTTTTTTACTGGATAGCATAATATATTGAATATAAAATATATGTTAGTTTATGAAGAAAAATAAATTTAAAGTACGCCCCGATAGTGAAGGACGAGTATTGACACAACATCAATTAATTATCAATAAATTTAAATATGTATTAAAGGTCGTGGGATAAATTTTATTTAAACGGAATGCATGAATACAAGTAATAAACTTATAACGTACAATGAATAAGATGCACGCCTAGATTTAGTTAATTATTTGTTGCAATTGCATGGTATTAATAATTATCCATCTGGTCGTGACACTGTCTTTCATTTTTTATGTGGGTACAAAAATGTGATATTTAAATATTATTATAATTATTAGCGTTTTGATGTAACGTTTAGCGATATTGATTGTAATTTTGCATAATTTACGCTCGAGAAAAGACAGATTATGACATTGTCGATGATGGTAACACTATCATGCTAGTGTTTCGTTCTACTTTGAAATTGCCCGAGGGTTGATTTAATAGGCATCTTATAATACCTTGCAATTAGTTAATCTTTCTTTATTATTTACTCGTTATCCATACAATTACCGTTTTAGTCAGTTAATGACTCTAATTCATCAGAAGAGTAAAATTGGTAGTCATTATCTGACAAATTAATAAATTATATTTAAGATTTCAATGAAACACTAAAATGATAACACCTTTCATGATATTGGCCTCATTGTGTCTCAATCTCTCGATACAATGTAAATGTCAGCGACTTTTGTCCATAATAGCGTATTTCATTCTTATATTCAAATCAACTCATATGTCTTAATATATTTTAATTTAAAATTATAGATTAAACCGTGAACGTGGACAGAAAATTGCCAAATGATTTATTTGCTTTTAACGGTGATGCATTCTCATCCTGGTGAAGCGAAGATCGTTGGTATACGAAACAATAATACAATAATCTAATTGGCCCTAATAGATTATTTATTGGTATTATCGCATTATTGTTATGAAATCAAACGGAAGCAAAACCGCAGTATTGTAAACATAATTTCCTTTATACACAGTTCGTTAACGAGATGATGGAGATATCAGATGCTTTTGGTATATTTTATGGGCTATCTCGACGTATTTTTTGAAAGTAATATATTTTACGCAATTGAAAATTTAATTAATAAATAATCACCCTTTTATAAAATATTAGGCTCGCAACCCACTTTTTGATATAATTTAGTAACTACCCACGTAATAAAAACTTCTTAGTTACACACTTATATCGATAAATTAATGCAATAGAAAAAGTTTTGACTTTATTTAATGTTAATCTCATATATTAGATTTTGCAAGCTATAAGGTCCTTGATAATTTAAATTATTTCCACGAGCTAATTGTATATACATACAATTTTTGTAGTTTGAATAGATTTTATAACATGAAAAGACTTCTTCAAGATTAGATATTTCTTTCAATTAGCCAAGCATACCCTGAGGTGTGTTAAATCACGATATAGATTTTAAAATTCTTGAACTGCATTTGCATATGAATATTATTTGTCATTAGTGTTACCGTATACTTCGTAATTCGTAAGTATAACTGTAATGCATTCAGGAATGTTAAACCGAACAAAGATAATTTTTCATTCAAATCCAGCGATTGTTATCTACAACTATCGAATAAATGCGTTAGCATAATATTAATTAAGTTAAAGAACTAATTAATGATATTAAATTTCATGGTTAGTTGGCCACGGTCAAATTTTAAATTGACATTCAAAATATTGCCAAAAGTGTGCCACAGTTGTAATAAAAACCTTCCTTATTTATTTTATAATAAATAATTGATCGTAAATGCAGTTTCTTTTATTATACTTAACGTTTGTCTTTTCATTTTTTATTTTACAACTTTTTGTTTTTGTTGTCGTAAATCATACGAAAATTTTGTTTTCTAAAGAGAGAACATAGAATTAGGGTATTTACAGTTGTTGTTATTAAAATTTTTGCATTGTCATGCAATTATTGGTCTTAATGTAACAGTCAAGACGAAATTTAATTGAATTTACACTTTTTTAAACCAGGGTCAGTTCTATTGTTTTCTCGGTACTTTCAGTTTAATATATATAATTTGATAGAGCATGAGAAATACTTATTCTATTTTGAGATAATTGGTAACAATAATTTTTTACATGCTCAGATGCTCAGACAAGGGAAAGTTTCTAAAACGTTTTCTTTTATAAATTTTTAATTTTTTTCAATTAATTCAGGAAGAAACCGATCGTCCACAGAAAGGACCCAATAAAGGATAGCTTAGCATAGATGGGTTACCTAACAAGTTGGACTTGATGTATTGCTTGATACGCAGGCGACAGTATCACAATAAAAAACCATAATTAATTTAAACATACTTAAAATTCCACATAATATCTCGAAAGACAATAAAAAATTCTCACAATAAAATCCAGGAACTGTTCACCAAAACAAGGTAATTTTGACCACAATTTTTTTATTTATTATTGGTAAACTAAAGTAAAAATTTATTTATGTGACCACAGCATAGTCCATCAAAATTACTGACAAGGATGTTTTATTTATCCAAGTTATGAGTTTTTGACAAACTTATGTTTCTGTTTTACATTACATTTACAACAATAAAATAAAATTAATTTTTTTGATAAGCATTTATGATGCCATAAGTTCAGGAATGTCAAGTAGGTACTACATTATCTGGTTATCTGAAATGGGTAGCTGAATGACGATGACAACATAGTGCTTCCGAAATGATCTTTGATGATAATGATAATACTTACTTGCGCCAATGTGGCAACTACTAATCCAAATGTAAAAGCTATTTGAAAATTTGTTGGACTGTCGGAGATGGTTACTGATCCGCAACCAATAAAGACCAATAATAATGTTCCCAAAAATTCGGCTGCTAGCATTCTCCATATGTTTTGATTGTCTGTTATATCAGATAATCCCAAGATGTTTTTCGCACCTAAAAATATCAGAATTAAAATCGATTTACAAAGCAATGAGCTAACAAAATAATCGTTTATCGGACTAACCAGTCAGGTTAATTAATTTACAGTAACAATTTGTTCCAAAACATTAATCAACTATGTACTTCAAAGCTTTATGCAAAATAAATATTGACAATATCATTGGCATATGAAAGGTAATTTAATACTTAAATTTATTATCTATCAGACACAGCAGTGTAATAATAAATGCTAATTATTATTAAAAAAAATAAAAATTAAAAAAAAATTCTTCTCTGGTTCTTTTAAGTAGATATGGGTTTTACTGGGCGACTTTCACGTGACTTGAAAGCTTTTCACGATATTTCTGTTCTGATTTTTTCATAATAAAAATTAGCCATTATTATTAACTATATCCTATATCGTATAGCTTAGTAAATTTAAAACGCCTCTAACTTGCAATTTATGATAAAAAATTTAGGTTATAATCTACTCGTTAACGTATCACTTTTTAACAAGCATAAAAGTGCAAAATCCATTCGATATTATTACAGCAAAAATTTAATTAAATAATTAATTTCAGACATTTATAGTAGTAATTATGTAGTTTAAATAAAAAAATTAATAATATTTTTGTAACCCATTTGTTTTGTGTTTACAGAATGAAAGTTGTAATTACATTACTTATTTGTATTAGATTGTGTATGTAGAATAGAAAATAAACAAGAATTACTTAACCTTTGTAAGTCAGTCAATCACTATTAATTATCCACGTTAATAAATAAAATCATTGATATCAAACGAAAGAACTTAATTAAAATAAAATAATAAGTAAAAGAATTTTGCACTTCAAATAAGTAATCTCTTAACTCGCCGAAAATATTTAGGTCGATAAGATTTATAAAATACGAGATTTTTAAGTGTCTTAAACTGATTTTGTAATTTTTTAACATCTTTGATTTAGTTTCAATATTATTTAGTGCACAATCTATCTCGTTCGCCTTTGATGTTGCTAAACAGTTGGACTTTTCAATAAGCGATCACTCATTTTAACTAATTTTTATTGGACAATCTTCCAACTTAGTACCTATATGGCGAAGACGTTTGAAGGATTTTTATCAACATTTAAGTTATTATTGCTATGTGCTAACGTCTAATGCAATGACTTGCTTGCAAATGTGTGAGAACTTACAGAAAGATTATAATCTTAAACGTTGTGTAGACTATTCAATTAGATCATTATCTCAAAACTTAACAGAGAGAACATTTTCATCGTAATACAACTTAGCATGATCGCTGGTTCAGCTATAGAATACAAAACAGTCTTTTCCTGTGCGAAACAATCATGTTGAAAACACTTATTCATTTTGCTTTAGGTTTCATTAAATTCGCAAAAAAAATTAATTTTTTATTATAATTTCAATTTTAATTTTGCTTTTGTATTAAAACTTTTCAAGTTTCATTTATTTTGTAAAATTTGATTTGTTCAAATTAAATTAAATTTAGCTCAAATTATTTTGACAAACGTGTAATCATATTAAGTTGAAAATTTCTAACGATGCAAATGTGAATTTCTAGCGTTTTATATTTTGAGTAAATATAATGTGTTAAAATTTGTTAAACATTTGTTAAAATTTGCACATGCTAAATCTGTAACTCTATTCAATTTAAATTAATTTTTAACTCAATTTTATTCAAGCTTTTTTGAAAAAATGTCATCGAATTATACAATTTCAGTAAATATTTAACATTTTCGTATCAGCCTAGCATTGGCGTAACTAGACAACTTGGCGCCCATGTGCGACAAAGTTATACTATCTTTAAACATACAGAAAAGTTGCTTTAATTATTGGAAGTTGATAATCGGGTTAAAGAGGAGTTAAAACGAAATTTAGTATGTTAAAGAAAATAATTAATTAAACGAAAAAAAACTAGAAACTAGAGTTTTAGAAACTAAAACTAATAGAAATAAAAATTTTATTATCGGATTTTATTGGAAATTGGTTTTGAATTTTTTAAAATGATTTCGACGATTTTTGTAATTTGAGATGCACCCTGAGAATTTTTCTTTAATAACCCAATAATATAATATAATAATATGGATATTATACGGGATAGTAGGTATAGGTCAAGAAACGTAACGTTAAATCGAGCTTTTGTTATTCATTTAATACTTTTCAGATTCTCCGGTTTTCGAAACCGCTAGTTAGTCTGGGGGTATTCAATTGTTTTTCTCCCTTCCCTGTCTATTAATTTTATGGAGTAATTTTTATTTAACTCAACACCATAGCAAGGTTTTATTTTGGGAAAGGGGAAGATCATTTTTCTATTTTTTACTATAATTTTTATTTTGATGACATTTTTTAAGCCAGTATGGGGTAAACGTACCCCCAGTGTCACTCCAACCAAATACTATAGATAGGACTAAATACGACGAAATACTATCTATAGTATTTGCTCCAACCTAGGGTACGGGATTGATGGTACCTATGAACCCAATATCTGTTTCCTAGCGTTAAAGTGATAAACAATTGAATTGTTCGTTGTAACTACATTTTTCTTTGAGAAAAATTTTGATTGTAATTTACACGGTCAATCTTTGTACCGCCAATATTTTTAGTGTCGTAAAAGAATAAAGTATTAATGTATTAAAAAATTTTGACGATGATATATCGATAATATTAATCAATTAATATTAATAGCCAAACAATGTATGACTAAAATTTGATTAAATTGTTTCAAAAACATTTAATAACGGAGTATTTATTAATAAAATTTAGGAAATTTTAGTTCCGATTGTTTTTAATGATTTAATTATACAATACCAAAATATAATACATATGTCTACTTTTGCAAAAGTTGATTATAATTATACTTTTTTAATTGAGTGCCCATATAGAGGTTCTCAATCTTCTTAATAAATTAATTTCAAAATATTTGCGCAAGGTATAGGCGCCTATGTAAAAAATTTGAATATTTATTTATTTTTTATAGGTCATAGGAGTGAAATTAATTTGATCGATTGATTATTATTAATAATAGTCGCCAAAATCTTAAATCGATTATACATATTGCCAATGATTGGTAAAAATTAACTTCGAATTTTTTAGTTAATATATTTGCTAGAGGTGACCTAGCACTTCGACAGATATCAGTTTTGTATCGTGAGAGTTTATTTTAAACTAAAGTTTATGTCTTAATTATTATTCGAGTGCAATTAAACTTTATGCTCTTTAGTCGGACTATTTTTATGTGCATTGCCAAAATAAACAATTTAGCTAATTAGTAAGTGAAGGCTATAACATTTTAAAAATAATTAAATTTAAGTTTGGGCTTAGATGCATAATAAAACAGAAATTTTAAAGCACACCGAAACTACATATTGTTAACGCAGAAGCATGATTCTTTGCTAATTTTAAGTTCAAGTAATTAATTTGTAGTAAATTCTTACAGAAAAGGTAAAGAATTATGAAACAAGCAAACGTTCTAGATAATATATTGTTAATCGTTCCTGATTCTAAAGTAATAAAAAATGATTTTATTCACTTTAAAGTTACGCCTTTGCCCTCACGAGGTGAATGCTTACATTTTCTTCTAGATCATAACCCCACTTAGATAATATAATGTTTTAATTGGGTCTTTTTTTGTTTCATTTCGTGAATATCTATTGATCCTTTCCTATTTCTATATTTTTCCCATAATCATACGACCAGGGACGGACAACATGGCCTTAGGTAGTTGCATTCTGGGGAGGGGGGGGGGTTAAGCCCGACCCACTTAACAAAGAAAAATTAATAGTATTCAGTGAACACAATGAACCTGTTACAGTATTTATGTTCAATTAAAATTTTCTTTGTTCATTAATTGAAAATATCGAGCAATTAATATTGAAATTACATAATAAAATTAACGATTATTATTATTATCGAAATTTCGATAATAATATCGAAAGGCGATTTCTTTAATAAAAATTTAAATAGAAAATATCGTGAATATGGCCAATCACAAGTGCGTTATGGAAGTATTAAATAATCTGGCGGCCTGTCGGGCGTCCTAACCTTCTAGTCTCCGATTGAAGTGGTTGTAGAATTAAAGATCAAAATTTTGTAAGCATGCTATGGTGTTGTTGTATCTAATTAATAATAATAACAGTATATCATTTAAAACAAAACAAAATAAAATCGTCTGTTTCTAATAATAAATGCTAACATAATAAAATAATACACTTTTTGATTCCAAAAATTTGCATAATTTTTAGTACTAAAATTTACTAAACATTTCCATTTGGAAAAAAAATGAAAAAGATTAATAAACCTGTAATTCAACTATGTAAACAAAAGAATTCCTAATTTCAGACTACTTAAGTTTTGTTTTTCAAGTGTGGATAAATTATATCTAATATTATATTATTATTATATAATTATATTATAATTTTATAAAATAATAAATTATTCGTATTCTTTCATTCTTTTTCGGTAGACAATAATAGCAGGAAATAAATTTTAATTAAATTAAAATGATTAAAAATGAAACTTTGTTTGGCAAATAGTTTTCAAAAGTATGCAAAATTTGGTGAACTCTTTTTAGTAGTAGATAGTAGTAGAATTATAATTCAAAATAAATCTCAATAAAAACTTTAATCTGTTGGTTTTTATATAAAACAACATTATTGCATTTTAAGTTAACTCTTACTTTTTATAATTTCAAGCAAACTTTTGTAAATTTTTAAGTTTAAAGAACTTGAAATTTAATATCGTAAATAACATAATATAAATTAAAAATTTATTTACATACTTATTAGTTCAAAAATTTGGAAATTAAACAAAAATGTATATTGTGCTTATTTAATATTTTTAAACCGGAAAATCAATATTTTGTTTTGTAATTTAGTGCAAAAGTTTTTTAAAAATCAGATAATTCAGAGATATTAAAAACATCAATTATTGACTTCAAAACCATCAGCTGCTGATGTCATTGGTTTTACAAACAACTAAATTTACATCTTATTATATTTCATCAAAAAGCAAGATGGACATATTAAAATAGAAGAAGAAGTGAAATTTTAACTTTTTGTTTATTGATTGACAAAAAGTTTTTCGCACTTTCCGTAATGAAGTGCCTTAACTTAACTTAACTCAACTCAAAAGAGAGTAAAAAGGACCTTTTTATTTTTCGTAGCCCAAAGAATCAAAAAAGAAGGAACTTTAGTTTCTTGTTGTATTATAATAAATTATTTCCGACAAGAGTTAACTTCCTGAAAGCAAAACCATTTTACATATTTATTTTACATAAATGTTGCAATTTTAATATTTCAAATTTATTATTCATTTATGATGGTTAACTCATCCGTCATAAAATAGCTGTGCTGACCTTCGGATATATTCTACAACTTTTGTGCATATTCAAAATTTATTATTTTTATTAATTAAAATGAGCTAAGATTTTCGTTAAAAAGTGGAAAATAACGTGGTAGGTCATAAATTACTATCACCTTTGATGCGACTCTTTCTATTATGGTATCTTTAATTAAGAGTGCCCATGGGTTTTCCCCGAAAGTTTTTGAACTGTGTAAGTATTCAAATTTGGACATTTCATTAATAAAATTAATTAATGCAATTTATAATATACAACTAAAATATATAAATCGTGCAAATTATATAACGATTTATTTTTAAAATTACAAGCTAAGTTAACAATAAAATTATAATCGAATAGCTATATAAATTTTCAATTAAATTTATTAAAATTATAGCAATAACTTGATTGATTTTTTCGCAATTTTTGTTTTGTCGAAAGCTTAATGAAATAGATTTTATATTTATTGTTTCCGTAGCCAGTTAATATTTAAATTGTAATTAATGTAAACTATGTAATAAATTTAATAATTATATAACTATTTAAAAAAAAAGCTGTGTTAACACCTTAAAAAGAATTTATAAAATTAAAATGAAGTAAATACATATAACGAACATATATCCATGTACAACTTATTTGGGTTTTTTGCGTTTTTTTGTTTAAAAATATATTGACTTTTACAATTTGAATTTCAGTTTTCCAGATATTTTTTTCAATATCTCTTAAATTTTCTTCTTCTGTTTCAATACCTTCAACCACAAAGTTTTCTATTACCATTATGACGTTTTATTCACTCACAATAAAAATTTGTTCCCTCATGAAAATTGGAAAACTCTTTTCAGATTTCTTCAACAATCAACCTTATTTTATATGTTTTGTGGAAAATCTGAGCATTAATTTCCCACGATGTAACAAAGCAGAATATATCATTGCAATCTGGCGATACAAATTTTTAACAAAACTGTTTAATTTTCTTTTGAAGTAGAAATGATGGTAATTATATTATACTAATAATAAATAGGTATAATAACACAATAATTTATTCTCGTTATATGTAGGTATATCATTAGTTAGGAATTTCGTAATTATTTTGAATCAATAATTATTATTATTATTTAAAAGATAAATCAAAATTTTTAATTTTTTGATAATTTGAATATTCAAATGAAAAATAGGCAATGAATTGACAATCGGAATATTTTTTAAAAATCTCAGAAGCGAAGGTATAAAATTAAAAACATGCAGAAAATATAAAACTAATTAATGCAATTATTAATTTCTAAATTTTTTAGCTCTTATTAATTGAAATAAAACCATATAATTGGGCTCATGAACATGCTAGCTATGCGTTCCAGAGAGTTTCAGAAACAAGTTAGTAGAACAAAAATAAAGAAAAATTTGAAAATCGGGTTTCGAGAAATCAAAACCACTAACAAACTTGTTCGGAACGGTTTCGGTTAAAATATAAAAACAAAAAATTTGAAAGTAACGAAATTGTTCGGTAAACACATAAGTTAACAAAAATTATTTTCGAATAACTTTTCTATTTTACAAGACAACAGTGCAATTCATTGAAAATTGAAAATAATTAGTCGAACGAAAAGAAAGTTCAAAATTAGTTGTCGAATTAAGCGTCATGCTCTTTTTGTCACAGAAAAAAATATAGCTATATTTTCACTCAAATCGTTTAATTTCTATTTTTAATTTTTTAAAATATTTATAACACATTTTCAGGAATAAATTATTAAAATTATTATTATTTACGTAGTAATTATGTAACCGACTGACACTGAAAATTCAGAGTCAAGTGCACCTCGCAATAATAAATTTATATAACGCTATTTGAATAACAAGAACTAGTAAGATACTTTTGGAAAGTAAAATTTTGAATTAAGTCCAAAAAATAAAAATTAAAAAAATGTTACCTATTCCAGAGGATTCCTTATCCATTTTGTGAAATGTGAACTTAACTGGATTTTATAAAATTTATCGCACTTATTAATTCACTTAATTTAAGTTAATCACTAATATAAATATTTGAAACAAAAATTTTTGTCGAATAAATGTAAGTGTCTTCTAAAAGTAGAAGATGAAAATGTCGGTCACCAACGGTGGTTAATGAATGAATGTTTAGAAACTCGCAAAACTGTTATATAGAAGGTACTTATAATGTGTTCGTGAATAATCAGGTTGTTGGGTGATCCTTTTATCGGTTAATATTTTAGTGCAATTTGGAATTATTGCAATCTCAGTATACTTAATTATATTAAAATTATATAGAACAATTTAATCGGGACATAGAAAGTAAACTATTTTTTTGGAAAAATTCTACAAAATTTTGACTTGAATATTAAACAAAGAAAACATATCATGTAAGGTAAATTGGGACCTTTTTCCAAAAAATTAACAACGACGAAATAATGCATTTGAAATATTTGTGATTGTTGATTTAATATAATTTTCAAAACTTTTTAGCAATATATTGACAATTTTTGTTTGTTTTTATATTTAGAAGTTAAATCGCCTCATATATCTAATTCAATTATTACAACTCGATAAATTGTAAGTGTGTAATAAAAGCATGCATTAATGAAATAGTAATACAATACATCATGCAAAATAATTTATGATAACAGCAAGTAGCAAACCATAAATAAATATCAAAGTTATTTGTTGCTATAAGAGTTTGTACAGGAAATAAGCTACAAAAAAGTACATAATTGTTTATTTTAACTAAATATTAATTTTTTATTATAGCAACATTGGTTTTAACATTATATATACAACCATTTTTGATAAATTAATTGTGTACCCCAATTTGGTAGAACAAGATGTCAATTCAAAATTTTCTGAAAATTATATAATTAATTAATAAAAATAGACAAGTGTTAATTTTACATAAAGTATTTTGGATTTTGATCAACAGAATAATAAAAACTAATTGGAATTAAATAATTTTATTTCATTGATTAAAAACAATAAACTTTAAAGTTTAAAACATGCTTATTAATTTATAATTTATTATGATATAAAGATTTATTTATTATTGTCTCAATAAAATACAATTTTTTTAAGGTTATAGGAAGATGAAGAATAACCTATAACCTTGTCAACAATACATAAAAAAACTTAAGGCGCAGTTAATAAATTTAAATGATGGTTAAAATTGCAAAAGAATAGCGTTTCCCGATTAATTTGCAAGTTGATTACATAAATATTTAAATTGACATCTGAAATATGAATGATCAACTGGTATATGGCATTTTTTATCATCTATTCATTTTATTAACAGTTATTATAATAGCTTTTTAGAGGTTTCATTTAATAATAATGTGGAACTCTTATCAAAGCCAAGATGACTTACTAGGAAGAGATATTGTATATCCTGGTTTCTAGCATTTTAATAGCGATTTTTGCTGTTATAATTAGTGCCACTTGGTAAAAACATTTAAAATTATCCACCGGGGGCTTTGAAGTACCTCCTGGAATACTCCCTAACCCGATGTAATCGACGCAGTAAAATTATACCTCTCGGCACTAACTTGTAGATCACTAGACCCGTTAATCTTAGTTGCGAATTATATTCTTGATCGACAGTCGAATAATTTGAATAAATCTTGACCTTATTTTTTGCAGTTGTCTTAAAAAATTCATTAAGAATTTTGATCCTATAATAATTATTAATACATTAATAATTTTATTGCACTGGGGGTATTACGTTACAGGTATGGTGTGTTAATATGATTAGTGACGCACATGTATGAATTAACGAGATTCAGTTCAAACACCTTCGCTGTTTTTTATTCGGTTGGTAAATCATATTATTATTATTATACCTATGATATTTTATTTCTTTTGGTTTTGTGTTGTTTTATCTCCAATTTTTTAAATGTTTTAAAATAGCAATTCAAAAGTAAATTTTAATACTGGATTACCCAAGTTGAACGGCCTAAAGGACGCCGTGCCCCATTATAACCTCCCAATTTTTTTAAGTTGATAATTGGAAAAAAAAACAATCAGGTGAGCTTTGGAAGAAAGGAAGGATAGACATGTTCCTTAGAGGAGGTCCATAAATTACGAATAAATTGTAAATTCAGAACCCCCCCTTGGTGACATATGGTGAGATTTCCACCACCTTTCCTAATTCTTCATTCCCTCCACAATTAATACGATTTAATAGGCGTTGCAGAGACATGGCGAATGAAATCTGACACTTGTGCGGTACTTGCTTCAAATCGGGGAATCCCGGACATAGACAATATTTATAATATTAATTTAATATTTAGGTAATAATTTGTCTATGACCGGGATTGATTTTGTAATGCAAAATGTTCTGTTATGATAAACGTATATTCTCAGAATTAAAAAGTTGACGTGAGATTTTCGTTATTCCCCCCCCCTTGGTGAGATTTGACCCCCTTATATGTAATTTGTTTTCTCAAATTTCTCGAGGTATAATTTTATTTTAAATCTAAAAAATTATTTATTAATAAATTGCAGTTTCGTTAACAGTTTGTTGCAGTTTATAAATTATTAGCAGTACAATTTGAGCATTGCTCTCTTTTTAATATTTAATATTAAAAACTTTCTTATAATTTAATTATTTTCATGATATTTACTACATAATTTATTACATTTGAATTCCCTTTATGCAATTTTTGTAATTTCTTCTTGCATCTGTTTTACTCTTTTTTTCTTTCATTAAAATTATATATACTTTCTTATCATGATTATACTTTATTTTTATTCAAGGAGTAAATATCCCAAAAATGTTGTATACATTATGTTTGAAATTCCGTTAGAAATCCTTCGAAGTATTTGGAATTCATAGAAAATCCATCTAAATTTTTGATTTTTTTTTGGAAATCTCTGGAATTAGAATTCATTGTAATTTACTGTAAATCTCTGGAATTTTTGAAAAATTTTGGTATTTCTTCGATTACTCCACTGGAATTCTTTGGACATCACTGGAACACTTGGTAAATATTGAAATTCCTTGGAAATCACAAGCATATTCTGGCAAATCATTGGAAGTCTTTGAAATTCCCTTGGAAATATTTCGAGTATTTGGAATTCATAGGATATCCATGGAAATTATAGAAATTTTTTGGAAATCTATGGAATTAAAACATTGGTACTTACTGTAAATCTCTGGAATTTCTTGCGAAGTTTTGGTATTCTTTGGATCTCAGTAGAATTCTTTGGACATCAGTGGAATACTTGGTATTTATTGAAATTCCTTGGAAATCACAAAAATGTTCTGGCAAAAAAATCATTGGAAGTCTTGAAAATATTTGAAATTCCCTTGGAAATCCTTCGAAGTATTTGGAATTCATAGGAAATCCATGAAAATTATTGAAATTTTTTGGAAATCTCTGAAATTATAATTCATTGGAAGTCACTGTAAATCACTCGAATTCCTTGAAGATTTGGTAATCTCAGTGGAATTCTTTGGACATCACTGGAATATTTGGTAATTATTGAAATTCCTTGGAAATGACAAAAATGTTCTGGCAAATCATTGGAAGTCTTGGAAATCTTTAAAATTCCTTGGAACTCTTTAGAATTCCAAGTCTTGTGTACACAAATTTACCTGTATAATTTCTATTCTTTAACAATTTCAGTTTTTTTTAACAGAGCGGCCTTGTACCACTGACAAATGCCCGGCTTTTCTAAAATTTAAATTTTAAAATTTTGTTCTGAACTTGATTTTTCATTCAAAAATGGGAACGATAAATCTCTATCGTGCGTTGTCTAGCACGTGAGCGCCCAAAGTCATATAAAATGTGGTCCCTTGATAGTTTTAAAGAAAATAAATTATTAACCCTTGCCGTTTTATTTTATAGTATGAATATTTTGAATCATTTACTCATCCAAATTCCAAAGTCGGCTTTTCTTAATTTGAACACACCAGCTCTTGTTTCAAAAATCAAAATTCAAGTCTACCATCAAACGCTGATAGTTATATCCAAATAAATCAAAAATCAAATCACTAATTATTAAAACACTTTTTTTTATTCCCAATTCGTTTACAACTTTCACTCACAATCTTACAAAAAAACTTTATTCAAAATTTCTCAAAAATCGGACGCAATCTCTCGGATGTCTCTCCGTTCGCTTCGTTGCGAACTCACCTCCCACTCTCCAATCTCCTTCCATCTTTTGAATTTGAATTTTGAAATTCGAAAATTAATAAAAAAACATATTTGTAAAAATTACACAACAATATGTATGTATAAAAATTGTAAAAATGATATCATGTTCCTCATCCTCATCCTCATTTTTGCCTATTATTGGGGCTGTTTAGTTTTGTTGGTCCAGAAACCTACCTCTTGCCGGCGATGGCCTTCAAGGGGTAACAAATATGTAAATGAAACCGATTGTGCTGATTTACACTTAACTTACAAATCAATTCCTTGAACCTTAAGACCTCAGCAGGGTGGCAGATATGACCATCAGGAATATAACTGGAGTTTCTCGCTCGCTATCATATTCATACATGCTAAGCACCATGCCGCTGCTGATTACTTCTATTGATGTGAATGCAAATATGTAGATACTAATATTTATTTAGGCAATGTTAATTTCGAAAGATGTGTAAAAAGTGTGAAGAGAAACAGTAGAAAGCAATATTTGAAGACTTTTAAGTCGTAATTAATTATTTTGTGCAGTTAATCCGTATAACCTAATTTTAGTGGTTTTTACAATTAATTACACAAATATATTAACTTACAACTATAATTTGGAAATAATTACTTTACAATGTAAAAGCAACATTAAAACTTAGCCGAGGTAAGTTCAATATAAACAATTTAAATACCTGATTAAATATAGTCAATTAGTAATAATACCAATTTATTTTAAGTGAATGGATTTGTGGGTTAACAACCTATACAAAATACTATTGCAAGTTTTTTTACATAACATGCCTATTTATTTTTCATCGCAGTGTACTTATGATCGAAGTGCTACATAATTTAGAGATCACCATAAAATTTATTATTCTATGGTCACAATCTAACTTGCACAATATTTTAAATTCGGCACTTTTTATATTATCAAGTCCCGAAGTGCTGTTAATTTGCTAAATAAACAGTAAATTTTTAATAAATATCAATGATCTCGTTTATCATACCTTATAACATGACCCGTTTTAATGCAATTAATTCTTTTTCAGTACTTAATGGAATTAGGACTTACTTTTTCGAATCCTGTATTGATGTCGTTCGGATCCATAATTATAATAAACGAATTTTTAAGTTACTATAATTTATATAAACAGTTTAATATATTAGGCTGCACAGTTGGAAATTTTTTAAAGTTGTGTAAGGAACAATCAAAATTATTCCAGTTAAATTAATCTTAGACAATGTTTTCGCTAATAATAAATTAATGTTACGTGAAAATGCTCATTAGTAATTTAAATTATTTTATTAATTCCTCGGGCGTCTCTATGGTCTAGGCATTTCACCAAAAAGTAACTTACCCATTTTTAAATTTTAAAGTTAGACGTATACAACGAAACTAATTACTTAACACTGGTGCTAATTTGTTCAGAAGCAAAGCATAATAAAAGATACATATTTACATGCGATAAAAAAGATTGCTTGCTTTGTTAATGCTTTTATTTTGTTTAACTTTATGTGTATGTACAAACATGTTGGGTATGTACGTACTGATTTGTAATAAAAATAGCACTCGCCCTCAATAAGAGGCAATTAAATGTATTCTTGTTAAATCCAATCTAATCATGCCTAAACCAACTATTAAGATAAAAACATTTGTTATCTAAACATATTTAAAGTTAGAAGTTGGGCGAAAGTTTTAGCGAATTGTGAACACAAATCCAATTTTCTCATTTACTCCATAACAAAAATGACTAAGCGTGATTAATTTTATTAACCTTGCTGGGGGCATCTTTGTTACATCAGAAACAATTAAATTTAAAATTACCTTTTATCGTTCATCAATATACCTACTGCAAAGTGACTTATTAAATTGATTTTTTTATGTTATAGTTTTTTGTCAAGCTATCTGGCTGTAGTTTTATAAAAACCGATTATTAGTACTCTCTTTCGGTGAACACAAAAACATTGATTGTTTAAATATTCAGTATTATAAAATTAGGACTTGTATCGATTTCATAATTCAATTTCGAAATGAATCTTAATTGTATTTCGCTTGCACTATTATTACCTTGACACTTGAAATTAATAATAAGTTTGAAATTAAAAAACGCCCCTTTCGATAAAGTTGATAAAAAGTACTCGATGCGATTCTTTAATTTATTGCAGACTTATGATTTTTAATTACATTTAATTAACTTATTTAAAATGGCAATATATAGTAGATAATAATAGCAATCGCATTGTAATTAATATGTTTACATATCTTACGTGGTAAATAATACAGATGATAATTTCGTTATAGATCTCCTCTGCACCTTATTTCAATATCTTTCTATTTACTAATTTCAAGACCTAGTTCTCTATTGCCCATCCAGAATGAAATAACTTTAATTTGGAAACCTCAGCTTTGGAAAATTTAATCCCTTATTAATTTGAGTCCTGAAGGTAAACACAATATAAGTTCGAAACGTCGACAAAAAGTTACAGTTTTATTTAGATCTGGTTCAAACCCCGAAAAGAAAGTTTTATTGATTAATTGATGGACGAGAAATCGTTAAATAATAATTATTATGTATTTGCTGCTATCCAAATAAGCATTGCTTACTTTAAAATTTTTATGATCACGTTTGAGTTTTGATGTTTAACGAAAACCACGGAATTACCATTTAGAATTAAGATTAATTACCATTAGGCAATTATCTAAATTACCATATTTTAAAAAACGTGTTTTATCGGAATTTTTCTTAAAATTTCCGATTCTTTCCACAAATATTGCAGTTCATCATGAAGTTAAAAAAAACTTGGTTTTATGGTATTTCGCTGTAAAGCACAACTTGGTTCTCCATCATTCCTTGTGGAAGATATCTTGGTACTGTTTCCAGTTCAAACTCTCGAGAAAAGCTGCGTTTGAGCTAAACAATTTCTTCCCTCCCTTCATGACAATTTTAATTTTTTTTTTAATAGTATGATACGATCCTGTTCGATTAATTCAAAAACAGTAGTTTTATTGATTCGTTACGTTTGTTTATTATTGTTCAAGATATTTTTTATTTAACCTCTGGTGAAATCAGAGCAAATCAACCATATCACACAATAATTAGCATTTTAATCATTTCAGTAGCATAAAGCAATTTAATTTTAATGTAAAAACAGTTATTACAATAGATCATTAAAAAATAGCAATACCAAAAATATTTTTTGAGTCGAATCGAAGGTGTTGCATTAATATTTCTAAATTAAAGGTGTAGGTAGATACTTATGTTTGTATATTATAAAACACTGACAACTTTGTTCCTTCTAACTTAATTAATGTTTACCAAATATTAATTTTATCAAATTATTTTAATTTTAACAAGACAATTTAATTTGTTCAATGGCGATCTTATCGTAAGTTACAAAACATAACAAGTAATTAACACAAAAATAAATAGGTACATTGTACCAATCACAGTCGAAATCATTTTTATGCAAATTATTATCAAATATTAATCAAAAATTTATTTTAGTTTTGGTAAATTTCAAGGCTTGCCAATATTATTTATTGGAGTAGTTCAAATTTGATCAATCAAATTTAGCAAATCTTTATACAAGGTTGTAAATGTCGTATTAATTGAAATAGGTCAAAAATGAATGCTGTGTTGTCTAATGTTAATTATAAATAATTACGTTAAAACGTGTTCATCATACATACACACATATTAGCATTAAAATGGATAAACTTTAACGTTTTTAGAACTTTACTTACACAAATTAGATGTTTCACGATAACTTAAGGTCACTGACAAAATTTGAATCTTACAATCGTAACAATATGTAGAATAGTGCGAAAAGGGCTGGATTATTACATTACAATATATTAAAAAAAAAAAAATTGAAAGAATAGAACAAATTTTATAAATATTTTGTATATTTTATTATGGCAAAACCGGTCAAAAAACAACTTGACGATTTGTTGAATACTTCAAATAATTTTTATTTTAAACTCAAAACCTGTTTTTTATGATTTAAAAAATATAGGTATCTATATAACAAAAAATTAATAGTTACGACATTAAAGTACTAGAATAATGACTTAAAAATAATTTTTATAGTAAAGATAAGAGATAATTTATCTTTTGCCATTAAATAATAGGAAGAGTTATTTCCCAAATTAACTCGTAAACAGTGTTGGACTCAAGTTGAAATAAATATCTAGATGAATGAAATTCATACTTTGCTAAAAGATGAATTGTGGTTTGTAAGGGGCATTATTTGGAAGATTGGAAATAAAACTTAAGGAAAATATTATTTTATTAATTTTATTATGCATATAAATATATGCAATCAAAAATGCGAATTTATTAATTTTCTGGGAAAGGAGGGGCTGGAAAAATATTTTGGCTCTTTTTTTATTATTACTACAGTTTTTCTTTTATTACTTTTATAGAATTGCTGAGAAAAATAAACCCAATTATAAGACACAAAACAATTTTTTTCGAAATGTTAAAAAAAAGTTGAATATATTTAATCCGTCTCTGGATATACAAACTGTTTATAAAAAATACAAATTTATAATGCAGTGATTTTTTAATAATAGCTACATGTTGTATATACCATCCATATCAAGAAATCTTGTATTTTAGATTTTAAGTTATTTATTATAATTATAATAACCAATTGACTATTTGATTATATTATTAAATTAATTGCATAGGTAATTGAATATTAATTAATTTTTTATAATGTAAAAATATTTGAATGATTTGTTATACAATACCTAACAATTAACTTTTGTTAACTTTCATGTTTGTCGATAAACAAAAATAAGAAAAATTTTCAAACGCTTTTAGAATTTTTTTTATATTTTTTATCTAATTTCTACCATTGCGAAAGCTTGCAAAATTAATGTATGTGGTATGAAAAGTTTTTTCTTTTTTTCCTACTTTTTTATTTGGTTCTTTAGGATAATTTTGCATTGATGCATTTTTTTAATTTTGAATAGTTTTGTTTATTTTCATAAGATTTCTGGTATCGTATTGGCGTTTATTGATAAAAAGAGATTTCAAAGCAAAAAAAAGTCTATTCAAATGCTCTTGTTAAAAAATTATAAATGTTAAGCAAAAAAAGTGTACCTCAATTAAAATTGTAAGAAATTTTTAAAGCAGCATCTTTTTGTCCTATTGTAGTTGGCTTTGGTTTTTCTTGACTTGCATGGACTAGCTATAGTAGACCAAACAAACAAGACGTACAATAATATTAAGTCTAACTAAAGATATCATTGGCTAATTTGTCTATCAACAATATTTTGATTACAACTCGGTAATAGCTATTTACGGGTAAGCACCGAAACATATGCTTTACGTGGTGAGTAAGCATATAACAGATCGAGTCGCGACATCGACGAGTTGTGCTAGCTCGCGAATTTCGTTAAAAAATTATTTCAGCGCGAATCATGTATACAATGTTTTCTGCAGGACAATACCTTTCAGCATAAAGCTGAAATCAATGCCGTTTTCTGCCTTCTGAATTAGGAAGGTCAGCAGTTTTTATTTTCAAATTTAATGAATCAAAAACAACCATGCGGAACACTTTCCGCATTCTCCACGAAGCCAGACAGTTTCTTTTGCCAGAACAAGAAAAAAATTTCCCATTGAGAATCATGTAACTTTTTCGTATTTGTTGCGGTACAATTTTTTTTACAAAAAAGTTAGATTGTGTAGTTTAAAATTTTTTAGAACTAAAATCCGAGTTCTAATAATGTTGTTATTAAAAAATATTTACTGTTTGTTATATTGTCAAAAAAATTTGAAGGTGTTTATTTTAAAGCTATCTGGATGTATCATCGAAAATATTTATTTTGCAAATATGTAAATGATCTAGGAAATTTCTAAAAATATTAACAATAACATAATAAGTTATAATTAAATTTGTTGTTTACGTAATTGTTTTAAATTTTTGCAATATTAATACATGCATTTATAAATTAAAAACCTTGACTATTTATAATTGTCCAATCTGTCGCTACCTTTTACATATCATTATTTAATATAAATTACTAATGATAATTCATACCTGTGTGCAGATAGTAATGATACGAGGCAAATTACAACGAATTTAGACAATTTACTTAAATTTATATAATTATAGTATAACCAACATGCTTTAATTATAAATTATAACAAAAACTCTAGTGTCTTAATTATATTTATTATGACATTGTTTGAAAATGATTTTTCAGGAATATTTTTAATTGCGATTAAAAAATTTAACAATTACGCAAAACCTAGTATTAAAAAAACAATCGTGACATTTTTTGGTTTTGTCTAAAATTTTCATAATTTCTGGAAAGTCCAAAATGTAAACCTAACCTACAAGGTGTTGTTTATATTCTTTCCAATGTCAATAAATAACATTGTACAATACAATGAGTAATGCAGTAAATCTTGAATCAAAACAAATAAGTTATAATTATTCTAATGATGGCTATGAATTATTTATAGGTCACAAGATTTATTTGTTAGCAAAAAATCTGTCTCAGGACATGTCTATTGTAATTTTTTTGAATTTTTTCTGTAATCGCAGAATAAAAATAAATTAATTTTAAGTAATACTTTTACTGAGGCCCCCCATCCATCATTATATTAGTAGGTTGTAGCTAACTCCTGCGAGCCCCCAAGATGTGGGGTTGCATTTCTTACAATTTAATTTTAAAACAACAGTTAATTTTTTTAATATAATTTTGTACGATAAAAACATGAGCTTTAATTGGTTACCAGGATATAATTTCCTAAACCACTTTGGTTGGATAAAGACAACCCTGACCATACAAAAATGATGTTTTATGTAACAATAAAAATTTATATAATTATATAACACAAAGCAAATCTTTGTTATCTTATTTCTTTGATTTTTTTAAATTAAATTGATTTAAATAATGGAAATATTAATTATCTGTATTTACTCGTCGGTAAACTGCAGTAAGTATAATACAAAAACTTTTAGTTATAATAAATGTTGATTATTTTTCACAAAGTTCACGTAGTTTTTTCGCTTGTAAGATTGATTATTCCTCATTTTTAATAATGATAATTATGTCTTAATACCATTGCTTGTTAATAATTATAGGTAGGTAATTATTAATATACCTATCAAGCTATCATTTTTTATTTGCTAAAAGACTGAAAAATAATAATTGATGTTACAATTTAATTCTTAAAATTAATTAAATAAAACATTAAAAAGTAACCACAATTTCGTAACAATGATTTTGCAATAAATAAACGAGAACGTTAGTAATTATTGCAATCTACATTTTAAGAAAAAATGGGTATGTTTTCGTGGAAATACCACAAATCTGCGCTTAAGAATGAATAAATAAATTATGGTTTATTTAAAATTTTAATTATTTTATTTTCATTCATACAGGAGTCATGTCGGAAATTTTGCAATTTTTTCCTTATAAACTATTAAACTTAATTTGCGACTAACATTTACTGCAGTTGGAAAGCAAAACTTATAGAAGCTGATGTCAGCTCAGGCTTCATTAAAAAACTTATTTTTGTGGTTTTATAAAAACGCTGTTACTCGTAATTAGATAGATTTGCTGATGACGTATGTAAATGTTAAATGGGGTTTTTAAAGTACATAATAGTATATTGTAATACCAAGTGCGGAAAGAGCGTCATTACAAAACGAGATTAGAAGTTTCTTACAGTTCAATATTATGACTTTTGTATTAATCCTTTTCACGAGGGATATATACTATTTTTTCTACAAATGTGTAAAAAAAGTATATAACATGTAAATAATATGTAACAAATGCATTTTTGTTATTACTTAAGACCAATTATACCCTTTCCAAAATTAAATTAAAATTTTTTTGGCTATAAACAGTCCCCCCCCAGACCTTTTCGGAAAGCAAATGGAAGCAAAGCTCGGCTATAGTGGAGTCAAAAGTGAAGCAAGCAGTGGCGTCTCGTGTTTTTTTATTGTGGGAGGCTAATCATATAGTTTATTCCATCCTCCACTTAACTTAAAACATCATCAAAAAGCTTTGATGAGAACAAAAAGTTCTCTTTATCCACTAGATATGTTGCAATATCTAGTTAAATAGATGCAGTGATAATAATAGGCCGAACTACACTTCTGGAATCCTAGCTTCACTCGTGCATTTCTCATTAGCTTCTCAAATTTTCGAGAACTTTGTTAGTGCATTATGGGTTGCCTAAGTTCTTATATATATTTTTTATATCTTTTTATTACTTTATACAAATATGTGTGTTATATGTATATATCCGATTTAGATTACAGTTAAAATTTGTGCGCATTACTCCTCTATATAATCTATTGGTGCATTAATCGAATGTGCACATTTGCACTTTTATAAAGTTTAAAAATTTGAATTTTATAATACTTAAGTATTAATTAACTACTCCTATTTATTAATTAAAAATAATTAATGATATAATTATTAACTGAAACATAAGTTTAATAATAAATTAAAGAAAAGATGTTCACATAATTTACAAGATTTTTGCATTTAATAAGTTTAAAGGTGTATTTAAAAGTTCAAAGAATTTGCGAAAAACCATAAAATAAATTTTAATCATTTATTACTATTCTAAAATACTATAAAAACATTATTAGCTGAAACAGTGGCATACCGTCACGGGAGCTCTGAAGGCGTTAGCTCCTGTAGATTTTGACTATACTTTTGGCGCCTATAGTCCTGTGCAATTGCCTTGGCTTCATGATCCTTACTCATTTTTTTGTATGATAATAACCTGATTGGTTTAATAATAAACTAATTGACAAATGCGAAGTGCGTAATTTGCTGGTGTTGAAATCAAATTACTGTTAACATTCCCACAAATAAAGCATCGTGCCATAAAAATAATTAAAAAAAAAAGTATGTTACTTTTAATGTGATGTCATTTTATGCATTTTTGTATTCACTTTGCGGTAATTTATGTTGGGGTTTGAGTATGATTACATAAATCTATAAATAAAATGACTTATCTCTTATTGTTTATAAAAAAATCAATAACATTATTAATTTGATATTACAATTAAATACACAACGAAGTATATATTAATTTAACAACCATAATAATTGGTTTCGACTTTTGATTTCTGTAAGTCACATTGCCAACCTAAAAAAATTAGCGGCATCTTAGAAAAATTCTAAATTTCGAACTACTCTGGAATTTTTATAAATTTAAATTTAACCTATAATTTGTATATTTTTGACTGTATAATCCAAGTCTGGTATTAGGTGGATGTTACAATGAGAAACTCCGAATAAAGCACTTGATTTTCTGAAATCGTCTATATTAGAATTATCAGTAAATTACTGTAATTTTATAAAAGAAATCGAAATTTATACATTTGGAAAAAAAAATTATTTAATTTAAAAATAATTATATTAATATTCATTTAGATTTTTCATTTAGTATGTTATGGTCGGTTAGTAGTGCAGATATGAATTCTTCAGTTTCATGCTTGGAATATATTCCACGTTCATATAACAAACTTAAATCTGGTATTATCATCTCGACAAATTGATCTCTAATTTCTAAAGTAGAAACATAATAAAATCCTTTTAGAAAAGCACTTTTAAACTGTTCTCTATAGTTATCTTTCGTATCACCACGTATAGCTAAGCAAGCTACAGTAAAAATAATAATTTTATCTGCAATAGAGCATAGGATAAAATTTTCGTACCAAACGTTTACTAAAGGGGCACAATATTTTCTCTTTTTTACCATCCAGTTTGCTACTTCTTTGATTTTTAAAAAGTTGTTTGTGTATCCTAAACTTAATAGTGCAGCTAGAAATTCATTTACAACTTTTAATTCTTTCGTGGTATTGCACCTAGCACCACAAATCTTTGAATATATTTTCATTATGTTGTTTGATTTAACGATTGCCAAATACACAGATGAAGAGATAACACTTCCAAATTTTACATTATATCAATTAGTTTTTCGTCCTATATAGTAGTCTAGTAGTTAATCCGATTCCGCAATCATCTGATAATCCGTTAAGTAGTATTTCGGTTTACTTTATAAAATATAATTTGTCAATCCGATTGCGGCAATAATGATAATCATTATATTTTCTTTAATTATTTAAAAAAAATCGCATTTAATCAAACGTTTGAAAACTGTTCGTATCATTACAAACCAAGAATAACAAATATACTGGTGTACCTCGCATCATTGTTATCACATAATAATACAAAATAATAACACAAAATAATAACAATAAGATTGTTAGTCGATATAATCCATTGTAACAATATAAATAAATATAGGATACGTAAGCCAGCCGTAAGAATTGAGTCATAGCGATTTAAAGTAATAGTCATGAATGAGTTTTAAAAATGATAATGACATAAATTGCTGTATCGTCTACGTATAGGGCTATGTTTGTTCTAGTATATATTTTTTATTTATATATAAATTATAGAGAATCTTTATCATCGATGTCGCATTGAGAGTGATCAATTTTTATCACTTCTTTTATCAATTTTTATATTAACTTGGTCATTTGTATTGTTTTGTCGAATTATGACTTAAAAATTTATTTCTTTTTAATGCTGAGTCATAAGTTTAACTTTTCCATGGAAACGTTTTCTTAGAAAAGAATAATATAATAATCATTCCATTAAATATTTTCTGATTATATTATGATTGCATAATGGTTCTTTCTTTGTTACTAAAATACATATTATTATAATATATGCTTAGTGCCTTGAAATTTTTAATTGTTAATTGCAATTAAATAAGTGAATCAGGTAATTCTGTTGCATATATTTTGAATTATTCCAAGTTTTATTTCAGATTCAAACGATAGGGTCTTGCATGCATGGTGAACTCTAAAGAACACCTGTTCTGATCCTTTAGCAGCGATGTTTCCCTTAAATTCCAGTCTTGGAATGACATTGGATGATTTCCTGTAATGCTAAGAAATTCTTAGCAGAGTTCTTAAAGGCAGTAGAACAATAGAATCTCAGTTGAGATGATATTTCTACCAGCATATTGAATACGTTCATTTAGCCACTCGGTTCTAATCATCATAATGAGAAGCTAAATGTTTTTATTGCGGCAAATCTATCCAAACAGTGAGTTAGCCCTTTGGAATAGCTATCATAATGAAGCTAAGCCTTTCGGCCCCCTTTCTTTAACACTGACTTCTTAATAAACAATTATATTTCTTTAACTCAATGTCTCTTATTTATATACTAGCCCCAAAGAAGCTAGGTCTACCACCAATTCTCGTGCATTAATTCTTATAAAGAACAAGATTGGGAAAGAGGGGATATTCTGAATCTGAAAGCATATAGAGAAGAAATGCGGGATACAACAATGGATTCCCATGTCTATGGAACTGTTGCGGAAGTTTGACTTGTCCTTAATGGCAGCAGGTGTCAAATTGATTAAACTGGCCGTTGTTTAGCAAAATTCTTGGAACTTAATTAGCTTTAATTAAAGGAAATTAGCTCTTGTGCAGGCTTTCCTATCACGATCTAATCGTCGTCGCTTTGCAACTCAAAATTTTTATTATTTTTCATTATTTTCAACTTTCGACTTCAATAATATTGATACATTCCATCTCGTTAAATGGTAAAATTATTATTTCTTTATATTTTAGTATTAAAATATTGGATTATAGTTGGGTACCTACCTAGTTATATTTTTTCTAACCTTGTATTTTAAATTAAGTCGTAGTTTGATGTTTAACAAATAGGTGTTTACGAAAAATTAAAATTTTTGAATATTTACATACAAACGTAATATCATTTATCTTACATTAGTTATGTTTTTTTTAAAGCAATTAAATCATTCATTTTCACTTTCTAATATGAGCAGCTTGCATGTGAAGGCGTGAAACATATATACATATACATACAACACACGGCGTCTCTGAATGATGACTTTTGAATGAAACTAGTTCTATGTGATTTGTAATAAACCTAAATTATTATATCCGAATTTTAACATAAAAGTTGTAATTTATATATCCAGATATACTAAATTTTTCGTTAATGTTGAGACTTTGCTTTGATATTTATGTAAATAATTGAAGAATTCGCAAAAGAATATAATAAATAATATTTATTGAAATTATTTTATATGCTCATTATAATTTATTTAACAATGAAGTCAATGTTATTAAATGAATAAGTAAATGAACTGGGCTGCGTATGAGACTCTCAATTTGACGCGTCGGCGTCGGTAGCGCCGGCGCCGGTCGTGACGGTATGTGTGAACCGGCTCTCACCGGTATTATTTTCACGAGGGCATAGCCCGAGCAAGCTCCTCAAATATTAATTTTTATTATTATAAAAAAACTATTTTTTTTGTTTGCTATGTTTAAACAGATAGTATTTACTTTAGTAATAACAGAGATAGGTACAAATTTAATATGTCAATAAACTAAAAAATAGTTAATTGGAAACTCAATCAAGGAATTTTCAGATATACTTTTTCGAGAGTTGCGATATTTAAATATTAAATTTTTCCATAATTCTTTTAAATTACTACCATTATTTCAGGAATTTAGATTAAATTTGCAACTTTTGTTGTCAAGGATGATTATGAGCATTATGACGAATAAGATAATTGGCAAAATCTAAAACATTTATAATATGTATCGTTCAAGTGTGCATTACATAAAATTATTTGCTTTCATAAATACTGCTAATTATAATATACCTTTTATGTATACATACTATACTTCTTAACACTTTTTATAAAAAATAATAGTATTATTATAATATGTTAATCAAAATTTGCGAAAACTAAAATTTTGAAATAACCGAATTTAAAGAAATTTTTGATTTGAGAATTTTAATAAAAGTGAAAAACTGTTATTATTACATTTTGAATAATAAACATTCAATGTGTGTAAATACCGTTTTTTACGGTTTATCTATTGAGCTACTTTTTAACGTGATATACCAACCTTGTCAAGTTACAGAAAAAATAAAATATTTTGAGTTAGCAATCTAAATTGTCACCATATAGATCAATATATGGGGTAATAATGTAGCCATAGTCGATAAATTTTGACAATTTTTTCCACAAAATTGACTTTTTTATATATTTTCTTTTTCAAATTAGGTAGGTACATAATATTGGAAATCTCTAATTTGAGTGGATAATAAGGTCAATAATTTACATCATACGACAATATAATTAGATTCAATTGTCCACTTGACTTGGTTTCACAAAGTGGTTTGCTATGATTTGATTGATTGCAGATTGAAAATTTCGAGTTTGAAAAACGGACTTTATAGAAATTTCGTAACATATGGTCTTCTGGTAAATATCGAAATGCTGTAGGTATTTTTATCCAGCCAATAAAATCGAACGAATTATTTCAAGAAAAGAAAACTTAAAAAGTAGCCATAGTTTTTAATTGATTTAAATAGTTTGTGTTTATAATCTTGTAATTACAAGTACCTACTTAGTTTAATTTAAAAAAAAAATAATAATAATAATAAAAAATTAAGCGGAAGGCAAAACATCGACCACTGATATTATGGTCGACCACTAAATACTTGCTAAAATAGATTATTTCATTGCTATTAATTAAATGCATATTATTTCTAAGAAGTTTTACTTTTGTTCAATTATTCATTAAAAAAAAAATTTCAATTAATTGAATTTTTCATTGCGATGGTTAAATAGGTATTTAATAAAACTGAAATTGAAATAAAAAAAACCTATTTAAATCAAATAATAAAATATATAAGGACTTATCGAGTATCCTTAATTTTATTATTATTTTTTATATAATTGAAATATTACACTTTCCAGTTTAAATTATGCAACCAAGAATCTAACCGTAATACACTATACGTTTCTGCTACCTCTTACCAGATGGTAGTAGGTAACATATAAAGTTTAATAATTGAAATTATTGATTATTTACAAACTAGCGATGATTTGAACATCATAGATATAACATTTTAATTTAAATTTAATAAAATTATTAGCTTGGTACCCACTAGTCAAAAAATATAAAAATTTTACTTGTCTACAAAAATGTTAAGGGGGTGATTTTTGAAAAATTGTGTTTTGAAAACGTATGTAGTTTGAAACCATAGAAAACATTTAAATAGTATTAATATCTTGTATTTATCTCATTTCATGGTTTTCATTGTTTCAAACCACAAACCACAAAATATATCTTTAAAACACAAATTTTCAAGAATCGCCCCCTGAGTTGGATTTCCGAAATTCATTATTATTATTATTCTGAGAGACAAACTGATGATTAATAATTCCTGTATATATGTAGTGCTAACCTGACTAGATAGTTAAAAATTAATATTGGGCTATGCAATGTATCAAAGCACAAATCCACATTGATAGTTATAGTGTATAAAATACCACACTGTATAAATCCCGAAAATTTTTAAATAAATATTTTAAGCATCTTGTACAAGGTGGAGGTGGAGGCTGTATTAGTCCACAGTGCAGTGTAAAGCGTACAAATTTGAGTTTGAGAGAATACAATAAATTAATCTATTTACTGTAAGTATACTACATATACTATACTATAAAAATACTAGTTTGGCAATAAACATAAAATAAATTAGAAGTAAATCTTTCTGCTACTTATTACTGCGCTATAAAAATAAACTACAAATGCTATAAAAATAAATTAAAATTATATAAAAATGAATGTTCCTGCTACCAATTATTGTGTTATAAAATTAAATAGTAATCACAATAAAAATTAGGGAAAATAAACCTGAGATCTCTAATTTCTCCAAGATGTTCTTAAAAATTAACAGATTTTCTATAAATCCTTAAAACTGGAAACCAAAGATATTGAACAGTAAACAACACATTGCGAGGATTTAAGGAATATTTAAAAAAAAGATATTTTAATGTAGCTGCTGAGCAATCAGAAAGAGTATTAAAAAAATAATTAAGATAACACAATGTTGGGAAATTACTTTTTCAGTGAGTATAACAATTTAATAAAATCATTTTATTGCTTAATTAATTTTATCAACTAATTAAGAGCTACTTTCCTTACTTAACAAGTTTTAATTTTCCCAAAATGTTACATATATGCAGTGATGCAAAAAATGTACCTACCTATTTAATACATTGTCTGAAGAATTTGGCATTCTACCCAAAAACCAGTCTACAAAAAATAATATCGTATTATTATAATTGTAAACAAATATAACTGACATCATTGCTTGTAATAAAAAATTCAAAATCTCCGAAATAATTACAAAACTAAAGTGATTTCTGAGAATTTTTGGCAAAACCCCAATTATTATTTCAAATAAAGTAATTCCATTGTGTTCCTGTGTGCGGATATATAAGCTCACATACTATTGACTATTAAATATAATCAATCTTGCCTAAATAATTCAATTATCTTCAACATCTTTCCCTTTTTAATAACCAATTAAAAAATAAGAACATCTAATTATAAAATATGAAATAAAAATGGAAAATAAGGAAGAAACAAACAGGTATACAAAGAATTTAGACAATTTGGAATCTAAAATTTAAAATTCTGGAGCAAATGACTTTTTTCTAAACATTTCAAACTTTACATTATATTTACTGGCAATACAAAACAAAAGAAAAGCATTTTTCATTTTTTATTTCAAAAGTATACAAGAAAATACAAAATTGAATATAAAATACAAACGTGCAAAACACAGTGAATGGCATATCAGGTATTGTGCACTCATTAAATTATTAAATTTCTGAAAGATTATTGTAGATATTTCCAGGTCCGCCCCTCCCCCTTCCCAAGGGGGGAACAATAATTATTTACTTTTGTCACTTTCTTCTGGAGATCTGATAAATACTTTTATTGGTAAAAAGGTGAGCTCTTCTTCTGATAGACCATAATCAGCAAATTTTACCTTACAAATCTCCAGCAAGTCGTTATAACTTTTAGATATCGTGGCTAAATCATTTTGAAGTTTTCTAATTAATGCACTCTTGTTGGACAACATCTCCTATTAAAGAAGAAAGAAAATCAGTATGTGGGTATGACGTAATTTCAGTAACAGTTAAATACTAATCACCGTCAACTACGCCCAGCCATTTCTATCAGGAAGACTACTTACCTCCAGCTTTCTGTTAATTCGTCTTGGTTCTACTTCTGCTTTGGACGATAGCTCATCCAAGATTTCATCGCGATATTCAACTACGTTAGTTAAAGTTTTTATTTTTTTCTGCAATACCACGTTCTTTAACGTTGTTTTCTGATGAATATTTAAAACCGCATCTTGAAATTTCAAGTGCAATTCATCCTTTTCCGCCTGGAGCTGTAAATATACAATTTTAATCCCGGTGAATGTTTTAAAGCAACAAAAACTTACATTTTCAAAATTTAATTCCAGAGCCTCATTTTCCCATCGCAAACTTTCAAATTCTTTTTTTAAATCAAAATATTTTGCTTTGATGTTCTACAAAAAGTGTTTAGTTAAGTCCTTTGCTAATTAAATAAACACAATTAATTACTTACCGATAAAGACAGTTTGTCTTTTTTATAATTTTCCAGTTGCTTTTTATAATCAACCACTTCCATTTCTGCTTTTTTTAATGGCTCGGATAATTTGTTATTTTCGTGGGCCATGTTGGATAATTCCTTTCTTATTTTATCGTTTTCGTTCTTTAATACTTCCATCTCATCCTGCATTAGAGAAAAATAAATTTTTCGGAATTAGTGTAGTACAAACTAGAAAATTGTAAAAAATCAATTGTTCCAAAACTATACGGCCGATTTCCGTAATAAACTCACCTTTAAACTGCTTATTAAAGCCAAATTATTTAATGTGATGTCGTTGTAATAATTTTTTAATTCAGTGAAACCTTCTTCGTGCTGAACTATGAGTTCGTTTATTTGCGTATTTTTTCGTTCTTCAATTTCTGAAAGTTCCATTCTGAAAACTCCCAAGTAAATGCATTTAAATTTTATTGTTACTTAAATGATACCTTTGCTTTATATTTTCTTCTTTAATAAATTTTTCTAACTTTAGTTCATACTTCAAGTGGTATTCTTTAGCTTTCAATTCAAAATCTTGACGATTAGCAGCAACGATCTTATTGTAATGCTAAAATCAAAACATGAAGTTATTGCAATGGAATTTCCTACTATTTTCGTACTAACAAGTTTCAGTTCTTTGATCTGCTCTGCATGAGCAACCTTTTCATCTCGTATTTGTTTTTTAAAATTATTGATATCTTTGCGTAGTTCTTTTTCTTCGGCGATGTGCTTATCTTGGGCAACTTTTAAAGCCACCAGAGATTCGGCCTTGCATTCGGTCAAATTGTTTTGATGCTCAAATTGAAGTAACTTAACTTTTTGCTTGTAAACCTTAATGTCTTCTTCATTTTGCTCGTTTGCTTCTTCTATTTCTCTATCTTTATTTCTGATTTCAAAATCATAAATATTGTTAAAATGTAGTGGATGTCGAAAAATGTGTTACCTTAATTTTGCTCGAACTTCTTCGAGTTCGTTTCTGGTTATTTCCCAAAAATTATGCAATTTATCGCGTTCCAACTGAAAATAATTGCGTTCTTCTCGTTCTCTTTCATTTTCTTCTTTAATTCGACGACTAAATAATTCAAGTTGTTCTTTACTCATCTGAGTTATATCCACGCCATCGATTATTCCGCCTATAAATTTCTGAGGTAAACAAACGAGTTTAAATTCAAATTTAACTTACCCAATCCACTACTTTTAGCTTTTGCCTTTCCTTTCTTTTTTGGTCCCTAAAATAAGAATATTAATACAAGTTGTTTTCATATTTGTAACATTCACCATTTTAAGCGTTTAGTTAATTTAACTTCACAAGCACAGTATTGATTAAACAACCGTTGGAATGATACCACAAGTTTATTGTAAAAATTTAGTATAATATAATAATCGATTACATTTTAATTTACAAACACATACAATACACCAGGCTATCTATTTTTGGCTACTAATCCCGCAGGTCCTCTTGCTGTTGCAGATTGGCCTTGAGGAACGAATCGCAACGGCGCAAAACCAAGCTCGTGCTTTGGTATGCCATATTGAGTGAGCTTTTCTTCGTAAGTTTCCAACATGTCGTCATGAGCTTTACATATTCTTGCAAGCTCATATTCAAGATCTTTAATAATGCCATTTTTGGCGTTGAGCAGATCCTGAAAAATACATGTAAAATAGCTAAAGGCGCTGATGAGGTATAATGTACTTCTAGTTTCTTATTGGTTCGCTTGTGTGGGTCTTTAGTAACCAGACTTAATTGACTAATGAGAGTTTCGCGATATTCTGCAGCATCATTCAGAGTTTCAATTCTTTTGCAGAGTAATTCATTCTTCAGACTTGTTTTTTGTTGAACTTCCAAAACTGCTTTCACGAATTTTTTATGAAGTTCATCTTTTTCTGCTTGCACCTAAGAGTACGGTAATAAAATATAACGTATTTTGTATTGAATATTGTACTTTTTCAAAACGTAGCTCTAACGCTTCATTTGACCATTTCAATTCTGTCAGTTCTTGATTGGTATCGTGAAGATTTGCTAGGGCGTTCTAAAATTGCGGTTTAATATGAAAGGTTAATTTTGTATACATTTGCACTAACCGCTAATGCTAATTTATCTTTGTGGTAATTTTGTAATTGCCGTTTGTATTCCGTTACATCTGCTAAAGCTTGTTTAAGAGGTTCAGTTAACTTGCGATTTTCTGCCGTTAAATCTGCCACTTGTTTAGTCATCCTTTCGTTTTGTTTCCGCAATGTCTCCATTTGTCCCTATACAAACAACCACTTTAATTGAAGTTTAAATCTAAACATGAGTTTCACCTTCAAACTGCTAATTAAAGCCAAGTTGTTAAGTGTAATGTCGTTGTAGTAGTTCTTCATTTCGTTAAACGCCTTGTCGTGATGCAGTCTCAATTCCGATATTTGGGTGCCCTTCCTTTCTTCCACTTCCGACATTTCCATTCTAATGAAAATAAATATTTAGTTATTGGAGCTTTAGATTTGTGAACTGAAAGTTACTTGTGCTTGGTATTTAATTCTTGCTTTAGTAAAGTAAACTTTTTATCATATTTCAGCTCAATTTCTTTCACTTGTGCGTGGAATTCTTCTCTTGCTTTGCTAATTTCTTCGCTATGTTGCTAAAACGCATATGGTATGGTGTCTAATTTAAAGTATACCGCAGTCTTACCAAATTCAAAGATTTAATTTGTTCTTGATGAGCATACTCCTGATCTCTTGTGAAAGCTTTCAAGTCTCGTTTATCAGTTAACAATTGCTGTTCTTGCTCCATGTGGTCATCTTGTGCTTTTTGAAGAGCAACACTCGATGTGGCGTTAGCTTCTGTTAAATCCAATTGATGTTCATATTGGAAATGTTTAACCTTTTGTCGATAAAACTTCAACTCTTCTTCATTCTTTTCTCGTTCTTCTTCAATTTGTCGATCTTTATTTCTGAAAATGTAAAGTCTGCGTCAACATTTTCTAAAATTAAAATAATCACCTTAATTTGGCTCGTGCTTCTTCCAACTCGTTTCTTGTAATCTCCCAGAACGTTCGCAGTTTGTCACGTTCAAGTTGAAAAAAATTTCGCTGTTCTCTTTCTCTATCATTTTCTTCTTTAATTCTTATGGCAAATGTTTGCAGTTGTTCTCTGGTCATGGGGGTCGTGTCCACTCCATCGATAACTAAAAATTAAATCCAAAATTATAAATTTCCAAACGGTAGAAGGATTACTTACTGACCGGTCCTTTCTTACCAGCTTTTGGCGGCTGAATTAAAATTTAAAATTAGTTTATTCGAAAACTTGAAGATTTTGAAACTTACCATTTTGAAAAGTTAATTTGTATATAAATTTAAAACGGGCAGTATAAAAAATAATTAAATGACAAATAATGTCATAAGGTTTTTGTTTATACGAATTCTTGTTCCTTTTATCAAAATATTATAAACAAATAACTGCTTTATTTTTTTGAAATTTTATACTAATTGCGTTTATATTTGGAAGCCCACCAGTGAAAAAAGTATTACACAATCACTTTAAAAGATTAAAGAAGCTATAAAAGATTTAGTCAATTAAAATTTGTTCTAAAAAAAGTAAATTACGTTTTCGGTAGCGATTTTAAAGTTAAATTAAGTTCAAGGCAAATAATTTTGACTATGTCCAATAAATGTAATATTTTTATTTTAGGAATACAAAATAACCTTAATTTTTATGTAAACACCACTGCGAATCTCCTACTTCCTACACAATACAATTACGATACGAATTACTACGAGATTAACGTTAAGAAGAAACATAATAATATCTCTCTGTATAAACATTGTTAAACTACTAAATTTTATATCCAGCATGGCGTGATTAACATAAAAGTAGGTTTAAATTGCTCTTTTAGTAGTCCGATCGAGAGAAAATAATGTATGCACGTTTTAACATTTTGATCCTATTATATTATTTATTATATCATGAATTTTGATGTAACGGTTGCGTGGAACCGTTAAAATTATAAATGCAAGTTTAAAAGAAAATAAAATCTTAATTTTGCAAAAATCAGCGGCGGTAAAATTTTGTTATAGAAATTAAATTTAAATTAATGGTAATAAAAAAAATTGTTTTCGTGATTACTTCCTGTTGACTGCAGTTTCTAAAATAACAAGTTATGTTTTTATCTCATTCTTTCGCCAATTATTGACTGCAATACTATTCTACGTAATAAATCATAAACAGAATGTTGAAGGTCCGACATTTAAAATATATTTTATTGAATATTTTCAATTATTTAATTTCGGGTGTGCAATACCTAAATAAAATTTTGGACTGAACTCTCGCTATTGGCATTATGATGTATCAGATGTACGAGTAATAAACTAACAAGAATGTGGCTACATAGAATTTATATCCAAATTAAGTATGTGTGTGGTGACCATTATGTGTTACCTCAGCCTAAGGGCTTTCAGCATGAGGTATATCTTTTAGTATCAAATTGGAAGACTTGAAGTTAATTGAACTGGGCGCTAGACCCAGGATAGCCTGACAGGCAAATATTTAAAATCACGTACATGTTAAAAATGATGAACTTTCGTCGTCAGTCAAAGTATGAAGTTTGGAAAATGTTTTATAAATAAATTGCATAACACGGTATTTAAATAAGTCAAAACTAGTTATAACACAAACTGTTATATTCATTCTAAAGAATATTTGATAACAATTTTTTGTTAATTTAATCTTATAAAACTATCATTTCGTAATAGATCATAATATTATTTTTTTGATGTAATAGGAGGAGAGCGTTGTCCTTGGGGCAAGGATTTGTTCCTGGAAAAGAAGAGAATCACCACATCATTAGGGCTGTTACTTACCAAATAGTTTTTATATAATTTTGCGTAATCTTGAGAAGACGCTTGCCATCATGGTTCTTCCAAATATCTCTTCTTTCTTTTTCAACCTTTCTACTGAGCATAACTTTCTTTGCCAAATGCTGCCCTAAACTGTAAATTAAAAAAATTAGGATCGGTTCCGAATGAAAAATCTCAAAGAAATTTACCTCACCATGTTGGAAAATTGAATTAATACAAATAATTATAACATCAATTTCAATTTTGTTCCATTGTTTCATCAGGATTGGAATCTGGTATAAAAACAGACGGACAATCAAATTCTCCTCAACAAATAAGTTTTATTTGACCTCCCAACATATCACTTTTATAATATGACATGATAATTTGGCCATTAACAATGTTAATAAATTCTTCACTTGCATTAGAGCAGAGCTGTCAAAAGCACAAAAGTAACTCAATTGCCAATTATAAATACTACATACTCGTACACTTTGTTAACGTATGGAAATAATTAATGGCTGATAATTAAGTTAAAATTTATTAATTTTCTCAGGAATAGAAACAAAATAATCATTGCTGAAAGCTCGTGAAAATAAATTGATTTTTTAATTGCCTTTAATTTGTTTTAATTTTACGACTCCTAAAGGATCAAATTATTCTATAAAAATTGTTATTAATTATATTTCCTAGAGATAACGATTACCAATTTACTAATTACTGAATTAATAAATTATTATATTTTATTATAGACCATGGGGAATTTGCAGCACAAATATGATTTAAACTGTCTAAAAACTAAGCATTACTGTTTTGTATTTATACATACCAATTTCAATTTCAAGGAAATTATTTTCTCATAATTTTAATTTTATAATATTAAAAAGTTTACACAAAATACATAATTATATTAATTAATACATTAACTAACAGTTATGAAAAAGTTTGGTAATATTTGCATCAAACAACTTTACCGGGATTGGTGAATGGTTTTTCTGTAAAAAAAAAAACTAAAATTCTATTTAATTGCGTCCCACTCTTGAAATGGTCGGGGGGGGGGTCAATCCTGGCTTCCAAAAAATGTTTTCCATCGATAATTTGTAAGACCAGAACGCGAACAAAAGCAACCTAAATTTTGCAGATTTATCATGGAATTTGTTTTGGCAAAGATAAAATTTGGTATTTTATTATGAATAACATGATTTAAATTTGATAATCAGGAAATAAAGTTATATATTATTAAATTGATGAAAATATTTTGTAAATATTTAGACTATATTAAAAATTAAATAAAGGTTGCATGATAAGAAGTAATCAGGTATGATTAATTGAGTGTTAAATGGATTGTATGGTAATAAATTAGAAGAAGAATAGTTCGCCATTTAATTGCTTATGAAGATTAATGACGTAATAATAAAAATTAAGTTTCTTATTGCAATTACCATCAAATTAATGGAAAAGTGATATTTTATTTAAAAAGTTTGGAGTGAATTTACGAAACAATAAGAACTATTTATTTAGTTTAAAATATTTGCAAGGACGAAGAAACTTGTTTTTGATAAGAACGCATTCGATAACGAGATATCAACCTGAATACCACGATTTGCATTTAATTTTGTAAAAAAAAAATAATTTAAATATTGTAACAAATTTTTGTGGTTTTGAGATGCACCCGGAATTAGAGTTCTTGAACCACAGCGAAATAATATGCGGTATTTCATATGAAATCCAGCTAACTATAATTACTCATTTTTATTAGTATTCAAATTTTGAAAATAATTGATCTGGCAGTTATAATCCAAAGTTATCGAATTTTTTGAATGAAAATTAAAGGCAATGTACTTTTCGCAGATTAGAGTTTATAAAATTAGTTCGATTATGTCTGTGGATATGTTTTAAATAACACAACCAAATCTTCACTGCACTCGTGAAGAAAAGTAAATCTTTACTCCCTTGTTGCATAATATACTAAATACAGCAACTACATATTTTAGTCAAAATTTGTAATTAAACAACTTGTTAATTGTTTTATTTTTATTTTGACTTGATTGCATCACTTAAATTTGATTCAACCGTTAATCTTACATAAGAAATGCAAAACCAACCTTCAGTAAATTTTTAATATTTGAATTTTAATATTTCAAATAAAAGAAAGTATAAAATTTTATGCAACGAAATGTGATACCTCTTATCATGCCGCACCAAGTACTTATCATCAATATTCGACGTCCTTGCAAAAATATGTAATTTTAAAAATTAATTACTAATCAACAACTACTCATAATTTTCATAATAACCCTCCAATTTTCATATCCTTTTCATTGACCATCAAATAGAAACACTTAGTTTAATGCTATTTTCTTTCAATTAAAATCGTCTCTATCTACAAATCAACAAATCAAAAAATCACCGCTCACCGTTTTCAAAATGTGGTGATCTGAAGTATTTACACCGAAGTACTACTTTAGTGCCGCTTTTCGCTGATAGTAAAATTTATGTTAATTACATTTTATAATAATAACTTTTTACGTTTAAAAAAAATTAAAAGTGAAATTATAATTATCAAATAAAATAATTAACATGTTTTATTCGGAGCAATTGTACTTTTTGTGGCTTATTTATAATTTGTAGACTCCCGCCACTTCACCCGTCTTACAAACTTGCTACGAATGAGTGAAATTCACTTATTTGTAGAAGCAATTGTTTCACTTTACTGTCGTTTACCAGTAGCATTAAAGCAGAGGTCCCCAACCCTATGCCCGCGGGCACCATGGCGCCCGCTGACCGTTTCATTTCTGTTTTAAGTTTAATCTACACTTACCTATAAACTATAAAAATTACGCTGTGTGTCGTACCGTTCTAAATAACCAAAAGATATACCTCCCGCTGGTAGCTCTTATCCAGTTCCATAATTCTTTTTTTCTATAACTCAAAGGCAAAAAACAATATTTGCCCAGTAATTATTCTCTAAATTAATTATTAATATAAAAAAATGAAATTTTATAAACTTTAAGACTTATTGCACTGCTAACCATTTTTATTTACATCTTGCTATGACTTCTTTGCAAAAAAAGAAAATTATGACTCATCGCTAACGTTACTACCAAAAGAGAAAGTTATTTAAAAATGCGAAAGATATGACTCACCGCTAAAAAAAAACGCTGCTTAAGTATATTGGTTAAATTCTAAAAAAAAATAAATTAAATTAATTAAAATATATTAATCTTACGTTATGTTGCTTTTTACCAGCAGATATATCGGCTATGCATCTTGCAAGATTCAAGTGTACTCATGGAACTAGAAATAGCAAATAATGTACATTGGTAAATGAAATCATAAATATGCAAACTTTTTGTTATTAATTTAAATATTGCTTTTAAGCAATACCTCTCGCGTCAAGAGTTGACATTGGAAAAAAAACCTCGAGCTACGGATGTTCGGAATATTTTCATTTGTCAATATTGCTATTTTTGTTGTTGATAAGCAATAACTTCCAGGAAGATATTATATCGATCAGCTCCAATTTCTTATTAGAAAAATTAATGACAAATTTTTTGCAGCATTTTACAGCATATCTGAAGAAAAACAAAAACTAAAATGACAAGGGTCACAGCCAAGTTGATTTGACGTGATTCATATTATGCAACTGCAATACCTTTTTACCGCATTCATATTTTTTGCTAGTTTCGCTTTTATTTCCTAGTAAATTTTCAATTGTTTAGTCTCATTTTTTGCTTTAGGTAGTAACTAAAAATGTATGTTTTCTCATTTCTGAAAACCTTTTGTCGGATTATAAATGCAAAATTCAAGAAAAATAAAATGGAGTTGACAAAAAATGTAGAAGTGGAAAATATTGCAACCTTTGAAATCTTCGTTTATTAAACAACATAACCTTAATATGATTTGCAAACGAAGTTAGGGTTCCAACTTAGTTATTTCTCAATATTTAAGTTTTTGATAGTGACACCAGCTGTTTTGTAATACGCAGATGACTAGGAATTAATTTAATTTAATTCACCAAATGAGTTATCACGATGTAAATTTTATTTACAGTTGTTGTTCATAACTTCATTTCCTTAAACTCTGACATCTGCTCTCGCACACCGAAGTACTTTCGGGTTACTTATTACTACATTGGTTTCTCCACAAATCGCTTTCAGAGTAATATAATTCAAATTGTGTAATTTTATATTCAACCGGAATTGTTTTTCAAACGTAGTTTTAACATAAAATCCGTCTTAATTTCTATTGACAACTTGACACTACTGATTTTATACCTTCATTAATCTACATTTAAACTTTTTCAAGCAAAAAAATGATCAACTTCTAGATAATGCCCCACGCCATTAGAAATTTTACAGTTTACTTTTGAAAAACTACTACATGATTTAAACTTTCGGTGTAGAGAAATTATTACCCTATCAAACTTGATCTTGAAATTTAAATATCTGTGACATAGTAAATTACACTACACTGATTTATTATATTGCTGTGAATCACCTGAAGACAAAATGTTAAAAAATAAATCCGAAATCAGCAGAGAAAGATCGATTGTTCTGCAAATAATGACTTTTGAATTTTTTAATTTGGGTTTTAAACATTCTTTACACTATTAACGAAGCAGCACATCCACATATTAATTTAATATTTTTATGATGTACTTATAAAATATTTTGTTAATATTCAAATTGTGTAATTTATTCGTTGATTATGTCACTCATAAATATGCAGATAGTAGGAGGCACATTTTTGTGCTTCACTTTGAGAAAACTCATATCCAAGTTTATCCATTTATTCATCGCAGCATGTATCATAATATTTTAGAATATTTATGAAGAGATTAACCATTAATTAATACAATTTATTAGAATTATTGCCGCGTTTTTACAGAAGCACATTTGGAAGTTTGTTTGTAAACAGCGAAAAGCGTTATGGAGTCGTCGGAACGCCGGTACACGTCGCAGCTTCCCATTTATTTAAAAATTTTCTCTACACCTGATACAGTTAATTTTTTAAAGCTTTTCCCCACTGTTTATACTTTTATTTTTATTATTGAGTTATGAGTAAATAAAATGATTACGTGATGTTTATTGTTAGAACAATATCCCCCACTTGTTGTGTTTGAATGAAATTGAGAAGTCCCTTCCTCATACCGCGTCAAAGCTCCAGTTTGTAACTGAACTAGTGAAGAAAGCTCAACAAGCTTACATTACTGCAGTATTAAGGGTGAGTTTTTATGACGTACCTATTAATTATATAATTAATTAAATTAATATTATAAAAGTTCAATGTATTATTTGCAACAAAAACCGGATGTATAAAATCATGCAAAGAATTTAATTTATTGATGCTATTTTTGAATATCATATTTTTTAAATAAATTAATTATTTTTGGTGTAATAGTTTTAAATATTCACGCAGGAATGATATTTTAATGTTAGGTAATTAGTATTAAAACAATAAACAAAACAAAGTAATTTGGAAAATTATTCTACATTTTATTATTTCTGCTCTCCTACACCATAATTTCAGTTAGATGGAATAATTTAAACATTTAGATTAGCTAAAAAGATTTATTGCGTTTCTTGGTACGATTTTTGAATTTAAATTGTATGATAGTACAGTGCAAATTATTAACGCCCAATAGTTCAATACCCTGTAATTATTATAAAATGTATTTTAACAAAGACATTTTACCGTTAAAAATTAAATCGAAGTGTTGCGGTTTTTTAATTTTAAATTACTTGAATCTCAAAAAGCCCCTAATTTAGTTTGAATTAATTTCTTATTTTATTACTACTCGGTGAGTGAAAAACCACTTATTCACATGAATATTAAAATAGCATGTAAAAATTCGTTACTAAATTTAATTAATTCTAAATGTCGGTTGGTGTAAACTTAAATCGATTAAAAATATATCTAAGTGGATGAAGGTATTATATTACAAAATTAAAATTTTAAATATCGGAATATTCTTTTGTTCGTTCTTTTTGAAAAATCAAAAAAGTATACTTAAAAATTTTCTTAGAAGCTTTCAGCAATAGGCAATTGGTTTCTTGGGATGTTTCGAAATTTTAATTTGATCGATTGATTTTTTAAGCCGACAAAGAATTATTTTGATTAAATCTATTTAAGATAGTGACAAACAACTCTATAAATAAAATTAACGTACTCCAAATTTTTTATTCTTCGAGCTAACAAATGGCTTTTACCTTGAGATTAGCATAAACAATATAAATGTTTATCCATAAATTTTGCGTTACAGTTTTAACATTAAAACTAACAAATACGTAAACGAATTAACATTACTGTAACCACTGGGAGAGAAGTAAATTATACCTCTATTTACACTACTTATTTAATTTAACCTTGAAAATTTTTTTTATTTCCTCGGGCGAATAACTTGTGTCATAATTCTGTATTCTTTCCAGACTAAACTTGATTATAGTAATATTGTAAGTCACGAATGGAATCAGTCCATATTAGAAATTTCATCTCGCATTTTTTGTCTGGGCTTTGTTCATTTAACGTTTTTCTAATGCTTTTGCTAATGGAACTAAATGGACAAGGTGTGTCTCATTTTCACCATCCCTTTTAGTGTAGAGAAAATTCAGCTATACAATAACGATTTTAACACAAATTACGTTTTATAATACTTTTTCGTTGCAATGATATTCTTGAAGCTGTTTAGAAACCTTGAAATTTGAGATTGTATTAAACAGATTTTTTGTACCCATTTCAATTAACTTGTCATTAATTTACCCTTATTTCAATCAAACGTACTCGATGCATAACCGACTTTCATACTTGATTAATCATTACAAATGTAAAAATTATAATTTTGAAATAACTGTAAACATAATTTTTTTTATTTATTTTTTTAATATTAATATTTTAGTATTGTAAAATTGTTTTTTTTAAACTAGTATTATTTGGGTTAACATCGATTTTACTTTAATTTATTTTACTGAGTTGCTCATCTTCTTTATCGCACAATTCATAGTTATTTTTATTATTCTCATAAAATACCAATGCCTACAGTCTGTTATACTTTTTACAACAAAAACTGGTCATTTCTTTGCAGCAAAGTAAATTATGTTCGGCAATAATAATAATAATTGCTCTTCTTCTCAAACTTTCCATGTTATTTGGCTTCTATTATTTGGAACTATATCACTGGAATTAAGTCAAATTCTCATACATAAAGGAAGTTACATTTTTGTAATGTACTGATTAGCGTCACCATGGGCCTAAACTTTACTTATTGAAAATTTAATTATATAGGTAGATACGTAATTTGAAAACGTAATTTTCTAGACCCCTTATTTCCGTTCAAAAACGCATCAGCATGTTTGTATTAGCCTTTTATTGTTTATCGGAGTCTTTGCAAAATATTACCGCCTTAATCACCATGATGACGTCACTAAATAATAATGCATGACCATCGGGTGTGATATTTAATATTTTATGGATTAGTGTGATACATGAGAGTATAAAAACGGATTGGTGACATTTAATCTTGGCCCACCTTAGGTAAGTATGGCCCACCCCTGGCCTACCCGAAACTGAAAGTTGGCGACGCCGCTGATTACATGGTATCGTCTCCTCTAATTAGCTATTTAAGATAATAAAGTAATTACTTCGAAATGGTTAATTATAAACAATTTTCATAATTATTGTAAACCTTTTGTTTGTCCTGCACTATGCGCATGGAGGAGTGTACACTATTTATTTTATTTCGGCAAGCTAGCGATTGAATTATATATGTTAGCCTGGTTAGCACCCTATTATGAAACCATACTATTTCATTGTGTATATACATCTTGGCTGATACGTAGAAATGAAAATTAAAGTTTAATGTGGTCCCAAACCACGGCACCAGGAAATTTAAATTGCTACTTTGTAATTAGAAATTATGTAAATTTTTAATGAAAAATGAAAAACCTTTTAATATTAAGGACGATGTTCAACATTGTTTGTTAGTTAAATCATCATGTTAATGAATAAACGAGAATTTTATAGTAATTCTCTTAAAATCCTTATGAAGGCTCGTAGTGACGCAAGCGCTCAGGTGTCCATTGTTAAAATTTATGGCAATGAATAATTTGGTCCCAACCGAATGAGTTTGGGTAAATTAAAATGAAAAACTTATATTGTCTCAACGGGAAGATTATTTTAATTGAATGAAAAATATATTGGAAATGATGAAAATTTTTACATTTTTGAAATTAACTTCTATGAAAGTTCAAGTTCAGGCCATCGCAGTTTTATTTTGAGAGCAGACGTTTCCTGTTATGAAAAAAAGCAATGACATTAATTTGGAACAATTGCATTTTTTGAGCACGAAAATAATGTATTTACAATGGGAAAATAATATATGTATGCTCAGAGGAACAACAAAATATTAATGACAATGTATTATTGTAAATTAACCAGATGGGAAATTATAACGAGTTTACGCCGCGGTGGAATTTTACATTACACTACAATAATTAATAGATGACAATTAGTTTAATGTCCAACAAACAAACACAATTGTTACAGAAAATATTAATAATAATAAATGAGATGGTTTATGAAAGGTACTCAATCAAACTGCATTCTTTTTGCAATTTTTTTATGCTTTTTAGTTATTTAAAAACAAATCAAAATAAAATTAAAAACAGATTAACGTAAAATCTATCCTTAATTTCAGTATTAAAAATTTAATTTTTAACATCACAAGTCGTGTCGCGTCGTTTAAATGGCTGACACCACTACGTTTTTAATCAAAAAGGTTAACCCGGGCGAAGCCTGGTACGAAAGTTAGTTATTTATTGCAGGACCTTCCCCAATGAGTAATAATATATTCGCTATGTTGGTAACTATGAAAGGTCCGATTGATCTCCAACTTGGCAGGAATATTCTTCATTAGGACGTCTAGAAAAACTTATGGTTTCTGGATATTTATAAATAACCATTTCTTAATTATACATTTTTAAAGTTGAAGTTTTATTTTTAGTAAACAAAACTGAACTTGAAAATGTATAATTTAAAAATAGTTGATATTATTTGCTGTATGTAAAATTCTAGTAAATCTTAAATGCATAATTCATGCCAATTTTGAGATCAACAACATTATTCTTTTTGGGATTATATGACATATACATTGCATGATGTATCGGGAAAAGTTGGCTATTTATGAAATTTTTGACTAAAAATTGAGCTGCAGATAATAAAAATAAAAAATATATAGTAAAATTTTATTAATTCATAAAAATATTTTTACATGGTCCTACTCAGCCACAAAGTGGTTTAAAGTGTTTTTTGCGTGTATTTCCATTTACAGATAAAAACTCAAATTAAAATTTATAATTTTACAATGCATATCTACCTGCTTGAACGCACCTTTACTTGAAATTCCTTTTTAAGTTAATTTCTATAAATAAATTATTACAAGGCAATAGTTGCAATAGTTTTATTGTTACAAACAAATTTTTAAAAAATGTGAGACTGAAAATTTGGAATGGCAAAGTAGTTTGAATAAAGTGAAGGCTTTAAAAAAAACATAGAATATAAGAAATAATGGAAATGTCGATATTATAATTTACTTTTATAATTTTATTGATTGAATTACATTCAAATTTCAAAAAGAAATCTTTTGCTTTCACATTAAAATCACGAAAAAGCAACGACTACATCAAAAGCATTTTTATAGAAACGTAAATATTTAGAAATTTAGAAATAGTAATTGAAAATATAATTCCAGACTTTATTTTGGTAGCTTTTCGCCAGTTAAAAATTTGAATTATTTGTTTGCTTCTCTAATTACTGGGTCAAATGGTAATTCGTTCATTCCGCATTTTTTAACATTTTTTGAACCTGCCGTGCCAGAGCAAATAATATTATAGCGATTAAATGTAAAGTAATATATTGCTTGTGTGCCTCCCGCAGGAGAATATAAAAAAAAGTTATGTGGGTAGGATTTGAACTCGAGGAACCAGTTTTATGGCACATCTCGACGTAAAGGTGAAAACACACAAAAGTAATAATTAATGCATCGTTTTCGTGGCACGAATACGAAAACACAAAATAATAAAATTCTTATCTTTTAAATTTTGCATTTTATTCTTACCTACCTTTCCATTTTATTTCTAAATATAGACATACACATGCTAAACCTTTCAATGTAAATATAATTAAATTCAAATAGATATTGATATTATACTAATTTGATTTAATTAGTAAGAAAAATCAGTTTTATATTTTCTTATAAATTAAAGTGTCACGCTAATTAACGATGATTATTTTAATCATTTTTGAAAGGTTACGTAAGGAATCATAACAGAATACTTAATTTCCAATAAAATTTTCGCCGTTATACTGCAACAAAGACTTTTTTTGTTAAAACTGTGTCAAATTATAATTAGGCTCTGACCTTTGTAATCAATGTCCTTTAAATTTGTCGATAATAAACACGCGAGCTTTGTTTTATTTGCCAACGTACCCCTTAATAAATTAAATTTTAAGAGCTCTTCAATTAAATTAAAACCTTTTAATATTCATTTAACTTTGTCGTAAACTATTTATAAAGGAGATGAAAATAAAGATTATTTAATTTAATCTGAGATCTTAAAATTGTGAGATAATCAATGCTTCAGTTTGTTTGTTTGTTTTAGACAAAAATTTTAAATTTAAATCAAAATAAATTTTTGTTCATATTTTTTGGCAAAGCAGAGATGCGTGTTTTCAAAACCGGTGTTGCAAATTTACATCGCCGATATAATTAAATAGTAATTATGTTTGAATGCTTCCTAATTACGAGTATTACAGGATTTAATTTGTTGCATAATGTAATTTTGAACAATGGTCAGCTATGGTAATTTTTGTTCACTCTGTAATTATCAAAACTGATATGCATTTATAATAAAAAATGATTTCAAATTTAGAAGATTCCCTGCCAACAAAAGCGCCGTGCGTAAAATGGCATTTTTATTATGATTTTTAAAATTGTCGGTGTTCAAACCCCATAACACTGCAGGTCCCTACATAATTTTCATTTATATTCATTTCCTCTTATAAACTTACGCACCGTAATTCCCTCATATATTTCAAATTTCGTTGTAAAACATTAACAATTTCCTGTGTTTTTAATTTTGAAAATAAATTCTTAACAAGTTATTGTTAAAATGCAATGGGTAACTGTATAAAAATTGCGGACAACCTTCTAATTTGTACTTTTGAACTTGCAAGATTAAATTCTTGACTGTTGAAGCATATAATTAACTATCTATCTCATAAATAGTTTTTACGAGATTTATGATTAATTTCTGATTAATTTGTTCCAGGTAACCAACTAAAATGGGTTTAAGAGAAACATTGGGTGTGAACGAATTCAGGACGAAAAATCCCAGTCTCTGGAAAGCCTTGATTGCGGAATTCGTTGGAAATACGCTTTTGAACTTTTTCGGATGTGCTGCTTGCATTTCTGCTGCAACCACTGGCGTTGATGTCGTTATTATTGCATTGACATTTGGATTCACAATTTTTGCTGTTGTTCAGGTAAAATACATAACAGAAATAAGATCTTCGGAAATTATGATAATACCAGGAGATAATTCTTAAACATTTTAGTTTCACACGCTCCAGTAATATCGAAACATTTTTTCTTGTTCTATTTTTTAATCGTAATTGCACGTTTGTTTCTGTTCCATCTCTGGCGATTCGTTATTGGAATTCATGCAATATTAAAACGTGTAATTATTTTATTTTTTTGCTAATTACATGTCAGTCTTATTATTTCTTCTCGTTTTTTGATGGGAAGCGTGTAGAATGCAGAAGCTCTTTCGTGTTATGTTCAATTTCAAAATAACAGTTTCGCTTTTGGCTAAGATGCTTATAAGTCGCCGTTTTAAAAAGTTTCTTCTAATTCAAATTCCAGCACTGTTTATATTTGCAGTATAAAATTAAAAAAATTTATTAGTTTAATTTACAACCACCGGACACTGCAGCTGCCTCTTTGTTTATGAAACAACCTGTTGATTGAATTTTTACATAATTTGTTACGCTTACATAAATCCGTGGATTTTAAATTTAGAATTGAGTAATAACACAATTTTTTATACTTCGTGAAAATCATCAAACAATTAATTTTTTGAACTTCTAGTCAATTGGTCATGTAAGTGGAGGTCATATAAATCCAGCAGTAACAATAGCGATGATAGTTACACAAAATATAAGTATCCTTAAAGGATTACTCTATATAATTGTGCAACTTTTGGGAGCCATGGCAGGATCGGGACTTTTGAGAGTACGTATACATTTTTTTTATAATATAAACTGTTGTAAAAATAAGACAACAGATGGTTTTTAAAATAGAAGCTAGCCGCTTAAACTATTTAACAAATGTAATTTTCAGGCCGTGGCGTCTGAGGCAAACGTGGCAACAGGATTAGGTGTAACCAGTATCCACAATATAACTGTTGGACAAGGCCTTTTGATCGAAGTCTTACTTGGATTTGTTCTCGTCCTTACCGTATTTGGTGTATGCGACTCAAATAGACATGAAGCAAAGCCAGCAGCTGCCTTAGCCATTGGTTTGTCAATAACTTTGGGTCATTTGACCGCTGTCGATAAAACAGGTTCGAGTATGAATCCAGCCAGAAGCTTTGGAGCTGCTGTTGTAGCCGATTCATGGCAACACCATTGGGTACTATCTGCTATTACATAAATTCAAACAAACCTTGATGGAATTTTTTTCAGATTTATTGGGTTGGCCCAATTCTGGGAGGCATCATAGCGTCTTTGCTTTACAAATACGTTTTTGCAGCACCTTCCACTGGGCCTTTGAAAATCATCGAAAGATATACTGCGGTAATATCTGATGAAAAAGAAGTAAGTATTATTAAGTAAAGATCGGAGTTTAATTTTCATTTGTACCTTTTTTGTGCAAGCCTACAAATGTCAAGAACATTGAGAGTGATGCAAGCTTTGGAGGGCCAAAATTAGCCCTTTAGATCAGGTTCATATTTAAATTTTGTCGGCTTACTGCTAAGTGCCTTTTGCCGTTCTCAAAAAAAGAATAAATATTTGTATATATCTATTGAATTTTCAAAAAAATGTTAATTTGCGTTCTGGAAGCATCCAAGCAGATAAACCGTTAATATTGATTATGGCTTGCTGGGCAGTATACAGTGCTTTGTATAATACTAACAGCTACAAAAAATGTGTAATAATAATTGTTTTGCATGACTTCTTTAAATAGAAATCTAAAATAATTGGCAATGATCAGAAAGATGTGCATGATAAAATTATAAAATATCTCAGGATACAGACTGAAATGTATATGCTTGATTATTGATCAGCACTGTATTAGTTACCTTTAGGTATTTGCTATAAAACTTGAGATTTAACCTTCTCGGAGTTCTGTGTATACATATAACTTACTATTGCACTGAATAATTTTTTTAACTTTACGAGTACATAATATACTAGGTCGATTATTTCAGATCCCGGTTCAAGAATCAAGTCTTTTTCTTTTCAATGTTTTACAATGTCTCATTTTACATATTTAAATACAATTTGTTTGCACCACATATACTTAAGGGTTCCTTAAATCGGTAAGAGCCACTTACTCTATTTCCCCATTGGTTTTTATGGAAAAATGTCAGTTTTTTTACAAATTGCACAAATAATTAATTTGTATATATAAGCTAACATTAAGAAGCTGGAAACTATGATTACAAAACGATCAAATATTTTGGATTTCTACGATGTACATATTAATTGCATCGAACATATTTGCAAATATATTTGTATTAATTTTTTTTTCTCTTTTCAGCTAAAACGTTTGGATGGAAGCAAACATGATATTAGTTTACCATAATCGCATAAACCTCAGCACTAAGAGTTTGAAGCATTTTTTTTATTTAATATACTGTAGCTTTATATTATCAATATTTGCAATTTGTGACTATAGCAAGTTTAATTACTACTTGTAAGTATAAGAATAACATTGCACGATTTGGGAATGTACGAGACGCATTAATTGCTAATAATTGATAAGAAAAAAAATTAACGTGTAGGCTGCTATACCAAATTAAATACAGACTATTCAAAAAACAAAACATTACCCTATAAGTTTTAAATATATTATGCAGATAAGTGTTATATGTATTGCTTACCTATGTAACTCATTGTATGCAAATAATTATATTTCTTCATCCATTGTAATATAATAAATTTGTATAAAATCAAATGTATGGACGCGCACACCAACTTAAAACATTTGCAACTATCGTCAACTTTTTACCGTTTGAATAGATCACCAAAAACTTCTTGAATTCCCATTAAATCATTTTGGTCGCGATTAAACATCTGCAAATGTTTTAATTTAATTGGAATCTTGAAACGATTTTTTTAGAAATCGCTTGGTACAGATTCCATTGTGCAGCTTACAATCATCATCAAAAGTTGTAAACATTTTGGCCAAATTTTACGATTAAAAAGAAACAAATGATGCCCAAAAAGAAAATAAAACTTTATTGATAAATCTTGTAATCGAAGCTATTACTGCCGTACAAAACAATATTTATAATGTAGGTAATTCTTGTATTACATAATATACGTTTTTTAAATATAATTTGATACATATATATTTTTTTACTTTACATAAATGTTAATGTGTAAGAAATAAAAATTATAAAAATCAAACGTGATAATAATTAACATCAGAACTAACACCATATACATATTATTTTTTCTCTATATAATTTTATTTCATTAAACATTAAATAAAAAATATTTCTTTTGCAGTTTGAACAAATTGTAGGTTCTTGACCGTAGTGATATATTATTTAAGCATCATTTTCAACTTCCGTAGCTTCACTTGCACTTAACTTAGAATCAATACTCACATTTTGTTCGGAAGTTCCCACACTGCTTGTGCTAGGTTGTTGTTTAGGCTGAGAAACATTCCGAAGTAAGTTGGGTTTTCTTACGTAAGTTTTCTTAATTACAGATTTCGGTACAGTCGGTATAGTATTATGACTAACCGCTTTCGTCGCGCCCTCATGTAAAGAACTCTTATTATTCTTTAATAAAATCGTATTTCCCTTCATTTCAATTTTACCTTGCCGTGCCATAACTTCAATTTCGGCTTTCGTGAGAATTAACTTTTGCACACGAACTGTTTTATCTCCAATTTTCATATCAACAAACTTTTTATTATTTAAAGCTTGCACAGCCTGATTCCCGATGCCTAAGTTATCTAACAAACTTAAATTCGGTTGTGTAGGCTGCGTAATTTCTTCTAATGGTGCTGTTTGAACGTCTTCTGGTTTTAGAATCGGAACTACTTTAGGTTTCTCCATAGTATTCTTTCTGAAGTAAACCCTGGTTCCTTCGGTTCTAATGACAGGTTTAATGATTTCTTCTTCTTCTTCCTCTTGCAATTCTTCATCAACAACTTGATCTTCCACGTCCGATCCTAGCTCGTCTTTCAAGAATTGAGCATAATTTTTAATTTTTGGCTCTCGTTTGGACCTCCTGACCACTTCGGGATTTTCAGAATTTGTAATAGTAAACTCCGTTATACTTTCATCATCCGATTCGTAGTCTTCTTCGTTTGCGAGCTGTTCCATGTTTACTTCCTTTTCAATTTGCTCTTCGTATTCCATTTCGGCATGCTTCAATTCGTGCTCTTCCAGCTGATCTTGTGTATCAAAGGAGTAATCGCATCTAAAATTAAAATTTTAAAATTTAGAAAAAGTTGTCATTCAAGTAATTTTTGCGCGCCATTTCAAAATACATTTTTCCTTTTTATTAAGAAGGTAACTCACGGGGGAGATGTGGAATATTGGAAAGATGCATGGGACGTATGGGGAACGGTCCCAAAATCTGATGAGATTTTTAAGAACGGGAGATGTGGTATACAGTTTTCATCTACACACGTAATCCTGCTAGCGCTAGTTCAATCCGTTTTAAGGCATCAGGAAAAGTTCGAGTACCCGTAATTGTTTGTAAGGAAAAACAAATTTCTAAATGGACTTACAGACTTACTTATCGCAAGGGTACGGCAAGCCTGATAAATGAGTGGTAATATGTTCCTTAACCATTTTTGCAGTTTCAAATGAAGTATTGCATATGACACATTTTAAATTTACCATAGAATGAATTGCACTGTGATTGATAAGCGAATCTTTGCGTCTGAAGCTCATGCTGCACACGTCGCATTTATGCTGTCCAACAGCAGAAACATGGGAAGACTTGGCAGCAAAATGACTTCTCATATGTCTAGTAAGGTGATGGCTAAGTAAAAATGTTCTTCCACATTGTTTGCAAGGATAAGGACGCAAACCGGCGTGCGATGTAATATGCCGAGTTAATTTAATGGGTGATGTAAAGCTGGCCTCGCAGTAGTTACACTTGTGTGGTTTTTGATCAGCGTGAGTTAATTCATGACGCTCTAATCCTTGCTTAAACACAAAACTTTTATTACATAATCGACAAGCAAATGGTCTCTTCTTTTTGTGTTTTTCTGCATGTATATCCAAATCATCGCTCGTAAGAAATGTGCGATCACAAAATGAACATAAATATTTAGGTACATCATTGTGTATTTTCTCATGTCGATGCAATAAAGATTCGCGTGCAAACTGCTTGTTGCACACCACGCAAGTAAACGGCTTTAAATCAGAATGAGTTTGAATGTGTTTGCCCAAATCGTATTTTGTAAAAAACCTTCTTCCACATTCCTCGCAAGAAAAACCACGATCCCTGATATGATTTTTTACATGTATATCAAGTAATTGTTCCAATGGAAACGATCTTTCACAATGAGGACATGGAAATACATCAGTTTTCACCTAAATGAATTTTATAAAAATATTGAATATTACAAAATTGCTTTAAAATTCGACAAATAAAATCAAAAGATAAAATTTCATTTTGATAATTTCTAAAAGAATTACAAGTAATTTACCTGAGGAACTTCAAACACTGGATTCTTTTCTACCATATTCATATGAATGTCGTCAAATGGATCTTGGTCTACTACTTCTTCCAATGGTTGGACATCTCCTAATTCGATAATCTGCTCTCCTTCGGTGCGATCGTGGTGCGTTACCTCTGCACTCGTAATAATGGCGCTATTTTTACCAGACAAATCTATATTGGTTGTATAATTAAGGGTAACAAATTCCGAAGACGAGGTTTTTGATATTTTTGGAAAAGGAGATTGCTGAGGTTCCTGTAAACTACGCTTCTTTGACGCAGGTTTTTCATTTTCTGATACTTCTGCTTCGTCGTCAATTAAAGTGAAATTTACAATATTTGGTTTTACCAGAGAACCAGTAGCTACAAACAATTTAAGAGCATCATCTGATCGTTTACAAGAAGTTTTGAAGCAATAGGCTTGTTGGGTTAACGTCCGGCATGTTTTACAAATCAGTTGTGGCATTCCATCATTTGGAAAGACCTACAGAGAATATATACATTTTGAAATTGTGCTAAGTGAATAGCAATTATTAATGTGTAGCTATGAGTAATTTTTTTTAATTTTCTTGAAATTTTTAAATAAATTTTAAAGCAGAAACTGATTTAAAAAACAATATTTCATACAATTAAGTTTAACAAAGGTTCCGGAAAGACATTCAGGCTCTAGGTATTTTTTTATTTGCATATTTTGAGAGCAATTTGTTGATTTTTGTAATATTTTAAGTTTTTGTAATGGAAAATTTATTTAATTAAAAATCAAACCCCAATTTGTCAGACATAAAAAAATAATTTAACAAAGAACAAAGAACAAAAATCACTCCAATACATTTATATTATGTTGTATAACAAAAAAAATTCCAACGTATATTTTAACTTTAAATAACTAGATGATTTGTCGAATCTTCAAATTTAAAATTATTTTATGATTTTCCCACAATTGTATTTTAAATTTCAAATAGAAGTTAGTATATGCAAATTGAAAAAATTTGCATGTTTTGTTCATTGTCATTTTTAATCCGTATAAACAAATACTGGATACCATAGTTTTGATTAATTATACTTAAACATGACTGTTGGGAGGCCTACTATGCTGGTGAAGGCCGCTAACCGAATTATAGACTTCGGTAATAAAAAAATTTACTACTCCGTTTAATCTCTCGAGGGTAATTTTATAAGTATGCAAATCAACTATTTTGTTAAATACCTAATAAATTATATGGTTCAACGAATTTTCTTGAATAAAATTCAAATTTTTGAAAAACAAACTTAATTTTATAATAAATAAATTTTTTACCAAACATAAAATATTTTCTTTTATTTTTAAATGCACTGTATAATTGAATGGAAAAGTTAACCCAAAAGTGACAAAACATGAAAAATTAAAATTTAAAAATTTGAACAATCACCCAAAAAGAATTCTATTTTCTTAATTAAATAGAAAACTGTTTCAATAGGAAATATTAGAATAAGCTGGTAAATTATAAAACTGGTATGGATATAAGTATGTCATATGGTGTCGTTATCTATTTTATTATTAGTTAAATGTTTTGAAAGTATTGAAAATTCAAAGTAAAAATTACAGAAATTAGTAAATATACAAACCTCGATGGCAACGCAAGACATGATTTGTAGAGGAAGCGGTATCGTTTGTTTAGCATCTTTTTCGTAAATGTTGCTCAGTGGTTCTTGTTCGTTTAAACAGAATCTGCATATTTTCATTTCACGTAATATATTGGACCGTTCCTCCATGTTAATAAAGAATTGTTTGTAAACACTATAATTTACCCGCGGTAAAATCTATAAGTATCCACTAAAATGGTGGTCGGCTTGGCTTTTCTAATACGTTTGATGATGTTTTTACTTGAAACTTGTGACTTTATCGACAGACCGTAGCGATCAATAACCCTAGTTCAAAGTTTCTTCGTTAGATGGCATTTATTACTTTTCAATTTTACAGAACTACTAGAAAAATTTTAAATAATTTTTTAATAATATACAAAACATAAAATTTAGAAAATAAAGTTTTTAAAATTGAATTGAAATTAATTAAAAAAAAAAGTTTATTATTTAATAATTAACTGGCTAAATAGTTCATTATAATCGAAATATATTTATAAGCTTTCAGCAATAGATACATTTAGATTTTTATTATTTATTTTGGATATTAATTTTTAAATTTTAAACTAATATTAATTTCAATTGTTACATAATAATTAATATATAAGAGTGTGTTATTTGAAATAAATTATAATTAATTAATCTCATTTGTTATTAATTACAAATTCTTTAATAATTATTATTTAATAAATTCTGCATATAAAAAAATAAAATAAAAGCTATAAAATTAAATAGATAATATAATTTTAATTTACAATATTATTTAAAAAAAAATAAAAAATTAAAAAAATAAATATTACTGCTACTAATTACAGTGCGGTACAATTAAATAATAAATGTAATAAAAAAATAAAATAAATTTGGCAAAATTTTTAAAATTTGAAATATTTGCTTTTATTGTTGAAGTAGTTATAATCTATATATGGAGTGTACACATTCTACACTCCATATAATCTATATATACATAAAATCGTTATAGGCCTAGGTAAACTCGGAAACTGCAAGATGTATCAAAGCCATATTTGCACCATAGCTTAGATATATTATGCAGATTGCATATCAATTTTTTGGTCCAGATCAGTTCAGATTGGTCGCGTCGGGATCGACTTATACGCGAACAGGTTAAAACCGTTAAAACAATAGGTTATCGAAAGGTTATCGATAGATGGCGTAATGTAACTAACCGAACATAACAAATTTATTCAAATTTGGGCAGGACAACATCTGCCAGGTCAGTTAGTATAGTACAATTTTATTTAATTTAATTTAACTTTTTTGTATGTGTGCTTTGAAATAAATTTTTCAATCACGGTTATGGGACTGAACTGGAGTGCAATTGAATCGGACTTTTCAATAGATCGTAATATGAGCTTTTTTTTTTTTAATTTAACCGTGTTTTCCAAAGAGCAACACGACATTTGAAAGTCTAGTCCGCTACTGATTGTAACTTTTAAATTTAACAACAAATATTATATTATCAGGAATATATTCCTGATCACAATTCAATAATCATCAGTAACTTTTCATAATCAAAATTTAATCTGAACAAATTTTTCAACTATAATTTCTTGTGAAAGTATTTCTATTCTATCTACCCTATTCTAGGTATTTGCACTCTGCCCAAAGTCTTATTAATGCAATAGTTTTTATACTATATTTTAAACATTAATTTCGAGTTGTACATAAATTATATTTTGATGACAATTTTTTATATTAATATATTTTGAAATATAGGTACTGGAAAAGTATATACAATAAATAAATAAATCATGCAATTACAATAATTATATTTAATTATAATATAATACTATTATAATATAATACTATTATAATATAATAATTATAATGATTATTGATCATATTATTATAATGTAATTATAAGTTTCATATTAATTTGCATTGCTGTTATTGCCAATAACTTAATCAAAAAGGTTCAAAATAAATTTTTGTAGAAGACACAAAAATGCTTATCGTTGTGTACATATGGTTGGAATTTACTTGGAAATCATTGGAATTCCTTGGAAATCACTGAAATTCTTTGAAATTCCCTGGAATTCTCTAGGAGTCATTAGAATTTTTGGAAATCATTGAAATAGCTTGGAAATCCCTGGAATTCCTTGAAAATCATTAGAATTATTTAGAAATCAATGGAATATTTTTAAAAATATCTTAAATTAATTTGTTTAGAAGTGTCTAGAATTTCTTGGAAATCACTTAAATTCTTTGAAATTCTCTGGAATTCTCTAGGAGTCATTCGAATTTTTGGAAATCATTGAAGTAGCTTGGAAGTCACTGGAATTCCTTGAAAATCATTAGAATTCTTTGGAAATCATTGGAATTCCTTGGAAATCACTGAAATTCTTTGAAATTCCCTGGAATTCTCTAGGAGTCATTAGAATTTCTGGAAAACATTTAAATAGCTTGAAAATCACTGGAACTTATTGGAAATCATTGGAATTCTTTGAAAATTTCTAGAATTTTTTATTTATAATATATAATATATTTTGGAAATCTCTTAAATTAATTTTTTCTAGACGTCTCTCGAATTTCTTGGAAATCACTGAAATTCTTGGCAAATAGGTAGAATTTCCTGGAAATCACTGGAATTACTTGGGAATGATTGGAATTCTTTGTAAATTTATATATATAAAAATCGTTTGTGCGTTTTTTAGGCTTAGGTAAACTCGGAAACCGCAAGAGGTATCGAAACCATATTTGCACCATAGCTTAGATATATTATGCAGATTGCATATCTATTTTTTGGTCCAGATTGGTCGCATCGGGGTCGACTTATACGCGACCAGGTTAAAACAATAAGTTATCGATAGCTGGCGTGATGTAACTAACCGAACGTACAAATTTATTCAAATTTGGGCAGGACAACGTCTGCCGGGTCAGCTAGTTCATTATAAATCATTAGAATTTATGGAAATCATTGGAATTCTTTGAAAATCACTAGAATTCTTTTGAAATCATTGGAATTTGTGGAAATCTCTTGAATTAGAATTTTTTTGAAATCCTGGAATACTTTGGAAATTTCTGGGATTTCTTGAAAATCACTGAAATTCTTTGAAATCATTGGAATTCCTTAGAAAATACTGAAATTCTTGGAAATCTTTGAAATTGCGAGTATTGTGTACACAAATTTTCCTGGATATTTTTTACTTCCTGGTTTTTTATTAATCTTCTATTTATCAAGTTGCCAAAGCGTTAATTTGTAATTTTTGAACTATATTATCTTTGGGGTATACGCCGAATATCAACACTAATCACGATCTAAGTTGTTACAACACTGTTTTTGTGGAAAACTATGAAAGATCAAGTTTATAAGACTATTAATGTATTATTGAGGTAAAAAAGTCTAGGTAGAGAAAAAGATTTAATGAAAAGAGGTCGATCGAGATAAGAACTGTTTTAAAATTAAATTTAAAATTGAAAATAAATTTGGAAAACAGTTAGAAATTAGTTTTATTTCATAATTGAGAAAGTGTCATTAAACGTGGAAGCTATTTATGGTGAATTTTATAATAATTAAAGAATTAATATCTGCAAAGATGTTGAAAATTTATAATAAGTTCGCTGAGATATCATATTTCATTGAATATATATGTTTAATGGGAAAATTAAATTTGAGACTATTAAAGAATTTTTGTGATTTTAGAAATACCGCCCATATAATTTGAAAATTCATGGGCTGCATAGAAATATTGCCATAACTCTATATAAAACTTGCAGTTTTATTCGTCTTTATTACAAAATAATATTCGATATTGTAATGGTATTGGTATGTCATTATACCGTAAAGTGTGCCATTTTAAAAGATATGTTTTTTTTTCGAAAGCTTTTCTCTGAAATATTTTTTGGCACTCTACTTAAAATTAATTAAACTACTTAACTAACCATATTACCGAATTCCATATTATATTATATAATATTTATTTTGGGCACATCTGAAATTATGCTTTGGCCCAAACCTGAGGAAGCAAAATATAATACAAACATAGCAAATCCTCATAATCCTAGATATATTTCTAGTGTTTGAGGACCTCTATAAATTAAGTATCACTACATGGCCATGAACTTTTTCCTATTTTTGAACTTAATAGTCTTAGTATTAAAATATTAATTATTGGAAACAACTCTCTCTTTCCTTTATTGATTTACATCTACATATTAGGTATATTATTATTACCTACTGATTTTTATTAGTTCTCAGTATACAAAAACACCCGTTATTTTTCAATAGTATAATTGTTAATTTATGTATTATCATTAATATTGAAATGCGAGTGAATGAAGGCCGATCGGTTCGAGCAAAAGCCGAATTTCCACGGTTCTCTTTTTGTTTTTTTCAAATAAAAAGACAATAGTGAACATAGTATTCTTTATAGTATTTATAGTATATAATAATATCATTCAAAATATTCTCTACTTTTATTCAATCTAGGATGATCGTTCTCATTCAGGATTATTCTACCAAATTATCAAAATAAACCCTGATAAACAGTCCCAGAAGAATAAAAACAAATAAAATAAGATTAATAATTAATTCTGTGCCTGACGGCGTCGAAGCAATTTGTTTCGGGTGAGGATTTCCAAACAATCATTTACACTTTGAATAAATGAAAAAATAAATGAAAAACGAAAAATTAAATATTTTTGGTGCAAATAAATTACTTCGGAATTAATAATACACAAGCACAATGGGGAATACAATAGGAAACTGCTGTTTAACACAAATAGTTATTTGTGTATCAATATACTAAAGTTCAATTTTGATCACAAATGCGGATATTATATTTCCCGAGACGATAAGAGAGAATTTGGAAAGTTTTCAAATTATCGAGATCACACAAAAATGTATTTTTACCCTCTCTTTTTATTGGATTCTTAAATTTTAATCGGTCATTTCTGGAAAGGCCTTCCAGTTTACAACCAGAATGATTCAATAACTGTTTGCCTTTGTTTAATGAACTTTTTTGGCTTTTCAATAAATTATTGAGTAGCAGGAAATAAAAAATATTAGTAAATATTTAAATATTAAAACGAGAAGTAATAATCCTTTAAAGAAGTTTCCATATTCTTTGTAAGTGCAAGGTCAAAACTAGAAGTACGGTTGAGTTTGTTGGTCGGGCTTCGTTATAAGCTAAAGACTTGTTGAAAGGTAACTAGTGAATCGTAATGGCGCGAATGTTAAACTTGGTCATCGTACTTCTTGCTGTTCGTAAGTATCGAATTTTTGCAATATTTAATAAAATCCAATTAGAATCACATTTTCAGTAAAATTGCATCCACAGTTAACGAGCCATATACATTTCATTGTAATATTCCTAAAGATTCACCAATAGGTACATCGAATAAATAATGTACAATTGATTGATGAACTGTAAAAATTTAAAGTTTATGATATGTGCAATGTGAAAGTGTTTTCAAGATTTATTTTTAAAGGCTAACCACTAGCTCAAAGTCGTTCCTATGTTAATAAAATTATTCATCATTACTGTGAAAATTCCAAATTGAACAGTTTTTGCATATTTCAATGTTTTAACATTTTATTTACATTAATTTTAGAATTTGCGGTATGCGCTCGAAAGCAACAAAATAAAAAACAGGAGGCCGAATTAGATGACGAAACGTCGGAAGAATGTCCAGAGCCCTATGGATTTTTTGCCGATGCCGAACAATGTGATAAATACCACGAGTGCAAGGGTGGAAAAATAACAGAAAAGCTTTGTCCAGATGGAATGGTGTTCAATGATTACAGTTCCGAATACGAGAAATGCGACTTGCCTTTCAACATCGACTGCTCAAAAAGACCAAAAATGCGTAAGTTACAATTTCTGCGACATAATTACTTTCTTTTATTTATATCATTTCATTGCTGTGACTTCAATTAACTTTCTAAACTAACATACATTAAATTCAGGGTCAATAATGAAATATTATACTTTTTCAACAATATATTTTTTATTTTCTAAATTGACGCGCTTATTGTTGCATAGAAACACCTCAGCCAACCTTACATTGTCCTAGAAAGCACGGATACTTTTCTCATGAAGAACCAAATGTCTGCGATAAATTTTACTATTGTGTAGATGGAATGTTCAACATGATTACTTGTCCCGATGGTTTAGTTTACAATGACAAAACTGGAATATGCACTTGGCCAGATGAGGCACAGAAGAAAGGATGCTCTTCGAAAGGTGAACGACTGATATATTTATTCATTTAAACTCTTTTTTGCTCAATGTTTTTCTAATGAAAATAATTCAAACATTTTTGCAGAGATATTTGAATTCGATTGCCCGAAGGTAAGCGAGATGGTTGGATTAACACATCCACGTTATGCAAGTCCCGATGATTGTCAATACTTTTATGTTTGCATTAATGGAAATACTCCTCGCCGTAACGGATGCAAATTAGGCCAAGCTTTTGATGACAGAACTAAGAAGTGTGATTGGGCCCGCAAAATCCCAGAATGGTAAACAGGCGTAATTTTAAAAAATTACCCAAATACATTTTATTTTTTTAGTGCCGATTGGTATAAAGATCAATTGACCGATGAACAATTGGATGCTTTAGAAAATCCCCCTAAACCAAAAAGACCCGCTGCTCCTATAAACAGACGGAAACATCCTAGAAAAAATACAACTCCTACACCTGAAGATGATGAAGAATAAACCTACAGACTGAGAATTAATAATAAAATTACAATTTTTATTTGTGATAAATTATTGTATTATATTAATAAATAAAATTGTAATCAACACAACATATTAAAAATAAATATTTGTTGAAATTTTTTTATAATCGAAAATATTTAAGTAATCAAAAATAATATTTAATGTGATGTTCGGAATAAGAATTTATTTTAACTATAGAGGAGAATAGAGAATTAGAACAGTAGTAGAAAAAAATAATTTTTTGCATGATCAGAAACCTATGTTGTTTTGAAATTTGATATTTATTAAATATTTAAATCCTAAATTTTTTAAATAAATTTTTATAATCAATTATTACTTTAATTATATCATCTCATTGATGGATAATATAATACAAAATTACAATTTAGCTTGTCTAAAACTAACATCATAATATCATGCAAAAAAGAAACAATAAACAATAAATAAGAAACATTAAACATTAAACATTAAACAATAGAAATAAAAAAAAAATTAATAGAAAAAATTGTAGAAAAATAGAAAAGAAAGAGAAAGAAAGAAATGATAAGACTGAAATTTGTGAAATAGAAATCTGTGATCACTGATATTCTCCAAAATGATGTTGTTTTATTTTAATGAAATCAGGATCACTTCCGTAAAAGGATTTGGCAGGTTACTAATATTATCATCCTGTTTGATTTCTGAAACGTTAACAATAAATTCTTGTTTTATTTTTCTTATTTCTAATAAAATTCACACGAACACAATCTTAAAACTTCTATTATTTTGCATATTCTTTGTTGAGAGGACAAATTTCCCAAAAAGCATTGACCTAACGTAAAACATCTTGTACATAATTATGCTTTATGAATATTATTCGGGCAGCACTTGAACTTTCGTTGACCATACGTATTTATTTAAGATGTTTATATATGAAATACTTTCAACAAATGCAAAATACCTACCGTATAATATTTTAGATGATTCCATATTATATTATTTAAATTAAGAAGTAGGTACGTGGATACATATTACATACAATATGGTTAAGGTCATGATTTATCATTTTGACGAGTAATTATCTCAGTAGATGGAGTAACTCTATACATATTCTAAATCTAATTGGCTGCTTCAAAGCGAAACAGAAAGACGCAGTTATAATGAGAAAATAAGGATGACCTAAAACGACTACTGCAAGCCTTTAAAACAGAAGCAGCAAAAAATAACATGACAATATTGGTAGAAAAACCAAAAGTTTAGTGATATCAAAGAAACCAAAGAAATCAAAGGAGACCTAATCAGCGAGGTACGTAACCAGATCGTAATAGCAACTGCTATATCGGGATGCCCGAGAGAAACAATATGGAATAACGAAACCGGTAATGACATATGCCACGGAAACACGTCCCGATAACTCTAAAACTAAAAGGCTACTACTAACAACCGAAATGAGGACCCTACGCACAATAGCGGGAAAAACATTGTGAGATAGGATAAGAAATGAAGTAATCCGAGATACATGTCAGGAATTCGACGTATAGTAAGATGGGTGAAACAACGAAGAAGAGAATGGAATGAACACGTGAACCGCATGAACTGATGCGAGATGAGAAAATTGTCCACTGCCTGGAAGACCACAGAAGAGATGGAAGGAAAGTTAGAAGTCAATATCACAAGAAGTTGGAAATAACAGGGTTTAAAACCAAAACTAAGATGAAAAGAAGAAGAAAGAGCCGATATAGCACAAATTGTTGGAGCAATACTGGGCCAATATTGAATATTGGTACAATATTGCAAGATTTAGCAAATATCGGCCCAATATTGTTTTTCAATATTCCGCCTATGTAGGAAGTCAATACTGCGCCAATATTGAATATTGGCTGTAGCTTAGAGCTATATTAGGCCAATATCAATAACCAATATTGTCTGCCGATCTTCAGCCAATATCGGACGCATATTGTTTTTCAATATTGAGCCGATATAGGAAGTAAATGACGATCTTCAGCCAATATCAGACCTACATTGTTTTTCAATATTGCGCCGATATATGAAGTTAATATTGCGCCAATATTGGCAGTAGGTTGGTGCTATTTAGGCCAATATCGATAACCAATACTGCCTGAAAAAATTTAGAAACTTAGCCATCACGTGACATATTTGAAACTTTAATTAATTGCGCCTTAAGTTACGTCGTATTAATTAAACTGCCGTTGGGAGAGAGAACTGCTTCATGGTTAAATTTTTTTTCTTTTTATGTATTTCTAACTATATTCCCTTTTCCAAGAATGAGATTAATTCTTTTAATCTATGAGAAAATATTTTCAATTATTCAGTAATACATTTAGCGTCTTTATTTTTGTTTTTCTGATTTTTTCTTATTGTACCTTGTCTCTGCTTCGCCAAAATTTTATACTAATTGGATAGAGTTACCAGATCTAATATTGGGTATCACCGAAAACACCGAAAACAAAATCAACCGAAAGTCGAAAACACTGAAAACTAAAATACCGAAAAACAAAAATACCAAAAAACAAAAACACCGAAACCAAAAATACCGGAAACAAAAATACTGAACTTGTGTTTGAATGACGTGGAAACTCCTTTTTGCGCGGGATATTTGATTACTTAAGAGCACATTTTGAGCTTTCCGATGAGGCGAGAAAAAATGATTTAGGTTTACCGGTTACTTCACAATTAAATTATAGTAATGGATTATAGTAATTTGAATTGGTAACCTTGCTTTAGAAGCATATAATTTTTCCAAATCCCAATAAATATTAAATTTTGGTAATTTATTCAAAAATTCATAATTGCAATTGAATAATTAAATAACACTTAATTGAATTTGAACATTGAATTACATTAAAATTCATTATTTGCTTTGCAGATCATTACATACTCATTGATTTCAATTGAAGAAATATAAATTACACTTTCATCGAGTATTTAATTTCTTTATAATAGAAACTAGTTTCGACTTATGTCTTCTTCAGGGTATTCTGTAGTAAAGGAATTTTTATAATTTTTTTTATATTTAATTATAATCAACCTTTATAAGGTTATCATCATGTTTTTCTATATTTTTGATTGTTTAGTCCACCCTATGTGAGGGTGGAAGATCCCATTATAGAATATGAATGGAGATTTTCCAACATCCCACTGGTGATAGTGAGAAAAATAATACCTCCGGTAGCGAGGTTGACAATCTTCACTAAAAGAAAGCACTTTGTGCATTGGTTGTTACTAAAACCTAATTAATTCAAAATATGTAGCTTATTTGTGTATTAATAAAATAACAAAAAAAAAATAATTTCTCTGAAGAAATGCATATAATATGCAAGATATTTGATTCAAAGTGAAAAGTGGCACTTGACGCTCTTACTTTTTAATTTTTAACTCTATTTTTCTCTTCTATAATTTATTTTTTTGTTTTTTTTAGCTTGCAATGTAAAGTTGAGTTACAGAGAGGAAATTTTGGACTCAAATCTTGCACTTCCAGCTCACTTCCGATTTGGAGCTCACTCTTCCGGTATGTATCAACACATTGTGGATTTAGATCAAAATTGAATTTTTGGATTGAGTTCGATCTACTGAAGAATATTATAAATCTCTGGAATTCTCACTCACTCGGTAACTTTTTGCTAACCAAAAAAAATCTTTGCTTGGTTGACATTTTTTAATAACAGATTGATAATAATCTACTTCGAAACATCATAAACTTTTTACCTTGCAGGCAAGAAAGATTTTTTCCCATTTTTTGAAAATGTTTCCCTTCAGAATCGTTTTCTAGAACACTTGTGGAAGTTGATAGAAGATTTATCTTCTACTTACTTTGCTATTAAAACTGGAGCAACGCCAATATGATCGTACTATAGATTGGTGTAGGAAAGATATATTGCTGCTCATAGCATTGCAAACGCCTTTGGCGAAGAAAACTCTAGTAGAATTTATTTGAAAATTTCTGTGAAATAAAAATAACCTTGCAGTGACAAACTAACGGTGATCTTAAGGTGACCAGAGTTTATGCAGAATTTTTTGCATTTCCGATGTTGCCGGACCGAAGTTAGAATAAAAAAAAACTTGGTTAAATTAATCACTTAAACTACCAAATATTTTTATTTAAGAAGGAAATCAAAAATATTGTAAGAAAAATGAAAAAAAAACAACTGGTAATTATTAATTGGGCAGATACCTTGAACAATTGTGAAATTAAATTGTTCAAGTAAACTTAAATTTTTTATGTCGCACTGCAGTGACTAAACATTTTTATTGTATTGGCATATTCAAATTTCAAAGTTATATCTGCATCCTTAAGGACATTTTAAAATATAATTAAACTAATAAATTAATTATTTGTTACAATAATAATAAATTATAACATGATATTGACCGAAAATATAAAAAAAAAATTTTTTTAAATTATTTTTGATTTTTTTACATTTTAAATTTTAGATGAGTTACCCAGAAATATTTAAAGTATTAGTTTTAAGTTGACGCTTCTTGACGTTTTCTATATTAATTATTATGCACAAAAATGCACAAATTAAAGGTCAAAAATACCGCTATGCAAAAGTTTACGTCGATCATACTAATAATTTCAGATTTATTTCCTTGATTAAATATAATTAAATTTTATTTTCTTATAGTTCAATTTTAGATTTTCTATAAAAATTTAAATAATTAAAATTTACACCATCAGAAATATCCAAAAGGATAAAAATGTTTAGACTAACTAGAATGTTAATAAAATTTTAACTGTAAAAAACATTAATTTACCACTTTTGACAAATTACGACTATAAATATTAAAAAAAAAATACAAGTGAAGAAACGAATAATTTATTACATTATGAAAAATTATAAAATTCAAAAATAAAATTAATATTTACTTGAAATTCTTAATATTGCAAGTTAGTTTCTATTATTTCCAAAATTGCAATGGACATCCGAATAGTTTCAATAAAAGCAAAATATAATGTCACGGGGTTATATTCAATTTATTTTATATGTTAATTTTCTTAAAACCCATAAAAATTTTAACAATTTCACATTTTAACTATAGAAATTTTTAAAACTTTTGATTTTAAAAGATTTTGGTTTATGGAGTGATTTTGGTGATTCTTTTAATCTTAAATTTGAGTCATGCAGGTAGGTATATTCAATTATGACATGATTAAGAAATACTAATTAATTTCCATCAAAATACGAATTTGCAATTCAAAATTCAAATTTCTAACCACAATTACCAAACGTTAAAAGAAGAAGAATTAAAGGTCAACTTCGTAACTATAGCCTGCATCACATATCTTCCTCTTGGATAATATCATGGAAATTTAGGCAAATATATAACTTTTATGTAAAGAATGTTACGTAACATCAAAAATAGGTAGGTAATAACTGTTATTACGAGGAAAACGACGCGCGTTTTAATTTAATCGTCTGATTAGTAGGCATAAAATAACAAAAAATTAAAGCGTTAATATGATTTTATTGGAATTTCTTTTTCTAACTCATCAACAAGTTGGTACATAATTAAGATTAGAGGTCGTAACAAAATATCATGCTGTTATGTAATCACATATAGGCGACTCCTTGCACTTTCGCCGTAACCTATAGCAAGTAGGTGAAAGTTTTTGTAATTTAAAATATTTAAAGTTTACGACCCGAAAAAATTAAAAACACATTTAGCCAAGCTTGTAAATTGAACGATTTGCACTAATTAAGCAGATTTTATATATATTCTGGGCATAGAGAAGAAGAAGAAGAAGAAAAGTTATCGAAACAATCTTATAATTTGGCAATAATACAAAATTGAATAAAAAGTTTAAATCTTGGTTTATTGCTTCATTGGTGATTGAGAGAAGTTTTTTTTAAACTTTTTTCTGCCGTACCGAGAAATCTTGAGCAAAACAAGAAAGAAAAAGAACAAAACGATGAAGAGAAGGGATAGTTGAAATTTTAATCCTGTATTGCTAAATTTTGTTTTTCTTTTCAATTTCTCGGAAATCAAACAACTTTTAGTTTCCTTCGACCGAATTTTGCCATGTAAATTATCAAAGTCAACCGTGCAATTGTTTGTTAATGTAATTTGCTTATTTATAAAATTAGAAAGAATTTCAAATGGCAAAAAACTAAGAAAAATTTCTCCTCGACCTTCAATGGCTCTGAACATAATCACGAATTAAAGGTACTCGACTGTGTCGCTCAATTTCTTTGGACGAAGTCAATGATTTTGTTGCTATTTAACCTTGATGGAGGATAGGGGTGTTTGCAAATAAATACATAGATTGATTATTCGAAAAAAACACCTACACGTTCCAGCGTAGCTATATCAGGCATGTATCCTATGGCTGCACCTTTTTGTCCAATGTCCTTTACAAGAATTTTTTATCAATCGAACAATAAGTGATAGAGAAATTGTTTTAACAGAAGTATGAAAGGTGAACTTCTTTAAAGTGGTAGGAGGTAAAAAGTGACTACCCAAGTGTAATGAAAATTAAATATTCTTAATCGTTAAACGTTCTTAGATTGGTTGAACCACTGAAAGCAAGTTCTTAAATAGAAGAAGTCGTCGCAAATCATCAGTTTATAACAGAAAGTAGACATTATATCACCTAATTATTAGCCTAATTATTAAACATAAAGTGAAAATGAATGTTTTTATAATTGGACTTGTTTTTGCGTGTTGTTCTATTACATGTAAGTATTTTTATTTCTTTTTCAAAATCTAATTAACTTTATTAAACCAACTCGCCAATTTTTCTCGGAATTAAACTTTTATGCTAAGCGAAAAGTTTTAGTATTCGATTCGCGCTGAAAATTCAAGGGAATCTTGTGATTACTGAATAATAATTGCCGGTAATTTAAACGAAAGGTTAAGGACGAAACCTGAAATAATAAAACTTTAAGGAATATATTTAATTTTTTAAATAAATAAATTACTTAAGTTAATCAAAAATATGTCGAAATGATCCTACGATTGTTGTATAAGTAATATATAAAACTTTCACTTTTATGTAACTGGTTACATTATAATATGCCGGTTATCCACAGCGTTTCGATAATTTAATGTCTCATTTTAGATGCTCAAAAATTCAAATGTCCCATCAAGGATGGAAGCTACGAAGATCCAATTCAGTGTGATAAATTCTACGAGTGCGAGGACGAAATTCCCACAGAAAAACTTTGTCCCGATGGTCTGGTGTTCAACCAAAATTTAAGAAAAATCAATAAATGTGATCAACCGTTCAACGTCGAATGCGGAAATCGTTTAGAATTACGTTAGTAGTTCCGCCTAAAACTCTCCTTCAATTTCATTGCAACCAAATTTTTAGAACCACCCAAACCCAACAAATTATGCCCACGCAGGAACGGATTTTTCTCTCATCCTGACGCCAACGTTTGCCATGTCTTTTACAACTGCATCGAAGGAGAAGCTACCGAAGTAAAATGTACCGCAGGTTTACATTTCGATGAATTTAGCGGAACTTGCGTTTGGCCCGATACTGCCGGACGGGAAGGATGCGACGAATCCGTCACCAGTAAATTGCTCGATATTAAAGTATATCCACGATAATATTTTATTTTTAGCTAAACTCAAGGATGGATTTATATGTCCAAAAGTAGGCCAAACTGATTCTAATGGTCAGGTAGTTGTACATCCAAGATTTCCTCATCCCACCGATTGCCAAAGATTCTACGTGTGCTTAAACGGCCACGAACCTAGAGATCTAGGTTGTCAAGCTGGAGAAGTATACAATGATGAAAATCAAAGATGTGATGCTCCAGAAAACGTTGTCGGATGGTACGTTGTTAAGAAAAAAATTAGCAAAATCCAAATTATTCTGTTTTATTTTGCAGCGAGGATTGGTATAAGGACGACGCAGCACCACCTTCAAAAAATAAGGCTTAAGAAATCATAATCATTTTTATCCTTGGTATGATGGTGAAATTGTTTTCGTAAAGACTTCCTGTTCCTATTGCAACAATTTTACGTGCCGTTACTGAATTTTATTGTTAATTTAACTTTAAAAAATGTGTTTCAAATTTTTGTATATAAAATTACAATAAATAAGTTTTTTTATTTTGTTACTTTTAAAACGACGATGCGAGCAGATTCTGGACTGTCGAGCATAGCAAAATATGAATATATGATTTAATATTACTTCATCTAGTAAAACAAGAAAAATTAATTTATTGGTGAAGAGCAAACAAGTTAAGAAGATGTTATCGTTTCATCAGTTGCAAGGCACTCTTGTATGTGGTTAGACTTAAAAACATTACACTTCCTAGTTTCAAAGAATTAAACATGTTGAGCATATTTTACTACATTTCTTTCTTAATTTGTTTGTTGGGTGAGTTTTTAAGTTTACATTTTTCCATGTTCCTAATTTTCCTTACATCAATACGCAGGAACAGAAGTTTTATCGCAAGATATCGACTGTAAGCAAGGCACTGGCTTTTTCCCCGATGCAGATCAGTGTGATTTGTATTATATTTGCTCTCGAGGAAAGGGCGAAGTTAAATTATGCCCCGACGGGCTAGTTTTTGATGACAAAAATCCAAACAAAGAAAGATGTGACATTCCAGCAAATGTTGATTGCACAGACCGACCTATACTACGTAATATAATTATAATGTAAGCGTTGCTTCATTTTTAAAGTAATTTATGTATTTTAGAACCTGCGAAGCCAAGCAAAGGATGTCCTCGAGCAAATGGATATTATCGTCATGAAGATCCGGTGAAATGCGATAAGTTTTTTAATTGTGTCGATGGTGTTCCCCACGAGGTTTCGTGTCCTTCTGGTCTTGTGTATGATGATGCCGTCAGTACTTGCATTTGGCCGCAAGATAATCACAATAAAGAATGCACAAAACCAATCAAGGGTAAGTTAACCCTACGCTTTTGGCTTTGGAATTTAGGACGTATTTTTGCGTAAATCAGGTGTCCTGGATGATGGATTTTCGTGCCCAGGAGATATCGTGACAGGCCACGATGGGCAGACACTTCCGCATCCGACTTTTGCTCATCCCAGTGATTGTCAAAAGTTTTACATATGCAGAAATGGAATTCAACCCCAGAGAGGATCGTGCTCATATGGAACCGTTTATAACGAGGTTACCTTTTCTTGTGACGATCCGGCCAAAGTACCTGGATGGTAAGTATGGGTAATTTCAAGTGTTAAATAAAATTTATACGTTTTTTTCAGTGAAAAATATTACGACGATGTAGAAAATCCCGAGGGGGGGAACTAGAATTTTAAAAACAAATTACATGTTAATACCTTCTGGTACTTTATAATTATACATCAATAGGAATGCGAAAATTATGCAATCTTAAATAATTGGAGCAGTGAAAGCAATTTTATTAATAAAGCGTTTATTCGATTTTTAAATTATGTATCGCCACATATTTTTAAAATAAAATGGTATAAAAATAGCTTGCCAATTTCAAGGTAATCCACTTTTGGTTAAATATGGCAATTTCTGAAAATTTATTGAAATTGGGAAGTGGTGATTGCTATTTCAAGTTTGAATTTTAATTTATAATCTTTTTAAGGTTGCCAACCGGTACTTCAACGTTTTAAAGTTTAAAAAAATTTAAATTTCAACAATTTTCTGCTGATATAATATTTTATTAAATTTTTCAATTTTCTTTTTTTCCCAAGTCCAATCAAGATTGGGAAGTTGATTTGCACAAAATGCATATCCGAACTCTTGATGGTAATATTTCGAAGGTTTTTTTTCGAATTTTGGTTTGATGGACTTCCATTCAGCCATGGAAGATTTCGATTTTCCATGTCGACCTTGCGTCCAAGGTCTGAATCCAAGAGCAAACTAAGTATTCTGCAGAAAAGCTGTGTTAGTAACTTTCGCGAGCAAGGCTTCTTTAATAATTCAAAGATTTGGTCGATTAAGAATCAAAAATGTCGTTTCTAATGCATAAAAGCACCGAAATTAAATATGAAAGGTAGGTAAATATTGTTTAGTGAAGGGTATACTAACAAGCTGTTGAGAACAGAACTTGAAGTAGTAAGTAAGTTAATAGAAAGTGTTGTAAACGTTGGGCGGTCAGTCATCAAGGATATAGCAACCAATATGAAAGCCTTCCTGTGTGCTACCGTATATTTAACGGCCTTTGTTTTTGGTACGTACTTACTTTAATGATAACTAACAATAATTAAATTTATATTAACAAAGAGACAAATCATCGTTTCCTTGTATATATAGATCACATTAACCGGAGAAAGTTCAAGTAATTTATAAATTAACAATTTTTTGCACTTGAATATTTTATCAGTTTTTTAACATTTAAATAGAAACAAATTTAATGATGTACAAAGGTTGATTTTATATGAAAAACTTGTTATTCAGCTTTCCATACTAAACTGTTAATCAAACGTATTCAGTTCATGAAAGTTGTTTCATTATATGTTTATCCCTTTTAGTGCTCTAGTTCACTTACTAGCTAAAAAATAACTAAAAAAACACCACTCGACTCGTTAATCAAGTATTTTATTGTTTTCAATTTGCAGTGCAAGGGGGAGTTTTAGTGCAAGACGCTCCATCGTGTCCAAATCCGGAAGGAGTTTATGCCTATGCGCATCCTGAATCTTGCAATTTGTTTTTCTTGTGCACAAATGGAACCCTTACCGTAGAACAATGTGAGAACGGTTTATTATTTGATGGTAAGGGTGCAGTTCACCATCACTGCAACTACAACTGGGCCGTTGAATGTGGAGACCGTAAATCAGATCGTAAGTTAAAAAACAATTTTTTAACTTAAAACTAACACTTTTCATCTTCAGTAACTCCAATTAGCACACCCGGTTGCGAATACCAATTTGGACTTTACCCAGACGGACCCGAATGTTCCGTCCATTATATTAAATGCGCTCATGGAGAACCCTATCCTCAGCAGTGCGAACCAGGTTTAGTCTACGACGAAAGAATTCATGGCTGCAACTGGCCCGATTTGTTGATCGAAAAATGCAATCCGGAATGTAAGATTTCAAATCGTTTACAACAATAACTGCAATAATTCTTTTGTTTTTAGCCGTTGTTGGTTTCAAATGCCCTACGAAAGTGCCATCCAATAGTCCAGCAGCCAGATTTTGGCCATATCCTCGATTTGCCGTTCCTGGAGACTGTCACCACTTGATCACTTGCGTAAACGGCTATCCTCGTCTCATTTCTTGCGGGGATGGAAAAGTTTTCGACGAATCCAGTCTAACCTGTGAAGAACCAGAACTTGTGCCACACTGCGGAGCAAAATAAAAACAAAATTGTTTTTGTAAAATTTGCATTGTTTTAGTTTCAATATTTTTGATGAATTGTAATAACACAAAATTGAGTTTCATTTGTACAGTTTGTTGTAAATTAAAATAAATTATTTCAATAGATACCTACACCTTGTGGTTTATTTTAAAAAAGCAATAAATTTCAATAACAACAATAAAAAATTAAAGTTGCTTGTTAAATTAGTGAAAAGTTAAATTGGAAAACATTGAGGACAAAAATATGCGTCATTTTAAATTTCACTTTTAAAGATTAATCTAGAAAAGACTTATTTTTCGAAAAGAAATGAACAGAATTTATATAACCTGATTGTGGATGCTTTCACAGATTTTTATTAGACGCAGCAGCAGATGAGCTTGGAATTGTTACGAGTTTAACTTCTTAATAAGAGATTGGAAAGCTATCGACTAGTAGATTATGCAGTTTACTTAAAAGCAGAGTCGCTGATGTCCATTGATCCACAAACCTACATTTAAGACCGGTGTGGCTTTTGGTGTAAACATTAAAAAGCAATTAAAAAAACAAATTTTAAATATTATAATTAACATTAAAATAATTAACCACTCTTTTGAATATTAAATTTCAAATTACTGATGGAATTTTTTCAATCTTTCAGTTTCACTTTAAAATAAAGAAAAGGCAAAAATTTATGTTTACATTTGAATTTCTAATACAAGACGTAGTATTATCGCTTACATTTTTCTCCTAATTAAAGAGCTGCTGTGAAACCTGGAGGCATAAATTCCTTAATGATAGATATTTTACTGATAATGTAGGATTCGGAGATGGTATAAAATGGTTAGAGTAGAAGGGATATATAAGTTAACATAGTGACCTAATTGTTTAGTTTACTCACTGTATTTTGAAACGTCTTCAAGTTTGTATTTTCCTGGTGGTGAGTGCGGAAGTGATATGACCATAGGATAATTTTTAATCGAATTTTATTGACATGCAGGTATGTACAAATTTGATAATCAAACACCTCACAATTAAATTAAAATTAAAAACCTACAATTGAGCTATTCAATTAAAATTTTTACCAAAACCCGGTTAATATAGCTTTTGTTGCTTTTTGCAGATTTCCTGTACATTCTTTGCTGCTTGCATACTATTTATGGTATGGCAAGGACAAGCACAAAACGTCCCAATGGACTACAGATACAAGATGCGTCATCCACCTCAATCGCCCCCAAGATTACCTCCAAATCCACAATACATGAGGAAGAAAATGGAACAACTTTACAATCCACCTCGTCATTTAAATAAACCTCGACCAATTCCAATGCATTTTGCACCAGAATTTAACGCTCCACCGCTCGGACCACCTGCTCCAAAAATTCATTACCGACCAACACCAGCACCGCATAGACAGTGGAAAAATCCCAAAATACAATTTCCTGCAAGCACCGAAAAACCCTTCCAGTCCTCTCAAGCAATAGGAAACACCCACGAATTTGACTATCACGTCCAAACCAACAACATTCCAACTAATTCGATTCCAATTAAACAAGTAGGCGAAAAAGGTCCCATTCACACCATTCCGGCACCAAATCTAAGTTTGGCAGATAAACCTATCGTCGTCGAAGAAGTACGCCAAGAAATGAAATTAAAATCTCATCGACCACCCAGTCAACATCAACAATCCTTCATACAACAAACCTTCGCTCAACCCCAATTTGATTTTCCCCAATCTCAACAGCAACAACAACAATTTGTGCAACCACCACCGGCCTACACGCAATCGCAACCCGCATTTGCCCATCAAAAAATTCATCAGTACGCACAAAACCAACCTTCCGCTTCCAACCAGCTGTACCAAGTCACCGAAGGAAACGAGTTAATAGCAAACAGTGCCGAAAAGTTAGTGCGAACCCAACAAATCTTTTTTCAACCCGAAGGCAACTCAAATTTAAATAACCAAAATTACGAAAAGTTACAAAATCCGCAATTTGGCAAAGCGCCAGAACCGCAATCCTACAACGCTCCAGCTAACGACTTCGGAAACGGAGAATTAAGTTCAGACGCGTTATACGAACTATTGAAACCTCACTTCGACCAGAAACCCAACCTATTTGTAGCACAAAAATCGGCGGACATTCCAATATCGTTTAGTGAATTTAAAGACGCCTCCGAAGTGATGTTCAAAACAACGGAACAGCAAAAATTTGCACAGCCGAACTTTAACCAAGCAAATCAAGTCTTTGCGTATGAACGGCACGCGCCCCAAAATTTGCAAAGCGAAAACAACGAATCTGGTTTTTTGACGGCAAATTATAACTTCAAAGCCGATTTTCCATCCAATTCGGTGCCGCAAAATCAAGAACAACAAAATTTACCATACATTCAGGAAGTATTTAATCAGCAATCAAATTATGGGAATGGAAATGTCATTGAGTTGAATGGTAAGAACCAATATAATAATAATGTACAAGAAGAAACTGTAAACGGGGCATTCTATACAACTTTGGAAAACCAACAAGCAGGTGAGACCTTGGCTTCGCTCCAAGCACTTGATCAAGCAAACAATTTGTTTACCAACAAAAACATAGACAATCAGACTCCCTTGGAGATTTACGTTGCCGATGATCAATTCAGTGAACAAGGAAATGGTCAATCTTTGCAATACAATGACGAAGGAAAAAGTACGCAAGAAATACGCGAGCAGGAACAAACGAACGAACCAAAGAACGAGCAAGTCAGTGCAACAACTAAAAGAAGTAACTTTAGAGGAAGACATGGATCTTTTGGAAGTAGGACAAAACCAAAGACAAACTAAAAAATTATTTTGTTTCTGAACTGGTGATAGTTGATTGATTTATTATTTTAGTTATTATTTATTTATTTTATGTAATTTATTGTTGTAATTAAACTGTTGAAATGGTTTTTTTTATTTTTGATAATCAAGTTGTTAAACCTCAAGTTACCCAAAACAAAAAATTTTGATTAATTTTTTCAATCAATTTTTATGACATGGAACCAGACAGTAGCTTGAGCAATATTACAATGCGTTTACTTAACGCAAAATCAATGCAGTTTAAAAATTTAGGAATATGCAAGAAGGAACAATGCCTAAAACAAATTCCTAAACGTCTTCCACCTTTACGACTACCCACTGCAAAAGACGAGGATGTTTGGGAGGTTAAGGCGTTGCCTATAAACTGGAGTATATGTCTGGATATTTTTAAACTCATTTTGTCTAAATAGTTTTTTGTAGCTCCAATTAGTAAAGAATCGGGCGTGGTAAAGAGATTGGAAAAGAAAAGACAAGCGCAGCATGATTTGATTATAGCAGAAGTAGATAATGCGTTTCACAATATTAACATCGACGTGGAAACTGAATTACGAATTAATGCTGAACTAATTAAAAATGATTTTAAAAGTACTGGTGAAACCGTTCAAAATCTCATAATTACTATTAATGTAACAGAAGAAGGGCAAGTAAGCAATCATAACACCAATTTTTTAAATTAAACTTTCTAACGAAACTGAATATTTGCCATGCAGTTGATATTGTTATTGCGGGAGCAGTTTGAATCGACTTGTAAAAGTATAGTAGCCCTATACGATGGATATTACGAACAGTTAGCCAAATTTGATGATTTTCTACATAATCTTGAAAAAACAAGAACGGAAAGCATCAAAAGTGTTCTAAAGCAAGCTTACCAAAAATTTCATCAAATTTCCTATAAATTACCATTTGAGATACAGCAATACTTCGAAGCTAAGATCTTGGTAAGCATAATGGATTTTGTTTTGGGTCGTGCAGGTTAATCTAGATTAACTTTTAGGAAATTAATCAAATGTTGCTCAATAATCTGCGATGTTACGAAGAATTAAAATTGAAGTTAAAACTTCAGGCTGAAAATCGCTGCCGCGTTCAAATACAACAAGTGGACTCGATCAAGTTTAAGTGGAGAGAATTGAAGAAGCGAGAGGCGTTGAGGCAACTCACGTAAGTAAAATTTGAAAGTGACAACAGTTTTGGTTCCAACGGCCGTTATTAGGGAAAGAAAGCTGTTAAAATCAAACTGTGAAGCTATGATGTTACAATCGGAAAGGGGAAAAGAAGCCAGCCAACAATTTGCCAATAGAGAATTAACGATGAGCAAGGCTTGGGCAAAACCTATAACGTCCTTTCCAGTTACTTCAGAGAATGTTATGGAATGGACTGGCGAAATGGATGAAATAGTTGGCGATTTAGGTAGGTACTCATTTGGAATTTAGAGAGTATTATTTTTTCTACCCTATTTTAAACTTCAGATTCGTATGCTCGATCTTTAATTAGGTTATACAAAATGGCGATAGTTAAAGTATTTGATAAATATTTTGAGGATCTTCAAAATCTTACGGATGGAATGATTAAAACTGGTTTATTAGAATCCACCGAAGCCATTCCCATAAGTGCGGAAGTTTGTAAACCAACGATAGACAGCGTTACACAGAGATACAGTGACGAAATAGGAAATTTACAGGCATTAAACAACGTAAAATCGCTAATTTAAGACTAACCTGTTCATTTTTTAGAGTTTATGGCAAACTATATTTTCCAATTTGAAAGAAAAACTCAGAATCACGTATAAATTTTTGCATGCTGCCGCGCATTTATGGGATTCACATTTTTTGAGAATGCAAGAAGCAAAGCGCGTTGTATTGGTGGATTTAAAAAATCTTATCAAGAAAAATGATAGCATATCCAAGGTAGACTCCAGTGTTTTGTAAAGAATAATCATTGAATCAAGAGTTTCGTTGATACAACGGGACGTTTTTGACTTGGAACAGCTAACAAACTTCGTCCTTGACAAAAATTTGACGTATTTAACAAGATAACGATAACCATCAATTTAACCAATAGCATTGAAATTAAAAATATTAAATTTTGATTTTAGAGTCAAGAAATTCAGGTAAATGTTGCTATAGATCTACTTAGGCAAGCTCCAACTGTAGAAAAACTGGAAGAATACTTAGCAAACGTCAATAAATTACTAGATTCCCGTCTAACAATGTAACACGTGAAGATTATTCTGTTACATCGGAATTATTAAAATTAAAATTTTCAGGTATCGGAATCAACTGTTAAGTGAAGCTAAAATTGTGGAGAACACCAAGCTGGTGGTGGTAGAACTCGAGGTTCTCGTAGCAGAATTAGATTTGTTTTTGGATAAATACGAAGACGATTTGGATGTCAATCCTACTGCACAAAGACCACGCGCGAGTCAATGTCCCAAAGATCTCGAAAATTTTCATGCTTTGGTTTTGCCAGCCCAAATGAAGCAGTGCGAGTATCAAGTGGATGCTGTTCAAAATTGGATGTTTGGGTTAGTGTAACATCTAAAATCTCAATTTCTCACACCATTTTCCCACATTTTCCTTTTTGATTTCCAGACTGTACGAAGCAATCCAAAAATATTCTCTCAACTGCAGGGAGGAAGTTATGGAAAGCGCTACTACGTGGTCAAAAGAACATTCTGAAAGAATTGGAAAAAGATACGAATTGAAATATGCTTTTCATTCGTCTCGTTACCTAAGATTGAAAGAAAACGTTTATAAAATTCGATTATTTGAAATCAATAAGCATACGAATAGAATACAAAGGCACAAAGCTGTAAGTTTTTGTCTCCAGCAAGAAATGTCATTATCTAAATCTAAATTTTTATCTTATGTCCAAAGGGTGCCGAAAGTGAAATTAATATTGTCAAACAATCATACACATTTTATGAAACCAAATATAATAACAAAATTAATGAGTACAAACACAAACTTGAATTAATAGATGCAAAACGAAAGAAGGCAAAGCGTGCCGACAAATTACAAAGTTATTTACGCGAAATTACTTACATTACGAAACTATTCCAAAATGAATTGGACTCGGAAAGTCAGATTCAAAATAATTTGTACGCAACCCAATTGAGCCGCATCCGAAATACATCAGTGAAGTGTACACAGAAAGTTACGTATGTAATACTCATGTTGATCCAAACAGAATTTTCACTCAATTTTTTAGATTGTTCATAGAAGGTGGCAATTTCAATTATGAAGAAGCTAAAAAAATGATAAAGGATTTGAAAAAATTTGATAAAGTAATAATTAAAAAGTTCAAAGCCGTAGTGAAAGATATTCAAACGAAGCAGAAAAAAATTTTTCTGCAAGTCGACGCTTTGGAAGCCGCTATACAAAAAACGTATGAATTAAAAACATTTCATTGAACTAAAATTCGTGAAGTTAAAATTTTAGAGTTCAAGATGAATTGGAAGAATTGGAATTTTGTGAAGGCTCGGTAAAGCTGATCAAAGACATTCAAGTGCTTTTAAGAACGGAAGTTTATAATGCAAAATTCATCATTAAGAAGTTGGAAGGCGTCTTTAAATACATGCAAAGCAAGCACTCGAAATTTGTGGGAAAACTCGAATTTCTTGAAGATTTTGAGTACGATTTTACCGGCATCGTTTCCTTTTTACTGGAAGCTCATAGCGATTTATATCAAACTCCTCCAGCAATAAATGGTAAAACGTTTTTATTTCAGAGTTTTATTATTTTTTATTACTTGGGATTGTTTTTCAAGCTAGCAGTCGAGACCTTCGCGATATAGAAAATTTAGCCAAAAATCTTACTGGAAGTCCAAAAAATTATCTTCAACTGCTATTTGATCGTCCTCCGATAAAAAACACAACTTTCATGTCGAAAGTTTGCTGCGGAATATACGATTCCCTTCAGCAAATTCAAGCCAATGCCAAGGTAGTATATTTTTTACTTGAGAATTTAAGTACAACTGCCAGTGCAAATAGTTGGACTTAAAACTGCCGGTTCTTGATACCAATCAGGATCTCTAGCAACGCCGTTCCTACGATAAAAAGAATCTTGTATTACCGCGCTTCGACCATATCGCACTCCAGTTGCTGTTTTCGAAGCGTGCCACATATTCCATCCATAACCAAAACTTGTTGTTTCAGGAAAATAGTATTTATTTTCTGGAATTACTTCAATTCTGTGCCGAAGATAATTTTTCCTTCCATCCTTTTGCATTCCTATAAAACCAAAAAAATTACGCGCGAAGAAAAAATCTTTTGATAAAGCAAACCAGAGTATATTAGCTTTTTTACTGCCGGTTCCACAGGTTTCATTATATTATGAACTGCATCCGGATCGATCAGCGGAGGTGGCAATACTTTGTCCATCGAATGGACATTTGGATGTCTTTCCACATTTTGATAAGCCCCTTGTCGATCGCTTACCATTTTTTCCAACACTTCGGGCGGAACGGTACGACTGTTTGGTTTTTCTGCATACGCTACCAGTCGTTCTTCATTTTTACGAAACCACTTCATACGTAATCCTGCTTCCTTTTTATACGCGTCTTTCAGGCACAGCTCCTTGCGCGCGTCCATTCCTCTTTCGAACTTTTTTTCTGCCATTTTACACTTGGATTTAAAACCCCCCGATAAAAAAAAAATCAAAATGATTTACGTTCTTAAGTAATTCTGTCAAATTTAATTAAGCCAACTTAAAATTTTGGTTTGCTTTTCTTTCCAGGAATTTTATAACAAGCACGCCAACATCGAAAATAAAAAATTAATTCAAGAGAATTACGACGATTTCATGAAGGAAGTGCTGCAAAAGTATATCTTTTACCACTTTCAAGCTGAATTGGTATGGTTGAACCACATAAATGGTTGTCGAATTCGTTCATGTTTTCTCTGTACAAATTTAATGATTTTTTATTCAAGATTTCTTAAGTATCATTGAAAATTTGAGGAACTTTTTTATTTATTATTATAAAAAGTTTACCAACACTCACTACAATATGCACTGTGACCAATTCGTGGAGAAACATAACGAACTGTTATCTAAATTTGATGAAATTAAACAAAACAACTTGTTAAGAATTCATGAAATTATGGGCCAATTGAAACCTCTTCATGGGTGCCCATCAAATAAGCATTTGCTTCAGGACATGCAAGATGAAGTGGAAGAAATTATGGAAAACGTGCGGACCATGGACATTGTGGAATTAGTGGAACCTTATGAGGTTTATAATATAAAATAAAATAGCATTTTATTCCAAAAAGTTTTTTAGGAAAACCGGTTGATTGCAATAGACATGTACAACCGAGAACTGGAGGAAATCGATAATAGACTGGCACCGCTTTTCAAAAACTCATTCGCTAAATTATTAAATATTCCGTTAATAAAGCAATTTGATCAAAAGTTAAATTTTCTTATTGCACTAAAAGCATCTATTGCGGACGAAGAAGGAACTGGTAAGCCATCAGTGGCAATTGTTTGAGTCAAATTTTGCCTGATGTACATATTTTCAGAATATGAAAGCTATTATCACACTCAAATACGTGAAGTTTTGATTCCTCCAGAATTTGAACCAAATATTGCCAAGTTTAAAGAATTTCAAGAAACTGAATTATTGGATTCCTTTCAAACTGATAATTGTGGACTATTTGGACTGATTCGTCCAAATTTTCTAATTCAGGTAAAATATCTTTTAATTTTTATTTTCATTTCCTAACAACCAGTAGCGGCTTGTAGATTTTTTATTTGAGAAAATTGTAGACTTTTTCAATTATGTAAATATGGCTTAATTGTCCAGAATTTCAGGAGAGGCTAAGCCTACCTTGCCTCCTCTAGTCTACATCTCAATGCTTGGGAGTATTCCATACAACCCCCCAGACCATCCAGACAATTTGTGCTTATTACTGGCTAATCTGTAGCCAGTAGATAGATGCCAGTTAAGTTTTGGTAATTGGTGCACTATTATGGTTTCTTATGCATTTAATAATATAGTAAAATGTAAAATTGTAAACCCACTTTTAATAATTTCTCAAGGCCACTTTTTTTGTAGGGTTTTACTATACTTAGAAGTAGAACCTACATCTTAAAAGTAGGCTTACACTTTTACTCATAAGAGAAAGCATAAATAATGTAAAACTGGGTTTAAGAATGTAGTATGATTAATTGATAATGATAGCTAAGAGCTTCCATCATATTAGTCATGATTCATGTAGGTTGTAGGTAGCATTATTGTTCTAATTATATATTACGCTAAAATATTCAAAAAATGTACCTGCGTTTCTCACCATTTTGTATAAAAATCTTTTTTTAACTAGCAGCTTCTAAGTTTGAAAAGATCAGTAAAAAATTTAAATATTAAATTCTTCAAGTTATTACCTACGATGAACACATGAGATTTTTAAGAATCTTTTTTTTGTTAAGAAAGATTTTTAAATTACAACTTACAATATTAAAATTAATTTATTTATAAAATTTCTAACGAAGATACATTCACATGTCGAATCCTATCAACAACGAGCTAGCTGGCTTAAGGTGACGGTAAGCGCAAGCGAGATGTAAGATAATTTTGATATGTATCAGAGAGAGAAACGAGTACATTTTCAGTGATTTACTGCAGTCACTGACGACAGCCGGACGAATGTGGACGGGAATACTTAGACCAGTGACGAAACTTCAAAATTTGTAGAGTTTAAAAAAATATAAAATTTTAAAATACAATTAAAAATAAATTCAAATATAAGATAGAGGTATATTTTTGCAAACCGACAATAAACTTAACAATTTAAACATAGAATGCTAAAATTTATTTTTTAAATATTTTCAACGTATCTACGTGTATAATTTTGAATTACGTACCGAAAGCTTTTCGGGACCTCTTTTGGTCATGGGAAATTCGGGGGGTTCGGCGCACGGTAGCTCCGCCACTGGTTTGCAGTTGCTAAGCAGAGTTTGAATTTAAAATCTTTTTGTGTCAAGGTTCAAATTAAAATTCTAATTAAGGAATTTAAGTGTCTTTTTTTATACCTGTCTTTGAGAGTAAAATCTGGTAGTGATTATGACCGAAAAGTATCTTCAAGAATTTCTTCAATGATAATACTTTCAAATGAGAAGCAATTCTACATCAGCTCCACATGGACTTTACATTTACACCACATATATATACATACATACATAAATAATATGATATAACTTTGATTAAAAAATAAAAAATAAAATCTTTCGCTAAAATATTTCTTATAAAGTTTCTACTTTTCCTTAAATTGCATTGCATTCAACTTTAAATTTGAAATCTTATGTTCAAAATTTTACGGTATTTTTGGAACTAAAACAAATTGAGTCAAAGATGGCGCTAGTATCAACTTTTTTACCGTTGCTTAACGCCTGGGATAACGTACAGTGTATTCTTTCTTATTTACGGGTGTGATAATTGATAACACTTAGCAGCTGGTATCCAGTAATCCAGTGTTGGTCATTGTACTTGATTGGTGCAGTTTAAGGTGAGTACTATTGCATTCTAGTGATTATTATATTTTTTGTAAACTTATTTGATTATATTCTGTATTTTTGTCTGTTAGAAAAGAAAAACAAAATATTTTCTTCGTTGGTCAATTTAACGGCTGGTTTTGAATGAAACTCTCAATATAACCTTACTTTTGTTCATTGTAACACCGGCCGTTATAACCATTTTTTTCAATGATTTACTAAACTTCGGCTAGAATAACGAACCATTAGATATTACAATGCTTATTCAATTTTTGATTTGATTCCAAAAAGCATAAATTTCAATCCAAATTTTGTTGCACGCTTGCTCCGTAGCAACAAACACTTTGACGTAAATTTTGATAGTTGTTGTTATTCTCTGATAGTATATTGTCAAATATTTTAATAATAATTATAAAATCTACTGAAATTTTATTTTTTGTGCAGAAGTAAGAATCTGGCATATATCAATTTAAAAACAAGATGGCGAATACCCCCACTAAGGTTCTGAAGAAAACTACAACCAGTAAAAAGGAAAAATCAGTCAAAAGTGCGACTTCTCATCCGCCAACTTCAGATATGGTAAACGCTGCCATTAAGGGCCTGAATGAACGCGGCGGTTCTTCGTTGTATGCGATTAAAAAACATATGGCAGCCAATTTTATAGTCGATGCTGAGAAGCTTGTGCCTTTTATTAAAAAGTACATAAAATCTGCTGTTACCAAAGGAACGTTAATCCAAACAAAGGGTGTTGGTGCTACCGGATCGTTCAAGATACCATCTTCCAAGGCGCCAAAACCTAAAAAGGATGTAAAGTCGTCATCTAAAGAAGAGGTTGTTGTTTCTTCCTCAAAATCCAATCCGTCAACTTCGGATATGGTAAACGCTGCCATTAAGGGCCTGAATGAACGCGGCGGTTCTTCATTGTATGCCATTAAAAAACATATGGCAGACAATTTTATGATCGACGCTGAGAAGCTTGCGCCGTTTATTAAAAAGTATATTAAATCTGCTGTTGCCAACGGAACGTTAATCCAAACAAAGGGTATTGGTGCTACCGGATCGTTCAAAATACCATCGTCCAAGGCACCTAAAACTAAGAAGGATGTAAAGTCGTCGCCATCTAAAGGAAAGGTTGTTGTTGCTGTTTCTTCCTCAAAATCCAAGACCAACGAAAAATCGGTAAAAAAAGGCGCCGAGGTATCAGTCAAAAAGAGTAGAAGTATGGCTGCATCTAAGAAAGCTACCACTAAGGTTACCGCTGTGGTGTCAAAGTTGCCTTTAAAGAAAAAAATGGTCACCAAAGCTTCTCCAAAGAAGCCCAAAGTTTTAAAATTGCCAATCAAAAAGCCAACAAAAAAGGTTGGAACCAAAAAGAACTGATTGGTTTAATGCAGGAAAATGAATTTTTTAAATTAATTTTTCAATTTGTTAGAAAATAAAATTCTGCTGTATTTTTAAGAAATTTTCCACGTTGACCGATTTTTTTAATAAATGATAACTTGTATTGATTAATTGAACTTGGTCCCTTAAATTAAATATGTATCTATAAGTCTGTTTTCAATATATTTATTGAATTTTAATAATATTAGTATCTTAGATTTGATATCTGTTGAAATTTTACAAAGCACCTTTTAGCTAACAAGAAGCAGTGGCGTCGCCAGACTGTTTGGGGTGGCTTAGGCTCAATTTGCTTAGTGAGACACAATTAGATGGCATCAATTTGTCTTATATCCAGAAGTTTGTTGAAGCGGGGGCTCGTAATAGCCCGTTCTTAAAATAATCCCTTTAAAAAATAGGTACTAATTTAAAATATAAAATTAAATTAATATGAATTTTAAAATTTTGATAATTTTGAAATTTATTTTCAACAGAACACAATTCGCATTTTGTTTTAAATTTATATAGTTTACAATGTAAAAATTCGTAAAAACGTAATTTTCAAATAAAATTAAAATTTATTTCAAATAACATGGGAAATTGACTTTTTTTAATTCTTGCTTCCCATTATAACGGAAAATTATCAATTTAAAGCAATTTTCTTCCGGGTCTGATGATACCTAACACTTGATATTTTGTTCTTTAATAAATTATTGTTGAAAACGCAATAGTACAATAAGAAAATAGCGAGCCAAAAAAATATTAGTCTCCTTGTTTAACAATAATCTCTTTAAATTATTGATATCTTTTTCGTTCATATTTATTATAATGGGGGGGGGGAGCAGGAATTTTATAAAAATTAATTTTTCATGTTATTTACTTACGATCGGGTGTAAGGTAAGTCACCCACTTATAGAATCTTGATAGTTCATTCATTTAAAATTCGTGTCTTTAAAAATTCTAGTCGGTTTGATCTTTTCTTTCCAAAAAAAAAAGAAGCAAACTCGTTTTTGGTTTTTTAGCGTATTTTTGAAATACTCTTCAAAAAGCAATTTTCGATTTTTAAAATCGAATTTCATTTTTAAAAATCGATACCCGACGAAATTTCACTGATCAATAAAACGAATGAAAATTGAATGCACTCTGATGCAAAAAGTTACCGGTTTCATTTATTTGGCTAGTTACCATGAATGGCAACGTGAAAAAAACTTTTACGTTCGTAAGAGTTTATTTTTAAATTTTTGTAATTTTTAGTTAACTTTCAACCAAGGAGAAAATCGGAACATAAGTTTTTTGTACTCCAGATTTCCATTTACAAAATACTTTCTCAGATTTCATCCTGAATTGTCTTTCGAAAAAATAGAAGAGCAAAAAAAAACTCTTCGACAGCATTCCTAAGATTCCTGTATAATATACTATTATAATAAGAATAATACATCATCGTATGATTTGCCAATTTAAATTGTAAATGTGTATTTTTACTCGTTAAATTGCTAATTAAAGCAAAATCGATTTTAAAGCTATCGAAAAAAGCAAATAATATTTTCTAAGCAGTCGCCATACAAAGTTAACAAAGTATTCTGGTAATCTATTTTGTATTATATTAAAAATTTATTTTAATTTTCAGAAATTTCAAGATGAATACGATTGCCAAAAGGGTTACATCACCATGATTCAGAACACATTTTATGACGATTATGAAAAAAGTCAGAAAACCTTTAATGACAACGTAGAGAAAATTTTAAATTTGTATAGTGTTAAATATACAAATAATAAAAAATAACCAACAGCAATATTATAAAAAGAATATATTTGGTTTTTGTTAAAATTACAGTATAAACATGTGTATATAAAAATTATTTGATTCAAATACGACCAAAGGACGGACTTAACAGGCACATGGTTTGCTAAAACCACTACAAGTTTAGTATAAAATTGATTATGAAGAATTTCTTCCTTACATTAACTAAATTGAATAAAATTTTATGTACAAATTGCAAACACCTTTGGTTTTATCACTAATACACGATATTAAAATTAAGTATCTTACTTAAAGTTTAGAAGAAATTAATCGTAAACCGTTCAACGGTGCAATTTTTTTGAGTGAATGTCGTAGCTGCCCGAAACAGTTTTACAATTTTTAATTAAGTACATTTAAAATATATTTTTACAAAATTATTATAAATCTACATAATAATTAATAAACAATAATATAAAAAAAATCACATTTAATTAAAATACAGCCAATCCCAACAGTCTTGTTGTGGAATGTCCTTTTATTACTTGTACATTTCAGCCAAAATCAACTTTTCTAATAACAATTGCATAATAAATAAATTATTTCCTAAACAGTGTAAATTTGAATAAATTAAATGAGTCTTTCTTGAGGCGGTGGTTTAAGTACATAATCTAATTCGACACGAGGATTACAAAATTCTTGAGCACTTGGACTGTATGTACCTCGTGTGGCACGTTTACTGCGTGCCATATTCACTAATATAACTGCACCAACCACCAGTGCTATCATTATAATAGCCACTATTGGTATTATTATATAAAGAACATTAATGCCATCGGAGTCATGTGAAAATGCAACCTAAAATTTAAAATATTTGTGAAAATGAAATGCAGAAAATTTAATTTTACCATTTTATCTGAGCAGTTCTTGCCAGTCCAATTTTCATTACAGAAACAATCATAGTCCACAAATTGCGTGCATTTTGATACACAATTACCGTTTTCACATGGATTCACCACACAAGGATCATCAAGTGTACAGTTGAAACCGCACTTATTATCCGGACAAACGCAACTGTATGTTCCAGGTAAATTTTTACATTCTCCAATACCACAAACGTCTCGTTTCTCTGTACATTCGTCTATGTCTATTTCACACAAAAGGCCAGAATAACCTAAAATAAAATGATGAAAAAATTAGCATATAATTTGTATGAAACCAGTGTTTTTACCTGTTCCGTCACAATCACAGTCATAGCGATTAATACCGTCGATACAAGAGCTACCATGCAGACATGGACTACTGCCATCTGGCAGCAAACATTCATTTATGTTAATTTCGCAATATTTTCCTTCAAATCCACGTTGACACTGACAAATTGGAACTTTTTGCGTAGTATTGCAAAATCCAGCCTCGCAATGTTGCCTTAGACAGAAAGGTGTATCACACAATGGTCCAACATAACCATCTGCACAAATGCACGTAAAATTGTTGCCAGTTTCAATGCCTAAAAAGTTTTCTGTTAATTCCTTGAAGATCTTTACTTTTGGATGCTTACTTTTACCATCCTGGCATGTGGATCCATCTTTACAAGGCATATTGTCACAGGTAATTAAACGTAAGGCTTCACATTGTTTACCCAAATAATCGTCAGGACATTCGCACTTAAAGGATCCAATTAAATCGATGCATTTTCCGCCATGATGACACGGTTCACTCTCGCATTCATTTATGTCATTTTCGCAACTAAAAAGAAAATTAAAAAATCTCTTGTATTGAACTTAATACTTAGTCTCTTGAACTTAAATTCGATTCTTATCACAATTGCAACTATATGCTAGTTGCATAGCTCAACTAGCCAAGCCCAGTTGAACGTAATGGTGATGCCCGAACCAACCCGAACATAAACGATAGTTTAGTAAATAAGAGTGACGACTCTTTGTATGCAAATCAGCCCTGTCAGTCGAGTTAAACGTCTGTGGGATTTTTATAGGAGCTATGCAACTAGTCGACTTTCTATTTAATTCTATGATTTCTAATTCTACCTCGACGGTAGTAAATGTTACAATATTTTTAGATAATTTTATACTCTACGAAATTCTACTATTTGTCTGTCTCTTAGTTCTCTAGATCTGTAAAAGGTTAACCCCCTATATTGGCTTAATGACTATTAGATTTTTACCTACCGTGTAGAAGGTAAAGAAAAATAAATAATTAAAACTTTCTTACTAAATTCCACCGTATCCTTCCAAACACTGGCATTGATATTCCGCAATCATATCAATACAAGTGGCATTATTTAGACAATTGTTGTTTTCACATTCATTGATATCAATCGAACAATCATCTGCAGCAAAACCAAGAGGACACTGGCACTTGTAAGTGGTTTGCGGGTTTATACATTGTCCACTGTTATAACAATCTGTTTCATAACATAACTGGCATCCAATGTTAGGTTCAATTGCAGAATCCAAATTAAAATATTCTTCTGGATATTTGTTGGTATAAAGAACTTGACTTGGATAAAATGGTATCAATAATTTACCGATTCGAATTTCACCTAAACAACCCTAAAACACAAAAATGTATTTTTTAAATTTGTTAAATATCCATAAATCTTACTTTAAAACTGTCGGTGGTTCTATTGATATCAGGTTTGTACAATGGAAAAGGTGGATTTGTGGTGATGCTATTTTCTGGTAAGTCGACAACGTTGCTGATCAGAGAACTGTCTGTTGTCGTTTCTCCTAGCGTAACATAAGTCATATTGGTAAAGTCTTCGTTTTCGAGCACGAATCGATAATTAAAAGTGCTATTATCACTGCCGGCAACATAGATTGTACCCTCACTGAATAATTCGGAAAAATTTGCAGAATCAAAATTATAGGCAACAAAGTTTGGCGTATCATCATTGACCATTTCCTTAAAGCCACCTTTCAAGACGTTTTCTTTTATTTCAAAATGTAAAGTAACCCATTGTCCATCAAAGTGTTCTTTTTGGAAAGGTCTCATGTGTGCTGAATTTCCAATATTCCATTGCACCAAAACGTGATCGTGATAGATAAATATGATGAAGTAGTGATCCAAGTGTTTAGCAAATAAAGCCGTTCCCCATGACCTTGTACGATATGTGATTTCCAAAGAGTCAAAATTCAACTCTTTAACAGACGAGTGGGCTAAATTGTACAGAAGTGGAGGCATTTCGCCATTGAAAGTTGCATTTGTGATACATTCGTAACCATCTTCAAGGTTTCTACATTTAGAATTTTCTGGACAACTTTCCAGTTCGCAAAATTCTAATTCCATGCAATCTTTGCCTTTAAAACCTCGTGGGCATTGACAGCGGTAATCGTTCCAAGTGTTATCACAAATTCCATTATGGTGACATGGATTTACTTTGCAAGAGTCATCAGATAACACTCCTTCCAATATGGTTGAATTATCAAATGATACCGAACCAAACGGTATAGGAATGTCTAAATCTTCCACATGGAGTGGGAAGAATTCAACCACCATTGTTTTCGAACCATTGCTAATCTAAAAAGTTAAAGTTGTAAGATAAAAAAAAGTGCTTATATCTATTAATGATTTCTAAAGTCAAGGAAGCTCATATCCAACAATAGGCAATTAAATACCTATATTTGAAGATATATAAGCAGCTGAGAAAGAATGCATACCAGCCGTTGTTAATCTATTTTAGCTGAGGGTCAAAATCAACCAAAATATGACTATTAAGGGACAGTTTGGATCAATAGATATTTTTATTTTGTCACAAAACGTATTAAAATGTGTTCATAGTATGCCGACGCTGGTTGTATAGTATCAAATTCAGAGAAGGAAACCGATAATAAATAATGTTTACCTGAACATCCTGTATAATTCCTTTAAAATGAATCATACTGAGTGGTGTGCTGACGGCAGCTGCCGATCCAGTAGAAGCAGTAATTTCTCCTTTGGTTATCACGTTAGATGTATCGGCAGCTTGACGAACAGGTCGTAACTGAGGCTGACCACCCAAAAATAAAACCTGAGCATCCAATGCTCCTGACGCTGAAATTGTTTTCCGGAAATACTCTGTTCCATTCAATTTAACTTGTACGAGTGTAACATTTCGTATCACCTCAATTAAATGATTGTAACCATCATTGAGTTTTACACCACCAACTGTATATGCTTCGGGGGTACCATTAAATTGTATGCGGACTAATAATTCGCCACCTTCCAATTGAGCGGCAATGTAAGTTTCATCAACCACATTTGTTGGATTGAAAGCAGAACCCAAATAAAAGATTTGTCCACGTGCCTGCCGAGTACGTATAAACATGCTGATGTCAACTATAGAGCGAACTGCTCGACGTGCAATGTCAGTTACTGTTACCGTAACTAAGGAACTTGTAATGTTTTCGTAACCAAAAGTTGCAGCAGTATAATCTGTGATAAAACAAAATTGTAAAAGTACTACTAATAAGGTAACAAAAGACTTACTGTATTGGCAGGTGTGTCCCAAGTAAGGTCTTTCACAAGTACAACTGAAGTCTCTCCACTTATCAGTGCAGTGTCCGCCTGAATAACAAGGATTTGGAGAACATTGCGGTTCACGATGACAACCAATCTCTACATTCTGGAAACCCATGTTAGATAAATTCTGAGATTCAGGTAATAACCACTCTCCATTAATCAAAACGTCTTCTAAGCAACCAACTAAAAATGGTTGGCCATGAGTCAACTTGCGTAAGTTACTGGGGTTTCCTCCAATGTAAGTTGTCGGAAAACTTGTGGACGTGACATTGTAATTTTCGTTGAAGGTAATTGGATAAATTGTTTGCTCATCATTTGCTGATAGAACTAGATGTGATGAATTTATAGCAACAAACACTCTTTGCCAGTTACTGTCATTAAGATTAGATCCAATGAACACTCCATCCCATTTATTTAACAGACTGGAATGCAAATTCAATCTTCCTCTGGATAGTTCTAGAATATAATACGTCGAACCCTTTCCTAATGCCAATAAACCATCACCAAGAGTGGTTTTAAAACGGAACTGAATATCGTAACCTTCATCTCGTGTTGTATTAACCGTAACGAGAGAATGACCAGACAATGACATTGTGGTTACATTTTTACAAGTTGGTCCATAAAAACCGTTTGTACAAGAACAATTAAATAAGTGTTCACTCTCATTCACCAAGTATGGTTTACAAGTTCCATTGTTAGCACAAGGATTTTCCAAACAACCGGTGAGTTGAACAGAACAATTTTTTCCGCCATATTCAGGCTCACACTCGCAAAAATAGTTAGCTCTTCTATCCATACAGATGCCTTTTTTGCAAGGATGATACTTTTGGCATTCGTCGATATCAATTTCGCAATGCATACCTTCGAATCCTTCTTCACATTCGCAAGTGTAACCACCAATTTTATCCACACAATTTCCGGTTTTGCATGGAGAACTTTCACATTCGTTAATGTTTATTTCGCAATTGTGACCTGTTACTCCTGGTACACACATACATTCATAACTGAAAATTAAAACATGTAGAAATGAAACAAAAAATAAAATCAAGTAAGCTCACCCTTCAGCATCTTCATAATCAAATGGTTTGTTGAAAACGTCTGGTAAAGTTACATTCAATGTGGCAACTACGTCAGGATCATAAAGAGTCATGTTTGATTTTTCGAGACAAATTCCTGCATATTTACAGGGATTGGTCTCACATTCATTTATATCTTCTTCACAATTTTTACCAGAATAACCAGAATAACATTGGCAACGATAATTTTTAATTTCATCAATGCATCTACCACCATTAATGCACGGATCTCCAGCACATTCATCGATATTTACTTCACAATGTTTACCAACAAAACCTGTATCTGTGCAGTTGCAAGAGTAACTGTTTAACTTGTCAATACATTGTGCACCATTTGCACAAGGCGATGACTATAACAAAATGATATGTGAAAGCATAAAGAGACTAATTTTTGATTCTATTATTTACCTCGCAATCGTCGATATTTATTTGGCAAAACCTACCAGTAAGGCCAGCTTGACAAACACATGTAAATTCGTTAATTCCATCGATGCACGTCGAGCCCAATAAACAAGGCATAGAGTCACATTCATTAATATTATTGGAGCAATCTTTACCTGATGACGATAAAAATAAAGTATAAGTTGATAATAAAAACTACAAATTTTATAAATACCTGAGTAGCCTGGAGGACATATGCACTCAAAATTGTTAATTTTATTCAAACATGTAGCGTTATTGTGACATGGCATGGAAAGACATTCATCAAAATCTACGTTGCAAGTTTCGCCTGTATAACCCGGCATACAGTAGCATTGAAAACTTCCAAAATTGTTCACACAAATACCGTGATTGCAAAGATTTTCGCGATACTCGCATTCGTCTATGTCTTCATCGCATTTTAAACCTAAAATGACCGTAAAATAAATTTATTTGCCTAAGTCAGTGACGCACAACTTTTAAACGAAGTTTACTTTAAATTTCAGTTTTTTTTATTTATTTAAATAAATTTACCTGTATATCCTGGTTGACAAGAGCAACTGAAATTATGGGTTATGGTATCAAGTACACAAGTTCCTCCATAAGCACACGGCTTTTGAGCACAAGGATCGGTTAAAATACTACAATCCTCACCACCATATCCCGGTGGACATCTACAATCGTATCCTCCAACAAGATCTTCACAGATTTGACCTTTGGGGCATACTATGTCTTCACACTCGTCAATATTCATGTTACAAAGAGGACCCTCAAATCCTAAAAAAGCACAGCTTAAAAAAAATTCTTATAATTTATCCTCAGTACCTTTCGCACAAATACAGGTAAAATCGTGTTTATTACTTGCAGTTGTGCAGGTTCCATTATTTGAACAAGGTTTAGTTTCGCATATATCAAAAACTCTTTCGCAGTTAGACCCCATCCACTGTTCGGTACAGTTACAATGATAACCATTAGGTTGATCAATGCAGGTACCACCATTTAAACAAGGAGTTGAATTGCATTCATCAATATCAGATTGACAATGTTTTCCTAGAAATTTCAATATTAACAACGCACAATAAATTTCATTTTTAGTAACAACATAAAAAAAGTGAGAAAATAAAGCATGCAGTTTTTGCAGAGCACATAAGAAAAATACAAACAAAAAACCTGCAAAAAATTGTATTGTAAAATGAATTTTAAAATAGGATAATCTTCGGACACCTACCTGTGTAACCAGCAGTACATTGACACTTAAAAGTGCCGATAATCTCAATGCAAGTTCCTCCATTCAAGCAAAGGTTTTCCATACATTTATCAATGGCAATGTCACAATTTAAACCGGTCCAACCAGGTTGGCAGATACAATCGTAATTGTTTTCCTAAAACATATCCATCACACAGGTAAAAAACTTGGTTCAGAAGTTCTAAGATGCGTCATTTTATAAATTGTAACAATTATAAAAATTACTTACAAAATCATTACATGCAATGGCATGTTGGCAAGGACTATCTGCACAGTTAACATGCTGGCTACAATTTGGGCCTTTAAAACCTTCATCACAAATGCAGTAGTAATACAGTTCATCTTGGTAACAGGTACCTCCATTGTGACACATATTTTCTTCACAAGACTTTTGATATTGACATGCAGGACCTAATGTGTAACAATAAAAGCAATGCAAGCAACAGTCAGCAAAAGCCAAGAAATTCCCCAATAAAAATCAAGTAAAAAGGAAGAAACTAAACCAAAAAGGTGTCCTCCGTTACAAAAAACAAACAAATCATACCTGTAAATCCCAGAGGACAAGTGCAAGTGTAGGATCCTGCAGTTGGAATGCACGTACCACCATTTAAACAAGGATTATTATTACACATCACGTCGGATGTACAATTGGGTTGTGTGCCTAAACAAATAATAAATAAACAAATTATAATTATTTATAAAACTTACAGTGAGCTGGATTTGCTTCAAATTGGCAATTTTGTCCTGTAAAACCAGGTGGGCAACGACATTCGTATGTTCCTAGTTTATCAACACACTGACCGTTATTCAAGCATGGATATGAGACACACTCATACAATTTCTAAAAACATTCAATTAAATAGAAGGTTAAAAAATTATTGAAGTTAAAGCTCACAGTTTCGCAATTTTTTCCATCAAAGCCAGGCATACATTCACATGTGTAACCTCCGTAGGTATCAAAACAAATTCCAAAATTAAGGCAAGGATGTTGTTGACATTCGTTATAATCAATTTCACAATTCTTGCCATAATATCCAGTTCCATCACAGTCACAAGTATAACTATTGTTACCATCCCTACAAACTCCATTATTCAAACAAGGATTGGGCTGACATTCGTTTATATTAGTTTCGCATCTCGTTCCAGCAAAGCCAGGTAAACAATTACATTCGATGTTATTAGAGGCAGAAACCACACACATTCCTCCATGGCAAGGATCTCCAGAACATCGCGGATGCACTATAACTTTCTGTTCGCAATATCTCCCTATAAAATTATAAACAAACTTAGAGCAAAAAATGCAAATCCAGTCAAAATACCTTCAAATCCTTGTAAACAATTGCAACTAAAGTTTCCATTAATTTCAATGCAAGTAGCACCATTTTTACAAATATTCGGATTTTTTTCGCAAAGATTTCCTAAATCTATTTCGCAATTTTTACCAGTGTAACGTGGAAGACATACACAACTGTAAGAATTTTGTCCATTTATGCAACTACCTTGTCTCATACATGGTTCAGTGGTGCAGTAATCCATGGCACGGCTGATCTTTATGTCCTCACGTGGTACACCTTAAATTTTCAAGATAAAAAAATGGAATTATAATAAAACATCATCTTACAGCTGTCTGCAGGTATTGGACAACTTCCAAAAATAACATTATGGGCATGCACCCAACTACTGTTGAAAGTAATGGAGGGTCCTTCCAAAATGCATCCATTAAAATGATTACCAACAATTAATATAGCTCCGTCATCGTATAAATTTGGACTGGTTAAAAGTTGATTTCTGTACGTGGAGTTTGCCAATAACTAAAAATTAAATAATGTAATTTAAATTAAATTTTGGTAAAAAAAAACTCACTTTAATATTGTTGTCATCGTTAACTGAAAGGGTTAAGTTTCCGAGTTTATAAATTAAATGTACACTGTGCCATCTGTTATTTAAATAATTTCCAGTTAAACTTTCTTCGTAGGTTTTACCACCGGTTTTTGCACTAAACCGAATACCATCAGGATTTACACTTAGTTCAATACTATTCTCGTTATGTTGTTGTGAAAAAAGTTCGCCACCTGTTAGAAAGACGAAGGGTTTATGAATTTCAAGATAAGAGATGTGAAGTAAGGTACTTACCAATGCATGATCTAAAACTGAGACTTATGTGTCGTTTTAAAGAAATAGTCGTTTCTAATCTTATATACGAGGACCCATTAAAAAACGCTTCGGGTTGATCTGATGGTCCCATTAGTTGCTGCGATATGCAGAATTCGCAAATCCATGTTAAATAGAGAAACACTTAAAAAAAAAAGATTGATTTAAAATTTTGTTTATCTCATTAATAGTAAAATGTTTATATTTTTCGTCAATATAAAGTAGGTATATAGTGAAAAAAAAAAGAAAATTATGTGCGGGGTCAACTAGAAAAGATTTATAATTTATTTACAGCTTAACTAGAATTCTCATGTCTATATATAGAAAATAATAAAAATTACATAATTTATAATTAGGTAATCCGTAATTTTTCAATAGTTCTATATTATTTATGCTCAGGTAGTCTGAAATAAACTGGCAAAGAAATGTTATATAAAATGCTGAAAGTTAAAAATAAAAATAATTACTTATTCGAAATTGGAAATTACCAAAACAAATTAAGGTTTTTTAAAATCTGAGGTCAAATTTACTCTTTATTCGAGTTTTAACTGTACACGCTTCAAGCACACAATTAACTAAATTATTGGTTATTATCAGCAAGGATAATTTATTTGAAAAATGTTTTTCTCAAAAATTATATTTTATATTTTAAAATAAATTTAAGAAAATGTTAAAAAAATAATATGGAAGGATTGGTTTGAGTTAAGAACAAAAAATGTGATAAAGTACAGGAAATGAAGTGCCTTGAATAACAATTTTTAGTCTTCCGAAGACCCCTACTTAATCATAAAGAAATCACAAATTTACCCGTTGATAATAAGAGTATGCTCAATTTCATTTCTATAATTCTTGTCAATGTTATAAGTTTTGGGGAAATAGTGGCAACACCTAGGAGGCACTAAATTAATATTTTAGTATTAAAATATTATAATTTTTGACAAATGTCACTTATGAAGGAAAATGCAGGCTACATACGTATTACTATAATTTGTTATGACCTAATTACGTTTAATTGTTCCTCTATCAGTTATGATGACCTTCCATATCAATAATAAATGAAAAGATCTTTGTCTAGTCTGACAGGTATAAATGTTGGTTTCGAAAAAGACCAATTTTAAAAATTAATTTTTGATTAAATTTGTTATGAATTAAAATGTTTGTTTTAGTTTTTTAATTACTCTCCAACAAAATACACAGACAAATAGCAGATCTTTCATGTAAAAATCTCATAAATGATCATTTTGAGTTGGGAAGGTCTTCTTCTAACCCGACGATATGTATGTAAACTGTACAGGCAGTTTATTTATTGAAAAATTGAAATTAGGTATCACATAATGTTCATATTATGATTGGCACATTTAACAATAAAAAAAGTTAAGCTGGTTTACAATTTTTAAACTAATTAAAACAACAATTTGAAATTGAAAATTAATTCAAATTAAAAACAGCATTATAAAACAAGGTAAACATAGATAAAAATACTATACATAAAAAACTAAGAAAACATTCTTAATTGTTATACTACACCGATGTAATATTTTGCCCATATATTTTAATTAGTATCAACAAGATGTACTGCGGTTTCCTTTGTAGCTTTTGTAAAACAATAATAAACATTATTATATTGTATTAATAAATTAGTAGTTAGGAATAATTATATTTTCTTTGTTAGAAATTTTTACAAAACAATCCCAATTTGAAATTCTCCCCAAACTCACAAGTTTAAGATTTATGTCATTTTTTTGCGGATTCTGGCCCACTTTGCAATGGGGTAGTTGTACAATATTTGAAATTTAATTGAAATTATTGGAGTTAACATGGAATAATTAATTGTGCAAGTTTTCGTCAAACTGGCATCCCCTCGGAATTACCTTGATAATTTGGAATCATCAGAATTAATTTGATATTATTACACGAATTAGTTTGGTGTTATAGAAATTAATTTGGAATTATCTAACGAAATTACATTGGAATTAATTGTAGAAGTTGACGGCCTCTCGAAATTATGTCGATATTTTTAATTACTTTGAAATTATCGGAAATAATGTGGAATTAATTTAGAATCACTTTGAAATTGGCGTAATTATATTAAGATTACTGGAACTAAACTTTAATTGAAATTAATTTATTGTAAAAGTTTTTATGAAGCTGGCAGCCTCTCCTAATGCAAAGAAAATCGAAAGGACCAAATTGAGAATTTAAAGTTAGATATGCGGAAAATAAATGAGGAAGGGTTGAAAACACTTTTACGTAATAATAATATTATTTCAATAAGAGAAAAATATATCAAATGGTATCATTTTTTGATAAATTGCATAACTTGCCAATATAAAGGTAACAAATGCAGTTATCTAAAAATTTAATGAAATGTCAACTAAATTTTGTATAAATTGATGGTATCATCACATAACTGTATCAGTCATAATGACGGATACAAAAAGAAAATGTCACGTTTATGAAATGCGTCAAGAGGAATTTCGGGACTTTGCTTCTTTGCTAAAATATGCATAAAGCACAGGGGCATGTGTATCTACTATAAGAATTCTTTGAATGAATCAGAAATTTTTTAATTTTTTTTTAAAGTATAATATATAATAAATTCCACTATTAAAGCTAAACATACAAATTTAATTCCGATATCAGAGATTTATATCCAATATTATCTCTAGTTCCATCAATTTTTCACGACTTTTACAATAATCTGCCAACTTCTGCGAATGCTCCTGATAATAACCCAGATTTAATGGAAAAAGATTTCGATAGATAAGCAATATGTAAAAATATTATTTAGATACGTATACAATATTTAAAAAAAATTTGTTAACAAATAATAATTTTAACTATTATATTTTATAATAGTTTAGTTGCATCCTGAATAGTTTTTTTACTATTTTACGTCATCCAAAACCCTTGAAAATCACTAAATGACTGTTCAAAATGTCGAAGAATTTTGACCACTATTCAAGAAAGTTTTAATATTTAAAAAGAGAGGTCAACTAATTCATAACAACAATATAAGCCATTAGTGTGACGCATAGGCGCTAGGATATTTAGCGCTCTAGGTAAAAATCCGTCAGTGTCCCTCCCCATTTATATTGCAGTACTGAGCTGGGGGATGAGAATCCGCGATATTTAAAAAAAATAGTTACATTTTTTACATAACATATTTTTATTTAAAGATACCTTTCGATCAAAAATAAAACTAAAAAAATAACCAAATTTACAATGCCGGGAATTATTTTTTCGTGAGGGACAAATTATTTTTATGGCTAAAGCCAGGGGAGGGCGATAGCCCCCCTTGGCGACGCCCATGACATCAAGTTCGCAGCAAAAATTTATCAATTTTATTCCATTTTAATATTAGTAGATATTAATATTTTGCACTTCGATCTGATTTGCGCCCCTTTATCGTTTGATGGGAAGATCTGAGTGGGATATTGTTGTAGATGTTGGGAAATATGTGTGAAATGTCGTGGAATATATTAGGTGTTAAATGTTCCAAAATCTGATGAGAATTCTGGATAGATTTTTAAAAAAAGACGGAAAAGAAGATGTGGTGTACTTTTTTAAATTTGCATATACCAAAACCATTGAACTTACTTAAGGGAAATAATCAATTTAGTGTTAATACTTTTTTTATTTTTCTAAAATGCATACATTGAATATGTGAAAGTGAAAATATAATCTTCAGAAAATATTAATAACATGGGTAGTACATGGGAGATACTAATTTGGCTGAGCAGAATCTCATAAATTAACAAATTTAGAGTAATTTTGATCCTAATACCTGGAGTTTCCGTTTTAGAGTTAAGAGCAGATAGTTTAAAGTAAAGATGTAGAAAAACCAAAATTAAAATTTTTGAAATTGTTACCGTGGTGTCCCCCCTTAATTTGCTTTTGTAATTTGAAGATTATTAATTATCGATATTATCCGGTTGTTCTAACTTAGGCCTATAAAATTTGGATAATCTTAAATTATCGTAATTTTACCGTAAATTAAACTTTCCTACAAAAGCAAATAGTATTGCTTTTCTTTGAAGCGCATAGTTTAATCAATTGATTAAATATTGAAACCATACTTGAGCATGAACAATAAATCAGAAAATTTTCTAAAATCACAGATGTGTCATAATTAGTTAACTTGGTAGAAATTACAAGAAAGTATATTTTCCAGATCTACGTGCAATTTATTATTTTCGCCCAAGTTATAATATTGCAAATATAACAGTTTTTGTCAAGCTTTTAAGGAAAATATATCTGTACATTCAACCAGGTTGACTTTAAATGTCCCAAATTAGAGGTCAAAAAATATGAGTAATCGCAGGACATCCTAGTACTAAAAGAGTTGTTACCTGCAAAAATTTACGATGGGTGCCCAAAAGAATAAAAATGTTAAACTTTTGCATCTTCCAAGAATTTTAATTATCTGGTTTTGAAAGGGTGCCAAAAATCAGAACTGTTGACAACCAAAGAATTATGATATTCGTAGCTATTGTAGAATTTCTAATATTTTTTGACCTAAACCTCCCTGGTATTTGATTAATTGTAGGTAGTACTGCGGTATTGCTAAATAAATTACAGGTAAAAATTATTTAAATTTTTTTGCATATTGCTGATCTTGACACAAAATTTCTTCAAATAGGAGGTGGAAGGAATTTTTCCTTATTGAACAATAATTAAATATTTCAAAAATTATAATATTATAGTTTCGTCAATTCCCATGAATGTCATAAAATTTGATATGTATGACTATTGCACACCCTGTATATTTCTTAATCATATGATTAGAATAATTAGATTGTATAATAATTTTCAAATTGAACTACAATGCCCACAAATGCTATCTCACAATTTTATCTCAGTTTTGTTTACACTTCCTACTTCTATCTTGGAACAAAGCAAAGATTTAGGAAATGTTTTCAGTTAACCTAAAGCGGAAGTAAGTGGTAAAATACGTTAACTTAATTACCTACACTTAATTTAATAATTGTGGCCGATCAATCAGAGCAAATTAGATTAGCTAAATAAAAAATCGAATAATAATAATTTCTATTAATAAAATGATAAATTGTAAGCTCGTAAATATAAAACTAACCTGAACATAAAAATTTAAATTGCTTCGTATACATTGCACACTTTTGAGTCTGTTTGTTTGGTTTTATTTACACATATCACACATCTGTTGGGTTATTTTCTAAAATTATTATGAAGTACACAATAATATGAAAACATAATCATAATAAGAGTCCATTACAAAAAATACAACACAAATCTAAACCATTTGCAACCACTACAGGTGTCAGTACAGGTCACTACAGGTGAGTCATACAATACACACACAAATACACCCCCCACCTAACAACGGATTCGTTTTTGTTTTTTTCAAACAATTGAGTCTTTAATTGTGAGATATTTTATGAAGTTAAATAAATTATGTGTGTAAAATGTAAATTGCAATCATTACATTGTATAAATAAACCAACACGTTTAAATTTTTTGTGAAATTAAGTACTTAATTAGGATTTAAGTAGTTCAACAAGCTCTACTTTTTTCGTCAATATGGCTTTTGTTATAAAACTAGAAAATTAAACGAGATTTTTGAATAAATTTTGCATAGACAGTTGACAGCTTAATCGTGCGGTTAAGTCGTATACTTCCCCATCGGTGATTTCCGCGTTTATAAATCATGGGGCGGACGGGCTGGTACCATAGACGTAACTAGGCTTAATGTTTTGGGGGGCTAATAAAATAAAACAGCTGAATGTTATACTTGTAAATCAAAACCTCTGCTCTACTGTTTGTTTTATTTCACTTTTACTTCTTCACACCGACGAGTGAGAAATGAGTTATAAAATTTTTATTTCTCAATTTTTTTAAATTTCTTCTAACTTCTCAGAATAGGTTCTTGGTTTATAAAAATTTTATTTTGTTCTTAATTTATTGGACAGCTGTGAAAATAACAGATGTTTCCAAGCTGTAGATACTAACTCTTTGATGCTTTCATATTATAGAAGAACCCGCTTGTTTTGTTAAATCAATAACTGAATTTTAAATGCTTTTTACCAATACTAAGTTTATTATGATGGAACTCCAGTGTATGGTTTAAATTTATAAAGATTTTTCAATTGAACGAAGAAAATTATAATTTGCATTTTTAACACTGAAAGGAAAATTCGAGAATTTATTGTTTTATGAATTTATATTTAAAATTTCCGTGGTTCATGCAGTGTGAAACCGACTTTATTTTCAAATATCTACGTTAAATTTTAAAGTGATATCTACGGAGACAATGACGGCTGGTAGTTTGCCGTAATAGGCAGCCAACGACTAGAATTACGTTTCACAGGAAGTCCGCCCCTAAAGTTGCGATATTATTTATAGGAGTTCACAACAAAAACTTTTAAGTTAAATAATTTATTTTCTAAATCAATAATTGACTAGATTATAATCGATATACCTATCTAGTTTTTTGCTTAAAATAATAATCAATAAATAAATCAGTTTCAGTGCAGTCCTATAAATGGAATAAAATCATAAAATGTAACAAGTGCAACCTCCTACGTTTTGTTATACATTTTACACATATTAAATACTACAAAAGTATCACAACGTTGAAATGCAATAAACTGGCTACAAAGTTTAAAAACAATCTTAATAAAAACAACTTCATACAATTTTCTCTTTCGTATGCTGTAAGCCAGAACAATAATGCAGCATTAAAACAGATAAAGCTTGAATTTTTGCGTCAGCTTGTCCAATTTGAAAAGCGAACTTTGCCTTCTCGACTTCGTTATTAGAATTACTCATGTCTTTTGTTAAAGTCATGTGTTCTAAAGTTGCCTCGTCTAAACTTTTTTTCAGTTCTGTAACCTAGGAAATTTGTCAAATTAGAAGGTTAAAAGTTAAGTAATCAAATCTTACCATTAAATTAATTTTCTCCACTTTCATTTGATGTTCCATATTTGCATACAGTTGGATCCCGGTGTCTTTAGCTGCATCCATAAGCGATTCATCTAAAGGATATTGCAGTACCTGTTCAACGGTGCGTTCAATTAACTCGGGTGCCATACTTGGTTGTTGATGTACTTCATCGAGTATTCCAAGGCATACACTAAAAGGATTGTTAGCAACTAATGATAATTTTCGAGGCGTACGCTGAGGAGATGGGGGTAAACTGCGACTCTGACATTGCGAAACATGGTTACCAGGTATTGCAAGATTATTTGCACTATTAACGCGTTTTAAACCATTAAAATTTTGTATCTGATCAGATGTGACACCGTGAAGGTCCAAGTCTTCGGGTGGTACTTCCGTCATGGTAATTTCGGGTTGCAAAAGATCATTTATTTCAACTTTATCCGATCTCTCTGAAGCGGTACAGGGAACACTCAATTGGCACTTCGTTAAACACTTTTTGTGGCAGCAAAGATTACACGTTTTACATTGTACTGCGTCTTTCAACCAAATCTATAAATAAAAATTAAAGATATTTTAAATAAATTTTATATGAAAACCGTTTTAATTTTAATTCGCGATGCATCATAACTTTCATTTTAATGGTACATGTCAAATTGAGGAACTCAACCTGAAGAATTAAAAAAAGAGGTGTGAGTGCAACATTTAGAAAAATTTAAGTTATATCGCAACAAGAAACTGCAGAGGAATTTTGGTGTACAAGATCTTGGAATTAATTGCAAAAATTATAAGGAAGTTGGAAACAAACAGAGGAAGCAGTGTAGATTTGATCTGCGGTTTACTCCTCGATGATTGCCATATCGACATTAAAGAGCATAAAATAGGTTTAATACTATTAAAATGAAAGTTGTAGTGAAATGCAAATAAAAACCAAAGCAAAATTTAAGTTAGTCAAATTAGAATGATTTTATCTTAGAAATGAAAGAAATTCCAGACTCGATTGACACTGAGGAGCATATTATTATTAAAATTTTTTCAGGTCTGGAATAAGATCCATTCAAAATCAAATAAATTTGATTGGCCTAATTCTACATTTTCGTTTATTTTAACCAACCTTTTTTGAACAAAAATCACAATGGGTGGTGCGATGAAACTGAGTCCTAATGAAATCATGCTTTGTGGAAACGGAAGCAACAATTTCTTTATCATCAGTTAAAATTTGTCTCTTTAGTTCAGCTGTTTCGTCATGAGTCCACATAAAAGATAACAGCGCGTCTCCATAACAAAAAACATGTTCAAATCCGGAATGTGATATGAGAGGATGTGAATGGCTAAGCAACAATAAAACAATAAAAAAGCAAGTCATACTAAAAAATTTATAATTACCTAGTTGGAGGTGTACTAGTAGGTGGTAAAAATGAGAATCGTTTAACATAGTGTCCCAGCATGGAATTATTACATTCCGTTAGGATTTGACTTAAGGAAATATTTGTGTAACCCAATAAAATGTCTTTACCAGTTTTGGTTACACCAAAAACGTTTATATTTAAGTACTTGTCTGTGTCCTTTAAGTTAAAAGAAAATTCGTCGTTACAATTTACAACACAAACTGCTTCATTAAGTTTCCCTTTCCAAATTTCTGTATACTCGACCGGAGAGCCTTCTAGTTCTGTTTCTTCGTTTTCTACTTCTAAAGATTCCGATATCAAATCTATTTTAGACGATTGCTTCATCGGCAAATGTTGAGGAGTCGATGGACTCGATTGTGTTGGCGTAGTTTTGTTGCTACCATCATTTGAAGTACGTTCTATGGATGTTTTTCGTTTTCTTAAAGCAAAATTCCCTAAAGTATGCGCCAACTTGGAAACATTCTCGTTACTACTGGACAAAAGTTTTGGAATAACAATTTTATCGTTACTTCTATTTTTTTTTGGTGTCTCCTCGCTAGTTTTTATCTTGGCGTCACCAGTACAACCATCTGGTTCAACTTGCGACAAATCACATTCACTAATACTGTTGGTGTTTAATAGTGGGGTTTTTGATTCAGTCTTTTCAACATATTTAGATTTTATTGTGTAATTTCCTACAATTCTTTTAATTCTTATGCTAAAATTTCCTCCTGGTAATAATTTTAAAAATCTGTTTATATGTACTATGCTGTTTAATGATTTTCCATCTATAGCGAGAAGAATATCGCCCGATTTAACTGTTGCTTTATCTGCTACGCTTTGAGGTATCACATAATCAACGATAATCAAATTTTGTTCCTGTTTGAATGTAATACCAATTGGCTGTTGTTTTAATTTACTAATTGTTAATTCTAATACAACGTACATTATTGATTCTTTCTGATATAAACAAATCCATGACGAAGAATCTTAAAAACAATACATATAAAACAAACGTAGTGCAATGCTAAATTTAAAACTCACCAACAGTTAAAGTACAATACACTTGCACGACATCATCAGTAATGGCGAGTCGACTCATCTCTATACATAAACATTCCAATTGTCCCTGCGGAATAATTTCACTCTCTTCTAAATCAAATTGACCTGGATCGGTCTTCATAAAGAAAGGTTTGTAACTGCAAACCGCTGTGCGTAAGTATTATCATTTTTTGTGTTAACAATTTATTTACCGTATTTTATAATTTGGAAGTATGTGTTTTCGTTTAATTGCTTTTTTGATTTGGTTCACAATTAAATTGGAAACGTTAGATTGCAATTGTCTGCCCTGAAAATGAGATTCCACTGCTAATTCTATTACAGGATCGCCATAGAAACTAAAAGACCAGTGCGTATATGGAAGGCGAGTAAACTGAAGTCGTGCTGAACCACTGATGTGTTTTACTGAAATAAAACATAATTCAATATTAGGGGTAACAGAAAAACTAATATAAAATTAAGGATATAATTAATTAAAATTATAGTATTAATGCTTCCCGCTTGCAGTATAGTGAGTAAAATTTACGATTAAAATTTTACAACTGTATAAATTTAAATAAATATTAACTAACATTTGTGAAGCTGGCATTATAACTTTAGTGTTCTAAAAGGTCATAAAATAGAGATTTAATGTCAATTTTTACAGTATGTAAATTTTATGAAAGTTAATTTAAAAATACTTAAAAATAACAATTTGTCGATAGATGGCGCGACGTATACGCTCGCTAGTAATTGTTTTTCGTGAACATAACATAAACCTAAATTTTCAAAAATCGGATTACTCTGGTTTCCCTTCAGAGCGAATAAATCTTTCGCCTTTTACTAAAGATTTCCGTGGAGGGGAACACTCAAATGAGTGTGAAACTCCTATTTTTTATAGCCCGACGCAAGTTGGGCTGCAATAAAACAAATAGAATTGGATCTTCTGAAAGTAATAAATATTTGGTTTCTACCAATTTTTGCAAAAAAATTACACATTATTTTCAACGTTTTGGAATGTCCTTATGTGACCTAAAATTAAATTTGATTTTGATAAATAATAAATTAATGTTCAACCAAGAGAGATTCGGTTTAGCGTCAAGATTGACCTGTCAGATAGCAGATACTTGACCAAGTTTAAGAAAAATCAATTGATCCGTAAATAATTTAGGTTAACATGAGAAACGCTTATTGAATCGTTAATAAATAAATCGGTTAAAAATTCAATACCTGTTGTAAATCTTTACCTTTAATAGACAAATATCCAGTTTTCCCAAATTTCATTCTGGTCACCACGGATAATGAAAAATTTCCCGAGTAGTCCAATTTAATGCACAAATTTAAGGTATCAACGTGACCTTCATTTTTATCCAACTTGACACTTTCGATAGAAATACTTTGAATATCGGGGAATTCAGATCCCATATTCATGTCTCTGATCTAAAAACAAAATGTTGTACTCAACCAAACAAAACACTGTAAAATAAAATTACGGTGACATTGTCAAAAAATTTTCCAGTTGTAGTCTTGGTGATAAGTTCTTCGAATTCCAAAGTCAACTTCTTGTAAAGCCACCTTTTAATTGAATCGGCATGGCGCAATTCGTTAAATAAAAACTGAAACAGTAAATTAACAGCCAAACTGGAATCGGTACCATCATACCCATCCGCTTCTAACTTTTTCTTCAAATTCTTAAACAGGTACAAGAATTAGAATAGGTGAAGCAAAAATCTAATATAAAGAGTTACCTCAGGTAAACTACTTGATTCGATGTGAGGTTTTTTTGGTGGAGTAGCGGCAGGATTCTTTTGAAAATAATTAATAAATGCATAATATTGTATAACAATGGTTAAAACTACACCCACTAAAAATGATACGCATGATAAAAATAACAACACAAATAAATCCATTATATTTTCCAGGCGATTTGTAAATTCAAAAAAATATCACAGTGTATTTTTTATCTAAAATAAAATTAATAGGTACAAAAGTAAAGCAACATTTTATTATCAATAAATTCTCCAAAATGTTGATGTTTGAAAAAATTATTTATTTTTAATTTTAAGTTATATTAGCAATATTTACAATGCATATCAGCATATCTATGAATGTATTACACTCACTGAACCGATGAACCTCGGTACACTTTTTAACCTTTCCGGAAATCTAAAATTGTTATTATACCAAATTGTCAATTTCTCTAAAAAGACGACGCGGATTTATATGCAATATACTCTTAAATTGCAATTTCAATAAAATATTTTTTTAGAATAATTTTGTGATAGTCGAATTATAAGGTACAAATTATTATCAAAAATCAATTAATTAAAAGTTTGATTATTTGAATATGTTTTATTATTTTCAAATTTTCTATTCCGAAAGTTAATATTACGGTATATTTATCAATTGCCCGGCTAGCTCAGTCGGTAGAGCATGAGACTCTTAATCTCAGGGTCGTGGGTTCGAGCCCCACGTTGGGCGGAACTTTTTTTAATACCAAAATTAAAAATTTGCTTGATGATAAACTATAAAAAATTTATATAAACAAACGCAGTGGCGTATCGAAGCTAAAGGATGTGTGAAGCTCAAAAACTATTTTTCTTCCAGGTAGCAAACAAATGCACAAGATGAGACCAATATTCAGTTTACGATTTAATTGAAAATCTTACGAAATTAACAGAAAAATTAACCCTGATTTTCTGATTCATTACATTCAAAAAATTGAATTACAATCTATTTAAAATAAACCAAGAAATCAGATTTAAAAAAATAAAACATTCAATTTTTCATAATTATCATTCGTATGAACAAACAATGTAGAAATTATTTAAAGACATGTTTTTACGGGACATAACACGATTTGTTTTTTAAATTGGTTAATAAAAGTAACTCATTCCGAGCATTGTCGAAAATATTTTATAATCAAAAAATATATAAAGATCTTGAGCTTTAAAAATAATTTATTAACAAAATTACCTAAATCTAAAATAATTATTTACATTATTAAAAAACAACTTAGAAAATGTTAAATAAAAGTTTTACTATAATAGTGCATTTTCCGATCTGACGTATTCACCTACATCTCCTTGATTAAAACAAACTATTGCCAACGGATCAGCCTGTTTACATTCGGCAGCAGATCGTGCAGTTACTCCAAAACCCAATGGCAAATCTGCCATATTCATGATTATAACTCCTTGATATTTCTCTGCATTTTCAGAAATTCTTCCCATTCCAGTTTTAGTTACATTGCGTCCATACAAAAATTGTTGTTCCGTCGAAGGTTTCACCCAGATCTTACACTGCAAAATTAAATCGAGTTAATAACACAAACATAAAATTGGCCTAAATACCAACCTGAGCATAAGGAGCCAAATAATTTAAGCAAGTAACATGTAAACGAAATTTATTATTTTTCGTAAATTTTCCAAAGCATGTTCCAACGGATACTATTTGATCGGCCGGTAATGTTTCAGCCATTTTTAAAAGTTTCTCGGCCACATAATATACGCGATCCTTCTGTTCTCTAAAACAGTAGACGCCATCGGGTCGTTCAATTAATTGTTTGATGTTTGCTCCAATGCTAAAACCATTAAATGTAATAACATGAAAAAATTATATACACTTTTACTTACAATTTCGATAATTTTTCAAACAAAATTCTTGTTTTTTCCTCGGAGAGCCTCTTCATCTTTTTGAATTGAAATAAATTGCACGTGAACCAATTTGAATCAATGAGGTTATGTGTGGTGGTTCTGTCAATGCGGGTTCTATTGATTATGTCAACTGTCACTTGTTTGAAAAATGTGGTAACGACATCTTTGGAGTTTTCTGCCAACTTGTAAAACAAAATTAATTAACCCTACGCTGCACCGTGTGGCATATCATACTACACAATTTGAAATCTCCGCAAAAATTTAAAATTTTGCATTTATACCATGCGTTTAATTTAAACTATGTCACGATATTATGTGAAAAGTATTAATTTCAATGGACATTCAGATTTCAGCAGTTTATTCTTTGTTAGACGTGCATCCATTGCTTGACAGCTCATAGATCTGTTACATACAAGAATAATAACTGAAAAACATTTAATTTGAATGATAAAAATTCTATAAATGTCGGATTTAGAAAATTAGTGCCTCTAGCATTATAACCGGGTGCCTTTTAGTAGAAACTAGATGAAATTCAAAGATAAAAGTCCAAAATACTTTTACAATTGTTAAAATTTTCATTTGTCAGACTGGTCATGAAAGAAATTCAATTTAATTTCGAAATAATTACCTTGGAAACTTACATGGCCAGTCTGATAAATGAAAATTTTAACAATTTTAAAAGCATTTTTTGACCCTATAAGTAAAGATTACATGAAATCTAATGCTTTTATCATAGTACTTAGTTTATATTTCAGCATTTTTTTTGTGTCTTTCATTTTTTCTCTAAAATAATTTGGGAAGCAGGAATTTGCATAAATAAGTTTTTACGTGTTAATTCCCTATGTTCGGCTATTCGAGTCCACACCCGGTATAGCAGTAGAACCTCGATAATCCGGATTCAATTCCAGAAAGAAAAATTTTTAGGGGGGGTTCGGACCTGCGTTCTCTCCAATTTTCTTTAACTTTTTTTGAACAAAAATGTACACTTTTTTGACCGATTTGAACCAAATTTTGCACACTTACTCGGTAGGACTCGAGCTTGATTTTTGTGCAAAAAAAGTTAAAATAACCCTCCTTTGCGTAGCGCAGTCGGGTAAAAATTAGAGAGCAGAGAGAGATCTCGCGTAATTAGGGACTAATGACAAGCAAAATATCGTCAACAGATGGCGCGACAATACAAAAATTTCAAAAACAGTCGAGAATGGCCAATGCTAAAACAGAAGTAAACAAATATGCTGCCTGTGAGCCACGCCTGCCTGATAATCTGAAATAAATAATAATAATCTTGAATTCAAAAAATACTCAATAATAATTTATTGCTATTGAAGGATTGATCTCAGATTGGTTAATCATCATTTTAATATTCCCTTAAAATTTACATAAATTCGATATTTTTTTTATGACTTTGTATTTCATATATTTCGTTCTTTTTCTTACGTGAATATTATGTTTGGAGCCTTGCAAATTAGAGCGGATTAATTCTTATTTGTAATTGTCTTCCGGTTCTCCAATGTATGAGATTTTTAATTTATAATCACCATTGGAGAGATTTCCCGAAGTTTTTGCAGCTAAAGTGATTGTTATGATTTTTAAAGATATTTTTCATTTTTGTATTGAAATTACCATGGTATGTTACACTTTCATAAATTGTGTTTTCTTCTTTCGGGTTTAATTTGAAATAAAAATGTTCAATATTTTGGTTATTCTTTTTAGTAGTCTGTTTACAATTTTAATAGGGTATAGTTATCCATATTGCGGTTATGATATTAACCATATTTAAATGGTTATCCCATTAATATCATAAATTCACTAGGTACTAAAAATGAAAACCCAAAATATCGAACATTAAAAAAATTCAAAATTTTAAAAATTTAAACACTAAAATTAACAAATATTTCTCTGTAATATAATAATTTAAAATAAATAATTTAATTTATTGCGAAGAAATTACAATTTATTTAATGTTTACTTTAACCCTTTCGGTCGCAACTTTTTATTTTTTGAGAAAAATAGTTCAAAATGATAATACGTAATTTATATTTTTTAAAAATATTTTTAGAATAATCTCTTTTTTAAGATCACATCATTTCGTGTTCGTTTATACGAACGAACGCCGTGACCGAAAGGGTTAATAACTAATTCACTTAACGTAACTCATACATTATTAAAATTAATTGATTTACATTTTGAATTTTCTAAAAATTTTGTGAAATTTTCTAATTTTAATTTTAAATTTTTAAAACCCATGTTTTCAAATATTTTTATAGTTGCATTTTATTAGGAATTGCGTATAGTATATAAAATACTACTGGGTTTTGAAATGCATGATTTATATACTTATAGATATAACACTGAACGCGTTTGGTTATAATTTTCAAATAACAAATTATATGAAGGTAATTGTAAATTATTCACAGCCAATGATGAGCATTGAGCGATAGGCGGAATGTTAAAAGTTATAACTAAATTTTATATTGCTTGGTTCATCTATAATCACAGAAAAGTTAACATCTGCTTACAATTTCGTAGGAAATTAAATTTGTACAAAAAAGTCCGTGACATTATAAAATATGTAAATATGTTTAATAGTTTAGACACGAAAATCATTCAAACTAGACTTTTTAATTTTTTTTTTAGATATGATACATTAATTCAGTGCCGTAACTAGGCAGTTGCATAGGTGCAACCGCACAGGGCTCAGACACTTGAGGGGGGCACCTAGAGTTGTGCCGATCAGGGAGCTCAAATTTAATTTATAGCACAGAGCACTTCAGAGGGTAGTTACCGTACTGCATTGACTTAAGTGCCTTTCATTCCTAAACAATTTTAAAAAATGTATGTCGTCACGGACTGTTTCATGTAATCCGAGTTAGAACTAGACCAACAGTGTCGCTACATTGGTAGAGTAGAGAGCAGAAAATTTCGGTTCCATTGTTGGGGGCCTGAGATATATTGAAAAAGATTTATTGTTTTTTATTTGAAGTCCCATGTAAACTATGCAACCACATCACCAGCTGGGTCTGTCGTCGAAACTAATCCAAATTGAATGAAAGCTTGACTGGAGTGGACACCGAAAACCAAACTAAGCGTAAGAAATGGAGTTTTCATAATATTTGTGTATCTTTGCTCGACCGATGGACTGCTTATGAAAATGTTGTTGTTGAAGTGTGTAGCTTTGTAATTGAAATTGTTTGAGAAGTGGAAAATAGGAAAAAGTGTTAGACCAAAAGTCTATATAATTTAATTATGCATCTTACTTGTTTTATTTTTAAAAAATGGTTTCTTAAAGCGATGATAATGATATTTAACACTAATGCAAACTCTAAAGGACATAGGTAAATACATAAATATTCAACAACTTAATATTATATGAAAAAGATGTATAAATTTATTATACAATATTCAATTCGCTTCAAAAATGTTGTCACCATAATCGAATATAACTACAGCTATATATAATTTATTAAATTTAAGTATATACTTTTATAATACATAGAATAATAAAACAATGTTTATTATTATTAATATAAATAATCTATGAGATGAGCAACATTTTTGAAGCATACCGTCGTGATAATTCGCACTAAGAAACATTTCTCGTTTTATTATTTTAAAAAACATTTTATACATCTTAGTTATTAAAAGGGGGTTAAAGAGGTAATCTACAATATTTGAATAAAAACAAGAAATATTTTTAATACAAATTATCCATATAAATTAGTTGAGCTAAGCCCACACAAACAACGACGTAACATGCACGCACACGGGTAGGTATAAATGGGACGCATACGTTCCAATGTCTAAAGCTATTACATACAAGTAGAATAATAATTCTAGACCCGCATTTTTTTTTCAATTGGCAGAATTATTTAATAGTTTATATTAAAATAGATGGAAACGAAAGCCAATTATCGATAATTCGAAATAGGCTAATATAAATTACTAAGGCTGTCGTCACGACAGTACCATTTTGTTGTTATACGACAACAACCACACAATTCTGCAAATATTCAAAATAATTTAGTAACTTAAAAAATTTCGTTCAAAATTTAATCTATATCTTATATAATGAGCATATCACCATTATTACACGAAATAAGTGGTTTAATTTGAAGTAATCATGTTCTTGTTATTTTCTTGTTCATTTATTCCAAGTATATTAGCGGATTATAATTTTTCGATTTAAAATATTTGCAAAATTAATTAATTATTATTATTATTATTTATTTTTTTTCTTATTTTCTTTTCGTATTCATATCAAATATTACCAAAACAACGTAATTTTAAATTTCCAAAAACATTTCGGGCGGGAGGGGGCATAAATGAACAAGTGTACGTCCGTTAAATGTTAGCCACATTTCAAAATTAAGAGGTCTGCCTGGGAGGAGATGAACTTCATTGTAAATTACATATTATGTAAAAAGTATGAATATACACATAAGTACACGAACTTTTTATGGTTGTTTACTTAAAACTTAATTGTTCTTCATAGAATAAGTTAGATTTATATAAGGCATCATTTTTTAATAAACTATATTACATTCTAATCTGATTTATCAAATTAAATATTAAATACAAGTGTATTTTTCATTAAAAATTAACTTCTGCGAGCAATTTCGGCCAAAAGAAATTTTTATTGAAAAAAATACGTTACTATTTCTATTTAATTAATGGTAAAAAACAGCCTCAAATTACAACATTATTTTTAATCTACTTCAACCGTAATGGGTACAAAACAAATATAACCAATATAATTAATTAAAAAATAAACAGAATAGGAAAATCGATTGGGAAAATTTTCAAAAATTAGACTGTCGAAGCTGGCTGCGTTTGTTTGGTTTTGAGAAAGTTTCCAATCGATTGTTCCGCTTATGTCTAAAAAGAACAATAAATAAGATATATTATAATATAAAAAAGAAAAAAATTATTAAGCACAAATTACAAAAAAGAGATGTTTTTTTACTAACATAGTTAGTATTTATTTAATAAATTTGCGCTTCATTACTACATCTCGTAGTGCTCATATCACAGAAACAGTGATTCTATTAAACCGATGGCACTAAATCACACATAAATCATTAAATAATTTTATAACCGTCAGCTACAGTTTTAAGCTAAAACTTTATTAACAAGTATATTTGTAAATTTAGTGATTTTAAAGCACTTTAGGGAAGAATTATAATTATTATTAGAATACGGTTTAACTGCAAATATTCACATAATTTATCTCTTAGTTAAAAGGTTATAATGCACGCACCTTTTAAACTCTTTCTCATTTCTTCTAAATATAATTAATCATTGCAGTTAACAAAGGAGTAACCAAAACTTTTATTCGGGTTGGCAGTATTTATAAAATAGGGAATTATTAGGTACTGAAGTTCGTTTGGTAAAATCACATCACAATCGTGTCAAACAATAATTACAATAAAATTTAAAATGTGAACGAATAATTTCAATTCCTGGAAGGTTTAATAAATATTAGCTTCTTTTTATTTAAAGCACTTTAAGTGACGGTTTGTCTTTAAATTTTTATGGTTTATAAAAGCACGACACAAATGTATACAATTGTAGTCACTCGTTTGGTCAAGTACATAAACTTTGCCTTATGTTAGCACCAATCGTCGTCATCGGAATCGGAGTGACGCGATCGTGTAGGCTTTGGTTTATAACCATTTGGTACAGGACTTGGTAACATTCGGCCGCCACGACCCAATGCTACGGCTTGTTCAAAACTAAGAGGTGCGGGAGAACCTTCAAAATTTGTTGGTGGCACTATTTCTCGTAACGGTTCTCGTTCCCTTATCACATTTTGCACTGCTACGTGGCTATGTGGAGTCGTATGTGCAGAATGTGTTTGAATCTAAATTTCGAAATACATTAAAACGACAACAAATTAACATTGCTCAACAAATTCTATACTAACATTTACGTGTGTTGGGGAAGCATTTAGTTTTGGAAAGTTTATAGGTCCTGGCCTTAATTGCAATGTGGACGGTTTGCAGGGAGTTGGTGGCAATCTTCTACCTTGACCTCGACGTCCTCCCAACACGGGGTGACTATGTTGCACACTACCTTGATGAGCAGCCGATTGTTGCATTGGCAAACCAATAACAGCTCCAGCTATAAGAATTTTTCAAAAATAATAATTTCATTTTGTCATTTTCTATGCTAAATCAGTAATATCAATTTTATTATATTATCTAGAGCTGTTTGTAAAAAAAAGGTAAATACAATAAATTTAAAACATAAAAAATATATAGAAATATATCAAACAACGCTACCACAGGGCACTTCAATACCCTGTTCATGGAAGAAAACAAATAATTATCTGCTTAGCAAAAAAACAATGGTACGGACACATTCAAAGAATGAGCGACGAAATATTCCCAAAGAAACATAAATATAGAGAGAGAGTGCAGATTAAACAACGAACTCTGTAAAAACAAAAGAGAACAATATAATAGATATAATATTTCATTATAAGTTAGGTATATTTTTGATATTGAAAAAATATATGTTTTGAAAATAATTTTAATGTCCAGATATATCGGCCTTATAAAATATATTCATATTTTAGACATTTAGTATATAGAATAGACATATATAGAATATATTATTTAATATAGTATAATATCACTTTATGTGGTCATTAAAATTATTTTCAAAACGTATATTTTTTCAATATCAAATATAATATATATCTACTTAAATTATAAAATATATAGTAGGTATATTATAATGTATTAGGTAATATACTAATGGTATCATAGTATACCATAATATATCATAATGATTATAGTATGTAAATAAATATTATACTATAATAATATTATTATATTGTAGAGTTTGCAAAGGTAGATTGCAATAATAACAGCAGATATTAAAAAATATTAATAAGAAAAAATATAAATAAAATAATGGAATAAAATAGAATGAAATGAGTAAAAATCTAAAAATAGAATTAGATTTCTTTGAAATTGGACAAAGAATAAAGCAATATATATTTTTAAATTTTATCTTTTAATAATCAAATTAATTGAAAATAATATATTGAAAGATGTGAAACACTCAATTCCTGGTGCTTTCACGAAATATTCACCAATTTAGGCTATCTAACCAGAAAGAGAAAATGGTAATATCATCAAGTTATCATGAGACGTCAGATAAAGGTAAATATGAAAATTTTTTTTTCAAGGTCACTACTACAAGATAAGAATATTTTTTTACGAAGCAAGAAATTTAATATTAGAGCTATTAATTTTAGTTTTTAAAATTTTAACATTATTCAATATTTTGTTTTTAGTTATTTCTTTTGTAACAAATAAATTACTACAAATTTTTTGATGGTGTTGTAAAAGTTTTAGTAAAAGATGGCTTCGGAGTTGTTTTGTTGGCGATGAAGCTATTCAGTTGCTAACTGTTTTCATATTATATTTTATCTCTTAGATGGTTATCTATTTTTGACGTCTTCAAATTTTAACAGTTTTATTAGAAAGGTCGGTGTGGTAGACAGCAGCTTACATAGTTTTACCTTGGGGTATTTTATCATGTTGAGCTTCATCTGGCAATGTACCGCCATTTGATGTTAGTCAATGCAAACCTTGCTTTGAGTAATTGTTTTTAAAATCTCTACGTTGAGATTGTTAAATTTCAATTTAGAATTTTTTTTGTCCTAATTTATACTTGCGAAGCGGAATGATCGCAGGTGACAGAATTTAATTATTTTTATGCTGCGAATTTGCTTTTTTAGTGACAAAAGTAAGTGCGATAAAAAGTTGGGAAAAAGAAGAGAGAACACTGTGACAGGAATCACGGTTTAATTTACACGTGAAAAGTTGGTAATATAAACGAATGAAATTACCTAAATAAGAAATTAATTTAGGAATATTTTTATCTGTCCTATTTTCGATGTTTGAATATTCTTCTCTTCACAAAGACTTGATTTTTGTAAATCCACGTATATAATTGCCATGGAAGTTGTCAATCTCGTATCCATGTATGTTTTGCAAAATTATTTTCGATTTCTAAATCAAATATTTTGCAGAAATAAAACTGCTTACTATTAACCATGAGTTATTCTTCAACGCTGGATTTTGTCAAAATTTAGCATTCGTCCGGACTATAGGTTCACACCATAACAACAGGACAATTTTTGTACCCGCAGTGGCGCTTTAACTTTTTGGCGTTTCAAGGCTAATCAAACTAAGGTACCCCAAATTATTATTCTAAATATCAGTTTTGCTTTTTTCAAGGTTCACTTTACCAAAATTTCAAATTTTAGCGCTCTTCGAATGCTGGCGTCCACAGCAGTCGCTATCTGCCTTTACAGTTTATAAGTACCAGGAATTATTATAAAACTTTCCATTAATCTTTAAATTAGGCTTTAAAGGTGAACAAATTTTACCTATAGCCGCAGGTCCATGCTGATGAGGCGTTAAGTGCGTCGGACTAGGTGAACGAGAACGCTGACACAGACTTGTAGTACCATAACCTTTTCGAGAATTTCTCAATAAACCATGCCGCGATGAATGATGCAGCTTTCTCCCCGTTGGAGAAGGTGATCGTGCTGGACTGGTCGACGCTGACCATGATCCTAAATAATAAATTATGCGGGATAGTCTGTATTTAATTTGAACAACTCACCTCTCATGTATCTGCTTTTGTTCGAATGGGATCTGTGGTGTTCATGTTTAACAATTTCTACTACATTTGAAACAGTATCCGAAAAGCCGATGTCGTGGTGGAGATGATGAGGGTAATGCCTTCCCGGAGATGGACTACGTGTTAACGACGGCGAATTACCACGTCTACAAATGAAGATGCAACGAAATGAGTACATCAGAACAACGCTTAAAATAATTAACCTTATGCTAGGAGATCTACGATGTACATTTGTGTAAGTTGATGGATGGAGATGTTGTTGGTCCATTAAGCTTTCACACGACGGTCTTCTGGATCCCAACGCTTCTTGCAGTTCCATTACCTAATTAATTTGGTTAGTTTAAAGTTTATTTAGGAAAAAACATCATTTATAGTAAAGTGGTTAACCAACGTTTCTGCTGTAATAACGTGACTGATTAAATTATGACCTATATATTTGGTTAACCACTCGTTTTTACTGCATACTACAATAAATTACTTAAAGTAACGCTAGGAAAAAAGATTGAAAAAAGTTGCATAAAATTTGTAAATATTTCAAAAGTTCACAATAAACAGACGAAATAATTATCAAAAGTGATTGAATCAACCCATTCATACCATGTCCCGTGTTGAACAAATACAATGAAAATTCATGCTCTAAACAAGTCATGCAGTTAGTGCTCGAAACGTTACAAGAACTATGCGAAAAATACCTACCAAAGAGCAAATATCTAAACGCCGCTAAGCTATTTCTAACAATACAAGATATTACCAAATTAACTGTTGACCTAACTTGTAATCCTAAAACCGAATTAAACACCAATATTTAACTATGACGTTAACTTTACTAGACTCTCTTCTAAAATATTAAGTTACTTTAATTTTTTATATTGAGTTCCTATTCTAAAATTTACTATTACTATCTTATCGTAGTAAAAGGGTAACGTAAACAACAATTTACCACACAGTTGTTGAGTTTCACCTTTTTGTTCCTGGAAAAAAGAAAAAACAGTGTAAGTTAACAACGAAGGATATGGTAAAACGAACGTAAAATTACCTAAACGATCGATTACGTTTGGTGCTTCGACGTGCAAGTGTGGCAAGAGGACCATCCTCATGATGTGGATTAGATTCGATATTTTCGTGACCACCCATTAATGGAGCCCCCTCCAGACTGAGCGATCCAGTTCGACTTTCTCCCAAATGACCCGCCATATCCAACAGGCAGTCAAAAAACGACGCTTTCTGTTAGTTTAACATAACTTTAACTTAAACTTCACTGCAATCCGCTGTTTTGATATTTCCAATTAAATATTACATACCCCTCATACTGCTCAGTTTTGAAGTTTTACTTTAAAATTACTTTTAAATTTGCAAAAATATTAAAAACTTCTTAAGAGCACGTCTATCATTCAAAATAACTTTTTAACTAAAGAACTGATTGCTAATTCAAAATTTTGTTTTTAAAAATACTTAAATTGTAATACTAAACCTCATAATTTAATACCAATTTTTAAAAATTGAAAATATATTACTGCATTCCAAATGCACCATGCAACAGATTTGAATGCCAAATTTCATTATCAAAAACTGTGTTAAAAATAGCAGCGAGCTTAAAAACGGCTTTAAGATTCCATTATTTACCTTTTGCAGTCGTCGAACTATATTTACATTAAAAGACAAATCACACAGTGAGGTGTATAGAAAAATTTAAGGCGTGATTTAGTTAGAATAGTTAAACTCACTGCTAATACACAAGAAAGCACAGATAAAAATTGTTATTATTTACAGGGTGAGACATATTGGTTTTTTAAACAGCGTTATATATTTACAAAAGTTTTGAGCATTCTTTGGCAAAGTTTAACAAATGACTCACCTTGTATATTATTTAAATTTTTTTAAGACAATACGAAATATACTCATGCACAAATATTATATGTGTAAAATATTAAAAAGACAAATACAGCAATGGACATATTAGTAAAAACGCATGTAAATAGTAAAATTGAAGGTACTAATAAATAAGAGTGCAGGAAATCAGGCAAAAGAGAAAATTATTACGAAGAAAAAATTTTTGCTACAGGACTATACTATGAATGAGAACGTGTGATCGTTGCATCTGTGGAGACGCCTCGAACAACTAAATCTCAAAACTAGTAAAATTTAGAGCAAAAAATTATGTACTACCACATGATTCGTTGAGGGACTATTTCCGTAATCCTGCAATAAACATAAAAAGTTATAGGACAACTACCCTATTATACTATGTATTCTCTTGTTCTATGCTAGTGTGTTGTTGTATGTGGTATGTGATAACAATTTCAGGCAGAAGGGTTTGGTTTATTTATCAAGGGCATCTCAAAGGGTTCAGAAGTACATTGTGAGGTTTCTAATCACATTCTTTAAATTGAACAACTACTAAGTACAACAAAATGGCAAATCTATGCCAAGGAAACAGTCAGTAGACACTAAACACTAAATAAATAATGGGTGTCGTAATAATACAATTTGGAATAAATTATATACCTAATTAATTGTTTCGTTATTTTTATATGTGTCTGTATAATAGATAATGTAAACAGGTAACGTACCGGAAGACCAGTAGGCTCCAATTGACCAAATCGCGTCGAACGCCAACTTTCCAAAATTAGTAATCCGCCATATATTTTACCCACAGTTAATTTTCCACAATTCAACTGATCACTTGGAGGCACTAAAAGATTAATCATATTTTTGGCTTCCAAAGGCCAAATACTTTGAATCGTGTGTCTCAATTCGATATTGGCTTGATCCATCTCTTCGGCTAAGCACATAAAAGTTGTTTTCCAAAACACAATCACTAAACCATAAGAAACTTACCTAATCTTATTTTCATTCCTAGATTTTCTCGAATCAATGCAAATAAAGTGGTGGTAAAATTAACTTTTCCGTCATCATCAATCGGCATATTCATTCGAATCAGTTTTTTGTACGCTAACCTATTGGGACATTTGTTACCAAAACCTAAAGGTGGATCCATATTTTTTAACATATCGTACATTTCTTGATATAAAATTTTCCCCCTGTAACAATTTAGATTTAAAAATTACTGGAAACTTCGAAAATGTCCAATTTACGTTGCGTTAGGATCGTATTCCGCCCAAATTCGAACAAACTCGTCCAGATGATGTGCACCGAGAATGGATGGATCTCGAGTTAAGTAATCAAAATTATCCATAATAACAGCAACGAACAAATTCAACATCTGCAATGAATTTTGATACAAACCAACCCCAAATATCTTTCGTTAACTTACGAGAAAGGAGCAAAAAAAGATGAAAGAAACAAAATATGCGTAGGCCAAATTTGAACCACAACTGTTCGTAGGTTTCTTTGCGTCAGGATCACATGGTCTGTCTTTTATACAAGATAACATAATATTGGGCCAACCCTCTCCAGTTGCACACCTATTTCAGCATAACATTAAAATAAGAAAATGACAACATTTTACGTTAACTTTACCTAAACAAGAGCATCAAGCCTTGAATAAAATTTCTAAAGTTATTGTGCCTGTTGATATTCTCGCTTGTGTTGTTCTCAATGTTACCAAACACCTAAAATAAATTTACCATAAATTTTGAATTTAATAAATTTGGAGTTGTACGTACCTGCATCCCAATAATTGCGTAAATGAAAAAGAGCATGGCTATCAGCAAACAAACGTAGGGTAAGGCTTTAAAACTTTGTACGAATGTCCAAAGGAGAATACGAATCGTATATCCTTGCCTTAATAGTTTTATTAATCGCGCAGCTCTGAACAGCCTCAAAAAGCCAACGTTAATTGAATTTTCTTGCTGAAATTCAAATTTAAAATGGTTTTTAGTATTGGCTTTTAGAATTCAGTTTCGTTTCAGACTTGGTTCACTGGAATGTTGTATTTAATTTCTTGTGCTACCTATATATCAATAATTTGAAATCTAATGTGTAATAACAGTGTGAAAACTGTAATCTGAATTCCACGACACTTTCGGAAAAAATATGATTTGTTTTTAGTGAGCAAAGTCTGAGCGGGTCCTGAAGAACTAAGATGCTTCTAAATGATTATAATACTAGGTATCTAATTTTACACCGTTACATTGTTATATACTACCAACTAATTCTTTCGTAAAGCCTAATTCTATTGCTACTACTTCATGTTGACGATTATAATGCATCCTGTAAGTTATGTTAAAGATTTAGTGTTTCTTGTGTGTGAAGTGTGTATTCCATAAAATGATTTACTTACCAAATTCAATTACTTTACTCAGTTTGCGTGCTTCGATAATAATTATTAGAATAATTTATATCTTTGTATCTCACAACATGCATTATCGTAGGTTTCGACTTTTGCTTATATTGTACAGTTAATCATGCTTTGTAGAAGCGTTCTGTTGAGCGCTTACAGTAAAAACACTCTTGGGCAGTAAAAAACTTAAGTGTTGATACTGAAAACGTTTATTACTAACGGAACGCACAATATACGTAAGGCTGTTACAACGGCAATTCAAAATAAAATAATTTACTTAAAGTGGTAGAAATTAAAATAGCAACCAATCGTTTACTTCTGCTTATAAAACACCTTGCTGATTGTTAAATCGCTTTGAGTGTTGTACTAAAATATATTAAAAAAACTATAACGCATACTGTTGTATGCAATATATAAAAAGCAATATAGCTTTCAGTGAGCCCTCATCATTGTCGGAGTAGCCTAAGAATTTAATGCTGAACTCAGAATCCACACTATCTAAATGCATACAATTGGAGCTCGATCTAATGATAACAAAACTGATCAATTCATAAATTGTTTAATGTTATGGAATTATGCTACATGGAGGGTTTCCAGACCTCCAGATCAGAGATCTTATGATTTAGTATTATTCTGTATTGGACTCGTCAGAAGAGCTACACTGAATGAACAGATTAATGGTACGAAAGAAAAAATCATTTGATTTATTAATCTGTTCAACAATGATTTGAATGAGAAAAGATGAAGAAAGCAATATCAAGAAAAGAAAGAGAGGAAATATAATAGGAAAACATACAAGTTGTGGTTTCTTCGGTGTTTATAAAAATAAGCAGAAAAAAACTAATCTATTGCCCAAGTTACTTTCAGTAGTTTTTATCAGTAATAGATATCAATAACGTATGTTTGGTTGCTTTTAACAAATTAAGCATTAGGTTCTCACCCTTAAGAAATTAATAATATTGGTATAATGGAAGCAATAGAGCTAAATATTTGTATGTGCTTGTGTTGCATGCTTGAAATTATTTTTGTTCCTGTTAATTTTAAAACTCAAAAATACAATCAAACAAGAAAAATTACTTCAGTCGCATGATATAATATCATAGGTAGTATTTTTTTCACAATACATATCCAAAGCTCGGTACAAAAAGCTATGGCAGAAGTTGGAAGCACTCAAAAACATGAATGACTCCGCTCATTTAGATTCGAAGATACCCTTAAGGTACTCTTCATCTTCAGATGCACACTGATGAGCGGTATATGTATATGCTGATCTCCAGCTTCTCGGCCATTCCAAAATTGAATTGGATTATTTGTAATTATTACAAATTATGTGTTTCTAGTGATCATTAGCATGCTCTACTAAAATCTAAACTAACCTTTTTTGTTACAACAGGAATCCTAAAGAACTACCATTTAATGATTTATTTTTTACCATAATAGTTATTACTAAAGTAGGTACACGTACAAACATTTATGACTCAATTATAACTAAATACACCCAAAGCTTGCAACATCAATAAAGTAATAAATTTTTAAATTAAAAATTTGTTACTTTTTATTTTACTTTGTGTGTTTTACTATACTTACCCTTTCTTTTGTAGTCTTTTCGGCTCTTTCCTTACGTTGAAATAAAAGGAATATTTTAAATTGTACAAAAATAATACAAGTTAAAATAAAAATTGTCAATAAAGAAGTGTTAAATTGTGTGTGTAGTTTTTATTGTTATATATTTTACTATTTAAACTGACCCAAGATTCAATTAATTTTTACAAAATTAATTAATAATTTTATTTCATAAACTGTTATTGGTAAATCTAGGTGATAGATTTGAGTTTTTTTTTTGAGAAAAAAGTAGGTAGGTGAAAAATATTTTTTTATAAATTTGCGAAAGAGATAATTTCATTGGTAGATCTAGTAGATAAAGATATAGAAGTATTGTTTTTTATTAAATAAAACTAATCAAGCAGTGGTATTTGCCATACCAATATTTTAGAAAATCAAAAAATTCGTCGCTCATTTCGTAGTTCATCGCCCGATGATGATGATTTTTTGGGGTTTCTAAAATATTGATATGGTTAATTTTCAGTTTCACTACCTAAGCATTAGTGGTATTTGATTATATTATTAAATAAGATATAAATACTAATAGAGAAATAAACATTTTTATATACAAAAGATTGTCTCCATGCTACTGAATTAATAGATTGAAGAAGAAGATTGAAAAATACAAGAAAGTGACATGCAAGTGAGAAGAATTTACAATAACAGTTTATGATTCGTTTTCAAAATTTGAGAACCTTAATTTTCTAGATATTTTCTTATCGAAACTTACCCCAAATTCGACAACCATGGCATCAACGATACTTCCAACAACCGTAACAAAATCGAAGGTGTTCCAAGGATCTTTGAAGAAATTCTGTTAAAAATAATGTCAAATTAGCTCGAGCACACCAAATGTGTTAAAAATATTTTTTTAAATTCTAAATTATTCCAAACATTTAGAAATTCCACTAAACATAAGTTTAAAATTCTACTTAATTACTAATTTTTAAACAATAATTTCTAATTTATTTTGACTATTATCGAAAAGTTTAAAAGATTTTTGGGAAATAAATAATGGGTTCAAAAGTAAAACGTTTTTTTTGAAAGTCTAGACATAATTGTAAATTAAAAACACATTTTTTGGATAATAGGATATTGGTTCTCTAACATGCAAACTAATTTGCTTGAAGCAAACGCAATAGATCTAAATGTCTAACAAGTGATCTGATTACGTGATTAATAGCAAATTTGCACTAAACTACACCTACTCTAGTTGTGTCCAAGTAGCTACAAAATTTTAATAATTAATAAAATATGGTGCATTAATTTGGTTATGAAAAAAAAAATAGGTGATATCTAATTCGCTAGCAAATTGCAGAATTAGGCTTAAAACTACGAACTATTAAATTAAATGTAGACCTAGTAAGTAAAATATACATATATTAGCCAATTACGAATAGTAAAAAGTGATTTCAGGTTGTAAAAAGTTAAATATTACCTTAATTCCAAAGGCGATGAGCTTGAGGCCAGTTTCACAAAGAAAGAGGAAAGTAAATAATATGTTCATTGCTGCCAGGAGATCGGAGAGTAAGGGTGGAGACGCGTGATACTATAACAACTTTTTTATGTAGCTACTATGATCCAAGCGGAATGCCTACCTTTTTACCACCTTTCATTACAACATTTTGGAAAAAGTCGGCAGAACGCAGCTTTAGCTACCAGCTGCAGCGTCACCAATTTCGGTTTTTTAACCGAAGTTAGTTATACAATTAAAAGCATCAATTTAAAAAAATTCAAAAATTTCATTAATTTATTTTCTGTTTTATGAGAATGTGTGTAGAAAATCGTTATAATTTGTCAATGTTCCAAATAAAAAAAGTGTTTTTAATTGCACAATTATGCATACATGCAATAACTACAACAAACATTACATGCACGTGCATCTAAGCAGTGTTTAGGGTTGCTCAAGGAATACATTCAAAATATACAGAGGGAAAATAAAACAAACACATTATTGAGGTATTTGGAATTAGAAATTATAAAATCAAAATTTTTTTATTTACTTTTGTATTATTTGTATATTATGTTTTCGACACTTTAAAAGTTAGATATTTAAAACATTGCATTGAAGGTACGTAAAACAGTAAAGTTTAAAAATTGGAAAAAACGGTAATTAAATTATAAATAAATTTTCAATTTATTATGCTCCTTTTCAAATTAAAAAGTATTACCGGCACGTAATTGGGTAATCGAATAAAAAAGGGTATGTATGCGAGTGCAAAAATGTGATGCAGCTGGACCACGGTGTGCTTACAGACGCTGCTGCTTGTGTATTTCATTATTATCTGTGCAATCAATTAAGAAAGCACATCAAATGTGAAAATTGCTGTTCAGCGTTCTGCAAATCTATTGCAATGCTATCTAGACGCGCGGGGAGATTAACACATGCCAATACAATATTATATGTAAATACTTATACTATTTGATCTATTCTATAGCTAGAATCACCGAAAAAGTTTGGTTAGATATTAAATAATAGGATGGTTTTGAATATGAGAACTACTAGTGAAAGAAGCCGATGAAAATATGAATTAATTCTAAATGGACAGAAATGACGTCATTCGATGAATTGTAGTAAGTCAGTTAGTTAATTTACGAAACTCTACCATATAACCTTATTTTATATTATTGCAGTACTGATTTAACAAAATCCATATTAGAGTATTATATAGAGCACTCTAATGTGTAATAAACTACGATAAACTATAAATATTACACATGCAGAAATTACAAGGAGTAAGAGTTTGTTTAGTTCTTGTTTGAAACAAAATTTAAATAATAAAAATATATAAAAAGAAATGATATAAGTAAATGTGGCACCCAACATGGGACTCCAAAATAAATTCGACAAATAGCACGATAATAAAAAATAAGGAAATTAATTTAAATAATCACAGTTGGGCCAAGAACCAATGGTCCAAACGTAGACCAAAATAAATTTAAGTAGAGTACTAGTAATAAGTAAAAAACAAATTAAAAAAATAAAATAAACATAGAAGAACGCAGTGATGAAAAACGTAAAAAATAAATAAAATCATACTATAATAATTCGCATGACAGGAAAGACAAGGATGGCAACTATCCATAGAACCTGTAAAGAAATTTAGATGAAACCTACGAAAATAATAAATTTGACTACGAGGAGGCGCTTAAACTGTAAGAAGCTCACGGCCATCCGGAATGAAAAACATCCTTGAATGGAATAAAAAAAATTTAAAACATTATTAAAATAGAATTTTAATAATGAAAATGGTAAAACGATGAGGCAACATTTCATTTAAAATATAATTCAAGTCTTAAGTTTACGTCAGGATTAATGGTTTTTATTATAAATTTTACCTAGTTAAGTGCAAAATTTAAATACGATTTAAATCTAAGTAAATGGATTTACTATTTTGTATATAAAATACATACTCCAGATACATAAATACTAATGGAATACCTACTTTCGTGGCGAGGATTTACAAAAGCGACTAACTGTATATTAAATAAAATTTAAATAAAATCTGTAGATATTATAATTACATACAGTAGCTAAGAAAAGTTAATTTTAGAAGGTCTCTATAGAAACATCACAGGAACAAGTCTAAAAAATTGCACTTTAATAATTCTTATTTCCTATAATAACATTTTCTTTATAATAAAGAAAATTGACAATAAAATAGAATTTTTGAGACTTAAGCCTCCTTTCATATTTTGTAACGCACCTCCGATTGGTTCATTTAAGTTAGCAACCTAAAAAAATTGGAAGGTTACAGGTAAGTGATGGGCCAGTGCGGCCTTTAGGCTGCACAACCTGGTCAATCTAGTGATATAATATTATGAAAATAAACTTGACCAATAATGTTAGAATATTAGAAAAATGTTTATTAAACTATGTTCATTTTGTAATACCAATTGCTGTACTATTTTGTTTTATTTAATTATGTATATTATATTGTTTTTTAAAACTATTCACAATAATTCACACTGAGTATTGTATTTATACTTTACCATTAAAAGCATTTTATTTAAACTTTTAAATTAATTAATAGAGTGAACGCAAAATTCAAGTTTTGGCCTCAGAAAGAAGAAAAATTTAATATTGAAATAAACTAGTATATACTATAAAACTATAGGGTCAGTTTGATATATCTGTAAATCTACATATTAATATATTTAGTGCAAATTTTATCAAAATCAAGACACTAAAATATTACCTCTTAAAAATAGTAAGACTTAAAAATTTGCTAAACTATCAAATATATTTTTAACAAACAAACTATGCTAAATATTAAATAGAATACTTAAAGGAAACTGCTAGGATAGAAGATATTATATATAGTAAAATAGAAATAAAGAGTTTGTATTTTTTTTAAATGCCAAAAATCAGCTTTAACTTTACTTAGGTTTTACGTAATTTCACTACAAGTATTTTAAATATCTTTTTGTATTATTATTTATATTTACAATATTTTTACCATAATTTTTTAAAAATACTATATATTTTTTTATTTATGTCAAATAAAACGTGGGAACATAGGTATTGTATCAAATAGTGTAAATATATGGAAAAATGCATATAAATTATATCAGTGTACGTTGAGATGTACCATATTATAAACTATATTGTGAAATAGTGTGTTGTAAAAGAGAAATTATATTGGAATATTTTTAATATTTAAATAAATAATAAAAATAAAAAGAAATTTATATACATTTTTCCAATTTTAGATTGGTATAATTTAAATTTTATTGTTTTTGTTAAAATTTAGACAATGTGTTATTTATTAAAATTCTTTTTTTTTTCAATAAAAAATTATTACAGTGATCTACATGATCTTACCCGAACACCATAGGCAAGGATCTTGAGGATGCACTCCAATGTAAACAAGCTGGTGAAGCCCCAGTTGAGGTACTTAAGCATATTGGTGAAGTATTCATCTTGCTTGTCATACTGCTAACATACAATGTTTTGCTATTCTCTCTAAATTATGTTTACACAAACTATTTCTAATACCTAAACGTAATGTCTAACGCTCCACAAAAAAGTGTAAAACAAAATAAGTTGTGGATGTTTGTCACACACCGAATAATATTAAGTGAAACAATTAAACATGCACTCTTCAAAATTTCATTACACATGATTAATACGACAACACAATGTTATAATGAGAAATGTAAATATACAAAAATGTCAATTTAGTTAAACAAAATCACAAGTGCAACCAATTAAAACCCAATGATATGATGTTGTTTCTCACAAAAATACTTTTTCATGTCAATACATTAAAACAGATGCTGCAATTCTTCATTTAAAACCACATTAATGATGAACATGCATTTTCCATTGTTGATAATATGGATCTTATCGATTTTATAAAAATATCATTGAAGTTGATAGTAAATACAATAACAAGCACAAATTAATAGCTAATCTTTTGAAAAGAAAATGATAACTTAAAGACACACATGTTAAGAAAAAGAAAAGCAAGTTAATAAATTAGAGAAGAAAACTACATTTACTATTTTCGAAATGCACATCGCAATATTAAAATTTTTGCGCAATAACCTTAATTACCTTTACAAGACAATAAAACAACTTTCCAAAAATTTCAATAACGATGCAGCTTTCTAGAATTCTAAAACTGAAGTCTGATAGTAAAGATCGCTCAATTCTTATATTTTCATAAAATCTAACATACTATCATCGAATTTGCTTCAACAAGACTGCACCTTTTTTCCCGACAAACACGAAAGGTGCAGTTGAAAGCAAACCAAGCAGCCAAACACGACGATTCAAACAAGATGCGATATGTTTGCATGGCAGATAAGTTGTGCATTTGCAGCTAGCATGATTGATCAAGTGTATCGGTTAATTATGTGTATTAGCTGTGTATTTCACTAGTGTAGAGTGCATTGTTGTCAAATAAATTTAATATTAAATTTGGCTGCCGACTTTTTGAAGTAGTCATAATTATTTTGTATAGTGTGTATTTTTCTTTCGATTTTTCACTTTGTTTTATCTCAAAAACTATGAATCAAATTTTTACATACCTTCATCATAAGTAGAATTGTATTAAAAACAATCAACATCATAATTAAATATTCAAAAGGTGTTGATACTACTAATCTCCATATTCTATACTTAAAACTGTTTCTTTTATTTGGCATATATCTTTCCAATGGTCGGGCTTGTATCGTAAAATCTATACACGATTTCTTGAATAAAAAATTACCAAAATTAAAAACAGCTCCGATATATTGCAATTTCGGTTTAGATGGAACTCGAAATTGATCAGAATGAAACAAAATCCACAGTTCGGAAAAGACGCGAGGGATTTGTTCGATTCTGTCCAATATTTCTTTCCAATTGTGAAGATTTCAATATTACCTGATTTTTATCTATATCACCACTTTGTAGTTCGGCTTCTCCTTGTTCTTGAAACGTAATAATAATTAAAGCTACAAATATATTTACAAAAAAGAATGGAAACACTACGAAATATACAATGTAGAAAATGGACATTTCTATACGATAATTCTGTATAGGACCTTGGTTTTCATAAGTTGCATCCATCGAGTTTTGAAGAACTCTGTCAAAAAGCAAAGCGTTAGGAAGCAATCGCAATTAATTGCGTTTTTTGACTCACGTTGGCCAACCTTCTCCCGTTTGCACAGCAAATAATGTTAACATGGCCATTGCCACATTATCATAATGAAAGTTTTGAAGTTCCCAGCTGCGAGTTTCGACTCTTGGTACGTCACTGTTAGCTTCAAATACGAAATACTGTCCACTGGTGGGAGACAAAATAATATTTAAACCTCTTATATTTTGGCAACAAATACTCACCACATTCAATTTTCTAAATAGAATTAACAAACTTACCGACATGCAATTTCAGTGAATTTACTGGCATCTGTGCAATAACGGAACTTTCCATTAAATAACTGAACAGCAATCACAGCAAATATGAACTGGAAAAGTATGTATACTATAAGAATGTTTATCACATTTTTTAAAGAGTTCACTAAACAGTCAAACACTGCTTTTAATTTGGGCACTCGTTTAATTGTTTTTAAAGGTCTAAGCACCCGTAGCACTCGTAACGATTTAATTGTTGATAAATTATGACTAGTTTTTACACCTTCCGTTTCCCTAGAAAACATAAAACAGTAAGAATCGATCGGTATATTGGATTCACATTTTCTTACATTAGATCGAATCCTATCGAAACTAAAGCACATATTACGACGATAGCATCCATGATATTCCAAAACTCTCTTAAATAAGCGCCCGGATGAAGAATAACTCCCAAGTCAATCACTTTAAGCAACATTTCGACAGCAAAAACGCCGGTAAATGCGTAATCCAACTTGTCGAGATATACGTTACGTGGCGAATTTTCTACAATTGGATCTTCGGCTGCTAATGCTATCGAACTTAAACATATGACTATCATAATAAAAAAATCGAAATATCGCAAATTAACCACCCAATGTGCACCTCTTCTTATACTGCAAAAATCATTTATTATACGATGGAATTCAAAAACACGTATCATTCTTACAAATTTGTTGGCGATAACACGAACATACTAGAATATGGCAGCATAGGTTTGGGACCAATTATTTCCTCTTCTTCTTCTGGTTTCTCTTCCTTCTTTCTTCTACCTCTAACAATCGGACTTGGGGGACAACCATCCGCTCGTAGGGTTGGCGATCCTAAAAATTGAATTCAAAATCTGAAGTTTTAATGTTTTCGTTGTATTTACCTTCCATTTTTAAAGCTTCCATTTCCTTCTCCAATTCTAAGGCTTGCTTTTCTTTATTTTCTTCTGCTTGCTCTTCTTCCGCTGCTGTTAATTCTTGAGCGTTGGCCAAGTTGTCAACGGCGATAGCCAAGAATACATTAAGAAGTGTATAGTTACCAAACAGCATGAGAACAATGAAATACATAGAATAAATCATATTTCCTTCTTGCGCCTCGATACCCTTGTACATTACTTCATTCCAATCTTCTCCAGTTAGAATCTAAATCATTTGTTTTATACAAGTGGTATGAAAATATCGAAACTTACCTCGAATACGGTAAGCAGCGCAATTGAAAATGTGTTGAAATTAGTTGGGGGCGTTTCGTCTTCAAAATTAAACTGACCACCGAATAATTGCATACCCAGCAGCGCGAATATTAGAATGAACAAAAAGAGGAGGAACAACAAGGATATGATGGAACGCATAGAATTAAGTAAGGATATGACAAGATTACGTAAGGAGGACCAATATTTAGTTACTTTGAAGATACGTAGAAGTCTGAGTGCACGCAGCACGGACAATCCGAAAGAACCACCCTTGACCGCCGACCATATTACTTCAAATATGGATCCAGATATTACAACACAATCGAAACGGTTAAACGCCGATTCGAAATATATTCGCGGACCAAGAGCGTACATTTTAACAAACATTTCCAACATAAAAAGACCCAGAAAAAAAAATTCGGCGTAATCTAAAAAATATTGTTATCGGAATAACTGTCGATGGATTAAAAGAGATTCTACTTACAAAGGAAGTCCGAAAGCCATTGGGGTTGACCGTGGAATTCGACAGCAACGCATACGGTATTAAAAAAAACCAAAACTATGACAAACCAATAAAACCATTGAGCTTTCACTACGTGTCTAATCCAAAAACGGAAGCGTTTCTCGGCTCTCCAAAATCCAGCGCAGCCTCCTTGGTTTTTAACTCTCGACTTGAAATATGCTGCTCTTCCAAATCCTGTTAACAATACTACTTTCACTATGCAATAAGTTGCTCGCGATTAAATTATTTTTACATGTAAATTTTTTTGACACATTTGAAATCTGCACATTATAACGTCAGTACTACAAAAGCAAAAACATTTACACCGTGTTTCTCTATCCTACAAAGCATTTTTTTGGTAAATTGGAACTGAATTGCACGCAATAAACTGCATTTTCATTTAAGCAACTATAAGTTAAGTTCAGTTTTAGTATAGTTGCAAATTTTCTTGGTGAAAAGAATCATGATGATTATAAAAGAAGATATCAGATGTGCTGTAATAGAAAAGTCATGAGGGAAGATTTTTAACTTTAATAAGCATGCCTATGTGATAGATAGTATTCTCTTTTGTTAAAAGTTTCTAACACTACCTAAAACTGCTACTAACTAGAAGTAATTAACTATTTACTACAATAGAAATTATTTTTTCTCATAGCACTATATGTAATGATTAAAAGCGGTTCACTAAGAAGAGGTGCTGTATGGTAAAGGAAAGATATGTTGTTATCCATTTGTGTTAATAGTGGACTTTTCTAGTTTGAAATTAGAAAAACATAAATAAAATAAAATAACTAGAGGTAGGTAGGTATGTACATGAGTTGAATAAAAGCATTCCAAAAAATTTCAGCATTGTCACAGAAGAAAAGCTCACTATTACTGGATGAAGATAGAATTATGTTACAAGCTACCCTGTGAAGCTTTAAATACTTTTTATGAATTTAAAATTAATAATGATAGCACTGCTTAAGCATATTATTGATATTTTAAAAACTATAGAGAAGAGTTAGCCAAAATGTTTGTGTGCAACTAAAATGTCAAAATTAACAGTGTCAATAGTTGTGGAAGTCAATTTAATGTCATTTGCACCTAAGAGAAACCACATTTCCCATCTATAAAATACTTTAGTAAAGAAATTAATTATGCAAAGCAAAGACAAAAGTTTGTGAGATGTAGTACACGGCTCGATAAAGGCGTTTCTTCATTACACAATACATTTTTCATAGTTATTGGATGTGTAGGTCGACTTTTAGGTTATAGCATAAATGGAATTGCGAACAAAAATGTTTATATCAACATAATTCCAAAAATGTTGCCATCGGAAGCTTCGACAACTAAAACATATGATGACATTTCACTATAATTTTTTCCTGTTAATCCATATGTTTTACTTAGTCCAACTCGCAATGCGGAAACATTATGGAATCTGTGTTGATATTAACTTTTCCATTCGACTTCAAATTTGATTAACCTTTTCCAATTACTCAGTGTAGGTTTAATGATGGAAATGTATTGGATATTGCTAATTTTTTATCTGAAACAGTTATCTGAATTTTATGCAAATCATATTACTCGAGATGTCTAAAAATAAGTAAAAATAGTGAATTCGGTAGTATCATAATGTACAGATAACTATTTTGTCAAACAATGTATATTGCCTAAGCAGGACAACAAATTAAAAGATATTTGCATCACAGGTTGTTGATTAAAGATTAGGGGAAGGATAAAGAACCCGCAATAGCAGCTACAGAAACTGCAATAGTATGTCAGCTATAAAGACTAATTTTTAGTTTACATTGCATTATGTAGTCCAGCAGTCTGCGTACCTTTCAGTTTTTTCTTAGGCTCTGTAAGAAATACTGTGGATTAAAACATGAAATCAATTAGTTATTATTAAAAACATCATTTTAATATACTTTTTAATATTTTTTTTAAATTTTATAAGTTTCTTTAGTTAACAATTAAATTTTTATGAAAAATTTTGAAAGTGCAATCATGACTGTGCAAGAAAATCATTATATTTCAAATATTCAAAGCTCACCATCATCGGCCATATCCTCTTCTTGCTCTTCTTCTTCCGTGTCGGTACTTTTACTTTTGCCAATTTTTTTCAATTTTTTCTTTTTTGCCGCTCTTCTCCTTGCTTCCATTATGTGCATCTTTTCTTCTTCCGTGGTTCTTTCTTCCGCTAATATTACCTCCTCTATAAAAGTTTGTGTTATAAACCGAATCAAAATCTTATTTAGGAAGCTATCAAATTTTGCTTCAACAAGTAACTACCTGCTTTGCAAATCCACTGGACATAGCCGTTTAGCTCTCTTTCTAATTGTGCCGCTCGTCGCATTTTTAAGAATTCCTGTCTATTTTCAACTTTTTCCCTTTCTTTGGCAAATTCACTAAATACACAAGCAAATTACTGCATTAAGCTCAATTACTAGCATACTCAAAAAATAATTAACATAAAAGTTACAAATTAGCCAACTTTCTTTAGCCTACAATCACCTGCTTGGGTGATCCACGTGAGATAACAATTAAGAGATTCATAGAACAAAGTCTTGAATCGAGCTTTATGAAAATTGGCTTGACGTTCAACCCGTAAACGCTCATTAGAAAATTCTCTATCAATCGAGGTCGATATAAATTTAATTATTAGGTGATTTAAAGTATTTCGACTTACCCGCTGAGAACACCGAGGACTAAATTGAGCATAAAAAAAGAACCCAATACAATGAGCGGCACAAAGTACATCCAATTATAATGGTTGCCCACGGCATCGTTCATCTAAACAAAATTTGTTTACCAAAATTGTCAACTTTACGTATACACAATTACCCAATACAGAATAGATGTCCAGCCTTCCATAGTGATGCACTGAAATACGGTTAACATCGCCAAGCCTATATTATCGAACGAAGTAATACCATTGTTGGGTCCCATCCAACGTTCCATGCAAAGAGAATTTCCATCTCGACACCAATTGCTACCCGATTTATCCGCTTCCGACTTATTATCTGAATTACATGGAAAAGCTTGATCTCCTTCTTTGGCAATTAAATCTGTACAATAAAAATTTTCAAACCAAGCTCACGTAAACCTAGATTATGAATAGGTACCTATGTCATATATGCTATAACACGTTCTATGTAAGGCTCCAGAATAAAATTCCAGACCAATTATAGCAAAGATAACAATTGCAAAAAGTACCAATAATCCAATCTGCAATAATGGTGCCATTGCCTTGATGATGGATTTTAAGACAACTTGCAGACCTAGCATTTAAATAAACATTAGATATGTTACATTTTCACCATTAAGATATTTGCAATAGGGCATGTGAGTAATTTAAATTGTACTAGCGATAAATAAGCTTTTTAAATTACCGACAATCTACGTTAAAATATAACTAAGAAGAGATTATTAACACAAATTTTTATATTGATATTACTAGGATTAAAAGATTCCCGTTGCATCTCAATAGTTCTATCTAGTACTCGGTTCCACCTTGATTCTTCCATATTGATTATTTAAATAAGGAAATAAAAATAAGGAAAGGTCTTTAGGTTCAACTAACATTGAATTCGTAATAATTTATAGTTGTATGGAGCTGTAAAGACGGACAACGGTTTGTTCGATAAATAGGTGGCGTTACTTGCAAAAACAAAAGTAACCAATCAGAGCGTTATGTTTACTTTCCACACTAACACCCTCTACTTATCGAAGAAAAATATGAAGTACTAATGGTATACTTTTGTATAGTTTTTCTATCTTTGCTTGTAGCTCAGTCAAAGCATTCGGAATCGCTGAAAGGGATTGCTCCAGTAATATCAATATAAAAATACATTTTTTAAACCTTGAAAGTAATAAGTTAATTATATGAAGCATGCTTTGTAAACTACAATACACTACGTAGCATTATTAGAAGAAGTAACTATAGCTTGACTATCATCTACTTACTAGGGATACCAGAGACTAGCTTGAGAGGTCTTAGTACTCGAATAGCGCGCAATGTGCGCAGGTCCACAGCTTCGATATCCTGAGTGAGCATCGTCAGAAACCTGCAAAATACTAGCCTCTAGTTCTACTCTCATCACACTACGTTTAGATCTAATCTAAATTTCTAAATTTTTACGAATGGAATTGTGTTGTTTGTTTATCAAAAAATAAACGAAACACCTAGTAGATTGGAGCTATTATGTAAGATATTTTAGAAAAATTAGTGTTAACCAGTTTTGTTTAGGAAGTCATTTCTTAAAGATTATAATAAAATACAACATAGTTTTCACCGTTTCTGAGAATAATAATAATAATAATAATATAGTAGAGCATCCTCGAAGGGACGATAGTAGCTTATGTCGTGTTTTAGTATAAAATTTAATAATGGGGTAAATGAACTGTTAAGTTTAAAACAAAATTATTGTTAAATCAACTATCACCCTTGGATAAACAATGCTCGAAAAGTTAAATTTTCTTTAATCACAAAATAAAAGATAAAATGAAAAAAGTAAGAGTAAGTATCTTTGATTTGTGTGTATTGTAATTAAAGAAATCAATAGAAATGCGGAGAATTAAAGATAAAAGCGGTGTTCGAAATAGGAACATCAACATTACGTAATATTACAAACTCTACTCTTACTTTCAGAAAAATCTACTTAAAAATACTATCGAGCAGTGTCTACCTACAAAACATTCATGCACACTCGAGAACACACAAAATTTGATATTGTTTACTTATAGCTGAAATTAAACATTTTACATAATTAACCTATAAACTACACTTAACAAATTAAATTGTTAATAGTAATCAATAATCAATTGCTTTGAAATGCTGGCTTAAAATATCATATAAATATTATAACATTTATGATAATACACAGAAAGTAATTGTATATAATCTGGAAATTGCTCTAAAAACTATCTCATTCAGTCTAAGACTAAATTCTGCTCTACTGCAGGCCGGAACTTCAAAGATAATATTTATATCTATACATGGAGAAGCAGTGGTGCCCTTACTTGGTATTCGAGACACCAACTTGAGAGGCCGTAAAACCCGGAACGATCTCAACATCCGAAGATCAACATCTACGTTTGCTTCCGCAAAAATTGTCATAGACCTAACAAATTCAGATTCTGACAAAATACGACACCTTAATTTATAACTACAAGTCCTGAAATATTCCTTCTTACATACACACAAGTATAAATTTGTATTTCAGGACATGAAATTTTTTTTCCAATTCAAAGTAAAATCTTACTAAAACAACTTACCCTGTGAGTACAACAAAAAAATCCATTATGTTCCAGATATTTCTAAGATATGAGCCTCTGTGTAAAACAAAACCTAAAGCTAATATCTTCAATGATGCTTCGACGCAGAATATTCCTAAAAAGTATTTTTCTGTTTTTTCCTAAAAATTTATTCAATTACAAATTATCACAATTTATCATCCAAACTCGGAGACTTACTAATCGTAGTGCTAGCATTGTTTTGTCTTGGTTGGGCAAGTGCTCTTCGAGCGCTAGCACCACACAGTTGGCTATGATTGTCAAAAGCACTGCATACTCGAACGGAGTATGTTGTGTTAAGGAAAATTCAATATGTTTACAAGTGTATCAATTATTATATTATTACTCAAGATGTGAAGCAAATGTTCCGCATGAATAATTGATTAAACTTAGCGATAGCAAAACATTATACATAGTTACGTAAAATTAATTAACTTATTCTACTACGAAGATCTGATTTAATCTATATTATTATACAGACGCTTTAACCGAAATACAAAGTAAATTATATTAAATTATGTTTCAATTTTACTTTGTTCCATTCGGGAAGATTGATATCTCGGCATTTCAGTTTAAGCGTCTATAAACCAATACGACGAAAAGGATATGGCCACTCAATGATAAAGCGCGTGATTCTACGGATGATGTTTTCCTCCGAGAGGAGGAACAGCGAGGTGGGGCCCTGTCCCCCCGCCGTGTTCGCGCCCCCCATCCTATCAGCTGCACCCACCCCCGCTTTCTGTTGCTGCACCGCCTGAGCCGCTGCCTCCTGTGCTGCGGCCAACCTAAAACAAAAAAATATTAGTATTTTTTAATTTATTATAAACAGTAGTTAGTAATCTTAAAAACTATATTTTTGTATTATAGCTAGCTGGTGAATCTGCCAATGAATATAGATGCTTTGAAAGCGTTTACAGTAGGTACATTATTTACCACCCTAGAGCTGTAATTACATTGTATGTAGTGCCATAATATTGGCAAACGGTATGGGAATTTGATGAACACACACCTGTTGGAGTTCAAAACATTATCAACTGATGGTGCTATTAAGTTTAAATACAACAGCAAAAAAAAAGAAATCCATTGGTTCCTTGATCTATTAACATCAACTTTTAGTTTTCGAGAGAGTTAAACAAAGCCGAATTTTACTTAAAAACAGAGATCATGTCTTAAAGATCTGTCGTTTTTAGGAGATGTTTTCAATAAGTTCGTGGAGAGCACTGATCTATTGGTTTCGACTTTTCATATTTTTTTATATCTGTCGTCGTTTTCTGAACAAAATCGGAAAACGTTGAACTGACATCTTTGCGCACTAGACGGCTTAAGGCCGCCGCAAAGGAAACTGACTTTTAATCCATACTCTAATTCAATACCCCCCAACTTCTCGGTTTCACAGACCGAAGCTTTGTATGCTTTTTCTAGGATTGTTTTGTTTAATAGATTTCCTGCTACTTTTCCAGAACAAATACATCTACCCCCAGTATCTAAGCAATGTATCGAATGCTCTTTCCAAATTTAATATTTTTTTAATCTTAAAGATTCATAAAATAATATTTAAATAAATAATAGCAAATTCAAAATTCCAAACAATAGTGCAGATCTCATTTAGGTTTCTTAGTAATTTCTTAAAGCCCGTGGCATACCATTATCGTGCATTATATATAAGTATACGAAGCAAAAGTTTCGTTTAACCTGAAAAACACAGCTTTAGAAAGCACATTGATGAAAATGTAAAGAAAGTATGTGATGTAAGCTGGCATACATGAAAATATAACATCTACATAACGAAACATTGTTATGGACTAAACTAAGAGTGAAATCTTTGAACATGAAAAGAGTCTTTAAATAGGAAATCGTGAAATTTTCAAAAGCGGAGAAATTGGTTTACAGAATCAAAATGTGCACTGTCAATGCTCTGTACTGTATAGAAAGCCAAAATCCAAATATAACTCTGCGTGCATTTCAATGAATGTTAAATAGTAGTTTAATATGCAATTTCAGCTATTGAATGAAAATTTTTATCGCGTGAATGAAGTAATGTTTTTATTAAAATAAAATGAAATACTGCAAATGGGGTAAATTAACGATTTTATAAAATAGCAATTTATTGATAATTCCAAGTTAAATTGTTTTACTAAATACTTATTAAGTTCGTGGGGATTATACTTTAGGTAATGCGTTATCACTAAAAATTATTAGGGTTTACGTTTAGTGGCCATGTAATTTGCAATTCCTATCCAATTTTGTAATGCATTACACATTATTTTATCTGTCTTTATTTTTATAGTGGATGATATCCGTAAGTACTTTTGCACAAGTTTAATGAACATTAAAAAGTTATGAGTATAACCATTTTTGGAAATTAATAGACCATAAATTTTTTACATTGTTGCTATTTTATCACCAATAAATTTAAATAGTGGATCCTGATCGTAATACGAATTAAATCTCCGAAATTATAAAATTTTGCAAAAATATTTTCAGCGAAAAATTAGGTTACAGGTTAAATGAAGTGTGCAATTTTTTAAGTTTAAAATTTAAAGGTTTTGATGCTTTTGATGTATTGGCATTGCTTGTAAAGTTGAAAAACATTTATTATTTAGCATTGACTCTTATATTTATTAGGGTTTAGACAGTGACATGTTATACCTATTTTTGATTTTAAATATTAATACCACATTTTGTGCATGTATGTAAGTAGAAGGTAGCGACGTACATCTAAACATTTTAAAATAATATTGAAGCTATTGGTTTTTCTAAGTAAACTGCCTTTTGATAATATTTTCATTCAGTCAGATTTTCTGATGTGTTCTTTGACATTTAACTTCATTTGCTTAAAGACGTCTGAACAGGGGGCTTCCTCTTCACTGATTTTTCGACTGTAGAAAATGCACCTTCTCCAAATAAGTTGGTATGGGAAACGGGAAACATAAATCCAATACATCTCCTTTACAATACAGTTTTTAATTATTTATTGTTATTTCGGCCATCTGCAAAGGTGCAAGAAAATGTTTCACGAATTTATCCCGTTTAGGTTTATTAATTTTATAATCTGGTTTTTACTTGCTAGGGAATTAACGTTAAAAGCTTTTGAAACAAATAATCCGTTTTTTATTATTAATAACAATTATTTAGAGTTATAAGTTGAATATTACTAAGCCCTTTGACCAATTTAATCATCTCTATCTTTGTTACTTTCTGCAGCGTAGATGTTATTGTATTTTGTGATTTTAGCTTTTCATAGATAATGTGTAGTTAGAAACTCAAGCCCTTGCGGAATTAATGTTGAAATTTCAGTTTTGAAACAATGCCACAATTGAACAAGCTGCTCAAAAACGTGAGAAGAAATGTGGCAGAGAGCCCAAAATTGCAGGATGGAAAAAAGACCAAATTCAACTTTATTGTGTTGCAGCAGTTCGATAAACGACAGTAACCAGGATGTACTATCTCCCCCCTACCTTCCCCCAAAATAAAATGAAAATAGTGCACTGGTGGGTATTCTATACCCCCAGACCCCCCTGATCTATATTTGAATTTTGCGTCAACATAAATTGCAGCAAACGCAGTTGAGTTTAAATTTTGATGTTTCCTACGATCTTATTTTTTAATTTGTTAATTAATTCGTTAAATATTAGGTCTCGTATAGCGGCTTAAAAAATATGTTTACCTTTAGGGTCCAATAAAATCTAGATCCGCCACTGAATAGATGCCATAAACATATTGAACTCGGTGTGTTATATTATTCTCGATATTATTAGAGGAAAATGGAAATCAAATTTTGTTGATTAATCAAATTAGATAATTGAATTACAATCGAGTGGTAACCAATTACGTGCAATTTAGAAGTGGCAAATTCAGCCTTGTCAGGGCTTACAGCTATGTAAGCTATTATGGGGGCCTTAATATTTACGCCGAAGGTTTAAGTAATTTTTTGTCGTCCTTAGAAGTAACTTCTGAATATTACAGGGTGCTGATCAAACAAGATTCGCAAGAAGACATCGTCAGTCAGGACCGTCTTCGAAAAAATTGCAAGAAAAACTTTATAGGATTCAAAAACGGTTTAGGGAAATTCTCTATCAGATTTATACTAACAAATGCAAATATAAAAATTAAACAAAACCTTTTTGTTAGTCGGTCAGTTGAACTTAACTTAATCAGTTACCGGGAGGTCTGGGGGGTATGGAATAAGCTGTCGTTAGATACCAATGGAGAACTTAGCATAATTTAAGCAACGACCCAAGTTATCTTAATAATTTGATTAAAATTAATAAATTTTGAAGTTCGTTAGCCTATCTTTGCAGATAAGTTCAAAAGATAGTATACTGTAGGTGCGTGACTGGACTGTTATAGGAAATTAAAATTAACTCTTTTGATTCATCTTGAAACTAATTACTGTTAATAAAACTTTCTTAAAATTTAAAGTTGCAGATAAAAATTATCTTGGATTTGGCAATTCAATGGCAGAAAATACTTCATAGAGAAAAGTATGGTATGGATTTCGACGATTAACCTAACGTGTAAAATGGTTTTTTTTGAAGAGGGAAGAATTTGGATTTGTAGCATTTAAAATTATGCTGTAAGCTAGAAGAACCTGAAAATTTTCCCATTAAAATAAATATGTCTCATCTTTCAGGTGTTATACGATACAAAATTATTGAGTGATATTCTATTAGCAAAACATGCAATTAATCAAAAATTATATAAACGATAATCACGAACACGCGCAATAAGTTAGGGGTGATTTAAAAATAGACTCTCATTTCTTTTCCTAGTATGAATTATTATTATGGGTTGCTTAATTGGATGTGTGGATACTCTGTCAGTTTGTACAATTTTGAAATTCAAATTTTCATAAACGATAATTAGTGCATTTCTACTTACTTCATGAAAAAAACAACTGAATATTTGTTAGTAATAGAAAATTTCGATTTAAAAAAATTCTAACCTAAAAATTTGTTGTATTTACCATTTAGCGTTCTTCTGTTTTTAATTTTGTTCGGCGATCACTTCGCAACAGTAACAAGTTAATTCAAACAAACTATGTAAAAACATCGAAAAGGCTGTGGTAATTCTTATAAAGCGAAAAGCGGCTGACATGAAAATGTGTATATCAACATGCAGATGTAAAATTTGGCGATAAAATAAAGCAATTTGATGGAATTACACTGTAGCACATGTCTTGAAAAACATTACACAAATTCGTATTACATTTAGATTTTGGTCGGATTATGTGGACACAGATATTATGATTCACCAATTCACAATTTATAAAAATTAAATTTGTATAAATATTCTCATGATATAGCTAACCAAAACAGTTCATATGTACACTCAGCTATGCGCCAAATGCCCGGACTTTTTACCATCATTCTCTCAATCGGCGCCAGACGACGTCGTCCGGAGCCAATACATAAAATGCGTTGCTGAGTGAAGTACATACTTGGCCTTGCAAGAAAATCGGTTAATGCAATTTTTAACTTAATTAACACTTAACCTAACTAACCGACAGATCAATTCGCAAGTATAACAAAAATATTGGAAAGAGTGAGACATTCAAAAGAATTACTATTGAAAAGTTTATCAACCTCTTTGTGGAAAATTTCTCACTTATCATGTAGGTATAAATTTATTGTATTTTGCCAATAGTAAAAGTGCAGATTTATAATAAAACTATATTGGTTAAATTTTAACTAGCAATGGAAGTATTGAGGTTAAGGAAAAATGTAATGGCCTGGCTTTCCTATATTTCTTTTTACATAAACTCTCAAATAAATCACTCATGTTTTTGATTTTAATCCGCTTGAAATTTAAAATCGTGCTTGAGATGCTATGCTTTGGGTAGGCATATACATAGTATAGAACCTGAGGCATACTCGACTTTATTGTTCCAGAGTTTAGAAATCGTGATTCTTGATAATTTTCCTCATTAACCTTGATTATTTTTAACATAACTGTCTTGAAGTATGAACTTGGCAAACTTTGCAATTGTGATGCATCTATCGATTATATTATCCATGGAGAAAATTCTTAGAAGTGTTGCACAATGTTTCGAAACTTTCGAGTCAGAATGAGAGTTAAATTATTTTTTTTACTATTGTATATTTGCGATAATAAAATTTTAAGCTGGTTACTTTAACCAAATATTTTCCCCCCGATATCTATTAGTAATTTTGAAGACAAATACCATTCTATATGCTTTTTTATTTATGATTCTTTACATAAGGGGAATTTTTAAGTATCCACTTTTGTAAAACACCCTCAGTAATAATAGTAGGTAATTGTGTAAATATTGATTTTTATCATTTCACATATTTGGTACACAGTCGAGGGAATAAACTAGAGTTGCATAATGGGTTTGTCTATTTTAGAAGACCTACTGCACTAGTTTACTGTTTATTTGAATTCCTAAAGTGAAAATTAAATTAATGGTTTATTTGTTTTGCAAATATAATTTGGTCTATCTGAATAATGTGAGCATCATAAAGCTATGTTTGCGACCCGAAAAATTATAACTTGATTAATATTATCATTACGTTACTGGAATTATTACACTCTAATCTTCAACATCGTATTTAAAACTAATCAATACATCCCCACTTGAACGTAACAAACCCAAATCTAACGTAGTTTTGTTTGCTTTGGCAATTAATCTTTATAATATAATAGAGCCATCTTGAAATACAAAAAACTCATCGCTTTTAGAAATGCCGAAAAAGTCAATAAATTATAATACTTTTCAATTCTCTACATAAATTAAATATAGCGAGATTCTAAGTGTTTTTCGATGGAATCGTTATGCTGCACGAAGTAAAAGCTAAGTTAATGCACTTTCTAGGTTAGGTATAGCCATTACAATTCTATTTTTATAGATTTTAGTTGTTTTCCCAACCCTGACTATATTTTGATAAGTATTATTAATTTCTATGTCTAATCTAAAATAATAATCTCTTCAGGTAAATTACTAAAAACGTAAACGTTCGCTAAATCTTATAAAACAAATAAGTGCCATTAATTTTCCTACCGAGTTGTCCAATCGATGCGCACAACATTGGGTTCAAGTTTATAAATTCTGTCTTCTAATTGCAAAATATTGGAAGTGTGTACGATTCATCACCAACATTATTATATAGCTGTTACACGAAAAACTACTATGGCGTTTCAATAAATTCCTTGCTAATATCTCGATCGTGTGTGTAACGATAAGCATGAAGCAGAATTTTTTGCAAGTACATTTGTACTTGGAAGCGGATGAAATCGATATAAAAAATGAATTTGTATTTTCTCGAAATATATGAATCGGTAAACAAAGATCTTTTATAAACCAAATTTATACATAAAATCCTTCATTTTCTGTTTGGTATTAAAATTTTTACGAAGAATTGTCAGTCAGCGCTATTGAATAGAAGTAGTAAGGTTATCCAAGAATGAAGTTGAATAAGTGGGAAGCACATGGTTTTCATGACGCAACCGTAAAAGTGACGTAGCAGACGCCATACTGACGCATGACGTCGGTTTTGGCGTTTCGGGATCGATATAAAGGAAACTGCAGTGCTTTAGATTAACTAATTGACTGGTATCAGATTGTTTTCTGATAAGTTTCTTTTAGTCAATGGAATAAATTTTGAAAGCTATAAGAAAATAATGATGTTGCCCATATATTTTTCCCATACAATGCATTCTAATTTACCGATAATTTGGTATATAATATTTCGTAATGCTGACATTCTTGTTTAAAATTTTATTTTAATATTACTGGTATCCGATAAGCTATCCGTCGCGCGCCGAAAAATATTTGATACCATGCAGATACCAACATCGGATATTTTCATGCTGTTCTTCCAGTTTTTTATAAACGTGATATTATTGCAAAATATTTTGACTAGAAAAATATTTTTTGCAAAATAATAATTGTCTAGTTTTCCAAAAAGGAATAGATATATTATTTTTTTCCCTAATATGTACAGTTACCAATATATTAAAACTTACTGTGATATATTACATCATGGAATACCTATGGGTATATCCAGCTTTCTATGTACTAGACATTTTAGAGCATTTTGGATGTTTAAAGTTATACCTGTCTATCACGCTAGTCAAAATTATACAGTTTTTTTTTAAAATATTTACTACTAAGCAACAAGTCACATAAAATTTACCACTTGATAAAGAAATTTAAACAAAGCGAAAACGTTAAAACTTTTTTATTTGTAACAAATAGTTTGGGGTTTAAGCACCTATCCTGTTTCCAAAAATTTAAATGTTTATGTGGAATCAATAAATTGTTATTTTTATATACAATACGGAGTTGAAAAAACCCATAAATTTATGGTCTTAAAATCCCGTGTAATTTCCTTAAGGAAGTCTTACAAGCAGTCAATCTTATGAAAAGAAATTCTCACTTCCGGATTTTAGATTGAGATTTTCAATTGTTCAATAAAAATGTATTCTTTTAAATGGTACATTTTGTGATAAAAGAAGCAAGGGTTCAGATATGGGTGACCAGCTGACCAATGAGCATTGCCGAAGAATTTCATTGTATGGTAGTTTATTTTAGAAGAATTTATGGTATGGAAATTTCAATGTATAGAGAAATGCAAATGGATAATTTGGTATATCATAAAATTACTTTGGATAACATGGATGTGCCCAATTATGATGGTAGTTGAGATGATAGTTCAAGATGCACTCCTGAGAATAGGATTTTCATATAGAAATTTATGATAACAAAATGGACTAGTCGGAAGCCTCATTGAAAAGTATATTAATGTTTTTAAAATGATTCATAAATTATTCAAACAAATAATGATGTGCAAATGAATTTAATTGGGTTTATAATTTGAAAATAAATTGGCAACGATAATATATTTAAATGATGGAATTTTATTGATTTATGGTATTAGATTAATACCTAAACTTAATATAATTTCAGTTGTGTGATTAAAACATGGTGATTGATGCCTGTTTGCACCCGGAATAAGTGAAACTATCAATTTAAGAAACATTTAAATTTTAACTGTAGTACCCATTTTCACCACCATTACTTAAAATTGTTAAGCGTTCCTTAAATCGTTAAGTTCAACTTATTTTCATTGCACCTCTGAATTAAGTATAAATTCATAGGGAGAAATTTATGGAGAGCCTAATTAAACTTCCACTTAAAAATAATTAAGTGCCGCTTAGGTAAGGATCACATTTAAGCAGCAGTGGTGCAAACGAGCATTAGAAAAACTCCAAAATATTATGACAGTGCTTAGTGTAATTCAAAGATATTTTTGATCATTATTCCTTTTTAACATAAAATTGATCAATTAATGTTCTCTTCCAGATGGTTAAATTGACAAGTGGACCAAACTAAGCCAATAAAGCAGCACTTCCTCAGAATAAACACAAAATAAAATAGAACAAAGATTAATATTAATTATTCTGAAAAATTAAAGAAAGTCATAACAATAGCAATCAAAGACAAGAATATAATCTTAGTTTTAGAAGTTCAGCGAATAATCACTATTTAGCAAGTTTAGTTAGCAAACTTAATTTTCAATCGATTCTCATCTGAACTATTGAATTTCGAATTGCAGATTTGTTGTTCCATTTTAGAAATACAATAAAACTTTAGTTGTTTCGTTCAATGTTGAACAACTTCACTTAAATAACATTCTGGATTGTTAAAGTTTTAGGATGTTCTCTTAAATACATAATTCGTTCTCAAAAACTTAACTTGACAATATTTAAGTACCAACTCAATGAGTACTGTTGTGGTTGTAAGGCAGTCCCAAGTAGGTTAGTACAATTGTTAAGTTCAAGATCGATCTGGAAACATGAATTATTTTCTCCATTAAGTCATTCTGGCTTGAACCAAATTGATGACTTAAAATGATTGAAATGAGTGAAGTGTTGATATAGTTGATCCAGTGACTTAATATTACTTTAAGTCACATAAAACTTAATATGATGCTCACGAAATGAAAACCACGAACGTAAATTAAAAACAATTTAGGCTCAAAGTTTTTAGAAAGAACAATCTATTTGAAAATCTTTTTTTGATTATAGGATTCTTTAATTTATAAATTTTGCGCAATAGTAACTGTTGGAGTGTTAGTTAGATAATTTAGATAAATGCAGTAAGCTCTGTTGATTGAATTTCTTTATTGAGTAAGAGAAGGAGAAAGAAAACAGGTGAAAGAATGAGAAAGCGATTTTAGAATCACCATGAGCATTGCGGTTTAAGTGTTCAGGATACTACATGTAGAAATGAAAAGCTTATATAGCTAATATAAAGTGAATCTGAAACGAGAAAACCCTATGTTTTGAATATCTAATTTTCAAAATATAATGTATGCATCATATTATTACAGAAGCAGGTTAACTAGAATGTGGATTTTAATTAATAAAGTTTTTTCAGCTTTTATTACCTTCACGAATTCCAGTGCTGAAGTTTTTCAAATAAAATAAGCCAAGTAGGTAGGTACCTTATTTTTTTAATACTTTTTAAACCTGGATATAAAAATAATATCATAATATTATATTACACCAAAATATTTACAACTAATAATATTTTATGAAAAATAAACTATGGAACTCCATATTTAACTCTATGAATTATTATGCTTCAGATAAGGTGGAATATGATTTATTGTCTTTAGTACTAGAGTAGATAATAATCGATGTAATTGTTCACCCATCACATTCCGTTTAATATGTTCATTACAAGAAGGGTCCAGTCAACGTGCTGTCTATGTAATTGTAAACGTTTACTCAAGCAGTTAATTTGATAGTGTAAGGTCGAGATTAATTTTTCTGAAAAATTGAGTATTTTATGTCTAAATGTAAGGATATAATGTTGTTATGACGATTTCCGGGAACACTAAGAGAGATATATTTTCAAAGTGCCCCCCTCGTACCCTCATTACTGTAAATCTATCAATATAATAGAATTCATCACGTTAGGTCACTCCTTATAATCTAACAATAATAACGCATTTATTAGTCCCTGTCGGCTATTAGTATCAGATATTAATTAAAAAAAACTGTTTTAAAATTTTAACATAATTAAAAGCAAGTAAAAATGTTCTCCTAAATTTACTATTAGTTAAAATTTTTTTACGTTTCTATTGTTCTATGTACGGATTTCAGCAAAGGTAATTAATTATTAATATATTATTAAGTAATTAATTAAAGTTTCAATTTGTATAGAAATAGTTGTTCTTAAGAGACACTATAACTTGGGTAATTACCTAGTTTAATTATAGCTTATGTTAAAAATTAACAAAACGAAACTTGACAAAGAGCTCTGGAAAGAAAATTTCCTGCAAATAATTTTAAAAGATTAAAAAACATAAGAAATAAAATAACGAAAGTCGTAAATATCAGATAAAACATAGCCGAACTTAAATGGAAATTTGTGGGTGACAGTGTGAGACGAAACGACAGATGGAGTAGTTTGGCAATACACTGGAGACAATGGTACCATAAAAGAGAGGCAGAAAGACCACAAATGAATAAATGCAAATAAATAATATTTCATTCATAGCTTTGAATGGAAAAGAAGGGGAAGATCTATATTCATCTTTTGGATGAGAGAGGTTGTATTGATAAATCAATTCATAAAGTTTGAACAATTATTTAATTGAAAAATATCCAATAGGGTAGTTTCATCATTCTGTGTTTATTTTAAAATTTAAAAATGTTTGTTCAGTGCCAAACTTATACCATTGGTTGACATTTAAAATTTCACAAACTGTGATTGGCTACTGGCGTTTGCAGGAAAATGTCATAATTATTACAATTATATTTTTCCATTATTATAATAGGAAAACATAAAGCCAGCTGCTATTAACTGACGTCAACAATGGACTTAATAAAAAATGAAAATTCAAAGTAAAAAATCGAAGTGAACATGTAGGCGCTGCCCGGTTTGTCAGCAACTGTCCGGTCTCTGTTTTCCGGATTCGTGTTTATTATATTTTTAGAACAAAATATTGCCCTATCCGCTTGAAGAAAAATAGATTCGTTTGCTGATGTGTATATTTGGAATATACATCCGTTTCTTTTTATATTTGCCAGTATAGTCTTGGCGTCGCGTTTTTTGTTCGATTAATTGTTGAGTATTGTCATTTTACTGTCCGGATGAATGAATAGAGTAATTTTATAAAAAATCTGGATAAGCTTCTCTCCATTTGAAGTCTCCCTAACCTTACTTTTACGGTTATCGAGCTGTAGTTACCAAAAAGCAAATTGTTAGAAAATTAAGAAATCAGAAGTTAACAACTCTGCTGTGTAATATAATATAGTTCTCATGGGCTTTATCTTGCAGTATTTGTAATTTCTCTACATCGGCCAGTTTTTCATTTATAAGATTACTCTCGAATACTGTGGGAAAATGCGGCAGTACAATTATGGCATAGTATGATATTTTAAGCTTATGATTGAGTTCAAGTATTAACTTGAATGAAATTCTTTAGTATGATCTGTTTTAATATAAAACAATTTAAATTAATATTAAAGAAGCTCATGCTATGTTCAGCATGTTTCGAAATAAATCATTTCATTTTGAATTTTAACAGAACTTCGTGGATATTTTTTATATATCTTGTCCATAAGTTCATAAAAGCTTAGATTGTGTATCATTAATCACTCCTATATATTTAATATCACTTACAACTTCTCAGTTCTAACTTCTAACCGTTTATATACATATATCCCCAGGGTTTCATTTGTAGCTCTAATCATAAATGTTTCCTTTAAACCACACAGATACATTTTATTTTCTTACTATTCAGCTTCAATTCATTACTTTTCAACTTTTCATTTGATATGTATAATTTTCCAATTCCAATTCAGCATGATGGCTTCGCAAGTCAGTATATTCGTGGGTATAAGTCGGGGGAGTCCCACCTACACTAGTAATTATTGTAATTCACCAAAAGTTGGCTCCTTCATTTAAATCGAACCTTCAGTTCTAGTCACCAATTTAACTTTGTTTTTATATTGTGTTTTTGCATATTCTGGAATGTAAATTAAATATTAGAAATTATTTTCCAAATTGTATTTTAAATAAATATTTCCAATTAATCTTTTAATTCTAAAATTACCTATTCAATTGAGTAAATACATACATATCAATGAAATTATTCCCAATTCAATTAATACACATTTAATTACCTCAATTGACTATAAATTTATGTATACGTGTTAAAATTGAAAAACTTGACATTCAAATATCAGGGGTAATTTAAACACGATATAAAAATAGGCGACATAGTGCAATCGATAAGCTAATTTTAAACAATGGATTTCTAATTTGCTTCTATAAAAACTTTTAAAAATTACATGATAGGTATATTTTAAATATCAGATTTCAAATATTGCTCCATTAAACAAGTTAGAAATGCAAATATTCACTTTCTTAAAAAAAACAACACCGCAATAATGCATAAGAAAACTTTTATAAAATGCGTATCAAAATGTTAAAAGCTATAGTTATAAAATATTTATTTAATAGGGAGTGATTCCACTATAATATTTTATACTTTTCTTAAATCGTGCGTGCTGGTGTGGAAGACGTAAAACCTCAAGATTAAAATGGAATTGGGCAAGTTATGAGACAAGTAACATTAATGATAGATGGATTAAAAAATATATGAAATATAGAGCTGGAAATTGTAAGAAAGTCTTCGGTTATTAAAGGATGCAGCAAAGAATTTTTTTAAAATATGAAGATATTGAGAAAACTTTCTCGCTTATTTTTTATAAGAGTAAATTTACACTAAAACTGGTGTAATTTCATGTTTACCCAAAAAAATGTAGGTGAATTGTTGAATAACAAATATTACTTGTAAAAGCAAGTTATGAGTTAATTTGAACCGGAAACTTGAAGAAAACAAAAACCCTTGGTGAGATGTATCTCTCTGATTCGTAGAGAAAAATTGGTAATTATTGTCGGATTTTACATACGCATTGATGATATTATGATAAATAGCGGACCAAAGTCAAGCCATTTTGTTTAATAACAAACCATTATGTTATTCTGAATTGGTGAATGAAGTTTTCTTTTGTGTTCCATTGAGTTTAATACTATTAAAGTACAAGTGTGATGTGAATAAAAGCAATTTTTTGAGCTGACCATTAGAACACCTACAATCACACGATAGCTTATCGATAATGTTTAGAAGAGGGTGAACATTCAGAGAAAGTTATAGCTATAAAACTAATAGAAAAAATAAATTATTGGTGGAAGCTATTTTTAGTTACCAACAAACATTTTTCAAATGCTCATTGATTGTCGTTACTGTAGACGAATTAACCACTCGAGGTTAATATCAGAAGTAAATATAAAGCTTAATAGTAAATAATGTTTTGTAAGATAATTTAATAGCATAGACAATTTGACACTACCAACCCTCGCACATTTCTTTACGTCGATTAAACCCCGCAATTTAAGTCCGAATTTTATAAATAACTCAGACCCACGTAGGCGTAATGATATTAGAACATCTATTGAAAAATACTAATGCGAATAATTTTCCAACTAATGTAATTAAAGTTAATTTAAATTAATTTGTTGAAGAAGGATTTGCGAAATATTTTATATGAAGTATTCGGGACATTATTGTCCATGGGGCAAAAAGTAAGACTTCCTTAGCACTGTTGTGCTTTTCCTGAATTCACCATTTTGTTCAATCTGATCATAAATTTAATATAATACATTATGAAATAGTTATCAGGCAATATTTTTGTTAATTTTTTAATTATAAAAGTTTTGAAGTGATAACAGAATATTATACTATTATATTCCGATTCATCATATTTGATAAATGGCCATAAATTGAAGCGATATTATAAGATCCATTTGATAACTAGCAACTTGTTCAACCGAGTAAAATAATACACTTCTAAAATCGATAGTTTACTAAAACTGAATAGGTACACTGGGGTTTTGTTATAATAATAATATTTCCTCGAATATGTAAACAAATACGACAACTTTGCTAAAATTAATCTGGGCTTGTAAATTAAATCTATTGAGTTTTTTCCAGAAAAGTTAAATTACTCAGGTACTGGAAATAACAATAACCAAGCAATGTTGTATGGCTTTTGTTTTTATTATGATTCGTACAAAAATATAAAATATAACTTACATTTTCTAATCGAAGAATAATATGCTCGAATTGTAAAACTACTCTGCGTAAATCTCCCCTCTGTTAAAATAATCGAGATCATTAACTTCATATTATAGCTGTTGACAAGAATAAGAACGGATATTGAAGTACCTCGAGTTGCGATATTGGAAGTAATGACTAATGTAACCATTGCAAGTTAGTAAAATTAGTCTTAATAAACTTTAGGTATTAATAACTGATGATAAGATTTATTTATATAGAAACAAATACAACATACAAAAAATATATAATTAAATCAATAAATTACAGTTATGATAATGCAATATTGCGTCATTTCAAAGAAATTTTATTTTTCCTAATTTGTTTATAGCCCTGTCGTCATGGTCACAAAAAAGATCTTATTTCGGAAATAATTAGAGGAATTATTTTAATCGTTTAAGTTTAGGTCTGGAATAAACAAGCTAGTTTTTCCTCTTCTAGGTCTACAAGTTTTTGCGAATATCTCGTTAATCGTTAATCTTAAGGTGAAAAGAGCTATTATAAACATTATTCAGAATAAAATGCTAGATAAAAAGTTCTTAAGCATATTTTTTGTAAAATAAAGAGTTTCCGAGTTGTAGCCGCGAGAAAAACAATTTCCACTCAACTGCAGGCAATAAAAAGATTTACTTCATATATTTTAATTTTTATATTAAAAATACTCCGTAATATTAAAACTAGAACAAATCGGTGTATTTGTTAAATATAATTAAGATTGATTTTCTTTGAACCTGAAAAACTGGCAATTTGTATCAAAAAAGATAGTGATCAAATTATACATCAATTTCTTCATTGTGTTTTTTTACATTGTTTCAGCAGCCGTAGAGTCAAAATACTGAAACTTTTCTCTATAAAAAAGGCCTAAGTTCAAAGTTGAATGATCCTGTACGGCAATGGATAGGGAGGCTAAGAAGAGAGACAGAGTAAGAATTTCGAAAGCAAATAACGGGCTGACTTGTATCTAGAAGTTTAGACATTTAAAATGCAGTTACATACAGAAGTTCTTGAATATTAAAGGCAGGAGTGCTGCAATCGTACTCGAAGTATTAGTAATAAAATCTGTGCTTATGAGTAGAATATGTATTTTAAATTGTACTTTCACTCCATAATAAGGTCTGTAAATCCGGAATGTAAGTCCGGATCTGGTGATAACTGATAAGTTCTAATTTACCAAAATCAATCTGAAAACATACATAATATAAAACATCCACTTCTGAGACCGGGGGGCCTGGGGGGTATGGAATTCCATATTACACTAGTAAATGTGGTCAAAGAGGAAACTCTTAGGACCAGCATTTCAGTCTCGCTTAAACGAAATTTTAAATTTAACAATGTACCTACATAGTTTTAACTTTTCATTTTATTTTGAAAAGGCGGCACACCATCACATTTTCCGTACTAGCCACTACTGAATCCATCTGATTACTTGAGGATGTAGCTGTACATGCAATTTATAGCGCTCTCTGTCATCATTGTTGTAATTTTGAGCTTATTTTGCATTGCACAACAACGAGGACGTCTTGCCAAAAATTGAGAGATTTGACTGAGATGCAGGATTGAACGACAGTAAATTTTCTTAACCAGCTCATCAGCTGTGCAGTGCAGTATTTTAGCTTGTAAAATATTTAAGCAATGGTTGTTGCACAGACGGCTGAAGCTGGCATGGATAAAAAGTTCACCTAATGAACAAATCTAATTACGGTAAACAATCTAAAAGGTCTTGCCAGCTACTTCAGACCTTGGAAATTTTTTGTTAAATGATTCCTAAGTGAACGATTTCATAAAAAATAATTCGCGTTCGTATCATAAAATGTTCTACATTATTTAACTAATGTTGTACAGAGTTCATGATATTGTGAGACATTTACCGATGCTTTCTAGGTGAACGCGAATCTTAAGTGTTATAAAAGGCTGTAAGTGGCCTAAAAGCTTCATGTTACACACTTCTATGTATTACAAATGTCATAATGTCAACCAGATAATTTTCTTTGGCATTTAAAAATCACATATCAGTTAAGAGAAATGTAGAACTTTTTTTTTAAAGAAACCCTGAGCACTGAATTGCAAATTAAAACGAAAAGGAATTTATTATATATTTTCGATTAGAATTTTCTTCATCTGATCTTGATGGCTGGAGAGGATGAACAATGATGGACGTTAACTTGATACTTCAGTTTGAATCATATAAATATTTTAGCTTCTTTCTTTTGTCCTAATTTCATTTCTTGGGGTCATCAACCAGAAGCGTTCCGCTTTTCCATCCTGTTTTCTCTATTTCTTATTTCAATCTCTTCAACTTTTCCGTATATTTTTCACAGCGATAAGGTTCTTTAAGCTGTATTGTACATAACAACCAACGAATTTTGTTTATTTATGATCCGTTCCAAAGTAACCTATAAACCATATATAGAGTGTTGCCACTTCGGATGGACGTTTGAGTCCACTCCAAACTGGAGCGTTGGGACTATTTGTGAAATCTTTGCAAATTTTAAATCGTGTTTAAACAGATTTCAATTAGCTGGTCCTGAATGTACATATTATAGCTGTGTACTTGATCTTTCGTGGTTCATCAATTATTGCAAGGTGAACATAATTGATGATTATTTTAAATTATTAATTTTAACACCTGCTTTCAAATTGCAGTTTCTTTTTTTTTAATTATTACGGGACCCCAGAGACCCGAACTCGGTTTTAGTGCTCATAAAAATTTAAACGGATTATACCTACAGGTATACAAGATTAGTATGTTAGTCTAATCTTGCCTAAAGAGCTGCATTCTCATCATCTATATATTATGTTAGTAGAATTCTTACTATTTCATTACGAAATTATTTTGCCAACTGTCTGTAATCTGAAGCATTTCTCTTTGTAATTTTAGTGTTTAATAAAAAATGTGTATTATTACTTTAAGCAAGAACACTAGAGCTTTAGCTCACATGCGTTGCTAAGCAATAACTCATTTTGTGTAGAACTTCAACTACCAATTCAAATACGAGGTGTTATTATATTGCCATTGACAATTTTGCATTTGGATCGTTTTGCACATCCATTACACAGATTAAACTGCTTGGCTAGAGCCTCTAATGGTAGGTACATTTCTTGAACTGGAATTGAGGATTAGTCTCTGCATTTCTGGATTGTTCAATATCAGTTTCCTTCGGATCCCATTTGGAAAGTTGACGACCTTCTCTCCTGTGCAAAATGTTGTCACACACAAAATAGGAAACCTGCGTGGGGTTCAAACCATGGGAAGTGTAATACACTTCTAACCACTATGCTACGCACTGCGGTACAGAAACTTATGTAGTTTACAATTACATTATGTATAATACAGAGTAGTCGTTAAAATGTGTAGCAATTATAAAGCCATTTACATACAAAATTTTGATTCGATATCAATCGTGTTGATTATGCAGTATTCCTAGCCAGATTGATTATTATAAAAGTAGTTGCATTTTTAATGAGATGTACTGTTGGAAGAAAATAATTCCTGGGCCAACCGCCACTACATGTAAAAAAACGTTCAATATCGGAATACCTAAAAGTGTGGGCTATTGAAGTATCTAGCAATAAAACCGAAATACATACTTCAATTAGGTACAGGGAATATTAAATGAATGCAATAAATATCGTTTTATAGCTGCATGATACATGAGAAATTGTAAAGTTTAAGTTCTCAGTGCTGGTCAGGACCATTCATATTTATCGATTAGACAAAACTCGCTCCTGAAAATGTTCATTAAGAACGTTCAAGAATTGCATCTCCATCAGGAAAGGAAATCTTTTTATCGCCGTGTAAATGCAAAAAATCAATAATTGTTTAAAATTATTAAGAGGACTAAATTTTATAAGCCTTTCAAAATTGAAAATTCAGCGCTCACACCTTGTAGTACCTATTCATAAAAAATTTTAATGATCACTTTCATATTTCTATTTGAAAATTTATACTCGATAAACATCATATGAAGTGGTGGCACTGCAAAGCTTTTGTGATTGGCACAGCGTTTTTTAACTTCATCAAAAAATCAAGCTTCACTGCGCAATATTGAATTGTGATAGATGTATAGAAATTAAATTTTTAAATTGTAAATAGGTGTTGGAATAAAAAAGATTCATTAATTTTTATCGGCCGAAAGCCTTAGAAACGGTTCAGCTAGAAAACCTTTAGGTTCTTGACCCCTTTTTCGCCAATGATCTTAATGCGGAAAAGGCATGTGCAAAATGATGTCAAAATGTACATCTTCACAATTTAAAATATCTATAAATGCCCTTATTTCAAACTAAACCATCTCTTGTGCACTTTGCGATTGAGGCATTTCAATTGAAAAGCGAAATAATAGCAATTTTACTAGATAGAAGTTTTTTTTCTAATATATGGGTCACAAGAGATCAATGTGAGTTGTGCAGTACCCTATTGTTGGTATTGCAGACTCTAGAGTGCCGCTGTTCTGCTATTCCCTTGATCGATTCTCTTAATATTTTTACAAGTTGTAATTGATATAGGAAAGTTTTATATAATAATGAAACTAACCTGATTTGTACGAGTGGGCTTACAGCAGCATGCCTCCATTTTGTGTTACTGTGTACGAGTGTGGAACGAGTTGGTCAAGCTGAGGCCGTTCAGAAAGATGCCGATGAGCATCATCCTGTTCGACAACAACACCAATTTTTATTAATTCTACCCAACCTCACCACCACGAAACACAACACCTCATTTTCTAGTATTTTCGTCTTTTACACGACTTGACTTATTTCTGTCCGCACCCGTACTCCCCAAGGATTAAATCCTTTCGGTTTGTTCCGCGTGTTTTCGCGTATTTAAACTTTAACTGCAGACGGATCACTCTTTACGTGGCACGATCCTGCGCTTTCCCTCAATAATATGTAGGTGAACGGGAGTCCAGCAAAGGGTCCGACGCTGAACTCAACTACGGGGCGCGTCAATTGTAACCTCGTGGTTTTCACCCACCAAAACAAAATTTTCAGTTGCACAACTTCAGCGAAAGCAAATTTATATTTCAACTCAAAATATGAACCAAACGCCTCTATAGGCACAAACTAATTTATCGAATATTCAAAAACTAATCCACGATATATAGAATACAATCGAGATTTTCCTGCTATCTATCATTCAAAGCTATCAAGTTCATTTTCCATGCGACAAAACAAACAGCATGCAGAGTGATAGTTTGGAAAAGCGGAGAGAGATGGCGTCAACCTACACTATTTTCACCACGTGGAAATTCAGGAAAACTTTTAATTATTCATATTATATTTTAAATTATTAATTTAAACTTCGAAAACTTCTAAACTAGGTTATCGATATGCTTAATTAAGGAATTTCAAAAGTTATCGATGTGGTTTAAACTAAAAAAAATATTTTAGCAACTTTTAAAAGTTTTATATTAACGAAAATCATGCAAAATTTTATTAATACTAAATTTTAAATTGAGTAAATACTTTTATTTTTTAAATATTAATGGATATCGAAGGTAGGTATGTAGTTGAATATTATTCAATGAAATGTTAACTTAATTGCGGTAATGAGAATATGTCAAATTACTTATTTCGCTGCAAGTATGTAATGTAATTTTGGTTTAAAATTTAATAAATTCGAAACTGAAATGTTTGTTATGTCGTCTATTAACTAATGCATTTTAGAAACAAATTTAATTAAATTACCCAATGTCTAGCATGCATACTATTAGTTCAACATTTCTAACCAAGATTGCATTAAAACTAAATCACGAAACAAGAAATATTAGTGCAGATACTACTAAAATAAAGTTAGTACCCAATTAAAGTAGATATAAAAAACCTGTTAATTGCATAGTTAAATGTTGGGAGTCTACAGGGTGGATAATTTTCATTTCAAAAAGTCAATTGTTTATTTGTATATGCGCAGATAAGTTGAGAACATCCTGATTTTTATTGAAAGTTCTAACAGACAATTGAATAGGATTCTCAACTTTATTTATGTTCAACACGCGAATATTGAATTTATAAACGAAATCGGAATTAATAATAATATCAATTATTTTGATATTTTCATTTTCAAGTAGGCCATAGAGAGAGAGAGCCTAATAGATTATTATAGGGGTTCTTGGGTTGTCATAATAAAGTATTAAAATAGTTACTCGCCAGTATGAATTTTTACTAAAAAAGATAAACAAAGTTTATCTAAAACAAATTTTCCATATTCAGAATCCATAAAATTTGTAAAAAATTAAAATAAAAAATAAAAGCTGAAGTATTAAAAATGATATAATATTTAAATGGTTTTTCGCCAGTGTAATTTTTTTTGAACAACAAGGTTCTATCTTGGTACTAAAACAGCTAAATCTGCATAAAATGATGTCAATAATTTATTTGTATTTTGATAATATTATCGTCGGAAGATCTGTTACATGCTTTCTTGAAGAAATATTATATGTTCTTCTTCTTTACAGTGTCCGATCTGCATTGATCGTTGGTTATTAACCAAGCTTATCTCTTATTAAAAATTTATATATTATTATATTATCTCATTTCCAAATCCTGGGAAATTTGTACGTTATTTGTACGGTTTTTTGTACGATAATATTTATGTTCTGTGAAGTTAAAATACAGTTTGCCTATTATTTTAGCTAAATAAAATCCAATAGCTAACTAAATTTATAATTGGTATGCTAGCTCAAATTTTTAAGATCCATATTGCCACTTTAATAAACTTTCATTATTATCTTGTGGTTGGTTGTTTGATGAATGGAAGCTCTAGGGGATGAATAACGCATCTAATAAGACACATGAAGCTGGTGGTTCTCCTAGATTATTCTTTGCTACCATTAACAATAAAACTGTTTAAACTTCGAATTCCAATTAGAATATTTATTCGAATTTATTGTCTATTCAGTACGCACACAGCTTGACATATTTTTATACGTAATATTTACTTCGGTATTGAATTAACTGGTTATAGACTTCAGCTTTTAAGGAACGAAAAAGATATTGGAAATGTCGTTTTTTAGAACACACATAGCTTAATTTCCCAAAAGCGCACCAGCTCAGTCGAGCTCTACTTGTTACTTCTTCTGTTATATTGACTTTCATGCAGATGGCATGTTCAGTTCGTTTATCCTGTCTTGAATCGCACGCGGATCTGACCTGAGCAAAACCATGTCATCTGCAAATCTTACATGATTTAGATTTATTTCCTCTACTTTTACAAACTTTTATTTAACTTGACATTATCCTTGCGTTATTGTGTATTGGTTATACCATACATTTCTATAAATTGTTTTAATCAACTTAATTTGATATATTAAAATTTCAATAATTTTAATATAATAAGGTTGCCACGAATTTACTACCATAATAAATTTAGTGTCAGAAAAGGAGCTAGCGTAAGAACACCATGCCAGGAGGTTAGCTAACTCTAATTGCGTCTCTGGAAGAAGTGAGACTGGGCAAACAAAATCCGCCTCTCGGTGAGATGGCGTTTGATCATATCTATACTAGCTGTAAAATATATTCTTTTGCGAGTTAAAACATAAAAGTCCTAGGTTAATTATTCATTTTTGTGAGAAAACTGTTTTGCCATTTACTTTTAAGTGCTGCTATACTCGTAAAAATATTATCCTAGCAATAACAATAAAGATGAATATAAAACATCTGGGAATAAGTTTAACAAGCGGCATCACATTATAAAAAGGTTAAAGCTAAAAGCTTTAATTCCCAACTAACGAACGTTATTAGTATGTTGCAACTAACAAGCTAAGCATGAAATAAATTAATGAAACAAATAAGCATGGTAGAGTTTAAAATAAATTTAAGGACGCTAAAATGAATTACATAGCTACATGTAATCAAAGTGGTTTGCTGGTTTATACTTTTTATTAATTAATTAAAATGATCAAACAGATATTTAAAATTTGTATCAGTTTGTACATAAATATCGCGCTGCTTTATTTCGAAAACTTAATAAAATAAATAAAACGTTTTTATTGTTGTTACTTCAAGTTAATTTTAATTGGATTTTCTGAAAAAGCAAAGTAAAATGTATTTTTTCTGCAAACGCCAGAAATGGATCAGGCACGATGTCAACTATTTACTTTATTTTTATGAAAAAATTATTTTATTCTTGATAATACTGGTTAATAAATTTAAGGATATTCAGTTAGATTTATTCTACTCATTGTAACAAGGATAACCGTTATCCTTGATGTTTGAGAGAATGTGGTCTGAAGGGTCAATTATGTTGAATTTTTGTTTCTAAATGGCTGTGAACTCATGATGAGTATTTTATTGTTGGAAACAATGAATATTCCATCTGACTTTACAGATAAAATTTTAATTTAAATTCTATGAACTTTTGTATTATTTGCAGACTGACTTTGAACATTTTGGGTTCTACTTTCGCTAACGATGTGATAATTTTGTAATATCGATATCAACTCTGTATATAATTATAATCTATATAAAACTGGAAATTTTGTTATGACACCTGTTGAGTTTGTCAACCATTGTTATATGGCATTTAATTTTATCTGTGAGAGAATTTGTGTCAAATTGGACGGTGTAAATTTGCCTGTGATAGTGAAATTAGGAAATTAGTGTTGTTCTTCAACATGGACAACCGTTTTTCGTTTATAGGCTATTTCGAAAATTTGTGGAATTCTTCTAAAAGGTAGTGTGTTGTTGTAATAAACGAGGTTATGAATTGAGAAATGAGTTGTGGGTAATGAGTTTGGTTTAATTGCATCGATTTTGTAATTTTAAATCAATGTTCAATGAACCATGAATCTGGTAATTGTTGGAACTTAAGCCTTCATCTGAAGTATATCATTTTATATTTATTGTTGATCTTAGCTTAGTAACTTATCTGATCAACTGCTGACGTTTAGGTCCCCAGTTTGTACCTGTTCCTCAGAGAAATCTAGACTCTTCTATCTTAATATGTTAAATTTATTAAAACACAGGGTAACGGCATTTCAAAATCTGATTTAGGCAGCCAAGAGAAAGAGGCTGATTATTCAGGATTGGACTAAAGGACTGACGAAAATATATTTATTAGTTAGAATGATTAAAGAAGGAATTACTATGTTATTTTAAACTTAAATTATTTCACAATAATTATATCGACAGGATAAACCACTACCTTTCAAGTATAAAATTCAGTCGTGAAACTATATTTCAAGGGTTATTATCTCTTATAATTGAAATTGAGTTTAGCACCGACAACTCTTTATTTAAATTGATGAGTAGAGTAGTAAATTAATGTGACAAAGAGAAACATAAAGTTGAATTGTTTTCAGCCTTCGATTGTAGTAATAATATGCGTAGAAAATACTCAAAATTATTAAAGCAGACATAACATAACATAATAATTTTCATTTATGCTATATATTAATTACTTATTATTCAAGTAGATATTCATTTGATTGTTGTTTCATAATTTTACAGAATATTTTATTACTTTATTATGTTCGTAGTTGTTGTTGCCGTTAAACAAGTTGGAGTTTTTACAAGTTTAAAAATTGCCGAACGAATGAACTTATTAGAAATAATATGCTAATAATTAAAATAAAAATGTATTATATTCTATGCAGAATTACGAAGAATCCGAAGACTTACAAAATCTATTTCTTAAGGTGGATTAATGATCGACATTGTCTGTTTTGTTGCATGTCTTTCCCAATAAGTACTGCTCGCGGTTTAATTAACGTGTTTTTAACGTTCGACAATCGAAATAACGTGTTATTAACGTGAAATAAAGTTATTATAATAGTTTGTTAATATTTAAAAACACTGATCCAAAAGGCACCCCAACGTTGAATTTACGTTAATATGCGCTTATTTGGGCTGTTTGCCATTACATCTCTAAGTTTTTTTGTCTTATTGCTTTCATTATAGTCAGAACCACATTTTAGGTTTTTTTTCTTCTCTTTTTCATGTTTTTCTAATTATTTTACAAGTATTATCTTGCTCTTGTTTATTTATTTTTTACACAAACCTTTCAGTTTCATGTTCCATACATCGTATCTCTTCGTTCCAGCTTGTTTTCGTCCTTTTAAGCCGGAACTCTAACTTTTTGTTTATCTTCTTTAAAGTCATTGTTACAGACCCATTTTGAAAACCATTAAAGCACAGAAATTTTCACTAGACAGAATAATACCTTCGTTTTAACAAATTGTAAGTTTAACGACCAAGTTTATAAAACAATTTAAAGTACTTATAAGTTTTAAATAATATGTTTTAACTCTAGAATTGTTGTTAGGAATAAAAAGCCAAGATTCAGCATTGTCATAAATTTACAAAATACAAAGTACTTTATATATTACCAATAAGTTTATTTGAGATTATTTTTAATTAAATTTAGTATGATTCTGATGTCAATTGACATTAAAATATTGATATCTATGTACCTCTTATAGATATCTTAATTTATTTGAAATATTGTGGCGCCCTAATCTGTTTTTTTTTTAAATTTACAAATTGCTAAAATCAATATTGGAGAGCCTTCCCTCCTACTGAACAAAGCAGACACAATCATGGTAAACGATTAGTTTGGTTTCTAGGGTTCCTATTAAAGGTATACAACAAATTAATTAAGTACCGGTTATATTTGAATTTAAAATAGAAAATCAACAATGCCATTTATTCATTTACGACAAAAAAGCTTTAAAAGATTATTACTCTATTCGATATACTCATATCATGCAGTTACTATTATTCCTATGAACAAAAACTTTCCGCTTTTAAATTCTAATTAACCGAGCTATAGAGTTACAATTTTCAATACTAAATTGAAAGTTGGAAATCGATGTTATAATATTATAATAATGGATTATTAACAATCGAATGGAATAACAATAAAAATAATTATTATAATTGCTTCTTTAAATATTAATTCAAAGATCAATAGAATAAATATTTCTCAGTTATATACAATGCCCAAAAAAGAAAAATTAAACAATACTAAAGAAGAGAGGGAATTTAAGAAAAAAGAGTAGGGTAAATTAAGTGTTTTAGAATAAAAAATACATTTACATGGCAGGAACTCAGAGATTATTGTCAACCAGAAGTAATTAGCTGATCCACACCAGGTAGATTTAATTGCCAGCTAATATTTTTGTTCATCAGTTAGATAAAATATTTAGAAACAAAACTCCTCAGGCAATGTTGTACAGGAAAGGTTTTTATTTTGTTTTTAAAAAACAACTGCACAAAATTTTTAATTAATTGGATTTATTTTATTCTGTTTTTGAATAGATTTATCCAATTATTTCATCCAATTAGTGCATTTCTCAAAAAATTAAGCAAACACCCTAAACAATGATAATAAAAGGTTGGATAATTTGAGTGTGCATTAGATAAAGATTTTTGGCAGAATCAGTAAATACTTTACCACTAAGAATTTGATACCAATTAATACCAAACTATTACAAAATTTTCCGTTTATTCTTTTATTCTTTCAGACAATTCCAGAAATTGTCCAATTATTCATTGGACATGATATGTAAGAGATTGGCAAATGCAAAAATGTATGGTTTACTTTATCATCAAACTCAAAATACAGTACTGAATGGAACCCAGAATTGGGCTAGCATTTTGGCATCAAAAAAATTATAGTGGTCCCATCCTTGCGTTCAATGATTCTCGTTCCCCAATATACTTTACTGTACATATAAAAAATTGCATTTTTATTATTAGATTCCTTCTTACAGATAACTTAACAAAAGGGGGTTTCCATCTTCAAGTTAATCGCTGCTCTTATTATTTGTTCTAAAGAAAACGTTTAACTCAATAACAAAAGCTTATCAAGCAGACATTTTGAAAGCTTTCCTTCTCTTTGTATTTTGGCCAAAAGAATTATTTTTCTGAAAACATAAAACTTACACAAGAAAAACATACATTTTCGCAATTCCAATTAAGCGATGCAAAATAATACGTATAGATTTAAATCTGCAATAGTAATGATTGAATCGCATAACCAAATTTTTAATTTTACGTTTTCTTTGAAAAGTCATAACGTAGCAATTTTTATGTACATAAATTCTGATCACAGTGATTTTGATATTAAAATATACATTTGCATGTATTATTTATATTATTTAAGGTTTTCAGGACCTCTTGTGAAGCAATATTTGATTTTTTGAAATAAATAAATATAAAAGATTTTATCTTCTCTAACAACGCATAACTTTTCCTTTTTGCCATTCCTTTAATTATAAAAATATATGTTATAGCAAATTAAGCTGTTTCTTTTTAAACTTTTTAGATAGGCATCGTGAAATATTTTACTTAAAATGATAATGATGTATTTTCAAAGACACGGCTTTGAACAGTAAATACTAAGAAACTTTGGTGTAGTTTAGACAAATAACCCTTCAATATTAAATTTACGGAACGAGACGTTTTGCGCAACCGGTTTAATGCGATTGTTTCAATGACTGCCATTTTCGGGCGGAAATGTTTTGAAGTCTGAGAATATATTTTAGCACAAATATGCTTTGTACATATTAGCGAGCAGAATGACAATTCAAGCCAAAGTGACGTAAACTTGTGCAGTATTGTTTTCACCTAGCAATTTTTGGATATTTTGGTTGTGACATCAGTGACCACGTATAATATTTATGGTTTATACCAACTCAACCGCAAATTATTGAAATGCTCACGATACATGCTACAAATTTCAACACATTGAAACTGCATAGCTGAAAATCCCTAAAAATAAGTTACATATATTTTAAACTTCCCAAAAAAAAAAAAAGGGATAGTATGAACAGGCTCGGCAAGCTGCAAAGACTTGCTTGCCAAGGAATTACGAGGGCAATAAAATCAACGCCCACCGCAGCCATGGGTGCTCTTCTGGGGCTGCACCCACTATACATGGTGGTGGAGGCAGAAGCTCTACTAGCAGCATACAGGCAGACAATTAATGGACTTGGGAATGTTACCCCAACAAAAGGGCACCATACCATCATTTTTAACTTAACAAAGAGTAATAACATCGCAATCGGATAGAACCTTCCAAAAACCATTCAGAGCAATGATACTTGAAAGGGGCAAAGAAGATACCATATCAAAGCTGAGAAAACGAATATAACACCATCTGGTATACAAATGAATCGAAGAGAGAGATATACTATACTGGTGCAGGCGCGTGTGGGGAAGGAACAGAAGATGCATCATTCAGCATCAACCTGGTCTGCCACGACACTGTATTCCAGGTAGAAGTAACTGCAATTTAAGTTTATTCTCGTGAAATCGGAAGAAAAAAATAAACTTAAGACGAAAAGTGTTCGATTCGTGCATATTGCCGATGGTGACATATAGCCTGGAAACAATTACTATTACCAACAAGAGTGCGGAAAGGCTAAGGGTGTTCAAAGGGCGATGGAAAGGTCGATGTTGAACTTAAGTTTACGAGACAAAATTAGAAATGGTGAGATAAGGAAAAAAACTGGAGTTGTGGACGTGATGGAGCGTGTGGCACGTCTGAAATGGAGTTGGGTCGGACACGTAGCAAGGCAGGAGTACAACAGATGGACAGCAAAGATAGTAGATTGAAAGCCAAGAACCACGAAAAGGAGCGGAGGTAGACCCCAGAAGAGATGGCTCGACGATATCAAGAAAGTGGTGGGTCGGAAATGGTTACGGAGAGCAAAGGAGAGAGAGAGGTTTGGAGAAGATTAAGAGAGGCTTATGTCCAGGAGTGGACTGTGAAAGGCTGACAAAGAAGAAGAAGAAGCGTAAAATGATACAAAGGGACTATAAATGTAGACGAATCTGTATAGAGATAGCCAAAAGGCTCTAAAGGCCTTGGAAGGAGCAGAAATGCAATCCAGGGTCGTAAAACAATGCTTAGGTGCACTGGTAGACTTGGCAATCTGCAATAGCAATTATGCTCATGTGGATATCGGGACACCAGGACATAAAGGGAAATGAAAAGACGGATCGCCAGGCCAGAATGGCTGCAATCACAACCCTGATAGGCACTGAACTTACTAGCTGGATTGCGTACGCGTTCAAGATCTGGGACATATTAAGGAGACAACACCTTGCTTACTGGGGGGGGGACTTTCAGGACTGAAGCAGTCACGGATGTTCATCAAGGACCTTTCAAGTGAAACCAGAAGCAAATAAATAATTCAGCTGGGAAGGATAGTAGGACTTTTTACAGGACACTGTTGTATTAACGGACACCTCAGCATTATGGGGATAACTGAAGATTCTAAATGTAGGATGTGAAATAGGAGGTGGAGCGGAGGAAACTATCCTCACCACATATTTTATGCGTATACCCAGAATTGTCAGGAAAAAGAATGTGTCACCTCGGACTTCCATACCTAAAAGCAGAGGATAGGGCAAGCACCCCTAGGCCGCCTAATAGACTACGTTGATGGAGTAAAACAAGGAATGAGGGGCACAATAAGCTTAAGCTTCAGTGTGGTGGGCGTAATACCACAATCCGTTAACAATAATAATAATAAAGATGCTTGCATATATATTTATTAAAAAAACCTGAACAAGTGCAACAGCCATGCATCCAATTTTCTGTTGAATTGATCAAAAGTGTTCCAGCGCATTACTGATACGGTTGAAATGTCCTCCTCTATAACAGTAGGTTCTTCATTGGATGAAGATGATGATGGATGATGAAATTTTAAGTTTTGTGTTTGCCCATGAGAACTTTCCATTCATTGCTGTAATTCAACTATTGTTGTCTTGAATAATCACTGGAATATTCGTTCGACCACTTTTTTACTATTTTAATGGTTCAAGAAATCTTCGCAGAGTTAGGGTTTCACGAAATGTATCTTCTTTTTCATCACTAAATTGAGAGACTTCAATGTATCGTTTGTAGAAGGAGTATGGTGTGCAATACCTTCATAGCAATTTTGATGGGATGTGACCATTGCAGCTTCATATTATATTCTACAAATTCTATTTGATTTTTTTAAAGCCATTTCTTGACAAATAAAAGTGCAGCTTTATCAAATACTGCTTTAATTGGAGATAATTGTAATTATATCTATGTAATTTATTATTTCTTTTCTCAAGATTTTCTCCACCAATGCTTCAATTTTTTTCGAAACGTTCCTCCTCTATGTGCCCAACACATGATTAATAACTTATTGTCGTCGAATGTCAACTAAGTAATCGGGATCAATTTGTTCGTTTATTCTATTTCGGCTGGTAATAATTGACTGAAAAATGAATTTAAAATCTTCAGTTTTTTCATTTGAACATACTTATTTACTACCTAATCAGGTTATTCAGAATCTCGCTCTAACTTCCGCGGAAAATCACCTAGTTGTAAGATCTAGATTGTAAGGACCCTCTGCACAAAGAGAAAGCTGAACTTTCTGAAAAATTCTGAAAAATCTCTTAAAGGTCCAGCATGGTTGAAAAGCACAACGGCATTGTTCATATAAAAATCTCAACAAAATGATACTTTCTCAATAAATCATTAAGATTTTAAGCTCATAAAATTTAAGGTTGCCTAAAAATTCTGTACTACATATATAAAAAAACATACACTTATCAATGTATTGACAAGAATTACTAGGTAGATATCTTACTTCGGAAATACGGTGAGACACGAAACTATTTTGAAATTTCTAAATTAATGTTTTTAGAATGTACGGTAAAAGTAAAACAAATTTAATTGAAATTTTGTATAGTGAATTTACAGGGTGTCGCCGCAACCGATGTACAGCGTCGCACTTTCCCGAAGCTGGCAAGAAGCAAGCAGCAGTGTAATCAATCATCACTTTGAACCACAAAGCAATTTTAATCAAACTTTGTAAAAGGTTAAATTTATGAGCAAAATATATACCCTTCATCAGAATTTCCTTACATGAAAACATCTCAGCATCAAAATCTCCACGCGATGCAACTGTCGCGTCAAACAGGCCGCGCTAAAATTTGATATTTAGTTATACAACAAGCAATTGAAATTACAAAATCGACTTTTGTTCATCACTCTAAAGTGACATTTTATTAAATTCAATTGGGAGATTAATAATAATTTACCCATAATTCCTAAGTAGAAAATATTTACATATTATATTGCCTGTTTCAAGTGCTATGTAATTTTCTACTCGGAACTCAAGTGTACATTTGATATTATTGAATAGTTTACAAACTTATAATTTTAACTTAAATTTTTCTTCTCTCGGTATTAATAAAATATATTATACCTGATTGTTTCTTATACACATGACACTGCCTATTGTAATATTGAATTTGTCTGTTGGATTTCGAGCAAAATTCTATTAAGAAATAAATAATTATTTTATTATAGTTTTAATGGCCATAATATTTCGTGCGTAAGCTTTTACAACGGACGATAATAAAAGCATTTATTTACTCCGGCCTTAATTAAAACAAATGTTTTTTTCCAGTACATTATGTGGATAGAAAGGTAATCACGAGTGATGCACTTAAGAATTGATTTCTTTTCAAAAACTGACTAATAAATCATTTTTAAACCTACTATGTACAGATTAATTTTTCTTTTTATAGATGAAACGACTTTCAAGAAGCTTCAGCTAGTGAAATTTTGCTTTTGGCAAGGTTGATTTTATATTAACCATCGCTTCACGGGGGATCTTAGTGCCTTTAGGGTTGACTGTTAAAAATGTAACTTCCTCTTTCTTTGTAATAGTATTATTTTCGGTTTGGTGTTTTGGAATAATTTACTAGTTAGTACAGTGGATTGAAGAGCCAGATAAATTATTAAAATTCTAGTCGTTTTAGTAGACAATGAACTAAGTTTTCTATATGGGTTCTAAAACTGTTAATCGATAAAAAATTTAATGCAAAAATTATATATTTTTTCAATAGTTTGGAACTAGATCACATTAGGTTGTGGTGCGGCCTGATGGCCGCACTGTTCCATCACTCTCCAGTTACCTTCTTAATTTTTTGGATAAACCGAAATATGGCTTTTTATATTTTTTAAATTTAGTTTTTGTGTATGAGGCTATCATTATTACAATATCATTGTTGTAATATCATTGTCATGTAAGACAGTGTTGTATCATTAATTATGTGTTTTTGCTAAAAGTTTTTCAAATTAGGATCAGGTGGTACATTTTTCTGAATAGACAAGAAATGAATGTTGTATTTCAGACAGGTAATAGTGGTTTTGGCAAACACGAACACCACGCTCTAAGATTTGATTAAATCTCTAGCATTTTTTTAACGCAAACATAATTATTAAGTTAAATTAAATTAACATAATTAAGTCGTTTGTGCCGGACAAACTGAAATATTGTACACTTTATGCCGTCTTTATTATATTAATATTCCAGAATTGTGCAAGAACTAGACCTTGTCGTTAACGAAGGAGCATAATGTTTATTTAAAATATAAATCTTAATTTCGGCAAGATTTTAAAAATAACGTAATATTTTAAAGCAAGTTCCATCGGTTCCAAATAGGTAGTGAGGCTTTGCAAAGTTGCGTTTATTTTGGAACGTTATTTTGTTTGCCTTTCCCTCTATCCAATTAGTCCATTTACGAGACATTGCAGTGATTATTGAAATTACTACTTCAGAGTAATTCAAAAGACTCTCAGTTGGTTACTATTGTTTGCTGGAAGACAATTTATTCTTTTGTTTTATTAGTTCACTTGGTGCTCATCAACACCGGTAGTTGTCTAGATGATAGCCATCTAATTAAAAAATCTTGTCATTCTACATAGATGTCAAGAAATAAAAGTCGCGGTTAGCAATTAAAAGGGTGAACGGCTTTAAATCACTGCTTGTCGACACTCTTGACTAAGTTTTGAGATGTTAAGCTAGTTGCCTGATACTCGTAAAAAAACAGACTTATTAAGCAGCCTAAAGATAATATGCTCGAATAACAACTAAGCGTCGAACAATGTCTGAATTATACACATGCTAATTTTACCACAAAAGTGAAGTATAAACATTGTTTACTTTGATAATATCTTAAATTAATTAGTTTTTTTTGCACCTAGACTGCTATAAAGTGCTATGAATAGCAACAAACAATAAATAAAAATCTATAAATTTTGCATGACCAACCCAAGTTATTTAATTTTATTTAAGAGGTTTGTGTATAAAAATAACATTACGTTTTTACTTTGTGATGTAAATCAAATATTTATTAAGGCCTTTCAGTATACTCTTCAATAAAACAAAAGAAAATTCGACTTGGAGAATTTAAAAACTGCAAATTAATAATATGCATTAATAAAAAAAACCGATCCAAGTAATTACACTTTAATTGTGATTCAGTGGTCAAGTTTTGTTTTAAATTTAGAAAGAAATGATATTTCATTGTATCTAACAATAAGCGTACAAAGTTTTATTGTAGAACTTAAATACAACATATTATAGTAATTAATTATGAAAAATAAACAGAATATATTTTGTTAAAACTTAAATTAATTTGCAGATAGACAGAATTTTTAATTCGAATATAACCTGACCCTTCCCTATACTAACCCAACCTAACACAACCTAACCTAATTAGGATGAAATCCAACAAAAATTAATTTTAATAAAATCGAAGGTCCAGGGTCCTTATTAGAATAGATATATCTAACACCTAATTACTCCTCGGATAGTAGGTTAACAGCATATAACTATACTAAAAATTCTATATCAAGCTTAGCATCTACCTAATTTCATACATATCGTCGGTGTTTCGTAGAAAGGACGAATTACAGGATTTATGACGATATTTTTGTAAAAATGCTTTACTCGTCCTCTCTAAAAACACCAGCGATAGCTATAACAAACAATATTACGATAATGAATTAATGTAAAAATGTAGTTAAAATTGAGTTACTTATCACGAGGGTTACTTATCCCGCATCGATAATACCTGCCATTTCAAATTTAAAAGCTTTTTTAAAATAGATTTTAAAATTTCAAAGTAATAAATCGATAATAACAAAAGCCGCTTTTTTAATAAAAGTTTTCGAGATCCCAACTTAATTAATTCTTTACTCTATTAGTTCGACAACGTTTTATGAAACTTGATCGTTCAAAAATGTATGAAGAATGTTTAAGTAAATTTCTTAAGAACATAACATAAAGCTTTTAATAATAATTGCTTTAATAGGTGTAAAATTTTGTAGTTTAGGATTTTCTTTTCATTTCATCTAGGATAATTACTTCTAATTTATTACTTTTTATTCTTTTGTTATAAAAATCGCAGATTTCCTGAACTTAAAAGCTTCCAAATGGGCTTGATTGGAACGAAGCGATTAATTGAATTTCGATAGCTTTATTTACATAGGAATTAGGTTGTAAAGACCAAATTCATGTTTGTTCCGAGAGTAAAAGGGGAGTTAAATTACCTAGAACTAATGTAGGTAAGAATTTTTGAGAATAATAATAATTGGAAAGCTCTATTATTATTGTGATTAAATTATTGTGTTGATGTAATTGGGTGGTTATTAAATTCCCTAGGTAAATATCTTAGTAATTTCATCATTTATACATACATAATATCGCCAAGTTTAAGCCTAGTTTGAATAAGGGCGCATGATTTGTGGTCGGAGGTGGTAACTGCTCTGCGACGCCTAGCGTACCGATTGCCCTGTGGGAAGGGAAAATCCTCGGCACGCACCATGGGCGACGACCCACGGCGTCGGTTCGACATATGCCGTCCAGCAATACTACCCAACATTCTGAAACAAAAAGCATTTTTAAATTAAACTTATAATTAATTTACCTATACTAAATTTTTTATCAAAACGCAGTGAACACTTATTTTAGTTTCTCCAGTAGGAAACTCCGAAAAATCTGCAGTTCTTTTGGGTAAATTATGCACCCAATTTAAAAGTGCAATTTAAACCATTGGCAATTTTCCAAAAAAGTTAAAATTAAATTTAACCTCTTTATAATGAATTAAACGTAATTAAACTTGTTGTATTTCTCAGTAACACTTTTAATTAATTTCTTTGAAGTCGCTTGATCACTGCCTTGGCAATTTTAAAATTTTCGAAGTGTAAGCTTTCTTTAATTTAACTTTTCAACAAATATTAAAAATTTTTGATAATGTCAAGCTGAAAATAATTATATATAATTTTATGCACTTAAATATTCATCCTACGTTTTAATTTTTAGCTTTATGCTTGCTATTGTAGCAGACAAGGATGAAATTTAAATTAATCAAAGTAGCATATTTGCTTTTCTTCGAGGATACGCAACATTTGATCTTTTGTTTTTTAATTATTGCTTAAAATTCACAAATAAAATAAAATAAGTTGCGGTGGAAAGATAATCTGATATTTTCTAGACCCAAATTTTTTTCAAAATTGTTAAACCAGAGAGAGGACCAACAATTTTCTCCCGAAAGCTCCTACTGGCTACGGTTAATTTGGAATATACTATCTGCTCAAAATTGGAAAAGCAAAGATGACAGCTGCATAAGCTGTAGAGAGAAGACAACTCAAAACACAGAATTTTGCCTAAATTCTACTTTTGCCCAAACTAAGAAAGTTAGCGAAAACTACAATAAATGAGCGGCTATATTCTTGAAAGCAGCTCCATTCCATCTCAGGGGCTAGTAGGGGTGGGTCTGGAAAGTTCTCAACATTGGAGTCTCATACAAAATATATTGCAATTTTTGTATTTCGTTGTTGAATACATTTTACTTTTAAGTAACCGTTTTCAATTATTTTGAGAGTAATGGCAACTCATTTTCAAGTATTTTTGAATAAAAATCAATTTAACAAATTTAAGTTTTAACAGTGTAAAAAGATATTCTGAATCCATCATTATCATAACATTTTACGTAAGTAGCACAGTCAAGCTGGAAAATTAAATAAAAATGAAACTAATGCATTGAAAAATTAGATCACATATAAACTGGTCAACTGCAACACAGCCGTTGAAATCGACAAGTTATCCGGGTAAATGGCACTCGACATGAGTTTCTCGGCAGTCAAGTTTCCATTTCAAACGTAAACGCGAATTTATTATTTTCTTAATTTTTTCGAGCACATTTCAGATTTCTATTTACAATTTTTCGTTCCCATTACGTTTATATTCATGTTATTTATTACTGTAAATATTTTCAAAATTTTAAATGGTTTTATTGAATGTCACTTTTATGGAAAAACGTAATATAATATAAAAATCGTAAGCTAGGCACAATAAAGAAACCATCCAAGTGGACTATTAGTGGGCAAAGAAATGTCGTGCCTTTGAAAATCGGTTCTATTTTAAAAAGTAAAAAAGTAAAAATATCTACCAGCAAAGTAATCCACCAATCTAAAAAATGTTTATGAATCTAAAAAGTTAGATGTTTTGAAAACTTATTTGAAATTGTTTTTTAGCTTTTACAAAGATACTTAATTTAACAAAATGGAAGTAAAAAATATTGCAAATGAATTTTCGGTATAATCTTATTTTTACAGTTAAAATAACAATTATTACAGTTTTTGGAGTAAATAAAAAATGTTTTCTTTGCAGAAGAAACATTTTCGTTGGAAAATTATGGAAAAACTTGCGTTTTGGCGTGTAACACGCCATATAACTGGAAGCATGTAACAACGGTCGTATTTTCGACAGAATTGCAAGCTTTATAATCGAAATTCTTGTAGTTTCGAGAACTTGTCAAGCTGTCGCTTTCATATTTGCTGCTGTTTAAGCCTTTTCTGCTTTAGTCTTGAAATGCATTGTGTTTATTACTTCTGATGGTGTTGATTAATTATTCGTAAAATGCCCATTTTTTGCATTACGTGTAAAAAAGTTGAGAAATAAATTTATTTAGAATAGAAATTTAATTTTTTGATTAAATTTTAACCTGAAACTTAAATGTTTGAAATATTCACATTATTTCCAACGAACCAAGAGGTTCATTGTGGTGCTTTTTTTAAAATTTTTCAGTGGCGTTCGTCTCTCTTTGTTCGTATACATTTAAGCAAAAAAAAACATTATTTTCTCCACAAAATTGTGAGTGCACGAATTTCAAATTATTTCTTCAACTTGGTTGAAGGCAATGCAACCATATAAATTAATGCTTGAAATTATTCAAAATAATGAAATCGAATAGGAAATTTTACTAATGAAGATGTAAGAGTAGCAGTAGCTATTTCAAGTTATAAATTTTTACAAAAGATAAATACGAAAACGCGTAGAATGAGAAGACGGATGAAAATATCTAACTTTAATGCGGTATTATTTATTTGTATTTGCTAGTTTAAAAGCCAATATTATTAAATATAAATAGTACTTAAGTATTATATGTTATACATATAGGACATTACCATTATAAGCCATAAATAATTGTAAAAATTTTGACTATTCCAAAAATTATTTATACAGGTTTAGATTATAATGACATTTTCGTTTAAAGTTGTCAATGCAAATTCTAAAGTGTAGACTCAAACAAGATGCGAAACAGAATTATGCATCAACCGGCTCCACACAAAGTTTGCTGTTTAACCGCGGGTTTTGTGTGCCGACACAAATGTTTTGTGTGGTAAGTTTTTTTTCATAATGTTCGCCAAATAAAAACCAACTTAATATAACTTTTCAAAAATTTACTAAATAAATCAACTTCATGGTTGTACTAATTACGAGCTATTATTGATTCAGGGATTTCGACTTGTCTCTGTAAGTTTTCCGCTGACATAACACGGGATTAAATACTTTGACTTGATAGTTACTTTCTGAAGTGCTTGATTTATATTGCATAGAACTGAAATAAAATGATCCCAAAATATAATTTTCTAAAATTTCAGTAGAAATGAACTTTATTTATTTAAGTTATTGTTTATACCTACACTTAAAAATAAGTACATATTTTATTAACATTGTATTAATCCCTTCATTTGTAATATCTTACGATTTGTTTTGTTATATTTTTCAAACACTTAATTCTTTATTAATCTCTCTTATTTATATTTTTTAAAGATAATAAAATTATCAATTAATTATCTTTTATTATTTTAGACCTCCATGTTAAAAAATTTATATTGCCATTACATTTAGAATTTTAATTTATATGCTTACTTAGACCTACGCCCTATTTGTTTTTTCATTAATTAATTAATTTGTGTTGTAAATTTTCTCTTGAATTGTAGTCATTCCCAGTTCGTTTTATTTTATATATATTTTTGTACAGTGCTTTTCTGTTTCTTATTCGACAGGTAAATCTTTTATTGTTAACGCATACTATTGTATTTTATTTTATGCAAATCCTACTTTTTTATATCCCTTAAAACTTTTCAATGCATTATGCCTTAAAAACACTTGTTGAAACATTCATTCGAATAATTCACTTTTTACCTGTTTTAATTTGAAATTAAAATAATATTACCTACTTATATTGATATTAAATATACGACAGTAATTCATACAAATAATAGTTATTTATAGGTAATAAAAAATTCCAATTTAATGGACACGAAAATGCTTATACAAAAATAATAATATGTAGTTACTTGGTATTACAAATTATTAGAGTTTATTTATTTTTTCCAAACAATAAGTGGTTTTGATAGTTACAGTAAAGTCGAAAGTTTAGAAAAAGTACATTCTATAAAAAATATTAACAATTTGAAGAGGAGTGACTGCTAAGGGCTAACAGATTCTCACTGAAAGTTTTACCGGTTCAAATCTCGTGGCATATTATCATTCACCCACCAAATGTCTATCTGATTGCCGCAGGCAGCATTAGAAATTCTCTCTGGAAAACCTTCGATACCTACAGTTGCCAACTTTTGAACATCCCAGAGTGGGCCTTTTATATGTATAAATTTGACGCTCATGAATAGATTAGCGAGATTTTAATGTATTAAAAATATAAAATGTCAGTTATTCATTTAATATTTTTAACAAATTGGAATTTAACCTAAATGGGTTTATTATTATTAAAATTAACAAGGTTACGTTATATTCTACATTTTGAAATCGTCAATGTAGGTGACGAGGGTATAAAAGCAATTACCAGCTTTTCTTTTTAAGACGGCGACAAAGAAGTGAAAATTTAACGTTGTTTATTGAATGGCAGAAATCACATGGTAAATATGTCCAAAAATTTGTGTACATACATTTGTTTGACTTTCTTTTATAATTTTTTGGAAATCAGCTAGTTGATTTAAAATTATCTGAATTCCATAGAAATTACTGTAATTCATTGAAAATGACATCAAATTCTTTGAAACTTTTTGATATACATAAACTTATTAGGAAGTTATTGAAGTTGAACAACAACTAATGAATATTTTTACAATTTTTCTTAGAGTTATGTATTTTATGAAATACTTACAGGGTACAGTTTTTAACTCAAGTAAAACTTAATTCTACTTTAATAATTAAGATGACTCCAACGATTTCTGACGAATTACAGTAATTAATTAAGAAGTTAAATATTTTCAAAGAATTTCAAAATAACATCAGAAAAATACCTAAGAAATAACAATGATTTTCAGGAAATTATAATAATTTTCAACGAATTCCAATAATTTTTAAAGAACATTTAATGAATTATGATAATTTTATAAATTTCCCGGAAACTCCATTGATTTACCGTTATTCCAATAATTTCAATGGAATTACAATAATTATCAAAATAATTTCAATGATTTCTAAGAAATTCAAATGTTCTACTTAAACTTGCAATAATTTTCAGAGATTTTCAATGATTTTTAAAATATTATAATTTCAAGAATTACCAGAATTCATTTGATTTTCTGATAATTTCAGTCATTTCGAAAGATTTCGTCAAGCAAATTCCAGTGATATATAGAAAATTCCAACAATTATCAGGTAATCTCAAAAATTTATTAAAAATCAAATGATTTACTGAAAATTTTAATGATTATTAGGTAATTTCTAAGTTTCTTAAAAATTCCAATGTTTTATAAAATTATAATAATTAACAAAAAAATTGATTAAATTTTAAGATAATATAATTGAATTATAAAAAAGTTCAATGATTATCAGGTAATTCGAAGAATTATCATGGAATTCAAATGATTTATAGATAATTTCAGTTATTTCAAAATAATTCCAATGATTTATAAATATTCCAATTAGTTTAAAGAATATCCATTGATTTACAGAGAATTCCAATGATTACCAGGTAGTCTCAATGATTTACTGAAAAATTCCATTGATTTTGTGGAAATTCCAATGATTTATAGGGAATTGAAATGATTATTTTACTGAAAATTTCAATATTTTTCAGTGAATTCTAATGATTTACAAAATATTCCAATAATTTCAATGCATTATAGAGAATTTTAATGATATACAGAAAATTCCAATGATTTCGATGGAATTCCAATGATTAATAGAAATTTATTCCAATAGTTTCCATAACTTTCTGATAGTTGCAATGATTTACAATTTTATTTTGAGATTTCGAGGAAATTCCACTGATTTATATAGAATTTAAATGATTATCAGTTAAATTTCATTAAATACCAGAATTGGTTTAAATTTTTATAGAATATTATAATTTTTTATTTTTTATTTTAATTTTTTAATAAATTTTATAAAAATTTCCAAAATAATGATATGGAATTTTTTTTTCGAGAACGTTATCTCCAAACAGAATATAATTCCGTTTCATTATATTAAATGCTCAAATTCTATAATTTTAATTAATAAATTTGTAACTTGTGAAACTATTTAATATTTGAATTAAAACTAGAACAAGTTAATTAAACAATTCGACAATTAAATATTTATTTGAGCTTTCGATAGCGTATGCTATCATTTTCAAAAAAATATTCTAGTTTTAATTCAAACATTCTATAATTTTAATTGAAAGTTTTTAGAAAGCTTTTGATTCCTTAGAAATCATCGAAGTTCCTTAAAATTTCGAGCTCGATATTATGTTTACACAATATTTTTCACTTGACATAAACTTAACTTTTCTTGACAGTTCAATTATAGACAAGCAATAGAATGTACATTTGCTCCGAATAAAACATCTTATTTTCATTTAAAACGTAATTTTTTTTATTAGATTAAATTAAAGATATTTTTTCTATTTCTAAATTGCAACTTAAAGTAAGGCAAAAATTTAATGCGATTTATTTTTTAACAGCAGTAGCGTCACTAGAAGTATTTATACATTCGTCTTTGAATTATTCAGCATAAATAATTTTTTTTGTAGATAATTATACATGTAATCATAAGTAACTTTTAATTCATTCTTTCTTATGTCACATGTTTTATGTATTTTTGCACATCCACTGTTTGACGTGGACTCCGAATCGCGGAGCCTATTATACTTTATTTCTAGAGGTGTTTACACGGTAGATTACCTCAGTGGTTTGCCATGGTCTCCCAAGGAACGACTGTAAGAATAAAGTGCTTACTCTGCCTGGGTTCGAACCGGAAATCTCGATTTAATAATTGTATGTACCCGCTCGACAGTAATTCACTTCTCTATGTATTTACATTATTCATTCATGCGTTCGCATGCATTCACGAATCATTTTATAAATAACAAAAAAATGGTAGCGGCGTAAACTGAAGCAGAATAATTGCATGACAGGTATGCAGAAAAGTTACAAAATATAAAAATTCGAATAACTTCGTGGATGACAACACACAATCATGAAAATATCAAGAAGAAATACTGAAATGTTAGAAATATCGAATGCTGATGATAGATCATTACGACAGAAAAACCAATTACATCTAATTTTTTTAATTACCAAAAACGATCGTCTTTTGATATGTTCAAGTTTGAATATTTTTTAATTTTAACTTTTGAATTCCCTTAATTTAAAAATTAAATAAATCACGACAAAATTTTTTTATTGGGAATAAAAATTATTTAGATGAAAGGGAAACAAGAAAAGTGTTGGCAATATAAGAAACTTGGGGAAATAAATTATACATGCCTTGCACGCCTCAAAAAGCAAGCGAAGGGTAAAATCTATAGGAAAATCTTTGATATGCTAAAATAAGGATTTTCGCATGGGAAAATAATTTCATTTATTTGTATTTTTTTCAAAAATTAATTAAGTTTTGTGAGTAAGTAACCGCAAGAAATCAATAATAATTCATTTATTTTAATATTTTAGTGTTTATTTTAATATGGTTCGTAATAAAGTATATATACCGTAGTTTATAAAGATAACAGTCGAGCACTTGTTGAACATATCTATCTTATTAGACCTGTTGCTTTTAACTTCTGTTGCAGATCTCAACAAACGAAAAGTGTACTTAAATTTTATTCTATTCTTTACGACAATTAACACAAACGCAACAAATAAACATTGGTTTTTTTTGTAATAAAATAGAAATAAAATAAATAATATTTTTATTTACTTTTTCGACTTTGGAATTTTTATGATTTTGCCAACTTTTAATTACTCTAAATTAAAACACTATTGATCATGGTTTTCATCTCAAAAAGTATTTTTTTTCCAATGTGAAAAAGAATGGACGGTTTGTAAAGCAGTCGATAGATTGCCGCTGACATAATTTATTATCGAAGAAAGCAACTAATGGCTCACTATACCCGGAGGTCTTGAGCTCCATCGATTTAGTTGTGTCAGTTGATTGACGGAACGTATAAGTTTACAAATCAGATCACTAAAAGCGTTCAGTCTGAAATTTTTCCGTTCTCAATTAAATTAATTTTATTATTCATTAAATATGCTTTAACCCCAATTGTTCTGAATTGAGACCGACTCTACTTAATTGAATATGTTATTTTTTTGGAATTCCTAATTTCCTAATTATTATAGCTTCTTTTGCAATAGTTATAGAGTGCCATAATAACCTTAATATGATACTGGAATTGCTTATCAAATATTTCCAGCCGAGCATGAAATTTAGGTTTTTTTCCATTTTTCAATAAATGTAGCAGAAAAATAATGGAAACTGCAGATGGGAGTAGTTCCGTTTTGTTACCTAATAGATGAATGCAAATGCAACATTTTTTCGGCAATATATCCACAGAAAAACTTTTGTTTACGATTTATTTTACTTACGAATAAAATTTTATATAAACCGAGGAAAAGTGTAAACTTCGAGTTAATTCTGTTCACTGGTATTACTTTATTAATTTCTAAATTAATCTTTATGAAATTTTGCACAAACATTCTTATAAACCACAAAATTTATTAATTTATAATTTGTTTTAGAATTGTAAAGCTTTGACTTCTGGTAATTTAAAATTTTAATAAGAGAGCTTTTGACTCCATTCGGGTAATATCACACCCTGAAAGGTTCCTCTTTGCAATTATTAACAATTGACTATTTTATCCCAACCAAACAGTAAATTAAATGGTCATATCAATCAAAAAAATTGATGAAAATTGATTAATAATAGCGAATTATAATTAAAAAGCTCGATATTTGTAATAGATTTTATATTGAAACAAAGATGCTGTCCAAAAAGCTTTTACAAGATGCCGCTTAGAAGATTCAATATTAATTTTTTTAATTAGTTACCATCGTTTTTCGAAATTTTAATATCTAGTATAATTAATCTGAAATATTGGAAAATATTGCCCCAATATTGCGCCAAAATTGTGTGCTACATGCGAACTCAATTCAATTAAAATTCAAACTAACTCAACCTTAACCTGACCCTAACCTAACCTAACTGATTATAAGTCTAAGCTACGTTATAACTTTAACTAAAACGTAACCTAACCCTTTCGGTAGGTTTTAGGCTTACTTACTCACATTTTAATATTGTGATTTCTTAGTTACACTTTGCATAATGGGTCAACCTTGCTTTTAGCATCGTAAATAACAAGATTACCCAGGTTGTGCGGCCTGAAGGCCGCACTGACCCGTCACTTTTTCGTAACCTTGCAATTGTTTATTTAAACTGAACCAATTTGAAGTGCTTTACGTTAAATTACCATGAATGAACATACTAGTCACGGAATTATATTAATAGTATATTACATATTCAGGAAGTAAAGTGTAGAACACAAATAATCAAAGTATTACTATGACTATGATAATGTTTCAAAAGCATCGCTTGAAATTACACAGAATGTTGTGGTAATTTTTTCACACACACTTATGGGTAAAGTTACTTTGATCTTCAAATTTATACAACATGTGTTAAAGTTTACACAACAGGTATTATGTACATTTCCACATCAGATATAAAGTTTATACACTAATTGTGGGGCGGAGAAAATATTATATCTAGTATGCAAAAATACCTCTATTCTAAATGAGGTGACGCATTAGCATCGCCGACGTATCTAATATTACAAAATCTATCTGCTAAAAGACTAAAAGCGTTTAATAAAGTAAACTTTGTGTCACGAGATGTTACTTAATTCTTACGGCTGCCGTCTAGCACACTAATTAACGTTATTTATATAGTTTTAATCTTTTAGTTACTACAAAGTACATATTGTGCGTTCCATGTAAATTTTAGAGGTGATTAAACTTCTTGTTTACAAGTACTCTTTTGTTAAATGACCAAAGTTTACAACGGTCTTCTGTGGTGAACTCTACAAGCACTCAATAGTTTAAGGGCAACTAGGACGCTTTAGTTTCTACTTCATACTCAAAATTGGTACTAGTGATACTGACATGTTAAATTGCGTTAATTAATGCATACATTATGTTATTGCTTGTGTATTATTTACGTAAATTTAATTATCTTTAGCTTGTAGCAATATAATTTTGTATATGTGGTTTTCTATAAAAAATTAATGTGGGATCGGACAATAAATTTTCAAACAACATTTTTTTCAATTACGACTTTATAAGAAATTGCAAACGTTATTTAGTATGTAGTTCTGACGTTATTAAAGTACGTGTGGCACAATAAATTTTAATTGTGCATGTCTTGATGTTACATCATTCGGAAAGTTGGAAAAACCTTAAATTACAGTATCAAAAACACATTTTTCAATTTTTTTATTTTCATTTGAAATAAATTTTATATAAATTTAAATTCATCTTATTTTCCAACAAAATTTTGTTATTTCACCGAAAACAAATTATTATACTAAAACGTGAACCGATCAAACACATTTCGAATAGTTTCAAGTTTGTAATACGGCAAGTATTTGGTAAAGTGGAAACTTAAATTTTCTCTGTAAACATTTTGTGGCTTCCATTTTATTAAATTTTATTTTACCGAAACAGAATTTCTAAAAAATGTATGGTAATTTTATAAATTATCTTGTAAATCTACTTCCAAAGTATTGTCATCGATAGTCCGCATCGTCAGGAAAACGCTTATTCGAGGAAATTGAATTCATCCTTCGGTGTTGGCAAAAAAAATGTAAACCAGGGTTAATCGTACAGAGACAAAAAATTAATACGGTTTAGAAAATTTGACTACATAATTCCAAAAATTAACTTGCGGATCGATGACGATTAAATTTAATTATCTTACATAGTTGTGAATTGTATTTTCTGCTAAATTATAATCTTACAGGTTATATTGTTTGACAAACCATTACAAGCAATTACATTCGCGAAATGTACATTTTTGTTAACATCAAGCAATGTAATTAAATTAAAGAACTGCTGTAGGCAATCTACTCTGTTCTTTAAATGCGTAAGATTTTAGTTTGTCACATTTAATTTGTATTTTCTTTATATAAATTGGTTATCGATACCTCTAAACATCCACTTAAATGAATTTTCTAAGAATTTTCAGAAAACAGCAAACAATGAAGAGAAAATTGTATTTGTTTTTTATGATTTCATTCAAAGACTGGATTGTTGTTACTAATTTATTGTTTATTTTATTTTTCAATTTATTCGTATACTAAAAATACACAAAAGTTAAAAAAAAAGATCTAAAGCAATTAAATAAATCCGATCCCTAATTTATTATATTAACACAAAACTGTTTAAACAAGAATTTTGAAAATATTTAGTATTTTAATTTAAGCTGGGTAAATGACCACTTCGGTCTGCTAATGCCTTTTTAATTCAGTTATCCAACTCTTCATTTACACGTAACCAATTTTTGCTAATAAAATTTAAATTTCTATTATCAATTCATACGGGATTTAGATGAAGTAGTCTTTCGGTTAATGAAAAAGTGATCGATTACTTTAGAGAGAGTATTCTCTTTGTCAAAATTTTAATATTAATATTCTGCAATCTCAATTAAGATCAAAGTAGATTATTTTGTAGAGTTTCAGTTTCATATGAAATAATAAGTTCTTTGTTAGAATCAGCAGTTTAAATAAAACAGCTTTTTGTGCATTCAAACTGTTAGCTATTCAGAAATAAAATTAAACACATTTTTATTTTGAGTTCTAATTTAAGCCAAAATTGTTATTTTCCAACTCATTTTTTATATTAAAGCTTTAATATTTTTTCATTAGTGTAAATTATTATTAATTCGATGATAACGAAAACAAACAATATGAATAACTAATGTGAGCTGTTTCCTGTCAAAACACATATTGTTGTACTTCTTTATGCACTACTCTGTATACGTAATAGACTTTTTTCAAAACAAACTTTATAGTCCCACTGAAGGGTGGGCGACCTGTACAAATCAAATTTAACGATGCGAGGAAAAGGGCTTGTTGGAAATCGACTATGCTTTTACGATTACGCTAAAGTAAAATAAATTAAAATGTAATCGATTTGCGTTATAATAAATTATTTAAGTGGATCTTTCATTTAGAAAATTAAAAAGTAAAACAAACAAATTAAGTTTTAGGTATCCTATATTTTTGTTATAATCAATTTAAATAGTCGACGTAATGAAATTGTGTTCCGTGAATAATTACTTCATAAAATCATGGTCGATGTACTCTTAAATTTTATCTGGAAAATTAAATGACTTAAATTGAATTTGGGTTGTTATGGTAACTCATTAACATTTGCTTCCTGTTAAGTGAACTACATAAATTATTCTAAAAGTTATCAAACCCTAAGTTTTGATAAAATTTGAAAATAAATTAACCACGATATTAAGGAATGGGAAAATTAATTAAACTTTTTAAAAAAAATTTATTGCTCCAGATAAACGTGTTGACTTTCTTTCAATTTAAATGTTATTGTTTTTTGAGATAATAATCGAAGGCATTTTTTGTAAAATCAATTTTCAACTTATATTTCAATATTTAACCACTTTCTTTGTTTTCACTTAAATTGTATAACGCTTTTCATATTTGCTTTTACCGATTCTCTAAAAACCCATTTCTGCTACTAATCTATTATTCTTTTTAAAATGGTGAAGCTACATAATATTATACATTATTCTAACTCGTATATTATATAGTAGCTTTCCATGCTCTCTTGAGATATCTTGGTTATATTTAAGCTGAAAATGTATTTATTTTTTATATTTCGTGTGACTAATATTACATTAAATGGGGGTATATAATAGCAATGTAAATAATCCAAACAAATTATATTGGAAAAGTAAGTAAACACCGTTTATTTATATATTTAGTTTGCTTTAACTATACATACTAAAAGCATGCTTAGAGCTGGCAAATTTTCAATTTTGTTTTTGATAGAAACATGGAAGTGTCATTTTGTGCCGATAAGTGGAATCCTCGAAGACCGAGGTTCTATTTTGTTTACTTTTTCTCTCATTTTTCATCCGCTTACACGTCTTAAATTTAATAAATTGAAAATTTTAAAAATGCTTCGCTTTATAAATTTATGCCTTATTTATACGAAATAATTGCTTAATTTTTAATAAATCGTTCTTTTTATCAGTTGCCGGCAATTGCCAAATAATGATTAAAAGGAATATTATGCGAAGGTTTATTTGAATTTACAAAATTAATTTAAAATCACTTATACATCGAATTTTATATGTCGTGAGACACAGATCAGAACTTCGCTTGCCAGATACGCTTTTAAATTAATAAACTTGTCGTACGCTAATCAAATTTTACGCAGTCTTGAATTTCAAACTTCCATCACCGAAGACTGCAAATTTTCCAAAAATAATAATTTGTGTAGATACTTCTCTTTTTATTATTATATTATATTGTCATACGAAACGGTTTATTGAAGAAGTTACGACACAGGGTAAACAGCGTTACGATCTATGTAATTTATTGTCTTTAGCATAACAAATTTATATCAAAGTAAGTATATTTACTTAGGTTTTTATTCTTTTAAATTTTTCAAAAACAAAATTAAAGGTTTACAATAAATTTACAATTTTTTTTAGAAAAAAATTTCTGCTTGCTTTTTTATTTTGCAATTTTCTTCAGTTCATATTAATTTTTACATACCTACCACTTTACAACCAAGCATCCATTTTAAACCATCCACCAAAAAATTGTAAAAAAATTTAAAAAATTTTATTTCAACAAGGATATACTTGGAGTAAGAAATTATTATTAAGTTGAACATTATTAAAAATTTAACAAGAACAACATAGATCGGTAATTGTTGAAACTTGCGGTATTACCATTATATTGTGAACTGGAATAACTCTTGTAAGTTTGTAGGTCTGTGGTAATGAGAAGTTGATACCCTTAATACACAAATCGAGTGGTTAGTTAGAGGTTAGATAATAAGAGGAGGAGATAATAATTATGATGATTATAATAATAATTCTAAATGCATTGTTAAAGCTTTTGGTTACTTTTGAATAAAATTTTCTTAATGGCTGGCCAAGTATTCAACTCAAATAATTTTTTCAGGGGGTTCCGCTGAACTCAAGTTTTTATTTTTTTATAATTAAGGATGAACGGCAGACACTTTGCGTCTGAATCCATTAGTCTTCCTCAGTACCGTTATTCAACTCTGATAGTTGTCACGCTAAACAATCGCCAGTGCCCATGCATTGTGTACAGAATTGCATAATTAAGAGTTGAATAACTATGTATACGGTACTGAGGAAGACCAATGAGTCTGAAACAGAGTGTCTACCTTTGCTTCTTAATTTAATCCTTTTAACAACTTTTAATCCTTTTAACATTTGTTTTAAAAATTTGCTGAATTAAAGTTCAATTAAACTCATGTTGAACTTAGTTTGTACAACTTCCCCTAAGAGATTTAATGTCAAACCTGATAAACTTGATAAATTACAATAATTAGATTACAACGATATATCTGAAGGCGACCAAAAATTATGTTTTATTCTAATTTCTAAGAAAAGAAAAGTGAGATAACTAACATAATGAATACAATGAAGAATATAATTTTTTTTCTAAATACTTTAAAATCTTTAAGAACACCCTATATGTTATATCAGTACTTTAAGTTATATTACCTGCATTAGTTATCGAATAAACCTAATATTTCTATTATCTTCACCAACATTATCATCCACGTGTGCCTACAAAATTTTTAGATTTCAACATATTTTTAATATAGGACAATGCAAATTATAAGTGAATTAACGTTTTTGAGTCGAAATTAATTTGTATGTAATATCCACTGTGTGTTATCCAAATTCGTCGTTATTGTGTAATATGAATCATTATGAACCAGTAGTTTTTTTGAAAGGACCTAAGAGGTCATACGCTAATGTTATTAAATACAGCTCCAATGGTAGATATTTGGGAGTTGGCAGTAAGTTCCAAATGAATTTTTTATTATTCAAATAATTGTTTTATGGGTTTTTATTTCAATAGCAAGAGATGGCCACGTGGGTATTCTGAGAATCCCGACTTATAAATGGGAACACGATTATAATTGTGCTGAACACTGCCCAATAGTAGATATCGAGTTTTCAGAAAACAACAATGTATTAGGTAATTATAAAAAATTATTAAAATAAAAACAAAGAATCAATTGGCCTATTCACCTTTTTAGCAGCAGCAACTAATAGTGTGATAAAACTGTGCGATTGCACAAATGGGGAAATCTCTGGAACGATAAATGTAGATCATGATAGTTCGTTCACGCATTTGTCTTTTGGAAGAAATAAAATTCTGGCCGCAGCAACAGAACATTTTTTAATTTACATATTTGATAATTACGAGATAATCGATAAGCAACATTATAAAATATTTAATCTCCATCTCACACCGATTACCTCTCTAAATTTTATAAATCGTTCGAGTATAATAAGTAGCGACATAAGAGGCTATTGGTAAGCGAAGTCTTCTTCACTTCTCAAGGTTTACCTTCTCCATATATTTTTTTAGTATCAAATGGAATTCTAGGGATTATTCACTCCCACAAGAACGCTTTCCGCTGACAAACCAAGCCACTATGGTCAAAATATTCAATACCTCAGTATCTCCTGATAATAAATATGTATTATTAACTCATTTGAATTCTGAATTAACGTCATGGGAAATTCTAAATGCAGATGAACGTATTCGGCGTAATCTTCAAAGCAGCATAGTGTTCTTTCGAACCTACACTGGGCATAATACTAAAAGCGCCAATTTGGAAACTAAAATCAAAGCTCATTTCTGGTTTACTCCAGAGTGGAAATTTGTTATGTGTGGATCTGAAGATCCTTATGTTTATATATGGAATTTTGAAACTGCCGCAATTGTAAATCGTATTCACTGGTATGAAGATCCCCGTAAGATTTTTGCTTGATTGCTTCATTTACTTAATAACTTTATACATTTTTAGAAAGCTCATCATATGCTGTTCCAAACCCAGTAGATAGTTTTGAATTTACTACACTCCAGCGCAATGGAGTTGTAAGTATGTGGAAAAAGGTAGAATAGATTTTTACATATGGAATTTTTTTTAAACAAGTTAACAAATTTTAATGTTTACATATTACACTGCTGCTATTAAAATAATGCAAATATTTATTATAATAAATTTTACATATTAATCTAATTATTAATGATTCTGCGAATCCTTAGCTCTCATGCATGTTAAAGCTAGCTGCCAACAAATCTAAATGGCTTGAAGGCAAAAGGTTCGTTTTCTTGTTGGCACAGGTTTCTAGAAATAAATTATTGTGATTTCCTTCGGTGATTTTTAAAATTTACAGTATATAATATATTATTATTTGCACAACAAATGCAGTAGGAAATATGAAAAATATTTTTCCGATTTACTTTGAGTCTGCATTAATATTTACTAGGTATTTACTGTTTAAATTTCCATTTACGTGATTAACACAATTTTCAAGCGTAGTAAATTTCCCCAGATCACCCTGCGTGCTGATGAATAATTAAGGTAATAAATAATTTTTAAATTATGCCTTCGGAATTTGATTTTATTAAGAACCAATTTTGCTAATCTTGAATAATTTATTATCATCCCCTGATAATTATTGTCTTATTTGCACGAATTCAGATCAATATAACCGTTTGATTAAATTCTGCCAATAATTTTATATTACAGTGTAACATCTCCGATGTAACCTGAAATTTGCATTTTTCTATCTTACAAGTGGCACTGAAACACTCTCGAAATTTAGCCATTGTTGAATACTAATTTTGTTGAATCGGCAAATCAAAAAGCTTAGTAGTTAACGGTAAAAGCTCGACCCATGCAAAAAAGATAATCGAAATTGCACTTTTTTATTGTAAACATCAAATTCCAGTTTAACCCATACTGTATTTAACCAGCGATCAAATCAAACCAAACCTCACTGTTGATTTTTATTGATCTTGAAGTGTCTTGCATAATTTTGTACATTATTAAAGTTTCTTATACAAATATTGTACTGCGGTTCTGAAAATGTAACGTTCATAATAATTAATGTATAGGTATATCAAGTGTCTAATAGACTTTGTATTTGTTTAGTGTAGTTAATTGACTTTGGTTACATACCTATATTATCAATTACTTTTGTAGGATTCCTTTGCGCAATATTTTAGAGTACAACTTACGTTTAAAGCTTAATTAATTGATTATAACTTCAAAATTAATTACTTTATTTACTAGTTTTAACTCATTTAAATTTAGAAACACGAACGTATGTTAAAATAAAATTCCAACTTTGATAAAAATAAAATGTTTAGTCGTACAACTCTAATAGCAGTTGGAAGCTAATAAATAGTTAATATAGCTAGCCATTGCAGCTATCTGATATAAATCCTATTTGAAATTAAGTAATAAATATTACTCCTATATTTTAGCATTCTATATGAAAGTTTCGATAAGATTTCTCAGTAGAAGTAAATTGATTAGCGATGTGGAAAATATATTTACATAACCATATTAGAATTCGCTCTTAGAAATTTGGAAAGGATTCAAAAGTAAGGGTAAATAAACTAATATAAATAATCGTTCATTTCCTAGTTAGATTGTTAGCCTACGACTTCAACCACTGATAACTATTAAAAATTATTTACTGTAAGTTTACAGAGTTTTATAATGTTTTATATGGAAAATCTATGTAATTCCTATGTAAACCTAACAATTAATTTATTTGTTTCGAAAAACATTATGAATGTCAAAAAACTGGGCATTTTTGAAAAAATTCCTTCAGCAATAGAAATTGCTCAGCATGCAAACTATTATACTACCAAGAGTTGTTGCTAATTATTAAATAAGTATCCACTACTAGCGTAAGATAACAGGTACTAATTACTGACCTGTTAGTCATCACTTTCTCTTTGTAATTGATTTAGCTATGAGTAATGACTTTCAGCAACATTGTACCAATATTGTTACACATTGTTTGCACACTGTATAGCTTCAGCTCCAGCAATATATAGCTGTATAGTCGTGGAAATAAATTAATGTACTTATTAATTAAACATAAAAATTTGTATACAATTGTGTAAATAAGTAGGTAGCTAATATTAAAGAATCATAGCTAATCTTTATTGTGCTAGTATTGGCTTATGTTTGGTGATCAATATTGGCAAGGAAATTTTCGACAACATTGTAATACAACTTACTAATCACACTATGTTCTATCAATATTGTTACACAATATCGATGTTCTATTGTTAATTTAAATGAATTTTGCAACCCGTTTTGTGACACATTGTCAACGCGATGTAACTTATCAATATTATTTTAATATTGGCTTATTGGTTATATTGTACTTTCGAATAGTTCTAGAACATTTCGCTAGCACTTATGGTTTGTTACTAAAAATATTTAAAACAATAGCTAGTAATGATAAACAGAAAATTTAGAAAAATTTAAATTATTAAAACTAACATAAGAAATATAATAATAAAATTATATAAATTAACATAAATTAATTATATAAATAAACAATTCTCAGGAATGGTAGCGAAATATCTGTAATCACCCTTAAAAATATTGGTATACATTATTCGTACACACTATTGGCTCAATATTAGTAAATATTGCAAGAATATTAGTTATTGCTGGATGGGCAATATTTCTCAAAATATTTTTATATTTCTTCAGAATATATTCTTCCCATAGTTTGTGCTTTTTATGTTATATTAATTTGAGAGTGATCAGATAGAATGCTAGATTGCTGTTGCAGTTCGATCCCTGATCAAATAAACATGACTCTTTCGACCGTGTCTCTTTCACACGATACTGGCTACATATCAGCCTGGGCCTACGATGCCTGCAGCGCTTCACTATTCTGTTATATTACTTGATTATATTACAAGGAATTCTAATGATTTCTAAGAATTCCAGTAATTTTCGACCTATTCTAAAGATTTTCAAAGAAATCCAGTGATTTTAAAAAAATTGCTGATTTCCCAGCAATTCCAATGAATTCCAAATATTTTCAAGAAATTCCAAAGATTTCCAAGAGAATTCCACCCATGTAGATAGGCAACCATTTTGGAATATTTCCCCCTGTGTCAATATATTAAAATAGATTAAAATAAATTTACAGATGAAAACAGTTCTTGGTGATTTCATTGTAGTATATTTTTTAAACCATAGAATAAGTTGAAACAACCACCGACTTCAACTGTACTATATTTTTTTGCCAAGTTGAATGATGAAAATTATGGCGATGTCACATTTATTCAAGTACTTTTTACATTCATATTTTTTAAATGTAAATAAAATCGTGAAAAATTGTCAAGTAAAAAATATCCAGATGGAACATTTAATGGATATGGAAAAACTAAAATACAAAAGAATATAATAATTATAATTCAATTTAAAAATTTGAAAAAGGAGTTTTGTAGGTACCTACTATAGTTAATAAAATTGTTTCTCCTACATAATTGTTACTTTATTATTCAAAGCTCGACTTCTATAAAGCAGTTGTAAATGAAGTGCTTAAGCAATAAAGTGTAATTTTGATTAATGCTGCAATTTATTAAACGGTGTATTAAAATTTAATTATATTTTTTGGAAAAATTTGTTGGACGCATCGCCAACTGGTTAATATGGCTAGAAAGACAAATCTTCAATGTGATTGATGTTCGCGGTTTAAATCTCGGCTCTTTCTATGCTGGAGATATTACGACATGAGATTGGTATCTACGGAGACGACGGCATCGAACAGGTGGCTGCACGCTTTCAGCATTCGGTTTGGTTGCAGCTATAAATACAGTCGAGCCGGGTCGAGATCGATGAGACAGGACTAGAGAATTTCAGCTCCGGTCCCCGGAATCGACAAGAACTCAAAGCTTTGACTCCCTCTCCATATAAGCAGTTCTACTTCGTACGTATATATACAATTGATGGATGTATCATTATCTAGATTGACTTCATCCTTCGCATATAAACTAACAATAAAACTAAACTATATATTTGCTTTAATACATCCTTATCTTGTATTCGTATCATTGGTTCTCGATCTTACGTGAACAGTTTCCCAAATACAAAATTAATAGACTCGATTTTACAACTACTCAAGCACTTCTAAACAAAACTTACCAACGCATTTCCGAAGGAAATTTTTTTTATTTAAATTTCTGCCATGGTTGCGAAAATTATAAATATTTCATTTCGCACCCAGCACCTTCAATCAAATATTTATGATTTATTTTGGCAAAGCTGAATTTTAAAATGTAACCGTTTAAATATTCATCAAATGCTAGCTGTGTGAACAGATTTTGAAAATATTGCATCTACTTAGATAAATTTTGACAAATAATTCTACAATAACTAAAAAAATATTCAAATAGTCTTGAAAAAATTATAATTTTCATAACTTGGATCCAAGATAAGAGGGAAATTTTATATTAAAGAATCATTAGGCCAATCTGATGTGGGTTCAATAAGAATAAAATCAAACCTGGAAATTATTAATTTGCATAATCAGGTATGAAGTTTTTTGGCCGATAAAGAATATAAAAGTAGGTAACTTACTTTTCAAATATTCTTCCAACGATCGTTTTAAAGTTCAATAATGAGTATAAAATAAGTCTGCAAACTTTTTATTAACTTCATGAAAATTATGTTGTGCTTCCTTTGTTGCATAAATTCTGTCTGTATGTGCTTGCATTATTTTGATGATAATCTAAAGATTTTCCTAAATCAGTTAAGACATTATTAAACATTTAATTACAAATTTCATAAATGTTAAAACAGGTAACCGTTAGTGTAAATTCAACATCCACCTGTTGGGCGAAAGGAATATGTAGCTGTTAATTTGCTTTGTAAGTATTACATAATACAATATAATTCTACATTTCATTTTAAGAGTTCCTTCTACTATTTATTTATCTTTCGGAGTTATTAAAAAAAAATTATTCCAAGTATTTTCAAGAAAACTTTGCTTTTAATAGTTATTTTTTGTACTTGTAGTTGTTGTAATGGCAATAAAATTCACACAAGGTGACTTTTTCATTGTGAGTTTTTCAACTTTCGATGAAATTAATACTATATAACCTCAAAGTACAATATGAAGAAGACAATTCTTAGCTATGGTTAATTTACACTATAAACAAGGTTCTATTAGTTATATTTAAAGTTTAAGTTCTAAACTACTCAGCCGCTGAGTGTTTCTGAATGTACCCATTGTTTCCAATAAAACTTCGGTTTACATGCCAACCATATGTTGAATTACAGGCACAAAAAGCGAATGTCTCTAGTTCGTTTTGTTTTTCTTCTATTCTAACTGTCGTTATTGCGGGTATTCTTTAAACGTCGTATAATTTTTCAAAGATGTGTGATAATGAGTATTCCATACCCCAGTTGGATGTTCTGTGTTACATTTTTCAAATCACGCTCTCGATAACTGTACGTATTATAACCAAGCTAGCTGACGCATGAAATATCAATTTCGGTTAGGCAACATAAAATCACTTTTTTGACGTTTTCATATATGAATATTTTTTTGCATTAAACTTTATTGATTAAATTTAAATTTTCTACTGAAATTTATCTTTGTTTTTACCACTCGTAGCATTGTAACGTAAATAAATATTTATTAACATAAATATTCCCGAAGTTATTACATACATTCTGAAAATATTTAAAATTGACTTTTAAAAAGCAAATTTTAGTACTGCATACAGTAATATATCGAGAGACATTAATTCGTAATACTGAATTGTGTCAATTTTATAAAAAGTAAAACTTTCCAACGTGCATTAGATTTTTAACCAAAAATTCTCTCTTAGTATTTACTCTGAGTTTTGATTAAATGCAACAGATGATTAGTAGTGATTATTCCGCTATTTTGCAGTACCATCCCGTGTTTTGTTTTATTTCATTATATTATAACATTTCCATAAAATTATTGTTTAAAATTTGTAATCCATTTAAATTTTGTTGACACATACCTGTATATTTGCATTAAGTTGAAAAAAGCACAAACTGCTGAACAATTCTGGCAAACAAATTAAATTTATAACCAATTAAAACAATTTATTAGGGAAATACAATATTTATTCCAATTTAATACAGAGTTGCAAATTCACAAAATATTATTTGGAAAAATATGAAATTGCTACATTGAAAATGAATGCGAAGTTTTTCGTATTTGCTCGGGAGGGATTACTAGCACGTTATTCAGCTTTTCAGTAGTTAAAAACTTTTGAGAATTTACCAAGTTGCAAACTTTCTTACAAACTATCATCATTATGTGGTGTCTATTTCCTACCTAGATAATTATAAGCACTTTAAGATTTTAACCATTAATTTCTTAGGTTGGATGATTTTCTTCTCCTTCCTTCTTATAATTTTGGTAAACAAACTTAATACGTTGTTAACTTGTAAATGAATTACGTAAATAAAAATCTGTCCATGTCACATGGCAACATAATAAGGATATAGAATTTTCGCATATTAATCCACATAATAATTGAGTAATAATTATGGTTTAATAATAATTATCATACGTAGAGTAAACTTTAATATTAATTTCAGTAAAATTAAACCTTTGTAACTAAATTAGCAAAAATGTTACAATTACCTTTACATGAAGCGGTCTATGCAGCCTTAAAATTTTTGGAATTATATGCAAATTTGTCGGGCTTACAGCTAACATATTAAACAGAAGCTCTTTAAATCTCGCATCATAAAGACACAATAGAAAACTGTTTTTATAAGTAATTAGGATTTGGAAAATCCAATAATAACTTAAGCATACATCTACCCTTGTTTAATCCAATCAACGACTTTTTAATATTTGCTTTAATTTTTGCAGAGCAAATTTAAAACATGATTAAACGCGAATAATTTAATTTTAATTTTTAATAATACGAGCTTTACATTTTACATATTGCTTTTTAATGAGTAAATAGGTTTTATATTGATTTTCATTTTAACGGTGTCAATAATTCCGTTGAGAATTTATGCAAATGTGTAATGGTTTTACGGTAAGCAGCTAATACGGTTAAAGTAGAAGCATTTTAAAACACGTGATTGTTTTTCTTTGAGGTTCATTTCCTTACCATAATTTTCCACTAAAAATACATAGGTCGCGTGAATATAAATTTTCACAACTTGAAGTGAATTTCAAAAAAATAACACTACATGTTTAAAATGCATTTATCACGGAAAAAACTGCTTACCAGCTAATTTACTACTTGGTTTGTTCTCTTAATGGTGCTCAATTTTACAGAAGTTAGCGAACAAATCTACAATCTTTAAACGCTTGGAAATGAAAACTTAGTAAACTAATGAACCAAGCTCATCATAAAGAACTAAATACATTCCATTTCAATTTTATAAAACGTAGCTGTATTCATAAAATAAATTAATTTTCGCAATATGAAATTATATGCCCACCTATCTATTGTTATTTTTTTCTAAAAATTGTGGTTTATAAAAATATAGAACAAAAAATGTAAAATCGTATCACGGAGTAATGGAGTTAGAAATCTGCAGGATGTCGTCGCAATCCCAAAGCTTGTACTCATAACGAATAAATCCTCTGTGTACGGATTTCAAATCTCATACTAAATATAATTACCTAAGGCTTTAACTAGATTGCAGTCGCTCAGGATATGAAATAGTATTGTATTACAAGAACTCACCATGAGCTTTTAGTATCCTATTTCCAACTGCCATCAATAGGATGTCAACGACTACTTTAGAAAACTGTTCCTATTTTAATTATAACGTCTAATTATGAAACTTCCATTAACTTTTCAAGGTACCAACTTGTAAGGATCACAATTAAGGAAGTACTAACATACTTAATTAAAATTACATTATGGCGCACATCAGATGTAATATAGAAACATTTAAATATTTCTTAAAGCAAAAATTTCCCACCGAACGATTTCTTTCATTTTCGTCTGAAAACAGGTCGAATTCGTGTCAGAACGTACATTTTCATATAATTCAATTTTAATTTTAATTTTCAATCAACGCATTCATCAATTTTAGAACGTAATCCTGTTTTGTAATTTTCCATTTGTTCGTATTTACTATGCCTGTCATGGATGGAAAACCATCGAAAATATATCATCACGAATAAGGTGTTGAGATTGGAAACTTCTTGACTTTTTAACCTCGCTTGAGAATCGTTTCATGGAGAAAACCCATTATTTAAGAAACGGCGAAAATAGTGAAGCAATGATTACCCATTTTGGTAAACGATGAAAAATATAAAAAACTTGTCGCCCCATTTGGTCAATTTAGAATCCATAAAATTTGATAGTGAAAAAAAATATAAAGAAATAATTCCGGTCAATCGCATTCTTATAAATATTGGAAATGTGTTTCATAAATCACTAACCCTCTTGGTGTTAATCTCGTTAGAGGGAAGCCTTAATTTTCATCTATAAATAAAGACTTAACACAAAAGTAAACTCTCATAATTAAGCGAATTTTGTGTTTTACGACCCACTATAATAAAAAGTTCTATTTTGGCTTTTTTATGTCTTTTTTTAATCGACTGCGAGGTTGTTGACGAACAATGCCAAATTAATTCCAGCCTAAGGATTATTTTATTCAACGGTAAATTAAATATTTTAGGAAGATAATTTTTCGCACGTAAAGCTACATTGTTATAATTTAAGTGGCATTTAAATTACCCAAAGACATAAGCTTAGACAAATTTAGTTATATAAAAACACGCACGTTGCAAATTAGCACGAATATCCTCCCAAGGCAATTTTTCTTGTCGATTTTAAATTTTCTTATATTTAAGAAACATAAATCAAAAAATATTCGTATGATATCCAAATCACGCAAATATAATTTTATTGGAAAATCTTATTATGCAAACTTGAGACAGTGCCAAATATACAGGCTTGACAAGCTCTTACAAAAAGTTACTTTATATGATAGATGCGTTTTAAATCAAAATAGTCACATGGCAGGTACATAGTAGCAAAGCTCACAAATTTAATATTAATATATCACAATTATGTCAGGTGATATATGTAAGGGTTATTATTTTTTCACCTTGGATCACTTTCCTTCCTACTGCATTCGTTGGTTATTAAATAAGAAAACAGCTTATAAAAGTTTTAGATTTTTGAACAGGAAATTTACTCTTTTAGTTTTGACTATCATGCTATACCGCAATGCATCAATAAAATTTTAATACTTTTTGTTCGATAAAGTTATATCTGCACTATTATAAATGTGCTTTATGTGCTTTGGTTAATGCTATGCTTTAATCTGCGATTAGAGTGCGGTAAATACCAAATTCCATTTTTAAAATTTTTTAAAAAAATGTATAGATATAGGACCTTAGATCCAACTTAAATAATAATATTAATAACCTTCACACTTAAATTTTTTTAAAATATTCATTTTAATTTATTAGCTAAAATATTTGCATATTAAATTGATTAAATTTGGACTAGGATATGCATATATAAGCTAAGATTAACCACTTATTGCTAATCATTTCTCGTTTTACTCAATATGTTTAGGTACTTAATATAGAAATAATTTACTACAAAGGTCGGGTTATATTTACGGTCAATTTGGGGTATAAAGGTAGCCGGGGCGTTATATGATATAATATTATGACGTTCTTGTGCAAAGGGAAAGCTATTAATTATTATTATATGGTTAATATATTAATAATGCCGAACTTAATATTGTGTCGGTAACATATTAATGGAACATAAATTTATGTAAACATTTAATAAAATTAAGTTGCAGTTTAAACTTTTTAGAGTTTGCCAATTGACCAGATATATGCAAATAAACCTAACTTATTGAGTGAGGATTACCTATATAGAGATTTCAACCATTCTGTCTATCAGTTTGCGGTACAATAATTTATTATATTAAAACTTGCAAGTAATAATTATTCAGTCAGTAATAATACTATTTATGTGCTCAATTGTTAACTAATTTATCTCTTAACCTATTTTTTAATTTCTAATATGTTGGAAAAATGTTAAAACGTTGATTTTTATTTATTAAAACCTAATCACATAATGGTCGGGTAAGCTAAGGTAGATATTTTGTCAAGACCGTTGGATAAAACCTCTGTGCTCTCTGTTAATCGGTTTGATTATTAATCTATATATATAAAAATGGATGTATGTATGTAGGTATGTATGTATGTATGTTCCTTATAGACTCCTAGACCGCTTGACCAATCTTTATGAAATTTGGTGTATAAGCTAATTACGATGCTGCGAAGAAGATAGGCTACTTTAGAACGGCTTTCAACAAACTTTAATAAAATATGTGGGATTACCTGACGCCCATGAATAGATTAACGAGATTCTAACACAAACAGTAACGGATATATAGGCATAGGTTACCGATGATTACCAACGATTTACCATTCCAGTTCAAGCGGCTTCAATTCCCCTTGCGTCTTGCCTTCGCGATTACAATCAACAAAGCACAAGGGCAATCATTAACTATTGCGGGCTTGAATTTGGAGAATTCGTGTTTTTCACACGGTCAATTGTATGTTGCTTGCTCCCGAGTTGGCACACCAAAAAATTTGTACATTTATTCACCGAATGGAACTACCAAAAATATTGTGTATCCTTTAGCATTACGATAAAATAATAATAGACAACGTCCGTTGGGTCAGCTATGATAAATATATCTACAGAGTGTACCTAAATATTGTTACTTTGGTTTAAATAAATATATAAATTTTATCATCCATTCTACCCGTTTTAATCTTTTTCAGAATGTTGCTGCACGAAGTCCAAGAGCCTACATCAAAATACTTCAGGCATAAACAAAGCGTTTTATTTTTAATAACACCCCGAGTGAAGCCGGGTATCCATAACTATATATAGATAGACAAAAGAAAAACCAAAATTACTGTTTTGTTGTGTGTACGCATTGCTGAAGTCCGTTCGTATGAAACAAACGAGTAACGGAAAGCAAGATTGGAAAACGTTCGAGTACGTAGACTAAAGCAAAGTATTTTATTTTTAAAGAGACCCCGGGCGAAGCCGGGTATCCAGCTAGTTTAAATTAATTTGCTATTTAATTTTCTTTGCTAAATTGCACTGTGTTGCATAAAAACTTGAGAAAAAAAGTGATGGCAAAATATCCTAGTATCAAAATTTTCATTAAAATTATATTTTTTAATTATTTTTAAGATTATTTTTTATGTTGCAACGACTGGTGTTCATATTATGATCGCAGACTAAGGATAATAAAACTTGTAATCTAATATTTTACACGTAAAAATAGAAAGGAAAAGTAGTAAAACATGTAACTACAGATAAAACTAGTAGTATAATAATAAAATAAAATAATGTGTTATAAAAATAGCAGAAACGGTAGAAAAATCCACGGCAATATGTAGGTATTATGTATATAAACAAGATAGAAAATTATATCTCGTACTAAAAGTTGTTTTATTAAACTGAACTTTTCTGAACTGAAATTATTATTCGCAAAAAAATAGTTTATCTTGTTATGACTACACACTATTACAGTATTGTGACTTTCTACGTTAGATAACTTTGTGCTAATCGCACTTTGTGTAGCTAACTTACGTTTTGACTAAATTTAAATTTTCTGTAAAAAAAATCAGATTACATATAATTATGCAGCACTATTTCAAATATTTAAAGATAATAAAAATGAAAAAACCAGGCTTTACGATAAGAACCAAGTGTTCTAAAGATAATATTTGCTATGAAGTCTTGCTTTTGCAGACTAACAAATACAAAACTTGGGTAAAGCAACATTTTTTGATTGAAAATACGTGTAGTACAGTCATAACGTTTATAAAAAATTCGAAAAACATTTTGTGATGTAATGGTAACGCCAAGAGGACCTTCGATATCGGAAAATTTTCAAATAATTAAAAAATATTTAGAATTAAAAAAATTGTTTGTTTATTTTTTCATTAACATAAAATAAAAAAACAATATCACCCTCTTTAATTGAAAATGCAGCATTTGCTACTTCTTAATATTAAAACTGAAAACAATAAAATTTCGTTACAATTGTCTGCAGTTCGCTGTATTTAAATAAAAACCGCCAAGAAAACGACAAAGTTGCAAAGGAATAATAAAATATAAATTGAGCACAATTTTTATTGGATGACAGCTAAAATGTGTAGTTTTACGTATAACAATAAAATTTTGAGTACGAATTAACTTTTATTCAGCCACATATTGAGACATTTTCTATTATTATATAAAAAGTATCTCAAATTTTATTAAAGCAAAATCAAAATTTAAGCATGGATTAGGTACCATATAATTTAATAACTATACGAGGTGGAATAGCGGCATAGAATTTTTTCTTTTATCATAAGAAAATATTATTCTAGATAAATTATTATTAAATTGAAATTTTTTTGTGCTTTTCCAATTTATAAAATTAATTTGATAGTTACTGAATTGTCACGTGCAATCAATACATTGGTAAAAAATTGAAATATTCTGGTTAGTTATCATAAATAGTAACTGTTCGAGTTAAGTTTTTATTCATGAATATTAAAACCAATCAATACGTTACAAAATTCTTAAGTACACACAGCTTATCACACCTTTATTATATAAAATAAAAAGCTTCTAATGAGTAAATATTACAACACAAATTATGTACACACTTTATAATTATTATATCCATCACTCACGTGCGATTATGTACATTTAAAAATATTATTTTACAATAAATTGTATTTTATTATTTATCTACATTATATTATTTTTTATGTTTAATCTAAAAATAATAAATTTATTTTCAAGCATGAAATAAAACCTAATAAATTTTATTTTTACTTATTATATTACCTAAAAATCAAAAGTGATACAATGAAATTCTGATTTTGTATTATCAGGATGTATGTAAATGTTGTGAAAGCAATCATCAAAACCAAATAATATAAGCTGATTACATGGTATTCAATTTTACTCTATACACGAGTACGTTCAATTTCCAATAATTTGGAAATTTCTCTAAATAAAAAAAAATAATTAAACGTTAGGGGAAAATATAAACGAAAATAAGGAAAAGGATACAATTTTTAAAATTATACATTATATGCCATAAAAGGAAGAATAATAATTTACCTTAGATAATATTATGTTACCTACTCTTGATTTTTGACATTAATGAATTAAATAATCACATACATTGCTTAAAATAGATTAAATTAAACGTAGGGATAAGAATTAGGTCACGCATTTTTTTTTTAATGTTATAAGTTCGAAATTTTATTTAAATTAAATTTACCTCTACTGAAAATGCAATAATTCGAGACATTCCTGAAAATAGAAGTTTAAAATTGAAGAAGAAGGTACAAAGGCAAGAAATAATAAATTTTATTGATATTATACCTCTAAATATTTAAAAATTAATGGGGATCAAAATAATATACCTAAAATATTTAATTATCACTAACGATTATAAATTTAGGTAGTTTAATAATAATTGCGATTTGAATATTATGCCGCAATACCCCCCGGTTTGTACTAACTTTCATATCACAATAAACTATAAATTATTAATTTTGCAAATAGGCAACCTTGTTACTTTGGCTTTAGAGCAAACTGTTTACAAACTTTTCTCATTATTTTATACCTTCAGATCTTCAGATCAGTGGTTAAGCACTACTTGAATTTCAGGATGACCTTCTGACCTTTTTGACGTACATATCTTAAGCAAATAGGGCCTAACTAATTTTAAACTCACTGTATTTCGGTAAATTAATTTAATTTTAATTAAAGGTTTGGTTGTTAAACTTGACTTCCGTGCAAATACGAAAGCATTGAATAAAAAAGAATTTCTGAAAATTATTGACCGAAATATATCGCCGCGAGCAACTCGCCAGGAGTTAGTGGCGAGTTGCCCTTCCAACATGTTAGTTTTTATTTGTATGATCTCAATTTTTATATGCGTATAATAAGAGAATTTTAATTATTTTAAATTATTTTGTATATTTTGAAATAAAAGAAGTACAAATTTTAGATTTTATTATAACTTGGTGAAATTTTGTTTCAAAAGAATTAAATACTAAATTATTTTTATAAAATTGTATTGTAGGAAGAGCAATGTAGGTAATAATTTAATTTACAGAGAAGAAGTAAATATTTTTTTATAAAATAATTATATCTCGTTTTTAATGATGAAAGAGTAAATAATAAATATTACTTACACTGCTAAACAAAGGACATGAGTTTCTTGCAAGGGAAATAAATTTCGAATCTCATAAAAATATTCACAATAAAAATCTATAAGGGAATATAAAGGAAATCTGCTGTTGGCAGGAAAAAATACAATGACAATATTAATATGTACCAATATAATTTTGAGCAGATTTTTTGTTATTTACTTTTCTGCGTAAAGATATATAAAATGGTTGATTTTATATTAAATTTTACACTTAGAAACGAAGAGTTCGCATTTCATATCTTCTGATACTTTTCAACGATAAGTTCAATATCAAATACAACCTGACATGGGTTTCTATAACAGCCTTACCTTTATTATTTTACAAAAGCTTTACTAAGCTGATAACGTTAGATTATATTTAAATAAATCCATATCAAACTTTAACATCAACAAAAAAAATTCAAATCCTTATACCTACATATTTCATATAATATTTTAATAATTAACTTTACTTGATGTAAGTTAATATTACGTATACCTTCAGAAATTTAAATTTTAATTATTAGATACTGCAAAAAAATAAAATTACAAAGTGAACCCCTTATTATACTTATTTGTTGTAGCTCGGTTAATACGAATTATTAAAAATTACTTTCAAGTTGTATATTTTAATATTAAGTTTTTCAAATTAAAATTAAAAAATTAACTTGCCAAGTAAACGAGAGGAAAAAAGATTTACTTTGTTTACACCTTTTTTGGGATTTAAAATTTTTTTTTTACCAACTTTCATTGTATCTTTTGCCTGCAGTTACTTTAGTCGTTTTGTGACATCAAATTGAGTAGGAGTTTGCAAACCACCTGTGGCGAATTTATACGATGTGATTATAATCGTTTTTTAAAGATAATATCTGGATAGATTTCGTTTTGCTATCGGATAATTTTCACCTGAATGTGTTAGATCAGGTTTAGTAGGTTCCTAAAGAAACAAGTTTTCCGATGATATAAGAGAGAAAGAACCACAAAGTATGGAACTCAATGGATATGCTACCATAGCTACCATGTGGTAGCTGAAAAACAGCATTCGTGCGGTAATTAATCAATTAGGGGATTTTAGTGGCAGATCAGTGCGGCCTTCAGACCGCACAATGTTGATTGATTAATTTAAGTTGCCATCCTAAAACCATTGAAGGAGCTAGTGAAGCCTCTATGCCGAAAAACCAGTCGAAAAACTAGAAAGGTTCCAAGGTAGAGTAAATTAAACCAAATTATAATTTTTGAAATTTATATAATATAATATAAATAAAAATTAACTTTGTTCATTTCTGTAAATGTTTCTATTAGATGAACTATTTAAAAACTTCCTACCTGCTTGAATATTATTTAATTTAAAATATTTAACCAACCGCATAAAAAGTAATTTAAAAGCGGAAGAGTTAAGAAATAAAATGAGCAAATATTACCAGCATTAAAAACCTTTTACCCAGGAATTCTATATGCACAGTCTAGTAGAAAGTTTATGAAGGGTTTCGAATGTTATAAACAAAATAATTTAGTCCAATTAATTGCGTTGAAAGAATAAAGTTTTTTAGGTCGTGTTTGGTCGTTTCTAATGTCATATTTTCATTTTAGAATAAGATTTTAGTTCAAAAATAAAATTCACAGGGAGTGGCATATATTAGCAAAATATAATAAAATAAATTTTCAGTTAGTCCGGATGTTGTCTTGGTTTGGCAAAAATGTTATTGTGTGGTTTTTAATTTTTAACCAAGTTAATAATCTATATCCATATTACAATATATATACATAGACCTGAATCCATTTCAAATTATGCAGGCTGGCGGGCTAATGCCAAATAGCTAGCCAATTAATGTCAGCTTGGTTAATTATTTTGCCGTTTTAATTACAAAACGTGTAATTTTTAATTAATTTCATTTTAAATAATTTTTTAATATAACTAAAAAATAAAAAAAATTAATATTTCCCCCCTAAATAATTAGATTTTTAGAAACCAAACTGAGTTTATTGTGAAAAACGAAATTAATTATTTCAGAAAAATTGCAATATTTTTGGAATTTTCTAATATTATATAGACCTGCATGATTTGAAATGGATTCAGTCTATAGCATTGGTCTATAGTGAAATTATATTATGTAGATAGCAAATATAAATTTTCTGGAAAACGATGCTTTTGAAAATTACAATAACAGCATTATTGTTATAATTGATAAATATAACCAAAATGTCACCCTAACTGATTTCGAAAAGGTTTTGAGATTCAATACATTTTAACTGTCAAAGCACAAAAGAACTTTTCACTACAGGATATTTGATGAGTTCGGGAGATACATTTACATAGTCAAGTTCGTTTAAAACTAGTTGCTATTTTATATTATTCATAGCCAATGCTTTTACAGGTCATAGTCTATTTATTCTAGTTAAATCAATCAAACGAGTGCATTTCAAGCAACCTCACTTGAAAATCCTTCTCCGGTGAAACTAAAGGTAAACTAATTTAGCTTTTAACAATTAATTTAGCGATTTTGTAAAAGGCAAATTTATTTTAAAATAAAGAAAAATAAAATAGCTTTTGAACTACTCGGAGAGAAATTTGAAAAACGTTTAACAACTTAAACATTTTTAAAATTTGTTTAGCGGAATTTTTAAGAGTGCCGGTGTCTACATAGTTATAAATTAATTATCACGTTCCCAAGTCAAGTGTTAATAAAAACGTAATATTTAGATTAACATTTTTCAGTTAAAAAAGCTTTTAGTTTTTAATCTCTCTCCGTTGGGAACGACTACTAACCATCATTTTTCCCTAACCATATAACTTAATAATAAAACATTATATTGTCGGAGGTATACAATTTAACATTAACGTAGATAATTTCGATAAAACTTGCTATCTATTCACCAAACTAATATCAAACTATTGATTTATACGTCTGGGGTTTGCGCCCTACCAACAGGTGGTACATCAATAATGCGCTTTGTCCGACAGCAAAGCACTGTGATCAACTACATAAATACAGACAAATAACACAAAAAAGTGGTCATAAAAAATAGCCGAATATTTATTTTTTGGCTACAAAGTTTCAAATTATAACATCTAAGAAATATAAACTTTTATCTAGCTAAACCAGAGAGATTGAAAAACGAAATCCGAAAGCTTTTCTTGCAGTTTTTTTCTACTCCAACAGATTATCCATCAATCTTTTTCAAATGTGTCAGGATTATTCTTTTATTGGGATTTTTTATTTTTACTGATTCATCATTTTCTTGGCCTTATTAAAAATAATTAAATTGGAAATTTTTGAAAAATTTAATTTCAATTTTGCAATGTTGCTAGTTGGCAATGGTAATCAAATTATTGTTTTGCCTATTCACAACGAATTACACCATTATCTAGTCGTGCACAGTTGGATTACTATCACTGCCAGTGTATATTAAAACTTACAGATAATATGGTTTGTGTTGAGGTGTAAATTATATTGACTAATGAATTGAATATGTTGCATCACTGAATTATCACGATCATTTCATCGAACTCTAATTACATCGTATTTTTATTTAAAATAATTTAATTTGGCCAGATACATTTCATAGTATAAATTTATATTTAGTGTGATTTATATCATCATAAATTTAATGGAAGACAATCCCACATAAAGATTTAGTATGAAATGTTTCGCCATCTGCAAACGAGAGCTCTACAATACTAAATTTTAGTTGGTTGTAAGGGTAGAGGGTAAGAGATATTTTTAATAATAAGGGGGACCTTTGAATTTGGAACCGATTTAATTTTTGGAAACGATGTTCTGCAGTTTTCCACTTTTTGGCAATAAACAGATATTTTAGAAACTATCCCATTGTACCTTTATCCAGCATCCCACATTGTACCTTAAACTAACAGCCTTGGGGAACTTCGAAATTGTTAAATTAAATAGTGTCAAGTTTGTATACTAAACAATAATTATCGATATATTAATCTGGATTTTTTAAATCCAAATTGTTTTCAAGATTTCACGTGAGCAAACTCAAATTATTATAATTAATAAAATCATAATACTCTTAAGGTATTACAGTATTAATTACAAAGTTTACATACTACAAAATATACTTCCAGAAGCAGTGTGGTGGAAAATGGATAGGTTTATTCACTGGTGGATTTATACCGTACATGTTTATAATAACAAAGTTTTAGAATACGACAAAAGTGTTTTAATTGTTTTTTTAATTTAAGAAAATGATAAATTTTAAGCGAATTCGATTAATTTCCTGGAAGGTTTTTGACACGACAATATATTTCATGCCCTAGGTGTACGCGTCTACTTTAACTGTGAGAGCCAGATTTTCTTGAGTTTTTAAGCATAAAATAATACATCCAAATTTTATAAAGCCTAAAAGAATAATGGTTGCTGGAAAATGATAAATGTGCATAAGCTACATAAAATTCAGATATGTAAATGAAAAATTCTGTACTATCAAATTAATATTGAAAATAACACTATTTTCAAAATTGTTTCATGTTTGATTTTTATCTTTCAATTGCTAGGTATGGGGTTGATTTTCTAAGCTGATTGTTGCATAATAATGTACAAAGAACTTGAGGGTTTGATAGAATTAAATTTTCAGGCCATAATATTCCTTGGCCATAGTTATTTCAAAGTCCAGAAAGTTGTAAAACCTTCATTCTTGTTTAAACATTCTTGTACTACATCAGCTTGGAATAGAAAACTACTCTAGTATTTACTTTCAACTAATATTATTTTCCATGTTGTTGATTTTCCTTCATTTAAGTTAAGAACTTTTCTTTTCATGAAAATTACCATTTTCATTGCAAGTTATTTTGTTTTGACTACCCGTAGTTATGTATTTACCCAATTAAAATAAACTGAAGCTTTACAAACAAAACTCAAAATTGGAATATTAAAAATGATTATTGATTAATTTGTTCGTTTGATTAATATTAAATGAATCTTAAATTTATAAAACACTTCACTGAACTGAAAATTAAAACAATTATTCGAATTAAAATTAAGTTTAATTCTATTAAGAATATTTTTGCTGCGTTTCATTTCCAAGTGTTTGATTTTGTTCAATCATGTCATTAGGTTATCAGTAATAATCTGAAATATAATTAAAAATCATGTTTTCCATATAAAATTAAATGTAACAAGATACCCATCCAAAATAAGATTCGGAAAATTAGCCTTTCCTTTTTTTTGTATTATATTTTTACTGAGAATATAATTAAATTAAAAAATCGTCATTTAAATCTTATAGGATTTCCTTAATCGAGTAAGTGGAATACATCGAGTGTGTACACATATCTCAACTTACAATCTTTAAAGTAAGCGGATAACCACAGCAGTGGATTGGTGTGATTGCTAGTTGAGTGACAGAGCGGAAATTTTGGGTTTGAATTTCGTGCATGTGTTGAAATTTTTTTTATTAAATAATAAAATAAAGTCCCAGCAGTACGCACCGGGGGGGGGGGGGTGCTGGAAGATATGAAATACTTCCCAATACATTAAATTTAAATGAAAATTTAATTTTTATATTATTAAATGTTATTTAAATTTTAATAAATACACAAAACTGCAGAGTGTCTCCCAAATCTGGAAGAGAGTTAATTAAAGAAACACTAATTATGGTAACCCTTAAGCCTAATAATGATGTGAACAAAAAGCATTCATGCAGTGGTCATTTAATTGTACCCTAGGGTAGGGAATCGTCGTCCCTTCTCTTTTAGTATTCAAAGTTAAAATAAAATTTATGTAGTTTATTTTAAAGTGACTGTTAAAGGGAGATTGCATGAAATATTAAATAAAATGCACAAACCTATTATGGAACGTATGGGAATCGATAACTTTGATTTATATTTTTCTGAAATTATGAAACAAATCGTTATCGTCCTTGTTTTCATGAATTTATTTTAATTGTCTAATTAGAAAAAATAACTCAACGAATTTGAAAATTAAATCTCTAAAATAATTATTGTAGTGATTTATTTCGCTATTGACAAATTTTTCTCTCAAGAATTTCTTTCTTTAATCATTTTGCTACCACAATTAATTTCAACGTTGCGAAAACAGTGGCTATTGTTTAATTACGACATTTTTGTCCTTTATGCTATTTAAGTTTTTAAGTTTGTAGTCAATTAGTACTTCAGAATTGAAGTCTCCTTTTCTGTCAGTTGTTAGCGACTGGAGAGCGTTGAACCTTTTGAATGAAAATAGTATTTTTCACACAAAGAATATTTTTATAGGTACTTTAAATAAATTTCCTAAGAGACAATCCTTGGAAGTTGGAAGTACAATTTCAAACGTTTACTTTATTACACGAAAGAGTTAATCTGAAAAACTTGCATTATGATCTGCTATATTAAACTTAAGCTAGCTTAAAGGTTGCCACTTAAAAAAAGTCAAAATTAAATATAAGAAATAACAATAAAAAAACAAAATAAATAACTGAGAATTTATTGTAATTTTAACAAATTAATTTCTAACATATCCTTTGCATGTATCCAAATGTATTGGTTTACAAAACAACAAATTAATAATCTTGGGATTACACGATTTCAATTTAAAAAGTTTTTTATTTTTTTTGCAGGAAATAAACTAAATTTTCAGAGAAAATTTTTGAAATTGCAGCATTATATTGGTAAAATATAAACTTATTGTAAGACGAAGGTGAGATAAAAGAAAATAATCTTACTTTAAGGTGAGGATAAAAAAGTTTTTCTCCGAAATGTAACAAAGTTTGCAATTTGGTATTTGTATTCTTGTCAAGCAGTAACTTTTACAGTAAGTAATTTATTAAAGATGTTTCGGATGGAATTCAATTAAAACTAAATAATTTATAATGCGGTGAACGATTTTAAGTGAGTATAATATAAACAGTCCTTTTTTGAAACCTCATCGATCATTGATAAGAATAATTACGTGAATTCGATAAAAGAAAAGTTTGCATAATAAATTAGCCAGCAGATTCCTTAATTTTATCATAAGAACCATTAAGACATTGCGAAGAGATTGGAATTTCTATCCAGGCAATTACAGAACTTACCTACATGGGTGTCATGTAAAGCGTTAATGACAAATACTTGCTTTATAGAATCTAGCTCTTCTTTTCTTCTTTGTGTAAAACAAAGCACAAGTAATATACAAAGTCACAATACGTGATACTCAAAAAAGACAAATTGAAATTCACAATAAGTGCGAAGTCACTTTATGTATTGGGCGACTTAAAGGAATTTAAACAAAATTGATAACTTCGATGTTACCACAAACATTTTTTTCACTTACTGCTTAATTAAATTTCGAATAGGAGTTCTAACAAAAACAATAATATTTTGATGTAGTAATTGAGTGTCTTAGGGTATAATGACATTATACATATTTATGTGCATACACATTAATAACTATCCATCACAAGGGACTTGGGTGGACACGCAATGTCTTCCTTTTTGGGAATTGTAAATAATACTTCCACTTATTCTTATTGTCTTAACTGATAAAATTAAATTATACCCGCAATACAGATTAACAAAATACGTCATTTCGATTGTTACCTTTGATATTTTGGAAAAGTTTTCAGCAACCTTCAATTGGCTTCCGAACGTTCATATCGTATTTTCATTAAAAAAAAACAATTTAAATTTTGATTTTGTTTCCTATTCTTTCACGTTAGCAAATAATACAACTTCGTGTGCAATTCATTTATGTAAATAAGGGAACAGCTTTGATTATTCAGAATGCAAAACAGTGCATTATATCGTCACGTACCTAGTGGATTTTCTTGTATCTTTCATCGCTATCGTAATCTCGACTGCCCCATTAATTATATTTATTTAATATAAAAATAGAAAATTTTACATATAAATGAAATGCTAAAAATAGTCACTTCTACTTTATAACACTACAGTTTTTTAAGGGTGAACGCATTGTTTGCCTTCGGTCAATGTTGAGCTTTTAAGTCGATCAGTTTTTACCTTATCGCAAGTATTTCACAGTTCTATACCAAGAGTGCAGCATAGAACAGTGTTTCTCAACCATGCCCACATTTAAACCTAATTTTCTTCAGATCCCATAAATTAATATAAAAAAAAACAGTCTTTGTATTCAGCTCTTCGATGAGCTGAAATTTTTATTCCAACAGTCTCATATTCGACATATAAAACCTAATGTATTGCGAGATGTGAATTTTTAAAATTTACAGTAAGCATCTCTTGCCTGTAGAAAGGACTGCAACGAACAACGCATGTAAAATTTACTATGTTAATTTATTTTTCTGTTTCTGTGGATTTCGACTCAAAATAAAAATATTAGTAGGTTTTTGCTAATTATTGTAAACTAACAATTTTATTAATTTTGCTTGCCATAATGGTTATCGTAGTGCACCTTTTAATACATCACATATTTTATAGAAGCTGTTTTAGCATTTGTGGTTTGTACTTTGTTCAGTAGAAGTTTAAGAAGTGCTTTTAAAATTCGATTGATACATCTTTTACTCCGAATAGTCTTTGTAGAACGACAAGACGTAGTTCTTTGTGCGATATTTTTCATCAAACTTCATTTATGTTAATTATCTTCTTCAAAGATTTCAAACTGTATTTTTTTGCTAGATTTACTACTGTAAGTCTTCAGTTTATACTTAGCTTTAATCGATCGATTTGTACGAGGATTAAGTGGAATCCACAAAAACATTTCCATTTAGCTGCAATCGTACTGACTATAATATAAAAACCATGTCTTTCTGTCTTTCGTTTCTTTAAAACGAAATTTTGATTGGTCAATTTTTATTTGCAACCTAAAAGAATTGGGAAGTTAAGTGAGAGTGCAAATTTTGTGAAATTTTTTATATTATGTCCTGGTCACATTGTGGTGTCGAACCAGAGTAACCTACATTGGTAAAATTTTTGAAATCTGAAGAAATCCAGAGTTCAAACCATGAATTCAAAATTCTAGTGATCCTGTAAGAAATCGCGGAAATTGAAAAAATCCGATAAAATCTAGGGACAATCAGAGGGATCCGATGAAGTCTTTTATTGCTTCCCTATTTTTTTAGGACTTTCTAAGAAGCTGTGAAAATCTGATTAGTTTCTTTGCAAGCTGCTGTAAAAATAAAGGAAATAAAGAACATTTCATGGAAATCTGAGTAAATCCAATACAATCTGAAAATAATATTACACCAAAGTCCGTATAAAATTAAAGAAAACCTTGAAAATTTAACGAAGTCTATGAATATCTCAAGACAATCCCAAATATAAGAGTAAATCTCAGTATCGCGAAAAATCCGTAACAATTTAAGGTAGAACAATAATTAAAAAATCTAGTGAAATTAAAGAATTTCATGAATTTTCGGAAATTAGTAGATATTTAAAATAATTTTTAAAAAATTCCGAAAATCCGAAGAAATCTAAAACAATCTACAAAAATTTAGAGAAATCCTTGGAAATCTGTAGAAATATGCTATGATTTTCATTATTTTTATAAAATTCTACTATAAATTTGAAAACAATACCAAAAATTTGAAAAAATCCAGGAAACTTTGAGCAAATCCAGGGAAATCTGAGAAATTGTTTGTTTTGCTTTGTTTTGATTTTCCAGAGGTTTTACAGAAGTCCGTTGTAAAAGTGAAAGAAAACTTGCAAATTTGATGAAATCTCAAGAAATTCAGATAAATAAGAAAAAATCGAACAAACTTGTTTAAGAAGTTTGATATAAAAGTGAAGGAAATATCTGAAATTTGAGTAAATTAAAAGTAATCTCGAAAATGCGATGAAATTTGAAGGTATCCGGGAAAATTCAAAGAAATACAAAGGCACCCGATAAGCTTTTTTGGTTCTTTTGGTTTATTTATAGAAATCCATTATAAAAATAAAGAAATTTTTTTATAAAACTCCGAAAATTTGAAAAAATCCAAAGAAATATGATAAAATCTAGAAAAATCTAGTGTACCAAATTTTATGTTGTTCTTCAGCGGACTACACTTAAAAACAAATTTTTGACTAAAATTTATGAAAAATTCAAACATTTCGAATAGCAAAATTATGTCCAAGACATTGTACCTCGTAAAAGAGAAAGTTATGTATTTAAAAATTTGGTAAAAATCAAAAATTTACCTGCAACCAGTTTTGGTGAGGCGAATGTTAATATTGCGTACAGTAACGTATAATAAAAGTTTGTTTTTCAGGATCATTGTTCGTCCTTTCAACAGTACGTGGATATGTTTTGCGGTTGTCTGTAAACAATTTTTTCCGCACTACAAAAGTTGTCGAAAGTGAAGTCTCGTGTCTACGTTTGTTCCTAAATATTGAAGGTTTTTTTTATTTAATTTTGTGTCCGCACCGTGAGAGGTTTCTTCGTTTTCCATTTCGTGCAAAAAATTGCCTCGTCTCACGGTATTTTCATTGCGCGTAGCTCTAAAGTCCTAATTTTTTTCTTATTCCCTTATACACTTTTACACCCTAACTTACTTTAGCTTACAGAATAAAAATTGAATTTATCTCTTAATTTATGAGAAAGCATGCATAATATTTTTACCTTTATCTGTAAGGGGTGATATCTAACTAAGGTGTATAAGTGTAATCTATGGCTGCGAGTGTCCATTTTACGGAAAGAACCCTCAAGTTATACCTTATGAATCTATGAATCTTCAAGTAAGACGACCGACCATAGGAAAGTAAGACCAATAAACACGCAAAAGAGTGATTACAGATCTACCGATAGCGTTAGTCAATTGAGGGAGAAAACCGCTAGTGAAAAATTTCTCAAGTAAACGAAACGCAAACAAAAATTTATATTTTAAAAAACGAAGTTAGAATGTAGAATAGAAAAATTGAAGACAATTTTGAAATAATTTTTTCCATTACTTCCTTTTTTATATTTAAATTTTCATTAGAAGGAATTTTGTTGGCATTCTGAAATAAAAAATGTGGACAAAAGCACTAGATGCCGTTTGATTTTACTTTTAGTTTGGTGAATAGAATATTCAAAATAAGATATCGAGCATTGTTGTATATTTATACGGAAATTTTTAACAGAGAAAAGAAGAATTTGTTTCATCATCAAAGGATGCCTGCCTACCTTGTTCATCCGACTCAAGTCTTGTTTAGTATATTTATATAATATATTTCGCGTTTTCTAGAAATTTACCTGGTGAGTTTTCAAAGCAAATTTTATACAATATGTGAGAATTATTTAATATAGGAAACTTGAAACCTGTTAATATTTAGTTTTCGGAAGAAATTGTAATTTATCACTCGATCTAGAATATTATTGTATTCATTTCATGCCTAACAATGAGTTTTCGCTTTCATTGTACTGACATTTCTGATAATTAAACCATCATTTCTGCAAATACTAAAATTAGATTTGCATGGTAGAAAGTAATCAAAATTTTTGACAATTTTCAAACTTGAAAATTTAAAATTTTTGATTGACTGTGTTGGAATGATAAGCACCCTTATTAATTCGCACTATTCGCTTTAATAAAATCGAACGCTCTCGCAGGTTGAGGATAGAAATTGCGATGTAGTTCTGAATATTTATTATGTTAGGTAATTGCCACCATATTCTACACGTAAACCTAATCTACAGTATTAATCGTTTACTTGGATCGATTTTATCAGACTGGGGTGAATTAATTGCTACACCAGAGAAACAAAAGTATTTTTCAAAGTCTAGCGTAGGCGTATTTTAATGTGCGTGTTAAAACATTATCGCACTAATTAAGACGACTTTTTTTGATCTTTATAAAATTAAACAGCAACATTCATTTTTTAAATCATAAATCTTCTTAATTACATGTGTAAGTGCTACTAAAGCATACTTTTACGAAGTGGCAATTAATTTTCGCCATAAAACATTTTTTTCAATATAGGTTACTTTAAAATTTAACAAATTAATACGAAATTATCCTGATATTTGGTCAAAAAACGTAAAAAAAAATTGAATATTAAATTTAAAAATAAATTATTTTACTAAACACGAATATTATGAAAAAAACAAATTAGGATAAGAAACGGAAATCTCTTCATAATTAATTTGTATTGAAAAGGACGTTTTCAAGCAGTAGGAATTTTATGATCTTGTAATATAGGAATTCCTACAAATTAAATTAATTAAAAAGCGCAATAAAATAAAATAAATTTCATTTTACACACAGCAGTGCAACATATAGTGGGTTTCTGGGTTAAAAATAATAGCAAATTTGCATATTTGCAGAATTACTTTGATGGCCTCAGTTTAATTTATGGAATATTAAAAAATGTTCTTCGTATTGTCAGCTATAAACTAAGTTTGGCTACTGTAAGGAGTTCCTCAGATAGATCCTATGGTGATTCACTTTGCTCGATCAGAGAGTTACAGCTGATTTAATATTTCAATTACAAGATTGTTAACAATTAATGTTCAGAACTTCTAAGTAAAACTTTTGTGTTCCGCTCGGTTGAGACAGGATGGTACTCCTTAATAACTGATTGTGCTGCTACCAATTATTGTTATAATTATTCACCCATTATATATTTGGTAGTATATATAATATTCCTCTTAGTGTTTGAAAAAGATGAATGTTGAGGTTGTGCGGCCTAAAGGTTGCACTGATTGCATGGTGGAAGGAATAACAACCGACAACTTTTAGTTTCGCGCAGTGTTTGTTGATGTTAAAATTAGAGCGTGAATTTATTTAGTTTTCAAAACATTGTACTAAAATTTTTAATCAGGACTAACTCGACTTCAAGCCATTTGAATAATATAGTTAGAGCTCCTAAAAGATATGAAAATATTGTAGTTTATTAAATTACTGAAATTAAAGCACCAAATAACTTAAATTAAAAATATTTTACTATTTCAGCAGAAATTCTAGATACAAACGTAAAATTATTTACAAAAATATAGCAACACTGCAGATGTATCTTTTGCAAGTAAAGCTTACTTGTAGCTCTGCGAAAACAATACTTGATTTTATTTAACCAAGAAATTCTATAATTCCTTTTATTGACAAATATTTTCAGCCTTGCAATGAATTCCTTTCAATGTGTCAAAAGATCTATAGTATTAACTTTGATCTCCTTTGAGTTAACACTGGTTCACTGGATATGCGATTCTTTATATTTTATTTGAGACGATTGTAACTTTTTTCAATGTGGTTTATGATGGTACTTACATTTTATATTTTGTGATATAAATGGAAATACAATTTGAAGCTGTGTTAATCCAAGCTTAATTAATTACTTTGCATTGATAATTAAACCTTTTGGGTTGTTCACTTTAGAAATTAACCGATTATCCTACCGTTAACAGTTGGTCACGCTAACTACTAAGCCTAAGACCGCCTCCTGCAAGACAACATAAATAATTTCTATGTTAGAATTTCAAATTTCGGATGGTTTTATAATTCAGTTATTTAGTAGTATACTTTTTTCTTTGGGGAGTATTTCGATTAAGCCTTCTTACAACATTCAGGAAATTTTCGGGAAAGATATCATTCATATATGGAATTGTATAATATTATAAAGCTTTAATCCGAATTTTGTATCTCACCTTCAATATTGAAATTAGCTTATACGCCACGACACTGTAATTTTGTGATTTCTCATTGCTTGCAGCGTCAAAACAGATTTTACAAATAATTTCAAGATTTTACGGCTTTTATATAAATAAATCATAAAATTTTTTCAGAAAGGTAAACAACCTTCTCTTAAATATATTTTTTAATAATGCAGTACTTATATCTGGCATCGATAAAATATTCTACTAATTTAACAAGCTAAATGAACATAATAAAATTCAAATTATTGCGTATGCTTTCATTATGTAACAGGTTAATGCCTTCTTGTGATATTTGTACTTCGGCAATATAAGTAAATGGGTAGGTACTTATTTACTTGGAAACAGAAAAATAATTTGAATTACATTGTGTTTGCTTAGCTTATTAAATTTTTAATACAAAATTATTTTGATTTTTAATAAATTTGTTTGAAAATTTTAATGTGTTTTTATTTTGTGACTACTACTACGACGAAATTTATCTTTTCGTCGAATGTTATTCCCTAATTATTAGCTTGTTTGATTACCCAAATTTTGGGTTCTTTGAGGAAATCGCGAAATTTAAAAAATGTAATTAAGCAAATGTTAGTAAATAAAAAACGAAATTACATAAGTTCTGCCAAGCCTAAAATTATAAATTATTATGTAATCGTAATTTGCGATACAAAATTTAATTATAAAAAAATTGATTATAATTTTACCACGCATTCATTATCCATACTTCTAAAGGCTTTTGTTAACAATATTCATCTGAAGCTAAATCATTTACTTTCTCGTTTACGATCATTCACACTACCCTACGCACACATCCACAACGTAAATGAGATTTTCCTATATTCTTGTCTAAACCAGTTGTCTAAACCATCTTGACAAATCTTTTTAGTAAATTACAAAAACTCATTTTCCAGACAGGAATCATTTATTTTACCAGATATACTCCAATCTACCTTTGATTTTTGTGCAATAAATTAGTGCACTATTAATTATTATATCAATGCAGTTACGAAATAATTACGCAGGAATCACACAAAAATGTGTAAAATCTATTCGCCAACGGCAATGCAAACTCAAATTAAATTTTAATTACATTTTTTATTCATTATGTTCGTAAATTGTGAACTGGAGTTTTAAATATAGCTTATCTTTTGTACATTACATTCATGATTAAAATTTTTTTGTAATTTCACAAAACTTAACATCTTTGTGCATGTGAAGCCGTTGATAAAAATTTGATGTACCAACCTAATTGCTAATTTCGATAATCATTGACTGCATTCCCTTTAAACTTTTACTTTGTGAATTTTGAAATTGCTGTTCCCTTTGGGTATAATTATATTTCACTCACAAAAGTTTGATAACAGACCATACCAATTATTGCAATATGTTATATTGTTTAAAACGTGTTTTTTAAAAAACAAACTTCCCAAGGCAGGTTCAGTTATAATTTTTTAAGTTAAAAAAAAAACACCAATCAATATTAATTTTTAACAACAAATTTGATGAAATTTTGGTTTTGATTAGAGTTAATTTATTGAAACTAAAATATTTCTTAAAATTCATTTTGGATTTTTTCAGAAATAGCTATACAAATATCCTTTCCTTAATTACAAATTTAAAATCAGTTCTAAACAACTTTTGCGCTATAAATAAAATATTTCTGTCTCTGTAACGAGGATCAAATAGCATGGTGACAGTTGCTAATTTTTGATTAGGTACCAAAACTTTTATATGCATATTCAAAATTGTTTTTATTTTAACGAAAATGTGGGAAAACATTAAAATAGAGTATTTGAAAATAAAAAGAATAGGTTTTCTACAATTGCTAGAAATAAGTAGTCTACAGCAGGCACTTTATTTTATTCGTATTTCGTACCGACATAACATATTTTAGTTGTTTTAAGTCCAATTAACAAATTATAAATTAATTAAATTTCTCGCTATTTTAATTATATAAGATAATGTATCTCACTAAACTTCAGAAATAATTCTATATTTTAATGAAATTTGAATATCCTATAAAGTAAAATGCTTTTAGTCTTAAGATCTCATCATGTGTATGTGCCAAATTAACTGCATAGTTTTTTAAATTTTTATATTTAGAAAAACAACAATTTTGAATTTTTTTATACAAAGAAGCATTAAAATAACTGCAATATAGCTAGGCAACCACTATCAGTTTTTTAAATTAAATATAGTGAAAGTTACATATTTGAATACAGTTCTTCTTCGGTTTTCGCTTGAGAAAATCCAAGAGTCAAAAAAGTTGTTTTCCTTACTATCTCTTAAAAGTCCTCAAATTCAAAGCATACAATAAAAACTCTTATAATTATTTGAAAATAATGAGAGAAAAGAAGGTACACAATTTTTCCAATTATTTTCTAGTGCCAGCTAAATTAAAAAATATGCAATATTTTGTTGTAATTTTTTATTTTTGCAAATGCAAACTAACACTTTTTAAAGTATAAAATAGCGGTTTTGCCATAAACGTAAGGCAAGAAAGATCATATACTGCAGATATAACTGAAAGAGGTTTTAGTGCATATAATGCAATTTTCCAACATATTGCTAGCATTCTACTTTCCATGTCAAAAATTTTAAAATAGAATATTTGAAAATAAAACGAGTTGATTTCCTACAATTGTTAGAAATAGTAGTCTGCAGTAGGTACTTTATTTTATTCGTATTTCTACCTACATAACATCTTTTGGCTGTCCAATTAACAAATTATAAATTAATTAAATTGCTCGCTATTTTAATTATATCAGATAATGTATCTCACTAAACTTTAATCAGAAACAATTCTATATTTTAATGAAACTTGAATATCCTACAAACTAATCTGCCTTTACTCTTAAGATCTCATCATGTATGTCTGTGTCAGATTAACAGTATTGTTTTCAAATTGTAAATTGTTTCTTAAATATTTTTATTAATTTAATTTTCACAATTAATATTACAAATAAGCATCAAATTATTTCGTTACATTTTGTAAAAGTTAAATATATAAATTCTGTCAATCAATATAAAGGTTCCACATGAAAAAAAACCAATCAAATTTAAATAATAAATATTTTAAATTACGAACATGAAATTTAAAATGATTGCAGAGAAAAATCAATATTTAAAAAATGGTCAAGCAATCATTTAATTCTCTCTGAACCACTTGATATTGAGTGAACCCCTGAGAAGTTTTAAAAACAAATTATATTTTATGCACAGATCTCTTACATATTTGTCAATGTTTTAGCATGATTATCATTAATTGCAACTATGCTAATTTTAACGAGGAGAAGCACTTAATGTAATGGCTTCTTTGTATACTTATCGATTTCTCACTTGCTCGTTGGTTTGAATAATTTTAATTTTACTTCTCGTTTTTCAAAACTTAAAAATTAGAGTTTGTAAAGATTTAAATTACGCACTTGAAGAATTTCATCCAATACAGTAAAAAAATTTGCAGATCTTAGTGACAGCCATTTCCTGAAACAAATTTAATCCAAAACTTTAAATTGGATTGCAAGCCAAACAGTTGTTTCAAGAATTACTCCAACTTGAGGTTTTATGAGGTATTGCTTAATATAATATTTTAATTAGTTTGTTCTTTTTTCTTAATTAGTTTTTAATGTGATTACACAAAAAAATCGACCAAGCTTAATGAAATTTTCACATTTTCCGGGATTCAAAATTAAGCTTCATTATGAAAGCCACCGTTATTTTGTTGTCGGTTGGTGGTGAAGGCTTCGAGTCTTGTTTCATCCAACTTAATAAATTACTCACTTCTTTATGGTGACGGAAATATTGGATTATTTACAATATATTGTAAATTAGATTAGTTTCAGTGCGGTAAAGTATACTTTGCGCACTCGATGTGGAAAAAAGTACTTTACTGGCACAAGTGAATATTAAAAAATTAGCCTGTTTTAAACACTAATTAAATGTAATTTTTACCAATGCAACAAATGCCGAATATTTCAAAACTTCCCCTAACGCCGGTTAGATTGCTTTTAATTGTAAATCTGCAATTGTCAGTTAATTTCCAGCAGTTGAAACAATTTGACAAATCGATACTTCTTATTAATGCAGAATGCATTAGCTTTGGGTTCGCCGAGTCTATACTAACAACGTGGAATAATCCACTGGTGGTTAAAACCAGCGACATGAAACTAACCCTTAACGTTGTTTCCTACACTTACTTACATATAAGCTTTTCAAATCCAACCCGTAACTCCGTTATCGTCAAATATCCTGTAGCGTTTGGCTGGAATGAATTAAACGAGTTTATTTTTATTTACTTTTATTTATTGCTACATCATCGTTCTACACTTTTATTAAAAAATATCGTTTGAATCTGACATTTAAACACGTAAAATTAATTTAAAATTATAAATATTTAGTAAGTAATCAGAAATTATATTCACAGGCGACATTGTGCCGCTCGTTAAATTTTGCGTAGCCTGATTACTTCTTTGTTACCTTTTGTGATTTATATGATATTTATCCTTACGCAAACGACCTCTACACCACGATGAACGGTGGATTATTGTGCGTTGCAAATAAGAACACCCGTTGCTTCGTTATACACGATGTATCAATCTCAATTAACAATTGTACCTTCCTTCAGTTTTGGAATCTCTAATTAAATGGATCGTATGGATTTTTAGATTCTAGTAAAAACATTTGATGATTAACAATGCATTACATCTGCCTGGTATCATTTATTATAAGAAATTATTTTTTAATATTTTTATTTTAATTAAAAAACTACCTAACTAGAACCCACTGGCGGACGCAGTGGGTTCGATTTGTATGTGCTGCGGAGAGTTTGTTGATTTTTCATCGGGTCCGTATGTTGAATGCGCGGGAGCATGTGAAAGAAGTTTCCATATGGCTTGTGCGGAGGTGAAAAAGAGCGAATGGAACTGTTTGGCTGGAAATCCGAATGTGAAATGGTTCTGCAACGAATGTAAATCGGTGGGCCCCATGTTGAGGGAATTTATGAAGATAATTAAAGATCAGGCGATATCAATAAGGAACTTACAGGAGGAGGTGAAATTGGTAAACAAGGGCATGTGTGATCTTAACCATAACCTTGAACACTTAAATAAGGAAAGTTATCGTGCAGCTGTAGATAGCAAGTATCAAGTGGACAAATTGCTAACGAATATGGAAAAGGTGAGCACAGTTCATAACAATGATGTAATGGGAGCATATCCGAAAAGGGAAAAGCGGAAACAGAAAGTTTCTGAAAGATTAAGAACGAAATCATCAAGTGAAAAGGATTCAACTAAGCTGAGTAAACCGAACGAAAAATCACAAGAGAGTACTACGGCTAATGATCAGGGCGAATCGCTAGGCGAAAAAGTTGTTGTGGATAACGTTGAGCATGTGGAGAGTAACATGGAAAAGGATGAAGAAGGATTTAAGGTAGTTTCATATGGGAAAAATAGATCACGACGGTCTATTGTGATTGGAACGGGACAAGTAGCGAAGAGTTTCAAATTATGTGCGGTGCCAAAAAGAGTAAGCTTCTTTATATCTCGCGTAGCACCAGAATATACCACAGCTGACATAGAAGAACATTTGAGAGATCTCGGTATTCAGGGAGGTGACTGTGGATCTGTTAAGTCCAAATTTAATACGTACGCATCTTTTCGGGTGAACGTCCCTGATATTTACAGTAAAATAATAACAAACGCGGAAAACTGGCCTCAGGGAACATTCATAAATACATTCTTTGCAAGTAAATTAAGAACAGCACAAAACACGTCATCTTTTTTATTGCCAACAGTCCGATAAAGAATAATTTAAAGAAGACAACAGTAAAACAAATTAAAACAGTCAATCAGGCTTTTACGGTGATCCATCAGAACGTGCAATCAATAGGAAATTCAGTGGAACAAATAGATGTTATGCTAGAAGAAAACAACTGTGAAGTGTTATGTATTACAGAACATTGGAAGACCAAGATGCAGCTAAATTGTTATGGTATAATGGGCTACAATTTAATCTCCAGCTACTGTAGAGAAGAAAATGAACATGGTGGAACAGCGATATATGTCAAGCAGGGTGTAAAATGCAAGGAAAATAGTGAGATCACAAGAAAATCAAAAAAAAATGTAATCGAGTGCGCAGCGGCAGAATGCATCATAGGAAAGCGCAAGGTAATTTGTATGTCAATTTATAGAAATGGTGATGTTAGCATTTTTATTGAAGTTATGCATGATATTTTAAGTAATTTGATAAATGATAATTCAATAATTGTAATAGCAGGTGACTTTAATCTAAATATATTGGATGATATTGGAGATGTGCATAGGATGCTCTCGCATTTCAGTTCCTTTAATTTTCATCCTACTATATGGGAATACACCAGAGAAACAGCTACAACTGCCACATGTATTGACAATATATTTATAAATCATGATGATCATATGAAGGCGGAAGTAATAAAAACACACATGTCCGACCACTATGCGCAGAAGTTATCTTTCCGCCTAGAAAGAAACATACAGGATACATGTTTAATGAATCGAGTTATTAACGAAGAAAACAAGAAAAAATTTGTAGAGATGCTGAAGTTGGAGGAATGGAATTCAATATACAGTGGTGATAAGCAAAATGTTAACCAACAATTTAATAGGTTTCATGAAATGTATTTAGGAGTGTTTAAAAAGTGTTTTCCTTTCCAGAAATGCATAACAAAACGAGATCGCGCACGAAAGGTTATCATGAAAGATTCACAAATCAGTGAATGTAAGAAATTTCTTGATATTTTACTGGTAATGAGTAAAAATGACAGTGCATATACAGTGAAATACCTGGAAGTTAAGAAAAAATATAACAAACTGTTAACACACCGGAAAAATAAATACTTTGAAGACCAAATACTAAACTCAGACAACAAAAATAAGGCTCTTTGGTCAGTAGTGAAAGCTATTAAGAACACTCATAATAAAACTAAGGACATTCCAATTAACGGAAACGCAATTCAGATAGCTGAAGAAATGAGCAAACGATTTGTAAATACAAAACTAAACAGAAACGAGTATGCTGATTCTGAAGAAGCTCAAAGTCAAGATAAACATGGAATGGAAAGTATAATAAACTTGAACAAATCGATGTGGTTAAAAAGACTAACAAAAGAAGGTATTCTCGACATTACAAAGGGGCTTAAGAATAAATATAGTAGTGGTGTAGATGGAATTCCGGTAAATATAATTAAGTATACCATAAATGAAATAATGGAACCATTAAGTTATATAGTAAATAACTCGGTAAAATATGGAATATTTCCGGATAGTTTGAAGATAGCCCTAATAAAGCCAATTCATAAAGCTGGAAACCAAGAAATGTATGAAAATTACAGACCGATCAGTATATTGCCAGCATTATCAAAAATTTTTGAACTGGCAGTGTGTGAGCAAGTTACGCAGTTTCTGGTAAGAAATGATATAATCACAGCAAGTCAACATGGATATTTTAAAGGCAGATCAACACAAACTGCCATATTTAGTTTTGTCAGTAAAATTACAGATGCTTTTGAAGGTGGAGAATTACCTCTGGGAATGTTCCTTGATCTGTCCAAGGCGTATGATTATCTTGATCATGAAATATTGTTTGGTAGATTACACCAATATGGGATTAGAGGTAATGCTCTAAACTGGATAAAATCCTATTTGATGAAGAGAAGTCAGATAGTCTCGATCACAAAGGATGGAAAAGAGGTAAGGTCCAAAAGCAGAGAACTGAAAATCGGAGTTCCCCAAGGAAGCAACATGGGTCCCTTACTGTTTTTGATATACATTAATGATTTAACAATGATTGAAATAAATAGAAAACACACTAAAACTACTTACGCCGACGATACAAACATCCTTCTGTGGGAAGAAACATGGCCGGATGTTATCAGAGCAGCAAATGAGCTATTTACGGAGGTAAAAAAATGGTTTACAAGAAATAAGATGACACTGAATGAGAGAAAAACGAATATAGTGTTATTCAAAACGAGCCACGCAGGTTTTGACACACCAACAAGCATAACGATAAACCATGTAGATTATAAAATTGCAGAAACAACCAAGTTTTTGGGGATGACAGTGGACAAAAATCTAAATTGGAAAAACCATATAGAAAATATTATCAAGGCTCTCAATACGACCTTATATGGAATGAGGATCGTAAAGAAATATGTAAGCATTCCTGTAATGAGAACAATTTATTTTGCAAATTTTGAAGCAAAGTTGCGATATGGAATTATTTTCTATGGTGCAGGTGACATCAGTCATCTCTTTACGATACAGAAGGCAGCAATTAGAACAATGTTAGGAATGAAATTTAAGGATACATGTAGAAATAAGTTTAAAGAAAACAAATTTCTGACAGTGTATGGAATATATTTTCAGGAATGTGTACTTTTTTTATACAAGAATAAACATTTGTTTGAGATGCATAAAAGTGAAAAACTGTATCATAACACTAGAGGTGAAGATTACAGCTTCCCAAAACATAAACTCACGGTAACCGAAAAAAACTGTTATTATGCTTGTATTAGTTGTTTCAATAATTTACCTTGCAACATTAAATGTATTAGTAATAAGGAAAGTTTCAAAAAAGCTGTGTATGATATGCTCATTAATAAAGAGCCATATTGCAAAAATGATTTGTTTTAACGGAATAAATTGGAAATGTTGACTTGTATTTAGGAGTTAGGGGTTGCTTATTTGTTGTTCATTTTGGTTTTTCTTTCTATGTATGACGTTTTTTTTCATTTTTTATTGTACAAGCATCTATGTGCTGTAGATTATTCTTGAGAAAAATAAAGATATATTATTATTATTATTATTATTATTATTACTAAGCTGTGGAAATATCGTTAAAAAATATTAATACTTTCTCCTTTAAAGTTCACTGAAGCGATTTTACTTTTATAAAGTGAACGACATTCGTTAAATTCACACGGAAAAGTTGTGACTGCTATAGGATTTCTTTAAATTATTATTGGAAGCATACAAGTGACTTGTTTATTATGAGAACAAGAAAAAATAAAAATTAAGTTAAAGTAAAAAATGTAATTTTAGGAGAAGAAATTTTATTTTGTTATGAACAAATTGGAAGTTTGTTCATGTGGGAATAAACTTCTGCTTGGTTTTACAAATTGTATTAAATCTTTTTGCAATAGATAAATATTTTATTGAAAATTTCATTCAATAATCTTCTATTTACCGAGCACCTCAATTTTACATTTATTGCTTTTACGCATGCATATGGAGGTGGTATCGAGCTTCTTCTAAAATATGCATTGTTAAAGCGAAGCATCTACATATTACAAGTTAAAAGCTTTATTTGATACCTTGCAAATTTTAATTCTACTTGAAATAAACGCAAATTATTTGTAACTGAGATTAACGAGTGGCCCAAAAATTTGAAATCTGAAAAGCTTCAAATATTAGAAGCTAGTGCGGCTTTCAGGCTGCACAACCTGGGCAATTTATATCTGAAAAGAAAATTGTAAACTTTGAGAATTTAATTTAATTTAAAACTATCTCATTAAACTTAATAATTTACTCATTTAATTTGAATTCCTTAATATTATATAGACGTTATATTCTGCTTAATTACTTCTAGATAATTATCAAAAAAGAAGTACGACAAGAGTGCAGGTTTTTTTATATTATTTATATAAACAACTTCACAAGTTGCAAATTTAATTTAAATTTACTTTATTAATAACGTGAATTTTATTTTATTTTGTTAAAAGAATTATTTGTATGAATGTTTGATATATTACATTTATTTCAAGTTTTTATTATATCATATATCTCAGTTTTGACGATTTTGCGAGATATGTAGGTGGGTACATATGTTCAAGTTTACAAATAATTTTTACATTATTGTCAAAATGATATACTCGAAGGAAACTTTTCGATGATAGTTGTCTATTTTTTCGCACAAAAGTTTAAAATATAAAATATTTACCTGTTCCCGGGATTCACCTACATTGTTAAATTTACAGATTTTGGAGCTTTCAATAAGTTCTCGAATTATTTGTAGTTATAATTTTTTACAAATAAAATATTAATGAAATTACAGTACAAATTGTTATATTTTGGTATTGTAGATAACGTTATCTGCAGTGTTAAGTCTTTTAATGATAAATTTAATCAATACAGAACATACATTATTCCATAACATGGCAGATGGTAGGAAAATTAACAACATGGAGTTAAATTGCTGGGCAACTTATTTTCGTCTTTCTGTTTTTCCACTTTTCAAGCTTTCGTATATTTTCAGAAAACAATCTCCATTAGACAGGAATTAAGCTCGACTCTTAACATCGGTGAAATGTTATGGCATATTATTCTGAGAATTCCCATCGCTCGATCATTTAGAGATTTCAGAATTTATTTCTGTAACATATTTTTCATATCAACTGGTAACATATTGTACTATTTTCAAGCAATGTACCGGTGTAACTTCTTTGTTCAGCCACTTTCTGTCCCTAAAGAACGATTATACTGATACTTCTTTTCCGTCTTTTCTGTCATGCTCATAATTCCTCTATACATTATTCAACTTTTCTGTAACCATATTACATAAAATTTCTAATATCTCTATTAGGATTTCTTAGTTGAAAATTTTGGAATGAGTTTTCAATCCATTTTGTATAAAGTAATTTTTAAGTTTCAGGAATTGAAACCACAAAACCGTACCCTGCGGTTCTCCGCACCCTACTACGGATGTATAACTTTGCAGTCTTGAATTTTCGCTGTTTGTCTTTCAAACCCTCCGACTCCAATTTCTTTAGCAATTTATTCAGGCTAATTGTTTCAAAGTTTTCTTTAGATCTACAGAGATTACTATAGGTTTTTTGTTTCTGCCTAACACGTTGACTACTAATGAGACTGTAAATTACACCCTAAACACTTTTCCCCTTTCGGAAACAATATTGACTATTTTGAAAGCACTTCTTTTTGTATTAATTTTATCGTTCATTTTTAGAGATATTAGAATATATGTATGAAATTATAAATCTCTTTTAATATATTAATGGGATTTAGGTACCGGGGTATATATTCGAATCATATTATAGTATCTACTTACAAAAGATAATTGAAATATTTAAAAAAGTACTGCATAAATAATAGCAGATTTACATATTTCCCTGCGATACGTATGAATGATAAATAGAAATTTTGTAGTCGTTTATTATATCTTTATTTCACTAAAGCTCTTCAAGCTTTTGGTTTTATTTTACAATTTTCCTATCCACTAATAATTATTATTTTAATTTTTGTTGGATTGGTGACTATAAAATGCACTTCCAACGTCATACAAGAGCAGTGATTTCATTATAAATTAATTTCTGATTTTATATTATGTTTAGATTTCGAAATAAATACCTCTCATTTGCATTTTCTAACTTGAAAACCATATAAATTGTATCTCAAATACCAAGTTAGCTACTTTTATTTTTCAAACTAGTTTGTAAAAATTGTGAGCAGAATTGCGTAACTCGAAAGTTTGTTCAATTTACCTACCTTTTTATTATTTCAATTTCAAATCAAAATGAGAAAGTCTTCGACCAAATAAGGAATACAATAAATTACTTTATAATAAATAATATACTGGCATTTAACTGCTAAAAGGATAGTTAGTATTTATTAGATTACCTAAGGCCAGCAGTTAGCCCTTTTAATTTTACAGTCCATGTAGAGATGGTAAAATTCATTTTAGTAATGCAGAAAGAATTGTTTCTACCTTTTCAAATTTTAAATTTTATTTTACCTCTGAATAGTAGAACTTTAACCATGAAGGGTTTCAATACTAATGAACTAAGACCATTACAGAAAAAACCGTTCTTCATAATCACCGTCAATTTATTTTTACTTTAATTTAAAGCTTTTAATACTAACTACACTTTATACTCTATTGTGATACACTTAGCCGCTTAAATTTAAAAAAGTTAAAACCACAAAAACTCTTGTACTGCTACTAAATAAATTTCCGGAATAGCACTAAAACGTTCACGAGAGTATAATTTCAAAAGGTAAAATGTGTAATTTTGCTAGTTTATTACCACGATCCCTTAAAATGATATTTTTGAGAAAACAATTTTTTGATAAAAACATTTTTTTTCGAATATAAATTTACGCTGATGTAATTTTCCACTGGGTGGAAGGTAAATTCTATCTTGATCTTCTGGATTAATATAAATTTTTTCATTTAGCTACTCTGATAACATTTTGTAATAATGCAAGCATTCCAAATACATTGGTATGAAAAAGCTTGTTAATAATTAATTGAAAATTTTTTAAAACTCACAGTCTGATGCGATTTCATTATTTCCTTTTTTCGTATTAAAAATCGGGCAAACATTGCGTTAAAACCATAATTAGTATTGACAAAATAGCTTTAAAATGTTAAAAGGGAGAATAGAAACAACTCTTTTAAATTTATTTTAAGCCTTCCTGTAGGATTTGTTAAAATTCTCATAATGGATTATCAAGGCACCTACCTACTCGTTTAATTAACTTGCCTACAAATCCTTTGTGATTAATAACATTAGCGAAGGTAAATGATTTTTTGCTTTTTTAATTGCTTGCGAATGTGTAAATGAATTATTAAAGATAAGCGGGTGACGAATGTTAAGGATTAAAATTTGGATAAGTATGGCACAACATAATTCGAGTTAAAGTTTCCATGGCAATTTTGCGCTTTCTCTATTCAGGGTATTAATTTATTGTATTTAAATTGTAAAGAGAATTGTGCATCTTAATGTATATCCTTTATTCCAATTAAGTATCTGCAAAATGCTCACATAGTTTGAACAAAAACCGAACTTACATGTATCTTATTGTGTAAAATTGTACGGTCTAAGTATTAGGTGACATCGTCATTGACATTTCGTTCCTGTTTATTATTTGAATGATTGATGAAAGAGAAAATTGCTTTTGGTAAATTTGTTACGAAAATTTGTTCACCACTTAATATCATTTTAATCAATTATCACTTACGTCGATATTGATTGTGCATGAAAATTCAATTTTGAAAAAGTTTTGAAAGAACAAAAATTACATCAAAGTGAATACTTTTACCTGAAATAATAAAACTAGAGTTGCGGATTTGTCGAAAACTCATTGCAATTGCCAAACATATTCCATATTTTACACATTACACTAAAATACCACTACGTATCGTCCTGTAGACACACGGAAGACCTGCTGTTTATCAGCATGTTCGCGATTTCGCGGCCACCAGCCGACTAATCAGCGTCGTTCTTGTAGCGTAGATCTACGCGTCGACGTCGAATCTACAATAGCTCAAATATATCAAAAATGAATACTTTATGGCGACTATTTCGTTAATTTCATTACGGTAATGCAAAACCTTCACAAAACAGCTAAAACGCTATCTACATAAAACTTTAATAGGTTTTCATTACAGAAAAGTATTCTCTTGGTAGATCTTTTAATTGCATGAAAATGATTTCAACTTTTCAACCATTCGCAATATTTACTCTATCATTTTCAACTTTTGTTTTTACTGCTCAAAATTTAATTTAAGTTGATATTTCTGGGGTTTTTAAAACCTGTTTTCCAGTTTATAAATAAATTGGATTAAAATCACATTTCTGCTTTCTTCAAAAGCCGAGAAATAAGAAAAATTATTCCTTCGTTCACATACAATTAAATAAATAATTTTACTTCTCCAATTGATAATTTCCAAAATAAGGATAAAAAGCAAATTGTGTTTAATTTATTTTTAAAAAAAGTTTAAGTTTGTTGCAGTGTTTTATATAAAACGTTTGAATATAGATATAGGGATGATCAGCTGTGGAATTGGGACGATCAACAAGTGACACAAATAAAAATATTAGAACTGGAAACTATGTGACTGCAATAGTAGCAACAAGTACGTCTTGCAACATTACAGTAATCGACGAAAAATAGAACTGTACATAGCTGATGGAAGCGACAAAGGAGTAAAAAAAATTAAGTACAAACTGCACTCTAAAATATTAAAGAAGACACTAATCGTCGTTTATAAAAATTTTAGTTTTATTAAAACCAAGTCAATACTAACTAGCTTTATAAGAACAAAAACGTTTTAAATTTATTAGCTTGAGATGTTAATGAGAGGACGTGAATGAGTTACTGGAGATTATTAAGTAAAAGTTAACTTCTGTAATTTTATTCGCACTTTTGCAAACTTTGTATCGCCTGGTTGAACTACTATGATAGAAATACTTTTGCAGGAATATTTGGAAGCACGTTCATGAAAAGTAATTAAAAACGTACTTTATTGTAGTTTAAATAAGTTCGTCGGTATAATTTTATTCACATTTGGAAGGATATCTAATTTGTCCTTGTAGAAAAAATTAATATTGCGTAGTTTTTTTGTTTTTAAAAATTTTCACACAATCGGTTAGGGGAAAAACCCAAGGTTAACTATACTGATTTTTACAGTACGGAAAATATTTATTACGAGACGACGAAATTGTTCTTTTATTCAGTTGATTTCTGATTCCGAATGACTTTGTTTATACCTCAATAAGCATGGCAAGTGGATCAAAAATTAATATTGTAAAATACAGTACCGATTTTCGATGTTTCATTTTTCATAATATTCAATTATTTACAACATTTCCTTTGTATATCCAATTTTTTCATTAGTACTTATAATTTTGGAAGACCTAATATATTTAGGTGGAGATTAATAATTCATTATGTTGTCGCACTTATTGGAATTTGTTAAACTGAAACCGGTAAATGCAAATAATTATGCTGATTTTCAATTTAATAGAGATAATTTCAAAAAAAAAACAATAAAATCATAGTTTAATTTCAGACATAGTAGATGCTACAAATTTTATATTAAAAATGTCTTGTAATTATGCGCTAGTTGACGCCAAGTCAACCAAACCGCAGCAATTTCAAAATTTTTAAATTTATGTAACATAGCAATTCTCAAAACAAAAACTAAAATTTGGCAAATTATTGTAACCTCCCTGTATAACAAAATACGCTACAATATAAAAAACCACTTATGTCTAGCTTTTCTTTCCTAACGCAGTTTAAACTGTTGGCCATCATTCAAGTTCCATTCCATTCGAACCCTAGCAAGTCATAACCGTCGAGAAAATGCCTTAACTCATAGTAATAAATTAGTAAGCAATCATTATTATTAAATGAGTAATTTCTGATTTATGACATCGATTTCTAGAATTCTGAAAAATTTAAACAATCGTTAGCATTCCAGTTTATAATAAAGAAAATTCTTATATACTTAAACAAAAAATTTTTGTGGTGTGATGGTCTGAATTGCGCCAAGTATAATTCGAGGTATAATTAAAAATTAAAAAACATATTATGGGATTTTGGGGTGCAAGCTTAATATATGAAGGAAGAGTAAATAATTTTTGAGTATTGGTGCCTAATATTTAAGTAATCATAAGTATTAATACTTGAGTAATAGTACGTAATATTGAATGATTTTGATTTTGATTTTGAACTGTTACTTTTGTAAAACCGCTTCTCACTCATTGAGAAAGCGGTCACCAAGTCCTTATCAGGGCAAAAGGCCAAGAAGGAGGATATCAAATCAAACTAAGTATTACATAAAAAGTATTATATATTTCTCCATCATGGAGAAATAACGGGAGAAATTAATTTTTATTAAATTCCTGTTTTCCATTCTAAAGGATAAGTATGAAAAAGGTATCAGTTTAAAGAGATATCTAAAGATCCTAACGCTTTATATTTTGTTCTTCAATTATTGTTAAAAGCTCAACAATAAAATGAAGATAGATACTATTAAAAAATATTAGTGCCTTGTTTGAATTTCATTGCTATTTTTTTCTTTATCTTATGAAATATGAAAAAGTATTGTAATCGTGCAGAAAAAAAGTTGAGATTTTTGCGAATTTAGATGTTTTGATATCCCAGAAGCCCAAAATCATCATTTCCAAAAACTACTTTTTTTACTTACTTACTACTTTTCCGCACTAGGGCGGAAAGTAGTACTTTTCCGCACACACATAATATGGAACATAAAATTTCAAAAATTCAATTTCTCATGTTATTTCCCTACGATCGGATGTAAGGTCAATCAGCCGGTGTGTCATTTTTTGGTAACTGTACCTCCAGTTGGTCCAAAAATTATGGAGAAGCCAGAGGGCAGTCACTTGGAAATTGAATTGTCTAATTTTTGAAATAAAATCGTATTTCATTTGGCTATTTTCTTGGATTGCTGTTGCTGGAACCTGGAATTGAAGCTCAAATTGCAAATAAATTAAATAATTTTGAATTTTGACTTATTGGATTGCTTGTCCATTCTTGATTTATAAAAATTTTCTAATTTGCATTGAGTTGTTTGGAATTAAATTTAATTTTCTTTATAGCACATTATCAGTGGTTTTCTTCATACTTTATTTTCATTTCTTTAATTCCTGACTTTTCTAGTACATATTCTTTGTCCTTATTTCCTCCTTTTACCTCCAATCAATCAAAAAAATTGGAGGTATGGTAATCGAAAAAAAATTTCAATTTTTTTTTTACATTTTCCAGATCACCGTGTCCTGAAACGTAAAGATCTGCAAAAAATAAAAAATAAATTTCTGTGTCAGTCTGTCGGTCGGTCGGTCGCCAGATTTTGTCCCTCGATTTATTCCTGAACCATCCAACCAATCAGGACCAAATTTAGTATAATAGTAGAGTTTACGGTAGAAAAGTGAAAATAAGGTTTTCGTCGCGATCTATCAATCAGGAGTGCCACTACAAGAAAATGATATAAAATTTTTAAAAGCGATTTTATCATGCGATAGCTTATTTTAAAGACCTTGAAAAGCTATATCCAGAATAGATTAAATGAACTTTCTACCTGTCATCTGTCAAAAATTACAAGCTGTCAAAGTTAAAACTTCAAGAGTGAATAACTCCCGAAGTACTAAAAGAATGTCAACCAAATTTGGTATGTAGGAACATTGCCCTCAAAGGACTTCACAGCATATGGAACCTTTTAATAAAAATCAGGAATGCAATATGAAAAAAAATAATTAATTTTTTTTGTGAATACTTAACAAAAGTCCTTGTCCCTCGATTTTTTTCGGCATTTCTATGTGGATAGCATTCAAACTTTTGGACGTGTGTCTTGTAGGCTCTAGTGGTGAAAATAAGGTTTTGGCAGAGAAATCTTTGCCAGGGCTACCACAATAACATAAATAAAAAAAATGAAAATGTCATCATATCTCCGGGAATGTATAACCGATTCAGATAAAATTTGCTGTGCTGATGATTGGCGGTATTGCGGCAGAAGTGACGATATTTTTATATTATAAATCGATTTTACGAAAATATTTTCGTTTAGAAAATAGCAAAAGTAGAAAATTTTACCTAAAACGCCTAAATCAAACACTTGGAGAACAAGGTTGAGGTTGTTTAGTACCCTTAATTATTGACGAACCTACCTGTAACAAGAAGGAAAAAATTATTAACATTTATATTTTCATTTCAAGTTTTCTATCGAACTTACCTTTATCCCTATATTCCTGCCGCAATAAACCCGTCTCTCCTCCAATTCCAATCTAGGACACCAAATAGTGCATGTTTGAACACTTTCACAATTTTTACACGGCCACGAAAATTTTTTTTAAAGAATACTGACCACTGCTATTAAAAACAAGATTTAAATCAAAATTGAATCGCGATTATTTAAAGCTTCCATCAAGCTTTTCCACAAAATTTCGTACTCGACACTACACTACCGACCGCGGAAACCGACCGAAGTAACTACGATTTTCACGTACGCGAATCCCGCACAACTTATCTGTAATGGAAAAAATCGAATTTCAAGATTAGTATAAGTAAATGTTTCACAAAAAATTGCGTCGAATAATATTAATTGTATGAAACTTCAGTTGGTCCTAATATGGAATAGAGCAGTTCGAATGAAACACCTGGAAAATAATGGTTAAGGTAATAAAGGAAAAACTAAATTTCCTTACCGTATCAGTTCACTAACAGTTTAGTTTCACAATAATTCACTGCTACATCACTCGAGAAAAATTGTTGACCAGCCCCAATTATTTACAAACCCACGAAGGGGAGCCTACCTATAAACAAAGAGAAGTATTAATATTTATTTTTTTTAGCTGGTGTTCTTAATCCAACTTACCTTTATTACCATAATCCTGCAGCAATAATCCTCGTCTTTCGTCCAATTCCATCCCTGGACACTAAAGACAAGTTCAAACTCGCGCACAAATTTTTAACGGCCACAAACAAAATTTTTTAATGAACACTGATCACTGCTGTTAACACCAAGATTAAATCAAAAATGAATCGCGATTATTTAAAAAGTTTTCCACAAAATTTTTAAAAATTTTTTATGAGTATACATAACTCGAAACATTTGACAACAGGTAATTTTTGTTTTTTAAAATTGCATTACCGATAACGATCAGCCTTTCGCATGTGTTAAGCCGGAAGTTGAATAAATTAAAATGAATCTTGAATCACATTTAAACATCTACAAGGTGAAAGTGAAAAATTGTCGTTCATTTGAAAATTCTTTTCAAGATAAATTGTGACTTTTGAAATGACACACTGTATTTTTCTGCATTAAAAGAAAACAACTTTAAATTATTTTTTAAACTTACCGCACTTAGCCGCGGTATGTTGAAAAGTGAAAATTATTCCACAATTTTTCACTTTCAGGCTTTCATCGTCATCAGTGATGCATTTTTAAATTTCAAATAATTTTTAAAACAAAAATTACCTGACTGTCAAATGTTTACCACTTAGTTAGACTTCCCCTAAGCGCCGACGAGAAATGTTGTATCAAAAATTTGTTATTTGTGTGTGTAAATTTTCCACTTGTGTGAAAACTTTTTGGGTAGGCGATGTAATAATTTTTGCTAGAGTTTCTTGGAGAGTAACTTGAAGGTAGTGTACGCTTTTGTGACGAAAACATTGCAAGATAATTTTGTGAATGACTCACCAGTCGGACAAACATAATTTTACAAGTTTCAATTTGTTGGCTTGGTTTTTACAAAAACGACTGTAGTTTTGGTGATCTTTCTATATAGAAAATTTAATACAGATTTTGCTTTTGCAAAATTCCTTCGGCCGTTAGCTGCGTGTCATTACGTAAAATTGTCAAACTGCAGATTGACAGATAAATTGTTACTTGGGTGCAGACGACGTCATTTCGAAGAGGGAAATTTAGTCAGCGTCAAATCGATTTTCCGAAAAACTACAAGAACCAAGAAAGTAAGTTAAAAACTATTAGTTATTTGTATCGTAAAGAAGCTTTTGTAAATAACTCGGCATTTGCACATACTTAATTTTAAAGTTTCAATTTTTTGACATTCTTCAAACTTGGATCTTTAGCAAACCGACTGTGGTTGCGGTGATCTTCCTAAAATAAAAATATAATTCAGATTTTTGTATTGCAGATTCATAATCGGCCGTTATTGCTTTGCTAAATTAAAAATAATTAGTTATTTGTATGGAAAAGAAAATTTTCCGTAAAACTCAGTTCGGGTGGTTTCGTATGACGCGACGGTCGGAATTTTGAAACGCAATACTTTTTTAAATTCCAACGGGCGGTGTGACGTGGAACAATTTATATTTTATTGCCCAATAAATTATTAGTCACTTGTTTAAATACTGGTTTTCGGTTTTTCGACAAATTGGATGGTGGATTTTTCCGGAAAACTTGTGGAACAATAAGAAAGTAAGTCAATTCTTTTGCTCCTTCAAAATTGTATTTGGTGGAAGCAACTTTTGCATTACCACAAGTTTGAATTTGATTTAATTTCCATGCCTAAAATTGTATATTTTGCAGGAATTCGATTTTAATTTTGGAAAATTCTGTTTTTGCAGTCGGGATTTTGTGGAAAACTTTTTAAATAATCGCGATTCATTTTTGATTTAATCTTGGTGTTAACAGCAGTGATCAGTGTTCATTAAAAAATTTCGTTTGTGGCCGTTAAAAATTTGTGCGCGAGTTTGAACTTGTCTTTAGTGTCCAGGGATGGAATTGGACGAAAGACGAGGATTATTGCTGCAGGATTATGGTAATAAAGGTAAGTTGGATTACGAACACCAACTGAAAAAAATAAATGTTAATACTTCTTTTATTTTTATAGGTAGGCTCCCCATCGTGGGTTTGTTAATAATTGGGCTAATCAAAAAAAATTTTGAGTGATGTAGCAGTGAATTATTGTGGAATAGTGTGAAAACTAAACTGATACGGTAAGGAAACTTTAGTTTTTCCTTAATTACCTTAACCATTATGTTCCATATTAGGAACAACTGAGATTTCATACAATTAATATTATTGGATGCTTTTCTTTTTCAGGTGGTCCGCAATCTTCCGTGAAACATTTATTTATACTAATATTGAAATTTAATTCTTTCCATTACAGATAAGTTGTGCGGGATTCGCGTACGTGAAAATCGTTTTTACTTCGGTGGGTTTCCGCGGTCGGTAGTGTAGTGTCGAGTACGAAATTTTGTGGAAAAGCTTAATGGAAGCTTTAAATATTCGTGTTTCATTTTTGCTAATTCAGTGTTCATTAAATTTTTTTTATCGTGGCCGTCTAAAAATTATAAACATGATTGTGTTTGGTGTCCTAGGATAGAATTGGTGGAGAGACGGGTTTATTGCGGCAGAACGAAAGAGATAAAGGTAAATTCAATTGAAAACATGAAATGAAAAATAAATATTAACAAACTTCTCGTTTTGTTACAGGTAGGTCCATTTTGTTGGTTTGTCAAAAATTAAGGGTAGGAAACCATCTCAACCTTGTTTACCAGGTGTGATTTTAGGCGTTTTAGGTAAAATTTTCAACTTTTGGTTTTTTCTAAACGAAAATATTTTCGAAATCTGTGTGAGAAATAATAAATTGTTGGTTCAAGTTCGGCTATCAATATAGCATAAAACAACAATAAATAAATCAGCAAAAGAGTTTGAAAGAGATTTTAATTTTCGACTGTACGTAGAGCTAATTTTTACCTCCAATCAACCAAAAAAAATTGGAGGTATGGTAATCGAAAACAAATTTCAATTTTTTTTTTTACATTTTCGAGATCACCGTGTCCAGAAACGCAAAGATATGCATAAAATAAAAAATAAATTTCTGTGTTGGTCGGTCGGGCGGTCGGTCGGTCGCCAGATTTTGTCCCTAGATTTATTCCTGAACCATCCAACCAATCAGGACCAAATTTGCTAAAGTAGTAGGGGTTACGGTAGAAAAGTGAAAATAAGGTTTTCGTCGCGATCTATCAATCAGGAGTGACACTACAAGAAAATGATATAAGATTTTTAAAAGCGGTTTTGTCTTGCGATAGTTTATTTTAAAGACCTTGAAAAGCTATATCCAGAATAGATGAAATGAACTTTCTACCTGTCATCTGTCAAAAATTACAAGCTGTCAAAGTTAAAATTTCAAGAGTAAATATTAACTCCTGAAGTACTAAAAGGATGTCAACCAAATTCGGTATGTAGGACCATTGCCCTCAAAGGACTTTACAGCATATGAAACTCTTTTATAAAAATCAGGAATGCAATATGAAAAAAAATAATAAATTTTTTTGGCGAATATTTAAAAAAAGTCCTTGTCCCTCGATTTTTTTCGACATTTCTACGTCGATTGCATTCAAACTTTTTGGACGTGTGTCTTGTAGGCTCTAGTGGTGAAAATAAGGTTTTGGCAGAGAAATCTTTGCCAGGGCTACCACAATAAAATAAATTAAAAAAATGAAAATGACATCATATCTCCGGGAATGTATAACCGATTCAGATAAAATTTGGTATGCTGATGATTGGAGGTATTGCGGCAGAAGTGACGATATTTTTTTATTTACTACTTGATCTCTTGTAAGTTTTAAAATTTTCCGTAATTTCATTTCGAAAATTGTTGAAAAATATTACTTTTATAGAAAATAAGAAAACCTTTTTATTTAATGTTATTTATTATTGTGTTGTCTTCCATTGAAGTAGTGATTCTTTCAACCCACAATTTGAAAATTTTCTCAACATTTTACTTCAATAATATGCAGCATAATATTAATAAATTGATAGGATTAATTCGTAACATGTGAAATTATATAATGAAATACCTCAATGATGTACATGTTAATTAAACTGCAATACATCATTGAGGTATTTCATTACATAATATTAATATTAAAAGCTATATAAAAAGTCGAAAGTGCACCTGGTCACGTGTCTTATTTAATTTCCTAAATTGTGTGTATTAAGTGATTGCTACTTAATTATTTAACTTGATTCTTAAACTATTGTTCGCTTGGGAACAATTATTATTATTTCACGTTTTGGTTAATATTTAAAAATCAGTAGGTACTTGAATAAACTGATTAGCGAAATTTTTTTTTTTAGTTTTCAATACAAAATAATGTTCGTTAATTTTCTTTAACTTGAACGGTGAAAGAATTACATTACAATAAGATTTCTTTAAATCGTTAAACCGTTAAATCACAGTGTATGTGAGATATTTTGCAGTCTGGATAAAGCTCGAGCTCTGGTGCTAAAAATAGATAGAAGTTTTATCTAAAGAAAACCTTTCTTACAGTAGAATCTTGTGCATTTTTTATGAAATTGGAAAAAGTATTTTCTATTAACTAATAAGTGCGCGCGAAGCTCTTAATGAGCTAAAAAATCAATTTTTGAACCAACGAGTACAGTGTTGTTTATATTAGGTAGTAGAACTTGTTTGTAATATTTGCTAGTTATATATCAAAAGTAAAGTAGAATCGTCCTATACAAACATAAGCATAAATACCTAGGTAACGTCAACTCCGGAGCTTATTCGGCTTTTAAAAAGTTTATGAAAAATTTCGTATTAGCGTATTTCAATATTTTCATAAAAAAAATTAATATTAAAATAAACATTTTAGGTAGAATTTTGTTCATAAAGGCATACTACTAGGTATACTGTAATAATAAATAAATACATAAAACGGGAAGGGATTTTAGTTAGCGATCAATTTTGGGCTGACATGTGTCACCACAGGAAAATCCTTCAAGGTAAACGTGGGTAGCTTTTTACCTATACGCTCACCTACCTAAAATTCATTAATTAGAATTATTATGGAACTAATCAACGTTTCTACCTAATTATCGAGACGTTGGACTTCATTATAAAAGAGCTGGATTTAATTTTTGGAAACCTTTTTTATATTTGTCGTAATACCTGACAATTGGATTCCCATGTCTAGAACTGCGTTAAGTCGATTTCTGTGCTTAGTTTTTGTTCCCGAATATATTGAGAATCCAATTTCGCACGTAAGTACGTGCTGGCGAATGGCAACAATATCTCGGGATATTTTTTGCGAAATTCACTGCAAAAAGCAATAAGAAAATCTTCTTTAAACATCTGATTTAATTGGCTGACTAAAATAATTTCAATTAAATTTTTCAAACGCACCGAAGAAAATTTCCACTGGTTTGTTTTGACTGAACGGATTTTAAGCCCAGTTATATATTTTATCATTTAAACAGAAGTGTGTAAATTGCCCAACAGCTGAGATTCGAAAATTCAACTTAAAAATGACGCAGTGATAATATTTTGTCTCTCGCAGTAAAAGTTTAGTGGTTTTTTATTGAAAAAATAATTTTGGATAGCCACGAAATATTTTTTAATCGATCAGATAATTTAAATTTGTTATTCAAAAATATGCCAATAGATTTTACTGATGTATTTTACTCCCCTTAGTCACCTGTTGCTCGGGTTTGTAATAATAGAGTACTTGCACTTTCTATCTGCAAAATTAAATTTTAAAAATATTTGTGAAAATTAAAAGCGTGCGTTCTGTTCTGTTTGTAGTAATTTTTGAATACTATCTAGTATCTACAGTGTATACATTACTATTTAATTCATTTCTTTACATCGTGATGTGACGGTACGAAAAGGGTTTTCCACATAAGACATCATTTGATAGCAGTCATTGACGGTAATAGCTGAAAATCGGACATAGATATATTCGAAATACAACAGACTGCTCAAGGATACTACGCCCGAAGAGATAAAAATAGCTACGTAAAATTTTATAACGGAAACTAAAGTTGGTCAAGTTGTACAGTAGCGCTCAAAAGTAAGTTGGCAAGCAGTTTTTCAAATTTGAACATATTTCTTTCATTATATAGAAAGTTACAGTTATATCTTTCAATTTAAAAGCCTTTAAAAAATAATATTACAAAAATGAAAAAAAAAAAGTTGAAATATAAAAAAGTTTTTGTAGAAAAAACTGTTTGCCAACTTACTTTTGAGCGCTACTGTATATGAGGCATTCCACGCCAAATCGGACACCATTTTGCTTTTGCATCTCTGATTTTATTGAAAATTGTTTGTGTTTTAAGATTGGTTAAAACTAGCCTCCACAATGTTTTTCAATTGTTTTTGTCGAACCGTTTGCGAGATATTAATTTTTCAAAAATTACATAACTTTTTTTTAAACGCCTATAACTTTGCGAAAAATAAACCAAATTGAACGTTTTCTTTCAAAATGTTTGTTTTTAAACGTACTACTTTTGATAATAAATATCGAAAAAATTTGAAAACGATATTATTATAAGATTCAAATAAATTCAAATAAATTTTAGCATTTTTGGCTCTAAAAGATAATTTTTGAGATTTTGAGAGCAAACACATTTTGAAAAATACGAATATTTTCGTTAATTTCATGAATTTCAAAATTCAAATGGTCCTTAGTTAGCTTTTTTAACTCTAAAACATATTTATTGAATATCAAAATCTTAAAAAATTAAATAAGAACATTTTGGAATATTTGAAACTTTTATTATATTTACATTTTATGAATTTCAAAATTTTAATTGCTTAATTTCTTCTCCTTAAAAATATTCTTTTAGATAAAAATATCTGCTTTTCTAAATTAAAAAGCCAATTTTTTGTAAACATAAATTTTAATAATTATATATTTTGAATAAATCAAAATTCAAAGCGTTAATCTTTAAACTCAAATTCGTTTTGGTGTATTATAATATCTTTTTAAATTATATATATTTTTTTAAATTATAAGAAATCAAGAAATCGATTTCATGTCCAAATTATTTCTTATTTTAAACAAGACGCGTTTCGAGAATCTTTATATTATTCCCATCATCAGTCTTCGAAGACAAAAATTATGAAAAGATGCAATTCAAATATTTTTAAAACAAGTCAAAATTCAAAATCAAAAACTAATTTTTGTTTTAATGCTTGTTTTAAATTTTTTTGAAGTTCTTCATAAAACAAGATGTTATATTATTATTAAAAATATTAGATTTTGAAAACAGGATTTTTGTGAATTTCGTCTTAGCATTTTCGGCAGGTTTGCGTAGCGTTATTTTCCTAGTAACTTCAAAATATTGTAATAAAATGAACGAAGAATTTTAAGCATTACTTTTAACATGTGCGTTACGTACATTCTTATCTGAAAACCCTTAATATTTATAAGAACATAACCTTTTAGGTTTGTTGTCCTTTCACTGTCCCTAGTTGTCAACAAGGGTTACTCAATACTTATAGCGATGACAAGGGAAAAGTAGTTGACGTGGAAAATTTAATTAGACCTTTTAGAATTCAAAATCACTATCAGCATCAACATTCATGATCAATAATTTTGCACTGTACACTCTCTACTTGGGCTTTCCATAACTTATAACCAAGTTATAAGTATAATTTATGAAAGGCCAGTACGTAATGTAAAATAAATCAAAAGTTTCAAGTAAGTTACCTCGATGTATAGATTTGGGGTAAAATATATTATTTACAAAATTTCACGTTTCAAAAATTAATTTATTTACTTCCACTAATTTATTTTTAACATGTTTAGGTTATATTAAACTATTTTTTTATCGGTTCGGTTTGACAAATTTTATCTATGACTTAGATCTGAAACTTTACATAGGTATGCCCAATATTGTAGTGTTTGCCCTTTAAGAAGCCAAAATAATTCGCCTAAAATCGATTGATTTTCTTCAAAGCAAGCTCTAGTTTATTTGTTATTTTTTTCAATTTCTACTGGTGTATTTGTTTGAAATTATACATAGCAGCTACCAGTACTTTGTATTATTTATTCCTGTGTTTGTTTTAATTACTTTTTTTGATAAAATATCAAAAACGGAAGGTTGTTTATTTTAACAGTAAACGATTTTCGAGTTAATTTAAAATTTCACTTAAAAGATCAATTTGAAATTTATAGATAATAATTTTGTTATTAGGAACAGCAAAGGCATTTTTGAAATCCCAATGTACCTACACAAGAAACTTTGCTCTTAAAATTTTACATTACATGTTGTAATAGTGTGATGTGGGCACAGCAGCTCTTAATATGTACACACACACCCACAGGACATTTCTAACATGTACCTACTTTCGGCAGAAGATTTAAGGTTACCTTAATTCCCTTGGTAATGAGACAGTTAATCTGTAAATTTACATAACACTAACTTGTAATTTATAAAGGATAATTTTAATAAACAATTGCTTCGGATCATCGGATCAGTGAATATTGTAGTTCAAGTGTAATACTAATTGAGCCTCTTCAGAACCTTAATCAAATTATAATGGTTGTTTAAAATTAATCAAATTAAATTTGCAAGTCTTAAATGTTTTGTAAAATAATTACTGTTGATGGGTTTTTAAACATATGCTAACGTTTTTTAATTAATTTTTCTAAAAATTAATGTAACTTAATGAACCTGATGAACAGGAGTTAAATTCTCTACATTTATATGACACGTTTTATGTAAAATGCTTTAGTTAGTTATTGAAATTTTAATTTTCCACATAGAGAAAACAGCTTTAAAAAACAGTAATTTATGATAAATCTACGCTTTCTCAAATTTTAAAAGTTAGGTCTGGAGGTTTAAAGTTTACCCTCTATTTTTATTCATGTGGTGAAAATAAAGATCGTTATGCTTTACATAAAATCTGCTCTTCCATTTTCTGGTGCCTCGAAATATTTTATATTCCGTCGAAATCAATTCACACTTCTCTCAAGTGCCATTATTTTAATAAAAACTACAAACTCATTAAATATTTATAAGACATTTTCAACTCATGTCGGTTTTGCAGGTTTCGTAATTTAAATAATTTGTGTAAGTACTCATTTTTTGTAAACATTTTTGGAATATAAAGTTACATCAATTTAAAATTCCCTTTTTAAGAAATACAATTAAATGTTACGAAATACAAAAATCTTTTTGCAAAGTTGAAACTTTTAATTAGACTTATTTACGTAGTTAAATCGTTAAGTAAGATAAATTAGTTAAATTACAAGAAATTAAATAAACAATTGAAAATAAACCGATATAGCAGTTTTATTCAACTTTTCGTAATTAACCCATTTCTATACCTTAAATAATGTTAATTTTCGGGTACTTATTTAAAAATTTTCTTAGAGATTTTATTTCATAAAAAGTAGGTATAATATTTTTTCCATATTGATTAAAATTTTTTCTTATTAATTAAAACCCCAATTTTATGTAAGCAAACGACGGCTAAAGCAAGGATAATGTTTATACAAAAGTCATTTGAAAGTAAAACCAGCTTAATTTAAATTTAAAAAATGTAATTTAATGAAATCTTGGAAAATAGTTTTATATTTCTTTTAAAGCGATTTTAAGAGGTTTAAAGTTATACTGGTTATATTGATTGCAAACAAAACAGAATTGCTATCGATTTAGCACAATTAATTTAGCATTTCTTTCAGTGATATAAAAATAATTTGGTTTCAAGTTTTGGTTAAAAGAATGTATTGTAAGGAACTGATTTTATTTATGGAAGGATTGGGGTTGGTTTATATTATATGAAAATTTAAAGAACGAATTATGAAAAATACAATTTTAATTTAAAAAATACGCTAAAATGTAATTTAATCGATTGATTGGTTCGGGTACTTAAATTTGATAGCAACCATACAATTTTAGTATTTTAGAATATACGAAATATGCAGAGGAATAAGAGAAAAGTATTTGTGAGTTGTTTGGAAATACTGATATTGCAGTCTATAAATAATAACAAATTGACCTTTTTTAATTAAAAAATAATGAAATAATACTGAAAATTTTTAAATTGCCTAAATCAGTCCAAAATAGCTTCTAAAATATTAACTCTAGACACATGTCCGTACATAGTAGAAACCCAAATCGGAGCAAATGAGATTTTAACTCCGCATTCAACATATATATATATATATACGGTACATAATCCATTTAAAATACCGAAGTACCTTTCCAACATCGTGTATAAATTAATAGGAAAACACCTATATTGGATTTAGGTCGTCTTCTATTATTCCTAGCTGCAGTTACTAATATAAAATCAGAAATTTTTTGTTTATTATTGAATGGTATTTATCTACTCCTGCCTACACAAGGATTCATTTTACTTACACTTAAGGTCGGCTTAATTGGCGATTTAATTACCACGATTGCATAATAGACATTATAAAAAAAAACGATATAAGGCCTAAGAAAGGAATTTGAATAGGCCTAAGTAAGAGGCCAAGAGTAAGAAAAATATGCGAATAAAAAAAAAGAAAAGATAATAAACAGAACATAAAATTTAACAAATTATATAATAATATCAGCACATCGATATGGTTCATTCCACGTCAAGCGGAACAGAATTTTAAAAAATTGACCTCGTTGTCTCCGATTTTACTATAATTTTTTTACACACTCTATGTAACACATAAACTAACCATTAGAAAAAGTTCTACTTTAGAGTCCCTCCTTTGAAAGTTATAAGGGGTTCATGTATAGTAGGGGTCGTTTGGCTGCAGGAGCCTTCCAAATTGCGACCAGTGTTGATCTTTTGTTTTTGTAAGGTAAAATAAACAGAAAATCGAAAATATGCTTCACTTAAATAAATCGTATCTCCGGTTCAGTTTATCCTACAGGCTTTATTAAACAATCATTTTGAAGTTAAATAATAAGATCTTCGTTGCATATTTATTAAATTTAATGATAACATTTTTTTTTGTTTTTTATAAACAATTTTATTATTTCGGAATAAGCTTCCCCTCGAAATATTCCAAAAATATGAGATTATTTGTCACATAATTTGTTTATAACACTGTAAAATTTCAGGATGGAGATTTGTTGGACACTATAACAAAATAGCAAAAAAAATAAAAAAAATTAAACACATCGCAGAGAAATGAGGTTCCTACCTCTGTCCCTCCTCCATAGGCCGCCCCTGATACTAGTATATTATTTCACATAAAATTGCAATAAGTAAACCATAAATCTAAATTTGTAATACTAATAAATTTTAATATGTAAATGATTACAAAACGATATTTTCAGATACAATTGCGAATTGCCTTTACGGATATCTTTACAAATAATAAAATATTTAATGACAAAGGCGGTAACTAACCCCATGACTCTTCAAAACATAAAAAAGATGGTTAAATACACTAAATTGTTACTAATTTGACAAAATACCTACCCTTTTTATCACCCCTGATCAGTGGCGCCGGAAGAGTCAAATATAGACGGGGGCAAAGTATTCAATTCTGTTAGGCTTTATGATTTTAAAGAAAAATTCTAATATTTTACGAGCGCTAGCTAGGGAGAAATAAAAAATTCAAGTTTCTAGGGGGGGCAAGTGCCCTGCTTTACCCCCTATTCCGGCGCCTATGCCCCTGAATCTGCACTTGAAAGAATACTCATGAGATTTAACACTATTGTTGATATAGAAAGTCGTTTTTTTCTCAAGTTTAATAAAATTTTGAAAATAAAAAGTCAATAGTATTTAATAATAGGTCAGAAGAAAAGCAGATATTTATTTAAATTTTTTTGAAGTGCTTACTATTCATATTATATACACAAGTTTTCAAAAACAACTGATAAAATTATTATTTTATTACTGATTTAATTGCAATTATGCACAAACAATCCATCCTAAAAGCAAAAAAAATGTAGTTCAATTCACAGTATTAATTTTTCAAATTAAAAATTTTTTATTCACAATAAATTGCCATGCTGATTTTAAGTTGAATAAATAAATTAAATTGAAAATATTTTTTCGTCGATATTTAAATTTATTTTCTTTACTTTTCATCGATATTTATTGAATTCATCTATTAACAAAAGTCCTACCTCTCCTTCGGTCCCAAATTACTAATGTGCTATATTAACAATTTCTGGATAAAAATGGTTTTTACATGATACCCTGCACCTTACAAGACTGTTACAATATTAAAATTTTGATAATGCCTAAAATTTATTTTATAATATACATTGGTTAATGCATTAATAAAATAACAATAAAAATATACATTTATATCACGCATTATGTACACTACGCAAAAAAAAACAAAACTCCAGTAAGAAAAAGATATGCAATGATCGCAATACAATAAAATAAATTATACAATTAGATGTACAAATATTCATTAATTAATAAATGAGTAAAAAGAAAATAAGCAAACACCTAAACGATTTTAAATATGTAATTATATTAAAATTATAATTTCATAAAAATAATTATATTTTTATTAAATTACGACTTGAGAAACAGATACATTTTGCCTTTAACTGTTTGCTTAATTGGATTAACTTTTTTCAAAATACCAGTCATAGTATTTATAAGTTGTTCGCGTTTCACTTCATCTGATTTTTTTATTTTGAACTTGGAAATCAATTCAGTTGGAGTAATCGGCTTCCTCATCAAGTATTTTCTTACAGCTTCTTCAGTGATACCAATTTCACTACAACAATTTATGAGTTATGAAAATTTAAAGAATTTAAAGAATAACTTACCTAGCAGATAAATAATTTGGCATCGGATCCAACTTGGACCTTTTACTAGATGGTCCAGCAAGTGCATCACTAACAAGTTTTCTCTTATTATCCGTAGGAGTTACTGACCTTGAACTGCCGGCACTAAAGTAAATAAATTAAAACACAATCCATTACAACTGGGGCTAAAAATCCTGAACAAAATATCGATATTACCGGTATATGAAATTTTTTCAAGATAAATCAAAAAAGTAAGTAAAATGTGGATTTTTGGTTGTGAAGATCAGTCATAAAAGATTTCCTCTCATAATACATTCTCCAGTGCAGGAGGAGCACCGTCAGCTAAAAACATACATGGAGATGGTTTAGCCCATTTTTTACCTACTTTTTTGATTTGTCAAATACAGTCGTTTCGATATGTTAAAGTATTAATATTTCTAATATGAACATTGTGTTTATTTTAAATATATTTTGTGATCAATTTACCTGTTACAAATTTTGTCCATATCATCTTTCTTTATTTTTTTATCCCCCTTTTTCTCTCCTTTCTTTTTTTTGACGTCTTCATCTGTACTACTGTCAGAACTAAAATCACTATTGGGATCTAAAATGTTACTTTCAAACAACAGAAATAAAACTTTTCAAAAATACATACCATGTTTTTCTTTCTTAACTTCTTTCTTATCTTTAGAATTTTTAGATTTTTTCTTCTTCTGATCCTTACTTTTTTCAGGAGAAGTTTCTTCGTTTTTCTCTTTTTCTTCTTCATTATGACTTTGTTCCTTATCTGATTTATTCTCATCATCGTCGGAATCTTCTTCATCAGAGTTCAATATATTTCTGAAAATGTAATGTTTCGTTTATAAATTGACCAAGTAAGAAAGTTGAGATTACCTTAAAGCTTTTTCTTCAGCAACACTAGCGATAGCAGCAGTTTCAGGTTCACTGTCGCTACTGTCACTTATGTAGTCAAGCTCTCTACCTTCATCATCACCATCATCAGAATCTTCAAATGCTTCTGCATCAGAATCATTCTTCTTCTTCTTCTTTTTTTTCTTATCCACGGCAGCTACACAAAAATTATACTGAACAACACTGAAAGCAATAAAATAAAACTTTTTACCCTTCTTTGTCTTTTTATTTTTCTTATCTTCTTTTTCCTCTTCATCCTCAGGCTTTTCTGGTTCTTCTTCTGATGACTCTCCTTCTGTACTTTCCATCCATTCATCCATTTCAGAAATTTTGAGTTCTTTCGATTTCTTACCCGAACTCTTTTTATTATCTTCCCCTTCATCTAATTCAGCTTCAGTGTCACCCTTCAATCGCTTTCGCAACATAAGTGAAAAATAATTTAAATGTTTATTACGTTTACTAAATTCTTGTTCAGCTTCCTCAGACGACAAAGCCTTATAACGTTGAATTGGTTGAAATTTATACCTATTAAATTAAATAAACATTCATGATATTATCAACGACTCCAACTCACCATTCGAGTAAGGGAAAAGCTTCGATAGCTCCATCGGCTGCATGTGTAAAAACATAGTATGCAGCATTTTCACCAACTCCACCTTCACGGATGCCTTTAAATTTTTTCACTGTACTACCACAAGTTTTCAAAATCCATGGTTGATCATTTGGTTTATACTTCTTCTGAATAATTCCAAGCTTTTTACGCCTAGCTTCTTCGCGTGCTTCCCGTCCAAATTCAGATCCAGCACCAAATCTATAAATATATGTAACAAATCTCTGTCTTAGTTTGACAAAATCATATAGTTACTTTGGTTGATCTTCTTCGACCATTTTAAATTCTCTCATGTTATTCTCTCGTTCCATTTTAACCTGATTCCATTGAGTAAAATCGACATCCAAGGTGCCATTAAATCTCATGACGTGGTAATTTTTTTGTGTATTTTTCGGAACACGTATACTGTACTCTTGAATAGCGGGCTAAAATTTACAGGAAATATAATTTTTACATTACACAAAACTTAAATGTTTACATACGGTTAGAGACGATGATTGAGACGAAGAACTTGGCTGAGCACTTAAAGATCCTACCGATCCTAGAGTATTTGCAGAAGTCATGGTTCTCGCTAATCAAATTATTAATCACAAATTTTTAGAATAATAATTGGTATTATACACTCCTAATTCTTACATTCACTTTCTTGCAAGTTAGGTAGTGACATAAAGGTTAGTTAAGTTAATGTCTAATCGAGTCCGTTCTGCGCAAAATAACTATCGAACGTTTGATCTACTCTCGTTGATTCCTAACTTAAAGCAACGTCTTGACTTGTGTTTTCTCTACCGAAGGATTTAAATTCTACAACACAACTTAACCTAAGAATTATATTACAAATTATTGTGGAATTTTCGAGTAGTCTACAAAATTTCACCTCGTGGGTGTCTTTAAAAAATCAATATAAAACTGTTTAACTTATCCGCAGACGTCATACCGATATTCTTCGGAAAGCCTGCTTCTTGACAAAGAAAATGTTCAATAAAAATCAACTGACTAAATTTTCAGAGCCACCTGATAAGTGTTTGTTTTCGTAAGTTATTCGAAATTATACAGGTGGAATACAAAATAATTAAACAAAAAAAAAATTAAAAAAAAACAATTGTTTTGCAAAAATATATTATTTTATTTAAAAGACACATTTAAATATAATTCACTTGTTCTTGAAATTATGACGTTTTAACAATTATTTTCACGACGGAGAGTGAAATATACGTTTTTTGTCATATAAAAGTCGTTTTTACAGCAATACTTCTTAGACATTTTTTGTAGTAAATTTCGTTCTCTTCATTTTTGTTTTTATACATTTTTCTATTTACTGGCACAGTTTCCGAGATATAGTTCTTTAAAAAAAACTCCATAAAAATTAAAAAAAAAAAATTCGAAGAAAAAACTTTGTAAATATTATTTAGTCGTTGGTCGAGGACGACCATTACTCGTAGGATACTGTGAATATAAACGCTATGTTCTTTTATTATTTTTATTAATTTTAATTTGTATATAATATGCCATATTGTTTAATAAATCTTATTGTTATTACAGACTAAAATACATTTTGTCACAAATAACTTCTTGTTTAGGTTTGATTTTTTTCAAAATAAAAGCTACAGCTGCTTCGGCTCGTTTACGTTTGTCGCTATTTAAATTTTTTAACTTAAATTTTAATATTAATTCTATCAGTGTTGTTGGTTTTCGTTTTAAATATTTCCGTATGGCTTCTTCAGTAATTCCAACCTCACTACAAAAAAATTGTTTGATTTAACATAGCTCGGTTATAAATGGTCCGGTTAGGCAACTTTCAACTTTTGAGAAAAATTTAAAAAGTTATCCCCCAATTTTATTGTCGGTAATTATTGAAATCTTAAAATGTATCAGAATAAATATTACATACTTAAATGAAAAATTTCTTCCTGAAGATTCTGTTCTCGGCTTTTTATTAGGTATCTTAGAAAGTTCATCGCTTAACGAATCTTGTTTTCGTTTAGGAGGCAAGTTTTGATTTTGAACACTGAAACAATTTTTAAGCATTTTAAGAGTAAATTGGCTTACTCACCTTTTACATATTTCGGTAACCAGGTCCTTTCCTAATTTTTTGTCTACTTTATTATTATTTTGTTTCATTTTAGAATTTATGTCCCTGTTGCTATCTGAGCTAAAATCACTGCCTTTGTTACTGCTGTCGGGTTTCTGATCAATACTTTGCTGAGCTTCGTTTGCATTTTCTTCATCTTCAGAATCATCTTCGTCCGAGTTCAAAATTACTCTGAAATAAAAGAAATGAAGAATATCTTACAATGTAAAACGTAAATGAGTACTTAAGCCCTTTTTCTTCCGACACGCCGTGCAAAGAATATTCATTCTCACTTTCGCTACTGTCACTACTACTGTAATCGCATTCTCTGCCTTCGTCATCAACATCATCAGAATCTTCAAGAGCCTCTACATCTGTATTGCGCTTGGGTTTCTTCTTATTATTGGCTGTTTCAAATTTAAAAAGTTAACCAATAACTAAAAATAATTATAAATATTCTCACCATTTTTAGCTTTCTTTTTTCCATCTTTCGAATTTGCGTCTGCACTATCGTCACTTTGCGTACCTTCTTCATCCGATGACTCATTTGAACTGGTAATCTGTTCATCTATTTCGGAAACTTTAAAGCCTTTTGATTTACTTTTGCCAATTTCTTCATCTTCGTCATCGTTGCTGTCGTTTTTCATCCTCTTTCTTAACATAATAGAAAATAAATTTAAGCATTTACTGCGGTTACTATACTCCTCTTCGGCTTCTTCAGATGTTAAGGTCTTAAACCGTTGAATGGATTGAAAGTTATACCTGTTTAAGCACATAATATCGTGATAAGCTCTACAAAAATTAATAAAAATTTAATTTTACCATTCGTGTAATGGATACGCGTCAAGAGTTCCATTATCGCCATGTGTAAAAATATAAAAAGCAGCATTCTCTCCAATCCCACCTTCACGGTTACCTTTATATTTTTTCGTAGAATCACCGTGAGATGTTAAAATCCATGGTTGATCATTGACGTTATAGTTTTCTCCGTTCCTCCTAAATCTCTTTCGTCTTGCTTCTTCTCGTTCCTTGCGACCAAATTCAGAACCGGCACCAAATTCAGGAATTTCTTCTTTTTCTTCTTGAAATTCTTTGCTATTATTTTCTCGTGTCATTTCTACTTTCGACCACTTGTTGAAATCTATGTCCAGTTTACCATTGAATTTCATAACATTAAAATGTTTTTTGGCATTTTTGGGCACACGTACACTGAAGGATGTAACTCCAGGCTAAAATAAATACAGTCATAACTTGACAAATATTTTTAATGTATCAACACTGCTTACCTTGGACATGGATGAAGATGCTATGGCGTTGGAAGATGTTTTTGAAACATTTGTATAAGAAGAATTAATCATCTTTCTAGCTAGGTACTATATTAATTAAAATGAATAAATAGTAGATACTACAACTGTTATATTAATTAGAAAACGTTTTGCTAAGACGTAAATATTTTTAATTATTTCTATATTGGTAATGTGGAAACCTCTCTAACGACTTTTATGCATTTATGCAATTTTTAGTTTTGAAAAGTAGTTTTGTCTTGTATTATATTTAAGTTGGAGTCCCCCCTAATTTTTTTTATACGTTAATAACGGGACATTCAAGTATTACGTAAAGTAGGGGGCGGGAGTTTCAAGTTTTTCTTATTTTTGCTAGCAAAGGGAGCGAGGGGGATATTATAAATCTTACGTAAGTTAAAAAAAATTGAAAAAAATAATATTTATAATTTAAATTAATAATATTTATACAGTGGTTGAGTCCGTAGACAATAAATGATTCTTAATTTTGTGGTTTTATTAAAACATTAATACGTTAATCTTAAAAAATAATTTATTTACGTCTTATTATTTGGGGCAGGGGGGGTCTAAAATCACTCAAAGTTTGCTTACATGATACTTGAACTCTCCCTAATACACCTCGCATGCATTTAATATAAATTAATTTACAAAGAATAAAAGGCAAATATCAAGGGTTGGGTCTATGGGTCCCCCTTATTTTTGATAAAGTAATAATATACTTTACAATTTATAAAAACAACTTTTAGAAAATAGCAGATATATTTTCAAAAATAACTTCCAAAATACTATTGCCAAAATAAAAGTAATGCTTATATCTGCTGATCCTTATAGATTTCCGATGAGCGAAATACTAATCTTACCTTTGCAAGCTAAGTATGCAAAGATACCTTAAAAAGTCGAGTTATTGGTTGTCAACAGATTTATGTGAAATGCTCAAATATCTGAATTTTTACTGTAATTAGAATTACTTTTTTTAATACAGTTACTTACCACTTTGCGACAGGGCAGATCTACAAATGTGTGCAAAACCCAGTATTTTTGAAAAACCATACAATTTTTAAAACTTAAATGCTTTAAGTTTTCATAATTTAATATTAGAATTTCTTTTGAAAAGCCTTAAACCCTCAAGACATTGATCTGAGTAGTGTTTCAATGCAAAGCGGTCAAATGAAATATATTTAAATATATAAGTTTTTAACTTGTGAAATGTAATGCAATAAAAATAATTAAAAATTATAGAATATAATTAAACATTAGTAAAAATCAATGTTTCTGAAATGAAATATAGTAGTAAATAAAATATTTGTACTTATTATTAGTACCGGAGTGCTATACTAATATTCGTATTAGTCGAGTGCAAAATTTTATTTTTTATAATTATTAACCTTGTAATTTATTTTTCTTTCAAACTAAAATTTAATAATATATTGCCAGTAATTGCAGCAAAACATGCAGAATCTAATGCATTTTCAGTTTAAAATTTCAAATTCTGATTAAAAAAGTAATTCCTTATTTTTCAATTGTAACTTTGAAACTAAATTCTTTATTAATTTTTATTCTATTGTAAAACCCATTACTAAATTTTTTATATATTGTTTTATTGTTGCAAAAGAATTAACACTAAATTGAATAAATAAATTTCAGAAACCTATAAATTCCTGCATATAAAACTCTCATAAATTACAATGCGTAACGTTCACAAAACTTGAAGTATCAACTAAAATTTTAAAAAAATTTTATTTCCGAATAATCAAATTCAAAATTTTTACATAAATTGGAAAAATTTAATAAATATTGAATTGATCGCATAAATATCTCGATAATCTTATTTTACTTAAAAAAATTAATTTCAACCAAAAAATGATTGCGTGATATTTACAGTCTCTTTAATTATTATGATCAAGCATAATTTTAAAAAATAGTCTGTAGGTTTACAATTTAAAAATGTATTTACATTTATTAGAAAGTCACTATTAATTCATAAGGCCCTGCTGAACGTGCTCCAACGAAGGCAATTTTCTAAGATCGCCTCGAGCAGCTAAAGCTGGTTGCGAACTTAACAATCGATTTGCTACTTTTGCAATATCATTTTTCGTCACTTTTTCTGTGAAACAAAAAATTAATAAAAATACTCTCATTTGTTTATCAAAACAGCTCACCAATTTCTGATATAAAATATTCTGGTCGTTTTCGATGACCTGTAGCTAATACTTGCCGTCCTATATCTTCAAAAACTACAGGACGAGATTCAAGATTCATTAATAGCATCGATTGCAATTGGGTTTTGGCACGCTAAATTAAGCAAAAATAAACAAATATTATTAAATTAAATAAGCAAAAAGTAATACTGGTATATAAGGTTAATTCCTGAAAAATGAAAGTTATTATCACAATATGCATACCCGTAACTCTTCATTGGACACTAAGCCAGCCATTGCTACCATTTCCTTAACAATAACTTCGGTCATTTCACGCACATAATTTGGAGGTGCACTGGCATGAATGCAAAACAAACCGGTATCAGAGTAAGCATGATTATAAGCTGTTGCACTGTACATCCAGTGGTATCTAAAGTTCAAAACTTTATTAATATAATTATCTATTGTGACGAAAACAACAAACCTATTTAAAACGTTTGTGTATAATCGAGTGTACATGCCTTTGCCAGGTCCACCGGCGCTAAAAGAACCTCCACCACCCATCATCATATTCAAAACACACATCGGTATGAAATCTTTATCTTGATGAGAGCACCCTTCCAATGCCAACATTATATGTGATAAAACTGGCAAACCCGCTGCCGCAAATTGAGGAATATCACATTCTTCCTATAAAGTTCAGAATAAAAACAACTTTTTACCAAATCCAAAATATTTTCAAAAATACCAACTTTCGCTAAACCTCCTGTATATTGAGCCACGCTGTTATCAACTGGTATAACCTTAGACATGCCCAGGGCATCGTCATTACTCCAAATTGTTTTCTGTTGAACAAAATATTTTTCAACAGCTTCAACAAGTTTACCATGCTCCACTCCAACACCTGCAACTACCATTTTTGTGGGCGTGTGATGTTTATTTAAATAAGTAAATAGTATCGATCGATTTATAGTCTCCATATTATTTTTAGGACATAATTTAGGTAAGCCTAAAGTATTGTCTCGATAAGCAGCCTTAAAACATAAAATTGTTCAATTAGTGGTTCTTCGTCATTATAAGTTTAACTCGGAACCTTTTAAAAAATGTGATTTAAAGGATTTAATTTACCGCATGTATCATGTCCATCAAAAGAGTTTCTTGTTCCGGTCGCATATTCAACATTTCTAATTCGAATCCAATTGATTGCCGAGCCGAGTTCACTTCATCGTTAGTTATTTGAGGTCTGAGAACAACCTCGCCCAATAAGTTTACTACATCGTCTAATCCATTTGTGTAGGCAGAAGCGGCATATATGAAAGTATCACGTGATCCTTGACTATCGCAAATTCCACCATGTTGCTCCAAGATGTTCATCATATTATCTTTGTCTGGATATTTGGTAGTGGACTAAACGGCTAAATTAGTTTCAATTTGATAGAATAGAATAAACTTACATTGAATGCTAATTTTTCTAAAAAATGAGAAATTCCACTAGGGTACGCAACTTCATATCTCGAACCAGAATCAACAACAACTAAGCAAGAAAGATTATTTTAGTAAGAGCATATAGGAGGAGTGTGAAGTCTTACCCCCAACTGTACAAAATTCACCAAAACGATTCTCGGAAGCCACTTTAATACCATTAGATAATGTCGTTACTTGTGTTTTTTGATGTTCTTCCTTTAAAGTGGCATAGATGGGTTCGGGTAAATTAGGTACAGGATCAGTCATAGGAGGCATATCTGTCACTTTTTTCGTGGATGGAATATTAACATTCAGTGCATTATCGGCACTATAAGCTCTTGAAGAAAATTTAAATGGTTGACATAACCTAGAAATTATGACGGTAAAATTTAAATTAAGTTCACATTTTAACTTACGTGCGCTTGTAGTTGATGGTTTGTTTTACCAAGTGATTACACATTCTTACAGCCATTTTAAATGCGGTTTTCGAAATCACATCACAATTTTGGACTCAATCGAGAATAACTTAGAGATTGGTGCGCTAGTAACTTTCAGTGCGAAAAGATTGTCAGATTTTTAACCAATAAAAAAACGCTGTTGAAAAGCTTCGTTCACAAGCAAATGCTGATGAAACATTACGAAATGTACAGAGCCGGCTTGATTTCTTTTCTGAATTTTTTTGTTATCGCAAATTTAATGTTTTTTTTTCTAGAGGTGGGAAATACCAAATTTCCTTTGGCGAAATGGATCGACGGCCAAATGGCTTTTTACATAATAATATAAACACTTCTAAATATTGCGGTACCCCTGTGCCGTTCTTAAGGCACCCAGTTTGAGAACCACTGGGTTAAATAAAAAAATTAATTTAATTCAATAAATTTTAATGGAAATGCGTTGTCTATAATTATTATAGAGAATAGTTTGATTTTCGTTCAACTGTTTTGTTTTTAATTTAAAATAAAATTTATATTTTTTATTTTTTAGTTATGACTTTTTCGAACTCCTTAGTAAGGAAAGTATTGATATCAGAAATTGAAGCAAAAATTTGACCCCCCGTTTTTTATCAAATTTTTATGTTTCGAGGTACTCTTAAACCATTTTTACTGTTTTTGAAAAATGTCTGTGTGTATGTATCAATCCAAATTATAAATTTAGTTTTAATCTGTTGGGACACGAAGCCTATTAAAAATGACTGGAGAACGGGGGGTTTACTTGAAGCGATTAGATAAAATCCATCATAACTTCGAAACGCAATGAAATAGGTAAAAGTTTATTATGACAAAAAATTATCGCTATCAAATTTCCTACAACTTTTGTTCTATAATTTTTTTTTGAAATTTGAAAAAAAAATGAAAAAATTTTTTTCTAAAATTTTAAAATAGTAAAATTTTATTTAATCCAGAAGAGGTTAAGTACAGAAAAATTGATAATACGCTTTTAAAATCTTTTTATTAAAAACTCAAGGCAAAAACCAAAATTTACTATTATCTTTTGTTTTCGAGATGTAAATAAAAATTCAATTGTTTTTTTAAATATTGATTGGAATGTTGTTCGCGCTTATTACTCCTTTGATGAAATTTTGTTTTTTTTGGTTTTTGCTAGCCAAGGTAAATTCACCATTCACATTCACACATCAGATTTTTTAACGTTTTTATTTAGTTTTGAAATAACAACCCTTAGTTGTTGTGAGCATTGAACGGAAGTGTAAAATTAAATATGTGTATATTTTCCATATCGCAAAAGTGCTTTTAAATTATACACCTACTATATTAAATTGCATTTTACCTAAAACCAAAAATATATATAGGATGTAAGTTATTTAAGAAAAGTCAATCAAAATCCTATTTCGAAGAACGCGGTAGGTGTTTTGGCACACCTACGCAAGGGATGATTGACGATTTTTTCGTATTTAAAGTCATTGACCGCAGATGGACAAATAATGACCACCGAAATCCAACTATTGATGGATATAGACTAAAGCTACCGCATAAATACCTACGTTTGACTTCATAATTGAAAACTACCCTTATATTTTTGAAACTGAATTTACTCGCCATTTAAATAAAAATCATGAAATAACAAAAATATTTTATGGAAACAATGTGATAATAATACATTATATTTTTTTAAATATAATTTAAAAAAACTTAAAATCTAATAAAATTACAAAGCTTTAAATATTCTAGATCTCCTAATCCAGCTACCCGAACGTGACGAAGAAGGCGAAGTGTCATCTGAAGAGGAAGCAGCTTGATTTTCAGGTACGGTTAAACTATCACTTCTATTTTGTTTCTTGACAGAAACGCTTTCTTGATTATCAGCATTAATATCCACGGTCAAACTTTGTCGACATAAGGTGGATACGGTTGTCATTTTCTTTTTTTCTTTACTTTTTCTCATTCTCACTTTTCGAAACTTGGAAGCAATGTTTGACAGCGATAGCTTTCCGCCTAAAAATCCCTCTTTTTCCTTTTGTGCTAATCGAGGCAATGTCACGTAGCCTTCTTGGTGATGCGCCGGATCAATATTTCGGTAAGTATATTCATCGACGTGTATCATTCCGGCACTTGCTGATTTAATAAGGGCTCCGGGATAAGCAGAAGAGTCGCAGCTTGACTCACTTCCAACACTAACATGGCTAAACCGATTGATCGCTTTTTGCTTTTTTCTTTCAATCAGAGCTGGAGCTGACGTCGCTTCAATCGCAGATGCTTCCGCCGCACTAAAAAATTGTTCTTTGGCTTTCTGTATTTGAATGTTCCTCCAGGAAGGCAAAGGTACATCGCTTTCTTCGAATTTTTGCGGAATGAAAAGTTTCAACTGTGAAGTTTTTTTCTCTACGCCAATATTATCGTTGGTGATTCGAATAGCGTTTGCACTTGTGGATCTCAAAATTCCTCTAACTTGCTTTGTTTGATATGCGTTCGTCAAATCTGTTGTAGACACCGACGGAATTTCTTTCTTTTCCGTATTTAAGATGCTCGCACTTGCGGATTTTTTGACTTCGTTTCCATTAAAATTTTTTCTCACTACTTCTAGATAGCGATCTCGCTGGGCTTTAACTCTCCGTTCACTTACAGGAGATCTCCAAGCAACTGGTGATGCTGAACCACTACTTCCTGCAGATTTAGTAGAACCGTTTCCTTCCTGTTCCGAAATCAGTTGATTGTATTTCGCCAGCATAAGACGAATGCTTGGTGATATGTCTTTGCTCATTTTTCGTTGAGAAATGGGAGATGACGGTAAGGGTGGTAGCCGAAAAGTAAGTTCTTGAATTTTTGAAGACACTTCTTCGCTTTCTAAATTTAATTCAGGTTTAGATTCCACGTTTGACTCAAGTTTTGTGGGCTCCACTTGAATTATTGGAGCAAATCGTTTTTTTGTTGTTTTAACAAAGATATCAACGGGTTCGTGTTCAGATGCTGAATTTTCTGAAAAAGTGGTAGGTTTGGTAGGAATTATAAGTTTATCTAAAGTGGTCGGCTTTGCATTGAGAGTTTCATAGGAATTCACATTCTTTATTGCCGTTTCTTGGTTTTCGTCCAAAGTTAAATTTCTATTGTCATAATTTAAATCGCTGTATTCAGTTTCGTCCGTTATTTGTTTACTATAATAATCTCTTTTCTTAAACCTTGTTCTTTTATTATTTAGTATTTCTTGATGATTTTCAAAGCTGTCTTCTGATTCACTGCAGGTTGCAATGCTTTGACGGTCTATTGTTTCTTCATGTGTAATGTGTGTTTCGGGAGCAGTTACATCTGTAATAAAATTGTAGCCATACTAAGAAAATATTTAAATTTATCTTATTACCTGAAGCTGCGAACAAATAAGTTAAGATTCTTTTGTATTCGGAAAATTTAGAGGTTAATTCTGATGTAGTTGCAATTACATCGGAATATATGCAATCCGTAAAATTGAAATAAGATGAAAACTGTTTATTTTGCAAAATTGCCTGCAAATGTTCTGCCTGAAACAATTAAAATAAATTTACATTTTGCAAAAACAAAAAACATAGGTTTCATTACCATCTGGAATAAATCTGAAAATATATCTTGCGAAGATTCCAAGAGATTATGGAAATGAATTTCGCTGGATATGAATTCTTCTTCGGATATATCAGAAATGTATTTTGAATGCATTTGTTGTAAATCAATTAAATTGTCAATCAGTTGATTCACTCGACGAAGTTGAGTTTCATTTGTGTCCTAAAAAATGTCAATTAAAATATACTTATATTCGGGAATGCATCTGAAAATTTACTTGAAGTTTTATCAAGTCTGGAGTGTGTAGCCCTTCATCATGTTGAATGATTCCTAGAAATGTTTATGAATATTCATTGGATATTTAAATAAAACTAGAAATTACCTGAATAATTTTCAGCTAGAAAACCACATTCCATATTTTCGTCATTTGCAATGCTTTTTAAAAGATTCAAACTTTCTTCCACTAGGTATGAACTGTATTGTGAATTATTGGGACCGGAATCAACTACTTGGAAACATGGAGTTGTTTGTAAATTATTATCGCTGGAAAGGAATGATTACAATGCATGCTTTACTTAATAAATCAATGTTTACCAAACGTTTAACGTTTTTTCACATTGATAAACGGGAAAATGCTTTTCTTCCAAAAATTCCAATGGTGAAGCAGTTTCTTCAACGACATCTTCAAATTCTACGATCACAGCTTCTGGTTCATCGTTCTGAAATTTATCTAACGAATTGTAAATATCTTGAGTGGAAGAGTTTTCAGAATAGGAAAAACACTCTTTTTCCAATTCTTCGACGTCATTAAGTGATAAACTTGACGGATGATGCGCTGTTGAAGAACAAGGCTCTATTAAATTGGACACAGCTACACTCTCGGCTGATTTTGACCTTATCAATCTTAAACTGTTGATGTTGCTATGCTCCGTTGCTAAAATTAAAAAAAATATAAAAATTTAGTTTCAAATTATTTTATATCTTACAACGAATATCGGAATCATATGAATCAACAGTGATGTTTGGAGTAAAACTGGAACTGAGTAAGGCAAAGGTGGATTCTTCCGGTTTGATTCCTTGCGCTTTTTCCCATTCGCACAATTTTTGCGTAAACTCCCTAGAAATCCCTTCGAATTTGTAAAATCCAGAAGATGTGTGTATCAAAATATCTTTCTTTTTGCCATTATTTACGACAATTCGCCGAAGGTTAGCTAACCTGAAACATGTAAAGATTAAAAAAAATTATAAAAATATATTTAACTTCTTACCTTTCTTCTCTTTCCATAACTTCCTGTCTTTCGAGCTCTAGAATGCGCTTTTCTTTTTCAATATCTTTTAGTTCATTTTCGACCCATTGCATTTCCCTCAAGTCTTGGTCTTTTAATTTTTTACTTTTTGAAGTCGAAGGCTGGGGATCATTATGATCGTGTTTTTGACTGCTTACCGATTTCCATTTAGGCCACTCTCCCAGTTTTTTCTTGGTTTTCGTGACTAGCGTCAAATCATCTTTGGCGTTATGTTTTTTAAACTTTTCCCATTCGTCCAGTTTCTTTTTAAATTCCGGAGCTAAGTTTTCCTTCAGCATTTGAATACTTTCACGAGGTTTATTCGATTGCCCTTTGTAACGTGCGTTAGTACAACTTTGATTTTTTTCCTCTTTAACACCACCATCTGCTCCTATGCTGCCTCCAGTCGAATTGCTGGATAAAGAGTCTCTCAATTCCGGATACTTTTCATCAAACTCTTGATAAATTCTATCCCGCAATTCCTGGTAGTTTCGTTCAATTTCGCTTTGAACTTTGTGTGATTCATCTTCTGTTTTGGCAAAGTGGAATTCTGGAATGACAAATATCAGTGCGTATGATTATAAAATTTTTAAAACTGCAATTTATTTCACCTTTACAAATTCCAAACGATCGACCCGTGTTCGATGTATTTTTCGTGTGCACCAGAGTTGGAGTTAAGAACGCGTTTTTTACTTTAACCCATTTGGAAACTCTTTTGGGTGAAGATTTTTGTTTGCTTGCCTAATTGGAGTTTTGATTAGAATAAATTAGAAAATAAGTAAGAAACATTACCGTTTCGTTGTGAGCAACTGCCGAATTATATTTTGTTGGATCTTTAGAAACTTCGGTTTTTGATATGTCCGATTTTAAGGAGTCTTCCAAAAATCCACTATTTATGCTATGAGAAAGTTCTTCGCAGTCGCTGATATCCGTTTTGGGTTCATCGTTAAAAACATTATCAAAGGAATTATTTACTGGGTCTTTCAGTTTTTGTCTCTTTTTGCTAGTCGGACTAATTATAGCGCTCTCCTACAATTGTAAAAGAAAATTGAAGTTTTGTTATTACCCAGAGGTACTCGAATTTAATTTACCTTATAATAAATATCATCGATGATTGGATTGTGATATTCTAAAATAAGTAACTAGTTAATTATTAATTGACTTTTCGTCATCTTGTGAGATCGTCGAGCAAAAAGCTTTTAATAATAGCATATTTTGTATTTTTAGTTCACGTTTAATCAAATTTGAAATTTCGGAAAATTCAAAAATAAATTAAGTATGTTATAGTGTAAACTAGACGCTCTCATGTTTATGTATCCATTGATTTGTAATTCTTATAGAGCGTCATTAAAATTTTTAAATAAACATCAAACGATTAAGCAAAAGTGTAAATAAATACCGAAGTTACAGTGTTAATGCAAAAATATCACGTGTAATTCATATTTAAAAATTCTGTACCTGAATGATGTATATCATCTGTCGAAGATGCAGAAGATAATGATCCCGGACTGGACCCTTCGGCAGCACCAGAATCTCCCGTGCTAATTGCAGTGTGATCGTCTGAATTTGAAGGTACTCGCAAATATCGAGCAACTTCGTAATTCATTGGAACCATGCTTCCTAAACCGCTGTCTTGTGATTTAGCACCGGAAACGCTTGGAGAAGCTTTTTCCCATTTGAATGCTTGCTTTACTTTGGTCCATTTAGAAACCTTTGCGGTTTTATTTCTTTCGGTTATCGTGGACGACTGCCTACGATTTTGTAGATCATCGGAATCTATGCTCGTACCATTTCCGTTTAAAGATGAACTGCGATTTCGTGCTTTTTTTATAATAGATTGTCTAAAACCGTGAGCTTTTCTCTCAGGCTCTCCTTTTTGCTTTAATAGAAATAAATCTATATATTTAAAAACGGGATCGTTGTCCAAAACCGAGAAGTCTTTAAATACGTCGGGATTACGACACTGTTGATGTAAATGTCGAAGACTTTTGAGGTGTTTCAAGTCGACGAGTCGTTTACGTATTCTGGCATTTTGCTGTCTCAAACTCAGCATTTGATTCAACAGCTTGTATAACTTGTCTAAATGTTCGAAAGCTTGATCAGTGTCAATAGCCGGAGCAAAAAGAGGATCTAAATTTGATTTATGTAATACATTCGGCGGCATCTCGACACGTTCGAAAATGCTGGCATTTTCCTCTGTAGGACTGTTGGGTTGTTGAAAACTTTCTGACAGCGGATTTGGAGGCGGTGTTGGTAAACGTGTCTTACTTAATCTTCGCTTATTTCTTCTACGCGGTCTTACTTGAGGTGTGGTATCCTGGTTAAGCTCACTCATTTTTATTACCGTTGAGATTCACATTTTATGATGAGCAATATTTTGTTTATATATCGTACAAAAATGTTGTGGAACGCCTACACAAACACATTAGTTTTAAAAGTTGGAAGTAATTATTTAACGCATTCATTTTATTATTTAATGAATTGGTGGTATAAATATAAATTTGGTGTATAAATCGCGAACTCAAACTGAAACCAAAACACGTTGTAATCCGTCCGACAATTTAGACTGTCCGGGCACTACGACGTCGGGCGTCGAATACAGATTTAGCATTGGCACACGGTACCATCTGAAATTTACATACAAACATACTTGAAGAATTTCGACGCGCACAGGTCGTTTCCTTTAGATGTTTAATTAAATTGTAATTAAGTGCATTAAGAAGATTTCAGTGAATAGTTTCAAAATATTTACTCGAGTTTTTATTTTCGGTGTTTGTTTCGCAAAATCGCGCTTTTGAATTATTTTTCCATGTTATTAAAAATACAAAATTCTATTGTTCTATTTTTTTGACGGTTTACATTTACATCGTACAACGTATCGAGAGAAGCTCATGAACAGAGATTAACGAATTTAGATCAAATTATTTTTAGTAAAATTTGTGTAAAATATTTGCGTGGATTAAAAGTTAAAAAAGTTTGTTGTGTTTGATTATTTTGTGTATTGGTATAACGAATAATGTTAGTAAGCACTCACTGATTGTTTATCCACGTGAATACTAAAGCATTGTGTAATGTATTTTATTTTGAGTTTGCTCTCACTTTTACATAGATAATTCATTATAGAGCTGGATTCTATAAGATTATACAAAAGAATGCTATAAAAATTGTAATATTTAAAAATAGAAACTCAGCATTTAAATAAAATTGATGCACTTCCTCTACTCAAACTTAATAACACAAAAATATTGTATTTATAGTTTCTCACAAAATAGAATGTAACGCTTCGTGTATTTATTATTTGACTCTCAAATATCATTACTTTAACTATTTACGAGGGACTATCGGAAAATTTTACATTTTTTATGTAATAAATATTTTAAATAACTTAATTTTGATGTTTAAAAATATTTCAGGATAGGTACTTCCCTAGGTTGATGTATGTCAAACGCCGACGTGCCTTCAGACGACGTCGAGGCAAGTTTAAACATTGAATTTGCATAGAACTGTTTATGTACTTCGCCGACGCCGGTAAATTTTGACGGAGTACGCAAATATTCTTAATTAACTTTAAATTTCTTTAATTTAATTAACTTTCAAATTTGCTTGCATATCTATTATGGCCTTCTAAGTCCATGGTTTCTAGTCCGCGTGTTTGATATAAATCAACCTTATCTCTTTTCATAAATCACACCAAAACTGAAAATTTGAATTATTTTAGCATTGTGCGTTTAACTTCAGTTATATCTAATAAACCCAAAAAATACATATTATACCTACTATTAAGAGATCTTCTGAATTCAAATATTATTTTTAGTTTTACAATGCTTTACCTTTTCTGACTTTTATATCGTCATCAACAGGGACAAAGCTAGAAATCATGGAGCTTCGATTTAAAATTTACAGGCACCTTTTTTGAGTAGCCCCCGTTTTCGATAAAAACTTCACTCAACTTCACTTAAGTCATGCAATATAGGTATAGTCAAACTTGAAGTTTTAGTTTCATAGCAACACATATTAAAAAATAAATTTTAATTTTGTTTTAAATATTAATATTCCCCTCAGTTTTAAATTTAATAGATATAAACTTAATTAAAATTTTAAGTGTGGAATGGTATTTAGTATGATTTGCAAATAGAACTAAAAAATTATTTCAAGTTATTTTTTAAATAAAATTTTTAAATTCTTTACTGCTATATTTTCTGACCATGCCTCGTGTATACATAATAAAGGATTACTATCATAATGGCTAAAGACATTTTTGCATTTGGTGGTTTAAATTCCCTTTAAGTGAAGTTTTGTGCATCTTCTGCAAAAAATCCTTTTGCAACGATTCGTGTTTTTTGGATTTCTTAGTTTGGCAAAGTTTCTTGGTAACTCATATCTGGAAGCTGGATAAGGCAACAGACAGGATTAAAAGATGTTGTGGAAAGGGCATCCCAGCTTAAATTGAATTGGGCAGGACACATGTCCAGAATGGAGAATGGTTGATGGATAAGGAGGATGCTGCAATAATAGACTCCAAGATCTACAAGAAGGGTCACCGGATGCCTAAAAACACGATGAAGGGGCCAAATAAAGAAGACAGCAGGTATTGGATGGTTGAACGTAGCGCCAGAGAGAGAGAGAAAGATAATTATAGGGAAGGACTTTTTCCAGCAGTGGAAGATCGGAGGTCCCACAGTGGCAGCAAAAGGCAAGCTAAGTTAATTTTGTTTTTTTCTTAAATTTGGAATTTGTTTGATTTATAACTTATTTTAATAATTTTATCTAGAAATTTTCGAACTACGCTTTATTATATCAAACGCATTAGTTAAATTTTCAACATTTGTGTATAGCTTTTTTTATTATATAGAACTGGGGTAAGCCTACTTCTTGGCTATTGTTTTATTGAGTGGAGAATAATTTAATTATTCGTCCCGATTTATGACCCTGTTATGAATTTGGGACAATTAAAAAATTGATAAATTAGAGAACAAGAAAACAGTTGACTACCGGAGACTGGCGACACTTAAATATTACTCCCGATTCGACACAAATCTATAAGGTTGTTTTTAATTGTTCTACACGTTCAAATTTCGCCTAAATTTTTTCACTAAGTGGTAGGTAAAGGGCTATATGGTAAATTTAAAAAATAAAGTTTTCGGAAATCCAGTAGTTTTTCCAAAATTAACAAATATAAATTTTTAAATTATTCATTATATTTTTAGTCAATGACAACATGCAGGAGATGGAGCCTGTGAGAATTACTTAACAAACTTTATGTTCTTTTCAAATCACTGAAAAATGGTGGATTTTAGAATACCTGGATCCGAGATTTGTCATGGTTACGCTTGTGAAAACTGACTCTCCGCCAACATTCCCTCGGTTCCGCCTCGCTCGAGTACTGAAACTCGCTAAAAACATCTCTACTTTTTCCGAACTCGAAAGCCCCGATCGGAGATTTAACAATTTGAATTATTACAATCCTCGGATCGTAAATGCGCTCGATAATGTAGGAATTCGAACAATATTTCCACTGCAACCGCATGCAGTAGAATGAACACACTCTTTCCCCATCTAAGCATAGCGTGGCATAGTTGATAAACAGAGCATTTGGTGCCGCAGGCGCCTTTATCTCCTTCATCTGGTGAATTGTAGGTGTTGACGTTGAGCTAAGAAAGCAGCAAACAAAATTTACGCTTGCAAAATTAAAGTTTGCTGGTCTGGATGGGCAGTTAGAGTTCACCTCGATGTCGATCGTGCCTTCATGTTGGTGCAATAGATCTAGTTGGTTTGGTCGGAAGAAAAAGATCCTAATTTTAGAGTTGGTTAGTGGATTAGTAGCTTAATTGGGGATACGGCTGAGATGTCTGTAATTTATAGTATAATAGATTCGTAGATGTTGGCAGATCGCAGGATGGTGATAATAGCCTGCATTGGGGTAGCGATAAGTGCCCCGGTGTCCACCGGTGCGATGGGTTGTGATTGATGGGCGTGTCTTGGAGCGCTTGTTTGTTGGTGCTGGTGGGATTGGTTTGTGTGCACAATTTGCTCCATTGGTTGATTGTGTTGGCCTGGTGTCGCAGTATTCTTCCTGTTGCCGGTTTTCGTCTTGATCAATCTTTATTTTGATTTTGTTTCGCATTGTACTTCATTTTGAATTTTCCACCTTGTGTCTGGTCTGATGTTTTATTTGGTCGTAGGTTTATTACTGGTGAGGTTTCGTTTTAGGTGGCTGCCGTGAATTTGCCGGGTGGCTTTCTCCGCAGTTTGCGCACTAGACTGGAGTGGCGGAAGATTTTTTGCAAGATACAGTAAAGTGGCTGCCGGCACACTTTATGCATTTTGGTGGAGCACGACAACTACGATGCGGATGGCCAAAAAGTTGGCATTGGTGGCATTGTTTTGATTCTGACTTTCGACAGGGGAACTCGACTTGGACAGTGATGTTGAGTACCACGGTGATGCCGAAGATTTTCCTCCACTGCTCCGATTTGTCTAAGCTGTCTTGATAGAGAGGCATGGGGCGTCGATCTTTACCGTGTCTCATTTGGCGGACTTCATGGACTTTGAATTTTTGATATGTTAGGTCCTCGAAGATTGCCTTGGGCTTAATGATTACCCTTAGGGTGTATTCGTGTTGGGTGACGGCCTTGGTTTTCGTTGGCGGTTGATCGCCGAAGATTTTCTGCTGCCGTCTGCGGTCGTAAAGCTTTGCTGGATGGATTGCAATTCCGTTTGTGGTGGCTTCAATCCTGATGAATTGAATATTTTCAGCTTTGATTTTATCGTTAATTTCGACCCAGTTGGTGACTTTGGTAGTGATCGGGTGGGTTTGTAACAAAGCCATTTAGGTGGTTCTTCAGCGGGGGCGAGGGGGATTTTTCAATTTCCTCGGCGATGAGTTCTTCCTCCATGCGGGAATGAGTTTCCTGCGAGGTGGCGGCATTGTATTTGTCGATCGTCGCTGCGGTTTCGTCCTGGTTAAAACGGAATTTATTCTTGTGCAGGCTGGTTTGTGTAGCTCCAGGCGAGGATGGCTCGGCGGGGTCATTGACATTGCGCTGCCGTTTGATACCGGTATGGGACTCGATTTCCATCAATGGGTCATTATTTGTGGTGTCACTTTATGGTTGTGGATTGTCGATTTGGGGTGCGGGTATTGGGATGAGTGGCCGTGAGTGGCGCAGGGCGGGTTCATCTGTGATGGGTTACGCGGGTGTGGGAAGAATTTTCTCGATGGGAGATGGGGTTCTTTCCGGCCCAGCTTTGCTCCCCCTCGACTTATTCTTGAAGGAATGCGATGTGGTCGTCGATTTTTGCTAATACAAATTTTGCTCTTTCAGAATATTTAAAGGTTTTCTATCGTACTTTCGAAGGGAAAAGCGTAAAAGATCGACCGTAACCGAATACGCTTTAACCTCCATTCAAGACTAACCACAGTCCTTTATTATAAAGACAGGAACTTGATCCATCCCAGCCATAAATTTATTGTTTGCAGATTTGAAACAATAAACTGCATCTTTTATGTCGGCGTCTGTGATTTACATAATATAGACAATACTATAACAATCAATCATATAGTACATTTCAAAAAGTCTTCTATCTTTTCCTTAATTTCGAGAATAATATATTATATGCCCCAAATTCTAGCATATACTGAGATGAATTCCAAATGGTAAGAAATGGAAGGAGAAAATAGATATCTGGAATATGATCTGTGGAATGACAGAGAGGAGTGGAGATTAGGTATCGGAAGACGACAAAGTACGTCATAAATCAGTATACCAAATTTATTTGTTTATAAATTTATATTTTATTTGAAGTTTCCTTCTTCGCTATTCTCCTCCCTTCACTTTTAGGGAAGCGCAACACTTTAATTTATGACGTCAGCCCACAAAAATCCTCTGTGTAACGTCATTTATCATTGGCTGTAAAATACAGATCTCTGACTTATCTACCGATAGGAAAACGAATTTGAATTGCGCTTAGCTTTTAATTTTTTTTAACTTTTAATATCTTCTTTTCCCGTTGGTTCCTTATGCCTTTCTTTGATAATAAGCAGGTTAACTAAACAATAATTCGGATTATTTTTAACATTATATTTATAGTTGCATATATTTACATATCACATATTTTATATATACCTATGTATTTTATTTATTTATGTATTATCTGTATTATTCAACCATTGCTTGATCACGTAATTCTGGAATAAAATATCCAAGGACCGCAGCAGCTGAAAATTATTTGATCATTATTTATGCAGAAGTGAAAATTTGTTAACGACTATGAAATTTTATAATGTATAGGTAATACCTCTGTACTAAAATAATTTAAGTATTGCAATAACTTACTTCAAAACATTAAATAGTACGCTATACATAAAATATTTTTAGAAATTAATAAGAATCATTATTTCCAATATTCGTACTCCCGATTCTAGAACATCGTAATATTTTATTTTTATCTCGATTTTATATTAATTTACAGATTAAGATAAGCATTGCTAAATTAGTCAAATAATGAAATCAATTTTTAGGAATGGAAACTATAGGAAAATAAACTAAGAAACGTGATGTCAGATTATTTAAGCTAATAAATATGTGAACTCATAACATAATCCAGGCCGTAGGTATTTACATATACATTTTAATAAATTAAATGAAAGAAAAATAATTGAAAATTATTAGTTCGAGGTGTACGTTAGGATTCCCGCATTCCTGAATATTTCAAATATTAGTCATTGGTTCTCAAAGTAAAGATTATTTAGATTAGATCAATGCTGTTTAAATATTTCAAGAAATTTTAACAGGAAACTTCACCAAAAAATGCTAAAATATTTGAATTTGAGTTAAAATATATCAAATATTATGTACTTACCCAGCAGAAAGGCCCCGACAAATATAAATGAATAGTGACAGGGTGTTTGAAGAAACGACTTTAGGAAAATTCCTGTAAAGTTTGCTAAAAACTGAGTACCTCCAGCAGCTGTTCCCCTAAAACGTTCCAAAACAGAACGTTGACTTACCATTACTCGATAAAGTGATAAGTGGACTGACTACCTAAATGCTGTAGGATAAGCTTCTATTACGACCACATTGATAGCAGATTCCACTAAACTGTACGTAGCCATTAGAATGGATGAAGTTAGAAACTGCGCTAAGTAGGCGTTGTTGACGTATCCCAAAAGGAAACTGCACGTTCCACAAGTGGCACATCCTCCAACTGCACAATTCAAAATTATTAAAAAATTATAGCAATTACAAGATTTCCACGTACTTATACAGATCCTTCTACCAATCCGGTCAATAAGAAACATAACGACGATTTGGCCAATTACAATATTTAAAGCAAGCAGAAAGAAATTTCTGTAAAGTGAAATGGGTAGATTGAAATTGTTGCACGCCACAATGCCTTCGTCCAAGTGCAAAATTGATAATCCGGTAAATGAGCAGTTATCGTTTCCACTGTGTTCCAACATCTTTGATAGCCAAATATTTGTGGATAAAATTCTAAAATATACTCAATAGTGCATTTGGAAATGGAAATTAAATCTTTATGGTTTACCCAAATATAGCGCTGACTTTCATGAAAATTAGTACAATTGTAATATATACAAAACGTTCTTTTATCAGAAGATTCATCGATTTTTTAAATTTTAGGAAAGTTACAATTAGGTGCTGTGTACAACTCGTAGATTCATAATCTTCGTTTAAACTAAATTCGTCTACACATCCATGTAAGTCTTCTTGACGAATCTAATAAGCGTAATGAATATTTAATATTATCGTGAAAACATAAAATTGTTACCGTATACGTATCGCAATGTCTGGAACTATTAACAGCGTATATTCGTTTCAGAGTATCCAAAGCCTGGCTGTATCTTCTTCTAAATATCAGGTATCTAGGACTTGGTTGTAATAAAGCTGTAGCGCAGGAAACCATAATGCTCGATATGCCCGATAAACCAAACATTAGCCTCCAAGTAGCCATTCTGATATCAAATTTTTGATTGTGAAGAATTGAAGGTGTCAGAAGCCAAGCTACAACTGCAGGAAATACGTTAACTACCGTTTGAAATTTTATCTTAAATACTAGGTACTTACGAGAAGACAAAATGTAACCAAAACTCCAAAATAAATCGGGAAATACTAACCAGGTTCCACGGCGTCCTATGGGCAATATTTCGGCTAAATGAATTTTTACGCAGTTTGCGTTTGTGGCTATACTGAAATACACCAAGTATCAAATTGCATTGGGAAGATGTTACAAAATATTTACCCACTGCCTAAGATAAAGGCGCAGGCCATGATCATTCCAGGTCCATGAGCAAAACCGCAAGCAAAAGTGCCGGTAAAAATCAGCATAAGAGTAAAAGGTATCATAAATTTCCGACCGCTTATATCTGAAAGAGTCGACAGGAAAAAGCCACCTACTGCTGTTCCTGAAAAAGTAATTTTGCATTTTATTAGTCTGAATTACAATTAGAAATTTTTTTTATTGTTTTAAATACTTCATTTAGATATGACTAACAAGTTTTCAAGTTGTCTGCGCTGACCTCCGTCTTACGGAAATGTAAAAAATCGAATTTTCTCTTTGTTGTGTGATCAAAATAGTTGTTGTATACTACATAAATTAACCTTGAAAATTTTTTAAATCGTTTTCTGAATGAATACTGAATTTCATAAAGTATTTAATATTAATTATGACTCTAAAATTATTTAAAGCAATAAATTATATTTATATTAAACATTTTTCTTGTTTATCGGTATTTTTGAGAAATATTTGTACTATAAACATGTTTTGTATAAAAAAGCATTTTTTAGTTTGGTAGATCCTCTGTAAGTGGGAAGAGCTTAAAGTCTGGACTCTGTACTGTTAACAATTTGGTTACCAGGCAACTTTTATAAGCGGCGAAATTTATTATTTATTAATAAACGAGTATTTTGGTCAGATCTTCACATCTGAGAGGTGGAATGATTACGCAAACGTAACGTAGCGTATAGCAACATAACGTAGCGTAGATTAACGTAACGTAGCGTAGAGTAACGTAACGTTGAGTTATTTTATATCCATGTTGGTTTTGCTTCAAATAAAAGTTTTGTTTTAAATATTTAACAAAAAATTTAAAGGTTTTATATAAAAAGGTTTCAGTGCTATTTTTATAAAAATAATGCATAATATAAATTCATTGTTATTTAAAGTAATCTTAAAGTAGAACAGGTAAAAAATTTTTCTTTAATTTGATGTTCTATTATTAAACCAATAGAATAATAGATTACTTCCGTGTATTACATAATAATTATTATTTATTTTTGTAAAGGTGCCGCCAGCATGTTTAGCATGTAACCCACGAGAAAGAGTCCCCACTCTGTGTATTATTTAAAATATGGTTATTTAAAAATTGGACATGTACTGGATATCACAATAAATTATTATAATTCTTACCTAATAAAAAAACTGCATCAATGATTGTTAACGTATTTGAGGAGTAAGTCATGTCACATAGCGCCAATGGCGTTGCAAATGGAATACTCGTTAATGCAGTGGCTTGAGAAAATGAGCACGCAGAAGCCATTCCTATCATGAAATAGTGGTAAAGACCCCATCCTAAAAATATTAAATTTTTATTATAATAATTTTACACTTGCCAAAATGCTTTAAATGCAACCTGTTTGCTGTATGGGCCGTTCGCAGTTGGAAGCAGGAGTAACATCTGGCGACATTAATAAGATACCATAAGAGTTATGCACTTGTATAATATAAATTAAAAATAATTAGACACTTGAAAAAAACATTTTGTTTAAGTTTGACATTCGATATCTATTAATTACGAAATTATTGTTGATATTTCAATCTTAACCCAAAAAATATTGGATTTCTTTTATTAACCCCATTTTAGCAATCTAAAATGTCAAAGCTAATAGAGATTTGTGAACTTTTTCATATTTTTTGTAATTCCGTCGAGTTGCGGTTTTACGTTTTGATTAAAACACTGACAAATGTAGACAATTCATCATTAATGCTGAACATTTTTGCCGAAAGATCACGGATATGCGGTAGGTTATGGCGATTCGGCTCCTACTGATTCGCGTTTTGTAAAGTAATATGCACAGGAAGACACCTTTATTCTAAATTCGATACAAATGCGATTCCTAGCATGGGTCCCTTTATTGTTAAATGCGAACTCACAAGATTTGGCGTATGCAGCCCATACTCGACGGGGTTTGTCGGCTTCTCTCACGTTGAATAATTGGAACCCCACGGCCAGCAACTTAAATTATTTCTTTTTCTCTAATTCTAATCACAAATTAATATTACTATTATTTTTATTTTGAAAACATTTATTTTTTATATTTTTTAGGGGGTTGATCCTTGTTTAATTTTAAAAAATGCGTTCACACCCCAATTTAAAAATATTAATTATAAAAATACAACCTTTTGCAAAGGGGTGGATCATTTAAATGGCTTGGCTTTGCTTCAAAGTGTTTTAAATTAGGTATATTTCTAATGTCTACTTACGTCTTTTTTAGGGTTACAGATTAATTAGCTACTTAATTGTTACGAAAATAATTTATTACATATTTAAAAATTAATTTTTATTGTTTAAGTAAACTGAGATGTCTGATGGAGAAATAAATCAAAGTTAAAAATAGGAGCACATACTTGCCAAATGAAAATTTTATATTTTGATAAAATATTTTTGAACAAGTAATTTTGTCGTCAATGCTGCACTATCATCAATTTCTCGGTTGCAAAAATATGCTTTCTAGTTAAAATTTAAAAAAGTGGGAGTTTTAATTACCTCCTTTAAGACATTAATGATAATAATTGTTCAGTTAATGACGGGTATCTTGAACGATAATATCGAATTCTCTCAATTTTTCTGACATTGGCTGTTATGGTATTTTGTAAATGAAAAATCTTAATAACCGATTGGCTTATCTGAACGTCAAATATTAAAAATCAACTTCCAGAAAGCAAATGAGTCGGTTCTTGTTAGTTTGAACGTAGAAAAACGTTTTCGATTTTTGATCTGCAAATTATAGTCATTTTATTGGCTGCACTTCAATCCTTTTGCTAATTGATGGCTGCCAACTATGGAGCAATTCAGGGTTCAAAGGTTGGGCGGAGTTCTGCACTATGATATGGGTTTGAGAATACATTCTCTTTTAACTTATCTTTAGTGTTACTTACAAAAGCCCAACACGTGCGTTTTATTTTAAAAAGAAGACAGGTAAGATTTAGTGGTTCATAGTTTTTTATTTGCAACTATTGTTGATTTTCTCCCAGCCGCAGAGATCAAATTAATTTCGACAACGACTTATTTTCAAGAATGACTTATCAAAATTGATGGTTCGCTTGGTGACAGTTCATTAAGGAGTTAAGACATAATCCGTTATAATTAATTAGGAAGTTAGTTAATAAAAAACGTAAAAGTCCATTTTTGAACAGTCAAAATAAACAACTAAATTAAATGTACTAATGGTTATTTGGTAGCTTGAGGTAAAAGACTAACGATGTATTGGGCGTTAGAAAACTAATTAAAGTTGGAGTCAGTCATTACAGTAGAAAATTATAGGTCAACCGAGACCACAGACCAAGATGATTGCTACTATACAAAAAAATCGCATTTTCTATAATTCCAAAATAAATATATTTTAAATTAAAATAAAATGAATTGTTGAAGCAAAAACATTTTAAATTCTATCGGCATATTTCAAAAACGTCCAATATAATTTGAGGGTGCATTTCTTGGCGACAGAAACAAGGCAAATTAACAAATTACCTGTCGGTGCAAGAGCGGTACGTAATACTAATAATAGAAACACACAAATAATATTATGGTTTGGTGGCCAGTCGCCACCCAACCAGAATGAACAAGCAAAACGGACATTCGGACTCTTTCGTGTCCACTATAAAGAAAAACCGCCTGCTCCTGTTGACAGCTCTAATCATGTGTACTTAGCACTACTTATCTTCTAGTTAACACGACGAAGGACGCGATCCTCTCTTCCTGATTTATCCGGAAATACAATTATAATGTATTATGAACACCAATACCAGGTAGATAATTATTGAAAAGATACAAGTCCTCCTTTTGTTTATCGTGCCGCTAATTTTTTTAGTGAAAAATTATGAAATTATATCTATATTTTGGCACAAAAAGAACTTGTGATAACATTTTGTATAATATTCACATTAAGGTTAAAAAAAAATTCATCATTTTTTCGACGATGAATAAAATTCATCAAATTGATGAAAAATTCATAGTATTCATGAAAAAAATTATAGTATTTATGAATTTGTTCATCAATATGTTAAATTTTATTCATAGGCGTAAAAATGTTGAATTTTTTTTTTCAGTGATACTACCACTGATTTTTCTGATTGGAATATCCCGATTCCGTTTGCTTTGTCTGGGCGCCAGATAAAATTAATAAGATAAAAGAAAAGATGCTGTTTTTATTAGAACACCAAAAATAATAGATGAAGATTATGTTATATTATGTTTTTCCTATATTTCAAAATAAAATACAAACTCACAAAATATCATTTAAAAGTGATTTATTCAAATATTTAAAAAAAAATAACGTATTAATTTCTAATTATTAATCCATCGAAGAATTTGACTCCCTTGTTAGAAATTTATTGACCTGCTTCTGCTTCTTGAGCTGTTACTAAGTTATTATTACTACTAAAAATAGGGAAACTTGATTTATTTCGGTATTATGCACAATACTTTTTATAGCAAAACGGACATGATTAAAATAGTTGTGGTTTTTATATTGCAAATTCGAGTAGTATAATGTGTTCACATCTATTTTATATAATATAATCGTTGAGGTTTTCGATTTTTTATCTAATTTTTTGCTATTTGAAAATCGGCTTCTGTGTGAAGGCCGGATATTGAAAAATTGGAAATTTAAGCTTGTTAAAATTAAACTTCATCAATCATTTTGGTTCCTGTATTTACCTGAAACTTTTTATTAAGCTGAGCTTTTAAATTTTTAAATATTTTAAATGTTTAATCAAGTTTTTTACTTATTTTAATATATTAACGTTAATTTGATTGCCTTTTCCTACTTTTTCAGCGCATTTCTGTTTCCGTCCTGTAAATTATTAAAACTATTAAATTTTACAGAAAAAAATTAATTTATTTTGTCCGAAGGTAAAGGGTTGAAATAATGAGGTAAAATTTATTATATTTTAAACGAATCGTTCATCGATTAAAAAATATTGATTTGTAGGTCAGGTCACGGATAAAATTCCTCGTTAAGCGAGATAAATTACACCTAAAATTATTTTCAATTTTTTCTTTAATTTATCTATTAAGTTAAGCGCATGTCAATCTTGAAAAAAACGGTTGAATATTCTTATAAAGTTATGTTCGTCGGAACAAAAATAAAGGTATTCGTTTATTGAGGGTCGGTCCGGAAAGGGGATGTAATAACAACCCTTTATAAACCATATGTGATCCACAAAAAGAAAAGTCATCTTCGCATCACTTTGATTAACTAGCAAGTGCCTTATAAAAAGTTGGAAAATTTTACGGCTGTGTTTCAGTTAAGAAAACATTTACAATAAAATTATTTAATGACGTCAAACTTTCTCGAGTTAATTAACAATTGATTGTTATAGAAAGACGATAGATTGACCAACAAACGCATGCCTAGTGGTGACCCAAATTTAGGGGGTGGCGAGGGTGACGCACGCCTGCCAACTGTGGGGACCCGCGACTGCTACGGTAGCGCGTGCCCTAGCAGGTGGCCGACATATGTATCTACTGTCGAGACTACCCCCACACTTATAAGACTTCGACCCCTTAGTTTAAGAATTCGACTTTTGCAAATTATGGCAAAATACTGCCACACTTTTGAAAAGCCCATGTAACGCGAGTAACGCAATCTGGAAAAAATTAAGTTATACTCATTAAACAGCCACCTTAAATCTTAAAATTCAGCTGTTTTCGACTTTGTTGAAAATTTTTGGAAAAGAAACAAAAGAAACATAATATTTGCGTGTTGTGTGATATCGTGTCTATGTATGATTCGGAGCTAATATTAAAATTTAGTAAGTTTCATCAAATCGATTCCATTATAGACATCTAAAGGATTATTATTTTAGCCGAAAGCGTTACCATTAATACATTGGACGAATTTCGTCTTGTTATTATGCAAGAAGTGGATAGAACTTAAATATGGGGTTCAAAATGCGCTTTTAATATTAGGGGTGGCCTGTCAAACTTAAACCGAGGTGTGAGTTTATAATAGTACGATGACAGCTCATCATCAATACATCATTCAAATAATTCCATTTAATTGGATAAAATTTGGGTAATCACTAAATTAAAGAGATAAGGTAAGGTAATGGTCGAAGCTCGTTCAAGTTTGTTCAAAGCTTTTTAATTAAGCAAAATTCCAGGAAGAAAAAAAAGAGATACAAATTATCTGATTGCCTCAACTTTTTTTTAAATAATTTTTTTAAAGCACAACTTTTTTGGTAACCATATAATTCGTAGTGTGCACGCGATTGCCGTCGGTGACGGTTAAAATAACATAAATTAGGCTACAATTTTGCGTCAAGTTTTGGTAATTGCTCTCCCACGCAATTAACTTACTGCACGCTTTCAAATTTTTAAACTCTTTACATTTTACATAAACTCTATTTTGGTGTATGTATGTACATATAAGTACTTATTATAGTTTTTATGTACCAACGATCTTGTTTACATTGTTTCTCTTAACGCGCCACGTGTCCGATATAGTATCACGATATTCACCCCTAAATAAGTTTTCAACTGCGGAGATGTGGATGCTTAAAAACCAATAATGGTTTTCTTATTATCTTAAACTGTTTGTTGTAGATAAGCATCTCTCGCACGCAAAAAAATTGAGAACTTTTAATGGATACATCGCCAAAAGGTCCAATTTTACAGTTTTCACAAGTTTAGCGACCATGCAAGCATTAAAATCTCCACGGAAAATGGAATATTTTGATAAAATAATTTTACTGTTTACATTATGAAAATTAATATGATATAAAAAGATTCCCAAACTTGCAACCCCTATTTTACAACCACTCAATTTTTCTATATTTACTATTAAACAAAAGAGCGTATGCATTGCACAATCCTCTTCAAATTGCAGTTTATTTAGAAAGGCGGATTTAAATAGATCCAATTAATACGATGTTTACGCATATCGTAAGTAAACATGGTATTGTTCTTCATCCATTGTATTTGGATTTTTGAAAACAAGTTAAATATTATTTCAATATTGGACTCGATTTATAAAATTGTCCGCTATTTTATAATATCCAGGTATAATCCTTAATAAATTTTTGAAAATTTTGAAAACAATAAATTAATTTTAAAATAAAATTTGAATAATTAAACAATGCGTGATACATACAGTGTTTCGGTCTTATCCACCGTCCTAGTACAGCATATGTGTTTTTATCTCTAATTTTCATGTCTTGATTATCAAAAAATTATAATACAATTTCACGATCCATCGCTTTGCACAATTCTATTGGTTTGGCACATAAATTTAAAAAACAGAGATTCCTGCACGTAGCTTAAAGTTCTGCTGGATGAATTTTTTTAACGAGTGATTGGACTTACTATCGGTGCAATTCCCACATCCATCAATGTATAAGCTGGAGGGTATTCCATAACCCCCCAGACCCCCCGGTTTAAGAAAAGATATTTATTTTAATATACTTATCTCATTATATTTTCCAGTAATAGACCTGTATGCAACTTTTATCACTAAATGATATCAAAGTTTTCACGTTTTAAGAAAAACTATTGAAGATAAATATGATGTCGTGGACGTTTTTGTAGAAAAATAACTAGAGCAAACATTGAACAAGGGACGAATACACTGATAGATGTCCGAAGCGTCAACTAATCGATTGGCGGTTTTTATGTTTTTTGCAAAAATTGAAGAGATCTTAACAGTTCCAAATACTTCAACTCTCAATTTCTCAAAAACAGCTGCGTTTGCCGCCGTCATGCTTTACAATAATTGTAATATTGCCGCTTTGCCGTCGTCACTTCGCCGGCTCGAAATATAATATTTAATGTTTTAATATCAACATGTGAATACTCATTTTGTATTTATGGGCTGTGCTTGGTTATGTTTTTGTGAAGAATGGTGCACACTTAGGCAAAGTTTCTGTGTTTATTTATCGCATAGCCGAATTGTGTTTAGAAAATTCAAACATTCAAAATTAAAAAATTCGGATAAAGAAGATCAATAAAAAGACATAAAAATGAAAAGGCACCAGGCAGCGACAAAATGATGGCAGAAATGATTAAGTACGGATGCAAAGCATTATACAATGCAATAAGCTCATTGATAAAAAGAATTTGGAAGCAGGAAAAGATGTCAAAAACATGGAGAGATGGAATCATGATAACATTGAAGAAGAAAGGAGATGCGGAAGTGTGCGACAACTACAAAAGCAAATCACTTCTGAACGTGGCTTACAATGTACGGTCGAAGCTACTACACAACAGATTGGTTTAATATACAGACAAGATGATTGGCAAATATCAATTAAGGTTCAGAAGAAGGAAATCGACGGTTGGTGCTCAAGCAGATAACGAAGAAAAGCAGAGAATTTAGAATAGTTTTACATCTGCTCTTTGTGAATTACAAACAAGGGTTCGATAGGTATGTAAATGAAGGTACCAACAAAACCGACGAGACTAGTCAGGATGACACTGGAGAATACAACAGTCAAAATAAAAACTCCTGCAGGCGAAACAGAAGAATTTGAAATAAACTGCGGCGTTGGGCAAGGCGATGCGTTATTGGCCACATTATTTAACATTGTGGTTGCAAAAATAGTTAGAAAAACCGGATGTACTGGATCGACAATAAACAAAGAAAGCCAACTGTATGCATACGCGGATGTAGGACTGACAGACATTTTCAGTGCAATAAAAGAGCTGGCAGAGAAGATGGGCCTAAACGCGGGAGAGATAAAATTCATGCAGTGTCAGAGATAAATCAAAGATCCAAGCAGGCAACCAGTAGTACTTATCGTGTACAGCTTACACCGACTGATTGAGAAGACCTAGTCGCGTTGGATACACTGCTGTGATCTACAGCCCAATATCAATTTGTGTGCTATGGGGAGGGCAACGGGAAACCACCCCATCAATTAAATTCCCTAGCACTTCACCTTGGATTAGCCATGGTGATCGTCAACGTCCAAAGCGGAAAAAGCACTTATAAGAAGAAGAAGAAGCAGGCAACAGATCATACTACGTAAATAGACAGATTCTAAGAGACAAACTAATATCCAGATAAACAAAGAATCAAATATACAAATCTCTGATAAGGCCGATAGTAATAACATATTCGTCGGAAACAATGTGCCTAACATAAAGGCAGGAAGAGTACGTTAGAGTATTCGAGAGGAAGATAATGAGATCGATTCTAAGTTCGAAGAGAGTATACGGCGAATACAAAGCGAAAATGAATTACGAGTTCCAGCAGGAGATGAATGGCGAGAATGTGGTGAGGTTCATAAAAATACAACGAGTGAAATGGATGGACCACGTCATAAGGAATAGTGACAAAAAAGTGATGTGATGAACCGGACGGCGTCCTCCTCAGAGCAAGACCGAGACTACGATGGTGGAACTGCGTGATTGAGGATTTGAGAACGATCAAAGTGACTGACTGGAGACAAGCAGACATTATGAGAGTCGGTATAGAGATCAATATTTGAATTGTGAATTAATTAGAACCAATTGATTCTATTTAAACTTCTTTAAGCTTCAAGAAACTTTTCGCCTCGCTTCGAGTCGTTTCGCCTAAGTGTGTGGGCATCTAATCTGTTTATTTTGTTCAGTTACTTTTCCCCTCATAAAACAAAACAAATCAAGAATGCTTCAAGTGCAACGTCGGACGGTTTCTGTGGAGGCAGTGCTGGAGTTGGCTTCTATACTAGGAAGCACGGGAGGAGTTCAGGGTGATGGTACCTCGACATTTTCAGCGTGGCAGAGGGCGATAGACCAGTACATTTATCCCCACTATAAACATGTGGGTTTTAAGAAAACGCGGAGATCTCAGCTATCACCTGACTTAGAGGCTCACTGGGCATGGATGCTTCAGTAAATACCTCCATGGCATAAATAAAATACCGGAGTCAACCTGCCGCTATTTCTGCCAAGAAGACGATGGACACTACACTTTTTTTGAATACTGGAGGTGGGAGCAAACCAAACAGTTCCTAACCCTCGAAATGGAAGAAATGCTAACACCAGAAAACATTGTTTCTAAAAAGATAGAGAGCGAATTTTGGACCTTGAGGCATCAAACCAAATATTTATGGTAATTTACTGATGCAATTATTGTATCCTACAGCGAATATCTAGATGAATGAAGTAAGATTTCGTGCTTTTCGTAATTTTTCTTCGAAAAGCTTTCATAGACGGTCATTTATATGACTTCTACAAGTTTGTTTATGATTTGAATTTTAACCTACTAAGTTATGAAAATAGCTTTCCTTTAACATATAACAAGTTTTTCTGTGGATAATGCGAAGCAAAATATTGCATGAAAAGTGGCAGGAAAACCTCATGCAGTCTGTATTTTAAAATAATTAATGTATGCATATTGTATAATGACAGTGCTTGGATATTTTTTTTATCATAAGACGTTATCGAATACCGTATTTATCTCTTTATGTGGTTAAATTTAATTGGATAATAAAGAAGAAAAAAATATTTTGTTTGTAATGAATGGTTAAAACATGAACGTAATTTTTAAATTGAACTACTGAATGTAAATATTAAGTGTATTCATTGATCGGACAAAAGAGAATGTTTTTACGTTATTTGGTGGCGTTTCTTACAACTAAATTTTTTTTATATAAATTATAATAATTATATTGATCTCATACAAGATCTTAAGGAAAAATCGAGTGGCAGACATAAACGTATCGAACACAATGAAGGATCGCGGTCGGTCGTAATGACTGGGAGATGCGTACAAAAGCATTGTTGAAGCCTTCTTCAATGGCCCTAATGACCACCTTCGCGACTTCTACTGTTCTTTACCTATTTCTTTCTCTTATGTTATTGACGTCTACCAATATAAACAGTTATTTGCACAAAATTTTATAAATAAGATGAGGCCGAAATACACAGACCTAAAAATTGATAACCAGTTTTTAAGTTCCATCCAGTATTTTTTGTGCTCCTTCAAAATTTGGGGTTTGCGTTTGTTGTAATATTTAAATAACAATTGTACTAATTTATTGTTATAAAAATATTAAAATATTTAATTGTTGGTGTGCAAGATAAGAAATCCTTATCGTCCATCTCGATACCGATACATCTCTATTAACATATCGAATGGTAGCTTGGAGGTTAAATTTAAACATAGATTTTGTAGTTCTATCTATTTAATTATTACTTTATAAAATGCGCGGCGGCACAGGAATTATAATTATAATCCAACAGGTTATGTGTTTTTATTAACAGTTTGAGATTTTACCTCCGAGCAAAATTGCGTAACTTATATGTATTAATTAATAAGTAGCAAATTGTATTTGAATAAAAAATTTAATATATTCCACAACGTTTATTAATTTATTAAGGTAGAAAAGTTATGGATTCTCGTCAGGATACTTAACCACGCGAAGAAAGTGAAACATTATCTGTTCATCATCAAGATACTGCAATGACTCTGGGCGAGTTTGTAATTCCCATCATTTATCGTTAACGCTTAGGTATTAATTAAATTAGATACAAAAATAAAGAACACAACTGTAACATTTTAAAAATAATTACCTGTTATCTGCAAACTTCTTCGATTTTCTTTTATTTGCATCATCAAACAAAATTGGGGTGATTATTATTATGTGAATGTATGTTTAACATTTTTTATGCTTGATATTATGGGGGAGGTGAACTATATTATTTTCCTTCATTAATCGCTTCCGAAACTTGTTGATCTAATCTAAAAGTTTGGACCATACGAGACAATGTTCCAATAAAGTCATCACTCAATCATGGGTCATAAAGTTAACCCAATCGTTTACCTTGTAGACCGGTAGAGTTATAAAACTGTAGATAAACGCCAATAAAGTCGATTTTGTTGCAGTAAATTGGTAATTTAAATAAACACAATTAACCTTTCTAGGCGTAGAAAAAACTTTATTTTTGTCCGATGATGAGCCCAATTTGTTTTTTATATACTTTTTGTTTATTTACTTTATAGCTTTAGTGTGAACAGTCTATTACTTTAGGTAAACCATTGATTTTGGAAATTTATAATACATAAAACGCGGTTTGTACCTCTTTAGTAGAGCGGATGCTATAACAATGTTTACTTTAAAAATTATAATTGGTTTTTGGGCTAACCCCAATTAGCTAAATGTAAGTATAGGTCTGAAGCGATATAATGTGAGGGATTAGTTATTGAACCATTATCTGCAATCGGCGCTGCGAGAGGCGCCGTTACCACTTGTTGGATAGCGCCCGATGATAGCACCTTACTATTGTATTTGATCAATTCAATTTTTTTTCTTCCAGTTATGTGCTTAACAGTTTAGGTCAGTAATAAAATTAGAGCTTCCATTAAGGAAAAACGTTATAAATCAAATATCTATTGAGATGTCACAATAAAAATTACACAGAATATTTCGAAAATTGCAAAATCATTTAGGTATAATAATACGGTACACATTTTTGGATACAAAATTTGCCAGCAATATATTGTATCAGATTGTAAAATATAAATTTAATTTTAGCAATCTTAATAATTAGTTACAAAATTATATCGTTTTGGACTTTTTAATTTTTTTTAATTTAATAATTTTAGAATTTTCTTAATTTTTTTATTGAAACTATCAGTATTTATGGGTTTTCTATTTTCTTTTCCCATTAACATAGTAAAACGTATAGTTATTCATAGAAAGTTATAATTTTTTCATGCAACCTCTGTGATATATTCAGTTGTTTAAAAAATTTATTTGTTTTTTGCTCGTATTATCTTAAAACTCTCTCCTCATGACTTGCGCTGTATAAATGATGTCCATAGGGGGGCTAACCATAATATGGACATTTTTACAATTTTAGATTTGTTTCAAAATTTGTAAATGATTAATAAAATTTCATTTTTTTATTTGTAATTGACGCTCTCTACTGCCATAATTTCTTTACAAATGATTTTAATTTGAGGTCTGGGTTGTGGTACTCTTCCCCCGACGTTGTTTTAGCATAGTTTATGTTATAGCGTATGATCATTATTTTCATGACTATTTTTAAATTTAAAAAAATGTTTGTAAATTGCAAAGTCTTTAAAATTACACATAGTACATAGTAGCATGCAGGCTATTAGAAAAATAAAACCACAAGAAGTAAAAATAAGATGTTCCGGAAGTAAGTAATCTAAAATTAAACGAATATATTAATATATCACTGCTTCAGTGCAATAATTAAAATTAATTTTTAAAATGAAAGTTTTAAAAATCGCAAATTCAAAAAGGCTTGATTAAAACAGGAAAGCAAGTGAACTACTTAACCTTATTTCTGGTTCTCTACACAGAATACAGAATTATTTATTAATAAATTCGCTTTTCAAAAAATTACCCATTGAATAGATACCCTTGTGAGCTGTTCATCATTTGGCAATAAATTGCGCAGTACTCAATTTTTTTCTAAAATTTTCGCAGACAGACACTAATTAATCAAGAAGTGGCAAAGGTAACACGAACTTAACCTACCTCGACGATCTTCTCAAATTACACTCGGTTAACCTACTTCTTGTTCTAAAAATGCAATTTGGTTTTACTTTAACAGAGTAAGATATCAGTTTGGTTTGCTTAATCTAACATAATTTATATCGAAATTAATTTAGAAAAAAATATATTACGTTTCAAAGGATAATTCATTAATAATTAGGATCACTCTAAATTGTTTTAAAATTCTAATTACGGCCCACCCGCTTCGAAGGTTTGTTTATAAAATTTAAAGCTCATTAATTTGTATGGGTCAAATGGCAAATTAAGAATTTAAAAGGTTGAAATGCAATTTAAATAAAATCAGTAATCGTTTGCATTTTTAAGCATTCAAGGGATTTTGTTAATTTTCTAAATATTACCTCATTTTCATAACCTGATATTTTTCTAAATTCTTCTGTTTGGAACTGGAATGATCATTTTTTAAATTTTTTAAATATTGATATATTGCATGTTGGCAGCTCCCCCCACTTGGAACATTAGACTTATAATTTCTGAATAATTTAAATTTTGGTACATTGTACAGTTTTCAGTTTATTTTGAATTATTTTATTTTATTTTCGAAATGTTTTTTCGGTTTTTTGTTTTTAAAATATTTGCACTAAAAGAAGGTACGATTCGATTAAACATTTGTCTTAATATATTTTTAAATTTAAATTTTAATATGTGAAAAACCTATTAACATAATAAAAATTCAATGTAAATTATATTATATTATAAAAAATAATTTAAAAAATAAAGTTACTTTCGAATAACTAAATTTTAAGGATTTTTACCGTTTTCGGAAAGATAGGTTACTACAAAAATTTTTGAAAATGCAAAAGTAACCGATAAAATTGTTGAATCGTTTAGCAAACAAAATTTATGCTAATAACAGGTGCATAAAAATAAAATATGCTGCCATTACTTAAAGTGAGCTAGCGATTTTTAGATATCGATTTGTATATTACGTAAAGCTGAAACTTTGAGATCAGATATTTTAAGAAATGTGTTTCCGCTAATATAAAGTGGTCCGTTTAATTTATTCAAAATAAAAGAAAGCTAAAGTTAAAGAAACCGCAAATCTCGTAAACTAAAATCGACTTAATTATATCGACGTTCGTAACAATAAGTATTAAATTTAGTATAATTAGACATTTTGCTGATTTGTTATATAGTACAAATAAATAATTCGTGGTGAGAACAGGGGTGATATCGTATGCAGGAGCAGGATACAATAGTGGTGAATTAGTGTAGTTTGTCCACCTGCCCCCACGCACATTGACTATAAATTTAGTTACCTTGATGTTATCTTTATTATTTTTCTGGTCTTTGGTTGCTGTTGACAGCTTCACGTATGCAAATTGCATCATTCGTTCATTCATGCCGGATATTTATCAAAAAAATTTAGAGAAGAAGGATCTAACAAGGGAAAAATAAAAAATATCACTTGACATTTACTAATACGATGTCCAAGTCTAGTTAACTTAGCCATAAAAACTTGGAAGCTGTAAATCTTAAAACCAGTAGATTATTTCCTAAATAAACGTTTCTAAAGTTTCACCTTTTTTTAAGTCAGCAGTATGGGAAGTAAAAAATTGCTTTATTTTTCGACGATCAGGTTATGGTTAATCGACATTAAAGTGCATCGGGGAAACCAAATTATGGAATGTGTTTTTAGAGAGTATGCTATTCAAAATAATGTTTTTATAAATGAAGGTATTAATTATCCGATCGTTGCTCAGTAGCTGGCACAGTCAGTCGGTCTGAAGTCGCCTTTTGCTATCTAATACGCTATGAATAAGTAAGTTTCCTAGATTTAGACATTGAAATGTAGACATTGCTACCTACAGTGTAGAAGTACTCAGCACACTCTTAACCTAAGGAAGTAAACAAAAAATTAGCAATAAACGATGTAAATTGTAAGTCAGCTTGCATCGGGCCACCTGCATATTTGAATCCAGTATTTTGTTTATTGCAGTCAGTTGAGTTTTATGTTAACCCTTGATAAAACAAGTGTTCCACTTATAACAGGTGTTTATACCAACAATTTTAGGTTTAGATCATGGATTAAATGATGCGCTTTTATGTATGGTAATTCCTCTCATTATTTTGACTTAAGCCAAGATGACTAACTACATCAGAGAAAACTGTAGTGTACCTTGAAAAAAAGAACAATTGTGTGTGCAGGCTACCCATTATGTCATAACCGTGTCCCTGTTACAAAGTGCTGACATGATCAATTTACATTTAATATTTAATTTAAATTTTAATTTTTAATTAATTAATTTAATTAAAATTTAAGTTTGCAAGGACCCCATTATTAGTCCTTTTCAATTTTTCAATTACTAGCAACAAACATCTCCTTCTCTTCGTTCTAATCCTCAATAATCAATCCAAAATAATACAATCATTTATTGACAAGATTCTAAAAATCGAAACAGGATGTTTAAGCAATGTGTAACGAACTATAATCATTTAAATTTAATTTATAATCCAAAGACATATTTACCATCTTTTCTTTTAAGATTTGCAATTACTGTGATCCTATAAAGGTACTTCTAGTTAAATTAAACAAACTACAGCTTACCTATGACCGAGCGGACAATTACAACTTTTTGAGTTTATTAAGGCTTTCAAAATTGATATGGTAAAGTTAACCCTTCAGTCTTTGTATAGCATGTCATGCATGAAAATTATCCATTATGACGCGCGGTGCGTGTAATTAATCGATTAGCTACCGCTAAGTAATTATTATCCGTACTTTACTAAATTAGGTAAATTAATATTACTTATTTTATGAAAATTTGATAAATTAAAGTCTATCGCAGACTAGAAGACAGATATTATAAGAAGATTATAAAATCAAATTTTAGGTAAATTTGAACCTCTTAAAATTCAGTTAGTGGGTAGCTTGCCTTTATGTTAGCGCGCGTTCATTATTAAAGAGCTTTCTTTTTGTTAAAAAAGATATTTTTACCTGTAGACCAAGATAACTATTTTGTACAATGATTAAATGACACAAAATGTATATTTAATCAACTTGGTGGTTATACTATAATTTTATCTTGTAGAATTATAAAAAAATAAATAATTTAAAAAATATTCTCTCGAGGTTAAATCCAAAAACCTTCTACCTTTAAAGTGAGAAGAACTAAAAGCCATGAATTTTTTTAAATGCAGAACTGCATTTCTAATTTTTGTTATATAATTTCTATTATTTATTTTAAAATAAATTCAAGTAAATTATAAATTATTATCGGGGTTATAGTTTCGAGCTACAGGTTAAATTGATGCGATGCTTTTAAATTTTAAAATTGTAACCCTCTGCAGATATATCGGTAGATTCTAGATTGAAAGGATTCGGTAAAAATTTGTAGATTTGCCGACAGCGATAGGGTCTCACGCCTAATTTTCTTCATGACACGGGTTACATTTTAAATTTTAAAATAAAATGACCGTCGCTAATTTTACTTTATATTATTGCATTCTTGAAAATTATTAGGTTCTATTTTATTATAATAATTTTAATTTGAGGTGTCTCTGTTACGTAACGGTAAATCCGTTGGACTCTCCGAAATTATTATGAGTGTGCTTATTTTATTTTAGGGTAAATATTTCAATTATTTATTATAATAAAAGATTAATTAGATTTAGTTATAAATCAAGGATGACGTTATTTAGCCTTAAGTGCCGCCTCCTCCCGAATAAGTTATAAATTTTGGTGAAAAATTGAAAACGGCCCCGGTGGGCTGGGATTAAAATAGTCTCACTACTTTACGATGTGGGGATTAGTCTTGATTACAGGGCGCTAATTTGCACTTTGTTAAACGGCCCTTTGTTATGAATTATGATCATTTAAGTAATCTTAAATCATCTTAACTTACATTGCTATTTTATATCTAAAATTCGGAGGTCATTATGAGCTACCTAATCAACTTGGAAGCAAATCATTGCTTTGGTATTGTTGATTAAGAAACTGAACATTATGGATGCATTTTTTTAATTTTACCTGAAGCAGCCGACTAAGCATCGATACTTCGTTTGGATTTAGCCGAAAGTCATTATAGATTATGGTTGTACCTTATTGTTTGTTTATTGTCTCAGAATGAGCCGTTAACAAAGCATAAAAGCTGAAAGATGAGAAACGACAAGTTTGGTTCCTATCCTTCTAATCTTAAGTTAGTGTTAGGTAATCGATAGGTACTCAAAACTTGACACTACATAAACTGTATAAAATACACCTAAACTTCAACAAAGTCGTAAAAACGCCGTACTCTTATTTACGACAACCTTTTGCACCTTTATTTTCCTACCGGAGACACTTTCCTAATCATAATCGTTGGTCGTTTGGCTAAAGACTACTTCTTCCATCAGGCATTATCTATTTAATTTCGTATAAGTAGATTTAAAAGAGCGCGTGGCAAAACATCACTTCCGTGCAAAACTTTCCGACAGTTGGTAAGCGAGACCATTTCGGCCGGAACTGCAGCAGATTTTGGGATTCAAACACTTGCGTGTGTAATATGTATTGTGCTTTTATATGGGCGTTATAGTTATACTATAACCTCAATTGTCCTATTTATTAACTTCTTTCAACAGTTGCAAGTTAATAATGTTATCTTTATCAGATAACACTAACTTATGGCGGCTCTCGAAAGTTTAGCACTTTTTTGCAAAGCTTTAGATTTTATCTGACTAAAATACGATTATGTTTTCTCAATTTAATTAAGTAGGAACATAAATTAATTTTATAGCTTTTTAAGTAATTACGTCTGTTATAATAGGAAGTGAAGCTTTTTGTCAGCAGTTTAAGCAAAATTTAATAAACTTTCCGGATGAAACAATAAGGTTTCGTAGCAATAGGAAGTTCAAAACTGCACTTCCCATATAAATAACCTTGTCTAAAAATCATTTTTTCAAAACTTGATATTATTAATATTTTCTTTGTGCTATTGAGACATTTAAAAATTCGTGCATTGAATCTGTCGGAACATTTAACAATTTCAACCCTAAAAATTAATACGTTCGGGGTTTTTCAATCAATCTCTCGATTTGATGCCGGATTGCTTTATTTTAAGCGATTAAATAAAGTTTTGGTCAATCAAACAAACAAATATATGTAATTCGTCGTTATGTTCTGACTTAATCAACCCTTGGGTTCTCCAAGGTGGTCCACCACCCCACATTAAAAATTATGACTAATTTTGCTGAGCGATATATGGTACCGTTAATAAAAAAATGTCTCATTAATTTCATCGCGCCTTTGTAATAAAATAATAATAAAAGCTGCCGGAAACTAACGCCTAGCCTTGTAATTTCGATGTTTTCAAATTGCATTTTGCGGTGATTTCGAATTTAAAAAGCAATATGGATACTAATTTTGGTTATGTCGTTTTGGTTTCCCAAAGCGATGTAAGGGTTGGCACCGGTCGATTACCAAAACAAATATTTTAGGAAACCACTCTCCCAATAGGCGTGTCGCATTCTGCACAAACTTTCATTTAGAAATCGTTATTTGCTACCCTTTTGAAACTTCATACATCAATGTCACGACGAAATTATCGAAAATTTTTGTTTCCAAATAAAAGGGAGTTTCTTAATTTTTTTTTTAAGATTTAGCACAGATGACACAGATTTTGTTATTAATTTAAAGGAACAATAAGAAAACTTGAAATTTTTGGAAACCTTTCAATAGTTCAATTGGTTATAGACCACCGACACAGTGTATGTTATAAAGAAACATTTAGTTTGGTCATTGTATATGATGATCTGCTATTGATGTAACTTAATCGAATGTTTGTTGGCCAGTGACTGTGCAGAAAAAAAAGAATAAAACGAAGTTAAACGGTTGTTAATTACACTGAGATCTTCATCACTCTTAAGTTCGAAAGGTTTAGTATGGAAGGTGTGGCTGAAAATTAGGTTATTTATGTTAAAAAACGTTTAAGTCCATTGTTACATCAAGAGTCTCGAACAAAATTTAAAGAATCAATTTGGCAAGCTTCTGCTGTAACTAACATTTTTAATTTATGTTCCCTTTTATAATGGAGTGCACGTATGGATGAATATCTGAGATTCCCAAAAAAAATAAATACCTTAGTTTGGTTGCAAAAATATTTGTAATCAAATTTGACAGTTCAAAATGATGAACTACTGTGGTTGCAAGTATCCTCCTACTAGCCGAAAATTTCTTCTGTTTTTCCGAAATATTAACCGGAGTAGCAATCAGAGGATCAAATCAACCATCTGTTGCCACTCATGTAAGAAGCAGCACGCCAACATATAACAGCAGTGCGACTATCGGCCTCCGGAAAATATATAATTCGTTTGGTTTGTTCGTCACTGCCACTTAAGAAGCTTAATCAGTTTTTACGTCAATTTCAAGTGTTTTGACTGCCAATAATAAACTTCGTAAACGACGGTTCAATGAGAGTTAAATGAGCACGAATTCCGCAACTTTTGTTATTATGGACTGCAGGAAAAGGTGAAAAGGTAGTGGAGACTTCAACGAGCGGTAGGAACACGAGTAACATGTGTAAAACAGAGGCACAAATCGCATCACTACCTGACCGGATCTAAATAATATCAAATGTAACGGGTTTTATAGCACTCATTTGTTTGACGGTTGACTGCTGGGATAAAAAAATAGATATCCTTTAATTCTTTTTTTTGTTCGAGTATCAATTAAGAATTTTTTAATACAATAAACTTACAAAAGAGATCCTCTAACATTCCAGGAAGTAACTCTATTCTTTCTGAATTCGTCTAAAACGGTTCGGAAGGGTTAAATCGTTGACTCTTGGGGTTTACTTATAAAAAATTAATGATTTAAACGAATTTTGAAACAGTTTTGCTACATAAATGTATATATTACAAAGCATCGCCAGGGCTGGCCTGCCAGTAGGATCCGACTGCCTGGTGAGCGGAGTTTTGGGGAGTCGCAAAAATTTTTCAATGATACCGAACGCTTTTGTTTTCTTCACATAAAAAATTATTTAAGCTTTAATAATTTATGAACTAAATTGAAGTTTAAATTATCATATGTTTTTATGTTCATTTTCTTTGCACTCCATAAAGAAGGTTTCCATCAAGAGTGCAAAATTCAGCGGAGTGGCCTTTATTCAGGGTCGTCTATAACCTATTGAAGGCCCAGGGTACTTTAGGATAATGGGACCCCATGACTATGATATGACAGTTCAGGCAAACTGATAATAACGGTTATCGCTTGGTAATCTGGCAGGGGCTAGGAGGCCCCATGAATCTCTGAGCCTTATGGGAAAGAGGGGCCTGTTTTTATTGATACACTTTCAGAGCTGATTAATCCAGTCTTGAATCTGCACTTCAAGGATACCAGTTAGTGTCATTTTAGAGACACTGTTTGCTGTCTTCCTCGTCCTATAGTGCACCAATGCTTGGAAAGCTCAATCTGATGTTCTTGCTGCGATTCCTCACTTCTGAACCCATCTTAAAGTGTTCCAATTTACTCTACAGGTATGTTAGGTCCCTACTCGTTATTTATAATATTCGATAAGGACATCATCGCCTCCACTCTACGCTGCAAAGATTTTGCATTAGTAAACTAGTTAGCTTTAGGTCTTCTTTCTTGCTACCAAAGTGTAAGCTCCACCTATTGTTGGATGAGAGCTTTGGATATATTGAAAAGGCAGCTTTCTACGGCTGCCGCGGTTTTAATTCCGCATTAACAATGACAGGGCCAACTACTGGGGGTGTTTCTGTTGGATGGTGAGATGTAGCCTGAAAACTGACTCTTGATCATGGACCAGGGTTGCGCGACTCAGCCAAGTTACAAGCACTTCTCTTAAGCGTCAGGCGAAGACAACCTGGAGACTACTGGTAATTAAAGGATCCCCAACCAGGGTCAGTAGCCATGCCATTATTGGGGGCTCCCGTCCGACTTATGGAACCCACCTCTATTGATAGATGAAAGAGGTAGGGATCTAATTGCCAAAATATTGGCAATTTTCAGTTGACTTTATTCAAAACTTGTCAGGTCATAAACCAAAGCAGTGACAAACTAGCAGCTAATTACCTCTGAACCACTTTACTTCTAACATAATAACCGGATCTTATGCTAATAATCGCCATGTAATGGTACCGCATTAACTATTAAATTAGTACTTAGTATTCCTTACGTAACCCTTTGTATTCTTTGTAATTTGGTAGCTTTGCAATTTTAATAAACACCCCCACGGGCTTCTCTGATATTCTTGCATAAAAACTACGAATTAAGCAAATTACAAAGACAAATTTGTAGAAAAGCTTCAAGCGGAAGAGTGCAAATTATTTAAATTTTTTGTCTGCAGATCTTCGAAGAGTAATACGATCAATCGATTCACTTCGCATTTTCTAATATAATACTCTAATTCCAAACGATTCCTTAAAATTAAGGAAGGGCACCATAAAGCCCAAAGCCGGCTCTGAGCATCGTAACTACATTATGACTTAATGAATTGCGTGTACCTAACGAGAACTTAATTATAAAAATTATAATGTACAAATCATCATTTCTGTTATTATACATTAATATCATATTAGAGAAATAACTTAATTTTAACCCACGATGAAAAAAAACTGGTTTAAACCATAAGCAAACAAACTGATGATCATTTGTTATATTATAATTGGAATTAGTGAGTTTTCAGTATCGACATATACATATAAAATTGGAACACAAAAGTTTGATCTGATCAAATGGCAAATACCTATGTCAGGATACTGGATGGCCGACAACGACACAATACTCCAAATTATAACCAACCCTCTCTATTAGGGAGCGATAGGAAACAGTTTACAACACACTTAAATAAATATTGACAAAGGAGCCGGACAAAATATGCGATTTGAAAATTGATAATGACACACTGAAGAAAATGTTGGGTCAGATTTTTAAACGAACAATTTCTGTTTATTTTTATGTACTAACGAACTGTCTGAAACAATTTTATAAAAAAAATTAACTTTGTTGTGTCGGTAAATATCTTTGTGTTAAAATTAGTGCACCATGGTTGTTTTCTACAATCATATAAATTAGGCATAAAATTTTTACACCGTCATCTAACAAGGTGAATTTCCAAATTTTATTTGTTTATTGGAGATCGACCGCAGCTATGGGTATTGATAGTTAGGATGGGTTCCTATGTAAATAAATGGGCAATACGGAATTCTGTTTAATTCGAGTGTTTACATATGTAACGCCAGAAGTAACTAAATGCTTAAGCGAAGTGATTTCGGAAAACTGTCAACATCGGTAAGCAAAGCTCGATCGGATCATCAGATTACATCGATACCTTCGCGGAGGTCCGAGGACCCATGGCAGTAGCTGATCGTTTAACATCTTGTGACACATTAATCGGATATTATTGTCCATTACCAAAATATTTAAAACATTTAGTATCCTAATGTTTTTTCACACAACGATTTTTTTCTTAATTGGCGCCTATTTGGAAAATTCAGGAATTTTTATTGTTTTTCAATTGATTCGATCTGATCAGGTGGTTAATATTTCTAGTCATTTTGCGTTATTAAAAAACCTTAAATTTGTGTGGCGTAAAGTGGATTGAACGCTAAATTATATTTTGAAATATTATCCTCGAATAACTTGTTTATTAATCTGGTGGTTTCACAGGACACTGATCATGTAAATTTTTACGCCGAGTATCGTGTATATTTAGGTAAGCAAACCGTTCTCACCGTTCTCGTAATTCGTGAGCTAATTGCTGGAAAATGGCCGTTTACCATTGGTTAATGTGTTGAAAATGATAAAAATCGACTAACACTACCGATTCTACCAAAACAATTTGCAATGTAGACAATGGGAAATATTCAGAACTTATTCTTGATGTAAAATTACATAGAATTATTTTTCCACCTATAACATTTATGACACCCTGTAATTTTCACATAAGCAGAAAAGATTAACAGTAGCATAACGCAGATTACATATAACTTTTTTCGTACGGTTTACCTCCACAGTAAAAAAATTGAAATCATGCAAGCGATTCAAAGAAAGTAAACGTAAGACTGCTTACGGCGCAACACGTTCAAAAGTAGACTAATTACAACTTAACCAGGCTTAAAATTTGTCCCGATGCATTAAAAATGGTCTTAAAATATTCCTAAATAATGTGCGGTTACGGCACTGCAGGGTAAATAAAGGTACTTTTGTGAATTCAATTTACCACATAATAGATTTTAAATAATTATACAAACGTGTGTTTTTGGTGGTTCAACGGACGTGTATAATAAAACTAGCACTTCCACATTCCCCAAATTAAGTGCTAATTCGCAATACAAAGTGCAAATTTTAGTGCTCTTACCTTTTTTATGCTTAATGATGCCTGTTTTAAATAGATAAAAGATTTGCAATTTTACACGCAAATTGGCATTCACTTCTGCATTTCCTGCATTTCGATTAAGAGAAACGGTACCGGCGGTGGTAACTTATGCACATCCATTAGAATAAAATATACCTATTAATTTATATTTTCAACAATAATAATTAACGTTTCAAAGCATTCCAAAAATTCAACTTGATAATAATTAAGTGACCTGATTTTTTTTCTAACCAGGGTAAAATTAAATTAAAAAATTAGTACAAATGCGTGTTTTTTCTATTTGCCCCATCAGTGTCACTCTTGGGATTCTTTGTAGGAACTCGTTTGTGGTTCATTGTAATTGATAATTTTTTTGGTATATTTGTACGGTTATATTCTATAATGATACAGTTTTTTTTTATAATTCAAGTAATTTTACGTAAAACCGAAATTTGAGTGAGTTCCACTAACTGAAAATTATCGGTAATTTTTCAAGGTAGTTTTATTAAAAATTAAAATTTATATCATTTCGTCCTAATTTTATGACCATTAAAAAGGGTTGCTGTGGTAACCTAATTAGAGATTTCGCGGATTATTAACTATAAATTTTTTTTTTAATATTCTATAATTTGTTAATTATAAAAGTTTGTGAATTTCAAAATTTTGTGATAGCCACTCTCAAGGGAAACTACTGTCAAAGTGAAAATTAATTGTTTTTAGAGCAGAATTTTTTTATTCATCTGCTATAATAAAGTCTTAATTTTCAGCACCGAAACTCGAAAAATTATCAATTTTGGCGTAGCCTAGAGTTATTAGAAAAAATCGCAACTTTAATAGTTATCCAAAGGGTTAATTTGTTAGGGGTAGAAGTCACCATGGGTGGTCACACGTTTTGGTTCTGCATGCAAGACCGCTCCCTCGTGTCAAAATTTTGAGGTGGCTGATGAATTATTATACGAATTTTATTGCTGATTATGTTTTTGTGGTTCCGCATTAGCGACGAAATATATTTTGTACTTCAAACTTTGTTTGATTTTAAAGAAGTTTACATTTTGACCTCTTTTAATGACACCACTTTAATTTAAAAACCACTTTTAAATTGAAACATTTAATTTTATTTGTTTAAGGTAAATTAATAAAACATGAGCAATTTTACTAAACGATTGCATCGTTGAATTTGTACATTAATATGTATGAGTTAAATTTAACAGGATATCTTTGTTAAAGCTCACTTGAATGTATTTTTATGTAAATAATACATTTATAATAATTATAATGCTATTACTTAACCAGTTATAAAGACATTAAGTTAGAAATGGGTTTTAACAAATAATAATAATAATTTCGAAAAAATTATACAATCAAAGGATTTAAAATGTCAAAATATCAAACAGTTTAAGATTTTTTAACTAAAATTAAGTCAATGAAAAAAAATAGAGAACTTTATATGTAGAGTTTCTGTATAATTAAGAAAAGGTGTTAATGATACAGTCCAACGCATTTTCTGTCAGTCAAGAGAACAGCCTTTATATGAAATTATCGCATAGAGAAAGTTGATAGAGTTAAACGCTAATTTGAAATAAAAAGTAATCGTGCAATTACCCAAGATGCCAAAAAAGTATACACCTATCCGAGTAATTATAAGTATTAAAGCGTTTTAAGTGATTTTAATTATTTTCAGCACTATATCTATTAATGCATGGTATAATTAAATCATATACATTCTCATAATATAAGAAAAAAAATTTTTGAATTTTTATTTCTGGTTTGGAAAACTCACGGGTACACAATACACAATATTAGGTAAAATAGGATTCCGTTATTGGGTCAAAATTACAATTAACATTCTATTTTAACCTATATTAAGTTACAAATAGGGTAAAGTTAAGCTGTTCTTTTTTTATATAAATTTGTAACATTATTTCAGTAGTACGCTTTGATAGTTTTCTAGTAAAATTACTTTTATGTGACGTAAATACCGTTAAATTATGGTTGACATGAAAAATAAGAAGGACTATTTTTTATTTTATTGATTTTTAAAATTTTAATTTAAAATGTAGTAATTACATAATCAGCATCTTTTTGAATTTCATTTTTTAAAATACTATCTTCGAGTCACGTAAAATTTGCATGATAATTGCGTACAATTTTAGTACAGTAGCATTTACGTTGAAGAAAGTCCATCCTTTAAAAGGAGGAAATCATCCTTTTTATTGCCAGCATTACTCAAGACAGTGACATGTGTCATTATTTAACGCAATTATCTTAGCTAATATAACATAACCTTACGTTTTTATTGGAAATTTTAGATTTTAAACAAAAAATGCATTTTTGCTTTTAAGCAAGTGCACTCCAACTAAAGCCCTCATGAATATTATACAGCAAGAATATATTTTTGTTTATAATCATAAGATGTTTTTATTGTTTTTATTTTTTTTATGTTTTTATTTAGAAGTTGCTGTGCAACTTGATTGGTATGGAATTAGAATGATGTGTAACTGAATGGTATGGAATTCGATTGGTTACCATATTTTACTAAGGCCCAGTTTTTCACTTTCAGGTTAAACCAAAAAAGTTGGGTTAACCAATGATATTGCATAAAAAACGGCTTTTGAACGTATTTCATTGGTTAACCCAAATTTTTTGGTTTAACCTGCAACTGAAAAACTGGGCCTAAGTCGATTAAAATTTGGCAACCAATCAGAATTTCAATGGAAGTCAATTAGTGTGCAATTCGACCGGTTCGAAATTCGATCGTTCGTCACATAAGTACCTATATATTGAAATGCACCGGGGTTAAAATTTTACAATTTTTTAAAATCTTTCTTCCGTTTCATTGTGAAATTGTGAAATTCTAATTTTCATATTAATTTTAATGCATGCGGTCTCGTACCAGATGTTGGGCCACGTTGAAGATATGAGTTTCCTTGAACGTGATTCTAATGAAATTATTTTAAAATATCCTACCGTTTTCTTTTGTTTCAGTCTTAATTAATTCCTTTTTTATCAAGATGCCAAATCCTCTTCAGTTTCCTTTTCGTTATACTTTACACTGCAGCTTCCGTATAATCCAATTTATAATCCAACAGTTGGGCTGAAAACTTCGTATAGTTTTGAAGACAAAAACATTTTTTTGGCAAAATTCAATTTAATTATTCAACATAGTTGCCTTCGAGGGCGATCTTCCAACTTTTCGGCATAATTTTTGTAGTACGATTTGTATTTAGCCTCAAAATAGGCCTCTATTTTGGCGATTACTTCTTCATTGGTTCTAAATTTCTTTCCAGCGAACATTCTCTTGAGGTCTTCAAACAGGAAATAGTCGCTTGGGGGCCAAATCTGCACAGAGCTTTTGCATGCCCAAATATTCATGCACGATTAGTCCAACATGTTCCTTTGATATCTTCAGAGTCTCAGTTATCTCGATCAACTTCACTTTACGGCCATCCAAAATTATTTGGTGGATTTTTTTGATGTTTTCATCTGTAACAGCCTCTTTTGACGTCCACTGCGCTCATCATCTTCTTTGGTCATATTGCCTGAATTTAGTAAACCACTTACGAATGGTTGCTTCCGTTGGAACAGAGTCCGGATAACATTTATCAAGCCAAATTTTTGTTCTAGCGCTATTTATTTCCTCTTAAAAAACAGTGTTTCAATAACACATGAAATTCCTTTTTATCCATTTTTTTTCCAATAACAAAAGTTCCTTTACTTAAATTGCTATAACTCATGAAACAATTGACAGATCGCTGTCAAATTTTGACAAGTATGGCTGGAAGGTTAGTTCTCACTGAAAATCATATGAAAATATTTTAGTGGGGCCCTCTTAGAAACGATACGAACATTTCCGCCGACCTAATGCAACCAATTTTATTTTAAATATTAATTCAATTTTTACTCAATTCATAAATCTTAAGCTCAGTATCATTATCACTATTTTATGATGCATAATATTCAAATTCAATCAAAATTTACCAGACGTTTAAATCTTACGTCTGGCTCCCTCCACCGACCCTGGCAAAAAGCAACCTACTTTGTTCGATAACAAACAAAAACAATTTTGGACCGGCTGGATTCTGTTCGGCGGGATTTTGGTCCGGTTGGATTTTCGTTTGATGGGATTGTGGTTCGACGGGATTATGGTTTGGCGGAATTATGGTGTGACGGGATTTTAGGGGCGGGATTGTGACCGCGGGATTTCGGCCGCGGGATTTTGTCCAATCCCCGTTTAAATTATTTAACAAAAATAAACTTTTTATAAAATTAAATAAACAAAATTTAAATTAACACGAAGCCACCCTTACCATTATTAATTAAGAAACAATATATTGTCATGTTAAAAAACGATATTTTTATTAATTTTGAATTTGCTGTAATTAATAATTGAGCAAGAACTTATTATTTATGTTCAAAGTTTGAATTTGAGCGCTAACTTTACAAAATTTGTTTTTTGATTGTTGATACATCGAAATTTATTACCTTGCGAGCCAGCAAGATACAAAATTTGCTTTTGCTAAAGCAAATATGGGCATAAAATTTGTTCGATATGCAAAAATAGTAATTACAAAAATATATGTGATTTTTAAAAGTAAATTAAAGCATGTTTAATTAAATTGGTATACAAATAAGTATAAAATTGAATTTAGACGAATTTGCATTGTGAAAAGGGAATTAAAACAAAAGGTGGATTTTGATTGAAATTATAGATTTGGATAATAGTGACATTTTCATGAGCAAACGAAAATTACATTTCTTTCACTCTAAAGCCAAATAAAATGGAGAGTATTATATTTACGGGAAATCATCCTTCTCCAGTGGAATTTTTTAGCCAAATTACTTTAGGAGAGCTTAAAAAAGTAGTAAATTTCAACAATTTATTTTTGGTGTCAAAGACAGAGATAATTAGAAATAAATTATTTATATTTGTATATTATATTATTACATAAAAATTAAGAAAATAAGTGCGGCTGCTTTGATATGTTAAATTTGAACAAACTTAAAATTTCAACGTTACATTATAATTTGGTGCACTTCTGGTTTCGCGATAATCGAAAAATTGTCGAAATTACAAAAAATGGGAAGTCAGCGATTCTTAGACTTACAGGTATTCAATGTTAGGGAAAAATACATTAAAAAGTATCACATCAGACTGGGTACTAATAAAAAATTTTTCTTTTTTTATGTAGTTTATGGCGAAATTTATATTATAATATTATTATTTAAATTAAACAAAAAATTTGAAAACTAATTTTTTTGGAAATTTTCAGTAGTTGAGACTGCATATTCATCTCTACCCATATCGACTAACATTGATATGATATACATTATTCAATACAGATCGTAAAGACAACGGACAACAAAAGGTAAGAACGGAAAATAACCCTATCAGCTGGAGACAGTTAATTGTCTACATACGAAAATTTATTTCAAAATAAATTTAGCAAATGGGTATTGACAATAATTGTTTCAGATTAATTTTTGACCACTTTCCCTATTAAAAAGTTGATGTAACCCCATTATAGTCCTACTTCGCCGAAACCTTTTTTCTTTGTTTTCTTACCACGATATTTTAATAATAAAAAAATTGTTTTCCTAAAATTTCTTTAATCAAAAGGGTAGCTGTATTGGTTTTATTTAAAAAATATACCTGAAGGGTACTCATACTTCCATATACAATGGTTATTGTTTAACTACTTTTTATAAAATATTATAGGATACTGCAACCACAAAATAAAATTACAAAAACGTAGTATCTTATGTAATTATTTAACGTAGGTTATAAGTAATATACGTGCTTTTATAATAAATTTGCCTACCTACCTTATGCATTTTATCAGTTGGTTAATTATACGCTTTTTATCTTTAAACTTTCGGTTTATTTACTTAATCCAATTTTGTAATTAATTAATTTTGTACCTATACATTAAATAATTTCTTCATAACTTTTATAATTATTGCACTTTTTTCTTTTTTGTGTGTGATCAATTGTTCCATGAATAATTTTATTTTCCATAATTTCGACGCAATTTTTCAGTTAATTGAACACATTCTTAACATTTCTATATTACGTTTACAATTTTTTATTATAGCAAATAATTATTGTTACATATTTTCGTCATAACTTTGCAACAATAGGTATATAAAAGGTTCGAATTTATCGAAACGATATCACAGTATCTTACCAGTTTTCCATACAAATACATCAATAACAACTAACAATGACTACCATTAAGATGGTAAGTAATTACATACAGCGTGATTACATAATTAAAGTTGTTGCTTTCAGATCATTCTATCCTTTGTTGCACTTGTTATCGTGTCTGTTCTTGGGCATGGACATCAGGAAGAGCACAACGTAAGTAGATTAAGAAACTTGAACGATGGGTGAAACGGGGAACTTGCAATTTCTTTAATTTCAGAAGATGTTTGATAAATTTATCAAACTTGACGCTAATGATTGCATAAAAGTCAACTTATCGATTGTTTTGTTATTGTTAGGGTCCCGCCCACTATAAATTCGAGTATGCAGTTCACGATCCTCATACAGGTGATAAAAAACAACAATACGAAATCCGCGATGGTCATGTAGTCAAAGGTGCATACAGCCTTGCCGAAGCCGATGGTACTTTGAGAGTCGTGGAATACACAGCCGATCCTCATTCTGGATTTAACGCAGTTGTTAAAAAGATTGGTCATGCTCATCACCCACAACATTACCATCATCATGGAGGTGCTAACTATGGTCGCGGTGGAGCTGGTCATGGAGGTGCCCACAGTCACGTCGGTGTCACTCATTTTGGTTACCATTATTAATTGTTAAACTGGACTTGATATAATAAAAACTTTATTCAAAAACATTTTATTTCAATTTTATACTTGAAACCGTAACAATGTTGATATGAATGAATTTACTCGTATATTGTTACTATTTCACATCCTCTTTGGCAAACATCCTCGAGTAGAGATTGTTCTTTGTAGATTACGAGGTACAGGAAACAAGATCCTTTATAGTCACGAATTACCTGATATTTGCCGATACCAGTGTAATATTTCGGAAACCACTCTATATAAGAAAATAGTTCTTTTAAACGTTTTTTGAAGTGGATGGATGCACTTGATTAACTAAAAGACGATATAAACAAATAAATATTTTTTAAACAATTTATTTAGAAAAATAATTATTATATTGCTTTACAAATGTTATATTTTATTCTAATTTTACTTACAGTAACATACAAATATTAGAAATTATATGTACAAATAATATTACACTTTATTTACAACTTACACAATTAATTACTATAATTATTATTGGTATTTGTGACTGGCACCAGGATAATGGAAAATCCTATAATATATTATACGAACTTTGGAAACAGCATTTTTACAAATATTATTTTACACCCAATAGTCGAAAAATAGTTATGCACTATAAATTATCCACTTTAAGTCAAATTCTCTCTAAAATCTAACGACTAATACAACAATTAACAAAAACTAGCCTTTGGCGATATAACAATTTAACAATTAAAATAGTTTTCAATACTTAACATTACGCACTGGGTCGTTGATCCAATAAATCGTACAATGCCGAAATGTACGTTTGAGCCATTTGGAGGGTTTCGTATTTGGACAATTGTCGATCTTGACCTAGTTGCGGAAGAAATGTCCTCAGCCTGTCAAAGGCTTGATTGAGATTCTGCATTCGGCGACGTTCCCGTGCGTTTGCTGCAAGTCTTCGTTTCTTTAAAACCATAGGAGTCACTCGTGTTTTACACCTGGATGGATCTGGGCTTGAACTTTGATAACCTTCTGATAGGCTGTCGTAACTAACAGGAGTGATACAATCACTGCCCCATCCTGCATTTCCAACTTCTGTTGGTGAACTGGCCGATAGCATGTACACATAACCGAACGATTCCGGGGACTCCATTGAAAAATGCGATTTTATTGCTACTTTCGTAACTGACCTTCCCGACACGAAATTCGGATTAAGTTTGAAGAGTGGACTACCTGTTCTTCCTTATAAATACATCCTGTACCCACCCCTACCCGCTCTATTGTTCACCACTGCAACCACCCCTGCGGCGCGTGCCATTCAACCAATATAATATATGGGTCGCTTAATTGTTCATAAAAATTAATTTTTTAATTGCAATCGATTGATTTCGTAGTTTTTATTACTTCAGCTATAATGATAAAATTTAAAAGTTTTCTTTAAGGAAGGTGAAGAGCTGTGTTACAATAGAACACTTGATCCTGACAAGTTTCACTATTGCAGTTTCAATTGGAATTATAATTTTCGTAGTTTCAAAATAGAGGTTTTTCGTTATTTTTGCAAACTTATTTAAAAAAAATGCAATTATCCGAACAAGTGGACATAATTTAAAATGTGTAGCGCATGCCACCGCAAATAAGCAAAAGTATAATATTAATTATACATAATATAACTTAATATATGCACATATTTAAAGAAATTGTACAATTACTATAAAAAATCTTGGTTGAACAGATTCAAGCTGTTCAATTTTTATGACAGAAACTGAAAAATCTGTAGTGGGTAATAATGCATTTTGGGTATGCAAAAATGATTATTATTAGTTTTAATTGTCTAGAACATTTGCGCGAAAGTCTCGCTTGGATCATCAGCAGTAATTACGAACGGAATTGTTTTTGTGGATGGGAGGACATATTAAATTTTATTTTTAAAAATGTATTGCATGTCGTGTTTTATGATGCATCTTGTTAAGTATAGAATTTAGGGTTAGAAAAAAGGTAGCTTAAGCTTGTTAGTCCACGATTATTGGAGTGCAGAATTATGATTTCGTGTGATCTGTGTACCTTATTACTAAAGGAAGTAGCGGTTTGAGCATCAAATTAAGTAGCTTTGAAAAACCTCAACAACAAACAATAGATCCTAATCGGGTTTGCGCTTTCACGTCACGGATCTATATAAAATAAAGGTTCCCAAATTAACAAGAATACGTAAAAAAATCTTCGCACAACGCCGACTCTAATTCTAAATCGGGAAAATTAATATTTTTAAAATTTAAGTATATTACGTGACTAGACAAGATTGCAACAGGAAGATTTAGTTTATCTTCGCTACTTGTGTTAACAATAACCACAATTTTTTGTTGAAAATTTATAAAATATTTTCGTATTGTATAGGTAGGATGCGTTTACCTACATACCCATATTTAAATATTTAAAAAGTGTCTAAGAATGTATAGAACTTGCATTATAATACTTATTATGCGTTAAATATTTTAACTTGTTTTATATAATTTAGAATTTTTGTGTTTAGTAAAATCACGCAAGCCCTCGCCTCAAGTTGTTACAGTTTGAAAGAACCGAAACCTATTTGGCTCGCAAAATTATAATTTGAGCCAAAATATATGAATTTTAACTGTAAATCGGATGGGTTCATTAAAATTTCCCCAAAGTACAAAAATTATATATTCTGCACCTAGTAAACTTATAATTAATTCGACATATTCATGGTTTCTTTGCAAATTTTGAATTTGCCATATTTACATACTGTAATTGCCACCCAATTGCGTGAAAATTTTTAAAAGTAAATTTACGCCTTTGGCTTGCGTTTGCTTATCCTCGAGCAGCATTTTTAAAATGTGCTTAAACGAAGCATTTGTTTTTAGTGTCATTATTTTTAAAGTGCAAAAGTACTTATTATCTGGCATACGCGTAAAAGTGATGTTTAAAGGTACCAATTTCTTTGAAACATCTTTTTCAATTTTTTTTATATCCAATGTAATCAGGAAATAAAAATTAAAGCGTGAAAAGCTTAGTGCAGGTAAGGTAAATTATTATTACACAATGACATACACGAAAAATTGTACAATACACGCCAAAGATCCGTTATTTTAAAAAAATAAGTGATTTTTCGAGGACCACAATGTCCACAATTTCAACGCCATCAAGTTCTTACAAAAAGCTCCGGTTTTTTATATTGGCGGTAGGTTAGACCTGACGACATAACATCACACCTTACCGACGTATCACTGTTATTTGATTCCACTTATGAGTTGTTAATCGCTCATCAAGACTTTTTTTTGTTCTTAAAGGGGTAGATAAATTGTTAAAAAATGTTACTTTGATTTCTTTAAAACTGAAATGCATGCATATCCGAGAAGGCAAGACGAGGTTCAAGCAATTTTTATAAAAAAGTGTTCTACTGAACTAGAGCGTGCTATAATTTATTTTTTGTCTCAAATTATTTCTTGTAGACATCTTCCTTCTTATTAAACAAAATTCCTACACCTCTTCCTAGTTATAATAATATAATGAACACATATTAAAGATATTGTAATATATAATTGAATTTGAATCACCTTGTTGAATCTTTTTTCTTTATAATTCAAGGTTACTCTTTTTGTACTTTTTTTATTTGCGTGGGTTTCCAAAATTAAGTAGAATATAATTTTTGGTATTTTAGAAATATTATGTACGTGTGAGTAATAGCTTTATATTCCTATACGCATGTATTAAGCAATAATTGCAATTCTTAATTTGCAAATTTTATCTTTGAAGAAATATTTTCAACAAATCAATTTTCCTGATTGTTTACCATTCATTTCCGCAAACATTGCAAAATATAGGTTCAATCTTCTCGAATTGAATTTATTGAAAGTTTATAATGCTAAATATAAATATTTTGATATATACTTAAATATACTTTCGTGTTGGGTATTCTCATCTTTTAACGTTTTTAATTAGTATGGGACTACAATAGAACTGTTCTAATTATAAATTGTTTTGAATCTCGGTGATTTAAAACTTTTAAAAATATTTTAAGTTAAATAAATTTGTTAAATAGACAAAAACTGAACATTGCTTTTCAAGTTTAATTTACTATGTTGTAAATATTAAAAGCGGTTTAACTAAAATTAAACTAACTTATGTAAAACTATTAGGTTTAGGTAGATAATGTGATAGGGAATTCTATACCATATCAACGGTTGAAATATTTTGTATTTTTTAATTTGGCTCATTTTTATTTGGAAGAACAACTTTTTGAAAAAAGCTTATTGAAAAATAATCATATCAAAAAAATAAAGGTTTTTAATGAAAATTTATCTAATATCGTATTTTAATTATTTAGAACAAAATATTTGTTTTACCTCTGTATGTAATAATTACTATCCTTTGAAAAAATTCTGCAATAGATTGTTGCCCATTCTAAAAATTTTAAACCACGTTCGATGGTGATTTTATGATTTCTTCTATTCTTATTTTCATTTTAAACTATTACGAGAAAGCTTTTTTTATAAGGAATTCTCTTGTATACTTCAAAAACTTTAAAACTTTAATTTTGAATTATATTCAAAATCCTTTGGGAGAATTTTTTTAATTGGGTAATTAATACTCAATAATTTTGGGTAATACAGAAAATTATGTCCAATTTCTTACTTTAGGGCTGTTAGAAAATAAATATACCACACTTCCGGGACCTACGTAGCGAGGCAGAGCCGGATTAAGGATATGTGAGGACTGGGGCTTACTGTTTTGGAGGCCTCTTGACATTTTACAAAATGCCCGCAGGAAAAATTTTTTGATAGCATAATATAAATTATTATACATACTTTATTATACTTTTTTTTATAAAACATGTATAGGTGTACATACATTAACATTTTAAAAGCTTTTTTCTTTACTGTAAGAAAGAGTCTAAAAATTTTTTTTCTGATTTAAATTTTGTTGCTTCAGTTTTTTGAGGGCCCTAGAAACGTGGGGGTTTGGGGCTACAGCCCCCTTAGCCCCCACTTAATCCGGCTCTGTAGCGAGGAGGTGCAAGAGACAACATGCAGGATCCGATTTCTGGGTTTTGTTTTGTGGGTTTTTATTTTATTATTTCGAAATTTAATTATTTTGTACTATAAAATCAGATACTTCATCACATTTCGATTAGTTTCGAACTGTTTTTGAAATAGAATTTATAAGTAAAAAGCCAAAACCCGGAACTTCTTTTTCTTTTTTTATTATTTTACATTAAACAAAACCCAAACAACACAACCAATCATTATAAAAAATATATTCGCAATATAATAATGTTTAAAATTTTAAAATTAAAAAAAACATAGTTACCTATGTATAAATTGTAAAAATTACCCGCCCCTCCACCTTCTTTTTGTGTGCAGTGGGAGTAGGGAAATCTTCAAAAAGACATCACTCAGATGTTTTGGGTGGTATAGTCAGATTTCTACTTACTAAGACCCCTCTCCTTAAAGGTCATGGGAATCGCTAGTGCATTTCTTCCGCACATTCTCCTGCTTCAGCTTCCTGTGCTTCTGCTTTTTCGGTCTTTGGTCTTCGTGTTTTTGGAAATCTAGCTCGTCTTTCGCTTTGGTGGCCATGATTTCCACGAGCATTTGCTCTATGATAGCCCAGTCTCCTTCGCTACCCACCCAGCATCAGTTTGATGATGTTATTTGGGCTGGGATTCGTCCCCAGCTGCGTTTGGGCGATGCAACGGATTTCTGTCCATCCGACGCAAGAAAAGATAATATGTTCTGTGTCGTCGTTTTCCCTTAGTAGTAACAGTTGAGAGTATCGCTCTCTTGAACCAATGTAGGTAGCTTCTAAAGCACCCATGACCACTGAGTGCTTGTGTAACTTTGCAGTTTGTCTCGCCGTGTTTCCTTGTTACCCATGGGCCACTATTCGGGATCATGCGATATATCCACCTGCCCTTGCTGGATGCGTCCTAAAAAGCCTGCTATCTCTTGTTTAGGCTTCATCGTAATTCTCCTTGGATTTCGCATCATTCATCTTCGCCTTGCGGTGGATTAGCAAGAGGGACGCTCTGGAGATTCTCACGGCATTTTTCCTCTGAAAAAATTTGAGCTTTTGTTAATGTGACGTTTTCTGCAAGTCCGTCACCCATATCGGAGCGGCGTACTACATAATTGAGTTGGCCACAGAGCTCATGAGTCTTCTTTTGGCCTCGCTCGACCCTCTCATGTTTGGTGTAATCTTCTGTAAGACCTCCGTTAACGTAGTCAAATTCTTGCGGGCACTCTTATGATGTGGGGTTTCAACGACAGGTATTTGTCGATGTCGACACCCAGCAGGGGCCATATCTTTCTCCTCCCAGATACTACCACCGCTTCCGTCTTCTCAGGGACGAGTTTATATCCGCTGGTGTTCATCCATTCGAAGATTTCTGCTATCGTCTCGCTAACAAGTTCTTCCAGTTTCCCCTTCGTGCGGGCTTCGGCCACGATGAAGTGGGAAGGCCTAAGGACGCTGTCGTACATCACGTTCCACAGGAGAAACACAAGCACCGAACCCTGTGAGACACCGCTGGACACCGGCAAGGTGTGTCTCCACAGCTTCTCTTCTACTACCAGCTGTCTTCGGTGGAGGTAGTTTGCCACAATGTTGAGGAGATAGGGCGACATATCTCTTCTTCCCAGCTCGGCATCACCAGTTCCCATCTTGCAGAGTTGAACGCGTTTTTGACATTAAGAGTGACTAGGACTACATATCTTCTGGTCCAGCTTGGCCTCTCTCAAAAGCGGGACTACGCCGTCCGTAGGCCTGGGGTGTAGATCATCTCTGAGGGTACTGGGAAGCGAGTCTGGATGATTGCGCTAAGACCCGTCTCCAACAAGGCTGGGATCGTTGGCATTCCCATCTTCTTTATTACAATATGGTTAATCGGTGCTGCTAAAATAGCGACGACGGCGGCGGCGCGGCTCACCGTCTGCTTTTCTAGATGACTGGACAGAAAATTATAATATAAATAATAAATATTTGTTAAGGCCTTTATAAATAATAAAAAATCAAGATTTTTTGAATTTTCATTCAAAAATTGTTTCCTCAAATTTCAAGCACAATTCAAAAACAAGTGGAAATACTTAAGGACCTTATTTCATAAATTATAGGGATTAAAGCAATATTCTATTTTTAGTTTTCTATCGAGTTTTGTCTGGTTAAATTCTACCTTTAGGTATTCTAATCGATGTTTCAGTCCGAAACTGAGACAGAGAAATGAAGGGCATTTTGGTACTCGTGATTTGCATCAATTTAGAGGGACGGATTAAACATACGCAGTTCCCTAGGCTAACGGCATTCGATAGTTCCCCAAAGAGACAACCTGGTCTTTTACGACAATCGGATGTTATACGTTTTCAAAATTTTGAGTATTTTTTTGTTAAATAGTTGAAATACAACCACTCTTTGAATTCAACTCTAAGAGACCAAGGCTGAGTTTTTAATAAAATTTCGTTATTTCGCAAATATGAAATTATGTTTTTAAATGTTATAAATTAGGTGATTTAAGGAAAACACTTTCTACTAGCCAAGCTCAATCTTATAAACAGAGTTCGAAGATATATTTTAAATAAATCAAAACGTAGTTTTAAATATTTGGAATTAAATCATCAAATCTGTACGATTTAGAAATTCTTAAAAGTCTGAAGTTAAAAGAGAGTAAAATTTCTTCAACGTGTGCTAATTTAATCCTGAAAATTGAAACATTTGGTTACTGAAGTGATGCCTTAAATTTACTCCTTTATTTTCTCTCCTTTCATACTTTGCATTTACAAAGTATGAAACTAAACTTTAACTATAGGTACTATTACTACACTTTTTTGTTTTGTTTACCTTATTATGTCCACGACATAAGCATTACCCAAGTTGGAGAGGTGTGGGAAGGTGGGCAAGTGAAAATAACTGCCTAGAGCCCTTCCATTGTAAAGGCTCCACAGGCTTTCGCTGGCAAAAGGGTATATTTAAATTATTTCTAACAATGCAAACTGCACGTAAGAATAAAATATTGATTATTGTTTTAATATTTATGAAACAATACTTGTTAAATGCTTTTTCTTTTTGAAAAATCAGTTTTTTGATTAACTTTTGCAAAAGTTAGCGCTGGCCAACATTGCACATAGGGTTATTGTTATATAGAAATTATGTTTTTTTTTGTAAATAACATCATAAGAGTTATCATTCAATTAGCACTAATAACTTATTGCAATATAATAGTCAAGGATGGTTGAGCTACCCCCTATGATTTTTCAAAATGTAAAACACTGGTACAGGGCACCAAATTATTTAAAATTTTAAAAATATTCTCTTGTTCTATCTTAAAATATTTAATTACCGCTTAGGAGCTTGGGCTGGATCGGCCCTTGAATAACCATAAGAACTTTCAACTACATTTTTAATAACACTGCTCTTTTTTTAAAAGTGAGCGACATCTGTTATTGAAAAATCAAAACATTTTTAAAATTACATTTTTCTTCTTAGTAATATTGACTTCTTAATTTAAAACTTAGATTTAAAATAACCAAACTAACAAGATTTTCCAAACTTATTACAAATTAATACCAGCTTTTAATTATTTCAACCAATAAAAAACCATTATGCAGTAAGTATACATTTTATTTTAGCAATAAATTGTTTCGGTTTTATAAATAATTATATTATATTCAACAATTAAAATATATTTGGTAAAACCGGTCACCATTTTTTTAACTTATAGATTAAAAATACGGAAAACCCGCAAAATGGTTAGTAGTGACCACTATGAGACTAATTTGAAATAATATTATCGGGCTCTTTAAACCGGTAAGCTTACGAGTAGGTCACGTCATCTGTGGTGAAGTTCAGAGCGAGATGAAACCGATATCTCCAAAAAATTAATTATTTTTATTCAATTTTTGCTAAAACATTTCTATATAAAAACCAAAATAAGTAAATTTGTATTTTAATACACAGAGGAGATTGAGTTGAAAAGGGCAACAAAAAATAACTTTAGGAATTCCAGTGAGTCCAGGAATTCTAAGATATCTAAAGAAGTTCGAAAAATTTCTTATATTTAATTTGAATTAAGTAATAAGATTTGTAAATTGAAATTGGAATTTAATGTGAAAGTTAGATTAATTATCATTGATTAAAAGTAAACTGTGGGAGCATACAATAAAAGAAATTCTGAGGATAAACTGCAGACAAAAATTTTGTAAACCAATTTTGTTTCCAAAATCTGCAATTTCTTGATCTGAATATCTTTGCAATTTCTGCATTTCATGTCCTTGCAGTTCGTAGATTTTGTACATTAGAATTTTTCTGCAGTTTACCCTTTGAAAAATTCATAAATTCAGTAGTAATTTTAAATGTAATAAATAATGTACACAATATTTGTTTTTAAAATAATACCAAATTGATCAAAAATTGGAAATCATAATTAATGATTTCATTTTAAATAATTTTGTTTCGATTGTTTTGTTTGAAAAGGGTGATTTTCACTAGGGATTATTTGTTAATTTGATTTCTGAAAACTTTTAATATTAAAATCGCACCAGGACTGAAGGGTATCTTACTTGCCAATTTGAAGATCTTTGAAAAGAAATGATGTATCTTAAATGACGGATTTTGGGACATGGAAAATATTATATAATTTGTTGCAAATAATTTATTTATTACAAAAATATTTTATGAAATCGTTGTGAACGATGCTATTGCCTTTTTGAAGATAAATTAGCATCCATATAATAAAAGTCGTGTATTTAATAATGATTTAATTTTCTGTTTTTGGATTCCGGCGCCCATTCCCTCCCCGTACCAGTTGCTACCGAATACGAACATAAATTTTTATAAATATTTATAATAGTTCTTAAATAAATTTTTATAAATTTTAATGAGACATTAAGGAAATTAAAACGAAATAAAGAACATATAATTAATGATAATCAAGTAAATTTAACTAAAACACATAAAAAAGTTTCAAATTTTGATTATATTTAAAAAATTTAAACTTTTCGTGAAAAATTAACCTCCGTTTTGTAAAGGTGGATATCACTGCAAAATACATATTAGATTATTCATATACCTAATTTTGTTTTTACACGGAAGATGCTGTCCGCAGAATAAAATGTAAAAAAATTCAATTTCACTTTAATCCCTCGAAATCGCTTATAAATGCTTTACATTTAATATTCTTAAAATTCTTGGCACTATTATATTCTTGTTCTACGTTTTCTTGGTTATTATTTTCAGAAGTCTTACAAACGGAGCTTCCATTATTACAGAGATGACCAATGCGGTACAAAATGACACTACCAGATTTCCACAATAAATGACAAACTAGAAAATAGTTGAATAAATAATTTGATTTTTGTTAAATTGCTGTATTTTATTCTTACAATTAAACCTTGGTGGATATGTAGGGGGCCATCCAATTGAAAACTTGTTATGCACATTATCATCGGATGAGCCAAATAGGCACAGTATGTTAACCTACTCAATGGTAAGAAACCTCTAAAGCTCAGTATTGAGTTAAATGGACCTCCATAGCCTGTGAAGCATGCAATGGTAATCCAAGCTATCGATATTGCCCAAGCTGTATGACCCAGGGCAGCCTAAAAATATCAAAGTAAAACATAACAGCACGTTGTGGAGTTTCATAAAATACTTACATAAAATGCTGATACAGGAAGAACCAAACCGTCTTTCCCGAGTCCATAAACCAAACTTAACAAACAGGAGAGCGATAATATCCAGCATATTATCACAATAAATTTTGGAATGATAAGTGTTTTTTCAATTTTTATAATTAAATACCCTGTTATCATACCAATTAAGTATGGGCCAATTCGTAACCAGGGCTTATCATAAAGTTCGTTAAATAATGCGAACGGTTCCTCAATACGTGCCATATAATTATATTGAGTAGCTATTAAGTAAGTTGTTATCCAAGAACTAATCAAAAATACTATAATTGCGGCAACGCTTAATTTTAAACATCGAGAATTTCTAAAATTATAACTAGTTTAAATGCTGCATAAAATAACATTAAAAATTACCTAACACCAATTGCTAAGAATATAATTGCCAGTGCAAAAAATTGTGTATCGTTGGCCATGTACCATGACCACAACATACAAAATTCATGTTGCGGAAACAGGTTATTTATGTAGAGAGCATTTCTCCACCAATACTTAGCACAACTTATATTATCTATAATGGCCGGACTGAAAACGGAAACACTGTGAAAATATTTTAGAACCAGTTCGTTTAATCCCAAAACGTATAAGTATGCTGGCGTAAGCCGTATGTACCGATAGAACATTAACAGGAAATACTTGACAACGTTATCTTTAACGTCGTCCTTAGCACTTTTTTTAATTTCTTCTGGGTTGGGTAATTTTCTCAGCTCGTGACGTAAATAACCAACCGTTACTAAAAGACCACTAAAAAACAGTTCAAAATTACAATGGAAGAAAATTAGATGATGAACTTTTTAAGTACCTAATGAAAAAGAAAGTGTCCACTGAAAAGGTTGCGTTTGATATGGTCTGGTAAAGAGAAGATCGTTCGGTTACCGCCCTTAACGTTTTGTTATCTGCTATTGCGAAAACTTCCAGATAGGTGTGGACCAATATGATCCAAGCTATCGAGAAAAATCTTAACCCGTGCAGGCTATTAATGGAATCGGAAGGTTGCGGATGTGTATTAATGATTTTTTTGCCATTTGTTATGGCGGAGAAACATAATAATAATTGAATGATATAATCTGAAATTTGTAAAAATTGCTGTAGGTATATCCTTCAACGTACAGCAGGAAGAATCTATGTTACTCACCACTTTTGGGATTTTTCTTTTTTTTGGTACAATTTTCGGATAGATCTTTGTGCTTTAAAGTTTCTTTTGTGGTATTATTATTATTATTACAGGTCAACTCAATATCGTTTATTTTAGCACATCGGTTGAAGTGATATTCTAGTCCTGACGCAAGGACAACTAATAAGCACACAAACAAGCTTATCCCGCTAAAATCAATGTAGATGGTAAAAATGGCATGTAAAAATTTTAATAATTATTGTGCAATACCCCATTATGTAAAATTTAAAATCTTCAAATAGAGAGTAATTTCCTGGAACGGCACGTACATCTACCACGGTAAGCGATGTAGCCTGGGATTGTTCCTGAACCAACAAACGACGTACATCTGCAACCGTACAGGAAGTTGGTAAACATTGTCCCAAATTTAATTGTCTTGTCTACAAAAAAATTTAATTAAAAATAAAAATACAATTGAGGTTGTTGTCCCAGACAAGAAAAATAAAAAAATTCTAATTAAAAAGTGTTAAAATGCTATTTAGCATAAATTCCGAAATGGTAATGAACTTTACTAATAATTTAAAAGGCAACAATTGATAATCATTGCATAATCTTGCACAACTTGAAATTTAACCTTTAAAATTAAACTGAAGCGGAACTTTTTATTTTTTTTAATGCGAAACTTACCACAGGCGTTAAATCGTCGTTAATATTGATTCTTATTTTTGCGACATGAAAGGAAACTTTAAATGGTGGCAAATCAAATTTTGATTCTTCGATATTTAATTCTTTACAAAGTGTGCTGGAACCAAGCCAATAATCGTTACCAAAAAAAAATTGGCCGGAGTATCGTCCCGAGGCGTCGTGCACTGAAATCACGTTGATTTAGAAAAGAAATTTGTAACTACTGTATGTTTAGAAAGGATCATTGATAACTTTTACATCCTATTAAAATTAACATTAATGTAACTAACTTTTAACGGCCCATAAGGTGCCATTGTTAAGGTTGTTCAAATAATCCAATAACTCAGAACGACATTTCTTGTTTTCCAATACGGCGAGACGTTTATTCCAATTATGGTGATTGTACAATTGGGACATCCATTGCATTTCCGGTAAATTTTCATTCAGCACTTCCTCTATGATTGGATCCTGTTCAGGAAGAAGTTCAATTGGAAATTGAATGCCGTTTGACAGGTACGATAAATCCGACGAATTGTAGGACACATATTTGGACGTTTTTGCACCATCACACGTAAAAAATAAATTAATTAACACGATTTGAATACAAACTAGTAACTTTGCCATTGATTATTATATAATTTTTGATTGAAGCTGTATTTAAAAAAAAACTCGTTTACACTACTTTCTCTACATTTTTGCGAACAGTACCATTTTTCAATTTATTTTTGGTGTCCCGAAGCATAAGAAAGAAAACTAGTAAAATTTTTAATTATAAAATTTTATCGCCGATTTGTTCATTGTCAGTTTGGATGAGATACTGCATTTCAACTCAAAGAACATTTAAAATTTCTCCCGACCAAGAGAAAGGTGTGGGCCCCACCTGAAGTGAATTTTTAATACGATGGGTTTTATAGTTATTTTATAATACGCGGTTATCTGAATGTTAAGTGTCGAAAGATGAATTTAAAAAACGTTTTGGTGTCAATTGCAGCTAATTATAACAATACTTATAAAAAAATTTGGCCGAAACGAGTTTTGCACAGAGACGTTTGCTAGATCATGAAAGTCATTATGTAGTGGACAAATATTTAAACTTTCTACTTCTATTTAGTATTACTTCATGATAATAAAAACCGTATGAGTATTTGATGAACAAATCTTGATTTTTCTTTGTTATACAACTAATTACTTCAAAGAAATTTTTTGGTTGTTAGTTATAATTGTTGTTAAAGTAGGTACATTATGGTTGAAGATCGCGTACTTCCTGTTATATGTTTATGATTAATATGCATTACATAACATAGGAATATTTTATGATAATAATAAATGGATTAATTGTTAGTAATATTGCAATTAAAATTTACCTGCTTTCTCAAATCATAGTACGTAGTAGTACTATGTTGATGATAATCAAAATTAAAATTTCAGCTGTGTTTTGGAACACTTGGTCAGTTAGAAAGTTAAGAAATAATTAAAATTGTTAGATTATTGCATAACGCAATCGTAATGTCGTTTTAACACCACAAGATAAATACTTTAGTTTATTTAAAAATAAACGTTTTTTTCCTTTAATGTCAATGTCAACTTTTTCATATTTTCCGTATCACTTAATATTTAAAATTTAGGCCGGCACGATTTAATATTTAAATTGAACAAAATGCAAAAAGGATAATATTAAAAAATTCTAGGGTTAAAATTAAACAAAAAGACAGCAGAAAAATTTGAAAATCGGCAGTCAGCTCTAATTACAGCAATTCGATTAAGTTGAATTTGCAGTAAATTGTACTGTAATTTAATTTGTCTGTTAAAAGGACCTTGCATAATATTTAGAACGGTTAGTGTAATGTTACAATAGAATGCAACTTTCCTCCTGTAATAGCCTACATGATTCATAAATTTTTTTTATTTTTCGATTTTATAGTGGTATTGCAAACGTGTATGCAAAAATTTCATAATACTAATGCAAAATACCATAAGTAAACGTAGTTTAATGTAGTTGGTGTAAAATCTCAGAATCACTTTCTCCATACCAAGTCAATTGATTCTTAATCTTTTTATTTCAAAGCATTATTTTTTTAAATTATTTACTTCCTTATAAAAACAAATAAAATCGTGCATTTGTGTATTGGTCTACTACATAGCCGTTTTACCAGTTGACTCTCGAGTTGCAGAAATTATGTAAGGTAATGTCTCGAATAGGTTTATATGTTTATTTATTACCATAGTCAAGTGTAAGGATTATGGTAATAGTAAAACTTGTTTCAAATTTTTAGTAAAACTTTCATGTTTGGTTATATTTTTTAAATTTATGAAATTTCTAGATTTTAATTTGTATTTAAAAAATTACCAAAAAAAAATTATATAAATTCAAAATTAATACAAAAATGTTACGTGTGGTCGCGTATTGAATTTCAGATGATAATTTATTAAATTTAAAGAAGATTACTGGTATATTGCATGTATATCGATTTTAAGGGTTTTCTCGACTCGAAAAACAGCTCAGTAGTGATGTTATTTATTATGTTCACGTAATTGGTATTTTTTGAAAAGTTTAGAAAATCTTAAAACAAAATTTCCATTATGTTAGTAAGAAAAATATATATTGAAAAATTAACTAAATTTAACAATTTTAATAGACAGATAATTCAATTTAAACGATAGGTATTTCTTAAATTTGATTAAACGCCTTAATTATTTTTGGAGAAAATCAAATAGAAAAGCAATTTTCTAATGATTTCTAAAAAATTACATGCTGCTCGGGAGCGGATCGGCAGTCAAAATTATGTCGAGAAGAAAGAAATATGTTGATGCGAGAAAAGAAATCAATTGAAATAAAAATAGTTATTTATGTACCAAGGTTGTAAAGTTTAAAAAAATAAATTTTATCCGTAAAGTGAATCTATGATTTTTATGAATAAAATTTTATTATTTTTAACATTCTGTTTAATTTTGTTAAATATTATACTTTAGTAGGAGTTAATGTGAACTTCTATTGGTGAATTCAAGAATTCCGAATTCATTTAAATTAGGGATTAGATTAGAACATAGATCTTCTTTTTGGCGCGAGCGATGGGCCGTTACAAAGTGCATGCTCCATCGTTTTGCCTGAGAAAACCCAGGATAATTCGCAGGTTGTCTCGAGACATATTACAGATAATATCTTTTATGCTTATCAGAGGGGAGAGGGCTTGCATATTGCCCCCTTGATTCTCGGCATCCAATCACATTTTCCCATCTTTCCGCATGCAATCTATGAGTTTCTTCTTTCATGATGGCGTGACAAAAGGTTCAAGTCCACATAGTGGGTTACCCGAGCGCTGTCTCGCCAACTCATCAGCCCTTTTGTTACCTTAATTTCCTTCATGCCCTTTCGCCTAACTAAAAGTTACGGCGTTATATGTGGATACTACATCCAGTGCCCTGATGCATTGAAGCACCAGGCCCGAGATGATCTTATGCCGGTTGAAAGTCACAAGAGCAGCCCTGCTGTCCGTAAATATCTTAATTGTTTTGCCCCGGATATCTATTTCCTGGACTATTTCTGCGCAGTAAAGTACAACAATGAGCTCCATTTGGAGGACAGAGGTACACCTACCCAGAGATAACTTTATATCAAGCTGCAGTTCGGAAGAAAAAATTCTTGCACCAGAGCCCGTATTTTATTGGGAGCCATCTGTGTGCAAACATAATATGTCTGACTCGTTGATTTTGATCGTATTCAGTTGGATCTTAAACCCCCTGTGAAATACGTATTTAGGAGGTATCCTGTCCATATAATAGGCCCGCATTCTAAGAGCAGCTTTCACCGTCTGCTCCTCCACGTAGAGATCCAGCGGAATAAAGCTGAGAAGTTCTCTGTAGCCGATGATGGGAGGACGCTGCCGTTACCAATTTAGATCTGTGAGCCAACAATTCAAGTCATAGCATAACATAGGATTTATAACGGCAGCGTACAGCCTGAGGGCAATTCTCCTATCTTTATAGGCAATTCCTATCGCCCTGCGACACTGCCAAAGGCCACGTCCGCTCTCATAGTTTTAAAACTCGCGTGTTTACCCCAATTGAGCCCTTTGTCCAGTATTATTTTCAAATACTTGACCTCGGATGCTATTTTAAGAGGGGTTCCTTTTAAGCTAGATGTTTTCATGTGCCTTATTTTTTTCTTGCTGGTGACCAGCACAAGATCTGTTTTGGTTGGGTTAACCGAAAGAGACTGTTGCGCACACTATTTCTTCACAATTTTGAGACCATCCTGCATCAGATTTTTTTTTAATTTGGTTTTTCTGCAGACATAAATAGAATTGATGTTAAGTAAACCCTAGTTATCCGATAAAGCTGACAATAACCTTGTAGTTTATGCATTATAAGTAGAGACCGGATAAATAAACACGGTTTTTTGAAAAATAAGTGCTTAAAAAAGAACGCTATTTTACAAAAATAAGTTTGAATTATGTCAAAAAAAAGGTTATGAAAAAGTTAATAATTAAAATAAAAAAAGGAAAAAATTGCAGCTTAAACAGTATTATTCGAATTAAATAAACAAAGCACTTTGGCAGCTATTATAACATTAAGTTAAAGTATATTATAGGGGACATTCCATGCTAAATCGGGCACTTTTTTTGGTGACTCCTTTCGATTTTTCTCAAAATTTTATGTGATTTTGAGACCGATGTAATACTCGTTCTTGATTTTTTCAAATTTGTTTGACCATCCATTTTTGAAATATGATTTTTTTAAAATATCGATAATATTGTGAGGGATGCACCAATCGGCTCGTTTGTTTAGAAAGTTTTTGATTTTCAATGCTCTTTAAAAAATAATAATATGATTTTGATCCAAATCATTGCCTTCCAACGTTTATTTTTATTTTAATGCAAGAAAAGTTGTATCTAGCATAGCCAAATAAAAACAGCGAAAAAAGCTGACTGAAATCACTAAATCAGCGTAATAAAATCTATTTCATTCAGTTAAAATAGAGCAGGTGGGAAAATCACATCTTGGGGTACGTTTATGTTGGAGCTATCAGCTCTAATATTGCTGTTCTATCAATTAACTCTAGCTTGCCCTCTATTTCAACATAATATACTTCAACGTTTGGATTTTCTTTGCTTCGCTAGTATCTCGGCTTTTAGCACTTATCACAGCTAGACATAAACGTACCCTAAGTAGTTAAAAGAATTTAAATGGCAAATAAAATAAGTCCTAAATAAGTACTAAACTAAAATAATAAGCATGAGTAAAAACAAAAAACAAAACATTGCCGCTGAAAGTAGAAAAAAATAAATTTTAAGTCACAATTAAATTTTAAACTCCGAAATAAGTTCAAAATAAGTATAGAAGTAAAAATCAGCACAAAATCGCAAAAAAGCAAAAGAAGCATAAAAAACTATACGTTAAAGTATATCTTTTTATGTAATTCGTCCAGATCTCAAATTTCAAAGAGCTGCTTCAAAATTGACAATAAGCAAAAATGCCTAAAATCCGGTCTCAAATTATAAGGAATAAATTATAAAAAAAATTTCAACCCCGGGTGAGGGGGCTATAGGACTATTCAGTTTTCCACTATTATTGATTTCTGTAAATCTTATAAAATAATTTAATAACTATTGAATGTATCTTTTTAATATTTATATATTTTTGTTTACTTTTAAATTTTATAAAGTAATATAATTCAATTTTTCAAATTAAATTCAAAAATTCAAGCCTATTTTGAAATTATTTCAACGATGCCACACTTATCATAAACTTTACATCAAAGGAAATAAAACTTTTAAATAATTAAGATAATCCATCATGCGTGTTTAATACTTGTCGGTTATCATCAGTTGTCGATATCTAATTATTATAAAGCGAAGTGCACGTGTAACTATTTAAATTTTTTAACTTTTACTACGGAATTTTTTTTTATTACAACATTATTACCCAATTATTTATTACCTATTGTATTTCCACCCACGAAATAATTCATTGATTATAGAAATTATTTCATAGCATCATTAGCGTCCAATAGTAAAATTATAAAAAAAATTTCATTCATTTAATTATGGATTAAACTACATAATAATTATCTCTGTAGATTATGAACCAAGCAAAAGGACGGTTATAATAATATCTAACTTTCTTTTTTTTATTACAACTTCTTCGATAATATTGAAGAATTGCTTAAATTATAAGCAATTTATCTAGGAATAACAAGCTTCATTTTTGGCAAAGCGAAGTACACTCGAATCAATCTCTTTATTTAAATTTATTTAATTATTTTGTAATGTTTTTTAAAGGTTTCAGTTTTCCGGTTCCTTAATGCCTGCTTGCAATAAGTCAGCAGGCTGATACCGTTTTAACCATACATATTATTTATTAGAGTGATTTGAAAGTTTTTTTGCAATATTTGATAGTATACAGTACGAACAATTTAAGTGGAACACTTTAAGGAAATTCCCCGATCGTCTGCAGTGAAAATCATCGGACAGGTCAATTTCATGTACCCTATGACGTCATTTTCACTTTTTTAAATGGCAATAAATTAGTATATCATTTTCAAAATTCTGCGTGCGGAAATGTGCGGTTGTTATAGGTATTTTTCAAAAAGCTAGAGTTATTAAAAAATTTAATTTATTTGAATCAAACGAATCAAGATTTGAGATCCATCGAAGAATTAATTGGATAGTTTCTAGTTGAGTTCCCTGAGCTAAGTTCCATTACGTCAAATGGTTTTAAAATTATATTGTATATAGTAAACCCGATTATAAAATTTTATATTATAGATACTATTATAAAAGAATACTAATAGTATAATGGAAAAATAAAATTATAATGTCATTTTTTTAATCTCAATCAATTTTATTTTAAGAATAAATAGAAAATTTATCAGTTATAGTAAGTAAAATGAAAGTAAATTGTTATAAAAGAAGTTCATAAGCGTAATAATCATATAAATATCAACCCTTTAACACTTATAAAAAAATGTGTTTATATTATATTTCGTTAATATCTCAAAGTACAGCAAAATCTATATTTTAAATTTAATCCTTTTTGTCATATTCTTTATAATCACCTTAATTCCCTTGTAAAGTAATATACTATTTATTTAAATACAATTATTCAAAATATTAGATTTAATATAATATTATATTGTATCGTTGAAGTTCTTTTATTTTATCTGAAAAATCATGAATATTTCTATAGTATACAGAGCCGGCTTAAGGGAGGGCTAAGGGGGCTGCAGCCCCGGGCCTCCAAATTTCTAGGGGTTTCAATAAATTGAAGCAACAAAATTTAAATTAGAAAAAAAAATTGCTGGACTCTTTTGTAAAGTAAGAAAAAAATGCTATTAAAATGTTAGTATGTACACTTGTGTTTTATAAAAAAAAAGTATAATAAAGCGTGTAATACCTATAATAATTATTATTCTTTCAAAAATTTTACTTTTGATCTAAGCGCGGATTTTATCAAAACATGCAAGGCTAAGGCGTCTCCAAAGAAGTTAGCCCCATGCCTCAAATATCCTTAATTCGGCTCTGATAGTATAGAACATCCACAATCAGTTAGGTATAATAATTATAGCATGCAAAGCGTAAAAGTTAACATCATTGCTTTCCTCAATGTAGGTGCTGAACAATAAGGAGGAATCGCAATAATATACCAGATTTCCATTTCCAAAATCTTCTAGGTATTTTCTTAGATAATCTTCCTGGATTACCTACAAATATTTTTTCAAAAAAGTAAAGAGAACAAAACGAAAAAAGCATATAGCATTCATAAGATTTCCAAAGAATTCTTAAGGTTTACTCGGATTTTTAATTATTCTTATAATTACAGTGAATTAGTAAAAATTTAGAAAAAATTTTCAAAAAATTCTCAGACGTACTTTATTAAAAGTCGCTTTATTCTGTCATTTATTTTGTCGTTTTTATATTTTCATAACTCAAAAATTGTTTTCTAATATCCGTAATAATCTGTGATTATTACTACGTAACCATTTAAAAAAATCCACGATGACGTCACATTTCAAAAACAAAACACGATCAAAATGGCAGAAAAAGATGACATTCAAAAATATAAAGTTGACGTGTCCAAGTTGACTTCTGCAATTATTATTATTATTGTTTTTAATTTGTAATTTCCTATCATCCTATATATTATTTTGTCTTGCAACGTCGCATTGTGGTCGAATTCTAACCTATAAGATTTGACAACCTGCGAACATTTCACAAAACTAATGTTGCTTAAAATAAATTCAAAGTTTCAAATAACACAATTTAGAGAGTTAAATTACGCATCGGTAATATCATGGTACTCTGGATTAGTAAAAAAACCTCCACCGTTACCACCATACAAACACATTGTGCAAATAGGAGATCCGGTTCTCAGATCGAAAGCTAATCTCATCCCGACTGGCATTATTTGCAATAAGGAAACACAATTTTTGGTGGATCGATTAAAATATGTAGCTAAAAAATACAACTGTGTTGGCCTGTCGGCTCCACAAATAGGTGTACCAGTACAAATGATTTTAATGGAATTTGATAAGAGACATGCACAAGATTTTACAATTGCAGAATTTACGAATAGAAAAATGCATTTTTTACGCCAAACAGTTAAGTAACATTTGGTTTGAAAGTCGAAATTTAAATGTACGTTTATTAAAATTATTTTGTTTTATGTTGATTGTATTTGTGTTTTTCTGTAGATCATCATAAATCCCAAATTGGAAGTGGTGGATTATTGTAAGGTTACGCATACCGAAGCTTGTGGAAGTGTGAAAGGCTTCTTTGCAGATGTGCCTCGATTTGAAGAAGTAATAGTTCGAGGTAGGAAGGAAGCATTTATATAAACAAAGTTTTAATTTGGAAATATTTCAGGCTTATCGGAGCATGGAGATGATGTTTTTTTCCAGTTTAAAGGGTGGTTAGCAAGAATTCTGCAGCACGAACTGGACCACTTAAATGGTAACCTTTTTACAGATTTTATGGATCGGCGTTCTCTTACTTGTAGTTGCTGGAATGTTGTTAACGAAAGAAGAGGAAAGGTAGAACTTCCATTTAGCAATAAAATTTAAGATTTGTTTATTTCAATTTATTAAATTTAAAATAAAAACATACAATTCAACAAATAATGTTTTATCCCTTTATAAATTTTATATACAGAGCGAATTAAAATTATTATGTTATATTTTATAACAAAACTTGAACTTTTGGGATACTTGAAGGTTTTTATGCACACATGAGGAAGGATTTCATTATTTGAATTAAAATCCTTTACATTTATAAAAGTTTAATAAATCAACGGAAATATACACTCAAAGGAGTTGAAATTAGAAACTTAACGCTTTAAAAAATTGAACAACTATAGTTACATAAAAATTGTTTATATAACATCTATTTGGATAAATATGCTGGTAAATATTTCCAGTTTACAGTTAAGTACAGAAAAGTATCGTACAATATACACATACAAATGTTAAGCTTCTAAATATTTAAAGCTGAACTTGGTTTTAGGTCACAGCTTCACAAACATTACCTCTACATCCTTAATAAACTTTGTTAATTATTAATATTTATATATTTACATATTTATTATATTTGTAAATAGGCACACAAATTAATTAAAAGATTTTGAGATTAAAAATGTCGTACACAAGTAGAATACAATAATATTTAATACTGAATTCGCACTTATCGTAGAATGTAAATTTACTTTAACAATATATTCTGGAGTTATCGCTAGTAATAGGTCAATTTTCAAAAAACATCAATACTCGTGGCTGTTTTTTTTAATGATGTATGCTGTCATAAACATAACATCTACTCCATAAATTTCAATAATTATTACGGTCAGTTGCCAAAGTTTCGAATTTGTGGAAATGCAAAGTTATATAAATTTTTTTTTAGTTGGAAAATAACAGGTTTTGAATACATTTTAGTTGGAAAAATAATTTTTTTATAGATAGCTATTAAAATGAGGTAACTTCATTCAATTTTGGTTTAAATATTCATTCAATTTTAAGTGAAAATTGTTGGGTGTACAGCTCGAGTGTTCCACGATTGAAATATTAAAGCATCATTGATTACGAAAGCTGATTTAATATTTTCTGCCTTCCATGTCTCTGGTTAGTGGAATAATGTTACAGATTTCAAACAGTTTTTAGTTCGAAGAAAAAATTGATGAAATACTTAATTGTTTAATAGTTTAAAAATATTTAGGTCTATGCAGTCGACATGATCTAGGTATATGGTCAACTGTGATATTTACAAAATATTGAAGATTTTCAATGAATCTACAGGGTGTAGAATGGTTCATGCACACACATTCCTAATATTTAATTACTTTCACTTAAACTAAATACAGAACAGGTACAAAAAATTGATTTTTGGATCATATCTCGATTCATCTTCGTTATACACAGTTAAAATAGTAATATACTAAACTGAAGTTGATAAAATTCTGTACAATAATTATATTAAAATAAAATGAAATCATTGAAAATCTACCTGGAAAGTTATATAGAACAAGTAGATTGTATAATTAACCCCCGATATTACAAAAACTAATCGAATAGGTAATTTCATCACTTACTCATTTTTTATCACAGCACATCAAATAATTTTATCACATCAACAATATTGTGTATAGATCGATACAGTGTAGTACCTACTATTTAAAATATACAAATTGACATACCTCATCAGAATTCCTCTGTATAGTCGAAAATATTTTTAAACTTGAACAATTTATAAAAAACAATATGGATTTTAGGGATGTCAATGGCAAATTCTTATTAGATTCTAGTATCTTGAGTTCTGCAGGATAGATCGTAGAACAAATTGCACGATTATTCTATACCAGCTGTTAAAGTGCCGTTTGTTCCACTGATAATAGATCAAATGAACAAGACCAGATGAAGTAGCATTCTAACAGCAAGGGTAGATAAAGTTCTTAAAATTTCTTTTCCCGCCACTTGGTAAGTCAGGGATCTGTACTTCCAGCCAATAGCAATTTCTTGGGAGAATTCTCTTTATACCAAAAATAATAGAACAAATTTGATCTTTCCTTATACTGAAAGCTTTCCATGATTATCGTAATCAGCCAAAGTATATAAGTAATCCACTAAAATTGTAAAAATAATGTGGGAAATATCCTCCAACATTGGATTGAACTGGATGGAGATAGGGGTTGGATAGCAAAGATTAGTTAAAATTGAAAATCTAATATAATTTTTTGTGATGGAAAAATGTAATGCTAAGTGCACTTTAGAGTCCAGGTTTTAATAATAAATTTTTGAAAATTTAAAATTTTCTATTTTCTATAGTTCCAATAAACTTTGCTAACGTGAGATATATTTAAAATGTTTCGATTTACCTACGGACTGTTTTTTGTCATGTTTTCATTTGGTCGCTGTTTTTGCTTAACCACTTTGAATGTCGCTCAAGTTAGAAAGTTTACTTTGTAATTTATTTAGAAACCCCATCCTGAATTATGTATTGGATAAATCTAAGAAATACAAATTGGGCAAAAAAATTAGTTAAATAATTTATAATAATTGGTAAACCGTCTCACAATATGTTGTAATGTAGTACAGATTGCACTTAAATGTAGTGCAATATGTAACGATATTGATCGATATTTATATAAATATAAAATGAATGTTGAGGACGTGCACAGCGTGCTAGTTTTAGATTTTTGACTTGGGTCTAAATAAATGTTTAACTTCGTTATAGTATCGTTTCTTTAATTCAAACCTGTACATGGAAGCTTGAATATTTCAACAATCGTTATCTGTCAAATTTATATTGCTTTAACATTTTTCACGCGGTTGACATCACAATTTATTGTTGAGACCTTTGGGTAGCTTGGTATAATAACATAAAAAGGGAAAAATTGTTGCTAGTAAATTTACCTTCTAAGGTATACACAGTCTGCAAATTTAATTTTTCAATATAGATAGAAGCGATGAAAGTATTTAGAATTCATATGACCGACGTTCTCAGTTATCAATAAATGCCTTTAAGCAAACGTACCCAAAAAATTACATTTACATTGGTCCATGTAGCAAACACACATAAATTGCAATATCTGCAACATTTAATTGTTTTAAAAATATCGGTTTTATATTGATAAAAATTTCTGGTAGAATTTTACATCCATGTTTGATACAGAATGGGTCAAAATATTCTATCGCTCTATCCATTCTGTATAAATATAGTGTGACTACGTAATATTATGTACGCATTACTGTTAATCTAACTAATATAAAAATATATTAACGTTTGTTAATACATCACAACAATTTTTTCGCACATTTCGTCTCATGGCAGGACTCTTAAATACCTACGAATTAAGTACATTTATATACACATAGTTTATAAATTTCTTAAATTAAGAGTTTTGCACTATTTTTTTAAAATAAAACTCGATTGTACGTAAAATATTTTAAAAATTTGAATACATCTACACAATTTTGTTGACCATTATATGAACAATGAAGGAAAAAGGTGTCCTCAAAACGACTCATATAAGATGATCCTTTAGAATTTAGAGCATATACTACATATTTAATGATCCAAAATAAACGAATTTTTTTAAAAATATATCTTTTTTCATGACCCTTACATTAGCCATTAAAATAAGCTATTAGAAAAATATCAGATGACTACATTTTCAACTTACATAATTACATTTAATGTTATATAATTTATTATAAATGTAGGAACAATAGAAATTGGTATTGTATTACTTTTATAAATAAAATATTAACGAGCACATTAAGATAATAATGAAATGTATATTTTATTATTATCACCTACGTAAAAATTAATTAAAAAGCTTTTAAATTAATAGCAGCTTTTTAAATATTAATTTTTATAGTAGTTGATTATTATTTTATTACGAAAAAATTGTTTTGGTTTCGTTTAGATCAAAAAATATTTTTGCGCGATTTCTACATTGCATTTGGATGCATTGGGAACAACACAAACATAATATTGAAATTCCTAAAAAATCTAACTTTAAAATTTATATTTACAATTTTTACTACCATTGAGCAAAATTCAGGAAAAGACTTGAATTATTTGTGATTCCTAAATCTTTGAACGCAATAAAACCTTTAAATCTAACCTTTCAAATAGGTACATATTTTTTTGTTTCACATCAACAACGTGTAGGACACCCTGTATGTTACTGAATTAAAAATAATTGTAAGAAGTAATTTTTTCAAACCGTTTCGTATACTAATTTATTATATCTTATATATTTTTACCATTATCTTTATATTGGTTAATGTAGTTTGAAAGAATTTCTTATGTGTTCATATTCTTAGGAAAAATCAATCTGAAAATAATCAATTAGTAAATATGTAAAACTCTTAATAAGAAATAATGCAGAAATCTTAGTGCTGGCATTACCACCGTATCAACTAAGCACCCCAATATTAGCAAGCGCTATTCTTTTAACTATAAAATAGAAAATTTCCTAGTGTTTTCTAAAAAATTTCTTTTATATTATTAAAAATAAAATATGCGCAGGTGAATTTGTTCTAGATAGTAGAAAAATTTTTTAACTGAAAGATCGAAATTATTTTAAAATTTAAATCTGCGCGCAAGTAACATTTTAGACTAAATTAAAAAAATTATCACACTTGCAATTATTAGTAACAAATGCATTACATCGTTGAAATGGTATGCCTTCTAATTACTAATTATTAGAATTACTAATTATTTAAAATGTATATGTGTTATTTCTATTTTATAATTATAAAAATATTTAGTAACCTCACAATACAATTTTATGTAAAAAACGTTAGTTTTAAACACCGCAACGAATCGATGTCAAATTAATCAGTCTTTAATAGGTAGGTACTCTTAAGAATTCTATAATACGGGGGGGGGAACGTTACTTGAAACGAAGTAATCATTTTAATTCGGTACCTAATCAATTAAATATATTTGTCTCAAAGAATCCATAATATTATGTTTGTTAGAAACACGGCTGCTAATGAATTACGTATGTTGCAGACTGATGAAGCAGCTAAAGCACTCGCTGCCGTTTTCAAACAATCTTCGTGTTCGTGGTAGTCAATTCTTGTAATAGCACAATAATGGTTATGGGCGCAACTAAGATCGCATCCGTGATTGGGATTACCATCATACATGCGAACTGAGTTTGCTCTGTAGTATCTGAAACATTGTAAATTTATTTTAGTACATATCCAGAAAAAGTAATTGTTATTTTGCAAAAGAAAGTTTTAAAATAATCAGAAAAAAATTAAAGAAATATTTTGAAAATCTATAATATATTTTATATCAGCAGATAATGTTACAGCGTAAATAAATATAGGAAATAATATGGCATATTTGAAAAAGATCCAGAAAATCATAAATTTTCTCGTAAATGCTTCAGCTAGCTCAAATCTAATCATTTTGCAACAAAATAGCAACAAAAAAGTACTGCGGATTGATCTTATTTGCTAGTGGATTGCGTTTGCGATGCTACTGGTAGAAGATTTAGGTCAATTTATAATTTTGTTGACACAAATAAATTGCGCTATCAAATACTCGTATATTATCGAAAAAAAATTGTTTAAGGTCTGTGACATGCAAAATGTAAAAAATTCGCCTCTTAACGCTTTCTAAAATCGTTACTAACTTCTGATGTATCTACTTTGTGTAATTTTGCTTGTGCTATTGACTTGGTAGCAGACGAACGAGATTATTTGCATATTGTGCTCCGCGGTTCATTTTTCCTTTCGGAGACGTAATGAATTTTTTACAAAACCTCGAGGTGTTGGAAATCGTTTGATATAAATTCGGCTGTGTATTTTTCAATGTCGAATTTTCTTTAGAAACTGTTTTATTCTCGACGTGTTTTTTGTTTAAATCTCTCGTTTCCGATCCGTGTAAGATGGTTTTGTTTTTCACAAAACCGTCTTGATTTCACTAAATCATACTATTCTATAGTAAACCAGATAACGCGCAGAAGAGTTCTAATGACCTCTCTAAATGTCAAAACCATTGTAGCAGCTTTATAATTTTATACGATGAAAGAAGATAATTTTTCTGAAAAATATTATTGTGCTTCTTTGTGTTTGAAATTTATAATAGTGAGTTCAAGTTGTTTGGGTGTTTGAAATTTCCGAAGGATTTCGCTACTAGAAGTTATTTTCAAGACATACAGGGTATTTCGAAAAACGATCGGTAACATTTTATAGTGGACTTGTTTGACAATAGCCGGGCGTCGAAGGGTTCTCATGTGATTTTTTCCACGAATGAACACTGAATCTCAGCTAAATTGAAGCTGAAAACAAAGAATTTTTGATACTACCAATCAAATGAAGGAAATGAAGATAACAGTATGTAATAAAACACGAGAAATACGTTGATGTAATTCGTAGCATCTTAGCATCACCTGTGCTTCTCATATTATCAAGTTTTCACACTCTTGAGTGGGCTTTGTTAGTGCATTGTAGTATATGGGTTATTTAAGCAAGGGAATATTCAGCCAAAGATAAAAATGAAGGTATATTTTTCAAATTTTAAGCAAACTAGTGCGTACTACCATATTTTTATTGTATTTGACCATTAAAGGGGTAGTTGCTCTCACCTTTCGATTTTTTTTTTCTAATAATTTTTATAGCTTATATACTAAAAAATAAGCTCACAAAGTTTTTAAACAGTCCAGAGGTCTTATGGACTTATGGTATACAGCATATTTCGGGAGAAAGTTACGGCGTTACATTCGGAACTATATCAATCCCAAAATGTTCTGGTGATAGATTGTCAATAAATTGTAATAAAAGTAATGGATACCCAGAGCACATTCTCTTGAGTGACAAGATCTCCAACAGTGGTCAACAATCCATTAATATATTTTTCCAACACTTTTTGACATTGACATTGACTCAAGCGTTTATCAATACGACTCTGAAGACATGATTAACTGTCAACTCATTCTCATATCCCAGGCTGATATCCTTGAAGCTATTTCTGAAATGCCCGGTAGGTTAAGCTCAGGACCTGATGGTATTCCTCATTTTATCAAATGGTGAACGTATTTTCTTTATGTGGTTGCGTTATTTTTGAAGAAAGGCACCATTCAACAAATTATGGCAGGTATGGTGCAGTGGCTAGGATTACTAGAATTGCAAATTTCAATCTATTCATCCCCTCATTGATTATCTTCAAATAGCGTCAGCATTGATCTGAATCCTGATTATTCAATCAGTGTCGAAATATTAAAGATCTTATAATTTAATTTTTTACCGTTTGTTTAACTCGTTTTATTTTAATTTAATTATACTTATATTTTCACGAGTTAATAATATTAATTAATTATGATTATAATAGATAGAAACTGTGAATTTAATTATAAAGAATTAAAAATAAACATCAGTTAGAAAAACATGGGAGCTAATTTAATTAGAAGAAAATATAAATTAAAAACAATATTTATGAAGCACCTGATTAATTTGATTAAATTATAAATATATAATTAATTAAACAAATTTGTAATAAAATTATAATAACAAATTAAGTTCTGCAGTCCAACATCCAGAAGGGAATGCAAAATAGAATAGGTATCGTTAGACACACGCGAGATAAGCACGTGCATCCATTTTAATTGCCTTAAGTTTAACTTAAATAATTGATAGATTTAAAAATAAATATTACAATTTTTTTATTTAAAATTTTAAAATTTAAAAAGTGTCTGAGTGTATTGGGTTGATAGGCGGCCTTTCGAAAAGAGATTCAAAAATAAAGTTTTTACTTCGTCCGGAATCGAACCGGGTATATAGCATCTGTATTCAGGCAATTTTCATGTACTCGTACAAGGCTATGACAGGCCTGTGTTTCTTGCTTGAATTTGACCCAACGTGGAGCAAATAAACGGTAATTTAGAGGTTTTTGAGCAATACTTATCAGACATTTTTTGTTGCAAATTTCATTCTCTTTATTTAAGTTTATATAAATTTCCTATTTAGTCGCACCGTTTCCGAGATATAGCGACTTAAAAAAGATTCTGTGAAAATTTTAATAAAATTAACATTACTCTTTAGGAGTATTTTTACAGAGACTTCTTTAAGTCACTGTATCTCAGAAACGGTGAGACGAAATAGAAAAATTTATATGAACAAATTATTGAAAAACTTTATTTGGTATACAAAAATTTCAGTTGGCAAAAACTGCTTTCAATTCAGGGTGATAAATGGAAGATTATTTTCCCAAATTGTGTTTTAATTACTGGGTTAAAGGTATCGAGATTTGGTGTGTATATTCTGGGATTAATTTTATTAAATAGGAACAAAGCACATTATAATTATCGCGTTACTAATTCCATGTAATTATCGGATAAGAGTCCTTCAAACCCTCTATCGAGCAATATGCACACAAACCTTTGGTATTTCAAACCGGGGGCCGGGGGGCTCCAATAACACAGTAATGGAATTCATCATGTAGATACCGGCTAGAGTCTAGTACCCAAGTCTCTTTGCTTGTTATATTACTAGTGTAATGCAATTTATTTGATAAGGATAAATTCCTGCTCCGACATGGGGTAATTAAAAATTTCCAAATAGGTAAAATAGATGACCAAAGTCAGATACCTCCGCAGATCGTGATTGTTATAATAATAATATCTATATTTTCCGTCCATTCATTCCATTCCGTCTTCTTCGCTGGAATACGACATTTTATTTACTATTTTCTTATCTTGTCATGTAAACCATATCTGGGTTTTTAATTATTGCTAATAGAAGTTTCAATAGTCTAAACCTAAAAAATATGGGGCTTCGGATAACAATTTGTGTAAACATAGTTGTGAACTAGTGCATTTCGTTCCTACCAGCAAACACGTTTTATAACCCCAACATGATATAAATTTGAAAGGCTTGTGAAACAAAAATTGTGATAGCTATAAACTTTAAATAAACATACAAACTGTGTTATCGTTCATCACAATCAACAACCAAAAACGGATATGAGAAATTGTACAAAAATTTGTCGAGGGCTGATTTTTGACTACCTACTTATAAAATAAATTTTATAATTTCATATTTCTGAAAAGGATCAATGTGATGCCAGAAAGACACACAACGATTTGATTTGTTGTCCGAACGCCAAAAATAATCTATCCAAATAGGAAAATTTTAAAGCAAATTTCTACCATTTGGTTAGAATATTTGAGTTATTTGTTATACAATCCGTGGCAATGGCCGATCGAGTGGAATTGATCGTTTACTTTATAACAAGAGATCGTTTAATCCAATTATTTTAGCCGCAGTTAGCAACTGCAAGTTGATGTTGCATGCTGAGAAACAGGAAATTACCTTTTCAATGTTATTATTGCCAAAACTGCCGAGCCTTTCGAAGCATCCGCTTCCCAGTGGAATCGATATCATGTTTGTTTAGTTATTAATAAGAATACATGGTTCTGACATAATATAATTTAAAAAATTGCTAATCGGTTGAAAAATAAAAAATAAATTAATATGAAAAGCTATAAATAAATTTTATAATATTGGTTTTTGTAATTAAAAAATTTAAAGTATTATTTTGCGCCATAGATAATGGTTGTAATCTCGTCGGAGGATAGTTTTCGTAATTACAACTTTCCGAATACAAAGTAACTAAAATAGGTTAATACTTTGGTTAAAGTTTGTACGTTGCATTACCTAACTTCCAGACATTTTTATTATGTAAATCTTTATAATTGTGTACTTTAATTACTTACTTGAGTTTATATTGCTTCTATATTTAATATAAATTTATAGCTATGTAAATGAATATTAAATTTTCAAAATTGTTTTAGTAAATTAGATGGAAAATTGTTTGCTTTACATTTTCTTAATATTTCATTTAGTTGATTACGAAGGTATAGTTGTAAAATTAAAGTGTAACAAAGTGACAACGTCTTAATAACTTACCAAAACAGAAAATAGGTAACAAACATAATGCAAAATTACCTTGAAAAGGTTGGGTTGTCGCTGGGACTATATTGCGTCAGTTTTTCAGCTAAATTATGTAACGAAAGGGGTGTAATGTTAGTAATTCCATAATAAGAGCTAAAATTGTATTCCACGGCCCATTCCGCTTCTCCTTTCTTGTTTGCGTTAGAAAGGTCCAAATAGTATTGGGTGTAATCAAATATCTGCAACATAAAATAATTGAAATTTTAATACAAAACGTAGATGTATTTATTATAAGTATTAAAAGTAAACTACCTCTTTTTTCTAAAATGCTGAAACAATTTTAAATTGACTCATAAAAAGTTGTTTAATTGAAATAAGCGATTCGTTTGCGATTACATCCAACATTGAATAATAGGCACATTGATGTGTTTCATTTTTTGTTTTATTTTTAATTAAAAATCTACGAACCATTATTTGTAGTAACAGTTTAATTAAAACAAATCAATAATATTATACAGTTTGCAGTTTCTCTGATCAGCGTTCCTTCGCATTGCAAAATAAGTTACATAAAGAATTACAAGTGGAAATTTAAAAATTATTTTTCTCTTCATGAAACTTTGTATATCTATTTTGTACCACTCGTTATGCAAACACTTTCTAAAAGTCAGAAAAGCGTTTTATAGTGTTTTATTTTATTTACTTATCGTTTACAACATTTATTTGCTATTTATTGCCCAAGCCCGTAACTTTTCAAATAATTTATCTTTTTTAATATTGGTCATGAATTTATATTATTCTCCACAATATAATTTCAAATTTGGAATTTATTGTTTATTTTACCTACACTACAATAATTTTACAAACAGTTTTGTCAATAATATATTTTAATCATCAAAGTTGTTAGACTATCATTATTTTTAATTGCTACATAGCAATAATTAAAATTAATTCCGTCGATATTTCAGTTGATGAAATTCCTTTTTAACAAAGTTTCATATAGTAGCAATCAATTATTACTGATAAGGGTTGAATAGCCAAGTGCGTTGCCAATATTAAACTTCGTTAACAAGTAAGCAAGAAGGTAGATCGAATTAGAAATAAATTTTATAATTTAAATTAAGAGAAACTAAACTGTAAATGTTGATTAAACTATCCTATAATTAAATTAAACTCGATAACGTACATGTCATAGTCAGAAGTAAATAATTTAGTTGAAGTCATTAACGAAATAATTAATTTTCAAAGGTAAATGTTGAAATATGAGAAATTAAGTTTTTTTCTTAATTGAGGACTCACTAATTTAATGGTCGTAAAATAAACTCTTTAGGTAAACGAAATCAAACAAAAAATTTCAATTTTAATTACTTTTGCTATAAAAGCTTGTTTGGAAAAAGGAGCAAGTATACAACTTAAATAATTAGTAATATTGACTTAAGATTTGATACAATTGAAAATAGTTGCTCAAGTTTTGTTGAGATTGAATTGGAAATTAAGTGATTTTTCATGTTTTTTCAGCTAGAATATTTAGTTAGTTTGTAGTTCAAAAACGTACATTATTCTTAATAATATAAGCAAAATAGTTAACGCCAAAACCTACCTATCCAATTAGAGCAATAATGAAGAACTATTATGTATAATAATTGAAAATAATAGTAGCTGAGTATGTTTACCTCAGATTATGCTGTTAGGTTTTTCTGCGAGTTACCCCAGGGTTTAATATGTTTCGTAATAATTTGATATAATAAATAATAAAGACTACAATTTTATTTGTTCGTTTTTAATTAAATTGTTTTTTATTATTTTTTTATATCTACTTATGTATAATATTAGATTTACATTTTTACCGCTGGAGCAGTAGCTGTATTAATATAGTAACGTTATAATTTCAAATTATACTCTTTCATTCTTAATATTTACTTTCTATTACACTTTAGCCAAAGAAAAAGGTTGTTATTAATTAAAAGCTCTAATTTTCTATAAAACTGTAATAAAACGGGTAAGCCATTAATAATTCTAAGCTGTGTAGGCTATTTTAAGAGATTTTGGTGTTTTGAGCAATATAAATTTGGCTCGTTTCCAAAGTTTTAACAAACTGGAACGCCAAAGTCACTCATTCGAAAAATTTTGTGTAGTTGTGTTTGATTGTTTATTATGAATCTGATAGAAGTTGTGCTTGATGCTGTTTTACAAAATTCAATTCATACAAGTGATCTATTCTATTACCCAATACTAAATAAATAATATCAACTTTTTGGTTATAAATAATAAAAATGTCCATGGAAAGGTTTTGAAAAATTATTCTATTTCATAGTTGAGGGTTTTTCATACGTAGTTTGAAAAAAAGTTTACTCAATAATTTCAAGCGAAACGAACAGTTTGCTGCCAAATCCACTATGTAAATAGATTGAAAAACTACTTTTGCAATTCAACCATGAAACAATAGTTTAGTTTGTATTTGGTTTTATCTCAAAGTTAAACAAACCTAGCATACATATTACTTTGTTTTCACAAATAAATTCCATAATTTTTAATGTAAAGTAGAATTTCAAATATAGAAAAGAAAAATAATAACTTATAAAGCTAACACAAAAATCTCATAATTTTATACGAAAAACCGGAATAAAATTGTCTTTCCTTCATTTTTTAAACTTAAAAAAGGAAAAAGCTATTTACCTGTCCTGTATTCTTATCAAACTTGTATAACCTAAGTCCAGGATTATTCGGACCATCCGTTGTTCGCTTTGGCGTTAATGAAGGTGCAAGCATTGCCCATGACACCGCTTGACCTGCGAAATAAAATTAAATATTTAATTTCAATTTTACTATTAAATAATGTATTTTAATTACATATTGCTATTGTAATCTACGGTTCATATAGAATTATTGATGAATACTGTAATTACAACCTGTAAATGTAATAACAATTGAGCTCAGTTTCGAAGCAATAACAACAAAAATTACTTAGCATTTTATCTTTTTAGTATATCTTCTTGTTTATTCAATGTTAAAAATTATATGAAAATGTTTTGATTGAATTGATTACTTTACATATTGATTACATGTTATAAATTGAGTACAATGGCGACACAATAAATATTTGCACATTCAATTTTTACTTGTAGACCATGTAAGGACGTAATATCTAATATTCAATGATAGTTTTTATGATTCGCAAGAATAAATGTTCTTTTGTTATAATAAATAAAACTTGAACCACAATAGTACGGGGTAGCTTCCTGTAACCGCTGGTTGATATACGAAGCGGAAAGTCTATTTCATTGTCAAACGGACGTCATTTTTATCCATTTTATTTAATTTTATTTCAGTTGGCCCACACAGATCCTTGCCATATTATAGTCAATAAAAATAGTAAAATAATATTAATAAGTAAAAAATATTTAAGGCATTTTCACATGTACACAAAGAAAAGGTAAATGTATCTTATTTTGTTAAAACGGCATAAAAGTGACATTTCCTTGCCGTTAGAAGATCGTAAATTTTATAAAGCAATTAGTCGTTTTTATTAACAAACAACGCATTGAGTTTTATATAACAAAATCTGCCATTTATTATTTCAGATATCCATATTTTTTTGCATTAACATGAACTAGCATTTCGCATCAGAAAATAAAGTCTGAACATAACTGCATGATGTTTGTAAAAGTTTGTCGGATTACCTCAGCCGAGTTTAATGTTTTTTAGGAACTATAATATCGAAATTGAATTCTTTCGCAACAGTAACATGATATTGAAAATTACAGGTTTAAATCAACAGAATTTCGTTAGCCTAGCCCTCCGGCAAAAATTTGCGTTTTTCTAAAACAAATTGAAAACAATCACATGTTACTAAGGTAGATCATAGCAATTAATAATTGTTGTAAAATTTACACTGATTACTTACAAAAATCTTTTGGTAATAAATTTATAATAAAGTTTAAGGTTTTTTTTATATTTTTATTTAAAATTTTTGAAATGTTTATAAAAGTTTTATGATTCTGTTATCCTGAAGTCTGATGATGATTGATAATTGTAGTAAACTATCTGTTTATAATATAACAGTATTACAATTTTCATTTTTCCAACATTTCCCCTTATACAAAAAACATCTGTCATCTTTTCAGTAAATGGAAAATCTTGAAATGCTTAATTCGTAGTAGAAATGTTTCTTCTCTTGCCCTTTTTAAATAATTTAAATTACTTTCGGAATGATTTGCCGATACGGAATTAGAATTCGAGTACTAATTGTTCACACAAAAGTTGACAAATTTTAAATAAAAAGTGTTTCAATTTATATGGGGACTTCATAGTTGAATCACGAGCAATAGGATGAATTGAAATGGCTCGAAATGTAATTGTTCAGTTCCTCAATTGTGGCGTACCGCAAATCGAATCGAATTTCATTAAACACACTTTCAGGTCTCGTCATTTGTGTAAAACTTTGTAAAACCTTGCAAAACTTTCCTGAATTTAAATGAGAGCTTCACTAATTCACTTTCATTATTTTGGTTTTCTGAATTTAGACTTGCTTATATTTTATAAAATTTCACGGTACTAATTAAACGTCAGTCAAAAATAATAAAATTTATTCTTGCGGTATCGAAGTAGACATAATTATAAAATAATCAAGATTCATTTTTAAAAGTTACAGTGCTATAATAAAAATGTAACTTAAAAAGGATGTTCTTTTATAAAATTTCTAATTAACGAAGTTGTAACAAAAATGTGTTTTTTTCTTGGAAAATATTTAAAAAGGTGCAAAATCTTTGATAAGGCTTCTCAAAAATAAACAAAAGCTGAGAAAACGTCGCAGTTTTCATTAAATCATCTTTTCAGTTTGTTTTTAATGCTCGCTTGCAAATCGATTTCTGTGAAAAGGTAACGTGTTTTCTTTTCATTTTTTTAATTCAATGCAGAACGAATAAAAATATGTATTAAAAATTTTTATATCTTCATTTTTGAACGCACTAACCTTTGCATCACTACTACCAACTAAAATTGAAAAATATTTTATGTGTTCGTCAACGTTAATAATACAGAGTATAACAACAATAATAATAATAGTATATTATACAACAGAAACATAAATCACCTTTTTGTAAATTAAACAAATAAAAGACATACGGTTGGTAAAGATATTTGTCATACTATAAACAAGTTTTACTAATAAAAAAATTCAAATAAATGTATTGGCAATGCAGATGTTTAGTGTACAAAATTAATACTATTATACTTGATTTCTTTCAGAAAATATATTTTTTGGGGCTTTTAATTTTTATCCGAAATGTATTTAAGGAAGTAATCGCTCTCATCTTATATGGCCGGCTCTACGAACATCACTTAACCGATTCGAATCAGTCCATTTTAGAATTGTAAAATATAATTTGTGATTCAAGTTTTAACATTACCTTCGGGGTAATAGGATTACTATTGCCAGTTACTTTCGCCATTACTTGTAATTAGCAGATTAGGTAGTCGTTAGTAGCTCAACAAACTACAGTTGGTAAGCCTGATTTACAAATAGCCCACGAGGGATGACAGGGGAGACACAGATGACATCAAAAAGTAGAGAATAGAGATTTACAGTGCTTAGCTTTCCACTAAGATTCATAGAAAATTATTCGAATCCAGAAAGTAGTTTTTAAAACATACGAAATTTTGCATAATTCCCGCTTAAAAATATTACTAGGAAACTAGTATGAGATTAACTAGGAGTAATTGCATTTTTCCGGTTATTTCAGCTTATCACGAAGTCACAAAAAATAAGAAAACCAATTATTTGTTATTGTTGTTAAAAAAAATTATTAAACGTAAAATCGGACATGAGTATTATATTTTTTTCGCTTAGTAATGTTTCCATTGGAAACACCATAGCCCTTCTACTGCTGGATTAAACTAGAATACAGTTACACAGTAGGTTCTTGAGCAGATTTCCATACACGGATACATAAACATACAATCCGTTAGATTAATTGTACATGTAAAATAAAAAGAACTGCCGATTAAAAATTGTAACTTTCTTAACAGTTTTCGTTGAAAGTTTCATGAAAACTCACAAAAAATCACATTTCAGATTTTAATTTAAAATTTAAAAGTTTTATACGTAATATCAATATTACGAAAGTATCAATTTTAAACTTTGTAACATTTTCTCAAGTGCAGAAAGTCTTTATAAATATTGAAAGAAAACAACAATTTTTTTTAAATGTCTTATAATTTTAACAAACAATCGTGGTGATCGAAACTTTCCATCAACTGAAAAATTTAAAGCATGCTAAAACTTAAATCACGTTTTATAAGTAATTTATGTAAATATTCAGTTAACAAGAAAATTGTTCTAACCCGAAAGAAAATTAATTGAAAGTAGCCCTAAAGTTTTTGTGATGAAAATTAAATTTAAAAAAATTATTCTGCAAAATTTAAGTAGCAGATACGGAAATTAAAAAAGAAAATTATGATAAATTATGCTGAATTTTTTTAAGTAATCCCAAATTGGTTTGAAGAAGTAGATTATGCAGAGTGGACAAACGAAATATTAGAATATAATTTGAAAGACAAATAAATCGCAGGTTCAATTAAGAACTTTAGTAATTAAGCTTTTGGAATACAATCGACAAATAAAAATAAATAACCTCTTCGCGAGATAATGCGAGTAGTAAAATTCAATTTAGTATGAAGTTTGAACAATCTTTAGAGAATATTGGTTAAATGCTTTAATGCTGTGCATGAAATATCAAATTTAATTTGATAGTTATCAAGCAGTAGTTTACAGAGATAGCTATTTTCTAACCAAAATTCACTTTAGTCAGCAACTATAAACCATACTACATAAAGAGTTTCAATAGTTGAACTTGATGTTATTTCTGACATTGTTCAAATAGTGCATCGCTACTTTCCAACTATGAAGTTACTCCTGGGAAGGTGGGTAGCAATTTTCTGTAATGAATTCAATTTACTCTCTCTTATTTCATAAAGTATAGCAAATTGGAAGTTAGCAGATTTATTTAAATTTCTTTCAATGGCTCAGAAATAAGTTTAATTTGAAACGTCAGTATCGCAAAAACACAAAGAAAAAATATATTACTTTTTTTTTGTCACATTTCAATTTGCTGTTTCGTAAACTTGTAATTAAACTTGAAATTATTAGATAATAACAAAACTAAGTTTCCCTAGGGATTCAATTAATGTAACTTGAACTTGGAATAAATTTTGGCAATATACTTAGATATATACCTATAAGAAGTAAGGTTTTAAGCAACCCTAAGTTGTTAAGTGTATAATTTCGGACTCCTTGCGTTGGTTGGTACATGTTGCACCAGCCGGTGTGTTGGTCTAATTGATAATTCAGATAATTTAAGGAGAACGCGCTAATACACAATCGATTAAAACTAAGTTTCAGGAGCAAGATTTTCTTGCGGTTCTTATAATAAGAATCAGTTTGCTTTCCAATACTCGAACTCGATTGCAGGAAATAATTATTATACCCAGCACCCAGGAATAGCTTATTGGTGCAAATTTTGTGTTTGGTTTGTATCAATTTTAGGTAAATAATAAGAGCAACAGGATGCAAAAAATGTGAAAATACCAACCTTCGTTGTAGATAACTCGAAATGAATCGGAATGTAGATGACCAAAAAATTGGCCAACAATTAGGCTAGAATATTTCCTAACAATTTCTATGTATTTTCTATTATTGTGGATGGAAAAGGAAACCATTGGTAATGTTCCTCTTTGTCGTTCGTCACATCCCGGTGGCATGTGTCCCACTAAATACACCTACAACAAAAATAATTAATTTATAAGGGAATAAATAGAAATGTAATAAAATGAGCTTTATTTATTTTATTTTAGAACGAAGAAATATAAATTAATATTACTGCTTTGATGAAAAACATCGTTATTAACTCTAAAAAAAAACACATTTCAAAATGCTTTCATAATATATTATTTATCTTTAATGTTATAATTATTTAAGTTAGAATATTCTGTATCAACAAATTGTTAAATAAAAAGACAATTTAAAAGTTGAAGCTTTATGTATATTTTAACAAAACCGCTTCAAGGTTTTTCTTAAAAAAATAATGTTTGTGAAATTTAGCAGTGCACTAACTTGTTTCATGTTATTTAGTATTCATCAGTTATATTTTAATCTGATGTTCAACTTAGAACAACTAATTATTTAGCTCACCAGAATGACTTAGTAGGAAATGTTAGCGACTGTAATCTCACATCCGCCTGTTGGGTGAGCGTAATGATCGTGAGTTGTAAAAAACAACATATACATAAATTTTAACAATAACTACTAACTAGAAGTTTATTTTACTTGATTAAATTTTGACTGTTGAAATCAGTTTATGATGTGTATATTATATACGAAGATTTTAAATCAGGTTACATTTCCTATCATCGCCTGTCGTCCCCAATAATTTCTATACGTCCAAACCGTCGAACCTGACGCTTTTCTATAAATTCGCTTAAAATTTCTTAATATTGATTCTTTGATTTCATGAAGTACGATTTCCTAACTGAAAGGGAATAAGACGATGTAAACTAAAATCGATCATCGAGGACATCGCTAAAGCGGGCACTACGCTTCGGTAGTTTGCAAATCATTACGTATAACTTCTAAACTTTAGTTTGACTCAATAATTTCCTTTTAGGAATGAAAAGTAGGTATATTGATGAAACTTTTAAGTTATTTTTGTAAAATCAAAGAATTCTGCAATTCTGCTGCACCTTTTGAATATGCGACCAGCTCCCATGTTGGAGATCGGAGTTAATTAGCTTATACTTTATAATTTAAAGTATTTTTAGAAATAAATTGCACTCGAAAATGACGGATCTAGTTAGACTGTGAATATCTGAACGGCTTCATTTATTAAAAACATCTCTGAAGCTGCTTCAACTCGAAAATTACAATTAACGAAATCTAATTTAAAGTGTTACTCCATCTATTTACGTCGAGCACACGTACCGTTAACAGAATGGGCAATTACTAGCATCTTCCATAATCTGCAACATATCTCCCTGTATCTATAAATACACTGAAAAAAATAGTTAATCATTTTGAAGAAAAATTCATTAACTTTGGGTCAATGATCAAAATTCATCATATTGATGAAAATTTTATAGTATTTATATAATGAATTTTTCTTCAAATTGATTAATTATTTTATTCAATGTATTTTTTATAGATACAGTGAGATATGTCGCAGATTATGAAAGATTCTAGTAATTGCCCATTCTGTTAACGGTACGTGTGTTCGACGTAAATAAATGGAGTAATATTTTAAATGGAAATATAAGGGATGTAAACCCTCTCTCCCCTCCCTCGACTAAATGTAACTAAACTTGACTGAAAAGCATAGTTAATGAAAAAATTATAATTTTTGAGCCGACGAACAAAATTCATTATATTGATGAAAAATTCATTTATACAATTCATTAATGAAGTGCCATCGGCACAAAAATTATGATTTTTTTTAGGATTCACTTTAGCCCTTGAAGCGCTCCTGGCAGAAAATAATTTGCATCCACGGATGAGATGGAATTTTCAGTAATAATTTGCTCTTTGAATTTTTTAAATAAATAATCTAAATCTTAGAAACGTTGATTTTTAATATAATTCAAGATATCAAATTTTATTTTGTATTGATTGACTGTAAAAAAGAAAGAAAAACGATGATGACGTTGTTTCTGTCGATATATAATCCAAATATATCGTATGATTTTTCGTTCTAATAATGTAAATTACTATTACCGGTCTGTAAATTTAAAGAAACAAAATATAGTATGCTAAGTATCCATTATGGAAGGGATAATTTACTTCATTTTGTGCACGATTGAAATAAAAAATATAAATACAAAAACTTATTTATTTTGACGAAATAATGTCGAACAAAAATTAAGATTGGTGTGTTAACCGTAGCGAATAGAAAAAAAATAATATGCTTAAAATAGAAATGTAAATAAACCGATTTGGTTGTGCAAAAATAGAAAAATCAGCTATCAAGTGCACTTTCCTTAATATTTCTATGGTGGTGTTCATTTGCTTTTGGTTTACATTACCGCTTGCTGAGTGGAAAGTAAATTTTTCTGATAAAGAGCAATTCAAAGCAATGGAAATTCGCAAAACTGCCTTTGGAGCAGCTTATTACTGCTAATATGATAGAAATAAAAATAATTCACTGCAGTAACTGGAGTTAAATTTTCAACTTAAGTTTATTCATTTTCAAAACGGGTTTAGCCCTCACTACAATTTTCTCCTCCGAAAACAAAAATATCATAATAGTATATTATTCATCAAGGAGGTAAACGAGTTGTTTTAATATTACAATATTAAATTTAAATAATATATTATTATATCTAACATATTGATTATTATTAATCAAAGTAAGAAAAGTAGACCAAACGTTGATTTTACATAATATAAACATATTTCCAAGCACAATATCTTCTTTTTACGGTAATAGCATGTGAGAATATTAAAAGGAATGGCATATAAAGTGAAATTTTATTATTAAAACAATCTGTTTCTGTAGGTAAGCACACTTGACGATAGCCAGTTAGAAAAGGAGCTTATGTAAATAAATTAATGTAAACCACGTTTTCTAGTCATTAGGAGTACCTAAGGTTGTGGCTGTGTCATCTAAATTCAACATTAAATCCGCGTTACCTAAAAATCGCATTTGGTTTCATTCACAGCAAAGCCATGGAATGAATAAAATAAGACCATACTTTACTTCTTTTCTAAGGAATTTTTAACACACATACATAGGTATAACGCTCGACAGACGTGTGATGGGTTACAAACGTATAAAAGATTTTTAAATTATAAAATCATATTGTAGAATTTCTTTATAAAATTGTCAATATAACAAGAATTTTAGATTTCATGTGAATACTAAAATAAAGTTATATTTCAAAGAAAACATCATATATTTATTGCTTATTAAAGCGTGCAAGAAAATAGCTTTTATGAAAGCACATCGTTGAATTATTTAAATCTTCAGTTGAGCTCATATATTAAAAGTAAAAATGTTATTTTATTGACGTAATGCAATATGAATGTTAAATAAGTGGTTCATTCAATTTTTCATATTTTCCTTTAAATTTCCATTATTTATTATGTACATGAATTTTTTAAAATACTCGGCATTCTTTCTAGTCATAGAGACGACGCCGACGCGACGCCTACATATACCTAAGCAGGAAGCACCATCTCTGTTTTCAATATACCTTACAAAAATATAATAATTGTCTGAGGAATTTCTATAATAATATAATGCTCACGAATGACGGAAGATAAATTTAGTTAAATTTATTCTGATTGTTAGACATGCTAAATCAGTTTGAAATGTGACTCCTGCTGTAAATTCCTTTAACGTTGATTGGCAGTAACACTGAAATTGTTCTTGGTTACTACAGCTTTAAGATAATACCAAGCTTCGACCTATTTGTTTAACATAAGAAATGTGAAATCAAATAGCTTTCAAAACTCGACACTTCCCAAACGAAATTTTTGGTGACATTACTTTTGTAACATAAAGCCCACTCAAAAATGATTTTGAGTAAGTATAGCCTTTGATCTGCAAGTGTGTTTTGTTTTATATTTAAAAAATATTTTAAGCAAATGCCAAACCTTTGTTTGATTTTCAATTAATTTAAATTGTCAAAGAAAGTACTTTTTTCTAAAATAGCAAATTAAATTTAATTTGAAAAAAGAATTTTATAAAAGGTATTGTGAGCTTTATAAAATTTCAAATTATTTTAGGTGAAAGTAAAGATTGTCTAAATTGCTTTGTCAAACGACAGAATATACTGGTATTTATTCTATATTATATATAGCATATTTAGATATTTAAATTATAAAACAGTGTAATTTAACTTTAGATTAACTGAACTATTTAGAAATTTTATCAAATTAATAAGAATATATTGTATAAACACACCGAGAAGGAATCATGTAAATAAATATTTATTTTCTAAAAGATTTAAAAAATTAGACATAATAAACTCAAAATATATTAATATAAAATTAAATTGATAATGTCTATTATACTGCAGTTTTCAAAATTGCATTTTATTGAGAAACTGAGACACCTGTATTATGAAAATTGTACAATGATACCAAATCAATAAATAAACATCTTGAATTTCAATATTAACGAGATGATCTTTATAGCACTATAGTTGCACTCCACTATCAGGTACTATGTACTAATACGAAACAATTCAACCGGATTACACTACAACTGATAATATTACCGATAATTAACAATTTACTGATTATCTGCCTTAAACATCTGTATTATTTTTAGCGTAGTTTTCCATAATATGTTTCATTTAAATTAAACCTAACCTAACTTTATCCAACGTAATCCTAACCTGACTAAAAAACTGAGATTTTCTTCGCATTTACATTTGTTGAAATTAAAAATTAACAGGATAAATTCAAGCTCTTGTGTTTCTTCCGGGAATATTAATTCCTCTGAAAGGAATTATGTTTAAGTTTCTAATCTAAACTATCTAATAAGATTTGATTTTATAAGTAGCTATGTTCATATTAATACCATTGAACCCTAACTTCATTTGTTGTGTAGTACTTTGAAACTTATCAAGAATTAGAATCTATTCTGGTCGAACTTATACCCTACAGGTATATTGTTATTACGTGGGTTGAGAGTTATAAAGTTAAAACTTATGGCATAGTTGTTGTTTGGGCATAAAACATGATTTACTCGAATAATTATTATTTAGTCCTTATTTTAAAATTAAGTTCTCAAGGTGTTAAATTTCCTGGATGTAGGAATATACTTGCATATCATGCAATATCTTTCTTAAGTAGACCTACGTATAAAGGATTAGATAAATTTATGCGTACCTATTCCAATTCAAAGCGAATGATTTACAAAATGGTCAAATGTTGTTAATTTATCAGGTTTTGGAATAGATTACATACAATAGTATAAATTAGTTCTTGTTAAATTTAGGTGTAGATAAAGCTATCACGTTTAAATATTGGTAATATACAAAGCAGCAAATTTCCTTTATCACTTGACAATAAACTTAATAAAGTATATGAGACTTATATACTCGTATATGACAATTAAAATGATAAAATCACCAATAACCAAGTTCTATTCAATGTAAATCTATAGAATTTATGTTCGTTGAGGTAATAATTACTATTTTACAAAATTAAAAAGGGCAATCTTGTGGTGTGTATAGTATTTTGCAAAATTAGATATCTGATTGAAAGAATTAAAAGTAAAAGAAAGAGCGAGAGTGAATATCAGAACAAATCTGCTGACGGGAAAGCAATCATTACTTCCTAAAATGCTGTTTCAGTTTAGATATTTTGGCAGAGATAAAATAAAAATAGAAAAACTGCCTCCATTTTCTCCTACCTATTGCATTTGGAGAAACTAAAAATGTGTTCCAAAATTATTTTGCTTTAAAAATCTCCTCGTATTGCAGAAAATAATTATTGTTGACTTAGAATTCCCTAACAGCAACTAAACGCGAAAATTGAACAAAATTGTGAAATCAATATTTCGGTAGCGACTACAACAAAATGTAACCAATGTACGAAATTACAAAAAGTTTTTAAATGTAAAAATGTAGATAAAATCAGAATTCATCTGCACCCTAAATTTAAAAAGTTAGACTGTAATTAACAACATTATTTTTTTAATTTGAGTTAAAAATAGAAATTTAAATTAGGATTTCGATAACTTCATTAGCTACCAAATTAGGAGATATTATTTTTTTTGTAAAGAGTTTGCCAACGGTGACCTTACCAATAATTTTTATTCTTGAAAAAAATTTAAATTAAACCAATAGGACGTTGTTAATTTGGAAATTTAAATATTTTATTATGAAAGACAATGAAAAATAATTTGTAGATTTAATTTTATTTGTCAGGAAAATAAGTTGTTGATTACAAAATGCTAACTGACATTCGCCGTTTCAAAGTAGAAGAGCATTATATTGTCACTGCGTGACAAGTTTTAATAAAAAGCAATTTCACATTTAACACAAAATATCTCTAATTATTAAAATTAACAATCTCTAAAGCTTATTAAAACATTTGAATTGCTTTCGCTACATTATTTTAAATTAGAAGAACAAAAAAATGTTTATTCGTCAAAGCTCAAGAGGTTCTACTATATTATTATAAAATGTGACCCGAGTTTTGATTAAATAATTTATATAGGTACCGGATTGTAATTTTGATTTATATTTACAAAACTTATAACTGCTTTGGAACATTGTTAATAATATTTAGTATTCACGATACAAAGTTTGCTGAATTTTGTTATTCTTCTCTTACGAACGATTTCATTAAAAGTATACTTATTTGTATCTGTGACCTATTCAAACTTATAATTAGTAAACTTTTAAAAATTTACGCTACTACTAATACATCATTAAAATTTCTTCAATACACTTGGCAGGGTAAACTTTAAATCTTTTCTTTTTTTGTTTTAAAACTAGAAGAAATTTTTTAATTGCTAATACAAAATGTCCTCTTGAAGATTATATTATAATTATATTTTATATACAAAGGCACAGTGGCAGGTGTCCTTCCATCCTAAAACCACAAACAACCCCTATCAAAAAATAATTTTATGTTAGGTGTATGATTTTAATATTTTATTTTATTATAAAACGAATTTTAACAGGGATTTGCTTCAAATTATGTTTACAATTTGTTAGTGGCAGGGTTCAGTAATTTTATGTTTGGTTTTAACTTTGTTCAGTTAATCTAACACCGACATCAGAACATTATTACTGGTATACTTGGAGGGGGGTGGGTGATTGGTTTTATTAAAAAAAAACCTTTCACTCTTTTAGAACAGATTATATTTGTTGGCACCGGGGAATACCGGGAATCCCCCAAATACCTGAGTAGTTGTGTGGATTTCATTATGGGTTAAAATTGCAAGTATTAAAATATACAAACCCAACAAAAAAATATTGTAAACGTAAATTAATAGGAGGTTTTAAGACTGGCATATATCAGGATACAGCAAAAGATCATCTCGATCTTGAGCGAAAATCATTATTGTAAAAATTCTTCCATTTAAAATTAATCTAGAAGTACAAAAACCTGAAAATTTTTTAATTCATTTACACTATGCCTTAAAGACTTTGGGTTGGTTTCCGTTCGATTTGACGAACTGCTATTAATTAACTTTTTACAGATTTATCATATTTGCGGAACAGGATGTTGAACACTGCTGTTTGAACGCGATCGTTTTTACGCACGATTAAACGCAATGAAATTTTACGCAATGACATAGGATTTCCGATATTGACTGAAGGAAATTTTAAATAAATTTATACTTTAATAAAATTATTACCATTTGGTAGTTTGATTAATTTTTAAAATTGGTATATTTGTTTGCGTTCTACTTTACCATATTTTTGCGGTGTTCTGTGTTTTGATCTAGTATTCGATTATATTTTTGTAATTTAAAATTTTTCTGTGCTAAAATAAAGAAATTTGTAAAATTCAAGTTTGTAGCTCATTTTCATATGGTGAGCGTTGTTGTATACTTACAACACCATATACTAGGATGCATGTTATCCATTTATGTTACACCTCGAATATTATGCTCATACTGTTTGCCTAAAGGTATAATTAATTAAATAAATATATATCGCTGATATTTCACGGAGAGCAAGCAAGCTGACACAATTTTTAAAATTAATTGTTTTCTCTAACAATACTGCATTATAACTTGTGTTTTTAAACACGCCAATTTCATTTTTAAATTACAAATACTTAATTTAAAAGAAAAGCAGATTTACTCATTCTATATATTTTTTATAATTTGCTGATGTGGGAAATAAATAATATAAAGATTGGAAGAAAACATTATTTGTGTTACAAAAATGAAGGAATCGATAAAAATGGCAAGAGATGCATCATCAAAAGAAAGGAAAGCCAGAGGCGTTCAATACGGTGATGCGATATTGTGTCAATCGGGAATAAATATGTAAACTCGATAAAATGCCTGTTGGTTGTCGTAAAAGAACGACAAGGCCCCACTTTAATTTACTTTGCTGAATTAAATAAATTATTAATGTTGTTCCACCACTGTCCTGTAATCTGATTATGAACGGACCGATAAAGTAGATTATTATTTATTTAATTTAAAGTTATGTATATGAATTCTTAAATAAATAATGTAGGTAAATAATTTGTATGTGGGTTTTCCACTTTCCTGTAATTATTCCTTGACATATTGTGTACAATAGCATACCTACAGATATAAATGAAATACTTACGCAAAGCTTTGATAATTAACGCACAATTTTGGCAAAATAAGCAGCATACGCTTTGGGTACATTATTTTCCACTGGGAAATTGCATAATTCATTTGAGTTGATCGATGTCTTTCGATTTTGATAGATGGTTATGGATGCAGTGATATTGCACAATGCATCAACGTCACCATTTTAACCTTTTATATTTTCGTATTTCGCTTTTATAATTTTCGAAAGTCATTAAACTGGTTAAAATAAAATATTTCAAATTATTATTGCATCCAGATATTGCTCTAGTTTCCATCGTATCCATTATGTAAATTATTTTCTATTCTAGACGTTATATTATGTAAAGCATTTTTCAATTACACTTGGTTCAAAAAGAATTCAACTTAATAATTTAATAACCAATAACTTTTGAAGCAAGTAAAATTAAAAAAGTTTAAAAATTAATTGATTTATTCATTAATAAACGTTTATTAAAATACGCAATTGCGCCGTACTAAGCGAATAAAAATAAAATTACTTTTATTTGGCGCAATTTCTGCACAAAAAAGTTATGTTAAGTCCCTGTAGTAATTAAAATTTTAACCAGAAATAAAATCTTTATTACTTATATGAGATTAAGTCTAAAAAATTTAATCAAAAAAGAAAGCTGAAGAAGTACACAATGTAATGAATTCAAATTAAAAATGTTCTTTGTTTTAGATGTCGAGCAGAAAGAGCCAGCATTTTATTTAAAAAATTTTATGCATTAAAAGCTGTGCAGATAAAGAATATAAAATTTTGTGTGAAGTTTTAGGTAAAATTAAAATATTTTGGAATGCAAATTAATTTATTGCATGCAAGTATCAAATTTTTAATTACCTTTTATTTTTTAAAGTGTGACTCTGTTCTAATTTTAATTTGTGTAGTAAAACAAGGCCCTTAAGAAAATCAAATACTTAATAATACACAAGACGAAAGAAAAATACAGAACCAATAATACTAAACCGTTGGGTCCGACAAGGGTGCACTTTATCACCCTCTTCATTTAATATTTACACTAACGATATAGCCAGACAATGGATAGAAAATGCTAACTGGAAAATAAAATTACACTTTCGTTTCTAAATGCCCCAAACAGACAAAGTAGAAAAAGTAATTAAATTTACAATTTGGTATGTAAATTAGAATTAAAAATTAGATGAAATTTTATGTAAAATAATTTAATCTCATAATAAATTTTATTACCTAAAAATATTTTAATTAAAATGTCCGTTTTAAATTGGATTTAAAGGATAATGATATCGCAAAAGTTTTTATGATGCAGCTTTCGTCAAGCGATATTTAGTTTGACTTTTTAAGGCGCTTTGTTTTTGCTGCAATTTCAAATTTCTTACAGTGAAAGGGTGATTAGCACCTTTTTCGCTTGGTTGGAATCCAGTTATCCAGTAATAACAACTCACGCAGCTGTCTTTTGCGGCTCGCCATATTGATCTTACCACTATCCAATTTTTCAAATTATACGAATTTCGTGATTTTTCACAAGCCACGTAAAAATACGACGAGAAATATGCATCCCCAGTTAAATACTTAAAGCATAACATCGCGAAACAAGCAGCACGTTGAAAAATTTTAAATTCACAGTTTCTGGTTGGTACTTAATTATTAAAAAAAATGTTTGATGTTTTCAAAATTAAATTTAAATCAGAGATGAAAGAGCAATTGTTACTTTTCATATTTTTACACGAAATGAAATTTTTTTTATGCGATTAGCAATGTTAATTAAAACTAAATATGAAATTTGACGTAAATTAGTGCTAGTCACTACTGGTAATTTCGGTAATATTACAAACACGTGTAATGTTTTTTATGAATTATCTCGGGTAGGTATCACACAAATTTATTTTTCCCAAAGTCCTTGATGGTACGCAAAATTCGAGCTAGTAATTATTGACATTATTTAAGAATGGCAAATTGAAAAGAATACGTCACATTTATGCTTACTGAAGGATAATAAATCAGAAATACCTATATCTTGAAGGTGCAAAAACTGATATTTAATAAGACCCTAAAAATTTTACTAGTGAATTTATTGCTTCAGGCGACATTTACGAGCAATCATATCGAAAAAATATCTATATTGTAGTAGTCATTGATTAGGAAGCTACGTCAAGGCTTTTATGCCTAAGTTAACACTAGAACAGCAAATAAATATGTAGTTATCATAATTAAACCATAAATAAAGCGTATAAGACAGCGACCAGCAAATCATCTAAACCCCCAGAGGGCACCGAAGAGATCATAGTTCAAATTTTTATTGCGTTGATGTGATTTTTATTTTGATTTACGTTAAAATTGTTATATTGCGATATCCTTGCTAACTAAAGGATTTTCCAGATATATTTTGATCTATCCAGACCTTAGTCGAGAGGTGGGCAGACGGGTCTTGAATTTTATAATATTTAGAAGCCTCATGGCAGCCACCAGTTAAAAATAAAATTTAATATAAAATTTATGAGAATTTAATATAAAGTTTATGACAACTTAAGGGTGGGATCTCACTGACAAAGATAGATATAATATTTCAATGCAATAGAGAGAGACCGAAATGTTCGGTGAAATTTTCCAAGTAGAAATATAAAATTTAAAAATAAGTCTTTCAATAAGTCTAATTTTTGAAAAATTAAACCAATATAATTATTCTTTTTACGCTTAGGCTTTTGATGTATACCATAAAAACAAAATTTTTAAATTAAATTGTTAGATCAACTTTATTTTATTCTTGAATGCATAATACTTTTTTGTTAATATTGAAATATTGTTAATATTGTTGAAATATTATATATATCTTTGTCGGTGAGATGCTGACCTTAATCTAAAATTTATGACATTTTGTCATAAAAGATTTTTTGTCACTATGACACTTTGTCATAAATTCTGCACCATTTGTGCCAAAATTCATATACAAATCACAAATTTTAAAGAATTAAAGAAATAAAAGTGGGTTTTTGATTTGGGGGGGGGGGGGGGGGTAGAGGATTGTGACCAACTGGGACAAGAGGGAAGAGAGAGGTAAAAAAGTCCTTTTTGATAAGGTTTTTTGGCTTTCGTTGACTTTTGTTCGCCCCGAACTTGGTACTACGATAGCCTCATGGTAAAAATAAAAGCTTTCACGTAAAATATTAAGTTTTAATTACGAATTAATTTCAATTACGAACTTTAATATATTATGCAGATGCAGATTAGTTGATGAGCAATGTTTAAACTTTAAATATAACTTGCAGGTTTAGCTTTAATAGATACTACACATTATGCTCGGTTTAACCGTTTTCAGGATAAAGGACAAACTTCCTAGTTAAGTATTTTAATAATTAAAATAACAATAGGTGAACTCTTATTGTATCTTACAAACCCGAAACTATTAAATATTATGAATATATTTTTTATGCATGAATCTAACACTGTTTGGCTTGATTTCAGTTTGTGCATACGTATCCTTTTCGAATTTTTAGTGAACCTGCTGACTTTTTGACTTTAATCCACTTCATATTAGTATAATATAATAATTTCAAAATGAATTTAATTTCTTTGGATGGATTTTAAAATTGTTATGTTTCCTTAAGTACTTCCTAAGTAATAAAATTTTGAAAAACACCGGAGGAATAAATATTTGAGAAACATCGTTAGAAGAAAAACTTAACGTAAAATAAAATAAGGAAATAAAAAGAAGGATGGAAAAATTAATGAAGTGTGAAATATAGTTTTTAAAATAGCTGGGAAACATAAAACTTTTCAAGAAGTTATTTTGAAGTTTGCATTAAATTTTGATATGCAAATGCAAAACCTAAACAAAATTTAGATGCTGTGGGAAATTATACAAATGATAATTTTCTCCGTAAACGTGCTAACGAAAATATTCTTAATTGATTTACGAATGGAAATTGTCAATAGTATCTAATTGATTTTGGTCTTACGACGAGTGTTATTTTACTGTAAACTAAAAATGAATTGACAAAAGCAACAATTATTATTAGTAATGATAACAAAAACTATTTACGTTAAGGTTTGATAAATATTAGTTCATTTGCCAATATATAAGCTTTCAATTTTAGAAAGTGGAAGCTGTGGAAGCTTAGATAAACTAAGTGAGCTCTTAAAAAAGAAAAAGAGAAATAAAATTGTGAAGCGGTGCGAAGAGAATTGTTTGGGGTGAGAACAATACGACTAAAAGTAACAATAATAGTAGAGAACGACAGGAACAAGTAAATATAAGGGTCTTTAAGAATCTTTACAATAATAACATCAAAACAGCATTGACGAAAGTGTAACATTAACGTTATACTGTATTTATGATCTTGAAAGGTAAAGCGAAAATGTGGTAAATTTTATTTTTAATTTACACCCATAGTTTTATTTAAGCTAGTATTGCAACGATTGCAATTTAACGTTTTATGTAAAATTTCCTTCAACCGGCTCGAAAGAAAGAATAACAAAGATATTTTCTTAAGTGTGGTTTTTAATTTAAAAATACAACCGAAAAGAGAAGCAAAGCTTTTGCAAAGCAGTAAATTTTTTTTGCAGACAATAAGTGGAGAAGCGTTCAACTTGGGAAAGGAAAAAATTAGGACGCGCTGGAATTCCGACGCGTATTTGATCAACGTCTCTTTTGTATGCGAATTCGTAATGTTGCAGTTCTTCACTCAGTTGACGTCTCTCGGTCTGCTGATCCACTAAACGTTTTACCAAATCACAGCCATTATCCGGCATTAACAATGTCTCAATGGCTTTTGAATGCTATTTTCGTTGTGAATCAACTTAAAAGCGCTCGACAAACAATTCAAGTAATTTGAGTTTTGTATTTTAAATCGTAATTAGACCTAAATATGTATGCCGAAAAACGAGATTATCGGACACCATGTTTTAAACTTAAAAGTGCCGCTAGCGATCATTTACTATGCATTGACTTTTAAATTAAAACACTACGATAAAAATTAAAAATTAAAATAAGCAGATTATCGATAGATTTCAAACAATATAATCTCAATATTGGTAATTCCATATTACCGGTATGTAATAATTTAATTATTATCGACAAAGTAATGCAAAATGTTTGCTTGATAAATTTTGAATACACGTATCCAATTCGAGAGAAAAGTTATTCCAGCGTTGCTAAATAAAAGCAGAAAGGTAATGCAATTTTTAATGCTTTTTTAATTTTGCATAACTTTATTTACTTTTAATTTGTTTTGGTTTGGTATAGCTCAACCAAAACTTGGCAAACAGAGTTTTTTTTGGGTATTTAGCGATAGAAATTGTTCGTCGTTTGTAAAATCTAATGATGCCACCAAGTTCATGTTCCGTCTGGGTAATATCCACAAAAAATTTAAAACTCCGACAGTATTTTCTAGGAATATAAACCATGTCGAAATCTTCCGATCATTTTTAGATCAAGCTTCTTAATAATATTAATTTACTTTCATCAGTTCTTTGTTTATTTTCCATTTGTTTCGAACTTAAAACTCTGACACAGTGTAAACTGATGCGATTATATTAAACCCAAAGTCAAAATCGGGTGAAATTCCCTTCATAAAGTGTCTAGCTTAAATTTTCCACGTGGTCCGCTGGGACAAAGGTGTTGCGTTAGTTTTAAGCGGATTTGTGCGGCTTTAAAGATTTTAGGCGGCAAATATAAACTGTCTAGGACACCATTACAAAATTATAACGTAATAAGTAGGTTGTTTACAAAATGTTGTTGCTACCTATGTTAATTTAGATTAAAGTTATTACAATTTGGGTAAACATCATTAAAATTGTCGGTAGTTTTAGCAAGCAGTAAAAGTTTAATATTTATGTAGCAATTCCAAAGGTATCACATCACATAATATAAAATACAATAAAATATTTTATGAATTAAAGGCTATGGGTTGTGCATGAACGTAGAAACACAAAAATAAATGAGAAAAATAAAGGAAAACGTAAAGTCAAATAGCAAAATAAAAGTTATTAGAATGTTTTAGGTTGGTATTTTATGACTATAACAACTGTAAAGCAATCAACATTATACATTATCACATCGTTTTCCAATACCGAACGAACGATAAGCTCATCAACTTTGCTTGTAAAACTTCCAGAATACGTTAGCGTTACTTTTCATCTACCGTGTATGATAAAAGTGTCTGGAAAAATAAATTTATGTGTAACATTCAATATTAAAATTTTTATTACTTATTACATGACGTTAGCACCACCAGAGATAAATAAAAGAAATTGACACTTTGACATAAAGAAGCCCTTAAATTCAAAGTAAGATCAAAGTAAGCCGTGTAACCCTGTTTGCTTTTGAGATTGGAATAAGAAGCAGTACGAAGAACCACTTATCGGCTATCTGACTGTTACTAAGCGGCCGTACTCAAACAATACCTTCATTCCGCTTTCCCACTTTACAAGAAAAACCCTTCTTTCGTATTAGACCTTTACGTGAACATTATGGCATTTTGGCACGGATTTCAATATCCGCTGAAAGAGCGCAATTCATTTGGCGCACCCGTTTCGCTAAATTATTGTTGAGGACGCCCCAGAATTTTTAATGAAGGTTTTACTTTAATGAATTTACATATTTCAATTAAAGAAAACAAAGACAGGATTTGAGTTTTTAAAATATAACAAACTTGTAAAAATGATTTATCCCAGTTTCAGTATTAAAAAAAAATAGTATCTAGGTATCGAAATATTTATCCTGATTTGCAATTAAACAATTTACTCAGAAATGATACCATTTGAAACTTTGATAGCCACTAAAATCTGTTTCAACTGATAGGGTGTGCTTCTAGAGCTTCGTAAAGCTCATAGCCTGTGCCCCCAAGACATAAGCGGCGAGTTTTCGCACTAATATCGGATATTGGACACAAAGTGCAGCCATTAGGGTGGCTAGTATGGCCAGAATAGCTAGGAACAAGTTTGCTCTTCATTGCGGGTCAAGCACTATACGAGTGGCAACTTCAGAATGAGCTAGAATGACCACTTCAGTAACTCATTTCTTGTTGGCTTCTGTAATTTCTAAATGGCAAACAGTTATGTCAGTATAAACAGAGACGAAGGAATTTGTAATATTTGCAATACAAGGGAAAGTCTTTATATTATAATTTACATTTTTGGACTTAATTGTATCGAGATTCTGTTTATTTCATTAAAACTATGAATTAACTTTTCAATTTATCATCGTCTGTTTCTAAATCTCGAAAAGCTTTATAATTAATTAAAGCTGCTAATGAAAATTCTTGCTTTGCTTAATTAAAAATTTGCGAGTGGAAAAATATTCTTGATATTTATATTAGCGCCGTTGTGGGCAGTTAAGAAAACGCGGTCAATGTCTGATGAGCATTTGATATTCTGATAAGGATTTCACCATTTACGATCCAATTAAATTGTTTTCAGCCTCGGTGCTCGTTAACCAGCTTGTTATTTGTTTAAATCAGAGAAAATGCCGATGTTTAGTTGATATCATCGCCACCCTAACGAACAGTTTAATTTAGCGTATTCAAAGACTTTAGTTACGATAACTAAACTGTTTTGACAATATCGTTTACACTGATGTAGGGTTCAAACAGGGTTTCTTTCCGAGATATTAACATTTAAATTATATTCATTTCTTTTTGTTAAAATAATTAAAATTTATTTTTCCGAACAATGCCGCAGCCACATATCTCACTATTGTATTATTATGTTGCAAAGAATAGTTACATAGTTTTATTAAGATAAAATTTATTTCGGTTTGTATAATTTTAAAAATAATATAGATTCAACATGCAACATTTCGTGCAAAAAGGGATGAATTTCCTTGTAAATCAATTGCTATCCCTTAGTGTTGTAATAAATAGTTTTATATTGAAAGATTTATAAAAAGTAAAACCGGTCAGTCGGAATGCAAAATTTTGATAATTTCATAATTTTACCTACCGATGAAATTACGTACCCAACTGAATTTAAAATGTTCATTTCCAGTCTTAGTTTTACTTAAAATTGCAAAAATTGATGATATTTAAAATTTATATTACATTAACTACCTAAAAGCTAAATCAAAAAAGATATACAAAGCAAAAAACTTCTATTAAATCATTAAGCACCAAATTCGATGTGGTAGGATGGGAAGTATACAGAGATTAATCGACAGAATCAGTCAACTTTCAATTGTGGATTATAAATTGTTTGGGATAAAAAATACTAACAAAAGGAAATATAAAATATTTTCCCTTTTAAAAACTCATAATATACATTTATATCTGTGAAAATCATTTCTGTATGAAAACCATTAAAATAATTTTAATTCTCATCTGAAATAAAAATTTAGAACAGCCAAAATAAGTTCGGTGTTCATAGAATAAAATTCAAATTATTATAAGTTGGTGGACAAAAAACTTGACAAGATAGGAAAGTTAAGTTTTTATTTTGTTTTTATTTTGTAAACTTTAGAAAATATGGCGAAAAAATTCAATTATAAACATATAAATTTTATAAACTATTGTAAGAAAATCTTGGAAAAAGTTCTATGGAAATCTCTCCTACCAAAGTCCTATCGTGCATCCTAGCGTAGCTGTGGTTTTTGCCCACAACCGACATAAAGCATGTATCGAGATAGTTATTTCTTATCAAGTTTTTTAGTCGCAGCAATAAATAATTTTTTAAAAAAACTGTTTTTCATAATGCAAAGCAATTTTCTAGTTCAAACGGGACAGTTTTTTATAACAATATCGATTTATGTTAGTTCTTTCATATGCAACAATGTAGACCAATTGCAATAAATTCTATATTTTCTGTATTAAACGAATTAGCTAGATTCTATAGATCCAATATTACTGGTTACTTATATTTTTTGATATCTTTATCTGCTTATTAGCTTCTTTAAAGACTTGAATTGAATTGAACAAAAATTAAATATAGAATATAATTATTTTAAAACTTAATTAATCAATTTTTCAATCTTATTTAAAAATTTATGAGACATTTGAAGACATTTAATACAAAAATTCATTAATTCTAATTAAATTTAATGATGATGTTTACTTGTGTAGGTATAGATGTACAGAACTGGTAGTCCTTTATTGGTATTATAGAATTACAGGATTACAGATTTTGTAAAGAAGTTTTACAGAGGAGAAATTTATCTAATCTATATAAATTTACAAAACAGGACGAATAACAGATTTAATTATAACACCATATTATTTATAAATAATCCGTAATGTTGATTGGTGTTGTGGTTAACTTCAATCGCAGATCCATTTTTTATTATGAATAAGTCACTTTCCCTGAGAGATATTCCAAATAAACACTGGTATCTTTGACTGGGAGTGTGGGAGATAAAGAATACCCCCAGTCAACGCGATTTGTTAATATTGAAAACCTGATCTTAATTACAACAATAATTTATTATGTAATGATAATAATTGCCATCGTGAAATGTTGTTAGATAAGAACTCTTCCTTCCCCTGAATCTCTGCAGTATCTTAGAAATTTGGTAGCTCCCGGAGCTACCAGTAGCTAAACCTAACCATCCCATTTAAGAAAGTAAAATTGCTTTTATCTACAACACAGTTATCTGTCAAAATCCAAATACTGATTGCATTAACTTGTTGAATGCCAATTTAAAAGTCTATCTATTTAGTTTAATGCCTGTTAAATTTTTAAATAGGGTTGGTCTTGTTTTTCCCATTATATAAATGGCAAATTGCCGAACTATCTATAGCTATACTAAATTAATTAATGTTATTCCGCTACTATTTTGAAATGTTATTCAATATCAATATCATATCAACCAAATCTTTGGTTGAATAAACGAAGGACTAACAAAATGAAAACCTTGACATTTCAACTTAAGACAAATAGAAACTGTCATTTGACTATTACTATTAATAGTAAATAATGAGAATGGTAAGTTTTTTCCAGAAAGCTGAAAGGTAAAACGTGACCATGGTGTCAAGTTAGAGTATGCACATTATATTTAACAAGTATATTTTACGTAAATAATACGTAAAAGTTGTTAGCTACAACAATAATAATTAATAGCAGGTAACAAAAATGCAGTTGCAAAATTCCGCATTGGTAATTAAAAAATTTTCAGTTTAGCGAGAAATTTTATTTGGGAAAAGCTTTCCTAAATTTCCCTACCGGAAAATGTAAAACATGGAGATCATAAATAAAGGGGGAAAATTGAAAGAAAATTTTTTTATTACACCCACTAAAGTATAGCAGTTTGCAAATTCATAAAACAGTTTTTGTTGTAAAAATTACTGGGCAGGACTTCTGTAATCATAAATTTAAAGATATCTAATAAAAATGATATTTAGATTTTTTGATCAATCTGGACAGAGAGAAATTTGTAATATTATCTTCTTAATTGTGTGAAATTATCGATTGATGGTAATTATTGCAAAAGTTTTACAATGAAGAGAAAGCAATTACTTTTGTGTATTATTAAAAGATTTATTTAAGAAACGGCATCGAGCGATTGAAATTCATAGGCTGATCAACTTAAAATTTTTCTTTGTGTTGACGTCGTTCCATGCTTTAGGTGTAGATCCTTGTGTCTTACGGGCTTAGCGTCGGCATTGTCACATAACGTAAAGCCAAATATATATTTAGGACTCACATTTGGTGGGCTTAGATACAGAAACCATCATTCAGCGTTCTCTAGGACGAGACTAGTAATCTCCAAGCACGCAATGGAGCCCTAGCTGCGATGTTGCAATGTAATAATGGGATTGAGACGAAAGAATACGATGTCATAAAAGTTCACTTACTTTGGCAAGTTCTACAAAAATGAGTAAATAAAAACTATTAAATATGTACGTGTATATAAATGTAACTCCGTTTTATATTATCACAGGCAAATATTTTTACAAATTTAAACGAAGGCTTATCGTTTTTCCAATATCCCTCGAAATTTAGTTATAATTTTGCTTTATAAAGTAGCCGAATAAGTATCTGTTGGGAATGGATAATTTTGTTGTCGTAATGTCTAAGTTCAAACCACCGATATTTATTGTGCCGACCCTAGCTATATATTTCCAAAGCACCTTCGTGTGGTTTCTACACTGAAATTCGTTGTGAAAATCTTTGAAAACCTGTTTTAACATATAATAAAAGGTTATCGAGGTTGTTTTTATGAAAATTTAATATTTGTCTATCGACGGATGTAGCATAAGTAGTTTTGCGGTTGCCGACCGAACATATATACATAGTGCTGAATAATATCTGTGTGTACCCGTCTTGATTCAATAGTGGCAATGAATAAACGTTATTGGTAAAAAGGAATATCGACAAGCTTTCGGGAACGGTATGAAATTAATTTGCTATAAATTTAAAAACTTTGCAATATCACTTATCATCGTCACATGAAGTTTTCTGGAAAATGCCAGTAGGAAGTATTCAATTTATATACATCAAGTTTATTATGACGCCTTGACATGCTAATTCTAAGACGTTTAGCAAAAACTTGTTGTTTTACACAAGATTGAATTTTTCATACTAAATTAAACTCGACGATATTTTTGTCTGTTTTTACGCTAAAGTCGTGTGAGATTAATTTATTTTTTAACCGCATGTTAAAATTCAGAAAAGTGTAAGTGAATAATGATTATAGCTGTAGCTGACAGAATTATCTGAAGAATGTTACTTTAAAGAAGACCATTCTGAAGGCATAAAATGGAATAGGTAGATTATAAAACTTAAGAAAAATGAGGGGTGCAAAGTAATTGGAGAAGGAGTAATGTCTAGAGTTGAGACATGTACGACACATAAGGCGGTTTTGGTGATGATTAATGCGACGACCGCGACTCGAAAAGACGACCTCGTAATAAAGCTTATGTTTATCTTCAACAGGAGCTGTCATAGAAGCGCGTATATTACTCTTTTCGCAGGTTTAAAGCTTAAGTCTTTTCGTTCATTTCATTTATACCCACTTTCCTAAATAGACTCAAGAATATTACTCATTGAACTTGGTAAAATAAGAAATATATGGGCACTTCATCTAAGTCCTTACGAAAACTTAATAGATATTAGAACTCCCAGATTCCGAAATAGGATTAAAATAACTGCCTGATAAAAAAACACTAAACACTAAATTTTGTTTTCAACACAGATTTCTGTGTTTAATACTTTAAGCTCAATTTTAATTTGGTATTATTTCCCGTTTTTGTGTTCACTGTTCATCTCAATTTATTACTATTTTAAATACGAGGTTTTAGCTTAGCATTGAGTTATTTCTTTTATTCAATTCGTTACTTTTTTATTTTTTCTAACACGCTCTTAATCTAAATATAATTAGTATTGGAAGTAATTAACGTGATTACTACCGTACTACAATCGATAATGTAAGAAACTCAGATTAAGGTTTATACTACGAATAGTAGTATCGGCTCCGCACTATTTTGCCAGTCGAGTTTGACAAACTTTAAGTCAATCCAAAGTAACAAGATATTTAATCTACAAAGGCAGTCCAACTTAAAGCTCATATTGGCATCTCCAAGATTAAAATATACAGACAAAATTAGTGTCTATGTCCACATATGTGGAACCTGACTTACACTGATTGGTTTTGAATTTTATAAAATCATTGTTATTAGTAACCACATGCTGGCCTTTAGACTATTCTGTATCATAAGTGTTATTCATAAGGTTAACACAGGCCAGATGATAAACAAAATCAACACGAGGATTTTAGTTTTAACACAGGTGTAATTTTAATTTTACATAATTTCACGTTGAAATGAAATTTTTAGGTTCTAACTTTTATAGATTCCTATAAAAGTACTACCTTAAAGATAGCTTTTAGAAAACAATCAACGAAGGCTGTTTAGAATGAATTAGTCCATTAAGTGACTAAGTTGATGGTTTACCAAGTCTACAGTTTAACGACACATCGATGAGTTAATTCTAGCCTATTTAAATTTTTGCACTATTTTCAAAGTTCATTTTTCTTTAAATTTTAACTCGAGAGCAATTTATCAACTATTTAGCTACTAAAATGCGGGAGCAGGATTGGTGTGTCGATAGAAAAAACCATGACAAGATCACTTCTGCATAATGTAAGGCCTGCAATCTTCAGCTTCGCATTAATTTAAGCAGAAATTAAATTAATAAATTGTAAGAATTTAAAAATTTATAAACAAAAGAAACAAAACGACATTCCAAATGCAAAAAGTAAATAAATGTTTATAACAAACTTAAATTTTTATCAAATTCTGATAAAAGTAACATAAAACTTTTTGGCTTTGGTATTACAAAAGTAGTTCGTAGATTTTATTTTGTACATACATACAAAAATTCTTTACAAAAAAAAACCATAAAATAATCTTATGAGGTTGTTAAATTTCGTCTTCAAACCGCACGCACTATATTCAACAAGGAAACAAAATCATTTATTCTGAAACTCGCAAACTATGCTTTTACTAAATATTATCTAATCCGGCAGTTAAATTTGCCTTTTAACGGTGGAAAATTTGTTTTAAATATGCAAAATCTTTAGTGAATTTCAATTTTTTAAAAAATAATTGTAAATTTTTTATTGGCTAAATGGTATTTCGTAATAATTAATCTGTCGAGCCAATGGGGGTAAAACAATTTGATTAGTTTGAATTGCTCGAGTGGTATTTAAAGCTACTATGTCGACGTGTATTATTAAAATTTGTTTACGAGTAAGCAAGGATATAAAAGGATATAAAGCACTAAAAATAATTTACTGAATATTCACAGCTTGAAAATATTTTCACCATATTTAAAAATAATTTGATCTTGTTGTGCGTGGTAACCTCAAACGTTTCGCATTCCTGATTAGCTCATATTGTAACGAATGGCATAGTCTAGCTTCCATTTCACATCAGTTCGTCAAAGCAAAGCAAAATTACAAGAATTACTGTACTTCGAACAAAATGCTCAGCTAAAAAATTGTAAATAAAAGCAAAAAAAAATCGATACGCTAATTATGACGAGGTGTTGTTTAAGCCTGAAAAGCTACGCGTTACAGTAACAAATATACAACGTCGAAAGTTTTTCAGCAAGCCAACATTATTCGGTGATAACAATAAATTCAGTCAATTCAAGTACCGGCACATTTATGTATATTAAATAAAAATACTCATAGTGCAGTATACATTGAATTTGTACGAAATCGCAAATTTGTTACAGACTTTCTTTTTGTGTATGTACTTCTATAAATTTCTTGACTTCTTGGCAGTTGAATAACACTGCTACAGGCGATTCAAAAAATACTGCTAATGATTATGATTATTCCAGATGATGAATTGTCGAACAGTAAATAGGAATTTAACATGTAAATTCGCACGTGTGCAATTTCCTGCTCTCTTAATTATTTGAGAGCAAATAAAGTAAATAGAGGTTAAAATTATCAGGTATTTGATTTTGGCTAATAATTATTTGAGTAATTTTTTAAATTTTATAAAACAGTCTGCATGTTTAGAAGCCAATAGACAATACTAGGCTGGATAAATAACCAGAAGAAAAGATGATAGTGTGCAATGAAGACCGAAATTTGGAAGAAGAAGCACAGGGTGCCCAAAAACACGATAGGTGAACTAAATAAAGAGGATATTATGATCGTCTGAAATTGTGTATCAAATAATATTATATCCTGTTACCTCGAAAAAATGCTATGAAATATAATTACTGTAATATTTGATGCATTGGAGTCTGCATAAATATGAGAAGTAGTCCACTCGTATATAAAACTGTCAATGACAAATATCAATTATTGCCTATTGCTAGCGGCCAATAAAATTTTATTAATAGAACAAGAAAAAACATAGAACGCAATTTTTGCAATTTATCTCTTTAATGTTGACAATTAAACTGAATTTTTAATTTTACCAAGCATCAAAGCAAAAATCGATTAAATTCTTGCTATACAATACTAGTTCGATATTGATTAGAAAATGTCAAATCAAAAACTTAAAATTGCCAAAAAACTCAGTGCTAGGTTTCACAATCATGGTTAAAATTTATACTATGCATTCTAGGTAGAATTATTAAAATTTGTAATTTTCAAAATGTTAATTAAAATCAATGGAAATGATTGGGGTTGTATATTGTGTAATATAAATTTTATTTTATTTTATAAATTTATATAAAATTTTCAATAATTAAATTTCAAGTCTATAATTTTAATATCTACATACTAAAAAATATACGAGTAAATTGCTATGAAATTTTTCGTTTAATTTCAGGTAATTCAACTGGAACGCCTACACTTATTGCTCGACGGCCAAGCTACTAGCATTTTCCTTCAACTTATTATGGCAATGCAAACTTTAATTTTTAATACTCTATTATTTATCTAATTATTAACTGTTAAAATTTCATTACATTACTTCAGTTTCAAATAATTTTTACTACTGCTAACATCTGTTTTTTTATTAGTTTCTGCTTTTCAACTCTTTACAATTAAACACATGGTTTCTATTCATCCAATATTATCAATTTATTTAAATTTTTAATTACATTTATTTATTAATTCATCCAAATGTATTGAAACAACTTTAAAAATATGTACCTACATATACTTAGTGGTGGCCCGTGACATTTTCGAGTGAGAGGGCGCAAAATAAAAAAATAGTTTTTATATTATTTATTTGTAATGAAAATCTATGCTTCTATTGTTTGTGAATATTCTATTTTCCAAATAAAAAGAGTTGACGGAATTATAATATAATATTTACTGAAGAAAACTGGTAAAATTATTTGCGAAATGGGACATTTCGACGTCGATCACTTCGCCGCCGCCGATTGAACACTTTGAAGAGATGGAAATCAACACTGTTTCAATTTACAGTACAATATATTGAAATTGAAAATTTAACGAATTAATGAAATAAAAAATAAAATAAAAACTTTTATCTGCTTCATATTATATTGATATTGTAGGTCCCCATCCCCATAGTATTTTCTACTTTTGCACATCATCATAATTAAATTTATACATTATTTTAGAAGCTCTATATCATTGGGATAAGAAATAGAATCAATATTGATGTCGTTCATCTTAGCAAAGATGTAAGGTAGAGCATATTACGAGGGTGGATCAATAAGTACCCGTGTTCGAAGACAGGTGGCGTTGCTAAGGAAAGTTAGCATTACTACAGTCACTAGATATATACAGTACCGCAACCCTATGGGCCAATGAGTGCGAGAGAGAAAGCATAATTTTGGACCCAAAATGGTGTCATTCGCAAATATCAATCGACGTTTGTTGTTGTTTTAAATTTAAAGGTTAAGTTAGGAGAAGTTTAAAACTCTAAAAACTGTTTTTTTTTGTTCTTGTGATAAATAAAAAACTCTGTATAACAGGAAAATGCCTAATTGTTGTTGTTCATTGCAAAAATAGGGTTTCTAGTGGTTTTAGGCTATTTAGATTACCTAGTGCTGAAAGACGGCAATTATGGTCTACTTTAATTGCAAGATCAAATTTGCCCAGTGATGCAAGAATTTGCGAGGTATCTATGTTTAAAAATACAAAAAAATACCAAGTATATAGCTAAAATCTGTTTACTAACTAAATCATTTTAGAAAATAAATATCTAAATGATCTACATGTTATATTAAAATGCAAAAATTAAATAAAATTGAATTTTAACTTACGTAATATTGAAAGTACAATGAATGATAGTTTATGACACTTTTGATCAAACGTGTTTCGTTCTTCGGAACTCGTCAGATAAACCTTGTATAATAATAAAAAAAGAGCTAGCAAAGTTAAAAATCAATGGAATGAAATTGAAAGAAAAAATTAAAAATTAAAAGTCAAATCGCTTTGACGTTTATTAAAATAAAATTATACCTACTTTGATGCTAAATTAATAAAAACAAAAAAATATGAATTTTATGAAAATTCTAAACCGATCAAATAAATAAAATTTTAAGTTATAATTATTTAGTACGACCAACACAAATAAATTGAAAATAAATTACGCATTAACGTAGGAATAGATTGTAATCCACTCGAAAAGTTTTGGTATTTGTTCGTTAGGATTCTTTGATAACATTTTGATTAATTTTAGTTGAATGTTCGTCTGTATTGATGAAAATAAATCAGACGCACAGGTTGGACTGCGTAACCAAATGTCATAAAATTTGACACAAAATGCGTGGAAAAAGTCTAGTAACAAATACTAAATAAACAACAATATAACGGAAACACATATAAGAATAAATCAACTGTTTTAACTTAATATATTCAAAAATCAGCACTTAGATAATATTTGTTAACCTTTTTTAAATTTCCCGCATAAATTTGGACCCAAAATGGCCGGACGTTGCGGTACTGTATATATCTAGTGACTGTAAGCATTACCGTCGTGTACTACCATCTGTTACACGACACCATACTAAATTTCAGCCTGTTTCATGGGTTAGTTTTTATTGGGCAGCCAATTATTTCACACGTGTTGCGTGTTTCTCGATAAAATAGAAAAAGAACAATATCGATCCGTTATTTGCATTTTATTTTTGAATGGAAAAACATGCGGAGAAATGGAAACAAAGTTGGGTGCTGTCTATGGGGACACTTCACCATCTATGACAACCACAAGATATTGGTTCAATGAATTTAAACGTGGTCGTACATCTGTTTTTGATGAGGGGTAATATGAGGAGAGCTGCGGCAGCCTGGCAGACGTGGTTTTTGGGACTCCAAAGGAATAATCCTCATGGACTCTTTACAGAAAGGAAAAACGATCATAGGATAGTACTACAGTAAATTATTGGACCGATTCGATGCAAAATGAAGGAAACACGGCCCCATTTGGCTAAGAAAAAAATTGCTGTTTAACCACGATAAGGCACCAGCACATTTATCCAGGATTGCCGCGGCCAAGTTGCACGAACTGCACTACAAATTGCTGTCGCACCCATTCGATTTGGCTCCCTGCGGCTTATTTCTGTCCCTCAACATGAAAAAGTGGCTCGGTGGAAAAAAATTCAGCTCTAAAGCGGAGGATATCGTCGAAACAGAAGCTTATTTTGAAGAGTTTGACAAATCGTATTTTTGGAGGGCTTAAAGAAATGGCAGAAAAGTTGGAAAAAGTGTATTGCACTAAAAGAAGATTACGTTCAAAAATATAAAAAAAAAATTGAGAAAAACTTGCTTCTTCATTCCTAACGCGGGTACTTATTGATCTACCCTCGTATATGGTTCACAATGATTAGTTTGTCAGAATAATATTTTCTGCTATCTATAATCGTCCTTGCAATTTTCTAGAAAATGCTTGTAATCAGCAGCACTGATTTGATAGGTAACACATAGACTGTTCGATATGTAAAATAGTAAAAAGCAGAAAACGTAATGATCTAATTTTAAATTGCGATCGAATTTAAAACAAAAAATATGAAACCTTCTATAAATTTAAGATGGTGCTTTAAAAAGATAAATTCGCGGTTGACAATAGATGACGTTTCAATCAAGTAACGATTCAAGAAAAGTCGTTATATGTAGCAAGTGGCAACAAGCGTTTTTGTGTTTTGCAAAACCAATTTCTTTTTCGTCCATTCTCTTCCGATTGCTTTTTTCCTTTTGACTATTACAATAAATTAAGATTCGCCATATTAATTTTGAATTTTTAAATCGCGTCGGTAGCGAGGATAACGAAACTTTGCAAAAAGTCTATATCGTGTTTGACTGTAATATTTTAAATGGTTTGTTTATAAAATGAACAAAAGATGCATGGTAATGTGTAATATTGTAAAATAACATCCGACACGAAGAAGCCATTAAAATGGTGCAATAAATGTGGCAAAAATTTAAAGTCAAACGCTGTGAGTACTGAATTTCAAGCACTGCCGTTGCATAGCAGAGGTTGTAAAGAAAAATTTAAAAATTATACAAATAATAAAACTAAAGGACCCATACACGGATTAAACAAAATGAATATTTGTAGGTATGTTTTAATCCTTTAGTAAAAAATCAATCTCTGAATGCATGTAATCCGGGATTTCGAGAGGAAAGCACGTGCTCAACTGCACATAAAACCACTTCAATAAATCTGTCACACCAACTAAATCGCACAAATATTACCCTTTGGAATATAGATAATTATCATAAATTGTTTCAGTAGTACCCAATTTGGAAAATTTGTTTGGAAGTATAATTTGCATCAAATAAAATTTGCTAATATCTAAGACAGAACCTCTGATTTCTTTTAAAATTGTGTCTTAGTTTATTTTTGTCTGCTTATAACATCACAAAGAGACTCGTTTTCATTTATTCGGTCTCTATTGTTAACATACATACCACGAAGCTTTGAGATCATTAGTAGAGTTTATTGCTGCCTTGAATTCAAACAAAAAAACAACCAATTTCATAGCTATATCTTTTATCCTTTAAAAGCATTAGGCACTTCTCCTCTTATTGAGATAATTATATTACAATAAATATACAATCCTCCTAAAAATTTGTATATTTAAATTTTTCCTTTAGGTAATAATCTCGAAACAAATTTTATTAAAATAAATTGTATTATAAAGTCTCAAGATTTTAAAAAAAGCTCTTCTTATTTAAAGTGTATTTTTTTAAAGAGAATTTAATTAATAAATTTCAATATTGTATAAAAGGGCTAATAATTAAGAGTGAGTAATTTAAAAATACACCTAAAAAATTGCCCAGGTTATAAATTTCAGTTGCGTATTTAATAGTTTCTACACGTTTAACCCCGAAACGTGACATTTTTCTGAACATTTTCACAAAATTTTATTAAACGGATGTAACTGACATACAATTACAGATGTTGATACTAAAACAATCTCAGCTGTAATATCTATGAGAACTGAAGTATACCTTCGCCAATTTTTGTCTAATATCTCAAAGACGGTTGAAAATTTGAAAAATAACAAAATTTTACCATTACATTTCTCATGCTAGTTTACTTATTTTTTAACCTAATTTTCATCTGGTAATAAAAGGAAATTTTGTAAAAAGCTATGAAATTCTGCGGCAAAGTTTGCGATTACGTAACCGACAAGTAATTCAATTTATTTTAAATTAATCGAGATATAAGTTTAAAGATATTGGAAATGCGAGCTTAATTGTAATCATCGTTGATTAATTATTTGTAGCAGGCTCTCTATTCATAGCGTAATCTGAAAGAATCACGTGATAGTCTGAAGCTATCAATCACAATCAATTTTAAGTCGGTGATTGATTGAGTTTAAGAAGAAGTATGTCGTCATGGATTTGTATTGTTTGACATTTAAATCACCATCTCAATTTACCTACCTTGACTAAATTCCAGATTTTTAATTTAGAAATGCATTATCGGATTTTTTTATTTTATTGTATTTGTAATCAAAATAAAATTATTTCTCTCACCGTTGCGTTGCTGTTTACAAAATAAATAAAGCGGAAATTCTAATAAGATGGGAACAAGTTTTAACAGAGATAATATAACATATAAGGAGATAATAACCGGAAAAGTTAAACAATATAGTTCGTGGTTCAGTAGAAAGTCCAATAGAGCAAAGCATACTATTTTATCGGAAAACGAAAAATATGAAATATTATGGCAAAATTATTCACAATTAATAATTATTAACATTACAAATAAAATGTTTAAGTAACACCTATTATTTTTCTATTGTCTATTGGAATTTTTTTGACCATTGACTACTAAAATGCATTCCAAAATTTAGTTCCATTTTATACAGCCAAGGATATTCTATGAATATCGATCCAAAAAAGTGTATTTAGCCTGAATAAAATATGTAAGTTTTTCTGGAAACGTAAAAACTAAATATTATTTAATTTAATTGCCATTACATTTACAAGCGGCTCACGGAACTCTCTCGAAGTGCCCGTCGCCGGCACTAATGTGAAACTATTGCTATCAGAAAAAGTGAAGCTTTACGTTTAAAATAACAATTGTTTTGTTAGTTCAAAAAATGCTCGCAATGAAATTATAACATGTGGAAAACAATAATACAACCAAAATTTCCTTAATATAATAATTATTATTCCTTAATAATCCAATTTTCTATCATACACATTTTGACATCATTGCCATTAATGGTATTAGTTTTTCCTTTAAAAATTCGATTTTATAACATTTTTTTTGACGATTCAAATAATGTATAAATTCGTCACGTTGTGGCTTGTAGTTTATAAAATAACTCAATGTCATAATTTTTGACAAATGTTACTTACATAAGGAAGGTTATATGCTATAAAGCACCTAGAATACCAGTGACGCCTTTTTTGAAATTACTTTAAATGTATGGTCAAATAATTATATTATTATTCAATAAAACTATCTCATATTCAGTTTAGAAAATCAGCGCTACTGCCTTTCAAAGCTATGATTTGTGTGCTTCGAACTCATTACTACAATAACGTAAAATACTATAAGTACTACTAATTAACTTCTTACACATAAACCGTACCGGCAGATTTAAGAATTGTTTGTTAATTGAATGTTAAGAATTAAATAGATTTATAAACAGTATGCTTTTGTAGGCGTGTTCCATATAATTATATGGCCTGAACTACGCTTACCTTTTAAGCATCATATACATCTCAAAGTAATATTTTTTAACACGATCTGCAGCCTTGTTGACACATTTCTAATAAACTAAAGTAATTATTCATATGTATTTTGAAAAAAATTAATGTGTATTTGTCCTATATAGGTAGTAACAATTGGTGTAATAAACAATACAGCAGCCTATGAATTTTGGTCTTATCTTTTTAAAAACTAGCATTTTGTTTTTCCACGGTTAGATTTAAGATAACCTCCTTAATAAACTACTATATCTCTGTTTTCAGAACTGTTTGAAAGTTAACTGCCCTTTATAGTTCGAAAAGCCTAAGGGGAAAGTGTGCTTTTTATATAGCCTACTTGTCAAAATATAAGATATACAATATCTATTTATTATATTGAAAAATGAAAATGTTGAACTTTTCTTTATAACTCGAAAACAAAAGACTATAGCTAACTTTGGTTTTCATCATTAAATATTTATGTGCAAATATTATTATTTTTACGTAATAGTTGCCGAGTTTCCACTTAGAAACATCAAGATTTTTCTCACTTGCATATTTATTTTTTGTTTGCAAGTACTGCATTACGTAGTCTAAAGAACTAAAAAGTAGTAAATTGAATTTTTCAATTGCTAAATTTAGAGTTTTATCTGAAACATGGCGTACCGATGAGCATTTGGAACGACTGGAACAATTGCTAAATTTATCTAAACGTAAAATAAAAGAAAAAAAATCCATACCATACAACACTTGGAAAACCTTTTATTTACTTGTCCATTTTTTGTTATAAATGTAAAAATATTGTAACTTATATTTATGCGAGTATCTTCTTTTAAATAAACATACAAGAAAAGATAAATAGCAAACAAACGTAAAAAATTAATTAAAAGATAAAATAAAAAACCACAAATGTATATTTAGCAAATATCACGATAGTTAAAATAAATGAGTATTTTGCGTATTCCATTTCCCAATTTTATTATAAGGATATACCATGGCAAATGAGAATTAATGAGTACGTTATCTCGTGAGAGTTTAAATGACCAGTTCATACTTGGTACAACTGTTTTTACCTGTATGGATAACGAACTCATTAAACTCTGCTCCCAAAACACTCATAATTTTACTTGCCTGTTTTATCTGAATTAATGAATAATATCTGGAACTCACATATGTTTTCATACCCACGTATAAATTGCTTTCCTGCAATTACGAGAATGAAAAGATTGTACCTCTCGTGCTAAGACGAAAATTATGGTCGCAAAATTTTCATATTAGGTTTAATTTTAACAAAAATTTGAATTTAATATTCAGCACCTATTACCTAGTCAGTAAATTCGAAAGATTTACGATAATGTTCGTTGAAAATTAGGTTTGTCTGAAAAATATAAAAGAATATAACATCCGCAAAACTTATCAAAAAATGTACCTAACTTAAAAAATACTTATTTAAAGGTAATTATCTCTCGGGCAATTTTGATGCCAACCACAAAAAGCTGTAAGTTAATTTTAACTACATAAACAGATTAAAAGTTGAGAAATTATTTCAGCTACTACTAATTTAGCACTTTAGCTAACTGAAATGTTGTGTTTAATTAAAATATAAATTGAAATAATATAGCCTATAGCAAATGTAAAATATTTAATTTATATTATTATAATATAAAATTCAAACGCACAAAATATTCGGGTACATCAACTTTGTTCCATTCTGACAGATTTTGAGCTGTGACCTCATTGTAAATTTTGCCAAAAACAGCAAGCAAAAAGTTTTTCAGTCCTAAAGTTTTAAGAATATTAACATGAATTATGAATATAATTTAGGTAACAATTAATCAACAATATACTAGACCACAGATCAAATTAGTTGTAATTAAAAGAATAAGGTTGATGTGTCCGAAGATTTTGTGAGAACATTTCTCCAAAGATTTTTATTGAATTTGTTCGAAACTTTACTAAATATAACAGTTTTGACTACTATGTAGTTAGGTAATTTGTATAGAGGAAAACTTATAGTTACTTTGATGTTTGATATTTACTTGAAATTTCATAGTATTCAATGTCTTTCCCTAGTAGTTATCGATTTATCGTACGTTTGCTTAAGTTTATGCAAGTTTTATCAAGGAGGTGGTGGTTTGTATAAGCTCCTTTATATACGATTATGAAATGTTAAAATAATATTAGGTAACGCTATTGAAGTTATGCGATTGAAACCACATAATAGTTTTACTTACTTTATGGTATTAATTACCTAGCATTTTGAGTAAATAGATATTTATAAGAAATAAACGACAGGAGTTTGTAAAGTTAAACAATTTAAATGGTTTCTAAAAGAAATACATTAATTTCTATCCTTAATGGTTACTTACGGTTTCGTTGTGTTGGTGGCATTTATCCAATACTTTGTTCAGCCACTTCCATTGTTTATCAGCATCATAGTCGCCTTCTGGTCTTCTCATCAGGTTTGTATTAAGGACCACGATTTGTAGTTTTAAAGTTTTCCGTTCAATCATGTAATATCCCCCTAAAGAAGAAAGTCACATATAAATCATAAAGTTATGAGAATACAATTAATTATAAAAAATGCGAAAACCTGAACAAACATAGTTAAAATAAATAAGTGTGTGGTCAGATATGCATAAACATGAAATAATATAAATGGCCAAGAATGAATAATAATTATTTCGGAAATAAAAAATTGCGGTTTTCATTTAAAAAGTTCGCACTCAATTTAAAGTTATTGCATTTATACCACGAACCGTAACATAAATTCATGAATAATATGAGCTTATTAAATTTTGATTATTATGGGTTTCTGGTTTCATAGTTTGAACATTAATCATAACGAATTATTAGGTTTAATTTTCAAAAGTGCTATATCGTCAAAAAGATTTGCTTCAAATGCTATTTTTTAAATAATATTCTGGATAATATTATAATAATATGTTATAGTATTTGTATAACATTTTCGAAAAATGTATTTTGTATATAAAGTTGCAAATAACTGCTGAGTTGAAAATTAACTGACTTGAGTTATGTAATACTAACAGTTTTACAAAAGGGATTATACGAGTGAAACCAACTGATTTCTGCACGTTTTGAACAAGGTAAGTTACTTATTGATGCTATTGTTTTACTTAGTGATTCTAAAAGGGTTCTCTAAAATAAGTCCCTTGGTGGAACAGCTCCCCCTTTATTTTAGCCAGAGAAATCAGTTTTTCACGATTCTTTCAAGAAAGGTTACTTTTACGACTAAATTACATTAGTAAAATTTCTGCATAGAGTCACTTGTAGTTCAAAAGGTTTATCAGTCATTTACGTCTCAACAAAAAAGAACGAAGAATTTAAGAGAAAAATAGTGAAATAAAAATATTTTATGACTATTAAATGACTAAAAAGTTCAAATGATATTGTGCATATTGACGGCGTCAAAAAATCATTAAAACATAAATTATATTTTCGCAATTTATTATTTTTATTTTTAATTCGAAGTTTCGGTTTCGCGTTTCTTCGTTAATCCCAGAAATAAACTTCAATATGAGTTTTTTTAGCTTAGTTTGTCACCAATCCGATAATGTTAGTAAACAAAGCAAATCTAATCAAACAATCAATATTTACTTATAAGTCAGTTTTTATCACGTGTTACACGTCTTCTAACATCTGACTTCTAAAGCTAAAGTATGTAAACAGAAATTTCTTCATATTATTATTTACCAAATAGTAAATATACCGAATCAATAATCAAATATTAATATTGCCATAAAGCACGTAATCTTGGCGCAAAATTAAGTCAATATTGTACCAATATAATGTGAACAATGGTACAATATTAATTGTATATTTTAATTAAATGACACTTTCCGACTTTATTTATTATCAAAAATATTTTTTAATCCGAAATTTCATTGTTTAGTTCATATCGATACAAACTATGTATTGAATTCCAAAAATACCGAATTAAAAGTATTTATTATTAACACATTTTCACAAATTTAAATTCATTTCCGGATAATTTCAAAATATGTGCCAGTGACGTTTTCTGCTAGTCCCTTCAATTATAATAGAATTTGTGGCAAAAATGGTTAACACGACAATGTTAATTTAAAATTTTAGAAATACAGTAGACGCTTGATACCATGAAAAACAAAAAAACACGCTTGTGCATGGTAACGGCATGGCTACAGAGTGATAAAGTTTTCGAAATATACAATGTTTCGTAACATAAAAACACGTTAGCCGTGCCTACGGTCGGTAATTCTACTTTCAAAGTTTTGTAAACGGTAAATTTCATTTTTAATTGTAAAAACAAAACTATAAAGTTACTAACTTTTTCTTTTTTCTATCAACTTTTGAGATAAATTTGGGAAATTCCTCCTTGAGTAGAGGGAGTGTAATATGATTTTTCTATACGACTAACATAGAATATGAGCATTCTGATTCTATTTTTAAAAACAGAATATCTACATTCTCGCACGCTGTGCGAGAATAATATTCTCGCACAGTTTCATCTGACCAATCGACACAGTGCTGGTGAGTGGTGACATCTACTACTAAATTTTTGAACTGATTTTATTTACTGATCTGTCAAATTATATACATGTTACATTATATTATATGTCATATATACATCTTTCGATTTCGTTGGTAATAAATTACCAGTGGTGTTATTTGCCAATTTCCTAAGTTCCGGTAGAGTACAATTAAAAAATTCACCATCACTATCACTACCACTATCATCTTTGGACATCTTGGTTCGGTTTTATCAATTTTCAATTAAAAATTAATTTGTTTACAATAAAACAATTGAGCATAATATAACTCACTAATAACTATTATGAGTAAATTTTTTTTGCGCGCGATCGATCTGAATTTTTGCACTTACATTCCTACCGATAATTCACTAGGGGTGTAATTGAAGCGAGGGGGGGAGAATTTTTTGCTCAGTTTTTTGATATCTAGCGCCGTTCTTGAGCTATTAGTGCGTTCCGCCACACAAACTTGAATTAGGAATAACTCAAGAACGGCGCTAGATATCGAAAAACTGAGCAAAAAATTCTTCCCCCCTCGCCTCGGTCACACCCCTAGCGTATTATCGGTAGGAATGTATGTGCAAAAATTCAGATCGATCGCGCGCAAAAAAATTATTTTTAAAAAATTATTTACTCATCTGTCAAATTAATTCAAAACTTATACAGCTTATTATTTTAATAGTCGTATAGAAAGTATAGTCTGAAACACGTTTGGAATGGCTATTCCGCACTCGTGAACCGTCACCCTCGCCTATCGGCTCGGGTGACAAACTTTTCCCTCGTGCGGAATATGCCTAATTCCAAACTTGTTGCAGAATATACTATTCTAATTTAAAAATTTTAACAAAATTAACTATTATTCTTCGTTATGTCTTAGTCCAGACCTGCAAAACTTATAGACTTATTATGTATAACGCGTTGTGGGTTTTGTGCTAAGCTCTAAACGCATTGTAAGTAAATTTATTGATTTTCTCAACCTATCACACGGTGTATGCTGCAAATATTGATATCAGTACATTTTAAACAATGTATTAGGTAAATAATGCTAGTTTATGTTTAATCTATCGCTAGCTGGGGTATTGTTAGAAAAATTGATAATATTATGTCTTCTGAACAAATGACACATTAGAATATTCATAATAATATAATAGCCAGCCCACGTTACAGTATGATTAATAGCTGGTATTAGCTATTCATTAGCTTCAAATGCTACTTTGTAGAAGCAGTATCGGATCAGCCAGGTAGTAGAGACTTAACAACCTGGTTGGTCACATCATTTAGAAATAATTTCCTAGACTTAAAAATAAAATGGAAATAAATTGTAGAAGTGCCCATTGAATCTCGTAAGTATTAGTTAATTTAATAGGTATATTAATGTGTTCCCGCCATGTTGCAAAAGTAACTGCCTTTAAATTGCATCTTAAAATAATTACTTCACGTTTTGGCAAGCAAAGTGAAAATAAATATATTAAACTGTAAAGCTTTTAAAGAAAAATTCGTTTGGAAAGTGTTATAGTTGGTAGTAACATGTGTGTGGAATTTGACCAAGATTTTACCGTAAACTGTAATTTATGTATTTAGATCGATCCATTACGTGATGTTGGATATAATGGTGATTTGCTCAGATAAATGCGGGAACAGCAGTACGTGAAGGTTCAGAGATATACCTACATTTTACAAGTAATATCAAAGCCAAGATCGTAATATAAAAAAAGAAAATTTTACGTTCCATTGGCTTATTCATTCACCATACTAACCCCTAGGGTGTATCATCTTACAACAAAAATACGAAATGGATCAAACATTGCAAATAATATAGGGTTAAGGTTGTATAAAGAAAGAATAAAGGGAATAACAAATTTTACTGTTATTTATGCATCGAAACAATTTAAATTAAAACGGCAGAGTTATCTTATCGCTCACGTTAAACGTAAAATTGTTCCGGCAGTTTTTAATGCTCCATAATTTAAATAATGTCGATATCTGATACCACTACATCCAGTCAAATATTTATTTATTTCAATTTGTTTTAAATTAATAAATTATAAGCAACAAACTATATTAAACATATCTATATATTTCCGAGATTTAAAACATGTTTACTCACGAACGTGCAAAGAAATTTTAATAATAATTTATTGACGAGTAAAGATTTTGACATCAAAAATTTTACTGCCTACAACAAATTAATAAACAACCATAATTAAATATTTACAGTTTAGATTAATTAATTAAAATCCATTTTATGCAAAATAAATTTAAAATTATCTCACCATTTTTAATTTTAACACACTTTATAAAAGATTTAAATTTTTATTTCGCTTTCAGCACTTACTTTTATTATTATAAAATAACTTTGCTTTTAAAAACGCGATAATAAAGCATTTTTTATTTTCACTGAAGGGTAAAGAACTACAAAGTTTTGGTTCAAGCTTACTTATTTTCGGTTTATTAAATTTTAACGTTTAACTAGATACTTTTGACGTTAATTTACTCAAATGAAAACGGCACATGAAAAACTTGTTTTAAATAAATTTTACTTAATAATTTTTTGGAATAGTAACAAAAACCACATAATAAAACGTATTAAGTAATTTATTGTTAAGTTACTTTAGATCATTAATTTTCATAATTAGCAAAGTTGATTAATGTAAAAATATTTTTTGGTAATGTGTGACATTACACCCTTAAAATTTCTGTGAAGTTATAAAAAGCAGATTATTAAAATTATCCTGTTAAGTGTGTTTTGTCATTTATATAATAACATTTTTATATTATACATACTTCTTTAGACGTCAATTATTCATATTTTTAATCATAGACTTTAATGAAATTGTATATAATGGCGGCACTATTTATTTTAAATTGTTATTTAATACAACACTGCAATAGGTTTATTATTAATATTCAATTTTACATTTTAAATACATTTCTGATTAATGGCTTTTTTTTACACATATTTGCGTATATAGGCAGGTATTACATTTCCTTTCAATTAAATAAAAATAGAAGCCTAGAACGGTATTTAATTAAAATAATTTGTGAGCCTTTGTTATCAAAAGAAAAATTCTAATTAATTTTTGATTGAATTTTTCAGTTGGGTAATATAAATTGGTTTTGTAACAAAATCAACACTAGCATAAAATCTCTCTAACATCAGCTGAATATCATAAATCATGTAAAATGTCAATAAATGTAGATTTTAGTTTAGCTTTTCAAATACGATTTGTTTTTCGATTTAGCGAAGGATTTATAAACATTTTTTTTTAAATAGTGGCGCTTATATTAGTTTCGTTTTGTGAAATTTCAAATTTTGCTACTTACTAATAGGAAGGAAAACGGAAACAAGTCACATCTAGCGATATTCTTGAAGAGCAGCCTATCACAATATTTATGATGTGTCAGTGCTGACTCGAGATGTTCCAAACATCCCCAGGGACAAATATTCCGACAGCCCAACGGTCGCTCTGTAAATTGGGGTTCTAGCTTGCTGACAACGAAACTGTCTTTTTCACACATAACAAAATTTTATAAAACAAAACTTGAGTTTTATTTTGTTAAGAAAATCAATAAAAATAAATCACTATCAATTTTTCAAAAAAAAAAAGTAATAATTTGCAAGTTTGAACATTGATTATTATTTTTAACAAACGTACGGGCGTTGTTTTTATAAAAACAAAATTTTTTCATGCGTAATTAAGTTGTACTTATAATCTGAAAGCTTTTAATGATATGTGATAGAGCAAACAAAATGGAAAAATTCTGGTAATGTCTACCTTAGTTAAAAGCTTTTAGCTTTAATGATGTACTTACTGTTAATGGTTAAATACCATATCTATATCAATTAAGTAACACCTAAAGCTTAAATTCTTTTTTATAACTTTCAAGTAAGTAATTTATGGCAATTATTATTGGACTGAAACGTGTAATGATTTAGAAAAAGTGTTGCCACATAATATTCTATACATCGGCTTGCGTGCGTGACTTTTGTGTCACTTATTTTTTATTTTCATGAACGGTTTTGAAAATTACTTACTTTCTTGCCTACCCCGTAAGGAACAGCGTGATTATATTATATTTTTAGGAATTTTCTCCTCGTTACGTTATGTCTACCCCATATGCGTGCAAAAATGACTTTCTAACGCCGTACCGCTACCGGCGCCAGTTGTTTTGAATACACATTTTGAGTTTTAAAGTGCACTTTCATAGTAAAAAAAACAACTTGAGGGGTTGCTAGCTAAATGTAAAAGAAAACTTTGAGGGAACAAAAGAAAACTAAAAATCTAAAATTAATCTGCAAAAATGAAAAAATAAAAAATACGATTCTCATAATGGGTTAAAGAGACTATACAAAAAAACAAGTGAAAATCAAATAAAACATTGTATAAACAATAAAAAGAGACATTTTGTACATCTAAACTACTGGTATAATGTAAAACAAAACAAACAAAAGTCAGAAAATGTTGTAAAACAAAAGTTAAAACAAAATATAAGCGTTGAGGTATGCAACCCGATTAACATCCCTTCATGAAGACTGTATTAGTTGTATACGTCAGGGATTTACTACTTTTACTGTTATAAGCAGAGTCACTCGACGCATTTCAATCAGTCTCCTAAAGCGAGCCATTAAGTGTAATGTGTTGTACACTAACTTGATAATTTTACTCCTGGGAATTCAGATTAGATTTAGACGGTATTATAAATGACAGTTTCGTAACCCCTTCGACAATTGGCTAAACAATCATATCAAGACTGTGTCGATAACCATTTTATAAAATTCAGTTCAAAGTGTTTAAATAAAATTCAAGTTGTAATTGCTTCACTTTTTTCTAATGGCGTAGGAAAATGTTGAATAAATTTTAGTTTGTCAATTTATTTAATAAAAGCTAGATATTAACCAAGTAAATTCAATTGAGATGTGGTTATTTTTTTCTAACTTAGTTTGCCGATTATTTTCCAGGTAATTACTTTTCCATTTCTTCTTTAAATAATTTTAAATTGAATTAGTCAGCTTTTAGATTTCATTGTAAAATACCATGTAATTTTAACTGCTGCTGTTCTTTTGTACTAGTGGTTCCCAACATTTTCACATTGAATGACGCCAGACAGCCATTTTGAGAAAAATCAGTTTATTAATTTTACCAATCTTTAGTTAACTTTAATTTTAAATATTATTTATATTTTTTAAATCTAAGAAAACAAAATTATATCGAATTCATGTATTCAATTTATGAACCCCAGCTCTCGATTTGTAGATCGAAAAGATTCAAGTTTAGCCGATCCTCCGTATATATCTACGTTACACCTAATCACCAATTTTGATTAGTTAATCAGATACAATTATGGTAAATATTTTTTTCTATTTGATAAGAAACTAAAACTGCAACAATTTTACATAAACGTTGATAAATTGAATCATTATTCAGCAAGCGCTAATTATAATTTATTAAAATACATTCCGGGATAGTTTTACGTAGCGAATCAATACAAAATGGTCGTTTCTACTTATTTGTATATATTTCCAATTTATAGTTAAATTAATTTCATTAAATTGTTTTATTCACATTGCAAAATTTGATGTGCCAACCAATAATAATTAGTTTGTCATTTAGATGCACACTCCACAATAACAATTGGGGCAGTTATACTCGTGTTTTTTGTTAAAAAATCTTCCTATTTGCAAAAAATATATAACCTCGCTAATTACTGATGAGCTAGATGTTACAACCATCACGGAACACGTTGTTACATGTAATAACCTGCTTGAACCCAAAATTTTTGTAAATCTAAAATTTCAGAATGTAAAATTGATGAATTCGGTATTTGCACCGCATGCAAACGATGATGGGTTCACGTAACCGAAAGCTAGTCAACTTAATAAAATTAAACTTGGCAAAATAAGTTACGTTATGTTATGTTCCTGTTATATCGCAGATAATCCAACGTAGTATGTAATAGTATATTATATTTAATTAGCAAGATGTACTAAACACGTGCTTGGTTTAAATAAATTTTAATTTACATTTAAGTATTTATTAATTCTTTATAACTTCTCACGTCAGAGAAAAACAAATCAAAAACACCCTACATTGTGACATAATTTGTTTACTTTTACATGAAAAATAATTAAAATATTTTACTTTATATTACGAAACTTTTAATGAGTTTTGCTTTAACGTGCAAATTTTTTGTCGGAATTACTTTGTCAAAATAAAGAAATGCGTCCTAATATTTATTTAATCATTTGGTAAAAATGAAAAGTAAAAGTCGTTAAGATAATAAAATTTAAAAATCAGGGTTCAATAAGTTATTCAAAATTTTATACAAGAGTGTACAGTGAATGAGGGAATTATAGCATCTGTTGGGGGGAGATAACTTATTATAATTTTTGTTTTGATAACGTTTTAATTTCTGTTTTAATTACTAAAAATTTTATCTGCAAAGTTAAGAAACCATTAAACACAAAAATTGCAATTGCTTAAAGCGGATCCGAGAGCTACTTTTGTTTTAAATATTTTTAAGGAAATTGCAATTTTTATTCAAAATATATTTGAAATATTGTAAGCCATTTTAGAGTATATAAGCATAATTTACTAACATGAAACGCAATTTTTCGTTTGAGTTATGATAGACTTTTTTTGAAGATACATGCATTCAACATTTTACAAGCAACAGTTATATTTATTCCAAGTCCTCCCTCAGATCATCTCTTTGTTCAATTTAAAAGCGGCGGGACTTTTATGTATGTATATTTTCAAGTAGCGTGTCATATATGCCATTGTACTTTTATATTCGTAAAAAAAAGTACAATAGATTAAACCATTTTATATTCGTTTAAAATTGGATGCGAGCAAACACGTTTATATAAAAAACTTGAATTATGGGCTTGCAATTTTATTATTAAATTATTATCAGGCTCTCTGTAGTACAATAACGGCGGTGGTTTGTTATACAAATGTAACATTTAATTTTTTTCCAAAAAAATCAGCTCGCAGGAATATTTTAAAATATATATTCTCGGCTAAAATGAACTTGGGCATATATTTAAAGTTGAAATGCGAACGGTGTAGAAAGTGAACCGTTTCGAGTCTAAGAATGTTATTTAACGTAAGGAAATTTACATCTTTATCATGTGAAATGGTACGTAGATTATCTAAATGGATGCAAAATGCTCTAACTAGTAACAAATACATTGAGTTTTTACCATTATAGAGCAATTTTTTACAATAATAGCTCTAGAAGGTTTTCTTTTCTTAGCATTTTATTTTTAAAAAAATTATGGTGTGTTGACAAAATGTTAATTTAAAATCTGAGACGTTTTCGGTTGTAGAAGATAAGAGGAAATAATTAAAAACATTAAAATTTTCCCGTAGTAAACATTTTAATATTTTAGGTATATAATATCATTTCATCTCGTTGGATTTATTACATTCGTCGTAAAATTCTGCATTATAGCTTAACGTTTGGTTATAAATATTGCCTGGGAACGATGTATGTACGTCTCGGAATTGTAACGAGCTTTCACTTTTATTGATGATATAAATTTTATGGTTTATATAAAACGAAATTTAAGTAATTATGAAGTTCCGGAAAATAAACCTAAAGGTTTATTAATTAAATGGTCCAACCGAGAGCCGCCCCACATTATCTAATAACGGGATTTCAATAATTAGAAAAATTTTTATGCTCAAATCTGGAATATCTCCGAAATTGAATCTTTTTCACAACATTTTATGTAATCATTAGCTATAGGCTCGAGTTTAATATGAAATATGAAAGCATGTTTATAGTTAACACAAATATAAAAGTTTAGGCATTTTATTAATTTAGGAAGTTTGAAACTTTCACTTTAGGTCAACCGTAAACTTACAAAAAAAATATTTATGGTAAAAACTGCTAAGTTTCGAACATTTATTATGACAAAATAAAAGTAGCATAGAGCTTTAACGGGGCGAAGTATTCATTCGTAAGAAAGCTTTCATAAATAATGAAAATTTTCTCAAAATTATTCATTTGAATTAGTTCCAAGTTTCATATATATTATAAAAGCTTTGTTTACCAAATGAAAATTTTCCATTTCCATTATTGTTATTACTAAATTTATGATATTTTTATAAAAAAAAAGTTTATGCTGGCGCAATGTGAAAAAATAAAATCTTGGACTCGATCTTTGTGTGTTACAGTTTAAAATTTAAATAAAAGTTACTTACCTGATTCAAATGTATTCATAGAATCGGTGGGCAACCATCGACTCCACATTTTGCGAAGTTCTCTACGTGGTGTGGGGTCATCATGCCCCAATGCTGGGAATACAAATTGGGCGCTGAAGGTTTTTCGTAGTAAATCGGTTAAATGTTGCAATATTCTTACTTGTTCGCTTTCGTTCATTTTTTTCGTAGCATGTGACAGTGCATCGCTGAAAAAAGTTAAATTGGATGAGAGAAATAAAAAACAAGCCGATACAAAATTTAAAAAAATGTTTATTTTTCTATTTGAATTTTTACGGTGTTAAAATCATGTGTTTGAAATAGAAAGAAGCAAAGCATTTTATTGTGGTATATATCATTATTCTGGAAGTGTTCACATGTTAGAGCTGCTTGCAGCTAGACGTAATGAAATCAAACGTATAACGTCGCCGCCGTTGGCAGGCATTTTCAGCGTCGCGTAGTTGAAAGACGGTCATCACGTCTCGCGTACTTTCTTAGAGTATAAATGTCACAAAATTGGAATATATCACGTATTTTAAAGTATACACTTCTCTTCAAGACTTTTTCTAATGAAGCTGTATAAGTAATTGCATAAAACAGATGTCAACTTCCAAAGTGAAATAGGAAAGTTTCAAAAAGAAAAATAATAATTTACAAAGTAATTTTTCCATACTTGAATTTGCATTTATATTACTTCTTTATTATTATAATACGGTGGCTTTTATTTTGTAACGACATTGCTCATTAACGTCCAATTCTACACCAGAAGTGATATTAATAAAAGCAACCAAGCAAAATTCATTATGATAGTAGATATCGATTATTGATGCCACAGCTGTGACCAGAATTTTCTCACTTAAATGATTCTTCAATAACGGAAATTTTATTCTTCCAGTAATCGCCTAACTTTGAGTGTGATTTAACACAACCCTCACTCTAAGCTAAGTTACAAAACTTTTAAAAAATGTTAGAGAAGGCACAAATCAGACCTCACCATGATATTAGAGAATGTTATGCAATGTAGTTTAAAGTCTACAAAACTTAAGATTTAAATTTTAAAGTCTTTGTAGAAGTTGAAAAGCACTTCAACGACATCAAAATCTTTTAAGATATTAATTGAAGGGTAAACATTATAATTTACTTCTTAACAGGTTTTAAGTAAAGCTCTTCTAGTAAGTCGAGATTCAAATTATATAGACTGAAGTAGCATAAAGACGGTTAAGAATAATAATTAAAAGCGTAATGGCGAATTTGCCATACACTGCCACATAAAAATTAACCTCTTTCAAAACTGAATTTCCACTTTTCCTTATATTTTACAATAACGGTAAAATAATTTATCGATATTATTCACGAAAAACTGTCAGATTTTAGTTTAAATGTTGGTCTTTCTATAAAAGCTGAAAGCTTTATTTTTATTATATATGAAAAAATGATATTGAGAAAAATTCTGATAGGAAAAGCAGTATGTGTCACAGGAAATGAATTAGATATATCGAATGTACCTTATGTCCCATTTCCATTATTTTCTCTATTCAGAAATGTGCTATTGAAACAAACTTTCGATTGATCACCCGTGAACTGGCAAATAGATTCGCTTTGCATGTAAAACTATTGAAATCACAACGGATTCGAAGTGCACGCTTAGAAAATATACCTAACATATTTTTTTTTGGCACAAGTTGAATTATTAATTTGATTACTCCCTTATACCGATTTTTAAATCTTGTTGACGATCAATAAATTAATGTGATATTTTCAGTGTTTTTCTTTGTTAACTTCCCGAAATATCTGCACCGAGACGCTCGCTGGAAAGAACTTACTCCAATCGACTTTAATTGTGTGACTGGGGATTATTGCAGTAGAAAATATGCTAGTAGTCTACATATATATATATATGGACATTGGAATCCCCTGAGGGAATTTTAATTTAATTTGTTTATATAAAATTTTTATGGACTCTCTAACTGAACTCTTTAACTCGAATGTAAATTTTATTCTAAAGAACAGAGAAAAAAATTGTTGCTTTTCGCATCGGAATAGTATGTAGAATAAATTGCAGTATAATGAAAGGAATTGATTTTAATCGTTTAATCCTGATGATGAAATATTTATATACAGGAGCATTTATTACAACTTCGCAATGCAATACCATTTGACCAAATTTTTAAATAGAAGCAATATTCGTTTTATTAAAATTATTTAAAAATATTGTATTAGTCAAGCTTTTGGAAAAGAGATTTACATGAATAGCCATTGCTCTGAATGTTTCGCTTATTGATAAATTTTTATCATTTATACTTGTTTGTAAAAATTAAAACGATTTTGTATGTACGTTTTAGCCTGCTTATGAGTTTCAGGAATTACAGCTAATTTATACGATTATACGATTAGTTTCTTTTCATTAGTCAATATAAAAAGGTGGACCTGCCCGTAAGTTAACAGAACGCCGATATTTATTTTTTCGGTAAAATGAAAAACTTCCAAGCTCAATTTCCTAAATGTCATCTTCGAAATAGATAGATTTATCTGTACTGTCGCCTAAATTTCACTGTCCTCATAAAGAGGCTTTCGGAAGGGGTACTACCGGTAGGCGGCAGTACCGTTTTTCCAAATTGACTTTTTGATATTTTTGACCCTTACCGGCTATGTCGACACAAAATCAATGGGAACTACAAATGTCCAATAAAAATTAAAGTCATCGTAGGAAGGAACATAATTATACAAGTAGGTACGTACTATGTAAGTACGCCACGACGCTTTCTAAAATTACTCCGGACTTCCATAAAATGGCTCAACAGAAATCGTTCTAATATTCCAGTATGATGCGTACCGGAGTGCTTCAGTTAAGTGCTAGCATTTTAACGATTATTAACATGAAACTTGAACAGGTAGAACATCCTTGACATTCATACATGCACACGGGTTAGCGTTCCAAGTAGTTCTAAAATTCCAACCCTCGCATGCGAGAACTGCGTCTAAAGTCACGATATGTTCTGTATAGAATTTTATTCGGGAATGCACTGTTACACAATACGCACATGAAAAATATAAAACTGCAAGCTAGATGATAACTTTACGTCCTTCGCGTCTTTGTCCTAAATTCTGCTTTGCGATTTTTAATACATAATAATTGTTTTCTGACGTCGTATTTAAATTATTATTCGATGTTAATAAAACTTGACTAGGAAAAGTTTAATAATAAAGCATTAAGTACAAGCCATACCGTGTACAATAATTTAGAACAATGCTGTCTTCATATCTGTCACGATAAAGCGTTTGCAAATGCCCGGGTCTATTACAAGATTCCTAAACACGCGTAATAAGTATGCGAACGTGCTTACTCTTGATTGTTATATAACTTTCCTATTATCATTTAAAATAAAATTCGATACTTTGTGCTACACAGTAAATAGGTATAAAATTTTAAATTAATTTTCACGTTATATTGTTATGTATTTATTGTGTCTCTTAAAATTTATCTATTTAATTTAATAAACTGAATATTATGCTTAGAATCTAATGATAAATTTGTTTGTGTTACGCCGCTGGCGCTGGTCGAAATGAATTTTTTGAATTAAAAAAAAAGTAATTTATTGAAGAGTGTAAGAAATGTACTGTGTTTTAATTGCAAAAATTATGTTAGGAAAATAGCTGATTGAAGAAAGAAGAAATGAAAAAGATAGGAAATTAGAAATAATTATTTGAAATCAGAAAAATAGGAATCTTAAGAATTAAAATGAATTGAAAGTTATACGAGTGAACATCTTATTTAGATATAAAGAAATTTAAAAGCTATAATATAATAATAATAATTTTTTTTTAACAATAAGAAAATCATAAAAAAAGCATAGGTAATTGAATGTGACATTAATAAGTTAACTAATAATAAACGAAATTGCAAATCTTACAAAATCTCGACAAAAGCAATACTTTTAAAAGAGCTTATTAACATAATATCAATAATGTATTTGTCTGGCTTTTGAAATTTGTATTTTGTTATTGTAAAAGTAACTTTAAGTTATGTGATGACTGAATTCTTTGAAGTTATGGAAGTTTTAGTAATAAAATTTAAATTAAATCCAAACCACAGTCATATGGAGAGAGAGTTAAAACTGAAATAATTAAAATGTTATAAGAAGATTTAATGTATCTACTGGAAAACTGTAAATAACACTCAAACGGTATACTGTAAGTTATGAAGAAATTGGAAGAAGTGCAGTATAGGAAAATAAAATTAATATAATATTATGACCCCAAAAATTATATTGCATAATATAAAATAGGTCTGTGTTTTGCTTATTTAATTAAATTAGTTCCAAATCAAAAAATTTAAAATAACAATAAACTATAAACAATGACAATGCCAAGGGATTAAATTTAGATTAAGAACATAGAACTTGATTAACATACATTCATAACTTAAAACACCCCTTTTCTGAAGAAGATAACGCAATAATAAATAAATTGTTACATAAGTTCTCGGTGCTTTAGAAATTAACAAACACACGCATTAGTTGTCAACTGGAAGAATGTTGTTCTTGATAGTTAATTAATAAATTGAGATACAAAATGTAAAGGTGTTATATTTGTTTAGTAGTAAACAATTAATGAATTAATTAAATATCCTACGAGTAAAATTTTGCTCTGTTGAAAATGTAAAATATATTCTGAGGGTATTGTCGTCTGGTATCCAAATTTAGTTATTTTAATTTGCATTGTTTTTTTTTATAATATTTATATTATTTCCAATAATGTAGTTTTATTGTTAAAATTTTAGATTCATTTAATTATTTTCATTGATAGTAATTTTGTTTCCAAAAATTATGGGAAACAATTCGGCTATTCTGAATGCCACATGCTACTCAACTTTATATTGACTTAAATTTTTAATTATAATTTAATTTCTAGTTCTCTTTATAATTTTCTGATTAATTACTTTCATTCTAATTTTCTTCCCACTTTGTTAGGTTCTCCTTTTAATCTTTATTTCATTAAATCATTATCTTCATTCAATGTTAATTCTATACAATACTGTAATAATTTATTATCATTATTTTTAATTAAACAATTACAAGTATTGATAAAACATGCTGAAACATAAGAGCATTATTGAATGAATGATTTAAAACGAGAGTTTAGTTTTAAAACTAAACTTCGGTTAGTTAATTTTAGGTTTAAACTAAAAATAAAATACTTGCTTGAAAAGTTTTTCAGAAAATAAATTGGACAAGCCCCCCCCCCTTAGCCCAAGCAAATTGATTGATTTTATTGGAGTTTACAGCTCTGACTTTTTATGGCGTTACCGAAGTCACTGGCAAAAGCTAATTTAAAACTTTTTAATCTATCTTATTAAATGAATTTTGAATTTTAAATAAGGATTTTAGAGCTTATTGTAATAAAAACCATTTCCGCGTTGTGCTTGGCCTGTAGGGAAAAGCTAAATAATACAGAAATAAATAGGTAATTCGTTTATTTTAAATGTTGAGTTAAAAAATATGAAAAAAAATCTGAACAGCTTATAATTACCTACTTATAAGCAAGGAAAAATCAAATAATAATTTATTGTAAAACCACAGTAAGGTAAGTGCCTCCTAAAAAATGTGCGCTATCTAGTTTAAACTTTGAGAATATTATAGACAAGTTGAGTAAGTTTTTGCAGAGCATGCATTATCGTGGATTAAAAACAAATTTAATAAAAATTTAATTTGACGCCTCTCTGTGTGCACCAATTTGTAAAGAACGTATTTCATTACAAACTTAAGCTTGCTAGCAAAGATAATAATGAAATATTCAGCTAGCAGCGGCCTAATTAAATACGGCGTTTTATTGTATTAGTATGTTTTTTAATAAACTCGCTTTATAATTAATAAGGGGAAAGATAAAAGAAAATTGTGTTTTGTAACTCGCTAATTTGCTTTTTTACAATCTACCTACCACGCCAAAACGAATGTCGTCGTATCGTTAACACAAATCCCTTTTAATCACAAGCTTTTCCAACTTTATAGAATTATGCATAAAAACTAAAAACTTGATAAAAAGTGCAACATCGGATTATAAATTATAATTCCAAATCACTTTTTGAGGTGAAGCTAAATTTACTGTTGCACAAATGCACACGAAGACGAACTAACGCTTGATATTACCAAATTAATTAATAATTTTCGTGTAGCACGCTAACATTTATTGGTAGTAAGTGCGCCATGAAATCCAATTAAATTGCAATTTAACCTTTATTGCATAACTGCACGTCTTGGATTCTTTAAAATACTTGACTGCTATGTACGGTTATTACAAATATTAATTTCTGACGCTAAACGCTAGAATAATAATGCTAACGCAGAGTTAGTAAAACGCAGAGTAGAATATTCTTTATAAAGCCTAAGTTTGTGTCTACAATTCTTGCATATCTCCATTGTTAACGACTGGCTATTAACTTTTAAATGCACATATAACACAGTTCAAGCTTGAAAGCGATAGTCTGACTATAATTAGTCGCCAAGTGCTCTTTAAACCAAACTTCAGGGTAGAGAAAGTAAAACAGCTAACCGACTGTAGATATAAAATTGGTGTGTGATATAAAATAAATTCTATTGTCGATATTAAATAATTACACCGTTTAATGGATTAGAGAAACCTTGTACTTTGACAAATAGCCACCAGATGCGCTGCTGCAGTGCCGGCAAAGATGCGTAAAATTTTCGGTTTCCGGCGGTTGCAAGGGAGGCAGTCCCTTCTAAATTTTTAACAAAAAATATCGATTTTTTCCAGTTTTTGAATTAAACACAGCCATTTTCTTTGTGAGGATCCATTAAATGTTTTTATTGTGTTATGTTATAATGGAAGGGTTGAGCAACCACTCTTCTGTTAGCATTAATACGTAAATGCCATTATATGTCTTTCGATTTTAATAATTAAAATTGTATAATTTGCATTGTAAAAAATTTTAATGTAATTGTGTATAAAACAATGAAAACTCATTTAGAAGATTTCAGTATATTACCCAGGTTTGCATTTATTAAATAGCTTTTATAAGATCCTTAAAATTTTCAACTTATCTATTAATTTTGTATTCAATGTATTTTGATGTTGCTTAATTTATTATTATTGCGAATTTGTGCTAAAAATTCGACATTATCAAAACAATCCTTGGAATTACGATAAAAGCTTTTTTATTTTACAATTACGTGCAGAATTACGGTGTAAGAGCTTAATGCTGTAGTTGAAAACCACCCTACGTGATAAGCTTTAAATAATATATAAACGTAGTATTTATTACAAATATAAAAGTTAAAAGTTGTTTTCCTCCCAGCATTTCTCTTTTAAACAAAACTCGTAAATTTTAATTAAAGTGAAAATAGGTAGAAAATTCATTATATCAAACGCATTGATTGTATTTTAACATGAAGGTATTATATTATACTAATTTATTTTAAATATAACATTTCCAGTTGGTTTAGCGGATTACTAATTGTGTATTCAGGGTTAAATTAAGTTTATTCGTCGTAATTGGCTAATGCATAGCAATCTAAATATTTATAATTATAAACTAAGGAATAACACTACTCTCCATTTAGGTATTTGGATCTACTAGCTGCTAACACATAATTTTATACAAATTAATAGCAATAGGAATATTATTATTCCGGTATACATTTGGAAAATTATATATGTCTTTTTCCTTAATTTCAAATTCTAGCTTTTTAGTGAAACCAATATTGTTCCACAATTTTTTTTTTTTTGATTTGTATTAAACATATTTCTAAGGAAACCTATTTCTTTTCCTGCGCCGTGGCTTACACAGCAGTTCAATCTTGTTACCGCTTATGAGGTTTTAATTGAATTTTCTTTTATTTAATGTATACTTCTACAGAATAATAAGTTATTAACTTCTAGGTTGCTTTATAAATGATGCTTTTCTGCTATATAGTATTATTATTTGTTTTCGGTTCTTTTTTAAATTGAAAGATTCCAATAATACTTCAATAATTAAATTGTAAATTATTCGGTTAAGAGCTTATTTCCAACTGGGAATATAATTAATTCATAAGTTTTTTAAGGAGACAAATTTCTATTAAATTGAAAAGCTATCAAAAAGTAAAACGTTATTGATTGTTGTGTACACAATAAATGCAAAGTATTTCCTATAGAAATTTGACTTTTCCATTTTGCTTTGGCGATATTCCATGCAGGCATTTCCATACTTCGACTAAAGCAATAATAAAATTATATTTGGGAAAATTTTGGTTCGTAAAGGTTGCAGAATATTATTGTACTACAGCTATAATATTGGACAAATTTAAAACTAAAGCTTTACAATTCAAAATGTATAATACCAATACAAAATGAAAATGTTGCATCATAGATACTGAGACATCACTTACTATTGAGGTCGAGTGGAAAAAAGCAATATTGCATTGTGTCGTTCGTAAAAATTTATAGATGTGTTTTAAATACTCGCTTAAAATAAATTTTATCCTTTCACGAGTATATTGGATATTTAAGAATATAAATATGAACTGGAAGTAATTTTTACAAATTTTTCTGTTGAAAGGTGCAAGTGGGCAGTGGCACAACATACATAATTTCAGTATGTACGTACAAAGACGATATATAATTTTCCATTTTAAAGATTACTTTGAAATTGTGCTGCTGTTTTTGAACGCTCTATGTACGCTTTGGTATCAAATTGAAACTCTATAGCACGGAACCATGTTCAGAACTAGCACAATTGCATTAAAAACTATATTATTTTTTAAATGGAAGGCTAAAGTAAAATTCGATTTTTACTATTTTTGCGGAAATTTAAAACGGATTTTAACATCGGCACAACGCAGCGCAACCGTAGCATAATTTTTTTAATTTAAAAAAGTGGGCTAAAGACTAAATTCTGTAGTATCCTCCAATATTACAAATGACAATCTAGATAATCTGAATTTCCGATATATGTAGGCATACAAAAATGCATTATGAATTTCAAAAAGTTTTAGTAATTAGTTCAGCAGTAAACAACTACTCGTTTACGGATGTGGATATCGATAGTATCGATTATATTAAAATTTAATAACATTAGCATTATTTATCAGAGGGTCTGGTTGTCTGCATTACCGCAATTATTATATTTTTTTCGGTTTTACTTTAAGCGAATATTTTATTTTATTTATTGATTTTCTTTAATAATTCCTGTCGGTTTTAGCTGGCCGATGAGTACGTTAGGTTTTCTTCTTATTTTCAGTAATATTAACCTTCTTATTCAATAAAGTTGTACTTTTTATTTTCCCCTTATAGCTAATCCTATTATCTCGGAAATTGTTAAAATGTTTTATTGAAAATATGAATGTAATATTCAATTCCATTTAAAAAAAAGTTTTCGAAATTTTAGATGGCGACTTGGAGAATTATTAAAATTATTTGAAATTAAAAAAATTCTTGAATAAACATTTAATTAAGCTACTAAAATACATAAACATTTTTTTACAAATATTAAAATTAACTTTAATTGCATTTTAGCTTCAAGTTAAAATTATTTATTTTAACATTTCAATTAAATTTTTGTAAAGTAAATTGCTTTTTTTTAAATAACGAAGCTAATCAAACACACAGTAGTAGATAACTACTACCTAGATAATAATCACAAAAATTATTATTGTACTTCTATGTTTCATTCAGCAATTCTTACCTTTTACCATTATTAACTTTGAAGTTAGTACTTTCTTTCTTTTAATAATCCACATCTTTCTATTAATTTTTTTTTTAGTTTTCTTTAATCCACTTAACTTCTTATTAATAATTAAATAGATACTAACTTAATTTTTCATTTCTAAGACAACTGCAGCCACACCTATCATCAACTATAATAAATTTAACCAATTGAATTAGTTGAATTTTAGTTGGTTGCGGTGGGGGATTGCAGTAAGACTATAGTAGTCTAATTAAATTTTCATTTCTCTAGTTACATTTCTAATTTGCAATTTAACTTTTCAAGTAACTTTAATATTTAAGTAACCGCAGCGTCTCTTCAAATTTTAATATAATGTTTTTTCCCTCTCTTACCCTTTTCTTACTACTGGTTATCATTTTCTGTATTGCTTACATCAAATTTACGTTTAGGTTGGCAATAATAGTGGGCCAATGAGAGATGGGCTTGCCGTCATATGCAGTGACGTCACAAAAACTTACAAAAATATTAAAATTATAAATAGTGCTGAATTGAGTTTTCTACAGTTTTCAATTATTGTACTAGGTTACAATTAATTATACTGTCGGAAAAACATATTAATTACAATTAAAAAATATTTTTAAACTTTTTCTGTAAGTTTTTATAACACAAACACATTTCTACTATACGCACGGACTGATCACGTTAAAAAATTTTGCAGCAGGAAAATTTGTTTATTATTAACTGAGGCTGCCTGTGCAATCAATGAAAGCTGGAAATTCTGCATGCTTTACAAAATATTTCGTAGTTTGGTATTTTAAGTTTTTTTTAAATTTTACAGCAGTAGATTAGATTAATTAAGCTTTAATATTTCATTTGATTAAGGTAAATTCCCGTTTAAATAAACATAAAGTTAGAACAGTTTTCTTATTGGCAAGTTGTATTTTACTTGATACAGCATTTTTAATTCAAGAATTCTTGCAGTATAGTGTACTTTTTAGTGACTTTTATTAAATTTAAAAATAAGTAATGGTGCTCTCTATTGTTTATGAATGTTTATAAATAAGACTTTAATTATTAAGAAACTACATATTTCGCAATATATCTACCTTATAAACTAAAAATATATTAGGTTAATAATATATTGCATGAAGTTATGTGAGCAATATTGGTAATATGAAGGGAAAATATGTTTTACAATATAAATTTTTTAGTAGAAACTTTATTCCAGAAATTTACTTTTGTGCAAAAATAACTCACTTTTAGGATTTTAAAAATGTATTAGCTATATTGTGGGGCTTTGGACATGTAAACATCAAAAATGCGCATTTTTTCATGTTTTATTTACCGATTGATTTGTTTCTATTTAGGTAATTCTTAACTAATTTATAAATGTTTTAGGTGTTCCATAAATTAATATCTGTCAGGTTTCTGTCACAATTTAAAACACTTAATTTAACTCAATTCTATGTTCAAGTATTTTAAGCCTCAATTGCTTATTGACACTAGCACAATTTTGATTTTATATTATATGGAAACCTGCTATAAAGCGGTGTCTTTAAAAAAGAAAACTCTCGTTTAAAAGTTGAAGCTTGATAATAAATTGGTTGGGAGTAGCTCAGTTTCCGTCGTATTTACAACACCCCATGAATTCATGAAACATGTATAAACGAACATAAACGCGGTTGGTTTACTTAGGTTCTTCGTCATTGAAGCAGTAAAATATGGATCTCCTTGCTGTACTGGATAATATCTTAACAAATGGTTTTAGGGTTTAGAAAATTTTACTGCTGTACAGAATTTCTTAACATCATGATTTATGCTGAAACTTACTCTTCTTAATGAAGCTACATCCTTTCATTATTGAGAATTATGCGAACGTGTTAGCTTGCTTTAGGCTATGCGCTAATAACGTTTGCTCTTTAGGACGAAAAAAGCTTACTTTGATACTTTGTCTTATTAACAATTTTTACGAAGTTAAAAATAATATCTTGCTGGTAATTTCTCTTATAAACCGATTAGCTGCACTACATTATAGTTTATAACAAAGTTAATTGTAACAACAAACACTTTGTCGTACATTTTTAAAACTACTGTTAAATTCAATTAAAAAGTAGCCTGGCATTAATTTTCAATTTACATTTTAAAATGAAAGAGGTAAAATTGTAATAATTTTGCTTACCCAGTCCAAAGAACAAATTCGACGTTGTCGCTTGGCCGTGACATCATAGTTCTTGCAGCGGAGTCGATCAGTTCCCAAGGGGCGTCGCAGCTGTAATCCCCAAACGGTCCTACTTTTCGAATAGATTGCCAGCATGCTAAGACGAATATATTGATAATTAAAAACACTTTCATATAAAAATTTTTTTTTTAATACAAGATCTAATTTCATGTCTATAATTTTCAATTTATAAATTTGCTCATGAAACAGCTTAACGTCAGCTGTGAGTAGATCTCTCAAATACTATAGAACAATCATATTTCGTAAAGTTTCAAATGCCGGCAATGACAGCAGTTGACATTAAATAAACCGAATCGAGAAATTAAACCACAGTTAAACCTAACCTTACTGTTCTTTGCCTATTGAATGTTATTCTTGATAGCCCCAAAGACCACAGAGTAATCAAAACAAATTATATAGATGATCTATAAATTTTTAATATAAAATTTGTTTTAATATAATAAAATTAAAACAAAACTGAAAGGTTTCGAATCAAAGTAGTTCATTTTTGAAATAAAACTATTTTTTATCAGTGTATATTACTATTACATATTTAATAATTTACAAGAATACATCTAGAACTACAGCCTCGAGTTTTTAAATTAATTAAGTCTCAAATATATTATATTTCTGGCTAAAGTTTTGTAAAAATACAGTTTTCATAATATAAATCGAACAAAAATAAACAAATTTTCATTAAAATACTAAAACTTGGGTTACACCGACAACCTTTGTTAACTAATTAAAATTAACTGACTCGTGTGAGTAAATCACGTTTAAAATTTAATCTACAATTAACTTGCAGTGGTTACCATTGTTAACTAACCTTGGTTACGGTTAATCAAAGTTAATACAACCCACACGTGAATTAGCTAACTCCTAATATACTAAAATTAAGGTCGGTGGTCACCCTAAGAGTTTGAATAAATAATTAAGATTATTTATAATACCAAAGTTAAGCAAAAAGTTTTATATTGAATGAACCAAAAAAACATGAATACAATAAAAAATTACAAACAAGACATAACAAGAAATAAATAACAGAAAAAAAGATAAAATGAGAGATAACAACATAATAGGAATCGGCGAAACGGAAAAAAATCAGATAAAAATAATGTATATCACACCCAGGTAGGTGACCCAGGAGAGATAAATAAGAAGTACTATAAATTTATTGCTGTTAAAGACTGGATAAGGAAAATTCGTTTAGTGTGGTTTGGGAAAAGATGATTTCAGTTGATTCGAGCAGTCATGCGGTTATACCATCGTCTTAGTGACGGTCGACAAAACTGAAACTAATCTTTTAACTTATTTCGTAAGATAGTTTTAGACAAAAAAGTTAAAATGTATAAAAGAACTGGATAATAAAGAAAAACAAAATTATTTTCATATGAAAGACTTTAATGAAATATTGTAAAGAAAAGCAATATATACCGACAAGTCAACTACCGTGAAATAAACAGACCAAGCAAAGACAATAACCACTTTATAAATGAAACTAAAGATAAAGAAGCAAAAAAACCGCTTTTCCATAAAGTTTCTTTTTTGCTAAATCAATAACACGCAACTTGAAAGTATTTTTCACGTTTGACTTGACATATGGCGCCAAACTAAAGTGTAAACTAAGACGAACTGTCCACAAACTTCACAATTTTATTGAAACAATAAAATACCAATAAGATTCAACGTTACTTTATGTTACAGAAACATTAAACTATAATTTTGAAATTTACGTTCAAGATCTTTAATTAAATTTTAGATTGCATTTAAATTCTTCACAATAATGTATTTCACCTGAGAGAAAATAAAATTGCTTTTATGTTGACATTTTACAAAAATTATTACCTGCATTACCAACTAAAGTACTTGCAGTATCACATTGTAAATTGCAGCTTTGTTGTATTATTACTTGAACTTTACTAAGTTCAAACTTTATCTACAATTAAGTAAAATTCTGATTTTGACCTATTATTATCAATTGGCTAAGCTATGCAAATAAAAAAGCAATTTGTAAATCTATAGTATTACCAAGTTCATATAATTTTTGACTTAAAAATCGATCACATCGAACCCCCCCCTCTACCGAAAATAGCATTCTAGAGCACTATCAGCATATTATACAATTATCTAAGGAACTTCCAAAAAGTTTAAGGGGATTGCTTCAATAGCTTGACATGATCCTGTGAGCCGACGGTTTCTATACGGATAGCATCGAGAATAGCATTGAAATTGCTGAAGTACTGTTGCAAATCTATATTACCGAAGATCCTGAGACTGCATGCGGAAAGTTGAGTGAATGTGAGTGAATGCTGACAGGCGAGAGCGCATTGTGTTCGACTGTATTACCACTGGACACTGCAAAGTAAGTAAACACCTAAACACAATGGAACTTGTTGACAGTCTAATTTGTCGTGGAGTGCAACGAAGCAGATGATATGATGAAGCATGTGTTTTTCCACTGCTAACGCTTGCACCAAAAGGAGAATCCATGATGGGACATTTTTGGCCTGACATGGCCGGAATTTGAGAAACATTGCCCTTTAAAATACCCGAGTTTGTCTGAAGTTTAGGATGACTCGGGAAATAACTGGAAAAGTGGGCTGCTACCAAAATCATGGGTAGCTTAATGGATCTGATAGGTGGCCTAAGTGCATGTAAATTTTGATTCACACTTCACATCCAATCCAAAATCCTAACTAAACATTTGGTTATTGTTACAACACAGTTTCAATATTTTCTTCCAATGAATGGAACGATTAACATTCGTCCATGCGGTTTTGTACCCCAGGTGTGCGACGCACGCGTTGCCAGTTGTCTTCCTTTGATATGTAACTAATTTAAAAAAATTAATAATCTCTTGTTTTTACTTTTATACAAATTCCAAATCTTCTTCACTTTCCTTTTCTTTATTCTTCACAGTAGCTTCCGTATAGTCAAACTTTTACACAATCAAATTTTATCCAAATTCAATTAATTTTATTTTAAATATATTATTACAAATATTAAACCAGTATCAAAATTACTGTATTATTATTCAAATTCAATCAAAATTTACCAGACAGATAAATCTCAAGTCTGGCTTCTTTGACCAATCCAATGTTCTTCGTTCAACAACAATTAATAATAATTATTATCAACTTCGAAATAATTTCAAATTGGCGTTATCATTCAAACATTTATACAATATTGAACTTTTCATAAAAATTAATCAAACAAAATTTAAATAAACACAAAATCACCCTTACTAATTAGAAACACTACAATATATATTATTATTTTTTAAAAAGTACTTCTTCGCATTAATTTAAAATTTTGAAGGTCATCAGTTATTAAATTTTCATATTTTCACTGTAATAAAAGTGCAAGTGTGGTGATTACATTTTTACAGTGTTTATATCTGTTTATTGGTGATTTACAACTATATTTTTTCCAATTCCTATTTTACCAAAATTGTGTATTTTTAAAGTCAAATTTTTGAGATATGTATATAAATGCCAAATTAAATTTGAAATAATATACAAAAATTGTTTAAAAAAACTCCCCTTTTCTTGCTTTTTCATCAAGCCGTTATTAGTTGTTATATTATTTAGTGTTTCCAATTAAAAATCTTTATTTATGTTTGTTGATAATCTTGAATACGTGACTGTTACCAGTTAGGTTATGTTAGGTTAGGTTCAAACAGTGTGGATTAGAAGTTAACCTTCTAATAAGCTCTCAATTATTAATATTATGCAATCGCAATTATAATACAAATTTCTTTTAGAATTAAAATACTTTTAAAATTCGTTAAATTTAAGTTCAGCTTAGCTTAACTCAAGCTTTAATACTAAAACTTGCTCCCGGGGTTTTAATTTTGCTTCTTTCACTATGCGATTTAATTTGTTTCAGAATTGTTTTTTTATATAAAATATCTTTCATCTAATACAAATAGTAACTATCTTAATAATAATTATATAATAAAGAAATGATCATTATTATAATATTATCTGCCACCAAAATTTTCATACTGTTTAGTACAATAGATGACGTTTGTACTTCCCCTGATGAATAGAGTTATTTCTATGCAACAATTTTACATAGCATAGTATCACTTTATATTTAACTATATTTAACTTAAATACATAAGTTTTTTAACTTGCAAAATGTAATGCCATAAAAAAATTTATATTGCAGTATATTAATTTATATAATATAATATTATTTTAAAAATATTTGTATACTTGGGTAAATTTCCTTTTCAAAAAGGTAGAAAATTACAGAAAAAAATCTGTATTCTCCTCTTAATAGAATTTTTTTTAAATCTTTATAGAAAGTTCACCATTACTAGCGGTTTTATAAGTTTTCCAACTTAAGTGAAAGCTGAAAAGATTTGCGAAAATTTAATAACCGGTGCAATTATTCCGAACCAAATGTGATTATCTTCCGCTTTTTAACATTAGAACTGACAATCGACAATTCAACTTTAAAAAGCGAATGCAATGCATTAAAATATTATAAATGCAATACGCTTTACATCGTACTTCAAACACAAAAATATTCCTGATTTTCACATATTATTCACCCAAACCACCTAATCTGCTCAAATCCGTTTAGAAACACTTTGACCTCGGACTGAACACCTATTTGAACCTACCTTTTGAATGAAGGATTAATCGGGAATTAATACAATCGATATTCACAATATTTATAGGTGGAAACATCAGCAAATTATTTTTAAAGTTTTATTCCATATTTAACCAATATAAAACGTTTATTAATTCTAACAGGCCAATGGAAACCGTCAGTTACTTTTAACCGTTATTATAAAGTTATGAGAAATCCGAGGCCGATAAATTTGAACTAATATTGACAAATAGACATTCATTTATCAAAAAATAGTAATAAAATTAAAAAGTTTCAGATGAGATTCTACACGCAGATTTTCAAATAAGATTGGCATTGCATGTAACTTTGCTATCCAATTTAAAGGCAAATTTTAAAACGATTAGAGAACAGTAATTAAAAATAATTGAAAAGGTTTTGCGGTTCAACGTTTGTTAGTGTGAAAAATGTGGCTAATTTGGTTTCAAACTCAGCTTAATATCAACTTGTAAATTGAAAACCAGAAACAGTTGCAATAAAATTAAAATTGTGTTTGAAGGGAATTAAATTTTGTGATATCGATGATAAACAATCTTCTATTATTTATACATTTTTCTATTTACTCTTGTAAACTAATTAAATGATTAGTGGATATACATTGTGGAATACAATAATAAATTTTGTTTTATAATACATATACCCTGGAGTAGTGACGATAACATACTTAGACCATTTGCGATAGAGAAATTAATAGGTACAAGTAGGTTAATTAAGAACTCAATGGGAATACATCTGACTAATTTGTAAGCACAAGTTTATATTGCGTGCTAGATTATGTGGTTGATTCTATTGAATTTACATAAGTCCCATATTAGTCAAACTAATTATTAAAATTTAATATTACATATTATTATAATTATTATTAGTGAACACCAGTATAGTATAACTACTTATAATATGTAAACAATTGTAAATATAGTAAATATTGTAAACAATATTTATATTGACCATACTGTCGTTTTTGTTCCTGATATCCATCAATAATTATGAATTAAGTAGTTCCCGCCAAATAAAAGGCCGCACTCCGATTGGATGTTGAAATAGAGAGTGTTGATATCCTAATATTGAAGTCGTTCCGTTTGTAAACTTGGGGTGCTAATAATTAATTTGTGTCACCACAACAGGATTTCACGTTACCAGTGTGAGCTAAGAACGCTGATTCCATTTATGCAATTAAATCTTAACGTGGCGCTGGGCTAGCAACATTACAAATTAATTTAAATTTTTCAAGTTTGATTATAATTTACGTACTATATTGAATTAATTTCACCTCAAAGAAATATACTGAAGATAAAATATTTATTAACGTTAAAAAATTAATTATTAAAAAAGTTATTGGTTGATCAAGTTGGTATTAACCCTATAGCGTTTGATTCAACCTATTAATAAGAGCCTTTCGTTGATTTTCTTTCTTCTTGACTACATCAAAAGCCCTATTTTTCCAGTTGCTCTTCTTTAATTTGATGGGTCTGCTTCCAACGTAACAACCATTCATTTCTTTCATGGCTTTGGTGAAGTCAACAGGATCTTTAAAACTAACAAAACCATAGCCTCTACTTTTGTTGGTCCTCTTATCTCGAATGACACGTGCTTTTAAAAATGAAGGATATTTATCGAACGCTTTAATTAGTACATCATCATTGACGTCATTTCCCAAGTCACCGCAAAATATTCGAAAATCATTATCACTCCAATCTGCCAGTGTCGAATCTTCCCAAGTTTGGCCACCACTGATACGTAATAAATGTTGATTACTTTCTTTATTGTTCTTGTGCGATGGTTTAGCTGATTGCATGGTTTTACTTGCTTTACCTTGCGAAATTGCTAACTGAGCTAATTGTGGAGGAATTATAAGATTTTCTTTAAGTTGTTTTAATCTGTTTCGAACATGGTTCTGTCCAAAGTTAGGTTTTTCTGTTGCAACAGCACTTGGTATCTGTAAAGTTGGTGATTGAGCACTCTTCTGAATCTGTTTAGGATACATATGCGGTTTAACAGCTGATGCAGAATAAACTTCCAAGTTTTTTTGAACTTCCCGGTGTGAATGCGGATTGGAAACCGTACAGCTGGATATTTCCATTTGAAATCTTCTCATTTCTTCGTCAATTTTATTAAATTTGTCAGCCATTATGTTATTTAAAGGTAAATTGAAATTAAAATTGCAAATAAAGTTATTATTAGGTATTAATTGTTGTTACTATTTTATAGAAATTGTAACATTTTTATGTTGGTACTAATTAGATAAATATTACTTTTAATACACCACACTTCGTAATTTTATTGTCACTACTAATAATATATTTAATTTTGCGATAACAGAATTATTAATTTTGTATCTCAAAATCATCTGCTGTTCAATATATTAGTGTTTCATTAAAATTGTTCGTACAGAGACGGACCGAAGCGAAACTTTTGGAGGTGGGGGAGCAGCCCTTAATTTGCTAACTTTTCTCTTTACTGAGAAACAAAGATTTTCGACCTCCGAAACTACTTTACTGGGGCGTGCGGTATATTATTGGTTGGTAAAAAAGAGTCAACCAATCAGAGCTTCATGTTTTTGCCAATGGGTGAGTGAGTTTTGTATGTAATTCTAATGCAAATATATTGCAATGTCTCGGAGTAGATTTTTATAATTTTTATGAAATGCAAGTCTTTGGATTGTGCTGAGCGGGGCCAATAATTTCAGGCCCCAAACCGCAGCTGAAAGTTGCCTTAGTTGGATTATAAATAGAAAATCCATTGTAGGCGATTGTAAAAGTTAAGTATGTTGGCTTCCAGCATCATCCGTAGCCCATAGCTGACCGCCCCTGTTTATTTCTCCTTGTTGAAGCCTAATGTGATATGCTCGACCAGTCCTGTGATCTGATGGAACGTTCAGTGCCACGGTTTAAAGCAGAACTGTTCATTTTAAATATTCTTCATTATATTGGGGAAATTTTGAAATTCGACAAATTGCTATTTTGTAGATACAATTTTTTATTGTATTTGAAATATTAGGTTAAATAATACAATATTATTGGGACCCTTTAAGTTTATGTAGCCCCGGGCCCCATAAAAGCTTGATTCAACCCTGGCAGTGATTGTATGTGTATTGTATGCGTTGCTATAAATAACATCCCTTAATTACAATGCTTTACGTTTGTTCAATCCCACTGAGATAAAATTTAAGGATTAATTCAAATATTGCCCTTTTTGTAATTAAAATTATATTGGCAGATCTCGAGAGGTTTCAGAAAATGTTACAATAATTAGAATTTTTTAACAAATGAATCATAAAAAACAAAGGCTAATTCCTTAAACTAAGTATCCTTCTTTTACACATCATCAATATCTGTTTGTCTGCAATTCTAGTTCTTTGATCACTTAATCTTCGAGCCAGTAAAATAAATGGATTGCTTAATTTTAACTTCAAATTAAAAATTACTTCGTGGATTTTATTATTTAAAAATGTTGGTTCGGTAAACTGATACGCACCTTCTTGTAAGTAATTTATATTCAGTTAATCATTAAGTAGAAAATTACTTTTAACTTTTTACAAGTAGTAAAACAAACTTTCGCTGTCTAGACTTCTTTATTTAACTCATTAAATATCCTTGTTTGAAGCTTCTTCATTCGCATAGTAAGATTGAGTTAGGTCAAGTCAGATCGGATTATATTATTTTGAAATGTAATCTTTGTAGTTTTAAATTTATTAATTTAATTAATAAATAAACTATTAATGATGCTATAAAGCGAAACCGGTTGAAAATATGTGGTATATTTTAAATCTTTTTCTTTAAATATATTAAAATTTTAAATAGTTTTACTTGTATATCGGTTTTTCTTGAACTTTAAAGTTTGCTGAATAGTTCAGTAGTACATGGGGATTTGTAAACTCGGACTACATGCAATTAAAGCACACATGCACATATAAAATCGAAATAACAAGCTATTTATTGTTTACACCTATTATTTATTTATATAGTTTAAATGAAAATAGAATTATGTACGAGAAGTACAAATTAATTTTAAATTTCTACATTATTTATTTGGTAGAGCGAAAAATACTTCTTTACAGAAGCAGACTGGAAAAATAATACAACGAGATAAAATAAGAAAGATTAAAAAATCAAATAAAAGTCATCAATCAAGAGCACTTCTTGTAATATTTCTATAGCGATGTTGATTTGTTCTTAGTTTACACTCGCATCCCCTCAGAAAAAGAATAATCATTTATTTTCATACAAGAAATAGTAATGGTAACAATGTAATTATCAAAATTCGCATATGTTAACATATTACGTATCACTTGACAAAAGGAAGCAACACTTTTCTCTCTAAGTCAATTGACATGAGTCTTATTGCTTAAAGGCAATATTTAAGTTAACAACAAAAAGTTTGCATTGTCACATCAGTAAATAATTTCGTTCTTCTTTTCGGTCTCGTTCTCTTCTGTCCAATGCAGGAATATTAACCTATGTCTCTGAGAGAAAGGTTACAGCATTTAGAGCCCTTAAAACGGATTGGGGAATAATAGCGTTCACGTTGGAAATTATTAACACAGGGGGACCGACGACTTTAGATGCCCTTTGAGTTACGGAAGCAGTCATAAGGAAGTTAGTCACTTTCTAGATTTATTGTTCTCCTGTAATAGCAGTAAAAGATGATATTTTTCCTATTTACGTGAAATAGTAGATTTTATCTAACATAGGAAGAAATAATTAATTAGTACAGTTAAAATATTTAAATTAGTGCTAAATAGAAAAACATATTCAAGACTAGGGAGACTATGATGAATTAGTGCGGCCTTTGGGCCGCACAACCTGAACAATCAACTTTTATACAATTCAAACACTAGGTAATTATGGTAGTTAGCAAGCCACCTGACCTCCTAGTTATTTTATATTCAATTAATGAAAATGCAACAGAGTGAATTAAAAAAATTGTCTGTAAAAAAATTACGTAAGTTGAAAACATAAATTACATAATAAAAATATAAAGTTTTAAAGATTAGTTGGAAAAATAGTTCGAAAAAAAAAGTACAGATAGTTCAACTCAAAGATTTCCAATTTGTACGTTAATGCGGTACTTGTTCTTTAAATTATAGTTTTTATTGTACTTCAGCCCATTTTCCGCCCACTGCTGGACATAGCTCTCTCTCGTAGGGGAGGATTAGGCATTCAGACCCCACGGCTGCGTAAACCGGGTTGGGGAATACCTGTAACCCTGTTTAATAATGGTTTACTCATCATTTATATATTTTGTATTTGCGGAAAATGTGAAAATCAAATACGTAACTTCTACTGTTCTATAATTCTACGTGAAATAATGTTTCTTGTTCAGCGTTAAAGTTATTTAATTATTTTATTACATTAATTCATACAATAAAATTTTATGAATGCTTTAATGATAATTACGAATACTCACGTACATAGTTAAGATTTTTTATTAGGGCTGTACTGCTAGATTATAACAAAATGAATGCAATTATCTATGTTAAGTTTTGTACTTAAAAAACGTTTAATGCAAATAATATGCAAAGGTACAAAATTAAAATAAATCTGGATGCGGTAAGTTAACGCCATAGGACCCTACATAATATATTTTCTAGATAAAATTCGCTGCTTTCCGATAGGTTTGGTTGTGTAAAAACCCGATTTATATCTCTTCTTTCAATTGTGCACAATTTATGCTTTACACAAACCAATATTGTTTTGAAATGTAGACATCAATTTAATTTAGACGAATAGAGTGCTTTACACAAAATTTGTGAACGAATATTTGCATATTAACATTCGAGTGCGGTTTTTGTAAAAAAATATTAATCCCATGATATAGGAGAGGTAAAGCAATTAAAAGGAAGTTTATATAGTTTTAATATACTTACCCTGATTTAAGTGGGTGCTATGTGTTCGACAGATTTAAATTAAATTAAACAACCGAAAATGGTGGTTTCCTGCGACCTTTAGTTGAGATTCGGAAAATCGGAAAAATTTAGTTGGGGGTTCTAATAATAACCATTTATTTATTTAAAGAACAGAATAAGAACAACAAGAGACAAATACATTTAATATTTCACCCAATAAAAAATTCATAATATTATTATGGTATACATATTTGATGCGACACTTTTCTGCATATTCGACTACATCAACTTTTAAATAAGCTAAAAATCAAATTTTTATGTCCACATGACGTTGGAAAGATTTTTTGCTCGAGTGAGTGTAAAATATTTTATTTTTATTTCGAACGGAAATTAAAAATAGTCGTCAAGTTGAATCTGGAGAATACGTCATGTACGTATGTACTGTATTAGCACAATTCAATTTCCGGTTAAGTAAGTTGGTCAGTGCGGCATTTCAGTGAGTACCACCGCCACATTTCAGACTTAATCGAGTAAGCTTTATAAACTTATAATTAATGTCCTTAACTATAGAACATGTCTTATTAGAAGTAAACTAAATGGCCAAACAGTTATAACAAGATACTTAAGTATTATTCATGGCTGCATAATTTTCTCGTTTGCCGTGCTCTAAACCAAGAAACTCGAACAAATTTGTTGCGATAATTTGTTCGAACTATGTGTTCACCATAAATATAAATTAATTGAAACTACAGAACACTACAACCGAGAACTACATTATAAATTAACGTTATTTCAGAATTTCAGTTCATCATTCGTTTATTTATAATGGAAAATTTAAATTAAGTCCCAACAAAAAAATAGCTGTGAATTTCCTATTAAAAGTAAATTTAAACTAAATCATCGCAGCAGACTGTATTTCAAAAACTTAGCGATGTACAGAAACTTTGTCAGATCTTTTTGTGCCATTAACCTATAAAACTTTTATTTTCATGTTATAAAGAACATTTAAGTTTAGCACTTACAAATAGTAAAACGTTTATTTTACTTTACTTAATGCTGTGACTGTGAGAAACGCGAAAAGAAGTTTGTAAGAATATAAAAATGCTATATTATTTTTAGTAACATGATGGGCACAGCTTTGACTAACTTAAAATGTAATTTCCGATGTTTTAGGGTTGTTTCAAATACAGGTTAAAAATTTGCATTAACTCTTAGGGCAATGGTTTTGGTTAAATTACAAAGTAGGAAAACAAACTAAAAACTTTTTGAACTTAAACTTGCTGTAAAGCGATCGAATTTAAGTGCAAACATTGTACTATGTTCATTTTTGATCTCCAAAAACTTTTAGTATGATAAACGCTGAAAGTTTTCATTTTTGTTATGGTTAAGGTAAGGGGCAAAATACAAAAGTCGACATTTGTTTAGTTTTCGGCAATAACACTTTTAGTTGTAGTGTAAATAAAATCCTAAAGTACATAGAGTTTGCTCTGGGTTATAATTATATTTTATATCAGCACAAGTTTGTTATTTTTTTCTTATTATTAAATATACATTTTTGACAAAGAAAAACCTAATTATTAAAGAGCTTTAGTTTTATAATTAAAATATTTTAATAATTTTACCCCGGGACATTGCAATATATAACATAATAAAAATCACTCTTTTAAAATCAATCCAGTTTAGAAATTAGTTTGATTTCTTTAACAAACTATACAAATTTTTATTCCTCACATTTCCATATTATTGGTTGCTTTATTTAGAGAATTTCACTCTCAATAGCATTTAAGTTAATTAAAATCCGCATAAATCTTACTTTGTTTAAATTATATGCTTCCGCCGTTTGAAAGAATTTATTTATTAAACTTTTTTTGAAATAAAAGAATTAATGGAATCTAACGGCAAGAAACAAGTATTAGAGCACCTAACCGTTACCTTATTACTACATAAATTTCTGCTAGAATGCAAACATAGGCGCAGAACCAACAAGAATTCAAAGTTAAAAGCCCTAATTATTTACGATTTTCCTATGCTTTTTAAATTCTACAATTATATTTAATTCTGTAACTATGATTTGTGTATACGAATATCGCCCGAAGGAAAAGCCGCGAAAACTTTGTTCTCCCACCAGGGAAGGTAAGCAAATAAAAATGAGAATAAACGTCCTAACCCTTGTCTACATGTCATGTTGAGGCACCTGTTTGAGGCAAAAGCCATTCATTACATCCACTTCCATTTGTTATCATTGCATCTGGCATCTAAAAGTTTCATCTTGGTTTCTTATTGTCCCTCAACTCTATCCTCTCTAATCAGCTGGCCCTATAACCCGTGCAATCAATTAGCGCACCAATCGAGCCAAACATTTGGAGGTTGTTGCGGCCGGTAGGCTGCCTCACATTTTATTATTCTCTATAAAAAAAAGCATATTTTCCTTTCCTCTTTACGTGATGCACCTACGATTGGTTTATTTGAAGTTACCAGTAGTCTGTACTACTAAATAACTGGTCCGTTAATTAAATTAAAACAATATCTTTTGGGAAGTTATATTATATTTGCAGGTAGTTTAAAAATTATATGTGTAATTATAAGGAATTGGAACTTAATAGCTACCGCACAAAATCGGAATTTGTAAAAATGAAACTTGTCGAGGAAAGTCAGACTGTCAACACTAGCTTAAAACTTTCTTGCTGTGTATGAATTACTGTAACTGTTATAATACAAATAAGCAGCTCCATTGTTGAAATGACCGCAAATTGGAGAATTGACAACAGATTTCCCTTCAGGGCTTTCAAAACAATAAACTGTTCTCGATAGCTCTTTTCATTGCTATCGTGACTTACACATAAATCACTAAAAAAATCACTTAGAGAACTCCGATTTTGGATGAGGTGGTATAACAAATACCTCAAGTTAGGCAAGGAAATATAAACCGCCTTCAAACACTATCAGAAGCTAAAGAGCCAGCGAAAGAGCCTCCAGAAATGATTTCATTTGCAATGAAATTTTTTCGATTGGGAAAGTCTCTTATTACAAAAATTTTTCCACTTTGCATTTGTGTAAAACTACAAAATACACACACACTGTGTGTATAAGACAACCTCCATAAATGTGTGCTAATGAGATTGCATAACTGACTGTTTTGCTTTTTACATTTTACAACTGTAATAGAACAACCGAGAAACTTTCATATTGAGATAATGAGCAATTAACTTTTATATCTTTAATTGAAACTTAGTTATAATTTTAATTCAATCCAAATAAAACCGATTAGAGCATTAAGTTGCACATCGCACTGACATTCTTTGTAGCAAAACAACCTTGTCAATTTTTTTTTTATCTTTATCTTTTATTTTATCTTGTCAAAATTATATAAATTTAATAACCTGAACATTTAATATGTTTTTTTACTTTTTAAGATATTTTTCATTTTTATTAAATTTTTTTATGTCATTATATCTGGCGTGTTCAGTTATGTATTATTTAATTTTGTAAGTTAAATAATATTTTTGGAACTATATTGTTTCCTTTTAGAAAAAGACTCACCATCAGCCATTTTACACTTTCCTAAATGATATTTTATTCGTAACGTTATTTATGTTCAATACTGTAAAAACGGCAAAAATACAAATTAATTATTATTAATTAGTTTAATATTGTGTAATTAAAATATTTTAATACTTAATATGGAAGAGTACGTTTTGGTATTTAACAAGATAATTCGAATTACTTGAAACTGCTCATTAAAGTAAAATTATTTAATAATTACACTTTATGTGATTTTGAGTTTTCCACTTATCAGTTTGATTAAAGCAATTTTATATGAGCACGTTTATAATAATTTTCTGCTCAAGTTAACTGCAAATAACACGGATGAATATCTCAAAATTGTTAGTATATTTAGATAACTTGATACATTTTGCAAATTCATCTAAATTGTAACATAATTGGCACCTAATTTGTTCTGTTAGAGGTTTTAGGGTAAGATGATTGTGAGTAAAAGCTAAATGCAAATTACTTGCTGGGATAAACGGGTAAGCCTTTAACAACGTCCCCGACTGTTAGTTTACTTGATGGACAAAGAATCTTATAAATAATCCAACAATTATATAAAACATCGCAATGTAACACACCATGTAGGTTTCAATGTTGCGGTAAAATTAAAAATTAAAATGTTCCTTAAATATTACTGCAAAATATATTTTTAAGGTATTTAAATATCTAATTATAAAAATTAATGATTTCCGCACCAGTGGATTTTTTAAAATAACCTAAACCAGTAAAAAAGCTTGCGCGGGCTAAATTAGCTTAATTACTGAATACAAAGCAGCTTAGAAATTTGCGTTTTTCTGACATCGTTGCGAAATACTTTGAGGGTTTGTTGTGTCATCAAAATTGCCTTTCAGAGAAAATACATCTCTGGAGAATTACAACTATTTATTCAGCATACAAAAACGGCCAATTTGTATTTTAAATAAGTAAAACTCATGAGATTCCTCATAGCCATTTTATTCATACAATACGAAATCTTTTAAGTCGCGGTGTTTTATTCAATTAAAGAATAACAGTATTTTTACATCAGAGGTTTTTATGGAAAAATTTAAGACTTGTCAGGTGTAAATCTGTTTTTTATTTTGACTGATATAAATTTAAACTGAATTGCTCCTACTCAAAGAGAATTTTTAAATTCATCTGCATTTATTACGAATAAATTTAAATAAATAATTCATGCAACCAATTAATTTTAAAATTTTTGTATCACTTAAATTTTCAAAAAATTGACAAGTAAAAAAATGTTAAATCTAGTGCAAACAGAGCAACGAAGATGCCAGGTCATAAATTTTAGCAAATAAGTATAATGTGCCAGGAAAAATGTAAATAAATGCAAAAACATACCCTTTTTCGTATCTCCTCGAAGCGAAAAGTTAGGATCGTAGTGGAAATCCGTAATGTGCCAGAAATAACCTGAAAACAAAATAAGTTTTAATCCAGAAAAGTGGCTGTAAAACTTGTTTGTAACAATGTTTGTTTCCGCTTCCTTTAACAAATCAATTAATTAAATTGATTAAATGTGTATAATGTACTTCGCTACAACTCTCACTATTGTCTAAAAAATAGATTCCCAAGAATGTGTTATTTAATGTATTGCTTTAGAAACCAAGCAATTTAATCGTTTATTATTTAGTATAAGCAAGAACAAAACCTTTGATCATTGCCACTTTCTAGCTGTATGAATTTTTAACTTGACAAATTTTAAATTAATTTACAGATTGCAAATAACAAGAAAATAACCATGTCAGATTTTCGATCAAGTTTTTCTAATAATCCGTATTTAAACAATATTTAAATAATATTTAAATACAAAGTTAAAGTTAAAGACAGGCGGTCAGAAGAAAGTTCGTATTACAGAATTGCCAACACTTTAGTGGTGACCAACGAGGCAAAAAAGATTTTATTGCATGAGTTATCAGATGCTTTTATTTATAAATCGGCGAAAAAGGAAATTAAAAAGACAGTATCAACACTTCCATAATTTCTACCCTCAATTTTTCGGAAACAGATGCGTATCTATTCCTAATAGTTCAGAATTTTATTAGTGAGAACTGGCTCAACTACAATATCATAAAGCTTTGCATCAAAACTCGGTTGGCATCTGCCTGTACTTCTTCATTATCGTGAAATATTTACAAACTTATTTTTGTGAGAGCAAACAAGGGACAAGAAAGCAAAAGTCACAACAATTAAGTAAATTTTCCAAGAGTCATACTCTCACTTCACTCCAAAATAACGAAATTCGAATGTTGGGATCCGAGATTTGCCAATGGCATGCGCAGTGAATTATTACACACTTCGGATCGCAAATGCACTCGACAATGCAGGAACCCGAACGATGTTTCCACTGCAACCGCATGCAGTAGAATGGACACACTCTCTCCCCACCTTAATTCCGATTGTTAAGACCCATGTAGGGCACACGTACCGTCAAGTGAATGTTTTTTAAAGCTAAAATTAACTTAAACTTGTAATATTTACATCAAGAAGTGAATTGAATTTTGAATTCTTCATAAGAATGCTAAAATTGTGCTCATTCTGAATATTAATTGTTTTTCTTTCCTACTTTGAAGGGAAACAGCCGTAGAAAACTAGCAGCAACCGAATATTTTACCATAGCAGATGCTTAAAAAAAGTTATAAGAAAACTCAATTGCTTATTAAATTATTATTTGGCAATACACTTTGCAATGTCAATAGTAATTTCAGTAAAAATAAATAATTTTGTCTATTTTTGCTGTTAGGGTGCTACTATAATATCTACCCTTGCGACTAAAGTGTCACTTCTTCTGTATTTTTGTGACATTTTTATCTCTGACTTGCAATAACGGTTTGGGTCTTTATTATTTTTTGACAGTTTATTTTTTAAATTTTATTTAAAAAACTGACCCTAATCATTTATTTACTGTGCTAAATTATACAATTCTTATTATTAAAATAAAAAAATTTTGAGTTTTTTTATTTTTAGATTATTTTCTGTGGGTAAAAACCACAATCTGTCGTAGCATTTGATCAAAAATTCAAGAGGTTGATATAATATCCCAATTATTAATCTTTAATTAACCCTTAGCAAAAATCGACATTATGTTGCAACCTTGCTGTCTGAGGTAGTTCAGATTATCGTTTCTCGTTCTCAGATTATCGTTATCGAATTGATCGATATAATGTGCAAGATAATTTATGTTAAAATCCGGCAGAATTCGACGCTGCCAACTTGGCGCACAGCCAACTCAGCACCCGTTAACTTGACGCCAGGCCAACTTGGCGCTAGATCTACTCGGCGCTAATACAGCCTTTTATTTAAAATTGTGTATTGGAAATTTTCTTTTATTTTTTTGCATATGACCCTAGTTGTTTGTATTTGTAATGGGAACAGGTGTCAAATTGGCTCGGCGCCAAGATAGCATCACCGAGTTGTCCCATTTTGCGTTACAGTACCGGTAACCCTCGCTAAACAAACTTAAGCAACGGGTAGACTTTACTACATTTATCTGGACAGCCTTAATTTCCATTTGGACATTATTTTGAAATGGTAAACTGTATTGAATCATAGTTTTGCTTCATTTTTACATTCAAGAGCCAATAGAAGCTAAGCTGTATGAACTGATCGATGAACGAGAGTGGACTTACGGCTCTTGCTCACCATCCGGAATTACTTGTTGGAAATATCACTTGGTTCGATCAAATTTCAGCTTCCTGTATATAGTTTGAGTTTGAAATTGGATGACTTTAGATCTTATGCTGCTTGCACCGGGTTAGAAAGCTATGTGCGGTTGCAGAATTAGTTTTAGTTTTGCTAGAAAGTTCACGTGGAATTAAACCTGGAATGCTTCTTTAGTAATTACACACTGCTAACAACAATAACATGTCATTCAGTTTTGAAATTTGATTTCATAATTTCATATTATATTATGCATTTGCAAATGAGTGAGATGGGCATATAAATAAATACTATACTATTTCCAATAATATCTCAACATTGCTTGAAAATACTCTTAGCGTAATTTAGAAAATTTAGCTTAGTTTAGCTTTAAATCCGGCGTTCGCCTCGCTTATTACTCGAATACGGAATGGAACTGAAAATTTGAGAAGAATGCTTCTTCAGCTTAATTAAGTGATTCTACAATATTGGCACTTATAATTTGAAATAAGCAGACTTTATGCCTTTTTAATAATAAGTGATCCAATTTGATGATATAGATATTTTTGCGATGCCCTAGAAAGTATATTTCATCAAGTTTTAAAAAATAAAACAGCTTGACTTCCTGCAGATAGTTGTAAAACAGGTTGCCTAAATTCGAAAATATAAAATTTAAAATGTGTTACCTCGACATAAATTTACAATTCAGCAAAACTCGCAACTTACTGAAGCGTAAAATATTACTGTTGGTGTGATTTCTTCCAATTTTTTTTGTTATCGACACGATAAAATATCTATTGTGAAAACTACAAAAAAACTAGCATTCATCCAAGTAAAGTACTCGTAGATAGCTGTAGTTGAAAAATATCTATTTTACATAAAATATTTCGTCAAATTTAGAACTTTTTTGTTTTATAAGAGACTGAAAATTTGTATTCATATCTAATTCGCATAAAAAATAAGGAGGTTGTAAACTCGAATAAAAATTGTCACCAAAATGACTTCACAAAGCCACTATTACATTCGTTACAAATTCCGCATATAAGATGATCTTCTGAATATAAGCGATTTTCAAATAAAATTTGAATGCATCTGCTATTTTGTAAACTAAATTGAAACATTTCTTTTTATTTTAAATTTTCTTCGTTTACATTCCATTGTACATTTTTGTAAGGGCAAAAGGAAAAAAGTGATTTCTTATAGCGCAAACTAAAAACTAATTAAATTTCTGTTTTTATATCGCCCTCGTCTCACGATCAACATTATCCTACAAATATTGACGTTTAATTATAACAGATGTGATTTTTAGGAAAAAAAAATTAATTTAATAGAAATTTATTTACATTTTATGTTGTTAAATTTGCCATTGTCTTCTAATTTTAACGATAAAATTGCTTTGATAATTAGATTTTCGCAACGAGTTGCTGCAATTTTAATCTAAAAATTATTTATTACGGTCATCTATTTTATTCGTATTTTTAACGTCCTGAAAAATTATCGATATTAAATTATATCCAGACACTTTAGGATAACCATGAAAAAGGGAATGTTGCGACTTTAATTTATTTATTATACAATTTAATATAGTTTTAGCGTATAATTAGAATTTGCGATGTGTGAAATTTGTTTCTAAAAAATACAACATTATACAAAATTAACACTTACGTTATTACGTTAATAAGATTTTATGTAATTTTAATGGAACACAGACGCTTAAGTTTGTAGGGTACTATTCAAACAATACATCAACATCGCAAATTGAACCTTAATCTGTATTCTAGTTAACACCAAGTAAACATTGGCTTCTAATGGTGAAATGCTAAAGTGGCGTCAACATTGAAGTTAATTCTAATTCTGATATTAACCCTTTGTTGATGCGATCCACCACCAGAAACCGTGCTATTGCGTGGTGAAAATTATTCAGCGTATGTCATTTCAAAGTAAAAACTTAATTGTTCGCAAACGAATAAAATGTATTATTATCAATCACGTTATTTGAAGTGAAACTTAAAATATTGGAATTACATTTTCAGATGTCAGCAAATCTTTTTTTCTTTCTCAGCTTTTTACATCATTAGCGAGTGTTTACGTTTCTAGAAAGATTCCAAAATTTATGCTATGTACATAACCAGAGTAGGTACTAAATGTCAGATATTTTAATTGAATTTGCCGAAATCGATCAGCAAAATAATTTAACAGAAAGTATCTCACTTAAATTGCGTGTTGTAAAATTTTTCAGCCAAAACGTTGTTTTCTTCGACACGCTAAATCAGGTGGGCCCTAAGGGATTGCGAGCGTTTGTGTCGTAGCTGGATATGTAAAAGTTGCCGAAATAACTTTACTCCAAGGACCTGGCGTTTTTTCATGCACAAAATAATGATTATACGGACAGTTTCGTTGATTATAAAAATTACTGTTTAGTTAAACAACAATAAACATAATATATATTGAAGTATTAACTAAAAAAGGACATTGCTCTTGTAGTATTCCCTTGGGAAATCTGCATAATACACTGCACATATATGTATATGAATTATCTAGTTTCATTATCTTCTAAAAGCACTGAACGCTACAATGTACCGAGACAATGTTAAGTTTTAATCAAGTTTTTTCCGCTGTACTTACATGATATCGCTGTGAAAGAAAATTTTTATTATGGCCTCTTCGGGGTCACCAATTTTCGAGTAATGAGATTACTCTCCAGATTTCTTTATTAGCAATTTAGTTTAGATTGATAATTTTTTATATAGAGCGACCATAGAAGTAAGCAAACATTTAGTAGAACTTAGAGATATAACATCGTAAATCAGTTTTTTTAATATTCCCTCTTCCCATTGTAGCGGATAAGTGTGAATATAGTATCAATCGGAGTGATTTTATTTCCATGTCTAAAGATGTCCAACGCTTGATATTTTCTCTTTGAATCTTGTTAAAAAAATAAGCGGTTTAGATTTGCTGTTCTTGGGAGAATAACTGATCTACAGATCAAAATAACCAAATATTTAAAATTTTTGCAGTGAAATATAATTATATGAAATAAAATAAATACTAATTGCTACTCTTTAAAAATAAATAATTATTGCAGTAAAAATAAGGCGAATAAACCCAACCTAACCATCAGACGCAAAAATATACCTACTAATTGGAATAAAACGAAAACGTGGAAGAGTTTCAAAAGCATGCATTATAATGCACTAGGTTTTATTACAGTTGTGTATTAAAAATTAATAAAATTTACGCTGTTTAGGAATCTCATACTCTTGAAAAAAGAATACTTAAAATGTAATCCTGAATTAGTTTCTATAATAAAATAATTGTAATTGGAAAACTAAAGGTGCAGTATGAATGATAAATAGTAAAGCTACATTTTTTATAGGAACAATATACTAGACTATCGCATAGTTTCGCGTATATTATTTTAGAATAAAATATATTATATTGAAATAAAATATACACTATCACTATAGTATACATTATATATAATGGTTAATATATATTACATAGATTATGTAAACTTATACACTTACTTGGCGAAAATAAAACTTTTCGCTTTTCAAGTTTAAATATTGAAATTGTGTATTGAAAATGGAAAAGGTAAAGCTCAGAGGACTGAAATTTTATAATAATATAAAAGTTTCTAAAATAAAGTTGTACTTAATTAAAAAAAAGTGGGTATGATAACTTTTATTACTTAAAATTAAGCTTTTCACGCACGAATCGTAATTAAAAATTTTCACAGCCTTTCATAAATTTTCAATGATTATATTATTTTCGTTTCTTTAACCTTTCTCCATTGGGACTATAGAGAATGTTATTTATCAAAGTTCAAATTCTTAAATAAAAATTTACATAATTGGCTATATTAGCAGTCTCAAATTAGTGTAATACGTACTCGTATGAACTTCCAAATAAAAGACAGTTTGGTTAAGAATCATTGTGTTGATTATCCATCTGCATATCCTTATCTGATTAGCTGTAATTAGAGCAAGATATGCTTTGTCTGACTTCAGGATTCCCTATTTATCTTATCATAACTTTAATATACTATATTGCAATATTCTGTGGCATAAATTACATTGGCGGGTAAATTTCAAAAAAATTAAAATAATTTTCTTTTTATTCCATTTAACCAACACTCCAGTATTAGAAAAGTTCTAACTCTGCATTAGTAATTACGTTTCTGAGACGGACGTATGCCCATAAGTTCGGTCTTCCAGGCTGAACTTATGGGCATACTGCACAGCGCAAGAATAGTTAAGGACAAATGCATCCGCAACAAAAATATACGAATATCTACAGACAGTAGAGCTGCTCTTGTGGCACTTAGGAGCCACAGGGTCACCTCAGGTCTGCTGCTCGAATGTATGCAGACACTGAATGAGATATCAACTCCAAACAATGACCTTACCCTTCACTGGGTTAAAGGACACCAAGGAAACGAGGGTAACGAAAGAGCAGATTCGCTGGTGAAAAACGGTTCGAACAGCCTTCCCTGCGGCCCCGAACCGATGATCGCACCATCTATAAAAATCTTTGATTCTCTCCTAAAACAACATATCCTAAATCTGCACTCCCGCAGATGGGAAAAAGGGACTGAATGCAGACAAGCAAGGGCCGCCATAAAAGCACCCTCAAGGAAGCATTCCAAATACTATCTGAAATTATCCAGAGTCAATCTACGGGCAATTGCAGGGATATTAACTGGACACTGCAGATTAAACAAACATCTAAACACATTGGGCATCGTAGATAGCCCAGTGTGCCGAGGATGCAACGAAGCAGATGAACCAGCTGAACATGTGCTCTGTCACTGCCCAGTTTTATCGTCAAAATGAGATTCCATGTTGGGGGACTTCTGGCCCAGCATGGCCAGAATCAGCGAAACCCCGCCCGGTAGGATTCTTGAGTTCATCATCCGGTTGGGGTGGCTTGAGGAATGATGGGACGGGGTCGCTGCAACGGAGGTAGTACAATGGGCCCGATTAAGTGGCCTAAGTGCGTGCGAGGTGAAAACCTTGCCCTCCATACCATAATCCAGAATCCAGAATCCAGGACCACGACTCTCGCCTACCGTCCGAGTTCAGCCGTAGCGTTTTTACAAATGAATGTAAACATGACGAGTGAGTCACGTCACTTTTACATTTGGATCTGGTTACATAGGACGAATCAGAGTAGTTATTCCGTCGCAATGGGGTAAACTGAATTTATTTTTTTTATAAATTCTAACCGAAGGAAGGTTTATTACATTAAAAATTTTACATTAGTAATTTTTAGAAAAACCATAATAATACAACAGTTTTTTTTTCTACCCTGAAAGTATTATTAATTTGTTACAATAACAAAATACTTCGGTAATATAAAAACTGTAAAAAGCCGTTTTTAATGGATTTAATTAAAATGTGTAAAAGGAAAATTTAATTGCCTTTTATAGCATTTGCAATTGAAAGACAGAAAAGTTTAAGTTGCATAATAACCTCGAAATAAAATTGTAATAAACTTAATGAAAGTAAAGTAATAAAAACCAAGGAGAAATTGACTTATGCGGTTGACAAAATCGCGAAACAAGAAAAAGAGCAACGTCGTTAAAGAACATATTGAAATCATAAATTATTGTATAATAATTTATAAAATGGGAATTAATAACCGCTGTATTAATATAATCCACGTGATTAATACCCGTAAATAACTGCTTACCCTAGGATAAATTAATTTATAGCTTTATATGCTGGAGTTAAGTGTGTTAATTAATTTACAGTTTGCCATTTACCACAAAGCAGTATTACAAAGTTGATGTTTTTGTAAAAATCTTCAATGGCGTAATAATAATCACCGCCATTTTAACCCTAGTTAATTTGAGTTTAATATTTAAATATAAACCCTACTAAATTATTAATTAAATACTACGAAGACAAAAACTCTTTAATAAGTCCTATATTTGAGTCTTGGCGCTGCCATTGAAATGGAGTTTTTCTGCGACGCAATGTGTCGAATCGGTTTCATTACACTTATCGGCTAAATTATTGCGTATAACTTGGAGGCACTTACTGCTTTCTATCACATTTGACATATTAGGAAAATAAATGGATGTCGAATATTACCGATAGTTTTATTTTCAAAAAAGAACTATGATCGAAGTGTGAAGTATGATCTACTTAAGATTTTGTCTGCTATTAAATAAATGTGAAAATAGATCGAAAGCAATAATTTTGACAAAAGAAACGCCATCAACAAACAACTTTTTTAGTTTCAACATAATAACTGAGAACGTTTCTCGTGAAAAATTGCAGGAATAAAAAAATGATGAAAGTTGGCTTATATTAAAATAAAGACGAAACTGCGCATTTAATTATTTGCTTTACGAAAATTACTATTCGTGGATATACATGCACGCCAGCTAAGTGTTCTGTGATATCTTCTTATATGATTACTAACTTGCAAAGTTAAACAAATATAAACGGAAGTGAAAGCACAAGCTTTGATATGAATCTTAAATAAGGGTGGTTTAATATTAAAGATTGGCTATCGTAGCATATGTTCAGTAAAATATAGTTTTATACTTGGAATTGTTCCAAAAATGAGTTTTCATTGAAATCCGTAATTGCCATATATTTTCACAGGGTGCTAGTTATCTAGCGAAATCGTATGAAAGAACAACCACAGTTACTACCTCAGTTTTTAATATTGTGCAGGAGAAATGAAAATTATTTGCATTTAATAATGAAGCCGAAACGAGATTATCAAGTAATAATTTTAACTCGATAAAGATTAAATGCCATTATTCCAAACGCAAATCTAACTTAATGTTTAAATTAAACGGTTAATATTTACAAGAATTTCATTTGGTTAACCAATTAAGCTTAATATTAACTTAACACGCAATATTGCGTAAACCTGAAAATATTATCGTCGTTAGATATGTATTATACCCAAAAATTAGACAATTAAAATTACTGTGTAGACAATATTAATAGAGGTGCGAAAAGAAATTAATTGCTTGCTAATTTTACACGTACTGTGTAAATATCGCGAAAGTTATATTACTGCAATGTAATAGTTTCGTGATGTTATACAAATTGTTACGTTTAGTTTTAGGTATATATATAGCTGTAGTACATAACATGAAATCTATTTGTGCAACTAGTTGCACCCTCGGGAAATTTGTCCTCTAGAACATTGTAAGTGACATTGCATACACGTATAGATATTCTATATATTGCCATACTGCATCTATGGAAGTTAGTAAAAAGAAATCTACATATTATATGTAAGTATTATCAAATAGCATACAGAAGTTCCCTTCACTAGTAAATCAACATATCATGTATTGCAAAATGTTTGGTATGTTCTTCAAAGCCTTTTCAGTGAAAATTTAATATGTAAAATTTGAAATTGAATTCATATAATTTACCGGGACAAACTCTATTTTGGTTTCGATTGCAAGTAACTTTATCATAGACAAATACTTCATCATTGCGCTTAATCGTTTAACATTGTGATAATGCGGTGTGTGCTTTTGTTGCCTGTTGCAAGCTCAACTACCATCAGATTACATTGGCTATAAAATGTAAAATTGTTTGTATAAATTTCAGCTAGCAGTAAATGCTAGCATTTACATCTATGTATGTATGGACATTTTTACTAATTAATATCTATACGAAGAGAAACGAGATTTTCGCAATAGTAGATAAGTTTTAATACTATTCATTGAATTTAATTATTGATTTCAACGTTTTTCATTTAATGTATTACTATTTTTTTATTACAAGTACATATTGTTTTACACATTTTTAAGTATAGAGTTATGGGAACAGTAATCTAAAAAAGGTTTACAGAAAGCGACTTCCGTTAAAATCAATAGACAACAGACAATAATATGATTAATCTTTTCGCAGTTGTGATGCCGCACTGCTTCAGTACTTTATCTCTCTCAATGTCAGAGGTAAATAGGTACAGAATGTGTACATACTTTTTTGTCTTAGCTGGTATAATATATTGTTATGCTTTTTATGGGCCAGTTCCAGACTTATAAAAAATTGAATAAAACTAATCTAATTATTAAATTTCCGAAAAAGAAATGGGTAGGTTTTCACGAAAACCATATCATCAATTACTGAATAAAATACCTTAAACAGTTACTGTATAATTCTGCAGCACAGTCAATGCTTTCTCAACGATTACCCATTTAGATTTTATAAGTCAGCCAATGGGTTTCCTGTCAAACCATATACATTCTTACCTGAAACAAGAAAAACAAAATTAGCTAAATTGAAAATACAATAAATGAAATACATTTACATGACAATATAAAAGGATGTAAATAAAAATTTGTTTGTGAAAATATTGATTCCAATTGCTTGTATTGTTTGTTATGAATATTGTAATAAACAACACTTTTAATACAAAAGTAAATACTTGTTCGAATAACTTTTTTACTAATTGATGTAATTTACGAGTAAATTAATAATTAAATGGTAGGTCTGGCATAATGTACCTAATTTACTAATTTGTCGAGGACAACGTAATTTGAGTGAAAAAACTGTATTACCGCGTTCCATCGATAATTTATTTACCTACAATCAGCTGTGATTGTCTCACGGGTTAATCAATGTTAGTGCACCCAAACTGCCCATTACGTTATTGTTAATGTACGTGTATCACGTATGCATGTGGAATTAATATGCAAAATGTACGCACACGCAAAAATTAGTTATACCTACTAGCATAATAGTAATATAATAATTTCATAAATTTTATCTTAACTTTCATTATATAACTAAATATAACACATAAAGTTATGTAATATGTAATTATTGCATGAATTTATATCAGTACATAACAAATTACTGAATAATAAATTATTATCCATTTTCTTTCTACTTTATATATTTTTTTAATACTGACGACATTTATTAATAATATCAAATGTTTATCTTAAAAAAATTAATAAAATATTTAAATTCAAAAATTATTAACTACAAAATATAGAAAACTTAGTTTCTACTTTAACTAGGAGCTACAATAATGTGCGCATCAACGTCTGTTTAAAAATTCATTTAAATTGATGGACAATTTGTTCAATAATTTGAAAAAAATGTATGTCGATTATTTATTTCATTTGATATAGTTTACGCTAATGTATCTACCTATGATTTTAATAAATTATTTCCTTAAACATAAAATTTACAGTTCGATAAATTAGTGCCTAATTTTCAATTTGAAAACTGAACTCAGGTTATGCAAATTTAAAAATGTAGTTTGTTTATTACATTTAAATTGTTTTTAACGCGGTTAATGTTGAATTAATGAAAGAAAAACATGTTAATCTATTTATTTTTTACTTCTTTTTATTTATTTTTAATTTCAATTTCGAAAGATTTATATAAATTTCAGTTGCCTTATTTTCACTGAATGTACTTTTTCTCTCGAATGATTTCATATTGTATTACACCTACATTTATTTAATAATTCAAAATTTGTGTTAGAAATCAATTTTCTTCTTTGAAATATTTCTACGTTAGGTTTGGTTAAGAAATTTATAAATTTACAATATGAAAAAAGTCAAAATCGTCTTCTACTTGTATTTCTGTTATAATAGAGCTAATCCAGAAGATATATTATGCAAATATAACCTTTTGTAATGAAGTCAACATACAAAATGGTGCTTATTAGACAATTCAACGTGGTAATGGTGGCCAAAATTTGAACAAAAAACAAATAATCTATTTGGAAGGCTAATGATATGCTATCATGTTTATTTATTGGAGCTAAAGGTAAACACCGCTTTCAAGTTAATTCTAGCAGATGACCTGTGTAAAAGATACTGCAAAGTAATACATACATATTTATGTAACATCTGCAGAAATCCGCAGTTTAGGTAGTATTTTAGTTTGTTCTTTTATTATTTGAAACTTGTTTATTGATACGTCGACGGAAGTTTTATCGAAGAAGTTGGATACAAGCCAAACTATATAACAAAACCACACGAAAAGTGTGTAGATAATAAATTCTAATTATCGTTAACCTTAATGTACCTACCAGGACTCGTATTTAACTTAGTGTAAAAAATTTAAAAGCTTCTTGTTTATACAAATTTGTGGTTAATTTTCTTCATGTTTGCAAAAAACACCAATTAAAATTTAATTTTTCCACATTTTTTTTGTCGCGACTTTAATTTTACAACTCCAAGTTTGCAAACGTGCTGTTAGATTGCAGACTTCCTATGGGGGTTAACCTAATTTCTAGTAACTTGTGGGTTTCAGTTCCTTATGCTTAATGGGCGCATTATTTCATCGCTTCTGCCTTTCAATTGCTACCGTAATAATAGTCGGCAATAACACTGTAATAGACTTGGCCTATTGCTCCAATGTATTTAATTTTGCGCCTTGTGTTTTCAATAAAATAAAAATTTATTTGCTCTATTCGTTTTCGTATAGTGCGTTTACGCGCTGTATTCATTAACGACGTAAACTGTTGAAAACCCAAATTAATTATCATTTACCTTTGCCATTATGTAAGTTATACATTCAACTAAAGTTCAAACTAGCTTTGCATGTATTAGACTATATAAATAGTCTGAATTCTCTTGTGATTTAAATTATAGAGATTATTAGAAAGGCGAACTATGTATAACACCTCTAAGCTTCGTGTAATACCACGAACTGTACGGAATAGAGTGTTTGTAAATTTCAAGCTTAGTCAGGAAAATATTTTATAAAGTTTTTAATCTTGGATTTTATTATCCGGCGTAATAGGAAACCAGTTTTCCACTACCGGGGAAATAAAAGCATGCAGATTATCTAATATTTTTATAAATGTTCTGAATTACCTGGTGGTTTACAACATTAGTGCGAAGCTTTTATAACTTTTTCATTTTTATTATGATGAATTTATAAAAATTTACATACCTACTACATAAAGGAACACAACAAACTACAATCCTAAAGTTTATACGTTGTCGTAAGCGCGGGTACTTCTATTAGCTACTTTCTGTTGAATTAACTGCAGAGAATGCACAGCACATAATATAATTTTAAAGGATTGTATTTTTCAGTTAAAAATTTATAGTACAAAACCAGCTAATTTAAATTTTACCCTTTGAAAGAATATTCTAAATACTTTGCTCCGATGGTTTGCTTTGTTAATTTCGCTGTGTTCTAAAATTTAAAATCATATTTCGCTTCCAATAACAAGGAATAACCACGCCTTGGTTTGGATTCCACGTTAGGCCGTGGGTGTTTATTTACACGAAGCCGGTATGAAAATATCAATTGCTGTGTAGTAATTCTGTATACAATAACATATAAATCGGGCATTGTTCATTCGATTAAACAATTCGTACAATAATATTAACTGAACTGTAAATTGTATTGGGAAACTAACAAAATAATAATTTATTAAAAATTAATATAAATTCAGTTTTGACGTGCTTATTTAAAATTCATACATTTGTATGTATAACATAAAGGAAATACAATTATTTTAATCGATTCTTATCACAATATTGAGAATAGTTTGCTGTCAATTAAAATTCAATTTTTAACCAATAAATTTTATAATCCCTTTTGATGTGAATCGGATGTAATATTTGCAAATTTAATTGATTACAGTTACGTACATCTTTTATGCAGATAACCACAAATTATTAAATTAATATTACTCGAATATTCAGTTCATTAATATAAATTGAGTTATCTATCGCAATTTAGTTATGATTATATTTGGTTGGTAATTGTGAAACATATAATTTAAATAACGAAAAAACATAAGGGGCGATTAGAATACCTGTTACAACAATATATATAATAAGTATTTTTTTAACTTTTTATATTAATTTATTCTGTTCTTTTTCTTTATAATTGTTTTGTTGCTCGTTATACGGATTTTTTTTAAATTTTCTATTTTCATGTTTTATTTATTTCGTTTACTGTTTTTCTGCTTCTGAACAGTTTTTGTGAAGCGAATGTACTCAATAATAGCATTGAGCCAGGTTATTCAGTCCAACGCCAACAATCTCCTCGAGTCGATAATAAAACGAATGTATCGTAAAGGGAAACAAAAATAAAGACATGTATTTTATCTTTTCTTTCTTAGGCTTAGTACATTATGCATTCATATTCACCTCTACTCAAGTGTGACATAAATTCTACTTATTCTGTCGCTTGGTCAACACTGTAGTAATTTTTGGGAAAACTCATCAGATGTTGTAAAAAAAAATTGTGTAAATAACTTGCTACGAACATACAAATCTAAACAAAACTCGTGTAACAGGTTAAAAGTTTAATCCCAATTCTTTTTTTAGTCAGGGGATTAAAATGATAGCGGTTGTTAGTTGGTGATTCCCCTAATTTACGATTGCATTTTATTACTTGTTAGATTTATTTTAATTTTGTAAGTATACGCTGAATTTTAACTTCCAAGTTAAATATTTTCAAAATAATTAAGTTTTTATTGTAATTTATAACATATTATCGTCCCAGAGTAACTGAACGTTTTTGGCACCGTTAATTCGCCAAGAAACTTTAACAAGAAAATGTTTTGACTTCTAACACTTTTGTATAATTGAGGATGAACGGTAGACACTGCGTTTCTGACTCATTAGTCTTTCTCAATGGCCAATAAGTCAGTCTCACAGTGTCTACCGTTTATCCTCAGTTATGCAAAATTGTTCGAAATTGATTGCATTTCTCTAAATGCGCAAACTTTCAGTATATCGTGACTTACTTTCGTAATATTAATAGTTTCGAAGTTATCACAATATATAAAATTATTACTAAACCAAAAATGCATTTTTTGGAAACATTTTTGTTTCCCCTCCAAAGTTCAAACCACACCCTTGCAATTTTTAAAAAGGCTTAGCCCAGTAAGAAACAATTTTCCGAAAGGAGTTTAATTTAATTAAAATTATTTTCGTTAACACCCATGAACTTTTGTATTCAGAGATACAATCAAAACTTTTAATAGTATTGGTAATATTCATTGCGTATTAAATAACTTTTCGTAACTTTATTAATATGATTTGGGTTTTGTAACTTGACTGTAGCACAGAGTAAGGATAGCGTCCCAGGAGAGGTGTACATCACACTAGACATGCCACTTATGGTATCACGTGCGACCGCAACTTTGCAAATTCGATAAAGCAAAACTAGACAAAACTCGAACCATGAATACATTTTCCAAGATAAAGTTTATATAAACCACAATATTATTGCAACTAATTTTGATAAATGTTTCCATACAATTTAAGTAAACAATAACTTTACCATCCTTTTTATTTAATATACCTGGGACATAACGTCCTATACATACTGTATACTTAAGTTTAGAATGGATTTAATATATTTTTAAAATTAATGCTCTTGACAGTTGGATACAAAATATAATTACTGTAACTTTACAAATAAGACAGGTATGTAGTACAAATTGCCCTATTTAGTGTAAATTTTCGTGTAAAAGATGATAATAAACGAGCCTCAGCTTTAAGCATGTTTATGACCGTGCGAACAAGAAGATGTAACTTGCAGTTAGATATTAATTAACCCTCTCATTTATTTGGGTTAAGATAGTATTCTGGCAACAAAGCGTTAGTTTCCATGTAGGATTAAAAATTTTAATGTTAGCAATGTTAGTTAGTAATATTCCGGATAAACCACCATTTTAAAATTTCTTAATAGAATTAATGAGAATTTTAAATCAGATTAATTAATTTTTACATACTTAATACTATAAAAATTACAATAATTGCTTTAGAATTTGAAAAATGTCTTTCATTTTATTTTTCGATCTTGAAAAATGTAATTTTAACAATCTTAAAATTTATTGTAATATGGATAAATATGAAAACTTCTGCGGTGATTTAAAAAATAATTAAATATGAAGCTTTCATATACATAAGAGAGGTTTTGAGTATCATATCATCAAGATGGTATATAGAAGAGAACATTAATACAAAGCAGTTCAAAGGGGACTTCAGTATTCAAAACATAAGTAGATATGACAAACAATATATAACGATATGTAGCAATAAGTTAGGAAAATATGTTTCTTTGCAAATAAAAAATGTTGATAATAAAAAAAGATAGGATGGAATATTTTTTTTGCAAACTTAAAATGTTTCCAAATATGTTTCATAAAATTATATATTAATAGAGAGTGAAATTTGAAATTTCTGTATATTGATACCAAAAATATTACTTCTATTGTTCACTGTATTATTAATGAAGATAATGCTAGGGTGTAAAGTTAATATTGATTTATATTAATTATAAATTTATTCTTACCCCATATGGCGATTGACTTTTCATTTCAATGATAGTTTCGTTAGTATATAATTATTTTTTTATCGTCTATTTATTATTTCCACTACTGTGATTCATTTAAGATTCTAAAATCAATCATTGCTACCACTATGCGTATAAGTTGAATAGGTACTATTTTTTTTTAATATATGTACATTGTATATTCTGTTAAATTACACATATTATTATAATATAATATTGTGTATAATTTTGTATATAGGGAGATACGTAGATAATAAATTAGTAAATTTTGTTGTTAATAATAAATTTTTTTTCTTTATATTTTGGAAAAAACCAGCTAAGTAGGATGTCGATTTATTCCAAAATAGCAAGAGTTCAACAGGTCGGGATTTTGAAATTTCTTGATTTCCATTTGTGATAACTAATTAAAATAAAGTATAATAATTATTATAAAAAATCATAGTTTTGTAGTAAATCGAATTTTTTGTTTGGAGTTGCAACCCCTATTTTCCAAAAACGTATAAAAGCTAGTGCACATTTTATATGGAAACCCGGTGTGACCTTTTATTGTGCAAACTCATTTTTGTAGTTGAAAATTTATAAATTATTTTATACTAAGGAATATTAATTAGGCTAATAGAAAACTTTGAATATGCGGTTCAATGATTTTTTTTAAATACCTAAATAATTTCTAGGGTACTGAAATAACTTCAAAGAACTTCTAGTTCTTCTTGTTGTCTACTTTCCTAATTATTAAACTAAGTTTTTTCTAGCTTGTTCAAAATATTATAATATTTATGTTTAGGTAGAGTTTCATAAAAACCTTACAACATTTCTAATTAACGAAGTAGGAATTAATATATTCCAACTGGAAACCATTTCAGGTTAAATTACATAATCTAAATAGGGATAGATTTTCATAGCACAGGTGTCCAAAATAAATTTACATAAGCGATTATGGAAAATTATCACAACCCAGATGACGTAATATTGTGTCATTTTGGTATTCAGTTTGTTGTTTCAAATTATTACCAAAAACTTGGCAGTAATGAAGGCTTTTTTGAGAAATAAAAACTGTTATTGATTTAAATTTTGATTTGTTGTAAAAATAAATAATTGTCGTTTGCATAAAACAAAAATAAAAGATTAACTTTATCAAAGTTCTCAAATCGGCAATTAGGTTTTCTTATTTCTTTCTAGATAATTACTTTAAATAAAAAAGTATAATTTGCATTTCCTTAAGGGAAAATTAATGAGCCTTTAATACAAGTTTAAAACAATTTGAGAAAACAATAAAATTCGTCTTTAATTTGTTGTTTTTGACACTTTTTTTAGATATTTAAATTAAAATTTTAACTTAATTGCAACAAGTAGAATTCCTAATTACTTTTCTTTTAATTGTGTCTTATGCTGCAGGATTAATTATATAAGCTATTAACTACTGGTTTACCAAATACAAGTAAATAAATTAACTAAATGTAATTTTCTCCCAAATACAATAAACAGTAAACACTTCATAGGGAAATTTTACTGTTGACAGCAGTTTATCTTAAGGGGTTAGTAAAAACATAGTGTGAAATATTCAAACTACGGGACGTATGCAACAAAAACAACATCAAGAAGTGTGTTTCATGTAATTATAGTTGGGATGACAAAATAATTGCAACCCTATAGTTAGTTAACGTGAAAGTTCTATATTACGTAATAAATTTATTTTTTCAACTGCACACCGCTCAAGTTCCACGACAACAAAGAAATTGCATTTTCAACACTGCACATTTCCAGTAATGTAACAAACATAATGGAAGAACGGAAAACGGTTTCTTTCGGATAATGATTGTTAACATTAATTAATGAAGACAAACGGGGACTTATTTAATAATAGTCGTCAATAATGGTGGCCATTAAGAAGCTTCTAAAGAAATAGTTCAATGGCAAATGACTTTGATATCGATATTTTCTTGAGAACCTACTTGCAAATTTAAGAAACCTTGAAGTTGTCAATAAAAATTGCTAAAAATGCAATGTGAGTTCTGTAAAAGATATTATGTGAAGTACAACCACGATGAACGTGAAAAGCTGACATAAATGTCTCACTGGAATATAAATTTACATCGCTTTTTTATTGATCTAAATATTTGAATATTCCTAGTCCAACTTCAAATATACACAAACACGGTCACCAAACACTTTATTATGGTATATAATATTTTTTTCAATTTTGTTACTTAAAATATTGTGACCTCTTTTTATTAAATTACACTGCTCCGAAAAAGTTTGTTGAACTTTATTTGAAATAATGAAATGAAAAATATTCGTTCGGATCCGGGCGCAAAAAAATATTACATTGAAGAATATTAATGCAAAAAAATTGAAACAATATATTAATTACACAACTGTTGACCTATTTAAAAAAGCAAAACGAGAATGAAACAACAAAAGACTGTGTTTTCCTTCATTTTATCACAACCTCTGTAAGCTTTTGTGTAAAATATACTAAGCACACATACAAAATTTTGAAATATAGTCGAGTATTCCCTTTTACCAATTGTGCTTAAATATGTCAACACCCACTGAGCCAACGGGTGAACATTATTCACCTTGTCACTTTATTCAGCTCACCGGACACATATTTTACCGCTTTGTACTGACACGTTGACGCAGATAAATCGACATAGATTTCAACATCAACGCTATTCCATTTTATATATTTTCCCATCTGTCGAAACCAAACATACACTAACGGTATTTTTATTTCCTGAAAGTCAACAAAATCGCAGAATCTGAGAAATGAAAACATTTAAAAATTCCTGCGGAGACAGATGTTGCTCAGGCGCAGACCGTTTCAAAAGTTTTCCCAAGATAAACTTTAATAAAAACCGACAACAGATTTTTTTACTTATTTCACGAAACTTTTGATAGTTTATTGTGTTACTACTTTGAATGAAGAAAACTTTTCTTGCGCACAATGAACTATTTTTATTGCTAATCCTATTGGAAATTTCGACTTAATTTTATAGGATCGGATGGAGATCGGGCATATGAGATTTGTTAGGAGAGCGCTCTTCTGTACCAGTAACCTAAAGCAATATTATTTTTAATGATTTGTAAGTGTTCTTGTCATGTTCTATGATAGCAGAATTTGTAATTAATAAAGTTATAATACACATCAGCGCATGTACGTATGTGAACAACGCTAAAAACGTGGTTTGTATTGTTAACCCTCATGGGTTTGAAAAAGTTGTATATTAAAATTTAATTGTTCATTGTACATTCAGCTTTAACGATTGCACGTCACGTAAGTCAATTATCTGTCACCCTTATCATTATCTGAATTATATGTTTACTGTTGCTTCAAAAGCATCAATTAAATTTTTTGTAAATATATGTATTGTGAAAACCATAAAATTTTTAATACCATGTTTATTCATAATTTATAATATATAAAAGTTATTTTAAATAAACCAAGTCTAAAATCAAAGCAATCGGTGTCACGATTTCCTATTCACGTTGTGAAAATAAATTGTTCCCTGCATTGTATAATGGCCAACCGAACTAACTCTTGATCCTTTCTATTTACAATAGAAGAGAAGATATTAGAATTTCTGAAAAAGGTAATTTCAGACAATATGTAAAATATAAATGAAGCAACCGTAACAAAAACTGTAAAAGTTTTTTTTAATATTTGCCTCTGGAGACTACACAGAGCTATATCAAGCTTTAATTTATAATATTTGAGATTCAGCAGCCACATAATTAGCTTGGAGCAAGAAGGATCTAAATATATTTTTGTATGGGTCTGCATTATCTAAACTCAAAATTGTAGTTTTATCTAGCTTTCTTGAAAAAATTGTCCGGTTGTATTTAAGAGCAATGTCCTGTGGCGTATTGAATAATTCGTGTTTTTGGAAAATTGAAAATGGAAATAAATTTTCGTGACATACTGGAAATAAGTAACATAAAACGAATTAATCAATTAGCACTGGACATTGCTCTAAATCCTTAGAGAGCACGCCGACTGATTAAAAGTCAAAAAAGGTTTATCAAATTATGACTGTTTGATCTCAAAATATAAAATAATATTTTAATTTAATTAAATATTATAATATTAAATAATTTAATAAAAATTAAAATATATAGATGTATCTATACAATTTTGTTAGTATTTTTATTTTTTATTTTCTACCAGTTTTTATATTCGTATTTCATCGTCAGATTAATAAGTTCAAAAATAAGAAAATTAAAAAAAAACAATAATTTTAAAAAACACTATCAAAATATGGATTTATTATATTATATATAAATTTAAATTATAAACGAAATTATGCCATCCAATTAGACTAACAAAAAATTGAAATATTATTGGTATTTGTTGATTCAACAAAAAAACTTTAATTTTAATAGAGAAATTTTTTACAAAAATAAATAATTATTTAAAGTAATGCTAAATGACAACTCCTTTAATCCATAGTTAATTCATCTCTTACTACCGACTTCCCCATAAGAACTATCGAAATTGGCCCACACTGTTACAATATGATAAAATAAAATTTAAAAATGAGCGGATTAATTAAAAAATCAAATATGAATTATTTTTATGGCTGCACCCAAAATAAGTTTATTGATATTGTGCAATCGAGAATACAAATCTCGATAGAGATAGAGATAGATTAAAGAAGAAAAGACTTTAGTCTTTTATCTGCTTTAGGGGTCGATCGATGTTTTAAGAGCTCGAATTTCGCCGAAATTTTTGCACTGGGTGGTAGGTAATGGTCTATTATAGTAGATATAAATAATAAAATTTTTGGATGGTCCAGTAGTTTTTCCAAAATTAAGAAAAATTTTGGATCCGAGATTTGCCGTGGTTGCGCTTGTCGAAGCTAATAAAAAAGATACCCCGGGGGCACGGAACTTGAAAAATGACGAAATTCGAAGGCTGGGATCCGAGGTTTGCCAATGTGAGATGGAGAAAACAAAAAAGTGAACGAAGGGGGGCTTTTGTCGGAACCAGTGTTTGGACCGGTACTCCTCCCCTAAATTCGGTTGCAATGGCTCCAGTAGAGCACACGTACCGGCAATAGAATGGCTTTTTAATGCTAACATGAAGGTAAACTTTTAAAATATTTATCAATTATTCGATTGTCTGAATTAAATTGTGAAGTAACCGTTGGGCCGGTTTTATTTCTCCTCACCTCATAAGAAAGCTTAAATTTTGCTCTTTTAGATATATCATAATTTTCTATCTTACTTACTAAAGATCGACAGTAATCCAAAAATTTATAATGGTAATTTAGTAATATAAATTTTATTACTTATTACCCTAATTACTTATCTAACGATTTTATAAATTATACTATTGAATAAAGCGGAAAATATTACTTAAAAAGTTATTTTCGAATAAAATTAAGTTAATATAGATATATATTTTAATTTCACATATAATAAATTTACTACTTCTTCAAATCTATGCTGAAAAATTAATAAAACTTGAAACGTTCTACTTAAAGTTTAACAAATAAAATACAAGGTTTTACTTCCATTTTGAATTCTATAACTAGGTATTTTCTAAATAAAAATATTTTCGTATATACAGATTCATAATACAGAAATAAACCAGGGGCGTACCGAGTATTGTTGGGATCTCGGTGCAAAATATTTGAGGAGGCCCGCTTTCCCAAAATAAAGTGATTATCAACAAAGTCACGTTTTGATATTTATTTCAACCTCGCGACGTTTACACTGGCCCAAAAGCTGTTAGGTACTATATATGCAACGAAAATTCAATGAAAGTTTTATGAAATTAATGAAATTTCAACCAATGAACTAAAATTCACTATATTTATGAAAAATTTAATAGTGTTAATAAAAGAAATTCATTATTTTTATGAAGAAAATTCATTATAATTATGAATTTTTTTATTGTTTTAATAAATTCCTTCATTGTATTTATGAAAGCTTTTTAAACGAGTTCATTGGTTGAAAATATTTTTTCGGTGTACGTTTATTCCACACAATTCTACTATTATATGTATAGGACAGGAAATGGGCCCCGTTTATGTTGAGTAATAAGAGCTTTTACGTAGGTACCTGAAAAAAATTCATTACAAAACAAATAAAAAGTGTTTTCCTTGATAAATTTAATTTCTAGCGTTTTGAATTATTTTCTGTTAGGGCTCCTGCGAGGCTCCTGGAGGCGAGGCCTCCTCCTATGATAGGAGCTACGCCACTGAAACAACACCTACATAAAATCAAAATTATATTGATATTAAATTTAATGTAGTAACCAAATGTAATAATTTTGAAATTAACATTTAATTAAAAACTTAATTAATAAACCTGATGAACAATGACAATTTTTACCGTTATTATTAAATTTTATAATATACTGGTGTGCTAAAGTTTTAGATCTTTTTAAATATTAACTTATTTTTGATTAAAAAATTGTTTTATTTTATTAACTGAAAGCCAGATGGAAGGAAACTGTACGTGAATGTGCAGTTAATATTATACTCGTATTATAAAATGCAATAAATAATAATATTTCATATTACAATACATTTTTTATTATTGCCCCATTTGTTGGTTGTGGGCAATGCCACGAATGTTAATGGCGTTGGATATGTGGATTTATAGTAGATTTATATCGTCGTATACCTGAAAATTGCAAACTATACATAAAATTCTGGTGTCTGCGTCTCGATATTTCTTTAATTTTTGGGAGGTTTATTTACCAGCCACAAATTGGTCATTATTTAGGTGTCTTTAATTTTTTGTGCTAATTGAATGGACACCAAGAAGAGTCTCTGAAAGAGATTTAAAATGTCGTATCTACAGCATTATTCTGGGTGAAACAATAAAAATAATTCGAATTCGTAAATTTTAATACATACATCAAAAACAATAGAATTTGCTTCACACCTCTTAAAAACATCCCGAAGATGTTCACGATGCCACGTAAGTTCATTTTTACATATTTAGCAAAGTCCTGCTAGCTTGATATAAAGCTTTAACCTCAACATAATTGTTAGCTATTTAAAATTATCATTTTATTTTATAATGAAAATTGAAATTTATTTTAATTTAAGTAAGCCATTTAAAAAAATATTAACTTCATTAAATTAAAAAAAATAGCAGCGAATAATAAACATGTAATTTATAAATAACTCTTTAATTATTAAATTAAATTAATTACCTACCATTATTTCTTGAATTCGTTCCAACTCAATTTACAAAAAAAAGTTTATTCAATACAAAGGCGAAATTGAAATTTCATTAATTCTTTATTAAAAAAGTTTAATAGTAAGTACAAATTCATAACTTATTATGCCGAGTTTTGCTACACAAAACATTAAAAACAACGTAATTACTCAATTAAAATTTAAAATTTAAAAATACAGATAAAGTAGTTCGTACTGATACTCTGCGCCGGCAAGTATTAAAAACTAAAACATTTATAATATTCCCTGTACAACAACTTTAATAAAGTAACCGGCATTCTATCTTTTATAAATTAAAAATTTATCAATAATTTTTTGGATTGTTTAAATAATTTAAAAATTTCAAAGTTTATGAATATAAATTACGCTATGTGTAAATAGTAAAAATTCGATTTTCCAATTTTCTCTGAAAATGCTTTAGTTTTCAAATATACGATGTAATAAAAATTCAAATGACTCCAATAAAACCAATAAATTCAAAAAATATTCATAAACGCTCCGGGAGAAATTTTGCGAGCAATAAAGGAGTTGTCTAAATTGTCCTGATAATGGTTTAAGTCCAGTGAAAGTGAAAGTTTCGCGGCCGATGGGAAATTACACGTGTCAAACTTGATAAAGTATCAAACCGAGTTGAACGTGACCCCACGTGCTGAGGATTTGTTACTCCGAAAGCCCTATGAAATGTATCAACTGATAATTGTCCTACGAGTGTACATTTGTCGTTATAAATAAAGCCATAATAATAATTTATTCTATTGGAAACCTATTACCATTATTAAGGCAAGACATGAATAGAGAATTACTGTTTAATCCATAATATCGCACATTGAATTTTCCACTTTCCACTTACTCTGCGAATTCCGATTAAGAAAAAATTCTATTGTTACGATGCACTTTTTCAACGCCGTATTGTTTTCTATCCTTTTATAATTTTATCTTTGAAAACCCATTTTACAAGTAATGTACAGCGCAATTTCAGTAATAACAGTTATTATTTGCACAATGGCTAAATCTTGAAATATTGGTGGTTTATTAATATGATTGCTCGGTGGAAGAACAATAAAGCAAAAAAATCAATGTCAGATAATAGGCGTAAATTTTTCACCCAAGTGCATTTGTAATACCGACTGAAGAAATTGTTTCGACAAAGAGCTCAGCTAAGAAGTGATGAGTTCACGTTTTTCCAATATGTCAAAGAACGAGATCGAAAAGTGACTACATAGATGACACGGAGGTCGTTTTAGCAATTTTTCGTATAAGCTAAATGTTAATAAAAGTGGAGAAACATGTTGTGAATTTATGTTTTCTATATCATTGTGATGTTTCAAATATTTTATAACTCAAAAATATAAGAACCATATTATTTAAAAGAGTATGCAAAACAGTAATACAATTTTACTTAAAAATGCAAATTAAAACACAATATTATTGAAGGAACGCTGAATTTTTACATTTAATTTCATTAAAAATTAATGATCTTGTTTTGCTTATTTAAGAAATTAAATATTATTATATAATTCAGACAGACAGATTTTAAGAATGCTGGAGAATATATTAGATTGGTCTTTGTTGCAAAGGGCCAAATTAATATTTTTTTTTGTATTTCTTAATTTTTTTGTATTAGCTACCTTAGTTTTTGTCAAGGTACGGTTGACTTCTAAACTGATCAATTGATACATAAAAAATGATTTAAGTCGAAAAGCCACTAAAGAATTCTAGTCTATTTTGAATGATAAATAAAACATTCAAGCATTCCAGAACATAGAAAGTCTGAAAATCAAACTGTCACGTTAATACAACAAAATATTTATGCCAGTATCCAAGGACGCTATGTATCAGTTTAAGGAAAAAAATTGTAAGGCTGCTGGTAAAAGTGTTTCTGTGTCCAAGTGAATAAAAACCCAAAATAAGAATTAAATATTAAAGGAAGGTGTATATAAGGTAAAAGTATGTAAATGTATACGTTCGCAAAAGTAAGAAAACATAAAAAATTCACATACAATTTTGCTCTTGAACATATTACGATTATCTAAATTTTGAGATTTATTTAGTGAATATTTTCATGAAAGCACTAATTAGATTATTAAACTGCTTTGTAAATTTATAATTACTAGCAAAGCAAAAGGATAAAATAAATTTGTTAGTAGCTAAGCGCCATAATGTAAGTTGAAGTAAATTAATATCTCTGTTTTCTAATTTTCTTAATCATATTCAAACTAAATGAGACAAATTATAAATAGTTCGGCTACCATTAAAAGTTTTTTCACAAAAACATGAAAAATACAGCAAATATTATTTTGGAAATGCAAATTTTAGGAAATCATTTCTACATTGCGCAGCCTCACTATTATGTGTAATTTTCAATTTTGCTTAAAAATGGACTCCCCAAAATTAGATCTTTTAATATTTTAAGTGATTCACCCATGTATTTGTTGCTCTTAATTAATTTAAAATTTTTGTTTTTACTTTAATTATAATTTTTCGCTTCACGGGCTCTGTATTTGTTTTCATATTTTTATTCTCTGTTTTATACAATTTAATCGCTTTTAATTTAATATTTAAACAACTTATCCTTAATTTTCACACTATTAATGTTTTATTTCACACTATAAACAACTTGAATCATTATTGCGTGTTTTACCTATAACTAGGTCAGATAGTCAGCCGGCTTCCTTGACCTCCTAGTGAGAGGATAGAAAGGAAATCGTTAAGTTGGCAACTCGAAAATTGGTTAGCTCGATTGATATTGAATTTGATTGGTTGTCTTATTATGTTATTTAAAGTTGACCAATCAGAGCGAGGTTACACAGAAACAAAGTTTTGTACGTAATGCTAATGTTGGGTTTTTTCAAATCTTCAACGGAGAAATGGAATTTTTTTCTCTATTACTTTGCTACCTATATGTAGCAATAATGTAGATTTTTAAAGAAAATTAAACGGATTATTAGTTTAAATTGGTATATTAGCTCATTTTATTTATTGATTTAAAATCAACTGTTTTAAACAGAGTTTTATATAAAAGTAAAAAATACATTCAATAAAAGGAAAAATATTTTCTTTTGAAAAAATACTCAAACACTTCGACTGTATTTTTTAAAAATTTACATTTTTATATTAAATTCTATTTTCCAGTTCTATTCTTTCTAGTGATAGCGTTATCGATTTTTTTAATGCTACCATTTATTATTTTTCTTTATTTTGATGCATCTTGTAATCTTTAAATTCTGTAAAAATTCATTATTATAAATATTTAATATTATTCACAAAATGATTTTTGATTTTGATGTAGTAAAATTTACCATGCACAAGACAGACACATCTATGGGAGGAGAGCCATCTCCCAAAATAATTTAGGATCAAAAGGTTTGAAAATCACAAAAAAGTTAAAGACGCGATTCTTACACCACCGTGTAGTTGCCATAAAAAAATCCATTGGGAATTGACAACTATGTATACGATCTTCCTCGTATTCTTCAGAGCTTCTGATATATTTAAATAAATTTCAATTTAAGAAGTATAACTTAAATTTATTTTCACGGGATCTCTAGTGTCGTTCACCAATTTAGACACATTTTTGTTTTCTATTTTTCAGTCTTCCAAAAATAGGGTGAAAAATCGATTTTTGAATTTTCATATAGAAGAAATTTTTCTATTTGATTGAAACCAACGCCAAAATACTACATTTTATAACTACTAAAATGTGAGCCCCTCTTTTGGTAAACACATTTTTAAAGACGGCGAAACTCACAAAACACGAATTTTTAAGGTCACATACTTGCTAAAACCTCCCAGAAGCCGGCCAAACTTGAAAATCCAATTTAAAAAAGAATTTATGACTCCTCGCAAAAAGCGGAATACACGTACCGTCAACAGAATAGAGTTCGCTTCGAACAACTGGATGTTCTTATATGCAAAATCGAAACTTTAAAATTAATTAACTTTGAAATTAAGGTTCATCCATAGTTTAATTGCTTCATTTTAATGGTATCAGAAATTATTTTCAAACTAATTTAGTAGTGAGCAGAAATCCATTGATGATATTTAAACAATCTCTGTCTCTTCAGAAATGGTTCTTGAAATTAATTTTCAAAATATACAAATCAACTGAACTTAAACCTATAAAATCTTTCTTGTCATGAAAACCACGGTTTCCCGATCCAAAGAGTAAATCCATGTAGGTAGATAAAGCGAATCAATATTTTTGCTGCTGTTGTTCTCAAGCAATTTAAAACTTTCCGCTTCTAATTAAAAGATAAAGCTCAGGATTTCCACATCCAGAAAACATATTCGTAGAATTACATAATTTTCCAAAATTTTCACTTGAGCACGCTTAGATAAGTTTTGAAACTGTGATACCTTTTAGTGATCTCTAACAAAATAACCCTTTCCTTTAAAATGGAAAAGTGTCAAATTTTCTTAGCAAAATAAAAAACCGTTGTTATTTACAACGACCTAGCTGTTAATAGCAAGCATACTTGATTGCAATTTGCTAATTTAATAAAGATTATAAATTCTCGGCCTGGGGTAATTAAAAATTAATTTTAGTTAATATTTACTAAAAAAGTTAATAATTTTAAGGTAATATAACTCACTTTCGTGTTGTGAATTACAGAGAAAATTCGAAATATTTTCTTTTACTTTACAGGAAACAAAGTTTTCAATTATATAAAATCATATTAAGCGCCGTAGGAAACTAAAACTTTGCAGATGATTAAATCAATGTTTTATTACGAAAAAAAAATTAAATCCGGTTTTGCAGAAACTGAAGGTATACAAATTTGTTTTCTTTGAGTTGAGCATGCAATGCGTTCAATTGAAATCGTTTGTAGAAGATATGTACAATAATTTAACTTTTGGCGTTTCACTTGTTGCCAGGACATTTTAATAAAAGCGTTGCTATATCGAGCAATTAAAACTTTCCGTTCTACGAACAAACGAAACTTTCCAATTCAAGTTTAAAATTTTCATAATTAAATTTTATTTACGCATTAAAAATTAATATCACTTGTAGAATATGATATGCTATCACGAATAGTAATAAATTAAATTGCATAAACCAACACATGTTTTTATATAAGTACAATTCTTAGCACGAACGTTTTTAATTAGTTTGTTAACTTGATGACTTGATGACTAAAATTTAATTAAGTGTAGGTAATGTAACTAACTATAAATTAATTAGATGTTTAATGAATAACAATTATTTTTCTGTGGTGACAAACTACTGTTCGGTTTAATTTAAGTGCTCTCCTGCCATGAGTTACACACGAAAAACCACAATTTTACAGTTTAAAACGAAATTAAACTTCTTTCTAGTGAAAATTGGTTTCTTTTCTAAATTTTACTCCACCAATAAGTCAAATAAGAACTTATTCGATAGATCTATTAATGAATAACTCAATATTATGTTCTTCCAATTAAAATATAATACAAATTTTTTGGAACTAAAATTGAGTTACTTTACAAGTTAAAATTGAGTCAAGTGTTTTAATTTAAATGATAGATGGAGTCCTGAAGATTATAAAAATTTATTGTCAGTATCACTTAATTTTTGTAATAGGCGCTTTGAAGCTATTAATTTAAATAAGCAACAAAACAACAATTAGCATAAGAACAACAGCAAATTTGCATTTAATCAAGAAGATTTCCATGATTACAGCTTAAACGTCTTAACAAAAAGAGAATATTAATCTTAAGGTAGACAAATAGCCCATTAAATCACGTATTTGAAACGTTGATAACAAAGTAGGACTTATAAAAGGTTTTACGATATACATGATCTTAACTGTATCCTTTTAAGCTAATATTGTTTTATAATCAAAATTAATTGAAGCTTACCATGTGACGTTCCATAGTAAATGGTGTAATGTAACAAATAATTTCATCTACTTTATAATATCTTCGGTGACATCGATCTGCTTTCTACTTCTACTAGCGTTATTGCAATTGCGAAATTGTGGAGAGAAATTGGGGAGTGATTCTATTCCCAAGGTAATAAAAGTAACAGTTAATCCACCCTACCGGTAATTTACTTTCTCTCTCTTCCTACATCAATAGTGCTTCTAAATCTAACAGTGATACTTTCGCAATACTCTGGATAAGTGCAAAAATATGTAAAATTAAATTTAATAATAAGACACTTCATTTAAGAGATTATATTTCAGAAAAAAGTATCGTTTGCTGTTTGTAAGATTTAAGTTTTCTATTCCAAATTGACTTATTTGACAAACAAAACATTAATTTCAAAGAGTGTCGAGAATTTTAACGTAAAATTTTGAGAATTTCACGAAGTTTTATTCTATTTCCTATTTTGTAAGAGTTTTAAGTGTCACAAACAGTTTTCGCAATTTCAAAGAATTTAACAGTTTAGTTTGTTGCAGGTTACCTAAAAATTGAATTTTTTGTCACATTCGCACAAAAATATTTATATTTACTCCAAATGTGACATTTGTGAAAATTATCAAAAACGTTCGTGCAATTTAGTTTGAGACGTACGGCGTTAATAAAATATGTAGGTACATTGTGAATTATGAATTGTCAAGAATTTTATACCAAATAAGAAATATTTTAACGGGGTTTCCCTGTAGAGCATTTTAAATATGGGATTCCAATACAATTCAAAACATGAGTGACAGCATAATATGAAATAATTTAACACAAAATGTTACAAATAAAAGGTATCCTATTTATTTACACTTTCACTTCGCTGAAACCAAACTATCAAAAAAATCAAATTATTTAGAGCGAATAAAAAAATTAGATCAATTAAGTTGTGTGCACCGATTTACCAGAGTAGGAACTTTGTTTTTTTGTGTTAATTAAAATTGTACGTCTCGGAGTGTTAAAATAAGAACATTATAATAATGTTTATCACATAGCTCTACGCTTTTAGAATGTATTAAGAGGCAGGGTCCAAAACAAAGTTTTGCAAACCTTGAAGTAAATCGAGTTTGGTAAACACTTGGGAAATGTAATTTAAAATTTATAAAATAAAACAAATTATAATATTTTATCGCTTTGAGAAAATCTTAAAAATTTTCCTAATTTCTCAACTTCTTAATGACTTCAAGAACTCGAAAATAATGCAGTTTAATTATTTCATTTAAATTTTATTAGCTGGTTGATTGGTTTATCCAATAAGACAAGTAGTGTTGGCATTCTTAGGGAATCTATACATCTCGATTAAGAATGGCTTAATCAACAAAGTTAAGCTATTTTCAAGGATGCTCTCGAGAAGCGGAAACGAGAAACCATTTATACTGTTCTTATTTGAGTTGAGAATATAGAAAGCAAATCGAACTACTTTATACGGTTAAGCATAGTTGACCATTCGTGCAAACAATCGATCGTCCTCTGTCTTATGCAGGATTTCCAATCATTTGTACACGTTAGGTGCACACTCATTTGAGACAATACAGCAGGATATTTTGGATCTTGTAAACGTGTCAGTATTATTATTTGATTTCAAAAGCAATGTTTTCGTAAAAAGAAAACATGCCTACCTGTTCTTCCACTTTCACAAGAAATTCTTTGAATCAAAAGTACAAATCGATAGATTTAAAAGTTTATCTAGATTAGAAGGCAAGCTGCAATAATAGATGAGGTACATGGTAAAGATAACATTGATGAAATGGCTCTTTGGGAGATAAAACTTGAAAGCTGCCATTTGGAACGAGGAGCTCCGTGCCACTTTTTACTTCCACTATTTTACACTTTTGAAAAAGTATAAATTTTTGTCCATCACCAATATTTCACTAAAGTTGTGCTTTAATTTGACCGGTTTTTCTTTCTAATTAGAATTTAGCGATTTTGCGGAAAACCGTTATAATGCACTGCTGGAAACTGACAAAACAGTTTTTGTTTCGTTACTTGTAGTTTCTGTATTGGACATCTTTTGTTATACATTTAATGTGACTAAAGGGCTACGTTTAAACCGCTGTAATTGTACAACTCGCAATTATAATGATACAGATCTCTTTATTTGTTATCAAAATGCTATAATCTATCACGATTACCATTCCAAAGTTACAACTTCAAAATGAAAGATTTAAAAACTGCTTCCATCGTGAATCGCGTCATAATTCGGTATTATTAAACATTGAACCAAGTTTTATTATTAAATGGTATAAATTATTACATTTGATAATACAAGATAATATATTATTGATAGTAATGATATCGTAATTTGATATAGTGAGGTTCTAGTAATTATTGATAAACCAAAACTGGTTCGACTAAGTTATAATGAAATAATCTGATTTGTGGTTTCTCGTGCCTTGTTTTCGACTTGTAAGTGCGGTTCTGCACAATTAAAGAAATTAAACAATAGTTCGCAATTAAAAAATATTGCATTTTGCTAAAAACATTTTTAAAGCCACAGTTTTAATGATCGAATAATAAATAGGTACTAGAAAAATTCATATAATTTTCATGTATTGTTTCTAAATGGGAAAATTATCGGGCCATACATTTTTCATTTCAATAGCTGCTTAATAGTTCATAAAAGTTTCAAAACTTCATAATGAGTTTTTAAATGAATTTACTAGTTTAGTTGCTATTAAATTTAAATTTAGAAAATAAATTTGTATTAGTGACAATCATTATGTTCTTAAGGGTAGGTTCTCATCAAACAGGATCGAAAAACTGAATTTTTTAGCAGCTCTGCTGCGTTGCTACGTACGATTTATGCAGCTCTGATAAACTCTTAATTCTATTATAAGCAAAAGGCGTTAAATATAAATCTAACCGAATACAATAGTGGCACTGGCTTCATAAAATAGTAATTGCTTATTGAAAAATAGTATTCAAGAAAATTCCTAAACGAAAAATACTTCGACAATCTATACAATGGTCAGTTATTCTATATATAAGTTTATGGCGACTATTTTGTTGCTATCTGGCATACAAAACTGTTTGTGTTGAGCATAATGCTCTAATAAGAAAAATGTATGGTTTGGGATTAGAGTAAATGCTACTTCAAATGCTGGCAACTCGAGAACTTTTTATAATATTGAAAAACAATAAAATTTATCGTTTACAGGGGTAAATAATCCAAGAATATCTAGCAGGATATTTTCGAGTTGCTACAGAAAATCTGCTAAGTAGTCGCAAGCGGGGCGTCTACCGAAAAGTAAAACTACTTCCAACTTTAAATGTTCACAACGAATGAGTTTATACTGTATTGAGAGAGGATATAAAGAAAATAAAAATTGGTTTAGATGCAGTTCTACAAAAATAATTTATTACTGAAAGCTAATAATTCTATTTTTATCTTTTTTTTATCCTGTATTACTAAATTTACTTATTCCTTCTAGAGGTCTTCCTACGAAAAGTTATGGATAGACCGCATTTTAACGTCGACAAAGTTGTGTTCTAAAGTCGCGCAAACAACAAACCAAAGCTACTTCTAATTCGGTTGTTTCATACCCGCTTTAGTTCTTGTTAAATATTATAACACATTTAATTGCTAACGGAAGTAATTACTTATAATTATATAAGTAGTTTAATAGAATAAACTAAGTAATTAAATACTGAAAGTTTCAAAGCAAAAACTAAGAATGAATGAAAATAAATAACTCCACTTATAAACCTTAATATAATGGTTTTAAAAATTAAACCAGAAAAAGAAAATTCAGTAAACGGTCAGCACGATCGACAGTTAAGTATCACACCAAGGCAGTGTTACGTATCCGGTCAATGTAACCAGTAATAAAAGATCGAGAGTACACCGCAACATATTAATCCTAATGAATTTTGTAATATGTATGATTGTAAAATTAAAGTGTTTTTAAATTAGTTTTAATTGTTTAAATTACTAGTTTACTATAGTAATTATGCTAATGATAAAATACAGATAGCTATTAAATTTAAATGACAAACTAAAAGCACATCGTGAAATATGAGCGCTTAGCCAAAATTAAGCTTACAAAATTGCTGCTGCCAAGTTAAAACTAAATAATTGTTTCGGCTAGAAACTTTTGATTTGTATAGTTAATCCTAAAATTGACGACGGTTAGTTAACTACCATGCATTAGTTTAAAAGACATCTTGAATTATAAAATGAAAAATATACTTTGCTAAAATATTGCAAAGACAATTAATTAAATTTGCACTGACTAATTATCATTTTATTTTGAAAGCGATAAAGTTACAGTACTAATTTTCTTCTCAATTTTCACATAACTGTAATTAATGTTTTACTCACGTCAAGACGTCAAAATGATGGAAGAAAGTGGAACAAAATAATATAATAGAAACACTAAAGAAGCTATTGGACCATGCGGGTAAAGGAAAGGATAACAATATTATCTCTTTTGGGAGCAAATTTGACAAAGTAGTCTCCAGTTAAAAGAAGTATAACTTAATTTATTTAAAAATTGAATTGACGCCAAAATTTAACCGCATGCTATTCCAATTTTCAATTTAATCATTTTCGACGGTATCTGTATTGATCTGGGTTTTATATTCTGTTAAAATTAATTGCAAGTATATTTAAATTTGTAAAACAAAATAAACGAAAATTATAAATTTCGTAATATTTATAAGCACCCAATTTTAAAATAAAAAAAAAGTTCCCTTATTGACTTTATAATTAGCTGAAAGCATCTGAAGGAATTATTTTTCTAGATACAAAATTATTAAATTCAAATTTTTTAGACAATTTATTAACAACCTTCAAGTTTTATTATGTTGTCAATATAAAAATTGCTTATGAAAAGGGGTTCTTCCAAAACTTGAATTTCAATTAAAATCTAGAGTATTTGAATTAGTTAAAAACACAAAATTATTAATTAACAGATGTTTCTATACAAAGTGGTGTAAAATAATTTACAATTTATCTTTAAACAAAAGCTTTTGTTTGGAAATTTCTATACTTTTAAACAATACGCAAGCATTAATTTCACTTTTATTTCTTGAAGTATCGTTACTAATGCTATGCATTTAAATGTTAATAATTGCTTACAAACTTCCAAATTAATCATATCGGAATGTTGTAAAAAGACGGATTAATTTATTGTGCGAAATGATTAAAAAATTGTTATATTAAAAAACTGTGTTATAAGTAATGCAAATACAACATTCAAGTAAACAGAATGGTAACCATAATCTTTCAAAATCCGTCTCACGAGTCCAATTGTAAGTGATTTACCGCACGACTTGGAATTTTCCAGACGTCTAAAATTGGGAAATGTGGCTGTGGTTAAAAGTGAAGTTCGAAGTGTACCAGCATAAGTGGTTTAAATTTTTTAGAATTTCCAAATGAAATGCTGATCGTAAATGTTAAAAATAATTCGAAATGTTATTACTTCAACTTATTTACTATTCAAGAGGAATTAAAAGTTTAATGTAGCAAGAACCGTAACTTTAATTTTAAATCCCTTATTGATCTCGGATTAAAAGGCAATCATCGACCTTTTAATCGTTAAAGCAATTCAATGATCTCTGGTGCAAATTCTGCTTTAATTACACGCTTTGCAAAACGAGAAATTATTGTAATAAAAAAATAATGGAACACAGCCACTGTAATGTTTTGTATTGCAAGCAGCACATTCTTTTTATTAATTTCTTTCCAGTTTTAAACTTTATAATTTAATTACTTCAACAGTTTTCTTAAATTATAAAGTTTTAGTTTTATAAATTAAATTTTTTAATTAAAAAAATTACAATTTTCTAAGTTACTTGTAACTTTTATCTAATAATACCGTTCACGATATTTTTGCATACTTTATCTACGTACTAACCCAAAATTCATTACATTTTTTTCAAAATAGGTCCAGTATTTCAGCTTGCCAATTTTATGGTTGAAGCACGGTGCTTTAAACCGTCACGTTTTAGGAAAAGCGATATCACTTAAGTCTAAGCAAAATTGATGATTTGTAAGTTGGAACTTATTTTATTTTTTTTTAATTATTAATCCAGTATATTTCGGGTAATTTAAAAGTTTTTAATTGCTTCTTGCGAATAAACCCATTAAACTATATACATTGGTGGAACTAAAATATGCCGTTTTTAATGGAGCCAATATGGAAGTTGAAGGAAAACCCAAATACTAAAATATGTATAACGAAAATTTAAAGACACGAGAATATTTAGTTAATTAAATTTCCATTTCAAAAACTTGTTGAACTTGTAAAGCGATTGAGTGTTTAGTTTAATTAGAGTAAGTTTGTGTTGGCTGACACTGGCGTTAATCTCATAAACGCACGTACACATCCATCGATTAAACGTATAGGGGTGTCCTAGTAGTGTTTGTCTTTTGGTGCACGAAATAGTACCCCGGTGGGTCATTTGAAACCGCTCTTGGCAACCCTCTCCATTACCTGCGTTGTTACTTTTTCTTTGTACATAAAGGTAAACGAAGTACTCTGCACCGTTTGCAACGGATAATTAACTTTCGTAAGTAATTGCGGCAATTACCTTTAAAATGCTGAAATTTTAATTTCTAAATTGCTTATATTACAAGTAAGAGAGACCACCGAAATTCATTTTCTATTCTTGTTACGTGTTTCCTTTTGGATTTATAATTTCGTCAAATCTGTACATTCTCGCTTAATCTGAGATTAAACGATTCATGTAGAAGGGTAATAAAATCGACGTCTCAATTTCAAACGTTTTGGTTCAATTTGTCTTGTATTATACTCGTTACTTCCATTCCGATTCAAATACGTTTCAACAAAATAAATGTCAAATAATTTAAAATTAAAAGAACATTAAACTAATGACAATTTATTAAAACTTTCTGTCAAGCTATAGATTATTTGACTTTTTTTAAGTAGGGGTTAAGTTCAAATTCAACAATGTCAATAATGTCCAAATCAATATTCGAAACACTGAAATTGTATGTACATAAGATACTCTATTTGCTGTTCTATTTGTTATTGGATTGCAGTTACATTTGCGTTGTAATTCAGTCGATGAGAAATTACGTTCAGGTTAACCGCAATCCGTTGTTATCCCTGAAACCAGGATTTTGATAAAATATGTACAAATTCTTTCTTGCCTAAAAATGTCTTAACATATTTTAAAAATGAAATAAAATTGATTGAGAAACTACGCAGTCAATAAATTGCCAAAAATGCCCCCCTGGAAGCATCATTTGAATGTTTGAAAATTATGAAATAATGAAAATTATATTTAAAAAAACTGGAATGCCTCTATCTATTATTAGTCACAATGCCATTAAAATTTTGAAACTTTCTAAATTATTTTGTATTGTTCATTATAATACAATTCAGCTTCAGATAGGTCTTTGCAAGTTAATGCCCTATGTTTTCTTTCAAAACTCATGTAATGAAATAATTAACTTTGAAAACTTTGCCAATTGCTTTTCAACGATTATTAATTTGATACCTATTTACAAATGGTTATATTTGACATCAGATATGTAAATCTGTACAAGTTTAATATGCAAAACCGGGCAAGAAAATAAATAATTTTCTTCGCAATCAGTTAGTAATCGACCCATTTACGTTTACTTACCAACCAGTCGGAAAGACATACGACCATGAATAAAATAGTTTACTTTCAGTTAAAACGTTCAATCTAATAATTTTGGTTACTAACTTTTCTTGGAGATTACAACAATATTTCAAAGATATAACTTATAATAAATTCAATGTTGCCTGTTAAATTTCAATTTTACTGGTTAAAATTACCAGGACGAAACGTTTGGTCCTTTGAGGGGGATATTCAATATTGTTACAGATTTTAAATTGAAATTTTTTTACCAAAGTTGTTCATGGTTACTTAAATTTCAAACACCGGGTGTGTAATGCAAGAGGCCTATCCCAAGTAATTGGGAACCAAAAAAATATCGAAATTTGATTGTCAACTGCTCTTTCGATAAAAACAAAAATTAATATCTAATGTTAGAACTTTTAGATTTCACTTTCTCATCTCCACATTTTTTTAAATTAAAACCGTCAACTTTAAAATTTTAATTAGCTATCAACCCTTTTCAATAATATGTCAGTTAAGAGGTTTTAGAGAAAATTCGAGTTGTTTTGCTTTATTTTTAGGATTATAATACAGTAGTGTCAGTTTATAACGAACTGATTTATTTAGCCCTGATAACCGAGGTGCATTATATTTTTATAGTATTTAAAACTAAAACCAAGTTAAATCAACATGTCGGTCAAATGGCCACTGCGACTGTGCTGGTATAACTGAGCCTTTTCATAAAATTTTTAAAAACTTTTTGCAGGGCAGAAATAGTCCGTTGGATTACTGTTGTCAGTTCAGGAATTATTTGTGGTTAGTTACTGATAAATATCAATTTATTGTATTGCTACCCACACCCGACTAGAAATTTCTTAAGGCCAGAATGAGGCCCTTGTCAAGTTTGCTCTTGAAAGATCAGGTACTATCAGGCAACCTGGTCCGGTGCGGATCTTGACTGTAACGGCAAACGAAATCCGTACCAAATCGGGCTGACAAAGTAGGGCCATATCGGGGTGGGGCCCAATCAGGCTTCCGTCAGGTCCGGGTGGAATATAGGTCCCACGTCGGGAATACCTGCTCCGATGCGGATCATGACTGTAAAGCCAAACAAAAACCGGACCAAATCGAGCTGACCTAGTAGGGCCAAATTGTGGTGACCTAGGGGGGTCCAATCAGGCTTCCGTATTAGGGTCAGGTCCGGGTGAAATGGAGGTCCCACGTCGGACCTGCAGTGGTTTCAGTGCTTCCCATGCTTATAAGTTACATCGACAAAGATATTAATTTGAAACTCGCTTAAGAAGTTTCACCCCTTTGTCTTGGGAGGACCAGCTTTTGTACTGACACTGCAATCTGAGACTTGTAAGCTGAAACTTTTGCAGTGCAACCACCAACATGACTTAATAAATCAATTCAAGTAGACTGGACAAACATGGACAAAAAAATCCTGCCCATTAATGTTGAAGAAACTGCTAGGACTTCTTTAGCTAACTAAGAGCACTATTTCAACTATTTACTGCATAGTATGGTTTGTCAATGCAGTTAATGCATCCTCGTTAATTCTAATTCAGTTTTATTCTAAGAGATTTCGAAATCTCTGAAAGAATCATTATTTAAAATGCCAATTAAAACTTCGTAAGATCATTAAATACAGCGTCGAAGGATTATATGCATAAGATTTTTTAAATTTATTTATATTTTTTGTATATTATCATGAATTAATAATTATAAATGTTATACCTTTGTCGTTAATCGAAATTTTCTCTATAAATCAATGATTTCTACGGTAACATATAATTTTCTAAGCATAATAATTCATATTATGTATTATTCACCCATACGCTTTAAACGGTTTCTTGCTATTAACTGAGCTGTTGGAAAATTTCAATTAACATGTATTTGACAAATATATTAAATATTTACATTCGTTAACTTTTAATGGAAAAACTAAGCACTTACTTTGTTGAATAAAATATTAAGTACTAAATGTTAAAATAAATTCTTGTAGCGTGTTTCCAACAGAGAATTTACCACAAAACCATAAGCATACCGTCACAACAAAACTATTTTGAAATCTGATGTGCCATTGCATAATGTAAACTTTACAAGCTCGCTGAAATTTTACGACCTGACATTATGCATTTAGCAAAGGGTTTATTTAACATAGAAGACAACGTGAGTATTAATTAATTATGTAATAAACTTATCTATTAGCTATTTTCGTTTACGACTGACTGTGCTCGTTTCGCCTCACCGGACCCACAGTTTAACGTGGAATCTATTATTGCAAACAGGTAACGTATTGTATACTGTTACTCAAGTGCAACAGGTAGCGACATTGGTGATTAAAAAGAAAATGGCAAAATTCCGTTCAAGGTCAAGGAATACTTTTTCATTTCGTCCAATTGAATAATTAATTTATTGATGGTACAAAAATAAATGTGAAATTTTGGGGAACATTGTATATATTTTAATAAACGAATGCGACGTACAATTATTAAGTCATGAAATTGAAAATCGATCTCATCATGCAACAAATTTGTTCTATCGTTATTTATAAGCCAATTTGTAAACAGCAGGCATCAGTGAATTTATTACGTTCAATTTAAGATTTAATAATCTATAAAAATATATGGAAAGTTATAAATTTTACTAACAAATATTGGAAAACCATTTAAGTATAAAATGATGTGACGATAATATATTGTTCGGTTTTAATGTATCCGTTGCGAAAATTGACACTAACGCCTTAATACAAAAGAAAAAGTTGGATGTCAAATAATTTAGTTTGACTTTAATGTTTATTATTTGAAAGCTGAAATCTACAGCGCAATTAAAAAAGACGAAGTGTAGATAACTAATATAGAGATTGTGTCGTTTATAAAATGTATTGTTCATTATAACGTTACGGCAAATGTTGTAATGCCACTTTACGGCAGTGTTCTGGGAAATAAACTTAACGGTTCGTAAGAGACGCCTTTATGGAACATTCGATTTTATTGAGGAAGCAAATCTTAACTAACACGTTTAAGTCTATATAAACCATCAGTTCTTTTAAATACCGCCATAATAAATCTAATCATGTATATCATAATACGGCTAAAGTTTTCTCTTCGAGTTTTCCGATACGAAAAGACCTCGATCCGTATACCGTTGAAAATTTCCTATTTATTCCTCCACTATTTCGTTTATTATAGTCATGCATATGTATGAAAATTGAAAAAAAATATCCTGCTTTGCACGCAAAAACTTTTTAGCCTTACAATTTGACCTATAATGGTTATTGAAATTAGCAGCACAATATTTAAATTTTCTTAACGATATTAAATGTTTAAAGGTTTTGTACATTATAATAATTCGACCATTCTAGTTTACTATACCATGATAAATTGGTTATATCCTTGACTTCCTTATTTACATAAAAAATCGTGTCAGTTCATATATTTAGCCTTCAACCTCTATTTCAACATCAATGCTTTATATTTATGTTAAATGGGCCACACTAAAATGTATCACTCAAAATTATATTTAAATAGAGAAAATAGGTTTATTTACATTAATACTGCCAGTTTTCAAATAGAAAATGTATTAACTATTTTGTAGTGGTCATGATGTCATGATTTTCCGCTCCTGAGAGCATGAGATGCGGGTATAGCAAATAATGAAGTTTATTTTAAATTTATATAAGTTAAAGTCCCTTTTATAAGTTAATTTATTTGTTTTTTGCTAGTTTCGTACAAAAAGTTATAGCAAGTTAGCTTTGTTTTGTAGCGGACTTTCAAAAAATTTAAACATTGGTAATAAAATTTATTTAACGTTGAACGTTGAACATACATTTTCGTCACTGCTCGATAGTACATTGTTAAAAAATATAACAAAACCTTGTTAGGGTAATCTACGGTATCATATTGTTTGAACTAATTCCGAATAGTTAGGGTTCAACAAGCTACAAATTAGCTTAAGGTTTTATTATGTCACCGTGTTACGAGTATCATTGTAAGATCAATAACAAGATACGTGTATGGAACAACTTCTTTTGATTATGAAATAATAATAAAATCAATAAAATCAAACAAGTATTTTCGGTTCCATTTTTCCTATAATTATAATCTTTATTTATGTCCAAATAGTTATTTTAACTTATCAAATATTAAATTGGACTAAACAGCAGATATTATTGATAATGATAGTCATTAGCCTAGTAGTTAGTGCGATCAACTGCCAATTTCCATCGCAGGAAATTAGTTCAAGCAAAATATTTTAAATACATTAATAACAGCAGTGCTTTTTTTAATTTTTCTAAATGTGGTTTAATCGAATTCCAACTAACGGCAATAACAAAAAGGAAAAAACTTTAATTTATAGGGAAAAAGGTTCAAGTTTTAAAGAAAGACTTTTAATTTATTGGTTTTAAGAAAAAGGAATCCCTTGTAAATAACACCGACCTAGACATAAATACATGCGACCAAATGTTAATGGCTATTTTGTTGATACTAAACCAACCCTCATGAACAAACAAATACTATAAAAATGTAAAAAAAATTCGTATTTTATTGGCTTTCAACGAAAATGTACCTATGGCATAAAAATATTTGTCTGGAACCGGAATAAAAACTTCAGTTTATGTAATGCAATATTGTTAAACTAAAAGTTTCAATTTATGTAATTGGAATTGTGCAAAGAAACCATTAACACTGCTTTTTACTGGCAGAAAATAAGGTTAATTTAATTAAATAATTATCCTGTAACTATAAAGAAACAATAACATGATTTATTCGGAGCAAATGTACTTTTTGTTTGTCATAATTTTGTTGAACTCCCTCAGATCTTACAGACTGAAGCAGCTTTAGCCAGTTTTAGCCCGAGTTCCTGTTGGCGACATACAATTTCACTTTATTTTGCAAAATTATCGGTTTTATTTTCCAAATCTGTCACTTATCGGGAATGTCTTCTGTTTTCCAGACCATATTTTCATGAATTATTATTTTTACCATTCCTTCACATACTACTTTATCTTGTCCCGATGTTTTCCCATTTTTTATTCTTTTTATAATTTTTTCTATTTTAGTATTTTCCGACGTTCTTTCTTGCAGAAATTTTTGTTTGACAGCTTCTCAAATTACGTTTCCCATATTTCGATAATTTTCTCTTCACTGTTTTCTAAAATCCAATTTTCGTCTTTCATGAATCTTGAGTTTATTCTTGGGTTTCTGATATGAACAACATCTTCCTGTAGTTTCCTCTGTTATTTTTCTTTAATTCTTCCATCATAATGTTCCTGCTGTTCATTCTTTCTCTGTTTAGATTTCTTATCAGCTTCCTTTCTTATCTTAGAATAGTCTTTTCCATCTATACGCTGTTTTTTTCGCTTCTGTTCAATGTTTCTTTCACATATTTCTCATAACATTTCTTTCATGTTTTAATTACATTTCTTATGTTTGCTTACGTCTTCTAAATATTTTCATGCTCTACCAAGGTGTTTGACTTCTCTGTTTACTTCTTGTTTATACTTTTCTTGAACCTATTTGTCCTTCAATCTTTCTCATTTTTTATTATGCATTCCGTTTCTGGTTACAAAATTCTATAATATCTCCTCTATAATTTCTCACATCTCTTATTCAACTTGATCTTTTCTTCTTGACTAGTACATACGTAATCTATTTGGTTTCCATTTTTGTTATCAGCTCATGGTATCATCCACTTTATCTTATGTATTGCTTTATGTTTAAATTTCGTGCTACTTAACATGATGTTTGTACAAACCGTCAAGTTGCAAAGTATTTGCTGAACAGTGACTAAAGTAATAGTCTGAGATGAGTAAATGCAAATCAGCGTGATAAGCAAGAAACAGTCAAATTCGAAGCAAAATAATAAACAATACCTTTGGCAATACCAATACCAAGACACGTCAAGCGATTCTACCAACACGGACAATGATTCTAGTATCTAGTGGGTAAAAATCTTACTCTAGCATATTTTAGCGCAAAAAAGAACGATAACCGGAATCTCGACATCTAATAGTTCCATGTGGAGATTTTTACCGTTAGGACTCCTCGACGAGGTTGCTCTAGAACTTATTAAATAGCACTATAATAAATAAAGAAGCTTAGAAAGATATAATTACTATATAAATAACAAACCAAAAAAAAAAATTCCAATCCATTAAATATGATTTTATCTCCAAAACACATTAGGTATCTACACAATAACAAAATAAATGTTAATTTCATAATATTTCTATACGTAGTATTGTATAGGAAATCCTGGTGTTAGTGATTGATAAAATTTGAAGTCATACTTTAAATATGTTAATTATTCATCTACATTTAACCGAGTTTTATAGTCTCAGTTCAACTGTGCTATATTAAAAAATCTTCTAAATTTAGATAACCTCAATCAAAAATTGCCTAAAAGTTTCGACATTTTATTATAATTAAATATTTATCCAGCTTATTTTTCATGCGGATATTTATTTTTAATTATTATAAAGATCACGTATAAGCAGTTTATTAAATTTTTGTTAATTTCTAAAAAATGAGACAAAAATTCTTATTTACAATAAGAAACATCGGTCGGTTCAAGTTGAGAACTTTATAATAATATCTTGTATTTCCTACTTGGTATGTTTTGGAGATCTGGCATTGATGTAATTTACTATAAAAGTTTGTCGTATGAATACTTCAATCAATGATATTTTTATCGTCCTGTGGAGTTCTTAATTTTATACAATAGCAATGCATTTGTAGATTATTTTTAATATTTTATTTTGTACTATCTGTATTTATTTTTCATTGATTGCAAAAATCGGAAAAGTGGTGTTTGAAAATCAGGGTTTGTACGGTTTTGTTCGCCAAGGTGAAAATTAAGAAAATTTGCTACGCTGCGCTTTAATTAAATCTTAAATATTAGCCTTAAGTATATTAATTGTAGCCTAAATCGATAATGTTGCCAACTACCACCAGGCGGAATTCTCGTACAAGATTATCCTAGACTGCTGATATTATAATGGCCATACTATCAGGTATTTATTTTATGATATCTTGACTGTAATTTCATAACAAAAAATTATTTATTGATTTCAATTTATAATTGAAAATATTCATAGGCAGGTTAGTATAGGTAGCAATTTTAACTTTTAAAAGCTTCGATGTTAGATTTCAGGCAACTTTGGTTGAAATGTGTGCAAGAAAGTTAAATAATTATAAAAGGTTGAAAAAGTGTTGACACGCAAGTTGAAGTGGAAACTTCACAACTTTAAAATGATTTATTACCTTTCAAATCAAGAAAAAGGTGTGACAAGTGCATATAGAAGAAAAATAAAGCTTAATAGAAAATTACGTTAATCGTTTATTTAAATTGAAAATAAATGAAATCACACCAATAACGCAGGGCATTTTGAGTAAATTAATTAATTTTTCAGCGAAGAAAAATTAATTTAAATTATTGTGGACAAGCAATTAACAAAATATTTTAATCCCCCTTTTTATGAAGTTTTTGGAAAATTGACGATCAGTTTTGTTTATTTTTAGTTCACATCTATTGAAGTGGAATGAAATTTTATTCGTTTGGTCGTTTTATACTAATACTAAAAACAGTTTATAAAGTTAAATTGGAAATAAATGTAATTACATTAAGGAATAATTGATTGATAAAAAACATGCGATTTGTTTTTATAAATACTGTCGAATAAAAAAATTAACCAATCTTAAGAACAAGCATTAACGTTGTGTAAAAGATGAAAGCTTGTTAGTTTGTATGATTGATTACAAAAATTCGGTAAAAAAAGTGTAAAAATAAAAGGTAATACAAAAAAAATATTTCATTAATTTAGTAAGTAACGTTTTAACGCACTTAAAACACTTCATGTTGAACTAATGAAAGTTTTACTCCATTTTCTAATCACGCAACGTCCTCGCTGTGGTTTTCTGGATTATGATTTTTGATCGTACCATTCTGTACCCACACCTGGAGGAAGATACAAATAAAATCCATTTTCATAATTATGTTTACATTCAACTGCTCAAATATTCCTTTGTTAAAATTAATATTCTTCTAAATAATAAAAATCGATAAAGCAACAATAGTCCAATACAACAAAAGTGCCTAACCTAGTTTAAGTTATCACATGAGAGCGCAGCAGTGGAAAATTAGAAAATTCGGAAAATATTATATTCGGATGAAATTTTAACAATTTACAGAATTTCAATATAATAATAAGTTAATTTTAAGGTAATTATTATTTAATTCTTTATATTATTATATACTTCAGACTCAGATCTGTTTCAATGTACATTCTACACGTTCCGGCTCTATAGATTGACCTTGTATAATATGTGCGTGTATCTTATCGAGTAATCGACACGGATTCTGTACGTCTATCCATCATTCTGTACTATACAGACAGAAATTAGAACTACCTTTTGAAATTGCATTAAAAACATGCAAAACTTTTAAGAATGTATGATATGCTATAATTAATCTTTCAAATAATTGACGTTAAGTAAACATGTTTGAATCAATTTCCTTTTCCATATCTATGTCTAAATCTTAACCATTGAAAAACAGCGAAATATCAAATATATTTCAAATTACCTATATAAGTTTTCATATTATGTTAACACTCAAAAATAAATAGGTTAAATTCAAGCTTGAATTGATTTGAAGTTTGCTTCTTCTATGCTCTATGGGATTAAACCTCTGTAGTACAGACACGTCGTTTTAAGAGTCCCTTTAGGTAAAAGTCCGATAAATTGAAATAGAGTTTACTTTGATTTATTTCGCTATTGTTATAATTAAAGGTGAACGTATACATTTAATCGTCGACACACGATCGTTTAATGAAAACATTCAATATTTCAAATCAGTATATAATATCAAATATTAAATATAATAATAAAAAAATATCATTATCGAAGTTCTAAAATCACACAAGTTTGATAATGATACATTTCAACACTTCTTTTTTTTATTGAAATAAAACTGATATTATGTATTAAAAAAACCTCTGATTGGTTGAAAATTTATCGAGCTGACCATTTTTCCGAACGGTAGTAGATTGCTTTTTAGTCGGGAAACAAACTTTGGTTGCTATGACAACTTATAAATTTAACCCGATACCGCAGCGTATAAAATAAATGTTAAACATCTTTTAGTGTAAGATTGTAAAATAATATGTGAAAATAAACTACGTAAAAATTTAACAATATCCAGTTTATGGTTTTATACAAATGCGTAATTACAGGCGATATAATACCTAAAATGTAATATCCTTTCATATAGATTTAATATTAACCGCCTTAGTCGGATATTAAACAGTCTGTTAGAACTAAAGCTTTCCTCTCGCAGATAATTATCTATCACGTTTGTGTACCAAGTGTAGTTCCGTTTTATAGCACCGAAATACGATATCAATTTAAACTTATTCAAATAGATCTAAGAGAAATCATAAATGCGGAAAAGCAAACTATCGATAACTACCAAACTTAGTTAATAGCAATTTCTAATTAATGTAGTTATTTATATAATAACAAATAGATAATAATTATATCTAAATTGGAAACCCAACAATGAACTTTAAAGGATCTCGAATATTGTATTTCGTGTTTTCATTATTTACCGTATAATTATTTTTTCTTTGTCTATGTGGCGGTAAAACATAGCAACTGCTCTAAAATATACTTTGGTAGGTAAATAGGTGTACCAGTGCGTAAGTACTATTTACTTAATCCTTACGAGTAAGTCACGATATAACAAAATTAACCAAATTTATTGAAAGAATAAAAACGAAAGCAAAAGTTGCAACAAAATTGTTTATATCACAATCGTAATTTGTTTTTTCGAAAAGTTTTATTCTAAAATGCAATGAAACATCAATAAACACAACTAATTAATTATACTCTGTGTTCGGTTGAAATAAAGTTTAGGTATTGGAGGAAAATATTTTTTAAATTAAAATAATTTAAAAGTTTGGAAATTTTTATAAAAAGTTTCCCCCAGCAATTTATAGAAAAGAACATATCAACATTTTGTACATTAAAAAAGGTTGTTTTGTTTTGGCGCATGTACAAGACAGATTTAAAGTTTATTTTATAAACCAAATACTCATTATTATACTCACTCTGGAGCTTGAAGCAGGTACCAATGGAATTGTCGTAAAAAATGTTATGAACATTATTTTTAAAATATTGTTTTTATAATTCTTTACGTTTGTAGAAAATATGGTGCAAAAGGTGCGTTTTAATGCCCGCTAGGCATTCTTTACGCGTCGCCCATAAAGTCCAATTATTTCCCAACTTGTTGCGTAAATAGCTATTTAAGACTTTCAAATTTACATTTACTGTAAAATTACACAATTTAAAAAAATTGTACTTTGGATTGGTGACCAAGCAATTGCTATTTTATGATAATATATTTTACTGGGACCTATCTTTACAGATACAAAGTGTAAAGTAGGTTTTTTGACCCCAATATCACACGAAATATATTTAAAAATTCAATTTTTATAACAATGGAACCTAAATGACATGTCGTGGCAAATTCATAAATTGAAGGATCTGTTAGTGGTGAAAATAACCCATGGGATTGAGATAGATCCGTTCTATACGATATTAGGGTTCCCGAGTGGGCACATAGGAACAATAGCGTTCCGTGAGTGTTTATCCGCATATCCTCTGTAACAAAGTTGACGCTGTTTATTATGCCGCCGTCCTTTGAGAATTTGATGGGTACACCTTTTGTATTTAACTAACCCACTTCGATATGCAAATTATAAAGTTTGTATTTAACTAATTTACTTTTCAAACACGAAATCATAGTTATTAAACTAGTCACGTCGTATAATTGCACATCAACTGGAGATTACATAAATGTAAAACTAAATTAGTCATACCAACTTATAGAATTAAATTTTAGCACCAACATAAACTATGAAAAAGTTCGCCTCGTCTAGAATTATTATTGAACTTGAATTTTTAATTTCCGTCAGTGAAAGCCAAGTAATATTTAATAGTAGAGTGCTATCATGAAATTATTTTCACTTCTGTGGGGGTGTCGGGGTTAAAAGCTGAAACTTGCAGGAATGAAAGGTGAGATGGCATATATTCGTAATCCGAAGGTAATCAAAAATAATCACGCGCAAAAGGGCACTATTTAAAAAATATGAGATAATACTATTAGCAGGAAGCCCATAAAATGACGATCATTTTGATATATAATTTGAAATCATTTTTGTACGAGATGTATTTTTTTTTAATGTTTGAAAGCTGAAATTTGTTAAGTCGCTTATGGGAAATCAAATCTAAAATTGCAATTATCTCGGTTCGAACTTTGCAAAAATTTTATAATATTTGACAATATTTATTTATATACGCTACTATTTGCGAAACGAAAGCCTAAATCAAAATTTTTTGTACTTGATAATAGTTGCGCATATGTGTGGAGAATCGCTTAGTTGAAAAATGATAATTTTTCGTTTAATATTAAACACGATATGAAATTATTAGTAACATTTAAAATTTTAAATTTTTAATGCGCTCACTACAAAATCACAATTTCCCACTCCAAATTTGTATTGTACAGCACCGGTCATGAAAAGTGCATCGGGAATTAGTTTTTCTGAATCATTGAAAATTTGCAATTTCAATGTTTAGAATTAAATTTTGGCTTGGTTTCTTGTTTATTAGAACGTTTAACCTAAATGGTCACTTGCATTTGAAAACTACTCGTCAAAAACATTTTCTTTGCCGAGCAGTAATGGCGTAACCGATTTTTATGTTTGTTTTTACGGTTTTTACAAACATTCTGACCCATACAATTACACGATCCAATGCAGCCCATATTATTTTTCTTGCAAGTACAGACCTTACTTCCGCAATCAAAAGCATAATAAGAATAACTTTTTGTTTTGATTGCAGAAGTTTAAAGGAAATTATACCTTTTTGACATCCACATGAAGCTAGAACTTTTAATTCCACAGGAAAAGGTGGTTAAGTTGTTAGAATAAATTGATATAATGATTATCTTTCCATCCATGATCTGCAACACTCGGTAATTGAAGACGAGGTTGTAAATAATTAAGCCGTATTTTAGCTTGATAATGCGCTCTCAAGCTATGAAACCTTAAAGAATCTTCTGTTGGGAGTAATTTTGTAATAGAAGCAGAAGATGCCAGCAGTCTTCTTATAATATTAATTGACGAAATGTCAGTATTTTTTGAATATGGTTTAATAACAATTTTCTGGATATTTTTGAATATGTCTTCCAAAATTTGATGCATTCCGGCACCGCCTAAACACTCAGAATGATCTAAAATTGTTTTCCATGCTGATTTTTTCCCAATTCCTGAAAATTGACTGGTGGTAACACAACCAGTTAATGTCGTATACATCAAGGATTGAAGTATTTCTTGAAATAAACTACAGTATTAGCACATCGGTATCGTTGCACTAAATTATGCATCTAGAATAACTATACCTTTTTGCAGACAGTATATGCACCAAATCCTAGTATCAGCTTCCTATTGATTAGAACTCAATAAATCAGCATTTACTTCGAAATTTCCTCTCTATTCTAAAATATTTGTGAAACCTCTACTAGTTGCAAACTGTAAATTTAATTTTCTGTGGAGTGTTTCATCAACTGCTCAGATAGAAAATGTGTTAATTATTTCTTATTAAATTCTGAATGAATAAATAAATTCCATTGTTGTGGAAGTGGAACATCAGTTCTCTCGATTACTCCGTCAATTCATATTTGGGGACCCCTTTTGTGACGAGTAATATTTTTTATGAAATCTTCTTTTATGTGATCAAATACAACATCGATTCGCATGGCATTGTATTTATTTTTGACTTGGTTACGGTTAAACGTTCTAATAAACAAGAAACCAAGCCAAAATTTAATTCTAAACCTTGAAATAGCAAATTTTCAATGATTCAGAAAAACTAATTCCCGATGCACTTTTCATGACCGGTGCTGTACAATACAAATTTGGAGTGGGAAATTGTGATTTTGTAGTGAGCGCATTAAAAATTTAAAATTTTAAATGTTACTAATAATTTCATATCGTGTTTAATATTAAACGAAAAATTATCATTTTTCAACTAAGCGATTCTCCACACATATGCGCAACTATTATCAAGTACAAAAAATTTTGATTTAGGCTTTCGTTTCGCAAATAGAAGCGTATATAAATAAATATTGTCAAATATTATAAAATTTTTGCAAAGTTCGAACCGAGATAATTGCAATTTATAATTTGATTTCCCATAAGCGACTTAACAAATTTCAGTTTTCAAACATTAAAAAAAAATACATTTCGTACAAAAATGATTTCAAATTATATATCAAAATGATCGTCATTTTATGGGCTTCCTGCTAATAGTAATATCTCATTTTTTTTAAATAGCGCCCTTTTGCGCGTGATTATTTTTGATTACCTTCGGATTTCGAATATATGCCATCTAACCTTTCATTCCTGCAAGTTTCAGCTTTTAACTCCGACACCCCCACAGAAATCGTTTTTAAGCGTTTTATTTTGAATCGGGCACTCTACTATAAATGAAACGCCGAGAATTGTTAAAAATTTAGCCAAATTTGTGTAGTCTGATCTGTCTTTGAAACAGGTGTTAGGCATATTTGATGTGCTCCTCAGATGTTTAAGGCCTCAGGTGTTACACTATTGATAGAGTAATAGATGCGTAGGTAGGAAATGTTACTATATTAGAAGGTAATTCCCCTGACAGTATACCAGGTTCTTTATAATAAGTAATGAGAGGGAAGAGCTAATTTTGAGTTAATCCTTGAAAATTACAATGTACGCCATTGACATTAATAATTAAATTATTAAGATAACTGCTAACTGTGGTAACGAACAATTTTTATTTTTATTTCAAACATTTCAAAACTGCTAATTTAAAGTAAATTACCAAATTACCATTTGTCATTTAAACGAACATCTTGGTTTTTGAATATCACAATCAACTAAAGTTCTAAAGGCGTTTAGGTTTATCCTCGGGTTTATCTAATTGTAAGAACTTTATGGTAACTTTTCAAATGTTACAGAAGTTAAAATATTGAAATATATATAAATTGATCAAAGTTGTATTAAAAGTTACAAGTAATTTCAAAATTATTCGATTTCAATGTTTAATTTAATTTAATTTAGATAACGCATGCAAATAAATTAGAGTCTCTAACTTATTTCGATTTATTCGATTGGGATTGTTTGGTGAATTCCAAATAAATTTTTAATTTTACTCTAAAAGATAATATCGAAACCCTGTTGACCTATTTATTTTAAATAGTACCAATTGGAAAATTTCAGATGCGATTAAGAACGGAAATAACCCGGATATTGGATCCGTTACGTCCGTAGTGTTCGTAAAGCTTAGGGTTACTATAAAGGACAACATAAGGGTATAAAATGTTAACCTTTCGCTCAAAATCTTAAATTGACCGCTTATATTATCGTGACCTTTATTAGAGCATCTTATTCATATTTATAACTCTTATGGACGACATTTAAAAAAAAAATCAAAAACTTTACAATAAGGGCACCTCCATTTATTATTTAAATTTATTTTAATTGTCACTGTCTTTGATGTTAATTTTAAAATTTGGATCACAGAAACAGTTAACATTTTCAATTAAAGCTTTCAAAATTATAATATAAAATTGCTACACCAACTTTAAATTGATTAAATAGGTTAATTAATTAATTTATTCCGTTTACTATCACTAAAAGTGCAAAATTCAGAATACAAAATTTAATTACTACCTTGAGAAGCATTAAATTAATTTCTGTCGTTTCAAAATTTAATTTATATAGAAAACTTAATATTTAACTTGATTGATCAAGAAAACTTTATATGACTGTATTGTTTAAGGAAAATATATTATTTCCAATTAAAGATTAAATTGATGGATAGTACATACTATATATAATAAAAGTTAAAATTTTAATTTATTTTTCGTATTAAATTTTTTTTTATTGACATCTTGTAAAATTGACAAATAGCTATAAAAACGTACATTGTTTCGAGTACCTTCACAAATTGCGAAATTATTCGAAAATTTTTGAAATTTTCAAATATTTCAAATTGTTGAAAACATTCTTTTTGAAAATTGCACACTGGCTAAATTGTATCAGGTATATACTTGCCTACTGAAGTCTGAAACAATTGATTCAACTTGATTTTACTTCTTGACGGTGATTTTCACGTCTTGACTTAATTTTAAATAATTTCTATTGTGTCTTTTCTTGCTAGTTTCTATTATTAAAAGATTTGTTGTGTTGCATTATCAAATTCCTGATAAATAATTTTTTTATATTTTTTAAATATTTTACGATTTTCAACTGCTTTATATTTTTCAAATATTTGTCTGTTACACAACAGATTACTGTTGTGTAGTTTTACTTTATATTTTATATCATATTTATGTCATTTAAAATAAATTTTATTTCGAAGAACAGTAACGAAGTTTCTTATAACGAACTAAAGTGTTAAAACGCATCTATCACTTCGTTTAATATAAATTTAAAATTTTACATTTTTAACAAAAATTTTAGAAATTTTGATCCGAACTGGAGTAATTCGGATTAGGGTATTCTAGAGATTCCATTCCCAGAATGAAATCCGAGCAATGCAGCTAGACATGTTTGTTACTAACTTACGGTTTCACAAAAATATTCTCTTAACGAAAAGTTTATTTGTATTGTATTATTTGAAATCGCAGTTACCAAATTTTTAAAATAAAATTTCTTCATAATTTCATATTCTACAAAGATTTCTAAAATATTTTATGTATGGAACACCATCGTTTCTCTGATGACGACAACTGTAAGCTTGTTATAGTGGAAACCATCTGCTTTACGTGCTCTCTGAACTAAGGAGGTGGCCATAATAAAGCTAATCTTCCTCAAATTTATAACGGGTACTTTGGTGTCAGCAGTGGATCGCGCAAACTACTAGGTCAATGACTGTTTCTCAACTATCCCCCTTAGAGGAAATAAAATTTCGCTTAATATTAATCGACGGTTGAAATGTTCCGTATTAATTTAGGTATTTTTTAGAGAAAGGCAATCTAAATTTAAATTGAACAAAATGAAACGAAAAATCAACAATCAATCTGTCGATAAATATTAGAGTTCTGATGGTCCGATGATAAAATACTAATTTGATTCTATCTGAAACCAAGCAGAAGACTTTTAAAGTTTTTTAATTATTTTCCCAAATTCACGACTAATCCCACTTCGCGTCAGGCTAAAATTTTAACCCTATACACTAAAAAAAAATTTATCTTGTCAAGAAATATATACAATGAATAAAATTCAAAAATGCAATTAATTGTTTACTTTTAAATTGATAACATTTTCATAAAACTACTATAAAATGGTGAAAATCGCATAACTTTGTCTGAAATCGGATTTTGTCTGTAATGTAAAGGTTTTTATTCAGAGTGGAAACTGCAGTGAAGCGCACTCCACCTTAAACTTTTTTTAAATTTATGGATTTATAAACCACACTCCTAAGGTAAGCGATTATTGCATTTAAGGATGCTTTTCTTAATTAGTCCTGTATAAATCTTAAAATCTTTTGCATAAAACTGCAGGCTTTTATGTTACACATTTATTTTATACTTTATATTAATATACATTTACAGCTCTGTTTGCTTTTAATTAAATTAATTAAATAATTTTGTTTTAGAATGTTATAGTCGAAATAATATATTTTAGAAGTTCTAAAAAGCGGAAAATAATCAGCGAAGTATGAAATTATGAAGCTACACTTTTACACTATGTTGTTAAAGTCCTTTGACCAAGAGTCGCAGTCACCACCAATATTAATATCATGAATAATGTACTTTTTGTACTTGTATTGTGTACTTTGTATTATTTATTTGAATAAAAGAACACTACCATTCGTCTTTAGTTGTTTTATTTCTGAAGTGCAGGCAAAGTAAGCCAATTTACATTTTCTTTTATGAAACCGGTATACCACGTTTTACTTTTATATCTCAATACTTTTTCGTTCTATGATAGAACAAGGTTATTAATATTGGGAATTTTCCTTGGCATTTCGAGAATTGAAATGTTAATTTTGAAACTAAAAGGCTTATTACAGTCAGAAAGCAAATCTTATGTAAACGTAAAATGTAAGAAGAACCAAATTTATTAAACAATCATGTTAAAATGCTGTTACCATGAGTCGCGGTCATCCCACTATATTATTAATATTATAAAAAAATTATATTATTGTATGTTTTGACAAAATTCCAATATTGAAATTTTCAACCCACATTTTCATCATCCGCAGTCAATCCCTAGTCATATCTTTGACATATTTATGGTTTGGTCACATTGGTCACCGCAGCTCATATTCGGTGATCAGCATTGGCATTATGATTAGTACTAGTTGATATGCTTAAACCACATTATAATATTGTAGAGTATTTTGAACTATAATTATGGTAAAAATGTAATCTTATTGAAGGAAAACCATTTTACAATAGAATATGCTTTGAGGGTTTCCAAATGAACATTTTAAAAATTTTCATTCAGAATTTTCAAATTTATGGTAATTAATTTATACAACTTTTGTTGAAAAAGTTAAATATAAAGGCGGCTTCTTCATGCAAACTAGTGTTTTATAAAAACTGTTTTAATATTAAAAGTGTTTGTAATTATGTATTACCAAAGTATGTGAAGTAAATACTAGCAGAAAGTAAATCCTTAGTAATGTAATAAATTTTCATACTTTTAATCAAGTTTAGTAGGAATTAAGCTGTTGGAAATCCAGGCGGGTAATTATTATTTAGCAAGACGAAGTTCAAAAATTCGAAGCTTGGGGCTTCATTATATTCGCAATATATAAGATAACATTCACCCTAGAAGCTGATCCAATATTTCCAACACGTAGAATTTTTTAAATTTATTTAAAAAATAGACTATAATAATTCTTCACCAACGTTATTGGAAGTTTGAATGGCTTATATTGTGCGCATCCGTTTTCGGTAATAAAAAATTTTACGATTTTTCCAGGATCAATAGCATATTTTCATATTATTGCTTATATAATTAAATTTTAACAAATAATAAAATATATATAACATTTTCATTCACAAAGCTGTTTTGTATTACAGATATTTTTGTTTTGTTTATTTTAATCTAAAAGCATTAATAAAACAAATCTGAATTGACAGAAAGTTGTTAATACAACATAAAAATGACATATAACAAGAACTTGACTAAGAGTTTGTTGCATGCCCTCATAAAAACGTCAATTTTGTTTCTCCGTATTCTGCTAACGTATATTGTGTAAAAAGTATATTGTGGTTGACATTTTGTCAATACTTATTGTTATATTTTCAAAATTACATAATAACAAAATCCATATTAAACGTATGCAACTAATTAACTGCAAACAAATGATAACATTGGCCTAAAAAGCTTTCTAAGCGCAAAAGTTCCTTTGAACCCAAAGCGGTATCGAGGAAACTATTTGTATGCTCAAGTTAGTATTTAATTTAATTTTGACAATATCAAAATAATAACTCCGAATATACAAAAACTGTTAACGTGTTCGTTCCTAAATATACTTTCATGCTTCAACAAAACCTAAAATAACACGCAAATTCTAACTTATGTAAAATTTCTAGTGGAATATATTAAAATAATATGCGTGCGTAATAATAATTCACGTCCGTTATACTAATTTATATTAACTTAATTGAAATTATTATGTAACAATAGAGTCACTGATATATTGCTCAATTGTTTATCCGAAAAACTATTAGGGCAATAAATTTTTATTATGCAAAATTAAAATATTAACTTCAAACTTAAAGTATTTTGCTATGATAATAACCGAGATGGTGCCAATCTATTTTGGTATATTGATTTACGAGAAATATAATTAAGCATATAATCCTAAATCTGTAGAAATATAAGTGAAAGCTGCTCATAGATTTACAAACAGAACAGCATTATTTTCCTGTCGAAATTAACTAACTTGAAACCTTGATTGATTCGAGTTTTGGATTTGGGCCGAGGTAGGACGACCAACTGCACGCGATATGTAACTCCTGACCCAAATTAACCACTTAATAAACTTCAAGATTGACACAAATTGGATTACTCTTCTATAAACTACCAAAAGCTGCTTGATGCTCTGCTAATTCAGACAGGTTTCAAATAAATTACAATAGAGATAAACCGCAACTTCTATTAAGTCGAGTCGAACTTTTATATGGTCCGGCATTAATTAAACAAATATGTTTGGAATAAATAAATTGTTTATTTTGAAAATAGAAAACGCAATTTCTTCCAATTTAAAATATTTAGGAAAACTATTTCTGCATCATTTATCGTTTAAATGTATACATACGAAACATTTACAAGAAACAAATCAAACGTCAGACAAAACTAAAGTATTTATAACCTACACGAAGTGCACTATAAATTTCATCTTACCTCGACACATGAGTTTTAGGTCAGAATAACACAGTCGAGCAAGAAAATCTAAGCCATATTTTACTGAATAACTTTACAACGTAGCCTAAAATCCAGATTTTATTTGTCACTGTATCTTCCGATACGCCTGAAATATTTTTTTCTTTCAATTTAAAACGAAATATCCCATCCAAATTTTAAATAAATTAAATTTAATTTCGGAGATTTACAACGTTAAGGACCTGTATAAACATCCGTTATTTGTTGTACGTTGTACTTGATAGGAGAGATGTGAAGAAAATTTAATTAAGTAGCTATAAAGTTTACGAGACAGGACTAACGGTCCTTAACAAGGAAGTATGAAATATTGAAATTTGAAAAATTAGAGAATTAACACCCCGAGTTGACTAAGGAATCGGACATTTTGATTTAAAAATCAATCCATAATTGATTTTCGGGAAACCTTAAAAAATTATGCTAATCTTAGTTTTCTGCTAAACTCTCGCTTAAAATTTAATAAGTAGTGGGGATTTACTACCACTTTATGCTCAAAAACGCTGGAAAGTACATAGTTTGCTCACATAAGTTTTGCAAAGATGTATGCGACCACTTACAATACAAATTAAGGGAGGAAACTGTGCGCTTCCAGCGCCCCAGATGAGTTTATGCTTACAATATTTTAATTTTATACAGAGAGGGAATTTTGTGGCGATGTACTTTGCTATTATTTATTTGGATAAAAGAACACCACCCATTCGTTTTTGTTGTTTTATTTCTGAAGAGCAGGCAAAGTAAGCCAATTTACATTTTCTTTTATGAAACCGGTATACCACGTTTTACTTTTATATCTCAATACTTTTTCGTTCTATGATAGAACAGGATTATTAATTTCGGGAACTTCACTGTGCATTTAGAGAATTGGAATCTTTATTTAGAGACTAAGCGGCTTAATGGAAGGGCAATTAAAGTCGGAAAACAAATCTTATGTAAACGTGAAATCAAATTACCCATTATCCAATTTTATAAATAGTAACGTCTATTTCAAGAAGCTATCATTTAGTAAACTAGTTATCAACTTCTAACTAACCGAGTAAACTAATTTGCTAGCTCACTAAAAGGTCATTGCTTTATTCCAACTTACATGTATGTGTTTTCTTCTACAGGAAAATAGGTATTTTGAATCTCGTAATCTAGATTTGACGCATATTTAATTGTTATTTACACAGAATTCCTTATTTATTTGAGGTAACTGAATTATTGTTATGACTATTTTATGTATAAAATATGACTGCTACATATAATCTACCTTTCATTTTATCGATGATTGTGATGGTAATATTTCTTCATAGACAATTTTGAAGTTGACAAATGTGTTTGAAATGTGACAAGAAATCGATATCGGACAAATACCAGTATTTATTTTTACGTATAATAATGTAAATCATACCAAATTTGAGATCATTAAAAAATTATTTTAGATAAATTGCTGCAGCAATCCGGAATTATCTAGAAATAAATCATCTGAGTTATAGAAATTATAAAATAATCTGAACTTGCATCTAACAAAAATACTGGCTCTGAACGTAGTTTGTTGGGTTTGCATAATTAGACAATTTGCTTTGTTGCTAAATTTGCTTTAAACCTTATTTATCCAAACACACATGCAAACAGTCTGGCATTTGGATTTTGCCATTAATCCTTGCCAACAGATTTCACCCTAAGCATCAGCTCTTGCGCCTCGCCACATATTAATCAGCTTCACATTTACCAAAGTAAATAATTCATTTGACTGTGTATATGTTATGCACCTTAATTAAGAGAAATAGATATTAAAATTGTATTAATTAATACCCACATGTGCCTAAGTAATAACTAAACTGAAAATGTATTGCTGAATATTTGTCATTCTAAAAAATGTTTTTTAATTATATTTTATGAACAAACACATCAGGCGGTTGTTAACTTCTTATAATTTATTACAGGTACTGAAAAGCTCCTGCAATATCTTTAGGGATTATGATGCACCGGGGAAAAACAGAATAATGAAAATTTATACTGAAGTACCATTAAACATACTAAAAATGTTGTTTTGCAACACGTAAAGTAGGCTTACAAAAAAACCTTTATTAAAACTACCCTACATGATGAAAAGCCTCTATTTTTGCTTTAAATTTTCGCATTATTAAGGGCAGGTTTGCGGAAAAACAAAAATTTTTCTTTGAAGTATTTAAGTTATAATTTCATTTTAAAACTTTCGACATTTTACTTTAATAACGCGCTTTATTTTTTAAACTAAACACACATACTAGGCTTTACTTTATAAATAAATTAATATAAAGTGTCTCTTGTTAACTGCGCCCGCATCATTTTAAATTTCCACTTACCCACAAATGACAAAAATAAAAAAGGTATTTAAAATAAACTGCATAATTAAATTTGAACCACCCCATACATGCTTTTCTATATAAAATCATTATTTAAATTTGAGGGAAAAATGTTTAAGCGTTGGTATGCTTGCTGAAAAAATAAAATCTACTCAAAATTGTAATCTGATATTCGCCGCTTGTTGTATCCAACGGGAAGCTTCCCTTAAATTAAAATTTACATTTCTGAAACCTTGTCTTAATAATTAAGATTGCGACTTTTATCATGATGTACGTGCATTTTAATAGAGAATAAAAGATTTGTTTTTAAGTAATTAGATAAATTTGTAACTTTCCATATTGCGTCAACACTATCCGATATAGAAAAACCAAAATCTCTACCTTCAAGTTTCTCATAATTACTATTTGATGATGGCAGAATAATAATCCTATGCGAAAATTCTTAGTACCCTCATTAAAATTCACTATTGTTAATAACATGCCACATTCAACCCCAGATTATGATATTGTTATATTCTATTTTATTTTTTTAAATTTAACTTTAATCGATACCTCTGCCCTGGTGACAATGTAAAAATATGATTTGCCAAGTCAAATCACTTATAAGTCAGTTGATTATCAAATTTTGACAAAGTAAAATACTTTAGTAAGTTGGAAGCTTTTGATACTGCGGAAAATGTGCCGCATCTAACTTAAATGCTTCACACGTCTTTCATTTTCAATTTTATATTAAAGATAATTTGTTGGTCGTACAAGGTTGAATTTAAATTATATGTTAATAAACTAATAACGTTTTACAGCATTTTACAATTTTTTCTCACAATTCGTGACATAAAATATGCAGAATAACACTTTTGAATTATTTTGCGAGCTTTAATTTTATTATAATTTATATTAATATTTAAAACTAATAAATTGTACAACTGATTAAATAACAATGTATTTATAAATAGTTAAATAAAATATAAATTCGTTCTTTGTTTTCTGGTTTCTGCGGTTGCACCTCTTTAGTTCACACTATAGTACTTAGATAAGTATATAATTCCGTGTAGCGGTCTGAAGGATGTTCACTTTTCAAGTACTCTGTATATTACAACAATTTATATATTTAAATCCTACTGAAAACATTGTTATTTCAAGTAAAACATCTTTTTTTATGAGCAACTGTGCTGATACAGAATTTTACTGAATACCCTTTGAACTGGTTTATCACCTAATTATTCCTAGTTATGCCTTAAATCCTAGTACATTGTAGAGTGTTGCTATCTGAATCCAATTGATGATCTATGATAGGAATAAGCTGCTTTTACTCTATGATTAGCGTCAACCTCTTTAGAAATATTTTTCCAATACATTTTAACAGGACACAAGTGAATCCATTGAGCAATGCTGATTTCACATTGAGACTTGGATTTCCAACTTTTAATGTTATCTATGCGACATTTTATTGCATCGGAAAATTCTCCAACCAAAACTAAATTAATTACATATGTGAATCCTTTGTTTGATAGATCATTGAAAATTGCACCATCAATAAGAAGGAATCCCAATGACGTTTGTTTGGGATCGAGATTTTTCATTATTGTTAGCTTTATTTAAGCTTTTTGTGTTTCATAATAATAATAATAATTTTTGTTGTTGTATGACTTCAAAGTACGCAAAATCTTATGAAGGTTTGCTATTTATTTGAACTTTTTGATATTGCTTAATAAAATTAATTTTCGTTTGTGTATTTAACTACTTCAAAAAGCTATCGTTTTACGGTTGTAATATTCAGTTTCTATAATATCAAGAAAATTTCTATTTAAATTTCACTTTTGAATATTCCAATTAATTTTTAATTACAAGGATAACAGTAGCTATTATTTAATTTAATTTTAATTTCTAGCAAAGCTTTAGTATTTAAATATCCGAACCTTATTATTAAAATTAGAAATTGTATATGCACCCTCTGTATAAAAAATTCCCAAAGGTGTTCAACAAGCGTCTCCATTTAAACCTTACTGCAACAGTAGCGAATCGCTTACTAACTGAAAATAAATTGGTTTACTTAAATTAGTATGCACTTTACAGCAAATCAAAATTTAACCGAGAAAAATATTAAAAATTATAAGAGATTAATCGTGGTTTGGTCTTTTTTCAGTAAATCAATAAAAACGCAATTATGTCAAGTCAGTGAAAAGATTATTTGGTTTTATCATATCTTTATTATTTTATGAGACATCAACCGATATAATCTAGAATTTTTGAGCGTCAAGATTACCACTGTAAGTACGAATTATAGCTTAATATAGAAAGTAACGTTCAATATTTTCTCTTAATTAAGTTTGTCAAGTAATCGTTGTCTTTCAGTTAAACTTTGCTGTCTTATTTATCAAAAATTGTAACAATGGAAAGCTTTCTTTATTAAATTTAATAAATAATAAGAACGAACATAATAAATTTCTGCAGCTTTAAAAGTTCTTAAGTCTTAATATTTTGCAGTTTTTGATAAATTTTAACTAACCGAATTCGATCCGGTCATTATTTTTTGTTTAAAAGTTAATGTTTAAAACTTTGTCAATTATAAAAAATAAGAAAAACACAAACTGACAGAAAAAGTAATCAACTTTATCTCTGGCGAATTATTTTCTTCGTTATAGTTATTTCCTGTTGCTCATAATAAAAAATTTTGTTTGTCTGGAATTATTACAGAAAATCTATAAAAACGTTAGCTACCAATTATATTCTTTTCATTATAATGATCACAAGATCTACTACAAAGCAAAATGTAAATATTTAATATAAGGGATCTTATCAATAAATTTTATTAGAATTTAATGTAAAGGGAAATAAAAAATAAGCATACATTATGAAGTCAGTAGGAAATGAAATTAGTAGGAAAAAGCTTTTTTAAAATTCTATTGTTATATGTGACGTTGATTTAAAAACGATTCATAACTGTAAAAAGGATTTTATGAATGTTATCAATAAAGCGTTATGTTTTTAAAATTATCGAATACTTTGTCGGTTATTATTATTGTATTCTATTGTGAGTATTACATTTACAACATTTTGATTTTGAGAAAATAGCGTTTTATTATATGAATTTCAAAGTTAATAAAAACTATAAGTTATTGTAATATTGTTGTAACTATAAGAGTTGTTCAGTTAAATTACATACCAATTCTTCATACAATATTTATTATTAATTTATACTTTATATTACAAGTACAATGCGGCGCACTACCCACATAGAAAATATTTTGAATTAAACAAAGTAACAATATAATAACGTTCTAACATAATATACTACTCGAAAATTACAAATATCATTACAATCTCATATATTATGCCATACAGGTAATTGGTATAATATAGTGCATTGGGATTTGGGTTTCGAACCTAAACATAAAAAAAAACAGTGCTTTGTTGTATGTGCATGATACTTACCAATTCATATTAATTAATAAATTTAAATATAATACAATTATAACAATTATGTAGAATTTATTCAAAATTTCTACGTTTTAATCGTCAACATTCACCGAGGTATCGATTTTACTACGGCAAACAAAGTAGCAACAGTCTAATGGTAGGAAATTCAAAAACATCTTTCTAAATCCTTAATTTCAGTTGTAACTTTTTTTCTTATTTAGTTGAGATCTTATTATATTTTTTCAAATTCCTAATTAATTCCATCTCAAATTTATAACAAATATATTTAATTGGATTTAGAATGGAACGTGTTTAATATACAAGATGATCAAAATAATGTAATAATTTACATTAATTTTACTTCAGAAATTAGATTTTTATTGTTAAATTTGCATGCTGATTTAATATTTCATGCTACTATAGTTTTAATTAATAACTTATTACAATTTTAATTTTTAATCTTATTAATTTTACTTTTGTTTTACTTCCGTTTCCTTGATACCAATTTTTTTCATTTAAATTTTCTTTTATATCTTTTTAATTAAATTACCCGTAATCAAGTCACTGAGTTTATTTTAATTATTTTCCCAAATTTAAACTGTACACAAATTAAATTTCAATTTTTTATTCTTATTTAAATGCAACTCTCCTTTCAACCTGATTAATTACACTTTCCTTTTTTTCAATTTTTATTATCTTTTCTTAATATTTTTAATTCTGTTTTTGTTGAGCTTTTAATATTTTTATATTACTTTAATTAATTTAAAATTGTAAAGAAATTTTTCATTCCATTTCCTAACTTGTGACGTTTTTAGCCATTAAACATTATTGTCAGACATTTGAATTTTTATTGTTCAGATATTCATTCCACTAGCGATTAAAATAAGAACAAAAGATCAATTTTCTTTTCAAAGACTACATGAGCAGCTTTAACTGCGATAGCGATAGCCAATTTTGGATTGGAAACTTTTGATGGTCAATTTGGAGCTGCAGATGCGACTATAGAATTTTTTATAATAAATTAATTATTTCTGTTTATATCCAAAAGTATTATTTTTCTGTTGTTAGTTTTCTTATTTACCGAAGTGATATGTAGTATATGTATATGAGTATTATTTTCGCAAACACCTCGATAAAGAATATTAAGTTATAAAAATATAGATATATATAAACGAATTTTGAAGTAATGAAATACACTTTCAAATTTATTAAAATGAAATATTTCGCTTAGGTGTTCTATTTTATTTACAAGAAGATTTATGTTCTGGAAATCGTCGGAGAGATATTGAAGAAATGAGAATTTTATAAAAATCATTTTTAAAAAATAACGGTAAGTTACTTCTTTACGGCCTATTTATTTTAAAAATATTAGTTAAACTAAAAGTTTATAAAGGACCTTTCATGCTGAGAATTTAACTTTCTAAAATATTTTCCCTAATACCGTACCGTACTACCTTAACAGTAGTTTGTGATATCAGTATTGAAAGTATTATATTATTATTTCTAAATTGATTTGAGTAGCTGTTCCACCACTGCCCAGCAATCTCGTAAGATTTAAATTTTCAAAACTCATACGTATTAACCTATATTGGTTAATGTTAAAGAAATTCAAATTAAAGTTTTTTGGCAAATGCATTAAAAAAATTGCATCATAATTCATTAAATTTCTGTCAAGTAACAAAGTTGGTAATACATTATCTTCTAAAAGGATTTATTCTTTACAGAATACATTCCTCTACCTTAAAATTTTACGAGTGTTATCTCAACACGCTTTACAATCTTTCTCAATTTGTGGAGTATAATCCAACAATATCATCTCCCCAATTTCAACACTTAAAATGTTTTCTTTAATTCCTTATTATTATTTTCGTGAAAATGTTGGGCATGTAAGATTATTTATCGTAAAAATTGAAAATATCTTCAAAGCTTAATAATGGAAAGCTGTCCAAATGGAAATGCAGCTTAAATTCAAAAATTAAGTTTAAAACGATGTCGTCTCGACTCTCGTCAATGAATTTCCATTATGTTTGACGGCAACTCTGCATATCATTTTTATGCATTTAATTTGACATACACAGTTTTACTTGAAATGGTAAAGACTTCATAAAAGGAAGCATAGCAAAAATTGCTATTGTAAACAGCATCATAAAAGTTGAAAGAGCTCAATTGCGATTGTTTGAAATTCAAATGCTTTCTCTAGACTGCGTCAAAAACTTTGAGATTATCGTCTCATATACTATGAGAAAAACATATAAAAATATTGTTTTCTGTATAAAACCTTTAAAGAGAGAATTTCTCTTCTTTACATTATTTATTTTCTTTATAAAATTACTGTTTCGATCAAATTTGTTATGCTTTATGATAAAATATGTTGATGCAATTGCTAGTAGGAAGGTTATTTCCATAGATTCGATAAATATTTGTTGTTCTTTGATACTTCGCTATATGCATATGCATTATTAAATTGATAAAATTTTAAACGTTCGAATTTTATGTTTACTATGGCAAATAATACTACTTTCAGAAGCTTCGCATATTAAATATTTAGAAATAATACAAAACAACAGGAAAAAATTTTGCTTTAACAAGATTTAGTTTTAAAAATTCTAGAAAAATGCTTTTTGGGTGGGTACTAACCTTTTTGTTTTTGATATGTAATTACAAAATTTTTAACTACCATAAAGGTGATTGTCAGCTTACGAACAAGCGGATCTTTGCTTAGGATACCGCATATTTGATAGAATAATATTTATTTTGCAACATGGACCTTGTTACTTGTAACGTGATAAGCATGATGGAACAATAATATCTGAAGTTAACACAGTAAAAAAAGGTATATTTGGGCGCTAACCTTCAAATCAAGCGCTTAATGATATCACTTTTTAAAAATTGATTTTTTTATTTCAGTAATATAATTATAGTTCATGCAAGTTTTGATGTTTTGATATATATAAATAATAAACAATACGGTGAATTATTTATATAAAAACACCTTTTTGGATCCATTAGGCTTTGTGAAATTGTAAATACTATAATAATTATTATTAACTTAAATACTAACATAAACAAAAAAAAATTACCTGATGATTTCAATAATTATGTTATTTGTAATATACTACTTTATTCGTTTATAATATAAATAAATAGATTAAAGTACAGATACAATTTTTTATTACAAAATAAAGTAAATACATTATTTCAATTTTTTATAAAGCATAGATAAAACAAGAATGTTGAATGCTATAATTTAACCTATTGTAAATAAAAGTTATTCTACTTCAACATATTACATTAAAACTGCGAAGCGTTTTTAATATTTCATACAGAAAATCGGATTCTATGTAAATGTAACAACATTAACGTTATTAGAATGAATCTTGATTCAAATTTGACTAAATAAATCGCCCGACTAATCTTTATTTAATGCTTTTAAAAAAAAATCTACTGCTTGCCTTCCTTCGCTTTGCTCTTTCCGAATTAAAATACCTATAAGGTATGGTTTTTAAAATAATTTTTAACAAAAATTCCATTTTATAAATTTCCAGTTCTCGGTATTGATTCCACGTGGAAATATAATTTAATTATAGTTTAGATCTGAACAGCTTGAGTTAAATTATTAAATTAAACTGAAACTGAATTACAATACCAAACTTTTAAAATACGGTTAATGAGAAATTTCTCGAGAGCAAAATAATCCTTCTCGATATGAAATCCTCCGAAACTAAAATTTTGCAAACGTTTTCCGTTATCTATCGGTAATGAATGTATAAAACTAATAATTCGTACATCCTTGCCGGTGGCGTAAAGCTTACCTTTCAGATATCTGCTTTTTTGCAAATTTTAAGTTTATTTTCTTTTAATCAGAGCGTAAACTTCTCGTTCCGTCAGTTAAATATAAAATTTTTCAAGATAAAAGTTGCAATCATTTCTCTAAAAGAAATTTTTAAAACTTTTTATGTTCAAAAATTCTTTATAAATTGTTGTAATCAATCAATACGATACGAAAATATTATATTCATTATCTAGATCAGCATTTAATTATACTTTTGCAAAAGTAATCGTGCGTTATAAATAAAAATTTACCCAAGAAAATGTATTTTACAAAGGATAACACTTTAGAACATAAAGAAAGCGCAATAATTTTGCACGAGAGAATGAACACCTTTTTAAAAATGAAACAAGAACTTCCATGCAAAAGATAAATAATTCTATAATAACGAATCACAAACCACAAAAAATCGCATACAATGAAATATCAGGGATATAAAATACAAAGGTTTGTGTAAAAACAAGAATTTATTACATTTGTAAAAATTATCTTTTTTCTTAAATTTTTAAGTGCCACTAAAGCAAGAAGGATAAAATTGCTGATGAAATTATACGTGCTGAAAATAAATCAATTAACGTAATTTTTTGCAAAAATTAGCACTGTTGCAAAATTTTAATTAGTGAATCATTAATTTTAATTATTAATTTGACGCTTTCTTGTGTTTCAATTTTGGTAATTCAACGTCTTTGAGAGGAAATACTTATAATAATTAAAACGAGTATATTTTTAAGAAAGTAATGATGAAGTTTTAATCTATCGAACATTTAAAATGTAAATTTGTGCTAATTTTGCATTATCAAATTTTTTAAAACAAATTTTATAATCTCATTTTTTAATCCGGTTCACAAAATAAGCAATACGTAAGCCGCATCGCAACAACCAACTCGGGTGCAATACTGAGATTACATTCTGTACTTGGCAAAGCAAATGTTTGACTAGGTATTGAAAATATTGAATATTTGCATTTTCAACAAATATTATGCGTGTAATTGATAATATTATTTTGGAATATTTCCTTGTCGTATTGAAAACTCCGCAATCCGTTGCTTTAACAAATTCAAATTTATGTAAGCAATGGCCAAAATTAATTATTCACCCATTACATTTTTTTGAAAAACGACCCTCAATATTTCACTCGAAAAGAAATCACAAAACTCAAAATAAAGCTGCTACATTTTTCATTTTATTTTACTTACCTATTTTCTCGTACGCAGCTTTTGTAGTTGCCACGACAACCCAAATGGTAAAAAACTTTAACACCCACATTCTTTTTATATTTAATAAAAAGTCAAGTAGTGCCGTTTTTGTAAAATAAATTTATAAGCACAAGATACTGTAATGGTAGTGAATAACAATCCATAATGCGGGTAGCTTTTGTCTGTAACACTAATGACCACATCTACTTTAATTACTGTCCCAAAAATTATTCACTTTTTGCTAGTTACTTGAGATTTTACAACAAAATGTCATTGCCTTTTAAGCTCAACTTTATTGAAAAATTAACGTAATCTTTTAAATTTCAAAGTAGCAAAACTATTAAGTATTTGAATTTTAAACTGGAGCTATCCAGCATCCAATTAAGAAATTTAGGGTGACACACACATTTTCAAAGTAAACTTTTCGTTTAAAAAAAACATTATAAATTATTACAACTTTTATTTCTGTCGCAACTTTGTTTTTAAGTCAAAGAACAGTTTTGACTAATATTCTAAGTTTTAATTTATTTACGTCAAAGAGTCAGAGCATAAAGGAAGTCACTACTGTGGAATATACTTCGATAAGTTTTCCTTCAATTATAATTTACATTGTTTTTGTTTACACAGTTGTGAAACTTTATAAACTCGTGAAAGATATTATTTAAAACGGTGATCGTCGAGTCCGGGCAGAGTTCCGGGTTCTACTGAATTCAATTCCGGGAGTCGTACTGGAAAGCGTTGCCAAGCTATGCGCTTGTGCCATACAATGTGTTGTTTTCCGTATGATTTATACACATTTTCTTAATTGTAGTTAGAGATCAATTCGAGTAAAATAATTCTCAAGCCTAAAGTTTATACCAAACATATTATAATAAAAACTTAATGGAACTCCAAAATACTTGTTATTAAAGGTAGGTCCTGACCGTGGAGGTCGTATATTTTTGATTGTTGAAAATAGAAAATTTCTATTTTTTTTTTATTTACGCAGTTATTTTTTTATTCTTATTCAACAATAATTTTACTAATTTAATATATAGGAATATCTATATTTATTTTTACTAATACATAAAATGAATTTTTATAATAATCTGTACTTATTACATTTTAATTACCTGCATTTATTCGAATATCCGTTTCGAGCTAATTTTTATTAGTTCGTCCAAGATATTAAATATTATATTATTAAAAACACAGAAAATTATATTTATATTACCAATCCCCTGATTTCAGTTAAAAGATTACACTGAATTACAACAGTAGGTATACAAAAAATTTGAATAAGCCAAATAAATTAGAATCTGAATATCCAATAATTCGTCATAAAATGTCGATACGTTGTTGTGATAACAAAGTAAATGATATTAAAATTTTATAATTCTAAATGTTTACAGTAACTTACGAGAGCTTGGCGCTAATGATAATTGTTTGTCGGAATTTGTTTATTTTTTTGTATGTTTTATTTAATTGTCAGCATATCGATTTGTGAGTTTTTATCTAATTATTATCCTTTATTAAGTTAATTTTTTGAGAAATTTTGATAAAATTTGAACATTAATTTTTATTTTCATGGAAACATTTTCGATACTCAAGTGCCAAAGATAATTTATTGTTTCTGATCAGGATTAGTGTTTTAATTTTTTTTTAATTTAATTTAATTTTTATTCACCTTTCCTAAAAGAAAGAAATTCTCATAAGGTTGTTTCAATTTTGATAAAACATTTCATTAAAATAATGTTGGTTTACACTTAAAAAAAAAATTAAAGGAATAATGAAGTTACTTAATAAAATATTGCAAAATTTCTCTTCATAATAAAGCAATTGTTTTGTTAGTTAAGATGTGTAAATTAAATTTGAGATTTTCCAAAGGTAAGTCAGCAGAGGTCTGTTTAAAATTATTAAAAACACTAACTTGAAATGAACAATACGGTTTATATAAATAAATGTATAAAAATCACGGTTGAATAATATTATACAGCCTTTATTCTCATTTTATTTACTCGTAGTTACAATTTTAAATCACTTTTGTGAAACTCACCACCGAAGTAAGTATATGTATTTAATTAGTATTTGTTTTAGTATTTGGTGTACACTGACAACAAGCTTTAAACAAGAAGTTTTTAATTAATTCACTTACTAACGTTCCCAAAATGTGTTAATTTTTGTTATTATTACATGTCGAGTGCTAAACGGCAGGACCTCGTAAGTGTAAAAAAATTTTTTTTTTGAAAAGCTGTCTACAAGATAGAGACACATTTTTTCAATAGAATGATACCAAACACAAAAAATTTCAAAAATGCGACTTACGAGGTACTGCCATTTAGCACTCGATGTAGTATTTTCATTTTACAGTAAAACACATTATTATTAAAAGCGATCTACTCAACCGCATAGTTCTTGAATTAATATTTAAATTTACAAAATTTTACTGAAAATTGCGGGTTTTCCTCTAGCTACGTCTTAAAGTCTTCGGCAGGTTTGCATAGCTCTGGCACTCCTCCTCGCTATGCTATCTCAGAAATTATAAGAATAAAAAAACCATGTGTTAAAACAAATAATACTGAAGCAATATAGCGGGAACTTACAACATTGCTTTAACAATATCTTTTCCTGAAGTTTTACAAAATTTTACGTTGATTCGGATGCTCTCAATCTGATTAAAATTGAAACGCTCGAAGTTAGCGTTCTAACGTTTACCAATTCCGTGCCATGAAAATGTTTAGGATAAACTGATATTATAAGATAAAATAGAAATAATCAAGTTTAATACCAAAAGGGTTCTCTAACCAAATCTGTAGGTGTACTATTCCACTATGGCTACTGAAAAATAATTACAGGTAGCCGAATCCCTCGAAGGCCTAAATTTCATATATACGGCAATAATTAAATTGATTGTGTTTTTCGGTTAGTAATAAAATAGGTAATTTATCCGCTCAGCAAACATTGATAAACCTGGCTGTTGTGATCTATAGCCTCAGTTCCGCGTAAGGGCTATGCGTCTAGCAAGGTTAGCATTCTACTATAATATTATATGCAAGTGCTCATAGAATCATGTATTGATAAACTAACTTAATCAAAGCTGGGTCTCTTAGAAAACTAAACCAGAGCTTAAATGAGAATTGTGTGATCCAGTGTATTGAAAATCTCGCGGAAACCCAAAGGTAGAAATGGGAGAACCCAAGTAGAATCGTTACAATAATTTACAGTAGTTTTCAGTTTCAATGTCTCAGAAATTTCCAATAGCTGACCGCCGACTTAATTCAAGTGAAAAACCATTTAATTTAAAATTATAAAAATATATCTTTCTTATTTATAATCCAACAATATTATCTAAAGCGGAGAAAGACATTGGGAATCCCTCTGATGTAAGAAGAGAGCAAAGTCTTGTCTAGTGCAGATCATACCCTGCCTTTATGCACTTCTATGTGTCTGCAAGAGATCTATGAAATCCGACCACAGCTTGTCAAACAGTTTGAAGCTCAAAAATGAGCTGTACAATCTGGTTGAATTTGTTTTCTGAAAATGTTTTAATTTTTATATTTAAAAGACCGATCGCAATATTAAATGGGTTTAACGAACAAGAGCATGCTGGAATACTTACACAAGTTATTATTTTTGAATAATTTAATATTGTTACTTAAATTATTAATTTAAATATTCATGTAAAGTTTCCATAAACTATTTTGTAAACGTAGAGAGAATACTTAAGATTGTATTGTGCTACAACCGAGCTGTGCAGCTTTAAAAGATATAAGGGAAGTAACTATGTTGGGTTTGTAAATTTTAGTTATTATTACAAAATAAGTTTAAGTTTAAAAAGAAAAATAATATAGTTGATTATATTTATAAATCAAATTACGCCAAATGGTCCATTTCCTTAGTGTGTAATCATGTCTTCCGTGCTCAGAGATTATTACCCTCGGCTTACTTTCTTAGCTGCAATATTCCTGTTTTTCAGTGGTGCTTATCGAGCTTCCACTTTATTGTCTAGTTTTTATAGACTTGTAGCAAAAGTAAAAGAGATTCTTTTTTTCTTGGTAAAATTTATCAATGTTTTTTCTGCATCGGTTATTTCAATACACTGTGCTCATATACAAAAACTTTTACGGTTGTCGAGTGTATTTTTATTCCCATATAGTTTTATTTTTTGTTCCAAATTATGTTTTATGCGACAATAATTTATAAGGGTTTTAGAGGTTTAAAGTCATAATTGTATATTTATATTTAATTAGAATTTCTTCTGAGTGATTTCACTTATAAAATAAAATTAAAACAAACTAAAATTTTAGAATTCGTAACTTGTGATATAAAATTATAATAATATTTTAAACTAAAACCAAGTTAAATAAACGCTTAAGTTGTATTTATTAAACATAGACATTTATTAGCGTTAATTTTAATTGGTTTTTGTTTACAATATTATTATAACAAAATTAAATTGGTGAACAGATTTTTCAAAATTACAAAATAGAAATTGTCTTAATTATGGTATATTGTGTATTATTTATGTAGGCGTAGACAATAAGTTTTGTAAAGATAATTCATTAGTATTCATGGTGCTTTGTATTATGGATGTAGGTACATATATGTTGGATAATTATTTTATATAATATATACGGTTCATTAAGGCACTTTCAAGATAATATAAATAGGATCTACGTACGTGTACGAGGGACTTCTCATTTTCGCAGTCAAACTATTTGTTTCTATCATTTATAAATCAATTATATTAATTTTCTTCTGAACTGAACTGATTTTCGCAAATTTAAACAGAGGAATCAATATCAATCGCGGCTAAATAGAAAACAAAATGTAATTGATAAAATAATAATCTGTTGGAATTCAACTAATGGACGATTTTAATATTTAATATTAAAAAATCTCGAAATATTCGTTTTCTCTTGGGAACAGAGCCAGCGATCACATCAACAGTTGTGGTATTATGATTATATAAATTATGAACGTTGGTATACTTATATTTTATTTCTATATAGTAGTATTTTTTATCACTTCACTTTTAAAACAATATTTACAAAGGATTATAATGAATAAACCGTTTTAACAATAACCTAATTACTTTGTTCGGTAGGATCGATATTTAGCAATCCCAAAGTTTAGCTCAATTTGCAAAGTATGTAAAATGTTGTGATTTAAGTGAATTAATTAAATTTAAGACCACTTAAAAACTACATTACTAACAATTACTACTATATAACCTACTTTTATCATTGAGTAATAATTTAATTTAAACTGCTATCTTACTTAATTGCAAAGTTAATGTTAATATAATTAAGATTAATATTCTCCTGAACAATAAACAACTTAATATTGCTTTCAGTTTACTTAAAAGACTAAAATTATTACACACTAAACAAGTTGTACCTACATACACCTTCATGAAATATTTATACGAATTATTTAACCGCCTGAAGGATATGGAACATTATTTTCCTTGGGCTTGTTTCTTTTTAATCTGCTTTTTATCAATTGCAGTGGAACTAAAATTTCGGTTAACACATCATCGATTAGTTTCTGCCAATTAATTTCTCCAAATTCCTGGTTAATTTTTCATGTTTGCCAACTTTCCTTTTTAAGCTTTACGCATTTATATCACAATATACTATTGTTAATATAATTAAAGCGGAATTTTACAGAAGATCTTTTAATTAATAATTCTAATAATTTAAATAACTTTTGTAATGGCATGATTATAAAATTACCATCTTACATAATATAAATCAAAATGTTTCTATAAAAATAACAAAAGCTTTTTACTTTGCAATTCAAATGCAGTTTATTCTCGAATGCACTTTAAATTGACCGAAAAATATGCTAAAAATGCAGTTTAATGTTTTCAAATTGGCTACTAGTTCTATTCAAGCTGAATAAAAGATTTATACATTTTTAAAGTAACTGGAATTAGAAATCAAAACAATGAAAAATACATAATACTTATAGGGTGGCTCTTTCGATTTTACTTGTTTTACTTGTAAAACACGAAATATTTCGGTAAGAAAACGTAGTTTATGTCTTCCTATGTCTAAATTTATTAGTTGGAAGCTTTACAAGGGGAGCAGAGAACCTGGTTTATTGATGATAATTCCCAAGTCCTTGGTACCCTTGTCGTTATATTACCGAGAAGTATTAAAGCTAAACCAGAATATATGTTAAGAATTTTTCATCAAAATTTTATTATAAGTTGTGATATTCGAAGTGAATATTAAAAATTACTTTTCCAAGTTTTATACCGTTTGCTGTACCGCAAAAACAATTCCTAAAATATTTCTATATTTCTAATATTAATTAGGTTCTTATAATGAAAATTTATCTCAGCGTTTTGGGAAACATTTATATGGTGGTAGTTAGTTTTCTGGGTGTCAAGCAAGTCAAGAAAGGAACATGCAACACACCGGTAAGTATATTAAGTAAATCTAGTACTAAGTTGAAGAGTGAAGCACTAGTACACAAAAGATTGCAAAGAGTAATTCAGAAAATTCATACCGAATCTTTGCAGTTCTAAATAGTAGAAAAATGTTTAATCGGTAAGAAGTGACATTAATTTTTAATGTAAAACTTGAATGTTCTGGTAGATTAACAATTATTGCTAAGAAAGTAATATATAAACAAGCAGAGCTTTACATTTTCTTTTACTTTTTAAAGCATCAATATAATGAAACATCTGTGCCTTCAAAGCTATTTTCCAGCCAGTGCAATTAAGGAAGATAATTGTGGCATGCTTACTAAAGACAAAACAAGATATATATAGATGGTACAAAGCTTTTAAGTTTACTTCTTCTCAAAGGGTAAAGCAATAAATAAAATAAAATCAACACAAAATATAAAACAAAAATTTATTATCAATATTATTTGTTGTACGTTTTTCAACTTGAGTAGGAATCTCGACATATTATTTCTTCAATTTTATGAACCGAAAACTCGTAGCTCATAAAAAATATTTTGTAAAATTAACGTCAATATTTCCGTTCTACTATGACAGGTAAAAATGCAATATTTAGTCGAAGCATTTTTCGTCGTAACTTCAATTTATTGCTTGTCAATCTCGTAAAGTGACAAAATATTCGCATTAGTAATAACGCAACTTTCACAAGTGACTTCTTAAGTTACCTTTTACCAAATTCAAACTTGTTGGATGTAATATTGCAGACAAAAGAATATTTAGAAAATATGTACCAATTTTTTAGCCAAACAAAGTTAGCAACATCAAACAAAAATAAAAAATATAATTGATATAAATTTTGAAAAAAGAGAAATGAAATTAATGTAAATGATACAAAATTGACATTTCAAGACTAAAATACAGCACAATTTGTTACATAATTCAATTTATCCTGCAATGTCTTGATCACCCCAACCGGGTTCAATGATAAAACACGTCAAGTTCACTATAACCGTAATTTTGATAAAATACACATTTCATAAAATTTGATGGCAACTTCAAATTTGACAAAACTTTAACTATAGTTTCGGTCTTATATTACCTGTTGAATAGTTGAACTAGGTACTGACAAAACTAACAAACATGAAAATTTGTTTGTATTTTACTTAGAAATATGTAATTTGAAAATATTTTCTTACTAATAATTTTTAAATATCATGAAATTTCTACTGGCGAACCATTCAATTGTTTAATCATTTTCATTATTGAATCAGTCTTTCTTTGTTTCAATTGTTAATTGCATGATTATATTGTGAGTAGAACCTTCAGTTATTGCCACCAATTTAATTTTAGTGTAATCCACAAATAACAACAGCTATGGCTATGTTGGCTGTTTGCTGAAGATCTGAAATAAGGGTGAGGACAGCAAAAGCGTTGAAAAAATCTAGTTTACTTTTAGGGCTTTCCCAGTCAGCAAAGACTAAACCCTCCATCTCTTGGGTAACCAAGCAACGTTTAAAACTTCAGGCAGTATACCTGGATACTTGTGGCGCCTTTGTCACACTTCTATGTTTATAATCTTTTGTTGTAACCTGATAGAACACTTTAACCCTTATGACAGAAGCTCACTTTGATAGCAGGAAGATTGTCATGAGGACCTTGAAGAGAAAGGGCATATACGAACCAGCGATAAAAATTATTTTGACTTCTATGATGAACTCCACCATGAAATTCCGCTCGAAAAAGAGTTTACTAGTATTTGAGAAAGATATTAACTCAGTTCTAAGTTTTCTGTCACGATTTTTTGAATACCGATTGTCACATGGATCTCAGAACTCGTACAGGTAAACCTTGAGATTAGTCAAAACTATCGAGTCCAGAGATAATTTTTAGGGGTATTTCATTTTAGGCGGAGCAAGTCTTCTTTGGGCGCGACAATTGCACTGAATCCAATGAGAAGTTAGGTTTGGATCTCCTGGTAATCGCTCAGCATATACAGACACTTGCCTTAGTAGACTTTAGAGATATCGAGTTAAAAAATGAGGACATGCAGATTAGGATTCCGGTCAGAGTAAAGACCTCGGGAAAAATATCATTCGACAGGTATTGGACCTGCCATTTGTCAAAGAAAATCCCAACGTATTCTCTGCGAGGGCTTTATTTTCAGTTCTGCAGAATTTAGTTTGTTTTTAACGTCCTTATGAGAAGCCATCACTTCAGCCAATTAACATATATGGATTAAAGAGGTGTTGACGTGCAACAACATCTGCGGCGTCTAGAAAATGTGTTGCAAAGGACGCTATTATGCGTCTGACTGCAGTTTGGAGAAAAACTCAGTTACATTTACAAGGCTGTTTTTGTGTAAAGATGAAATAGTAATTTGTGTGTTAAACTGTGTTTGATTGTATATGTATGCCTTGTGCGAAGACGAGGTGCGGATGTAATTTAATAATTAAACGAAATTACCTTGAAAGTGAAGTTTGATAATAATTATATGAAGCACTCCGTCAAGTATATCACACTCAGCCCTACCTCATTGTCATTATCTAGAAGTTGCAAAATAAATAATGAAACTTTAAAAAGAATAAGCTTTTTTATGTAATTAGGACAGATCAGGAGTAGTACCTACAGGAGATTTTCCGTTTTTAGTCACTTTGCACGTGCGACATTTAACGTAAATTGGAGATATGTACTACAATTTTGATCTGCTCAACGAAGTGCTTTCTAATATAATTATTATCAAACATCGCTTAAGGTAAGTGGATTAGATTATTAATTGGAAAAGAAGAAATTAAAATAAAAAAGAAGGAAATTATTTTTAACTAAGTAATTGATTGGAGGAATAAGATTTAGCTACGTGTATTTAAATAAAATTTTCACAAATTTGACAAAAAATACAGAAAACTGAAAGTTTTGATTGCCACCCAAATTTAAGGCATAAAGCAAAGTTGAATATATTCGACTTGCTTCGATATTTTAAAATTGCAATTTGAAAATGATAAAATTCAACATAGTAATAAAAATATTATAAATAGCAGAAGAATTTTCAGATATTGCAAAATATTTATGAATTTGGTATTTGTAAAATTCGCTTTAAATTTGACAAAATTAGTTTTAAAAAGTCGGCATACCTACTCCACACGAGTATGTACGTTTGTTTAAATTCGTCAACATAACAGACTGTGCATACATACTTGTTGATAGCTTAAACGGTTTTGTCAACAAGGTTTTAAACATGCAGTTAATATAATGAAAGGAGTCGTTTATAAATAAAACACTTAGTAAAAATATGTCGAGCAAAGTTGAGAGTTTCCAGCAAGTAAAATTTTCATAATTTTCCCGAAGAATGTTGAAACAATTTTAACTATTACTACATGGATAAACGCCATGTGAATAAGAAGCTAATGCATTGGATTCGAGCATGGCGAGCGTTTTTGCTGGAATACATTTGCGTTTCGTAGTTTGGAAGTAGGTTTTTGGAAAAAAGGGTATAAAAAGTGAAACGTAAATAAAATGTAATAAAAAAACTTTGTTAACTACTTTAATTTCGTAATGCAGTTCTTATAGAAATAATAGAGCAAGTGCGGTACAAACAAACGTAATTTCAGTGAAAAATAAAAAATTCATTTTACTGTTATGGAAACACATTCCATTAAGAGAAATAATAGCTTTACAGCGCAATTTCACAAAATTTCATGTTCCGTATTCATTTATATAAACTTGTGCGTAGAATAGTTGACAATAATTATATGTTATTTGCTTACGTTACTTTGGCGCATTCAGTAGAGTTTATTCTATTATTAAATAACAATACGATATAATGCTTTACGTATAGGGCGAAGTATTCGTGGCTTGGCTGAAAATGTAATCCGTGGGCCCTATTGTTAATCGAATCAGTGTGGCGTTGATTGCCAAGCGCACTCGTCTCGTGTAAATAGCAAGCCGCAAACTCGCTTTGAATTCAAATTCAATTAGCAAATAGGCGAAAATACTTTAAAAGTGCCCCCATACAAAAGGATTTAAATTTTTAGTTTTCATTATAAATTTTAAGCTTAAAATGTTAACAACAAGTTTTAATTGGTCCATATGAACAATGAAATTGTGATTGTCACCATAGGCTTATAAAGTATTATTAATTAAAAAGTTTAACGAACGTTTATGCTAGAACAGTATTATCATAAAAAGCGAAATATATTTTTTATTTACAGCTTACAATAGGTAAATATGACAGGATATTCGCAATAAACTACTAAAATCTTCTTTGTTGACAGGATGATTATACGGTTGTGCTTTTTATGCCTTCATCGGGCGGATTTCATTATTTTGCTTTTCATTTATAAAACACATATTCACAACTATAACTTTTCCTGTATTATATTTATATTGCAATATTGTACAAAAAAATTTTTAATAAACGTAAAAGAAAATCTTCCACTTCGCAATCAGCCTAAAAGCATTAATCACTTTAAAGCAGGCTAACTTTTCAATTAACTTACTGGAAAACTATTTAAGAAAATAGTAACACAATGTTTTTCTTTCTTTGCTATGCCACGAGATAAAAGATAGACTTGTAAATTGATTTAGAGTGATTTAATGGTTAGAACTGTGCAATTCCAAATTCTTACAACTTAGAGGGTTTGTACAAATAATAATCTCTATTTATTAAAGATCCTTATCGCCGCTTTTCGTTAAACCTGAATTTTAAAAATTATTGAAATTTTATTATCTTTTATTATATTATGTTTAAATTACAAAATTTTGAAAATAAATTTCTTTGAGTATGGCAGTTGACCTATCCGCCCAATAAAATCTAAAGCATCTAGTGCAGTTGAGCCTATTAGTCGCAGCTTAGTTAGCTACATATAGCTGTATTCAAAAATTACATATTAATTTTCAGGTTACAATTAGGTTAACATGAATCAAATTACAATACCAAAATTTTGTTTTATTGATAAAATGTATTAAAAGTATCGTGGAAATTCGAGTGTAGAAATGGGGAGTAATTGCTGAAATCGAAGATCATACGTTGGACAATAAGGGCAAATGATGACAAATTCGAGATAAAATAAATTAAAATGGTACTCGCATGCAAACATGTCGTGCAGATAACTTATCTTATTTGCAATGTGTCACCACACGACAAGACCTGCAAAGGAAGTAGACAAGACAGGTAGTTCGCTATCGTTTGATTAACTTAACCCTTAAAATTTAAATAGGTGAAATTGATACGTAATTTTAATTTCTTTTTACTCAGGAACTATTTAAAATGAGTCGACTTTTCAAGACTTGCATTGCTCTATTTATTATGATATACTGATGATATCAGCCTCAAACACGTTAAAAACACGTTAATTCAAACGGTATGTATTTCTACATAAAATTCACTTTGGAAAAATGTTCTACAAAATTGTTTTTCTACCATTTCTTATATTTAAGAATAAGAAATATTATTGTCGATTAACTAAACCAGACCTTTTGTATTTTGTTTTAACTCGCGAGAGCACTTTCGCTATGCTCTTCAGCTTTAATAAGTTATAAAATCATTAAAATCGTATCATACGAATCATTGGTTTTTGAAATTCAGGTAATAATAGCAAGGAGATTTGATACAATGGAACTTGTTAGTTTGCCGACAGGTAATTTGCTCTTATTCTATGATACTCGAAACAAAAGAAAAGAGAAAATACAGCAAAACAAGAATATTGATATACCAGAAAAGCTAACCAGCGAAAAATAATTTCAAGTTAATGAGTAAAACAAAGATAAAAACTAAAAAAAATTTCATTTATCAAATACTCAACTTACTCAACAATTTGACGGTGAATAAATAAAAAACATCAAACAAAGTTTAGAGGATATAATCCAGGAATGCTGACACCTGATGAACAAAACATCATGGCATTTAGCGTACATATTAAAATAAAAATTCACAGGCTAAAATTTATAATTAAAAATACATAGTGGCAGCTGTTACGAGACGTGCGAAGAGATGCGATCTTTTTAACACAGAGGCATTCACAAAAACTTTGACGCAATAAATTAAATTTTGTTAAATAATATTACAATTGTAACACAATACAAACGTTAATTTAACGTGAAAATGTGGTAGAAGTTAACGTTCTCCCATATTATATCAAGCTCCAAGACGCTTCTGATTAAAATCTTTTTATTCGTTATACTGGGATGAAGAAAATTAATTTCTCATGTTATTTCGCTATGATCGGGTGTAAAGGTCGGTCGTCCGCTATATATCTAATTTTTAATACTATTTTTATTTCTTTGGCATGTTTCAACAGTTATCTGCAAATAACTAAACAAGTAAAAGAATATCGAGTATATTTTATAGAAAATAATAAAATAAGTACCTAGTAGAGATTTCTTGTGATAGGTATTAAATTTAAAAGAGAAAATCAATACTCATCAATTGTTTTGTCTGAAACTACAAATAATTCTACACAAACCTCAAAAAACGAGAATAAAGAAATTGCTTACAATGAGTAAGAAAACAATTGTGTATGTTGCGATTCATCCGAAAAAATACGAAATAGAAATAGATCGGGAATTACGTAATAAAAATAACATTCAATTATTTATAAAATTACGAAAAAGAAAAATTTAGAAATAAGACGAAAGAAATTAACATATATTATTGTCGATTAAGAAAATTTCTTAAAACAAGCAACCGATTGATTTTAGAATGGAATTTGAAAATGTATTGACTTTCTAGTCCTTTTGATCCAAAAGGCGACTAGCCTAAATTTAGACATTCGAGAGCTGGGTGATCAGATGTATGTAGAAAAATTTGTAAATTTCTTTTCGCCTTTTTCAAACTTCCCCACAACTATAGGCAAGACGTCAATCACCCCCTAGTTGCCCGACAACCCTTAAATTAAGATTTCACCGTTAAATTGGTTAAATTTGATATCGTGAAACACGAAGGCGGTATTGAATAGCGAAAGTAAAATGTTATATACCTAAAATCACTTCTGTACTAACTAATTCTAGCAAATATTCTAAAAGCATTGGACTATTATTTGAACCATATATTATTAAAGCATCAGTACGTTGTGTTGTAAAATTATTAATGTTAATACCCGACAGACTAAAACGGTGACTACAAAATGCACTTACTAAGATTTTCACTAACTAGGAAAAATAATGTTTGTATTCAACAAAAACCTAAATTACTAAAATATGTTATTTAATTGGTCCGAAAATAAATTACAAGACATGTAGTTATTTTAAGATAAAATAAAGTAAAAAGCATAATTATTTACTTACCAGTCAAAATATCGCGTAATGTAATCAACGCATAGACGTATAATTATAAAGTTACATGCACATCAAACGATAATCTGCCATTAACTTGATAACATGCTGTCATGTACGAGTAGTATATCACATGGTTGATCGCTATTTTCAGCCTAGGTAATCTCTTGCATGCAACATATTGAATAATATAAAATGCAGACTTGCGTGATTAAAGTAACATAGTTATATTGCTACTTTTAATATCTATCGTTAAACAAATCCTATCTCGATTAGCGGGATTTAATTTTAAGGCAAATCGACAGAATTATGGGAATCTTAATGATGCAAGTTTAATAACATACAAAAGGACTTACAGTTGCTAACTAAAAGGATAATAGCCGATTAGCAATTGACGATTAAATGGACTAACTACTAATCGAACATTAATCTTTAAGGATGATGGACTGGTTTTAGAGTAATTACTTATGTGAACTTTATTGGTGCATTTATAACTCTTGATTAATCAAGTTTATTGCTATTTAGATAATGCCTGGTATACACACAGGATATTAAGAAGGATGTGGAGTTCTAAACCTATGTAATTTTCATTAAGTATTTTTTGGGATTAGATAGATACTGTAGATATTGATAACTTTAAATTACTGTAAAATTGCCTTTAATTTATTGAATTTCAGCTTTATAACATTTAACAATTAATAATAAACAAAATTAAATCAAAAAATTATTTCTTAATTTACCTAATCCACGGTAATTTATTTCTAATAAGTATTTTAACTTAAAAAGGAATTAAGGAAGACTGGGTTTAAAATCCTATTGCCTATTGACCAAATAACTAATTTAATTTTTTATACCAAGAGTGGAACGCGTGCCATAGGCTAAGAACTTTTGCTCTACATAATACCGAACAGATTTTCTTACTCCCACCAATTTCTAAATAACTTAAAGAAAATTTAATGAGAGTGGGTATACAAAATGCTTAATTTTATAGCATCCTACATTATATTAACATTCAACCCTTATAATAAATTAAACTTTTAATGCTTAATACTTAATAATAACACTTTGTAATATTATAAGTAAGAAGATAAAGCTGAATAAAAAACGTACCACCAAATTTTTCTAGTTTGGAATCTAGCGATATAAGTTGGAAAATAAAAATTGCCGAAAGAAATAGCGTTAGATACGAACATCAATTTGCTAGATTGCTTGTCACAATGCTAACATTGTAGAACTTCCTATCTTTGAGTTTTACAAAAACCACAATACAATAGCAGCTTTAGTCAAAATAATTTAAAAAATTTTGCTGAAAACCTTATGATTACAAGAAATATTTTACAAACACATCAAAGTGTTTCAGAAAATCGACGAATTTATTTGACTTTATTTAGCTATTATGTCTCTGAGAGCTATTAACTTTCAGCGTATGTGAACCTAATGTGATATTTAAAATTGATAAGTATCTATCTATCACTATTGATTTGAATTTAGTGCATTTTTTATAAACAAAAATTTTTATGTTAATGGAAAACCAAACGATGGTATTAATATTTTAATAACGACGTTGATGAAAGTGTTTAAATTAAATAATAATATATCGAAAACTTTTCACACATAGAATAATATTAATTTGAAATGTTGCAAATATTAATATCGAGTACGAAAAATAGAATAGAAAAAGAATCTCAATTCAGAAGCTTTCGTTTTGAATTTTACGTTAGGAACAATATAAAGATGATAAATACTATTGTCAAGTAGCAAAAGCTTTCCAGTTTCCATTTCGCTATATAAGCTTCAAGACAAATATAACTTCAAAATAGAAGTGCCTCGTGTTTGCAATATGAATAAGTTTTATTTATGGTTTGTTATTAAATCCATAATTCACTTTCTAGTAAAAAACATCATGTTTATGTCGATTGTCTTTGATATTACTACATTTTTTCTGTTAACTGTTTTTTATAAATATAAATTTATAACTTTAATTTAAAACAAAAGAAACAATATGTTCGCAAATTAAAGCAATTTATTCCCAACCGCACGTCACAATCAATTTATATAACGTTATATAAAATTTCCAATTTTCTTGTCTTGACGTCAAGTAGCTACAATTGTGTGAACGTGGTTTTTAATGAAGTTGTACATGTTTTCTTATTTTGTAACTGTTTGGTTTAACGCCTCAAGAAACTTAATATCTGAACAATGAGCAGAATACTGGATATTGTCGATTTAGTTTCCAATTCAGACAACTGGATCTTATCGTATTCATAGTACATTCATTGTTAGAAAGTCGTACTACGTGCTCTATTATACCCCAAAAGTTATTGGAAATGATTGAATTTGTCCCTTTCAAATAAAAAAAAAACTTTAAAAGGCGACACGACTAATGGCTTAATATTGTTATGCGACAAACTTAAACTAATTTACAGTTAAAGCGAAAACATCCACCAGATAATTATTCAAAATTAAATGTAATTTTCATATGACGCACTCGTAAATTTTCTTTAATATAAAACAAAATGTAGGACAGAAGTTGAAACTATGATTCCTTTCCCCGCCTGATGATACAAAAATCGCTACTTATTTTATGTAATGCCAGCAAGGAAACCTCTTTGTTTTATATGCATTAGTATTGGTAAGAGTAAAATAAAATAAACTGACTTCTTAGGTGCACCCTTTATTTCGCAAACAATTTAAATTCATTTTCCTTGTAACTTTCAGATTGCTTTAAATTAAATTAAATTTCTTTGTCAAGCAAATATTTGTTAATATTGAAAAGTTTTAAATCTACTTTTGAGGTAAAATAAAAATCCGAGATTGTTTATATTATACATTTTTATCTAGCAATTCAGCTCATATTTCAGTTATATTCAATATCTTTCTGAAATACTAAATAACATAAACAGCTCTTTAAAATTCAAACCTTGATATTAAAAATTATTGCTCCCATGCTATAGTATAATATAATATACCTATATAATATTTTGCCATACCTTTAGTAAATACGTAAGGTAATACTTTTGGGAATATAATAATATTATATCAAAAGTGTAAAATTGTGGAGATTACACTATGAGTGTAAATCCAGTAAAATTAAATTTAAGCATTTTTTGTAAAAACTCTCAGAGTAAAACCTTCACAAGCATTCGATAGTAATTTTCTTTCTATTGGTCTAAACAATAAACAATTTTAAAGATTGTTAAAAAAAAACTTAAAACAAATATTTTACTTCACTTTCAAACAATGTGTAATTGCGTAACTAACAACCGGTGGGTTCAACGAACAATTAATCCACGACATTCTCTAAACGCGATAGCTGCAATCAGTAGGTTTATTTTTTAAATTAAAAGGTAAGATTGGTTGAGAAAAATTGAAATTCCCCAGTAAATTTGCCTCTTACATCGGCGTAGCTCAGTTTAATTCAATGAAAGATCCATTTTTAATTTAAAAATATTTTTATTACAAAACAGTTTTATAGTTTGAATTTAAAAACTTTTCAAATAAAAGTAGATGTTAATTTTATCACTAAATCCGAACACATGAATGCTTACATTTATGTACTCGTATACCTGTACAACAAATGTCAACTCACAGATACGAAAAAACAATTTCCATCGTAAATGCTCAGTTTTAATATTGTGTATAAAATAATTATAAGATTAAACCTTTTACACAAATTTTATTTCACAATACTGCAGTTTAAAGTTGTATTCTGCTAATTTAAAATTTAATTGTTCTATTTTTATTATAATAATAAATACGTGCCAGCATACAAAGTAAATTTGACATTCTTGTGTATATTATATTTGCAGCTCACATGTTGCATCAATTCCTTAGGGCTATTTGAACAAAGTTTAAACTTCAAAAAATCGTAGTAAATGTTACACGATAGTTTAAACTTTGATTAACTTAATTTTAGTTTTAAACGGATATCGAAATGCTAGCCCATGAAGCCAGATATCGTGAATACCATCCTTCCAAAAACGATAATATTAAATTTGGTAAAAATATTGGGATAAGTGAATTCTACACATTTCACTTAAATTTTCAAGGAAAACTTCTATAGCGACGTATTCTGTTTGAAATTTATTACAATAGAGCGAACTCAATAAAGGGGAAATAAGAGTGGGTACCGAACGCGAGGGGCTTTGGTAACAACGAACGAGGACGGCGATGAGTTAAAATATGAGCGGGGATGAGTTTTGTAAATTTGAAATTTGACTATTATACTTTAAAGTAAGAAATTAATATGAGAATTATTATTAATTAACCAATTTACTTAATATGCACTTACAAAATAGTTATTATAAAATAAATTAATAAAGCAGTACCTACATGAGGTAAGTAAAAAAAACATTTCTAGTAAATTATTATTTTTTTACATTTTTTCAATACTTGCTCTTGAAAGTCAACGCTCTTTAAATTCGATAATAATCTAAAAATCGATATAGCCGCACTTACATAGTTTTGTTGTAACACGACAGTTTATAGTTTTCTTCTATATTTTCCTATAATTATGTAAACTCAGCTCCCACTTATTAACAAAATCAATTCAATTTAATAAAACTCATAAATTTATGTTAATTGCAGAGTTTGAACAAAAAATCACATTTACCAAGTTATTTCCTTCAGTGGACATTCAAGTTTTTATAATATTTAAAAATTGATGCTTGTTACAAAAGTATTACAGGTAAATAATTTAGGTTAAATTCAAAAATTAAAATAAAAAATATTGTGCATCCTTAGGAAAAATTTGGAACAAAACTTTTATCAAGGAGAAATGGATTACTTTTAGCATAGCCTGCAAAGTTATCCGTTGGGATAGAACACTTAGGAAGAAAGAATCGCATACCTAATATGCATTTTTAAAAGGACTGGGCCATATTGCAGGATTCTTAATTAGAGATAAGAAATAATGTAAAATTTGTTTCAGTTGCATAAACACCAAATATATTACCTACTAGAATTAAACTAAATGTTTTTATCCCTACTATTAACTTTGAAATACAATATTGTTTTTCGAAAATGTTAAATTTTCGATGTCTTGATAAAACTTTCATAAAAGTGTAAAAATGTTACAGATAAGTGTGCTGGAATTTTACATCAGGGCAGGGGTTTTGGTGATAATAGATATTATAAGTTCAAAAAGACAAACAATCGACTACATTATTTAAACTTTAATCTTAGAAAAATTTAAGAATATATTTCGTAAAATTTTTCTTTTAAAAGTTTATTGTGGTATAAATACAAAGAAGTTTGAGAGTATAAAAATGTACAGCTTACTTTGTTTCATGAAGAGTATCATAATGTATACTTCTTGTAGTTGTATAAAATTTTTATATTAAATTGAAAAATTTTAAAGTTAAGGGTAAGTTAACTTACTTGGTTGCAAACTCAAATATAAGAGGATAAAGCTATCACATGTCATACTGTCATACAAGGATCATAAGAGGAGAGTGGCAGTCTCTACTTCTAGTCGGTTTTATAGCTTACATAAAGTTTCCACTTTGTTCTTTGACACGTATTTTAGAAGATATTTTATATGTGAAAGGTTCTATATTCTGTCGCCCAATTCCATTCAAATATTTTTTAAATATATATTTTATTTTTCTTTCCTAACCGTTTTATAACATTTTGTAATATTAAAACAAATCTTTAATATTTAAATAACAAGAACCTGCAATTTGTCTAAATTCTATTAAAAACAGCAGAACACACAAAATAAACTGATCTACTGATGTTACGGATAGATAGAAGTTCCAAACTTCCTGAACACGTCCGTTTCATTTAGTTTCTTACTGTCTCCACCTGTTTTGTTTAAGTCATTTTGATTAACTAAAAGTTTTATACTGCACGTCTGAAATTTTTTTTAAGTAATTACCAAACTTTACGACTAATATTACACAAAAAATTATTATGATAAGCAGAAGTACCAATAAAAGTAATATTGAATTTGTAACTTCTCTCGGTGTGAGATATTGGATATGGAGTGGTAAAAATATTAGAACGCATCGACTCGATCTATACGACTACAAGCGTGATAAAAATATTCCTATTCCCAAAATGTCTTTAACTAAAGCATTCAACTTCATTTTGGAGTCGCTTTTTATTGTAGACACGCATGAGGCGTAGAGCCTACAAATAAGCTCACACACACAAACTACCTATGGGAAAATTTTACAGACTATTTACTTAAAATAAAAGGTATAATATTACATTAAATTAGGTAATGTTTCCACAAGTAGAGAGTCGATCGAGTAATACTATATATTGTTTATTCCTCAACTTAACCACAAAAAAGACAAAAACGAAACAAAAACAGTAATAATTCGTTTTCTTTATCAACGTTCGACGTTCAACGTCTTGCAAGCGATTTAAACTTATTTTTATCACTTCAGCGAATTTTAGACCACCAGTGTAATACTCAAAATAATATAATATTACGATGTACAGAACAAAAACCAACCTTTGTCAGGCGAGCGCTAAACCTGTCGTACCAGGCGGGGAGTTCTGCAATTATTACGTAGTGCGAAAAATGTTTTAAGGCTACCATACTATTTTATTTTTTTATTTTTTACATAATATTACATTATACTACATAACATTAGATAATATTACATTATACTACATAACATTACATAATATTACATAATAATACATTATAAATTGAAGTGCTTTTCCATGTAACTGCATAACCAGCTGGTTAAATTTATTTTTAAAATGAATAAACTAAAACTAAAATTTAATTAACACAAACATAATAAATATTTTATAAAATTACAAAATTAAACAATACCACCCTTCTTTATTTAAAAGGAACACGACAATATATACAAAGGATATACAAGGAACAAATGAAGTTTTTGTTTATTTTATCCATATCTAATGTTTTATAATAACAATAAGTAACAAGGTATGGTTTAAATATAAGATGATGTGCAAGAGATTTCCCAGTGGCGCACTCATATGTAAAATTAAATTTCAATAGCAAACTACTCTGAGGCTTAATGAATACATCACTCTACAATATCATTAAGTTCATTGGATCGTGTCGTTTAAGTTTTCTTATATAAGTTGAGCTTAGTAATTATTCGACGTATAGGTTAGCCTTTTTATTTTCTTATTGTATCGTTGGAACGATAAAACGAAAACCCGGAATATCCATTGGGAAAAATTTTAAATCCGGAAAATCAATATGTACCGAAATATCAATGACATAGTATATAGCAAACTTCTCGTGGAACCAATTCTTGGCTTACCCAAACCAGAAAACTGGCGGCTGAAAATCTGTAATTTAAACCCAAAATTTCCGGTTGGTAACCCAAACAGTGAACACATCAAACCACTAGTGTGAGGTGCGATAATTATAAACTTCATTTCATTTAAAAGTTGTTCATCTGCTTTGCAATAAAGAAGTAATATTTCAGCATACCCATCCCATCCTTGCTGTATATTTCAGTTCTACTTCGTAATATAATTAAATTACCGGAGGTAAGTAAACAAACACCAATATGAATACAAATTGATTCAGCTTTGTGAAAATATATTAAAATATCGCATTTAATAAAAATATTTACAATATGAAACAAATTGTTTAAACAGTAAAGCTTGTAACAAAGCATGCACAACAAACTTCTATTTATTCTATTCTGGGCTTTGCCGTTTACTTTTATCATTTGCATTATGTTGAAACTCGTTTCATGAATTCCTTGGGGCTGTTTTAAACTTTTGCAAAGCATTCCTAGCTTTAGAAATATCTGCAATGCAGCAATGGCAATTACAAATAAATAGTCTAATTATTTTTGTGCATTAGATGAAAGTTATTGGTTTTAAGTTATGGCAAAGGTGAGCTTAAAAATGTAAATAGCCAAGAAACGCTGCAAGTTTTCGTTCGATCTTCGAGTTCCATCAGCATTCATACCGTTTATCATATCGTGTTGCCTTATTACGGCGAAATAGAAACAATGTGCATACAACTATAAGTTATTGTTAATTTACATTCTACAGGTTAACATTCAGGTGCTTAAAATTAATTACTTCAGATAATTTTAGTGCTTCGAAAGCTTTTTGTAGCCACGAGGTTAATTGCAACTCCTGACGTTGGTATCGTCTAAAATTTTAAATCAGAAAATAATCGTAGGCTGAAAATTAGAAAAGATGTTACAATGTTTTTGGGTTTTCTTTTAGCGTTATTTTAACACCTGTACGATTGTAGCTTGTTGCGTCAGATTTTCATCGTTCTTTGAGAAATCGTGTATGCTTAAGAATTATTAAAACTTCTTAATATTACCGTATTCCCAAGGAATATTGACTGTCAGCTTGGCTGAATTTAATATTATGTTTACATCACATTAATGTATCGATCAAGAATGGTGACCTAAAAATTTTCAGCAGAACGTTATGTAAAAATGTATAAAGCCAGCTGTAATAGTCCTTTGTTAAAGTTTTTAAAAAAGAACTTTCAAAGAACTGTTTTGTTTTTTTGTTTTCAAAAAACAAAGAATACCATAAACAATGAACATAGTATCTACTGTTGACATAAACAGAAACTATAATACTATATAATAGTATATTACGCGACGAGGTAGAAATAGCTTCGTTACACGACGCTGGAATGAAGCTTGACACCGAGGTATGTATACTATTTTATTTAATTTTGGCAGTAACAACAGTATAAAGCAGTAACAGAAGTAACTGGCAATATTAGAATGGCGATAATATTGCCATCGCATTATACGAATAATAATCGACCGAATAAATTACCAGTACAAACAGTCAACAGCATCTTTTCAGTAAGTACTTTAAACTCGATATTTTATTCCATTAAGGTAATATTGTTTTGTAACGACTAATGGTAGTAGTTGAAAATTCTACTTCCACAAAATAAAACTACTTTAACAATTTTTTTTTCAATTTACTTATATACTTACCTATTCAATTTCCTAATCACGTTAATTTTCAATTTATTCGTCCGTAACAGAAAATTGTGTATAATAATTTTTAGGAAACCTATTTAAAATTGTTTTCTTTGAAAATTTATTTTCTGTTCATTACGGTTCATTTAACTGGAACTGAAAATCCGTACATTTGAATCACAGATTTGTAGTTGGTTTATGTCTTTGTGTCCAGGTCAGTTATTTTAAAGCGGTAGTCTTTTACTAACGTAAATAATTTATATAAATTTAAAATAACCGAAAAGTATATTTATTATTTAACATCTATTGCAAAAATATGCAAAAAAGAGTATTAATTATTGCTATTTCGATATTTTCAGTTGAATGCAATTATTTTAAGTTTTAACCAATGAAATCCTGATGATTTTTTTTTTAAATATTTAAAAAAGCAAAACATTAACCGATCATAATAATTATTATACAGTATTAATATTTGTACAGTGGTAATGACATAATTACTATTTTTTCGAATGGAAGCCATCACTTTTTTAAAGAATTCTGATTATCCTTGATATACTGTGTGTACATTAATGTATGCGATTAGGTAATGTTCATTTGATTATTACACGGCATTATTGGTCTTTATAATGATAAATACCACTAATGTCTTTAAGTAATCAAATAAAAAATAATCAATTTGGAAAAAAATTGCAAAAATCATCAGAATCTTTAAAAAATTTACAATTGCTAGAAAAATGTACCGTTACAATGTGAGGTTTATTTCTCTGAAAATTTTAGACACAAATTATGAAATATTTTTTCATTTGGAATAACCTGTAAAATATACTAAACTTTTTGAATCTTGTTATAATTATAAATATAAGCTGAATTAAAATTAATAGGATGTCGAGATGAGTAGGAGAAAACTTGTAATAAATATTATGAAGTAAAATTAATATAAAGTATGAAATGGAAATTTAATTGATGGTAGGGAAGATAGTCAGCTGTTTTACCGGAAAAATTCAGATAGTTGGATAAAAATCTGAAGAAAACGATAAGAAAAAAAATGTTGCTACAAAAAATAAAAACAGAGTAGTTGGAAGATATGAAAATTTCATTATTCAAAATATGAAAATTAACAAAAAAAATTAAGTTAAATTAAACTCAAGATTTTACATATTATCTTAAAATGAAAACATAAACACTGAATAAATAAAATAATATAAATATATTATTAAAAAAAGTAATAACTTTTAATAATTAAAAAATTACTAACTATTAGGTATTGATATTGACCACAGATGGGTATGAGATTTTATTTAGCTCAAAACTATCGATGAGCAATGTATCGAAGCGATTAATTTTCTAGAGATTTTCATTCTATTATACCGGGTGTTGACTCGAATAGCCGAACATAGGGAATTAACACGTAAAAACTTATTTATGCAAATTCCTGCTTCCCAAATTATTTTAGAGAAAAAATGAAAGACACAAAAAGAATGCAGAAATATAAACTACGTATGATAAAAGCATTAGATTTCATGTAATCTTTACTTATAGGGTCAAAAAATGCTTTTAAAATTGTTAAAATTTTCATTTATTAGACTGGCCATGTAAGTTTCCAAGGTAGTTATTTCGAAATTAAATTGAATTTATTTCATGACCAGTCTGACAAATGAAAATTTTAACAATTCTAAACGAATTTTGGACTTTTATCTTCGAATTTCATCTAGTTTCTACTAAAAGGGTCCAAAATTCTTTTAGAATTGTTAAAATTTTCATTTTTCAGACTGGTCATGAAGTTAATTCAATTTAATTTCGAAATAATTACCTTGGAAACTTGCATGGCTAGTCTGATAAATGAAAATTTTAACAATTTTAAAAGCATTTTTTGACCCTATAAGTAAAGATTACATGAAATCTAATGCTTTTATCATACGTAGTTTATATTTCTGCATTCTTTTTGTGTCTTTCATTTTTTCTCTAAAATAATTTGGGAAGCAGGAATTTGCATAAATAAGTTTTTACGTGTTAATTCCCTATGTTCGGCTATTCGAGTCAACACCCGGTATAACTGCTTTAGTTCTTTCACCAATCTTAAAGATATTGTTTTTTATATAATTTTATGTTAAAAATAAGTAAGTACCTAATAAAAGTCAAATTGTGTCTCTTGCCAAGTCTTTGTGATCTAGGAAAGATATAATTATATTTTTATTTTGATCTCGGATTACAATCTGTCTTAGCAAATTAAATGAATTTTTTACAAAGAAATTGTAATTTTCTTTGTAACAAAAGTTATTATGTTATCAAGAATACAATAAAATTAATTTTTTTATTGTATGATGTATATCTTTTTGAGATCATATAAGAGTTCCGTATTTAATTCTTAGTTGAAGTATTAATTGAAGTTGAACAATATACAGAAACTAATTATTTCCTAATTTTAATAAAGCCAGAAAAAACAATAATATGCAGCTAATTATGTGACCTGAAATATCTGTATACGACAAATAATTTCAGTTACAATTTCCGGATGGCAACTATGAGCTGCCCAATGGATATCCGGAGATCCAAAATTCATAATACCTACGAGTATTACAAAATATTCCTCATTAATTGAAAGATTTTCGGGATAACCTATAAAGAAGTTGCTATGGTAGTCGTCAGGCAAATTTTTGGAAGCTATCTTACTTGAGTTTTTTAGAAACATCCTACTGCGATGTTTAACGTGTATGTTGTAAATTAATGTAACGGTCTCGCAGAAATCCTCCATTACATATTGTCGTGGAACAAATGCATGCCAGGCAAATTAAAAAAGAAAAATTTTAATTTTGATAAATGAACCTAAAGATAATTTATAAACTACTCAGATCTTAAAAGGGAAAATCCTTTACAAAAAAGAATCCAGTTCAGGTAAACGATTTAAAAAATGACATATTCCAAAAGACGGTCTAGGACATTTGAACGCGGCTGTTTGAACGCGGCCGTTTGAACGCGGCCGTTTGAACGCAGGGACGTTTGAACGCGAGGACGTTTGAACGCAGGGACGTTTGAACGCAGGGACGTTTGAACGCAGGGACGTTTGAACGCAGGGACATTTGAACGCGAGGACGTTTGAACGCAGGGCCGTTTGAACGCAGGGACGTTTGAACGCAGGAACGTTTGAGCGCGAGAAATTAGATGCAGTTGACCCCCCCCCCCCCTTATTATGTTTAAATATTATATTTAATTTATTTTTTATTATTAATCCACCAAATATATTCGTCGCTACAAAAACATAATTTGTAATTTTTAATTTGGTAAGAAGTTGGCAGAGAAAAATTTAAATAAAGATTATTTAAAAAATTTAATTATTTAATTAATTATTTTAAAAAATTAAAAACCTAACCATTCATTTCATAATTATACGAAATACCTCTCAAAAAATCAACATTGTACCGATTATTGTAATCCATCACAAGTTTCTTGATTCTATAAACAGCATCAACGTACTTTTTTCGTTTCCGGGGAGGTTCGTGCCCGGCAATCAATTGCTCAAAATCAACATCCTTACCATGTTGTATTTTTCAGAACGTTAATAAATTTCCAAATTACTGGATTATCCATCCCCAATTCTGTTTGTAGCCGTCTATGTGCTGCCTTGGCGTGATTATTATTAGTTCTGTCTAAATCATTTATTACGCAGTGATATACAGACCAAAGTTGAGGCATAAACATTGGAGGACGTCTACCATTTCCTCGGCGGTTGGCTCTTCCTACATTCAAACCACTGTAGGCGGGTCCTAATTCTATTGGCAATGCGTTAGATAACTGCTCTACCGCTTCATCTAAATCCTCAATCGGAACAAAGGCCAGAGATGTTATCATCCGAGCTGATAACCCAAAATCAGGTTCTTCGCTATAACGTCTCAAAAGGTGGAGAGTTCCGATGTGCTTCTTAAAATTTTTCGTCAAATGAAATATACATCCCTGTATTTCCGCATTAGGAAAACCTTCTCTAAAAGCATTTATTGCAACAAATTCAAAGTGGCAAGATATGTAAGTTCAAACGTCCGATTGCAGATTTAGATTCTTTGCAATGTTAAAGAAAAGTAACTTTATTATTTATTTATTATTAATAATAACAATAAATAAATTCCTGCGTTCAAACGTCCCTGCGTTCAAACGCCCCTGCGTTCAAACGTCCTCGCGTTCAACCGTCCCTGCGTTCAAACGTCCCTGCGTTCAATCGTCCCTGCGTTCAAACGTCTCTGCGTTCAAACGTCCCTGCGTTCAAACGTCTCTGCGTTCAAACGGCCGCGTTCAAACGGCGGCGTTCAAACGGCCGCGTTCAAATGTCCGGCTCCGTCCAAAAGACGATGCATTGGAATCTACACGAATTTTATTAACCTAATTTTTTTTATTGTATTAGGAGTAAGTAGATTGCGTGCGAAAAACAATACTTGTATATTCCGTTATTCTCTCACTTCTGAATTTGTAAGCAAAAGATTTTTTTATAACAAAATCAAATGGAGATATAACTTTCTATAGTTTATACAATTGGATGCTGGACGAAGATTTAAATTTCGTTTCGTATTCTACTTTACCAGAGAGAATATTTGGCATAGGCGTTATTATTCCTGATCAGATTTATTGACCGTTCATAGTCAGGCTTTATTCACATACGAGAGAATTTTGCATTCCACGAATATTTATTTGTAGTAAAATTCTTTGATGACATAGTAGAAAAGGTTTCGATATCCCGCTATTTCTAGCTAAAATGAGACTTTTGAACCCCTGCAGTTATGTTCCACAACGCTGGCGCAATAAAGTCACATTGCGGTATATTGGAATATTAGAATATTATTATAACTCATATATTTGAAAGCTAGCAGGAACCTCTAATGAATTTACTCAGAAATCTGTTTTATACGTGTACATTCCTTTATAAAATTTAAATAGGATTATGAAATATTATATTGGCGGCTTTTTTATAAACCGATTTAAATAAACAACGAATGAGATCACACAATCCCATTTTATGAAAATGTAAATTTTTCCGTAAACATCATCACGTAAATCTCATTGTACGTATACATAATCAAGAACAAATCAGTTGTCAAGCTACAATTTTGTTTGCAATTTTTATGATTAATAATTAAATTTCCGAAAAACCTAAATTGCCACAAAAATATAATTGTTTGGGAAATCTAAATTAAGCATCGCTACCGGTCTCTCAGAAATTATATACGAAACAGTTGAAAATGATAAAATAAGAATACTCTTCTAGGCCTAAATAAATAGAGACGTGTGTTTATTTTAAAAATTATTAAAATTTCAAGTTAAACTTTAAACAAGAGGAATTTTTTTAATTAAATTAACATCGTTTGTCTCGTAAATTTCAAACAGCAAATACATAAGTAAATTTGAAGATACGCAAGCTGAATACAAATTGCAATTTTAATTAGTAATTCTAAACTACAATCAACAACACTTGCCTGTCATTATTTTCGCTAAATAATCGGAAGCTTCCTTATAAATTTAGAGTAAAAGTATTTTGTGCCGCATTTTTAAAACGATTTATTTGTTACCTTATGAAGAGCTTGATCGAATTTTGATAGCAAAGTTATGGGAAAATTTCACAAGTTTTAAAATGTGTAAGAATACGTGCTGAATTTTGATTTCCCAGTTTGTATTGAATAGAATTTTAATTTAATAATAAAACGAGTAGCTAGCAGAGAATTCAACTGCCAGTTATCTTTCATTGGTGTTTAACTGATTAACCACTTTCGAGTTTGTTAATAATTCATTGCGGTGAGTAAAATAATAATTTCGATAATCCAAATGCGGAATCTGCATAAGCCAAGATTCACCAAGTGTGGAGTATAATTGTAAATTTATGTCTAGGGAAGTTGAGAACGACAAACCACTTTGGCGATAGCAACCGCTCCGACTTCCTAGCTGTCTAAGTTAGACATTACACCTCCTTAACTTGGTAACTTTCTTGCTCCACCTAAAGTATTTCCAAAGCCAACAATAATACGGGCAGCTCCCGACAGTTATAGTAATTAGTCTTGTCTTATTCCAAAATAACAAATTGGAAATTCTCCCAGGTTACCTGTATTTTCTTCCTATATTTGCTACGTTTCAATTTTTGGAGATACGCGGGTATTCTAGAATTTTACTACATTTTTATTGTCCTATTGTAAAATTGTATGCCGACCTTTTTTTTAACCTTTCAGCAGGCGCGCCACTTTGTATTACACGAGCAGCCGCGTGTCGTATTTTGTACGACATGATGATTTTTTACAAATACTTTGTTATAAAATAATCAAAATGATAGGTATAAATCATATGAAGCCTTTTACATTTATTTGGAGTTTTTTTATTTTGTTTTTAAGAAAATAATATTAAAAACCAACTGTATTTTTAAATATACCAAGTGAACAATCTTAGCTAGATAAAATTTGATTTTTACATATTGATAATACATTTTTTCTTGCTTTTCTGAATGTTTCTTGTAAATATATTTTTTACATTTTCAACATTATCATTCGTAGCAGATCTTTTTTTTAAATTACACTTAGAATCGGACGGAGTCGATTCAAATAAATTTTTGTAATAATTCAATAACGAAGCAAAGACAAAAATAACATATAATAGAATAATATTATGTATGTCGTCTTGGAATAGCAAAAAAAAACAACTTAATCTGACTACTCAGATAAAAGTTATGTCAAAAAAATTATAACTGTCGTACAAAATGAGCATACAGGCCTGCTGGAAGGTAATAAATCTATGATAGGAAGATAACATCTGAACAGCTAGAAAACAACTACGGCCGGCTCAGTCCAACTCCTCATCGAAACTTTAATAACGAGATTATTCTTTCTGTCAAAAAAAATTCAAGAATACAAAATACCATTCATAAATTCAATGAAATTTGTTCATAAATTCAATGAAATTTGATCATAAAATCAATGAATTTTTTTCATAAATTCAATGAATTTTGTTCATAAATTCAAAGAAATTTGTTCATAAAATCAATGAATTTTGTTCATAAATTCAATGAAATTTGTTCATAAATTCAATGAAATTTGATCATGAAATCAATGAATTTTATTCATAAATTCAATGAATTTTGTTCATAAATTCAATGAATTTTGTTCATAAATTCAATGAAATGTGTTCATAAAATCAATGAATTCTGTTCATAAATTCAATGAATTTTGTTCATAAATTCAATGAATTTTGTTCATAAATTCAATGAAATTTGTTCATAAATTCATAAATTCAATGAAATGTGTTCATAAAATCAATGAAATGTGTTCATAAAATCAATGAATTTTGTTCATAAATTCAATGAATTTTGTTCATAAATTCAATGAAATTTGTTCATAAAATCAATGAATTTTGTTCATAAATTCAATGAATTTTGTTCATAAATTCAATGAATTTTGTTCATAAATTCAATGAAATTTGTTCATAATTTCAATGAATTTTTTCATAAATTCAATGAAATTTGTTCATAAATTCAATGAAATTTGTTCATAAAATCAATGAATTTTGTTCATAAATTCAATGAAATGTGTTCATAAAATCAATGAATTTTGTTCATAAATTCAATGAATTTTGTTCATAAATTCAATGAAATTTGTTCATAAATTCAATGAATTTTGTTCATAAATTCAATGAAATTTTATCATAAATTCAATGAATTTTGTTCATGAATTCAATGAAATTTGTTCATAAAATCAATGAATTTTGTTCATAAATTCAATGAATTTTGTTCATAAATTCAATGAAATTTGATCATGAAATCAATGAATTTTGCTCATAATTTCAATGAATTTTGTTCATAAATTCAATGAATTTTGTTCATAAAATCAATGAATTTTGTTCATAACTTCCATGAAATGTTTTCATAAATTCAATGAAATTTTTTCATAAATTCAATGAAATTTGTTCATAAAATCAATGAAATTTGTTCATAAAATCAATGAATGTTGTTCATAAATTCAATAAAATTTGTTCATAAATTCAATGAAATTTGTTCATAAAATCAATGAATTTTGTTCATAAATTCAATGAATTTTGTTCTTAATTCAATGAAATTTGTTCATAAATTCAATGCATTTTGTTCATAAATTCAATGAAATTTTATCATAAATTCAATGAATTTTGTTCATAAATTCAATGAAATTTGTTCATAAAATCAATGAATTTTGTTCATAAATTCAATGAATTTTGTTCATAAATTCAATGAAATTTGTTCATAAAATCAATGAAATTTGTTCATAAATTCAATGATATTTGTTCATAAAATCAATGAAATTTGTTCATAAAATCAATGAAATTTGTTCATAAAATCAATGAATGTTGTTCATATATTCAATGAAATTTGTTCATAAATTCAATGAATTTTTTTCATAAATTCAACGAAATTTGATCATGAAATCAATGAATTTTGTTCATAAATTCAATGAAATTTGTTCATAAAATCAATGAATTTTGTTCATAAATTCAATGAAATTTGTTCATAAATTCAATGAAATTTGTTCATTAAATCAATGAATTTTGTTCATAATTCAATGAAATTTGTTCATAAAATCTTTGAATTTTGTTCATATATTCAATGAAATTTGTTCCTAAATTCGAAGAATGTTGTTCATAAATTTAATGAAATTTGTTCATAAGATCAATGAATGTTGTTCATAAATTCAATAAAATTTGTTCATAAATTCAAAAAAATTTGTTCATAAAATCAATGAATTTTGTTCATAAATTCAATGAAATTTGTTCATTAAATCAATGAATTTTGTTCATAATACAATGAAATTTGTTCATAAAATCAATGAATTTTGTTCATATATTCAATGAAATTTGTTCCTAAATTCAATGTAATTTGTTTATAAAATCAATGAATTTTGTTCATAAATTCAATGAAATTTGTTCATAAAATCAATGAATTTTGTTCATAAATTCAATGAAATTTGTTCATAAAATCAATGAATTTTGTTCATAAATTCAACGAAATTTGTTCATAAATTCAATAAAATTTGATCATAAAATCAATGAATTTTGTTCATAAATTCAATGAAATTTGTTCATAAAATCAATGAATTTTGTTCATAAATTCAATGAAATTTGTTCATAAAATCAATGAAATCAAATAAATTCAATGAAATTTGTTCATAAATTCAATGAATTTTGTTCATAAATTCAATGAAATTTGTTCATAAATTCATAAATTCAATGAAATGTGTTCATAAAAACAATGAATTTTGTTCATAAATTCAATGAATTTTGTTCATAAATTCAATGAAATTTGTTCATAAAATCAATGAATTTTGTTCATAAATTCAATGAATTTTGTTCATAAATTCAATGAAATTTTATCATAAATTTTATCAAAAATGAATTTTGTTCATAAATTCAATGAATTTTGTTCATAAATTCAATGAAATTTGTTCATAATTTCAATGAATTTTTTCATAAATTCAATGAAATTTGTTCATAAATTCAATGAAATTTGTTCATAAAATCAATGAATTTTGTTCATAAATTCAATGAAATGTGTTCATAAAATCAATGAATTTTATTCATAAATTCAATGAATTTTGTTCATAAATTCAATGAAATTTGTTCATAAATTCAATGAAATGTTTTTTATTTATTTATTTATTAACGGTAGTACCAATTTCATTAAAATTAAAATTTACAACAAAAGAAAATTATTTTATAAATATAATGATTCAATAGTCCTGTTCTGCATTATAAAATTTTTATGTTGATCATAGGATGAGCAGAATAAATCAAAATCGTCCTCGTCATTCGAGATGTTGACTAGCCGGCACATTCTTGATAATGGGCTGTTTAGCCCATAGCTTGATGGATGGAAGTCAATTCGTAGCAGCCTTGAACGTCTAGTGGAATAGACTGGGATATTTAGATGTATCTTCGATAAAAGAAATTCGCAATCGATTTTACCATTCATCATAAAATCAATGAATGTTGTTCATAAATTCAATAAAGATTGTTCATAAATTCAATGAAATTTGTTCATAAAATCAATGAAATTTGTTCATAAAATCAATGAATGTTGTTCATAAATTCAATAAAATTTGTTCATAAATTCAATGAAATTTGTTCATAAAATCAATGAAATTTGTTCATAAAATCAATGAAATTTGTTCATAAATTCAATGAAATTTGTTCATAAATTCAATGAAATTTGTTCATAAAATCAATGAAATTTGTTCATAAAATCAATGAATGTTGTTCATAAATTTAATAAAATTTGTTCATAAATTCAATGAAATTTGTTAATAAAATCAATGAAATTTGTTCATAAAATCAATGAATGTTGTTCATAAATTCAATGAAATTTGTTCATAAAATCAATGAAATTTGTTCATAAATTCAATGATATTTGTTCATAAAATCAATGAAATTTGTTCATAAAATCAATGAAATTTGTTCATAAAATCAATGAATGTTGTTCATAAATTCAATGAAATTTGTTCATAAATTCAATGAATTTTTTTCATAAATTCAACGAAATTTGATCATGAAATCAATGAATTTTGTTCATAAATTCAATGAAATTTGTTCATAAAATCAATGAATTTTGTTCATAAATTCAATGAAATTTGTTCATAAATTCAATAAAATTTGTTCATTAAATCAATGAATTTTGTTCATAATTCAATGAAATTTGTTCATAAAATCTTTGAATTTTGTTCATATATTCAATGAAATTTGTTCCTAAATTCGAAGAATGTTGTTCATAAATTCAATGAAATTTGTTCATAAGATCAATGAATGTTGTTCATAAATTCAATAAAATTTGTTCATAAATTCAAAAAAATTTGTTCATAAAATCAATGAATTTTGTTCATAAATTCAATGAAATTTGTTCATTAAATCAATGAATTTTGTTCATAATACAATGAAATTTGTTCATAAAATCAATGAATTTTGTTCATATATTCAATGAAATTTGTTCCTAAATTCAATGTAATTTGTTCATAAAATCAATGAATTTTGTTCATAAATTCAATGAAATTTGTTCATAAAATCAATGAATTTTGTTCATAAATTCAATGAAATTTGTTCATAAAATCAATGAATTTTGTTCATAAATTCAACGAAATTTGTTCATAAATTCAATAAAATTTGATCATAAAATCAATGAATTTTGTTCATAAATTCAATGAAATTTGTTCATAAAATCAATGAATTTTGTTCATAAATTCAATGAAATTTGTTCATAAAATCAATGAAATCAAATAAATTCAATGAAATTTGTTCATAAATTCAATGAATTTTGTTCATAAATTCAATGAAATTTGTTCATAAAATCAATGAATTTTGTTCATAAATTCAATGAATTTTGTTCATAAATTCAATGAAATTTGTTCATAAAATCAATGAATTTTGTTCATAAATTCAATGAATTTTGTTCATAAATTCAATGAAATTTTATCATAAATTTTATCAAAAATGAATTTTGTTCATAAATTCAATGAATTTTGTTCATAAATTCAATGAAATTTGTTCATAATTTCAATGAATTTTTTCATAAATTCAATGAAATTTGTTCATAAATTCAATGAAATTTGTTCATAAAATCAATGAATTTTGTTCATAAATTCAATGAAATGTGTTCATAAAATCAATGAATTTTATTCATAAATTCAATGAATTTTGTTCATAAATTCAATGAAATTTGTTCATAACTTCAATGAAATTTGTTCATAAATTCAATGAAATTTGATCATGAAATGAATGAATTTTGTTCATAAATTCAATGAATTTATCAATGAATTTTGTTCATAAATTCAATGAAACGTTTTCATAAATTCAATGAAATTTGTTCATAAAATCAATGTTCATAAATTCAATGAAATTTGTTCATTAAATCAATGAATTTTGTTCATAATTCAATGAAATTTGTTCATAAAATCAATGAATTTTGTTCATATATTCAATGAATTTTGTTCATAAATTAAATGAAATTTGTTCATCAAATCAATGAAATTCGTTCATAAATTCAATGAAATTTGATCATGAAATGAATGAATTTTGTTCATAAATTCAATGAATTTATCAATGAATTTTGTTCATAAATTCAATGAAACGTTTTCATAAATTCAATGAAATTTGTTCATAAAATCAATGTTCATAAATTCAATGAAATTTGTTCATTAAATCAATGAATTTTGTTCATAATTCAATGAAATTTGTTCATAAAATCAATGAATTTTGTTCATAAATTCAATGAAATTTGTTCATAAAATCAATGAATTTTGTTCATAAATTCAACGAAATTTGTTCATAAATTCAATAAAATTTGATCATAAAATCAATGAATTTTGTTCATAAATTCAATGAAATTTGTTCATAAAATCAATGAATTTTGTTCATAAATTCAATGAAATTTGTTCATAAAATCAATGAAATCAAATAAATTCAATGAAATTTGTTCATAAATTCATAAATTCAATGAAAAGTGTTCATAAAATCAATGAATTTTGTTCATAAATTCAATGAATTTTGTTCATAAATTCAATGAATTTTGTTCATAAATTCAATGAAATTTGTTCATAAAATCAATGAATTTTGTTCATAAATTCAATGAAATATGTTCATAAAATCAATGAAATCAAATAAATTCAATGAAATTTGTTCATAAATTCAATGAAATTTGATCATGAAATCAATGAATTTTGTTCATAAATTCAATGAATTTATCAATGAATTTTGTTCATAAATTCAATGAAACGTTTTCATAAATTCAATGAAATTTGTTCATAAAATCAATGTTCATAAATTCAATGAAATTTGTTCATAAATTCAATGAATTTTGTTCATAAATTCAATGAAATTTGTTCATAAAATCAATGAATTTTGTTCATAAATTCAATGAAATATGTTCATAAAATCAATGAAATCAAATAAATTCAATGAAATTTGTTCATAAAATCAATGAAATTTGTTCATAAATTCAATGAAATTTGATCATGAAATGAATGAATTTTGTTCATAAATTCAATGAATTTATCAATGAATTTTGTTCATAAATTCAATGAAACGTTTTCATAAATTCAATGAAACGTTTTCATAAATTCAATGAAATTTGTTCATAAAATCAATGTTCATAAATTCAATGAAATTTGTTCATAAATTCAATGAATTTTGTTCATAAATTCAATGAAATTTGTTCATAAAATCAATGAATTTTGTTCATAAATTCAATGAAATTTGTTCATAAATTCAATGAAATTTGTTCATTAAATCAATGAATTTTGTTCATAATTCAATGAAATTTGTTCATAAAATCAATGAATTTTGTTCATATATTCAATGAAATTTGTTCCTAAATTCGAAGAATGTAGTTCATAAATTCAATAACGAAGTATAGACAAAAATAACATATAATAGAATAATATTATGTATGTCGTCTTGGAATAGCAAAAAAAAACAACTTAATCTGACTACTCAGGTAAAAGTTATGTCACAAATATTATAACCGTCGTACAAAATGTACATACGCGCCTGCTGGAAGGTTAAAGGTTTGTAAGAATATAATTGTTGATCAAATACAAATATAAAACAACATGCAGTTTAAATCGGACTTTCTGATATATCAGAACTTTACACAACTTGCTGACCAACTTGCGTGTTAACTGTTTTCGTGTCAAACTGATATATTTCCATATAAAAACAAACAGTAATTACAGATTTTAACAAGCAGACATTTTGTTATGTTTATACTTTCATTATAAAGCGTTTCTAGTTTGATAAATGGGTTGTGGAACAGCCACGAAGTGGAAAATTTAAAAATTAAATTTTTGACATATCCCAAACTCTTTAGATCCACTTATCGACTTAAAATCTGCATTCGGTAGAGCATAGCTTACTTCCGGTGAGACGGCTGAAAGGAAACAATTGCGAGAGAACGATACGTGATACCGCTGCGTGAGCTTTCTGAAAGCTACCGGAATTCTACACCATTCTTCGATATGCTTGCTTCTAGTACCTATACTAAAACGGTTATGTATATCTCGTATGTCTAGAAAGAGTCATGGTTAGAATTTTCAACTATTTTAGACAATATGTAAAATACTTTACTTTTTGTTAAAATGACATGACATTCTATATATTTCTTCCGTTTACAACGTCCTTAATACGAAACATCAGCAGTTTGAAACGTAAAAATGGCAACTAAGGAAACAGCAATAAAGAAGATAAATTAGTATAATCAATGTTCTCCTACATTTTTCACCATTCTTATCTCAATTTTTATGTGTCTCATATTTTTAACGTCATAATTACGAAAGGAATTTATTATTCTTTGTCACTCGCGAGTTTACCATTTTAGTTACAAAAACCCATAAAATAAGATTTTGTTAATTCGCGATGCAATTTTTTTTAAGCCGCGTATATTAAATTTCTCTAGAAAGCGAATCAAATGTGTAATTTTTAACGTAATAAAGTTGAGCCACTCTTCCGCAAAAATTGAATGCCATACCTGCGGTTTAAAATTTTATTTTATAGGTTTATGTTTACTTAAAAGATTTTATCAATTTTCCAATACACCGAGGGAAGTAATAAAATGAAGTAAATTTAATAATTCACTTTTGTTCACAGTAATAAAATTTGTCGCGCAAAATGTTTAGTGCAGTTGGTAAATAAATTAGTGTTAATTTCTAGAGTTAAATTATACACTAGTTTATTTTTAACACTGAAACTTCTCTATAAAGGCAGATTTTTACTCGACGCTAAAATTAGCACAACGCATTTCCTAGTTACATACCTGAAATGATATTATTATCTTGATCATAAAAGCTATTCAAATTTAAATGGAAGATTTTGGCCAATTATACATCCAGAAGACAAAGAAATTTCGAATAAATATTTGAACAAGTCGTAAACAAAATAATAATTTAAATTTACAAAGGAAATGGAAAATTCAAAAGGTAACTAAAATGAAATCAAGCATCAAGTAGGTAGCAGTATGTGAACTTAATATTTTTTCATACATTTTATTGATAGTTTTTATTAGACAAGGCTCAAGATCACTTTTAGTTCAAATATGTCAGCATTGCAAAATTTCAGTGTAATTATTATACTATGTATCTCTAAAGCATTTTTTTTTATCCAATTAACTCAACGTAAATAAATAAAAAGTTTACGTTTAAAGAAGGAAATTTTCATTCTCTAAATTCTAATCCGTTCAGCATCACATTTAATGAGAATTATATTTCGGTCTGGTCAGAATTTTCGGTAGCTGGAATTTTATCTTTTTATTAATATAAGTTGAGTTAATTAGGTGAAAACTATAATTAAATGTTTCCAAAGTTTACTAGCAATGCAAATTTTACTACTAAATACAGAAATTTCCACACTACATTAAATCATGCTTTTTACCCATTTAAACACGAGATTAATCTAAACTATAATAATTATGTAGAAATAAAATCTCTATTCGGTGTATTAATTAAACTCTATATTTCTGTAAAGTTTACTTAAAATAATGCAAATTAATGTCTACTTTTCATTTTACATTAACACTAAATTTTGTTTTTTGCCCTAAACTCAAATGGATGCATTAATTCCGGTAGAGCTAATTTTTTTTATTTATTGTACGGGTTGCTGCACGGATTAATTTCTAGTAGTTTCCCAACAAATTTTTTTTCCACGAGCGCCGGCATCTTCAAAAAACTGCGAAATTTTCTGACTTTTCAGTTTTTGCCAAATAGCGGTCAAAGTAAGCATCCCACAGAAAATGTATTCGGTATCTTCTTAAATAAAATTTACTACTATTTCAGACCAAAAAGAGTTTTCTAGCTCTGGTAGTTTCCGAGTTACACATCTTCGAAAATCAACAAAATTTAATTTGAAAATTCAGTAATTCTACAATTACTGTAGTTTGTTGTTTATATCGTAGGAGTCGCAATTTAAAAGGTACGGGGTAAAAAGCACCTGGAATTCTCAAATTTCCAAATTTTGAGAAATTTTGCTGATTTTTAACTCGGAAACTACTGGAACTAGAAAACTCTTTTTGGTCTGAAATATTAGAAAATTATATTATGTAGATACTTTGTTTGTATATTTTATGTGCAATTGTTAAGAAAATTAATATTAATTGAACCTGAAAAAGTGACAGAACCAAATTGTACAGTTATGTTTTCATAGAACATTGAAATTTGTAAACTCTAATCAGATGTCTAATACCTGCACAAATCCCAATAATTTACTTGTGTATATTGATGGGCGTGGGGCGAAATTATAAAAGCATCTAAACATACCATAACCCGTCGACATCCATTTAGAAGCCAAAAAGAGGAAAAATTAGTTATTTAATTTTGAAAATATTGTTAACATTTTTAAATCTCTGAAAATGTATATTAACACCTTTGGGTGATAATCATATAATTTTTATTTTTTTATAATTTAAAACAGGAGTATAATCTCGAAAAAATGTATAATTTTAATAATAAAACATCATTTAATTCAAAAATATAATTATTTCAACATTAAAAATCATCATGAAACTGTCACTTACTCAATAAATCATTTATTTCATTTTAATATCTAAACATTGATGTTCAGTTCCCCTTCCCCCCTTAAATTTCAATTTTTAAAGATTACTACGTTAAATTTAATATTAATAAATATCAAACTAATTGTTGGAATCTCTACCCGTATTTTTATAATCCGGTTCATGAAATTGTTTATTATAAATTTATAAATTATATATTAAAATTGTTTCGTTCAGAAAATATCAAAAGTATGAAATTTTACCTAAAATGCCTAAATTCAGATGTGATCAAAATTTCAATCAAAAATTAATTATCGACAAACCCATGAAATGAATCCTACCTGTAAAAAGGAGAAATTTATTAACATTTATTTTATTTTCACTTCATGGTTTCAATCAAACTTACCTATATCCCTGTAGTCCTGCCGTAATAGACGCGTCTTTCCTCCAATATCATAGGACACCAAACACATATTTGCACAATTTTTACACGGCCACGAGAAATAAATTTTAATTAACATTTACAATGGCTACTACTATTGAAACCAAGATTTAAAAAATTGCGGAACGATTGGAAAACAAAACCGTTGAAAGATCGTTATTAATTTTTACTTCGATCGAAGTAAAGTAAAGCTCGATCAGAACCAATCTACAGATAAAATCAAAGACGTAGAAAACAAGCGGGTTATGATAAATTATGAAAAAACAAATTAGTTGCTTACCTAATCAGTTAATCAGAGTTTATAATTTAAAAAAAAAAGTAGTTTTCACATTTTTTCACAATGAATTCGCTTGAGAAAAATTGTTCACTAACCTTAATTGATGACAAACTCACGAAGTGGACCCTACCTATAAAACGAAAGAGAAATTTATTAATATTTATGTTTTTCTATTCATATGTTTTTGGTCAAACTTACCTTTATCACTGTAGTCCTGCCTCAATTCATCGTCTTTTTTTCAATTCCAGCCTATAACACCAAACGCAAGTTCATAAATAAATAGTCACAACATTTTTAACGGCCACGAATAATTTTATTTTTAATCAAGTCATTTTATATCAAAATTAAATCGAGATTATTTAAAACTTCCATCAAGCTTTTTCACAAGTTCAAACTCGATGACACTCCCGACCGGAATGAATGATGTTCTTGCCAGATATGGAACTACTTATTTGTGAATCAGCTAATTGAAAATAAAAATTTTTATATGAAAATTCCACAAAAACTTTTGAAATACCTACTTGTAATACAAAGTAAAACAATGGGAAACATCCAACTGATCATACAAAATTGCCACCTAAGCTGAGTCATTCATAAACTTTTCTTTTCCATACAAATAAATAATAACTTTTAGCTTACTTTCTTTGTTATCGGAATTTTTCAGAAAATCTGCCGATCGATTAAATATACTACTTAAATTTCTTTCTTCGAAATTTCGCTGAATGTAGTAAAGGCCGAAAATCTAAAAACTCTAACAAAAATTATTATATCACAGTTACGAAAACACCCTAAGAATTAATTTTTGAAACGAGGTACTATCGACAGCAAGAATGAGTGCTGAAACCATTTGATAGTTAAGTTGTGTTTCTAAAATTTTTTGTAATTTAAAATCTACATCATCAGATGATAAGGTTTTTACAATGCCTTAAGCCGGAAGTGACAAATATTAAAATAATTTTCACTTTTTTAGTATGAATTATTTTTTACTCTATAAAAAAAACTGTCACACCATTAAAAACGCCAATTAAAATTAAATAGTTTTATAAAAAAATTAGTTGGCAAAAAAGTAGTCGCTACTTTACAAACTAAATAGACAAAGAATTTTAATTTTTAATATGAAATTACCAAAATCACGCGAGCGAAGCAGACATTAGATTTAAAGTCAAACTAAGCTGTATTATGTAAACTAAGCTAACCATAACCAGTTTTTCAGACAATGTACACCAAGTTCTATTATATTAAACAGACTAATATAATAATATGATATACTAATAATGTTAGAAATTAATTAAATTAATTTATTCTTTTCTTCTTTCAGTGTCGAGTGTCTCAAACGTCGACAACTTTCTCTTCCATGTCTGTAATGTGCGTGAAAAGGTTCTTCCTGCTTATACTCGGACACCACACCACAATAATCGATACAGTAGGCCAGTTAACTATATTTATTACATTTGTTGGTGTGTAGAGACCTTAAGGTAGATATTAGATGAGTAAATTTAGAATAAATGATTCAAGTTTGAAATTGTATCGTATTTTATATTGCTAAAGTTTTGGCATTCTTTGGCTACTTGCTGATCAGCAACTTGGCTATGTAAAACACAGTGTTGAGAGTTAGGCATCGAAAACAATCGTGAATTAAAAAAAAAAACTTTTAATAAATTCACCAATCAAAAAATTAACATATAAACACAAACATAACAGTCAATTGAAGCTAACGATAAGCTAAACTATTCAACACTAGAACATCAAAACACAACACTTTAATTTAGAAATTTTTCGAGTTTTGTCGAATTATAATCGCATATCTGTTATTATTTCGCCTTACAATATAAACTATAAAGTAATCCTTGGTACAATATTGCGCTAATCTTGACTATCAATATTGGTTCTGATTTTCAATTTCAGTGCTATAAAATTTTCATAAATAGAGTAAATTTTTATTTATTGACTGCAGTTTCATGCTATAGTAAAGTTTTCATTGTATAGAATAAATGATACAATTATAAAAAAGTATACACTTACGGACACAACACTGTATAAAATTAAAATAATATTGGATGAAAATTGTGTTCAAAATTTTTATTCTGCAATTTCATATTTAATAATACAATTTATTATTAGATTACTTTATTAGATTTGTTATAGATACTTAAACAACAAAAATATCTAAATACGTTAATTCCATTTAAAATGAATTCACATTACCAAACAATTAATCACATTTATATATTTATAAGTATAATAGCATACAATTATATTAACTGCATATATTCTAATCAAAAATAATAATTAAAGCAATTTATCAAATTTATATATGTACTTAAGTGTGTAATAAATTTATAATTTTTTTATTAGATCAGTCGGAAATGAAATGAATATTATGCTCATTAATCAAATTTACTAAGTAAGTGTAGGTCAAGGAATACAGGGAAAAGCTGGTAAATATTTAAAGCCATAAGTACCATCCTCAAGAGATGCGATATAAGTAAGTTTTTAAAAAAAGTGCAAATTTGATTTATTTTGCCATCTCAAAATTCAATTGTTTGATTTGGAGCTGACGTGTTTCTTTTTCTGGTGAGCTTGTAGGATTTACGGAAGAGCGAAGACTAGTAAAAAGAATCCAACAAGTACAGAGAATGCGCAAAAAGTACATTTGCTCCGAATAAAGTACTACGTTGTACATACATTTGCTAATTTAATATAGCATTGCTTTTAACTTAGCGCTTAGCCATTGAAGTATTTTATTGACGGCGCCATACATATATATATTTTGCTTTCATGATGAAAACGATAAAGGAAAAGAAAAATTCAATGAATATTGTGAATTTATAAAAGTTAACCACCAGCTAAGCTTTAAATAGCATATCGTTTTTACTTCAATATGCTACTTATTTTGATTTATTAACATATTGTATATTTAGTTCATTGAATCGACGAAATAAGTGATTAAATTACCAATATAGCAAAAGATGTTCAATTGTTATTCCTACGGCTAAAAAAAATAAAGGTAAATGCAGTTATTCAATTATTTAGAAATGCCGTCGGGACGCATTTAAGATTGTTTTTCTTGAAATATCAAGTTGTTTCAGTTTAAAAGCATTTTGCCTTAGAATATTGATTTTTTTGTAAAGGAAAAATAAAAGTAATAGTGGTCACCGGAACGCAACAAATAAATTGTTATTAATAAGTTAGTCAATTTTATAATCTAAAATAAAATTTGAGCTACATTATAAAATTTTAAGTAGAACTTTTTAAATAAAATTAAATAATTAAATTTGCTTGACTGTTACACGCCGGAAATTTACTTGAACATTTTATAACTTCAAAATATGCCTCCATTACTCAATTAAGGAGTTTGTTTAAATTTTCACATTAAGAAAGAATGTAAAGGAATGGCATAAAGTTACTTAAATTGAATTTGAAATAAAAGTTTGGCAGTTAATTAATTATTATTATAATATTAACGCCCCAAGTTGTTCAAAGGAAATTGAATGGTATAGAAACGAACTGTTTCAAAATTTTATACAATTTTCACCTTCTGAAACGTCAACCTAAAGGAATAATGAAACAAAAAAATAAAAGTGAGGTTGGATTATTACGAAAGAAAAATGATATTGCATCTGCGCAATCGTAAACCAATTATTGAGAAGACGTATCGTTTGCTTCGTTTTATACTTAAATATATAAAGAGATATTCGGAACCCTTAGAAATCGAATACTGTTGAAATTATGTAAATTGTAAAATCTAACTAGACATTCTGATATATCACATTCCCATATTTACTAAATGTATTTATTTATCCAATTACATAACACACAAAACAAAGATTTAACTGCATAACTCCAAATAGGAATACAACATATTATGGAATATTGATTCGTTCTAAAGTGTGAAACAATATAATTGAAAATATTAATGTAATTCACAATATTGTTGTAAAATTCAAAAATATTTTCTAGTGAAAACCTCACGTTGCTTTATGAAATAGTGAGGTAGAATGTATTTGGTTTGAAAACTCAACGCGGAAACAGTACATAACAACTCGAGCACTAATTTGATGCAATAAATCAATCAATAATTAGAAAGTACCATTTCCTTTAACAATGAGAAAAAGAAAGAAAAAATCTGGATCCTCTGCACTAACACTTCATTACGTTTTAGTCTTGATAATTTTTACCAATTTATACTAAACTAACAATTACAATTAATATTGTTTTCTTCTAATTAGTCCAACATTGAAATGGAGCTCGAATAGTATTTTTCCAATGTATTTTGTCATTTTAGTTTAGCTGTAAATCATCATCGCGACGATAAAATATTCAGCATTGATAGCAGAAGCTTCGAAAATAATTGAAAATATTACTTTTTTCATCTGACGGAATGTGTTACCTGAAAACACAGCGAGAGAACATAATTATTGCATTCCTTTAAATATGAATTTATGATCCTTTATTGCTTTTCAACTGAACTATCTGCAGTTTTTATAAAATTACATGCATATCGCGACTGCAAAATTATTATGAAGATAGAAACAATCTTGAGGTATAAATCCAATTAAACGTTTGTATTTGTACTTGTTATATAAGACTATACATACTTCGCCGTCATTTTCTATTCGAGAATTTAAATTTATTCCTAAGCTGCTTAATATAGAATATTAATACGTAACGCTTCCTTTAAATTTAATATATCAGGTATTTAATATCAGAGGATCAAACGTCGTTTAAGTATTAAGTGAGGAAACAATAGTTAAGGAGAATAAGCCGCGGTTATGCATTATTGGAATTTCAAAATGAGTATGTATTTATAGTTATAAACTACCAGGTGATATTATACAAATGTATGTAAATTACATTGAACTGAACTTAATAAAATTTTATATAAATATATTTTTTATTTGGTTGCTCAAAAATTAAAAGTTTCAGATTTTTCTAAAATTTATTGTAATACATCAGCCGAAAGCTAGTTGCTAAAATTCAGCAATTTTTAAAAACTATTTTGCTACAAATTAGTTGATATTACAGCTGGTTATTATTAAGAGCTATTACGTAGCTAACTAGCAGCTGTTTTCTAAATTGATACACCGCTGGCTGGTAAAATAGCTAACTGTCAGCCAGCTAATAAACAGCAAAAACTGAAATGTTGATTTAATTCAAAAAACAAACGTTTATGTCATCTGATAAAAGTAAATCACCTTCAACTTTTGACAAGATTACAAGTTTGGGTTAAATTTAGTATAACAGATGCATCAGGTTTCCATTGAACACAGTCAACGTTACATAATAAAGCAAACCTCAGAAACAAGTTTCAAATCTCATTAAATCAAATTCAAAGAATTAAGCTAAGCAGATAATGCTAGACACTGGCATTTGGAATTTTCACCACAATTTTATTTAGGTCTACCTAAAGAAGTGTATCTCATCAACTAATTAGTTTGCAACTAATTCAATTTAAATTTAAAGTTTTTGGTTTCCTCTGACAGTGGTGGTTAAATAAATATTTAATGTACTTATAACTTTGACTTTTTCAGTTTTGTTTCCTTTTCAAAGACGGAGTAAAGGATTTTTCACTTCTGCAATGTAACCAAAATGCAAAAGCAAGCTTATACTCTTCGTCTATTACAACGGTAACTAAATAATCATCCCCAGTGACTCCATGTGTTACAAAAGTTTTAATAGCACATCCCTAATCTTGTTATCTAAGTTGGAAATATCTAACTACTTTATCTCCGTTTGATTTCGTAAAGACCTAAAAATTATGACTTGATTAAATTACAAGTCGTCTATAACAATATTTTTTGTGACGTGACGGTCACTAGAAATGTTCTTAAATTCAAAATTTAATAACTGATATTTAAAACTTTTAAGTAGATACAAGAAAATTCCTAATTGTAAACCAATTTTCGATACAAGTAATAAGGTGCCAAATGATCGATCGCTTCTTTATCCCCCTTACACAGATCTTTGACTTTGTAATGCCAATACGCTTCGCAAAACGATATGCAAAATGGAAAATAAATATTTCATGGCTTTGCCTAGACCCTAGATAACAGTGACGTAAAGGTCATGAAATTTTAACAATATTGAAATTTGGGGTTTACTTGTCAATTATGTGACCAATAATTTTTATCAAAAAGAAGATACAAATATACAAAATTTTAAAATTCGCAAACGTATAAATTTTAGTGCCAAAGAGGATTTTTAAAGAAGCCAACGTATTAGCCATTATAGATGTGTTGTAGAAAACTAAGTGCAAATTCTGATCGAAGCACTGAATTATTTCAAAGGTTGTCGTGTTGGAAAGGATCAAATCGTCACCGTAATAGGAAACTCTATGTTTATAAATTGCTTGCTGCCACTTTATAATGCGGATTTAAAATTTTTTTTCTTTGACAACAAATTTCATCTTTAAATTTTAATGCAGCTCTGTTTAATTAAATATTTATTAGTTCTTTCATTACTTACATTTTTATTAGAAATTTATAAACCACAGCTCTTGCCAGGGCACCGATGCGCTGCAAATGGATTTAAAATACAACCTGTTTTTAAATAGCATTTTTGGAATTGAGCTTGCGTCTCACTCGAAATTTAAGTATTGAGTTTGGAGAAAAATTGAGCTAGCAAACTTTATGAAGTTATAAATTCTAACTCATAATTTAAGGTAAAACTCAACAGTGTTTTTGCATTTAATTCATTTCACACAATAGAAAGACTAGGTCAACGCTGTCCAACTTGTATTAGATTTCTTAATTACGTAGTACGACATACAGTAGACCCTTGGGACATATCTTAACCTCACTTAGTCTACGGACAGCGTTGTACTAGGTTAGAAAAACATTTTTCCTTACCCCAACAATGTTACGTCGACCTTCACCTCGACGAAATATTTACAGAATTTTTTATTGCGTTCTAAATCAAATTTAAGACGAAGTCTACCGCATTAATTATTAATTATATACTAATACTAAACAATTAAGTTATAGTTATAATAGGGTTAGAAATTTACGTATAAATTAATTTAAACCTTAAAATGAACCAATAATTAAATAGAGAAACTACCGTTAAACGCAGGTTAGAGCTTAAGCAAATTTCAATGTGTATGTATGTAGGTGTACGTATGGGAAAGTTGGTAGCATTAATTATTCCAAAACGGTTCCCCAGGTGCACGTATCCGCAGCTTTGCCTAATCGTCCATGCGTCTTGATCACTCGTTTCCCCAATGCCACACACATACTTCCATATAGCGTTACCAATATCTTTTCATGTGAGCCAATCTCTCTACTGGGATGCTTTAAATAGTGGAAACACCGCGGTATATTTAAATTGAAATATATCTGCTTTATATCTCGAAATAATAATCCACCATATCGTATCTCTAACGTTCAAGCTAAACTCGACTTCTTTTCTAGTTTTATAGACATACTAATCTTCAAAGAAAATTATAATATGGAGGTTCGTAGGTATGTTCGATACAAAATGTATTCAGCAGTTTGGAATTATAGGAGTGGGTATTCTATTTTGAATATCTTTCATTTGCTTTAAAATAATTTTATATGGGATGACTGTATAAAAACTTTTTTAATCGCTTTCCATAAATAAGAGTAAGACAATCGTAGAAATTATTGTGCAAAGTAAGCTTGTTTTTTATTATTTAAAAATATACATAAGAATGTTCTTTTTTTTCTCTATAACCACGTTCTGAATCTGTGTCACAGTCACAGCTGCAATAACCTTGCACATTTGCAGTAGGAAAAATTACACAAGTCCAGTAGATTCCAGAGGACTTCGAATCAGGTTTCTTATTTATTATTTAACAATCACAAATTTTATTTTCCTTTTTAGTTCAATGATATATGAAATAATTTTATTAAAAATTCAAATGCAATTTAGGCTAAATATGAACTGCTTTACCCTATTTACATAATATGTTTTTTTTAGTGTAGTTTGTCATTCTTAATTATTGTGGCTTTAAGTGATATTATTATCAATCTCGAAATGGAGAATTTGCGTCCTACATGATTATTTTATCTGCGGTGGTACCTGAAGATTGATTTATAAATATTACTGCTTCAGAATGGAAGGATAAAGTGATATCCCGTGTTTTGTTGCTATTTAACCAGTAGGAATTAAAAACCTTTTAGAAGTGAAATTTTCCTGAATTAACTTTTTTTCTTTTTTTGTTCGTTCTAGCATAAAATGCACTCCATTATATATTGCATTAATAATTTGTTCTAAATTGCTAGCCTTAATGAGATAGATCATCTCGATTTTATTTCCTAAGTTTCCGATAGCCTAAACAACATTATACTCGTACATTGTATCATTTATTTTTCCTTTCTCAGAAAAAGTCCCATTAACATTATGGTATTGGTGAAATATTGATGCAATCTTCATTTCTAATATAGCACCAATATGGTAATGTGGACATTTTGCAATTTTGCCACAATATACATAAGTACATTAATAGTTAAAATTGTTGCTCCAATATTAATTTTCAATATATTAATTATATTACTTTTTAAATTCTCGTTTAATTAATTTATATAGGAGCTTAAAATAATGTCATAATATTACTCGTGCATTATTGGTAATTGATATTGTATAAATATTGACATGAAATTTACATCCAATATGTAAGGAAAATGTAATTTCCTTATTTGAATATTGCCGCGCTCCTACGATCGTGGCTATAGTGGATAGGAATGACTTGTCAAAATTGTTTAAACATTTGTTAATTTATTTACCTAATATTGTAGTTAGAAATTGACATGGTAGTTACAAGCATTAAATGTCGTTTCTCAATTTATAGGTAAGGTTTTTAATAATAATATTATAATGTTAATGTAAATACTAAATAAAAGCTCAATTTATAGAGAGAAACTCAATGATGTTTTATTTACGATGTCACCTTTCGCATTACAAGAAATAGTATTATAAAACGACATTTTTATTGTAATAATACTTATATCAGGATAAAATGGAAAAACTAAAATTCGTATTCAAAGTAAAAGCTACAGAAGATGGGAAATCAAACTTCATCGCCATAACTTCAATCATCACTGAAAATGGAAAAATATTTTTGTTGCCAGAAGAATATCAGGCAGTATCAATCCACAAAGAAGTCTACAGCACACAAACTTACACAAAAATAAAAAATACTTTAACAAAAAGGCACCAAACAAGAAGTGTCTGGATAACCTTAACAAAAGAAATCCTTAAAACTTACTTTGATGAAGAAGGGAATATAAATTTTGAAGATCAGTATCTAGAAGAAGTCTATGCAAATGATCCAATAGGTGCAAAAAATTTCGATGAAAACAATCCAATTATAAAAATTTTAGAAAAACTTATTGAAAATCAAAATAATGATAAAAAACAAAATGTAAGGAAAGTAGCAGAAAGGTTTGTTTTAGAAAAATTTGATGGTAGGAATGCCAATGCATATCAGTGGATTGAGGTTTTTGAAACAGAATGTACAAGATTTGATGTAACAATAGATGAAGGAAAAATTGAAATTCTTAGAATATTCCTTGAAAAATCTTGTATAGATTGGTACAACTCTATGATGATAAAAATGACCCTGCAATCAAAATGGTTCGATTGGAAACAAAGCTTTTGTGCAACTTATTCAAACAAAGGATGGTCTGCTAGCAGATATGCAATATCTTTTAAATATCAAACAGGTTCTTTATTAGAATTTGCTATAAAAAAAGAAAAACTTATGCTAGAAATAAGAAGAACAATTGATCAAGGCACTATGATTGATATCATTGCTGCTGGTTTACCAAATTTCATAACGGATAGGATCAATAAAGAAGAAATTTTTGAAACCAGAGACTTGTTTAATGAGATTGGAAAACTAGAGCACCTTGTTAGCAGAAATAAACCAATAAAACAAAGACATTTTACAAAATTGGATACAGACAAAAAACAGAAATGTAGTATCTGTGAAAAACTCAGGAAAGGTGTGCGATACCACTCAGAATCTTCATGTTGGTTTAAATCAAAAGATAGTGAGACTAATGAAGAAAGTCAAATAAAATTTATTAATAACTCGGAATTGGAATGCACACTTCAGAATGAGAATCCAAAAAACTAATTATTCCGCCATTGATTGAGATAAAATTAGTATTGAATGGAGACCTTGAAATTTTTGGAATATACGACTCAGGTTCAAATGTGTCACTAATAAATTCAAGATTATTAAAACTAAATAATAAACGAACAGCTGATTCCAACAATACTAATTTAAAAACAATTAATGGCGTTAAAAAGGCAAGTGGTGTAGTAACACTAGATGTAAAAATTTTCAATGTAGAGAAAAAAACTAAGGTTTTTGTAATAGACAACGAAAATTTTGATTATGATTTTTTGATTGGGCTGGACTGTATAAAAAATTTCTACTTGGTTCAAGATGAAAACCTGAAAATTTGTCAGAAAGTACCAACAAAAATGAACATTATTTCTAAGGAAATAATGAATAAAAATTCAAATATGGTTGAAAATAGATATTTAGTCAACTTCAACGAACATATTGAAGAAAAGAATTTTAAGATTTATATAAATCATTTAAACTACGATGAACAATCAAAAATAGATGAATTAATATTAGAAAACAAGTCTATTTTTGCTAGAGATAAATATGACATTGGCACAGTAACAGATTATGAAGCACATATTGATTTATTAGAAGAAAAATATTGCAGTAAACGACCATACCGATGCACACTTGATGATAAAAAGGAAATTGAGGAACAAATTGCAAAATTATTGGACAAAAAGCTAATAGAAGAATCATACAGCCCATTCGCAGCCCCAGTAACATTAGCATACAAAAGAGACGAAAATAAAAAATCAAGATTGTGCATAGATTTCCGGGATCTAAATAAAATGGTTGTGCCTCAATCGCAGCCGTTTCCACTTATTGAGGACCTAATGGTTAAAACGAGAGATTGTAAGTTTTTCTCAACACTGGATATAAATTCGGCGTTTTGGTCAATACCTCTACGTATTACCGACAGACAAAAAACCGGATTTGTCACACAAGAAGGACATTTTCAATGGACTTGTTTACCATTTGGCCTTAAGACCTCTTTTATTATATAGTATTAAAAATCAATAGTTTAGCAACAACAATTTCCGCAATATTGTTTGTCAAGATTATAAGATTAATACTATATAGAACCAATATTCTTTAAATATTATTCACAATTGAAGAAACGTATAAACTTTTTGGTTTATAGGATTACTAGAATTAATAGAATACTAGAGAACCTTCAGCTATCCTGCTCTTGTAGTAGACGATTGAGGTGGTTGTCCGGTCTTCGGCTTTATGATCCTAATTTATATCGTATGTTCTTAATTTTTTCTCGTAGGTTCTCGCATCCTTCATGTAATTGAGTATTGCTAATCAAGACCGGGGGGGGGGATGCAAAATATTCAGCAGATTAACAGTTTAGCCAATTAACAGTACGAAAAGATCAATAAAATAAAACAGGACTAAGTTTAGTATATTGCAATGATATTTTATTTAAAATATCAAAAAATAATTTGCGCAACCTACCCAGCCAACATCAGCCAGGAGCAACCTCTCAACCCCAGCAGTAGGTTCAATACCGATCTTAAAAAAAAACTAAAACTACCTTGAAAATCACTATTTATTTCCAATCACTTATTCTTTTGTCCAAATATAACTGATACCAAATTTCTCTCCACTTTTACTTTCACCATCTTGGTGTCCATCCTTCCTTTTCTCCCCGCTAGTTGTCGCCACATCGACCAACTTGCGAGAAATTTAAAAATTTTACAAAACTTAACAAAATAAATTAAAAAAATTAAAATTATGCTCAACCCCCCCCCCCTATACATAATAATTTCATGACAACACCCCCCTAGATTAAATTGATAAACTCGGAGTTTACAATTTCATCTACATAATCTGTTATGAAATTTTTTTTTTAATACTTACAAAACTATTAAATTAAAAATAATTGAAACATTTTTTTTCTCTGTAAATAAAATAAAATTCTAATAATCCAGCAGTACTTAATCAAAATGCATATAAAACAAACGTAATAATTAAATTTTCATTTAAAATATTAATTCTAATCAATGTTCCAACTTGTATTAAGGTAATGTAATTTTTGTATCCTTGGCAACTTATACCTTCAGATTTTTTTTGCTTTACTTCTTCCATTGAACTTTTCACCATTTTTCCACTTCACATATTTCCACAAGATTACCTTCGTTTTAGATGTCCACACGTCTGAAATCAGCTTCATCACCTCCCTGTTCTTCATCCATAGTATTAAATGTTCTCTCTGTCCAATCTTTTCAATTACACATAGAACAATTCCAAAATAATTCCCATAATGTCCATATTTTAGTTCTTCATTTTGTGATTTTTGTCCCTTAGCATTTTTAAATTTATTTCTTCCAGAAGTCTTATATTTACCAATTTTTCCTATTTGTATTACCTCGTCACCCTGTCTATAAAATTTCACTTTAATCTCCTGTTGAAAGTTCCGTGTTAGATCATTTACAAACAATCCAACCCCAGAAAAATTTCGGAAATTAATGTTAGAAATATTTTCTTTTGTAATTTCTTCGTCCTTTATAAACGATGGATTCATCGTCAAATCCAGCATTTTATTCATTACCTTTTCTTCGCTTTTCTCAATAGTCTCGCTTAATTGATCTTCGGTTACCATGTTACTTATTATTTCCTTTAGCGTCTCTTTCGTAACTACTTGTTCTTTTAAATTGTTTATTACCGTTTTCATATCACTTATTTCTACTGATAATTTAACATCTGATACTTTCATTTGTGCTTTTAATTGTTCAACCGTATCACTTAAACCGTCAAATTTTTTAACTATTAAATCTGTTAAGATGCTGATTTCCGTTGGTATAACTTCAGTTTTTCTTCGAGTGCTCGCATAATCAGAAAACTTAAATAGAACCGATTGTATATCTCCGGTGTGTACCTCATCTTCACCCTGTATATCGATTTGACCACCTATCTCGTTAGCATTCATTTTGTATTCTTTTAGGTTCAAAACTTTTCAATCATCCATTTTATTCACTTTTTTAAAATCATCACCAGGTTCTCTTTTTACTATCCATTTGTGTGGTTCAAATTGATATTGATAAAATTTTATCGGGGCCCCACGTTCGAGCGACAAAAAGTTGCAATGATATTTTGTATAAAATACAAACTTTAAATAATTTGCGCAACCCGCCCCGACTATCTCAGCCAGGAGCAATCTCTTAATCCCAGTAGTAGGTTCAATTACTGATGTTATGAACTAAAAAACAAAAATCTTGAAAATCACAAGTTATTTCAATCAACTAATTTTATTTTTCAATCCGATACAAGATTTAGTACATCACTCACTTTCACCATCTTGGTGCCAATCTCCTTTTTTCCCCGCTAGTTGTCGCCACATCGACCAACTTGCGGGAAATTTAAAAATTTTACAAAACTTAACAAAATAAATTAAAAAAATTAAAATTATGCTCAACCCCCCCCCCCTATACATAATAATTTCATGACAATATATAACTCCTATTGACTATCGATTACGAATGTATGGAATAGAGTTCGAAAATTGTATGTATTATGTGTGTTTTATAATGTTTCAACAATCCATTGCTGAAAGCAGAGTGTTTATTCTAATACTCGATGCAGTTTATTCTGAATGATATTAATTTATCTAGAAATTGTCTATACGATAGATTTATCATTGCATATATTATTGTATAATAAATTTTATTTCCAAAGAGAAAAATTGACCTTTCCAATTATTTACATCATCTGCTGTAACATGTTTTCATGTGAGAATAATTTTGACTATCGTAAATGTATATTTTATATGCTAAAAATACTGAATTGGGTTTGAAGGATATAAAACAACTGTAAATTTCAATTAAATTTATCACACTTTGTAAAATTTATATAGTTTTTACGATTATAGTCAAGTCATAATAACTAATCTTACTCGCATGATGTAAGGTTAGTACAAATATAAAACTTTAACAGCTACCGTTTTCTAGCAATAAAAAGTAGCTGAGAAAACATAATGCTCCTAGTCAACACCATTTAAAATGAATAAAATAAAAGTTCTTTACTCATCAGAAAAATTACAAAATGCAACATAACATTACCAGGAGTTCCAAGTTATTTGAGTTTCCTTTCGTAAAAATTTTGTTGCACCCAAACGATGTTATCAACTTGAGCTGTAAAGAACTATTACACCTAAGAACGTAATCGCATCTTTATAATTTCATCATTTGTATGGTTGGTACAAAAAATAAGAGAAGTCGTAAAAAGAAACAATAAAACTTGTACTTTGTATATACATACAATATACTTAAATGTATAGCAGCATTGCAAAGATAACATTTTGTTTTTGTATAAGAAACCGGGGGAAAAAATGTAACTGCCAAAAATAAATTCTTTAAATCTAGAAATAAGTAACTTGCCTATTTGTTAAGTAGCTAACCATCAAGCATGAATAAGATTTAATACTAGAAATAATTTTATTTATCGACATATCCTCCAAACTGACGGTGAACGACGCACCATTAAAGTGATTAATTTTGAACTATCCATAATGTCGCACGGTTTATTTAGTTAGAGACTAACCTGATAAATGAAATAACCATCGTTCTAGTATGCAATTAGTTCTATTCGACAATGGCTCTTCAATAGAAATTTACATACATCATACATTTACACACATTCAGCAATATATTCTGTTATTTTATCTATACATCTTGGGATATTAACCATTATTCAGCCATATAGGTATTATGTTAAATTAATATTTGTATACATCACGTACATTTTAAAATTTCAATCAGAAACCTTAATTTAAATTTAGAGTTCTTTAAAATACAGCACGACCATCTGCTGTTAGAATGCATCCAAATATGCATAATATGAAATATGTGCCTCATTTTTAATTGCATTGGATAATAATTTATACTTTAAAGCTACAAAATAATTTATTGTTTAATTTGCCAACCGATGTGATTTTCACAAGTAATAATTTACAGTAGTTTATTTATTGTCAATAAAAATTTTAACAACTCAGGTCGATGTAATTTTTATATTGAAGGATTAACAGGAAAAAAGTAAATATATTGAAGGATTAACAGGAAAAAAGTAAATAAGTACTAGCTTTCACGGTGCATTAAAATTTTAACTTTTTATTAAATAATGTTTTACTGACAGTTTATTGTGCATTGCGGTGTAGACACATAGTACATGCACATCTATGTACAGTCTATAATGTATTAAATATTTACTACCTTTCTGCACTTTTCGGTTCATCTCCCATCAGTTTCATAAACCACAGCAATCGCAAAATATATTTTATTTTCATTTATTGTTTGGTAAATGAATAGTTTTTCATTTGGATATGAAAATTTGTACAGCTAATATATTGCTTCCTGCCCTCACACTTTTTTTAACAAATTTTGGAGCTGACTTGATCTACCCATCTCGACCATGGACTATTTCCATTCTATAAAGCTTTTACGTATAAATTGTTATTTTTTTTTCATAATGTATGTATGTCCCAACCATTATATTCTTTGAGCTTTTATATATTTGGCAATCTTTTCGTTCTTAATTTTCTCATTATTCGCCAGTCCTTCTCACTCTAATGTCTCTCAACTAATTACCGAGTTGAGCTAATCTAAGTTCAACTTTTTGGGTTTTATTGTCACTCTTAATATTTTCATTTTATTTTTCTACTTATCTTCGTCCACAGTTTTTCTAGTTTTCTACTGCAATCTGTTTTGCTCAATATCCTTTTGCTTTTTATTTATTTACTAGTTTAGTTATACAAATAAATCAAAATACGAAAAGCAAAGAGATTTTATATAAGTAACATTTCAATGTAATTATCTACAATAAACAAATATTGCCAATTTTATTTATATTAATTTAAGTAATCTACTGCGCGACAGAGAGCTATATTATTAATTACTCCAGTTGAAATGCAAAATATTCTAGATATTATCGAGCTGAGTGAAACGAAATCAAGCGATAGCTCTTTATATATAAAAAAATAGAGTCCAATCGCTTATTAAACTCATCCTTCCTTGAGAAAAGGCATCCAAGTGCCTTTTTTCCCTTTTCCAGACTAATCAAAGATCTCGAACTGGGTAGATCAACCCAATGTTCTCCATCAATCAGCCGAAATTCAATAAAATCTAAAATGATACTGCGTATTATGTTTATAATAATAACATACATTTCCAACAGGTTTACACACAATAACAGGAATGACACTAGCAGTGTAAAGTAACAATTTCGTTTTCACGACAAACATTCTCGAGTGACACTCAAACTTAAGAGGCACGACTAGTGTGACTGCTCAAATAAAAGGTGATTTTAGTAAATTTTTTGAAAGAAAAGTATTGCATCGAATGTTTTGAAATTTCGAGGATATATTTGTACATAAATTATGTGTATACAGTAATTTTTTCGTATGAAAATATTCAATAGTTAGCGACTGATGCGCTGTCTCCCAAGTCTCTAAAAAAAAAAGTTCTTCCACTGCTGCAGTGATTGCGGTCTTCAGAGTGCATGAAATCAGAAATTTAAAAATTCCCGTAAACTAGAAGGTACTGCCCGTACCGTGAACCACTATTCTGAAAAGAAAATTAAAATCTGACAAAATGGCAGAGTTTTGAAAAAAAAAGTAGTAAATTACACTAAAAATTTGATCGTTTTTTGCATGGCAAATGGGCATTTCGTATCCAATCGAAGAACTGGAGGTTCACGGTATGAAGAAACAAATACTGAATACCCTGAAACAAAATTCAAGTCGATCGGATGATTTGTATTCGAGTTAGAACTGCAGCAAATTTGAAAAATGTAGTTTTGAGATAATCGCGTTTAAAGATAAAAATGTTTATTTCTTTATTATGAATCAATAAATATTATACTTAGCGCTATTCTGCTATACCGGGCCCATACAATTCACCTTCCTCTTCTTCGAAAAGCATTTGCTGGGCTGTTAAAGCTGTCCTTCGGGCTAATCGACCCTCTTTCGAGGATGCCTTGTTACGATGCTCTGCTAAACGCAGCCTCACTTCATCTCTGTCGGCGGCATAATCCCTTGCTGCAGGTCCAATTTTCACTCACATCACGCTCAACATTTTCAGAATTGATGAAAATCCATCATTAAATAATCCAACAGCAAGGTAATTCGATAATTCAATGGTTTTCAAAGCATTGTGGAGGTGTTTCGGAGCAAAGTGCCAAAGCAAGCTGTTATAACTTTCGTTGTTGTTTTGCATATTATTTTCCTTTACATCTGCCGAGCATCCCACGCCTAGTCAAGTCCACGTCAAATCCACGTAGAAATTTAATAATATAATTTATAATTTTTAAATTATTTATTAATATAATTATTTTAATTTAGTAAAAATAAATTGTATACGCCCTGTATTGTAACCAACCAAAACGCGACTTTATAAGCTTTTCTTAGGCTTAATAATTTTTAATTTGCGAATCAAACACATAAAGTATATAAGCAAAAAGAACAAATTCAAAAATAAAAAGGGATCCTTTCTTCAAGTGTTATTTATTTAAGTCGATCAAATATACATGCGTCGAACTGTTCCAAAATACATGCCACAAATTTGCCTCGACTTTTTGTCCATCGTAGCGACCCTAATACTACATATTATAATATTATTTACGATGCAAATAATCACTCTGGTACTCGGTAGGTTTCTGACCGACGAGTACCTGATCTTTGAGGGCTGCAGTTCATAAACAATTAGAGATCCGTACTTGAAATTTTAGTATGTTATTTTCCTAAGTATAGGCTATCAAAAAATGAAATAAAAAAAAATTGAGTTTTTTCAAAGGGTCACACTAGTCGTGCCCCTTAAGTTGACCGCTCAAGAAGTCTACGTTCTTACTGTACGGCCGAGGGAGAGTTGGCGGAGAAATTCATTAAAATCATTCCCCAAAGGGCACGGAACTCGACAAATGACAAAATTCGAAGGCTGGGATCCTAGGTTAGACAATGTCAGGAGCAGTGGAAACCTGTGCAAATTGTTACAAACGCCGGATCGCAAATGCACTCGAAAATGCTGGAACTAGAACGATGTTATCACTGCAACGGCATGCACTTGAATGAACACGCTCTCTCCCCACCTAAATTCGGATTGCTAAGACCCTAGTAGAGCACACGTACTGGTAAGGGAATGGCTTTTTAATGCTAACATGAAGGTGAACTTGTAAAATTTTCATAAAAAAGTCGATTTTCAAAATTAAATTGTGAAGTAACCGTTGGGCCGATTTTAGTTATCGTCACCTCATAAAAAAGCTTAAAATCTGCTCTTTCAGAATATTTAAGGGTTTTCTATTGTACTTTTGAAGGAAAGAAGTGTAGAAGTTGTGTGCTATATTACAGCCGGAACATTAAATCTCAGATTTAACCAACTTATCAGGTTTGAAATAATTTTATAATAAATTTTTTTCATATTTTAGAATAAGTAACAATTGATTAACACAGTAACAGTGACGGATTGGGAAGAAAAACCGGCCCTTGCATTCAGATTATACCGGCCCACGGTCATTGGGCAGAAAATCAGTAACTTCATTAGATTTAAATAATTCTCGTATTTCCAAAAAAAAATATCGTTCCCCAAATAGCAATGAACGTTCGGCCGCTCACCGGCCCACTAGAGCATCGGCCCCTCTGGAATTTGTCAGAACTGCCAGATGGCCAATCCGGGCCTGCACAGCAACCTTTCTTAAAAAAAATGTTATTCTGGGGTTTACCCCCATGGTAAACCATGGTTTACCAAATGGTAAAACCATTTACGTTTTGGGGCAACACAAATTTGTATTCTTGGATTATTTTTGATATTATTGTTTTATGAACTAATTTTTTTATTAAATGTATTGTGTCTACTTGGTTTAATTTTATTTCACCTTTCAATCAAACAATTGTTTTTCTTTAAGATTCAATTTTTCCCGGACCTATTACAACCCTACCTTATTGTTGTCCAATTTCAATTACTTGGGAAAAAATTACGACACGGTAATGAAATTAGAAAAACTCTTGGGTTTGATAACCAGAATCGATGTACTTCCAGAAGCAAAATCGGCTTGGCAATTTTCAGGTGACATCTCAGATAAACACGTGGTCTAGAAATACTTCAATTATTGACAAACTAAAAAATCTAGTGCTGGGACAATACGATCTTCTAATTTTGACTGCTATCTGCATTTACTTAACTTATTTATACATTCAAACAGTGCCTGATAATTTTCCACTTTTAATCAGACGCTAACAAAAGCTTCAACAATTTTATATTGTGTTACAGTTTTCACTATTATTTTTCAACTGATACCAACAAGTAGTAATCAAGCATACTAATGTCTATTAATTTTCTATTAGTCAAAGTGTCAACACACTGTTATGTTGTCATTATCGTTTTCTGTTTAACATAATATAAACTACTTTGCTTTACAGATCACAATACCTGTATGCTATTATATTAATTTGTACTAAATTATGATCAGATTCAGTAAATAAGATCATCTTCTTTTTTTAATTAAAATTGTTAATATTATGAAGAAATTAATCTCTTCTGAAGTTGAAATGAAGAAAATATTATTGTAAAAATAATTACTCATTAGTTATTAAGATTCAGTCACAGCTGTTACTTCCATTCGGTAATTACTCTTTTCTTATCTGGTTACATCAAATCAATTAGCAGCATTTCCTCGATTAAAACAATTAATAACTTATAGTATGTGAAATTTTATCGTTATCTTAATAATAAATTAATAAAGAGAAGTAAAGACGGTTCGATAATAAAATCAAATAATATGCACTGTTGAAAATACGCCCTTTCAGCGTTACATTGTATGACTTTAAAATTGATGTAATCGGCCTGCGAATCTTAGATTTGACTATAATTTCTATATAAATTCCCACGTATGCGAAGTAAAATAAACAATTTATGAAAGCACGCACGTAAATTAAATTATTATCGTACTTTTCAAGTGCATAATAAGTATATTTTATAAAAATTAGATTTTATTTTGTGATAAAGAAATAAACTTAGAAATAAAATATTACACGATGTAAAAGTAGCGTAACTACATAATATTATATACTCCTTGATACAGAAAATAAGTAATTGAACCAACAAAAATGAAATTTTTTATATTTCTCTTTGAGGGAGCTGGTTAAATAAAATTTTATTCAAAGCGAAAAATAAATTTCATAATGACTAAACAACCAACTTACGTGTAAGTAATGCAAACGCTGAAGGGGTAATAAAAATACAGATAGTTGGAAAAGTACTAAAAGAAACTTGATCCTTTATTTTACTTTTATGAAAATTTATTTTCTTAACTTGGAAAACTAAAACTACAAAATAACTTCAACTTCTGCTTCAATTCTTGTTGTTTCTCATTAAAAGGCTAACGAAAGGTATTTTATTTAAAGTATCTAACCGAAAGAAGTTTATTATCGGCAAAATCTCCCAGAAGAAGACATGGCCCCTCAAAAGAACGCCGTAAATTTCCTTGGAATTTGCCGCAGATTCATATTCCGCTAAGAAGGAACATAATTCAAATCCTGAAGTATATTAAATACCTCATCCTGTTGCAGGCTGGAAGAGTATTAGCAATACTCATTTCTCATTACAAGTCCCACTATATATCCCGCATTCCCATTTCATTAACTTATGTTGTAATAAAATGAAATTAGATCAATGCGGTTTATTAAAAATTTTAAAGCTAGGTAAATTTATTTCAATTATTACAACCGAAATTTCATATATATTTTTTAATTTCTGTGTCTAGAATAATTTTATCCAAATATAATCATCCATAAATAAACAATAAGTGAGATATACACAGCTCATAAAAAATAAAAATCATTATTTATGGGTCCGGAGGTAGTTATCGAATATTAATGTAATTTTGAGTTTCTATTTTTTGTAAAAACGTGAAGTAGTCCAGAGTTAACCTTCTTTGGTTTGCCGTGGGTTGAAATAATTTTTTTCTAATAAATAATAGAATTATTAATTCATTTAAATTTTTAATCTACAAAAAGTTCTGAAATGGCGAAAAAGCTTAACCTGTTTTCAGTTGGGTAAATGTTTGAAAAGCAAAACTTATAAAAGCTTTCCATACATTACATTACTTTAAGTAAACATCCAATTGAAAATTCACCTGTAGAGTATTTCTCATGTTTTGATCAATAGTGGCACACTCAAAAACGTGAAAATAGAATGCAAAAGATTGGTTTTTACAAATAACCCATCTATCACTATCACGATTAATAAAATTTTTGCCGATTTGCGCGATATTAGTTTTCGATTTTTTAATCGCATGTGAAAATCAATAATAGTCAAGGCATTTCCTGCACGCCCATAATTACGTGTAATAAAGGCAGGATAATTAACGAAAAATACGACAACCGAATTCAGGTTACAACAATGTGTCCCTTAAGATCCATATCAGGTTTCAAGAACGAAACAAATTAATTGTCGTTAGCTTAACGAGAAAATTACCAAATATAGAAATAAATGGTTACAGAAAACATCGAAATGCCTGCACAATGACATTTTAAGGATAGTATCTTCCGCAAAATTACAGAAAATAAGATTGCCTAAGTGTAAACGATATAAGATTTCTGATTCAAATAAGATTTGAAATTAAACAGTCGATTAGTTCCACTCCCACAGTTAATAATTATTATTATTGTCTAGTTGGGTAATTTTTTGTTTTTATTGTTGCAATTTACATTAGCTAATGAAATCTACCTAAAATAGTTATAAATAAAATATAATATTGATAAAACTTCATCCTGTGATACAATTTACGAATCACCTGGCAATTAGTTAATTACCTTTTTGTACTTTATCAAAGAACGCGATATAATCAATACCAACCTTCACTCATAATTTTTACTCTAATAATAATTTATCAAAGCTTTGTGAAATGTTCGTTAATATTTTCTTACAAATACCTATTTACTTATTTAAAAATAAGGACGATAATAAAAGGACATGTCCATATTACTACGTCAAAGGAACAAAACGCACAAATATGTAAAAGATACTATATAGAAAATACCATATTATTATAAAATAATAAAAATAATAATAGCCTATCATATTTGAAAATCGTGGTGGTGGAGAAGAGTGCCTTAGTTATTGGTCACGTTTGGCTCATTCTCCACACGAACTCTCTTCTTTCAAGCGTGTTATTTCTAAGACATCTTTGTATTCAGTACGGTTTATACCTTCAGGTCTGTCATTTTGTAGATTATTATTATTGTCTTATTTATTATTCCGTTCTCATTTCAAACATAAAAGCTCATTTCTAATTAAATTCTAAATATTCCGACTTTGATTTATGGAAACACATTTGTATCCTGAAAAGAAAGATGTAATTTTAGAAGTACCTAAAGTTTTGTCGGTGTTTTATACACTAAATATCTTAAATTTGCATTCTTAATGAATTACTATCGCAAAGTACAGTTAAAATTGCAGATTTGTCTACATCATTAAGAAGTATACTCAACAACGAAGTGTTTATTCTTGAAACCTTTCTTTAATAAATGTTAACCATTTGCCAAACAGCATAAAATTTGTGTGTAATTAAAACTGCACCTGAGATAATTTTATTTAGCACATAAAATCGATCGAGTCTGGTTTTAAAATAATTATTAAGCACGCTTATTTTACCTTTTGCGGTGAACTTTGCATAAATATCACAACGGCAATAACTTTCAAAAAGTAATTTTGAACAACTCTCGGAGAAAAGTTATGCAACTCCATGTCATCATCTCTTAATGCACTTCTGTAATGGCTCCCTTTAGGTTAAATACCAAACTAGCTAAAGTTATTACCGCAAATGCCACAAATAATGACAAATAGTTTAAAGCGCAACAAAGAACAAAGTTTCAGAAGCTAGAAAGTATATTAATTTATATATAATGAAATAATGCCGTTTTTCAAGAAGTACCGTGCAACATTGTAGTTTATTATTAGTGGAGAAGAAAGCTAAAGTAGAAATTGCAATTTTCATAACGCAAATTTTTGGTAATTCCCCCACTGTTAACTGTCTGCTAGTGAGATTCAAAGATTTGGGTGTAACTCAATTTTCTAACTTATTACCAAAGTGAATTTCTACAACTTCAGTGCAGATAAACTTCTGACCACTTCAACTATGCTAACATAAACTTACCAGTAATATGTCTACTGCACGAAAGTGTTAATTGTTCCTCTCATCAGTCTACTTCCAAGTATGTACTTCTAATTTGGGTGTACTTATATGCGAGGCAGATGAAAGGTTTAGGACTTTCGGTAATTTATAGCTTCAAAATTAAAAATGAATTTAAATGTTGGACCACAAGTATTTTTATTGCAAATAAAATATTCTCTTAATGGCATTCATTATTCTACGAAAGTGTATCCTTGGTAGTAAAGTAGAGTATTTGTGCAGTTTGCATGAGTTTTGCATGTTAGCTCAAACCTATATTATCCTATCTCGTAGGTCGTTGATAAGAGGGCGGCTAGCCTTTTGATCTAGCTTCAAGCGCCGGAATATTGCAAGTTCTTCCTTCTTCTGCTCAGGTGAACATCTCGTAATTAATTGTGAAAACACTACTGTAGTTTTGCTGGGCGTTAGATGAAATTAATAAAATAAATTTGCAGGAAGATTTTTTACACTTTTACATCAAACATATATATTTTTAAACAATTATTATTAAATAACTGGAAGTATCAATATATCAATAATAATAAGCTTCTTACCGAATTTAAATTTTCCCTTTAAAAATTCAACTGGAGTATATTTTATAAAAGTAATTTACAAAACGTTTAATTATTGATTTTCTTAATTTAACTTTATAAAAAATGTAATTTTACATATCTTTCATCTAATCTTCCACATATTCCTTCTGTTTTCAAAATTTAAATAAACAGAAAGTTATCCTAATTATTAAAATTTTGCAACTAATGCACAGCTCAAGGTAAACCTGGTAAGAACCCAGGAATGTTTAGGTAATCAGCAGTTAGTGTGTTTAACAGGGTGTAAAACAAATAGATATTTTCGATATTAGGTAGGAAAACTAAAAATTTTCACTTCAAGGCGAAGTTTTACGATCGAGGCCTTCGCCCTTCGGCCTCGATCCACGAGTATCGAACAATCTTTTTCTAATTATGTTTTAAAAAGAACCAATAACATATTTTTTATACCTAAATTAAAATGAATTTACTAAAACAATACTTTATGAAAATAGATACATAATATTTAAATTTGTATTGTTATTACACGTTTTTTTTAATTTATGTTTTTACTATTTGTGTTTTTAGAATAAGTAGCTAAAATTTGTCAGACATTTTGTCGGAATGTACGGATGTTAAGCAACCTGCAGCATTAGCGCTTCAAGTTCGAATTCCACAGAAATCCAGAGTCAAATATGAAAAGGAATATCTGCAATTTAACACACGTGGTGCAAAGAAAGGCGAGTGAAAAACGTAAATGAATGTTTACCCACGCCGATGTTTTTAAATTCTTGAAAGAGGCCGACGACGACACGTTTTTTTAATGAAGATAATAAACCATTTCATTGTTTCAGGTGGTCCTGATAATTGGTATCAGCAGTGCGTGTCGCAGAGAAGAACTTATTTGGAATAATTGTACGAATTTAACCTTAAATGTATATTACAAATAAAGTATATTTATGTTTCTGAACTTTTCGTTTTTCCCTCATACTTTTACAAGTGTGCGGAAAAATATTACTTTTTTCGCACTAGGGCGGAAATGTAGTACTTCGCTTAAACGTTTAAGTCAAATTGACATTAAAGAACTATTAAAACATTAACAAAATGGTGGTCTAAAAGTAATTGACAGGAAAACTTTTTTATTTTGTTTATCATTTCCGCAATTTTCAACGGATTTTCAGCTGGCCTCTAAGTTTAACTATGATGCAATTTTATGTCGAATTTCATCATGTTTGATTCCGTAGTTCAACCTGTGCGATTGAGACTATTTCTATTCATCCCCAACGACCACATACTGACATAGAGATGAACATGTTACTAAAATCCATCACAATAGTATCAGTGCATGATAAGAAACATTTTAATACCAAAATTTCGATTTTGCATTTTTGAGTGGATTACAATACTCTCCCTTATACATACGTATACGTATGGGGAAAGTAAAGAGTATTTTACGAGTGAATTAAAATTGTGAGTGAATTTATAATAGAACCAATCACACATGAATTTTAACCTAAAAAATCAATAAACGTCAAATTAAAATCTTACAAGATTACACTGTCCAGTGGTCTGTAACCATTACTAAACTAATCAACATTAATTAATGCCGACATAAATAAAAATTTAGGGCCTATATTGGTCAACCACTCGAAATGAAGATTAAAGTCGTCCAAGCAAACCTTCACAGAGCATATGCAGCACAATATATCTCCAGCACAGATACATTGAAACCGGTGGAATACACGTGACACTAGTCAGCAAGCCACATTAAACCACCTCGGAAGACTGGATAAAAGACACCCAGGGCACGGAAACCATATACATCTCAAGAGAGAGACGACCATCATAAGTTGGAGGATCAGAGTCAGGACGTGTGAGCATGGAAACATAAAATACCACTTTCTACAGCTGCTACTACTTCTAATACGACGTCCTATAGGTTTTTGAAGTGGAGTTCGAAAGTTAAACATTTACAACACTGCATTTTCTAATCAGAAATACCAAGAAGGTTTTTCCATGATATGCGCTATTTGAAGACAAAAAATGGCGTTTTTGAACACGTTCCGGTTAGTTTATTTTAGTCAATAAATGTTTGAAATCATGGGATATCGTGGGATATGAAAAAAACAGTTATATGAACCAATATACCGAAAGTATCGCCAATAAGAGCTGGGAATTGCTTCCATATTCTTCACAGAAGCGCCTACGGACTACCACGTCAATCGATCTCTGAAAAATTGTCAGGTGAACAAAGTTTATGCCGATTTGATTAGCTCCGTGGCCGATGTCGAAGCATGGATTGCCTCCAAGAACCGTAACTGTTTTCCCGTGGAATCGTCCGTTGGTTGAAAAATGCCTACCTTTACGATTTTATTTCTCAGAAACCAATTATCCAATCAGAATAAATAAAAAACAAAAATTTTCAGCCAACTTGAAACTATCACGCCATTTTTTTTTCTTTTTTGATTTTTAGTATTAGTAACAGTGGAAACTGTATTAGAGTAAACACGCAAATTTGTGTTTTATAATGATTATTAAATCTTTTCTTTTAAAAATACTATTGTATTTTAGTGGTTGATACACTATTTGAATTTGAATTAAAGCTTCCATCCTAGCTCGCCGGACGGACGTACGCACGCACAGAGGTAGCGGTGTTAGAGATCTACTCCAATACGGTTTCACTGTAACTAACACTAAAAATCAAAATTAAAAAAAATGTCGTAATAGTTTAAGGTTGGCTGAATATTTTTGTTTATTCTGATTGGACAATTGCTTTCTGAGCAAACAAATCATAAAGGGGCAAACATTTTTCGCCATTTATCGAGTTTTATCTTCTTTTCTTTATGATCTATTCTATTGCATCTACCATCTATATAATCATTTGATATGTAGCATGGTATATTATTGTACAAAAACCATTGAATTTACGAGAAAACTCAAAGACACCAAAAATGTGTGTTTTGGTCCAATTAAGCCTTTATACTTTTTCTGATTTTTACCCCCAAATTTAAATTTTTAAAACAAAAGATTGTTTATTATAACTATTAAACGACTCATAAAAAAATAAAATGTATATAGAAGTTTTTTCTCGGTATAATATAAGAAATCGAATAAAATCATTTCCAGTCACTAGAACGCTGATTGGTCGGTAAGTGAACTGAAAATAGGAGTAAATCGCTCGCCTAATTGGACCAATATTGAAAATCGATATTGGTGCACCATTAATTACTTACATATTGGCGCTATATTGGAAAACAATATTGCTCCAGTATTAGATGTATTAGATTATGTATTAGAGTATTACATTTTAGAATTTCTAAAATATCGTCGTAACTAGTCGGGAGCAATAATTATATTTTAAATTTATTGCCACTAGTAATACGCATTCTTTTTCTGTTATTATAATTTCAAACCCACCATCCCATTTTTATATTCAATAATCCAAATTTTTATTTATCCATAAGCTTTTTTTTCCATAAGCAAAAAAATTTTGCAGACCGTTTATATAGATCCACTCTCCACAAGCAGGGCCAGTAAAAAGTTTGAAAAAAACTCGTTCTCAGTTTGGTTTTGCGCATGTACCTTTTCACCACTACCAACATCAAAATTTAATAAATTTAGATACACACAGGGCATTTACAATTTAACTAACATTAAAATAAATAAAAAATAAATTAATATACTAAATTATTGATAAAAAGTAAAATAAACCCCAAAAAATTAAACACATTCTAGATTTATTAAACAATCTTATTGCATTTTCTATTTGTTAATAAATCAACTACATTTTAAACTACTTCTGAAGATGATAGTTTAATAAACCAAAACCGTACGATACCAAGCATATTTTGTTTTATTAACAACAACAAAAAATGTAGTTCTCTAAATTATTATTGATTATAAAATTTAAACCTGACAGTAATGTTGGCATTTTTATTATACTAAATTATTCTATTATTGTAACGATTATTATTATTTTGTTAAATATTCATGAAATGTCATTCGCGAGCCTACGGCGCTACATTTTATCTGAAGGAAAATGCAAGCTTCATTGTGTCATATCCTAGATCTCGATATCTGATAAGTTATACCTACATCATTAGTGGTTCTTGTTTGCAAAAGATTAGTCTAATGCATGACCTAGGTGTTGCTACAAATAGGTGGTTAAATTTTCTGTCATATTAATAATCTGAAAATAATGAGAACCCAATTACACGACGACGATTTTTTCGTTATTTATTAAAATTAATTAAAATTTCCCTAATATAAAACAACCAGTAGTAATAATCAGCTTTACCATTTATTCAAATTTACAGCTTCTAAAATAACAAACCATAAACAGAATAGATATAATAATATGTAATATGTATAGTAGGTATACATGCTATATCGCAAGGATGTAATTTATTCTTTTACCATTAAAGGCAGGATAAATGTGTCATATTTAAATGAAACTTCAATTTTAAATAATGTTATTATTGGCAGCTTCGTAATGATCAAGTTTTTACAATATAGCATGCGTGATGTAAATGTCAATATTATATTGGTAATACATTTAACTTACAATTCGATAAATTATGTTGTTCATGGACCATCAGCTATGCATAATGAAATGGTCAAAATCTCGTCAACCTGTTAAAATTGACTAATGAACAAATACTATAGCGTTTTGAATAATTCATAAGTATGGATTTTACGTTATTATAATTTCTGAACCAAGATTGGACATTGTTCAATTTGATTGACAGTGTCTATTTTATTAAGCAAATTGCATTAATTCTTCTTTTGTGCCATAGGCGGAACAAAATTATTTAAATACATTATTAATTATTTTACCATAACAAAGTGAATTTCAGATACTGAAATAATTAATAGTCATATTTATTTCTACACCAAAGTACTTCGATTTTGGATGTTTTAACTGAGTTTCCCAAAATTCATTAGGTTAAGACTAGGTAAGGTTGAGATTTTACCTGACAATTAAATTATTGAATCGATGAATCGGGAGCAATAGATAGGCTATATACCTATAGGAGATTAAACCACTGAAAGAGCTTTTCGGCTATTGGAAGTAATTAAATGTATCAAATAATAGCTTTATAATCGATTAAGATTTTAACTTTGATTTTGACGCCATGATTATATCAAATGGTTTAAGAATATAATAACAATAACAATTATTTCCAATGCATTCGCATTTCAACTGGTAAGCCTCGGTTGAGACTTTAAGTCTGTTGATATTTATATTATATTCAACATGTATATTACGTGCATATAGTGAAAAAAAAGTTTATGACGATCTAATTACTAAAAGCGTAAGTTTCGGAAAGAGAGAAGGAACATGCCGAGCGAAGCAAAGCGGAATTTGACAACCCCGTAGTGTGAAAGCCATCGAGGGTTTAATACTACAACTTTTTTTTTTATTAAAATACTAAATAAAAACTAAAATGATGTTGTATATTGACCACCCAAGTGTAAGAAACTACCAGCAAATCAAACTGAGAATATTATGAGGAGCTTATTTTCATAATTTTTTTCGAAAAAAAGTTCGAAAATCCGCACGTGATCATTGTGGTGGTCAAATTTATATTCGATTTTATATTTGAAAACCTTGCAGAAGTTGAGTTTTCGACTTCCTCTCCCTCTTTTTATATCGGATTGACCCACGACCTCCCGCTAGTAGACCTGACACCACAGTAATCTGAAGAGGGTTGTCGTCCTGCAGAATTGTATAATATGTATCTTTACGTACAAATTCATAAAATGTAAACAAAAAAACATCACTTTATGATTCAAACCAATAGCAAAACTTTTGTAATATACCTAGTAATGCAGTACTTATTAATTTATTTAAATAATTTAGATGCTGCATAGCACTAACATATTATCAGTAAGACGTGCATAGTTTTTAAAAGTGTACAAATTACTATGCAAAACTTGTATGTAGTACAGCAATTCCTTTATAAATGTTTAATTTCTTTTTCAGGTTAAATAGTATATATTTTCCTAAATATGGAGATCGTTTCGGAAGATTACAAGCATTATCTATGGTTATTGCGATAACCATCTAACTTCACTAATTATTTTTCATAAAACTAAATCAATATGAAAAACACTGTTTGTGTTGTATTATACCAGTATACTATAGCTACACAGAAATAGAACCAATTTTTTTTAAATTTTCTGTTAAATAAAAAAATTTAATTAAATAGGGTCAGCTTAATCACATCACTTAACGGGGTAGCGTAGCAAAGCGTTACAACAATTTTTTAATAGCTATTTAAAAATGTAAATGTAGTACATAGTACTACTACTATATGAGAACTTTATTGAATTTGCGTTATGGTCAAACACTCAGTTCACTTGAGTTTGCAGGTAAAAAATGTAAAACGGGTTAAACTTACAATGTTTCCTTTCTCCTTTGTGATATGTTTTTTTATTATTAACACCATACTAGCAACAGATCTTTTTGCTTCTCGAATCGAATTCCCGTTGTGTAATTTTTGTTATCGATTTTATTTTCTAAGCTTTTTTGAGCAGATAAAACAAACGAAAGAGCGGATTACGTATGTACTTCCAACGTATTTTGCGACACTAACATTTTCAGACTGGCCGAGCAAAAATATCAACTTGACATTAAACATTTGTATAATTGTAGTAAAAAATCAAATTACAAGATAATGTAACATAACATGCATAATTATGTTTTAAATTACCATGTAATTTGCATTTGTTGTTTTAACTGTACGAAAGTGATAAATTTCACAATGTTACGGTTACGGTGACAGTATCTTACCACGTTTTTGTCTTAGAAATTGTCAATACAAAGATTAAGAAGCATTGTAAGATATAATGTATAATAAAGTAACGATTACCTACCTATACATCTTTATGAATACGTCCGTGCCTTTCTGTGGACTCTCATCTTCTTTACGCCTATCGCGTGCATAATCATCGTTTTTCACGAGTATAGCACATTTTCAAAGCTTGATTTAACATTGATCCTTGCCATTTCTACCCAGTATTATTAGTTCATTCGAAGCTTTTCCCTGATGCCTACTAATAGCATTCATAAAAAATTTTAAATGGATCTTTATCGTTTTCCGTGCCGAACACATCTGATTTCTATGTTAGTCACACCACACCGATTCGAAAATTGGTTTCAAAGCTCAGTAAAGCATTTTAGGTAGAGGGGAGAAAAAATAATACTGTATCTTGAACTTTGAATGTAATAATACTATAAAACGGTTTACTATTAAGAAGAAGCTACTGGGCTCACTAATATACGATTGACTCTTTCGGGAAAGTTAATTTGAGAGTGATATTTGCATTAAACCATATGTTTTTTGAAGTTTGTAATAAAATTACCGTAATCATTGGTTTCGCTTTCTTTCAATAGATTTTCCATAGGACCGATTTAGCAAATAAATTAAGGTAATATTAAAATTTAAACAGAGAATTAAATTAATATTAATTTTCTTTAATTATCTGCTTAAATTTTAATACCACCTTAAATTTCTCTTTATGAAATTGGCCCTCACAAAATTAAAACAAATGTAAACCAATGAAATCTTTCGTTTCAACTTAATTCTGCGTTTATATTTTAATTCCAGATTACCTTTTATTATAAAATAAGTTCGTCCAAATAAATCCATTAAAATCTTCGATTTTAGTTTAATTTCTTCTTATAAATTTTAATGCCAGATTAACTTTTATTCTGAAATTAGGCTTAAATCGTTTGCTGACAGACTGGAATGAAGTTTAGCTTAATTCTCTGTTTAAATTTTATTCCTAGCTTAAAAATCGATTATTACGTTAAATTAAATGAATTAAACCCTTCCCATTTTACTTTTGCAAGTGGATCTTAACATCAAATAAATCAATGGATATCTTGCATTTTAATTTAATTTCCAGTTTAAATTTAAATACTAGATTCACTTTTATAATAAAATTAAGTCTACTTTTTTGCTAATATAGTTAGAAAACGGGATCTTTGAGTCCACGCACTTCAAAGAAAATCCTTGTAGTCGCCCGAACTCAAATATTATAGGTCTGGAATGGCAGGAATTTGTTTTTAAATTAAATTTAGTCTTTTTAACAGATCTTACCAGTTGCATGGCTTGAAGACAACTGCAGCGGGCTACCTCCTATAAGGACAGCTCTGGAACTCCAAAGAAAAATATTTTCTCATTTCGTACAGGTCAACGTGCACAAGAGCTTTGATTACTGGACTGCGACTTCTGGGTAAAAAGATCCAAAATATAGCATCCCAGAATGTCAACTATAAAACAACGGGAATTAGTTAAGGAATTGCAGGGAAATGGTCAAGGATTTGCAAACATTTGAAACAAAAAGAGGACTTGGTCTGCGGTTTACCCCTTGGTGGCAGATCTTCTTTTATGACATTTTATTTTTCGAAATAAAGTAACTATCTCTATTTTTGTAAACTGGTTAAAAAAAATTTTAAAAAAAAACAATAATATGCATTATTATTTTATAGAACTGCAATATAATTTCCAAAATACCCTTCCAAAATGTACCTTTAAGAAATATTTTTATAGGTGTAATAAAAATTTCCTACATCATAATAAACAGGAAGTAACTTGAAAATTTTTCAGGTGAGTTTCAATCTGCAGAAAAATTTTTAAATTTCCATTTTTTAAATTACGCTTTCGTACTTGAAAAGAAAACAATTAAAATTTTGTTTTAAAACAAATATTTTTACACGATGTTTACAATAAAAGTGATCTAAATAAGAGAACCATATTAAATTGTTGAATATCGCATATTTAATATCCTTTATGCTAAGCAATTTTTTGCTCGGTTGCATTTTAAGAAGGAGCTCTGGACGCTGGTCAAGCGGAAACTCGCAATCTCAGACGGTTATCCCATTATTTATCTGCCACACCTCTACACCAGACAGTTTTCTGAAACCCAACCTAATTTATTCACAATTTTGAGAGTTTTAGAATACCGGAAGAGAATTTTAACACAATCAAGGATTAAGCACTAAATTCTCTCGTATATAGGTAAATAAAAGGAGTTTACTAAAACGAAAATTGTAGTAAACAATTGGCCATTGTATGGTTGCTTTTGAAATGCGAAGCTTTGATACGGCACCTTAAATAGCTAAAAGCTTCTCCCGGGAAGTAAAACATAAACCGGCAGTGCATCCAGTGTAATATAACGCTCTCTTGCGAGTAAATATATGGCGTGTTTTACTAATACGTATTTATTATCCTATATGATAAATCTATAACATTAAACTAAACTCTGATTTAGTGACAAAACATATTTCTCCAGGGTATTTTTTCGGATTCCTCAAAATCCGTTAACCTAGAAACTCGAAGCAAAAAAGAAAAAGAAACTTCATTTAAAACAATACAAATTCTTACGTTACATTAAGTAAATAGTCCTTATTACACAGAATTGCTCTATTATCCAAAGTGAAGAACAAAATCGGAAAGCTAATTTGAGTTTAAGAAGACACAGTTTTAGGAAGTAAACGAGTAAAAGGCGTTATCATACTTTAAGCTGATGGTTTTGCATTGTTGTAACTACAAATCAAGATTTTTTTATGATTAGAATGATTTATAAATATAATTTATTTTGCCCTTACACACACAAACTATAAGTTACGCATTTTAGAAGATATAAAATATTGTAGCAGTCTAAAAAGTAAAATCGATTTTGGTATATTTTATATGTAGATTTATTACACTAGTACAATACACAAAGACGTGGTGATTTATAGCTAGCGAAAAACAAAAACTTCAAGTTCTTTATTACCTGTTAATTAATAACAAAATTAAATTGGTAAAAAAATAAATCAACTTTCTTAAGGCCACTTCAATGTAAGTAATTGCACTTGCAATTAACTACAAGTACCTATTAACAAAACATTTTCTGTAAAATTATTTTCTTGCTTTTTTGTTAATTACAACATAATTAATCAAACGTGTAATTCAGTTATGTAAAAAATATAAAACACTCAAACGACTGTTTAGCTATTAATTATTTAGGGCAATTAATTATTAGTAAAATGAAAAGCAACTAATTCTACGAAATACAATATTAAGTTTTTAATTTGACAACTACATTTTTAATTTGAAATGAAATGCATCATAACATAAATTATTAATTAGCCATATTGCTATTACAAAAACGACATAATAAAAATATTAGTATTTGATGGTTCGTTGTAGTCTGTTTGTCAATAGTACATTATTTTGAATAGTTGCGATGTCTCTCTAAATCCTGCAGGCTTATTTTATAATTTTTACAATTAATTACTGCAAGAACATAATCCAACAGCAGGTAATTTTATTTTAAAATATGCTACAGTTGTAATGATGCGTAGAGATAATAATGTGCCATTTTCTATTCCACTTTACTAAACGTAAAACCATTTTCATGTTTCAACATTTGTTAAGGGTAATTTAACTTCAGAACACTTAATAAATATTATGTAAGTATAAAATTTTCCATAAAGACGCAACAAGTTAGAAAAAACAATTTTCTGAAAGTGTCTTTTAAAAAACCAAACCTTCTAGAAATTTTTGCTGGAAATGTTTTCAAAAAATTAATTTTCAAAATTGAATGAGAAATTTTTTGATTTTCGGGTTCCAAAATAGGAAAGACTGAAACATCTTTGTCAGACATCACAAACTTTTAAATTAATTGTTAACGTCACGAAATAGTAAGTGCTAGTTAAATATTAAAATTTAATTCCTACAATATTAAGAATTTCGATTAATCCATTAAAGTAATTAAAATTATAATAATGATCAATCGTAAGTTTAGTTGAAAATTTCAAGACCATCAAAATTAGTGCAATCAAATTTAGCATTCAACAAATTTTCCACTTGTAACTCTCAATTATTCCGATATAGAAGCCATAATTTAAAAATTCAATTTAAAAGTACCTACTACGGATTTTATTTCAAGAGAAAATGTATGGTTATTTGTAGATTTAATTAACAGATAAAACGATATTGTATTTTTATTTTTCGATAGCGTTTATTGCTAACGCCAGCCAAGATTTTAATACAACAATGTTTTAACCCCCATTAAGATAAAACTTTGTGAATTTTCTATATCTTCCCATTTCAACGAATAAAAGTTGAAATAATATATTTTCTTTCACTTTGCAACTTGACTAAAACTCCTATCTTGCCTTGCCGTTTAGTTAATCACCAATAATGACCAAATATGTTTTGCAGATACCAAACAATATAAATTAAACGTTCGACCTCACCAGTATGTTAACCAAATTTTGCTAACAGCTAAAGATAAACAGTTTTGGCTATGCAAATCTTATTTATAATCTTACCTCACATATTTCGTTTTCTGCTGAATATCTAGTGACGTGGAACATTGTTTAAGCTTAAGTTTACAGCTCATTTAAAGGGAAATTTATACTAATTGAAATCTGACAGTATTAAATTGCCCAATATCGCTTTGCGTTAACTTTATGTTAAAATAAATTGATATCGCACATCTTATTTTACATAGCTGACGTATGTTAACAAATGGATTTCCCAAATTTCAACCCGCACAAAATAACTCATGTGGCAACTAACACACTTATTTTAATTATGAGATTGATACAGGTGAACAGCTATGAAATATTTGAAATCTGAACAAACCCAATGTGTTACCTTAATACCTTTTCAATTTTATTATTAAATGCTTCGAAATTTTTTTAATGAACAGGTATGGTGGTAAATGATCGTGTTGACCTCTCATTTTCAGATTCACCGGTTTGATTTTCCTGGCCTACTCTATAGAAGGATTTTAAGTTAACTAAATGTTTATAATATTATGCTGGCCTCAGATAACAAAATAAGATATGCCAAAAGAGTTCCTTAGAGAAACTGTACTCTGTAAAAATAGTTCATTTCCGTAATTTACAAGCGGTGGAAACGGATAAGTTTAAAACATTTCAAATATTTTACTTTTGAGTAAGTTTTGAAAATTAATTAATTGAAATGCTACGGTTAGTTAATTTAAGGAAACACAAATCGGAATCTCATAACTAAAAACACACGGGATTCATCTCACTTAAACAGTAAATTGTAAATTCTCCTAGGAATTCGTCCAGAAAAACGTACCATAAAGCACTGAACTTAGACTGGTTAAACTTTAACCGCTCTTAAACACTTACATTTTGTAAAAGAAAGTTAAACAGGACAATTTATGTATGTAAATCTGCTTCTCGGTATGATGGCTTAGAACAGTTATCGAAAGAGCTTGTAAACTGCCTTCGAATGCCAACAAAGGTTTATCTCTAAACCTCTATAGGTGTGTGTGACCATCATGTTGGTATATCTCTACTACCTTACTTAATGAGTTCAATCAGTATATACTGATGAACTGTGACATCGATGGTCTAGTATCTAGTTGAATGAATACACCCCCCTTATAAACCACCAAATAGAAAGAGGGGTCGATGACAGGAATATAGTGAAAGCCATTAAATCGCAGCAACTCAAATGGCTGGAGCATTTTATGAGCAGTTTTTTTTTTCGTTTAAACAGTACGTTAACTACTCATTCCGTTGACGGTCCGTGTGTTCGACGTAAATACATCTGGGAATGTAATTTAGTGAGCGGAGTTAGCTTCAGGTTACTTGTAGCCGTGCTACTGCTAAGATTATTTAATAAATTTATTTTAAGATGGAAACTAACGAAAAATTGTATTTGCCTACTCTGATATGTAGACTTAGGAGATGGGAGGAGCTAAAGATAATGTGGCAATAATCAATGCAGTACCCGCTTTCAATTTTTGTGGTTTTTAGTTTTTTTTACCTGTACTTATGGATGATTTTTAATTTAATTTTTAAAATCGAAGGCTTACTTTGCGCACTACTTCCAAATTTTGTTTTAATGTTATAAAATTCACTTTGTAGCGTTCATGTTTAATTTTCAGTTTATGTGTATGTTTTATGTTTATTTCTCAAATAGTATGGTCAATAAAAATGTTGCAAACCCAAATCTTTTTAATTTTGTTGAAAACAATAAAGCAACTCCTTAATTTCTTCTTAGTTTTATTAATTTCAACCAGCACCCACTACAATTTTGGTATTTCTTTCATTTAGCAAATAGTAAAGACATCCGATCATTATAAAAACTAGATTACGGGCACTAGACACTGTGTGACAAATAAACAAAGTTAGCTACCGTATGTGACCAAATTATTTAAATTGGAGCAGCTCTGACTACATGACTGTGCTGAATAAATTATTTAAATAATAAGTTGTCTAGTATTTGAAAATAATAATTTTTATTTTTTTGATATTTTTGACCAAAACGATCAAAAAGCAAATAATTGCAATAGTGCTGAAAATCGCAGATTTTCAAATTAAAAATTTACGTTTAATCAATGTTTTAAATACTAAACAGATTTTTTGTATTCACCTTTTGCAATAGAAATGTCACATTACATCAAACTCAATCATAATTAAACAAAAAATACGTGACGTTCGTGTTAAATTAAAACTTTTTCAAATTGAAAACTTATTTTGATTAATTATTTTTTTAATTTATTCGTGAACAAATGATTATTTGTAAAAAATAAATAACTTATTAGTTAACAATAATTAAACTCGGTAATTCAGTACCGGTAATTTATATTAATTTACTTTTTACATATTAATTTTGATTAAATGCATCTAATGATTAGTAATAACAATGAAATGGCATTATATTGCATTATCACGATTTTCAAGATAACCCAATATTTCTAGTTTTACTTGACCACAAGATAGTAAACAACTGTTTTTATAGTTTTCTTTGGGAAAACTGTTCATATATCTTCGCTTAAACTTAAAATTGAATTATTTACCGTTTAGTTAAGTTAGTGTCTGTTAAAATTTATAGTTTTCAATTTGAGTTCCTTTATTGGAAAACTTGAAAGTATTAAATTTGACAAATACACTTCGTTGACCCCGGCTGACACTTAAAATTGGCTACGCAGAATCTATCACCATCAAAGTAATAAAAACATGCATTACAGAAAGGTTGATATGCAAATTTGTAGGTAGGCATATCCACCACATTTAAATGACAATAGATGAAGCATATTTCAAACTAAAAATATCGATATTTCCATCAATTTTCATAAAAACGTCAAAGATAAAACTTGGTTTCAATTTCATTAACAAAATTTCTATTTTTCGTTCATTTATTATCTGAAAAAAAATTTCAGAAAGCAAAGATGGAAATTTATGTTGCATAAGTGTTTAGTTTTAGTTTCACATTTCCTTTAATACAATTTATGGTTTCCATAAATCTCGGCGATACTAAATAAATTGTTGAACAAAACTTGCATGTGACAGTACTATTAGACCAACAAAACCAAAATCTGAAAAACACAGATCAAAAAGCCAATGTAATAAAATGAACCACACCTTCTTACGCTCCTCTGTGTTCTATAGTATTATAAATCTTAAGAAAAAAGCTTCGTATAATATTTTTTCCAAGCCTTCATAAAACTATAAGCATAAATGTATTTCCTGTAATTATTTTTGTAGTTACATAATCGGTAAATTATTTAAATTATTGTAAATATTTACGTTTAAAATTTCCCGAACACTCATATTATACAAATAATTCAATTTATAAATCATTTCGGTTTAAATTGAAAATTACACTTGTAGGTGTACTCGTTTGCATTATTTGAAAACCAATAAAATTCATGAATTTTTAGTACTTGTTGCCCAGAAAATCCAATGTAATATTTTCTAAAACCTAAAATAATTAAAAGTGGGTTATGTAGCCATGGTAACCACCCTTCTTAATTACTTTGCCTCCCTAATAATGACATTTCATTTGTCTTAGCACTCCATGCTTTTAAGACAGTAAAAATTATAATATTACAAGTCCCTTCCATTGTAGGGTAAGTTGACATTAACATTTCTCTTTAGATAAGTAGAACAACGCAATTTAAACCGAATTACTTCATTATTGCAGCTATTTTTTTTTAGTTATCATTATTATTTCAAATATTGCAAAAGATCTGAATAAATAGTCTTTTTAACTTTTAACCTCTGCATTAAAATTTATTACACCTATGAATCCTAATTCGGGTTAGGTCATTAGAAAATGAATCCTGGCCTAAACTCAGCTCACCTAACCTGCCAAGTACTGACATATTTAATTTAAGTTATATTATGTTGTAACAAAATTATAACATTTATATAATTCCTGTTCCAGTCTTACAATGCTTTCACAATATAATTTAAGCAGAAAATGTTGCAAGTAAATTACTATATACCTACATATTATGTAATAGTGTGTGGCATATGTAATCCAATATTGTAAGGAATATTCTTGCACCTCACAGGGGTAGCATGACGTGCAGGTCAAGGATAGACGTCTATTGTCACTTTATTTATTTATTTTCCTTAGGAGAACGGTCGGAGGTTTTCGAAGGTATCATTTATAATCATTATCAATCGATCTTTTATTCTTTGCAACAGTTATATTAAGTATATAGACGGATATTTTGAACAACTTTGTAATCGACGGAATCAAGTTATGTTCAAAACATGTATCAACCAGTGGGTAACTTTGGGGGAGGGGGGAGGAACTTTCAGTTTTCCGGTTTTTTTTCTATATATTTCTGCTGTTGAAAATACATTTTTTATTATTTTTTGTGAATCAAAATGAACATCTAGAGTATCCTTTTCAAGAGGTGGGAAGCAAATTAAACAAAACATTTATTTTTTACATTGTATATTTTTTAATTATAATTTCGTACCTAATATTAATTTGGTAATTCAATTTTTATTTCGCTTCTTTTTATTATTTCATTAAACTTTTAAATATTAATTATATTAATTTAGTTTTAGCATTGCTTATTTCGAATTACTAAAATTTGAAATTTAAAAAATATATTAAGTTTTCATTTTGAAAATTGTTAAATTGATAAACTGTTTCGTGATTTGAAAAAATGAGTTGCTATGACTTTCAAACAAGTTTAAAAAATATTATAATTATTTGCTTTTTTCAGAAACTTAAGAATAAAGATAGACTGGAAAGTGTTGACGGTTTTAAATAACATTTTTTATAATTACTTATTTCGATCCAATATATTTTTAAGCGATTATTTGAAGAGATCGCAGCACGAGCATTTTCATTTTAAAGTAACCGCAAATTGCATATTGAAAATATTCAAATGTCTGGAAAACAAATTAATCAGAGTTTATGCAACAACAGTCATAACTCGCATCGGCGATTGATTGATATTTTGTGCTCAATCCAAGAAATTCGTAACGTAGCGTTTGGAAAATTTAAAAGATTTCGATGAACGCATCAACATAATTTAACTAGAGAAAAAAATTATCCCATTATTTAATATAATTGTCATAATATTATGTGAAGTTTTCTTCTTCTTCCCCTTAATATAAGACTACGTCTTATTGCACTTGCATACACTACCTAGTAGTGTGCTAACCTGACTAGATGCATAGCTCATAGATGAAATTTAGGCTTTAAATCACAAACCGCGGTCTCCGGCTCCGTAACTTGTCGGTTTAAGCCTTATACCAAACTGTTGGTCTGGTTTTATTAGAATGTGGAAATTAAATTATAAAATTTTAAAATTATAAAAATCAAAAAATTGTAGACACAAAACAATACTTACCCCAACATCAAACAATAAATCCTGACTATGAATTCTCTACTGCCACTTAACAAATGCAGCCCTCAGCTAATGCAATGCAAATAATACCAAATTGTGAACCTAAGTTCAACGCCAAAATGAAAGTCCAGAGTTACAACAAAGAGTACGTAAACAAACTTGACTGAATAACCCGCCCCTATCTCCAATGCTTTCCAAAGCTTAACGGAAGGAGAAAAAGATGATGAAGACAAAAAAAGGAATTAAACAATTGAAATCACTACAGACAATCTCTACCGTGAATAATAAGTAAACCCCTTATGGTTCTTCTTGAATTGAGGATTATTAAGCGGCAACCAATAAAAAACCCAGAAAAAGGCAACGTGACGTGATTTTGGTAGTCGTAGGCAAATTCTAATCAATGTTGGAATCTTGATATTAATCCGTACCCCTGCGTTTGTAAACCCGTGCGCACGCTCACCCTGCTTATCGTGACATAGGCGTCCCGAGCAAATGATTAGGCTCGGGCTCAACACTTTTGTGTTGACTTTCGTTAGTAATAAAAATGTCACAATTCATGGTTGCCAATAAAACAAATAATATAGTTTGGTCAAATTGGATTGGTAGAAAATTAAATTCAGAATATATTTTAACTGCTATTAATCATGATAATATATTATATTATTATTCTCAATTATTATAGTATAATATTGACAATTTGTAATTATTGGTTCAATAATAAATTCAGTTGTTCAGAAAATAGAATTTCCAACTCATTTTAAAGTAATAAAATTCGTTAAGCAAAGCTCGTCTTTAACTATGTCGTCGCCTTTACCTGTGCAAACACAGACATTCACAATGTAATGACCCGAAATTACGAATAAATACCAGATACTCGTAAGAGAGCTTTTATTGGTTATTGAGATTGTTTTTATTTATTAATTTATTATATTGTACCTAATTTAATTAATATTATGCCACTTTACTTTCTATAATATCTTTTAATTTTCTGTTGGTAGAATAACAAAATATTTAATTTTTATAATTCTAACATTATTTTAATGATTTTTATTCAAAATTAAAACTAAAGAAACTTTAATTTTTTTTAAATTTATCAATTTTCTTTTACATTAGTACTAATGTGAAAATTCAAGTTTATTTATATTTTATGATAATAATAATTTGGAACTTGAAAATGGATTGTTTGTCATCAAATGGTAAAATAAATAATAATAAATACGAAATACCATTGTGGACGTTATCTACATATACAAATTGATTTATAATTTTTTCTCTGCATTGAATATTTCAAATGAGTTAAAAGTTTTATAGATAGATGATTATTGAAAAGAATAGTTTATAGGAATTTCTGTACAATACCGTTTTTAAATAAAAATTTCAAGATATTTCTGTCGATTGGTTTTGGATTTCGTTTAAACATGAGTGTCCCGCAATCGTAAATATTCGTGAAGTTTTAAACATTTTACTTCCATTCTTCGCGCTGTGCCAATAATATATAATACCAGCCTGAATGTTTAATATTACAAAGCGATGTGTAGCAATTTTTAACAATAAAATATATTAATTATTACAGTATTTATTCAAGATTAGATTGCCTCTAAAAGTTATATATCCTGTGTGTCGCTGCTAAAGAAATATTGAGAACCGCTGAACAATATAATAAAAATGCTTGTTAGAATGTTTATTCTAATTATCATTAAAGCTAACTTACTTTTGGATAAAACACATAGCTGTTTTTCAATTCAGTAATACCAATCATCAACCAAACTCCCGGTTTTGCCGAACACAGCTATAATAGGCAAATAAAAAATAAATACTTTTATTACCTTGTAATATCGAAATACTAGCAATAAAAATGAATTAAGAAAAATTTGTACTACATTAAATGTGTCAATTTCAAATATGTACGATATTGAGTTATTTTAGATCGAATAATAAAATATTATTTTATTAAAGGGTTAGCTTTATAGCTTACTGGTTGACTTTATTTTTTTATTAGGTAATTTGTAAGCAGGAAATGTTAGAAAATTATTATGGGGCTATATTATTCGGAATGAAATAATAGGCAGAATTTAAATTTAATTTGAATAAATTTGCAAAAAATCAACAGGTGTTATTATTCTTGCATAAAAAATTTAAATTAACAAAGCTGTAAACACATACGTTTATTATACAATAAAATTTGATGTGATCGATAAAGGTATGATTAAACATGACCACGGGTTTTCCATAACCAACAGGAAAATTGTCAATTGATAATAGAAGACCAAGATAAACTGCAAATTTGTACATTTAAAGTTAACATTATGCACCTTTGAAAGCCTTCTGATTCTAACTTTTAAAGAATAATATTATGTGCTGCCTCAAACTTTATTGATGAAAATTTTATTTTTGAGCGTTTTCAAGGGTTCGCTTCTACAAGATTGTTACGTACTGGGATCACCTATATTTTCGGTATGATAAATCGTTAAATCTATACGTCTACAGGTGAATAGCTGGTAGAATGCCGGTGTTCTAAAATGAGCTACGTAAATACAAAACAAGGATTTTCGTATTTGAAGAAGTGGGACTGGACAAACGAACACCGCGTCTCAATTTAATGTGTTTTGGCATTTACCGACAGAGCTTGCAAACTTCCTCTGAATATAAGCATAAGCTTATTGCTGAGCTCCAATTTATGAGACTCTCAAGCAAGCATAACTAATACCGTACTCGAAGAAGGGAACTTTGGAAACACTTATTAGTATTGGGCCAATTATTACACTATGGGAAAATGAATCTCCTACAGGTATGTTTCAAGGGTTGCCTAACTCAACATTTAATTTTCGTTACGAAACGAAAATACCAATATCTGTGATTTACTGCTTTCTTGCTTGGTTGTTAACACATCGATGGAATGTAATTAATAAAACAAAACTCTGTTTAAATTTTTCTATATTTTACTTGTGGACTGTATGAAATGAATTATGTTACTGACTGCTGATTGAGCTGTTGAGCCCTTGTCCCTTCGGGTACCAACGACCATTTTTTGAAAAAGCTCTGTCTTGCGCTTTAAGCCGAGTACACAAAATTACAAATGTGATTTGGCGCGTAAACATGTCGGCCAGCTTGAAACAAAGTTTCGAAATATAGTAAAAGAAAATTAATTACCATGAGTTTAAATGATAATTTAACAATAAACAAAATTACATTGTGTGATACTAAGAGACAAAAAATGTATGAATGCACATAGTCCTTAATTCTAATATTGTTTTTTTTTTTTTGTTTATGCTATTCGTTCGGTAGCGGACAAAGTTTTGTCACCGCACGTTTAAACAACCCCCGAACGGTTTGAACTTGCACTACCCGCACGATACCGTCGGCACCTGGGAAATGTTGCACTATGCGTCCCAAATTCCATAATAACGTTGGTTGATTGTCTTCTTTGAGAAGTACTAGATCACCGATGTTTGGGGCTGGTGTATTGCTACGGTTCCACTGATATCGTTGTTGGAGCTGATGTAAGTATTCGGTAGTCCATCGCTGCCAAAAAATTTGCACAATTTTTTGTGCTTGTTGCCACTTCGATAAGGCGTTGTCCTTTTTCTTGGTGTAATTGGGCTCTGGAATAGCCATTAAAGGACCTCCGACGAGGAAATGACCGGGAGTAAGTGGGGTTAAATCAGTGGAATCACAGGATAATTGTGAAATAGGTCGGGAATTCAAACAAGCTTCTACCTGAGCTAATACAGTTACAAATTCACTTTCTGTTAACTTTGATTCCCCAACAATTTTTCTTAAATGGCCTTTAGTGGCTCTAACCCCTGACTCCGCAATACCATTAAAATTTGGGCTCTTTGGAGGTGACCAATGCCATTGAATCTGTTCTTTTAACAGGTACGAGCTGATATGGGTTTTGTTCGATTTTAAAAATTGATATGTTTCTTGAAGAGTGCGATTGGCGCCCACGTAATTAGTTCCATTATCGGAGTATATGTTTAAACATTTTCCCCGACGCGCTATAAACCGTTTTAAAGTAGCCACAAAGGCGTCTGTTGTTAGATCGGTAACTAATTCTAAATGCGTTGCTTTGGTTGACATACAAATAAAAATGCAAATGTACATTTTTACTAATTTATAACCCCGAGTTACCCTATCTTTTATGTGGAAAGGTCCGGCAAAGTCAGTGCAGCTATTTAAAAAAGGCTTGCTAGGAGTTATTCGAACGTTTGGTAAATTTCCCATAATATATTCAAAAGCCTTGGGTTTTACCTTAAAACAAATTGTACACCCGTGTATGATTTTTCTTATTAAATTTCGCGCCGCTATAGGCCAATATTTTTCTCTTAAAGAAGCAAGTAAAGCTTGAGCTCCGCAATGAAGTAAACGTTTATGTTCGTTTTCGATTAATAACCTTGTAAATGCGTGCTTCTGCGGAAGTAAAATCGGATGCTTCTTTTCGAAATTATAATTTGAATTTGACAAACGACCACCCACCCGAAGTAAACCATCATCGTCCATGAATGGATTTAATGTACGTAAAGTACTGCTGTTTGATACGCGACCGCGCGATTTCAAATTTTGCTTGTCGCGTCCGAAACAATTGTTTTGTGCAATTTTAATTAACATAGTTGACGACGTCGTAATTTCGATGGTAGTCAAATCTCCTGTGCGTCGATTGTTTTTATTTTTTAAATTATAAATAAAGCGTAGTGTATATGCCATCACTGCCAATAAGGTATTTAAATTTGAATACTTATTGAATAAGTCAAAATCGCTTATTTCGCTTATTGCTACCGTTACCAGTTTTACCTCTAATGGTTCCATATTTTCAAATTTAATTTTACTTTGCGGCCACCTGTGTTCTGGCTCCTTTAGAAAAGCGGGCCCATGCTGCCACAGATTGGAATTTTGCAACTCGCGAACTGACATTCCCCGACTAATAATATCAGCAGGATTGTTTCCGGATTTTATATGATTCCAATCGTCTACGTTTGTCAGCGTTTGAATGATTGACACGCGGTTTGCCACAAATGTTTTCCATTGGGTTTTTGTGTTTTTAATCCAATGCAAAGCGACTGTTGAATCGGTCCAAAAATATTCTTTGTGAAATGTTAAATTTAAAACTGTTTTTACCTTGTTGGCTAATTTTGTTAATAATGATGCTCCGCACAGTTCTAATCGAGGTAATGATAAATTTTTAACTGGACTTACACGACTTTTAGCACACAAAAAATTCGTGACAAAGGTTCCGTTTGATAAAGCACATCGAATATAGAGGACTCCCCCGTAAGCACTTTCACTTGCATCCGAAAAGGCGTGTAGTTCGAATGCAATGGTTTTTGGTGCTACTACTACCCTAGGAATTTCTATATTGTTTATAAGTGAAAGTTGACTCTTGTATTCGTTCCAAATAGATTCCAATTCTGTTGGAATTGTTTCATCCCATGAACTTTTATTTAACCAAAGTTTTTGCATAATAATTTTTCCGGTTATTATTACCGGTCCCAAATACCCTAGTGGGTCGAAAAACTTGGAAATTGTTGAAAGAATAGCCCGTTTTGAATTTAGCGCTGGCAATGTCGTTGTGTCCACCGAATAATGTAGATTATCTGTGATCGGATTCCATGCAACTCCTAACGTTTTTGAATGTTGCTTTTCTCCCAATTGAATTGAATCCTTTATTTTGTCAGCTCCTAATATTTTAATCTCATTTGACATCCATTTGTGCATTAGAAAACCCCCCGAGTTTAAAATGTGTGTTATTTCATTTTTAATTGTTAGTAACTCGTTTGCGTTGTCGGATCCGCATATTAAATCGTCGACGTAAAAACATGTCTTTATTATGTTTGCCGTTTGCGGGTACAATGTTTCATTTTCCAATGCTAGTTGATGTAAACATCTTATTGCTAAGAAAGGACTTGCAGCTTGACCGTATGTTACCGTGTTGAGATTATATTCTTTAATTTCTTCTGTCTTATCGCTGCGCCAAAATATGCGTTGAAACCGTCTATGATTTGTATTCATTAAAACACATCTGTACATGGAATTTATGTCTCCAATTAGAACGTATTTATATTGCCGAAAGCTGATAAGAATGCTGAACAAGTCTCTTTGAATTGTTGGACCTACCCGTTGCGTATTATTTAAAGAGATCCCCGATGTAGTTTTCATACTTCCGTCAAATACTACTCTTATTTTTTGATTAATGTCATTTTGCTTAAAAACTGGATGGTGCGCAAGGTAATATGCAGGTTTAGTAATTTCGTTATCTGTTATTTCTGACATGTGACCTAATGAAATATAGTCATTCATGAATTTTGTATATTTTTGTTTTAAAATGATATCCGCGTTTAATCGGCGTTCGATAGATAAAAATCGATTTAATGCAAAATCTCGTGACTCGCCTAGTAAAGGTAATTTTTCGTTAAACGGCATGCTTACAATAAACCGACCTGATGGGTCCCTTTGGTGTGTATTTACAAAGTGATCTTCACACGTTTGTTCCTCAATAGTGAAGTTTTGCTTACCATCAGTGTTTTCTACGTGCTCTACGTTCCAAAAACGCTCTAATTGATTATTTAAGCTTGCGTTTGAAGAACTGCAAGTGTTTATTACTACGGTGTTTATCGATTGTGTCATTTGAATTGTACCTGCCAGAATGTAACCTAATTTGGTTTCAAATAATACCGTATCTGCATTGTCCATAACAATTCTTTTTTGTCCTACTATATCCCAAAAACATTCTCCTCCTAATAATAATTGTATTTCCCCTCCGTCCTCGAAGCTAGGATCGGCCAGCGTAAGGCCCTGTGGTACGCGTAAGGGTGTTTGCAAATTGATTTTGGGTAGCCTTGCTGTTATGTGAGGGAGAATAATGCATGAAACCTTCATGCTAAAATCACAGTTTAGATTGGACATGGTTAATTCTGTTTTTAAATTGACATTTGATTTAGATTTATTAATTCCCGTGATATTTGAATCACACTGTGATGTGTGTAATCCTAACATTTTAACGACCTTATCTGTGATAACTGAAGTTTGACTTCCCGAATCTAAAAGTGCCTTCACTCGTATGATCTTATTATTTCGTCCGTGTAAAATTACCATAGCCGTGGATAACAATACATACGAAACAGTTGGTTTGTTTTGCATCACATGTGAAATAACCGTTGATTCTAATGCCGTTTCGATCGACACGTTTGAAACCGTTGAACCTGACTGAGTATTTGTCTCTTCAGTATCCTCCACATTTTTTACCATAATTTTTGGTATTTCCCCATGCAATAAAGTATTGTGCTTGCGTCCGCATTTATAACATTTGGATGACCTACACACATTCGCTCCATGCCCGTATTTTAAACAATTATAACACAAGTTCAATTTGCCTACTTCTTCATGGCGCTGTTTAATTGGCAATTTTAAAAACTCGGTACAAAAATATATTTGATGGGATTCCTTACAATATTTACAATTAGCCCTTATGTTATCTCCCTGTACCGCCGCGTTTATATTGTATCTAGTATTATTTGATTTTGCCTTATCGTTTAAATATTGATTACCCGTTTGAGTCGAATTCATGGATTCTAAAGTTTCGCATCGTTTTGTTAAAAATATATTGAAGTCCATCATACTTGGAACTTCCTGTTCGGTTTTGTACTCATACCACAACCTTTTTGTATTCGAGTCTAATTTTGTGCATATGATGTGTATTAGAAGTGTACCCCATTGATCTGTTGGTTGCCCTAATGATTCTAATGCGCGCAAGTTTTTATTGACATTATCTAACAGTGTTCTTAAATTATTGTGGGTCTCGCGCTTTACTTGCTCCAAATCGAAAATTGCCGCTATATGATTTTGAATAATTAGCCTTTTGTTCTCGAACCTTTCCAGTAAAAGATTCCAACCGATCATATAATTTGCATTTGTCAGCTGCAACGCACTTAAAATGTCACCGGCCCTACCCTGTAATGACGTTTTCAAATAATGTAGTTTTTGAACATCCGATAATAAAACGTTTTCGTGAACTAGTGCAATAAACAAATCCCTAAAACCCAACCATTGTTCAAACTTTCCATGAAATACTGGAAGTTGTATTGTCGGCAATTTGACCCTCAAATTATTTCCCTCTTGCCCAACATGTGGTGTGAGGCTGCTTGCCTCGTTTATGACCGACGCCGGTGGATTCAATTTTACAAACATATCTTTTAAATAAGATTCTACTTTGGCGGTTATACTATAATATAGATCTTCAAACTTTACCCTTTCTTCGACGTCTTCCTGATCAGCTAATATTTCAATTTCTAATTGAACCTCCGAAAATTGATCGTAAACTGATTTTATTTTGCTTAATTTTGCCTCTAATTGAATCAAGGTGCTCTCTTGAACGTTTTCCGTTTCTAAATTTTCAAAAAATGTATTTAACCGCGTTAACTGACCTTTGTAACTTGCCCTTTTAAATTTCAATTTTTTCATTATTTCTTCCGCCATTTTTTTTGTGAATTAACCGTATTAGCGCAAATAACAACTTGAATGAAATAATTAATGGAGTGGTCTTACCGAATGAAGGAGATATTTTCTTTAACCCTGGCTTTGTTCCGTGTTTTCCTGCGATCGTTTGTGATTGGAAACTCTTCTTGAATTTACAGCAATTGTTTGGCTGCCCGCTTGTATTGTTTTCCTGAGTTCACAACCACTGATTTCTTGTCCGTTTGTATATTGTTTTCCATTAATTACCATCGACATCCGGCTCGAAGGACCAATGTGATTTACTGCTTTCTTGCTTGGTTGTTAACACATCGATGGAATGTAATTAATAAAACAAAACTCTGTTTAAATTTTTCTATATTTTACTTGTGGACTGTATGAAATGAATTATGTTACTGACTGCTGATTGAGCTGTTGAGCCCTTGTCCCTTCGGGTACCAACGACCATTTTTTGAAAAAGCTCTGTCTTGCGCTTTAAGCCGAGTACACAAAATTACAAATGTGATTTGGCGCGTAAACAATATCCAAGGAAAGTTTTATGATAATAATTCAACGAGCAGATACTCCACGTTATTACTAACGTGATTGTTTTTGCCCCACGAATGTAAACCATTGTACTTATTTATTCGAAAGAGTAGTCAAATTCATACACAACTTCAATATTATAATTGTTCGAAGTGGCATGAACCATTTACATTTTAAATTTCATTGCGTTTCACCATCTGACATTTCAAAATGATTATGATATATTCACTGTAATTAATCAACAAAAATAGAAGAAAGCATTTTATACAAAATGCTCCGCACCAAAAGTGTCACTATAAATTTTTATCCTTCATGTTTTTTAAAATGCCCATTAAATTGTGGCCATTATGAAATCATTAAACTGTAAAAATATACAAAAAGTTAAATTTAGTATAATACATAATATAATATGTTATATTATTTATTGTAAAATTTAATCCTATATCCAATTTTGTAGTTGGCAAGTTGTATAAACAATGTACAACTTGTGGGAATTTAACTAAATGTTGAAAGTGTTGAAACTTTGAATATCTTCAGCAATTGTAAGTCTGCATTACTTGAAATTGTGGAGAAAACTCGGAGTTTAGAAGTTCTCTACCTTCCATTTGATTTTAAATGCTGCGAATTTACTATGTAAGAGTATGAAACCGCTATACATCAAATTTTCTGCATGTATGTTTATTCGCAGCTCTATGCATTTCAGAACTAAATTTGGAATTTCTAGTTTTATCTTGTAATTTCGTCATCATCAAAAGATGCAGTATTGCTCGAGAGAGTAATTTCCATATTCAGTTTTTTTAAATTTAATTTACTTTACGTGATAATATAAGACTAAAATTAAAATTGAAAATTAAATCAAATACATGGGCATTGTTACTTTAGATTTATTTTTTATGCTTTAAATACCTTTTATAAAGTACACAAAGAAAAAATATATTTTGAAAGCCTTGAGCAGTCGGTAACCGCATTATGTTATGATTTTAATTTTAATTTCCAACTTTTTTATGAATTTGAACATAGAACTACAATCTGCTTTCAATTTCATTCATTATTCTCAAGTTCTTCCGTTCTTTTTGGTCTTATTTATGCAATTAAAACCCAAAGTACGGATGTATTTCTAAACATAAGCTTTAAATTTACTTCAGTTTAATGGAGAGTTTTACATGAAAAGATTATGTTTTTTAAGACTTTTTAAATTGCAAAGCAAAATTACTGTTTAAAATTCTGAATTCTCAATTTATTCATTCAGTCATTTTTCATAAAAATTTTAACCATAATAATAGTGAAAAGTCAAGTTCCGGATCGTCAAATACCAAAGTACTCGAATGAAATAAAATTTTCCATTTCTCCAACAGCTGACGTTCAAGCAAGTCGTTTACACTCGACTTATTAAAATTTTTTATAGTTTACCTTTATTCAACTTTTATGTCGCCTTTAAAACGGTAATAAATTAAATTTGAAAAAAAATTAATTTTGTGTGAAATGCCCGTTTAATCAGTATTTCACAAATATATTGTGGTTTTAGATGTATCCACAATGGTTTAGTTAGATTACATGAACCATTAAATCTTGTTCATCGTAAAATTAAATTATCTCCGATTCTTAGCTGTCAAATGAACAAACCATATTTTACGTTTCCCTAGTTTTATTATACATTAAGTTTGCTATTACATTTTAGCAATTTTAAATTTTCTAATAATCGCTTTGATTTTAATTAAAGTAGCGCATCTGTCACATCATATTATCTCGAAAACTGTGGTGTAATTTTTTAAATATGATACACATCAAAGAATTTAAAAGCACTTTGGAGCTTCATAAATATTTTTTCAACCCACAATTGCCTTTGTTTGCTACTGTATCGTTGTCACTTTGCAACCGGTGCGGTTGATTAAATATTTTGTTTATTTTCAACTTGTCGGAAGAATTTGTAAAAAGAGAATATTTGTTTGTTATTTAAATAAATGACAACATTTGCAAAATTGGGTTTGCGACAGAAACTTAGCCTCACTCAAACTCGCGTACATAGAAATCCTCCTAAAGTATGATGTAGTTTTTCAGATAGAAAAGATCAGACAGTTTGAAAATTACTACATCATCGTTTGCTCCACGGAAAAGAAAACTAATGGAAACTTAAAAATAGAAAAAAATAAATTTGATAACTTACTTCCTTGCTACGGAATATTGTACTTACATAAATTTAATGTTTATTTGATAGTTTACGGTAGTTTTCAATAATTCTCAACATCAAGTTGTAATCCATAAACTAAGTTTCGAGTTCTTTCCGGATAAATACTGCAACCTAAGCTTATTATCACGACGTTCGCTGAAGTAATGAGTTTACGAAATAAAATTTTCATGCTGTAGGTGCACGAGACGAACAAATCCTGTACTATAGTTTTGACTGAATTTGTTTTGCCGTAACCGAGAATACGAAACTATTTGGGATACTTGTTTATTATATTGCAAATATTTACTTGCAAATTTAATTGTAAATCCCATGTTGATATTCTATACGTAGTATGTACTAGTAACTTTCAGGAAATTTCAGCATTGAGAAATATTCTCGAATATATTCGCGTATGCTACATAGCAAGTAAGATAATATTTCTCCATCTTAAATTTAATAGTGTCTATACATTTTAGATGCAAAGCAGGATAATAACATTAATGGCAAAAAAGTTTAAAAAGTTAATGTAATAGCCATTATAACAAAGACTTAAACAAATTAAAATCTGTTTAAAATTTTTAATTGGCAATTAATTTATTCAAATAGGTTAAGCCTTAAAGCTGCGACACTTTTAGCATCCGGTTTGAGGGTCAATTGGTTTTAATTTCTTGCACTTCCTGAGCTTTATTAAATTAAAGTGATAAGTTAGAGTTAACTAGATAAGGAAGATCCAACAGAAGCGTACACGATTTTCCAACTTGTATTTCTAAATCTTATAATAAGAGTACAAGAACTTTTGGTTTTATAGAAAATTTAATCAAAAGTCGTCAAGTTAGAAGTGTTTCATTAACATTCTCTAAACTTATTAGCTGCCAACTGAATCGCAACCTAAAATCATTGTAAACTGTGGGTATAAATGGCTAAAGCTGAAAACTTTACTGAACTTAATTATAAGTTGTCGATCAATTAATACTGTAACTTACTGCTAGAAAACAAAGCCTAATGCGTAAATTACTTAAATGTATTACAATTTATTTATTATCAAAGTAAAACCGTTTTGCAAATTCAGTTTCCAACTTTTTGGATTAACCCAGTTTATTAAAAATAATCACCCCTCCCATTTTTTACCCCCAATATGACTCCTTTGTCGTAGTGTAACACATTGGTAAATTATGTACAAACTTCTAGTCAACTTTGGCGAAAATTATTCTTTCTTTACCTTAGAGCAAGTCAGCGAAAGTTCAAGATGCAAAACAAATAATTTTCAAATATAGTTTTACGAAAGTTACAAAATATGATAAACGACTTTTAAGGCATACATTTTATGGGCAAGATTATCGGGGTTTGCATTGTTAAAATGCAGATATCACTTATAAACGTGCAGAGTTTTTATATTATAAAGAAGCTGAATTTGAATTTCATAGTTTTCTAAATGTAAAAAAATGTTTTAAAGAAAAACAGCCATGTGTCTTTAAAACGCTAACAGCAAAGTGAACACGTAATATTTCAGAAGCGTTGGGTACAAAGCAAATTATCATATCCGGCGTATAATGGGTTCTTTTGCATTTTACCTTGGAAAATTTTGCTTGAATTAATCCCTGGATCCTATGTATAATGGTCGAGTGGTGCGAAGCCATAAGAAATGATTATTCAGTAAGGGAGATCTGTATTTTAATGCAAATGTATGTGCATACGTCTCATCTCAAAAGGAAGTGGTATATGGCTCGCCATTGTAATGACATTAAAATGTAATAAATTTTAAAGTAAACACAAAAAGTTTTGCTTTAATAAAATTATTACGTCATGCGAAACCTTTGATTTAGCATATTGCATGATGACTTGTAATAGAATTTCAAAAAATAAATAATTCTACCCTATAGTTTTAATTCAAATTCTTATTTATGTTTTTCCAGATAAAAACCTTACAAGCATAATTAAAACAATATTAAAAATGTTATCAACAATGCTGGGAATAAATTAATGTGAAGTAAACAGCCTGTTGCTGAAGTTATTATTATCAATTCGCAGATAAAGCGGTAGTTAACTATCCAGGACATTAAACGAAGGGAAATCAAATAGTTTCCTTTTTACGATAAAAAAGGAAAACTACAGCGAGAAACATGCCAAAACAACATAGTTGCGCTTGTAAAGCAACATGGTTGCTCGGAAAATTGCTGGAAAGACGACAAATTTATTGTATTTCCTTTCAATAGAATAGAATAGAGAGTCGTAATTCAATTTTAATTACGTTTTTTAAAATTAACATAAAATGAAGCTGTTATTTTAAATGCTAACGTGAAAACGAATTCTATCACGTAATTTATATGAACTATAATTTGCACGGAAACCGTGTTTTCCTGCCATAGAAATAAGCGGAGTTGAGATTTTAATCCTCTTTTTTACGTGTATTTTCTAATTAACTTTGCAGCCAAGCTTGAAACTCCACCTCCATTATCTTTGTCGGTATTTTAATTACTAACTATTCCAAAAACAGCCAATAATATTCTTTCTGCTTTTTAATCGTGTTTACTACCATAATCGGAATTCTTTCATTATCTTATAAATTTTAACACCCTGAAAATTTAATAAGCATAAGAATAATAATTTAATTATTGGTTTTACCCGGTTTTACCTCAACCAATATTATCTTTCACATTTCTACCTCTTTCTACATTATCAATTTAGTTTATTCGGCAGAATTCATGTTATTCCTTCTAAAATAATAGTTCAATTTTGGTGTATCACCCGCGTATGTAATCGCCCTGTGAACCTTTACAAGGTTTTACATGATTTTGGTGTGGTTTTGCTGTACTTCACTGACTGACGCAATCAGTTCGATCAAAATTTTGTTATTCATTAACCTTATAGCCTAATTGCTATAGAACATGCTGTATATTAATACAATTATTATAGTTCAATATTTTGCAGCCAATGTTCCGGAGCATATGTCTTAGCGGAAAAAGTGTCCTATAATAGTAAAGTGTTTAAGATCAGATGTATACAAACTCACTACTTTGTTGCTAATGTTCTATGTACTACATAATATGTACTATATGTATATGATTTTACAGTAATTAGTACGTAATTAGAAATCTAAGGCCGGAGGTACACTTGTAACTCGAAGAACAACCGCAGGATTTACAAAAAAGTGGAATGTAGTGGATAGAATCCGGCTAATATAGACAACATACATACTAAAAATATATTAGCTCCGTATAAAACATGTTTTTTTCCTGAAAGCGGAGTAATGGTTGAAAAATGTTATATTGCAAATTTAACCGTGAAAAACCTAAATACAAAAAATTAGTTATAGAACAAAGTTGTACAGCAGATAAGGCTACAAATAAAACTAATATTGACTATATTAAATTTTGTATTATAAATAAATAATTCTAGATAAAACTGGAATATGCGGTTTTAGATCAATATTGCTAAATTAGCGAACACAGAACAAAATTTATTTTATCCTGTTTGAAATTTATCGATATAAGGAGAACTCATCGAAGGGGAAATAAGAGTGGGGGCCAAACGCGAAGGGCTTTGGTAGTAACAGACGATAGCGGGGATGAGTTGCGCAGCAAAGAGTCGTAATCCGAATTTAAACTCTTTGTTTAAAAGCTTTTAATTATTAATACAAGTGGTATTTCAAATATTTAATAAAGAAACTTAACATGTTGTCCTTATATATTGTGGTGTTCCGGAGAGCTTCAACTGCGAGGTTGAACCAGTTTTGATTTCATTAATGTTTCGTTAATTTAGAAGCTTTTTAAAATGGCTTTCATGTTACTTTTTTTTTTAAATTAATTAAATTATGTTGACAATAAAATACAAGAAGGTGGAAGGAAGTTGCGCACGACAGAAGACTCTCGACGAAGTATCGAAAACATTGGTGGTCGATTTTTGATCAAGTCAGCGAATTTTTATGCGATGAATTCACCCCAACCAGGTGAAATTTTGGGAAGTTTAATATTTCAACAGATGTTTGATTGGCAAGAAAGAATGGAAGAAAATAATTTTTGTTTGAGTAAATGATTAAATTACTTACCTTGATAAATAGTTTGGATTATTTGGATATAATTAACGAAACACTAATAATAATTGGACACTCACGATTGTAAATTTTGGAAATCATCACGATTAATTCTATGGTAATCTGGGATAAGATTTGGAAGCAAGATATAAGTAGACGCTGCGTACTACCGACAACTGACATTTGGGTTGCGTCCACTAGATATTCCAGCTGCTACCTAAACAGATATCCATTGGCGTATCATCAGGTACAAATAAAGAGTTTAATTTGATTATTTTATTGACATTACATTTTATTTCTATTGTTCTTTACAATTTTTATGATCTGTTCAACACAATAATACCTAAAACTCCTTAAAATTGGAATCTAGTAGCAAAATTGATGCGATTCCAAATTTAATGAGCTTACATTTAAGCAAAATAAGCCAAATAACAAAGTGGGATTGTCACAAAACTAAAGCGTCTCTAAATAAATTTTTGCATCATCTTTTCCCACATCAGCTCTGGTTTTATTTACGTAGCTGGGTAACCTCATTGAGCCGACTCCTGCAGTCTCAAGCTCTACGACTGATTAAAGCTAGCCGAGGTAAACTTAGGTTTCGTAACGGGATTCTGATTTTACTTATTCAAATACAGAAAAACACAACAATATATTTGAATACAGTTAATACAAAAGCATGAGCGGGGATGAGTTTTATAAATTTGAAATTTGACATTATGAAAAAATTTAGTGTTCAAATAATATATAGGTACTGTTAAAGAAGTTTCGCTTCTCCCGTGAGCTTATGGGGATGAGGCTAACACGCTTTTTTTTATTATATTGTAAAAATCTATATTGCAAAAATCTATACTGACTGGACTTTTTATATTATTTTACACAATTTGTTGTTTATAAGCAAATTCAACTGAAATTAAAGATATTATAGGATATAATCAATCGGAATGTTTTCAAAAAGGAATTTGTTCGCTGTAGAATAATAAATACAATTGAAATACCAATAATGTAATTAAAGAACTATCGATCATCCAAGAAACGTTAAGTGGCTTCATATTGCAACCAATATTCCACGAGTCGGTAGTTTAACCAAAGTTAAATCGAATGATACATTTTTATTCTTTAATAATGGAAATTGCCCTGTTTTAAATACATATTATATAAAATAATTCGATTTTTTTATCGACTAAACCAGTATATTTTAATTGTTGCATGAGTTGAAAATAAAATGAAATCTTAAAGTATCAAATCACCTTATATGTTGATTAGTTTAGTTAGTTAGTACTTGTTATTATAAACAAATATTCTATAATCTGTTCTTGGACATTGCAAGACATCGTAGTCTAATCCAATAAGTAGATGAATTAATCACAGTAATCACAGTAATCTGGCTAATTTTATTGCAATTTCTATATGCAAATGTATCTGCATTATATTATTTAACAATTTTCTGTTAAACAATTCTAACTTGAACATATCCGCAAGACGACTCAGAATAAGTTATAGTTAAATCCAAAATCTAATTAGTGTCATATATTCATGCGATGAATAATTAATCTGTTTCAAGGTTTATCGAAAATCGGTATTCATATAAGGATGGAAAATCCATCTCAGGTAATCCAGGAATCCTGAATATGTTCTGCATGATTTTGCCTGTTATCCGCATGGATCTAATTCTGAAGGTAAAAAGTTAATGCAAATGATAATACAAAAGTGTACGTAATTGTTATTTTTATAATATAGCATTTGAATGAATGTTGTGACGTTAGATGCCATGCATACATTTTTTACATTTCAAATAAAGCTAAGCTACGAGTAAGACGAGTTTTACCTCAGATTAAATACTTATTAACTTTTATACTACTTGGCAAATTAATTTGCAAAAGTGGAATTTGGAAACAACCAAACTGTGTGTTCTCTGCAAGATAATATTCACCAATTTTAGACAATCTCCACGTTGAATTTCTTCATTTGTCAAAATCCATCCGGATAAGGCTTTCCGGAATTCTTTAAAATTAAAGCAGTACATTATCAATACAATTGATAAAATCGATCTAGGACTGAAGTTGCTTTAAAATGTATTTCCCCTAATGTATAAAATATGTATTAAAAATATAAATTATGTAAAATTTATTCGTGATTTTATGTTGTAAAAAGGTAGGTATATAGAGCATTAAATAATTTAAATGTCAAAAGCTCTTTAATATTAATGTAAAATCTTATTGGGGATCTGCTAGTTTTACATATGTATGTGTAAAATTACAGAGTTACGCAAACATCATACTCGGGATTAAGTACTAATTACATATGTACCAATTGTATTGACATTTACTCTAGTTATAAGAATTTCACTTTTTATTAAATAAACAAACTTTCAAGCATTCAACATATTAATGCTATATTTCAAATTACGACTTGCAGAACAGGATCCAGATATTGGTTATTTGCATGATACGAAAATAATATACCTAAAATAAACTATAATGCTTGTTATGCTCATCAGTTCGAAACAATTTGCAATCACAAAACTATTTATAATGTTCGTAACGAAACAAGTAAAAAAAAAATGATTATTTATTCAGCGAGGATTCGGGATTAATACTTTACGGGGTTTTCATTTATGATAAATATTCAGAAGTTCTGAAAACATAAAGTCAAAATTGAAATTTAAAACAATCTAAAAAAAAAGAAAATACATGAAATTGACAATAATAAAAAAGTAAGTAAACAAATCACAAAGAGGAGCCTTACCTATGCACCATAAACTTTTAAACTAATCTTATTAAATACGTATAAATCTAAATGAAAACTACACTGTGCATTTCAAATAAAACTCCGAAGGAAACACTATAAACCGCTACTAGTACATTATAGAAAAGTTCTAAAAATATTTTAAAACACTTACATTTATAATTGTACGTAGTTGAATAAAAAAAAACCTTTCAGTGTCCATTAATTAAATTGCGCAATTTTTTGTCTGCTAAAAAAATTTCTGAAAAATCACTAAATATATTATTATTGCCCGTTATTTCAAAAATATTAAACTTTATTGTTTATTTTTTCAATTTTAAATAAATAACAGATTTTTCTAATAACTCCGTAAATTCGAGGATATCTGTAATTTCTAAACGAAAAGAAAATGTTCTTATGAGAAATTTCAATATTCTACAAAAAACAATTACTTCGAAAGCAATGAAGCAAAATTTCAAAGCAGGTATTTTATTAAGTCTGTATAAAATAATCGGGTGAAAATCTAATTTTCTTGCTCATGTTTAAAACTATTAAGCGTAGATGTTTTTAATGCATGAGCTTTGCGTTATAATTAAAAACGTGTAGGCAATTTTGAACGACTGACGCTCGAGCCTCATTTTTGGATGATTGCTCTTAGCATCATTGAACCCCCACATTGTGAAAGGCGTCGTTACTAACACTCAATGAATATTTTATCACCGTTTACCTGACTAAACCAAACTTTATACGCTACTTAAATATTATAAACCCACATTTTCAGTGATACTGTTTTTCTACAAAAATATTTCGTGTAATTTCAGAACAGGCTTCAATTCTTATTTACCAATAGAATATTTTATATTGGGTTGTACGACGGTTTATTGAACACGAGTTATCTATTATTAGCGTTCAGCCTGTAGAATTACAGGTGGTCTCCAATCGCATCCTGCAGTTTATCAATATAATATTGAGTAGTTGAAAGCTAGAACTTTTGCAAAACAAATAAGAACAGGCAATGCTCGCATTTTAATAAAATATTTCTTTGACCAACTTTAATCAACGTCTTCGTCCAATTGGAATTAGGAATAATATATAACTCCAGAAACCATTCTTTGTTACATAAATCAAAGCAAAACCAAATTTACAAATTCATAACCATAGCTGTCAAGGCTACTTGACCAGTTGTCTAATAAATGTATAAAAATACTGTGGAAATCCAAAGGTAAAGATGAGGAAAATTGTTGAAATTGAAAATCAGACGTCTTTGGTTCGCCTTATAGACGCTTACTCATTACGTTAAGGATATGTTTCAGTTGCTCTCCCGTAAATAGCTAGGAATCAACAAGGAACTAGTAACATTACCATTTGATTATCAGGATTATAAACCAATTAACTACATTTAATCATAAATAGGAAATCTACCTATCCAGGTAGGAAAGGAAACATCTTCAACAAGAAATATTAAAAAATTTAGATACTACAAAGCAAAATTGCATTTAGTGCTGATTGACCTTTCTAATATTAATTTCAACAATGAAAATTTTAACAGTATTACTAAATCGGCGAATAAAATCGTTAACTTTTATTACAAGAAATTCGAGTTGCTTAAGCATGAAATTCATTCTCCATGTGTCCCAGTTCTTCCTTAAATAACCCTATAAAATTCTTTTCTTTAAACCATAATTCTCGGCAGTACCTAATATTGTATGAGATTGGTGTTTTGTAAAAATTATCATTACTTTTGCGGATAAGTAGTGATATGAGGTTATTTTACCGACAGTAGGTAAATAAATTTTATAGTACTGCCTCGTATAAACATAAAAAAATCGTGATATAACTTTTCGTACTTTGTTTAGTTATTATCCTTTGCTTTTAGCAATGGGTACAATAAATTTGAAACTTTAAAAATTAAGCAATCGATTTGACGTGTAAATTAAAATTTATTTCATTTGTGTTAATAGAATTCCGTCATTAATGCAAGAAACCTCATTGCTAATTTAACAATGCTGTACAGAAGTCCTTTCAAAATTATTTGACAAGGGTAAAAATAAATTAAATATCCGTGAACGTCTTTGATCTCTTAATATATGCTCTCGGTAGCTTTATTGGTTTCAAGTTCAATAAGTCGCTTTACGCAAACGGAAGACTAATTTACTAAGTCAAGTAGAATGCAAAGTAGCTTTCATGTTGCAGAGGTGTGGAGGTATTAACACGAATGAGATAAAGCGAAGTGGTAGTTTTTAATCTTTTATTAATAATACGCATCAGAAAAGTACAAAGAGGTGTTGACAGGATGCCCTCTCGTTTTATTAGCTTTTTAAAAATATGACAAAGACGCTAAACGTTTTAATATTCGGTAACTTTAATCAAAGTAAAAAATGCTGGACGATCCTTTATTAGTTGAAATTGAAAAGACTTTCGCCTGAACGGTTTCGTTCAAGTTGTAAAGAAAATGGCGACATAGCGTAGTATTTAGCGCAGACATCCACACAATATGAGGCCATTTACATGCAGACCCAGAACTTAAAGCTTGTCATCACTTAGTATCAATCATGTTTTTAGGTGATTGATCGAGACGTGGTTTTTAAATATAAGTAATAATCTTAATGCCAATAACATCAAATAAAAGGGGAAGCTCTGACATTATGTTTAATGGCAGTTTAAGCTTAACAGAATACATAAAATCCGTTTTAGTAGCAAGGCGTGAGCTTTTCATTAATGAAGTTGTTAAAAATTTTAAGATCTTAATGAAGCGTACACATTTTTTTCTAAATTTAGAAAAAAAATAATCAAACAGAAATGGTACTAACAAGAAAAAATAATTGGAAAAACTTGCAGCAATTCATTAAAATTATTATTTTTTGTAAGCAAGATAATGAACGTTAAAAAGGGTTTTATTTGGCAGGCGTATACAAGTTACATTCAAACCACTTCACCGCAAAAATTAAATTGAAAAGGACTTGTTTCAATTGCTATCTTTTTCTTCTTTATTTTATTTAATTTTATTCGCTTTTATGTGTAATTATTAATTGCGGTTCAATAAATATTCATAAGAGCTGATCACTAATAATAAATTAATTCGTAATTTTTACCTAAAATAATTCTGTTGAATTGAACGCTTTTCTTTAGTTTTCAGTTTCACTCATATACCAAGGGATCTTAGTTGATGGCATTTCAATGCAGTACAAATTATTCAAATGGCGGGTAGAATAAAAAGTCCAATCCGAAGTTTTGTTTATTTTCGTGTACATACACAGTGGCTTACAAGTTTAATTATTTTGTAGTTCATGCGAAATCATCCCTTTTCACTGAGATTAACAAGTATAAGTAATTTTCGGTTAGTTATAGCACACTCCATGGAAATCTAAATCGTTGAGATTGGTTCATCCGTTATCAAAGATTCTATTCTGCCCAACGGGTATCAGTATAAAAAATATTATGATTGTCATTAACTTGATTTCCCAACACCTCTCTTGTTTTTGAAAACTAAATCTAAATTTTCTCTGGTATTTGTTCACCTAACTTCTCTTCCCGTGTTGACTTACAAACTAAAGCTGCCAAATTATAATACAAATCTTACAAACTAATACTAACTCATCGATAAGATCCTCTCGGGCGGTGTTGTAAACTAATCGAAGTTTTTCTTCCGTTAATTGTGGAATATCGATGATGAATTTCGCTTCTTGGTATCTTGTTTAGCTCTATATTTGCTTTATGGAAACTCACCTCTTTTATATCTGGTTCAAGCGCAATACAAAGTGTCTTACCGATCACTACAGTATGTTCCCAAGGTAAGTTACCTTTCGTTTTCTTTGATGAGGGTTTGCAAATATACAATTATTTACAACTTTACACAACACATTTTACACAAAGACCTACTTTGATCTGAAAGTGAAGTCAGATCTTCTTCTTCGGCACTCCATTCCTGACTGAATATTACCTCATCTCTAGATATTTGTAAATCCATTTTCTGGGATGGATTAATCCACATTATTGCAAAAAGCTTTATTGCTTTTCATTGTTGACTGTTTCTTTAATTTCTTCATGAGATGGTTCATCTATTGATTCATTGTTTATATTTTCTTTTCTTGTCCACCTTCCACTTGTACTTGATTCCATTTCTTGATGATCCTCAAAGTAATGCCTCCATATGGTTTTAATTTCATTTTCCTCATATTTTTTATTGCCGTTTTTGTCTTTCATTTCTCGTATTTGTATCTTGATGGTTTGTTTTTGATTTCATATCTTCTTGTAGAATTCTCGAGGATTGCTCTTACTTTCGTCTTTCTGTGTCATCTCTCTATTGATCCATTCTTACTTTCTCCGCCTACGCAACTTCACCGCATCTCTCTTCAAAACCTTGTAATTTTCCAGAACTTAAGATATTAGCCATTTTATTCTGGCCTCTCTCTTCATTTTACATTCTTTATCACACCACTTTTTTGTTATTTCTTTTCGGCTGCTTCTATTAGATGCTCTGTTTTATGTTAAACTATTCTTCCTCTATGTTTTTACTCTGTTCTTTTCGATTCATTTCTTTGCTGAGAGCTCTTGCGTATTTCTGTTGTTCTTCTTCATTCTTTAGCTATTCTACTGCCCATCTTTTATTTACTATTTATGTATCTTGTTTCATTCTGTTTATTCCTTGTTTTATTTTCATCACAATCATTATTGTGATCTGTCTACGCTTATGCCTCTGTATGACCTAACACCACACGCTCTAAATGTTCTTTTTTTCGATACCAGTGCATGGTCAAGCTTGAATTCCATACTAGTAATCTTCATGTTACATATTGCTGCTAGGTTGCATGTTCTTTCGCCATAATCAGATCGCCACAAAATGTTATTATTATCTTGAATATCGATCATAAAATGATACCACATATTTTAATAATTAATTCAAATAAATGATTGTTAATTGCTGGTAATTTTACGTTCCGTCCTAATTACGAAAACTTACTGACGACTCGATAAATTTTATCTTCATTATTACTTCATTATAATTAGTTTCCTTAGTATATCATTATTATACGATGATAACAGGCACTTATTTGTTTACTTACACACAATTTTTTGTGGGAAATTACACAATGTGAGTATTGCCAAAAATTTGGGTACACCAAAAACATTCGTAACAAACTATCACATTGTGCAACAAGGTGAGGAGGTAATATCCACTCCCTTGTGCGCTATCTTTAGGACAAGCATTGCCTTAAATTATGTGCCTCAGGGTTGGCAAAGGGTTAAAGTGGTGCGTTAAAGCCGGGCGTGCCACTTATGCCTAGACAAAATCATTTCGTCCAATCAGCTTAATGTGATTTATCCTAAACACTTTGGAAAAATCGATAGGCATATCAGGAACGATGTCTTGGCGGATTCGCCACTTCATCGACAGCTTTATGTGTACCAGTCAAGAAAATCGTGTAAATTTAATATACACAAATTAAGCTGAGGATAGAGACGGCTCTCGAGGAACAAGAAATTGCCCTGGGAGCCATCTTTGACATAGAGGGGGCGTTTGATAATACGTCCTTCAACTCTATAGAGAATGACATGTGCAAGGATGTGCTGATGATATCGCAATCCTTATCAGCAGGGAAGTTGTATCATCATTGATGCAACAGACCCTAAGAACCGTCGAGCAATGGTGCACGAAAGAAGGATTGTCGGTAAACCCAAATAAGACCGCTGTGGTTGCATTTTTAATACGTAGGAATCTACGGGATATGAGGATGCCCAGCTTATGGAGGAAAAAACTACAATTGGTAGGAGAGGTCGAGTTTCAGACAGCAGGCTAAAGTTCACACTACATGTGAGAAACACAACGATCAAAGCACCTAGGGCAATGTGGGCCTATAGGAGAATGATCGGACATATGCATCTTTAATCTGGAGGCACAAAGCCCACAAAAGGGGTAGTATCACAATGCTAAACTGGGAATAACGGGGGCACTTCTGGGGCTCCCTCCACTACATTTGGTGGTGGAATTGGAGGCTCTATTGGCGACATACAGGTTATCTATAAATAATCGTGGAGATGTGAATCCCAGAAGGGGACATCACACCATGATCTTTAACTCTATCAAGAGTAACAACATGCTATTCATGCAATTCGACAGAACCAGCACTATAGGGAACTTCCAAAAACCTATCAGGGTTTTTATACCTGAGAGGGGTAATGAGGGTACCTCCCAGGAGCTGGGAGCTCGGTATGACACTATCTGGCACACGGATGGATCCAAAACGGATATCAGTACTGGAGCAGGAATAAGTGGACGCCGAACGGGCGATGCGATTAGCATAAACCTGGGCTGCAACGCTACTGTCTTCCAGGCAAAAATAACTGTGATAATGGCCTGTGCAGATGAAATGTTATGGAGGGCTTATGACAATAGGAGGATCTGTATCATGACCGATAGCCAGACAGCACTAAGGAAACACAATCCAAGGTCGTAAGTCGTTGCCTCGATGTGTTAGTGGCACTGGGGCAACGCAACAGCTTAACGCTGAGGTGGGTGCCGGGATACGCTGGCATAAAGAGTAATGAAAGAGCAGATGCCCTCGCCAAGTCTGATGCAAAGAGGCAACTAGTAGGTCCAGAACCAACTTGCGGGATAGCATACCTGACCGCAAAAGGGGCTATCAAGAAACTACTATGCAAACAACATCTGGAGTATTGGAGGGACCTGCCTAGTCTAAGGCAATCGCGGATGTTCATGGAGGGACCCTCCAATTCCAAAATAAAACAAGAAATCCTCAAGCTGAGTAGACACAGTTCAGGAAAAAACATTAATTAATTTTATTGAGGAAACAAAACTGATGAAGTAAAACTTGGAACGTGGGGCACAATAAGCCAAGAGCTTCGGTGCAGATGGGCCAGGAACCATAACCCATTCAGCAATAATAATCACATTCTGCAAAATGTGCAGATGACCACCCAAGAACTAATTGTGAAAGAAAAACAAGAGATGGTAACATGAATGGTTCGAACTGTCAAGGTCAGCATTCAGCTAATTATAGAGGTTGTTGTATCCATAAACAACTACATCAGAGAAAGTATCCTTCTCTATGTGAAAGAAAAATGGAAATTACACTACCAAACAATTAAAGCCATTATTTATATGAAAGCAAATTTATAATTATTGGTACCGATCATATACCATTACGACGGTTATGCAACTTAAAAGAGCTCAAATCTAGGATTAGCTACATAGATGGGTGTGAAATTATGGAATCATTGCATTTTCTTCAAGAGCAATGTCAAATAGGTGAACAAGTCAAATTCGGTTTTTGCAAATTTCTAATAGGTTTGAAAATTCCTTCGAGAGAACGGCTGTTTACAAAATGGTGTAAAATATATAAATGAACTTACGTTTCACTAATTTAAATTACACTACTTTTTGAAATAAATCTACTTTTACTTCCATGTAACAAAGAAATAATATTATCTACTTATATCACAATCAGTTATAATCTGAAAAATTATAATTACTGCCGGTTCAAATCGTGAATAGTACATTATATCGTTAATTAATAGGCGAAATTAATAGATGTAGATGGTTTTTGCTTTTGAAGCAAAGTTTATACAATTTCGAATTTAATTTACATGAAAATTTTTCTTACATTCAATGCAAATGTGTTCTTAATAATCTAGCATGTAGCAAAACACTTATGTTAAACAAATACACATTTTAGAACTTATATGGAAAATAAACTATTTCCGTTTTACTCCGTGCGTCTGTTTAACACAAGCAAATATCTTAATCCAAGTTAAGTGGTGATTAACTACATTGAGTTACGCCGGAGACGGAAACTGCCAGGTGAATGTATATTTAGGTCTTCACCAAGGCTTACGGCAACTGCTTTAGAATTGAATTTAATATCAAGAACTTAAGAACAACCTGAACGCCGTTTAAGTGTAACTTGACTTAATTGAATGCCACCGTGTGCATTGTATATTTGTTGCTTCCTTTGTTATATATTTTGTAGCAAATGGTTTGCACAAACCATAAACTATTCATTTGCATAAGATTTTACACTAACATTAAATAAGTTGGTAAATCCAGCCATCTGAAAGCTCGCCGTACAGTCTACACCGGCAAAGGGCAAATTAAAGGTGTACGTCTTTCGAAATGCAAATATTGGTGCATCTAATGTTAATGATTATAATATCTGTTCCTGTATTAATTTCAAAATGTTGCTTTGAATCTGGAAGAGACCATAAAGCATCCTTACAAAAATATCCCTATGTATAGGATAAGCATAAAGAGATATAACGTTCCTCAGATCTCAATGTGCGTTTGGTAATTTTAGAGAACTTCACTGCAAATTACAATGAATGCTTTGATTATAAATTGTTTATTTTGAGATCAGCTAAAAAAAGTTTCGGTAGACAAAGTGAAAATCTTTTGTAAAGGAAATGTAGTTTACGTATATATATATTTGGAAAATTAGTTTGCTATTATACGAGCTAAACTACTTAATTAGATTTCAGTATAACAAAATTAAAGGTATTTAAATTGACGTTTTTATCAAACTTAACGTTCTGCACTTTAGATATTTTCCCATTACCAACCACGCAAATGATTATAACAAACTTAAAATTTATACTAATAATATACTTTGGAGGCAAACAATAGTATTATCTGTAATGCTTAGTTAATTTAATAGAAAAAAGTCAACGTTAATTTAGTTTTTACAATAGCGTGAAATGTAATAACAATGAAATAAATAAATTGTATATACATAATATTTACTTTTTCAGAACAATCGTTCTAATCAAATTACATTATTATTAATTTAAAGTTAAAATTGAAAAACTCTCAAATGCTAAGATAATTTCGTTACTTTTTTTAACCTTTGAAATGCTTAGAGACAAAATAATATTTAAACAGAATTTATGTTTTCTTTTGAGAGCCGGCTACATTTTGCGAGCAAAGTATTTTCAATACAAAAATTTAGCAGTTTGTTTGCTAATAACTGTCATGCTTCTAAAACGTAAAATAATATGCGCGTGTTTGTAATATGATGGTACAAGTCTTGAATATGAATACAATATATTTAAATTACGTATGAAACACGTATCTCTTAGGACTCATCACGTTTCGCCCGTGTTTCAATATTCTGTCTACGACATCCGTGAGTCGAGCGCCCTTACCATCGTAAAACATATTATCCTATAGGGTCATTTTGCTTTGTCGTAGGTAGAACAGCTACCTAATAAGCATTTGAAAATGAAAATCCCGAGTTATATATGTTCAAGGATTAAACGTCATGACATTTGTACGATGGAGGGTAGGCACTAAGCCTAAATTGCAGCTTTTAAATTCTCATTAAGTTATTGCTTGTAGAATGAGTCTAATAAAAGCACAACTTAACTTTATAATATTCCTGTAATAAAATTTATTACTTTATCAACTATTCCGTTTTTCGGAAGCCCAACATTGAGTGATTATATTATCATTGTCGGATCGAGAATTCAACTTCTCATGTTTATATCATAACGTTGGCTAATTCATTACAAATACGTATTGATAAAAATCATAATATAGGGTAGCATTAGCTTATTTATAATTTAAATCTGAAAGTTAATTTCAATCTTATTAACCACTCCACTTATTAGCTATATCTAGAATAATATAACTGATAAATTTTAATAAAAGTTGACACGAAAAGTGTTTCTAATAGCTGCTTGTTCACCACCTACCGCTAATGTTCTATTTCAAGAAATATAAATCTACTAGGAAATGTGGTTTAATATTGTCATAAAAGTAAATTAAAGGCAGGTATTGCGTGTTAGTGATAAATTCAAAATTTATAAGTAAAATGAAGAGATATATTTTCTAAATTTTTATCAATATCAAAATACGTCCCTTGTTTTTTGAATAAGTAATCAAAATATTCAATTAATAAAAATGTTTGATGTACCTTGCTAATGGTAATTAAAGTAAAATTTCCATTAATCAATAATGAAGCTATTGGTCTATTACTTGAATAATATATGCCAGAAACTGATCAAAAGAACATTAATAATGAATATTAATCGCATTCTAGGTATAATAGGTAAAACTTTTAGTTTCGTACCCCAAGCGGAGTCAGGGACGGCTTAAGACGTTACTAAGGATGCAATGCATTTAGGTGGTTCTTGTAAGAGCTGCTTCGAAGACAGCAGACAACTTAACCCAAAGTTGAAATTTAAATATATTCAAATTTAAGCAAAAAATAAAATTAAATATATGCTTACGACAATTTTACCAATAATGTATAAAATTTTAATGTATATGTTTTTTAAACAAACGTAATTTGAAATCTAGATATTTCAGTTACGCTCCTCTCGAAAGAGGGCGTCTCGGTCCACCCAAGGTCGTACAGATACCTTTAAAAATAGTCAGTTTTAAGATTATAAAGGTAAATTATTTAAAATCGCTATATAAAGTGATTTTTAGGTATGCAATGCACAGTGGAAATTGAACAATTATTAATTGTGATGTGTTGCGGTTCCTTGTGGAATTTATTGGTACTAAATTGTTGTATCTTATACCAAAATACCAAAATTTATATTACAATAGTCACAGATGTTCAATTCTATACATTTAATCTAAACCTTCCTCGATATTATTATACACTAGAATTATTTCTATTGGGTGTATTATCTACTATACAATATTTATGCTTACCTAAATCTTACTTGAAGAAGTTTACAATTCTAAAAATGTATCAACTACTTGGAAAATAAATATAAATATTTACTAGTGCCGGTACATACCTATACCCAGTCCCTCTCGTGATTTTCTTCGTGTGTGTAAGAAATATTTTGCACTTCTGAAAATAAAATTTTAAAAAGGCTATATTATAGAAACAAAACGCAGACACCACATTCTATGGTCTTTTATTATTATCAGTTAAAATTAAAACAAAGTCATTGTCAATATTTGTTGTTAAAATTTAAATTTCATATTGTCTATTTTGGCGCCTTTTCATTTTCGGCGCCTGCGCCGGCGACGCCTGTGTGCAGTGCACACTTCGAGTTCCTATATAGGTAATGTTTTTTAATTGTTTTTGAACACTAGCGGTTCAAGCTGTAATTTCACAGAAATCCAGGGGCAAATATGAAAAAGCATATCTGCAATTTAACACGTGGTGCAAAGAAAGGCGAGTGAAAAACTTAAATAAATGTTTACCCACGCCGATGTTTTAAAATTCTTGAAAGAAGCAGACGACGACACTTTTTTTTAAATGTATTTTTTATTTTACAATTTTACAAGATTTTTTATTGTTTCAGATGGTCATGATAATTGATATCAGCGGTGCGTGTCGCAGAGAAGAACCTACTTAGAATAATAGTACGAATTTATCCTTAAATGTATATTACAAATAAAATAGATTTAAGTGTCTAAACTTTTCCTATTTCCCGCATACTTTTACAAGTGTGCGGAAAAGTATTACTAAAAAAAGTATTACTTTTCCACACTAGGTTTAGTATTACTTTTCCACTAGGGCGAAAAAGTAGTACTTTTCCACACACTTTTGAATATCACAAAGTAAAAAATATTTACATGTTATTATTACTAAAAACGTATTACTAAAAAAAGTATTGCTTTTCCGCACTAGGGCGGAAAAGTAGTACTTTTCAATACACTTTTGAATATCACAAAGTAAAAATATTTACATATTTTTTAAGGGATAAATGTTAAATCTATATGACAGATACATATATGCATAGCTAATATTAATTTTATTTGGCAAAAATGTTAAGATCAAATGAAATTTGATTCTTTATATTTATAATAATAAACATACATTGAAAACATTATAAACCATATTATATTTCTTATTAATAATTTTTTTTTTAAGTTATGGATTATTGCCTATTATAAAAAAACCTTGCTTAGCACAAATACAATATTATAATATAATATAATATTTTTAATACCTATATCATTCATTGATTTTTATTAAATATTAATAAAGTTTTTAGAATATTAAAAAAATTCTATTGAATTATTTGCTTATCTTAAAAAAGTTTATTTCGCCATTATCGATAGTATTAAATCTAGTTTATTATTAAAAAACTGTTTTCTCAGTGTATTTAATTTGATGTACGGATAAAACCAATTAAACAAATCAATTTTTTTTAAATAAACAAAACATGAACATTTATTTTTACAATATCACGACTACAACATCAAAAATTGTATTCACCTTCGATTTTCCTTTATTTAAATAATTGATAAATTGAAATAATTGGTTTAATTTTTGTGTTAGAATTATTGAACACGTTACTAGATTTTTAAATTAATTTCATCTAAATTTTTGTTCAAATTTTCTTGTACGACATTTTACCTCCACCAATCCACCCAATTGAAGGTATGGGAATCGAAAAAATTTCAAATTTTTGAAATCGCCTTGTTCAGAAACGTCAAGATCTGCAAAAAAAACAAATTTATGTGCCTATATCCAGAACAAGTGAAATTAACTTTCTATTTGTCATCTGTCAAAAATTACAAACTGTCAAAGTTGAAATTTCAAGATTGAAGGGATTTTAATTAAATTTTGTATGTAAGAACATTGCCCCCCCCCCCCCCAAAAGACTTTAATTTTTTTGCGGGAACTTGAAAGAAGTCATTGTCCCTCGTTTTTCTTCGGCATTTCTGTCAATCAAACTTTTTGGACGTATGTCTTGTGGGCTTTAGCGGTGAAAATAAGATATTGGCAGAGAAATCTTTGCCAGGGCCATCACAATAAAATTTAAAAAAATGAAAATGTCACCGTATCTCCGGAATTTGGTGTGCTGATGATTGAATTCATTGCAGCAGAAGTGGCGATAATTGTTTTACATGAAATCATTCTAATTATAATTTCTATCTTTTCCTGTTGAATTAAACTCACGACCACCCGCTGGTTGGCCTGATATCTGGATATTTTGTGAAGGTATCGTGCTAGAGCATTGAACCATTCTTTCATTTAAAATTTTGATTTACCTAAGAATACCTAAAGCAACACAGGATTTGTACTATTTCTTGCTCTTTCGGTATAAATTACTGAATATTAACTTAGTAACCATAGAAATTTTTTTTCTGTACAAGTAAATATCTTTATGTGAAAACGTAGAGAAAGCTATCCGTTCCGAACGTCTTGTCGGGTGAAAAATCAAAGTATTAATAGACCATGCATTAAATTTTTGCATTTAAAGCCCGTGTCTCACTATAAAAATTTGTATAAAAATTTTATAAAAGTTTGCATATAAAAACGATTTGGATAGTGTGGCAGCGGAATTGTTTTATAAAAATGACATTTGTAAAAATATTTTGATGGTGCTTCTATTTTCATGACGTCACAAAATAGTTTTATAAAACTTCTTATTTTAGAGCAGTTTCTAAAACTTTTATAAAAGGAGGCATCCCATTGGCTGCTGAAGCCAAAACGTCAACTACTGTGCTGTCACAGCTGATCTTATTTGTATGAAACTTTGCACCGAATATTTTACAGTGGGACATGACTTAAAAATATTTTTAAGTCACGTGACGCTACATTGTTTGTATGAAAATTTTTATAAAAACGATTTTATACAAATTTTATAGTGAGACACGGGCTTAATGATTGCTAGGCCCTATTTAAAATATCGTAACCTGGTAACGAACCACAATTCAATGTTGTCAGGAATGATTTAAGCAAACGAATACTACATAATGAAATCAACACTTTGTATAATTGGAACCCTAAGTTCACGCACCATACAAATTCCAATAGACCATCAACAGCATTCGACGTAATAATAATAATAATAATAATAATAATAATAATAATGTCTTTATTCTCATGAATTGCTGCAATACATTGTACATATACAGATACTACGTTACACTGACTATTTCAGTTTACACAACCAGTACTAATAAAAGAAAAACAATAGATGAATTATTAACTCAAATATAATAATTAATTAAATGGGCTTGTTTTTACGACGTTTCCAAATACTATAATAGTCGTGAATAATATTATATGAGAAGCCAACTCATGAGAAAGGGCGAAGTTCAGAATAGTCTCTTTACAGAGACCGCCTGCTCTTATACTTAAATACTTAAATACTTAAATAAGTATTATTTAAATTTTTTTTTCCTATTATTATTATTAATTGTGAATAATTTTGGAATAATATTTCATATTTGTCATTTACCGATAAAATAGTATACAAATCTCTATTTCAAAATTGTCTTTATTGAACTTACAACTTTAAAAAGCACGATTACGCTTGCTTTACAATATAGCTGTGAGTTCAATAACAAGCAATTTTCGAATCTCGGGCAGTAATATACTATTAAATTTTTTTACTCTTGCTACGAAACTGAAATTTTGTACTAATATACAAATATTACACAGCTTGAAGTAAATAAAAAATTGAAAATCTTAAAAAAAAGATTTGATGAAAATCATAATATTTTACCTTGGTAGTTTATAGATAGAATTTTAATTTTTTCCAAGTTGGAATTGCGTTTTCATAATAACGAAATGAATAGATCCTCGCTAAACTTTAATCTGTTTTTCAGTTTCAAAGATTTATTAGATATTTTTTGTACTTAATCGATTAGTTTTGTAAAGAGGTATAAATAAATTTCGCAGTTGTGAAAGAAACGACAAGACGAAGAAAACAGATTGCTTAACTTTTTCCATAACATTAATAGTTTAGTAGTTATTGCCAGAGCTCGACGAATCGGGTCGCCTGGTCGCTAGGCGGCTAGGTTAGTTCATCTAATGACTAAAAATTAAAGCGTTTTATGTTTTACTTTTAATAACTTTTTATATTTTTGTTTTAACAATGGTGTATGATGCCTTACCAACCCCTATTATATGTATATTAAAATCAAAGAACTTTATTTGAATTGACATTTAATTTGTCAACGAATTTCTTTCTTTTTAATATACATACAACACGTGCAGAACAGCTAAATTGGTAATTTGTCCTTGTCAGATTTTAATTTGATATTAACATTGTCTTCTGTTCTTAAGGCCATCTCTGATTGAATAAATATTAAACAATATGTCATTATAAATTTATGAAATCTTTTTACGGGTGGTTGTTTTAAAGTGAAAAAAAGAGAAATTGTGCTCGGGAACTATTTTAAGCTTAATCCGGCTCTGCTTGCATTAACATTACTTCTAAAATTAGATACTCATTTTGTATACAAAATGAATATTAAACTGCACTTTATAGAGCGGTGGTGATAACTTTTTTTAGGCTTTTTAAACTTTTTTATTTGTAAAAAGGACCTGAGTTTCAAAATGACTCTCTCAGATCGAAATAAATTACAAGAAATGTTAATTATTAATTACCAAACGGGTTATAAAAAATCCCATTTCGTTTTCGTCGAGATCAATTTGAATTGCTTAGCGAAGCCAAATTTCGCGGAAAACTATAAATTATTATTTCAAATAAAATATAAATATTTTTAAACAAAAACAATATTTACAAAGTAAATTTTTTTTAATTGTTCTCCCTCTCTAAAATAAAAAAAATCACGACAATATATAGGTGTTCCTAAACTTCGTAAACTGCCAAATGTTTGATTTTCTTGTGATACGACAATATATCCAACCAGGGACGGTTTTACTTGTAATATTTATTCTTGTTTGATATCTGAAATTTCGTCGATTTCAATATTTACCTATTGAGTAATAATTTACTCGCTGGAACTGAAGTTTAGACTGTTATTAAACTTCACGCAACATATTCCATAAACTTTTTTGAAAGTCATTGCTACTCATTTTTAAAAGCAAGAAGATTCTAAATTAATCTTTAATAAAAATCAATTTAAAAAAATTCTGTACATGTTGAATACGCAAGTAGGAATTCACAAAACTGAGAAAAACGTTGCTAAATTTCTCTGCACAAGTTTGGAAACGATTAAATTTCAATCTAACTATTAAGTTAATTATATTCCAAAGATTCAATTTGACATTTTTAGTTCTTGCGATTAAAATTAACAGCACGATTCAAAATGTGTATTTTACAAAAATTATTAAAAAATTTTAAATTGCAGTTCTTTGTTCTTTGAGAAAAGGTATAATTGTAAATTGTAAATAATGGAAGTAAATACATTAAGGTTGGCTCGTAGTCCAATAGCCATCAATCCTTTAATTTTGGAATGTTAGGGTGTGATGCAAATATTGAATCTGGAGCTTTATTTGCACCATGAGTATCTTTTTTCACAATCACTATATTATTATTACTATAAATTTTCTAAATTTTAATTTCTACATAAACGTACATAGTTTAACAGGTTTAATAATATGAAAGGAGTATTAAATAATTCATAACAATATTAATAATGCATAGCGAAGCAATGTGTAAAATGTATTATAAAATATTAAAATACCACTTCTTGAAGTTAATCAAATGTAATGTATTTATTATTAAATTAAATTTTGGGCATGTGTATAGAAATTCTTGTTTGCCTAGAGGAAAATATATGAAAAACTCAAAACACATCAAGGAACATGAAATCAGCACAGTTGCCATTTATTAAACGGCAAAAGTTATGACGTACGGATTACTGTATCTGTGCAAATTATGACTTATGAGAAAAGGGACGAGAAATATGTTTTTCGAGTAAAAAGAAGAAGTATAAACAGACCTATTCAACATACAAAAACCATCTTGCAATATGAGAGAAAATATGATGTTAGTATATTTTTCTAAATAAAAATTTCAATGAGTTATTACAAAAAATTAAGAAACAAATTCTGTTACACGAAATAAATTCCATACTTTGCCCGATCGTTCTCATTGAAAGTTTCTGCATCAAACTTTTATCATCAATTAGATTATTAGATCAATTTGGTTACCCAATCACAATACACTGTAACAACAACGCTTGACATACAAAAAAATTTGATGTGCCACACACATACACAGTCGTAGGTATGTAGTAATAATTTCATTTGTGATATCAATGTACAAAATTGTATAAATATTAATTAAAAATTGTTTGGTTAATTAATCTGTCGTTCAGTTTCAAACTGAAATCGGTAATATTTTATAATTCCTAACAGTGTTTTCAGACATTTGAAATATTTCATTAATTTTTTTTATGCAATTTGGTTGTTGGAAAATTACTAAATAACTACTATTATTGCTTAATTATTGCAAAACACATTTTGCTAAAATGTAACCCTAGTATAAATATTCACCATAATATAAAATATTTACGGTCGCTGCCAATTAATTTATAATTGTTCAATTTGTATCATAATATGGTTATTTTAATATAAAAGGTAGTACAGTTACATTTTTTATTTTATTCTATTATGCATAGAATCAAGATTGTTCTATTCACCAAATTGTATGTAGTACTTACTTACATAGTATGTAGTCGAAAATTAATAACTATTAAACAATTGTGTATAATAATACCAATACAAAGTATTATAACATAAAAAGCATTAATGAAATATTTAAGCAAAAAATATTACCTTAATGCTTTTAAACGAAATAGTTCAAATCCATTAATTTGTACGCTGTGCATGCAGTTTTCAGTAAAAACTGAGCGAAAATGTAATTATAGCTGACAGTAGCCAGAACCAAGGGATTTCTGTAATTCAATGTCCGGCCAATGAAAGGGGAAATTTCCCTGGCGACAAGATCGACTCTTTTTCTCTCCTATTTTTTTTGTTAATATTTTGAAATGCATATGGAACCCACCCGAGAGCGACGCATAACGAGGAAATCATATAACTAAATTGTTTATTCCTCATTTTACTATTCACCTGTTAATACTAATGGTTGTTAAAAACTCCCCAGTTTTCTTCGGCGCAGCAGAACTACTTTGGTTTCAAATTATTATTTTCGTCAAAATTAATTTATTGTTTATTATAAACACACACATAATAAATAAGTTTGGATACATTATTCCGCATTTATTTTTAACTAAGTTAATTTGCATTTTAACGACTTCTATGTATCACTGGAGAATAATAAAAGGAAGTGGATTTATACGAAAGGGGAAAATCTCGCTGATTTACTTCGAAAACTCTTCCGTTATATTAAATCCAATTCTACCGAACCGTTTTTTGCACGATAAGATTATAATAACAAAGAACGCGAAACCGCTATTGAATTTCAAACTCATTTCTTTCCTAAATTATTAACACTGCAACACTTACAATAAACATTTAATACATTTTTGATATTTTTATTATCAAATTGAAATATCACCCAAACTGAAAGTATAGGACGGAAATGTATTATATCACAGGAAAATGGATTTCCAATCACGATTACGTTATTAAAATTGAATGCTAATTAAGTTTAATTACGTAGAAAATACATAAATAACACAAGTTAATTAACACGTACAGGAACACGTGACAGTACCAAAAGCTTTGTTTCCTATTTAAAACAACTTCTAAATGATAAACTATTTGATCAAAATTTGTTTCAAATGAAACTTAATCAAATTTCAGCTCTCTCAATACATTATCGAATAAATGTAGGTTACAGGGCCGCGCCAAGCCAGTGTGCAATGTGTGCACCGAACACGGGCGGCCAAATTCAGGGGCGGCCAAAAAGATTTAAAAATTATATGCAAATTACAAAAAAAAATAAAAAATGTACAATGTCAGCAATTGAAAGCGACACGATGGATTCCATCGATTTAGAATTAGTAATTAAAGAATTTGCGGAGAAAAAAGCTAGGAAAGTTGCTTTTTATAATTTTCTAAAATTTTCTTGTTTTTTTATTAATTTTATTCCACTATTTTTTTTGTAAATTTTATTGTTAATAAAACTTTTTTTAAATTTCTGTTTTTCACTTAAATTAATTTGATTTCTTATACAGTTAAATTAAGTACGAGGGTAGATCAATAAGTACCCGAGTTAGGAATGAAGAAGCAAGTTTTTCTCAATTTTTTTTCTTCTATTTTTGAACGTAATCTCTTTTAGTGCAATACACTTTTTCCAGCTTTTCTGCCATTTCTTTAAGCCCTCCAAAAATACGATTTGTCAAACTCTTCAAAATAAGCTTCTGTTTCGACGATATCCTCCGCTTTTGAGCTGAATTTTTTTCTACCGAGCCACTTTTTCATGTTGAGGGACCGAAATAAGCCCCAGGGAGCCAAGTCAAATGGGTGCGACAGCTATTTGTAGTGCAGTTCGTGCAACTTGGCTGCGGCAATCCTGGATAAAAGTGCTGGTGCCTTATCGTGGTGAAACAGCAATTTTTTTCTTAGCCAAATGGGGCCGTGTTTCCTTCATTTTGTATCGAATCGGTCCAATAATTCACTGTAGTACTACTCTATGATTGTTCTTCCTTTCTGTAAAGAGTCCATGAGGATTATTCCCTTGGAGTCCCAAAACCACGTCTTCCAGGCTGCCGCAGCTCTCCTCACATTACCCCTCATCAAAAACAGATGTAAGACCACGTTTAAATTCGTTGAACCAATATCTTGTGGTTGTCACAGATGGTGAAGTGTCCCCATAGACAGCACCCAACGTTGTTTCCATTTCTCCGCATGTTTTTCCATTCAAAAATAAAATGCAAATAACGGATCGATATTGTTCTTTTTTTATTTTATCGAGAAACACGCAACACGTGTGAAATAATTGGCTGCCCAATAAAAACTAACCCATGAAACAGTCTGAAATTTAGTATGGTGTCGTGTAATAGATGGTAGTACACGATGGTAATGCTAACTTCCCTTAGCAACGCCACCTGTCTTCGAACACGGGTACTTATTGATCCACCCTCGTATGTACAACATAAAATTTATATTTTACAACAAAAATGTAAATTTTGGGGCGGCAAATTTGGCTCTGCACACAGGCGGCCATTGATGCTGGCGCGGTCCTGGTAGGTTACCAGATATGCTATAATCTTTATATAAGGTTTCAATCAAGTAATAACTATTTGTACTAAATTGCAACTAAAGTTTATAAATTACTAGACTTTAATCCGTAAAAACAATTTCACCAGCCAAAATTACTTGAATTTTCAGATTATTCGATTTAAACATCACTATATTATTTTTCAACTTAAAAATTTAAATATTTTTCAGCATTCTGTGTAATTTATTATTTAAAAAAAGTTTTTAAATTATACCAAAAATAAGTAAACTGCTGGATTTTTTATAGTTATATTTAAAAAAATTCAGAATTATACGTCGCTGAGTAATTTTTGGCATTCTTGGAATTATTTTGTTAATATATTGTTATTAAAATAATAACAAAAAACTTTTTGGTAAAAATTTTCTAGTTAGAAGCTTTATCATGTTTTGCCTGCAGGATGTCCTATAAAGAACCCTTCCTTAATTTATATTTAGGAAAGAATATTGTCCTAGCATTGTTCTTTTTTTTGTGTTAACAAATTAACTTACTTGTTTAATATTATCTGTAGACTTTTTTATTTTGAAAGATTATTAATTCAAAAATATTGGAGCAATATAAGTTTTTCGGCTATTTTTTACTTCACGATGTAAAGCTTTTGTTTTGTTACGATCGATGATATGATAAAAAAATATTGAGTATTACCCAAAGGCAGATGTTTACCTACAGTAAACAGTAGTAGCCATAAAAGGAAAATTAAGAAACAGCTTTATAGTAAAAATTAGGAAGTATAAATATAATTTACATGTATTACAAATTTAATTAATACAAACTCATCATCATTGCATTTCTGTTCAAATCAAATACATTTACCCACTGTGACCGTAAGCGTAATCTTACATCGGCAAAATCACTGCTTCTCAGATCCTTTGGAAATTATTTATTGCAATCGATATCAATTTTTTTTATCGTCGTTGGATCGTTAATATGTTTCAAGAAATGCAAAAATACTATACTAATTTGTCGAGTCAAAATATGTTTTTCAAAAAAAGGCAAAGCTTTTTGTAATTCCTCACTTTTTTAAATTAATTCCAATAAAAATTTATATATTATAAATAGTTTCTGTTTTATTGACCCAACTTTGCATATTAATTCCTAGGACTTTATAATGTCAAGGGGTCAAGAACAACTAAACTTTCCTTCTAAGTTTGCACGTATGATATTGCACGTAATTGAAAAGCTTTCATTGAGATCATCTAGAAGCTAACTAAGGCTTACAGATAGGTAAATTCATTAATTGATATTATTGTTGCAGGTTTAAGATTCAAAGATCTCTAAAGTAAGTCCGAAACATTTTGGTTAGTGTAAAAATTACATGACAATTTTGTACATAATATTATAATAATTACAGAATGTATTGAATCTTGATTATCTTTAATTTAAAAAATTTAAAAGATTTTATTTACATTTTGCAGGGTTAGCACTACAGCCAAGAAAATGTTACAATAATTTATAAAGGACTGCAAAATTGTCGAACAAATTTTTGAAAAATCAATTCTAAATAGTTATTATTTACCCGGTCCCCGTTATTTACCTTTTATGATGAGAGCAAAAAGATAGAGTTTTTTGGTGGACAGCAAGCTTCGAAGTGCAGATATATCTAAAATGAAATTATTTTATTAGATTTGAAATGGTAATAATCACGTCAAGTTTGAATTTGAAAATTCCCTAAGGATACGTAAGTGTTAAATGACAGATAACTGCAACAAATGGTTGTAATAACATCATAAAGGGCAAGATTGAGATGGGTGAAATCTCATACTTATGAGATTTGAGCAAATGACAAGTGGAGACTGCCACTAGCAGCTTGAAGATACAAACCACCAGGAAGAAGAAACGAAGGCCGACCGAGAAAAGGATGGATGCTGTACCAGGAACCAGCCTAAACCATGGAGAGAAGGGAAAGATGAAATATGAGATTTAAAATTACTAGAAAATATAAACTGGATTGATATGAGTGCAGAACTCGAACATATTCCGATGTTTGTTTTCCTGAACGTTTAAGTTTTATCCAAACTAACTTTTATCAGTCTTAAATTAAATAGTTAGAAATTAATGAATTAATTAAATATTTGCAGTACAAAATTTTTAATCACTATAACTTAGTTCTATTACTCATTTAACTTTTAGAAATGAACAGAGTAAAAACTAAGAATATTTGAAAAAGAAGAAATATAAATGAAGAATTAAAAATGTAATAATGGTTTTGCTTCTTTTTCAAACATTCTTAGTCCTACCCTGGCAAAAATATAAAATTTTAAGTTTAATATTACATTTAACTTTTATTCTGGTGCAACGCAATCCAAATAGAAATAACTGACACTAATTTATATAATTAAGTTCCTATTCAAATTAATTTCCAATTTGTCATTATTTTCGGTTTAGATAAGTAACTTATTTCTATACAATCCAATTTTTACACTGATAAGTGATTTTACACCTACACAAATTTTTAGGCAATTAACATTTATTTTCCTATGTTATTCCTTATTTAACGGCTGAACTGATCAGCAAAATAAACGTTGCTGCAATTGCCGAATTTTTTCTGGATTCCAAACGTTTCCTTTTCTTCTTTCTTTTATAGGGTTTTTTGACAACCCCAGGTTAGGACGGGTTTCTACGAGGTTTTCTAAACAAAAAGAAAACTGTGTATTAACTTTCTAGAAACATCAGTTCAGCTATTTTTTAGCCTATTATTTAGGTATGCGAGAAACATTGCATTTATTAAATTTATTTTAGTACCTAATTATGGACAGGAAAACGTATTAGCTCGCAGTACTTAAATCCGTTTGACTCTGTCTGGCAAAATCGTTGCTTGGCACCACATAGATCACTTAATGATATACGAGATATAAATTTTGCTTGCTCAAGATTTTTATGATGTTTTGGATGAAAACTTTCAAATTATATCATTTTACCCGTCTTTTCTAACTCCCTGAGGATCAACTTACAGGCATGACAAAGAGTGTTCGTTATAAAAAGTAAATTTGAAGGTAGTATTATTTTCAAAATTAACCGCAAGATTACTTCCTAAGGGAATTTTTTAACACATCCTCTGTAAAATCGTTTCTCTCAGTCGGAGATACTACGTCGAAAAAGAATCCCGTGCAATTAAAATGCATATTAGTAAGATTGGAGAGCGTCAGAAATGCATTGCACGAATGCAATGGGAAGGTTGTTGCTGCATTATTATGTTGAAAATAGATAATTCTAAGATTACGTTCTTTGTGTCTAGTCGGTTGTTGAGATATAAAATATTTCGAAATTACATGCAACTCTATTATAAAGATTTCTAACTACGTACACAACAGTGCCTTGTTCGATTTAACTAACTTGGAGCAATTTTCCACATTGTTATGTATTTTAAAAACGTGGTAAAATGCTTTCAACTGATGTAAAAACAACATAATTGTGTTAATTTTCCAGTTTGTAGTTTTATAATTAAATCGAAAAAGCATGTTAATCATTGTTAAACTTTTGAAATTGGTAGAATAAAACGGTATTCAAATTTTTAAAAAGCTTTTTATTAAAAAACTGCGATTTAATGTTGATGCCATAAAATTACTCTGGGGAAGTAGGAATAGTAAATAAAAGAGGTGAAGTTGTAAATATGTAGGTCTATTAAAAGTTTTGTATCGTTAATTCAAATTTAAGTAAATTAGGCGGATTTACATAAAAATTTCGTAAAATTTTACTTTATTATGGAATACGAGACATAGTTTTAATATAAGAGGTTCCACTAGTTTTTCAAGTGTTATCGTCAGCAGTAACGAGAACTTCATTATGTATCGTGTCTTTTAAATGTCAGCCAACGTTCGTTTGTAAATTACGTTTATTACATCTAAGTGCGTGCTCCGGGCCCTTGATAAGACTTATCTTTTGCGAGCCACATCAAGTAATTACATTGTTTCGGATAAAATTAACTTATCCGAAATGAGTGTATAAAGACTTCGTTACTTCTTTACTTCCTATATAAGTGTTTAATTCCAAAATACGTTTATTTTAAATTTCGCTAGGGAACCTTGCGTTATTTAACCCACTTTATTATATTACAGGTATTAAATTAATTTTATACATTTTGCACTTACGTGAATTGAAATATAAACATTTAACACAATGTTTGCAATAAAAACAATTCTTTGTAACAACATTAAATTTGCGTAGGGAAAATTGCAAACATTTACACGACGCGACGTATAAATTTAATAAACTTTATTCTAACGTACGCAATTGACCTATACAAGTCATATATTTAATTGTACAAATTGTATTATTCAGTTGAGAAACTCAGAAAAGCAAACGTTATAATTACAATTACATGAATTTCCCTCAAGAAATTTTACCAGCTTTTCCAAACAATACAGTTGGCGTTTGTTCTCCAGATAGACTCTACTTTTATTAATATGAATTAGTGTCTTGGGAGATGAAGAAAATTTAGCATTCATTTCAAAAGTTTAAACTTATTTGCGTATAAAATTATACGTTACAATATTAAAATTTTTAATTCGGGTTGCTTTACCCACCTTTAATTTGGTCTAATTAAATTAACCACCTCACGGATCACGGATACCATGATTGATCGCTGTTGACCAAAATATTGCGATAATAAGATTGACTATCAATTTATCTGTCATTGCATAAAGGATGATGTTCTACAAGCATGTGTAACTGCTATTAAAATTAGTCGATGACACTAATAAAACGGTTAATGTTGGGTACTTAAAACCGAATGTTCGACATTCCATGTTTTAGAAACAAAGCAAATATCGACGAGTATTATATAATGTAATGGGTAGTTGATATTCTATCAGTTCGCGTAATCCAAATTGTAATGACAATTATTGATTTTTCGCAATCACGATTTGAAGTTAATTGCTGTTCTCTCAATCCAGAAAAAGCCACATATTTGTCAAAATTGAATAAATAAAATGCACGTTAGTTAACGTAATTGTTTATTTAGATAAGAGGTACATCGATCAACACATTTTAATTATAAATAAATTAGCTATTTGCTTTGTAACCAAAACAATTTTCAATTCACTTTTTTAACCAATGTCCTTCTGCGCTATCCTGCAAAATTAAAAAAGTTTAACGCAAACAGTAATCTACTTGTTTATTCTCTTTACCTCTTCCGCCTCATCAGTCGATCTTTTTTCCACCGCCGACGGAGACTCTTTTCTCTACAACAAAATAATAATTGGTTATCTAATTTCCATTGTGAAAATGATAACACCTAAATTTTGTAAACGTGTTGGCGTATCATCAGTTTATTATTAATTCGATAGTATAAACAGCACATTAAACCATTCATTCGAGTAATTAATAACAACAAAAATTTTAACAAATATTCACTTCAATGATTTATTACCATTTTACTTAGAATTATCACTAATATAGCAATAATAAAATCGTATAAATGCCACAATTGTAATTACACCACCCAAACTATTATTTTATGTGCTGCATTGTAAGATAAAGTCTAATATTCCACTTGCCCACTCAAACAACAATTATTGCATTGTTAATTTTAAAATAATGTTTACAAAAATCTGTAGATTAAAATTGTGTTTTGGTTTATGAATTTGAAAATTTATGCGATCATTAAAAGATACAATTAAATTTATTTTGTTCAATACCAGCATGTTTTAATATTTCGAATTCAAAATTTACTTACCCCCCAATACCGTAGTTGCTGCTTTAAAATTGGTGGTGGAATATCTGTTGGTACCAGTCCTGAAATCACTCCTGAACCTTGTCGATAATAATTTGACTGAGCAGCATTCAATGGTTGGTTTACCAACCAAGAATCTTGTTGATTAGAAGAAGGAAAGGAATTTTGTAATCTGTTTATGTTCAAACCTGGTACATAATTTGAATTCCATTCAGAGTTTAAATTTCCAATAGAATTTCCAGGATAGTTTCCATTGCTTCCAATGAGTGGATTACCCCACAAATGATTATTGTTCACACTGTCAACTTGATGGTGACTTAAAGGCCATTGGTCTACGAGAGCAGAGTGAGAAGATGGATTCAAATCTAAATTGCTATTAGCGGAATACCACTGAGAGCTACCACTTGGCTGAATTTGTGCATTTATATTCCACGGTGCATTGCCACTTTCTAAACTTCCACTTCCGCTTGGTTGGGAATTGAAACTTGGTTGTGAGTTCTCGTTATTTTGGGAGTTGATTTGTAACAAATTTAAAGGAGAACTTAATTTCCATGGTAAATTAATAGGTTTAGAATTAGCACCAGGTTGGGATGAAAAGTTCCATGAAGGAGCGTATGCAGGCTGTTGGTTTAGGTTATATAAAGCCCCGGAATTCCATTGGTTGCCTACATTTTGAGGTGATAAATGCCATTGAGAAGCAACAGCAGATGGTTGGTTTGGATTCCATGCATCTGCGGAATTCCATTGGTTATCTACATTTTGTGGTGGTAAATTCCATCGAGAAGCGGAATCAGGTTGACGGGTCCACGGAGCCGCCAAATTCCATTGTTGATCTACATTTTGAGGTGGTAAATTCCATCGAGAAGCAGAATCAGGTTGACGGGTCCACTGAGTTGCCAAATTCCATTGGTTATCTGCATTTTGAGGTGCTAAATTCCATCGAGAAGCGGAGTCAGGTTGACGGCTCCACGGAGTTTCCACATTCCATTGGTTATCTGCATTTTGAGGTGCTAAATTCCATCGAGAAGCGGAATCAAGTTGACGGCTCCACGGAGTTTCCACATTCCATTGGTTGTATGAATTTTGAGGTGGTAAATTCCATTGAGAATTTATGCCAAAAGGAGATTGCAAATTATCACCAAAGTTAGTTAAACCTGGTTTTCCAATGCTTCCAACAGAAGAAGAAACGAGATTTAAAGTGTTCCCTGGGGATGCTAGCATCCTTCGAGTTATCACAACCGTCTTTGAAACACCTCCTGGAAGGCTCGATTCCGATTTCCTGAATTCATTGTAGCTTCCATCACTTCCTTGCCCATGAACAACTATTTCATTTCCTTTTGCCTAGAATGGCAATAAAATTTAAAACTAAATTTTATAAATATAAAATTAAATAATAATAATCATACCTGAATTATTAAAATTATAGCAAAGGCAAAAATAGTTTTCGTGTGCACCATCGTAGCTCTCAGTACTTAATGATTCGATTCTCAATTAATGTTCGTTTAAAAAGCTTATATCAGTTTTACACCTACATGAGTTTTGTAATATAAAAAACTAATCGCACACTTTTTGTTGTGAAAAAGCATTTGTCAACCAATAATTTCTTAATTAAAATTTACTGTAAAATTGAACCGTAATCTGGAATTCTTTACATTTAACATATTATTCTTAAAATTATGATACTTTGTACTATTATAGTTTTGCGAAAATTTAAACTAAAAGTTCTCGAACTAGAATAATCTATTTAAACTGCAGTGTTTAAATTCTATAATTAGTGTCCTTAGAGTTTCAATTAAGAAACAAGTACTCTTTCAAACCAAGTGAGTAAGAATAAAAGTTTCAATGCGGAAATTTAATTTTTATAAATACTACTTTGAACATTCAAAATTTTGTAAAAATTATATTGTGTAAAATATTCAATGGCATACTTATAAAACATCCATTGCTGTTTTCGACAGTTAATTTCCCTTTCTCAAATTGTGTAGAATAAAATAATAATAATTTGGGTGTTTAATCAATAAAAATTTATTTTTAACTTCTCTTGATACAATAAATTAAACAAATATATTTAAGATTTATTAAATTACAATCAAAAAAACTTTACATCTCAAATTATTGAAATTTTTTTTATCTCGCTGCCACTGTACCTAATGTACTGCTTTGTTGAAAAGCCTATTTATTATAAAATAAACTGGTATAATCATGATAGAAAAATTTTGACGTTTTCTTAGTCAAACTTGTACGTAAATTCTTGTATAAAAAAATATCACCTAGGGATCTTCAAAACCCCACTTGCCTATTCGAAGGTGTTTAAAAAATTTTTTTTAATAATTTATAAAGTTGCAGGTTGTCTAGGAAGAAACACTTTACAGCCTCGTGAAAGAAGCGACACATGTTGCAGTTTTAGTCGCTGGAGTGCATAAAATAAATTATATTACAAGTTATAATTATCCAGCTGAAGGGATCCTTCGTAAATTACGTCACACATCAATACAACTATAAAATATTATATCTGAAATATTAATTTCGAAAATTTAGTCAAAATTAATATTTACTAATTTTGGAAAAATTTAAGATTCTAAAAATAAATAAAATTAGAAAATTTCACGCTGTCACTGTTTCTTCCTGTAACCACTATCTTATTGGTCAATCTTTTTTTTACCACCCTAAAATGATCTATGATTAGTCAACTTATTTTATCAAACTAAAAAATTGCTCTGATTGGTAAACTTTTTTTTACCTTTCTAAAATTATAATAGCCAGCAAATCGAGATGCACACTAATCGGCATCATCCTAGTTGCCCTATATTAGAGCTGTATATCAGTCGAGTTTCTAGGTCATGGTCACTGAAAGGAAAGAGGGGAAATTTTTTTTTGCATTAACGAATTAATATTTATCCGCATAATTTTCCCTGAAAGGTCAGAGATTATAATTAAATATGTCAATAGCTGTTTCTCAAAAATATAAAAATACACTAATTTATCGGGCCATCTATCCCGGGTTGTCTGTGTGAGATGGACCGTCGTAGTCCAGCTGAAGACTATATCAGGGTTCCCACTCATCTCGAAAACCTGGAATACCTGGAAAAGTCAGGGAACTTTAAATTATGCAAATTTTGTCAGTGAAAATCAGGAAATTTTGAAGTGAAAGTAGGACTTTGGGCCAGAAAAATTGTTTTGTATCCTTGAAAAACAAAATTAATTGTAAAAATTACTTTTTTATTTCTGTAAAGTATTAAAATTTATAATTTCTAACTTCTATCCAAATCTTCAATTTTAGTTATGGAAAACCTGGAAAAGTCAAGGAATTTATTTTGAAAAATGAGTGGGAATCCTGTATATGGTTTGAAAACATTTTTTGCACCGAGTAATGACGGTAATTCTTTATTCTCCTCAATGTAGGGATCGGGATGCCAGAAGATCTTGAGGTAACATTTACACCTAGTTCTTCTCTATTAAGAGGAGAATCCCCTATTTTTTCGTTCGTGTATCTTTCTGCAAAGGTTACAGCTTATTATGATCAATTCTGTGATGAGTCAACTATCCTTTAAAGACAGACCCATCTAACTCGAGAGTGCAGGAGGGCTGGCTTCCTTAATATTTCAATACAAATACATTAAAATCTTAGCAGCCAAAGGAAACATATTTAAGGCGATTTTTTATTATATTTTAAAGAACTTTCCTAATTTATCAATTTGAACACAACAAACTAGACAGTACAATTCTGTTTATTGTCAACACTTCAAGTATCCAGCCTATAATAGTGAGAAATTATAATCTATCTATGAAATCCAATCTCATCAACATAGATGTTCTACCTGCGATCATAGACCAGCAGTGTAGCTTAAAGCCTATACCGACTGATTGGGAAGCGTAATTTGTGGAAATCTAATCCACCCCCCCACCCCCCGATATTATTTATCCAATTACTAAAGCTTAGGAAGTTCGCCTGCAATCATAAAAAAATCAGAAAATATTCTTTAAAAGTAAAACAAAAACATTAAATTTTAACATTGAACCCCCCCCCTCCCCCTCCCCGAAAATTTAGTCTAAATGCGGCTCTAAGACCGCGGGTCAAACTCTGGTGGCGTCGGATACACTGCTGTAATCTAAAGCTCAATTTCCCTATTAATTTAATTCCCTAGCACGTCATCTTGGCTTCTACCACGGGATCGCATATGCACTGCACTGCAATATAGTGACATTTGAATTTCGAATTAGTGAGAGCCGCAAGACTTGTGGGACTTCAGTTGCTCTTATTCTAGTAAAAACTAGGATAAATAAAGTAGCTCTTGATATCTCAAATTGATAAAATTCCCAGCAAATATTGAACATAACAGCTTCGATTGTTTCAAGAAGGCGATGGAGTCATCAAAGAATTTCTGCCAAAATTAACCATGACCCAAATCGAATGGTCTTGTAAATGAATGTTAAATCAATAATATAAAAATTTAACAATGATGGAATGGATTCAGCAATCAAAGAACCCGTTTAGCGCTATCGAGAACATATTAAAGTTAATATTGTTCCAATCTATTGTTAACAGAAAACAAAATTTGTCATACCTAATGGTCGGTTCTAATCAAAATTAAAAAACACTTCAACGAATAATTTTCCATATACTTCAGCAAGTTAACTGTTACGAAGTGAATCTAAAATGAACGTGATTTCAAGCTGTATTTTAAATTTCAAACTAAAATTCTAACGTCAATGAAATCACGTATGTATTTTAGCTACGATTTCGAATTCCAATATGTGGAGTGATGTAAAATAAAAATACAACTTTAAATGGACGTTTAAAGTATAAAAAAAATTCATTCACTTCGTTACAAATCAAACAGATGAACTAATAGTCGATAGTAATATAAATACTAAAACAAATTCGTGAAAACAGTGATCAAAAGCCTCAATATAATAAAACCCTTCTGAAATTCGATATTCGAAAAGCTGGATAGCTTTAATAGTCTTTGGTGCACTACTAAGAATTAATAATTCTATAACTGCTATTTGATTAAACGTGGTTAGATATAGATAGAATATCTGCAAATATATTTACTTCTATTGAAGCATCTTCAACCCCTATTTCCTTATTGATCGATATTCAGGCGAACGTTTTGTATACTTGCATGTCCGCATAAAGGCATTGTTAATTAATTTATTAAGTCTTAGAGGAATATTTGCGTTTTAGGATTTTTATTACAATTTTCTTTTTATCTCCTAAATTTCAATATACTTAAGGTTTATTAAAAAAATGTACTAATAATGACAAAAAAACAATAATGGAAATATTTCATAAGTTCAATAATTAAGAACCTCTAACATATAATTTTAGTAACAATTCAGGAGTGGCAGCAAAATGCTCGGTCATCAAGCATTACTTTTAGTGTGTAGTTGCACTCGAAAATATCATAAAATTTTATATTATAAACTATAATCCTTTTAAATACTAAACTATATATAATAATATTTTCCCTCCAAAGGGTCATAATATGCGAGAAATTCATTGAATATTATGCACGCTAAGACATTTTTAATGCCCTGTACATGAATTCTAAAAAATTAAATTGGTAAACATCGATAATTGTATGATTAATATTATAAGAATTAACTGTTCGCCACAATGTTATAATCCTAATTCAATCTAAATATTTTGTGCAATTGCTGCAACAAAACTTTAATTTTCCTCAATATTTGCAATTATTAATGACAAAGCACAAATCAACAAATTTAATATGGCAATCTAATTTAATTTTATTAGGCTCTAAAATTTTACTTAATCTTCGTGATATTTCCTCTAAGATTACAATAAAAGTAACCGTAGGTTTTTAGTATTACTATGTGGGAGAGAGTATCTATTAGCTGGTAACTACGTCATGTAGATACCAATGTCATTTAAACATTATCAATGTTTATTAACCCTTATGGGGCCATACCTAGTACCCGGGTACTATTTTGACTTTAAAACATCATAACTTTTTTCCTGTAAAGCCAATTGTTTTGAGATTCGGCGACATCTCTACATAAAAGGTTCTCTACACGCAAAAAATTATAAAAAAAAATATGATAATATTAAGTCAAGTTTTTTGGAGATTTTCTAAAACTATACCTAATCCAGCCATACGTAGTACCTGGGTACTACATTACTTTTCTATGGCATATGTAAATAAAACAGAATATCTCCATTAATTCAAAATTGTTTTAGTATTCATTGATAACAATTTAACATATAACATGTTTCACATTTTACTTGAAATTAACTTTAGAACATATTATAGGAAATTGAAATAAAAATAAAGCATGCTATGTTTCAACACATGCTTGTGCTGCATGAAAACAAATTGTTTCCGGTGTAACCGTGAATTTTTACCCCCGTGATATTTTACCCCGGGGTAAAATGCTACTAGGGATATTTTACCCCCGGTAAAATTTCACTAGGGATATTTTACCCCAACGGTGTAAAATTTCTAGGGGTAAAAATTCACGTTGACACCGGGATATTGGTATGCGATACGCATACAGGTATCTGGCATTTTTGGCAGTTTTTTCTGGTCTTCCGTGGCCTTTTTGGAACGTTTAATGGGCTTTAAGAGCAATATCCCGTTATTTTTATGCGGCCAGTAATGTCCCGCTCCTGGTTTGACGTTGATTGTGAAAGTGGTGAGTTGATTGGTCACTAATTGTGATAATGCTGGATTATGTCTTAATCCATGTTCCCCCCTTATAAATTCTTTCATCTGCAATAGGTTTCATGCCGCAACAGATGAAAACTTAAATTTAAAATTTGGAATGTTTTCGATGCTATGTTGGCCATGCAAATTGAACATTTTGAAGCTGTTTTTTGTCATAAAAAAATCGATTTATAGCAAAACTTTATAAACATTTTTTGTTGAAAATTTCATTGCCTTAAATTTTTGTTTATATATAGATTTTTATTTCGTCGTGCCGTTTCTGTTTTATAGCGACTTATACAAAACTCTGTAAAATACAAAAAAAAATTGTCATTTATATCTCGGAAACGGTGTGAAAAAATTGAAAAATGTATAATATAAAAAAAAATGTAGAGAATCAAATTTACAAGAAAAAAACCTATGGATTTTTTATTTTGTTCAACTGTTCTCGAGATATAGTAAATGACAATATTTTTTGTATTTTACAGAGTCTTGTTTACGTCGCTATAAAACAGAAACGGCGCGACAAAATAAAAAAATGTATATAAATAAAATTGAAGGTAATGAAATTTGCAACAAAAAATGTTTATAAACTTTTGCTCTAAAACCTTTTTTATATGACAAAAATGACTTCAAAATGTTAAACTTGCCTTGCCTACATAGGGGGCATGATTTACGCTGCGAGTCACTGTACATACGCACACAGACATTTTTCAAAAATAGTAAAAATTGTTTCAGGGGACGTAGAAACATAAAAATTTTATAAAAAATATGGGGTGTTCAAATTTTTCAGATAACAAGACTTTCCTTACTAAGGAGTTCGGAAAGTAAAAACACTACTGCATTCGAGGAAGTAAAAACTACTAATTGACTTTATTTAAAAATTTTGCTACTGTGGCATAAAATTCATAATATGTAAATATAACTCGACATAATAATAATTGTAATTAAAAACGCCTACGTGAATATTAAAAATCTGTTTAAAATGTAATCCTCACATGAATTACATGTATTATTATGGTAGTACCCGGGTACTACGTATGGCAGATATAAGGTGTAAATTTGTATGGCCCCATAAGGGTTAAATAAGATCAATAAAATAATAATAGACACCCAGAAATATACCTTAAGTAAATTGATTTATTCCTGTGCATCGTACATACCATTTTACTATTTTTCATGGTACACTCGTTAAACATATACGTGAAAAATGAGAAACAAACGCCATTTGGGAGGGAGACATTAGCCCCACTTTGGGTGCGCCCCCGGTGTTAAGCGGAACCCTAAACATGACTTGGAGTTTCAAGGAACGGTTTCATTAAAATGTTATTAAAAATATAAATTATAATTTTTTACAAAATAAATAGCGTTTGATGTTACAAAACAAATTAAGTTGTTTATCAAAATAACTTGATCATTTTAATTATTATCATATTCTATCCTTATTTATTGTGATAACGAAACAATCGTTGTGGTTAATATGGGAGGTACAAGTAATTATATAATTTGGTGGATAAATTAACTTTTTTAGAATTTATTTATATCAAAAATATTGTTTCCATTTGTGAAATAAATTACTCATTGTATTTAAATTGCATCATTTTAGTTTTTGTTAAATACAATAAACTGATTAATTGCTCTATTAAAATTGGTCTACTTGTAAATTTTGTTTATATTAATCTATTGTGTGCTTAATTTTAATTGCGATCGATTAGGATATAACAATAAAATTTTATTTTTTAACAATTTATTGTTATTAATACAACAAATTATCATTTATGTGGTTTTTATTTTTTTTTCCACTGAAAAATTAACAGCATTGTTTCTATAATGCAAGGAGAAAATTTTTATTTACCACTCAGTAGTAGTAACGAACAAAATCTAAGCAAAACATTAAAATATTAGAAACGTAATGTTTCAAACAGAAGAAGAAATATTATTACGCTATGAAACCAGATAAAAATGTAAAAATTAATAAAACTATAATAATGTATATATTCAAAACAACTGTAAAAGTTGATACATATTACCCAAGAAAACGTTAAAGCTATACATTGAAAACTGTTAAATAATAATTTAATTTCTACCATAGAAAAATTTAATTTTACAATTCGCAAAATATACTTCATTCGCAACTTCGTCGCTCGTGAAGTAACATTTTCTGCTCGTCAATATATTGGAATTTGATAAAATATACTAAGAAAAAGAAAAAATGTATTAAATTAAATATTCTCGGTTCGATCTTCCATCGTCGGTCACGATTCAAATGCTTACGACACCGCTTTTACAACTCGGAAATCAAGCTCCTCTTGATATATCATTCGTAGTACTTTCAGACATGTTGGACAGATCTGGCGTTTTATATAGAAGAAGATAGTTTATATTATTAATTTATAATGTAAGCTAAAGTAGATCAGTTGTATTCACAAATCTGTACAAACTAGAAACTTTAAGATAATCATATTAGTAGAACAAACCAAAACTAAGTTGGTTATCATAATATGTAATACCACGAGCGAAGTTGATCGGAAATAAATTAATAAAAATTCGAGTTTTTTAATATAAAATTTAATAATCCAACGAGCGAGTTGGATCTCTAATTTCATATTCAAACGAGCGTCTTTATTAAATTTCCGTAAATGCTCCGCGAGTTGCATTCGGTTAGATAATTCTACAAAACAATATTTTGATAAAACAATGAATTAGTTTATCACACTTATTTAAACATGCATAAAAAATTTGTAAACGATGAAAAACAATATTGTATGCGTATAAACAATATAACAATATAACAGTGGGATTATCACAGTGGGATTATCGAAATGGTATTATCCTATTATGTTTTGTTTATTTGTCATAATTGCGTGGTATTCTCATGGTGATTTTATCTTGTAATTTGTGGTTACTTAATTAAACTGAAGGTGATAATTTGTTGATTTAAAAATTATCAACGGCGGGACGAAGCAAGTATTCTGGTTATAATAAGATTGAACTTCCAAGTGAAAATCATAATATTGATATTAAATGACACTTGGTTATCTCTTCTAAAATACCTGGACCTTTGGAATGAAGCTAGGGGAAACACATACTGGGAGCAGTACTATCAACATATTCCTTTGGACAAACGCACTCAGGCCCAGAAGAGCCCTATTAAGAACAAATTCTCCGAATTGTCTGTGGAGACTAGAGTTCTTTGCAGTGATTGAAAAACTTGAGATATTCCAGGCCGATTATCTATTCAAAACCATCATTCGGTGACCTGATGCGGTTGGGGGTTCAAAACAGAATTTGTGTATGCACAACGATTTCACAGGAATTCCAAATGTTTTCAATTAATTTTAATTCAAGAGATTTATAATAATTCCAATGACTTCCAGCAATGCCCAATTTCCAAGGAATTCCAGAGATATGCAAAGAATTCTAATAATTTCCAAGAAATTACAACTTTTTTGGGATATTTACTTCTTGGAAAATATGCTCTACTGAGGAAACTTGAAGGTATTAATCCATCGAAACACTTTTATCAATAGTTTCAAAGCGAACAAATACATCTGAATGAAAATACTGCTCAAGTTTAAAATAACTTAATACTCTAACATAGCAAAACGACTGTATTTGATAAAACGAAAGAGTGAAATGTGGATTATCTGCCGTGAGTTCTATTATAAGATACTACTCCATCAATACATGTCCAAAGATCAACGTGAGGTTATAGCAAAAGCAGCACCTTCTAACCATAACATGGACCGCAAGGTTTTTCATTATCAGCCACTGATTAACTACCAAGTGAACAGTGAAAAATAGATTTTTTCACAACGACATTTTCAGCATTCCATATTTTGGAAAGAAACAAAGCAAAGAGTTTCCTACAGCAGAATTTTCAGAACGTAAAATGTTTATGATTGTAATTGTAAAATGTAAATAACTTCTCAAATTTACATTGCTTTTCTTTAGACGATTAACTCTCTTTCCGTTATTACTACTATAAGCCCAAGTTCAAATAAGTACGACAAAGAACAGAGATTTTTAGTTAAAACCTTGAAATTATTAAATTAATTGCACTATATTATAAATTTTCTCCGTAGTAAATTTGTGATTTACGATATTGCTTAAAATAATTGATAATATTGTATTAAGTAGATACGAATAAATCAATTATTATTTTTAATTGATCAAAATTTATTAAATTTTATTATTAATTAATTTATTAAATTTTAATAATGCAAACAATTCGTTATTGTTCTCAGTGTTATGTACCTACAATTTATATAATTTAATTTGCTGAAAAACGGAAATGAAGAAAACAAATTATAAACTATACCATCGCTTCGAGAATTTTATATACAAATTACATGAGGTATGAAATCGTTGAAGCAGTGCGGTGATCAACAAAATTATATTTGAAATTTCATTTTCATATAAATTTAATTATAATAAATTAACATTCTGTTAGTTGAAGGACGTGAACATAGTGACAGTTTAAATAACGAAGATTTGCTGTAACAGTTGGCGCATAGTTGTTACAAATTTCAAATTCCTGTTTCTCAACATGTTGCATAAAGCTATAAAGATTTCAATTTAAAATTAAAAAATTTTCGACCAGCTTGAATCATAAAAAAATATTGCAGTCTGATAATTATTACTTTGATTATTTGATTATTTTGTTGCTGAAAGGTGTGCCAAATTATTTAGTTTTAAGGACAATATCATTACTTCACTTTATTCACATACATAAGTAAAATGTCGCAAAGGATTACCCTATAATAGCTGAAACGAGATACGTGATCTGTTTGAATAATAGACTTGTCTTCGTTTTAGATTAACGGAACTTTTCTTTTGGTCGTATTTGGATCGGATTGGTAATTTAACGCCGTCTGTTGACTAGGGTCGGGTAAAGTTCGGATAATCGATTACGATATACGCATTTTTAATATATTTTGCACCGATTTACTAATTAAAGACTCACCGTGAAAACAAAACATAGCCACGCAATGTATACTGTAATTTTATTTAACTCTGTCCAATGGAATTATTTCAGAATCGATAAATTTAACCATAACCGCATTAATTCAAAATTACTGAATAATGTCGGTTAATTCAGTGTGCTGAATGCGGACAGCTAGTGTAACTTGATAAAAAACATCTTCAAATTCCGGTAATGATTTAAGTTTCGCCCTGTTTTGCATGTAATTGATTAGTAAGCATTTTCCGTATTAAAAAGTTTGAGATAAATAAATTACCCTAACTAAAAACATATTTTCCGAACAGGAATAAAATTGTTCCATCGCGATTATAACTTTTAGCATTTGTGGTATCTTTCAAAATTCAAGGTGATTTTTCAAAAGTGCAATAATATATGCAAAGTTCAAAAGTTCCGCTTTAAAATATCCTTGTAGCGTCAGCACAAAACAATGTTGTAGGAAATTGGGCAGCGAGAAGCAATGTGTTGAAAGCTCTCTTACGGATGTCGCGTAAAGATCGAAGTTAAGTCCGGGGGCAGTTTCACATATCAGTTTGAGTGTGATTGTCATTTCTTTTCCGGTTGGATAAAAGTCGAAGAACATTTCTAAACTTTGCAAAAGACAAACTCTTCTCAGAGTTGACATCCACAATCCCCACATAACTTTTCTGCGCTTCCTTTGTTCAACTTATTGTTTATTTTTGTCTCTGGATTTAAAAACACTTTAATACATTACTCGCAATATATTACAACAAATTTTACATCTTTGAATTATTGTTAATATGCCTTTTGTACGGGATTCGTGCAGTCGGAAGGGTGCGTTTGCCATCAGGATTACCACGAGGGCTGTACATGTTTTGCATGTCTGCAATAATTATTTGTAAAGAATAATATACCTAATTGACTAATTTTACTCGGTACGTTGTAAAAACTAGATCAAAGTATAAGGTATTACCCAAGCTGGATTTATTTTCTATATACACCAACGTTAATTGCAGCATACTTCCCTCGTTCAATTAATGGGTATACACCACCGAACAAAAATAATGGGTACAAACTACAAAGAACATAATGAGGTTTGGATTGCGTAGTACTCACAAAAATTAAATTAAAAACATTTTTATTGTCAAAAAGAGGAAATTACCTCTTCAAATGCGTAACGGATAAATGTGATACAATACATTATCAGAAAAAACACCAAGTCCGAGAAACTGCAAATAGCATTCGTAGATCACGTAGCTAGTGTAGTGTGAAACTTAAAGGACAGTTTTCAATCCAGTAATTGCATTCAGACATCGCAATTTATATCAATTGACAAAAAAGAAGACAAATAAGTCCACCTCAAATATTTTCAACAATATTTTTTTTATTGATACATCATCTTATTAGATCGACAACTCAAAGCAAAATTTTCTACTTCACTAACAAGCAAATATAAAAGTGTTTTCACAAAAAAATATTTTCAATTTGGTGACTACGTAGACAAAAATCCCACGTTTTCTATAACAAAGTCAAAATGTGAAAGGTTATTAACTAATTTTGAGTTTTTGATTAAATTTGTTTTTAATCATAAATTGTATGACAGACAGTTAAAGAATATTTCATTATATATTTTGCAATTTTCCGGAGTGGAAATTTATTACTAAATGCGGTTTCCAACTGTAACAGTTAAGCTATTGATTGCTTGGATATGTTATTCCAAAAGTTTTAAATTAAAAACATTTAATCAAATTTTGGTGTCGGAATAAATTCTTAAAAAATTATTTACGTTTACTTATTGATTTTGGCAGTAAATCTTGCGGGCCTATAGCTAGGCAGTTTTAAAAAATTAAAACGCCTCTTTTAATATATAAATGGTTTGACACAAAATATTCTTAATCTGTGAAAATTGCTAAGTTGTCGGCATGTGACTATAAAGTACGAAGTGTTATTGTAACACTACCGCTATCAGAAGTTTAGTAACAATAACAAGAAAATGCTGTATCAAAACATTTGTGTTTTGATAAGTTTAAGAAAATATGTAACCTTTTATTTCAAAGAAAACAATGAAATAACAACAAAGAAAATCGATATAAAATCGGAAAATCTGCAAATAATAATAATAACAATGGAAATTGTATCAAACTCAAATACAAGCGACAATAAAGTATAAAATCTGTATGTACGATGCTGCTGTACAGTAGAAGTTCTTATTCTATCTGTAAACATATTCGAGTAGTTTTATTTTTTTTAAATTTATTTTATTGATTTTTTATGTTTATCTAATAATGGCTTTAAAAACAGTTTAAAATTTCTTAAAATTTGAATTTAAAGCTTCGTTTATCCGCACACAAAGATTATGGTAAAAAGTTTTCATTTCATTCCGACAAAAACGCATTTTCGATATTTCGTACGAACAAATATCATTCATTTTAGAAATAAAGTAAACTTTTTTGTTTCAAAATGTAAATTTGTTTTATTTAATTTTGAATATAAGAATTCGACTCGTTCGGTTTTATAAAACGGATTATAATTTCAAAATACTTTTTACAAATTTATGCGTTGCCTGTATGTAAATTGATACAGAAAATTTGATGTTATTGTGTCAAATAGGCAATTTTATCTAACAGTAATGGTTTCTATATTAGGAAAACTGAATATTTTGTGTATAAATTTTTTCCATTTTTATTTTATTCAAACATTTTTTTTTTTAAATTAAATTCTTGCATTATAACTATGGCGGAATGACGAAAGTGGCTGGTTAATTTAATTGAAAAGAAATAAAACCAGTCATTTTGGGTAAAAAACGTGTAGGCCAAATTGTGACAAGGAAATTTAATTCGGCGTGATATAAAACACGATACTATAATTAAATTGTTTCATCAACATCCAGAAGATGCCACAACGTAGTTTCATTATTTAAATTTGGTAGCTTTAGCTACTATTAAAAATGCAAAGCATTACAACAAATGATCCTTAAAAATAATGATACGAAGTAAAATTTAGATTAATGCTAACAAGTTTTTAATGCTTGGTATTAAGTAAATGTACATTGAAAATTATAATCATTTGAAATTGAACATCCATGTTCTACAGCTTTTACTTAAAAATGAGTTGAAACAATTACGAAATTTTTAATTTCCAATATTAAAGAAACATCTTAATTTCTTATTGTAAAATAAACATAAATCATTTACTGCAAGCTTTAATATTATGATCCTATTTAACTACACAGATATAATGCTATTAAATAGACAATTGTTTTCGATATTTTTTTAAGAAAGCTTCTGCTGAAATTATTTTTTATGTTAACTACTCTTGTCAGAATCGATATGTTACATAGAATTTAATTAATAACATAATCACCTAACATTTTAATGGAATTGATGCAAACCGTATTTATCAAAATAACAGGGAGTTCTGCATAATGGCCCTTCCCTATTGGTTAAAATTTCACTTGCGATCTCATAATGCATTTTAAAAATTATCAGGTTAAATGAACAATAATTCAATATTTTTGTATTTTAATTTAAATTATAGTAAACCATATTTCTTCTCTCTCTGTTTGGATATGATATTTTTCTTTATAATTTTCAAAATTATTCTCAAATCTACTTTCAAAATAAATTTTATTTCTATCTATCTAATACTATCTAAAAGAATCATAAATTTGTTGCTCTCACCTGTAATATTCGACCGTCCTGTAAATAATTAATTTTGAGCCCTACAAAGAAACGTAAGGTGAACCTTACACGAAAGCGGATTTCGAGAGTAACTAGCCCCATGGTTCTTCAAAATCAAACAAATATCAGTAAAATGCACTAAACTGTGCCATATTTGAAATATATTTTCGAAATAACTTCATTTTCACCATAAAATATTAAATTACCCCTCCCCCTCCATGGCCTTGGGTAGAATTTATTATTGAACTTATATAATTCAAACATCAACTAACAATGTGTATTAATAGAAGAAGTAATAGTCATAATTAAATTTAATTTTCAATTCTCCTAAAATTTAACATACCGGCACTCGTTCTACTGGAAAGAAAATAGTTCTCTCAAAAATATGCTGTCCTCCGTTCATTTACCAATCATTTGGAATTTTAAATAACTAACTAACAAAATTATAATTTTAATCGTAATTTAAATTTTAATCGTAGTTTAAATTTTAATCGTAGTTTAAATTTTAAAACATTTTTGTAAAACCCACTATAAATATTGTATTATCTATTAAATAGAAAATAATTTTATATTAACAGTTATATTTGCATTTTCAGCAGATTTGTGGATTTCATACTTATTATAATATTAAAATAATTCTAAATTAAAAATTTAATTAATTATCAACAGGATATTTTAATATATAACATATGAATTCGTATTTTATGTGAACATTTTGAGATAAACACTATGAAACTTTTTCATAACAATAATATATAATTTAAAAATAATTTAATCGTATTTTTCAGGAAGGCAAAATTTTTCAAATCACAATGGTAAATTGGCAAATCGGTGATTGGTGAAAACTCTCTACAACCTGATGCCGGTGGGCGATTCCCTCCATACACTTTTTGAGCACTCTAACCTGGCTTAAATGCATTTTTTATGTTTTCCACCAGATCAGATTAGCGTAGGTTTTAATAATTTTCTGATCTTATATTTTTTTAAATATTACGTAACCTATCGTAACCAAAATAGGTTTGTCATATTTTTTTTTGGTTTGATTAATCAAATTTATAAATTTCTTGATTTAAATTTTATAAATCGAATAAAACTTCATAAATTATGACGTTTTGAAAAATAATTGCTTTCGATATTGAATTCTAATCAATTAAATCTTACCTTCAAAATTATGCACATTGCACACCTTATTTTCAGGCCTGCTTATTTTGCCCCAAAAAACTCAGTTTAGGATTAGATAGACTGAAGAGCCTGAGTGCATAGTGTACTAATTAAAATTAACTCAAAGTTAAAATCTTAACTGGATAAAGATAAGTAATAAATTTATTACTAAAGAAAATAGCTACCCCATAGTGAGACTGAAATAGCTCACAATCTTCTGCCGTTTCAAACAGTTTACCGCAAATAATGATAAACTGTCAAAAAGCGATAGTTAAGTGAGATTACTTTCGGAAAGACATAAAGCAAAATAATTAAAGGATTATATATTTATCAATTAATTTCAGACACATAAGGCTTAAAGTTTCAGAAATACATATGAATATTGATTATGAATTTATTTCGGTTTGATTTTGTTGTGAATCCTTCCCTCTCTTAAAAATAATTCCTTTTAAAAATCATACAAATTCAATCGTGAAGTAAAAAAAAAAACATTTATATTTACATTTTCCGTAGCGGAAAAGCAATGTTTAAAATATGAAATCGGCATTATTAGAGCGATTTACAAGAAATTTGATATTTGGTTCACATGCAAATAGCCACAGGTGCACTATCCGTTCAATACCGTTTTGATTTCGTTGGTACTTATTTGTGTGTTGTAGTAGATATCATAAAAGCAATTTGGAAAGTTCAAGGCTGAATATAAATTTCCAATGTTTGGACAGAAATTAAATTGTCGTAAAATTTTTTCGTTTTCTAATTAAGAAATTAACTTAATTGGGTACGGTTTATTACCAAGTCTCGGACCTTGCATAATTGAATTTCTTTCATTTGAATAACTTATAAAAATTTTAAACTGCATTATTTGGTTTTAAATGGTATTGTTTCAATAACAATATGTACAGCCAATACATTAGTTTCCTTGTGTTCTACTAAGTCACAAAGTTGTTTCCGGCATGGGTCAGCTTAGCTCGAGGGATTGTATTCAATCTCGAAACGTACCACAAGGGTTTACAGAATTATATTAGTCGGCCATCGAGCAGCCTATCCAATAATAATAAGCTACATTAATCATGGTTTACTTCACAATATGATCAGATTCTGTATAGTAGCACAACAAACTCAAGATTATTTCCTATTTTATTTCTTTGAACATATTTTTCTTCTTTTTATTTTTGCTTTTAATTATAATATACAAATAACAAAAAACTCCAGTGGCATTATTTCAGAATGAAGGCAAACCGTTTTTTAATACTTAACACTCAACTGAGCTGTTCTGACGTGATGTATGTAAATATTTTTTTCATAAAATAGAAAATTCTTTGAACATTTTTATGTAAAATACGTCCACTGCAACGTATGAATAGCTTTAGGCTTGTAAAGGAAAATTACGGAAATGAATCTACAGGTAACAGTGGAAAGTTGAAAAATTAAAATTAAATGTGGTGAATAAACTTCTTACGAATGAAGTTGGTAGGTACTTGTGTTGATAAAAATTTATTTTACTTTTTGTAAAATTCAAGTAAAATCCAACAATGATTTGAACAAATAAATTTTATAAATGGGAAAAATGTTATTGTATGCTTGTCGCGTTGTATGAAGTTGATAAATGTGGATGTCCACTTTTATCAACAAGAAAATTACCCAGACATTAAGAAAGTTTTGAATAACTTCCCAAGTGAAGATAAATTATTGTGGTCGCCTTTATTTAATTTTATATGCTTTCGTAGAAAATCATGTGCGTGAAGTTAGCACGACATTTTTAAAGTTGGCAATAGCAAAGTTTATCCTTGAAAAGGAATTTTCAGAAAAACTAAGCTGCAAAGCACATTAAGAAAGTATATCCATTTTAAAATTTTAAATGAAAATATAAAATCAAATAGAACTGCAATATTTCTTGCTTATTATATCTCTAAAAACAAATTTGTTTAAGTATAAATAATTTATATGTTTATATGTAAATGTATGTCATTATTTGTGTTGGTTTTGGTTTCGGCTCATCCGTCAAATAACACGCAGTCCTTTCAGAATGCTAAACAATATTTGTGTGCACCATTATTCATTCATTAATTTCAGTTTCAATTTAATTTAATTTCAAATATAAAAAAAATTAAAACAATATTGTATAATATGATACAAAATCATATTTTACCAAATATATATAATGTGACCTTGACAGATTAATGCCAAGTTTCAGAGTTCAGATATTACATTCTAATATCAGGTATAATATTATATAAAATATGCAGTTTAAAACTATGTATATTTCATTAAAATGTTTTGCATTTAAATAAATTTTAAATTAAATTATTTCGCTTTAATCGCAATAGAAATGTTGTCTGTTTAATATTTAAAACAATTATATTACTATTAATTCTACATAGAAAAAGCGCTCCCATTTTTGGATTCTTTCTAAAATTACATAGTTTCTTCAGATCACATCGTCGGGTATTTCTCATCTAGCAAAGCAAACGTTTGCTTTACTTGAAAAATAATTAGTTTTGATGGATACATAACGTTTCATTTAAAGTAATTGGAATTTAAATTGTTTAAACATTCTACGTATTTCAGATGTACACAAACGACTTAATTTCCTTCTGTCAAAACTCTGAATCAATTTCGAAGACAAACAAAAAAATTAATTACAAAAATTTATTATTAATATCTACCTACTTAAAAAAAAGCTCTCGATTTTTATTTGAAAAATAAAACGTCCTATAATATAAGAGTTGGTAGGTGTACTTTATTACATAGCATGAAGTTAATACATTTGTACACTTGCAGAAATATTTAAATATTAAATAAACATAAAAATAAATTTACTACAAAAGTAACAAATAATATCTGTCTGCATATTAAGCAAACTTAATTTATTATAATTTAAAAAATATCACAGTTAGGCAGGCGAAACTATATTAGATGTACTATCCGAAGCTGAAGCTTGTGGGCCCCATTTATCCGTCGGACGCAGCCATTCCATTCCATGCTGAAAAATGTATCATATTAAAAATAAATAAAATGCGTTTAAAAGTAACTTACAAAATGTTTTTTGAAAAATGTTACAAGAGCAAATATCGGCATTGGTGCCAGAGTAGATAAGCCAATCATAATGCCTATTATATTAGCGAATAAAGGAAACTCGTGATCTTCATACGATGCTGTTTCAAATATTACCATTTGAAAGGCAAATACTCCCTAAGAATAATTAAAAATTTATTATTATAACGAAAACACCTTTGGTTAGGTTAAACTCACCAACAAAGCAGCAGGCGTGATGATAACCCAACAAGTCCACCAGTACCAATACCAAAACTTTCCTAAAACCATATTCATGCTTCCCATATTACTTATAAACCTTTTGCATCCGTATGCCCACGATACAGACACTACTTCGGCTAATCCTATTAATAATATTGCCCACGATGCTGTGTTCCATTCTAATAATGTAAAGAGATACACACCACCAGAAAAGCACATCGGTATCGCCAAAACAAAACAAGTAAAACATATACTAAGTGTGACCTTTGCATGATGATTTCTCATATACGGCCACTTGTCAAGTATACTCGTGCTAACTGCTTCTATTCCAGCAAATTGGCTTCCTAATCCAAGAATAAATAACATTAAGAAGAATAAAACTGCCCAAAGTTGCGGAAGAGGTATCCTCAGCAAAGCCTCTGGATATGCAACAAACGCTAATCCAGGCCCATCTGTTGCTACTTCTGCTACTGGCAGATCTAATTGTTTGGCCAAAAACCCTAACATTCCAAATATAGCAAATCCAGCGTAGACGGACGTGAAAAGATTTGCAGCAGTAACAATTAGCACATCGTTAAAACAATTATTTTTAAAATCACTATAAGATGCTAACGTAACTAGAGATCCACAACTAATTCCAAACGAGTAGAAAGTTTGAGATGCTGCATTTCCCCAAACGGTGGTATCTAATAAATCTTCCCAACGTGGCTTAATATACATTATAATACCATCTACTGCGCCATCTAATGTACAACCCCTTACTACTAAAGCCGTTAAAATAACGTATGGAAACAATGCTGTAAAGTAAACGGCTTTTCCCGAAGTTTTTACTCCTTTTACTACGCATAAATAACAAATTATCCATGCCACCAGTAAGCACAACACTAACTGCCATCTGAGTTCTCCAAAATTTTCCCACGTTGCACCTTTAATTCCCAATACGTAATCGTTAAAATATTCCTCGGATGCCAATGTCCTGGAAATGCCAATTTTACTTATATGTGCTTGACTACCATTACTGTGTTGACAAAAAGTTCTATTTACATTTTTTTCGTAACCATTAGCTTGACATAAACCTAGTACAGATGTGCAAGTATAATTGTAAAACGTATGAAGTGGATCGCATTTTTCGTCTTCTATTGCACTGTAGCAGCCTAAATTGGAATTTGGTTGAAATAAAATTTAAGGAGTTGTTATTTCAAAAATACTGACCTATAGTATTGAAGGAGTTATGACAAGATCCCCAACCTAAATCTTTGTCAAAAGATGCGACAAAATAAAAGACAGTCCATGCTATGATGACCATATAGTAAATAGTGACCAGAAATATAACCACTATGGTACAATAACCAAGACCGCTAAAAAGAGGAGCTATTCGAGAAAAAGCTTCGTCGGGTCCCAAGCCTGAGTATTGACCAACTACTAACTCTAGCAGAAATATTGGCATTCCCATCGCAAATACCATTATTATATATGCAAAGAGAAATGCACCTAAATTAAAATAAATTAAAGGTTATAAATATAGTTTTGCAGTTGTAGTATGGAATGATTAATTTAAAAGTTAGAAACAAATTAAATTATATCCATTTCCGAATAGTATGTACATAAATAATTATCAAATGAATGCTACTATAAGTTTTGTAATAAATATTATGTCCAATTTTGATATAATATGATTTGTGACATGGTAATCAAAATGAAATTCGATTAAATAGATTCATTTTGCAATTTACAAATATTAGCAATATTCAAAAATATAAATTGGAAACCAACCTCCTCCGTTTTTATAACACAGATAAGGAAATCGCCAAACATTTCCAATGCCAACAGCATACCCCAAACATGATAGGACAAATTCGATTGGTTTACTCCAGGCCGCTCTTAGTGGTATGCCAACTTTTGAATCAACTCCAATTACAGGTTTTCCTAATGTTTCCTAAAATTGCAAAATACAGGTATTGAACAATATTAAGCTTAACTAAGCAATTATGTGTTTTAATATAAAATCAATCTTGGTTCAAAATATGTAGGTATCTATTGCAAATTATTCATAATTAATATTGTAAACGAATGTGTTTCATAAAATGATAATATTTACTTTTATTAATGAATGTTGATAATATAATAACCGTATCTATCAAATCGCTACGGTCAAACTTGTCAAAGAATAAAATTCGTATTATTATTATAAGTGTAGAATATTCACCAACTCCTCTCAAAATACTTACCGTGGTTTGGAACCCACGTGAAACTTTAATTTTTGAGTCTTTAAGAAGATGATAAATTTAAATTTGGTTAAAAGTCGCTTATTCAGCTGATTCAGAATTCAATTATTGTAAAAATTGTGTTGCATGAAAAATGAAAGCTCTGAGGAATTCAGGAGTTTATAACACAAATTTTATTAGGGAAATAGAGCTAGAAAATCAAGCTTCATCTAGTATATGGTCTAGTAGCAGTTTATTTTTGCCTATCAAACTGGTCGTTGAGAAAACACTAGCTTTAGTTACAAATAACTATTTTGTTTCATTGTCAACCCACACGAAGATAGACTCCGATTTAATATTTGCTATTTTATAGCTCACTATTGTTACTTTTTAAATTTTATCATAGTCGTAGTTGTTTGCTAAGAAATATTGATACAAAGGAGCAAACTTGAATTCTAAATAAAATGCTGCTTAGAGAGTGACATTATGTAGCAGGCTAGAAGATGTAACTCTCTCAGTAAATTTTAATATACCTAACCCTTGGTTAGATATACGCATTTCTATATTTGAATAGTACCTATGCATCCCATTTTCTTGAAAAGCCAACTGCCTTCGGCAATTTATTCCTAAATACTCGAAAAGAAATATTCTGATATTCTAGTCGTTTACAAAATTTAACTGAAGTCCATTTCCCTTTTGGTGATAATAAATCAGTAAATGCTAAATATTTAATAAAAAATAAACTTGAAAGTTATATACTACTTCAAACTAAATAAAAGTATTTTTGAAAGATAAGATCTAAACCGTTATTTCATTGCATTTTATATTAAGGATTTTCAGCCAACCCTCAATTATTGATTGAAGTATCTATCTTTCAAAACCCAATGTTATATTACTTACAATTATTAGATGTGACTATTGATCATCAAGCTTTGCCTTTTTTTATATCAGATATCAATCCGATAGACGTATTACTTAAAGAAATTCCAAAGTCTCCAAATAATATTTACATTCGAATAAAACTAGGAATGTAAAGAACAACTAACAATACCCTAATTTTAAACTATATATAAACTCCATCTATCTCTAGGGCTGTCTGTCATATACGAGTACTTTTCCTCGAAGCCAAGACTTTAGTGCTACTGTTCAACGTCGGTTTCCAACGACTAATGTTGGAGAAGGGATTAAACCAGGAGGTGCACAAACTGTTTAGCTGAAAAGCTATTGTAAATTTAAATAAGAAGATGGAGTTTAATTTTTTAATTGCTTTGTTAAGATATATACAGATTGATTTTTATGAAACTTTACATAAACATTTTACTAGTCTGTAAATTGGTTAAAATCGGTTTAATACTTTTCGAGTATATAATATATACCTATGTACTTGTAATACTCGAGTAAACATAATATTAATAAAATGTGGTAGAGTACAAGGCTACATATCCTCTTGAACGGATACCCCATTGGGTACCCTAAAACTGTACAAGCGCGGCCGATAATGCACTTGAACCTGAACTTGGAGAATACCGAGCACTTGAACGAATGCAAATAATACTTTGCTAGTATTTTATTCAGACAAACGGAAACACTTTAATATTATTTATTATAACAGCAATAAATTATTTACAATATGCAATAAATTTAATTCCATTAAAAGTATTCCAATTTTGTCTTGTACTATAATATGCATAATACAATAAAAAAAGTTCTAAATATTTCCAAAATATCCAGGGGCTGATATCATTTACTAGCTGGAATTTTTATGACAAGATTTTAGAATTCAAGAACGAGTGGATTGAAAAGAGTCCACCAATTACAGATCAGCAACACAAAGTAAACAGTTTTCTCTAATAAAACATGTTTTGTTTTGAAATGTAATAATATATTCCTATTATTATTTATATATCCTTTTTGAACTTCTTGTTAAACTTCTACTCTCAGATATGTAAAAAATTTGGGTGGGTATAGCGAAATAATTCAAAAATCATGAGGAAAAAATCTCAACAAGAAAAATTTGAACAAACATTATTCTGGTGGTGGCTGCTAGCCATATTTAGGTTTGGTTTGATTATAATCAGAAATATGCTAACCTAGCATTTAAATTTTATAATATAAAATTTCAAAATTTATATACAAAAATAATTGTGAAATTTAATAAAATCACCCCCTTGTGCCTAAAAATCGGCGACAATATATTGTACCCGTCCGCATGTCGGAATTTTTGTTTTCAGTTTTTCGACCTTTGCGATTTTGCGATAGACCCAAAAAAGAGTATATAGGTAGATCTACACTATTTTTTTCTGTCGTTTGTTTTCTAACATAAATATCAGGTCATTATAATAATAATTATTCGATAAGAACAAAACAAAGTATAAATAGCAACTTAAGAATAGATAACAATAATTATTAAATTGTAACTAATTCAAGAGTGAAATCACTATATTACTAAATTGATAACTAGTTTAGTTCAAGCATTAACAATATTAATGAATCGATCTCAGACACTGCAATTAACTAATAAGTGGTGCCACAATAATAATTGTGTAATTTAGCACAAATTTACTGCTGTAACAGAGTTAATTATAAATTAATAATGGAAAGGTTTTTAAGGTACAGAAGGATCGCCTTCTATACGTCACTGACGAGATCCAATACGTTCGAAACTTAGATGTCGTTATTAGAAACTGTAACAAGTAGGTGCTTTGTCCAATTTATATAATATTATTAGATTTTCATAAATAACGGATGTTTCAATAAAATTTATCTGATTTCAATGGTAGCTACTTCCCTTACGCTGAAGTTTGGAAGGTGATAGATATTTGATAACTAAACTGATAGCATGGCTTGCAAAAAGAAGCACTACAATTCAGCAACGTTAACTTATTATTCTTCACGCATATATTATACAAATAATTCATCAATTTATTTCAGTTACTGAAAAAATAAATTGATAGTGTACGTTTAAGTTAAACTATTAGGATTCTGCAGACGCAAGTGGTGCTTATGTGCTAAAGAAACGAATATTGGAGAAAAACGAAAAGAAATCTTGAATCTGTAAATCACGGTGAGGTTTAATCCGGTTAATCTATCAAAGCAAATGAATCCAGTTCCAAGTTAGAAAATATATAGACAAAGAAAACTTTATAATTTTCAATAGGTATATTAAAGTCGCTAATCAACAACCTCGATTACATTATTCCGCTAAAAACAATTTAAAATATTTTTACCGAGAAGTACTTATATTAAATGTGCATTGATCAACTGTGTTATTAATATTAATAACAATCAAATTATAGTTAGATTATTAAATAAAAAGTTAGAAAATAATTTAGTATTTATTTTCATTTTCAAGCGGCGAAAAGTTTCTAGTTTTACTTTCCAATCTACCGTCGGGAAATAATTACTACGTATTTAGTATTAATTCATCACTTACTAACTGACTATCAAGCTCCATTACAGCCTTAGTGCACGGCTGTAAGAAAGCATTATCTACTTCGGTACGTAATATACCATTATATCACTCGAAAAAAAATCAAAAAAGTACTTTTTTGATTTTACTTTTTGTTTTCCATTTTTCTCATAAGAAAAAGTTTTGCTATACAAATAATTTGAAAAACTTGAAATTCTTTGGCATTGCTTTAGTGCAGTTTGAGTGAATCACATTGAGTTATTTAAAAAAATGTTATACATATTAGAATTACCTCTGATAAGTGTAATACATACTGTAATTATTACCGATAGACGTCATTCAATCACAACTTCAAAAAAGTTGTTTATTTACAAAACTCTTTAGTGTTGCTAAGCATTCTTCAAACTTCAAGTCGTCTAAAACTTTAGATTAAGTCGGTTGAACTTTAAGTAAATTTATTGGTGCAATATTTTTCCTTTGGTTTTTCGAGAAAATTTGCCTCATGTCGATTTTCATCGTAAACAAACAGTTTACTTCTTTCCCCCCCCCCCCCCGGTCCCAATTATCGACAACACAAGATTATAAAGTATTTCATAGTATTTTGTAATATAATATACTATTAAATATAAAATACTTAAATTGTTCCAGGTGTAGCAGAATGCAAAACACTTATGGGTTACATCACATTTTTTCCAAAGTAACTGTCAAAATTGTATTATGTACTACAACTGTATAATAAAATGTATCTACTATTAATTATATTGTATATCTCTATTGTACTTTTCTTCAAGTTCAATTATTTAAATTTTCAATAGATTAGAAATTGCTATTTTATGAATCTATTAAGTTAATTAATAATTTTTAATATCTAGCTGTAACTTCTTTATTGTTATTAATGTTATATAGGTGTCTATGTCTATTGTACTTACATTTTCCTTTTCCATTTTGTGCTTTGGAGTACCGATTGGACTTACACCGAGTAACTAACATATAATAAATTACGATATAATTGTTCTGATTGAAATATATACCTAAACATAATTAAAGATAAGCATAGATACCGGTTGATATACTCAAAATCAGATAGACTTGTGACGTATAAATAATAATTTATAGCAGGAACCAATTATTAATACTCGAAATTATCAAAATAACGCTTGGTTCCTTTCCTCATATTAGTATATTAGATATTTTCCTAAGACGTGCATTTTTAATGGGGTCGAGAGAATTACCAACTTCAACAGCTGATCTCTATCTAACTTTTCACTTATCAATCACCGGTACTACACAATTGTGTGTCTACTTACAAAAAACAAATATTTTACAAACATTTAGAAAATGTGTGAAGAAATATTATTTAAATAACAAATATTATAACAGATTAACAGACAAGAAAGTGACATAAGTGTCATATCAAACATTTTGTGTGTCCTATTTTTCTCATATAACTAAACTTCCCGAGCACTCATTTTTACCAATTTCGGCGGTGAGACACTTACACTCGTATTCATAGACAAAGCCTTACTGATACTTAATACTCAGCTTTTTAAAATTGACCCTTATCAACCCAGTAAATAAATTTGCAAAAAATAACAAATGCGAAGCGAAATGTCTTACTTGTCTATGAATCCTGGCATTAATCACCAATGAGCCTGAAACGATTTCAACAAAATTTACCCATGAAATACTAAAAATTAATTTAATGCAAAGGATCCAAGAAACATCAAACAGGTGGAAGGAAAAAAATGTTAAGAAGAGAGAACCTGACAGGAAAAGAAGAATTATTATATTACATCAGAATAAATATAAACATAAAACTTAATATAAACATAAACCATAATAATATAAAGATAAAAATATATATCATATTCATGCCATAATCATACCATGCAATGAGCAGTTAAGAAGATACATCCGAGCAAAGACAAATAAGATTGAACAAATTTAATTATTTAGCAAACTTTCAATGTGTTTCAACTAATTTTAAATTTACAATATTTTTGGCTATATTTTAGCAAATTTTGTTAATAGGCAAGTGACTTCCTCTCTTATTACTATCAAAAAAACGTATGAGCCTCGTCCACATAAGCTCATGGGGGAAGTGAAAACGTAGTATTATAATTTTAAAATTGAAATTATAATATTTAAAATTTATTAAAATAATATTGTAAAATTACATTTACAACGAACGGCTTAAAACATAAAAAATCTCTTCTACAGCATTCGGATCACTACTATTTCCTGAATAACTCATCCCCACCATCGTTCGTTGTTACCGAAGACCTTAGCGTTCGGTCACCACTCTTGTTTCCTCTTTTATTTGCCCTTATTGGCGTTTGATCTCCACTGTTATTTCTATAGCTAGTCTAAGAGCTAGCAACGGATGAGCCTACCTGATTTCATAAGTTTTATTTTCCATATGAGTATTATCTAACTTTTAATCTTATTGGTAAGAAACCACAGGTTTGTGGTTGATCATGCTAATTACCATCGAAATATTAATAATTTTATTTATTTTTGCTGTCATCTCTGTTTTAGCTGTTCATACGTCCTCTAATATAAGTAATTAATTTTTCTTTGTTGGATATTCTTTCATTTTTGTAGCATACCATTCTTCAGCCGCCTTAGATACTCATTTTATCAGAGACGGATTCACATTTATGGTGCGCCCCCTGATTGCAAATTCGTGACGATCTTTTTGGATATTATACCCCTGTTCGGTGTTTGCTTTTATTGTTTGTGAAATATATGAACAATTAAATTTAAATTGCGCCCCTTGGCATGTTCCTGGGTCAATAATCCGTCCCTGTATTGCTTGTAGGTAAGATTAAAACTAGAGTAATATTGAAAGTAGTGGTTTCCGTCCTTTGATTTTAATACATCTGAAATATTTTTACATAACATGCATTCAGACGTAATCGATAAAATCTTTTAATACAAAAAACAACATTATTAATAAAGTGTTTTTTTGAACTGATATGATAGACAGTGTAAGTGTATGCGGTCGACAACATGAATTCAATTAGTTTTAGTAAATAATTTTTGTAATATAACTACTTAAAAATAATCACTTACCTTTAGCATTATGCACTAAAATTGTTTATGTACTATTATAAGACACTTAATACCACATTAACTAACATTATTCAAAGGAGAAGTTTTAAATTTTCAATTTCAGATTACCACAAACAGTTGGTAAATCCCAACGTAACGACACTAAGGAAGAATTTATAGAAATGTTGTATTAAAAATAGTTTTAAACAAATGTTGGTTTCTTATTCAGTTATTTAAAATAAATTTCCATCCACATTTGACGATAACAATCAATACCTTTTTATATTGGTAGCTAGATAAATAAACTGCATATAGGTAGAGAGATGGAGGATTTTTTGCCAAAATGGGAATTAAACTTGAACAGTTTCAGCACTCATTCAAGGTAAGTACAGGGTGATAAATCGACTTATACAATATTGAATTTTATTTAAATATTCCGTAGCCACCCTCGAGTTGAAAGCATATGAAAATAAAATATTATTGTTGGAGTTTCTATTGTTGTCATTGTGTAGCATTGATTAACAATTTAATATTTTCCGCCTGTAAAATTTTAAACGTTAATATTCCACAAAATTTGTTCGTAATTTAAAATTAATTGTTGATACGTTACTGTGTTCATTTGATTTATGAACTCGTTACGAAGCTTATTACTTCATATTTATGCCTTCAGCCAAATTTTGGCTTTATAATAAAATTCTAAATATATTTTTATTGCGTTTTTTATCAATTCGGTGTAGTCAAATTAAACCTTTTAATAAATGTACTAAGATAACAAAAACGGAAGATTAGAATTTATTATGAGTTATCGCCAAAAACATTTTAAAAATAATATAGGAGAAGGCATTATTTGAACAATTCCGTATTTGGCAAGAATGTACCATCTCCCATATTATTATAAGCTTATCTTGCATAAGGAGCTAATAATAATTTTAAAAATAATTTCTCGAGTTTAAAAAAAAAACTAATAGTGTTGATACCTTTTAAAACAATATAAATGAAGTGCTGTACATACCAAAATCATTTTGAATTATCTTGAATGATAACAGACCAAGTATTTTAATGGCACCTTCAATATTCTTTTGTGAGAATATGTACAACTCGGAAGGATAAAAATATTTTTATATAATTATTTTTCAAAAATAGAACAGAACTTTTGACATTTTTCAAAATAACACTAAAAACTTCACAAAATAAATAATCACTTTGTTATTATAATTTAATTAAAATTATTTACATTTACATCCCAACAAATTATACAGCTCGATCATCTTGTTTTTGAAATTTTGCATTCCGTGTTAAAATTTTTAAATATTGACAGCTTTCTTAAAATGAATTTTATGACATTTATTTTATTGCTACAGTTTTGCTGGTAATTATTGCAAATAATCTATTTTTTAATGACTGACATATTATGTATTTTAAGTGGAACATGATATTACTGTATTTTATTTCTTTCGAGATACGAGGAAAGTTAACATTTTCAATTTGAAATTCTTTTAAAAAAATTTATAACAAAAAATACCAAAGGGAGAAAAGCACTTTTATATGCAGACAACGAAGTTACTTTAGACAAATGATAAACTTTAGAGCATGTTAAATGATTTGAATGCTATAAGTTAAGAAATGGATTTAAAAATAAATGCGAAAACACATAAATGTCGCTATGTGAAAAATAAAGCAAATGAGCTGAAAATCTTACAATGGATTCAGTGGAATAGATAATAGAAAAGTTATTTTGAATCGTGTTTAAACTACTAATTTATTCTTTAATTAATTAGAATTCAAATTCGCTAGTCAATATTTATATGCAAAGCGACAAACCTTACCTGAGCTTTAAATGCTGCTTTGATTCAAATACATCACACAACAAATTACGTTGCTAGTTTGAAGCGTTTCCAAGTATTCTATTAGTGGTAATCCATTGGAATTCCAAATAATTCCAGTCACATATTACTGACACTATAAAATGCATCTCATGATATAACACCACTTTATCAAATTGTTTGCCGTTATTTCATCAAATATTGGACCCAAATTAAATAGGCATTGCTTGCTTCACGTTTTGTGTTTAGCTCATTGAATCCTAAAGCACTTTGCCGGATTACATTAAACTTTCCAAAAACATTTTTATATTAACATTATTTACAATGTGGGTAATAGGTAATTTTTATTGCCATTTTATTTTTTAACGGATAATGATAGAAGGCTGATAGTGCTTTTCAGTTTAATAGCATTATTTGGTCATAAACAGCAGTCAGGTGAACATCGTGCATTAAAGGAAAAATTGAATTTATTTCTGTTTTTGCCAGACAATCAAATTTCAAAATTTTAATTGAATCTAGCAATATTTTATAAAACTAAGCAAAAGTAAGGTAACATGATTTAATCGGTCAAGAAGTATTAATTTAAAATTAAATTAGACAATGGGTAATTAATATGGTTTACCTTTTTTATTAAGCGATCGGGGCCGTCTTTAACCTATTGAATGCCCTATGCACTTTATAATAATGGGGCCCCTAAGGGAGGTGTCCCGGCAGACCGAATGTCAAGTTCGCAGGGGGAAGTCCCGATCATAGAGTCAGTTACTTGAGTGGGTCGCGTTCCGCTTTACGTCGCTATCAGCTACATAAAACTTAAAAATAATTTCGAGGAATCACCTTGTAGATAGGCAACCATCATACACACGGCTAAGAACAGGGCGACGGCGGAAAACAACCAAAAGAGATGATAAAATGATCGTTCGTGAAGCAGAAAAAAATCCTCGTCTAAAGGCTACACAAATTATTCGAAATTTGGACCACAACAGCACTGTGAGAACTTAATTCTCAGATATTGCTGCAAATGTCGAAGAAATACTGAAGCCAAATATTCGAGCAATTAAATTCTTACTTTACAGCCTACACTTTTCTACAGCAGGAGCCTGTTTGCCACCATCAACTATTAAAACAGGATTACAGCAATGACAAAGATAACCAAATTTACAGATATATATAATTGGGAAAATCTCTATAGAACCTCTTTATTCTTATCGCTTTGATGCTTTCGTATGGCATAAAATGTACATCAGCAGACAGGGAAGCAAGAAACCACAATTATTACACTATCGCATTGGCATACTCCTACCATAATCTGGAATCATATCTAATCTATTGTCCGTTACATTTAATTAATAACATATTACTTTAACTTCCGGCAGATTAGGGATGTACCGCAAACATGTAAAAAAAAATTATTGCATCATAATATTTCGATTTCCATTTTGAGCTTATCTTATTTACAATAAATTTGACTAAACCACACTGATGTATAAATTTGAATTCTTTAGCATTGTTTGTTTTAATTTGGCGAACAATTTGAATTCAACAACTTAAGTTGTGAGGTTTTCTAAAGAAATGCACTTTTCTTTCAGTATTTATTGGTTTTATGGCGATGCATTTCTGTCTCCAACGATTATCTTTGGACCCAGTGTCAATTTAAAACTAAACTAAACGATTGAATTTTAACCGTAAAGCGACAGGTTTGACAAGTTAGGACTAAGAATATTCGAAAAAGAAAAAAAAACTAATAGTATTACGTTATGAAACTAGATCAAATTCAACCAATAAAACTTTATTAATGCGATATAACATCTTATTTCACGATTATTTTCGATCTTCGGTCGCATATAACTAGGAAAAACACAAAAAAAATAATTCTATTATTTTAACATTTTGTTTAGTTATTGTTTAATATACATATATTTTGATGAAGCTCTTATTGTTTTGAATTTTAAAATTTTTAATTTATGTTGTAATAATTACAGTGCCCAACTTTTCTTTAAACTGGTTTAGCTGCACAAACACTTCTTTGCCTTAACCCAGATGTTTCAAGTTCATTTATATGCCAAATATTCGCACTAGGTTAATTTATATTGCAATTAATTTTAATTAACTGAAGAAAGAATAAAATAGCAATAAAAGTGCATAATAAATAAGGATTTCTGAAATTTTCTAATAAAAAAGTATCAATCTAACTTATTAATCTCCATTTTATTTTAACTAAAGTTAAAAACAAAAAAACCGTTTCGAGTAGGTAGGAAGGTCGGTAATACTTTAGTTTGTTAATAATTCTTTAATATGATATGCCCATAATTAATGAAAGGCATTGCCTTTATTTAACCCTTCAAACGATAAATGCATTAAAATATTCAGAATTTAATTTTTAAATAAGCTATCATCTTTGATAAGCTAAATTATTTGCTATGAGGTATAGTTCTTTTCATTTATCTCTCATTTGTGCCCTTGTGAACTTACATTGCCATGGTACCCTGAATAAAATACAAAGTATAAAAATTAATTTGATGTCAATCTATCAAATTGCACTAAATATCACACTTAAAAAAGATTGCACAGCGCTGATAAGCAAATTATTGTTGAATATACATATTTATCCACTCCATAATTTTGTATTTAATATTAGACAGTCACTTTACTTTTTACTTTACGAGAAAAAATGTGGCTGATTGAAATTTATTGAAATATGAGTGGGAACCGAGCGCGAAGGGCTTCGATAACAACGAACGATGGATGGTGAGGATAGGAAAACTTCCTTTGATACCATCATAAACGGAATTAACGCCATTCTTCTTAGAGCAGAATTGTTTACTTGCTATTTCTTGTAGATTGTTCAATTTTTTTTCATCAAAATACCGTGATGCTATTTATATGCCGTATGGTAGCTATGCCTAGTTTATTTTATCAGTAATTATTTAAACTCAATTTACATAAATTTAATTACTTTTTGTTTGCAATTTTATCTCAGTTACAAATCACATCCACTACAATATGCTGAAATAAACTACAATAAACTGAAATGCAAACAATTTTTCTTTAATAAAATACGCAACTCTGATGATGCCATGGTATGGTTAAAACGTTTACCAAATTTATATTTAACCGTTAAGTTATACCAACTTACCAATGTACCATTTCCCAATAATATTATCTGTAACTGTAAGTTTTATATGTGCTTGTTTGCTAGTTGTGTTTAATATTTAATAGTTTAGTTTGCATGAGAAGCCATACCGACACTTCTTCGTAAGGATAAATATCGAGCTAAGTAATTTATTGAGGAATACCCATGGCACCCCGACATACATGTACAACTCTTACAAAAGTTTTAATCAATTTATAAACATTTTGGTAACTACGAAGTATTTTAACTCAATTTAATTGTATTGGAGAAATTGTTTCAATAAAATATTAAATTACACCAACTTATGTGTATATAATATTTATTTGTAAACCTAACCCTCGACCCTGTAACTAAGTTAAAACTCGGTTAATTAAGCCGGTTGATTAAACAAAATTCATAAACCATGTAAAACATACGTTCGTCAGATGATGAACTGAAAACTAGTTAATTGGATGAAATATGGAAACCCAATTGAAACCTTAATATTAAAAAAGCTTTCGATTATATCGGGGGAATTTTTGGGAAGTAAATATTTTAGCATAGCCAACCTCAATAAAAACAAGATTGTAAATTACAAAAACGAACTATATCGTACAATTTATTATCACGACATTGTAACATCGCAACATAATCCAGAAATCCTCCCAATTTGTAAAATAAAGTTATATCGGAAGCATCGGGAAGATATCTGATTGTAGCATTCAGTTGCAATAATTTTTAACAGCAACAATTAATTATTTGTGTTATTTTCAATATATCTTTTGGTTGTGCTGCTTCTGTTACTGCTTTTAGGATTAACTTCTGTAATTTTTATATAATTTTTTATTATTTGTTTTTATCTCGAAATTTCCTAAGGGTAATAAATAGAAACGTCTGGTTTCTTATAAATATCTGAAACATTTTATATATTCCACATATTAAATTTTCATCTAATATTATTTACGATTTAAAAAAAAAACTAGAAAGTCTAAAATCAAAAAATTACAAATTATTTAATTGTTTCATTTTCAAACAGTTAATAATATGTAATTTTTTTAATATTGTAATTGCTGCTGCTGCTGCTAATTGCACGCTACTTATTCTTTGGCCAAAATTATTAATCTAATAAATGTTTAGTAAATAATATTGAATTTTTAATTTACTTTTATTTAACTAAACACTTTTTACAATAAATTTTAGTTTGCTATATCACAGATTAATCCACTCACAACATTCAACAGGATACAATACAGCTTTAAAATAGATTTTTAAAACCAGAAAAGAAAAATTTCTTCAAAATTTTGTCCATTTGTAGTTTAAATCACTGAATCTGAAATAAAAATTTGTGTTAGATTTAATTTTTAAGTTTTCATCAATGTATCTTACTGAAAAATGTCGTAAGTCATTCGGTTCGTAAAAATCCTCTTCGTTAACCAACATTTGTCGATTTCCATATCGTACCCTTAAAATAACAGAAATTAACATTTTAAAATTAGAAGAATAAAATGTTTTAATTAAAAATCGATCAAATATTATTAAATTTCGTTTTTTTTAATTCGTATTTTACAATACTCGATATTTACAAGTAAGTAATTTTAAAAATTTCCAATTAGTCCTAATATCGGTGATTTAAATTGATCCCTCAATAGCACCCCATTTGGTTTTTCATTAGAAAACAAAATTAAAACACAAATCCATATAATGTCCACTGATTTATACATACGTCGTTTTATAATTTGCTTTTTGAATAAACTTCATATGACAAAAAAAATAAAGCTTTAATCGTAAATATCTTTCGTTACCGCTTTTATTCAAATTAACCAAATTTTTATTAACCCTAAAACTTTTGTACTAAAAAGTCTGATATTATTAAATTGAATTACTAATAAAAAAAAAACTATTAAAAATGCGAGAAGGAAATTTTGTATCTTTTTCGTAATTACTACAATTAAGTTAGTCATAATAAATATAATAAATTATTCTTAGTTAGATTTACTTAGGATTTGTTCTAATCTCAAATGCAATAAAAACAGATTATAGAAAAATAGATAATTAGAAACAATAATATCATAAATACGATGGTTATCAATGCCATAAACCAAGTTATTTGCATAATAGTTACTGTTGATTGCTTTGCAAAAACTTGTTCTCCATTTCTTAAGGACAAACAATATAAAAAAAAACGAAACCACATTTAGTTAAAATAAAAACGTTCAATATAATATTCTCAATATAAATTGTTTTTAAAAAAACACCAAAGAGTTAAATAATAACAAAAAAAAATATTTATTTCTAAATCATGTTATTATCTTCTTCTATATTATTCGACGTGTATGGCACGTGTATGGACAATCAGTCTTACGAGATGGAACTGAAGCCAGAGTGTTTCTACCCCCGCACTATCCGCCGACGTTAAAGGAAGACAAGCTGGGAAATTTTTCGACAAAAATAAAAGGAGTAGAAATGGGAATAATAGCCTAGTGTTGGAGTTGGCAAAGTTAAAGCTTAAAATTGTTTTGCCGGTTCTGGAAGACTTGGGTAGTCCTGACGGACTAGATCTAGAAAGAAGTTAAATCCTAGTCTGATCTAAACTGGGACCCACATCGCAAAACCATAAGCTGGTGTTGCTTTTGAAGATTTCCCCCTCTCTACCAAAAAAGCAAAAGTTAGTTTTGAAGTAGATTACGTTAGGTTTGATTTGATGACACCGAATTAATGGAATTTATCGAACTTTCAAAACCGTTTAGAAATCTTAGGGTAAAAATAGCTGCACAAAACTGCATCAAAGTTGTAATTATTGCATTAAATTTGGTTTAACATAATGACCGATTGACATGCTAATTTGTAAAACTAAAAGAACATATTTTACAAAAATTTCACTGATGTGTATATTAAAACTAGGACGTGTTCTAGATAGAATGTTAATTATTAAACTTGAGAAATTTATAAGATCCAGGTTATCCTCGGAATGATCGCAGTCTAGCCGTTAATTTTTTATTAATGGTTGGCTACAAATTTATCATCATATGGAACATTTGGTAAATAATTTTCAAAAGGTTGAAAGTCATGTTTACACTTTATGCGATTCAAAGTTACGCTTATGATTCCTAACCGGAAGAGATCTTGCTCAAAGGTTTTGCGTATTCATCTACCGTTTCATGCTCAATCTCCATCCACTTCCCTGATCTGAGATAAAGTAAATTTTGTATGTCAGCTTTCTTGGTGTCTTTTCACAAGGAATAATCGGTTAACTATTTACAAATATTTTGCGAAATTTTTTAATGTGTCAAATTCTTTTACTGAGTTGCCTTTGTTTTGTAATGTAAACATTATGTTTCATTTATTATTTATATCTACAATTTATTGATTAATATTCGATAAATTGCAATTATTATTATTTTTAAAACTGTTAAAGTGCTGTAGATTGGATTCTTTTAGCAACTAGATAACAGTCGATAATAAACAAACAACATTTTTAATTATAAAACATCTTGGCCTTATTTACCCAATAATAACATTAAGGGCAACGAGCAGGTTTTATGCTTTTCTTAACATTTACTTATTTATGTTACATTCTTTACTACTACCGTTAGTGGACACGAGAGCCCTTTACACCTTCATTGCTGTATTTCTGCAACGCTCTCATTTTTTCTGCTCCTCTTGCAATCACCATGATTGGTTTTATATTGCAGGCAATAATCGGATAATTAAAACTCAAAAGACTTTTGATCATAAAATTATTGTTTTGTCTCGATAAAACTATCAATGTCTTTCAATTATTATTCATTTTTGGATTCATCGATTTCATCATTATGCACTTGAAACTTTATTGATTCAATGTTGTAAGACCGCAATTATGATACATTCAATGCATAGTGCACATCAGAAATTTAAATAAATCCGGAAACAAGGTGAATCACTTCATTATCGCCATAGAAAGTTTACTACTTTTAAATTTTAAATACTTACAATGCCGATGCAGATGCATGCAGTTTACAAAATACTTTCTTTTATAGAAATAATAGCATTGGAAGCTTTCTCGATTTAATGGCACACGAACTTTAACTTAAATTCCGTCTATTAATATATAAGTAATTTATTAAATTAGCTGTATTAAGCATAATATGGTAAATTTGAAATCGACCAGATGGTTTCATTTTTGTTTAAATAATACTCTTAACAGTTATCTATTGGAAAATGATAAAAAATTCAATGATCTAATATTGAATATTTACCGGAATATTAACACCCATTAGATGACGGATAATTGAACAATTTCATAAAAGCTGAGTCATCATGAAATCGTGAATATACATAATATATCCAACATTAGATTAGTAATTATTCTCATAAGGAAGCTATGTTTCAGTGCAAAAGTTTTCCATCGTTTTATCATTACATTAACACAATTGTCAGAACTTAGAGACAAGTTGTGTACAATCTTGACGACAATTGTACTGCACTGAGAAACAACAATGTAAAGTAAATAATGTCAGTACATGGCATTTAACTTTCCACTTCTGTAAGATCAACGAGATATAGAACAAACTTAATGAAAGATGCAGTTTCTAAATAAGACTTGAAAAAGTTAACAAAACAATCTGAAATTTTAGAAATAACAATGTTAGAATTCTTAATTTGCATCATCATTCTCGGGGCTAGACAAAATCAATGATCGCTTACCTCAAAGAGACAATCAAGTGCCATTTAACCCTTATGGGGCCATACAAATTTACATCATATATCTGCCATACGTAGCACCCGAGTTTATTTAATATTATCATTTTTTTCTTTATAATGTTTTGGGTGCAGAGAACCTTTTTTCGTAGAGATGTCGCCGAAGCTCAAAAAAATTGGCCCAATAGGAAAAAAGTTATGCTAAAAAGTCAAAATAGTACCCGGGTACTAGGTGTGGCCAGGGCCGGCGCTAGGCACTAGGCAAACTAGGCAACTGCCTAAGGCGCAAACCAGATCAAGGTACAAAAATTACTGTCGCTCTTTCCCGTTTCTTTCCTTCAAAAGTTCAATAGAAACCCTTTAAATAGGTGGGAAGAAAACGTGTTCATTCTACTGCATGTGGTTGCAGAGAAAACATCATTGGAGTTCCTAGATTATCGAGTTCATTTGCACTCCGAGTATTGTAATAATTCACACAGGGGTTAAGAAAACCGCCCGGAATTGCCCGAGCGGTTAGCAAGGGCGTTTGGAGCGTATAGGTTTTCACTGCCCCTGTTCAAATCAAAGTTTTTAGCGAGGCACTCTAAAGTCCATCATTTTTGTCATTTGAAAATACATCAGGTTTGAAGTAATCCTCACAGGCTCCATATCCTGCCTGTTGTCAGTGATCAATGATATTGCACAAATATAATGCAATAATGTAAGAATTTATTTTTTATTTTTTATATGTAGATACTACTACTATATTATTATAGTCCATTACCTAATCCCCAGTGCAAAAATTTCGGCGAAATTCAAAACCGCAAAACATCGACCGACCCATAAAATACAAAGATGTAAATGGGGGGGGGGGGGCACTGATAGATTTTTGCCTAGGATGTCAAATATCCTAGCGCCGGCCCTGAGTGTGGCCCCATAAGGGTTAAAGAATTTGAATGACTTTTAATGAAATTCGGTGATTTCTAATGTCTTTTCAAAGAATTTCAGTAATTTCTGAGGAATTCCCATAAATAACACGACAAAAATTACCTATAGTACTAAAGAGAAAGAAAGAGAGAATGTCGATCTTCTACGCTTCTTTCCTTCTAAAGTACGATAGAAAGCCTTTAAATATTCTGAAAAAGCAAAATTTAAGGTTTCTTATGAGATAAGAATGAATAAAATCGGCCCAACGGTTAATCTACAATTTAATTTTGAAAATCGACTTTTTGATGTAAATTTTAGAAATTGAAGTTCACCTTTAAAAAAACATTCACTTGACGGTATGTGTATGCTACGTGACCTTTGGTAATCCGAATTTAGGTGAGGAGAGAGTTCATTCTACCGCGTGCGGTTGCAGAAGAAACATCTTGCGAGTTTCTACATTATTGAGTGCATTTACGCTCCGAGGATTGTTATAATTCGCACAGGGGTTGGGAAAACCTTCCGGAGGGCACGCGGAAGAAAGATTTTCACTGTCGCTGACATTGTCAAATCTCGGATCCCAGCATTCAAATTTCGTCATTTTCGAGTTCGGTAACCCTACAGGGATATTTTTAACGAGTTTAGCGTTTGTCAAAATGGCCCGGAACGCCCGAGCATAGCGAGGGGTATAGGGCGTAACTACGGCAAATCTGGCATCCAATCACTCTAAAATCCAGCAGTTTTGAGTAATTTGAATATAACGTAAGCTTTGTTAAGTAATCCGCGCAAGCTCCACCTCCTACCTATTGTCAGTAGCCAATGGTATTGCATAATATAATGCAATAACTTAAGAATTTATTTTTGTTAATTTTGAAAAAACTACGGGATATTTCGCAAATTAATAATTTATATTTATTATATAGACCATTACCTACCACCCATTGAAAAAATTTCAACAAAAATCGAAAGCCTAGATCTTCGACCGTCCCCTACTTAGCAGGGACAACCAGAAAAAAAAATTTTCAGGGGAGAGCAGTCTTCATTTTGCTAACTGCCGACATTTAATTTTCCAACTGCTGATGCTTATTTGTTGCTCCTCGAATTTTAGCTAATTTTTACAAACATTGGGGAAAAGCTCCATGGGGCCGTCCCTGATACTTAATTTTTGTTTTTTGAATGGTTCTAAAATCACAAATTACTGGCCTAAATCTCTAGATTGAGATTTCTTTTTAACTTAGATAATTTTAAATGGTATAATTCACGAGTTTCTTACAGAGAAAAATTTTCATGGGCAAAATGGAAAAATTTAAATTATTATTATCTATTATAGTTGGTGCATTGCTTTTTAGAGCACTGCTATAAAAAATCCGCCAGGTTAATTTATTCTTGTTTGTCAGTAAAATGATCATGAATTCTATTTTGAAAAATTTGAAAACACATGGACGCCCCCAGAGCATATTATGTTTTCCTGACATAAAAACTCAAAATTTAAACGAGAAACTCGAGATTTCAAGAAAATGTAAGCAATCGATGAGAGAAAACCAATATTAATTCATGTTTTACCTTCAATATGATCGTCAAGGAAGTTCCGTTTGCGCTTTCGGGATGGTCCATCGGTCCTTATTAGGGCCCAAAATATATAAAGTTATGGGTTTCTACTATTGTAGTACTCAAAAATAGTGAATTTTAGGGTGGATCTGAGATTTGACATGAACTCGAAAATTACGGATCTCGAAAGGCGGGATCTTAGCTTTTAATTTAATTCGGTTATAATTAACCGAATGCAATTTAAAATAAATTTATTAAATGATGTTGGCATTAGCACAGCTACAAGTGTACTCAAGCCGGCTTCGCCCACTAAAATACGCCCTGCATCTATTTATGTCGAACACACGGATCGTCAACAGCATGAGAATTTTTATTTTGTCTATAATATCCGCGAGGCTCGCTTTGCTTACCACTCTTAGGAAATATAATATTATTAATTTCGTAGCAATATAGTGGCTGTTCTGCCAATTCTATAAATATTACTTAAATTTAATTAAGTTGATTTTTTTTCAAGCTTAATAATATGTATTAATATTATAGAGACTTTGCTTTTTATTGGCGTGTTTAGTCTTTGAATGTATTTCTATTATAGAGACAGTAAATATTGTTCAATCAGGTTTGGAACTTGATCCGAAAGTCAATATTTGGAATTTTGTGGCAGAATAATCTCTCGACTAGCCTAAGCAGGGCTCACAGCAATTTCGGTTTATATTTAGTGTGGAATTAAAACCATAACCAGAGGCTGACTGTTAAGCATACATTATTATTGAGAGAACTATACAAGAAATTTTGGAAAACACCGGAAACAAAAAGTATGATTAAATAAAGAGATTGGCCTGATCAACAGACTGAGAAATTACGAGGGCAATGGTTTATACTTTGAGATTTTGGTATGCAAAAAATGATTTACGAAATAAAATCTGCGCTTTTGAAAACATTTCAAATAAACAGGATTCTTCAGAATGATGACAACCAATAATTTAATGACTTTTGCAGTCGGAAATTTTCAATAACAAAATAATATAACAAAAACAAATTTAAATGCAGATCAACAAGACTGTTCAAGAAAATTGCATAACTAATTTTTAAATTAGATCTTTGTTTTAATAGCATAATAAATAATTTCTACTAGCAAAATAAGGAAATAAATCTTTAAAAAGACTTCAAAACAAAACCGAAAAAAATTGCATAAATATTTAAATTACGTTCTATAAAAATAAAAGTGTTATTGTAAAGGTCAACAAATTAAATGAATTTAACTTCCTAGTTTTCCACAGAGTGATCTAAAAATGATTCATGTTTGTCACATATTTGTAGGGTCAAGTGGTCAATAGTTTTGGAGGAATGTACTGTTACTCACTCTATATATCGTCTCCAGCTGACTAATCCAACATATCCGAGTACAATTACCAGGACAAGAACGATCGCTAAAATAGCTGCAATTTCGCCATGCACCAGAGGCAGTCTAGAACCATAGGATGTATGTCTGGTTGGTTGAAATTTAGTTTTGTTTGAAAATAAGTAGTCCTCGGTCTTATCACTATTTTGGATCAGTTCTGTGTCCCATTTTCGATCACTTAGGTTACTTTGTAAATTATTATCCTCGGTTATAGTTTCAGAATTGTCGACATGTTCTAAACGTGATATGATAGGTGTACGTCCTCCATGAAGAAGGTCATCCACTTCAGAGTCGTTAATTGTTTGCGAGGCCAAGACCCTTAAAATTGTCGAATTATGCACAAAAGGATACTGCGATTCATTTTTTGGAAACTCAATGGGAACATTGCTCAAGAGCGGAGGATTTTCCAAAAGAGCCAGCACTGAAACAAATAAGTAGTTTAGCCTTTGCTACACAAATAATATACGTATTAATATGCAGCACTAAATTAGAAAAGCTTTTGTGATAACATTAGGTTTAATTTATATATCTCGAGCAAGATTTATCAGATAATGAATCGCGGTGTTATGATGGCCATAATAATTTTTAGCAAGTTTTAAAATCCAACTAATGAGAAAACTTACCCCATAAATTTGAAAATGCTAAAAAGTATCCAAATTTTAGTATAACTAACTTTTGTAACATATTTATAAAACAAAGACGTGTAAAATTGTGATCATATGCTTAATGCTCCGCTTATCACACAATAGATAACAGACCCACTTAATTTGAAATTTTACTTAACGCACATAAAACCACTATAATAATTGTAAACACACGATATTACTAAAATTAAAGCGCTGTTTTCATTGTTTGCATTGTTATATCTACAATTTTTAATTCGAAGTTGCAAAAATTGGTTTCGTGGGTACCCACTCTTAAGGTGATCACGGACTACTAACAACTGCTCATATTTTACAATCGCAATGGCTCGCTTCATCATTATTATAATATATTCAAGATGTACATAGATCAAGATTCTTAAAAATAAATTATAAATACACATTATCGGGAATAATAAAATATTAATAATACTGATAGTATCGTGGGCCGCTCTTTCTATACAAAGTCGGCAAAATTCTATAAAGCAACAAAATTTTCATGATGTATGCAATCTTTTCCAATTTAACATCATTGTAAGTCAACTTTCTCTAGGGTCATTAAAACAACGTCAGTTACAAAATACAGATAAGACGACTTTAAAGAAAATCATACAAAGAACTAAATATTTCAGTCTGAAATAACCTATGTGCTATTTAATAGTCTTCCCTCTATAGATAAAGATTTCTTTGTGATTTTTTTTGTAATACATCAAGTCCAGATAATTGAATTTTTAGGTTTCGTGATATTATATTCAATTAAAGTAAAATATTTCTTTAATTTTTATTACAAACCTATTCGTACACCTTTGCCCTTCCCTTTTTTGTGACTAATGGAAATTCCATATTTCTGAACAATAATTTCTTTCAATTATTATTAAATTAATAAATCGAAATTTAGAGAAATAAAAGTAATAATTCGGTTAATTTTCACATAATAATTGCAAAATGATGGGATTTATCGTCCCAGTTTTAATTAATTAATTATGAAAATATTTATATTATAATTATAATAATAATAAATAAAATAATTTTGTGTGTCATTTTAGACTTCTCGATTTTTTAAAATATAATAAGTTATTCAAGTTTTCTCCAAATTATTTTTCATTATACCGAAAGAGGCTGAAGTGTTATAAAAATAAACACAGTAAAATGTAAAATATTTTTATTTTAGAAAATATATTCGGGCACTTTGATTTTATAAAGCAATTCCGCGGGTTGTTTTTTAATCAAAATACTTAGCAATATTTTAACAAACACTATATAATATACTAAAACCCCAAGATCTCAACCGTCGCGTCGCATCGAAGTGATTGTTTTTTTTTTATAGAAATAACGGCGGAAATCAAATGCATATTTACATATTACAGCCAAAAATATTGTAAATTGAAAATTAACTCAAATAAGGATTGTCAAATAATACAATGTGTTCAATATTAATCGAGATCTACTGTTTTTAAATATTTGAAAAAAACAGTTTTTTTGCTTAAATAAATTCATCAACCATGTTTTGAGGAGAAAAACAAAGTGGCTAATTTTTTTTTATTAAAAATAATTTATGGCCTAAGAAAATTTACAATTTTTATGAAAATAAACGATTCTCTTCGAAAATTTAATAAGATATCTTAGAAACGGTGCGACATAATAGAAAAATGTATATAAACAAAAATAAAGGGAATGAAATTTGCAACAAAAAATGTTAAGTAAGTACTTCTGTAAAAGCAATTTTAAATGACAAAAAGTCTTCAAAATGTATAATTTTCATTTCTAACATAAAAGTGTACGAATACTTTCTACGGGCACTGTATGTAGGTATATTTTTATTTAAAAAATAATCCTGTGTTTCCAATATTATTTTGATTGAATTTTTGAGTGTATATTAAAAAAAAACCTTTTTGTGCTTTATTTCAAGTATTTTCAATTTTGGCTTTCTATATAGCCTTTTCATCCACTCTCTACCTATAAACAATAATCTTTGAAGTTTAAACCAATAGAATAGAAATTAGGTCTAATAAAATATTTTTCAAAAGAGTCCAACTGCACTCGTTTATCTTAATTACAATTAGTTTCTTAAAGTTTTTTTCAGAAAAATTTGGATTTTAGATAAAAAAAATATACAAATGTTTTTTAAAACTGATGAAATTATCTTTAATGTGATTGGTATATTTCCTACATACCATCTAACTAGATTACCCTGGTCGTGCGGCCTAAAGGCCGCACTGAATCGTCACTTCCTAATTAGTGCGATTCTATTAAAACAAAATAAAGATCAAATTTAATCAAAAATAAATAACTTATTAAAAGTTGGAATATTACTTAGTTTATATAAAATAATAATTACACAAAATAAGTAGGTATAATCAAACAACGTAATTTTCTTTATCAATCGTCCTGAAATGGTTTCACAATAGGTAATTAAATTTAACCAGTCAATTATCCCAGATATCTAAATTACCTTTTGAGATGTAAACATAAAAAAATTTTAATTTGTACACTTACGAATTTGTATTCTAATTAAATTGTTTGAGTTGAGTACATTAATTAATTTAAATTTCACTTACAAGATGTTTGCAGATAATTTATAGATATTAGTATACGATGGCTTCGGTTTACATCGCATGTACAGTTGTGCATTAAACACAACATTAAACCAATTTCTTGAAATAAATGCCGATCCATTCATTGATCAGTTGTCGATCTATGTTGTCGTTTTGACTAAACGATCAAATGACCGTTTAGTCAAAATGATGTTATCAAGAATGTACCTAATTAGTAAACTAAATGTTTTCAAAATCAACCGATTTAAATAAGACTCAGTATGTGTCAGGTAAGCATTACTTTATTAATTTAATAATCAATCATAATAAACTAAACATAAACAAAACAATAAATGCGTGTACAACAAAAACAACAATAAATGCAAATCTGATGCAGTATAAAATCCGTGTGAACAATGTTATATAAAAGTTTTATTCCTAATTTATAAAATACAAATTCACTTTTGTATCACATTTATATTTAATTAGCGTAAATCTAACACTTCTAAAGCTGCATTTTCGTCTACCTTCACGTGCTCAGCATTCTAAAACAATTACAAATTTAAATTGGCCCAAAACTACTAGGTTTTGCTTTTACCATAAATAGTGGTGGTTCTGTTGGATGTGGATGGAATCCTGATTTTTTACAACTAGCGATGTAGTGTAAGCCATAATTTGGTGTTAGAACAAAGAAACCAGTCCTGGAAGATAACGAATTTCTTTAATTTGCCAGTCATCAATTATATTAATTTGCCAACTGCTTGCGCAAAAAATTTATTCGAGAACCAAATCACATTTTTAAATATTTTATTATCATTCAGTTAAAATAATGAAGAAATAAGAGTGGCTCGCCCGTAATAATAATTTTGAATCATTAAAAGAATCGATGAGTTGTTCATTTGAGATTTCCAAGCACATCTGATTATAGTTGCATACGCAGTTAATAATGAATCAAATAAATACTGATTTAATACATACAAAAAAGTACACTTAGAAAATCACTTTATTTATTGCTTTTGCAACACGTCAAGATGCTATTCGGATTGGTATCGACATCGAATGGAGATTCGTGCCACAGAATAAATAACTGCAGCTCATATGCAGTTATGCTGGTTTACTAACAAACATAATGTTTATAACTATTAAAAACAGTTTTTAAATTTATGGAGTTCTTGTCAAATTCAATCAGATAAGTTACTTTTACTTCTAATCTAGCAGCTCGCTAGATACCATCTTATTAAGTAATTTTTATTTATTCTCCTTATTTAATAAAATGACCTCATTTTTCAAATACTAACAGAATGATGAACTTACTGTTCATATTTAGGTGCACAAACAATTGCAATAGCCTCTGGCATTAAAAGCTGATACGGGCAGTGAGTGTGCAAATCCACACTTGATAAAAATGCAGTCTGTGTTGGATGTGTCTAAAAGAAAAATTGTATCATATATTTAGTTCCATCGCCACCACATCACAACCTACATGAATCCATCCGATTGTAATTAAGTTGTGTTGGTCTTGGAATTCAAAAATTTCTTCTTCGTTCATTGTGATGCATGAGTCTGATGTTCCCTTTTGTTTTGGCAAAATTACATGAGTAATTATAAGATGATTTCTTTCCTAAAAAAATTTAAATCTAATAAAACATACTCAGAAATTTTACAAACTCACCAATTTTCCTGCAAGAATTCCACATGTTTCAACATTATTGAAAGTACTTTTTTGGGCAAGGTTAAGAAAATGAGTCATCACTTTAGCCGGTGTTACAACAATTCTCAATCCGGATTTCATACTTGTGTCTGAAGATGAAGTAGATGGCTTTTTAGCACGGTCAATTTCTGGTACTACGGATGACCTGTAAAGAAATTACAATCCATAATGAGACAACATTATCTATACCAACTAACTACAAAAGCGATCTTTTTTGGTTCGATTAAAAATTAATGAGAAAAAATTTTCAGTGGATTATTGATTAAGAGAGAAAACATGTAAGATTACTAACCAATTATTTTACAAAATAAAAAGCAATAAATTGCTTTGCATTTTCAATTAATTTAGTAGAACAGATGTAGATTAACGAACTGCAGTCGGACCAAAAAACTTTTTGGAGTAGAAAAATATGAGATCTACGATATTATCTGACTACACTACATATCGTAATGTAATTGTAGTAAATCTGAATATGTAAATACTTCATCATTTTCGAAAAGTGGAAATTTTAGTTACCTACTGCTTATATCTTTTCACGTTCAACATAAAAATATAAATTAAATTATAAAATTTGTCAAAAAATTATCTATTTCGAGTTGGGCAAATTGAATTGCTAAAGAGAAGTGAAAGGGAAAATTTGATTATCAACAATGTATTTAACATTCCAAAACTCGGTTGACATCTGCTGGATTCTTCACGAAAGAGAATCTCTAAAACTACTAGGGCTGAATTAACTTTTTTCCATTTTATGCAGAACTTCACCGATTCAACTCCTAACATATTAAACACTTTGCCATGTGATACATTAAACACGAGAAATTTTCGAATAAATGAAACCCTGAAAAGAAGTAGAAAAATATTCAACCTTAAAACTTGAATAAACCACTTTGGTTTAGTGTCCATATCTTAAAAAATAAATTAAATTCAATATCTTGAAATATGCAATTATATAATATTATGTTGTTTGTGTGAGATTAGATTATTACTATAGTAAATTCAATTGCCCGACCTTTTTTGATACCATCCCAAAAAAAATTAAATCACCCAAATTCCCTTAATGTCTGAATGTCATATCTTTCTACTCATCAAAATAGTTGGTCTCATTATTAACCTGCACTACAATAACTACAAAATACCCAGTAAAAACTGGCCGATCTTAAACATCAACCTCAATACTAATAAAATGTATTTTACCCTCGTGAAATATCGGGATATTCATTTGAATCAGATGATGGTATTGGCTCATTAGGATCAGGATAATTTATTTTATCCAAATCTGCGACAGGCTGCACTATGGTAGAAAGAGGTATCAAATTCTCACTTGGTTTAGGAAGAACAGCAATATGTTTAGTGCGCTCAACCATTTCAGCTTCTCGACGTAATCGTTCACGTTCTTGCTTATCTCTTTGTTTCTAAAATGCGGTTACATAAAACCATATACTATTAAAATAAAATAAAACCGACTCACAATTTCGTTAACATAACGATTATATTCTTTGGTAAATTGTTCTAACAAATGTGCCTTTAATTTCTCAGCTTTAGGTAGAACTTCACGTAATTTTGCTTGATTTATAGTTTTTTCTGTTGCAGGAACTGTATTATAATCAGGATGTTTTCTAATTTTTTCTAGGAATAAAGTCATGAACTTTAAATACAACACATAGGCATTCTCGTAACTGCCTTCTTCGTAGTAAACATTAGCCATTCGAACCATCTCGAGACCAGATCGATAATACCTTAAAAAAAGTGTTGAAAACAGGAATTTAATAAAATTTATGATTTACCTTCTTGGGGGTACACTGGGATCCACCTCAACCGTACTGCTGTAATTATTAAGTGCTTTTAACCTCTCTTGAGGTTCCAGAATTCCCATGTTTTCCGGACTATATTCATTCATTAGTGTTGAAGTAAAAAATTACTACTATTAAAATAGAAGCAATTTTATTATTTGGTTATTACATATTACAGCTTTCGGTTCTAACAAGTTCGATGATTGCGAAGTGACACTTGATGACATGAGTCATAAACATCTGTCAAAGTTTCCATATTTTCCAACAAATAAAGGGATCATGGACGGTCAGTCATACAGTCGTGATATTTTAATCATACATTGACGTACTATTTACAGTGAATCTATGAAATATTGTTAAGTTAATCTGTCGTTTATTGACCCATTTTCAAAACAATACAATAGTATAAAACGAATATAAATTTAATATTAATTTAAATTTTAAATATCGTAAAATAAATATACAGGGTATCCCCGGATACACTTTACATAACTTAGATTGTGATGGAGGACCCTTTTTTAGGAAAAATATTAAATAAAACTTTTTTTTTAATTCTAACCTTCGAGAGTTAGGCCTTCTTAAAGCACTTTTTTAAATTTCCACCTTCACATGGTTCTTCTCCAAACAAACTATTGATTTTTCAGTAAAAATGACTTAGTGCATTTTTAAAGAGCCCGAAGTAATCTACAAACTAGATTTAAACCTTTGATTGTCTAAAATCAACGGCTTTCGAGTTATGAATTACAGGAAATAAATAAATGTCAAAACATGCAATCTTTTTTTTTCAAACCCTGTATCATTTAAACGAAACATTTTGTAAAAAATTTTACTCCCCTTTCCCGATAGGAAATTTAACTGACTACAACTTTTGTCTAGTAAAAATTTTTGAAAAACCTATCCATTCCACAGAAAATCAGAAAATAATAAACAAGGTAGCTACAAAACAAAAAAATTAAGCCAGATTAAGAGGGGCTATAAGGAGTCTGCAGCTTCGCTCGAACGTTCCGAGCCGTTTTGACAAGCATTAAAGGGATTCCCCGGGGACCGACTGAACTTGTACATGACGAAATTCGAATGTTGGGATCCGAGATTTGCCAATGTCAGAGGAAGGGTAAACCGCCCAGAGCCGCCCGTAGCGAAGCGACCCCTGTGCTAATTATAACGATACTCGAAACGCAAATGCACTCGATAATGTAGCAACTCGCACGATGTTTCCTTTGCAACCCCATGCAGTGGAATGGACACGCTCCACCTAAATTGGCATTACCAAGACCCACGTAGCGTACACGTACCGTCAAGTGAATGTTTTTTTAAAGGTAACATGAACTTAAATTTGTAAAATTTACATCAAAATGTGGATTTTTAAAATTAAATTGTGAAGTAACCGTTGGGCTGATTTTATTTATCCTCGCCTCATAAGAAATCTTACATTTTGTTCTTTCAGAATACTTAGAGGTTTTTATCGTACTTTTGAAGGAAAACCGATGGTAATCGATGTGTTCTCGATTCTACGAAACAAAATCTGACATCTCTGCTTGCAGTATTTCACTAAAAAATAACTCTTCTTAAAAGTGATTTGATAAATTTCGAAAAAAAATTTGATGAAAAGAGCGCATACCTAGGACAATTGCCTTAAATAAAATAACAATATTTTACCTAAACAATTTAACTGTTTTGCATTTTACCAACCCAAAGATAATATAGTGAAATGTGTATAAAACTGTGTAACCTTAAGATAATAATATGAATATTTTAGAAACGATTTGATATTGTAGTGCGCGTTTGAGTTTGTTATACACAGTTATACAGAATGGAAAATATTGACAACATGAAAATTATGGAAGATAGCTTGAATTCCAACATTGACGAGTCCGAACTCAGAGACCTGATGGCATCTATAGCAAAAGAAGCAGATGCTGAAGTGAAAAAGGAAGAGGAAATGAAAATTGCTGCGGCAAGAAATGATGATAGCGATTTTATTTCAAAAACGCAGCTACCATTTTCCACGAATCAACAAGGAATTACATCAGGTGCTCAAATTTTACAATCTAATCAATCGGTCCCAACCAATCCCAGATTTTCCATGCGACAACGTCCAAGGATTATTCAACGAGTTCCTTTAGCGTCTACTACATCTGCTGCAACTTCAAATGGTCAAAATAAAATTAAAATGACAGCTAAGGATATGGTATTAAAATGTAAAACATTTTTTAACGCTATACTTTCGTTATGGAAGAGGGAAGTTGGCCCGACCGAAAACATGACAATTGTTGTTCAAGAATTAATTGATGCTAAAATATCTTCTGCTGAATTTTGCAATCGTTTACGACAATTGATGAAAGTCGATTCTCAATCCAGTTTATTATTATTCTTGAATACGAGCTTACCGCTTATCCGGCAAGCGTTGATAAGAGGAGATGTTTCCATAGAAGGAATAAATCCCCCACCTCCATCACGAAATATTGATACTGCAAAAGCTAAGAATGTAACGACTATGTCTTTAAATCCAATTATACCGATTGCTTCTAGTTCTCAACTTTGTTCAACTACTCAATTACAATTCAGACCGATTGCTTCTAGTTCTCAACTATTTTCAACTTCTCAAATACAACTCAGGCCGATTGCTTCTAGTTCTCAACCATTTTCAACTTCTCAAGTACAACTCAGACCTATTCCATTTAGTGCTCTTCGCTTTGCACCTAATTATCGTCTAGGAAGACCTAGACCTCTTTTAGGTCAACCTGGGGTCCTTCCAATGCAACAAAGATTTTTGGTGAAGCAAATAAGGGGTGTTCGTCAACCAAAAATTTCCAACTTTCAGATGCAACCACGTCCTTCACAACTTGTTCCCAATAGTCACATTATAAGAAAACCTGTGCAAGTTTCTACCAGCATAGTAAAAGTGAGCATTCCCAAAGTAATTCGTACTTCTGCACCCAGTCAAATGCAACAGCAACCTTCTTTCAATATTTCGATTCCAATAACGCCCAATCTTACAACTCCCCCTGTGATTCCCGAAACTGCACCAAATAATAGTGATGAATTAATGGTGGCTGGAATCACAAATATCGCAGATTTTAATGATGTGACAGTTATGGGAGGTGTTAATTTAGCTAAAGAAAATCAACTTATGTTAAATTCAGTAAATTCCGTCGGTTCACAAGAAAGAACCTGCAAAGAAGCGTTTTTGTTAAATATGCCGGGTCTGCAAAACAGAATGAAATCAATTTTAGCTGCAAAAGGTTTCAGTAAATTTGATCGCGAAGTTTGCGAAGTTATGTCACATGCTCTTCAGGAAAAGTTAACAAATCTCTTAGAAGACTTGGCTTTTTTAACAGAAGAAAGATTAAAAATCATGGAAAAAATGTATCGAAATAGAAAGAAGGCAAACGAAGATTCGTCTTTGGAAACTTCTGATAGTGAAGAAAATGATGCTCGTGATTTAGAATCGGAAGAAGTTCCTAGAGAGAGAGAAGCGCCACCAGAGTTAGATGAAGATTTAAAATTTAACTCAAGTCAAACCAGTGACGTTGGAAACACGAATCTGGATTTATATTTAAACGATCGCATCAAAGTAGCTGAATTAGAGGATCTTGAAGTAATATTCAAAGTCAATAACGAATATCGTAGAGATAGGCCGTATATCTGGCGCCTCTCAAATAAGTTGAAAGCAACAGTTTTACATGGGTAATCACGTTTTTTTAGTAATTTTAATAAAAAAGATAATAATATCCTGTTCCTACTTTCTTTACCATAACAGAACGTTTGACCGCCTCGGCCAAACAAGCCATTTTTGATTTCGTTGCGCTGACAGGTCCACAGAAAAGTTCGCTCGTATATGGCGGCTATTGCGTAATAAGTAACAAAATTACAAAAAACCCGTGTTTTATAAATAAAAAATAATATTTAAAAAAACAAAATATTTTTTGCGGTTTTGCATGTTCGCATAAAGAAATGTTTCATATTATGGTTACTGTGGAAACTATCATGGAACTAATCCACGTATTATCCACAACGTAGATAGTACATACGACATTCATATATATTTTTATTTATAATAAATCTTAAAATGACCATGAACGGTTTTTTTTCTTTTCTAAATTGACTAACGCGTGTTTTCAAATAACAATAGCTTAGATCAGTTGAGATAAGTAATTAGAATATCACTGTTTATTTACATGAAAAACATTTGAACTTTGTTTTGTTACTCTAAAGATTCATGTTATCAAGCATAGTGGTATAACAATGGAAAGCTATAGGGGATGAAGTCCTCCCCCTCTCCAAGACTCAAAGTAACTAAATTTGTGGGGAGTTTTGCTGTGCGAAGTCAGTCGATGATGACGAACTTCAATAGCAACAAATTTAAATCTAATCACCTCTATGTGATGCTGACCCCTTGGATGGGCTTAACATTTTTCTTCTTGAACTGTGAAGTCCATACATTTATCTTTCATTGATAATTCCTTTACCTAAAGTAAGGACACCTTCAGAGTTTACTCACTTGAGACCACTAAGCTTATTGAATGTTTTTTCCAAAATGGTTGAACGAATTCTGGAGAAACAGCTACACAAGTATATCTGGATGTAAATGATATCATACTTGCTTGGGTGCAGTCGAGGTTTCGATCTCTCTCCACTAGAACAGACGAGTGTATGGTGACTCCTCTCGTTCTGCTGGCATTCATTCACTCAGGTAGGCAATTTGCACGGATGATTGCCATACTGAAGTTTTTCAGTCTTGCGGAAGGAGCGGAAGTGATAGCTGAAACAAAGTCTCCCAAAGTCTTATTTTGAAAAGATGAAGTGGCTACTTTACTCCTCAAGCACTACAAATTATTATATTCTTTTTAGTACACTTTTGTATTAGTCTATTTTTTATTATTTCAGTTGTGGCAAGGGTTTTATTCTTCTTCCACTTGGTATCTTAAATTTTTTCGATATATTGAAAATGTTTAATATTTAAAACATAAAATCCAAATAATACAAATGTGAACGATTTTGTATGAAAATAGAATGTTTGTGATAAAATTCAAAACCTTGATGTTATAATAATTGCCAGTAGATATTTAACGGTTGAAGTACTTCCTCCATTGCTTCCTACCATAACAAGTCATATCACCGCCGCCGTTAAAGTAATGATGAAGCTTGCGAGTTTTATAGTTTTACTTTTTGTGGTAAAGTTAATTTTTTAATAACCAGTAATTATAATAAAAAAAATTTTATTGCAAATATATTAGATTCATTAGTAAAGTTAATCATTCCAGAAATTTGATATTATCAACGGGTTTAGCTTAATTGTAAAAAAAATCGAGCTATGTGATCCAAATGAAAATTACGATTTCTCAATAAATGTTGTTCCAACTCAAGAAGGCAATAGGCAATTTCTAAGTGGAAATACAACATTTAAAACTCCACTAACTAATGATGTTGCGGTAAGTTTTTTCTTTCTATATTAACAAAAATTTAAAAAAAGGATTTTAAAAGCAGTTATTATCCGAAAAAATCGAAAACAATCGAAATTTTTGGTTTTTTCGAGGATTTGAAGAACCCTTAAAAAATATTGAAATTTGAAGTTTTTTTTTGAAAAATTAGTTTTAAGTTGAGATTCTGCACTTACTATTGTAAATTCAAACATAATTATTGAAGTTAATTATAATTATTAACAAAATTAACACGAAAACAAATTTTTTTACGATCATCATAATGTATTACAATACACGCAAAATACAGTTTTAAAGTTTCTGTTATATTAAAATTTTGTTTCATTTTTCGTTATTTTGTTTAATTAAATTTCAGTGATCAAAATACTAATTTTTTTAATTTGAAATAAGAAATAAAACAGTTGTCTATTAAAATATAATCAATTTCTTATTGTTGGCCTTAAATTTAAACAAATATTTGGTTGACTAAAATGAATTTAGTATAACTAAACTAAAAAGAATAACGAAAAATAATCTAAATATAATATAACATAAAAGTTGAAAATTCAAAAGTACGTTTAGAAACAAAAATTTTGAAAAAAAAACGTTAAATTTGGTTTATTTTAATTATTTAAATTAGTTACGTAATTTGTGAAAAATTAATATCTCGCAAACGGTTCGACAAAAACAATTGAGAAACATTGTGGAGGCTAGTCTTAACCAATTAATAAAACACAAAAAATTTTCAATAAAAGCAGAGATGCAAAATCAAAATAGTGTCCGATTTGGCGTGGAATGCCCCATATCTAATATGAAATTTTTGCAAAAAAATGCAATGAATTTTTGTTGATTGTTAAGCACGGTATTTTGAAAAATAAGTGCTTAGAAAAGCACGCTATTTTACAAAAATAAGTTCGAATTATGTCAAAAAAAGTTAATAAAAAAGCTAAACATGGCAGTTTAGATAGTATTATTCGACAGAAATAAACAAAGCACTTTTGCACCTCTTAGTTAATTAAGTTAAAATATATAAAGGACATTCCATAATAAATCGGGCACTTTTTTAGGTGATCTCTTTCGATTTTTCTCAAAATTTTATAGGTTTTTGAGCCCGATGTAATACTCGTTCTTGATTTTTTCAAATTTTTTTAACCATCCGTTTTTGAAATATGATTTTTTTAAAATATTTATAACATTGCGAGAGATGCACCTATTTGATCGTTTGTTTTTAAAATTTTTGGTTTTCAATATTCTTTAAAAAAAAAATATGATTTTGATCGAAGTCATTGCGTTCATCGTTTATTTTTAGTTTAATGCAAAAAAAGTTGTATCTGGCAATACTAGATAAACGAAATGAAAAAGCTGAATGAAATCACTAAATCAGCGTAATAAAATCTATTTAATTCAGTTAAAATAAAGCAGGTGGAAAAATCACATATAAAGGTACGGTATGTTGTAGCTTGATAAGTGATAAGAGTGATAAGAGCGAAGAAATTTCCTAGCTCTACTAGCTGTTCTATGAATGAACATTGGCTTGCGTGCTGCTTAAATATAAACAGTCACATAATAATTCAATGTTTTGCTTTTCTCTGCTTCGCTAGTATCGCGGCTTTTATCGCTTATCACAGCTAGAACATAAACGTACCCTAAGTAGTTAACAAGAATTTAAATGGCAAATAAAATAAGTCCTAAATAAGCACTAAAGTAGAAAGTAAGCAAAAAATCGCAAAAAAAAGAAGAAAAGCAAAAAACAGCATAAAAAACTAGACGTTAAAATACATCTTTTTATGTAATTCGTCCAGATCTCAAATTTCAAAGTGCTGCTTTTAAAATTTACAATAAGCAAAAATGCTTAAAATCCGGTCTCTAATTATTACTTTCTATTGTACAAATAAAACAAAGTAAAAATAATTTTAAAAAATATCTAGTATTTACTTAGGGCCAATTTCATAATAAATTTTAACGGAAGCGTTAAATTTAAAACCGCTTTGTTAAAGCGAAAGTGATCGTTTTGATTGGTATATTTTGTCTTAAAAGAGGTTTTAAATTTAACACTTCCTTTAAAATTCATTATGAAATTAGCGCTTAGAGTTTTATGCTTAAAACCTTTAATGCCGGCGGCCGACGACCTTAAAGTGGTACTTTACCACCGGCAAAGCTAAAAGTACTTTAGTGGCGCAGATTATTATTCTCTAAGAATATTTTATATTATATTTATATTTTGCATTTTCCATTTTAAGCTTTTTGTGTAGAAATCACTGATTAATTAACCCATCGGTGGTAAGTTTCGAAAAAAAATAAAACACAGAAATGATTTTTGGCTGTTTCTTGTTTCTATGTTTCTTCTTTACAAAAAAAATGGTTTTTTAACCGTATTAATTTTTTTTTAAATGCGTAAGTATCGTTTGACTGTGAAATACTGTTACGCCACTGCGTGGGTAGCAATGGAAGTAATGGAATTTATGGTATTGATTTATTGTAATACACAGACTTATTACATTTGAAAATCAATAAATAACATACAAGTGTTTTAACTATGCTCACCTACATACTTAAAAAATGTTATGATTCGTTTAACAAAAATGATACTGAATAAATTAACTTTCCCTAGCATTGAAATTAAAAAAAAAGTATAAAACCTTTCCTCATTTATCGTAGAGCGCCGCCTCTATTATCGACGCTTATCACTCGCGACGCTTAAAATACTCTTCGTTGGTATGATATCCTGATATTGGAAAATCCATAAGTGAGAAAAGCTCTTATGAAGCTTTCGTTGGAAACACCTGTTGATTCTCTCACTCCCTTGCTGCGTAGAGCAGTAGAAATTCCCCTCGACCATTATTTGCCATAAAAACGTTTGGTCGATCACTTTCGTTATCTAACCATAGCGGCGACATTCAATAGTACAAATTTGGATAATCAAATTAATGATTTTAATTTTCAGTTAAATGTGATTGTAAAAATGGCTGTCAATAAGAAGTTCCACAGAATATTAAATTTTGGCGAAAGACACGGTTGTAGCGGATTGCATAAATATTTAGGAGAATTTGTGTACGATTTGGAACGTGGGACTGGATTGGCTCCTGGACATTGTCCAATACCAAGAGTAGGTATTACAAATTCAAGTTTCAATATGTTAATGTTTTCGAATACAGGGAACATACCGCCTGCAACATCATGAAATTAACACAAATAGAATCACTTTACAAAGTTTTCCTTTGGGAAATTTACAGTTTATTTCGACTTTTACACAACAAGGCAAAGTAAAGGGTTGCTCTATTTTTGAAGTGGATAACGTTTGAAGTGATGAAAAAAATAATATAACTTCACTTGTGTATTTTTAATAATAATTATTGTAGAAAAACAATGTTAAATAAAGAAAACTTTTGAAACGATTAATTTTTTATATTACATACAATACCAAAAAGGAAAACCATTTATACGATTAGTCGTAAAAAAAAATTTCTCGTCCACAAACATCTTGTATGGGTCGGGTATTAATATCCATTGGACCTTCACTTGAGCACAACTTCCGAAATTTATTTAACTGACGAATAAAAAAAATTAAATTTGCAAACGATGTAAAAAGTTAAGTATACCTGACTACGTGAGATTGCTAAAGGTTCGGATTGTACTAGCCATAAAACTCCTTCCGAACAAGGCGGAAAACTCAACGAACCATGGTACATGTAATATTTGGATGTAAAGGTCGGCATAAGGCACGAAAGTGGAATTGGATCGATGTTATAATAATCGTAAGGAATTTTGATTTTATTCAAACAATTTGTTATTGGTCTTAAATACGGATTGTCTGTTCGTCCGGCCTATAACAAAAACAATTTTTAGGTAAAGTGAAACACATATTGTTAGTCATCGATACCTTGTATAAGTAACTTATTGACAGCAATGCATTTTGATCTACGGCATCGACTAAATTGTTGTACAACTTATCGGTTTTAACAAAGGTAGCTTGTAATTCCATAGAATATCTACGGCAATTAATAGTGTGCTCTGATCCCTCTTCATCATTTGGCCCCCACCGAAAGCGAATGTTTAAAAATTGGTATTCGCATGGAAGACATCCACCGCATATTTTTGGGCATGAGTGGTCAGGCCAACAAGCGTAAAGAGTTACTAGAAGATTTTATAATTAGAAAGAACATTTTTATTTTTATTTTTTTTGCTACCGGTATGACCATCATTGTATACGCGCATGTCCTGGGGATGCGCACTATATTCTGGAGAAAATGCAAGCGATGGAATAGTTTCTGAACAAACCACAATAGCATAACATGATGAAATATTTATTGGGGATTGGTTTGATCCTTGACTGTCAGGAAATCGTTCCTTCCAAGACGCTGGTCCTAAAATGACAACATTTAATTTGCTATTCATAACATTTAAATCGAACAATTGCCTCCAATTTTGTTGTAAGTGTAACAGCAGAAACCACCGTTTTTACCAAATAATCCATCCAAACTAATCACATTTGTTGCATACAGGAATGCAACGATTACGACGATTAAAATTATAAGCAACGCTGCCGATACAAAATCATCCATTGTGTAATTTATATTTGTTTAAACCACATTTAACACTTAAAATTTGAACTGTTATATTTGATGTTTGCTGTCTAATATAACATTTTTATGTTTGTTTTTTTGAAAATTTTTGTTTTTGGGTTACTTGAATAATTTAACCGATTATTATGAAAGCTGTTTCTTGTCCAGTCATCATGTCGGGAGATGGATGAGTTTACGTGGAATCATTTATTTTTTTAGCTTTGTTTGCTGGTATTCAATACTGTTTGCCAATATTTAATCCAAGTTAAGCTTGGTCCACTGCCAAAACCGTCAATCTGAATTTCAGCGGATATCAATTATCGACTGAAAATCTTTGTCATAACGTTATTTTTATGTCTCCGTTCTGTTGTGTTCTGTTCTGCAGAGGCAGCAGGGCCGTCCTAAGATATATGACGTCCCTGGGCTACTAAAATGAATGCGCCTCCTTATAAGAAAATAATGGAGACGGTCGATATTCTACGCTTTCGAAATGACGAAATTCGAATGCTGGGATCCGAGATTTGACAATGTCGGGGGCAGTGAAAACCTATCCACCGCACGCCCTTGCTAGCCGCTCGAACGGCTTTGTGAGATTTTCGTAATCCTTGTGCTAATTATAACAATCCTCGGAGCGTAAATGTACTCGATAATGTAATTTCCTCTGCAACCTCATGCAGTGAAACTAAGCATGCTTACTCTTCACTTAAGCAAAGCGGAGTTTTGGTGCACCTTGATCTTCTTCATATGATGCCTGCAGGTTTGACGTTGAGGTTAAGACTTAAGAAAACGAAAATTTAAGCTGACGTGGTTTCCCACGTCGGTCTGCGGGGCTTGATAACACAAAAATATAAATCATGAAAAATACATAAAATAAAATGTTCTCCCTACATAAAGAAAGGTTAAATTTTGCTCTTTCAGAATATTAATTAATGATTTTCAATCTTAGTTTTGAAGAAAAAATGCGTAGATGATCGACCGTAACTTATAACACCAATTAAAATTGTCGCTCCCAAAAAGCTTGCGCCCCGCGGCTAAGCCCATTTAACCCTGTGCAGGGGTTGGAGATGTTCTCATCTTATTTTCATCTTCGCATTGCATTGCTTAAAGCGGCCATGAAAGTTTAACCCTGTATTTATGGAAATTATTGAAATATATTGATGAATAATAACTAGATTAGTATCATGAGTTGAGCATTTAACTTCATCTTGATGTTTAAATGATAAGATGGAAGGTCAAACTATTTGTCTAATTCCGCATCGGGATAGTACTTGATAACATAATTTATCAAGTTTTATCCATGCATAACAATGCATGACAAAAGCAAGTTTTTGTTTTTATATTATCGTATTTCAAATTTATTTATCTGACGTAGATGGTCATTAAGCTGTTGAGTTTATGCGCTTGAAATTTTAAAATTTTGTTAAACAAAGTATAATTACCTGGTTGGTAGATTTAAGCACAATTACAAAATCGAAAAAAAGGTTATTTATACAAAATGCAATGTAAAATTAATGATGTCCATTAAATTCATTTTCACATTGTTTTAAATTATTAACATGAAATTTTACTAAAGGCATTAGGTGACTTTACACTTCAGATGCCACGTTCCAAGCCACACTCCGACCTAGTTGTCTTTCTTCAAGAACTCTTCGTCATTCTTATTGCTTAGTTCGAACTATGGCTTGAAACATAAACGTAACTAAAACGTCTCGCATTTCGCGATTGAACGGTCACGTCCAAACGTCCTAGAACCAGTGGTCGCTCCACTCCAACCAGGTGTAATTTTACAGCAATTTGAATATTTGCCGCAATTTAATTATTTAAATAGCATTTTATAAAATTTTAAATTGGAATTTTATTAAAGGAACGACAGCATCAAGTTATGCCGGTGCACACAAATGCCGTTTTAAATACTACTTAAAATTATAAACCCTTAAAAAAAGATTCAAAAACCTATGTAGGTACAAATTTAAAAAAAATCACTTCAAAAGTTTTTATTATTTTTGGTATCTCCCCTTATAAATGAGAGCTACATTATAACCGGCCTTGATCCAAAAACCAAATTGGATTATATTACAATATCAAAAAATAACTTTTATATGTTCAGGTAATGAGCTTTATAAAATAATAATAAAAATTAAACAATACATAATAAAATATTTTCCATTTTTGTGAATTTACATATTAAAAAGTATTTAAATTTACTTTTACAGATAAAAATTTATGACAAATAAAGTTAGCACTTCAAAATAATTTCTTAAAATAAATTTATTTCCGGTATTTTTTATATATAAGTCTGTATAATTGTCAATTGCTTTCGTATTTCTCAAAAGCCACTTGTAGGCTGTGGTTAAATTTTGTTTGAGCATTTCCGATCCAACAAATTTTCTAATTTTTTCGTTATATTTTTCTAACCAATTTAACTAAAAGATACAAATTAAATATTATACATTTCAAGAGAATAGCACAGTATTCGAGCCTGGGTCCGTTAGTTTGCCCCCCCCCCCCCCACTTAAAATTTTTGGCCAAAAAGCTAGCTCACGAATCTATGGGGAGCTAAAGTAACGCTACCCCTCCCAGTTAATATTTTGCCTCCAAAAACTAGCTTCCTAATCTATACAGCTAGCACCCAAATATTAGAACTAACACCGTAACTATTTTTTCAGAAATACATTAACTGATTAATTCCTAAATCAATCGATATTTGAAGTTAATTCTCAGTTTAATCGCTTCACTTTGATGTCATCTATCAAATTTAACTACATTTTTTTTATAACTATAAAACCTATGGACCCGGTTAACATGCTTACATGATCTTGGTTTAAAAGCTCAACTTTCATCAATCTGACTTCATAAGGCACTAATGTAACTTCTTCGAATCCCAAATACACATCACCAGGTTGCTGATATTTTAAATTTTTTTTTAGAACAACTTTTACTATATTTTCAAGCCGAACGCCAAAATCATTTTTCAGGTATATTCCTGGTTCTATAAAACATTAGTTAAATCACTAAAATCTTCAATCAAAACCTTTATGAAATTTTACCAATACTTAGAAAATATCCATGCTTTAAAAGTACATTCTTGGTACTTTTGTAATGGACGCGTATGGGTGCTACAAAATTATTCGTTGAATGAAATATAAAATACCAAAAAAGTATAATTTACACCTTCGTGAACATTTAAAAACGCTCCAATGCCGTGCCCCGTTCCATGGTTGTAATCATAACCGATATTCCACAACGCAGATCTAGCTAAAGCATCCATGTTTTCACAAGACAACTTATCGGGAAAAATCAAATTAGACAATTGAATGTTGCCTATTAACACTCTGGTGTACGCTTCTTTTTGTTTTTCTGTAGGAATTCCCAAATGCAAAGTACGAGTAACATCAGTCGTGCCATCTAAAAACTCTCTATTATTCTATGATATAAAAAGAAAGCAATTTTACCATGATATTGGCCCCCAGAATCAACAACCAAAGTGCTGTTATCATACAACAGACTAGAAGTTAAATTTGTTGCCTGGTAATGTGGCAAAGCTCCGTGTGGTCCAAATCCCGCAATTGTGGGAAAACTAAGCCCAACAAAATGCTTTTGTTTTGATCTAAAGTCTTCTAAAACATCCGCAACCCGTAATTCGTTCCAAGATTGCCGGTCAAATTCGTACTTAAATATTCAATTTAAATTCAATATTACGAAACCTGCTTTCTAAACTCACATTTTCATCTAGATATTGTAAAAATTGACACAATGCAACTGAATCTCTCGTGTGAGCAGCTTCCATTCCCGAAATTTCCACAGAATTTTTTTTAGCTTTCATTACAATAATAGGTGATGGCTGGTATAAGCGTTTATCTTTTGGTACTAAATCGTAAATTTCTTTACTTGCACCATAGTTGCTCGAAGGAACAAGAATCTTCTTCCAATTAAGTGATTGCTGTGCAAAATCCGTCCAAATATTTTCATACGGTAAAATGCTGAAAGTATGTACATACCAAAAAGTTGGGAACTTAGTAGGATTGTAAACTCACGTCAAAAAGTTGGGATCCAGTTTTGAGTAATATGAAGTTATGTTATTTTCAGTTTTGTATTTATCTATATACAATATAACATCTTCCAAACTAATAATTACATATGCAAATAATAATTTGGAAATTGGAATATCTTCACCTCTAATATTTAAAACCCATGCCACCTCATCTAAAGCAGTAACTATTATTGCGTCAGCTTCTAAAAATCTGAGCTCCCTTCGAATCCTCTCTACTTTTTCCAAACCATTCATTCCTATAGATATTTTCGTAAACTTAAATTTTTAATTTTGTTAATATTTACCAGCAAACGCAATACTGAGGACGTAACCTTCTAAATTGGTTTCTTTATTTATTGTGTTGTTATGATTGATCCATATTTGGTCTATTAAATTCTCAGGACTTTTGACTAATTCAAAATTTTCATTCGATGATTTCAAGTAATGTTCAAATTGAAGCCAATTTTCAGCTGAAAGTAATTTTGGATCTGCAATAATTTTTGAGCCATTTGGAAAATATTCCTTTAACCAATTCAACATCGTAGGAACGCCCAATTCTCCTTCTTTCATTAATTCCCAATTGCAGTCCAATTCTTCGTCTGCTTGGATATGATACCTTCCATCGGTCCAAAGAGCAGCATCTTTAATTGTAACAATTGCATATCCATTACTTCCGCTAAAGCCAGATATGTATTTAAGTCTCTGGTGATATTCAGAAATGAATTCAGTCTAAAAGAAAGCATTCATACAATTTTTTTTAGTTGAATATGTTATAATTGGATATACTTGATGCTCATCATCAATTGTTATATAAATGGCATCTACTTCATACTTGGCAATTAGGTTTCTTAGCTTAATCAGCCGAAGGGTTGTGTTTATTCTGTTTGGAGGTTGAGGAATGATAGCTTTCGGGGGACATAGTAATCGGTTATTTGTTAAATTTGCACTCTGAACTAAAATAAATTCATTGTTATTATTCTACAATATATTCGACGTTAATTCAACAGTTTTACCACAAATTACAAGTAAAACCATAAGTTGAATAATCATTTTATATAAAGCAATAATTATAAATTAAATTGATTTCTGACACAACATGACAATATAAATATTTTTGAAACTAGTTTGGGCGGTCGAGTTGCTTGGCATCCACAAGTAGCGTTCCATGTATATATGCTACATGCTAAATTCGTGTTCGCTTAACAGTTAGCAGACATTTCAAAATATTAAATTAAAGACGTTAATTTCAAGGGTTTTTCTTAAAATTACAGAAAGTCACTTACATGCTGGGATGGATTCCATATCTCCAAATCTTCCTAATTTATAACTTTTTTATATTGTGTCCTTATGGGCTTAAGCTAAATCCAGCTGAACTGAAAGGTTTTTATTGATCCAGGGATATCGAGATTTAGAAAAATGATTTATTTCACATTCAAAAGTACGTAAAGTACCACCTTTAATTTGAAACATAACCTGGGCCTATAACCTGTTATTATTTGGGCTTCTAGTTTCTAGAAATATTATGAAGTACAAAAACAGCAGTGTTATTAAGAAAAGTATAATTCGGAACTGTAAGTAGGTACATTGTATTATTATCGTCTTTAGTACCATAGATTGCAAAGGTGTTACGCCACTGTTTATACTGAAATAGGTTCCGTATTCTTTAAAAGCCAATGGTAGGTACTACTTAAATTTTGGTTTAGTAACTCTGATCCCACCAGATTTCTAATCCTCTCGTTGTATTTATTCAGCCAACGTATCTAAAAATGACAAAATTTCATCGATTATTACAAGTTTCACTACAAATATTTACATGATCTTTGTTTAGCAGATCCAAGTCGATCAAATTTTTAGCATAAGGAACCAACGTTACATCTTCAAAACCTAAATATCGTTTGTTACCCTTGTCATATTTTAAATCTTTTTTAACAATAACCTTAACAACATTTTCAAGACGAACTCCAAAATGATTTTCAAGATAAAATCCAGGTTCTATAATAAAACATTTAATTTGTAAGATTTAGAGTGATTAAAGCATTTTACCAATAGAAAAAAAATAACCGGGTTCTAGCAAACTTCCTCCACTAGAAGCATAATAAATATTTATGGGATCTTCGTGTACATTTAATGACGCACCAACGGTGTGTCCTGTTCCATGATTGTAATCATATCCAATTTCCCAAAGTGCAGATCTTGTTAGCACATCCATATTATGTACAGGTAAACTATCGGGAAAAACTAATCTAGACAATTGAATGCAACCTATTAATACTCTCGTGTATGCTTCTCTATGTTCATCTGTAGGGCTTCCTAAATGTATTGTGCGAGTAGTGTCGACAGTTCCATCTAAAAGATAAACCTCTATTATTTTTTTTACTGCAAGGAAAACTTTATATACCGTAATATTGCCCTCCAGAATCAATTACCAATGTGCTATTATCGTACAACAGACTTGAAGTAAAATTACTTGCCATATAATGCGGCATTGCTCCGTGTGAACCAAAGCCTGCAATTGTTGGAAAACTAAGTCCGATAAATAATTTTTGCCTGGATCTTAAATCGTACAGAAGTTCTGCAACGCGCAGTTCATCCCAAGATTCCTTTTCTGAAGTATACTAAAAAAATACATTAACTAGATCATGAAATCAGTAATTACGTGTTTATGTTACGTTCTCTTCCAAATAGTGAAAAAATTGACACAAAGCCACAGAATCTCTGATTTGCGCAGCTTCCATACCTAAAATTTCTACAGAGTTTTTAACTGCTTTCATATCAATTATGGGCGACTTTTGAAAAACACGTTTTTCTTCTGGAACTAAATCATAAACTTTCTTACTGGCACCCTGATTAAAAGTCCCTGCCGCTGGAACTAAAACTTGTTTCCAATTAGCCGATATATTTTTAAAATTTGTCCAAAAGTCTTGATAAGGTGCAATTCTAAAAATCATGTATTGTATGTTGAAGTATGTTGGCAAAATTACTTACGTTAAAAAGTTTGGATGATTTGCCGAAAAATATGAAGATATATTTTGCACTTTATTTAAATCTGTGTACAAAATAACATCTGTTTTGCTAATTATTAAATATGCTTCTAGTAATTTGGAATATGGAACATCTCCACCTCGAATATTTAAAACCCAAGCAATTTCGTCTAAAGTACTAACAATTATTGCTTCAAGTTCTAATGACAACAATTTTACCCTAACCCTTTCAACTTTGTCTGGTGCACTTTGACCTATAAATATAATTTTTTTACATAATGTAAAATTTTGAAAAAAATGCTTACCAGTGAAAGATTCACTCACAATGTATCCATTTAACTCATTTATGTTAATAGTATCATTACGATTTACCCATATTTGATCTATTAGATTTTGGGATCCCTTCACTAGGGTCAAATTTTCCTGTAGGTCTTGCAATTCATCTTCCAAGGTAATCCAATCATCCGCTGAAATTAATTTAGGATCCGCCCAAACGTTTCCACCGTTCGGAAATTCTTTCTTTAACCAATTCGGCTTACTCATAAAGTTCGAATATTCGGATTTCATTAATTCCCAGTTGCAATCCAATTCGTCGTCGGCTTGACGATAATATCGTCCATCCGTCCAAAAAACTGCTTTATCAAGAGTAACAATAGCCTCGCCATTGCTGCCACTAAATCCAGAAATGTATTGAAGTCTTTTATTGTAATCCGCAACAAATTCATTCTAAAATTTGCTGTATTAAAAAATGCGGTTTTGTTAAAAATCCATTACGAAAAATATACTTGGTATTCATCACTCGATGTCACGTAAATTGCGTCTATAGTGGTTTGGTTATTTTCGGAATTATAAATTCTGATCTGATTCCTTAAGCTGAGTAAAATATTTCCGGTATTAACTCGACCTGGTGGTGATGGTAGCAGAATTGTGTCATTTAGGGAACACAATAATCGATCAGTTTCTGATGAGTTAGTTGCGAAAATTTGAGCTATAATTTCTAGAGTGTCTATTAAGATTTAATTGATTAATTGAAGGTTTAAATTACCAAAGAGAACTACAAGAATTTGTAACCGGATGATCATTTTGCACTACAACTTTGGAGAATATCAACTGAACTAACGTTATTTTATCAATAACGGAATTCCACAGACTTTGTGGTAACACAGCATAATACACCAAAATTTATCGTTGGATGTGGTAATAAATAGCAGAAAATACAACTTTTTTGATTAAAAATTAACATTTATGTTTAATAACTATATTATTAGTAAAATGTATTATAATTTAATATAAATTTAAAAAATTGACATAAAACTGTTGCATTATTGATTTTAACATTTAAATTAGTTACCAGATTTAATAAAAATTAAAATATTATTTCAATAATATAATATTCAAAAAATAATATAAAATAATATAAATCTTTAAAAAACATTAAAAAGAACAATAATTTATTAAAAAAGATAATAAAAGCTTTTTACTATTAATTTTCAAGTGGTTTCTGTAAGCTTATTGATTTCTGTTAGCGTATTGATTTCATTAATATAAAAACTGTTTATTATGTTATTGGAGGAATTTTTTTAAACGCGAATTTTCAATTTCACCTCTATTAAAAATGATTAGAAATCAATTTGGTGCATTTATTGAGTCCTTACTGTATGTATAACGGCAAAACCACCGGCCATTTAATATATTATTTAAATCATAAATACCTGTTTATAAAAATTATTCTGTAATGAAATACAAACGAAGTAAAAATATAAAAAAAATTTTATCATTTAAATATTAGTTTCTGCTTCTTGTGTATCACGCTGGTCTGGGGGGGGGGGGGGGATCCTTAACACCAAAAGAGCAATACACACAGCACATTAACGATATCAAGATTTTAGCAAACCCATAAAAAGCACACACACTTTTTAGAACTAAAATGTTTTTAAGTTTACACAAATAATATGCACTGTAAGGGGAATTACAGAAAAATGTTTTTCCAAAATTTTGATCTGGTTAATATCAAGTTTCATTGTACCAAAACCACATATCCATCGATTACACAGCACATTATTGTGCAAAAACAATTGCAACCACCAAAAGTGACACTTGAACTTTGCCAAGTGAACTTTTTGTATTGTTTTCAGAAAAATTATATTTTTTGACTTTGTTTGACGGTACAAGAAAATAAAACACGTCGTTTCTAATCTAAAAAAATCTACAAACTTGACCAGTTTTCCAATAAAACGTTTTTCAATTTTAAGAATTTATATAATATATTGGCGTGTGCTTTTTATGTACAAGGGGGTGCCTAAAATTTTGAGTTTGTTGGAAAAAATTTTATTTATTAAATTTTGAAAATTTTATTTCAATTTTTATAATTTTTGTGTTTCTCGCAAAAATGAGAACAACTTTCGGTAATAGACCGAAGATCAAATTGTGTGTTAAATTTTTAATTTTGAAAATCGTTAATTTATTATTTTTGGATATAGGAACAGTTAGAACGGAAGCAGTGCTAGATGTTTATTTGCAGATCGGAAAGATTGTAGTAGAAACATAACTGGAAGAGTTATATAATAAATTACATAAATTAAAATTTCATTTTTCTCTAAAATTTATTAAAACTACTATCACATGTTAATAACAATAATCGGTGCATTCGTACTTATCTTCGAGACTAAGAACCAGTCTCACTAAGCAAAAAACAGATTAAGCTGAACTTGAATTTATTAGGTTAAGTAGTATTCTGTGTTGCCAAGGCAATTAACAAAGTTTAGATAAACTCGTTTCCAGACAAGCCACATGATAAAATTGCATTTTTCTGCTTCAGTAATTGGCAGCTAACCTTGTATTTAGTACATACATAATGTAGTTATGATTATATTATGATTACTTGCATTATTTGTATTTTTATTATTATAATATTAAGAGATTAATAGGCTTTACACAGTTTCGGATGTAAAGTAATCATGCGGAACGCCAAAGTGGTCGGTTACTTGCCATGCTGACTTAATGATATTTTTAATGATATTAGGCCGAGATTCGAAAATTACTCGATATTGAACGCACAGCTATATTGAAAAGCGAGTGCAAGCGGATTTTTTCAAACTGTAACTTACATATTCTATTCGTTATTACGAAGAATTTTTCGAATAAAGGTGAGTATACTGTTTTATCGGGAAACGAATTCTGCATGACAACCATCAACAAACAATCCCATTATTTTTTTAATATTTTATTTATATAAAAACAATGAGTATATAACATAAAAAAATATATAGAAATCACAACTATACATCAAAACTAAGAACAATGGTTGATTTGTGCATCAGAGATGTGACAAAATTTATTGTATACATATGTAGAATATTATATTGACTTGTTACTCGTATTTTAATTAATTTTTAGGTTACATCTTGTGATTTTGTGTACGTACATTGATCGTTCAAATACTATTAAATTATAAATTAAAAGTGTTAAAAAGGCTGAAAAGGTAGCTTGCTTTGCCATGGGAAGAGTGTACTAGAAACATTGTATATTTGTTTTATAACTTCTAAGTTGCGAAACTGTTTTTTGCTCCATGAACAAAATTTTAATCTAGCAGGGGCCGCATAAATTCATCAGCCTGCGGCGTTGGGAAAGCAATCCTCAAACACTGGATTTGGGCAGTCCCCGAGTATCATCATTTTCTAGGACTATTAACAACGAGTATTGGATGAACAAATTGGAATAACATCGAATATGAACTTGGTAGCTTTTAATAAAGCATGCAAACAAATATTTTGCTGACAATTACATTTACCACTAAAATATAAATGGATTTGCTAGAGGTTCTGCTGCCATGGCCATATTCTGGAATGTGTTTAGTATTATCCATCATCCAATAAAATGCATCGATTAAATTTTGGCGCTTCAATTCTGCTCCGATGTATTTTCTAACTCGAGCATTGTATTTATTTAACCATCGCCGCTGAAATTTTTTGAAATATTACATAAGTATAACCAAACCAGTACTTAACACAGTTAAATCAAAATCATAACAATACCTACATGTTCGACAGACAGTAACTCAAATTTCATAAGTTTTCTGCAATAAGGCACAAGAGTGACATCTTTAAATCCAAGGTAAGAGTGACCATAATAATGTTTTATATGTGGTTTCTTGACAACTTCCAAAACATTTTCAAGTCGCACACCAAATTGATCTTCACGGTATATTCCAGGGCCTGCAATAAAAGTCGTAACAAGAAATAAAATACTTTTTTTAAATACTAACCACAAGTAAAGAAATATCCAGGCTTAAAGACCTCTTTAATTTTGCTATTGTAATCAATTACAATTGGTGCTAAAATTAAAATCATAATTAATATTAATAGAACTTTCCATTGGTATTATTAATATAGAAACTCACATTCTTGAACACCGAGGAACGCACCTACACCATGACCTGTAGGATACGGATAATCTTCCCCAATTTCCCACATTGGAGATCGTGCAAAAATATCCACACTCGATATTGGTAAAAAATCTGGAATGGTTAATGAAGACATTTGTATCAAGCCGATGAGTGCTCTTGTATAACTATCTTTCTGTAAATCGGTTGGATTTCCCAAGTGGATAGTTCGCGAAACATCCGTAGTTCCATCTGCCAAAACCGATTAGATAAAATTTTTCTCTTTTTTGCTTGTCTTACCTATATATTGTCCACCAGAATGTATAACTATTGTACTGTTATCAAAAAAAATTTTTGAAGTGATAGGGCTGGGTTCGTAGTCAGGATAAGCGCCGTGAGCTCCAAAAGTTACCACAGTTGGGAAACTATTATTAAGTGCAGACTCCTGTTCCATTCTCATTTTATCAAGTTCGTCCGAGGCCTTCCATTCGTGCCAAATTTCATTCCTTCCAAACTAAAATGAATCAAGTAAGATAATGTTAATAACGATATCAAAAAAGTATTTTACCTGAACTTCCAAATAATCCATAAATTTACACATCACCACGCCATCCCTTATGTGAGCTTGACGCATGCCTTTTATTTCTGTTGGATTTTTTACTGCTTTCATGTGAATTATAGGAGAAGCAAGTGACACTCGCTGTTGGGCACTAACCAAATCGTATACAGCTTTACTCACACCTGGACTATAAACGTACGAAGATGGTAGTAAAATATTTTTCCATATTTGCAAAAATGTTGGAAGATCCGTCCAGAAGACATCGTAATCCTTTATTCTACAATTTTTGGTATTAGAATATTATTTTCTACATTATAATGCATACTTACGTTACTGTATATTTTGAAATTCCAGGATACTTAGCATTAAAAAATACGGTGACGTTTTCTTTAATTTTATTTGGATGAACATAAAAATATATTTCTAAATCGCTTAATAATACGTAACTTTTAATAAAACGTGTAAACGGAATATCTCTTCCTCGGACATTTAGCAACCAACCAATTTCATCCAGTGCAGTAACAGCCATTGCCGATACATTTAGTTCTTTAAGTTTAAGTCTCAACTCGTCTACCTTTTCTGTCCAATGCTTTCCTACACATGAATTAATTTTTTAATAAATACAAAAATTGATCCCATGGACACTTTTCGTTACCGGTATAAATTTCTTCAATTGTAAATGCTTCTTTTTCTTGCTCAGTTTCATTATGATTCGTCCATATTTTATCGATTAAATTAAACTCAGTTTCAACTAATTTAAGTTTTGTACTTTGATTTCGAAGGTTCATTTCCAAACTGTTCCATTCATCGGCCGATAGTAATTTCGGATCGGCTCCTATGTTGGCCCCATTTGGAAATTTAGATTTTAGCCATTCGGCCATGGTAGGAACTAAAGGATTTCCTTCTCGCATTAATAACCAATGACAGTCTAATTGATCGTTTGCTTGATAATGATACCTTGCTTCAACCCATAATGCTGCATTATCCATCGTTATGATTGCATCACCTTTTACACCGCTAAATCCAGAAATATATTCGCGTCGTTTATCGTAGTTGGATACAAAACGTGACTAAATAAGTATTACGTCATTTAAAATGTAGCTAGTTTAATTTTATTTTAAAAAACTTACTTGATGCTCATCGTGGGATGTAACCAAAACTGCTTGCAATGTTTGTGCGTTTTGAAGTAATGAAGGAGTGCTCATAAAATCTCGAAGAGCTTTCACTCTTGTTCTTGTGTCTACTCTACCTAAAGGCGGTGTTAGAAGGGCAAAATTAGAGCAAGCTTTTCTGAATTCTCCAGATGCAATTCGGCTTTCGTAGTCTGTTAAATTTCTTTCTGATTTTGCAGCAACTAGAAACAAAAATTGAAACTTTTATATAATTTCAAGCTGTGGAGTTAAAGTTGAAGAATTTTAAAAATACATAAAGTATAAATAATTAAATAGTTGTTGTTAAATGCTACTTCGTAAAGGTTTTCTATTCGATGTATTGTTAAATAGATCGATAGATGTTGTGTTAGTGCGAGTAAATTACAAAAGGGTATATTACTACTAACCAATTTAACCATATTAGGAAGGGCCACTGCATCAAGTTTACCCTTACCAGCTTCTGCTTCCCTGGCAACTCGCTGACGTCAGCCCTATTGTTCCGACTCCCACGCATCTTAACCCTTTTATATAACCTGCCCTAAGATGCAGCGTCCACATCAATAAAAATTTTATTTGTGGCACATTTAGATTAAACAGGTCAGTAAAAACTAGGGCCAAATCAAAAGATTTCTCTTTAAAATTTCTTTCTTTTAGTTATGTATTCCTGATAAGTTTAAGACGCTGGATTTTCTTAAAAAAGTTTTTTCTACTTATTTCAACTTCTTAAGATATCGTTTGTTTATTTCTTGGCGAGTAGTGAATATTTTACAAAGTAATGCTATCATGTGTATTTTATGATTTTTTGATTAAGCAATGATTGCGAAAGCATTGATCGTTCGAACTTATGAACCTTTCCTCTCCTACCCTCTAACAAGAAACCAAAAATGTTAGGAGTAGGGTTCGACAGTTAATTATAATATAATTCATTTTTTTTGTACCCACCTTTCATATTTTTAATATTGTTTTATTAGAAACCCTGATTGCAATAAATTGGATACAATTTCTATGTATTGCAAACTGTAGAAATTGCAAATGAGCTAATAAGTAGATATTGTATTTTGCTGATAATTATGATTAATCCCCTAACTTATTTTCATCTTCTTAGGGTTATGTAAACCTGCTAAGTTGTGACGTCATTTTGTAGCACCTCTCGTTCAAACTGTCTGTTATTCTTGATATTCACTGTTTCTACTCGTAGTTTAGGGTTTCATAACTCACCCAATTCTTCGTGTTAAAAATCAACCCTTTCGTTCTTCTGCTACCCTACTAATGTGTTGACGTCACTTTCCATTATAGCCGCCCCCGCTTTTAACCCTTTTACTCGTAGTTGTAGTGCCACACATGTGAAGATGTTCATATGTGGCCCAAATAATTTTCTTTTTCTATAAAATATAAAAAAATATCTTTATCACTTCGTGTTTGTTTACTTTACAGTCTTCTTGGAAGCATGTTTTCCTGGTTTGTTGTTGACGTCAGTTTTAGCCTGGAATGCCCCTTCGAGCAAGTGACCGTGTCTGTTTAGTTCGATGAACTTGGGTGTAGTTCAAACACCGCTTCTGTTTATCAACGAATATCCACCACCACAAGCATATTATGCTCCCCTAATAGATGGGTGACATTGTATCACTGCTTCCCAGGGCCACGTTCCCTTCAAGAGCGCTTCAAGGTAAAATTTGAACGAACACGAAAACTCAAAACGCGATAAATTTAATATTAAACTCCGTCATAGCACAAAGTTAAATTTGCATTACTTCATGAAATGATTTGGACATTTTGGACTTCAAACGCAAAATATTGCTCAAAATGCCCTTGTTATATTATTAATTTATAAATAATTTTTATATAATGTACCTAGATACTTCCTACTTTTACTGTATGTATTATAATATATTATTTTGAATTTAAATAATCCCATTGTAAAAATAACAAATTAAATGTTTATTAAAAACTATGCAATTTTTCTTATAATTTATGCAAACTTTCCTCGGAGCTTTATTTGTTCGAATAACAACACATTGTCAACAACAATAAAGAAAACACTTTTACAAAAGCACAATATAGGAATATCAATAGGGAGAATTTTTTACCTGCTTTTTTATATTAAACTTTAAACGAAAACATTCAAGGAATTTCGATATAAATCGTGTTGAACAGACCTAATGACCTAAAGCGTGGGAATCGTTCCAGAATAATGTAAAATTGTAAGCAGGAACTCAGAGATTTAAAGAGATTGCAGGTATCAAAAAGAAACATCCCTCTACGAAAAAATGCAGTTATGTCTTCGGAGGCCCCTACAGGATGTAATGCAAGGATTGTCGTGCAGCAGGATAACATAAAAACTGTTAAGTCTTCAGTTTTACAATAAAAAAATAACCCTTTAAATTTCTCGTTGTTCGTTTTCTTAGCAACCACGTTCCAATTAGAAACAAAACCATTTTTATAAAATACAGATTAACAATAATGTTTTTATTTGAATTGTTTAAAGATCAAACGGAATATTTGAAATTTTAGATTCGTAACGACGCGTTTTACGAAAAAGTTCAATATCTTCTTCAGTAATAATAAAATTTCGTTCTCATGGGGCGTGGCATTTCACAATGTCGCATAGTAGCAGGGTAGCATATAACGGTTGGGGTAAGTTCGTATAAATTTGACGGTCTTATTGATAATCATTACTTAGCTACCGGGAAGTATTTCGACCGACCTTCCTGTATTTACAATGCATCAAGCGCTATGTGTTTCCTTTAAATATTTCGCCGAGCACAGTCAGCTACACAAATCCATGTGAAAATTATCGAAAATCATTTGAGATATTGGTACAAATCATTATATCGAAAAAGTTCCAGCATTTATTCAGTTGAAAATATTGGAAAGGAACAGGACGATAGCAGATAGGATAGGGTGACATTTTCGGGCCGTCATGGGTATCGGAAATCGTTGCCGAAAAGGCGTTGTAAACGCGCAAACGTCGTTTACGAAGAGAGTAGATTGATTTGGCCAAGACCTCTGAAAATATTGGAAAATAAACAGGACAGCATAATCTATCAGCAGTAATAAATTTTTGATTTTTGAGTAATTCTTAAAAAAAATACGGCCTTCGTCGAGCACTTCAAATTTTTTGTTTCGATTTGTTGACGATATTTAAGTCAAAAATATTTCAAGGCATATGAGAATTTGAGAAGACAGACTAAAGAAAGAAGTTGAAATAATAATGTAAGAAAAATATTAGATTTTAAAATAGATACAATAAAAATGTTTTTTAAAATTAGCCCAAATTTATTCCAAAATATACCTAGTATAATAAATAATAATATATTATTTACAATTTACACATATACCTTTTTTTATATAACAATGATAGGGCTGAAAAGCAAACTGAACACATTTTACATTACACAATTTATCTAATAATATCAATTAATGATTGAATGACCAAAGCCCAAAAATGTAAATATAGTTCAGGAAGCTTTTCATCGGTTATGCAACAGGTGGAGAAAATAGAAAGCTTTCAGGCCTTTCAGCAACTTTCCCGTAAACGGCGTCGCCGATAACAGGCGTTCATAACAGTTGAAAGCGTCGGTGGCGTCGGGGTGAGAAACTTCAAGCTTAACAATGCGAACGAACGGGTGTTGATCTACCCATAGGAGATTATGTAAAGCCGCATGGGGTTAGCGTAGTGTAGGCGTGGGAGCTTTGCAGCGGATTCTAATCGTAGGATAGCATACAAACGAGGGTGTAAAAAGTTTATAGATTTAGGTAAACTAAAATTCTAATAACTATAGGTAAACCTTATCAGTTCACTAGATTTAATTATTTTATAATAAATCATTAAACAAACAGAAAAGCCACATCCAAATCCAAAAACATGTCTAATAATGGAGAAATTAATTTATTTATAACAAAACTGCTTTAATTTTATTACTCTAGGTCAAATATTATAAATATCATATCCAGATTTAAAAACTGATTATATTGAATAATTATGTAAAATTTTACTCCACCTGCTTTACATTCATAATATGAAATTTAAATTTTAAAATCAACAGGTTAAAAATGAATAAAAAAATTAAAAATTAATTTTTATAATTTTATTGAATTATTTGCATTTGCGATAAATATTTAGATAAATTACAAAACATTGTAAATCACAGGTATTTACAGAAAAGCATGTGTCGTTGTCTGCAGTGTTCCAAAGCTCAAAGTTTAATTGAAAATTGTTAATAGTTCAATATTAGTTTGAGAAGTTCTAGGAAATTCATTTTCAACAGTAAAAAAAGTTTTTATTATTTATTTATTATTTATATGGTGAATAATATTGTACATGGCATGGTACAAATTTATCGTTCCTATTTGGTGTGTAGATTTGCATTGCATTATAAATTAAAAGTATTTGAATATTTTTGAAGATTACGTTTTGTTTGATGAAAATTAACTTGAAATTTGGAATTTAATAAGAGTTTCGTACTCTCCAGGTACAGTATTCGGGTTCGAGAAAACTCTATATTATATAATAATATTATATGCTACTCTATGATGGACAATACCATACCATCCTATATTGTATATTGTACTTCAATGTCTTTCTAGTTATAACATAACAAATATTATGAAAAACTATAAAAACATTCAATATTATTAAATATAAATTCATTTTAAGTCATAATTTTTTAATTTTTTAATTTAAAATCAAAAAATAAATTCAATTCAATTAATATTATTAATTTCAGCAAAAAAAAAAGTTGGCTGTTTGGGGTCCCATAAACCGAAAATCGTCATTCGTAAATTTAACTGTGAATAATTTTACTATCTGATTCTGTAAAATTCAACATTGGTATAAAATTACTTGCTTGCATTGAATATAATTTTATGTGACACATTTGCATGCCTGGGAAACTAACCGTCAATTTTAGATGGAAAAAATGTTTTTTTATTCATTAATAGGTAATCGACAAATAATAATCCAAAATTACACAATTTTGGTATACAAAATCCACAACATACATTATTTATATTAATAACGTGGTTACATATTCGATCAGAATATCAGATAGATAAAATGTAATGATAATTCTTTGTTTCAATTAAATAATTATTTATTTATTTAAAAAAACTCTAAAACATAACTCGTGGTCGTGGTTTGATCAATGATAAAAAAGATTAAAACAAGGATTACACCCAATAAATTGTTTATCAAAGAAGAAAACAATCAATAACAAAAAAGATTGAAAATTAAAATTATCATGAGATTTTTATTTTCGATTGTAATTAGCAAAAATGGTAAGAAAACCTCAGTTCTCAAGCAACAACAACTTCCAAAAACTGGCAGAAGCATCAAAATCAATTATAATTTTTTACAAATACATAACATGTATAGGGTGGAGAACAATTATGCAATGGTCTTCCCAATATTAGCATAATGCCGGTTGCTGTGCTCAATATTTAGAACCCCTCATTTTGTAGTTCAATGGATTTACTATTTTATAAGCTCATCTGTGCGGTATTTTCATACGCTTGGCAACTTGTGTTGCGTGATATTCATTGGCTCTGATTTATACAATTCAGCCGCCAGAAAGACCACAACACATTATGAAATCTGCGATAGAATACCCGGCAAGATCAAAAATATTTCCAATATGCTGTGCACTTCTAATTGCGACGATCATGCTGGCTGCATTGCATAAACCCACAACTCCATATTATAATGTTCGTGTTGATGCTGCGTGTTTGTTTTCTGATAAGATTTATTCATATTTTTTTAATTTAACAACTATAAAATTCGAATTAAATTTTAATTTCAAGATAAATGTTATTCAACAGGTGGAACGAATATATTCTGATTTGGCTGAACACATAACGTCGCGTGTCAGTGGTTGTTTATAATAAACGTAAACGTAAGAAATATATAGTAAGTTAGATTTAAATTAAAATTAAATGTAAATTTAGTCTTGTGTGAGCGTTAATGTTTGGAAAATTCCAAAAAATAATAATTTCCAATAAATTGCAAATAAAACTAACTCAAAATGAGAGCCAAATTTCGTTTCGGCCACAAAATATTCACACTTATCGGTGCAGGACAGTATTTCTTAATATTGGAGTTGTGCAGATTAAAAAAAGAACGCCCTGTGCTCGGTTATAAAATCGAAATATTGAAGATCAAATGATTCTGGATAAAATACATAAAACACTTGAGAAGTTTTTGATCTACTTAGTTAAAGTTATGAATTAAATTAGAATAGACATTCTAGAAATTTCTTTTTTATACAGATCTGTGCAGATGAATTCCACCAGTAAATTCCTGAATAATTCGGTAGCTTTTTCTCTTTCTTTTAAATATCACTTCTGAACGATCATGACTGCTGGTGAGCTCCTAACGATGAATATTATATTGAAAAGATTATCTACTTAAAATAGATTCCATTGACCAAATAAATTTAATTTATAAATATATCATAATAAATAATTCGATAGATAAATATGAAACAATTATGAGTTTAATTTCAATTCTTTAATTCTTCATTTCAATTCTAAACCTTTAAATTCAAACTAAATCTGTATCCGTATTAATAGATCAAACACTTTATTTTTAAAATGATGAACTTATAATATTGTGTAGTACAATATGTAAATAATACACATACTACATTATAGTATATTTTTTTGAATGAAGCTGTTTATAATTTAAAATTAAATTAGACACTTTCCTCGATTTTAATTTTTTCGAATTGTAGAATGTGCAATTTATGTTGAGATTACCTCTTAAATCAGAGAATGAAGCAAATCAAATTCGGATTGGTTACTTTTATTGTATTTGAAATAAAAGCTTTCGAATTAATCAAGTTTGACTTTAATAGACTTATCCACCAGCTATCTCACCAATCACCATTGAATAAAAAGCTTCCATTATTTGATGAATTAAGTTTATGCACACGCTACCTAATAGCCGATTCTTCAGTTCATTAGACGCTTCTGCATAAATTACGATTATAAGCTTTTGCTGTGTTATCCCGAACATGAAAATCAACAAGTGTGCCGCAAAGTAACCTTCTAACAAGCTTTTCCCATATAAGGCGTTTCCAATATCAGGTTATCATGACACGGAAAACGTTTATAGCGTCGCGTTGGCGTCGCATCGAAGCCGATAACGCATTAAATTAAAAAATTGCCTTGTTATTAGAAGTTTACTATCTAGAAATGTTTTACGAGTATTTTTTAATAATTATTATATAAAATAGAATGTACAGTAACGGTCATAAAAATTGCATTGCAAATTTAATTTTGGAAAATCTAATTTTTATATTAATTGTTTTTTTTTTTTTTCAATTGGTCACACATATCCAGATCTTACATATGGCGATGAAACGCTTCCTCAAGAAAGTTTGGGCCGAAGGCGAGTGAATAGAAAGTCGATAAAACCATGATTTTATCTTAATTAACACTCAGAATAAAAATAATTTTATTTATTATATTTTTATTATTATTTAATTCTAATATTTATATTAGAATAAAAATAATTTTTATTATGAATATGATAAGTGCAAGATTTTGTTACATTTCATTATATTTAAAATTTGAACTATTATTATGCCAGTTTGGTATAGGAAGTCGTAAAAGTATCTGATGTTGTCTGGGTTGTCAGCTAAGATTTTGCTTCTTGTTTGTTTAAGTTGAAAATGTGTTCCTTATTTCTACATATTTTCTGCAAGTTGTGAGAACAGCCAGTTCTTGGTTGTGCAGTTTTCTTTAGAATGTAGTCGTGGATGATTTTTGTTGATCCAATCAATGTTGAGTTCTGTGTTGTGTGCTTCGTTTGCTGAATGGTCTGCCAGAGTGTTTCCTGGGATATTGCAATGTCCTCTAACCCACATGAAGATTAGATCGATGATTATTCGTTTGATTTTCCAGCTTCCCGATATATAGCTTGGAATGGAGCTATCATCAACTTGCTCTAGAGATGCTCAAGTTGATGCATCCTTCTTTAGGCATACCAATAAGCTTTCCTTTTTTAAACATTGGTGAGGGAGGCCGCCCGCCCCATGGAGCCGTCCTTACTTCTGCAGTCTAGTTCAAGTTGATGGTGTTTAATTTAAACAAGCTTTATAATGTTGGAAAAGGTATTGCAAGCTAATAGTGAAAATATTAAAAATTTTACAAGTATGTTTCGTAATTCTTTGCTGCCCCACCCGAAATACTATATCCAACATTTTTATACTCTTTTTTCCTACAGGTTTGAAAGGAATACCTGACCAGCACCAGGAGAACTTAATCAATGTTTTTTTTTATACTACGTAATTTTTTTTTATTTTATAATAAAATACAACATGTCAGAAATGTCCTCCCGAAATTTCAAGTCGATTCGAAGAAAATTGAAAGAGATAGAGCATTGCAAAGTGAATTTTTTTATTTTTTTCATTTCAAAACAGCATTTTCAAAGTCGGGCATGATATCTCAAAAAATAATGAACCAATCTTTCTACTATTTTACACACTTCTTTTAGATGAGATATTCTTGGGGTGGACGAAGGATTTTGCTTTTCATTGATTAGAACTTGTTTAACGACAAAAAAGGTAAATTTTTTAAGAAAAATCGTCTTTTAAAATCAAAAATTCAATTTTTTTTTCCCGAGAAAAAGTAATCAACTAACAAAATCTTTTAGGTTTTTTGTTTTCAGATGATCCTGTCTTGACTTAGCATGTCCACATAAAATAATTAGTATTGGAAATAATAAAAGAACCAAAAACTTAGATTTGTTATTTGATGCCCTGAAAACTATAAAACCAAGCTCAATAGCTAAGTTAGTGTACGAGTATTTTCAATTTCAGCAATATTGTGTCCAAAATAAGAACAAAACTTACAATTAGCCACCGTTCAGTGGATATTTTATGTTTTTTAAAATCCAATTTTCTTATAAGAAATTGAAATTAACGAAAAAAATGTAAACATTGTTTGAGATTCGAAAGTTTTGTTTGAGTTTACATTATTTTATGTAAGTAATATGTAATCCTTCATTTTTCTTATATTTTTGACTTCGATATTTATTATGTTTTTTGTTACTTTATATAAATTAAATAAAATATTTTTCCCTATTCTATTTTTTTTGCCAAAAATTCGAAAACCGACTAAAACCAGTGTTTTGGAAATCTGTAATTCGAAAACCGGTTTTTCCAAAAGGCTGATTGTAAGAAAAACTCGAAATAGTTAAAACCCTAGATTTAAAAATAAATCTGTAATAAATAATAATGGAAGCTTATCTACTATATCGTGAAGCTCAAAAAGTAAAACAAATCGAGGTTATATAGGGTGAGGCTCATAAAGCTTTCCGAGTAGAGCTTTTAAATCAACAAGTGGGGAAAATAAAACCCTTACTGAAGCTTTCCCAAATATGGCGTTTTCATGATCAGGCTAACATGACGTAACGAGCGATAGCGAAAGCGTCGCGACGCTCGATGAGATAAGCATATCACTTGATGCGATTTTCGATAAAAATACAATTTTCTATTCAATATGCACATACGATATAATTTCTATTCTTTCGTAAATATGAACAGATATGAAAGAAAATAAATAAATTCGATAACAAAACAAATTAAAATTTCAATTATAACATCAAAACAATTTTATTGTTCCGTTAATTTGACGATTCGAGTAAAAAAAATATGGAGGAGGGAAAATATTGCTTTTGTTAAATTTCCATTGTTCAAAATTAAAATAAAATTATATTCCAGCTTTATTAGGAAATTAATATTAATTAAAATTCAATTGCTAGTGCGATACGTCATTTTAGTTTATTAATTTTTCTATGTGCACTCATGCGTGAATTTATTGGAAAATAATTCCACATGACTAGCAGGGCAGCAGCAGTGAGAATGGGTAACCTCACACGTAACATCAAAGTCTCTTCAGTGTCTTCTCTTTCAACACTATTTCCTTTTGCTATATCAAACGTGATAATAAATGCACAATTTCCAACCCTACACACACGATTATTAAGGGAAATAAAAAATACGGTTATTTAATATTTCCTCGTTTGCCCACTAAAAACGTTTCAGCAATTATCCGTCTGCATTGAATTTCCAAAAGAGTTTCCAATATCACATAAAATAAATGAATTTCAAAATTGAAAAAAACAATCAAGGAATCGGTATAGTACGTACTGTTTGTACCTTTATTCAAATTTGACCAATTTCCAGCAATCTAAAAATCATTTGGTTAGAGCCAGTGTGAGCGCGCGTGGGAGTGTTTAAGAAACAACGTCGCACTTTGATCAGGAAAGCAAACCTTGGAAGAGATGGCACAAGCAGCATTTCAACAGGAGGTATTTACTTGTATTAGCGATACAAGAATTGAAGCATCCGAAAACTAGAAGTGCGAACTAGAATAAAAATTAAAATGACCGATACCTGGGTTATCATTCAAACGGTAATATATGGAAACTTCACTCACGCATTGACCTGCCATCACCGATGACTGACAGACATTGCCAGATTCTGTCGGCCCGTATAACAGAGTACCAGAATAACGAAGACATATTCGTTAACTTGAGTAAAAACTCCGCTTCTAAATACATAAATATAATTTATGCAAAAATTATCGGAAATTAAGCAAGAATCTTAACAAAGAAACAGAAGCTTCAAGAGTATCTTATGCGTACACCTTCACAGAGAATTTCAAATATTTCGATTCAAGTAAAGGGGTAAGAAGATACTGAATTCTAATAAACAGAAGAGCATGACCTCGAAGAAGGTACAGAAATTCCACAACACTGAAGAGCTTATAGCTTCTACAACTGAATGAGAGAAAAAGAAACCTACTAGGTGTCGATGTCTGTCTCTGCCAGGTAGCAAGTTTTTTAAGACCTCGGAAGAGTATTTGGCACGTGACGCGTGCTTGGTTCAAACTTAGTAGCAGACATGCAGAACCAGAAGAAGGTTGCTACGCATAAGTGCGTTTCACATATATATACATATACAGGGGCAGATTGTCCTACAAACTTCGATAAATTAAAAAATCATACAGGCAACACAATATTTCAATAAAATATTTTTTAATCCGGGATTAATTAAATCAAAGTTAATTTTTTCACTTTATCCTTAATGCGGGAAGTAAATAACATCAATTACGTGCATTGCATGTAATGTCCACGTTTGTTAAAAATTTTGTGATAAATTTACAATGTACCTAGCAAACAGGGAGTGTTGTAATATTGTCTAAAAGTAAAATCTAGGTTAACTCTACACCCATTTTGCCGCTCCTTTTTAATAATACACCTACGATGTGCAATGAAGTAGGTACGGTTTTTAAAAATCACACACCAAAATCCCCTAACTCTGCAGATTAAAATTAAACATCAATGCACTACTTGGTTTATTTTTAACTTATTATCTTAACTTCATAAAGTAATTAAAATAAACAAATTTTAGTGCATAGTATCTAACAGGAAGATTCTTCCAATTTGAAATTTTTGCATTATTCTTAAATAAGCCAATACGTAATAAATTATTAATAATCAGACGAAATTAAGTAAATGGGTGCATTATTGCCACTTTATTTTCAATAAAGCCACGTCAGGTATTATAAACTTTTATGGCCATCCATTCATTTTTTATTTTTATTAAGAATCGTTTTCCCAAGATATATTGCTCCAATTATTTAATCTCATTGCCTTTTGGTTTGGTTTCTTGTAACGCCTTCGACATCCATTTTATACTTTTTTGTCTTATTATTCCAGTTTCTTAATTCTTAATGCCCCTTCTTCGTATGTTCCTTTTGCATCATTATTTAATTGTATTATTTAAAGTTAGAGAATAGCTTACTTACTTTCATTTTCCAATCAGCAGACAATTTTATGTTTTACTTTCCAACCTGGTGGTCAGGAAGTGATTACTTTGCAAACTACTCGATAAATATTTTTTTTAACTAAATAAAATCTTTTAAATAGTTAGCTTCTTAAGAAGCGCCAAAATTAACTATCTGAGCGCTCAGCTGCAATAAAGCATTTTATTATCGTATTCCTGACTATTTCGCAGCGTTTACAATGTAAAGTGCTGAATATCTGCTTTGAAAACAAAAATAAGGAAAGGAAACACAAGATACTTGCATTATGATATTAAAACTTTTTTTAATCTAAACTTCTTTATAACTTTGGAACTGATTATCTTGAAAACTTTTCGCTTCAAGGACAAAGTGATTTTACATTTTCACACTAAGAAAATTGTGCTCTATTCAAATTCATAAAGCAAATTAAGAGTTACAATTTAAAATTAAAAAATTGTTAATTATTTGGTTTCTTTCATTTCAATATATTTCGTAATATGTTGCCTTCCAGATTACCCTATGTAAACGCCATAATTATGTAAATACGCACACACAAATTTTAAAAGCGATTTAAAAATTTTACAACTTAAATAAATAAACAAACTATTCGACCTATTTTGATGCGCAATTAACTGTTCTTATTCATTAATTAAGTTTTAGAAACTTGAAAGAAGATCTAATATTGAGAAATAAATTTAAACAGATGTGTTAGGGTAGTTTAAAAATAAATGGATCAGTTTATTAGCAACTACCATTTTCTGGTAATGGTAAAATTTTAAGCTTCTACCACGCAATATAACGAAAAGCCTTATGATCTGTCTCTGTGTCCTTTTGTTCGTCGGCATAATTTAAATTGTTAATAATTTAGCCAAAGAATTATTTCTGCAAAATATTAAAATACAGATTATCCGATATAAAAGTTATAGAATTTAGAAAACGGGAATCTCGTTACAGTCCGCTAAACCACAAAAATTATTAGTATACCTACCTGAAATTGATTACAAAACGGAATCACTAATACATTATTTTTAATACCTACGCTTGACTAATTTTTATTTATTCTTCAAACGCTTCAGTTACTTATTTGTATAGGATTTACGATATAGTAGGATTGCCCTCATTGAAATAGCACACACTAATAACAAACTAATAATTCAAGTCCAGAAATAGGTACGTTTCGGTTTCGGGGATGATGAACAATCAAGTAATTTTCGGAATGCAAAATTAGATTTGATAGATATTAAAATATAAATAAATGTGTTACTAAAATTTTGTAGAAATTATTTTCAATGTGCTATATTTGGCACAACTTGACAAATATCAAACTGATGCAAATTTTATTTTAGAAAAACAGTAACGGTGATCAAATGATTACAGCCAAAAAAAATTATTTTCTGACTATAGGGGCAAAATAACTTTAAATATGTAGCATAGTTTAATTGATTCTATATTTATCTTTAAAAAAATATATTTGTAGTTCTTTTACTACCTAGCACTTATTCATCGGTCATATGAGCATTTCATTCTCTCACCAGATTTGAACCGGGTACCTGATGATCAGCAATTGTTTGTATAACATAAAATATTAAATAAATTAAATTAACTTATTGACAATCATATTGTTTTATTGCTACCGCTCAATTCTTACGACTGGCTTCCGACAGCCAGATTTTTTTTATTTAATGTAAAATTTAGATAAATTTAATCTTGAACTAGAACTCGGCTAGAATAATAAGTTTTTTTGTTCAATTCCAACTAGTTAGTCTTCTAGTATTAAAAATTATTCTAAGTATCCATTGATCTTTTTAAGATAATTTAAACATTTTCTAAAAATTAGAATTACGTAAGTAATCTATAATAATGTCAGTGTTGAGAACATCAATCATGGTTCTTGTCAATATTAAGATTATAATCGATGAGTCTAGCTAGGTCATAATGTTTTAACAGCATAAAATTGCATAATTAAAGATTTCATAGTTAGTTTAAGAATTAAGGTTCGGTTTCTCAATTACCCTAATTTGGTCCCAGTAAGTCTTTAGCCTAGTTCTTATCGAAATAGATGTTGGTTACCATCGTCGCTGCATATATTAAGTGAGGCCAAAGGCCGAACAACTATATCCCTCACCCATTGAGATCCAAACAAGCAGCTTATGCCGGAGAAAATCTTTTTTTGGCAAGATAGAATTCATATAAATTAACAGAAATAATTAAACGGAGGTTGTTGAACAATCGATCAAAGCAATCAGCTCTTAGTACTGCAAACATTCCCAGACCGTGGGAATTTTACATAAAGCTGGAAAAAGACCAGATGGGATGATATTGGTACCTTGGCGGAAAAGAGAGGTATAGTTTGGGATGCGACGTATAGCCTGATTTCTATGGTCAGCAAAGTAAAATTTTAAAAATCGCAGTCCCGAAGAAAATGCCAACTTTTATAATAACTGCAAAATAATGCATCTGAAATTATTTCCAACACTTTTTAATTAAAATAAAATAGGATTTTCTATTCCGAAGTTTGACGAGCGGCTTTTCTCTCATTCACCTTTTTAAGTTTTTCACGGTCCGTCAATAGAAGAGTTATTTTGTAAATAAATTCCAATTTAAATTTTTGTGTTAAGTGAACAGTTTTCGAGAAATTTAGTCTTCAAGCTTTTGGGAATAGCGTCAACTATGGAACTGGTTCCTTTTTAAAATTTTAATTTGGCTGTTCTAAAGACCAACTGTCATTGTTGACGGGTACATCTTCTAGTAAAAGTAATCAGTAAAAAATCAAACTGCATTTTTTCGAATTATTAAAATAACTTGACACGGTTTTGAGTATCCAATAATAGTTTGCACTTGAACTGAACCTTAACTTACTAATCAAAGTGCATTTGAAATTAACTCGAGTTCGATGGCATAATTTTCAGTGAAGTGCATTTTAAAACGTCGAAAATAGTAAGCGTTATGAATCATTGGGATATTTATAATCGGGGTTCGTAACAATTTTGGCCCACCGTTTCGTAAAGAAATTTACGCGTAACGAAGCAATTTCGGAGGTAATAATATTTTATGAAACGTTAAATCTTACAATGGCAATGTTCAGGAAGTTCCAATAATACAAATAATGTATAGGTTCGAAGCGAGCAAACATCAATTTCATCTTTTGTTCACGATTGAAAGGAAAATGCTTATGGTGATTATGTTATCTCACTTTTGCATAAGGCGGAAAATTTCTCGCGATAAAATTCTTCCAAGGGCAGGTGAAATTTGATCATTTTAAAGTAGGTGTAAAGAATTCTACTAGCAGTTCAAATATCATTATACATATATTATTATGGCTGCATAAACATATAAAAAAAAAAGGAAAATGTAGGTTCTGCCTACCTTGCCAAAACATTGAGGTAACAGTAATTAATGGGTACAATGCATAATTTCCGAAGGCCCTTCAATATTATCGATTTTGTTCAGGGAAGGTTTCCGAAAGACGGATATAAAAGCTCTTTGCCAAGTTTTCAGGTAAATGACCGACAACACAAGGATGAAATGCTAATAAAGCACAATAGGTAAGCTTGATGCATTAACAGGTAAGCTTGATGCATTATTACATTTGGAAAAGGAACAATGTAACAATGCATAATTGTGTAATATAATTCGAAACGAGTTGATGGTATGCCAAATAGTTAAACACGTAAACCACAATTTTAGATCATTTTTTCAGGATCAAGGTTGATTCAAAAAAACTTTGATTGCACAAAAAAATATGAATCATCCGGTTAGAATATCTGCTCCAATTAATACTTACAGTCACTCCAAGTAAGTCATAAAATTTAAATAAGCACATAGTATGCATTCATACAATTATTTAAAAACAGTCCGTTAAAAATTAAAAATTCAAAACTCACCATTTAAAATAAAGCAATGCAATAAAAGAAAAAAGCACTTTGGCAACATTTTTGCGCGCCGAACGTTTTGTTAGTTTTCGAAAAAGATTAGTTTCGCAAATTTCGAATCTGACCCAAAAGCGTCGTCTTTAAATATTCGCGGTTTGAAGTCAAATATCAGGACACGGAATAGACCTCGTGTACAACCAGACGCGCACGCACTGCTTCACGTGTGAGCTTTTCATTTAAAAGCTCCGAGTTTATTATTGTTTAAAATTACGCGTATTCTAAAATAGGCGTTAAATTTCGTACGAAATTAGAAGGTTTATTGACTTGTGTCGTCAAAATTAATTTATAGTTTTAAAATAAATACGCGGAAATAGCTTCAGCTTCAAAATTTTTACTTTTAGCACCAGATATTATTTTTCTGACAATTTTCATTGAAACTAATCTCTTAAGTATTAACAAAATCTATTTGTGAGTTTGTATTAATAATATTTCAAAGTTATAATTAAATTTTATTGGCCATTGTCACAGTGAGAATTCAAAGAAAATCGGAAAAAAAAACTGATGTCTTAAATTCCTGTGGATTGTTTCAAATTTAAATTGATGTTTTCCAAATATTAACAATGAATATTAAGTTTCTAATTTAATAACTTTTAAAATAGTTTAAGTTAATAAAAGGCTTTTAATCGTTAAAATAGTAAATATTATAACCCAAAGAATATTGGACAATAATTATCTTGCAAGAATTTTTTTATATAGCAAATATTGTAAAAGTCAGCCAACGATTCCAATTCTGAAATTCAAATCACACATTTGCAATATTTATATCTACTTTTTCTCTCTCATATACTTTTTTTCTGCGGTGCTGTTACTAGTTTTTCCACCGCTGCGCTTGGATGATACCGCTTCTTTCCTACCATTTTCAATTTACGACAAAAAACTGCAGTCTCTTGCTATTTTAGATTTAACTTTATGTATTTTATAATTTTTATTTGGTGTTCATATCAAGAAGTTATTTCATTTTTGCTCTAGTTCATTTCCATAATTCCATTTTAACTTCCTGAAAACCATAACTTTTGAATTTTTTTCAATTTATTTATAACTTTGGAATCTCAGATATCTTAGATATCCAACATTCATCTCATTTTCTATTATTTTATTTTTTGTCTGGTAATTCATCTTCAGTCAACCTAAATTTATCCTTTTCATTGAATTTTTATTATTCATTCTTAAATAAACATTCTTAAATAAATATACCTCCTCTGCGGGTTGGACCAAGATGGTCGACCAAGTGTACCCTGGATGAAGACACCTACTTCCACAACCCAACCAAACTGCCACCAGCGTCATTTGGGTAATTAAAGATTGGTGCGATCCCCGAAATTCGCGTCGGCTATCAAAGAAATGAAGAAAAATGTCCCTTCTTAAATTCCTCTTCACCCCTTTTTTACCCTACCCAAAGCAGAATCAAACCTCCGGCATTCACGTTAAGGCCAAGGTTCCTATCCGAGTGTTCAAAAAGAAATTGCGGATCAGCAATCCCCAAGAGGCCGTTAGCCTAAAGTCTAAGTTAGCCTAAAAGGCACATAATGGTGCGATCTCGTAAAAAACGCCCTCTGAGTCCCCATTCTAAACAAGGAGCCATTGCCATGGAATCTAAATAAAAGTTTCAGATTCGATTCGGCCGCTCGATGTTTTAAAAATCTGCCTCAAAAATTACTAAAAGATGGTGGATTTTTGCGTGCCTGGATCCGAGATTTTCCGTGGTTGCGCTAGTCAAAACAGTCAGAAACGCCCGAGCATAGCGAGGGGTGCAGCACTAAACTCGCTGAAAACATCATTACCGAACTCGAAAATTACGAAATTCAAATGATGGGATCCAAGATTTGACAATGTCAGAGACAGGGAACACTTACCTTCCGCATGCCTTCGCTAACAGCTTGGGCAGTTCCGGGCGGTTTTCTCAACCCCTGTGTGAATTATTACAATCTCGGGGCGCAAATGCACTCGATAATGTAGGAACTCGAACGATGTTTCCTCTACAACCGCACGCAGTATAATAAAGCACGCTCTCTCCCACCTAATTTCGGATTGCCAAAACCCACCGACCCACGTAGCGTACACTTACCGTCAAGTGAATGTTTTTAAAGCTAACATGAACTTAAACTTATATAATTTACATCAAAAAGTCGATTTCAAAACTAAATTGTGAAGTAACCGTTGGGCCCATTTTATTTATCTTCACCTCATAAAAAATATTTTATAATAAATAAAAATAATACCAAAGTCTTTTACTAAGTCCTTTAATTTTTATTAAAACAAAATAATTTTAAAAAGCACATCCAACTACTTGGAAACATCAAATTGACAAAAAAACTTGGGGCTTAATTTAGTAATTACAAGCAAAACATCAAAAAGATAAATACATGGCTATTTATCTAATAATTAAACTATACACTGAGAAAATTATGTGAAATAAATATTACTAAATTTGTTTATTATTCACATTTTTTAAATATCAGCATGAACTGGTACAGATCTTTGCAGAGCAGCGGCTAAACGACTTCCAAGCTCTGGATCAACTTGCGAAAAGTTATAAATAGCCCGTTCTTGAATAGAGCTGTTTGCTAACTTAATGCTGCTTGCAAGATTATTTATTAGCCTAGTTCTTTGTCCTTCATTCATCACTTCTCTGTAAAGTTTCCTGGGCTGTGTGAAGTTATCTTCATCTCGACTATCGTATTTTCCAGTTTCACCGTCTATGTGATATCTTGGTGTCAATTTTAGAATTCCCGGAGATGGTACGGGACCTCTAAAACTATTTGGATGGTAATTTGGAGCACCATCCTGATTATCGATAGTACCTTGTCCATCTCTCAAATAATTACATACTTTGGGCGGCGCATTAACTGGAAGTTGTAAGTAATTGGTTCCAAGTCGATAACGTTGTGTATCAATGTAGGAAAGCAAACGTCCTTGTAACATTCTATCCGGAGAGGCTCCAATGCCGGGAACAAAGCGAGCTGGATCAAAAGCCAACTGTTCTACTTCTGCAAAATAATTGCTAGGATTTCTATTTAGCACCAAGTTTCCTACTGGAATGAATGGAAAATCTTTATGGTACCAAACCTTAGTTACATCAAACGGATCAAATCGATACGTATTAGCTTGTTCCACTGTCATTACTTGTATATAGAATTTCCACGAAGGAAAGGCTCCCGCAGCAATGCTGTTATACAAATCTTTCAAAGAATAATCAGGTTCCGTTCCAGCTAGTTTTTGAGCAAATACTGGATCTAAATTATGGATACCTTGATCTGTACGAAAATGAAATTTACAATAAGTAAGTTCACCTTGTGCGTTAATAAGAGAATACGTATTCGAACCGAATCCGTGCATTTTTCTATAACCATCTGGAATTCCTCGATCGGAAAAGAGAAACATAACTTGATGCGTCGATTCAGGTCTTAGAGTTAAAAAATCCCAGAAAGCATCCCAATTTCTTAAATTCGTTACCGGGTTTCGCTTCTGGGAATGAATAAAGCTTGGAAATAAAATTGCATCGCGTATAAAGAATATTGGCGTATTGTTTCCGGTCAAGTCCCAAATCCCGTCTTCCGTGTAAAATTTAATTGCAAATCCACGGGGATCACGAACGGTGTCGGCGCTTCCCAGTTCTCCTGCAACTTGTGAAAAACGAATGGCGAGTGGAGTCTTTTTTCCAATCGTTTGAAAAACTTTAGCGGCGCTGTACCTGGTTATATCGTGAGTAATTTCTAAATATCCAAATGCACCTGCACCTTTGGCGTGAACAACTCTTTCCGGAATTCTTTCACGATCAAAGTGACCAACTTCGTCTATAAGATATCGATCTTCCATTAATATTACTCCACGAGGACCTGCCGTTAAACTGGCATCTTGGTAATCGACAGGCTCTCCGGAACTTAAGGTGGTGTTACAATTAGTATTCTGAAATTTAAAAAGAGGAGCTAACAGATTATATTATTATGGATGACAAAATTGGACTTACTTCATTGTTAGTGCTATAATCAATAAGTTGATTAGCAACTGGTGTACGAGCTCTATCTCTTCCGTTATCAATAATCATTGTGTTAATAATTCTTGTTTCAAGTTGTCAGTTGACTAGTCGAAAATAGTTCTATTGGTACTTTTATATGTGCAATTAATATCAAATAAAATTATGCACATCGAGGAAGTGGTCAAAGGCTTGTTGTTATTCACAATATAAATAAATTAACCGCAAAATAATTGTTATTTTGCAGTAAATATTTATTTGCTAAGTAGATACTTTGCATTTTTTTTAATTTTAAATTTAATTTTAAAGGATTGTGATTTTCCTATTTTATGATTAGCAATTTCTACCCATTATTCAGAAGGGAGGCGTTGGTCTGGGTCTGTTATGGCCAGAATAAGATAAAACTGCGGATATTTCCAAAATCAGATATCAGGATTTTTTCCCGCGCTAAAGATGCTAGTAAGCATTGTATAAAAAATCATTATTTGTACGGAAGATACCAATGCAGCTGTTTTGGCAATATTTTTCCCATTCTCAAAAGCTTTGATCTTTATTACTATAATAAGCTTTTCAGATTACTTGGAATTGTTATGTGAAGGAAACCTTGCAAAAGAAAGTTACTCTTGTTTGGTAACAAAATAAATTTAATAAATTTTTTTCGACATTAAAACTTGGATATAGTATTATCTAGTTTCTCGTGTATAAATTTTTTTAATGCAAAAAAAGTTCACGAAGGTTCAAGGATATCACTTGACGGTTTTCCTCTGTTTTCCCTTGTTAGTAAATACTGATATTATCTAAAAAAAATATCAATTATCTCGCGATTTATTTACTTTTGCGGTTTTCCCCATTTAGGTTAACGACCTCAAAATATTAAAATTTTCTAAAATCAAAATAGGAATCACACAGTCATAGATCCTTCATTTAAAAAAATAGGTGTTAACATTTCTGTAATTTTGACTAAGGTAGGTCGTTATCGTTTTTAACACTGCATAGCATTTTCCGACTGATCATAACAACAAACTCTTTACCACTTCCTGAAAGTGCATTATCTATCCCATTATTTGCATATATAAAAATGCGAACGGAGTTATTTCCAATTAGTTAACAATGGCTTCCAACCGATTAAGCAGGTTCGTCAATCACAATATTCCTAGAATATCGTCCAGAAGAACGGCTGACACGAATTCTCGTACACCAGCTGATAATCAACTTGTTGATTATAAGAAAGCTCACCTAGTAAGTTCAAGTTTTCAGACAATAAACTGTACTTCATCGTTTTTATTCATTTTCAGAGTTCTGGTAGTCACACCACTTACACATCTGGAGAACCAGTCGATGAACAAAATGCTAGTTTAACAGCGGGTCCACATGGAGTTATGCTATTGGAAGATAGATATTTTATAGACGAATTGGGTCATTTTGACCGTGAGAGAATTCCCGAAAGAGTTGTTCATGCTAAGGGTGCAGCTGCATTTGGATATCTGGAAATAACTCGCGATATAACAACCTATTCGGCTGCAAAAGTTTTCGAAACTATAGGAAAAAAGACACCTATCGCATTGCGATTTTCACAAGTAGCGGGAGAACTGGGAAGTGCCGATACCGTTCGCGACCCCCGTGGATTTGCAATTAAATTTTACACGGACGATGGTATTTGGGACTTGACCGGAAACAATACGCCTTTATTCTTCATACGCGATGCTGTTTTATTTCCAAGCTTAATTCATTCTCAGAAACGAAATCCTGTAACCCATGTAAGAGACTGGGATGCTTTCTGGGATTTTTTAACTCTAAGACCTGAATCGACGCATCAAGTTATGTTTCTTTTTTCCGATCGAGGAATTCCTGACGGCTACAGAAAAATGCATGGATTTGGGTCGAATACGTATTCTTTTATAAATGCACAAGGTGTAGTTACTTATTGCAAATTTCATTTTCGTTCAAATCAAGGTATCCAAAACTTAGCTGTGAATGTAGCTGAAGAGTTGGCAGGTTCAGATGCTGATTATTCTGTGCGAGATCTATATAATAGCATTGCTTCCGGAAATTTCCCTTCGTGGAAATTCTATGTACAAGTAATGACGGTGGACCAAGCTAATACATATCGATTCGACCCGTTTGATGTTACCAAAGTTTGGTACAAAAAGGATTTTCCGTTAATTGAGGTAGGAAAAATTGTGTTAAATAGAAATCCTAGCAATTATTTCGCCGAAGTAGAACAGTTGGCTTTTGATCCAGCTCGCTTTGTTCCCGGCATTGGAGCTTCTCCGGATAGATTGTTGCAAGGCCGTTTGTTTTCCTATGTTGATACACAACGTTATAGATTGGGAGCTAATTATTTACAACTTCCAGTTAATTCTCCATTTAGGACAAGCAATTATACCAGAGATGGAAAAAGTACTATCGATAATCAAGACGGTGCTCCAAATTATCACCCAAATAGCTTCGGGGGGCCCGTGCCTTGTAAACGTACAGCGAAGTTAACACCTTCGTACCATATAAGTGGCGATGCGGGAAGATACGATACTAGAGATGAAGATAATTTCACACAGCCAAGAATATTCTACAGAGAAGTGATGAATGAAGGAGAAAGAACGCGGTTAATAAATAATCTTGCCAGTACTATTAAGTTAGCGAATAGTACTATTCAAGAAAGAGCTATCCATAACTTTTCGCAAGTTGATCCAGAGTTTGGAAGTCGTTTAGCTACCGCTTTGCAGAAAACCGTACCACTTCGTACAGAAGTATAAAATTAGAAAAATAATTATAAAAGCTGTAATCATTAACAACTAATGACTTATTTACAATTTTTTTAAAGGTGACACAAATACAAAATATACTAATTAGGTTCGTAATAGTTGTTTTAGCCTTGAATATTTTAAAATTTTGTTTATAATTTACAGATTTGTTAAGTACCGGCTAAGTATAATTAAAATTTTGGTTATATGCAAATTAATAATTATTGTACTTGTATACATTTGAAAAGTTGTAATCTTAAATGGGAATACAGAAAAATAAAAATATATGAATCCAGACTTATTATTCAAATTTTATATTTTTTCATTTTGCTTCAATCATTGTTTTAGTTTTATTTAGTAAACACTGCAGAGAGTCAAAAGATTGAAGTCTTATCATTTCCGCACAATACTGTAAAAAACTAGCTGGCATAAGCAGGGTGGACTAGAAGAAGCTAGAGCTCCGAGGCCCGTCGTCGTCCGTTTCCGACAAAGTAATAGTAAAGTATAAGTGAAGGGGGCCCGGAATCATCTATCAGTCCCGGGGCTCACAAAAGTTCTCACCGGCCCTGGGTATAAAGAATGGAAAACGAATTCTGTAGCTAACCCAACCGCCTAAATAACATCCAGCTCTGAATAACTCCCAACATAGTAGTAATATGCCTACTACAACCACTTCTCGGACAATTAATAAACATTCCTTCCAGCATACAAGAAAATTTTTCGAAGAATAGAAGAAAGCAAAACTTGTCTTCGCTAGAAAGGACTAACTCTTTAAACGACTGATCTTGAGGCTTGGACCTGACAAAAAAAAACAATTCGGTTCCGCAAAGGCAGATGGAGAGTATAATATGATTTAACCATAAAAAGAGCAAAACAGAATACTGGAGAACCAAATGATTATTTGCTGTGATAATACTAAACGTGAAGATTGGCTTCAACTCCGCCAATCCCCACCTTCTAGTTAGTTTAAATTCGAGGAAAATCAAACTCCCATTTCAAATCTTTTGCGGGCGCTTAACCCGTATACTGGACCTCAGAATAGGTTAGGTTTAGATTAAGTTACATTTAGTTAGGTTAGGTTTAAATTAAAAATTGAACGGAAATCCCGGTGTAACCGGGAATATTGACCCTAACAAAATTTTACCTCCCGGTAAATATTCGCTAGTGAAAATTTACTAGCCAACCATGTACCTACCTACACATGGTTGTAATTCTCTTGAAAATCTATTGCATTGGAGTGCAATGAATTACTGGAATTCTTAGAAAGCATTGGAATTCTTTGGAAATCATTGGAATTCCTTGGAAATCACTAGAATTTTGAAGAAATCTATTTAGCAAATATTATTTCTAAATAAATTGCGATGTTAATTTAATTAAATATTTATGTGACGATGGAGTCGGTTTATGGTCAGAGCCTGGGCCACAAAATTTTTCTAGTTCGATCCTTACCGGAATCTGCAAACACACTCTGTGTTTGAATTTGTTCTACCTCACGGTTAAAAACTTCAAGGGGCGAGTCATAAAACATATTGGTGGTCACTAGATTTCTTTTTCGAGATTTTTGAAAGATCTTCCTAGATAGCCTTTCGATTTTCTCTTGAAAAAGTTGAAAAGGCAAGAAAACAAAGGTCACACCTACAGTATTCCTAAGATTTCCAGAATTTCTAAAGATTTATTTGGATTGTCTAGATTTCTTTGCATTGCCTGGTATTTCCTAAGATTTTTTGAATTTCCTAAGATTTTCTTGGTTTTCCTATTTTGTGAGATTTCTTCAAATTTTTATAGATTTTCATCAGATTTCCCTGACTTTTTTACCAGATTTCTCCAGCGATTTGCCCCTGAAATATTTGTTTATCAATCACAAGTACCAAAAAAACCCTTTCGGTCACGACTTTTGTTTTTTAAGAAAAAAGCTCAAAATGAAAATATGTAAATATAATTTTTTTAAAGATTTTTAGAATAATCTCATTTTTTCAGATCATATACATTTCGTATTCGTTTAAACGACTGAAAGAGTTAATCAGAATTCTTTGGAAATCACTGGAATTCTTTGGAAATCTCTGGAATTCCTTGAAAATCACTGAAAATTCCTGTAAATCTTTAAAATTCCTTAAAAATCTTTGGAATTCCTAGTCTGGTGTATACAAATTTATCTAAATATGTACCCCCCGAAATAAATTTATAAATAAATATAATTTATGTTTTTCTTTCTAAATCCAAAACACAAAATTCATCTAAAAATTTGGCAATTCACAGGACAGTTACCGTTATGAAAATATTAATCTGACAACATGAATAAATTCATTTTCATACTAAATTTACTTTTCTTCAATTTTGTCTAGTTCTATTGTTTGAAGTGTAGGATTAAAGCAAAATGAATTAACAAACCTATTAAATTAAAAAATTCAATTAGCCCAGTTTTGACAATCAAAACTATTTACCCCTTGGGTAAAAATTTTAATTTTTTACTGCTCGTTTTCTTTTTATTTCTAAATTTTAGTACTTACCATTTGGCAATATTTTTATGTAGATAAAACATTTCTTTTAAATACTCTTTATTCCAGTTCATTTGGAAGTATTTAAATCTTTACATTGGAAACAAGACAGTCGTTTGGAAATTAAATTTATTAATTTTATAACTAAAAGTTACGAATGAAAACTAGGGTAAAAATCTGTACGTCTGCATTTGTTATCGTGTTTGCAATGTTTAAAATACCAGATCTTTGTGTACCTTTTACACTTTACATTTCGATTCCTATAAATAAAAAAATAAATTATAGGTAAACAATTTATTTAGCAACAATTAAGTTAAATTTAATTAAAACTATTACAAAAAATTAAGACTCGAAATTAACTTATATAATTTATTTATTTACCTATCAGGTACATGTAAAAATATCATTACTTGTATCTGATACATTAATCATTTATGAATTTGGTCTTGTAAATGCACAAATAATAATCGTTTGATTCAATTAAGACACTAGAATTAAGTAGTTAAAAATGGACCAAAGTGTTTGCTCGATATTACACAAAATCTATTAAAAGATATTAAAAATTTATAAACTAACAATTAGGTACGTTCAAATTTCAAGAATAACTAGAAATATCAAATTGACTTAGTTTTAAATTTACAATTTTTTATTATTAGGTACATTAAAAATATACAAATTAATCTTTATTACAAACAAAAAACAATAAAAATATTACAGATTAGTTAAGTCTACTAATTTTTAAAATACCACATCCCGTGTTTCTAAACTCTTGCATTGTAGGAACTGCATCAAACAGTTATATTTATTATAATTAAAACTATTTATAAAATGTACAAACATGATATTTTATACAAATAATCCGCACTTTCGTTTAATAAAATTTGATGTAATTAATTTAATACTTCTGTGGTTTGAATTAATTTAAAGAGAAAATTTCACATGTAACTACTGGCAAGACCAAATTTGTTTCATCTACAAATTTAGTAGTAACAGTCATTGAATTGACTCAATTACATAATAACTATTTTTTTATTTACACCCATGAACTGGCGTCACAGATCACAGCACACACTTTTTACACAAACTTACATACACATGTCATCAATATAATTATCATCAAGTCTCTCAATCAATATATTATATTTCAATAAATAATTTTCTATTGGAAGTATCTACTATCAGTCTGGCAAAAGCACTAACTAAAGTCAATCCACTCAATTATGGATTATACCGTCGCTTCCCGGTAGAAAGGATTTATACTTTTGATAGGGAATGGATGCGCCTCCGTGTTGAACACCCAATCGTCCAAGGAAAACAGACTATCATCGGAGAATAACAGGTACAGGTACTACAAAATAAAATTAATGTCAGCAACAATTTTGCAATGTACGTTAACTACTTATACCTTCAAAGTTTCGGCTAAAAAGAAACTCTGTTGAACGTCATCTTGCACGGGATCATCGGAATATACATTCTTTAATCCCGTATAACCTCCGTTCACCCTACAATATTTTTCCAATGCCTGAAAATCCAAATAAATATATATTATTTACTTAACAATTGTTTCCATGTCGCTCACCTGTACAGCTTCCCAACCCCAATCTCTGTATTTCTGATCTTTTGTTAACCTGTACATGTAGAAATAAGATTCTATAACTTCGGGTCTGAGGATGTAATATTTCTCAGAACTCTTCAAAGCTCTGGCTTCGGCTCCTTCGTTAAATCTAAACGATTCAGGTCCTAACTTTGTATCGGATCTGTCATAGGATTCATGACAAGTGCGCGTTATTTCTTTAGCCACTTCCATATACCTATCGGATAACTCATTTTTCAAACTCTTTGATGCTAACGCTAATAAACCACCTAAAATTAAAAAAAATTTAAGTTATTTCAAACGCCATCGCCTCTAAATTCTTGAAATACCCGAAAAACATCCAAGATGATCCATTTTGTGTTCCAGTCTGTCAAACTTCAATTCTGCAAAATAAGTAAGACCGCCTGGAGACGTATGAAGCATGTGCTGCATGATGGCCTGCATTGCATCATCAAACATTTGGCGTGATTCGTTGTCTTCCTTGTTGGATTGGACCCATGCTTTTAGTAAATATTCATAGAAGCTATCTCCTAACGCACCCATGGACATGTGATCTAATACACAAAAATTCATCAGGTCTGCATTCCAAAGAAAAAATCAAATACTTACGTTGGCCCCATTTACCAGTTTTAGGATTCAAGTAATTCGGATATAATCCTTTAGGCTTGTCGAGTCCTCTAATAAATTGTCTAATATTATCGACTTTACCGCGATAAATATTGTTGCCAGTTACGTCACTAAGATACGCAAATTCGAGGTGTAATGTTCCAAATTCTGATAATATACTGGAGCCGCCACTAGCCCAACCGTAATTTTTGCTTGACTGAAGAAGAATTTAATTATTATGAGCGAGTTAATAAAGATTAAAACAAACATACCCCAGTTTTAAAATTAACCAACGCGTTAGGAATGCCTGTAGGAGTTTGAAACGCCGGCAAAAGTTTGTCCGCTATTTCTTGCGCTTTATCGCGAAACAAAATATCACCTGTTAACGCATAACATGCCAGTAATCCACCAACAAATCTGATATTGACTTCAAAAACAGAAACGTCCGATGTCTTGAAAAGAAAATTGTTATAAAAAATGGCAATTTAAATTGCATTTTCGACTTACCAGTGCATCGATACTAAGTTCGTTTGCAACCCATTCTCTTCCTTGGTTAAATTCTTCCGTTAAACCCATTATGTATAATGTATCGAGACCATCTAATATTGTAGCTCCCACGTTCATGGTACCAAAGATGCTGGCCGTGTGAGCACGTTTCGAAAGCGGACGTAACTCGTTTTTACCCCAAGCGTATTGCACGTAATTATCCCAAGCATGTTTCATCATCTAAAACAAACAAAAAAATTGAATAAACAAAAGTTTTTGCAACAACAATTTGCGAACAAAAATTTGAAAATTTATTGGAATTAATCTAATGGCATTTCCAAGTCAGTATGCGAAAATTCCATTATTGACTTTTGTAAATATCTCCGACAGCCGGTAAAAGTTTTCCAAGTTAGCTGACATTAATTGCATCAAATGGTGAGTGAAAATAAAATTGTTGCTATACCCACAAACTATCAACTACTATTAAAAGTTTATCCAAACATTTACGTAGCAGAATATATTGCAGATAATACAACTTAGAAAATCGATAACGACGAAAAGAATAAAAAATAAATTATATAAAAACAGAATACTCAAGAATGCAAATAGTTGAAGAGCAAAATCATAAGTTCTATTACGCCCAGTTCATTAAGGTACTATCTCCGTAAACCCACTTTTCTATGGAATTTCATTAAATTTTGGGTGTACATAAGGAATAATCTTCTCGTATTAAACTGCTTAGATTAAAAAATTTTGCCCGTCGAATAAAGGAGATATTCGCGATCAAAGTTTGAACTTTTTGCATGGTTTGATTGTACCAGTTGATTGAAAGTTACACATTTCACATCAGAACTATTTTTATTTTACTTTTAACTGCTGATGGTCGAATTATTTTAACTACCTTAAGCAAAAGATTTGAAACTAGGTCGACCGCCCAGGAAGTCGAGTCTAGCTGCACGACTAACCTGGCCTCCAAAAGTTTACCTTGCGTTACATTGTTAATTCAAATAAATGCCAACTTATTTAAAGAAGGTATGGTTTATATCGTTCATCCTGAGTGTTATGTTATCTACCACAGTGGGATAATTTATTTTATTTTAAGGAACAGTTTTTCTTTTCGTTTGAGATTTTTCTCATTTTATTCAAGAAATCAAACACGAGAAAGAAGAGAGTCCCCAAAAAGTAAAGAGGGGGAATCCCGTATGTTGGAAAATGCAAAAAACATCCCAAATCAAAAAGTTTTCGCTCTTGGGATAAAAAGTCATTTAGTTCCTTGGTGGAATACTAACTACTGATGTTTCGTAATTTTACACAAACAAGGAATATTCCATGGGCTGTACCTTTAGTTTCAGTCACTATTTTTACTTTGTGTATGTTTAATTTTATTTATAACTTTTAGTAATTAATATAATTATATAAAAATTCCATCCTGCTTATATGTATAATAATTAATAAGTAATAATGTAGGTAATATAAAATATAATTAATAATTAAAATATAATTCTTCAAAATAATTATATTTTTATTTATTAGAACGAATTCTCGAGTTTGATTAGATTTTACTGTACACAATTTTGTATTATGTCCAATAATTATGAAGCACAATATGTAATTTATTACAGCCTGTGTAAATAATAATTTATCCTTATTTTTTCAATTCAAAATTTTTATGACTATGGAAAACTTTTTTCAATTTAAAATTTTCATACAATCGACTATTTTAATGTAAAATACCTCTTTTATGTGGCCTCTTCGATCCACAAGTGTATCGTTAGCCTCATCCATTTGATAAAATATAATGTCATAATCCACATTACCATCCACGTTTTCAATTTCGGTGGTCGAGTTAATATTATTATTCGGTACAGTTTCTGGATGTTTTGTAATATAAACACCAGTCCAAGCAACAACAATAATAGCCGACAATATACCCGAAGCACCAGCCTTAGACATTTTCACAAATTTATAGCGCACAATTTTTTATAATTTTCATACAAAACAAAGCAAGTCCAGCAGTGTTACCCCCTAACAAATAGAAACACACACAATAAAGCTCCGAACACGATGAGTTTACGACTCATCAATGAATTAATTATAGAAATATTTTAGTTTACATATTACTGGCACGTATCATTAAATTTATAATAAATTTTGATAAGAACATCAGGCGAGTTTTGTTTGTAACTAAACTGAAGAAATATCATCAATAATAACAATTTAAATTGGATATCAGTTCTAATTGTCTCCAGTGCAATTTTTTTCGAAAATAAATGATCGATGACTTGTGACGTAGTATTTGGTAGATATATTTTCTCCTCTAAATTTAAATCCGAACAGTGACATTTTGAAATACAATAATTAATTCACCCTTAACATGATTACATTTTCTAATTTCTCTCCTGAAGCAGTATATTTTTATGTTAATTTTCAAATTCGAGTACGTATTTATGAAGAAATTCGTTCAAGAAGGGTAAATATTGGAAAATTTATTTTACGATAAAATGGACGTAATAATAACAGGAGAATTCAAAACTATTTACTTAGAAGTGTCTGATACGTATACGCAAATATACTTGGACTGGACTTTCGACGAAGTTCCGTGCTAGATTTCTTATCCATAAATACATTAAAGTTTGGTACATATTTTTAGCTGATATAATATGGTTTATGTTTAACTTCGAAGAAATCTATACCAGTACTGCTCATATTATGTTTTCCTCGGAGAAAAGCTAGCACAGAAAAAAAGAGCAAACTTCTCATTATGGGCAACTGCAATATCAATCGTCTCAGTTTTTGCCTGCAAAATTATACTGCGAGCTGATATTTTATCGGTTTATTGGTTTCGTTCATAAAATACAAAAACTTGAATCAATTCTAAATTAAATGTCCAATTTTGTAGAAGACGTCGTAAATATAAAACAAAATGACTTAATTACAGGAGTTAGGAGTTTGCTATTTCGTTGTGTTAATTAAACGTCTTGCCCTTGTCCAACAAATGTACTAAAAAGTATTGAACATAAAATGCAATTTGAATGCTTTTTATACGAGGAACAAAATTTATGTTCGTTTTTATTTCAGTCAAATTAAATTATTTTAGCGAAATTTTTCCAATTTTATAAGTAGTTACTGTCGAAAGTTACAAAATACACGAATAAAGCAAAAGTTTTGAGATAAAAATAGGAAACATTACGACACGTTATTTTCAAAATAATCAAATAAAACAGAAATAGATTAAATATTGAAGAAAATCGATACTAAAAGGAAAAGATTCATGGATAACTTTTATCGTTATTAAGGTTCAAGCTATAGATACTATTGCAGTTTTGTAACTTTTTCGTTATAACATCCGGCGAATTAATATAATCAAAAAAATAACCGATTCGGGGTTAGAAAATTGAAGTTAGCAAGGTAAATCGACGAAAGTAACTGGATATTGTTTAATCGCCCTTTGGATAAATATTTTTTAATGTGTAATAGCAGTAAAGCAAATTTCTATCATTAAATATTCAAATACTTTTCAGCATCGTTATTTTTTATTATTCAAAAAACATATAAATTTTATTTAAAAAATAATATTTTTTATTTATAAGTTACCACCATTATATAAATTGTGAAAAAATAATCGAAAATACTAAATTCCAATAATGGAGACTTGTTAATAAAGGAGTAGCATACATGACTAATTGACTATATTTATTTATTCCCTGATGCTTCTATAATAACGGCGGAAACGTTTGCAAAATATAATTATAATAATAAGTAGCTAATAATAATTTACCTAATTGTTATATATAAAAATTTTTATGTTTTACTACTAAAAAGTGCTGAGATCATTTATTTAGTGATTCTTATCAAATATATTGATTGGGTTTTGATTTATTGCTATAAATTTCAATTAATTAACTCATTTTTAAAATTGTTAAAAAAATAATAATAATTTATTGATTTATAAATATTTAAAGATAGTATGTCAATCCTTTATCAATAAATTGATATTTTAGAGGTTTTTTCAATGAAAATTTCCGTGTTGTCTATATGTACTCTTTCAGTAAAAGTTCTCTTTCCAAACTCGCCCGGTAAACAACTATTTTAAAAAGTTACCATAAATAAAATTATTTATTACAACAAAATCAGTGAAACGGCAAAAAAAGTTAAAATTCACGAAAATTAGAAATTAAAATTCAATTTGTTTGAATTGAAGTTTGATGCTGACAGTAAATGTAATTCGGATTCAATTTTAACGTTTTCGCCCAATTTGTCTCGTTAATAGCGGTCGTTATTTATAAATTATTATTGTTATTAATAACATATCGAAATGAATATAAATTACATGAAATTTCAAGCTGAACGAACTTTAATTTGCAGTTGCAATGAGTACGCAATAAATATGAATATACTAACTTGTCTTTGCTAAATGCAAATACACAACAGGGGATGCAATGTGCTTGCATAATTTACAATCTATCAGGAAGACACGGGTCCTTGGTCGAATTTATTAGCAAATAATGCTGCAGAATGCATGTAGTAAACCCCTGTACTCATGTTATAACCCTGGCACGAAAACTCGTTCACGCCAGAACTTGAAATTATTCTGAAGAACTTATAATTACTTTGCAAATTACAATCAAAACATTCGAGAATTAATTAAAGTGCATAAAACTAACTTTTAACATATTCATAAAAATTTGTATTGCTAAGTGCAAATAATGGAAAAACTTATTTTCTTATTACATATTTTTATTGTAAAAAAAAAAGAATAAATTATAGAATGAAGGAAAAGCCGAGAGAAAAATAGAAAAATCATTGCGTGAATATCTTGTTTCACTTTCAGTGCCACTCGTCGCCGGAAGTAAAAGTATAATTTATTGAATATCAATTCAAAAACTCTTTGCTCATAGTAAAAGAATATACTATTTTTTTAACTTCAAAATATAATATTAAGTAGATAATAATTTTACCATAGAACTAAAATAACTTTTCAAAAATATTGAAAGCTCCGATCTGCAATATCGAAAACATTGATTTTCTATGGGTATAATTGTAATTTCTTTTGTCAATTATGTTCCCAAGTGAAGATATCAAGTTTTACTTCACTAAATTATTAAAAAGTAATTTTCCACTCAGCAGATGAATGAACTTTATCGCCCATCTTACAACACTGTAAAAAATTAATTAGAGCCAAATTGAAAGAAAAGCGGAAATTTTTATATCTATTCGACGAACTTGGTTGAAAATTGGAGCAAATAGATAGTTTAGATGTGCAAACGTAATTAGTCAAATGTAGCCGTCAACAACTAACAGGATGTAATTTTGATAAGTTTTAATTAAGTTATTCTGTTGACATTAACTTAGAGTGTAATATTTTAAATTGCCCTAAAATAATAAGAAGTCTATTAAAATTTAACGACAATATGAGTATTTTGACCGAGTAGTACCTATATAATTTCAATCCAAATCTAATTTTACTGCCGACTTAAATGGGAATAATACAATTTTTTATTGTTTTATGTGGTGGTTTCGCTATAACATTTTTTTGAAGTACCCTTGAGAAACAAATGCATACAGGTCAGGTATTTAGATTTGTAACTTTTATAATATATGCAGCCTGCACGAAGGTATTTGTGCATCTGCCCGAGAAAATTTATATGGGAATTATTCAAGATTGCCAAGTAACAAATATTTATTATACTTTATATAACAACTGCTAAAATATGTGCATAATATGAATAAAAAATTGTGTTTAATACCTCATTATTCTTTAGTGACTTAAAACGTGGTAATTAAATTGAAAATCAAGTCACATACGAGTTAATTCGGGGATTCCCTGTCGAGCAGTGTTCAATGTACAAGGCTTACCTGGCCTAATTAAAATTTCGAATTTTTTTAATTGTAATTTTGATTACCAAAAGCAACACGTCGAATTGAAATAAACCTGTCATCTCAATCGAGGGGATGTTCTGTGTAGGAGAGTCTGTTAAATTTTTAATATATACATTGGTTAAAATTGAAAAGTTTTAATGCAGAATTTCGCGTAAATCTTATAATGATTTTCTGAAAGCTATTCCAGATAAAACTTTGTAGATTTAATTAAGATTTTGGTTCATGAGGGTTACAGAGAATGTCATTTAAACTAATTCTACCGATCCACAAGATTCGAACCCAACTTCAATTTAACATTAACTATGTCGGGGTTTAATTAATCGTTAGATAATTTAATTTTCTATTACAAATATTTCAACTGTGGATGTTCTTATCGCAAGGATCTCTATAATCAGTTTGTCAATTAAGAAAGTATTCGAAAAGTTCGGTAATAAAATCGCACCGTATCTAGCTGAAATTGCAGAAGCGGTGTAACGGAATTACAATCGCACAAAAACATCAAATGGGAAACTTTAGAGATCTCTTTTGAACTATGTTTGAGGTTCAAACACAATGACCGCGGAATGCGAACAATGATCTTTTCTACGTTCCTTTTGTTTAAACTTAACCGATTATTTGTAGCCTTCCTAAATATTCCTTCCTTCCTGCACTTGGATACAAAATTCTGCATAAGATAATTATCACTGTTATTTTCAACCTTATATGTCTGTACTGTGTATTGCCTACAATACACCATAGTAACATATGTTGTAGTAGTTTTAATAGTATGCGGTCATAATTAGGCACTTAACCGTAAATGATTACATGATAGTTAACTGATAACATAACTTATAAGGCAACATTATTATATTATCATAATAAAAAAAGGTTTTCTTGTGAGACTCTTTTGTAATGGCTCTTAAGAGTTTCCCACAATCATTAACGAAAAAAATTAAACAGTTGCTAATAATATCGATTAATTGCAATATAAAATATTTCTATAATTAATTTTTTCAATTAAAAGATAATCCATTTGCACTTGGACGAATTGACAGCAATAATTAATTACACTCAAAAATGTTAAATTAAATGAAAACCGTAAAATTTAAAAGCGGAAATGGATTAATGCACCAACACTACAATAATAAAGTATTTAATATCGGATTACACTATGCTGTCCATGAAATGCATAAAACCGGATGCATCTCGATGGCACCGTACGTAAAAGATAACTAACAGAATGATCGCCCAGCTTAACCGAAAGCTCAAGAGCCATACCACCTTGCCCATATCTCACATCTTATATAAGTTCGATGGCTCGAAAAAAATTCTTCTTTTAATTTATTTTTAACTAATAAAAACTTAAACATAATATAATTCAATTTTACTGAGTTAACTTTGGTAATTGAACAAAACCAACAAAACAATGATGATATAAAATCGATAAATCGTCTAATGTATTTCAGGTTTCAATACAGTTTATCCGTATCTATTGTTTCCGTTTTTATTTTATTATAAACTCACCTATTTTGTTGTGTCATTTATTTTCCATTTGATAACAAATCATCTATTAAGTGACGAAAACGAAAGAATGGTTATTAACTGTTTATTTTCATTTAAACAATTAGAAGGAATTTAGCTGAGCACACTAATGATAAAATCAAAATCAATCATATTTCAAACAGTTAATAAAACACTCTGCCGAAAAGGTACGGAAATTTGGCAATACTGATATTTTGAATTGCACATCCCCGACAAAGAATATTATCCTAGATTTAATTTCCAGAATTTTCATTTGGACTGTCGCGTTTTATTATTGTTAATTTTAAATTACTGCTCATCTTAGACTCCCCAACCAATAACGCGATAACCCAGATGATAAATTACCATGTAAAATTAAATTAAAATTTCATTAAATCATAAAAATAAGTAATTAGTGGATTCACCCATGTGAACTATCAAAGATCTAGTTTCTTTCGCAATTGCTCCCGTCTTATCCCTTGGGTTAATTGAGTTGTAATCCAAGGGCGCCATAGATCTCAGGACGCTGAGGAAATATAAGGAAATTCAGAAAAATCCAAAAGAATGCTATTGATTTAATTGTTGCCGAAACGACAAACATCTGATGACATCAGCAAATCTACATTGAAACTAATGAAGCAAACACTTCAGACCCCAATATTATAATCACTAGTTGAAGTGCAGTTCAGTTCAACTCAACGACAGTTCTAAGATTTTTTACAACCAATGTAAAGAGTAAGTTTGTCCGTCATACTTTTTTTTATTACTTTACTCCTTCATATCATGATGTAAAGTAGACGATTAAAATATTAATATATTTATATGTAAGCATTCCAAACCCCCCGGTTTCAGAAACAGAAGGTATATCCGAACAGTTGGATATCTTCTTATTTAATAAAATCGTGCAAACAATAATTTTAAGTCGGAAAGCCTGAGGATATAGAATATCCCCTAGTAATTACGTCCAAAAGAAAATCTCTTATCGTGCGATAATTGATAAATAATAGTCCAATTATACCATGAACTGAAAGTGAAAAGTTGTTAATAGTCAACTCGGAATAATATTCTGTAATAGCGTTCATTTTTTCAATATTCTATCATTTATGACAGGATGGAACCAGATATATTTCAAAAGTATATTTGATGAAAAACAAGAACAAAATCGATTCATATTGACTATAATGAAATACTTATTAAAAAATTTGTTATGGGACCCTGACATTCCTTCTGAACCGCAGCTTTACGATTTCAAGTTTATCACGACAACAAATAATGCAAAAGGCCAACAGTAACCGTTCATCACAATAAACACGCTAACAGAAATAATGCCCAAAACAAAAAAAGGAGACATTAAATATCACTCAATCGACCAAAACAGCGAGAAAAAATTACTGATAGGGTCGTAAAGTGAAAAAACAATCCTCAAATTTGTATCACAATAGCAACTCGGTTAAATTTATCGACTAAAATGACCGGTAGGTGCAATAAAATACTTTTTATTTAAAGCTGCATTTTGATTTGTGTAGATGTAAAAATTAACAAAACATTTTGCGTTTCGTTTGGCCGAATAATTACCATCTCTAATAATATACGAGATACTAGAAATTAATATTGTTATATTAAAATGTTGATTTGTATCAGTTGAATAGCGGCATTAATTAGCCAATGGTGATTGTAATCTCTTTTATTTCTTGTCTATTGAACCATCGTTGTTTTTTACTGTTACATGCATAACTAATACAAATTATCTGAATTTATAATCATAATCTACCCAAATTTCATGTTACAAAATTTTCGATATATTTTCTGGTCACTTCATGGCTACATAATTTCCTAAATCGTATGTACATTATTATTACTGTTAGGAGTTATTCCCGAGAATAATTTTGATCAAATCGTTTTGTAATTAAGCGATTACTGCTAATGAGGTGAGTTCGGTTGTATGCAAGTGTGTTGCATGCAAAACCGCTATTATTTAGAGATTTATGCCACATATGCAGTTGTACACGAATTCTTCAATTTGAATATATGTAGGTAAATTATTAAATCAAAATGTTGTAATTGCCTTTAGGCAGCAAATTACTACATTCAAATTTGCAGTTATTGGTAAAAGCAGCAATTAAATTAAATGAACACTGGGTTTTAACGTGTTTGCAAAACACTTCCTTTTGGGCATCCCTAATTCATATCCGCATATCATTAAAATACATTTTACTCTGTTGTGGGTCGTATTTTTTAATAATAAGCTTATACACCTTGTCTGTCAGTATTACTATTTATTGTGCTTTTCACGCACATGAACCGTATTCATTTTCGTGCTATACTACAGTCCATTTTACAAAACGACAGTTTTATACAGCTTGTTGTTTATACAGGTAATTACAGTAAATTCACCTTAATATGTTGTAACTATAAAGAAATTGCAACGAGAGACAATGTAATGAATTTTTTATTCGGTTTGTATTTTTATTAAACAACTTTTCATTTCCTACTGTTTTCGTTACTTATTTTGGCAATTTTGATCACGTAAAATGAATTTTTTTTTAATTATAAAATTAAAAAGGATAGATAAGCTAGATAAGGGTGCTAACTTGGTCTATTAAAGTTTTACTTATTATGAACCAGGTGAAGTTAGAGCAAGTCAAGTAATGTTTCCAAATATTTTAAATATACCTGCTATAAATAAAATGTCCGTTCTTTAAATTAATTTAGGCGAAGCAAAACCAATCGTCATCGATTTAGCAATCAATTTTTAAGCATCCAAAAAAGTAACCGTATTCTGTGTTATGAAATATTCAAAATGATAAGATAATTTCAAGGAAATTTTAATATCCATTATATTTATAAATGACCCGCGCGTGTCCTCCGAACATCCGATATAAAATAATAAGAAATTTCGATAACCCCATAAATATTTATGTTAGAAATAACTAAAAGTGAAAGATTAGCAACTAACTGTAGATTAACAAAAACACTGGTTTCCAGCTTCCAAATCTCTTAAATTTAGATGATATGCAAATCAACTTCAAATTAATTTGTATTTTACGGACAACTTTTAATTGAAAATTTAGGAGATAAAGCCAAAATAAGGTTTGATGGCAATCTAATTAATAGTGCTAAAATAAACATTGCACGTCCTCTCCAATTGGAAATGGAACTACACTTGTTTCGGTTCAAGTTACCCCATACTGATGGGGAATAAACAAATAAATAGCTGCTAATGCACACTGCAGGTTGAAGTTAAGAAATTATTAAATTTCAATAGTAGGACAAAGTTAAACTTTGCAAACAAAGTTAAACAGTGAGATCAAATTTTAATTCGAAAATTCTTTAGGTACCTAACCAATTTTAACTGAAAGCTACTGTTTTGTAGCAACGGATTTTCATTTTCATAAAAAAATTTTTAGATTTTTTACAGGTTAGTCTCTGGATATTTCATAATATTGTAATGTAGCCAAAATTATTTTATCTGGAGTTTCAAGCATGAACAAATAGGAAAGAATTACAAATTAATAAACAATTTTGTATGTGAATCAGAATCAGATCAACAAAGGACTCTACCGTTATTGAAAACAGAAATCCAAACAGCTAATACTTTGTAACGTAAATGGAAAATTATTGTTTACCTCACAAGCACCTGCACTTTAAATTTAATTAAAAGCTATCACCATGTACATACACAATTATTGTTTGATTACAAAGACATTTTTTTTTGTATGTTTTGAATTATTAACAGTCTGCTTTATGAATTTTTATATCACAATAAGTAGACGGTAAAATATCACTAATATTTAAAATTCAACAAGGTTATGGAATAATATACAGGACAAACAAAAGTTTTCCATTAAATTTACATTAAAAATCAACTAGAGACTTTCGTAGATTCATAAAAGTAATTCCGACAGAAAAATCAAATTTTCAATAATTCAAAAATTAATTTCCAGTACATTTTGTATTATTTAAATAATTGATTTCAAATGAGTGAAAATTGTAAATGTATGCAGTACTCGAATACAGGAGAATAACACAATATAATTCCTCCTAATCTTACACCATCAATCACAATTTGCTTATTCTGTTAACAATAAAACCATTTTTAGCTATTACACAAAACAAACTTGAATAATTCTGGCATAATAACTTTATATGACTAAATAAAGCCTGAAATATTTTAAGCGAAATTTTCTATGGAAAAAGAAAAAGTTCGACAATTTATAGTCATTTTTTCTAACATAAAAAATAATGTTTAATGTTATATAACAAAACAAGAAAATGCATTAACCATTGAAATTTCTATAATATGTATTTAATATAATTCAAGTTGAACTATCAGAGTACATTTATTTTGTATTTGAATAATTGTACCATTAAATTACCAACATAATATCGTGAATAGGTACATTAGGTCACAAAAAAGAGCACTTAAATCAGAAAGAAGGACCAAGTTCTCTACATACGAAATTATAATGTCTCAAATAAGAATATCAGCAAAGGAGAACAGTACCTACAATCGTCCTTACCAAAAAAAAAGTCGTGGATTGACCTTTTAGGGGAGTGCAATTGGATCTTAGCTTCAAAACTCAGCCGAGCCAACATTTTTGCATTGGGGATGTACCAACGTGTAGAAAAAAATGTTCAATTAAACAAATAAGTTGAAAATTTGCCGTGTTTAAAACTTTTAATAACTTTTCGTTCAATTTGGTTAAAAATTGATCGAAAGATAAGGGTATTACAAAAAAACGTTAAATACAAAGTTGAAAGGCAGCTTAATTGCTAATTTTGTTTATTCCGCAACAAAAACAATGACCAAGTTATGTATTCGTTTTTAAAAAAGTATATTTTTGTAAAAATCGAAATTATTAATTTGGTTATTTAAATTACATTCTGACAAAAGTCGATTAGCAATTTTTTGTAGCTTTAGAGACAATTAGTATAAATTATACAGTGGCCATATAGGTTTTATTAACAATAATTTACAGCCAAATTAATCTAATTTTTTTATGAAAATCGACGGTTTTCTTTTGAATTGTTATAAACAATGATCCATAAACGAATAAAATGTATTAAAGTTTTATGAAATTAAAATTATTAAAATATCTTTAATTGTTTTTATTACTTAATCATATAGTCCAGATATTAAAAAAAAATTAAGAGAGTATTAAAGCGGTGGATCCCAATATTATAATTTGCCAGTGGCCAAAAATTCCAAAATTTTTAAAAGTTATTTTGAGAACTAGTAGTCAAATTCTGTAACCATTGGAGGTCTTTTTAACACAAATTTTTTTATGTATAATTATGTCGCAATCTGTTGAGAAAATTTTAAAAAAACGTTGTTTTCGTGGCGACTATTATGCTCGAGCAGGTAAAACCGTTTTCACAATTTACAGGATTTACGGAAACTGACGTATTCTTAGCCCTATTATTTATGCTATCAACATGGGGCTATAAGAGCAATTTGTTTAGACATTTGTACGTAAATACAATCTCAAAGGGCGAAATTCCACTCTACATTTTTTTCGTAGTAGTTTTATGGAAAATTATTAAATGAAAATTTTCACTGCAAAACTTCTCAACTTTTCCATAAAAGTACAAAATAAAATTAATTTTTGAAAAGTTTTCGCATTGAATTCCTGCGAATTGGTAATAAACGTTAGGAATAAACGTAATGAATTTGCTTACTGTTGACATAATGTTATATCTGAGCGATTCGCACTTCAAAATCTCAACTAGATTAAAACTTATTTGCAGCGGATGAGTTAGTGTTGATGAAACAAAGTGCTTTATCGTGATACTACCTACATCCCCAAAGATTGCATCACATAAGTCTACAAGCAACAAACGAACCACATTAGTCTTGGATGAGATATTAACCCCACAACGTTGGCGACACTTTGTTATACATAATTGCGCTTACAAATTAATCAAGTTCAGCTTGTTATGCACTGACAGACAAAACATGGTTACGTTTATTACGGAACGTTATATGTAATTCACAAAATTGATTTTGTATTGCATTTGCATCACAGTGCTCCAATTTAATTATAATTTTAATGTTTTTTAATAAATTCATTTTTTTTTCATGAAAATTTCATGTAACATGAACTAATCTAAAAACTTGAGATGAAAAACAATTACAGATAAAACATAGCAGAAGAAATTTTATTTTATCGTTAAGTACATTTTTGGTAAAATTTCAGATTGTGAATGTTGTAGTTGGAGCGTCAGCTAACATTTTTGACACGTCATTGCACCAAGAAAATTGCACAATTTATATAGTAGTTAAAATATGTGGCGATCACAAAATTAACCGTCTGGCAACTCAGGGTTAGAACTCAGCTCTGCCAACCATCCCCAGATAAGCAAAATAATCCATACAAAGCAAATAAACAATTTTAACTCAAAGTTGTCAGAAGGTAAATTTATTCTATTTTGGTGAAATGATGTGCCAAAAATGTGCAAGAGCTCTTACGCCCAAGTTAATCATGAGTCACAAATACATTTGAGCAATACCAAATACTTTTATTTCGAAAATCAGACACTTCGATCGAGACACGAATTATTCCAATAGGTAATTGTATCGGCAACCCATCAAAATTAAGTTTATAATCTCTTAGGTAGTAAATTCCCTAAAACAATAATACGAAAGATGATTTTGCTGGATATGTAAACTATTAGAACAAATTTCCTTACTTTAGCAATTGGACACTTTTTAGGCTCACATTTGGCTGCTCTTGCAACGTCGTACCAAAATTCTCCAAAATATCTATTTAAAGCACGGCAAGTATTATCCTCTTTGACACCACCTAATTTTAAACTGTGCCCTGCTGCCACATAATAACCTCCAATTTTAACCTATAATATCGAATTCCAAGTAATATTATCTATGAAAAAAAAAATTTAAAAACGCTCACGCCGATTTTGTCCCCCACCGGAGCTGGAATGGTAATGTTTACATCCAGTATTTGGTAATTCTCCGGGTCCGTTTTAAAAACTATATCAAATTTCATGGGATAGTTCGCTTTAGGTGAACACAACTCCACTTTATCGACAATAATTTTAGAATCTATGCTAAGCTAAAATTTTAATAATTATTGAAAAATTATTTAAAATCCAAACACTTACTAGAACTATAATGGATACCAGTAACCACAAGAATTTTTTCATTGCAGATGTGTTTGCGTTGAAAACTAATAGATTAATATTTTGAAACGATAATAAAACTTCATTATACCAAAAAACAAGCATCCACTCCGTTGATACAACGATTTGATAGGTTCCTAATAGTTTTATTATAATTATTATTTGATGGAAATTTTAATTAATGGATGGGACAACTATCCATGACCGATTAGATTTTACAGTAGCACAGTGATTATGTTATAAATTCGTAACTACGAATCCAGGATTTCATAAAAATTATGAAATGTGACAAGAAATTATTAATTACAAAATTGTAATTCAGAATCCTTTCAGTACCTTTATGGGTCGCGCTTATTTAACTCAATCATCCAAGGATAATGGGTTTCGTATAATTCAAGAATATTTAGTGTCATGCAGCAGCAAGAGAATGCAATTTATTATAATAGAAATACAACACAACTTATACGTTACATCAAGATAAACAGTGACGATTTATCAAAGACTGGTCATAGCATGTAAATGTTTTATCGAGTAGCTTCATTGATATAATAATTGAAGACTTAACATACAAACAGTGGCGGCGATTAAGAACCTCCGCAAAATAAATGAGGCTTCCAACACGAAGTGATGTGTCCAGCAGTGTGTCCAAAATAAAACTGTAATATCCACTATCTGATTTGTCCGCAAATGCTTGATGGTTTTTGCCTTTGGGAAATGAAAATTCCATTTTAAAAATTTGAATTTTCATCGGGACCCTATCGCCGCCACTGGATATAAAAGGCTCGCAGTTGCATCACATTGGACAATAGTTTTGATACCATAATAGATTTTCGACATAAGACTTTTCACTTTTGCTGAATTCCATGATAGATTTCGTGAAGAGTTTTCTTTTTCGCAACACCGTTGGCATATTATAATGAAATGTCATTTAAATAATCAAATGTCAAGAATGAAATTTAAATTTAAATTTCCTTATTTTGTATTTTAAAGACATAATGAAAACCCAATACGTCTGTATTGATTACATTGTCAAACTATAAAGACATTTTCAAGACTCCATTATTTAAAAAACAGTTCGGAAAATTAAATTTTCCCAACTTAATAAAAGGGACACGTTGTGTCAGTATAGAATACCGTCGCGATGGTCCCGGTATTTATAAAATAAAAATGAGAAAAAAGAAGTCAAAATAATACGAAATCAACTTATATCATAAAAAAATAAGAAAACAGCTCTTCGAGTAGAAAATCAGAATTACAAATTTTATTTTGTTCGTACACCAATATTATCATTTCCCTTTAATAATCTTTAAATAGCATCTACACAGGATCGAATTTTAATGACCGAGCTTAGGGGCTGATCTGAAAAACCATTATTATTTGTAAGAAATATGCATAATTTAGCAGCATCTTTTGCTTTCTTTTGTTCAATTTAATAGTATGCATAAAATATTTTCTTGCTGCTTTTACATAAAAAGCAATTTTTTCAAATCTGTTTGTTTCAAATGCATATTATCTATCCGTAATAGCATAAACCACTGGGTGCGCAAATTGCATAAAATTTTGTGTGACTAATTCTCGTTGGCCAAATTACTATAGGAAACCAGTTATTTTTATGTAACAAATATTTTATCTTTTACATATTGATGAATTCCACCCACAACAAAAAACTTATTTAGTCTGGTTACTAGGTCATTAGACTCTTGGGAAATCGATGCTTGTTTGAAATTCAAATTTTTGTCGAACACCAACAGGCACCACCGCGTTATTTTAGTTCCAAATATTTTTTCGCATTTCTAGGAGAAAAAAATATACAAAACATTAATGATTTGAATATACCGGATGGTCGTACTTCCGAATTACTTCATAAATCCAATAATTAAACCACAACTTAATAAGTTAGTTTAGTGTTTGAACTATCACGAAAGTAAAACAGTCGAATGAAATTTCTAAGAACAAAATTTTTAAGTTGGTGTAAATTTTTAATAAGTAGCAGCTCACTGTCGGTCGTAGTAATCAAGGTAACTTCCCGAAATTTAAAAATCGGAAAACTTTTATAGTCAAATTTTCACAAATGTAAGCAACATTTTAGAAGCTCGAAAGCTTTCGGGAGGTGAGCATTCTTAAGGTCGTATCTCACCTAACAGCACAGCACCTGATCAGCATCGTCACAGCACCGCCGAGTGGTCAACTTGATGGTTGCGTATAGTCTCACTTAACGCCTCAGCACAGGAACAGCACCGCCGCGGAATCGGACTATCATATCATTTCAAGCCATTTCTTTTTTTTTTAGAATCGCTATATTTACTATCACTTACGAGGGTAGATTGAAAAGTTTCCGGAATTGGCAAGAGATGGCGCGCGTATCGCGAAATTGTTATGAGGGTTGACAAGGGGAACTTATTTTAGGAAAGCTGTCAAATTTTCAGACGAATACGTCGTACAGTTCTTGTTTACTAGGCAGTTTTGTGAAGCAAGTCAGGCACTTTTGCAAACATGGATAAACACGAATTTCGTGCAGTCATCAAACATTTCTGGATGGATAGGAAAACGGCGACGGAGATACGCGATATTTTGCAGAAAGTTCATGGCACCTCCACACCTTCATTTTCTGGGTAAGCGAGTTCAAACGTGGTCGTACCAGCACCAAGGATGAACCACGCAGTGGACGTCCAAAAACGGCTACAAGTGAGGAAATGGTCGACAAAGTCCATGATCTCGTGTTAGCCGATCGTAGAGTGAAGTTGCGCGAAATAGTAGAGACCACGGGCATCTCATATGAACGTGTGCAAAATATCGTGCACGAACATTTGGGCATGAGGAAGCTGTCGGCGCGATGGGTGCCGCGTTTACTGACTTTGGACAATAAGCGAAATCGTGTGACCACTTCGAAAGAGTGCTTGGCCCTTTTGAAGCGTAATCCAACGGATTTTTTTCGCCGATTCGTGACCGTGGACGAAACATGGATCCACCACTACACACCAGAGACCAAGCAGCAGTCGAAACAGTGGACTTTTCCAAGCGAATCTGCTCCGAAGAAGGCAAAGACTGTCCCATCGGCCGGAAAGGTCATGGCTACCGTTTTTTGGGATTCGCAAGGTGTGATCCACATCGACTTTTTGCAGACGGGTAGAACGATCACGGGGCAATACTACAGCGATTTATTAGATCAATTCGACGGCGTATTGAAGGAGAAACGGCCTCGTTTGCAGCGGAAAAAAGTGCTCTTCGACCACGACAACGCGCCGGTCCATTCATCCCGAATCGCCACGTCCAAATTGGCTGAATTGGGCTACAAGGTAGTGCCGCATCCCCCCTACTCTCCAGACCTGGCCCCGTGCGACTTCTTTTTGTTCCCAAACATGAAGACTTGGCTCGGAGGCAAGCGCTTCACGTCAAATGAGGAGGTCATCGCCGCCACGAACGCTTATTTTGCAGAGTTCCCGAAATTATATTTTTCTGAGGGCTTAAAAAAATTGGAGCACCGTTTGCAAAAGTGTATCGCCCTACAAGGAGACTATGTTGAAAAATAAAAACAAAAACCTGTTCAATTACTGCGTTTTCTTGCCCATTCCGGAAACTTTTCAATCTACCCTCGTATATCATATAAATAAGTATAGTTTCGAACTGCCTCTATAAGTTTTTCAGAATTCATTTTATTCATCACCTGCACTCTTTTAAAATTGCTATAAGACTAATGCAATAGTAAAATATACTTACATAAATAATTTGTAAAATTGTACTAAGCGAAATGTGATGATAAGTGAGTGTACGGAATCCGCACGGCATCAGCACATGACAAGCACGGCGTCCGCAAAATATTCTCTCGGAGAAATGTCGGGTGGTTGAGGCGTTGACGTGCCGTGCAGGAGACGTGCTTATGCTGTTAGGTGAGTGCATTTACATTTAAATACATATAAGAAATAAAATTTGCTGGTGATGATCAGTCGCTGATCCTATGCTGTGCTGTTAGGTGAGATACGACCTTTAAACGGTCCAGAACATAACTGAGCAAAAAACCGCAAGCTGAATTTACTAATTTAGTTTTATGCCGTGTAAATATAGTTTACTATCCTTTCAAAATTAGGTACTTTTAAAATAAAATATACAAATTTTATTTGAATTATAAAAATTCAAAAACATAAAATTGAATTTGGAATTATAATATCTACCAGTCTGTTGCCAAGAAGATATTAAAATTTGGAACCTTACATGAACATTTGTAGTTTATTGCAAACGCAGTTTCGCCTATTATGAAAAATATTCCTACATTCGTTAACAAAATATTTTCTACTTGACTAAACTGCGAATATAAAAATAATAACAGGATTTTCGAGGTAATGTTGTATAAAATGCAGTGAAGTGAATTATTTTAAAAAGCATTTTGCGGCACCTTCATTGAAAAGTCGAAGCTTTCATTAGATGCCATAAAATTGAGTTATATGACGAATAATTTGCACTTTAGTTAATGACAACTTATATTAATCGCATACTTCGAAGATGCCATAAAAATTTAACTTGCTCAAATTGTCGATGATATTATTATTATTCACTAAGTTTCACGTGTGCACCTATATTATTTTTGAAAAAAATCTTCGTGTCTTAAATCGATCGAAAAACATTGTAAATAAGATATAACCAAAAGCAATTTAAACTTTGATGCATGACATAAACATAAAATGTTTGTTCAAAATTCCCATCAATCAAATTTACAATTTCATTACAGCCAAATCTTAGTTGGTGTGGTCAGCTGTTATAACTAATACCATGTAAATTCTAAAACAAACCATCTGGATATTCAGAGATTTCTTAAATTAAAATTATTAGCAAATGATATGAAAAATGTAATTCCGAGCTGGCTGTAAATTATTAAAATTTTAAAACGCGAATCAGGTATCTGTCGTTCATAGTTACCGAAAATATTTTTTTTTTATTATTGGATGATTCTTTTTCGTCATAGCTTAATTGAAAGAAATATAGATACAGATTAGTGCAGCCCAAGGGTGTTCCAGTCCACCGGAGGGATGAGCAAATCAACTCCGCGAAGTTCAATAATCGAAGCTTGATCTGTGATCAAGTTGAACCTTCCAATTTTGAATTTGCACAATTTGCACTGAGGTTTATTCTTAAAAATGTCCTTAAAAATCACCATGTTAGCGAAAATAATGAACAAACAAGTAACTTATCTAGCAATCTAAAAACAGGAAATGAAAACCTCGAAAAATATCATTAAACTACCATCGTGATGATGGGTAATCCAAATTTTATTACGCAAGATTTTAGATGTTGCTCATTAATGGTGTATGGAAAATTTAAAAACATTCAAGCTGTGATAAAACGCTCAACATCAGAAAAAAATACAATTAAAAGTGTTTTAATTACGATTTAAAATAGTTTTCAATTCTATGTTTAAATAATGAAGTCATTTTATGTACATTTGATTGTAAATTTCGATATAAAAGAATAAACAACATACATAAAATTAATTTACAAAATAAATTGAATATTTGCAGAAGGAATGAGAGCGAGTTCTGAAATAAAGTGAATAAAATACCGTGCATCTAATTAGGATAACAAAGTATCACTTTATTATGACTTTTTTTACGTAACGTTACATTTTGTGTAATTTCTTGCGTCATATTTTTATATGAAATTTAAAATGTAATAAATTTAAATTCACTACGGTATTTAATTTTTATAATGCAAATTTTTCCCTCACCTCCGCGTTATATACTTGCTATTGAAGTTAATTTGTACACTGTTTGGTACAGTTTTATTTGTTTCGTTACCTTTTCTTTTTTATTAATTATTCTAAATTTTTTCATAATTAGATCAAGGTTTGTATCTAACAATATAATTTTCTTTATCTTACTTTTCTTATTTTCCCCAGCTTTTGCTACAATTCTATCAACTTTATATTCTTAATTAATTAATTAATTAGTACAATTTATAACACTATCTCACAAACATCACCTATATAATACATAAGCGGGCTTTGCTGGTATTACGATTTATCAATTGTAAACAATTTGACAGCTAGACCATTTTTAGCTCAGATAAAAAAACACGTCAATATAATATATTGCGATGTTTTCGTTAAAATGCTTAATATTAATAAATAAACATAAAAGTTGTTAGATATATTTTAGAAAAATCGATAATTATCAAAATAATAGTCTAAGATCAATCAAGATTAATTATTACTTTACAATTTTTGTCAATCTTGTAATATAGCTTATATAACAGCACGGCTTTGCACACTTTTATTTTACATAGATCTGACAATACTACCCACTGTCCAAAGCAAATTTTATAACTCGCTAGACTGCCTCCTTAGTATAACTCAGGATGCTATTAATTTAGCCTTCAATTCCAGCTTGACCGCGGTTTACTTGAATGTGGGTATTGTTTATTGGAGTATAAATAAATCCACTAGGCATAAATGGTCACTGACCATTCGTATGATCAATTCATAAGCAAGTGAAAATTACTCCTTCTAATTTATTAGCTCTGTTCAATGTTTACACTAACCAAAATATATGAGATATACGAGCTCCATGGAGGTAGAAAATTTTTGAAGTAGCAACTGCCTCTCTTCATTAGCTTGAATTCCCATGTGAAAAGGAAGAAAGAAACCCAAAGGAATTCCTTGCTAAAAGAGAAATTTTCTGAATGACAGTATCAACAATGTAGACATTATTAACTCTTTTTTATTATTTTTGTTCAATATCTAGAATCTAAAGTAAACATTGTAACTTCATTAACATCGGTTTATCATTTATGAAGCTGTGGTGGAACAACAGCGCCCCTTTGTGATACAGTATGGTGAGCAGCCTTGGACAACCTGCTTTGAAGAATTATGTAATGTTTACAGAAAAACATCTGAAAATTGGTGCAATCGTTGTGTGGTTACGAGAGATGAGAAAACAATCATCTACAAGACAAACAAACAAGTCCTAAAAACATACCCCCATCTTCTGCCGTCGAGGGTAAAAGAAAAATATAATAATATATTAAAACTCTCGTTTGAAATTAAATTTTATTCTTTCAATTACTTACGTAAATTTAACATGCTTTGTATCACTTCTTGCAAAACAATTTCAATTTCAAAAAAAGATGTTATTATTTTCTTCAGTCAATATTGAATAATATGCGAAGAGGCAGCTCATATACATAATGCGGTATATTTGAAGTAAACTAATTAAAATTCACTCTAAAAATACAACAAAATTAAAAGTTAAAATCATAACGAGAGCGTAACGAAACATCGGCGTGTAAAATTGACACCTGACAAATTAAAAAACTTTTAAAACTTCTTCCTCCATATTTTGCATTGTAAACAAAAAATTAACACAAAAATTAATTATTACAAAACATAAACCTGATTAAGCTTTCGAAACTTTTACTGAAATTTATTTTGAAAGATGAGTGAAATTTTATAGACATAATACGGGTTAAAAACAGTCGTTAAATTAAATATAAAAAATAGTAAACATTTTGAAAATTTTCCTGCTGCTAATTGATGAGCTCGTAAATATCATTAAAAAATTATTACTCAACTCAATGTCCAATTACTTCGATATTAATCTTCAACTTTTCGTTCATGTTAATTTATGATCGATCTTAATAATGCCGGTAATTAAGCTGTTATTTTAGTTGAAATCCACGAAATTTTCGATTTGCTGTAAACTTTCAAATTTAAATTTATCATCGATCTTATTTTTTCTAAAAATAAAATTAAATTTCAAGTTTTATTAAAAAAAAAAGTTAAACAGCATTGAGCTGTCAATGCTCTTGTCTTCGTAGTCTCGCCAAGACCTCCGTGGTTTCTTGATCTTTAACCATTGTTTTAGGCTGGTTTTAAATTTAATTTCAAGAAGTGCTTGCTTGTTTAACCCAAGATTTTACCTTCGTAAAATTAATTTTAGTCTCGCAAGTAGACACTTAAAATATTTCAGGTTACGGTGCATTAGAACCACGATTCTTATTTTAAACCCATCCACAAAGTAATTCTTCTCCTTCATTCCATAAATACATTACATTTTCATATTTCAAGTAAAAAACAATATTTTATTTTTCCTTGTTAAAGAAAATTCGTCTTTTCATTTTTTAAATCTTCAAGAGGGATTAATTATCCTTAATTTTTAAACTGCTTAAGAGCCGCCTATTGTGAAACCAGCCCTAAATCTATTTTTGGCAAACATTGAACAAAAATATTTTTTTCAATTAGAATTTTTAACACTCGAACTGTTTCGAAAAGATAATTTGTGAATAAATTATATTTGATACAATTACGTGCAGCCCACCTTCCGCAAAACAAATTTCGTTCAATTTAAACAACTTTTTAAGCTGATACACATAGTTTGCAATAATGTAGCATATAAAAGCTGTCCTAGATAGAAGCAAAATTTATTATCTACAGAAATAATTATTTAAATAAGTGCTGCCAATGTTCTTGCCCCATCAAAGTTAATATAAAGGGAATAAAATTAAATTAGGTACAACATAAAACAATCTTAGTTCAATTAGTCTCTTCCTTTAATGATAAGGCATTTATAATTACATAAACGCTAAATTAATTTTATCTCCATTTACTACATTACATTTTAATTGTAATATACAATGATTTTCGCAGAAGATGTGAACTGACATTTAATTAGTCTGCTATACAAGGGTAGTGAAGTGATAATAAGGGTATCGGGTGTTACATCGCTTACTTATAGTGAGCGACCGCTCATGAGCGCTAGATTACTGTCATTTAGGTAGAGAGCGATTAAATGCATCTCCAAGAGCTTAAAAGAGTAAAACCTGAGCAGGTAGGTATTAAATTGTGTTAAGAAGTGTCAAGTCTGTTGATGAGCCTGACAAACACAATTATTTTATCCAGAATGCAGATAAGCCATTTATACTAATTTTGTTCCTTCCAAACAGAGAATAATAGTTCCACAATTGACACAGAAATTGAACAGCTCCAAAGAACGACGAAACTTTTAAAGGACACAAGTTTCTCTGCACTTAATTAAGAAACATTACAGAAATGGCCTAACAAAGACAATAATGAAACCGCAATTGTTAATTTGCAATTCCAGTAAAATTCATGAAATTTTGAGTATTTCGAAGAACTTATTTCGAACTCGATAACGTAAATATTTTATAGTAGAAAAGAAAATTGAGGAGTTAACAAGACAAGGACTTCAAAGGATCAGTATGTTTATAATCGAAACATTATAACCATGTTTCCCTGACAAGTAATACCTACATACTATTTAGTGCTTTAATTACCGTCCTTTGAAGTCGTTCCATTGGGAAACTCAAAATTGCACTCAAAATTGAATTTTAAAAGCTGCCTAATTAAAATATAATTTATATCTAAAAAAAATTAACACCTGTAGAGTAACATTTGAATATAAAAAGCACTGTTGGCTTGATATAATAATTAAACAAACACGTGAAGACCTACCACCCTTCGCGTGAAAACCGGTTAACAGTGGCAGTTTATATGAAGAATTTTCGTTGTAAACATCATGCCCACTCAAAAAAGTATGTTAAATCCTTCTACCCGCACATTTTTCAATCGCTGTCTTATTTTTAAAATTGATGGAATTTTAATTGCACTGTAGGTAATAATAAATTAAACGTGTGATTTAATTTAAGTTGACAATATTTATAAGTCTGAAATATTAAAACTGAAATCGTGTCAGAAATAAGGCCCGTGTCAAATTTTGATATCCCTACCCATATCTATGTAATTTGCAGCTTGTAAATTACATATTCAATAATTAAATCCCCAAATAATGTAATTAAAGATTTATAACAACGTAAAAGTGCTTCGCTGTTATCAAATTTTAGTAGATAAACGAAAATTTAAAATTTCAAGCTCATAAAATTTATAATATAAATTATTGCTCTTAATTCTCTTGATATGAATTAATGAGCTTCATCTGCAGAATTTAGAAATGCGTAAAGATTAACTGTGAAATAGGTTTTGCATAATTAAGTGCTCTTACTCGCGGATTAAATTAAGTTGTGTGTTACGCCTTTGTTTCCATTCTTTTATTTAACAACGCGTTTGTCAAAGAAAACCCTTCATTGTACTAAAATAAATTTTGTTACGCTTTTTCAGTATTTGTTTAATTGTACAAGTTTGCGTTTCTTTTTTAACTTCAGTGGATGTTTATAATCGAGTTGAATAATAAACTCAAATGGACGTACCTAAAAATAGTAATCAGTCTGAAGAGCTCGATGCCTATACCGAGGATCGTCAAATAGATGAAATTGACCCCTTATCGTATCTTTAAATTGACAAAGGAAGAACTGCGCAAAGAAAGTCATCAAGAACCTAATCCAAATCATTGAGAAACGGGACCTACATCAAAATCTAAATAGACGAGAAGTAGACAGACAGCCGGTTCCTCAAGTAACATTTTGTAGTTTCTTAGGAAAATCTAATCGTTTTAATCAATTTATACTCCAAAAACGGGAAAAACTCTTTTCAGTGCAGTCGTTCGCCGTCCTACGAAATTATCATTTTAATAACTTGGTTATTGAAGCCAAAAACGTTCTGTTCGTTATGTTTCACATTAAGCTTGATTATAGTGATAGATCCATATTCACCTATAATTTCAATGGCATTTCATTACTATTTGAAGGGCGAATTTGTAATCACATAGGCAGACTGACATTTATGACACACAATTAAATTACGAATTTGTTTGGTCGAGCACTTAGGATTGATGGACTGTGAATCTTCTGGTACATCAGTATTTACCACCCACACGCACTGTAAATCCTATAATTGACATTACAAGTACATTTGAACTATAATTTTAGTGTAGGTTAATAATTTAATGCACACCCTTACGGACTATTCAACAATTTATACATCCACTTTAACTTTATTGTGTAAATAGAGACTGCAAAAAATCATAATTGTTGTGGGTGTCTGACACAATTTTTACACCACTTATTTAACCAGTATTCTCGGTTCAAGGTGGATTGGCGTAGAAAATTACATTTTTGGTTTCAGCAAAAGTATAAAAATAAATATTTAAAATTTTAGCCTATAGCTGCTGGATGTGACCCACTAAAATGTTCGCCTAAACAGCAAAAAAGGAGCAAAACAATTTATTATACAAGAATTAAAATAAAATAATTGCCATGTCAAAGAACTTCAAAAAAAAATGGCATCACAATCCATATTCATACTTCATCAACATTGGATTACTTTTCCACTTTATGTGCAGTAAATTTATACGACACTGAAATGATGTTGTTATTCTTGCTTGATTTATGCAAAGTAATTCGCCTAACGTGAACGTTCCTATATCAAGTCATCATTTTGATCTATGAATTAATGCAAATTCAATTACAAATTCAAATTATATAAACAGGGTACCGTTTGAGTCACACTAATAAGTTACTTAAGAATTCCTCAACTGTTTAGGAAGATTTAAGACCAATTTAAATATGATGGCCATCTAAAAATAAAAATTTATGGACACACCAACATAATAAATATAATAAAAATTTTGCTGCTTCCTATATGCATAGAATTTATACGCCCCGACGATAGTCTAACAAATGAATTTAAAATTTGCGAAAATATAGGTACATTTATATTAAAGTCATATCGGAAATTTGAAATCAATAAAATAAACCATCGGAAATGAAACACTGAACGGTACAAACATAAATCAAAAGAAACTCTGTCTGATAGCACCCAGTTACGTCCGGTATATGTTCTGATTAATATTGTAGAAGGATAACGACAAATAATACGAAACGAAACAGAAGAACTTGTCCACCCACCTTAAATATTTCGACAAAATATGCTTTGTTACTGTCCAAGTGACATCTGAATTACAATGAACCCGTGTTTTACATGCACATCTACAATATTGAACCAAATATAGCTTACGAAATGACATATTGCCGCTTTCATCTTTTAGATATTCAAACATTTATTTCTGCTCAAACAGAAATTGGACCATTCATCTTGAACAATTTCGTCTATTGATAAATATGAGACTTTCCTATATAGTTTTCACATCAAGATTGAGCTGACAGAAGTTGGCAAAGCGGCGTGCTGTAATGGAGACTAAAATTGCAGAATACAAATAAAAATTACAAAATGATAGTCGAGATGTTAAAAATAGTTATTGCGTAAAAAAGAAGAAAAACTCGTACTTTTTAAGACACGGTAACAAAGCCTTTGTAGAACATTATTTATAAGATAAATTGTAATGCGCTATTCGTGTAAGTTCATCCATACACGGATTTTAGTCATGAAAACTTCCTAACAAACTTCACAAGTTGATAAAGTGAATAAAATTTGCCCGTCATTTCAACTTTTGCTAAACATTTCTTTCTTATTTTAAGAGGAATTGCACTTCCAGTAGTAAAATAAAAATCATTACATCACAACATTAATTATAAATTAACTAGACGACTCGATTAAAATTTTATAAAGCTCAAATTCAACATTCAGAAGACGAAACTAGACTGTACAACTTTTAAATAGACCACTGGTTAAGAAAAATTAAGAGATTATCAAACTACACACACTGAAATAAGTTGGCAGACTTGGCTTGATCAGACTAGATTGTCAAACTTGCTTGAGTGTGTGTAGCCAAGTTTTAACTTGAGGTAGACTTGAAGAGATTAATTTGAAACCTGGCAAAAATCCCGACAAGACAAAATCTTGACAATGTATAGAAATCGCGACAATGCAATGTAAAAAAATCAAAAAAACAAACAATTAAGTTCGATTAGGTTATAATCTGTACTTAAAATATTTCTACATCTCTAATGTAGCAAAATGAAGACGGCGACATGGCCGACGGCGAAACGGCGACGGTAAAATGCTCTATTCTGCTGAACGTCAGCCAACTGAATCAAGCTTCTTTGTTTAGTTATATTTAAAAATTTTAAAAATGATGTAAGCTAGGTAAACCATAACAACCTGTATTATAATGCAGAAAAAACATTAATGGGAAAGCAAAATAAAATTTAAAAAATCAAATTTGACAAACTTTTCTCAGTCAATGTTCGTCTAGGAAGTTAGATTCTGGGTTCAGAAGTCACGAGTTCAACAATACAGTGTTTCTTTTCAAACAATTACTGGAGTACACATTCTTAATTCCCTTCATTTGTAATATACTATTATAAACGAAAATCTTATTACTTTTTGCAATGCTTGCAGTCTCGAATATAATTTCATAATTAAGAAAGTTCATTTGCAATTAAAAAATTATTTTGTCAATTTAAAGAAATTAAAAGTTAACTGAAGGTTTTTAAACAGCAATAAACCGACCCGAAGTTATGTCACTTTATCTCTACTACTACGTGACATTGTAAATTTTTTTTTTACAAAAACAATTATTATTCTTCCATTAAATGCAAAATAAAACACACGCCATCCTGAAGCACATAACCTATACTGGCAAAATTGAAAATGAAATTTTTTTCTTTCTTCTGTTTGTTGAATATTGAATTAAAGAGTATCAGAACTATAATAGACAAAATGTTTGGAATAATAAATTAGCATGTAGTACTATATTCCTTGCAGTAAAACAGTCCTTCATGCGCTGCTTCGTGAAAAATGCAGCATTGTTCATCGCGCCTTTTCAGGAGTAGAAACATAAAACATTTTAAAATTTAAACTTTTATAACTTGCTTCAAGTATTTATATTCTGGTTAAAGTTGAAATAAAACCCAGAAGCTAAAACACCACTTTGATATAACAAAAAAGTTAATTCACTAAAAGTTTTGAAAATTTACACCCAGTAAAACAAATCAAATTTTTTTTATTTGTACAACGTATAGGTATAGAGAAGACGTTGTTGGTTCTCGTTCCATTTTAAAGCTTAGATAAATTTCATTAGAGAATAAAATTTATTAAAAGCAACAAGATAATCACTCTTTCCATTATTAGATTATTGGGGCTATAAAAAATAATTAGCTAAACAATAGCAAATATCGGAGTCAAGTAAGGAAAGTGTAAGAAAACGAAAACTTGGAACAATAAATGAAGCTTAAACAAGAAAATTACATTAATAATTAAAGCAACATCGACCAGAATAAAATCTGGTATCGGAAAACAAAGCCCCTTTCATTAATAAATTTGCGAGCTGCTGGCGTACCCACGAATTTAAAACGTATTATCCTAACCGTCTTGTTTTAGGCCCTAGTTTGTTAAACAAAAGCTAGCGGACATAATTTATCTTAATTAAAAGATATATAGCTTGTAGTATTTCTAAATTTACGTTACTACGAAATATGTATTGTGTATTAGCATAAGTGTAAAAAAACTAACTCACATTAATAATTAAGTTATAGTTTCACACAAAACAAAATCGATCAATTTGGTTGGTGCTACTCTGTCTTATTTGTATGAAGATTAAGTCGCATTCTCACATTGAATGTGGAAGTAGGTACTACTTACGATTTCATAACTCAAGTGGCGAAGACGAATAAAAACTCACCTGAAACAAAAGAATGTCATTAATATTACAAAATAAAAGAAAAATGCTTAAGAACATTTTTTATTGTTACATAGCAAACTATGCAGAAAAAATAATCGTAAGATGGTCTAATCCAAATTTAACAAAAACCAAAACTCGACAGGTGAAAATTTTACTATTCAGTAGTCCTGCAGACTCCGCTAATCACATTCCGCCACTGTTTAACTAACATTCGGACATGAATATTTTTCATAGTGGCTTTCAAATTATGAATAGTTTATCCGGAAAAACTCTTTACGGTTCGGTTAATCAACTTTCAGCAATACAAGATGTTTTTAATTGCTGAAAGTTTTACTTTTAGTGTGGTTGTTTGGCTTGGTAATTTTTAAATTTTAATTTAATAAAATAATATATTTTGTATTGTCAAGAATATAAGACAGTTACAGGTTTCAGACCCTATTCGTTCTTTTCAGTATGGTATATCATAATATGTACATAACGAAGGTTTCTTTAAAGGTGCGACACGCTGGCTGTGACTACAGGTAACCACCATAAGCATATCATTAAGTTAAAACAATAATTTTCAATCAATCAATCATGCGTGATTTTAAAAGGTGCAAAATATAGTTCGTTTATTTTTATTTATAGTTTATTATTATGTATGCATTTCATAGTTATCGCCATATAATCTGCGATATATAATTATTTCGTTGCATATCATAAATCATAATGTATTCAAATTAGAATTTTAGACCAAAAAATCACAATTTCCTAAAATATGGAAGATAAGCCACTAGATAAACTTGACAAATTCGATTGCTTTTATTGCTATCGATGTGCACTCGTGATAGACCTAAACTTTTATAAGGTAGTAGTCATAAGTATTCGAAAATATTTACTTAGGTATTCGAACGAACTCTATACGGAAATTTGTTCAATTTTAAAGCAGACAAAATCATTCAATATATAAAAATAACAGTCTTGTATGTTACAAAAATGTGATATTGGTAAGCTGAAAATGTTTTCCTAAAAACAACTTCAAAACGTAGTATTTACAACACGAAAATCATAGAAATTTTCTCACAAATACCATCAAATAGGGAACCAACCTTGCATTAACCAGGGTCGGCCAGAGGTGCGTGCAGCGGATGCAAAGACACCTAGCCCGCAAAACGAATGCCCAGTTGTATGTATTCACTACATGAGAAATCGAACGGTTTGTTTGAATGATATTCCCTTATGATAAATTATGTTTTTGTGCATATATGTATTTTAAAACACGGTTGCGTGTCATGACTTTTAAAAGGTGATTCTCTATCGTCCTATTAACAATTTCGCATTTGCTGATTGGCCATTTACATTTTTCATAAATTTCTATTCAATATCGAAGAAGCTTTTGATAAGTTTGGATCGAGAGAGTTAACAGGTGTTCCTCAAAGTTCTGTGCTTACAGTAAAACTCTTCACTGTACTAATTTAACCCTTAATCGCTATCGTGCGGTCTCCCAGACCGCATCAAGTTAGAATTAAAGGTGTTTTTCTAGACCGATAATTGTTGTTGTGTTATTAAAAGTTAATAAAATCTTAAAATGAATTACATTTTAATTTTTTCTTGCTTACTAGAATACCAATGACTCTGTTGCAAAAAAACGAAAATACGTTTACGAAATAAACAAAGCGCGGTCACTGAGACCACACAGTAGTTATAGTGTGACAATTATTTGACGTTAGCGATTAAGGGTTAACGACATAACAACTTGTGAAAAAGAAACAGTAATAAGCTGTGCATGCAAACAATTCTAGAAAAAAATGGGTAAATATAACGGCAAGAACCGATTACTTACAAAATAAATAAATAGACCTGCGATAAGGCTTTCCCTAACACTCCAAGATCCTTACAGTTCTTAACACTAGAGATGCCGACAATTTTTGCATCCGGACCCCAAATTGATATTATAATGTTGGTCGGTCCTGGCAGTAACAGCATCAGAGACGAGTTAACTATATACCATGTACTTTTTTAAAATATGGAATGACTAAATTAGTTTTTAATTATATACCTACATCAAGTACAAGTTCCATTTGTTACATTTCCGATAGGATAATTAATAACAAAAAAACCTTATCCCGACATCTTTCCGCTATTTTCAGTGAAGTAATGAGCTCTATATTATTTAATGCGGAGGATTTAATTATAATTTTTATTTAGCTTTCGATCTGTATTCGAAGTGCTCGCAAATATGGTAAAAATGTTTTCGCCTAAGCTCTTATTGGTACTATCGATATTTTTTGTAAGTATTTTAAAGTTAGTTAATCCAAATTTCCTAATTTCGAGTGTTTAAGTTAAGTGTCGGTACAAAATTCGTTATCGATAAAGTGGAATTATGTTCGCTTACAGCCAAGTACCCCATGAAATTTGACATCGTCTTTAAAACCGATTCGGAAGGATATCAAAGGGTTGACGTTAATATTACAATACCAGATCCCGTTGGAGACAAAATTGGAGTAAACTTTCGAACATTTCAATTTCCATTTCAACAGGTGCAATTGTTTTATAGGTAAAAATTGGATTCTTTTATGTAGCCAAAGGACGCAGTTTAAGAATCGGTGCTGTTAAAGAAGAAAACACTTGCAAGGCTTTAAATAAATATTTTGGAGAATTCTGGTACGATGTAGCGAGAGCGGCTAAATGTCCACCCAAAAAGTGTCCAATTCCTAAGGTAAGATAAATTTTCAAAATTCTTGTAAAATAATCATTCTCGTTTCAGGGAATTTATTATCTCACAAATTATAAACTTAATTTTGATGCTTTGCCCGTGCAATCGATACCATTTGGGATGATTCGTGTCGATGTAGAAGTTAGCGATTTCAGGAACAAAAGCATTTGGTATTGTGGAAAAATTAGTGTGGATCACGTTTAAATTAATTATTGTGAATTTATAAATTTCTCTTTGTGCTGTGTAATGCATTATAAAAATAATAAAAAAAAGATTAACTGCCAAAATGTTTTTCTTCCATTTCCTTAATTACCACCGTATCTCTTGACATACGAGCAAATTTGTGTTATTGATAAGACGTTATTTCTTATTATTACGGTTATTAATTTAATTTCATTTTTGCGAGGGTAGGTTCGAAATGAAATGGATAAACTGGAGATACTTATCTGATCCTCTAATAGCCCTAAGTCGAAATTTAATTTATTTATAAAGCAATAAAGGCATTATTAACATTTTTTTGTTTATTGTGTTCATAACTTCAAAGTCGGTGATACTATCAAGGTGAACAAGTCAAAATTTTAAGTTGCACTTTATCTCTGCCGACTCATTTTTCGCGCTTTTATACTTAAACTTTTAGAAGCTAATAAAACTTGGCGTTTAATAAATAACCACTGCCTGTTAAATTATTTAATTAGTCTCGTAAACTTTATGTGCATAAAATACAATGCATGGAATTGAATTAACGCACAACAGCACGTAATTTGAATTATTGCATATTAATTTTACCTGCTTTCAAGTTCAGAATTATTTCAGTTCGTTAATTGCGATAGGATATTCAAAATACGCCCAAAATATATTATGTTAACGACCTTATTTAAATTTAAGATTGTTATCAAAATAAATTTAATTAAAATTGGAAAAACGTCTGAATTGTGGTAAATTTTCTTTTAAACCTCGAGAAAAAAGAGCTAGATACATTTAAACCGAGCTTATTAAAAGCTTTGCAAAACACGAAAATCGAATTTAATTTTCCTAAAGCTTGAAAATTACATTTCGCACACAAATTGCACGTATTAATTTTTATTTCTTTCTACAATGCAAAGAAAAACGTAAGTAAATTTGATTTTGTTTACCCAGGATTCGGAATTTTAATGCTTATGAAATGAAATAAATTAAACAAAGCGGCATTATTATGAATAAAATACAAGACGCAAACTCTCTCAAACTGGAATCTCGAACATATTATTAATTTTGTTGGTATTTATTATGACAACAAATAACCGGTGATTATTTAAATAATGTCTGAAAACACAATTAGTAACACACAATTCGAGAAAATAAACAAATATCGGATCTCAGTTTACCTGAAGGTATAGATTACAAACGGTACGACAGATTTAAAATTAAAAAGTAAAAAAAAAGTCGTATTTCATGAAATGGATATGGCGTTCAGGAAATATTAGTTTTTCGTACAAAAGATTTAAAAATGAACAGTTTTTTATACATGAAGAACATAATTTCGTAAATTTACGTTCGGAGAGATTTTTAGAAGAAAATGGATTTTCCTTTTTAGACCATAAAAATAGCAATTTTTTCCTCTTATTTCTAGCGTCTATTCAGCAAATTTACAGTTCTCCCAATCTTTACTTTCCTTCCTTGGAATTGTACTCTAACGTTAGTTATAACCGTGTGTCTACTGCAACCCCACATACTTAAACTTACTGAAACTGCAACCCCTCGAGAACAACCAACATTTCGGAACACATTTTTTATACAAAATTATTGTTAAATATGCAAATTTATTCTTTATTAAGACAAGCATTAATAATAATTATACCCAACTTCTTTACAAAAAGCAAAAGTCTCGACTCTTAATATTGGATGCGAATAATTTGTTAAAGTCTCGTTCGCATTATCACAATCAGAACCACGGCGCATTCATAAGAGATTGTATGATTGTGATTATTAATAATTATCGTTTTAAAAATTGCAAATTTTATCGATGCACGCGATAAGTGTTCCGGGAAGGATAATGTAAATCGTTTTGAAGATCGTGCCGAGAGTTACGACAGAAACGATTGCATTGAGCGCCCTAGGTATCGATATTTATCATCCAATATTAGTTTGGACAATTTTTCAGTATGGCAATATTCACAACAACGAGGGTTTAATTATATTAAAAAATAATTATAAAAATAAAATCTATTCATAAACATCATCTTAATTGAACATCAAGAAGAAGGTACCTTTATGATTCTTTAAAGGTTATAATTAAAGAGACCCAAAGACGTATTCATTATTATACAGCCTGAATGAATAAATAAATTGAGAAAATGAACAACAATATAAAGATTATCTACTGAAATTTAACTGGGGAAGCTCATTATTACAGTAAATAATAAAATTTAAAACCCTTTTTATTCGAATACGAATATACAGTATTATTTTTTATAAATTCAGAGCAGAAAAACTTTATCGATGAAAATTATCGCGTTTATAAATGGGATAAGCTGCTTTTCATTTCCAATCTTTTTTTCAGCTTAAGAAGGAAATACATTTTACCGAAAAAATTTAGTGACAATACGGTGCTAAAATGCTACTCTCCTCGAAACTGTATTAATTTAGTAGAGGATATAGGACAAGTTATTGCAAAAACTGATGGATGTTGACAGTATCCATCATCTTTGCCATACCATCACAATAACATCATTTTTATTAACGGTTCGCTTAATTATTATTGAGTAAAGGTCAAAAAACACGATATAAAATCGGTGAACTGAGAATTTTGATTATCCGATTATGCTTTAATTAATATTTCAAGCCTTAAAATGAAAAATATATAAAATTAAACGAAATTGGACAGTTTCAAATAGTATGCACAAGCAAACAGCGTAAAAACTAAAAGGACTGCAAGCATTAGCTTCAATAACAAAGTTTCGCAACAACGCGCAGGGGCATAATGAATACAGGAAAATTAAAAGTAAAAGCAAATTAGTGAACGCGCTTTTAGTCTTTTTTTCAAAACAATTATTTCGTAATTATCACGACAAAAATCTAACACTTACAGCGATCGTTAAGAGTATGATTCCCATATATGTAAGGTTTTTATAAACTTTTATTCTCAAATCGTCTATAAAGATGCGAACGTCGCCAAAGTTATACTTTTTGTACGATATGATAGTCTGCAACCCACCATGCACAAGGCGTTATACGTATTTTGACTGCTGATTTGACCCCCCGGAAATTTATGCTCAGCATCTGCATAATCTAAACTTAACTAACCTAACTCAACTATAAGGATCTACATTGAAACTAATAAACCTAACGCTTCAGTCCCTGATCTAACAGTCCTCCCTTAGTTATTTCAAATATTACTAGCCAAAGTGCCCGGTTTCGCTCGGGTGTGATTTGGATTTTTTCTGCCTGATTAATTAGGAAAATGAGAAAAAGTTCGAATACTGCAAACAAAAGATCTTATTTGATGCCGTGAAATTGTATTTGTTAATGTGTTTTATATAATACATAGATTTTTAATAATTTAAGTTAATCTATCGAGCGGATTTAAAGATGACTTATTTCTTGTGAAACACAGCAAAAACCCTGCCTTAAGTAAAAATATTACGAGAAGCCTTTTTACGATTATCTGCATTATTAATCACTGTAACAAAACAGAATTAAAGAAGTATAAATAATGAATTAGGATCGGAAAAGGGATGAAAATTCATAATTAACGCCAACATGTCCAAGTAGTACTTACAGCGTTAAACCTTTTTTTGTGTGGGTGGTCTTTATTTCAATATGTCCACTGTTGTTATAAAGCGTGACGAAAATTTTTGACTGAAAATAATTTGCAAAGCGTGCAAGGTCCAAGTTGATAATAATATGTAACAACGGCATTCTCAAAATGTACGAGACAGTATTGTGACGCTTTTTCCAAGCGCGGGTATGCCAAACAAAAAGAAATAAAGGTTCGATACCATTTACACTATGTATTTGCCTTTCAAGTTGCTTTTATACTACAAGTACATACTTGCAAGATCTCAAAGCTCTCTCCGTGCGTTCAAAAACTTTCAATGCATCTCACGATAATTTTGTAAACAAAATTGTCACAATAATATGTTATCGAATTAAAAATTTAAAGAGAAGCAGATTTCAGGAAAATCCTCCACTACGGAATAAAAACAAATTTTATTTTTGATTGGCGCATAAAGAAAAAAAATCGTACAATAAAACGGCACACGTTGTGTATACGATAACTCGTTGAAATTTATGGAGCGAATTTCATGTACATTTCCACTCGTTTTTATACGGATTAGTTGTAGTGAATTTGAACCGTGGCGCGTTCTATAAATTTAGACTCGATTATTCTCTTTACTTGCTAAAAAGAGGTATTTTTCTTATTTTTCTACACAAAAGAGCAAAACTGAAGGAGGCACAAGAATGCGTAAATGCCAAATTTGTCTTGCCAAATATAAACATTATTGATTACACAATTCTTCAAGGTAATAACAAATCGGTACAAAATAATACGAAAGAACAATCACTTCGTGTACAATGACGAAACTAGTGGGTTTAACACTCCATTGTTAAGAGTCGAAATTTTAAACATTATTTTTTTACAATAACACAAATATGTTAAAAGTATTTTTTTTTTATCTATTATTGCATTTAATTAATTTATTAGCCGAAAACAAAAAACCAACACGAAGATGATTTATGCGGGCTAATTTCTATTACCTAGACGTTATTATGATTGATAGCCATTTCCAAAATTGATCATGTTGATCGAATGTAGATTATAAATCCGCATCGCGTAAATAATTGATACGAAATATTTTTTCTTTACCGAAATTTCGAAACCTTCTATTTGATGGCTACGAATTGCAAAACAAATATAAAGATTACTTCGCTTTTTCACAAAAAAAATCGGAATTGCATTAGAAAGAATTGCGAAATCTTTTTAATTAGGTACCTATTTGAAAATTCTCACCGAAGACAAAGTATCGAAACGAGTTTGCAACTGGATTTATGTTTATGAGAAACTTACAAGTAATTTAATATGTATTAAATCTCTGCAGTGCGTAGCCTTGCGGTTAAGCCGTGAACTTGCTGAACGGTCGCGGTATATGCAATTCAAACCTTCATAGAATTAAAAAATTTAATATGTAACTCAAGTTGAATTAATTTACAGACGAGGTTTTGTTTACTATTTCCTTTTAAACTTATTGATTTAAAATTGTATGAAATTTTCCTGCAAGGTAAATAAAATTAAAATATTATAATTTAAGCAAAGGCGGGCGAATGTTTCCTTTAGCTTTTTGAAATGTGGAAATCAAAATCAAATAAATCGTCAACTTTTTCGAAAAATAGCAGTAAATCATAATTTATGCTTCAGTTATCTGTCGTCTTTGCTGTTTCATCTTATCGCGTTCAAGGCTATATTTGAAAATTCCCTTTGATAATACATATTGCATGAAAGGCATTCTCGTGTTCAAAGTTCAATTTAAGTACCTTCCTATCGCAAAAAAGTTCTAAAATTATACTATGCCAAAGGAAAGTGAAATTACAAGAAATAAAAACTGCGGAGGCACTGCAATGATGCTTAATAAAAGCAAACCTACAAGTTACGTAATTACATAATTATAACAAATAATTAATTCATTAATAACTTCCTCTGCGCTAATACAATAAGATAAAATTCTATTAATTAAGGCTGTCGAGTATTACAATTTATTAGTGCATTATTTTTTCCATCCGATTATGAATAAAAATTGTAGATTATGCAGAGGATGCGATATTTTGTTGAAAATATGTAGTTTAAAATCTAATATAACATTTGTTTTAAACAATAAAAAGCAATTTAATGAAAAAAACATGTTTTCCTCAAAAGTTTGAAAAATATCATGTATTATTCGGAAAACAATAGCTTTTTGTGGTTCGTTTGTAATTGTTATAAACCTAACCCATAAACTCGCCACAGAAGTTCTACTTTGTCTCCTAACAAAACATTTTATAATGCAATAAAATTAAACACATTTAATGGTGATATAATATTTATTAAACGCCCTTATTTACGGGCATTTTATAAACAAAAGTTTTTTTTCAATTTATGAATTTTATCCCACATTCCGCAACCGTACTGCATTTTAGTTTGCTCATTATATAATAAAACCCCAATAGTAAGCTTTAAATACATTTACATCTCATCTTGTTAAAAGTTAACAGAAGTTTTGGAAAAAGAATTTATGAAATACTTACATTACAAAAATTCAATTTTAAATTAAAAGTTTGTCGGGAAGAAAAATGTACACAAATAAAAACAAAATAATTTTATAAAAAGCGGAAAAGTCGCTGCTATCGAAATACAGCGGATGAATAGCAACTGGAAATTTCTGCTCATCCACTAGAAAATTTGTCGTTACAACAAGAAACTTTTAATAAAATTAATGAAGAACGTAATTACTATAATTAAACTTTACTAAAACACAAAACAAACATCTTCCTAGTCGTTTATTGAGAAAATGTTGGCTTATGGCAATATTTATGCTCTTTTGCCATAATAAGTAATTGTTTTAGAAAGCAGTATCCCGTTATTTTATGTCGTCTAAATGAAAATAACTCAAACGTACTCGATCTTTGAAAGTCCTCAATTTATCTTAAAATACGAACATTGTGTGGTAAATTTAAAAGATGAAAACAATAAAATTAAAAGATTGAAGGAAAGAATCCTGCGGTGAAAAAATATTTTCCAACAAAAATGACAATAACAGCGTGTAAATATGGAATGGAAGGGTCAATAATTGCTCTGTTGGGTCACTTCTTTCGGAGTCGGTCCTGCGTTTTCAGAATATTATCTTACCATATTGCGAGAGAATAATTTTGAATTTGCTTTCCATCCCTGATTAGAGTAACACATGTTGCCAACATAATTAAAATAATTAATTAGACGGGGCACGCGTTAGCAAAAATTCCACATACGCAAAGCAAACCATTATATACGATTTATTCTTATACATTTTACTATTCTACAGATCCTAAATTAAACTAACCTAATTAATAATTGTAGAACACTGTTTACGCACGCTGTTAATAATAAGGTACAACATTTCTATGTCTTTTGACTAATTTTAACTCGAGTAAAATAGTAAAGCTTGAAATATTGCCTGTGCCCTTCTAAGTGTACGGTCGCACAGAAAATGATGTAAGCTGCATAAGCGTTTACGCGTGACAAATTTTTTCAGCTCTATAAGCGTGTTTGGCCAAAAAGTCCAAATCAATTTGTGTTTAACGCTCTAGAAAAGCTTGGCCATTAAAAAGAAAATATGGCTTTCAATTAATGGTTAATCGCAGCAGTGTACAAATAATCGATTTATTTTGATTTTGTAAAATTTATTTGGACAAATAAAGTATTGGGTGCCACAAAGTAAGACTGTATACATATAAAAATAACGTGGTTGAAGTTTAATACCAAATCAATCATTTCAAGTTTTTCATTTGGCTCAGTTGGTTTTAGAGCTTTTTTAGGTTCCAGATTTCCTTTCTACTCTTTCTTTCGCATCGTTTCAGACTTTATAGCATATTACATCACAAGGGTGGAAAGTGACCCATTACGTATGAGTGTGGAAGCTTATGCACGAGGCACAGCCGATTGCAAAAATCACATAAATTCCCACGAAAGATACTTTCCAGCATATGGATGGATGACTACCCAAGTCAAAAAGCAATTGTAGTTTCATACGACTAGATACTTCTTCACAAACAATACGTCATACTAACTTGTCATGTTTCATACGGAAACGTGCATCTTCAGAATCTGAAGAGTTTGCCTTTTGACGAAAACAGATCAAAATAAATTTTTCTGACACAACACAAGACAGCTCTTTCAATCTGGCCATCTATTCTATCACAAATTTAGCAATAAGAGTGTATTTGAGATTATACTGTATTAGTGTACACTAGTGTACACTTATTATGAAACTGCTTTCTTTCTCTAGTAACTCAATACGAAATCTTGATACAAATGTGGTAAAAGGTACGCTTTTACATCGTATTTGTATCAAGATATTGTTAACGAAGCTTGGAAAAAACGGTGAACTAGTGTAGCATACCAGTTGTGGTCTTTGTGACGTGACGATCGCGTCCTCTGTATATTTTACCTACAAATATTACGCCAAGAGTATGAACCACTCCCTATTTTTTTGCTTTCTGTATCTCGCAGATACGAAAAGTGTTGTTAAATATTATAATGGCGATGCTAATGCTCAAGATAAATTGTAACACAGTAGTTACATTATCATATAAAATATCAGACCACGCAAAGTTTTTTCTTTGAGAAAGCAGAGAATACTCAAAAGTTTTCCCACATAACAATAAATTTAGCATGAATCTTTTAACAAACCTTCGCAACTCTTGAAAATTTACGTAAACCAATGTTATATCAAAGTAACTAAGGTCAAGAATCCGGTACCTTGATTTATTTATAAACAACAAGTTACCGGTAAAACACTTGTGTTGTGAAACAGATGTTTGTATATTAACTGCAACATCGTAATTTTCAAATAAAAAAAATCATCAAAAAAAGATTCTAAATATAAATTTCATAACACCAGAGAGAATATCCTCAAGCCAAAAATATACTACGCGCATCTAAATTTGACATTATAAGCTATCTCAATCATCTCGACTGATACAAAAATGAGAAAATCAGCTAAATATTATTAGATTGCATAAACTGATTAATATGTCATTTGCAAAGAAAATGCAAATTACGATCAAACCATAAAAACGCCCTTACCGTGGTTCGGTAAAGAGGTACTTAAATCGAAAGTGCCTTTTACAAAAGCGAGTATCGTCGAGATATGTGACATCCAAGCAAATACTTGGCATACGTAAGCGTCCTCAGACTTGTTCCATATCTGATGAATTGTCAGAACTTAGAACCTAGAGCTTCAGTATTTTGTGATAAAAAGCATTTAACCGCATGTTTCTTTCAATATTAACTGAGAAAACATATTCACGTGCAATATTTCAAGTGGTTCTTTAAAAAAAAAACTCACTGAAGAATTGATCGTTTTCTTTATGAAAGTATCCAAACCCTTCAAAATATGTCTGTAGATATATATAAATAGAAATAAAAAAATAGCTATATGTAGCAAGTTTAAGAAAAATTGCAATCGATAAATCAATATCTAACTACCAACTAGGTGGTAAATGACTAAATATACTAACAAGTTTTGGAGTAACTAACAAGTTTCAAGTAAATTGCAAGGTGCGGTCACAAACTTGGAAACTGAAGTTTTGTCAGTAGGTATCAGTACCAAGGTAGTAGAACTGAAAAATTTTACTAATATACAAATAAATCTTACTATTATGGAACTTCAATATTGGAATAAATTTCATTACATTGAAAACATTATTTTCATAAACAATTTTTATTTCATTTGTAGTAATATTTAAAAAGAAAAAAAAATTCACATGGAGATTACAGATTTGTATTGTATTGCAAGAACCAATGGTATTGAAGAAATGATGCTCTCTGCGTCTCTCTTATACTATTTTAATTTGATTGGTTCCTTCTAGCTCTTACGATACAATTAATACAAGTCTAATCTGTGTAGGAAATACGAATGCTACTTAAAACTTAGCTAAACATGGCAACCGCTAAATTATATAAAACTTTTTAATCCGATAATGTAGAAGCCAAAACCAAATAAACGTATTGAATTACAAATTAAAGTTTACGTTTAAGCTAGTATAGTAGAAGGTAAATGTTAAATTATCAGGATGGTTTACAATATTATCAGCTTTTGGCCGAATTTATAATCAATTGATTTTCTAGTTAATAATAGCAGAAATTGTTTAAAAAAAATTCATATAGAGAATTATTGGATCAGTAATATATAATGTTAAGGCTGTATGACACACACGTTAATTTTGTACAAAATTTAGTACAAAATTTTGTAGTAAACTTTGTACAAAATTATGTGACGTGTAAAACGTATAAATTTTGTACTAAATTTTGTACAAAATTTTGTACTAAATTTTTTGAAAAAACTGTGTATTACACGTAGTTTCGAATATTTGTTTGAAATTTTGAAATTTCAAATTTCTCAATTGTCAAATGGATCAAAAAATTTTAACTGCTACATGTGCTACTATAATAACAGTAACTGCTGCGGTTGCTATTTTTAAACGGGCTAAAAGAACAACTTGGGTTCGACCATGGTTAAGGCGAAGAAACGAAGGAAAAGGTATATTAAATATGTTGAACTCGGAATTGCGAAATGAAGATAAATCGGCATATACCAATTTTCTTCGCCTTACAGGCATTCAATTTAATTATTTATTAGGGTTAATTGAGAGTGATATAAAAAAAGAAGATACTTGCATGAGAGAAGCAATTTCTTCCGGAATTGCATCCATTCTATTGTCTAAAGGAAGGATAGCTCACCAGTAGGTTTGCAATAACACTGAATATAAAAGACATTAGTGTTTGCAATATCAAGAAACAGTCAGTGAAAACTAAACTTTTAATCAAATCTGAACTTATTGTTTTGGGATGAGCTTCCGATGATGTATAAGTTTACTATCGAACGCTTATGCCCGGTTTCTCCATCGCGTCTTAAGTTCAGGTAGGACTTAAGCTGCAGTTTAAGTTGCTTAAGATAGATTTTATGCTGTTGCCAAATTGGCTATCAGCTAAGCAATTGCTTAGGTGAGGGCGACATGATAATATTTTGGTGCAACCCGACTCAGGTTTCAAGTAGAGCTTATAGGAGCGATTAGACTTTAGCCAGGCAACACCTTAAGAGGCGATTGAGAAACCGGGCATTAGAGATCTTATGATTAGTTCTAATACACCTTTGTGATGTGATGTCGAGTTCTGTTAAGAAATTGTTCATATCCATATAACCACAGGTTTCGGTTAGAAAACTAACAATAAATCAGCGTTTTAACACTTCTAATGTAATATATTTTTAACAGGATCTAATTATTGTTATATTCATTTTAATTTTACTTGCAAATAAAATCTAATAAAAACAATATGCTGTAGCCTAAAGTGCTCGCTAACAAGATTGCCACTTGTTTAACCGTCGATGTTTTTATACGGTTGGCCAGCTTCCGAGATTTAACCCACAGTTCGTTAGCGTTGGGGAGGTGTGTCCACCAATCGCAGGTTCCCTGGTTGATTGTTCTTACCACTTGGTTATCACGGATGATGAGAATGGCGACACTATCACTGTGAAAGGAAATGCTCTTAGGGCGCCAAATATTCCAACCTCCTCTTCATTCCATGCAGAAGGATTATCAACACTTTTAAAATCTTTAGGAGGTCATAGCGGCCGTATAATATCCTCTTCGTACAGATTTACCGATTTATAAAAACCCGGGCCGCAAAAAATCAAGAGTAATCCATTAATTACCAACTCATTTTATTTGTATATACGTGCAAAAAATCCTTTTTATTTAAAGTAAAACCCCGCGTAGTTTAACTTGCAAATTTGGTAAGATAAAATAGAACAATTTTGAAAAAATTTAGTACAAAATTTTGTACAAAATTTAGTACAAAATTTATACGTTTTACACGTCACATAATTTTGTACAAAGTTTACTACAAAATTTTGTACTAAATTTTGTACAAAATTAACGTGTGTGTCATACAGCCTTTAGTTTACTATTTTTATAAGAATGTGAATAAAATTAATTGAGTATAAATTGAGAGTATTGATTGGTCTATTAAAAACAATTTTAAATTATCCGACGTTTCGAACCATTTATAAAGTAAATTTTCAAGGAAAACTCTTATGATTTAAATAATATATTTGTCAATACTCGATCCTTGAGAATGAACCAATAAACAGACAGAAACGTTCGACAGTTTAAAATTGTTTAATAGACCTCAATATCCTGTTCAATCACTCAACAAATTATATTTAAATAATGTATTATGGTGTTAGAATTGTTTGACCCGGTATATATAGGTTGGAGGACTTTCTGTGGAAAGGTGGTGGTGAGAGGCATCGATTCAAATTAAGCAATGATTTGTTTAATAGTTATATTTACTATTAATAAATTGTAAACACCGCAATATACAACATAAGCAATTGGAAAACTCCAATAATATTTCAACTAATTAGAATTTACGTTATAATTGCAGACTCTGAAATAATATGTTTTTATAATTTTTCAATTATAATTTTTAATAATTATTATTACCTTTGATCCTAAATTTCAAAATGTTAAAATACCACCTGATATAATCATATCATTTTGTATGTATTTTATATTTGGAATAAATTCGCTAAAACATTTCAGAAGGGATTGCACAGAGAAAATCCTCAGACACGTCAATCTTACTTTTTAATGTTACGTTCTTTTGTCGCCAACAATAAATTTTTGAATTGCGATACATTGAAAAATATTTATACTATTAATTTTATATGAAATGTGCGCATCGCGGGCATATTATAATTGTTTCCACAGGGACATGCACTGTAATCCCATGATGAATCTCTAATTATTGCGAGTATGATTTTTAATGAAATCAGCAGAAAATTCAATACAAATTTTATATCAGCAGATCTCGAAAATTATATAAAACCTACAATTTTCCATGAACAAAACCTTTTGTTTTCAAGATAAGATTTAAGAAGTTTCTGTATAATCCCCCCCCCCTTCTCCAACAAGAGCGCTAGACCGGTTTGTTCAGTATTAAAATGAATTCGGCATTTATTATTTTTCAAAAATAGGTTACACCGCCCCCCCCTTCTAAAAGTTTCAATGTAAAAATTATATTTGAATTTAGCACAACTGAATGAAAATATAACATTCAATGTATAAACTGGTTTAGGAAATTCGTCGAATTAAATGTACAGAATAAATTTTATCCATTCAATATATGTACTATAAATAATTTTGACCCGCTAAATTCAATTTCTAGAACATAGTTCTTTGTGTGTCGATAATGACGTTTCCTTTTTGTGCAAGAACTACGTAATTATATTTAAAGAAATTCAACAAAAACACAAATTACATATTATTTTATTTTCAAAACCAATTAATTATTAAGTCTAAACAGAAAACGAATCTATTGAATAGCATTCAAAAACTCATTATGGACTGATTGAATACTAAAATAGTATTTTTAAAATACGGTTGCACGTTTGCAATTTAAAAATAAAAATTATTAAATTTTAAAAATTCATGTCTTTGATAGGAAATTAATAACAATTTTATCGTGTCGTGGTTAGAATTCCACATTAAATTCGATCAGTTTATTTATGTTTAATTAGCAAGTAACTACTGCAGGGACAAGTTAAATTGAAAGAATATAGGATTTCAATAAATCTTCCTGTTCATCGATGCTGATAACTTTTGTTTTCCTCTATTCTAATTATTATTTAAGTTACAGAGAACATAGAAAATACACTTGGAATTTAATAAAATATCGGCAGAGTTAATATTAATTTTAGAAGCAAAAATATCATACAAAATGAAGTCAGTAGAGTTATGAATTTTACCTTTATCTAGAGAGAGTAAAATCTAATTTTAGAAAGAACAATAATATATATCATTGAAAATACAAAAATGTACATTTCAGTTGAATTGAAGTACCTAGTGATTGAATTTCACCTTCCTGATTTCAAATAGAATTTTCTAGATCAATTTATTTACCTCAAAGCGATCAGAAATACAATTGCTTACAATTCAAGTCACAGACTCGAAAGTTTAAAAAAATTCTTTCTACCTACCCGTATTTATCTACCTTTTGTTCAATGATGAAAATTTACACTTACACCGATTCGTTGAAGGATAACGATCTACAAACAGAATAGGTGTTTCATGTACTATATAAGCGTAAATTTTAAAGTATATAAAGTAGCTACATAATATATACTATATGTTGTATAAGTCTCCATGACCTGCAATAAGGGATAAATAACTGTTTTCTACAAAGAAAAATTCTTGTTAAATTGGAAAATAAATTTTCAAAGCACTTCAAAGCATTCTGGTCCATTAGTAGAAACGAAAAGAAAAACACTTGCACGATTCACATCCAAAACAAAACTTTCTAGTCGATTTCAGGTGTCGCACACACTGTCTGAATTAAGTAACATATTTTATTTTTATTATCCTCTTGGCCCTTTTATTTCACCACAAAATAAATTTACTACTCATATTAAAACGGAAGTAAAATATGAATTCTTGCAAAACTCGGGAAAGTTGCGTTTTCCGTTAAGCTTTTCCTGGGAACGGTACGATTCGCCGCGCACGATTCGCCGCGACACGACTCGCCGGGAACTATTCGCCGCGTCACGATTCGCCGCGGCACGATTCGCCGGCAAGCACGATTCGCCGTGGCACGATTCGCCGTGGTACGATTCGCCGGGAGTTTTTTACCGTTCAGTAACCCCATCTATCAATAATCTTTGATAAATTTTTAACCCAAAAAAATGAATTGAATAAATTAAACAAATTAAATAAATAAATTTCTCAAAAGTTAGAAAAAACAACAGTAGTTGTTCATATTTTTGTTTATTTTAAAATTTTCAATTTATTTATATTAAACCTCCAACATTTCGAAATTGTGGGTTAAACCACGAATGTATTCTAATATATCCCGATTCTCAAAATCATTGACTAATGTCAAGATTCTTTGATCTGCAAGGATAAACTTTTTATGTTTTTTGTGCAGTATGGTTCCCGGCAACTAGGCTTTCATAAACGACGTCTCTGTTTTTTTGAACTTTTTTTAATTCGTTTATGAAACGCCAAATAGTCGGTCTTTCGATGCTCAACTGCGATTGTAGCCTCCTATGAGCAGCCTCTGCAATATTATTAGTTCTCTGTAAATAAATTTAAATCAGCACTGGATTTACTTAAAAACTAAAAGTTTTGTACCTGGATTTTATTAATAGTTCTTTCGTATAAGTTCCATGTCTCCGTAGGAAACATTGGTCTGCGCCTACCATTGCCTCTACGATTTCTTTCGCCCATGTAGTACCTTTCGAACCATTGGCTAAGGGCAAATTTGATTCAGGTAGATGGTCAAATAATGTATCAAAAGCATCGTTTAATTGGTTAGGTTAAAAGGATAGGTATATGGCGCTAGAAGCTCTCGGCGAATCGTGCCATGGCGAATCGTGCCACGGCGAATCGTGCCACGGCGAATCGTGCTTGCCGGCGAATCGTGCCGCGGCGAATCGTTACCGGCGAATTGTGCGCGGCGAGTCGTGCGCGGCGAGTTGTACCCAACCCGCTTTTCCTCAATGTGACAAAATGTTTTCCTTTGAAATTTTCTTTGTGCAGTTCTACTTCCAAAAAATATTTTTTGCAGAATATAACGCTTAATGCAATTTTAAAAGCTTAAAAAGTAAGTAAGAAGACAAAACTCGAAAAGATAACGTTTTTGTTCTTTTAAAAAAGCAATTAGCATTCTAACTTTTAAACCAATATCGCGTCGATTCGTTTAAAAGCCTTCAAAATAATTACTCTGCGTTACAACACGCAAATTTTGATTAAACTAAGTTTTTACGAATCCAAAGTGCACTAATTGTATATTATACCGTTTTTTATGATAGTTCATTTAAATTAATAAACCATAACATTGGTTATTGAACCCAATTCGTTACGAGTTCAATAGTTTCTAAATATATTGACTCTTGAAAATAAAAATAGAAATTTTATTATTTATCATACACCCAAATTAGAACGTCTTCCTTAAACTTGCAAATAGCTGACAATTTCTAGGTACATAGAGCTAGAGGCACCTAGGTGTTCTAGTTTCTTAACGAAGATTAATTTAGCTAAAAATACAATAATTCCACGATTTTTTAAAGCGTGCAAATATGATAGTAGCTGGAATTTTTTAAACAGTTGGAGAAATATAATTTAACTTCTTCATTAGCACATTAAATAAGTTGTTATAGGGCAAAAATAGAACTTTATAATTGATACAACCTCGCATTACACGTAACCATATTAATTAAAACGTTTAATAGATTCAAACATATATTTACAATAATTATTAGTAATCAACAGAAAACGCAATTCACTTATGAATAACTTTAGTTTCCTACTAATTAAAAAAAGTTAACTTTGCAGTTAATAATTTTATGAAGTAGTTCTGAGGTTTGCAATTCCAAAATACAAACAAGCGATCAAAATAAATTTGAGGTAAGTCCACCATCAAGAAAATTAAGAAATATACTTCCGATAATTTTTGGACGGGAGCTTAGACGGAAGTCCCTTACAAAGTCGAACGGAAGCGGCTTTATGACAACAAATACTTTAAGAGTTTTTATAAAAACCGAGTAAAAACATATTTTTTACATTAAAACTAAAATTAATGTTTCAACATAAAACATCTGCTCGTGTAAAATCACTTGAGCTTTCTACTGTGTATTATTAATGTCTCAAAATAATTTAAAGTTTTAATATTACACGTAATGTGTCCGGTAGGTACACTGTCCATTGACAATGGATATAAATTTAAAACTAAAAAAAGTAAATCTTTTGGTGAAACATAGAACTCAATTGGAACTTAGAAATGCAATTTAGTGGCATCGAAGAACACCATCCTAGCTGTAAATAAGGATAAGAGAGTTACGGTAATTAATTAGCGCCATTGCTCAACCCTACGATCCAAAAATCTCTCTGGATCAAGTGCAATTAGTTGAACATGATATTCAATTATAATTTAGAAACACCACATTAAATTAATAATAATAATCATAATGAAATATGCCAATTTAAGACCAGGCTTGATTAAAACACAAATCTTTAATAATAATGATGTAGTGGTACAAATTTAACTGAAATTGAAGACTCCAATATCAGTTTTCACCCTCGTTATTAGCTTGACAAAAACCAAGGGTTGTTTAAATTAATATATTTTGTTAATAAGTCCAATTTATGCTACGTTGCTATAATTCTTCATATAATTTTGATTTCGTTCTGTGCATTTAAGCATTATCAATTAAGAATCATTAATTAATGGAATATAATATTATTCATGTATAAAATGACCATTTTTTGCAACTTTACGAATTTCCACCCGACAATTTTCAACTCCTTCCGTTCTTTTTATTTTATTTTGTCGTCGTAAATGGGTAGATCGAAATTGGCGCAGATGATGTTGGTTTTGGTTTAAATTAAGGCTCATCTATTGAACATTTATGGCTAAATGAACAACATGAAAATGTGGTTGTATGATTTAATTTCCAATTTACTCATTTAAAGACTTTCAATTTAGTTACCGTCATTGTTAGGCTTAGCCAATTTAAATTTTATAATATATTCAAATTAAAAGGGTAGCCTGAAATCAATTAAACTGCAATTTAATTATAGTAAATCAACTAATTATCTACCGGTAGGTGGCGTCTAAAGAACCATTTTATTTGGGTAAAATAATTGCCAATAAAACACTAATACAATTTTTGTCACTCACATTTCATCAAATTTTACAAATTTATATCTAGGTTCAGTATATTATCTGACCATCGCCACTCGTTTGTTCGCATTTCAAAATTCACAAATTAAAAATTTTAGCTACTGGCAGTCAAATATACAATTATGAATTTACAACTGTTCCAAAAGAGTAATGATTTACAACATAAATAATTACAAAAGTAATAAATAAAGAATAACATTATATACTTGTAGGTCTACCCCAACAAATTTAGTCATATATTTATAAGCTATTAAACTGTTAAAACCTTCAGTTATTTACATAACTACATAAACATTATTTAGCATAAAAATGCATTGAAGTTGTCAAAGTAATTGAGCAATTATTGTAAATTGTATGTTTCCTCGCCGATTATCGATTATTTCCAATTAAAATACGTATTAAACTTGATAAGTATTTCTTGATGTCAATCATTTTTCAAAAACCTAAATCAATTTATAACTAGATAAGAAAAGAGGTACGAAATATAACAAGTTTATCAAATAATAGGTCATAGATACGCGGAGTGTATCTAAAATCAGGCTTTGGCAGCCCGTGGACCGCATGCAGCCGCCCGGACGTAATTTTCTGCGGCCCGCGAGGCGAAATTTTTAGTACATTATCTGTATTTACTTACAATTTACTGCCAAATGATAAGCTCAAATTAAAAACAAAAGTTAGCGAAGTGATTTAAAAGATTGAAACTACCAAAAGGCAATCGGCAATATCGGCAATCGAGATCCCATATTTTTATGATTCTTCGAGCCTCAGCAGAGTTGTCATGGTCGATGGTAAACGATGAGTTTTGCAATTCAGAAGTCTGGTTTTGATTCCTATATCTGGCAATCTTTTTACCGATACCAGATTATATTATTTATAATGATAGCAGCTAATTCAAAAGTGTACATTCAATTGTGATTTTCGCATTTTCTAGATCCGTTATTTCCGTTGCAACATACATAACGAATGTCACGTAACAATAAATTTTGGTTTTTATTGGTATTACGACTTGCAAGTATTTAATATTAAATAATTCAATTTAATTAAAGGTAAAGATTCCATCAGCAGGCGAGTCTTGCTTTAAACCTACCAATAGCATCCTTACGTTATATTAATTGCAAGCATACATTTTTTTAACTATACACCGCGACTCTCGGTCAAAGAACTTTAACACGTAAAATCATACTTTCACAATTTCTTGTCTCCAACATTAATTTAGCCAAAAACCTTCTAAAGGGTTTCTCTTTTGAATTACAGTTTCTCCAGTTTTACTCTGTGCGCGTCAATAAAACAAGCCGGATTATCTCCACCGTAAAGTAATATTTTAATTAAGTTAGAATGTTCCGATTGCGAAAATTCATTTTGTGCAGTTGACACTTGGCAAACTTTGCAGTGTAATAATTATATGATTAATGAAAACAAATTAATCTGACATATGAGAAACAAACGTAGTTATGCGTAGTGATGGATTTTTCTTTTCATGCTAATCGAAAAATCAAAATACGTTATCGATATTAAAACAACTTAAAATAAATAAATTAACAATGTAAACTATTATACGTTTCCAATTTTCATTGTTCTTGAATACATTTTTCTTAAAAGCTGTTAGGCAGAAAAGTGTTCAAATATTTAGAAATCGCTCTATCAATTTCAAACTTTGAAGAGGGCTAATGCAAAACCCCAAAGAAAGCACATATCAACTGCCAATATAAAAAGTCCGAACATTTTAATAGAAAATCAGAAGTCTATAAAAAAAAAGTAATCCTAAAGACAAACTTAGAAACCTCCTAGTACTACATAGTTCGTTAATTCATTTGAAAACTCGCAGTTAACTTTTCAAACAAGTTTATTTTGTGTTTGAAAATTTAAAACTTTCAAAATTACTTTAACGTAAATACAAATAGGTACTATGCAGAAAATCTTTTCAAATAGTACCTATACCTTAAGATAAATTTACCTTGCAAGTAGTACAGGGAGAGAGCCCATAAAGACCACAAAAACTTTCGGTATTCATAATTTTAAAAGTTAGATTTTATAAAAGAGTTATAAATGCTCAGATAATTAGCGATTAATACCACATAATGCTTCTTAATTAATTTCTTCCATTTTAAAGCAATTAGTAATGAGAAGTGATCAAATTGGAACTGCTTAACTGCGTGGTAGGATAAAATACTCAAGATGTGCTTATAAAAAGTTTTACTTTGTGCGTCAAGTACATGTCTAGAAAGAAAGAAAATTTAAAATGTTCTTAGCTTTTATCCCAAATTACTTCTCTGTTAGTTGGAGCATTATTTTGTAAAAGAAAATATTTTTAAACGTAGACGTTAAATCCGGGCAATAACGATTGAATTAATACATTTTCATATTATGCAGAGTATTCACTATAAAAGCATTATTTTAATTAATTTTTTTGTTACTTTTGGCTTTGGCTCTTTGGCTTAAAAATGTCTATACTTGCATACCTCTCCCGTTGAACTCTATTGTTAATACGATTTTTACATCTCAATACTGAAATTTATATATTTTTAACGTTTCACTACCCAAGCCATGTACCATGTATTTTTATCTCCCTCGAGGTATTTATGAAAATTTGAAATTTTTAGAAAATTATTGTAAATTCTATTTTTGATTCCGTACGTTATCAAGATAGATAGCTGTTTACTTTATGTTTCATATCGATGACTTCATCCGGAAGATTAGGTACCTACACATTAGATTAAAACCAGAAAAATAATTTTACACGATAGTATTTGCAATTGTTGTACAAGTCAAGTCGTGTGAAACAAAGACAGCAGATCTAACATCCTTATTGGAGCTAGGTCACTAAAAAATGCCCTTTTAACATTATTTAACTATTATAACCATATTTTCTTACTTTAAGCAAGCTATTTTGGTCTATAACAATTTTCGCTTTCCATTTGTTACATAATTGAACCGGAAATTATAGGTTAGAGTAACCGATAAATCAGTTTAATTCCTTTCGTTAACACGCAATCAGAAAAATTTGATAATATCCAGTTATCGAAGAAATAATGTACGCTCAAAAAAATTACAATTGGATAAGTTAGTATGCAACCACCAAATTATGATCAGCTTCATCGAATAAAGCAAAAAGCTTGGCATTGTCTTTTTATTAAAAATTATTTTTATTGAAAAATTTCATCGCAGTAAGAGCGTAATCACAGTATACGCGAATGATAAACTTGAAATATGTATCACCCAAAATTCAAAGTCCTCGGTCTTCCTAATCTTGAAAATCCCTGCTAAAGTTGAAATAAGGAAATTTATATGCGATCAATCAATCTTGAAATAAAACAAACGGGCGTGTTTAATAATGAAAGAACTTAAATATTCAAACATTTATTCTAAGTTTTCGTAAAAAATTCACGTATTTATGTGTAATTGGACTTGTTAAAAAATCGATTAATTTCTGGCTATGTAAATCATGACACAACACACTTTATAATTGCAATTTTAATTATTCGCAGGTAATTGATGCAATGCTTTCATGGCACTCCAAATAATTGCAAACATGTGACATTGCAGTAGAGCAACGTGTGGTTGCCATTATTTTTAAATATTAACTTTTTAGTCTTTTCAATAAATATCGTCTTTCATTTTCAAAATTACCGTGTGGATATGGCCCATATGTAGATGGTGAATATTTTATATTTGTATTTTAAAAAAAGGATTTTAATCAATCGAGAATATATTAGTCGAAAATCGTTCAAGATGACACGTTTTCACCTTTTTAATTTGCATATTCCTTTAAAAATCATCGCTTTTGCTTTAATTATTGTTGCTGAAAATATATAAACGCCAATCATCATCACTCATGCGCCGACAATCGCGTGCAATAAGTATCCAACTTGTATAATCTTTCGATATTCTTCAGAATCAATAGGTACACATTGTGGTTTTCGCTTTCCGGTATTTTTTAATAAGTTATCTATCAATACTGATGGATGGGCGCTGAAAATAATTTGGTACAAGTACAGAAACCGTGCATGTAGAAACGATTTCACTTGCGGTTCAGCTACCGCACAGCAGTGCAATCTTATTTCGTGGTTTAGATCTAAGATAAAGTTGGAAAACCACTATCTGGGTGATAAGTGATAACATACTCAGTGGCTGATTAAGGTCGGTTGAAACCAAATTTGCGCCCGCCCTCGAATCCGCGGCTCTAAACGCACTGGAGCGATCAAAGTACTACCATAACGTCATTATAAAATTTTTTTAAATCGTGAGCCACATTAGCGTGATACTCCCAAAATGCGAAGGCTTCATAACTGGGCAAACAAGAAAATAATCCGATTTTTTTTTTCGAGATATTTAGCCGTCGAGTAAAAATTTCACACTACCACCCAAAGCGGACTGGTGGCGCTTTTTGAAAATTCCCCTTTAGTTCTGAAGTTTAATCTGACTCAGTGAATTGTTTATTATTTTCATTTGGTATCCCCTTGCAGTCTGGATATGTTCAAATTCAAAATTAACTTTACTTAGGGAAATTCTTGTTCAACGATTGAGAAATACTCGCAAAATAGCTATTTTAAGACTAAACGGGTGTTCTGAAGTATTATGAATGACTGACCTATCTAACTTAGCTTCGGTTGGTTTATTGAAAATATGGAATGAGGTCCAGTTATTATTATTGAAAATTATAGGAGCAAGATAAATTTAATATTTGCGTGTTTGTGCATTAATAAAAAATAATTAACATTTTAAAATGTGATTAATAATTATTGTGTCAAGATGTCCGCGAATAGACAGGATAAATGGACTACCAATTGGTAAAAGTATTGTGAAAATGAAAGTTTGCCTTTTACAGACCTTATTCTTACATTATGCATATTGTTGGATCATTCTACAACGAATGGGGGGGGGGGGGGTAAAATTAAAATAAAAAAGCCGTAAACAAAGATCTTCTTCGGTAACTCATCATATTATGATTGACTACTTACCAATCATACTGTAACTTAAGCCAAAATTCTTATTCAGGGCCGACTACCACTTTATACAAATCAAAATCAAATAATTAAAAAAAATACAGTTATATTATATCATTAGACGTTAATTTAAGTTTAGAAAGCACATCTATGAATGGCGGTCGTGACCTACAGAGTTTACGACTGTTAGTAAAACAATAAAATTTAAAGATACAATGAACTAATATTTTCAATATCGTTTTGGAATTTGGAACTATGGAATTCCGGTCAAAACAAATAGCAAATTAATTATTATAATAATAATATTAACAATAATTATGACCACAGACCTATAATTACAGTTTAAAATCTCCTAAAATTAAAAATAAGTTCTCAAACTAAAATAACCCAAATTAAAAACCAAAAAATAAAATGATGGAATTCAATGGAATTGACGAATAAAATTTATTCTGACGACTTCGTTACTAAATGACTGAAAAATAGATTTCTCACTAGTTAATAATTTTGAAGTTATATGACTCAAAGTTGAAGTAGCCAAATGTTACGCATTCTGATAAACACTTAATTGGGATTACGTGAGCTTAAAGTTAGTCCTTCAATTTCGAGGTAAAATTTCCAAAAACAAAATACTCCGTAAGAAAATTCTAAAATCATGCGACAAAGTGACAGTTACCAGGTGTCTTCAAAAATTAAAATGATTAAACAGAGTCTTCTTTGACAGTTTAATGATCATCAAAACAAATGATCATTTAAAAAAAATACTCATTTGCGCAAACTCACTGGCTTAATGCTAATTTAATGATCATTTATATCTAAATGACCATTACGGTTTGTTCTAAAAACACGTAATCAAATTTAGTATATCGCCATCGTGAACATTTTATATTGCATGGTTTCCACGAGGGGTCAATAATATCGACTGATTATGATAAACTTAATCAATTGTGTTTTTTTCCAATCTAGAACGCAGTGACCCTTCTAACTTGAAAATGTGTACAAATTGATTTATGGCAACGAAATAACACAATTTGAAAAGTAGAATCATTTATTGAAAAGGTAATCGATTGCCTTGGAAATCAAATTATAATTTCGATACATAAATTACCTTCCGCGATTTTTTTAATTTTAAAATAATTGAAAATTGGTATGTATGGTTTTCGTACAATAAAAATTAGCATTTTGTAATGCCAAAATAAAAAGCGCCGGCTTGTGAATAGATTTCCACGTAATTCCAATTTTCGTTTTTTATTCTGAAAAAAATTTGCTGCAATTTAAATCAAGTAGCTCTCTTTACTTTTTACCGGCAAATTTATTTCAGCGGTAAACCACATAAAAATTTAAGGGGAACGAAACAAATTGACCGGATTTGTAATAAACGAGTTGGCGAAAGAATGTCCTCGCCGAAACCCGTTATATTTTATTATTAGACGATACTTAAGGTATACTTTATTTATTTACGCGTAGCGAGAAGTATCTGATTTTTAAAATAAACCAAGTATACCTGAATTCGTAGGTGCAAAAGTTACAAGAAAATGTAGTCAAAATTCTCACGTATCCTCGGGAGTTTTGCTAGTTTTCTTTATGTATCTACTTTTTTGCGCAAAATAAACGATACGTTGATAATTTAAGAAAATGAATTTCAAATAAGTGTGAACACCGATTAGGCACGTATACCGGGTGTGTCAATATTAGAAAAATTTAAAATGTATTGGGTGTAACATTATTACGGTTGTTCTCTTAGAGATAATGGATCGATACATCAATTTGATACTCATACGAATTTCACCATGATAGTTGAATTACTACGAGTCTTCGCGAGTACGGAAGAACACTAAAATATGATTTTAAAAATATACTACACGTGTTATCTAGTTTGGTGGTTCGTGTTATCTTAAAAGCCCACTCGACAAGGTTATCTCTATGGATATGATAATAGTATTCGAATAATGACTAGATAGTACAATACAATATGCCGACTACAATACGTACAGCCGTTGTCTACGAATAATCAAAACTCATAGGACTGTACGCTGTATGAATAAATTATACTTATGAATATTCGTGAACAATTAGTTTTGTTTAATTTCAAATTTCCCTTAATACTTATGCGAAACCTTATCTCCAAGTTTATCAAGTAAACTTTGATACTTTGTACAGTAAGATTCCAAATTATTTTCTCTACACAGAAAAAAATAATTGGTAAAATCATCTAAAATTGTAGAAAATTCATCTAAAAAGTGTGGTCGATTTTCAACCTTCTACTTCAAGTTTCTAAATCGTCTACTTGCAAGTAGCTGACTTAGACAAGTTCAGGTTTAGGTGAATCGTCTATTTATGTAGTGAATTTTTCTAATATGTGTAGATATTTTATCAATTTTGAATAGACTGTTTTCTAATACAACTAGAGGTTTTATCTATTTAAAATAGGTAAGTTGTCTATTAATGTAGTAAATTCATCTACTAGGAATAGAATAATCAGCTACTTTAAATGAATAATTTGTGCAATATGTGTAGATATTTTGACTAGCTTAAATAGGTAATTTGTCTAATAACTTAGAAAAATCTTCTAGAAAGCTGTAGACAATTTTTACATAAATGTGAATGAGTTAACTACTGCTAGTGGTTGCTTTATCTACTACATTTGATCTTTTTTACTAAAATGATTAGCTATTTTACCTACCAAAAATAGATGATTTAATACATTTTCGTAGGTGAATGTGAAATTAGGAATAAACAAATTTTCTATTCATTGTAGATGATTTTTCTGCTCATTGTAGATGATTTATCTGCTCATTGTAGATATATTTACTATAATAATTGGGTAGGTAATTCATTACAATAATCATATAGATTATACGGTTTTAGAACGATTTTATTTACAATATAATAATATAATATAATTTAAAAAAGTAGAACTTATAAGTAAATACGTTATGTAATCATAACTTACGATTAAGAATTAATAAACTACTACTAATAAAATATAAGAAAAAACTAAAATTAAATCTACTGTTAAAAAGCCACTTAATTATTAAATTTAAAATAATAACCTAATTAACATTTTTACATAAACGGTGGTTTCAGTCTCAAGATTAAATTACCATTTGGCAAATTGACAATATTTGTTGCAGGATATTTTAAACTGCTTTTGTCTATGATACATTTATTGTTTACACATCCCTTTTTTATAATATAGCCACCAAAATGGTGATCGAACATTTCCACAATTAAATTTTCAATAACAAAATAATAATTATTGTCGAAATTAATAATTAAAGAAATTATTCCAAATTTTACATTAGTTACATACAACACTCTTAACCAACGATGTAAAATTTTTATCACGTTACTGTTTTCTAGTTAATTAAATAAAAATAGGTAGTATAGAAATTCTTACAAATTTATTATTAATTATTGCGAAGTCGCTAGACGGCACAGAATCAATGGTAAACGATGTCAAAGTTGAGGCGGAATCTTCCACCGTTGTTACAGAAGGAGAAGGTAACCCCTAATAAAAATTAATTTCGTGAACTTATTCTAACAAAGCTCTAACAATATTACTTACGTTTTTCTCCTTCCACATAAACAAATATTTTCTAAATTTAATTCTTTCTCCAAATTTTTCTTCTGGTATTAATTTGTCAATATCAGAAACCGTTAATTCTCGTAGTACTTCTTCATCAATATGTTTTGCTAAAACATTTATAATTTTAAAACTTATTACCATCCCTCTAAAACCACCATATACTAGTATTACTTTATTTTATTTTTGGTACCTATGTAAAAGATCAGATTTTTATCTACACATACGTGATTGCTTTAACCCGGTTTTAACTATACTAACACAGCCCTATTTTTAGAAAGTTTCCAGTACCACAAATTAAAATAACAGAATAAAATCAAAGTTGCAAATAATAAGCTGATTTGCTGATTCCGAGAATTTAACGTGCCATCCTAATAACTTAGAGATGCTTTCGAGCTTTATCTCGCCGCAACGCGGAAATAATTTTGTAAACAGATTGATTGCCTACGTTAAATATGCTTTAAAAATGTAAGAAGAAATATTTTTAATAAACAATTCAAATTTGAAAGATCGTTATTAATAATTTAATAATTAAATTTCGGCTGCGTGAAATCAAAAAGTGTCACAAAATAAAAAACTATACGAGTTGAGTGCAAATATTTAATTTTATAACTAATATACAAAATGAACTGAAATGAATATGCACATCAATTTGTATTTTTAATGCAGGGATTCCCCAATATCCAAATTTTAAAACTTTCAAACGAATACCCTTAATTTTTACGTGTATCTTGCATTGTACGAGTTAATAATTATTTTTTACATGTATTAATAAGAAGTACATATTCGTAATGTACTACGATTAAATCGCATATCGTTAGGTTAATTACTGATTCATGCAGAAATGTTTACGAACTACGAAGTAATAATTTACTTACCTTCAAAATCTGAAATTAACTGTTCTAAATTCCACTCTTTCAATAAATATGACACAGTATCCATCTTACACTACTTACTTTTGTATTTAATAAAAAAATTAAGATGAACCTATACGATGCACAATTTAACACTAAATGATCACTTTTTATCAAGCTTTAAGTGATGTCGCGAATTGGCGTCAGGAAGTTATAATTTAGACTGTAAATCTTTTTTGTCGGCATCCTGGAATTACCAGGAATTGATTTGAGATCAATATCAATATTTTAACATGGCTAAATCGTCTACGGATTATTATATTTTTTTCAGATAAGTCTTCTAAAAAAATTTATGATTTGTATACAGTTATTTTATCTAAAATTACTATTTTATTTAACTAATTCAACTAAAAGCCGTACATGATATTTAACCATTATTTGTCAGATTTATCTAAAATTTTAGCAAAAACTTCTACTTCGAATAGATATTTCAATTAACTTGATGGTCTGCATCATCTACACAGATTATATAAATATTTTAGGTAAAACACCTATTATATTAGGCGATATAAACAAATTTATTTAGATGATTTCGATATTTCCAAATTAGATGACTTGCCAAATTGCAATTAATTGATTTTGCTACTAAAATAGGTAAATCATCTAAAAAGAAATCATCTAATGTACAGTAGAAGAATTTTCTAAAATTTTTTTTTCTGTGTATGTTCAACCTAAATCGCCGACCTTAAACTTTTGAGATTTCGTGTATTCAAAGGAGGATCTGGTCGAATAGTTACTTGCCCACTGTAATTATATTCGATTTCATCGCCTGTAATGCGGTACTTTGGGTACTTCTACCTCGTTGAAGTACTATTAACAAAAAATAGGTCGGTTCTGCACTCGTTTATGACGAGACGATATAAACGGCATTCCAGGTAGACAAATAAAAAAGTCTAGGAGGTGCATAATAGCAAAAGTCATTGCGGACGTGGTTATAATTTTTTACCAAGGGTAACTTGAATAAAATACGAAGCAGTTCTCCAAATTATATAAATGTTTCCGTTTCTACACAATTCAATTATTTTTGCAAAACAAAGGTCCCAAAATTGGTCCCACGTGTAATTTGAAACATTAAAATATTATAAAAACCAAAATTGACTCGTTGAACCTGTTTACCAAAAACTGCACATTTTTATTATAAATATAATTGCAGATCACCGAAAAATATGCAACCATGTGTATCTCCGTGTACATGATCATTGGATACTCGTCTAAATAACAGTTTGTTGTTATTAAAGTAAACAAATTACGTAACTGTTACTAGCACTCCTTCCATTTTACCATTCCACTTGCGGAAAGTTTTCAATATATAAAATAAGGTGGAATTACCAAAATTAAAAATTTTTAAAACTCCACGTAGTTGTTGCCACTGAAAGAAGGGAGGCACAAGGCCGTCCGTCGTGTCACAGACAACTCTGCAGGAATGCACTCGAAGGAATTTATTAATGTAATCAAAATATAAGTAATCTTTACGTAAATAACCATTAAGTGCATTATAAACATTCATAAATCGTACAACTTACCTCTTTAACTTTATCGCGCCTCTCTCTTACATCTGGATCTTCGTCTTCGCCCCCCGTGGTTTTTGGATAACGGTCCCTATAAGCTGGAGGTACGGTGACGATACTTCCAGCTGCAAGCACTGAGTTTCCATCTACATTTCTTCTCACCACCGACTCTTCTATAGAATTACTTTTTCTACCCTTACCGCCCTTAGGAGTTGTCGAGGACGTCTTCTTATTTAGACCCATGTCGGGTCTTTCCAGGACCTTCAGCTGATCGTCCTGTTCAATTTTAGCTTTGAGTTTGGCTCTATCATCGATGACGTGGGGATCGAAACCATCGTCATCGTGCCTTAACATTTTGGCAGTGTCTTTGTCGTCCTCCAGGTGTGGAGGCGGTGGAATTAACAATTCCGGACCAGCTCTTTTTATCTTATCGTACACTTTATATACACTATCCGCTGTACTTTTAGAACCTTTAAATTCGGGAAGAAAAAAGAATGTACCAAAACACACTAACCCAAATGTTAAAAAAACTAAAATTATTACATATTTTTCACGCGGTCTAAACGATTTTCTAGAAAACGGCACGGGCACACCATTCACAAATCTTTGGTAAGATGGTAAAACACCAGTCGCAGTCATTTTTAACAAATATAAACTGTTTTTAGTCGGAAGAACGTGACCAACACCAACACGCTTACGCCATTAACGTCATACTGACAGTGATAAGAGAGAATTCTGTTTTGGTACCATCAACAAAATTTTCACGATCCTGAACGTATGCTGCCATCTAAAATTTAAAATTGCAACAATCGGCAGATTTCCTGTAGTTCACATTTGTTGAAATGCCGATATTTTAGTTAAATTGACATTGATTTTTGTATTACATTACAGAAAAAGTTTAAAAGCTGGCTTTCCATATGTCCAAATCTCGAAAGTGATAATTACTTGGTTTAATCGTTTAATTTAATAACACTGATTTAATATTCATTTTTCCTGCAAAAAGGTAACGGCATTGCTTGATTCTTCTAATTTATTACTTATAATTTTGGATTTTATGACCGAAATTCATTTTAATTTACAATTTAAACTTCAGAAATTCATACTGTGACAGTTGCAAAGTGAGGTTAACTAACTAATTCATGGGCGGCGCGCTTATGCTTTTCTCACAGGAGGCATTTGAACAAATTTAAGTTGTACTTATTAACCCAAATTAGAAGTCACTTACCTAGGAGGATATTTTTGTTGTAAAGTTTAAAACTAAATAATAAAGCAACCCCAATTTACTAAAAGTGAATTTATATTTTAATTATAAAAATTTAAAAATAATTTAAATTTATTTTTACATTAATAAAAGCTCTATATAACAAACATCTTATAAAAATGTTGAGATCTTACAAAAATACACAGTATTAAAATTTTACAAAAAAATTTACAATCTAATTTGAACATTATTTTATATCACAATTCTTTGTAAAAAAATATTTTATTCTAAACACTAACTTTTGGGCTTAAACCTAGACATATAAAATTCACAATCTGTGCAGTACAAAGTTGCGGAAACGACATATTTTTTTCTGCACAAATTACACTTTATTTTGTTCATATTTGCACTCTTATTATTATTCATGTTAGGATTCACAATAATTGGTGTAACTACGGCTTTAGGAGTGGGAGATTCTGATCCCCCTTTTGTACCGGGCTCGAAACTAACAGTCTTTTTTTGTAAAGGCACTTTTGGAGGCAATGCGTGTTGATATGGGGAAAGTTGATAGGGGACCGCTTGCTGCCTTTGAATTGGCTCTTCCATTCGTGGACGTTGGTTTTCTCCTGCAATTGCTTGATTTGGGCATGGTACACTTTGATATGGCGGGTAGTGCGGTACAGGCTGGTAGGGTGAATTATTTTGATGCATATTTGGCACTCTTTGATAAACGGGATAGGCACCATTAGGAGGATTACATTGTTGATTATCACAGTTTGGAACTCGCTGATAAACAGGAGCATTCGATTGATTGTTGTAATTTTCGTGACATGAAGGAGGTATCCTTTGATAGGGAGAATATTGTTGAGCTGGAGGTTGATAATACTGCTGCTGAGTATTTGGTAATGGACGCATCTGATGGGAATACATGGGATTTTGGTTTTGTTGATTTACTTGTAAAGGAGGGGGCGGATGTTGATAAACAGGTTGATTTATGTGTTGTTGAGGCAAAGGGGATTGGTACTGTGGATTTTGCGGATATCCTTGATGATAAGATTGAGGAACTGGCGAACTTCTTACATGTTGAGGATTAACATTGTAATTATTCCTGGGCAAGTGAGAATAATCGCGTTGCTCTCTTTGATATTGATATTCTGGTTGTTGTTGCTGTTGCTGATGATGGGGATATAGGGGAGGTTTGTTAGAAATCATGTGCTGTGAAGGAGTTTGTTGCAAATATTGAGGTTTAATTGAATCACATGGCGAAAGATATTGCTGATTTGGAATGGCAATTTGAGAGTTATTTCCATACGATTGAGATAATTCTAAATCTTTTTCGACCAAGTTGTTATAGTGTGGTACACTAGGGACATTGATAGACGGAGAGAGCAAATTTTCGACCGAATTTCTTCTGACATATCCATTTTCTTGATGACCATATGCAACCCTATTATCGACCTGTCTAATTTGTATATCTTGTGCTGGAAGTATTTGATGTTGCATTTTATTCTCGTTCTGCTGAACCATGTTACTACTCTTTTCGGAAGTTTCGGATTCATCATCAGATTTTGTAAATGCTGTACGCAAAACACGTTCCAAAATTGGATTTGGTATGTATGCATCATCTTCTTGCTCGTCAGCAGTGGCCACTAAAATGACTTGATCACAAAAGGAAACGCTCTTTTTTTTCAGAGGTTTATTCCGTTTGGTGATATCGTCATTTCCGCCACAGTTCAATGTATTGTGAACTGCGGCACTTAGCTTTTCTACTTCATCGATTTCGGCAGCTATTTGATTGGCTGTTATGGCATCTTTATCATCACGCTTCTTCAACGACAACACACCCGTATTTATCGGACTTTCGCATTTATTTCTGAAGCTCTGGGAAAATTGCGGTGGAAAGTGCTGTTCTTGTTGTACAGAAGTGGCCAATTTCAGGTGATTGGCTTGAACAGCATTTATATTATTCGTAGGAACTTGACTGCTTTCAAATTTGGACGCCAAATCTTTAACTGTAGAAATTTTCGAGTTTTCACTTTTTATGGAATCCGTAGAATACATACGAGCCAATTCACCGGCAGTATACCTTTGAGTGTTGACTACATCTACACCTATACTAGGTGCAACGTCATTAGTCTTTTTCATTTTAAGAGCTTCTTGTTTTGCTTGTAGTTCCTTTAGCCATGTATCTCCAGAAGATTTCGTTTCTGGCAGGTACTTTAATTGATGATCATGGGACAATATTTCTAACCTCTTATTTTGTAATTGTGCCAGTAAACCCTCTGGAGGTGGAGGCGGAGGAGTTGTTGTTCTCGTTTCAGCAGGTAAATGCTCGTCCAAAGCCGAAAGGTCTAAAGGTGGAGGTGGAGCAGGAAATTCAGCACTTCCTTGTCGAGAATGAATAACCGAACCAGCCGGGCTTGGATATGGAGGTAAATCCATATTTTGCTTCACAAAACGAGGCAGACAATCGACTTCGTCAATTCCACTATCCACTTGATTACATACTGGCTTAACTAAACATTGGTTTAATTTTAAGGGACTTTGTTCTTGGTGTACATCTGCATGAGTGACCACCATGTTTTGTTGAGCCATATTTCGTTTGTACGAGTCGTAAATGTTGTGATTTCCATCATAATTTGGTGGTAGGTATTGTACATTTTGATCAATATGATTTTGATAATACTGAATTTCATTTGAAGAGCTATACATTGCCGGATCCATCTTACTGTCCATATTTTCCTCTCCTTTATTATTTGTAAGCTGGGATGTCGTTCGTATAGGTGGAGGAGGCGGAACTTTGGCGGCAGTCAAAACCTTACCAGCACTGCCATGAAAACTTTTTCTCATGAGACGACTTCGTTCCAAATTAGGATTGGCACAATTTCCAGTGAATTCTAAATGGCCTTCCGATAAATAACCACTCATGGCACTAATCTTTTCACCGCCTTTCATTCCAACACTGCTGTCGTCGACCGATAAAACACGCTTTTCTTTTTCATTTGTTGGCTTCGTTTCGGGATTACCTTCGGTCAAATCGGGCATACTTCTGTTTTTACGACGGATCAAACCACCCATTAAAAGTTTCCTTCTAATTTTGTGCTGTTTTTTACCCGACTTATCTTTTTCTTTTTTATCTTCCTCCTCTTTAGACTTTTCTTTTTTTAGAGTATCCTTAACGTTTGAAAATATGTTGCCGGGTGCGATGGAAAAATCGCGGAAAATTTTATTTCGATCTTCACTGCGCGATCTTTTTTCTTTTACTTTTGAATCGTCTTTTCCTCGAACTCGTGACAATAAACTACGCGATTCCCTTTCGACCGGTTTATCCCGCATAATGTAGTCCTCATCGTCGTCAATATTTATGGAACTCGATTTGCTTTTGAGTAAACCTTTCTTTTTCGGTAAAGTTGCGTAAATTTCGATGTTTTTTGTTTGAACGGTTGGTTTTTCCTGTGCGGGTATTACTAACAATTCTTTGCTACTTTGCCTAGAATGTTGGCCTTTCTCCCGCGAACTTTGCCTTGAATGCCGTCCACTTCCGCTACTGCCTTCGCGCGTATGTCGAATTTCGGGATGAAGATCATTTGAAGTCGGCGTTTGTGTTTGCGTTATACGCCTATGTAGACTTCTTGCTCTCATAATACAAGTGTTGTGTTTCATTCGTGCAAGAGTGAGCGTTTGTGGATTATTATATGGCGCATTCATGGCTGCTCTAGCTTTCGTCGCTGCTGCGTTGCATAAAGCAAGAGCCAAGACTAAATCATGTTCGTCTTCCATTTGGCGTGATTTATTTAACAATTCGTCGGCTTCATCGCAAAGGACGTCACAACTAACAGAAAATTGTTGCGTAGCTTGATTTCCGTAATCTTCTGGAATTTTTGCCAAGTGTCCTTGTTTCATAAGATGCTGAACGGTCGCCATAGCGGAACTGTCGTTTGATGATATGGAATAGGAATCATAACCAGCATCAAATACACCACTACTTCCACTCAAAGAGTCACTTTTTCCGCGAGTAGGACTTCCAGGTAAGCTTCCGCCGTTGGTGTGAGGAAGTTTACCCAACAAGTACGAATAGGGATTTTCCATTGTTGTTGACGACGAAGACGACGCACTATTGCGATCGCCGCTCCAATTTCCGGAATCTCTTCGTCGTGGTATATTTAAATGTTCTGGCACACAGATGCCTTCTAAACCAGACGACGAACCATTACTGAGCGTTCGATGTATTTGGTTTTTGGAATTTTGTTGAGCGCATATCAAATTTTCCACCTTTCTTCTAGTGATATATTCGGGTTCTTTTGTTATTTCTCCATCTACTACGTCTATATCGCGTACACTCTTACTTCCATATAAATTATCTTGAATTACCGATAAATTTTGATATTCGTTATTGGCACATGACAATGGCTGTTTTTGCACGAAGCTACCTTCCGGGTTTGGAGTAATCGCTCGTCGGGTATTACCCACATTGGGCTTCTCGGGACTTGGAGTTACCGATCGGCGCAATAGCGATTGGGAAGGTGTCTTTAATACTTTTCCATTATAAAATGGAGTCGACTGTTTTTGTGCATTTTCAGTATTTACCGGCGTACCATTAGGGACAGCATATAGAAGTAATAATGGCTGATATCGCCCTCTGCGACATTTTTCTACAACTTGTTCCCATTTTGGGCCAACTTCTCGAACCGTGGCGTCGTCAAAATAAATCCAGACGCGTAGTTTTGAGTGAAAGAAAAATGTGGAATAGTGTTTTCCGTAATAGGTTACCACGCCGACCAAAGTGTGTAGTGTCGAATTTCCCCAACGATTATCGACTACGCTGTAAAATACATCTGCTAGTCGAAGAGTTGTACCGATTGTACCAAATACGTCCATAATGTGTTCCAAAGTTGGTCGTTCGGAATCCCAAACGACGCCAACGGATACTATTTCGGGTCGATTCATCAGGGATCGACGAATTTGAATTTTGCTTCCGCAAGAACTCTGGAAAAATAAAAAAAATTATTGTAGAATAAAGTGGCAATTTGAATTATTATTACTTACGGGACAATCTCTGATGTCCCCCATTCCACCGGCTTTTCGTAAAAGTTGACCAAATGGATCTAAATTCGTTTGGAAAGTATTGGAAGCGGTTTGGCGAGCTTGCGAAGTTAGAGCCGATGCAGAAACGTAGTGTACCATCTGCATAGTAAAAATGTTAGTTTGGTTATTTGGAAGAAATAACTACAGGCATACCTGAGTGAATGGTAGTGGTTCCGAAGTTGCACCACAGGCTCCGCATACACTTTGTTCTACTAAAGTCATTGCAAATTTTTGATGTGGTATGCAGTGTTTCGCATTGCACATGTCTTCGGCTTCTCCATGTGCTATGTGCATGTGGATTCTAAGAAGCATGTTTTCGAAGCATTCGGCCGCGTCATCCATGAAACCCAGCTGAAAACGCTGCTGATCGTAAAAACTTTCGGCCAGGGCTCGTCTGAGAGCATCTGGAGGTAGGGCAGTCTCATTGGAGAATTGCAATTGGGAAAACAATTCCTGTAAGGAAGAACGAAAATATTAAAGCATGTCTGGATGAAGATATAATTTAGTAATTGTTTGAATAAATATCCATTAGTTAAGTAATCTTCAGTTATAAGTTGAAACGGCGGCATACATTTGGATGAATTTATGTATAAACGAAGCATGTCGGTGGTTAGCAAAGTAGGCTACGGTTAACGGTACCAACGTATAATACAAAAAGTGAATTTTAAGAGAAGATAATTGCCTGAATGTTTTTTAAATCATTTTTCTTTTAATATCATACACCGTAACTTAGTCAATTAATTATTATAAAAATTAAATTGCAAGACTGTGAGGTATGCGCTGGTAGCCGTCATCGATTGAATATTTATTGCCAATGGTATATGCCTGCCATTATGTCACCTCGTAGCCTTCAATTCTTAACCTTCTCGAGTTGGAACAAAGAATTTTTGAAATTCTGCGAACTCTTTCAGTAATCTCGAAGAACGTATCGGCTACAGGAAATACCTTTGTGAATCAGGTCCGTAAATATTTAACGATTCCGCGAAATGGTATGAGGAGAGCATGGGCAGTTTATGGTTAGTTAAATCGTGACTTTCTGTTCAAAATTTTACACAAATCTATCAAGCCAAAGCTTAGTGCACGTTTCAAACTTAAGTCCTTAATTTATTATCGTCAAACTTGAAAAAAACATATTTGTATTGATAAATCATTGAGCTGATTAACTTGAGCAGCGATTTTAATTCGGGTCACGATCGCAACGTTCTCTTTTAGCATTAGCACACCAAAAGATTATGAGTTCATTCTAATTGATTTAGATATCATACAATCGTGTTGCATAAATCTTGACAGTGGATAAATAAATAAATAAGAAAAACTGGAACAATTACTTAGTCATAGCTGATTCAATGATTTCGAGACATTTTTCCATTCGATCCAAGCTTTTGATCAAATAAGCACGTCCACCACACAGGAGTATTCCAAAACGGAATATTGGTCAAGTTAATGTTTTTGGGAAAAGATAAGATAAGCAGGAAGGATATTTGCAATTAATCGCCTGATGATGTCATGGTATGAAGAAAACGTTGGTGCAGTTCTTTGCATATCGAACGGCAAGTTTTCAAAAATCACAAATAACTTATTAAAATTGTCATCATTAAAAGTTCAAAGATTATCCCCGTTACGTGCAACCTACTTCTTCTCCATCAATTGCATACTCATCTTTTAAGAAATAATAAATAGCCTGAAGTAACAAGACAAGTTCTGTTAGTAGGTTTTAATTCTCAGATGCAATGGTATAAGCCAGAGGCGATTTTAAAAATTAGTAATAAGTTATACGTGTTCTAGGGCACATCAGTTTATTTTCGGATTAACAACCTGTTTGCTGAAGATTTTTAATAACGTTTTCTCTCGACTTAATTTTATTTTAAATTTGTTTAAAAAAGTCTATTAGGAGAAATTATGAAATATTCATCAAGCAAATGAATAAAATTGATTATATAATGTGGGCTTGGATTAACTGAAATTTGCGGGTAATGACATTTCCACCGAGATTACATCTGCAAATTTATTTAAATAAATCGTGATTAAAAAATGTAAATTTGTTGCGATTGTAAAATAAAATATGGTAAAAAATACAAAATCCGCGTCCCATTCGGATGCGATTGCGTAGCCTTATCAGGTAAGATGCGTGCAATCGAAAGTCGAATTAAGATTCTGAAAAATTACTTTAAATACAATTATTTTTACAAGCCGGGTGCCTAAAATTAACAATTGAGAAATATTAAGCCAAGTGGAAACGAAATAATGAATTGTTAATTAAAAGTACAGTTCGGTCGGTGTAATTAAAATGAAATATCGATTTTAACTTTATGGAGAAGATAGCATCAAAGTTCAGCATTGGATGAACTTGTAGGATTTGGAGGAAGTCTAAATTTAAAGGTACATCAACATAATGTACCTAACTATTGAGGTCTTTGTACATTTCATGCCATTGTCAGCAATTTTAATGTCGTTAAATTTTAAATCAAAACACGGAGACGATTATTATCTTCCACACGACACGCAAAATTCACATTGACGAGAGACAAGCAACAAAGAGGGCACTTGAAACCGTTATGGCGCCAAATATATCCAAAAACTTACTTTAAGTTTCTTCTTTGTCTCCGCATCCAAAATGGTAACATTTTCGTTTTCTATCTCACTATTTTTACATAATTCAACGTTATCCTTATTCACTAGCACTGTATCCTTATTATCCTGGACCACTGGTGGTTTTTTATACCTGAATTTGTTAATCATGATGACCCCAAACACAACTTATTTTATTTAAAGCGAGGTAACTTGGTGTTTCCATGCCACCTTTCACTATAGCTCCGCGAGAACTGACTTTCAATAGACAAGTCAAGGCACCTGAACGTGGGGGCTTTGCAAAACAACAGGTAAACTACTTCCTACGAACCCATAAGTTTAAATGCAGGTAAACGTAATACGAACGGTAACACTTAAATTTTCTTATATGTTTACGTTACTATACCTTTTTTTGAACAACTTTTTTTATTAAACTGGAATTTTGCTTCACCAATTTTTTGTTATTGGAAATTTACTTGATTCAACTATTAGAAGCTGGATTTTCCTTACATTGCATATTAATGTCTACTGTCTAGTTCTTCTTATTGCAAAAACCACGATGAATGCTGCTCAACAGTCCAAGTGTGACAAACCACAAAGGAAACTTCAAAATTGATTTATTTAGGAGAAAATCAATCCAATGTGAACGAAGTTCATTCGACTTCGGAAGAAGTAAGTGCCTTTATGGCTACAATAATAGCGTGAGACTTTTGCATTAAAGCTTTGTGAGTGATTAAAAATTCATATTTTTTATTTTCAACGGAAGTTCGTGGCAATAATGGATAACCATCTTGACATTGCTTCAAACTACCTGTAATTTTTTCAAATTTTACAAAAAGAACTATTAGCTCCGAAATGAATCATAAAAAGCTTTAGAAATCGTTAAAAAATCATACGAATTTTAATAGTTGACTAAATCGATAAAAATTTTATATCTTCTAAATGTTACTTAATTATTAATTGTGCGTGAACTATGAAGAAATATTAAAAGCCCATTACATTAACAATCTCTCTTTAATGATTCATTTTGAGCTTGAATCGAGTGGTAATAGTCTTCCACTGTGCCATAAAATTTTTGGATGAATAATAAAATTATGAAAGCATAAGAAAAAATTCGAAATCTCCTCACAAGTTTTTATAGCACTCGGACCGAAAAAATAGAAAAAGCCTTATCGATTACCGAAGTGCTTTTTAAACTTTCCCACAAAAAAAGTTAAACTACGTAAATTAAAGTAATAAAACAAAGGAAGTGTCATTCAACTTGAAAAGTTTGTAGGAAGATCAAAATCTGGCGTCATTAGTCCAAGTCAAATGGTTTTCAAGCCTTTTAAGCTATGGATCACAAAGTGAGTCACAGTTCTTCTTCTGTAACCTAATCAACCCCGATCGAGAACTACTAAATGCACTATTTCTTTTCATAATCATAATTGGTTGAACGATTTCAATATTTCTGCTCTTAGCTTTTCAATAAAGTTAACACGTGAATGTTCACCGCACTATCTTCATCGTTGGATAAAAAAGTAGTTGATGGGAATTTACAGTTCATGGGAATTAACTTTAGAACAATTACAAAAACTTTGAATATTTTATAGTCGTTTCCCTAAATAATTGTTATAATTTATTATCCCTGAAAAAACCCATAAGTTTATTATTTAAAAAACTATATTATTGCGTTTGTCAAAACCACGATATTAAATTGTTAGACACTTACGAAGACCAATAAACTTAAAGAAAAAAAAAAGAGTAGTATAGATGATATAATTTGATTTTTCAGGGTGGAAAAATTGCGCAAATTTAAGAAAACACAGTGGTCAGCAAAAGTTTAATTATTATAATAATTAAAACCAACTGAAGCATATAAGACCGCAGTTCCATTACAGCCACCGTCAACCACCAACCAAAAATTCAACTGCTGCCTAAATTAGTATAAAAACTGTCTAAAAACTCAATTTTTCTTTTGAATACCTATACAATTACTGGACCGCCCAGTTTCAGAAATCAAAAGTTTGTGTGCATATTATGTGTTTGATCTTATTAAATGTGTACCTTTCACTCTTGGACGAGAAATACGTAATAATGTACAGAAATAATCTACAATAATATGCAGTAATGACTGTGGTATGACAGGATCAATGAAACAAACTGCTTTCCCAAAAAAGGATATTACGTGGTTTTTGTCAATATTTAATAATGCAAATGTCGTTTCTTCAAAACCTCTTATCTTACTAAATTTTTGCCTGTCCGTTGGTATGGCCTGTAGAACACAACCTATTTGTGCTAATGGCGAAAACGCTGCTGCCTGGAGAAAGAGTTTTCCATATTAAAAATAATTTAAAATAATATGCGGTTGAGTAATGGTCTACGAACGTCTTAATGGTTTGGCATTGATATCCATATAGCACGACACTGCAAATAATTATTTCAACTATGATGAACTTGTTTATTTGTTTATGCAGAAAAGCAGCTCGAAAATATTTTGTAATTAAAAATCTTTTTGTTGCGCAGTCAAAACTCTAAAGACCGCTCTCCAGTCCAATTCGTTCAAGTTTTCAAAGAAAACTACTTCAGCACTATATTATTTCCAATATAATTTTCTACTGTTAAAGATTTAAATGATGTCTCTTTAATAACGATGATGTAACTTTAGCCTTGCCATTAACGACAAAATAAAGAATAAAGCAAACCAAAATGATTGAAAAATGTATTACCTCACCATAAACAATGAATTAATTAAAATTGTGAATTTTTTTATGCATCAAAGCTTGAAACTTATTCAAGAAGTTATTGATAACTTCTCGTAACTTTTGAATGATTTTATAACTGGCAGATCTAGTTTACATGGGACAAATTCTTCCTGATTTAGAAAAAAACGCGTTATTACTTAGCTACATATTATTATATGATAAATATATTATCTCGTACAATTTGCTACCTACTAATCTATGCTACTATTTAAAATTTAAATTAATTGCAATTGCGTAATCATAATTTATGTTGTATTTGAAGTTCAAGAAAGCAATAATTTATGTTATATTTTACTTTATTATATATTTACCTATATCCATATAATTATCTTACTGATTATGTATATTATACTGATATTTATTTATAAAATTAATTACATTCGGGTAGTTTTCTTTATTTAAGTTAATTTAAATCGTTCAATTCATATTCACATAATATTTTATTAATTTATTTTATTTCATTTAACAACAATTTAATTTCTCTCTCATTTAGTTATTCCGTTATTTATTACGTAATAATGATTACCTGCAATTTAAACAATTTTACAATAATTACACACTCTAATTGATGTTTTGCACACCTGTTGGCATTCTGCACATATTGAAGATTTTCATTTCAAATAATTAGGTAGTACTACTAACAATTTTAACGTTCCTTCAAATTTTTTGTTTGTTTTTGAAAAAGCGCAGAAAAACAGCGTGAAAACTTGGGATGTTTTATCAAATGTTTATAAAACTATTAAAACTGAATTACAAGAAAAATTTTGTGAAATAAACAACAAAAATTAATTAAATTTTACATGTTGGCCTGAAAATTAATTAATAACTGATTATCTTGTTCCTCGAAACGTTATTAAAAAGTGGATTGCCAATTTAACGTGACTGCATAATCAAAAATTATTACACAGTTACGTAATTTGTTGTTTTAACTCTCAATAATTAACCGAAAAAATGTAAGTTTAAAACTTTAAAACTTAAAGTTGTAGAAGTCGTTTAACCCAGCCTAAATACTTTAAAAAGTCGTTTAAAATAATTTTATCTTGTCAGACGATCAGTGGGTGTATAAATACAGAGTGACACTAATTTATAGACATTTTATCCTGTAAGTAATAAATATATGTAGTCCAGTTTTGGGCTATACCTGATGAGTACTTTACGTCGATTTCCTTTTAAAGTAGATACTTCCTGTAACGTACAAATTTTCTTAAACGTCTGAAATAGCCGGATGTTGACTTATAGATTAAAGCAAAATTTAAATAAAATGTCCAAATAATCCGCAAAAACATGAAAAGTTTATACTAGACAAATAACGTAGACTAAATTATTTTAAAAATCATGTTACAATAAATACAGTACGGGATTCTCGTTTCCTGCTTTTCATTGTTTGGTAAAAATTATTATTGTGCCCCAATAAACTTCCTACTGCAAATATTCAATTAAACGGAATTACACCGCATACCTCGAAATTGTTTAGTCGATCAATTATTTACGTTATGAATGTTTAAACAGAAAAATATTCGGAATAAATTCAATTATATTATAAAAAGTTAATTATATTATTTTATAATGAAGCTGTGTTCGATATTTTCCAAATGAAGAAATCAAAATGACTCACTGTTTTTGTTTTTCGGATCCCACTATCCCATAAACATAAGGTCTTCTACCTTACCCAAATTTAGAAATTTCCACTTAAGAATCGTTAAAAAGTAAGAGTTTTCCAAATTAGAAAATTTTGGCTTGAATTTATTACACAAATAACTAAAAATGCGTGTCGAAAATACAATTTAAACCTTAACACGCACCTACAAGTTGATAATATAAAAACTAAAAAGGTCAACGGTTCGTGTCGTCATTTTGCTTTCTAATTGGAATACATTTTTTATATATTTCGAATATAATATATTAAAAGTAGTATTGAATACGTTCCTTGGTGGTCTTACCCGCTTAATTAAATTATAAGTTTTCTTGTTGCCCTTGACCGCTGCTCGTGGCACTCTCTACATCGAGATAAAATTATGGCTCTATTAGCACTATCTCTGCAGAAAAATTGCCCATTAAACGTTGAACCAACCATTTAAAAAAATATTTAATGTACAGAAAGAACCATTAAAAATGGAGACATCTTTGTAAATACTATATTTCTGTAGTTTTTCAAAAGACCATAATTTGAGCATTAGTAATTGTTGTCCATCAAGGTACATTCAATATCTCAATTTTTAATTGGTCACTTAACATCGTAAACAAAAGTATATTATGTTGCTTAGCAACGCATGAGAGCGTTAGCTCTCGTTAATCTCAAATGATTGAGCTAGTTAGCCTTTATTGCTTTCTGAACAGCTAAAATTACCAGGACGAAAACGTAAGGTATATTTATCTTATTTGATAAGATAATTTCTTGAAATAAAAATTTCAATGTACTTACATTTGATTTTGACGTTAAAATGACATCGATCACGTCATTATGACATAATACAGGAAAAGTAATTCTTATCTTAGAAAGATTACCCAAAATTATCAATAATAAGACATCGTTGCATAGCATGCACAACGCTAACCATATATCGAAGAAAAATTATCAATCCTAGATCGTGATTTGTTTAACAATAGCTTGTTTGAGTGCAATTGCTTAAATGCAAATGTAACTTATTGATTTAATAATGATGCTGCAATATTTTGCTGCGATAGGGGCGTGTGAATTAACAGCTTGAGACACTTTTTCGCGGGGAGACGTACCCTTTTCAATAATAATGAACAAAACCTCATGTTTTAATTAAAAAAAGAAAATTCGTAACTAATTTTTTGTTGTCGTTGCCTAGAGCAACCTGATGATATGATATAATAAACTGATATTATTATTATTTTTTATTATTGCTTTAAAATAAATTTATGTTCGTCTTGTATTGTATCGGCAACACAATAAAAAAAGTCTTGATTTTTAATTTTATTATGATATATTGAAAAAACGTCTTGAAAATTTGTATGTCTCAAAATATAATATGTTTTTTTGTGTTAAATGTTTTTATTATTTCTTTCACTGTTTTTTGAGTTATTAGAGAAAACTCGGGTGAGTCATTCTCGAAGTTTCGCGGTTTTTACTATAATGAATTGCGGTGTTAAAGAACTTTTGCGGTATAACTCCATTCTAAAGAATCATCAAAAATTAACGACCCTACGAAGATGTTTTCTATTCAACAATTTAGTTTATACTTCCAAGATGTACTTGCACTGTTTTGGAATGAAGTAACAAATGAAATTGTTATAACGAAAATGTTCTGCGAGAATGATGGTAGAATTACCATAATATGTTATTATAACCAAGTCAGTATGGGGCGTGTACGTATGTAATAAGTGTAACGAAAACCCACAAACCCATTTTTCTTGCATTATTTCTTCAAAATTACATTTTTAAAGAACTATTAATCGAGCTTATCTTTATTATACCATTATAAAACTCTATATTGCTGAGAGCACTTTGTAAATAAAATGTAATTAGATAGGTGCAACATTTTTAAATTAAGGTGTAAGTGGTCAATTAAAAACAAATTTATTTTTTTGAATTTAAAAATTTTAAGTATTACATTTATAATTAATATAAAAAGCATAATGAAGTGGAATATGAAACGTGAAAGTTACGAATACTTCAAGGATTCATAATATTTACACATTTGTAAATTTTAAATTGTAGAATAAAGGATTGAACCCATAAGCAACTGAGCAAAATTTTAACATTATCTTTTGTGTAAGCAGCAAGTTATTAGAGCATGCAATGCAATTAAACGTATTTTTGAAAGGAAAACTAAACAATTGGACCTTTTTATAATTCTCGAAGCATTAATTCTTTCATTTTGCAATAAACACGAATTTGATGCCGTTGTTTGACATCAAATGACCAAATCAAATTTGAATAATATAACTCAAGTAATATTCGATTGTGTTAAACAGTACACGTAATGTTATTTTTATTATTGTCATTGTTAATATGTGTAGAACGATATTGAAATGGTATTAGGAGAATTTTAAAACTGCTATGGGCAATAGTTATCCCTGACCACGTTCGTAAAGTACGTGTAGATTACATAATTTCTAGTTGTTTTTTCTTCAATATTTACCTATTACGATGTTCGACATAAACTTCTATTGAACATGTTTGGAATCTTATTTTTGCAATTTACATTCATAAGATGGTAAAGCGTCGTAAATAAATGTTTAAAATTGAAAATAAATGCTCGTCCAGCAACCAGCATACATTTTGCTTTCAAATCAAGTTTTAAAAACTACGTTGGATTCGCGTTTGATTGCTTGTGGACCAACAATCTAATGCTTGTGACCTTAAGTTTCTCATCTATACAGTTTAATGTATGTTTAGATGGTCCATCTATTTAAAGTCCACTTTTGCACGTGTAATAGATAATAATATAAATTGCAACCAACAACTTTTTAAGGATAGTTTAGATTTAGATACCGTAATTTGGATCGATAGTCAATCATGATGGAAGAAAAAGTTAATTGCAATCTCAATATTATATTTTTTATTTTATTATCGATCGTTTCACTTTTTGTATTATCGAGTTCGTGATGAATTGGGGCTGGTTACTTAATCGAGCATTGAAATTTCCGACCACCTTAAATGAGGGAACTATTTTCTGCATAAATAACCAATTTGGAATAACCCAGAAAATAATAAATTTATCGCCTATTGTAATAATATTTATAAGGAAATCGGTAGTAACTTACCTTGAGAGCACAAAAGATGCAAGATTCCGCCATGCAAGCGTGTCCCGAAAGGTCTCGAAAACTTCGTCTGAAGATATCCAGATGCCATAGCACCTGTAAAAAAATGCTTACATCAAACAAATGTTACGTGTTTTATGAATTGAAAAGGGTTGAATCAAATACATATTCATTACGCACGTGCCACTGTTACAGGTTGATTTACTCTGGGAAGTTGCTCTTTATACGCCCTCTGATTTTGCTAAACAAATAATTTGCACTCGTAGTCACCATTCATAAATTTTTGCAATTTTCTCGTAATAAAGTGCGTTATTAATGAAAGTGTTTTTGATTCATAATTATTTTATAGTACGATAAAAAATGCAGGATATACACAATGCAATGCAACAAACGCATTCTGAATTATTCTAATTATGTCAGAAGTTGAAACCACTTGTTGATTATGTATATGTAGATACTATCTAAAGGTTTATTTTTTATAAAGTTAAAATAGGCTCTTGCATGTTATAGTTCCCGGGATGAGATTGAAATCCCCCCCCCCCATAAACCGTTAATTAAGCATTCAAAATTGATACACAATAATAGAATCTGAAGATTTCTTCTCTCTAATATGTTTGTTACCTGCAGGTAGAAATACAATGTTGCCTTGTTTTTTAATCAATCTATGCTGAGTGAGTTTTTGGCGGGAAGGTTGGGGCCAAAGTATCTCGTATTAAAAATTCCTAATCTAGCTAGCCTGTAGCTATGTATGGTATGCCAATAAAAAAAGCGTCCGACACATTTAAAAAATACTTTTCCTACTCTTCGATTATGTATAGTAGTATATTTATAAAATTTTATAATCTAACAGATTTAAAAATATTTGTTATCAAATCAATATCCTCTATTTATTTTATATGATTCATATACTAATATTATATAATATCTTCTTATTTAAATATCGGGCATATACTACATATATAGCTACAGTATACATTAGCATATTGCAATGCTTTTAGACTGACATATAGCAAAATGCATTAATAAAATGTTTTTAGCTTTTAATTATATGCAATATTAATAAACAATATAAATGCATTCACGATTAATAACCACATATTTTAAATTTCTAGGTATCTGCTTATTATATAAACCACAACTTCATAATAATATCTTAAGATGCTGAAGGTTACTAAAGCATATTGTTATCCTTGAATTTACTTTTAATTTACATTATATAAGTACATATATTATCAATTCGAATTATTAAAAAATTGACCAGCAAAAAATTAATAATTTCATACGAGCTAGTCTCCTAAAAGCAATTTCCATAATAAATTAAGAATCAAGACGCGTCCGAGTGGTATAACCTGGCTCGAAACATCGAAGAAAATTAAATTTGAAATCAATTTTTACCTTGGAAACTTGGAGAATAGCTTTTCCGGCACGAGTTTTTCCTTTAGTCATGATAAATCCTTTGGTAAGTCACTCACACACACATGTTTGACCACTTTTTTATAAAAAATTTGTATATTTTGCCATTTAAATCTGGTTATGTACACAGTTGCTTCGATAGCGAGTTACCTGTACAGGTGAGTGCTAGAAGCGCTGCGGAGGACGGGAAGTAAACCGCGGCCATTGCTTCAACAAAAGATCGAGGGGGGTGGGAACCGAAACCAAGCGTAACCAAGAGAACGAGGAACCACTGAGAGACGTGCAACTTACATGTTGTATTAAGCAAAAGTGTCTTTAGTTAACAATAGGAACAATGCTAATTTGATTTTTTTAATTGAGGTACAAATTTAATTGAGTAAATTTATTACTACCTAGCAAATTTATAATATGATACACAAGATTATCCAGGTGGGAAGGTTAAATTAGACAGGTGCCATTTGTGACTCATTTGTATTTTTCTACTACAAATACTGGATCACTATTGACCATATGTTCGATCAGTTTGTTTTTGGAAATAGTATAAATTTGGTCTGATGGAGAATCATCGTAATCGTAAAATGATCAAAACAAACCTACTTCAATAGCGGGAAAAGTAAATTCAAAATGGCTGCGAAACAAGACGAGATCGTGATGGGCTTCAGGCGGTGCAGGTTTTAAAATTGGTGTTGTAAGCTTACAAACTTATAGTATTGTGGTACACAATTTAGAATATTAAAGCAAATAAATTTAATTTCAAGGGCATCGAAGAAAATTTAAAACTCTATAGGGTTCATAAACTTTGAAAATTGTAATTATCCCAACACTAATTATCGCGTTTGAAAAAAGGAAATAATGCTCCTGGGAACAAAATCTTTTGTACTTTTTTACAATCGTAAATTTGGTGTTTGAATTTAGATCTAGAAATTAAAAATTTGATAGTTTAAATTTACATACAGAATTAGGAAGATGCATTGAAGAAAATGCGTAATTATATACAACGTTTTAATTCCAATTAATTTGTAATTCATTAGATCTTGACTTTAAGTATCTTAGTGTAAGTGAATGACTAAATTATAAGATGCAGAAACATAAAAATAATAAGATAAATATTAGAAAGTAAAAATGGCATGCAACATTAAATAAGAAATCAATTTTAGTTTTTATGCAATCATTAAATAATAATTATTATTGTGACCTGCGATAGTGTATTAAGAGGGGCAATCCGGTCTGTATATGTTCCGAAACAAAGATGGCGTTAGTAGTTGTTATATTTACAACGATCGCAGCTATTACCTAACGCAACACAAAACATCGAAACTTCATAAAAATCTTATTTTAGTTTTGAGTTTTTGTAACATACATTTTGTGCTTGGGTGATTATCCTAAAGGGATTCAAAGAATCAAGACTTCACCCTACGTTAGAAATCTGTAGCGCGTAACAAACGTTGTTTTGATTCAACGTTTATAACAAAGAATAAAATGCGACAGGAAGAAATTAAATAATAATACAGCTGTCCCTCGATAATCCGACAGTTAAGGGACCGAGAGAGTGTCGGATTACCGAAAATGTCGGATTACCAAAAATGTCATATTATCAAAGATGTTTTATTCTTAATGCGTTTGAACACAATGAAGTTAAAAGAAAAAGGAAGAAACAGTAAAGGTACATGTAAGTTATTAATACCAGGATATAAAATGACAGAAATACGGAAAGAAATTTAAGTAAAATATACAATATGTGGAGGGAGGGAGATGCATGTTGCTGCCGGCAGCGCGTCGGACTACCGAGTACGTCGGATTAAAAAGTGTCGGATTATCGAGGGACAGCTGTATATAGTACCTGTTTATTTTAACGATTACTCACTTTTTGATGAACTTTAAAATTTCTGTACGTGGATAAACAATAATTAATATATACCACAATTAGGTGCTAATTACATACAATAAAGAAGATCTTTGTTTAATTCCACTACCTGGTTGGACGGAGAATCTCGTTAATCTATTATAGGCGTCACTAAACAGTGACGAAACCACAGATTCATTTGAAGGCAGATATTTTTTTCTAGTGCTTCGATCAGGTGTGAAGAAAAGCCAAGTTTGTTCATAACTTTCAAAGCCTTTTCAGCAATGCTAAAATTGTATTCTTATGTCTTATGTAAAATGTTGAAATATTTTTATATTTGAAGATTTATAGTCCAAAACAAGTTTCAACACATGGACTCACGTTAATCGAACTAAATGTTGTAAAATTTGCATTTTCAAATTTACAAAACTTTGTTACGGTAAAAATATTAAAGCAACTTAGTTTGCATAATATCTACGTTTTTCTATTTTTAGCTCAGGTTTTTCTACAATAAAAAAACTTTTGTTTTGGGTAAAATAAATTTGCTTCTTCATAATTATGCTATAATTACCAAGAGCGTTTAAAAGAAAATGTTTTTTTGCGTTAAACCTTATTACAGAATCCAATTATGGAAATTGGTTCAAATTATTAGGTGAAATGGAATGTGAAGCATTTACTATAGGCCTCGCGTGATTAATATCACAAATATTGGATACGCTAACGCTTTACTATATCTTCGAAACAACTTGCATCAAATTTGTATCCCAGGTGTATTCAGAAGAATAGGTACCAAGAGCTACCTTCTTCACCTTAATTTACCTGTTGGATTGGACTCTTCTCGAGATAACGTGCTCAATGTTGCCGTTACTACTCTGGCACACTCCTGATTTTTAAATTAAAACAGGTTTTCAAATCTTGATTTCTCTTGGCGCACAACACACTTTTATCGAACACCCATTATTTGATGGTAAAGAAATATTGGCTTTTATCACTGCGGGTACTCTCGTATTCATCGTATTATAGTAAAATAGCCATAGCAACTTGAATATATTAAAATTGAGAAACTGAAAAAGAACCTACAACAATAATAATTTATTCCCTTCCAATTATAAGAAAATTGACTTCCTTAGAGGAACATCCATCCCCTTTTAATTCTTTGGGCGGAAATAAATTTTTATTCAAGCGGAAGTAGTAACGAATATTAATTTTTAAATCACCTTCAGCAAGTAATATACCATCCTCCCAAAATGGAATTGTTTCTGTCTCGCCATGTTTGACATTTTCAAGTTTGGTGGATTTATGGAAGAAGAATAACAATGCCGGCGGGTTTAAAAGATAAGAGATGTCCAATTGTAACTAGATGGTGTTTAAAAAAATTCTATAAGGCACATGTTCGCTAACTGTGAGAAAGTTTCATTCTGCATTATTCGTATACCTTTTTTCTTATTTCCAAAATCCAAATCTTGGTAACAAAAGCGTTTGCAGGTAACTCCTGCACAAAAGATGCAGCTAACTTGAAAAACAGACAGCATGATGGTAGTTACCACGATTTGCATGATATCGCGATTATAAACTAACGGTTTATGTTTTATGCATGTAGATATCCTTATATTACTTCTTATTTTCATCCAAGCAAAGGTGAAGTATATTGGTTACAGTAGTGCACACAATTTTTTTTCTAGGCAAGTTTAGAAAGGATATTGCAATGCGAACGGAAATAAGTGCAAATCTGTATAATTCGTGTTTTTCTTCGACACTTCCTTTATTATTGTTTAAATTGGCTGAATTGATAATTACTTTATTAACAACGTTTAAAAGTGAAAGTGTTCAACACCATATGGGTTTGGCATTTAAAGTCCTTGTATTAATTACGTCATGTATTTGAATCTGTCAAACCTTCATATTTTGCTATCTTAACAATAGTACAAATTATACATTAAAATGCAATTCACTCTAAGAATGATTCAAATAATTTATTAGACAATACGAACGTGTCGCTGTAAAAAAAAATAATTAAGTAAAGTAAATTATTGTTATTTACTGTTTTCGAAGGCTAAATTGATAACGAAAATATTTTTTATATTGCAATAGGTGTTTACATGTGGCATGTGATTTATTGATCATTCAAGTATATTATCCTTCGTATGTGCTGAGGTCACATCTCGAAGACTTCGTCAGTGTTAAAGGTCATACTTTTGCTAACAGTAAACCAAATCAAAATATTCACGCACGTGTGATTTATGGTTTCTGTCCACGTAAGTATGGATTAAAAAATTGTAAAATTACTCAGGGTGCAATAAACCAAAGGATTAGATTAACGAGTTAAACTTGAAAGAGTTTAAACCAAAGAAATTAGTCGACCATAAAATAGGAGGTAAACACCCACCAGTAATCTATAGTACTACCGTAAAAAATATAAAATTTATGGACTTCTGTATGAGGAGTGGGTGTTTGGACAATGGCAGAAAAAATTATTTTTTTAATTGATTAAGAATCATTTCAACTTTTACACAATCTCATCAATCGATTATTGGCGTTAAAAGTGAATTATACAATTATTGGACAAATACAATGGCCTGCAAATATAAAAAGCAGTAACTCTCGTACCGTTTATATAGGCAGCACACCTGACAGGGTTCAACAACTGGAAATACCACTCTAGCATTTAGCAAAATAATACCTGATAGATGAAAAAATTAATTTAATTTGACTTTTGAGATTTATACCGAAGATGGAGTTATATGGGAAAAAGAGACCCTGAAAGTTTAATAGGAATTGATGATATGTTCCATAAATATTACTATACCAGAAGTTCTGCTTCTGATCGGTTAAAGTGAAGATTTATATCTCTATTGTTATACTAATTATCCTAGGAGACCCTACTGAATTGTAATTATAAAAAAATAAATTATACTAATTTTAAAGAGCTCTCCATTCATCAAGATTTATTTGATTCGCTGTAAGGTTTTAAGCATCGGTGTCTTACCATCAGGTACATCATAAAGATTGTAACGAGTTTTCTACCATTTACATGATAATCACTCAAGCAAACAACAGGTACATTTACGGGTCAATGGATGAAATAATAATAGCTGTAGGAGACAGGAACTTTGTGCGGGAAAGTTTGTTACTTCCGTTTTGGACTTTTAACTCACGATTTGCATAAACCAAAACTATGCATTATACTACAGAATAAGTTGGCGAAGTTATAATAACTTGAGATATTGAGAGGAACGAACGATGGTATTAGAAGCTTACACTTGTTATGTAATATTTAAAGATACGATTTATAACAATTGAATGCGCCATTTTATATTACAAAGTTATACCAAATTTATGTTTATATATGATTAATATTATAATTTAAGAAAATATAGATGTAAAAGAATAAGATTAGTAGAAACTTTGTGGGAAAGTGCATCAAAGCATATCGGTTTGTCCATGTGAACTAGCGCCTCCTGGGAACTTCCCTTACATGATTACTGAAATAAAAACATAAAACAATGCTACACTACTTAATACACATCTCTTGATAAATTAATTTATAAATTATGCATCTTCTTTTTGGAATAATTAAATCACCGTGGTCAATGAAATTTTATGTAAATTACATCATAGTTTTTTTAATACGCGTAACACGGTTACAATTAATTAATTAATGACGACAATAACATTATTATTACAATAATAATAAACATAGTAATTAAGAAACGTATTTGGGAATTCACAACAACGAATTTAAATCGGAGACGTTCTTCCAGACACAATAATTGGTCGAAGAAGTGTACATATGGTGATATTAACCAACTGTGACTATCGTCGTAATAGGTACTCATTGTTCACCTGTCTTATTCTTGACTTAATTTTGAAATGAGTCATTCTAACGTTTTCGTCTTCCGATTTGACGACAACATTTTAATTATCGCGATTTACTTGAGTTAATTCCGTTACCAAGCATTTTTTAGAGTGGTTACCAGAGGTTGTTTAGCTCGTGGACGGTTGGTTCCAACGAACATACCAAAATTGCTTCTTCTCGAAGATGTAATTATTAATAATTATCATCCATTTTTGATCAAATTCTGACCTCTCCATATAATTATAAGTAGGTAGGTATACCCATTAGTTCAGAAGCCACTCCGATCTGATCTATCTTCTCTCTATCAGACTTCACCATATTCGCATCCAAAGATTTATAATTCATTGATTTTCCTACCATTTACGTTTATGGAGAAAGAAACGCCTAGTCGAGGTTTCCAACAAAAAAAAAACAGTTAATTCCGAAATTTATTACCAAATTTCAACAATACTAGGCAATTAAAGGAATAAATAACCCAAATTAACATGCAAATTATTTGTTAGTAAAACTCATTTAGCCTTTTCTTTGTTCGACGATTAACTGCTATAATATCTTTTTAATAGTTTTTCTTCTATAGTTTTAGACAACTGAAGTGGTGAGATTTTGTACACCACATAAATATGCTTCCCGAGAAGCCATGTAAACAACTTTTTCTACTTTTATTAAATAATTACCGATTCGAGCAACAAAAAATTTTTTAACTACTGTAAATGATAACCCTGTGATTATTCTTTGAGGGTCTGCGCCGATTCCACTTATCTATCATTATGTACGTTTTTGTTTCCAAAGGGAAGCTGTAATCAGCGTTGTGTTATATTTTATTCTGATAATTATGAAGTTCTAAGTTAAACAGCCACAAGAAACAAATCTTCGTTGCAAACGAGAGTTTTCAAAACTAACAGAAAAATAATTTTTTACGTCGTCTCAAGCTTTCCTTCTTCAAAGCAATCCATATAAAACTGTCTCAACTTCTTGCTTATCCGCATTCCAGATACCCTCATGTAATTTCTTCATATACTTTTACAAAATGTAAAATAGGTAGTAATTATTGGTAATGATAGCCATGCATCTCGGTTACTTAACACTCAACTTGAAATCGGAATTGCTCACATTATTAATGTTAATCAACCATCCACCAGATTATATCAAACCAGTTGTTTATAAAAATTATTGTTATATTCCAAAAATGCTATTCCATTTGGATAGTTTTTCCGTATGGATTGGTTGAACTGCTGCCGTGGCCTTTACCAATTTTGCTCTTCTGCACGAAACACTTAATTTCAATGACAATAATTAAAGAATCCATATAGAGAGCAGAGTCTATATAGGATTTAAATTATTAGATCCATTTGGTTAGCAATTCAAATTAAAATCTAAAAATACATGCATGTTAGTAACCTTTCTTGGCAAATTAGATCTGTAACGTAATTAAACAAATAAGGTGTATAGTTTTCTTGATAGTTGCTGATTAAAAATTAATTAAACACTAAGAAGTTCTGTGAGAATTTGTTTTTTATTGTTCCGTATGTGTATATTATACAATCTTCATCAAGATTAGCGGCGCGTAAACCATTTAATTGTTAATAGAATTAAAGCGAAATATTAAAAATCATAGACTGGGTTACCAGGCTACAACTTACTGTGAGAAGTATTTTAAATTTCATTCATGTATACCTATATAATTTCAAATTTAGTTTGTTTGCAATTTAAATCGCCATATGACTTTATTTTACGTTAACTTATGAGAAAGTAATAGGTATAATGGTCTTCAGAACAAAATAGAGATTTGAATTTTGCAGTACGTCCGTGAGTCGACCACAATACATTTCAGATTTGAAAAGTTGTCAGTGAGTATGTGAGATATTTAAATAACCAGTATTTATAAAACAATAAGATATTATGATTGTGAGGTCAGCAGAATAACGAGGGCATGCGTTCAAAATGCAAAAATACCGGCCATGCAACAAGTTAACTTGCAAGGTTAAAAAACTCAGAATAAGAAAGGTTTTTCGACTTGATGTTAAAAGGGATTGTTAAATAAAGAACCCCTAGAAATAAAAGTCTACCTGTTTTATTTCATGTTCATATAGCATGACGATGGTGCATTTAATTAGAGCAGGTGCAGGTGCATCCAAAACTCCAACAGACTCATACTGGTTTTCGTTTCAGTTTTGTAAAACGAATATCTAACTTTTTAATTTAGAACAGGTAGGTGTAATTTTTTCATGTAGATAAAAAAAACTTTTACACGTTTAATAATTAAAAACAAACTGTAAATTAATGTGAAGAGCTGAACATGTTTATTCTTATCGGAAATAAATTCAGGTTTTTAAAATGAAATTTGAAAAATAGAAACCTTTCCGATACTTTGTGTGGTGCGGTGACCAAAAATGACTTGTACAGATTTCGAGTGAATACCCGAAAACATAAACTGACTTGTGTGATTGATTTACTCTTCCAGAAGAAATACATTTATTATTAAATGCAACCGTTTTTTAATAATCCTTCTTTCTCCTTTTCTTATTTTAAATTTAATTCAAGTTTTATTTTCTCAACTTTTTCATTCAATATTATTATTATCTACTCATTTTTTTTTCATTTTAATAACAAAATTTATCTTTGCAATCTTTTGACATATTTTTTATCCTTCACAAATTTAAATCACGTCAAACCTGACTCTTATGAAAAATAGCAACCGGTTGGTCCGAACATAAAAAGCAATATCAATTTAAAAATTTAATAAATATTTACAATAAATTTTAATTTAATTCAGGTTACCTATATTGTTCCTATTTAATTGAATTATTAAAAAATTACATTGAAGAAAAAGTGCTTCTCATAGTTCTTTATTAACAAATCATAATTATAAACTCATTAATACCTGATCAGATCAAAAATATATAAAAATTCAAATACGTTCCTGTAGCCACTAATCGGCTTCATTACAGTATTATTACAGAATTATGTGCTTCTTGGTACATTGCCTAAGCTGAGCGGCCTGAAAGCCGCACTCTCCTGTAACTTTCTAATTCTTATAGGTTAGTAACTTAAAATGAACCAATGGGAGGTGTGTTACGGAAATATAAATACCCGATTCTACCCGCATCGTATCAACGGATAAAATCTATAAAGAACAGCGTTATTGAACCTCCATAATGAATAATAATTAAAATTTTATCAATAAATAAAATTGTTTATTCTATCTTGTAATCACCAATTAAACATAGTTTTATGAATACCAGCATAATGGCAAATTGTTATATAGTAATAATAAAGCAATTTTGCTCCGGCGCACACCGCCGGCACTAAAGTAAAACAATTGCTTTCACATATAATGCAAATCTTTAATTTTGTATATTGAAACAGATAGTCGGGATATTTTGACGTTTAAATCAAAGCACTTTCAGCCTTCAGTCACTAGAATAAGTTATATAACTAAGAAGTTCAGTTATATACTTTATAGAAATTCACGTAGCGATTATTGTCATATATCTTGATTGAAGTGTTCTAAAGGTCATGAATAATATACTAATCTAATAAAAATACTAATTTATTATTTAAACCTTGGCATTTATTTTTTAATATCAAGAAATGTATTAAAGTTGAAGTTCATTAAAATGCTAATAGAATGTAATGTTTACTTATAAAAATTTTGGAATCTATCCAAGGCAAGAAAATTGGGTCTACTGCGTAATTTTTCTACTTACTTTAAAATTAAGTAGTACCTAATGTACAATTATTAGATAAATCTTCATGAATTCACAGTTACTTCTCACATGTGCAGTTAGTTTATCATCCAACTAATAATAGGTACGTTATTAGTACACGAAGCGATTGTGGAAGGTAGCTGTGTCTATCATGCAAACACTCATAATTGGATTATATAGAAATTTCTACAAAAGGTTTCATTCATCTAGCTGGCTTTTTAAATTGCAAACACGTCATATTTAAATAAGATCAATTATTCTACTCATACTACATTTTTACAAAAATGGGTAGTTCGATGGATGAACACTCATCACTCATCAGCATTGATTTGGAAAATAAAAAAGGTAAACTTAGGATTAAGAGTTTCCAAGAATTATACATAGACGATTGCTTTTATAAAAACTACCATTATTTTAAAAGCTAACTCGTCCAAAATGTGCATTCGTGCAGTAAATTATCTGCATACAAAAAAGTGATTATAATAACCAAAAAACCCGAATCACTGAAGGAAGAAAGGATAAAAACACACGAGCTCGTGCTAGCTAATAGCAAAAGAAGTATCAACTCGCGAAGTCTACCGCTTAACCATACCCAGGAATGAGAACAGACACTGTTTTTCTTAATTTTCGACACCGATTTAACAAAATAGTGGCGGTTATAAAGTTCGTGCTTGATCACTCATACGATTCGTAGGATATCCTCATTATGATAAGGCAGACGTTGAGCAATTATCTTATACTTTTTTTCGGTAAATTTGATTATATCGTGTAGAAAGATTTTGGCAACTTATTATAACGTCGATTTGTTTGATACAGAATTAATTAAATTAAAGTCGCTGAGTCACAATTAACATATACATGTGGTAATGTACAGGAAATTACAATAAATGCTTTATCAGGACATAAAAAATCGTCCTGTGTATTCTCAAATTGGTTATTGTTCCATGTTTAAGTGAAGCGGAATAAATTAATAATAAACATTTTTTTGCACTATATATGTACTTATTGTTTGTTAATAAGGCTTTAAACAAAACAGTACTCAGTTGAACAATTAGACACGTGCTAATTTTAACATACAAAATTTAAATTTTGTATGAATTAAGGATTTAGCATGACGACAATGTTTTAAGTAGAAAGTTTAACAAATAAATTATACTTTAAGATAAAAGTGTAATTTTTAACTCCTGTTAACAAGACATTCAATTACAAAGGAGCGCGTTTTTAATGAATTACATCTTTTTTACTTCTTATAAAATATAATTAAAGTTTATGAGACGAAACACACAATTAATGTTTAAATGTGACACGTTTTAAGAGTAACAACACAGATGTATCTTTAAAATTGAAAACTAATGTGACACAATTTTACTAACGTGGTTTTTTAAGCCAATTAAAGAAAGACATATTATTAGAAAGTTAAATTGAGAATGGATTGTGCGATGGTGTGAGTTACTTTAATTATTTCTAATTTACACCGATTTTTTACTTAAGAAAAGGCTTTGTAATTAATTAGTTCACTACGGTTTCTTTTACTTAATTATTAACTAAAATTAACTTTACTGGGAAAAATATACATTGTGCACTTCAACCTTCAATGGATGCACTTTATCGGAGAGAGAAATCTTGTACTATTATAGAAAAATATCGAAAGATTTACTCGGCGATGTAAAAAAAGCAAAGTGATCAAACGATCTGCGAAAATCAAAATTTTACCTTGAAAATTCATAATGAGACTTTTTTCCCAACGAGATGAACCATTTCGTTCTCTAACGGTAAAAACTTTGAACAGAAACTTGATTACACCAGGTGAACAAAATAAATGTTTAAATTGATAATTTATACTTCCTAAATGTATACGATTAATTTCCTTTTAACTACAACTTGTCATGTAATGAAGAACGTTGTAAGGAAAACTGTACATAGTATGAACAAATTAAAAGAGATGAAATAAATTATAACAATCACGGCATTTCCATTATTTACGAGTTATTTATCAATGAAAAACCTGCTTCCAGCACACATGGATACTTCCAAATTCAAATTTCGACATACACCTTTTTTTAAATTGTCAAAGAAGATGCGTAGGCAAATTTTTATTTATTTTGTAGTTCTCGTACAGATTAAAAATTAAATTAAAATACCAGTTTAAAAATTTTAGTTATTTAATGCAAATCTACGTAACGATTTTGACTAGATTCTATAATAAGGTTTTACGGTTTATAAAAGTGTGAAATTTAAATTTAGTAATAAGTTAGAAAAATTTAAAATATGGATTATGTATTTCGGTTAATTGTTAGAAGTTAAAACGTTAGCTATATGGCATGCAAAACATACATAATTCATTGTTATACAAATTTAACCTTTGAAATGACTTAATAAAAGTTTGAACAGACGCAAGATAATAGTAGCAGACAATTATTATTTTCCAGCATGCAAATATGGCGCAAACTTGTAGGCGGACAATAAATAATATAAAAGCCTTCTAGTAGGTATCCACATAAAAAATTGTATCTATACCATGTAATATGCAATACATAGGCGCCTATACAAAACTGACATACCACAATAAGATTAATCATAACATAAGTTATGAAATGTTAAATTTATATTCCATTGTTAAGTAATCAGTTTAGATTATATTGTATATAGTAGCTGAGAAATAACCACGCTTATTAGTAGCTATAGTAAAACTTGTTTCAATTTTCTCAAAATCTTGGTTTCTTCCAAATACTTGGGGTGTGAGATGAGTTTGCGAACAATGAGAAATTTCGTCATAAAGCCAAATTTAAATAACCAAATCTACGAGAGAATGAAAGGAACAGAAAATACAACTCAAAAGTTCCTAAAATAGATACCTAGTGCGCTGAACGTTGCATTTTCAAGTCTTGCAGCATTCTAACAGGGACCAGAACAAATTTTTTTTTGAAATAAGTTTAAAATTAAAAATTCTAACTGGTTTAATTATCGACAAATTTTTTCTGTTCCGATCCGAATCTGATTAGATAACTTAAGAGCTTTTCTATGTTGCTGAACTAAAAGGTTTACAGAAATCACATTTTGCGGTTATTTTCCCGCCTTTTTGGCGACTGAATATGAGTAAATGAAAAAATTACCTAAAAATAAAAATTTCAGATTCAAATTCTGTATTTTTTAGTTTCATTTTTTCCACCTCTGGCCAACCAAGTACGCAATGCCTCCGTCCGTGCAAAAATTTGGGTTAAGATTAATTTATGATTAATGAACACTTGAGTCAAACACTGCGTCTCGGAGACATGTAGTTACAGATTAACAGTTTCAATGCTGGCAAAATTTCAAAACTGAAAATTAAAACGTTTCTCAAATCAGTCAAAGACTGTTATAATTAATAGCGTTTCAAATTTATCGCTCCAAATCTTTATTACGTTATAAATGCCCGCCGTATTTCATTTGAATTTGTAACAGTTGCGCTATTTAATTTAAAAACTAACGACAAATAAAAAGTTGGTCGTTAATCTATTGGCAACATCAAATTGTCAATAAACTGGATAAGGAAAATTCTCCTTGGTAAATAATTAATTTGTGGTGTCTGCTTCTAGTTCAACATTTTCAGAAAGAAAGATCTGTTTAGATTGAGTCAAAACGGGATTTTAAAAGCATCACGTGAATAATTGTTTTATTGTATTACAGTTGCGATTGTGTGCAAGTAACTCGAAGAAAAATAATTAAGCTCTTTGAAATTTCTTATGTTAAAATATTGATTACTTCCTGATGGCATATTCACAATTAAAAACAGTTGGAAAGTCATCAGTATTGTAAAGCCGAAATTGGCAAAGTTGACAAGTATCTATAATTAACTAAGATTAACTCTTACCTGGACAGCACTATTCAAAAAACAATTGTTTTGTCCTGGTGCATTTAACAGTCCTTTGGTAACGGTACATATCATTGAATCCCTCGAAGGTGACATCGTTGATATACGAGCATGATGGGCCTGCACACTAACAGACGCCATTTCGCTCAAAAAATTGGTTTCTCTTCACTACATGATACCTGTAACAAAATACAAATGATTATAGAAATTTTATGACTTAACTCGAGGGAAAAATTATATGAACTCCAATTTGGGTTCCTGTAGTAAAATGAAACTTTTCAACACTATAAATGAGTAATTTGAGACTGAGGCCGTAATCCTAAGGTTTTTAAAATTCCATTTTTAATAAAGTCGAAATGGTTCCTTTTACCTGTATATGTTATTTGATATTTTTTGGAGAAAACATTTTTGTGTAACCAAGAAGGCGGGAGTATCACATGGTGTTACTCAAGTTCTTGGCTCGTGCCTAATGTCAAATTAGTGCTGTTATACGATTACACAATAAAATCATTTTTGAACAATGCCTCATTAGGTCAGAGAATTTATGTGTGTATAACAATGAAACTATTGGTCTTAATAAGTACAATCAAATGACTAACAAATAACCAGGAAAGTGTGTACTTGTGGTAAATAAATAAAACAATGATTCAGAAGCACAGAAGCTGAAAATGATTTTACCAAATAATCGCCCACCCATTGACTGAATTATGAGGATTTAGGCTTGAAAAATGTTGATATACTAACAGGAAAAATACATTCAGCCCTTTTTTTGTGTTCAGCTCTATTAATATTATGACAAATTAAAGGAAAAATTTTATAAGTGCAGTTTTCAAAGCATGAAGGACAAAAATTATATCAAAAGGCAGAGTAATGCCAGTTAATCATAAAGGAAAAATTGGACGGTAAGCCCCTGTCTGCTCTTGGGCAATGTATTATGGACACTAAAGAATGTTATTAAAACATTCATTACAAGAAAACTATAAAAATGCCAGTACAACAAAACAGAATTCATGTTATATGTACTTACTTCATAAAGTCAAGGTTGAATTAATTCAATAATAGTTTGTAAACGCTACCTGATTTCTAATTAAATATCACCACTATAAATATTATAAACTCGATAAAAATGTCTCGGGATTTATTAATTTGTTACGCCTTGTAGAGCATGCGAAAGCAGAGCTCGTGACAAAACTTGCAATATTTGAAAACATTCGAACATCATAAACAAAGTTCAAATTAATTAAAATTTTTTGGTCTACAAAAATATTTAGAGCAGTTTGAAAAAAGTGGATAGAATGTTAAACAAGGTGATCCATTTTATGCTGCCAGCTATAACGTGAAGCGCAAGTTCAACGAGTCAATTTAAATACTTTTACCGGACAACCATGGCCATGGTCGTAAAATACAATTTTGAATATTTGCAAACATTTATCATAAAAATTTATGCGAGAATATTTTGAAAGCAGATTAACTTTTTTTAAATTGACATCGTAAACCTCAGTTAAATCCTTCGCATGTTTTTAACTTTCGACTTATTATAATGTGCACATCTTGTAGCCAAATTTCGATTTTTGTGAGACAAACAATTAAATCGCCATTACCGAACGTGCTTCAATAATGGAGGAGTAATCTAAGTTCATTACTTTTTCATTCCTGGTGCAGGTGTGCCTCAGGTTGTCTTCAAAAGCGAACAAAGAGTAAGCTATAAAATTGTAAAGCTTGGTTTTTGTATACCTGCCTTTTAAATAGAATAATATGTAGAATGTAAGACATACGAGATGAGAAAATAGTTCAGCTTTTATTAGAAATATTCCTTCATGTTTTTCAGCTTGCGGTCTGCTTAAATATACCACATTTTTTATCACTACCTAATTGAAGCTCCAATTGAGAGAAATTACATGTTTGCAGTTCACGATATTATCCATTTCTTGTGTTTAAATGGAGCTTTTACGAATAAGCAGCTATAATTCACAGAAAACGATGTTAATTTTTAATATTAATAAATAACAGAAGAAATTCTACGAATTGTCTTCATATATGATCATTTTTATTGCTTTGCCTTTCATTGTTTCGTTCCATTACAAATAATTAAAAGGCTAATTGTGCACTTATAGCAATGTAACTCCAATTACCACTATGTTAAATAGAATTTTATATAAACTTCCAATTTAAAAAGATTTGGAGACATTTTGAGTTCGGCGACACAGGAGAGAAGCTTTCAAGGTATCTAATGAACAGAACAAAATTAAAAATAGAAGTTCTGCAGTTCATAAATTAATGTTGGCTTGCAATAATAAACATATAAAAGAAAGTAGAATAATGTAGCAGCTAATTTTAACTAATTGACTGGAGTAGTCAGATCAGATTAATGCACATCTGAGTTTACTTTTAGTTTATGAACCATTTGATTTTATCGAAACACATTACTGGGTTCAATGGTTTAAGATATTTCAATCGGCGAATCCTCTCAAAACATTTAAAATATTGGAAAACGCATTATCCCAAAAAAGAAACTGAAAGCTACAACTTTTTCACAACAAGAATGCTGAATAGTTAAATTAATTAAAGCTTCATCCTAAAATCTAACACCCATATCGTAACGTAAACAATTAATTTAGTTTTGAGTAAAAGCCTGAAGATATTTCCCAAGACAAAACATTCATCTTTCAACAGAATTGCCCCAAGTGTGAACATTATGGAATCTAATAGTGTAAAAAATTATTTCAGGTACACCACTTCGAGAACCTCTTAATATAAATAAACCTGCATTTTTTTAAATTGATGATCGTATATTCTAATAGGAACCCCTTAATTTTGTATACCAAAATTTTGAATTTAATTTTAGCTCTATTAAATCAAAAATAAATTGAGGTATAACAACTATAATTTTTTCCAGTTCTACGAAATATAAATTGATTTTCACCTATTATGGTTATTATATAAATTTTATATAATGTAGTTACATATCAAAATTGCAATAGACCAATGGGTAGTATTAAATTTATAATTAATTTATCATTTTTACATATCATGATGCTTTAATCAAAATATCTGCTATTAATTTTAACAACCTTCAAATTAATTGTAATCAAGTAAAAAAACTTTTGGCATGCTTACACCAGAAGGTTAACAAACTTTGACCATTACTTAACAGTTTTAAAATTTAATTATAAGAAAAAATCGTAAAATTGCTAGTAGCAATATTATTGGTAAAAAATTACAATTAAATTGTTTTTAAAATGACGACGAGGTCATACCATGTTTCTGAACTGCATTTACTTACTTGGTGCATTACAAAATTTTAAATGTCTACAAAATTAACAATGTAAAAAATTTGCAACTTTCACTGTATCCTTGTGTGTTACAAAATTGTTACATTTTTCTCGAATTTAAATAATTTATTACATTTGAAGCATTAAAAGAAAGTGCAATAAAAATTTAAACGATTTCTCTTTTTAAAAATATTTTGTGACTGATTTTGAATATGTAATTTCAATAAATCACCCACACTTCTCTAATGGGTTTCTATCGTTCATAACCAATTAAGAGTATTTGAAACTTATCATTCGTGGCCACTTCAAAGCAAAAAATATCTTCAAAACATTGAAAACGCACTGGGGATCAGTAGACTCCAATATAAAAATATTTTTAGATGTTCAGGTTGTTACCTTCTTACTTTTGACCAGGCCTAAGGCGTTGAATATGAAAATTAAAAGTAATGAAAAATAACTAAAATGTCGCAAAACAGGGATTCAAACAAGGCTTCACATAAGGCTCGGACCGGAAAATGGCCAAATTTGTTGAATTTTAATTTAGGTAGAATTATGGTGGGTTTAAGCGGGTATTTAAGGTTTATTTGTGGTTTTAGAACAAAAACCTCCTACCCATCAATATTTTACTTGACACTATGATCCCACATTTCTAATAAATCCCTCCCTATTATAGCAAATCGAGAATACTGCAGGAAATCCCCCCAGCATCTGACAAAATTTAATATTGGTTCATTTTACGTTACCAACCTAAAAAAATGAGAATGATTAGTCAATAATACCCTAGAGATGTGAAGATTAATACAGCAATTTTGTTTGCTATTGCAATTTGGCTAGAATTACACTTTGATCCCATAATTTCTGACGTCCCCCCCCCCCGCAAACTAATTATAATAACCCTTATATAGAATGTCTGGCAGTTATGAATTAAAAGGTTTAAAATAAGTCTGTTTGAACGGCGAATATACTTTTCTTCTAAAAGAGTTTTTGTGATAGACTACTTCGATGGTTATTGCCATTACTCATCGAGGAAGGACGGCCAGAATAAAGACATTACTCCATCCGGATTTGAACCAGAAGATCTCCTTGCAGACAGTGTATTTAGTCGTCAGGCCGTATCTGTCTTCTCTTATTGGAGCTGAGATTTTGCTGTGTTTCACAAGGACATAGCAAATATTGCGCCCTTGTATTTTTTAATATATTTTCTCAAAATTGCAAGTCAATCCGTCGAGCCGTTTTTAATTCTTGCGCAGCAAAACCCCTGTCTTAAGGGTGATAATTATTAATCTCAATACAAAATTCGCAATTGAAAAGGATGATAAAAATAAAGGTAATCTGAGAACGCCATTAATAGTAATGTATCTAACCAGTGAAGAAAAGTATAGATTACTAAACGAGTCTACAGATTGAAGCACGAGGTGTAAGGCAAAAAGGTTCGGTAATTATTTCCCACAAGTTACATTTAATCTAATTTCGCGTGAGAAAGCCGTTATTAGGGCAATTAAAACTCAGTGCAAAAAACATAATAAATGTGAAAATTAATTGTAATAGTGGAATTATAAATATAATAAATACTGCAGTCCTTTTACTTTTTCATTGTTTCATAGTTTAGACAATGTCTTCCACCACAAAATTGGATGAAATGATTTACCTATAATCATTTTTGGTGCATCAGACGATGAAGGTTTTGAAAGCGAATAAACCAAAGGTAAATTTCCATAACATCTAACAAAGTAGTTTTAAGTAGTTAATATAAAGAACCCCCGTTGGCGTCGCTGAGACCCCAGTGTGTATTGTGAATGTTAAATTAAATTGAATTGTGATTTATAATAATCACAGCAAACCCTGCGTTGCAAATTTATCTGCTAATTATCCATTTTTGTTAACCGGTAGATTTTATTTTGTTGTGGCTGCCCCCCACTGGCATTTCGAATTATATTATTCGAGGGTGAAATTTTAGTGTGGGGTTGTTATTATATAATTTATAATTGTTTATTACCTTATTTCCTTTTTTTAAATGGTCAAGTTCGGTTGCAGGAGTAATAAAACAATCAAAACAAGCAAAATAAAAAACTGACAAATAAAAGCAATCCAAACATCTGCCATTTGTTAATTTTTTTCTCTCACAGTTTAAAAATGTAAATTATTCTAAATATTGCTAGACCTAATTCTGTTATGATTAATTTGTGTCTGAAATTGATTATAAAATGTTAAATATACCTATACGTACTATCAATTAAGAAAAATAAACATCATTCACGTAACACTTGGGTTTTTAAAAGTAACACACAAGTTCATACCGTTATTTAACTATAAACCTGACAGACAATTTAATTGTTAATAAAAAAACCTAACCATGTAAGGAATACTTATTTATTTATAGACCGCTGAAAATTAATTTTGAATATCGATTTCATTTTGTTGAACAATTTTTGTAATTCGATTAGTTTTGAAAGATTTCGCATATTTTAGCAAAAAAATTACAATATCAAAGAAAGGCGCACTAATTTAAATTTTTATTGGTCCATGCATCCATGTCTGTCAATAATTGCGTACTAATTACTAGCGTACAAGAATTAAGAAAAACTGAAGAAAAAAAAATTACGTTATATTATTGAAAATTTAATTGTCTTGTCAGACCTAGATTTTATGCTATATGTAACACAACAGCAGCACTATGTAATTTTAAAAATTATCTACACGAGGAAGATAATTAATTTTATTCTATTGGTATGCGGTTGTCTCACCTCAAGCTTCGCAAGATTTGCCTGGGGCAATGGTGTGTGCACGCCTACAATTTTTTAAATTTTTCAAGCCCACACTTCTTCGGAGGCATTTAGCATGGTTGCAAATTTGCAAATTCGTTCCATACCTTAAATTCTTAACCAGTACTGTCTAGAAGAGTTAAGATAGTAAAATTGCTATTCTACTCGTAAATAAACATAAATCTACTGTTTATATTTTAAAACAACACCGAATGATCATTTGAATTTTAAACAGGAGCCAGTTCATGTTTTTTCGAAAGAAGCTGATGGAAGATTTTCGATATTTTGAAAGTTGTGTGAATATTCTCTTGGGCACGTATTCGGAATTAGACGTTCCAATTTATTGGTGTTGTCAAAAATATCTCAGGTAATATTTTAGAAAAGAATTTCAAACATCCATGTTTATATAATCAAGAAATCAACAACCACTGACCAAGGCCAAATTGGTTTAACAATATGCAAATAAAAATATTTTACCTCATTTCAGGGTAACAGCAAAATACTTCTAGGAGTTATTTACAATGGGTAAAATTAAAATTTAATCTTCTTATTGCTTTTGGGCTTTATCTTTCTTCTCGTTCACAGAAAAATGCAGTACCTACCTAATTGGAGAGTGTATTCAATTTTAAGTCGAGATTAAAATATCAATAAATGTTTAAACATTCCTTTCAGCGATGGTTAAATAATTTGGTTATCGACATTTTTTCAAATCCAGAAGCAGAATGATAACAGAAATATTCCGAAGTTCACTTGACAATACAAATATACAGGATAATACAAAATCAAAAAGTAAGCCAGCCTTAACTTATTCTGCAAATCCTTATTTTCGCACGAAATTTTTCCTAATCTTGTTATTTATTTTGGAACAACCTTAGACCAGTTCTTCGTTTGAATAATAATAAGATTATTATTAGCAAACGTAAAAGCAACATTAACACCTGGTTTGTTCAAACAGGGATTTTACCTGCCTTTGTTTTTTATACAAATAGTCATATATGTACAAGGTGAGAAAATAGTAGTTATCTTGAAAATGAGTTTTGTCTTCAAACCAATTTTAAATTTGATTGCTGCCAATCTAATAAAATTGAAAGGTTATGGAAGTGACTATTCAGTGCGGCCTTCAGGCCGCACAACCTAGCCAATATAGTTGTTAAGATAATGTTTTTAACGTAACATTCATCGCATAATGCAAACGCGAAAAGATGCATCTCGCGAATTAGATCAAAACATGTCATTATTCATCAAGTTAATATGAATATGCAAAAGCGACCATGCCGGCTATGCTTTGATTATTTTATTGGAAAAATTATATTATGTAAATAGGTTACGAAGAACAAATCCTCAATAATTACTAATATTAATTTATCGATATGGTCATATTTTTTGCAGAGTTAAATTTGAATAAATTGTAAATTCAATGCTTAAAATAACTTTCGAAAAAAATTATGATTTTTCAAAAAAATGCACTTACTTATATGCCTTGTGAGAACTAATGGGTAAGGTAATCCTTCAATTATGAATTAGAATAATCACTAAATTAATCCAAAAAAATTTTGAAACTTCACCCGCGAAGAAAATAAGAGTTCGATTTAAAATAACCAAAAGCGTAAAAATGTAAACAAACGCCGAGAAAATATAAGAACAACCGAGTTCGTACAAGAACCACCAAGACTTGGACTATGCTAGAAGATGCCGGTTGGTATCACTCCCACCGCGTCCCCTTACGTTCCACAGGTAAACGCACACTTCACAAACTTGTTGCGTGTGTGTTGTGATAACCACTGCTTTAAATTTTAATATTATTTAGTAATTATTAGAATTATCTAGCTGTTGCAAATTCTATTAGCGGTAATTGCGATAAATTATTAAATTTTCCAACAGTTTAAATCTGTAAAAGTATGGTATTTGTACTGGTAGAACACTTTCCGTCGTAATACTTAATAGGAGTATTAATTTTTTAATATTTTAATAAAAAACCTTGCCAATATCGCCGGTATAATAGTAAAGTAGAACGGAAATTAGATATCGATACATATTTTATTTACATTTTTTCCAAGTTCTTCCTATTTCACACGAGACTTTTAAATATAATTATGGTGGAAAGCTATGTGTGTATAGTTCTGTAATTAAAATTTTCAAATTGTAATGGAAGAATAATTATTGTAATTGATCGTATTGACCGGTTTCAACTGCACTATTAATCGCCTTGATTCAAAATCTCAGATAAAAGTTAAAATAATGAAAACATCTTATGATGCTGGCCTGTTTTGCAACAGCCATTAAGGATAACAATAAAGAAACCGTTGTTAATAATAATCAATTTATCTGTGAATTTTGAAGCTTAATAATATTTAAAATGACAATAAAAGCAATTTACAACCATTTTAATAGAGATGTGTCCCATAAAATAAAAATTATATATAAGTACACCGACATTTAAAACCAATAAAAGCATATTGTGAAATAATGCATTAAGTTTATATCAAACATTTTGGTAAATAAGAAATAAGCTCTTCTTAGCAAGAAAGTTTCTCAATTTTCTGAAAGAAAAAATAACAGGAACAATATCAGAATTTTAACGATAATAAATTTATGGAAGATATTTCAAAGATACGGATGAGACTTCTTTAATAAACCGATGATAGAAAAACACCTGCGAATTCTAAAAATATAGCAGCTGCAAAATCCAATTTCGTTGCAATTAGCAAATTTAATACTAGTAGACAAAAATCGAACTCATTTTACAGTGCAGCCTATAAACGAGGGTAAATCTTAATTGGGAATAATGCAACTTGAAAACTCTTTGAGGATTAATCGAATGGAAAATCATAAACTTTGTAGAAACGGAAACCCTTTGTACATACTTTAAAATACTTTGCAGATATTAACAGATTAAAAAAAAAACTACCTATAGTATTAGGGCAACTACATAATATATAATATTATGGTGGTAATCCAAACACTCCAAATACAGCATTTTATTACCTACACACACCTACATATCCTCAGGATTCAATTTAAAGTAGTGGTTATTAAACTTTATACAGCCTATTACTAAAAAAACCATCTCGTTCAACCGGCACGGTCGGGGCCGTAAACATGCTGCAAAATTAAAATTTTCCGGATAATAGGATATAATAGATATGCCTATTACATAAATTAAGCAACCAGTACCATTTAATATGCTGATATCATTTAAGCAAACATTACAATTTTTAAACAGTATTGTTTTATAATATTCATTCAGACCCATTGACGACAATTTCAAATTAAATAAGACACTTTTCTCAATTTTATTTTTATATTTTCTCTTATGAAAAGTTACAACATAAAAATTTCAATCGAAACTAGTACGAAAATCAAAGTAAGGTAAGTCTCTTCTTTAATAAATTTTAGTAATTTTTTAGTTTGTGAAAGAAATGCAAAAACTGGTGACCTAACACCGAAGTTTCGTTTTACAATAATTATAAAATGCACAAAATTTATGCGACATTTCAAGACTGATGTGTAGGCATTTCTAGGTACCGCTTGTGGTATCTTGATGCCGGTTAATTAGATGCCGGATGAATGCGCATTTACTGTATATGAAAAAATATTAATTTTGATTCGAATTATAGCGGAATATCATCTGCGTGGACTGCGATATTCAAGTGGTTGTTTTTGTATCACGGGGATCTGCTATATTTATTTTTTTTTTATATAACTTTCCTTTAAAATAACATTCCAAGAAAATTAAAATTTAACTTGAAACTATAAATTAAGAATTATCGAAAAGCAGAAGTAAAATAAACGTAAAATTAAACTTTCTAAAAACTGAAATTTAAAAAAAAATTAAGACCGTCGCAATGCAGATATTGATAATTAATTTTTTGTATTGGGCTAATATTTTATTTTTGTTCCAAAAATCTTTTAAAAATCCTTTGGTAACAATATTCTTGCTGATCCCAGATAATAAATAATATTAGGCCATTATATTTGTCCTAGATGCTCCGCTGGTCCGGAATAGACGGTATAAAATTTGTGTATTTTCATGTTTTGGAATTCACGTTATGCTTTGTTTCTTCTACGTTTATAACATATTTTTAACACGCAATAGACATAAACGGAGAAAACCGGAAAGTGAAAAATATACAAAATCGGATATATAACTTTAAAGTTTGTATAATCTATTCTTGTTTAATCAAATAACGAATAAAAGTTTGGCTATTTTGACCAAAACTTTTTGGATAAATTTTAAAATAATTAAATTGTAATTAATCTATTTTTTAAATTCTTAATTAACCAAAATTTAAAATTGTTGGGGGGCGCTTAATGCTATTGAGCCTCAGTCATAAGCGCAACTACGGGGAAGGGATAAGGGAGGCTTAGCCCCCCAAAATATTATAGTATGTTAATTATTACGTGACAAGACGATCATTAGCTTAGTAAGTTATCTAAACAACTACTACCTCTATATGGTACCCGGATTGAATGTAAGAATAGTCGCAAACTGTCATATGACCATCTCCGAGCTTCGGAGGGCACATAAAGCCGGCTATCCCTTGGGATTCATGATTGCCATCATCGACTAATAAAAACGGATGCATTGTAGTATCAGACCCCAGATGATCTTATGAAAGTACCTTAAAAGCAGCTTTGTTGTATGTAAGTCTTTAAATCATTTTGACCCAGAATTTGGACTATTCCTGCAGTTCAGATAAATATATCTCCGCACTTGAACCAGTATTGATTTTGGAATCACCCTTGTACAGATATTTATGTATATCAAAGTCGTCAGTAAGTCAGTTCCTGTTGTTTTAGGCAAGATATCAAACCTCCTGTTAAACACATATTTCGTAGGAATCATGTCAACATCGAAACCCAATAGAGGCAGATCTTCGATGTAGATACCCAAATCTCGAAACAGCGTATATTTCGATCGCAAATTAACTTTTCTAATTTTTCTTCTCTGCGTTTTCTGTTCAATTTTTCAATTATTGGTTCTATTATTTGTATATTACAAAAAAAAAATAAAAATTTATAATACAAGTATAAATAGTACCTACAGGTACTATTACCATGATTTAGGTAAGTAGGGGAGACTGGGGAGGTTTGGACACTTTTTATGTTTCATTATTTTAATTTTTTTCCAAAGAAATTGGACGATTATTTTTTTTACTAAACTTTAGGGTAGATAGTTTAAAATTATTAACCTTGATATAGGCTACTAAGATGCAATAGTTTTTCCAGAATTAATTCATAAAGTAAATCTTAATTTTATCCAAAGTATCCCGAGGTACTGGGATACTGCTTATTTTACATTGAAAACTTTATTTGATCAATATTGAATTTCAAAATCAGACTCACTGGATGATTTTACTTCTACCTTAAATAAATTTTTCTTTGATTTCCCTTTTTTTACTTTCATTTGTTTACAATTAATAGCATCTTTAAACTCGAAAAACATTAATTCCAAAGTTTGTTGCATTTGTTAATTTTATTATACATATAAAAATGGTTTTGTTTAAGCAATATACTTCGGAAATTTGAAGAGATCGCTAATCGATATTTCGATAATGATCAATATAGGATTGATTTGTTGCTCTATGGAAAATTCAATAAAAAATTTAATTATACCTTCTAGTAAGTAATCTTGGCTTTACCCACGCATTATATAGAGTTTGGAAGTCCAAGAGAAAGCAAATAATAATTTTTTATTATATTATTTAATTTAATATCTACTATTCATTTGTGCTTTAAATAATAGCAATTTAATTTAAATTTTCAAACTTCAATTGACTTACCTACCTCTCTATAACAAAAAATAGTAGTAAGGCTAAATATAAAAATGTAATTTAGAAAAATATTTCTCAGAAAAGTGGTACCTATAGAAAATGTGATGTATCAAATTTAAAAATAATTTCGAATTTCAAGAATAATTATTTAATGTGCCTTTTAAACGTTAATATACAGAAAACATTTTCAAATCTGTCATGCATCATCACTTACGGTGATGAATTGTAAGAAAAAAGTTAATCTTGTGGTTATTAAAGCTTATAGTTAATTAATCTTTAAAGTAAAAATGTCATGGTTGTTATTTTTTTAAATTTGAATAAACTTCTTTTTGTTTTGTTTATGTTTGTTTGGCCTAAGCTTTGTCATTTGAATTAATATTGTAACCACTAGGTAGGTAAACTATGTAGGTACTTATTTTTTCCATTAGTAAAAATTACAAATTTAATGTTTTGATAACCAGAAAAATACTTGACAACTTCTTTGTTTGTAAATCACGTTTTCGTTTTAGTCACGACTGTTAAACTAGATTAGAAATTGGCTAGTCATGAAGTAGACTAACAATGTACCTCTTTTTTTTAAACCCACGTCTTACAGGAAATAAGTACCAATTTTGGTTTGAAAATTAATTCCTTTAAACATTGCAAGGATCCAGGATCTAGAAAAGACAAAGTTATTCTGTCCTGAGAATGGAAGATGGAGGAGTAAACGTCCATAATTGAATAATTTACATACCCACGATAATTCTTCCGGTATTTGTACCTCCATAAAAATTAATTTACATGTATGTATTTATCGCAATTTAAACTTAACTAGGTGGATACGTTACAACAATTAGAGTTCTTATTATCTTAAATATTATAATTAATATTGATAATTGCTACCTTCTTCAAGTTATTATTAAATTTGAGTAAACATGTAGTAATACTTATATGTAAAAAAGTATGGGATGTAATAATACATAATATGTACACAGGAAGTCATAATAGAGATATTACTAACTTCTTATTTAAAAATTACATTTTAGTTGCTATTTTGATAAAAATTTATTTTGCACTTTTTATAGAACTTACAGAAGTAAATAATCTGCTGTAAAATTATTACCCCCCTTTAACAATATAATTATTTCAGCGTCTAGAGTCTAGGTTCAACTTGGACATTCAAACAAAGAATTGCAAATAAACTGCCTTTGTTATATATTTTTTATTTTATCTTGAGCACACGACTAACCGGTTTGTGTTGGTCTATGGATTAAAATTAAAAATTGCAAAACCAGAAATAAATATTGAAAGTTATTGCCAAGCGATTGTCGTTGCTACATTTATAACAAAGACAACTTTAACATTAAATACCTAGTTCTTCAAGTAACAATAATAATAAGTACTTTAGTATGTATTTGTTAAACTCAATGGCTTACTCACTGTAATTATGCAGCACAAGATGATTTAAATCGAGTTTAAAAAAATTAAAAACTGTTAATAATTTGCTTTGTGTGTATTCTTTACGTGCGCTTTTATATGATATTTTCAAAGAAAAGAAGAAACTCAAAATTTAATAAAAATTCAGTTTTAAAAATATAGGAGTATAATTTTTTGATTATCCAGTTACGATTATAAATAATAGATAAAATATTTAAAATTTTAATAATATGTTTATTTAGCACCATCATTTTTTTGAATCATTAACAAAACTGCTGATACAAAATTGTAAATGCGTCATTTGTTATAATAATTAATACTGTATCAGCCACTTTTCTTTGTTTTATTAATTTTAGCATAGAATCATTGAAGGATTTCTATGTGTGGTAGGTGTAACAATTGCGCACCTATTGAGTTGGATATGAAACTAAATTCATTGATTTTCGCGAAATATGCCATTTTGACTATACCTAAGATAGCAATGATTGTTTCAAAATATTAAACTGTAATTAAAATATTAAATTGTGTTTATGATTTCATCAATTTTCTTAACTCTTCGTTTTGTAAAATTTCTATTTCTATATTCAATATTTTATATTATCTAAAATTATCACCACGTTTTTTTACGTATTCTAACTATATACAATATACCACACCTATTAGTGTTTTTGCATCTGGTCAATAGCAACAGCTACTACCGCAAACCACACTATCATAACTATAAACAATTTTCATTTTCTTTTCTCTTTTTATGTTTTTATAACGACACTATTATATACATTAAAATTAAAACACACCGCCTGATTTACGAGATCGTTAAGAAAAGTTTTTCTTGCAAACAAAGAATTTGATGACTATTTCGTATTTGTTAATATGAAGAAACGTTTTCGGAAAAAAACACTCCAAGTTTCCAGTGGTCTAGAATTTTTCGCAGTCGTCACTTCGCCGTCGCCGTTAACCCATTTGGAAGTGCTTGCAAAGTGCTGGTGAATGTTGTAAATTATTATGAAAGTGCTGGGTTTGTTAATTTTTTATAAACATATAAGGATTTTTAGCCGAAGAGAGGCCAAGTTGACGCCTCTCCTTCACTTTGCAATATTTTATTATTTATTTTTATTAAGAAAATTAAATTTTTAATTTAGGGAGTGGCCAATTTGACACAGCCCCTCTACTTTGAAATTTTTTATGTGTTTTAATTCAATCGAAAGTTTGCGAAATGCTGGCGAATGCTATAATTTATTTTGAAAATGCTGAGTTTCTTCCAAAAACTTTAAAAAAAAGTTAGAAGGTAATTAATATTTTAAGTAGTATTATTTAAAAGTGCTGGAGAATGCTGTAAATTATTTACAAAATAGACAGTTCGTTAAAGAATATAATAAAAGCTCCGAGCAAGATACAGGATGTATTTCGCTTATCTTTTCTTGATAGCATCATAAAAATTCTTTCATTTCTGAAGTCAATGTTGAATTGTATTCTCCACCAAATACTAATATTAGCTGTGCATCGTTTTGGTCTCTTCCTGAATCTGCTAAAAGGAAACGCTCAAAATTGTTTGAACTGTACTCATATACCAAATAATTTTCTGATACCTATATACTTAATTATACCTTCCCGAGAGTCGGCAGTTGTTGGCACATTTACGGTTCTTTTTTGTAATCGGTAGGTGTAGAGTGCAATTTTAAATACCAAAATACTGGATAAACCTAAATAAATCCATGTTTAGGTAAAATTAAAATTTTATTTGCATTAATTTCATCAATTAATTTTTTAGATTTATATAATTAACTAAAATTTAAAATTGTTGGGGGCGGCTTAATACTATTAAATTCCGAGAGCTGGACACCCTCTAAGCATGGTCTTGCTAATGACTTGTGTTGGAGATATTTATTGCAAAAGTTATAATATGTAAAATTTAACACTTAAAGTGATTATTTTTTGATTCTTTGGTCACCGATTAGGCCAGGGGTGGTCCGGCTTAAACATTTTTCCGGCCCCAGAGATTCATCACACTTTTACAAAATGGTGCATTTTCAAAATGGCCCTCAAAATCATTTGGGTTGACCACCTCTGGATTAGGCAATCGCCTAGTTGAGCGGATGCCCAGTTCATCGCTGCCGAGTTGACTGGTGGCCAAGATGACTGGTCTCCGATTTCATGCATAACACAAAATGGTATAAACGAACATGTTGATTCATTTAACATTATAAATTTTTTAATTTGTACTGTATATTAAAAAAATGTAGTTTGATTCCCACCTCTTGAAAAACATACTCTGGATGCTCATTTTGATATTAAAAAGCTAAATACTAAATTTCCGACAGCGAAGATAGAGGATTGTTTTGTCAAAATCATTCAGAATCGTAAAATATCTGAGCAATATGTCAGTTAATACAATAAAGTAAGTAGAGTAACGTAAGTGGGATGCAGCTTAAGATAGAATAAAAATGTTACTTCCTGTTACATCTCTCATGTGCGTTAGAGAAAATTGTGTTCTTGGGATGTCATACTTTTTCTAGCCCCGGTTTTTTAATTTAATTAATTTGATATTTTTAAAACGTTAATTAAAAAATATAAAATTTAATTTATTCAATACCTTTTGTATAATACATATCGTCGCCATACAACGAAAACCCATTAACTAACATTTTTGGTAAAATTGAGTTATGAATACCATTAAATGCAGTTTCTCATGATCTATCTTCTGATATATTCCAGGAATTTTTAGTAAAATTCTTTCAATATGAATTTTCAAAAAGTAAATTTTACTAAGTTGAAAAAGTATAATTTCATTTCAGGAAAAAACAGTTAAGTAATGTTAATGGTATATACCTGAAAAAATATCCAAATAATTTTCTGTTTCCTTACTGGAAGAAACCATTAACTGACCATAACGGTAATTTTTGAAAATTATAGTAAGATCTTATACAGGGACAAACTGTTAAGTGACATTTTAGTTTGATTTTATTTGAATTTTCTAATAAAACTTTTCCAATCAAATGCCATTGTTAATTGCAGATAATATTGGTATTCTTAATAAATAAATTTTATGATTTTTAAGATTGTTAATTTTTATTTTCTTCATGCACTACACTTTTTATTCAGGGAAAATCAGTTAAGTGCATTTTTTTTACTAATTGGTTTAGTTTTAAATTATTTTTAACTTACCGCTAAATATTTTTCGATTGTTATTATTAAAAACCAATACAGATATAAACGTTTATTAATAAAAAAAATTGTTGATACTTTATTTTTCAAGTAATCAAGTGAAAAACAATGCCGGAATATTCAAATGCAATTTACTCAAAACTATGGTTCATGTAGTTAATGGGTTTTCGTTGTATGGCGACGATATTGACAAAAATATCAAATTAAAAACTTTAAAAACACTAAAAAAAATTACTATCTAAGAAAACTCTGATGCAAAACCGAATATAATTTTTTAGCTTTTCTTGCCCCAAATCCCGGGCACTCTGATAATTGATATTCGGAGGCACGAATGATACCTTCCAGTGTCTTAAACCTCGTTATTAATGTAAGTGCATCCGTTTTATTTATGGGCTTAATCGACGTTAGAGCTTGAACCAACTAAAAAAAATTTATCATAAAAAAATAAAAAATATTTAATAACTCACTTGTAAATGTGGTGAAGTTTCACTCTTTTCCATAATTTTATCGGCTGGTTTATTCTCGTAAATCTTATAAGTTTCCAATATTCGACCGGCTTCTTCGGAGCTCCAAGCCAATATTAACGTTAGATCTGCTAGAATACAAATTCGAGTTAAATTTTTTAACAAATGATGAGGCTCTTTAATGTCCACCTAAAATGATTGTAAATATTATACGAATTAATCAATTTAATAAATTAAAAACAAACCTCCACCAATAGGACTCTTAATTCATACATTTTTTCTAATTGCTTCAATCTATTATGTATATAATCTGGATTTAAGTTATGATACCGTAAAGATAAAAACAAAGCGCACACTGTCTTTCCCATTTGGTAATCCGGTACAATATCAGCAAACTCCCACGTAATGTTTCTAATAGATTTTAATAAAGGATTTCCTCTTTGTTTAGGATTCACCAAAAGACTATGTTGCGAAGAGGGACCTTTGGAAGATGTAGAAGCTTCTTTTGCGACACCTAAATTACAAAAAGAGTTGATAATTTGTTTACATCAAGTCGGTGTAAATAACCTTGCACATTTAAATTAGAAGAGCCGGAAGAATCAGATACAAACTCTTCATCAAAAGCTGATTTTAAAATTGAATCGTTCAGTTCGTCCATTTCAAAACATAAAAATTATCTAACCTAAAAATGTTAACATTCAAATGTTTTGACGTTTCGACAATTACTGTCAAAATCTCAAAATAGTTAACCCTATTTGCTAGTAGTTTTTTAGAATTGTCAGGTATCGCAAGTATTGCCTAAATAAAGGTATAAAAATGTCTTATATTATACATCCTGATGTAGTTAAATATGGTTGTACTTGTGGGTTATTAAAACCTATTTCAAAATTATACTTTTGTCGCCACTGCTTGGAGTTACGTTGTGGATTTTGCGTTTGTCATGAGGTAATTTTTCTCACATATTCTTGATGATTTTAGTTTATTTTGTTGTTGCTTAGGTTGATTCACATTTCTGTGGTAAATGTGCTGAAAATTTGCCATCTTCTGAAGCACGACTGAAAAAGAATAGGTGTGGTAATTGTTATGATTGTCCCGGCTGTCATCAACAGTTAACCACTCGGGCTGCAACTGTAGCGCCTAAAAATCCAGAAGATCCGAAGGCCACACCCCGTAAGGTGTTCTATTTGTTATGCTTGTTATGTCGTTGGAGTACCAGAGATGTAGGAATACCTGATCAAGCAGCTGGTAAATTGTCCAAAATGTAGGTTTTTGCTATTTGTTAATGTGATATTATTTAAGTTAGTGGAGGTTGGCCAGAACGAGAAAATGTATATGCTAACCGTTTACAAGAGATACAGGACATGTACAAAGGAATGGTTTTGTTAGATAAACAGCAAAAGATAGAGAAAGAAAAGAAGAAGCAACGTAGATACATGAGCTTTACTGTAAGTTTTTGGATTAATTCAGTAGTTAGTTATCGTAATTTTTGTTATTATAGGACCGAACTGGTATAACTGCATCAATGTTACGTAAACGTGTTGGATTGCGGGATGTATCGCATCCGCTTTTAAACATGAAAGCTAAAGAACTAGAGAGCTCGGTATCTAAAGAAGACATTGAAGTTCTTCCTAAAGATTTATTCACAAAAGAAGTGAATTTATGTGAAAGTAAGTTAATAAAAATAGAGGTTTTCTAGTAAGAAACAAATTATTTCCTTTTTATGAATTATTTTCACAATTATTAAAAATAAAATTTTATTTAGTTACAACTATCGAGCAACGTCTGGTACAACCAGAATGGCAACCGATGACTATTGATAAGTTATTTCCAATTCATAAGCAATTATCAGTTAAAAGATCTCAACGTTGTAGAAACTGTGAACATAATGTAAGTAAGCCTGAGTTTAATCCGGTGTCTATCAAATTCAAGATTCAGCTGTTTGCTTAGTAAGTTTGGTAGTTTTTTTGTATGACCTCAAATAACGCGATTTTAGTTATTATGTTCCAGAAATACGCATTGTAACTGTGGAACCTTTAAGAGCTGGCAGAACTTCCGAATTACTTCTCAAGTTTTCAAATCCCACTCAACATCAAACTACCATTACTCTACTACCTCTGGTTGTGGATCCCACTTCTGAGACTGTAGACGAAACTGGAGATGAATCAATTGAGGAAGTGCAATCCGAGGTTTTTGGTGGTCTATTTTCTGTGCAAGAAAACATGACTTAATTAAAATTTTATTTTAGAAATCACAACTGTCTACCACAAGTGGAAGTCAACCCAATAGCTTATTGCAAACTTCATTATCGAAACAACCATTTACAGTAGTAAAATCTCGATCAATATCTGTAGAGGCAACTGCCGATGTTGCTATACCCACCAGTACTTTTATTTTACCACCACGTGATGATGCAGCTGAATATGATGATTCGGGGGACACTCATAACATACAGGATGATACAAAGTAAGTTACACATTTTAAATGGTTTGGTCTCGCTCAACAGTGATCAAATTTAGATCAACTAGTAGATTTTTTTTACCTCAGAACGCAATATTTAATTCATACAAATACAATAGAAAAATGCAGTAAATAACTATTTGTTCGAAATTGCTACCTTTTTACTTTGCCTGTGTTAATGAAATAAATTAAAAACAAAATATTTGATATCATTAGATAATGATAATCGATACCAAAATATTGTTCTTGGGTTAAATAGATGAACAGGAATATAGAATAATATTGTATTTCTATGTACGAGACTGAAAATCGATATTCAGTACACTATTTTAACACAATTTTAGAGATCTAAAATCTTTCCACTTCATTTGTCCTACAAAATGAAATTACTAACTGTAGCTAACTACTTCTTTGATGTCTTCACAATCCACTTCATGACGTGAATCGAAACCACATTTTTCGTAGTTTCCCTCTTTTCTGTCCTTCTGCTTAAAGGTCTTAAGCAGATGTTGGCGTTTTCTGCCAATGCCAAAGAATCAAGGAAAATAAAAAACTACTTTAACAATTTTAATCAAAATCCTATTAATTATGACCTATCGACAGGTCCACGCCAAGAATTCCTTAACAAACCTTTTCAAATAAATGACCCTACTGTACAAGTACTCTTTCTTAGCGAACACGTTTTTGGGATCTGACATCGTCTTTGCTAATAAGATCTTTTTTATCATAAAAAGATTGGCAACCCTGTATCACAGATATAATATAAACCCATTGTTGGTGTTTTGGTAATTCTTTGTTTTTAAATAATTTATAAAATAAATTTATTAAAAACGTAAATTAAATGAAAAAATATGTGCAACTTGCAGAATCGGGGTCAGCTAAAATTTAAACGCTTAGATAATTGCGATTACGATGAAGATACCATGTTTGTATTATAACTCTGGAGCAAGTAATTTATATGTGTTATAAATGTGGTTGTAATGCTTAATAATTGAATGTCCAATATGCGAGCTTTTATTGTACCTTCTAGTATGATGCTAACTTTGCTAGATACATAACTCGTAGATCATTGAACTGCAGTTTCCCTCTCCATAGCATGTCAAATTGTGTCGATAAGTTTTCTACCACACTGCTGATCTACACAATATATTTAGCCTTCCAATTTAATAAAACTATCTATTGAATGTCATCATTTGAAGTACACTAATGCTTGTACTAATAGTCAGTAATCCAAAAATCAGATTTCAAGCCTCAACTTCAAGGCTTCCGATAATTAAAACTGTACGATTCTTAGACCAGGCAAATTGGCCAAATATTTCAAGAATAGAAAACATTGGTGTGCGTGGTTAGTCCAGAATGATTCACTTTTAATTTCTGGAAAAACTATTTTGCAGTAAATTAAAAATTAATGCTACAACTAACTGCACACAAATCCCAGTCCAGTTTAAACAGCCGTGGAGTGTAAAAAATCTTTTTTGAAAAGAAGTTGGTAGTTCACGAGGATCAGTACTATAGAGATGATAAAGAAGTAGGCATCTGACCTAAAGTTCCGAAACTAGTATACATGTACAATTTTGTCATTACATTGAAGTAGTTAAAAGTCAACAGGTTAACTTTATGGATAGAGTAAATTAGAAAAAAGAAAAATAACATGAGATAAACTCAATGGGTACATGTGTTAACTTTTCTATTTCAATCAAATAACTAAATGTATCCAACTAGGAAAATGTTTGAGTTTGTATTTATTTTAAGCACTAATTTAATTTTTAGGCTTGTAGTTTGGAGAAAATCTAACAAAGCAATAATCAAGCTGGCCGTTACACCACAAGCAGACTTAAAAATTGGAGACGATGTCGTAATTAGTTTTATAATGCAGCATATATATGTCAATACAATTACAACAGTAGATAACAAGGAGCCGCAGCAATGTGAACATCGGGTTAAGGTTTTCTTAACTTTAGGAAAGCTTGTTGGATCAGAATAATTTTTAACGTCGAAACAAATTGCTTAGGGCAAATGCTTCGTGCTATCAAATAAAAATCATACATGTAACTGAATTTAAATTAAGACCACGGACAAGAATCTACTACTATTCTGCCCTGCTAACGAAAACAATATCTAAATTTTGCTGATCGTATATGCTTGCTAATCGATCAATTCGTTGGCATTAAGTCCTATCTGCAATAGTTCGTTATATTCAAATAAAATATGAACATCATAAAATTTTAATTTTATCAGTTTTCTTAGCAGGGCAGTATTGTTAAAATAAGCTCAGTTGGAGTTATTAAACAAAATTTTTTTGTAATATTTAAAATTTAATTATTTAATTTATTTATTTACTAAATAAAGGTAACAAAACATAATTTGTATTGGATTTTTTATTTTTAACTTACATATGACAAAAAACTCATACTCAGACAAAATGTTTACAATCTGCGACCACGTCGACCTCCCTTCCTGCGAGTAGAATCTGATGGAATTGGAGTAACATCTTCAATACGGCCAATTTTCATGTTCGAACGAGCCAAAGCACGAAGTGCACTTTGAGCACCTGGACCTGGTGTTTTAGTTTTATTTCCGCCAGTAGCTCTCAATTTAATATGTAAAGCAGTGATACCCAAAGATTTACATTTCTCGGCAACATCCTAAAATATGTCGATAATAGAAATTTTACGACCCAAGAAAATTTAAGAACTTACTTGTGCAGCCAACATAGCGGCGTACGGTGAAGCTTCATCTCTGTCGGCTTTAACTTTCATGCCACCAGTTACACGGGATATGGTTTCGCGTCCTGACAAATCCGTAACATGTACAAAAGTGTCATTGAAACTGGCGAAGATGTGAGCTACACCAAAAACTACTTCTCCTTCACGCACTTGTGGGCCAAGAGAAACTTGGACTTCTTCTTTTTGAGTTTTTCCTTTACGGGGAGCCATTATTGTGCCCTAAAAAAATTAAAGTGTTATGATAATTTGAGGTTAACGTATGAAACACGAAATTTTATCTAAAATCATCGTGAAGCAACTTTACTTAAACAAAATTTACTTACTTTTATATAATGCAAAATTGATGGATGAAAGTATACGTACGATTATTTTTGATAATTATTAACCACGTGTTTGAAAAAATTATAAAATAACTCACCTTTTAATATTCAATCCTGCGTCAACTGCACGACAAAGAAAGACGTGGTTGCCAACCGAGGTGTAGTTGTTGAAAGGGGGCGCTGCAACCGTATATAATAGTAACTAAATTTAAATATTTAAAATAGTTATCATTAATTTATATTATCATTTACAACCACTGAATATTTTTATTTGTTATTTAAACTAGAAATAACAATAATTTATATTCGTAAAATTTTAAATATTTTTTCTATTATCTGTTTAATCTGTTCCCCGGATATTTATTTGACCGAAACTATTAGTTTATTTTGGAACATCAATATTATTTTTGCTCTTTTATTGAATTATTTTCAAATATTATGTTCATTTTTAAATGTTCTCATTTGACCGAACTTGAACAGCGTACAGCGTGTATGGGTGGATAAGGATATTTGCATGAATTTATTTGAATCAGGGGCGGGCAGGGCCGTATTTAGACTACATTTTCGGTGAGGGGGTAGTATTAAAATTTAATGTTTTAGTTTTGAAGATTTTTTTTGCTTTTTTCTGATCTTTTTACGATTTCAGTCGGATTTCCTGATCTTTAGTAATTGATAAATAATTTCGGGGGGGGGGGGGTTCTAACCTCTAAAGCCCCCCTTAAATACGGCATTGGGGCTGGTCGTATTTCTAATTTTGAAAAAATATATAAGTATTTAGTAGGAATATTATTTGTTCCTTTGTCTGGATTGGCCCTTTTTTGATTTTCTGATTTAAAACAAATGTTTTGAATACCGCCTTTTGTACACACAAATTGAAACTAATGTGTTTTAAATATTTGTTTTTCTAAGCAATTGTTTAAAACAAATTTTCCATTGGACTTCAAAAACATATAAAAAACAGTTTAAAACAAAGTAGGAATACCATGTGTTTTTCAAGCCTAATTGTAATTAGTTAGTAGTTTTGACGTCAAAATACTATTTTTTGAGTTTATTTTATAATTGTACTTTATTAATAATTATTAATTGAAGTCCACAGCGAAAAAAATAGGTTAGTTATTTTTTTTAATTTGTAGTTCAGCACATTGTGAAATTCTTTTCCGCTTTCCGATATTTGTTTTTATTAAAAAAGTTTTTTAACTCTGGAATTTCAATCATTAAGTTCATATTTTTTTTATCCAAACCGTGTATTAAATTCCAAAAATTCGGAATAGAAAGTTTTATTACCGCATTTCTACAATTTAAAATAAATTTCTGAAGGATTTCCAAAATAGGCTGTTTTTTATATTATTAATTAAAATTACTCGAGAAATTGAGCAAACAAATAATAAAATTGATGAGCGAAGATTTCTAATGAAATTAATGCATTTTCCACTACACCGCTAGATGTCGCAGTAGCATCAATAATCTACAGAACTGTACATATTTTTGACGAATTTGGTCAAATTAATTTTTTAAAAATTATTTTTACAATAATACGTCAAAATTTAATCAGCTATTTTTATGCATCTTGTATATTTGGCACGATTATTTCCTGAATAAATACTGACATCAAACTGTTGATTAGGTGGTGATAGAGGACACTTTTCTAAGAGAAATATTTAACTACTATTTTTTCGAAATTCAAATTCTCGAGAGTTAGGCCTCTTTAAAGAATTTTTTTATATTTCCACCTTCATGTAGCCATAGTCCCGAAACTATTGATTTTTCAGTAAAAATGGTTTAGTGCGTTTTCAAGCGTGAAATAATCTACAAACTAGATTTAAACCTCTGATTGTCTAAAATCAACAGCTTTCGAGTTATGAATTAAAGTAAGTAGAAAAATGTTGAAATATTCGCAATTTTATTTCTTTTTGTTTTTTTTCAAGATCTTTTAAACGAAACACTATACAAAAAATCTGATAGAAAATTTAAGGGACTACAACTTTTGTCCAGTAAAAATTTTTGAAAAACCAATCCATTCCACAGAAAATCAGAAAATAATAAAACAAGGCAGTTACAAAACGAAAAATTGAATTCACCAAATTTTTATTTTTATTGAAAAATTATATTATTAATTCAGTGCTATTCACGATGGTCTTGATAATTGTCAATTTTTGACAGTTAACAATCGTTGTCAATATTTTGTTGTCAATGTTTTGAATTTATCTTATTCACGTACTCACCTTAACAACGCTGTCAAGTTGTTTTTCTTAGTTGATAATAGTCAATAATGAAGACACGGCAACATTGCATTTTGTACGAAAACGACGATAACCTGCAATGTCACTGTCAAGAAAGTGGATGTGTAACATCAAGAAATTTTACGTTTATTATGATTTTCTTGAAAAATTTCTAGTGAAACTACCAAAATAAGTAATGTCATGTATTTAATTATTCCAAACTTGAAATATGTAAGAAACTAATAGTACTACACTTTTTTGATAATTTTAGAATAATTAATGTTTTAAAACAGGAGAAATCCCTTCGTACCAATGAATCATTCGGCTTTTAAAAGGATGTACTAAGCCTGTTCTCCGGAAGGGTAAAACTCAACTATAACTGAACTTCAGTCTTCATCGAGAAAATCTAGTTTCAATTTGAATTTCTTACGAGATAAAGCAACATCATTTTAAAATTATCAGAGCATTCCAGGTATGTTTATTTTGTAAGTTTTTTATAATAATTTTGTAAACTTACACATTTTTAGAACTTACATTTACAATATTGGAGAAATTCAACGCAATAGATACCTACGTTAACTTTTATAAGAGCATTTAAATAAATTTCCGAAGCTTTGAATAATGTAAGAAGGTTTTAAGAAAGTGTTTGGAATTTGGTTTGATGTTTATTTTTAAAAATGCAAAATTTGGGAAGATTGTGAATTTGAATTCAAGTTACCGATAATTGTAAAGATGATTTGTGAAAATGGCAAAATAATTGTTATAAAGTTTTGTTTTCAAGTTACCGATAAATTGTAAAGATGATTTGTAAAAATAATTTGGATTAATATAATAAAAAACTGTTTTCAAGTGTAAATTAGTTTTATTATTAGAACAAGTGAATTAACGATAAACGAAAAGCAAGTATTCTAAGGTAGGTATTTCTTAACAGAAGTAAAATATAAAAAACCAGAATTTTTTTGATATATAAATTGTTTACAAATGTTTTGAAAAATATTAAATCGATCTTTATTTGTGGGTCTAAATTTTTTTAAATGCAAATTTTAATTAAATACTGAGTAATAACACAAATTTCTAAACGTTTTTGGAAATTTAGGTCTGTTGTCAAGTGATGTCAATCTTCAGCAAGTAGTATAACCCACTTGCCTGATGTCAATTAATAACTGTCAAGTTCTTGCTTCAAAAATGTCGTCGTGAATAAGAACATATGTTAAGATTGACCATTATCAAGGCTGCTTGACAATGATCAAGTTTAGTCAAGCTTGATATGTTATCAACCCTTACAGAATAGCGAAACTTGACTAGGACTTGATAATGCTGTCAAATGTCATTTATACGTCAAATTGTCAATGTTGATAATTATCAAGACCGTCGTGAATAGCACTGATTAAGATTAAATTAAAGGTTATCGTATGTGTGCTATTATTGAAAAATAAATTAGGTATCAGATAACCTAAACGGATTAATGCGGGATCGAATTTGGCAAATAATTTCTTAATATCAAATTTTTTAAACAAAACATAATTTCTCGTTGATGAGTGGGAAGAAAAACAAAATACTTTAATTTACAAAGTTTCTTGACCTTAAATTTTCCTAGGTACGGTTCTGGTGGGTCGAACATCGAACCGCACAGCGAACTGTCAAAAGTTATTTTGGTTAGTAGTAATCTTTGACATTAAAATATTAAATATACTCGTCTTTGATATAAATTACGTTACTACGCTTTTAAATCAGAATAAATTGGTTTGTTTGATTAATAATAAAATTTAAAAATGCGGGTCAATAGTGCGAATACAGAAATCTATATAATAATTGATATGTTTACATTTCGTGGCGTCATCTAAAGCAGCAGCTAATCATATATGTGCTGTCATCTAGTGTTGATAATTAAACTATCCGTGAGTGAAATTTTTCTGATTCGCGCAAGGCCCAGTGCATTACCATCCGCTCGCCATATTTGTTGTTGTCGTTGATGGGGGAGGCCGCGACACGGGTGGATATCTTCTTTTGTTTTTGAATTTGTCATAAAATAGGTTAATGTCAGTGTTGGTGGTGAATTAAAATGTGTCGATAATAATTTGTTTGATATGTGGAAGTAGGGGCGAAATAGTTTTGTGTCAAAAAAAGTTTAGTAATTTAAGGGGGTGAAGATATCCATAGAGGCGAGTGACCCCAGGGGCTGTGGGTCAAGGTAGGGTTTTATTGCCCGACGTCTTTTCTTTGTTTGAAAGTGGCGGGTGCTGGGAACCTATCTGGGGGCGACGGGGGTGGCGATGTCGTGGCCGCAATGTTGGATTGGGAGGAAGGTGACCGATATAGTTTCGAGGACTCCGATCGTTTCGAGGAAGACTCCTTATGCAGTTGGAGTTCGGAACCGGAAAGTGTTTGCAACAACTGGAGAGGATGGAAGAGACCACCGCCAGGATCGGCTTCTTATCCCTATGGGGCTAATAAAAAATCACCAGATGGTAAGTTGACTTGTTACAGAAGTCTTTGTTTTCAATTTGTCTTTGTTTCTAATGCAATTAAACTTTTTTTGTTTTCCTTGTGTGCGAGGTATTTCTATTTTTACATTTTCTAGTGGTTTTACATTATCTACTCGAAAAGTTTCATTGTTTCAAGTATTTTTTTACGTTACAATAAATTAATTTATTGTAATTTTTGTTAATGTATTTATGTTGGACCTCGTTTTAAAAATTACTCTAGTGTAAGAGTTTTTTTCACAATAATTAACAAACAACACTTAAAAATGTTATTTTCAATCACATGTCTTTTGATGGCAGGTTGGAGGTAATAAATTGTTTATTTCTACCTTTTGTGATCCTATATTTTTGACATTTTCTTGGGTACATACATAAATAATAAATTAATATACGTATCTCGACTTTTTGCAGAAGTCAATGACCTTAACAGTAGGATTTGTTAAAATATACTTCAGTTTACCTAAGATTAGCTGTATTTTTTTGGTTTATGTAAGTATAATGTAGTTTGACAGTTGGTAATATTTTTAGGTGTAGGATCTTTTCAAAATTACTATTATTTGCTAATTCGCATAGAAATTAATACTTTGTTAGGGCCAAATGCTAAAATTAAAATACATAGGAGGGTGAATTTATTTTATAGCCGATTAACAAGTTATTTCCAGTGCGATATTTATAAAACAAGTCTGCTGGACAAAGCTCCACAGGTGATTCTTTGAAAAAAAATCAGAACTTGATAGGGGGTGTCAACTTTCTCCTGATAAGAGTTATTTACATTTTAACTTTTTAACTATCTATTTTCCTTTAGGGCCGATTTATCAATGACTAACTTTTAGAGTCTAACTTTAAAGCTCATAAATCGTGAAGTTGCAATTTCACCACGTTTTCTAGTTATCAAGATAATTGGAAGATGGTCAAGCATTGATAAATCCATCTGTGCTTGTTCGGCAGTATCTTTTTACATTATAAACTTTTTATTAAAATAAACCTGTAATTTACAATCGATAGTTTAGTTTATTGCGCAGCTTGCCCAAGATCGGGACAGGTTTTCATAGGATGAAAGGGCACCAAACCGTCACTTGTAAGCTCTTATTGGTTATTTTTAGTAAGACTAACAAAAACTGAGCACGGTCGTAGGCTAGGCTAGCAGTTAGAATGCTTGATTGGTATGTCGTAGTTGTGGGTTCGATCCCCGACTAAATTCACCAGGTTATTTCGGCCGTGTTTCCCTCACAAGATGCTGGCAACATCTTTGAGGTATTAACTGCCTTGAAAACCCTTCATTAAATGAAGTGGTCAGCCAAAACCCATCCTGAGTTGTTGCGCTGCTCTGTGTAACAAAATTTAAAACGAATGCTGCAACCAACCACACAGAGCTTTCTAAACTGATGTAGGCAGCCTTGTGGGCATAAATGTCGAAGCAAAGGAAGTTCAGTTTATACCTACTGCTTGTAGGTGTATTGTCTAGTTGGTCTTAAAGCTTTTAGTACCAGCCCAAGGTTTGATTCCTTGTAAATATATTTAGAAAAAATATAAGCTGTGTGAGCAACCGTGAGGTTTAAATCCCGAAACATTTTTTGTTGTTACGAACCGTCAAACTATAGATCCACCGAACTCAATCTTGGCTTCGAAGATTACATTGGATATGGACAAAAAATATGGTAGCAGTCGATGGTACTTAAGGCTGAGTAAAATTGTTTTTATGTTGGACGTCTGAAATTCGATTTCCCGAGAACATTCTTTTGAGATCTGTTGTGATACTGGCTTGCCATCCATTCCCTTTTTTCCAAGAATTTTACCAAAATTTGGGACATTTCCTTACAACCCATACATTCTTCCACATCTTACTTATGTTTCCCAACATCTACACATTATTTCACATATTAATGTTGTTTCCCAACCCCACAAAGCCGCATTCTATATCTGAATTTTATTCCAAGGGGATTTCTAATGGCAGATTACCCTAGGTGGTTTGTATCAGGTTCCTCTTTCACCGGGATTCGAACTGGGACCCTCGATAATAACAGTCTTATTTGTGACCGTTTCTAAATGATGCTTTACTTTTGGTTTGATTTCTTGTATGACAGATCTCTGGAAGCTGGAAAGACGAGACGATCTTGGATGATATACCCCTAACTATGCCAAGAAGAAGAAAAAGACTTCTTTTGTTGTTGATATAATTTATTAATTCCATATTTAGATATGCGCTTATTTGGATGCTATCTTGAAATTTTATCGGAATGGAGAATTAAATTACAATTAAAGTTTACAAGATTGAAATCGACCCGAACGTAATATAAATCGTTTTATATTTGTTTAGTATGTATAAAAATAAAAATTTATATCCAAATATCTCAACATCAAAGATATCTGGACTTGGAATTTGTGCAGCAGGACTGCATGCGAAATATGTATTTAACCCTGTAAAAAAAAACACTTTAAACATTTATATGGTATGACATTTTTACATAATGTATTGGAAGTGTTTGAAGTATATTATTCTAAAGCTCTAGATTATTTCTTTCGTTGAAGGGAATCGTGAGAACAAAACAATTGTAAATTCTAGTTTCACTTCAAAAGAACTGTGTACAAAGTCGTTGCATACAAATAACAAGACATTTGTTTTGATTTATCATCTTCACATTTACACGATGTACTGGGGAACAAATCTCGTTTCTACTAGTCTGTTCGTAATATCGTAAGAAAATCTTTAATATTGCAGCTTCGTCCCCGACGATTGTAATAATACTTATCGATAGTGATAATGTTAAAGATTAATGAGGATTACTAACGTGTAATTGTAATCAATAAATAAATATGCTGTTTATTTGTCTCTTATGTTATAAGCTATGCTACTTTTACGGTAAAACAAAATCGATAGCACAAAAATATTTGATGTTTATTTTTTAATGGATCCGTAATAAATTGATGTTCTATGTTTCTAGCACTTGTCTGATTGTAAGTTGATGTTAACGATTGTCTTATGTAAACAAAAAATATCCAAAGTAAATTTTCATTTTTTTTTTATTATATTTAAAAAAATTCTACTTAATTGTTTCCAGCTGGGGGAGGAGAGTCAAAATTAAAAAATGTGCTTATAAAAATTAATCAATACATTAATATTGAGGGAGGATTATGTTATGCAACATTATTACTGTGTATTTTCTTCTCAAGGGCCAAACCAACTTGCGGGAGCTGTATCTAATTTAAAATATCTATTGAGATCTACCCCTGCTTTAAAATAAAAAATAATAACCCTCTCCTCGATAGTAACAACGGCTATGTTAAAATATTTGCCAAGAACACTAAAATTGTGTCCTCGGTTCTGAGCTAGAGCAAAATTTGAAATAACTAGTGAAGTAGTTTAGACGTAAGTAAGATATTTGAATTTTATTCTCAAGATTTTTCAGCTCAGCTTTATTTACAACTTGACGATATTCTTGCTTACCTCTAGTTTTTTTTACGACAATTTTTTTTTATATTTTTCCCATGCAATCGGCGGTTAAAAAGAATTTCGATTTTCCGGTTTAATTTAAAATCTGTTTTTATTAAAATAACAAAAAGTGGAACACGAATTAAAAATACATAATTTATAAATAAAACTAGTAATAAATACCTACATAGTGTAGTTTAAAGGCAAAAATCGATACCTACGTGTACCTGACAAAATGTTCCTGCTTAATAGTTTGTTATATTTTCAATTATTGTCACTTTAATTTGTGCTTTTCATATTTATTGAAATTGTTGACGTGTGCAGAATTACACAATTTTAATAAATCTTTTTAAGTGAAATGTATTTGCTTTCAAGACCTACTTTACGCCAATTGAAGAGGATTTAGAAAGTCATTTGTCATAGGAGAAAGCAGTCCTAGTTAAGTCTTGTACTTTCTTGATTTAGGCTTACAAGATTTTTTTTTAAATTATTTTTAGTGATTGTTTCCCAAGTGTTCAGAGGACGATGTTTTGTTGTGATGCTGCCTGCATTGGAGGCCATTAGCCTCTCGCCTCTGGGCTCGTCTGCCCGCACTATGACCGCTAATACGCACTCTTTCCTATCTACTTAATCTGATGTTCTAAAAAATTGATAAAGCCCAACTTTCTGACACGATTACAGTTGTGACGAAGATTTTTTATCTAATATTTAGCTCCAAGATAAAAACAAACATCGATCGGCACTTTATATTTAATTCGATATATACAAGTATAGGAATACAATTTTTTCTCTTGACAACTTGGATTTTTTTACCATGCGTTATTTACAGGAATTGCTTAATAATATTGTATTATGTGAAATGGTAGAAATTTTAATATCGATTTTCTTGCCCAAGTAACATTTTTACCTCTCAACTGCCTGGCAATATGCAAACTTTGCTTACAGGCACCTGGCAGACAGCCTATTTGTCTGGACCTGTAAATTGCCTGAGACAGCTACCTAGCAGGTGTTTATTTAGAGCTTGTTTGCCTGTGCCTGTAAATTGCCTGGGACAGCTACCTAGCAGGTACTTATTTAAAGCTTGTTTGCCTGGGCCTGTAAATTGCCTGGGACAGCTACCTAGCACGTATTTATTTAAAGCTTGTTTACCTGTGCCTGTAAATTGCCTGGGACAGCTACCTAGCAGGTACTTATTTAAAGCTTGTTTGCCTGGGCCTGTAAATTGCCTGGGACAGCTACCTAGCAGGTACTTATTTAAAGCTTCTTTGTCTGGGCCTGTAAATTGCCTGGGACAGCTACCTAGCAGGTACTTATTTATAGCTTTTTTGCCTGGGCCTGTGAATTGCCTGGGACAGTTACCTAGCAGGTATTTATTTAAAGCTTGTTTACCTGTGCCTGTAAATTGCCTGGGACAGTTACCTAGCAGGTACTTATTTAGAGTTAGTTTGCCTGGGCCTGTAGATTGCCTGGGACAGCTACCGAGCAGGTACTTATTTAGAGTAAGTTTGCCTGGGCCTGTAGATTGCCTGGGACAGCTACCTAGCAGGTACTGATTTAAAGCTTATTTGCCTGGGCCCTTTAATTTCCTGGGACAGCTACTTAACAGGTTCTAAAGTTATACTGTTCCTTTCGGTGTGCTCTGTATAAATTGCCAGAAATAGACCCAAATAATATTTTCATCCTGAGAAGTGCCAAATCAACTGCAGCTATTTTTTTTAAATTGTACAAAATAGAACAATTTTGCAGGTGCGCATAAATTTATTAAAGCCGACTTCATGCATTTGATTTTTTAATACTACTATTTCTTAAACTACAGTTTTCCATTTCGTAAAGCGATCCAATGTTGGTTTATAAATTATAAATAAATTATAAATTTTAAATAACAGCATCGACTTTTATACTATACTGAAAATAATATATTAAGTACCAATCTAAGAAAATCAGATTTAGAAATTTAAATCACAGTTTAAGTAACTAGCTTCGGTGGCTCAGTGGTTAGAAGTTTAGGTTTCAAATTGGATAGAGGCAACAGTCGTCGGTTCGAACCCCGGGTAAGTCAAAAAAAAATCCACAATATTTAAATTTATTTTCGCAGGTACTGAATGTTGATACATCAAAAAATGAAGGTAATTAATTATACAGGGTTATGTAAATCTAAATATAATAAATTAATAACACTATAATTTAAATAGAAGATCAAAAACAATAACATTTATATATGTTACTTGTAATATCATAGCATTAAATCCTGGATTATAACTAAAATGTTAAATATAATTGAGTAATAAAATATAATAGATATTTTTTTTAAGCGTGGAAATCACTGAAACTTTTTATTAATATTTTGAGCAATCCGTAAGTCCCTCAGGTTCCCGGCAGCTACCTATCACAGGTCCCCGGCAGCTACCTTTCAAAGGTCCCAGCCAGATACCTGTTATAGGTCCCTGGCAGCGACCTTTCACAGGCCCCTGGCAGTCATCTATCACGGGTCCCTGCCAGGCACCTTACATAGGTACATGCCAGGGACCTGTTGAAACCCTGTCACAGGTCCCTGGCAGCATTCCCACAGGCTTGTCAAAAGCTTGTACCAGGCGGAATACAGGGGCCTAATTGCTTTATAAGGGCACTGTAATAAGCTTGGGACAGGCCTGGTACAGGTACAGGAACCTGTGAAATTTTCTCTGCCAGGTCCTTGCCAGACATTTCCCAGGCTCAAAATGTTACTTGGGTGCTTTGGTGCTGTTTATTTAAAATTTGAGGTCGTGTCTGGTTAATTCAGTTGTTTCTTTTTGTTATTTATAGTGAAGTATATTATGCAAAATGTTAATGAATGACTGGTTTGAATCAAGGTAGATAAGGGTTTGGAACAAAAATAACTTCATTATCAAGTTCCTGTTGTAACACCTAAAATAGAAAAAGGAAAATACATACTATGTACTACTTGCAGACTTAATATAATAATTTATGAATCGAGAAGTTGTTCAGCATGTCCAGTTATTTTTTCATCTTCCAAATTATCTATAACATTTAAGTATTATTTGGAGAGTTTATTATTGTACTCTATTTTCTTTTTAAATGAGAAGCAAAAAGCATAAGTAATTCAAATTGAAAAAAGTTTGCAAATTTTGTTTAAAGTAGGGATCACAAAATTCAAATTATGTTCGGGCTTTATAGGCGTTTTTATAATCTCAAAAGGACTGCAGATGTAAATTTTAGAAACGTTCTTTTATTTAGGTTTTCATTTGTTTATACAAAGACCGCCAGAAAGTACATAAATACTAATGTATTTTCTAAATAAAAAATTAAATGTTCCGAAAATTATTGCTTTTGAAAAATTTATATGGAAGATATCTTCTGTGCTCGACAAATATCTCCCTTTTCAGAATGTTGCGTTGGTTTTAAATAAAATCATGCAAATTTTGGAGTTATGTAATATAATGGAGATAACCCATCGCTTAATTCGATTCATTTTTTGCTCCCTCCCACTCATAGGAAAATGATTAGGAGTAGGAGAGGGAGGATTAGGAGTAACTTAACTTTGGTTTAGTACAAGTTAACGTGTAACTTTTAATATTGAATGTACGTCTATTTTATAATTACGAAATTGTTTTTGAAATCTAGAAATAGAATAAATTTCTTAAGAAATATGCTAATTTGCATAATACCATGAAATACACTGAAAACTTTCACAATACTTACGGAACCTACCGTAGAATATGCTGAAAGTGTTTGATTCTATTTTCTTTACATCTGATTTTATTAAAAAAATTGCAGTAGGTAAATAAATACCCTGTGCTACTTGGTAGCTTGGTACTACACGCGCCGTTTAAATTAGCGAATAAATTTATCTAGTGTCGAACAAATAATTTCTTGCTGAAACCTAAAATTATTCTTGCCGCACCGCCAGAAATTAAATTTCTTACTCCCCCCCTTACACACTTTCTTTCAGTTCCAAAGTTACTAAAATGCATTTAATCAACGACTGAAACAAAACACAAACCACAGCTTACAAAATTTTAATTACAATCAAAACTGTGTTATTTTTTCCAGCACCTTCTTGGTAAATAATTTATATACTCTAATAATTTCATTATGAACTTTGGAAACTTGGGAACTGATTATCAAATCCGTAAAGAAAAATAACGGTTGCCATTCAAAAAATTCACGATGCAAAAGCAAAACAACATAAAAAATGTCAATGGCAGAAAAAGGTGACATTCAAAAATAAACGGTTGAATTTCTCGAAATCTTAGTATCGAATTTGTGCCAAACTTTACGAGCTTACTGTATAAATATGAAATCGAACAGTAATCTTAGATTCCCATATATTATATTCAGCGCTTGTTGAATGGATTCGCACATGCACCGAACGAAATTTTCTCGAATTTCCTCGTGCTAGCGTTTATTAAACAATATTTTTTCATAATCACCTGCTCCTATAAATTACCCCATCTGGTTCTAATTAATTTAAAAAATGCCACTGATATTAAAAACTGATAATCCTCGTGCCATTTTTCTTATCATGCTTATTGCAGCCCGGTAGTTTTCAAGGTGCGTAAATTGAAAAATAATCGATCAATATTTGGATAGCATTATTCTTCATTGTAATGGGAAAGCGAGATAGTACTTCGTTTACAAGGTTATCAATTCGTAGTAGGACACAAATAAAATAATGTTGTGTACTTCTATAATATGTATTATCGAAACAATTTTTTAGTGGGATACGAGGATGATAGATTTAATAATATCGATAATGTTAAATTACATTACATTTAATTAAGTCGTGAAAGTTTTAATGACGTAACATTCCAGTTGGAATAATACAGAACCACGGTTTAAATATTAATAACATTATGTAGTTTTGAACTTACCAAGTCAACTGATAACATTATGCTGTATCCGTGCGGAAACTAGAATTTGACAATCTCAATTAATTGCATTGTGGCAGTTGAAATTTTATTCAAAACGCTCACCACAAAGAATAATAATAATATTGAAATGTTCGATAGAGAAATAAATAAAGTAATAGGATCGGAATAGCTTTCATGTTATTATTTTTATTTTCTGGCTGACCTTAAGTTTTTATAGAAAACACGAATGGTTGACCTTTTCTCTTAATTAGGCGGGTCTTCATTTAAAAAGTGAATAATAAACCTGCGGAAAGCTTGAAATTATTCCTAACTCCGGAATCGCTTTCGAGTCTCAGACGAAAGCATGCTGTGTACAGAAATATTAGTTACCTACCAAAAACAATCTCTTCTTATCAACGTCGTCATATTGGAAAAATCGGCAGCGAAGTGGTATTGCACGAAAAATTGAAAGGATCAACATTGGTGGTCAACTTAATAAAGTTAGACGGAATGGATTTGGTATTTTCGAATGTTACCTGCAAATGTCATAATTTCAATGTAGCAGAAGCAATGAGTTTGTGTTTTATCAAAATATAGTATTTGTAAATTCTATTTCAGTACACGTCACCAGCATTGACGACGTCACATTGGAACATGCATTACTGTAAACACACGTTGACATAATCAAACATTTAAAAATTAAAATCACTAATATAATCGTATTTCGCATAATATGACGTATATTGGAATTACGTTCACATTAACAATAGCCATTTAACATCCCTTAATTAATATTAAAAAAATTGAAACAAAGAATACGGTGTGGAAGTTTTTGCGATCAAGCTAGCTGTAATTGAATCATCTTAAAACAGTAATATTTGTATCCCCAGGGACCCATGCTACAGTTCCAGATATAATCTTAAGGTCATCAAATATATAATTGGAAGATGACGTCAATACATCCCAAATAGAAGGCTCATGTAGAAAACAGTCGTGGTAAAATACGTTGCTGTTTGTGTCAGGCTGTTGAAAATGTCAGAAAACCATAACTTTGTCATTTAATTAGCGGGATTTTTTGAGAAAACAATTGTTTTACTTGTTCCGGCGATGGGCGGCGCTAAAGTCCTACATTAGTGCCGACCGGCTCGGGAAGTTAAAGTAATACCTAATAATTTAATTTATAGATTACTCTTTATGATTTCAAATAAAAATTTAATTTGGAGTAAGTGTACTTTTTGTGCCCCGTTTGCAATTGTCAATTTTATCAACTTTCCAAGAGTAATGCAAGATTTGTTCCCAATAAAATAATATACTATTTAATGACAAACTTCAAGATTCACATTTTTCTTAAAGCAATTGCTTTACGTTACAGTCGGGGATGGGCGACTATAAACTACTTTTAGCAAAAGGTAAATTCCAAATTGAATATTTTGTCCCAGCACAACTGAATTTTTATTTAAAATTTTCATTTGTTAGATAGAACTTTGCATTGCAAAAAATCTTTTACTTGGAGGCGAAAACTCGTCTATTGTCATTTTGATATCTAACTCTTCAAATTAAAGTAGTATTTAATTCCATTAAAACATGTTGCAGATATTTTAATATATAGTAGTTTGATGGTTTAATTCATTAGTAGGTATGCTTTGGGGTCCCACGTAGATTTTTCCAACTTACCCAGTCTTTAGAAGGTTCTTTATCACAACATGTCTTTTAGCATTGTTACGTTGAAAAATTACACCTGATCTGTTGGGCAAAGAAAATGCCAAGTTGCATACTAAAATGATCAGTATTAACAGTTCTATTTTGTTTCAGCAGTTCATAGTATACAACGTTCTTGCGGTCCCATCAACAACATAGCATAACCTTTTTCCGATGAACACTTGTTTTGAAATTAATGAAGTTTCCCCATGGTAAAATCCACCTTTCATTTGCAATGAACGAATATGGTGAAATGAAACGCTTAAATCCATCTTGAATGTTTTAACAATACGTCAAAATGTAGGTTAGAATAGGCGTGATAGGGTATGTAGGAAGCGTTGAAGGGTTTCTATAAAAAGCGAACAAAAACAGAAGTTACTAAAAAATTTATTGGAATTATATTGAGAGAAATCTGTTGGATTAGAGAAATTTTGAATATTTTCGTTTTGCAGTAAAAAAAACTCTTGTACCTTTTTCTTTCGGGGTAACGTGGAAATTTACGCTTGTAAACTATGTTAATCCTAATTTTTTATAATTAATTTCGGATAGCAATTTTATATCAGTTCCTTTACAACGGATACGTTTTAGGCTTTTTGATTTACACTCTTGTTACACTGCTGTGATCCCAAGTCCAGCATCTCGGCTTTGTATTACGCACTCTTAGGTAATCTAAAAGGTTAAAAGGGACTTGCAAGTAAACAGCTAACACAATTAACAAATTTGGGAGGTGGTAAAATGTGTAAAAAATTGAAATTTGAGGATATATTGAAAATATTGTACCCATGGTAAATTAGGTAAACCTATATTTTTTTTTATAAAATTTCAAGCCATTATAGCAATTCGAATTAGGCAGGAAAAAACAATTTCATTGGTGGCTTTCAGACCCCAGTGTGTCTTGCTAAGGTTAAATATGATGAAACTAAGACGGATTTTAAAGCACCTCGGGCATTATGGATGTAAGAACTGACAGGAATTTATACGTTTCCGCCGGCAGAAGTAGATACCTATATTATTTATTGATATAGGAAGGTAAAGTAAATGATTATTTGCCACGATTGATTTAATGCGCTACAGGTTCATTAGTGTAATAAAAATGCGCACGCATTTACAATTTCATACCTAAAATTTGAGTGAGTTTGCCTCGAAGACGTAGAGGATATCGGAGGGGTAGCTTACCATTTTATTTACCCATAAGTCGCGTTTATATTAAATTACGTTGATATCTGTTTTAACAAGGATATTTGGACGAATTCTTTAATCTTGCTGATTGATTTTTTAAATTATTTTATTTGATACGTATCGATGTTTATCTTATAATTTATCATAGATTATTTTAATATAATCAACAAATGTTTTAATTTTCAACCTTTTTTCCTCAATTTTTCGGAAGCATTTACAGTAATATAATATATAACTCGGGAGTGGACTAATCATTACCCGACTTAACGTCTCGTGACTACCACAGTCGCGATTAATGACTTCATTTAATACCCTAGTATCTAATATAAAATATACTATTATTGGATTCGAAGCAGTCAACAACAAAAATTTTAATTTCGATTGTAATTAAAAACAGACTAGTTACTACTCGAAATGGGCTCTCATACCGTTGATATAATAATAAATCTTAATGCATAAATTTGTTTTTATTATGTTCGGGTTTTATAAAATTGCTTTATTATTGAATTTAAAAACTATTTCCTTCGTTTTTGTTTCGCTTTGCGATTAAAATTTTTTCTTAGGAAAACAATCAACAGTAGTTGTTAAGTTTTATCGATAGGCGCTCGATAGAACTTTAATAAAAAGAAAACACTTAAAAATTCATAACGTACGTACGTATAGCTGGAAGTTTAAGAATAATTTAAACTTTGCAAATGACGTTTTCAATTTTCCGCGTCAGCAACAAAAATCTTAATTTTCGTTCAATATTAAAGTTTCAATGAACGAATTTAATAATTACGTTTTTTAACACCCTGTATTATGGCAAAGCGATGGGTAAATCATATTAAAATTATGTAGTTGAGAGATTTCTTTTACAAAGTTTAATTTTCTCAACTTTTTTCATTTTTCTTTTGCTTAACTTTCCTCATATTTTTTGATATTAGAGACAATTTTGTGTTAAGTTTTCATAAAGGAGTTGCATATTTTCGACATTGTAATTTGTTTATTTGTTCTGTTTGTGTTACTTTTGTTTATTTTAAAACTTTACTTTATTGGTTAGCGATAAAATTCAATATTTGAATTGCTTAGATTTCATAAATAACCATAATTTTCATTATGACGTGTAGAAAGGGGAAATCGATATTAATATCGTACCCACGTCGATTTCATTATTTTAGTCTTCTCTTAGGAAATCCAATTTCTTTCGTTATTTACACCTAATGAAAATAAATGCATTATTTTAATTTCGCTTAATTTATCATGCTTCAATGTTAACATGGTACTAAAAGTTAAAAGAGGAAAATAGTATACTACATACATACATTTTCTGAATTTAATTTGCCCAATTTAGTGCTATGTTACAATTTCGACAAGCTAATACGCGATGTTTACTATTATTTCGAATTTTTGATAAACAGGAAATTCTAATTCTACTATATCTTCTTATATGGCGGAAAAATTTACTATTTGCAAATTTTGTATCGTCGCGTCGCCTTGGGGATACTTCAAGTTCAGCAACTCAAAACAACCTGTTTGTCTTAAGTTTTGTATATGGTACATATGTGATGTTGCATGATTAATCGATCATATTTAGATCAGCAGTCGTAAACTTCAACTGTACTCGGACCATATTATATAGAATTTACTAAATGAAAAACGCCGAACGAAAAATTAATCAAAACACAATCTCCGATGTTCATAATATTCTGGCAGAACTCCTTCCAGGTTCATAGATAGTACCCTCGAGTAATCTGGAATATTAAGAAAGCAGGAAAAGCGCTATAATTCAATTGAGGAAGATTTTTATTTTTTATTTATTTTCGTAACACAAAATTTAGCAGTTGAAAACTTATGAGGCTGGTCGAACTTTATGTGCAATATAAAATCAATTTGCGGATCGTACGAAATGCATACTAAAGGACCGCGAGTTTGAGACCCCTGCGTTGGATGTAGCGTCGAATAAAATTTTTCTAAATTGCAGCTTACGTTATTTTTTGTTCATATTGCGGCAAAAATAACTGTTTGCGTGACTAATGCGCTTTGTATTCGGCTAAAAAATAATTCTTTGTTACAAGCTATCACAGAATGGGTCAGACTGCATTTATTTGGTTGTCTCCTTTGTTTCTATGGGGGGTTTAATTTATGTTGCAGCTTATAGCGAAATCGACTCGATCCCTGTTCGCCTTCGATGCAAGGTAGACGTGATTCTTCTGGTTATTTTATTTTTTACCGCTTTCTTCGTCTGCATTGCTCACGGCGAATTGAAACTGCTCTTGCAAATCCGCTGCTTCAAGAAGTTACTGGCCTTTACTGCATCAGCTGTTGTATGTTTATTATAAGTTTTATTTCTTTGCTCTTTATATTGCTTCACCGAATGTTAGAAAACAAGGGAGGATGTTTCTTTATTGCCATACATTTTCCCTTACACAACTGTTGCATAAAAATAGCGTGTGCGTGTGTGTTTCTTAACAATTATTGCAGCACTTGGTATGCATTTAGGTTAGAGAATTTTTGCAATTATTGAAGAAATTTAATTTCGATACTCGATGCATTGGATACGTTGGCTGTGTTATTGACTCGAGTATATTTGCATACACATTCATTGCACATACACTCATAAAACCAACATAGAATCGTGATAGCTATATTGAGCTTGCTTACATTTCAATGGTAGAATATGTAATTTCTTTGTTTCTAATAATAATCCTTGTTTAAAAATTGTTCTTAGGAATTTTATTAACATAAGCATTTCATTTCAATTTTACAGTCATCATTAACGTTTCTTTTATGTATATAAAGTAGCATTTACGTTAACGATAGTAATTATTGAGTTTTAATGTAATTGTGGAAGGTCGCGTTTTTTTTGTAACGATATTATAATGAACAAAAATTCTAAATGCGAGATATTCGAAATAAAAAGGAAATTACTTTTTTTCTATTCTCTGAAAAAATGTTTAATCAAGCAACCATTTTTACAGCTTAAACCTTAATAAATCTGGAAAATTAGTTGCAACAAGAAAAAAGTTGGAGCGAGCAAGAGCCATAAATTTTATTATGATGATATTATAGGCGTTTTGCTTCTTTAATGAAGGATGACCGACGGGAATGGTCGTGAAACTTCATTATTCATCAATTTACCTACTCACGAATTTAATAAGCTTTAATCTCCAATTACCATTAATCATAGAATAAAATTTTGCGTAAAAATTTGAGTCATCTTCGTGATTCAAATCGTTCGTAAATTCACAGGTGGATGCTGACTACTTACACGAGGTATTAAAAATTAATCGAATAACCAATACCAGCTGCAATTTATTGCAAAAAGCAAACCCGTAAATTCTCTTTAAACACTTCTTTGCTTATTTGGTCCGAAGAGTGCCATATTTTTCAAAATTTTCAGTTCGAATAAATGGTTTTCTCTAGAGAGGTTTAATTTTTAAAATCCAACACCGGACCCTAAATGATTGCAGAAAGCTTCAGGGGAATGGCGTCTTTTTGGATGAGCTTTTTAGAAAGATATTGTGATTGTGAATTATTCTTTTCTACAGCTCTCTAAAATGATTCCGATGTTTTCGTTTAAAACACCCCTATAGATTTAACACAAAATCGTCGTCGTTAATCCATTAAAAATTACATTTGAATTTCTGTTGAACCACCAAGTAGAAAAAATACCTTAATTATTATTGATCTTCTTTCAAAGTGATGTATTGACTTACTTAAGAATCTTAACGCCATCAATTGTGTAAAAAAATGTAATGTCGAGTTGATTTACTTTGCTATCGGTATTTTACAAATGAATTTCCTTTAATATGTAGACACCTTTCGCTAAGGTTTCCTTAGTTACGAAAAGCTTGGAAAATGAAGATGAGCTAAATTTTAAGTATATGTAGACAGTAATAATTAATGCATTCAAAAGAGCATTCACGAATTTTACCTCCGCTGAACGTTAAAATCTTTTAAATTAAATAATACCACGTCCTTAACTTTTTTTCTCGTTTATTTTTCATGCTATGCAGTTTAGGAAAGCGCAAGAGAAAAATTACTCAACCGTTTAATAGGACGAAGTGAAAACCAAGGCACAGTTTCCTTGTGTGTTGTTAATTTGCGCTAAGTAATATAATATTTCTTGTACATTGAAAAGTAACATAAAACCGCCAAATTTTGAGAGAAATGAGCTTAATGAGGGACGAAAAAGAGGGGGAAAGAAAACGAGGAAATTATACTTACTTTGTATATTTTTGCAAGACGCTTTTAAGCAGTTAAATTCGCACGTTACAACACAAATAAGAATAGACGAGATTAAACATTTCAAGATTTGTGGGACTAACTCGATGGGGTATTCCAGCGGAAGACATTTTTAATATTTAATTAATTAAATAATCCCGAAGTAGAAACTTAAAACGAATTCGCGTAACACATTCGTGTTAATTTAATTTTTTTGGTATCTACAATAAATATTCGTTTCAAAATACAGGGTGACAACAACGATTGAAAAACGTTAATTTTATTATTTTAAAAGTTTTGTTACATGAAATGCGGAAGTAAAAAAAGTCATCTTTATGACAACGTTTGATTTTGAACTGGTCTTTTAGGGGAGAGGATAAATAAGCTGATTTTTTACATATTTCCCTTTATTGGAAAAGCACTAATCAAACCGCAAGCTTATAATGTCATTAAAAAGTATTTGTATTACGTCATTGGTAGAAATATTAAAAAGGGTCGACTCTAGCATTGGACCCTGAGGAACCCCGATATTTAAAGTTTTAACTTCAGAATTTACTGAAACTTTTGCATCAACACAACACACCGCCAACAAAAAAAAGTACATTTGCTCCGAATAAACAATGTTATTTGTTCTTCAAACGTAAAAAAGTTAATTTTTATATTTCAGTTAGTTTATCTCCTTGGCGCTAAAGTAAAATAATCGCTTTTTTTAATTCAAGTGTGAATATCATTATTGTACATTTAACATTTGTGTTATTTAATAACTAATGTAAATATTAAATGGTTCTCGCAGGATTAATTTTGAATTAGATATGATTTTGTTACAAAAAACACAGTGGACTGCATGTATCAATCTCTCTTTTGTTTCGATTTATCAAACAAGCGTGATTTTATCCAGAAGTGGTTGTCGTTTTATTGTTAGTTGAATTTAACTGAGATAAACCTAACAAATCATACGTATCCAGTAATACCGAACTGGCGAGAAACCATTTAACATCTGGTTATGATAACCCAAGCGCGATACAGCATATTTCATTAAAATGAATATTGAACAACTTTCAAGCGAAACTTGAAGTTGGACAATTTATTGAATGACATAAAGTCAGGTTTTTCTTGATGTTTTCAGAAAAAAACATATTAGGTATGTGGACAAAAAATTCTTTCAGTATGCGGGCAGAACCTTATTGCGGGTCCCTTGCGTGAAAGTCAAGTCCCAGGAGTCCGTATTTACAAGCGAACAGCACTCGCTCCGTCTGAAAGGGCTTTAACGTAATGGGGTATTGTAGTGAAAGAGTTTGTTTAATATTCAATTAAATAGTACCTGCCAAAGTAAGTCTTAAAATGAACGTGTACTATGTCTTTAGAGTACATTTTTGTTTCCAAAGAGAAACACGAAAACATTAAGTAACCTAAAAACTAGCTGTAGCTGCCAAATTATCGAGTGATAGATTCATAATCGATAACGTGTAAATAATTTTTATATTTTTATTTAGTAAAAGTGATGAATTTGGAACAAAATTTATTGACAAATTCAATATGGAAACATATGAAGACTGCGTAGTCGTGCGATTTAGCTCTTGAAAACTCACAGGGATAGACCTCATCTAACTATTGTTTTTCATAATAGTTCACTTTCTACGTTAAGTTAAGTTTTCTGATTTAATTTACACAACAAGCCACTTTCATGCACTAGTGCGGAAAGTGAATTATTTATGATATTATTCAGCATTGGCGTTGAAAGTAAATTTGCTAAGTTTTTTTGTTAATTCAAGAAACTGACATTTGTTGGTAAAGTTTGATGACCGTGAAACAAGGTCAATTTATTGCAGTTGTGATTACAAATTCGATAATTTAAATTATTAAGTCACATTTTGTTAAAAACAAAACTTATTTAAGCTCAACTTGAATTAATATGCCGAATTTAACAAGTGTTCACAAGGTAATAAAACAAGTTTAGCTTAAACTCGATTTGTTTTTGTCTGGTGAACTGGGCCTTAATTAAATATAATATGGGAAAGGTCAATTCAAATATAAATCGCCAATTAAAAAAAAGGGTCGAAAATGCGCGTTGTTTTGCAAGTATCGCGCGCGTTCTGTAATGACTTACTTTCTGCACTGATCACATAAACTATACTATTTTGTTGATTTTTTTTTTAAATTCTGTACCTTTATCATTTTATTTTTCACATGATGTACAATATGCTTTAATTTCATTAACGATCCGTTAATTTTTGGTTACTTAAATCTACGGTAAAATTATATTTTACCAACAGGTTTCATCCATTGTTTATTATCATTTCCTTTGCCGTTTCAATGAAAAAGTGATTTAATCGTCATTACTTTTGTTGGAAAAATTATTACTCCATTGCTTGTCAGATGTACCTAATTGTTTGGTAAAATATTATTTTTTAAATGTTAATGGTGGGTTTAATTATTTCACGCAACAGTTAACAACTTAAAAAAATTTACGATACCTACCCGTAAAAATTTTTTTACTCACTAGAACGATTCTTTCCTGTAATTATATTGGGACAACTTTTGAGTTTTGAATTATTAATTTACTATTACGTAATTAATTTGCTTTTAAATTTTAAAGTTAAAAGTTATTGAAATGTAAATTGTGCTGGTACCAGCGTTCCTATATTGGAATTTGTGAAGGAGTTGTGGTGAAATTAATTAAGGGTGCCATATGAACGGGTGGCAGGACATTATGTACTAATAATGTCGAAGTAGAAAAATTTAAAAATCAACAGCTGCTGTAATTAATGTATATTATTTATAGGAATATTAATAGTATCTTCTTTGCTTACACAATGCAAAACACCAACAGTTCATTTTTACGTTGTAATGATATTTTGTGTATTCTAATTACACATCGGAAGGGGTTGGAAAGCAATAAATTGCAGGCAAATAAAACTATAATTATTTACGTTACAGTTGGTGTTCCATTTTATTTTTTATGCGTAAAACAGCTTTCTCGTCAATTTGTATGTCGGGGTCTGAAAATATTTCGAAGTTTTCTCGTATTATAATGAAATTTACTCCTGAATGCATTGATTTGCCAATTTGAATATACGAGAATTTCTTTTATTTAAGAATTAGTAGAAATTTAATTATAAAATATTCGAAAGGTTTTCTTCCCCCTTATGGTTAAAAGCAGCGCAGTGCCTACATGGGGGTTGCTAGTATGTGAAGGGTGTACGATTAATATATTGGTTATCGCTGATGTTTTGTGTTGTTAGGGCACATTCAACGTTTTTATGCTCTAAATTTTGTTTAGTCTTAATTCGTCGAGTTTTTTCCTTTCTTTTTTTTCATATCGTGTCCAATTAAGAAGTCATAGATTTTAATTTAAATATTAACAAGGTCACGTAACGGATCTTTTTATTGCAAAATTTGCTATATTGCGTATTTTGGTTTTTATTTCGATTTTCCAATTTCATTTTTTTGTGATGGAAACTGAACATTATAGTATGTCGGTATTGATTTTGTTGGGAGGATTAATATTTCAGGTATTTCAGAGGTTGATAACTTTAAGCCATATTAATCTATTTAACGTAACCTTGGTTCTAATGCATTTTTCATTAGGTATTTAACACGGTGTCTTATTTTAAAACCTTTTATCATCATTTTCCATACTTAAATTTCGACGGAAGCGTTTAACGGGTTGTAACTAATTTAGTCTTAATTTTACTATATCTTTTATGAGTTACGAATGTGAAATCTAACAGTAAAATGTTTTGCCGGCAAAGATTGTATGTTTTTTTTTCAACGCCGAGGGTTTGATCATCAAATTTTGATCCGTAATTGAAGTTGCATCTAGCGCTTGTCTATTAATTAGCAATTACATCCACATACCATGCAGTCACGTTGACGAACCCTTTTCTCTTCTTGTAATTATTTCCGATTTTAACTTACTATTAATTATTCAGCCATTAACATTGTTACTAACTAGAGTGCATGTCTTCATTAAATCGATTACTGTCAACACAACACCGTTTCAATTCACAATATAATGCATGCATGTCGCCTAATCAAGTTTCTCGACTTGTGAAACAACAAGAATCCTAATTAATAGTTAAATTTTCTCTATTTGCAGAAAAGTCGGTAGACGTGCTATCGTTACTGGAGCTATCAGCAAGATGTGTCGCATCTCATATTCCTTTCGAATTGGTGGAACGGGTGTTTCCTCCTATGCCAGAGGAATTGCAATTAAGAATTGCATTTTGGAGTTTTCCAGACAACGAAGAAGACATACGACTTTATTCTTGTCTGGCAAACGGTTCGGCGGACGAATTTGCCCGCGGAGAAAGCTTATACCGATCTCACAGTGTCAAAGATCCTTTACAAATAGGTGAGTTTTAATTTAAATTTTAGTCACGCACCGAACCAAAATAATTTCGTTACTCATTGATTGCTAACGATACAAATTTGAACTGACCATAAATCTATTTGCAACGCATTAGCATGCAATGTTACTAAATTTATTTTCTGGATTAATTCTAATTTAGTTCATTAGTTAGATCATTGGTTTATTATTACATTATCATGGGCGATGGGAGAGATTTAAAAAAAAAGAAATGTGTTTTGCACTACTTTATAAACCTACATTAAAATATTGACGGATGCTTTGTTTTGTAAACAAGCCAGGTACAAAAATGATGTTTCGTTTTGTAAACTCGTTTGCCGCAAAGTCTTGGACTTTTTGGAATGGCTATACAGCGGGAGTCAATATTTTGTTTATTTTCAGGATTCCATTTGTCTGCCAGCGTGCACCAGTCACCGCGAGGTATCCATAACGTAGCCGTGACCTTCGACCGTCGTCGCATCTCGTCCTGTAATTGCACCTGCAACTCCACCGCCTACTGGTGTTCGCACGTCGTCGCCGTCTGCCTTACGCGGATTCATTGGGTCAGTCACCTTAATATCGGTTGTATTATTTATTTTTAGCTTCATTTACACATCGCCTCGTTTTTTGCCTAGGAAAAAAACAAAACAAACAGATCTTCCAAAACCTTACGCAACTTTTTATTTTTAGTCACATCTTGTAACGTTAAGAGCTCCGGTATCGGAATCTTTGGCTCGTTTACAGCGGGATCAGCTTCAAAAGTTTGCTCAATATTTAATCAGCGAGTTACCTCAACAAATCTTACCAACTGCTCAAAGAATCCTAGATGAACTGTTGAGTTGTCATTCAAATGACATCAACAACTTATCGGGAGCGCCCGATCCAACAGCTGGAGCATCTCTAAGCGAGCAAACATCCTGGTGTTTAGACGAGAAGGCTTTGCACGATAACATTAAAAAAATTCTGATCAAATTTTGTGTACCCGCACCGATAGTTTTCAGGTTTAAAATTGTCTCCCAGAGGTCTATGTTGTAACTAAATCGTGATCATTTTAGCGATGTTAATTATTTGAGTACAACTGCACCTCCGGCTGCTGCAGAATGGACCTCTTTATTACGACCATTAAGAGGAAGAGAACCAGAAGGCATGTGGAATTTGTTGAGCATAGTTAGGGAGATGTTTAAGAGAAACGATCGTAATGCAATTCCGCTTTTAGAAATAATAACGGAAGAGTGTTTGGCTTGCGAACAGGTGCTTAGCAATTTTTGAATACAAATTTACACAACTTACTTTTTATAATTGCTTTTAGATTTTGGTATGGTGGTTTAATACTAAAGTTGCCCTTTTGAATGGCGGTTCCGGTCATGGCGGAAGTGGCGGTGGTAAACACAACAATGTAAATAGCAACAGTCATGCATCCCAACATGCATGTTCTTCATTATGCGACGAAATTGTGATTCTTTGGAGATTGGCTGCTCTAAATCCAGCCTTAGCTCCTCAAGAACGCGATATGTTACATAATCAGTTTACAACTTGGCACATGAAAATAATGGAAAAGGTTAGCAAGAGCAGATTGGGTTCGTCCAATCAATCTAATTTGAATAAGAGCGGCGGATTTAAATTGGATTTAGAAGTTTTCACTGGATTTAAACCGGCAATCGAGGCTTGTTACTTGGATTGGGACGATTATCCAATGCCAGGAATTACCTTTACCCACGATGCAAACCCAATGTATCATTGTCCTTTTGCTGGATTTCGACATGGAAGTGATAATCGTTCCGAAATTGTTGCTCAAGTAAATTCGAGTCAAGCTGTTTTAAATAACGAACATCCTCATGCAAGCAGTCATCATTTACATGGCCATCATCATCAGCATCATCATCCCGCTCATCACGGTCCTCGCTGTAGAATCACAAGATTTCATATCACCGTAATGGGTGTGAATCCTCTGGAATACATCGCGCATCCGCAACTTGAATATTCAAGAGATGGAACGAGATCGAGCGTTAGCAGTGAGGGATTTTGTGACGACGATGTTAGCATAATAAAAGAAAACAGAAGACTAATGCCGGTTGCATTTAAGTCACTGGATTCTGATTCTCAAGAAGGTGGCGGTAGCGATTCTTCTAGTAACAGTAGCAGTGCCGAATTAACAGCCCCATCAACTCGACAATCGGCGAGTAGCGACGAATGCGATTTAAATAAAAAAGCAGTGCAAGACAACAACGCAAATTTACAATCGACTTCAAAGAAGTCTGATTTAGAATGGCCAATTCACGGCGAAACTTCGTCTACTAGAAGACCTTCCAAAGGTGATTCATCATCTTCGTTGTCATCAAATTCAGATTCTCCTCCATCCGCTGACGATTACAATGTTTATTTTTATAACACAAAAGATCCATCGACTTCTGGAAATGATGTTAATAAAGATTCATCCAAACCATCTGGAGAAGATGTGGATAACAAAACATCGGTATTTGCCAATATTAAACCCGCCGATGATCCATGGGATGTCTTATTTGCTCGAGCTGAAGGATTACATGCCCACGGTCATATTAGGGAGACCTGCATGTTGGGAGTAAAGTTGGCCGAAGAATTATTGGCAAATCCACCTAATCTTATGATAGAAATACCACCACTTCCAAAACGTAAAGGTAAAAAGCAGCAAGTTAATCCCGCCTCTCACCAACTTAGTTGCTTGGCGTCTGCTACTCTTGCGAAATGCGCATTTTTGAGTAGCGTTTTAGCCGAAAATCAGGAATATTTTCATTTAGCATTTAAAGTCGGTATGTTTGGTCTGGAAATGGCGAGGCCCCCAGCAAGCACTAAACCGCTGGAAGTAAAACTTGCTAATCAGGAATCTGATCTGGTGAATCTTTTGAAAAAGATACCATTAAGTCACAAGGAATTAAAAATTCTTAGAGAAAAAGCAGAACAACTAAAGGAAGGTAGTTTAAAATGTAGAGGGGAAGCGTTATTGCCGATTATGCTGGCTAGCTTCATTTTCGATGCTTTGGTAATGCCAAACGTGGTGGGACGAGATCGCGGAAAAGTTTTTATGGTTAGATTACCGTCAGATGAAGTGCTAGGTTTTGAAGCTGCGGTGGCTGCTTTGGGATTGAAAGCTAATGTATCGGAAGCAGATCACCCGCTTTTGTGTGAAGGCACTCGAAGGCAACGAGGAGATCTTGCAATTAGTTTATTGGTGTTCTATAAAGACGACACTTGGAAGGTGGCTAGAATTATGGATCGATTGTTGGATAGAGAAATTCATTTACTTCTCAAATCTCCAATAGTCAGTTCATATTATTCCAACAATCCACCTCTCAAAGGATTTTCTTTGTTTAAGCGAGATGAGGCTGAAAAAATGAATTCTTCGTTAGCTTTTATGCCACCTTCTGAGATGCTGCCTTGTGACATGAGTAAGTTTTAATAGAAATAATTATATTAAATTTTGCTGATGAAATTTTTTTAGATCCCAGTAGTCGGCCTCACAGCACAACAAGTGCGGAAATTGAATCCGGTATATCAAATTTAATATTGGGACCATCGTTATCGGTAGTACCATCCCAAGGTTCATCTTCTCAGACAACAACCAGAACAAAGGAGTTTCGATATAAAAAGAGAGCATATCCATCCATTCCTAACCAACCGTCTGAAGCAGGAGCACATTTTATGTTTGAATTGGCAAAGACAGTTTTGGTCAAAGCTGGTGGAAATACTAGTACATCGTTATTTACTCAAGCTTCTACTACCCAAAACCATCACGGTCCTAATCGGGCATTGCATATATGCTCCTTCCAATTGGGGCTTTATGCTTTAGGATTGCATAATTGTGTTAGTCCAAATTGGTTGAGTAGGACATACTCATCGCATGTATCATGGATTACTGGTAAAGTAGTTTGAGTCTTATAATGAACTAGCTAGTTAATTTTAAAATTGTTTAGAATGTTTTGATAGTTTTTTCATAGAATTTAGATTTCTTGGTTATAGTTAAAGTTATGTTATAGCATATTTTACAAAATTAGTAATTATTTGTGATCTTTTTTGTTAGGTCAAGCCATGGAAATTGGAATTTCGGCGATTTCATTTCTAATTGAAACATGGGAAGGTCATTTAACACCTCCAGAAGCTGCAAGTATAGCAGATCGTGCATCGAGAGGATGCGAACCCAATTTAGTTCGTTCTGCAGCCGAGTTGGCTCTTTCATGCTTACCATACTCGCATGCTCTTAATCCAAATGAGATACAAAGGGCAATATTGCAATGCAAAGAACAAAGTGATGCAATGCTAGAGCATGCGTGCCACACCGTAGAATCGGCAGCCAAAGGAGGTGGTGTATATCCAGAAGTTCTCTTTCAAGTTGCAAAGTATTGGTACGAATTGTATGTTAGACATACGCCTCCGGGAGAATTATTAGTTATAGAAAACGATGTGGTTTCACAAGATCCTCTGACTGATCCTTTAGTTGGACTTGTGGATCCAAATTCTGGGGTCGATCATCAACCGCAAGGACCTCCAGGATTGCCACCACCAAATCAAGGGCCGGTTATGAGTAATAATGGACCTGTTGTTGTTACAACAACTCCACCACCACATTTTCAACATCCTTCTAACATTACAACTTTAGCCCCATTGGGGATGACAGTGCCGTATGCCGTATCACCGTATAGTTTTGCAGTTCAAGGTATTCATCCACATCGGCAAATAAGCTATGGGGGCCCTATACACCCCCATGCTGTACAATTACATCAACCATCTCCCCCTCATATGCAAATGTACTTGCCGCCTCCACAATTTCAATATCCACCTCATACTAACAATCAACAATTCCCTACCGCACAGCAACCTCCGTATCCCAACATGACTCCTCCACAGCAGGGCGGCTATCCCGTTCAATCAAGTGCCCCCTCTCAATATCAACTTCCTCCGCCAGTTCAAGCAACCTATGCTGCAAATCAAGCTTCATCTTACACCAACATGTCACCTAATGCCGCCACTCAAATGCAATCCAACATTCAATATTATGGAACAGCTGTTACAATTGCCCAGTCTACAAATCTTCGCCCCGGTCCAGTACCGTCTGGTCACATATTTCCCATCGCAATCGCTACAAACGTGCCTGGTAATAATGGACCTCAAACAATTTCGGCGAGACCTCCACCTCACAGACAGCAATCTCATGAGTTTAGTCAAGCACAGCTTAGATATCTTTTAGCAGCTTATCGAGTGGGAATGTTAGCATTAGAAACTTTGGCTAGAAGAGTGCACGATGATCGGCCTCAAGCAAAATATGCTCGTAATCCTCCATACGGAGAAGACGTCAAATGGCTATTACGTATCTCCAAACATTTAGGTAAACATTTTTAATTTATTAGTTTGTTTTTGAAGTAACTGAATATTTTTTATAGGTAGTCAATATCTCCATCAATTTTGCGTGTGCGTTGTTGGTTCCATTGTGAGTCCGTTTGTGTTGCACGATGTGGCAATTGAAGCTGCTCAATTTCTTGCTCGCAATAATCCCGCTTTGGTTATGCAACATTTGCGAGCGAATTTAGGATCGTTGGTTGCAAAATGTCAGCAAATGTATATTCAGTGTATGCATCAGAAATTGTACCATTTGACGCCGGCAGATTACGAAGACTTTGTTAGTATTGTGTGTACAGCTAGGGCTGCTTTTCATATAACACCTGAAGGTAGTGGTCAGTTTAAGGAATGGTTGCAGTCCATTAGAAGGTGAGTTTTAACGTTTTTAGGTCTTCAAATTTATATTTAAAAAATACGACGTTTTACAAGAAAAACTAATTTAATAGAACAAATATGGGCAGAGCTAGATTCTATTTTTGATACGAATTTAGCTATTAGAATCTGAAAACGGTGCCAGCGGTTTGAACTGCTAGCGCTGTTAGCTTTTATTTTATTTATTTATTAATCCAAAAATTAGCCAGTTGTTTTGCTAATTTTTGATCTGATCTTCACAAAGTATATAAATATTGATTTTGCATGTTTCCCCCTAGGTCATTCCTGTTTTTATTGACACTGGGTTAGTGGATGACCGTTTGAGGTCGAAACGCGTCACCCTAGAAATAAAAAATATTAGCGACAAGAAGAGTGCATAACGTTTTATTGATAGTTTATAAAACCTTGCAATACCAGATTTATTTTATTTATTTTTAATTGCCAGACTCTGCATTGTTCAGTAATAATTTTATTTAATTGTTTAATAATTATTGTTAAAGTAGGTAATTATTAATAATTATTTTCAAGCAAATGTGAATACATAATAATTTGCCATGCAAAAGTGAAAGACCAGCGAATTTTAAATTTAATTTACTGAAATTTGCTTAAAGATGAGAGATTTAAAATAAAATTGTAGGAAGATAATTGGAGGAACATAGAAATGTAGCAATTCGGATAAAAGAATATCCACGAACATCCTGAGATCCAACCCTTGTGCTTGCCACTCCCGCCCCAAACTTGGAAGAATTTAAATTTTTTACAATCTAAAATTCAAAAAATGTTTAAAAACGTTGACCATTGGTTTAGTACAATTTCGTTCTGTATTCTTAAAAAAAAGGTGGACTATTAGGGAATTAATGATAAATTTTTGTTGTAGGTCAAAGTCGTGTAAGAAAGATTTGTGGACGCAAATAAATACCGCTCTACAGGCAAACAGCAAATGACAAAGGTCAGTTGTAGGTGGTCAGTGTAGTACAAGTTTTCACAGAATTTTTCAAGATCAAGTGGAGGAATCAGATATGCAGTTACCTTCTGAAGGTTATCAGATTTCCGTACCGCCGTCAAACGTTTGTCCATACCCAATATTTATTAATACAGGTCTTCCAGCTACAGTTGCTGTTGTAAATTCGGAACAATTAGATAGGAATTTGAATTACGCAGGACAGTTTTCGGTTCAACAGGAACACAATTTTGAGGTGCGTGTTACAGCTAGCATTAATGTAGATGCCAGGATTTATTCCCACATCAACGAACAACAACATTTCGAACACAATAGTTGAGTGCAAGTAGCACACATTTTAAATTAATTTGATTTTGTTACTTTGTCTGTAAAAAAGCATATAGCTCACGCAAGCCCAAGTTGGCAAGCTCAGGTTTCAATCATCTGCCTTTTTATTATACTCAAAATATTTATAGCAATTAGTAGTTAATTTATCCACAAACTTGTTATTTTATTAACTAATGTAGGTACGTTTGTGTAGGTGGTCTTTCAAGCGTGCGCATGTTTTGAATGTCCGATTTCATAAACACATCACAGTTATTTTCTATTCATCATTTCGGTGCACACGAATCATTCATTTGTTGGTATTTATTCCACAGCGAGTTTTTAAATTTAATTTAAAAATTTATTTAGAATGTTTAAGTCACTTGATACGCAGGTGCAAGTAAAAGATTTAATTCAAATGTATATTTTCTGTACGTAAAATGTAAATTTTAAATAAATACAGCCTGGATTATTATTTACGAATACTGTTTTGCCTTTCGAGTACAAATGGAAAAAAAGAGGTGACTAATTAGAAGAGAACTTATTCGAGTGGCTTAAAACGTAGTTATCGTTTTTATTCTCCATTTTTTAAAACGATTGTTTAGTTTTTGTGATCATCACGAAAGCATCAGTGTAAATGTATTTTTGACAGATGTATTTGTAAAATATATATTAACTACTTTTCTTACAGTAATTTAATGTTCGTAGAATTAAGTGTACATTAAAAAATAGCCCCCAACCGAAAAGTGATCTCAATCGACTCATTTTTGTTTACAATCATGAATCGAATTAAGTTTAGTTATAAAAAAAATTACATTTGGGAAATTAAATCTGTGCCTTGGATAACAAAGTAATCATTTTATTTTGAATCTGCAGACTTTCTTTCGAATACATAAAAAATAACTAAACTTAATTTGTCCAATTGTCCCGATGGTCTCGTTTTTTTATAATTTAATTTTTTAAGTAGCATTTTTTGTTAAATAATTTTTTCATATACATTTTTAGTATTTTTTTAAGTTAAGTAGCTTAATAATAAATTAAAACTATTTCGATTTGTGCGAAATGTGATTTAATTCAATTTTTTGTTGTAAGAAAAATTTTTGTTATTTTTAACGAGTGAAACTCGCAAGTCATGTTCTAAACATGATTAAAGATTTGTTTTTATATTTAAAGTTTTTATTTTATCTGAAGAACGTTATGTGTAAATCACATTTCAATTAGGTGTAAAGATACGAGAGAATAAGGGCTGATTTGTAAAATATATAAAAAAATGAACATTACAGTTAGCTAACAATTAAACGTTTAATTTCAACATATATATTTTTTTTATTTTAACCATTCTTTTTAACTAACAATTTTATATTTTATTATAAAATGATGAAATAGTTTGATAATTGGAAAGTTTACTTGAACGAAATTATATATTAAATTTAAGAATAAATATTTACTTTTAGCCCCGACTTTCCAGGAAAAGCAAATTTGACAAATTTTGAAATGTACCATATAAGGTAAAGAACGAAAAATGACTAGGAAAAATTTTATCTTACAGTGAAGTGTTGGATTAGACAGACCCACGCTTGTGTCTAAGAGTGCCAAATGAAAGTTCTATGAATTTTGAATATGAGTTTTTCACATAAATATTGGTACATTGGGGTGCTTTATTTAAGTAAATATTCTGCTTATTATAAGAGAAGGTTCGGTGAGACTAATTTTTGCAATAAAATTCGAGTAGTGTGATGGAATAATTTGTGTGAAAAAAATCTGCAAGAAATGGGAATTTTAAATGGAACTAATTTTATCGTAAAGCAAACCATTTGATAGAAAAACTGAAATAAACAAAAATTTGAGCTTGCGAATATTGAGCGCAGGCATATATGCAAGAAAATTTTATGCCGTGCCATAACTTTTCATTCAAAACATTCGAAAAGAAAACTGTATGGATACAAGAGATTGAACAGAATGGAGTGAACAAGAGAACCTGCTATGCAGGTACTACGGTAATATCCCTTACATAGTAAGGAAAAATAAGAAACTATGATGATCAGTAGACAGAATCTACAAATTTTTAGGTGTAGTAATTGTGAAGCAAGAACAGAGAAGAATGGAAGAAAATATAAAGTGTATCACTTTAATATATTTCAATTAGATAAAAAGTTGACTTTGTGATGATGATGCTATTGTAAAACCGAAACATGGAATAATATTTTAATTAAGAGAGCAATTTAAAAAGTTGTGAGCAATAATATAAAATTATAAAATTTTATAAAGAGAAAAAGTAGGGCGAGTCTCTAGGATTAACAGTCGCAATAAAACATTTTTCTTCAAACAAAAAATAATTATATTTCTTAAACATTATGCGGAGTCAAATTAAACAATTGCTTTCAGAAAAAAATTGAATCTTTGAATTTTCTTACTAAACAAAATCAAGTTTTTCCAACTTATAGTAAAATAAAAATTTTGTTTACTACTTGAAAAAATCAGACAATTTTTTTAAAATTAATTTACTCGAATTTGTATTGTAGAGAATTCATGCCACTTAACTATATTTGTACCTCTTATAATAAGCTGGACATTTTTTTGGGGCGCTATTACATCTACAAATTGAAAATTGCAAGTGTGGGTTGATTTGTTAAACAAACTGAAAATCACGTACATTGGTTATTTGTAGCTTTGAAAATCTAACTGCTTCAACTAAATTTATAATTTAGAGTAGTTTTAACTTGGTTAAAAGATTTCACTCGAAGTATTTTATCATTATTGTTTATGATACATCCTGTGACAAAGTTGATGAAAAAATTATACCAAAAGTATATTTGCGGAGGCTAGATTTAATTTTCCAATATTTATCTGTGTAGCTGACGGCCTACCATAGCAAATTTGGAAAATTCTTTGGGGAGCTAAAATTGGAAATCGTTTAGTTCTAATTGCGCTTGTTGATCGCATTTACATAATTTTGTAGGTTTATTAGTACGAAAGTTGTAAGCATGACAAAAAGTATGGTTTAAACATTCAGCGCTGGCGCTGATCTATATAGGACTTAAAACGTTTCTGTTTCTATGCACAAAATTTCATTTCATTTGGGGCTAGTATTTAAAATAACCGATTTTTACAGTTACTATAAGCTCCATCTGATTCGATGAAAGGATTCCAAAATTACATGTTCGGAAAACATTTAAAAAATAAAAAATGAATTAGAAATTGTAGCTCAGCCATGATGCTTGCGGTAAATTATACTTGTCTCTCTTGGAATATTTATAATTATTTACAATTTTGTCTCAGGAACATAAGTGCATGAATATTATAAAAAGTAGAATTAGAAAAAGAAAAATTACTTGTATCAAATAAAAATTGTGTATTATATTTAAATTTTATTCTAAATGTAAAAAATACAACCAAAGCTTTGGAGTAAGTGACTTTTTAAACCACATCGCTATATCCTTCTCGATTTGAAGGTATGGAAATAAAAAGATAACATAGGTACGATTTTATAACACTTTTAAGTAAACGTTGGTACTAACTGACGATTTTTATTGGTCAGTTCAGTTAGTGCTAATGTTCTGACGGCTGTAAATCTCTCTCGATTCAGTCCGATTCAGAGAGTTCCATGTTTGGCTCCAAAGCTTTGGAAACAAAGATAAAATCGATGTAATCGATATATTCCAGTGAAGCCCTTTTAAACCTAATAATTATGTACTCTTCTAAATATGTTTTAGTTTAATTTTTCTGTATTGATTTAATTAATTTTGAAATATAAACGACGAGGTTGACTGTAATATATCATCTTGAAATATATTTTGTTTCCATCTTTAAAAACACTTTGTATATATTATAAAATAAGCTATTTTTAAAAGATATTTGAGGCAACTTATATTTTGCTTTTAAAATTATGTTGTGTAAAATTTTATTTGTTCTTAATGTAACCCAATAGATGATACTACGTGAGATGTCTTAACGGCAAGAAATTTTTGTTGGACTAACATATCAATCAAATTTATTCAGATTTTTTGATGTAAGTTGATATTATTCATGACATAATATTAAAAGTTTAATAGTGCCTGAATCAACATAGCATCGCCATCGTTTTTGTACTTTGTCGTTGTATTATGTCGTGTACGTACGTATGTATGTGTGTACCTAGTGGTAGTTTATGTTAATAGAACTTATTAATAAAGAAAATTAAATATTAACTCTGTTCTATTTTAAATACTTATTTACTGAGTGCTAGGTATAATACAGAATTAGCACAATTTATTATAATATTGTGTCACGGAAGGTTTAAAAAGTATAAGCACAATCCCATATGTATCACTTTAGCAATTTAATACTGACATAATAATATATATTATATATATATAATATAATCTATTTACATACATAATTATTATATTATTAAAGCGAATTGAGTATTTATTATTAAACATTGTATCATAATAATAATATGTTTAAAAAGACATTGATTGTACATTTATAACATATTTTTACACAATCCTTTATCAAAATTTGTATAAAAATTCATACAATAGGAAAATGTTTTTATTTACGAAATACTTTATCATAAAATTATATTACATCCATCTCGGTAATACTAATAGGCAAATTAAGATACTTTCAAGTAATAACAATTGTATAGCTACATTGATGTAATTATTTTATTTGTGCAAGTAAGTTATAATAAAAATTGAAATTTAGTACGTTTTTTACTTTATTACACCTGAAGATCTGCTTTCCCGTTAACCAGATCTTCTAGTCACCAATTTAAGTGGTTGTTCGGCCTTACGGGTGTGAGGGTTGTTACCTCTATATGCATTTAGGTGAGTAATAAAGGAATAGACAATGGACCAATTAGGAATCTATTGTAGATAGAATGACAAAATATATGATTTCCTCCTCCTAAACCTAAGGTCAAACCTTTATATCATTAATATTGGCCGCATTTGTTTTTTCTTATATTATGTTTATATAATATAAAAAGTTTATAAATTGTGCTAGCAGCGGAGTAACCAAGGGCTTACCTCTGATTATAAAGCTGGAGCATCCTCCAAAAGATTATAAATTACTAAAATTATGGGGAATTTTGCGGGGGGGAAGCCTCTTCACTTTCTTTCTCTTGGAATTTCAAGGAGATGAGATTTAATTTAATAAGTTGAAGTTCTTAACTTGACATTAAATAATTCTGATCTTAAAGTTGTTAACTTAAAAATGAGATTTAATTTAATAATTTGAAGTTTTTAACTGTAAACTAATTTATTTTGATATTAAAGTTGTTAACTCATCATTTGTTTAGTTAATCATGACGCAACTTCATGATTCGCGATGCCGATTGGCCCATCACGAATAATAAACCAATGAGAATATTTGAATAGCCAAGTGCAAAAACTGTCTGCTTTGTGTAATTGATCTTCAAATTTTATATATTTTTTTTACAATACTAGAAACATATTTTCCTGATATGTTTTTTAACAAACCCTTTTTTTTATATTGTGAAGTACTTTCCGTTTTGCACTAAATCATAATTTATTGTTAAAAAAGATACAAAATTCACACAAAATAAAATTTTATTCTGAAAATTAAATTATAATAAATTGTTTAAATGCTATCCTGATCTGATTGGACAATCTAATATTTTTGCTCACACAATTTTTATTTTTACACCAAACGATTGGCCTACCTCAAAACTATACGAAAACACAGTGGCGGATCCAGGATCTTAGTTTGGGGAGGGCTTGACTTAGATGAAGTCTTGATAGGCTCTATCAAGGTAAAAATTAAATACTAAAATGGGAGGCAGATGCTTTTGGGGGGAGATTGAGCCCCCTAGCCCCCCCTGGATCCGCTACTGCGAAAACACGTATAACTCAATTTTGGTAAAAATATCAGTACTTCTCTTTTTGCACTTAGGTATTCATTTAGCGACGTTATCGAAATTTTCAATTTTAGGTAAAAATTAATAAAGACATGGTAATTTGTAATATGTGGTAATGTTTTTTTGTTTACTTTTTTACAAATTGTAGCTACGGAGGCAGGACTCCGCGGAGCACACTTTGAGAAACGCTGGCCTAGACAATAAACTAGCAGTGGCGGTTTGTCATAAAGGGCACAGGGGCACGTGCCCTCCCATCAAAAACAATAGAGGGGTAGATTTTCATTATAACTAGATATTTTAAAAACTATTTTTTTAATTTTGTGGCCTCCCATTCGAAAATGTCACGAGCCGCCACTGTGTTATTGTATTAATTAATTTCTTTATTTAGGTATACTCATGAACTTATCATATTGATAATCCGCATTAAACAATACTCGAGTAGGTACATATCATGCGTACGTTATATTTTTACCATATAAAAAATAAAAATATTATTTAATAAACAAAAAAATAACACAACATTTTATTATCATAGGTACTAGAAACTAGATCATTCTCCTGTAATTTATCTAATTTTTTAGATTGTTAACATAAAATTAATCAATCAGAGGTGGTTACGGGATAGATAGATAGAAATGGGCTATTATAATTTAAAAAAAATAAAATAAATAAATTACATAAACCAAAATTATTAATTTAATATTTTAATAAATATATAAAGCTGAAACTGGTTATCCGCCCGTCCTGGAAAAACTTCACTGAAGAAATAAAAGAAATAAAAAAAACTGAAGAATAAAAGCAAGAACTTCTACATGCATTCTTGGAACACTACAGGATATTTTTTGTTGTCCTTATTGATGATTTTCCTTTGATGAAGATGCAGTATGATTAATGAGATGAAAGCCTGAGAGACAAAGAGCCAAATTACAAAAATAATGGTTTGTAACATCTTGGCAACTTTTAAAATTTTATTTTACATAATCAAGTGTGTCAAGTATCAAAATCGTTCCTATGTACTCTCATCGGTATATTTAAACAACGCAAGTACAACAGATAGGAATCCATAGATTCATAATATATATCTCGAAAGGTACTCCGATAAGATTAAGCGAGAGTTGAATGCTCTTGGTTAATACAAATCTGAAATATTCATATTACTACAGAAAAAAACTTACTATTATCAATTATGATTAGGTAATTGTAATTCTTCGTATCCTAATTGTTGATTTAACTTCATACTAATTCCCTGTCTTATCCTATTAGGTTCAAATTTGCACTAAATACGAACAATAAATTAGCTTTGCGTTTTGTGTCTATCGACATAATATACATTTTTTGGTTGGAGAAGGGAAGTAAAAAAGGGACGGTTAAAAAAATATGCAATTTTTATCGTAAAATATTTAATTATCTCCCCCCCCATGAACTTCGGCTGGATCCGTCTTTGGCTATCGTCAACTTTATTAAAATTGTTCTGCAATGATATATTGCTTAAACTAAATAGTATTGATTACCAAAGCAACTCAAATTTTGTAAAATATACTAAAACGGAAATTTCTACCAATGAGCCACTTTTACGCACTAGTGCGGAAAGTAAATTATTTTCAACATCAGCGTTGAAAGTAAATTTGCGGTGTTTTTATCTTGAGATACAGATACGCAGAAGATAAAATTTTGTGGTTCAACATATCACGAGCGTTCGATAATGATTTACTTTCTACACTAATCATATAAACTAATATTCCCAATGGAATAGTACCGTCATATTATTCAAATATTAATTTAATTATTACGATTTTAATTTACTATGATTTATGTCATTTTAGTTTGATTTGAGTTGATACAGTTTAGATACAAGCACTTAGCCAGAAAAATTTAATTTTACGACACCGAATATAATTATGATAAAATTTAATAAAAGTTCGGTAGTGTTTTTAATTCTTTTATAAACAAGTAAAGTAATTATTATACAACCATTTTAAAATTTAAATAATAAAGTAAATAGTGTTAATAAAAGTTAAGTTGACTATAAAAAAAAACTGATAACAACACGTGCGAAAATTGTTTAAAAAACTTAATCTATGCGTAGGTACGGATATAATATTATTATATGTATTTAGTACTACGTACGAATAAACATTATATTTTATGATAATCACAATAATCAAAGTGGAGATATAAATCTATTATCAAATTATACTTTTTCGCAATAAATCTTATTGCGAGATGTAATCATCGCAATCTAGTGAACGATTTTATATCGCTCGATACTTATTATTATATTTGATAAAATAAAATTGAAAAAATTATAACCCTCAATAAAATACAAGTCCAGCAGTTTAACGGCTCAGAGTTGCGCCGATTGACGACAAAATGTAGCCAAAAGAGTAAAAGTAGGGAGAAAAGCCTCATTTGTAGCAAATTTTAATATAATACTTTTACGTTTAAATCAAGAACGGATTCAGGTAAAGTTCTTTTAGGGGGCAAACGGGGCCAAAATGTGTGTTGACATGTTCTTTTAGCTCTTTACGCTTTTCACGGTGACAAATATTTTTTATAAACATATAAATAAATATATTCTGATAAGAATTTTGGCATAAGTTGATTTTTTATAAGCTTGCGGTGTAATCGCACCCCGATATCCGCCACTGACCAAAAGTGAATTCGTCAAAGCTTTTATACATATATAATTTTTAGGTATTTAAAAATTTGTTTTTATATGAATATCAAAAAAAAAAATAAATTAAGGAAACGAACAATTCTGAAGATTGCGCTTCAATTTATAAATAGCGGGTAAAATGGCATTTTGCTAAGTTACGCTACGTTACGTTATGATATCTTATCTATGAGTTCAGGGTCTTTCGTGATCAAATTCAATATAGGTAGTTTTTTTAATTAATTCGTAATCTACAAAAATATTAGGCAAAAAAATTAATTTTTAAACCTAATGATTAATTTAAATTGAACCACCAGCGGTTCTTAAAATTTCAGTAAGTGTATGTGTACTTTATTATTGATACTTTTATACCAGATAAAATAAAAAATGATATTGATTAAATGCACTTTATACCAATAGCAACAATATTTTTACGATTAGGTATATAACTTTCAGTTTCTCTTCACCATCATCAATTTGTGACGTACTTTTTCGAGTGATTATATAGCAACGTTTGTAAACGAGCTTCTACATTATAGTAAAAAATATCGAACAAGTAAGTTGTGACATTGTATATCTATTAAGTTTAGTTGCAAAACTTTTTGATAAAAAATACAATGGAAATGCTTCCGAAAGAAAAGACTATCGCGCTACGCCAAAAATATATTGGGTAAGTGTACAAGTTCAATACATTTCCACATACATACCAGTACAACTTTTTTATTTAAACGCCATTTAGGTCACCTTGCCAATTGTTTTTTGCCCAAAATCCACTCAAAATTGTGAAAGCCAAAGATCAGTACATGTACGACGAAAGAGGAGTCGCTTACTTGGATTGCATTAACAATGTGGCACATGGTAAATATGAATCAATGTTATATTATAATTTTTAACGAATGAAACCGCAATTCACAAAAATTACAAATTTTGTTTTTCTCTCTCGAATTTCTATTTTTAAACACTTTTAAAAATAAACCAAACCTAACCAACGCAATAGAATTAATTGTCAAGTTGATCTGTGTATCTAATACTTAGTTTAGATTGTAATTAAACTACAAACAATAAAATAGATTGAAATTGATTTAAAAGTTTAAAACTATCAATATTGAATGCTATTCTATTATTGTTATGAATTTATAGTAGAAACTACGAAGGTAAACAAGATCAGTATATTATTTGTATTTAACTTCTGTATTAGAGTTGGTATATAATATATAAATTTATATGAAAAGTTAAAATCAAATATTTAACTAATTTAATAAACTATTTCACAATTCGTTCTTATTTTACTATTTTAATATAATAATTATATTTACATAAATGAAATGATAAGAGTAATCTGCAATTACGAATAGACTGATAATGTTAGCGGAATTAAGTATTTAGCAAATTATTACTACAATTTATATTTTTTTATAAAGGGACTTCAGGGGCGGCTCTCGAGCCTGTTCCGAAGGACTTCAATATTATATTCCTTTTTACTCAAAACTGATTATTTCAGTCGGTCATTGCCATCCCGATGTAGTAAAAGCAGGAGTTGACCAAATGAGCCTTGTGAGCACAAACAATCGCTTCCTGCACGATAATATCGGAACATATGCTGAAAAATTGGTTAATACCATGCCCGAAGAATTATCGGTTTGCTTCTTTGTCAATTCCGGTTCAGAAGCAAACGATTTAGCATTGCGCTTAGCCCAGATACATACAGGAAATAAGGACGTTATCGCTTTAGAACAGTAAGTAGAATAATTTAATTCATATTTACCCAATGAATATTTATTAACTATTAACGAATCAGTCATTTTGATAACTAACTTATCCATGGAAAATTTATTATATAAGCTTACTTCGTTAATATTATGTAAATAAATACAAAAAATCAATTGTTTCCAAGTATTAGGTATCTACCTACTGATAAACCAATGCAATTGTCTTGATTGTAAAAGAAAATCTATTTATTAAAACATAAGTACTATCAAAGATCAAACCATTAATTGCAATTACACAATTTAAAAATTTGATTAAATGAAAGTGTACCAAGCATAAAATATAACACACGATAAACCTGCTATAAATTATGTATTTTTCAAACGATTACAAATTTTTATCAAATTACTTAAGTACACATAAATTATCTTGTATTTTTTTTAATTTTGTTTTTTTATAAGGAACACTCACTAACACATTTTTTTTTATTTTTATATTGCAGCTATTGAATTAGTAAGGACTTGAGGAATTCACATGGAACTAACTAGTAGGCTTGGTCCAAGCCTAGTCTACTAAAAGCCAAAATTACTAAACATCATTTACCTTTTCAGTACAACTGCTCTTCTTTGACCTTCATCTACTTCATTCCATGCAAATGTACCATAATGCGTTTTGCTAACCATTTTGCAATCATGATCACCTTTTTATTCTTTGTGGGATTGGTTTATTGCGTTTGTGTGTATAACCTAGCATTGTTTTAGTGCGTACCATGGTCATTTGACATCTTTGATTGACATTTCTCATTACAAGTTTGGCCTTCCAGGTGGAACTGGCAAGAAAGATCACGTTCACGTTGTAAGTATCGCGGATTTCTTCAACAGCAGCAAACAAGCTGACATATTTTTCACAGGCTTCCATTCCCGATTCGTATAGGGGAAAATATCGCGACACGAAATACAGTTCCGAAGAATTGGGCACCTTATATGCTCAAGATGTAAAAGAAATATGCGATTCCGTACAGAAGAAAGAGAAAGGCGTTTGCGCTTACATAGCAGAAAGCCTTGTTAGTTGTGGAGGCCAAATTATTTTACCTCCTGGGTATCTCAAAAATGTGTACAAGCATGTGCGAGCTGCCGGAGGAGTTTGCATAGCGGATGAAGTTCAAGTTGGTTTTGGACGTGTCGGAAAACACTGGTGGGCATTCCAATTGCAAGGTAGCGATGCGGTTCCAGACATTGTTACTGTTGGTAAACCAATGGGAAACGGACACCCAGTTGCTGCTGTTGTAACAACAAAAGCAATCGCCGACAGTTTTAAAAAAACTGGTGTAGGATACTTTAACACGGTAAGTAAATCTTTATCAATTCGGTTTAGAATGCTACGGCTACGAGAACGTTGCGACGCAGAGATTTGAAATTTTACTCGATTAGGTCGTAACGAAAATTTTTTTATGTTTAACCTCTATCCAATTACTACCTCTTTATCACTTCATTTGGTTTTAACTTTTAAATGATTTTTTATTTTAAAGTCTGCAATTTGTTAATCCATTCATGCGCATGTAAATTCTGACCTTTTGTAAGAGTTTCCAGATTATACGAATTACAGGTCATAGTCATCCGGAGATCTTAGATGAATTTCTAATTATCCGGATGTGAATAGATTTTGTAAATTCTTGGGCTTCAAAAGCTCTTCGGTCTCCCTGCACTATTAACGAATGTTTATACTCTTAAACAAACACATGTAAAACTTGATTATTTTATGATTAAACGTTCCATTCCATCAACACCAATAATTAAGTTAAAATTAATTTTTCTGTTTTAGTATGGAGGTAACCCAGTTTCTTGTGCTATCGCAAATGCAGTAATCGATGTCGTCGTAAAAGAAAATTTGGCCCAACATGCTTTAGAAGTGGGAGATTACTTATTAAATTCGCTGAAAACTTTGCAAAGAACGCATCAACTCATTGGCGATGTAAGAGGTAGAGGATTATTTGTAGGAATAGATTTAGTAACGAACAAGGAAACAAGGGCTCCAGCTAAAGAAGTTACCAGTTATGTGGTGTCTCGAATGAAAGATGAACATATTTTGTTGACCATAGATGGACCACACTGCAACGTTATAAAAATAAAACCTCCAATGGTATTTTCCAAGGAAAATGTTGACCAAGTTGTTGAAGTATTGGATCGAGTTTTGCTTGAAGTCGAAGAAAACACACAAATTATGCAAAAAACTGATGTTATTGGCAAAAAGCCAATAAGCATCGAATGTGAAGCGAAAGAAATAATAAAGTCGATTTAAATGATTTATTTATAATCATGAAGTTTATGGTATCCTAGAATACATACCATTAAACATGAACAACTTAAACCTAGGTCACTATTTAAAGATTACTTAAAACACTTATATATTATATTTTCTATGAAAATGTTCTTTTTGTACATTTCTGTGTAAATTTTGAAATAAAGCAACAAAACGAAAATTTTTTCTAAATATTATTATTTTATGTACAAAGACTAAATTGAAAAACAGCTTATACAATTAATACAAATACATAAAAAAATTACCATTAAAATAGCCTTTTCTATCTTAGTAACGAAAACATGAGACGAGAGATGAATAACAATTTAAAAAGATTTGACCAAAAATTAAATGAATATAAAACAGAGTGAGCATTTTCAATTATGTTGTCAACATTTACACAAATGTAAATTAATAAAAAAATACAAAATTAATTCGATTTACATGTTTTTTACCGATTTATGGAAGTTTCAGTCCCCTAATATTTGATTACTGGAGTAGAGCGAACAAATTGCACAAATGTATCAACATTAATTTAGCAGCCAGGATTTACTTTTGTGAGAAAACAAAATACCAATTCAAATTAAACATATAAATGACTATATAACATAACATAACACAATAGATAGTATTTCGAGGAACCTACACTAACTGTTTTAATATTCCGTAATTAACACCTTTTAGTTTCAAAAATAGAAAATAAATAAAAAATCACAAATACTAATAGTTTTCAGTCAACACTTAACTTTTATTTCGACTAAATTGCTGTAACTGGTTTATTCGAGGCTGTCGATTGGTACTCCACGCATCTTTGTATAAGTGACCCCGTCACTTTCGATTATATCTTGAGGAAAATCGTCACTCGAGCTGGGGTATCCCACATTAAAAGCTATTTCTTCCACGGCTGATTTCATTTGACTACATAAAATTTCGCTGCTCGTTTCATTGGCTATAACCTCGTCAATTACATCGTCAGGTAATTGTAAAGATTCGACTAGTTTCATGGCGTCAAAATCAGCCGAGTCGTCAAAAGTAGATTTAATACTCTCAAATTCGTCATCTTGACTACAACTGCTCTGACTAGACTGATCCATATTATCATCGCACTCTTCCAAATCGGTTTGATTGTCAATTTTATCGTCGCTATTTTCTGATAACACACTGGGTCTTCGCTTGGCAGTAATACTTTTCAATATTTCATTTTCATCTAAAATTGGAACGTCGGTACTAGAAGACGCTTTCTGTTCTTCTTCGACGGAATCTCTACTTTTCTTCCTGTGCTTTTGCCGCCTGTGTATCTTCAAATTCACTCTTTTATTGAATGTTTTACCACAAGCGTAACATTTGTGTTTGTAATGTTTGTGCTTTTTCATTCCACTCAAAGTTTTTAAAATATCACCCACGCTATTTGCCAGCCCCTCGATTGTTGTGCTGCCGTCGCTCTTCTTGCGATTTGATTGCTTCTTTAATGTTTGCACTTGTTGAACGTGTGCCAAACTTTTTTTATGGAAGCGGAACATATGCTGTGTCGCAAAAACTTTGTCGCAAGGATCACATCTAGTCGGTGATTCTACGGTATCACTTGAATCCGTTTCTACTTGTTTGGGTTGAAAAGGAATAGGAGAATGTACACGGTGGTGACACGACATTGTATAATTTTGTTCGCAAACGTCGCATTTAAAACCTTCTTCCACATAATAGTCTTTAGCGTGCTGGAACATTTCTGTATGCTTTTCGAACACACTGGAACATATTAAACAGACGCCGTTTTTGGAATAGGGTTCCCATTCGACATTGTTAACGATCGAAACGTGCACGCGCCGAAAATGAACATACAGCGATGATGTCTGCGTGAACCCTCGTACCGGCTCACAAAAGAAGCACTTGTAGGGGCGATCCCCGGTGTGGACGTTGTTGTGATCGCGCAATTGATTGTATTGTTTAAATTTTCTCGCACACGTGGAACATTGGTATTTGAAGAGCGAAGTATCTTGGTCGTCGACCTCAGCCGGAGGAGGCACTTTCTTTTTACGCGCCGATTCACCGTCCGATTCCGACGATTTCTTTCGTTTCAAAGTTTCGGGTGTACTTACACTTTCACTACTGATCACTTTTGGTTTTTTAACAGATTCGGTAGGTTCGATCAAATCTAAGGTTTTACGTTTAATGATGCGCTTCTCTTTGACAGGTTCTTCGGTTGGTGGAACACTTTCGTTGTCATTTTCTTTTGCTTTGTATGTGTTAGACCGCCTAGTTGATACGACTCCTGATACGTCTGGAGTAGGAATTGGAGATGCAGGTTTCGATGGAGTGGTTTTGTAGAAAACGTCTGGATGTTTTGTGCTGCAATGTCTTGCATAGTGGGCTTTAAGTTTGAACTGTCGTCCACAACATTCCAACATTTCCATAGATTCATTCCTGGATGTTTCACTTTCTTCACATTCCTCGGCGGCTTCGCTTTCTTCATTACCCGATTGCACTTCTGCACTTTGCGACAAATCCCCGTGATGTTTTTTAATATGATTGACAAGATGATATTTGCGTTGAAAAACTCTGAAACAAAAGTCACATTTCATAAACGCTTTTTCGGGGACTGGAGTTAGATTTGGTGTGGTCTCGGTGGCTGCCGCTTCCTCCGAGGCGACGGCTGCTGGTGTAACATTTGTTGAAGTTTCAGCAGCTAAAGTAGTAGTAGTGCTATCGGGAGATTTTTCATCAGATTTGCGCCCCTTTTGCATTCGTTTTTTATTGTGCTCATAAATGTGACTGTCATACAAATTTTCATTTATCATCGTGCCACAAAAATCGCACTGAAGCTTCGGCATCCTGTCTGTACTTTTTCTCTTGTAGTTACTTTCACTAGATTTCAGAAATTTAACTTCATCGTCGATTATGTTGGTGACTGGTTTACTATCTGCACTTTCTCCTTTTACATTAAGGATATTTTCTTTTACATCTTTCAAATTAACATTTGGACTTGCTTCCGTTACACTTTCCGACAATGTGCCGGAAGTGCTTGCGTTAAGATCTCCAAAATTTATTTTATAGGCCTCGGGATGCATACGATGTTGATGAGACTTTAAGAAACGTAATCTTCCAAATCTTCGATCGCAAACATTACAAATATGAGGATTAATCTGGGCATCGTCTTCTACTTCTGGCTTTTCTTCAACAACGGCAGGTGGAGTCTGAGCTACAAGACACTTGTGCCTGCTGTACCAAAATTCACTCTTAAATAACCTATTGCATATCTTACAAACTGTATGTTTAGTTTGATGTACCTGCAAATTGTGCAATTTCATAAACCTATCCTTTGGAAAAGTCTTATTACAGATGTAGCATATGAAATTGTCGACTCGATCATTGTCGTAGACAAAACTGTATGGAATGTGAATGTGCATATGAATATCTAAGTATTCTTTTGCCAAAACTTGTTTGTCACAAATATTACACTTATAAGGTGTATCATCTTTTTTGTAAATTTTTATAGCTTCTATTTCGGTGGTTGCTGCTGTTTTTTCGGTGATTTTCACTACTTCTTCATTTTGAACTATCTCTGGCGGAATGGTGGTCGTTGGAACGTGAACAAATTTACAATGTTGTAATAATTGCAACTTATTACGACATAATTTTTGACAGATAAAACATTTAACGTAATTTATATACTTGTACCAGTAAGGTTTGACGTACGTAGCTTCAACTTCTTTCTTTTCCGGAGTACCTGATTGCATATTCAGTAGCTCGATACTATTTTCCTTTTCAAGAACTGGAATATCTACGTCCATTTCAACAACTTTATTTTCAGGATTTAACTGCACTTGTGGTAATTCAATGTTGATTTCATTTTCAAGAACTGGTGGATCTAAATGCATTTTGGACTCTTCATTAAATTCTTTGTTGACGTTTTCGAGTGTCGGCATATCTTGCTTACGAGACCCCATTTGCACTTCGGTTTGGGTATTTGCTATAATTTTAGGCGATTCGATTGGTACATTTTCCTTTTCAAGAATTGGCATATCTGGCTTTGGAGGAGATATTTTCTTCTGCACCACTTCTATTTCAACAGATTTTATTTGATCAATAGGTGTAACATTTTCCTGCTTAGAGTTCTTTTCCACCACCTCAGTTTGTGCGTTCAATTTTGCCTCTGGTAATTCTTTCTGGTTATTTACTGCTTCAAAAACCGTAATATTTTGTTTCTTTGGTGATTTCGCAGGTACTTCTGCCCGAGTGTCCGCTTTAATTTCAGATAATTGTTTTTCCACATTTACTGCTTGAAGGCTCGAAATATCTTCATTATGATCACCTATCTTCACTTCTGACGTTTCTTCTGGTTTGTTGATCTCTTCTCGACTTCCAGATGAATCTTTTTGAATCTCAGATATAGAATCCACTTTTGCTTCAGGCGATTCTTTTAAGATACTTTCCTTTTCAGGAGTCGCTTGATCTTGTTTCTTGGGTGATATTTTTAGAACCACAGGCGCTTCTTTCAGTTTATTTTCCTTTTTAGGGGATGGCTTGTCTTGTTTTTTAAACAATTCCTTTTTAACTGCAGCAGATTCCTTTGGTTTATTTCCCTTTTCAGAGGTCGATTTATCTTGATTTCTCAGAGATTTCTTTTGCACTTCACCTTGCACTTCAGGCAATTCTTTAAGTTTATTTTTCTTTTCAGAAGTTGACTTATCTTGCTTTTTGAACAATTCCTTTTTAACTGAAGTAGATTCTTTCACTTTATTTCTCTTTTCGAGAGTCGATTTATCTTGATTTTTTGGTGATTCCCTTTGAACCTCGGCTTGCACTTTAGGTGATTCTTTAGGTTTATTTTTCTTCTCGGGGGTTGATTTATCTTGCTTTTTGGACATCTCATTGTCAACTTCCGTCGATTCTTTTAGTTTACTTCCTCTTTTAAGGGGCGATCTATCCGAGATCCTCCGAGATTCACTTTGAACTTCAGCTTGCACTTCTTTAAGTTTATTTTTCTTTTCAGGGGTTGACTTATTTTGCTTCACGGACAATTCCTTTTCAACTTCAGCAGGTTCTTTTAGTTTACTTCCTCTTTTAAGGGGCGATCTATCTGGGATTCTCCGAGATTCCGTTTGCACCTCTTTAAGTTTATTTATTTTTTCAGGGGTGGACTTATCTTGCTTTTTGGAAAATTCATTTTTATCTTCAGTCGATTCTTTCAGTTTTGTTTCTTCTACAGGGGTCGATTTATCGTGGTTTTCTTGAGATTCCTTTTGAACCTCAGCTTGGGCTTCAGATGAATCTTTCACTTTATTTCCCTTTTCGGGGGTTAACTTATCTTGCTTTATCGGCGATTCCTTAACAATTGCCATTTCTACTGCATCAGATTCTTGCAGTATATTTCCATGTTTAATAGCTAACTCATCTTGTTCTTTGAGCGATTGTTCGGGAACGTCAGTTTCCATTTCAGCTGATTCTTGCAATTCAATTTCATTTGCAAGGGTCGATGCATCTTGGTTTTTAGAAGATTCTTGTCGAATTTCAATTTGCACTTCATCTTGGTTTTTAGATGATTCCTTTTGAACTGCAAGTTTTACTTCAGCTAATTCACTTTGTACGTCAGTTTTCACTTCAGATGATTCTTTTACTTTATTTCCTTTCTCAACAGTTTGTTTATCTTTATCTTGCTTTTCTTTTTGCTTATTTCCTTTTTCAGGATTTGGTTTCTCTTGATTTTTGATCAAATCTTTTTTAACTTCACTTGTTTCTTTCACTTTATTTCCCTTTTCAACAATTGGTTTATCTTGCTTTTTAGGCGATTCCTTTTGAGCTTTGTTTTTCTCATTTTGAACATTTACTTTCGCTTTAGGTGATTCTTTCGGTTTACTAGCAATGGTTGGCGCATCAGCAAGTTTTTTAGGTGATAACTTTTCAGCTGCAGTTTGATGTTTGGATACTTCTTTTTCAACTTTAGTTATAGTTAACACAGCTGGCTTAGGCGCTTCTTTTTGAACTTTTTCTGTTGATGCTTTGGATAATTCTTTCTTAGTTATACCTTCGTTAAATTGAGAAAGCAGAGTAAGTTTAGGTATTTCCTTTCGAACATTATCTTTAGGATTTGAAACATCTAAACGAGATTTTTGTGTAACTTTTTGAACTTCTTCTTTCTGAATTTTATTTTCAAGATTTTTCAAGTTCAAATTTGTTTTAGATAATTCCTTACTCTCTCTAGCAGCATTTAAATTTTTCGGTAATCCTCTATCTTCAGCAGTTGATGTATTTGCTTGTCTATTGGGCAATGCCCGTTTCACTTCAACAAATTGAATTTCAGCTAATTTATTCACCTTTTCTTCAATTTGCTTCTTAGACAATAATTTTTCAACTTGATTTTCAACAATAAAATTAGACAAAGTTTTCTCAATTTTTACACTTTCGGCAACCGCAGGTTTAGGTAAAATCATAATATATGGAGACTTTGACAACACCTTTTCTTCTTTAACCTTCTTGTTCGCCTCGCTTGTTTTGCCTGTAATATTTTTAATAATTTTACCCTCGTAATCATCTTGAAGTAACTGATTAATTTCGGATTCATTGATTTCAATATCGATGCTTTCATCTTCACTGTCGGAAATATTAAAAGCATTATCTTCGAGTATGAAATCTTCATCGTCATCTTCGTAAGAAGGTTTGTATTTCTTGCCGTCATCCAATTTAAGTTTATCTTCCACCACTTTTGATACAACTAATAACGCATCTTTTTCAAGTTCAATATTTGATTCCTTATTTTCTTTTAATTTATCATTTGAATCTTCTAAAACTTCAGATTGAGCTTCAATTAACGGGTCGTCTTCTAATTTCTTTTCAATTTCTATCATTTCCACATCTGCAGCCTTATTTTCTTTAGTTTCTTCAACAATTTTCTCCAGTGGTACTTTATCTTCTTCCAAATTTGGTATTACAGGTTTAGTATGATCATCATCTATGTGTTGTTTTAGGTTGATTTCGTGAACGAATTCTTGAACACATTCAGAACATTTAAATACTTGTTTATCAGGATGAGTTTCGATGTCATGCATATTCAACTTGTATTTTGTATCGAAAGTTTTCGAACAATGTTTGCAAGAAACCTCAGCTTCCAGTGCATCAAAATAATAAGCATTCGCTTCTTTACTCAATTGTTCCAAGTTATCGGGCTTAGAAAGCCTGATAATCTTGGAGTAGCAAGATAAAGACTTTGGTGTAATATAATTTTCCTTCAGATACTCAATTTCATCGCAAGCTCTTTTAATAATTAAATCTAATTTGTTTACGTTTTTATTTTCTGAAATCGTATCTGCTTTGCTTACACTTTTAATTTCAGATTTCAGGATGGATATTTCGCTACCAATCTTATATTTTTTTCTTATATGTAAAGAGGCAGTTATTTTTTTCCTAGCAACTTGCTGTCTTTTTATTTCAGGAACTTTTATTTCTTTGATCACTTCTGCGAGTTTTATTTGAATTGCTGGCTTTTCTGGAATTAATGGCTTAATTTCAATTGGCTTTGATTCGATTATCGGTTTGGCCTCAACTGGCTTTATTTCAACTGGTATCACTTCGACAGACTTATCTTCTACTTTACTAGATGGAAGAGATTCGATAGGAGTTTTTATAACTTGATCTATGATGGGATCTTTTAGAAAGTCCTTTCGAGGCGGTGGTTTGCTGGCGTCGTATAAGTGATGTTCCGTTATATCAATACTTGTGTCTGCTTGTAAAAAATTAATATTTTGGCAACCGTAATAACCATTTTTGTTATTGAGGGATTTGCGGGTTTCGTTCAGTGTTACGTGAAATTGTGCGCTACCAGGACCCACACCAAATGGTCTGCGATATTTGTAGTTGTAATTTTGAAATCTTTGTTCGGTGTATTGACACATCTTCTTAAATTCATAAGCCGTACGAAGTGCAATAAAACAAGAAGTGCACATCACCGTTCCACTACCATCGAGTTTCTGAAAAATAAAATAAAAAATTTATTATTAAACTAATAATTAAATTTGTATTTATAAAAAATAAATTACCCAACTCTTTGATTAAAAGGAATATCCAGTGAAAATTGAGTAATTCGTGATTTAAATGTTATTTATTCCCGAGAATGTTATAAACATTTAAATAAACCTTTTAAATAATTTTTTATAAACCTTATGATTGGAAGATTCCAGGTTCGCCAGACACTGTTTTGATATGCACGATCTAGAATCAAACCCAGTGGCGGCTTGTCAGGGTAGGCAGGGGAAGCAGAGCCTCACCAAGTTTCACAAAAACATAATTAATATTTTTTAATAAATAAATTAGCATTGTAACTTAGAACATTTGTAACAATAAAGGTATGTTGTAAAAAACTCCAAGTGATAAAATGTTTATTCGCATAAAAGTTGAGCTGAACTAAAGTTGTTGAACATAACGACAGATTAGCCATCATTTTAAATAAACAATAAATAACATAATTTTTATATGATATCAATGGATCAATTTTGTAATTAGGATTTAAGACAGAGAGATGGAGAGAGAAAGAGAGGAGAGAAGAACTTATTTAATTTTTTTTAAATAATATAAATTGTTTTCTCTCGCTCGCTCTATTGGAATTACAATAATGTTCAGATCACAATTTTGTTATTGAATTTAAAAGTATTATGAAATAAGTTTTTCAAACTCAACGAATAATTTTCAGTGGCAAAATAATATATTAATAATACATGATAGTTTTTGTTTATTCAGTTTTTTACTTTTACTTTTTTTTTTATTTCTTTTTTCGTTTTACTTTTATTTCATTCTATTTTATTTTTAATAGCATTAATTTGCATTACCGCCAAAAAAATAATTTTTATTTATTTTTGTATAGAAGACCACGGTTGTTATTAATTTAGGGGTAAATATTTAGAATAAGTACCTGGACGTTTACCTAAAATGGATATTATATAATATAATTTAATCGCTATAAAACAGAAAAATGACAGTATTTTTATTTTATTTATTAATATTCAATTTTAATTTTATTAAAGTCCAATTTATCAATTTCTGTTCTAACTAAAGGATTATATTTAACAAAATTACCATTTGGGTAGAGTTAACTGGAGATTGATAAATTATACTTGTATTTAGTAGGTATTAATCACAATATTTGAATATCGAACCTTAATGACAAAAGACAGTTAATTTTAACGTCCTGTGAGTTAAACTGAGCTTCTAAAGGTTAATTTCTATTTTTTTTGTACGTGTTATGTTTACTAGTAAACTACTAGTTTTAACTTATGCCATAATACAATCTAATGGGAACGCTGCTAATGTGAATATAATTTGCCATTGCTCTTCTACCAGCTCGCATTAGGTCAAAGTGGTTGAGTATAGCTAAAAGCTTTCTCTAATGTTAAACACTCGAAATCGACGTTAAAATAATAGATTCCTTAGTCTCGACTTCGCTGATCAAAAAAGAGTATGCGGCAAGAGAAAAAGGCTTGTCCATGAGTGGGTGAAAGACAGCGGAATGATGACGATGGCATAGCGAGGAATGAATCGCGACTGGAAATAATTGCACAAAAAAGTGGAAATATCATGGAAGTATTTGGAATTTTTAGAAGTAAGCGTACAAAACTTTTGGTGATCGTACTTTACCCCTCGTTTCAGCCTTACGGGAAAGTGTCAATATCATTATTAGAAAAATAGTTACAAAATAATCCATTACATATTTTAAACATAATGTATGAACTCCGGCTATAATGTACAATATATTCTTCCACCCGTGTTGCCAAGGGGGGGGGTTTTAAGTTTCGATTTAAAACAGACAAAACAACCAAAAAAATGGAATACACCTCAACATAAAGCAGCTATCTGGAAGTGCAATAGGAGGTGAAGAAGAATCGGGCATAAGATTGCCAAATTTTGAAGTGATATAAAATTTTAAGCTGTTTTTACTTTATCATAGGTATGGAAATGTATTGGAATTGTGCAGACAAAAAAGTAGAGAATTTGATAAATTTCGACGTTTTGAGGTCTCTGAAAGCTGTAAATTATCATTGTCAAAAAGTGTCAACCTCCATAAATAGTTGTTTACAAAATACTTCATATATTTTTACTTTATAAATATTAATGGATAGAGATAGAATGGTTAGAAAAAATTAGTATTTAAATTATTAATTTGTCTAAATATTTGCTTGCCAATCTATTCTTCGATCATTAATAACTTGGTCAGTTCTAGAAAAAATTTGTTTAGGCAATACATTTTTTTTTGTGGGAATGCTATTTTAGGTTTATAAAATATAATATTTTTAAATATTTATAATATATTCCTTTTCTGGTTTTTGTTATGAACAATGTATACATGAAAAATGGTAAAATTGCTTATTAAATATTTTTGATGTTTATTATCCGATCATCTGATTAGTTAACTATTATGGAGTACGGACCTTAAACTAAATTTTTTTATAGAAAAAAATAATTAAAAATGATTATTTTTAATTTTGAACATTCGTTAAAAGCCGTATTTTATGATTTAATGATGGCCTAAGCGCTAATTGGAATAATTCAATAGTTTTTATGCAATTGTTTTCATTCGATAGATTTTATTCGGTTTGTTCTTTATTCTTTGTTTATTCGGAATAAGTTTCTTGCTATTGAGAGTAGATGTTATCGACTGATATAATGATGACACATAATATATCGTTACACTTCGTAATCTGCGTATTTTATTTGCATTTAATTTTGAATAATGTGAATTACTGATTTTTGAATGGGAATTTTCAAGATAAGATTGGAAAGGCAAAAAAACTTTACATTTTATATTCCAAAGTAATCCCAAATCAGGATATTGAAATACTGAAATGAACTTAAGGGACCTTGACAAATAAAAATGTATAAAAAATGGAAGGTAAAATTTTTCTGATAATACTACAGGGTTTCCACTCGTCTGCAAAACCTAGAAGTTTGAGAATTTTAACAGAGTAAACAATATTCTCGAAATGAATAGTACTTTTATTTATTTTGAGCTGCTCATGCCCGATTGCACCACCTACCCTTAAATGTGACGCTTACCTAAGCGTCCCTTAATTTTAAGCGACCCTTACTTTAGATTTCATTGCACCACTCTTTTTAACCTTCGGTTTAGTTAAGCGTTCATTAAATGCAGCAACGTCGCATTTTTATAGTAACTTTGGTTATATTTGTGTTTAGTGTGGTCAAATCTGCAAATGTCAACGAGTTTTGTAACCTAAATTGTTATGTTATCTTTATTGAATTTAAATAATTTTAAATTTAAACTTCTAATTTTAAAGGAGAAATTCTCAAAATTGTTTAGAATTGAAGAAGATTGCGCTAAGCAAAGCCCTGAATAATTAAATAAAAAGCTTTTTGTTTTTAAATTTATTTTAAATTAGTTTTGATAAATATATAAAAATTATAAAATTTTAAAATCAATTTATATGCCATAATGGGAAATCTTCGTTTCCATACCCCAAATAGTCTTTCGACTGTATTGCGGGTACGAATGTGGGATTCATTGTATCTTTCTTGTGATTCTGTTTCTGGATGCAGAAGAGGAGTTAACAAAATTTTACAAAGTATTATTTGTAGACATTGATAGACGCCAACACCTACAAAATTATACAATATGTTCAAAATTATAATTTATGCTAAATCATTTTCTAGTATATAAATCCATGTTCAACAATTTCAAGAATTTCTAAATCGTCTTCAAACAAATCATTATCCTTTTTGATATATTTTGTATTTCACTAAATTCAAACTAAACTCGCTCACGGTGTCACTTTTTTTTGATATTTTAGGTTAAGGGACAGTTTAAGCCGTAGATTTCTGAGGCTTAAATTTAGGTGGTCTGTTTTAAGTTAAGGGGCGCTTAATTCAGTGGTGCAATGAAATAGGGTGGGGCTTAGCGATTTAAGGGAAGCTTAATGTTTAAGGGTAGGTGGTGCAATCGGGCATCAACCAAACCAAATCATAAAGAAAAAATTTACTACCTGCAAGTAGTATTACCACCGTTCTAAAGGTGGGAACAAAAGGTAAAAATCGCTACATTTTTCTGTACACCTATTTGGAATTCTTTTGAATATCATTAGAATTCCTTTGAAATTTCTGAAAACCATTGGAATTCTTTCGAATTAATTTTTTTGAAATTAATTTGGAATTCCTTAGAAATTGCTGAAATTTCTTGCAAATCCCTGGAGTTCATTGGAAGTAAATCTTTGAAATTTTGAGTCTAGTGTATACTATGTTTCAAGGACATTTACCCCTCAGGAGGAGGTAATTAATTTATTGAAAATAATGAAAGATTTAACGTTAATAATTCTAAATAAAGAATTCGTTAACATTTACGACTGGGTGTACCCTCTTGGATTCCACTATCAGCAACTGAACTATTTGAAGGTTACCGTTGGAATGAAGGCATTTGTTGTATTAACAAGGAAAACGTTATTTTTCAATATAACAAACAAACAAGCGTCGAGTATAATATTACAAAAGCTAGACGGTCTTAATTGGGAAATGATAAGATATCCTTCGCATTCTAAAAACATTGCCATCGTTACAATGAAAATGTTAAAAATATACTGGAGAGGTTCTTCGATTGAAAACCCAGTTAATTCAATTAAAAACGGTTTAAAAATTTGACTGAATGATGAAGATTATAAAAAACGACAAAACAAGGAAAAATACAGTTTTGACAAAAATGTCAGAAACGAATAGGCATTTGTTTCCTTTTATTATATTATCTTAAGAAATTAGAAAATCTTCAACGTATAATCTATTATATTAAAAAAATTAATATACAAAAACTTGGTAGCACTTTTGGTATAGCTGAATGAAAATAACAATTTCTTTATAATTTTTAAAATTTTGCTAGGAAAGATAAAATTAATTTTAGAACTATTGATTTCTGTAAATATCACATGTATTAAATATAGTCAAATAATAATACAGAAATTAGGAATTTTCTGAGAAAGTCATTTATATCCGGTAATATTTAAACTAAATAACAGTTTTATTAAACAAAATCAAAGTGGAAAGGTTGAATTCCAATCACAAATTATCTGCAGATAACAAATTATATTATTTAAAATAAAGAAATATATTCAAAAAATAATAAAATTAATAAAACAGCAACAAGATACATTTCGGGATTTGAATAGAATGTATAATTGAAAATAATACAATATTATTTTGAAATACCCTATATATACAACAGTCTTAAATATATTATATTTTTTATTATATTGTTAATTGGCATTTTGCGATTAAATAAAAAATTTCGAAGTAATATTTTATATCTTGAAAGTATTTGAAATGATTTAATGAAGGCAGCAGCGATGATGACGTCAGAAAAAGTAACGCGATAATCAATTTAGTAGCAATGGTTGTTTCGTCAATAGACGGAGTTAATTTAACCATATGAAAATAATGGAAATTAAAAATAATAACTACTATTTTTGAGATACCCCATACAATAATATTAGATCTGCTATTGTGTATTGTATTATGAAAGTATCTATAGCTATTGACATTTGCCTAATTATGATATTGCGCGATCTTCTTAAATACCTTTCAGTGTTAAAATAAATTGTATGATACATTAGTAAAACATTTTTACAATAAACATACTATATTTAAATTCATACATTTGTGTTTTAATAATTCAATAAATACAATTATATCGTTATTGTATTATGTTTATTAATACTGTTTATCGAGATGATCACGAATATGAATTATCGTTAAATAGTAAAAATTGTCGATTTTATATTAAGAACATATATTTTTTAATATATTTTTTTCAATTAAACCGTTTTCGCGCAATGGACGTTTTATGTAATATATTGTTTTATATTTTGTAATTAAACTTCTTTAGACTTGAGCAATATATTGCATACATATCTAAATAATTACGTATTGTATTTTCAAAGTTATCTTAGGAAAACAACTATAACGCCTATTTAGGCATATCTAAGCAGTGCAGTTCTACGTGACTTTCGAGGTCAAAAACCTCAGTTCCCAAGTTATTACCGCTCAACGCGAGAGAACATCGAAATTTTTTAAACATTGATTTTGGGTTTACTAATATTATCGTCGTCCATAAATTTTGTTGTTATTATAAAAATTTTAATGTTTTTTGTTAATAAATAAATAGGGCAAAAGTTGAATTGCAAATCATTTTCCTTTTTTGCTTTTCCGTAATTGCAGAAACTATTAATAATATTATAGATATCTCTATGTTGATTTATAAGTAGTCGAACGAACATAATATATACACCTTATATATTGTATATAGTAGTTGTAGACCATAGTTATAAATATTACAAAACGAATATCCAAGGTCATGATCTTATTGATAATATATTTCAGGTTTACAACTGTAATGTTAAATGAATACATATCTCGTCGTATATTAATGTTGAAACTGTTCAAGTAAAGAAAATAAACGTTTTCATTAAATATTTTGATTTCTTTAACAAAATATGGGGTAGCAAAAAACAATTTAAATATTTCAGAAAAATAATTTGTCGAGAAAATAAACGCATATTTATAGGGTAATCAAATAAAAATAATCCTGCATGTCAAAAAATGAAGGAAATTGAATTCCATTTAGAAAGCTTAGTTTACCCACAAGAGAATGTGGTCGTGCGGCAGGCTAGTCATCAACATGGCGGCCTACCGTTCTATTATTGACAAGTATGCAAGCAATTATATTATCTTCTTCCGTTAGATGTTTGGAAAAATCAAACAATTTTAACGACTTTTTGAAATATAAAAAAAGAAATATTTTCGCTTCGTATTGTCAAAAACCGTAATGCGAAAATTGTAATTGGGATATTGCGAAAAAATTATAAATGCAATACTTAAAAATAATGCAATATTTTCAAAAAGTTGCGAGAAAAATCAGAAACGTATAGGTTTTTGGAAAAACTAATGCAATCTGTTTATAGATCAGCGAGGCGTTTCGTTGGTGCTGTACAGAGTCATCAAAATGGCTGCCGGCCTATTCCATTATCGACGATAAAAATATTCAGGAATTTTTCGCTTTGAAACGTTTAATTTTGAGCAAAAACTAAGGAGAACCTTAAAAAAATAAATAATGATATTTGATTTGTATAATTTCAATGATTACTTTTTATATTGGTATTATGTAACAGCTGTTAAACTATGTAATTTATTTTAATTTTCCAAAAAAATATTTCAAAAATTTAAGGCTGATAACCAAAAACTGGTACTATATATTTATATTAAATAATGAAAAATTTATGTTATTTCCAGAACAGATAATATTAGAGAAAATATCATGCAATAGCAACATACATTATTATAATTTTTAAATTATATGCACAAAAATACTGTCGATAATAGATTTGAATGTAAAGACCATCGTGAAAGAACTTGCACCAACTTTTCAACGACAGAAACATATTATCTGACTTGGTTGTGTGATATAAATTAATGTTCGATAGTGTTAGTCGAAACCGTTACAAATTTTTAAATATCTATTCGAATCAATTTAGTTCTATTACACCATATTTAGAATACAATCAAAATAGTTCCTGCATTCTTCGATAGTAATGAATGCAATAATTTAACTATTCGAAAGGAAGTCTCGTAGCCCAATCACAAGTAAAAGATAATGTAAAACCAAAAAGAAAATAACAAATGAAACCAGTAAGAATGTCAAAGAAGGAAGTAGAAAATACATTGAAATATATAGACATAACATGAAATGAGTACAATTTAACATACAACCCCCACAAACGAGATATACAAATTAACCTATAAAATATATAAAATGTAACGAAACTGCATGTACAAATTCTATTATCAATAATAAATTATTACCATTTCGGGGACTAATGTTAAAAGCTGCTCTTTTAGGTTAGGCGAATTTGACTCCCAAAGTGGATCGCCTGCATCGAGACTAACAAACTTAAAATCACCTCTTGACATTTGCAAACATGTACGACACATTCTCGGTCGATGATACATTTTGATTAATTAATAATTTCACTTTCACATTTGATGATACAACATTAAAAAATAATAACATTAAATTGTTTTTGTTGTATAGAATGGCTTCACTCCAACACAAATGCCACTAAGCTACGACGGCGTTCGGTGCCGTTCGATAGTTCTCATGACATGAGCTAAACAATTTTAAGGGCGGGAAATTTAACTTGACCGTGGTAGTATTCCGAATCAATACACACATACCATTTTACACAAAATTTATTTATTATATTGCAAAACTATATTTTTATTGCATTTATAAAATAAGCTTTAATTTACAATTAAATTTTAATATTACTTGCAATATTCTAATACAACAAAAAATAATTTAAATGTTAGTATATATTTGTTGATATGTTAAATCGAGTACCTATTGTATAATATCATACATTAATTATTGTTATGTAAACAATGTTTTAGGCAAAGTATTTAAGAAAAATACTAATTACTTGCTAATTTTAAGTTAAAGAGATTATGAAAAATTATAATTTCAGTTTTTCAGATAGAAAATTCAAATTTTCTTAATGTATTACAACTGTATAGATCGTCATCCTTATGAAACTAATACTATAAGATTTATCTAAAAATTTGGAGAAAAGTGTGAGTGTGTTGGAGAAAAAAATTATTGCGTTTTCTTTCCTGTACTTGCGTATTCCACATTTTGTATTGATTTTTGTCGACTCTCAGTTATTGGACCAGTACTCTGAAAAGTTCTAATCTAGCTCGAAAAAAATCTGAAAAACAATGTTTTTGTTTTGCATTGGATATCGTGCATAATTTTCTTAGGCAAAACCAGTACAAAACCGTTTGACATGAAAATTATAGCAATGCAATCCAACCATCATATTTTTGCTCTATTGCTGTTTATACTTAAATATTCAAACTTGTTTTGATTTTTAAAATTGCAAAAAAATGTAAATGTGGAACATTTGGGATACCTATCGGAATTGTATGGGGGATGTATAATAGAACAGCGGCTATTGCGTAAGGATGTATTGATTAATTTCTTTTGAAACACAAATTTATTTGTATAGAAAAAAGTTAAACAAAAATTACAAATATTTTACAACACGAAATATCATTAATAAAGTGGAATATGTATATTTCCATAAATATTCTTTTTGCACAGTGAATAAGCGCCGTTTCACTCGCCTACAAATAATTGCTTACAAGAGGTCCAGCAAATTTTGTAGTTTTGTTTTTTAAAATCTGAACTAGGTACCTATATAAGTAGTTCATAAACCAAAATATATTAGAATTTAAAACCATGAATGGAGTTCCTTATGGTTTACATTCAGGAGCTTGTTTAAATTATTAATTTATCAATTGAGTATAAAAGATTGCGCAATAACCAATTTAGGTTTTTTACAGTGCAAGCTGGGAAAAGAGAACTTTCTACTATTATATTTGAAATAGGACATAATCTATAGTTGTTATTCCACGAAGTAAATCTGTTTGTATTCCTAGAGTTGAGGATATAATGTAATACCAAACTTTCATACATTGTACTGCACGATTATTGATCGATCCCTCTCTTTGGCAAATTTAAATAGCCTCTCACAAAGAGCAATTTCATTATTAATTTATGCTCCAATATGAATTTTAAGGCAGTGGTCTGCATAGCAATTTTGGTGCAAGCTTTCTGAATCTTTTCAATTGATTTATTATTCCATGCATTTGTATCAATGGAGGGCAAAGAGCTACCCCGACGTTTGGAATTAGATTACCAGAATAATAATTGTAATACCATAATAGCGCAATTGTCTTATAACATAAATATGGTAGAAAAATAACCCAATGAAGATTATTGTGCTCCTAAAAGAAAAATTGCTGTACTTAACCTTTTCAATTTCATTCGGGTCGTGCGAAAGAAGACGAAGTTCAAAATTTATCAATGCGTATTGAAATCATTTTCGTATCTACAACTTTTTAAATAAACAATATATTTTTGAAATATAATCAATAGATAAGTTATGTTACTTACAACAAAAAATAATATTACAAGGTTTTTCTGTTTTCTTTTTTAATATCCACTATTTAAAAATATATTGATTCCATTTAACAAACATTTTTTTTAAATATCAATAGATAAAAAAATATTATTTCAGATATATTTTGGAAATCTTTAAATATCAATTAATATTTTATATTATTTGTATGATACCGAGATATTTTTATTATGTTTACGCTTTTATATTGAAGTTATTACGATTACAATGAAAATTATATCACAGGTATCATAGTATAGCATGCATTTAATAAAAAAGTATTCATACATATTCAGGGATGGCAAGATACTATGTAATTATAATAAAATACTAGTTAAAACAATATACATACAAAACTACATATAACTTTATTAAAAATATATTTTTTTACAATTAACAATTAATTGTTATTTCAAAAATATATAAATAAATAAAAATATACAAATGAAAATATATAGAAGATATCTTTCGAAAGTAAAGCGAGCGTGGAACCGTTGTGAAAGCATGGGCGGAAAAGTTGTTCGCAGGACACAGAGAGGACACCCGTATGTTGATAACTTCCACATTTATATTAAAACCAAATATATTAAATTATTACGCAATTCATAAATATCATTGTATTTTGAATTTTATTTTTTGAGAACATAAAAATCGTAAATGATTTGGTAGATCATATAACTATTACAAATAATATGTACCTGGGAGATATAGACGAGAGAACGTTTCTTTTGTCATCATAACTTTTATAAATAATCCTTTGAAATTACTTTTATAAAAAAATTGTAACATATCTACCAATTGTAGATAAAATTTTGACAAATATTACAATTCAAATACAATTTTTTTTTTAAATTGGTAAGTAATACCAGTAATACTGTTCGGATATAAAATTGAAACAAGAAATTTATTTTAGAAATGTAGGAATATTACAAATTTTGATTTCAAAGCAAAATCCTAATTATTTCAGATTACGCTTTTCATATACTACCTACACGTATGCTATAGATTTGCAAAATCTAAAAACATCTAATATTAAAATTTACGTCTGCGAAGAAATCTATTTGAGAAAATGTAGTATAAAGAATCCGCTAGGGAGCTCCACCAATCAAGCCGTACTGTATGTTGGGCAACGTAGGCGAGTCAGTAGCAACAAAGTAAAAATAGACAAGTGTGGTATCACTGTTTCACTGTACAAAACTAGTGAACAACCACGAAGGAGTTACAGGTTGCCCTGAAATGGTGATCTAGTTAATTCTAATTAGCAGAATCACACAACAAATTATTTTCCGAGTTATACTATATCGTTAATCAAGAGCAACGTAGCTAGTTAAAATTAGTTGCTTTTATAATTTCTGCATATTAATGAGAACAATTACTGTAGTATATAACTCCAGGTATCATTATCATAATTTGCCGAATGCAAAATAGTATTGTGATACCAGAAATAAATTATTTTCTAATAAGTAAAAAATGATTATTAATAAATTATTGGGATTTGATTTATTACAAATTTTGAAAAATATTCCAACAGATTGAAATACGAATTTAATCAACGTCCTTCACCTACTTTATTTTTTTGAGTTATTTTTTGTTTAGTAATCCAGATGTCGCTGGTTGTGTTTGTCAAATGTATAATTGCCTACCAAAACAATATATTAAATAAACAATTAAATCTGAAATGAAGAAATGAAATGTGTATTGGTTCGATAACCCTATATTTTGTTCATCAAATAAAACAAATAACAGCGTTGAGCAATTTTAAACTTTTTTTCTGTTTACAAACTTTAAGACGAATGAAGTTATTTTTCGTTTATTTTGATTAATGCAATAAAAAAAGTGGTTACTCCAAAATGGTTAAAAAATTGACAAAAGATAATTTATGATGACTATAGATAGAAGTGTTTCCAACTGTGACTTATGCTTTTGATGGCAAGCAACTTTAAGGTCAATGTTTTGGAGTATCTTTCATTACAAGTTTGATAGATTACGACTCTTGAGATAAGTGGAAGTTTTAGAAGTGACGCCAAATGCACTGTCCATTCCTTTGCCCGATATTAATCTCATAAAGTGGTCCAACTGTAAAGAACAGAAAGAAAAACCATTAGGATACATTGTTGCTCGTAATTTACGTAAATGTAAATTCATTGACCACATAAAGTACACTCGATTCACGATTGTTTCAAGAACAAACCCAAAAAAATGGTCAAATAAAATAGAACTGTTTATTAGCTACGTATTTTAAAGTAAAAGCAAAAGTTCTTAAATCGCAATAAATTTATTATTATATTCTATACATTTGGAACTATATAACAATTAAGCTATCATCAATACACTAATTTGACTAGATATATTAATGTATGTATCAAAGTCCATATTTGGGTAAAGAAATAAAATATACAATTCATCCGCACAAATTACACAAATATGTTAAAAATATTAATTTATTAATTATAGATTTTAATTTATTTTAAAAGGTCAAAAAATTTAATTTTAATTTGTATTGGAAATGATAACTTAATTTTATTGAGAAATAATACTTACCATTGAAAAATTACAAATATGTGTTCAAATTTTTAATTATGCTCCTGCGTAAATACTCCGGAAGCATCCTATATTGTATCTTGAATACAAAAATTAGAATTTTTCTAAAATTTTTGACTGAGTTAATATCAAATCGACTGGCCAAACATCTTCACATTTAATCGAATTTATTACCTTCTCGACAAGAATCTCCAACGATTCCTTCCACTTATCAGAAAAAATTCCAGACTCCAGCGACATATAAAATTCTCACCTATTTATAGTTGATAAAAATATATTTTATATTCCTATTATAAAAAATAATAAATAGAATTAACATATGACGTTATATTAGATATTATAGAGGTATAATATAATACAAAATAGATTTAAAGACAGTGATAACTGAGAAAAATAATTCAATAAAGATATAACTTCTTAAATTAATATTATTAATTTATTTGGGAAATGTGTATAATTAAAATTACTCCAATCAGAGAAGCTTTCAAAAATAGTTCCCGTCTGATAGCTAACTGTATTTTTCATAACCATAATTTGTTCAATTCAAAATTCTAATTATTACAAAAAAGTGCACAAGTCATTCAGCTATTAATTTCGTATAATACGTAATTTGAAATTATAACGCCTGCGCCGAGAAAAAGTAATATTGAATTTTAACCATGCAAGTTCTATATCCGAATGAAGATTTTACACGCACCGATTTTTGTTATTGGTTTTTATAAAATCGACAGGTTGACAAAAATTTAATTCGCCGATGAAGCTATAGTTTCATTAGACATGCAATTTTCAATTGCCATAATTTGCAGAATATTCCACATTCGCGAAAAGATAATTTTCGGAAAGTTTTGAAAAGCATTTTTAAATTAACAACTTACTAGCAGAAGTAGTTAATTTAATAAGTTTGATATCAGGTAAAAAGTAAAACCGCTACAGTAAAAAGTATGCAAATTTTTGTTTGAATATGTATCGTTCTTGTTGTTTAACATAATTTTTATATTTGTTTAACAATATTATGTGAATAAATTATTTTGGATCTTTTTTTAACATAATAGGTCTAAGGTGAACCTAAAATAGCTAAAAGGTCAAATGGTAATTTCTTTTGTTCGATTATGCAAGCGGGGCTAGGCCGCACATCTTACTAGGCAGGGGTGGGCTGTAATTTCAATCCATTTGTAACTTATATTTTGAATTAATGTTATACCCTCGTAGAAAATAACAGTTGTATTATAATCTAAAACTCAAACATAAATTTCTTCAATTTCAAGTTCAATCACAATACAACTGCAATTAAATTTTGATGAAAACTCCATTTTATGTAATTGTTTTAATAATTATTATGCATTGAAAGCTATTTAAAAGTTAAATTGAGAATATAATTTAATTAAATATAAAAGTAAAATAATTTAAATTTAAATTGGAGTGTAATTAGAGATAAATTAGGACCCTATTGTTGTAACTTAATCATATTTTCAGCAAAGAAAACTTTATGAATTGTCAGTTGACCATGTTAATTTTGCATGTCTGTTTGTTTTATGTGAAGTAAGCTTTTTAAATTAATAGTACAAAAAATTGTACCTGGTGTAAAATCATCGCAGAAAAAATTTTAGAAACAAATGTGTAAAAACTTCAGATAATGTAAGAAAGGTCTTTATGAAAGGGTAATTACCAAAGAACTGACTGAAAAGAGTAATAGAAGCTATTATATAACGACAACTGAATAAGGATAAGTTGTGGAGAAAAGTTAAGAGTGTTTCAGCTGTGTATGAAATCACAGGAGAAATTTTTACTGCATTAATGAAATATTAGAGAATAATAGTTCTCGTGTAGATCCTTTATTTGTATATAAATAATATTGCAATATTATTTTATTTCATATTTTCTTTTCAATGGTATTTTTGCAAGGCTTATCCTTTTAAGGGTGGCGACTGTTTAATTCAAATTTCCATAAAATGCTTACATGTTAAACAAACTCGGTTCTTCTGAACCCCTATATTAGGTATACATTTTTGTGAATAAATGTGAAAAGTTGCATATGTTGTGTCAGTTAAGATTATTCAAATAGGAAACTTTAGGCTGCTTCTGAGTTTAGTAAACTCTTGCTTTGTTGATTAAGACACAGCAACTTCGACGTCATTTTAGAAAATGTACAAGTTAAATGTACCTAATGATGAAATACTACATTGTATTTTCTACATAATAATGCTTGAAATAGCTTGCACATTATTTTACGTACATTTATTTGTAACTAAGTGTTCATATTCAAGAATATACATTATTATAATAGCACTCACAGATATTTAAATTGCTTATGCAATTATAGAACCACGATACACACCCTTAATGACGTAGAATAAGACAAAAACTATATATTATGAACCTTCAATCTTAGTCACCATTTTTACTTTCTTAATATTAATTGTTTGAAAATATTTTGTTCATTTTTGCGTGCCTGCTGTTGCCGAGCTAACCATTTCCCTTTGAAAGGCAATGGCAAACCACCGAGGTGGAAGCTACTTTGTAAATCAAAGTGAAATGTATTACATTTCCGTCGTTCAGGGCTTACATCAAGCAGTAAATTCTCTTTGGGCATGATAATGGTCTCTAAGCTAAGATTTAGCTCTCGGGCTCCGTTAGGCTACGCCACTGGAGGTATACCAATTAGAACATGAAAAATTTTTAAATTTTAAAAAGGTAAAACTTAATATAGATCTGTATCCGTAATGTGCTATACACCGCAATTTAACCTTTTATTTTCTTTACACAGATATTAGCATTCAAAGTTGAAAATGGGTCAACTTCGCCCCAATTTATGGTACATAATGCAATTGCACACTCGTAAAATAGTGATTTATATTAGATTTTTATTATTAATTGGGCATATATGATTTAAAGTCAGATTAAGTCATTAATGTCATTTGCCTATATGCGGTCGCATATTCAGTTGGGATAAACACAGAAATACTGCGGCGATGCTGATGGTTACACGATAAATGCTGAATGTAGCCTCTGGTCTATACACCCTATAGTATGTGTTCGAGACAATGCTGACTTCAAACCAATCGTTATGGATTTTACTTACTAACAAGTAAAATTTATGAGATCATTACTCATAATTAGTTTCCTTCATTTGTTGCCACATGGTTAGCAAATTTTCTTTTTTAGCTTTACCAAGTTGAAAATTACAGATTAGCTGCATTATTGTACTTACATGTAGTATGATTTACGAGTCGAGTTTCAAATTTAATTTATACTTACCAGTATGCGTTTAGTTAAATTATTAAATTTTAAAAGTTTATATTACAACATTTTTGGAACTAAACGAATTTAGTAAAATTAAATATTATAATAACATCAAAGGGAGTTTTATTTCAATAATAACTTTTTAATTTAATGTAACAACCAATTTATATGAAAAACTTTTAGGTACCTAATGCATTATTCCTATGTTAATTAATTAGCTTTTATTACAAATTTCTTCAAAGCAAAGCTCTGCAGCAAAAAGTTTGTTTATTTCAAATTATATTAATTATTGAATATTTAAAATTTGAATATTATGTTATTTCTTTAATTGTCCTACCGAAAATGCGGGTTAAGCAGGAGAAATTTATTTTCACACATGAAGTCGACAATTAATTTAATAATTTAAAAATCTATAACGCATGCATCTAAAGAATAATTTTTGGACACGAGATGAAGATAAATTACCTTGATTTTACGCGCTCCGAATCCTAATCAAGGTTTAATCTGATATAAGGACGAAAAAAGCTATTTTTTATGTCACACACGCACGCATTTTTGTAGATACTTTAAAACTAATTAAATTATGTGTGATTAAGAACTAAAATAAATTTTTATACAAAATCACGTAAGATTGATGACGTCGTTAGAGCAAAAAAGAATTTGTAATATTCAAATTGAAAATCAAATGTGAAAATTTTCTTCTGTGTTTAACAGCTTACAAGTTTGAGTTAGTTGTTATATAAGTCCATAAATTATAACTTAATTAAGAGTAAGATGCAAATTATAATTAAAATTGTGGTATAACAAATGCTTCTCGAGAGATTGGACATAAATGTTAAATGACATGTTGTAAACAAGATGAGAAAAACTCAAGTATGATAGGGCTATTTTGGTAAAAAGTTATGTAAATTTTATTTTTTGTGTGGACTTTCTAAACGTTTTCTGGTGGTATGATAATGACCATTAGATGGTGGCACATGACCACACTTGAGTTTTATATGCAAAACTCATACAGGAAATACCCATTAAATTTAAAACATTTTTAGAAAATCGATCGTTTCTACCTAATAATTTAAAATTTTCTTTTTCAATATAATTTATTATTATTTTGTAATATTGCTGAAATAAATTAGACACACAAAATGATTGAATATAATTTAATTTTAAATTTAAATTAAGATTATAAAATAGCAGCTTAAATACAAATGAATTGCTTTACGGTTCTCAATAATTAGTGCCAAAATTAACTTACAAGTTTAATTTGCAATTTAAATTTAATAATTAAACTAATTAATTAACTTATTTAAAAATAAAGAATTTAATTGCATTCAAAACTGTAATATTTAATAAAATTTTGAGCTTATATTTAATTATATATTATGGAATAATATATTCTTGATTATTATGTGGAAATTAAAATAATGTGGTTTATGATCACTGCAGTTTTGCCAAAGAAAGCGGGAAAAGAGAAAACTACACACGATCTGGCAAGGTATAGCAGTAACCATAGTTACGATGTCGTAGCCATAATAATTATACTACTAGTTAACTTAGACACCAACTTTGGTGATTACCACTGTTATACCTGTGACACAAGCTTAATTTTTTATCGGCCCTTGTAGCAGAAGTAATTGGATGAAAATGAGGCTTAAGAATTAAGTTGCGCGACTTGAGCGAATAATGGTGTCAAGTTATTGTAAGCGGAAGAAAAATTTTAATAAAACATAAAGTCGCTTTAGATTAATTCTTATGTCTGGTTTAGCTTACGGCTAGCAATAAATAAATATAACATATTATTACTGCTGCGACTTACTACCTAATCCTGCCCCTTACTGCTTCATATAGTTAATACTGCTTAATACTGCCACTTACTGCTGGAACTGCCTTATACGTGGAACGGTTATATTGTAAATAATATATAGTATTTCCGTTTCTTAATATAATTATTAGGTTATTTATTACATTACTGTTTCATCTATTAAGTAGTAACGGCAGTAAACAGCAGTCTTAGGCGATATCAGCAGTGAGTGGTAGTCTTAAGCAGTAACGGCAGTAATAGGTAGTGAAAGACGTAGTTAACAAGTCAGCGACAGTATTAGATAGGATCAGCAGTAAGTGGCAGTATCACCAGTAAGTGACAGTATTAGGCAGTTATTACCTATTAGGAATTTTTGATAATTGTTAATAATTTGTATTGTATGTTCCTTTGTTTCTACTAGGCCAATAATGCCTAATTGTCTAATAATGACTGTCGAATTTTTTCGATACTGCCTAGTACTGCCATTAGTATGTAGTAATAATGCTATTTACTGACTAATACTGCACCCTACTGTTTAATTCTATTTAATACTGCCGGATGTTTGAATACTGCTACTTACTGCTAATACTGCCAGTGGTATATCTCCTTGAATTTACCTATATGTATGGTAAGGCCTAGCTGAATAAACTTATGTTATAAGTGTTATAAAAACTTGTGTTTTTGATGTTTGGTAAAAACTAGGAAATAAATATTGTTTTATGATTAAAATATGTTTGACTTTTTGTAGCGAGTGTAAAAACTTTCCGGAAAGGGGGAAAGTTACGTTCATTTGTTTTCAAATGTAGAAATGATTCATCATTTTTGCGCTGATAAACAAATATAATTTTATTGATGAACAAATTCATAAATAATACATTGATTTTTTTCATGAATACTATGAATTTTGTTCATCGGCGAAAAATGATGTTTTTTCACCAATAATTTTTTTCAGTGTAGTGTGAAATTAAAAGATTATGGTTTTGTTTCTTTGCAGAATTTTTATTTTGACCGTCTTCCCTCAGCAGGCAATAGCTAACTACCAAGGTATCTGCCAAGAAAACTCATTTAAAGAAAAGAAAGTACTATTTACTATGCCCTTGCATAGGTCGAAAGACTGCTGAGAGAGAAATATCTATAATTTTATCATTTGAAGCTGTATCGTGATGATGATGTAATAAACCAAAACCTGTCAACAGTCAACTCGAGTTTTATTGTTTATCACCGTAGTTTCGACTCAACAAATTTCTTATATTAATTAGTACTGAACACTTGTTACTTACTTTTTGAAAGGCTACAAATTCATGATTTAGTACATAATTATATTTGCTAATTATACACCACTTAATGCTTTGTAGCTTAGTGAAAGTTTATACAATGCGTTTTGGCTGGAGCGTTTGGCAAGAAGACCACAACACATTGTAAATCTGTGGTGGATTACAGATTAGACAGTCTTCTCGCCAAGATGTAGCTGCCAAAACGCAATCTACCATGAAGGAGTACTTACTGAAGTGACAATTCTAGCTATCAGCTAACAGCTGAGTCATTCACATCATTCTATGAATGTGATAAAAATTTAACCAATGGCAATTTTACTATTTTGAAACAAATCTTGAAACAATTACGAAATAAAGAAATTGGATTCCTAAAAACTCAGTTTTTATTTTAGGCGACATTCAAATGGGAAATCATGTTATTATTTTAACAATTTTTAAACAAAGTTTATTTTTAAGCTTTTTTAAACATACTTTTTGACTAATCTTCTCTTGAGTTACCTAAATAAAATAATATATAGTATATAATATATATATAATTCGCTAATAGTTTTCTGTTAATGTTTTTTAAAAGGTAACAATTTAGGTTTATATTCTTTAAATAAATATAAAAGGTAGCTAGCTTTATGAACTGAAAGTCTTTATTGACCTACAAAGGTTCAAATTGCTAAAAAAGTTTACGAAGCGTGCTTTTAGGAGCCATTACAATCATTTTCGTTATAGTAAAAGTTAGAACCCTAAAAATTTGAAGTGAAATTTTATTTTTGAAAGTCACGTGTCTGATAATTATTATAAAATTTGTTCATGGCGGAGCGTTATTATTGACATTAATTGATGCTACAAAAGCTCATACATTCTCAAATAATTACGTGAACATGCCTCAAATATTGACGCGATAAATATATTCAACCCTATGTAGATTAATGACTACCGTCGTTTATATCGAAACATATTAACACTGAGATACATCAATAACCTGCATCTCCTATTCATATCATTCAATGTTCTTTTCATCTTGTAATTTGTTTTTTTTTTATGAAAAATGACAATGTCCAAGGGAAGATTAAATGCTTTGTATATCCATTCGAAATGACTGCACTGTTTGCATATGTAATCACTACTAGGGAAATGAAACCATCCAGAAGTAAATGAGCGGTTAGCATTCATTTTGCGAAAATCTATTTAATACTGTCATAAAAGGTAGCTATTTCCGCATGCGACAGTAATAAAATGTCTTGAAATTGAAAATTTCAGAAACCTAAAAGCTTTTTAGAGTGAAATATGAATTTTCGCGTTAATCACAAAATCTCCCACACTACTCACCCGTTTCAAATTAAAAAACGGTGATAATGCATTAATAACAATTTTTTACAATTTCTAATGGAGTTTTATTTATTACGACTAATTAAAATTACGACATCCTCACCAATGCACTTTGCCAGATGACACAGTTTACCATTGCAGCTACTACAGATTAATTAATTTAGACTGAATTTAAAAAAATTTTTGTTTGTATTTCTTAAATTTGTATACATTCATTGCGCCGCGCTGTCAGCAAAAAATAAAATGAAAAAGTGCGATTCTCTCAAAAATTGATTAACGATTTTCACTATTTTATGTGAAGTATCCTTTATAGCTTGTCCTAGCAGGATTTTCTAATTTTTTTTCTACAATCCTTCACATGAGGGTTAGAGAACATTTCAAAATGACTCCAAATAGCTTCGATTTAAATTTTTTACCAGGTTATGTAAAGAATCTTTTATATCACGCATTTGCATAAGGGATCAAATGCAAGTTAAGAGTGACCAACCGAACGAACAATTTTATTAAAATTTGTATGCCCGGTGCTAACACCAGTGTCATTAATTTTTTAAAGGGTATCAAAGCATCCCTACGTAAGTTAAAAATAAACAAATGTATCTATAGCAAACAAGAATGAAATACATTTTTTAGATGACCAGCGTTCGTCAATACAAGTGCACGAAAAACGAAAATATTTTTTATTTATTTTTTAATTTGCCGATGATAAATAAAGTCAAATTTTTTATATTGTATAGAATATCTCGAGTTTACTAAAGGTTTAATTACTTAATTGAAATGAAAGACCCGTATGTTTTAAAATATTCAGTGCAATATATCAATTTTTCAAAAGAGTCAATTAAAACTTTTTTTTTTAGGAATATAGCTAATCTAAAAGTTAGCGTCGTTTTTTAATTATTTAGAACTAGATTTTAATGGTTTATTTGAAAGTGTTAATTCATGAGCGACACAGTTGCGAGTGAATTATTTATAGTAGATACTAAAGAAAAACAATATACAGTACAGTCTCGGTAATCCGAACTAATAGAAACCTGGCCCCATTCGGATTACAGAGAAGTTCAGATTACTGGAAAAAGTTAAAAAACGAAATGTTAAAAAAGTTAAGTAATTTTTATTGAAAAAAGTAGAAGTAACCCAAAGGTAAAACCTAGTAACCTTTCAAGACTTAACGATTCCATATTTTTTTTTATCAACATTTTATAAGATGCTAACTTCACCGAGGTCACATAATATAAATGTTTGTAGTATCTACTTATGCATTGCATTAGATACATATTTTTCATTCTATCCTTTCTTCTGCAATCCGAACATTTTTCTATAATCCGTACATTTTATTAGTTGTGTTCGGATTATAACTATTTGTGCGGACTACTGAGGTTTTCTTCTTTTGTTCGGATTACTGGATGGTCGGATTATGGTGTATTCGGATTACCGAGACTGCACTGTATATTTAAAACTCCTAATATTTATTTCACAATAAATCATACACCCTTTGAAATCTCGATAGTATTTAATTTAAAGTGTCCCTTGTTCTACTATTTTGAGTCGAGGAAACGTCATTTTACAATTTCTGCAGAAAAGAGTTTTCTTTTCGTTATTGTCGTTTTAATCACGTACCTACTTCAAACAATATCCAATTAATTTATGTTGCGTTAAAACGAAGTTATGTTTATGAAGTTGTATTTTATAACAATTAAACTAAATTAATAATAAATATATAATTAATCATTATAAATAGAAACACGTCTATTATGAATTCAATGTTAGGTACTCGCAAAAAAACTACAAGAAGAAAATAAGTTTGTTTGCTGATTGTTATGAGAATGAAAATCTCATTTTGCGCCATTTTTATTTAAACATGGAAATTTCTCGAATATTAATCGTAACCAAATACATACATTCTATTGATTATTTTGGGGTAAAATAACCACAAAATTCACAACGTATCTTTGATTACTTATAAACTAATAATGAGTTTAATTTCCAACAGGCAAATTCAATATATTTCACAAAGTTAAATCTGGGAATATTTTATTATTGCCTAATAAATGATATGTTTAGAAATGTTAGTATATGTAAAATGTCCAAAAGTCAAAAAAGGTCTTTATAAATAAAACGGTTGATGTTCTACGTTTTTGAATTACGCCGAAACTTTTGTACTGGGTGGTAGATAATGGTCTATATAGTAAATATAGTGCTAAACTCATTAAAAAAATTCCCCAATGCGCGACAGAGCTCGAAAATGTCGAAATTCAAATACTGGAATCTGAAATTTGCGGGATCCGGGAAAACTGCCCGGATCCGCCCGAATTATTACAATCCTCGGATCGCAAATGCATATGATAATGCAGGAACTCGAACGATGTTTCTACTGCAACCTCATGCAGTAGAAGGAACACACTCGCTCCCCACCTAAATTCGGATTGCTAAGACCCATGTAGCGTACACGTACCGTCAATTGAATGTTTTTTTAAAGCTAACATGAAAGTAAACTTGTAAAATAAACATAAAAAAATCGATTTTTATTTATCTTCACCTCATAAGAGTCTAATTTTTGGTCTTTCAGAATATTTAATGGTTTTCTATCGTACTTTTGAAAGAAAAAAGCGTAGAAGATCGACCGTAACCTTTCTGTCTTCTTTGCATCCTGAGCTGAGAAAAGCAGTTATTGTTAACTCTTCACTGTAAAAATAGGTGTAACTTTACTCGTGAACATTATACACTTAATGAGAATAACTTTATACTGTAAAAGAACAGCATTATATAATATGGTCATTTTAGAATAACCTAATACACATAAAAAATTTTAGAACCCAATCGCACAACATTTTCACAAATAAAATACACACATTGTAAGTATTTCTATCAAAAAAGTAAATGTATATAAAAATATCTCAGTTATTTTACAAGAATTCCCATACGGTCGGCCAATTTTCAAAAAAATTAGATATAATAAAATATGTATATCGAGATTTTTAATTACCACAAAGAGAAATTTATCCAAAATCTACTGGGACAATGAGTTAAATTAAACAGAAAAACTTAATCAGTAAAAATTCAATTTACCCCGATAGTACTAAAAAAATCAACGCGAATTTCAGGTTTGGGTAGTCGGGAATAATATTATTATTATCTTATGGCCAATCAAATTGGAATTTTAAGTGGAACAAATTCCATAGTCGATGGAACCTGAGCCATTCGATAAAAAAATGCGATCGGTCGCATACGTAATTATTATAATAACGACAAAGCTAATATTACACCAACAGTTTTCCAGTCAATAAATTCACGAATTATTTGACGGAAAATTACTTACACTACTTTAATTTTCGAACTTGTTTTTTTTATTGTAAACAATTAATATTTAAATAAAAAATGTAGGTGGTTTCAAGCTTAAGCTAATATATTATGTACCTACCACTTAAAATTCAAGAAAATCCTGACGAAGATGGAAAATGTTCTTATTTCAGTAATTACTTGTTGGATGAACTTGTCTGAATTTCTTGGACGTGGTAATTATCGGTGTTTTACACCAAGAATTTTACCGTCAATTAATTCGGGGAGTTTCCTCCGGAATTCATGCTAAAATTGTTAGTTTTATAGTATAGCTTAAGAAACTAAAATGAAATTAGAATAAAAACTAAAAATTCAACTTTTTATTTATTTTTTAGTACTATATTATAATATTACAGTAAAATTTTTTTTTAAATTTTTAAATAATATTTTTTAAAATTATTATCTTAAAAACTTACTTGACCTTAAATTGACACCTAATTTATCTATATGTAAAACTGTAGTGAAACCAATTAAAAGCAGTTTAAATTATAAATTTGAAATTTATTTAAAGTATGAAAAAAGATTTTACATCTCAAAATGGAATTATAAAAAAGAAGCTTAGTTAGACTAAAATTGGTTGTAAATTTGTATGACAAGTGATGCGTACATGAGTTGATACAAATATGCTTCATTTAAAGAAGTAAAAAGAACGGAGTTAACAAATTGACATAGAGGGACTAAAATTCGATGAAAGCGTCAACGGTAGCTCGAGGTGCTAGGGCGTCGTCGTCGTTAAGGCAAAATAAACGTGTTCTGGTGTCTACTATCTCCAGCATCGCGGTGTCTGAGTTGATGGGACAAATTGGACGCAGTCACTCGAAACGAATGTGTGGTGAGATCCTGAATGTCTCTCGAGAGCTTCCTGGATTCTTGAATCTGCCAGGTAAACATGTCCTACGAAACATACTTTAAATTATTAATCAACTTTTAGTTTAACTACATATAAGTTTGTGTTATATCTTTATTAAATATTGATGGTATTATATACGTATAGGTTCGTAAAGGACGGCAGAACAATTTTTTCTTATTATTTATTTAGAATGAAAATAATGAAAATAAGTGAGAATAAAATAAAAATTTTATCTTGTCATGTACCTACCCTGTAACTTATTTAATTATAAGACTCCCGAAACGTGTTTGTTTTGTAAAAAGTTTGTAATAATTTTATTATTTTATGCCTTCCTAACAGAAATAAAGTGTCCTAATTTAGGATGTTTTAAAAGGATCGGAGGCTGGTTCACCGCAGATTAATCAAATATTCGCAGTCAAATTAGCTCACAGACGTTAATTTTGCTTTATATCCTTTGTTTGTGTCAATCGAAAATTGTCAACTATAAGTTAACGTCAAATGTAAACCCTTCCGCGTTAACGTAATAGTATAAACGTAAAGTTGAGGACATTGTAATTCCTTTTAATGAACGTACTTATCAGTTACGAAAGCATAAACTTGAATATTGCGGTTTATAAAATATTATTATTGATGGTATAACAAATGCATGAAGATTTAACCCTTAACTACCTTGGAGAGCTTAAATTTCATGTTCATGTGTTGTCGTCAGGACGAACTATCAAAATTGAACATTAGCAAAGTACATGTTGAAGAACAAAATAATTGTGCTAACTTAAAAGGAATACAGCAAGTTTACCAAGTTCTGCTATCAGAAGCGACACAATAATCTTCGAAGTAAAATGATTGGCAAGTCAAAAGATTGTAGTGTCACTAACCACGCTCATCTTAACTTTGGAATCTGTGGAACTTTTGCCTTTCATACATTTTTTATGAACTTAACATTGTAATTTTTATACGCTTTGTCTGTAGTAGTAATAAAATCTATGTGTAAGATTAATAATAGGAATGTCAAGAGTTGTGAAGCTATAAATTGTAGTCAATAAACCTTAAAAGGTAAACAACAAATCGAAAAACGTATAAATTTTGCGGCATTTTATTGTTATACAACACTAGCGAAATGTTATTTCTCTAACTGGTGGGTAGGTAACGCTCGAACGTAACAAATAAATTGCAGCATGCACTTAATGTAAGTGCTTTAACTGCCTTATGTAATGTTAAAATTGCTATTATCATGTGATTTGAGCTTAAAGAGGAAGGAACCAAAGATATAAAACAATCATCTCAATATATCTTACCAACTCGACCTTAAAATTTATTTATATCGCATTTTTGTTTTCAGATTTGTAGCGCATCTTAAAAATATACTTTCCTTATATCTTTGCTGTTTTTTTTGTTTATAGGTGATGCGAGTGAGCAGATCTTAACCTTCTGCAAACAAACTTTCCTGTAATAAATAAAATTTATGTACGATTTTATAAAACTTTTAACAAACCGTTAAAACTAACCCAGACATTTTTAACTTAAATTTAAGACTTAATGTATTAAAATATTCCAATGCACTGGTGGAAACTGTGTTCCAAATTTCAGCTCTCTAGGATGGGAAGAAGTTAGTTTAAAAGAAAAAGTAATTTAACCAATAGTTCACGTGGTTACGCCAACCTGCCGAAGAGGTTAAGACGAAGATTGCTGGAAAAATAAAAAACATATATATAAACTTTTCATAATTTGTTTAATTCTATTTTGAGCCCGAACAATCGGACTTCTTAAAATTAATTATTCAAAAACTATTCGGTCGATTTTAGTTTATCGTAAACCTATATGTAAGTCTTCATTAAATTATTAATTATATATTTTTTATTTTATATTGTTTTAGAACAATTTATTACAAAAAATGTTTTAGTGTTTTTAAATCTCATTATGATCCTAAATAATAAATTTAGCTTTTAGCTGAATACTCACAGTTTTACTACACTGATGGTAGGTATAACTGGGGATGGAACTGTCTTTCCAGATAACTTATGTTGTTTGGCGAAGTGGTGCAAAGATAATTATTTTATGCCTTTGAGTGGAAGCAAAATATAATGTAATAGTTTTATTTTAGAATAAACGACTGCAAATTTTCAATTAAAACTGTGTTTGGTTTCTCACGTGAATATTAATGAATATTATTCCCCGTCCAAATAGAAGTTGAAATCAACGAAATAATATTTAATAGATTTATTAAAAAAATAATATATTATGCTTAATGCAAATTTTCAATATGTTGGGAAAATAGTACCTAAATGACTAAGTAAGTAGGTAATAATAGTAATCTAGCAAAATTATGTGAAAGCAAATAATATACTATACCTACAGTATATTTGCTCTTGTTCTTAATAAAACATTAATTTAAATATATAGTATAAATTGCATATATTGGATTATATAAACATTAACGTATATATAGGTAAATTAATAACCGTTGCAATATTATTGCGTTTACTTTAAAATTATTTATTAACTGTTATGCTACACACATAGAATTTCATTTATAATTATTTATATATTAAAAATTTTTTAATGATAATAATTTATTATAATATACTACTATGGAAGAAAAAGGTGTAAATAACAATCACAAAAATTAAATTTTCCGTTGCATATGTCATAACTGACTTTTCACAGCCTTGCTTCGCTCGGGCGCTCCAAACCGTTTAAACAAACGCTATATACATTAAAAAAATCCCTGAAGCCCGACACAACTCGAAAATTACAAATTTTTAAACCATGTTTGCAGTCGCTCGTTTCAAACTCGACTGAGGTGAACTCCCCACTCTAAAACATGTTGTCGTCACTACTTACGAGTAAAACTCGTACCGGCAACAGAACGTCATCGTAACGTACTTTCTTACGGAAAAATCGATATTTCAAATTCGATTATTTCGAAATTTCAAGGAAAAATTTAAGTTGATCCATAATTTAATCGCTAAAGGCAATATTAAAAATTTAAATCTGCATAATATAATGAAAACAATTTATTATAGCAAATTCAATTAAGTTAAAAAAACAAAGAAAAGCAATTTGTTTCTGCTGAAGATTTAGAGACAATTGTTTAGACTTATATCTGTTGGGTAAATTAAATACTCAGTTATATATTATTATTTAGTTAAAAATTTCAAATACATGGACGACAATTTGTCTACTAAACTTTTTTGAAATTATATACAAATACCATCTGAATGTATGATTGAAATCTCAATTCCGGTTTAAACATTAATTTTATTGCATTCACACAATAACAGGCATAGGTAAATTATTAAAAGGCTTCAGATTGCACTAAGCTTAGTGTATTGACAGATTTACCCAGTTTGGGTACCCACCTGGGCATATTATTAAACAAAGATTCTCTACGGATTTGCGTAACATTTAGAATTGGATCCAGTTTGTGGCATGAACATACTTGTATATGCGGAGCATTAGTCAATCGGTTCGTTCGCCATGGGCTCTCGTGTTCGCGGAGTACAGGTAGGCTATCCAGAGATGCAAACCTAAACTAAATTATTAGACGCTCTCTTGCAACTGCAAACATTCCCAGTGTTCTAGAACCCGTGGGGATTTCACGTGATGAAGGTAATAGACCGAATGGGGTGACCTTGATTCCCAGTCACTTAGAAATTCGGTAGCGACGAAAGCTTGTTGTTAAAACATAACAAGTATAAATCAATAAGAGATCATTATGATATCTTACCTTTGGAGTGGAGATGGAAAGACTTTATCTGCTTGGGTAGGTCGTTTATTAATCGATGTGTCGAGGGACAGACGCGCAAAGAGTTTCTTAATCCAAAGGATCAGTTTGTACATTCAAGCAGGAAATTCGGCTTCGGTGCTAGGGTCGATGCCCATAAGGGATGCATGGAGGAATTCTTTTGATTTTAGTTTGAATTTAATTACAATGAAGGTAGTTTTATTATTCAAATTGGAACTGGATCAAATGTAAGGAAATGGATCGATGGATATTACTATTTAGTTGCAATAAATATGTTAAGGTAATTAACGTAGACTAACATAATTTAAATAAAAGTAATTTTAAATTTGGGCTTTGAATTTATATTCAAATATAGCACGTATTAGAGGCAGTAAAATGAGAGAAACTGGTTGGTAACTTAATAAAACAAAACAGTGGGGATGCGGTTTAACTGTTTAATAATCAACAAATTGTTATTCATAGGTACTTATAAAGCATATAAAGCGTATCTGTTGTGTAAACCAAGTAATTACATGAATTACATCGTACTCCCCCGTGAGTATAGCTAATAAAGCTTGTATCTAATATAACCTCCCTATGTTAATCCTAGCCAAACGTAAAGCGAACGAAGGTGAAACTTCTACCTTAAACCCTTAGGATAAGCAATAATACCTTTAAGACGGTATCAACCCCCTTAAATTATTCTACATTTAATTCAAATCAAAATTTCAAATTTCCTATTACAAAATCGAACTTTTATTGAAGAAATTCGTGCGTGCCCGACATAATTGAATTATTCGAGTATTTTTCGAAATGCAACTTAGGAAATGCATAGCAGAAGACATTAACCAAAACGTCGTAAATCAAATTAAACTTCGTCTTTAACAAATATGTCATATCAAGATTCCAATTTGCATATAATTTCCATATTATATTCAAAATTTAAGCTAATAAAATTATGATGGCGTATTTACAAAATATTAATCAAATTTGAGATAAAAATTTTATTGGAAGTTGGATATAATTAGATTTATTTCTGACGTGCTGTCGAATAAATTTGCAAAGGAGAAAGTATTTATCATTAGAAGTTGTCACTCCATATAAAAATTTACTTTCGACCTTGAACAAAATCTTATCGATGGATGTAATGCGAAAAGAGGTGGGCAATCTTTCGCACCAAGATAATCTGTTATATGAGTGAACTGCCTGGACATCTGATAATAGCGTTGGGCGTCGCGACGCCGAATTCCGATATACAGCGAAATTGCTCGAGGTGATTTGGCGCAAGCTCTAATGACGCTTTTCGACGCTGGTATCAAGCAAAACTTTTAGTTCCTTCAGTATTTATCTACGTGGATACGATATTGCGAGGTCGTCTCCGACGCTAACATAGTGCAGTAAACGATCGCTTACTAACTTGACAGCGCTTGTAAACATCAACAAAATGTTAATAATTTAAAGCCACGTACTTTTTCATTAATAAGCTTCTTACTTAACAATGTATGTATTTTTACAACATACAAAATTTATATATTAACATGTGCTTGAAGCATGTGAACAGTCGAATATGTTTCTCCGACTGTCAAAATGTGTTTTATATTAGCGGTAAACTTTTTTTAACTTTTTAATTATAAACTGTGCAAATGCTCGACACTTACTTACATGTTGTGGTGTTCCAATCAAAAATTCACTTTCGATTGTCATTTTGGAAGTAGGTAAGTTTACAGATTTAGTCCATGTTTAAGATAAATTAAATGCTAATTTTTGAGAATAAATTAAGTGGCTCCAATTTGGGAGCAAATTTAAGTCTCAACAAGTCGAGACAATTGGATATTCGATGGTATTGAAGCTTAACTAAATAGAAAAACTTTGTAGTCTTAAGATTGTTTTCGTGTTGGTAATAAATCCTAGGGGTGTTGTAGAACTGTCTATGTAGCTTTTTTGTGGTTTTATATTGCAAATAACTCAAAGTTAGTCTAGCGCTGTTTCAAAATAAATACTACTATAAGAAATTGTATTTTGAAGATAAGCTCATTTTCATTATGTCTTTAAATAACGTTAATTTCTCACAATGTGAACACATAAATATTAATAGAGAGAATTTAAGTGGCAAATTGATTACCCTTTTAATTATTCTTAGCCGTTGTATGTGTACAATTTTAGGTAGAATTAGAAAAGCGGATTTCTGAAACCACAGTAAATTACTGTGAAGATGAGCAATGAGCCATCATTCGATTATCATTTTTCATACAAAAATTTTCTTTCCGTCATATTTCTTTTCTACATTTCCGTTGCTTATTCGGCTTTGTTCTATTAATTACAAATTTGTTATCGAATTTTGTCTTCTGTAAAACTAATATTCTAATGATCTTATTATATCACAGGTATACTTCGTTCCAAGTGAGAGAAACCTGTCACGTGGTGTGACAGACGATTTGAGGTGGATGATTGGTCCATTGCCCTGTTCAACAGTCCGTCGAATTTATTTGCGCATCAATGGTCACGTGACAAGTTTTTATCATTACGAAATGATATCTTTGAGCGTAGTACTAAAAAATTGCACTTAACATTAACTGATTTTATTGATTTGCGAAAAATTCAATGCATATTAGGTGGAAATTTATGATTGCTGTCGATTAGTTTAATATTTATTAAAAGATGGTAATTATGATCATATACTAATTGGATTCAAAATGGGCACCAAATGCTATTTAATGATCGGACATTCATTTTAGTGAAATACTGCTGAGTTCGTAATAGCGAATTCCCTATATCGATTTCATAACCACTTGCTTTCCATAGGTGCATAAGGTGTAATAAATTGGATTCAATCTATTATCACATAAAATTTGTATTATACAATCATCCGAATTTATGCATACATTTTTTATTGGGTAACCGCAAGCTTTTCGAATAAAATTGTCTGTTATATAATCAAAACAATGGAAAGACCTTGAGATCGTTATCAATTTTCTCATAATATTAACTTCTAGCTGGATTATTTATTCATAATCCGAATTTTTTTATATTAATAATTATAATACCAAATTGCCGACTACCACCGCGTGAAATTTTTAAAAATATAATTTTTGAGAGGTCAACGTTAACGATTGATGCCAACGGTAAAATTTGTAAAGAAGTTAATGAAAAAATAAAAGGTTTGGCGCACAATTTGCTCAGAGCTATTAACTTAACCCTGAGGTTTCGATACCATCTATAATATAAACGTGTTACTGGAAAATCATTGCTAATACGATTTCTTAGCTGTTGTGGTTTCGGATGCCCAAGAGCAGATAAACAGGATTTAGTACTGAAAATGTTTCTGGAAACTTCTTCGCACGTTATACGTGCAGTTATTGAATACAAGTTTCACTGATCAAATAGTTTATTAATCGAAATTTTATTTTCCCAACAAATTCGAATTAAAATTCGAAGTTCTTTCAGCGTCACGCTTTTATATTAAAATTGATAATGCGAAAGCAAGAAATGTTGATTAAAATGTAAACCACGCTTGTAGTGGATTAGATTCTTCAAAGAAACTCTAAAATATTCGATGATTACAGTCCTTTGGTGGATTTAAAAGCTTAGTAATGAAAATGTAGCAAAATAAAATTCAGCCAAAGGTAAAAGTCAAATGATATTTATGTATTTCTATTTAACTACATCAGGTTGGTTTTACTATGAATTTCAATACCGCATTATTAATAGTTAATAAATTTATCGTTTACATTAAATTTAATTTTGTACGATATAAATAACAAATATTTTATCATTAAAATTAAATTTTCTCTTCAAAATATTGAATTGCGCTGGATGGTAGTTGTAAATGAATTTGCTACCCTGCTCTGCTTCTCTTAAGTTTTTAAATGTTTTAGATATCTCTATTGCATGAATTCTGGTGAAAGCTTTTTACCCCCCCACGCTTTTACAAAATTAATGCTTTTATTAGTTCTATACATTACGAAACGATTTGATTAGTAACTACTGGATATTATTCTGCTTTTCCTAGCGTTTCACTATAATCCGGATGCATGCCTAACACTTTTCTCTTAAATACTTGAATGGGTGACCTTTCGATATATTGTCAAATTATTCAGTAACTGCCCAATGAAACAATAGTGTCTCAAAGAGTACTACTGAATTTTTAATTGTACGATAGCTAGACCTAGACGTCAGTTGACCCAGTTAAAAATTTCTATTTCACTAAGAAAAATTTTAATACCACGAAACATTTTCACTTCGTGAAAAGCATTTTTGTGCATTGCGAAACAATAAATCTTATCTCTGTTGCACATCTTGGTTTGATATTTCGAGTATTTGATGTATTGATAATAATATATCAAAACTTCAAAGAGGTATTTTGAAGCATCTATAGTAGAACCACCAGACTGTGGTTCTACTAAAATGAACTAATTTTATAGAATCAGAAATATTTGGCACGTGCTGCCATCTATAGAAAGATTCACGAAAATATGGTAGGTAAAATTGTTTTTAATTACAACTAAGAGAAGTTTGAAAATTTTGTCGTTAAATAATCTTTTTTAATATTTAATTATTGGAGTAATGATCGAATTCACGAAATCAGAAAAATTGCACTATTTCGTTTGCCTTTGATTCGTACTTATTCCGTTTGTTAGATTTCTAATATGTTCTATCGCACATGTTTGTTGATCATGTACGTCGTTATTGTATACGTAGGTACTTTCTCATGTTCCTCATCAAGTATACTGCCGCCGTCAGCAGCAATTGATTAAATACGTTCAAAATTTTAAGCTCTTAAGTAGGGGTCTGCAATCTGAATGATTTTTATTATATTTTTTAAAAATTTAATAGTTAAAAGTAGTTTCACCTTGAAAATTTTTGAGAAATATGTAAGAATAAACAAAAAATTATAATTTATACAAAGTTTGTCACGCCTTTGTATAAAACTAACCAATCAAGAGCAAGCTAAACTCATTGGAGAAAAATCATATTTAAAAAACTTAAAAAAAAAATATTGTTTTTGTTCTCTATTCCAAAAAATGTCATAAGTTCAATTTTATTGAGGCTGAAATTCTATACAAAAGTTTTTCTCTTTTTGATATGCAGTGAAAAGTAAGAAAGTTATGAAGCTTTCTATTATAATGCAATAAAATGATATTTTGACGATACATTAATTTAAAAATGCTTTCTTTGTTATTATTCACTTTATCAAAAAATGTCAAAAGAACGATTGTGTATAATGTTAAATTTTGAACATTTTTTCGTTTTTAAGTACATATCTGGAAAAGTAAAGAAGTTGCAAAGCTTCATATAATTAAACGGCGAGACAAACTTCGATATTGTATACTTACTTCAAGAGTACATACTATAATCATTTTCTCCGTTATCGTTCGCTTTATCAAAAAATATCATTAAAACTATTTTGTTGAGTCTGAAATTTTACATAAATTCCATTTTAAATTATTCGGAAACATTAGAAAAGTTATTTTAACAGACATTTAATATCTATAATATTTAAAATTTTATAAAATCTTAATAAAGAAAAATTAAATATTTTGCATTATACATAGGAGATCGAACTAATGTTTTCAGGTGTTTAAAGCAAATAGCTTCTTTTCGTCAGATCTTTAATGAAAGATAACACTTCCACTATTGAAAAACCTTTTAGGAAACGAAGCAAACATTTTGTCTCTTCGCTTTTCGATGGGATTGCATAAATCGCTTTAACTTATTGAACAAAAATGATATGGAGCGATTGTTATTACTTCATACGTAAAACGTCCTTGTTGTAAATTATTGAACGTCTGATAACTATTTGGTAGTATTGGAATACAGTAACTATTCGTAATAATATATTTTATTTCTGCCAACATAGCATGTTTTCTTTTATATATCAATATAATATCATCGATAATGCCAAGCCAACCGCCGACATACAATAAAAATTTTATATTTTTTGATCAGAAGTTTTCTCGAATTATTCTTATGCTACGAATAGGTGTATGCTGCAACACGATAATATTAAGAAGTCGAATAATAAAATAATCTACTTCAGTAAACTTTGGAAGGCAATATTTCTTGGGCGTAAAATTCTATTACGTTACATTACTATTATTACATATGAATTTGTAGTAACACTTTAATACTTTAATTTAAGTTCTGCGCCTAACCAAAAGTTGATGTTCATAAATCTAAACTCTTGTCAGAGAATTATAGCATGGAAACCCCAAAAGACTTTGATAAAGATGACAAACGTAATTCTACAAAAAAGATGCTAAATGTAAGTTAAACAAATTGTAACCCATAATCCATATGGCATTGAAATCATTAATCATGTTAATCGCAGTTATGAGAAGTTTTTATTAGCAATTTTGTGTTGTATATTTGCTTACGCACAAAAGAGTTTCCACAATTTAGATATATTTTGCAGGCTCATTTTTCAAAGTTGACGTTAAATCCAATTATCGATTATTTTTTATAATTTTTTTTATTGTTGCATGATTTATTCAGGTAGATGGTAAGAGTATTGCTACTTCTTATGTGATAGTTTACTTGGAGTATGCAATCCTTTAGTGTCATTGTGGGAAGAAACGTTTCGCTTCAGCAACCCCTGTAATTCATTTGAAAAGTTCCTTAGGGCACCATATTCTCGTATTCAAAGTATACGAGGTTTATTAATGCAATGCGTGAGTTTGAGGAGCCTGCGTGAGACCCTTAAACTACTCATTTAGATTTTATCATCAAACACATAAAAGCAAATTTTGCTATAAGGAAGCGAATAATTGTGATTCTCACTTAGGCCAGTTGTGTTTTAATAATTTTATTATAATTTATCGTAGGATATAAACCACGTAATTGATATTTTTATTGGTCATTATAATACTTGCACATTAGCAACTCGTTATGCATTTCGAATTTATACCAATTTTCCAGATTACCATCACAAAAATAATTTTTAGATCTAATTAGGTTGTATTGTTTCGCATCATTGCATGTTTTGTTTTCTTATTTTCAATTAGTGCGCCTTCTCTCAAATTAGTACTTATTCTTACAATTTAAAATTATTAAATGAACGTTTCATTTTTGTTTTACATATAAAATATACTTTAATTAATTTTTTATTATATACCATCAGAACATTTTTGTATGCCTCTAATGTATTCGAAGAAATTAATGAAATAGTCCGCTGAATACCACCTGTAGTCATTGCAATTATACGCATTATTCTACCCCGTCTCCCCCACCGTCACACTTCGTTACAAAAATCTAGGCCCCCCTCCAAATATTACGTTACGTATCCTTAAACCTCCCTTTTTTTATTATTTTTCATTAAGCAAAGCCCAAACAATTATTACAAATATATTTTTAACAATAACATACAATTTCAAAAAATATTAAAATACATTGAAAATGTGTTTTTTTAGCTGATGAGGAGGGTACCTTCCTTATCCTAGTAAGTTTACCCTAGAATATTGTAACAGCCGCCAGTAAATTTAAATAATATTGATTTTGAAATTATATATATTGGATTAAATTTTGTAAAATTTTTATTTTATACAATTTAATTTTAAATATTATATTAGATTTTCATCAATTTATTGCTTTATAACTACGTTAAAATGTATAAGCTGCTTAAATAGTTTACAACTCCTGATTTAATAAATAAATTTTCTATACATATAAATAATATTATGTATTTTTTGCAGACTAAATATTACTAAATAAATTAATGTTTACTTTAAATAAACGTAAAAAGTTCGATTGTCTTTTCAATAAAATTAAAACAAACTGGATTTCACCTTATGGGTCCTTGTTTGTCATCCAATGCTCTGTTAAAAAGTTTATCTTCATAGTTTAGCATTTCAAAATAAAGTAAAAGATGAAATATAAAAATACTTGAATTATCATACAATAAATGTTTATTGTTAATGTTACTAATTATACAAAGAGCTTTTAAAAAAACAGCTAGGAAAACAATGCGATCTTCTAAAATACACATTTGTAAGTGCATTGTTAAGTAAGTGCATAATTTTATTACATTTTCATTGCTTGCAGAAATGCAAAGCGTCTTGTCGGTCGGTTGAGTTAGTTTTGAAAAACTAAGTAAACGATAGGATCTTCAATGGGTTTTAGCTATATCCTAGGATATAGGTATAAAAATAAAAATTTGGTTTGATAAAGAGTCAGTTTGCAAGAATAATCTTTGATGTCTGAAAACACGTATTTCTGCACGAAATTGGATAAATGATTGTGCCTATTAAAGTGGTTGTCAACAACGGTAAATTTCACATTTCTCATTGGTCCGCAACTTTCTTATTGCACAAATCAGAGGTACATTCTAATTCTAACTTAAAATGGCTATGATATATTATGTCAAATTAAAATCTGACAAGATGAGAAATAGTGGTTATACAGCACCCAAATAAATCAAATTAAATTATAAATTCAAATAATTGAATTTAATTAGGTATATTTTTCTATTGTTTTATTTAAATATAATTTTGAAATTTAAATTCTAGCCATTTGACAAAATTTCAATTTTTTTAAAGTTTTTAATTTAACATTTGCACTGTGAATTAGTATTTTTGCCAAAACAATTAAATATCGAAACCAATTGGAATAATTTGGTAGTTACATTGCCGCTGTGTTCAAGGAAATAAAAATAAATATTTTGGTGCTTCCATTAAAACTCCAGTTAAAATTGTAATTTTATTTTAACGTGTAAAAATACTTCCGACATGAAATAAAATAAAACAAAATTAATGTTCAGTTACTACCTCATTTAGCAAAATAAAGTTAATTAGGACCTTAAAGTTTTACCTACCCAAACAAATACAATACAAATTTAATTTTCATTAAGCAATACCCAACACAGTTTTAAACTAAGTTTAAATACATCGTAGCAAAATTTAATTTCATTCTTTTGTGCAGCCAAGTTTTCAATTAATTATTTTTACAAAATAACAAAACAAATAAATAAATAAAAATTATGCATAGTTAATTCGCAATAAGAGTTTACTAATAAGGGAAATAACTTGAAGAAAATAAAACCAAGTGGCTGATTGTTGCTTTTATTTGTGATATATTGCCATTTGTGTTGAAGAATATTTAAACATATATGTATTATGTAAAATTTACAATATGGTTAAGGTCGGGTAAAATTAATTTATTATATTTGCTTTTAAATTCGAAACATAAGGTACTCTAATTAATGGCCCCTATTAACAAAATATTAGCGTAAAGGCATATAAATTTCACGAGTGTGTTTATTAACGAAGTTTTAAAATATTTAATCAATTAATTAGTTAAGAATATAAGGATAACAATGCAAGGTTCGAATTGAAGAAAGTTATATATTGATTTAATTCAAGTTAAGGTTCAATACTTGACAAATATTTACAGACAAAATCTGGAGTGCTTCCAGCTATAAGAAAGATGTTGGCTGGAGAGTACGTACCTACTTGAATGTCGTAGATATTATTTAACGATTTTCGGCCAAGATTTGACTTAAACAAAAAGTCGATCAAGTGTGCAGAAACGGAACGCATGCCTGGCGTCTTTGTACCGTTAAAAATCTCTTGAAGTTTCCTTCCGATAGGCACAGGATATTGAAAGTGCTTCCGGGCTTCAACTCTGCAAACACTCGTTCATTTTGTTCGCCCTACGTGGATTGCACTGATTGCTGGATCTTCCCAGTTTGCTTGCTTATTCGTTTTACTATTGTTGTTAGTCTTTTGCCGTCAACCCCTGTCCGACGAATCGTAATTTAATTTACTGATTGGAAAACTTGTTTGTGCTTTCGAATTTTGATTAACTAATGAAATGAATTGAACTGCTAGCCGGAATCAAACATTAGTTTTTCAGTAAAAAATAACTCGCTTCTACGTTTAAGAAAAATAAACTTGACAACAGTTGACTAGGTACTTCACATTTTAAGGGAATTTTGAATTAATGAAATAATCTGCTTTACTTTCAAATTTTAATTTAGATTTATTGTCCTTACGTTCTCTTTTACAAACAACTTTGCAAAGTTCAGTTATTTGATATGTTCTCATTTTCTTAATCAAAAGTATAGAATTTGCAATTTAGATTAAAATGATTTTCTTAGGAAAAACCTGTATTGTTTTTTTACTTAAAATTTTTGTTATGTTGTATGTTATTTTGTTTAAAATATCTGGGAAAGCAGGAAATTCAGCAAGTATGACAACACTCAATTGAATGTATGATTGTATGTAACTACGCCTAGCATAGCCTGCAGATAGTACTTGCCAAAGCAAAATTCTCTGGACACAGTATTTTTGAACTAAGTAAGAATTTCTGAAGTCATTTCTTCTACGTCCTGATTTTTGTAAGGAAATGACATGAACGTTATAATTGCTTCTAATTTTTTAATATCCCGAAAGCGATTTTTAAACTCGTTAAAAACTTTTTCAATCTTTGCAACATAGTCTTCAAATGTGCTATTAGCGTTTAGTTTTTCTGTGGTTACATTTAATCTTGAAAAGTTTCTTAAATCATTTGTTGACAGCTGCGATTTCAGCCGTAATAATTTAGATTTGAAGCTACTCAAGGAACTTGGTGATATTATATGCAATTCACTATTTCTTTGCATCTTCTATAATTCCAACGATAGAACAACAACCTTGACAATGATTCCGAGATCCCGAAACGCAGAAACGAGAGAACTAAAAAGGTTATTTAAAAAAGCAAAAAGAATTATGCATTAGTTAACCATTGTTTTGTTTTTGTAAATTTCAGTTTTCCATTGTAACTTCATTATATGCTTACAAATTATTACTCCTATTATTTAAAATATAAAAATACTGTTTTTGTGGGCGAATGTAATTTTTTTTGTTTCATTATAGTCGAGTTTGACGTCTGCTTTCTAAATTTAAAACAATAAATTCTAAAATTAAGTAAAAATTAAAATTAAAAATTCGCAGATTTAAAAATGTATTGTATTTTTTATGTTACCATTACATAATGAAAGATTCTATTTTTGAAGTTATCAAGAAAATTATTTTCAAGCGGTTCAGAATAATATGCTTAAGAAAACAAAAATTGGAAGGTGTTTACAGAAATACAATATTTTTTAAAATTTTATAAATAAAGAAAGAAAGAAATTGCTCTATTATTATTTTTATAATATTTATTCTAAATATTTCTTAGTGCGAATCCAATTAATAGATTGAGTTCAATTTGTATTGGGTTTCTAATCACATCTCAGGAACTCCTGAGCAAGTGAAGTGATAATCGAATAGTGGTTTGCATAAAAATTGATTTCTATAAAAATATAATCTGGTGCACAAAAGTTTAATATAAAATTATTGCTTATGTACAACATGTGTACATTCGCAATCTGCACCGTTTATGTACAAATCGAATTTGAATACGTTTCGAGTTGCATTAGTTCGATGACTGCAAATTGAGGACTTGAGCAATCCTAGCACATAAATTTTTAATAAAATTATTTGCTGCTAAAATCTTCTACTTGTTATATTAAATAATACTGTATTATTAGTTGAGCTGGTGTGATTACTCTTACAACACGAGCGGCTAGCGAGAGTCCTAATATATTATTTTTGTATTATAAGTACACTCGTATCGCGCTATAAACACGAGGTCGGGACTTGAGCTTCGCGCTATAGTAACGCCGAGCGGGGAAAGGCACTGCTCCCTCTCGACCGACCGTAAGCTCCGCCCAGCCTATCAACTTCTTTATCGGTGACACATTTTTAAATTTCAAATTGATATAACGGTTAGTTATTATATATAATTATTTATAAAACACCGTTTTTATAATTTACATTTCCAAAAAATGAGATGATAAAGGCTATTTTGGTTGAAAAATAGAAAATGTTGGAATATTGGTCTTTTTTACCGATCATATGGTCGCGGCCATGTTGTGACGTCAGACTTTTCCAGTCTAGTAGAGGGAGTGTAGGAGAAACAACTCGCGCTACTACAGTGCGACGCGCTCCGTTCTAATAACGCGGTAGTGCTAATAGCGCTATAGCTTATAGCGCGATACGAGTGTATATGAAATATTAACAATTGCATAAAATTTTGAATCCTTTAAGTTTCCACAGTTCAAAATCATAATGAATTATTGTAATTAATTCAAAAAAAGACAACAATTCAATATCATAAAAAAAATAAAATAAATATAAGATTGAGTTACTCTATGATTATTTTGATTAATTCCGAAACCACAGAATTTTCATCATCTGGGACTACTATATTCACTTAGAAACTGCTAACTATTGCGGAGAAGGTATGGTTTCGAGTTGCTCTATATGCCATATTATGTCATCGTTAACGTATCTTAATTCATTCCATTAACTCAAATCTTGTCTTATTTTCCATCAACTCAGAATTTAATTTACATATTATTATAGTAAACATGATTTCCTTCTTTTCTTTTTCTTTTAATTTATGTAAAACCGTAATAGGTCCTATAGGTACATGTTAACAATCAAGAAATACGAACATAATTTCTCAACGATAATAAATCTTAATAGTAGGTTAAAATTATTTATTATTTGAATAAATCAAGAATTATAATATTTGTAAGTTTCAAAGAGTTTTCCCTGGCCATAATTTTAATTTCCCTAACATTTACTAACCATTTACAGGTTTTCCATAGGAATAAGAATATTGTTTTTGTAAATTTTAGGATCTGTTTCCAGTCTTTTCCAAAAATGCTCAATGTTTAGGAAGAAAAATATATAAAGTCTAAGCGGTAAATGGTAAAATAATACAAAATTACGTAATTTTAGGCTTATCGTGATTGCAATACTGCAATTACAAATTTCTATCATTCTTTTATAAAAAGTTAATGTGGTTTACGTACAAGTGCGTGACATACGAGTCAATTTGAATGACATATAACTTCATTGTTAACTTAATCTACATAAATCAGACACAATAATATAGACATTATATGGGACACGAAGAACTCAAGGACCCGAAGAAATAATTTAGAAAATAATCAACATTGAAGTTTCGATTTTTCATATAAATTCTATTTACTTCAATTCCACCTTTTTAAACGCAACACATGAGTGCTGCGCTTTGAACAGTTTAGATTCAACAAACAATTGGATTTCGTTAACTATTGCCGAATTTTACTTAAAAACAGAAATTCTTGCTTTACTGGACATCTGGCGTATAATAAGAATATTTTAACCGGTGGGCTGGTTTCTTGACCGGTATATTATAACTGTCGTTTAGGGCGAATGATTTTACTTAAAATAATAAAAACTTTAATTTACATAAATTTTTATACATACAAAAAGTATTGAGAATGCAGATTTTTTTTCTACGATAAGAATAAATATTAACGGATGATAATAAATAGGTTTAGAACAAAATAATACATTGGCATTGGCGTGCATTCGGGAAATTTCTTTTAATTCAAAATAAAATAATAATTATTTATATTATTGCTCATAATATAATTTATTGCAATCATAATATTACTTGGTATTTCGGTTTGAGATGTTTTCTTCTTGTTTTTTATCCTTTACAGTACATTGTACTTATTTTTAAATGCTATATTAAATCTCTCATTGGTGGAAGCAAAAATTTTAGATTTCTATGATGAAGTTAGTTATTATACTTATAAACGAACTTAGTCCACGATGTAAACGAACGGACAAAGGTCAAGCTCAGGTTAAAATAAAAGAAATGTAAATTCACATTATTTATTAAAAATTCGCCTTTATTAATATTTTAACGAAACTTGAGCACGTAAAGATCGATAGCGTTCCAAAGCTTTATACTATCGATTTTCTGAGTAGACTTCTTTATCTACAGCTTTTCTTACAGATATTCTGACAGCTAGATTTTATATACATTTTTAAGAGCGTGGGATAATCTTAAAACTGAAAGATGTTCATTCAGTTAACCAAAAAGTACTGATGTTCAATTGGAGGTGAGGTGACATCAAAACAAATAAAAAAGACCGAAAAGATTTTCACAAAATATTTCTATCAGTTAAAAATTGAAATCATAGGTTTAGCGACCTCTGGAATAGATGTATTCCGTGGAAGGTAGCTACCACCTTTGCTACTGTTCATCAAGCTTATCTTTGGTGATGTTGAGCATTATGTGTTAGTCCAACTTATGATTGGAAAACGCAAATGAGATGACAGTTTGACCTCCATTGGGAGGTTTGCCAAACCATTGCATCAAAACGTGTAGGTTTAAAAAAAAATAGTCAAAGGTGGCTTGTAAATTTAATGATACTGAAATATATTAACATTTTCTTAATTTATAACTAAATGCTTATTTGTTTTAAATTTAAGGACGATAATGTTATACATAATTATTATAGATGTTTGTAGGCAATATTGTATTGTTTAGACTAGGGAATACCTAGTATACAATTTAGTATACAGGTTGGACCGGACCAAGGAAGATAATTCAGAAGTTTCTATAAAGTTTAATAATTTATACATAACAAGACTCAATTACGTATAATGTACCTACTCCTAGTGGGTTTCCTTGGGCTTTGAAGTATTCCTAAAGCATTGTTCATTTATTATGGTAACACCTAGTTTAGTGATACGACTTTCATTTTATCATACATAACACTATACCTACATATACAGGTTAGTTAGGCTACATAGTAGCTAAATTAGTAATTAACAAACTGAACACGAAAGTATTTTAATAAACATTCACTACTGACATAATGTATTAATAAATTTAGTTCATCGGAAAATTTACATTGTGGATTTATTGTTTCACCCTTTCAATTTATGACAAACCCAGTGGTAGCTCGTGCTATAGTTTGCAGGTTAACAGAACGTAAAAATATTAATTTTAATTATATAATAATAAAAAATCTAATTTATGTCCCTTGGTTGCAAAGACTGCTATGTATAACTTTGTTTGTTGATATTAAAATACAAAAGTAATGTATGTAGTATGCAGAAAATTTCTCTGTGTAACATCTTTATATTTTAAGGAAATTTTTTAAATAAACAATGGCGTGTGGCATGTTACAATTAATGGACTGTTGAAATTGTAGATTAAGTATACACCTGGGTAGGATGCCTTCTTTTAATGATAGACAAATAAAAAGGAAAGCGAAAAAACTGCGTTTTGCAACGAAAAAGAAAAATTATCCTTCATAACTTGAAACGAAATTGTTTACTACAGAGTTTTTTTATTATTTAATTAAGCTTTTTTAACAACCAACTGACCGTCGTAGGGGTCGTGGAATTAACCCACAACTATTTATTTATAGCTGCTTACGTTTTCCACTATGCCACTCTGCTCGAATACTATAGAATTAAATTATATTTTATAAATGCATGCAACAACGAAATCATGCGATTTTTTTAATTAAAACGTTTTTAAAAATATAACTACAATGCACATTCGAATCTTGAAATGCTGGCTGATGGCTGTTCTTCCAGATTTATTATTGGCTGCAAGGTAAATTTAATTTGTAATATTTTATTCAAAATTTGACCTATTTAGGATCACAAAAGATAAATTTTGTAATATCGTGTAATATTACATCCGTTTTACCGGTTCTAAAACTTTAATAAGTGTGAATTAAAAATATGTATAAAAGTATGCTAATTTAAATGGAACGTAATTGTTTCATTCCACATACCGTTTTCAGTTTTAATGAATTCTTTTTATCTTGACTTATGTTTTCTTTCGTGACATTTTGAAAAATTATATTATGTATACATAAATTTTGCAAACATATGTTTTTTGGTTCCAAATTTCATGACAGCAAGAAAACCATTTGAAAAACACCCGATTTGGAATAAAAAGAATAATTTTGTAGTATATTATATTTTATTTATTTTATGTTTTAACATTACATTTTCCAATTACCATCCCAAAATTACGATTTATTAATTTAATTTAATATTTATTTACCATTTCTTTACCCTGTTTTTTATTTTTTATATCCGATGTTTTTCTGTTTTGCAGTTGCGGATTATTTCAAAAAATTAGGGAAGCCATCGTCTCTTAAAAAATATAATTTCCATTATAAAATTCTAATTAGTGAGAAACCATATCAATTTTCTTTTTTCCTGTTCTTCTAATTTTTTCCAGCTATTACTACTGATATTATGTTATTCTTTCCCAAAAAAATTATGAACATCAGGTATATTTCCACTTTAGTTTGTTTAATATGTGTGTAATAACTAATTTATTTAAATATTATTCGTTGTTTGCTTTACAATTAAATACACTTAAATTTCAAACAATGGAATTGTATTATTATTATTTATAGTAGTACTCGTATTTTTTGCGTAATTAATTCTTTTGAATTTACACTAAACTCTAGGGGGACAGAAGACTTGCTGATAAGTTTAAGCTCTTCGTCAACGAAGTTGAAGTGAAAACTAAGTTTAATTAACAATTACAAATCATTTGAATAGTAATTAAGAAAAATAAATAAATATACTACAAGAAAGTATCATTTCAATTTTTGATTTTCTTAAGTTTATTTAACTTAATATTACAGGTTTATTGAATTTACATTAATTAAATATTGGAAATATAAAACTTGCTGTTTTGTTGCATTGTGTAATTCAACTAGTTGCATTTACTTGAATTATATTTGTTTATTTTCTTGTTGATTCCTTTCATGAAATTTCCAATTTATTGCTTACTCGTAAGCTATTTATAACTTTTGCAATATATACATCATATTTCAAAATTACGAATATTTTATTTTGTATTATGAACTTCATGATAATATAAAAATATTAATATTAAAAAATGGAAATTATGAAATTATTAATTTAACGTGTAAACATTAAAACTCCTTATAATAGGTGTTTCAAAGTTATTATTACATCGATGAAATTAAATTAAGAGTCAGTTTTACGTTGTTAAAACATTAAACCAATTTGATTAAAATTTTGCCCATAATTCCATAATTTTCATAATAATTTATTTATTTCTCTTCTGTTAATTTAATTTCAAATTTTTACACAATTTGACGTAATTTGACGCTAGCTATCACAATTTTGAAGTATTTACAAATTTACTTTTAACAATTTAATCAATTTTATTTTCAAATTTGGAAGAAATCAAATTAATTTCAAAACAATAAATCAATCTACGAATTAAACAGCTTAAAATCATCACAAACTATTCTTTCATTGGAAAATCTTTAAATTTTTTAACTAAATTTGTAATGAATTCGAAATGTTGTGGTCATCAACTGCCCACGTTGGGAATGTCCTCAACTTAAATCAATTACCTTTATGAGCTCATTTTACTTCGCACCAATTAGGAAAATATACCGGTGAAAATTCTTCCGGACAAAATAAAGCTTGTTTGTTCCAACATAAATTTGATTTCAATTTTAAACTTAATTTTTAATTTATTATTATTTTTGTAAATCGAAAATTAATTTAAATAAAAGTTTGAACATTTAATTTGTTCTTACGTGTTCTGATTAGACTGGAGGTACTGGCTTGCAAGCATGGAATGTTGATGATTCCGATGATTAATTATTTGAATTTATTATTTTGGTAGATTTTTCTTCGGCTAATAATCATATTGCTTGTCAAACCATGTTGATTTCAAGCTCTAGCATTTATAGAAGGTCACCCTGTAGTTAAAGAACTCATTACGAAATGCAAAATGACCACGGTGTTAATAGCTAAATGCTAAACGTGACTTTGAACTATTCGTTCTATGGTTGGCTAATCGTGTCGTGTTGGAGCTATTCGTGCTCGTGCTTATTGTATTCGGCGTATTACAAACATTGCAATATATTATAATATAATAAAATGCTTGTTCATTAAACGCTGTTTTTAACATATTTTTCGGTATATTTTTATAACAGATAATTGGAAAAAATCTAATGACTTTCAACTTTCTTTTGAGTTCATAATATTGTCGTATTCCATCTGATCTATAAAATTGGATGTCGCTTCCCATATACACGTGTCTTTCAAAAATACTGAAATTTTATGAAGTAATTAATTTGCCGTTGAAATAACGTAACAATACCGTCTACAGTCGAATAATTGAGTGCAATTACGAAAATAACACGTTATATCAACCTCATTTTGCCAATTGCGATTTTGAGTAATTTACAAACATTTCCAGTAATTTACAACGACGAGTAGGAAAAATAAGGGATTTTATTTTTTGCACATTGTGAATGGATAAATCAGATACTTAGTGTAAACTTATCGAAATTTTAAAGTAAACACCCAAGTCTCACAAATTTTATCTACTTCGACCCCAACTTGAGGCCGATCCGTTCAATTAACTGTTGCATTGTTTTATGGTCTTTCAATTACTGATCTGATAAAATATATGGTTTTTAGGTTCATCTTTATGGTTATAGCTCTTTTAGTACTTTTTTAAGACATATTTGCCATTTTTTTTTATATAATAAAATATATTTATGCTGCTATCATTACTAAAATTGTCCAACTCAGAAAATACAAATTCTTAAATTGTTATTGCAGTATTAATTTATTTTTATAACTATAAAATATAACTGATTTAGAGAAAAAATGTTTTAACTCATTAATTTATTTCCGATTTATACGGAAGCGATAAATACATAGCACACCAAATGAAGTTAAAAAAATTGCCGTAGTTTAGAATTATCTGCAGTAATAAATCAACATGAATTCAAATACAACTGAGGGTTTTAAAATAAACAATTTTAAAGTAAAATTGCAAAATAAACATAAATCTAATAAAAGATAAACTATAAAACAGAAAAGCAATTTTGTTTACATTTTCATACACAGCAATCATCGGCACGTCTGAATTTATATGTATTTTCAGCGTTGAAAAGATTTTTAAACTCAGTCTTTTCGGTAAATCATAATTATTAAAGAAATAACATTTATTTCTAAATATAGTATTTATTTTATTCTAAATCGAAAAGGCAAAATAAATTTGATATCACCCAAGTGTCAATTTGATTTTTTGAATTTTAATGATTTTTAATTGAATTTTCTTCAATTTTGATACAAATAATATTATTATTTTTATATTTAAAAATAATTTTGAGATCTAAAAAATTATTTAAAAACCTTTTTATTGTATTTGTTGTATCAAATGATCCCGCACTTTGTTAAAATTAGAGAATACCTCATTACAGCTAAGTAAATTTGCGATGCTCTTTGTACTTTCTGTACAGTACAAAGCAAAGCTAGCTTATTACCATCGAGTTAAATAAAAGTTGTAAAAGTAGAAACAATGAACTGTTTTAGAGTTTTGTTTAGAATAGCAAATAATTCGATTCTTCCGTTTTATGTTTATTTCTACTTTTATTTCCCTGTTTCAAAACTTAACATCTGTATGTAGCGTTACCAATTTATTATTTTAATGCAAAATAACAATTATTTAATAATAATAGCGGAAAAGTGCAGTGCGGTTTCCCGAAAGTAATTTATCTCGTCTTTTATATATCGAGTGCTTTTAATCTGGATATTTTAAATCTAAAATTTTCAATATATTCGGCAATATATACTAGGCATCTTGCGCTTTAAATTACTTGCTGAATATAATATTAAAGATGGTTTCTTATAATATTATACAAAAATAATTTAATTATGAAAGCGTATAACTTGAAAATAACAAGATAACTTTTTATTGTAAAGAATTTAATATAAAAATATTGAATAGGTAATATTTGCTTTATCGGGTAAAAAAGAAAAAAAATTATTTTGTATTTTATTGACTGTAAAAATGAAATCAAGAGATACAATAACAATAGGTTTTGACAGTCGGCATGTATGGTAAGTATATTAAAATTTGAAGTAACTGACAAGATTTATCCTTCACAGAAATTTAATTCGAAAAAATTCGGAAATACGAATGCACCTAAAAGGAACTACTGAATTGAAGATTTTCGACAAAAACTAATAGGATGATGCTGGGATGAGCGAGAGTGTATTGATTTGGTTTAAAAATCAATTACATATAAATGCGATAGGACTGAAATAATTTGTAGATTTTCAGCGTCACTCCAAACAAGCAGTTTACATTTTCCCTTCATACTCATTAAGAGGATTCTGAAGTTCTAACTCTAATTTGTATAGAGCGAGAGTATATATATGTTTTGTCATAAAATTATAAATATTTTTACCTACATTTCATGATTTTAACTCATGTTTCTAAACCTTGCTAGTAAATTTATATAAATTAGTGCTCTAATTAGACCAAATTCGCAATCCTATCTACCTCTTGACAAGCCGACAGAAAACCACACAACTGTAGAAGCAGCTTCCGGGATTGAAATTATAATTACAACAGATATATCCAGTCAAATATAATTTTATCAAAATAGCGTAGAACTATTTTTCCCAAAATAAGATTTTGTATTTTTCTCTTTTTTACTTTTCATATAATTTCTGTAGCATTAATTTCACTTAGAGCGTAAATTGTACCTGTTATTTTGAACGATTCATAAATTTGAGACTAAAACGTACAACATAATATTTTATCATTTCCCACTTCTCTTTTTATTAAATTTGTGCTTTTAAAGTAATTTAAAATATGTCTTTGCTAACTGAAAAAACTGGGCATGATTTGTCAAGTTACTTTATTATCTCGCAAAATGTATATGCAAAATTGTTTTAGAAACACTAAAATATGTATGCTACGTCACAACAACTGAAAATATAAATCTATTTTTAAAAAACTTAGAGTAATGTAATAAATTGTAAAAATTTTACACAAGGATTTTTATTACACTTTTAAAGGTAAACATTTTGAAAAATTAATGAATTTTATGATAAAATCGCAGTTTGCGTTAGCGTATTTGTACAACATAGGCGACGTCATGTTCTTACATTAATTTTACAGTTGTTCAAGATATAGGCCTTTGCGAATATTTTGATATAATTTAAAATATTTGCAAGAATTATTATTTATATAAAACTAAATTATATAATATCTTATGAGACATAGTTTACAGCGATGTCTGTTTAATTAGTTTAATTGCTTATGATGTAATTCCTGATGCAAAAAGTAAATTTTATTCGTTTTTTTCGATAGTTTATCTACATGTCCAACAGCGTAACTGGTTTAATGCCTACGTTTGCTAAAAAATTGTTATTTATAGGTGGAAAACTTTTGTTATCAAAATTTATAATATTTTAAGAAAGTTTCCGAATTTTAAAGGTAAATATAGTAAAGTTGTATTTTTAGAATTTGTGTTTTGTAAATGTTAATTTTGAAACAGTTGAAAACTTAATTTCTTTGCTATTCTAATAATTTTGAAAAGTTTTCAACTTGACTATGCAGTGCACAAAATTAATTTAATTGCTGGTTTTAATATTTATTTTCCATTTTAACAGTTGCTCATTGAATCATAAATTTAACCGAATTTTTTATAGCGAGTTTGTTGCCTTTGCTTCTTTTTAATTAAAAGTTTTATAAGGAATTATTTTAGTTAATTTATAAGCTTTTATCGAGGCAAATATATTAGCAGTAGAATTTTTATCAGATCAGTTCGCTTTTACACAAAGGTTTTGTTATCTCAGTAATAAGTAATTCAAGAATCGAGAATATGGAAAAAACTCTGAAAGCAAATGCTCGAACGATTTTGTCAAGCGGGTGTTTATCTAATTTAAAATTGTTATGCGTTTAAAGCAATAAAATTCGAAGATTTCGCGAATTTGATTACGTAACCTATGTTATGAGACTTGCAAAGTGTTAAGTTTGTACTTTCTATTATACTTAGGAAGAATGACAAAATAATTTTAAGAACCCTTTTTAAAGGCCGAAGTAAGTTTTTCTTCCGAAATTTACATTAACACAAAATTATTTTTCCACTCATCGCAGAAGCTTTCATCTAATTAGAAAAAATATATACAATAATGCCGTTGCAAAGGAAATATGGAGGAAGTATGTAAATTTGTTTTTAAAGTTAAAAGTAATAACCGTTTTATAAAAAGTCTGAAACTCGAATATTCCTTGTGCAAAATTTAACATACTTTCTTTAGAAACATAGGCAGAGTTTTTATACAAATATATGCGAAATAAACGATACAAAAAATTGAAATGGATGCAGTTGTTTCATTTTGGTCAATTTCCGGATATTAAAAGTTGAATCTATAACTCATTCTGCTAAGCCAACTTCTATAGCAACGGAGGAAGCAAAAACTCCGGAAAATGAATTCGGAACGAACACACTTGTACAGTAAAATATCGGTCGAATACCTATAATTTAAAAGTATAATTTAATCGACAAAGTTCCGATCTGATAAAAGCAGGTGTGTTAAAATGTATTGAAAGGGATTGTGAAACTACGTTGGGCTCCCGAGTATAAATATGCGTGAAACCAAAACTAAACTCGAATAAAATATGTAGATATTACGCAATTTAAAATTTTGCCATCCGGATTATTTAATTTAACTTAAAATAAATAGTTTTATTCCATCTTTTATTTATAACTAGAGAAACAAAAGTTAAAACTTGGGAAAGCTCTTAAATATACATATAAATATAAAATATAAGTATTACTCACGTTGATTTATAAATTTTTAAAGTAATAAATTATTTTAAATTTATCTTGAGAGTTTAATGAATTATTGTTAACATTTTCCGAACAAAGTTTTGGTTAAAATAATTTTCTTCCCAAATGTTAAAATAACATTTCTGCGATTCAGCTTATTTAATTACATTTAAATTGCGCTTTATTTAATTTGACATACTAAACGTAGTTTTTATGTAAAACTATACTGGATGAGATCACGTGGCGAAATATCGGTATTAAAGAAAGAAACCGATTGAAGTAAAGATTGCCCAGTTTAACCTAAACCAGATAAGCCCGATGGTAGACATCAAGAAGGGAAATTCGCTTCTTTAAAACATTTTAAAATAAATTGCGATTATTATAACCAGATAGAGAGTTGGATATCAAATATATTTAACTTAATTTTTAAGCAGAAAACCCAAAATCTATTCTCAAGTATTTCTTTCTTCTTTTTCTATTTTAGATGATTTTTAGTGCGGAGCTGAAAAAATATTTATTTAAAGAAATATTAAGAGCTAAATTTTCCAAATTAGAAAAACTTTACTTTAATTAAAGTATTTAATTTCAAATTATTTATATTCAATATAAGAATCGTTTATAATGTTCATTTTATTTTTGCTTCTAAAGACCTTTATGTTCCATGAACCGAAACGTTCAATTTTCAGTGAAATTCGTTACAACCAATTTTCTAACTTGCGGTAGATGTAAAGGAAGTTGAGAACACTATTTACAACAATTGCTCTTTCTGTAGCCACATCAAAATTTTAATTTATATTGCACTAGCTTTTGCACTCGGTTTCGCCCGGTTCCAGTATTTTTACTTAAATTCTGCAAGTACTTTCAAATTAATTTAAATATAAAAATAAACATAATTTTTATGCTATTCAAATTTTTAATCAAATTTACTATGATTAATATTTAATCATTTTATTTCCACAAAAAATTTATATCTCTACCAGTGTTCTACTTGCGAGTTTTCTAGCGAGAGAGATAAATAATATACAAAAGGGCAAACTTTAAGAAACAGATTATAACTGTAATAATTTATTATCTTGTAGTAACGAGTGAATTGGGAAGCTAATACAAAAAAATAGGTTCGGAATCGATTGTTTTATACATTTTTTGCACATAATAGGACTTAAATTGTTGATTCCCATTGTAAATAACCTGGTCACGTATTAGTAACGATGCTAGTTCTATGGCAATTTCAAAAATTACCTCATTGAGTTGATAGGTAGTTCAATTGGATTGTTAGTCTGGTTTATTAAAGCACATTGCAAGCTTCTTTTCTACTTGGGCATTTTGTGAAACTAGTGTATGATATTAAATCGGCTTATAGAGAGATCAAATGCAATTTCTCTTTCGAGTTTGTAATGAGGAAAGTTTAATTGTATGTAACAGCATTATGGCGTAATTGAAAATATTAAGTACTTGGGTAGTACTTTTGTACCATTTATTTCGTTACAACAGAATTTTAGTTTTATTATCAACTATTTCAAAGTTTTAAACGAGTTCAAATAGGAGATTTAATCAAGAGAAAATCGTAAAACAAAAGTTAACTTTGCAACTATTTAACTGTTTAATTTTAAGATTAATTTAAATTTTTAATTCAACTCAACTCAACTATATGTGAGCTTCCCCAAAGCTCTTTGATGCACAAAGCTACCATAACTTGGTTAATTTGTCATGCAATATAATAAACTTTAAGGTCAATTTACAAACTTAGCTAACTCAATTTATGAGAGTTTTGCAACATGTCGAATTAATCCCGAAATGTTTTTTGACCTGAAAAAAATGAAAGTTGAAAAAAGTTATTAAGTATAGAAATCAGACCATTTTGATTTTAAAAGTTTTGATTACGGCGCGTCGGTAAAGTTACGCTTCATAACTTGGGTTAGATTTCAGATTATCCTAAACTATTAGTTGTTCGACATCATAAACTAAATTCTAAATTTTGTGGCTTTGTAACATTGTTATTTTACGAGAAATTTTAGCACTACATTGAGCTCGAAAATTTAATGAATTGCACTTTCTTATGTGCCTTTTAAGATAGAAAATAGCAAACGACGGTGTCGGTTTTCTTAAATCCTTTTCAGTTTAAAGTAGCAGGAAGAAGGAAAACGGTATCTATTACATCTCCAGTGACACCATACGTGTAGAGCATTTTCAAAATTTTTCAAGTTATTTAATATAAACATTTTCTATTCAAATTTATGCAACTTTAGTTTCAAAGAATCGACTATTTTATGATTTTTAACATTTTTCTAATGAAAACAACGAAGTCCTTACACAAATATTATATCCCGAGGAGGAAGGAATTTATTGATTGACGAACTTGTTCATTTTATAATTTAAAATCGCAATATTTTAGCTTGACGAATTTATAGTCGGTTTGACGGAAATATTTTTGCCAAGTTATGTGGAGTTTACGTGTGAACTCGGCGGTTTAGTTTGTAAAATTATGAAACACTTAATTTTGATTAAAAGCAGATTTAATATTCTTGTTTGTTTGTTGCAGAGCCCCTACAAAATGAAGAGGTTTTCTAAACAGCATCATGATCAAAACTGGATAAGTTAAAATTACAAATTGTGGCTTCTCACATCATTAGGTAAACAAAATTTTATTAAAATGTTTCGGATAGTCCAAATAACGTCGAACCCGAGTTTTTAGTTAAAATTAAAAAGTGTTGCGAAAGTGGTTTCAAAACTGTTTTTGATTTCCTCTATGTTATGCTTGAAGCCAATTTAATTCTAAGTTATAAATAATGACAAAGGAAACTCAATTTTAATCGTGCAATAAATTATTGATGCAGGTGGCGAAATTGAAAAAAAGACATTGAAATTTATACTGAAAGTTGGAACAGCTGTAATATTTTAAAAAGCATTTTAAAATCATGATATTTGCCACAAGTAACTTCTTTAAGCAACGGTGAAATGATTTCTGTAAAAATTTAATTATTTATAATTTGATGAGTAACAGATTTGCAAGCAAAGGAATTAGTAACTTAGTTTCAAGTTTAATTAATTTCGAAAGTTTGGTAGGAAAAAGTAATGCTTTAATTAAGATTTCGAATCAAGCTAAAAATTTATTTTTCCGACAATAAAAAGTTGTTGTGTTCCCAAGTTAGAAAACGTAACGGCAATAATTGCATAAAATTAGTCAACCCTGCAGCATTTATTGAATGAACATGTTGAGTGTTACTTGCTCAGCTTTGTTAATCGACAAAATTGTTAAACCAAAATTGGAACAGACGTAAAATTAATTATTCTAGCTGTTGTAATGTTAGAGAAATTGAAGTTACAAATGGATGAGGCTACAGATAATTCTCGTCGTTTTATAAATTTCCACTTAAAAATACGTCAATTCCAATTATGGCTGCGTGAATTTTAATGGAAAGTTCGAAACAAAATTGACCGAAAAAACTGAAATTGTTAAACATGGCTAAATGTATTGAGATTTTGATAGCGGGCTTTTTGGAGTACCTACTTACGCCTACACATTCAAGATTATGAAATTTACATGAAGCAATCAGGAAAGGTAGAACACAAGCTCATTACGTTTAATTCACTAATCAATTTCCAATGTGTTGCTAACATAATTTGTATTAAAGTGGTTTGGCAAATGTTTAAATATTCTATAGAAATGTGAACAACCAAATTAAGACAATTTGGAACATTTGGATTAGTTGTAGGAAACATGAGGTAGCAAAAGTGTAAATAACGAGCTTGGATTAATGCATAGTTATAATTATAACATTAAAAAATTAATTAGTTAACCATTATTATTAATTGGTGTAAAAAGCTATATCTGAAGTTTACGGAAAATCTACCTCAAACCATGTTACACTGCAAAAACTCGGTTGTGTTTGATATAAAGCAGTTTATTATATTAAAATAACTACCTGTTGTATATTTTATTGCTTACATTGATTGATTGTATTTTATTAGTATGTGTTTTATATTCTATAGATATTGATACATCAATCATATTATAGTTTATAATATGTTTATATTATAAGATTTAATGTATTATATTACAAGGTATCTATTTTGGTATAATGTATGCAATTGGAAAACACATATAAATATGATATACTATGTATATTACTTATATCAGATAATCATAATATACATATATCTACAACCTATACTTACTGTATTGCAAACAATACTGAACATAATTATATTATATGTACATCATGTATTTAGTCAGGAGTGGGCTTCCAGTATATTGACAAAAGAATCGTTTGGGCTACTAAGTATTTTTCAGTTTTCAGACTTTAATGTTATATTCTGAGCTTCGAATATGACCCTTATACAATGTTTCTTAAGTTAACAAGGGTCTGAGGGATCCAAGTCAAGTTTAACAACGAACGAACGTAGACAGTCGAGTTACTTACTAGAGTTCATTAGTTATAATATATAACACAATATTCAACTAATATTGTAGTAAATTAAATATAGTTTTTCCGAAAACATTCTTTTAATAAATGAATTATGTAGAGCAGAATGTTTTGTATGGTAAAACAAGTTGCCAATTTTTCTTTAAAACTATAGAACTATCATATAAAACAATTCTAGTACTTAGGTGGTTACATATGCTAAAATTTCAAACGCTGTTCATTATTGTTAATATGAGTTTGCATCTAGAAATTCATTAGGAACCTTTCGGGCGAGATCTAAGGATCTACCTACATTAAAACTTACTATTCCCTCTAGGACTGTTTCTAGGATTTCCTTGAGTTCTGACATTTTGTCTGTTTTTGAAGGGTCCAGTTATTACATTATAGATCTGTAATGTTGCAGATTCTATATCATACGAATAAATTAAAGAAAAACAGAAATCTGTTATGTATTTAATGGTCTACTGTTTGCTGTATTCCAAAACTGTATCGGCAATATTTTTCTACGAGAAAACGTTGAATTACAGCAGGCAGGAAAATAGTCAATATAATTCAATATAAAAATTATTTTTGGATTATAATAAAACTTTGACATACAATAATAAAATTAAAAACTATTAAATATACATTGATATTTACTTATTTACTAAGAAAAATTATTTACAGACCCCCTCCCCCCAATAAACGACTACATATGCCCCTTATAAAGCAATACACTATTAAGTGAAACATTTTTGCGGGAAATGTCGGATTTTCCTGGTATTTCTCTTAAAGAATAATTTTTTGTCTTGATCTTGTAAATCTAGGTATCTTATTTCTTAAACAATCGTCTTCATATTAATTTTTTTCATTTTGCCACCATTTTTTGTGATCTTCTTAATAAATTCCTTTCAAACCTTAATAAATAATTGTAAGTGGTCTTTACCACTAAAGTGACAAAAATAAATTCTTGGACTGAAAATAATAGCAAGGAACGTGATAACTTCAATGTTTACTGAATTTCGCAATTCCTGCATATCGGAACATGACTTTTCTGATTACAATATTCCATCTATTAAAATCGATAAAATAATATGCGTTTAAAATATTTTTGTAACCCAAGTTCATTGAGCATATAAATTCAAGCCCGTTTCTTTAAAACACAACTGCAAAAATACAAATTTTTCAGAATAATAAATGAACTGTATAATTTTATACCTGTATCTTATAAAAAAACAGCTAAAAATATGCTCAAAATACGTGAAAATGTATTTTGAAAATAATAATTTTAAAGGTAATTTTTATAATATTAACTAAAACTTATCTTAGCGAAGTACGGTAGGATATTGATCTTTGTTTAAAATAAAGCAATTAAAAGTTTTCAATTTTTCCTAATTAATGCATTGTTACAAATGCGATAAATCTTAATTTAAATAGGTCGATAATGTTATATGTTGCTATTGTATATTTTTTGAGTACGTACTAAATTTAATTTTGTAGATAAAGCATAAAGCACTTTCTTTGATGAATTTAACATTTAGCTAACCCAGCAATCTCTTAATGGGTTCTATCAACTTAACGTACAATCTTCTATTGAAATTAAAAAGCATTAAAATTTTGTCAATGCAAAACAAGAAATCCCGGCTTAAATTTTCAATTTGTCAGTGAAATAAATAAATTTTAAATTTCTTAGTGGTTTAGATTATCAAATTCAATTATTTTCTCATTAATCTTAATTATATCAGTTATTCGAACATAAAAGTTAAAATTTTTGTAGGAGTTCTGTTTAAATGTTGACATTTTTATGGAAATAAATTTAATATTCTAGCTTTTTCCTCGAACCAAATTTATGTAAACTACCCAGTTGCGTGTTCGTGTTTGTCAAAGGAAAACAGAGAAACACTATGTACAGCGGTGGAACACAAAAAAATGTCGTTCCGTAAGCTTATAGCAAGCTTTGCGTGATCAAAAATAAATCAAGCTCAATTTACACCTACGTAAAATTAATTAGCACAAAATTATATATTATAAATTTAACAATATCAAGCTTAATTATCGTACTTTTATTATATGTACCCTTCGCCATTGATATCACAAGTACGTATAATTTTTTAGGGACTCTCGAAATTTATTGTTTTAAGACGAGTTTCAATTTATATGTTGTTTTATATTTATGAGTTTAGTTTGACGCTTTCTTAATTTAAGAAATATTTTTGGATTTTTTGTGGCAATCAATTTCCTTGATATAAATGTTGCAATTTTCTTGATATAATTTGAAAAATTGCTTTATCTCATATTGGGTCACATGATGTTAAATTGCAGATATTTGTGTGGAATATTAATGTTATCAGGGTAGTAAGAGATAAATTCTAACGTTTGTGAATTATTCCACCACAAAAATTGTATTCTCCAGTGCAATAATAACATTCCAAGGATTCAGCCGACGCACTCCTTAGGTTTGGTTATTAAATAATAACAAACCAAGTATGTATTGCATATCTTGGCAAAGCTTTTGCATAGTTCCCGAGTTCTTAAGCGACATTAACAAACAAATTTGGAATGTTGGAAATACAAATTGCTATTAAGGATGTTCTTTTCCGAAACAATTCATTATTCTTCGTGCCAGCCAGCTGATATTTCAAAATTTTGATACATTTATGCGAACGTGTTACGGGAACAACATCATTTTTAAAATTGATGTTGCTATTTATACACGAATCGGAAAGTTATCCATTGTAGTCTACAATTTGATATACATAAAATAATATTGCTTTTGACAGTTTCAATTTCCGTTTAGAAATTTCGAAACGTGCATGGATTATTGACCTTTGTGATTTTGCTTTGATTATTGTTTCATAATCTATAAAAACTCGTCTCTTTGCTAATGAAGTAATTTAATTATTTCAAATTGGATGAACTCTTCAAAAACATAATCAAACTGTTTGAATATTTTACTAGTACAACAAAGTAACATCACACAGTCGATGTTTTTGAGAACAACTTTTTTTAGCCGTGATATCATTAGCATGTTTTTTGAACTGCGGTCTCACTATTCAAAGCACCATTAAATAGAAGATTTGTTTCTTTTTATGTGGCTGTAAAAGTTTATATGGTAGATGAAACTTTTTTGTAAAATGTGAGGGTGAAGGTTTCGCCGCAATTTTTTTATTGAGCGTCTTTTCCCTACAATTTTAATTAAGTAAGGGAATACAATATTTATATTTTTAAGTCGTTAACTGCACTTTCATTTCTTTTCATTTTTTTAATCAACAAAGTATACAAACAAATAAAACACTTCGGAGGTGCTGTTTTCGCCATGAGAAAATGCATAACACTCAAAAACAAACACAGCATTTGTAAAAGTAAACTTAAAAAGCATATGTAAATTGCTAACCACTTTTCGAAAACAATCTTTTTTGAAAAGCATTATGTGTTCTTTTATATTTGAGAAAATAAACAAATCGTTTTTCTTATTTATTTTCTTATTTATATGACGCTTTATATTACGTATAAAGCGTTTTATAAAGTGCCATTCAAATTTTGTTTGTTTGTTTTTTAAAAATTATAATTTTTATCAATTCGCAAAAAGGAAACAAATACATTTAAACAGTAAAAGAAAGAAATGCGTTTATTATACACAAAGTATTTTACTGTGACAACTGTACAATGTACGGTTTTCCTTATGCTTTATTGTAGCGGGAAATTATGCAAACCTTTCAAGGGCTTTATAGTCTCTACGTCGTAATGCCCGACTTACTTGTACTGCCTCTTAATAGTTGAAGAAATTATTTGCTCTTTTATCAAAGAAAATATTAAAAAGACACTGTTCAATAACGTAAATATCGCAAAGCTGGCAGGAATTTATAATAAGCTATAGGAAGCTTTAAAATTTATAACAGTTTCGAGCTTTTTCAATTTAAAAAAGTAAAAAGTAGTAACTATTGGCGTTAAATTTCGGTTTTCATTTCATTTAACTCCAGCCGTACCTTGAAACTTGAGTTATTAAAAGAAACTTCTAAAGTAAATGGAAAACCCAACTTTTCATTGTCTTAAGTTTGCAAATTTTATTATTGCAAAGTGTAAATTTGTATGCAAAGAAAACTTACGCTTGTATTTATATTTGGACAATTGACAAAATGAAATATTGGGTGTACGGAAAGTTTTGCTTTACTTGGGCACACCATTTTTAATCAACTGAATAGTGTGTCTAAGGAAGAATACAACTTTTCTCTTTACGTTCTAACACGGCTATAAAACTCGTTCTAAAAGCATAAAAATTTATGTTTTGTCATTATTTTTACAATATAGAAAGTTTTTCCATCGTTAGTTTTATATACCAGGGTTGGACGAAAGTTATTGCGATATACAAAGTTTTTGTGAACTGAATTGACTAGGAATCAATCAGGAGCATGCACATTGTTCATTTGATTAAATTATGCATTGCATTAATAAATACGTGCAATTTATTTAAGCAAATGGAAGATATCTACTGTTTCATTTGTTAAACCCAATTGTTCGTAATAGTGCTTTGGGTTGAATTGATGGGTGGACTAGTATTCTATGTTTCATATTCAACCGACAAATGAGTATTTACTACACTCCGTAACTGAAATGGTGCAATAAACAATCCGTGTAATTCTAAGACGGAAATGTATAAGTTTGGTTAGGCGAGGAGACGTCAGAGAATCTCACTTTGTACTTCGGGTACATTCTACAAAAAAAAGCGACGACAAACTATCTTATCGTTGCAAGTGTAAATTCTAAATGTGGTGTGATATATCTAACAATGTAACGCTATTGGCAACAATGGGTCAAAAAAATGAAGTAGTTTCAGAACTTGCTAAGTTAAAAAGGACACTTTAATATAGTTAATATTGACAAAGTGTATCCCCAAAGACATCTCCGTCGGTAGTTCTTTTTTTATTACAAACTTTTTTGAACTAAGCGATTGATCATAAGTTCATTTTTGATAAGTAGAGAATTGTTCAGCGACCTGACACTGACCCGTCACAATCTTACATTATTTTTAGGTTGGTAACTTAAAATGAACCAATCAGAGGTGCCTTACGGATAAAAATATATAGTATATTCCTATTAGTTTCTTGGAAAATATTCACAACTGCTATGTTTACTAGATCAGCTGGTTTAACAACCACGTCAGATTCTTTTGAAATTATTTTTTTCCATTAGAAAGTATATTTTTTTATCTCAAGTTACTGTCCTCGTGGGAAACAACCAGCGCAAGTTTGTAAGTCTTGATTAATCTGGAAAATAAATCAAGTTATGTGTGCTGCTTCCATGCATTGTGCTGACTTGCTAATCGTGGAAAAACAAATTCCAGTAAAATTAATCTAAAATCAAACAAAACAATTTACGTAATTATTGATGTAATAATAAAAAGATAAATTTAAATTTAAATTTTTATACAGTAAAGAATATTTTATATAATTACTGATATACCGGGGGTATTCCAAAGTCCCCCCCCCCCCGCGATGTATAAGAAGAGCGTCAGGTTACATAAACTTGTGGTCTATGAAACCGGGGGGTCTGGAGGGAATGGAATACCCTCAGATTCGTCAGTTATTTTGTACAATCATATTATTCAAATCTGGAAATAGCAATTACTCACTTTTACGCCGATGAACAAAATTCATGATAAATTCATAGGATTCATGAAAAAATCATTGAATTTATGAATTTGTTTATCAATACGATTAATTCTTAGTATACTAAAGTACTACAAACTTTCTCAGATCCTCCTCATTTGATCAGCAACTCACACCTCAGCAGGGACAGCTGCTTCAGCATCTTTTTTTGATTTTATATCCTTGTATTTTCTATATGTGGCAGTTGTTGAATTTTGCAGGTCGAAGGTTGTAGTAATTTTGCTCCAGTTAAGATGAACAAAAATACCAAAACTAGTGGTATTTTGATAGCGTACAAAATATTTTAAAGATTATTCTATGCGGTGAGCAAGAGCTGCAGGTCGGCACTAAAGGTTCTTTAAAAAATGGTTAGAAAATCAAGTAACACAATTTACTAATTTATTATTGATTGTGAATTAAAAAATGATAACAAGGCGAAAAACAGTAAGAAAAGATATTTAAGCTTCGATTTAGTCAGATTTTGTTATCATAAAACAATGCTTTTGAATTTAATGATAATGCTATGTAGTTTCTAAATGGATCCCTCTTGCAATCAAACTGTCTTTGCAGCAAGATATCAATGAATACAATTAAAAATCGGTACACGTCATTTCGGCGACCGCAGTTCGGCGAAAGCGATTCGGCACCGTATATTGGGCGACGGTCAATTCGGCGAACCGATATTCGGCTATGTTAGTTTCGGCGATTCCAATTCGGCACCGGCATTTCGGCGATTCCCATTCGGCGACAGAAAATTCGACTACGTCGATTCGGCGACGGGAAATTTATTTAAATTATTATTTATTAATAAACAAGAAGATGGATTTAATTATTGGATTTTTTGAGTCATACGAAAGAATTACTAAAATTATTATTTTAAATAATTAAAAATTATTGTTTATTAATATAAATACAGGGTCGAAAAAAGTTCATAGTATTTATTATTACCTATTATAATATAAAAAAAATTATTTTTTATTTTTAAATTAAATATTTATTTACATACATACATCACAGGTCATATACATACAAGCAATTAAACAAATTTTAATCCATGTTATAATTATAAGCTATACCGCGAAGATATTCTATAACATTATTAGAATTATAATTGGTTACCTTCGCCAAAATTCGAGAATCAGCCGCTTCGTACCGCGGCCTTTTTTTAGGAGGTGCATGTCCGGCTAGAATACGTTCGTATTCTGTGTCGAAAGTTTTTTGAATACGTCTTAATTTATCCAAAAAGGTCCACAACGTTGGATGAAATATACCACTACCAAAACCTAATTGTATTTTTCGATGACAAGCTTCGGCGTAATTATTAGTTCTATCAATTCCATCCAACGTGCGTTGATACACAGACCAAATATTTGAAGAAAACATTGGAGTATTTCTAGTACCATTATTTCTAAGACGTCCAATATATGTATTTGTAAACCATTCCAAAATTGGATCTAATTCTGGTGGTAAATCATTCTCCAAACTTGTAATTGCGTGTAAAATGTCATTCTCGGGAACAAACGCAATCGAAGTAACCATTTTTGCACGCAATGCAAAGTCTACATCGGTACTGTATCTTTTTAAAAAATTATTTGACGATAAATGTTTTTTTAAATTTTTCACTAAGTGAAATAGGCAGCCATGTATATTAACGTCAGGAAATACTTCACGAATCGCTTGATGAATGCTAAGCTCAAAATCCACACTTATACTCAACGGATTTAGTTGAGGCCACAATTCACGGATCATATTAAATAATTTCACATAAGTTTCTGTTCTCTTATTGGGTAGTAAGCAAAACAAAACAGGAAACACTGCTCTTCCATCTTTTCTAGCAAGTATAACGAATACTTGTGAAAAAAGAGACGGACAAATTAGAAAAGTGCCGTCCATAAACAATTCAAACATACTTTCACTCCAACTGGAATTATATTCTCTTCCAAATATCATAATACGTTCAGAGTCCAAATTCTCACTTCCTGAATCGGCTAAAAGATATCTCTCAAAATTATCAGGGCTAAACTCATAAGTGGAATAACATTCCGGTATGATTATTAGTTCCCTAGATTCCGGATTTGCTGGTGCTTCAGAATTTTGGTTACGTCTCCGTTGTATCGTTCTGCTCATGACAGAATTGCTTGGAATATTACCTTTTATGGCATCAGGAACATTTGCAATAGCCCGTGCTCTTATTTGCGATGGATTTTCCATTGTATTTTCGGCTAAAAGTTTTATAGCAGTATTAAGTCTTTGAAGTTCGACGTTTTCTGCATTTCCTACGGTTCTGCAGGAATGCTCCCTTCGCTGGGAATTGAACGAACCGTCTCCAATATTGGTCGATATTCTGCCATTGCAACCCTTGTGCTTACTTTCACATCGCCAGAATTGAATAGTACCATCTGTGTTAATTTTATCTTTAACATAGAGGTACCCATCATTAGCATATTTTTCGTTGCTTCGTTTGGTTAAAATCATTTGAGTTTCTTCCATTGTATTGCAAATTGAAAATTATTATATTGATTCCTAATACTACACTTGAGCACTCTTATTAAAATCTATACAGCGAAATCTGTAAACTGGAGATAAAATGTCAATTATTGCAATCTTATAAACTTACTTAAGTTACTTACCTTTAGCGTGTTATGCTTAAACGCTTCCACTCACTACTTGTGTAAACTAAACTGTTCACTTTGATACCAAAACCCAACTCAACTGACTATTCCACCGCCCAAACTCAACTAACTAAAAAATCAACTCGAAAACCGTTACTAAAAGTGGAGGACTAATTGAAATTTTGAAAAGGATATGTACTTAAGGAAAATGGTATTAACTATTTAGTTGAAAAGGCTGAATTGTATTGAAATGGGGAAACTAAGGAAAGATTAATACAATAAGGTATTATTGAAAAGGTGGATATATGCAAAAATTGTATTAAAATAGGGAAAACCAGGGAAAGATTAATACAATAAGTATTATTGAAAAAAAGGATATACGAGTATATGTATAAGAATTGTATTGAAAAACAACCCAGGAAAGATTAATACAATCAGTATTATTGAAAAGCAGCAAATAACAAAAAAGGTATCTACTTAAAGGAGGTAAAAGCCATATTCGTCCGTACTAAAGTTTTTTTTATACATTTAAATTTTAAATTTAGAATTGAATAAACCAAAAGTATATCCTCCGTCGCCGAATCGACGTAGCCGAATTTACTGTCGCCGAATCGGAATCGCCGAACTACCGGTGCCGAATTGGAATCGCCGAAACTATCATAGCCGAATATCGGGTCGCCGAATTGACTGTCGCCGAAACAGAGTCGCCGAAATGACGGTGCCGAACTGGAATCGCCGAAATGACGGTGTCCGTTAAAAATCGTATTTCGACTCGATGTACAGTAATACCATTATTTCTTATACGTAGATTTTATCTTACAATCCAGTTGCAAGTCGTTGAAATTGAACGAATCATTGAAAATAGTTCGTTCTACTGTTTGCTTTTTCGAAAACCAGACGTGATCTCATAGAGCAAATCACAGACCTTCTTCGTTGAAGTGTAGTCAGCGTTAGCAACTTCGTACAAAGCAACAGAAAAACTTTTAAATATTTACGATTTTCAAAATTTGATTAAGTTTACAAGTTTTACTTGGCAAATTCAGTACTGCTGATTTCAATTACTATTATTGACTGAGTCCAGAGGTTTTTAAGCAATATCTAAAAAATATGATAAAATTAGTTAGAAATGGTTAAATAAAGCGATTATATAACGTACAGTTGAATTTCAAATATTGATTCATTTTCGAAATATTCCATGTTAAACTTCCAATGTTCTGTGAAAATCTTTTTAAATAAAATATTTTGCTTAAAAGGAGCGATCTGTGTGTAAAATTATGTAAAATGGATCTAAATGCCGAAACAGCTACGTTGAAACGTTTCAGACAGCAGTTTCGATTATTCATTTGATTTAATTATTATATTTAAATTATCGGATTCATTTTTTGTAAATTAAATTTTATGGCACTGAAACTGACTTTTGCCACTTCCGTGTTGTTACTTATTCATATTATGTGCATAATATCTAAAATTATGATATACCTAAATAATACCGTCTATTAATTATTTGAAATTTGCATACAACTTAAAAATATTAGAAGATGAGATAAATTTGCTTTACTTGAACTTTGTGTTTGTTCATTAAGACAAACTTTTTTAATAGAATTAAAATGAAATAAAATTAATATTTATTTAATTCTATACACTTTAACTTGACTAATCTAACTTTCAAATCTCTTATTGAAATTACGGTATTAAATTGCACGTTTTGTGTGATATTATTAATCGATAATCTGGTTTTAGCGTATAAAAAATTCTTTTTGATAGAAAATCCGCAATTGTAAAAATAGTTACTTTAGAAATCGATGCCTGTACTTAAATTTTCGACATAAAGATCTCTTATACATTTCCTTTCATCACACTCAATTTTTCAAACGATCCTTTTCTTATCAAATGTCAAACATATCTCACTGCCTGTTCCTAACAGGAATATCTTTAAACCCTTTTTTAAGATACGTATTTGGTTATTTATACGAATTGACAATTTTGTGGTTAAGAACTCAAACGTTTCAACGATTTTATTAAATTTTTTTGAATGATTAATTGGCCTTCTTTTGAGAATTTTTTTTACCATCTTGGTTTCCATTTTGCCAAATTTTACGCCTACGTTTATAATCCCAATCACGGATACACGAAACTCGACGTTTGAAGACTGAATATTTGTTAGCGATGTATGGGCGTTTCTCCTTTGCGATGCTTCTTAATATTTCAATGCATATTTCAAATTGTTTTAAAGTAAAAAAAATGTTTTCTCTCATTTTTTGATTATCGTAAACAAATTAGGATTTTTGGTTTAGGTAATTGAATTCTTTGCATTTTTCTTAATTGTGGTTTTCGATAATTGTCAACCTGTTGAATATTTTAGTAGATTAGGATCTTTATACCTTCGTCTTTTGTCAATTGAATTTTTTTTTTGTTATATTATTCTGTTGGCATTTTGTACTCCGCTTAACAGATACGTATATTACGCATCTCCACTAACACATTAATAACATTTCATTAACATTCTGGGCATCTTTCGATAAGTCTACAGCATCCAAATCCAATTTTTGTAAGTTTTTTGAGAAGAATCTTTAAATTCGTTTTTAGAATAAATTTGTTTTTGTTCTATCGGAACATCTTCATTCATTCGGAACGAATTCATTGCATTGCAAGTTTTAGACTAAGCTATATTAATGTTCAAATTACTAAAACAGTTTATTTGATATCTATAAGCATACTTTTGCACTTAATCTCCCAAAATTTTCTCTTTTTAAATTGCACAACTATTCATGTTCTACATTAGTATAAAGTATTTATTGACATTGTTTGCATTCCATTTCAATATTTTTGAATAATTATCATATCTCAAATTAATATCAAATCTACCATAAACCATGTAGGTATCCATTGGCAAATTATTTAAATCATAATAAATTTCAATAATTTCAAAAATGTATTCAAAAGAGATTATTTGAACATACAACATTGTAGTACTGAAAATGCTCTAATATTTTGTTATATGTTATATTTTGTAAATATTATTTTACAATACTACAAATAAAAAAAAATATTTTCAATAACATAATAGAATTTCGAAATAATTCAATTTTAAAAATGTTTATTCATCTCAAAATTAGAAACGGCTTTTACTGTCCTTTCGTCGTTTGCTTGTTTGAAAAGATTCTAATGAAATCAAAGCATGTCTTAAGCTATAATTTTTCATTAATTTCAAGTTCTCATTTATTTCAATTGTAATGTTCGTAGTAGATGTAATATAAGGGAGCTGGCTCACTTTTAAACAAAGAAGTTAGGTAATTAATGAAATATTGATTTACAGCTTTATTCACAGATCAATTTAATTAAATAAATTATAAAAAAAGAGGATTTGAAAGAAGTTTTTGAGATATTCCATATTCCGGAGTATGTATTGGTTTAGATGTATTAAATTGGTATTTCTATCACATCTATCTATCATACATATAGGTAAATTAATAAAAAAATTATCGTATATGTTAAAATCATTAGCTGTATCGTAAAAATTCTATTGCACTTTTAGCTTTTGATAAAACCTAATGTAATTTCATCGGGATTTAAAAATATTTGTAATAAAATTATTAGAACCTGCAATGGAAAATTTAATCAACTATCAGAAAATGAATTTATGATTTTCATTACCTATTATACATTTCATAAAATTATTACGTTGTGTAATGGAAAAGTTAATCAGCTATCAGAAAATGAATCTTTGATATTCGTTACCTGTAATGATAGAATCTACAGTATTACTTTATAAATTTTATATAAACTTCAGCGGTAGACAGTTTTACTATTTATATGGTTATTGAGCTCCAGAGATCACAATAAGCTTCCTATAAGATCTAAACGACATCAATAGAATTTTTGATTTAAATGAAAATATAATATTTCTTTTGCCTTGATATTCCTTTAGCTAAATATTTTTTCTCCAACTAACCTAAACGTAAGCTTTTCTTTTCGATTTATATTTTATCAAATGATACTTTCTATATTTAATAATACAAATCGGTCGGTAAATATTTATCGAATGAATCAAGGTCAGGTTGTGAGTTGTTATTGAAAACATTGAATTATTTTATTACTACACACTGTAGTGGCCTACCTCGTCCAGTAAAAGCGTTTTTCCAAACCGGATACTCAATATTTTATTTTAGCCTCATAGTGATTATACAAAAACAATACCAATCCAATTACTACAAAACGAAAATCTGAGGAGAATAATTTAAATCAGTTGTATATAGTAAAATTCAATGCTAAAATGGTTATATAAATAATGAAAGTACAGTAAAGGTAAATGTGACATCTGACAGTTGAATCCACAAAAGCTCCTGCTGTAGGGAAGAATGCTAGAAGCTTAAAGTACGTGGTTAGAATTTTTAGCTTTCGCTATTTTATCAGATTCAAAAACGGTTACGAAAGTTTTCAAAGAAATTAAAACAAATGTTATACCTATATATTATAAAGAAACCGGTACAATTTTCTCATTATTTAATTAGTCGGAGATGAATAATTGTTTAAGCTGAAAATAAAATTTTGCCTGGTCGAAATAGAAATAAAAATTATTTTAATGGAATAAAATCGTTAGTTGATTAAGAATTGCAAATAAAGTTTAGGGCTTAGTTGTCGAGCCAAGTTCGAAGCGTATACATTTGAACTTGGATCAGAAAATCGTTTTCAAGTTGAATATTACAGCACCTGCAACACTGTCGTTTTACCACAACCAACTACATCTCACATTTCATTCTGTATAATTTATTATCTAATTTAGTCTCGGCTTTTTAATTCCTGTTTTCTACTTTAGTTTAGCACAATTTGTTTGCAAATGGAAATTTTCGCTATGCTCAAGAAGTATATTGTGAAAACGAGATCATTTGCATACCTATACATAAAATTGATCTCACTTTTGCTCATAGTTAAACTATTATTTCAGGAGGGGACCACTTCTAAACAAAGAACTTCCTATGACGGAACGTCTATGTGAAACACCTTATAGGTATGATTATCTTAAAACTTTTAAATCTTTGTAACCCAGATATAAATTTTACCCTATCACAGCAGAAATGTACAACAATGAATTATATAATTAAAAAGTGCATTTCGTCGAAAAGACTATGAATTATTAACCTTTTGAGCAGAATGTATTTTGTATGAAGTCGGCGGTTTTCAACAAGGAAACGTTTTATCTTTTTCGAAATGTTTCTGTGATTGTTTCTTTAGAGAACGAATTTAAAAATAAACTTTGTCTCTTCTTTAGTCCCACATACCTATGTGATTTATTGGCATGTCTTAACAAACTTACTGCTTTTTATACGGATGTAAGGAAAAGTATTTGCTTTTATTAAAAAAAATATAGATTCATTTAATGCCCAGCCAAATTTAAATTTATTTCTCTGTTTCTGGAATATATACTAGAACTATTTTTTTTTTTAATTTTATTTTAGGCAATACACTAACGGTATTGCCAATAAATTAATTTTAGCAAATAGCAATATATTCCTGTATTTTCAATTACATAATATAATTTTAATATTATGAAGAAAATTAATAACTTCTAACATTCAATTTATATTAAACGATTAAAATTTACAAAATATTAATTAATGTTCAAAACAGTTTAATACACAATAATTAATTAATTAAAATTAGATGTCGTAAAGCAATTTCTATAAGCACGTTTCAAGAAAATTTGTAATATCCGTCAAAATTAAAATTTTTGCTAAGGAAATAACAGAAGTTCTAGGTTAAATAAAATATTTGAAATCTATTCAAAAAGAATTTTTGAGCAGAACAGTATTTAGTACGGAAGCGTAAATAAAAAGAATTATGCATGCTTATAATCTTTCAGTTAAAATTGAATTATTTAAAATAAAATATTCTTAACTTTATAATTTTGTTTATGGCTATTTGCATTAAACATTTTATTTTAATTATAATTAGCTTTAAATTGTTTATCAAGTTATCTTTGATAGCTTGTTAAACCTTTCCTTAACACCGTTCCGCTGATGTTAAATAAAAGGCTCGTTAGTCTATTCATGCGCGCTGCATATTGAATAATTAAAATTAGGAACGATGTGCAATATAAGTTATTACAAATACCTTCTCAACAAAATTCTCGATCATTTAAAAAAACTCCGTATCAAAGTCCGACCGTCGTAACTTTCGTTGACAAGTTACGAAGTTATAGACAGACTCACTGGCACTGGCAGACCGACACATAAACTATGTACGTGTAAAACTTATAAAACCCAACTTTTTGGGGCGAGCGTTAAAAAATGTACTGTTATTTAAAAATTCCAAATTGTGTACCAACCTACACAGCAACAATATTATTGTAAGCACCGAAATTTATAATTAAATTTGAAATTTTCGTTTAAAAGAGAAAAGTGTTTATGCAAGAAAATTAAATTTTTCAAACATTTATATTTAATTTACCAGAATTGCGAGTTATTAGAAAAGTGCTGAAATTTTTCTTCACACACAGACTACAACGTATAAAGGAAACTATTTCATTTTCGCGAAAAGTTTTTTGCCAATAAGAAATCAGAAATGCTCTCTAAGCGTGTAATTAGGTAATCCGTAAAAGTTTTTTCAGTCAAAAATTATTCAATAAGTAGTTTTTCGGATAAAGTTTGTGAAATATAGTGAAAGCTTTTAATAAGTTTTCATAAGTACTTAAAAAAAGTTTTCTTAAATTGTAAAACTTGTTAAAGTTGAAAACATCGATTATCGGTTACGTCGCTATTTTAAGATTTATATAAGAAATATTTCATCCTTGCTTCTCAGATCTATTATAAAGTAAGGGTATTTCTTACCAGTTCTAGATTGGTGTTAAAAAGATTGATAAATCGCATATCGAAGTGACTGAACCAATACGAAAAGCTTGCATAACAAAATAAGATTGTGGATAGAAGGTTCGACAATTGAAGGGACCCATTTAAGAGATGACAGTAAAGAAGTAAGATTTGATGGAATAACCCCAACAACATACTTTTCATTTTAATAACATAAGTAAGTCTCTTTATTGCCTCCAATGTTTGCGTGTTTGTAAAATGATAATTTTGGTTACAATTAAATTTGATGCTCGCAAATTCAGGAAATGTTCCAATAATTCCAGAGCGTGGACATGGTGGACTCGCATATAGATTAATAGCTGTGGTTGAACAATCGCAATTCATTAGCTGTCAGTGTCGATAGTGTCGGTTTTGTTGAATGGAATAATTGAAATTTTTCCTCTAAAATCATTCAGCTAATCAACAGTCACTTATACTCATTTACATTTAGAGTAAATGTTTCGGTTTCTCTATGTAGGCTTTTGTTTTTTAAAACAAACCATTTGGTTGCTTGTCAAAAAATACAGGTTTATTAAGTAGAACGTCAATTTTCGAGCTGGAACTGACGTTACTGAAAATTTTCAAATTGCTGACGTTGATCCTGTCACGGTGCTGTGGACATCAGTAAATTGAACGAAATGTCAATTAAAATTTCGAGCCTGTTTGATTAAAGTTTAAAATTAAAACTGTGTATGTGGCGCTACAGTTTTACATTTCTTTCATTCCATCATAAAGTGAACGATAATTTTAAATTTTTTATATTTTTTACTGTAATTGACTTCGTAATAACCAGCCATGATATAAAAATTAGTAACATTTTTAAAATATTCGAACTGCTAAAATATAAAATTCAATTTAGTTTCATTCCTTTCAAATTTAATAAATGTATTAATAATTATTATTACCTATTATTGTATGCAATTACGTATATTGCAGTTACATCATCGGATAAGCGAATGTTGAAATAAAATAAAACTGTAAGTTGAACGATTGTCCCACATGATAAAATTTTCAGTATAAAATAAAAGCGGTTAAGCGGTTTATGAAAGAAAAATAGATAAACGAAAATTTCATAATGCATCTGATACACGCTATAATAATAACTATTTACGATTCAATAATAATAATTTATTTTCTAAGGCCTTTGCGTTTCAAATTTGAGTAAATTTTTTTCTTGTGTTAAAATATTATTCAGTTTTTTTGAAATTAAATTGTTAATTTTCTATAAATAGCATTGCTTTACTTTCACAATTTTTATTAGTGGTATTCTTTTGGTAAAAATTATATTGTTTCTCGGTACCAAAAATTTGAAACCCATTTTCAGCATTCGTCCAATCAACTTCTTTCCACTGCTTTTCTGCTATATTCTAATAGCTGGTTCTGTAAATTACGTTAACACTTTTATTTTAATTGGTCTAAAACAAGAACATAGGTAAACATACAATAAAAAAAATATTTTAAAGGGGAAATGTTGCTTACACGTGACTATGCTTCATGTAATGAACAACGCCGAAATTTTTTTTTAAAGGACTTTGTTGATTTAAAGAAGCCTAGAGGGAAGCCAACTAGTAATTCAAATAAAAAGACTAAGCACAAACGTATAGTAATAATTATTATTGAATTAAAATGTTACAATTTTTAATTTTAAATTGAAGTGATAAATTGGAACGCATACGCTTATCATTCCACGTGCGCTGTCAGATCTTTAATGTTTTGCCTCTCTACTTTATCATTTAAATTTTAATTAATTTTATTTCAATTTTGTATCTTTTCATTTTAATTTATTATCAACCTTTTTTTTTCTTGGACTTTTCTTCTTTACAACTTCTGTTTAATTTCCAATTTCTTATGATATTTCTTAAATTATATTTAAAATTCTTATTTGTTTCTTTCAATTATGTAATACATCGAGCTTATCAATATCTCTTCTTAAACATTTTCAAAATCAACACCTCAGATATCGAATTTCAAAAATTTCAATAACATTTTTTGTGTCGAGGGAGGTAGTAGATAATGTCTTGACCTTTAAACCAATTGTGGAAGAATTTCATATTTGAGACTAAGAGCAAAAACAAATTTGTCCATTTTGAATGCATACGCACCAACAGAAGAAAGTGAGAAAGCCGACAAAGACAAATTTTATGAAGAATTGGAAGCGGTGTGTGATTGGATACCTAAGCAAGATATAATGATTATGATGGGAGACTACAATGCACAGATTGGACGAGAGAGTTACGTATGCGCGGTAGGAGGAAAACATACGGTGCATGAAAAAACAAACGATAATGGAAATAGACTATGCGGTCTAGCAGAATCGACAAACATGGTAATAAGTAGCACCAAATTTAAACATCCGAAACTGCATAAAATAACATATGGGTATGGCCGGGAGGAAATACCAACGTTGGAAACCAAATAGACCACGTACTATGATCTCTCAAAAAAGAGAAGCAGTGATACTGTATGTGAGATCTTATAGAGGCGCAAACGCGGACACAGACCATTTCTTGGTGATAGCAAAAATCAAACAAAATGTACCGAAGTGCAGGATGTGCAGCTCAAGGTCCAGAAGAATAGCAGTGGAAGAGCTGGAAAAGACCAAAACAAGGAGACAATACGAATATAGAGTAGAGAGAGAGATGACAAGGAAAGAAAAATGCGATGATATGGAACGCGAATGGAGGAATGTAGCGGAGGGAATCATGTGCGGTGCAAGAGAAGAGATAGGGTATAGAAAAAAGCAAAGACAGAAAGAATGGTTTGACGACGAATACGAAGCAGCAAGTAACAATAAAAATAACGCAAGAGAAAAATGGTTGAGAACGGGGAGGCAGGAAGACAAAAACAACTATAAAAATAGGTTGAGAGAGGCTAGTAAACTTTACAGACGGAAAAAGAATGATTGAGTGGAAAAGCAGATGGATGAAATAGAGAGAAATAACAATACTAACAGATCTAGAATTTTATATCAAAAGCTGAAAAATCAAAAAAGTGCATGTAACATCAGAGCAAGAGGAATGAAAAACGAACAAGGTTTTATAGAATACGACGAAAAAAATATCGAACAGATATGGATGAGACATTTCCAAAGGTTGTTGAACAGTGAGATTGAAGAGAACATCGAGTGTGAAGAGAATATACAGGATGATGTAGAAAACATAATAAGCACCCCAACCAACACTGAGATCATAGTAACAATTGACAGAATGAAAAACCATGAAATATGGAGGGGTGGTGGTAAAGGAGAGGTTGTGCGAGTTGATCAGAAGAGTGTAGGAGGAAGAACGAATGCCAGAAGAATGGAGCGAAGGGGAAATAGTAGTAATAAAAAAGAAGGGAAATTCAGAGGAATGTGCGAACTATAGAGGCATCACGTTACTGAGTTCAGCGTATAAGGTGTTGACAGCACTGATACACAGCAGATTGATTACACACACGTGAGAATATATGAGTGAATGTCAATATGGTTTTGTCAAGGGAAGATCCACAGTTGATGCGATTCATGTGCTGAAACAAACAATAGAAAAGTGCCACGAACATGACATTGACCTGCACCTGCTGTTTTTAGATTTTAAACATGCGTTCGACAGAGTAAGAAGAACGGAGCTATACAAAATACTAAGTGAAACGACGCCAGGGAAATTACAAAGACTAATTAAGATGACAATGAAGAGCTCCAAAGCGAGCGTAAGAATACCAACGGGTAGAACAGCAACTTTCCAAATAAACGGTGGCGTGAGGCAGGGGGATGCCTTGTCGGCGACGTTATTTAATCTAGTGATAAATAAGATAATCAGAGAACTCAGATGCGAGGGGTTGATAACAAGTAAGCAAATTGAAATAATCGCGTACGCTGACGATATCGTGATAGTATCGAGATCAAGAAAGAGGATGGTAGAGACGTTTAGAGAGATGGTAAGAGAAGCTGAAAGGGTGGGGTTGAATGTGAACGCCAGCAAGACGAAATACATGAAGTTTAGTAATAGATACGAGGCGCAAACGAGAAGTAATTTGGAGGTGGACGGATTCGAGTTTGAAGAGGTGGAGTCATTCTGCTACTTGGGTGTGATGATAGATAGAACGGGAAAGAGAAATGAAGAAGAATGATGAAGGGTTTACTACGCAAACAAGAAGGTACTAGCGAATAGCCAACTAACAAGGAGAACGAAACTAAAAATTTACAGGACATTAATCAGGCCGACAGTCACTTATGCCATGGAAACACTGTGTATGTCTGAAGTGGAGGAAGAGAGGCTAAGAATATTTGAACGTAAGGTGTTGAGAGCGATATTGGGACCCGTAAGTGAGGCAAATGGTGAACTAAGACGGCGTATGAATTATGAAATACGGGAGGCTATGAATGGAGAGGAAATAGTGAAGTTTGTGAAGTCCCAAAGAATTGGTTGGTTGGGGCATGTAATGAGGAAGAGCAATACATCGGCCATAAAAGAAATAACACTGTGGAAACCAAGTGAGACTAGGGCGAGAGGTAGACCGAGAGTGAGATGGTGGGACCAGGTGATGTAAAATCTTGGAACCATGGGCGTGAATAGATGGAGCGAGAAAATCAATGATAGAAAAGGATGGAGGAATAGTGTGGAAGCAGCCAATAGACACACAGGACTGTGAGAGGTAGAAGGAACGAAGAAATGAAAACGGTTTGAGACAATATTTATGTTTACTGTAAAATGGGGATTGATCCACCCCGGTAAATGGATCTGTAAAATCTCAGCAAGAGATAGCAATATTCTGCAAGAATGTAATGCTGAAATAAAATAAATAAATATAAAATATTATTACAACTACCTGTAAGTTTTGTACAATGTATCCTTAATAAAGCATAAATTACACTATATTGTACTGGTAAATGTTCAAATTAAATTTAATCTGGTCTCATCGATTTTATTTGACTTCAAGTTCATATTAAGTGATTTCAATAATATATATCAATTTTTTTTCAATATAGCGACACAAAATAGGACAGTACAATTTTTAAGATGATTTCGCATCTCGTACGAGGATTTTTATCATAGTGAAACTTTTTTTATTTCTGCAGGAGATAGGAGATCTTCCTTCTTTTATGACCCGAAACGATGACATTATTATTGGTGCTAGTTTATTACGCGCTTAACAGTAACTTAAGGAAAAGCGACGTACTAAAATTCAAACGGAATAAATTTTAAAATTATAATGAAAGCCTTATCTGCAGATATATGTACTACTTTTAAAAATTTGCATATAAGAAACGTGAGTTTGAATATTCTCAAAGTTATAGTGTTGAATATACTTAGCTAAAGACAATAAATGCATGTTTGTTTAATCGCTTTTTGAAGTAATCTGGAGCAAGCTGTTTTATTTTGAAAATTATTCCCGACGACTAACTGTGACTTTTCTGGGATCTGAGAGCTACAACTTGAAAATTACATAGAATTAAAGCCTATGTTCAAAATTAGTAAATAATGAGAGCCAGAAAAAAAGAGATATAATAGGAAATCTTTTAAATTACGGACACTTGCAAATTTTTGATTTAGGTTTTCGTTTTGGAAAGAAAGTAAAGCAAAAATTGTAATTAATTTCTATTAGACAAATGGAAAAGAGTGATTGATTAAAGAAAATAATTTTTAACGTTTTGGGCGGTTCGGTCACTCCATTATAATAATAATTGCTAAATATGTCAATTTTTTTCACTTTATTATGCTGTCAAAGGCATATAATATATTTTCAAACCTCAAAGCCTGGAATTTTGCAATGGCAAGTTTATTTCCCTCAGGACAGAAAAATATCAATCCTACTTGCATTGCAGACTCGACACTTTTGTTATACTGGCGCATAGTTAGGTTACAAATTGTTATATTATAGCCGACGATGATGGCATGATCGATTCATTTTATTTATATCTCCTTGCTGGTATTGCCAATATGGAATGTTTCAATAATTCATGTATTTATTGCATATTGAATTATGCGATTAAATTATTTGTGCATTATTACCTTCCGATGTTCTATCCAAAAAAGTTATTCACTTTAAGTTTTTTGCTATTGGGACATCATCTAATTTTGTTCGTTTTATTTTGTTCCAGGAAACGTCGTTTAGGAATGGTTCGATTATTGGGAATGCGTTTATTGACACGACTCCTACTACTGATATGTTCACTTAGTCTAATCAGCCTCTTATTTCTAAGCCGTTGTGGTCTTAACAATTTGGAGCCCGAAACTGAAGAACAGGATACTCAGGCTGCTTTACAAGGTAAGCGATTTATCCAACGAGAAATTTTAAACCGAAATTTGCATTCCAAATTGGCAGTTATTTGGGATCAACCTGTAGAAAGCGAGGTCACATAAATCCATGTAAATTTGCATATTTATAAAAACAGTTATAGTAGAAATTCTAAATAACCCCAGTATGCAGAAACGATAATCGTACGTAGTTGAAAAACAAACTTTAACAACAATAAAAAGATCGTTTCTAATATTGGAAGGGCCGCCTGTTGTGCAACTAAAAACATAAGAAATTTAGAGAAAAGAAGCGAGAAAACTTCCCAAGTTACATGTTCAGGAGCACTACATTGAACACGTTTTGACGGTCTTGTTGTGGCATCGGTACGTTTACAGATTGTAAAAGATAAAGTTTGAAATTAAAGCATACTATAGTTGGAGAAGCTTTACATCTTCTTTGTCGCTATTTCAAATTTAACTTTTTTGAAAATCGATCTTTGGATCCATTCACATAATCAACTGACGTTTGCTTAAAACTTATAGTAGCATCCAAGTGTATTTCTTGAAATATTAAATTAAATACGAATCCTCGCAGTTAAATTAAATTTTCATAAAGTAAACGTATTTTATTCATTATTAATCCACACAAGACATTTTTCTTCGCAAATACTATTCATTTCTCTCGTGTTGAAATAGAATCCATATTTCCATTAAGATTTGCAAGAATTCATAAGTTAGATGGCGAATTTCGCACCCATTCGCATTTATCTAGACTTAGTATTCAAATATTTCAATATAACTGTCAAGAGGGTCATCAATCACTAAACCAAGGACCTCCTGATAGTCTAAACTACTTCTCAGATGGCAGAATACAATCAATCCTATAAGTCAGCTCGTTTCAATTAATGTCGTACATGAGAAAATTTCAACTTATGTTTTAAAATTAATTTTCCTTATAATTACATTTTCAATATATTAATTAAAGCAAATTTATTTCAAATTCAATATGCTGCATTGTAGAATAATTTTAATGGAGCTAATGCCAAAAATAATATTAACACGAGACTAATGTATAGGTAGGCGTACTTAAGTAAATTTTCGTTTCAAATAAAGAATACGATACAATCAGTGTTGCGTCATGCAACGATAAAAGCTCTTCTAATTTAATTTTTTGGGTTCAGAAATTTTGCGTGGTAAATAATTTATTAATTCTTGAAAAAATGTAAGGCAAAGAAAGTGCTTTTGTCTGAATTGCGCTATCATTCAAAAATGATAGATATATTTTTTCCCTGAAAATTTATTGCAGGAAACTCATTATATAATTTCTAAACTCTTATTACTAAAGCATATTATTATATTATGCAAAGAATTTAAAAATAATTAAAAGCTGCAGAAGTTTTCTGAAATCAAAGGTAAATTACTCGCTCCCATGAATAGGATTGTGATAAATTTATTAACAAACAACTGGTAGAAATTGACGTTCTATTTCTGATTATACAGAATAACTGAATATAAATTTTCAAAGGAATGTGTGTATACAGTCCACTTACATGCAGCTTAACTGGACTCATTCTCTTGTCGAGTTTTAAATGTTTTATAGAAATTCTTTGATATAATCCATGCAGCTAATTTATGAATTAGCTTATGAACGTCTTTCCTTTGCAAACCTACCCTGGCTTGGTAAAAATTGTACAAGTTTTAATTTTTAAAATATTTTTATAGCTTTGAATTTGATTCGGTGGAAATGTAATTATCTAGAGACTATTATTACAGCGACTGATTGTTATGACTAATTTAAGACTCACATTTATAATATGCTGTAATAAACAATTTGTTTTGACACAAAATTTGATCTTAATTTCTCTTAAATCGGAGTCTCTTGCAAGTTAACTCACCGACTAAGCTAGATAAAAAGTAAACCATTTTGAAACTGTTGAGCCTTGAAAAATACCCTTCAATATGCGATTTGATAGTGTTGAAATATGATTTTTATTACTGGAGAATCGACGCGATAGCAGTATCTTATTTTTTATCAGTTAACAGACCGACAACTTCGGGAGTGTATTTCCGTAAAAAACAACATTTAATTACTTGCGAGTCTGCATTTGAATAATATTAATTACAAATGTTCCAATATGTTTTCATCTTTTCACAATTCCGTAATTTTAGGAATTAGTATATACCTAATATATTAATAAATACGTATCGACTTAATATTACTTTGCAGAGTTCGTTACCATTTCAAAGGTTTTAATATTTTTTGTGAAAAAGATTCATAAATTAATAAAACACGTATATAAATTTTTATTTCTTCAAATAAGATCTACTAATTATTTTGACCTGCTAAGCTGACAACCCCAGTTTTTCACTACGACCAGGTTCTACACAAAAAAGATGTCGAATTAATACCATCCCGAACAAAAGTATTTATTTGATAACCTGCAAGATATGTAAAATTTTGTTATAAGAAATAATGAAAATAATTGAATTGAGAACAGAAAATTGCTTTTCTTACTCAGTATCAAAATGAAAGTTCATTTGACTGTCCAGGAAGTCCTTCTCGATTTTCAATTTAATTGGATGTTAAATTGAAATTTCAGTTTACGTGCTTTATTTTCTTTGCATTAATTTCAGTTTATTTACATTCATTTACGGACAATTTTAAAATAAGGTTGGTGACATTCAAAGTCTGATAGGAATATACATACATATAGGGAAGCCCGGATCTAGGGGGGGGGACAGGAGACAATTTCGCTGAAATGAAGTAGAGGAAAATGATAAAAATATAGATTTATCCCCTAATCGTCTTAAAAGTAAATGCCATAATTGCGTGCCAAGCAAAGTTTTAATTTTAATCAGAATAACACAATATACTATTTTTAACAACGCAATAAATTTTGTTATTAAAATTTTATAATACTGTAAAGTAAATTTATATATCAATGAAAATAGTTATGTATCCTATTTAGTAAACAAGTTCTTTCAACAAAGCTGATATTGAGTAATTTCCATTAGTGCAAGTTATTTTATATTAGAATAATATCAAAAACATAATTTTGGATTTTAATACCGATGCTTTTGAACTAAGTAAAGCAATTTCACTAAATATTCTAGATATTTCAATAATTAGAATAAACTGATAATTAGTAATATATTATTTCCTCATAACAGAGTTAGTTAAATTCTGTACATCAAACATTGATTGCATGCAAGAACGAGCACTCTTCCTCGATGATAAATGCGAATTGGTAAACCACGCAAATAGATATTTTGTTAAAACACAACAATTTTTATTTTGACATTGACTTCACGTTGATGCGTGCACCGGAAAACTTGGTTTTAGAAATCTTGTTCATTGAACCGTGAATTTTCATACCACTAATCACTCCAAGTCACCTCTGTGCTGTAGTTGAAACAGTGGAAACGTAAATTGATCAAATATATTTTTCAGTACAATATATCCATGAATTTCTTTAATTACTATTTTGCAGGCAGTCAATTAATATCTCTTTTCTCTTTCAGATTATTAAGAGAGCATTTTTTTTGGAATTCTTTTATCTTCCATTCTAAAATTCTAGAATTCTTTCATTGACAGAGAAGATCTGCAGTACGGCGCGAAGGTCTTCGTTTCTTATTTGGTTCAGTCTTGTACCTTCCTTTGGTTCTTCTTAGGAAGTGGATCTTTGCCACCTGTAATTTTCATTCGTCTCTCTTGGAGGGGATCCATGTTTTAGCCGTAGGTTAGGATAGGTATAAGTCATTCGATAGGTATTCTAAAATGATAATAGAGGGAGACCAGATAATGCAGATTGCCAACTTCTTTGGAGGTTTGTTTGTATATACTGCGGTCATTTAATGATCAAAGTAACGTGGTCTGGTGCCCTAAGCCGCTCGAATTAATCTTAACTGTGGAGAGGTCTTTGGGTTTTGGTACCGGATAGTGTAGGATGCTAACCTATTTGATAAATCGCTATCTCACAAAATAAGTGCTTGCCAGAAAACAGGTAGAAAGGATCGATCTTTATTCTTCTGCCACAACTAGTTGTGCGTGGTTTAACGTCATGTGGGCTCTGCATTTTCTTCGCTGTACAAATTGGAGGTTTGTCATGAACTGACGTACTAGGATAATCAACTTCTAATTTAAAGTTCTACACGTTGACATTATCATTACTGGGTAGGAATCATATTTCATCAACTTCAGAATAGGCCATCGAAATGCTATATTTTAATTAAACAGTCGGATTCCCTTAATCTGTGCCAGTATCCATAGACTGTATAGGTAAACGAAGATAATGGGAATGTCCACACGAGCCGCTTCAAATTGCATTTTTATTACAGAATTTGACAACTAAAAGGTAAATCAAGCCTGGAAACTTCTGAAAAATTTGAGAACAAACAGATAATGGAATTATTTCACTTATTAGCATGGATACATGGAGGCCCTTTTATAAAACACTGCTCACAAAAAACAGGAAAGAATTTGAACATGAAGAGCAACAAAATTCAAGAATAGAACCAGAAGAAACCCTTACGAAAATATAAGTTGACAAAATTAGAAAAGGTTTAAAAGGAATGAAAGGTGGAAAGTCATCGGGACCTGATAATTTACCGATAGAATTGATAAAAGCGGTCCCAAGGATTCTTCCAGAAATTTTGACTAACATTTTTAATAAATGCTTATTTGGAGAACCGCCCAGCAGAGACTGGAAAACCGCAGACATAACATCGACTTTCTAAAAGGGAAACAATAACAAGGTTATACGAACGAGTATTGAAAACAAGAGTGGAAGATTGAGAAGAATACTGCTCGGAGGAGGTCGGTGCATTTAGGGTTCGTCGATTTGCACAAAGCCTTTGAAACTGTTCCTCTAAATAAGGTGTGGAACTGCTTGAGGGACAATTGTGTCAATTATACGTATATACAGGCAATACGAAAGCTGTACTCAGGCAGTGCTAGTAGAATAAAGATGGGCAAAAGAAAATCGGAAGAATTCGAGGTGACGAAAGGACTACGACAGGGCTGATGTTTATCGATGACTCTATTATACTATAACCAGGTCGTGGTGGCTAATGATCACTTTGACGCAAGCTATATGTTGAGAAAGTTTTCGGAAGAGTATAGGAAGTGGGGATTGATTATAAATACAAGAAAAACTGAATACTTGGTTGTTGGCGAAGAGGGAGAGGATCTTCATGATGGGGCAGATATCATAAAACACACGAAGAACTTTAAATATCTGAGAGTTACATTTTCCAGTAAGGGCAACAGCAATGAAGAGATAACGGATAAAATCGGACAAGACCGCAGAGCAATAAGGCAGTTGAATCAAAACAATGATTTATAAAACAATAATAGAAAGGAGCCAAAGTTTGGGTGGTGAGCAATGGGAACAAGAACAAGATGAAAACCTTGAGATGGATGTTATGAGATGTAGTTGTGGCGTGTCCAGTATTGAATATGTAAGAAATGACGAATCCGGAGAATAATGAAGACAGAAAGCTCAATAATGGACACAATTGAGGCAATGAGATTGAGGTGGTTTGGTCACATGAAAAGGATGGACGACTGAAGATGGCCGAAGAAAATATGGAACTAGACTTCGGACTATAGAAGAAAGAGAGGAAGACCAGCAAAAACTTGGAAGAAGGAGGTGAATGAGGCGATGGAGTGTAGAGATTTGGAATATGGGGATTGGACTGACAGGGAGGCTTGGAGGATAAGATACGAGAAACAGACAAGACCTTAAACACTCGCTTATAATAATAATAATAATAATATATACTCGTATAATATGACAATATAGTACTCTTTATAAAGTATCATGCCTTTTGCATGAGTCAGTGCGGCCTTCAGGCCGCACAACCTGGGCGGTCATGTTCCACATCACTCAATGTTTAGAAGAAAAAATTATTTTAGTATTTCGGGTATTTCTCTCAGAAAATACGACAAATCAAGATTTTCCAAAACTCATATGTTTTCATTGGTTTGCTTTAATCACAGTCAACCAGAAATTTTTAGATTTAACCAAATTATTCATTTTTGATGTATCAAATATTAATCGCGTTTTTCTCAAAACTTTTTTTTTAAGTCGGTAGTCAAAATTACTCGAAAACCATTGGACCGATTTTGCACACTTCTTTCACATCTAAATACTCGGTTCTGAACAAAGGAGTTTTTTTTCAAATAAATTGTTTTTTCAAAAAAGCAATTTGTGGCAAAAATCAGAGTTTTTTGATTGCACCATTACCAACGCTTCCAAAATGAATATTTTGTTAATTCCTTGGTTCAAATTCAAGATAAACACATGTACTTTTTAGGTTTTGATTTGAGATGAAGCAATCATCCTGACAGTTATCCTGACTACCGCATGGAAACTTTTTTTTGAGGTGACCCGGTTCTCACCACTACCACTGGTTTATTTTTCAATATTTTTAATGAAAATTTAGCAGAATTTTTTTAGATGCTTAATAATGTAACAAAATTTTAATATATTTATAAATAAGATACTCTGAGAAAAAAAAATCACACAAACATCTTTTTTTTGTACCTCAGACCCTTTTCCCCCTTACGATGCATTTCGGAAATTTCTGTAATATTTCCGGCATATGTCTTAAAAGCTATAACAAATTTCGCTAATGAACATATTATATCAAATAACATTTTAATTTTTATTTGAACGTTTCAAAATTGGAAATAGTAGATATGAGTTTTATTATATACATAAAATATAATATATAAATTTTAGAATTCGTAACTTTTGATAAAATTATTAATAATATTTTAAACTATAACAAAGTTAATTAAACGCTTTAATATTTTAAAAGAAATATTTATTAGAGACGATATTTCGAAAGCGTTTGCTTTCATTTTCGAGTTCGAATAAACAATTTTAATAAAAATATAATATGTATGTATGTATGTACCTACATTCATCCGGAAATTGGGAGAAAGAGACCAATTATAAAAATGATAAATAACCAATAATACGTAGGTATTTAATTTAAGATCAAAAATTTTCAAAATAATTATGTGAATAATTAAGTAATATTTTAGATACAGAAAAGTCTTTGGCATACAATTTTTATATAATTATTATTTATCTCCAATTACAGTTCAAGCTTAAAAAATATGAAATGTCAATATCTGCCTACATTAGGTAATTTGTACCGGCTTGAATGGCTTACTGCTGATATAGAGTACCTATTGAAATGAATTAATAATGTTAAACATTAAAAAATAAATTATATACATATATATATGTATATACAGTTATTTCTTTTACTTCTTTTTTCGCTTTCATTAAAATTCGTTTGTGTTAGTTTGGTCTTTTGTGCAGTTAATACGTATTTATAAGAACAATTGATATTTATATCGAAATTTTGATAATTGCATAATTATTAATGTTAGTAATTGTAAATAAGATTTTGCAGGTAATAAATTAAAAAATTCTGTACATACAGCGCACTTTTTGTATTTCAGTGCTACGGCGGAGTTTATTTGCTAGTCTCTGCGGAGACCAGAGTTTGAAATCCACTTCTGTAGGTAGTAGCTTTACATAAAAATAATATATTTTCTATTGACTTCATGTAAAGTTACAATCTGTTAAATACAACAATAAGCAGCACAGTATGACTAAAATGTAATACAACATGCAAGAAATTGCCCAGTGGCTCCCAATTATAAAATAATACCTCTTCAAGAGTATGTTGTGTTTCAAGAGCTTATTTTTCACTGTTAGTGTGAGTTTCCAGGTTCAATGGGAAATAATACCGTTGCAAAAAAAACTGCCTGAACAAAACAAGATTTAGCAGAATAAATTGATTGAATAGCTGTATAAATTTCATCTTCATCATAATATAAACTAGCTGCTTTTCTATTAATTAAGTGTAAAAGCAATGCTGAACGTTAAGTTGTTCACTCCGAATATACTTCCGGGATAATCGTTCTCATTAAATAAATTGCAAGTTTACTTATACTTGAACATTTTTGTAAATTTAACAACATACGTGGGTACCTAAACAACAAGGAGTAAAATAGTTAGTGAAACAAAATTTCTGCTTGCAACACATTGAGTTATTAATTATTTTTGAGTTTAATTTTATAATAATGTGCGTGTGGTTTCACAATATGCTGATGGCAGCAACATTTTCGAAAGTTTTCAAGATTTTATTATGGTCTAATGTAAGTATTTCTAGTCCAATAATTTTACGGTTATGGAAAAATAAATTGAATTCAAAATTTTTATAGGTTTCCTTTTTGATAAAAATTACCTCCAATCTTCTTGAAACGACACTTTGTTATTTTTGTCATATTTGAATATGTGATAATATATCAAACGAAATGTAATTTGTTGCGGTTCTAAGTATCAATTCCATTGGAAGTAATTCTATTATCGTAAAATGTAAATTTTATTTGGTTAAATTAATGAAGTACCAAACATTTCCCGCATGATAATATTTTTTAATTTAAAGCAAATTACAGTTAAAATACATGTCATGTTTGCATACAAATTGCACTAATCAAACAGGAGTAAATCGAATAGTATCGAGTTCCATTAGCTTCATGTGTTACCTACAGTATGGGTAAAGCTATCGATAATTAAAATTAGTAAGTCCTTAATTGATAAACTTTATTAACAGAATAGCAGTTCGTTTTCATAATGTTGAAAAAATATCCGTACCATTTAAAAATGTCTCGCGATATAAAAGTTAAACGAAAGAGGATTATGAACGTCAAAAAATAAACTTATTTAAATTCCTTAACCAAATTATAAGTTAAAAAGTTCTTTGTTTCTTTTTTTCAAATTAAACATTTCTGAAAGCTTAACACAGTTTATTTCTAATTTAACTTTAATTTAAAAATTCAATGCTTTTTTAAATTTTAACACGTTTATCGTTCCGGTATCTGAAGCGTTTAACTAAAACAGCTGCAGTCAAATTTCGAAGGGTTAACCGTTGTCAAATTAATTTCATATTCGTACTTCAAAGAATACTTAACAATTTTTTACGTAATTTACAAGTAGTATTTGGAATAATTGGAAGCAGTGGTACCAAGTTACCAGTTTCTTAATTTATAATATAAATTATAATAATATTGCTTGAAATTATAATAATAATATTAATTATGTATTTAAAATTTACTTAACACAAACCTTGACCTAGTAGTTAGCGCGATCAAGTGCTAACGCTAAGTTAATCGATTTAAATCCCAAGAGAACCAAAACTTTCTATCCGTTAAAGCCGTTAGTTTTCATAAGTTGAGGTATTTTGCCATTATGAAGTGATTATACCTATTGGATACAAATTTAAATTTTCAATTTGTACATAATATTGTAAATATTATTGCATTTTAATTGTGTGGTGTAAAGTTGCTGAAATTTATTTTATTTTACAATATTTTTGACCTTTGCGGTTTGAACTTCACACGAGTGAACTATAGGCCATGAATTTCACTGAATGTTTCCCTAAATATTCATAATCTTAAAACTTATTTTCTTTTGTCTAAAAGGATTTATAAATAGCGATAATTTTACAATAGAACTCCATTATAAATTCTGTCGTGTGAAACTTTATAACATTTCTACTGTTTGCGTAACAAAGTGGTATAAAATGTAGTCTGTTGTGTTTTACTTTTATTTAGTTGAAAAATTAAATTTATAGAATGTCAGCAATTTAAAATGGAAACTTAACTACGCACTTAGCTTAGATCTTAACTAAAATCGGTGGAATAAACAACATAGATAATTATTACTTAATCAATAGATTTGTGCCTTATAGTATTTGGGTTTAAATACATTAATGCTTTGTGTAAAATTATTTCTCAATAATTTAATTATTAACTTGCAAAAAGGAAAAGTCTAATTAACTTTCAGTTTGAAATTAACATGAAAAATAGTTAATTATTCTCGGCGATGCCAAATTTTTGCGTATATAACAAACAATTTAGTTTATGATTAATTTTGTTTAAGCAGAAACATATTAATTAATGATTCATTTAATGCAAAGATTGATGAATATGAAATTTCCCAAATCACATTTTTAGCTGTTAAATGACTGGCAGTTAAAAATGTTCATTCATTATTCCAAATATTTAAATTACCGATTTAACCCAATTGCGATATTGGAATAAAAAATATCTGCGTAAATTTTGAAACCGCCATAGTCTATTTGAGTAAATGGACTTGATAGCACATTGATTGCTAAAGCTTTTGTGACTGGAATTGGTTATATGGTTGTGGGGATTCGATCTACGGTAAAAGTTTGAGCTTAATTTAACGGACGGCTTAGTATAATGGCGCATTTTGGTGAATGAGTCGTGCTTGTGTTAACCACAAACTAAACATACATTAAGGTATCGGTAAAACTAATCGTTGATTAAGCCCCACAAACAACGTTTTTGCAATTATTCTATAAAATAAAACCTTTAGAGAAGGCACTTTAACGTTAATAACGAAAGTAATCTAATTACCTGATTTAGGTGTGGTAAATTGAAATATATTTATTTGGGCGAAACTCGGGGACTTACATACCATAACATCGATTCATTATTTAATTGTCTACATGCAGAATTACTAACTAAATTTTAAGCCAAGTTTATTTGACTTATCGTAAAAGTTAAAGTTTGAATAACAGTGCCAGAGTTTTATCAACGTCAAGAGAGAAATGTAAATTTACTGTTTGTATTCTGAAATTAACTAATCTAACTGAGTACGATAGTGTTTGATATTAAATTGTTTATTATTTCACCTTTAAAGATGTTTCCAAGTTTCTAAACTAGGTTGAAGTATCAATGCATGTCGTAGCTTAGTTCTCGCTTAATAATTAACTTAAAAATTGTGCAAAAGAAATTCGAGTCAGCTTGAAGGGTAAACGCGGAATCTAATTAACTATTAGGCAGCAAAAATTAAGATTACAGTACTCAGGCCCATATTATGCACTAGGCTGACTAGGCTAAAGCCTTAGGCGCCTTTTGCAGAAAAGGCGCTAGACTCTAAAATTACAAGTGGCAAACCCATTATTAAATTTAAGGGTTTAATTTTTATTTTTTTATTATTAACACATGAAAATTTTCAAAAAAATTATTTTCTTTCTGCTTTGTATAGCACGTATTTTATGTTTTAAGGGGGCATACGCAGTCATCATTTTCAAATGATCGATTTTTTTAAATTTTGCTTTATTAAAGAGATAGTAAGTTTAAAATAAAATTATTTTATCAAGATTTTTATCCTTATTGAAAACTTTCAACGAGTTTATCTCAAAACTGCATTTTCAAAGTTGGTGGACATGATATCCCAAAAAATAATAAACCGATCTTTCTACAATTTTACACACAAAAAAATATTGCACTAAAAACGAAAGCATTGCACTAAAATTAACATTATTTGCTTTCAAAAAGGGCGTAGACATCGAAACTTTCAATTTGACAGTAGCACTACATTTATTTTGAAATAATACTACTGTTAATTCGAGAGTAACTACTTTTGTAAATAATATCAAGTTTTCAAAAGCAGTTGCTCTCAAATTAAGGTTTCTTTTTCATTTTAACATTAGTGCAACATCAAATCAACAACACTAGTATTGTTTTTTGAATTGATACTAATGATAAGTTAAAAGTAGTTACTGTTAAATTAATATTATTTTTATTCGTTTTAACAATATTCTGACATCAAACTAAGAGCATTGGATATTTAAATTGAAAGTGAATGTAATTTATTTTGATTTATAACGATTTTTATTTTGAAATAAAAGTATCATGTATTTTTTAATATTATATTTTTAAAAAACTACAACTAAAACAAAATATAAACTTAAATCTAACACTAAAACCAAAAATTAAATTAAAGAATAAATTTAAATTAAAAAATAAAAACTAACAAAAAACAATATAAAACATAAATAAAAAGATTAAAACAAACAAATTAATTACTTTCTTCTTCTTCTTCCTCTTTAATATTAGGCACTGTCTGTCTTTTGCTAGGGCAGCTTCGGTGTCTTAAATTCAGTACTTAACTAAAAATTATAAATTAGTGTTAATCAAGTGATACAACAGTATAGTTAATAGGTTAAATAATAAAAAATAAAATTTTACGCCATGGATTTCAAAATTAACCAATCTTTCAAAATTTCGTAGTTATTTTCACCCTTTTTTGGTAGAAGTTTAAGAAGCTTGCCATTCATCAACAACTTCTTCGTGCGGTTCAAAATTAAATTTAAGCCAATAATTGTGGTAGCATATCGCAACAGTTTTGTCAAATTCCAGACTTCTATTACTAGTTTGGTATTCTGAGGTGCTTGGATTTGAATTTTTACGTTTGTGTCGATATTGACTGTTAATATATCTGTAGTAGAGAACTTCCATTTTGTCGTTTTAATTTTGAACTTCTATTATAGTAATATTCCTGCAAAACATATATCCGATAATAATTATTATTTAAGTCAAAATATAAATTAAACTCACCATAACATCTTTGGAAAAATATTGAATGATTTAAGATGATCCAAAAAATAAACACAAGTGTCCTGAAATAATAAGCTTGTTTCGTTTTAAAACTGCTACCCTAGGCAAGAAAATACTTACAAATTTTTCATTTCAAGTTTCACTTTCGCTAATTATTAAAATTAGAAAAGTTTTACTACACTGTTTCAACGTACGCGTTAAGAACCTAAATGGGGCTGATATCAACGGTAAAGATAATAGTTTGCACTACAACTCATTTTTATAAATAGAAACTGCATTTTGCAGATTTGCATTGTAAACTAATTAAAAACTTGTACCTCCAAATGAATATTTGTACTTTCAAAATACAAGAAGTACTACTTTATCAAAAACTTATACTTTTGAAATGATATGCAACACATACTTAATTTAAAATTACTCAACATCAAACCTGGTGTTTCTTACTAATCAAAAGTATATGCAATTGTTTTGACAATAATTTACTTCAATTTAACAATATTTAAATCAAAAACAGTTTTTGAAAGTAGCGTTTGTCGCGATTCTTTCAAATTAAATGTAATGCTTTTAACATGACAGCAAAACTTTCATTATTCATGTTAAAAACAAAATTATTTATTTTAAAAGTAGGCTTTTCTTTGCGTGTACACACTTCTTTAAGATAAGATTTTGTTTTTCGATGATTGGAATTGGTTTAAAAGAAAAAACAGTGGATTTTTTTAACAAAAATCGTGTTTATGCCTTTGAAGTTCTCTAAAAAATTTAAAATTCAATTTTTTACAAAATTTTTTGTGCACTCCCGAGATAAAAGTAATTTACTAACAAAATCTTTTACGTTTTTTGATTTCTGATGATCCTGTCTCGACTTATCATGTCCACGGGAAATCACTTGTTTTTAGGACTCGAGGAATAATAGTTAAAAACTTCTACAATTAATAATATTTGTCAATATTTATATAAATATATTCAACCGTTTCTTAAAAAAAAATCGAGAAAAAGCTTATTTTTCGCCCTCATAACTGCGTATGCCCCCTTAATATGGGGTCTGACCACCTTGACTGCACCAAAAATGGTAGTTTCGAGATAAATGCAAAATATAGTAAGAGTGCGGTTATTTAAGCGACAGTGCGGTCATTGTTTGGCTACCGTCAATCAGCGATTTCTGATCCATATATTTTGTCTTCTGTAGCTGTGTTAGCATCTTGAGCCTATTTTAAAAAAGATGTACAAGTTTGGTGACCATTTTCGTGTTTCGCGAAGCTCCAACCGCGCGGCTTGTTAGTATTTGTCTAGAAATACCTGTAACTTCGGCAATTTAGAAAATTTTGACACTAGCGACGGTTTAAATTGTAGGTAAAGGTTGAAAAGTTAATTATAAGAAACAATTTAAAAAAATCGATTTTCGAAAAACTCCAGGGTGGTCAGACCCCTTAAATAGGCGCCAAATTTATATTAGCCTAGGGCGCCGAATAAACGTAATCCGGCCCTGACAGTACTGGAAGCTTAAAGAGTCAATTATATTCTAGCCAGATATCTAATCCAAGATTTAACTGGCAGCTATATTTTATACTACGAACTGATGGATAAAACCGGCTACAAATTTAATTAATAAAATTAGTCGCCCCTAGGATATACAAAGGCCGATAGGTTTCTAAAAAAGTTTTAATAAATTTAGGTTTAAATAATGAATATTTTAATCTAATACCTAGTAAATTAAACGATTTTCAATAAAATATTGAGCCTATGTTGACGTTTTGATATCGGGATTGCGTTCATCAATTAATAATAGGCGTCAGAGGCGTCCGGTGTATTACATAATATTATAATCGTTGAAATATGAAAAGATATTTTCTTAAAAAGAACGTTGGTTTATAACAAATTGAAATAAACAAACTTCTAACTTTCACAAGGCAGAAAAGTTATCAAAAGCTCAATTTATATAAATTATTTCAGTTAATTTAATTAAACCTTTTAATATAAATATTTGCTATACAGAATCTTTTTTAAGCAAATAAATATTTTGTTAGCTTACGCAATTAGAATTTTGAGTGTGCAGGTTAAAGAGGAGACTATTGATTTGTTGCAGTTTTTTAGGGTACCACGACTCTTCGTTCTTGTTAACTAAGTCATGTATATGTATACGTTTCTTGTTCTTGTTAATTGAAGAGGACACGAAGAAGATCCCAATGTCTGGATTCACAATGAACGTAAGCATAAGAAATATAAATCCAATGGGAATTCTGAATACTGTTCTGGGAATACCAGAATGTACTGAATTTCTTATGTCTTACGTATTTCTTATGTTTGTTCATTGTGAATCCAGACTATGGCATTTCGCTTATTTCTCGAGAAAGGTTAGTCTGGAGGTATGACATTTCTTGAGTCAACTAAAATTATTTCACTATCTGCATATTTTTAGGCAACTAATAGTACGATTTCGGTATACGTTTGAACATTTACTCCACACCTACATTGACATTAACATTACGTTAAACATTAACACTACTATAATATGGCAATAGAAACTGTCTGCGGAATTGAACATGATTTTCTAGACCACATTTAGACATCCGTTGTTGTTGAGCAAGTTTCGCTAATGTTTTAATGTCAAATAAATCTTTTCAGCTTCCTTTGCAACCTGCATTGTAAAAATTCCAATTACGTAAGTGAACTGTAATTTTATTTTACTTGAAATGTGCTGCAATTCTGCAAAAGACTGTTATTCCACCAAGTAGTTTTAGTTATATAATTATAGTTAAACAAAATTATTTTTTGTTTAAATATTATATTAGCTTAACTCACCTGGAGCAAAGTATTGTCAAGCTATAAGCGTACAGCATTTAAAGACTCGTTTGCATAATGTAGGCGCTTAAAATAGGCTTTGTTTCGTGCTAATTACAAGGGTAGCGTCTTAAAGCTGAATGAGCTTGATAAGGTAATCAACGCTGATTGGATAGAAGTTGCCAGAACAAAGCTGAAACTACTGAAAAACTGTAAAGTCAACACGAAACTGGAGATGACATGAATTACTCACAAGTTTCATTTAGTTTTGCATTCTATAGACGATATTTAAGGATCTCAGCGTAGATCCTTCCGTTCGGAAATGAAATCTTCACCGTTCCGTTTATTATTTTTACTCTCGCAGGATAGAAATAAGTACGGGTATCCCATTACAATAATTAATTTGTCAAAACCCTTCTAGAGTTTACATTAAACCATGTAAACAATTATAGGAATAGGAAGAAAAGTTATCAAGGAAGTTACTTTTGTGAAGTCATATTTATGAACAATTTAGAAAGTTACCTAATAAAATATTGAAAGTTTGTTTTTGAAAATTATGAATTTTATAAAAGCGAGTTTATAGTTTTTTATTTTTTAAGCATAACAATAAAGTTCTGAAGAGTTGGTGCTTTGCATTTGCTTTAAATTTTGCTAAAAGGCATGAAACGCTGTTTAGTTCTTAATACTTCTTTTTGTTTTATTGTAGTTTTCTTCTTCCATGTAAACATTGTGAGCAGCAAATCTATTTTATCGTTTCTGAATCATCTTGGTAGGGAATTTTTGTTGAGCATCAATTTATTGCGATTCGTTTAAAGTTTGTGTTAACAAAATGTCAGGGTTTGTCATTTGAAGAAATTAGTTCCATTACGGAAACGTTAAACATTTAGTTATTTTTAAATATTTAAGAAAAGTCAGACAATATAAATCGTTTTGGATTAAGGGCCGGAACAAAATGAAAGCTTTATATTTAATTTATCAAAGAAACGCGACTGTTAAAACAAGGTAATCCGATTAAGCTAACAATGAAATGTTGGACACGTAAAAGCCATTATAGCTAGTAAATGAAAATAAAACGATTTAAAGGTAAATTTTTTATGCGGAGCGCGGAGGTTCGAACCTCAAAATATTGATTGATAATATTTTGAAATAACAAAGTAGGTAGGTAATATAGTAAAATGAAGTAGTGCATTAAGAGCTCCTTAACGAACGTAGTCACGAAAATACTTTAAAGACTTTAAAATATTTTTCAAGATTAAAGAGATCCATCCAAAACATTCAAAAAGTTTTGACGGGTAGAATATATTATATCACGCCGACGAACATAAAATAAAATAAATATGCTCCAACTACGTATAAGTGAAGTGCTAAGGTTAATAAATTATAAACTTCTTGCATTTTCAAAAGCGTTTCGTTAATTTTCAGCGACGTCGAACTTTTATTTATTGTATAACTAATTGGGCAAGTATAAATGGCGTTACGAAAATAAAGCAAAACGACTATTTATATACAATAGAATAACCAAGCCGGTTAGTCATTATGTGCAATAACCAATCAATTTCAGTTATCGATATTCAGAATATTGTTCCATGTTCCTGCATTGCAGTTGTGAAACTGCAGCGGCGTCGCGTCGCGCCCAGTGACGACGCCAGCATTAGTTCTATGCCGGGGCGAAGTAAAATTAGCAAGTTGGTACGGGGGCGGAGTATATAAATAATAATCTTTTAAAAATGCTGATTAAACGCTACTCAAAAGTTTGCTAAACGGAATGGGAATCGCAAGTCCAATATCATTAGCAGTCGTGTTCTCATGTTGCAAAATTTAGATTTTGCAGTTTTCAGTTTTAATGAACGAGATACTCCATACCACATTGTAACCTAATAAATAATATGCAATAGTAGCCAGTGAATCTTGACGATTCTGTTAATTTTTTTAAATATAAAGAATTGGTTTTCCAATTTAAAAAATTTAATTTATTATCGTGAGCGCTTGAAAATTCTCTAATTTTTTTAGTGAATTCTTACCGGGGCGAACACTTTTTCAACCGGGGCGATCGCCCCGTCTGCCACCCCCGTAGCGTCGTCACTGGTCGCGCCGTACCAGGAAGTATGCAATCTCCAATTGTTTGATTGTGTCCGTTTTCAACATTTAGCACCCCTTTGTCACAGCATGTGTCACTCCTTATCTTTAGATAATAGCCCACTAATTCACGTTATCTTAAAGTACCTGGTAATTTAGTATTAAATAGTGCCGGAAAAAGGGCTGCGTTACTGCATCCGAGCGTAATTTTAAATTATCGCCCAAATAATTAAATATGTCGTCTAAATTTAAACTTGTTAATTATATGCAAATCGATAACAAACAATTCGCAATTGATGAGTTTTATTGTTTTCGGGTTCAACAGCTACCCAGCAAGAGTCAAACCAGCAAGAAAGCGGACAAGGATATCAACAGCTTCTCCAGCAACGGGAGGAAGAGAACAGGCAGGAGGTGGAACGACTTACTACAGAAATACGAGCTCTTAAACTTCAGCTTTTGCAATTTACCAGTAAGTACACTTCCTTCTTAAGCCTTTTACGCCTCCAGGAGTAAAAACATTCTAATCTTAAAATCGCTTAAAAGTTGAAAGGTGTCTGTTGTATTTTATACTTTTAATTCAGTCAGCTATTTTTGACACAGTCCCAAATCCAACGTGATATTGTCAGCTAAATATCACAAACAATAATGCGTTGTAATATTATGTGACACATAATTTTTTTATTTGATCTTATTATTTATATTGCGTTTGATTTAGAACTCCATGTGTTCTTATAACAATTCTAGTGGAAAGATAAGTCATTTTTGACAAATAAACTTTATTGATATATCAAAATTTATGAGTTTATTATTAGACTTACGCATTAGTAATTTAATTTTATGAACCAATAAAATTATTAATGTTTTAATTATGGTAATTACTTGAACTATCGCAGATTTAACTTACTTAATTGAGATTTTGCAGATTTTAAAACCCAATGTTCCTCTTGTAATAAAACATTTTTGCTTATTCTTTAAAGTATGCCAGTTTGTGCGTTACTACGGTAGGTGTTAAAATATATTTAAATTAGATTTTTTATTATTTTTAGTATACAACAAAAACTGAGGTGAATAGATCAAGGAAGCATTCCGCTTTGACAAAATATTCCTGTATCTTGATTTAATTCGAAAGACACGGGTCCAGCAGGGCAGGAAACTTTATTTTTAAGTTCAACTCGTAAACAAGTTCAATTTAAAAAACTTCCTTATATGAGACTGATATTCCAAAGGCACGGATATACAAGAACAGGAATTGTTGTTTTTTAAGTAAAATATTAAGTTTAAGTAAAATAGAACACTACTACGTGGAAGTTTATTCCTTTTCTAGAACGATGCCTAATAGTGGGAGTTTCTTAATTGAATTTTAACCTAATATATCTTAAAAAATTCCCTTTTGTAGTCGTTTGAGTATATGGGCCATTGCGTACAGCGATTTATCTGATCAGTATGTACTCGTACGTGAACGATTTCGGGAGCTGCCCAATTCCATTGAGATGTTCGATTAAAGATTTAAAGATTCCTCCGTAGTCGTTGGATGGAGGCGATATACATGAAAATACGTTCAGTTCTGGATACCTTGGATACCCGCAACACTGGCAGACACTTCCGATACAATATCTTCCTTCCGGGGCCGTTGGTTCCATCATTATCAGCTTCAATATCTTTCATATCCTTGTTATTACTCATCTTTACACTGTGTCTTTGTCAGCAGCCACCCCAGATGCTGCAGCCACTTGTTCAAGGTTTTCAAGGTTAATAATTAATTTTATCCTCAATATATTTTACTACAGCAGCTTTAAACCCTTCAACATAGTCTCTGGAAAAATGCAGCAACCAAACAGATTTATCAAGATCTCTTTTATTTTGTTTGATTCACCCGCAGCGTTTGAGGTTTTTTGCAGCTCGTTCAACATCTCCATCCACATCTTTAAACACTTCAGATGAAAGCAATCTAAGCATTTGGATTTACACTGAAGATCATTCAAAAATAGGGCCTAAAACTTGGAAAAACTGAAAGCTACTGTTCAATTGGCTTACTCCATTAACTTAGCTCCACCCATCCGAAAGTTTACTTACGTATTTATATGGGTCGTTTTGAAATGCTAATTACTTATAGTTCACGTCTTGCAATTGCGATGAAAGTACACCGATTCTTATTTGGGTTCAAAATATATTAGAAATTGAGTTTTCTATTATTGCAGTATTCAAAGGTGATAGATCCGAGATTTTCCGTACTCATTAGAAAAATTCCTGGAATTTTTTCCTGGCTCATAGAACTCGAAAAATACAATTAATTGAAAAAATTGGACTGGTTAGCTTACTAGACCCCAATTTATAGTGCAATAAAAATTAAAATGTGAACAAGTTAATTACACGATATTTTTTTTGATTCATAATTTATAATTAAATATGTATAATTATAATAAATTATAAATAAGCCTGTTAGACTAGTGCAAGTCCTTCGTGCAGGATATTGCAAATAAACAAAAATTTTATATTAGTATAAAAAATTTATAAATAGAAGCACAATATAGAGTGTTTTGAATTTCTATAGGTATAATAATATTATAGTATATCGGCATAACACTTTGACGATGCGCACACGAAGCCACTTAGTGGTTTATATAAATTAATTACTGTGAGAAGTGATTTTATTGATTAAATTTGTATTTGTATACTTCTGTAAATTTCTCAAAGTTAAAGCGTTTACTTTGATTAAAATTTATTGAACGACGTTTTGAATTGAAAATAGTTGTGTTGACCTAGATACCTAGAAATTTACAAGAAAGTGTTCTGTAAATATTTCATATCGCTAGAGAGTTCCGTTTGCAAATTTCAAGTTCCTTTTATAATTATTGCAGTTTGAAGTTAACCGATTTTTATATTTTTCGATATTTTATATCACCTAGTGTTTTCAACTGGTGCAGTTTGGGTCAATGATAAAAAAATTCATATGAATTCATAGCAATCATAAATAAGCGATAATAATTAATTTACAAACTGTGATTGCTATAATTTCTATGAATGCGCGCCATCTGTTAACGTCACGTGTCTCTATCGATATATGTCCCGGTCTTAATCACCAGTACATTAGGTACCGGATACCGCTATGTAATTTTAATGTAGTATTTGAGCAACCCTCAAATTTAGCCCCGAATTATTTTATTTTTTCTTATAGTTTTAATATATTTAGTATTTTATTCTAGTTTTCAGACTTTGTTCTATTTTTAATCTCAAAGTCAGAAAATTAAAAGTTAATTATATACTAAATCAGGCAGACAAAACTCCATAATATCATAACTAACAACATCGACGAGTACTTAATCCGATCATACCTCAAACGGGAACTTCTATCTGCTTACGGTCGATCTTCGTTCGAGCAGTACTTGAATCGACTATTCTAATTGGTTGATTTCATACTTGAGTCGTTGTCAAGGATTTCTCGAGGAAAGTATACTTCCGGTTACCGCAAACCATTATCTTGTACCTACAGCAATTCTTCTTTTTATTTTCAATCCTTGATCATTCTTTGCAATTCCTAAATCTTGTGTACCATTATTGTAAATTTTGAATAATATTATTCATTTGCTTCCGACAGATTACGTAATTACGTTGGATCTTTCGTTTCATGGAATATAATGTATAGTTATCTTCCAGTCAAGATTTTTCTAGTGAATACAATTATTGGGGTCCTGGAAGGTAACTCCCAGACCTTCCAGTTTCAGAAGTTTCTGTGCATGTTTTTGCTCTCTATATTGTATCAGTACGCACCGGAGGGTTTGGTAAGGTATTCCATTCCCAATAATATCTCAGAAATTATACGAAATACCGTTCTTGGTAAAAAAAAGTTATTATTACTACAGTTAATTAAGTAATTGTAGCTACTCTTAATTCAGAAAAGTTTACCTTTATTGTTTTACTTATGTAAATTAATTTGCATGATAAAAAACTTCTAGATTTTTATTTATTGCAAAAATTGTGGAAGAAGTATTAATTATGCATTCAATACACAAAAATTCTGAGAGATAACTCTTAAATATTCATAAGTTTATTACCTGAGAGCTATGAACTTTTCCGAGCAACTACTAGCAACTGTTTTTCTTTTGTAAATGTTTGATTAGGAAATGTTAGAGAGTTAATAATTCATGTTAAAATCACGAGACTGTGTGGGTTGACGACTTGAATTATTTTTTAAATGTTACTTTGTAAACATTTGCAAATTTTTATAGATTTTCCCTACTTTCCAAATTTTTTTATTAAATATCGACATCCTCATCTACACAATGAATCATTAAAATTGAACTTATTTCCAAAAATCGTTTATTTATTCACTTTGTATCATCAAAACTAGGAAAATTTTATTTATGAAGCAACTTTTAAATGCGTGGCTTTCTTAAAGTTCTGGTCTGCTCTGCTGTATATTTTAGGGTTTACTTAAATTTCAAAGTCACAAAAGTTTTCTTTATTTTGAAAACAAATTTTAAAAATTTTAAATTCCAAAATACAAACTTATGTGAGGATTGGTTTATTTTTAATGGTCTTTATGATTTATCACTTTGTATTAAATGTATTAATTAACTCTTTTGTTATTTTAAAATCCAACTTTACAATTTTTATTCATAATTAGAATCAATAATTGACAATAATAATTTCTTGCTGACTCCGACTTCTGCATGTATGTGGTAAATCTTTCAAACAAGATGAACTCTTAATACCACGATTTACTACTTGTGTTGTAAACTATTATAAATCTGATCTTTCTTTTTATTTTATTTTTTCAAAACGATATAATATCAGTAAGTCATAATCTGTTGACTATATTTAATTTTATATTATTGCAATCTATTATTGAAATTGTTTGTGTTAAATAATTTATAGGATAGTATACAATATTACCAGCCAAACAAAATTAAGGGCTTATTTGGTCAATATCCTATGTTACAAACTGACATACTTACTTTTAATGTAAATATATAATTTAAAAAGAGATAGGTACTGATTATTATTTATTTTTGATTATACAGAATATAACAAAAGCTCTATTTTTGAATTAATAATTTGGCAACAAGATTCACAAAAGTGTATTTTAATGTATATTTTATAGTATATAATTTTAATAGTAGTTTAATGCATGAACCTAACGAAAGGTATAGGAAAAGGCTAAAAAAATCTTGAATGTTGAAATTGTAAAGTGAAATATAATTATTTTAATTAGGTACCTGCAAAATTTCCCAACCGAGTTTGCGATTTAATCAAACATTTTAAAATCATCCAAGTCCAGGTTCTACAGCCCTACAGTTCCACAACATTTTTTTATAAATTATATTAGTATGGAACATTTTTTAAGTAGATAATACTAAACAGTGTCATATCTGCTCAGTAAACGTTGAGAAAAGACGAGAAACCATCTAGGGAAATATAATTAACGGTTTTCTGTCGTTTTTCCCTGCAACCGAGGTAATATTAAAATTAGACTTGGGATCACAGCAGTAATATTTTTCTAGTTTTAATTCAGAATTTCTTAGAATAACTTTAAGTAGTTATTAATTATTATTATAAGAAATGAAGTGGGAAATTTTAGATTAGTTCATTTTAGTTGTTGAAGCCAGTTTAATTATTGCAAGATGCAATCATGAAACAACTTAAAAGCTCTACGTTGTTACTTATCCATTAACAAAGAGATTTTGTGTAAGTTAAGAGGCGCATTACTTCATATAATATTTAGGAAGGTTTAATTTTAATGGTGGTCACGTTTGTGCTATCGCTTATAATTAAATTGTTTTACAATTTGGACGTTGGAATTTTATAGCCGCATCACCATAACCTCGTCCATGATTAATGACGAAATAATGGTGTATTAAATTATTCCGATACTTGAGTAATTGTTTAAATAACGCAATGAAATATTTCCAATAAGTTTAATGTTTTACAAATGAAAAAATAATTTTCTTTACGACTAAACATTTGAGATATTCGGGACTTATTTAAGGGTTATAAAACAAATATAAAGGAAATGTAACGTGGTACCATTTGGTTGACTATTTTCGTTGCAAATTAAAGCAAATAAAATGAAATCGGAACCAATTTATAAGAGCATCCTGAAAGAAAGAAATTTATGTTATTCCGGTAACGTGGCGGTTTTTGTTCAGATTTCTTTTTCTTAAACAAAGCTATTTTACTACATTTTCAGCAGTTTGGGATTGCTTTAATTGCACAGCTATTTGTTCTATGTACTCGGGAGATTTTTTCAACTTGTGTTACAATCTCCATTAATAAGAAAAACGCATTAGCGTATTTAAACGATTGTTCCACTCGTGCTTTTGCAGTTCTTCTAAATTATAAAATATTGACCACCATAAATTTAATTGAAATAAATTATTCTCAATTGAATATTAAAAGTTTTTTTTTCTCGAGTTTTACAATGGGGTTCTCAAAGACCCTTATCGACTCGCCGAGAAAGTTAATTTACAGTTAGTGATTTGACCCAAATCCGTGTTAAAAAATGTTTTCTAAGTTTGTAATCAAAGACAAATCGGTTTCAGTAAAAGCCCAGTTCACAAAGAATGAAACCCTTAATACTGCTAGTAGAGTAAGGAAATTATAACATAAAAGAACTTTAATGAATCGGACACAAAAGGACACGATAATGCCAAGTTAATGAAAGCCATTAGAAATAGCAGATCTAAGTGGTACGAGATGAAGCAGAGAGACTAAAGCCCTACGAAAACTTTAATTAAAATCTTCAGATTTCCGCTTATCATCATCATTCACTGTATTTTGTTAAATATTTAAGCTTTATTTAAGAATTCCAGTAGGTATATTAATCTGGAATTAACAGAAAATTTAATAGAAACTAAAAAGCGTGCATTTCCTTTACTTTTCTTTTAATTTCAAAATTTACTCTTTCTAAAAGCATCGTTTAACATCATTTTTGGTATTCCTCTTTTAATGTAATGTGTATAACAGGCATGCAAATAGAAGGGATTCGAGCTGGATTAATAATATAAGCTTTAACTTTATTTTTATTTTGAGTTCTCATTATTTGCACAAAACTATTAGTTACTGAAATGTTTAATTAAGAGTGTTTTTCAAATAAACAGTAAAATGTAATCTACATGCAAGCAAAACGTAATAACTATGTTTATCAAATAAAAGAGATTTAATTAAAAATGTTCTCTCTTTTTAATCTCATCTTAAACATTAATTATTTATCATTATTTCCATAAATATTCCTTTTGAATATTCGCAGCAGCATTTATGAAACAATAAGATTTTTGAATTGCATTTCTTTTATTATTTCTTAAATTGTCCTGAAATATAAAAAGATCAAAATCTTAAATAAAATTTGCATATTTATGAGGCAAATGAAGGAAAACTTTTTAAAATTGCTTTGTGTGATATTATGTTTAATTAAAAGATTATAAAATATATTGTGGTATACATCGGGGCGAGAAACAATAATATTTAAAGAAAAGTGAAGAACAAGAAAGTATGAAAATTTTAGTTAAAATTCATATCTGGTAAAGGTGAAAAATATAAATTGCCAAAATTGCAGATAAATCGTAAAAAGTTAAAATGACTGCGACAAATTTTTGATGTATGTGAACATTTTTAGATATTTTTCACTACTCACTTGGTACCTAGCAGTATTACAAGGAATTGTCGGGATAGATTTAGTTGGCAAATTTTCAGCTATCGACAGTGCTTTGTTAACTTTGTTTCCACTACAGGAAGGTTATTGATGATTAAGCCATTGTAAGTCAAAATTTTATTTTATTACAGAGTAAACAATATAGATTTTATTTCCATAATAATAAAGTGGAGCTAAAGCTCATTAATCATGATTAGTTACTTACAGTTTACAGAAGTACGATGTTATCAAGAAAAGGTTTTCCTCTAAGGAACTGGGGTAGGTACCTACAATAAGTTCCAGCAACCAATTCAGCATTTAAAGTCGACATTATTGAAGATTATGGTGATAGTAAAGTTGAAACCGGCACAATAATCAATTACACCGATTAGATCTTAATGAACATGTATTGAATTCTTTATTGAATGTAATTCAATGTTTTATTACTTTCAATATAACTTTCCGTGCAGTTCTGTTGATAGCTAAAGAAATCGATGCACATAAAGGAAGTGTTAACGGCAAAATTACGTGATAAGTAAATTGCTTCGTGTCGGCGTTCCAGTTTTGTAAGGTTCTTTCTGCGAAATTTACATATTAACTTAAGAAATGGTCACTTTCAAAAGGAATTTTAAATTTTTATTTTAAAATTATTACAGGATCCAAACAGGAACTCCAATTACCTACCCTACTACGGCATTCAGTATGCAAGTAGCAGGGTCGTGAAATCTCAGATGCTGGGTTGTTTATTTTGGAAGTTTTTTTAAACCAATATAAATGATGTAAATATTGATATATGGAAATATTATACAGAGGAAGTTAGTATAAGATTGCACAGAGCAACAGTTATGATTCTGAAGCAAATAAGGAGAAGCGATGACATTTTATTCTGAAAATGTAATGTTGGCCAAAATGGAACATATAAATTTTCATTTTAATTAAATATACTCTTTTCGTTAAAGGTTTTTCAAAGATACTTGGAACTAAATCGACTCCTCAAGATTGCTAAGCGAACAATGAACTCGAACAAATTATTGTACAACTGGAGTTTGATGAAGACGATCTTCAACTCCAGGAAAATCCGTGCAATTTATAACGGAAATTAAAGAGTCAAGTGATTATTTTCATTAACCTTTTAGTGTTTTCTGATTTATGTTGGAGCTACCTTCTTAAGAATTTTTGATCGATGTTCCCTAAGGGTTATAAATTGCAAATGTTGAAGCTACAGTTGCTACTGAATTTCGATGAAAAGGTAATATATAACCAAATACAAAAGCTGGCCATATAACATCGACTGTAATTCTGTGGTCCCAGAAAGTAATTTTGTTTTTTCAATTTGTTTTTAAATAACATATATTGTTGTTATACTGTGATTTTAAGAAACAAAAGTTACTGCACGATATTAAACGTCATTTTGACGTCGAATTAACGTTAATATATTGTGTTTGTTAGATTATGTCATTTAAACTTGAAATTTTAATCTTTAATAAAATTCGTATAATCTGTAATGTAATTCATTCAATTGCAGGAGTGTATTCTGTACTCTCCAAACCCCTCGGTGCATATTATCGCGATCTATAAATATATCTTATTCAGAAGAAGTAAAAGATTCTTATTAAATAAATAATTGTGTCTCGTGTCTGGCGGGTATGGAATATCGCCCAGTACACAACTCATTATTGTGTGCAAAAAGAAAACTGGGAGAGTACGATAACCTTGATTCGGATTTAAAAATTTTCTAATGAAATTATGTTAGTTGAAGGACAATTTTACAATATAATTAATACAATACAATATAATTTTTCGCATCATTCCAAAATTTCTCTGGATCCACTTTCTTGGTAAAAACATCCCGAAAAACTGCAAGAATTTGAGAAACACCAATCGCTGACCCCGTACACTTTTTAAAAACATCCTTAAAGCCTGTTACGGATTTAGAAAGACGGGATCCCTTTGCAATTTTTTAAACCATTCTTGAAGCTGTTTGACAGTATTTGGTGTACCAAATCAATAATTAAAATAAATTAATATATTATAATATCACATTGGATTTCAATACTCAGCTTTTTTATTTTACTTTTCACATTTTCGATAAATATTCATGTGTGAATCCAAATCTCTGTCGAGGGAACTAATTATGCCTTTCTTTAGGTTTACGTCCACGCCCAGCACAATTCATTTAGAAATTACAGTCAACTCATCGATAGCCTTGCAAGAAATGCAGTTCAAAGCACACAGAGGAAAACACAAAGACTTATAAAAAGATCAATGAAGTTAAATTTACTAGATGATATTATAACAAAATATTTAATAAATTGCACTTTACTAGTAGGTTTCCACCACTTTTCAGTCTTGAAATTTTTCAAAATGAAAAATAAATTGATCGGGACAGAGCGATCGACCTATGGCGACACTCTGTGTATTCGTGTTACCAATACATTTTCTTAATATATTACATAAACCACCTGAATTTATGTATTTATATTAGAATTTTATTCGAAAATAAAATAATTTTATTTGAAATTAATTCAGGTTGATATAAATATAGAAAAAAGTTCTGAAACCTAGTGAAAATTTAAATAAATTGAATTAATTTTAGATGATTCTATTTTGTATAACTTGAAGTATCAAATTTCATCTCGCATTGCCTTTACAATTTTATTCAAGTACGTGCACTCTCGAAATCTGATATATTTTCCCAGACGTTAAAGGAAACTAAGTTATAGCGACTATACGTTATGAAAAACTATCTGTATTTTATTATTTATTATACTATGTTCTATGGGGTAACATCCTATGTTACTACTTCACTCCTTTGGAAGGTATTACACTATTATATTAAAATATAGTACTTAAAATCTTTTAAATAAATAATTCTACAAAACGGTGATGAGATAAATATATTAAGAAGATTGTATGAAAGTTGCTAATTTTTTATCACGTTTACTGCCACCAAGTATGACTCATGGCAGCGACGTGCTAAATTTGTAATTCAAAAAGAATAATTTGTTCATTCGCTTTTATGTCTAAACTTCTGTTCCTTTTCGGTTAAACCGTTTTTCGTTTTCAACTACTTTTATCGCGATCAAAATTGCAGAAAAATAAAAAAAAGAAGAAATTAAGTTATTGGTTATAAAAATGTGCAGACAAAATATAATAATGTACTGTTTTAATATTTAGCAATGTTTAAAATTAATTTCCTTAATAATGTTTTTTCTTATTTGGTATTTCATAGAAAATTCAATTAGTGTAAGCTTGAGACGACCTCAAGTAATCCAATGGTGGAAAGGATTTAGCGTGTTGGTCAAGGATTTTGATTAAATAAAATTGTAAGTTTCCTTTAGGAATGCGACAAGGAATGTTAGTAATTTTTGATGCGGTTATTAAAACTCATTTCCTCTAAGAAAGACGAGAATTTTCAATCAAAAACACTTTCGTGAAATACTTAATTATCTAAAATGAGTAAATTTAAAACATTTTGTAGGGGTATTAGCTCGAGTTACTTAAATACACATAAAACTGTAATTAAGATGATGAAATGAAAAACTAAAGATTAAAGAACTTAAAAGCGCTGAAGACTAATAAGCATCGCATAGTAAAGTCTTGATTAATTTTGTAAGCAATTTTCCGCGAAGCTATCTAAATAAATTTAAAATATGGAGTATTAAACACTCGTTTACTTTTGTAGAGTAGATACTATTTTTCATTTATCAAGTATCAAGAAATTTCATTTGTAAATACAAGAACGGATGAAATAAAATTTTCCGGTTTCTTTCGTTTATCAATAGTAACTTGTACCTATTTAGGAATTATTTCAAAACAATAATTTACAAGCAGTTTAGAAAATCAAGACAAACACCGCGTACTTAATTAAATTGAACAAATGAAACATGAATACATACAGGAAGTGTAATTAAGAGGCAACATACATACGTAAGAACCGGGCAAACTAATGCAACAGCGAGCTTTTGCATAGATAAAACTTGGAGATTTAGTAGGCTTTTATACAAATTAACAACCTCGTCTTGAGCAACACTACACATACAAACTTGCATTTGTATTATTTTACAAGACATCCTGCAAATTTATATCAGAAGTCAACATATTTCACGCAGTATATTTATATTTTCTTTTAAATGAAAATCTTTTACGTTATACGCTCAACCGAGAAAAGTTTCAAAAGTAAATTTTCTATAAAATTTTGTAGATATGGGTGAAAATTTATTTAATTTTTATCGTTTTGTAAAAAGGACAATTGAATTGTAAAAGGTTTTGTATGAACAAGTTGTTAAACGATATCAAAATAGAAATTCTTTTGATACAATTTCGTATCTGTTGTAAAACTTTCTGCATCCATAAAAATTTAGTATCCCATATATACCTATATGAAAAATATATTTAACTTCGACAAGAAAGGGAAATAAAAATAAAACTAGTTACATAAAGAGATTGTAAAAATTTAAATCCGCACTTTTTTTAAATTGACATCTTCAGCATCTCGACATGAGAAAATTACACCTTTTTTATGTTTCTAAACTAGTAAGAAAAGTTTTTATTTCCGGTTATTAGATTTTCGGCTCAAAATTAATAGCACTCTTAATTTAGGTATGTTTATTATATATATTTTTAATAACACCCAATAAAAAGTATAAGGACGGGAAATCAATGTACGATCACTATTAAAATTCAGCAATGCTGTAAAATTACTTGATGTAATATTATATTTTATATAATATAAATAGAAATTTAGAGATACATTATTTATTTTATTCATAATATATGATAATGCTTTTTTTTTTAAATTTTTATTAATTGTTCCGGCATTCGGCAAATGACGGTTCTAAAAGAAGCACATTTAGGTCAAAACAAAGTTACAAGCAATAAATTTAATAAAAAATTGTGTATGAAACCCTTCGTTGCCTCTAGACAACCCTCCAGACACCCTTCATTGCCTGGACTACATACCAAAATATCATATAATTATAATTTACTTTAAAACATATTATGTGGTAGTTTGGCCACTTAAATATATCATTTTTATAATTTATGTTCTCGTGTTATTTACTTGTTACTGTCACTTATTACTCTAAAATAAAAAAAAGTATAACTTATCTGTTTTACCTAAGGTGTAATTGTAATATTTTGACTTTAATTAGTACGAACACGATCTAAAGCAACTTGATCTAAAGGAGGTTGAGCTTTCAAAAGAAATTGGGTTCAAAATATAAGATTTTATAATATTTCACTAAGAGGTTTTGTTTATTTTACGTTTCCAGTTCGAAATAATTCCACATATAATTTATTTTTACAATTAAAATTTCTTAAAATCAATCGCAATATAAGTAAATAATCAAACACTGTTCCAAATTAATTAAAAAATAGCATAATTTAATCAATTACCTAAGGTAGGTTTCAATTAGGTGCACATTAAGGCCATTAGTAGAAATTATAACATTAAACTCATCACTCTTAAGAGTCAGATTACAATATAATATAAAACTGGTTATGTTTTACATTTTCCAGTTAATTTTCATCAGTAAAATGTACAATTACTTTAGCATGTAATTTCACAACAATGTTGAATTTTACAGAATTAGAGATGAATTAGTCGAAACAGTCTCCCTGGGTTGATGATTGCCAACATCAAACATTATTGAACAGGGTTACAGGTATTCCCCAACTCGGTTTGAGCAGTCGTGAAGTCTGAATGCTTAATCCTCCCTAGGAGAGCGACTTATGTCTATACATTGAGTAGGCAATCAACTTTGCCGAAAGCCAAGATGACTAACTATGAAATATTATTAATGGGGTAGTTTTCATTTGCCTTTGATATAGCCTACAGATCGATATTGAAATTGGACTTTAGATCATAGCAGTGTATCCGACGCGACCTGAATTTGAACAGTGGTCTCTCGCTTCCTAATTGGCAGGTGTGGGCATTATCCCATACGAATGTCGGATTAATAATTTATTTGTTATCGTGATAATGAAATATGGCACAAAATTAATTAATGAGAGTTTCTATTGTTCTTTTCTTTAGGAAAAACGGCCTCAAGGCAATTTTAAGCTTAAGGGGGCTTCTAGTATGGTCAACGCACACATTGCATTTTTAATATTAAAAATAAGATTAAAAACTGTAAAGTCTACCATCTAAAGCAGTTCGAATAGACCATAATAATAATAATTATGAACGTTTAGTTAACACTTTGTACTTTTCTTAAAATAGCAATAAAAAGAAAAGGCAAAGGGAATAAATTAAATGATTAAATTAACTCAACATTTAAACATTATTTTACATAATATTAACGTTTATTGCCTTCATCAGTTTTCAGGTTTTTAGCATGCACATCACAGATACACAGAGTGGTACCTAGCGTGTTGTATTTAAAATTCCTGTTTGGTTTGGTAATTACTTACCATTTCAGAATATTTGCCGAAAAAATATTCAATTTTATTTTACGGCTTTGAGAATGAATTAACCGTTAAGTGTAATAATTTAAATTTTTAGTGATCTTCCGGTGCCTAAAACTCGGTAATTAATTTTATGAAAATGAAGTTATTTAAAGTAACTTATGCAGAATAAGGTTTTAGTGCAAACATTTCTTGTAAATGACTCTAGTTTTGCAAGTCTTCTGTGCAAACGAGCCGTTGAAAATTTATAGGTAATAATCGAACCAACTTACCCACAGGGAAAGCAAAAGTTATCGTTTATCGAAATGAGACATTTAATTCGAAAACTTATGACCAGTTATGAAAACAGTGGTAATTAAAACACGTTTTGGCCGATGTTGTAGGAAAATTTAGTTATATTTAGAAAATGCCATTTTAAGAAGATCACGTGTACAAGCAGCTTTTATATGGCTTTGTTTAATTAAATTTTTCGTATAGCTAAACGAACCGTACGATCACGTACCGAATAAGCTTTGAAAATTAATAATTTCATTATTTGATGTCAGCATGGTAAAAAAAATTTTAATTTGATCATGAAATGTATGTTATATAGGCAGTAAGTATTACTATTATTAGTGAAGACGCTTCTCAAACTATTAAAATTTTGTTAGGTGGTTGTACCAAACGGTACCACATAAAATGAGGTCAAGATTGTGGTTAAAATTTAAAACAAACGTAAAGCAAATTTTGTTAATTTAAGTTTATTTATAGTCTTGTCAAGATAATTAGGTGAAATATTGTTGCAGGCAATGCTCGACTTCAACAAGAGACTCCAACCCTTAACATCAACGTAAATTCTAATACGTCAGCGTCTCCGCTCGTACCGACCCTCACGAATACAGAATGTGCCAATTATATACGTAAGCAAGTAATGTCAGCAGAAGTTTTTCGAGGAGTTCCACTGAACAATGAATACGAATTAATTTCTTTCAATCATTTTACATTCAGTCGGGTTTATCCCATAGATTTAGGTTTAGGTAAACGGGTAGTAGAAAAACCGATAGGTTTTAAACGGAAAGATCTGCTGGATGCGCTCATGAAAGCAGTGGAAGCGCTAAATAAGAACATGACGCTAAGTTCTTCCGACAGCGGATCCCGAAGGAACGTTAAATACACCCTTGACGACTTTTTCGAAGGATTATATAGGACTGAACCTACTACAGGAACACAGTACGAATTGTATTTTAGGACTAAAAGTTTAAATAAAAGCAATGCAAACCATCATTCTCACGGTAGTGGTTTTACTAAAGTAGTGTTAATGAGACCATTTGCTCCTTTACAAACAATAAACACCCAAACGTTAGCTCCGCCGCGAGAGAAAGAATTAATCCATATAATTCTTCCTTTGTCCGGCCGTACTACTACGTTTCAAAGCTTTATGGACAAATTTGTAAAAATTGCTTTAAAAAATGACAGGCGAGTGCATTTAACTGTAGTTTATTTTGGTGAAGAAGGCTTATCGGAAGCACGAACAATAATGTCGCGTGTGCTTATGACAAAAAATAGTGGTGGAAATGCTAACAACTTACGATTACTAGCACTTAACGAAACTTTCTCGAGAGGCAAAGGATTACGCGTCGGTGCCGAGAGAGCGTGGGGTCCCGACAGTAATTCTGAGTCTAAGGATGTGCTCCTGTTTATGTGCGACGTAGATGTGGTTTTTAGTGCGCGTTTCTTGGATCGTTGCCGTTGGAACACATCGCATGGAAAAAAAGTATACTATCCGGTGGTGTTTAGCCTTTACAATCCTCATGTGGTCTACACGCTACAAGGACGCGAAGTTCCGCCCGAAACAGATCAGTTGGTAATTTCCAGAGACACGGGATTTTGGAGAGACTTTGGATATGGCATGACGTGTCAATATAGGTGAGAAACTTTACATAATATTTTAACTCGATTTAGAATTTAGTTAAAAACATACTTGAACTTTGCTAAACACGAATTAATTCACCGAAATATAATTAAGCGAGCGAAATGCATTTGTTGTGTACACATAAAGAGCTTTTTAATTTATATCTTAGGTACTTCGTATTTAATTTAAGTTATTTATTTTAATGTTTGCGTATCTCTGAAGAGATAATTTAAAAAATTTATATTCTCCAACCGTCGCCGTCGTATAATAAAATTATTATTAATTTAAATTTGACGTTATAATTTTGGTACTTTGTCATTTTTATTTTTTTATTAACTTAGAAGTGTAGTTATTCAAATTTGTTTCGAAAATAAAATTTTGTTATACTATTGTAAACTATTTTATTTCAGAAAAATATTTTTTTCTGAGAGCATCGAGAGTTAACTTTATTTACTTTAAGAAAACCTTTTACTACATCAAAGAAATTTAAATATTTTGTGAAAACTGTCACTTAACAAAAGGTTGTTGGGAAATGTGGAAGCTCACAGTAATAATACTCAATCCGTTTTCATTTTTCAGCGATTTAACTTTAAAATTGAAAATATATCAGCTGAAATTTATTTATTAAATTACGAAATTTTTTTAACAAGGAGAATGTATTATGCCCAGTCCTATCTGCGATACCACCGTTTCGGAAATTGCTGAAAAGCAATATCACGTTTATATTTTTTGTAATTTTGATTTTCTTGGTATTTACAATTCAAGGCAAACGAAAACCGACTATAGTTATGCTATTCTGATCGTTTTGTTGAGAAGCTAAAATTGTTTTCAAATATAATTTTCGGGTATTCTAGTATCCAAGAACCGAAACAACCTATTTTATTTTTTTGAAACTCCAACTTTATTTTAATATCGTAGATTGCCCTCTATTGTACTATTTAGTAACAAAAAATGAAAATACAATACCTAAATTGTATTATAAAAATACTGCGGTAGATATTCACAATATTATTGCTGCAAGTACGGTATGTACATCCCGAGTTGCCTGCATCAGGAATGCATTGTACAGTTTAGTATGTGCATGTTTACAAGCAAGACACGTAGAGCGTTTATCTATCAAACGTCTTGCTTTTATAGGTACATAAAAGCGTTGGCAGAATAATAAGTAAAATATAATCGAAACAGGACGTAATTGCTTTTCACAAATTGTTCCGGAATTAAATTAATAAACAAATTCCCAAAATTTAATTGTTTTAATTAAAAAATTATATATATCTAGTAATAAAATAAATTTTATATTTCCCGTCGTTTTAAGGTTTACGGCTGTTCATAATTTTCATAATTATTCCGCTAGAGGGGCGCCACTGGTACACCAGGTACAACATTATTTTTCGCCTTAATGCGACTTATTATTTAATAATAATAAATCGTCAAATGTATTTCAGATTTGCCATTTAAAATCCGAAATCATCAATTGTAATACATATTTGTCAATTGATATTTAAGAGTAATTTATTAGGTAATTATTATTAATTTACAATAAATTTGGAAAACTACAATAAATTTTATTTGTAGAAGTAATTCATTCCGATCGATAGATAGCGTAGCTAGCTTTGTATACTTTTATTAGCTGCTGTATTATTCTGATAAAATGCAACTTTATGATTAGAGAGTCTTTAGAAATATCTAAGTAGTAAATCTACTGATTGAACAACTTGTTACTGATTTTTTCGCATTGTTTGAGTTATTACTTATATACGAGCAGTTTTATGCACTTGTTTGATTAAGCTGCAGAAAATAATTTCCATAATTTTATATTATGTTCTTTTTAGTATTAACAAGGACAATAAAATCCGAATCTTGGTTATAGCAGTAGACTTTGTTTATAAACTTACACTTATGTTTACATAAAGCATCCTAAAGTCAAATGCACGGACGTAGCTATAACTTTTATATGGGGGGGGTTCAACATCATACTTTACAACTTTACATAGAGCCGGATTAAGGGTAATGTGAGGCCTGGGGCTAACTTCTTTGAAAGCCTCTTGACTTGCATGGCCTGGCAAAATGCGCCGCAGGCGAAAATTTTTGATATTTCAAGGTCAACCGCGCTTAGATCAAAAGTAAAATTAAAAAAAAAATAATAATTATTATACATACATAGTACTTTATTATACTTTTTTTTCTTACTTAAAGAAAGAGTCCAGCAATTTTTTGAGGCTCCAAAAATTTGGAGGCCCGGGGCTGCAGCCCTTTTAGCTCCCCCTTAATTCCATAAACCAGCTTATGCCAGTGACTTCGTTAACGCCATAAAAAGTCAGAGCTGTAAACCCCAAATAAAATCAATCAAATGGATATTAAAAATTGCATGAACATGTTAGAATCTGTGTCATAGAAAATGGGTATTTGGCTAAAATTTACGTAGTTGCTTAGGCTAAGGGGGGGGTTTGAACCCCCCAAACCCCCCCCTTATATACGCCCATGGTCAAATGTAATTTATAGCAGTCCGGTGTCCATAACTTTATAAAGCGTAATAGACCCGTTAAGAAAGAGACACATAACGTACAATTTAGTAGGCGCAAAAGTCATCAATTTTATCCACTTGTGTGTTAAGACCGCATGTTATAATAACTTGCAGTTTACTCACTTCGCTGTCTCTTAAATGTTGCAGAAAAAATAGTATATGTTGATGATTTCCAGGAAAAACACAGTATTTTTAAATTTTGCCCGGCAAATTTAATTTTAATTTCAAATTCAAAATCTATGCTATTATAAATTTAGCTTGCATATAAAAATGGAACGATAAAATTCTGTACCCATGGGTTGCTTAGAATATTTTTCCCAACAAAAGCAGCTCCTAAACATATCAGAAATAAGAATTAAACAGTTTTACCTTTCGTAGTTTTGGGAAAACGTCCTAATAAATCAATAGACAACAATTTAATAGGAGATTATTCTCACCATCGCGAAATTGAAGAAAATTCTAACATTTACAAACCTTGTTCTCATAGATAAATAGATTGTCTTAAAATTAAAGTTAGAGTTAAAATGAACTAATAAGTATATATTTTGGCCAAAATCTTACTAGCACAGTCAAAACACAACATTATTCAGTGCAATACTATATATTTATCATCCGCCAGAAGGCAAAAGCTCTGTATTCTGAAAAAGTAATCAACTAAGCAAAACTAGATCATTTGTTATATTTGGGGCACAAATCTTGCACCAATAAATTTCTGTTACAATAAAGACTTTTATTATGTAATTACATATGTAATTTTATTTAAAAAACATCTTATATTATTTCAAATTTCTGATACTTTATATTTTACAACAAAATCACTCAAACGTAATAAAGTTTTAAAAATTAAGATACAAAATTAAATAACTTCAAATAAGGCGCGGTAGAAACAAAGTAAAAATGAAAAAGATCTACAAGAGGAAAATTACTTTTTTTATAGTATTAGAATAGAAGTTAATTTAAAAAGGTTTTCAAGTCAAGGTGTGCTAATTGTATTTATGCTTTGCAAAATTGTAAATTTAAACTGAAATTCCACAATTGGAATTGTTTGGTTTAAAAATTGGTAAAATAAGTTTTTGGAGTGAAAAATTAAAAATATTATTATTAAAAACAGATAATAATGTGTTTATTGTTTTCTCACAGTTAAAATTCAAATATTTTAGTGCTTTGTTAAGTTTTTGTTAACATTAAGTGGGGATTGCAGTAAAATTTTAAGTTTTCGTTCAATTAAGTTTTGAAAAATTAAATAAAAAATTTGAAACTTGATCGACTGAATGTAATAGCTTGATTGGAAAGCAGTCTGCTTTAGACTGATAGTATTTATTTTTATTCCGATTAATTAACTTTTAATTTCTGAAATCTAATATAATTTATCTTGATAATTCTATTGTGATCAGATAATTTATTCGTAATCTTCTTATTTTTTCGTATTTGCTCAACAAATTTACAATTTAGCGTATAAAAAATTAGGATACGCATTAGGATTCTATTGGAAAGTTGAGTATCCTCAAAAAATATAAACGAATCTGTAGCACTTTAATTAAAAAGAATTCGATCGGCATGCTATAGTGATTTACCAAATTAATGCAAAGTCAATATTTGAACGTTCTATTGAGTACTCCGATAAATCGAAGAAACGTATAAGTTAAGTAACCAGAACTACGTGTAGTTTAATCTTGATAATTTTTATTTACATTTCCAACCTTTCAATTTATTATCTTCATTTTCATATAAGTACCTAACTATTTCTCGTAATTTTTAATCCGATAAATCAAATTTCGAATGTTACCGAAGAAGTTTGTGAAAAGTTTCTTTAGGGTTTAGAAAATTCGTATCTACTTTGTAAAGTTTTTTCTATGTCTCGTATGAAATTTTTATAAAGACATAAAAATAAATGAATAAAATGATTATCAAAGAGGTCGCATTTGAAATGATTGATTTCATGATTTATTAGCAGTATCAACTTTGGAAAAATTTTAATTCTTTGTTGTTTGTCCTGTTTTGTTTTTTACCTTTGATTAAATACGGCGTTTTTTTTTGATAATTTGTTTCTTGAAAAAATTAAAATATATATTAATTTTAGTAGATACTATTTTATCGAATAAAAAAAAGTGCGATGGCCGGGAATCGAACCCGGATCAACTGCTTGGAAGGCAACTATGCTGACCATTACACCACCATCGCAACTTGAATTTTCGTGTTTAATCTCCGTATAAGAATGAGATAAAATATCTCTGTAGATAATGATTATTATTGTTTATAACATTTTAAATTTGTAATTTATTTTATATGCCAAACACAAAATAATAAAAACCTGAAACAAGTTGAGCTGAATAAAACTTTGACGTTGGAATAGAATAGACAACACTAAAGCAATACAAACAGAAAGAATTTTTATTTTAATATGATAATTAACTTTATAATTCCTGATGGATAAATCAAAAAACATTTAACCAAAATAAATATATTATACCTAATGATTTTTCTAACTCTACGTTTCTCACTTGTGATTTGGTGACATCGTTTGGATTGTATGAAAAAAATGAAGAAAGTTAAACTAAATTTATATAAAAAATATTAAAATATTCAGACAAACACAAATTATAATTTTGCCGACCGGTTTCGTTTTTAACAGCATCCTATGGAATACATAAAGCAAAATTACATTATAGTAAATATAAACCAAGACAAATCTCCATATATAATACAAACATGCAAATAAATGTTAAATAAGCAAACAAATACACAAATTAATACTAATTAACAAAGTAAAATACAATACACCCACTAAACGTGTAATCAATTTGTAACAATTGAAATATTAATGTAATTTAACTTGTTTTATTTGTTTCAAGTAAATTGGGGAAAGTGTCTTATAATTCATCAAACTTTTTTTAAAAATTTCTATTTTCTTCAAATAAATTTCTTTATTTCGCTCATTTTCTTTGCCGCATTGCTTTTAAAAATTGTGCAACCACATTCTTTAAAACAATTTAAGATGGTGAAAATACATTTCAGAGCCACAGGAGTTCCTTAATTTTTGTGGAATTTTGGGGGGCATCCCACATCCCCCAGACCTCCGGTGCATATTTTCGCAATACATAAATGTATTTTTCTGTGAAATGAAAATGAAAAACAGAACAAGTACAAAACTTTCGCAGCATAAAAAATTCAATTTTTAATATAATAACGAACAGCGTAAAATACGACAATTTTGCTAGTCGAGACCAACTATCTAAAAAAGTTATAAATTTAGTACTCTTGTCTGCTAAAATAAGAAAATATGATTTAATTTCTTACTCCTAAGGATTTAGGCGATATGTTAAATTGATTTTGAAAAACTCTAATGGCCTTTTCAAACTTTAAATGAGTTTTTAAAGCAATCTATCATATTAAATGCACAAAATGCAGTGTATCTAGTTAAAATTAATATTACACGTAAGAATTCAGAGAAAAATAGCAGCTGTGCATTGTTAAACTACTTGAATTTTTTTTATAGATTATAAGATGGTAACTACTTAATTGCCTTCAGACGAATAATATCTTCCCTTTGCATTGACAAACAACCGCTCGTGAAAGCCTTCAGGAACGAAAAGGCCTTTAAAGACTCTAAGATTTTGATTTACAACCTATATTATGTATGTTTTCATTGCATTCCAATTATTAAGAGGTCATGGCGGCCGGTAGACCGCCCTAATTCCTAGGTGTTATAATTTAATTGTTTATGTTGGTAAAACAATTTGATATGTGACGTGCGAAGAAAAGGCTTCTGAGAAAATTATAGGATTATATTATGCAATTATAATAATTTCTCTATTTCCAGATGCTTTAATGCAGGATTTTGTGGAATATAAATGATTTCATACAGGAATAACACATTTATAATATTTCTGCAAATCAACAATAATCTCAAGTGACATGAATTTTACCAGCCTTATAAAATTTCCAAAATTCAAATGTTAAATGACATTGCTGTTGACTCAATTGCGATTGATGTGACATTCGACTGGTTGTCTTACTGCTTTAGGTTGGTAAAAAAAATTGATCAGGAAAATTTTGAATAATTCTCAATCAGAGTAAACAATGAAATATATTACAAATGGAAGAAATATCTTGTTAACTTTAAGTTTTCAGTTTTCAGTTTCAGTTCAAGTTTTTTTTAAATATTTTAAAGACAATACAATTTGCAAAAAAAACATCCCCAGGCCAAAACGTTTCATTATAATAAAAAAAGACTTATTTCAATTCTGTGCACATTTCTCTTAGTTAAATTATTAGCGATCAGCTTAAAAACCAAAACTCGATAATTATAATTACTTCTTGGTTGACTAATTTTAATTAAAATCGAATTATTATAATTACTGTGATGTGGAGGATATAATTTTGAATTAATTAACTAATTCAATTACATGTTGAAACAACCACAGAAGTCTCATTACAGATTCTAATGTACGAACACAAGCTTAATCTCGAAATATTACACTTAATTAGTGATAGTTACAACATTTTATGGTTTTACTAATGTTATTATAGCATTCTTGTTGTAACTAGTACGAATGTATTAAAAAAAAACAATTCGTCAAGTAATTAAAATTCTTAAGAATTGGTCTTGTACACAATAATTTAAATACAAATTATTTGTACACTGTTTTTTATGTATATTTCACTAGGTATACACTGAAAAAACCAATATGAAACTAAATATTTTTAGTTGAAAGCTCCGCAAGGAAATATGGTGGGACCTATTTTGTTCTTATTGTTGATATAAGTAGTAGACAAAATTTTCATATTTTAACATCCAGATATCATCTACTTATTCTACTTAATAAAAATTAAGCAAGCAGTAAATATAATATCATAATTTAATAAATGAAGAACAAAATTAAAAGAAATTTTGTGGGGTTATGTATAATAACGTGTAACATAAATAATAATAAAGTCTCAATTTAGCGGTTTATTTATTATGATTTATTGTAGTTGAAATTAAGTTATACTTTGTTGCAATATTTCTTATTTTATTTTAGATCTGACTTCTTACGGGTCCGAGGGTTTGACGAAGAAATCGTTGGATGGGGTGGAGAAGACGTAATGCTGTACCGCAAATACGTGCGCAGTCATATGAAGGTGATTCGCGCCACTGATCCTGGCATCTTTCACATCTGGCACCCTAAGGTCAGTTATTTATCCTATGGTCGCTTACGAGATGTTACCTGACAAATTTAGTAACCACGTCTGGAATATTCGATGAGCTTTATCCCTTATCCGACACAATATCAAATTTATTCTTTCTGATTTATTTTAAACAATTTTTCGGTCATAACTCACGACTTATGTATCTTATCACAGAAATACGTATTAGAAACTTTGGATAAAATATTTTAGTTTGCTTCGTAGAATAATAAGCAATCGGAAGTTTATTTAAGGGTAATTTGACAATCAATATCGGAAATACTTTTTATTGGGGAGTAATTTAAAATATTCAATCCTGCAAAAATGTTGTTCTCGCATTCGAACAACGCAATAATAAAGATAAATAACTGAAAATTACTAAGCACTAATGACCCACAGCTTATTACAGTTTCATATAAAAAGCAATAATAAAAATCAATTTCTTATATTCATTTGAAGCATTCGAACAAAACACAAAAGAAAAATAAGAAATGATAACGTTCCACGCTTCTTGATTGCTTCTTAGCGTGGTATAAAGTAATTTCAACCGCTTTTGCCTATTGTCATTTATAAGATTTTTTGAGAAATATTTTCTAATAATACTAATGCATTGTTTTTATTAAAGGTTTGCTCTGGAGGTCCCGGGGGACAAAAGCTTACTGCCGACCAATATAGAGCGTGCATTCGATCGAGAGCTCTCAACGAAGCGTCACATGCACAGTTAGGTTTTCTTGCATTTCGTGATGATATCGCAGCAAACAGTAGTCCAGCTAAATATCCTCCCGCTCCGGGTGCTCCTCTGCATTTTCAAAAGAAAACTAAATCATCTACCTGAGGTCACGTGAATAAGATGGAGTTTTAGTGAATTCAAACTAGGATTTATATCAAAGGTGCAGGTGCTATACCAATAACAAGACAATTTCTTTTTTATGTGATAATACTAAAGCCGAAGTATTTTAAACTTTTAACGTTATATTTTACGCTTTAGTTTATTTAAATTTTTATGTAGGTTGTTGTAAGACTGTCCATCACATCGAATATCTCAGTCAAGAACATAAATACAGTAGAAGAGAACAAATTACAGATTTTGACTTTTATTTTCAAACCTTTTCCTGAACTTAATCCTTCTATAAGTCTTCAGATCAAAACCATCAACATAAAATTATTAACGAAAGCGTTAGGGAAAGTGTCAAAGATAATTTTAAAAATTGTAAGATGCGTGAACCGAACAAGAATGAAACGAGACTCTTTATCCAATAGATTTGATTGGACGAAACTTTTTATTGTTTTCTAACTTAAAAGTTCCTTTCCTGAGAAAAGTTTCCGAACAAAAATAATAAACAAAGAAATAATTGTTTAAATAATGAAACCGATCATATTCCGTTTTCAAAAAAATCGTTATAAATATTCAAATGCTTGACTTTGGAACAAACTTATTTTAAGAAAATTTAATGAGCAATTTATTTTAAATTGCAATAAAGTTTTCCTTTTTGTTACTGAACCGTATGAAATGATTACAGAAGCTTTGTATGTCCAAAGTATTAAAATTAAATGCTCTCTATCGCTCGCTCGCACTTTTTTGTAAAATATTTAATATAATATCTTGAGTTGAATATTAAAATAGCGAATTTATCTAGGTAGTATTTTTCGTGTGCTGCAAAGTTTAAAAATAATAAAACAGAAAGTGAATTTTTGTTTCGAAAAATAAATTGGAAATGTATTTACGTTTTCATGAGATTATAAAGGTAAAATGTTTAATGATCTTTACGGAAGCGAAGTACAATTTAAAGTAGTAGTAAATTGTATAAATAAAAAGTTGTATTTTTAAAATAAAAAGAACAGAAGGAGAATTGAAAAATGTTTTTTTAATATAGGTAAGTGGAACATTTTTTCTCGGATTGCTAAATATGCAAAATTACTAGCAAAAGAAAAATGCAAGATTATATTTATTTAATTGCAAAATGTTTTGTAACTTATTGATCTCTACAGATAATAGTCAAACTGGCAGTGTGTTAAATCTAGCAGTTTGCTGTAAAGATGGTTTTTTAATTTTATATTCAAAATGTGCACAGAAGACATTCAAAACATAGTAAAAAAAAATTAGCGTATTAATATCGCATTGCGGTGGAAGCTCAGCACAAAATTTCATTTCCCCTAGGATGAAGCTAAGTTGATTTTAAAAAAATTAATTTTTGTCGTAGTTTGCTCTAATTTATTGGAGTGCGACGATTAAAAATGTTGGATCAAGTTTTTCGTATTTGAGGCAAAGCCGAGCGGACAGAAAACAACTTGCAAAAAGTTTAAATAAAATATGCTATTTTTTCTCCAAAGACCAAAAAATTTGTGCTCCCTGTGCAAGTTTGAATAATTGAATTAAATATTTGGGAGGGTATACCTCTATTTTTTTATTTGCAAACATTATACCCTCTTAAATATTTAGTTTACGTCAATGTCAATGTTTTTTATTTATTAATATTTGTACTCGGCCTACAAAATATAAACTTGAAAATCAAAAAAAAAATGTACGAAAAGTAAAAGTTTTATATCTTCCGATGACTCTACTTTCCCAAGTACGTATATTTATCCGCTGGTGGGAGTTAGGCTCACCAATTTTCAGGAATTACAAAATATTTCAAAAATAAACAAAAGCAAAATTTGTCATTAAACCCATAAAATGAGAAGTTTATCTAATCTCCCCTCTTCATACGAAAACATCACGACATTACCCCCTAAATTCAAGGGTTTATATGAAATCTAAGTTAAATTATTAATAAAATTGAAATATTTTGTTTCTTATTTTTTACTTTTATTTAATATTTAATACAATTTTTTAAAATTAATCAAAAGTAAAACCTACTTATTTTAAATACTAAAACAATTGATTTCTTGATATGTAATAATACAATAAATTTATATTTTATCATTAATAAATTAAAAATAATAGTAATTCCAAATCCGATATAAGATATTCCCATCCAACCTGTTCATCTTTATTTAGCAAAATCGAATTTTTCGAATTTATTTGCACAGTTCTTCCCGTCTGTTGATTAAATTTTCACTTCTTCTGCTGTCCATTTTCTTTTTTTGTCGTAATTTGAAATTTTCAGTAAGTTTATACCATATATATTTTCTTCTTTAAATTTTTTATTAGCAGTTTAATATTGTAATATATATTTTTTTATATTATCCGCTTCGCTAGCTCTGAATGGTTTTATTTATTTATTTTCTTATCTAAATTAACTAGATTTTCTTTTTTTACCATTTTTTTATATAGATTTTTCATATGCTAACATTTTTAGCCTATCTCGTTACATGTGTATTTTCTCCTGTACCTATTTTTAAATTTTCCATTCCTTTTTCAAATTTTATCACAGGATGACAGTAGGTTTTGTGATTCGGTACCTCAAAAATACGTAAACAGGCTTCCTGAATATGCAATAATACTCTACGTTCACGGGATGACAAATTAATTGTTACAAAATTTTTCTATTGATATTTTATATAATATAATTTTTAAACATTTTGAATTTATGACTACTCAAGATGGTCGGAGTGGAAATTCCGTTATATTAGAATAAAAAGCCTCTGAGCCACTCAATCTTCAGATTGAGATGGGGATGAAGATGGAATTTATTCTAAATGATAAAAATTTCTGGTTAAATAAAATTAACGACAAAACCTACCTACAAATCTTCGGTTTGTAAATCCGGCCCATTTGAAAGGCATGGAATATTCCCACCCTCAATAACTCGATCGTTTCAACTAGTTTGAGCTCTGTGAGATAAAAAAAAACTAGATGCCTTAATTACATTTGGACTACTAATGATTAATAATGCAAATCTTCACAGCGACTTCTGCCTCGGAAAGACTAAAGAAGAAATAAAAAGAACTTTGAAATTTTCCAAAAAAATTTCTCAGAAGAAGGAGCTTATTATTTAATCGGGTAATAAAAATATAATTAAAAAAGCTGTTGTTTACAGCTAGAACGACAGGGTGGGATTCCAAATAAACAACCAAATTAAAATACAAGATCTCATTAAATTGGTGACTCCGATTGAACATCGAACATCTTCTGTTCTAAAAGCTTAATTCTTTCTTTCCAATCACCAAGGATAACTAAGCCTCTCAAGTCAACAGCCACGATGGCTAATACTAGTAAAAGACATGGATTTAGTCAAAAGTTGATTTAAAAAGTTACATTTTGTTAAATTGCAATTGCCTTAAAAGTTTAATATCGTGGCTTGTTTTGGGCAAGTACAGTTAAACATTTGCAAGCGTAAAAACTTTCAGTATGTTAAATAACCTTTTCTCCCACAAACTATAATAAACTTTTCTCGAAAATAGTTGTTTGTTTTAAATTGTTAGGGATGGTAGATTTTTAGTTTAATTTATTGTTTCATAGCATTTCCCTCTTTGGAAATGCTAAGTACAAAATAAACGCCAACTTAATTTCAGTAATAGGTAAGTAGAAACTCATGCAATTGAAATTCATCAAAACTGAATATATCATACGTACATTGCAAAATTTCATTCATATATACTTCGTGGAGAATTTATGCATCGCTAATTTGATTCAAATGTACTCTCTAGAATTTCAAGTAAATGTTGAAAATTAAGACGATATAAGATTAATTTTCATGAAAGATTATTTTTGAAATAAATTAAAATTACATTCAGTTTATATATCTCGGATTATTCATTCGGAAAATATGAGAATTAAGTTCTGGATTGAAAATTGCTCATTTCATCTGCCACCACACTGATCAATACAACTGTGAAATTGTAATTTTTTTTCATTTCAAGTAACCAATACAGATTGATGAGTTGATTAAATTAAAAAATTGCTATTTAATCATTATAACTGTAAAAATCAAATTATTTTACGCTCAGTTTAAGTTAAATTAATTGGTTAATAAGTTAACCATCAAGATACACATGATAGACCATTGCGGCAGGTAGCACGTACGCTTGATAACTGCTTAACTTTAACTTATTTAAATAAAAATTAGCATCTTCAAAACCCGTTAACTTTCAGCTTATTGTTAGATATAACAAAGCACAAAGCTACTTAATTTGTGTGCTACAAACTAATTTAGTATAATAATTTAGGCAACGAAAATAAAATAAAATTAAAAATAAATTTCCTTACTGTAATAAATTTCTTAATTAATTGTTGTATTCAAAGCAATAAACTTACAGCGAAAATAAAATTTTATTAATCTCTCAAAGACGAGCAAGTTGTATAAAGTATGTACCTACTTGAATATTATCCAGTAAATTTATAAAAATCAAAGAAAGCAGGAACTTTTTATTAAATTCCAAAACTAATTAAATTAGATAATTTACTGAAAAGCACTTAAGTTGTCTAGTGGTATCTAATTATAAATCTATTGACCGAAAGTTTTATTCGGCTAATTCACCTATGGAACAGCACCAATCATTATCAAAAATACTATATATTATTGTTATTAAACGTTTTTCTGAATTTATCTTTTCCTAAATAAGACACAAAAGACTCTCGAGTAAAATATAATAAAAAATTTAAGTACTTACATAAGTTTAAATCATGTCTAATAAAATGGTAACTTATCTACTTTTCTCATGCAATTTGTATACAACATTTATGCGCTTTATGTATTACCATACTAAAGTTATTTATAGTAGCTCCAAACTTTTTCTAATCAATTATGCTTAGAAAATTATTGAAAGTTTGTTGGTAAATAGTTTTGGATAAATAAAAACAAATAATAAGGTACTACAAAACCACCTAGGTAGTCACGCTCCCCTACAATCGAAAATTCAAACAATAGAATAAATTAAGATTGAATTTTCACTCAAAAAACTTTTCAACTTTTTTATTTCCTTGTTGGGATGATTTTTATCGATTACACACTTAGAACCAGCAAAATTCATCTAAAACTGTGTCGTACGTTTCACCTATCTAAGTTTGGTTTGTATGTAGATACTTCTTTTCAAGTATTATCCCCAGACACCTGATATCATCTGCCAGCTATAGAGGAGCTATTCGTTAAGCTGTACTTACTCAAATTTCCCAGTAAGCAGCTTCGTTGACCTACTGTCAAACAGCAATTTTTCTTCCAAATTTTGTTAACGTGTAACCCGATAGGAGGGATCCAAAAATTCCACCCAGACCGTAAAACCCACCAAGCCACGAAGCTTCCGTTAAGGTGATTCCTTCTCCGAATGGATTATCGGAAAGGTTTCCATTTTGGAGTCTTGGGATTGCAGGTGAGCTCCAGCTCACCGACATTCCAGTTAGCAGGGAAAACAGGTTTGCTGAAAAAAAAAAATGTTACGGGTTTGGGTGGAAGTTTTTTGAACTTACCTGAAAATATGCTCAGGTACAAATGCGATCGATTTCTTGCGGATTTGGGCATTGTGGAAGGAAACCAACATTTTCTGGTCACTTGCAGAACACATAAAAAACAACACACCTCATTAATGAATTTATAAATAGAAATACGGTGATATTACCTACTTGAAAATTTATCTAATCTCAAGTTTTCCACAATGTGATTCTGCAGTTCCATACGTACTTTTTTGGTACACTTTACGCCACTGGTTTGTTTGGGACACCTGGACTACTCTTAGCGAATCAACGGATCAACTACTCAACGGATAAACTACTCAACGGATAAACTACTCAACGGATCAACAGATCTGACGCGTATATAGGCAGCCGCACCCTAATTATTAGGTAACTAACAGTTATTGTTATCTTTGGGACATCTGGACTAATCTTAGCGGATAAACCGATCAACGGATAAACTACTCAACGGATTAACGGATCTGTCGTGTATATAGGCAGCCGCACCCTATAATCATTAGGTAAGTAACAGTTATTGTTATATTTCGACCGTTTACCATTTTTGTCTTATCGATCATGGAAAGTAAAATCGAAGTTGTTACAATGTACAAGTCCAAGTTAGCTGAACTAACGTTTAACAGCAAACGACGTATAGATTTGCTAACCCAACTGGCAAAGACCTATATATCGTTTGCGCTAGATATTGTTCAAGTTATCGAAGTTCGAATTTTTAAGGATTTCGAAAACTCTAACTTATCAACGTTTTGTTTAATGGACTCCATCATTCAATGCAATGAAGAACAATACATAACGTATTTTTCGCGTAACATCCATACGTATTTTTGTTATGGATATGACCATGTTAATGCAAGAATGCGGACACAGATGATCAAATTTCGCAAAACATGGACCAATGTGGTTGATGCAGCAAAATTAGAAATTATAGATGCACACATCCAGCAGCAACAACATACTAGAAGAGGAAGAAAACGACCACTGGAAGACAAGAAAGACTCTGAAGTCAAAAAAAGGAGGCTTGTGGATGCGACTTCATCAACAGATAATGGCATTGTGGCACAAGCCGATGTGCACAAGTTGCTACCAGCACCCGTCGACAAAGACCTGCTTCCTCCTCCAGCCAATCAAGCAAGCAATGAGGAACCCCAGCTTGCGGTACAAAACCAAATGTTAGAATCCATCGAGCCATCCACCGACGTATCCACTCAAATCGATGTGAACGAATTATACAAAGCACTCGTCGCCAAGGGCCTGGTTCCTCCTCCGGCCAATCAAGTAGACAATGAGGAACCCCAGCTTGTGGAACAGCGCCAAATATTGGAATCGACCTACGTATCATCGAAAATTTCTCAAGCCGATGTGATGGAGTTGTACGAAGCACTCGTCACCGATGACCCGGTTCCTCCTTCGGTCAATGAAGCAGATAATGACGAACCCCAGCTTATGGAACAAGGCCAAATATTGGAATCAACCTACGTATCCTCGAAAATTTCTCAAGTCGATGTGCTGGAGTTATACGAAGCACTCGTCACCGATGACCCGGTTCCTCCTTCGGCCAATGAAGCAGATAATGACGAACCCCAGCTTATGGAACAAAGCCAAATATTGGAATCAACCTACGTATACTCGAAAATTTCTCAAGCCGATGTGATGGAGTTGTACGAAGCACTCGTCACCGATGACCCGGTTCCTCCTTCGGCCAATGAAGCGGACAATGACGAACCCCAGCTTGAGGCACAAAGCCAAATATTGGAATCAACCTACGTATCCTCGAATAATTCTCAAGTCGATGTGAACGAGTTGTACGGAGCACTCGTCGCCAAGGGCCTGGTTCCTCCTCCGGCCGATCAAGTCGATGAGATATTTAAGAATTTGGTCGACATAGGCGTAATTCCCATAAATTACCCAGATAAACAATTAGTGGAACCAGCACTAATTGGTACAAAACGCCAGAAGAAGGAAAATTTGCTCCGAAAAACTGTGAATCAAAACATGCTTAAAGCTTGGGATCTGCCGAAGGATGAATGGGAGAAATGCATAGAAGCTAAATTTCAGCTAGAGACACAACCGCAACAGCAAGAAGTTGTTGTTCCGCAAGCTGCTGCGAACAGCAAAGCTCCGGAGACTTACTGCGAAGTCTGTGGAGAAAAGTTTCTAGAATATTTCGACGACGAAGACGAAGAGTGGAAATTGCACAACGCAATTCAAAACGACCACTTGTTTTATCATCCAGTGTGTTTGGAAGACGCCTAATCTTCCAAACTTTTTGTTTTTCTATATTTAATTTAATTTAATTTATTAACGGACAAAGTTTATTTTACAATCTTGACAAGCTGCCAATCGTAGCACAACCACGATCCAGGGATCACAGTTCTCTTCCCTGGGTGCCTCACCAGCAACGTGGCGCGTCCTACCGGGTTGCGGATAGGGGAACGACCAAATTCACTTTTCGAATTTGGCCAGCTGTGAATATATCGAATAAGCAGCCGCGGACAAGGTGTAATTTCGATCAACCTGATCAAAAAACGTAAAATATTTTATTTCGGGTCAAACTACTTAAGAAAAAGATGAAAACATCAGCATAAAACATATAATTAAATTAAGTATTTTAATTAAAAAATATTTTACAAATAAAAAATAACCTGGAGGAACAATAATATCAATAATAATAAGGAACATGCATTAATAAATTTTTTTAGTTAAAATAGCATTTTCCGATTAATCCAATATATTAAATATTAAATCAGCAAAAATTACTTCTGTTGATTCTACTTTGTTATAAATAATCCATTTTAAAATTGAATGATTATTTAAAATAAATCATGTGACCATAAACGCTAGCGCCACAGGTATGACGTCATCAGGCATAAATGCCCCGAGCTCTTGATTACTCGTATGTGACTGTTCGCGCGGAACAGTAAAAAAACAGCTTATTTGGTGTATTTGTTGTATTGTTATTACATTTCGGAACAATACAATACTTATAGCTCGTCTTCTTGTTGGTTTCTGTGAAAATAACAGCTTTTAACACTAACAAACTTCAACTGTCAAAGCACAAAAATTTTAAATTAACTGCGCTTTAATTAAAAAGCATGGAGCAAGCTATGAATATTGTGCCTCGAGACGTCACAATAAAATGGCAATTTGCGCGGTCGTTTCATTCTATTCAAATTGATAGATTTTTAAATATTTTTTAAATTGTTATCGAAACGAACATAAATGAATTAAATTGTATTAATCAGTATATTTTAGTATTTCTTATCCAACTACGCAATAAAAAAAAATGATGCATCTTCCTTATTGATTTATTGGAATTATTTAATGTTAATACTAATCTATCAAAACCTGGTTGTTCAGTTGCGGGTTAAACCAGAAAGAATAGGTTTACGATTAAACCAAAAAGTTTGGTTTTACGGTTAAACCAATTTTTTTGGTTTGGTTTTACGGTTAAACTATTTTTTTTGGTTTAAACCAATTTTTTTGGTTTAACCTGCAAATGAACAACTGGGCGTAACTAAGTTACAAAATATAGAAAATCTCGCATGTTTTTCTTCTATTTACTTAAAGCATCTTGAATTTCTTGAAGAGTCTTCCCCTTACCGACAGAAAACAGCTTCCAGCGAAAAACCAAAAACAAATCGTAATTCCCAGAGGGCTGGAAATTAATTCGAACATCTAACTTATAAAGAACAGCAAAATCCAATAAACACAGCCGGTCAATGTCGTGGCGGACGATTTTATATTCGAACAAATATTTTGTTTTTTTTTTATTAAATCGTTTAACAACCTTCTTAAAAATGTTATTGGTAAATCATTTTAAAAGCTTGAAATTTGTGTTGGTTAAACAAAGATTTATTGTGAATCTGAGAATAAAGGTAAAAGGTTGAATGTTTGGTATACAATTTGTATTACGAAAATTTATTAGATTTTTAATCTAGTTTTTTTATTGAGAAATTTATTAAAAGAAATAATTTTCCATGAATTCAAATATATTTTGAAAAAAGCTGAAATAAATTAAACCGAAATTCGTAAGTGAATGAAAAGAAAATAGGAAAATTTTTAATTAAAACTTTATTTCAACTAAAATTTTTAACCATAATTCAAAATTACGGTGTCGGTGTCGTCTACTTTTTATTAAATTTTACACTTTGATGAAACAAAGCGCTTAGCCAGCACTGTTCTTTATTGCGGCCTGAAGAATGAGCCTGATAAAGTTTGAACTTATTTTATTCCACAGCGGCTTCGTTAAAAAAAACGATTTTTCGCGCTCCAACGAATTTATTTTATATCTGGTTCGTAGTGTGAGCTTTTGATGTCGGCTTATTGAACCGTTGTAGAACACAAGATAACAAGCGATCTAGCAAGAATACTTTTTTTGATGGTTACTTTAAAGCGTAATATTGATTGAGTAATCAATAAGGCAACTAAAAATATACCGATACATTTTATTATAAGATAAGCAAGCACTTTAAAAGTTTTCCTCTCACATTTTTCATATTCTTATTTTAAGATTGTAAACTACAAGGTACACATGTATTTACATCCAGCTTACTCGCATTGCATACAAAGATAACAACTTGGAGAGCTTTTGTAATATAAACTTCCATTGCTAGATCATGTAGAATATAATCAAAGTTAGCATGTTATTTACCTCTCTGGAATAGAGATATAGCATCGAGATTTTATATACGCTCACAATAAAATGCCAATATATATTTTTATTTAAAACTTCAAGTGATTCTTTTCGCGTAAGACGTACACAAAGGGACGAGTGCTTTTTACTCTAATAGTTTCAGTCTAATTTTTTTCACTTAAAAATTTAGATTGTAGATGACTGATTTTCAATTTGGAGTAGATGTTGTTTAGATGATAAAACACTTCGATACCCATCGGGCCACCAGGGGTTTGGTCGTCAGCTGTATCCAAATTGTCATCCTTCCCTTGTCCTGCTTTATGTATATATTGAAAAGCTGCCTTGTACTTCCTTATCCCATCGGTTTTCCAGATTATACGAACTTGATAATACAATATTTTACATGCCGGACAAATATAATATACCATCCATTTGTTCCTGAAATAATTTCACATTTAGCAAGATATTTTGAGGTTTTCATCTGAAACACATGTTATTAATTAAAAAACATATATATTTTACCTTTCTTACTTTTTTACTTTATTTTTATAAAGACAGATTTATGGTTACTTTATGAACTGAAAGTTAAAGTAATCACCAAATGAAAAAGTTCAGAGAATTAATTAAGTTTTATTGAACAAGAAGTAATTAAATCTTGATGAAATTTTCAAGCGTATAATAAAAATCTTATGATTCAACCAGCTAATTTGAAAAAAGGTATTAGTCGCATAACGTGGAAATACTAGAAAAATATCACGACTAATTTTTGAAACTTTGGTTTCATTAACAAAAATTTACTTTTCCAAGAGTCGAATATTTTGCATAATATATTCGACAATTTGAGATCAAACTAATTATTTTTATTTTTTTAAATTCTATCGTTTAAATTTTATCGAAAAAGTTAGCTACGATATTGGAAAGCTTTTCAACTTATAACTTCTTAATCTGTTTTTATTTAAGTTTTTTTTCAATTTCCAGCAAAAATTATTTCGAGAAACTTGCTCTTGCGAATTATAAGAGACTTGGTGGTAGATTTTTGATTTTAATTTTTGTGAGCTCAATTTTTAAATTTTATTAAATTAATAAATTATTGATATATCAGACTAAGAGGTCGACCATGCCATTGCGTCACAATCTTGTAGATGTTATAGTTTATCCTGTTGATAATTGAATAAATAATTGTTTAAATTCAAATCAAATGAATTAACTGAAAGATTAGCAGATCGGTGTGCCATTCATCAGTACCGAAGAATGAAATGCAACTAAAAAAAAATTTTTTTTACTTTTTTAAATAACGGCGTGTTTCCTCAATATTTTCAAGCTTGATGTATTTTTATACAATGCACAATAAGATATTTTGTGTTATTTTATCTACCGGGTATATACTTGATCACGAACCATAGGGATCCGAATATTAAATTGTAAATGTAAATATTAGAATTTCGAGTCCTTCTCAATTGCATAATAAATAAGGATCGCTAATGAAAATAAAAACATTATTTTCATCGAGGATTTAGGAACACAATTCATTGGGGTGGGTCATTAAAGCTGCATTTTTCAAAGATTCAGACTGTCGTTAGTTAGATTTTGCCATAAATAAAACATAAACAGTTTATAAAAAAAAACAGACGGTGTATTATATCGGCAAATAAAAAATTATAATGATTTATTATTTGTACGTTTTCATAATGTAAAAATCGTGTTCCATAGTGACAATGCAACAGTGTTGTATTGTCACCTATTAGTAATAAAAACAACAAGGCATTTACCCTGTGAATTATGTCATAATTAAAGTAGAAATTATATTGCCACGTAAACTTTACTAATTTCAAATTTTCTATAATATAATTAATTAACGTCACTAATTCTTGATTTATTAATTATTACAATATTAATTTGATATTTTACTAATCAGAAAACTTACTTTGATTGAATTGAAAGCATATAATGTTAATTCATTAGTTATTGAATAAAATTTATAGGGTTGGACAAGTTAGGGTTCTAATTCTAATACATAGAACCAAAAACTTTGCAGTATACAAGTTCGGTTACAAACCTATATTCTGACATTATAAGCGGGGTAGGGATGGGATTTAATTAATTTACCAATTTTATATTTTTATTATCAGGTTTCACAGATTAAACAGAGTTTTGTATTATATAAACTATCTAGTTTGACTCAACTCGTTATATTTTAGGGATCACTATCATCTTGGTTTATGTAGTTACACCAGAACCTGTTTTTTTAATAGTCAGGATAATTTAGTTGCGTTGAATATCCCTCGTAACTACATTTTATTTCCAACAATTATTTCAAGTTTATAGTTATTTTTTTGGTGAGATAGCTTCTGCGGCAATTAATTATTTTTATAGAAGATTTGCACTGTAAGTTCATGTAATCTAGGATAATGACAGGAAACCTTGGACTACCATCACTGGTTGTGTTTGACGATGAATAGACGACAGGACAAACACTTCATTTACATAAAATTTATTCAGTGGAATGAACGCTCGACATTTTCAGTTGATATGGTGTTCAGGGATGATTGAATAGTGACAAATATTTTACTTCAAAATGCATAATAAACTTTCATTAGTATTCAGACTGTTATTATTAATTAAACTACGAAGTTATAAAATAGTTTATTTTTCATATTAAGGGTAATTTGTACGTAATTTCCGGCGTCACTACGAAACATGAAATTGAAATATGAATTTCTTTGAAGAGTTAAGTTTTTGCACCATATACCGAGAAACATGAATTTTATAGAGAAAAATGTCTTCTTTTTATTATTAAAATATTTTATTTTCCCTTAAGAGCGCACGTTGCTTTACTAATACGAGTATCGAGTTCGTGAATATTAATATCTCTCTCGGAAAGTTTTATTAAAAATATCAATATTCAATCCTAAACAAATGGTTTCGTAAAATTTATAATAAATAAGTGTAGAATATAACTTGAAGTCGGATAATTTTAAAGCAAAATCGTTAAAACTGACAAAATTCCTATATAAAATAGCTAGAACATAACTTAATGGAACTTTTAGTCCTAGTTTACAATGGCAAATTGTTTTTACATTAGTAATTTACTTTTAGTTATACAAAACTATGCTCTATAACAATAAATTAAATTGTGGTTGAAAAGTTTTAACGTGAAGTCTCACTATAGATAAATTAGGGGTTCGCATAATAAATTGGACTTTTTGTGAGGTCGTTTATTTTTAAATAAAATTAAAAGCATTAATTTAAACATGGCTTTTGTTTACTTCTCTCTAATCTCTTAAGTAAAATAAGCCCAACTTACGTATTTTCGAAATTTGCAAAAATAACAACTGGAGTGTTAAAATAATACCTATGATTTTAACTCCTAGTTTTATGCATATAAAAGTTAATCTGTCTAAATTTCAGAAACATTCTTGAAATGAAATTAATGAATTATAAAACGAAAGGGAAAAATTAGCAAGAATCCAGAAATAATTACTTAAGTGCAATTGTTCAATTGTTCAAAAAGTTATTAATCATAAGTCATAACTAAAATTTATTAATTTCGTTAGTTACAATTTCCATGAAACAAACAAATAAAAAATTTATCATCTATAACTGAAATATTAACAAAATCATTTTAAAATTCCATTAGTCCGATAGTAATAAAATCTTTTATATCCAAAGTATCATTAATATTTTAAAGCCATTATCTACTATATAAATTTTTAATAATTCATAGTGAAATTGAAATATATTGTTCTTATTTAAATGTCATCAATTACGAATCGTGTAGAGTAAAACTCAAAGTCATAATTTTTTATATCATAACTATTTACAAAACTCAATTTATACCAACCAATCATAATACATTCACAATTCATGTTAGTGGCTTTTGACCCTCATCCTACTCTTCCATTACCATCTCATACTTTCCACAAGAAAATCTTAATACCAGGTGTGCATAATTTAGGATGCGACTTGCCTCTTCCCACAACTATCATGCATACATGTGAATTTTCAGGATATTCAAATATTAAACCGAAAGATTAACATTTAAAGGCCTTATGACGTCAGTACGTCTAACAGTAAGACATGGCAACGCTATTATATAGATTATCGCAGTTTTTTCAGAAAGACGTGTAAGTTTACAAATTCTTATATTTTTCATTTCTTAATTTATACTTATTTAAATGTTTAAAAAATATATTATTTTCGTTTTGCGTATACGTAACTTTTCATTAAAAAATATTGAACATGTATTTTATTATTATATGATTATACGTTTATTATCGTACACCTCATCGTGTTATTATTTGTTACATAATGGGGTATGAATTTTAAATAAGCAAATTAAATTGTTTGCAATTTTATATGATTCGATATTGGTTTCCTAATAACCTCGTAAACATGATAGCAAAATGGGTTTGGTTACACACTGCATTTGAAACTTCGGTTATTGTCAAGTATTTCAGCAAAAATTTTATTATAGCAATGAAATTTGGATGTGTATTGAGTCATCAACTTTATTATTTGGTATCATAATAATTTATAATAAACAATACCGCTATTTTATCACACCAAAGCTACTTTTTGTTAACATCGTTTTTGTGAAGTTATTGAATATTCATTCAGGCTGATGATAATAATAAACCTGTTATTACTTTATTAAAGGTGTATTGTTACTAAATTAACCGTTGAATCAATAAATAGCAATAGTTTGCCTTAGTCCTGAAAATCAAGAAGGGGAAAAGTTTAAATTATAGGTAATCCTAACATTGTAAAGACTGAAAACATTTTTTGTTTCGGTTATGTGGAATTCTTATATTGATCTCCGCATGACCTATATACCATAAACATTGAGGTCCATTTCACATGTGTTTAAGTGAAATTCTTCCTTTAAGAGTTTTTGAATTCCAAGGATGGAACACTAACATAAAAATAAAAACATCTGATCCAAACTGTCTGATACAGTTGCTTCATTCTTTCCTTCCAGTGTTTTTTAAAATATATTTCAATGAAACACTAGCCAAATATTTTTATATCGCAGATATAATTAAAATTTAAGATTTGATATATTTCAATATAAAAATTGAAATAACCACAATAAATAAATTAAACGTTGCTCTGATCTCTACGAGTGGCATTGAGATCGTCTTGGTTAATTTAGTATTTTTGATTAAGATAAGCATTGTGAAATTTGTTCCAAGGGTTATATTTAGAAAATAAATTAATAAAAATGAGTTTTCTTTATTAACGGTTGATTTTGGTTCACAAAGACGCGAACAGTTTAAATTAAAACATAATATTTTGTTGGAAATTAAATATTTATTTATAAATTATAATACTCTAGTTGATATTTAAAACAAAATAATTTCAGAAAAGTTTATTTCATCAACTTTTATAAAATATAAAATTTGAATGTAAGACAGCAACATATTGCGCAGCTTTTGGTCCAGGCAGATATTGACCATTTTTGTTTTTGGTATAGGGTTTATTAAAAAAAAAATTGTTCATATATAATTAATTGCATGACCGTATTTCAAATGTTCAAATACTTTTGTCTCCGTAGGCTCCAAGCATTACCTACAAAATACGAGTTTAAGTCATAAAATCTCTCTTTTTAAGTTTCCAAAACTTGCAAAAAATGATTTGGTGTCGAATATAGAAACACTGCAAACATAGAGAGCTAGACAAGTGGATAAATAAGAGATCTCGAAGAGAAAATGCTTTATTTACAGAAAAACCATTGAGAAAAACTTTGTATATAAAAATAGTTTATCCATTACTGATAAATCTGATTACTATAAGAGAATGAAAATGTCAAACACTTTATTAGAAATTATGATTTACTGTTACTGCCATAAATAATAATAAAAGTAAAAATTATAATTTATTATGTTTATCAACGGCATCAACTTTTCCATAATTTGAAGAACGTAAAAATTTCAATTTAAATCTAGTTAATAAAAGCTAAAATAGAATTTGTATTACAAAATTGCGATGTACTCGTAGTATCAATTAATTTTAAAAACGGATATGAAAGAAAATTCGTTAAATATTGTAATATTTTTTATCAACAAAAGTAGGTTAATTAATTTTGTTGGCAGTGTACCTATAAAATCTGATAAAACACATGCTAGCGAAAACATTTCCTTTTGTAATAGAAAAATTATTGTATAATGAAAAATGTAATGAATAAACACAGAAGCTGGAATTTTTACAAAAAAAATATTTGCTATATTTTCCGTTACTCCAAAAGTAGAGCAATAGGAATTATATTATCCGTGTATTATGACAAAAGCGTTTTGAGTCAACATGACGATTTTATTTCTAATATCCTGTTCTACATATTTATCAAAACGGAAGTACACAAAATATTGTGTTATTTTATCTAAATTGACATCAAATAAAACCGGTAATAAAGATCATCAATCATAAATTTATTAATTCGCTGTCTTTCAAATGGAATTTGTAAAAGAAGATCCGTGCAAATATCACTGGATTGCGATTGGTGAAACTGAAACAAAATATAATTTCCACCAAAATAATAAATTGATTAATTTCGTGCAACCACAAATACAATTAACCTTATTTTTTCCGACCTTGTGAAATATTTACCCAAATAACGTGAGAAAAAAATAAAATAGAATTTTTAAGCGATCGCTTTACATTACAATCTGTAAAAATTAAAATTTATTCCGAAATGTGTAATAATTAAGGTTACAATGTTTCACCCAGATTTTTAAAGGAGATAACGTTAAATGTTACAATAGCGTGAGCAAATTTCGACACAAGGATGAAAATGTAAACAAAGTTTAGATCTAATTTAAATTAAAATTGCAACCCAACGCGTGAGAACAACGCACAATGTTTTTGTAAGAAAAACAATTTTATTCGAAAGTTTTTAAGTAATCGAATAAATTAAAATTCTTTACAATTTAAATCAACTTATTAAGGGATAATTTTATCAAATTAGTGATGCAATTTTATTCAAGTTTTTGTTTCTAATTTGCAATTAAATGCCAAATAATGAGGCCGCTTCATTTGAACAATGTGTGCCTGCAAATGTCAGTTAGAAATACCGGAAACAAATCCAAAACCGTAACGTGTCCGGTCCGGGCCTTCGTTCATTAAGCTGAAAAATCTCGGCTGCCAAATATCTGATATCGAGCATTTCCTAGGTTATCAAGTCTACTGTACTCGGGAGAACTAAACTAATTTTACAAGCGTTTTAACAAAAACAAAGTCAGAAGCAATCAACGATTTATTACTAAATAAAACAAAACATTTACAAATTCTGCTTTGCTTAACTGCTGCATATATGTTACCAGAGGATGTAAAATAATAGGCACACCGGAAGAAATCATAATAATAATTTTGGTGGCAATGTTAAATATTTCATCTGAACGCTAAGTCAACACTACATTATTGAGTGGAGTAATTAATATGTAATATCTCAATAAGTGGAAAGGCAATTACATTAGCAATATCCGCAATGTACTTGTGGGTATATAAACTAACCCCACACGGGGTGGTTTATGCAGGTTTCTTGTACGACCTTCATATTTTCGTCTCACTTCCAATTCTTCACACTCGAGTACTCCTTCCGGACATACATAAAGCAGATTTTTCGCAGCGATTGCGATGCTAACTTGCAGAAATATTGAATCTCAAGCACCTGCTAAAATCTGATATTAGTAGTATCTTTGATCTATCACATACATGCAGACATCAAGTTAAACAGGCAATTTGGAAGTTTACGTACACAGAAGTGTTTGCAAACTGAAACCCTAACGTTACTTCAGTAAAGCATTAGAATATGCATAATCTCTTAAACAACGATCGTGTTAGTTTACACAGTTTGATAGTTGATTTTGGGCAACCGACTTACCTAATTACTAATAGTAAAATGTACGGATAAGTTTACCAAACGTTAAGAACTACCTACTCCTTCAAATATTTTGGAGACGGCAACATGGATGCGAGATATAAAGAGCAAAACCATCAAGTAGGAATTTAATTGTAACCTCACAATTATTGTAAATCATTCAACCTTATAATTATCTTTAGTCAACAACAGTTACTCAACGATAACAATACCTTAATTAAGTAAACACTACTGTAATTAACTATCAGTTTAATAAGGGGGTAGTATTGTGATTAACTAGGATAGCAGGGTCTGTTGTCTAGCATATTATTTATTGATTATATTCAAAAAGTTTTAACCATTTCTAATGATTTTATTAACTGTATGATTTTCATTTAGTACTAAACTTTTCAAAAAAATATAATAATGTAGTTTAATTGAATACTTTTTCATTCAGTTGATAATAAATACGCGGTTTTGAAAAGTTTTTGCTTTTAAAGAACTTTATTAAACTGTTATTCAACAAAGGATTATTAAATATCCGTTCAATGTAGAATACAATGTCGTCTGAAATAAAGTTTATAATAATAGAGTATTTATTATGGGGATGTTTTGGTTTTTTGAGCTGAAAAATTCGATTTTTTATATAATAATTTTTAATGAAGTTGTACAGCTGTAAGCGTCAACTTCTTCAGCAGAGGCAAGAAAGCTAAAACGAAGCCGAACAGGATCTGCAGGATTAATACAAGACGACAGAAGGACTTCGTGTGTGCCTGGAATCGCTGATCAGTTATAAATTACAAGAATTTACAAAAATTATTATTTTTGTGTAAACGATGGTCTAATCTAAAGTACAATTGACGCTTTCTGAATTACAACCAGAGTTGTGTGTTTTTTTCCTGTTTAAATCTTTTATTAAGTTAAATGTTGACTAATTATTTTGTAAAATTCAGCTTTTACAAAAATTTAAAAGCGATAAAAGATATTACGAAGTAAAGAGATCCCGTTAAAATATTTTCCAAGTAGTTGAGTTTTCATGCATATTCATGTATTCGTTTTAATGCAAAAACGTTAAGAAAACTATAACAACGTCTTAAAGCTTATACTGCATACTGCAATCCGTAATGTGAAAATAAGGTTCATAAAATTATTCTTGCAAGCATTTTACTGAATATGAAATTCCGTAAAAGTATCCATTATAAAATTTTTCAATCAAATGCTATCAAAATGTGCATGATTCAACGTTCCTTCATTCTTTGTATATTATTTTTGAAGGCCATAAAAATTTATAACGGTACCATACATTCATTCAATATAGATTTAAAATAAAATTGTTTTAGTTCACAATGGGGATGGCCTATGAAAATACAAAGCGTTATATGATCGCTTTCCGCAAAAAGCATAAATACAAATAGCAGTCAAAAATGTGGATCACATTGTTTGATTGCAAGATTGGTTTTCGACACATCTCGAGGTGCTCTCTTTGTTATCTTAACTGTTCATTACGTAACTGAATTTTTGGCTAATTTTTTTTATGTGGATTCACTAAGCAAATCCGTTACGCATGGCAATTATAATAATAATTACAATTCCCACCAATTTTCCAATCAATTTTGACAATTATTTGAATTATAGAATAATAAACCTGTTAAAAACTTGATTTTGCCGAATATTACAATGATAATCAAATTTAATTAGCCAAGCTAATGTTTCCTACTTCATAATATACCATAAAGATGTTATTAAAATTTATAATAAACACTGTCCTTCGTTAGTCATTGCTACACGGGTAATTCAAAAAAATATAATATTAATGATAACAACTCGTGTATAACTTATTTTGTAAACTATGAACTTTTTTATTTATTACATCATCAACTAAAGCTGCATAAAATAAAATAAAAGTTTACACCTTTCTTGTTTAATATTATAATTATTCATAGAAAATTCTCGAGTGCTCTACATGAAAAGTGTAGGTGGATCTCAAAAGAAAATGTACATCTCGACCCAGTTTGTATTAAAATAAATTTGTAACTAATTAGTAATCATAAAATAATTACTGCATTATGTTTGAAAAATTTTCTTTTACTAAAAGAACCGAATTAAATTTCTAATTTCAAGAAGTAAATTTTAAATTATTTTTAAACCGAATTTGAAAGTGGTAAAGTGAACTTATTTAGACTTAAAAATTATAATTTGAATTTGAATAAATTTTGGACATGTATCGAAAAATAGGCTAAAAATCGAAAAGTTATTCAAATTATTAGTTATAAACTGTAGTGTTTGGCGTTGCTTTCTTTGAAATCAAAAAACTCCTATACATGAAAATTCGATTTTTACTTTATTTTTGGAGGACGATTATACCCCATAAAACCGTTTATAAGCAGCTGAAAAAATGAAAATCTCTGATTTTTTATGCTCTGTAAGATATTCAAAATTTTCGTTAAATGTTAGTTATTACTCGAGCTTAAATTAATATATTACATCACACACTTAAACAAAAATTATAATCAGATAATTATGAATTTATGCAAATTCTAAAATACATATTTGGCGTGCAGCATTAAACTTTAGGAAGTGACTAACAATAAAATCATAGATTCCCAGACACACGAGTGTAAGGTTCATGGACTATTATTATTTTTGTTTACCAAAACGATCAGGTTTTGATAAAAGATAAAAGTAATTATTCGTTTCGGACTGCTGATGCACCGTGCATCGCTCCAGTGTTCAGGAATTCCAATTTTTAAAATAACAATATTAATTTATTAGTACATTAAAAAACAAAATCTTGATTGGCACATTTGGTCGGAAATTTCTTTTATCATAAATACAAAATGTGATGCTACAAGAAATACTCTTTACCGTTCACTTGAGTTTTTCACTTGAATAGATTTCATATGTGGATTGAAAAAGCTGCTCCAATTACATTCCAGTTACAGCGTAAGTTGTAGCATCGTTATAACCGGATTAAACTTGTACGGTTTCCAAAATGTATGAAAGGTTTTTCTTACATTTATTTTTTATCCCGACGTTTTGTCAATTCAGGCTGAAGTATTAAAACTAATTTTTAAATCCACAGATTCTTGTGGATGGTCGCGATATTTAATTTCATAAATTTTTTAATTCGAACTAAAAATTGACTCTCTGTAACTTAACCAGCGTTAACTTGAAGAATTTGAACATTTTGTAAAATTTTTAAAGGGAGTTGGAATAAAAAAATTTACCTGCAAATCAAATTTATCTTTCCGTTCTTTATTTAATCTAAATTTATTGAGGAGGAACAAATTTAAGGAACCTCGCAGGATAACATTTATGAAAGCAAAGGCTTGCTTTTGTACTAATATATTATTATATATAATAATAATATAAATAATACAAGATAGTAATCATATCGGATTCTATCGTTATACCTAATTATGTCGTTATAACATTATTGAGCATTGGTTACATTACTTTTTCTACCCTACCATTTACAATCATTAAAAAGCAGAGTACGTGCTAAAAAATGAATATCAGGATATAACTGATTGTGATTAATACGCAACTGGCAACTTTTTAAACAACATTTTGGAATTGAAGCTTCTTTAACAATGCAAAAACATTTTTCATTGTTTCCTTTGAAAAAAATTATTGAACCTTTTAAATATATTAATAAATAAATAAGCCCTAACTTTTCGCTGTAATAATCAATCATTCTAACAAAACTTTAAACTTTAAAACTGTTTGGTGGTCTCTTTGCTTCTGAAATAGCTCTAACGTCTTTTAATCCTTTTTAATACTATAAATAATTAATTTCTTCCTAAAATATTCAAGTCCATTTTTAGATCGAATGAAATTTGCATTTCTTCTTGTTTATTATAATATTTTAAGAATTAATTGTTTTCTTTCAATGATAAAAAAAAAGTACTCCTATGTCAGTACATTATTGAATTTTATGTGTATATTTTGAGAACATCTCATTTACAAAATTTTTACATTTTGTAATGTTTTATATTTTGAAAATTAAATTAAGTAATGAGTAATTTAAATACCAATTTACTGCAGCTATTTGTAAACAGTAGTTATATTGTTATAAAAAACATTAAAAACGTGTTCTATTTCACATTAAATTAATGTACTAATATTTAATATTAAATAAATATCACAAGAGTATTTGTTACTTATGTATACATACATAATATAACATATACAATTTTGTATAATGTCTACTTAATATGTACACTATTGTCAGAAAGTTTGGAAGCAGTTATTATTTTGTTAAAAACATTTAGCAATACAAATGTATTGCAAAAACAGGTATTTTTTTAATTTAAAACTACTTATTATTATTTTAAATACATAAGATTTGTATGGTTTTAGTCCAAATAATATTTTATTGTCAGAAATTACAAATTAAGACATAAACTGGATATAGAGGATTGCATTGTTCCATCAACTCCGATTAAATTGTTGGTTAAGTAATCTAGGATATTGTTTTTAAGGAGAATTTAATCGACATTAACCGACAGTTAAGTTAAGTTTTAACCGAAAACTATCTGATAGAAGAAACAATGGTTGACCACCAGCAAGCACTATTGCAGAGAATCTATGCATAGGTTCAATGAATCGCATTTTTTAAAAGTTTAATTGACAACTGTGAAAATATGATTATCATGACTTTAAAATTAAAACTGTTCGACAATATAATTTACGCTATGTTCGAAGAACGGACATGACCAAATCACGAAACTACGAATTATCACTAATTAATTGACTTTCATCAGGCTACAATCAACTAAACTGACAGCGAGATAATAATTATATTCAGTATTTTGCATTTTTTTGTATTAGCATTATTAAACGCATGCAATATTCGAATTCTATCATATCCCTAGGTTGTTATATCCGAAATCACTTTAAACTGGGTAATACATGATATATTATATTATACTTACTTAGTTTGGTGTCTCGGCAGATTTAAATAATTTAGTAACAGCGATTTTCGAGTTTATCAATGAAGGTAAAATTTAATTTCAATTATTATTTTAGTGTAACCTCATTAAGAGTTGAAAACATCCATTTATAAGGTGCCTAAAAGGCTACACATATGTCCAACCTATTTTATAAAATAACTTTTTGTTAGGAGGATCTCACTAAACAAAGATAATATATAATAATATTTGAATTTTTTAATTTGTTAATTTACATTGCTTCTTTTTTCCGGGTTTTTGCTTCTCAAAATTTCAAATTATTTGTTGTAACAATTTTTATCGCTGGGGTGCAAAGTGTGCAAAACTGGGGTGTCAAGCAAGGGTTAATAAAAATAATTATTAATAAATACATATGCTAATAACATGGTAAATTTGGATCGCTTTGGTTATTTGAGTATTGGATTTTGGGTTAAGAAAAATTGACGATATTGTAACTGTATATTTGCATGTTGCGCTTTCCCTGATTGGAAATATCGAATTGTACTTCAATTTGAGATTTACAGTAACAATATTGCTAGCAGTGGTCTGAATATTTTCTAAAAATAGATACTTTCAATCATAGTTTATTTATTTTATATTTGGTTATTGTCAGAAATTTTATATTACTAGATATCTTCAATAAATATATACTACAATCTCTATGTGTATATGTATGTATTCATCTTTGCAAACTTTTAAGCGAAATCAAATTTTCTTTCATGTTTTTGTGTACTGTATCGTAGGCATGTACTATACAGTTTTATTTTACTTAATATCTTGTTTTATAATGCATATTTTATTTAAAAATTTCTCTTTTATGTTTCCAATGCAACTTCCGTTTTTGCTATTATTGTATTTTTAGAACATCTCATTCATTTATTCATATTTTAGAACATTTTGATTTATTTAATCGTAGCGTTCTATTAAAATGTTATTCTACATTCAATCAATATTGCAGAATCACCAATGACCAAAAATGAACCAAAATGATATTATTGCTGATGTGCTAGTTATTAAACCCTGCCATCACCCAATCAATAGAACACTCGGTATTTTGAAAACTGTAGGCCCACATGTATTTAAACAATTAATATAGCAAATACATAGCATATAACTTTCTAACACTCTAACTATGAGCCTACGACTGCAATCATAAAATATTAAAATGTTTGTAGGTATAGGCAACCTTGGTATGCTTAACGGTTGTTCAATTGATGTTTTTCAAAATTTTGCTCTGGAAAATTTGTTCTCTCAAGTTACTCTATCATATTCTTCTTCTATTTTTTATTTAGAAAATCAATTCAGTAAGGTAACAAGCTATACCATCAGCTTTTCCCTATCTATGCAGCCAGGCAGAAGAGAGCATGGAAGCAGAAGAGCTTGGAACGTTTTTTTCAAATATCTATTAATTTGTTGATGGAACATCTGTTAATCCAAACTGTTAGTAAGGAAGTAAGGAAGAAACTGTAAGCAACGGAAGCGGTCTACATCAATTCCACTGTGAATAATAGTTTGCTTACAATGGAATTTATAGAAAAACTGGTAGCGGAGATATATCCAGTCACATTAGCAATCTCCTATCTGATGGTTTTCCTGAACGGCTCAACTAGTCAATAGTGTAGGCAGAAGAATGAACATCTTAAGGGAATGTCCTAGACCCAATAATAATATTCAAGATTTATGTGAACAACTAACATATTCACCAATAATTCACCCCAATACAAATAGCTTGACATTGTACGTGGACGACTTAGCCACTGTAACGCAACAGACATTGACGGAAGCACTGGAGAAGCTGTCAGAGCACTGCCATCCTGTCTACACCTCCTTAACAATAAGCAGGCCAAGTCGAGGATTTGTGTTACTAATGTTTGATTTTTAATTTACGAGAATGAATTGCTAATCAACCTTGGTCATTTCAGGTGATATGATAACCACTATCATGTTCTTTTAATTTTTATTTAGAAACTTTCGTTACTATTTCAATTGTAAATACTATATCCTGAAACAATTCAAATTGAAGACGATATACTTATTCAAGCAATGCGCGATGCAGTTTTGATTTCTTTTACGTCTCAAATTGAATATTTCAACTATGATTTTAAACTTACTCTAGTTACATGTTTTTCCAAAAACCACCCGAGTCAAAATTGTATGAGATGATTAGAAACTGAAATTGTATGAAACATCAATCTTAGCATGAATAACTCCCTCCATACTGCATGCTCTAAGGTAAACAGGATCAACTATGATAATGTGGATGAAATTTTCAAGTTAAAATTTGTTGACAAACAATTTTCTTATGTATAAACTTGATACTTCTTAATCTTCCACACATAAATAATTCTAACAAGAATTTATTGCACGATGTTATATAATTCCACGGAAAATCATTGATTTTGCACCTATGACCCAGTCAGGATTCGAATAACTAACTTGGTAAAGTAGTTTAACTTTAAAATTGAATAATCGAAGGCATACCACATGTCTAGTTTTAAATTTTCAATCTGTCTCACCTTTAATAAATGAACTATTAAAGTAGATTTATATAAGCCAATGTAATCGAATCGTTCCATCCCGATAGGCAGATCTCAGTTTAAATTTTAATAAAACGGATCCACTTATTTGTATAACACCCTTATTTAAATAGTATATTATGTATCAAGCTGGAACGGTCGCTTCTACTGTTTTTACTTGTTCAGTTAGAGAAAAAACAGTTGAAGCAAATTATTATCAGTTGTTTTTCATGCACCTATTACAACTGATGGGAGTAATACACATAAATAAATGAAAAAGAGTTTGTTGTTTGTCATTATACTCGTCACGGTGATGATTTACCGATCACAAGTTATTGTAGAGGTGGTTGAAACGTAAATTATGGCCTATGTAGCTAAAGTTTCGTCATATCCTTCCGGGATACAAAAACAAAGACTTGCGGCAAAAACACGGTTTACCGAACAACCATATCCTGACTTTAATATACATGTTCAAGAAATAAAAAAACGCAATCAATCGTAATAGCAATAATGACCAATTCTTGCATTATTAACAAAAAAATGTTACAAAAACGTAAATTCGAATATTAACTGTCACGTTTAAAGGATGTTACGTTATAATATGCTTTTTGGTTTAAATTTGTTGTTTATCGGTTTTATTAAATTGCTAATTAGATACGGTAGACTTATTCGTGCTTGCTACTTTTTCGTGTAGCAAGTATAATAAGAAGCTGTCTAAATATTTGCATCATCGTTAAGAAAGCAAGTAACAATGCAAACAATTTACATTTTTCAATTAAAACGCCTCAACCTTGACAATATTAAACTACATTCTTGAGCTTTCTTCAATAGGTAAACAATAAACGCATTATACTTTTACTCACGAATTGTTTTTTTTATAGCATTTTTTTTTATAAAAAGTGCTTTTTAAATGTTTCTACTTACTCTAACTAAGCTGTTAATAAGTAATAAAATACTGTTGGTATTTAAACCTTTATAATGCAATTAGAATTAAAGCTTCAGCTACTAAGACGCTTAGGAATAAATTCCAGAACATTTTTTAAATTTAACGAACGCGACTACACAATACTAAAAAGAGGAATTTTATTCGAAATTACTCTAATATAAAAAATACACATGAAAAAATTAAATAAATTCAATATTTACTTAATAATTCAGTTATACATAGTACATAAAAATTATTAAATTTATTTTATTAGCAAAAATAATTACAAGTCATCCTGCGTGTTAGTTTCGTATTGTGAATGCAGCGTAAAAATTACGGATCTTGAATTAAGATAATACAGTTTAAAAAATTGGCAAGTATAACAATAGATTTATTGTCATTTGGTTAATTTTAAGTGCTTTTCGGTAGGTACCTACTTTAAAAATTCATTACGTTGCTGATGAGAAGTAGTAAAAATTATAGCAAATTAAAAAATTGTCGACTTTTTTATTAATAATGTAAGAACTCACTTAAAAACTTTTCCTTTTAAAAGTATTATCGTAGTTGTAAACAATAAATCTAAAATTACGACGGCCTGTAATTTGTCAAGTAATTGACATATTTTATGTTCAATTTACATGGTCTAACAATTTGTTACATTAAGTTTTAAACGATATAATTTTATATTATCCAATTATTTATAGTAGACATCTTCACCAATTTAAAAAGCGGTTTTTTATAAAAATTGCAAGCTACAAATTAATTTAGTTTCTCCAAATCTAATAAGAAAAAAGAAACTGGCTTGTATTTTAATATACGTAAGTATAAAAATGATTTTATTAATTTTGTTCTGAAAAAATAATCCAATTTTAATTTGGTATGGTTTAATATGTAAATTTTAACAAAATATGTCAAAATAATAAATTGTATTTGTTTAAAGATAAAATTTATAGATTAGCTTAATAATATATAAATTTATTAAATATTTATAGTAGTAAAAAAATAGTATATTGTTTTATCAGGAATTAAGGAGTTCAACTACTAAAAAAGAACTTTCCTTCGGTTCTAAAACTGCACTAAACGTTTTTTAATTTCACTGTAGTCTAACCCCCTAATTTGATTTATATCTTTATTTATTTATTGATTTATAATTTAATTTGATTTCTGGGGCGAGTTTGTAGGATTGAGGAACGAACCATCTTAACTCAGAATAAAATATGCTATTTTTTCTGAAAACCCAAAAAAGTTTATATTTAACGAAATAAGTAATATAAACATTACCTTTTTTTTCAATCTTTTTCTATCTTTAGTGTTCCGACGACTTATTTTCAGGATCAGAGATATTTGTAAAAATTAACCGCAGATTGAAAAACTCGGCCTAAGTTAATTATCATAAAATATTTTCACTTTTTTTACTAGTACACAAATTATTCAAAACTAATTCATGCAATTCCGCTTTTAAATAAAATTGTTCGTTAAATCGGTTGACATGACAATACATGCCAATGCTCGCACGTAAAGAATGCTTAATTTAATTTCGAGGTCATTGTCGAAGATTTCATATTTTTAAAACAATTAGATTTTTATCATTTTAATAGAAGCATAAGCTCTGGAATGGAAAAAATAAATCGTTTTCCGATTTTCAGTTATCAACCATTCAATAGTCAAAAATAATATTTGGGATTACTTCCACATATAATTACTTTTGATATTAAAATCTATTTTTTTTCAGTATAAAATTTCTATTGAAATACATGATTGATGTAAAATATCCAAAGCTCACTATGGGTCATTACTATGGCTTTCTTTTCTATGTGTATCTATTAAAATTTATGTTAGCATTTAAATTGGAAAATTATTATAACTGGTGAAATATCCTGAAAAGCTTTAGATATCGAAAGCTCTTGCACCTCTCTTCACCTATACCCAATAAACTTTCTTCGCTTTTGAATAAAAAAGTACTTCAGAATAAACAGAAAGCTAATTCTATTGCTGTGACAAAGTAAAATTTAATTGGAAATAATAAAAATAATGATAACTAGGAAAAATTCAACTCCCACCGATGGCAAGATTACAGAGTGTGAAGCTTGCGGCGATACGCTGTATAAAACTGAGACAAAGGTGATGAACACATCCACTTGTTTACTATCCATTTTTAAACCACAGAGTATCACGCATATCATTAAAAAGTGAATTGTGTACAAAAATTCGGTGCTTTAAAAAAGTGACAGTTTTACCCATGAACCTCATTGTAGACACTTGATCTTCCAAATTATTAATTATGGAGAAGACAAAAGTGAGTATACCTTTAATGTTTTAAATGCATATTATATTCCGGTATTCCGGAATTTATGTATTTATTTATTTTTTGAAAAAAACCAGTAATTTTTACGATCAAGATATAAAATTATATAACTTCAATGATTCAAACTAAAACAAAAAAGTAATTGAGTATTTTATTTAAAATACTAATTTCCAATTCAAATATACAAAAAACAATAAGCATTAATTAATTTTTCGGATTTTTCAACTTTTATATCGATTAATAGTAAATTACCATACAGATATCAATTATTATTGAATTATTGAAATAAAAAAGCTTAACCGAAATAATTGGGTTGTTATGTTTAAAATTCATAATATTTATGGTATTATTACTTTATAGCTACTGAAATTTACTTTTTTTCCGAAGCTAAAATTACTTATTTTTGACCAAAGATAAATTTAGAAACAGAAATGTGCATTCAAAATAATTATGTAAATTATTACCTTGTGGAAATATTAATGTTTTATTGTGTTTGCTTATCTCAATAATTTTACCAAAATAATAAAATGAGGTTTTAAGCTCATTAACAGAAGTTTACGATGCTTTGAGTTGAATTTTGGATTTATATGTCTGATATTAAAAATTTGTTTGCACTTAAAATTATTCAAAAAATTGCGGTAAGTGTCTTTTTTGAATGCATATCCCGGATGGCATTTGAATTTTTAAAATAATTCTATTAATACATTGAAATATTTTTAATCTAAAAGACATTTTTGTTAAAAGACAGAACTTATTTAATTTAAAAGTTATGTAGCAGACACAGAATCCTTAAGGCATTTTGAAAAATGAAAAATATAAACTTATAGAGATCATAGAAAGAAAGATCTCGAGAGCTCTTTAGTTGCTCCAAGGTAAATTCAACTTGGTTTCTAAAACAAAGTAAATTTGTCGAAGTGCTTTTAAATTTTTTGGAATGTGTTTTATCAAGTGCAGTTTTAACCAAAAATATAGAGCATGTTTTATTGTAAATGTAATTGAAAACGCACCAAGCCCTTTTTTATTTAAATTGTACACATGTAATTTATCAAAACGCACGAAAATAATCAAACCGTCAATGAAATTGGAATTAAATTACTCCTAATTTGTGCAAAAAAAAACTGTGGGAAAAATAAATTAAACAGTGTAAATTTTATAGTTAGAATTTTTTTGTCAATTAAATGTGAACGAACTCAACCATCAATTCAATCTTCATGGTCCGATTCTGATACAAAATACCCAGAAGTAAACTCTATTTATTTGATTAATTATTTATTTCCGATTTGAGATATTTTGCAAATGTAAAATTGTTTTGTTACGTTTGAACTTTTCATACAAAATTTAAATGTTTTAATAGTTTTGGTCAACCTTGTACATTTCATCAACAAAAAGTATTTCTATTTGCTAGTTTTCATTAAATTGTCTCATTAATCAAAAATTTATGTTTCAAAGGATTATTGTTTTTGTGAATAATAAAACAGTATAAAGTTCACACAAAGGCTTCCCTTAATTACGAACGTTGATACAAAAATATATATTTTCAAATTAAAATGTTAGCGCAAACTGGAATATACACACAAATAGAACAAACAAATTTTTAGAAATTTGCCTTTCGTGTTGATCACATACCTTGTTAACAATGCCATCCAAATAATTGTTCCGAATAGTTTTTCATGAAACAAAAAGATAATTTATTCTTTAGAAATTTCTAAACCATCGCTTATTATTACTCATAACAACGTAAAACTATTATTTATATAAGATATTTTATTTCAGATATTGAATGCGAATGTTTGCAAGTTTTCAGTTCTTTTGTTACTCTTGGCAATCGTAGAAACAAATAGTGCCACGATAAAAGACATTTTAAAATTAAATTCTCCTGATAGTAGTCGAGTACAAAGAGATGCCCAATATTATAATCGATACGGATCTGCCACGGGGGGACAAGGTGGTCTATCTCGGGCTTTGAAACCCGAAGAATCTGCTGAAGCCAGAGAAAATGACAAGGAAAACCCAAACGTAGAAAAGCGATGCACTCGTTGTGATTATTACGCCAATAGAGATTACAAGTATCCTTACGAGTCGAGAGCGCCTTACGATGATAGGTACGATGATAGATACTCGAGGGATAGATATCGCGATGATAAATATGAAAGACCCAGGTATTACGAGGATTACGACAGACGACAATATGACGGCGATAGGAAGTACGATCCTGATCGTAGATATGACGATAGGGATCGGTACGATACCAGATACGATAGAGATCGTTATGACAGAAGGTATGAAACTGATGATAGATACAACAGAGATCGATACGACAAAGACGATAGGACAAGGTATTACGACAGAAATTACGACAGATACGACAGGGGTTACAGGCCTTGGGACGAAACCACCAGAGGTACATCAGGATTTGATAGCACTGGAAGAGGATACTACTTTGCAGTCGGACGGCCAGACTACGGTACTTCGGGATCAGGATATGCAAGTGGTTGGCAATACGGAGGAGCAGGAGGTGGTGGTGGAGGAAGGAGAGATACCTACAACCGGGACAGTGACCGAAACTGGAGAGATCAAGGGTAAGATATATTTTGATTTCTGTATAAATAAAATATAATATTATTCTAAAACATGATAGCAAGTGATGCAAATGCATAATTAAAAAGGATAATTAAGATGTAATGTGTACTATATCAAAATATTATTATTTGGGAGGGTCGGGTAACAGGGTTGCAAACTTGAGCAAGAACAATGTTGTAAAGATTATAAAGTTAGGGAATTGCATTATCGAGTTTATAAACTTGGTGATTTAACAGTGCCGTAATGTAAAACAGTTTAGATCCATAAGTGGTCAGTTTTAACCGGGCTATGCCATTATATTCGAGCGAAATATCATAAATTATACCCCATTTGGCCGATCATAAAATTTTAATGCGACTAACAGAATAAGTTGGCTCATTATACTTACTTACCTTAAGCTGGAAGCTTTCATTCTACCACCGTTTTATTTTACAAAATTTATTGCTCCATTCGAAGTGTCGCAAATTCTGCTTACAATTCTATTATCAAGTATTTCTTTATAAGAACAGATAGTGAACTTTTGACCTAGATAAATACCGCAGTATGATTGATTTCTTTGTCATAAATTCGTTTTGCTTGTTTTATTCATATCCGAATTTAAACAACGAACGTTCGTCTCTTCTTACTCGCAACGTTCAACTAGGAAAGTTAAAACTGTTTCGGCAGAGAATTTCTAGAAGAGTACCGAAACGCTTTACAGTTTACAAACTATTTCTAAATTACCAAACCACTTAACAAGTAATAAGTGCAAAACTTATAATTAAACAAAGCATTATTTCATCGGCTCTCCCGAAGCGATTATATAAAAATGAAACTTTTTAACCCCTTTAATCGACGACGTTACAACTTAATTAATTTTACATACTAAATTTAATTATGACCAAGTTCAAGATGAATTTTTTAAGTCTTCCAAGATATAATTACAAATTCATTTTGCTTAACTAGCTTTTCGCAAATTTAAAGCAGCAATTATAAATTAAATGTAACAAACTCAGAAAAGCCATTCCTTAATACTCAGCCACACGAAGCTTTATTGGTGATATATAGTTGCTGGTCGAAACCACGGAACCCTGAGCTTTATTTTGTATTAAAAGGTTCAATTAGGGCTGCTGTGATAGAAAAATGTGTAATATTTGACAAACGTTATTTAAAAAATTTTATATTGGAATTTATGGATTTTGGGACCAAGTTTGCTTTGATAACGGTGATGCATAAAAATTTAATCGATCCTTAAAATGTTTGCTTGAATAGCATCTTTTTATCGAATAATATTTTTCCTTTTATATGAAATTTGTTTACGACAAACAATAATTTAAAAATAAGTACATACAATAAAATAAACATCATAAACGCAGTTGCAGAAATTAAAATTAAAAATTATTTATTTTTAATCTTATATTTTTGAATGCGATGCAACTACAAATTAATTAAAAACCTAAAAGATGTTTTATACATTTTTCTAGCACAAAAATTAGTGTCGAAGAAGTTTTAACGACTTGACAGTTTTAGCTCTCGCTAGACAATTCGGACAACCGGGAATTAATTTTATTTTATTAGAACGTTGTTTTCCATTTACAATGGTAGTTGCTACATTTGCCCTACATTTCCTAACAAGATAACTAACCTGTGGTGCACATTGATATAAAATAGATCGATTCTTAATCAGGTTTTAAGTTAACTATTTTTCGACCCGTCATATCTTATTTAGTTAAAATAGCGTTAACTGTACCGTTACTAATATAACGCTGTTAAGTTCACTACATGCATGGCGAATTTCCAACTATCTATAGTTTTCTTTAGTTAAGTTCATTCAAGGAAATTTTGTGTTAAGATTTTACCTCGTTCGCGATTGGCTACTTTTATGAAAATACCAGAGACAAACTTCCACTGAAATAAGTTAATATAAAAATTTTGAATTTCTTGAATCAATTCTTGTAAACTAGATAAAGTGACAAGATTACTAATATCAAGAGCTAAATATTTTTACAAAAATATATGTAAACATTTGCAAATTACATAAACAAATGTATGTGCAGGACTGTAAATCTAATTTTCCGGATTATTAACGCTTCGCTTTGTGAGAATATTACCTACAATTTTTTTCAGTGCTAATGATATCTCTACTATTGCTGTTTATTTTTGTGTATCCAACTCTTTCCTGTAATTCAGCAACAAAGCAATTCAATACCAATACCATCAGTTTCAACTTCCCCCTCGCCCCTTCGAGCAGCACTCATATTTATGGTACAATTTCTTAATCAGAAAAACTGAAACCAAAAAAAAAGGCATATACAGAAACATACCAGCTGGAAGTTCCGGCTACGAATATCCAAGTATATTTAGCCAAGTATATTATTTAGAAAGGAACGCCACTGATACTGGGAATAGACGGAATAAAGCAAATACATTGTAATAGACGCATCAATCAATTGTTATTTCTTCTGGTGTGATTACTTCATTTTTAGTTAACAACCTAAAAAACTTACCCAGTACAAACCGTAGATATAAATATAATTAAATCTCATAAATGATCAATAGCCAAAATACTTATTAACATCGTGCAAACCTCTTTGCAATAGGTACTGGTTTACCATAGACAAGAACTGTACAAGTAGCTCGATAAAATATAACTGAAATGAAAAGCAAAATACACAAAAGCTTCTCTGAAGTTGCATTAATTTTCAGGACGCCACAAATTATAATTGATAATTTCTTCATTGAAACATCACGTTTGAAATTCGAAGTCCAATTAAAACACTCATCGGATGACCCCAGGTGTTACCAATTTTACTTGATTAACTAAATCGGTTAGTATTCTCAATGAGGAAAATAGTTCTATTGAATTTGTCTTTTGAAACCCAAATTGCTTCATCAAAAAAACAATTTCAAAGCAGAAAAAATTTATAAAAAAGTTCTATACAAAATTAAACGATAAAAGGAAAAGAAAATCAGATAAATTTGAATACAAACAAATCAAATAATTCTGAAAATCAAAAATATATGTAGTTAGTTTGATATTTAACTATAAGTAGTTAAACTGATCATTAATATTTTCCTTCATTTGTTGTAAGTATGTACCTATTTTTAGTGATATTGTACTTGAATTGAAATGTTTATTATTATCGTGAGGGAATTCTTTAATAACAGTTTGAAACATCATATTATATTAGGCCATCAGATGTTTGACAACTATGTACACAAATATAGTTATAAAGTAAATAGTTAGGTAGCAATTTTATCTATTGGGACTTAACTAATAATTTCGTTGCCATAATTCAATAATTCAAAACGTAATTCATTATTCATTCGTAAGTGTATTTGTTAGAAATAACTTTTTTTTATATTTTTCTATCGTCTGTTCACAGCGTACTGATAAATAATTAAATTACTGTTCGGTTGCACTGTTTGCGTGACACATTTTTATGTTTACAATTCGATAAATTATTGTTTGCAATTTATTTCGATTCCACGTTTATTATTCGATTTCGTCGTTTAAAATTGAGATATATTTATTAACCACCTTACATCGCATTTTGTTACTTACGTATAAATTTATTAAATAATATGCATTATAAATAATTAATTTAAATATTTTTTAAACAATTTTTAAAAACGCTTTTAGTGAATTGTACAATAAATAAAAACAGTAGTAAAAACTAAAACCCGTAGCAATATAGAAGAATAAAAGATCAAAGGCTTTATAAATACAAACCAAAATATATTATTTTTATTGTATAATATACTTCAACTAATTTGATGGCAAGATGGCAACAAAAAATACGACAAAATTATATAAGTAAGGTACTATAAACAATTTTGTAGGGAATTAAATTTTCTACAATAAAAAAAATACATATAAATAGTAGTTATTCCAAGAAAAAGTAGAAAAGAAAAAGCATGTAAAAAGTTAAAATATGCGCATTTGAATAAAATGTAAAGCTGTATCCTGAGGGCACAGACGAAATCTAGCCTGTATTAATAAATACCTATAAGAAGGATTTTTTAAATAATTTTTACCTTTGAAGAAAACTAACATATTTTATTCAGAGAAAATGTACTTTTTGTGGCTTGTCTATAATTTATTCTGAAACTTTCACGCTCTACTTGGCGTAAATTCATCATATTTCATAAATTGTCCAACATATTCTCCTAATACTTTTATGTCGTCTATTACATCACTTTAATTTTAAGCCGCCCATCGACGGCAATAAAAGTAAACTTATTTAAATATATTATTAATTCTTATTTTTTATTTGATGAAAAAATAAAGTATTTTAATTGGAGAAAAAAAAAAGTATGTAGTAATGCACTATTTTTTTTCAATATGAATAAAATAATTTGAATTGATAATGTAATTTATTTGCATACCTCTTCCGTCAGTCTTCTATTATCTTATCAGATTTGGCATAATATAGTTTTTTTTTGACAGAACAAAAACTGTCGCTGGTGTATAATAGTACACCTTCAGAATAATTTACCGGTTAGCAGTCTCTTGTACAAGCGAAGAACCTAGTTAATCGAGTTACTAAAAATTTATCTTATATTTATCATATCTTTCAAGACGATAATCCAACAAAAAGAAAGTTAAAATTAAAAACAAAGTCAAGATTAATTTTAATGGATTTAATACAATTTAACACAATAAAATAATCCACGTGTAGGATATAAAAGATGTTGTAACCTTGGAATCGTAAACTGTGGTTAATCCCGGAACAACAACGGCACACTCGGTATAAAACCAACAATTGGGAATTTAAAATGCAAAGAACAAAATAAACTGATTTTCGTAGCAATCCTATGTTAATAAAATAGGTCATTAAACTTCAAATGTAATGGTATTAAAATTTAACAACATCGTAAATGTAACTCGTCATTGAAACCATGTAAAAGATAGTAAATTACTTCTAATACAAATAAACAACCATTTTTTGATAATAAAATTTAAAGCTTAATCGAAGCGAATAACTAAAATCAAAAACGACCAATGTAGATAATACTAAAATATTTACAGTGGCTCAAGAATATATTCGTACACCCTATGTTGGCAATACTTTTTGTCTTATGAAAATCGCTTTTACAGCAATACTTATTAGACATTTTTTGTTGCAAATTTCATTTTCTTTATTATTGCTTATATAAATTTTTCTATTTCGTCGCACCATTTCCGAGATATAGTGAAAACCAATGATGCTGGTGAAGAGAATATAATCATTTTGATCATGACATTTCTTTCTGATAGTTATTTCAATTCAAAATAATATTTAAGATATTTTAAAATATCTGAAAATCTAAGTGGGTGCAAACGAAAATATAGAAGGTACAAATGATTTAAATTATTTTGAACCCAAAATTCAAAATGGGGGGCTGGCGAAATGCCCATTTTAAATATTATGAAATTTCTAAACAACTAATTGGATACAAACGAAAATAAAGAAGGTGCAAACAGGTACAAACGATTTAAACAATTTTGGATCCAAAATTCAAAATGGGGGGGGGGAAATGCACCTAATTTTTTATTGTTTATATTAAAAAATCAAAAAGAAATAAATAAACAAAAGCAAAATTTCACATTACTTACCTTCCCTTTATGAGAATTAAACGCGTCAACTTTAGCCTATACGCATTTTCAATGTTAACTAAAGTAGGTATTTGTTTTTATAAAATAACTAAAATAAATCGGATTTTCAATTTATTATGAAAAAATATCAAACAAAAACCACTAAACCAACAATTTAACACAAAAAAAAGTTTTTAATGTTGTACTAGTGGTGGATTTCACACAGATATTTTAACAATTTAGCTACGATTAAAATTATAACCAATTATAAACATTTGATAATTTTAATCTTAGATTGAAATTTAAACCTTCCTTGTGTAACTCTACATAGGTAGTATTGCATAATATGTATTATTGTAGTCGTGTGGAAAAAAGTTGAGATTTTGATAGATTTAATGGATGGCCACGTCAGGGTTTTTAAATTTATATTTTCAAAGTTCTACCAATCATTTTACCTTCAATTTGAAATTCGTGAAAAATTAATTTTATTTAAAAAAATGCAATAATAAGAAAATTAGCCGTCAGTTAGGTATGATTAGATTAATTTGAACTTCTATCAAACTTCATATGTCATATTTTCAAATTAACGTGTGAATTTCTAAATAGGAAATCCACAATTTAGCAATACATTTGGGTATAATGTAGATCACAGATTTTGTGACGGTACGAAGCAGAATAGGTAATTTAAAGGTAAATAAATTAACCCTTCCATGCAAGGTAGATCTCATTTTCATAATCTTCTTGGATTTTATTATAATTACATGTTAAGCAGATAAGCTTTATATTTTTAAATGTTTTCTTTTTAATTATAAACAAAATTTACCTTTCAATTAAAGTTTTACTGTGTTGCAATAAATTAATTTTACTGTAATTTTAGAGCATAATTTTGAATTCGGAAATAATTAGATACTAGAACAATTTTAGAATTATGATTGTTACATATTGTGTTGTAACGCACTAATATGACATTACACCAGGAAAATTAGCATATTTTGAAAATAAAATTGCACAGTTTTAATATTATTTTACTTTCAACTTTGTATAGTTGTACATCGAATTTAATCGATTATATCTACTGCTGTTATCTGTAAATTTTTGTACGGAAATGTTACAATTAAGAGATGTGCTGCCACATTTCATGCAGATAAAATACAAAATTTAGAAATGACCATGAGTATATACTAATATTATATTATTATATCGAACAAAGTTCAAATTACTTCTATTATTTTCCATCAATGTATGCATGGTCAATTAAACATTAGAAATTTTAGAATCAGTCAATATTTTTAGATTATAATCTGTAATTTAAATACGAAGATGTTAATCACATTTTTAGATTATCCAATCAAAATTTTACGAATTTATGATATAACTTTAAATAAAAACGTTCACATAGCTGTGGGGTTTTCAAACCGGCTTACATTGCATTATGCATAAAATAAAAATGGCTTTTTTAATATATTAAATAAACTATAATTGAATAATATAAATTTACGATTGGAAATTCAAAACTAAAAGTGTTGTAGCCAAGAATAAAATTAATTCTATTATAAGAAGTTGCTAACTGTAATCGATAATATCAAGAAGGAAAGAAAGTTTCAAAACTCTTGATGCTGTCACTTGTGATATGAGAGCAGAAGAAAAGAAATTGCTCATTAGTAAGAAATTCATTTTATTAGTTGCTTTTTCTATGGTATTTTTCTCACAAATAATAAATTTAAAATTAACTATTTTAAGAAAGATGACAATGAAAAATTGCAAATTTGAATGTTAAAAAATGGGTAGGAAAATTTAAGGGTTTTATTTGAAATTAACCATTAATTTAGATCTCTCGTTGCTCTGACAGCTTTTCAAGCAGTTCATATCGGCCCCGAGACCCGTCCGATCCTTGGTACAGCAGAGGAACGAGTTACCTCTACGGCCGACCGTCGTCATCTACCACAACCCAACTTCCTAGTCCTTCGGGGGACACCACCGTGACAACTAATTCACAACTCCAGGATAACACATCGTCGGGTTAATTTGGAGTGAGTGCCAAATAACTTAAGCTTTATTTTATTAAAACTTATTTAGTCACAACTATTGAAGTGGATGCTGATATAACTTTAAAATTTTTTATTAGAAGCGGAGAATTATTTATCAATAGTCTGTTAACTTTTCAATAAATTAAATGTTTGCAAAGTTTTTTACATTCAAAAAGTTGGGTATTCCGATTTTTAATTTTTCTTTTCCCTCGGAATAAAAGTGCTGATTTAACAATGTGCTGTGAATAAAAAAAGTTTTCCGTTCAATACTTTTTCTGATTTTCATTAGCAAACACAAATGGTACAGTGGAAGGAAATATCGCAACGCAAAAAATCATAATAAAAACTTTTCAATCTTTACGATGCCGCTCACGACACTGAATTAGGAATGACGTTTCTTAGGAAAGCCTCATTCTTATGCTTATCTTTCAGTCAGGATTTTGGATGATGCAAGATTGTCGCTCACATAGATTTTTGATGCTTTTAGTGTAAATTAAAAATTAATTAGATCTTAAATTTTTATTATACGGTTTCATTCGTAAAACTCTCAGAAGCAGTATCTACTTAACATTTATTGCCAAAGCTAAACTATCGATTTATTATTAATTTTTTGTTGAGCTGCTTCCACAAGCCAGTTTTTATTAAAAATTTGTTTAATTTTATAATCGACTTTAGGATACGTAGGCAGCGGCTAAAATCAAACATCGGAAATTGTTTTAGAGTTTCATGGAAAAAAAACTTTTAAATAAAATTTTACGGCATCAATTTTCTTTCCATGTTTTATACTTCATATTTTTTATAAGATGTTCTATATAAAAAAGCATAATATAATCATAAAATGTATCACCAAAGCTGCATGGGGTGCTACACTACGTTTCGCGTTTTAAAAATCCAAGCTGCGGGGTTCTCTCATATTTTGTTGATCGTGTCTCGACACCAATGTGTGCCAAGGACTTTGTAAACAAAAGAATTTGCACGCAAATGGACTTTTATTATTTCTACACAATTTGTTCTCAAGAAGTGTCTTTCTTAATCGCGATTACATTAAGAAGAAGTGCCATTCCTGACAATGAAAATTTTACCAGATCAATATAGATAAGTTTATGTTGAATGCGATAAAGCACTTTTTTCAAAATTTATTAAGCTCCGAGTGTAACGTATCAAATTTTATATCTGCATTCATATAACTCCGAAAAACGTATTATTTAAATGCGCCATTATTTCTTATCAAAAATTAAACAATAAGAATACGTAAATAAATTAAACCTTTTAGTTTTTATGTTGCAAATAAATCTTAAACAAAAAATAAATCTTAAAAGCTTTCATTTAACTTTTAATGTGCTCGTTTACCCTTTAGCCAAAAAGCCCAATGACAATTTGTACAATGTATCTTAAACATAGAAGTTGTGACAGTTTTAATTAAATTAAGTAAATTTTACGTGACACTGACAGTAACGATTAAAACAGTGAAATGCTTTAAATATACAAAGGTAAACGTTCGAGTAGATTTTTGACACCGAGAAATTCTAAAATATTCAACGTTTGCAAATAATTTAACATCTAATATTAACATACAAAATCCAGCACAGTTTTACCAATTATTAATTTAAAAAGTTACTTTTTAGAAGTTTGGTTAATCAGGTGCACATGGCTGCCAACCTTTTTATTTTACTCACACATTCAGGCATTTGCGGCGAGCTAAACCTATCTTTACGGGTTTGTTTGGATTCATAAAAAATAATAGGCAGTTATCAATTCATAGCTTAATCTTTTAAGATTTGCAGACGTCAATGTTTCAATAATTAACAACAATGACAAAGATCTACAAACTAATCGTAAAGTCTCACTGCAGACAAAAGGTACGAACGGTTAAATATTCCAGGTTCAAGGATAGGGTAGGCGAATTCATGCGCTTGAATAGATTGACGAGATGCAGGTTAAAAATATCACTTCAGGGTAGGACCCCATGAAGCGGAAATCCTGTTACTAGAAAACTGTGCAATGAACAAAAATCAGAAAATTGATTTCACCATGAAGCAAGATTTTCTGGATGCACCCCTGAATGCTGTTTATACTCCCATATTATACAACAGCAATCAATTAATCAACCAAGCAACAGTTGTAATCCAATTTACACTTGAAAAAATACAAAGAACCGACAACTTAATATAAAATTCGTACTGAGGTACAAAAATAATTTGGCAGCAACTGGAAATCAAGAATGGAACATATGACCATACGAACCAAAGACTAACTCTTACTAGACTAAACCGATTAGCCAGTTATGTTAATATCAACAATCATTATTAGTAAATTTGCACATTCTCTGGGAAAACCAAACAAAAAGCTAACACGCGACAACATAATTACGGGTAGACTCATCCGGATCTAGTGAGGTTAGCAATTTTAAGTTTTTAATTGAAATTTTCTTATTGTTGACGAGATACATAACATATTATTCGGGTACTTATATAAAAAACGTGAATATTACACGGAAATATTGAGGAAAAGAACCTGTTGGAACGACCTCGTGTGCGCTATCTGAAGCAAATAATGATGGATGGCAAACTGTATCAAACTGAGAAGCATGGAAGGTTACGACAAATCATGAGAATATGTAACCTTAAACGCCTCATTAAAACTAAAAAGTTGTAGAAATAAACAAAATATGATATCTCTAAATAATCGACTCGATGAATACTCTAGGAGGAGAGGATTTAGTGAAATTTAGGCGCGGGCAATTTGGTGCAAGCTATTCAACGTCAGGTATTCCACTAACTATTTGACTATAATGGCTTTTAGCACAATACCATTTTTAGTAAAAGTCACGAATGGATTAACGAGATTTCGATAGTAACTTCGAAACCATTGACAACTGCCGTTTAGAAAATGGTTTTAACCTATTGCCAGTTGTAAATAAAACCGATTAGGTAATAAATGCACAACGATAACAATTCCTACACAAGCAGTGCATCGGCCGCTAGCGACATCTGCCGCATTATACTGGAACTATTCAATCTTATGCGAAATTAATGTCGATGACTCATCTAACCTCCGGCAATTTATTAAGGCATATAACTTTTCTTTGTATAAAACGCCGCTACAACTTGATACGATTTTTACTATAATAAACGAAATTACTTGTTAGAAAATGTATAGATGCCGAAATCTTTAGATTATATTGTCGAAAGTTGTACATTCTGCTATCGAGTAATTACAATTCGTAAGATATATACAAGAAACGGGGATATGTTATCGGTGTGGTCCGCCGATTCTCGGGCAAGAGTATGGTAGAACTCGAACGCTAAATTACTCGCCTAACCTTATAAAATCACCTTAAATTATCATAGTCCTTTGGCTTGGATTTAAAATGGGCGGAATATGTTAATTTAATTTGGTGTAGCATGCACAGAGTCTCAGCAAAACTCCCAGTTCCCGTAGAATCAACTTTGATCACACTTTTTGATATTTTTAAATAAATTATTGCATTCTTCTACTTGATGCTCTACTTTGCAGCAGTTTTAGCATTCAGATCTAGGGACCCTAGGTATATGCGTCCTGACCTCCAACAGCCCTTTGAATATTTCGTATGTCTTCTTCGCCAAGAATCTCATCTATACCTCTGATTTGAATAATAGTCATCCTTGACGTACTTCGCATTAACAACTACTTTGTCGCTCTGATTAGTACTTTTCCGTTTTTTCCCTTTCGACTAGTTAGTTAGCTTTGCGTGATGAGTAGTAAAGCTGTCGTATTAGCCTTCACGAATGTTATTCTGCATGTTCCTGAATAAAAGTGGTGGATTAAATGATCCCTTTATCGTGCAAGTCTTTTTGCTTTGAATATTCAACCAACGAAATTCCCGTATTTGTTTATTTTCATACTCATTTCAATCAAGGTTGATTCTACGGGAACTGTGAAATAAAAGATAAAACAGTTCTAGCAGAATGCTACAGATGTCGCTAGCGGCGGATTACTGCGGTGGTTGTGCTGTAGCGTTAGCAGTGGTCATTTATAATTTATTCTGTCTAATTTACGATTGACATAAAGTTGAAACCATCTTATAAGTTTACCAAAAAGGATTCTCGTTAATCCATTCATGACTGTCATTAATGAGGTAAAATAACAATAATCAATTTTTGCTAAGCAAACACCGGGTTTAGATAATTCCAAATAATGTGATATTCTAAATGTACATCCTCATGCACAAACTAGAGATGTGATAGTACAAGATTACATTATCATCGAAAATCCTGCTGAGCAAGTGCCAGAGACCAGACGTAAAATTTAATTTTACAATGCAAATTTTGCGGGCAACCGTGACGTAATAACATAAACGATGTAATATTTAATTTAAAAATTTAAATATATTTTTAATCTTAAAAAGTTAGGAAGAAATTCCTTCAAATATAATGTGGGCGTCACATAATTATGTACTTCTTGCAATCAATGTTAGTGTTTATTTTTTATCAAAACTAAATATGAACAAAATTGCAATTTTCTTTGAAATACACTTTTACAGTTGATCGCTCTCTGCAATTTATTACTTTGTAATTTTTCCAAAGTTTAAGCACAATTTATGAGTTTGACGCAAAAAAGTTAAAAAAAACTTGTACTACAGGTTATATTTTCGTCTTTGCTTCAGATTTTCTCAAATCTGTAATTGCGACGATTTTCTTAAAACTCAAAGAAAATTCTGTAAAACTTGACATAAAAGTAATATTGAAGTTGTTGTTGGAATATATAAAACAATGTAAAGCTTATTATATTTTAGTTTTGTTTGTTCGACATTTTCGAAGTAATTTTCAATCAATTTTCATACGGTTTTCAGGTTTTATTGAAAACAAATTTTTCGGTCATGCAAATGATTGTTTCTTTAAACTGCGTTTACCCCTGCATACTCGTCAAATGTACATCGATGTTTACGACATCAAGCCCTAATTCGTGTGAATATTATATTTTTGCAAATAGCTCAGTTTCAGTGTATCATAGCAAACATAGGTAGCATAAAATAAAAAGTCATTTAAGATTTAAACTGTGTATCATATTGTAAAGTATCAATAAAATATTATTCGCTACTGTGTTTCAAGTAGTTTACACTAAATTGGTTTTGAATGATTCCTGTGCACCGAAGCAAACTTCAATAAAATAATGTGCGTAATACATACTTGTTTTACAGCAATATAACAAGATGTTTAAATAGATGATGTGTAGGGACCAATCAGGTGGCAATCTAGTTTTAGATACTAAAGCATATGTTACATTTAAATAGTTAAAGGGCTAAACGAGTTCCATACACCTTGAGTTTCAGCACCTTTTACCAAAACTGCGTTGTAGGAAAAACAAATTACACAGAAATTTTTACTCTCTCTGCAAAAAAAAATATACTGGAGTTAGGAAATATAAATCACGATCGCAACTTACCCCGTAAAGAAACCTAAAACATGAGACATTGAGACAAATTTATATCTAAAAGCCGAAAGATTATACATCACAATTCAACATATAAAGACCAAATTTCGAGTTATTTACCAATATCAAAATTTGTAGCTTTGTCCATATGTATATGGTATATTGCATCTCATTTATACTATATGTATTTTTCTATTTTTGTTTCAGTTCGTTGTACAAAGGAAACACCACTTCAAAAGATATCCAACAAACTCAATCACGGCCACTTCAAATAATTTAGTTTATTATTACGTAATTTATTAAGAAAAGTCTAATTATGTATCAACAAATAAATAATCAATTTTATAAGTACTTTTTAATTGTATTAGAAGTTTATAGATAATAAATTTAATATTTAGTAATTATTTTTGTTACAATAGAATCTCACGTCTCTGATGTAAAATTATAATTAAATCTACAAAGTGTGTAATTTTATTAATCGCCCGCCTACTATAAATGCAAAATGAAATTACCTCTAACAATGTTTGTACTAAAATTCTGGTAAACATTTTTCTGAACGAATAAAGAAGCTTAATTCGGTGACTGCTAAAAATATCAATTTATTATTGATATAGTCGAGAATAAAATTGACAAAAGCAATTCTAACTGTCTTGGAGAGCTATTATCTTTGAATTAGTTGTTCAGCAGCCTTTGTTAATCAGTCTTTTAGGCATTCCTGTTAACTGGGAGGTACTGGCTCAATAAACCGATTATCACCGCCCCACTTACCGAGCCAACTTGAGGTTTTCCGATAAATCTTATACAATTTGGTTTCTCTAACAGATTTAGTATCTATACCACGAATCGGAAATGAATAAAGCTTACACCGTTCTTACATCCTTCTCCCAAAAGTTAATATTGGTAATCTGATTTATAGCAGAATTTTATTTTTATACTTTTTTATAAAAAAAAATTTTCAAGCACTTGTTATTTTGAGGAAATTAAATAGCAGGAACGATTTTAAATGTAAATACTAATTTCCCTGGTAACTAGCACAATTTCCCGATGACACGTTGATCAGTCGGCGGAAAATGTCTAGCGATCGTCTGAACCGACACCTTCAAATATCCAATTTTGTTTTTATATGATAATTCATTTTCGCTTTGCAAATAAAACTTTTTCAATTGAACATTTTGACTGCATACAACAGCATCTTTGCTGCTATTACTAAGAAACATCTCAGCAAAATTGCATCTGCATTGTCCAAGCTTTTATATGTGCACTTTGCAGCTTGTCAGAGTCAACTGTTGCAATAGCAGTTTAATTTGCTTATTTTTTGCACACTTTATGTAAACTGTGAATATTGCATATTATGCTTTTGACATTTTTATTAAAAATGCGTGAACGCTCCATGTCAATCTCGCGTCGTATACATACATATTTAGCTGCTAATTTCAAAAATGTACAAAAAATATTTTTAAGTGTATCTAACAAATATTATTGTCCAATTTAATTTATTTTCAAAAATAAAATTCCAGTGATTTTGTTTTGTTGCAATAAATGCACAAAGGCAGTCATAGCATACCGTGCTCCTTATTCCTGACATCATTACGCGAAAATCTTACTATTATGAAAAGAAGCACCACACCAAGAAAGAAATCAAGTTGAAAACTTCAAATTATAGAAAAGATAATTGTATACGTTTTTAATGAGAAATTTTTTAATTTTATAAATGCGCTATGAATATTAAAAGAGAAAAATAATTAAAAGGATTGTTTTTGAAGCAGTTGCACAACTTTGTGCAATGCCAAATAAAATAAAATAATTTGTATACAATACCCACTTACTTAACAGTAATGTATATTTATAAAACCAATTTTATGATTAAACCAACCAGACTCCATAGCAAAAACTTTAATAGTAAATTAAAATTTTAATAAACAGTAACAAGCAAATTTTTTGTTGAGAATAGTAGGATAAATGCCCACACAATTTTAAAAATTTTCTGATGACGTTATGGTAGTTAAGACCGTAAATTACAAATATAAAAATGGAATTTTCTTCAAATCTTCCCCAATGGAAATTGCACACCTCAATATGCTTTAATTGTTTTTAACCCAGAAACTGAACACAACATGAGTTGATCGTGGTTAGAGATCAACTGAACCTTACGGCGCAAGAACTACTTAACTCAATAATCTGGGCTGACCTCCATATACATTTTTTTGGAAGCTTAATGAATTTAATTAAAGGATAATTATTGTTAGTAATGATACTATTCTGATATTGTATGCTATTGCAGTATAAACGTGATTTCTTTAAGTTTGCACCAGGCACTGATTTTATTTGGATTTTAAATGCAAAAACCTTTTACGACCTGTTTGCTTTTTTTCTAAATTTAAATGCTAAATAAAATACCTCCGAATAAATGACTTACTTCAAAAGCTTTTAGTGTTTACTCTACACAAGTATTTATATTTCATTGATATTTTTTTGTGAACGAACAACTTTTGTTTTGCAAACAAGCTACCTACCAATTTAAAAGAATTGTTAATCATCGGGACTTCATCATCATTACGAAACGGGTAGTGGTCAAGGTCCACTTTGCACTGAAGCTCTAGGCTTATTGCGCCCCGTTTTCCCATTGAGTTGTTAAGGGAAGTTATAAGTATTTCGATCCACAGCTTGATGTTCACCAGAGGGCTGAGCTAAGAAATTCTGCCGAGTCCGGGGTTTGAACCCAGAATCTCCGCTCATAACTTCAACTAGCGATCACATCAAGCCACCGCTGTGGTCATCATCGGGACTTAATAACTTTTGAAGATTTTTTATGTTAATCAAAAGTATTGGAAACTTTAAGTCGCCACGAGAATTCATACTTTCTCTTTATAAAATAAAATGAACGAGGATAAAATATTATTAAGTACCTTTCAGGATAACTTAAAATTTGGACTGTAATGAAATGCATATGAATTTTTGTATAATAATAAAAACGTAGAACACTAAAAATATTTCAAATTCAATACATATGGTATACGAGTCTATTGGTAGTGACTTTGATAAATGAAGAAAACTGAAATGCGAACTGATGCACAGTACTTTTCGTCGGTAGTTACTCATAAAAACGACAAGAATTTTTCATTTTAGAACGTGTAGCTCATGATTCTTTCATAATATGCTGAGAAAAGATCGCGTTATATTGCTTTAACATGATCTAAATGGGGCTAATGGGGCACACGATAAGATTATTTTCAGGGTATTACAAAATGTGCCTTGCATACTCGATATAATATCATCGCAGCCTAGTGACCACATCAGCCGTCCAAGTATAAGCTTTTTCATTTGCAAGGATGCTCATTTGCTGAAATATCATTAAAACTGCGTAATCTCTATAATCGTTAGCCTAGTTAGCAGCAGAGCTTAAATAAATTAAAACAGATGTTACGAAGTTATTGCAAAAACTTAATAAAATCAGTATATTATGAAAAACTTTTATTTTTTTCGGAAAATTGAACGTTTTTGTCCTGCATAAAAATATTACAGTATATTTAAAAAGAATCGCACGAACTAGTGTGACATTAGAATGCGATTGGAATGTCAAAAACAGAAATAGATGTCGACTTCTAACTATCTAAAATGACATGAAATACTTATTTGCTAAAGCAAAACACACACACATCGCTTTGACACTTTCTTAACGTTGCATTTTAGATAGCCCGAGTAAAATTTAAACCTGCTGGTTTTCATCGAGAAAATATTATTGCACTAAACGAAAACAAACAAATTTACTACTCCTAGTTAGAGTAAAGTAAACAACAAGTGTGAAGGGTCCCACCGTATCTTCAATCCATTCCGCTCTAATTAAACTTCTGTCCGATGCAGAACAATTTCTCTAATTAAGCATCTCGGACCCTCAGAAGCAACTTAATTACTTTAGAAATACTAAAAGAAACAAGATATTTGTTAAAATTATTTTAATAATTTTTTTTTAGATATATGACCTCACTTTGCTGCATGTGCTGCTGCTGAACCTTTCAATCGTCTACCACTAATTACCCATTCTATAAGTCTGTTTTTCTAAAATGAAAAACTCGCTCTTCAGCAGTGCATATCTGAGAGAGATCTAGCAACAGACACCTAATTTAATGTATTTACCGAATCGATTCAATTTGAATTGTCAAATAAATATGTGGGCACGCAAATTATGGATAAAGGCAGACATGTTATAGCAATAACACGACATGATGACAATGGGTTATATTTATTGCAACCGCGATAATAAAATAGAGTCTGTTTTACCACTTCCAACTAGAAATGAGTTGAATGAAAGCTGCTATAAACTGAAGCTGACAGTAAACTTGTCGACTGGCAAGCTTTATTTGAAACTCTAATCGTCAAAATAGTAGCCTCTATTATTTTGTATTTTCAATGCTTTGTTAGTTAATTTATCACTAAAGCTTGTCGGGGTGATCTCAAGTTTTACGAAGTAATTTTTTAGCAGATAATACGAGAAGAATTCGAGCTTACCAATATAATATCGTGGTTCTAACCTGAAATCCGTTATAATTTCCAAAAACTAATTTTTTACTTATTTAATATGTAAATTTTGGAGATAATATAATTTCGGTTTCAAATTTAGACGGCAAGAAATTAATCTTTCTTAACCACAACGTGCGCTGGTTTTTTTTAACAGTATTAAATAATTTAATCACCAAATCCGATTAAATAAATTGGTTTTTGATGTACCTACTAAGATTGCAGAAGTAAGGCAGCGTTAATAATAGTTTACTATTGCAATAAAATTAAAAACGTCCAGTCCATGTGGTAAATGGAAAAGCCAAACTGGTCCTTTTGCCTTTCTAGCAAACTTAACATTTAAATAGCCTGCAGCACGTGCAACCCCTATTTACTTAATGTCTCGTAAATTTTAGATTCAAGCAGATGTAGCTACTAATTATATTTGAATTTTTTTGTGTATTTTGTTAATATTACTAATTTATTTATTAAAAACAAAGCTTTTTACCGCTGGGATTTCTGTTGCTAAAAATACATTAAATTTAAAATAATACCATTACAAAGTTTATTAAATTTTTACCCGGCATTAGTTTGTTATTGTGTCAGAGGGGTAATTTCAGAACATTTTTCGTGATAAAATATAAGAACAGTAACAATTTAGTACTTGTCCAATGATCATGTTTTGTTGTCATATTAATTAAGAAATTATGGAAAGGCCTACGGCCTATTTTACAAAACAACTTTGCAACTTTTCACTTTATGTTTACGTTATAAAATTTTGCACTGTATTTTCATTTATATTTTGTAAAACTTAACAACTTGTTTGTCATAATTATATATTTAACAGTTATTTGAATACCCTCAGCTCTCGCAGTAGTAACAGTTGATCTGGCTAACTACTAGGCCAATGATCGTCTCGGAACTACAGTAATTATTTTAAGTATACGACATTCTGGAAAGAAAGAACATAAACCAGGAATTTTTAATTAACACTGAATATTGCTCTCGTGGACCACTTTAGTTTTCTAGTTTTACTACAATCCTTATGAATTTGATTTGAACGCATATGTTCCGCAATTTCATTCAGGTATTTAAATGCCTGCAGTTAACTTTTAATTGCATCTTTTTTTGCACAACTACGAGTATTATCCTAAATAATTATAGTAATAAAGTTTATTCCAACAAGTAAATCCATTCATATAACAAGGAATTACAGTACAATAAAATTACCTACATAAAATTCAATAAAATCGGTTTTGAAGCATTTAAGTTAATTGTTTCACAGCTGTTAGAACTTCGTAGTTAAAGTTAGTTAAAATAAACAAATCTAATTAATTGATTACTTGACAGGTTTTAAACCTATAAACTACACTTTATGAACTTTTGCTGCAACATCGACAAGAGTTTCGTGAAAATGCTAGAAAAACCAGAGGAAATCCCGAGGAAAACTACTATCGATGAGACTATTGTTTTGCTTTTCTACTTATTAGTGTGCTCAAATTTTAACCACTCAAAATTGGACCAGAGGGAAATACTGGTAAATCTTAGAAAATGCGAGAAAATTCTCGTAAATGGAAATCTGGAGTGCAAAAACTTGTGTTGCGATATATCTACTTGCTACTTTAGATTTTATTTTCAAGTGATTACATATTGGTATGATTTTTACCGGCCGTTGAAACAAAGTAAAAGCTTTTTTTTATAAAATTGCTGAAGTCATTTAAAAAAGGCTTAAGTCATAAATTGTAGTAGGTAGGGAAACTAAGATTTTTCCATTTAAACAGAAGCCGCGAATGAAAATAGATAGTTTTCCACGAGTATCGAACAATATTTTTTTTAAATATGTTTTAAAAAGAAACAATAACATATTTTTTATACCTAAATTAAAATGAATTAACGTACTTTTAGTTGTTTAAGATAACAATTACAAAAGGAACAGGTTGGTGATCACACTTTTTTTTTAATTTATGCTTTTACAATTTGTGTTTTTAGAATTGCTGAAAAATGTCGGAATATTCGGATGTTGAGGAATCTGCGGCATTAGTAGTTCAAGCTCTAATTCCACATAAATCCAGAGGCAAATGTGAAAAGGCATTTCTGCAATTTAATACGTGGAGTAAAGAAAGGCGAGTGAAAAACGTAAATGAAGAAGTTTCACTCGCTTACTTTGAGTAATGGTCGAAAGTTTTGTTTTCCGCACTAGTGCGGAAAAGTAGTACTTTTTCACATACTTTTCAGAAAGTAAGACTTTTTCAAACATAATTACAAAAATATATTTCTCTAATTTAATTTTATATTCAAATTTAATATTTTGGGAAAATTTTCGAAGATGTAATTTTTGAATTTCGTGCTGTGTAAGTTATTTTTCAAAATTGATAAAGCGCTTAGAGATAGAAAACGTCGTGTTTTTTATCATTACTATGTATAATATGAGAAATCCTGAATTTCACTGAAACCTAAAGACAGTGTCCATATATTATTATTTTGACCAGATACGTTAATCCAGTATATTATTTAAACAAAACTTTTAATGAACGTGTAATATTTTGATACAAATGGTGCATTGAAAAGGAATAATACCACCTGAACTTCCATTTCGTGTTAATTATTTAACTTTAATAACTAGTGAAAACTTTTATTTCAAATCATAAGCATTAATGAAATATCTATCGCATCATATTTGTATGGCGAGAATGCGGATTAAATAAACACCAATTTAACATCAAATGAACATCATAATAATAATTCACTTGGTTAAATATAAATATTATTGTACCTACTGTGAATTTTGCTCCAAACGATCGCAATTTAACAAAATTATTTCATTTATCTCTGAATAATATCCAAATGAAAAAGTCAAAAAGTTCACTAAATTTAGTACTTAAAATTGTAACTTATATTCTGCTACAATACTTCTAGAGTGATAATTATGGTTTGGATAGTTTCTACAGTGCCAGAATTTACTTAATAAATTTTCCCTGAAATGATTTACCATAAATATTAAATTCATTTTATGCAACTGAAATGTTAGCAGAATCCAAACGTAACAATTTTTTACTTTCTTTAGCACATTTTTGCACATTCATTCAAACCTAATATTTTTATCGGCCATTAGTAAATAAATAATTTTTAATTTAAGTTAGCGGATTAATTTTTTAATGTGCATTTTTTATTAACCGGGACGTTCCACCGTAAAAAATAAAATAATTAACACTCTCATTTATGTCTTATCCAGTTTAGTCTTGAACATTTGCAACAGTGATTAAAATGATAATAACACTTTTTAGTATCCCTAACGATCTTACTTATTCTGGTTTATTATAATTAAGAACAGTATTATGCGTAAAAGTTTAAAAGATTTTATAATGCAAATACTTTTACTTAATAACCAGCTTGCTTAATGCTAATAAGAATAAAAAGCGACATTAAATTTGAGAAAAAATATTCAAAGTATATAGTAAGAATAAATAATTTTAATCTAAGATACATCTACTACTTGTTCTTCCATTAAAAAAGATTTTTTAAATTGTTCAAAATTATAAAAACAAATTCCTTTCTGCACGTTCATTTTAATATTTTTTACAATACTCTCGGTTAATTATAAAACGTTTTTAATGCTTTTTTATATTAAAAAATTGAGTTATTTCAACAGGCCTATAGATAATTAAAAACAAATACCTACATTTATACAATATTATGGTTAAGTGTTATTAAAGAAAAACACGAACTGGAAAATAATAAAATAAAATGTACCTAAAAAAATTTATACCTACTACATGCTAAATTTTATTTACAATATTGCAATTAATTATTATAGAAATAAATCCCAGTAACTTGTAAATTCTGCTTTAAAATCCCACTGTATGCATATACTAAGTCAGTGTCAAGGTCAAGGCGACCGGTAAGCCGCCTGACCTTCAAGTTACTAGTAAATATTAAATAAATAGTTGTAGTAACAATTCTTAATGTTATTCGTGCAATTTAACCACTTTTGTGAATTCCAACTTAAATTATTTATTGATATTTTTGGTATATCTCTAGAGGTTGGCAACATACTGAACAACCCTCGTATTTCTAAAAATTGACTTCTTTAAAAAGTTTCAAACTTATATTTTTTACTTTTTTTACTTTAGGTTAGGAACACCCTGTATACTTAAAATCAGCTTCCGATGCCAAAATCAGTAAGTAGCAGGCATTATCGCTGGTTTTTATTTGTAAGTTTGCTCACTTGGTATGTGGCTTACCTAAAGCTAGATATTCAAACTTGAGTTACCTAAGGGTTCTTGTGTGTTTCTGATTTCTGTACTTCTCATTGCACGCAGCTGTTTATTATAATTTAGAAAAAAAATTACAAATATTGATGAGTATTAGAATGAAGCTTTTGCATGGCCAATTAATTGGGTAGAATCCTTCAACTAGCTGGAAGAAAAATCTAATATCGCAATTCGTCACTTTGTAAATAGAAAGGAGAGGTATAAACTGTAAATAAATAATTTATTTACAATTTAAAGGCTGAAAATTGCTAATTGTAGCAAACATTGAATATTATCCTTACTGTGATTGTCAACATCCTTATAGATGAATAATTAAGCTGTATAAACTTCTGATTAATTTATTTACGAATTTAATTTAATTAAATTTATTTGTGATAGCAGGATAGGTACTAAATCAACAAACCAAAAAATCAGAGTATTTAATTCATAACAAGGACATTCATAGCTCGGAGTTTCGTTATGACCAATAAAAAAAAAAGGCAAATGATGTCTAAGGGCCGGTATAATATTATTAGACTTTAGTGTTCTGAGAGTTTTACTTACTGTATTATCTCTCAATTTGTAAGATGTGTTGCCTATAACCACCGCACTATAATATAATAAATTATCCATTATTATATTATAAAAGTTTATTATTTATGAAGAAATACAAACAATAATAAATTACATTATTAAGCAAAACATAAAAGTTATGTTATACGTACGTACTAGGTTTTCATAGCATATCTACCAGAAAATAAAAAATTGTATGTGACAACAATTGATGCTTGCAATCAGGCCCGGCTGATGGCGTGTGTAAAGTATGGGATTCACATAAACAAAAAATGCCTGAAGACAAAATGTTGTTATTTAATATAAAATATTTACAGAAAACACAGGCGATTTGTACTATTTTGCATTTTAAAAATAATACAAGTTGAGTTTGGCCCGTTAGCTCCTAGCTGTATGACGCATTTAAATCTAAAATTATGGAGTTAAATTAGTAGAAGAAAACGAGGAGGGCAAAGAATATTGCTCAATCTATTAACATTGAAGTGTTATGGCAGGATTTATACAAAACTATAGCCAGGCAAGATCCTTTTAGCAGAAGTTCATATTATAAATTATGTTTAAATAAATCTTAACTTTTTTTAAATTTATATCGCAAAAAATTCACAGGAAACGTGAGAAAATACATAACCTGTGAGTCAACTGTGGAAAATATGCAGGTTTTGTTGAGCACCAGATGATAGTTAATAGAAACACTTGAAAAACCAGCAATATAGCTGCTTTATTGCAACAATATTTAACATCTAAAATTAGGCATTGGGTTTAAAGCTTTTGACTCGGTCAAATTGAGTTGTAATCCTTTTTCGAGTAGCTATACACTTCAGAATTAAATCAATAAAATTCTAGATTTAAGAAAAACGTTAGATAAACTATCAAAATAATTTGAAATCTTTGAGAGGTAACTATTTCAGTTGGAGTGAAGTATAGGATTATGTTGACAAGAAAAGACTTGAATATCTGTGTAAAATTATTAAAATATTTAGGAAAAAGGAAATTTATAACTGTCAAACATATTGATAAAAGATTAATAAGAAAGAAAAAGTTAGGAAGGTGAATATTGGGAAAATGTGTAAAGATTTTGTGATAGGAAGAAAAATATTTGGTCATTTATTTTAGTGAAATAAAAATTTAATTAAAGGAATAATGATAACAATGGAGTTATAATAGATTGAACCCTGTAATTGAATCAAAATAGATAAATTTTGTATTTTCGGTTTTCGATGTCTCGTAAGCAGAAGTGCGACGAAAAATTAATTTAGATTTCTGTTGAATCTCAGTCATTTAGCAATGTTATACAAAATTATTGCCAAGAATTCAAAATTTGATTAAGCAGAATGGTTAATAGAATAATTACAACATAATTATAATTATTCATGTTAATAACTAGATTTGCTATTAATGAACACATTGGATGTGGAATGATAAGGAACAATTGAAATATTTAATATAATTTAGATTCAGTATTAATCGGAACGAGAAATTCATATTATTTGGTTTTGTTGTGAATTTGGGGAATCGATAAATTTGAAATATAAACAATTGAGATTGGAATAAATTTAATTTATAATAGGTACTACATGTGAACTGGGCTATTTTTAAATATTGTTTGTTAATTTGTAATAATTGCCGTCTTGTTATGCGATAAACGAAATTTGTAGGTCGGATAATATGAAGCCGTCACGCTATACAGCAACAGCTTCCGGAAAACACAAGAAAAATATCCCCGCAATATAAACAATGTTCACAAAGAAATCAACTTGCTAGGCTGAATCGAATATTCGTCAACGGTTTACTTGGAGCAAACCACACGTTTAAATTTGCAGTTTTTTTTAAATTAAATTTCATTGGTTAAAACCAAATTTGGAAATTCCTAAGCTGTCTAACGTTTTAGGTTTTTTGCGAATTGAACAAAGTTTTCTAGAACGGACATCTCAATTAAGCTGACAAATTTTCGGCACTCGCGGGTATCCCCCCGCGAGTAGATGCAATGTATTTAATCATTCGTATTCTTGGCGTGCATCAAATTGAGCTGCTCATTTTAGAGTGTTTGAACAATTACCAAAGTAATTTAGCATACGTGTGCATTCCAAAATTTCAAAATATTTACCAAATTCACAATTATTGAACAAACATTTGAATAATTTGCATTGTTTGATTTATCAGATATATATTAATTTACCATACATAACATTATGCAAGTTTATCAATAGTAAGCACAATTTAATTACAGATCTAAATCAACATTTGTCAAACAATTTCTACTGTATTGTTTTACTATCAAATAAACGTGTTCTCTTCCCGTCAAATTATGGAAAGTTGATATATTGACTTCTTACGTTTAGGCCTGTTACCAAAATTTCACTTTAATAACTATTAAGTTACAGCGAAGTGAGAAACTTCCAAAACACATCTTCAAATTTATGCATTAATACCTATCAATTTTCGACAGGATATTATTATAAAACTAATTTTTAAGTCACTAAAAAGTTTCATTTCATTGATGCAATAATTTCGATACCCAAAGTAAAAATTTTGATTTTATTGTCAAGTATCGGCAATCCAATCACTATAAATATTGCCATTATGTGACAGTTGTTCTATAATTGCAACGCAATACCGACGTAATGCGTTAACACATTGCAAAAAAAGGATTTTAAAAAGTCATTTCTATCAAAAGCTCTAAAATAAAAAAAGCTATTATAGATCCATTTGTTGAATTTCTTTTTATTTAAACACCACATGGGGCGTAGCTATTTTGGTTTTCTTATTTTCTACGCATGGAGAAATTATCCTTGTGCGAGCATTGTTCAAATTACATCCCCCTTAAGTATTATAATACCTTTTATTTCCGGAGAAAGTTGTTCGTCTTCCAAATAATAGGCAATTATTGTAAAAGTCACCTTTACTTTAGCATTTAGGAATAGAATTTAAAAACATTATCCAATTTACAATGGAAAACTAAAACGAAATGAAACCTGACTGTTTTTTAATAATAATTATTTTGTTTAAACTTTAACCCACCATATTACGCTACAACTGTGGAAAGTTTCATAACCCTGGATTAAATATCATTGCGCTTTATATTTGCTTATCAACAGCAGCCCGACTATAAGCCATGGGAATCATGCAAATACCTAAAATTAATTGACGATTAAAGTTAAATCCAGCTTTAAAATTTTCATCAAAAATAAGCACAATGCATTAAGACATAAAATTTAACGAAATTGTTACAAATTCAACATATTTTATATTTTGTAATACAATTTGGAAGTATCCCGAATATGAAATCCAAACATTATTCGTATTTTATTTAACAATAAGTTTAGAGATTTCGAATACTTTTTTCGTTCCTACATTCAAGCCAGCAAAAACTAATTTATTCTTGCATTAAACGTTTATCAAATGTGCAATCATTCAGATTAACAAAATTTCGGTCATATTTCATCGGAAATATAGATACTTTCATGTAATTTATATCAAATTTTAAAATGGCGGAACCATTTTTACGAATATTTGAATAAAGCTCAAGTAAAAAATTTTAAATTATCTCTTAATAAATTATTTTCAAGCAGTTTTATCAAAAACATTTTTAAATTAATCCTTCCGAAAAGCGTAAAGTAAAAAGTTTCTATTTGTTTTCGAACGAGTTTCAGTTTGTTTAAATTAAATTTTTACGTCCAAGCGACGTTTGTTCCCAAGTATCAACTTGTTTAACCAATCAAGAATTCTTAATGTTCGGAAATTGAACATGCGAGTTATCTAAGAGGTGAGAACTTCAAGTAAATAAGAAGCTTTTAAAATAAATTTAGGAAGGGGACCTTTTTTTTATTGCGGTACCGGTTTCAGAATAGCTGTAAAGACAGTAATCCTTCAGCTTTTGAAAAGGATTTCATTTCGGAGTTTTGTTTCGGCTTAAAGCTTTTCGTATTACTTTGCTATATTATTTCTAATAAAAAATTGAAAATATTTCGTGAGAAGCTGCTTTCGAATGTAGATGACGCTTCCCAATAATGGAAGTTGAATACTATAAACTTCATAATTACAACTGGCAATTTTATTAAAATCGACACTTTAATAAATTAATACGATTTTCAAAAATAAATTCAAAATCAAAACATTTGTCACCTTCAATCAAATTATTATTTTAATTTGTTCCTGACGTTGAAAGTTTTTGTTCGTCCTTTGTGTTGTACCCCTGAATGCTTGGTGTCATTTTCTATGAAAATTATATACGGTTGGTTTTAGGGTTCGCTTATAATTTTTATAAAAAGTTTACTAGCAGTAGAATCTAATAGTTTTATTTCAGAAATCCATCGCTCGACCACTGCACTAACCGCATACGTTTTATTTTAATGGGGGTTAATTTGTAAACAGGAAGTTTCTCCAATAGATCAAAAAGGACAACATTCAATAAACCAGGAAAACTGACGGATTCGAAGAAAATTGAAAGAAATAGAGAGTTGTGAAGTGAATTTTTTTATCAATAATTATCATTTACTTGGGGGGTGGACGAAGAATTTTTAATTTCAATGATTAGAACTTGTTTTACAACAAAAAAGATAGATTTTTTTAAGAAAAGCGTGTTTTGACTTGGAAGTTCTCTAAAAAACTCAAAATTCAATTTTTTCAAAATTCTTCCTCCACTCCCGAGATAAAGTAATCTATTAACGAAATCTTTAAGGTTTTTTGATTTCAGATGATCCTGTCTCGACTTATCCTGTTCACAGGAAATCACTTTTTTTTAGCACTAGATGAATAATAGTTAATAACTTCTACAATTTATTATTAATATTTGTTTATAAAAAATAACCAATTATTCTTTAAATGATAATAAACATTTTGCAACGATTTTTTAATAAACATTTTCAACCGATTCTTCGAAAAAAAATCGAGAAAATCTTCTTTTTTCGTCGTCATGACTGCGTATGCCCCATTAATTTCTTAGGTCTTCTTCCACCTTTTCCATTCCTTGCAGAATAATCGGCCTCTTTTGGCCGGTTATCAGAAAAAAATGTTACAGCATTGAGACCCCATGACTGTTCAATTCTGATTCGAGAATATTTTTCATAATTTTATTCTAATTCGGGGCTGAGACTTCTGGCTGTTCACTGCCACTCATTATGACAAACTTTTTTTTTGAGTATCGGAAGATAATACTTGACAAGAACATAAACTGGGGGAAACATTTAAAAACTAAACTCGAGAGGGCAAGGATGGCTTCTTGTTAGTGTCGGGGGAATTGGACGGTCGTGTGGTCTCTTTCTTAAGATCACTCTCTGGCTCTACTCTACGATTGTCAGACCCATGCTCTGCTACGGTGCACCTGTCTGGTGACCCAGAATCAATGTAATGGGAATAATTTGAACAGCTCCCACTGCGGCGTTGGAGACCCTTCTCTGCCTCCCGCCAGTTGATCTTTATGTCCAGGATATGCCGGTTAGAACTGCTCTGAGGCTACGCAGCTGGTACACATCAATTTTCCAAATGAAGCTGATGGGCATATTGCACTGCGCAACGGCAGTCCAAGATAAATGCATCCGCGACAAAAATATTCAGCAGCAGAGCGGCGCTTCTTCAGACGCTGGATGACATATCAAGCTCAAATACTCTTTCCCTTTCTTGGGTGAAAGGGCACCAAGATAACGAGGATAACTCCAAAACGAACAAGCTGGCAAAAAATGGTTCTAACAGTGTTCTCTGCGGTCCGAAACCGATGATTGCACCAGCCGTCAAAATAGTTAATACTCTCTTACAACACACCCTAGAACTGCACTCCAGTAGATGGGCAAAAGAAATCGAATTCAGACAAGCAAAGGCAGCGATAATAGGCACCCTCTGGTAAACATTCGAAATACTACTTGAAGCTGTCTAGAGTCAATCTACGGGCAATTAATTGGGCACTGCAAGTTAAACAAAAATCACAACACAATGGGACTTGTAGATAACAAGTGCTTGACAGGTGGTTTACCACTGTCCGGCTCTAGCGTGCTATGCTAGGGGACTTCTGGCCTAACATAGCGGCTAGAATCAATGGCTCTCACCCTGCCAAACTCTGGAGAGCGCAGTCCAGGTACTGACAGGAATCAGGCCTATAAACTTCCTGGTGGCTGAATGGGCAGCCAACTACAGCTCGGCTGGAGAAAAAAACGTAATATACAGCCAAATAGCAAGAAGAGTGGGAGGGATCCAGCACCGGACAATGGACTCAAAGCTTAAATCAAAAATATATCTGAGTGGATGCAGAGGAAGCATGCCGAGCTCTGCTACCATCTTTCGCAGGCTCTGACGGGCAGAGGTGCTTCAACTTCTACCTGGCCAAAATAAGAAAAGACGCAACTACAATCAGCACCTATTGCAACGAGGCATCCGACACTGCGGAACAAACCATCTTTTTCTGCCTCAAACGCATCATTGACCCCACAGAATGCGGTGCCTAGCATGCTGTATTATGAAACAGATGGATAGCGTTCCAAAAGTTGGTAGTAGAAGTCCTATTTCAAAAGGAAGAAGACGAAAAGAAACTCCAAGCTGCTTCCAGTAAATAAAAGACCCGAAAGGGTGAAAAGGAGAAGTTTCCTCGAAATCGGGTGCACAGCGAAGATAAATGCTGCGTGCCCTCGTAAAAGGTGCGAGCTACCATCCAGAGAGGGGGTTTTTATTCAGTAAGACTCTGACATATCCCCAGACTGGGAAATCCATGAGGTTTTCCCCCTTCCTAATCGCACAAAACAAACAAAAAAAGGATAGGGTTTCTGAAAAATATGATTACTTTTGTTCATCGTTCATTTTTTTCAGTATAATATTATAAGTATAATACTTTTTTCAAAATGTATGTTATCTGATGTATAACGTGAAGTTACCACAGATGCATCAACGTTAGGATATGAGGATAGGACGAATATACAAATATGGATCACAAGGCCTTAGAGTGTTACCGACGGCTTTAGAATTGCTCAGTAGAGATTTCTGATCATCCAGAATAATATTTACCAGCGCTTATCAATTTAATTTACTATAAGAGAACTAATCCGGGAGAAAACCGAATACAATATATGCCATGCTTATAACAAAACTCTACGTAAATATTAGTATGCTACTAGGAATTCCAGAGCGATGTTGACACCCAACGCTCTCTATTGGTATGCAGATGAGAAACCAGGAAGCATCCTTAGAAAGAGGCATCTGTATGTGCTTGTAGAAAATATATTTAAAAAATGTGTGCAATTTTCTTGCTATTGTTAACTCCAGTTGATATAACATGAAAATGTAATATTAAAGTTTAAATATGATTATGGTTATTAATAAATTATTAAATTTAAAATTTTAACGTTTTAATTAAGTAGAATAATTTAATGCCATAACTTGCATTATTAGATCAAAACTATAGAATTGAATCATTATAGTTTGCTATTGCTATACCGTAGTCGAACATAGTATTTCGAAGTTTGAATTCTCATCAGATATAGCAAACTTGAATCATTCCATTCTATAGTTTTGATCTAATAATGGAAGTTATAATTCTAATTAAATATGAAAAATATTTAAGTTTGAATAATTCAAATTTTAATTCGGTAATAACTTTATTGTAATAATATAACAATCGTTCTATTTGAAATAATATATTAGTCACAATTTGCAATTTATTATTCCAAATTTGATTTTGAATAGTCCCAATTTAAAATTATAAGAGTATTGGGTTTCCCAACCGCCAACCATCATATTTACCTGCGTATTATAAGTTCAGTATTTTTCACTGGAAATTCTACTTCGGTTTCCAATATATAAAAATTACTTATTTATAAAGAATCTTTGAAAGAGCGCTTTAATATATCAAACCTTCCGATCACATTTTTATAAAACAAATATTCATATTCCGTCAAAGTTTGTACAGAAAATGTTAAATATGACAGTTTTTATAAGTCGAAATTAATGTTTTGATATGATAATAAAGTATCATAATATAATATTTATTGGGTACACCGATCTGACTGCAAGAAATATCTGACAAGCCCAGACGTAAACGTAAAAATAATAATTTTAAATTATTTATTTCCTTTTCATTATTAATAAAATTTTATTTGATTTCATATCATGACGGATAATTAAAGCAGTCTTTTTAAAGTATTATTAAAAACCCATTAATCATAATATTGCACTTCCACAAAATATAGAACTGAATTTCTAAAGGTGGGTACATAAAATCAATATATAATTTATTTCTAGTGGTAAAGTTTGTTTTTTACAAATAACGTATCTTACGCACGTGTCAAATCGACAGCTGGATAAAGATCAAAAGAAGGTTAATCAGAAGAATAAGAAAGAGGGGTCCGTGCTTACTTATACGTCTTTGATAGTAAACGTCCCTGCTTAAATGCCTAGCAGCTGCAAGTTTGAGTACTGAAAAGAACCAATTCTTCATACTTGTGCCCCGTACCGAAGGTAAAATAAAATTTCTTTACTCTGATTTTCAGCATGAAAAGATAAATTACTGCGTCCTACCTTTAGGAGATCATGAAACCTTTTGAAAATTAACTCTTTCTCATTATCCTTTGAATGAAATTTAACTTTGAAATTTGTTTAATCTATGCATGAAAATATTTCAGCTATTAATTAAAGGTAAAATAAAAATGTAATTCTAATTACGTTCAAAAATGATATGCAAATCCAGGAGATTAGAATTCCGTTTGCCGCGATTGTTGGAAAGTATACGTGGATGGATGTGTTTGTGCACAGAAGAGATTCGTATATACTGGAGGCTGATTTATCCCAAGGGAAAATAACTGAGTAAACCAGTTTCTCAGGTGAATTTCTGTTGGGATATAGCAAACACAAACATAAATTTAAAGGTCCGTTGATGTTACACAACGTTTTGAAATTACAATAAGAATACTATCTATACGTTAAAGAAAACGTTAACGGATATCTTGTGTCGTTGTGGAAATTGAATTGAAAAAAGTTTAACTGTTTTCCTCAAACACCGAGAAACTTAAGTAAAATTATTCTCAATAATATATTATGTATTGCGAATATATTATGTATTATCCAAATTCGAATAACAACCTTTTTGTAATAGCTTGGACTTTTCATAATTTAGTAATCCATGATGCATAAACTTTTTCGTAATTTTTTATATGGTACATAAAATTGCTTTACACAAATTTAATCCTCTTTAATAATAAAAAGTTATAAAAAATTCCTTTCGAGATTACAGAAGAAGTTTTAAAATGTGACACCAAATTTGTAGTGTGAGATATCTGATGGGATAATATTTTTGAAGACAGAATTTTTGTCTGCTTAAAAGTGTTTTGTCTGTATTTTTACGTGATGTTATTAATGGAGTGTCTCAAGGTAATCATTGGGGAGTACTTCGCCTTAAACTTTTGATAAATAACTTTTGCATGCTCAAGCTCTGAAAGAATAATGTACAAGTATTTAAAACTGTTATTGGAACCGACATTTGGAAATGACTTCTTCATACGTTGAATTCCTATGTTATAAAAATAAGAATGGAATAATTGCATCCTTTCCTTGAACATGGCTAAATTACCTCGATGAAAGATATAATTTTAGGTTTTAAATTGTTATCTACTGATTGAAATTTGATTATGATACTGAATTATTTTAAGTTAAATTTTTTTTATACAATATTAAATTTTTGTTATCGTGTGTAGCAGATAAACTTGCACAAATTCTATTAAAAAGTTCGATAATAAAACTGAGGCATGAATACAAGGTAACGAACCGTAGATTCAAGTGATTGAATCCTAAAACAGAACTTTTTTATAGTACGGGATAGAAAAACGTAAAGGAGAAAACACTCAAATAACTACGACTTCTTTACATTACACTGAAACGTGATGTTATATGTATATTCTTGTAAAATACAATAAACGATATAGGAAAACTTCTTTTGTGACCAGCATTTTTCACTTAAATTCGAAAATCAATTTTTTCTAATACCAAAGATTTAAATTTTTTTTCTGAACCCCATATCGTTAATTAAAAGTTAATTAAGTATGTAATATGAAATATGCTTTTAATCTTGGTTATTTGTTTACTGTTGTCATTTTCATTCACAATACTTTACATGCTAATAAGTGTTTACATAGAGGGTGCTTTAAAATGATTGATTAAGCTTGTTCCAAGCAGATCTTTCTACTTTAAATCTTTTTCAATATTAATTTTACTTAAAATTTAAATATCTCGTAAAAAATTTATTCATATTTTGCTTTAGCAAAATTTTAAAATTAATGAACTATTATCATGGAAAAAATTTAGGAAATACAAAATTAATAATCAAATTTCAAGCAAAAGTTAGGATTAACAATTTTCTTTTCACTCTAATATTGGTGTCTTCTGGCCATAAATTTATTATTTCAAAAAAGGATTCCAATATATTTAAGAAATCTTAAATATATGTAATTTAATTATCCAGTTTCATGCGCTCCATGTCTGGTAATTTGTGATTTTTTTAATCTAATTTAGAATCTCTCGCGGGAAATTTAAATATAAATTTTTCATGATAATAAAATGAGCATAATAAGTCGTCGGTTTCTGCCTTCCCGTTATAGTAATAATAATAATTTGTAACAATGCAATGTAGCCAAGCTTTTGGCTGGCTGTTGGTGTTACGTCTTCCATTCTATTCTGCAATATTAAAGTGCATTAATCATAAAACTTGTAAGAATGATGGACAATGGCCATTAAAAGTCATGAAATATTAATGTAGGAATTCAATTAAAGTGGATTTGAAGGAATTCTGTACTCCGAATTGAAATGAATGCTGGAAGTTAAAAACTGGTCGATGTGAAAACTTTATTAAAAATTGAAATAATAGAAAAACTAGCACATGTAGCAAAATTTCACGTCGGTGGATATGTGGACAAATATTTATAACATACAAGAATACTAAGAAATAAAACCTTACGTATAATAAAAGAGCTTTGTCAGCAAGTATCGATTGAATTATTTACTGTAACAAAAGTACATTTTATAGTACGCTATCTTACAAGTTATCTGTTCTTTGCAGTATCTTACATCCGTTTTCATACTTAAAGAAAATAACCCTACTAAAAATTTAATATTGATTTTTTTGGAAAGGTGTGAGAAAATTGCATTGCTGCTTATGCAAAGGTATGGATGTTTTGAGGGTCAATACAACTAAAGGTTCTGGTTGCATGTTCTGTTGAACGTGGGAACTTTAATACGAAGGGTGTTCATTCAGGTGGTTGCTTTGAGAGAAGACCCTTCCAAAGGAGTGTGAGAATTTATTTTCGTATCTCGAAGATTGGCAAAATTTACATACGATTTAAAATGTATTATCACGAATATGTGCTCACCTGCGTATTTAATAAATCGATATACCTTTTAATACAAACCAAAAATGTAGAGGAAGCACAGCAATAATGAAAAAAGTTATATTAATTTTGAAAATGATATACCTACACCTACCCAGTGGTAAAAATAAATTGATTTAAAAACTTTGACCATTAGAACAATTCTTATTGGCGATTAATCACTCCAGACTTTTACTTCACAGTTACAAAACAAATAAAAATAATTAATGAAATTAATGAAACTTTAAGCAACTTTTCAATAGCTTTTATGTTATTTCTAAAAAAGCATTTCTTTTCAAATTAATTATCGAAGTATACCAGCATTTACCAAACGGGATTTACGGTAGCTTATTAGGGTGGAACCTACATATACACAAATCTTAATAACAAATACCTAATTTCATAATGAAAGCCCTAATTAACAGTAAATTTCTAACCAGCATAATATTATTGATAAAGCGTGTCCACTATAACTTGGTCCGTGTGATTTTTAAAATACAAAAGCAAGTTAGACAAAGCTACGGGTAGTTTATTATTCAATTATGTAAGTCGATATGGTTCATAAAATTCGAAAAGGGATTATGCTTAATCACTAGATAATTTTAATGGTAGCCTTATTTTTAAATTAAGTTTCACTTTATCGCATACTTACCACAAACGGCCTATTATTAATTTCAACGATAAGATATTTTAAGTTAAAACTCGAGATAAAAAAATTAAAATTATCAGTTAACATTTATTATTTTAATTTATGCGCTTAAAATTTAATAATCAATTCCTGGTTTTTGTAATTTTCATCTCTGTTATTTTTTTATCAAAATTATGAACACCTCATCGTAAATTAAAATACAAAAAGATTCAGCGACATATGTTCCCGAAAAGCATATGTGAAAATGCAAAGGTGGCATTTAAATGTAACCTGTTCACAAACCATGTCAATTTAAAGAAAGAGGACAGCTACTGGGATTTAAAAAGAAAAGTCAACAAGACACGGAGTTGTTTTGTTCTATTATTTAGCAAACCGGTAGTCTTTAAATCTGGAATGGTGGGAGAGAGGTAAATGAATAACTTACGTCCCTTCATGTATTAGGAAGGGTCGTCAAATCATATATAAACGCTCGCCTTTTTTCAAAAACCATTCCAACAGTAATCGTCGTATGGTTGTGAAGGGTTCACAATTGAAGCGCCTTTATGGCGACTTCAATTTTTGTTAAGTTTTCCTCATTCAACTTTGACGCTATCTCAAGAATCCATCAGAAATTGTTTGTGCTACTATTACATCCAGACCGGCAAATAAGGTAATTTTTCAATTAATTTCAACAAATTTCAAACTTTCTTTTGTTTATAACTAGTAATAAAATAGTACAGCAAATTTAAAGTTTGAAACTTTTTCATTTTACTCAAATTTAAATTTTCCAGTCTATTTTATTTTTTGTTTGCAAAATTTAGATATAATTTTTAAAACAGTTCCTAAATTATAAATTTAATATTGTTACAGATTCGAAAATTGAAACGTCGCCTATAAAATATCATATTTTGTCACGTCTGTCTACATCATTGGTTTGGAATGAAAATTAAAAAAGCATTTGTCAACAAACGACATGATGGATAGAAAAGCCACAGCGTCAATATTTTATTAAGTTTCTGGTTAATGCAGATATATTTTATGACAGAGTAAGAAATGTTTTAGTTACTAAATCTTACATTTGTTAAGTTTCTGTTAAGTTTAATCAAAATTTCCGACCACTCTCCGATTCAAATCACAGTCCCTTCGTTTCAATTCATCTCCCCATATTATTGTTGAAGTTAAATCGTTAGTTAAGTTTTTGTTAAGTTTGCATAATTAATTATTAACAATTTCATTTGTTAAACATTGTTTTGGCAATCGTCATCTGCCTTTTAAATGATAACAAAACGACAAATCCTGTTTCTGTTAAGTTTACGTTACAAAAATGTTAAAATTCGGATTGTTCCAGTTACACGAAGCCATTAAGTTTAACTGTTAAGTTTTTGTTTTAACCGAATTGTTAAGTTTATTATTTTTCTTTTCAAACACAACATGTTCTGTTTCCGTTAAAAATCTGTTCAGTTAAATTTAAGGTTATGTTTTCTGTTAAGTTTCCAGTTGAGTTTTTGTTAAGTTTCATTGTTTTGTTTTAACAATTGCATGCTATTATTTTCAAAATACCGCGATTTTTATTTGTTCTCGTTTGTTTATTTTTAAAAGCTTTACGTTACCAACCAATTAACTTTTTTGTTTTTTGTTTTTTTTATTTTTTTTGTTTTTTTTTGGTTTTTTTGTTTATTTTTTAAACAGTTAATTTTTACAACAAAAATTTTAAAAATGATAAATTTAACTACAAAATTTTCAAAATATATAATATCTTTTCGAATAATTTATTAATCATGTTAATACGTCAAGCGAAGTTTTTTCTTTATATTGTTTATTTAAATAATTATGTAGTACTTCTTCGCAAATGAAGTACTACATAATTATTTAAATAAACAATATAAATTTATTAATCAAATCACACTAAAAAATTTAGAAAGGGTGTTCAAAACTTTAATATTAATAAGCATTGCATTTTTTGTTACGTTCACTTTTAATTATTTTTATTGCTTAAGTTTTCCGTTCAGGCATTTTTTATTATTATTGCTTTTAATTTGTTCATTGTGTTGTTACTTTCTATTACTGTTACGTTTTTCGTTGTTTTATTTCACTTTTTTACAAAAATTGTTACACTACCAATTTAAAAATTTCCCTCAATAATTTCTAATCGTGTTTGTTAAGTTTACAGAAGATTTTTTTATTCAAAATTTCAATTTTTCAAAATTAAATCACCCCAACGTTGTTATATTGTTATTGTAACTGAATTGTTAAGTTTCCGTTAAGTTTCAAAAATTCAAATTCACCAATTTTGACCATTCTCCAAAATTATTAAATATTGAAAGAATCCAGATAAATCGATAAAACGTTTTCGTTTAAACGCAGTTTTGTCATTGTTAAGTTTTTATCTTTATAATTAAGTTTTTTCAATTCGGTTTATTTTTACCAAAACAAAAAAAAAGAAAATATAAAATAATCATGGATCAAGTACCTACTTACGTAGATATTTTTATTAACAATTTTTAGTTTTTATTGTTTGTATCTCAAAAATGAAAATTTATAAAATACCTCATGTTTTGTATTATTAATTCGTATTTTAATTTTTATTATAATTTTAATTACGAAATGAGATCGTAATTTTATTTGTAATTTATATTATTGTGTGTTTTATGTAGACGTAGAAATTTTTTGTGTCATTATTCATTAATAATAGGTTTTGTAAGCTTTTATAATTCTAATATCTTGCAGACGAGGGTTGAGAATGAAATATTAATACACCTGCAAGTTATTAAGTTTAGTTAAACTAGAGTTAGTGTAAGTTTTTATAATTGGTTTACCGTGTGCCTTAACTTTGTAATAATTTTTGTGTGCGCTTTTTGCTGCTATTCGTTAGTTTAAGAAAACACAAGTTTCAATTTTTGTTAGCTTTTTCTACTTCGAACAAAGAAGACGATGTTCAAAGATTAAAACTTTTCTTCGTTCGCAGTATCTAAAAAGGTTGAAATTTTACGTTTCTATTTGTTGTAACCAAATCGTTTTTGGTAACAATAAGTTTTTATGTTTGAAAAAAAAAGTAAATACTAAAAATTGTTAAGTTTATAAAATACTTCAGGGGACTCTACACTTGAATTTCAGTACAATACTCAATAGTGTAAAAATATAATAAAATAATTTGTAACACCAAGACGTACAGATTGCATGTAACAGTATCATTTAATAATTTTAATTTATATCAAATGATTTTTTTTTAATATGAAGTATAATATTACAAATTGTTGTCGTTATCTTGTTGTTATTGTTAAGTTTGTAAAATAGTGTTAAGTTTAAGTTTTGTTATTATTTTTGTAAATAATGTAAATAATTTGTAAATAGAATAATTATTGTGGTGTGCTTTGCAAAAAAAATAAATATTTATACTGAACTGCGTTGTAATATTTCTATTTATTTTTCATCATGTAATTAGTGAACAGTACAAATACTTCCAAGACAAGTTAAAAGTCCTTCTTTTTACCAAGTAGAAAGCTGTACACCTCAAATTTAATTTTAAAGTAAAAAATAAATTTGGTATGTAGCACTTAATTATTCAAACATGATCTAACTGATGTTAACAATGTGAACTATGTACAACAGTATCTGGTTGTTCATTTAATATACATGCAAGTAATATGTACAACATACATCCTCCGAATTCAAATTCAACACAATTTAATTAATCACATTGTACAACGTCTCTTTATTTTTCTTAGAACAACGGACTTAAATGTATGGTAGAATATTCTTAGATGTACTTAATCATAAGTATTGCATTGTTTAATGTATTTGGCTTTTGGGCAAGTGAGTACAGTAAATTTAGTGTTTCTAATTCATCATGTTGACATAACATGTTAAAGCCAAAATAGAATCTTAACGTTCCCTAGATCCATCTCAAGAAAGTGTACACTTATTTATAAAATTAACAATATATAAATTGGAATAATTACAATTCAATTTAAATGGAAAGTTTTTATACCTAATCATAACAATTAAACTGTTTTACAATATTTTTCAATCCTTGAAATTATTACCATGTTGCATACGAGTGTGTATATGGTACCGATGACTACTAACGAATTGGAATAAAACAGGAATTAAATTTTATTTTGTTTATGAATTTTAGTTTTATTTCCTGCAAAACAGTTTGAATGAAAAAAACTTTCATTCTTGCCCAGTTAAGTCTGCAAGCTGTTGTCTGGATTTTAAATTTGTAAAAATAATTACAAGAAGAAATGATAAGTTATTTAACTCGAAGATATCGAGAAATTTGATCGATAGCATACAAATCTATTAAATATCCCTATTAAAACTTAAATGACCAAACCGCATCATAAAATATTTTCTGTAAATGAAATGTTATAATGCTATAAATTATGGAGTAAAGCTATTAACTGAAATGACGTTCCTTCCGTCGATTACTCTATCATCAGATGCAATTTTCGTAACTGACACGCAAATACTAAATAAATTAAAAATTATTCTTATAATAAAAATTACAAATCAATCAAGAAAGAAGAAAGTGGAAAACATCCCAATATTCATTCACAAACTGTTTAGCTAAAGATATTCTATATAATAATTTACAAATAAAAATGTGTTTATATGTTTGCCTCCGCCATTAAACAAATATTAATATTTTAATATTTACCTCTACACTTATTTTAAAGAATTACGATGTGATTCAAAATATTTAAATAGTAGCTGTTGCCTCATAAGCTCTAAGTATTTTTACGAAATATTACGTATTTATGAAATCAAAAATATTTTTCAATAGTTTCGATGCATTATTTTTCCAAATTTTGACGATAATAATTAAGTATAGTTAGATGTTCCCCTCTCGCCGCTCAAATATCAGTAAAGGTACTCCCTCAAACTGCTTGCAATACCGGTGCTCAAGATGCTTTAAAGGTCAGCCGATGGGTATAATATATAACTTATCTGGGTCTCCTACATATTTGTTTGTCGTTTATGGACAACCAGAGTCATCCCAAAATATTTTAGCACCTTGGGCTAGCAACATCAGGTGCTTCTAAAGAACAAGAAGTAACATAATTTATTTATAATTGTTCATTACAATAAATTAGCAAGGTACAAAATTTTGGACCGTCGATTGGCAAATGCAGCTTCCATTAATCTGCGAACAAAGACTCTGATCACCTTCTGGTAAGGACCAAAATAAAACTTCAAATATAACTGAATAACAAACATAGATAGCAAATGTCAGGAGCTTTAATAAAAAGAGAATGTGCATAGAAAGATAGTGTTTCAAGGAGACGTAAAATATATAAAAATAACTACAGCTAGAAGAAGGAAAGAACCACAATAAAAACAAAAACAAAATGAATATGAACAAAGAATAATGGAGGAAAACAGATCCAAAACCACCATAAAGCATTTTATGCCGAAATCTCAAACGCAAAATCAGGTTTCAAGCCTAGATCTAAAACTTTTCTCAGAAAAACAAATAGGGACCTTATTGACCAATGATTTATTGTCCAAAAGTATGTTACTCAAAGATTTAAGAAACCGCAGGGCGGACCTACTCTTCAAGAGGTTATAATAGCACGTAAGTAAACCAGGATATCTCGGCCATGCTCATTCAGAAGATTCTGTCAACATCTGTGAGGTATGAAATGCCTAAATACCTTTCCAATCTTGATCAATAGATTGGGAAAGGAATCGGAAGACATCGAACGTTACAAAAACCTTTGAATTACCGGTTTTGCTGATTAAGCATCGTCAGATTTTACAAATCTAAATACTATAAATAGTCAAATAGTGTTTAAAGATCTTAGCAATGATATAGCCTAAAGCAACTCTCATTGTAGAGACAAGTTATGAATAGCTTACAATTGTATCATTTCCTAACATTGCAAAATTCACCGATAATCGTGACATAATGCAATATCAGCTATTATATACTGCAGAATAGTTGATGATCCGATACAATACAATTTCAGACCTAAAATGTTTAATCTAATGAATAGTACAATAGCTGTAATGCTAAAAGTTTAGTAGATACTGCACATAGAATATCATAAATAGTAGTTTACACCTTCGTCCCACTTACTTAGTAGGGAAATTAAAAAAGAATCTCAATTGACCATTTTCGTTAAAATCCGTTAATTATATTCCGCCACTTTAGTGAAATTGAGGTAATGAAATTAGTTACCTGGCGGACCTACCCACATTTAGTTTAAATTAAAATTTTCTTTTAATTACTAAAATTTGTGTTGTATGGTATAATACAACTTTTAGCTGTCACAGCAAATGTTGTAATACAGTTCCTATTCAGATGAAATAACTTAAAGTAAGTTTTCGGGTATTTACATAATACAGGCAAGCAGCTCGAAAGGTTAACGATGTTTTAATAAATGTAAAAGGTAAAGCGGAAAATATTACTTCGTACTAAAATTTGTAAAAGTTCAAAGTTTCTTTATGATTAGAAAACTTACGGAAATGTAAAACAGATGACAAAAAATCTGGGAAATTAAAAAGCTTATGAGTTTTAATTATCTTAAACCTTCTCGAGTTAAAAATTTTAAAACTCAAATCTCTCAAGATTTAGCTGGATAGTGTATTGCATTTTTGTTGCATGAATTATATTGCAGAGTAAAAATTAAATAATGTTAAATCAAATAGCAACGTTAAATCTGAGCGTCAAAACAGTCAGTGTGGGTACAACGAAAAATGTACGGATGTAACCCATGTCTGCACCTGCTCCATCTTCCCGGAACATCATCTATTTTTTTTCCAAAAGACTAATGTACTCAATAATGGGCAGAAATGTTTAATAATAAGATAGCATAAAATCGACCAACAACCGGAACCCGACTGTTAGCTGACACAAAATTGTTATAGGAAGCGTACTTGCAGGACATTTGCGTACAAATCAAATACTTAAAATTAAGGGAAAAGTATAAATTTTTTATCAAACCAAATGACAATAAAATAATTTTTGCGACTACGTTCGAAATTTACTGAAAAATTTAAATAAAAAAATTATTGTTCGAAAACCAAATCAACAGTCATCCAATTTTATCTTTGCATTTAGATAATTGAAGTTATATTACTAATTTGGTAATTTTCTTCGATTTTCTCTCTCTCCGCTGCATATCCACATTCTCTAATTCCGTATTGGATAGGTAGGTACTCCGACAAGATATACAGAGCCAACGGTTTCTTGTCAGAAAAACATTGATGTGAGATTTTTATTAATGGATAAACAATTTTATTGTAAATAAAATAAATAAACTACCCTAACGAATTACAAGTCTGTAGTTTTTACTATTGTAGACTGGTGCAAATAATTTTAAAATTGCTGTGATTCTAACTGATGATTATTATTATTATTAGATCTGCAATTCAGTAGCATATCGTCTCGACACAAAATTATGTCTAATCTGATGGTAATTTGCTATTGCTGATTCTGATTCATAAAATGGATAAGACTCGAATATAACATTATATTCAGTATTTATATTGGCACATTTTTATACATTTGGGTAGACATCCAAAGTTTGTAATGAAAGAAGGCACAAAATCATAAAAACATGATAAGCTCTAATAATCCTGATTGCATCTTTTTGAGATATGGAACTGCAGTTGACCTGAAGAAGACATCTGTAAATAATTGCAATGATTAAGATAAATTATACATTTACTTTACCTGACCTATAGTATCATCTATTTTGTAGGCCACTGTAGTTATTATTCCTAGATCAACGTTTGTCATAAAATGGTTGTTTGTAATTGCCCCAGCTGACCACAGCTGCTCGAATCGATATGATACGCAAGACAGAACTGAAGAAACAGAGTGCAGGAAACTGCGTGGCAACAGTTCAGCACCCCAGCATTTTTCCAGTCGAACTGTTGTAATTCTGCATATGTGGCGAAGATGGTGCCACATTTTATAACTACCACATTTTAAAACAATATACTAATAATAATTATTTACTTTGCTTTTTTGGATTTTGTGATAACAAATATTAGGTACTCTTTTTTTATGTGTTTACGTATTTTAACGTTTTAAATTTTAACTTATCGAAAGAGATTTTCTTTTGTTTTATTAAGTATTGCTTTAAAAATTTGTAACCACATATGATTCCATTATTAATTTTGACAAAACTCAAATTCGACTTATCTTCAATCTCTAAAGTATAAAATACATTTGCTGTCATAATTGTAACAGTAATGTAAAATTCGAGGTTTCAAACTGTAATCCTTGATCTGTAAAGTAAAATTTGTGGTTTATGGTTTGTAAACTTTGCTCTTTCTATTTATTAACTTATTTGCCTTGTGTATCAAGTTTTTGGTTCTTTGCTTTAATCGATTTTAATGAAACGTTGCAATAACGTAAATAATGAGATGTAGATGACTAATTTACATACACAACGAAATCGTTCAAAATGTATTGAAAGCATCGATTTCCCAGTTTGTTTCCAGTAATAATCTCTATAACTTTTAATAAATCTTCTGCTTCGGTGTAATTTTACCAGTGAGAATATTCACTTAATATGAGTAAATTTGCACTGTAAAAATACAGCTTTAATTTTGCCTCTGAAAATGCCGGTTCATAGGAATAAAACCCTAAAACAAGGTTGTACAAAATTCAATATTGATGTGTTGAAGACCTGAACTTTGTAAAATTAACCGGTGATTTTACACCTGAAATAAATTTTTTTCAATTGAATCAATTGAATAAAGCAAAAAACAATTCGCGAATTAAAACTTTATCTCAATTAAAATTTAGTTTCGTAATTTAATTTACTTCAACAAAGTGTAATTTTGCAACAACGTTGAATTAAAAAATCAGTGTACAACAGATGTTCCCTGTTGTTGAAACAACTTTTTGAAAGTTAGACCATTGAGCAACCTGATGGCCAATATGTTCCTACCAATTTGGGGGTAATTTTATCCAAGCAATTTTTACAGTGTACAAAAAACATAGGAATATTTTTTATATTTAATATATTGGCAAACTCTCTCTCTCTCAAAAAATATAACATATTTGAGAGTATAGTGTTTGATATTCAACACCAGGTATTAATATTTGACTAAAGTAACTAACGAATAACAATAGTTCATTTATGTATTATGCAAATACTAATTGGATTTATAATTAGGATAAATAAATTTAATACCATTACAATGTATCGTATTTAATAACTAAATTACTACCTCTATCTATTATTATAGAAGTCGGTATATATAACATATTTTATGTCGTTTTCTGACACTTAACTACCAAAACCAGATAATGTTAATATTTAGGTTATAAACATTAATGTTACCACGGGCCATCAGGTAGACATTTGCGTAATTTTTTAAATGAAAAATAATTGAAAGAAAAAAGAAGCTTACATTTTAATATTAAAAATCTTATGTTTCTTTATTACAAATTAAATGGCCTGTCATCTACATAAATTAATAATTACAGTTAAAGAATTTAATTACTTCTTCCTTTTACTTTTATAAAATAGTTTTTTTTTAGTTTTTTAAACATTGTATTTTGTTTTACCGTTGAACTTTGAAAGCAAAATTAAATTATAATTATACAGCCAAACAATAAAAACTCCAGTTTATTTTAAATCCTTAAAACTGAGAAGCCAATTACTTTTATGTAATAGTATATTATTTTATTGGTAGAAAATGTACAATTTTTATGAAGAATTTGTGGATTTTTAGACAATTTGGCCAATTTCAAAACAATTAATTTTTTTTTGTTTGCAAGCAAGTTTGATTCGCTATCTTCCATGTTCAAGATTTATATGTTAAATAAAATATAAAGTAAAATATAAAATAAAATATAAAAAAATAAAAAAAAGCACGAAATATGCAAAACACAAGAATAAAAAATTTTAAAACCCTGAAAATCACAACACTTTTTTAATATAATTATTATTAAATTATAAAAAAATTAATAAAAATCGAAAAGTGATTATATACCTACATAATATTATGTAAGTCAATATTAAGGAATCCATGGAATATCCCATACAAAAAAATTAAATAATTTTGAAAACATGAATATTAAAACACTTTTCTAATATAATAAGAAGATAGTGAAAATAAATTGTATTGAAAAGAAAATTAATAATATTTTCATTTTCAAAAAGTACCCCTCCCCCATCACTCTTACCCGTGCAATTTGAACAATATTTAACTCATTCATTCTATTCTTTTTTCTAATTTATTGCCTAATGATGCCATAGTATGATGAAACCTTTGCGATTATTATACTTACAGTGTATTTTATTTGTGATAACTTAGAAACAATTTATAGTTCTAAAAAGTGTGTGCATTTTTCGAAGATAAAAGAATAAATTAAAATTAGATATTGAAAGATTAATTAGAAAATAGAATAAATGATACAAACACTTCTTTTTATTATTAAAAATATTACTATTATTATTTATTATAATTTTGTATATTAAGTTCTGTTATTTTGTGCTAGCTAACAAAAAGAGAAGTCATAACTTTTTTTATTATACACAAGGAGCTATATTTTACAAGTCATGAAACATAGACTTATTCGATAAGATGCAATTTAAATTGAAGCATTACTTGGTTAATAGTTCTTAAATAATAACCATATATAGTATATACGTCTGCGTTCCTGATCGTTACACTTTATATAATTAAGATAAAAATTACACAAAAAGTGCCATTTTACAACTATGTTGCTGATTTCAGGGAATATTACTCTAATAAAAGGATTTAACGACTTGAAAGTGCACAAAATGCTTCTGAAATCTAATATTGGGAAACAATTTTCTGGAAGGTTTAATGTTTCAGTCATTTAAAAATTTATATCTTTAGCTGTGTAAAAGATTGTAGAAGATTATAGAAGCAATAAAAAATTTCGAAAGAAATCAAAATTCAAAATTTATAGGAATGCGCTTATAAACGGACGTTTCCCGAACTAATACTTCCAGAAAGCTGCCATTATAGTATCGCAATAAAATTGTTTCCTACTATTAGCATGCTAGGCAGTGTAGATGTCGCTAATGAACACAAAATTAAATATTCTTGTAAATGTGGGACTTTCAAAATTAGTTTCCGGAGGGAAAACAAAAATAATAATTTTAGAGATAAAAAATATAAAATTAAAAGTTGTGATAATTTTAACTGCTAAGGTGGTAATTTTGAAAATTTTCAATATTAAAAAAAATAACTTGTAGCTACGCTAGCATGTAAAATTCTGTTATTGGTGGTATAAATTGGTCCCTGGTCAATGATATAAATTATGAAAAAATTAAACTTTGAAAAACTTACGAGGAGTTTAGTTATTCAAAAAATGATAAACAAATCCACGTGAGTAAGTTTATTGATTGCAATTAGGGCGCATGTTCTGGACATGGCTTCTCAATGCTCGTTCGTTTAAGAATAAGTTTTTTCTTTCGAATTCACGTTTTTTCTTATCAGTCTATTGTTAATATTTGCCACTTTAGGAGTAGTGAAAAAAAAACAATTTCAATTTTTCTAAACACGGTTATTTACTTGTCAGTTTTTTTTAAATTGATAATAACACTGTTAAGTTTTGATGTATTGCAATAATTTGTGTCACAGCTTGCGCATTGCCTTTAAAAAATTGGCAAACACGCACTTCTAAATCTGAAAACACAAAATTATGTAATGGTGAGTTAGAGTCACAAAAATCATAAAAAAATAAATAAATATAATTAATATTTTTGCACATCATTATTTTAACATACCATACACGTACACGCATATTATAATATATCCATACATAGTGTTACCTTTGTGCATATTTCATTTCCATCAAGAAAAAAATATTATTTAGAGTTTTTAAAAAATATTTAGAAGTGAAAAAAAAATTAATCCAAAAATGTTCTTGCTGATACGGGTAATAATCAATAAACGCAAACAATTTGGCAGGATTCCAAATTCTTTTGAAACTTCCATTTATTGTTATGACATAAAAGCAGCAATTAAAATTTTATCAACTGGATATAATTTAAATTCTTTTGCAAAATTATGGCTGCTGTAAAAATATTGTTTGTATTGTAATGAATTAACCTCAAGTATTTAAATTGTTTCTATTGAAATAAAATATGATTCGTGTTTTTGACCGAAATTACTAGATGATCTACAACTTTGAATAGAGTTAAAATAACATATTAGGTCAAGGTTTTAGTCTATTTTCTCGGGTACTCGACTTGACAATTATCATCTCTCTAAATAGAATACGGAACTTTACATACTTATTATTATCGTCAATGTCAAGAACTTTTAATTTAATTTTAAAATTATGTTTAAATATGCTAACTTGAATTTTTTTAAGAGCATGAAAAAGTAAAAATCATATTTAGCATTTTACTTTAAAGTTTTTTCACGAGTAATTATCATAATTAGACAGAAATTATTTAAGTAAATATTTTAAAAGTTAACAACTCAAATCTTCACAAAAGCTTACCTAATTATTTTTCACTTGGTGAATTTATTTATAAAGTATAATAATATGTAGTACATGCATTTATTATATAACGGATCATTTCTACAGCTGGCGCCGTCTCTCCGTCCCCTAGCTATACAATATTATAAATTGACAACAAAGTAATAAAAAAAATATGAAATTAAAGTTATGATTCCCGAGCCCGCTGACCTGTATGAGCCCTTTGCTACTGCGAAGCCCGAAAAATTAGCTTCGTCAGTTTCTGTTCATCCGCCGCTGGTTAATAGTAGTTGAACCAACTTCCAATAACTCTGAAAAATTTAAATTGATTTCAAGAAAAACTGCAATAAGTACATTTTCGCAAAATCACTCCACAGGCTGTGCGCACCCTCATCAAACGAAAATCGCTTGCTGTTTGCTACCGCGATTAAAATAAAACTAAAGTTGTTTTCCTCTGTATTTTTATTATTATATAAAGTAATCGTGTTACAATAATAATATAGGTAGGTATATTAAATTTAAAAAATTTAATCGCTGTAATTTGTTTTAAAATTAATATGTTCTCGAATTACATCGTTTAAATTAAAATAAGAGAATCAAAACGATTTTAAAAGGATTATCATTTTACGTTTTCCGCCTTAGAAAACTTCATTAGTATTCATTAATTTTCAATGGAGTATAAATATTAATGTCACGATTAATTTTTCAAATTAATTTACCATTTAATGCAGGCTAATGTAAATTACACTCTTTGACATCTTTTAAGTTTTACATTATACCTATTAAAGCACTGCTTTATTGGGATTGTGCTGAACCCAGAGTCCTATTTTAATTTATATTATAATCAGTATATTAAAAATTTTAATTTTAAAAAATGCTTTGACAAATTTTCAACAATGAGGTCAGTTTTATTCATTCAATAAAACAATTTGACTAAACTTAACTTGAACATGCTATAAATTTTATTTCTAACAAAAAATAACTAAAAAGTTTTTAAAAACCTAACAGTGTTGTTCAATTTGCACAAAATAGCTTTATGCAATAAAAACTTTTTTAACGTTAACTTTTGTTATATTGTTTTGTAACTCGTGTGAGCATGTAAATTTCAAAACACTGCGTTTAACTTCGCTAAAACTTTTTAAGAATTTTTTTTACAAAAAAAGTTATTATTTGTACATGTCTCCGTCCACACCCCATCTTAATTTTACGATGCTCGCTGCTGTTTATTAAAATAAAAGGAAATTTGATTAGAATTTAAAAGTTGCTTTATAAAATTTTCTATATTACTCAAGATGTTTAGTAATAATACTACCTCAAAATATATAACAAAACTTTTTAAAAACACCCCGTATTCAATAATCGTAAACAAAATTAATCAAAGTAAAACGTCTGTTCCTTTTCACCCTATACCTTACAAATCTAACAGATGGTTTGTTTAATTAACAAATTTCAGAATAAATTTTGTAAATTTGCTTGCCTCAATTCATTAGTGTCGTTAAAGAGTATAACAGTTGTTTTCAATTTATATTTGGGTAGAAGGAAGAAGATAGAAAATTTGTAAATTTTTTTCATGTTCATTAATATTCAAAATTATTCTTGCAATGCTTACATGTAAAAGTATACCACGTCAAGCAATCTATTTTTATCTAATTAACTATTAAGAGTGTCTTTACGTTGCCATATAATATTGTAACGCTCGCTATAATGTAAATAAGTCAGTTGAAATTTTTTAAATTTAGATATGTTGGGGTGGGATTCCCCTTAATTATGTGAAGTTCTATTCCAGATGGAGTAGGAATAAATTTTCCGTCGGTAAACAATAGCAAACCATCTAGTAAATTTACGAAGAAAGATTTTCCCAAAATAATCCGTGGTTCGGAACTCACGTTAATAAGTACATCTTCTGTGACTATTTTTGGATCAACACCAGAACCTTTTAAAAGTTGGCTTCGATGGAAAGTAAAGAAAAGTAAAAAGTTTTTTTTGTAAGTTATCGAACATTGCTGTTAATTTTCAGATGTTTGCACCTGTGTTCCGGAAAATTTATATTTTTAGATGTTAGTATTTCTGGGTTACTTTCAAATTTGTTAACCTACCAGAAAATAAAAATTTGAATTGCATTTTTTATATCGACATAACACATTTACTAACCAGAGGTGATATCAACCTACGTATTCTTATCTAGCGTTGTGTTGGTCTTCGTGCTCAATATAAATAATCGATTCAAATGCATGTCTCTTCTTGTACTTTTTTCACGTTTTAATTGCTAAAATACCAAAGGCTAAGGTACTAAGAATGGTTTTAGTTTTATTGTCAATATAAATTCCAATTTAAAGTGATTAAAAGTCAATGAACATAAAGCCTGTTATCTTGGCAGGCAAGTAATAAACATTACCAAATTAGATCAACAAGAAATGTGATAATCGAAATTTACATCAAATGAATATGAAAGGCTTTTTCCGCACATTCAAGTGAAAATACATAAAATATTAACACACTTGAATAAATATAACTTGTCTTCAATGAACACTATAAATAATAAAGGGTTTTGTTGTTACCTCTAAACTTTGGGTACGAAAGCGTAAGGTAATTAACGCTAGGATCCCTTGGTTTTCCAAATTTGAAGAACCTATTTTACAACATGAGATGCGGGAATAAAAACGGAAACAAAACTAATATATTCAAAAATTAATTATAGTCATAAAACGTTTAATTTTGAAAATCTGAATAGTCGTCTGGATACATCCTGGTCATCAAAATTACCAATTCAACAAGTAAGATTTCTTGAAAATATAACTTAAAAAATTTAAATTAATTTTCACTTGAGCAGTTTACCATCATAATAACAAGTATATTTTTTTGTTTTCGTTTCCTAAACCAAAATGGAACTTTCAGCCAAATGTAAATCTCCAAAATAGTTTAGAAAATGAAAAATATTGTTGGAGTCTGCTTTATCAAAGCCGCGTCTGAAAATTTTGTGAAAATATTCTTGAACCCCCCCCCCCCCCCCCACAGTATATCGATAATGGCATAGCCTGGAATATAGATTACCTCCGCTCTCCCTCGCCAGTACTTTCGTGCATTCAATTATTTTTATTAATTCTTTATGTATCTAATATTGCAATTTTATTTCATTGTTATGAAAAAATGTGATAGTCGTTATTATCTTTTAATTTTCTACATTGCAAATATTAATATTGTAAAACATCTTCTGCAATTAATAAAATTACAGTAAAGCATAAACCATTATTAATAATTTATAGTTTCGGAGAAAACATTTATTTAGAATTATTCAGTTTGAAACGAAAACTACTCAAGTTTTCCCTTATCTTACCAATATTATAACGAGAGATCTAACTCAATGGTTCTTGAGAGCATCGTTGCGAAAACTTCGTGGATTCGTAACAATAAAGTTCTAATAATAATATTCAGCTTTCATCTTAGCTAAGCATTAACAAAAATAAGGTGTTGTGGGCGCCAGATAGTACAAATAAAACTAATATAAATAGAAAAATTCATTTAATTTTAATCTGCAAAACCTTGTCTCGACTGATCTTAGAGTTTTAATTGAAAGTTTTCTTCTTCAGATTTCTGGTTACCCAAAACAGCTCTTCAAACTTAAATATTCTAATAATTTTCTAAAGCTAATCAACCAAGATAACTATACTTTTTTTCCTGCACCGAAAAAATGGTTTTTATTCCATTTTTTTGCAATAGAGTTGCAAATTGCAATTACATCTTCAAATCTTCTATTCGGTTTTTATTCTTTATTGGTAAATTCTTTACTGCGTAGCTAAACCTATATTATCGATTTTTCGATAAAAAAAATTTTATATTACGGATAAGGTAACGGGCAAGGTGCAACACTTTGATTAATATAAGATAATAAACTGAAAGAAAGCACTTAGACTAAATTACAGAGCTGTTAAAACACTATGGCCTTCCTACAATTACAAAAAAAGCAGAGAAACAAAGTAAATCAAGTTTTGACAAACTGACGGTATATTCTGTACATTACGACCGACTTTTACGTTTCATTGTTTCATTTAAATTGGATTTCATTAATTTAATCAGTTTGTTCCTGAAATAATTCGTTAATAGAATATAAGAATCTTACAAAAGAATGCGTTGGTCTTAAGTGGGATTTTTAAATTAACGCAATATTTGAAGCGTCTTTGAAGTACTTACAAATAACATATTAATTAACTTTGAAATATATTTTTCAATTTTGAATGTACGTTGAATTTAATATAAAACATTTTATTAAAATAATATTTTTAACATTTTCAAATGAATAAACTTTTATTCGTACTTCATATAATTTAAACAGAAAGTATATTAACTGCACTATAAAAGATTTATTTTAAAAGTGCAAAAAATTTAATTTTGCAAAGTTGAAGTATTTAAAGTAAATGACTCATGTACTAATAATGTAGTACATAAAATACAATCAAGCGTTCGCTTGCATTTTATGTAGGAATTAATTAAAATATTATTTAACAAGCACTCTTTGCTGTCTAGCTAATGTATAATATGATGTAATGAAATATGAAGTCTTAGATAATTTTGAGTACCAAATGATCTATTAAAAATAATTAATATTAAAATAGAAATATAGTAGCTATCTCGCAGAAGCTAGTAAAAATATTAAAACTTTGTTTAACTTAAGCACTTATATTTTTTTATTTTTTATACCCAAACCTTTTGTTTTTTATTTCTGCAATGCTACAAAAATTTAAGTGCATAATATATAAAAAATAAAAATATTATGTTTACAAATTTTGTTAAGCCCGGAGTCAGCTTCTAAAAAACCTGGGCCAATAAATATCGCAACTTTTCTTTGATCTTTTCAAACTGTTACACCGTATTTTTTGCTATTATGATCAAAGTTTATTAAACTAAATATAATAGGGTAACAGTAATAAATGCCTACACTTTTAATCCAACATTTACGTAAATCAAAATTATTATCGTAATGATTCAATAATTCCCATAAGATTTTATATATAATCAAAAGCTCTGTTCCATATACAGAGTCAATTTATTAACGATATAACGTTATAGCGGAATGAGAGTCTCGGAGGAAATAAGTACGTCATATATTGGTATGACATATAGTTTTATTAACATACTGCACTTTACAGCAAATAAATTGGTACCTACATGTCATGTAGAGCATTTCCATTTACAAGTATTTGCAATTTGCACTGCATAAAATAAAAACATCAGATAAAAAATAATTAATCGAAAATTTCGAGAAAATAAATTGCTGAAAACAGAAGTCAAAAAATTAGTGTAATGGCAAGCAATAAAAACGTCTACAGCTTGCAAGCTTGGCAATCGACGATCTTTTTCAGGAAGATCCCGGTTAGCGGTTCACGTAAAATGAAGGTTATTTAAAACAGAAAAACTGAAACTTTAGTGTGTTAAGCTTAATAGATCGATACAACTTGAATACAAAAACTTTTAAAAACTGTAATTACCAAGCAGTTTTAACACCAATCGCGGTTATCTGTTGGTTAAAAAAAAGTTAAATTAATTGAATTACATACATTATTTCACCCCTATGCCAAGTAAACAATTTTAAATGGATTTTTTGTAAAATCAACATTTGTTAGTCTGTCACAAACAAATAAATATTTTGCAGCGCATTAAATGCTAAAATTTCATCTGTTTAACATTTAAAATGATGAACATTTAAAAGTTATACCAATCAACTGATTGGTTTGGGCCTCTTAGCCCGTTGGCACCATCTACACTTGCAATTTAAGCTTTCCTTAAATATTATTCCAACCAATAGGTAAACGGAATAAGTGACAATACCAATTTAAGAAACACTTAAATCATAACTGTAGTGCCCGTTTGCATCACCTACACTTTAAGCGCTCCTTAAATCGTTAAACTCCTCTTATTGACGCTTAACGTCTTAAAAATGCTGTTTTAAAATGAATTCGTGTATATTTAACTTGTTCTTATTAAATCACGTCACTAAAATACACAAGTAAGGTAACCTAACTTTTAAAAAAATATCAAGGACATAAATTAAAAAGCAAAACTGTAAAGGATACGTATACCATTATACCCTACTTAGAACAACATGCACAGATTCCTTCGCGTTTGGAAGTCGACAAGTCTGATTTGTTAATTAGTTGTTTGTGTATTATAATAACAAACTGTGTGTACCTTGCATTAGTTAGATAAACATTTCGAAATTTGACACCTGCACGAATTTCATTATCGTTTGTTGTTATTGGTGAAGACTTTATATTCTATTGCTTGATTTCTTTTATCACTGGTAATAGGTAAGTCTGCTTTTTACCAACGACTACTGGTAGATTAGTATTGCTAGAAACTGGGAAATAAAGTGAGTAATTCCATTCATACTAAAAAAATATTATTTAAAGTTGGCAATAATAATTGTATAATATATTTCGAGGCTACCACTTCTAAAGCTATCTACTGTTTTTTTTTAAACATGACTCCGGGATGGCATTTGTCGAATTAAATTCTTCGGCCAGTTTCTCCCAAGCCAAAGATTTCTTGCTGAAACAATGTTTGAAATATTTCTAAACCAATGTTGTCGGTAAATTTATTTCACCGTATGTAAAATCTTTCCACCTTGTGCCCTTTTCCATATTATCGTTTATTTTTATAATAACTAAAACGCAAATCTAACTAAATATTAATAATAAAATAAACTAATTAGTTTAACCAACTTTTTAATTGATTTATCATAAAACACATTGAAATAAACCATGTCCATTAACGTTTCACTGAAAATCCAATTTGTGGTTAAACTGAAAAACATAGGTTAACTCATATTTTTAAGGTTAAACCAAAAATATTTGGTTTAACCTGCAACTGAACGACGAACAATTTAACTTCAAACAGTAAAAAAAGAATCAGTAACGTCTGGAATATATTGTAGAAATTTTGATACATTTTGAAAACTAAGATCAGAATAAAATAAAATTTACTTTTTTTAATATGAAGACATCCAAGGCGTACAATTTCCCTATAGTTGAGTCGTATAAGAATCGGAATAGCAATAGTGGCATTTCACGTTCCAATCTAAAAATGGAAATCTTATTTTTATTAATTTAGTTGAAAATTGTAGTTTTTAAAGTGGTATGAACATTATTTATTAATAAACAAAAATACATTCGAACACCTTACCTAGACCTTGTAGGCATGTATGGGTAAACTTTCCTAATGCTTCTTAAGCTAGAGTATACAGCAAACTTCAACCGAGCATTAATAAATAAAATACAAGTTTCACTTCATTGTTCCGGATTTAAATGCCGATTTTTCTGCTAACGATAGCGGCAGAATAAGGTATATTGTGTCACTGGTAGTAAAAGTAGAATTTAATTTGACAAACAATTTTTGCCCGACATACAATTTTTCTTTCATATCAAAAATCAAATTCCTATCGTACAACGTGAAAAGTATGAAATATTTTAAAATTTAAAATGCTTAAAGCATTTTGTGAACGATTTTATTGGTAAACATATCCGTGTAATAAAAATGGTATCTGGATTTTTGCATTATTGGCTGATTTTCGAATTAAACGTGTTTTGTTACACAATAACTAATTTTCAATATAATCATTTATTTAAAATAAAGTTCAAATTAAATAAGATTGTGGTTTAACAAATTAAATAAATTTATTTGGAGAAAACTAACTTTTTGTAGCTTATCTGTAGAACTATTTTGTTCAGTTGTCAAACTTACACATGTACTACATGTCACCAATATAGCTATAAATTATTAACTCTAAAAATTTAAATTAATCGTAAAAAACATAATACGTAAATTATGCAACAAAATGAAACTTTAGGTCAGTAATTTGTAACAAGTTAGTATCTATGCAATGTCATTGTCCCTTCTCATTTTCACCTGTCAAAGAGGTAAAAGAAATTCGAATTCAATTATTGAGTGCTAACAATCATGAAACAGTTTTAATAGTTTATGGCCTTCTTATACTTTTATGTAACTAATTCAGTTCCACGATTTAAAATATTCATTAATTTCTTTCATTGGTAAATTTTTTAACGCTTAAGATAACAAGATTAAATATATTAAAATTCTGTATTTGCTGCAAAATAAATATGTAGACAAAAACTGAACTAATTTTAAAACTTGAAGCTCTTAAAACTCTTAAATGGGGGTAATTTACATTCGCTTTAAAGAAAAGTTTTAATTTGTTCGTTTGTGCTTATTTATTTTAACAAACATTTTTTCAATATAATTATAAGTTTTCAGTTCGGTTTGAACTTTTTCACGTTAATTAAATCTTTTAAAAAGTAAAATTCAGTCATTATTTGTCAGGTGGGTATTATTCAAGTCATCTAGAGAACGAACGTTGTCCTTTTAGTTTTCTAAATGCATTATTATGCAAGAAAAAGTAGTTGGAAGTTTATTTGTCCTAGAACCGAGGCGACAAAAAGGACAATTATGACGCGAGAGAACATTGATTTAAAATTAAATAGAAATAAACTTAATGTGAAAAAGTCAAGAAAATGTGTGTTTATTTTACTGTACATTATAAACAAAAAGGACTAGGAATTTCAACATTTGACCTAGAAAAAATATTATTATTATATTAATATTTAATATTATTTAAAAAATAAGTCCGTAAATAATAAAATATAGTAATCATCACGCCATTACTGAAAAACATTATATAAGTACTGAAAATTCTCAAATTTGATTAAAAATTGATCGAACATGACCAATTTTTACAATAGAGGAACAAAGAAAATATAAAATTACATGGAATTAAAGGTTACTATTTACAATATTATAATATTACTCGTAAAATAAAATAAAATAATTGCCAAAATTTTATTATTCAGCTAGCCTAAAATTTCATCTAAAATACCTAGACTACGTAGAAAACCTTTGCAAGACATTAATTTATCACCTTTGACAGGAGAGGACTAAAAATATTTAAAAAGGATAAAATCAAACAAAGAAGTAAAAGTTATGAAAATAGTAAATTCTTTGTGCAAAACCATTAGTAAAATTTAAATAGAAGCTTATAGTAATGCATATGGACCCTATTTCAGATTATTATCGATCTTCAGTTGTATTTAACAAAAATAGGATAATTATTCTTTCCAAAAAAACTTTTTGAATTTGAACCTTATTTTCTAAAACTACATAATATTGCAATTCTACGACTACATTTTATACTCGTTCGCAAATGTATGTAGAACAACCCCCAAGAACGCCAAGTAGCCTCATGGATAAATTTCATACGTATCATCCAAAGATTGTTTCCCTTTTACATTAAATTTATCGATATTAAACGGACTTTTAGATATCAACTGCCACATTAATTTATTGTGAAGTTACGATTTGTTGTGGGTTTGATATTACTCAAGATTGTTAATAATTTGTAAACTAATGGTCCACGTTTCAGTTATCATTTATGTTATTATCTGAAAACTATTAATGGTGAAACCTTGTATTTTGCGGTACCGCAAATCGAGCAACAAAGAATTAAACTTTTCGTGGTAAATAAATTTTGAAAGTTATGAAACTCGAAGGTATTGAACAATAAACTGCTGTAAGAAATTGCTTTTTGATTAAAAAATTATCAAAAATATTACTGCTGGTTTTTGTACACTTAGTATGAAGGATAACGTGCAAAATTGAAATTTTATAGTTTAATTCTTAACAATTGTAAAAATGATTTGCGAAATTAATTAACAGCAAGATAAACACGTGTAATTGAGCATTTTAAAAGCGTTAAAAAAATTAGTCACGCATTAGTTATGCACGCAAAGGGGCTGTAATTAATTTTATGGGTTGCATGATATCAGATATTTTAACTTTACTTAATCAACTAATTAACCTGTAATGGTGTTTTCAGCTGCAGTCAAAGTACAAACAGCTGGGGGTGCTGTTCAATATCAATAAGCGTAGTAGGAGGAAGAAGATACTCGCAAGTGCAAAGACATGTTCAGCAGGGCACCCGGGTTGGTGGAAGAGCGTCATGGTGCAGTCTGTCCGCGTATCGCGTTCAGAACACCATCGGCGCCGACTGCTGAAAGCGTGGGTGCGTAGCACGTGACAAAATGACATTAGATATATTTGAAAATTAACCGCAATTTCTACCCTCGTTACTCTCCAAATATTGATTAAAGAAATTGAATGTATTAACAAGGTTGTCAATTAAGTTAAGTGGTAATGGAATTTTAGTGAATTAAAATTATTCCATTTTATACTATATAAAGTTAGGTGAAGTTTTGTTTTTGTGCGTATCTATCGACGCGATCATTTCGAGAATTTAAATTATTGTTTGACGAGATTTACAATATAGGTATATCCAATCTGTGCCAACTGCAATAGAGACTAAGCCACAAATTAAAAACCTAAATCGAAAATTGTGAATTTTTGAACATTTTTATTAAACACCAAGTCGCAAAATATTTCAATCGAAAAAATGCAAATATCTATTTAGATCGACGAGTAATAATAAGAGTGTACTGAACATTTGGCTAGTGACCAATTGGGTTTAGATCCAGAAATTATGACTACACGTGAAGTGATCTTGGATGGAGGCTCACCGTGGGGTTTTCGTATGCACGGTGGAATAGATGTTCTACAACCACTGCGAATTTCTAGGGTGAGTTTGTTAAAAATAATTGTTGTGTCATTTGATTGCTACGCCTGCCTGCGGTATAAATTTAGATTTTTCGATAATAATATTTGTATGTTCCACTTTTACAAAATTCGTGGTTTCATAAAATACTTTATAAACTTTGCACACTTCTAAATGTTTACATAACTCAATTTTTTAATTTAAAATGTGAAAGTTTCGTTATCAAATCCGCTATTCGTTTTTTAATTTCTTGTAAACAAACATCGCAGATTCAAATGTTAATTGTGTCGCAATGGAGTTATCTTACGACTGTAATTTAGACAAATGCAAAAGTGTACGACATAAAAATTATCGTAAATTTTATGTTCATATATAAATAAAATTATCGATATAAAAATGTTTCGAATCATAAACTCGGGCAAGTTTAAAATTTTTAAGGTTATTTATTATGTAAACTCATGAAAATTGTAAAATTGAATTCACATAAGGACGCTGAAGTATATTTTTCCCATGCAATATAAATATTTTATTGAAAAATTACGCGCCAAGAAGAATCGCAAAAGTAAATATATTTGATTTGTTTTTTTATTGGAAGAGCACAAAAATGTTGTTTTTAAAAAGGCGAGAAGCAGTTTTTAGTATTCCAAACACTTTTAAGATGTCTATTCTATTGGATAGAATTGCATGATTATTTTGAATTACTTTCCATAATTTTTAATTAAAATTTGTCCGGATATCGACCCCTTTTCATTATTTTTTATCACTTTTGCACTTCGACAAAAACAATCGTAATAGGCTCACATGAATACTTTAATATTTTGCTCTAACTTTTCGTGGCATGTAGGCACATTTTGCGTATCTAAATGAAAACAAGTTTCATCTGAAAAAGGAAATTGTTTAGTTCGCCTCTATCTCTCACACAACAAAGAGGGAAAATCTAATAGAGTATGCCATCCAAGTTTTCTTTGAGTTTCTGTACCTGGAGGATTCAATATGCACAATACTTCGACCTTTTCATAGCTTCCTGTTCACTTCCACTTTATCTAAGACATCCACAAATTTCTTTCAGTTATTTTCTACCAACATTGTTACTTTGTGAGAATGTTCTCGGTGATGGACACTTTTGTTTTCCGAAGATGGAACAGTGCGATAAATTTCCACTTATTCCTAACAATTACATGTAAATTTTTCACCGAAGGAAGGAGTGGTTATTTTAGATCCTTCCTACACAAAAGAAGTATTTTATGCTAATTATCTACCTCTGTAATCAAACCAGGTGAAAAATAATCTCTTCAAAATTATATAATTAAGACAGCTTTCAGCAGTGCTTTATTACTTGCATAGCAGTTTAGGATTTTGAATTTTTAGATCAGGTTTAAACTTACTTTCAATAGCGTCGTTATATCGAGTTACATAATGCATTCCGGCATCCTTAATATTTTACAACTGCAAACAAAGTTTATTACAAGAGCAGTATAGTAATTAAGTAAAATGTAGAACCTAATACAGTCAATTTATTTTAAAATGATAATATGCTATCAAGAATAACCTCGTTCGAGGTCATCGGTGATAGTTAACCGAGCTGATCCCAGAACCCCAAGAACATAATAACGAAATTATAATAAAGCCATTAGTAACAATAAAAAGTAATTTAATGATATAGGTTCTATAATTTTTTCAACGACACCGCCGTACGAGTTCATTCAGTTTTAAATTTAAAACGAAATAAGTTAATAGTGATTGCGGACTAATAGTAAACTTTATTGCTCATAACAAAAAACATTTTAAAATATATTATCACCTTTTCATCTGATAATTTGTTTATTGTTTCTGTTATCACAGGTTAAGCTTCAAATTAAAAAAAGAAATTTTGATGTTTGTCATTCATAAATTTCTGCCACAACGGTCTCCCTCTTTTGATCGAATTGCGTTGTGGATTTTGTAATATGTCCAGAAATGGTTGTGGATAAATTTATCTGCTTTCGTTCTTTCTTAATCCTATCATGCGCATCACTAATTATAATTTGTTGTTTATAGACGGAAAAAAATGACCAGCCGTCACTGTTTCCTCCCTCCCAAGCAAACGCAAGAATAATTTCTCCTGTTTTAATTATGCTGCTTATTTGGTATTTTAAACCCGGAGATAGAACAAGCAGGTTTCAACAAGGGAAAGTTTACAAAATCTATCAAAATTATCGAATTGGTGCAAAAAATGTGTGATTATTATTTAATTTGTATATTTTCAGTCTAAGGATCTTAATCAGATAATTTTACGTTCTCTTCATAAATACGCCGTGGGGCTTCATTAAGTGTTTCTTTGGAGTAAATATTCAACAGTTGGGGTGAAACAGACATTCTTAGCCAACCCCTTGTAGAACTAAGATTTTTTCGTTAATAGTATTATATTTAACAAAACTTTCACTTTCTGGTTCAAGTACAAACAGTTTAGTCAACTCTCTTGTAGCAACTTTATTAGTTTCGCAAGCTGTCAATCTTGCAATCTTTTATGTATGCTACCCGTAGGGTATATGGAATTAAATATTTTTGTATGGCAAAATTGTTCCAATATACCACGGGAAATGTATACACTTTAATTTTAAGTTGGGTTAGGTTAGGTTTGAATTGGGATAGGTAAGATTAAAATGATCCAGTTAAACTTTTTAACTTACACTTAACAAACGAACGCGAGTCAAATAAATCGGAATTTGGTCTGATGCTGTGGTTCTAGTTTTGTGTCTCTAATAAAATGTTCTTCTGCCTGGGCAATAAAAAAAAATTCCAAATCTTAGATGAAAGTAGAATGCTCTTATGACCTCACCTTTGGTGAGAATGAAGTGATAACGAAATATTTTATAACTATGAGTTGCTACCCTAGTCACATAAATGGCTTTGCCCTTAAACTTTTCGAAACTTTTCTGTTATTTAATTATTATAGGTATCCATTACTTTTATTAAAAATGTATTTTCTCTTATACTTTTTCTGGAATAATCGACTTTCTTTTATTCATGCTAATAAATAGCAAAATTTCTATATCGAAACAATTAATTGTTTAAAAAATATTTTAAGATAAAACTGATTGTAGCTTTAAAAAATAAATGTGATTTAGGTATTAAAAATTTAGAAACCTTCGGATTTTCGTTTGTCGGTCTGATAATTGACATTTATTTGATCCACCGAAATGTAGTTTGACATTTTTCATTAACGGAACAAGGAAAATTTCATATTTTATAGATCATTTTAAATTGAAAATAACATGGGTACATGGTCGGTTTTAGTTAAAACTGCAATAAAGAAGTACCTGCTAGGTTGGGTTATAAAAATGTAAATACTCGAACGTTGCTGTATAAAACATGCAAGCATGAAACTTATAATCAGGTCAAAAGTTTTTGAACCAAATATAATGTGGCTTCAATAAGTAAGATATTCGATTTAGATTATTTATATTTATGTCACATTTTAAATTTAATATTTTGGTATATGCAAAAGTTGTGTTCGCCCAAATTTGTTCTTAAATTTTTTATAAATACATGACCAAGTGGTAGTGCTCCATATATTACATAGCTGCGAAAGATAACGCGACGTCTAAGTAAATACTTACTAAATTTTTGATAAACCGACCCATGCAGAATCCATAAACGATTAAATAAACGGTAAACTAAGCGCGTTTTAAAATTTATTTCCGTAAACGTTTAATGTTTTTATTCACGATGCGGAAAGCGCTATCAAACAGCCCTAATTTGAAGTTAATGTTAACCGTGCGTTTTAGCAAAACAAAAAGGCAGTTACGATATACGAATGCAATATAACTGATACGAATACCGATTTCTAACAAATTTACATAACCACGAAGTAGTTTTACATATTTTGACTTCATCAACGTTCGTCCTTAACGTAAACTACAACGAAATCGAGAGTAGTTTCATTTTTTCTTGTTTATTTCGTGATCTCTTCAGAATATTACACAACTTTTATTAATTTGACAATAAACATTTAACTAACTGTTAATTATGCCATTTATTTCAAATATTGTATTAATTAATATGCCAAACTGTGTGTAACTTGAAAATGTTACGTAAATTACAATTATTGGGTAATCTATTAAATTTAAATGTTTTCGGCATTAATTAACGAATACTACTATTAAATAATATAAATATTTGGTATTCATGTTAATTGCAATTATCTTCTACACCAGGCACGACCTGGATCTGGCCTCCAAACTCTTTTCATTATCCTTGACCTTTTTTGGCTTAAAACCCCAAAAAGTTTGTATGGGAAAAATAATTAACATGGGTCTCTCCACCATATATCATGAAAGAAATGCTTTGACCGATCAAACCTGACCTTCCAACTGATTTATTTAAATGGACTTCAACCGTAATCGCGAGCAAGTCATACTGGGCTACATACTCATGGTGAGACGAATATGTAAAGATTCGAAATGTGATTTGCTTGCTAAAACTATAATATGTATGCCTAAGTTGCTGCTTCGCGAAAGTGCAACGTCTTGTAAACGCTGTTGGATCTCTCCCTATAATTTGACAGGTTTGTTGTTACAGCATTATCTCTGTAAGGGGTTTCTTTCAAATGTAATTCATTCTGCACTGAAAGCAAAACATAGTATGAATGATGATATTGCAGATATTTAAATTTCCAATTTAAGATTTTCCCCTGTTCCTGGTTTTTACCATATTATCTAAGGGTGGTTTTTTTTTAAATCGTGACCTTTGATAAATCTGTACATAGAATAATAAATTTAAAGATAGATACCACGAAGCCCGGTTCGATCCCGGACGAAGTAAAATTTTAACCGTCTTCCCTCAGAAGACAATGGCAAACCACTGCCAAGAAAAGTCGGTTCTAAATCATTGAAAAGTTGATCGCCAACCTCCGATAGGAGATGGCACCTTAAGAAAAATAAGAAAAACCTGTCAGGATCATATGTGTGCAATACATAATAATAATTGCATATATAAGATATACTATTCTGTTTTGGTAGCCAGCCACCACTAATGGGTTCACACATCCAATAGGCAATGCCATGCTGATATAACCTACTACAAAAATGTCTTGAAAATACTAACATAAAATATTTACTATGACTAGCAAATTTATCTTGAATTTTATACGAAGCGTGACGATGGTGGCGATGAGGGAATAACTTTCTTAAATTCACTTATAACATAACTTCTATATAAGAACCGACGAAAAAATTATTTTAAAACTAATTACAGAACTTATCGACTAATAAATTTATAAAAAGAGTTGTGGTAATTTTTTTGTTAGCTTTGTAGTGAGCAGTAAACTTAACAGAGTTGAAAATTGGATTCCTGCCAACTAATACTTAAATTTGTTTATTTTTGAGATTAAAAGTTGATACTTGTTTTTATAAACACAAAAACTGCTTATAAAATATTTTTTATCGTATTAAAAGTTGCTATTAAAATATTGAAGTAGTTTTCAATTTGTTTTTTTAGAATTTTCAAAAATATGATAATATTTTTGCAAATTTAACATTAAAACGTTCTGGAAGTAGGTAGAGTAAAATTATTTACCTCGATTTAAAATTTGATTTCATCACTCAGAGTCTGTTAATTAACTTGATAATAGAATGCTAAATTTGTTAATTGGACTAATTATTGAGAGAGAGTTAACTTCTACGGGCTGTTTTAATTGGAATAGCTAATTAACGAAGTACAAATGCTTGTAGTGTCATTTGTATTTTGATCATATAGATAATCAATCAAACAATTGTTTTAAGACGTAATTAATTTACTCAACTCGATATAGTATAATCACTTCTCTCTACGTGTTGAAACTAACACTTTTTAGATTTTATTCCTACTGAATCTGTAACCAATTCATGTACTTGCAAATGTCTCAGTGGATTTAGTCTAGACACAGTTTGGAAATTATAAAAAATTTGTCTGGTTCAATTTCAATATCTACTGTTAATGCGGAATACATGGGCTTATTTAAAAATTGGTTCAAATGACTGAAAGCTAATGTCATTCTAAAATGTTACGCTCAGCCGAAACTTGAAATAATTATGTATAGCTGTAATTAATTAATTTCTGCATTTCAACGCTTTTAGGCTTTTAGTTTAATCCAATCAGACTTCTCGAGTGGAAAATTTGTATTTGAATTTCTTATGCTTAATAGACTATTCTACTTTTATGATGGTATATTGCACTGAATAATTATTGTGTCCGAGATATCTGAGATTGCAGACTGCCTCCCGCATGATATTTCTCTTGCCTATCATTAATATTTGCAACACTTACGATACTGGAGCTGCGATGAGCTAACAAGACTACACTAAAAAATAATTTACATTAATCTTATAATAGAAAATTTGAATAAAATATTACATTCTTTTTATACTATATTTACCTACCTAATATATTTATATTGCCTTGTTCGCATTTTAATAAGGCAGGTAAACACGCATGAGTTACCAGGGAGGCAGAGTTTGTTTTTCGTTTAACTTTTTTGTCAATTAAGTAATAAATGAAAATAGACATAAACTTAAAAATTATAATTTCAAATAAATTATGTGGAATTTTGTACGTAATGCAATCCTATATAATTTTTATAGTAATATTTACATAAATGAAACGACGTACTGTTTGAGTTGAACTAATTATTTATATAGTAACCCACTCAAATTAAACATCGTTTAAATTAGATTTATTTATGTTGAATGTAAAGAAAATAAAAGCAGCCCTTAAGTTGACAGAAAATAGAACAATAAAATATGGCGCCAACTTCAGCGCTATAACATGTTTGTTATAATCAAATTTAATTTAAACGACATATAATTTAGATTCATTAATTTTTACTAAAATATAAACGTTGCGTTTTTAATTAACGATTGATTTATGTGCAACTGAATTGGCCAGATTATGTGCCTAAATTAACCGCTGCATAGGGGGTTCACTTTGGGCAAACCATGGCAATATATACACAATTTAAATTTAATTTCTCTAATGTGTATAAGTATAATTTTCCCGTTTGTTTTAAATTTAAATCCAAAATGGGACCCACCAGCTTTTTTTATCGGTTGCTCTCTTATCAAAATTAAAAAATTCTCGCCCCTGAAAACCAATGAAAATTCAAAATTAAAGCTGATTTACAGCTGCTATCTGAATAGAGAGCAAAATACAAAAAATCTTATTTACAGTATTTTTTTATGTTTAACTATGTTTCAATTATGTAGACGTAAATGGAACGGAGTTTAATTCAAGTTTCAAATTACCTTCGTAAACTTACCTTAAGGCACCTTACCTTAATACCTTAATGTTGCCATTCGATAGAGGTTGCTTTTGGAACAAAACTATTAAACAAACAATATGTAAACATAAAGGAAACCTGCATAAATTAAGCTCGTGTTAATTTAGGCTATGAACTAATTTGATTATGCCTCTCTCCTCTTAAAAAACTCAAATTAATGAAATAAATATTAATGTAAATAACAACAGAATTTGTAAGCGTGGGAAATCAACAAGAATCGATTTTTAATCATATCCCATACCACCAGAACCCCCGGTACCTGAACATGCACTAAAGCTTTAGATCTCCGAAACCGGGGGGAGGGGGTATACTGATACTACACTAGTAATTGCAAGATCTCCAAAAATTTGCAATCTTGAATTCTATTTCTTGGATCTTCTTGGAATATATTTTAAATCATTAAAATTCTTTCAATATCCTTGGAAATTTCTTCCAAATTCATTAGACGAAAAATCTTCGTGACACTTAACCTTTAAATACCTAAAAGGTAAAATTACCTTTAATAACCTTTCAAATGAGAAATAGTTTCGGTAGATTGTTCTATCAAAAGATAAATACTTCTCTCAAAATACATATCCAATATATTGCGATGTTATTTTCTGGCATCCAAATTTTTTTGAAAAAATGAATTCTTGAAATACTTTCCCTGGCTAACTTCGACTTTGAATAAATACATTTTTAAAAGTGAAAAATTAAATCCAACTGATACCGGCTATCAATGAATTATGCCGTTGCTTCACCAAAATTTTAATTACATACCTATTCATAAAATTTTACTGTAAATCAATCAAGAATCCAATCCAATTTTTATCTATCTTCTTTAATCTCTCCAATCTTCAAATTAAACATGTAGACTTCCAATTTATCTAACTTACTAAGTTCTTCTTCAAATTATTAAATCCAATTTTAAACACACACATAAATAAATTTTTATCATCAAACCACTCTCTTAATTATATTAATTACACAATTTTATAATCAAATTTCTGAGATATAAAATTCTTACCTCCATGTTGGCACAATAAACTTGTATTCTCAAAATTTACAAATTTACCCCCCATGCACATAAAAATTCCACGACATAACATATCAGTGTGTAACTAAAAATGAAAAATCCCATTAGAGTAATCAATTAATTACATTTTAAATTTATTGGCAATTCAATTTGATTGCTAAAAGTCAATCAAAACTCTTGTGATTTTTAAACATCATTTAAATTTAATATTAAACCAAATCTAAACAAATCATTAAATTAATAGAATTTTAACTGTAAGGTGAAAAATTATCTACGTAGAAAATTATTATTTACGTATGTATTCTTAACTTTACTTTGTTTAGATTTTATTTAATATTACATTTTACGTACCTTACATACTAAATTACCACAAATTAAATGAAATTTATTTTTTAAGTTCATTACAACAAAATTTTCGACAAAAGATCAAAAAATTCATGGATATCTTCTTAACACTTGTGATTTAACTATTTATTATTTAAATTTTTATAGAACTCTGGAAATAAATGTCATAAAACACGATGGATATTGCTTTCAAAATGAAAAGCTCGTAATAATATGATACTGGAACGAAAGAAATAATCTCGCAATTTGCAGCACCAATGACATGAAATAGACAGATTCAAATAGCTGTAACAAATAAACTGTCTTTCAAAACTGTTCGTTCGAACAATTAAATTCATACAATTTTCGTTAATTGTCTAATTAGTCACGTCAGTTTGATAAGAGTCTGACTGAAAAAAAAAAAATTACAATTGAATAAAATTTGAACATGTAACAGTAAATGTACCAGTTCATGTTTTAAATTGGCAGGGAATTAAAAAATATTGGTGTTTCAAATGTTACATATTTACATGTTTTTCTCGGTGCCTAAACAGAAAAAGAGGGAAAAGTTTACGGATCATCGGCGAATTTAAATATTTTTCCCAATTAGGAAAGCTACATACTACACTAAAGAGTCCACAGATTTGTAGTAGCCAATCATGATCCAGCAACATCTTTAGGTTATTGGATTATGTAACTTGTAATGTAATTCATTCAGTAGTATTGAAGATCGGATATTCGGATCCTGAATAAAGTTTATGTTTCTCTCATGCGGCTATAACACAGAACTATTTTAACCGCCTGTTAGTTGTGCACTTGAGTCATCAGTTTGATGAGCGGTTAATGCGGTTTAAAATTTTGGTCAAGTCGAAATTGTGATTTATGTGTACAGGACGATTTCACTAAAGCGAATAGATCATTACAAACTTGTGCATGTCTTTAAGGAAGCTTAGAAAATTTATTTTGTGTATTTTTTATTCAAAATAATATTTATTTTTAACGTATAAAGACTTCATCGATTATGCAATGTTAGGACATGGTTGCCGAAAGGTTATCCCTATGAAAACAAAAATTTGCATTGTAAAGGAACATAAGCTTTGTCTACAAGATAAGTTTGTTCAATAGCTTGGGTACATTGTATTGGGTTATTTATCGGATAGCGAATCGCACACGTGTTTTTGTAGTTTATTTTGGAATTTAGATGTTTCGAGAAGTTGTACAGACGCAAAAGTACATCTTATCAGTGCTTATTTTTCTACTAAAAAAAAATTATAAGCTTATGTTATTATTTAGAAATTTTTATTTTTACACTGAGAAATCACGAATCATCAGTAGTTGTTGTTGATGGATTCTATTTGAAAATCGTTGATATAAACGCTGTACATTCAACTTGTCGAATTCTATTTACACTTGAACTATTTTCATCGCATAATTGAAAATCCTTTCCCAATTCTGTTAATACTCATCAAATTTAATTAGTAATCCCATAATGGCTGTCTGTATCTTTTATTGTCAAAATGTTATATAATATTATGTACAATTTTTTAAGATAACCGAAATAATAACGTACATGCAAGCTAATGGAAGAGAGAAATAAACTACAGACCATTGTGGAACCAATATCGGATACAATTATAGTTATCCATTAGCTATCCTCTACCAGTCACCTATAAAGTTATTCTACACAACGTTTTAACCATGGTACAATTATTAAGGTTTCCTTTTGTTAAGAACGTTTTAAAGCTTTTGATGCAAGAAAAATCTCAAGTGTGCTATTACGTGCGTCTTAAAAGTTGCTTATAATAGTGCCCTTTCGTGCGAAATACTAATCGTTAATACTTCATGATAATAAAAGTCTTAACGAAGAACTGTATTTTAAAATAATATATTTTAAACAATTTTCTAAATTACCTTTAGCCCCCATAAAAATGCAGCCTAGGATTTTTTACAGGAAACGACGTAGTTTATGTAAGAAAGCCGGAATAAATCTACGATAACACAAACTAGTCGTGTGTAAAAATTATTGTCCTTTTTTTTCAAGGAAAAAGGTAGTGGTGAGTGCATTTCAATCTTATTAGATTCCAATAAGAGCTAACTCCAACTAAAAGCTAACATTAAATCGAAAAATCTATGAGATACAAAAAGTTTTCTTTGTGCTGTTGGGGATACTAAATTGCTGTCATTAATCTAAAGTAAATTAATCCAATCTATAAACAACTTGAACCAATTAAGTTTTTCGACACGTGGTTTCTTCGTTACTCCTACTATATTGCACATTCGTTACATCCACTCATTTCTAGGTGCTTTATTAATATCGTTTCAATTACAGTCAACAAGATGTACCCAACGCAACGGTCAATTACAGACACTTGTAAGCGGTTTGACCCTACTTGAGAATTTCCACGCTCCAAGTCCTTTATACATTAGCAATTTCGAGACAAACGACAAAGGTTCTTGCAACTTTAACTATCACGCTTGTTAGTTACTTTTATGTCACTTCCTAAACTAATACGGGCAATTTAAATTTACATTAGATCATCTATTTTAAGTAAATAATTGCTTCTTAAACAGAAGGAACGGTTCGACGTGGTTGTTCGGAAGGCCAAAGAAACCGTCCTACCAATATTTATTTTTTCCAAATACAAACAATGGAAAAGAGTAAATAATTAACTTTCGGAGCTGAAAGACAGTACTGGAAACAGAAATAAATGTAATTTATCATTTATCATATCGATTACCTGAAAAATTTCAGTAGGTACCTACCTATTCAAAAGACCTAAATTATGAATATCATTTATAACCTCCAGTATAACTGGACTGGGCATGCAGAAAATGAATCAACGAATTTCATTCTAAAATGTTCTCGGTGAAGAATATAATAAATCATATTCTTTGAAAAATTTACAACAAAAATACGAAAACAAATTCAATGGAAGCTAAAAAATAGGTATCGCTTTATCTAAAGAATGATTTTAATTTTCTCCTAGGTTGACTTTTTATTAGTGCGTTTAATTAAATTTCAAAATTGTTTCTTTTTTTGTTGCCGTTTCTTCCGTGTGTTTGAATAATTTACTTGCCCACTTCATCACGCAAATATTTAAAAAATTCTTAACATAAAAAGCAGATTGAAAAAAGTAACAGTTAGATTGTTGTATAAATTATTACGTTCCACACCAATTACCTATTAATTAGTAGTTGATTTTTTTGTAACTTGCAATAGCTTTTTCTTGTTATTGTTACCAAAATCGGAGTGATCTCTTTTAAAATTTCACTATACAAACACATTCTCTGTACATGAACTGCGTGTACTTAAAACAATTTACTGTTTATCTGATTGTAAATAATTCTAGGAATTACTTACTCTGTGCCATGGCTTAATAGATTTTCGTAACTTATCATGAAATGGGTATCTACCAGTAAAATTGCTCAAAATATCATCATAATTGCATATTTTACGAGAAAATTATCTTGCAGTTTTCATACATAACGGAAAGGCAGGAGAGTATAAAAATCTCGACTGCATTTATAATGCAATTTATTCTTAAGAAATTACAATCAAGAATGAAATTTGAAAATACTTTTGCATAAATTGAGCTATGTAATTTATTATCCAGTTTTATCCCCATTTAGACATTATATGATGTGATCTGTAAACAGGAAATTTTCGAAATATGTTAATTGAAATATCCCGAGCGGTATTTACAATTTAACATTATCCTATAATTAATTATAACTGTAAAACTGAATATGTGTTTAATCCGCAATAAATTTTTTGTCCTTAACAAAATAATATTTTTTTATTATTAACGTGATGGCTCCACAGGCGCGGCTCATTATGAAGTCACTAATTGTGAAAAAGTAATTTTTAAATATAAATCTAAACAAAATAAAATAATTTATATTATGTTACGTTAATATCCATGTTGTCATTTATTATTTTGAAACTTCCATTTGAATGGCTTCTCTCTTCTTTGAATTAACATCGGGAATCTGCGAAAATTATTTGAATTAAATAACGTAGGAAGTTCCAACTTATACTACTTATAATGTAAAATTTGATTATGAATTTGATGATTTCGGTTAAGTTACTCATATTGAGTTCACATTTGAATGTTAAAGCATTTACTGAACAAATTTAGATCATAGACAATGTTTTGTTTTACGTTTAAGTTATGCTCGAAACTTTTAAAATCAAAGTTGGTTTAAAACTAACTGTTACGAGACCTTGCCTACTTCAGATAGAAAACTTGAGTACGCGAATGCGTACTTAGGAGGACGACAAATTTTCATCAGATATTTTATTTTGTTTGTTGTAAATTATGAAATTCAGCAATTGTAGTAAAAGATTTGTGGTAAATGTACCATCTTTTTTTTATGGAAGTGTACCTAAAGAACTTACATTTGAAAAGAGTCTCATGCTCGCAGGTGCAGTATTCGGTTTCGGGGAATTTGAAAATTTTTATTTAAATTCTTAAAAAGAAACAATAATTGATATATTTATTCTTAGTTGCTGAAGAATGGAAATAAAATGGCAATCGTAAAATAAGAACTAACTTAGACAAATATTTAAAATAAATTTAAATTTGGCCCTACTAACAAAACAAATGATAAAAATTAATTAAAACATAAAAAAATATATTAAAACCACGTATTGGTAGTGTCGTAGCACCATCGAAGCGTAGAACGCCAATAAACAATTTACATATTAATGAAATAATGGTTATCATCGTTTATGTTTTTGCTTATAAAACCTAAATTATTGGTCAGAAACATTTATATTATATTGCTCAGTATAAATTATTATTAACAAATTAAGTTATGCATGTACTATTTTGCACCAAAATTGAAACCATCCATGAGGAGGTCTGATTGAATTAAAAATTATGAAAAATTTTAATCATCATAATTTTAAGTTACGTTGGCCAATTAACTCCTATTTTGGATAAATTACATAATAATTTAATATAATTTAATTATCTAAAATACGAGTTAAGTGCTAAAAGTAACGAAGAAAATAACACTTGTACCCAATGGAACGAAAATAAAAGGTCTATCGGACCAACTATTTTTCTGTTTAACTGGGGATAAGATTTGTGTACTAATTTTAATTAGGTACTGAAATTTTTTGTATCTATTAAGTCTCCGCTCACAAATGGGCAAACAATGATCATGACGACATAATTCAATAAAGCCAAAATTATCAACAGCTTAACGAAAGATATAATAGGAATCTTGATAATATCTAAAAGTATTTATGAGCTGAAGCTGCAACCAGCTTATTGCTTTAAACTTTTATTGTGTAAAAATAGCTTAAATTTCTTTTTGGAAATTTAATTTTTCAATAAAGGGAACATAATAACTGTGGGGCAACAAGATGCTGTTTCAAATTGCTTGCTGTTGATCTAGGAGCTAGCAGCTGCTCTAATTAACTTAGAACTGTTAAATCTAAAACGGAGATTTTTCAAACAATGTTCATACAAATTGCTGTGTAATTTAAATTTTCACTTATTGAATATGTACAAAATTTTGTACTTTCGGAATACACGGCGCTTTGACTCATTAGCCATATTATGCTTTAAAGTAAATCTTGCTTCATATTATGTAAAAATCCTGTCACGTAGACAGCGCAAAAGTTATTTTTGTGCTGGGCTGGCTTATTATTGCGGCTTTATTGATTATTAATGTGGTTGCCATATACCATGTGCTTTCAAAAAATCTTTTCTAAGCAACTTATCGAGTCGCTGCAATCGCAATTTTCGGATATGGCCGGATACCACTTGTTTGGCATGAAAGTTGTATGTATTTTTGGTCAAAACCAGTTCATCAAACGCTGGTATATCTAAAATCGGATCTTTGTTCCTGGTGTTTTAACTGTATTTCAAGTAGCAATTAATTGGAATCAACCAATTTACCAACTTTTCAAACAAACGAAGAAATTAATATTATAGTGTAGACTGAGGGTGGCCCAAAAATTGCTATTTTTTAATAATTATAAAATTTATAATTTATCTAATAATAATTATAATAATAAAAATAATTCTAATTATTTAAATTGCACTCCCTGGTGCAATTTTCAATGCAAAAAAAGAAACTGTAAAGTAAAAAGTACAGAAAATTTCCAAGTGTAAACTAATAGCGTTGACACAATCGCAAATAATCTTTTTAAAATATTTACTTCTTTAAACATAAAGAAAGGAGTAGTCATAACTTTCAGGATTTAAAATGTGGAACACACATTTTGTTCCGCGCTCCATTTTCAAAATAAAACTTTTTTGTGAATGTAAGTTTTTACAAAAAACAATGAAGGCGTTTCTACCTAAAAAATTTCAGCACTGACAGTGATTTTCCAACAATGTGAGGTCGCTGGATTCCCCAAAAGTAAATTTAAGCAACAAAAAGCAAAAATAAAGCATGAATAATGCTGAACAATAAATTTCTGGACATTTCCAAGTGCAGGAGGAATGATGGTATTCAGCCAGAAAATGATATTGACAAAATTTAATGTACCTTCTGTCATATCAAAAATGCACACAATTTCCGTAAATTATGCGCTGTGAAAAATGTCCGTCAAATGTGACGAAAGTTTGCTTTCCTGTTAATATGTTCGTAATACTAGCACAGTTATTACGAACATTGTTCATTGATATGACCATCAATCTCTTGCTATATAAATCTTTCAGTAAGAAACTTGGTTCACTTATTTCGTTAAAATACCTTTTTCTTGCTCTTGTTGCATGTAACATTTCAATAGAATAAATTGTTTCAAGACGTTTAATTAAATTTATGAGAAAGGTTTAAAAGATTCTAGGGTATTCGAAAAGATGTTACAATTTGCTGTTGTATTCTTATAATATATGTACGTTTGGATTTATTTGTGAAATAGAAAATACTACGTTCGTACCTACCAATTTCATTTTAAATAATTACAGCACTAAATATTTGAATAAAAGTGGAATTATGTAGTTGTTTTAGTATTACATAATAACTTCTGCTGTCTAGCGAATAATACACAAGACAGCTTTTAAAAACAATAACGAAAAACATTTATTGAGATATAAAATATAATACTCCTATTATTTTACATTTATACGCTCCTGACGGTTTAAGTCACTGCTTTCTTTTTCGGTTCATGGTGTAAAAAAAGTACTGGGGGTGTATCACACCCCACACATACACAATATCACAATTGATATTAAACAAACAGGTAGCTTTCGCTCTACTTGCAGAACAAATATATGAGGGGGGCAGTCTCACGAATTTAATTAACCGGTTGGCTACCGTTTTCAATTTTTTGAAAATTTGCTATTCTGTACCCTCAATGCTTTAGGGATTCATTTTTAGAAACTCGATTGGAAAGAATTACTGCTCAACCTCAATTTACGTGAAGTTTGTATCAGTCGTAAGACGGGCTATTTTGCTTGATGTTTAACTAGGATTTAAATATATTAAATATTTTAATATACTTCGTTATTCACAGAATATACAGTCAAACTTTCGATTTACCAAACCGGGGGGTCTGGGAGGTATGGAATACCCTCAAGTACACCATAAACTGTATAGAAAACCCCTGAGGGCGTGAAGATCACAACTGCAATGTTTCAATAGAAAAATATACGTTATTTTAACGTTAATTTAAATAAGTATAATAACTAAATCTAAACTAAAAATACATATTATGTAGAAAACTATTATTTAAAGAACAATGAAAATACATAAATTTAACACTTTTGACAGGGTAGGACTGAGAATATTTGAAAAAGATGAAAACAATTGCACTATGAAACCAGATAAAAATTTAAAATTTAAAACTAATGCAGTGCAATAATATGAGACCCTATTTCACAGTTATTACAGATCTTCAGTTTCTCAGATTCTGAGTCTCAGAGTCTCAGATTCACTCACACTCTTCGGTGAGGAACGGGGTTTGGGTGAGCATTCGTCTTGGATCTTCAAGGCTGTTGGTGTGTGCAGTTTATATTCCGACGGGCTGCAATTCAACTGTCTATGATGAATTTATAATATCTGTTAACAATGTTTTATCTGAAAATGCGGAATCAATATTGTGTATTACCGGTGATTTCAACCTGCCTGGTATCGCGTGGTCATTGAATGCCGATCAGGATTGCAAAATGATTCCTTGCTGCGCTAGTGAGTGTGACCGACAACTGTGCGATGGCTTGTACGCTTGTAATTTGTCACAATTTAACAATATTTTAAATTGGAATAACGTGATATTGGATTTGGTATTTTCGGACCATCCTGGCGTCGAGGTTTTGGATCTTATCTATAAGAAAAAGAGATCACACAGGTTGTATAAGAGTAGCGGGTTGTGCGATCATTATGTGAAGTTTTCGGATTTGAGACGGGATGTTCGGTCCAGTATTTCTGCCGATAGGAAGCTATACTTTGGTAGAGTTCAGTTGGATGTAATTGAGAATCCGACCAACTTCTGGAAATACATTAACTCATATAAGGGCAAAAATTCTATCCCAACTGTAATGAATGGTGACGGTGCAGAGGCGGCAACTGGTAAAGACATCTTCAACATGTTTGCCGACTATTTTAAATCTGTACATGTTTCGCACGAGAATAGAAGTCCCCAGTGTTGTGCGTCAAGTGACGACTGCACAGCTTTGTCCGATGTCTTCATTGACTCATGAGTAATTCTGAGAAAGATAAGTTTGCTTAAGGCAAAAAATTCTTGCGGTCCTGACGTGATACCAACTAGCTTTTGAAGCGCTGCTCATCTTTGGCGCGCCCATTACATTATCATATAATATAATAAATCATGGGGGAATTTCCATCTGTTTGGAAAACTACAAAGGTTTTACAAGTTTACAAGTCAGGTTGCTGATGCTCTTTCACTGCAGGCTAAGAACGTAATAGATAACGATCAGCACGGTTTCTTTCCCGGACGATCAACGAATACCAACTGACTGGTTTTTACTTAATTTGTCACATCTGCTCTTGAGAACAGATGTGAGGTAGACTGCATTTCTACAGACCTTACAAAGGCATTTGATCAAATACCTGTTGATTTGTTATTGGAAAAGCTTGTGAATAGGTACTCTGTTATGTCGCCATTTTTATCGTGGTTGGAGTCCTATCTTACTGATCGATTCCAGAGGGTGGTTGCAGGGGGCTATGAGTCCTATTGTTATAAAGTGACATCAGGAGTGGGACAGAGATCGCCCCTAGGTCCCTTTTTTTTTCTTGTTGTATATTGATGATGTATGCGCTGCCTTTGAACATTCGAGGTTTCTGCTTTTTGCAGGTGACTTGAAGCTGTTTCGCAGAGTGAAGTCTGGAAAGGACTGTGCGATGCTGTAGAGGGATCTAGAGGGTTTAAGTGACTGGTGTACTCGAAATCGTCTTCATTTAAATATTGGGAAGTGCAAGGCTATGAAATTCTCTTGTAAAAGAACAAGGGTGACGTTTCCATACAGCATTGACGGCCGGATGCTTGAAATGGTCTATGAATTTAAAGACTTACTACCATATGATGTCCTTCATACACATCTAACGTTCAGAGACTGGAGAAGATCCAGAAGAGGCTTGTTAGATTGCTATGCTTCAGAGGACATGTTGTCAAACACCAAGCAACCAGCTAAACCAAGATAACGTTTACATATTTGCCCGCCAGAAGGCTATTCAAATTTTGCCGCCCCTATACCTACTTCTACTAGTGTCAGTTTCTAAATTATTTTTACAATCCAACGATTTAGTTAAGATTGCACAAGTAATAGTTTTGGGGTATATTACTGAGCTAATAAATCTCATTTTGTTATAAAATATTATCTCTCTTTTACATGTAGGTACATACTTTGAATTCACTCTACATCGGCATTAGAAGTATAACTTCAAAATATTTGCCCCAAATTTGTCGCCCCTAAAATCTGCCGCCCTAGGCTTCAGCCTACTCAGCCTGCTGGAAAATCCGCCACTGTCTATAACTTTATAACTCGGCGACGCCAACGCGCTGCTGCCAACTCAGTTTACAACTCAGCAACTAGGCTTGGCGCCTAGGTAATTCGGCAGCGAGCCAATTCGGTGCCAGGTCATTTCGACGCCAAGACATCTAGGCGCCACGTCAATTCGGTACAGACCAACTCGATGCCAAATAAGCATTTTATTAGGTTTTTTTATTTTGCGTTTTGTAAAAGTTTTTTGAAAAAAAATATTTAAATTTCGTAATGGGAAGTTTCTTTAATAGCAATTACACATTTTATTTTACTTTTTCAGTTTAACACGAATTGAAGACAAATAGAAATACAGAGAATATTATTAGCCAGATAAAAGCAGGAACCAATCACGTCTTACCTTATTTAATTGATAACTAAAAGAAAAATTATAAACAATTCATAAATTAAAAAATTCTGAATAAGCAACTTAGGTCTAGTTGTTCAGTTGCAGGTTAAACCAAACATTTTAGGTTAACCAATGAAATACGTTGGAAGCCTGTTTTTTGAGCAAATATCATTGGTTAACCTGAATCTTTTGTTTTAACCTGCGACTGAACAACTGGACATTAATGAAATGACTATCTCTCGCAACTTGACCAACTCAAGAATATTTTGAAAAATTTATTATATTGAATTTTTTGTTTAGCTTCGTATGAATGATACAGCAAAGCAAAAGGGCTACATAAAACTAAGGAAAAATATATTTATAAAAAATCGACTGGCCTGTACTATCAGTGTTACAAGGAAAATAATTATTAATACTTTACAAAAACAAATTGAAAAATGTATTGTAATTAAATTTCTACAAAAATGTATTTCGAAAATTACCAAGAACTCCTGCAACAATGTGTTTACTATCTAAATTAACATTTGATCGATGCAAATACTCGTAAACCGGTAAGGCTGTATACTGAGTACTGAGTGAATATGAATCCATTTAACAATACAAACTATAATTACATATTTCACAGTAGCAACATCGATATCGCATGATAAATTGATTCTTAGTCTAATAAATTTAAAATAATCAGGACGATTCATTTATTATAAAAGGGGTTATTAATTTCAATACGCATGTACCATTAAAATAAATTTCAACTACCATTAATCACTCTCAAGAAAATTGGAAAAACAGACAAATCGTGATTTAATTTTCCGAACAAGTCAAATTTGTAATTCAACTTAAAAAATTATTGTTTTTAAATTTTTTAAATTTTGACTCGTAAGAACCTTAAAATCAAATTAATCTTGTAAGTTCCTTTGAATTGTTAATTCGCTCTCTTGGAAGTTTCCAGATTATATATCTACTATTTTATTAAACTCATAAAATATGTATTTCATAACTACATAATTACTCAAATGCAGCCAGGAAAATTTTTAAAATGCAAATAACAGGGCACTTCTTATTCTAATTCATATGAAACTGCTTTAACGTACTATATAATTACATTTTCCCCCAGCAGTTTAAAATTATTCATTTAATAAAAATTAAATGTCTGATTTGGAATACAATATAAATAATACACTGACGATAAATTATTCTGATGCATTGTTTGTTTTTTGTTTCAGTAATTGCATTAAAAATGTTAACATTTATTTATGAAACCTGTGGAATGCACTACTACTGAATTTGTTTTCAGGGTGTAATTTATGTGAACGGTTTTGCAAATAATTTTACAAAACTATATAAAAAATCAAACGTTGAAATATTCCATGAGAATATTTACATTTTGAAAATTATTTCATAAAACGGGTACTTTAGGAACATCAAATTCATAAATTTTATGCCTTGCCAGAGACAAACATTTGTACGATTATGTGGGAACTCATTTTCATATCAAACAACTCTTAGCTTCACACTTATTTATTTGGGTTACTTCTGTCAACAAAATGTTGTAATCTGTGATGTACAGAAATGAGAATGTATATGTTTAAACATGTGAGTGAGTATATTTAAGCTCGAATACAGAAAATGATATCTCTTATCAGTTTTTGAGATAAATGGTAGGAAGAACAACATTTTGTTAGGTACTTACCTTAATTATGGATGTACAAATGTAATAGAACATATACCACGTAAAATCACCCAAGTGCGTGACCAAAACTTTTAACGCTAACGTTATAGCTCTATTGATTTTTTAATTGACTTTTTATTACTCTCGTTTATTATAAAACAAAAGCTTCATTTTCTATGGAGTGTTTTTCAAATACATGGTCTTTATGCATGGTTTTAGACACAGCCTTTAGTGGTTAGCAATTTAATTATTAGCTTTCTATTGATAAAAAATCAATCCATGTCTTTGAAACATCAAAACGAAATTCCTTTTAAAATTTCATGTCCTCTTGGCTACGTTCAAATTTAGCTGACAACTTTCACACTCAACCTTCGTTAACCCTAAGTTAATACAACACGAATGCTCATTTTATTTGACCACACTCAAAACCAACGTTCTTAGGCTGGAGTTCTTGCGGCTGAATTTACGGTATCACAAATTACAGACGTTTTAAGTCTTCGGGAATCTAAATAAAGCTTTTTCACTTGATTCTAGGTTAGGTTTGTGTACAATGGTTATTTAGATAAAAAGTTTCAGCAGTGAAATATTTCAAGTATTTCCTTTATGTTTCCATTACAAGTTTAATTTAAATTAAAATGCATTTTACTTATTTGGAAAATTAAAATGTAGAGCTTCAGCTATCAATTTTTTTCTTTTATTTCAAACAAAGTGCTAAACTTTGTTTATACAATTTTATAATTTTGTTGTAGTATGCAAAAACTGTTGATTAATTTTAAAACTTGTCAAGCGTTTAAAACCGCAGGAAAGGTTCCGCTTGTGTAACCCATAACTTATCAAGAACATCAGCTTTAACCGAGCTTTAACTTCGAACCATGTCCAAATTTAGAAATTCTTACAGAAGCAATGTAAATTTTAAAATCGAATTCAAATGTTAACTTACCATATAGGAATTTCAGTAGCGCAGGTTGTGGAGGAGGCGAACAAATAAGTAGGAATTTAAGTATAAGTAAACATTTATTTTAAATAAATTTGTTAAAATCGTAAATTAAACAGTTAGATAGAAAGAATCCACAAGAAAATATCATAATAGAAAGAAAATTAATATAAAAAATAGATACGAAGAAATTGACGAATTATAAAATCCAATGGAATTGTAAAATGTTCTCACGTAAAATAAATAGGAAAAGCTGAGCATAATTGAATAAACTGATGGAAGTGCAATCCGTTCGATCACCAATTGCTATTTCTACGCTTTTATGTAAAATTTTAATAGGTGTTTTCAGTGGCAGCTTATGCGGAAGGTCGATGGTGCGCCACTCTCCCAAAGAATATTAAACCACGATTAAATTTTAAAGTCCAAAGATTTGTCCGAATGCTTAGTGATTGGTTTTATTAACTAATAGGAATATTTCACTTTTTGAGAACATGAGTGATTTTCAGTAAATTTAGAAAATCTAGTGATTTTCCAAGAATTCCAGAAATTATTAATTGGAAATTAATTCATTTATATTATAATATTATATACCTACTTACATGTAATTCTATTAGAATCAATTGCAAAACATATACTACACAATCCTGTGGTCTTTAAAACCGGAAGGTTTGGGAGGTATGAAACACCTTTCAGTGTTTCAGTAATTGCATTCAAAAGAAAAACTGAAGTTTACACATTGAACTCTGAATAATAAATATTAATTTTTAATTTTTCTCAGATCTATAGGTAGAATTACACTTTGATCCTACCTTTATAGACATCACCAGTTAAAATTAAGTGGTAAATAAGTAAAAATTAGATAACAAAGAAAAAGTTTCAATATAACCTGTTAAAGCTTTAAAATTTATCTCTTAAAGATGTTTAACGATGCGAATTAATCACATTACCTGCAAAATTTCACAATTAAGTAATCCAGATTTAAGAAATAACAACGTCAGGGTTCCCTTATATCGAAATTTAAAATTAATATCGGGTTAAATGTAAACTAGACTTTGTATGTGGTTTATAGTATATTTCTATCGTAAATCAATATTTTTTGTACATATAATAATCTCAAATGCTAACGATTATTAAAATGACATAAAACACGAATTAAGTGCTCAATTAGCACTGGATACTGCTGTTAATCAGCAAACCTTTAGCTCAACAAGGAACTTAATGTGAAATCCTCACCACAGATCATTAAAACCTTCATATTTGTAAATACTCGATTCGTTCATTTTTAAAGCTCTTGTCTGTTAAAGTATTTTTATTTTATTCAGGTTAAAACGTATTTTTCTGTCCTTCCTGTAATGGTAGACAGACTTGATTAACTAAATTTCTCTCTATTGGAAGAACACGATGCAGCTAATGCAATTGTTACATTTCAATTTTCTGGTTGCATTGGGGTGTGAATTTTATTCCATTAGGAATAATTACTTTCGTGAGAAAAAGTACTTGTAAAGCAATAAAACTAAAATGGGTTGGTTGGAAAAAAATGTCTAGAGTATAACTCGGTTTAAATTAAATCGTGACGCTATATAGCACATTCAATAGTTGTTTTATTTCAGCAGACGATGAAAAAATCTGGATAATATGTTCCATGTTACTTTAAAAAATTACTTAAAGCCTTCTTGTAAGCCTGTGCCATGTAATCTTAATTAATGTTGTAAGTTGTAACTCTTTTTATAATTTACTCTTGTTGGCTGTATAAAAGCGTTATTAGGGGATAAGGGCTTTAAGTCGTTAACGTAAATTTGTGACACTATTGAGTTTAGTGGGTGTATTTCTGCTTAAATGAAGGCTTGTATAATTAATAATTATGCATACTAAAACGATGTGCATGTTAATATATAGGGTGCTTTGAAATAAAGCATATAAAATGAAAATCTTTTTAATATGATTAAATCAAAGTTATTACAACATCAAGAATTGGGAAATATTTGACCTCTTCAATTATGAACTTCAAATATAAATCCATGGTTAACCTTTTATCATCAAAAGGTCGAATACACAAAAAGTTAACTCGATTAGTAAAATGCATTTCAAATTATTCGTAATAGAATTTAAATGTCATATCAACTGGAGTAAAGGTTTTGTTTTATAAGGGAAATGAATTAATAAAGCACTAAAAAAAAATTGTGATAATATAAATGCATAAATATTTATGAAGTAAAAATTCGAGTGAAATTCATGTGCGGGATTGATATTGGTTTTATCAAATTTGCATACTAATTGCCTCATATGCACATTATTTAGCTGCCTACATGCAATAGTAAACTTAACTTGTAATTTCTTCGATTTTATTAAGATAGGCAAATTTCCCATGTACATTTTTTCCAAGTTATTAGGCAGTTAATAGTTAAAACAGAAGTTTATTGGAAAAGTTACGTGGAATTTTATTTATGAAATACCAGTTCCGTACTTTTTGAAATTTGTCAAATTAATAATACCCGGATGTTATAATAGTTTCGAGTTTGTAGGCGACGGCGACGTTTGCTAAATTATTAAAAACTTTTTAAAATTTTTAAATATTTATAGACGTAAACTCAAAAGCGTAATACTTATAGCCTGGATTTTTGCTTCCTGTCAGCCGTTTTATTTTTCGAGATGAATTATTTATAGATAAAAAGTTGTAACAACCGAAAAATCAATCATTTTGATTGATTTTTTGAAAACTCCAAAATTTTCAGAACCCGATTGTTGTTCTGTCGGTGAAAGTGAAACTGTAGGGCGTTTTAAGTATCAAATATCTAAATTATGGTTGCTACGCGATTTCATAAGTCTTCAGAATGTAAATGCGTTTTGTCTGGATTGGTTTTATGTGTACGGTTTTATTGTTCGCTCGCTTTCATTGTGTATTTAAAGTTGGGTATTTGTGTGTTAAATAATCTACAAATTATTGTACCTTTATCGTCCTTAAGGTAATTTGTAATATTCTTATGCTGGCTTGTAAAAGATAAAGTGGTGTTACATTGTAAACCAGAATTGCATGATAAAACTCGTAACATGTAACATTTTTCATGCATAAAAAGGTTTTTTTAATATAATCGTAGTGTAATCTATTGTAGAGCTTTGCGAAATAGCAAAACCTTTACAAAGAATCAGATTTTGAAATTTTAAACCCAATAAACAAATGATTCATTTGGCCTACCCTTTTACACAAATTAAACTACATATTTGCATTTTACATTTCTTAAGGGGATTGGCCTAGTTTTGTTTGCAATATAATCAATCCGTGGTTTCGTAACTAGAGTTTCCGAAGGGCTTCCGTTTATAGCACAACATAAATAAAATCACTTGATTGCATGTAAATTATTTCGAACTTATTTTTTCTAACTACATTAACCTATCCTTTTTAAGCAGAATTCAGACGACGAAGTTTGATTGGAATACGTAAATACCCTTTCTGAGAGATAGCAGTGGCTCTAACCTTTGAGAATACTAATGAACGTTTAAGTGCAGGGTGGCTACTTGGCATGTCGTAACAGAAACCATCAATCACATTTTATACACGTTAGCCAAAGGATAGCTCTATCGAGAAGTAGGTGTTAGACAAGGTGGTGTCTTAAGACGTCGCATTAGAAAATATATTTATGTAAAAAAATCGAAGAAAAACGCCAGACTGCTTATTACCGTGGCGTGTTAAATGTTGGTGGAAGGTGCAAATTTTAACGCTCAACTTAAAATGCTCAAGTTTTGTACGCCCCAAGGAAAAAGAAGAGATTATGTGGTAGGTATTTTAATTGGTTTTTACGTTTTAAGGAAGTTTCAATTGAGACATCACTTGCAATTAACTGAAAATGGTGTTGAGTTGTGGAATTGCTAATGAACAAATTTTTATTCCGCGAATCTTTTAGTGTAGTCGAACGTTTTTATTCAATGATCAATGCCATCGTGGAAACGTGAAAAGTTTAATTAATCTCTTTCAATTCAAATCAGACCTATCCATTACATAAGAAATTAATTACATTGATTAACGTTTTGAGTGATACCCTCGATTACCTCAACTTACTTTATGAGCTATTTAAACTTATTCACATACCAGTGATCGATAAGAATGTTCTTAACCGACATGCAATAAAACTTGCTGTATGAAAATTTTTAAATCAATTTCCTTACTCAACACTTTCAACTTGCGTGTTTTTTTCAATCAGGAAAACGCTATTATTAAGATATTTATTTCCAAAGCACTATTTTCAACTCCTTCGTTTCATTTATTAAATTCTTTTTGATTTTTCTCCACGATATAACAATTTACGGGAATAATTCAAACATGTTAAATTTAAAGTAATCCTAAGCATACGTCAATCACGTCGACGATCTTTGAATCTGGTTTGAAGTTAAAAAATCTATTTTTGTAAACCATAAAAGAAATTAAATTCATTAATTTCCTGTGCTGCTTAATAGCTGAAATTTAGCCAGAATAGTCCCAATATTGATAAAATAGAAATAATCGATAGGTTTGGGGTAGGTTATCTCCTTGTCAATATAATAACAAATTCCGCTTCTAGAGGTTTCGGTCTATTATACTATCATCAGATAAACAAAATTAACATTAAATAAAACTAATGAAACTGACGTCATATTCAAAATTTTTACATAATAAAATGTTTTTATATTTAGGAGGTACATATCGTCGCTTTTTTTAGTGTATCAATTACAATATGCAGTGGCGAAGTTACTAAAAGCGAACGAAGCTGTAGCTTTGGGCCCCCTATATATGTCGCTCTGGGCAATTGGCAATACGTGAAAGCACTTTTTATATTATTCATGTATATTTTTGCCTTCGAGTTGAGTTCCAACGATGATTTGGACATCTTGGTCTTAGAATTGAACTGGTTTTAAATCAGACCTTCAGGAGAAATTACATCTCCATCAAAATCTAATTTGAGAGATAGTACGTGATCTACAAAGTGTATGAAAATACGACTCGAGATAATTTTTACGACAGCATTTGTCCGAGTAAAATTTATATAACTTCAGATGAAAAGTACAAAATAAATTTATACGACCATAATTTTGCGGAATTGTGGAATTTTCAAAATTTAATTAGTATATTTACTTATTACAAGGGACCGGATTTCTAAGCTTTATGTTTATTCCGACGGTCACAAGCATTCAAAAAATTTTAAGAAATGAGCACGATTCAAAGAAAAACAAATTGTTTGACACCAGCTTTTTTATACATATTTGGTTTTTTCAAGTTTTTGCGCATTTTAACGATTTTTAAACCCACACGTGGGTGTTGCCGTGAGATTAACCTACGTGAGATTATTTTTTTTAAAGAGGCAGACGAAGGCAAAAAGGCAATAATAAAATGCCATGCCTGCGGCTGACGTTTGCCGCTTTATAGAAAGTGAACCTTCACATACAATAACAGTAAAATTATTATAAATAATTCCTCAAACAAGAGTTATCATCTAGCGAAAACACGAGGTCCTAGGTGCCCCAGGAGCCGAAATTTCGATCGGACGGACACACGGATACACGGACGAATGAAATTTGAGCATATGTAGTGACTCTCAAAAGTTCTCGGACACTCCTATGTTACCAATGTAAATTGAACATTTTGAAGCCGGTTTTTGTCATATAAAAATCAATTTCACCGCAAAATTTCTAAGACGTCTTTTGTTGCTAATTTCATTGCCTTCAATTTAATTTTTATACATTTTTCTATTTTGTCGTGCCGTTTCTGACTGACAGCAACTTAAGCAAGACTCTGTAAAATACAAAAAATATTTTTGTCTATATCTCGGAAACGGTGTTACAAAATAGAAAAATATAAATGAACAAAATTGCAGAGAATAAAATTTACAAGAAGAAAATATCTATTTATTTTTTTATTTCGTTTCACCATTTTCGAGATATAGATATTTTACAGTCTTGTTTAAGTTGCTGTCGATCAGAAACTGTGAGACAAACTAAAAAAATGTACATAAACAAATGACAGCCTAAACGAAATTGAAGGCAATGAAATTTGCAACAAAAAATGTCTACAAAGTTTTGCTGTAAAATCGATTTTAATATGGCAAAACACGGGTTCAAAATGTTTAATTTACATTGGTAATATAGGGGTGTCGGAGAACTTTTGCGAGTCACTGTAAGCGCTAGCACCCTTGGTGGGTTGCGCTAAAAATATTCCTATAAATAAATTTTTTATTGATGAAGTTTATGCTTCTTAGGGCCAAATTTCGTGCTTTTTAAAGTGCTTTTTTCCGGATTTTTTGTGTTTATTTATCCGGTCTCTACTTATTACGCTATAAAAAATACAAAACGTTCAGTTATGCAACTTTAATAACATGCGTTTATGTAGATTGCTTCAATTTGAATTGAGAGAATTTTTAGAGTAAAGACTTCCACGCGAACAATTTCGGAGTGGGTTTTGAAAATATATTTTAATAAAAAATAACAAAATTAAATAAGTCAACTAGTAGAATGAAAGGAATGAAAATCAAAAGCAAAAAAGGTATCTACCTACAATGCAAAGAAATGAACAAATAAAATAATAACATGAAAGAAAGTTTAATTACAATGCTAATTGGATAATTTAGCAATTATTTTTATGAAAAACCTTTGAATTTATAATTAGATTTATTAAATATAAATTATTTTAAGTTTCTAAATTACAAGTCACGATTTTTGTGAATTTTTTATTCTGTGAACAAAAAGAAGCTGGGTAAACAACCTTAAAAGCTTACTTTTTTTTGCGAGTGGTAATCTGGATATAAAAAAACTTACTTTACTCCCTTGATATATTAGGTTGTCAAATATCTTCCTTCCGCCTTTTTGTCTTTTGAATTTCGCGGCTATGTACAAAGCGCTACAGAGCTCGTATCTGGCAATACTATACATCATTTGACAGGTCTTGACATAACCTACAAAACGACGCTATGCATGATTAGTTTGGATATTGCGTTCAACAGTTGTAGACGTGTAAACATGGAGTTCACTAACTTCGAAATTCGCACTATTTTAAAGTTTTCCTTCGTTAAAGGCAAATCCGCTAGAGAAACGTTCCGTGAGATTAATGATGATTTGGGGGATGGTACTCTATCACTTCGAACCGCGGATGAATGGTTTCGACGATTCATAGCCGGTGAAAACGACACCATGGAAAAGCCAGCCGGTGGAAGACCTGTGACGACGAATACCGATCAAATCATGGAAATCGTCGTGTTAGACCGGCATGTGGCATCTCGTGACATCTCCCAGGAGATGGGAGTTAGTCACCAAACCATTTTAAACCATCTGCAGAAAGGTGGATACAAAAAAAAGCTTGATGTTTGGGTGCCGCATGATTTGACGCAAAAAAACCTTCTGGACCGAATCAACGCCTGCGATATGCTGCTGAAACGGAACGAACTCGACCCATTTTTGAAGCGGATGGTGACTGGCGACGAAAAATGGATCACATACGACAATATCAAGCGGAAACGGTCGTGGTCGAAGGCCGGTGAATCGTCCCAAACAGTGGCCAAGCCGGAATTGACGGCCAGGAAGGCTTTGCTGTGTGTTTGGTGGGATTGGAAGGGAATCATCCACTATGAGCTGCTCCCATATGGCTAGACGCTTAATTCTACCATCTACTGCGAACAACTGGACCGCTTGAAGCAGGCGATCGACCAGAAGCGTCCAGAATTGGCCAACAGGAAGGGTGTAGTGTTCCACCAGGACAACGCCAGACCACACACTTCGTTGATGACTCGTCACAAAATACGGGAGCTCGGATGGGAGGTTTTATCGCATCCACCATATAGCCCGGACATGGCGCCAAGTGATTACCACCTGTTCCTGTCCATGGCGAACGCCCTTGGTGGTGTACAGTTGAACTCAAAAGAGGCTTGTGAAAAGTGGCTGTCCGAGTTCTTCGCAAATAAGGAGGGGGGCTTCTAGGAGGGGGGTATTATGAAGTTGCCGTCTAGATGGAAACAGATTATCGAACAAAACGGCGCATATTTGAACTAAATCCGATCACTGTAACACTTTTTATAAAGCATTGAATAAAGAGCAAAAAGGCGGAAGGAAGATATTTGACAACCTAATATAATATACAATTCTGGCTGGTTTACCAACCTAAAATAATTGGGAGGCGGCGTCTACCTTCTAGTATTTAGATTAATATAATATTATTCAATACACATGGATTTATTTTTAAAACTTTGAAAAATACATTTACATTGTTTCCATTTCAATTTACTCTGCGTTCTTATTAAATATTTATATATGGCTGTTGTTAATAGTTTTATATTTTATTTTGTCATAAAACAATGTTACATTTACAATAGATTATTTAAAGTTTTTTAAATAATGCGCAATAGTTGTTATTGATATTAGTTTATGTAACTGGAAAAACGATAAATAAAACACTGTTTTTTTACATATTTTGAAAAATCGTTTCGAAGTATTCTGAAACTATTGGGAACGACCAGTAACCAAACAATGTTCTATTCGACATTCGAAAGAGTTTTTTTGAAAACACAATTTATTACAGGTTTACTGAGAGGTATTCCATACCAGACCCCCCCGGTTTCAGATACCATAGGTTTCTGTGCAAGTTATGCGATAGATATTATTAATAATGCAGTACTTGCAGAACAAATATCTATAAATAGAAGAGTATAGTACATATCTGATTAATTGTGCTATTCATGCTAATATATTGTGTATAATATAATGAATTTTCAACGAATACGTTTATATTCGATTTTAGTGCTGTAATTAATTCATTGCAAGAATATATTTTAAACACATTAAAATAAAATAAAAATTGCATTCTTTTCATTGTTAAAAAATCAAGTCCTTTATCAATTTATTTTTATTCCATCAAGGATAAGTCGAACGGTAAATCCGCAGAGTTCATAAGCAGCAGCTTCGATTTCGAATCGTGTTTCTAGTAATTATGTTTAAATTCAGAAATATTTCTGTATATTATTACATAATATTATGACGTCTCAAATGACGAGTGTGTAGATTATGCGTTTGATTGATGATGTAATTATACTGTGGTGATAATGATGTGTTAGTAACATTTGTCATAAAATGGCGAGATTATTACTATATTTTATAAAAAAGATACTGTAACAAATCGATAATAATTAATTTTAACTTGTTTACACTGCAAAATATTTTAAATTTATGATAATATTGTAAAGCTGCCAAACAGAAATCGAAACTTCCGGGACGCCATTTGTATAAAATTATTAATAATTTCTAAATAATTGCATATATCGCGATTACTTGTAAACTATTAATGCTATGAAAACGTTAAAAATATATTTTTGTACGTCTTATCGTTTCCTCTACGACGTGAAATTTTTATAATATAAAATTATAAATTTTTTATACACATTTAAATTTCCTTTTAATCGTCTTTCAAAAATTGGTTGTTTTGTTGTATAATATATGCCCATGGGTGCATACTTTTACATAAATAAAATTTGTTGGGATTTATTTTGTTACTCCAAATAAATGTAAATAAGCGTTTGTTCATTAAGAATGCTAATATTTATTTTAAAATATTTTACGAAATTACATTTTCATTTAACTAAATTTACTTAAGCAAATAAATGCATTTCGTTTTAATTTTTCCATTTTGTAATGTAATTAAACATAGGCTTTGGTGTGCTTTTCTAATGAACAAGAAACGTGTCGTTTCATAACTAATTTTGTAAAACTCCAAACGTACCTACGTAATAGCTTTTTAAGTGTTTTCTAAAAAATATACATAATTTTGGAAATTGTTTTTCTATAAATACAATAAATTGTGATGACGATAATATGGTGACATGAAATGTGAAAATTAGTTTTATAAATAAGCTATAAGCATCCTGAAATTTCGTGAAAATTACAGAGCATACAACCTACAATACACGAGCACATTTTTGTTGCAGGTTAATCCAGGCAGTAAAGCGGCCATCAAAGGAATACGTGAAGGCGACATTATAACATCAATCAACAATCAATCTACCAGGGATATTAACAACACAGATGCTCACAGCTTATTGAAAAAATCCGGAGATATCCTTAAGCTTGGTCTTAACGAGTAAGTATATTTATGCAATTCGGAAACTTTTTTAATTGCCACTGTTAACAAAAAAACGTAAATCACATTGGTAGACAAGTTTAATCCAAATTATTGCGGTTTTTTTCTCAAACCACTTAATTGCTTTATTTACTTAAACGGGCTTTAATGCTTTAAAACTGTACACCTGATACCTGCAGTCCTTTATCGAAGAATAACGCGGAATTAAAGGAAATATATATTTTTAATTTAGTCGTGCAATGCTTCTTATTTCTAAAATGTAAATGTATTTTTCATTATATTTTAAAAATTCAACGAAATAAAGCACCCCGTACACCATAAATAGACCGGAATACTCAACGGCGCAGCGTCTAGAGCAGACGTCTATGCATTTGCATTATAAGAAGCTATTTATTTGTAAGACTTGAATAGACAGTATATACGACCTTTCCATAAGCAAATGATTTACTTGTACATAGTTTACCTAGCGCAAAGTAAACGAAGCACAAAACTTCAAAATAATAATAACTGAAGCTTATGATAAAATTTTAGTTTAAATTGCAAAAGTTGTATGTTCGTAAGGTTTTCAAAATCCCCAGTAGATGACAATCGCAACAATCTAAAATTATGTTAAAAAGTGTGATAGTAAACAAAACTTTTATTCGTGTTGTAAAACAGAAACTTTATTGTTTTTCTTTACTATACTTATTTGATAAAGTGGAAGCGGCAACGGATTATTTAGTTCAGGGACCCAAGTTTCCCGTCATTAATTGTATAAATTTGAAACTTCATTCGTAGTATTAACAATTCCTGAAATCATTTTCTTTAAGATCTACCAGTGTTATGAAGTTACACTTGGATGGAAGTCTAAAAACAGAGAACGCAGTAGATCACAAGATAACTCTGTTAACCGGTTAATCATTAACCTGGTTAACCGGTTAATTTTCTCAAGTAGAAGGCTGGAAGCATTTGGAAACTAACAACAATAATAAAACAATTTATTGAACAGGGCAAAGTTATCTACAGATGCGAGTATAAGCAAACAAAACATTTAGGGTTCGTTGGGCGCCCTTCTTCTTGTGATATATTCCGCAGATTATGCAATACACTGCTCCTTCCCCACGTGCATTAATTCACTTAGAGCTCTACAAGGCATCTGACATAGAAAGTTCGTGATAGTGTACTGTTTGTAGTCTGGTCCAATTCTAAAGGGGGCTTCCAAACTCTTAAAATACATACCCGGAAGCGGATTTACATTGAAACTAATAAAGCTAAAGCTCCCCATTATTGTAAATAACTGGTCGAAGTGCCCGGCTTCCCTCGGGTGATATTTAATGTTCCTTGTAGAAAAATATTCTAGACGTTGACTTCAAGTTCCCGACTACAAAGCCCATCCCTTAAAAATGGACCTATATCTACTCCGTATCCTGAATAAGTAATCTACTATATCAAATTTTATGATTTTATGACTTACTGTGTAGATTTATTTAGCAAACTATGCCGCCATGACCTTGCAGTTGCCGATTGAAGTGGTTGTTTGAGATATTATTTATGTTGAATTTTTCTTCTACGTTTCCCGTTCGTTATTAATCTTTAATCCTATTTATTGTGTCGAAAAGTACATAAATTGCTTAAATGGCTAACCTGGGCCCATCACCTGTTATTTAGATGCGATGGGATACATGATTTAATAGAAAAAGCAGTGATCGGACTCTCTGAGGGACAAATCCCAGTTCAACTGCTTTGTGCATCTTAATGATGCTGGTAACAAATTCAGCAATCTTCAATTTAAAAATACACCTGTAATGGATTTGAAAAGTTTTCAAAATAATCTTCCAAGTAGACCACGCAACCTCAAATCAGTACCACACCCTCAAATCGCATTCATATCAAAGTATCAAAATAAAAAACAAAGTTTAAAAAGCATCTTAACGGTTTCGAAATCAAATTTTTCCATTTCTCAAAGAGACAAATTCATCAAAAATATTTTCGTAATCCAATTTGAGGAGGGGAATGAGACGGACATGCCTCGGTGAAATAATCTTGCTGTACAGAAGCCTATAATGTGAACTGCTTTCGTTTCTTTCCAGTTTAAATATTTAAATGTCTATGTTTTCGCCAAGCTAGTCAATTTAAAATGTATTAATCAAAGCATAATCACTTTTACGCAATATAAGCTCAAATAAGCTTTATTTTTAATATAAACTTAAAAGACGTTTTAATAAAATGAGAAAAGAAGGTATTACGCTTTGAGTAAAGAGAATGAACGTTTTCCATTTACATTAAATTAACTTACATTTAAGAAATTGTTTCATTTTGCAATGTGAGGTTGTTTTAATTGACGAATAACAAAAGGCCAAAACGAAGATGTAAATTACGTGGTTGGAAAAGGGTCAACGCCATTTAAAAATCGATAAACATTTAGAGCGCATTACATTGCAAACTTTTTCAAGTTTTTAGAAATAGGTTAATAAACCAAACTCGATGCACTTTTTATTGTAATTTATTTTTATGGAAATTTACAATTTTGAAGCTCTGCTGAACTTAAATTAATGTTTTTATTAAATTACCTTAAAAATGATCTTCTTTATGCCGAATAAGTAAACTAAACTTGTTGTTTATAATAAAGCCGCAATTGTTAAATTTAATGGCGAAATTTTAATGTAGAAAATTCTCAAAGAAGTTATAAATAAAATACAATATTATATCTCTTTAGAAGTCTGCGAGATAATTGGCCGTATATTTCTTGTGATCGCTACAGATTTTGGAATATGTTATTTATTAATTTATCCTATGAACTGTATATCCAATTAAATTTGCAACCGACATTGAAAATTGGAGTTCGCCTTTATAATAAAAACAATTTCAGTAGGCTGAAAAATCTCGTGGAAACTTGTCCTTCTTCCAAGGGACTGAAAACGTGCTAAAGTCAACCAATTCACTTAAAATATTGCGATAAATTTTTATTTTCGACGTAACCTACCCGTCAAAAATAAAAAAGAAATAGTTTATGCTGTTGTATAAAATTTATTTGCCCACAGAAGCCTAACCCTGTACGTTGTCGTTTAATTTAAAATGACTGCAAAGCTTCCAAGCGTAATTCCGTGGATTTGCTACGATAATATGAGGCGTCAACCTTTTTTCATTAAACACGTCACGAAAACAAATAGATTGATATTGGAAAAAGTATCTAAGTTCTGATAGATAAATCAAAAATTTTAGGAAAAATTTTTATTATCTCATTCTTTTGCAGAGATTGCAGCGGCTCGCCAAAACGACGCCAATATAATAAATTTCTGAATCAAGAAGGCTCCACAGAAAAAATTGAATGTAAGTAACTTAATATTCTATAGAAAATAATAGTAATTTTAATAAGATTGTAAAAAACTGGACAAGCTCGAATTTCAACATAAATTCCCGCAGGGAAATCTTATTTTATATTTATTATTCCATCTGTATTTTTTATCCCCTGTTATTGTTTTATGCTTTGATTTCTGAATGATTTATATTGGACTCACGCTTTACTGGCTTAGGTCCATTTAACGCTTAGGACGTCTAGTTATATATTTTGCTTCACGTTTCAATAGAAAACAAATTTCCTATTAGTAGGTACTAAATATTGGTAACACATAACTTTTTAAAAACTGCAAATTGGTGATTTTCTATTAATTGTTTGCGCACATGTGATGACGTAAATATTTATCCGACTAAATATTGGTCAATTGGTCAATAAATCGATGTCGATGTCCGCTTAATATACCCAAAAACACTAATATTTTTTAGTAATTTGACGGAATTTCATAAATTAAAGTGTAAACAAATTCTTTTCAAACTTAATTCTCTAGTTACCGTCACTCCCTTATATAACTTTGACTACTTTTGGCTTATTAGTTTCTGTGCAAAATTTACATAAAAGGAAACATTCTGCTATTCCCCACATTTCAAACTGTTGATCTCTTTTGTTAAATGATGGTATTTGAGTTATTTCTGTTTTAATTACTCCATCTGGTTATTTAATTATTTGTAGATTCTACAAGTAATTGAAATAAATTTTTGCGTTACAACCAAGTGATGGTGATGCTTCATGAAATATAAGAAGCTTGAATAAATTAAATTAAATCACAACGGATTATACAAACTGTAGATTAGTTAAATTTTATTTGAAAAGATTGACTTTGGAATGTCATATGTAATTAATTAATTACCCATTTGCTATATTAATTTTTCTACAATTTGTATATTGATATTTTTTCCCAAACCACAACATGTAATAATTAAGGTTTTTGACGACTCATCATAACACCGAAGATAATTGAAAAGATTTGGTTGTAAGGAAAGAGAAATGGGAATCTTCTTATATTTTTATATCAATAAGAAACCTCGAAAACAGAAATAATTCCTCGAAACTCGAAAACTCCTCGAAGTTTGGAAATACCCATAACAGATTATTTAAAACTAAGTTTTGATTTGAAAATCAACAAAGACATGCCAAATATGATTTAATTCTAGAATTAATGTCATTAACCAACTACAGTTAAAATAATTATTGAAACACCGAATATTTAGAAATTTTAGCTGTCGAGTGAAGATACTTTGAAAATTTAGTTACCAAATATTTGTTTAAATAATAAATATGTTTCGTAATTGGAAAACAAATTGAACAAGATAATAAAATGTGTAATCAAAATTTAAACAACTCAAGAATATTCAGTTTGTAAGGCTTATAATTTTAAATAATTATTTAGAGATTAATATAGCCAGAAGGAACCATGGTCAGCTGATTTTTTTCTATAAATTACATTAGTCAATCACCATACTTATTCGACTGTTTTTGCTTCGTGTGGGCATAATTTTTAACATCTTATTAAAATGATTTAATATTTTAAAACTTGATAATTAATCTGCAAATCTGCATTTTCACCTAAATCATTCTATTTGTTAAACCTCTTAGCGATTTAGTGGTTATAGCTTTAAGTTTTAGCATTAAATTTTACAATAGAAAATTAATTCATGCAAATTTGAGTTGTTATCTACTAATTCTATCTTCAGGTACATCAAAATCGAATTATACATCGAGCACCTTGTCGACAATTAATCATAATCAATTCGATTTAAACGATCTACAGAAACGGAATTTCACAAATATTAATGGCCTCAATGAAACTAATGGTAAGTTTTAAAATTTTAATAATAGGTTTTGCTAATTGAATTTTAATTGATGAAGAAAAATATTAACTTTGTGAAACTATAAATTTCATTAAGTTATACGTTCCCCTATTATTGACCAATTGACTTTTATTAATGATCAGAAAATGTTACGTCTTCATCAGTAATTGCTGTATCTTGAGAATACACCGGCAAAGAAAATGATCAAGTTGAAATTCCGGTTAAATTCTTAATATCTTGATGCATTTTCCTCTATCATTGTCAGAAAAATTTACCTACTTCTAATGGATAGCTTTATTTATTAAAGCACATTGAACTTTCAACATCTGACAGAAATTAAACCTATGTTAAAATAAAATTTTTAGTTTAGCTCTCTGTAATGCTGGATTAAATTGTATTTAGGTATAATTTTTAAATTGACAATTTTATTCTATTGTTTTCCGCTATTTAAAAATTTATTTGATTTAAATAGCTACACTAAAAAGCAATAACTTGTACTGTGAAAATGTGCTTTATTTAACATTCATGCTAATAATTAATTTACTCCTTAAAATTCTCAGTAAATTTTTTTTTGTCTCCTTTTCTCTGTAAAAAATTGTAAAAATTGCAAAATTAAACGTGACATTGTGCGATAAATATTAAAATTCTCCTGCTTTTTTTTTAAATTTAAAATTGCAAATTTTAGTTTATTGTGTTCCAGTTTGAATTTAGAGCACGTAAAGTATTTATCCGATTAAGTTATTATTGCACGTACATTCCCTTATTAAAATCAATAAACTGATAAACTCTTAACACAATAAATACTTCGAGGATCAGGTGGTAGACAGGGTGGTTCAAAGATTACGTGACCTGTTATTAATCAGCATTTTTTTAATTAAACTTTTAAAAAATCGCTTTTGGCAATAACGACTTTATATAAAAAGTGGCGAGCGAAAATGTTTTAAGCACTAAGCCTCCTTATCGAAAGAAATTAAAAGACCAGGTCGTTTAATTAAAAATCAAGTGCGCAACGTAACAGCATTAATAGTAAATGTTGATTTATTAAGTTGGTATTTTATAGTCTCGACTCAGTTGTATCTTTGAAGTAAATATCGCATTTCAAGCGTTTAAATTAAACATGCCAAGACAGATTAGCATTCTTGCCCATTATTCTAAACGCTGATGATATGCTTACTTCGGAGACAGAAAGTAGTTTGCATAACATAATTGGATTTTTCTCCAAAACATTTTCATTATCAAGTGCTTCACAAATTGATCCAATTTTCTGATCGAATTATGTATAAATATATTTGTTCTTTTGACAATCTCATCCGTATTTGAAGCAACAGTTAGTTCAATTAAGCTTGTAATCTCAGAGTTTCAAGTATTTTTCACGGAAGCGGTCGGAGACAATTTTTCTTTTTTCTAAATTAACAATCGAGTCCCAAAAACTGGTTTAATTTTATTTATTGTGGTAATTATATTTTGCAAACATTAGATAACAGCATAACATTGTTTGTGCATGAAACGAACACGTTTGCGAAAATATTCTGCATAATTCCAGATGATGAAGCGAGTCGATTAAAATTGCACGAATGATCAAAACTGAATGTACAACTTCATGTCATAGTTATTTGTATTTCTGAATTATCTATACTGCATGCACGACTACAGTTTTCCAGCTGAAGTAGTAATAAATCAGTTTTTGTTATACCTGGTTAAAACTCAAGAGAAAAGCTAGGAATTATTATTTGCACTACCTGCAGTAATATGGAAAATACATGACATAATTTATGGAATTTTATCGATAAATTAAAAGAAGTCTTTAGGAAGCTAAGAGGTTTAATATTGTTCCAAACTGCAATACCTCGCTAATTCAAGTATCTCTAAGTAATTGGTGTTCACAATAAAGTATTTATCTTGAATTATTCATCTTTCATAAGTACATTCAAATTTGTTCGTTCCACTATGCAGCGTCATAATACATTCGTACATTATTTGATTGATCGTGCGTCAACCCAGACAAAGAACTTACTGTCGGAAGCATTTTTGGTCACATCTGGTGTGCCTCAGGGTTTCCATATTGATTCCTTATTGTTTATCATTTTTATAAACGACATTACCAAGTTTTTTACTACAATATCCGACTTCATGCCTTGACTTTACTTATTCAATCCACCTAATGTGTTGTAATATTTTTCAGTAGATTTTACATAATTGTAATAGTTTCCGTCACCTGCTTTCGTAGAACCCCACACAGGAGATCATATTTATTTCTTCTTCCTTTTTTAGTTGTTGTTGTACCGCTTTTTACAAAATTTAGGGTTAGCACCAAATAAGCTACATCAAACTCCGACAAAAAATTTACCAGTAATTTCTTAGGGGGGGGGGGGGGTTCGAACCAATGGGTTTTTGACCATGTTTTACTATGTAATGCCTCAACAAAGTTACTTTGCTACTACTAAAATATATATGTTAGTTCAACAAGTTTTCAAATTTTTTTATTTGAACAGAAAAAACTTTATCAGCACAAAATTTATTGTAGCAACAAAACAACTCTGTTGGCAATTCTTTTTTCTTAGTGCACTATTTCATTACACTCAAAATCAAAATGGACATCAAAAAACTTTACAATAGGAAGAATATTATTTTGTTTAAATTAAATTAAGTCACCAAACAAGGTAGGGTTTTTGAATGATTAAATTGTTTACATTTTCTTTTGTGAAAAGTTTATGAAAACTTTTGTTTGTTGTAGCAAAATAATGTAAACAATTGAAATGGTAGCATTAAATCGTACATTGCTTGGCGACTGAATTTATTTGAAATTAAGCAAATAATTTTTTATTTTTCTGATGGTATCTTTGATTTTAGGTATAATATCAAAGTGGTATTCCTACAGTAGATCCGTTTTACCATTGCTACTCAATGGGATAATAAAAATACCCCTTCTTAAAAAAAAAATATAACTTACTTAGATTAATAAAATTATGTAATGTCATTTTATTGTAAAAACACAAAAAGTAAATTGTAGAGTGAAATTTTGCAAACGTATTTTTGCATCCGTAACGCACCTCTGATTGGTTCATTTTATGTTAGCAATCTAAAAATAATTAGGAATTACGGGAGAATGATTAGTCAGTGAAACCCTGAGGCTTCAAATTAATTACCCTTTATTTTTAACTTTTCATAAAAGCACGTTTAATATTCATATCTTAATAACCAATAACCTTTTAAACAATTTTCAAAACCTTTGCAAACCTGCAGGCCCACTCACCTCGAGCAGGGCCAGTGAAAAGCAACGTTATACCTTTGGTTTCGCGCAAGTTCCCCTTTCCACAATTACCAATACCAAAATTACATATTTACATAATTTTAAATGCCTATTTTCAATTTCAAAAAAAAACAGGACAAAAAAAACTGAACTTGCTGACCATACTGAACTTCAGCGTGGAGGAGAGTACGTAGAAGAGTTCACCATGTATATCTAATGATGTAATCAACATAAAATAAATTTCAAATTGTGCAAAAATTATTCTATTACATTATATTCATCTAATTAATACGAGATTGATGATTGTTAAACACACACCGTGTTATTATCAAAGAGGTAAAGTGTTACCGCAAATGTTCTAGGTGGCTTAATTTTGATTAATTAAACTCGAAAATGTTTTTCTTTACAGTATTACTTACTTCACAAATTCTAACTAAAGAATCTGCAAAGATAAATCTTAAAAGATTTAAATCAAAACTCCCAACTTCTTCCCACTGGATGAGATGTAGGAAGATCAAAATCTGAGAAAACGGAATTTTTTATTTGCTTTTGCAAAATTTGTACTAAATGGCGTTTTAACACAAATTTTCTGTTTGTACTCCAAAACAATCAAATTAAAACTTATCTGTAAATTTGTCTTAGAGAAAGTTAAGAAAAAACAAGAGAGTAAATATAACTCTGGTGTTATTCGTGCTTTATCGCAAAGACGATAACCTAATGAAACCAGAATACGAAATTAAACGAAACCAAAACAAGTCGTACTAATCCATAATATTTTACAACTATCAGTTTTTTCCTCAACTTATGTTGTTATTATTTTAATAATTAATTATAATTAATAAATAATAAATTTAAAATTAACGTATTATTTAATTAAACAAATTAAAAAAAAACATTTAGAAGCAACAAATGGATTAACATTTAACTATTATATTAGGAGTCCATAAGAATGTAGAAAGTTAACTGCAAATCGGAAGGTTAACATCCTCGACTTATACGGAAATGATTATTAAAGCACGGTTTTTTATGATATACTCGTATGTATATGTATGTATGCATTAATTAAACTAAAATTAGGCAAAACATAAATCTTAATTGATAAAATATAATGCCCAAATAATGTATACGATAGGTAAGTCATAATAATATGTATATTTATGCCCTGTCGGAAACGTAATTAAATGGCAAGAATTTAATTATAAAATTACTTGCTGCTTTCGTGGCACGCTCCGGAAACCGATTTCATATTTTGTGACCCATAACGAAAATGTTTAAAATTTTGAAAAATTACCCCACATTAATTTAATTGAAAATTTACTGGCACGCATTTTATTTTTAAAAGCAACATTCAATTTAATACAGCAATTAATTTATTTTTGAATTATTATCAATCAAGTAAGAATTTCAAATATGGATTTACCTGAAATATTTCAGCAAGCAGTCGGGTATGTTTATTGGCTTATGAGGTGATTGAGTGCCACAAGTCAGTTATTAATTCCGCACCAACAGAGATCGTTGGGGAAAAAGTTTCCCCTTACCTCGAGTAGGTACGTTGGGGTAATAAAGTAAGGGTCGTTATTACTAAAATTTTAGTTAATCATTAGTTTTAATTTTATGAAGAACATCTTTAATAAACGTTAGGAAGTGTAATTAAAAATTACACAATTTACAACGTTTGTTGCCAACTTGTTGAAATGAAAGTAACAAAGTAGAAGCTTTATTGTTAATTTGTCGCGTTTTATAAAGCTTCTGTTTGAAAACTTCAAAGGGTTTCCATTTAATAAAAATAATTAGGGTGACTTTTTATCACGAAAAGCTAATAAATGAAGAGACAGCGTTTTTTTCATAAATTGATTAATAATTGCAACCATTAATTTTCCTTTCAAATTTTTTAAAATATGTTTCACTAATTAGGTAAGTTCAAATTTTTTAAAATTAAAAAAAAAAAGAATTGCTTTTCGTTTTTCATATAAGGAAGCAGCAATCATCGACTTGAAATTTTATTTCCTTGGATAAATTATTTTGCTCCTCTATAACACAGGGTTGTGGCTACAACTGTAAGATTCCAAATTGTGTCGCTCGTTCAGTGGGTTGGCAATTTACCCACAAGTCCAAATTCAATACTTGAAAACTCTAAATGTATTACCAAAACATTTACAGTTATGGAACTCGAGAAAGTTATCAAAAAGTATATTTACGATCTTGTAAAAATAGAAAAAAAAAACAAACGTTTTCGAGGGCATCTATTGTGGATTAATTTATAAAATAGTTTTCAAACTATCGCACAATTCTGCAGATCCAAATAAAAATTTAGAAGAGAAAGTATAAAATAATCTCAGCTGAAGCGGTAAATTTAAGATCTTTCCGAACGTAATTGTTTTTCTTCAATTACATCTGAAGCTGCTTTTATAAAGGAATGCAGGAAATTTAATATACGATTAAAATTGTTTGTTTCTTCCTATCCATTCAGTTCTATTAAAAATACAATTATTACGAATAAATTAAATAAACAGTTAATTAAACTTTAGTTACCACATTATTAACATTTAACAACCCTGAAAATTTACAGTCTCCCTGAAGTGACTATAAATTAGTAATTGTAACAATAATTCAAAGGAATGCAAAATTAAGTATGCTCTTGAATGATTGGCGTACTTATAATATTAATCTATAACAGCATTGAAATCGGGTAAATTAAGCCACTATATTCACTAGGTGTTTATAATACCTTCAATTTTAAATCTTCATCATTAAATAAAGTGAACCTTTGGTATTCAATTCACTAATGATAATTAGATATAACAAACAGTTCTATTCGCCAATCTCAGTTAAGTCGCTAACAGAGGGTTAATTCAATAACAGTTCGGCAAAACGAACCTTTGTATTCACCAATGATAACTTGGTAACGGACTGATAAAACAAATATTTTTAAAATTCGTCAAAATGATTGTTTCTAATCTTTTTTGCCTTTGTAAATAAGAAAAATAACTCGCTCGTTAACGAACAATTATGTTTTGATGATTTACTCCACAAAAATGAAAATATTTACTCAAATTCCAGTCATATACGGCATTTTAAATTAAACAGTCTGATAACTAACAAAACCGTTAATATTTACAATTCCATTGATTGTTACAAAATAAAATTGAAATTGTTTTATTATTAAATACTACTAGGGGGCCTATACTGTTTAACGTGGATTCCGAACCACGGGAACCTTAGTACATTTCATTGTAAAAAGGATTTACTTATCAAATTACTTCGATAATTTGCCATTGCCCTCCGATAGAAAACACTCAGAGTGAAGTTGTTGCTCTCTCGGATCCGAACTGAAGATATCGGATTAGCAGTAACACATTTAACCGCTAGGCTATAAAAGTCTTCTGCTTAATAATTAATAATAGTGTTGTAATTAATAGCAAGAGGTTTATTTTATATGAAATACGATTTTAATTTGTTTTGTGTATTCGTAAAAAATCTACAATCCATTTGCTTTACTTCAAGATTAAGTTTTTCTCGTTGTGTTTAATAATTTCCATTATATTATTTTAATATTTTATTTAATTCTTTTTTTCTGTTCCTTCCATGATTACAAAAATGTTTAGCTTTTTCTTTAACACATGAAATCATTTCTTTTAATAATAAATAAAATAAAAGTGTGAGCCTCATCCACATAACTCACGGGGGAAGTGAAACTTCTTTAGCCGTAGATGGTATTTGTATATTTAATTTTTTTCAAATTTCAAATTTATAAAAATCATCTACGTTCATATTTTTGTATTTACTGTTTATATTATAATATAACATATAAAAAAATTTATATTTGTAATTTACTGCCTAAACTGCCATATTTTTCAAAACAAATTTTAAACTCGGTGGCCAGCTAACTTAGAAATGCTATTTTCTCGTTTAAAGAAAAGAAACAATTTCATGTTTCATTTGGACTTAACGATAAGTTTTCTGAGTTATCGTAACTCAGTTACGATTTACTTCACATATTATTATGTAAGATTTGCTTGTCATAAAAACTTTGTCTTTCAATTCTAATAAAACAATATAATTTCAAGAAAGAAAATGTGTAATATGGAAATATTCTAAAAACGTAGGCAAATTTGATTAATTTATTCAAGTGTGTCAGTGACGAGCAGACAATTAATAGGTAAGGTTTGTTTTTTCCTCCGTAGGAAGTTAAAAATATCGGGGGTACTACATTAACCAGACCCACCTCCCACAGATTCTTATAGATATCAACAAAATTCTTGCGAAATTTTAAAAATGATATAAAAATGAAGCGATCAAACTATTGATGAACCTAAACAGATGCACCACTTGTTTTAATGGGGGAGTTGGTCGCAGTTGCCATCTAGGAGTGCAACAGTTAACACCTTGTCATATATTTATTTTAAATTGAGTTTCGTCAATTTTAGCCGAATTAGAATCACGCCATGGGCGGGCAACCTTATAGAAATTGACAATCGGATAAAACATTAGGTCTTTTTAGCTTTTTTTACCTGAAATGTGTAAAATTTACATAATTTTATTGCAAAATTTTTAAAATCATTCCCACTCCTTTGCCATGATTAACATTTCATCTGTTCAAGTTAACATATAAGTCTTCCCTGTAGGATGTGACTTCTTCTAACTTCTTTGTTGGCTTTGGTATTATTATTACTTGCGTTCTAGAAAATAGCTAAGTTTAATATTGGGTTTTCCAGACTGTAAGCTATCGGAAATTTATATAAATTAAATTTAAAATATATTATGCCTTAAATATTTGGGATAAAAAAATTAGAAGAGAAAGTGAATTATTAATCTCATTTTGAAGCGGTAAATTAAAGATCCTTCCAAAAGTAATTGTTTTCCTCCAATTACATCTGAAGCAGAGCTTTTATGAAGGAATGCAAGAAATTTAATATAAAATTGTTTGTGTGTCTTTCTATCCAGTTATTGAGGTTAGAGTAATTACGAATTAAATAAACAATTAATTAAATTTTGGAACAAGTTTATTTTTAGTAATTTAGCGCTTTGTCACTAATTAAATGAAAATGTGCGATTTTCCTGTGCTAAATTTTACCATGAACTTAAATTACGTGTAATTTTAATTAGTAGTTCTTTGTTCCCAAACTAAGTTAGAGCATTTTTATTTGTTCCGAATGCAAACATCTCCCGAAGGTGTGTCAAAAACTTATTAGTTCCATCAACTTTTATTATCTATGCGCCGATCATCGCCTTTATTAAGTTTGATCAAAACAAACAATGAAGACGCGGCGTGTTTGCATCTTGTAAACTTGCTAAGTTTTACTTAAAATTCAATATAAACTTTTGAATATGAAAGTTTCGTGGTTAATGTGTTTTAAATATCGTGCAACGTTTCCTCGTCAAGTACTTGCATCATGTAAACGTAAAAGAAAACCAAGAAAGAAAACATGGAGAAGAACTTTTTCTGTATTGCGGAAGTTTAAATGGAGAGATAAACAGAGATCCACAAGAAATATTGTGATTAATTCAGATAGTAAGGACTTTTTAATGTCTCGCTTAGACACTTTTTGAATTTGACAGAAAATGCTAATAATATTTTGTTTAATCCTCTTTGCCTGGGTTGCTGCTGTAATAATTTAATCGCGGATTTTAAAATTGTGCGCATATACAGGTAATGAAAATTGATTTGAATAACATCAGGCATCGCGTTATTTTATATTTTAACAACAATGATAACGAGCTTAAACCGCATCAGATATTTATGAATTCCAGTAGATTAATTATTTATGGCAAACTTTTACATGCAAGCTTAATTTCAGTAACCAAATGCGAATAAACTGTTGTAACGGCTTGAATGATAAATAATATTTTGAGAAAATTTTGAGTCGTGGAGTAATTATTGTCTATAGAAATATACTCGGAAATTGTTAAGCTGATGCAATAGATTACAAATTGAATTTTCAACCGCGCCTTCTGTAAATTAATCAAAGCGTTCATTAATTCCCATTGAAAGTGGTATCAATTAAAAGTAGGTTAATGATATTCTAAGTATTTTGTTATAGGATTCTCCTTCATCGTTGGGTTTTATTTGGAAAGCTTATAAGTTTACTCTGCTCCTTGTATGACATTTAAACAAACATTTTAAACAGAAACCTTTAATTCTGGAAGCGAAAATCTAATTGCTAGTAAATTCTCTTAAGACACATTTCAAAGTTTACTGAAAACCCTATCGTTAATGTAATTTTAATCCTTTAAACAAGAACCAGATTTAATGCTTTTGTGGGGTAGCGATAACTAGATTTACATTATCCTTACAGAGGATTGTGTGCCACTGACCTAACAAAAAGTCAATAAAAAGGCGTCACGAAATTAATATATTATATTCTATCATTCATAAATTGCTTCTTCGTAATTTATTAAAATCCAAAAGCAGCCAGACACTGATAATTTAGTAATATCAAAATATATTATGCTTTGTTTCAATGCATCTGCATTAACTAATTTATTTTATTACAGTTCAATAAAAATATCTAATATTACAATAACTTCCCCTACGGTATATCATATTTTGCTGGGCAAACTAAGGAAGTTTAAATCACAGAAAATGTTCGACAAGTTTAGCTTTTATACATTCGTGACTTTTTATTATGCCGTGAATAGCATTGTAATAATTTCGAATCGAACTTCTGCAATAAATGAATTAATTTTTAATTTAAAAATTCCCTCTATTTTAAATTTCACGAAAACGGATAATAATTTAGGTAAACCGTTTGATAACGGAAGAAATATTATTAACCATTGCTTGTAGCTATTATATTATATAATATTAATAAAACCTAAAATAAATTATATCCAATATATTTTCATTCAACGCAAAATTAATTATAAATTTACTTAATAAAGTTATTCAGTTCCAGTCGTCCAATAAGCGAATAGGCGAATGCGGGATTTGTACCCTTGCCTGCTCGGTTTGAATTTGTACACCACACTTCTGGTTGACAAATAGTTCCTTAATATTGACAAATCGTAATCGTGAAAATGCGACGTGAATATAGAAAAGCACCAGTAGATTCGCTCTGTTTAAAAACCCTAACCAAATCGAAACTATAATTTCTTCCAAATTTTCTGCCAAAAAAACACTAAGGCTGTGAACAAATTTTATTTATTATTTAAAAATTCAAGAACACAATAGTTATCCTTGACACTTCTACAGTAATTCCAATTTACTGTGACACGTTACACCATATTTTCTATTCTTTGGAACACTCTAGGATACACATTTTTTAGTTTTGCTAGGAGAATGGCTTTCTAACTGATTAAATATGCCAAATAAGATGGATGTTCCACTTTTCACTGTAATGATTTGGTTGTAGATTTTGGTAGCCATACAAAGCAACTTTTTGCCTTCGCCAATTACAGTTGTGGCTATCATCAAAGCCCACCATAAATATAATTAACCTCAAAGGTTATTGATTAAAACCATGAATTTTTGGAATAATTTACTCAATCTGAGATCTTTATTTATTTAATTAAAAATCCAATTAAATCCGTTCATTTCTAGTCAGGTATGTCAAATTAACCAATTGCAATAATATTATAACAAAAACGACCCTTGAATGGTTATTGCTTATGTCATTGCAAGGTTACCAAATGACAGTTCATTAAAATTTGTTAATCATTGATTTAAAATTTAAACGTTTGCTAATGCACATTGACAATTTATAATCTAATATAAGCATTGTTTTAAGATGTCACTTTCAGGGTTTGGTAATGTAAGCAATGATCGACAGAATTGCAAAAAGTTTCTAATCGAATACCCCTTGAGCATTGGTAAATATGGCAACATAGAAATATAAATTGAAATAAAATTTCGAGTTTTATAAAAAGCAAATTCAAAGTCATTAAGAAATTGTTGCGCTGACATAGATTTAAATTTATAGAATTTATTTATGAAGAGGCTGACCAATGCCCATGAATGGATTAATGGGATTTCATTAATTTTATTAGATTTAACTCATTTCTCATGAATATTACACTTTTGCTATTATTTTATCTCCAAACATTTAGATGGGAATATCTCAATACTTCTTAAATAATCGATCTTCAGTCGCATATAACTAGGAAAAAAAACAAAAATATAATATGAAACAAGAAATTATCTTCAAAACAATTATTGAAATCGTAATAGATACCGAAGAAAACGTTAAAAAATATGGAGTGATTACAACTTACCATGAAAACCAAATAACTGACCTAACCAATATGTAAAGTACTTGAATAAATTTTGATGGTAAAATGAATAAATGCAATTTAAACGGCACTGACGGTTTTCCAAATTTTTCAAACATTTTCAATTTTTACCACGTGATTGCACCCGAGAGGCTACGTAAAATAAATGAACTTAAAAATAAATTTCAAGTAAATTATGTAGTATTTAGAAACAAAATATTTGAATAATAGAAAAATTTTAACTATAAAGTGAAGAATACTACATTACATAGAATATTAGTGTTTAAAATACAATGAAAATACATTAATTTAACACATATTTTTGTTTCTAGTTATATGCGCCTGAAGATAGAAGCATTATATTGCATTATCAGAGTTATATTTTTTATATTTATTTAATATTATATTTTACGTAGATAAATACGAAATATCACATAATTTACTTGAAATTTATTTTTAAGTTTTATTTTAATTATTTGACGTTAAACCGCAAAAAAAATACTAAATTTAATTTATTATTTTTACTTAATTTTAGATATAAAAACGAAAAATTTTATTATATGGAAATGAAAATTTCAAAACTGAATTACTAAATTATTTTGCATAAATTTTAAATAATTTTTAGTTACATAACTCTTTACATTATTATCATGTTTGTCTTAGTTTCAATTCAAATTTATTCAAAATAATTATTACTAAAATATTATTATTGTTGTAAATGTTATAGTAATGTTTAAAATTCATTTAAAAACTTTTCGTTATATCTATTATAGTTCGTTTCACAGTGGGTACACTGCATTAATTTAATATTAACATGCTATTGGCCCTTCTTTTTTTCTTTTCTTCTTTCTTTTTTATTGCAATAGTTAGTGCTGAAAATGGAAACTTTGCACACGGGAAACCAATGTGCACGGTGCCTCTATGCTAACGAATTGCCTTCTTTACTCTGTATATAAGCCACGAAATCATAATCGTTATTATCATTTGGTCTAGAAAAATAAGCGCATAATTAAGCTCGTTTCTTTCCGTTTTAGATAAAAATTTTTCTCGACGTGAAAATTCTTTTAAAGCAAAAAGAAAAAATATAAATTGAAATACTTATTGTAACAGTTCATTTACAGACTATATATTCGGCAGCACACAAATGAAATAATAACAATTGGCGCTATAATTCGCAAGCATATTAAAAATGTATTTGTAGCTACAAAAAATCGCATTTGTATTTTGCTATAAGCTCATCCTAACAGAAAATTGAAAATCGATAAATAAATTAACAAGCAAACTTAACAAAGTAGATATTTTGTATAAAATCGCATATACAGGTAGGTACTGGAAAATAAATTAAATTGTCCCATACACAATGAGTACGTTAATTTTAGCATACAATCAAGGTCAAATTTTATAATTACAGTGTTATGCTTTTACTTTTGACTGTGACTAAAAAGTTTTTGTGAAGGAAATTAAGAATGATGGCACCAAATCCTGTCTCTAGCTTCCTGAATTTTATGGTGAAGCGTTGTATTAAAATTGAAATTCTAACAAACTATTGTTCTTAATTTGCATACATCCTATTATGTAAATAACGTATTAATGAAATTATGTAAATTATAATAAGATACCGTGTAATTAGATTTATTATTATTAGAGACAAATTATAAGGCCAATGCACAACTAAAATGTCAATTATTGTATTGCGGTTAAACGTTAATGCTCTTTTATGGGTAAAAGCTTTCCCGAAAGGGAATAATTATTGAGTAGATATTACATCTATTTTGGGCGGGTAATTTATTCAATTTTGGTATAAAAATGTGTTATTATAATTTTTGAATAAACATTAGACATAACTGTAACGAGATACGGTGAACAAGAAGCAACTTATAATTAGTCTAGTTACTGGAACGTCCAGTGAGTGTAAGTAATTAAGTGTTTACGTACAAAGTTATAATCAGAGAGCAGTAAAAGCACGGGCACACTACAAAATTAATTATTTACTTTGCATGCAAAATGTGCTAAGCTTAACGCTTTTTTATTATTTATTGTTTTCCAGTACAAATAACGGCGGTTGATCGATCAAATGCGTATATTGAAAAATATCAACTTGATCTGTACTATGGAAAGCTTTGAAGAGAGTTAATTAAATGAACAAAATGATTAAATACGATTGAGCAACAATTGTAAATTTAATGCTCAATTAAGTATTGTTATTTATTTAATTAAACAAATCGTTTGAATTATTTAAAAAATCAAATTACGAAAAAATACTAGAATTCAATTAAAGTGGAAATAATGAAGGTTATTTTAGAAACAAATTAATGGTACACATATCAACGGCATTATCGTTTGTAAATACAGTACAACCCATATTATTCAATTTAAGGTGTGATTGTCACGCTTCGCAAAATCCGGTAAATGGCACTCCCTTCCTCCGGTTTTGTATTCATGCCCGGAAGAGTAGTGGAACTTTGTGATTATGCACCGCATATCCCGGAGTCTATATCTTATCCTGTATGATCCGCAAATAGTTTACCTATTACCGTGGTATATTTTGGTTGACAATTAAAAATTTACCGTCAAAATTCGCGATTGTTAATTGGATTACATTTTGGTGCTTCGATTAAATAATTTATTTTTGACGCATTTGTGTTTGTTTCCATATCAGTGTTTTCAGTGAATTTTGGAAGAACACACCTTTGTCATCTCAGGGGAACCAGTGTCCTTCGTGTGTTTATTTTGAAAGTCAGTATCAGCAAAAACTGTTTTATTCGTATTAAATATTAGTCTTACCTTCGCAATATTTGGTAAACCTTCCATTTAAATTATGCAGCACTGTGACAGTGAAAATAATGAAGCCTCGTAAGGACGGCTTTTAAGAAATACTTGAAAACAAAATTGATAAGTAACATTAAATCCATTTGTCTAATACGAAATGCGAATTCATTCTCGTAAAGATTTAAAAAGTCTTGCTCGCGGTGCAGTGCAAATAATTGATGAGATCCGAAACAAAATAAATCGAGAAGACGTTAAGCAAGAGGTATTACACCTAGAAATTGTTTAAAATCAAATCCATGTCGATTTTATTTTGTTTCATTTTATATTGTATAGCAAGGGCATTATTTAACATGAAGGTCGCATTATTGTACATTTCAAATTTATTATATACATATACCTATCATTCGTAATTCTAAATATGTATGTGAATGAAGTTCCATTAATTGGAATAATCGTAAATCAAAAATTATTGCCACTAGGTAAATATAGCCTAAACTTTTATTGACGTTTGTTCATGATTTTATCAAGTTTATGATAAATTTAATTAATTAAAGCCTCAAATAATAAACAACACAGCGAAATTAATTTTAGTGTAAGTTCAAAAATTATCTGGCTTATTTTAATACACAACAACTATTGTTGTTTGCACAAACAAACCGTAATTTCATAATATAATAAAAATTTCGAAATTGAAAATTCTTAAATACATATAAATAAGAATTCCAACTGATAACATTGGTCAATAAAATATAACAAAAAAATTTTTGCCTATTGATCAAAGCAAATTGGTGGACTGCATTCTTGACCTTTTTCTATATCTTTTTTTAAATATTTTTACAATTTCTGCAGTGACATTTTCCTTGATATTTTAACAAATATTTCCAATATAATCGATTGTGGAATTTCCGAGAATAATAACGCCTCTATCTTTTATGTTTTACTTTTACGTAAGTAGTATTATTGAGTAATAAACTATAATAGTTATTTATATAGCATGGCTTGAAACTTGATTTTTAAAATATTACGCTAACATTCAAAATAGGATAAAATAACAAAATGTTGAAGCAATGTGTACTTCCACCTAAAAAGCGCCAGCTCACTTCCGCTGGAAGCGATTTTACCTTGGAGCATTTTATCATTGTCAATTAAAAGATCAATTGGATAAAATTCTTTGACGTTGATTTTTCTTTCTGTTATTTGGCCCATTTTGCCAGGCAAGCAAAGTTTAAATTCTAGAAAAATCTTTTACATGCTTTGTGTATATGCACAAACCAAGCCTTAACCACAGTAAAAAATATTTTAAATGACGAAAATAATAATTGTAATTAAATCGAAAGGAAATATTTTCTTTATAATATTATTCAAACAACATTGTTTTTTCATTTAAATAAATCGTTTTTACCGTTTCGATTTATTGAAATATATTTGTTTTATTTAAAAATGCAATTTTAAACAACTGGAGTTTTGTATAAAATTAAAAAAAAATCGTTTACCTTCATATAGTTTAAATAAACGGAAATATTTTGTTTTTTATAAAAATATCGAACAACTTTGGGACATATAAATTCTACGCTTGAATGTTTGTTGGAAACTATAATGGAAAACCATATATTTATTGTTTTAGAGTTAATGGAAATAATTTAAAAAAAAATTCAAACAAAATTACAGTTTATAAAAATTCAAAAAATTATATAAATTTGGCTGTGTGATCACAATTTTCATTTTTCACTAAAGGAAAATTTAACACGAGATTAATGGAGATGCAACGTCCGTAAAATAATTCACACAAAATTTCTAATTTTCAATTTGGCCAACTAAAATCAGATATTAAAAATGTTTTTTCAACTCGGAATGATATTGGAGAAAAATGGAAAAAAATCAAACAATGCACATTTTTTCAACTCGACTGGATTTCACTTTGACCGGTTGTGACAATTACAGAGTTACGAAGAGTACATTTTTTGTTCCGAATAAAATAGACTAGTTTTGTTGTCTGTGACAGATCCAAGTTTTTCAGGCTAAACATATTCTATCGCTCAAGGTTTAATATTTGCGTCGAAATTGTAACGAATGGTTTACATAAATGGAAGCTAAAATAATATCAGGTTATGAGCCCAGGTTACGTCAAACAAATTTATAAATAGATAGGTTTATACTATTATCCATTCGCCTATATAATCACATATTCTATTTAGTCAGGACAAAAATGTAGGAGAAAAATTAAGATATATCGCAATAAAAGCTGAATCTGAGCTTAGCTGAACATAAATTCAACAAATCGTAGAGGTTTTAGCAGCATTCTGGGTATATCAGAAAAATATCAATATTTCTGCTACCGTGGTAAAACTTACTCTAATTGTTACCAAACGCAGGTATGAATCCAGGGGGTCTTGAGAAGTACGAAATAATTAATACCTCCTAGTACACTGTTTGCTCTTTATTCTTGGGGGGTATCCTATACCCCCAAAGCGCCCGATCTCAAGGTCGTATTTAATTCCTATTTCACAATAATAACTGCATAAAACTTGATTCATAATAATTGGATATAGAACGTATTAAGTTATAGATTGCCAAAAAACAGTAGATACACTGTTGTTTAATATACACAGTGGCTTGGTGTGATCGTCGGTTGAGTTGCAAAGCGGAAATGCAGGGAAGGTTTTACCTCAGCCCCGAGAGTAACACCGTAGACTTATTGATTATATAAGTTTTCCTAATTGACAAATTTTTCAAGGCAAAGCAGTGAAAGAAGAAGGAAACGAAGACAACTAAAATTTTTACAGCTGCGGTTACGTCGAACTGCGAATCAATCTTAAATTCTAATTGTCTTTCGGTGTTTTTGAATCATATTACGTTTGAACGTCTGTTCAGTTTACTATTACATAAGCATGGCTTTACCGGAGCTTTCAGTTTTCAGTTTCAATCTTTGTTTCAATCAAGTTCCATCTTATCCGGTAGGATTCAGGTGCTTTCAGGAAGATGAAAATAGATGAAGGGCGCTTAGCACTTTAAAACACAGCTTGTAGTACAGCATAGTTCCGGAATAACTAAGTAACTTGTTGAATAAAAATATAATCACTAAGGCAGATTAAAATTGGTAGGTACTTCATCTAAAATAATGAAACGTGACTATATCTATTTGCTGTATATAACAGCAGTAAAAATGACTGAAAGACTATCGTATACAAGAATACAACATTGCTGTTAAAATTTTTATTACAAGGAAACGTGGCCTTTTATTAAACTACAAATCGAATATATCGTGAGCTAAAACTCAGTTCGTATCCAATATAATCGTTACCATTAAATTAGAACATTCTCTATAGTTGCAACCTAAAAGGCATAGCGCACGTCTAACAAACTTCTTTGATGTTGTTTTGTCGACTTTTATTGTATAATAGAGATGTACAAAAATTATTGTCACAAAAAAGACTGAACATTTTCTTTTAATAATTAAAAAGCTAAAGTGCTTAAACTCGGTTGCATTCATTTCTTTATTTTATAAGTCTGTCAGTATTGCAACCAATGTGCACTGGAATAGTTAAACTTGAAAGTATTGGTTAAAGGGGCATCAAAAGTTACTTTTTATAGCTTAATTTAGTGTGCTTTTGTTTCAACGGTAAACGAGACGCTGCCAAGAATAATTATATTATCATTAGGTATGCTGCAAAATTAATTAGTTTATTCTTAAAGTTCTGATAGTTGTTTTTATTCTAAATCCGTCCACACAAAATGAAAAACATAACAATTCTTTCATACTTAATTATTATGCATTTTCAACTTCTTTATCGTCTTGGTTAGCAATGGGACTCGTGACATTTTCGAGTGGGAGGGCACAAAATTTAAGAATAGTTTTTAAAATATTTATTTAGAATGAAAATCTGTCCTTCTATTGTTTTTGGTTTTGGGATGGGAGGGCACGTGCCCCTGTGCCCTCTATGACAAGCCGCCACTGATGGTTACCGACCTTTTGCACTTCTTTTTTGTGTTTGCAAGAATGCAGGTTGAATCATCATATAGAATTATTGGAAAAATAACTTGTCATGGTCTGCAGTACTATATTTTAACTGGAAATAATTCATGAAATAATAAATTAATAAAAAAATAAATAAGATGAAATAACTGTTGCAAGTCAGAAATACTAGAATATTGCCTGATCGGCCTAATCAAAATGGAAACATAACATAGTTTGAAAACTACTAGTGCTAAGTTGAAGATTTAAGCACTAGATGCCAAACATTAAAATTAGCGAATTGACATTTATCTGGAGGTAAATTCATTTGAGATACAAAAATAGAGCTTATTGAATTGGAAAAAAGATTCTAAACATAATTTAATGCTAAAAAACACTAATGTAGATATTGAAAAGTTTTACCTAAGCAATGCTTTCATAAGAAAACAGTATTATTAACTTGGAAAGCAATAAAGCCTCATTTGATGCTACTTCAGTAGTAATACATCAATATGTCATGTTTGACAATTAAGGTTATATACAAATATTTTTTGTGCATTAGCAACGCACGGAAGATACCTCGAGTGCTTTTGTTTAAAAGCAATATTACATGTTTTTGTTTAAAAGTTAAAGGTACTAAGAGAAAAAACGTGAGTTACTTTGATATTAGGTAAGATGAGGTTATAAAAATTTCAGTTTGACATTAACATGACATTGACACACGTCACTATCCCGAACACGTTGCTATATAATAAAACAATAAAAACCAGTTTTATCAATAGTAATGATTTATTAAGTGCATATTGACTTGCCGATAATACTGGCTAGGGATGCCAGGATCGCTTGTTGGAACAAAATCATATTAACAAAATATAAAGTAATCAGATTGCTTTATTCAACTGATGTAAGTAATCAGAATCAAATTGATGTGAAGATTTTCTGCCCTACAATAAGTTAATGAGATCATTCTGCTTTAACTAGTACAGACTAGGAAGTTGGAAAGGTGGAATGAGAGATTTCGCCGTCGCCGTTTTGTCGTCGGAAATTAAATATTCGATTCTAGCAGATTTTCTCGGAAATATGTCTAGATCTTTACCTCCCGTCAGGGCAAGCATAGGGCACTGGGTTAGAAACATTAAAAAACAGTGGATACTTTTGCACAACCTCTTATAAGTGTATTCCAATCTTTACCCAGAAAGTGTAACCCAATTCGAAAGAACCATTTTTACAACTTACTTAATGCAGCCTATTAAGAGCTGCCTAGCCCTCAGGCTAGGCTATTTTCCTCTCAAAGGAAGACTTCACAAAATTTATGATGGAGAAAACTGGAGAAATGAAAGCAATGTGACATCGCATACACCCGTCACTTTACTCCTGCTCTCTAAAGTATTTGAAAAGATTATACTGAAAATGCTACAACCGCAGCTTGCTGAGAAAGGCATCCTTCCGGATCACAAGTTTGGAAGACCAAAATAAGATCTGACTTGGAATCAAAGAGATTTAGCTCTTCCGTATCCTTAGACTGAGACTGGCACAATGGACTTGTGCATAAAATCTAAAAAAAATCTGCTATACAAGCATTTTCTAGTCCTCCAATCATATCTAAAGGATCGTCACTTCTTTGTAAAACAACAGGATCCTGCATCAGAATTGTTTTTCGTTGGGTCTGGAGTGCCCCAGGAGATCGTTTTCGAATCGGTTCTGTATCTGCCTACATACTACCCTTGCTATCATTTTTCATGTTTACATGGCAACAGATTTCAGTAGTCTAACAAGAAAACAGGAAATATACCAGTTTTGTAAAAATATTGTTAATATTTTTTCTCTTTTCTTCACGGTGATTTTAGTGCTAAGCTTTCTTATTTAAGCCAAGTAAAAATTTATAAAGGTAAAGCCGTCTATGTCCTTAGCTTAAAAAAGAATTAGTGCTTTGAATTTGATCCATTACGAACCAAACTAAATATTTCCGCTCTATAACTCAACCAAACTACTGACCAAAGAAAAACAATGAAAATTTTATTAAAATGTCATTGTTTTCCTGGCCATTTATTCATTTTTCTTATTTATTTTCAAACTGCAGATGAAGAGATTCTCTTGAAAAACTGATACCTGATGTCATAAAACTTTAACGAAGAGTTGCGTATCACTTTTCTATTGGGATGCCGTTAGTTGCTGAATCCTTCAGTTAAAGTTTTATGAAAGTGGGTAGGGGGATAAGGACCATATCATCAATCTGTCATTCCAATGTTTTCTACGTCCTTTTATTCCACCTTTTTGAATGAAATCTTAAAATGATCGTTGAATATTTATGAAAAGGAAATTGGGATTAATTTAACAGTAAAAAGTTTAGAAAGGCGATAGTCGATCAAGATCGGTCTCAATGAGCAAAATAATTAAACACCCACAACATTTATTATTAAAAAATCGAGACTTTATTTATGTTTTTTTTTATTTAATTAGCTATTTGCATAACCTAGTGACATAATAAAGCAGTTGACCTTCACCATCTAATGGGCAAACAATTTATTCTTTATTTGTATATTTGCATCATTAACTTACCTATATGAGCAATTTATAAAACTATAAAATTCATTTGTGATTTTGAAGCATAAAAAATATAATTACGAACAATATAATTTTGAAACTGCTAACTTCGTCGATCAACGGTTTCGAATACAAGAAGTTAGTAAATAACATTAAAATCCATTTAGTTTCCTTTGAAATATCCTATTTGGAATTGCAATTTACTCCTGCTTCTGTGTTTATACTTGGTTAACGTAGAAACGTTGATAGCAGAGAAACCATCATTAATTTGGAATTATTTTCCAGGTGCTCCTGAAAATGGTGTAATTTCGCAAGTATCTACTTTATCTTCAAATTGTAGCTCAAATTCTTCAGCTGGATCGCTAATTGCCGACCCTCAAGGTAAGAAATTGTATTTTTAAAGTATTGTGCTAGCGTAGGTGTGCCTTCTTAATTAATTCAAATTACCATAATAATCCTGGAACAGGATACCTACCCCAGATGATAGTTGAAAGTTTTGCATGTTTGTTGCAGTTTTGCATTTTTAATAACATCGGAGTTCATATTTTGAGACGAAAAATTGAACGTAGAGGAAATTTTATGTATAATGGTTGCAAAAATGACATAAAAGTTTAAAGTTTGCAAATTTTGAAAAAATGTAAATTTTATACATTTATTAGTGGCGACACAGACTTATAAAGGAGATGTAACTGTTGAACTCCTTTGATCACACTTTAAAATCCATCCGCCCAGGCGCGTTTACTTTCCAAAGTGAAATTTTCACAATTAGGATGCACTTATAGGTTTACTTTTCAAAAATAATTTATAAACTTTACATAATATAAAAATAATAATATCACTAGACTTTTTTTGTATTAGAAATTTGCGAAATTATGAAGTTTTATTATATAAAATTAATTAGTATCATCCTGTACGAGCGGAGTTTGAAAAACAGATTTTGATGATCCTTTAGTTGGAAAACTTTTCGTTCTCTTGAAGCATTATGACGGGAGAATAAGCACTTCGTATTTTTTCATTAAGAGCAAAAAATGTGATCCACATGCTTGTGAGGAAAATCAAACTTTATGAATGGAATATCACAGGATCAAACAAGTGGGCGGCTGTTAAAGAGCATAAAGCGTGAGAATAAGAAAATAAAATTTTCGATTAATATTGAATTCATTCGTAAAATTGAATGTTGGTAAGCCCGCTTGTTTAGAATTTGAACTGTAAACTTCTTTGTTTCAAAAATGTATTTATTAAAATACAATAATTTACATATAAAATAAAAGAAAATGGTAAATAGTCACTTTGCCAATGAAGTAATTTAACTTCATGAATTATTAATTAAATGAATCCACAATACCTTATTGTTATGCAATTAGAGCTAAATTAATTTATTCAACAGGGATGGTTAATTTATTGGAAAAATTCAATTCTTACACATTCTTGATATTGACAATCTTGCCCACTCGTAGAATTAATTAGCTAATATCCTTATCAATTTAACAGTGTTTGATAATCGGTTTCATAATAGCGCAGTTCAAGTTCGTAAATATTTGAAAAATTTCAAACATGCTTGTGTATTCTTACAATAAACATTGCGAGGATAAAAATAAAGCAAACGTAATTGAATTTATGTGTTGCAGATAAAAATATTATGAATATTGATAAGTTTTTATTGGTTTCGAAATATGACTCCGTTTCACGCTTCGCCTATTTATAAAAATTAATCCAGCATGATTTTGAATGACAAAAAAATAGCTAATATTATTAAAAGTTGCGCGAGTTTTGTTTGTGAAGGCAGTACCGATGAAACTACTATAACAACCCCTATATTTGTTTAACCCCCCTCAGTTTATCTTTGCTGATAGTGTCGTTTTCTCTATATTGATGTCTTAATTTTTCACCTGCCCGCCTAACATAAAACGGTGTGCACTTAGGCAATCGAATACGTCAAGAAGGACGCGAGACTGCAGCTCTGTATAACGTAACCGAGAATTCAACAAAATTAACAAGCACTAAACCTGTCTCAACTGATAACGAAGTAAATATTTTAATAGCCAATAGCGATATGGGGGGAAATTCAAGGTCTAATAAAAAACGATCGCGCACAAACCGTAAAAATTCTAAAAACTCGAACATAGTAACGACTTCCACAATTGTAGTTAACGAAATGATGGTAAATGTGCCGTCATCCTCATCAAACAGTGATATTACCGAACATAAAAATGACATTAAAAAATGTGAGAGTAATAACAGCATAAAAAGTGATACCGATAACGACGAAATTCAAACAATCTGCGAAAATAAATTATTTGAATGTGTGCAAACAAATTATAGGGTGGAATCGCCAAGCGAAGTGGCAATAAAACCAACTGCTAAAGCTTCAAATGGAATTGTTAAAAGCAGGAGTTTAGATAATGATGATGACCTCAAAATTACCGAATTATCTTCCGAGGCCAGCGAAGGTGAAGATAAGACTATGACGGAATGTAATGCAGTAGTATCAGAAACAGAGTCCGACGTGGAATGGGAGGAAACGGAAGATATATCAAATTCGATCGAAAATAATGGTGATTTCCAAAGTACTGCTTCAATAGCGCCAGATGACCAACTCGAAACTGTTCAGGTAACGCTCATTACCGCCGAGGAAGAACGCAGCTTAAGAAGCTTTTTAGACGGTTTAAAGCTTGTATCCTCTCCTGAGGAAGCACTAATCCAGACTCAGAAAAGAGAGAGCTATAAAGAGAGAAAAGCTAGAAAGAGAGCGGCCATTGCCGAACATTTCATACCTATTCTGGAACAACCACGTTATTTGGAGGTAATTTGCGAGGAAAGCAACGATACCAGCGATAAAGACCACAGCGATTCGAATACGTCGTCTCGCATTTTCAAAAACGGAAGTATGAGCGAAGAATCAAACGTGGAAGCCAGTTGGAAAACTTCTTTGGCCGAAAGTAGTAACCTAAAAGCAGAGATTGTTTACATAGACGATAGCTCCGACAGTGGAACCGATAATTCTGATACGGAAGAGTATGAAGAAAACGAAGATGCGGATGCCGAAGAAAGTAGAAGTGAAAACGTTTCTCAAAATTCTTCTCGTCAAGATGTAAGCAAAAATTTAATTGAAGTCGGCAGTAGTACTTCGGTAACGGACAATTCTAATCAAAAAATTTTCGAAGTGGCCATTCCGTCCTCTCAGTTAACGCCACCTCCTACGCCCGACTTACTAACACCTAAAAACGAAACGGTTTGTTTAGAAAATGAATTAAATGAAACGGAAAACGATAAATCAAATACTAACATTTTACAGGAAGATGTGCAAAATGAAATAAATTCCGTGGTACCTAAAGAAAGTGATGTTGTTTCTTTACCTTACGAGGACGAATTCAATAAAGAGTTTCATGGTTTTTGCGATGACTTAAATGTTCAATATCCTTGTAAATATTTGAATGCCGTGAGCCCGTTAGCAATATCTAGATCGTCGTCTGTTAGCAGCGAAGGGTCAAGTAGAACTCAATCTCAACGCACAGTCAGGCTCAATTCTACGTGTTCGTCAATCGCAGATGTTGCCGATTTATTAAAAGACTATGAGTATGCTAAAGACACGCATAAGATATCTACTCCCAAAACTTTGAAGGAAATGTGTTTAAATAAAGTGATATCGCTGCCATTTGGTTCAGACGTCTTGGAGGAACTGGCAGACGTTTCTATAAGCATGGAAAATTTAACTGTGTTATTGGAATCGAAAATATCGCCAAGACTAAGTAATTTATCTCACCAATTTTCTACTAAAAAACAATCGACGGTAATTAAAAATGTTAATGATATTAATTTTAACGTTCCAGTTATGAAAGAAGACATTGATCGCGAGAGTTACACAAAATGGGTATCTTTACCCAGCGAACAGGATCCGGGAGTATTAATGTGCTTATCGCCCACTCAAAAATTACATTTAGAAACTACTAAAGGAGAGTTTGACGAAGCAGGGAAATTATTACAATTACACGAAAAATTTATTAACAGACGAGGATATAATGAAGGAACTCGTAATAATCGAAAAATTCCGGAAAATGTGGAAATTACCGTTTTATCTAATGATAGCGAGGCTAATAACGCGAGTAAAGCGTCGAAATTTAGTAACAGACTTTTGGCAATCATCCGAGAGTCTTCTGATGCGCAACCAATTTCGTACCTGAATGTAAACAACGAGAATGTGATACACACTCGCGAACCTTACTTATCCAAGTCGCTAGAAAATCTCCACGGCGTATCGAATATGGAAAGAAGCTTAATTAATGCTACTTTTGATAAGGAAGAATTAAGTGAACATTACGAAAACGTAGAAAAAAGTACACAACAGTCGAAAAAAAACAATTTATTTAATACAGAAACAAGTGGAAGTTATCAAAGTGAACCGGCATCTTATGATAGCAGGCGAGTACAGAACTCCAGTGGGAATACAGCAAGTTTTGCGAATATCCCTAACCGCCGATTTTCTTTACCGCAAGAGTTTTATCAACGTCAAATGCATTACATACGCGAAAAAGAAAAAGAAATACGGAACGAGATAGAGGAACTGGAAAAGGAAAAACAGAAAATGATGCAAGAGATGGACGAAGAAACTCCTTTTAAGTATTTCGAAGCAGACAAATATTGTATATCCAGAAAGGGAGACATTGCTATACATAATGACGAAATAAGATCCCAGAAAATTGAATCGCAAAAACAAAGTTTAACGCTACCGGCAGCTCCTACAGAATTTTTTCGTCAACAGATGTACGACGAGTATATGCTAAAAATTGCGGCACGTCAAGAGAGAAAGTCGCAAAAAGTGATAAAAATAACTTCCTCCCCGAGTTCACAGGTTGGAGAGTCAACAAATTCTAATAATATGTGCGAGGTGGTTCACATAAGTGGCATTGAAGATGAGTTCATGAACAAAGTTAACGAAAGAATGCGAAAGTTTGGATTAAAAAGAGACAGCAGTGATGAAGTTAAAAATGACGATGGTAGTGCAGATGAAAGCGAAGAACCTATTTTGGTTATCGACGGCGACTCTCTAAAAGAAGTTAAAGTTTTACCTAAGCACTTGCAAGAGTTTCTTGATCTAACCAGACAAGTCGCAGACACTTCCAGCGATGACATCAAAGAGGAGGGTGAGTGGTTTAGCTGGAGTATTGTGAATTTGTTTTGACTAATAAATTTTGCATTAGTTAATCTTAAAGATGCTTTTAAAACATGAAAGAAGTTTATTTTTTAACATGGCTAATACGTTCGAGTGCGTCCATGAATTTTTATCGCTGCATTACAGTAAAATGCTAAATATAACGCTCAGAATTAGGTTACAAAGGATAGTTTTAGATTCTACCTCAAAATTTCACAATTTTTGCATTTGAAAAAACTATCGTCGTTTTTTGTTTTTCATATTTTTAAAATTTTCTCTTGGCTTGCATTTAATATTGTTCGCTTTGGTGCATGCTGCAAGATGCAATTGACGTATGCATTTGTTCTAAATATACAGTTGGCTTGATGTTGATTTCGATTGATGCATTGCCGGAAAGTATATATTTCGACACCGACCGGAAGATATGTGTTTTAAAATTGGGTCACTATTGGATGTGCTTTATTTGTTCTATTTCATGTTATTAACAAAATTTTGTTTATTTTTATTGATGATTGAAAATTACCAACCTTGCAATGTTAGGATTATACTGAAGCAATTGTGTGGCCGGAAATTTACGGTTCTATGACTGTGGGTGTGTTAAATAATTGTAACAAAGCCGATATTATTAAACAATTACATTGTAACTACGTGAAATATAAATTGTCTGTATTGTCTTTTTAAATTAACTTTTCAAAGCAAGTTTTGTTAACTTTTTATTTCTCCCCAAAATATTGGTTTAACTTTTGGTTGCTAATTTAAGCGTAGTTTAATTTTCAACTTTGTACAATTTCAAATGATAAGGAATATTTTTTAAATTATCTACTCTCATTACGAGGGAGGTTCAAACGAAAACGGTAAAAACATTTTAGCTGCAAACTATAAAATATCCCGCACCTATTATGATGCGGTTAAGTTGATCGGCGCAATTGAAGCATACTGTAATGCCCAACAGCTAGAAAGCAGAACGTTACAGTCGATTACAGTACGTAAAGTTTAAACTCCTAGAATGCTCCAACTGGACGTAAGCAAAAAAACAATTTACGAAACATTACCCCACTCCACTTGCATTTCAATTTGATTCTAGTTTGAATAATTTTACGGTCTACTCGGAAAATTTGACCAATTTCCAACTAATTTGAAAACATTATTTTTCTGCCTTTTTTAAACCCGTTCATTAGTAGTTTATGACATCAGTTTTGAAAAGGTTAAATTCTGAGTTTAACTTGATTTATTCGAGTGATCAGTAATTTTAAAAATCGTGGAAAACCAGTAATCTTGTCAAATTTTTATTTTACATAATATTGCTCTTTTCTGCAACCAGTACATCACTTTTAACATGAATGCTCATAAAGTAGCTCATTTTGCAACGCAAATGAATGTTGAAGGTGCACTTTTCCAAACGCAATAGTTAGATAAAAATTTATATCATCATAATTTCATTATTTTTTTAAACATTGACCCCATATATTAACTACCTACTATACCAATAATTATAATTCTTAAAATTTCCTCTATATCTCATAGGTTTTGAGTTATTACGATGCTAAACAATATTACACTTCGAAGTTCGACTGCAGAAGCATGTCCTACATTATAATAACTGGAAAATTATGATGTCAGGTCACAATATGTACCTAACTAACAAGATGAAGTCATACAAAAGAGGAGGTGTTTAAATTCCAGAAGATGTCGAAAATAAAATACATTTGTGATAAAAATCATAATAAGCTTCTGAACAAATGCGTCTCTAGTGATCGAAAATTAAAATAACCGGACCCGGGAGAATTCAATCCGGCTGCTTTAATACTTAAAAGTAAAAATTAAATCTGGCAAACTTCTAAAATCTAAATCCATCTCAAATTAATTCGTAGTGCGATTGTTTGCCCTAGTATTATAATTTTTTAGCATAAATGTAATAAATTAAAATTATTTTATAATATAATGAATAATACATAGCATCTGAATGCATTTCCGTTGCATTTTACATTCCCGTTACTTCACCTGTTTCGGTCTTACACCCGAACATAGGGAAATAACATGACAATAATATATTGTTTTATTAGGAGCTAATGTTTCACTTTTTGTAATAATAATTACAGACAAGTGCGAAGTGACAATTTTAAATTAAATTTTACAGTTGTAAGATTTTTTTTTTCTACGTAATAATTTATTGCTGCTTACAGACTTGAATCTTGAGTTGTCGCACTCCCGAACTGGTCCAGTAATATTTTCATTGGAAGTTTGGGGTCAAGTAACAGTGAGGTACCTTTAAACTTTTGAGCTTATGCAAAAATTTATTTCCTTATGTGTTTAATTTAAAATTCTCGAAATTACCTGCGGCATATCATATCTTGATTTTTCTTGTTTTATATCATTTTTAAATTTTGTGGAAGTTACACGGAAATCCCATCTATTTGAGCTTGTAAATTTCTCAAAACAACTCTCGACGCTTTTTGCTTTTAACTTTTCTTGTAAATTACTTTTCTCATTTGTTTAAATTGGTAACAAGCTGTCGATTTAGAATTCTTCAGAAATGAAATATTCTGTAAGCTTCTTTTAAGACACATTGTTACAAATTTGAAAAAGATGTGACTGGAAATGATTTAAGTGAAGAATAAAATAGGCTGATATTAACGTAACAGAACATAAACATTCGAAAAATGATCACCCTATATATTTGGCTTGGAGCCAAAAAATTAAATGGAAATGAGAAATTTAGCTTTTAAAACCGCATTAAAGCTTAGTTTATTTTACTGTTTTCATTTGAACCGCCTCGGTATTATGGTAATCTGACAATTTAGTTAATTCAAATTTCATGTTAAAATGCTAAAACTTTATATTTAAATCTTTAATTTAATTAAAAGTGCAATATTGTTGCATGAATGTAGGTCGGAGGAGAATAAAAAAGGAGGCGAAAAGGATAAGTCGAGCACTTAGCAAGAATCGGCAACGAGATAGTTTTAGTCTTCTACATGAAATTGACTCGGATCTTGTAATAGCTCGAGGTTTTCTGCTTGGTCGAGGTTTGTTTGTGTTGTGCTTTATGTAGATCATCGTTCATTTTATCTTTTTACAAACAAATAGATGAGAAGTCGCGATTATAAAGGAGCCATGTGGAAAAGCAGGCTGGAAGTGCATTTTTAAATGCGCACCGTTTCGACGCTAACTTTTTATTTGCTTATTAATAGAAAAACTTGTAAAACGGGAAAATTGAAGATGTGTTTAAATAATTGATGGCAGACAAATTCTTTACAAATTGTTACGCATAAATTTAAATAAAACACGGCGGTTAGGGAACTTTCAATTTTATTTTAGAAGGTAATTTAATTATTGAACTTATTTTAGGAATTAATTAGCATAAATTTTATTAACGATTACCACGGTGTGTTCTTAATTTCCAGCCGTCGCGTCAGTTAAATTAGAAAATAAATACGGAAGCAGCGTAGTCTTTATTCGCATTCATTGATTCGTACGCATAACAAAAGTACATGTTTGTAAAAAGTTCTTTGAAGTGAAAAGCAGCCGAAAGGACTATAATCTAAACCTTAAGAAATGTAGATTTCCATTAACGTAACATGTCTTTTCTATAAAAGGAAAACTTCTTTGGACTTTATAGTACACATAAATCAATAGTTTACACACATCTTCCCTATTGTATTTTATATCTCATGAAGATTTAATATTTTCTCCATTGATATCTGCTAAGCGATTTAATCTGGAAATAAATGCGTAGTTTTTAAAATTTTAATTTATATCTTGGGAAAAACCTTACTTTTTGTGGATCCTTTTAACGGCTTCATTATCATTGTTAAAGTTTCCTGGGCACTGTTTACACTTCGGTGAACAAAAAAGGTGAATTTCGAAAGAAACTCGATTACGTTCCAATAGTGGACAAAGTAGTGCCCCGACGTAATTTAATTTATTAATTTATTGTGTGTCGAATTTTGAAAAACCAACGTGAAATGTTTGTTCCGTGACAGTAGCACACATTCATTTGAATATTATTTAAGTGGATATTCAAGTGGTAAATTAAAACCCACATATAAAAAAAGTTTCCTTGTTTTCTTTATGCATAATGTAATAGAACTGTCACAAAAGTGGAAAACTACAAACTAAAAGTTCTAGACCAATTTTGTCTCATGCAAAGTTGTTGTTATTTTAACTAAGTAAGTTAAATACAAGTTGTCATAATTACATTTCCTTTTAATTTATTTTCTAACGACTGTAATTAACAAAAAAGCACCAACAATTTAAAAAATTCTTTATACAAATTTAAATTTAACGTGTTTTTTCGTCTACAAAGGATCAAAATAAAAAAAGGAATAAGCTTATTTAAATGATTACATTTTTCAAACACATTTACGTTCAAAACAAAATGTAATTTTGTGTACATGTAAAGGACCTGAATTTATTTTACTTTTTAGAATTCACAAAAAATGTAACTTTATACTCAAAATGATTTAAAGAAACATAAGTCAGCTTTTCAAAAAAGAGAATACATAACAATATCGTCCTCAAAAACCACATAAACCATATTGTATTGCACCGCATTCGCTAATAAATCATTTGTTTTGAATCGTCGCAGCTAAAAAATTACTAATCCGCAGTTTTAACTACATCAGAATAAAATTACTTAAATATTTTTGAAAGGTAGGTCTCTTTTTGTAAGGGTGAATTAGAAATCCTTTTAGGCCGGGCTTTCAGACAACTTGCTGCATGACTGTCGGTTTACTTGAAATAAGTCAGGTTACATTAAAGCTTCGAGAAATCTTCGGAAAATTCTTCCAGTGACCAAATAAGATTTCTTAATGTCGGTTAGCTTTAAAACCAAAATACGGATTTACTCAAAATTTAGTGTAAATTAAGTTTCAACGTAGTTGTTCTGGGACAAAGACATTCAGCCGTTTCAATTGTCTGTGAGTCTGCAGACAGAGCACAAATCATCTACGGGATTAATCTTGTGATTTCATGGTAAATAAACAAATAATTCAAAATCGTCGATATCAAAAAGGCACATAATATATGAACTGCTGATAAGAAGTCTTCCAAAACGGAATACCTCAAAAATAAAACAACCTTCACCAGAAGTGTCAGTTAAGAGGCAAAGAATTGGTGCATAAAATAGAAGGTAAAAGTTGAATTTCAACAAAAACTCGAAACAATTTTAATAATAAAAGCAGGTAGATAGATACCTGCAACGGATGTAAGTAAACTTCATTATAAATATCGGCTTTTGATTAATTAAATTACAACCCGACTAGCTATTAACAAGTGAAATAGTAAACACGACAAAGGACTTACTGCCAAGCTGTGAAGAACAATATTATGATGATTTTAAGAAAAATCGATAAACTTTAGATTCAATCTTCATACTACTTTCGTCAGATGTCAGAAAAGAAAATTGAATTTAATATTACCCGCTTCCTGTGCTTCGTACACGTAACCGAGTGCGAGTAACCGACACGTCCTGCAAATATGAAAAAGAATTATCAAATTAATTAGTGTGAGAACCCCCCCCCCCCCCCGGTGTACTGGGTGTCACTTTCTTATATGGGGTGGGCTATGTGGCGTTGCCTTTACAAAAAGAAATATTGGGATAATGCAGGCAATGACAAGAACTTTTTATTAACGAAAATTTTTAATAATTCACTTAGTTTTTGTATTTGGTATTTAAATAAAATGCAAGGGTTTTTAACAATAACATATTTTTTTCTGAATGTTACACCCCCTTACAATAAAAAAGCACGACAATAGGTAGGTATGTATTTTTAATTGAAATTAAATTAATCCTTAAAAATTGTTGAGGATTGAATATTGACTTACGAAAAATTTAAAAATGCATTATAAAATGGCGTAAGACATCCTAAGCATTGTATTTGCGCAAATTTCGACGAATTTCCACTTCCATTTATTTATTTCATTAAAAGATCTACTAATACTGTAATTTAATTTTGGTCACACGACCAGGGATTTCAGCGACAATTCCGATTATTTACTTTATGTACCCTAATGAAAACCTTACATTGCATCACAGTCTATAGCAACAAATGTTTTGGGTAATAATATAATATAATCAACAACAAAAATTTCGCTTTTGTTACAATACCAAATTTTAAAAAAAATTCAGTGTTCACTAGCTTTAATATTACATTTGTATGGTTCAGAATTGGATTTGATTGCATTTATTGATTACTTTTCATGTATGTTACTAATATTATTAAAACTGTTCGTAATTCTTCATCCACTTTAATTATTATACTTTCACTATACTGATAACGTTATAAAATATTTACAAACAATTAATTGAGTTACATTTAAAAAATAACAAATCACAATGATGTTAAATTAAATGTTACTTTTACGCAATGCCAATTAACAGTGCCAATTAACGGCAAATAGAAAAAACATTTGAACTACGCTTCTCAGTTCGTCGTCCTTTAATCGATATCCTAAGCAAGAATTGTCAAGGGATTTATTATTTTCTTAACGCTCGTAACTCCGCTATAAACGTGGAAACCGAACCACGGCATAAAAATTCTGGAGATACATTGGCGGTGTTAAAACTAATATTTTAGCGAAATAATCTTTCAATTCGAAAAATTTACCATTTCACCCCAGCGTCAGTATCTTAACACTCATCAATTTGATTGACTGGTGTTATGTGCCATAAAAGCTTTTATGGGAGATATCAGAAATGAACACGTACGCAATTTTTTTATATGATTTGAAAAATAATATTTTTGGTAAACCGTTGCGGCGTAACAATTGCAAATTAAGAAGTTTATTAATGTGTTACATAATTTGGATGTTTTCCAGATTTTTATTCTTGAACTGTGATTGCGAAAGAGGAACAATAAATTACCGTGTTCTTCATTCATTTCGCATTTGTGCGGTCACAGAAAATTTATTCCGAAACTTTTAAAGTTTCAATTAAAAATTAAATCAATTGCCGTAATTAAGATTTTTGCGTGTTTTGCAAAAATTAGACAGGATGTGTCAATCGAGCTTGCTAAACAAACAGTACGTTCGTCAAATTTAGTCGATTAGTTGGCAATGTGTGAGCTAAATCTGTCTCTAAGCGTCGCGGTGCAGACTGGTGGTTGCGACGCCAGTCGACTGTTCGCGTTCGAACGATTTGCTGTTCCAGATGTGAAAGTGTAGTTTGAATTTAGTGCTTTCTCATTTTGTGACTGGGACTTGTTATTATGATTGCCCGTGCTCCTACACCCTCTTTCAAAGCACCGGCCGTTCCTTCAGGTATTTTTATTGACAACTCGATCACTTTTATGAACTCAATAACGAATGTTTTTATTGCATAAAGACCCCCCTTCGAAAGTCACAAAAGAGCGGTATGTTTTATAATCGAAACCATTTACATTAACATTCCAACTTAGGAAATCCAGACGATATTTACTCCACGCCTCATTAAGCGTCTCGCGCAAGTACGCTCTGAATTTAAAAGTTTTTTGCAAAATAGCTTATTGTTTACATTATGTTTACTGTAATTAAAACTGAATGTTTACCGTTTCTTTTTCGTTTTTAAAAATCTCGTTATACGTCTACGGTCTGTGTGCTTACTAAATTTAATTTGATTTTTTTCTTAAACGTGCGCTATATTACTTTTTCACGTCCAATAACAAATCCATATAAAATTGATGCTGCAATATTTTCTTATTATTACATATTTGTTACATTATGCTCTCGAAGCGATTTAAAAACATCGACTTTGAACTTACTTTATTAATTTCTAAAACAGTCCTAATCTCTCGAAATAAATTACCATTAATTCAATTTGGTTATAACACCCTAAAAATTCTTGTAGGATTTTATCATCAAATGGATTAGATAATCCTGAATTTTAATTAATGTAAGAAAACTTGATTAATAATCAACTTTGCGGTTCGATAACAATGACGAAAATTTAATTATAATTCCGCAATTATATTAAAATGTTAATTATTTTCAACTGACGTTATATGTTAAAGATTATATTTGATTTTGATTCAAATTACTCATTTGAAATTTTGATTATAATCTAACAAAACGGTTAGGCGCCGCACAAAGAAGTAACAAATCCCATTATATTCTTTGTCAAATTAAGAACTAAATTTGTTGAGCCTAAGTAATGTTCATATTTGGAACTTACAAAACTATTTCCTACTGGGTACTCGAATAACATTGCAATTTTTTAAAGAAACACGAAAAAGCTTTCAAGGAGATATTATAAATGTAAGAGCGTGAATTTGTACCATACTTCATGTTCCCAAAAAGTACTGTTGAACGTGCAAATGATGTATAAATGGAATTTACCGCAGAAAAATTTATATAAAAGTAAATGTTAGTGCTAAAATGGCAAACAAATTGAGTAATTACGATTACTTAAATTTTAGAAGTTATTGCGAACTCCTCTATTTAATTTTCAATTTGAATAAATTTAAAGGTTCACACATATCAAAAATCGTCGTGACGTATAATCCATTAATAATCGATTTATCCCAAGCGATTAATAAACTTGAAACTACAATTAAGGCGAGTTTCTAGAAAGTTACTAATAAAGACAAAAAGTATACATCCTATCGAAGTTGTAGTATAACCGAAAAACTGTTGGAACTCCAAGTTTTGATACTTCTTGTTCGCATCTCATAAATACGAAATCACTTTAATTCGTGGTTATCGCAAAGAAATGAGAATATATTGTAATTTTGCTTTATTTTCAGCATTTTTTGGGAATATTATATTTGCCTAGAGACGGGGTGCTTTTTCAATAAATACTTGAAAAGTAAATGAAATTTTAAAGTACCTTCCAAAACGAAATACATCCAAAGAGTTCTTCGTTCTTATATTAGTTACGTGCTAAAGAATATATTAAAAAAATGTTATACTCTTTCGAAAAAAAAGTTCATAATGGTTTTCAAAATAAATATAGAAAATATATTACAAAATTGTTTACCCTTTCCACGCATGAATTTCCTTGAAATTTGCGAAAATGTTAATAGATTCTGCACTCTATTTAGAGCATTCCAAGCCGTTTAGTTTAAATTACATTTTATGATTAACCTGTTCGTTTCTACGTTTGAACCAGAAAAGAAAAATAATATAGAAAATTATCCTCGTTAATTAAATAAAGCAATTAATTTAGCCTTTTGATCTTCGTATTTTTTTGACAAAGTTTAAGAAGCTATTTAAAAAATGCTGTCAATTAAACTTTCCTGAATCAATAAACAAAAAGATCCAAACATTTTCCTTAGTACATAAAACAAAGTTAAAACTTCTTTTTAGTAAAGAATGTTTTCGGGACTTTACCAGCACTTTTAAATTAAAAAACTTTAACTGATTTTTAAACAATAAATTTTTAAGAAAGTAAATTAGGTTTTTAAATTGGTGATTAAAATTTTTTGTTGTTTCGTTTTGCCAAAAGCTACCCACTTGGCTATTCGAACTATTCGGAAGTAAGCTGAACCGGGAAATAAATTTAGTTTCTGAGCTTTTCGTTGACAATTACATAATTACTGTGCTTCCAGAAAGTTTTCCGTGCGTCTTCATAGTCCACTTTATATTATGTTGCCGTGTCAGTGTGAGCAATCCTTTCCCCGGTGCTTACACCTGCAATAAATAACAGTAAATTTAAAGTAGGTAATCAAGTACATCCCTGAATTAATTGATAAGATTAGGCACGTATTAGTGGAAGAACCCTTTAAGTCCGCGCATATAAGTGGTTTGACCCTTTATATTAACATTTATTGTTTTACAAAGCACTGTAGGTACTACGTAATGCTTTCAATAGTGATGCAATTTAATAAAATAAATTCGGGGATTCCGAAGAGATTTATCCGGACAGACACTCCAAAAATTAGCGCTAAGTCTGCTGGGCTGTAAAGGTGTAAACCGCAGGTTTACGATTTGTAGTCCTTAACCACTTTTCAGCCTTGGAGTTGAAGATTTGAATTAGTCATACTTTTTCTTTACTTTCAAGCTCCTCATCTATGCAGTTCATCATCTCATAAATTTCATTTAAATTGTCGAGATTTAAAGTAAAATATTTCAAATTTTTCCGCATCGCAGTTTAACTTAAAGTAAAATTTGCAAAATATTACTTCCAATATGTTATTAAAAATCCTTCCGGTTTTTATGAGAATTTTCGTTTTACTTTAACTTCTAAGCAGAATATTTATTTTTTTATTACAGACGCTCTGTTTTAATGGTAATAAATCTACTTTCAAGTCATAATAAATTTTATACATCCAGTGGGAAACAAGTTATTTTATCTGTGTATGTATGTATTACTTCTTTTTGTCAGACTCAATTCACGTGCGATATGCATGGAACTACACTGCTTCACTGATCTAAATAAATGCAATATGAGTTTTTCGGTTTCCTTTTTTCTAATATTACATTTTTAGTTATCACAGTTATTGTAGTTGCCCGATTTAAATTTTGCATTCGATGCACTTGAAAAGTTTCAAATAAATTTGCTTATACAACGAATATAGTTTTCACAAAAATTGTCGTCCACAGCATAATTTATGGTGCTCTAAATCTACAGGGAAATTTTTAATCGCTATTGGGAAATTCGCTCCCGATATTTTGTAAAGTCGCAGTTCAGTTTTAGGCGTTTACCTAAATAAATTTATTAAGATATGTTTAAATTTAGTTTGAAAACTTTAGTTATCGTTGACGCTAACGGTCTCTGATGTATTTTATCCATGTGAACTGAGTTTGCTATTTATTGATGGAAACCTTAAGTCTACTCCCAATTTCATTGAATTAATCAGCAATCAAGAAATAGATTAATTGTACAGTCTGCTCGAGACATGGCCAATTGCTTCTCTTTGGTTTGTCGTGTACTTTTTGCTTTTTGTTTGTTATAGTTAACATACTATACGTTTAAGGATTTCCTTTTAATCTCAATCAATATAATCGGTGTTGGTGTTTAATTACTTTTGTAACAAGAAAGTTCTTAGCCGTACAATATACAGGTCCACCCTGTATTGTCGAAGTGCACATTTCATCTTTTCAATTATGATGTGCTCGAGTGCATCTCAATACCCACTTCTGTCTATCTTGCATTGACAGTAAACCTTGCGGCCTTTTTCGTTTTTTGGAAAAAAAATTACTTTTTAACAAACTCCGTTGTGACTTTTTTCCACTTTTTTCAATTATATTTCACGGTATAACCGCCCTAAAGTTTATTTGAAAGTTGTAATTTTTGTTCGATGATTGGTCGACTTATTGACCTGTGTCCTAATAACAATTTTATAGTTTACCATTTTAAACGAAAATTGTTGATCTATTATTAATTTTGCCTAAATTGGGTTCAACTGAAACGTAGGATATTTTGGGGAAATGTGTTTTTAATATTGGATGCTTTCACAAGAAAAGGTGTTTTATATACTACAGAACAGAGTTTGCTCAACATTCGATAAGATATATAATATTTTTACGTTTTTAATTATGGAATAAATATTTGCCGAAATTCTTACCATTGTCCTGAAGAAACACGAGCTGGTTTGTTTGCGTTTTTTTAATTTTATATAATTAATAAATCCAATTTTTAAACTTTGAATTGTAAAGTGAAGAATATGTTGATATTACGTACAAAATTATTATTTAAAAAACACTTAAATGACATTAAATTACTACTTTTAATGAAAATATTACAACAAAATGAAAAACAAATATTTACGTTATAAAAAATGATAATTATCAGGCACTAACTGCAATACATTTTGGATTGATTTAAGGTTTTTCATGAGATCTGAGATGTAGTAGCTCTATAATCCTTTGTTTACAGCGGAATAAGTGTTTCACAGATTTTAGCATTATTGCTGAAGTTCAATCTCTAACTAAGTGAGTAGGTAGACAGCAGATACGGGAAGGCGATGACAATAGTTAATCATGATCGCTTGCTTTAAGAGCCGGTATGTCAATGTTAAACCCAAGATGTTAAACTAACATGTTATATTTTTGCGATTATTAATAACAAAGCTAAGATATAAGCGATAGCAAGAGATTTGAAACTGAAGCTTAAACTTGATTTAACTGCTGACCCAAATAATTTTTTTTTGAACAAAATTATGGGTATTTACGGATACACCCCAGACCCTCCGGATTCCAAAACGGAAGGTTTGAATGCGGGTTCTGTTTTTTTTTTTTAATTAGAATCTTTCACTACTGAAAAATATAGTACATTTTATATGGATTGCCCCAGAATGCTCCGGGGGAATACCCCGAGTACTTCAGTAATTTTAAATACACATCCGATAAGCAAATACTATAAACGTTAATTTAAGTGAAAATATCGTTGAATTAACGTTACTCCTCCGAGGAATCTGACAAACGAATTCTAAAGAACAAATAAGAGGTCACTGTGTTTTAGGTAGGGCGATAGACTTTTAGAGAGACAAACGTTAATTCCACGTCAAAATGTCCCTTAACATTAACGTCAACTCTAGCTCCTTAGCTGCAAAGGCTATTTTATACTTGGAATATCCGCAACTTTTTTATACATTTTCTGAGGTAGATTAGTACCTTTGTTCTGAATTTTGCTTTATTTCTATTGTTTCTTGATCTGCCCTTTGGCATGTTTACTACTGGTTTCCAGTTCAAGATTTTCTTGAAAACTCTACCTCTTTGCGCTCTCAATACGTGGCTAAATCATCCCAATCCTATCGCCTTGATATCTGGCTATTTATTTTCTTCATCATTTTCCTTTCAACAACTGTTAACTTCTGATTTTCTTTCAAGTCTTCATTTCAAGTACATTAATTTAACTTTTAAATTTCTGTTATTCTGATAGATTGAAAAATTAAAATAACTGGTAAAATACGAAAAGCTTCATAATATGTTTTGTTAGAATTCAAATCTGTTGAATCAAGGGCCTAAACATCTACCTAGCCTTAAAAACTACATAGTGGTTCTTTGTACTGTTTGATGTTTTCTACTTTTATATTTTCCTTTCATGCAAGAGCTTTAATATTTATTTATCATAAAGCATGTAAAATGTTTTGTTTGTTTTTGATTTGGTATAATATATTTTATTTTCACATTTTCTTTAGTTACCATTGAATAAGTCAAGTGGAAATTTGTGTCTTATACACTATCGACTAGCAACATAATATTATATTATACAGTCTGTAAGTGGTAATTTGATCAAGATCAGTGACATTGATATTTGACAACTTCATTGACTTGATAAAGCTGTAAAGGGCTACAAGCGATCATTCAATAAGCTCATCACGTTATTCCAGAGATTAAATTATAATATATATATAATCAGTAACGTAACTATACTATTTCAATAAAATATAACGTGTAGAATAATATATAATAAATAAAAAATGCCTAAAGTGGGAATATCATTGAAAGATACCGATAAACCAAAATAAGGAATAATAAAAAATGTTTGATTTGATGTTTGAAATTGTACCCAAATGTGCTTTCTTCCGTTGTCATTTTTTTAGTTTTCTTGTTTCAAAAAATGTAGGTAATAATTTTTGAACCATCATCGTCACTGTCTACACAGTCAAAGGGAACAAATTACGTTTTGATTTAATTAAAGTAATTTTCGTCAATCAAAAACGTTCCGTTTCATTGTGGCTAACAAAAATGTTATTAATCTTTTTTAATATTGTGAATTTGATTTCAAAAATTCATGCTTTGACTGCAATCATGTGCCAACTGAGCAAACAATTCGAAACTTAATCTAAAAATTTGAAGTTCTGGGTCAGTGCTTGACGAATGAATGCCTCTGTGCATCTCCATCAATCTATCAAATCCTTAGTTCGAATAAAATATTTGCGAAATTGTACGTGGAATAAAACCGCAAATATGCAAAATTTAGTTTTCCAAAATATCTGGCCAGCATCAAAGAGACCATTTTGTCGATATCTTATTTCACGCCAAAATCTAAAGCCCATATTTTATTTTTTACTTTTAAATCAAAAAATATCAAATTATGTAAAAAGCTATTGTTTTTTCTATATTTATTTCTAGCACTCGATAATTTTAAGGGTTTAATGCAGTTATAATGTTAACAAATTTGCAATCAATTAAAAATATAAATTTTCTTGACTAAAACAGTGGTCTATTTTTAGAGCCAGCATTTAAGCTCCGCTGTATTAATTGCAAATAAATTGACTTGTGTCTATTTATATCGCATATCTTCACAGCGGTGCAAGCAAACAGTTGGTCTTAATGACCGATTAAAATATTTTTTTCATTGAATAAAATACATGGATGATACCATTAGCGTTAAAAATATCTCAATTATGAAAATTGGATATCCGTCTTTGTTCAATGCTAAAAGTTGTATGAATGAAAATAACCACGTGCCCCTACACACAACCGGCTCGATGAAAACTTTACTTATATAATTAGTTCAAATAAAAATAGAATTCACGATTTATCAAAACTTTAGTTTTTTCTGATGGTGGGATTTGGATAAAAATAACATTTTTGTGCCAGTATTGTTTGCATTATTTTTATGTAGTATTAAAATTTATTTTATTATAAAAAAAACTAAAGCGGAAAAAAATGTTTTTGTATTCGGATTATCTCAAATTCGATCTAAATTTATTTTGCAGTAACAAGGAAACGTGGATCATTTTGAGTAGCGACTAGGGAACGCTAAGTTTGAGTAAACTGTCGCTGGCGGTGAAATTTTCGAATTTTCTTTGTGGTATCGAAAACGATCGTGCGTCTAATAACGTAAAAAAATGCTCTTTTTTGTCAACTTTTGTCATAATAACTGGACCATATTTTTTTCATGACTTACCTATGGCTGATGTCGCATCAAATTTATAGCTTTTATCGGAAAAAAATTAAAAGCTCCTTTAATCCGAAAACTATCCGACGTGTGACACATTATTTTAGAGGATAGTGCAAAATGGGTCAACAGGTGCAAAATATGTTCTAAAATTAAATCTACTTTTGCACCTTAGCTATTTTTAAAAACTTGTAATTACTTTTGTTGTTTCTAATTTGTGCTCTATTTTAAATCGTTCATAGGAAGTTGCATTTATATGGACGATGGCGCCTTATTTTTATTGGAGGCGTATGTTTGCGTGAGTCAAGAGATGTTTATAATTAGTACAGGTAGTTGTAGCCAAAACTACGGTTCATTAAAATTTGCTTAAACACCTACGTTATTCCCAAGACATTATTTTACGATATAATTGATCGGTAGGATTACAGAAACAAATATGGTAAATGAAAACTATAATTATGCTTGCAAAGTGTCCAATTAGTCTGTTGTTTTAACCTTCGCCACATTTTACGTATTTAACAAACTTTCCAACATTTCGTTAGTTTGGTTCATTAACGTGGCTTATCTTGTAGGAATATGGTCACCAGGTCAAAAATCGATCGAAGATAAATATAGAGAAACAATAAAACTATCGGAAATACAAAAATCAGATGACGAAACTATCATACCCGTATGGACACCACGTAGTGCAGGATCCAGCCCGACACTCGAACGAAAAGAATTTCGACCAGTTAATTTCGAATCGCCAACTTTGAAAAGAAAAAATAAACCAAAATCGGAAGTAAGTGTTACTGTAGAAATTATTGAACGAGGACTACTTGTAATTCTTGTTCAGGTTACAGAAACACCCGATTCGCCGTCTGCACATCCCCCATGGCAGGCTCCGGAAAGCAGTGGTAAAGTAGGTGTTCTATTAAGTTCGTCTTTAGAAAGACGACTGCCCACTAGCCATTCTGCACCCGCTTCCGGGTTTACCGAATTTTCGGCCTCTCGACTACCAAAAGCGCAAAATCCTACAATAACATTACTTCAGAAAGCTAGAGGTACGTGATAAGTGCTTTTGTTATTGTTCAGTAACGAATATTCTTCATACAGAAGGACAATTACCAAGAGGTGCTTCTTATTTACATACGGAACATTCGCATAGAACTTTGGGCGATAAACCACCCCATACTGGACCTGGAGAAATTTGTAAGATTTACCCAGTCGAGTTGCGTTTTTATTTTGTATCAATTTCTTTTCAGTGTATCAAGTTAGGAGGGAATATACTAGCAAATCGGATAACGAAATACCTAGAAGAATGGCAGATTTAGGTTCACGAAAATATGAAGTCGGTATTGGACCCACAACAAAAGACGGAATGCCATTAGTATTGAGATCTGTAAGTTAGAATTGCTTTCTATAAATATCTCTCTCTCTCCTTTTCCGTATTAATGTACGATAAGCGATAAGCTACGTAATAAATTGATAAACGATAATTCCGACGTCAGAGATTAGTTATTGTTGTATTGCAGGAGGTTAAGGACGGAAATCAGTCGCGGTGGTACAAAAGGATGTACGAAACAATCCACAAGCAGAAACCAGATCGTAAGTATTGAGATTTTACTATTAAACGACTCCTACTAATAGATTTTACAATTTTACTACACCTAATATTTACATTTGCAGGAGATTACGTAACAGTCCGATATAAACAACGTCGAGGTATTTTATTAATTACAGATTTTGGTGTGGTTTAGCTTCACATAAACACTTGAGCTATTTCAGTTACAAGTTTGTCGAGAGTAAATTTTACCGAAAATTAATTATTTTCATGCAAATTTTATCAAAAATATTAACGGTAACAAAGTGTTTCTTTCGGCAAACTTAACATTTGACGTAGTTTTACAGCTTTGCACTAAATTTTAAAAGGAGATTGTGTTGACGTAGCAAAATTAATTATTAATAATTTTTAATTGCGTAGATTTTCTAATTTGCTTCTAATATTTTTAGTTATCAAAAATGTAGTTATAGTTATAATTTTATTAATTCAGTTAGCATGTCGTTCGATATTCGAAGATTTATCTTTACGTAGATTACCTTAAATGAATCGAGAAGTTGGCGATAAATTACATTTATGCAAATTCAATTTTTTGTTGACGACTATCAATCAATATTTAATTTCTTAGTGGAGGAAGATTTTCACGTTATTTGTTGAATTTATGGCCCACAATTTTATTTGATTAAATTTAATCCATGCAAATCTTTACTTTCATTGATTTTCTCACCGAATTTATATCCCCAATATAAAACTTTGGATGGTGACGTAAAATTGTTTTGCATCTTCCGAACATCGTCAGATTACCATTACTATTTCATTTTTATCCTTCGCGCAATATCTTTCAAATTTTATCAATCACGTTTTTCGAATAGCCAACTTAATTAAAGAATAATCTTGATACTGCAAGGGTTCCATGATAAACATCTAGTTTGATATACCGCGAGAACGACACGCGAGTCTGTGTTGTATTAACGATTGGATCAATGTCCTTTGCACCAAAGAAAGCTGTAATTTAGCAACATAAACAAAATTTATTTTGTGGACCTCAAAATGTCTAATACAATACCAAAAGCACGTTAATCCTTTAAAAAAGTCGTTATCCTTGAATTTTTAATAACAGGAAACATTATCCTATCAAGATTTTTGAACCTATAGTATGAACAACGTCGTAACCAACATTTAAAAATAAAAATGTGTACAATCATCGCTTACATGAGCTTAATTATCAATAAATTTTAAGAAAAACCACTGAAACCGAGATTATTTGTAGTAATTTGCTCATATGCAGGTAATTTCGTAAAATAATTGGCTGTACAGTGGAATTGCTTTCCTAGGCAGTCTGTACAAAGAACTTCATTTCGATAGTATTGTGTTGAGGATTGAACCTCATGTTAAGAATCGTTAATGAATTTATCAAGTTACAACTATTGAATTCCAACAATAACGTACTTGTTTCGATCTTATTAGATCTCAGCAGAGGTGCACAAAAGGACATTTGTGGAAGTTACTGAATCCTTTGATGATGCTGGAGCTTACACTTTGCATCGAAACTTCTTTGATGTTTAAGGCTGCTAACTCTTAAGAATTTCTCGATTTTTTACTCGGGTGCTTGTATAGTTCAATCAACTGAAAAACAAAATAACGGGCGCTAGGTCATCTTAATAAAACAAGCAAGGAGGAGAAAATTTATTATGTCACATTCAGCAGGCGACAATGGTTTTAAAACTCAAAACCTGCGTCCAGGAACCAATAACAGTACCCCCCCCCCCCACCCCAGGAAGATAAGTTTGGGATTGTCTTTTCTTTCTGAAACTTTTCCACTTTTTTAACTTAGGAAGTTTTAGATCATTCTTCCATAATCTCAGGTAACTTTGAATATAAAATACAGAAAATCTAATCTAAAATAAAAATTGTTACGAGGAGTCCAATTATTATATTCCCTGGATGTGTCTGATGTTGTAAATGTGATATTGGAAGTCAACTAGGTGTGATTCTTTTCTATATCTACAAATTGGACAACAACGGCTCACAGCTCGCAATATTAAAAGAGTTGACAATAATAATTATAATAATGTTTTTAAAGTTTAATACTATGTTTTGTAAAAAATTTAAATTAGTCCTAATAATTACTGACTACAGTACTCTGGGAGGGGGGGTTCTACGACGAAGGAGGCTCTAGCAAATGATTCCGGTGTCAAATGATTCACACAGTAACTAATATCCACAATAAATGATCGCTACCTGTTAAATTTCTACAATTAAAACATATTCTAATCTCCGGAACAGACTTACGTCTTTACACGGACCTCTCTTTTAACAATGTCTAGACAATTAATCGCAACCACAATAACGCGCCCGAGATACTACCGGGACAAAATCCTACAAGCCACAATACCGCAATTATTTATTGTTAGTGGTTAATTGGTTTGGAGTACATAAATTTCGGAATGGGACATTTTGATCTCGAAATACATCCCTGCTCCCTCTTACTCATTAAAAACATTCCTGAAACCGCCAGGAGTTCAAAATCATTGGTTAAGTTAGTATATTAAATTATTGTTAAATGAAAATATACCAAAAAAGCAAAGATCTTACCTAAACCTAAAGCATATTTATTATTTTATTCGTATTAATCCATAAAAAAATTAATTAATTATAATAATATTCAGAAGTTAACCTTTTTAAATAATCTCAGTATCAGTTTAAACCGCGAATTTATCAAAGTATAAGTTTGAACGGTAGACATTACTGGAATTGGAGTAACTCTGCATTGATGTTGTCTGATCCCCTTGTTTCTTTATTGAATTTGATTCACTCAAGTGTCCTATTTCTCTTAATATTTATGGGGCCTCCAAAAGACTATCAGCTTTTCAGAAAATTTTCATGTAGAGGTGATAAATAAGAACGATGAAAGTGTTGAGATGTGTAATCACACTGAGATACATAATTAAATTAATTGAAACATAATTTGATAATGCAGTATGGCGCTCTTTCATTGTATCGAATTGTCGGTTGCTTAGTTGCAGATAATTAAAAATTAAACAAAAATTGAGAGAGACTCATTAATGTTAAAAGTTCGGGAATTAAAACATATTTCAGAAAACTTCCTCGAATTTACCAACCCATTTGAAAATACCTTTCTTACATCAAATATATAAAAAATCGTTCGAAGTTGAAAAGCGTGTGGCCTTTAACTGTACCTGAGGTGTCGAGTGACATCTTTCCGTGCTCACAAAATTCCGAAATGAAGCCAATAAACCGTACAATAAAATTTAAAAAATATTTTTCGTAAAAATTCTTGAAAGTGTTTTTGGCAGAGATTCCTAAGGAATTGTGTTTAATTAAATTTCTGTAGGGTGCAGTTTCCACTAATTTTTTTCGACCAATAGCTGGGCTTGCGAGTCTTTTGTTAATATACGTATTTACAGCTCACCCCTGAGCTGGAGATTTGCTAATTATTAGTAATTCCTTAGTTTGGCTTGTAAACCACAACACAAGCAGGCAAGCTAGCCAAGTTTTAAACTCTGGTGTTCGCCGAGATAACCGGACTTTCCACAAAGACATCAACTGCTCGCATTTCTTCTAAAACTATCCCTTTGATCTTAAAAGTATAGAGATGACCTTCTCGACCTTAAAGTTTTCCAAAAATTATAATTTCGCCAATTTCATCAAAAAATTGATTTGGAAATAACTTTTCGATACCACGCTTCCGTAAAAAATTATTCAAAACTAAGATTTAAATTTTAATCATTTTGCTTTGAAAAAATATATTATGTAAATATTACTTTCGGCACTTTTTAATATTTCTAAAAGCAGCAGTAGTTGTGTTCTCCTTGAGAGCTGAACCAGTTCAAAATTTTCTAATCACTGCGTTTTATTGAATAAAATTTAAGCTATTTTTCCATGAATTATGTAAATTTTATTCTTGTTGTTCATCTTTGATAGGTTTTTTATTTTTATGTATCAGAAAATCCTTTTATGGTGGAACGTTTTATTGACTGAATTTTTTGAATTCAAATTTTCTTTCGCGAACGATAATTTTTATCATTATTTTATGAAAAATAAACCTAGCTGCAAACATGATCCTTAACCATCTTCACTGGGCATTAGTTCAATTTTGTCTACTGTGAAAATAATTTTTCACTGCATATTTCAGCTTAAATGATGAATGATTCACTAATTGTTAAATTACGTTTACTTCACTGTAAACGCTGAAGTGCACGTAGCCACTACAGAGTACTATTTATTCTCACACAGCAAACATTTTCTGCCATTGTTGCCTTCAGAAATGTTTAGCAAAATCAACAGTGTCTGTTGAAAGAATAAATTAGAAAATGTTGATTGATTATTTGTATCTTTCAGGTGCTTTGCATCTAAGTTGATATCAAAATCATAACATTTAAGTTTGAAAATTTCGAAACTCTATTCAAACAAGTTTCCACGAGAAGCTTTGTTATTTTTGGCAATGAAAACTCATTTCTGCTCGAATTAGGTTATACTATAAAATTGTAACTGTGACAAAAGTCGTCTAAAAATAAGTTCGCAGATGGAAATGAATGGGATCAATTTAAATGAAAAATTAAAACAAAATATAAATTCTTGTCGAATTGTTAGACAATCTTTTTTGAATTTAACGACATCCCAAGGCACTTTGCTTTACAATGAAGTAGTAAATTCTATTCATGAAAACGGTTACATTGCCTGTAAGTTATTTTCAAAGGTTTATTAGTTTCATTGTTGGTGAAAATTTATTTCTGCACAGAGATAAAATGAAATAATCTTTTAACGCCGTGTAGTAAGATGAATTTTGTAGTCCTCTTATCTCTTGTTATTATTTACATGTCGCATTATCGTTTGTCCTAGCTTAAGGCAAAGTGGTGTGGTTGCTTCACATAGACTTTCCATAAATTTGTATAATAGAATCATTTTTCTTTCACAGCTCGATATCCATATTTATCGGGATACTTTTCTGAACCTGAACAGAGTGCTTTTAGTGCCGATTATTACGACAGCGATGGGGCAGTTTCGGACAGTAAATATGCAACTTTGGACCGTCGACGACTGCAGGAATCCATAAATGGTAAAGAAAACGAGTACATTTCTTGCACCCTACCAAAATCCGTTAACGTAACCAGAAGGTAAACTGAGAGATATTAAAGCTAGTTTAGATTTCACGATGATCTCGTTTTAGGCAAACAGAGGATGTGTACAGGAACCAACCGGGACGTATCGAAAACTATATTCCAGGACATTCTTCCATTTCAGAAAAGGAAGCTAAAGAGGTAAACTTTTATTGCACGTTAAACGTCTTTCCAAAAATGTGTTTTAACAAAGGATTTATGTTGGTAGTACCTGTTCAAAATGTGTGAATACGTTCTGCTTCTTTTATCACTTTTAGGGGATTTACCAATACAATTTTTGTTACATACTTTTACATATTAAGCTCTGTGTTACGTGTTGCTTAAATAACTAAACGCTGTATTTTTTCTTTTAGTGGTGGGACGAAGTCATGGATATATTTGACGGGGTACGATATTTTTGATATCTTTTTAACCGAATATTGGTTTTTTTATATCTTTTTTATAACGACAAATATTTTTATAACAGTAATTCATTGAATTAATTAATTTTGTATTGTTGAGTGTGCAATAAACTAATACATTATCACATTAACTTATTTATTGGACACATACTATGTATATTTGATAAGGGTTTTTGGTGGTGTGACTAACCAAGTGTTGCTTATTCATTGCACAGTGGCTGGACGACCATTCTGCTCTACCTAACTACAATATTTTTCTACCAAAGGCGACCAGTAAAAGTGTAAGGGCGATTAAACCAACAATTATGTTACTCAATTAATAAAAATTAAACTGCAATGAAAATGATTCGAAAGATAGCGAAACTCTGGTACCGTTTTCAATTCGGTTTAATTTAAGACATATTGTGGAAACCTCTATTGAATGTTGTTACACACTTCACACACTTAACGCACACAACTTCTAAAGCATGCTGAACAAATCTCAAATTATAAATACATACATGTTGTGATGTAAACTGATTTCTCTATTTGAATATGCAAATTTTGCATCCATGTTTAAGTGTTGACGTTTTTCAGCATTTAGAACAACAAAAGAATATTCCGCAACCAAGAGGTCACATGAGCAAGTAAGTTGTCCAATTTAAACTTTAGTTCCAAGTTATATTAAACGCGTTGCCTACGGACATTATTGAACTGAAAGTTTTCAACCAGTGCACGTACACTGTCCACACCTCACAAGACAGGTCGTTCATTTAAATACTCGAGCCCGGATAAAGAACGTGCATGTCAGTGCGACAGAAGTATTAGACGATGTGTCAACATAAGTCCGATATTTTCTAGTTTGCACACTTTAACGAGAAAGTCCGTAGCCAATGCTGTTCCTGGCAGCATACTTGACATTTACCGCAATTTTCTATTTACAGAGCTTTAAAAGAATCGGGATACGAGAGCGACTCGACGCTGCCTTTTAGAAAACGAGAGGAAGCTACTCAACATCTAAGCCCCTTAGAACAGAAGGAAGCGTACAAAACAATTCAAAAAGGAGGAGATGTTCCATTACATGGCCTCAGAAAACTAGCGCCGGAACGTCCAAAAGGTACGCCAAAATTAATCATAAATAAATAACAATGTAAATGTCGGTGTGGAAGTCTTCCAGGTGAAGGTACTAATTACGTCACTATTTTTAAATTATATGTAGTTAGTTTAGCTTTTAAATGTAGTAACACATCTTAACGGTCGAGGATTTTTCTACCCTAACAAAGGTTTGTTGTCAAACTCCTTTCTAATATATTATATCGCATGAAGTTTTGCTTAACAATTGAATTATTCTTGGTAACTTGCACATTATTATTTCTCTTTTTAAAAAATACAATATACATTTTATATGAAGGCGACACGCAAATTTAAATCTTCCGTCACACCATCTATATTAACTATGGTCTACTGATAACTTAATTACCTAAATTTGTTAAAAGAATATTAATTTGTTTCGCAGAAAGCACAAACGTCGAATATATTTCGATATCGCCAACTCCCATTCGTATTAGGAATCAAACCATAAAGCCACAAAACCAAGTGTACTGCTACCCTTTATCGGTTCCTCCTCATCCACGTCACGTTTTCGCCGATTACAAAAGAACAGCACCAACCTCCTTCCCTGTAATACCCAGATCCTTTCCAAATCCACCGTCACCTCCCAAAAGACTATCGTCAAAAAACAGCACCACACTCCGTTTGATTTCCAACATGAAAGACCGCACCACCGAGAAATCACCCATCAGTAAACGTCACGAAACATGTTTTACCTCCAATTCAAAAATGGAGAAACACAAAGTCAACTATTTAAAAGATAAAATCACCACAAAACTAAGCACTGCTTCGAAGAAAAGTTTTGAAAGCGAATCCAAGTTACGACCCAGAGATGTAAAAACCGCCAGCGTTGCACCCAGTATTAAGTCCACCAGTTACACCAGCAAGCTGACACCAACTTCCAAGAGTTCGACTTCCTTCCGATCACTGTCGGCAAGCCCCTGCAGAAAAATAACCAAAGGAAGTTCCCAAACCAATCTCAGAAGTTCGACTTCAATTGCGAAAGTCAAGCCTGGAACGTTTGGTACTGAAAAACGAAAAGTTGACTTAACATTGCCGAAATTGCCAAATCGAAGTAAAAGTTTATCCAAATCCACGGAACTGCTGTCCCCTACCGAGGTGAAGAAAGCCGTTATTTCCCAAATTAATTCTTTAAACTCGGGACCTACCTATAAAAACAGCTGTGCTTTGTATTCATCAGCTAAGAATGGTGCTAAACTATCAAAAGAAAAAATGTTGCCAATACAAGTCGGTTTCAGTGAACGTGGCAAAGAACTTTTAAAACCAACACGTCCTTACAGTTCGCTTCCTGCAACTCCCGTTGTAAATCGATCCACTCGTAGATTTGTATCGTCGCCTTGTCCGTCGGAAAAATCGAAAAGTTCGTCTCAGAGCAGCTTGTATTCAAAATCACCACTAACGAAGAATTCTAAACCAAAGCCTTCGCAAAATGAAGTCGAGAATAAAAAATTAAGGAAGTCACGAAAGGATCAACTAAACGGAGAAATAGCAAGACGAGTTAAGAAGGCCACCGTAAAGCCTATGGAAAAACCGATAGTTAAGTCTTCCAAAACGACCACTCGTTCTACAAGTGCCCAAAATATAAAACAGTTAAACCGAGCTGAACTCGAAGATTCCTACGAACAGTTATACCATTTAACGCAAGATGTAATCCAAAAACAAAAAGAAGCCATTCAATCGAATTCATTTTTCCAACATCTCTTTCTAGACGACATACCACCCCCAACAGTTTCAGTTGTGCATCCTCATTCAAGAATTACTGAAAAAACTCGAATGCTGCAAAGGAACACATCGTCACTCTCGGAACCAAGTATTGGTGCACTCAAAATTTACTTAAATCACACCAAACCAGTTTCCGATTCCAAATTTAAAAGTCTCGATGCTGCCATTATGAGATCCAGATCTGCTAGTCCAAAATCAGTCACTTGGAAAATAGATGGATATCTGGACGACAAATACAGAAGCCTTAGTTTACCGCCAAAAATAATATTTTCCGAAACTAGTCGCCCAATTTCCCCGACCGTCATCCGAAAGCAGTCGCCAACGAAACCCGACGGTTCAACCAAATTAATATTCGCAGTTTCGCCCACAGTAAAACGAAAACAAAATCATGAAAATGCAACACCAAACTCTTTAAAAAGAAGTGGAAGTACTTCAAAGTTGATTTTTAGCGAAACCAGTAGACCGGTCTCTCCGGTAGTTACACCAAAAATTAAAAAGTCGTACTCGAATTCGGTTCCAAGACCCGGTCGAGAAGACATCGTTAAAAGTAACAATCCAGTGAAAAAAATTTATTTTTCCGAAACAAGTCGTCCGACGTCACCTGTTACGGACAGAAAACGAAAAGATGACAAAAAAATTTGTTCGACTGAAAAGCTAGCTGAAACTACGTATTCATTTTCGCCAGTACTCGAACGACGAATTATGCCAATTAGAGTTGAACGTTGCAGGTCTTCCAGTCCATCCGCAAAACTGTATTTCTCCGAAACGTCTCGTCCCGTTTCGCCAGTAAAAATTGAAAAATGTAGATCGCCAAGTCCATCGACAAAATTATTTCTTACTAAACATGCCCGTTCCGTGTCACCGCTATTCGACAGGCAGCGAAATCGATCTGAGAGTCCACTTCAGAAAATAATTTTTAGCGAAACAAGTCGGCCTGTGTCCCCCGTAATCGAAAGAAAGTTTAAAGTAAATAAAGTCGGTAAAGAATATGAATACGAGAGGTCGTATAGTCCTTCGTCAAAATTATTCTTTAGCGAAACAAGCAGACCTGTGTCACCCGTAATTCAAAGAAAATATGCGAATGAAATGCATGACAAAAACATTGGAAAAGTTTCTCACTTAATAGAAATAAGTTCTCAAGTTAAACGTCCTACTTCGCCAATCGTTCACAGAGAACATTGTGATAATTTATCCGCTTCTCGTTCGCCGTCTTATAGAAAAATAAGTCAAGCAAAAAGTTCACGTTATCCGAACGAATTAAAAATTTTCCGTTCGCGGAGCGCTGATGCAGTTAGAGATTTAACTTCTCTGGACGATGTCGATAGTTTGGCTTCGGTTGACTTATCGCAAGAACAAAACCGCCATTGTCAATATAGTAAGTCGTTTCACTCGCCCGGAAGTTGTGCAAAATTTAAAGAATTAAATAATTTTTATTCGACACTTGAAAGAATGAACGAGTTAGAGCGTACCACCTCGTCTCACGAACTTCGTCCTAGACGAAAAACTGAAGATGAAATTATAGATTTTGAACGTTGGAAGGAAGTACACGTCCGTGAGAGAGCTGAAAAAGAATTAGAAAAGTTATACGGCAAACTGAAATATGCTGAACAAGAAAGGGGGTTTTTATTTCAGCCAAAAGATGTGGAAAGATATCGTTGGAAGAAAGAGTTGGATCGGGGTTTGAGGATTAAAGATAAATCGGTGAATAATATTAGGGAGAGTTTTGAAAAATTGAAAGATAATTCATATCGAAGCGAAGTAGTAAATGAGAACGAGCGAATTTTTGAAAGAGATCTTTATAAGCCGTTATGGAGAGGAAATTCGGTTGTTGATTTAGCTTCGAATATTGTGGGACGACGGTCGCAGTCTGAAGGAAGAGTCAAGTCTGATACTAAAAAGTTTCAAGTGTCTGAAAAGTTGCTAACACGTGGAATTGGCAGTCGAATTTGGAGCAGCCTCTCTTCTGAACAAATTAATCTTTTAAAAGGACAACTCGCAGAAATTTATAGTCAAAATGGAAACGCGAAGGGTGGTGCGGACTACAATGTGAACGTTCCTATTCACAAAAAATTTGTCCCCAAATTAAGCGTGAGACGCAATTCTGAAGAGTATTTTAAAAGACCTAATTCTCACACGTCCACTCTTTTAACTGAAAACGAAAAAAAGAAGTTGTCGCAGGATTTAAGTAGAGAAGTATTGAATCGAGCATCTAAACGTAAAAGTTCTTCTGTTTCTTTGGTAGTAGGCAAAGAAATGCGAGGAGCAGTTGCGGTAGCAGATGCAAGTTTAAAATCGATTACACCTGATTTAGAGTCGCCACGAACGTGTTATTCTTTGGAAGTGTCGGAGGATGAAAAAGATAAAAATCAAAGGGATAGCGATTTTTTGTTAGTGCTAACGAAGGAAGATGGCGACGCTTATAAAAACGATATAAATAAAACGATGCAAAATTGGGCTCAACCAAAGAAAGCTTTAGTTTCAACGGACGCTACAAATCGTGTAACATCCATGAGTGAAACTGAAAGCGGAAGCACTGATGAGTCAACAAAAACTGTTATTCACTTAAATAAAAGAGACGACGTTCTAAAGAAAGTCGAATATTTTGAACACGTAGCCGAGGAACAGCCTTATACGCCAATAATTTATCGAGCGTCTGAAAACTACAGTTGCGATGCAGAAATCGAACCTAACGCAGTATTAGATTTGAACGCTACCCAATCTGAAGACCTTAATCAGCCACGTAAACTTATTTTGTCGCAATCTTATCAAGATTTTAAAGAACTATTTGGTGAACAAGAACAAAACAAATTTTCGACGCCTGCCTTGGCCGCAACACAACTAGCGTCGCATTATTTGAGCACCGCGAGTTTAAAATCCACTAATGGCATTTCGATGAAATTTAACGAAGTCGAACACTTGAAAAATAAGTTTGAAAATATGGAAGATTTTTACAGCCATCGATTGACCGCATCGCCGAGGCGGTGCAGAAGTAACCCCGAATTAACTCGAAAAGAACAAATTATAATTCCGGGTCAAGTTACGGGAGAAGTCGATCATTTAAGAAGAAAATATGAATATCCTTGGATATTTGGAAGAGGTCGCAGTCGAATTCGTCGAGGTGGTGTTGTTTCTCCAGTCAGCTTCCCCATGGAGGATCGTTACATGCCGCATATTAATATAATCAGTAAGATTGCGAGTTTGTATCCTAAGAAGACTGTGTTTCTTTCTGACGTGCGCAAAAAATCGGTGGAAGAATTGGCGAAAATTTTAGGCTGCCCAATAGGAGAGGTCGAAAGAATTCGAAAAAAATTCGAGTCTCCCGAACGCGGTGTTTCCTTACTCGGGCATATGTTTACTTCGTCTCCCAGTATAAACGAACTACGTGACATTTCTCCATATCTGACTGCCTCGTGGACCGCTCACAAGTATCCCAATATCGATGACAACACTCGATCCTTATCATCTCCTGATCATTCTCCTTCGTCGTGGAATACCGAATTGGTTAAAAAGCAATATCCGAGACCGAAATCGACGTCTCCTGTGCGCTCTAAAATAAAGCTGTCGCCAATTTTAAAAAAGCGTGACAAAAATGGCACTTGGAAGCAGAATTCGAACGGATGTCATCAACACGTTTCACGTCCGAGTTTTGAACCAGTAAGGTACAAACCTTCGTGGTCACAAACAGCCAAACCCACAGTTACATTCAAAGGTGTTGTATTTTAAAATAAGAAAAGTTGCACCCGTAGACAACACCTTTTTTTTTATTTGCACCTCGTAAGAACATCTTTGCGCAAATTACTAAGAATAGTTCAATTTTATTTTATCTTTAGCTCACAATTTGTTTACTAATAATTGCATGCATTTGAACATTCGAAATTTGTGAAAGATGCATTAGTTAAGCAAAAATTCACATAATTTTACAATATTGAATGCAGAACCAGAACCTCCGACGCCTCCGCCCAAAGGACACCATGGACTAGAATTTTTCGGAACAGGTACGGTTTTATTTCTTGTCTTTATTTAAATAAGCGAATTTCACGAGGAATTGATTTTTTACTTATAACATGAAACTTACATTTATGCAAGATTAGCGTTATCGATTGTTATCAAGGTTAATTTAGCTAAAAATAAGCGGAAATTAGTTCCGTCAAACGTCTCATTTTGGGTGGATTAAAAGTTTAACTTTAATGAAACAATGTTACTCGAAAGTGGTACTTTAATGCAAACACCAAGTAAGAAATTTTAATTTAAATTAAGTGCAAAAATTCAGCCGAAATTATTATCCATCGCAAAAAATTCATTTATTTTTACTGCCCGAATGCTGTATTAAATTTACATAGAAAAAATGCAGTGCCGATGGCCGCACATTAGCATTGAACTCTTTGTTTAATTGAAATTGGGATTATTTCTCTATACAGTGTGGGCTTAAAGAAAATGCTATCGTGGTTTACAGGCGTTATCGTTAATCCGATAATCTATATCGGTGTTTTTTTTAGGTTCGGAAGAAAGTTATGTGGGTAGAATATTTGTGCTAAAGCTTAAAACGTAGAGGATTCCAATTTTTCTTAAATCTCTAACATACTATCGCACGTAGGGTTCGTTTTATCGCTTACACGTTGTTTTAACGGTTCGTTTACTTTAGTATTCTACATATTCATGTGTTGAAACTAACACAAATTTTGATGTCGGCTTAAGCGAAGAATGTAAATTACCTACCTAGACACACAGCTACAATTATGTAACAAGTTGAATAAAGATGTAGTAATTTGATATGTAAAATGAAATAAACAGGGTAGATAACCACAAGTGAAAAAGTCACTAACGCTGTAACAATGCTTTCATGAATACATCAAGATGAGTTAACCGCTTTATTCAATCTTTAAAAAATTGTGCTGTAACAGCACAAAGAACAGCTATTTTTTATAAACTGATTTGCTTTAGTCAACTGATAATTTTTCTTTTACAAAACATAAAACTTATCTAAAATTGAATTCACCTTTTGCACGTATTATTAAAACGTCGATTTGTTTGATTCGTGATCGCACCCAACCCGTTTTTCACGGGTATTAATCGAGTAACAAAATTTTTCGACACTGAAACACGTTCGCCGAATACATGTTCGATATAATTAACTTTCATTTCAAAATAAAAATCAATTTTATTTTTCTATACCTAACTTATTGTGCTCTAACAAAAAAAAGTTTCTGGTACAATAGTGACACAAGCTATGCACCAATAAACTTCACATTTCCCTTTATTAATAATTTTATTCAAAAAGGATGTTTTACAAAATGTTCATATACATTTTTCCAATTATTTGTGTTTCATTGGGCATAATAGAAAAGTCTAATTGGAGACGTCTTTGATACCAAGTTTTCCTTTGGTCGAATAAAACATTTCCGTTAGGTTCGTTAAATCAAATGACGGAATAAGGTCACTACATAAAATTTCCGATTTTCTTCCGCAAAACATTTGCCGATTCCGGTAGGTGTGTACAGGGCTTAATGCGAAGTTAATTGAATTTTTTTAATTTAAAAATTGATAACACCCAGCCGCAGCCGCAGTCTAATTTAATTTATTTTTTAAAACACGCTCGATGATTATTCTGTTAAAATTATCTACAAATTTCGAAATATTTTAACAATTCTGTACTTCCTCGCAAATCATTCAAGCAATAAACCGAAAAATTTTTAATGGTTGCAAAACATGCAAACTTTTATCACTTGGTGCAATTAATTTTAAATTCCATTGTTGGAAAAAACTTCACTTTACAATTGAGTTTTGAAGTGGTGAAAAACCATATTTTCCACATAAAAGCTAAAATCTGAACTTGGAGATAATTCATCGCAAATCACAAAAATAACAAAATAGAACGAAATTTTTATTTTTTCTCTTTATTAACCTTTTGTCAAAACAATCACGTCGACGCGACGCATTATAAAAAAACCGTATAATCTTTTCAATAGTCACATTTTTAGACGCGCCGAACTTTTCAATAAATTTTAGTAGTATTTGACCTACATGTATTGAATTGCAATTTAATTGATTGTTCGAAAGAGTCGTACAATTTCGGTCATTACTTTTTTGTAATTACTTTTTGTGCAAAAAGAGTTTCAATTTTAAAATGTCAAGTTTTGATTGAAAATGTTAAAATGCTAACGGTGCTGTTTACCAAAATCGAATTTAGCTTTAATGTTTTTTTTTCCAAACGGTGAAAGTAAATATGAATGCATTATTCCATAGGATCGGTATACCTACTACAAATAACCCAAGTGCTAATCCATCATCCATTAACGAAGACTAACATCCATAACTAGAACAGAGTGCTTTGAATATTTAAAATGACCATATCAACTATTCTTACTTCTTTATTTATCTAAAACACTCTAGTTGATGATAGCTCGGCAATTAGTAGATACCCAGAAGGTCAATAATTATAAAGCATGTGGTACCATGGGTAGTCTCCCACAACGTAAGCCAATTTAAAATATTGCCAAAAAACTAAAGCGTAATCAAAATAAATCATTTTAAAACTAATTTACCACAAATCACTCACCGGCTATCAGTCTATCGTGAAAAACCATCAACTATTAGCTTAACTTGCACTAGGATAATTAAAATTATGTATTCAGGACGAAATTCAAACTAATAATGAACTCTGCTATTGAAAGTGAGAAAAAAATGTTTATAATCACGTAACAGCATTCGGTGGTCGTTAGTAGCAGCCCTAAGAATGTTATCCTATTCAAGGATATCCAGGGATAGTCTTTAACGATCGATTTCCCGAATGCCGAAGGGCTACAGAAATTTAAAGAAAAAAATATTTTAAAGAAAACTTAGTTCAGTTATTTTCGATAAATCGAAGCTATGGAAAGTATAAAATCCATCTCTTCAATTGGTCTAGACTCGAGAGGATTTAAAGAAGGATAATCAATATAGTGGTGGGGTAATGGTAAACACATACGTTTTTGCAAGTTTTAAGTTTTTCAGAGATTTAGAAAGTCTCATGGGTATTGAGGGTACATTTTGATATAATTTTTAGAAGTCCGGAAATCCAATTGGGGCGAGGGTGGCTAAAATATAGCTTTTCAGAATATCAGAAATTTTGACTCGGTAATTACATTATTGATAACTCTGAACAAAATGAACGTGTATAAAATGGCCCCAACTTCTTTTAAACACAGTTATCCGAATACTGGGGTATACACCGGGGGGTCTGGGGGGTATGAAATACCCTCCAATATTCCAGTAACACATGGAATATGAAACAGAATATTAATTAATATAGCTGTAATTGCACTTTGACACCCCATTTTTAACAATGGCCTAACAAAAGTTGTGCTACACTGAAGGTTTATGAAATAAATAAAACAACTGAAAATTCTTTAGTAAAAAAATAATTATTGATACTTCTTCTATCACAAGTGTACTTGACGTTTTAATGAAAGCTGAACTGAAAACTATAACTTCCACTGCAATTCAGACGGTTTATGAAAATAAAACATAAGAAAATTTTCTTCTCGAATAAAGGAAAATCGTTTCTAATTAGCTGGTCACATTTAGTATGATTAAAAAATAATTTTTTTAAATGGTAAAATAAAGAATTGATCTATAGTTAGGTCCAAAGTCATCTAGCAAATTTTTTTTCAATTCTCGATTTTGTAATGCTGTATATTTTTGGATGTTTTATTGAATTTAATGAACATAACTTACGAGCGAAATGAAAAAAAATTTGCGGAAGAACGGTAGAAATTTAGTGTATTATTTAGTTGTGTCGTTCTTACACTCAACGCTAAACTAGACAGCTTGTAGAAGCTTATGTTGTGAATTCTATAGTGTTTTTCGTTCATTGCAAAGAACTGGTCTAAAAATACTTTTTTTATTAAATATATTTTGTTGTGGTTTCCTTTATTTATTTAATAAAAGCGGATGGCGTAGATTTTACCACGTTTTGCACATTATTTTTATAGCTCAGTCTGCGGCGCTGTAGCTATCGCGCTTAAGCGCTTAAGACAAAGTTACATAAGCGCGCGAAATTAACAAGATCATATAAAAAATTATCTTATAAAATTTGAACTATCGGAGTGATTGTAGCCACTATCTCGTAACATTCGAGATTTAATTACTCAATGCAAATGCAAATATTATTTCTGCATGCAACGTATTTCTTTACACAACGTAAATTCACATTTAAACTGTACAATAAGTAGAGGGGCTATACTGAAGCTGTTCATTTTTGAACAAAACAGGCTACACGTAAAGCACTTCTACTAGATTTTTTATCTGTCATTGATAAAATCCAAAATACGACGTTGGTTTAATCAAGCCACCCTGTAGATGAAATGACTTGTGATTCTTGAATGCGAAAACCCACGCCACGTAATAATTACAACTAGTACATTTCTATCGTGCCAAATTAACCAAGAAAAATGGACACAATATCTGCACAGTTCATACGAAATCAGTGCTCATCTTTTTAATGATAATAATTTGAAATGCTTCCATTAAAAATTATTATTCTTCTCGCGTTACTTTGCATTGTTCTTATTCCTCCAACGCATACGCTAATGGAGCACACAGCACAGGTACTAATTTCCATTGTTTTAATGCAATTGCTTATTAATTAGTTTTCCGCCGACTTACCTTTAATCATTAGTCGTGAACGTATCTTTGCTCAAACCTAGTAAGACGACGACGTTGAAAGCACGTGCTCCAGTTCTTAATAGTAGTGCTGGAGGGTTTCGCGAAAATCAATTCTTTGGCATTTAAAAATGTCGCAAAAGTGTTTGCCCAAAGTGAAGTTTAAAACCATGTAATTGTTGATGTAAATTTGTAACTTTTGAGTCAAGTGTGTAAATTGTGAATGGGAAGGAAACTGAATGTATCATGACAACTACAGTAGCGAATCTCCGCAGGAAATCGCCTAGCCAAATCACTCGTATGCAGGAAGCGTTGTTTAACAGACACTCCATCGGAGGAAACATTCCGCTAGTTTATAGTCCCATGCCGTACAGTTAGTAAAACATCTTTATTAAGTGTCAAGTTGTTACCTATGGCAAAAACAAAATACATGTTAAACATTCAAAAATATTCCTTCTAGCACGCTCTTTTTGTTATCGAGTTTTTCGTCCATTTGCATTTAAAAGAAAACCAATGAATATTTACTACATTATTAAAATGTCAGAAACGTATCGAGAAATTGATATGAAAAATAAATTGAATTTTTATGTTTGAATGAATTTTTTTGGAGTTATTTATCTCGGCGCAGTTTATTTATTTTACACGTGAAAATTTAATCATCCCAATCGGCCAATAATTCCTTATATTAACATAATGAAACAAAGAACGTGACTGGGGATCCAAATCGTTTTAATAACCACGAATAATTAGCGATGTTGCTAATTTTCTATTAATTTTAAATCAAGTGTAAATTGCATATTATTTTGAAATGCACATAAATTATAAATACGTTCCTAATGAGACAATTCAGTTTAAATACGAATTAATGTTTCGGTTAAAAAATTAATCAAATGTGGTATTGGCAATTTGCACTTTTGTGCTTTTGGATTAGTTGGAAAATAATTGCGTTTACAAATTTAACGCTATTCAATATAATATTATAATATTGCAAGTTAATTACCATTAAAATAATTCATTTAATTAATTTGTTGACAAATAATTAATGTTACTATACCACCAACTAACTAATTAGTAATTTAAATTATATGTTTGTGGTAATTGCTGTTTGTAAATCAACGTTGTCTTTGTGTTTACTCACGACTGTTAAGTAGATAATTACCTTAATTAAATATATCGTTGCTATAATTAAAACATAAATTAATTTTTTCATAAAATCAAAAAATCGACGCTCATTTACCAATCCTGTTAATTGACATCTCCACAATTGAACATATAAAACAACTTGATAACTGCGATTAGCCAATTTCGGTTTAATCCATAAAGCAAAATTGTTACAATAAAATTGATTAAGGACCTATTTACGGAAGATATTAAGAGCTTTGAGTTTACAGTTTCAGATATTAGCATCTCCTTGAAAATTAAATCATTATTCTTCTTTGAAAAGTTATATCCACAGCAGACATTTTGGTTTTCTTTAAAATTGTGATATCTCGGAAATTGACACAAGTTTCTCAAATTGGTACACGAACAATAAAGTAAATTACAATAACAATTTATTGTGTTTGATGTCTACTGTGTCTAGAAATACTATGTATTGAGCAAAATCAAGTCTGAATTCATATTTTGATTTATTAAAAATAATTGGTTTCCGTTCGAAAAATCAACACTAACAAAAATAAATTCGTTTGCTCAGTAAATCCTAGCAAATCAATTCAAATTGTTTACTTACTAATAATAATTATTGTTTGTTCTCTTTTACATTATATTGCAATAATTTAATTAAGCCGATACTTTTCCATTGTTATACCTTAATTTACCTAATGGTTTCGTATAGCGGTCCTTAAATTAACAGTAAATGCACAATAGAGTAGATCAATGAAGTTTGAAACTAGCAGTAGGGGAGACTGGATATGGATGTAACACTTTGTAGCTATGGAAGAAATGAAACCGGGTATGCATCCCTAAATATAACTATGTTAAAAGAATGATTTTTAAACATTCAATCGATAGGAAACCAAATGTGACAACCAAACCCGGTTTCCCCTACTTAGACTAACCGGAAGCCAGCTGTAAAAATTAAAAGAAAAAATATATAAAATGCATTTTTGGTTTACAAAAAAAAGTACTTTAGTGCCGCTCATCGTCTTTTAACTGAACTATTGGTTGAATTTAACTTTTAAAGTATAAATTTACATAATTAGAAATTATATATTATAATAATTGGCTGACAAATCCGGTCGTTTGGTTGTCAGTAGCAACCTAGACTTCATCAATTTAGTAAAGTTTTTCTTTATTTTTTCAAAATAAATTTTTACTGCCGGCTATGTGTATTAGAGTAAAACAATTGGGTGTTTTCATAAATTATATTTTTAAATCTTCTTGAAATATGTAAATAAGAATTTTTAAAACTAGCAGCTTAAAGTTAGCAATAATAATATTAATTCTGTGTATAAGACACTTTTCTAAGAGAAATTCTTAATTAAAATTTTTACTTAAATTCAAAGCTCGGAGTGTTATCCTTTTTAAAGCAATTTTTTTTTATTTTTACCTTAGCTTTGCAACTATTAATTCTATAGCCTTTAAAAGAGCTTGAAACAGGCCCGGATTGGCCATCTGGCAGTTCTGGCAAATGCCAGGAGAGCCGATGCCCTAGTGGGCCGCTGAGCGGCCAAACGTTCATTGTTATTTGGGGGACGATAATCTTTTTTTATTGAAATTCGAGAATTATTTAATTCTAACGAAGTTACTGATTTTCTACCCCATGACCGTGGACCGGTGTGATCTGAATGCCAGGGCCTGTTTTTCTTCCCAGCCCGTCACTGGCGTGAAATTATATACAAATTAATTCTAATCCTTTATTGTTTAAAATCAACGGTTTTTGAGTTAAGAAATAAATCATTTAGAGTCTTATTTTAAACAAAACGTTTTACAAAACTTGAAAACCGTTGATTTTAGGCAATGAAAGGTTAGAATGAAATTTGTAGCTACTTTCATGTTCTTATATTTATACTATAAAATCAATATTTTAAGGTAAAATAAATTTTTTAAAGAATATAAGCTTTTATTTTATGCATGAAAAGAGAAGCTCTAAAAACAGTAAAAATTGAATAAATACAAATAAAATCTCTAGTGGTTCCAGACAAATTACACAAATAAATTGACTCGTGCATCGTAGCACTCATCAGCCTCATTACCTCATCAGACAAATAACGTTATTGCAAATGATCTGAAAAATAATGAAATGCTTACCAGAAACGATATCCACCTGGCTGGATGAGCGCCAAAAATCTTGATTATCTGTAGATATAATCGGGCTTGTGAGACAATCGTTTTTGTTTGATCTCGTTTATTTCAAATTATTAATCCTACGTTCAGCTTTAGTTTAGTAACTTAGTTTAGAGTTTAATTAACCATTATACCAAAGGAACACTTAAGGCAATCTTAAACAAATACATTAATTAATCTAAAAACAATCCTAACAACAATGGCTTAACAATGCTTATTTTTTAAAGGTTCCTTTGTTTCGTCCAGAGTTTTAGTAGGGTGCTAACCTGGTTAGAAAGAAAAGATCCACATTCATATGTTGAATGTATGCTTTACACTTTATTGCTTATTTGAGATTCATTGATATCATATTTCAATGTAAACTGCCAATTAATTTTGTATTCATATTTCAAATAATACTTTTAATGGCCTAGAAAGCTGAAAATGTTTCAATTTAAAAAATGTTTACCTCATACAACTTTTTGCTAACGCGCACTTCGAATTCAAATGGTTTTTTATAATAAAATTGCTAATTATAAACTGTATAGAAAATTGTCAGATATTCTATAGAACAATGACGTGAAAGATGAGTTTTGTTCTCTGCGTTAATAACTAACGTCAAATGAATAGCTACATGCTTTCAGGTAGAGGAACAGTAGGGGGTTCACAAAAACGCCAAATTATCTAGTCATACTGAATGAAACTACATCACTAATTGATTTACATAACGGCATCTACTACAAATTTATGCAAGAAGCGAACTGAAAATATGAAAAATAAGATCGACAGGAAGAAAGTTCAACATCGGGCAATTACGTCTAATTAAGCTAACTTATCGGTGTCAACAATCGAAATTTCTCTTTTAAATGCATTTAGAAAATTAATTAAATTGTAATATACGGTAAAAAAATTTACTATTACTTTTATGTCGTTGCCTGTTTAAATGTTTGTCTAGATTTTTAATGAACTAGACCTCCTTTGCTTTGCCCAGTGCAGAGTAGGTCAAACTCGGAATCGGGCGCATTTAACTTGAGATTAGAGAAATGATTCTTAATAAGCAATTATTTCCATCATCTAAAACAATAACTTAAAATTGAAAGTTTTTGTTTTTATTTACAGCCTCGAGGAAGTTTTCTAATTGGTTATTAAACAAAACATAACCCACTTTTATTAGCTAACTGTGGGTAATTTATATTATGCATAATTAGTCGCTACTTAGAACTTTTGCTATTTAGTCGTTGTTTACTTTTGCGGACAGCCAGCTACCTAAAAAGTGGAATAGATAGTTTCAAAAACCCAGTCGTTGTCTTAATTTACTACTTTTTCTTAAAAAAACTTGTTTAATGAAAGTTTAAAAATCAGAGATTCCAAAACTCCCCTCGTAGTAGCTAATTTAAAAATTTAAATTTTTGATGGCTAAACTTGTAGTGCCTGCTCTTTCAATACAATTTTAATTTAAAGTTGTAGGTCATTTGGTGTGCAAAGGAATAATTTTTATTTTTATGTAAATGCCTTATGATTTTCTAGTGCAATTATTGCGTAATTTGAGTTATATAATGGGATTTGAGAACCACTGAATTAGACAAATACCGGTATTAAAGAGAAAGTAATGTTTTAGTTGACATCCTATGCGTTGTGATTATTACAGTAATTATAGCTTTATTAACTTTAGCACAATTTTCTCTTTACGATACGCATCGGCTATTCCATCGGCAGTAACAAAATTATTGAAACACACAAACTGTTGTGATTCGAGTGGACAGTAGTAGCATTAAGCTCTCTCATAGCGCGACCAACATATTTGTTAGCGAAAACGGTCACTGGCACAAACTTATTATTAACCATGAATGGACAACGTTTTCACCATATAACTTAAACATTCCGCAACTCGACACATAGTTTAATAATTAAATGATTAATTAGAAAGACAGCCGAGCGAGCTGTAGTGCTATATTGTGCAAAATTTATTAACCAAATTTACATCGAAAAGCATTAACAAAATTTCACAGTGACTTGTGGTGCAAAATAATTCAACATTAGGAAGAGTATCTTTTTAAATTCGTAATGAGAGATACCAAAATGGGTAAGCCAGTTAATTTTGAATTATAAATTCGATCAAATTTCGTGTCCTGCAAATCATGTTTTAAAACTTTTAAATGGATTACAGAAAAAAAAACTTTTGGGCGTTGAGAGCTCTTTCGTGGCGGAAACTAGGGCCTCAATTGTTCAGTTAGTAAATGTCCATAAGGTGAAACTATTTTTTGTATTTAAACTATTTCTAAATACACCATAACCAAATCTTTGCGTTAAACTTTGGCCCAGCTATTACTCCTTCCGGCACAGAAATAAGTTACCTTACAAATTTGTAATATGTCAAGAATGCTTCTTTTGAAACCGTAATATATTATAACACTTCAAGTATTAAGGAATATATTATGTAAATTATTGCAATTTAATACTAATCCGATTATCGTTATAATATGCATATAGCAGGTGTAGATGATGCTTTATCTCGATCTATAACCACAAAACATCTATATCTTATTGATTAAAATAGCTTTATGCCAGTTAGGGTTTTTTATTTAAAAAAAACTCAAAAATAAGCCTAAAATATAGTAAAATAGCGGGGGGGGGGAATTAACATCTTTAATTCAAAATTCAAAACAATATTACCAATATTGTAAATTATAAATTAAATATTTTAAAAATGTTGATATCTAATGACAGAAAATTGATAACAATATTATTGACCTACTAAGTTAGCAATGCATTGAAACAGTAGTATTGATAACATGGGCGATTGTTTGTTTGGCAATGTTTTACCTATTAAACCGTTATCAAATGGATAGAGTTGCAGTGCCTCAAGTAAGTGTAGCTTGTGCGGTTTTCTTAGTTACTAGAATTATTCACAAATACGTTTTTGATTTTATTTTGGTTGATTAGTTTCATTAACTGAGATTTTAAAAATGAATACAATATTTTTGAGTTAGTACCAAAGCTTCAGTTTCCTGCTAAATATTTTTTAAGTAAACGACAATAAGAGCTGTACGTCGGCGTCGTGTTATTCTGTGAAAGCCAAAAATATAAATTAAATATTATTTATTACTACTGAAAAAATATATTGATCTTTTAGAACCATTGCTGTTGCTATAGAAATTATTATTTACATTGAACTAGGGTAGGGCTTTTGAAGTGAGAGCCCGTACGTACTTATATAAACAAGATACTATCTTTAATACATTTTTAATAGTAAATTAAATTATTCTTTAATTGGTCGACGTTATTGTTTACATCTCAAGCAGATTAAGATAAGCCAGATAAAATAAAACACAGCAATATATAATTTAGTACAAATATATGACTAGTCGGACCCAAGTGGTGCATTCTTTTTTATTCGTTGTATATTATGTAATATATTCACAATTACTAGGTATAATACTTTTTAATGTAACTGTCTCCCTAAAAATTCTCATATGAAAAACTTCATCAATATGATGAAGTGTATGGGCGTAGTATGAATATTATAAGCTTATCAAATATGTTGGTAATGAATATTAAATCTTATACATATATTAAGCATAGTTAGCGTGATAATATAAAGTTAGCAAAAAATATTTGGAAACGCTTCCAGACCACCTAGAAAGCTGCATAAATTTTTTCGAATATTAGGATATTCAAACACCCACCAATTCAAACTGTGCTTCTGGGGAATTAATTGATTTGCTGTTTATCAATAGTATTATATAAAATTTTATTAAAACATCTTAGCAATTTCGCAAACTGTCAGTAGGTATATTTCGAAACTGAAATTTTTAATTTCAATAATAACATGTAGGTGTCAAAAAGTTTTCATTTTGTATGAAATTCAGACATTTTTGTCTTTCTTTATGTTACTTACCTGATATTGGTGTGTTTTAACTTACCAACCTAACAACCAGTAGTTATGGTGGGTTAGGGCGACCTTAATGCCGCACTAGCTGACCAATAGAGTTCTAGAAACAATAAAAACCCACTCAGGTACCAAATCTAGTTTAATAATATAATAATAAAATTTATCATTTATCTGGCTAAATCAGTAAAATATTACATGAATATTAAATATTTAAAATTTTATAAAGAGAAAGTTAAGTATAATATGCCGCCTCATGTTGACTACTGGCATCATTATAAATCTTAGATTAGGGGATTAAGCTAAATAAGGGGACTCCACAGTTGACAACCCACCGAAATCCGTAGAAATAATTTAAATTGTAATATTGTAAAAATAATTTTACAATAATCTGAATCTTGTAATTCGTTCAAATAGAGCTGTAATAAATTACCAGTTTTCAACGTAATGCAGCAAAATGCATTATTGTATGGCAAAGTGCTTTATTATTTTGTGTTTTGAAACAGACAAAACAATTAATTCAATAGAGAAAATGTGAATAACTTGCGAAGTTCATATATGAAGCTAAAAATATTTAAGATAGGGAAATAAAATTCCAATAGTTTCGGGACACTTGAATAAAACGGCAATCATATACTATCCAAGGTAAAGAAAGCCTTTTTTATTGCAACAGTAAAAATTCGACTGTATTTCACATAATTGAAATACCCATTTATAGGAAATATTTGAATATTGCGAAACCGTTCAACATAAAACTGATAATAGAGGAAGTTTACCAAATTTTCTTCTCGCAAAGTATCCAATTTAAAACGTGGGTCTATCGGACCCCACATTCACGTGATAATCCAGTGTTAATTATATAATAATGGCACGTGAATTATTTATTCTAGAAAAAATTATTGTCGTTTCAATTCAACAAGTCAATTCATCAATCGCTTTTTGAAAATCGACGCATTTTTTATCTGGCTTTTCTCTGTGAAAGAAATGATACGTTTGTCAATATATATCAAGTAGAAATCGTGTTAAATTTATAGTGATTGACATAATGATCGACAACGCCGTGTTATAATGGATTGGTTGAACACCTCATTTTGAAATATTTAGTTCTTGAATTATTTAAGACGATAGACTTACACCTTCGCCTATAGAATTACGAATATCTTTTCTTGTTCAATTTGTTCAGCTTGCATGCTTTTATGCAAATAGCGATTATAATAACGAATGGTTTGCTTTGCACTTAATGCACTTTACCTGTCCGCTCATTGAATTTAGAGTGATTTAATTAGTACGGTGCAATAAGTGACGTCATTAGAGGGAAACCGTAACAGTTGACTAAATTTTGCGATGACAATGAAGTTGTCAGAGCATCAACGTTGATTGAAAATTATTAATCGAAAAATTGACTATTCAAAACGTCTTCCTGCTTTGTGTACCTAAAATTCTTAAAATATTTATCTCGCATGCGACACATTCAAGTTTAAATGGAAAATATTACCAGCATCGTATATTAAAATTTTAATGGTTCGTACATAATCTAAATAAAAATTATCTTCGAGTGCCACACTGTCACTTAAAAATTTCGCGAAGCATTGAAAAGTCTCGTCTCGTGGAAAACTAATTATAAGTTATGCTTTCTAAAAACTACATTTATTATTAATAGCTCCATATTCTGTATAACTCCGTGTTGTTTTAGTAAGTGAATACTTAAGTTTTCATTAAATTTGACGTTAATTTAACTATTACGCATTCGACGTTAATTTAGAAAAATTATATGGTGTACTTCAACCCTAAATACTAAATATTTTAGAATATAAACTACTTAATGCCGTTACACTTAAGCACAGAATTAATAAAATTATAACTTTATTAATCGCATAACTTAGTTGTTCTATTTTAATACGCGTCTAACTTACATAGCTTGTGCAAAATTAAAGGTTCTTACACTCGAGACCCAAATGGCACAAGCACTTGCATACTAATTTAAACTTCATTATGAAAATGAATGAATTTTTGGTCAAAATATAACGTTTCGAATGAAAACTTGCGTGCCTTACGCGCAATGGTAAGTCAGTTATGGCATATTTTTTAATATTAAAAAATCCTACTAACAATAAATTAGTTCCACATTATTTCCCGTAAAAATTATTGTATATCTTTTACTGACATTAAAAGCACACGGAAGCACAAAGAGGGCGAACAGCCTAGTTTAAAATGTCGCATAAAAGGCATTGATTTGCAACATTTGCGTGCACAATATAATATATCTTGCCATGAATCATTTGCTTTATTGAAATTTAAATTTAATTTATGACTTTTAATAAGAAGACAAAAGCGATAAAATTATTAATAAGTCAACCCAACTAAGAATACAAAGGTATTTTATTTAGGTGAGAAATGTATAATTAATTATTTCAGTTTTTAAAAATGATTTATTCGAAACTTCTGTGCTATACTTACGACAATCTCGATTTACGTTACACGTAATATTAATCCGAAGATAAGTCCAACTTAATTTGTGGTTCGTTGTAAAAAAATATCACTGTATGCACGACTATACAAAACAATAAAAAAATTAGAAAACATTTAATGTAAAATCGATATGTGAAAAAGTGAAATTCAACATGCTAATAATTTTTAACGTTATTTCATCGCGAGGTGCCCCGAGGCTACAAACGAAAGCAAATTTCTAATGTCTTCATAAAAAATTTGAAATTATCATGAAGATACTTCGTCTAATCAAAATGCGTATCTAGGCATCAAATATTTTCACTTCATTACTTTTACGTTTGCTCTTTCTCTTATTAGTTTACACGAGTACGTTGCACTAAGTAAAGATTTATTTTATTAATTTCAGCATTTGTTCCTTTTGCAGAGTCGCCCCGGAAGTATGTGGAAAAGGAAGTAACAATTCATTACAAAAGTCCCATCAGACAAGAAGTGAAGGAATCACTGAGCGAGGAAGAGTTATCCAGAAGGCAAGCGGAGCACATGAAACGAGTATACGAAGAAGAACGTCGACGAAAATATCTTCAGGTTAGCGATCCTCTGAATGTAAGTAGATTAGTTAATTTATTTCATTGCGCTGGAATTGGAAACGATTAATTTTTGTAATAACAACTAATAAGGTAATTGTGTTTCATTATGATTTTACTTTAACATTCCATTTAAAAATTATTCCTGCAAACCATTGCGGACCAGCTCGTGTAGAAATCAAATAAAAAATTAACGAATTTACTAATATATTGTTAAAATCTTTTGTGTGGTTTGGGGCTGAGACTATTAAATTTAAATTTTACTCTTTAACGATGCTGCTCCAGGTGATTGATGATGTAGTATTGTTGGTACTAATTAATTTTTATTGAATTTACGTGAGAAAATAATTCATATAATATATTATAATTATATTAATCCGAATAATTCTGTATTGCAGGAACTGCAAGATATGAACAATAGAAGACATACAGATAATTTTATTCCCTCTCAAAAATCTCCAATTCCGTTAAATAGGTACGACGATTTTCCCGTGGAAGATATACCTAGCATAAAATCGCAACCACGTTCGCCAGATTTTCGTTTAGTAGCAAAAGCTTTATATAATTTTATTGGTCAGTCGGCTAGAGAACTAACCTTTCGTAAAGGAGATGTTATCTACATCAGGCGGCAAGTGGATAAAAATTGGTACGAAGGCGAGCACAATGCCGCAATTGGCCTTTTTCCAGCAAATTATGTTGAGGTTAGTAGGTTTAAAAGTTTATAATTGCAAATTACGGACTTTCCACAAAATACTATTCGAGAGAAAAATTATTTAGCAAAAAAACAAAAACTGTGATTTAAGGACTCACAAAGTGTCCTTGAGCAACTGAGACGGATATTTGTTGAATTTAAAGTGTAAATTATACTTTCACTGGCTTTTCCTTATATTTTTATATTTCTTCTGAAATTTTACCCCATTGAAATGATCCTTATTATTAAAAAGACAAGGGTCGCATAAATTTATATTATAATTTCAGAGGGTTCGCAACAATCTCGAGTTTAGTTAATTTTGCTTAATAAAAATATTAAATTTTCCCCGATAATATTGCAAAAAATTGTGTTTCTCGACGAAATCCAAATTAGCCGCTTCGGTCTGAATACCACTTTATTGTTTTCGGTATTTAATAAATTTTTTTATTTCCTTACCTTTATCGATCAAACATACAACTAAATCAACAGATTTAATTTTATCCGATTAAATCACGTCACAAGTAAGTCACGCACGAAATTACAATAAACTTTGTGTTATTTTACCTTATATCGAATCAATTTACTTATACAACTAGTAAAATTAATTGGTCTAATAAAGCAAACAAGTTTATCGAGGTTCACCGGGGTTGGAATTGCGAAAACTCAACCTTTAGCTATTTTTACGATGCTTTCTTATTCGAATTCCTTAAATTGTAAGGTGAAGGAGTCACTTGATTATAAAATTTATTTCGCAGACACTCTCAAACTACAAATTATAAAATCTTATTTAAATTCCAGATAGTGCCGTACGATGGCATTAAATCAACTCCTAGAAAACCACACGAAGGCCAAGCTAGAGCCAAATTCAACTTCATAGCTCAAACTCACCTGGAATTATCCTTAGCGAAAGGCGAATTAGTAGCCATCACCAGAAGAGTGGACGATAATTGGTTTGAAGGAAGAATCGGTACTCGTAAAGGTATCTTTCCGCTTAACTATGTGGAAGTGCTAATTGATCCGATGGCACCGCCGCCGCCTCCGTCGGCAAATCATAAACCTGCAGCTTCGCCAGCAGCTCATTCAATTTTATTAAATGGTTCGGCAGGTGGAAAAGAGTCCATGGGCAGTCATAGTTACACTCCAATAATTCATCAACACAATTTTATGTCGAGCTACCGTGCCAAACCGTCACATCCTGCTGGAACAAATTATGGCTCCTTAACGAAATCGTTAAATAATTCCAAAAATCCAATCAATGAAATATTGCACATCGATACAAATTCGGAATCAATACCGTAAGTTTTATTACCACATAATTTTTGTTTGTAACTTTTGAAAGAAAGATGACTGGAAAAAATACTTTAGGAGCGAAGGATAATAAATCTTGCTAAATGATAAAAATCCATCTTGTAAGTTTTGTTACAACCATTGTAACCTTACAGTTGAGCGAGTGCTGTTTCACTTAATGACATTAGGAAGTCACTATAATAGAAGTAAATAGGGTAATAGTTTCGGGCTCATATAACTTTCTTTACTTTGTTATTGTTTTTACGGAAACATTTCCATCAAGTTCACGTTTTTATTTCGAAATCTAATAAGAGACAGAAAAAAATGTCAAAGTTGAATTTAAAACTGCAATAAGTTTTAAGTTTCGAATAACTTCAGTGATCGTGGGTTCAAATTTTAATCGTCTTCTGGATATGAATATCAATTTAGAATAATTTATCTCGCAAGATAAATTGAACAATTCACAACAAAAATTAACTGATATAACGAAAATATCCTAATAAGATTAATTTTTGTGTAACAAACACCATAAAAACTTTATCAAAGTTCCGTGCTAATCGTAAAAAAATAATTTTCAAATTGATTGCATAATTTTAAAAATAAAATACTTCCACCAGAGATGATGAAATGATCGTTTACTATGACAGAAATATGAGTATGAAATCTTATCGTTGTTCTGCATTGAATCCTAAAGGTCAGATTAATTTTACGATCAAAATTTTTTCACATGCGAAAGAGCAAAGTCATCTTTTATTATCGTTTTCCAAAAATAATTTTAAATATTTAAAATTGAAAAGTCCGTAATTGAATTTTTGTTTCCAGATACCGAGCTTTGTATAAATACAGACCTCAAAATGACGATGAACTGGAGTTGATGGAAGGTGATCTAGTATTTGTGTTGGAAAAATGTGACGACGGTTGGTATGTAGGTTCAAGCCAAAGAACAGGAGCTTTTGGCACTTTTCCAGGAAATTATGTAGAACGAGCTTAGCATACAAGGGGAAAATCTATTTTTCACAAATTAAAAAATTATAAATTATTTCGTTCAACATAATTTGAAATTTATTGTCAAATATGTGTTATTGGATGATCGAGTGTAAGCCTTTGAGTTGAATTACTGCCACTTTTGCCAAAAGTTACTCAGTGTTGCTCTTTATGTTGAACTTTGTTCTTGAATTCAAAATATATAGGGGCGCCGATATTTAGCGACATATATTGCGGAATAGTAAATGTCCAAATTAAAAAAAACTGCATGCAACTCAGCTAACAATGCGTTCATTGCCTGTATAATGTTGCCTGTTTCTACAATAGCAATTAAGATTTTTATAACCAAATCACTCATGATAGAGTTTGTATGTTTTCCAATTATTCAAATCGTTGTAACAATTTTTAAAACTCTTGCTTCTAGTTATATTACACTCATCACAAATTTAGGCAAAAAATCTAGTCATTAGCCAAATAAATGTAGTTTTACTTATATAATTTTACCAAAAAATGTTGCTTATAAATTGATATGTATATTATAATATGTAAATTAATAAATTGTTATTGAGGCGTTAATATAAAAAAAAACTATATCAATTATAAAACGCAAGTTCTTCCAAATAAAATTATCAAATATTATCAATATAAATCATTTTTGCATAAATGTACAAATTATAAATTTAGCAACTTTGACCTAAGATATTATTATAAATTTTGTAGATAATCACTTCAAATATTTACCTACATACCTAACAATTAAACCTATAATTTTCCATATTATATTAATTATGTACAAAAATATTTGTTAGAAAGAAAATGTCAGCACGAATTAAACATCTAACGATAATTTTATTGACAGTAGTAATTAAAAATTTAATCTGTACAATAGTTCGTAATGTAGAAGGCAAGTCAATAATTGTGTTGCTCTGTCTATGTAAGTCCAATTTACATAATAAGACTTTTGAATTAGGAGTGCCTTTTTGGAATACAAAACCTGTAACCTTGTTGTTTATTATTAATGTTTAAGTTAATCAAAGTTAGATGAGAAAATACTCGTACAGCTTCATAAAATACATTGCATATATTTAATGTTTAAAATAATGTTTTTTGTTTTATTTATTTATAACATTGTTTTTTCAATAAATGACACTTTAATTAATTTTTTTTTATTTTTTTTATAATAAATTTTTTTAATCCATTTTATACATATTTTATTATTGTTATACAATATCGAATGCAACGAAATATGATGTTCCTGTTTCATTGTGATTAGGAAAATTCCTTCTCCTCCTTATCGTAAAAGAATTGATATATCAGTAAGTGTGTAAGTTCTATTTTAAATTCTTTAATAAAGAGAATAATTTCTCAAGTCTAGACGGTTGGCTAAAATATGATATGATAGAGTCTAGCAATGTGCTATCACGGGAATAGGACCTTGACGTTTTAGATTTCAATTGTTTTATATACTGGCAGCCCCAAAGCCCATATCAAAGTTTTTTGTTTTTGAGCAAAAAAGTTTTTATTTTTCAGAATCCCCCCCCCCAATTCTTACTTTATTCAAAATAGAGAAGATTACGAGATGGTAATATTAGAACAACGTAATAACTAATAATCAGTAGCGGCTGGTGCGGAGAGGGCGTGAGGCGCCGCTCTCGCAAAACAGAATATTAAATCAATCCTGATGAGAGCTCCTCTTTTGCACACAATTACTGAGATATTGCAAAGTATTTCATACCCCCAGACTTCCCAGTTTCAGAAACTAAAGGGTTTTTTATTAATTAGGAAGCTATAATTCTTTTAAAAGTTTAGCAGTGCGCCCTGGGGGTTTAAAGGGTATTGAATACACCGCGGTACCCTCCCACCAGTAATTGAATGAAAATTCAAATTGCAATATTTTGCATAAATAGAATTAGACTGACCCATATTAATAATGGTCATTCCTTTATTATAGCAAACTACGAGCAGTCTCTGTAAATAATATATAATATATGACCAGCGGTGCGGTGTAAAGCTTAAATCGATGCAGCAAACCACGGTCGGGCGTAGTCGTACCGACCACACTGCTGTGATCTAAGGCCCAAGTTCAATATAATGATTTTCACCTAAATAGAATATGTTATTTCGGTGCTCACAAAACCTCAAAAGGATTGATAGTATCAGAACGTCTTAAATTAACAGAAATAAATAATATAATAATATATTACACTCTACTAAATTGTTGTTTATAATTTCGTTTACTTTTTAATATTGTGTCCGACAATGGCGGTTCGAAACGCCCTACAATTTATTAAATTATAGAAAAATGCAATATATGAATTTTATACTCTTCCGTCGGCATAAGCAGCTATTTTAGTCATGCATACCTTACACTAAAGTATGCGGTTATCTACTAAAATTAATTATTCTATCACAGACCCTTCAACTGCGTTTTTGTCGTATTGTTCGGGTCGCAAGTGTGACTCTGGACTAATGAGAGATTCAACTTTAAAAAATGATCGTATTAATCAGCATTTTTGCATTCTTTATTTGAAAATGTATAGGTATTTATTAATATTTGATTAGTGCGGAACTCGATTGGTTACAACTTGATTGATCAAGTTATGCGGCCTAAAGGTCGCACAGCTTCGTCACTCTCCCATAATGGGTAGGGATGACTGGTAGAGTAAAATTGAGTTAAACCACAACTGATGGTATGTGAATAAAACTCCATTGAAAAACTACGTAATTAATGAATATTGTGCGCTCAAGATTGGAAGAATGTTTATAAAGAAATAGAGGTCATCTTAAAACTGTTATTTTAAAAAAATAAAGCTCTTATCAGTATAACATTGTTTTAACAATTATTATTATTTAAATTAAATTTATTAAATAAAATATTTGTATTACTTTTCGTGTTTGTACAATCGCTTTTTGCTCACGAAAACATACGTAATCACACAAAAATGTATTAAAATAATCGCAAATTGTTATAAAGACAAATGTAAACATCTACAAAAATTGGTTGAAAAAATTTAGACCATGGTTCATTCAACCTCTGAAAGAGTTCGTCGAACTAGAACCAGTACTCCAAGGAAGTTAAAGTTTTGTTTTATTTTTAGAATATATTATTATATTATCATACAAAAATCACTCACAAAAGTTCTGATATCTAATTTCCTTTATTCCAACTGAAGAACAAGTAATCCAATGCATCTCCTTTATATACTAGAAGGTCGCCTGATCTGCTACGCAGGCTATAAAAAACTATACCATATATTTGTTAGGTTAAAGTACACGCACAAGGAAAATATCTTCTTAAAGCTTTAGTACACATCTAAGCGTACGAATGCTAAAAGTTTCGTTTTTAATAAGCAGATTACATTCGGAAAGCCCCTTCCTTCACAGTATACTTGCGCCTATTACGTGAAGCTTTCAGCATTCGTGGGTGCAAAAATACTTTACTAGATGATAAATAAGACAAAATCGGTTAATTCCGGTTGATTCTAATTCTAAAAAAGTTACTTTCATATTACCAAAGCGTAATCATCGACGGGCGAGTCAAAAGACAAATTTTTGTACACTAGATTTCTTCAATGAGATTTTTGAAAGATTTCCTCTGATTTCCTCCTTGATTGACTTAAGATTTCCTATCAAAAAAATTGAAAACTATTGTAGGTATTTTTAAATTTTCTAGAGATTTCCTCGGATTTCCCTTCATATTGTACACCAGATTTCCTCAGCGATTTCTCCTTCGGTAATCATAAACTTGAAAAATAAGCTCGATGGCTTTCTGGTAAACTGCGACATTTATACATTTATTGTTGCAATCAAATGAGTTATACAATAACAATAATTAATTTTTTTTTAAATTATAAAAGTGATAGACAAATTATACAAAATTGAAATATTATTAATAATTAATTATTCTAAACTTCTAAATTAAAACAATTATTTTTATAGATACTAGAATTTTGCAAAATAGCAATCATGTTAACACAGATTTGCTGCGTCATATATTAAATTCAAAATTCTTTTTAAAAAATATAAACTTTCTAAAAAGTTCACAGCCCAGATCTGCACTACAAACAGAACACGGCAATATATTATATTTTGGGTAAATTATAATATATTTATTTATAATTTCTTTTTTATTGATACAATATTTTTTTAGTGGGGGATTTTTTTAATTTTTAGTTTTGAAAACGTGGTGTGGTTTGTGGTTTGAAACAATGGAAACCAGATAAATTCCATAATGCATGTATCTGATTTCCACGGTTTCCAATGTTGCAAACCTCAAACCGCATATATTTTCAAACCACAAATTTTCAAGAATCGATTTCCTGTATGATCAACTGTTACTGAGGAAAACCTACAAATAAGTTTTCCTACAATGTTTTCAGATGTTTTTATCTAGCAAAAACCTACCACAGCGTTAATAAGATGATTAATCTTACAAAATATTTTTTCCAGCTGGCCGGCATGTAGAAGAGACAAGAACTGTGAGTCTTACTTAAAATGGAAAGCTTATTTTAGAGATTAAGAGTTTCTAAAAATAAATTAGTGTTGAATATTTATATTTCTTCATTTAGCTATCACGAAACAGAGAAAAGTGCCCTATAATGGCTTGCTCGTTTCTTGGTCAAAGAAAAATTTAGTAGGTATTTTCATTTAAAAAAAGTAAGAACTGACTAACTTTTACAGAGACCTGGGTCTCTAGCAAATTTCCAGCTGGGCTTGAAATTTTTGAGAAATTTCTCCGGATTCTGTCCTGAATTGTTTTAAGATTTCATTTAGAAAAAGTGTTAAAAAAAAAAATATTCCTAATTTTTCCTCAAATTTTCATAGATTTCCTTGCATTTCTGCGGATTTTTCTTCAACTGTACACCGGATTTTCATTACGATTCCCTTTCAATATGCTATTTTACACAGCTCTATTGGTAAAATGACATGATTAATTTAATTTAATTTAAATTAGATTCAAAATACTATTTCATTATGTTGTGTTCAACCGACGTTTACATCTTACAAATTTAAATTTACAATTGTAAATGTAAATTATGTTTACATATTACAAAATAAGTTCATCTGGAACCATTACGTAATAGCTTACTTTCTACACTGATGTATTATATCATGAGCTAAGCGATTTACTTTAAACACCGCTATTGAGAGGAAATTCATTGCGCTTTTATTTTTATTAATAATTGAAAAAGCTAACGTTTGTTTCAATATTACTTGTCAAGTTCGAACCAGTGGAAAAATAAATATTCCAATATTTGAATTGCTTGATTACATTGTTTTATTAATTAAATATATTATGGGAAACGTCCGCGTCCGTTCGAATAAAAATCAGAAATTTTTTAAAAAATGCGATAGAAGTTAAAATTTTGTACGATACGCGTGTAGAAACAGGTCATTATCGTACTTTCGTGATTGTATCACACAAACGCACGCATTCAATAATGATGTGTTTTCTACACTGATCACATAAACTACGTACTGTTATTATTACTTAACTGTGCAAAATGCAATGCATTTTTTTATATTTCGATTTTATACAACCGGCTGTAAAAATGACTGTCCATGATCCAATGTAATAATTATCAGTTTCTTGAAAAAACTTATTTAAAACATTTATACTTAATCAAAAAATAAAAAAAGTAAAAATTTATACTATGTCGAAGACTTTTGCATAATATTTATTGATCATAGCTGGTGTAGGTATAACATTATATCAAAGCAAACTATTTTTATACTTTTTATTATTTTTGCAATTTCCTTGTTCATTATTATCGGATTTTTATGAAATCGGTTGGTTGTCTAAAAAGAATTACTTTGCTAAAGTTGTTTGTAAAAAAATAAAAAATTTTAACAGATCTTCTTTTAATTTGACTCATATCTTAAAATCTATTGATTCTAGACGATCAATGGTTATAATCTAGTTTGTAGATAAGCGAATTCTCTGTAAAATATCATAAATCTATCAGCACTAAAAAATCAATTGTATCAGTGCCCTAGCTCTTTGAAGGTGGAAATTAAAAAAATTGCTTTCAAGTGTAGTACTTCCAAGTGTGATACTTAAAAGTATTATGATAATATACATAATACTCTCGAAAATTTAAAATATGTTTAGTTTTTAATTTTGGTTTGTTTCTGAGGTTCAGAATCAATGTTACATTTTGGGTAATCCCAAGCAAAAAAAATTGTTTACATTTTCGTAAGTCAAAGATTACGGAGTAAAATATTCGTTGTCAGTCAAACCATGAACGTACTCTTGTTTTAATTTATTTTGTATCAGTTTAAAAATATTTTTCACCAAAATAAATATTAATTATACTTTATTTACATAAAACCCATATTTGTTTTAAACATTTTCGATTGAGTAATTTTTTATTTTTTGAACAGCAAAAACATTTGTATACTTTTCTAAAAATGTATAAAAGGAAGCAAAACTAAGATTTCACTTTCAAGGAAACTTTTAATCTCCTCGCCCGTTTGATAACTTAATAAATACAGGTGTGGAGTAGACTGTCAGTTCTCCGGTGTCTGCAGACCCAGCATGCAGATAATGGGTAGATTATTTTATTATACTTTTCAAACTTATCTTATTCTGTCTGTCTACTGATTTTGCTTATTGTATTTTATCACAACACGAGACGAGTTTTTAATTACCCACTTTCCTCCTATGCTGTGAAAATTTCTTAAATTATGTCATGGGATGAAAATAAGCAAAATGCTTTTAATCGATTTCTCCGATAACTTATATTACAACAGTCGCAATTTGTTATTAAATAACGTAAAAAAGATAGCTATTTTTCAGAAATTGCGGATAGTAACTGAAACGTTCACAACATTTCTACATAATATTCTAATCGATTATAAAACTTAATTATGTGTACATATTGATACTTTAACATAAAAACAAATTATGCAAATCTTTACCATTTTTTTAGCAATCCTATTATTACTAAGTACAAGAAATATTTTCGAAATTGTTTAAAATTCGCAATCAGCACTGGTTCTTATTTACTTAGCAATTCATAATTTTATCAAAATTCATCTTCATAATTTAAAGTAAATTAAATATAACAAGTTTAGTATCTGCCTTCAGTTTTACAGTTCAAAAAGTTGGCCGAAATTATTAACCATGGGAAACATTTCTTCTACTCATAATTTGTTCAATTATATTTTGGGAAAGTTGACAAAACCATAGATTTGCCTTCATTTCCATGACATAGTTGAATTCATAGCTTAGCTGTATTTTGAGTTTTTGAGATCTTTCCCCCTCCAATAATTTTTTTTAATATTTAAACTGCGGCCTTTAGGCAGCTACAAGAAAAAAATAAATTTATATCGAAACATCGAAGAATTCCCGATATTATTACCGTAAAAAACAGTTATTTTGCCGCTCACTGTGTTATACCCATTAACTTAATCTAAGGTCAGTCTTTTTATTTATCTGCACATCCGACTTAAACCAGTTAGCCGGATTTTAATAATCGAGTTTTAAATGCAAAAAACCCAAAATTATCAAATAAGGTCATGTGATTATTATTGTTTATAATCTAATTTGTGCATCTCTTTTAAATGATTCTCAAAAATGTTGCAGCATCTTTGGAGATAGTGATTTAATTTTAACCATATTTTTACAGTATTTCTTTAAATCGGGTTCAGCACTGAAACTAAGAATTTAAGAACAGAATATTTTAACAAATTTTGATTAAATAAAACTACTGTATTATATAACATTCTTGCCACGGAACTTTGGAGTGACAAATCACGCAATCAATCGTTGCCAACAAAAAATTTATCTAATTGTTTAGTCAAAATTCATAAACTTGTGACGTAACATCAAAGAACCATGGTAATGACTTTAGGTATGATAAGTGTGTAACTGGAATTTTGTCAAATCGTTCACCTTTTGGTATAGATGACGATAGTTTTTGTTATCAGGTCAAGGTTGTGCTGATTTGCTTCTAAAGCAATTTTCTACTGTTTATAGTAACAATGATAATTCAGAGCATTCATACAACTCTAAAATTATCATAGTAAATAATTTCCTTATAATATATTAAGAGCATTATTGCAGTCAAGGGGGGCGACTTTTAGAAAATGTAGAGGAAGAAGAAATAGAAAGATTCAAAAAAATACCAACAAAAAAATTGATTTTAGATAAGATTAAAGAAAAAATCAATCTTGAGTTATATTCAGAAAAAACAAAGAACGCATACTCAAAACCAATGAAGAACAAGATGACAAAGATAGCGAAAATAAGCAGGAGCAAACAAATGAAATGAAAAAATTTGAAAGTGAAGAAATGATAAACTAAAGTAATAAGGAAGATGGTCAACAAATATCACAATGATTCATTAATTAAATTAAATATTAATTAATCTGCAAAAATTGTTTAAATATCATTTCTTATTATTTTTTCGGTTTTCCTACTTAGTATCTCAATACCATATTTTGAAATTTTATTTTTTTTTTATCATTTTTCATAATGCAGATTATTCATTTTTTCGTATGTTGATTTTTTTTAAATATTTGATAAAATGGTATTATATTTTACAATACATACGAAATACCAAACAATTAATATCTTCAGAAGCTTAAATTAATTATGTAATATTGTAAATGTAATCCCATTACCCCAAAGATACCAAGTAGTGTTCTATGAGGTATCCTAATTTAGAGGATCAAAATAAATTTATTTCAATTTTTAAAATAAAATTTTCAATTTTATTTTATATTTTCGAAATTTTTATTTGCATCTTATCGCTTATTCTAAACCAAATTGCAAAACCCTGTACGTAATAAGCAATCAAATTTGATATAATATAATACTTTTTCAAGTTCAATATTACAAATAGGAAATACACGTGTTTTTCACAATTTAACATCTAAAAATAAAATTTTAATCTTTAACCTGCAGGTTACTGTGTTCTATATTTGAAATAACTTAGACGCAAAACCCTTCTATCAAATGTCTTTAATCTTTTTAACAAAGACTGGAAACTACGTACATTTTGTCTTATTTTAGTAAGTACGTAATAGCACAAAACTATGCTCGAGGAAATTTATCAATTCATCAAGAATTCGCCCTGCATGTGCAAGAATGGTACAAGCTTTTTCACATGACGTAATAATAGATGAGCAGGTTTACTAATTTAAATTTCTCTTAAAATTGCATCTCCCTAACGTATAACATGACTTAGCAAAAAACTGGAGATTTGTCCAATTTTGTTTAAATTGCATCATACATTATAACTTTAACCAAACCAGAAAAATAAGCCGAGCTATTATTAATATAAACAATTATAATATGTAAGTCTGCTATCAGTGAATGAAAATAGTGGGGGTAATTCTTGATAATATTACTAATTCAATAAGTTACCCCAGTTCCAAGGCAGAGAGTAATTAGTTCGAAATCAGAGTGCGTAGTGTGTGTGTTTAATACTTATTGAGTTTTATCAAGTTGAAATACGAAGGTAAGTTAATAAAATAATACTTAATGATGAACGAAATTAAAATTTCAAAAATTTATTTTGGTATCTAATGAAATTATTGAAATTTGCTCTTGACCCCGAAGTTACGAAATCCTTGTCGGTTTCATAATATCATTAAAGTAATTAGGAATTATATATGAAAATTTCATATTTCAAATTGCTTTTTAATATCGGATTAATTTTTTTTATCTATATAAATGCAATTAATCTGCATTTTTTGTAATTTACAATATGGATCCCTTGGGAGTTATTGTATTTCAGCATTAAAGAGGACCCTTTTTTAATATTCATAATATGCTATAAAATAATTGGTCTGCAGATAAAGTTAAATATTGATAACAATAATTTCAAAAAATTAAATTTAAGAACAATTTATTTCAAAATTTTATTACTTATCTCAATAATTCCTATCTTAACCTATTAAGACTCATTGTACCCGTTTAAGTACAGAAGGACGTAGTGGGCTAAAAATATACCTATAGAAATATTATATTTAAAAAAAATTGTGTAAGATGAAACAAAACTCATTTCATATTATTTCAATTATAACTAAATAAACTAAAAAAATGCTTGATTTCATTATAATATCTCTAGATTACTGTTATCCTATTTTATTTAAATAAACTTGTGAAATTTGCTCCCAAATTATCAATATCAGAAAAAAAGTTCGTTACTTAATTACAGAGGGATTTTCTCAAGGATAATAAATTTCTGAACCACTCCTGTAAAATCTCATACTGATAAAATAACACCTAGCAATAAGCATCTATCCGATAATTTGCATTAATTAATTATTATATTTTATTATCATAATCAATAAATTAATAATTACAATTAAGGTTGTTATAAATACGTCAGTTATATCTTAATTCCTGCTTTTGTATAATATTAATTATTATTATTAATTTTTGAATGCCACTATCTAAAACAATGCAATTATAAAATATCCACTTAATTATCTAATTTAAAATATTAATGGAGATTATCGAGTTATAATAGTTATATTTTCTGTATTATCAAAAAATCGGTTGTAATACATTGCCAAATATTGCAATCTACGTACTTTCGTATGTTATCCTTAAATTTTAATTACAACACAATAAACTAACCCAGTAACGCAATATTCATAACAATATTATTAAATTAATTTGCATGATAAAAATTCTGGATGCTGAAATAATAATCTGAGATGACGATAATTTTGGTTATTGTTTAATAAATTTATTCTTAATTCTGCTTATTGCGTATTAAAAGAAAAATTTTGTGAATTTGAAAGGATAGCAATTATTAATATATATTTGAAAATACTATCATACGATATTTTAATTTTTTTATTTAATCTGTTCATTTTTAAATTTTTATTTAATTTTAAAAGAATTTATAACTTGACTTTATATTGTGATGTATTTATGAATAAATTTCTCCACCCGGATACATCCATCTTTTTAACATAGACTCTTTTAAATATATATTTTTTTTATTAATTTTATGCTCAACACAATCGACGAGTATTAATTTTTGTTAATTTGTCCGGCTATTTTTATTTAAAATTTCAATATAAATTTTAATTCAACTAAATGAAACGACAAAGTTTCGTTCATATGATCGGCGCACGTTTCAAATTTTTGTTCCCTTGAACACAATTTCAATAACAAATTTTATAATTCTTAGCATTCCAGTCTTTCGTTTCATTTTAATATTAATTTTACTTCCAAATCATTAGTGTCCAAATTCTCAGCCTTTCCCATCCGAAATCACTCCAACTTCCGTTTAACAAAACTTTCAAACCAAATTCTATCATTTACCGATAAAAATTCTTCAAAACAAATTGATAAATTTTGAAATGAAATTTTGTCAATACTTATAAAATTTTAATACAAAATTTCAAAATTTGCAAATTTTAAAACATAATTTGCAAATTTAACAAAACCACCCCTTTGTGCCTAAAAATCCACGACAATATATATACAAAACCTAAGGTCTCGGTAAATTCTTTAATAAATGTTATTTGTTTTTAAATTAAATAAACAATAAAAATTTTTAAAATAAGTTTAGCGGACAGAATTTGAACGTTATAAGTTGGGTGGCAATTATTGTCTATTATTTTTTAATTATTTTTTATTATTATGAATATGATAATCGAAACGCGTCAATAATAATTAAAAAATTTATGACTAGACAATAAATTTTCTTATTATATTGAAAATGGAAAGTCATAATAACTTCAAGGAAACAATTAACCGTATCTTCTTAATTAGGACTTAATACCAAAAGTTAAAGTTAATGTGCGGCATTAAAGCACTCGCTTAAAGATGGGAATATGTTCCAATTATTTCCAGCGCTAAACGAAACAGTGTTAAACGAGGTCATCCTAAAACGGATATATTGGCGATAAGTGAAATGTGAAACAAAACAGAGAATAGGAAAATGTATCTGTTTTGTAACATTTCTTGTTAAATACGTTTTTATTAGTACTTTAGTTATTGATTTAATTATTGCTAATATCAATTTTTGTGCACGAAATATTCATGTATGTTTGTGATGAAAAAAGTTCATTCTCATTTGACATTTTCTGTTTCATTAGCTAGCTTGACTACCGCGTAATACTGAAAGAGCGCTAAGCAAAGCAGCGTTAAGCGGGGTCTTACTGTATAAATACTTTATGATAAAATATATTATGTTGCCTTCAGTGAGCTCAGCTCAGCTCAACTTTCAATACCTGCCAAGAGAGGTCGTAAAGATGTTACAAATGCAGAATTATAAATCAGGTGCTAGTATTGAGTAATTTGTATTTTATGTCATTTATTTTCATTTGAAATAAAAATTTTATGGATTATTTATCGGTATAAATATAGGACTCTTTAACGGCAGATGCAAAGGATTCGTTTAATAAAATGTTTATTTCAATAATGTACATTTTTATAAAATAATATAATAATATGTAGTACAAACAAATTTTTATATAAGTATAACATTACTAGATTTTATTTACATTAAAATTATTTTATTTACCTAATATTGTATAAAATTATTATCATTTAAAAAAACTAATTTGTTTATAATTTATAAAATAATATACTACGCAAATAAAAACAGCGTAACTGGTCAAAGAACCAAATGTCATCTTGTATTAAAGGTTTTCCACACCAAAGCGAACTATTAGCGTTTTAATTTTATAGTTGCTATACGTATATTTTTTTATAAAAAAAAGATACTTATTTGAATCTCAATCTTTATTAATATAATATTATGTAAGTTAGTATAAATATTTCATGCAACCATTAACTCAGGTCTATTTCAAATTTTTTCGGCCAATTATGGGCTGCTCTACTATCACCAGAAATAAATTTTTTTTAAATAGATAATGGTGAAAAGCGTTTATATTATGCTTGAAATATTTACCTTTATTTGGACAACCGGTTTTACTTATTTGGACATTGTCATATTCAACCTAAAAAAAATTTACAAAAATATTTTGATTATAAATTTTTTTATGCAAATTTTTCTTTCTTTTTTCAAGAAATTTAAAATCAAAATCTTTTTAAAATTATTTTGCAGAAAAAAATATGGGAGCGTAAGAACGATTTTTGTAATTTTTGACCCCCCCCCACGTAAGGGTACGTAATATTGTGGTACCCCTCATATCTTACGTAAGGACTATTGTAAAAAAAATAATTTTAGTCAAAATCATCAAAAATCAACACGGATTCTATGATAATAAAATTATGTTTTATGATAATGACAACAATAAGATGTTGTCAATTTATACAAGGTGTGGTAACATTTCTGCCGTTTGTGCATGTGTAAGCCACATAATATTAAATAAATTTAAATTTAAATAAATTTCTAAAAATAAAAATTTTGTTTTTAAATATTAAGGCATTACCAACCTTATGTTGTAAATAGAAAAAAAAATATTTATAAAAAAAATATATTTTAAGTTTTTAAAAATTTAATTTAAAAAAAATATAGTAAGAAACTTACGTAAGGAATACGTCGAACCCCTGCCTCTTCTGACAGGTTCCATATCAATATTTTCGTAATTGCTTGTTGAATAAATGTTTTTGTAAATATTAACATTAAATATAGCTTTTGGTGATTATCATAACAATTGTTTTTACCTTTGCACGGTACTGTTATCACAATTTCCCTCTCTCAGGGATGACTCGGATTGTATCCCTGAAACCTTCAGTGATAAAAATAATGTTTATCGTGAGATTTTAAAATTTAAAAAGTTTAAAAATCAGTCATATCTTTAGCTCTGACGCGCATGAATAAATTAACGAGAATCGGTAATTTTTTAAATGCGCCACTGTTCCGAATTATTTAACAAAGTTCTTTTTAACGTGCAAAAATCTTATAAATTTAATAAAACTATAATAAAATATACGTTGCATTTTGGGAAGCCCCCTTCTTTTATTCCGCCTACATTTCATAGTGAACCTGTAGTAATAATCTATACACATAAGTTTAAAAAAAGTATAATGAAAAGAATTTTTAATAATTTTTTAAAATTATTATTCACTACCTATTTGAATATACATTGAATAATAATAGGCTGTTTCTCAGCGCAACTAATATAGCACGGCACTGCTTCCGTGCCGAGTTTCTCGTTTACATAGCCTGCCTAGTACTACTTCAAATTTAATCGTATTAAAAAATTTCAAGTGTACTTGAATTTCAAGTTTAAAATATAGCTAAAAATTACTATCTATTACTTTGTACAATCTGTATGTATAATAATTAAATGATTAGTTTTTTTATAGTTTTCATTGCGATATTCTCTGTACGGGATATATAAATAGCAATATATTTTGAGTCGCGACTTCCTTGTTCCTATATATCGGAAAATATATCAAAATACATTTTTACTTATTTATTTTATATTATAAAATGCAATAAAATAAAACCAACTTTTCATGTCCAACTAATAAAATTTCAAGTAATATCATTTAAAAATTATTAAAATATCCGCTTTAAACAATTTATATTTTTGCCTCATTTTAAAAATAGTTGGATATTTTTGTTAGCAAATTGCAGAATGTTTTAATTCGGTCGAAAATTATAATCTGCAATCTACAATATTTGTTATTTTTAATGCGCAATTTGAATTAAAAAATTTTGAATTCACCAACTGAATTATTTGTAGTAAATTTTAAATATATTATATTATTTTAATTATTTAAATTAACCGGATAAATTTTTTGGTTCCAGAATTTCGTTTGAATCTTTAACGGTTTTTGAATATAATTATAAATTTGATGTCCATTGTTCAGCTGGAAACGAATAGCCAATCAGCGATCGAAATTTAATTTACATGAGATAGAGGTGAAAGTCACGTGAACTACCCTAGCTTATATAATTCCGAAAACATCTACAGAGGTCTCTTTTCCACTACAGTCGAGAGGGAAGGTTGTTTGCAAAATTTAGTGATCAGCTCTCAGTACAAGGTTCAGAATGCCACAGAACACGTTAACGAACGGCTACACAAATGGATATTCATCATATGATATGGAAGATGGATCGAATTTCTTGTTTACATCGGAATCCGTCGGCGAGGGACATCCAGGTGAGTTATTTATTACAAAAATTTAATTCTTGTTTAAAAATGGCTACCGGTTATAGATATTTTAATACGCACCAAATTTAACATCTTTCGATTTATTTTTAACTTGACACCGATCTATTCGATAACAACCAACAAACTTATTGTTTTATACATATCGAAAACCAAATTTAAGGTTATGATTATTCATAAACTTTCATTTTCGTAGAAAAATGCCGCACCACGTGTTTTAAACTAAAGTTCACGTGGTCGACGGACTCTCGCTCTTATTCAATTTATAAACATTTAAAATGTTGCTTTTGATTTTCAGACAAAATGTGTGATCAAATAAGCGACGCTATTCTCGATGCTCATTTACAACAGGATCCCGATGCTAAAGTTGCTTGCGGTAAGTTCTTGTAGCTTCTCCTGTTGCACAATATAACTCAATATTATTCAACAGAAACTGTCACCAAAACCGGAATGATCTTATTGTGTGGCGAAATTACTTCAAAAGCAGTCGTAGATTACCAAAAAGTTGTTCGTGAAACGGTAGAACACATAGGATACGACGATTCATCCAAAGGTAAGAATGCTTATTAATCTCTAATTTCTTGTGCATTTTCTTACTGCTCCTTGTTCTAATTGAGAATACGAGGTGTTGGAAAATTGTCATTACTTGGAAGCAATCGGTTTTGAGGTTGCATCATTTTCTCAGGAAATACGTTACACATGGGAAATTTATCAACACCTTGTCGTACTGTTATCTTACCACCTGTTTTTTCTTTTGCGATGTTTTCTGCACTTTGCCTTTTCTATAACGATCTTCGTGCTTTATTACAATATTAATGTTTATTGTGTGCATCTTTCTGTCCTAGTAAAATCTTTGTTGTATTAGAATTTGTTGTACATATTGTAATTTGTTCGCAATGTTCTAACAGTTTACCAAAAAACTATTGCATGTTCTTCTAATAATTTTTCTTTCTTCCATATTAATTTTTAATTAAATCTTCGTTTGATTGATTCTAAGTTATATAATATGTTTTATTGCGTTTTATTTTCATAATTATTAAAATTTAAATAACCGCTTTTTAGCGCCATTATTTAAACCGTTGTATATTCAAATGAGAAAATAAATTTTAATCAGTGGCATTAGCCTTGACTTAAATTTTAATACGGAAAATAAATTTAAGGTCACTAATTGCCCATATTTACTCTAAAATATAGGTTTGGGGAATCCCCACACTAGGGTTTTATTTTAACGGAATGTTCCCATTTTTTAAAATTTGCATACACAGCGGTTGGCGTGGTTTTTGTAATAATCATAAAAATGAACCTTATTACATATTATCGAACATGATTTTTCTTCGTTGCACCCTATGTCCACATTCTTATAACAATTAATTTATTTGAATGTACCTACTGAAAGTGTGCTAAAACAAAGAAGTCTTTAGGCGTTCCCATTTACTTCTTATGGTAAATGAGGGCATAGGACATCGTACATTTTGCAATTCGTTTACTACCAAAATTGAATGTAAAAACTGTTGATTTTATGTGTCTCCACATTGTGACCAAATGTTAGGTTTCTACATTGTATATTGCTGTCTTAAAATTAAACAAAATAATAATATTGCACTAATGTCCACAGTTTTATAACATAAATTTATATGATTGTACTAAAAGTGTGCAAAAAGCAATGAAATCATTAGGCGTTCCCATTTACTTCATTATGATAAATGAGGGCATATGACATCGGACAACGTTTTTACTACCAAATTTGAATGTGAACTGCTGGTTTTACGTTTCTCAAAAGTTGTGGGCATGCCTATTTTATTTTTAAAAATTGAAATTAACCCTCCCTTCTTTTGAATTACACCCCAATATTGAAATCACCTAAAATGTGAAAAGTAAGTTAGAAGTGAAGCTTCCAGAAACAGATCAGATCTCTGTACTTATCAATCAAACAATAAAGTTGACTCGTTTTTTTCAAACCGGAAATATTTAAAATGGGAATCTTATATAAAGGAACTTTTGAAGAACAAAAATCATCCGAGTACTTGGCCATATAAATCCAATTTTTACTAATTCCACTTGCTATGTTTATCGCTTGTACGCTAATTCTGATCTAACACATCTATGTTACTGCACTCACTAAGCTTCTGTAAAGGCTTTTCATCAGTCGTCAATTTTTTTACTTTTCTTACATTTTCTTCTGTTCATTCTTTATTTATCTTCAATTTCTTAACATTAAATCAGATTTAACTATTAAATTGCTACAATATATTATAGTTATTTTAAATATCAGATGTGGTTAGGATTACCAGACTTCCGTACAGGGATTTTTATGCGTTACCAATTCTGTCGAGAATTATAAATTGTCCCGGATTTTTTTTTTAGAAATCGTCAATTCAAACCAAATATTTATTAAATTACTTTATGTATAAAAAGTGTCTTCTAATGTTAACTGAACAACAGTCTGCACTTTTATTTAAATATAAAAATTTTATGGAAATTCTTTCTTTTGCACTATCTGTTTCAGAAACAATTTTTTCATTCTCAAATGCTATTTGCGACAAGGAAGCGTATTTTTTTGTTGCAAAATTGGTTTCAGAAGGTTGCTCTAAATTTTTTTTATTAATACCCTATCAAATACATTTTATTTATCTGGATGTACGCTGAAATTTCAATTCTAGATGCAGTGATCTCCATAGCCAAAGATATAAGAACAGTAAAGATAAGAAATTCTATACAAAATATTATTTCTGCCTGATATATATTTTATTATGATTGCAATATTGCACCTATGTCCACAGTCTTGTAATAAAATTTTATATGATTGTACTAAAAGTTGTGCATAAAACAATGAAATCATTAGGCGTTCCCATTTAATTACTGTAATAAATGAGGGCATATGGCATCGGACATCTGAAATTGTTTTGCATGAGAAGTTTTTTAAGCTACGATTTTGTACACTCGATTCGAATGAAACAGTTTTTCACATATTGAAGTATAGGATTTTTGTCGAGAAAGAATTTGAAAAACCTCGTGTTGGATAATTTTCCAATGCATTTCTAAAATCAAATTTAATTCTATAGTAATTATGACTTGCTGAGAGTTGAAAAGTCATCTTTTTCTTTCTAGTGATATTGAATCTGCTTTTACAACATTAAGGTGTTGGATACAAAAAATTACAGTTTTACATTTCTATGATTTTGTGACAATTACAAGTTTACCTACATTTTAAAAGAAAATTATTGTAAATGAAGGATATCCTGTAATTATCATTTCCTAAAATTAGTAATAATAAAATAATTTATTTAAATTTTATATAAAAAAATTTTATAAACTAAACTTCACATAGGGTTTGACTGGCGAACATTGAATCTTCTTGTGGCTATTGAACAACAGTCTCCAAACATTGCAAATGGAGTTCACGCGGAACGATCAGAAATAGATATCGGTGCTGGGGATCAGGTATTGGATTTAATCAACATGGGATTTATTAAATATTGGGAAATTACTACATACTGGCATAACTAATACTAGCTTAGCTTGCTTGATTGGTGATTATTTTCTGCTTTTTTCTGTTTGCTTTTAACCATTCTATTAGAGTATTTTCATGTTATGTATTTTATAAAAACATTGGATAAGCTACAAAAACTTTGCATTATTTGTCTAACAGTTAAATTTGTTACAAATCTTGCAACGTTTATTATTTTAAAAAATTTATGTTTAACAAGCACTTGTTAAAAGTAACAATTACACAATAGCTTGCATGATTTCGTGCAGGGTTTGATTACAAGACGTGCAATGTCTTGTTGGCATTGGATCAGCAATCCCCAAACATCGCTGCAGGTGTTCACGAAAATCGGCCCATTGAAGAAGTTGGTGCAGGCGATCAGGTGAATTCAATAAGTGTTGTCCTTATTTGCTTTTTATCACTATCATGTGGTGTCAATGGTCTAGAAAATAGGGGATGCAATATTCATCTTTCATACAGATTTCATTCATTGAGTAACATCATCAATTTTTTATTCCATTCTTTTACTTTTCTAATGGTAGCCATTAACATAAAGATGAATATTCAAGCCAAAGTTTTATAGCTGAAAATGTTTTTATAAAATTTTTGATTTTATGTTTTGGCTCACATTGACAATGCATGCTCATTTTGTCACTTGAAGTGATAGCCCGCACTAAGCAATCTGATTGTCAAGTCCTGACAACTCAGTGCGGGCTAGCACTAAGGCTAGGGCCACGTTTGCAACGCAAACCCCACTATCAGGTCGGAATGATGTGTTACACTTATTTTAAAAGGTGACCTTGATTTTTATTGTGATGTTTGAGTTGCAAGTGTACCCGTAGCCTTAACGAATGTGGTTACTAATTTTTAAGAAGCCTAAATTACCTTTTTTTAATTATCGTAAATTATTCAGGGTTTGATGTTTGGTTATGCAACAGACGAAACTGAAGAATGCATGCCACTTACAGTTGTATTAGCGCACAAACTAAATTATCGCATTGCGGAATTAAGAAGATCTGGGGAATTTTATTGGGCAAGACCAGATTCCAAAACACAAGTCACCTGCGAGTATAATTTTGAGCACGGTGCTTGCGTACCTATTAGAGTACACACAGTTGTCGTTTCACTACAGCATAGTGAAAAAATTAGCTTAGAAGAATTGAGAACGGCAGTCCATAACCATGTAATCAAGGCAGTCATCCCCGCAAAATATTTAGATGACCAAACTGTTATACACATCAACCCTTGCGGCTTGTTTATTATTGGAGGACCACAAGTAAGTAATTTCAATTGTATTTCACTTTTATATAATTAACATGATGATTAATTTGATATTTGCTACTTCTGAAGGTCTTTGATTAAGCAACTATACTGATTTTTCCCAAAATATATTTTGTAACATTTTTCTTTTATTAGGTCCTAATATTTTGGTTTGTTTTTCAGAGTGACGCCGGTTTAACGGGTCGTAAAATTATAGTGGACACATATGGCGGTTGGGGAGCACATGGTGGTGGTGCATTTTCCGGAAAAGATTTCACCAAAGTAGACAGATCGGCTGCCTATGCAGCAAGATGGGTAGCCAAATCACTAGTCAAAGCTGGTTTATGCAGGCGCTGTCTTGTACAAGTTGCATATGCCATCGGCGTTGCAGAACCACTCTCCATAACAGTCTTCGACTATGGAACATCAAAACTCTCACAAAAGGAATTGCTTGCCGTTGTTAAAAACAATTTCGACTTACGGCCCGGTAAAATTGTCAAGTAAGTATTATAAGCATTAATTTTTAATGATAATAGCTGTTGTGATGATATTAATGTGGAGTATTTGCTACAAGGAAGTATAATGACTTAGAAATACCTTACTGAAAAAATTCAACTGTAAACTCTTATCATAATTTTTAACACGAATAACATTTATTTATTTTTTGCAGAGAATTAAATCTTCGCCAACCAATGTACCAAAAAACAAGTGTATATGGACACTTTGGAAGAGATGGTTTCACCTGGGAACAACCAAAGGTGCTACGTCTTGATTGACCAGTCTTTTTTGTTTCTTAGAATCCTAATTCCTAAATTCCTATCCTACATAATAAATAATCTTTGTTTTTAGCTGTCCTTGTTTAGTAGTTAATTCTGTGACTGTGCTCCTGAACCTTTGGCTGTGTATCGAACAGATTCAAATTTTTTCACTTCTGAGAGTATCGACGCCCATATAATGGACCACAGTTGGTTTTTGCACTTCCTTGCAAAGAGCTGCTGCAATATTGTGTTGAGTGAAACGTTTGGTTTCTACTAGACTAGTTTTCGTATCTAGTGGCCTACTTGACACCTTGTGTTGTGTTTACGAAGAAAAATCTAATTGGAAAAGAGCATTTCCGAAAACACTCCGGTCTATTATCGGCGGTACGATCTTTCATTATAATGGTGACGAATGTCTTACAAATCAGCGCCTTTATTCATTATGATTACTATATTTAGAGAAGCTGATCCAAGAATGGTTCTTTCTTATGTTAAAAATTTTTTATCAATAATTATGAACAACTTTATTAATTATCGTACTAGCATTAAAAATTTTAAAAAATGATAGGAACAGTGACTAATTAATAAATAAATGTAAGTTTTAATGTTCTATAGTAAATTATTACTACAAAAAGTTGTATTACATTATTGCATATGTTTTTAATTGTAGTGAATCATGTTTTACTTGTAATTGTAAACTTACTGTCTGAACACGGTTTCATTGACTTATTTTGTCATTTTAAATCTAAAAAATGTTTAATAAAATTAGGCTGTAGACTTTTGCTGGAAATAAATCCGTAGCAATGGATGTCTTTGTTTTCTTTGGTTTGCTTTAAATATTATTTTGTTAGGTCCTCCATTCATGATGAGGAAGAAACTGCATTGATTCAAAAACTAAGGGTAAGACATTGTTTAAATTATTTGTTTGTAATTTTGTTAAAAGTAATTTTCATGATGTCTAATAATATTTGCTACTTATGATAGGTTTTGATTATCTTTTATATCTGATTTATTTTCTAAATGATTTAATGTATTCATCTGATTTAATTATCTTATTTCATTTAACTTTGTTTCAGAACTCCTTTCCAAGATTACTTTTGTGAAGATTTCATTCTATAGTTGATTTAGGTAAGAAATATTTTTTTAAATTAATTATCTCATGATAAATTACTGTAATGATGATTTAATTTAGGAGTATTTGCTATAATGATGGTCACTGACTTATAACTACACCTTGACTGAGAATAAATTTTGCATGCTTACTAAAATTTTCCTTTGTTCTTGTTTTAATAGTGTTATTTCCTGTTACAGGTATCCAATTTTGGTGGTGAAGAATGAAGATTTTATTATTCTTATGTCATCTAGATCATTACTGAAAATCAGGTAAAGAAATATTTTTAATTACAGTAAAACCCCGATTATCTGGGCCGCTCTGAAGTAAGCATAAATTCTATACGTTTGTATACGCACGAATCAATGTATAACGCGCCCACGGATAATCAAGATTCTACTGTACTGACAATTCAAATTTTTTCATTAACTTCTTTGTGATGATATTTAATCTAGGAGTATTTGCTATAATGATGCCCCCTGACTTATAACACCAAATTCTGACTGAAAATTTTCAGAATTTTAGTACATTGCATTTAGGCTTTTATTAATTCTTAATTTCTTTTGTTCAGATTAGGACAACTTGGAAGAGAATGAAGAGGCATTGGTTAGTGCAGCACGTCAACCAAGCATGGTTATCGGACAGTGGACTTGAATAAATTATACTATAATTAATTGTACCTACAAAAATAAGTTCATAATAAATGGTATCTTAATACTTGGTTTATAATTTTAAAGTTTTTTCCCTATAAAAACATTTAACTTGAGCAATGTGAAAATCAAAGAAAAAAAGTGAACACTTCCAATAAAACAATTTTGAAAATGACTGACATGAGTCCCGATGCTGCATATAGTGATTTATTATCGTCAGTAAAATTCTGCTGAACTTTGATTAATTTTAATAATACTGCATTAATTTCGTTCACTTCAATTTTAAAACTTTAACACTATTAAAAAAACATCGCTATCAAAATAATTGATTCTCTCGTGAAGCCATTTTGACTATTTTCAGAAGATGATTTTATTTGATAAATAAAATCACAGAAAACCTAGTTTTTTTTTGCTTTCTGCAGGGAGGGAGAAATCTTGTGCAAATGAAGGCAGTGTGAGACTCGCACTGACTAAAACCTCCCCCTACTCGCCCATAGTTTACAGAAACCGCCTCTCGGCATTACTTTCCAAGCTAGGGTGGAAATTGTGGCATACTGAACCTCACGGATCAGTTGACGAATTTGCAATAGCTGCCGCCTCAGCTTTGCGTTGGTCATCTTCCTTCCAGGACATGATTGGACTTGATAGAAATCCTAGTTTGCTTCAAGTGATACGACAATTCATAATCTCGAAATTAAAATTAGATAATTTCTTAATAACTAATAGGAGAATTTTTTATAAGAGATATAGAAAAATACATAATACATTTCTGCAAGTAATTTTTTATAAAAATTGTATTGGTGAAAATCTAAATTAATTGTTTTATAAGAGTTATAAATAAAAGTTCAAAATTTCACGTTTTATTTTCGATAGCTGACATCTTAATTTTTCATGAATTTATTATTTACGTGAAGAACAGATCACTCCAGATATACCAATGATTTTTAATATCGATTGGCGTTTTCAATGGCTGCTCACAACGCAACTGACTGGATAACCTTGCTAGATGTATAGATAGCTCATTGATCGAATTGAACCACGATCTCCTGCTTTGTAGTAAATCACTTTCAGCACTAACAAATTACTTTCAATACCGTATATAACTTTTAACATTCATTTTAATAAAACAGGCCAATATTGAAAATGCATTTTCGGAACGTAGATTAAAATATTTTTGTCCCTTTTTTGAAGTTTTAAATTAATCATGTTGAATATGCACAGCACATCAAAAGAGGTATAGACTGCCCCCAATACTGATGGTTGATCACTTATGGCTTTCACCTCCAAAAACGGTGCAAAATTGCCAATTTAATTTAGAACTATTATCATTCTGATACAACCAATGCCCATCAGACAGAACCCGCAGTTAATATGTAATGTAAAAAAAAAATTTAATTTGTCTGATTCTTTATTACTTAAAAACAAGAAACAAAATTTGATTAAAATCACGTTAGTCTAAAACTATCAAAATTAGAAGAAATATGTAATATCCTCTTTATTACAATAAATAATCAACTGTTCACAAAACCTTTAAAACTTATTCTTGTTCAACCTTAATATGAGATTTTAAATCTTCAAGTTCAGATGAATCAACGTCCATTTGTTCTTCTTTAGCAACTTCTCTTGCGGAATTCTTTTCCCATCTTGTTTTACTTTCATCATACTTTTTCTCCTTATCGTTAACTTCCTTTTCTCGTCTGGAATTTGTAACTTCTTCTTTTGTATACATGGTGCTTTTTAAAACAGGATCGATTTTATCTCTGATATCTGTCAGAGTTACTTGCAACAACTTATAGCAGGCCTACAAAAAATTAATTGTAAAAATATTCTACAACATTATTATTTTCTTACCGTCATCCTCATCAATGAATCTTCAGACGATTTCAGTTTCTCTTTATTGTCTTTCAATTCGGAATTTAAAGATCTAGCATTGCTACTAGATTTATTATATTTTTCTGTGACTTTAGAATTTTCACTCTTCAAATCAGTCATTCGCACTTCTGTTTCAATCCTGGCATTTTCGCTGCGTTCCAGTTGAGCCATTAATTTGGCTATATCGACTACAGCTCCTCTGAACATCACCAAACCTAAAAACATAACGATAAACAATGTCTGACTACACTAAAACATGTATTACCATCGTAGGTTGCAGAATTTGGTCCATCAGTGCAATCATCCGAATTAGAGTTTTTAAATTCAAACGAATTATTACTAGAAGTGGGCAACAGTTTTTTATTTCCCACTGCTAAATCTGATAAATTAATATCTCTCTCGGAATCATCAATAACAATAAAATCGTCTTCTTTCACTTTATCAGTCAATTTGCGATAATGAAGTGAATCTCGTGAAATCACCTTGCCCACCAGTTTTCTTACCTGTGCACGAGACAAATGCAAACCTAAAGTGAACAAAAGATCCTCCATATCCTTTTCAAAAATGTAACCACAATGAGTCTGATCAAAATATACAAATGACAACAACAAATGTCGATCTTTGGTAAACATTTTGGGTCGCTCCTTCTTTTTTTTATCTTTATCAGGCTTCTTCTTATCCTTATTTTCATCATCATCAAAATCGTCGTCTTCACTATCGTCCAAACTATCCGCCTTCTTCTCGTCTTTTTTGATTTCCTTTCGTTTTTCTTCTTTGCGCTCTTTTTCTTTTTCGTCTTTTTTGTTGTGATCTTCCTTCTTCTTATCTTCATCTTTTTTCTTCTCTTCCTCTTTTTTCCGATCGTCTTCCATTTTTTTGTCTTCCTCTTTTCTTTTTTTATCTTCCTTTTCTTTGGCTTTTTCCGGAAGCTCATACAGAGCCCGATAAATGTTAAAACCGAAATCTCTCATTAACATTTCATTGAATAATTCAGCAAACAAGGATACTTCAAACGAGTGTTCTTTGGTGTCTTCTGGACGATAATCGAGAAGTAAGGATAAAGACATGGTGGTGCAGTCAAATTTTCCAGATTTGGCAGTACGAGATGGATGCACTAAAATGTGTTGCGGTTCCGGTAAGGTGTAACGTTTTTCTAATTGGGCCTTTTCTTTGTCGTCCAATTTCTTCTCCTCTAACTAGTAAAATAAAACAAGAAGTAATGTTATTGTAATGATAAATAAATAATTACTTCTGTCTTCTTTTCTTCGACCGTTTCAGATTCTGGCTCCGATTCTTTGTTATTGGAATCATCTACTTTCTCCGCTTCACTTTTTAAAGTCTTCCCTAAACGTGCGGCTAGTTGAGATTTAAGTCCTTTGTTGTTGATGTTACGAGCTTTTAGTTCTTGTCTCAGAGAGGCAACACTCATAGTTTTTATATCCAGCAATGTGTAATGAGTAGGTTCGACCTTGTTATCAGGTGTAGGTTCTTCTTCCTAATTAAAATTAAAAAAATTATAAATCTATAAAATTACAAGCCCATGATGTCACAATCATGCTTCCCAATCATTCCCTCATACATTATACAGTCGCAAATGGGCTTAGGCCATTACACACTGTAATGTTGCTCTGGAGCGTAGAGTGGCCCAGCCATCAGCATATACCTAGCCTATTTGTACACTAAGTTATAAAATAAGATGCCTTTTCATCAGTAGTAGGCTGTTCATCGGTCTCTTGGTCAGCTTTCAGTTTGATTTCCAGCTGTTTCCGGTAATTAAGATGTAGGCCATCCCACTCCAGCCGTGTAGGAAGACAGCTCCAAACATCTGGCAGAAATAGCACGACGGTTTCAACCCTCGCAGGAATCACTTTGCCCTTGTGGGTTGATTCGTTGCGATGGTAGTAGAGTTCCAGGAAGCGGTACCTATTGGAACACACAGGTCAGCAGATCATACAGAACCTTAACAAGACATTCTAAACACACGTGACTTACTCTCCTCTCTGCTGAAAGCTATAATCTTACTATACTATAAAGATTTGAGATGAAGCTTCCATGCAATTATCCTCGATTGTACAGTACATAATTTAAAAATTACAAATTAAGATAATTAACTATTTTTCCTCCTTAAAACCTTCCTCCATTTCAAGAAAAAATGAAAATCCCACGCAAAGTAAATACAACCAGATATTGTTCTGTTTAATACAAACACTCAACTGTTGAATACGGCCGACTGTTAGGTATATGTTGTTAATTTTATTTGTGGAATTGGATCAGAGCAGCAATTTTGAGGAAGTATTAGTGGATTATGCATTCAAATATAAGAAATTCTTGCTGTCATCGAAGTTAGCAATTTATGGTTTCACTTCGAACTAATGTTTTTCATAGGTGCTATTTCAGCAGCAATGAACTTTTGATAATGATTACTATAAACTAGGTGATAAAGGCAAAAAGTTATCTGCGTTTTTATGTATCGTAAAGTAGATGGTACATTAATCGATTAATGTAACAACTATTTTCTTGTTTATTTTCGCTTAAAAAATTGTGTTTTATTTGTTTAAAACCTACTTGAATTATTCAACTTGGAAGAAGTAAGAGGAAAATTTGAACAGAGTTCAAATATTTAAGTGATGATGGATTATAATTTTCTTCTCGTTATCTTGCAAATTCAATCTCTTGAACTATCTTTCGCATAAGCAGCGAAAACACTGTATGTAGATTCGAGTGGACTGCTATGAATTGTGATAACTTCGTATATTAATAACTCTTCAAGGAAAATAAAAATGCCCATGTTACTTTATTATTCCTCTGCTATAACAGCTAAGCATTGGAATTTAATTTCTTATTAAGATGAGCTAATTTTTTTTTCAGCTGGAGAATGGCTGGAGTGTGTTGAATGACAGAAGTGGGGGATAGGCACTGGTGAAGAAAAATGGAGAAGGCCTACATCCAGCAGTGGATCGATATAGACAAATCGTGATTGTGATGTAATTTTTATGATTGATATTTGGGTAAATGTCGTTTAACCTTGACGTCAGCACATTTTCGTCGCCCACACGAATGATTTATATTATGTTGCATTAACATCCGTCTGAGCAAGCATGACTAATTAATTACTTTTGAATTCAACCTATATATTTTAATTTTATCTTTCTTTGTCATATTTTGTGTTCAAATTCTTATAAATAGATACATATTTTGATCGATTATTTGGGAGCGTATAAAATAGTATAATATACATTCAGGAGTAAACTAGTTATTAATCGCTTGTGTGCATAAACACGTAATTCACTTCCTTGCCATATAATATTCTATTAAATACGACTGCAAATAAATTAATTATAATATATTTACATATGAGCAATACCTGCTGCTAATTGAGTAATTTGTGCTTATTTACTCATTTGAATATCATGTAAAATAGAAATTAGATTATGGGAAACCCCGAATCTAAACATTTTAGTAAAAATCGTCTTTTTCAATTAAAAATTTTGTCAGTATTGTTTTACTAATGTTCGTGAAAAGACGAAAGTACTGATATACTTTTTTCCCCGAGTCATCAATCAATTTTAAAATACCGAAATTTATCCTGACGAAATCATTGCTAACTTCTATGACTTCTTATTACTACAACTACTACATGCTAGGCCCACTGTTCTTAATCAATATTGGAATAAGCTTGAGTTTAGTTAATTCTAGCTTGGAATTATTAAGTTATTTAAAAAAATCGCAGCTGGACTGCTATAATATTAATTTATAAAATGGGGCGGAGGAAAAGAAACTTCTATATAAAAAACTGTGTCCTAAAAACTAAAATATGGCAGTAACGTGAAACAAACGTAGGAAGAAGCACAAAAATAAAAAAAGCTGGAAGAATCTGAAACTACAAACAGCCAAAATAAAATAAGTTTAAAATTTAAAACAAATTCCAACAAAAGAATAAAAATTGTAATTTTGTTGAATTTCTTTTAAAAAATAAACCAACTAACCTAACCAATATATCTAAAGAAGTAAACTGATTTTTACATACCACTGAGTGCAAGGCGATAAATCTATTCCTGTTAGTGCCCTGCAAGTTCTAATCGCCGTTTTTATGAGTACCGAAGGATCTTTTTCGGGAGAAGCGCCATCTAAGGAAGGACTCCAAGCTCCACCAATTGCCATGGTTTCATTTTTACCACGCAATCCAACCAAGAATTGAATTAATCTTGTTGGATGAACGAAGTCTCGATCTTCGCTTTCTCGGTCTCGTTTATCTTTGTCTTCTGCCATGGCACAACACTTTGTATAAATATCTTCCATTCCAGGTACACTCATTAGCATAACCTACGAGATAAATTTTATAGTCTTCAAACATACTTTTAATTAACACAAACCTTTGCCGAATATAGATAATCAGCGTCAGGTGGTTCTAACACAGCGGTGTTCTCGATCACAGAATCCACATCTTTATGCATTATGTGGAACAGCGAAGGTTTACTCAAGGCAAATGGTTTGTCCGGTGGGAAAGCATCTACCCATCGAAAGGAACTACAAAAGAAGTCAGACGGAACGTAGAGATTCGAATAACGACGTCTAACTTCTAAAACGTCTGCACTTCGTCTGTAAAATTAAATATCAAAGTGACATTATTCGATTAATATATAAATTAAACTTACAAATCTAAATTAATTTTTGGTATTTGCACCATATATCTAGGAACAATCCTAGACCTCCTTCTGGATTTAGGAGATCTAGACCTCCGACGTAAAGGAGATTTCTTCTCTTCCTTTTCTCTTTCTCGCATCCGCTCCTCTCTCCTTTTCTTACGTTCCATTTCTTCCTCCTCACGATCTCTATCTCGAGATCTTTCTCTTCCCCGCCCACCCAAAGAGGCTTTAGGTCTTTTACCGAACCCATTATTACCGTCAGGTGGAGGTACGGAGTTATAAATATGTCCTTTCTGATTATTAGAATTTCTGCCGGACTGATTTGGCATAGGTAAAACTTGTATTCGAGTTGCATTCCACTTAAACGGCATGCTGGAATTATAAGTGGCTTCGACTAACACACGATCACCAACAACAGGGTTCGAACCTTTAACACAAGCCGATGTTTGAAAGAATACGTCCTCGTCGATGAATCCAAAATTGTCGTGTACTTTTGTAACGGTACCAGTAAAAACGCGTTGTTTTGTTGTAGGATTTCCCTGTCCCTGTACGGCTTGTGTTTGAAAAGCATTGGGATTTAGTGCTCTAGGATTGGGATACGTTACAGTACCAACTTGTTGAAATAATTGGTTGGATGCAATTTGAGATCCTAAACTTGTCATGGAGACGGGAGAGTTGGTCATTTGTTGTAAGCCTAAACTCAAGTTTTGTTGCTGTAAACCAATAGCATTTTGGAAAACTTGCTGGTTGTGCTGCTGAAATGGTACCATTCCAGTTGCACCCATGTTACTTAACGTTCCCTGATTTAATAGTTGCTGTTGTAACGCATTATTTTGATTAACCAAATTATTAGAATTGTTACCGACAGCCGAACGGGCCCACGGTGTGTTCTTCGAACCACCGAAAGCGCCGAGATTACTCATTTTGTACACTTAAATCGTATATCAATAAATTAAATTAATATCGACAAAATTAATAACACGAAGGAAGGTAAACATCAATTTACATACCCCCTCGTTACCACCACTAAATAAGGAAATAACGGAAACTATTGAACTGTTTTGGCGGGAAAGTTGAAACTCCAACGAGATTATTTTTAAAATCGCGTTACATTCGCGCTGATTTTTAACCTAATTAATTAACGAAAATCTGCCAGTTAAGTTAAATAAATTTATTTGAAACAAAATTTTGTTATTTTACGTGATTTGAAAGTTCGTGATAGTTTGATTCGAGTTAAAAATGATAATTTAAAAATAAACACCAAGTTACGTAACGTCGCCGAATCCGAAATCTCGGCGTGAGATACGTCATTTCCTTTTAAGATGGCACTCGGTTCGCTTTACCGCCACGCCAGTTCTCTGTCTTTCCAGTGCCCACTCGGTGGTCGGATTAATCAAACTTCCAGTGTTGTGTATAATAGCGTACGGTTGTTAGCTAATAAAATGGGTCTCCCACGAGTATTTTTTGATATGTCTGCTGATAATCAGCCCGTCGGAAGAATCGTAATTGAGGTAACTACATTAAAATACTTTAATCTTAAAATAGTATATATTAAACATCTTGGTGATCCTCCATGCTTTTGCAAGTCATTAAAAATGCCGGCCGATTGAAGTTTTGCACATTGGCTCTAATCTTTTTAAAATTTTACAATTGTTTATTCCTTGTTTATTGTCCTTCAATGAAACTTGTTGTGTTTTCGTAAATTTAAAATCAATAATTTGTAAATTAGGCACATGTGCTTAAGGACGCTGCACGTAATGGCGGCTTGTCTTCAAAATATTTTAATTCAGTTCTCTTTCAAATTTTTTTAGTTGCGTACCGACGTCACACCCAAAACCTGTGAAAACTTCCGCTCATTGTGCACCGGCGAAAAAGGATTCGGTTACAAAGGCTCCATCTTCCATAGAGTAATCCCCAACTTCATGTGCCAAGGGGGCGACTTCACCAACCACAACGGTACCGGAGGAAAATCCATCTATGGTGCTAAATTCGGCGACGAAAATTTCACCCTTAAGCACACCGGACCTGGAATTATGTCCATGGCCAACGCAGGTCCCGACACCAATGGATCTCAATTTTTCATCACCACCGTAAAAACCTCCTGGTTGGACAACAGACACGTCGTTTTTGGAGCCGTCGTTGAAGGTATGGATGTTGTCAAGAAGCTTGAAGCTTTAGGCTCCCAATCTGGCAAAACTTCGAAGAAAATCACCGTTTCGGATTGTGGCCAACTATAAATTTAAGGATAAATTATTTCCTCCCTTTATTATTACACTTATTTCAGTTTCTTTTAAATTTAATAAATGAAAGTTTTTTTAACTTTTGCTAAATCATTCCGTATTTAGGAATTTGAATAGATCATTGATTTTACAATGTTTAAAATAATACAATTTTTTCCATTAATTAGCATTGTGATCCGATACTCTTCTAATAATCATGCGCCACTATTTAGTATTTAGTGATAAGAACTGCATTTATGATGTTTTTACTGTAATAATGGTAATTCATTCAAAAAATAAAACATATTAGAACAAAAACGTCTTATTATTCAATGGTTTTTTGATTTTGTGAAAATGTTTTTTGCACAATTAAATATAAGTGCAATTTGTCGTGTCCTTGGTGATGGCCTAATGGAAAATTCCATTCGTTCCAGGGGTTCTCAATTCGTTTGTAACTTAATTACTGTTGCATTTGATGAATTATTTATGATCAATCTCATTATTTTTACCCTTGAAATTAATTTTGTGATTTTTTTAAATAAATTATGATTTATTTTTTTTTTCCAAAATTATTCCTAAACCACCCCCCGTATCCACAAGTGGAAAGTTTGTAAATGTAACTGCTAGCCTACTTGTTATTAAAATTGATTATTTTATCGCATAAACAAGATAGATGAAAAATTTTATATTATCGAAATTTTTTTAATAAGTTAGACTAGAAGTCAAGGACGTTGCTATGTCAATAATTTAGAGGTGTTTTCTATTATTAATTTATTCTAAACAATTTGATAATAAAATACGGGATTTATGCAACACCTTCAACTGGAGTGTTATGAGTTAACACTCGCTCCAGTTGATTTTTGTGAAAACTTTAGTTATCCAGTACCTACTACCTGTAAACGAGATTTTTTACCTGCTTTTCCAGGTCCCTGCGTCTACCCATAGTTAGGGTGCTGAAAATAATTTTGAGGATTATGATTTAAATATTAAAATTTTAATTTCTAGTTCAAAAAACCACAATCTAATATTTACGATTATTTTTGGTATCCTTTTAAAAATGAATTCCACAGCTGATATTCCAATTTCTTTTGGGAACGTGGGGTAGTTAATTAATTACGTCACGCAATTTTAAGCATTTATTTACCTTCATTTATTATTTATTAGCCCAAACAAAAGAACGTAAAAAATCATAAAACAAATGCTTTTTCAGATTTAAAGCAACAAAATTAACATTTTAAAATAATTTTGAAAAAAATTTAAATTTTGAAAATAATTTTGAAAAGAACTTAAATTTCGAAAATAAATGAAATTCGAAAGATTTTTGATACCCCCTTCTACGATTGTAACTAATTGTCGTCACGCAGGCAGGTCTGAACTGCCCTCTTTTTTGGAGCGTGACGTCACTGATGAATGATCTCATGCTCACCATGAAAATAGCTAATTTTATAAAATTCATAAAATAAATTAACAGAAAAAGATAGTCGTTTGATGTGACCATCCAGTACGATTTCATTTTTATTTAAAATTTAAAAATATAAATATTTTTAATATCAAGAACAATATAATTTAATTATCATATTTACACTTGAAAATAAAAAAATTTTAAATACTGAATATAAATCCTCCAATCAATCAAAAAGAAATTAAATCTTTTTTTTTATATTTTCGATATCACCATGTTCAGAAACGTAAAGATCTGCAAAAAATAAAAAACAAATTTCGGTGTCCGTCTGTCTGTGTGTCATCAGATTTTGTTCCTCGATTTATTCTTGAATCATCCAAGCAATTATGACCAAATTTGGTATGGTAGTAGGGTTTATGGTAGAAATTTTGAATGTCTAATAAAATTAATAAGGTAAGGCGATTATGGCTCGACGCTTAAGTGAGCAGTCGATTACTAAACCGAGAAACCCGGACGGAATAAAATATTCTGACCGTCTTTCCTCGGAAGGCAATGGCAAACCACCGAGGTACTTTGCCATGAAAGCAGTTTTTCAATCAGTGAGAATACGGTCACGACGCTTCTGACATATGAAGCACACTCAGTGGCGGATTTATTAGTAGGCTGAAGCCTAGGGCGCCAGATTTTAGGGGCGGAAAATTTGGGGCAAATATTTTTGAAGTTATGATGTATACTTCTAATGCCGAGGTAGAGTGAATTCAGAGTACCTATACATGTAAAGAGATTTATTAGCTCCGAAATATACCCAAAATCTATTCTTTTGCAATCTTAACTAAATTTTTTTTAAAGTGTTTTTTAATAAAATTTATATCAAAATATCTTTCTTTTTATAAATATGAAGACAAGAAGCTAGTATAAACAATATACCTACACACATATACTGATAAAAGCGGAATTTCTTATTAAAGAATATTGTTAAAATATATCAAAAAAAAATTCCCTTTGATTTTTTGCAAATGTTTGTGCAAAACAGCTTTAAAAAGCTTTTATATCCTCTTCTCAGTTAACTAATGGAAGAGGCCTTACAAAATATTTTGCTTATGCTTTTAAAATGCTAGATTTTTCACTGATCAGCTTTTATACAAAATAAGTAGTGCGAAACAATAAAAATCAGGCGGCCACTTTGCAAATCAAGCAGTTCTCCCTGTTAATTTTAAATTAAATTTTGTGAATAATATAATTTTAAAAAGAAAATTAAAATAGAAATCAAAGACAGATCAAAGATTAATTGGAGATAGAAAAAATATATTGGAATCGGATAAAAAATAAAATTATATCTACCTAATTGGAATTTATTTGGATAGCGGCGAGATTTTTATGAAATATTTAAATTGGAAAATAATTAAAGGAACGTTAAAATCGAAGTTGATATCAGTGCACGTGCATGTTCTTATCCTTAAATTTAACAAACCCAATTTTAAATTTATACCAACGAATTTTTATCAAACTTATTTCGAATATCAAAATTTTATCCATTTATTTTTTTTGTTTTTTGTCTAATACCAGTCCCGATTATTATGTTTTAAGAGGGAGGTTCTCATCGACAAAGATAGATATAATGATTTAATGCAAAAATGCAATAGAGAGAGAGACCGATATATATTACATTTTCTCGATACTGACAAAAAGTATTGTATGTACTACATTGAAGAATAACTAAAGTAAAAATATAAAGATAAGTTTTTCGAATAAAATTAATTTTTTTAAAAACTCAGACTCTTGTATGCCATAAAATGCACACTTTTTAAATTTTTTTTCTTTCTTTCTCTATTTTGCATTCTTTATTTTATACTCTGTTTTGTTTTACTTTATTTCCTCCTTCAGGTTAGTTTTATTTTATCATAAAAAGCATAACATTCAGATTTCTTTTTCATACTTGGACTAAAATTAATTAAATAAAAATTACCGATAATTATTAATAAAAATTAATTTTAATGATTATAATTATTAATTTTCAAAGCTTCCCAAAAATGTGATATATTAAATATGATAAGAAAAACAAAGTAATTAATATAATATTATCATATTATTGAAATATAATACATTGGCTTTTCACAAAACTTAAACTAGGTAGATACTGGTGATTTTCGTTTATTTTATATTTCCTTTCTTTCCTCCTTTCAAATCAGAATCGCAACACCTGTTGATGACATTTCCTCCTCTTTTAAAAATATGTTTAGAGAAATTCTGGATTATACACGTGAAAACCTTCTTATACTTTTTGTATAATCAATACATACCCAGTTAGTAGAATTTAAGACAGGAAAATGTCATGCCAATTTGATGCTTTTTATTTTCCATTACACTTGAATATCACTTTTCATATTCTGTCTGTTCCGACATGCGGAACATCAGGGCAGATTTTAAATAAAAATATATAAGTTTTCTTTTAAAAATTGAAAATGTTGTTAGTGAAAGTTTTTTAATTTTTTTGAATAAATGGAAGTATGCAGCTCTTTAATTTTCACAAATATATCAGAAGTTTATTTAATCTCTTGGTTGTTGTTTTGGATATACTAATGTATTTGTATTTTCAGTTATAAAGGAATTCGAGTGTCTGTTACGAGGGGCGGTCATCTTCATTAAAACTCACACAACTAATTTCAATTGCAGTTTAATTACAAAACATGGCAGTACCTCATTAATTAATTTTGCAAATCGTGGAATTTAATATTAAACAATATGATATGATGTTTGGCGATCGGAATATCCGGGGATAGTGGTAATTGAATTAAGAGATTTTTTTGGGATTTGAATGATTGTTCATCTTCAGGACTACACTAAAGGAAACATATTCAACATCAAGAATTCAGTTTTGTGCGATCAGGGGTAAATCAAAATATTCTGAACCGAGTAACAATATCAATAGAAAAAAACCAAATCCCGAAAGGAACCTTTTCATTTATATGTAATGATCGGTTAATGGACAATAACGTAATTATGAATGATAGTGGTAATATAAAACAAAAATATTCTTAAAGGACAGTCAACAGAAGATACTTACTTTATAATACTGATAAACATTACAGGTTACCATTAACACCACTGTCACCAAATGACCTTAGCGCCATCATCAAAATAAATTGGTATACTTAGGTGGCGTGTTAGGGGAATTCATGTCAATATTTTATACTGATGGAAAATAGATAAGTTTAACACTATTATCCGTTACTCTGTTGCCCGTTTTTACGGGCAAAGGATGTTAGTTATTACTATTAGCTTCTTAAAAAAAATTGCTCCGACTCAAAACTCATCGAAGTGTACAAGAAACCTACCCAGTCGTGACAAACAGAAAGAACACAAATGCCAAATACAAAAAAATAATAGCAAATATATTACGGATAATATAAAATTCTTTTTACAATAATCAATATACAAGTAGATCTCCAAGCCAATTCCTGGATTCCAAATTATATTTCATAATATGAAATGGATTCAGTCAATAATAATAGTATCTACTTATATTATTATCCTAGAGTAGTACAGGCATGAAAAGTCAAAATTGGCCTCAAACTAGGACAAATTAGATGACGCAATTTTTTTTTTTTTTTTTATTTTAATCTGTCACTTAAAGCCAATAACGGTATCTTTTATTTAAGACAAACTTTATTCAATTTGGTCAACAATTAATCGAGAGATGATTTTTTTTTTAATTTTGTGTTTTCTCGTATCCATGTAATCGCATTTTTCTACGCGTGTATTCCGCGTTTAGCTCAAAAGGTAGAGGTCCTACCAAAAACATACTCAACACAAAATTCAAAAGTAATTTAATTTTCTTCTATGTAATATTTTTGTAATCCACCTACAGCAAGAATTGGTCAAGATATGACTATTTGTTTTATTGGCAATAACCAAATACTGAAACAAGGTTCACCAAAGAACAATTTTTTCTAAAGAAATTATGTAAAAGAGTTATCGAAAAGGCAAAATTATTATTTTGAAAATTTAATCGTGCTTGATCTGAAGCCCATTTGCAGGTCACTCTGACTAAATAATAAGTTCATTAAAATAAGTTATTGCAGTTGAAAACAATTAGAACAGCAGAGAAAGTCCATTATTTTAAGCGTTTTATTTAAAAACGCTTAAAGCCTGACAAAGGCGACAATAAACATTAAATACTGAATTACATTTTATTCAATATATAATTTAACGCAAACTTCGTATTGGCCAGAATTATGAAAACAATGATATGCACTGACAACCTTTTCATTTCACTTTAGCCCTTCCCTAGTTTACCTTAATTTCATCGTTAACAAAACGAGTTTAAGCTAAACTTGGATTAATATGTCGAATTTAGCATGCATTACCAAGGTAATTAAACAAGTTTAGCTTAAACTCGATTTGTTTTTGTCTGGTGAAACTGGACCTTTGTTGCTTATTTAGATTTTTCAATTTCCATATTATTTATAATATTTTTGACTTATCTATTACATATTTTATTTTAAAAACTGCCAAGATATCTTAGGTTGGCGGCACTGAGTTGTTCTTTGCATTTAACATAGCAACTTTAAATAGGTATATACGTTATTTTCTAGAAAAAGTTATCCTGGTAATTTGAGTTCTAGTTAGTATAAGCGACAATTTAGGTGCATTTCGCCAGCTCCCCCCCATTTTCAATTTAGGATCCAAAATAGTTTAAATCGTTTGTACCTCGTTTATACCCGTTTGTACCTTCTTTATTTTGGTTTGTACCCATTTAATTTTTCAGATATTTCAAAATATCTAAAATGGGCATTTCACCAGCTCCCCCCCCCTATTACGAATTTTGGATTAAAATAGTTTAAATTGTTTGTACCTCGTTTGTACCCGTTTGTACAGTCTCTATTTTCGTTTGCACCCATTTAGTTTTTCAGATATTTTAAAATATCTAAAATGGGCATTTCACCGGCCCCCCTTAATTTCGAATTTTTATTCCAAAATGTTCCCATTTTGTTTCCTAGATATTTTAAAACTTTCTAGGATGGGTTTTAGACTTTAGATCTAAACTGTTTGTACCTGTGTGTGTACCTTTATTATTTTTGGTTGTAACACATTCTCTTTCGATACATATTGACTCGTAAAATGGATCAACGAGATTTTAATAAAACAATATATTATATTTGTTAATTAGAAAAGTACAAAAGGTATTAAAATATAAAATGAAAAAGTAGGAAGCTAAAAGTTTAAATTATTTATTACGCTTTCGCGAAAATCCGAGGAATAATCAGTTTTTAAAAGGAAATGGAAAGATCGTTGTACAGAGCTCACCAAAATTTTATGATTAAAAAGTAGTAGCAGAAATTGTCTTTAAAGAAAAAATTAATAATTTTGAAAAGTTGTCGTGAAACTTGAGGCAAAGGGTTTACTCCTCCGAGGACCAGTGGTAACTTTGGTGGTGCAAGGTAAGAAGTTCAATGTTTTACAATGATTTTTTATATCTGAAAAACTAAAGGGTACAAACAAAAATAAAAACGGTACAAACAGGTAAAAACGATATAAATCATTTGGGATCCAAAATTCCTAATGGGGGGGGGGGGGGAGTGGGCGCTGGCGAAATATGCATAGAAAGTACAAACGAAGTACAAACGATTTAATTATTTTTTATTCTAAATGAGATAAATTTGAGATATTTTAAAATATCGGAAAAATTAAGTGGGTAACAAAAATATCGAAGGTACAAACGAGGCACAAATAATTTAAACTATTTTGAATCCAAAATTCAAAAAGGGGGGGTGCTGGCGAAATGCCCATTTTAGATATTTTAAAATATCTGAAAAACTAAATGGGTACAAACAAAAATAAAGAAAGTACAGGGGGGTACAAACGAGGTACAAACGATTTAAACAATTTTGGATCAAAAATTCGTTCCAAAACGGATTTGTTTTGGATCCGAAAATTTCGGAAAATCAAAACCTGCTGCAAAAAAAATTGTCGATTAGTACCTATTACTCCCCATGAAATTATATAAAATTCATATATGTACATGTAATGATGCATATATGAAATTCTAATTTGATATAATTAAAATACAGTTTAATATTATATTAATATGTGTTATCTATATTGTAAATAATAAACATAAATTGGCGGCGTGGTATACATATTTTAATATAAATACGTATAAAAAACATAAAACTGATAGGAGAAAAGAAATTGATTTTTCATTCGTGAAAATTAGGGTATTGTTTCCTTCATGCAATTTTCATTATAATTTTTATAGTTTTTTTTATATACCTACCATTCTCGTTTGTCAGTTCCAATTATTAAATAATAAATTAGGTCAATATTGATATTGTAGTTTTCGATATATTATTTATAAAATTTTATATTCATTTATTTTTCATTAAAAATTAATACGTATTATATTAGATAAATAAATTTAAATTGAACATTTTATTTACTGTAACTTTGATTTATTTAAACAGGTTTTAATTAAAAATAAAATATTACTGGTTAGTGTTTACTGCGAGTAATCAAGTTTTGCATTTTTATTTTATTATTGATGAAAAAATCGAACAAATCTGAAATTACTCTACTAAAAAATTTAGTACGCTTATAAGATGAAAGGAAATTTATTATTAGGGTGATTTTGATCTAAAATTATTTACTTGAATAAATAAAATGCATTGCTTATATAATAGGGTAACAATAGCGATATTGCTATGAAATAACTCTATAAAAATACTTACCAATATTAATTTACCAAATTTAACGATTTGAAATTTCATTGGTTTTCCAATGTAATTAGGAAAAAATCGAATCGACAATTTATTTATTAATAATAATTAGTTAAAACAATGTCAAGGCTATTGCTAATCACAAACCTATTAGTACCAAAAACAATAGGGATTCATAAATTAAATTGTATTTTTTTACTTTTTGTATTTGTATATTTTAACATTGAATAACCTAATACAGAACGTCAATACATAAATATATACATAATTTCACGATCAACAAGTAGGTAGTATTTATTAATAATTAATAATGTTATCTTCAGTCATTTACTTCTAAATTCGTTTCAAAATTGTCCCATTTAAAAAATATTTTGCTTATTAAAATACAATTATTTTCAAAAATATATTTAAATTTATATAATAAAATTTTAGTTAAACAATTCTACATCGATTTACAAAAATAGTGAAAGGTTTGATACGATCAATGTTATGTCAAAAAGTTTCAATTTTCATAAAATAATAACATTTCATCGATACCAGTAAATATTTTATTTACTTTTACAATATTTAATCATCATTTTTACGCGTTTGATCAATATTTTCAGATATTCGTTACCAGAAACTATTTAATACAACTTTTTAACCTAATTAAATTATTAAAAATTTATTGTAAAAAATACCGAGGTTTTACATTTAAAAAACAGAAATAATAATTGTGAGTTACAAAACATAATAAAATATTAAACAATATCGGGAGAATTATTGATGGTCAAACCCAAACTTTTTATTTTTGGCCATTAGTACAAAAATCATTACAAACTTTGAAATTACAATAATTATGTAATGGAAGACAATCTGGATTTAACTAACAACCAGCAATTAAAGACTAAAAGTTGAAAAGTTGAAATAGAAAAGGAGCACGCACAATATAGTAATAAATGTGGAGGAAAAGTTTTGGTTTCATTTTGGGAGCAATTTTCTGATGCACAGTGGTTTGATTTTAATTCGAACCCAGGGTTTTCGAGCTGTAAAGATGCCTACACACGGTTGGATTGCTCAAGCCAAAACTGATCACGTGTAAGTGAAACAATTTGGAAATGTTTGCTATATCTGCAAAGAAATGTTTTATCTGTATCTATCTGAAAAATGCACAATATGCAATCACTAATTATAATTTAAAAAAATGTATTTATCTCCCAGTAAATTTAGCAAATAACAACCCATAGTTAACCAACTTTGGATGTTTTTTTTATTGGCTAGTCAAAATTATGAATAATGAATATTTTATAACTAGAAGGTCAGGCGACTTCCAGCCCCCTCGACTTTCAGCCTGCGATTAAGGTGGATGTCTGGCCTTCGGTGGCACTTAGGGGATTGATTTTCCTTACGTTTCCAATTTTTTCTTATATTTATTATTTATACTATTACTAATACTTTTCAGCTGGGCCATACAGGTTTTAGCGGTTTTTCTACGTCACCTGATTTATCAGTACATAATAATTACAATGATGATCTTATTTATCGGGGGGGGGGGGGGGACCATCGATCGCGTTGAAAAGTGCGCAAAATTTTATCTTTATCTAGGCCCATAACCTGTTATTTTTCTATCCGTGTTAAAATATTTCCTGCTGCTCCCTGTTTTATTAGTCCATCGGGGTCAGCTGCATACTGGGAACCTATTGATAAAACATTAACAAAACACTACCGATGTTAATGTGTTTGGTTGCATACTCGCATTAATTCACAATCATGTAATATTACAGTACAAAAACCATAGGTAATATATGGGTAAAAGTTCCACTGTAATTGCGTTATAAAAAACATTTTTGAAACGAATTATAAATAAGTGCAACAATTCTTGCAATACAACAATAAAAGTGTTTAAAATTTCTACAACACTTGATCTACAACTTGATTTGAAAATATATGTAATTTAGAATATTAGCTTTAAATTTTTTAACCACAAATATAATTATTTATAAGTACGGATTGTCTAAAGATTGTAAACAACATCGAAAATGGTCCATATATTATTGAAATGTCTTATGTGCAATGTAAATAAATCTCTTCGGCCAGCGAAGATTCATTTAAATGTACGAAAATATTTTTACATGAATATTTACTAAATTGCTAACCTACTTTACAAACAATCAATAATTAACAGTTTTTGTTAATTATGTTCCCCATCTTCACTTCTCGATATTTCTTAAAATATCTATAAATTGCAATTGTCGTTTATTTATTCACAAATATTTTAAAGTAATTTATTGTACTAAAAACAAAATTAATACTCTAGAGAGCCGTTTTAATTTAATATAATGGTTTTAATTTTTTTAATCGGAATAACAACTAACAAGAAACTTTCCAATTAAGGTATTCACTTAGAGCGCTTTATTCAATTTTCACTTAAATTGACTAAAGCGTCATAAATGCTGCCATATGATATCCAATAGGAGAAAACAGATACTTTTGATCAGCGTAATAATAATCTGTACTAATAATACAATCACTAGTTGGAGACCACTGTTCTAGAACTTTTTTTGAGTGAGCGTGACATAAATTCTTTTGCTATATCTAAGAGTATGATTTCATTAAAAATGTTTTTATTAAAACAGACTAGTTTAGGCCAGACTCAATACAAAACAATTCTGAAGCCTGCAGTAAGTCTTCATTCGGGCCGAGCCATTCTGGTGTTACCTAAAGTGAGTTGGCACGATCTTCGATTTATTACATGGATTAGAAATTCTAAATGGAAACTGTTATGTCTCAAACCTTAAGACTTTGCTTATATAACATAGTTCCAGTTGTAATTTAGATTATTTGTATTGTTGTAAAATTCTTTATTATACAAGGAAGTTTTAAGGCTTAGGACATAAAAGGAGCTAACAATAAACAGGATGATTTATTTACAGTCATTCCAGTGATAATATAAACATTTCATAATGCCTGTTTTCCAGTTCAAAGATAAATAAAAAAGTAAATAATTTTGTTAATACACAGTTAAAATTTTAATTGCTTTCAGTATTTTCTTTTCGGCGTGCAAATTTCAGTTGAAGATTAATTTTTAAAGAAAATTTATAGCAGAAGTAATTAAAATCCTTGTCAAAAAGTTTACATAGTTTGTGCGAAGTTTTTTCAACAAAATTTGTGGAATTATGCAAAAATTTTAAATTTTATTTGTACTGAGATGCTTTTATAAATTTTATATTACATTTTAAAGTTGTTTGGCAGATACACGTGAAGAACTTGACATAAGTGGTAGTTGAACCACACATTCCTCAATTAGCAGTCAAGTGATCTTCACCATTATCATACTTTTTGTGTTGTGCTCAATTAGCAATTTTCTCAAGTTTTTGATCAAAAATATGAAAACTTCAAGTCAACCCTTGTTTATGTAAAAGTATAAAAAATTACCTAATTATTATGATTGCATGGATGAAACGGTGGTTAAACATATGGAACAATATTTTTGAAACTTTTAGTGGTTTTTAGGTAAATAGCATTGTTTATTTCCCCACGAAACGTTAAATCATTGTGCCAGTTATTGCTTTTATCATTAAGCATTGATTAGTATTTGAAGTTCAAATATCAATTGAATGTCCATTAATAAAACATGGTTGTATATATTTCACTAATCGTTAATTGTAATAAATTATTAGTTATTACCTTTATTGTTAAAAATAGATAAAGACCCGAAGCAATCAAAATTAATTTTTTATTTAAACCAAAAAAAACTAACGATTTGTGCTATATTTTGAAAATTGCCACGACATTGAAACTTTAACTACTTACAACATCTTGGGTACAAAATTTAAATTAAGTTGCCACTCCGACATCTTCCACAACAAAAAGTTAGTGCTATTACTAATAAATTGTGCAATTTGTATGGGAAAAATTTTATTTTACAAACAAGTCTTTTAACGTTGAGCAGAGAGATGAAGAGTCACAAGTTTCAGAATAATCACTCTCATCTCCTTTACCAGAAAACCAACTCGACTTAGCTTTAGCTGCCGGTACATTTTTGACTGTAGTTTTTGGTACCGCACCGGTACTAGACGAAGAGACAGTTAATGTTGTGGTGTTTAAATTATCTGGAGTTTCTGGTCCACTTCGGCGTAAAAATACTTCTATTGCGCTACCCAATAGGTGAGGATCAACCACTGAGCCACTTTTTTCGTCCCAAACAACCTTACCACTTTCTTTAGCAGGAAGTGGAGATTTTTTAACGGATTTGGAATGTTTATTCATCAAAGCAGCCTTTTCGTTGGCAAAACTGACGTGTAATGCTGGCTGTAAGTTGGAAGGATCTGTTTTAGTTGATATTGGTTGATGACGTTTTACGAACCAATTGGATGGCACTGGAGATGTGATTTTGTTGTCTGTAACTTGTGTGCTAATGTTGGCATATAACGTCGATATATCAAAACTATTAGACCTATTACTCTTCAAGCTGCTGCGTCTCTGCTCGGCATTGAACGGCTTTAATTGAGTTTTCTCCGTCGTCGTAACATCACACTGATTGATTTCCATGGCAGACGAAGTAAGAGAGGACAAAATAGATATTAGGTCAGTATTAGAGCAAATTATTCCCATTGATTGCTTACTTGCATCAGTTGTTGTTGATGGTGTTGTTGCAGGAGGAGGTAGTTCGGAAGCCCTGCGTTTACTTGAGCTTGGAATTGGAGTGAGAGTAGTACCTACAAAGTCGGAGTATCGTCTTCCACCAGAAGAATTTGTATACCGTTGAACTCCACCCGTATCGTCTAAAGGTTGAACTTCGCAAACACGTTCGCTACTTGTATTCCACATTTTCATGCGAACTTTACGAGCCCTTACTATATCATCCATAATATCCAAATGTAAATTATGTAAACTTCCTCGTGGCTCCGTAGATGGCGGTCCAGCAAACGATTCTCTTCTGCCTGGTAAAACTCGACTTCCTAATGTACCACTAGAAAACGCAGCAACGGATTCGCGTCTGCTGCGACTAAAAAGTGAACTGGGCACTTTCGAAATTGTAACCACCGAATGTCTACGACCACCTGGCGAAGGAACCGGATTCGAAGATAAAGTTGCCAAAAATGCTGCCTCGCGTGCAGATGCAGCCGCACTTTCACCGCTTCTTTCCGACAAACGACGCACTTGACTTGCAGTAATCCCACTGCATTGGGGAGTAGGTAAAGAGTGTTTTCGACTTTCTTGCCTCCATGGTGATAACAAATAAGGATTTGTAGGCGATCCTTCGCTGGAACTACCGTCGGGTGAATGGTTTCTCTCTTGCGTATTATCGTACTCCTGGTTTTCCGATTCTTCTACCACTATTAAAGGTTCCGACATCTGAGTCTGCAAACGACTTTGGGATGTTCTCCTCATTTTTATAACCTAAAAATAAAAAAAGAGTTGTTAATGCAATAAATATTAAAAAATAAAATGCTTTCTTTATTGTCGGGATATAAACTACATAGTTTTTGTATAATTGTGTCTTAAAATTCTACATTACAATAAATTATTTACGACCTATTTTATTGTAATGCTAATTCAATTGCCAGCAGTAAAATGAAAAATAAAGTATACCCTAATGTAGACTTTTATTAGAATACGGAAATTACTGATGGCATATCTCTCTTTTAAGTGGCAACCCTAATGTTTTCCTTTATTTTTGTAGATTCTTTGGATACATTGGAAAATTTTGGAATTCAAAATAGTTGCCAATATTTCTTTACCAGAGAATTTCCTTAAATTTTTATGAGTTAGTAGCTTATGACTGCATGCAATAAATTGCTCGATCATTTTTAAAGAACCAAATTTTACAATCAAAAGATTTCCAGATAATATAAAATTCCGTTAACCTAATTTGTCATACGATCGATGTGAATTTAATGGATGAAAAAATCTAAGTTAAACAAATTTGGGCTATTTAAATAATTACGTAATAAAAATTGGAAATAAACGGGAATGAAAGTTTTCGGTTTATCCGGTTTAACTTAAAATTTAATAATTAAGCTTTTTACGAAAATCAATTAACTGTGAAGTACGACGTTTGGCGATTGAGTTGTAAGCTGTTTCGTTAATTAAGTTCTATTTTGTATTTGATGCAAGTTATTTATCAAATTAAATAACGTTTTATCGCATTAAACTGTAATTAAAACACTTAAAAGAAATTAAACTTTGTTAAAAGGAGATTTCGTACAATTCAATTGTTTCGGAAATAAGTACTCAGCTGTTGACACAAAAAGCAATTTCTTGTTAAATGCTGTCGTTTTTTGAATAATAAGTAACCTCATTTTTGCCAATAAACGAGAGCTTTAATATCGTGTATTCGCATGATATCATACGAAGCTTTTAAAGCTTTACTCGTGATCAGTTCTGAAGGGTTTTTAATGCTTACTCAGGCCAATATAAAGTTTGAAGAATTTTTTTCCTGTAATCTAAATTTATAACGAGTGTAAATTTAATATATGAGGTGACAACTGAAAGTATAAAGGAATATACGTAAAAAGTGTACTTAACTGATTTTACGTAAACAATTCATCAACAATTAATTTTTTTTTAAATACAAACAACGGGCAAGTTTTATAATTAATTTATTATCATGTATTGTGTGATTATTGGATTACTTCAGGTGATTGATTAACTGGAAAATAAACATGTTTATTTGTTTGCAAAAATTATTTTTTATAAATTAAAAAGTTAACTTAATATTTAAAAATAAATAAATTTGAGTGAATTATGGATCAAAATGAGTGAAACTGCCGGTTTACGGTTCAATAAAAATAAATCCACTTCAAATCCGTCTGGTACCTGTTCGTAATATAAATAAGTAAAAACAATTGAAACCTAAATGATTTATTTATTCTTTTTATAAATTTTTATATTTTTAAAGTTGGTACAAGTGTGTCAAATTGGTCATTCCGGAAGGTGAACGATAAAACCAGTAAATAAATTCGTTTGTTTTTTATTGTTCGAATTTTATCCGTACATAGAGATTTATCCCATACAATATCCGATATAATCCCGATAATCCACATGCCCACTAATCTGTTAGTTTATTTATATAATAATAAATTACGGCATTTCATACTTTTTTATTTTTGTAGGAAGATTGCAAACGACTTGGAAGCATTGTGAATGCGATGTTTTACTTCAGTATATTTTAGAAAAATATGATAAAGTAATTTTCCGAATTGGATATTTGCTTTGAAGGGGTATTAGTAAAATATTCACATAATCGATTATTGACTTTTTCATTTGCCAAAGTGAATTTACAAAATAAACGTATTCCGTCTGCTGCTGTTGCTTTGGATCTTCCTTAGACGAGGATTGGATTTTTAACAGTAAGATAGATAATGCGTAATAATGAATTTTTCATAAAAAACATTTGATCATACCATTTCCGTGCAGGAGCTGTATACGATTAATTTTAATAACAAAATAATTGGTTTTAAATAAGTAGAGCGAACATGAAGAGATACGGGTCTCGGCGTTTGATCTCACCCTTAAAGTTGCAAAGCGTATGGAATAAGCTTGCAAAAACAATTTGAATTTTATGCATCCGTGGCTCAACGGTCAAGTTGAGTTGATCTTGATATATTAACATACATTTCAACTAAGGTTTGATTACTGTGGATTCAAAGGATATATTATTATTTTTTAATTTTGATTAAAATAAATGTTGTTATCTATTAGTCTTGTAATAACCAAATAACTTTTGTAACTAAAAAATATTTGTAAACTTTATACTCAGGGTGCAATTCTTTCAAAAATACTCTGCAGACTTTTCAGTCAATGATTAAGTTGTAATCCGGCCGTCGGCAGCACTTACACAACTGCTTTTTAAAGTTTTAGTCAACTAAATAGAACTTCAGTTTTGGCATACCTCCCAGACCCCCATGTTTTGTTTTTGTGTGCCAGTCAATGCGATAGATGGCTTTCGTAGACAAGCCTATATTGTATTAATTTATTATCTAATAAAAATTTATTTTTGTATATTTGAGTTGCAGCGGATTGCATTTCCGACTTTAACGGGGGAGTATAACGGAGATGTATAGGATCTTATGTACATAATAATTTAGTTTATTTTTAATGCTCTATAATCATACTTCCCCTGTATAATATATTAGTATAATTAGTTCTCGATTTTGCACCATAAACTATCATTTAAAATCAATCGATATCTAATGTGACCTATATTAACGGAAACGATACCCGTCGAGTAGGTAAAAACAATAATTTTTAACGCCTTCATTAAACACGTCAACATGCGATCGTCACGGTAGGTATTCTTATCGTACAATATAATCGCATAGTATCTACATATTATATCAATATAAAGCATATAATTGTAATACAAAATATGATTAATAAAACTGGAATTTATTTTGTATTATATCCACATTGTTAGAAAAAAATCAATTTTTATTAACTTCTAAAATTATTGAACAGATCAAACTTTTTTTTATTGTTGCGCTCAGAATAATTGCATTTATGCCGTATAATCGAGAATTCAAATATCTCTTAAACCATTTTACCTACTTCAGAGTGGTAGATATTAGATACTAAAAGCAAATATTAAAAAATCCACAAAACATTCATAAATTATATAACAGCCTTTGTGCTGCTAAAATACGATCGAATGAAACTCGACAATTTATTTGACACTAACAATTTGAAATTCGCACAATTTTATTTCAGCTAATGGTAGGTACAAAAATTATGTTAAAATTGAAAAAATTTAATTATAAAAAATTATTTTTAGATCGTGAAATAAAAGGTCGCTTGCATTTTACAATAAATTACTTCATAATTAAATTTTATTGCTTTTAAATTTCATATTAATGAAACCAATTGAGTGTAACATGAGTAATTACAGTTTGACTAATTTTAGTTAAATAAAATTACTCTAAGCTTAACGACTTAATTAACGTGGTTGGTGCTCAATCGATAACTAATTTCATTAAATATTCTTAATGCTGAATGGATTAAATAATTTTTTTCATAATCGTTCAAACCAAACGTTCCTAGATACCCATACGAATGGTTTTTTCAATTAAAAAAATTTATAATCGTAGTTCTGCCATTTCGTGTAATAATATAATGCATATACCACAGGCGCGGCTGGTGACATTGTGCCGCCGCGCCTTCTCCGGCACTGCTCATAAATTTTTTTATTTCATTTATGAAACTTCGTACAAGACTACAAGTTTTATAATTTTTTAAAATATTTATTTAATTTTAAAAATTATTTTGTTTGATCGTCTATAAAATTTAAATTATGTGTGTAATTTGAAAAAATACGATCCCTATGATCTCATTAACCATCAAAAATAAAATATAGAAATATTTTTGGAAATTAAATTTTCTATAAAAAGTCAAAATAATATTTTACTTATCTTCAATTGTTTTGGCGTTAAAGACGCCGAAGTTTACGCTCGGGCGTTTGTTGCGTTTGTTGCGTACTTTGACGTCACAGCTTATTTCGTCACACGTAGTTTCCAAGTATATTTTATATCTAAAATATTAATAATTTATTAAACATTGATTCTGAAACCTCATGGCCAGCTGTCAAAATCCGATGAAGAAAATGTAGGAAATGAGGTTCAAAGTTCAAAGTTTAAACGAAGCACTTTTAGACCTGTGAGTGCCTTTAGACATCTGTCATATTTTTAACAAGCGGGCTGATTATTTCATCTATTTACTACCTCAATGTTTCTTATTTTTTTACATCTTTTGTTTCGGCTGAATGTTTTTATAAAAAATAATAAAAAATCTAAATTAAAGTCATAAGTCCAACTTTATTTTTATATAAATATTCTTCATGGGCGGGGCTAACCTTATGCAAACAGCCAATGCAGTATTAGCATTTAACTTTTACGGTTTTTGACTCTTTTTTACCAAAATTTTTGAATGATTTATAAAATTTTATATTTGCAATTTATGCCTTTAACTTCCATAATTTTATTAAATTTTTTTTTTAAATTTGTGAGCTAGGATAATCTGCTGTTCCCACCTAGATGAATTAATAAATTAGAAACGTTAATTATATTTTGAATATCAATTATCAATTAAGGTATAATTAATTTATAATTTAGAAAGTATCAGCTGCAATTCAGATTAGCAATTTTGTATTGCTATTTAGTATTCTCCGATTACAGATTCATCAGCATACCTTCTATTACTTAATGATCCGAAAATTTGTCAAGTGCATTGTTTAAGTCAAGTTGAACAGCTGATGCTTTATGATTCACAACAAACTGAGCAATTTCAATTACAATTAATGAATTTATTTATCTTGTTTGTAAAAATTATTTTGATACGTTTTATTGTCTTCATTTAAGATTCAAACTGAAATAAATTTTTTGTTTCGCTTTTAGTACAAAAAAGACACAAAATATGTATAATATAATATGTAATTTAGGTACAATGAAATGTGATATCAATTACCATATAAAAAGTATTGCCTATTGTTTATCTCTAAATCTAAATCAGTGTTTCCCAACTTTTTGGTGACCGTAGACTTAGACTTCTATGAACAGACTTTTATGAACACGAAAAATCTTGATATAATTGCTATAGTATTTTACTAAAATCTGTAATTCGTACTAAATTCCATCGTTAATTCTAAGTTCTGTGATTCCCCTCCCGGACTTCTTTTGGATTTTCGCGTACCCCAAGTTGACAAGCACTGCTTTAAATAAAGAAATAATAAATCAATGAATATAATAGAAAATATCGTGAAAAAAATTATACAATAAAAAAAGTAACAGTTAATTAGAATACATAGTGGATCTGCATTATCTACAGAAAACTAGCTGTAGCGGTAGGTCCAAAATTTTTAATAAAACTTAAATGTTTGATAGATGGAGCGATAAAATAAAAACTTGCATTTTAAAAGTTGATAAAGTGTTATGAAATGGTAAATTGGCAAAAACACGGGCAAATTTGAACCGGGAGAAAAAGTTTATTGCAATAAAGTTAATAAATTTAGGCAGTTCATGATTTGGTATGGAATTATTAAATTACTTATAAAATATATTGAAATTTTAAAAAATTAGCTCCAATAGGAACAAAAATTAAACTTTATAAAACTTAAATAAACTTTTAACGTACACGGTACAAGGCAATTCTTTTGTTCTCTTTTGTAAGATTACAAAACTTTAACAAATATGTAACTAACTTAAACACAAAAAGACACAATTACAAAGTATAAAAGTTAAGTAAATGTCACAACTTTTACATAAACATTTCAAGTTGTTGGTACTCTTGTACATTTTTTTTAGCTCGAGAACACGGTGGCGACTTACGGCTATAAAATTATATATAAATAATACAGTCGCCATCAACCCACTATGCTGACGAAAATTCAGTATTTTTTTGAAAAGGTAGGAAGCAAACTACATCTTTTAAATATACAGTATTCAATATTTAGGCATATAATATTCAATTTTTTTATTTTTAACCTAGAATAAGTTAATTTATGCCGTACAATCGAGAATTGATATCTTTCTTAAAACATTTTATCTACTTTATTTATTGTAGTTTTGTCTTATATTTACCGCCAAACTAAAACAACGTTTATTTTACATTCCATATATTTTTAAGTAATTTAATTTTAATGTACAGATTTTCTATATTATGCTAACATATGAATAAAAATTTAAACATTCTGCTTACATTGAAAGCTTTACCTTTAACGGGTAGAACATACGTAAGGTTTTACTCTCATTTTAAATTCCTCAGGTTTGGCATGTTTTATATGAAAATAGTTTCGTAAACTTTTCAGATTTATAATAAACCGAAATAAACAATATAAACAAAGCAATAATAACCATTAGATACTGCGATAACCGGATTACAAAATTAGTTATACTGTTATTACATAACTGAAATCTAGCTGGAAGGGCAATTGCTCGTATTATATTATAAAATGCATAAGTTGATAATTTAAGTTATATAATTTTGTATTTCATAACACAATCCATTTCTTATTATTGTTCCATTTATATGGTATATCCAACTATACGCGAAATAGGGGACTTTCGAAAAGACTTTAAAAGAGAGTACAACATAAGTAAACATATTCTGGGTATAGAAGAATAAAAATAATTCTAATTTTATTGTTTAATTAATCAGTTAATATTTTTAAATTTTTATATTTTGTATTGTACTGTATAATATTAAAAAATGTATGTACAGTTTGTTTCTAAAGGACGCTCATGTTAACATTAAACAATTACATACTAAATTTCCGATGACTAAACAGTAACGGTGAAATGGCGACGGCGAAATGCCTTAGACCGACCCACTTCGTGACGAAAAACAATTGAAAACTTCCATAACCTATAAAATCCGCCAACAAACGGGTATTTAAAAATCTAACAAAAACAAATACTAATATAGTCAGAGCTACGAGTATAATATAAAAAAATTAGTTATATGCGGATTTGGTTTTCCTTCCTGTAATCACATAACTTATCTATGGGATAAGTCAATGGTATGCTGTGAACAAGAAATTTATATTATTTGTAAATAAAATTTCGTGAATTTTATTAAATAGATAAACTTTTGTTGCGCTGAAGACCGGCAACTGTAAATTACTTTTTTACAGAAAAAGTAAAACAACTACCAGCTTTTCTTTCTAAGGCAGAGACAAAGAAATTAAACTTTATTTAAACCTTGTTTACTGATTGGCATACAATTAACTTTTGTTGAGGTTTGAAGAAAAACAGATTTTCCACGATAAATTAATAACAACTAAAAATAATAAAACTTTCGGTTTCTAATCCTTTGTAGGAAAAAGTATAACTTCACAAATTGCGCTTGCGGAATAAACTTATTACTTAAAAAACAATAATCATTATAAACCGATATCCACTTAATAAATGTTAACGAATTTTTCGTAAAAACTTTTATCGCTTATATACGAAAATTTTTTCTTTTTTCTTTTTAGCAATAAGAAAAAGACGAAGCTGAAATCGCTTTAAGATAAAATTTTTAGACCTAAATACTTTAAATCAATTTAATATTTATGAGACACGGAGAGCAATCTCTGTTCCTTCAAATAAATCAAAAATTTATTAAATATTAACCCGTAACTTTGAAATTTTTTTGAAAATACAGAGGTATTTAGAATAAACTTTGGTAAATATAACATTTCGATAGTACTGAAAGCTGCAAATCTACAATAAATTTATGATTTTTCAAATTACAAAAATCGCATCTTGACAAAATCAAGTCAACAAAAGGGCTGATTTTACACAAATTACGTAATAGCCCCATGCGATTTGTTAATTTAATGTTTTCATCTTTGACATTTAACCGCAATTGAAATAAAAAAACTTTTTGTGCTACATATTAATTTTCAACTAATAAAAATTATGACTCCTATAATTTTATACAATTGAGTTAGCTGGTTGGAAATTTAATAAACTCAACAATTATAATTTCTGTTCAAGTACAATGAATAATTTGATAAATTAAATTGAATTAGACAAATTAATCGATATAAATAATTTATTAATAAGCTTTAATGTGAAAATGGACAATAACTTTATGGGCAGTCTTTATTCATTATTAACACAAAAGTATTAGGTATCGCTGTTTCCATTTTTCTGATTAAAATTTAACTGAAACGTAAATTTTTTTGTCAATTTATCAGTGTGTTTAATCGATGTCCTTGTTAATATTTTATATGAACGCTTTTTCTACTTCCCTTGCATGTTAACTCTTATGCAATTTGAAGATTGCTATACTTTTAAGTGCTTGTGATTTAATTTTATAGCTTAAATTAATAATTCATAGACTTTTAAAAGGTAAGTATGGATTCAAAATCCACATTCATTATTTATGCTCATGGAAACCGGATTTTTAAGTGCATTTGCATATTTTGTCTGCTTCATGATTTTTCATTCATTTTTTGTTTCTTCGATTTCTGAAAGTTTTCATATTTTACAACTATCACACCGCATAAAGTACTTTTAAGTATTTCAAAAGTCCGTTTTGTCGGTATTATCCCTTACAACTGACACGCATGAATGGATTAACGAGAATCCGAAAATAATCTGGTTATAGGCATTTTTAAATACGCCACTGGTTTAATGTTTTCTTCCCAGCTAACAGCACATATAATATTGGTAACCCTGGTCAAGCTAGCACCCCCACCTCTTCAAAATAGAAAAATTTTTATACTATAATTATGGACTAATTTTGGACTAATTTTGGACAGCATTCGCGAATTTTGGACAACAACGGTTTCGCGATAAATGATAAATCTTTGGTGGGGGTGCTGAGTTGACGTCAAGCTAGCACCCCCACCTCGAAAAAATGATTTTTTTTAAAAATTAAGTATGCCATAATTATGGACTAATTATGGACTAATTTTGGACAGCATTCGCGAATTTCGGACAACAACGGTATCGCGATAATAGATAAATCTTTGGTGGGGGTGCTGAGTTGACGTCAAGCTAGCACCCCCACCTCGAAAAAATGACTTTTTTTTTTTAAATTAAGTATGCCATAATTATGGACTAATTTTGGACAGCATTCGCGAATTTCGGACAACAACGGTTTCGCGATAATAGATAAATCTTTGGTGGAGGTGCTGAGTTGACGTTAAGCTAGCACCCCCACCTCGAAAAAATGACTTCTTTTAAAATAAAGTATATAATAATTTTGGCCAGTATTCGCGAAATTTTTATAACAACGGTTTCGCGATAAAAGAGAAATCTTTGACGAGGGTGCTGAATTGACGTCAAGCTAGCACCCTCACCTCGAAAAAATGGCTTTTTTTTAAATTAAGTATGCTATGATTATGGACCAATCTGTGGCAAATTGACATAATGGAATAAGTCTGATTTTGTAAATTTTCAGGTGAGCTCAAAGCAGTTCAGTTTAATACTAAAAATTCTTGTAATATGCAGTTTAAATATTTGGGCACATTGAAGGTTCTTTAGGTTACTGTTTGTATTGACGTGATTTTACTGATTTCAAATTTTATTATTTTTTGTGTTTTTACCGGAAAAACAATTCTCCCATTATAATTTTGTCCGGCTAGTTTTAACCTTTTAAAAATCGAACGTTAAATAGAATTTTATGCCGATATGCAGTTGTCCTCTTATCATTTAAACTCCGTCGTTCCTTTAGATTTATTTAAAATATTGTGTAAAAATTTGAGCACCATTAAATTCATTCCAAATCATCGATTAAAATTTCACATTTTGTCTATCTTTACCTTATCTTTTAATCAACACTTACAGCTTCTAGTTCTTTTGTTTCCAATTTTTAATTTAAAATATCAAATATTAAACACAATCATCTGTTCACTTAAATTCACTTTTTTTTTATTTTATTGATTGTTCAAAATACAAATCAAAATTCAGGGGCTTAAAAATTGTATTTGATGCCCCTCGGCCATCTTGGCAAAAAGCCATTATCTCCTCGCCAGTTAGCGTCAGGTTCGCCAGCTAGCGCGAATTTTAAAATTATAATATAAATAAAATAAAATTTTAAACTTAATGTTTAAATACCCCCCTCCTTTTGAACACAGACGTACCACGACAAAAATTTAAAATGCTATAGCATATATATGTAACATATATGTTACAAGAATATAAGCTGAACTTCTTTTACCTCACCTGAATATTTACAAAATGAGACTTATTCTCTTTTGTCAATTAGCCACAGAATTATGGAAAAATGAAAAAACTTCGTAGGGCGAAATTATTTTAATTATTTAACATTGCAAATACTAACAACATAATGTTTTTATTAAAAAAAATAAATTATTATTCTGAATACAATTAGGGGGCGTCCATTAATTACGTGAGCTCAAATTGGGGGGAGGGTCCGGCAAAATCTCACTAAATCTCACCAATGGGTTGGGGGGATTAATGAAAATTTCATGTCAACTTTTTAATTCTGAGAATATACATTTATTCCAGTCATAGATAATATTAAATATAAAATTAATATTATAAATATTGGCTATGGCCGGGATTCCCCGATTTGAAGCAAGAACCATTATATCTCCCGTACTACCAGTAATTATAAAGTATCTATTACTCACACTATTAGTCACTCATCACTCATATAGCCCGACCATGGAAAAAAAGGAAAAAAATTTCTCGTAGAAATGAAAGACAGGGGATCAATTGATAACAAAACGTATAAAAGCCTTACTAATTCGCGAATGCTGTCCAAAATTAATCCATAATTAGTCCATAATTATGGCATACTTAATTTAAAAATAAAAGTCATTTTTTCGAGGTGGGGGTGCTAGCTTGACGTCAACTCAGCACCCTCACCAAAGATTTATCTATTATCGCGAAACCGTTGTTGTCCGAAATTCGCGAATGCTGTCCAAAATTAGTCCATAATTATGGCATACGTAATTTAAAAAAAAAAAGTCATTTTTTCGAGGTGGGGGTGCTAGCTTGACGTCAACTCAGCACCCCCACCAAAGATTTATCTATTATCGCGAAACCGTTGTTGTCCGAAATTCGCGAATGCTGTCCAAAATTAGTCCATAATTAGTCCATAATTATGGCATACTTAATTTTAAAAAAAAGTCATTTTTTCGAGGTGGGGGTGCTAGCTTGACGTCAACTCAGCACCCCCACCAAAGATTTATCATTTATCGCGAAACCGTTGTTGTCCAAAATTCGCGAATGCTGTCCAAAATTAGTCCATAATTAGTCCATAATTATAGTATAAAAATTTTTCTATTTTGAAGAGGTGGGGGTGCTAGCTTGACCAGGGTATATTGGTAATACATAGTAGTATTAATATTGTACGTTACCCGGTAATTAAAAATGCTCCTAACAAATCATGGTAGTTGGGGGCGTAAACTATATGTAAAATTTGAAGGGCCATTCCCAAATTTTAAAAATATTCTGAATTTCACAAATATAATGAATGCGATTAACTCAGCGACTCTTTTCATATTTAGGAAAGCTTTAGCTTGGTTCATCGAAAAAAATTATATATTTTATCAGTTTAGAGAGTTAGGTTACTCTTTACCAACGTTTTTTATTAAAAAATTCTTACCTAATTTTTTTTATATCTATAAATACCTCGAGTAGTAGCGTAATATTGCTACCAATATTGACTCTTTAGCCCCATCCTATATTGGTATAATATTTACTAAAACTATTTTGCTCAAATCTGTGCTTAACAATTATTTGTATAACAACATTCTAACTAACAATTGCTTTTAGGTTAGACACTTCACCCTATTACGATGTTCATTACTTCATTAATAGTCTGTATAAATTAAAATCTCACTGCTGATTCACATTATACAGAATTGAGCGATCAATTAAAGTTACAGATTTCCCAATTTTGTCTTCCTACTTAACTGGATTAAAACAACTACCGAATTAAAAATGATAAAAAAATTTAATATATTTGAAAAATATATTAAATGAAAGGAAAGCTTAAAAACTTCAAATCCATTTAGACTATTCGACGAGTATATTATAAAATCAATAACATAAAGCGGTAATTAAACAGTAATTGATATTTAAAATATTTATTAATATTAATAAGGGTCAGGTGTGGATAAAAACTGTCAAGTACACAATACACTACGGTTTTTTGGTAAATTTGTTTTGGTTCTACCAATTTTTTGTAGCATTATTTGTCATTTTATATTTTGAAACTTTAATTTCATCAATTTACAAAAAGCATGGCGATTATAAAATATTTCTGAAATACAGAAAAGCAGAACAAACATTCCATTTTCACACAAAGCATGCTTTTGTCGAATCATAAAAAAGGTTCATTACACGAAATTGCCGCTATTCAATCTTAATTGAGAAAATTGTGTTGATTAAATGGCATAGCTCTTGAATTGTTCCATAATGATAATGGTAAATATCCGCCATCTGCACTTTGTTTTCATTTTTAAGTTTTTATGCCAAAATAATTTATTTTACGAATTTTCCATTACTACAATATTTCATTTATGTAATAAGTTGATATTGGGGTTATCTGCTCGATTTTTTTTTATTAACAACGAATTTCGTGATAACGTTCAAGTTTTGTGTACTATATCGTATTTTTTTCGAGTCTATTTCGCTTTAAGCGTGCACGATATTCATCAATAACGTATCACATCGAAACAATCCCGCACTTTGTCAATAATTCATATAATCAATTTAGAGTATCGGAAAATGTTTCGAACCGAATAAATCTTCAATTAATTACTATAAGCTGGCAGGAGCACAACATCCTTTCCGGCAAAACTAATTAAAGATAATTAGTAAGTTCCTAATATTTTTCTTCAATTTCGGCATTCTTATTAAAAAATAATAAATTATAGAAAAATAAAGAAACCGTCAAGTAACTGAATATTTTAATTATTTACTTATAGTTTAATTGTGTTTCATTTTTTGTTATTCTGTTTAATTAATTAAAGTTTGGTTATCATAATATTTGTTTTATTTTATAACGAATGATAAAAATTTATACTGCAGGAAAGTTATTGTTTATAAAAATTATAGACAATATCTCATGAGTTTTCAATTAAAACGGACATTTGGATGACTAAACTTAACTTTTAACGAAAAAAACAAAAATCCGGGATATTACATGTGCAGGATGTTCGTAAATTAAATATATACTACCTCATTAGATTAAAGTAATATTGTCAATCAAAAAATTAGCGTTTCACTATGTACAGCAATGAGAAAGACAATAAAAGGCCTAAAGAAAATAATAAAAACAAGGTTTATTATTGAAGCACTATGCACAGAATTTTAATTAAATGTATTATATTTACTCGAATATTGGTGTTTACAAAAGAATGAACAAATTATAATAGGTAGATTAATTTGTTATATTGAAGCCAGTTTTCAGTTTGATGGTTATATTTTAATTATAATATGAATTACTTAATGAAAGTAACTCAAATTTATGCATTTTGTATTATTTCATTGTTTATTTATTATTTAAAAAACAAGTTATACCCAAACAATTTAATGAATTGTTAAATGTCCAAGGTTTCATAAGATAACAAAATAAAATAAATTACACTCATTTCGTGTAAAAAATTTAATAAATTCTGACGCGTTTCATGAAATGAATTTATTAAAAATACCTTACAAGTTGAAATTATATTTTTAATTTTATCAGGAATGGTAGAGTGCAATTTATTTTATTTAGTAAAAATATCACTTCGTAATATTCTCTACTTTAAATTAATTACTACGGAAGATAACTTAATAACTGTTTAAAAAAAGTACAATTTTTTCTACGGTCGACCTAGCTTACATTGTTCAGTTGGGCGTGACTGGCAACTCCACAATTATTATTTTTTGTTAATAAAGGGTCTGGTGTTTATTTTAAAGAGTTCCATTCAAAATACTTCCCGAACCAAACAAAATATTAATGTAAAGAAAAACACGTTCACAAATTGAAAAAAGGAATATATTTTTTTATAGAAAAATAGTAAAACTTTAAGAATAAAAGAGATCAAATTGCATTGTGAAATAACAATAATAACAATTTTTAAGATAAGTAATCGGATTGTTTGTTTGTTCAAGCAGAGGTTCTTCTATATGATCTTGTTCCCAGATTTCATTCTGTGAGCGCCCAATATAATTTATTTTATTATATAGTATTTTCCTCAGTAGGAAAACAAACCAACGTCTGGTCGGCTGAGAAACCAAAGCGATATTAGACTCTGCGAGAAAAAGCAACCTCCTCAACGCGTTCGCCTTTACACTTTATGCTGATTTAAATGATCTTAAGTTTAAACCAGCAACAGCATTCGACATAATACGTGTTACTTAAATATTTTTTTAGTAACATTTACATTTTTTCGTTTCCCGATAAAATAGTATGCTCTACTCTAATCGAAAATTTTTTGTTATTGAACTCACAGCTTTGAAAAGTTCACTTGTGCTAGCTTTTTAATTTAGCCGAATGTTCAATAACGAGCAATTTTCGTATCTTGGCCAGTAATATACTATTGTTTCTTCTATCAGACTGTATTGATATCTGGCTAGTTCGAGATCTTCAAACTCAGAGATATTAGATTTAAATTGAGTTATAAAATTGTAGTGCTTAACCTTGTTATAAAACTAGATAATAATGATAGTGAACAGAAAAAACTGAAAACAGACCAACTTTTTTTCATGTTACATGCAGGATTCGGAAACCTTGACAATGGACAAAAAGTATGCTCAGAGAATTTATATTGAAAACTTTTTAAATGGATTTGTGAAAAGCATTTTACAGAAGTTTGTATTGTCAGAACGCAAGGTATAAAATATAATAAACCGCATATTAAAGCTAGAGATTTTAGAAAATGATATAAATAACACTACAATCATAAATTATTAATTGTTTTACTTATTTGCTACCTACTTGGGACCAAAAGATTTTAGTTGCATAATATTTTCAAAAATAATGTTTAGAATGATTGATAAATTGGCAATGGTAAGTATAGTCAATCTTTTTATTTTTTAGATTACACCGATAGTAAGCTCACTCACTTGTTAAAAATATCCCTCGAAAACGACAGATCTTTGTAAATCGCAGAATCGCAGCGAATAAGTCTTTGAGCTCACTCGCTCGTTAAAAATCTGCCAAAAACACTTATCTAAACAGCTATACGTCTAGAACAGCAGGAGTATATTGTTTAGTAATCAAGCAATGAAACAGAGAAAATGCAAAGGTAATGATCACGCCTGTATTAAATTAAATCCCCTAATCCTCGTTTCCACTAGGTTATTACCCAAAAATAAAAAAGGTTACCTACTATATAATAAAATTTGCTAGAGGGCTTTTCTTCCACTCGAAGCATACACAGTCGTCTAACATACAATTGGCTCGAGTTTATAAAACTTTTAATCTAAACATTTTTTCTGCAAGTTTTTATTGTTTTGCTAGGAAACATATTACAAATAAAATAAATAGTTTTATTGGTTCTAAATCGTTTAAAGCAGTTGACAAAATATTTTTAATTTTGAAAGCTTTGTAGCTTTGATTAAGTTTTAGGGACAATAGAAGTTATTGGAAGGACGATATTTTGTGTTTACGTGACAAATTTCGTAAATGCTATTATTAAGCACTTCTTTATTCTATTCTAAGCTAGTAAGTGCTACTTTAGACCAAATCGATTGTAATTATTAATTACATTACCTCGTAATAAGCAAACCGTACAACTTTTATAATGAATTTTCGAAATACCTACTTTTTTCTTTCTGGAAGACTAGGAATTTTCTATTCAAGTTCCTACATTAAATTGTACTAAGTTAAAACTAGTAGTTACTTCTAACAAAACGGTTACCGTAATTCTAGCTTGTCTCTGGTGAACATAAATTTATAAGTTGTAAAAAGTAATGCCCCTTTGGGATTTAAACCCAGAACTAAACTAAAGCAGTGTAATTGAAAAATTCTATTGTGATATTGCGTCGTTGTTTATTTATCTGTCCGTTAGAAAATTTTACATGATATCAGTAAAAAGTATTTTAGTGCTGCAGAAGTTTCTCGATTTCAACGGTATCAGATAAAAAAGAATGTTTTCAATTATTTTATTGACTGAAATAAACAAAAAACGCACGCATTGAACGGTTAGGGAAATATATTATTCCCTTTGATGTTGTTAGACGCGGAGTCGTGATTATTTTAAAAATATATAAAAAAAATCCATACCTAAAGAAGTATCTACCTATAATACTAAAAAAACTATTTATTTTCTATTAGAAAAACGGACCCAATTTATTGCCGGAAAAATTGTGTTTATGATAAAAGTGCTATAATTTTTGTAGTATTATTTGCCTTTGTTTTTGTATTGGAAATTCAACAGAAATCCAATTTTACTTTTTTATTTCGCCCAGACAATATGAGAATAAACTGAAAGGTAAAAAATATCATTTCTTCGCGGATAAAAGCACAAAGAAAATTCAAAATTATGGAAATTTTATAATTTTAATTAAAGCATTGGATTGTTGTAAACTGCATTCTTAATTTTGTTTCAGTAAACGTTTTTATACTTATTTATGTGGAGTTTGAATGCGATTACAAGGGAACTTTTATTGATATTTTCGAATTAAGTTTATTGGCGTTTTTATCAAAGTTTATAGCTTTCTGCCTCGAGTCTAGACTGTATTCTCGACGTTCAAATATTGCACAGTGAAATACTTATTTTTGTGAAGTTTACGAAAATTACCTACATCAATATTAAAGAAATAAATTAATAATTATTATGAAAACGAAAGTTGTAACGAAAGCTTATTTCAGGCAAGAATAATCGCAAAGCTTTTAATAAAGCGGCGTTTCTTAGGAAAACCAATAGTCTTTTAAGTTACCTTTACTCCGCTTAAATAAGCTGCGTAATTTTCTCGACTAAATTCTTATAATGTTTGTAATAAAATATTAACTGAAAATGAAAATTTGCCCAGCCAAATAACTCTTCCATTTTAATGAAATAGTTCGAATAGTTCAACTTGGGAAAATACTTTTTAAGAAGTAAGGAATTTTATTATCAATTAATAGTTGTACGTACGATAATCAGCAATAGTACTGGGACACATCGATTATTCAACTACTAAACTGTATCTTTATTTTATTGTTGCTTTCTGTTTATAACATTACATTACAAAGGTAAATTTCATTCATGAGTTGATTAGGTTTCGATATTTTTGAGTAAATTCCGCTTTGTGATGTGGCTTTCGTATTAGCAAGGTACAATCAAATTTTAGTCGACGTTGTTGCTTGTAGTTAAAGCAGACATCCGAAGTTATCAACTCATTGCTTGTTAGTTGAAAAGACGCAACAATGCTATTTTTGGCATCGTTATTACGTAATATTGTAAAAGGGTTTAAATTTAGATTGATAATAATTCAAGTAATAGGTAAAAGGTCAGTCCGTACAACTAAAATCCAAATATTTATGCATGGGCAAAAGAAAATTTTTATTATTACCTCCAATTCTTCAAACCGTAACAAATGCTATGTGCAGTTAATTTGTAAGCAAACGATCTCACTTGTTTCAAATAATTAACATTAATTAAATTAACGGTAATTTCGCTAACTCAAATATTATTAACAGCAATCGATAATGCTACTCATACCCTTATATTCGGCCCCCTTCCTTGGGATAACATCTACTACAACTTTCAGATTAATAAATACACTTCAAGTATATGCTTTAATTTTTGACGAAATTGGAATGGTTAAATTGAAAATTTCCTGTCGGAAACTTCTATTGCGATTGGAAAATTTCAGTGTTGGACTGGCAGAAAGAAAGCTAAAAGTGTTAAAATGCCGCAATCCGAATATTTTCTAAATACGGATTCCAAAAGATACAAGTTTTTTGTAAATATATTTTTTGAATGAATAAAAAAGATAAATAATATATTGCTGTAAAATATATACTGAATTTTATTATATTCTTCTGTCTGATATAGTATTTCCTAGGGCACATCAATTTTTTTTCCACCAAGTTTTGTTTATATGCATTATTTAAAGTTTCATAAAAAACAGTTCACTAAGTAATAATATTTTAACCTTAGGGTGAGCTCGAGGGACCTTTCTTCCCACATAGCCACAAACCTACCCAAGAATCTAAGAAAAATTAAATTACTCAAGTTAAAACAACGTCGGATGGGCATGAGAAGTTTTTCCAGAGGTCTTTTAAAATGAAAAAGATCATTTCACTTTGAAAACCAAGGTAATATTTTTATATTTCTGTTTTAAAAACTCATTTTTCAAAATTTTAATAAGGAACCCAAATTTTCATTCTTGATTTAAAGTTTTGCAGATTTTCCAAAATTTTTATGTCTATTTTCTATTTTGTACGTCTTTAACCGAGAAGTAAACCGCAGAAGAATTTTGATGTACAAGGTCTGGGAATAGCAAAAAATTGAATTGGAAGAATCGCAAAAAAATTGCAGAAATTATGGAAAGCTAATGAGGAATTAGTGTACAAGATTTTGATCTGATGCGGTATACCTTTCGTGTTTAACTTACCAAACCTTGCATGCTTTTGTAATTTTCTTTATTTTCTTAAATTTTCTAAACATCCAATGCATAATTTAATTTTTAGTTTCTGTTGTTTTATTTTATTAATTTCGTCGAATTTACTATAATTTCTTTATTATCTTCTTTTTTGTGTCATTCTCCGTTCTTTTGATATTTTCGAATGGGCAAATGCCTTTTATTTTTGGATTATCCAATCCACTACTGAATTGATCGCTTTCAAAAGTACCGATCCGTATCGTTGACCGTAATAAAAAAATAGGGATTTTAATATTTATCATTGTATAAATTTTTCCCGAGTTCTTTGTAAGTTTTTTTTTTACCTGTAAAAATTATGATGCGTATTTATTAAGATTTCATTCCTGATATTTGATTATTAAAAGATGCTACCCAAAAACTTTAAGGTCAAACAAAATGTTTTAGAATGGGATTTTCTCTTTCTTTATTTTTTTAACATGTATTGTGAGAGCTTCTTAAGCAAATAATACCGTAAAAATAGAGAGGAAGTCCTAACTTGCTATATTGATTAAGTTTAGTATGGCCGAGACCTTAGAAAAATAAAAACGAAGTAAAAGTATTTAGAGTTCTTATTTAAGTGTAGAAATGTAAAATCAATTGATTGCACAATTTATTGACGTATTCAGTCGGTCAGTAATATTAAGTTGACCGTTCAAAAAGTCTTAATTTTGCTTCGATGAATACAGGAAAAGGTATACATCACGGTATCTTTCTGTGTTATAATGGAAATCTTACTTGAGCTTTCTGCTTTATTTTTTTTTTTGAGCCAGCTCTTCACTTACATAATAATTTCTAATATCAATTGAACAATTTTGATATCTTTTCTTTTCCATTACCGTTTTTTCTTTCCTCTTACACTCGCTAGTCGTGCCAATTTCTTCACGTGCATATTAACAAATTTTAAATAAAAGGGAAAAAATTGAATTACGAGTACCTTGAAGCCTAGCATGCTTAAATCGTGAATCTTAGCCTGAAAACTGATTGAATCTTAGCTAAGCTAAGTTTAAAGCTTAGTTTGGAGCTTAGCTTACAGCGACCTTGAGACTTATCTTGAATTTATATAGTTTATGATTTAAGCTTAACTTGAAGTTTAGCCAATTATTTTTGGAAGCTTAGCTCAATATTTAGCTTGAAGTTTATCTTTAAGCTTAGCTCTAAGTTTAGTCTAAGGCTTCGTTGTATGCTTCTGGAGCTTAGCTTACGCCTAGTTTAAAGCTTAATTGGAAACTTATCTTGAAGTTTAGCTAACTTAGTGCTCAACAAAGCCTTATGTTAGGTTTAAGCAAAACTTTAAACTAGAGGCTTCAAAAGCTAAGCTTTTGCTTAGCTTTGCAAGCATAACAGCTTAAAGTAATTTAAGTTAGTTTCTTAATTTTCAAAATTAAACTTTAATTTAAAATATTATTAAAATCTGGATAAACATTAATCTGAAAAATGCGGGTGATTTCCCTAACGTTCTTAGATATTAATAGGTACCTCTTTAGTAAATCGTCGTTGAGTGAATATGTTCTAATTTATTAGTATAACTTGATTATACTCTTCCCAGCAAAGTTCCACTTGGATTTACTAACAGAAGTGACACTCTGAAATATAATCACTTTAGAACCCTAAATTTAATTTCGAAATTGCTCAAACTTTATTGTTAATATCAAATAGCCGCAAGCTTCTACCAATAATATAGGTGTAGCACATTTTGTTTAAATAAAGCTTCTACAATAATTTTAATCTACATTTTACTTACAAATTTGTAAATTTTATTTTACGCAATGCTAATCCGTTCGGTTGATAAAAAATGAATGCTTGTAAACATTTACGTGGTAAATTATCAATTTGCTGACGGGGTAAACCACAAATTATTAGCGGATTTTAAATTCTCCGCACAAACTTGCAGTTAAAATAATGAATGGGTAATGAAATAAAATACAAAATTTTCGAATTTGAATCTTAAACTTTACGAAAGCGATAGTAAGTATATTGTTGTTCGATCAGTATTTCGATCCGTTCCGATCCGATCAGGTCAGTCGAGACTTCTTCGGATTATTTTATTATTAGAATTTTTTAATATAAATTCGCGCTAAATTAAAATTAATTACTGTGTTTTATTTTAAGTTGAACAGTTTAATACTTATACAACTAACCTTTTTTATTCTACTGGAGAATTCACTTTTAGAAGGTAATGTAAACGTCTATCAAACTACAAGTTCCCTTAACAAGAGTTGGAGAATACATTTTCCCGTAAGCATTCAAAAACATTCTTCGAACGTATTCGACATTCCTTATCTTTAAATCTCACTTTTCATATTATGCATAATGCAATACAAGTTCTGTGTTATACATCAAAATATATTATCGATTTTATGCAAATAACGCCTTGAGAGAGATTTGCTTCTATTAATGCAACATAAAAAAGTGTGAAAAAAAACTTCTGCAACTTACGTTTATTGGACTCGATAACTTGATCAATCGGTTGGTTCATGCATATGTACGAATTTTAAAATAGAGAATATGAAACGACATTACTTAACGTCATTTCAAATACACGTTTGCAAAATTGATTTACCTGAAAGAATTTAAATTTGACGCAAATTTTCTTAAAAGACGCGTTTCATCACCATTAAGGATAGATAATAATTTACGAACGTTTAAAAATGTCTGTCCTAAACTGGAGAACGATCAATTTTCAATTTATATTATGAACATTGCATTGTACGTGAACGCTCATTCAGCTTCATCGTCAAGTTTCCATCAGTCAATCTTGGACTATTTTCAAAATTCAAATTAAATACCTAGTTAATTATTGTCCTCGGGCAAACATTTTTGTTACGAATTTACCGAATAAAAAGCATTGGGTACTTTAGTTTATTGTAGCCCAGCATTTTCGACAAATAATATAGAGAATTGAAAAGGGAATAGAACTCCACAGAGAATTTCAAATATCAATTACTTTATTCAATCGTTACAAAACAGAATAAAACAATGTTAACTATAAAAATTTCAATTTTGCAAATATAAAACACCGGATAATTACGTAAATTTTAGAAATTGGCTAGATTGGGCTGTCTGTTTGCGATTTAATTTAGTTTCAGCCAACCAATTACGCCACACAAAATTTTCCGAGCTATGCTTGCTTTATTAATCAATTTAAAAAAAGCTAAATTGAAGCAACGTTACGTAAAATGATTCTCTAAATTATAAACCAAGATGCGCCCTTAAATAAATTCAATGGGAAATCAATTTTCAAGACTACATTTTTTTTTATAAATTTCATTATAGATGAAACTTTATAGATACGCCCTTAAATCAAGAGGAAAGCTCAATACCCATCGTCGAGAAAATAACTATTGGCAACACCCATTCAACAATTTCAATACAGTAAAAAAAGTTGATAACATTCCAAGCAATATTTTCGTAAAAAATGTATGCTGGATTTTAAAAGAAAACTAAGCAAACGAATAATAAACTTATTTTCATTTGTGCCCTATTTTACTTACAAGTAATTTTTACATAATTAGTCCTAAGTGCTTATTCACAATGGAAGAAATCGTGAAAAATACAAATACTAATTGAGAGCTTAATAATAAAGTATCGAATAATTCAAGTTTTTTGTATTACTTAAGTCTCATGTGTAATTAACTGTATTATTTTGAGTTTTTGTGCCGGCATATTTAATTCTGGATAAAAATGACTTTTGACCTGATTTGTTAAATTTACTAATAACTTTGGTACTTCTGTTTTGTAATTTTGGCAATTTTTCCGATAAAATAATATACTTAGCTTAGTTCATAAAATCATTTGTTACTGTTTCTCCTTCCCCCTCGTGATTCTAATTACCTTTTCCTTGCAAAGCAAGTGTTGACTTTATTTTAACTTCCTGAGAAGACAGGAATATGACAGTTTTCGACTCTTTCCGGATTATTCAGTTTCAATTTGTTAAGCTTTCTCTAAATTTTCTCAAAATTTTGAGGTTTTTGTATGGAATTTCGTTTGCATTACAGTAGTTTAAGTAGAAAAAAAGGTAGAAAAGCAAAACTAAAATTGTTGGATTTCTTTGGATTTTTTTAAATTTTTGAGATTCAAAAAGGACATAAGTAGAGTGGACTTCTGTAAAAAAAAGTAGAAGGTCAAAAATAACTTCTTGGATTACTATGAATTTTCTTTCTATCTCTCAATTTCTTGAAATTTCCGAGATTTATTCGGATTTCCGAAAATTTACGATGTTTTCTAAAAAATATCTTTCATTTTTAGAACGGATTTCGATTAAAAACGTAGAGGTGCATAAATAAGCTCATTGGATTTTCCCGGATTTCTATCAACTTCCTTGGATTTCTTCGAACTACATAAAAGATTTTCTTCAGTTTATAAAAAAGTAAAGAAGAATCAAACATTTTTTTAGTATTCTAAGATTTCTCAAAATATTTTTGGATAGTCTCTGATATATTTTCATTTTTATAATTGGTTTACCTAGGTATAATTTAATTAAAAAATCGAAAATTGAGGTAAATCAATAATTTAAATCTACAATATTGGAATTCACGTGTGCTGGATAAACGAATGTGGTCGAATTATTACACGAAGTAAAAATAAAATTTATGTCAGTTAGCAGGATTTTGACATATTTAAAATTTTAAACATCTGATTTGATAAGGGGTGGTTCATCGCAATATATTGCGATGTCCAAATGCGTAAAATTGTTTTGAAGCTAAAGAAAACCTAATTAATTACCTTTTTGAACATCCATCCCTTTTGTTATATAAGCTTGCGATTCCTTTAACTTATTTTGATGTTGAATAATTAAAGAAATTTTGTCAAATTAATTTTTATAATTTAATCGAAAATTAAACAAATTTAAATTTTACAAATTTTACAGCTAGGCAAATTTCGTATAGCAATGGTTTTAAAATTTTGATGTTTTTAATTTTATTCCGTATTACATCGGTTTACCAAATATATAAATTTCATCGAATTGCAACTTTAATCACATCAATTGCAGATTCGGCGCATTCCAATTTTAATCACTTTCGTTGATTTAAACACTTTATTTTAAACAAATTTTTATAATAACTGATTAAATACCGATCGATTTCCTTGATAAATTTGGCATTTGTCTTTTCATTCAAAGATCATGGACCAAAAACATCTTTCTTATTCATAATTGTTGAAGATTCAATTCAAAGTTTCCCTAGCTGTGCTTTCTAATTTATCTTAAATATTATCAAAAAAATATGAAACCGAACTATTCATCATCATGGAAGTTCATTTTAAAGAAAAATTTCATATTCTTAAAACAAAATTTATCTAATTTAAAAATTTCAAAATTAATCCCTGTTTTTAAAAAATTTATTTATACCAAAAGTGTGAGTTCAAAATGAAACATGACAATATATTATAAAAATATGTTATTTAGTCATGTTTTAAATAATTCACAGAGGAACATGAATAAATTTTTATGAACTTACAGAATTTGTCTGGATACTGCATACTATTGACATTGATATGCACGAATTTGTAGTCTATCGCTTTTTATGGTAATTCTTACGTCCTTAGATTGGTAAAAAGCACGGACGTTTCTAGTTTATTTGCAATGAATAAATTTGTAAATTTACTTAAACTAAATATTATAACGGGGTACGGTTGGATTTTTGAGTAAATACATATTAAAATTCTGAACACTGAAAAACTAATAATTAAAAAGTGGATTTAAGTTTTAAATTAAATCATTATTGTGAAAATAAGGATGTAGGAGGTGGATAAAACACAAAGGATTGAATCAAGTAAACAAGTTCAATTAGAACAAAGTAAATAAGGAACATTAAGTAAATGTACAAGTTAAGTTGAGCATATCTTGAAAATGTATAATAATAAATGAAATGAAATGCAAATATTTGATTTTAAATTAAAAATTGAATTTTAACAAAGAAAATTGTGAATAAATAAAGAAGCAAATAATAATTAGAATAAAATTAAATTTAAAAATATTAAAATGAAAATTTTATTTATACTCAATTATTGTGAAGTGTTTTATATAAAAAATTTTAATCTGCAAAATGTTTGTTGTAAAACTCGATGCATTAAAAATGGAACTGATTAAAGATTTGTTTGTGCTATCTATGTGGAATCCACAGCGTTTGGTTATAATACAATTTATTGGCCGACGAAAAGCAGTATTGGTTACAAAAAAAGTAAAAAAGCTTTATATCGCAAAAAATAAAGGTGATAGCGGAACAAATTAAGTTGCGGAATTTTTAAAATTGCAATGTTATTGATATGTTCGATTCGAAGCTTCGAAGTTCCACCCACGCGGTACTTAGAATAATTAAACGAACACACGATCTTTCTGGTCTCAAAATATTTCATTCATATTTAAATAATTCCATTGAAAGGAAGAGATTACCTTTTCTTGATATTTAAAAAATATATTTTATCAGAGGAAATAGCGAAACCACCAAACCACATCTGAAATGGGTTTACTTTAGACATTTACTAACTCGGTTCCTTCAGTGTGAGTTTTATCTGTTTTTATCTTTCCGAAAAAGGAATTCATAAATTTTTGAAATGGAGCGTAATTTAGGGTACTTTTTCGATATTTTAATAACTTTCGGCTTGATGATACAATCAAGAAAAGTTATTTTATGTGTTAGAAACTTTAAAATTTAAATTTGGTAAATTGACGTCACTAAAATTTAACGTAAAAACAGCAAATTTATCTAAATTTAGAACTTTTTTTTCTATGGAGTGTAATTTAATAAAAACATTTCGGTATTAAAAGGTGAATTTGTAATCAAGATAATTTTTTATCGCATTTAAACGAATCGAAAAGTGTGTTTGGAAAATACAAACGATAGTGGCAAAATAAAAAATTTACCGATTAAATGAGGGTTTGTAATTGCCCTACATTATTTTTAATTAACGAAACAGTTGAGTTTAAACGTAATAATTAATAAAAGTTGTGTAAACAGAAAAGAATTAATTAATAAATATTTATCAAAAATTAAAACAGTAGGTATTAAAAAGTTTAAAAAAATATTAATGACGAGAGCTTGTAGTGATTCAATCTGATTGTAGCTATTAATATTGGAGAAAGACGTCATTAACGTCATTGTGGTCAAATTAAAAATTCAAATACTTTAGAGAGAGTAGATAGGATGTTAATTGGTCTTAAATCATCCAACTGCTAGCTTTATTGACCTTTGGGAGAAAATAATAATAGCCTTTAGAACTTCCTTTGTTTATTAATAATATTATTTGCTCGACACGTTTTTTAAAATCATTATTTGTACTTTGGTCCATTTGTCGTTTATATTTTTTCACTTCGTGCATTTAACGTGTTAACGACGTAATTGAAAAATTACGAATTCGACTTTATGTTCCTTCAACCGTTATTACAGACATTACGTGCTTTTAAATACGAAATCGTTACTTTTGCATAATTCTATAAAAAATAATTAAAAATTAAAAATAAAGCTTCTAACGGGTAAAATTACGACCACATTAAAATATCTACAAAAAGAGGTAAAATAAACCGAAAAAATCTGCCGTCGACAAGAAGAATTTTATTTCAGATTTATTTTCCTCGGAATGACGGAGTCGAGTTTAATGAAAATGTAGTACAAAAATGATTTTTAAATTATTTTAAAGTTGATGTGAATATTTAAAATCCGGTTAAAATTTTCCACTTTCCGGTATGAGGTCAGTAGCAATTTAGGAACACGTCATTTGAAATATTAAGTGGATATTATTTCATTAATAATAGAAAATTTAAGCTCATCCTAAATCTTGGGAATATCCATTATAGTTATCGGTTTTCGATTTCATTATTATTTTTTAACCATTTTATGCAAATATTAATTTTAGCAATTGCGTCAGATAAGCTTACTTCTTCAAAAAACCTTAATAAAAATTTTGAATAGAATTAAATTAATCTTACTTGATTAGCATTCTGTTTGCATGCGTTCAAGTTGATTACGTGAGCGAATATCAAACCGAATCAGGCAGAGAAATTTCGTACACGTTCTACAATTGTTAAGTATAAAGCTAGACTAGAAAAAGAGAATCTCTTTAGATAAACTGCTATAATAAAAAAGTCGCATTATATACATTTATATTTTAAACCAATCATATTTGAGCATTTTTGAAGTGATGAATGAAAATTATAAATTAAGCTTTAAATTTAACTGAGAAGATCAAATTCTATTTCTAAATGAATTTGTTTGTTAGGTACATACAATTTTTAACCTTTGTTTGAAAATCAACGTATTTTTAGAATTATTGCTTTGAATGCCCAGGGTAAATTTTCACAGTTTAAATGTGAAATCAAGAAAATACTAGCGTTTTAAAGAAATCATAAATTGTATTGTCAAAAAATACGAGAAATAATGTTAGAATTTTCCATAGCTTACAATAAATCTGAATTTCTGTGATCTTTTTGCAATAATTCCATTGCAAAAATCAACACTCCAAAATTGTTTTAAGCAAATGTTTCCATTTTTCGAAAATAAATTTATCGATTGATTTTAAGGATTGATACCCTTGGACATGATGAGGCTCGGCCTAGGAGTGAAAACCTGAGACTGAAAGCTCTAAGTAAATGTAAGCAACCGCAACAAGAAAGCTAACAGCTAATTGTGTAATTTAGTGGCTTTTCTTGAACGTTGTGGTGATTCGATCTTAGTTTTTCAATTTTAAGCTGAGCAGGCACAATCGCAATAAATATTACTTCTTCACGATTAATGCGGTTTATACTATTTTTAGAGTAATTAAAATTTTAACCAATAATTTAATTACATAAATATATAATTATAATATATTACTTGTTGCTTTTCTCGACTGAAAGACATATTTTATGTAGTTGACAGACCAAGTAGTTCTTTAATTTTTTTTTCTAAAATTGAAATTATGTCTGAAAAGCTTTTTGTGTATTTATTGCGTTTTACTTAATTCTGGAGTTATAAATAAATATGTTTACTTCAGAAAAATTGTCAATTTCAATGTTTTTAGTTGTCATCTACCGAGAGTTTAATTATAATTTTTTATGTAAATCTATTTCGTAATATCTTAGCGATTGATTGGCTGATTAGTTAGCCAGTTATGTTCTCATCCCATGATTCCTGAGTTCAGTTCACGTGATGTATCGTCTCTCATATAGAGTGGGACGTTTCACTCTTCTCACTCTAAAATGACCTAAATACTTCTCCGATACGGATATATTTTTTTTTAAAGCAAACCAATTTCAATTGGTTTTATCCCTTAAGTTTTTTAGTAGTTGACGACCCACCGAAGTTTAAAGCACAATTACTATGTCACCGTGCTTCGGAGGGCACGTAAAACCTTTTGATTTCATAAACAGTAGAAAACCACATGTGCTCACTGTACTAATAGTGTCTTCAGAACATCACCAAGATTCCTGTTCGTACAAAATCTGGAATTAAAGATTTGTAGTCTCACACACACGAAACCTATGCCTGGTTCTCTCTCCTTCAGCTGTTGGGTTTCCTTCGGCCACCCAGGGGCCTTTAATTACAATAACCTTACAAAAACTTGATTGAAAACTTCTCACAGAACTCAAGACTAGTAGGAAAATTAACTTAGTTTTTTCCACAAACGGAAATGCCAACTGGTAAATTTGTTTGCCTCGTTATCAGCTTTAGGGCGGAGTAACGTGGTTTTCTTCTCGGAGTTAGTTGCAATTCGTTAGTTAAAAGTTGTAAAAGCAAGCCTTCCTTAACATCAAAGACCTTCGAGGCAAAGCGTAGAATTGAGAAACCAATTGTCGTTACATTCCTATAGAAATGTATCTTCTGAGATGTTTCGGTTTTTATTGCTATAAATAAATGCCATTCGTCCCGACTAGCACTGATTTCTATAGTATTAAAGGACTTGATATATACTAGAAAAATTTGCCGAAATAAATACCAGCTCCATTTTAGTTTAAAATTTAAAATTTATAAAATTATTCTTCACTTTAAAAAGTTACATTTTTATTTAAGTTCTTAACAAAAAAAATTTAATATGACATTTATAATATATTTTTTAAAGCATCGTGCGTCAAGGCGCCGACAAATATATAGTTAAAATTGGTTTAAAAAAATATAAATTGCTATTTATTATTATTATTATAAGTTTAACTTTTTTGTAAACTTACGATTTCAACTTAATAATTTCAAACTTCTTATCGACTTCGTTAAAGCTGCGCTTCCAATTTGCCAGTAAATCGGATTTTAGTGATTATGATTGAATTAGAGAAAAATGTTATTTAATATATGGTAGTTTTATCAACTCTCGTAATTTGTACACCCACAACTCTACCATAAAATATAGCAAAATTACGTGTTTATCCAACTGTAAAAGAAGCGATAACTGGAAGGAAAACCTAAATTTGGGTTTTCGTTTTTAATTATTACGAATGTTCATATTCACAAAACACAATAATTTATAATCAACGAAGGTTTAGGTGTTCTGAATTCAAAATTATAATAATACCTACTAATTAGCGCTCTTTCATACTGCATTAATAGACAATACTGCAAAATTGAGTATCCAGTTACTTTTTCACATATTGAATTATGTGAAATATCGATATCTTTGAAAGGTTTGTTTTTGAAACACAATATGTAAGGTATTAACCGATCTGGGTAGAAATAATATTAGTTTAAAGCGGGGAATATTTGTTTTTCCCAAAGTATAAGCGTCAAGTAGAAGATATGACGTCAATCTACGTAGGACGTCGAATTATTGCGAAAGAAATGTAATTAAACGTTTCCAGCGTCGAATATATAATTTTTAATATATTCGTTATTCTACCTCTCACCACTACACAATTTACGTTTTATTTGGCATAACATGTTCACCTGGAACTAAACTATAGGGAGGGTGGGATTGGGGTCCTGTTAAAGTGTTAAATTTGTTTCAAGTTTATTTTCTCTTCGACGCGCATTTATGCAAATATTTTACAGGATAAAGTTAAAATTTGGAAAGAGCATTACATTTTAGAAGTTGGAACCTTTAGTATATGAAAACTTGGTTGCGTTCTATAACGCCCTCTCCTTGATTCGGATGATCGTACGAAGTTGAAATTGTAATGAGGTTATTACGCGTTGTTTTAAGGAATCTTTCCCCATTTTATTTTTACTCAAAAACAAATAATTTTCATATTGATGAAAGTCTCAACACGGTGTAAAAAATTGTGATCTTTTAATTAGCAGAGTAGATCCGATAATTACTTGCTAATTATACTTAACTTCGCAATTTATTAAAGCTTGAATTAATAGAAATCCGTTAAGTTGAAAAATGAACAAAGTAACAAGTTGATTAAATAATGATCTGAATTTTATGTTGGCTCATATCCAAATCTAGCCCGTGCTACGAAATCCGCTTTTACGTCTTTATGCATGGGGGGTTAAAATAATTATATTATTAAATTGTAAATAAGAACATTTTTGAGTTCTGATAAATGTTGATTTTAATTTTATCAAATTATTTTGAATCCAGGGAAGAAAGTGAAAATTAATTAAATTAATTGAAGCATTTTAGAAAGCATGGTAACTTTAACTTTGTATGTATACTCCCACACAAAGACATAAGAATGAACCGTATCTGGCAAGATAAATATCACAAATTAGTTATTGATTTATTTTTCCGACTGAAAAAGGTAAATCGAGGCTTTTCTTATACTCTTTAAATTCAGAATATCGTTCATTTATAATTTATTTAGTTCACAGCATTGTATTTTGAAGTCATCACTGGTTGCTATGTGATGACTTCAAACTGAGAAAAAGTTGCTTGTAGTAATGAAAATAAGTTAAATGAGTTTTATGGTTTTAATTTAGTCAAAACACGATTTGACATTTGACTGGGACAAAATTAATATAAAGATGAAATTTGAAAAAAAAAAAAAGAAAATATAGAAGGTACAAACAGGTATTTTTAATCCAAAATTGGAAATGGGGGAGGGGGCTGGCAAAATGCACCTGATTTTTAACTATTATAACCTACAGATTTAAACAAATTCAATGTATAATATTAAAATCTCTATTGCATTAGAAAATGAATTAATAATAATTTCCAAAATTGTAGTAGCCAGATAATTTTTTTCTCCGATTATCATATAAACTGTATTATATTTAATATACATTAAATAGTCTAACTTATTTTTATAACAATGAATTGACATACTAATATATTATACAATGGAGCACATCTATAGGGTTTAAGGTCGAGACCCTACCATGCGCCCACTACTAATCTACATTTTTAGTAACACTGTTATTGATCCGACTATAATTACAAATTTGTAAATATTAAAAAACTTTAAAAATTAATTTACAATATATTATTTTCTGTCAATAAATTGTCAAAGTTAAAGTTTCACTTTTTGGAAACGTGATTGGTTTCAAAACATAAAGGTAGCAGGGGGGCAGTGTAGTACTTTAGTGCCAGCCGTCGCCGGCAGTAAAGTACTTCAGTGCCTGGGCTCTAAAGTACCGGTAATTATATTTTTTGTTTTCAGCAAAAACAAGGCAATTTCTCCTAATACACTATACTATTTTAAGCATGAATCGAGATTTACAATATTAAAAATAATATATTAAAAATTATTAAATTAATTTATTTAATATAATATCTAAAATTACTAAATTATTAAAAAAAATTTAACAATTGTTTAAAAAACTGTCCACTCCACTTATCTTGATACAGTAGTAAATCAATACTGCCGAACTTGACACTCAATTGAATGTTTTAACCTTGCATGGGGAAAATAACTTTTTTCTAAATGTGTCACTATTAAATTAATAATATAATTGCTTTTGACTTTACGTTTCAATTTTACACTTGCACCATTTTATTAATCATTTTTTAATGCTAATGGTTTTCGAATACAAACAAAATTCCTACAGTAAAATTTTGTAATGCTGATCTTCTCTGTTTAAACTAAATCTAGTTTTGTTTTAAAGGCGGGGCTAAAATAAAACTATTAATTTTAATTGGTCAATTGAAACTACTTAAAAGGAATTACCAGAATCAAAAGGGTATTCTGGATAGATGTGCCAGCTTTTTAATTGTAGTAACTTTAGAATGATTAAATAGCCAGGATTTTTTTAATTAAGGATATAAGTATCAGCAGACATGGAATCGTGTGTTTTTGAAGCTGATCATTGTACTTTAAAACTTAACTTTGTAATGTTTTCGTTGATTTTGGATGCTTGATTCAGCCGAGCGTAATTTATCCACATCAAAAGTAATTTTACCGACGATTCGAGTTGATGTTGAAGATTTCAGTGGATGAATTCCGATTTTGCAGTATTCAGTTAAAAAAATTTTTTTTTTTTATATTTCCAAAAAAATAAGGGTAGAAACTGTGCATGGAAACCTATGCTCAATTTAAGCGATGAGAAGAATAATATAAGCTTTAATTATATAGCTTTATATATATATTGCTGTGATATCTTCTTCAACCATAACTTAAAAAATTTCCAATAACTTTTATACCTTTATTATTGACGAACGTATTCTTATCAACCATATAATTACAAATTTATATTATACCAGTCAACTGACTAACAGTATCAAAAATGTCCACTCTCAAGTTTTCTACCTGGTCGCCTTGACCGTAGACGACCAGGTGACTGGATTCTCGAGCCTTGTTTTATGCAGCCTTTGGCGATGGTACATTTTCCTCGTTTTGGAGATTTGTAACAAGTTGAACAAAACTGAATTTTGCGATAAAGATTATGGTGAAAATAGAACTGATAGACCTTCTTTTATCCAGGTACAAGCTCGACATTCTGAGTGATGCAAAGTGCATTTAAATTAAGTTTGTTGTGATTTTGCACATTATAAAGCGTCATAGGTAATGAATTTGATTTTTTAGAGATCCATGAGCCAAGTAGTGATGAAGTGGAAGATAGCAAGTCACTAACTTTATCATTCACAGGTATATTGTTCACTAAATGTACGACTGTGTTTTTTTTACTATAATGTAATGGTTTATTCTTTATGACCACTGTCAGCTACCACATAATACTTTAGTTGAAATTCGGGAAAATTCAAATACATATTATATTTTCTATTCATAAAAACTGAAACATTTATAAAATCACTTTGTTTTTGTAATAATAGCAATCAGAGAGTATTATTATTAGATAAATAGTAACTACAAAAGAGACAATACAAAAAGAGACATTCGGTAAATGTACTGCGTGGGTGCTATCGGTAGGGAGTTATCTAAATGCTGGTACATTATCTAAAATGGCAAGCACCATTTTCGATAGTGCCATTTGATAAAGGATATCTTCCTACATTTAAAGCACCAGGAATTACAGTATAGATAGGTAGATATAGTTAGAATAAATAAATCCGTTCACGACGACGTGCACGAAGTTAAAAATATAGGATTTATCAAACTATTCACGCCATGTACGGAAATAAAACCTGTAGGTAGGACTGTAGGATTGGATCAGGATAGAACTAGATAAAAAAATCCCAATTTACAAAAATTCAAAATTTTCATAGAAAAATTTTATACTTGAAAATATAAAAAATTATATATAATAATCAACCTGTCCTAGCGATTTTGCGGTACACGCTTTGTAACGATTTTATCCAATTTATTCCAACCGCTACGCGCGCACTGTATAAGGAATACTGTTTCCGTGTTCGGTATAATATATTAATTTTATATTCTATAAATAATAGTAATTTTAGATAACAGAGGTAATTTTTATTCTACAGAAATAATAAATGCGCCGTATGAATAATATTGGTTACATTCGAAAGTGCTCATTGTATAGCCTGACATTAACTGTCTCTTTTGGCAACAAGTAATACCAAAAATACATAAAAAGCAAGCCTAATAGACGTTAGAGCGTATCAAGCACGGATGTTATAGTATAAATAAGTTTTAAAAGGTATTTTCGAGAGGAAGGCAGCTGAGATAGGACACTATGAAATGGAGTATAAGGATAATTTTACTTTCTTTCGACCTTTTTCAAATAAATAAATTGCATCATATCCAGCTTATTGGAAGCAGCGTAATAAGCGAACACAAAAAGTGACAAACAGAAATTATTTGCACGAAAAAATCAAATTTCTACTACCAACGTCATATTTATTCAGTTGGAAAGCATTTCGGAAAAATACAAAGAAATTTAAATTTTTTAATTTTGTTTTGGTGCGTAATGTTTTCTTATTTCAAATTTACGATTTAAATGTTTACTATGTGGCTTGCGCGGAGTATTAAAATTTTTTTAATACATTTTTTTCTTTTTGCTTTAAATATATCTACAAGGTGATCCGAATTAAACATATTTTTGCACTGCAATATGTTCACTTTTGTCTATTCAGTAAAATATAAAGAGAAATTCTGATGTCGATGGGCGCCAAGTGATATTAATAAAACATAAAAAGACTAAGAAAGTTGTTCTAATAAAATACCAACAAAGAATGAGATACACCTGATCGCATTTTCTCTAATAACACGAAAACTAATATGGTCTATAATTTTTATATATTTCACAGTTTTCAGATTATTTGAAAAGAGCTACGTTGAGTTATATTTAAGCTCTTGTGGTTAGGATTTTATAAATATACTGAATGTATAAAGAAATTAAAAAGCTTTGTTGAACATTTTTTAGTCGAGGAAACTTCATAATATATTAGCTTCTTCTTTGACGTCATAATAATGAAGTTTAAATTACACAAAGTACTTTTTGTTAAAAATACTACACCTGAAATAATAAAATTTAATACGAAACTCCAAAAACTTACAAGTCGAGCAATTAAATCAAGAATTCATTATGTTTATAATTTTTTAATTTGTCATTTTAGGTTTTCAAGTGAAATTAGTTCAAGTTTCAAAACTTAATTGAGGATCTATATTCTAAGTACATTTAATGTTATTTAAACTTTGTAGTTGCTAAAATTCAATATACCATTGTTAATATTGTTTTGGTTCATTAATTCTCTATGACAAATTTAACATACATAGATGCTAGAAAATTATTGGTCAACTTCAGAACTGTACCTTAATAAAATTGTTAACCCCAGCAGTTCCTAATGACGTCAATGCTCACAGGCAGAATTACGATATTATACAATCAATTGCTTTAAGCTAATTTATGATATAATTTATATCATAATATAAAATATTTAAAAGAAATAAAAATGTATTTGAAGATATTACCTATAATATGTATGAATAACTGCGATCAAATTTTATTAAATTTTCCTTAGAAAAATCAATGTGACAGAGCTTTCGTAACTACATTGTGTCATTAAAGCTAAAGCTGCAAATAAAAGTTGAATGCTTGTAATTAAAGTTAAAAGTTTAAACAAAAGCTCCGTTAATTAAGAAAATTTTTAAATTTTCCCTGAGCTTTAACGTAACTCTTTTATGTTTCTTTGACTTGAATATTTTTATCTTCTATTGTTTACTTCTCTTTAACTTTTTTTACTACTAATCCCGACTCGTTCTGGTTTCTTCGCCTAAAAGCTACAAAAGTTCTCAAAGATTTATACTATCACAATATGTTCTTTTATTTTTATTTTTATTTGTATAAAAGTTTCTACTATTTAGTTGTAAAAATAAAAGAAAATTCCTAGTTAAAAAGCGGAAACGTAGGTAATCGTCAAATTCTCTGAATCTAAGAGTTTTATGACCATTGTAGACAAACTTCAATTTAATTTTTTAATTATTAACTTTGCAAAGTAATCAAACAAGTTCATTTAATTTTTTAATTGAAATTTTTTTTAATATCTTAGGCAGGAAATAAGATTTTGTGCGTTGGCTTAATGTGTAAAACTTTTCGCTGTATTTAACGCTTAATTAAATAAATAAAATTTTCAAATTGAAATAAAATAATTAAAAATACTCGGCGACCGGTCAACTCGGCGAAGGCTCGGTCGGTCAATAAAAGAATTAAGTTTTTACGTTGGCAATGAAGAACAAATAGTTCATTCTCCAGCGAAGAAAAAACCCTTTATAGTGCACATGTAAGACCTGGTATCGAGTATGCCTCTTTCATGTTATAGGTATTATAGAGATTGGCTGAATATGATTATGATATTCCAACGTCAAGTTTCTGAAAGTTGTAAACTTTAAAATGAGTCTGTCTGCAGTGAAATTCTCTACCAAGTCTTCGTATGATGTATTAGTTCAGCTGCTGTAGAATATAGCGTGTATTAGAAACTTTCAAGCTTATATTTCGCCAAAACCAGTTTGAATAACTTTAAATACTTGTGACTCTTGTAAATATCTGTATAGCCTTTTAGTTTTTAACTCCATGAGGATATTTTGTTATTATCTGAAACCTTCAATTTTAAATTATTTAAATTTCGCACACCGTTAAATAAGAAAATGTGAGATATATTAACTTGTATTGCGGGCGTTATACTGCCGTTTAATAAACCCTCCAGGATTCAAATTAAAATTTTAATCAAAATACAACTAGGTAAATTTTCTAATATAATTTTAGAAAATTCATGAAATTGCGGTAACTTTAAAAATTGCATGCTACTTAAATAACGAATCTAAAGCTAATATTTTTGCTTTAAGTATCTGCTTCATGTTTTATTTATGTATATACTCGTATAATCTAGTCAACTATATAAGTTTCTATTTATATTTTACAAGCACACTATTAGGTACATAAAATCCAACTTCGTTGTTACTTTAGACAGAATACATAAATAAGCCACCAAATGATATTCCATTATGCAACAACTACGAGTTTAGATATTAAAGCTTTAAAATATAAAGTTTTTCTCCACAGTTCCACCTCACGCTGGATCTTGGCTAATCAACTTCGCTCAAACCAAGATGAACTACTAGAATTACTAACTAGGAAAATGTAATTAATGGGGTGGTTTCCCTTTTGCCTTTCTCATAGATCGATCTTTGACTTCAGAACACAGCCTATCACTTTTAACTTTGTGTGATATTATGTAAAGTTAACTCGAAATGTGTGCCGATTTTTTTTCTTGTTTTAAAATAAAGTTTAAAAAACACTTGGAATTGAAAATGTTTTACATGTTATTTTTACTGCTCTGTATTTTATAGACAGGATTGGGCGAGACCCTAAATCTACAAGCGATTATTCCGAATTCTAAATCTGCCGATTTTTCAACAAATAAACTGAAACCAAAATCATAATTTAATTTTTTGGAAATATATGTATTTCCTAATAATTTGCAGTTGCATTGGACAAGGGGGGTTTTAAAATGTATTCACGATGGCGATAGGAAGTAGAAGAGGATTTGAAATTCAAAGTGCAATTTTTCAAAGGCGGAAATGTATTCGGCGGCGAATAAATAAATATATAAATATTACTAAGTAGTAAGCAATCATTTGACTTCTGTGATTTATAAAATTATTTTATTTAAATAAACACTTTGAAATCTAATAGTTAACTTTAGTTGTTACTACTTAATTCTTACCGATTATTTCTACCGCATCTAAGTACTCCAAGTGAATATAGTAACATCTGGTTCAAATAGTAGTATATTTCTGTATTTTCTCGTAATTACAATTTAGAGGTAATTTGCAGCATTCGTGCAGGGTTTTAGGCCAATTTTTATTGCTCATTGTCGGAAATTTTTGCTGTCTTAAAATTTTATAAAAGTTCCAACCATATTGCATTTTATTGAATGTTTTTACTTATAATTTTTAGTTTTTTAATTTTATAGCCCTTATATCAAGTAATTAATAAGATAATAAATCAGCTAATTTGTTTAGATGAAAACCTTTAGTTCTTATACAAATAATATTATTACATTAAATTATTATGTATAATATACTTAATACATAAATCTCTCCACTGTATCAAATCGAGACATATTTAAAGTGATTAGCAAGGATTAAATACCATCAAAGAAAAATCGTACCTAGAATATTCAGCTTTAATGATAATAATGTAGCATAAGAATAAGGTAGCATAATAGATTGTTTTTTGAAGAAATTTTTATTTTTCTATTTAAATAATTTGTAGATTTTTATATAACTTGAATACGTATGTATTTATACTGAAGTTCTAATGGAAGAAAAATTGAAATTACAACAATTTATTTAAAAGCCAATAGTCTGTTAAATTGAAATTAAAATGAAAACTCTGTGTTGTGATAATAACATAAAATATCACAAATGTATTGGGCAACCTGTTGATCATTATATTATTTATAATGAAAGTTTAAATAATAAAAATCACTGCATATATGTAATACTGGAATACTTAAACAGAAATTAAATAAAACACATATTAATGAAAAGTCGGCCAAAATGTGCGTTTCTTCCTTTATTTATTGCATATTTATGCCTCAATTAAAAACTCTTGTATTAGCATTAATAGGTTGATTTGAATTTGTAGTAAAATGTACCACTAATTTAGCCTTTTGGTATTACGATCAAATTTTATTTTTAATAACACCCACAGCTATTTTAACAGATCACTGTGAACCTAGCATATCAACTATTAGCATCTTTAAAAAAATCTTCAGTTTTGCTTGCATCCAGCATAGTTCTGCAGTTCCGGACAGTTTTAAACAATAGTTCAGTTGATTTACCTCTAAAATCATGAATTAAAAGAATGAGATGCCAACTTCACGAAAAACATACAGCATTTCATTAGATTTCAATTTGAGCATCAAGTAGTTGAATTCAGCATAGTTCTACAGTTTCCGATAGATTTTAAAATAGTTCCGCTGATTTTCCCTTGAAATTGCGATTTATATCATTGAGATGCCAATTTCACATCTGACATTATAACATCTCATGAGATTTAAAGCATTTGATCATCGAGAAGTAGAATAAACCATAGTTCTACACATCCTAATTAATTTTAAGGATAGTTTCATTGAATCAAACTTAAAAATAAAATTTAAAGGATATTATTTTCATGAGATGCTGCATGCTGATACTCTGGGCCGCGTTCTGAGCTTTTCAGATGTTGTAATCAACAGTTTTAGTCCTTCCGCATACCATCAAAAAGAGTACCGGCCTTTAATTGTACCAAAAGATAGTTACATATAAATAATTGTTTATTACAGTAACAACAACAAGTATGGAACTATGAGATGCTGATAGCTTTGGACGAGTTCTGGGTTCTATTGTTAATGCAATCGACAGTTCTGATCCTCCTGTATACCATCCTAACGAGTTCCAGCCTCTGGTGCTACCCAAATAGTTACTAACAATTGTTTAATACCATAGCAAGTATAAAACTATGAGATGCTGAAGTTGTAAACGAGTTCTAGGCTCCATTGAAGATGCAATCGACAGTTCTGATCCTCCTGCACTCCAGCGTTAAGAGTTTTGGCAAAAAGCATAAAGCAATTATTTATTATTGTAGGAAGTATAGAACTATGAGATACTGATAGTTTTCGACGAGTTCTGGATTCCATCGTTGGTTCAATCGACAGTTCTGATCCTCCTGCATACTATCTTAAAGAGTTCCGGCCTCTAATGGTACCCAATAGTAATAAACAATTGTTTATTACAAGAACAAGTATACAACTATGAGATGCTCAGTGTTTTTAACGAGTGATGTGTTCCATTGAAGGTGCAATCGACAGATCTGATCTTCCTGCAAAGCATCCTAATGAGTTCCGGCCTTTGGTGCTACCCGAATAGTTATTCACAATTGTTTATTACTGTAGCAAGTTTAGAACTATGAGATGCTGTTAGATTTGGACGAGTTCTGGGTTGTATCGTTGATGCAATCGACAGTTCTGATCCTCCCGCATACCATCCTAAAAAGTTCCGACCTCTGGTGCTACCTAAATAGTTTTAAACATTTGTTTATTACAGAAGCAAGTGTAGAACTATGAGATGCTGAGTGTTTCGGACGAGTTTTGTGTTTTGCTTTTGTAATAAACAATTTTTTATAACTATTTGGTACCATCAGAGGTCGATTGAACAAACGATGGAACCCAGAACTCGTTCAAAACTATCAGTATCTCATAGTTCTATACTTGCTACGGTAATAAACAATTGTTTATTAATATTTGGATACAATTAGAGGCCGGTACTCTTTTCTGTGGTATGCAAAAGACTAAAGCGGTCTATTACAACATCGGAAAAGCTCAGAACGTGTCCCAGAGTATAAGCATTTTATGGAAATAATATCCTTTAAGTTCCATTTTTAAGTTTGATTCCATGAAGCTATTCTTAAAATTAAAATAAAGTATGGTTTATTCTACTTCTCGTTTCTCAAATACTTTAATTCTATTGAGATGCTATAACGTAATTTGCGAAGTTGGCACCTCATTGCTTTAAATCGCAATTTCAAGGGTAAATCAACGGAACTGTTATTAAAATCTATCGGAATATTAGAACTATGCTGAATTCAACGCCTAGATGTTCAAATACTTTAAATCTCATGAGATGCTATATGTATTTTGTGAAATTGGCATTTAATCCTTTACTTCGTGAATTTAGAGCTAAATCAACTGAACTATTGTTAAAATCTACCAGGAACTGTAGAGCTGTGCTGGATGCAAGCAAGTATGACGTTTTTTTTGCGATAGTAATAGTTGATATGAGGTTCACAATGATGTGCTACAGTGGAATATTTTAGAAGAATTATTTTTCTACGACACCGAGTTTGATGTTATTACAATTTATAACTTAGCATCAGCGGCGCCAGCATTTTTGAAATGGGTGGGCACAAATTGAGCCCAATATATTTAGGGTGGGCACACAAAATTTATAAATAACTCAATAAATTAAATTATAGAAATAAGTACCTAAAACAAGGGTTTCGGTGTACTACATTTAAATTTTTTTTTCATTTCGCGTAAATTTCAGGTGGGCACTTATTGGTGAGGCACTTCAAGCAACAGAGTGGACACGTGCCCACCCTGGCCCCCCCTGGCGCCATCGCTGCTTAGCATCAGCTATTTATCTGTCGTTTTAATTCCTCTACAATTTTATTGCAGACTTGTAAAGTTTTTTCATTAATATTATTAATGTAGTAGTTATTATAAATTTAACATATTAAATATCCCCCCCCCCCAGTACCACGCTAATTGTATCAAATATTCATTAAGGTGTAAATATTCCAATACATGATAGTATCTACATAATTGGATAAAAAGATTTATTTCCAGGTGTTTCAGGCTGTAATTGGGCTCCCAACGTGGGACCAGTAGACTTTTAACTTCTTTAATATATTTTTCAACTTATTCAAAACTAATGTCTTTATACGAAAAAATATCAAATAATTTTATCTTCCTTATTTAACGTCACAATTCCAACCATGAAACGCCATGTAGGAATTTCAAATAAGCAGAAACTTTTGGGATAACAAGATAAATTTTGTTTGTCGCGTGAAAAAATGTCATTTGGAATAAAAATTATTCGTTACGTCAATTTTGTAAAAACATTTTCGGATATGAGACAGAATGTAATAAATTTGATTAATTAACACAATGCAATGGTTTGTAATAATTATGGATATTTGGGTGGGTTAGGATCTAGTAGGTGTGGTAGACGAATAATTATGAAATATAATTAAGAGATATCAAGTTTCGAACTTATTAGATTATCTAGACCGAACAATGTAGCTCAACAATTTCAAACATTTCCGATACAACGCATGTTGCCACAAATTAAATTCAATTTGTAATTGTTCTGCAATCGAACAGTTTATCGACAAGGGTGAATAGGAATAAAAGAATTAATTGGGTAAACTATAGATGATCAACAAATTATCAACTGTTATTGCCATAATAAAGCAGTCTCTGCTCGAGGAAGTTATCTGAACAGATTTTCTGCAAGATTAATTTTTCTACCGCCAAACCAATGAAAGACTTTCAATTTCAAAGATATCAATCGATTTCAAGTGTAGACTTTTTAATAGATCTGCATTTCTGTGATTTGAAGGTATTAAAGAAAAAAAGCAACGACAAAAGAAACTCTAAAATCCTTTTCAGTGTTGAACGTTTAGATTAAATTATGCTAGAGGGAAATTTTATATCATCTCGAGATGTTTCTAATCTGAAACTTTTTAAGTAAATTGCTGATATTAATCATAACTTCTCTATGTGATATATTGGTTTTTATTTAAAAGTGAGCTTTTTATTGAAAAAGTTAACTAATGAGTAGACTTTATATTTTTATCTTTGTATTTTAAAAATCCCAGATATTTAATATTGTACAAAACTTCAATTTCAAATTATCTACCACTTTTCCTTTGGAACTTATCAAAACCCAATTTAATTTGACGTCTACCTTAGCTACACTTTAATTAGTTTTATTAAAAAAACAATGTTTGCGCATGTTCAAAATATGTTAATAATAATGTCGACAAAATCGATTATCGTTCAAATGAAGAGTTACATAAAAGGTAGATATTATATAAATAGAGCCTGAGGGGTTGCTTTGAGTGATAACCTAGAGAACTAATCTTCCGAAGTTTTAACACAAAACGTGATTTTTCGATTTGTTTATCAAACACAAAATTATTTTATCCCAGAGTCTCTGAAAAAGTTGAAATAAAAACAAAACCTAATTAACCTTCATTAATACCTTCATATCGGGAATAAACACATCAAAACATTCCCTAAAATTCAAAAAGAACACGTAACGTTTATTAACCTTACCTTAAGAAACGAATTTAAAATTTATAACAAGCCAAAATTTGTTTTCAAAATTCTTTACGCAACAGTTTTCATTTTCGAGAAAACGAAACGGAGCGCCGCGGTGAAACGTTGTAACACACACGGATGTTGAGTTTCTACTGCCCAGGATCAGGATTGGTCCTCCCCACGGCTGCTGCAGGATCTTCCGCGAGATTGTCACATTCTACTGTTATATTTCGGTTCAAAATTATTTACCGTTAAAGTTTAATCGTAAATTTTATATAAACATGATTGGGTGTAATAAATTTGTGTGCAATTTTCAACTTCCTATATCTTTTTTTTTAAACAATATATTGCATTATCAAAAAACATTTATAGAGTTAAAATAAAAATTTGTAATCGCAAATTCGAGATTAAATAGGTTCAGTAACCAATAACTTGAGAGAATTCGGTAGTTTTCTTCACCTGACATGGAGTAGAATGGATTACATTTTAAACGGATTTTTAACGGGTCTCGATCTGTCCGTGACGAATATCAAGACGATTTAGCTCCACGGACTTCAAATTTTATCTTCTTTAATAAGATAATTAATTTTGTAATAACTTGATGAAATTTTTATTAAAGCCGGGGAAATTTTAATCAATAAGTGCGCCTTTCTTTAATTAAGAAAAATTGTTGGTGTAAGAGCATTGTAACGGCGAAAAATTAACTTAACAAAAACTGGATTTACATATGCAACAACTGTTTCAAAATTAGATGTTCTGAACAGTTTATAGAAAATCAATACTACATTTTATGTGAACCTCTGGTAAACTCGTTTTTATAGCGGAAACTAAAATTCATTTGAGATTTTTCAAGTAGTTTTAAATGCACACATAAATTTTACATACTTCTCAGATAATTTCGTATTTTACGGCATTCGTTAACATAAACAAATTGGATTTTGCAAATCTTCACCCGAAAAAATATCATGTAATAATTAAACGAACTAAGCACAACTTATCCAATTATATACCATGCTGAATTTGACGTTCTACGTAAACAAATATGAACATTAAAATTTAAACTGACATTGAAATGAGATATTTTAGCAATTTGGAAAATTTTCTAAAAGCATTACGGACATCTTTTACTTAGTGTCAAGTTTCTTCAAATCGTAAACGAGCAAGAAATAAAAAAATTTCCGTCATTAGAATTTAATTCGTTTCCTTTTGCGGATAAATTGTTAACAAACTTAAAAATAACACTCCTTTTGAAATCGCAAAATCCCAAAGGCTAAATTCTAAAATTTGTTATGTTTTTTATTAAAAATTATTTTTCTGATCTAACACAGAACCATTTAGTTGCTTCAACTAATATTTTTGTTGTGGAAACAAAAAAAAGCCACGTTGAGTCGATTTTAACTAATAATTTTTGTTGTTATAACTAAATCTTTGTTAATGTTGCATTGGCGTCAAGGAAGCTTTATTTGTTAAGCTGTATTGACAATTTCCTTTTTTTAAATTTTTGTTACCTTTTAAAATTCACAGCATGGATAATTTTTTGAATTTTGGATAAAATTTGTATTACATTTTTAGCTCAACGGAGTTTCCCAACGGAAAGTTGAAAATATAAAGTACTCTACCTTGAACACGTACTTCACAAACTCAAACTGGATGCAATTAATCGCACTAACTATTACGCCACTGATCCTAGATTTCGGAGATTATAGCCAAGACGCCAAGTGATCAAATCCTGTAGAATTTAGATAAAAAATTATTTCTACCAAAATTAGAAGAACATCAAGTAGAAGCAGTAAAAACAAGTAAACGCTATTCCAGTTAGAAATAAAAATGCTTGGTAAGATTTGCTAACTTGTTGATTGCATTAATTTAAAAACTAAGGGGCAAATGGTACAATACAAGTTTTAACACTTAATGATCAACAAGTGTTCGTGAGTAGTTCTACTACAGAAAATCACGAACACTGTCTTATATTTTTACCTGTTTATTCGCAAATATTATTAATACTTGGTGAACAGTTAATTATGACAGGTTTAATGCCGATTTGGAACTTGTAAGCAGTATTGTAGAACAGGTGGAATATTTCATCAATTTTTACGTAATTTCATTGGTGCATTGACAGCTGAGTAAAATAGTCACATCTACCGCACATGGAAATCCGTTAGTAGACCTATAGCTTCACGCCATGTATTTGAGATTATAATTTATTTCTGTTGAAATCCAGAGAAAGGTAAAAAAATCCAGAGACACCTGATTAATTTTTATTTAGATTAAAGAACTTAATAAATATTTTGAGCTGTTTCTCTACATTTCTCTTCTAAATTGCACCATCACAATGACTCCACATCCCAAAAACCGATGGTTCTTCTAAATCCTGAATTCGATCAATCTCATGGGAAAATTTTCCACTGATTATTCTCTGATAGTTCTCATGAACAGCGGAATACTTTCAAGGCCAATATGCGTACGCCGTCACATTTACGCCCGTCGAAAAAGTGCATAAACGTTTAAACTAAGAAAAAAACCATAAAATACTGCAAACGTCTTTAAATATGACATGTTGGCATAAATTTTGAATAAAACGTCTTTTACTTTGACAAATTAATTTTTCAAGTTATTGTCAACGCTCTTATTGAAATTGGATCAATTCGAATTTTTTTTCGTGGTCCCTTGAGCTTCAAATTTAACAATGGCTGCAATTGCTACGAACATCTGTAAATTCACACTCGTTTATGACTTCATCCAATCTAACGTCCTATCCCATCTTTCAGAAAGAGTATACCAAAGCAAGACCTAAAATAATTAATTTATTTAATTACAAAATATTTTGATTGTTTCTTTGAGTAATAGGTACGTACAGTTTGCGGACTAAAACAATCGTATAAATTATTAATGCGCATTATCTTATGTGATAAGCTGCATAACGTTTAAAGGGCTTCGCTCGACTGCTTTTAAGACAACAAACTCAATTGTATAAATATTTTATTTTGAATTTAGTAATTTGGCTGAAGTGTAAAGTTTCATTTGTTGTTAAACGTAATCTTATAATACCTGCACAGTAAAACCACCACTTTCAATTTATATCGAAGTAAAATACAAAAATTCGTATATAAATAGTAGTATATTGTTGCATTAGGACTGAAAATCACACTTTTCTTTACAAAAAAATCTGTCACATTTAATGGCATTACTTTTCCAGCCTAGGATCGGAAAGCTAATATACATTTATGTCTGACATATCTAATAGAGTAATATAACCAAAGGTGATGAATTTACTTAATTGTAATTCTGATTACAATAAAACTGTCACAGAAGAACAATAAATGCTATTCAAATAAATATTGTTGTTTTAGTTTTCTTTCTTTGAATGCTCTGCGATATTATCATCAAGTTTGTCACTATGAAAGTATGCAAACAGCATTCTCACAAGTTTGCATTGAAAAGTGGTTAAAAAGTTGTATTAAAGTGATTACTACCCTTTATTATTAAGGATAATAATTTGAAAAGAGACTATGAAAAATCAATATTACACTGAAAGCATTGTTTCACTAACAGATTTCTTTTATTAGAAATTATTGTTCTTCCGGGACCATTTTGCTATAATCAGAATTAAAAATAAATAATTTCTACCAAAATAGTGAGATATAAAATTCGGAATTTTATCGAAGTTGGTAATGCCTACAGAACTCTCCCATTGTAGATGGTTAATTTTATTTTATTTGGCTTCATAAAGGTATTTTTGCCTTTTTCTTCATTGTATCTGTATTTATGCTTAAATGTAGTGTTTTTTGTCTTTAAATTATTTTCTAGAAGTTTATGAATAAATTACGATTGTTATTATTTTATTTAGCCAGTTAATAATTGGCATAACATTAAGAAATATGAATACCTTGACAAAGCTAGGCTGGAAGTAATTTGTCACAATAAAGGTTTTTATTTCACAGTAAAAAAGAATTAAATAAAAGCTCGTTAGATAAAAAGTCAGGATCGATTCACGATTTACAATAAAAATATTAAAACTTTAACACACTTTTACACGAATTATATGTAGTTCTGTTCATACATAATACATTTACTTCTAGTTTTTCATTACTTTAAAATAAATTGTTCTCCGTCACCCATTGTCTAGCAATTGTCTTGGTTTTGTATTTTTTTAGGTTTATTTTTATTTTATATTCAAGATTTTATTTCCTTAAATTAGTTTTTAATTTAAATTTTATTTGTGCAAGGAAACAAACGCGAGTTTTCGATATTTAAAATTTGGAAAAGCTATAATGCACCAGCATAATAATGTAGGTCATTAATGTTTATTTTCTAGTAAAATAAATTTAAATGCAGAGTACAAATCTGTTAATTAAATAACAAAACGGATATTAAAAGCCACATAAATATCGATTACTTATAAAACGATTCCCGCTTTGGAAGAGTATGTCCTGTAGGAATACCCCATTAAAATATTTTATAAAATTCATAATATTCGATTGCGCTTCGTATTTCTGGGTTTGAATGAAATATATGCAAATTTTGATTACTTTCGTCGTCTCGCAGTTAAAATTTTATTTAGTGCAAACAAATTTATTTTAGTACTATGTCTCTGCATTAAAGTGTTATTAAATGCATAGTAATGGCAAATAAATTTATTCATGAAAATCGTGATTTATTGAAAATAACAACGTAATTTGTACAGAAATATCGTGTAGATACTACCTTTCGGCAAAAAACACGAATGTGGAATTCTATTGGTTTCACCGGATCGATTAAATAATTTAAAGAAATAAATTATCACTAATACCAATTAAATGGAAAAGCAGAAATTGGAAGTAAATTATTCAAATGCAAAGTTAATTACAAAAAGAGCAAAAATTATTGACTTTTTGTTAAAGTTCAGAATTAAAGCAACTTCAGGTGGCAAAATAAAAGTTTAGGAAATACACTATCAAAATTTAAAAAACACCACTTGCAGTAATTTGGTAAAAAAAATATTGTGACAAGTATGTTAACAATAAATTATGTGCTAGATACTAAATTATTAATTTTGAAACAATATTTCGTGTGCTCTTTAAGTTACATAATATTTCACCTTACGTATTGTATCGCAGTTCATTAGAAAGCAATAAATATTGATAAACAGTCAATATCGTAATATAATATTCATGTTATTGGTTATGGAAACGAACAGGGATCGAGTATTTGGCACCAATGCAATATTCTTAAGCATAAATAATGTTCTTGATACAATTTAGTGTAATGGGGAAGTGATTAAATTATCAGAGTGCCAAAATTGTCGTGTGGTTAGATTGTAGGCTTCCTTAGAGATGAACTCTAGTTAGAATCTCGCTCGAAATATTTTCAGCCCCCCAGCTATGTTTCTTGATTACATATATATTTATATAATCACGTGTCAAGGTGGCATGGTACAAGTTTACCTGGAACATAAAAAGAATGAATTTAATTAATATAATTGAAATAAAATGAATTATAACATATTTTTGGCAAATTTAAATTTCCTAATGTATTTGTTCGAGAGGAACAATTTTCTTTTAAAAATAAACCTCGTTTTGTGTTCAGAAATACTTAAATGAATGCAATACAATGTCCCTTGTTTCAAGCTTGGAGACAAATAAATGCTAGTCATGTAATTTACATTGTCCAATCTTAAAATACCTCGGAGACTGTAATACAAGCTTTACAATATCGTTGTTCCATTTAATGCTTTGCCGTACTTTATGACGATATTTACTGAAAGATTTCTTTTAAAGAAAATGATAATTAATGATTTTTAATTATTATGCACCACTTACCTACTACGACCACATTTTCACAAAGCCTACATTTTTATTGGAGATATACTGTATAGTTTCAATTATAAGTTATTAATGGACAAAGCTTTTTTGGAGGTGGTTCTGAGAGATCGAAAAAGAAACGTTGGGAATATGAGCTTATCTATTCACACTTAACTTTTATGTAGACGACCTAGTTTCGTAATTGCTCAGAAGCATACAATCCGAATTATTGGCAGTTAACAGCAATAGGGATTAAGTATAAACACAAATAAAACTGAATATACAGTTATAAATAGTATAATACGATCAAATCTAGATCAAAAAGCCAGATAAGTAAGTAGTCGGAGGTGCATTTCGCCAGCCCCCCCCCCATTTTGAATTTTGGATTCAAAATAGTTTAAATCGGTTTACCTCGTTTGTACCTTCTATATTTTCGTTTGTACCCACTTAGTTCTTCAGATATAAGGTCCGTTTCCAAGAGAGGGCGCCACTAGAACTTTTTCGTTATAGCATTTTGATTAAGGCAACTTTCGTCATTGAAAAAAAAATGGATAAAACGGAATTTCATGTGTTAATGGAGCACTGTTTGGAAATACTGCTGGAACAAAAACTTGGCTTGATAAGTGTTATCTGGGCTCTGCTCCAGCGGAAGCAACCATTCGTTAGTGGTTTGCTAAATTCCGTACAGACCATTTCAGCATCGAAGATAATGAGCGCAGAGTGGACGTCCAAAAGAGGCTGTTACAAAGGAAAACCGAATTTTTGCGTCGATATGTAACAAAGGATGAAACATGGATTCATCGCCACACTCCAGAGTCAAATCGGCAGTCAGCTGAGCAAACTGCACGCGACGAGCCCAATCTAAAGCGAGGAAAAACACAACAGTCGACTGGTAAGGTTATGGCGTCTGTATTTTGGGATGCGCATGGTATATTGTTCATCGATTATTTTGAAAAGGGATGAACAGTCAACAGCGACTATTATATATCATTGTTGTACGGTTTGAAGGATGAAATTGGGAAAAAACGGCTCCATTTGAATAAAAATAAATTTTGTTTCACCAAGACAATGCACTGTGTCACATGTTCGCTTATCGAAAAGTTAGAAGATCGCTATAATCGGGGTAATTAAATATCTTATAAAAAAATAGGAGAATTCCTTTATTTTAATTTAGTTTTTCTATTTATATTTAATTTAATTAAACCGGACAGGTTCATTTTTTGAATATTTTTTCTTAAATTCATGGGGGGTCGCCCCCTTACTAAACTTGTCATTTTGTATTGCTTTCGGTGAAGTCCACTTTTACTAGATATTTACAGCAAGGCCGCCAACCAATATTTCTACATTTAAAAATTTCGTATGCAACGCCGAAAATGTTTTTTAAGTCATTTTCAATAATTTCATTAATGTTGTTTAGTTATTTTTATAACAAAAAACATTTTAAAAATATTTATTTCATTTTAATACGTAACAAATGGCAAATAATGCAAAACATTAAATTTATGTGTGCATAATAATTACATTATTATAATATTGCTAATTTAATCAGAGCTAAAAAAACCAGCTACGCTAAGTCAACATTTAAAATGTAAATTTTTCATAATCGCTAACGAATTTTTTAAAACTAATTTTAAAAATTAGACTCTAATTTTTACTGCCCGATTCATTATTTCCACCATGCAAAAAAGGTTTCGAATTAAACTTTTATAAAAATTTGCTTGTTCGAGTAGCTTTAAAAATAACCATCTGAAATATTAATAGATACGTCATCATTCCCTACTAAATTTTTTTTATAAAGGAAAATGTAGCAAATAATTGATGAGGTCTTATAAAACCCTGAAAATGCAATATTTTATTTCATCTTTTTCTAACTATGATAAATACCGTTTCTCTTACATTTCCACTGAAGCTTAAACATGGTCTTTCCATTATACTCATAAAATTATTCTAAAAGGAAGTTGAACCAGTTATTTTGGACAACTGATTTTCTTATTCCCAAATTGGATTTTAACGGTCGCCTTATTCATTGAATTTTAAAAAGATTTTTACTACTCATGTCGTAGTAATTCTATGCAATTCAAATTAACGGACATATTAAAAAAAATCCATCATGGTTTTTAATTTTACATACCTATACTAAATATTTTTTAGTTGATTCTTGATACATATTTGTTTAAAAAATTATATCTAGCTTTGAACTCAAAGGATCGACACCAATGTAATTTAAAAATTAACATTGAGAGAAAGGGGTGAAGTTTAAATTCAACATTAATTTTACAGGTAAATTGAAGTAGCATTAATTTTGCCAACTTTGGAATGTATTGATTTCAATCGAGCAATAATTAATTGCTGTTTAGCAATAAAAAATTAATATCGGTTTAGTTACATTTAAAGCATTTTCAGTAAACCTTGTCGCGGATCATTACAAAAAATCTAAATCTCATTTACATTTTATTTTACAATTCGTAATCAGTTTAAAGTGAACGCATTAAGTAACTACTTCGATTTTGAACAAAATTTACATATTGAATGTTAAATTACCTATATTAAATTGTAAAACAGTCGCCGTAAATGTAAAAATAAATAAAATTGTTATGGGGTATTAAATAATGCAAACATGATTACAGGTAATTACACGTGACTTAGTGCAGAGACACGTTGTGGTCGTAATAATTTGTACCTTTACATCACGAAGTTTTAGTTATATTTTTACCAGAAGATTAATGTAAATTATATTAGTCCGCTTTGTGTAGTAGTCTAAAATTATGTAAGTAAAAAAGGAGTAAAATGGTGACGCCGATGGTAACAGGTGAATATTTAATAGTATATTACAATTATCAATAAATTTTGCATAATTAAGGAATAAACGATAGACACTGTGTTTGTGGCTTATTAGCCGTCCTCAGTACCGTATACACGGTATTAACTCTTAGTTATGCAATGTTGCACTTATACTTCAACTCAGTACTCTATACAGTACTATAAGGGCATTTTTATTTCACTAGGGAGTGTTTGCTACTAAGGTTTGCTATATTTAAGTCATCGTGGTAGATAACCGTCTACTTGACCGTTTCATATCGACGACTAAAGTAGGTACTTATCTATATCGACGGAAGGGTATCAAGTATTTTCATTCTGAATAACTTGAGTAAGTAAAGCTTAATATTGAGTTATAGAAAATTTAAATTTTGGTGTGATATTATATCCCCAACCCTATTAACATTTATTAATTTTCATTTATTGGCAATAATTCAATAAGTGAGCTATGTAGTTAATTTTATAAATTCAATGTTGGGTTTCCCTTGAAATGGAATTTTTAATTTATATTTCTATATTAAAATATTTATATTTTCACAGTTTTTATTTATAATGTTAATTTCAAAATGTGATAAATATGCTTTATCGCGTGTGGGTGAAAGTATCCGATGCGATCTTGAAGAAACCCATTTATTAAAAAAATCGTAGTAGGTAAATCCCCCCGGCTTCAGCGTCCAGATGCTTAATTTAAAAGGGAAGAATAGAAACGTGACCGCGCGTGGAAAGCAACCTTGCTTGTCCAATTTTATGGTCTTATAAGAAAGATTTTTCATAAACAACGAAAACGGAAATTTTCAAAAAGACTGACGATTTTGGTGCGCAACAGTTCAGCACTCTGTCGAATTCGCCAGGAGTTCATGTGGGTGTTTGTTTTCAAACTTCACAAGAGAATAAAAAATTATTTTGGAAATTTAAACGGTTTTGTCTTTTGGAAATACAAGAAAACATTCTAATTCATTGTTTGAGTATTTTCCATTCAACTTAATTGTTCTTCGCGATTTTAAATAAATTGAACCTAAACAATTAGAGTTCAATTTTTTTGAATGTACTTTAATAATACCGAAAGGTGTCGATAGGTTAAATATATCCAACCTTAAGCCATTGGTCTACGTCAAAGATTTGAAAAACAGGAAAGTGGTGGCAGCAACAACAAATATAAATTTCTTTCCATTTGAAAAAGCTAATTCGAGTTGATACTTTTCTAAAATGAAGCATCTCAAAACTTTGTTTTAGAACATAAAAAGATAAAAAAATTAAGTAGCATAAGCTCGTACGCTACACAGTAATAAAAGCACTAGCGTAGCGCAAAAAAAACTTTTCTAAGCGATCACCCGTAGTTATAATTTAAAGCGCTTCATCGAATTTTGATAAAGTAACTTTTATTTTTAAATTATGTAATTTAAATGTTAAAACTTAAGCCACAAAATGTTTTTATTAAATAATAAAGTTTCAAAATTCAAACACGAGTAACTTTCGAAATAATATTTTTTATTAATTTTGTTTAATTTAAGAGTTTTATATTATAAAATATAGGTACACCACCATCACCACTCGGTTGATAAGGGCTAATTTAAAAAAGTATCACTATGCTTCTCTTTGGCAGTTAGCGATGAGTCATAACTTTCTCTTTAATGTGTTGAAGAGTTCACTTTTGTCGTATTTAAATAATTTTATTGTTTATTGTCACATACAAAAATATATTAAAAAATTAAAGTCACTCTACATATTGCAAATCTATGGAATAGCCAGACGCTGATTTTGAAAATAGTTTGCAATATGTAGAAACTTAAGATTTCACATCCTGTCGACTAAATGGTTTTCACGGAAATTGAATAAGACAAAATGATATCTAATGCAAGTTCAATTGTTGAACGGCATTAGATATCATGAAACTATGCAGACGGTGGAGGGGAAGTTGGAAAGAAATAATTAACGACAGATTAAGAATGGAAAAAAAGAGTTAGTCTCGCGAGTGCCTCGATACTGGAAAAACTTCCTAAAATGAAGGGGTCGTTTCCAATTCCCCTCACCGTCTTGGCTTTGCTATTGGCAATAAGGTAAGCCCCATGCCTGGGGATGATTTTTATGTTTTGTAATTCATATATACCTGTGGGTAAATAAATTGATATTTTGATTTATCCCAAGTCTATTATTTACCAACAAAATTAATGCGACATTTGGTGGAGGTGCCGTTGGCTTTTTAGCATTAATCATCGTATTATGCTATTTTTAAATTCAATTTTCTTTTAATACAATAAATTTTAAATAAATAAATTTTAATTTTAATTATTAAGACATCGTAAAATTTTGAATAATATCATTTAATTTCAAGACAATGTAAATTATTACATATTATATTTTTTTTTATGAAAATTTTGGGAATACGACTAGATGAAAAGTTATAATGATTTTAAATTATTAAGGTATTTTTAATTATCCTCTTTTTGACAATAAACTGGGACGTTAATTCATTTTATTACATACCAGGCGTTAAACTAGGACAAGTGTTAATGCGCCGATTAACACCTCTTAAAATGAATTTAGCGTTTACTATAACTTGTCTTTCTTTTTGGGTATTAGGACTTTTTAAAAAATAATATCGTTCTTGAGTCCGAGAACGAACCAAAAAGAAATTTCAGGCGTACGGTTTGTCAAAAAAGAGAAAGGTAAGGTAATCGATATTTTAAAATAACTAATTAATTATTTAAATTTTGAGGGTTGATTAGGTATTATGTGTATTTTTTTTATAGGGTAACGCTTAGGGTCATTTACTTCTATGTTATTTTACAATTTAAATCTATTTTAATATGCTAACGCAACAAGTCTACGTATATAATAGGAGTAATAATTTTTTTTGTATTAGTTGCATTACGTTTTAGGTTAAAATTAGTCATTCTTCAAAATTAAATCATAAACTTGATAAACTTATTAAGTTTCATTATTAAAGTTAGGGACCGTTTTTTTTTTATGAAAATAGTTTAATGTCTGGGCCATCTCATGGTACCAGATCAAGAAATAAAATATTTGTTAATATCGCGTCAACAAATGAAACACGACCGTTAGAATTAGAAACGTCACTAGAAGTAGACGAAACGGACGATACTATTATTACACAAGACGATACGTTAGAAGAACGCGATATCGGAACGAATAATTTAAATAATTTTAATCCTCAATTTTGAAGTACGGAACAGTTTACAGCCGACGCGAGTTTAGGTAGTGTAAGCTCATTTGAACCTTCCAGTTGCGATAATCCTTTCAATCGCAGCCAAAAAATATTAAGAAGCCCCAGTAACACGCCCGATATAAATAATTCATTACCCAAAATACCTTTATTTTCGAGTAACGTAAATATTGAACAATTATCCCCTGAAAGCAAAGAAAATACAATAATCACCGCGAGTAAAGTTGTAAAATTATCACACATAGCGGAGACGGACGATACTGTTACATATAAACAAGCTGAAATATTAACCGGAGCATTTAATCTTTTATTACCTTTGAGTTCGAATACAAATAACCAAAACGGTATAATGGCAAATTTAAATTGTACTATTGAAGCAGCTAAGGCCGCTGAAAAAACGCCCAGATTGCCAAAATTTTTAAATCCCGATATTTACAACCCAGCAAACGGTAACGCGTTAAAATTTATAAATGATTACGAGCGAACGTCTATCTTAAATGGATGGGACCTAATACACATGATAAATTATTTCGGACTTTTTTTTACGGGGGCGGCTCATTTATGGTATTCTAAATTCTCCCGTACCATGATGAGTGGATCCCGCCTATATGTGATTAAGAAAATCACAAAAAATATTTGTATCTACACTTTAACTCAAAAACTACGTTTTAAATTGTTCTATTACGTTATATTTTTCCCATAATTCCCATGCGATTAAGTACTACTTAATTGGAAAAGTGAGTAATACAATTTTGGAATACCAAACTCTTGTGCGATCAGTTGGTTTTTTGGTGATCTCGGATCCTCTAGACCCCGCTCTCGTGATTTGGATTCTATTTACTTAAAAAAGCTCATTTTTTTTTTCTATTAGGTACAATAATTAGTTTCACGAATTTTCACTATAATTTAACGTGATAGTAATAGTTATTTTTTTGGTGTACGAATAAAATAATTAATTAATCGGTAAAAATTAAGTTAGTCCTTGCAAACAATTCTTATTTTGTTTTAGTCAGTAAATTAAACAATTATATACATAGTTAGCTCGACGAGTAATAACTCATTAATTTATTGTAATAATAATTAATAATAAAGTTAGGATATTATAGGAGTATTTATGTAAGAAATAAAATTTTTTTTTTTTTTAATGGATATAGTAATAAATATGAATGATGTCTTATAATTTAGAATATCGAAGAAGAAGGGCATATTTTTTGTTTTGTTTTATGTTAATATTTTTAAATTGTTTTGTTCAAAGATTTTTCATTATGCGAAATAAAACAATGAATAGAAACCACCTATTGGCATGAAGGAAAAAGCGTACCCATACTATGTGAAGAAATTCGATGTCGAAAATGAAAAGGAAGAAGCAAATACCTATACCACGTTTCAAATATTGGCAATGGTCAAGTTAGTTGGTCGAGTAACGGCATCCAAAAGAGAAGAATGGAATCAAAATAAGTATTCAAACAACAAGCACCAGGCTAACAATAATTAGTTTAATGGTAACCAAAATGAAAATAGTTCAAGAATAAATTGAAGAAGATGCATGTAATCAACATCAAATTACTCCTGATGTTATAAAATGGAAATGGTACACCACATTTGGATAGGTCGACAAGGGCTCTGGATGTTAATCATGGGAATGCGCACCCCAATGGCTGACTTCAAGCAACAACATCAACCATCAATTTGTTATTGTACGTTTTCAAAACCAATGGTTGGAAACTATGTATTTAAAGTTCATAATTTGGTTATCTATATGGTATGGTATGGTATGGTAACATCATTTGAGAAGAAAAAGTCGAAGAAAATTTATCGTTACATGAAAGTCACAAGCTCTAAGTAATAAAATGGTGAATTCAAAAAAAATTATATATGAGACATATATATAAGACATGGTGTCATCAAAACGCAAAAATAATAATTGGACATCGCAAATAATAGCACTAGAAGAAGAAAAGAAGACATGGACATCGTTATTTAAAGTAAATCGTTAGTAGTCAATAAAAGAATATTAAAGTGCATCGTCAGAAAAAGTATAAGAAGAATATAGTTTCAAAAAAGTATAAGTGCATAGTTAACGGGTTATGGAAGATGAATTAATAGAAGAAAGTGATGGGGTAGGTCTGATGTGATCTACTTTAGGTCAGCACGTGCTAGTACAAAGAAGAAGAATAAGTGCTAATTTAAAAATGTGCAATTGAAAAAAAAAGCAGAGTAAATTAAAATGAAGTGAAATAAATAAAAAGTACTACTAATAAGTAAATGATTCAATAAACAAAAAATGAATTTATATGCAACAAAAAGGGATCCCAGCAATAATAAGTGATGTGGCGAGAATTCATGTAAAAAGTCTGTGTTGCAATTCCGGAATTATAAAATCTTATCACCACTTTTTATATGAATTTATCCAAGCATTAATAGCCAATAATTTATTGAAAAAATGATGCAAGATAAATATATGCAGTGAAAATGTTTAAAATATATGGTTGATCTTGGTAGGTAATGTGGCGAGAATTCACGTGTAACGTTGAAGTGACTGAGCACAATTATTAATTTAATATCACTTTCGCGTGAATTAATCAAAACATTAAAAATGCTGAATGTCTTCTACTTCCAACGTTAATAATAAAAGCGATGAATTAAAAAGTAACAAAATATCAAATGGAAAATGAGCCATGTAACGAAATAAATTGTGTTGAAAGGGTATAGGATTGAAAAAATGCTTAAAATAAAATATATAGTAAAAAATAATTAGACAGTGAAATCATTAATTGAGTTCAAAATTTTTTATACTCTCATTATTTACTAATAAGTGATAGAAAATACACAGCGCGTCTCTAAATTACAATAACTTATTATAATAACGGGAACTCAAATAGACCTATTCACCACTCAATGTATTAAAAATTAAGAAAAAAAAAAAAATATATATATATTTAATAAAAGCAATAATGGACAAAAATTTTAAATAAGAAATGAACTTAAGCAATGATTCGAACGTAATAAATCCAAAGAAAATTACCAAAATTAGATGTTGCAAATAAAATTTAAGCAGTGAATAATATATAGATCACGACGTAAACGTTTAAAAAGGTGTCTATATTATGATCCATTTTGTTTGATAACAATAATAAGTAGATACAAAATTTGTGCAACCGATAATTAATATATCGATACAAAATAATTAAAGTTCACAACAAACTTAAAATCTTTTCTTTTCAATTTTATTTTAATTTTTAATACAAAGTGAATTCGAAAATATTATTACATTTTTATTGTTGCAAGATGTAATTTACAGATGCGATGTGAGCCTCATTATGCAAATACTGTATTAAAAAATAATTAATGTTAATATTGGTTAATATACATACGAGTTGTACGTAGCAGTTATATAATTTTAAGGATTGAAATTTTTTTATATATGGGAATATTTTACAGTTCCTTTTTTTTTAATAGTATTAGATCAATTATAATAACAGAATGTATTTTAAGATATAGTAGCTTCTATCTATGTTAATATTAAATAAATTATTATTATTAAGGTAATTAAAAAACCGGGATAAATGGTGTACTAAAAGTTGTGTAAATAAATAAAACACTGTTCAAGTGAGAAACAATCAATCAAGTTTAAAACCTAAAGGAAAAAATTAGTGAGATATAGTACGGACAAATGGAAATGTGATAGTTTGCAAAACATAAATACGAAATTTAAAATTTTGAAATATTATTTTAGTCACATATTAATTAAATTATAATTGTTAGATACATAAAGCTATTTTTTATATATTTTAGCTATTTTATATAATAGAATTAGAGCATGACAATGCAGGTACTTATTCAATTTTCGTGAATTTCCATAAGGTCGACATTTACTTTTTCTAATCTTTAAATTTTTTTTTTTCTAATAACCCTCGACTGGGGACAGTCGTCTTCTTGACAGGGGGGGTAATGTCACATACAAAAATATATTAAAAAATTAAAGTCACTCTACATATTGCAAATCTATGGAATAGCCAGACGCTGATTTTGAAAATAGTTTGCAATATGTAGAAACTTAAGATTTCACATCCTGTCGACTAAATGGTTTTCACGGAAATTGAATAAGACAAAATGATATCTAATGCAAGTTCAATTGTTGAACGGCATTAGATATCATGAAACTATGCAGACGGTGGAGGGGAAGTTGGAAAGAAATAATTAACGACAGATTAAGAATGGAAAAAAAGAGTTAGTCTCGCGAGTGCCTCGATACTGGAAAAACTTCCTAAAATGAAGGGGTCGTTTCCAATTCCCCTCACCGTCTTGGCTTTGCTATTGGCAATAAGGTAAGCCCCATGCCTGGGGATGATTTTTATGTTTTGTAATTCATATATACCTGTGGGTAAATAAATTGATATTTTGATTTATCCCAAGTCTATTATTTACCAACAAAATTAATGCGACATTATCTAAAAATACGTTTAGAAAATAAATAGAATTTTTTATTCGGATTAAGCAGATCGTCGCTTTGTTTCTAATAACAAGATAAAATTATTAAACTAATATTATAACGCCATGATATTCTCTTGACTCTATCGAAAGTTGATAAAATACTTCGACCGTAAATTAAGAACTAGCAAAACATTGGACGTAGCAATATTATTGTTCAAACAGATTATTATCATTAAAAGTTTGGAAAATAACAAACATTATATCGACTTATCTCATACAATATTGCATACCCACTCGAAAGAACTTTACTTCCCCCGCATTATCATCGCATATTACCAATTTCTCACTTTTATTACATTCCAAATCTCAATATTACTCTTAGGACAAAACTTATTAAAATTTTATAAAATAGAAAAAGTTTAAGTTCTTTAATAAAGCTTCTGCGATATTTTAAACACAGCACTATAAAATTTTCAGTGCATAATATATTTTTTACCTATAAATCAAAAGTTTTCTAAAGCATACATAACCCAGTTTTCAAAAAACATACCAAAAAAACAAGATTATTTGTTTATTTTCCGATAGGAAACAAACGAAAGTTTTCGAAAAGTTTTTATTGCTTGTAATACCATTTAAAAAGTTTCCCTTTTTATCTTTTTAATCTCTAGCCGCGGTGGAAGACAGCAATTTTGTCATAACATTGTAAGGGTTAGCATACTTCAAAATGAAATTAATAAAAAAAATATCGAAAGTACGACAAGACAACGACAATTCATTTGAACGGTACCAAAGTAAAACTTATATACATGTGGTAGGGAATCTGCTCCACTCAGATTTAAAATATAAATAATAGACCCTCCTGTGTTAGTTTTCAATAGTTCACGAGTGGAGTTCATCCTCTACGATATTAGTTTTCCTAACAAGATGGTCTTATACGTGGAGGTTCGCTTTTGTTGAAATTCGACAACTTCCGAAAGCCATCTCAGATCTCACCTAGACGAGAATTTTTCTTCCAATTTCATATTCTTAGCTAAAGTTTACTAGTGATGTGAGTTTATATATCCCATTTTAGAACACTGGTAGGAATTATTATACCTATAAAGGTCGACGATGCCAGTGCGTCACAATATTGTACGAGTGAACCTTTTATTAGTAATACTGTTATTTTTGGCTTAATTCAGTCGAGTTCATTCCATCTGTTACGGTTATGGAATTATTATGATTTTAACTCTTATTCATTAGAAGTTTATACAAACTTGATTGTGTAATTTTCTTCTTCTTCTTCTTCTTCTTCTTCTTTGCTACAAGTATTAGGCAACTTCTTGGACGACCTATATTTCTCTTTCCTAAGCATTTATAATGCATAGCCTTTACTGGTAATCTATCATTATTCATTCGGTCGACATGTTCTTTCGAACTTCTTCTGTAGTCTTTTATCTTTTGATTTAGATCATATATATCCAGTTTATTTCTTATGTCTTCATTTCTCAGCCTATCCATTCTGCTGCAACCCTCCACTCTTCTGAGAAATTTCATTTCCTGTGATTGGATCTGGCTTTCTTGTTTTTTTGTTGTGGTTCATACTTCACTTCCATATGTAACCGTTGGCACTGCAATCGTCTTATAGAGCTTTAGTTGGGGTTCTTTTTTTGTTTTATTTCTTAGATTTCTGCTTATGGTTCCACACACATATACTGGTAAATTTATTTAATTTTTTATCGATATCGTTACTATAGTCATCCGTGAAATCATATCTTAGATATTTAAAGTTTTTAACTTTTTCTAATATTTTTCCATTAATGACTATTTTGGTTCTTGTTGGTGATGTGCCAATAAAAGCCATTGTTTTTGTTTTTTCGGCCGATATCTTTATTTCATATTCTTGACAGATTCTTGAAAGTATATGTTGTCATGTTTCATTTTGCATAAGCATCTTAGGTTCTAAATAATATTTTAAAAAACAGAAATTAATTTAAAAACATTCAAGTAGATAATTTGTTTTAAGCACGAGATTTTTCTTTTAACTGAACATCCGTGGTGATGAATAATTCGGTTTAATTTTTTTTAGATTAAATGATTGTTCAAAGTTAAAAAGCACAGCTAAGGAAATTTTGAGTTGAGTTTTCAATTATTATGAGTATAAAAGATATTTTTGGTCCAAGATCTTTGAATGAAAAGACAAATGCCAATAATCATCAATGAAGTCGATGAGAATTCAATCAATTATTAATTTGTGTATAAAAATAAAAGTGTAATACATCAACGAATGCGTAGTGCGACGAATTTGCATTCCCACCAAAATTAAGTGAGAGAATAACAGTTTTCAAAATTACAAAAATTAAGGAGGGAGAAAAATTGGTGAAATAATTCATTCTGGGTAAAACCGTCAACTCGTCGAGTTCGAAAATTTAAAAGCTCAGAGTCAAAAGTTTAAATAATTTGAATTTTAATTGTAATTGACAAATACAATTAAAAGATTTAACTTACCTGAAGATTACAAATTCAGAGTAAGATACTTTTAAGATACAATACTTTTCAACAGAAAGAAAAACCACAATTTATTCACGACCAAAGATAATCGTCAGCAATAGCAGGAACGAGTAAGACAACGTATGAACGCCAGATTCTCACAAAAGGTGAAATGGTAAATGGAAACAACAACAAACAAATGAAAACTTCTAATTATGGGTGAGAACAATTTAAGTGCACCAACGATTAATTTTTCGTAAAATTTGAAACCACGATAAAATTGATTTATAAAATTTGTATTAATTGCCATCAAAATTGCAACTTTGTCTAGGTGGTTGAAAGAATTACTAAAATTTAAATAAGACCAAAATTGCAATAAGACGGAATTGATTTATTGGTAAACCGATGTTAACGGACGATGATCAAAAACATCAAAATTTGAAATTTAAATGCTACATAAAATTTATTTAGCTGTGTATTTGTAAGATAAAATTTTGCTTAACTTTTCAATAAAATTATAAAATTTTAAAATTTACAAATTATTGCTTTTAATTATTCAACATCACAAGTAATTAAATTAAAGAGTCTCATGCTAAAAACAAAAGGGGATGGATGTTCCAAAAATAAGGTAAATAATTAGGTTTTCTTGAATTTAAACCATTTTACGCATTTAGACATCGCAATGTACACCCTTTTGCAGCTTGTCTTCTGTTTCAGCAATTATTGCTGCATCGTCAGCATATAAAATACAATTAAAGATTGTACTCTTATCCAGCGCAATTCCTTCGTCATATTTCTCTTTCCATTTGCGTATTATTTCGTCAATGTATATATTAAGGAGGGTTGGAGATATACAGCAGCCTTGTCTTAAACCCTTGTTCGTTTCTATTTCGTCTGTTATTTTTCCTCCTATATTTAAAACTATTCGGGTATCCATGTATAGACTCTTAATTGCATTGATGAGATGTTTAGGAAAGCTTCTTCTCTCCGTAATCTTCCAGAGGAGGATTCTATTCACATTGTCAAACGCTTTTTCAAAATCTAGAAAAGATATATGTGTTTATATGTCTATCTCTTTTTTGTTTCTGTAATAGCTGCAAAGTCTATTTTCATATCTTTCAAATTTTTCTCTAGCTCGACTTCTTTTTTTGCCAGTCCTCTCACATCCATGTAGCCACCTTTATTGTATCATTAATCCAAACTCGTTTGTTCTTTCTTCTTGCATGTGTCGTCAACCTTATATCCATCCTAGTTCCGAGGCTTCTTTGGTTTCTGTAAGTATATTAATGGTTTACATGAATGGGTTACCAGCCCATTGCATAACCCGAAAGAAATCTCCCTCTCGCGTTCGCCTTGCAGATTCTTCCCATCCATCGGGGTTGGTTACCCGATCTCTGAGAATCCTCCGCAGGTTACCAGGGACCACCAGCTTGGAGGTGCGAGTAGGAATTGAGTAGGAGAGGCTATAAGCGGCGCTTCACTACTCCATTTAGCCCCTTTTTTTATTATATAAATATTTATTATATAATTGTATAAAATTAAACATAATATATTGAATTTTTCAAACATACACAAAATTTACATATTAGAATGTGAGCGTCTCAAATCTTATATTTAAATGTCTTAATATAACATTTACATTCTCACAGACATCACAGTCTCCGCAGTAGAATAAAATTGTATATTTATAATATACCTAATAACTTTAGAACATTTTATTTTCACTATTGCGAATTCCTAAAAGTAATTTACAAAACCATAGAAACAAATTTGAAATGTAGAGGAAAGAGAAGATATCAAATCACCACAAAAATGTGAAATGGGACTATTCAGTGTAAAAAAAAGCTTTGTACTGAAACACAAAGAATTAATTTGTTCAAAAATATAATTAACTTATTGTTTTTATGATTGCAATATAACATTCTTATAGTTTTTTTTTAATTATAACAAATATTTTGAACTTTTAATACTGGTTTTTATACAGTTTAGCCAGAGATGTTTAAAGCTCATGGAGTCAGTAAGTGTCAAGTTGCCCAAATATCTAAATAAGCAAATGGGGCGTTTTAGAAACCCTTGCTCAACCAAAATGCGTACTTGTTCGTTTGTTACTGCGTTACAATTAATATAATAAGTTGAGTAATATTTCTGGCATATTAATAATGTTCAGTGATTCAATTTTCTATCAATAGTTTAATATAGGAATACTGTATTATATAAATAATTTTAAGTGGTGCTATGGTTTTAATTTTAATTACTGTGTTTTTAAATTTTCTATTAAAAAAATTTAAAAAATTTGTTAAAATATCTAAATTGATAATCCGTAAATAAATATTAAATTAAAAATTAACAGGCTATTAACAATAAAATACAAATTTTATTACATTATTAAATTGAATTTTTATATGCGTTCATCAATGGTATCTTGCTATCTTCGGGTGTTTTTATTGTTAATTTTTTTAAATTTTGATTTAATATTTATTAAGCCTATTCGCCTGTGTAAAGTATCCGACCATTTTTACGAGACATTTGAAATTTATTTTATATATCAACCTGAAATTTTTTTTATTTTCAATATCTTCTTTCAGTAAAATTTTTCATGTCCTAGCATGTATAAACAAAAGCACGGAATTTACATAGTTTCTTTTTTTATTAAAGCTGAAAAAGCACCAGAACATGCAGTGTTTGATTCTTTTTATGGGAATGCGAGAGCTGATCGTTCCGGAAGGAAATTTATTCCTGGAAACTGAATACGTTTCTGTTTTCCATACCGTCATGTTCAGTCATGCGCTATGTTATCAAAATGGCGTCATCGATATTTCGTGTTTTTGTTAAGATAACCTTTTACGTTCAATGAAAACACTATTTCAAAAAACTATGTTAAACAAATATACTATAAAAATTGTTAAATGTTCTGATACTTACAATGTGCGCTAAATGTTATATCAAAGTAGTTATTTTATTTCTAAGTTGTTTAAGTTTGGTTACAGGTAAGCTATTTTCTTATAATATTTCAAGTACATTCAAACCTTTAGTTTCGAAAATTTCAATTTTATTTGAATACTAAAACGAGAGTATTAAAATTTCCTCGGTGCAGTTGTAGTTGCTACAGTGACATTTTATTGATTACAGCTTACGCTGGCGAAATAACCGATAGCGAACATCGCACCAAAGCTGCTACCGAAAAATTACCAGCACTTGTATGCTATCGGTGCGATACCATGATCGATGGAGAAAAATGTTTAGACGTAAAAGATAAAAACTCAAGTAGTGTCCAAGTGAATTGCAGTGATGATTCAAGAATCTGCCAGGTAAATTTTTCCATGTTACAGTTTATTCCGCAAAGCGCTTGGTTTTTAAACTAAAATATTTTTGAAAAGTTATTTTATGATAAGTATAATGGAAGCATTATAATATAAATTTCCCAATTAAGAAAAAAGCTTTATTTCTCATCTTTAACAGCTTTATCATTTTAATGAGATGAGAAGCAAAATACAGCTATAAAATAAGATTTTATGTTCAGTGCAGACTTAAGTATTAAAATTTATTAGTGTTATTATGTTAGAAGTTAAACACTATAAAGTAACAAAAAATTAAATTATGTATGGTGGTTTTGTATTTAAATATTCAGTTGTCAAAAGTAGAAATTTGAGGTAGTAGTATAAAGTACAACAAAGCAAGACCTAGATCTCTTTCAAAAAAAAATTAAAATAAATAGCTGTAATTAGTAGCAAAACCGAGGTAGAGACAAGAAATAACGATTAATTAAACCTGATGTTCGGTTGAAGACTAAAACACCAATAAACAAAAGTATAAAATAACAAGGTGAAAAATATATGGTTATGCTATGGTAGGGAATAATGGGGTAATGACAAAATACATCTAACAAACAATATCATCAATCTACAACAGAATTTCTAATTTTGTCAGTCTGAAGGCAACTCAACTATTTTCGCGATTCGTCAATTGCTCTTCTTTCATTAGATACCCTTCGAAATCAGTAGTCTTGGATTCAATAGACATCCAGAATAAAAGTCGAAAACAGACAGAGGAGATAAAAATAAAATTTATTAGGTGTTTTTTAATAAAAGGATATAAATTATCCTTTATATCTTTATAATTTTAATGTATCTTACTTGACAACTGGCAACAAAACACAATCAATTTGACAACATTTTTTCTTGTTTACCGGCAGAAATCCATAATGGAAAATATGAACATCAAGCGCCGCGAGGGAAATAACATTGGAAATAAATTTCTATTTCAAATATTTGACCAATCAGAGTAAAAAAAATGATGCTTATTTTTTACAGGTATTAAAAAAATTAAAAATTGTTTCAAAATTAATCGAAAATTACAAACATACCTATCTACCTCCCAATAAACGCTAATTCAAATGAAATTTTGGAAAAAGTATTTTAGATACTGCGATGGAAACTAGAGAAATGGTTTTTCACACCTGTCCAATTAAGTTGTATCTTCCGATCCAACCGAGATGATCACTTTAAAATAATATTACAGTAATTTATTTTCATCTAGCTACATTGTAACCAAGTTGAAGTTTTCAAAAACCAATTAAAGTTTAAATACCTTCGAGCTTAAATCGGTAGCTTTATGAACCAATTTGACTAATAAAGTTGGAGTCTCGTTTACAAAATTATAGTTATTTTTTTATTCATAACAAAATTTGAATTCAAATTTCGTCATAAATTAAATCTGTCTAAAAGGTATTTATAACATCGTAATGTTACCTGAAAAATATATTTTTGAATTTAATTAATTTCATATAGTCCGCTGAGAAGTCAGCTCGTGTATGAGCTTTTTAAGTAACGTAAACCGCAAAGTAAACAAAAAAGTGACTTGACTTTTTATAAAATATCGAGACAAAATAATATTTTAATAATTTAAAAAATGTCAAAACCAGCTACATTTTATTTTGTAGATATTAAATTTTTATCAAAGTTGTGTATTTTTCAATTTCTAATTTAATATTTTTTACATGACACCGGCGATCATTGCTTTAAAACTTTCACGTAACCTCATATCCATCATGACTAAAAAGTAAATTGCTTGTGACACAATGTGATGTGCCAATTCAAATAACATATCCGGGACTGTCACAGTAAAAAGAATTGCAACTGAAGTCTTCTTATCGTAAGACCAAATTGCATTGCCAAAATTAGTAAAATTTCCATCTTTCGATTCCTAATACAGCTTAAACCAAGGTAGAATTTTGTTGGACTGACAGAATATTGTTTTTTTGGTAATCCCGAAACCGGCTATATGCTGAAGCTAATGTGAACATTATAGTACATCCAATACAACAATTTTGTCAACTCTTACGTTCATTTACCAACTGCTAGGTAGTTTTAACCAACTTTTGCAAATATTGGGGGGGGGACTGAGAAGTTGTAAACCCGCGAATATAAAATAATAAATAAACGAGCATAAAAATAATATTAGCCGCCCAAATATTTAAAAAAAATTGTTTTGGGAAGGTAAACCTAAAATTTTGACTGGAAAAGAGTCTTATAGCTCAACAGATGCTGTATTCGGGTTAAGGGAGTTTTATTTATTTAATATAAAAAACAACCTCAGTATATCGCGATATATTGGTTTAATAATATTGATATATGTAATGGAACTGGGAATGTAATCTACAAAAATTAAAAATAATATATTGAAATGAAAGCAAAAATATGGAAAGCGAGTCAGCACCTTAATCGACTACAATTTTTAATCCCTTCACTTTTACTTTTCGAGGAAATTTAGCAATGTACACATTTTTAATTAGAAACTTTTAATATCTCCAGCAATATCTTTGCTGAGATTACAACTTCGGAACTAAAAGAAATATTGAAATTTGTAAATTCAGAATAAAAGTTAAAAACAAACTTTCAATATATTTTTAGCATTTCAGCAATGAGCGAAATGAAGTAGTTTTTATAACCAGACAATATTTGTCTGCCTTGCAGTAAAATATTATTCCATCTACGTTTATCTTTATTTTAAAAGTTTGTTTGTTCAGAAAAATTTATAAGGGTGCACTTTTTAATTATATCATACGAGAGATGTTGGTATTTGTTAACTTCGCGCCACACATTTCCTTCTTGAAAAATTACAAAAATATTCTTTTACAGCTATCATAACAACGCCATCATCATCATCATCATCACATTTTTTCCTCGAAAGGATACTATTCTCGACTTTTAGAGCAAAGTAAACTCCAATGGCTAGATTAGAGGAGTATAATAAATGCTCTCTATTACTTTAAAACTAACTTAAATCCTGAAGTTTACGAATTAACGTGGAATAATATTCTCCATTCTCAATAAAAGTTTACGGTTTCGAGCTATAGTCGATACTTCGATCGAAGTCGGACTTTAATGTGATTCAATTATGAAATGAACTATTCTCAACGAAATATACGTTGTAGGCTACCGGTTAAAGTATTGGATTACTATACCTAAATCGTGAGGTTGCTGGTTTACTGGCAACATTTACTTTAAATGCAGTAGATTTTAAATTTCCGATTGTACAACATAAATGCACTTATTCTTGGTGAAATTCTGAGAAAGAATAAAAACAATAAGTACTTCTACTGCGTTAAATCCTGGGCTCCGTATCGATCACCAGTATAATTTTTGTTGTACAAATTTTTATGAAAGTAATTTGTTAGAAAAGTTTATTTAACTATAAAAATTTTATTTCATGAATTATTTCATCGGCGACGCTTTTAAAATAATTAATGAGATTTCCCTTTAATGCGATGCAATGCACTACCATAATTAATTTTTTGCGAGTAATTTTTCTCTTTTTCGCAAAATTTATTAAAACAACTTATCATGCAGTGTTATGCTCACATTGTTACAGCGGGAGCTTAATATCACATGACAAAAATAAATTAACAACGTGTTAGACACCAATGTAGCAAGAAATGGAATACTTTCAAAATACAATATTGTGTTTCTAGGTGAAAAATGAAAACTATTTCGGGAACGCGTCAAACAATTGTAATGTAAGGAAACTGACGCTTTTTAGATGTCTTGTTGTCTAAAATATATTGGAGAAATGTAATTAATCTTAATTTATCAAGATACAATAAACATACTCCAGTTTAATTTTTGATAATATCCACGACGAACGAGCTGCTCTCTTTAAGAATCGCCATACCATTTTAAGAGCGTGGAATGAGATAATGGCGTCGTAGGAATTTCATAAACTGCAGCTTTTTATTGCTAACCTTGAACCAAATAGTAATCAATTAAAACCAAGTTAAACAAGGAAATGCCGTCATATTTGATTTGTTAACAAATCGTTGGAACAACATAGGGTTTGTCACAGATGATGGATTGAATAACCAACACCACGTACAATGTAAGACACATGATCCTTTAACAGTCATTATGAGATGGTTCATAACTACTAACAATTTTCTTTTAATTACCAGTTTAATTATCATTAGTATCCCACCTCTTGACATTGTCTTCTTTATCATCCTCCTAATTTAGGATTACGTGTTGTTATTTTGTATGCCAACTCCTTAGAAACCTCCTTAGAAATTAAAAATGTGACCGCCACTGCTACATAACTCTATGCAATAGTGTTTACGTGAAGCCATTTGAATGTTTATTTTATTGAATGCTAATACCTATCTTAGTTTAATCAAGTTTCAACTGCTTGTATGTATTTGAATGTAGGTTACAGTTTACAACTATTCTAGGGTTACTCCAACAGCGAAATGAATTTTCCTACTAGAGTTGCATTGTTTGCATTTACACATTTTGGCACAACATTTTGTTGACCTAACATTATACAACTACAGAATACTAACATTGCATAATTAAATTTAAACTTTTTGTTTATGTTTGCTTTCCGAAGTCAAACTGTTGCCAGTGTTACCTAATTAAAGGGCCAAAAATATACTTAGATCTTCATAATCAAACATAAATTCAGAAATGCATATGTAGCACTACACCTTATTCTGTGGAATAGGAGAAAAGCATGAATGCAACAATTAATCTTGCTGCTCCCAGACAAATAAAAGCGTAATAATTAAATTTTTTCGATTCTACCGGTCATGCAATAATGCGATCCATATTTTTGACTGATTAATTTTTGAAAAATATATTTCAAAATATATATATAAATATAGATCTATATAAATATAGATATTTTTGAAATAGAATTAATTATTGCAATTTCAAGAAAAAACACACGGAGAGAAATTTAAAATCAACCCATATAATGTGTGATGGCCTCGTGGATTTATACGTAAAACATCTACTAACAGAATACCGAAACTATGAAGAAAATCGTAAACAAGCTGAAATTGGAACTTAATCAATAACATCCTCAGTGGCAACGAGTAGACAGTCCAATGAATCTTAAAATTTGTTTTGGCCGGTGGGCTGCATCGACTAATCTTAAGCTATAAAATTCAATGCAAAATTTATTATCAAATTATTCAAAATAAAAAGGATTTGTGCATTTTAAGCTTTTGCTACAAATCATGTCGATTTTAATTAATTTAATTTGATATAATATACTTTATTTAATTTGATAAAAGTTACTTACTGTATACTTACTTTTAATTAGCAAAGTTCCTTTTACAAAGGTTTCATTTTACTATATTATGCTCGAGTGATTTTAGGCTACTTTTGCTTTTGAACAAACACTTTAACGCCTTTCCGGGCGTACCGGTTTTAGAAATTTAAATAAAGTTGTCTGCTGTAGACATTGCTAAAAAATGTTTTCCTTTATTTCGTACGCATTTCAAATACACAAAGGTAAACTTCTTCAATAAATGTTAACTTGGAATGTTTGAGCTAACTCTTAATATATTTTTAAATAAAAATGTTGTTCAAGTTATAATTTGACTAAAGTTTAATTTACCTGGACTGTTGTGATTTTGAATTAAATTTTGCAATATTTAATCGAGTATTTTTTTATAATGGGAAAAGTAGGTTAGGTTTCTGCAGCAATTTGTTAAATTTTTTAATTAATTTTTTGCTGTTGTATAAGTGTTTGCTAATCCTGTAGAACCAAGGTCCGACACCCAAAGCCACCTTAGGTCCAAACCAGACATGGAAGGAGATAAAGCTCTGGATAATGAAAACCATAGACGCAACAACGACTAAAAAGACATCGACAAGAAGAAAGCACATCCGACGATTGTAATAACTCACATAGGTGTTAGAAAAACCGCCCGGAGCAGCCTGAAGAGCGTGCGGAGCAAGTCTCGGATCCCAGCATTCGAATTTCATAATTTTTGAGTTAGTATGTTCTGAGAGCGAAAAATCACCGGGATGCGACGAGATAACGGCAGAGATCTTAAAGAGCATGGGAGACGTTAGGATTGACGTGATGCACACAATATGCGAAGAAGTGCAGAACACAGGAGAATGGCAAGCAAAGTCATGCTACACATCATTAATGAACGCCAAAAAAAACCGTTTCTTTTGCCACAGATTCCAATTCAACAGACGGGGTTCGTACAGGGCATCATCAAAATACATTTATGCTTCGTCGACTACTCTAAAGCATTTGATTCCATCAGATGGACACCCCTTTGGATGATATTGAAAGAAATGGGTGTACAACATCATCTGAAAAACCTCGGAAGAATTCACCGTAGAAGCTGGAGTACGACAAGGATGCATAATCTCGCAGATACTGTTCAAAATATAGTACAGCAAATATATTGCGGAGTAATTCACAATTTTTTATATACCTACCTGGTTTCGGCACCAAATAAATGCGGTGTTTTTGGGTGCAATTTTATATTTTCCGCATCCAAATTTAATTGCCAATTTCAAATTCCAAATTATATCCAATGCAACGGGTTTTTTGTAATAAAACACATCAAAGACGTGTAAACTCACGTTTTAATATTTAAACGTTTATTTTAACAATTTTAAAAATTAAACTTTGCAGACCATTGTATGGTCCACCCTACCTGAGCAGGGCCGGCGGGCGGTCAAAAAGCCACGTTCTCTGAGATAAGGAGACGACCGACAATAGTCTGATCAGCAACAACAAGACTGCCAAAAATCTGGAAAGATTCATCCTTACCAAAAACGACAAAGGTACGGCTGGCAAATGCCTTGATCTTTTCATCGAATGTCCTTCAATTTAACAAAATATGGGATAATAAAATGTAAATGTTTTACATTGTTTACCCTCTAACCCTAAAACTCGAGCACGAACGATGAGATTTAGGGTAGTCAACTCTTTTTTGCGATTGACTTCGCTAAAATAAATACAATGAACAAATTCATTAATTCAATGAACAAAGCCATAAATACAACGGATTTTAGTTTATCATTTGAATTCATTGATTCAATGAAATGTCGTGAATTGACGATGTAAATACGAAGATTGAACGATGATTTTCGACCATTTTCCAAAGGCATAAGGTGAGAGAAATCAATAATAACATCTACATCAAACTACTCCAAAAATAGAGCAACCTAATGATAGGACTAGTGCATCCTTTCAGTCTAATTTCTTTCAGGCCTTCGGGAAAACAATACACAAAGATTGTCGTTAGGCGAAAATTGGATCACATTTTTTGGGCTGTTACTTACGAGGTAATCCACTAGTTCCTACTTTATTTCTTTTTGGGTAATACGCATCTACAAGCACCAAGGGTTGATGTTTGATAATTATGTTCTGTTGTTACTGTCTCATTCACCCAAGGTTTGCATTTTTATGGCATTTCTTGAAACTGCAGATCCTCTATGATGATTCTTCTTCGAATGCCATATACACTTTACAGTGCATAGGCGATCAAATTGGCAAAGCCAAGATGATTGACTTGGAAATGTAATTAATGCCCCATAGCCCACAGATTAATATTGATCACAATAATGTAACCGCCGCGACTAGGATTATTTGAACCGCGGTTTCCCGCTTCCCAATCGGTCGGTGTAGGCTTTACACCATACTGCTGGTCTTACTATGGTAGTGATGATTATAAGACAGCACTTCTTCTGTATTTTGATCCAATAATTCAAAGTTGTTCAATAAAACAAAGTCAAGATATTAGTAAACTTGTTAAACCGGGGGGTCTGGGGGGTATTGAATACCCCCCAGGAAACTTCAAAAGTTAATTTAATTGAAAGGCAGACCGATATATGTGTGAAATAATATGTAACAGAATTTGTAACAGATTGTCACGCATTTTTTAAATGTAGTCCTACTCAACGAGAGGATTTTGTTTTATGTGAAGAACTAACCAACAAATTTGTTACGTCATGTCTCTTCGAGTCGGTATATAGCATAAATTTTGGCACAAATGGTGCTGGCTTTATTTTGTCATAAATTCATAAATAAATTTTATTTTTAACGGGTAATTTAATTTGTAATTGCATTTTTAACTACAAATTTTAATCTGTATTTTTTATGAATGGCTTAAAAACTAGACGTCCTATCAAAAAATGAAAAGTTGAAAGGTAATTTAATTCCTCGTTATGAAGAAAACAATTGGAAATTATCTAGGAGACACTACTTTTGGACGTATAGTTAGTAGACGATGAAGATATCAAAACGTAATTATTCAAGTAATAATAATTTTGTAGATATTATACTTATTGTCTAGTAAATTTTGTTATTCTTTAATTTTTTTTAATAATATAAACAATTTAATTCAATACAGCAGTTGCTCGTAATTTGCTATAATAGGAGGGACGTTAATTTTACGTTAAAATAACGTTTATACTATGTCCTTATTTAAAACTCACAATAATTGTACTCTACAGCCAATATTAATGTAATATTAGCGCAATATTGGTCCAACAAAATTGAATGAATTTTTAGAAAGAAATACACGTGTTTGGCTTTAAATTGAGCCCATCAGATGGTTATAAATTATAATAATCTAGCTAAGTTCGAATACTATATTTTTTTATTTTAAATTGTAATAATTTTGATATTATGCTTTAAAACAAACAAAAATAGATTAAACATTTTGATTTGAAAACTTTCTAGTAGTTTTATTGATAATTGAAAACTATATCGCTTTATTACGTTTAATTTCGTGTGGCGTTTGAATATTCGTGAGGATAAAATTATTAAACTACATAGTTTGTTAGATATTCAACTTTTAATAATTTAAGTTGAAATTCAGTTTACCGTTTTATTACTTTATATAAAATTAAATTCAAATGTGTAAGTTCAACTAACAATATTGTTGGAACGCTTTCAGACAAACAGCGCAAAGGGAACTCGAGAATGTTAGGATAATCTACTTGATTATCAATAATATGATTTGTATTAATTGATTTTAGTTAGAACTTGTTAATCTTATCTTGACTCACTCTAAATAATATAGTAACAATAATAGAAACAAAGTCAATAAATAAAAATCTTATCTTATGGAAATATTAAAAATGTTAATCTGAGTTTCCTGTAATTGTTCAGTATTTTTCTAGAATTTGTGGATAATTTGGGTGATACTTGTGAAATATTGCAACAAGATCTTGATATCAGTCAGTAGGTATATTACAATAAAAATTATATGTCTATAAATAAAACTTTGTGTACGTAAACATAGCATTAAATTCAAAGGAGTTAAATAAATTTGAATAACAGAATTTTGGCAAGAGGTAACCTTTATTCAATTTTAGCATTAATGAGAAAACGGAATATATATGAAGTGTAATCAATGTTACCACTTCAAGCAGACATATCCAATCCAAACGGGATTGTACTGATTGCTAGCTGACCTAGCTTAATGGCACTAAAATACATAACGCCATTAAATTCGAACGCGGTTAGAAATTAATTTATTATTAAGTTATACCTACAATTTTGTTGAACGTAATTTTATTAATTTTGATTTAGGTGAAAAGGATATCGATGACCACGATCAGCAATACCGGCGACATGTCGGGCAAGCCCAAGCTTTGGCTGCTCCAAAGAAACTGCACGGGAACGTGCGATCCCGGCTGTATCATAATTGGCGAAAGAACAAAACTGTATTCCTGTACTACATGTTGCGAAGAATCCTACTGCAACTACGGTAATGGTGCGGAACAAATGAAAATGCGATTGCAATACTTAGATTTAATATATTTTTACACCCTTTATTTAATATTCCATATAAAGACGTGATCGAGACATAATAAAAAATTTATTTTACTGTGCCAAATAATTCTTCCAGTCGCACATTTTACACTTTTCTATTTCGATATTTGATTGTATTAATTGAAACTGTTGTGGTACTGCTGTAATTATTTTTTTAATAAATTTTTTGATTAGACCACAAAAAGTTCTTTTTTTATTGTTCAGTAACTAAAAATTAATTTTAATTGGAAGTTTTTTCATTAAAAGTTTGTCATACAGTAGCAGAGCTAGCTACTTAAATGTTTAATTAATATTGTATTAATAAGCTGTCTGATGCTTAGCCATGTGTTACATATAAGTAGTCATAAAATGTAATCACAAAGCTTAAGTTCAGTGCGTTCGAGAATGTGTAAAGGATGTGTGGATCATACAAGCAGTGCTTTGCCATCGCAATAATAAGTCTGTATATTTCAATAATTCTTTGTGAAAATGAAGATATTAAGTCTGCAATCGACCTTTCGCATGCTTTCGACGTGAAGGTTGTTTATCCACGCATTCGTGACGTTTTCAGACGAAACCGGCGTGATATAAATAGTAATATTTACTACGAAGAAGAGAACAAATTGAAAATCGTTGAACTAGGAGATTGGGTCTTGGAACTCAATATCAACCATAATTTGCTTTTAACCCCACAACTCGCTAGCGAATGGGTTTCGAACGACTCTTCTACTGTACATCAGCGTCTTGAGCAATGTGATTATAAGAGAGGGGTTGTACAAGGTTTGGAAACAACGTCCACCGTTGCCATGGTGCTATGTGAATCTCAGATAACTGGATTTGTTCAAATTTCTGAAGCGATTTATTTTATTCAACCCCTAGTAGACAGGTCATCGGGTGCCCACCTTATTTACAATAACAATAAAGTTTTAAGACTGAAGCGCAGTTCTGCGCTGCCAGATGACATCGATAATTACCAGCAGTGGGAATTTTTTAATTTGACTGGCGATATAATTGAAATTAATGATCCTGAAACAGAAATTACTTTAGACAAACACGAAAATGAAATTAACAACCACGACTTTGTTGATGAATCGACTTCCAACAACAACTCGTATACATGGTGGCCCGAGCAAGCCAGCTCGGAAGAATTTGGCTACTTTTATGATACGGCATGGGATATCAGTTTTATGCGAGGTAGGTACTTTAATTAAGTTTTCAAAATTAATACTTAGTGCGAAACATAGGTAAGTACTTTCTATTTAATTAAATTCGTTCAATTTATTACAAACCACCCTAAATTACATTAGAACAAAATTCAGTTGCAGAATAAACAGCAACATCTAATGTCGGCTAATTTCACATTATTTGTGGAATAAAATTAATAATTTGCAAATCTAGTATAGGTACCTACCTATAATAGACGCATTATCCTTTAACTTCATCAAAGCTCGTATTCGTTCTCAAATGATGATGTGCGTAAGTGACCACCAATTAATTTAATTAATTTCCATTTTGTTCATTGTATTAGAAATGATGGTAAATAGGCGTCGTTTCACAACATCGGTTGTTGATAATTATCCTCACACGCTTTCATTTATGAATTGATTACTGTTTAGATTATTTGATATTATTTGTAGTACGGAATTTACGGATAAACAATTTTAGATTTAGAGCCTAAGCCACAAATTACAATCTAGAATTGTTTACTTTACGCACTAATCATAATATGCACAGTATGAACCTTCAAACTTATGTGTGACGTCACTTTTCATTTAGTAGGACGAATTTTCCAGACGTAAAATTTCACGAATCCATTAATACGAAAAAGGAGAAATTAATAAGCGAAACCATAAATTTCATATTTTTAGATCTGAATAATATTATTCGACGTTATTTGTGCCGAGTGTTTATTGGCAAACACAATAAATTTTCTTCATTACAGTTAATCTTTGGTGTTTACGTTTCTTGCATTGTCGTAAACTGAGAATAGGTAGGTACTTCGAACACTTTTTTAATTTACAGTTCAAGTCATTTTTATTCATCAAATTATTTTCAAACAAATATTATTTTGTTGTAATGAACAATAGAATTACTTATAAAACTTATATTTTTTTATCAACTTAATAAATATCGAGTTCCACACCAATCGAGGTGCGCACTAATCGAAGTGTTTCACAAAATTAAAACATAGTAACAAATACCCCAAGATTATTAGGTATATTATAAAATTTTTATAATGACATAAAAAATTTCTATTTCCCAGCAAGACCAAAATGCACCCATGTTTGGTAGGACATTGGTCTTAACACCTTGACGTCCGGAAGCCTAATAATAGGCTTTTAGCGGACTGTGCTTTAACTGCCGGTAGCCTAATAATAGGCTTTTGCAATTTCTTACATAAAATGCCGTTAATTGAATATTAGCGATTGCAAATTTAATTAGTATGACATTGATTACTAAGTATAAACATTATATGATATACAGAATTGGTTCAACCACCAAAATTTTGTCAAATACTACTATTTACAATAGCATAAACATGCGCGTATATGTAAAACAAGGTTAAAACCTAGAAGTAAAAAGCAGCTTGAAACTTGATACTAGGGTCATAAATTTGTCACTTTTATTTTAAATGAATGCAAAAATTGTTTTGTAAACAGAAGCACTTAAAAATTGACCACTAAAAATTATATTTTTAGATTTTACGACCGTTTCTTTAAACGTAGTTGTAATTGTGCATTTACCTGAATATTTGCGGCGTCACAGCTAAGATTTTATATTACTTTGCCGGACGTCAAGGTGTTAAAATAAAATAAAATTCATCAACTTTTTAATACAAAAAAAGATATTTCAAAGTAATCCCAGAAATGAAGGAAAATCAGAAAATAAATGACAAAACTACTAAAATTTACATAATGATATATATTGTAATGATTTACCTTTATAATTTAGGGTAATCATTAATTCCTTACTTTTAATTTTAAAACTACAATTTCAATTTCATTTACTTATTTTTTTTTTCCTATTTCTTTCTTTAACTTCTGCATACCACCTTTACTAAAATTTCTCATTTTTTTCTTATATTTCCAAAATTTCAATTGTATGTTTATAAATTGAATTAAACACAACGCTGAGAACAATATTATGCACCAAAGAAAACTTGAAAATTCGACTTGCCTTCATTTAATTCGCCCCTTGCGAAGTCCACCTATCATTCAACATTTTATATATTAAAATCATTTTCTAAATTACATTTTTTACAATTAAAAAAAATTTCTTCCTCATTTTCTCTGTAACCTTGGAAAGAATCGGTGACCGGACAATTGGCCCTGAGACAGTTGGCCCCCGACAACTGGCTCTGGCGACAATTAGCCTTCGGGACAGTTGATCTTTGCGATTACTGACCTCACAAGGGAGATCTCAGAAAGCAAATAAATTAGTTTTTGGAATTGGAATGCCCATGCCCTTGCTGTAACGATTAGTTCTGTATTTTCTCTTTTTATGGATTCTCATTGGTTAAAACACTTGAAAGTTACATATTACCCAAAACCTAAAAAATAAATTTTAGCGAAAATGTGGGGAATTCCCCGCGCCCTGCTGTAACGATAAATTCTATATTTTTACTTTTTATGGATAATTTTAATAGAACAAATAAAGTAAACCGTAATCTATTTTATTTTTTGGTTAATTTTTCATTTTTTCAGCGTTTTCACCAAATAAAAATATAGAATGAATAGTTACAGCAAGAGCGGGGGCATTTTGTTCTAGAAACAAATTTACTGTAACTAACTTTCGGTGACGTCAATGGTGAGATTCTCACGCGAGGCCAATACTCCTGAAGGCCAATGTGGCCAAAACCACACGAATCGAGGTTTCAAGCAATGGAGTTCTACTGCATCTACGCACTAGAAAGTCATCAAAGCAACCGATAGTGTTTTCTCATTAAATCTAGATTTTTTCTAATTATTACAGTTTTTTGTTATTAAAGTTATTATAAAATTATTAAAGTTGTCCGAAACGTTGACTCAACAAATCATTGTCGTTTGATTGAATTTTCCACGATCCCGAAATCCTTTAATCTTATATTATTATTGTTTGGATGAGATTGATACTGTTATATTACAGTTTTGTTCTTAATAATCACTTCACAATTTTTACACTAAATACATAGCCCAGGTTCCCTATCAATTAAACCACGTCAACGTATTAGCGAAAATCACTTTCCACGCCAAAAAAGATAATTAAGAATAGGCAAATTATTTGAACAAACACTCTTGCAAGCTTCCATGTTAAACTCCTGTGTCGTGAAGTAGATGGTTTCTGTTACTTTGCCCCCTCCCCAGTTAAAAATTTTTGTCCAAAAAATTAATATAAAAGTTAAAAATAAAATACAAATATTAAAGCTAGCACCATTACAGTTTTTTCACAAATCCATATTGAAACTGGGGGGGCTAAAGTAACGCTAGCCCCCCCCCCCAATTAATATTTTGGTTCAAAAAGCTAACTCTGAAACATTGAGACATTTTTATCAAATACTAATTTGTGAAAAAACTGTAACGGTGCTAGCTTTAATATTTGAGTGCTAGCTATATAGATTAAGGAGCTAGCTTTTGGAGCCAAAATATTAACTGGGGCGGGGTCTAACGTTACTTTAGCCTCCCCCCCCCCCCCAGTTTCAATATGAATTTGTGATAAAACTGTAATAGTGCCAGCTTTAATATTTTGTTGCTAGCCGGTGCTAGCTCCATAAATTCAGGTGCTAGCTTTTTGGGATAAAATTTTAATTGGGGGGGGGGGCAAAGTAACAGACCCAAGTAGATGATAATGATGAAATTTGATTGAAACAACATATTAAATCTTACCGAAAAACACTCCATTAGACAAAATTAGACGGTCCAAGGGGTAAACATTTCATAATTTTTTTTTACATTTGTTTGAAATCCTCTGAAGTTCATTACAAATCATTGGAATTTTTTGAAAATTTCTGAAAATCTAGAAATTTCTAAAATTCCTTGAAATTCATTTCAATTCGTTGGAAAATACAGGAACTTCTCTGAATTCTTTGGAATCCCTGGAATTACCTGGAAATCGTCGGAATCCTTTGAAAATCTCTTAAATTACTTGTAAATTTTCAAAATTCTTATTTTGTTGTTACTTTCATTTGAAACTAAACAAAATAAAATTTGAAACTCTCACAATTTCACTTTTTTGCTCACTGAAGATGTCTCTTTCCAAAAAAAATTATAGATAAGCCTAGCCTAATCTATCTGAAACCTAACCTTACCCTAACCTAACCTAATTTAAACTAACCCAACAATTTTAGGCGTTTTCGGAAATGTTTACTCCTTTAAGGATTTTTAATAATTAACAATCGTAAATAACTTTTTATAAAACTGTTGGCTTTTGTGACATTACCCCCTCTGACAAGCTGTCACTCCATGCTGATATCACTTGAATATACGAAACTGTGAGATATGTTTATCATTAACAAACAGCTGACAAGTTTTAATAAAAAACGTTAATTAAAATGTTCCAGATAGCCACGCAAGAAAAAAACATAGAGGAAATGTAGAAACACGCTGGTTAAAAATTGCAATTGCAGTGGATCACACACTTATAGCATTCCATGGCCGAAATCGTGTTGAACAGTACGTCCTCGCTTTAATGAATATAGTAAGTAAAAACTAACGAAGATCTAAAAACTCGGTTGCTTTTAAAAAAATTATACCCAAACAGATTTAAAGCTGTGCCTTTGCCGAACGATTGTTGCTCCATCAATGTAATTAATACTCTGAATTTAACGGTTAAAAGCACATTTCAACGTATAAGTTTTAACCAGTTATTTGGAAAGGTCAGAACCATTCTATTTGTGTATACTATTCTTAAGAAACTCCGAGACTTAATATCGCATTTCAATTTTGTACACAAAATTTACAATTTCACAAACTTTAGATGAGTTTTAGAATTTAATAATCTTAAAACAATAAACTTTCTGTATTGTGTTACCTCTTAAAACTTAATAATTATTTAACCGACACTCAATTAAAAAATCAATAATCCTGAAAACTTCAATCAACCGTTATTTTTCCAAGGTTAGCGCAATTTATCAAGATTCATCATTGGAAGCCAACATGAAAATGGTGATAACGCGTTTAATGTTTTACGAAAATAAAAAACCGCTAGTCGTGCGACCGGGAAATGCAAAAAAATCGTTGGAAAACGTTAATTCGTGGAACCGCAGGCTTCATATATCTCTTGCACCTGGGGAAACACATCACGATGTCGCCGTATGGTTAACTCGTTCCGACATTGGAGGCCCTTCGGGTTATGCACCTGTTGGAGGTGTTTGTGATTTTAAACGTAGCTGTGCTTTAAACAGAGACGAAGGATTGACGAGCGCGTTTATTATTGCTCACGAGATGGCTCATATGTAAGATACAAATTAGAAAGTGTTGAATTTTAATTCAATAAAGTGTAGTTTAGGATTAAGCCACGACGGGGATCAAAGGGCTGGAAACGACTGCGGATATGAAACTCAAGAAGGAAGCGTAATGGCTCCTATGGTATCGGCAACTTTTCATAAATTTACTTGGTCGGAGTGTTCTAAAAGCGAATTCAAAACAAAATCGAGGTAGAAAATTTAGAGTTTCATTCTTTTTCATTTTTGTATTGACTTTCCAGTAAATGGACGTGCTTACATAATCAGCCTCCAGGGATGGGGGAAATTTTATTAAATGCGACTATCGAAGCGGCTTTCAGCATGGACGAACAATGTCGCATGGAGTTTGGGGAAGGGTAGGTATGGTGAATATAAAACGAAACGAGTTTTTAAATTACTTCTTATTAATTTTTTATTCTCAAGCGATTACGTAATAATATTTTTAGATATCAGTTGTGCAGAGCTTTCGATATCATAGAACCGTGTTCGCACTTATGGTGCGGTCATATAAAATCACCCTTAGTTTGTAAAACAAAAAAGGGCCCACCGTTAGAAGGAACAGAATGCGGTTTCGATAAAGTGATTTTTTTAAATTTTATGTGTACTTATCTTATTAATTAGAGTTGTTTAGTGGTGCATGGATGGTTACTGCGAAGTTGTAAATAAACAAATTTTCAACGTTCCGCCAGTACAACATAACCCGCAAGATGGAGGTTGGAGTGACTGGAATCCATGGGGGTCTTGTTCAAGATCGTGCGGAAAAAGTGTCAAGTTTCGAACTCGATTTTGCAATAATCCAACGTAAGTTTTTTTTTGCCAAGTTAATTTAAATAAATTTATATTTAGTCCTGATTTTGGAGGTCAACCATGTATTGGGTCGAGCGAAGAATGGAAAATGTGCGATGTGATTTCTTGTCCAGACCCGTTGGTAGATTTAAGGGCGCAACAATGTCTGAACATAATTGGATATCTGAATATAACGGACAGAAGAGCAAATTTAACTTGGCAGCCTTACGAAAGTGACGATGGTTCGTACATAATTTGTATTTTAAATTTTGAATAATTTTCATAATCGATACAAAAAGTTGACGAAGTCAGAAACGAATGCTTTTCAAAATATAAGTTTTGGATACTACGTTCTGATTTTAAATATTTAAATGATAGGCACATTAAATTGAAAACAATAATTTTAAACGAAAATAATGAAATTTTACTCTGAAAACCTAATATAAATTTCAATTCCTCTGAATGTATTCATAAGCTTCGTGGCTCTGTAAACATTAAAAAGTAGGTGCAATATTTCAGGCAAACAAAAACAACAAAAGACAATTTAAAACTACAAGAAGTCAATAATAACTTGAAATTATACGAAAAATGTTAAATTAAAATAATATTATCTATGGGGCTGGTTATATTAAAATAAATTAAAATTGGAATGAGTAATTTTTATTATAAAATCGACGCTTAAAAATTCAAACGTTGCTAAACAAAGAGCGGCGCTATTAAAAAAATTTATATTATGACTGAAGTGTGGAAAAATTCAATATCTTCAAATTGCTTGAACCCGTCGATTTTTTGTTTAGCTAGACACTTTTTAAGGTAATTTTCACCAATCTGAAATCACCTAACTCAGAGCAGTGACAGAGAAAGGATTGCTTTTTGATTTCCCATAATTTTTAATTGAAAACTCCAAAATTGGGAAAATGAGTTTTAATAATATCTAAAATTTAGTGTTATTTCCAATTTGTATAAATATTTAAATAAAATTCAGCCTGGCTGAATTTTTCTATCATATTTAATATTTTAAAAAATTTCATTTGAGATTAAAAATATTTTACTTGTTCAAATTTTTATCAATCAATTTTTGCCAAAATATAAATAAGCACTATTACTCTTAATTCCTCTTGAAGAGAGCTTTCAATAAAACCGTCACTCGACATACCTATTGTCTTGCATTAAAAATTATTATCGATTACATCGCTGCTTTGAATAACGGTTTCAAATTAATCAAAATTACTGTAAATGGTGTAATTAATAAGAAAATCGACGGGTTTCAGCAATTTATAAAAACTTTTCATTTCGGGAAATATTAAATTTGTTCTATATTTCATCTAGAAATTGTATATTGATTTATCTACATAATAATTTAAATTATTAGTCTTGAAGGTTTTACGAAATTTACAGTCGTATTTATTTTATTTTAAATTAAATGATCGAGTATTAATTAATAAACTACGCAATACAGATTTTTAAAACAAATAGGTTAAAAAATGCATTTTAAACATTTTATTTACTGAGAAAAGTAATTTATGATGTTTGAAAAACTTTGATTCTTCGAAGGCTTCGATTTCACAGATATATACAAAAACAAACTATTTTCATAATGTAATAAAGACTTGTTTTAAATAAAAAACCGAAACTATATACCATCTCATTAAACTGGAGTAAGTCAATTTTAGTAAATGTGTTTCTAACGAAACAGATCAATATTTTTTTAGAAATTATTTTGAAATAAGACATAAAATTTTGTTACCAAAATGTATACTAACTGGAAGTTACAGCCAAATACATATTAATGTACTTAATAATAATTTAATATTATAATACTGAGATTTTAGTAATTCCGATATAATGCAAGGTTTCTGAATATCATATGGTTGCCTTGCAATTAACTGATGAAAGAATAATGGATTTCTTGAACAGAAATTAAACATAAGACGAAAGTTGTTGCCGAAATATCATTTCCTTTTTTTTTGCAATTTAAAAATTAAGAAACAACAAAAACACAAAAAAATAAAAACAAATAAGTACAAATATATACAGTACTAAAGTAAAGGTTTATGCTCACAATTACGATTCATTCCTGCATCCACTCTAGTTTCTTATGTTTTGCGAAGCACACAGACAACTCGACAAAAGTTTTGCTTAGTTTAGCTAAAGCTTAGTTTTGCTAGCTTTATATGCTGAGTAAGCAGAGTCAAAATTTTTTCCACACTGTAATGAACAAATTAACACAAAATAAGCATAATTTGTGAACATTTAGAACTTAAACGATGACGTTTCGTATGCACCATATTGATACTTCTAACTGTTGGCAAATTTCAACTTACTTATTAAGGAAATTTTATAGAAAAAGATAAAGAGCTTTATTAAAAAATAAACATACAAAATATTATTTTAAAATAATAATAAGAATAAGAAAACATTTAAATTTAACAAAAACGAAATGATGGGAGTTTGCTCTTACTCGAGGCGAAATCCTCTTCGCCAAAGGTTTTTGTACTAAAACATTTTTAATTACTTAATTAATTAACATAACATTTTTTATTTTTCGTTTACTTTCTGAACATTCTTGTGGAAAAATTGCAGGAAATTTTTACTATAAACTCGATATTAACCATACCAATATAGTATTGGGATGACCAAAAAATGCACTATGCACCACTACACCAAAAACGTAGAAGAGATCCATTTAAATAATGTTATTTATAAAAAAAAGCTGGTAAAGTTTATACTTTATAACGAGATAATAATAACGAGAGGAATAAACTATTGAGAATTTTGGGAAAAGAAGCTATTTTATGAATAAATGGGGGGTTTGAACTGTTGTGAATAACTGACCCAGCAATATAATTAAAGGAAAATTTAAAATTACTACTTTGAAGTAATCTTTTCATTATTAACGAAAATCTCCAAAGTAAAGTATACATTATATAAATTTGTAGCAATCTAACCTTTCGCTGTCTATGTAGATATGTCGTAATTTCTAAAAGCTTGCGAACATCTCACTATAAACTACGGATAGTTTTAAATTGAATCGTACGTTCCTTAAAGTAAAATAGGATACAGACGCCTTCAAGTATGAAAAATGGAAAAGTTAGAAAAGCTTTTATGTCTGCAGTATGTATATCCATTCAGAAATCAAGCTGGTAGGGCTGACAAATGCCTTATGTGAAATAAAACTAAAAAATTCTATTATTGCAGTTTATACGAAGCATTCTTATATTATGTTGTTCTTATATCAGCTCTATGTAGAGAAAATTTTCTTTAAAATGAAATCATAATATAAATGAAAGCTGCGAGAGCAAAACTTTTTAAGGGGGTATCTACCTAACTACCTTAAAGTTGCCTGCCTTCGAGTAGATTCTTCAAATATTATTTTAAGTTTAAACTCCTACTTCTGTCTCCAGAATACATTACTACAATATTATTAAACAACAGAAATTTTATTAATAAGGTTGGAAAATATTATTTATTTTGAATAAAAAGATTTTTGTAAAAGTATCAATTTCGACTATTTTCCATTTACGTCATCGTCAGTTTGAAAAACTTATCAGACAATTTTGACAATATTTTTATTAAAATGAAAGCAATTTAAACTTTAATAAATTTGAAAGCTAGCATAGTAAAAGGACCGAGAGCACAATATTAATTTGTGTATAAAAATGATGAATTAATCTCTTAAATTTTAGCCGATATGAAATGCCAATTAATATGCATGAGTAAAGAAACGCGCGAGTTGTTTGTGACCGGCGAAAATTTAATAGATGGAACTCCATGTTCTTACGAAAACGAAAATAATATTTGTGTACAGGTTCGCATTTTAATATTTAAAAGTAATTATTGAAATAATACAAATATTGATTTTTTCCTAAGGGAATTTGCCAACCTCTGGGTTGTAACGATGAATTATATTCGACAACACGAGAAGACTCCTGCGGAATTTGCGAGGGAAATAATTCCGAATGCTCCAATGTTATATCCGCTTACCGGAAGAAAATTAAAAAAGGTTTGGATTTTTTTGTTTTATTAATTAATATCGATAAAAAGTTTGACTTTTGCAGAAGTTACCCGGATAGCAATTATACCTCGACTAGCGAGGCACATAGTTGTAGAAGCAAATTTGACGATGCCGTTCTTTGATAATCCCACGGCAGCGTTCATACTGAAAAATAGATTGAAAAGAAAATATTCGATTCCCATTCCCAGTGCTGGAATACATTGGGAAATCATTGAAGGCACTAAATTTTATTACAAAAAAGTTAAAAGCCATCATAAAATTTGGGCAAGAGGTCCTCTGTTGGTAGAAATGGTAGTTCTGGTAAGCAATCGATGAGAAATCCATGATCGAACACGCTGAAACGTAAATTTTCAGTTGTATGCTCCGAAAAGCGAAGTTGACCTGGATTTAAATATTTCCCTATATTCTGAATATTATGTTAAAAAAGGTTCACTAAACGAATCTAATCGTTTTAATTGGGTTTTGGGCGGTTGGGGTCCTTGTTCAGCAAGTTGCGATGGAGGTCGAAGGCACAAAACGATAGCTTGTTGGGACGAACTTAATAATAAAATTATACCACGAAAATATTGTTCGCTTGTGCTAAAACCAACATTGCCAACAGAAATTTGTAATAATTACAGGTGATTTGATGATATACGCAAAATCTGTGTTTTTAAACCTTTGAATAATTTTAGTTGCGATTTTAACTGGATTACTGGAAATTGGGAACCTTGCAGTGTTACTTGTGGATCATATGGTACTCAATCGAGAGAATTATATTGTGTACCGAAATCTATTGAAAGGGCGGTAGGAGAAAACAATAACGAAACATTGAAAGAGAAACCCTTGAAATACATGGTTAATCCAAATAAATGTGCAGGACTGCGACCCATGAGCGTTAGACCATGTTATAGAATACCATGTCTATCGTATTGGGAATATGGCGATTGGTCACCAGTAGGACGATTACAATTCAAAATTTACTTTAAGTAACTAATATTTTTTTAGTGTTCTGCTTCCTGCGGATCGGGAACGTCGATCAGAAGCACTCACTGTCCGCCTCCTGAAGGAGAAACATTTTTTACGTGTGGTACTCATCCACCAACACAACGAAAAATATGCAGAGGTCCATTTACAAAACGTAACAATCATTTATGCAAAAGGAGGAAGAAGAAACGTTGCTACGATGATAAATCGAAGTATTGCTCTCTGTCGACTCTATCAAAATATTGCAAGTTACGCAGTTTCAAGCGACTTTGCTGTAAAGCTTGCGCTACTTTTACATTACATCCATTTAGCATTTAATTACAAATTACGGTCTTTATCTGTACTAATGTTTATAATGTTTATGTTAAAATTAAATTACCTAGAACCAATTGATTGCCTTCCGTTAATTGATTAAACGATAAGTAGCTAAACACTCTTATCTCGCGATGATAGTTATCTATGAATGACAAATGTGCAATGTTGCATTGCCTTGATTTTCGCAATGTTACTCAGATTTCAGATCACTAAACTCATTGAGTTTAATGAAGTTATAATAAATTATGAACATTATTGTGTTGTTTTTGTTATTTTCACCAGTTCTTTCATTGGAGGTACGAATTAGCATTTTAGATTTAATAAGATAATATGTTGAGATGTTATTTAACGAAAAACCAATTTGATCAAAATTTTCCGGATTAGTCATAGGAAATTAATTTTATCTAGTTTAAACAATTTATTATTTAATTAGGAAAATACGAAATGGTGTAGAGCAACAACGAGAATATATCCAAAATCGCTTTGGAATATAGCAACTGGTGGGGACTGTTTTGATCACGCCTTCCCTATTTGGAAGAAAGTAATTCCTAAAATTTACAATTGCGCTTTCACAGTGAATAATAAAAATTATATGGTTCCATGTGGAATAGTAAGCATTTTAATTATTAGTATATTTTGAATCATTTTGTACTGTTTTTGTACCAATTTTCAATACTTATTCTTATTTAAGTTCACTAAAATATATTGAAACACTTGTTTCGGACGTACAGTTCTTCTCTTTAAAAATGAAGCTGACGTCAGAACCATCTGAATGAAGTACCGGCAATTCGTTTTTAAATTAATAATTATTAGTAACATAGGTGAAACAAAGACACACCGAAATAAATTATTCTCAAATCAGTGATTTTTGAAAAATTATATAATTCCCAACGTATGCGTTTCTTATTGCCGTTTAGTAGGTACTTACTGCGGACGATGTAAGCATTAAATTATACAGTTTAGTAATAAGTAATAAACTCTAACCGTCTTCCCCTGGAAGGCAATGGCAAACCACCGAGATACTTTGCCAAGAAAAGTCTTCTCAATCATTTGAGAAGTTAATCGCCAACCTTTGACAGGAGATCCAAAGATTTTGTCTAATTATCGACCTCATGGTTTCACCTGGCAAAGATCTACCATATCAGCCTCAGCAAGTTTTCATAAAAAAGGCTCTATCGCTTCTAGATTGCAGAAAGGTTCCAGTAGGTGTTTTTTGTGATCTGAGCCGTGCTTTTGACTGTATTAAGCTTGAGCGTTATGGAATTCGTGGGTTGGTTTTAAAGTGGTTTCAATCGTATTTTTCTGGTCGCAGTCAGCATGTTGTATTGAGGTCTCGGGATATACATGGCAACGAAGTCTTCGTTGACTCTGATGATATATCGGTAAATATGGGGGTTCCTCAGGGGTCTATATTGGGACCGATCATGTTTAATACATTTGTTAACAATCTTGCAACGATAATCATGCTAGCCATAGTATCGATGTACGCAGACGACACTTCCTTGTTGTTTGGTGCCAGAAGTCTGGTTATTGCTCTTAGACAGGCTTCTGATAATCTTGAGATTCTTTTTAATAGGTTTTGTGCCAACAAGCTACATCTGAATGCTGAGAAGACAGTTTTCATGATTTTCCATGCTGGTACAGTCTCCTGGGCTGATAATCTGCATTTAAATCTGAATGGGGCTGAACTGAATAAGGTAGATTCAATAAAGTTTCTTGGTATATATTTGGAAGACAGAATATAGCTCAGTTTCCAACAGTTTATGATGTGCATAGTCGTAACACTAGACGTGGGGGTTTGCTAATTCTTCCCTAACATCGGCTCAACGTTGCAGATGTAAGTCCTGATGTCATGGTGTTAGAATATATAACAATTGTCGACCGAAGTATTAAAAAAAAAAAACGCTACTCGATGAAATGTTCTATGAAGTCAATCGGTTCCTACACTGATCGTGTTTGCTGGACTTTTTTGCCTTTTCTTCAAATGAGTGTTACCCGTCTATTGTATAATTTTGTTGTAATTTGTAGTGATACTACACGACACATTCATTCCCAGCTTGTGCAATGTAATGTTTTTAATAATAAATAAATTTTAAAAATTCCAGTAATCTGGAGAACTTATAGCATCACTGAGATGATGTTATCGGGAGTTAAGCGATAGTTCATACTGAGCTCTGCTGTTATCCTAACACAATCCTATCTCCAGCATTCAAAGATTGCATGCTGTACTATATCATCCACCTCGCAATATCTAATATTATATGTATATCTAATATCCTAAAATTCCCCTAACTTGAATTATGATTATTTATATTTAAAAATATGATTTTATTTTAGTATAATAATAGTAGGGATTTTTATTTTGATTATACAAACAAAACATCAACTGATATAATTAAAACTGAATTACTGAAAGATGGCTTTTATTCCAAATGGCTAAATTGTGCGGTAGCTGCAGAAGAGTGTTGCACAAAACATATGACCAATGAAAATATATATCCTAGTAAGTACAAATTGTACTATAAGCTGGTGTGAAGCCTTTAAAATACTTTTTTAGCTGCTAAATTTGCGTGTCCTTATATTTGGGACATCTGGTCGTGTTTTCCAGCAGCAGAAAAAGCCACAATTAGTGAACAGCCTTGTCCAGATTACACATCATCGTCGAATACCACACCATGTATTTGTAAGTGATTCATTGTGACAATTTTAATCTATTACAATAATTGTAAATTTAGTATATAGTCAAAAAGAGTGCTTTAGCCATGGAGAATGGAATCAGATCACTAACTATGCTGTATGCGCCACTGCACCAGTTTACAGAAGACGTCACAGTTTTAATGTTATTGTTTGTTACGTGGCGATTGCTCTGAGCTTCCCAGCAGTGGTAATATTTCTGAGTTTCAAAAAATTGAGAACCACGAGAATAAGTTTACATAGAAATTTGCTAATAGCCTGCATTTTGAGGAACATTTTTACCGTTCTATCGAAAGAACTGGTAATATTGGATGCTTTAAAACCTAGTAAAGATTCGAATAAAGTTCTCGAAGAGAATGAAATTCCTTGTCGAGTTTTAGCATTTTTTGCCAGTGCTTCTATTAATGCAGTTTATGCTTGTATGTTAATGGATGGTTTTTACTTACATAAACTTATTGCAAGAGTATTTAGCAGTGACCCGAGCAAAATATTCATCTATTCGGTAACATTAGGTAATATTATGCAAATATTAGTGTTTACTATAATTTTAAACTTTTATGTTTTAGGTTTACGTTTATTCCAACTATAATTTGGGCAATCGTGGTAGCATTGGAAAATAATACTAATTGTTGGATGGTTGACAATTTTGGGCATGACTGGATTTTAGACGGATGTAGAATAGCCGTTTTAGCAATTAATATAATTCTACTCTTCGACATTACACGAGTTTTGTGTATGAAACTGACGAAAAATTTATCGAAAGAACATACCAAGTATACATAATTATATTATTTTAACCAATGAGAAATCTTACAATTCGATAGTTAAATAAAAGAGCTTTTAAGTAAGCGTTTAAAATAATACTTGAAACTTCATTTTATTTACTAGTATTATCGAATTGTAATCTTGATACGCAAATAAGCTCGTTGTTGTATTTCGTCATTGACTATATTTTAATTATTCTTCCAGATCTACCTTCAGGGTGATGATTTTCTTGGCAATTCTGTTTGGTGTACCATTTTTATTTACTGCTAATAGAGATATAATAGATAGAGATTTTTGTTTGGCGGGAGATATATTTTATTACTCAACTTACCTGATACATTCTCTACAAGGTGTCATGGTAGCAATTCTCTTCTGTTATTTCAATAAAGAAGTATATTTAGTGTTTTATAATCGTTATTCTGTATAACTTAAAAATTTATTTATTCTAGGTTCATAATCAACTTAAAGAAGCATTCAGAAAAACTCAAGTAAATACTCGCAATCGCTTAAGTACCGTAAATTTGAGAAGAGGCACTAATCGGCAAGATACTTCGGCAACATTTTTATCCAATGATTACTCCAAATCTACTGACGCCAAGAAGCTTTCAATCGACCAAGATAGAGAAGACCAAGAAGCTGCAAAGAGATTAAGTGTGATTAATAGTGTTAGTGACTCACAAAACAATTAAATTAATAATGTGAAGTAGATGAGAAGACCAGAAGGGTGTTATTTTGAATAAATGGGAACAACTCAAATGGACAGGCTAAGTGTCAATATTAGCTACAGGCATCCTTCTTGTTTTCCTTTAAATGTCATGCACTACAAATATTCAGAATATGTCTTATGGCTGTTGTTAACTATTGTTATGTGATATTAATATGTAGAATATTATTCAAAAGCAAAACTATTTTACTAATTTTAAAATAAAAATAAGTGTATCTTATTTGTGCAAACTGTTATTTGATGAATGTTTTATAATTAACTCCAATTTCCAACCAAAATAAACGTTTAACAATTTCATCCTCAAAAAGGAGGTGGAGTTGCTAATTTACTAATTTTGAATGTTCAGTAGGATTTATTAATTTAGAGAAAGGAAACTACGACCATCATTACCATTGATTCTATTCCATTGGTTAGGGAAATATAGTTTTATAACATCTAATGAGAGTTTTAAAAAGTGAATTATTTCGATTGGGCTGACTGTTTCAATCAGGGCCGTATATAAGGGGATGGTTTTGGGGATTCAACCCCCCCCCCATGGGTTGAGTAATACTAAATAATTACTACTACTTTTAAGAAATGTTTCCAATGTGTAAACTAAACTGTAAGAATTAAATTTATTGAAATACGGGCATATGACAAGCTCTTTTTCAATTCCATAACCCCCCCCCATGGCCAATGTCTAACTATGGCCCTGGTTTCAATAAAAACGGAAATGGTAACGAATTTGTAACAAAATGCCCTATCGTAGTAGTGGAAATCACCCAAGTACATATTCGACGCTGAATAACACCAGCAAAGCGACCAATTCTCTCTAACATTATGTTCATAAATTCCACATAGCTTTATCACCAATAAACTTTCTAAGAGCAGGACTACAAGACTCCGAATATTCCCACGTAGACTTACGTTCAGGATTGCGAAGATCTATTCTGATCAAATTTGACAACACAAAATACAGATAATTCTTAGCAAGCGAAACACATACTTGCATAAAATGCAAAAAACCCAGGGCGTCTAGAACTTCCAATCTAACAATACAATAAACGAAAACAATCCAACCACAGAAAACAAAGCTATCTCACTAACACTGAGACAAGAACACATTCACACATGATAAATTTGAATCAAATAAACTTTCACAACCAGACCATGAACCAAGATATTCAACAAAATGAAGAAATTGCCAAAAAACACGAGAAACATATAGCAATTGGTTCGCAAACCTTATCACCAATAGATCTCACACTAAGCAGCAAAAACATAACCATCAAACTAAACTGGAAGCTTCAAAAAAATGCATTCCAAAATTTACACCATGTACTGATAACAAACGCAAAGTACCATGGTGGACAAAGAAATAAGCATAGGTATTCGCGCAAAAAGACGATCTTTCAAATTATACCAAAAACACAAGAGAATGAAAAATCTAATAAATTGTAAAATGGCATAATCCATAGCAAGGCAATCCATCAATGCCCAAAAAGAATTTCTTGTCATCAATTTCTATGTACATAATATCGCCATGCAACGTGCATTCCAAAATTACTTTAATGGCACACCCGTAGGTCATGTTCCTGACCGGAAATCGATTCTTTTATGGGTGGATAGCTTTAAGAAAACCGGTGATGTGCAGAAAAAAAACATGGAGATTCAAAAACCGTCAGGACACCCGAAAACATCGAGCAGGTTAGGCAGTCAATTTTTCGATGTTCTATGCGATCTGGACGCTCTTGGGATGTCTGATCATTCTGTGAGACGAATTCCTCATAAAGAACTGCAATTTCGTCCATAAAAATTTACAGTGGTGCAAAAATTTAATACACACGAATTTCTTTCACAAAAAAATGCATGCAAGCCGTTCTTAAAGCGTCGTTCTTTAAACTATCTAGAATCCCTAGTTTACATCGACCGTCCAAGGACCCCGGCTCAACTGAAGAATAATATTCAAACTACTATCGACAACATACCTGTCGATATGCTGGGCAGAGTGAAGAGAAGCTTTAAAACTTGACTATATCTAAACATTGACCAGAATAGAGGCCACCTTAATGATATAATTCTTAAAACATAATAAATAAAAATTTAAATGCCTCTCTGTAACATGGAAAAAGAATTAAACAGATATCTCCTATGCTGTTTGGGTTATTCATTTTTAAAAAGATGTAGTTTCGCTGCCGCACCCTGTACAATAAAAACATGAGCCTAACTTCGAAAAAATATACGAAAAATCCAAGTGACCAACAAAACCAAAAGAAGTTTCTAGAACACAAATACAAAAATAAAACAATAGACAGAAATTTTTAAAAGCATTATTATTACGGATCTTTTTCTATTTTTTTAATTTTTTTGACCCTGACGTTCTGTGAATTAGCCAGACTTATGTACATATAGAACCTATTCTTAAATCCACACCGGAAGGCCGAGCTAAGAAATTCCGCCAAGTCCGAGATTCGAACCCAGAATTTCCGCTCTGTAACTCAACCAGCGATCACATCAATCCACTGATGTGGTTAAATTACGGATCTTAAAAGCCAGGATCTTAGTTTTCATCTTAAATTCGATCGTAATTAACCGAAACGATGTTAGCACGAACACGGCTTCAAGTGAACTGAAGCGGGTTTCTCCCACTAAAACACGCTCTTGCAGTTATTTACGTCGAACACACGTACTGTCAACAGAATGCAATTTTAAAGTACTTTCTATGTAAATTATCGATATGATGTGAAAAATACCACTAAAAAGGTGATTTGCGTGATTGGCTTGCTCCACTTTTACGTTACATCCATTTAGCATTTAAATACAAATTATAGTCTTTATCTGTATTAATATTTGTAATGTTTGGGTTAAAATTAAATTATCTAGAGCCAATTGATTACCTTCCGTTAATTGATTATAACGATAAGTAGCTTAATACTCTTATCTCGCACTGGCAGTAATCTATGAATGACAAATTTGCAATGTTGCCTTGATTTTCACACTGTTACCTGTTACTACTGCGCGTTTTTCATTGAGTTTAATGAAGTTATAATAAAGTATGCACCTTATTGTGTTGTTTTTGTTGTTATTTTCATCAGTTCTTTCATCGGAGGTACGAATTAGCTCTTTAGATTTATTAAGATCATAATATTTTGAGATGTTGTTTGATGAAAACCTAATTTGATCAAAATTTTATGGATTACTCATAGGAAATTATATTGTTCTAGTTTAAACAATTTATTATTTAATTAGGAGAATACGAAATGGTGTAGAGCAACAACCAGAATATATCCAAAATCGCTTTGGAATATAGCGACTGGTGGGGACTGTTTTGCTTATGCAAAACCTAGTTGGAAGAAACAAAATCTTAAACTTTACGCTTGCACTTTCGTGGTGAATAATAAAAATTATAGAGTTCAATGTGGAGTTGTAAGTATTTTAATTATTAGTATATATTTTAAATCATTTTGTACTGTTTTGGTACTAACTGTCAAGACTATGATCTTATTTAAGTTCATTAAAACATATTGAAACTCTCGTTTCTGACATTTGCTTAGATATTTGGCCCTATTATTCTGGAATACTAATATTTCAGTCCTAACCTTTGTATACCATAACTATACAAATTTTAAAAAAACCTTTTACTTCGATGGGCCCCTCTAAGTAGCAAAGCATACTCCTAAGGCAGCTTTATAACTTAACGTGGATTCAATACCCTTACCTAACTTAAGAATTTCCGGTCGTGAGATTAATGAAACGATAGATAATCCTCACACAATATTATGGCCAAAGAGTAACTTGGGGTCTGTATAAGCCAATGCACGCGGAGCTAAAGGTCTGTCGAATTTGAGATCACTCCGAAAGGATTTTTCATCCTCATCCAAAGAAAAACCAGCTCTTAGATCATCGCCTAAGTGATTGTTCCTGCAGTATTTTCCCTTTAATTTGTATATTTTGTCAAATTTTTCCAGGAGCCAAATGTCCAGTATCGAAATTTCCGGTCACCATTATTATCACAGTTTTCCAGGAAGTTAACTAAGCCTACAAATTTTTATATTATATATTACATATTATAGAAACAAAATATTGTAGATCGGCTCGTGCCTTTAGATATTATCGCAACACAGCAATATCTTCAAATAAGCTGGTTTCCGAATTTTACTTAAAAACAGATTCCTGTCTAGATGAGTCCTTTTAGAGTTTAGATATCTATCGTATAACAGGTTGTTTATTACAAGTAGACTGGTTCCTTCATCTATTTTCCGCAACTTTTATTATTTTCATTTATCTGTCGTTTAATTACGGTCATTAACAACTACTACATATTGCTCTAATATTTACATCTCAGGGCCCATCACAGTAAATTATTAAATTTTCTAACGATCAAATAATTTAACGAAAACTTCATTTCAATTTTTAAATAAAATAGATACCTCCTATCACCTGCGTGTTATCTTGGTGCCATAAATTTTTCTTTTCAATCATTAAATTTGATCTTCCCTTAGGCTCAGTTTTTCACTTTCAGGTTAAACCAAAAAAGTTGGGTTAACCAATGATATTGCATAAAAAACGGCTTTTGAACGTATTTCATTGGTTAACCCAAATTTTTTGGTTTAACCTGCAACTGAAAAACTGGGCCTTAGTCAATAATTAAATAAAACTAATTTTTCCAACCATTTTCCAAATGTATTATTTAATTTTAATCAAACTTTTAACCACTAACAAAATTGCGGCCGTCCGGCATTATCTCCCTCGAACAACCTCCTATCCAAAACTTCCCCCAAAAATCCTAGATGCTGCGCATTTTTCAAAATAAATTAGAATACGAATATGAAGGCAATTTTACACTAGAATACACAGCAATATAAATGTGATTTTATTTTAGTATAACAATAGCACGGATTTTTATTTTGATTATACAAACACCACATCAACTGATATAATTAAAGGTGAATTAATGGAAGATGGCTTTTATTCCAAATGGCTAAATTGTGCAGCAGCTGCAGATGAGTGTTGCACAAAACATATGACCAATGAAAATATATATCCTAGTAAGTACAAATTGTACTATAAGCTGGTGTGAAGTCTTTAAAATACTTTTTTAGCTGCTAAATTTGCGTGTCCTTATATTTGGGACATCTGGTCGTGTTTTCCAGCAGCAGAAAAAGCCACAATTAGTGAACAGCCTTGTCCAGATTACACATCATCGTCGAATACCACACCATGTATTTGTAAGTGATTCTTTGTGACAATTTTAATCTATTACAATAATTGTAAATTTAGTATATAGTCAAAAAGAGTGCTTTAGCCATGGAGAATGGAATCAGACCACTAACTATGCTGTATGCGCCACTGCACCTGTTTATAAAAGACGTCACAGTTTTAATGTTATTGTTTGTTACGTGGCGATTGCTCTAAGCTTTCCAGCAGTAGTAATATTTCTAAGTTTCAAAAAATTGAGAACCACGAGAATAAGTTTACATAGAAATTTGCTAATAGCCTGCATTTTGAGGAACATTTTTACCGTTCTATCGAAAGAACTGGTAATATTGGATGCTTTAAAACCTAGTAAAGATTCGAATAAAGTTCTCGAAGAGAATGGAATTCCTTGTCGAGTTTTAGCATTTTTTGCCAGTGCTTCTATTAATGCAGTTTACGCTTGTATGTTAATGGATGGTTTTTACTTACATAAACTTATAGCAAGAGTATTTAGCAGTGAGCCCAGCCAAATATTCATCTATTCGGTAACATTAGGTAATATTATGCAAATATTACTGTTTACCAGAATTTACAAGTTTTATGTTTTAGGTATTACGTTTATTCCAACTATAATTTGGGCAATCGTAGTAGCATTGGAAGATAATACTAATTGTTGGATGGTTGACAATTTTGGGTACGACTGGATTTCAGACGGATTTAGAATAGCCGCTTTAGTACTAAATATAATTCTACTCTTCGACATAGCACGTGTTTTGTGTATGAAACTGAAGAAAGATATGTCGAAAGAGCATACCAAGTATACATATATTTTAATTAATGGCAGATCTTACAATTCGATAGTTAAAAGAGCTTTTAAGTAAGCTTTTCTCAACTACACTGCTTATTTATAAATTTTCTCAACTCAATTTATTTGCTTTCATTTATCTTTCTTTCGGCTTTGTTTTCCTTTTAAATAATACTTGACACGTCTTTTTTTATTTACTGGTATATCGAATTGTAATCACGATACATAATAAGCGCGTTGTTACATTTCGTAATTGACTATATTTTAATTATTCTTTCAGAACTACCTTCAGGGTGATGATTTTCTTGGCAATTCTGTTTGGTGTACCATTTTTATTTACTGCTAATAGAGATATAATAGATAGAGATTCTTGTTTGGCGGGAGATATATTTTATTACTCAAGTTATCTGATACATTCTCTACAAGGTGTCATGGTAGCAATTCTCTTCTGTTATTTCAATAAAGAGGTATATTTTGTGTTGTGTGATCGTTATACTGTATAACTTAAAGATTTCCGTATTCTAGGTTCAAAATCAAATTAAAGAAGCGTTCAGAAAAACTCAAGTAAATACTCGCAGTCGCTTAAGCACCGTAAATTTCAGAAGAGTTACCAATCGGCAAGATACTTCGGCAACATTTTTATCCAATAATTATTCCAAAACTATTGACGCCAAGAAGCTTTCAATCAACCAAGATAGAAAAAACCAAGAAGCTGCAAAGAAATTAAGCGATCTGATTGAAGCATCTGCTACAAATCCAAATCCCGAAACTCAATCAGATGCAAAAAATGATGATACTTTGTCAAATAAAATAAGTAAATTTATTGACGATAGCGTTAGTGATTCACAAACCCATGAAAATAATGTGAAATAGGTCGGAAGTTTATTTTGGAAAAATTGAAAGAACTCAAATCAACACGCAAAGTGTCTATGTTAGCTACAAGCATCCTTCTCCTTTTTTTTGGATGTCATGCACTACAAGTATCCAGATTATTTTTTATGATTATTGTTAAAATTTATCTATGTAATGTGATATTAAAATGTAGAATAGTGAATATTACAATTATCAAAAGCAAAACTATTTTATTACATTTAAAGTAAAAATAAGTGTGTCTTATTGGCGTTTAAACAGTGTGTCTGATTAGGGCAAGTTTCAATTATCAGGAAATTAAAATTGAAATACGACATAATGTCAACTTAACTATGTAAGCCACAAGACAAGGATCTTCGAGTCACGAGACGAAATTAGTACCATTAGAGCCAAAGATAGATAAAGACAAAGCCCATCCTCGGGCTTTTTGTTTGATGTAAAGAAATTTCCTTTACTTAGCCGAAATCTAGTATAGAAGTAGGAAAATCTTCAGGCTATAGGTGCCCACAGACGGACACTTTCGAACGCCATACTCAATTACGTCGCGTTCAAAAGTTTTACAAATGGCGACACTGCGGAGCGTCGCTCCTATAAGCTTAGATAGGAGCGAAGCTCCGACATGTGGCCGTGTGTAACACTTTTGAAAGCGACACTATTGAGTGTGGCGTTCAAAAGCGTCGAAAAAAGTGTCCGTCTGTGGGCACCTGTTACCATACATTTTAAATTATGTTGCTAACATTCTTCTCTTCGTTCTTGACAATGTTTTACAAATGTTTTCTACTTTTCCCGCTAATCCTGCTTTCAAATCAACTTTCTGAAAGTTAGAAGCCCTGTGAAAGAAATAGAAAACCACAAATCTTTCAACAACTCATCCAAGCTGACGGAATCCAGTTTGTAGCCGTTAAATCTTCAGGTATGAATTTTGAACAAAAAAATTGAACATAGTGCAGTTATCTAATATTTTACTAAAAACAAGAAATGTTAGATATCATACCTTCATTTTCAACTTCGAAGAAACTCTAAATGAAACTTATCAACCATAATGTGGGTTCTTATTTTGTGTTTGAACTCTTCGAAAAAAAATCTGAATAACTTATTTTGTTGCTTTGTATCCGCTTAGGGGCATTATCACACTAGAAACAAAACTGCATAGAAAACAATGACAGTTTAGTGATTTAGGATGTTTAATTAGCCTGCTAGAAAGGTTTATAATATTGCTTCCTTATCTTTGATAATAAAAAAACTTTAATTATCAGGCGACAATATTTTCAAAAAGTTCTCAGAATTTACGGGAGTAAATCTTCAAAACTTTAAGTTTCATTAATACAGCTAAGTGTTTTGTTATTTATTACTTGCCATATAAATAATGTAAGTTTTAGTTTTCAATTTTAGACTGCATTATTTGGCTTAAACTATAAACTTCAATGAGTTTTATCTTTTATTTTATCTCAAGATAAAAATATTATATACGTTTATTATAATTATAATATAATATTATGTTTCTGCATATATGATGATATTACATTTATAAAATTTGAATGTTTTGAAAGGGGAATTGAATCTCTTGGACTAGTTGGGTTGTCTATTAGACTTCATATTTAACAACGACCAAAAATTTTGTACACCTAATTCCAAAAATTCTAAATAATTTTATTTAATTTCTACTTCTTTGTACTACACCTATTTCCAATCGCGGTCCACCCCTCGTATTTCCTGATAGCTAAAAGCTAAACCTTTCACAATTAAATCTGTATGTACCACCTAAAAACAAGGAAAGTAAAATAAAACTTCAAATATTGCAGATAGATAAAAAAATCTACAAAATTATAATAGCTTTTCCAGAACATTGCAAAGCTACAAAAAGAAAATCTTCAGTGGAAATAACACAACAAACTGCATGAAAGCAACCCCTGGTTCCGCCTCGAAGATCTATCACCTTGTTGACATGAAAACTCTAGTCATGAGAACAAGAGAGGAAGAGCGAAAAATCAATGAGATAAACTAATCCAAAAATAGTTTTCTCCAGGAAACCATGTAGGTACAACAAAAGATTGAATTTGAATTACATAAGTGTGACTAATTAACAAAATTTAAAAATTAACTTACCTTCAACTTGAAAATCTTAATTGTAATCTTATCGTTTTTAAAAATTATTACGTATTGTCAGGTGAAGATCGGTTTCAAGTTCAAAATAAAATTTTTAGTTTTTTTTTAATTATAGCGTGATATTGCAAAATCGATAAGGTGTGCTTATCTTCTACTCTGAAGTTTCATTATATACAAATTTTTTTAAGATATCGGCAAGATTAAACAAATCACATTTCCTTATTTTTAAGTAATTTTAAATTTTATTATTTACCATCACTATAAATATAACTTTGCAGTTTCATAAGTAACAAACAATAGTTTCCTCCTATCAAGATGAAGTGCCTTATTTTTTGTTTGTTAGTTCTAGTAGCTTACGCAACAGGTATGATTTTATTTAAACTATGTTTTCATATTTACCTTCTCTATTTTTTATAGCATCAATTAGGATTGATTTGTACAAAAACACATTGAGTGAATCGACCACCCGTATTGTTAATGGTCAAAAGGCAGACAGGGGAGAATTTCCCTATCAGGTTTCCATCCGGCACAGGCTATTAACTATTGGATTCAGAAGTCATCTTTGTGGTGGAATCCTGATTCAACCTGGTTGGGTTTTAACAGCAGGACATTGTAAACAAAAGTCAGGTACATATGATGTTGGTTTAGGATTGTTAAATAGGGACGAGAAACGAAGAGATGTTCAATGGATCGATGTTAGCAAATTTATTGCTCATCCCGATTTTAAAGGGTAATTTTATCGCTTTCTAAATAGTAGCTCCAAATTACTAATGTAATATTTATTTGCAGTGGTGTTGGTAAATACGATATTGGATTAGTTAAACTAAGGAAACCTGCAACGATTACCCCCACAGTACAACTCATCAACGTGCCATCATCAGTAGAAGAATGTGACGAATTAACTGAGAGAACCTTAAGTGGGTGGGGACAAACTGGAGGTATCATACCAAGTTTACCAAGACGTCTGCAGAAGGCGGATCTTCCAATTATATCCGAAGAAGGTGCAACTTGAAACGCAATACCAAACATCGTAACTAAATTAACTTAAATTTTAGAATGCAGTGAAAAATTAATCAAAATTCTTGGAAATGATGGTCCTTTAGACGATACAATGGTTTGTACTTTATACGATACTAAAAAGCCTCAATCGGCATGTATGGGAGACAGTGGAGGTCCATTGGCTGACTTGAAAAACAATACCATTATTGGCATTGTATCTTGGGGTATCGTACCTTGTGGCACGAAGAATGCTCCATCGGTTTATACCAATGTTTGTTCTTACCGAGACTGGATCGAACAAACAATAGAAGAAAATTCATATTAAAAATTATATTTTATGTAAATACCTACGCAGTACAAAAATATAAGTAATAAATAAATTTTAAATTTAGAAGCAAAGTCTAATTTTTTCAAAATCCTATTTCTTGTTTAGACAAGTGTTTCCCAACAAAATGTAAATGCAAATAAGAATATTTTTAATATTCGCCCAGATTATAAACGGAAAAACACCACAATTACAATACCGCCAAAGTCGAAAGCCAGCTGCAAATAATGCGATAGCTTATCAGAACCCTTAACTTGGTATCCAATCAGTAGATACTTCAACGTCACGAAATTGAATATAAGCAAAAACTTTGAATGAGTGAAATTATTAGAATTTAATATTTGTTTAATAATTGCCAATATGAAGTTTGTTTCTTTTGCAATTTTAGCAAGTGCGATGGTAATAATCGGTGGTATACGTTCATAAAAAAAATTGTTTTAGGTTTGTTCGTGTTTGGGCATTCGTCCAACAATAAGGATGTATACAAAAACACTATAACTCAGACTTCTTCACGTATCATTGGCGGTAAACCAGCAGAACGGCAACAATTTCCTTACCATGTTTCAGTACGTTGGAGCCTACCACTTATTGAAGTATACACTCACATTTGTGGTGGTACTTTAGTTCATAAATCGTTTGTATTAACTGCAGCTCATTGTGAGCAATCACTTGGGTCTTATGAAGTGGGTTTGGGGTTACTCGATTATGTTGACGATGATCATCCAGATAACGAGTTCATAAAAGTTTCTAAATTTATCACCCATGCTAGCTATCCAGGGTAATGTTTTGAAGGGCCTTTAAAATCCAAGTCTTAATTTTATATTTTTAGGGACGTTGCGCCATACGATATTGCAATCCTGAAATTGCGATATCCTGCCCAAATCACCAAAGCTGTTCAACTTGCACGTTTGCCCGTATCGGGAGAAGAATGCGATGTTATCGTTTCGGAAAATCTTTCAGGGTGGGGTTTGACGTCAGTTATTCCTATTCCTCCACGTCGTTTGCAATGGGCGAATCTTCCAAGAATAAATAATGATAGTAAATATCTATAATATATTTTGGTAGGTGCATATTATACATAAGTTTTATTATGTTTAATGTAGGATGTAAAGAAGCTCTAAAAGTGATATTGGGAAGTTCGGAACCTTTAGATGAAACGATGGTTTGTACAGATTCAAATATTGGTAAAAAAGAATCAGCGTGTTCCGGAGATAGTGGTGGTCCTTTAGTAAACAATGCCACCAACACAGTTATTGGAATTACATCTTGGGGCATTTCGCCATGCGGAACTCAAGATGCTCCTACCGTGTACACTAATGTTTGCAGTTACTTAGATTGGATAGAATATCATATAAACAACAGCTTGTAATCATACTAATTTAACCATAATATGTTTTTAATGTAAAACTAGCAGCCATAACAATCCTGTTATTTAATAAAAACTACAGGATATCTACTAAATTTTCAAATTATTGCACTGAAAAAGAAATTGAAAAAGTGTGAGCCTTATCCACATGAGCTCAAGGGAGAATTAAAACTTCTTTAATTCCAAATTTATAAAACTCATCCCCGCTCATATTTTTATATTAACTGTATTCCAATATCTATAAAAATTCTAAGGACAACATGTTAAGGTTCTTTATTAAATATTGGTAATACAATTTGTATTAATAATATAATACTTTAAATAATGCTTTTAAACAAAGAGGCTACTGCATTCTGATTACAACAACTATTTGCTGCTCAACTCATCCCCGCCATCGTCCGTGGTTACCGAAGCCCTTCGCGTTCGGTCTCCACTCATATTTCTCCTTATTACAATAAATTTCAACAGAACACTTCGCTAAAGAAGTTACACTTCAAAAATCAATATTTATCATCAATTCCTACCAGATTTTATTAATTAACAATCGACATTACTATTTAATTTGCAAGGTCGTTGTCTTAGTAATTGGAGTGATCAACTGCTGTGCTGATACCAAGGTGTCCGGTTTTCCCTTAGAAAAAAACACATTTCCTTTCTCGTATAACTGCCTCGTCATGTAAACTCTCAGGATAAAAATTACCCTCATCAGCTGCGTAATTCTTAAACTTTTGAGGCTTCAGGTCGAGTGGAATGGTCCAGAAGCTGGCCAATTGCTGTAATAGTATGTAGATGACATTGGTGTGATTCACATCATGGGGATTTTTTGCAATGCAGCAAATCTTCGGCAGTTTGAAGTAATCCTCTAATGGATGCAATCTGTCAAGTGTAGTCCTTAGATCGGGGACAAGCTGACAGGATAAAAAAGCACTAAAATAAAAGTAAGGAACGGGTTTCCGAAATATTGAGCGGAAAGGTTTTTGTAACTACGATATAAAAACTGTTTTGACCTTTAATCAAAAGAGGTGGTGATCTAATCGAAATCAAATACGTTGAGCTAGGCTTAACTAGTTTCGATCCAGGTTCAAATACTGATAGCCTTTTTTATATCTTGACAAGAAATTTTAATATTATGCTTTCTAGATAATCTAAAATAATGGAGTTGGCAGATTTCGATAATATTTTTACATGAAATTCTAACTATCATGATTTTTACAATAAAATGTTTCGATTTAGAGCTATTTTTTTATTGTTCCCTCTATTCCATAGTAACAAAATATTATCTATAACTTATCTAATCTCGCCATTAACTCAAGCACTTCTACAAATTTAAAGTATTTAAATCAGATCAAATTAGACAATTTACTTTATTAGTGCATATTAGTTATCATCAACATGAAGTTCGCTATATGCCTAACGATTTTATTAGCATATGCTACAGGTAAAAATTTCTATACAAAAATTACATTTCATAAAAGATTCGCGACAGATAATTTGGAAATATTTTAATTTACTTTTTTATTGTAAATTATTAAATACTAAATTAATTATAGCTGCGTCATCACTTGAAATTGATTTATTCAAAAACACCTTGGATTATGAGTCGTCCCGTATCATTGGTGGCGAAGAAGCAGCCCAACGTCAGTTTCCATATCAAGTTTCGGTTAGATGGAGTATAGGAATTTTGGGGTATTCCCACATTTGTGGTGGTACTCTTATAAACAAACAGTGGGTACTTACAGCTGGCCATTGCAAACAAGCACTTGGAAAGTATGAAGTTGGATTAGGACTACTCGAACTTAATGGAAAAGATGAAGACACTCAGATCATAAAGGTGCAAAAAGTCATTTCCCATCGCGAATACCCAGGGTAGATAAATGATTTTGAAAATAACTTACAGTTTAATACAAAAAAGTATATTTACAGAGGTGTTGCAGCAAATGACATTGCTTTATTAAAGTTATCACAAGAAGTTGAACTTACCGACGCTGTTCAAATTGCCAATTTACCAGCTGCAGAGGAATGCGATGTTATCCAACCTGAAACTCTTTCTGGTTGGGGATTAACTTCCAATATCATTCCGTTCCCTCCTAAACGTTTACGCTGGGCAAGTCTTCCACGTATTACCAACCAAAGTAAGAATACAAGCAACGATTTTGTATTTCATTTAATTGTTTCTTATTTTAGGGTGCGAAGAAGTTTTGACAGCTTTATTGGGCAATGCTGGACCTTTAGATTCAACAATGATATGCACTGGATCAAATATTGGAAAATCACAATCGGCATGTTCCGGTGATAGCGGTGGTCCTTTAGTAAAAGATGACAAAACTGTCGTTGGAGTTGTATCGTGGGGTATTACACCATGTGGAACTAAAGATGCTCCCTCCGTGTATACCAATGTTTGCAGCCATCTCAAATGGATTGATGACACCATTAAGTTTAATTAATCTGAACCTTTTGGCATTTCTTTATCTTAATAAAATTTAGAAAACAGATATTTATTTTTTGTTCACTTTCCTTATTTCTAACTACCTAAAACATTACATTGTGAACGCATGATGGCCAATTCTTTAAATTTCTTCGTATTTTGTATCAAGTAAACATACGTTTGTATAACCTTTATTGCCTATAGATAATAATACTTCATTAAATCCACTTTACTCTAATTTTATATACAAATTTTTGGAAGTGTAAGCCTAAAATTAACGCTTTTTGTATACAAAAGTGTGATAATTATGCAAATAATACACTTAAATCTTAATAATTATCTTTTTCGCCCCATAATATAGGTTAACTGTTCTCAATTAATATTAACAGATTAACGTTTTCCATTCCTATGAACTCTACAAGGATAATCCAATTCCAACAATATTTAATATAAATAATTTAGTTTCTGAAACAATAAAATTTAAATATTGTAAGTAGTTCATAGATTTTTGCATAGATTAGTACATCAATTATTACAATAAAGTAGATTTTTGGCCCAAATTTAAAACTTTATATTATGTAAATGTAAATATATCACTATAAATATAAAATTAACTTTGTAGTATCATAAGTAACAAAGTATATATTTCTGCTGTCAAGATGAAGTGCTTTATTTTTTTTGTGTTAGTTCTAGTAGCTTACGCAACAGGTATGATTTAATTTTAAGTATGGTTTCATATCTATCTTATCCATTCTTTTATAGCATCAATTACGATTGATTTGTACAAAAACACATTGAACGAATCGACAACTCGCATTGCTAATGGTCAAAATGCAGACAGAGGAGAATTTCCTTATCAGGTTTCCATCCGTCACAGGCTGTTAACTATTGGGCTCAGAGCTCATCTTTGTGGTGGAATCCTGATTCAAACCAGTTGGGTTCTAACAGCAGCACGGTGTAAACAAAGGTCAGGTACATATGACGTTGGTTTAGGATTGTTAAATAGGGATGAGCAACGAAGCGATGTTCAATGGATCGATGTTAGCAAATTTATTTCCCATGCCGATTTTCAAGGGTAATCTTATCGCATTCTATATAGCTCTAAATTACTAACTTAATATTTATTTATTTGCAGTGGTGTTAATAAATACGATATTGCATTAGTTAAACTAATGAAACCTGCACTGATTACCCCCACAGTACAACTCATCAATGTGCCATTAACAGCAGAAGAATGTGACGAATTAACTAAGAGAACCTTAAGTGGGTGGGGACAAACTGGAGGTATCATAACAACTTTACCAAGACGTCTGCAGAAGGCTGTTCTTCCAGTTATATCCGAAGAAGGTGGAACTTAAAGCTCATTACTAAACATCTTAACTTAATTAATGTAAATTTTAGAATGCAGTCAAAAATTGACAGACATTAATGGAGATCATGGTTCTTTAGACGACTCAATGGTTTGTACTTTATATGATTCTGAAAAGCCTCAATCGGTATGTGTGGGAGATACTGGAGGTCCATTGGCCGACGTCGAGGGTAATACTGTTATTGGAATTGCATCTTGGGGTGTCAAGCCTTGTGGTACGAAGAATGCTCCATCGGTTTATACCAATGTTTGTGCTTACCGAGACTGGATTACAGCAACGATAGAAAATACAGATTAAAAATTATTTTTTAAGTAAATTCCTACGAAGTATAAAAAATGATTAATAAAATTTTAAATTTAATAAAAAGGACATATATTATACTCAAAATCATATTCCTTTTTAGGCTTCTATACACAGTATATGAAGAAGCCTTATGTTCTCGTCCCGTGTCCGTCCGTCCGTCCGCATAATTCAATTTTTAGATCTCCTTAATTCTAATCCTAAAATCCTTAATTTATTTTTGTTTTAATTTTAATTATTTTAATGAATCTGAATGTTGTCTCGGATTATCTTCTTTCGGAAGGGTAATTTTATTCACCGGGCAGTGACCCACAGCCATCGCTGCTGCTAACATCGAGCTAGTTGCAAAATTAAATAAACTGATAAACTTACGTCTCACTAGAAGTAATGATAACCGCATTATGCTAGATTAGTATAGAAAGGAACTTTCCTCTAAACTTTAAATCGGCACATCACATAAACCAGAAAGCTGTGATCGAAAAGATGATAAGCACAAGATAGAAAAAGTTCTGATTTTCATAAAAACTAATACCCACTTGGGTTCATTAATAACATCCTACATGGAAACAGATATGCTGAAAGACAAGCAGTTGTGGTGGATGAGGATTGAGTTGATCAAGTCAAGAATTTCGTTGAAGATCCCGTACGTACTAGGACTGTCGACATCACTAGGACCATAATATACTATAGCAAGAAGAGCATTTCCTCATTGTTTGAGTGTGGAAAAGATCGAAGTGAAAAAGACAATGAAAGCGGTGTAATTTATAAGATACATTGCGAATGTGGGCTCAGCTAACGTTGGACAAACCAAACAATACCTGAAAAAGCGCATATACCAACATAAATATGACGTTAGAAAATGATAAAAAGTACAATGATTTTAACTTGGTTGACAACATGGGGATAAATTGACCACAATAATTTAGTAAGCCCAGATATGATTTTACCTGCAATACATTTCATGGATTGGGTACTTCTAATGGCTTCCAACTTATCATCACTTCGTTCTCTTAATAAAATTTGAATTTCTTAGTATTTGGTATTAAGTAAAAATAGGTTTGTATGTCCCATTTTGTTATCTATAGATAAAAATGCTTCGCTAAACCCACTTAAATTTCAACAGTTTTGTATGTTTGATTGATAATTTTCAAATTATCAAATTCTTGGAAGTGTAAAGCTTTTTATAAACAAAGATATGATAATTATGTAAATAATAATAATACACTTAAATATTAACCATTTTCTTTTTCGTTCTAGGATGGGGGTTGACGGCTCCAATTAGTATAACCCGCTCTTGTAACTCAAAATAAGTTGTTAATAACAAATTAGCATTTTTTATTCCCTAGGAACTTTTAAAGGATAACGAACCCTCAACAATATACAATATTAATTTTTTAGTTTCTGAAAGAATAAAATTAAATATTGTAAGTAGTTCATAGATAATAGTCCATTTTAACTCATTCAGTATTCAAAAAAGTTAAAAAAATTTGACTTGGTAATTTTGTAAGTTATACTCAAAATCTATATAAACATAAAACCCGAACACCTATCAAGTCAATAACATTGTTTTCCTTCTACCATGAATTTCTATATTTTTGCGTTAGTCTTTGTAATCTCCATTACAGGTAAGTTGAATTTTAACCCGAATGTATTGCATTTAAAACTTTCTTAATTTGATTAGATTCAATAACTCGGGCAACAGTCTGGAATGGAGTTAGTCTTTATCAAAACACCTTAAAGAGCCCGTCCACGCGTGTTATAGGGGGATCTTTTGCAGAAAAGTATCAGTTTCCTTATCAAGCATCTATACGTTATTCCAGTCGATCAATTTATTTTACTCATATTTGTGGAGGAACTTTAATACATCCACAATATGTATTAACTGCAGGCCATTGCAAACAAGAAAATGGAAACTATGAGGTGGCATTCGGACTACTCTACCGAATAGAGTATAATGAAGATGTTCAAGTCAAAAAAGTTATAGATTTTATCGTTCATCCAAAATATCCAGGGTAATTAGACAAGCCAATATCTTGTTCCGCTATCATTTGAATATAATAAAAATTATTATTTTTTGCTATTTAATATTTTTGTGACAGGGGTGTTGCTAAATACGATATAGCGGTAGTAAAACTTGAAGAACCTGTTGCCATTACTAAAGCTGTGAATATTGCGCAAATACCTCCAACCGAAGAAGAATGCGACATTTTAGAACCTCGAACCCTATCGGGATGGGGATTAACACAAAACATTCTGCCGATAGCGCCCGTAGCTTTGAGATATGCACTTCTTCCACGCATATCCACCGAAGGTAAGAAATTATAGAAAATTCAGTCGAATTTAATTATTGTAAAATTTATCATTTCAGAATGCAAGAAAAACTTAATAGAAATTAATAATTCTTCAGAACCACTTGACGAAACAATGTTATGTACAATGCCAAATGAAGGTAACAAACAATCAGCATGTTCTGGAGATAGCGGAGGTCCTTTAGTTGATTCATCTACAAACACTATCGTAGGTGTTGTATCGTGGGGCATGATGCCATGTGGTGAAAACGAAAAAGCTCCATCAGTTTATACCAATGTATGCAAGTACAGAACGTGGATTCAAGATGATGTTATAAATAATGTAGCAGAATAAATAAATACATAATGAAACGCTACACTTCAATAACTTTATTAATGAACCAGTTTCGACTTCACGTCATCTTTTCGGCATCTACCTTAAATTTTAGCTAATCTTTTACGTGTTTTTTTGAAGGTATGCTGAAGATGACGTAAAGTCGAAACCGGTTCCTTAATAATAGTAGCTCGTTTCTTTATTTATTTATTATATTACATCATTGAAGAAATCCTAACATTAATGGCGTATTTGTTTGAAATTTTTTGCAGCGTTTAGCTGAACTCCCTATTTTTTTCACGCTTTTCTAAAATTTGATATATCACAGCATTGATAGAATTATATTGTGACTAATTTACTACTAATGTAATATTACCGTTTATTGTACTCTATGTACAAAGTTTATTTGTATTTAGATATAAAAATTGTGAATTTCAAACATCATTATGATAATTTTATAAATAATCTACCGAAACGTTTTTAGCAGCTCTGCGAAAGGTTTTCTCTAGACGCGGCAAACTATCAAATTTGTTTCCGATAACGGGACCAATTTTGTAGGTGCTAAACGAGAATTTAAAAGGTTTTTGAACAATAAAACCAAAGAATTTCAAGATGTGTTGTTGCATCAAAAAAATATTAATTGGCATAGGATACCGCCAAGATCACCTCACTTTGGAGGATTATGGGAAACGAGAATAAAGTCTACCTAGCATCATTTAAATCGGGGTCTGGGTAATGCAAATTTAACATTCCAGGAATTGATTTAAATAATAAGAAATAAATAAAAGAAAAATTTAATCGAATGATTTTCGGAAAGAAGTTTGTACTCGAAACTGACCATAAGCCATTGCTGGCAATATTCGACTCAAAAAACGGAATACCGGTTTATACCGCAAACCGTATTCAAAAATGGGCTTTAGTATTGCTAACATACAATTTCACCATCAAGTATATCGCAACCGGCGATTTTGGTCACGCAGACGTGTTATCAAGATTAATAAGTAACCATTCTCGTCCAGACAATGAGTACGTTATCGCTGCAGTACAGAAATTTGAAAATGACGTTCGACAAGTAGCAGTTGACTCTCTCCGAGGCCTACCAACAACATTCGCAATGATCAACAATGAATCGAAGAAGGATGCACTGATGCAATTAGTAGCAAAACAAATAAATTTAAATTGGCCACAATCCCATAAAATAGAAGACGCTGAAGTAAAGCAATTTTACTTACGGAAAGGCTCACTTTCCATTATAGACGACAGCATTTTGTATGGCAGTAGAGTAGTGATTCCATCCACCTTTAGGAAACAAATCTTAAAACAGCTTCATAAAGGACATCCAGGTATGGAACGTATGAAGGCAGTTGTTAGGAACTATGTGTACTGGCCAAATGTAGACAAGGACGTTGAAGATTTTGTCTGGGGATGTAGTAAATGTTCCTCAGTAGCTAAAAACCCTACTAAACATTCACTAAGTTCATGGCCAAAAGAACATTGGGAAAGGTTACATGTTGACTTCGCAGGACCATTTGAAGGAGTTTATTTTTTTGTCATCGTGGACTCACACTCTAAATGGCCAGAAATTTTTAAAATGACACAAATCACGACCGCTGCCACCATAGCAACATTAGACGAAACCTTTTCTCGATTTGGAATACCCAAGACGATAGTATCCGACAATGGCACACAGTCAAATGGACAAGCAGAAAGATTTGTTGACACTCTGAAAAGGTCGTTAAGGAAATTGGAAGGGGATGGAGACATATCAGAAATACTCCAAACATTCTTGATCGTTTACCGCACTACTCAGCACTACACCTTTCGATTTAATATTACCAAACACAAAATACGAGGACGCACCAAGGAACACGAAAATGGAAAATCAGTTCAACCTAAAACATGGCGCTAACTCGAGATCTTTTGTAGCCAAGGATCTGGTATATGCGAAGAGGTATAAGGGAAATTCTTCCCATTGGGAAAAAGGCACCGTCATTGAAAAAGTTGGAAAAGTGCTATACAATATCTTACTAGAAAACGGCCTCGTACCGACACACATAAACCAACTTCGATCACGTTTCAAGGATAATGGAAACGAAATAATTTCACCACTGCACGAAATATTGGACAGCTTCGAAATCCAAACAAAATTACCAATCCTGAACTCAAGAACAGTAACACATTCATTGGATCAAGATGAATCATCAATGGAAATGGAAGAGATCGAAGCCAGTGATGAACTAGTAGCAGTATCGGGCGAAGAAGAACAAGTGGAAGAAGGTATGGAGGGCAAAACAATTCTGCAACCTGCACCTACTCAATTGGAAGCAAGAAGAAGACCAGTAAGAACAACGAGACCCCCGGCTAAGGGGAGATGTTGTAGCGACAATGCCGACCCTGTCTCATATTCAAATATGGGAGCTTCATCACCTGTAACTTGAGAACGGTTTTACAGATCGGTTTCAAACTTCTCTCACTTATTCTATACATAATTGTCCTCTGGATGAACAGAGGATTTTTCTTTCAGACGATTATTTTCCTTTTTATAGCCGAAAAGCGAAATTTTGATCGAATAAACAACTTTGACTTTCAACATCCGCCATTTTGTGAAAAACCAAAATTTTTCAAACCCCTTCGTTCATCCGCAGCATTATATCATTAACTAATGATCCCTTTATTTTCTTTGATGTCAGATGATTCAGTGACGAGCAGCAGTGATCACCGCAAAATACTTTTTTATTTTAGACCCCTCGAAATTTGCTGTATCCCACTTATTTCTCAATATTTTACCTTAAAAAAATTATAATATTTTCTTCAAATATATATCTGTCATCTGGAAAAACATTTATTGTTAATTATTTTAATGTGTTGCCAAAAAAATACCTTTTTTGACGTCCCAACTGAGTCGAGAAGTAAACGTCTATTTAAAAATTTTGAATAATGCACCTTTACGGTTATACTTATAAGATTAAAAGCAAAAGAAATTGTAATTTAAAAAAAATAAATAATTCAAAAATCACTAATAACTTACAAAAATAGTTTATTTTTCAACCTTGGTTGTTCCGTACAATTCGATAATAGATTGATTTTGTTTTCTTTTCTGTCTGTACTGCTTTTTTTGAGCAACAGAATTACCAAGAGAATCTTTACCTAATTTTGCCAATTCAACTTCTGTCTTTTTAATTATCTTTTCTTTCTTCTTTTCGTCTAAGAGTTCTTTATAATTTTTATACTTGTTCCTTGGTGGTTTTGCTCCTACAATAATTTAAAAAAATATATAATCGTGTGAAGAAACTTCAAGCATAACCTTCATACCTAACTTAATTGCTAATTGTACCTTAGCTTCACCTTTCTTCAGTGTTTCAAACCCCGAAATTCCAAACTTCATGACTTCGTGTTTCGCCCTTTTGATTTTAAAAACAGATCTGTCTGAATCATCCAATACATTATTTTTTTCGGGAAGTGTTCGAACATCTTTATTTTGAACTTTCTTCTTATATGCTTTAAATGTTTGTGATTGGAAAACAGCCTCTGGATTTGAATTCTTTTTGGCTAGAGAAGCCCGAGTAGGTATAAATGAAGCTTCAATTTCTGCCATAACTAAAATTAATATTTTGTAATTTTACAGAAAACCCCTAACCTAACTTTTTATTACCTTGTGGTTTATATATTACTATATTTAAAATTTCACGATAAAACAAACTCAATTAAAATCACAGAATTTCCCCAAGTTTTAAATACATTACTAAATAAAAATCTTAGAATAAATAAAACACATGACAACTTACAAGATTAATTTTTGTTTACAAGGAAGAAAACAAAAGCAATCAATATAAAAACAAATGTTACTATATTAAGGCGCGCATTTTAAAATTTGTTTTTAAATTTTTTAATAAAATCAGTATCTTCAAAAAATTTACAGGATTCGCCTCAGGCGCGGATACAAGGGAGAGGCAATGGGGGCAATTGCCCCCCCTTGACTCATGACTAAAGCACTTTATTTTGATCAATTTCATAATTTTATCAAATAACAAACTAAAATTTTATTTAATTTTTTGTTTAAAACAAATGCTTTGGAAGATAATTATGTAAATCAGACAAAAATTGCTCCTCCCTAAACAAAATCCTGTATCAGCGCCTGCACTTTCAAATAATATAAAGAAAAATTAAATATTTAATAAAATTGAAAAAAGGTGGGGCCAACTTGACGTTTTTGTCAATTGCCGATATTTCAATTCTTAATAAAAATTTAACGGACCAAGCGCTTTCGAATAAAATTACAGCATTTGCCAGCACTTTCCAATAGATTAAAAAATATATTTTAATTTCAAAGTGGAGGGGGTGCGTAAAGTTGGCCCCTCCAAATCTTCAAAAATTTTATAGACCTAGCACTTTTGAAAAAAATTACAGCATTTGCCAGCACTTTCCAATAAATTTTAAATTCCTAAGTGGAGGGGGTGAGTCAAGTGGGGCCCTCCCGGCCCGAAAATAGCATTTTGCTAATAAAAAATTAACAAACCCAGCACTTCCAAAAAAAATTACAGCATTCACCAGCACTTTCAAATCACGCAAAACAAAATATCAAATTCCAAAATGGAGAGGCCAACTTGACGGAGCCACTAAAAACAGTTCACAAGCATTGGTTGGGCAACAAGTTTATAAAATAGTACCTAATTTTTTTAACAAAAAAAGTCTTCTCCAAGAGCGTTAATGTTGACTTTAATTATTAAGCTGTTAACACTCACCCTTCTCTTAATCGGAATCCATATTTTAATTGATGGTACTTAAAAACAGAGTATTATCTTTACTACTACTTCTTCACAATCTAAAGTGCAGTTTACATTATATGATTTTTTAAGAAAAAAAATACAGTGTAAACTGTGTTTTATGGTTTCTCTTACGATAAATCATAACCCAGAGAAATTGTATAATGTAAAAATTGCACTTTATTCCTTGTAAAGTTTTTGGGTTTTTGAAAATCTTTATAATTTAAAAAAATAATAGTACCTCAAATTTCAAACATTACCTATATTTTTAGTTTTCTAAAAAAAACTCGAAAGGATTTTACTGTATAAATTAACAAACTTTTCTTTTCGCTGCAAGTTTGGTATTTGTCTAGCCTTTTACATTTATGAAAGTTTACTTAGGTATTCTACCCGAGAAGTTTCAAAAGTTTTAAAAAAATTTAATCATTTTGTAAATAAATACTTCAATTTAATTGATTATTAAATAATTTTAAAAAAATTTAAAAAAACTATTAATATAATATATTAATAAAATCGAGCATATAAGCCCTTCCACTACGTGGGTTGCGCTAGAAATTATTATATGAAAATTTAATAATCTCATTGCAGCTTTCTATTTAAGTTCGACTAGAATAACAAATCTTTAATTTTAAATTTGTATCTATTTATTTGACAAAAAAATCGTCAGTTTATAAAACTGAAATAAAATTTCATTTTCATAATACGTAGGTACTTAAATCGATATATAAAAAAGTATTTCTTAAAATTTACAGCTTATCAACATCAAACCATCAAACCAACTCAAATGTCACTTTTCCATAACTTAATCGTTTTATCATTTTCTAATGCTGCAGAAGCTATGATATTTTCCGTCGGATGGCATGTTGTACATAAAACCACATCTGCAATGAAAAGAATTTTTAGCTTATAAAACAATTTTTAAAGCAAAATACTAACCCGTGTGTCCCTGCAACTTTTGTACTACTTCTTTTGTTTGTAAGTTCCATATATAAACCAAATTATCTTCTGAACCACTCACAATCCACTTTCCTCCTGTCACTGAGAAATTTGCAAATATGCAATATTTCTCGTTTTTATGTCCATTATAGGTCTTTAAGCATTTACCTTTAGAGTAGTCCCACAACTTGAGTGTGTTGTCTAAAGTAGCAGCTAAAATATATTTTCCATTTGGTGAAAACTTGACAAACGATACTGGAGGATTATCGTCATCAATTAAAGTTTTTAAGCATTGGCCAGATGATGTATCCCATATACGACTGTAATTTTGATTTTTACAAAAAAAAACTAAACACACCAAAACTCAAATACATACCATAAACCATCGTAACTGCTGCTAACAATTAGAGAACCGTCCCTGTTAAAATGCACAGCACTGACAGGATCAGAGTGGGCAGGAAGTGTCTTTAAACATTTGCCAGTTCTGACATCCCAGATTCGAACAGATTCATCAAACGAACCGGACACAATTAAATTAGATTGAGGGTTAAAGTTACAACAAAACACATAATTGCTGTGACCTTTAAGAGTTTTCAAACTTTTGGCAGAGGACAATTCCCAGATTTTTAAAGTTTTGTCGTCACTAGCAGACACTTAAAACAAGAAATTGTTAAGTTTCCTTTAATAAAAAAAAAGGAACAACACTTACCCAATAATCTGCTGTCACTTGACCATGCCACATCACTAATACCAAGCTTATGGCCAGATATAGTTTTTTCAAACTTGCCATCGTAAGCTCCCCAAATTTTAATTAATTTGTCAGCAGCTAAAATTTGGTTTAATTATTACAACTGCAATGCAATCAAATGTTTTCCAACTTACCACAGCTAGCAAGCCATTCGCCGTTGGGACTAAACTTTACAGATGAAACTGCTTTTGTGTGTCCTGCGAGTGTGAATTTTAATGTATAATTGGGCTTCTAAAAATTAAAAACTATTATTACCTATTATAAGGTAAATATTTAAACGACTAGCTTATAACAAACCAAATTATTCAACAAGCATTCTGAAATGATGTACTTTACAACCCACAATTTTGTATTTTTTGTTTTCCTGTATAACTCGTTCCCACCACAAAAAAAAAATATTATGAAGTACTATAAATTTAATTCGTTAATGCAGCTTTTGTGGGATTCATAAAAATTTACATATATTTATTGGTCAAATTTTTTATAACGTACATAGGTTATAGCATACAAGAACAGTCAGCCCCATGAGGTACGTTAAAAAGCCCCACTACTTTACTTAAAAAAATTTAATAACCATAATTCCGCGGTTAGTATCAAGTGCAAAAAAATTAAAAATTCATACTTACGGTAGAACTAGTTGGTTTATTGTTACCCGCTGGTGAAGCAGCAGCGGCAATCTGCGTGGTATTTTGCTGCATTTTGGATACTATCGGGCTGTAAAACCAATGTAATGAAAATATATCACAATAATATCACTATTTGTTGTTTAATAAAGTTACTAATTGATTTGAAAAACTAGCACGTTAAAACTTAAAAATCCAAATCATAACCTTAAAATTAAAGGGAAGCGTCCGCGGTTAAAATGCAACTTACTGTTCAGGAAATCACGTCGTCAAATAGTTGGTATGTTAAATCACTAAATAAATTCAAAATACTGTTGAAATCCACATTACCAATTTCAAATTTTCATAATATACTTTTTAATATTAGAAGAGTCGGCCTGCAAAAATTTAACAACCATACAATCACAACGCACTTAACGACACCTAGCGTCTTTATACACAAAGTTATTTCGTAAAATTTTGGCCGCGTTCACAGGGCCGTTGCAGTAAAAAGTTGAATGCACTGATGCAGAAATTTGAACTTTGCAAAACTACCAAAAATAATACACGATGATTATTTACATCAAGTCGTTTTGTGGAAAGAAGGTAAATTATAGCGCCGTAGCTAAAGTTCAACAGACATGTGAGGAGAAGATCAAATAGAAAGGGGGGTTAACTCCCCCCTATAACTTCAAAAACAAAATTTTTTTATAAATATGGCTGGATCTGCCCTTAAAGTTTTGTTTGGGGCGGGGGGTGGGGGCTTTGCTAACTTATGAGATAGGCTGCGGTGTCTACTGTAAAAAAAACTAGTTATCAGAAACAAAATATATTAAGAAAAAATTGACAAATAAGCGCAAAGGGCAGAAACAACCAATGAGAAAGACGAAATAAAGAAGAAACAAAAGCTAATGCGTAGTAAAAAATAAATTATTAGTAAACTAATAGCTATTTTTGTCACAAGTGACACAAATTAAAACATTTGCTCTTGTGTATAATACAAACATACAAACAATTTAAATAAATACTTTCTCAATATGAGATTTAATCCCTCCGATAACTTTTTATTTCGTGTTTTCTAGAGCACAAAGTTATAGATCACGCTATACTCATCATTTTAACATACCTAAAGCGGAATTATTAAAAATTAAAACAATTCAATTTTTTTTTATTTAATATTAATTCAAATAAGTAGATAATATAACTGTTTATTTATATCCTCCTAATATGTATAATTTGCTACATAACGCACGTAAAGATATTTATTATTAACTAATTATCTAAAAATGAAATATTAATAAAAACCTGTCTACTATATAAAAAATACTCTATACTTTCTTAATATGAACTCCATAAAGTGGTATCAAATATATTATGTCTGAATTTCTATAATATTAATCAGTCTTTTTGATATCAGTCTAATTACGAGTAAACAAAAATAAAGTAAATTATAAATATTTTTAAAGTTATAAATCACAATGTTTGCTAACCTATCCATCGACATTTCAATTATTTTCACAAAAAGATACAGCAGTGTTCCAAAGCTCTAATTTATAACATTCCAATTTTTGAAAGAAAACATACCTGAACAATAAATACAAAGTGAACAAATCACAAAATCTTTGCAAGCTAGTTCATTACTATTTAAAAAATAAGAAATTGACATCATGCGTAACTCTAAAAAAAGTCAAGAGGGGGGGACCAAAAGACAATTTTTAAAATATTAAATATCATAGTAGTATAATATATTAACTACTATAAATAAAAAGTAACATCACACTTTTTCCGTAAATTTTGAAATATCAGAAATATAAAACATTATTTATAAATGTTTATATAAAACATTAGAAAATGTTTATTACTTTTTGTCGATAAATCAAACTAACTTGCAAAAATAACTTAAGTTTGCCCATCATAATTTGAATTTACTATGTAAAATGTAAGATTTTATAAATGTATAAAAATACCCAGTATTTTGATTATTCCACAGTACCAGATTGTTACATGAAAATGCTTTAATGCTATCACCACATTATACACAATACGTAACTAATAGGTACAAAATAAGTACAAATTATCACAATTTTAAAATTGCAATAGCAATAATAAATTTATTTTGTACAATAAGTGTAAAAAGTTTCTTAGAAATCACCTTTCCATAATAAAATCGTATTATCTCTACTAGACGATGCAATTATATGTTCGTTAGGATGACAAGTTACATTTGAAACGATATCTAAAGTAAAGAAAAATGTTATTCTTCGAGTAATGAGATAACCGACTACACTTACCTGTGTGACCTTCCAATTTTTGCACCAATTGAGCAGTTTCCATATCGTACAAATAAACACAAGAATCTTCAGATCCTGTAACAATTAATCTTTTCTTGCCGGTAGAGCAGAACACAGCACGAATTTTACTTATCGCTTGTTTACATTTGTGACCCCCTGAATAATTTTGTAAATTCTGACCGGTTTTTGAATCGTATAAACGAATAACACTGTTTAAAAAGGAAACTAAAAAATAATCATCATTTGGAAAGATATGTGAGTACGACACAGGGCCTCTTCCTGAAATTGACACATTATTTACTGTTGCGCCTGTTCCTGGATGCCACAAATAGCTGTAATAACCTCATATTTTACTGAATTTAATCAAAAATTATTATAATATTTACCATTTTCCCTCCAAACCACATGAAAGAATATTATTATTTTCATCCACATTTAAGCCACAAATTGGAAGTCTGTGACGATCGAATGCGCTTATAGCAGTACCATTTCGTACATCAAACATGTAAATTTCACCAAACGATGTGCCAGCATAAACGCAATCTCCTCGAACATTAAAAATGCAACGTGTAAATGTTTTTGGGCTGTCAGGTCTCATTACCCTTAATGGTTTTGCAGAAGGTAAGCCCCACAAACGAATTGTGCAATCTGCACTTATAGACACTGAAAAGATTAAAAAGTAACAACTTTTAAACTAAAAGAGCTTTGAAATTTACCTAACAGATAAGAATCGTTTGAGAAATCGATGTCCATAACTTCACCGATATGTCCCGTCATTGTTGCCAGATGTTCACCATTGTGTGAATTCCACAATTTAATGGATTTATCGCCAGCTAATTTAAAAAATATATATAATTACGATATTTTTAATATAATAAATTAGGTTGTTACACTTACATGCACTAGCTAACCATCTCCCATCTTTGCTAAATTTAATGGCTGTAATTGGATCTTTGTGTCCTCTAAGGCAATAACTTAATTTAAAATTTGGTTCCTACAAAGTATATAACGTTTTTTAATTACTTTTAAACATTTTTGGTTGCTTAAAAGGTGAACTATTTTCTCAAGAGGAGCAAAATATAAAAACACAAGTTTGCGGATGGATATCTTTTTGCCACGATAGAATCAATATTATAAAAAAAACCTCTTGCTTTGATATTATTTTATCTAGTGGTTTTCCGAACGTTATACATAATGTAGTAGTAAATCAAAATTCTTGTCCGATGTTTCAATTTGAAGATAATACGTATTGGGTATAGCGGACACAAATAAAACTACAATGGTTATTTCGTCGACGTTTCGAAAGATTTATTCTTTCATCTTCAAGACTCCATAACCAGATGTAAAAAGTTCGGAAAGCAACAAAAATAACTCGGTAAAATTAGACAACACTCAAACAAGTCAACAGTATAACAAATAAAATAAACTATAAAAATGATTAACATGAGAATAAATAAATGTAAAAATTGTAAAAATTGTAAAAATAACACTTATGACATTTATTCTCATGTTAATCATTTTTATAGTTTATTTTATTTGTTATACTGTTGTATAGTATAGTATAGTGTCCGCTATACCCAATACGTATTATCTTCATAATGTAGTAGGTATACGATTGTCTTAATTTAAAATTTGAAAATTATTTTACAAGATTTAAACCCCCTAAATGCAACACTACGTAACGCAACGTATTACATTTTATTTACATATACTAGAATTTTAAGATTATAGCAACAATATTTTTGATTGATAGTTCACTTGAAGAAATTAAATTTTATTATGAAGTACTAATAGCCAGTTCGAGCGGCCATGTGACGATAGGGCCTAAAACTAACAAAAAAAGAAGAAGTTTGAAAAAGCGAATCAGAAGATGTGAAAGATTATAATTTCTGCATAAAAATTAGTATAATTAATATAATAACTTAAATCGTTAATGCGTAAATGGTTAATTATTTATTATGAGAAATAATTGAATCCCAGCACTCACCTTCTAAAATTTGAAATATTTTTGTTGAAGAGAAGGGGTATAAGAATGTGTATACGGTAATATTTGGAAAGGATCTATAAATGACGAAAATGGCGATGGGAGAAAGGAAAAACAGCAAATAAAATTATGGGACATAATAATTTATATGTATATAGTTTTTCAGCTTTTGATCACATTCATTGTGACTATAAGTACAAGCCGAAGTTACTACTTTGGGGGATTGCGACAATACATATAGGGCGTAGTTTTTTAGATTTGAATCTCACTCAAGCAGATTATGATCATAGGGGAAGCCCATAAGTTGTTCAGCATTCGGCCTCGTTCAATGGGATTATGGCCATACCTGAAACTAATAAATTTTCATCTTTCAGCGTCACCCGAGGCGATCGTAAGTTGTAATAATACATTAAGGTAGTAGTACGCGGTTCCACTCAGAAAAACACTGGAAAGACAATGTGGCAAACCATACCATTAATTACATTTCTTTAATAAGTCATCTTAGCTTCGATCAAGTTGATAGCTAAGAATATTATGATTTATGACTAAGCGTTGTCACGGACGTAGGTATAACTTTTACATGGGGGGGTGGTTCGACAGTGTATTTTACAAAGGTAAACTAGCTCTTGCCAGTGACTTCGTTAACGGCATAAAAAGTCAGAGCTGTAAATCCCAATAAAATCAATCATATTGCGGATATAATGGAGTATCCACCAATACCCACCATGGTATTTGGGTAATATTTGCTTTGTTGCTTAGGATAAGGAGGGGGTTTGAACCCCCCAACCCCCCCCCCCCCTTATATACGCCCGTGAGTGTTAGTGTTCTCTGAAGCATATCCGCTCAAACAAACTTTTCGAGCTGGCCAGTGATCGAACCCGGCATGACCGTACCGAATCCCCGTAAGTCGCTAAAGAATTTTAATGCAGACAGTGGCGCCAGAAGAGTCAAATATAGAGGGAGGCAAAGTATTCAGTTTTGTTAGGCTTTATGGTGCCTATGAATGCAGAGGTGTAAAAATATTTTATATTTATTAGAATTCTTCTGGAATTGTGGAATTTTCCTTAACTAAGAAAGAGCCTCTTCAATAAACTATTAAAATTTTTCTGGCTCGTTAGAGACTTTAATTTCAGTTTGTTTTTGGCCGATGTGGTAGAATTTATTAGTCAAAACCTAATAACTTTTTATGCAAAGGCTTTAATGTGTTTCTTAATTTCTTTGAATATCATTGTGATTGTTTACATTCATTGTTAAGCAAATTTATTTTAATCTGTCATTTTATCATTGAATTTTTAACAATAATTAAAGAAAAGATATAAAGTGTTAGGTATCGGTAGATATTATCTGTTATAATGGAAAGCAGAATTTAAAAAAAATATCCTGCTATTTCCCCATGATCGGGTGTAGAGCTGGTCACCCGGTATGTCAAGACGACGCGACCGTTGTAGGTGTACTTCCAAATACCACTACCTACATTTATAAAAGGGCTAAAACTTGCGAAGAGATAGGTCCAGGTGCCTAGAACGTAGGGACGGCCCCATAGGGGAGAGCCTCCCCTCCCAATGTTTGTGAAAATTAGGAAAGGTTGGTAAAATCTACCTATGAGTTGGGAAATTCACGTACGAGTTGGCAAAAAGCCAAAAGCGTAATAGCTAAAAAAAAAGGTGATTAGCTACCGAACAAGGGTGAGCATCGAAAAATATACATCACAGAGTTGGTAAATTGAGAACTGCTCCCCCCCCCCCCGGAAAGTTTTTCTTAGAACCGTCCCTGCAAGAACGGTTGTTTAGACAAGTACGACCCTGCTTCTGACCATGAAATTATTACGATTAAAAAAATACTAGATACGGCCCTTGAAAAAATTGGGATTAAATTACCTAGTACGAATAGTATAAAATTAAAAACAAATGACATTTGCAATTTTGGTTTAATAATTTTAATATTGTCTGAAAATGTCACATTGTAACAGCAAATATCAAAGACTGCTTATGTAGGTTGACACTGTACGATAAAAAAATCAAAATACGCGATAAAAACATTTGAAATAAATCAGAACATCTGACAGTCATTGAAAAATCAATTTTACTGCTAAAAATTTGACGTTTCACTGGATTACAAACTTATGGTTACCCTTAAAAATGGCAACTCTACCTACCCCAACTTCCTTTGTGTTAGGTTTAATTAATTTTACCTGTCAAACAATAACTTTCATAATAATTGTATTTTTTTTTAAATACCGATTTAAAAAAATATGTAAATCATATTTTAATTTGAAAACCTACGCAACGGAAATATACAGGAAATTTAAAAATATTAAGACTGTTACTTACATAAACTACTTCTTTCATCATATTGGAAATTACTGAACCTAAAAATAAAATAATTACCGAAAAAGTTCTATTATCATTAGATTAACAACTGTGGCGCATAATATTTATACATCTGCCTCTTTCGTCGGCACTTCAACAACTGCAAAGTTGCAACTGACTGCAGCCGCTATCGCAGCTGACCGCTGGTAATTTTCGACCGTAGGGCAACAAGTGAAATATTTTTCAAAGTAAATTTCAAGCAAAAATATACCTCTTATAATGACACCACACACGAAAGGTCTTTAGACCAATATGAAAAGGTTACTTTTCAAATTATGGTGATTAACACAATGAATTTAATTTTATCTATGTTTAATAATACCTATAGACAGCTATGAATCAGCGTTGGCTATTTAAAACAAATCAAGTTAACATATTTGTGTAATATTTATGCTTTTGTTTTTTTTGTGCAGGACCGGGCATATTGTTTTACAAATGAGTCACTTTGAACTTTGAAGTACCAAAATACGTGATAATAAAAATATCCTGACCTGCAACCAAAGAACCTAGTAAGTCGATTAATCTAAACAATGATTTCAGTACATTACAGAGCACTGCCATCATTTAACCTGATAAAAAAATTCCGGAAGACTAAAAATTGTGGCTATTTCGAAGTTGCCTGAAATGACATACTGACATACCTACATTTTTAGTGGAGATTAAATTCTAGTACACAGCAAATTACGGCATTCCGTATGATAAGAAAACTTATAATGAAAAGTTTGTAGAAGATTTTTACATAATTTACATATTTTTATAATCAATCAGCTTTACAACACGTTTTCTTTCATTGTAATTTGCAAACATTATACTCCTAATATTTAATCGAACAACAGAATTGATAAGAATGCAATAATATTCGCGATATTATACTGTAATATGATATTATATTGTCATAGCTTTCAGTTGATTGCAAAGTAATCCTACATAATTATTTGAATAATAATAATTAAGATTTTGTAAACTTTTACTACAAAACTTTAAAAAATCAAAAACAGTTTTAAATAAAGTGCTACGAAAACTTTATTTACTTGCAACAAGAATTCATCAAATTTTGAAATGGTACGAAAAACCATGTTTTTTTGTTGTCGGCTGTGATACGTAAAATTTTCATTGTGGAGGTTCGGCTGCCTTATATATAGATTATATCCGTTGATACAATACAAACAGCAAGAAACCAGTTGACCTTTTGTAATGATGATACTATTATTCTTCCCCATAATTGTTTCTTTCTGCAAAAAAAATTGTAAGAAGACCATCTAGCATCTATAAATTTACGAACACAAAATAATAATTAATATTTTATTATAAATTAATCATACATATAAAAAAATAAACAAAATTTCGTATTACTGCATGCTATAATGAATGCACCATTATATAGTAAATAACATTTAAGCCACAATAAATAATCTATAATAATTATTTGTTGATTAGATAAAACAGTTAGCAGAGTTTAAATAGCTTCATAAGCAGACTCGAGTGGTGGACTAACAGATCCATTAAGAAATTCTTCCAATTCATCTCGATAAGATGAATTACCTTCATCTTTCGATCGTTTTTTGCCGTGCCTCTTTTTCTCACTTTTACTCGACTTGTCCTCTTTCTCTTTCGCTTTTTTACTTTTTCGTTTTTTATCAGACTAAAATTCAAATTTTTAAAAGAAACATTTATAAAAATAAATACCTGCTCTACCTTTTCGAGTTCTTTTTTTTCAGGTTTTTTTGATTGATGTCGTGCATCCCCTTCATCGCTGTTATATGCACCGTCGTTGTTTGCAGATGAGTTATGACTAGCTTTATTAGACGATAACAATTCCATTTGTATATTAGAAGAAGATGCTACACTCGTACTATCATCATACACTGCACTGCCACTGTAATCTAAAGTTTGGCTTGTGGCGGACACATCTTCTCCCCCTTCAAACAAAAATATTTATAATTTGATCTAAATGACAAACATTCAGCTTCACCTTCTGGAGATCTTCTCCATTTAGTATCGGTTCCCATCCAGCAAGCATCAAAAGCTTCCGAAGTTATTTCAGAAATTTCTGAATTAATAGTGGAATCAAATTCATCGTTCATTTGTTTTGCGTCAATATCTTCAAGCGGAGTTTTGTCTGGAATACGTTTAGTAGATATATTGTAAAATCTAGCATCATTAACTTTAAAGGAACCATCTTCTACGGGTTCAAAATCTTCTTGTAATTCCGAAACCAAAGGATTACCGGTATCTTGATCGCTGTAATATTATTAAAATTAATTTTTTATTAATATTTTGATTATTATCAATATCCAATTTTCATATCCAATCTAATGTATATGAAAGAATAAATTACGTAAAACGTAAATCGCGATATTCTTTGACTTTGTTGAAGAACAGACAATACAGAAAACATAGTATTGAATCTTACAAATACAAAAAAATATTTTAAAATATAGAAAAATCACAAAAAGTCACCTGTCAGAGTCTAACGCTTCATTAGCATTATTAACACGGGGCGTTGCCTGATGAACATCGTCCAAAAAGTTTCGATCCAATTGACCACCATCCGGACAAAATTCGTCTACTGAAGCTATTTCTAGCCTTTTTAAATCTGGAAGACTGAACTCTTTATTCATTGGTTTAACCGACTCGATAACACTTTTATTAGAACTTCTAGAACTCCTCATCATTTCTGACGAGACGTTCACATCAAAAGGAATAGGTTTCCCAGCACCAATAACAATTGGACCACTTCGTGAACGCTTTATGTCCCCATGATTTTCGTCAGGAACAACCGGCAATTGTGCAGGTACATTTGCATTTAAATCTGCTACCTCACGTCGTTTCTTTACAAGATGATCCAAAAATTTAGTATAATTAGCCTCATCCGAATCAAAGTACAGATCTAATTCTTCAATGGTGCTTTTGGTTTCTTCTTCATTACGATCCAACTGTTTCATTAAAGTTTCACGTCGCAACTGCAGAAATGGAAGATTAAAAAATTTATAGAGCAACTTCAAACCAAATCCATTTCTCATCGACGATTCGGTATAACGAACTTCAGCCGAGCGCGAACTAGAAATCGATTCGATAAAGTAAAGTACATGATCTGCTGTGACGGTTCGATGATGAGACATATCACAATGATTCGCCAAAATTATCACTGGAATGTGGGGCGGTACCTTTGGCAATTCCCTCTGAATGTAATCGAAAGTCCTGTAAGTTCGAGATCCTGAATAAATTTATCAACCACTAGGTTGCAACTTACCAAGTTTTAGTTAAATCCATCATCATGATTACACCATTGGTGCCTTTATAAACATCTAAAAACTCCGCATCTAATGCCGGTTCCTCAGGCATTTCCATTTGCGTATTATCCAATTTGAGGCCATCAAATCGTTTTTTCTTCTTTCCCTTATCAACAACGTCCCACACTTCTACCTTAACTACATCATCTGCTGCTTTATAATTCCAACTAATGGAAGTCACTTGGATTTCTTCGGTAGGTATATACTCTTCAAAAAAGCTGCGTCCCTGCAAACGATGAAAGAGACAGGTTTTTCCTACATTACGATCGCCCTTAATAACGATCTTCACTGAAATGGAGTTACAGTTAATAAATAGAAAAACTGGAACAGACCACTTACTGTTATATTGTACACCTCGAGCAAACTTTCGTTGTAAAGACGTCGACATGCTGTGATGACCTGCAGGTCTGGAAGAGTTGGAGGGTTCTCCAACAACATTTGGATTTCCATCGCTTTTTCCGGTTAAACGTTTGAATGCAGAAAACATATTTTGATATTTTTTGTTGAATTTACAAGAGAATATAATATAAACATTTACTAATTTTATTAGTTATTTTTCTTCAAGTTAAACGGCAGCATGTGATGACCGTAAAGGTAAGTATTTTGAACCGTAAAATGTAGCACCCATTTATTATTTACGTATCCGTTTTCTTTACAATCTGGTACATTTTCTAATTTTTAGGTTAATTGTCCTGATCAATAAACTTCGAACACAATCGCTAGATACAGGGTACTTATAAAGTACTAGGCACATGGTTATGTACAGGAAGTTCGATTGCAGATTATTGTTGGATAATGAATTGATGATAGGTAAATTAACTTGAATGAAATGCTTTATAATATTATTCATATAATACTTTTAGTTTATTGTATGTAGAATAAACTGGACGCAGGTAAATAGGAACAAAATTTTGCTGAAAGTGGAAAATCTGCCCAGACAGCACACTATATCCATTAGACATCTATAGGATATCCATATATCCACTGAATGTCCACTCCATGATAGATACCTAATAGATATCTAAGGGATATCTCTTGTGGATATGCAAAGAAATTGTATTACGTAAAATTAATTTAAAATTTTTTTAAGAACCATATTATATTGCACCATAGGCTACCTGCAAGTTATTCGTCGAAATAAATGAAAATATCTTAATTTTTAAATAGATTTGTATTGGATATCCAGTGGATATCTAAAAATGTGTTATGTATATCCACTTTAACAGACACAGTGCAACAGGGTTTGTGTGTTACAGCGTCTGCGTGCTACTTTGTACAGGCGCACTAAACTAATGCCACTGAATACCACATTAGGTTTGTTCGTTGGACTTTTTGCAAGTTGCTCGGAACAGTTTCTGATGATGTCACTAGAGCAGCTTGAACAGTTTAGTGCAGCTGCTCAGAGCAGCGCCCAACGAACACTTTTGGAACACTTATTGCTACTTTAAAATATCTTAACCTCAAAAAAATTTGAAAATTATTTTCTGTTATGTTATTATGGGCTGATTTCTTTCAATAGAATAACTACAGCGTCAAATAAACCAAAAAAATCTTTTTTTTAGAGATTTTAATTTATTCTCCGCTTAAATAATGTTAATGCCAGACTGGAGAAAATAAAAGTTTCCATGTTCAACTATTTTTCATTTTTTTAATTAAAACTTCTTCTTTGCTTTTTTTGTGTAATTATATAAAATCTTGTATAATGTGATATAAAAAAATATCTAAAATATGACTGCTGAGAGCGGTAAATAAAAAAAAAATTATTTTAATTCACTTTTATTACCTTAAAAAAGTATTAAAAGAACTTGCTTTATCAAATATTAAATACTTTAACTATCCGAAAATGTTAAATAATTTAAAAGATATTCATCATCATCATTTCGAAACGGGTAGTGGTCGAGGTCCACTTTGCACTGAAGCTCTAGGCTTATTGTACCCCGTTTTCCCATTGAGTTGTTAAGGGAAGTTATAAGTATTTCGATCCACAGCTTGATGTTCACCAGAGGGCTGAGCTAAGAAATTCTGCCGAGTCCGGGGTTTGAACCCAGAATCTCCGCTCATAACTTCAACTAGCGATCACATCAAGCCACCGCTGTGGTCTAAAAGATATTAATAATAATCAACTTGAATTAATAATATTTCAAAATTTAAAAATATTTGGCGCCGGAAAAGGTTAGAACAAATTTCTAGCAACTTACTCCTCCTATCGACCTAGTGCAGGTTTTTCTGATCTAAGCAGTTCCGAACAAGTTGCGCACTATTCCAACGAACGCTTTCCGAACAGCTGCTCGATTACGAACGAACGCTTTATTTCTGCTTGAACCTGTTCCGAACTGTTCGGAGCAAATAAATCATGTCGAACGAACAGACCTATTGTTTCACTAATATCACATGTAACGGCTGCCATTTGTTATTTTTCATCAATTTTTGTGTTTCTAACGTGTTCTAGTGGGTGTTTTTTTTTATTAGTGCTGCTAAACTTCCTATATTATGTAAGTATCCATTTAGTTAAGGTAGTTCTTATGTTATTCACTAATGATTGTAATGTAACATACATGTGGGGCTACCATCCGTCCGGGATTCCCCGGATTTATCGTAGCGTGTAGGGCGTCCGGACACTATTAGTATTAGAGGAAATCCGTTTAATTGAATAATGATATTTTTATTTAAATTTTTTTTTCAAGAGCGTCCTGGTAAAATTTTTTAATTCACTCAAATGTTCGGTTTTTTTTTAAGTTTTTGTCCGGGGTCCGTAATTTAGGTGATGGCAGGCCTTCATACAGGGCATGGTTTGTATTTATAAGCGAAGTGATATATCTACCTACGCATTTCTTCTTACAGAGAATGTCATTCCGAAAAAGAAAATCTATTCTCGATATAAGCGAAAGACATTTACGTCGTTTAATTAAAAATGTAATAATACCTAAGTTGTTAATTTAATTTTGTTTTTTATAAAAATTGTTTCTAGATTTTCAATTGCCACATTATAATGGGTAAACACTGGTGCGTTGTGGAGTTTACGGATGGAGTTCAAATTGTTCCTCAACTTTGGATAGAAGGAGATAAATGTTACTGGCCCACAAATTTTAACAAAAATTCAAATTCCCAAAAATTGTACGAAAAGGCAGTGAGGGAATACAAAAAACCGGAATCGACATGGCCTTTGCACACCCTCAGAATTTTAGGGGTTTATGGTAAATTAAAATTATAACAATCGAAGGTGAAATAACTAACTCTTAAACTATATATTATTTCTAGATTCGTACGACTTGGCTCTGCCCAAGTTAAAACTGGCTGAGGTTCAGTCAGACCTGAATACAGATAGTGAAGAAATGTCTAAGAAAAATCGTTCTTCACGAAAAAAGATTCCTCTGTCAAGCGACGAAGAGGAGGAGTTCGAGGAGGAGTTGTCGGGAATTAAACCTTTTCCTAAAATACCTGCAGATAACCAACATCTTGAGAAAAAAAAAAAAATTTATGGTCATGTTGAGAATCGATCATTAGAATCACCAAGTACATCAGATGGTACAGCAGTTGAACCTACCGTAGAATGTTGTACACATTGCCGCAATTTTGACAAAGGTAGCCATCACAATTTATTTTGTCCATATATATTTGCTAAGGTTTATGTTTATTTCAGAATACAAAATGAAAACACAAAGGGATATAAAGGAGATAAAAGCCCAGGTAAAACTGATTTTGGACGCGCTGAGAAACCCAAACCAGAGACCAGGGGTCTTAATTGATGCAAGTCAACATTATCAAGCCATCAATGCAGAGGAGTATGAGGGGAAACTTCCAATGAAAAGTGAAGCCGATGTTGGCACATGGGAAACACTTTTAAGTGCACAGGATGAGCAAAAGAAAATGGTAGGTAATCGATTCTAAACTTCTGCAGTGATGTTAAATTTATATTATTTACAGATAACATTTCTTGCACGAATTGGAGGGAATGAGATAAACAGCATTGTTAAGAACATGTTAAGAAAACTATTCGCTGACTCTGTCGCCTGTTTGTACAACTGGGAGGGAAAGAAGTCCAAAAAAATGTTTTCTGGTCTGATTTTATCGAATTGTATTAAAAGTACGTTTAGTAGATATACCTATCTGATTTAAGTAATCTGTTTGTAGTTTTTGCTGCCACTTATGTGTTTTGTTTATCATTGCAGAAGCAGCAGTACTTAGTCCAAATGGAACTAATAAAACCTTTACCGAACAGGATATTGTAACAGCAATAAAAAATTGGCTAAGGCATGCTTCGGCTAGATTAAACAACAATAAGTAAGTGTTAAATTTAACCTCTTATTGAAAGTTTTGTTTTTTCGTGTTAAATAGTAGATACACTCTTTAATTTCCACATTTACAAACGTAATCTGAAAGTAATATAAATATATTATGTATTATACTATGTATAAAATTTATTTAAAAGTCTTTTAGTATTTATAACGGTCAATGATTAATTCAACTTCTTTATACTCTAATAATATATATTATATCTTAAATATATTTCTAATATTCTTATTTTTTACAGAAAGAACAAGGAAAACGTAGAGGACGATGAAGTGTTATAAGTATAAATTTCTGTGTCTGCATATGTAAAAAGTTAATAAAGTTTTATTACTACAATCTATTTTTATTTATTCCAAACCTATCCTATATCATATCCACTGGATATCATATAGATATCCAAATGTCCGCCCTATATCCAGGACATTTTGGATATCCATGCGATATCTATAAATTGATATGCATAGGATATAGGTATGGATATCCTATGTATATCTACAATGTCCTGGATATAGAACGGACATTTGGATATCTATAGGATATCCAGTGGTTATATTGAATGTCCACAGTGGATATCCATTGGATAGCTAATAGATATTGTGTGCTGTCTGGGTGTCATTAAAGAACAGCAACTGGTTTCCGGTTTTTCTGAATGGATGGTAAGTGAGAGTTGACTACAGAAACATCAGTTGGCATAATGCAATTTTGACTAGCTGAAAGAGGAATTGCTATGGGGAAAACTGGTGTACAAGTGTAGGAAATCCGGGGAATTCAAGAAAATCAGAAGAAATATTAGGAAATTCGGGGAAGTGTAGAAAATTCTTGGAAAGTTTAAGAAAATCTTAGGAAATAACTTTTATGTTATGGTATGTATATGAAAGCTCTTCTTGTACATTTCAAGATTTAGACTATTTTGAAGGCATCGGATTAATATTTTAAAGTCTTCAGTAGTAGCCTTCTCATGCAGCATTCTGTCCAAATACTCACACCACTCTTACTGTATATAAAACTTGCAATTTTAATCATTAATCAAATCAATACAATAAATTTTATTCTGAAAGAGTGAAAAGTTCTAATTTAATAATATCAATGATAAAACATGCAAGCAACCTTTCCGTTCCTGAAATCGGGAGGTCAGAAATTATATTCTTAGGGCCAGTGTTATATCACCAACATTCACGCAAGCAAGTCTCTAGTATCAGTGTTTACAATCTGTATCAAAAATCTGCCCTTGACATACGTAATCCCTTATGTGGAAAGAGATTCACGTTTACGATCTCAGTTTTATCGAAAATCGTTAAATTAAATCAAAGTTGCTCGGTTTTAATATTGTACCTTAGCAAAAGATTTAGAGCAGTCATTGTATCCCCAAAGTATCCCTTACTCTGCAAGGACATGGATCATTGACGCTTGAAATATTATTTTTTGAATTTATTAAAAAAAATAAGAAAAAATTGTATTTATTAGTTTACAAATGTTAACATCGCTACACAACAAAGTTTGAACATTTTTATGAAAATACAAAAAAGAAACGAGATATATTCTGGTATTTATATATGAATCAACTTGATAAATATAATTAAGACCATCTCACCTAACTTAAAATTAATTAATATTTTTCTTAGTTTAATCTAGCAACTTATTAAAAAGAATTAGTACAACTAATGTTACAATAATAAATTAATGGTGAACTTCTAAAAAATAAACATCTTTTTATAATACTAATTATTTTAACAAAGCATCGCTTTAACGTAAAAAGCAATTTTCACAGAAATTAAACAATCATTTTCGTCGAAACAAATTTACCAATTTCAACAAAATCGTAAGCTTTAAAAAGCAAAATAATAAAATGAGAACCAAAAATTTAAACCTAATAAATTATTTATGAATCGGAGCTGTGAGTTTTGAAATTTAAAAATAAATACAAAACGATAAGCATTACAGTTTAATTTAATTAAATAAATCTTTACTAAATGCTTCCACAATTTTCGGCACTTCTTTGGAAAAGCCACATATACTGAGAACATCCAAATCGTTAGTCACTAGGGCATTGTTAGGAGAGCCCAAAGAAAATAGAATCAACCTTGAAAATAAAAATAATAATTAATAAAAACTGATTTTGCAAGTATAAATTATATTTGTGAAAACGTATGTAGTAAATTGTTTGCTAAAATTTTTACAGTATATACAGAAATTACGCGTTATCAGAAAAATTTATGAAAGACTACTCTCAATTTTATAAACAAGAATTCAAAAATTTTAATTAAAATTCAACTTACTTGCTGCTTGACAAGCTCAATTTTTGTTTGTACTTCTTGAACGCTTCAACTACTCTGTTTCTATTACCACCATTTTCAATTCGAGTTTTCATTACAACATTGTAGCTATATGTAAAATTAATAAAAAGTTGTATTTGTTTTTTCTTGCTTATTGCCCAGTCGAAAGGTGCATTCGGTTTTACTAGTCCACCTTGAGCTTGCTTTAATTTTGTAAGTACTTGATTTTGTGAAACATCTAAAGCACATCATAATAAAATACATTGTACTAATTACAAGAACAAATTTATTACTTTTATCTAAATGCACTAGCGATATCTTGTTCCCATTAAAAACTGCAACAGTAACATTGCTGTCGGCTTGCAACAATCCCACAGTAAACATCGTAGCAGCTTCCAAACATGTAACATTCCTTGAAAATAAACAGGGCTTATCCATTTTATCTGTTATGTCTATGACTATTAGAATAGATTTTCCTATTGATTTGCAATTTTTATAAGACGCCTGCATTGTTTTATTCAAAGCTTTCTCTACCGCAGCGCATGTAATGACGCGATCAGTTGGAACAGGAGGATCTTTCTTTTTGTCGTCGGGTAATGTTCCTAAGTGAGCCACTAATTTTGGATCTTTCGGCCTATATTAGAAAAATATAAATTAGCTTGAAAAATTTACAACCTAAACAAACACAATAAAATTCAAATTATTCATAATTTACGGCGGTTAATCTGTAATTGTTAATCAATAGAGAGAATAAAGCTTTAAAAATACTGTTTTATAACGCATAATAACAATAACGCATTAACAAAAGCCTACAAAATAATTTTAATTTTATTGTGTTTGCTTACCCATGGAAACAGAATTTATTTTAAAATTAATTAAAAACAATCAGTATCCAACTTACTTTCCCCCTTTACTAAAGTTTTTTAACCCAAGGAACACTTCCACAGGATGGATTTTAGAAGAGGCTATACTATCAGCATTTGTCAATGCTGCGACAACTTTTTGAATAAACGGCTGAGATTTAAAAAATTCCATTTTATAAAATTTAGGAAGTCCGGCAATAACCTCGTTTATCGGCATATTAGGAACCAACACTTCCCAGATCTAGCAAATTCAAAGTGAGTTAGTTTAATTAATAATTGAAATTACTTACCCCCAGTGTTTTATGATAATAAGAGGGAATTCGAGTTATACTATTGCATCGTAGTTCGTTAGCTAGTTGGGTAATGCGCTCTAAACTTTCACTTCGTTTTAATTCGTCAATTTGTCGAAATCTTTTTATTATTTTGTCTGCCACTTCACCCTTACCTTCGGCTATTGTAGAAGCTTTCTCAAGGTTAAACATAATATAATTTATAATTATCAGAGATGCTAAAATAATGGTGTTATGAGCGATTCTTAAATAACAATTTGTAGTTGAACTTACTAATTTGATCGGATTTGATATGAACCAACTTGAATATATCTTTGTGTGTCCAAGAATGATAGCCATTCTGATTGGTAATCTCTATCGCCAAGTTGTAAGGATCTTTTCTTAAATAATATCTTGTTATAACTTTCGATAAGGCACAGGTAATTTTTTTATGATATAAAGTATAGAATCTGAGAAATTCAAACAAATCTTCAGCACTTCTTGCTATTTTTTGTAGAGTCGCATAAATTTTATGTTTAGATAGTTGTTCCGTTTCGCAATTAACTGCACAAGCCAACGCAAAAAACAGAGTTTTTCGAGTACTAAGCGCATCTTGATTATTTACAGTTTCTATAAGCTCTAATAAATTGTCTAATTTTTTAGCCACGATCAATTCTGAAACTGCGCTAAGATTTTCTTGTACGTAACAATTGTGGAGTTCCAGATTGCCACATATGTAGACATTTTTTTCGTTACTTATGTACAAGTAACGCTTTAATTTTTCTTCAGCAGGCAACTGAGACGTCATATTTGAAATTGTTAACCTGGAATGCGAATAAAAAATTTCAAGTAATAGAAAATGTTCATAATATATAGCACGTTTTTAACAATCATAAAATCGTTTAAAATATATTGCACCAACCTTTATTTTGTTGTTAACACGCTGACAAAAATTCTATATACGTCAAAGTTATTAACCTGAATTATTAGTAATCGCGCTACCAACACTACTTGAAAAAAGCTCAACAGCTGATATAAATGTTTTTCATTTGTTTTAAAAGTGGGGTCGAAATCACCCAACCAACTTTCACAGCTTATAACGGGTAATACAAAAGCATCAAAAAGCATGGATGTTTACAAAAGATACAGAAAGAAGAAAGAACTGACGAACAGGGCCGGCTTGAAATATTTTTTTTGTTCCGAGTTCGGTTTTGTATCTGAAAAATCATCCAAGTGAACTGATTATAGGTTATGTAACACATTGGGCATTGGATTAAGAAATTTAGGGCCCACTTAAAGTGAATAAGAGCACCCATATGGTTTGACCTTTTAGATTACTTGTACAAAAATAATTCAATCAACCTCCGGACATAATTTCAAAAACTGTCATTTTGACATGCGAATGTATCCTTTGTTTCATATCGCTTACTGCCCTGTCAGAATAATGTTAACAAAAAGACATATTTTTGACGGTCTATCAATCAAACGATTGCTTTAATTAAATTCCAGTTTTTACTTGGTTGAATATATTTTCTTTTGGCAGATACGTTGGTGATTTCCCATCGCCTGCCAAGAGAAGACACTCGGAATACAGCTTTCACTCCACTATAAATTAAGATGCCTGTTCTTTTTAGTCTCGGACGCTGTGCATAAAGTCTATTTTGTGTTTTTCCAGCTCTACGATGATTGTATTCCAAAAATGGGATGTTCCACGTACTTATTCTCAACCTATTTGATAGCTTCCAGTTTCTCGATTTCCTATTTCCCGATAAGAGCTTGGTGACCGCTTTGTCAATGATTAAGAGCAGCTTTCTTGGCAAAGTACTTTGGTGGTTTGCCATTGCCTTCCAAGGGAAGGTTTTACTCGGAAATTTTTATTCTGCCTGGGATCGAACCCGGCTTCTCGACTTAGCAGTCGACTCACTTAAGTGTCAAGCCATAATCGTCTTCAATATTTTAATTCTATTCCGAAGCTTATCGTTGTTTCTGTGAGCAAGTAGGTATATTTTTTAACTCGGACAGGTTGTTAACCTAACCGATCAAGCATTGCCATTAAAAATAATATAAATTTATTTAAAAAAAAAACAAGAATACATACTAATAATAAATTGAGATGGGAACACCCACAAAGGTATTTTTATAATTAGTTAAAATTTATACCAAAAAAATATTTACACGCGAACTTGGAAACGGCCAGCTTTAGTAATATATTTGACACCTTTAAAGGGTTTGAATTTTTCTCCATACATGTCCAAACGATTAACTTTCAACCCACTAACTGCAAGTTGGTTGATCGTAAATTGAACATTAATGGAAGGATTAATTTCAGTCGTATTTGCGCCAGCAGCAACCGAAATCTAAAATTTCATTTGAAAAATAAACAAATCAAAGCACAAATTTTTAGAATCTTACAGAACCACGAATATTAGGTAGTTTTGTCACATCGATGCGGCCTATATCCCAGTGAAGGACCTTTGAAACTGTATCATAATTATACTTTCCTTGGTTGGTTGTTAAACAACAATTAAGAATGGTTTTAGGCATCAATACTTCGACTTTAACTCCTTGAAATAAGTTTCGGTTATAGTAACAGCGGCAAAGTGGTCAATGATAATACAAACCTTCGATTGCTCTACCTAAAGTTTGCTTAGGACCAACCGTGAGATCTAAACGTCCCTGTTCACCAGCTTTAACGGCAAAGTTGTGACGTACATATATTGGAATGGCTACAACGCTTTGACTGTTAATGTGATATGACATTAAACGAAAATTTCCATCAGGTGGAATAAAAGACAGAACTTTCTCGGCCTATAAAATAATGTTTATAAAAATTTTGATTCAAAGTAACTGAAAAAATGAGTTACCTCCCATCTTTTAAATCTGATGCATGGATGGAAGCTAACATCGTCAAATAATCTTGCATTAATAAAGGACAATGTTAAATCGGGCATTCCACTTAATTTAATGCAACAGTCAATCTACAAAATAACATAAATTTAAAATTTTGCTCCATAAGCTATTTTTAGTTTTTGAAAAGATAAAAAAGGGATGTTATTGGTTATCTGTCTACCACTGTCGGACATGAATGGATCACATGTTACCTAGTGATTTTTTTTAAATATCTCGTTAATCCATTCATGCGTATCCATAGTAGACAAATAAACATGTGATCCCGAATAAGTTGTGTTCTTTGCTTGTAACTTTAAAGCAAATAAATCCACCTCAAATACAGCAATTCATGGTATTTACAACCTGGAAAAAACTAATTGATGTCTAAGATGATTCTTACATAGCCCTGAATTTCTGCAAAAACTGTAACTCCCGATTTATCAATGATGGCATCAACTTCTTCCACTACATCAAAATATGCCTCGTTGCTGGTATACTTGACTCCAGTTCTTCTCCAGGGAATGCTTGAAAGTTGCCCACTAGGTAGAGATTCACTCACACTGAAAAATATTAAAGTTAACTTTAATAAAAGCAGCTTGGACGAAATTTACTTTGATTTTCCAGTGACCGTATTGGCAATAGTTCTTAAAATGGTCGGCGGTTTGATCAGCTCTTTGAGAATATTACTTTCAGTTGCCAATGGGAATCCATTGTCAAGCATTTCATCTAAAAGCTTTAAACAAACAAGAGATAAATCTTTAAAAATATATGTTGGGCAAAGTTGATCTCACCTCGTATACAACAACATAATTTTCTTTTATTATACTTTCTGTACAATCAGAAAAATAATCCTAAAAAATGAAATTTAGTCAATTAATCTCTTACTACAGAAAGTACAATGGTACCTGAAATGTATCGACTACACGATGTAAAAATTCAATAACAAATAAAGGAGGAACTTCTTGATTACAAACAGCAACTAAACTAATCCCACCTCGTTGGATCGATAATAAATAATGATGTGGTGTGGCGATAACAGGAGGAACATCGTGAGGATTGGTTCGTTGTGCTTCTAAATAATAATCACACACTGATCGGGATACAACACTGCGCCAGTGCTTCTCCAAAAATACGTCCCTATAATTTATTTCAATTAGCCAACATAGTAAAGTAGGTCACCACTTTATTACCCCGAAGAGTTGATAATAAATAAACTGTGGATCATATCTGTTTGTTTCTGAAGAAGTAACCATAGGATAGAAAGTAACGTTAACCACAATTTCTAAGATTGAGTGACGTTTCACACAGCGCTAATGAACTAATCAGCTCGTAGGTGATTATACCTAAAAACAAACCAAGGTGGAGGTCTGTACAAGAGTTTCTCAGAGGTGAAGGCACTGAGGCAGGTAGTTTTTACAACACAGTTAGCGGGTGGCTTTTGATTAGTTAAATATTGAAATAAATTTTTACTGATTTTGCTTCAATTCCTCAGACACCTTAAATAATCTACGCCGCTGTTTCACTGTAAACGTTCGAACTATTCGAAACTTCAGAAAATTAGATCCGTCAGATGTCAGATTAAATTAAAATTATTTTGCATGCAAGAAATTTTCAAAATAAGAAAATGTCCCTCCTCAGGTCAGCGATAACTGCTTCGAGATTAATACAAAGTCGTTCCCTTTCGGTTACCGCTGTAAAACACCGTAAGATTTAAAATATTTTGGGGGTTAAATTTAAATTATATAACACTAATAATTGGTCATTGTAGATTGGAATAGGGATTATATACCTGGTAAATATCCTACTACTCCAGAGGCACGTCTGGCTGCGGCTAAGAAGTACGAGCTGACCCCCGACGATTATGAACCCTATCCAGAGGATGGAACTGGCCATGGCGACTATCCTAAACTTCCCATGATATCGGGAGATGCTAGAGATCCATTTTATCCATGGGATGATCCAGCTTTAAAAAGAAACTTTCGACAGCCCGTAAGCTTATTTTTGTCTATATTTCGTAAGATTTTTAAATTGAAACTTAAATTTTTGTACAATGTCATACAACCCGGTAATTATTTTTCAGTTACATGCCATGGAACAAGTTATAAGTGAGGATCGGGCTAACGTAAGTGCAAAACTTCGATATTCTGTAAAGGTACAATTTGCTCAACTAGTAGGCTGGTTGGCTTTATGTGCCAGTTTGTTTATATATTTCGAAAACAAACAGCCGTTCTTGCCACTTGCCGCAAAACAATATCCAGGCAGTGGCGAAACACATTATACCTTTGAATTAGAACCACCAAAAGGCAAGAAATAATAATTCTGGAAAAGAGTATTTTTATTTAAGTAAAATTGTAATAAACACGATAGCAAAATAAAGTTACAAGTAAAATTAAAACTCGACTTTGTTACTCAAATTTCTTTGAATAAAAAAGTCATGGCTTTTTTTCTTCTTCATACCATCTTTTTTAACCATAGTAAAAAAGGATGTTATGGAAGTATTACTTGCAGGAGTAGTTTGTTCATCTTCCAAATCTTCCCACTCCACCTCAAAGGAACTGTTCTCTAAAGCTTTAGCAGCAGTTGACCAGCTGAATCTCACCAATTGTGGATAACCAAAGATGGGGTCACTTTGTGTTAAATATTTCTTGGTTACCGGATCACCAGGATAACCACTCCCAAACTCTGTGTGTGGAGTGGTCATGCCCTCGGGAAACTTCCAAACTTGTAGAGCATGATCTCGAGTCACTTTTGCACAAATACTAGCTGCAGACACGATTGGATAGATGGAATCGGCCTTTTTTGAAACTGTTATATCATAACTTGGAAATAAGCTAGATAAATAATCTTGATACTTTTCTGGCTTTCCTACCGTGTCCACATAAATATGAGTCAAGTTAACTCCGGCCTTAACAACGGCATTAATTAAACCCACCGCAGAATCTATTGAGATTGCATTCAATGACTGCTTTGTCCTACTTAACATCCCATTACAAATTTGGTTAGGTGATATCACATCGACTGCCCAACCCATAATCTCCGAAGATTTACAAATATTGGTAAATATTTCATCCCGTTTCGCTTCGTTTAAGGTTTTTGAATCGGCACACTCGAGAGTTTTTAAGTGTTCTGCTTTATCTATAGGACAAAATGCTGTTCCATAAACCATTGGACCTAAACGAAATTCATCAAGATTAAATCATTCGAATAAAGTAAACAACAAACCTAATACTGGTCCTCGTCCAGCTTCATCAATTCCCAACAAACAGGGCGATTCTTTGCATATTTCTGGAATATTTGATAAATAAAATGAATTTTGAGAAGTATTACGATTTTCCAAATATTTGTTTAAATTTTCCAAAGAATTTACATCTAATTTAGTCGAATCCATTTTTTAATCACTCTAACCTTAATATATTCGAAATAACATTCCCTCCGCTCCTTAAAGTAGTTAGCATTGTAATCGTCAGATGGCAAAGTTCAAACTCGAATATTTATTTTATAGTACAGGATAAGGCAATGAAAAATAGCTTTGAGGAAGGAAAAAGATTTGTTTTAAAATCTTATTTAGATATAGTTGCACAAAGAATGTGACATAAATGGTAAATTTTTAAAACATTTTAATTCGGTATCAAAATTATTTACATCAAATAATAACAATCTTACTAATGAAGCTATTTACGATTCATTATTTGAAATCGATTATACTCTTTTAAACGTATGGCGTGTATGTTAATAAAGCCAGTCGCATCGGCGGGACTAAAGTCAGCATGTTTGTCCATCGAGACTAAATCTTCATTGTACAGGCAAATGTCAGAAGATCGACCAAGAATAAACACTGTAAAAATTTAAAGTAATTTCAAGTAGTTTAATCGTACTTTCATTTTTGTACCGTTTCCCTTATAAAGTTCCAGTTTAACTGTCCCGTTAACATTCTCTTCGGCTAATGCTATACAGTTTCTAACGTATTGCCCTTCTGGAGAAAACCAAAATCCGTTATATACAAAATCAGATAAACGTCGATTAAGACTTTGTTTGACACGATAAACTTCTTTATCCAAGCAAAAGACTTCCAAATCAGTGTGAGCTTCGTGTAAAATGTAACCACCCGGTGTTTCGTAAACACCCCTAGACTACGAAATAAGAGCTAATGATTTTCAAGTCTAAAAGATTACAAATAATTTAATTTACCTTTAAACCAATAAACCTGTTTTCCACTATATCGATTCTTCCAATTCCGTGCTGCCCTCCTAAAGAATTCAACACATTGATTATGTCTAAAGAATTTCTAATATTTTTATTATCTTGAGTAACAAGTAAATTTGGAAGGCCATTTTTAAAACTAATTTCTAGTCGGGTTGGTTCTTGCAAAGAGTTCCTTGGATGCAGCGTAGAAAGATACATATCGGCAGGAGGCTCGTTGTTTGGATCTTCCAAAACTCCAGATTCGTAACTGATGTGCATTAAATTTGCGTCCATGCTCCACGGAGACTTAGGCGTAGCACTGACAGGTATACCATTTTCTGCAGCATATTTTAGTAAATCTTGGCGACCACTAAATCGTTCGATAAATTCTTGGATTCTCCATGGCGCAATGACCTGAAAGCTTACAAATTAAATTTGATATTTCGAAAGCAAATACCTCCACGTACTTTCGCTTCTGGCCAAAGCGAATAACAGGACAGTTCGAAGCGAACTTGATCGTTTCCTTTCCCCGTAGCTCCGTGAGAAAGATATTGGGCTCCATTTAATTTTGCACACCTCACTAGTCCCACGGCGATGCAAGGACGGGCCAAAGATGTGCCCAAAAGATATTTTGATTCATAAAGTAATCCTGCTTGAATTGCCGGCCAAACGTAATCTTGGGTAAAAGTTTCTCTCAGGTCATCTATTATCACCTAATAAAAATATTAAATTAATAATCAAGGTACATTAGCAAACCTCTTTTTGCTTGCTTAAACTCGCCAAAAGAATTTCATTGTTTTCTCTTTTTTCTAAATTTGATGTTCTCGTATAAACTGGATGATTAGATAACTAAAGCAATTTGTTATTGTCGTGATAAGAGCCTGCATTGAATGTCAGAATGTTAGATAAAATATTAAAATTATTGTATACAATAGAAAAAAATTAATGAAAAATGAAATAACTTTAATTGTTTTAATAATAATAATTCAATTAATAAAAATGACAAGTAGCAACGGATTGTAAATATTAAATACATGTGATAACTATTAAATGCCAAATATGAAACCCAAGTGGAGTTTGTATTATTTGTAATTATAACATCATGGTTCATTGATTACGTAATTGCCAGTATAAATGCTGATAATCTCTAAACAAATTTGAAAACAAAAAAACTGATCCACTCTGACCTGTTTAATATTTTAGCTATGGATTAGAATCTTTTTTTTTATACCATATATATTCAAAACATGTCAAAAGTCGTTCCAATTTAAAATTTCATTCATCTACACAAGTTGAAAGTTAAGATCGTTCAAAATAAATATCATCAGACAAATTATTCACGTAATTGTTAGTCAAGACAAGTGGAGTTATCTTAAATCAGCAGTTGGTGAATAAAGTTAACATATTTATCAGAAGTGAAAAACCAAATAGTAGCCAATTAAAATTTCTATATCAAAAGATGTAAACTTGAGAAAAGAAAACGTTATTGTAAGTTTTATTTTCTATTCATTGTACAGTTAGAACATTTTACATTTTTCATGCTAGGTTTAGATAAATAAAATTACATTGACACATATTGTGTCTTGTGGTACTTACGTAACTATAAAACCGCAAAACCTTACGAGATCAAAACATTTAGGAAGACTAATTTATTAATGAATGCTTAAATTATTTAAAAAAATATCCTTACTTTACTAGCGCCAATTTTAATTGCCTTTTGGTGTGCCAATTCAAAATCTTCCTCTTGTCCAACATTGGCCATATAACAAATAACATTATAATTTTGTTCTAACAACCATTTCAATATACAACTGGTGTCTAAACCGCCCGAGTATGCCAAAACAACCGTTTCTTTGGACATTGTTACACCCGGGAATACAAATAAGAGCAATATGCAATTTATAAGTTAATAATTAACAAGTTAAAGGTTAACAAGTTAAAAGTTATCTAATAGATTAAATTTTATTTTAATGGTGTAATTACGTAAGACAGACACAACTTGGTACAATGCTGCTTTTTATTCTAAACAACACAATATACACATTTATAAATATCATATAAGCGGAATATAATAATTAACAAATTAAAATATAGAATTTTATAAGTCTAATATGTTTTTTATACATAACTTTATATTATTATACTGGTTTTCTAATACATAGTAATTTTTTTTTTAATATTAATTAACGTGACAAATATCTCGTCTAAACTTTAGATTAACACTTAGGACCATTGCGGAGTTATTGTATACAACAATTCTAAGGTTACTACAGAAATTGTTGCTTTACAATAATGTAATTATTTACACAATACAGTAATACTCTAAAATTTATACAGAGTGCTACAAAATAATAAATTTTAGTGACAACTTTCTACTCTTTGTTTGTAGGCACTCCATATAATTGTCATTTTAGCAAGAACAATTGAATACTTTTCGAAGCAGTTAAATATATAAGTGCACAATAGAAAAATGTGTTTATGAATATTCAAAAATGTCGACTATAATATTTATTATTTATAGTTGATCGCTACACATGGAATGAATGTTCTGTTCTAGCACGATCTAAATGATTTAAAAAAAGTATTCATAAAAATAAATGCCAACAAAATTAGAGTGCAAATCCGCATCTTTAAGTAATTGTGATTTATTTTCGTAAAACACAATACCATTAGCCTAAAAAAGTATTTCCTCGAGTGAATTGCAAACACAGAGTAAACTACTTTCATTTTGTATACTCAAATATCCATTCTAATTCACTAAAATAAAATATACAGCCATTAGATGAAACGGAATTTTCAACTAAAATTAAATTTTAACAATACTAATTTAACGTTTCACCTAATATTCGTAACAAATAAGCATTAAAATGCGTAAAATATACAAGGGTTTGCTTTAAGGTATATAAAAAGAAACTTTCTTCTAGCCTCCTAATGGCCCTAAAGATGCCAGACCACTGAGGAACTTTTCGGGTGTCAATATATGAGAGGAACCAATTATGACTTCCCAATTTTTCACATTATTTGTTACTTCGTATGCTGCACGAATTTCCGAAAAGCAAATGCCTCCCACAACAAATACCAATAATCTCGGAAGATTCTTAATTGTTTGTTGACCTTTGTCTTTATGCCAGTGACCATAACGAGCGCTACTTAAAAATAATGCAAAATTATTAGTCACAACAGGAAGGTGTTCAATTTAATTTTGGCAATTAATTTAATTTGTTAATTCAAACAACCTTGCAAAATAATTATTGTAACACATTTTTTAAATAAAACAAGAATTTTATTTATCAAGTAAACTTCAAGTACACTCACCTTGTGGGTGCATGGTAACCAGAAGTTTGTGTCCTTCCAGCAAGGAATGGAAAATGTTTTTGATCCAATTTGTCTTCAATGCAATCTTCCATTATATCTTTAATTATGGGCGACCAACGCGACATCTGATAAGTCTGTTCGGTTACGCGTTCTTTGCGAGGAACGGAATAATGCTTTCTACGATTACTTGCCTAAAGAAATATAATTAATTAATTCAAATATATTAAGATTCTGAATATCTTACATCTGTGAGAACGTTAACGCCAAGATATTGTAGGTTGGCAATTGTTTGTTTATCTTTAATCTGAGCATGAGTGGCCAATTTTGAAAGATTTTCTTCCGTTATTCCATTTTTAGCTAAAGCGTACAATGCAATAATGCGCATTTTGTCATATTCGCTATCTATTTTGGAATCTAACAAAATTGGAACAATATTACGCATATGATCCTTTATTTTCTCGCCTTCGGCATCCGTACCCATGGCCAAATCCTAAAATATATTTGAAGTTAAAGCTGAGAGTATACATATTTGGGATAATAGTTAAGTTCAAAATTCAAATAATACAAAGTGAAGTTTTTGTAACTTTTGAAAGAAAAATTTATATTAGGATATTAAAAAAAAGTTATCAACCAAAAACATAAAAAATTGATTTTAGGTAACTATTCTAGCTCTATTTTTTAAAGTAAGTAACTCAAAATTAAAGAAAACTTAATTTTCACTTACCTGTTCAACTTTACACAACTTATCCACGTATCCTTGATAAGACTTCATACAATCCTCTGCTAAGTGTAAATGAGTGGAATATTTCGATAATTCTTTTTGGTATTGTGGCATTTTTTTGATCATCTGAGATAAATCTTTCATCGATTGCTTGTCCGTTTGAGTCATGCGTTTTGAATCTGTGAATTTCTTTAAATTTTTTGTAACACTTTGTGATACCACAGCAATGTGCTGATGCCTCAACTCCAACCACAGTTCGTCATTTTCGTCTAATAAAACCTCTTTCTTTTCTGCAGATCCAGCAGAAGCTTCATAGCTGCAAAAATTACATTACATAAATTATAGAAATGTGTTTTGTGTAAAAATGTATCTACCGATAAACGTCATTTTCGATTGGTAATAAATCGTAGGCCATTGCTTGAAAGGTTAATTCGTGAAGAAGAGGCGAAACACAGTCAAAGCCTCGATCTAATATAAGAAGTTGAGAACGAATCTTTTCGGATCCTTCTCCCATGGTGGGTTCGTCGGCTTTGTAAGCATCGAGTTTTTGTTGAATGAGTTGGGCTAGCTCTACGTTCCTTTCCCAATCGCTGTTAAAAAAAATAATTTTACATTCTTCAAATAGAACAGATTAGTCTAAACCATACCTGCGATATCTAACCGATGGGTATTCTCCTAAGGTTGCGCAAAGAGTTGCAATTTGCTCCGCCATTCTTTCCATGTTTGCATTACGGGCGGCGGCAAGTGAAGGATCATAAAAACACTGGAATGTTTCTGGGGAATCTAAAGAAAACACCTAAACCGAAAACGTAATTCTATATAATATATAATTACGCTAATACATGGTGCGCTAATACAAAAGCATAAAAGATAATTGAAATAACAACAAAAACTATTAAGATATGCGTTAATAAGCGAACACAAAAAGCGAACACCACCACACACCTGCGATTCGTATGGCAAGAAGGCAATGTTGATCTCCTTTAGTGTTTTAATTTTCTTGGCCGCACAAGATTTGCATAATTCATTGAAAAGTTCTTCGGGACATACTGAGATAACAAAGACAAATACAATTACAAATTGATTATTAAATTGCACTACTACCAAGATTTAAAAAATATATAGTCAATTAAGAAAGTATTTCCACCACCAATAGCACCATTTCCCGATTTGTTAAATAGAAATGTTAATCAATGTTAAAGTTAATGGCAAAGCTTTATAATGTTAGTTGCACGTTAAATAATGAAGCTTAAATTTAACGACGAATTCACTACCTGTTGTTCGTGAGGAACAAATGCTATGTTGATTTCTTTCAAAGTTTTAATGTACTTTGACACACGAGCGTGGCATAACTCGTTAAATAATGTATCGGGACATGCTGCAGAAAAATTACACAAATAAAAAAAATAAAATAAATTGTAAAAACAGTAACCTCTCTAACCTTCAGTAAAAAATACATGAGCGGAACGATACATTGGACGTGGTGTATCAAAATCGTTCATAAGCAAGTGAACGGATTTTTCGCAAGGCGTTATCAAATATACCGCTTCCATTGACGACAAAGGTTCTCTCTTTTTCGAAATATCTTCCACCACTGTAAGTTATAAAATTTCATAGCGTAAAATTGAATGTACACAAGTTTTAGACGTACAGGTAATTCCTTCGGCGGATATGTCGTGCATTTTGCAGCAAGCCGACACCATTCGCATAGATAGTTGATCCACCACTAAAACCCTCCATTCTACAGCTCCGTGTTTTGAAGGCCCGTTTTTCTTTGGACCCTTATACTTGATGACTTCGTTCATTATTTCTGTTAAACAAAACTAATTTTAGTATTTGAGAATATATTGGTAACAGTAAGAGATTTAAAAAAAGACGTATTGAAAAACTCATATCATATCCTCGCAACAGTTTTAAAACTTGAAGCACTTGCTGGAAATGGTGTTGAAATCTTTCCAAGCAAAGGGGTCTGGCTGTACAAATATTCTGATATATTTATATTTTTGCTGATGTGCAGCATAACTTGAAAACCTCTTACAATTTTTAATTTTAAATTCTAATTAACTTTTTTAATTTCCTCTAGGAATCATCGCAGGTTTTGTGTAAATAAGTGTAGTGCTTAAAATTAACATAAAAGTTTTCAATACGTAGACATTTACTAAATTTATACAATACATAATTTATTATTTCGATAGGAATAAGAGCACGATAAGAGTTTAGAACTTCAACCACATATTGCTAAGTTTGAAAACTAAACTCATTTAGATAATAGGTATAAACAAATCTTTAAACTTGCCACATCATATATATAATTCAACCAGTAAAACTTTTAAAAGTTAACAAGCTAAAAACTCAATAAAATGTAATTTCGACATATTACTCCACGTGCAGAATAGTGACACCACTCTCAAAATTACTTTTTTAAATAAAGGAAAGCTGTCGAAAGCTTTTGGCCTAAAGAGTTAAGTAATATTTAATTCGTCCCTGTCTTAAAAAATAACCAAACACGTTTCGGTCATTTAAACATTTAAAAAGTTTAATTGTTTGAGAAAAGAATGAAAATGCTTTTCCTTATAAATTAATCCTTTATAAAATCTAAATTCGTAAAAAAAAAATTATTTGGAAATACTATTGGCGAGTAAATGATTCTCTATGATAAAAGAATTACAGCCCAAAATACCGAATTGTATTTAGATATTTGGATTGTGCGTCCCAGCAAAGCCAAGCGTTACCTACTCAGCCGATGAGTAACATGTTCAAATCAGGGAGAGTGCAGGCTTTACGTGCCCTCCGAAACGTGGAGATGGTCGTAGAATTCATAGAATGGAAACATCAGAAAGAAGTTTTCTTATGTAAATTCTTCATGGGCTCGAACCGGATACCTTCGCATCAGTAATCGATTGCTCTAACTGCTAGGACAATGACCAATTTTAATTAAGAATACAAATTTGGAAGTTTCTTTAATACTAATACTGAAAATTAAAATAAATTGACATTGCTGATATTTATTTATTTTACTAAATAATTGTATTTGAAATTACCACCAAATTTAAATATCCCATTCGACGACATATAATTTGGGCCCCTGAAATGTTTTCCAATTTTAACGTATATGCAATAAAACCTCGATAACGTCATTCAATTGTCAAAGTTAGATTCACTTTTGTGTGAAAGCAATAAATTGTTATTGTGCAATAAAATACTTTCGTAAAAATAACACTAATGTTAATTAAATACCTATACTTACTATTTTTTACATTTGAAGTAAAAATAGCATACTTTACTCGTGACGGTAAAGCGACTTTTGCTCCTTATAAAACAATCTAAGTATATAATTAATGTTAAGATTTCCGCTTGAGGATACTTAAAATAAATAAATTCAAAAATAATCAAACACTTGTCTCCATATATATTTGGTTAATGAACCAAGTTTGTTAGATAAGACGAAATAACTTCAATTAGCAATATAAATAAAAAAATTTGGTGAAATCTCATCTTTTTTCTGCACGATTACAATTCTTTTTTTATACTATAGATTATGATAAAGTAATAACAATAATGTTACATTTGTACAAACATTACTTAAAAGGGCAAAGGATCAGCAGGGCTGTTTTTCATCTAGACCCAGTAGGATAGTTTTTCTACCATCTGCTTTTTAAACGATTCCCTGTTGTTACAAGTTAAGTATATTATTAAAACTATTGGTTGCTATTATACTAGAACGATTTCTTGAATTTAGAGGTAAGATGTTGTGGAACAGATAGATGCACATTTGTACGTAGATTAAGAAATCGTTAACATACCCCAAATGACAAGATTTATAAACGTTAAAATATAGTGCAGCGAAGAATAGTTCACAGAGAGTATCCAATTTAAATATTCTTAGTGTTGAATAATATGGAGTAACATGGTCCCTATAACCGATGTTATAGGCAAAGCGAAGGCAAACATTCTGTATTACTTGAAGTTTTTTGTTTTGTGATAAGTTGTTACCAATTTTGATTTATGACTGTAATTCAAAGGGGAAATCATTTTAAACTTTCCGTTCCGCAGACTTCACGAGACTTGATTTTTCACAAAGATTTCGTGCAGACTCATTTTTTCTCGTTCCAGAGACTTCATTTAGATCATTTTTTCCTTAGTATGTGAATATGAAATAAACTAAACACGTTTTATCTAATATTTTCGGTGAAAACATCTTTTTCGTTCGATTTTTGTTAATTATTAATTTGTGTGTGCTGATAATGACGTCAAGTCGAACGAACTGGTTCGTTATACAAATTAATATACCTCGAGAAGTGTTTGATTATTTATACATAACATACGTTTATATATTTCAACATAACATGTCTACATTTAAATGAATTTTGTTGAGTTGTTTTTTGCTTATTAACTTCTAAAATACTAATTTATATTATTTCGAGCTAATAAAAATGATTAATATGGAAAGAAATTTTATCAACAAACGATGATGCTGAACGAAACCTAATTAGTACAATCATAATTTATACACATTTTATAATAATCGATATTTCTTTAAAATTATTGCGAATAAAAATATTTTGAAATAAAATATTCCAGACATGCAACGCGGTAGGTAGGTAACGTGAATACGCACACCGTTATTCACCGATTCAAAATTTTATTTATTCGCATACTGGCGATTATTGACATTTAGGAAATCGTGCCCACCTAACTTCAGCTCAGGAAAACGTAAATAATCAATGATTGTTAAAAATTAACAATTTTTCATCAAAGAATTAATTGTTTTAGCTTCTCTAACAGCATTAACTCACGAAAAACATAATGATTATTTTTTTTCGTAATAATTAACCCACACAAACGTAAATGGTTCGAAAATCAAAAATTGACGCTGCTGTCATTCATTAAATGTCATGCCATTTTACAACAGACAAACACAATTTTGATTACTTACTTAGACCGACTTGATTTTTTAATGCCATTTTAGAAAAGAATTTTTCCGAAAAACGGGATCACAAAATCGAAACACTTCACACAGTGCAACACTAATCACCGACTAAAAGCACTGAAAGATCGACTACGATCGACTGCGTTGAATTTAGCCAATGGGTATACGATGAGTTATACGTGGGCCGTTCAAATATCCATATAATTTTTTTTATTATATTAATTTGTTTGAATTTAACTAAATTACTATAAATTACCACTACATTTTTATAACATGTAACTACTAATTACACATCAACTTATTTAATTGTCGCTGTATATTTTTTATAATTATATTTCCAATTATATTTTATTATAGTATATTTTTATCAGATTGCTGTTATAATGTAAGGATTAAAAATATTCGCGGGCGAGATTGACTCTAATTATAAAATTATCTAAAACGATTTTTTTTAATAACGAAATTTGAATCACAAATGGGCGGAGTCAGTGTCGATCGGACGTCGACTGCATAAAAAATGTTATCTTTTCGGCGCTAACTTAATGCGCGTTCGTTGATTAATAGTAAAAATTTATTGAAAATTTGTAGGTATTAATAAGGTTAAGGTATTAGTGTAGGAGTTAATTATTATGGAAACGGTCGATAAAGATGTGGAAAGTACGGATAATAACAAAACATTTATTAATAGAATACTGGGTGAAATGAAAAATCAATTTAATAAGACCGATAATAATATGCAAGTTTCGACGTCCTGTAATAATTTAAATGCCGACAAAAACGAAATTATAAACAATTCCAACAACTTGGACACACATGACAACGGCACGACGGCACCTTCTATTGTTGAAGTACAAGAAAATAATTCGAGTTTTGTTCAGGGCGACGAGGTGGAACAAGTGACAGAAGTTAAGGAAGAACAAGTCGGCCAAGAAATTACCGATTGTACTGTCAATAATATTAATAGTAAAGTAGACGAAAACGACAGCATTAAAGAAGAAGACGAAAGTTCTGAGAGTGTGGACGAAAAACCTAGAATTGTTTTAACCTTTCGTAAGCCAGCAACCGATTCTTTTAAAGCCAAAGCAAAAAGCGAAGGACGCAGGACTTTGCGTGCGAAATTGAGAATAGTGGAGGATACTATGATATTGAAAAGATCTCCCAGACGCAGCAGTAGGGATTGCAACGAATCGGTTTTACAAAGTGCAATTGCTCGAAAGGAAAAGTCATATAACGAATCGAATAAACCCCAACGATTGACCAAGCAACTCAAAGCCACTCCTAAAATATTGGAAAACATTGCTAACGCTGCCCTAAAGTTAGAAAAGACACGCGTGGATAAAGGGAAAGGAGGCAAGGGCGAAAAGCAGGAAGAATCCGATAATGAAGAAAATTCAGAAGAAAATATGTTAAGTGAATCGGATGGAGAATTAGAAAAGAATTTTGGTAATAAAAAAACGAAACGTAGAAATAGTAAAAGTAAGCATAAAGTTAAAAGAGCAAAAGTTAATTCGTGTTCAAAAGATACAGATTCAGATCACAGTTCAGTGCAGGACAGCGATTCTAAGTGTAACGATAGTAAAGTTAAAAAAAATCGTGTTGAAGATAAAGCTTGCAGGAGATCACATAGATTGTCATCTCGGTAAGTTAACTTTCTGCATTAATTTAAATATATTTTCAATTTTATGGTGACCGGTATTTAAAAAAATTAGTGAATTCGGCAAGTTGTTTTGAATGACAATGACAAATTTTATATTGCTTTGTTTTTTGTACGCATTTAAATGTACTGATAATCAAAAACTTTTATAAAAAAACAATAAATTCATAATGCATATTATTTCTTAAATGCAAAATCCAGATTTAATTATTAGAAAGCATAAAACAATATCTACATAATTTACTAATAAATTTGAAGCTGCGAGCCATCCTTTGTGGTCTACCACTAAATTCAAAGAGCAAATTGTATGGTTTATTTCCAAGTAACTTTTGTTTAAGGTACTACTTACAGCTCACAGTCTCAGAGAATAATATTTAACAAAGTATTATGTATTTTTTGAATCTAAGTGCTTTTAAAACTAAAAGAATTCTTGCAAAACTTCATGAGAATTTTTGAAATTTCTTATGTAGTTCAAAAGATTATAAGCAGATGTCATTACTAAATCGGAAGGCTTAATATATTACCGAAATCCAGAAATGCAATAATAAATTAATTAATTATGTTGATGAATCCCTTAAACTACAACAAGTGTATTTAAAGCTTCCATAAGGTTTTCCTAACCGAAACATTATTGGGATCGTGCAAAACATAGGGGAGTCAATTTTCTTCCTTCTTCTTATTCTTTATTTATTATTATTCTTTATTATATTAATTAATTTTTAGAATAATTAACTTTGATTGATTTTTTTCTTAAATTGGTCACTTCGTGCGCTGACGTCGAAAATTAAAGTGTTGCACAATCCCTCATTAATGCCTTGATTACACGTAACGAGTAGAGTGGAGCGACAGTAAAATGTCACTAGGCCGAGAGAGTGGTATGGGCGTATACGTACTTTTCGTCATCCTACTAGGCCGATCGCTCGGCCGAGCACTCGGTACTATGATTATACCAACCGAGCACTCGGCCGAAAACACTGTCTCGCCACTGTACTCGTTACGTGTAATCAAGGCATTACTCGTTCTTAACAAAATAAAGATTGGTTTACAATTAACCAATCGACAAATTTCAATTACTTAAGTAGGTAGTAATTTATCGTTAAGTATTTTAAAATTCTATATCGAAGGGAATTATTGTTATTATTTAGAATCGATTGGATCTCTTCAGCTAAACCGAAGGTTTAACTAACAAATTTGACTTTTTCCATTGAAAAGTTAGTAATTGGTTTACAACAGAGCAATTAGCTTTCTTTAATTGCTTAATTATTATCAGGTAAAAATCAAAATTCTAGTGACTTACCCTTCAATCTCAATCAAGGTATTTCCAATGCAAAAATCTTATACTATGCAGTCGCTGTTATCTAGGAGGGACCGGAGGCCCTGCTATGTAAGGCTGAACAATTGTGCAATCAAATTCTTCTTCTTTGGACTAGGAAACTTCCTATTTGTCTTTCAACAGTAACCTCGTCTGAAGCTACTGTTAGTTCTTTGAACATATTTATTCTTTTACACCTGAGGTATAGCTTGCTAGGCTTACTTCAGATATGCTTATAACTATGGTTTTTTATTGTCGATGATAGCAAATCATCAACCTAGGTGATTTAAGACTGGCATCCCGGATTTTACAAGGAGGGCAAATATAATTTCTACGCACTCAGGCCACTCAAACGGGCCCCATTGTACTCACTCTGACTCTACATACTGACAGCCGTACAGCTCCTTGGTCCCACTATCCAGCCTGCAACTCCGAACAATAGTAGGCATTACAAACCAAGAACTTCCGTTTTAAAACTGAACAAGTGATCACATCAAGCTAATGCTGTCCATGAAACTGGAGGGCCGATCTAAGAAGTCTAGTGTTTTGCACTTCACGAATTCCAAAAACCACTGCAGCCACTGAGTTACCTGGTCTATACCCATCAAAGCCAGATATTATGCAGCCATTGAAGGTAAATTTTTTACCTGTTTTTGATGTTCAAATCAGGGGAATTACCGGCTTTATTGAGAAACTCTCATGCTTTGATACTTGGGTGGTCGGTGTACTTCATATCTTATAGATTGGTTTGATATACATATGAGAAATATAAAGCTTACTGTTGGTATCTAACCTTGGCCCACCTTAGATAAGTTGAGCTCGTTCTTCATCCATCCAAACCAAAACGTCTGGCAATACCGAAATTTCATGAGAAATGTGGTATTAATAATAATGCAGAACATTTTATCTATTTTCTAATAACTGTTTACGGACCGAACAAGATACAAGTATTAATGTCATTGGTAATGATACATTTTTGTCCAGAAAATTTAGCTGGGCATACTTTTCTGCATATCCCGTTTATTTAACTATGCTTCCAAATATTGTAAAGTTCGAGTATTTTAGTTCCAGAAAATGTTTAGTGAATATTTTGGTAATTTTTGAAATACCGATATGGTTAATATTATCGACTTTCACTACAAAAACCACCAATCTATTCAATATCTTAAATTTAATATTTTATGGCAAATTATTCGAAGAAAATTGATGCAATCATAATGTGAATGTTTATTTAATGATTACAGAAACAAGCTTCAGAAATAAAAATGCCGAACTATCTTTAATGTTTGGCATTTAAGTATCACATAATTATCAGTCATTACGTTGGAAAAGCGGAAGTTTTCTTACAGTTGCATAAAAAAAATTTCATAATGCGGTTCTCTTATTTCTAATATCATGTATTCGTTAACGCAATTAGTTTATGTTGACTTATTTAGAAATAGCTTCCACTTTTGACAGTTTTAGAATTATTTTCTTATAATTGTAAATAATATTTTGAGGTCTAGGAACTGTCGTAAATATTATATTTGGAATTAACTTGAATAATCAAGAAGAAAACTAATTAATCAATAAAATTATTTATTAATTATGTTCTGTGCTTTATTTAGTGCATTCAGATTTGTTAGTCATAAACTAGAAATATAAAATTTATCAAAGAATTTTGAAAATATGCGGTTGTTGATTATTCTTATCACATTTTAAAACTTGCAATAGTATTTTAGGAAGGAATAGTTTACGTGATTTATTTTATAATTAAACATTTTTATAGATTAAAAGACGAAATGAGTTTGGACGAGTCAGGTGAATTGTTGGAACCAAATACTGCGGAGCAAGATTCTCAATTTCCTGCCGATCCAGAATGTTCATCTGTAGAAGCCCAGCTTATAGCTTCTCAATTGTGCTTGTGTACTCAAAAAACACAACTGTATGTTTCTGCAGAAGAAGAAGGTACGATAATAATTATTATTTACAAAATAATGTTGCTACATTTACTAATATTGCAGATGTGTATTGTATGGCAATTGATAGTATTGGAGATAGGTTAGTCGGATGTAATAACGTAGCCGATATTAATAACGTTGCTATGTTGCGTCCTTCTGGTCGAGTACCTTACGCTTTATTATGTGATATACATTACCATAGGATGCTGCGCCACAATTGTTGCCCAAAGTGTGGACTCTTTTGTACCAGGGTAATTTAGAAAAACTAATTCTTATCAATTTTTTATGTTGTGTTTTCTTTTAAGGGACGTTTTGTGCAATGCAATGCCAAACACCAGTACCATAGAGAATGCCAAATATCAATTGGAGAATCGGAACGTTGTCCTCATTGTGGATTAGCTACACCAAAGCACGATGTTTTTATAAATATGCACACCGTTCAGAAGCCGGTATTTTTGCCATTACAAAAACCACACTTGTAAATTTTTACCAAAAATTTATTAGGTATCCGAAAATGATTATTGTTTTATTTTTAGTCCTACTGCCAAAATGAATTTTTCTAGTGTAATTAATAATGACGTAAATAACGACAAAGACGAATTTTCTTTGTCGATTGTGATTCCAAATAGCGAAAATTTAGTTTTACAACCCGGTTTATTGAATGAAGACGAAGCATTTAATATCGAAGTATTATGTAAAAATATTAAAGAAAATAATCTTGAGAATGTAGCTGCAATTTTGGGTAAATCGGAACTGATTAAATAATTCTTTGTTAAACTTATTTGTTTAAAGCCTCTCGAATTATTTCTTTGACTGTTTCCAATGATCAGTACGAAGGTGGCACTGTTCTTCACTTTGCATCAAAACATGGACTACCATCAATTTTGCACATGCTTGTGCTTGCCGGTGCTGAATTAGACATTTTTGATAAGGAACAAAATACACCACTTTCTTGTGCAATCTTAGCTTTTAAAAACGATGCCGTAAAATATTTAATAAAAGCTGGCTCGAGTATCACATTGAAGGTTAGAATTGTAAGAAATTATTCCATTTAGTAATTATATAATTTTTAGGGAACTGATGGAATGACGGCGTTGCATTTAGCAGCCAAGTCTGGTAATTTGGTTGCTTGCAAGTTGTTATGGAAAGCTTCTGTAGGCATAAAAGATTATCTTAATGTTGCCGATGATGGCGGATGGACGGCGTTGGTGTGGGCATGTGAACATGGTCATTCCGAGGTTGCTAAGTATTTAATTGTGAAGGGAGCCGATCCTCTGTTGAGAGATGTAGAACAAAATCTTGCATTGCACTGGGCGGCTTTTAGTGGAAGTACCGAAGCTGCAGAGCTATTGCTAAATCATAAAAGCGACGTTAATGCTGTCAATGCTCATGGAGATTCACCACTGTATTATAATTTTCATTTTAATTATTGAATTTTCTAACAAAAACTTTTTTAGACACATTGCATCACGACAAAATATGTATGATTGTATAATATTGTTGATGGCTCGAGGTGCATTAACAAATGTAATAAATAAAGTTTCAGAAACTCCTTTAGATTGTTGCAAACCCTACGATAAATGCTACACTGCTATTAGTTTAAACTTACATTTACAATCTTTAGTTTCAGTGGATAGGAAAGTATCTCACACATTATTAGAAAAGTAAGTTTTTAACAAAACTTGTTTCTTTTTAAACATTTAATGTTTTAGTGACATATCAAACGGTAGAGAACAAAATCCGATTCAGTGTGTAAATGAAGAAGACGATACAAAGTTACCTGAAGGTTTTATTTATATTAACTCAAATTGTTTAACGGTAGATGAAATACAAATCGATCGTAAAATTACTTCTATGCATTCGTGTAACTGTGAATATAAATGTTCCACATTTGATTGTGTCTGCTGTGATAATTCGTTAAAGTGTTGGTATAACGAAGAAGGAAGGTTGCTGGATAATTTTAATTATTTTGGTAAATTTATTGACTACAGTATTTGTAAAAAGTATTATTTTTTTTTTTTTTCAGATCCTCCTATGATATTCGAGTGTAATCAATTATGTTCCTGCAATTCGATAACGTGCAATAACCGAGTAGTTCAACATGGAATCACTCAAAGATTTCAGTTATTTAAAACTAAATCCAAAGACTGGGGCATACGTACTTTGCGTAAAATAGTTAAGGGTTCGTTTGTTTGTGAATATGTTGGTGAAATTATAACCGATTTTGAAGCCGATCAAAGAGAAGACGACTGTTACGTGTTTGATCTTGATGCTAGAGTAAGGAAGCCTGTTTTGATGTACTGAAATATAACTTAGAGTGCCTATTTTATAGGAAAATCAGTCCTACTGTATTGATGCAAAAAGATACGGTAACTTTGCTCGGTTTATCAATCATAGTTGTGATTCTAATTTGGTGCCAATTCGAGTTTTTGTGGATCATCACGATTTAAGATTTCCTAGAATAGCATTTTTTGCGAAGAAAGATATTGCAGCTTACGAAGAACTGAGGTATTTATTATCTTTTTATATTTGGTGTTAATACACTGTTGAAATTTATAACGGAAATAATTTTCGTGGGGAAAATTTCGGAATTTTTCTTTTTTCGTCAATTTTAGACCAACTCTTGATTTTTTTGGATCATTCTAACAGTTACTGGTGGATACACCAACGTGACTTGAATTACACACTCAAATGTAGCTTAAAATTGTTATTTGAACCAAAACTTAATTTCATCCAAAAATTTTCAACATTTTGTGCTGATATGTTCTTCTTGTAAGTGTGCGAGTACTTTAGGGGTCGCCGGATATTGTCACCACTGCCTCTATAAAGTTGCTGTAGTGACAGGTAAAAAACCTCTTCCCTACTTGCGACACTTTTCTTTGGCAACAAACTAAAACCATTTAGAAAAACAATGAAATTGTCGTTTTTGCATTTTTGAGACTATTATTATTATTATAAAACGGGTTGTGGTGTTTCGCCCACTGCACTGAAGCTTAAGCTTATTGAGCCCATCGACAAAGTCGAGTACGCGGCCGATGGGTGCTTGTACTATCTCCTCGATTTCCAGGTCTGGAAATCCGAGGTGACGTGTTCTTTCACCCGACAGTGCCGGGCATTTACATAAGATGTGGTGAGGAGTTTCGTCTGCTTCACCACACATCCTACATGTGGGATCTTCAACTATCCCCATTAAATGGAGGTGTCTTTTCAGACAGCAGTGTCCTGTAAAAAGTCCTACTATCCTTCTCAGCTGTTTTCTACTCAGCTGGATTATTGCCTTACTCCTGGCTTTGCTTGACGGGCCCCTTATGAACATTCGCGACTGCCTCAGTCCAGGGAGGCCCTCCCAGTGAGCAAGGTGCTGCCTCCTTAATGTTTCCCTGATTCCTTCCCTTACGGTTTTGTATGAAATCCCGCAGGTAGGTTCGAGACCCATCAGGGGTGTATTTGCAGCCATTCTGGCCTGGCGGTCCGCCTCCTCGTTCCCCTTTATGCCCTGGTGTCCCGGCACCCACATGAACGTAACGCTGTTGCGGGTTGCCAGTTCTATCAGTGCATCGAGGCATTGTTTTACGACCTTGGAGTGTATCTCTACTCCTTCCAAGGCCTTTAAAGCGGCCTGACTGTCTGTCATGATGCAGATTCGCCTATCTATGTAGTCCCTCCGCATCATTTCATGCAAACAAGCCGAAATTGCAGTTACTTCTGCCTGAAATACAGTAGCGTGGCAGCCCAGGTTGATGTTTACTACTGAAATTTACTACTTTATTTGCGATCACTTTATTCCTGATTCTCAGAAAGTTAAATACATATTTTGTCTGCTGATATCTGTACAAATCTTAGCTTTGCGGGAAGTTTAAAAGTGTTTGAATATTTTTTTGCTAACTTTTATATTAATTCATTATCTAGTTTTAAAATGTAAGATTTTTCAAGAAATAATCTAAAAACGATAACTTTCCCGCGAAATTAAATATGAAGATAGTTGCATTGACCTAGAAATTTATAGTAGAATGTTGTAATATTGTTGCAATTCCGTGGAGCAAACGTACATAAAAAGACAAAATTTGTGTTTTATATAAGTATACATCTATTATGTTTCAAGTTTTATGCTTTAAAACACCGAAATTTAGCATAATTTTAATAAATCTATGTAAATTAATATTTTTTTTTTCAGTTTTGATTATGGCGAAAGATTTTGGATTGTTAAATATAAATCGTTTACTTGTGATTGTAGAAGCGAAAATTGTAAATATTCGGAGCAAACTATAGCAAGTACAATAGAAAAATACAACAAAACTGTGCAAGAAGAACGAGTTGATGAAGCAATGACATAAATTTGATTTTTTCCTTTGAGTTTTGGTTATTCAAATTTATTTTTTTAGCTTATGTAAGTAGTGGTTCAATTTTGAAAAATTTTATAAAAATTTTTACGCCTGAAAATTTGTAAAACGGCATCAAGTTTTATTACTGATGTGAGTTTACAATTCGACTGATATTTATTTTTTAGAATTATTGTTGGTCGTGTGTTTGTTATTGTTCAAATTTATTTTAATATATTTGTGGCTCATTTATCGTGGAATATCTTATAACTTGTTTAATTATCAAGTTTGTCGAAAGGAATATCAGATTTCTTACAAATTATTTTTATCTCTGATTTGACTTCTCATTCTTTGATCTCTTCTCACGCTTTTCCTTTACGACAGTTTTCATCTTATTAACATAGCAAGTTATAAGCTACATTAATGGTAAATTGTCAGTATTAATATTTTATTTATCTTTTTTTTTAAATTATTTAAAATTTTAAGTGATTGTTGTTTTCGTTGTTTGAAATTGTATTAGCCCACCAATTTGTTAGTATTTTAACCTTCGTAGTTTGATAAATAAAGAACGTTTTTGTTAAAGTTGTGTAATTAAAGCATTTCCTTTGTTAAACAAAAGGGAAAATGGCCACTGTTCGGTACGATTAAAATATGTATGAATTGCTAATACAAGGATCTAAATAACGACGATGATTATCTATACAAAATAAGAATCAACAAATAAAATCCAACAATTTTTATTAAATTATTGTTATACAAATTGGATATAAATTAATACAGCCCTTTAGTTGCGCAATTTACTACGATATTTTTAAAGTATACGTTTTAAGTTCAGATGCCTTGTGTGTGTGTGAGCCGTACAAACATAACAAGCTCTTAAAAGCTAAAACTTATTCACTGCCTAACTTGAATTATTTAAAATCTCTTTTGGAAGCCCCGAATGCGATTGCAGTATTATTACTAAACCAATTATTTGTAACACTTGTAATTTGTACAAAAATATAGGAGACGAGTGGAATTGTCAAATCGTCTCGTATATTAATTTAAATGATAAATAAATTATTCCTATCTTCTAATAAGTAATTGGTTTTTTATGCCCATATTGTGGTAATTCAGATAAAAGTTGGCTCTTTTGATTATTTTAAAATAATTATTATAGTTGCCAATACCGAAAAAATACACAATCATTCTTCTGATATCCGATTGGATAAACTATTTTAAATAATCATGAGAACTTTTTTGAATATATCACAGGGCATATAAAAGTGCACAATTTGATTGAGTTGCCTTACAATTTAAAAATCACAAAATTGTCGATGTACGATGTACAAATGTATAGCTAGAGTAAGTACATTGTGGAATGCGCAACAAGAATTATAGGCCAGAGGTGTAAAAGGCACAAACTTATGCTATTACTACAATATTATTAAATACCTTGTGTACCTAGGTGGGTGTGAAAGTGTGCTGGATATGCGTCTACTTGATATTACGCCTATGCGTTTAGTGAACTACTTGATTCAAACTAAAAATGAATTTGTCATGTAAACTTTAGTCTTATATGTCTAAAGGAATTCTCCTTTATGCTTATCCTTATCCCTTCATCAAACAATTGACCATAATAGGGAGACGAAATATAGAATTAAAAAAAACTTTGCCTTTGCAAACCTTTTAAGTATTGTTTTGAGCAAATTATGTTTTGAGTTTTAAACGAACGTAAAAACTTTTATCAGCTGCACTAAATTATTGCATAAAAAGCTGTGAACTATTAATTAAGAAATGGTGTAGGATGTTAAAGGATTAAATTCGCGTAAGTGACTTTCGTTGTGTGCCCTTCTGTAACCCCACACTTTCATAGCTTTATCACAATTTTCTTCTATATTTTGCACTTCGGTGAAGTTCAGGTCATTTTTCCAATGAAATGGCGCGCTCTTGGAATCGCGAAAAGTGCTCGAAACACCTCCAGCGTTTAATTTTGTGTGCGAGTCCAAAAATTTTTTCACATGCGGATGAAAGTGCAGATTGAAAAATTCGAAAAGATCTTCTACAATCGTGTAAGGCTTCACCGATAAATCTTCATAACGTATTGCTCTGAAAATTAAATTGGCATTATATTTATGTTAGTGCAACACACAATATTTTTCAACGTCAAAATCAATATCAATTTGTAGCTTTATTGATCAAAAAATATATTGTTGGGATTACTTTTTATAAAATCAAAATATTGTTGTAATGACATGTCCATTATCATATTATACATTAAACAAGTCATTAAAATGGTAATATGGAGATCCATATGTAAAGATAAACGTAATAACATCCATTATGTAATAAAATTACCAATTCAATTTTTACATTTTTGTTTCGGTATTCTTTCATACAATACAATTTTTTGTGATTCCAAAATACATTATTTTACATTAAAGTAATAGCGTGATTGTCTTTGATTATGGAAATTTGATTGTACATTTTTAAAAAGTTTGTTTGATAGTCATAAACAGTCAATTTGTTAATATACTAACACATACTACATAAAAAAACACGTTTTATCTGCCTGTAATTTTTTTCTTAATGCACCTCCGATTGGTTAATTTTAAGTTACTATCCTAAAATAGTGGATAGGCCAGTGAAACCCCCAGGTATCAACCATATTAGTGTTTGAATTACTAAAAAATGCGCTAAACATTTTTTGTCCAAAAAATGGATGAGTTTTGCTACATAAACCATGAATACTTCAATTACCTAAGTATTGCCTGCAGCTGCAGGTTGTTGCTACCAGACTGGTAACGTCTGAGCTTTTTGAGCTTTATTAGTTTTTCTTCAAGGCTAGAAAGTATGACAATAAATAATTATTTTGTAATTCTTTGATAACTGCTTCGAGGTTTGTGAAAACCATCATGCATACAATTTCTTCACCGACCAATAAATCGTGAGACATGATGTGTGATAACATATTATCTTTTGTTTTATAATTTCAATTATTACAGCATTATTGTAATTTACTCATAATTTACTGTTATTATTTTGTAGCTTTGAAGATTAATAAATTATATATTTGAGGTTCAAAATAATTTTTTATTTTTAATCCTGAAATGTGTAGTGAATTTTTTATTTTTTTCTAGATATGATAAATATATTGATATAATTAAGCCAAATAGTAAACAAACTTTTTAATTAATAGTGTAATTTCAAGTGCCTAATTTGTTTAGTGTATAACACATCCAACCCTTTTTAATATACCAAAAATCAAAATATCAATAACAAAAATTAAATAAATACTTAAATTCTATGTTGTTAATTTCATTTCCTTATAATAATTATGTTTATGATTTTTTTGCAATTTATTGTACTACAATTAACCATCTTTTTCTTTATGTTTATAGTACGGATAATCAGAAAAGACCTTCTATTTATGATTTTTTGCATCTTCTTCCTAATTTTTTATTTTAAACGAGTCCTTGAAGACTCAATAATCCTTCTTTTAATAATTTAAACGTTAGGAAAACCAAGGTGATGAGTAATACACGTCAGTTCCTTCATCTTTTTATGCAATTGATTTTTTTTTTATACAAATTACTAATTAATTGGCTTAACCTATTTACCTATATTTATCACTTTAACGATTTTTACCTTCATTTACAAATAAAATTAATCTTTTTTTTTCTATTTTAGTTTCTTCTACCATTTTGACGACTGAAAATATTTTAGCAATTCTAATGAAATTCAAATTTTATTTACCTAAACCTTGAAGGATAGAGCTTCTGTAATTTAGCAGCTGCCTTGTAATCGGAAACCATATCATCGCACAACAAGTTTGGTTGATCACAATCCGATATGCCCGGACACCAGTTCCTGTGCTTCCGAGACTGTAAAATACCTCTGGGATCCCTCACCAACAAAAGTATTTTAAGGTTTAAGCTGCAACGAAATTAAATTAGAATTTAAAAGTAAAAATATTCACATCTTACGATTCATCCTGCAGTAATTTTTCGGCAATTTTTAATCTCAATCTGACCACCTTCATAGATTGAAATGGAAACAATTTACAAAATTCTGTCAAAAATTCGTAATTCCAACAGTAGTGAGGATACATCTCGCAGACTTCCCACAATCGGGTGTTGTGAGTGAACAAATAAATGTGAGATTGTCCATAATCTAAATAATTGACTAGTTCTTTGTAGTTACAGTTTAATAAATGCTTTAAGTTTTCTACAGCTGATTTCCCATAAGGTGGTCCTCGAATTTGAACGATTCCATAATCTAATAAGGGTTCGTAGTGGTAAAAGGTGCCCGGAACCGCATTTAGGACGTCTCCCAAAAATGTAGATCCCGACCTCCAGGTTGTTATGATTATATTTCTTAGTGGCTGTCCACCGCTTGTCATGGTGAAATTATTCAAATTAGTATTGGGAGGAAACTGATAGTTCCATGCTTCTTGCTGAATGAAGTTAAATTGTTGATCGATTATTTCTTTGATGGATGGCTTGTGAGTGTTGTTACGCGTTTCTTCTTCTTGTATCGGATTTAAATAAGAATGGTTGGACTTGTGATAAATTGGTCTTTGGTTTAATGATAACAAGAGCAACAAAAATGCCGCAGTTATTATTATAAAACCTATGAACTTTAATCTCGGCATTTAGAAGTAATTAGTATTTCACATGTTTTGCTCGAAGAAAGAAAGAATTACCGTAATTTTACTCACATTACCCTTAAATCAATGCTGGCCATCTTCAATTCCATAATTCACCCGCAAGAGAAATACATTTTATTATTTTTTCACTGTTATTGATTTTCGAAAATTTCGATTAACTGTTAACTTCTTTTAAAATAAAAAACAATATCTGCATCTTTTAACTTGCTCAATGTGTTGCGGTGATTTTACTCTTACTAAAAGAACAGGTTCTGTTAAGCCCCCACCGCAAATATTTGGTTCGATGCTCCCCCTGATCATGTTCCGTTTCTTTTGCGTGTGTACATCTAGACACGACGTCGTACGCTGTCTCTTTCGTGCGCGACGCCAATAACGCTTTTATAGCCAATGAAATTTGTTACTTCTTCTTTTACAAATGGTGGGGTGCGTCGGCAATGTTAGTAGTATCTCGACATTTGGTGGTTTGTTGTGCCACTACGCTACCGTTGCAATATTTACATTTGGGTAGTATATTTTCCAGAAAAATCACGACCCTTCGCGTACAGTGAGTGCAATGTGTTATGTACAATTTTTTCCGACTTGGAACAACTAAATCGAAAGGTCAGTAACCAAGTTAAGAATTGATTTTTTTAAAAAACAAAAGAATTATTCGCTCATTTTTTGAATGCAGAGCAGGGCAATGTTTTATTTTTCGATTTTAATTTATGGATAGAATTTTTTAATTTAACCCACGACGAACTTTCCACGTTAAAATCGTTAAATTTTAATTCAAATATTGCAAATTTTAATTTTCAAATGCGAACCATTAATTAAAATAATGCGAAATTGATTGGAAATTATTTAATAACGTAATCTTTTAATGTTAAAAATAAATTGCGGGACTAGAACGCTTAATCGGCCCGAGATAATTATTATTTAATTCTGTGTTCTTTTTTTAATGCCAATAATTAACATACAAATTGAAAACGCGATCTACTTTAAGCGAACGCCAAGTAAAGTGCAAATTCGAGTAGCCAATTTTTGAAATTTTAATCGGTCCGCACGGCCACAAAAAAACGGAAATGGACGTTAAAAGTGTTAATTATCTATAAATAGAAAGTGTGTATGTTTAAATCGCCCACAATTTTCTGATACGATTTAAACAATTTGTTGCTCATTGTCCATGAAGTGAAAAATATTTTTGCTATTGTAAATTTAAATTGACAAACTGATTACCTAATTTAATGAGCCTAAAAATTATACCAATTTTAATTAACAAATTGTCTCATTAACTCGATAACATTATTTTTAATTAACGTAATTAAATTACCATTAATTAATTATTAATTGTCTATAATGTTTTGTTCGAAATCGATGCACATTTCGCTATTTCTACTATTAACTTTTATTGATTTATAATGTGATTTTCACGGAATTCTCGATTACAAGATTTGAAAGTCAAATTTATAATTCACTGCCACTTCTGGTTTAGTTTCAAACGAAAGTGAAAAGAGTTCCGAAATTATTTTGATAAAGCATATTATAAACATGCACACCAACTGGAATTTATACTATAAATATGAAATCATAAGATTAATTTTATCGAATTGTGTGGTCGTTAACTTTTCCAATTAGTTAGGTCAACGAATAAGCGTCGAAAAAAATTGACATTTTCATTAATAAAATTCATATCTAAAAATCTTTAATCAAAATAGTATTTATTTAATATTGTTTCGGTAGCTTGCACCATGGTCTCAATGTTATTTGTTGTCATTTCAGTTATATGCTTTATTTTTGGGCTTGTTTCTTTCTGCACAAGACGGTATTCCCAAATCTTTGGTTAGGGATAACTGGAAATTAAACAATTGGCCTGCATAAAGGGGGGGGGCGGTAGTCAAGCGACTTAATATATTTTTATTTCAAAATCCAAAGAAAGAGAAGAACTAAACATCGTACGTACAGGTGTCCAAAAATGAAGCTTTATTAAAAAAATTATTAAATCATCAAAATCTATTTCAAGAGACTTATTAATATGAGTGGGCGTAAGTCCATTCAACTTGTCTCCGTCCATAGTAAACTTGAAAAACTTGAAAAGTCCTATCTGCTGTGATGTAGTTAGTTACAGGCAGAACAAGCAAGATAAAAAGAAATTTTTTTATATTTTCCAAAAACATTCTTTTCAGCCAAATTCGTTTTACCTTTTTTTCTTCAGTTGTTGAGTTGTGACGTCATCGGCAATTTTTTTAAATGGCAACCCTAATTTTTATGGCGAATTTGGATAAAAACCCACATATTTTAGTACGGATATGTAAAAATAAGACCTTGAAGAGGAAAATTTAGATGGAATAAGCCAACTACCATTGACGAACGGAAGAATAAAATTTGCAATAAATTAATAAATTAGTTTTTTTTTTTAATTTATAGCAAATTTTACTATACAAAAAACTTATTATTAAATTAGTAATATGTATAAATTGTAGTAATATTTTATAAAATTTTGTAAGAAGATTTTATAGAATTAGGTGTTACAAAATTGTAGAAATTTGTAATATTTTTTATTAGTTTTTGTAGTAAATATTTTAGCTTTTCTAGCATTAAATTACTACAATAAAATTGCTACAAATTTTTAGTAAAATTTGCTATAGTGTTTTTAGAACAATTTTGTATAATATAGAAAAATTTTTTCATCGTAATCGTAATTTGCTCTTTTGAAAATTTAGAGCTGATTTTCTGGAAAGCTTTTCCTTTCAAGGTCATTTTTTACGAAATATGCGTATTCAAAAAAATATGCTCTATTCAAATCCGCAAAGAAAAATAAGGTTGCAATTTAAAAAAATTTTCAACTTTAGCTCAAAAAAAACACGATAAAAAATGTCACGTCAGGAAAAAGTGATATTTAAAAATATGAGGTTGATATATCCGAAGATTTTCTGAGGAAATTCCTTTAAAATTTTTGATTAAATTTGTTGCCATGTTTTTTAAAATTTTTGAAAAAATAGAAAAGCTATTGAAATTTTTTAAAAACAACACATTATTATTAAATGTATTAAAATTCAGTGAGTGATATTGCAAAATAGCGTCTATATTAATTAAAGCCGACCATTTATTAATTTCTTAATTTAGTTATTAATTAAAATTTGGTTGTGCCAATACTGTGACTGATTACTTTTCCAAATGAATTATTCTAATCAAATATAATAAATACAATACAAAATTATTAATTAAACAAGTTAATGTTAATTATGTTGTAATATTATAACAAATAAATTTCTGATGAAAGCAATATACTTCGCTGACAGCCCAAAAAAATCTTGAATTAATTTGTTCAATTAATATTTTTTGGACATTATTCGTTGTTTGACGAGAGATGTTATAATAAAAAAGTCCCCCCCCCCCACAGAATATTAAGCGGGAGGTCTTCGAAGTGAATATCCCTAAAGCGCGAAATTTCAAACTTGAAAATTATGAATTATGGTAGCGGAAATTTCGTTAAACTATTCGTGCGCGTCAGTGGTAGACAGATAACAGATAATATCTATAATATATGGCTCATATGCTAATGAATACAGGGGAAAACGACAAAAAGTTGAAATTTAAAGGATTTTGTAAGACGGCCGCGCGAGCACTTCCGTTGGTAGGTACTGATTTCAGGCAGGTTAAGCCGACTACTTGGAATTGTTGAATTTATTTTACACAACCTATATGATTTTATAATACCTGTAGGAAATAGTATACTACCAATTTAACATAGAACAGCGTTTTTACTGGATTTACTTTTCATGAGTTGGCAGTTGGGAATGAACCGATTTTTTCCTTCGTTGAATTTGTAATTTAAGTAGTTCTTAAATTTAAGTGGTACAGCGATACAATCGGGCAAAAGAAAGAAAACATATCGCGTGAGGGCTTGGGTGATTCTGTTTTCAACCCACACATTAATAATATATTATAGACTAGTAGAAACACAAGTTGGAAGACGTCACACTTTTACCGAACTAGTTCGGTAAATTGAATTTGGCGTTAGATAAATCGCTCTCGCTAAAACTTATTTACCAGTTGGCTGGAGAAAAATAAATTATTCAATAAACTTTTGAAAGATATATTATGAAGAGCCTTTCACTGACCACATATAAATTTAAAAAAGAAACTAAAGAATTATTTATCCAGAATGCTCCGTGTAGTCTCGAATGATATAAAATGACGTAGTTTCAATCCGGAGTGCGACTTTGTGTTTCAATTCATATTTTAATATAGTTATTATAATAACGCTTTGGAAACTTGACGAATATTGATTTTATCTTCAAAAGCATAATATCGAGGGTACTTTCCTTGGTGGTAACTGTTAGTGACGGATGTATGCTAGTGAACTACCTGCAGGAAATTGGGGCACTTGGTATTATAAATTTTGATTTATCTTGTTTCGCAAAACAACAGGAGTTTTAGAAAACTTTCGTCCGGAACAGAATAATTTTATACATAATTTAATTTTTTGTCTATTTCGCTACAAATTGAAAAAGTTTTGAATTCTCATAAAATATTTTTTATTCTGAGTGCTACTGTGATTTTTTGGGGTTTTGGTCTCAGACCAGATATAATTGATGAATAAGCAACATATTTATCCTGATGCGATAGTAAACAACTATTAGGTAGGGTTTTCTTTTAATTAGACTCTCGTAAATTCTGTCAGTCCCAAAAGGTAATAAATTACTTCTGTATTATTAGAAAAATTCTATTGCCCTGCCCTACAAAATAAAGTTTTATGATCCACAGGGGTTGAACGAGTGAGGAGTGACCGCATATTGAAACACGGAAATACTAGCGCAGCAGAAGCTCTTATTTATTTCGGTACAATATACAAGATATTCGTATGAAATACTCAAGAAATTTGTATACTTGCAATTAAGTACTATAAAATTGTAATAACAAAACCTACAATGTCCATTAAGATATTTTGGCCTCGGCTGTTATTATTTTAATTTGATAAATTCATTTAGCTACATGTAGGGCCTCGCGTAATATTTTTGCTCATTGGTATGATAATATTAACACATAATCAATAAACGACACCAACCAACATTATATGTACATTTTCAGGGTGTATTTCTCTCCATGATCGAACTACCCTCGTCATGCTCATCTTGATCGCTCAGCGTGGTTTTGTTTTAATCCCCCGTTTGACCTTTAAACGATTACATCGTACTTACCATTAACCTTTGTTATATCTTTTCTTTTAATCTCTTTAACGGTTTATCGCAGTTCAACATTGCATTGACTAGGTTATATTCCATTATCACAACCCAAAAGTTTCAGACGAAAATTTGACAGGGTAATCAGATAATTCAAACAAAAATGAAAATTTGTATAAAGACAAAAGTCTCTCAACTAACTTATTATACGAAAAATTTTATTGTTTAATTGATCCGTTAATTTTTAAATTTTATAATATTATATTTATAATATTAAAGTTTGCTCCTACCACTCGAAAATAATACTTTGGAATAGGAGCTAAGATATTTCAGTTTCTGCAAACCCTTTGTCAAACAAATATGGTAATCACTTGAAAACAAAAAACAATAAACTGCTAAATAAATTACACAAAAAAAATCATTTTATTAAATGATCCAGCGACCAGATTATACTACTTGATATGGATTGGCCCCCTTTAGACTCCTGAGATATTTAAATAAAATCAAATGGCCTTCATGGGAGCAGTGTCAATTTATAAAATTTAAAGCAGTTATGTATCTAATTATGAAAGAGTTAACAGAAATCGTTATTTTCGTTATTATGATTATTAAATTCAATAAAACTTACATTTTTTCGATAAAAATACTGTATATCTGCCGACGTTTTGCTTATCTTTATTATGTACTCTTCAGGGCGGATCAAAGCTATGGTGTTACTAAATTACACACAAATTGTGACAATTCTGCAGATAGCGTTCGATTTTATAATAATCATTGATTTTTTTAATCATATAACTTCAATTTATCATAAAAAGCTTACGAGAAAGATAAGTGAAATGTCAGCAGATATAATATAACATCGTATCAATGATCGTATCAATAAAAATATATTTTTATAATATACAGTAAGCTCGTAAAGTTTGAAACTAATGCAATAAAAAAAATTTAGAAGGGTGTTTTGTGGAAACCCTCAAACATGTCTACCTTAATTTTTATATTTTCAGTTTTTTCTGTCATTTACATTTTTTATCGTGCGTGTCATCCACAATTTTTTTTAAATGGCAACCCTTATTTTTTTAGTACGAATTTGTTCAAAACTTTACGATCTCACTGTATATTATATACCGTAGTGGCCAGATAAAAGTTACCACCTTAAAAATTTTCTTTATAATATTTTTTTAAACAACTTGCAATTATTTGGATTAGATAGTATTACAAATACATATTATAGGTAGATAATAATTATATTATCTCAAAATTATTTCTACGGACATTAGACCGAAAATGTTTAGAAAAATATTATCTTGACTGATGAATTAAAATATAACTTCAATCTATTAGATAAAATTCAGTATAGTTAGTACGTTCGGCGAAGGATTGGGGAAGAATTTCATGGTTTGGGCTGCACTTCCTACTTTGGAACGGGGGATTTAGCCTTCTGCACTGGAACCATGAATGGAAGCACTTATATCAAAATCATTGAAGACCATTCAATCCCATCAATTTAAAAAAACCAGCATTTTTGAAAATTATATCTCTATTTCACTGTCTGTACTGGTTAATAGTGGAATTTTCACAAAATCGTGGGTGGTAACTTTTATCCGGCCACTACGGTATTATATATTATATGTATTCCAAGTTATCGAAATAATATAAGTTTTATTGGACTCAATACAATATTTTTTTATGGTTCAACGCAAACTAATTAATAACAAGGAAACATCAAAATGTCAATATAAAATAACAATCGAACCCAAGATAATAACGATCTTGCGATAATATAAATTTTATATTAATATTAGCTGATATACAATTTTATAAATTGACATTGTATTCGATGAAAATCGTTAGATACCAAATTGTATTATCCAAGAAAATAAAAACTGCGAGAAGAGTGTCCGTTCGGTTTTATTTAACTATTTTGAACCAAAAATTAATGACCAGACAATATATTATATATTTTTTTTATCTATAAAATAACCTGCAAGATGAGAACATAATATTCTATTTGTGACCCACCTAATCCGTTCAAAGCGGACGTTGATAAAAAAATAAAATTCAACCATGTATTTCCTTTATGGAATTTTAGTCTTGAACATTAATCGCGAGTTTTGAATTTGAAGATGAAAGGAACTTGCATTCTCATTGTCCACTGCCAATGAATAAAAATTTAAACGGATAATGCGAAGGTACAAATCAGCCTATGGAAATTAGATTTGCAAACCTTGACGTCATTTACTACGTAATCTACCAAAGTTTATCGTAGCAATGGATGAAAAACTATGAATTTCTTTCTCGTTTCAGTCAGTTTTAATACAATTTACTGATGCACCTGTGGTATTCCATACCCCCAAACTCCCAGTCTAAGAGACGGAAGGTTTTTTTTATTTAAGGGCGAGCAACATAACGCACTGGAGGGTCTGGGGGTATGGAATACCACCCAGTACTCCAGTAATTGTACACATAACAGAAATGTTAATTTATTCAACTTCAAAACGTCATCAAATTATAGCAAACCGCTGGTACCGGAGAAGCACTTTTTAATTTAAATGCTGTTCTAACGAATAGCCAAAATTTTAACAAAAGGAAATTCCCCTTTCAACGAAAAGTTGAAGTTTGGCCATATCAAATTAAATTCAAATATATATTTTTCAATTTGAATAATTAACTTTAAATCTGAATAATTATTATCGGAAAAACAATTATAAGTTTAGAGAAATGATTCTATATTTATTTAACTTTTTCTTAGTAAAACATTCGTTATCTCTATATAAATATTTTACTGCTAACATTTAAATAATTTTAATGTAATTTTAAAGTGGCAATGTTGTAATTTTCATATCAAGTTATGCTCAATGTCGCCCACAATTTCCATAAAAGGACAAAATTTTATTTATAAGGTGGCTTATACATAACAGAAAATTTTATATTGATGTCTTCAAAAAGAAAATATTTTTGTTGGATGCCTTTGAAGTATTCCAAGCTGTTGTAAAAGATGGAATTGAACCGGGGAAAACGTGTTATCGGTTCCTGTTGTGATACTGATCTCCATTTTCCTTGTTGCGAGCTATGAACTGAGAAATTGTTTGCGGATAGGTTAACAGAAAACCCAAGCCGGATGATGTCTTCTGGATTATGGTGAATGGTTGGAGATAATGTTGTAGAACCCAGAGGACAATCACTCTGGGAATTTAACTTCATATTCAAGAAGTATTCGGAATATTTTTTCATTCGTGATCTCGAATTATTTCGCGAAAACGTGAAAATCCGAAAATGTGGGTGCGTTTAAAACATAATAAGCTGTAATAGGTATTCATGGGAATGTATTACGTTAATTATATCACTCACGCATCTCTGATGGGATCTCTTCTAGAAATTGAATTTTGCTTTCCATCTAAAATTGCGCAGTGCTTTATGATAAAATATTAGAAATTTCAATTTCAGAAATACCATGTTACGAGTATTTTTAAAAATACATAAATTTAAAATAACAATATAGTGTTGGAGGGATTTCCTGACTGTTCATTTCCGAAACAAATGGGAGAATTCAAAGGAGGCGTAAGCGATAGTGATGCATAAAGGAATAACTAATTTAATTTTATCATTCGCTAGTGACTCACGAATCTTGACAATTTTAAAAGCAAAGAAGGTTGAGGTTATCGTAAATTTATATAATATGTATTAATAAAGAGACAGTCACAATAAAATATCAGTTGGTGATGAAATGGTTTCAAAATTAGAAGTGGAAGATAGTTGAAAAATAGGGAAAACCTATAGCATTCAAAGATTTTTGGCCATGACGTCTTTCATAAGATATATGCAAATATAATAAAAATTTTTTTATTGTGTTTGTTATATATAAATGTAAACAAAGTCTGATAGAAGATCTTACGATTAAATCGACTCCATTGTAAATAACATAACATGTAATTTTGATAATTCCAAAAACTTCCATGATTAATTATTTTATAATAAATTTGCATTATTTCTAATTAACTGCTATACACTGTCTGTTTTGCGATATATCGGATGTTTGCCTCCTGACCACAGGTTACACACCCCCAGTGTTCTGAGTTTTCCCGAGCATTTTTCCGTTAATATTAAAGATGGTATTTAGGTTTTCCTACCATGTACTTTGTATGACTATTATGTAAGATTTTGAACAATTGCATGCATTTTGCACTTGAAATGTTTACTTAACTCTTTCAAGTATGTATTTTACCGTTACCCACGTTAACCTCGGTGCTAATTATTCCGTAAAATAATAATCAGTTTCTTGTACGAGACAACTTTTTACTTTGACTTTATTATTTTGTTCTTGAGAGAAATTCAAACTAAAATTTGCTTCGGAAATAACGCTGGAGAAGGTTACACGCAGGGGCAATAAATTTAGAGAATTGCTCATCAGCAGCTCAAGTCGGAATACAGAATCCCTCTATAATTACATCGAATATCAGCACGTTATAATTTATACTTTTTTTTGGCGAAGCAGTAATTAATTTTTTTTAAGTTATTTGTAATATTTAATTATTAAATATTGAAGTTGTAGAATGCGGAACCCTTGAGTAATAATTTTTAAGCAACAATACAAATAACTTTCTAGCGTTTTGTTAATCTTAGAAAAGATATTATAGTAATGCTCTTTAGAAGACCACGTTACATTCAAGAAATTATAATGTCAATAAATTTAGAGCACCAAATCAATTTTTTGTGTTTTCTATAACATTGCACCATGCTGCCTGAGCCATCATAATTATATGATTACACAAACGCTCAGTTTTTCAATGATAGAAAAACATGGCCCTAAAAAAAGGTTTTACCCATATCAGTTAATCACAGGTAAAATATTTTGGAATGAACTAATATTAATTACCTTGGTAGATCTTTTATGCGTCTTAAATGAAGTCATTACTAATAATACTTAATTGATAATGAGCATGAGAGATGAATTTGCTATTTCACGAAGTGCAGGACAATTGCAGGATTATGAGAGAAACGTTAAATTCAATGCCAAAATTTGCAAATAATATTCCAGGCAAGTAAACAACTTGTAATTACCTATTCTTGTTTATCTTGCTCAGCTCATTTACGCTTAAGCCTTGATAGTTATTTAATTTTCGTAATCACTGCAATACTACGATTTGATGCTAATACACCACAGTAGCAGTAACATCGTTTTTCTCTCACACATAATTTTTGACTATTAAAATTAAAACCGTGAATTACATAATAATCCAGAAGTTATTTTCTTTATACTTAAAAAGCTCCGATTTTAAATGTAGCTTATCCTAGCACAAAGAATCCATAAATAGGCGTGACTAATTTCATTTTTAAATTATAAAATCGCTATTTAAAAAACAAAAGCGGCTTGACATACAGGATGGTCCGATCAAAATTATCGTTGCCCCAAAGTGGAGACGTCCCAAAAGCATCACCTCGTTAATTTTTATCTCTTAATGTAAATCTGTTTATCTTAACTTCAACTAAAAACGTTACAATGAAAATTGTAAATTGCGACTTTTGCAATTTAAGTTTCTCATGGTGGGGCAGGTGAGGACAGGGGGATATTTTATTTTACGGTTACAATATCAATAACACCGCACCAAGCTTAATCTCTTTATGACCCCTTTAACCGAATTTGCTAACAACTCTCTTTTATTGATTATTTTTGATCGGTTACCAGGATTAGTTTAAAAAGGCGGTTTATTTTGGTTTTTGGGATTTTAATAGCGCAAATTGTTCAATTTTAATATACTGGATAGGTGATCTGGGTGCTTTTTTTATAAAATATACAGATAAGGCTAATCAAATATATTAGTAGAGAGCCAAAAGTTCTTAATCGCGGGTGTTTACACATTTTATTGCATTAGATTACCTTGACTTCTCTGATTATTAGGTGATTAGGTTTCAATATATAAAATTTAATTAATAAAATATGACACAATAATTAATACCTATAATAAAACAAAGAGTAAATAAACCTTTTAAATGATTTTTTTTAATATTAAACTTTGAAAGTTTGCAAATGTTTTAATATACAAATTAAAACATTGGGTACACTTAATAAAATAAAATTAATTGAAAATTATCAATATTTCTTTTAATACTATAATAAAGTCGATTTTTTGAACATTTTTTAATGTAAATTCTTCCTACCGACCAAATTAGTAGTACATAATTTCCCAGATTAGCAGTAAAATTAAGATGTGGGGCTACAGGGTTTAAAAAAAAGTGAAATGACGTGAAACTTACATCCAATTTCCGCCTGCGCTCGTGAAAACTGTAACACAATATTTATATTCTTAAATTCTGACATTTACAAAACATTTAAAAAGGTAAAACACCAAAAAATATAGGATTATACCTTTTCTTTGCAAAATTACGCAATGACAGAATCAATACTAACTAGAGAATATCACACTCTGGCGTGTTTTTAATTAATTAATAAATTACTATAAAAAAAAATAAAATAACAATTAATAAAAACAAAAAATAAATTTTATTATTTATTACACGTGTAGTATACGTACCCAGTACGTACAAGGTAGTACGAATAAGGTACCCCATTTTTCGTACACATTTGTACATATCTCGAGCAATCAATGTACATATCTAGGACAAAAGTTTTCAGCCAGGCGGACGTACCATTTACGTACCGGTATGTACATTGCACGTCCTGTATACGTACCCAGTACGTACATTATGCACAAGGTTGTACGAATAGGGTACTTCCATTATTCCTACAAATATGTGCGTATCTCGTGCCAACTTTGGGCATACCTCGTACAAACAATATACGAATCTCGTACGATCATGGTACATCCGCGTTGGTACCAGGTACGTCCTCGTTTGTTCGAGGTACGTTTTTTTTCGTACAGTCTTAGTACAATGTACGTACAAATTGGTACGAATAATGGAGGTCTCTTATTCGTACAACACTGTGCATAAAGTACGTACATGGTACGTAAACAATACGTATCGGTACGTACAAGGTACGTCCGCTTGGAAAAAATATTCGTTCTTGATATGTCCAAAATACGTTATTGTGCTATCTGGGTAATTAATACCTATAATAAAACAAAGAGTAAATAAACCATATAAATGAACAACCTATTATAAAATATATTTTTATAATAACATAAGGAAATTAATTAATTTCAACTTTAAATACTTTAAATAAAATTAAATAAATTGAAAACTATCAATATTTCTTTTAAGATACTAAAGTCGATTTTTTGAATTTTATTGAAATCATGATTATTGAAAATTAAAATATAATACATATAATATATTGAAATGTATCTACACATGTTAATGTAAATTCTTCCCTACCAACCAAATTAGTTCATAATTTCCTATATTAGCAGTAAAATTACGCTGTGGGGCTACAGGGTTTGAAAAAAGTTAAATGACGTGAAACTTACATCCAATTTCAGCCTGCGCTTCTGAAAACTGTAACACAATATTTATATTCTTAAATTCTGACATTTACAAAACATTTAAAAAGGTAAAACACCAAAAAATATACGATTATACCTTTTCTTCGTAAAATTAAGCAATGACAGAATCAATACTGACTAGAGAATATCACACGCTGGCGCTGCTGATAAATATTATTATATGATATAATCATAAAACTACTCGTAATAAATTTGACATTTTGAATTTGACGAACTGCGAACTTAATTCTACACGCAAGGGTAATCTCATTCAAATGATTAGAAGGTGCAATTCTACCTTTATTACAATAAATTTCAAAAATTTCCACATGTTTAAAGGGGTTTCATATAATTAGTAGGATACCTCCCAGACCCCCCGGTGTCTTTTTTGTTTGGAATGGCGTTCAATAAATAAATTTTTATATGTTTAAAAAAATAACCAAATAAACTTATTACTTTATTTTGTTCCGACTGAAATATTAAATTATTTGTTGGTTTTGGAACGAGGTTTCATTTTTATTTTCTAATATTTGTAAAAAAATATTTTTTTTTTGTTAAATAAGTACAGGTTTTTATAACAGTTCAATTCAAACGGAAATATAATATTGTGTAGGTATCTGGTATTTGTATTTAAATTAAGGTTAAATAAAACCGAATGACTACTTTATTACAATTTCCATTCAATTCAAATGTTATTTATTTCAGGTTTTAATAATTAATAGGTACAATATTATTTATCGCTAACATTTAGTATTTGGTTGAACCAATGGGGCTGATCTCTACTCAAAGTTTATTTATCAACAATTTTGTTCAAATAGTCCTTTTGTGAATTCAAAATTAAACTAGCAGAGTATTGTGAAAATTATAAAATCTGATTGATAGGAAAATCCTACAAATCAAGGACAATTGAAAGATATTGAGATGTCCTCCATTATACAGTAAATAAAAAATTGCTATATATTCTAAATTGTTTTGAATTATTAATATCAATATTAATATTACCTTCCGATTTAATTCTTACGGCTGTCTTACGTTCACGTACTCATACGTACGTATCTCCCCGGTTTTTTAAATATATTTATTTAAAAATGCACGTTTTCTTATTTAGATTTAAAGTAAAGTTTAATCATAGATGTAACACGTGAGTTAATGAAGAAGAAACCATAAAATTTTATTTTTATACTGAAAGTGACGATTTCTTGAAATTCCAAATCAACGGTCTGCGGTCTATAAAATTTCAGCTAATAGAAAGTCCTAGAACAATTTTACTTTTCAAACTTGACTGAATCCTTTTTATTTTTGGTAAAATTGCTGATCTAAGCCAAGGAAAAAATCTCGTAATCGTTTGCTCTTTGTACGGATAGTACAAATTTATTTTTCATGACGGATAAATTACTTTTATGTACGTACTTACAAGAAAACTAGAAGCTTATACTTTCCTACTTGCATTTTCAATTCAAACTTTTTAACTTATCAGTAGAAAGTCGAAACTATGTACAGCGCCGCGAGCAAGTATTCGTACACTCCTATGTTAGAAATGTAAAGAAGACTTTTTTGTCACGTAAAAGTCGCTTTTACAGCAATACTTATCAGACAGTTTTTGTTGTAAATTCCATTGCCTTCATTTTTGTTTATATACATTTTACTAATTCGGCTCACCGTTTCCGAGATATAGCGACAAAAAGTATTGTCGGAAATTCTCTTTGGGGTTTACGGTCTAAATTTTAAAAATTACAGCATTGAACAAATCATTTATAACCAAAATTGATCGTGGCAGCGATTACCAATAATTGAATGTAGAGTGGAAATCCAGCTTTCCAATATTGGATTAGTGGAGCTTCGTATGCAGGGATGTGGTCAAAATAATTAAACACAACAAACGTGGCAGGTACATATTATGAGCAAGAATTTATATATGGTTAAAAAACGATTTGTTACAGTTCAGGAGCTTACTCATAATTTGTTCTTTATGCAGAAGCTTTACCGAAACTGCGATAGTGTTTCATAGATGTAAATTATTGATTCAACTAAAGTGAAATTTATGCAATTTTAATGCCAAGTTTAAATTATGTAGCTGAAAAGAAATAGAGATATATTATGTAACCATTGCAGATGCAGACTGCAGTAAGTATAGAACGATTTTGTCAAAGTGTTTTTCATCGAGATGCTTTTGTTGGAAGTAGGTAGTTTCAGAGTTTGCAGAAAAATGTTTATTTTCTAATACGATACATGTGGGACCAATGGAATAAAAATACATGATATACACTCGGATTGCAAATTCAACCGTCGAACTTATTCTTACTGAAACTCCAACTTCTGGATAGCAGAGTTTGTATTACAAAAATGTTTTACAAATATGATTTTGTTATATAAAACCAAAATATACTTGGTTTACTTGTGTGTGCTATGGTTGATAAATTTAGCAAATACTCGTTTTATTATTTGTTCTCTTTATTTAACTCCTTAGCAATTTCATTACAGCTATAAACTTCAAACATGAGTAAAATCGTTAAATCTACAACCAAATTATAATTTATTTTGCAATCTCATTTTATTATGTGATTACAATACTGGCAAAAATAAAGTTACTGTAACTGGCAACTTTTGATTGGTTTTCATTTTTTTGCAACACTGCAAAATTACACCAAACTGGCTGTATTGAACAAACTGAACTTATCGGATTAATAATTGTGACCCCAATTATGTCTCTTTCCGATCTTATTTGATCAATACCTTTTGGTGCCTAGCCAAACTAATTATCATAGTTCCTATTAGGGTGGGTGTACCTATCACAAACTTTCATCTTTGGAATTCGTGCTGTTTTATAGCTTTAATTTAAGAATGCCATTCTTTCGTTTTACAAGTAACCGTCTTTCATATTATTTGTTTGCCAAAATAGTGCAATCGATCAAGGATTGGCAAAGGATTTTTGGCAATTTCAAAAATAACGTAGTCGTAAATAACACCGAAAACTATTACAGGAAACTTGAAATTTTTATTATTTTTTGCAACTTTTATTGCTTACAACTAAAAATAATATAAATCGTGTATTTTACTTTTGTAAATCCACTTCTGAATCCGATATTGACATTTAACCTAAATTTTTCAATAGATACCATTATTACAATTTTTGTGATAATTATTTTGATGAAGGTACTTTCTAATATTCAATTAACTTATATTATCGACTTTTGGGCTTGAAAAGTTCATGCGGAATGAGGGCAAAAGATTCACTTTTCGAAATAAAGGTTCGATACAAATTTAAAATTTTAAGATTAGCCAAAAACAAAAGAATAGTTTTTCTTTTATTTTAAAATCTCAAGATAAAGACACGGCATTTTGAGATGATTTATACATAAATCGTGGCAATACAAGATACGCGTTCTTTGCAAAAAATCTGGTTTGCAAAATTTATAGTTGGGTTGTATATTATAATGTATTCCAAGGTGGTATTACATTTGCAAATAAAATTGATGCCTGTTTTTGAAATTCATGTCAACGTCCAAAATTTTGTCGAGGACAATTTTAATCAATTTTATTTGCGCAATCGAAAGAATAATTAAAATAAGGAATATATAGTACATAATATAATATTATACGTAATTACATAATGTAAGATGCATTATTTGGTATATAATAATTTATAAAAAAAATAAATAGAGACAGAAAATAGGAAATACTCTATACCTGCATGCAGAATGGAAAAATGCAATCGAAATCATCATTCTACTTTTTACCAGCCCTACTCCACTTGAGCAAATAAATAGAAGCTTCTCAACGAAACATTCATTTTCATGCAAGATATCTATTGGAGATAACAAATTAAACGTTTGGTGAATTTATATTGCACAATAGCCAATCGAATATCTTCATGAAGAGTACTTAGCGTATACATAATTTAAAGGATGCGGTTGATGATTATGGTTTAGAGCGAGTGCAGGAAATAGATTACCAAGGTATTTTCACTATGCAGAATTGGCAGTTGCTAATAGCATTATGACATACATTGCGAGAGGCTATATTGTCTTCCTCGGTCTCTCGGTCAGATAAAATTATTAGATCATCGAGTGCATGTTTCTCAAGTACAATACAGATCCATTTTGGCAAATTCCATGCACGCCTAGCTTGATTTAGCTTCTGGCAATTTGAGTTAGTTATTATTTACCAATGGGAACTTTCACGTCTGCACAATCTGATTTTCTGGACATTTGCAATAGTACGTGCCTCGAGGGAAAAATACTAAAATAATTTTCTACGTTTTCATAAATTTAGAATTCTCTATGCAATAAAGCCGGCAAAATTAAAATCGTTTAACCAAGTTATATTTGTAAAATGTAAATGTAAAACGTTGAACGCTTTCAAAATTGAAATAATGCCCAACCTATACGTCTCCCTGCAGACATTTGTTTTAGTTAACAGTTAGGCTTATTTTGCAGAATTAGGAGCGTCAGTTAATTTAATTGCTTTAATTACAACTTATCTTGTACCTAGCTATCTTGGGTATTGTTTGAACGCTTATTTAATTTAAATTCTATTATATAATTAAATTTAATATATTTTAATTGGATAATATAAACTTGATAATCGTCTTGACATCTTATATTTATTTCTGGCTCACAATATTTACTTTTTTCAATATATCGATTTATTATTTTTAATTTTATTTTAAATATTTATCTGTTTACTACTACATAATATAAAAATAGTTGTTTTTTTAAACAAACTATTATTAGAAATGCGTATGGATTAATTATTGAATGAAAATAAATGTAGTTCCGATATTGAAAAAATTGTTGACCGGAATTTAAATTTAAACTTTTGGTGTACCTCAGGGCAACCTCCTCGACCGTTACTATTTATTTAATTGTATTTTCTACTACATCTACAAATCGATTGACAATTTACGATATGAAAGACTACAATTTAATTTTCAAGGTAAAGTGGAAAATTGAAAGCTATGGTTTTATAAAAATATTGTCGTTCACCTCAAATGGGTTAGGGGTTTCTGTCCTACTCTATTTCGACCGAGCAAACAATTTATAATAAGAAAACTTGAATTTGTGAAACCGGTTAGTCATGAGTCAAAAATTTGATAAATTAAAAAGGAAGTTGAAATATTTGCGGCGACTTGAATTTTATTTATTATTATGTTTATTAGCTTATTATTTTATTAAGATGTGTTGTGAAGAAACTTAAGCACATTGATATTAATCTTACACACTAAATAACAAAAAAAAATGTTTGAATGAATTATTAATTCTGTTTAAATTATTTTTATGTTTTTGTTTTTAAATGATGTAATTAGAACTGTTAAAGGTACACGTAAGAATAATAATTAGTTTTTTTTTAAATATTTCTTCGTGCCAAATTAAAATGTTAAAGGCTATGTCAATTACCCCATGTGATGTAAATGTAACGAGAACATAATTTTTTGAAATTTATGCACTATTTTACATTTTTGTTTCGCCATGTAATTTAATGTACCTATGGCATGCAAAGAAGGTCATACGAATTTATCTTAATAAAAAATATCCGTTAGAAGGTCGATATCCTATAATAATTCATATCAGAGCAATTCGTCAAAAATTTAGCATAAATTATAGTTTGCAAAATTAGTTTTTGTCTCTTGTAGTTAAATTCTTACAGGTTCCTTTTGATCGAAGATCGATTGCATCAACATCTTTAAAAATTCAATAGACTTTTAGCTTAATTATTATTGATATAATTTTATATTATAATGACTATATGTTTTGTTTTTTATTACCTCACTCTATTTGCTCTGTACCAATCGTAAAGCCGGACTTTTGCTTTGCCAATACAGAGGACAGCGTTGTCCTCGCGACGACAATGCCTCGGCGTGCCGGAAACGACCGAAGAGTAAACTTTATAAATTCTAATCGAAAACCTGGTTCCTGCAATTTTAACACAATTTGTTTGCTAATTAATTGATACCATTTTTACAAATCGAAAGCAATTCCAAAATTACCAACTGACAAACTACAAATCAGTTTTTTTCCTTCATTCATATCCGACTAAATGGATGAATGGCTGTAGTTTGCTGTAGTTTACACTACTTCTGGTCTTACCGAACCTCTATCAGGAACAATAAAGTCGTGTAAACTACAAAGCATATAGCGGCATTATTTATCAAATGCGACGCGTCAGAGCGGATCGCATGCCTTGGATAAGCACATGTGCATACCATTCGAGAGATTAAGATCAGCTAACCAAAGCGGTATGCTTAAACGGAACAGATATCTGTAACTTTCATTAAATGGTTTTTAAGTTTCATTAAAACGGATAAATTTTGAAAACGGGACTATTTTATGTGGCACAACACAATTCACAATGTGAATTTCCCGCCAGAATTATTCAGAAACCCATTTTGAGCTTTTTTTAATTTTTTAATCTCGCCAAATTAATTATGCCACGGTTAGGAAATTCCATATAGAATGAAAATTGTACGGGTTACATTAAAATATTTTTTTTATCACAATTTAGATATTTCCTCAAGATATTTCACGGTTAACATTTACCATAAATGTTATATCATTCTGGTTTCCTAAACTTCCTTTATTCATCATCTAAAAGTGCGCTTTCTAAAAACGAAATCTATAATGAAAGTAGATATTTTTTATGTATAATTCTACAGTTTTAATACCATAAATTTAATTTTAATTTTAATCGAAACTATTCGGCCATTGTGATGTTTAATTAAAATTTAGTTAAACAATAGGAAAAAATAAACAAAGTAAGTTTATTTAATGGACTTTTGCATTAAAGAGGTAAAATTATTTTTTGATATAATATTCAGTTTTTAACTGCTTATCAGATGATTTGCTCTGTTATAAAGTAATAAAATTTCATTATGTCGCAATGTTTATAGTTAGCTACCACTAATTTAAATTTTTCTTATTTTTGTGTTTAATTAAACCAGTGCAACTGATAGAGATGGTATGTACCTACTTTTAATTATTCCACATAGATATATTTTGTCTAAAGACTATTCTGATTCTGACTGAAATATTCCAAAAGTTCTGTACTGATCAGGTTGTAATTTATTCCCGAATATCTTTGTAAATAATAAATTTAGGATTACATGTCTCCAGGTACTCTATCGAAAAGATGTTTTTCTTTAAAAAGCATTTTTTTTACTTTCTCTAACTAAGCAGATTGAAAATATGGATTGCATCACCGAGAAGTCTGTTTGAAGTAGGTAGTTTTAGCGACCAAATATTTGTGATATTCGATCCACTTTCTAAATTCTAAAGTGAGACTACCGACATGCAATTCAACTATCAATCATTCCGGTACAGTCATTTCTCAAGTTGTGATGCAAAATCGAGTGTTTTGGTTATCGAAAGGGTGCTACTAATCTGGCAATGTCGTCAAACATTGCTCGGATTTCTCGTTATTTCTCTACAACAACTGGAAGTTACAATTAAGCTGCGTTTATCATTGAGAATGATTCCTGTTAACATTGACATTTCTCTAATTAGTCTGATTGAGGCGTTCTTACCAGCTTATTAAGCGATTATGCTTAATTTTGGCAGTAAACATTCCATAAAGTTTATGGAACCGCAATATAAATGCACATCAGAATTTTAGCCTTTGAAACTGTTTCGGCACTGAAAGGCCAAAATTTGCTAGCAAAATTTTTTCGGTATATCGATTCCCTCGCATCCGTACAAGCTGCATTGCGTCTTATTTCCAATTTTTTTTAATATTGGCAACTTTAATACCTAACTGACGTAAAATATGTATAACTCATGGAAGGAAAGCTGAAAACTGAGAATGCTTCAATTTAATAAAGAAATTTTCATGAATTTAAGTGGAAGCGCATGTTCGATCAATCATTGGGAGATTATTTAGGGATTTATCTTCTTGAAGTATCCGGTGTTCTTATCGTTCCTTGGTTTTGCGTATTTTTTTCATTTTATTTCATGCTTGTGTTTTTATCTGAAATGTTTGCAACAAGGTTATAAAGAGTGAAAGTGGCATTGAGAACTGAGAAGTCTATAACAATATAAGAAGATCCGTTTGACATTTCCAATAGCATCGTAAGTGTTAATTTTTTCTCAACAAGTACAACAAAATAGAAAAATCAATTGGTAATTATAAAAAGAGAACAATGACGTGAAACGGTGATTATTATGCAGTTACAAGATGATCGATAAAAAAATAATAAATAAAACAACTTGGACTGACTTGCAAAAGTTAAATTTTTGTTTGGGAGAGTTGAAAAACTGAATTACTATGCTACGCAACGTAATATGCATTATCCAGAAGACTTTCGAGTCTGCATTATTATTTCTCGAGGACGATGACTTGTTTTACAACCAATGGCCATGTCTAATTTGGTCTAAATTACTTTATATTATTAAAACCCCCCGAGGATTATTATTCAAAATTAAAATACACACTTTTCTCAAATAAATTTAATTTATTGTGAGCTAGTCTCGACTGGTGCCGCAGGGGCGGTCATAATTCTAACTTGTAGGTGGGACTATTTCTTAAAAATATATTGTATATAATGCACTGGTTTAGCGGGGGGACCATGGTCCCTGTGGCCCTCTTTATGAAATTACAATTATTGAAAAACTAAAAACAGTCGAAAGTAGTCCGTAATAAATTTAATTTAATTGAGGAAAGTGTGTATTTTAATTTTAAATTACTTTACTTGAAGTTATATTTACGGTATTTAGCAATACCTGTAATTATACCGTGCGTTAATAATAATTTTATTATTGATGTAACGGAGTTTCGTGCAATTATTTTCATAGGATACGATGAAATGGGAGATGTTGTGTTCCATCAGTGTAAAAATTTTCACTCCAGATTTGAGAGTATTTTAGTATCGTAGTTTGTTGATATGAGTAAACTATTAATTGGGGAAGTGTAACCTATTTTAATTGTTTACCAAGTAGCAGACATTATAATCTGTATAGTTTTATCTAATAATGTGACGCTTTCGCATTATATTATATTGATGATGAAAATTCACGCGCAGAAATAGTGCTTAACTGTCCGTAATTTAGCATATTTGCTTGGTGATAATTTTTAAGTCGGCTTAATTTCTTTTCAAATAAAAAAAAGGAAGGCAAGATCATAAAATTATTTCTAAGGCGACGTCTGAGAATCCGCACTATAAAAGCCATTTGATAAGTAAGTAGCATTCACTGTGGTGATATTTACTGTGCATACACTTAGGAACATTTTGAATATTAACTTCAAAAATATTCATATTAATAATTAATGAAGTTTTTAATTTAAATAAGTGCCTAGAGGTAACCTTCCTAATCGAAGCTCTTCGGTTGTGATAATATAATTATTTGGACTTCTGATCTAAATTTTGCAAAGCGGTGATATACTTGGAATAAATTTGTGTGTCAATGTCAATTCATAGCCGATCACGTATGTATTAACAGTTAAAATGGTTTTCATTGCATAAATAGAGACCTTTCGGTGGATCGATGCAACGTCGACAAAAAGTTAAATAAATTTTCCAATCCATTTTAGTCCGTTATGGGCAGGGTTGTGAACAGTTCGGTATATCTGTAATTATTATGGTAATGAACTAACTCTCTTCCGGCTTCCTTATTAAACTTTGCTAAAATCCTTAGGAGTGCTTCACCTTGAAAATAGATTAAAACTTATTTAGATACGTGCTCTGGGTGTTCCACATGCCGAAGAAAAAAATTTCATATCAACTTACTTAAGTCGAATTGCAGATCATTTATTCAAATTAGGACGAACAACTTAAACGGATTTGATTTAATCAAAATTAGCGATTTAAATTTTTGCATAATTTTATTGAACATATTTTGTAGAGAATAATGTTTAAATTATCCGCTCGCACGAAGTAGTTTTCAAAATTTTGATACAAAATGTTGCGCAATGTTGCGTGACAATTTCCAAATTGGTTTATTTGCAGGCAGCTTTTATCCTTGTTTAAATAAAAAATTTAAGATCAATTTGAACTTGTAATAATTTGAAAATTGTGATTTAAAGCTAATAAAAGAATAATTGGCCAAATTTTATTTTAATTGCTGTTTGATATAAGAAAGCAAATAGATAATTGAAAAAATAACGTTTTCGTTATCCGTTCATCTGTGTCTGTGTATTTAGAAAGCTCAATTAAGCGAAATGTTCTGAAAATAATGACAAGGCCTTTTTAAGTTATTTTTCGTGGTAGGTATTGATTTTATTTCGAAATCCAAATGTTGAAAACAACAATAGTGTAATGTAGACCATTGGAAAAATAGTGCTCATTTTTTAGTATACAAAGCTACATACATTGACAATATATAAATCATTATGTTTCTTTTCATAAATAATCAATGAATATTCGAACATTTATTATTAAAATGCCTTGTAGGTTGCTTAAAATGACCTTTATTGTTTGTATTATAGCTGGGTTAATTCAATCGTGAAATGTGAGTATAATGGAAATCTTCTTTACGTCAAAATCAAAAGTAATTTCTTGTCGTCACAAATCCAGCGTTAATTATTTAATCAATTTTATAACGTTTATAACTATAATTAAGTTTTTATCCTTTGTTAACATACTCGAGAATGATTTCGTAATTTATATTAGTATACATAATCCATCATAATATATATTATATCTAGGGCCACTTTAGGGAGAAAATTAAAATAAAAAACATAATAATTGAGAAGGGGGATTGATTTCAGGTCACGTGACACATTAAATTTAAATATTTTTTTTCACTGGCGGAGAAGGTACTCAAGTAAATTAAAATAAGTTATTAATTTAATTAAATATCTCCGACATCCCACCAATATGTATTTCCTCATACTATGGGGAATCATAATCAAATTTCGCCCACTTTTATCAAAATTTATTTACATCCTTACGTAAATTACAACAAATAATGTATTATTGTTTTATGAGAAGTAAAAGGGTAAGAGTAGGACTCCGGTCAACAAACAAAAAATAATTAGTAGAATTAATTAATATTGTTTTTAATCGGTACGTCGCGTTGGCGGCATTAAATTATATTTGTAAAACAATAATAATTGCTTTCACAAAAGTGAAAAATAGCCCGTCGCCGGCACTAAAGTGAAACAATTGCTTTGACAAAAAAGTGAATGACAATTAGAAAAACAACCTCCTGAAAAATGGGATATTCAAATTATTATTTTACGTAATAAATTCAGTAAAATATTCAACTTTTGACTTTTTAAAGTACAAAAGAACGATTTAGGTACATAGTCATCTAAACACTTCGTACGTGTTGCCTGCGCAAGTAGCAATATCAACAATATAATTGAATTGTACGAGGGTAAACATCCGCAGGACATATAAACTTTATTCTTTACTTTAGAAAGAAACATTTTTCCGTTACGTTTCCATTTTACTTCCGATCTTCCGAGATATTTTTTCATCATTTAATCGAGGGTAATCAAAGAGTTTGGTGTACTTAGTGAACGTGCGGATCTAGAAGGGGGAGAAATTGACATAATTACCTCCCCAGAGTCGTTTATGTACATTTTTTAACTTCACATTTTTCATTATAAACCCCCCACCCTCTACTGACCATGAAAGGCCCGATATAACCTACTTTAGGCTATTCAGTATTTTATTTATAAAATATAAAAAGTGAAAACACAAGCCCACTTTACCCATAGTTACGCCACTGGCATTATATTACTATACAACATTGCCAATAATAATATCATTAACACTTGGAATAATTGAGCTACCTAGCCGATTTGAAATAATTATTACTTATTATCATTATCATTGTTGTCAATTTTATGGTGCCACTTATAGGAGCTATTTCATAATTTCAATTGCTTCTTGCAAATTAATCGGTTGTCATTTTCTTTGATACATGATTAGATCCTCCTGGACATTGCACTTTTACCAACACACCTGTAATTTCTCTTAAGTGTCTGGAATGTTCGCACTTTATTTAAATAAAATTTGTTCAAACCTGACATAAATTATTCTTGTTTTGATATTTTTTATAGTAATTCCGCTTCCCTGCGTAGTGATGGCTGACAACGTCACACTCTTTCAAGACCTACAGTCATTTGTTATTATTTAATATTATTATACTGGTAGGGATTCTTCCAATGCCATTCAACAAAATCCTCCAATTTTCCAATAATTTAATAAAAAATAACATTTAAACTGGGATGTACACGTTATAGGGCATACCTCCCAGGGTCAGATGTTTAGTGTTAATATTTAATGAAATTTTGAAACAAATAAGACATAAGGTCTCAAAAGTAATATGTTTGTAATATGTCGAATTAAAATCTGACAAGATAACAGCCAATCTAGTAATTTAAAAAATCCAGATTTGTTGAAAAATGAAATGGCAATTCATTTCAATGAAATTCATTGATTCAAAAAAATATATGCTGTATATATCATAATATTTTGTATAGAACACTTGTTGAAGTGTATCTTTATAGAACCTGCGTGATTACACAACTCAGTTACTAACGCCTTGTTGTACGAGCATCACATGCGTACGTTATTGATTTCCTTTCAATATTGATACCATAAACTACTATTTCATGGACAGTTTCATTAAGGTTTTCCCAAAACTTTCACCTGGAACATTCAATAAAATAATTGGTCTATAATTCTTCCAGAGTCTGAAATTCTGAACTAATAATTTTGTTTTCGTCTCAAAAAAATTTACATTTTGTAAATTATTAATTTATTTCCAAACTTTTTTACTACTTTAGAATGCCTTTTTCAAAATTTGTCAGACATTGAAATTCCGCGTTCTGATGTTTCTCACATTCCAAATATTTACTTTAAATTTTTAACGAGAGCGCTTTAAATACATTTTTTTAATTAACTTAATTAAAATAAAATAAACATTTATTTAAAAAAAAAAAAAAAAAATGTATTGTTATGTGTCATCGCCAAAACTGAAATGTAATCATTCCATTTTTTTAAAGGAACGAATTACATAAGGTCGATTGTAAGATTTATATCCCATGAACACTTAATTAATTATTAAACAACGGACAACAAACGTAGATAATCGTTAATAAATTTTTTGTTTACAGATTTTCAATCAAACTCCATTATACCATGTCGGCCAGTATTGAGGAAATAGAATTTTGTTTGACTTCTCGGTTTTCATGATCGTCGGTGATGTTGAAAGTTGCGTATTATTATCCTCAAGTTGGACCTCCGGGACGTCGAAGAAAATGTTAAAATCGCAAATTTGTTTTAAGAAATGTAAATAAATACAGAAAGTGTGTTAACTCGGAAATAAACTAAAATGTTCACTAATCGTCGAGTTTTCTACATAAAGTGTGTATGTTTAGTAGCGTTATTGTATTTATTTGCATATATATTTACCAACAATAGCACAACCGCCGTAATACGCGAACTACAACAATCCGGAAGAAGTCTAGCAGCTTTAGATCGTCAACAAAACGCTTTAGACCAACTGGAATTATTGGAAGGTGTTCGCGATGCACCTCCACAACTCAATCCAACCGAGAAGCCTATAGAATTATCCAACGCAAACGATTCATTCGAAGATCCCGAAGCGAAAATTTTAAGAAAAGTTAGAGAAGTGACCAAGTGTTTAGATAAGCCTATGCTCAATAAAATTCAGCAACGAGGAGATTATTGGGTTTTATACAATTACGTGCGAGCCGAGCGGAAACACAAATGCCACGAAACCATTACGTATACGACCCATGCAGACTATTCGTTTTTGGACAATCTAGTGCCACTGCTGGAAAGGTGGAAAGGTCCAGTTAGTATTGCTTTGCATGCACCTGGAACTGATTTTGCAGCAACGCTAGATTCCATTGCATATTTACGCGATTGTACTTCATCTCTCGTTAGAGAATATGTCACATTTCACATATATTTCAGCACCAAGCACGTACCAAAGCAGGTAAAAGATTTTATTAGTCGACCTTTAGTTTTAAAATTTCTTCCATTTTATTATTTTTGAAAAATCAATAATACCTACCGTTTTGCCGAACTTCATTAAAGCAGCACTATCGATTAATCGATTGCGCGACTACACAAAAACTAGCTGTTATTTACATTTAAATTTTGTAACGCCCCTTGCTTGTATTACACCCTCACATTTTAGATGGGTTGCTTTGATTAAACTTTTTTTTATATTATCATTTGTCCACATCATTAAGGTCACCATATTTTTTTTCTAATTTTAGGTACCACGTCACGACAAAGCTTTACAAGACGCTTTTAATTGTTCACAAGTACCAGCCTATTTCAACGTTAGCAATGAACAAATGTATAAAGCTCAGAAAAAATTGTTGTACCCGGTGAATGTTGGCCGCAATGTAGCGAGAGAAACTGCACAAACACACTTCATTTTACCTTCCGATATCGAACTTTATCCTAGTCCTAATATTATATCTCAGTTCCTAGAAATGATAGCCGACAATTCTGGTGCACTGTTGCGAAAAAATCCAAAAGTGTTTCCAATGCATTTATTCGAAATTAGCGGAAATCAACAAGTTCCAGATAATAAGACTGCTTTAAAAGAAATGTTAGCCAACGGCACTGCTGTACCATTCCATAAAAAATTATGCGCCGGATGTCACAACGTTCCAAAATCGAAAGAGTGGCAGAAGGCGAACGAGACGAAAGGTCTTCACGTTTTCCACATAGGAAAGCGGATAGGATTTTATGTTCATTGGGAACCTATTTTTATTGGAACTCATTCGGATCCGTTGTACGACGAGAGATTAAGCTGGGAAGGAAAGAGCGATAAAATGACACAGGTGAGTTGACTTGTCGATGCTGGTATACAACCAATTAAGCGTTAACTGTTTTAGGGCTACGCTTTGTGTGTAATGGATTACGACTTCTTGATATTAGATAACGCCTTTCTTGTACATAAACCGGGAATAAAAATTTACAAGAAGGATCCAAAGAGAGCGTTGTTGGCTGGAAAAACAAATCAGTTAATAAAGAAAATAATTTTCCCCGAGCTTAAGGTCATATATGGTGTTAAAAAAGGCTGTGCTGTGTAGTGATTTAATCATTGCAAAAAGATAGTACTGATTGAAATACAACAGAATATTTCAACTCATAATAATTTATTATTGCAGTAGTCAATCTGTCTGTATAGTTTCATTTGTACCCATCTGTGAATTTATAATCATTTACCTACATTCTATCATATTGTAATATATAAAGTTAAATTCGGACAAATTAATTTTTCCAAGTGGGTTTTTTGATCATTCATAATTATATTATAATTAGATTGTGCAAGTATTTTTTGTACTTAATTTTAAATAATTTATTGTTAGGCATAATAAAATGTATTGTTTTAAAAATACATATATTTACTTTGTAACGTGTATGGTGTATTTGTATAGTACTTTTTATTGTCAACATTAACTAGCAGTAATGTGCCTTATAAATGTGGTGATTTATAGTGGTAGTTTTATACAATTAATGTCTGAATGTGTGTCCGCAAAAATATTATGTATATAATAGATATAAATATATTTAAAAATAAAAATAAAAACGAAGTTTCTTTAAGCTTACCACGGCAATATCGTTAATCCATTCAATATTAACCATTCGATTCCCCATAGAATATAATTCAAAAACTTTGGAAGATTCAGATATACAAACATTTTTTTCAGTGTACTCAATATTTGGCAATCGGATTAGATGTTATCGTCAGTTAATGAGAAGTTAAATATTAAATTATATCATATCATATCAAAAAGAAATTATTGATATAGGATTATCGAATAATAAAAATGTATTCAAACATAAAAAAACTTAAAAAATATTGGTTTAACACCACAACTAATAAAAAAAATGTTATCATCAAGCTGTTAATATTTTATCAATAAGCTCGCAAAGGTCTTATTTTTAGAACTGTGCAAATTTAATTTGATATGCAAAAAGTAAAATTAATGGTTAATATTTACAAATACTGTAGAAAAGTAACAAAAAAAATATTAAATTATATATAAAATTGTTGAAATTATATAGTTACATGTATTTCTAAAAATTCCAAATAATTCCTTGATATTCGCACTCTTTTGTACATCTATTTCCAATGGCGGTTTGCCTCTCAGCTTTCTGCCTTTGCATGTTACTATTGAGATTTTGGTATAATTTTTGTTATTTATGCCGAATTTTCTCCATTTGGCCATAGTTTGAGTTAGAATTTTCAGTCTTTCCCATTACAGTACTTTCTTTTAATTTGAAATCCATAGGTCTGTTCCAGGGTTTGCATCCTGTCGGTTTTGTTGGATTTTGAATTTTACCAGGCCCATTGTGCCACCTCCGATGCAGCGACCCCCAGTCCTGTCACTCTTCAAGCCATTTCAATTACAGGATGAACTCAATTATTTTGACAGTTAAAGTGTCACTGATTCTAGCCTTGTCTTGGGTCAGAAGTGACAGAAGTTCCCTCGCATGGTACCTCCCTTTGACGCTAAAGATGGTTAGTGATAAAGCACATCCTCCGCTCTTTCATCTGCTCTGTTGCATCTCCGATACTTAGGATCATCTAATCCCATTGTGTTGAGATGTTTGTCTAATTTGCAGTGCCCAGTTAATATCCCTGCAATTGCCCTTAGATTGACTCTGGGCATTTTCAAATAATATTTTGAATGTTCAGTTCAAGGTGCAGCAGAGGTATTCTTACTGAGTAATCCTGTAAGATCCGCATAAGACCTACAGTTCCTCGCCTGTTTCCACAGGCCCGGCTGTGTAGCCTAAGAGCGGCCCTAATCGCCATCTTCTGCATATGAAGATCAAGTGGAGAAGGTTCTCCAACGCCGCAGTGGGAGCTGTTCGCAAAGGCAATGCAAACTTTAAACACTCACACTAAGTGGCAGAGCAAATGATCCAGGCTTCATTACACTAGGACTGAAAGAAAATACTCTGTCAGGTCCAGGAAATTTAAAGGGACCGAAGGACTGATGCTCCATGCTATTTTACCACGTCAGTCCAATCGAAATCTAGGGCTGCTGATGTGAGTCTTTAGCAGCAATAACTTTTGTTTCAACACCGCTGCAGAAAGATCTCCATGACTCACGTTGTTTTCCAGCTGTCTTTAGCAAAAATAAAAGCTCATATGCTTTGGTCTGCAGCTCATTGGCATCTATCTCAATCGCCTCAGTTGTTGTTATAATTCTTCTTTGATGGAAAGACCCTTTAACATTTAGATCTCTATAAATGTAGACAGATGATCTGGAAAGACCAACCTGTTCGCATTCCTCGGATTCCTATATTGCTTAGGTTCTACTGTTTCTGCCTTTACTTTGAAGGAGATACATCTCTGATATGACATTGTCACGTGGTCGAACACTTGATAGAGATACTACAAATTTTCAAAGAAAACTTACCGGATTCACAAAGAAGCGTCAGGCAAAAGGTAACGACCGAGTACGGAATTTGCGCTGACTACCGCGATTCATAAAATACACAGTAAATTAATTTTTGGATCTTATCTCGTTTTCATATTTTTTCCACAAAATAGTAGTATACTTTACATAGCTAACAAAATTCTATGCAAACTATTAGTTGACCAACAACATATTAATTTTTCTTAAAGTCACTGTCAATTTTCTTCATATATATTTTGTTCCCACCTGAATGCCTGCCTGTCTATTTTCTTGAAATTAGTTTTTGAATTATTGTCATGATCAGATAAACGATTTCATGCCAATTGTTACGCTCAAATATTGTTTTTGGGTTTTTAAACCATGAAGCTGTCAAATTTTTAGTTTGCACAAAATCACTTTATTTTTGTAAATATCCGCTAGTAGTTGTTTTATCGTCACTCATCCTACGAAAACAAATACTAAGCAACTAACTGCTTCTTGATCTAAATTACTATACAAAATATAATCTTCAACCGTTCAAAATTATACTAAGATGCAAGTCGGCAAGTGTTAAAATCTTCTTTAGCAAAAAGTTCCAACGGGACCTAAAAAATAGTATTACTGTGGAAATTTCAGCAGCCCTTCAACGTAAGTAAATTATTGATTTCTTAAAAGACATTTTAACGAAAAGACTTTATTTTGGGTCATTTTGTTTGTAATAACTACCTTTTTTATATTTCTAGCAAAAGCCGATACAGTTCAGCAAATGCGATGGCCTTAATAATGTTTTTGATTTCCTTGACCATTTTTTTTACCATGATTGCCATGTTGTCCATAATTATTATGTCCTTGCTTTATATGACCTTGATTATTATGTCATTAGTTTTCACCTCCAACGTAATAATTCATTCCACCACCACCTTAATTGATATGCCTTAGAATTAAGATAGAAAAAATGAAAACCTGTAACAATCAAATAAAAAGTAGATACTAATAAATTTTAAAGATGTTGAAAAGCTAATTGGTTTTATTGAATTTGCAGAAAATAAAAGCAAAGTCGCTTCAGGGATGTTTTTTTATACAATAACCGCTTTCAATTTTTCTACGGTTTTTGAACCTTTTACCCGAATTTATAGAAGATTCAGAAATTTTAACGTTTCTATATATTTGTAATATGGCATAAACTTCCATAATCTAAAAAAAATCCAGCTAAAGGTTATCGTAGCTCATCCCGATTTCTTTTCAAAATATAGTAAAAAGCTCATCTATAGTATTTCTCTTCAGCTGTACTTCAGATTTCTCCATTCAATTTCCCTCTAACTAATTGGTTTTTAATCCAGTGGACGGCAATCACTTTACTTTGTTTTAAATTTGAGTTTTTCTTCTAAAAACCACTATATCATTTGAAAGTTTAGTCCGTCACCAGGTGACGGCACTGATTCACCCCAATATCTTTTTTTTTATTACACCCTAAGCCTAAGATATCACCGCAATATATAGGTATACATAGGTAAGTGCATAAGTTTCTATAGTTAAAAAGTATATTATTTTACATTATTTTATTAATAATTATTATTTATATAGGTAATCATTTAGTATTATTATTTTATTCGTAATTTTTTTAGCATTTGTTAGTAAATTGTATTCACTAACTAATTTTTTATTTTGCCAACAGAAGCCGATACAATGCCTAAATTTTATTAACCGCGAAGGACATAATCATAATAATATTAGTCTTAATGTTATCCATGATTATTATGTCCATTATTATGCCCATTATTATGTCCATTGTTATGCCCATTATTATGTCCATTATTGTGTCCATTATTGTGTCCATTATTGTGTCCATTATTATGTCCATGATGATTATTTCCACGCCTACTATGTAGAGAATTTGCATTGCTGCCGCCATCATGATTTTTGACTCCATCACCATCGTAACTCATAGCGGTTATGATTAATAATGCAAAAATAAGCACCTGGAACAAAATCAAAATTATATGAAATTTTAGTTTTAGGTAGGTAATAGGTATAATTATTAAAAAACATGTACTTGAAAAAAAATTTCAAAATTTTAAAATAAATTAAATCCCTGAATATATAGTTTAGAAAACTATAATGTATATCAGACACAATAAAAAATACTTAAATATATTGGACACCTACAGTAGTACTTGAACACAACATTTTTTACTAATTATTGTTTTTTGTTTTCTGGTAAACTAAAAAAATACAGTCTGTAGTAGACTGATAATGTCACAAAACTGAAGTGACTCTTATATTCAAAATGTTATCTACCAAAAGCTGAAATTATTGCAAGTAATATCTAAAAATATGTATCTTATAATTTATTCATGGTGCAAGTTGAAGAGTTATAATAATGCAAAAAGTATAGGTCTTATCGACTTATTTACGCCGTCCACAGAAATGCACTACAGATTATAAATATACATAATATTTTGAGAAATTACCAGTGGCGGCTTGTGAGGAATTTAGGTGGTGAGGCATGCTTGTGAAACCTAGGGGTTTGAGGTTTTTAAAAACTACTCTTATTAATTATGTTTTTGTAAAAGTTGACTTGTTAGTTTGGTAAAGCATTGCCTGCCTCCCCTGTCCACTCCGACGAGCCGCCACTGCATATTATTTCTAATAACTCAGGTTATTTGCAGACAAGATTTTAAATAATATAAGAGTTGCTTAAATCTTGTAAAATTACCAGTTTACCCCAAACTGTATTCTTCAGTTTTCATTATAAGTAAAACAATAATAAATTGAATAAATGTTTTGTTTAGATACCATAAGGTCTGTGTTTTGTAATAAAATATTTTAGTTTTTAATTTTTAAATTATAGTCCGCGTTTTAATTTATTTATATAATTAAATTCAAAATTTTAAATTTATTTTTACTATCTTAATCGTAAACACATTTTGTGTCACAGTGGCGTAACTAGCTTGCGTTGAACCCCGCATTGTGGTGAGCCCATAATCGCAAAAAGTCAATAATTATTAATTTTTATGACATATTTTAACATTCTACATTGAAATTAGATTTTAAAATTATTTCCTTATATTTTTATGGTACCAATTAATTAGTTATTTATTAGCCTAATTGTATAGAATCATTAACAGTAGGTATTTCTGTATAGTAAATTAGTTTATTGTTAAGTTTACAAGTTTATTATGAAACAGGTGTATTAACACATTAACAATAACAATAAAAAACATGGTCGAAATTACCCATACCAGTGATCGATATTTTACGCCTATCTACCTATGTATATATGGGTAATATCGATCATGTAATACTTTGTTTTTTTATTGTTGTTTTATAATTTAGAATTGTTTTTAAATAGTTTTTATATAGTTTTTGGTTTCTTAAACCATCAAGGAATGTTATCCAATTAAAATAATTTTTTATTTTTTACATAGATTGCTAATCTACTGGTCTATAATTTTATTTCTCTTAGGTGACCGATATTATACCGCACTCTCCCCATTGCTCGTTGGTCAAAACCATAATTTTATTGTCATTACAAATATTTCGGCTTAACTTCGTTCTTCTCAATTTCCCCCCAAAAGTACGATGCTGCGCATTTCAAAATCAATATTAATTTAAAATAGAACTAAAGCCCCTATTACACTAAAATACACAGCAATATAATTTTATTTTCAGTCTTTTTATAATAATACTACTAATACAATAAACAACTAATTTTTTATTTTCCTAACAAAAGCCGATATATTATGGCAATGGTGATAAAAAAACAATGACTGCCATAACTTCTGTGATAACCGTGATTTCCATTATGTCCATGATTATTATGTCCGTGATTATTATACCCATAATTGCCACCGCCGTTGCGATGATTGCTATTGCTACCACCACTGTGATGATTCTTTCTTTCTCACCTGGCGGTTACGATTGAAATAGCAAAAATAATCACCTGAAACCAAATACAAACCGCGCTCAAAGTTAGATTATTTTGAAATTTAAATAAAAAATTAAATTGCTAAATTTAAAAAAAAACTAAGAACAATAGACTACGATTTGATCTTTACTTTAATTTTTGTTACAATATAAAATTTTTATTGTTTTTTACTAAAAATGCTATTATTATATTTAATTTTTTGGTCTTCTATAATTTTATAATATTTTTGTTGTTGTTATATATCATGTTCATAGATGTTTATAGATCATGTATATATATCGCTGAAAAGAGGATAAAATCCACTATTTAAAAATTTCATTTTCAACTATGGTTTCCATTTAAAAAAACACAAGTTTATGTTATAAGTTTATGTTGACCTTGAAGAATCAAAAATTTTCGCCTGCGGCTCATTTTCTTAAAACATGCAAGACCAAAGGGGCTTTAAAGAAGTTAGCCCCATTCCTCACATATCCTTAATCCGGCTCTGACAATCTCTTTATCGTTTTACTTTATGGCACTTACATCGATTGGGCTGATTTTTTTTTCAAAAAGTCCTTTATAAGTAACATTAATTCTCAACAAATATTAGTTTCGAAATGTGAATAGTTACCTATTTTTTATTTAGGTTTTACAATGTCTGAAACTCGTTTGGAAATTGGAATGGCTATTCTGCACTTATGAACCGTCGCGCTCGCCTATCGGTTCGTGCAGAAGGCGCCAATTCCTAACTCGTTACAGAATATCTTATTCTAGCTTAATTTTTCATATCATTATTTTTGTTTTTTTCATGTCATATTATGCAACTGAAGATCGGTAATAACTGTGCAATAGGCCCTTACATTGCATTACATTACTTTCTGATTTTTTATTTTTTATCTGATTTAATATTTTTCTTCCTTTTCAAACATTCTTAGTCCCACCCTGTCAAAAGTGTTAAATTAGTGTCTTTTCATTGTTTTAATAATTTCCTACGTATGTATTTTTATCTTTAGAGTTAAAATTCTATGTTTTTTATACTTTGATACTAAAAGATCACTTACTTATCTACTAATGACAGATTAACTATAAACCACGGATCCAACGGATCTATAAACTGAGCATATTATTTATGCTTCGGTTTTACCATAAAAGTGAACATTTGCGTTTTATAATAGATTTTGAAAACTTTTATTCAAGTTAAAAGAAATTTAAATATAATTTATGACAGGTTATTATTAACAGTACATATTAATCAAAAACTTTATTTTGAATTATTTTGTATAATATAATAATTATAGAGTATAGAGCATGCTACTAAGAAGATCAATTGTTTATCTATGTTAAGCTTGAACTACATTACACTTTTTTGTCTAGTTTATTGCTAAATTCTAAGTTCGAATTTCCGCCGAAGAGTGCCAAGTGATTCTTAGCACAAATCTAGTACAAAATTGTAATAGAAAACACGGATCGATTTATTTTTCTATTCGAACTTGGTTCTAGATTTCTGTAAGTTATTGCTTGGTATTTTTTGGAAGAAACTCTAACTTGGAATCTAATATAACATTAGATGAAAAAAGTGTGTTCAAGTTTTAACAGCGTTGAATGTTATGGCAACTTTAATGATGACCACCATGATGATGACCACCGTGATGTCCATGACCACCATGTCCTCCATGTCCACCATGTCCACGTTCATTATTGCCAGAACTTCTCTCTACAATGTGATGATGATTGTGATGATTTCCGGTAGGAACATGAGTATTGTGAGGTTTATGATAACGATTGTTTTCCTCATCAACAGAGCACATAACGGTTACCATTAAAATAGCAAAAATCACCAACTGAAATAAAATTATTTTTAATAATTTAATTTTCATAACTAAAGTGCATTATCAATAAAAAAATAATATTTTATACTTACAGTACTGAAACGCAACATTTTTTCTAATTTATTTGGTTCTTCTGGTAACTCAAGAATACGGTAGACGGTGGTAAACTGACAATTTGAAAAATTGAAATGGCTTTTATATTCAAAATGTTCCGTACAAAGAACCGGATTCATAGTTTTCAAATATTTGTATACAAAATCATTTTGTAGTTTAGATAAAATAACAAATTACCATGTTAATGTGCAACTAATCACGTTGCAAGAATAAACCTAATTAAAAATTAATTTATTTACAATTAGATGGGTACGTAGTACTAATAATATCATCTCAAAATTTCTTGAAATCCAACATATCTTTTGAAGATCCGTTGTATTAAAATTTAAAAAATTAATATTAATAATAATTAGCTAAAAGAGAAATATAATAGAACTGGGTGGACCTAATAATGTTCCAAAATTTTTTTTCGTACCTTACAGCTTTGTGAGCGGTATATTGTAATCGACTTATAAATTAGTTATATATATATATAATATATTATATTGTCATGTATTTTTTGTATAATTATGAAGGGGGTAGTTTTATTTTAATTATGATTGTAAATTGTTTGTGCTTCATCCTGTAGAAGTTGTCTTTATTTTAAATTGTTTATGTTGGTATTTGTTTAAAGTGATTATTAGCTTTTGGATGCCGAAAGTCAACGCGTATGGACGCGTTGATAAACGCGCTGTAGTTTTTAGAGTCCAAATTTGGACATATCAGTTTAAAATTATGATTTTATGTATTAAAATAAAAAGTTGAGTGATTTATGAAGATATGGTATTATTATTTATATGGAAATTAAAACCGATATAAAATTATTTGAAAATTTACTATATTTATTTAAATCCGAAAGCAGGGATCGAAATTTGTTTTTGAAATTTCACCGCATTTATTTGGTGCCGAAACCAAAGAAATTAGAAAGTTCACCGCAATATATAATATAAAATTTTTGAAATTTTTGAAATTTTATATTAAGCTGATTGAATCCATATATCAAATCATGCCGGTTATTGGCGGAGTTTATGTTCTAGAATTCATTTCCTCTTAAATGTGTTGTTTATACAAAATGAGGAGACATATTATTAGTTTTTCCTTTAAAAAAATAACTCCTGATGACGCTCGATATAGTGGCAATTTAAAATTTTGAAATAAATAATAGGAGTATTATTCTTAAAAATTCGGTATACTCATATATAGCATAAGAAAAATCTCTGCCAATTCGGCAATTTTTTTACGTAATTTTTATTTTACGTATAACATCGATGACCAATTAGGAAGCAAGATAATTCAAGTCAAAGATCTACATAGGTCTTTCTAAGACAATTAAAAGACTGGAAAATTTACAATATTGTTGCAGATGTTTGTTGCAAAGCAGTGACAAACTGTACGGGGGTGAAATCGTTTTCAGCATTGAAAAGAGTGAAAGACTACCACAGGTCTACATTATCCAATAAAAAATTGAACGCATTAGCTCTTGTGCATTGAGAGTGATGAATTAAATAGCATAAATTTTGACGACATCGTGAATGTTTTCGCCAATGCGACATTATGAAAAAAACCGTTTCAAGCATATACATATTTGTTTTACTCAAATTAATCATTAACAGTCTTAATTATTATTAAAAATTAGTTACATTTTCTTTATAAATTTTTCTAATTTAAAAAAAGGATCAACTGGAAAACCGAAGATAGGCAGATAGAGGTGCAAAATATTAAAGGTTTGTGGCGTCAAACTTGCTAATACGCCTCTGTGTATAATTTCAGTTCAGTGTATCGAAATTTTCGTATAATACATTGAAAAAAAGATTCATCACATTGATGAAAAATTGATCATTTTTCAGCCGACGTAAAAAGTTCATCAAATTGATGAACAAAATTCATCACAATAAAGATTTTTTCATCAATACTAGGAATTTTTCATCAATTTCTGATGAAGGCACAATCAGTGCCGAAATATTAAAGAATTATTATTTTAATCTATTATTATCGCTTATTTAACTCGATTTATTTTAATTTAATTTTATTTATATTTTCAAGAGTTAACAATTTTAATTAATTAATTTTAAGAAAAATGGGGATTTTTTGAGAAAACGCTTTTCAATTTTTTCAGAAGAATTTAAACATTTTTTTGTGTTTTTTTGAAATAAATTTTTTGGCTATATATTTTCAAAAAATCGGGTATGATATTCCACGCCAGGGAAAATAAATTCAATCCAAAAGCTACAAAATTTCCGGATTGGTAGCTATTTCGAGAATCACCTTATTTATCATTCTAAATTTTAAAACAACGGATCTTCACGAGGTATGTTGGATTTCAAGAAATATTGAGACTATAATTATTAATACTGCGTACCCATCTAATTGTAAATAAATTAATTTTTAATTAGGTTCATTCTTGCAACGTGATTAGTTGCACGTTAACATGGTAATTTGTTATTTTATCGAAACTGCAAAATGATTTTGTATACAAATATTTGAAAACTATGAATCCGGTTCTTTGTACGGAACATTTTGAATATAAAAGCCACTTCAATTTTTCAAATTGTCAGTTTACTACCGTCTACCGTATTCTTGAGTTACCAGAAGAACCAAATAAATTAGAAAAAATGTTGCGTTTCAGTACTGTAAGTATAAAATATTATTTTTTTATTGATAATGCACTTTAGTTATGAAAATTAAATTATTAAAAATAATTTTATTACAGTTGGTGATTTTTGCTATTTTAATGGTAACCGTTATGTGCTCTGTCGATGAGGAAAGCAATCGTTATCATAAACCTCACAATACTCATGTTCCTACCGGAAATCATCACAATCATCATCACATTGTAGAGAGAAGTTCTGGCAATAATGAACGTGGACATGGTGGACATGGAGGACATGGTGGTCATGGACATCACGGTGGTCATCATCATGGTGGTCATCATTAAAATTGCCATAACATTCAACCCGGTTATTATTAGGCTATTAAGAATTGGTTATTATAATATTACTACTTCATAACGCATTATATTATATATTAATTATATTATAAATTACTAAAAATAAAAATTTATTGACCAGACCAAAAAGTATTTTTTTAGACTTTTTATTTGATTCGCCTGAACTGAACTGAAGCTGTACAATTTAAAAAATATTTCGCTGAATGTAGCAAAGTGTTGAAAACCATCATTTTCAAATTTGTACTATCAAGAATACATTATTGACTGTTCTATTTGAACCGAAACGGCGCGCAGTGAAACAGCCAATGAGATTCACGCATCGCGACGCCAATAACAAAATCGGGTCACGAGAATTCAATAATGCCGTACATTGGCACTGTTTGTATTGTTATGAAAACTGACTGACTTCAAAATGTCAAAAAAACGTTTTATTTAAGTTACGATACAAAATTTGCAATTTGCAATGAAAATTTTAGTATAATTTTCATTATACTAAATAATTATTAAGATGACATTAACGGTGGGCCGTTACTGTGCTATTTTGGTTCTTCAAATTATACTTATTCTAGTGGATATCGGAATTAACACATTTTCGGGATTAGTTAGAAGACATAATGCCGTTATGTTAGTATTATTTATGTAAGTTTTTGAAATTAAAGTGAAATTTATTTCTAAAAAGTTATTTTTGTAGAGCACAAGATGTTTGTTTAATCTTGGCTTTAGCGGCTCTTTTATTAACATTTTTTTCGACTTATGTCTTCCAAGTAAGTTATCATTGATGTAGGTTATAGTAAACAATATCATTTATTGAATTATTTTATAGACGGGCTTAATAGAAATTCTTTACGATAGATTTAGATTAACAATTATAGTGTGTATGGTTTACTTTATTTTTACGACAATACTGCACATATGGACGTTGTCTATGCGGTGGAAAGATCCGTTGCAACATAGTTGGTCAACAGGTCTCCATGTATTTTTCATTCTTCAAAGATTTTGTAAGTAATATGTATAATATTAAAAATTACTTTTTCCTCGTATCATATTTAAGACAGATGTGTAGGTATCTTACGTGTGTGGGTTTCAACGTCGTAATAAAATATTGATAAAGTTATATATGACGATATTGATCTTCTTTTAAATTAAAAAAATTATTAATGTCCTAAAAAAATGGCACAAAATTTTCTACAATAGATTCAAACCAAATTAAGGGCAAATTTTCATAAAACCTTAAATTGACCTATTCTTGTACACCCTAGACCCAAAATAGGTCATATCAAAATTAATATAAAAAAATATTTTTCTAGTTCATCTAGTTTCCGAGTTAAAGGTATCTCTTTACAGAACTTCAGTTTTTGTTTTTTAACGAATAAATATTGAAACTCACCTATCTATTAATCTTAACTTTTTTCTTCCTATTATTTTTAAATTGATGAAAAAGCAGTTCGGAAGGAACATTTGACAACATTTTCGTGCAATCGAAATATAAGCACATACAATTTTTCGTTCTTGCCGTAATCAGGGGAGCCATTGAGACTTTTACTTTAAAAAGTAAAATTTCGGTTAAGCTACTATGTCTATATTAATTTCTCTGCTACCAAAACCACTTCATGGCTCACGTCTCTTCTTAGGCTACCGCTGTTTTAATCCCGTTAGTTTGTACGCATTATTTTCCAAAAAGTTTCCTAAGAGGTGAATTACGTCATTCTCTGATTTAGTCAAGCCTTCGATAAATAATTATTTTTTATATTAGACGATAAAATTCTATTTTATCTAGGAACAGAAAGTGTTAATTTATGAGCACCGAAGTCGAGAGTAAATTATTTTTTAAGAATCAATAATTAAATTTTATCGCTATATAAAATAAATTCTGTTCTATAGAAGATGTTAAAGAAAAAAGATATATGAAAACCTCTTTACAAATTAAATTATTATTTGACAATAAATCAAACACTTTGCAATCTCTATAAGTAGTAATTTCAATAAAAACAAAATATTTTATCTACCATTGCTGTTCAAGTATTATTTGTTCTATTATTTTGAGTCGAACAAACCGCACTTTAACATTTGCTATTAAAAGAATATTGGTTCTTCGTTTTTATTTTACTGTTTTCATTTCTTCCCATTTTTTTTTTATAGTAGCCCCTCAAACCTTGTGGTATGGGGGTGCCTCCGAACTCAGAGGGATCGGATATTTACGAGAAAAGCAAATAACTTCAGTTGATTGAGCGCCAGACTTAATAAATAATATAAAATACACGTATTATAAAACTTGACTAAAATTAACTGTTCTTTTAATTTTTAGTGGCCTCTCTCTACTATTATTTTTATAAAAGGGCATCTTTAAGGATAAGCGATCCAAGGTTTTACGCAGACATAGAATGGGTTCGACCTTGTCAACTGGGCCAATAATACAAATAAAATTTTAGCAGAAACTACATATCTCATTTTTGTTATTTAATTCAAAGCAATTGTTAATAAACTGGATTAAAAATAAATAAGTGTATTGAAAGTTGTATATAAATAAATCGTATCTTTGTTTGAATTTCTTCGTTAAAAAACGTACAAGTAAGAAAATATTATTGCTTTTATTCCAACAATTTAATAAAAACTCAAGTAATTAAATACATTTTTACAAAATATACAATATATTACAAAAGAAATAGTGGATAAGTAAAACTATGCATAGGAAGTAAATAAAAAAAGATATGTATCGACGACTTACATATATGTACAATATATACAGTATTTATAAAACCAATCGTGAAGGTTTTCCTCTATTAAATCTTTTGTACTAAATACAGTTTTAATACTTCATAACGTAAAAATGTTTTTTGTGCTAGACACATTTAAAATTATTTTTACACAACAAAAAGCATGTATAAACTCATATATTAAAACTATACAAATTCATTAGCACATTAAAAATACCTTGGGTGGATAACAGCAATATGCCTGGACTTTTAAGATTATTCACCTCATTGGGGTTCATATTCATCAATTTCTTTAACAACAAATTTAACTTAAAATTCCAATTTACACATAAAATACTAGATATTATGAATCCTTCGAAAGAAAATAAAAAATGTTTTCCAATAAAATCAAAGAAAAAGATTAGGTTACTATTACTTAGCCAAACCCCACGTGAGGATAATTTTGCTGTTACATCCTAATATGGTAGGTAGATTTTAATCTAGCACCTCCCTGTTTCAATGCAAAAAGTAATTGAATGTAAGTAAATCAGGTATTTCCGTGTAACTTTTCCAGAAAACTATCCACATCAACATGCTTTAGTAACTCTTCTGAATTCACTTCCTTTTTCTTCTTTATCGTTTTTTCAACCGAAAGATCACTTCTCTTCCTTTTCCTTAAATAAAAGAGTTAAAAGTTACAATTAAGTTTGCAAATAAACATTTACCTGTTGTCATTATTAGCAAGTTCATCATTATCCGCAGTTCTTTCACTTCCAACCAACGCATAGTTCATCAAATCGTCATCTAATGGAGACTTCCCATCTTGCTCGCTAATGTTTTCACATTCCATTTCTTTTGATTCCTCTTTTTTGTCACTCACAACTAAAGTCACATTCACAGTTGAGCACTGTTTTTCATTACTTTTAGTTTGTATTTCCTTTTCAATATTTTTCATATAAGTAGTTGCTGGTTTAATTACCCGATTGGAAATAATATTTAATGGTTTACGAGGAGATTTTTTTGTGACTTCACATTTAAAAGGTAATTCAAACAAAAAATCCATTGGAGTAATAGATAGCAAAATTTCTACATCAGTATCAATTGGAGCAATGTATACATTTGCAGAAAATTGTTTCTTCAAAATTTCACGATCGATTTTAGGAGATTTAGGTTTAATTTTATTTTCTTCATCGTGAGTCATCAATATAACTCTGTCATCCAATGATTCTAAACCAAATTGTTCATAATTTATCACATCCAAATTTGCTAATGCTGTAGGAACACTGGAGGTATCGGTGGGTTTTGATATTGATGTTTTGAGGTCAACCTCGCTGGTGGTCATAGTATCCTTTATATCATTCACAACCTTAGATTTGTCTTTCACTTCATCTAACTTTTCATTTGTAGCAGAAGTTAAATTTTGAGTCGGTCTCTTTTCTAATATAGTTTTTTCCATTACGATATCTTCCAAATCCTCCTCATCGGAACTAATATGGAATTGCACTGGCTTTTCTTTGTTGACGGTTTTTGTATTTATTTGACTATTTGATTTATTATTACAGCCACTTACATTTCTTTTTTTTGTTTTACTATTTGACGTACTTTTGCGAACCACAGGTTTCTTTCTTGCAGGTGTCGTATTACTCTTATTAGAAATTTGACGAGTTTTCAATACCGCTGCCAATATACCTTTGTTAGCTTGGGGTTTGGATTTTAAATTATCCTCTTTAATACTGTTAATAATTCGCTGACGTTTTGCTTCAAGTTCACTCTTGTGATTTGCCAGTTTGCTCTTTGAAGTATTACCTTTATCAGTTTCCTTGTTTCTATTTCGTGTTTCTCTTTTAACTTCGACATTGGTAATAACTGCTTTTCTAGATCGTAATGAATATGGGTTTGAGTGTGGCGGTGGGACTACTTCATCATCTTCAGTGTCATCATCTGAACTACTGCTGCTGCTGCTACTACTGCTACTACTACTAGTGTCTTCCGCCAAAGATGGTTTAATCAACTGCAAATCTTTCTTTGCAATTAAATTTTTACGAAACTCTAACGATTTTTCCCTTATTAATTTTGGCTCGGTCAGAGCTGTTGCCGTAGCAGAAACACCTTGCTTGTGTTGTAGCTTTCCTGTAAAAGTAAAAAAATGAAGTCTGGAATAAATCTATTTCCAAATAATTTTAAAATACATGAAAATAAAAATTTAACTTGAAAAATTTTAACTAACCGATAACATCAGTCTTATTTGTTTTTTCCTCAAATTTTTCTTTCGGAGGTTCTATACCCTTTTCCAATTTCTTACAATCTTCTAATCTCTTGCATTCTTCAATTAGGTTTTCCATTGATTTACTCGGTTCCGTATCAGAAGGTTGATAATAAGAACTGCAAGTGGAATAATCGGTAGGGCGATTGGGAAATGGTGAACGATCTTCCAGTGCAGGGGTAAAAGGAAAGTTAGGTGTTATTGGGAACTTTGGTGTAGGAATGGCCCCTAAGTCAAGTTCGCTACATTGATCTATGACTGCTTTAGTAAACGGAGTTTGATCATTAGTAGGAATATATGTGCCGGGAGTTATAGGGCAGAAATTTGGAGCCGGTGATTTCATTGGTGTTTCCAATAATGGCAATAAGTCTCGTTTGGCTCCCAACAAAGGCATGTTTGAAGACACTGTCGATAATTCTGGAGTAATCAGTGGATCTAAAACAATTTTATTTATTAAATATTAAAATATATAAAATATAATATTCATGAATCGACAAGTGTATTAATGAATTCTTATTAATCAATACGGAAATCTCAAGTAAATAAATCACAATTTAAATTTCAACAGCCCATAAAAGTATTAAATTCGATTTACTAATCAACTTACCAAAATTTTCAGTTTTATGTTCAGATGAACGGCTTTCCAAGTTTCGTTTAGTTGGGCATAATTTAGATGGAGACAGAATTAATTTATGTCCTTCGTCTATCACTTTACAAGACTTAATCTTTGTAATGCTTGTTAAAACAATTTCCTCCGAATTGAAATTGTTTGTAGGAGCATTTTGCATATTACACTTATTTTTGATTTTCGATTTGGCACTGGTTCTTAGCTTTAAGTTACTTTTTTCCATCGAAATTAAATTATTGATTGTTTCATTCTCAGAAAACAAATTTTCAGCCAAGATTTTATCTTCGTTATTAATTCCTTTCTTTCCACTTTTGGTGTTGCTTCGTTCACGTCTTTTAGAGGTATTAGTGACTTTGCTTGATTGTTCCACTTTAATATTTTCACTCAAAGAATTTAATTTTAATTTTTCAGAAGCTGGATTATCTACCTTATCTTTTACAGCCACTACGTCATCAGTCTTAACATTTGCTACCACCGTAAAGTGTTTTATATCTTCTTTTAAGTCTGCTTCTGCTTTAATATTTTCAACAGGCGACTTTGAAGATTCGATTAAATTAGCAACAAAATCTTCATCATCCAGTTTTGTTCCAATATTGATAAGAGCCAACTCAATTTTTTCGGCATCTTCTTCCGTAGAATTTAAATTGGCTTTACTTTGTTTTTTTTTAGTATTTGGTTTTGTTGAATTCCTACGTCGAGCCTTTTTAGGTGGTTTTTGAGATTCCACTACAGCATTGTTGCTCATCATATTTCTTAAATCTGCATCCCAACTAGGATGTAGGGAAACAGTTGGGATGTTCTCATTTTCAGGTAATTGAGTGAATTTAGTCTTATTATTGGTTTGATTGTCTTCAAGAATGTTAATAAGTTCACTATTATCACTTTGAGTAGTGATTACAGGTGGTTTAGTTTTAATAGTTTTTTGTTCACTAGGTAACACTTTCACTAATTTTGGAGACACATTAGAATGGCGAGGAGAGTACACAATATCTTCACTGGAAAATTTTAACTGACGAACATGAGAACCATTTCGGGGAGTTGTACGATTCTTTTTCTCCATACTATTTCCAGCATTTGATTTTGGAGTTAATATAGGAGGTAAGGACCGACTTTTTGAAGCGTTAATTGGTTCCGACGAGGTCTTAGAAGAGTGTGCTGCAGAAGTTGGAAATTCAAAACTAACACTTGCCTTAGGTGGTTCTGCAGATGCTGGTGTCTGTTTTGTAATTGAAGATGCTGGAGTCTGTTTTGCAATTAAAGAAGCTGGAATCTGTTTTGCAATCGAAGAAACTGAAGTTTGTTTTGCAATCAAAGAAGCTGAAGTTTGTTTTGGAATCAAAGAAGCTGGAGTCTGTTTTGCAATCGAAGAAGCTGGAATCTGTTTTGCAATCAAAGAAGCTGGAGTCTGTTTAGCAATCAAAGAAGCTGGAGTCTGATTTGCAATCAAAGAAGCTGAAGTCTGTTTTGCAATCGGAGAAGTTGTGGTCTGTTTTGCAATTGAAGATGTTGGAGTCTGTTTTGAAATCGAACTTTTCCGCTTTGCTTTCGATTTTAAGCTTGAAGAACCCTCGATGCCTTTTGAATCACACATATCTTCGCTACTCTTGTATAAGGTTACAAATTGACTTATCGACGAAATAGGGGAATCAGTTGGTTTAGGTGCCAATTTGACTAGACAACTTTGAGGTTTGGAATCGACTGCAAATACAAAAAGAAATTAATTTAAGTTAAAAAACAGGACAATTTAAAAAGGATTCGCTCGGCAATGTTTATCAAAAGTTTGACGATAATAATATTGGAACTAAAAGAAGCAAAAAGAAAATAAAAAAAGTTTTGATTGTTAAACGTAACAGCAACAGATAGAAAAAGATTAAAAGGTTAAGATAAGAATATACAAAAATTTAGATATAAACTTACCACATGGCACAACTGCAGTCGATTGAACATTTGTTACTTCTTGATTATCACAAATTATCATAGGTATGTTCACAAGCTCCTGGTTAGTTATACTGAACTGAGCTTGTTGAGGATTCTCAAAATAGAGCACATTGGATGTAACAAAATTTGAAGGAGTGTTATTATTTGACTGCAGCATCATGGTATTTAAATATAGAGGATTCAGTAACGATTGTGTGACGAATGTGGAATTCTCTAATACCACGTTACTGTTAACCTCATTAGAAACTAATTCTGGCTGTGTCGGATGTACAGGATCGGACGTCGATGCGGCAGCTATAATCGATTTTATTGCATCTTCGTTTTGTTCATTTATTACACAATCTTCAACTGGGGAAGAAATTTTTCTGTTACTACGTAATCTTTTTTTAATAGATTCTGATGAATGACTGGGTTTAGTTTTCTTTGGTGTCGTTGGTCCTTTTGGTTCCGGATTAAGTCGACTGAAAAAATTGTTTCAATAAAATTAAATAAAATTTTCTTTAATTTAAAAATTTACAAAAAAACTTTTGTGGTCAGTTGTTTCGTACTTATTACATAGAAATTCTTAAATCCTTTAGTTCGACAAGAATTCTTCAGTATTTGGGAGCCATTGCTATATATTATGCTCAAACCGGAAAGTGGCTCAACTTTTCAAAAAATGACCAAGTCGTTTAAAATAATAGGTATAAAATATAAGGTTTTTGTTTACTAAACTGTGGTATAGTAGCTTCACGTGAGATTGAGGTAACCTTTGGTTGCCAAAGGTTGTGACAACCCTGACCAGAAACAGTTTAAAATGTTTTTGTTAAAAAAAAGCAACCTTTGAGAAGAACGGCCATGTCAAGTAAGATCAAGATTTTTTGAAAAGTAAATAAGAAAGCTTACTCTAACTCTTCCAATGAATTAACATCTGCAACTTCATCTTCATCTGCTGGTCTGGTCATGTCATTCAACACCTTTACCATAGCTGGATTTTTTACAAATCTTTGTGCAATTGCATTGATTTTATTTTTATTCAACTCATTTCCAATAGTCAAATTGTGAACTTCCTCTATAGACTTATCGGTGACTTCTTGGTTAATACTTTCAGTTAACTTTTCGATTAAACCGCTATTATTTAGGAAAGTCTGAGCCAATAACTAAAACACAATTTCGTTACAATTATTTTACGTATTCGAAAACCAATAAATGATTACTACTTCATCGAAATTAATTTCTTCATGCACACTAGAAGATTTGTTTGTTTTAATTGGACTTGACGTGGCATAATTTTGACCTCCTGAGTTTAAATTACTACTTGATGGAATAGGTTCCACTTCGTTAAAAATATTTGCATCCTCAATTCTAAAAAAAATTTAAAAGCTGTAGAAATTGAATTTTGAAACATTTGAAGGTGTATCAGGTTAGTGACTTACCTATCGCCGTCTTCATCGAGAGTGCTTGTCAAATTAGCGTTGTCAGTTAGTAAATACTGCAACTGTTTTGTCAACGGAGTTCTGGTGCCTTTTTCTTTAAAGTAGTCTGTGCATTCCAAATGTTTTTGAACTAAAAAATCATAACTTGAAGAAATCATAAGAAATAACACTACGACATTTTGCATACTTATTGTGTACACAGTTTCGTATTCCATTAAAAAATCAATTAAAGTCATTCCATTAACTCTTGTATAAAATTTCATTTCGTTCCTTCTCATATCTTGTAAATGTGGGCTGTGAACCAACATTTCGTCGTAAGCACCTTTCAATTTTTCTTCCTTTAAATAACCTACAATTTAAAAAAGATATTATTTATCTGAGCAATCATTGACCTACGTATAAAAGTATTACATGAATGATTATATCTTGAATTACAGCAATGGAAGCTTAACAATATTATTGATGCAAGTTTCATTAGGAAAAAATTAGCGCCAAAAATGTTCACTTACCTAATACAAGGCGAGCAATGTTTTTAGAACCAAACTCCATTTTGGGTGTATTTAATATATTAGATCTGTTATATTAAAATAATCCGCTCGTGCAAAATCAAGGATGTAAACTAGGTAGGTAGGATCAAAAACAAAGGAAAACGCATTGTATATTTCTTGAGAAGAACGTTAAAACGATAAACGACAAATTAACGAAACAAGCTAACTTGCATCCCTCTAATACGCTTGCGTGAATTCCACTAACTGTCACTTTCAAACAAATTGTAAACAAAATAACTTGCACTTGTTCAGTCATTAACATTAAAAAAAAACAATTGTAATTATCCAGTAAAAACGGATAGACTTCTTTTGTTGATAGATATAAAAATATCACACGGTGTACTAATTTTCTAAGCTTATGTGCGGTGTATAATGTCTGTATCTACAGGGTAAGTAACTACTAATAGGTTTACCAGTAATTTTTTAAACTGAACTAGATAGAGCCACTAGCACGAAGATTTGTAAAAGCGCATGTGCCAAGTGTTAACTACGGATATGTTGAACCAAATCGATATTTGCGAAATTATCCTAGTCGGTCTCTTTCGATACAACTTAAAGAAAAAAATTATATAAAAAATGTTTATTCCCGATTCAAACTTGGCACGATAAAGATTTACTTTCAGAACAGAGGAATTGGATTCCGGAAGATGAAGAATATATCTACCATAAAGATTTAGAAGACAACTGCTTTTGCTTATCTTTGTTCCTCACCCCTCTTCGGTATACCAATGAGCTTTTGACCAACTTGAGCTAATTTTAACAGACATTGAGGGGGGAAGCTTCCCCCATGGGGCCGTCCCTGGCTTAATACGTAATATATCTACTATAAAAAATTTATTGAGATATTTAAGTTTTCTTCACTTCAAATATTATTTTTCGGATACAAATCTGTTCAACAAATATTCATTCAAGTAACCAATTAAATTTTTCATTTGTTACTTTGAATTGCTGTTGTCTGATTGGTTACTTAATTAATTTGTCAAACAGATTTGTATCCGATAGATATCTTGACGTGAAGAAAACGAGCATTGGCAAATATTATTCACTGATGTAATAATTCATTATTTTGGTATTATTTATTTAATGGCTAGTTTATGGTTTTATGATATCGAGGGCTAGCCTCAGATCCACCACTGATCAAAAATATGAAGACCATAATCAGTATCAAAACCGCATTTTAATAATCCATGGATTTATTTACTAAGATTTTTGAAAAGCAAAACTGAAATTACGAGTACATACAGAAATAAAAACAACATTTTCAATGACATCTTCGCTATGTTAGTATATCACAGTGCACAATTTAATATCTGTAATTCGGTAGTTGTATGAACTTTTTATTAAATTCGCTTTTAATTCTGCTTCTTTTAAAATGTCGGTTAATATAAATTTTTCTTCTATAGCTTCCTTGGTTGTTCACACGTTGTCATTTGTTTGTACTACCCCAGGATTCTTACCAAGAAGAATCATTCGAATCTACGAAAAATGCTTTTGTTAAACGAAACATTGTTAAACCTAGATTTAAATTGTTTACCTGAGCAATTAAATTTCTCGTTAACTTGAATATGTATGGGATATCCGCAAAACTTAACACCGTTAATCTTTGGCGGTCAGTTTTGTCTTTAAAATGTTGTCAAGTTAGAATGCCAGGCAGAGGATACTTCAATTTGATCTGGAAATAAATGTATATTCTCTAAATTCGCATTTTTTTCTTTCAAACTGGCCATATCACTTTCTTGTTGAGAAATTTTATTTTTTAGAAGTTCATTTTCTTTACTAATTGCAATCAATTTTTGTTCTAATACAGCATACGGGCTCTCTGTACTAGTGATTGAATCGGGACATACAAGTTCTTGCACTACTTTCTTCCGTTCTTTTATTTTCTGCCTTTTACTTCTATCTGTTGGCTGCATTTCAGACAATGCCACCGGTATTAAATGCAGCGAAGGGATAGCTACGTTTAAATTAATTGAAACTTTCATAATTTAATTAATAGAGTTCGTACTTACCTGTCTCTTTTAATTTTTTTGGTAGCATATTCATTAATTTAGCATGTATAACATCTTCGTATTGGTCCAAATCAAAATGTTTGCTGCAAATTCGTTTATTTGATGGATTAAATTTGTCCTTACGATAGCACAGTCGAACCCATTTTTTCCTTAGCAACTTATCTTTCGGAAATGTAAAAAACCGAATTTGTTCGTTATCTTTTTTTGCTTTATCCGCATTACTCTTACAAATTGCAACACTACAAATTGTCCCGGTCATCTACAAATAAAATAATAGATAAAAATTCATCGTGGTACTTCTGGTGCAAAGTAATTTGTACATTACAAATTACAATTAAACGAATATTCTATATCGACGGATAATTATAGCTAGAAAATCTACAGAGGGGTCCAGAAATTTTGTATCGAATGGTCAATCAATACGAATTATTCAATTTTAAGGTGATAGACTAGGATGCAACAAATCAATTCGTGTCAAAGGCCCTGACCGGTAAGCAAAATTGTGTCGAAATTTCTGGGCTCCTCTGTAGATTTTCCATCAAGCCTAATCTTTCAAATTTAGTTGAAAACTTGAATTTAAATTTCCTAATATATAAAGAAAAATTGTGTGCTTTATGGTGTAACTGGATGAAGTTTGTCTCTTCAAAACATTGTTAAACAATTTTGATCGTTTTGGTTCTTACCATTTTTGGAAACTTATATAATAAATAATTGTCCAAATAATATTATTAATAAATAATAATTATTACAAGACCAATAAATAATAATAATGTCCAGCACTCAAAAATTTTAAAAATCAAAACACTTGCAAAATCGCACAAAACAAAATTTAGAAATGTTACCAACGTCAAGTCGCCAATCGTAACATGGCAATAACTATAGCAGTGTTTCTCAAAGTGTGTCCCGCGAAACCCTGGAGTTCCATGAAAACTCACCAAGGGTTCCGCAAAAAAATTTCGCCAAGCAAATTGAAAAAAAAATTGCTGCCATAACAAAGTTTTAACTCGCAACACAAGATTTTCGGGTTCCACGCTTACTTTCCAAAAGGCAAAAGGTTCCACATTCAAAAAAGTTTGGGAAACACCTAGTTTAACCTAGTTAAACTGCAACCGTTTACTTTAAGGTGGCGAAAAGCGCAAATGAGATGCAAGATAATTTTGATGTGTAAGAGAGAGACACGTACGTTTTCAGTGTTTTACTGCAGTCACTGACGACGTGGCTAGGATTAGTAAATAAACAAAACGATGCCATAAAGTACAGATTATATCCTGACTACGTTTTTTTACGTATTTTAAAGAAAAAGAAACCCAGGTTATTTTATTTTGTTATTTTTTAATAAATCATCATCAATATTAGACAATATAAATTAGAAGTACATACATCGACATTATGGTAAAATTTTGTAAGATAAAGTAGGAAATGTCTTAAGTCGCATTATTTCAAGTTCTGTTTGCAACAACAAAATATCGCTGTGATTCTTCTGTATTTGCGAAATGAGCCGCGACCTCTTCAACAAAGTTTGCATTCTATAAATATCAAAATGAAAAAATTATTTAAAAAAATAATACAAAGTAATACCTCATTTTGATAATATCTTTCTCTTTCTCTTCTAGAGCAAAATCTCGCTCTAGTTGATACTCGCAAACATCTACATTTACGTTTGCAATGTCTTGATCGAGTACACCATTTTCTTTCTTCAAAACATTTATTTTTTGTTGCAATTCTTTCACCCTATTTTTCTTATCGTCGATAATTCTTTGGTACGACATTTTAATCATTTCAATTTCTTCTTCGAAAGACGTTCCTTTATCTGGCGACTGGCCCCTTGCTTTAAATTTGAGATAGCTTTGAAGATCTTTGGTAAGCTAAAATTTCACACTCAATTTTGTTTGCAATATATCTTTAGAACGATAAATACATTGATTGAATCTATATCCAACAGGTAACTCTTGAGATCTTCAATTTGCATTTTTAAGCGACGGTGCTGCCATTCCATAATCAGAATGCCCCTGCGAAAGCTCATTGTCTCTTTCATCGCTTTAATTTTCCTTCGCCCTCCTCTCTAAAAAATATGAAGTGCTGAAGTGTTGTTCACAAGAATTAAAAACATTTTTGTCAATACCGAGACAATTTTATTGATTATTTCGACATCTTTTCTATTAATTACAACGGTGTCATAAAAATCGGAAATTTTTCCATTTCTAGGTATTTCCACTAATCCTCCTCGTAAAACCAATTGAATTTCGATGTCGTGAAAATGATTTAGCTTATCGTTTCTAACTTGATCCAGTTCCACTAATAATTTTTGCTCCCTCTCTTTCTTCTGATGCAGCAATTTATTAAAGGTGGAAATCGTTTCTATTGCTTCTGCTATTTCCATAGATGTCGCTTTCGCCTACAAATAACACGACAATACGTCCCAATGATACTACATTGTTACAATGCCTACTTTCAATTCGTTTTCAATTTTAAATCTTCTATGTTTACAAACTATGGCGTAGGTAGCTTCGTCCACGGCAGCAGGAACATTCACGTACTGATCCAACGTATCTAAGGATTTTAAAAATTCCAAACAGTCCGGTGTCAATATAATCGATTTTTCTTGAGATACTACAGATTTTGCTACCTCCAGCGTCAAAACTATTGAATTTATATTCCGCATAGTTACTTTAGGTCGCCGTCTGAAATGTAGATGTAAACATTTCCTTTTGGTGTTGTAACTAGAACTACTTACTTGCATAATCGAACCGACTGCTCTTGAACAACCGGTGTCGCATCTATGAAGTCCCGTTTGAACGCTTTGTCCAATAATTTCTCTTTGGCTACAAAAGTCTCGTTAAAACTGCGTAATTCATGTAATGTTTCGTTGAGCGAAATAATTAATGAATGTATTGCCTCTATTTCGTGAGTAATATTCTCGATCATCCGCCTAAAAGATGCAAATAATTACATGTTTTTATTTGAATTAACTCACAAAACTTTACAAAGTTTTAGCTTCCTTTTGGTTCATATTATTCGTTTTTAAGTTTTTGAGTTGCCAGCGACTCAACTTCAGATGTTCCTGTCTAAGTCCCGAATCAACTTGAATTTTTAACAACAGAAAGTCGGCCAAACGATTATTAAATTTTTTAACTCCATCTCGTAAACTGTTACTAATTCGCCCGTATTCTGCTTCCAACATCTTCTTGTATCGTTCTCTTTCGCTATTCAAAAATTTTACTTCTTCTTGGTAAGCCATTTCTGCTCGTATTTCTTCTTCGTTAAACTCTTCAGGCGACTTGTCTATCTGCAGAGTAACGGTGAAATTGAAATATAAATAACCCATTCAAAATGTCGCTTACCATAAATTTCGGAATCGGTACATCTTTTCTCAATTCGTCTTCCCATCTAATTTCCAAAACACCGTTCATCATGACCATCAAAGCTCGTTCCCGAAAATCGTCCGCCAATAAAAGCAAGCGAATTCTCTCTTCTTCAGCTGCTATTGCATCCAATATAGCTTGCTCGCTTGGTGAAATATACGGAGTTATGCAAACCTAAGTGAAAGAACAAAAGCATCAAGTAATAAAACGTGAAATTGTCGCACTTACTTCGTTGTTGTTCACTACTAAAATTGTTTCGGCATGCTCAGTGGCAGTCCAAACAGGATCTTCTATGTAGATGTCAATTTTAGTTTCAGAAAAATAATTTAATTCCGACAAAATGTGTCTTAATCTTGCATTTCTTTCAAGTACCATACCCATCTCTCGTTCTTTAGTGGTCATCATCTCTCCGAACTTTGTATTCAGATACAATCTGAGCTTGTGACTTTCAATCTAGTGATTGAAAGTGGAAGAATGAAAGTGAATAAAATGAAAATAGTGAAACATACTGTACATAAAATGGTTTCATACTTTATTTGTAAGAAACTTTGAGTTTGTTCTTGTGTATAGTGGTATACGTCTAAATCAATAAATAAATGTGTAACTGAACCATTAAATGCTGTTATTTGATCTACGTCCGTTTGTTCCTCTTCCATTTCTTCTTCTTCTTCCATTAATTCTAATATATTAGGCCCTTGTTCGATTTCGGTTATTTTTGGAATATCACTCAATTGTAAGTTTAATTCGCTAAAAGCAACATCCACTAACTTAATAACTCGATTATAAATTCATAACTCACCTTGTTGTTTTGGGAAGCCACGGCTGAAAAGAATCATCTGTTGCCAATTGAATTTCTAATTTTCGATATTCATCGACGAGATTTAAATTTTGTTGCATGGCTTGTTCGAATGGCACTAACACATAATTGTCCACTTGGAAGTTTGAAAATATTCCACAAATACTCTGTCCTATGATTGCCATGGAATCCCAACAAAAGGTTTTCAACCACTGCGTTACTTTATCTTGAGCGACGATCAACGATTCTAAATAAATTTTCGTCCGTTGGCACTCGTCTTGGGATTGCCTAATAAGTTCTTCCTTAAGATCGACGTCTAAGTTAAACTCTTGGAGGTCTAATTTTTCGTTATCCGGTCCTTCTATATTTGCGGTTAATAAACGACCGAGTTCCGTTTTAATTGATTTAAATTCTGCCAAAATGTTGTCTCTCTCTATTCTGCAAGCCAATTCTTCTCTTTTGGTTGTTTCCAAATGAACGTACTCCGACCAAGTTTTTTTGGCCAACTCACCTGAACATCGATTATAAACTATTAGTATTCTTAACGAAATGTAATTGCATACCTTTCGGGGTGAACCCAATGGTTGGTCTAGTAAACATTAAGATTAATCGAGGATTATTTAGTAGTTCACGTAGCTGCTCCTGCTTGTTTACGTTTATATCCGTATCCGTTAACGAAGTACAGACTAACGTGTTATCTCTTCCCAACGATATCACATATTTTCTAAGAGGATCTACATAAGCTTTTAGAACCCCTCCATCGGTTCTGTAATGGGGCATAACAATCCCGAAGTTTGTTTCGAAATCTGTGCTTCGGATTATTACCAAGCCGTCGTAGGCATAAGTGATGGCGTGGTGTTTATCGGTGTGTAATAAGATCTTTTTCATTTGGTGCTCGGTGTGAACTGCGTTCGTCAATCTTGCGAATGGATCCTAATTAAAGAACATTAAAATTATGAACAGGAAGTTCCTGGGAACGCAATTGAGAAATATAGAACACACAGAATCCAAAGCCTACGACAGAAGTTCACGAAGGAACTGAGCACTAAGCAATATAGTACCAATATTGCATCAATATTGTAGCAATACTGCATCAATATTGTGCCAATATTGCACAAATATGTTATGTGATATTCAATGTTACGTACAAAAGACTTACTCCTCGTTTAGTTGTTAATTCGTTTATACATTTGGTTGTCAGAGGTATCGCATAGAAGACTCGATCACGATTCGGTTTTGTGGTTACGTAAATTTTGGAATACATCTGATTACTGTTTTGCAATTGATATACTTTCACTTCCACACCTGGTTTATCTCTAATTATGCAATATCGTGCAATTTTATTTCCACAAATGTAAAGATCCGAGGTTACGTAAATTACAAATAAACGCATACAGGTTCTTGAAGCTACCAGCATATAATCGCATATCTGTTGTTCTGCTTCGAAAGTTGCTATAATGTTCATGGTGCTGCCGGGAATGCCCTTCAAAACAATTTTACATTGTTAAATTTTCAAAAAAGAGTACCAAAATACCTCGATAATGAAAAAGTGACCTAGGTCTGTGTTTGCACAAACGATTAATTTTCCAATTTCGGTGAAATACACGCTGTTCAAACTATATTTGGAAAGATTAAAGTATGTCATGGTGGTTATAGAAGTAGGATCAAAAATAGACAGCAATTCGAGTACTCCATGTTCATAGCTCACACCGACGTACGGATATTCTGGATTTTCCTTTATTGCAAGCGCTTTACCTTTAAGTACTTTCATGTCTTGCTAAAAATTTCAACATACATGAAGTATACTGGTACTACTAAAATATAAATTTCGTACCTTTTCTCCAGTGGCAATTTCCCAGGAAGTTACTTCTCTGTTGTGTTGTAACGTCACAAAGTATTCTCCCACCGGATAAATCATGCACATATTGTCGAAGTGACTTTCGTATTGTTTGATATAATTGAAATTATTTTCAGTTTGATTATACAACAATACTTCTCCGTTGATTGAATTTCCAATCAATAAATCTCTGTAGTTGGATATAAGCTTTTTCATGAATATAAACGAGGTGGCAGACCAATCGCAAGTCCATTCTCCCAATTTCTTGTAATGCTGCAAATTGTAAATGTGGTAAATTTTAAAATAATGTGTTTTAGATACAATACCTTTATGATACCATCTGGTCCAGATATTATGATTCCAGCTTTATACCAAGCAAAAGATGGTGTATTACTTCCTTCACCTTCGGGCTCCCAAGCTATTACCCTGGTCAAATTATAATCAGCTAACTGAAAACAAAATGAAGTGATAAAGTAACGGTAGAATTGAAAATTGTACTTACAGCATACACGTTTCCAAACGTATCTAAAAGAAAAAGGGTTCCTTCCGACGTCCATAGAATATCGCTGAATTCTCCCGAATCTGGATGCGGTGGAATTTTGTGCGGCGTCAGAACACATTTATTGCCGCATATTGCAATATCCCACATATGGAGCCTTTTCTTGTTGGGTTCAATTTGTCCAAAATATATGGGAGTAGTTAAATTGCACCTAGCAATTCGCTTTTAGTTCATAACAAGCAGGATACATTTCCAAACTTACTTTATCATTTGCTTTCTTCCAACAATTTCCGATTCCATGGAAGCAATTCTTTGTCCGTTTCTCCAATTCCAAATAATTATTTCGAATGCTGGAGTGTCGCTTAGAGTGACCAAAAATTCTCCTTCGGAAAATGCCATTGCAATGTAGTCCTCGTTGGTTTTTTTATCTAAAGAGCTTATTTTTAGACACGGCGTTTTTACAAATTTTTAACTGGCGTTACCTAGCACGCAAACTACCTCAAAAGACGGATAGGCTTTGACGTAAACTTTGGGGAAGCGACACTTTTCCGAAAACGAGAAAAATGGAAGGAGTCTGTGTCCTGCGATAGAACTGATACCTTCTCCGAGATCGCTGCTGCCGTTTGCATGGTATAAAGATTCCGTTTTTGTGATGACATTGATAAACATCATGTGACAACCGCTGCCAATACAAAGAACTTCTTTTCCGATGAACGCCAATTGCTTTATCGTTCCAAATTTGGCCCATCTACAGATCAAAAGTTTAATTATTGCTTCTTTATTCAAAGAGTTAAAATATTCTTACTCTGTTTTACTGTTCAAGTAATCCATTATTTCATTTGAAACGTCACTTATGTGTAAGTGTCATCAAACGTCGACGTTGATATGCCTACCTGCGCTATCGATTTAACAAAATAAACTTAAAATTCACATAAAACTGTTTGACAAATCTAGTATTTCCATACGAAATGACAATAATATATTTTTTGTGTGCAAATTTGTCAAAATTTTAATAATATTTTTTTCATAACATTGAACTGATTACCAATGCCGGGTAAAGCTAAAAAAAAGAAGGGCGATGGCCCGAAAAAAGATGCCAGTGAGGTGGAGAGTCCCTTTGATCCTGTTCCGTACGAAACCCTTGACGTTTGTACGTCCATATCGCTGCTTACAAGTCCAGAATCAGAAGTTTTGCTGAGAGCTTTGTATATTTTGACTAAATATGCTGACAAGAGCGACGTGAACGTGATGTACTTGTACAAAAATGATATATTGCCAAAACTGTTAAACCACATTCTAAGCGAAGATTTGGTGGTGGTTCGGTTTGTCTACAAACTCATAGGCCAATTGGTATCAATTATAAAACATGCCAGGGAAGAAATGTGCATGGAACAAGCAATTAGTAAAAATTTGGATATTAATGCAACTTTGATGAAGACCCCCGACGCTATTGTTCAAGAATTTTGCACTCAAATATTGGTACACACCGTCAGCGATGCATATTCGGCAGGAATATTTTTAGACACCGGAGTTATCCAAGTCATATTTAAAATTTTAACCACAACCGAAGATCCCGACGTCCAATTAAACACTTTAAAATACTTATTGAACTTACTGGAAGCTCACGAAGCAGAACACGTAATTCCTAAGAATTTGGAATTTTCCAGTAAAACAATTTTATGTTACTTGAAAAGTAAACTAGCAGACATTCGCGATGCTGCCCTAAATATAGTTGATAAACTGACGTCGTGGAACAGTTCCGACATGCAAAATATTCTTAAAGATGAACGTGTCGTGGAAACCATGTTCGAAATAATTTTCAATAAGGAATTTCGAGCTATGCACGAAAAGGCATTTAAAATTATTATCGCCTGCACAAAGTCGGTAGAAACGTCGTCTTATTTTGTGAAATCCGAACAATTCATCCAATTTTGTGAATGGGCGAAACTTTGCCCAGGCAAATATATTCTTCCTTCTACTACTATTACTACTTCGCTTACCGAGAAGGTGGAGCTAAGGCAAATGTTGTTTGATTTTGCTGTGGAAAATACAATTTTGTCGTTCTTCAGAACCCAAAACGAAATGGTATTTTACAAAACTTGCGAAGCGGTAATCAATATGAGTACTCATCGATTTTGCTGCAGGAAAATTTTGACCCCTGTCGTATTGAAGTGTTTAATGAATATGTTACGTCAAAAAAATGTCCCGATAATACCTTTTCATGAAATGGCACTAACCACGTTGTACATTTTTATGAAACGCAATGAATCTACCATAAACATGTTGGTGGAATACAAAGAAGTCGAGCAAATAAAGGAATGTTTGTTAATAGATAAACAAGAATATACGTACGAAGGATTCAACACGTTATTGGACATACTTTATATTCTTACCAATCACCCGCAGACTCAGCAGCAAATGGTCGATAGACAAATTTACAGATTATTACTCGACACTTTTGAAGAGGAACTACAAGAGCTGTCCGAGAAAAGTCTTTTGGTGTTAAATCAGTTTGTCGATAACGCCGAATGTCGTCAATTTTTCATCGAAATGAATGGCCCACAAAAGGTGTTAGTCAAAATAAAATCCACTCCAAACGAAGACTTATTCAAAAATATCCTCGTATTCATTCAACGCCTTTTTATATACAAAAGAATTGCCATGGCATTCCTTTGGTCCAACTGTCCGAAAATATTGCAACAAATTTGTGAAGAAGTCGTAAGCGAAATTCCTCAAATTAATCACACCATCAATATGATGTACGATTTGTATTTGCCATTGAAATTCCACGAACTAGGACGGTTAGACGTCACCGACCACTTCAACGGACGCTTCTATTTAATCAACGGCGAATGGAAGCACGATTTTCCATTTTTAGAAGTTTTAATGAAGCAAAAGATTAGTTTGCGCTGCACCTTGTACCTTGTCGATTTTAGAGCAAACGTTACAGAGTTGCTGCAAAAAGTTGCACAAGTTCCGACATCAATTCTTCAGTTGGGTATAATATCGAAAGCGCTTCCTCCACATAGCAGGTTTGGTTCGATTCAATCGGAAAGACGCAGGAGCATCTTAAAGCGTGGCTCCAGTACCAAGTCACAAAAGGTTTCCATTCAATTGAACGGCGATTATCAACCTTCTGAGAGTAATCTAGAACAACAAAATATGTATTTGGTTTGGCAAGCCGTTCCTCCTCCCATAAATTATGGTTGCATATCGGAAGATCCCTATTTGCCCAAATATCTGGAAAAATTAAAAGTTCTATTGTTTAGGAAGAATGTAAATCCTTGTTTTCGGCATCAAGTATGTACTATTGCTAATTTTGTACGTGATCTGTTATCCGGTCCAGACGAAGAAGATCCTACAAGTGTTGGAACTATGCCGCTTCATATTGCAAATTTAAAAAATAAACTGGGAACCTTTATCATTCCCTTGGGTTACTTGCGTTGCGGGAATTATTGCGAGAGAGCTTTACTTTTTAAATCCTTAGCGGAAAAAGTTCACATACCTAGCAGTTTGGTTAGAGGCAAATCGAAAGAAACAAATAATTTCGTGTATTGGAACGAGGTTCCTCTGATAGCTAAAGAATCATACGTATGCGAGGAAGACGACGAAAAAACTTACATGTCCTATGCAGTAGTAGATTTAATTAATAACGTAGGAAATTTGATGTTGGTTGGAAGTTACGAAGCAAACAAGTACTGCCAGATGGTTTAAGAAACTGAACTTATATATTTAAAAAATAATAATTAAATAACAAAGTAAAAGTAAAAGAATAATCTGTCTACCAAAAGTGTTTATATTAGTTTGTTAAATTTGAGTAGTAAATCCATAAGTAGGTACCGTGAGTTCTCTGGTTTCGGAATTATCCTTGCTACTGTTATTGGATTCCGAATCTGCTTTTTTGTTCTTGACAGGTTTCACCATTCCTTTGCAAGCAAAATAAAATCGCAATTCGTCCTTAAATTCTGCGAAACACGATTTCCGATCTTTTCCGTATTTTTTGAGGGTGTGCAAAGCTAACTCCGTAAAAACTAATGAAAACGCCAAAACTGTACCTCCAATCGACACCCAAAATATACCTCCCACGTGTTTTAAATTCAAAGGGGGTGCTTCGCCCAGTTCTTCTTCCTCCTAAAAATTAAAAATTAGATTTAATTAAAATTAATATTCCCTAAACGAACTTCGCATTGGGGCTTTTTACGTTCTTCTTCCCACCATTTCCTCCTTATACTGTCGATAATTCCCATTTCTTTCAATTTTAACACCGCTGCACTGAGCCTGTTTCTGTAAGGTTGTTCTAAATTTACTAATTAATTGAATATTTCATAATTTAAATATATGCAGCAAACCTTTTCTCATTGCTATTCCGTAACTTTTTTCGTCCAAATTATGGCCAACTTTGGTTAAATTACAGCTACCTTTAATTGCGTAATCAACGCTGGACGATTCCATGAAAAATGCGTACTTTCCCTGCTCTGCCTTCTTAACTCCGATGTTGTTTTTTGTAACCATAACATCTGGATGGGTGTCCATGTACTCTCCCATTTTGGCGTAATTTTCGTTTTCCGAATCCTTAAATATTTTCAATAAAACAATAATCAAAACAATATTAATCAATATTTCAATTTACTTTGAAAAATCTGTACGTCGAACCCCCCTTTAAAGCTCCATATTTTATTCCTAATGAGTCGGCCCTTTTGTATAATTCCTCGACATTAGTAAAAGGCCAATTTGGAAATTCGGATGTGAGAAAAGCAGCTAAGTTTGCAGTATAAGAAGATACCATGATAAGGGTAAAAAACCACCAAAAGCCAGCTAATAATCGAGTGGGTAAACCACTGCAATACAACCACGTTTAGCAGGAAATTTAATTTAGTTGTGTTACTTACAATGGAGCTATATCAGCTCCTTGCTGCATAAGACCGCCTAAATTAAACCACAAAGAATTTCTAAAACTAAATTGATTGATTAGATATTCCGGTTCCTCTATGCACGGATAAGGGTTTGTCCATTCGGAAGGACAAAGCCGTGCCATAATAAACAATGCTACCGACACACCAAAATATGAAACCGTTAGAAGACCCCAAACTTCTAAATGGAATGGAGAAGCAAATGTAAAGAAGCTAGGTGGTGCAGGCGTCGGTGTCGCATATAAAATTAATATTCCTGCAAATCAAAACTTAAATCGTTAAACGTCAACTGAATTTCTCTAGTACAACCTAAAGCCATGAACGGGTTGGTGAAATCCACATATTGTTGTCGCAATCTTGTTATTGTTAAATCTGCAATAGCTAAATCGGCTTTCTGAAAAAAAAAAGGATCTATAGCTAATGCTTAACCAGAAAACCTATAAACAGACATTGTTTAAAATGTCACCCATCATTCCCGTCCAACTGCTGGTATTTTTAACAAAATCTCCATTACTGCTCCCAAGAATGAAAGTATAATTGAATCCTTCCAATTCGGCTAATTGTTTAATCAAATCGATGGCAAATCCTTCGTACTGATCGTTGCCCTCTAATTTTACTCTGGTGTCCTTCAACATTGCATAGGGATCGACCTATAACATGGCGATGTAGCCGAGTCTTTCCAAATTTTTTTATTAATAAACTTACTTTGCAAATTGCAACTCGGAAGGATTTATTTCTTAAACTATCTTCTCCATCGTCTGGAATTGGGGTGGCAACTCTTGATATATTTAAGCCATCTTTTCTACTCCAGGTTCCAATTTTGATGATACCATCTTCTTTTAACTCGATTAATTCCAAACCGAAATCGCTACGAACTCCTAGATTATCAAATTGTATTACTCCCGTTAAACCATCGTTCCAAGTTTCCTAAAAAAATATGAATGCAAAGTTGTTTTTGGCCCATGTTTCCTTTCTTACCCATTTCAAGTAATTGAAAATGGTTTCACCGTGAGGCCAACTATTGGTGGAATTACATAAAACCGGCATGGCACGCAAATATTTCATCTTGGTTAAAACGTTTGCAAGAAGCATAACCGCGTCTACCATCAAAATGGTACGAATTCGAATCTTCCAGGCAGCTTTGGAAGGGCTAATCGCTGTTGGGTCATGTGGATAACCTAATTGTTTTCTTTTTTCTTGAATGGCTACAGCTAACTCGATAACTTTGGGATCTTGCGGATCGATAAGTCTGAACTAAAATTTGAACGTGAAAATATTTTGTTGAAATTACCAAATTTCTTACTCCGGTAATATTAGTTTCGCTGTATTGATATGGTTCCAGATCGACGGTATGCATGTTCATATTAATAACGATGTAGCTGTATTTGAAAGTCATGAGTCCTATTTGTTGGGCCTGTTTTAAAACTTCTGCTAAATTTTCTGTGGAGCAATCTAAAACAAAATTGGTTTGTCCAGATTTCCAAATGTCTTTCAATGCCGTTCTGTAAGAAGTAATAGAACAAAAATTAGAATCTAAATTGTGGATATCTTCACCATAATATCACCTGAAGTTTCCAGGTTCAGTGGTGTAAAGTTGTCTAAGTAAAACGCTATGGCCGGTGGTGTTATAAATTTTTAGCATTTCTGTAACTTTTTTGAGACTGCTTTGATTTTCGTATATGATTGTAAAATTTCGCCAATTCCATCTTCTAACAACATCCGCAAAAGCTGTTGCCAAAACGGGGGCGTGAGGAAAAACATTGAACGCACAACAATCTTGATCGTGATCTGTATTGAGAGTGGTTTGTATTACGGGAATTCCTTTTGCGTCACAAACAGATTGAATCGTATTTGAGTTATAGGAAATTAAGGGATTAAGGACACCGACTACACCGGAACTTAAAATGGCACAGGCACTTTCGATTACAGCGAACGGCTTATCCCACGTATAATCAATGGTAAATCCATGCCTGGCATCCACAACCGTGTCCACTTCAATTCGCTTCCAGATGGGCACTAAGTGATAGGATAAATTTCCCGAAGCGTTTATCATGTCGATAGCAACTTGAAAAGCAATTTCTTCGTCTTCATTATTGCCTTCAAATATTGCGCCTATTTATAATAAAGAAATAAATTGGATAGGATTTTTAAATAAAATTGAAAATGAAAAATTTAATTAATGAGGACGTGATCTAAATATTGCAAACAACTCACCTACTGGCACGTTGTATTGAAAAGAAGCATTTTTGTTGAAAATTAACACTAACATTAGATAAATAAATAAACCCATTTGCCTAATTAATTAATTAATTTTATAGAAACGTACAATTCGCACAAGAAAGAGAAACGTTTTTGTCGTTCCCTCTCTCGACTTGTTTTAAACTGAGTTCCAGAGTTATTTTTGAACCCAAGCAAGAACACATTTTTTAAATTGTTGGAACCAGACTATTCTAAAATAGTAATTAGTACAAATAAAACATAATAATTATTATATTTTATTTATATTTGGAAGAAATAATTTGCAATTTTATAAAGTTTGTTTGAATCGCAAAGGTTGCGTTATTATTTTCGGAAAAGTAACGAGAAACTTACTATTTTCTGCAAAATCTTTTCTTGTTAATTAACCTAATTTAAAAATGCATTGGCGCTGCTCCAAATTTATTTTACCAATTTTCCAACATCCAGGTTCATTTAAGTTACAAATTATAAAACTCTTTTAAAAACTTAAATAACGAAGTCAAAAAAACTTCAGAAAATTGATTAAAGACTTCTTTTGCTTTGAACGTGGTTAAAAGAGTGAAAACTTTCACCTGAAATAACTTTTAGGATTACATTACTACATAATTTTTCTTTACTCGGCATCTCAAGCAAAAGTAGCAACGTTGAATTGAATTTCTTTGACATTGTTTCAGCAATAACAGTGTCTTTCAAACGAATTTGTTTTTCTAACGATAAATCGAAGCTATAATCTGCCTTTCCTCTTTGTGTATTTTTTACAATAATTTCAATTATATCCTTATATTATTATTACCTACTACGTATTTCGAAATTGTCCAGATTTGTGAGAATTTTTTTGCAGTGATATAGATAGGTCGCCTACATTTTATAAAACTTTGTTATAAAAATAAACAATAACAAAAAGAAGCTCTTTGAAAAGAAAAGCATAATTCCACTAACTAATTTTCTATTATTCCAAATCTCAATATCCTTCATACAATCAGGGCCGGCGCTAGGATATTTGACGCCCTAGGCAAAAATCTATCAGTGCCGCCCTCAACCATTTACATTTTTGTATCTTATGGGCCGTGGGCCGGTTGATGTTTTGCGGTTTAGAATTTTGCCGAAATTTTTTCACTGGGAATTAGATAATGGATAATATGGTTCATATAAAAAATAAAATTTGCGGATCGTCAAGATTGTCCAAAATTATCAAAAATAAATTACTTAACGAACCTTATGTTTTTTTTTCAAATTATCAAAAATGATGGATTTTAGAGTGCCTATGGATCCGAAACTCGCTAAAAACATCCCTACAGTGTTACCGAACTCGAAAATGACGAAATTCGAAAGTTGAGATCCGAGATTTGAAAATGTCAAGGGCAGTGAAAACCTACGCTACAAACGGCCTTGCTAACCGCTCGGGTGATTACAATACTCGGAGTGCAAATGAACTCGATAATCTAGGAACTCTAATGATGTTTCCTCTGCAACCACATGCAGTAGAATGAACACGTACTCTTCCCACCTAAATTCTGGTTTCTAATAACCACGTAGCGTACACGTACCGTCAAGTGAATACTTTTTAAAACTAAAATGAACTTAAAGTTATAAAATTTACATCAAAAAGTCGATTTTCAAAATTCATAAGAATTTTCTTAAGAATGCTTAAATTTTGCTCTTTCAGAATATTTAAACGTTTTCTATTGTACTTTTGAAGGAAAGAAACAGAAAAGAGCGACAGTAACCCAGTAACAGTGGACACTGCAATTAATTTTTGTACCTCGATCTGGTTTGTGCCCTTTTATCGTTTGCGCCCTAGGCAGTTGCCTAGTTTGCCTAGTGCCTAGCGCTGGCCCTGCATACAATATAAATACAACTTTATGTCGTTGGCCTATTAAGTTGGCCGATCACTTGCTGACACTCGAAAGTTGGGGATCTAGAAGTTAAAGATCTTTGAGTCTATGTAATTGCTAAACACATCCCTGGATCTTAAAAAATTACAGATCTAGAAAGACGTGGATCTCTAAGTACACGCACATGTTAAAAACATCCCCGAAACCTTGAAAATCACTGGTCTAGAATGATGTGATATTAACAACACCTTAAATACAACTGCGGCCGCTTCCGCCTATTAAAAAACCTTGCTGCAACTATACACGTACGGTCAACAGAATAGAGCTCGCTTCGGACAACTTGGCTTGCGATAAACAACGTTGGTTGACTTAGTCTTGTCTAGTGAAAATTTTGGGTATATTGAAAAGATGCATCCAGGTTTAAATCCCGGTCGAAGAACTATTCTTTCAGGCTGATGCCGCGATTCAGATTCCGCGTTAACAATGAAAGGGAAGTGTCCAGCGACAAAGAGGTATTAGGCACAACTGCAATCATCTTAGTTTCTTAGTGTCGCTTTTAGTAGCCGTCACTGTAGAGAGGTTACGCAAATCCAGGGACGTAGCAAGTCAAAATCGGGCCCTGGTGCAAAACCACAGTGGAATGGAAAGTTGATAATTTGTTTTGATTTAAGTTGATTTGATTTAGAGTATTTTTGTTTCTATAAATTATAAAAAATATAAAAAAAACTAAAACAAAACTGCTTGAGATGACAGAAAGTCGAATGAAATTTTTAAACTTTCTACAGATTTTTTAGTGGTGCCCCGTATTTTTATTTTCTAAACTTTTAAACAAGGCGTTTGCGCCGTGGTTTTTGCTTTCATGAATGAATGAATGAATTTCTTCAGATTGTTTATATTTAGGAAATTTTTTTTTGGGAAAAATCGTGTGTACCAGGGATTTATAGCAGTGGAAGATTTTTTGAAAATCTGAATTTGGTCATTTTGTGCTTCCGTATATTGATGGACCAAATTTACTAGAAGATCCGAAATCATCGCTGCAACAGCAATAAATAGGATAAGTTCCTTTACTTTATCGTTTAAATTTAACTTTTAACATTTAAATGCAAAATTATTGATGATTATTTTTCATCTGCCTATAAGTATATAAATAATTACTTTGCTTGGGATTTTGGGCTTATTTCGGCCCTGTCTGACCTGATGGTCTATGATGGTCTGCTCATTCTATGTCAGTTGCTGGCGTTTCAATATTTCAACTTGGAGTCAGTCCAAAGAACAAAGACGTTTGACAAAAATAAACCTTTAGGGGTAAAGGGCGTCTTGGAACTGCCCAAAGTCAGCTTCAAATTTAAAATTTTCCTAACCTTACTTTAGATTGTTGCGAGGCTGAGAAGTAAATAAAATCAATTTCTTTTTATATATTATGTATAAGCTTTATTAATGTATCGATCATATTATTATTTATAATTTAATTATTTTAATCACATTAGTTAAAGTTGAATTACCTTTTATGTTTTGTATAACAAAATTATAGAGTTAAGCAAACCTATAATTACGTATTTAAGTAACAACTACTTTATTATATACAAAAGGAACAATCACATCTAATAGTAATTATGTACACAGGTTTATTAAAGAAAAAATGTCGACTAAAGCATAATTTCTGAAAATTAAAGGTAAACTATACAATTAAATATTATTATTACAATGAAGAATATAATTATGCTGGAGCATTTAAATTACTAATTTGAAAGCGCTGTCGTTCTGAAAATATTTGCTCGGTATGTTTACAAGACCTTAAAGCTACAGAAATTGTTTTTATTCGGTTTGTGCTTTGTGCACCACAGTAGATTCTATTTTCACGTGATATCCTTAAGAGTATCTGCACTCGGCTTCGGAGTGAGGAGAAACTGGTGCATAGCAGACAGGCAATCTATATCGTCCGAAAAATAATACAGATGACCAGTCCGCCCTTGCTACTCTTTCAGAGATAAGGAAGTGCTTGCGGCGCAAAAATATAACAATCCATATTGGCACTTGGTTCAGTTTTATATTAAAGATATTTTTGAAACATCGTTGGCCTGGTTTATTAAATTGACATTTTACGAGTTGAAGCAGGCTCAGTAAAACTACAAATGTGGAAGTGCAAATTGGAAAAAATCATCACGCATTGTATACAAAACTATCAATACAAAAATAAATTACATCATATTATATTGACATGGTGAAGTGCACACTCTTCACTGCGTCTTCATCAAAGTTCGTAAAAAACAAGGTTTTAGTAGGAAAATCAGAGACGTGGCTTGGTCTGAAGGACGGGAACAGCATCTTCAAATGTAAATTTTGCAACAATTGGACAGGAAGAAGTGGTCAAAATCTATAAGAAGAGGGCGAGCGCCCCCTGGCCCCTGCAACGCTACGCCGCTGCTACAGCCATTTAATTTGGCCGTTGGGTTGCAGTCTCCAATTTATTATAACCTGGCAGTTTAATAAGATATTGAAGAAAAGGAAGTTGCGAGTCTGCGATTCCAATCGTAATTTTATGCATTCACCGTTGATTCGAGAATTCTATTTCGTAAATCCTTTCTCACCCTGCATGGACAATAATACAGCTAGGCCACATATAAGATATACTTAGCTAAAAACATCAAACAGTTTTTAAGCACAATTTATACTTGGATTAGGCCGGATTTTATTCGTAACTCGAATATAAATAATTTAATAAATAAAACAATAAATAAGACAAGAAAAACAAAAATTCAAGCATAACTTTGACTATGCTCCAAAGCCAAGCCAGTAAGTTTGCTTCCTTGTTCTACCCAATTTTTTAATCTTCCTCTTAGTTCTTCGAGACTTTTTGATTTCGCTTTATTTATTCGTTTATATTTAACGTCTTTCGGTTTCGTTACGGATCTGTGGTTCGACATGACTCTGTTATACGTCGTCACCTGATTAACACCTCCACTAACCGTTTTTTCAGAGTCTTTCGATTTTTTGTTCGTGTTGTCCTTATCGTCTAGGTCTTCATTATTATTAATGGCTTTGTCGTTTCTTTGCAACGCAAACGCATCTCGTTTTTTATTTGCTTCGCTTTTGTTATCGTCGCTTTGATTTTCGTTGTCTCCATCCTCTTCCACGCTGTACACTGTTTCCAAAACCTCGGGACGTCTTAAAAATCCGTTGGAACGACGCGTTGCATACTTCAAATTGGGATCGATGGCATCGGAAATTGATCTCATTATCGTTATACCGTCAGACGATCCCGAACGAAACCGTGGAATTTGAACTACACTTGAGTCAAAATCGGCATCTTCCATTACCACGGCGCTGTCAGAATCGTTAAGAGAGTCTAAATCCAACAAATTCGTATCCAGCTCAATTAAATCCACGTTAGGAGTTTCCAACCCGTTATCAATTAGACGATTCGTTAAACTTTCAATTACTCTTTGTTGACGATAAATTATATTTTCTCGATGAGCCAATAAAATCGAAATGTCTTTCTGTTTTCTTATAAGCCGTGACTCGAACAATAAAAGCTTTGAAGATATCATTTTAAGTTGATCCGCCTTTTCACGTTGAAGACGGTTTACCAAATTTTCCTGAAATTACACAACGGTTAACTGTCAGGATAATTGGCTAAATAAATTAATTGGTACCTGAATTTTATATGCTCTTCTCCATGTCAGCAGTTGTTGCGCTTGGATTCGCATCTTCTGCCGGAGATTGTCGGTAATTTTTCGCGCTTCTTCCAAATTTTCAACATCCATTTCCGCATCTTCGTTTGTTAAATTTTTCGTCATAGCTTTATCGTTGATCTATAAAGAAATAAAAACAATTTAGTTTTTTTATAAAATATTATGTAATAAACGAAAAATCGTTGTGTAATAAAAAAGCAGGTAACTGTAATACATAATTAAATACTCTCAGAATTCTGACACTCGCCTGTGTCAACTATCAATTATTAAGATTCAATTAAATTTGAGATAAAATCCCATATTCGGAAGTGGTTATTCCGTTCAGAAATCAAATTTTTGATTTCTATATGTGCGCGAAATTAACCAATTACAAAGACATTACACTGAACACGATTCCAGCGAATCGCTATCATTTATTATGTCATTACGACGTTGCTAAGCAATAAAAACATTAATAGTTCATAATTTATAATCATAGTTTCAAGATGTATTTTTACGCTGTTATAAACGTGATTAAAATTGAGCTGTCGGGGAGGCTTCCTCATGCGATGAAAATTTGTCGTAATAAGTGGATGGCTAGAAGACAATAACCCCGGTTAATTTTATTATTTGAACCTATCAAATTATGTCCATCTATGTATATGGAAGATTCTAACAAACTTAATAATTTAATTTTATTTATTTGAGTAACTGTTCTGCCACTGGTCAGTCGTCTTATACTATTATAATTTGACATACATTGCTTTTCAGGGTAGAATACATCTTGAATAAACTATAGAAAACAGAGAAAGTAAAAATAAAATTTCAAATTGTATTTTGTTTCTTTTTTGATTAATTTTGGTTAAATTTTGTGCCACAAAAAACAAAATTCCACACCATATTTCTAATGTCTTCACCTGTAGTTACGCCTCTGGTATGAAACAAATTAATTTAGTTTACGACCGCTTGTGGCGCATGCTAAATTTTTAAATTTAAAAAATAGTTTAATGTTTGAATTCATATTTTATTGAAATTTAACCTTCCCTTGAAGTAACGGAAATAAAAATACATCTGATGTAATTAAATAACTATTAATTTGAACTTATTTAATTAACGAAGCTAAACAAATAATTTCAATTTGTAAAAGCTAGGAAATGCGCGAATGCGAACAGATCCCTATTTAACCGGCGCGCGGCGGTCGGTAACAATATGGCAGTTGTTGATGACTAGTGTAAGTGTAGGTTAAGTTTTTTAATGTAGATTTATTGTTAATCATCAAGTAATTAAAATGAGTGGAACTATTGAAAAGACGAAATATGAATGTGCTTCGTTCCCTAAACGTTTTCAACGTGACGATGTACTCAAAAAAACGGGAATATCGGTTGGCAAAGTTGATGTCATGTATTATAGCCGGGGAGTCAGGAACGACGCCTCGTTGGTACCTCCAATTCGTCAAACTGCTTCGATATTTAAACAACCCGTCACCGTGTATAAAACTCAAGAAGGTAGAGTGAAGACGGATTTTAAACATGGCACACAAGAAAAGCCGAAACAACTAATGTGGGAGAAACGATTAGAAGGTCTTCGGGCGTGCGATTTAGACGGAATGGAGTTTGAAGCTATGGAATTACCTAAAGGTTTAAAATCTGTTGGTCCTAATGTTAGCGAAGAGACTATTATACAAAGTGTTGCTACGGCCCTGCATGTTAGTGCGCAACCTGTTACCGGACAAACAGGTCCAAAATCGACACTTGAAAAAAATCCAGGAGTGTACTTAGATCCAAAACAACCGCTAGTTCAAGCTGTAAACATACAAGAGGAAGATATAAAGCGACAAGAGGAACGAGTAGCTGCAGCTCGCAAACGTTTAGAAGAAGCATTAAGAAAATAAACTTGGTAGTGTTACCGAACATTTTGAGATTTCAACTGTGTTACGAAATACACTTAAGACTAAAATGGTTTCAATTTTTAAATTATCGAAGTTTTATTTGCAGATCTTATAAGATTGTGAATTTCATATTTATTTTATTATGTATGTATTTATATCGATTTTAATAAATTAATTTGATAATTATTTGTATAAAGAGAATTAGTAAAAATTATTTTACTTCAATCGCTTCAAAAATACATGTGATGAATAATTTAAATAAAATTTGAAAATATTTCGAAGAAAGGAAGTTAACGTAGAAAATTCGGCATAGTCTGTTATAATCAGACCGGTCATATTTATAATTCCTAAGGTGACCCTTGGAAAATATTATGACCGCTCTTGTTTATATGGTTCGTATATGCATTTAATATTAATAGCCAAGTTATAGAATTAATGTTAAGCTGAAATTCAATTAATAATCTCAAATTATTTTTATCCCATATTAATACCAGGTTTCACTACCTAAACCACGTATTCATTGATTATCAAATTATTGTAGTTCGTAATCTGGTATTTGATAGTTTTTTACAATTTTTGATTTATTATTAATACTTGATTTATGTAATTAATTATGAATCCACTTATTAATCATTATTCGCTAATAAAATTATACAATAAATTCATAATTGATAGTATTATGACAGTCCAATAATTCTTCGCTATTTCTATTTCACATAAAAAATTTCGCTACGTTAAAAATTGTAAAATAATAATTTAATCGTAGATTAAATGTGGTGTACAAGTGAAGGAAATCTTAGGCATTCCGAGGAAATGTAGAAACTTAAGAAATCTTAGGAAGCTTATAAATTAAAGCTTTTTTTTAACTTTTTCGCAAAGGAAATCTTATGGCAATCCAAGAGGAATCCCATCTAAAGATATCTCGTAAAAGTACAAAAATTTGTCTATTTCCCATATATTTTGTGTTCTCTAATTCTATAAAGCCACATTTTATATTTTTGATATTTTGTATATCACTAATATTTTAAATGTTGTTTTATTACATTGAGGAAATTTTTGTAATTTATCTACGCAAAAAACAAGGAATGGAAATATTTCGAAGTCAAAGGCCGAGCAGCCTTGTGATACTATTATTATAGTTATAGTATACGAACTGCAATTGCATTCATTATTAATGAATTGGTAATGATTTATTTATATTTCACAAGTTTAATAAACTGAAATTAATAATAATTTAATTATTATTACGAAATTAATTAATGTTACATAATAATTTAATAAATTGTAAAAAACCTATTAATGTAATTTTAATAACTTTTTAATTATGATTATTACGATAATGATATAATTTTTAAAATACATAAGTTTAAGTGTTAAAATATTTTTTTTATTAATGTATTTTTGAAATTTGTTCAAAGTGTATTTAAAACTCCATGCGCTTTAGTAAACATTAAATTAATTTATTTAAAATTATGACTCGTAGTAATAATTATAAAAAATTATTTAAAATGTTAATAGTCATAATATTCTAATTGTTTTGTCAATACTGCCCCATCTAAAATGTTAGTATTTTAATTATAATGTACTACATACATATTATGTATGCAAACATGATGTATACATCATTTTAATACGTCTTAATATTATAATAATATGTTAAAATGTAATTTTTTGGTTGTCAAACAATTAAATCAAACATAATTAATTACTTAAACGATGCGGTGGGTAACGAAATGATTCAATGGAAAAAAAACTGAATAAAATCATTTTGATATAATAGAAAGCAAAATGACTTGCCATAATAGAATAAAACATTCCATTACCGGCTGTTAAAATTACCAAATGTTCTACTAATAAGAAAATCTTTGTTGTTAGAAGGCTGTGTGACAGACAGACGGACGGACGAAAACAAAAAGAGTAATAAATGTACTAAACGCATTTTTTTTTAAATAGTTCATCATATTGATGAAAGAAACGTTGAATTTATGAATTTGTTCATCAATATAATGAATTTTTTTTAGTGAAAATAGTTTAGACAAAATTATATTTTTCGTAAAACCATTGTACGATAATACGAATATCTTTTTGATTTTTATATGCAATCGCTTCACTTTGGCGTATAAAAAAAATATTATAAATAAATAAAGCTGCTCTTCGACTTGGAGAGAAGATAAATTTTTAATTGTTCCAACAAAAAACATCTTTGAATGTTTCAAAGAGTCGGTGTATTACATTTTCAATGCAAAGAGAGTTATAGCAATTAAAAATTTTAGTGTTTTTAATTAAATGAAATTTTAAATAATGTTAATTTTTATCTCCACTTGGAAAATACGGTACATTCCATTCAATTGCATTTTAACTTATTTGCCTGCTAATAACTCGTAACTTATTGATCTGTTTTATTAGCTTTATTATACATATGCAAATTTACATTGTATAATTTATTCAAATGCTTTCATCTGGAAGTATAATAATTAATGCTCTAGATATATTTTGTATAGTTATGACTATAATAATGGTCAAATCATATTTTAATGATTTTATGCTAAATATAGCATATTAGCTATATTTGGCTAAATGTTTGTTTAAATATTAAACAAACTAAAATTATTTTATAATAAACTCTTCGTTAAATTCGGTAAGGTATTCGTGAGAAAATTCTTGAAATGTTTATTTTTTTTATTTCAAATCAGCCAATACCCCAATACTTTTTAAATAATAATAATTTGGATTGATAATAAATCAATAATGCAAAAGATGACCTTGATAGCAAAATATATTATGTACATATAGAACATTTATTATTTCTATAGAACAAAAGTTATTTATATACAACAAAAAATTAGTTCTATGTATCAAAAATTATATCTAAACGTTTTTATTTTGAATTACAAGTATTATTTGTATATACAACGCATTGATGTAATAGAATAGAATACACCAATTTTAATTATTTATAGATGACTTGTTCGTATCTTTTTTATTCATTTTGAACAATAAATGTAAAATGCCGAATTTATACGGCCATTCAAATGGTAAATAATTATGGTAACTTGAAATTTATAATTGTAGCTAACATCAACTTGTTAACTTCAGATTTATAATTCCATATGTAAAGTTTTTATTTTCAAGTTAATTGGGTAAAATTTTAGTACAGTAGCATTTACGCTGAAACGAGAGCTCCATCGTCCGAAAAGAAGTGACCATCCTGTTTGTTGCACAGCAACGCTTTTATATCAGTGACATTTGTGATTATTTCACGTAATTATCTCAGCAAATATAACAACCTCACGTATTTTCCTTGGTAATATTGATTTTAGAAATCAAGATTTATGTCAACATGCATTCAATGCAATAACGTACGATAATAGTTTACTTTTCCTGAAAAATAGCATTTTATTATATCATAAAATATACATAATAATATTATATACCTACTCTTATCTCCCCTCCCTAATTATAGTGATATTATCTGCTTCGGTTCAAGAAATATTTAAATATTTAAACGATTTATATAATCGTTTTGAAATGAACGCACGGTATGTTGATGTATACTGTCAAAAATATGATCGATTTTGTCTCGACAAATAGCACAAAAAGCCTGCACAACTCAAAAAGTTGCACGGTTGAAATTATTAAGTATGTATCGAACGATCAAACTTTTTAAAACTAGGCAGTTGCATCAATATTACCTTTCAGAAACAGTGGCATACCCTGACTTTTGTTTGGGGGGGGGGGTCGAAGGAAAAAAATTCACGTCTTCCTTCTGGAATCTCGCGTTTAAGATACTGGAATATTAGGTAAGCTATCCCATCGTCCCTTTCCCGACACCACTGATCAGCGTAGAAAAAAGTATATTATTAACACACAAGAAATGAAAATTAATTATCGACACTTTAAATATTAATTATACGACTATTGTTATAAGAGAATAGTAATTGAAGTGGAAGAACACTCTTCCTACTGTTTGAAAACAATTATATCTATTTACTACTTCACCGGTCCGCCCAGATCGACTTTAGAAAGGAAACATTCGTTTTTTTTATTGTACAAACTGAAAAATTAAATTTTCAACTTTTAATATTTAAATCTCGTCCTTGTTCGGAAGACAAATTAAAAACACTGCTTAACGTCAGTCGAAAAATTAATTTTGTTTCACGAAGAAAACTTTTATTAAAGTCACGGAGAATGTGGGTTTCATCCCCAGAACCCAAAAGGATATATCATTATGATAGCAGCAATAATTGCAACTAATACTTATTCAGTTTTGACAGTTGCAAACCTCAAACATTCCAGTTCGAGTTAATGTATAATTTAATTTCTAACGGTGATGCAAGCGAACACACAATGTGGGTCAAATCCGCTGCATGATTTATTATGGCCCACGGTAAATTAAAATGTTTTCATCCCTTATCTATCTTCAATGCTTGTACTATATATTTGGGCAGAGTCGCAGGCAAAATTGAAATACGTAATCCACTTTCGATGTATCTACAAAAAGTTGGAATTATTGTTTCTCCAATTTTGAACTTTTAGAAAGTAAAATGCGACTACAACCTTTCTCATTTTATCATTTAACTAATATTGATAGTGCAATATTGCAACATTAATTATGCATTTCTGAGTTGTCTTGTCCTGATTATTTCCAGAAAGCATTAAAAGTGGAATTTACATCCTGAATGATTATCAAATTTGTCGATAAAATGTACTTTCAAATTATTAAAAATTTAAATTTTAACTTTTAAATTGTAAATTTTACAATTACAAATGTTCGATTTTAACTTGGAAAGAACTCGTTATTCATTTTTTTTGTGCTCGTACTTTATGTTCACCGGAATGAGTATAGATGCAATAAAAACCACAACCCCGTGCATTTTATTTATTATTTTTCGATCATTTTCATGTTTGAACAGTTTATTTTGATTAACTCATAATTTTCCGTATTTTTCCAATGTTACGAAAAAATTGCAAAATATATCATGCCAAATTGGAGACAATGCCACACTTTTGGTTTTTCATTAAATATGTTTCGCAAACATACTGTTGGAGAGTTTTGAGGATTCAGCATGATGAAGCTCATTGAATGAAGCGGATGCTCTCCAGACTGCGACAGAACCGGTAAAGACATAGCTTGCAGAACAATCAATGACTTTACGACTCTTGCCAGGGTACCGTATGCTTTTCGACGAAAGTCTTTAATCCTTAAATAATCTGAAATTTAGTTAATTTAAAATCTTTCTTATTACGTATCCCGTTTATTATTTGCCATCTTTCTCGGTCATTAGAATTTACATAATTGCATTAGACCATTAGTTTTTGGAATTGTTAAGCTCCTTACTATATTAGAGCATTACTGTTCTTTACAGTTTTGATTAACTGCATGCGCTCGGTAATTTCTTCTAACATCGGGTTCCGTAGTAAATTCCTATTCCGGACAAATCCAACATATCAATCGTTTAACAAAAATGGTGTATTTATTGATACCACATCCAATTAGGAAGAGAAATTTAAAAAAAAACAAAATTTTTTATACAAAGCTGATTACAAAAAAATTTAACGCCCAATATCGAATTTAATCCCTGCAGTATGACAGATGTTAAAAAGCACAGATCTAGAAACGTAAAAGCTCTGTTTTTAAGTAAAATTTGGTTATAATTAACGAAATCCACTTTAAAATAACAATTTTCTGTGAAATTCAAAAAATTACTTTCGAGAGGTAAAAATTCTGTATAAATTTCATTAGTTATCTAAAACCACTTTATTTTAAAATAATAAAATTTAAAATGTTCTGCCATAGAAAACATGTTGAAAACATTACTACTGCATGAAGCAATTGTTATTGTTTAACTGTGTATGTATCTGCATAAGAATTATTTTTAATATAACCATTGTTAGGCGGAAATTAATTTAAGTTACATAATTTATTGTTGACATACACAATATAATGTCGCTTTCAATGATTCGTTACGTTACATGCACAATTACTGTGACTGGTAAGCCTCTGCTTGGAGCGGTGCCGGTGGCTTAGTTCAGTGTGTCGAATTTTTGGCTTTTATTTTCAACTGTTGAAAATGCTGTACGTTTATTCAAAATTATTATTTTTCGAAGAGAGGTTCATTTTAGAGGAAAGAAGGACGAATTTATTTAAATTTGAAACGTTATAACTTGAAGATGTCGACATAATATCAGCAAAATAATACAACAAAGCAGTGGAAGACAAAGAATAAATTTCGCTTGAAACTCATAACGTCGAGAAGTTTCTACATATAAATAAGGAGCAATTTTCGGAAGGCATAAAGCTATTAATAAAATGTGCTCTATCCTGGTATTCCACTACTTCTTTATGCTTGAAATTACCCATTTGAAAACACAATTTACTAATACGAATAGAACGCTGGGCTTTCGACGTCTTTATTATGTTATCGTGTGGGACAAACGTAAGAAACATATTAGGAAAAGTAACAAGCAGCAAAAGCAATTTATTTTTTTTTACCAATAAACACACTTAAGTTGGCTTCCATTGCAATTCCAAGATCCACACAATTTGTTTTCTTGTTTGGGTCTTCTCGGGGATTCTAGAAAACGTAAATTATAATTGGAATTCCTTCTAAAATATTTTGATTTATTCAATGGATCTCAATATTGCTCGAATTTTTAAATTAAATATAACACACCGAAGGTTGTTGTTGCAAGATCCGGATCCGCATTACTATTTACGTCAATGAAACTAACCAGTGAATTATTTTGTTTTGTTTACTTTTTAATGCCAATTCCACCTGAATAATACCATCAGGTAACTGATGAATAACTGAACAACCGCAGTTTTTGAACAAATTCAGTTGGAAAATGTCTGCTTCACAAGACGGACTAATATTTGGGTAAAGAAAAGTCTTATGGAAATTAAATTATATTTAAAAATTCTAGACAAAATATTAACCTGATATATTTTATCAGTGTGCCCCATTGGTATGCATGGAATTTTATCTCTGCGAATAATTCGTTTAACGCTTCCCTTTTAGTTTTTACCAAAGCTAGAATGTTGAAATTTGTAGTGTTCGAAAGTGTTGCTTACCCGGTAAAAAATTTCAGTGTTCGCATTGGATGGGCAGAGTAATCCTATATTAAATATCATTCAATGCCTTTCAAACAAATTGAAATCAATTTTTTTTTTAATAATCCGCGGAGTTAATTCTAAAAGAGTAAGCGTGTTTCGTTTCTCTTCGAACTATTCTTGAAATATGTAATTAAGGATTTCACTCTTTATTTACATATAATTTCAGTCATGTTGTACGAAATAGTTGAGGAGTAGGTAATTATATTCTACTCTAAAGTAAATATGTTTTAAACCGCCAAATCCCTTTACAAAGGTCTTATAAGATATGTCTTATATAATATTAAGATATCTAATCTTACAAGAGATTCGAGCTATGTTTGAACTTCGAATTTTCAGAGTTATTAGCAACATAAGATTTATTTACAGTATTTTGAATTTGCCGTTACGGATCTGATAGGATCCATTTCTCAGGTGAAATGAATAAAAAAACGCATACTGCTTTAGGGATGCTTGAAACCAGACCGGGCTGGCAAAGAAGAGAATTAGCTTGTAATATTGAAACGTAAAATCAAATCTGCCCATTTAAAAAAAAAAAACTCGTGCAAACAGTTTCACTTCACGTTTCTAAAAGGACCATTCCTGGCACGGTTTAAAGTAAAAAGGAAGAATGTGAATGAGATGGCGCTTGAGACAATCTATTGGAATTAAGAAATACCTTTTCGCAAAAATGTTATAAATAAGTAAAATGTTAATAATAAAGTCGACATTTTGGAGAAGTAGATGTTCCTGGGGATATAAATTGCTAGTAGAAAAACAGTTTGGTACAAAAACGAGTTTTAATAAAAATGACAAATGTTTTCGAGTTCGTTTTTATAAAACACATACCAAGTAAGAAATGGTATACTCTACTACGTTAGTAGAACTGGTAAAACCGTTTAATCAATTTTCGAATAAAAATATTATAGTTGACTTTTGGTAATGTAAATACCAACAATAGGATAATAAAAAAAATTGTATGTAAATACAAACAAACTCTATTAGTTTCGTTACTATTCTACTATGTGTTCCACTTTACTTTTAATAGCTGAATAGAATGGTAAGCTTCGGTAAATTAACAAAAAGGATTTATTGTAATCGTAAACAATAAAAAATTATTGCGGTAAATTTTAAAAGCCAGTATGTGAAACTTAACGAAATTATTAATAAAGAACAATGTAATGTATTTTCAAGATGGATTGTATCTATCTACTGTATAACCTAAGCTATTTTTTTCTCATACATTTTTCCAGACGACCTGTATAGTCAATACCACAGTCGGCGCGATTTAAATAATAAATAAACTTTTCACTACTACTACCTCGTAAAAATTAACAACCAAGTATTCACATTAAATGATATCTCGAATACCCAAAAGAATAGTATATTTCACCGAGGGACCAAAGTGACCTTTTAGGTTTTTGCTATCAAATACTACGAGTACGCATTGTTCTATAATTTTTAATTTTGACAAACCCAGCAAAGCAATGTAGCGATAAATTTCAATTTTCACATATATCGAGTTGTGTTTGTTTGTTTAATATTAACGAGCAATTGATTTTTCCACATCAAAAGTTAACGTATTGCCTCATATAATTACAAATCAATTTATTATAAATAACCCGCACTATAAAAAATTACCAACACTGAATGTTACAGAAACGATATAACGTTCGTAACGATTTTTTTGGTGGAGAAAGACATTTAACATTTAACTTTCTTTGAATTTGTACGTAGTTCACGTCGTTGAACTTAAAACATTTATTTTCAGGTACGTGAATAAATTATTAAAATGGTGAAGATAAAAAAATAAAATTGCAATTTTTAGTCCATATATCTCCACCACGTAAATTGACCATACGGGTAATAACAAAAATTTAAATTTTCACGACGAGAAAAAGAAAGTTGATGATAATATATCTTCAAAATTTCTACCGTATAACCCCATTGAGTATTATTTAACATTTATTTATGTAAATACCTTAATGTAGCCAAATAAATTGCTTTGTCTACGGGAAAATTGTAACTTATGGCGGGATCGCAAATCAAAAATTATTTAATTTTTTTTTTTTTAGTTCAAAATTATTTTGTTAACAGAAGTAGCGCAAATATGGATTCGACGACGAACAGGGGCACTTATATCCGTCGAATTTTATTGATAACAAACTTCTCTAGACTGTTGGTGCAAATTACACTAATTAAAATTAATATACATAAAATTTATGTTGAAATTAGCATCATTAGAAATTTAATACTTAATGATTTATTAGAAATACGCCAATAAATAATTAAATTACTCGAATAATTATTTATAAATAAACAAATTTGACAAATTAATCGTATTAAGTAACGATAATTAAGTTTCACCTATTTAAATCAAATTAAAATTAATTCAATGGAAGAATTTTATTAGGAAGAAGCTATTTAAGTATCTTAAGTTTAGTACTTGAAATGTAAAGCTACGCCGATATATTTAAAACTTTGTTAATATCAGACAATGAACTTAATTAAGTGAGTTCATTATCAAAATTCTACCAGTACATTTAAAAATGCCCACTTAAACAGCAAATTAAAACTGATTTCCTCCATAATTTAAAAAATTTAAATATACTGAACAATTTAAACAGATCATTTTTATTTTTTGTTATTAATTTACGTTAAAAATATATTAACGGAGATGAAAATTCAAGTAGATAAATCGTACAGGGCCGGATTTACCCAGTAAACGATCCAAAAAATTCCTGTATTGTGACGGTTTACTGCAAGTTGGTAAGCTCTCCCACTAGCAATAATATAATGAAAGCGAATAGTGAGCAGATCGTGGTCTCTCCTGTCTCTCGATGCATAAACCGACATAAATATTCAACAACAACAATATTCCAGCTTAGAAATCTCGATTGCTCTTTAATGCCGATTTAAGCTTTGGAGTTGTGGCATGAGGCCAAACACAGACATCAGAGAAGAATTTCAGATCTTCTCAATAGAAGAGAGAGAAACGCCAATGGAAGGAGCATGTGGAAAGGATAGAAGACCAACGGCTGCCAAAACGTGCCATGGAATACTGCCATAGAGGAAAGAGAGATGTAGGACGTCCGAGAAACGATGGACTGACTGAGAATCGGAACAGGCCTAAGCCTATACCGTGAAGCAAACGACAACGACGAGTTGTGGCACTGTTCTTCCAAACTTGCCCAATATTACAATTTTTCACTGCTAAAAGATCGAACGACGGTTTCTCAAACCCTTTCCGATCTTAATTTTAAATTTTAATTAAATATAACTGAATAGTATTGCTTTTTTTTTACAACTTGTATGATCCATGGTTGAAGGATGAGCCTTTTTCAAAATTGGTTAGCTTAGTTAGTCTTCTCATTGTATCAATTACAAGTAATATTCATTGGTTCATTAACTGCTATGCGAGACTGCGGTCGCAATATACTTGGCTTTATTATTTCTACATGTATCCTTAATATTAAAGGTCATACGGTGATATCACACAGGATGTCACTAAGAAATTAATACAGTCGATAACTTTCTTCACGATTATATTTATAAAAAAACGTATGACGCATTTTCGATTGCTTTATTTGAAGGTAGCAACCTAAAACACATAGGAAAGTTACGACGAATCAGTGCGGCCTTCATCCCGCACAACCTGAGCAATCTAGTACTAATTTAGTATTATAGATTATAATAAAAATAAACAGGAAAAGACATATTTTCATATTTGAAGCATAAAAAATAAAAATTTGAGGTAGTACAATATTTTGTAATGTATATATCTAACACAAAAATTATATTCTGCCTGGAATTCTTTTTTTTATATATTTATTTATATATTTATTATTTTTTTAATAATTTACAAATAATATCAAATTAATAATCTGTAGATATTTTTTTAAATTCAAAATTACAATTGCTGCCGCAGCTCACTGGCAGCCCGCTTTCTTGCTGCTATATAGCTGCAAATTAGTAGCTATTTTTTAGCTACCGCAACGTGTATTTTTAAAGATGTCTGGTGACGTACGGTCGTCAGGGACCATATAAACCGCAGTATGTAAAATTAAAATGTTTATAAATCCAGTGTTATATAATATAATGCATATAGCGGTATGTTGATGTTCCTGAGCACTGCAACACTCGTGACCAGTTTTTTCCCAAAGAACGGTGGTTCTGACAAACTACATACTTCAAAAATACAACCTTGAAAAATAAATAATGAAACTGCCTACAATCAATTTTATTTTTCCCGTAGGACGATAATAAAGAATATATTTTGAAATTCAATGTTGAATTACGTCGAATTGCAGACGTTAAAGGTAAAATTAAGTTACACTCTGAACTAGGAGTTCCCAAAGCTTGTTCGACAAAATGTTAAATAGAAACATGTATCCTAAGCAAAACAAAACTGTATAAATTACGAAATTATATATTGATCGATAAACCCAAATTAATTTAAATTGTTTACCCTGCATGGGTACTTAAATATTCGACTCCGTGATTACATATTCGTGTTTATCTATGTGTATCGCATATCAAAGATCAATTAGTTTATTATATTTTGTTTAATTTTGCATAAGCTACAAAAATTTAATTAATCGTCTGGCAAAATAGACATCACTACGAAGCGAATAAGTGGGTAAGTCGGATTTAATTTATTAAAGACGTAAACCATTAATTCATGGTATCAAAGATTTACCCACACATTCACCGTTGATACAGACATAATCTCTGCCACTCCCAAACATTTTGTTTTTTCCGCAGGAAACTGTCTTATTTTTTAAATCCGAATAAATTATTACATAATACTCCGAATCGAATTAAATCTGCTGCATTTAAAAACAGCACGATCGAAAATTTTAATAGAACCTTCAAAAATATGTAGATTGAAGTGCCTATCGATTGCAATTCAGCACCAAAATAAACTCTGGACTTCAAAGTATGTTTTTTGTAATCCCAAAATCCTGAAACAAAGCGCGTATTCATGCCTTGTATGAAACAATGCGGTATGATGACAGGGGACCTACAGCTTAACGTAAACAATTTCGATTTTGATCATTTACCTGGGAGTAGCAGGTGTACATTTGGTGAATTAAATGGCACGCCACTGGAAATAAGCCCAAAATGAAATAATTACTGTAATACAGACATTACAATGATCTACAGCTAACTTTTGGGTTATATCCGAATAATTTAGTGGAGTTCTGGTTAAGCTTAGAGGGGGAATCTCCAATATATATCTTGGAATAAAATTTGTAGGTAGCTCATTCTCGTTCAGCTCGATTTATACCGTCATTTACGTACTAGCTCTGTACGTATTTAAAATATGAACTCATTAAAGTGAAAACGGTCTATATAGATGAATTACTATATTTAATTGTATAAAAAGGTTTTTTCCATAAATAAATATAATTCCAGGTAAATTACACCCGTTGGCATAAGTCGGTACATATCTGTAACTGTAATAGCTTTCAATTCAAATGATACAAGATTAGCGTACAAATAAATCAACCTTAACGTGTTTCAAAAATGCTGTGGTAAATTCTTCATGATGAAATATAATTACATGTATTTGCAATCTATTGCATTACAAGAGTGCTGCACCCGAATAATTTTGACTTTTTAAAATGTTACACCGCTTTATTTCCAAAACGAAAGCCTAAATAAAAAGTTTGCCTCATATAATAGATGCTTTTCAAACGGCTAATACCAAAGACGATAGGTTAGTTCAAGTTTATTGTGAAGAAGTTTAAGACAGTAAGTTTGATTACATTATTGCATTCTAAAGTGCTTTAGATTTGTAAGAATTCAGCAATATTTTAATACCCATTGGATTCCATCACATCCTAACTATTGTATAGCACAGCCACACGGGAATTCGATTCCGACAAACTACTGCATTAGTTATCCTCTGTTTTACATATCGCGAATTTCAAATCGGGTAACTCGCCACTTCTTTAGCAAATCCACTTTAAAATTTAAGTTGAATTACAGTGTTACCAAGAAGAAAAGAGCAATCTTATTGTTGTGTTTGTCCACTTCTACAACAAGCACCTACATTTTAACGCCGTTCAGTAAAACACAGTGTGGAAAACAAACATTATCGTATTTCAATGTACCACTTGATGTTAAAAGCCCACCCATTCGTCCACTAATATACAAACAAAAATTACGATTATTATATTTGTTGTCCGGTCTTCCAGTAAACAACTGGTTTGCATCGAGCAACTTATTAAATTTATCATGTCAACTCAATTAATATACAATAAGAAAAGCAGTCAACCTAAACAAACAATTTGATTTGATTTTCTAGAAACGACAAAAAATCTGGAACGATTTTAAACGTCATCCACACTTAATATAATTAGGGGGTTTATAGAAAACAATAGCTAAGACGCCATTGGCGCCGCGGTACAAAGGAGAGGTACTTCCGATTGGTTCATTTTAAATTGCCAACCTAAGAAGTTGAGAGATTACGGGAGTGACGAATCGGTGCGACGTTCAGGCCGCACAATACGGACAATTCTGCTCTTGTCATGCCGTACGAATGCAGAACTGATAAAAGCAATAGCTTTGATATTTTAGAATTTAAATTCCTATTATGCAAGGAAGAATTTAAGGTTGTTACGGCTTCTTTTCAAACTCAACGATTTAGTGGTTGCTGCTGATGGAATTTTTTAATAAAAGATTTTTTCAGAGGTTTTACCTGTAAGAACATGCTGCACAATGGGGAAAAGTTACATTTTAAATTTTGATCAAAACAAATTGAATTTTCAACAATTTATTAATATAAAGAAATCAATGGAATAACTCAGCATACGAATACTTTTTGAGATGTTTCTTTTAAATAAAATTATTCGAGTATTTCGATAAATTATGGTCTTTCGTTGTTATAAGAGAATAAATCGTCTGCGAATTATACCTCAAGAGTTATAGGTACTTTGAAACATGGAGCGTAAAGTAAATTTACCTAAGGTAATGTTTGGTTTTAGTTTGGGTTTACTTTTTCGAAAACATAGAAATAATTATTATTCCACTAAATAAATTAGCTCGACACTATACAAAATTTTAGTAGTTTCCATTTCCACAACTACAAAAAATATAACTGAACTTCGTAGTACCAGCGTGACCCAGTTAATTTCTATTTTGTTTGCCTATTTACGTTTACTAAACATTTCCATTATTCTCTAAATTTTATATGAAGAATAAACGCAAGCTCAACAATCGAAATATTTAGGACACAGCTTATGTTTTGGGGGTTAACCCAATAGACGTCTAGGTTCTCGAGTTACCACAATCCAATAGTTGATCCAATTAGAATGGCCAAATTACGAATCATTCCATAAAGCTCTATAAGGCACTAAATAGTGCGGTAATCACTGTAGAAATATTCTTACATACCGCACCATTTGATAAGTTGCAATTATTCATCCTAACAATGCAATCGTATTCACAAAGCAACCTATCAATTAAAATTAAATCTGATTACATTGCCATTGTTAATTAAAGTTGCATACCTCGTAAGCTGAAAAAATTTTCTTCGCCGAATTTAAAAAAATATAACTTTTGTCCCAAAAGAACAATGCTCAATCATCGAACTCAGTGAGTTGTACTGGCGATTTCAAGCGTTACAACATATTATTATGCAAATTAATTTTTTGGGGGGGTTACAAAAACGAATAGTGTAATTTTCTCTTCCAAGGGGATTTCGTACACTTCCATAAAAATCTTGGACTTAAACGATGTGTTCTAACTTTGTGTCTAGTTATATCCCGTAATTTATTGTACTTCTGTGACAAAATATTAAAGCAATTTATATGTAATAAAATGTAGGTATTCAATTAGTTTTCGCGTTACGTAACGATTTTAATTTAATTTCCTTTCCTCCCTTCAAATCAGAATTTAATTTCGGAAATTTTTGGAACACTAATTTGGCAAATTGAAATTGTTGATTTAATTTTGTGTTCTTAGAGTCCATGTAATTCCTTAATAATGGTCCTAGTACATGCTACGTAAACAAGCACAAAACTACTTAATTGAATTGGAAAAGTCTATTTCAATCTTTGCATTTATAGGCAAACCTTGGCTAAAAATGTTCATTAGCAAATTTACGTAATTTATTTACTTGCTTCCTCCAATTTGAAAAGTAATTTGCAGTAAGTCTAATGAAACTTAAAACACATAGTTATTACAAGTTTAATGTATTTTATAAAAAATTATAATTTAATAATTCTTTCAATTTATAACAAATCAAATTACAAGTAAATAAGTAAACACTGCACTGCAGGAAAAATCTAAATGGAAATGTAGGTAAGCGAACATCGAAATAATATGAGAAACATGGAATTAATAATTCAGAAATGTTACGGAATAAAAATGTTTGATGTAACGAAAAGTCTAATCTGGATATTATATGCTTTTTTCATTTTTGTACTAGAATAATTAAATATGTATTTGATTTTTAAAGAATACAACCAAAAAATTAAATTAAAAAACCTTCTGTTCATCACAGGAAATATTCTACATACAATATAATTAAAAAAAAATTTATTTTTGAACTTTTAGTAATTGATGGGGTCAACCAAGTTTGAACATCAACTTCCATAAAGCAAGTCTTCACTTTATCAAAAAAGTTTTTGATTACAGCTTTTAGATAAAAATTCTACTCTGATTAGTCCATTAACTCGTAATAATTAATCGACACCGATGTGCTTTATGAAATTTGATGAAACCTAATTTTTGAAGATCCTATTCGCCAATATATATTTAAAAGTAGACGTAGACCTGGTATATTTTATATTACCCGAAATTTATCTAATTTTTCCATTTGAAAAATCTATAGGTTACTGATGAGTTTCAATAAGAACAAAACGAGTATATTAATAAGTGTGTTGTTTTTACAACCATGAAATTGTCCGAGTTTAATTTAACGTCTTTAAAAACCAGCCAGTAAGATTTATCTTGCATGGAAGTCAAAGATTAGCATTCCTAGACATAATTTGCCATACTGATAATTTATTTCTTCATAATTTTCCTTCATGTCATAATAATAAGCGTTATACTCGGTTATAAAATTTTTATTACTCTTCTTGTTTAGCTACTTTGTAGTGAATTTGTGTTCATATCGTGCACTTTAATTGCACGTAGGTATGCATACGAGATGCATAACATTAATGGAGAACATAAGAAAAACAGCTCCTCTTCTACCATAACATTCCTTTTAATTTTATAATAGGGCACTTACAACCGATTTTATTTGTATGCCAACACCTGTATTTCTTTAATCAATTCTACATATTGTACTATAACTCAACATTCAAATTTACTTTACTGCCGGCGACGAGACGGCCAATAACAACAATTGTTTTAGTAGAAAAACCCTCATCCAATATTGTTTTTTTTAAACGTTGTTAATCCAAACTATATAATCTACTACAAAACTACATCGATTGTATCGGCCTGGGGGGTATCCCATACCTCCCAGACCCCCGGTCCTTAGCAGTTTAAAATGCGTACGATACTTTTTCTTCTAAACCATAAAACATACGCATTACATTTAAAACACTTTTTGTAATTTACAAATAATTCATAAATAAGGGTTTTATCCTCTCGGCTACCATAATTTGTTTAAATTATTTTTAATTTCCTGGCACCACTTCTATTCCCAAGCCACTTCTTCTTTTTCTAGGTCACAAAAATTTAATTATTTCATTGAGATAACCTACGCCATCCATCGTAACTAAATAACTTTTGACAAAGAAAGCGTTGTTTCTTTGTGTAGCGTTCCATGACTACTAATCGCGATAATTTCATAATGAAAAATGTTAATTTTTTAACGTTGCCAACCTAATGGAAGGACAATAGCTCACAATTTATTATTTCAATTTTAAACGATCCGATCTTATGTTTAAAAAAAAGATGCATAATGATGATTTGATAAACCGAAACCGGTTGGCACTTAGCATTTCTAAGAAATGTGTATCTAATCTCGATTAAATTATTTGTTTGAAATTTTAATATTAAAATCGACAGCTATGACAGCTTCTCTAGCTGTCGATAATAATATATATCGGATCGAAATGCGAAGTGCCATTTATAAATGACATTATTTATGTACAGCGTACTATTACAACTCGTCCCTCGTGACTGTATTTTATTCTTCGCCGCGTCGGACGATAGTTTCACGCTGCACTGTCTTTATTACACTATTTTTGCAAAAAATATTCTACCTTAATTTAAAAAATTTAAATAGGGGAAAATGCTGTGTTTACAAGGTAGACTAATATATTATTTAATTACCTGAATAACATAATTTTATTTCAGAAAGTTTATTAATTTATATAAAATGTACAGCGCATATTATATAATTCTGTGTACCAAATTAAATCGATATCGATAAAAAACCAAAGGGCCTTTGGCTCTTTGGTAATCTCTGTAGCGTACCGGAGCCCCTCCCCCTCCCCAGAGACCTTTGGCGCCTCTTTCTGTCTAATTACTACAGATTTTTCAGAAGTTCTGGGAAATAATTAAACCGGCAGAGCATATTTTGGTTTAAACTTTGAGTGTAAATTTTTGTAAACGGAAATGAAAATAGCCACTAATCCACTAAACCTTTGATCACTGGCGGCTTTCACATCGAAAACAGGTGTTTAAATTTGCACTTTTATCTTCATCTATTTAAATATTAGATGTTTCCTTAATATAATTTTTACCAATTTAATTTAAATTTTTATTTTCAATTTTGTAATAAATTTTGTATTTTAACATTTCATCGGAAGTGCAATTGTCACACCTACCACATGTGGAAAGCCGCCGGTGCCCTGGACTTAATATCAAATGACGTCAGTTTTATATTTTATGTTTATACATTTGAACTTTTCATTAAATAGAATTTTTTTATTTTGTTATGCTGATACAAAGATCATGTGACAGTATCCCACTAATTATTATGAAATATTTCAAGAAAATATTAAATTATAAATACGAATTTATTATTGCCAACTCTAAAAATAATAAACCGATAATTTACTATTGGTAATATAATTTTACTATATAAGAAAAAAATACACTAGAAAATTAAGGATTTTAGGATTAGAATTAAGAAGACCTAAAAATTGAATTATACGGACGAACGGACACGGGACCAGAACATAAGGCTTTCTTCATATACTGTGTATAGAAGCCTAAAAGGAGAATAAACAAAAATAAAAGTACCCACCGATAGGGTGCGCTGCTACTCTTATTATTAAGAATAATATATTCTTAATATATTATTAAGAAATAATAGAAGTTTCTACATTTTACTGAAAGCGCTGCTTCTATGGTAGCCTAACGTTGAGCTTTGCTTATGTATTGTGAGAGAAGTATATAACATATTTTTGATAGATCCCACGACCGAATCCACATTACTTCGTTTTAATTTTTCCAACACGGAATTTAATTTTAGAAAATATTATATTCCATTCTAGATTAAGTCCAAAACCATTACGGCTGAGGCACACTATCTGAGCAATATACCGATAATCGTGCAAAATTATCTAACGATAAAAGCAATTTAAAACTTACAAAAGCACTTAAATTGCACTTCATTGTGTAAAGTTATTTAATGTTCAAATTATTAAACTTTAAATTTAAATTGTATACTGAACATTGTTACCTTGTTTCCCACGAATCCTTCGTGCGAGAAGAACACACTGTATATTTCATGATATTCTGTACCTACGTATGTAGGACTTACGAGGATATGGAACTTTAAATCCAGTTTAAAACAAAATTTTAATTAAATTTTGTTATCACGCCTCCTACTTTGAATGCGCGGTTTTTTTGTGAAATATTTAAATATCTACCTAATCCATCCGATGAGAAAGTATGTAGAAAAACTACAATTTTGGTGACGGAATGTGCACCATATCGAAACTTTCTATTGTAAATGGTGATGTTTGTAACAAAACCAATCAGGAAGTATTGAATAAAGTAATTTTATTAGTTATGATGCTGAAGCAGTGTTCACGATTTTCGCCATAAACAGGCGGAAGATAGTGAAAATGTCATTAAAACATTGCAGCAAAGTAATAGCTTAAGATGCCATATCGTTAAGGTAAGCTAAAATACTACAATCGGTAGTTGCAAACTTTTTGATTTATGACTTAACCGAAGTAGATTTAGAATATTAAAACGATACTTCCAAAGTACTTTTAGCTATTTTTTAAATTAAAAAGTCCCACCATGTAACAACATGACTAATTACAGAGAAGAATTACAAATTTAACGGAAGCTATACAATAATGTTAGTTTATCACCTGTTTCCTATTTCCTGCACACCTTACAAAAACCAACCCTAAACTTTTATGTGTAATATGCAATGTAGTGTAAAGTAACGAATTTAACAATGGTCGACTCGATTCCACATCTTTCCAATTAAGTGGGATGCTGATTAGTGAACAATCTAGATCGTAGAAAGTGATTTTTTTTTAAATAATAAGTTACGTAAATTAATGCACTGGAAAGTCGCCAACACAACAACACAATTCGGACCTACCTGTACGAAACAATGTAAATGCTAGATTAATTTTTGCATAGTAAACTAGTTTTTGATTTTTAACGATATGGATCAATTGCACACATTTTAGAAGTTGGTATTATGATGCAAGAATCGAAAGCAAATCGTGCATAGGTTGTTTGAAAAATTAATTTTCAAGTAGGTACTAATTTGCATTTAATGAGATCCACTGGAACATGTAATTATCTTATAAAAAAATTCGTAAGTGATATAAACGAAATTTAAATTCTTGTGTTCATACTCGTCGAAATAAAAGTTAACCTTGTTTGCTTGTTCTTTGTATTACATTCTTCAAACCTTTTAACCCAAGGCGTAACGTTTCCTTGTACTTCATAATTTCAATTTTTGCAAGTTTTTATTTGAGTAAGATGTAATTTTTTGTCTTATGCAAAATACTTTTAATAAATTTTATGTATTACCTGCAGTGGGTACAGTAAAAGTAAATATTAATTAAGTTTCTTTGCCAACAAAAGCCTGCAGGGCCTTTTTGTTTTAGCGAAAAATCTATAACAATAAATCACAGCTACGATATTTCCATAGCCGATACGCGAAGACCCAAAGAGTAAATTTAAGTGGTTACAAGCTGAGATTTTAAATTTAAACAATTTCAAAATTTAACCGCATCGATCGGCAATATTGGAGAAATTCTGAAATCTTGAACGTGTTCACTTAAAGGCACCTACCAGGCTCGACACGACGCAATAAAAATTATTTGGGAAAGAACGGAAATTAAATGTTAAAAAACACGGTTTTCTGCACACGTAGGACAGTAATAGTGTTTTCTTTTCTTTGAACTGATAATTCTTCTGATCGTTTTGTATGACAGCATCATTCCCTTTTTCACGCTCTTTAACTCATGTTGCACGTCCCACGAAAACTCCTTCGCCAAATATACATTACCGCATCATCGGTAATACCTTTCGATTTTCTGTCCGATCAACTGACTATAAATATAGATTGCAAGTCTGGCTGAGTGCAATTAGCGATTTCACGTAATTTTCAATCAATGCCAATCACCTTTATACGAAGCCCAACGGCAAGGTTCCAATCTAATAAAAACTTTAAAATTTAGTACGCTCATGTACATTTCCTGAAAGAGTTATATACTACATCAGCTTTTTTTACTTTCAACTTTTGATGTTTTAGGAAAGATAGAAGAAGCGTCTTATCTATTGAAAACTATAAGATCCACATCGGGCATGGTTTAACAAAGAACTGGCATCGTTATTTCACTGCTACTCAAAAGTTTGAATAAAAGTTTCTTAGGATTTGCAACTTTGATGGAAGTTGTTACTAGACAACATTTTCCATTCAATGTAGTTATAAATTAATTAGCTGGCCTTCAATTTGAACTATTAGGTAATAATTAGTTTACGAAATGGTCAATAAAACAAAGTTTGTCCAACGTTTCGGGTGATCGTTCCATTAACAAGGCTTTTAAGAAATTCTTTTAAGACTAAAAAAAGTCATTTTTACTGTGTTCCTGTGTTTATATTGTCACTTTAATTTTAAAGTCCATGATAATTATGATTAATTAATGTATTGCAGACTCCCTAGTGGATTTCAAATGCTCACTCATGTACTGTCATGCATAATAATGAAATGGTTAGTGCATTTGTCACCCCCCAGACCCTCCGGTTTCAGAAATCGAAGGTTTCATCTCTACTAAATTTGAACCTTTCGCTCTTTCAGAAAGTTATGACTCATCGCTAACGTAATTGCCAAAAAATGAAACCTATCACGCATACATGATTGCTACAGGTGAGTTCGTTATTGTGTTATTGTTATTTGGTTAAAAAATAAATTAATATTCGTAAAGTAATTTGTCATTTAATAAAGTAAAAATGCATTCGAACGTTCAAAGAAAGTCTCATAAAAGCTTGTAATTATAATAATATTTATATTATGTAAAATAACACATTGCTTGTGTTCAATGTGAAAAAGATAGAAGCTGTCTGCAAAAATTATTTTCCAGAAGAATAACTTCCAGAAACGCAGCTAATGGCTGTCATTTCTTATAATAAGATCATTTTAAAGTGATTACCTTCTTTGAGTATAAACAATCATTCCCACACTCTTCTTAATTAGTACAAGAGCTAATGTCTAAAAAAAATTGTCTAATAAGGTAGAAAAGTTGCCAAGGAGAAACTCGTCTAATAAAAATATTTCGATATTTTCCGACAAATAAGAATAAATCAACGCCAACAAACAAACTCAATGGTGTATGGAGGTGTATACCTGTAACTTCTCACATATTCATATAAAAACTTGTAGAAATAAGTTTCATAATTTGATAATATAAATAAAATTTTCTGAGCTCGTAAATTTTTTTAAGTTCAGATCATCCATGGATTTCAATTACGAAATATCACAAAAGAATTTATCTTAAAAAAATATATTCTTGATGAACTACAGGATAGTCGAGTTTTAGAATAATCAAAGAAATTATATTTCACAAAGCAAATTTTTTTAGCGTAATTTATTTTGAAATCCTCTTTTAGAATAAAGAAATATGGTTTATTTAAAATTAAAATTGGTAATACGAAAACAAAAACAACAATTTTTTTGTTCTATTTATGAGAAATTGCCCCAAAAATATTTAAATTAAAAAAAATGGGATTGCTCTTAATTATATATCTGCCTACATATTGTTATCCATAGTTCAGTAGATAATATAATAATGAAACCAACACAGAGAACTCAAAACACATATTTTAAACCAAATAAAATAATTACGATTGAAAACCGGAAGTTTGATATTAAAAAATCATTACACCATCTGATGAGTGTAAAAACGTAAGATTTACGTTAATCTTTGAAAAACGTAAGGATTTAAGTTTCTATTGAACTTAATTTTGAAAACTTTTCAATAATACATATACCCGCCCATATAATAGTATGGTATTACTACAAATACCAATAGCTGCACCTAATGGTATTTTGATTTTACACATAGTTGGGACGACCGCGACGGTTCAATTTAATTTTTTTTTTTAATAAAATAATTTGTTTACAAAACATATCCACTAAAATAAATACATTTTTCAAAAATATTCTATATATATTATATAGAAGATATAGATTAAGTAAGATGAGGAAGTAGTTCACCATTGCCGATTGTGGAACCAGCTGCTATTGAAGGACATAACATGTAACAATAACAACAATAATGCAGTATTTTTAAATATAATAATAAGCTCTCGGTTATATTTTCCCAATAAGCAAAAAAAATCAGTTTTTATCATTTCCTCTAAGGAAATTCTTGGCTTGAAACGAAGCGAAATTAAATATTACATTCAACTTTAGCACAGCTTATTTAATTCCAGTCGTTGGTTTAGACGAAATTAATCTCAATAACATAAGAATATTTTTTGATTTCAAATAAATGTTTTGGTAGACAATAAAAAATATCAGATGAAGAAAACAATATGTATCCAAGGAAATAAAAATTTTAGATTGTATTTAGGAAGATAAAAATATTGTTCGTGTTCAAATGAACACAGATTTATTATTTATTAACTTTTATTAAAATATATCGATGGATTTAAAAAAGACAGTCTGGAATTCTACAGATTGTGAATTAATAATTCAGTCGAACCGATTTTTAACTGATTTAATTAAAATTGAAATGGAGATGTCCAAATTTCCTTTTGTTGGATTTCATTTTCACGTTCGTAGAATCGTAGAACTGCTAAAAATAGTTCAATTATACTACACCTCCTAGGTTGTATTAATTCAATTTATTTGATAACATCTTAAGCACAAACCTGCCATTTACATTAGAAGTTATAATGTGAAGGACAAGGTACAGCGGTTTCAAATATTGGTTCAATTAACCTTTTGCGCACAGGCAAATTATAAAGTTGTCTAAAAGGAATGTTCAACAATTATTATTTACAAGAAAAAATGATTTGCTCGAAAAAAGATGAAATTCCAATATCGAAATGCAAATAAACCTTCCAGCTTCCAGTTCGATCCTCCAACACAATATTAACAAATATAAAGTGTACACAATTTTAATTCGTTCTCGAATTAAACTTACGAACAAATAAAGTTCGTTTGGTTAATTTCCAAAGTCTGAATCATATGTCCTCAAAAGAAAATGTGATTGGATGAGCTTAAATCAATATCCAGTAATTTCAATAGTTTTCAGGACGAATGTACAGCATTCATACTCGGTTTTTTTTTGCGACTTCCTCTTTCTAACAAAAAAATGGTTCTTTGAAGTTATTTTGGTGAAAATTGATATGGTTGAAGTAGGAAAATTCAAGCGTTAGCCTTACAAATTTTCTTTTTAAATTTTGTATTTAAGCATTGTTTATTTAAATTATTCTCGTTTAACGGTTCATAAAAACGGAAAACATATTCAGGATGTCTAACATTTTATCGCTATTAGCTTACAAACATCAAGGAAGCAAAACAAACTCCAAGTTTCCAGATAATCTTCTGGAGGGTACTTCGTTTACAGCTTTATCTCTATCCTACCTAACAGCATGCATTTCAGATTATATTTACCAATTTAAATATTTAATCGGACAAAAGTTAATCCTTCAGATATTACGATAACCATAAATTAGAAATTTACAAGTCAGTTCAAATGCTTGAAAATATTTACTCGGTACATAATTAACCCACAGCCAACATCAAGGAACCCTAAATAACTACATTAGGTAAAGAGATATTTCAAATAATCTTCCAGATTAAATTCTTTCAACTACAAAATTACATTAACAAATTTTCTAGCAGAAATTTTTCTGTAGTTGATACTTTAATAAGCTAGAAAAGAACGAAAGCGTTTAGTTCTCCAAAGAGTTCTCTCCAATTATATAAAGTGGTCGTGGCGGATTCAGATGTTCCGCTTTGATTGGCTCTTTGATACGTTTCCAACAGTTTTTTGTTACTCCAGACCGAAAAAAGTCCATTTTTGCATGTTAGTTCAGTATTCCATTAACACTACTACAATACAAAGTGTTCTACTATTTCATACGAAAACGTCCGTCGGAGAGAATTTTTCGCTATTTTCTATTCAAAACTGTCAGCTTCCCAACCTACGCTTTTACAATCTTTTCATGTAGTGTAAATATTTATGAGATCTTTTAAGCTCTACTAATCGCGATAATCATCGTTAAAAAAATAATAATGCAAAAATAGGCAAATTTTTCGATAAAAATAAAGACTTACGCACTTATCTTCGACCCCGTTAAATGTAGATTAAAATTTTTACACTTCCGTTATTTAAATTTTCTTAGAAATAAATTAAAATGTTTTTCGCCTCATTAAGAGCATTTAGACACAGATTATTGAGTATTAATGTAAATGTTAGAATAAGTTCTAATTCGTGTTAACTATAACAAAAACTATAATTTTTCATTTCACCGCCCAAGCATGCCATTATGAAATTGCAGGCTGCAGTTCAAGCGAATAATATCAACTGCACTTGTCTTTTGATCGATTTTACAGTATAAAATATTTATAATAATACAGGAACGATACCAGATACAAATATATCAAACAACAGTGAAATGGGTTTGAAACAAAATGATTAAAATTAAGGAAGCTGTGTGTTGTTGTCAAGTTTCCGATAATACTGTTTCCGCCAACTTCCAGAACAATCCAGTGCCATTTTTAGTCCCTACAAGAATTTGCCCATATAATAGCAATAAGTTTGTTTGTGGAATCTTCTTCGTACACGATAGTTAGTAGTAAGACTATACAGGTGCTAGCGCACTTAACTTGCATTTTTTAAATTAAACCAATTATTAAAACTTGAACCTAGAAAAGCAGTGCGCTGGTTCCTGCATAGTTTGACTACTATAGCTATAGATTACAGGTAAGAGTTTTTTAAACAAGTATAGCAAAAAAATTAAAACTCCAATAAGCACTTTGTGAATATTCTTGTTTCCTTTGTTTTAGCATTTATTATAAATGCAGCAATTCGAAAACACTTCCATAAAAATTGATCGAACAAAATACGTGACTGCTCGCTTCATTATCCCAATGTAGAGATTTCTTTAGAATTGCTATCGAAATTAATTTCAGTAATAAGTGAAATTTTAGTGCATTTCCTCATTTCAGCATTCAAATAAAACATATTAAAAGTTCGCTAATATGCAATGATATGATAACGTAATCTTAAATAGTAATGTTCTGAGGGGTATTGATTTATAACCAGCATTTGCAATATAAACGATAGATACAAATTAAATAATATTTAGATTAAATTTTATTGTTTGTTTATAAAATATTTTACAGGAATTATAGTAAATACGTAATTGTTTTCATTATACGGCTTAATGATTATTAAATACTAAATAAATACGAAATTAATGCTAATTGTAATTTTTTTAAAATCCTGTGTGATACATAATTTATTTTTATAAAGATTAAAGAAGTAGAAAATTTTAACACGACATAGATATTAGTAAATAAAAACGTATAATAATTTTCAGAAAGAAATACTGTCGAGAACTATAAAAGATTATTGAAAAGATAAATTTAAAAAATTTTATTTTCTTTATTTATTTCAAAATAAACCCTTAAATATTAAGTGCCATGCGTTAAACATAAGCACGTTTAATATAAATACCAACCAGAACATTACATTATTATTTTATAGTATCTGCATAATACCTATATCCTATAATATTATATGGTTTGTTTAACCGTTGATTTTATTAAGTTTAACAAAATTACGGTTATAAAAACTAAGAACTTTATTAAATCAATCTTAATAACTTCAAGCCATTGTGGTTTCTGATGGCCATATTAGAGATATATTAACGTTAAAATTGTTGACGATCTTTCTTGCATGATAATTTAAAAAATCAATTAATTTCAATTATATAATTTATCATATAACTTTATAACTTTTTGCGTTTTCAAAATTAAACGTAATATTTACTATTCAAAAAATTACCGATCTGTGAAGAAAAATAGTCGAGGCGAGTGAATGGTGGAGCGCTTAAAGGCTTTAAACTTAATAAATTAATCAAAATTGGCGTGTTTATTTTGTATAATATAAATAAATAATGAAAACATTTATTTTTATTAAAAATCCTGCGTTAAAAGGTATTTTTGCAATTGATTTAATTAAATAGGAACCTCCCACTCCTTCAGAACAACTAAATCTATTTGACGTAACGCAGCAGGGTTAGAATACCCCCCAGTATACCATTACAACATATAAATATATTTAGTATAGTTAATTAGTTTTTTGATTTTTTATTCGGTCAAAATTCTGTAGAATTGATAGAATATTATTTACTATATTTATTCTATTATTATTAATATTATTCCTTTTTTTTTAATGTATTATAAAATTTGAAGTTTTTATTTGTACAGTATAATTATTATAGGTCTAAATACAACAATACCGTTGTGGTAAACCAAATTCAAGATAAATATGCGAATCGTAATATATATTTAGCTTTTTACCTAACATAAATAACAAAAAACAACAACCGTTTCGATTTAAATTTTAAATTATAGGAATACAACAATTGCATCCTCGAAAAGCAATATTTACCACGATTGTTTATTAATAAAATATTTTTACTTTCGTTATTTTCACTTTCTGCCTCCTTTTAACGAAAACACGATTCACAATTCATTACGCCTGTTTAATAATAAATTCTGTAAGGCACTTAATTATTGTTATTATTTTTTCGTTTCTATTTAATTTGAACAAATCACCGTTTAGTGTGATAATTTAAACGAAGTTTGTTAATTAAAGCAAGAATTTATAGATTTAATGGTTTTCCATTCGACTTATTGTTTTCGGTTCACTCACCTCATTTAAATTTTGTGTTGTAATAATAAAATACAATACAAAAACTAGTTTAAATATTATAATATACAATCACTTTTACATAACATTCTTAATTAATCTAAATTAGCAAAACTATATTTTAATTAATTATTTGAGAAGTTGACTGCCGTTCTTTGGTTTAAATGTCAAGGTAAAATTTAATACACAACGTACAACAATATTATGAAACAATAGTATATTATATATAATATACAGGGGGTTAATGTGGGTTCCTGGTCTCGTAATTTTTTGTTGTTCGATCATGAATTTGAAATCAACATACAACTCCAAACAAATTTAAAAACATATATATAAGTGAATAATAGTAGTTATTTATGGACTACTAAAGGATATTCCATACCTCCCAGACCCCCCGGTGCGTACTTCCACGACCAATAGATGGTTTCGTTCATATATGAAACTGGGGGGTCTGAAGGATTAGAATACTCCCAAGTATCCCAATACTTAGTTCAAATGAAAATTCGTTAAAACAATCAATCGTAAATATCTTTAAATCTTTTAATTAATTAATTAATCAATATATTAATTAATTATGGATACTTGGTGTTCACTTGACACCATGTCAAACCTGAATAAATCAAATTTTAAATAAAAGTCTTATTTTCCAAACTGAATTCAGCAAAATATTAAAAATTCACTATAATTAAAATATAATAATTAATAAATATTTTTTTTCAGACAGCGGCGTCCCATCGTCTTTCCCTTAAAATACCTATTTACGATTCAGTTCTTCGAGAGAGAGAGAGAGAGAGAGAGAGAGAGAGATATTTTCTTGTATTTACTTCTGAATTACTTTAAAAATTCTCTTCAAAAACACAAAAAGTGTAAAGATAACTTGTTTATAATAGTATGCCTCAGATTTCCAAATTTCCTAAGATTTTCCAAGAATTCTTAAGATTTTCTAGAATTTCTTAGGATATCCTGGAATTTCCTAAATATTCTGAGATTTATTCAGGTTTTCAGATTTCATAAGACTTTCCAAGATTTCTTCAAATTTCACAGGATTTATTCATATTTCCTTTTACTTGGTACACCAGATTTTTCTAGAGATTCCACCCTCGATCAGGATGTAATAATGTTACAGGGGTTGGAAAATACAAATCCCTAACTAATGCAGTTATAGTAATGGCATTTGGTTAATATGTGGAGAGATTCACTGAAGAAATCTGGAGTAAATATGAAAATTTTAGCAAGCAACGAACTTATGTAGAAAACTTTCATAAATACAATGAACAAATTCATAAGTACAATGAACAAATTCATAAGTACAATGAACAATTCATAAATACTATGAGCTTTTTCATTAATACTATGAAATTTTCGTAAACATAATGAACTTTAGTTTATTGGCTGAAATTTAATTAATTTAATGAAACTTTCATTGAATTTTGATTATAATTATATACATAACAGATTTTGTTTCGTTATAGGAAATCCCTAAAAATCTGAAGAAATCCGAGGAAATCCCAAGAAATTCTACAAAACATTAGGAATTTTAATAAAATTAATAAATATTTGGAATACTTCGAGTACAGATGAGCTTTTTTTCGCTCTTTCTATTTTTTCAAAGAGACATCTTGAGGAAATCCAGGAGGAAATTTGTGTTGCCATTTCTGCAGTTCATTTTATGATTATATGGAACGTTCAAATCAAAAAAAATAATGAAACAGTTCCATATTGCATTATCAAACCGTTTTATATATATATTGTTATGTAATAGTCAGGGTTGTTTTTAAATGCAAATATTTAACCATCAATAAAATTTAAAAACATTCAATTTTCCTTTTTCCTTTTTCTTATCGTAGCACATTTTCTTATCAAAAAACAAATTTTATTCTCTGCAAAATTAAATTATTTAAATGTTTCCAATATTCAAAAACTTGTATTTTAAATTATTAATTATTATCCATATCTATCAATACTTCAATCAAACTAAATTTATAACTCTTTGACCATTTATTTATAATTTCAAAACCAAAAAAATCCCAATACAACAAATCGTGGCCGTCCGCTACAATCACCGCGGACCAAGAGCCCTTATCAACTCTCTTCTCCCTTCCACCACACAAATCCTCGCGGCAAATACAAATTTTCGAATTTAAAATAAATTTAAATTTTCTCTTCCAAATCTCAAAATTTTTCAAAAATAAATATAACAAATTTCAGGACATCACAATATATAATTAATATATCCCAGCATCTTTAACAAAATTTCACATTCAGACTCGTTGCAATTATTTTCCTTTCGTTTTTCATTTATTCGGCTTTCCATAAGAAAATATTTTTGATTCAACCAGGTCAGAAAAGGTAAATTAAATACATTATAAAAAACGTCGGCGCGACGTCGTCGTTTGAATCAAATTTCTATGTATGTGTATTACTTTTTTAATTACTTTAATTAATAATGAAAGTTTTTACGTCGAGCGAAATTATTTATATTTATTTGAACTTCTTCGTAGAGGCCTCTTTTTATATTCTCTAAATTTTTCTTTATAAAACTAAATATTTAAAAAAATTCAAATAAATTCTTTTTAATACGGTAATCCCCCCGTTCATCTGTATGTGTTCCAATACTTAAATCAATTTATAAATCGTTCAGGAAATGCGGTGTCATGATCATTGCAACCGGACAAAATTAAGGAAAGTTCTCGAATTATTTGATTTTCAATAAGAAATCCTTTATGTTTTGTTATGGAAACTAAAAAATAATTAGGATATAAAAAAAAAAGTATGTAACTTTTTCATTATAACTGTAGAAAGCCATTAAAAAAGTTTTTAACTAAATCCATTCACATTGAATAGGTTTCCTACTTTTTACACCCTTTTTTCATCTAATTGTACTCCACTATATCGTAATTTCAATTTTCATTGATTTCTACCCCTCTACCTTTTTAATCTTGCTGAGAAAAATAAAAATTTTCTTTGGGCGGACTATTATGGAAATAATTTTTTGTGGCTAGAACAATTTCTCTAAGAATCAGACAATTTCACCGGAAAACTAAAAGTAATATACAAGGTAATTTTGTTATTTATGTTTAATCCTTCAACCGAATATAAGAAATTCTTTTATAAAAATGTCAAAAAATTAAATTTAACGAAATGTATTTCTGAAATATAAAAAGTTTCATCGTCATAATTCTTACGTGCGCAATAGTGAAATGTTTGAAAGAGCTTTAGAAAATCCATGTCGACGTGTTTACCTGCAAAAGAAAAATATAAAATTAAATTACAAACCAGCATTTATAACAAAACGGTAAAATGTACAGAAAGTTTTATTTTTTTCGACTTTTTTTTGTTTTGCATGCAAGTCAAGCAATAATACAAATAAAACTACTTTCATGTAATATAAAATTCAATCATGAATAAATAGTAGATAATCCGAGGTCGATCAAGCTTATGAAGGTCGTTAGTGAACATTGAATAGAATTTTAGGCGTGTTCACATCATAAGAAATTGTAACAAAACACAACAAAAAGGCTTTCATGTGGTTCACTTTTTCGGCTCGTTGAATACTAATTTTATAATCCTGCAGTTGTTGATAAATAATAATAATTAGTCCAACGTCAACATGAAAAATTACGTTTCATACAGAAACGAGTTCGAAATTTTCAATTTCTAATGTCTTCCTAAATATAGCATCAAGTGTTTGATGTTACCTTTGACAGATTGCATGTTGTTGGAAGAACTTTTATGGCCCACATTAACGCTCATACTTTGTCGTTCCACAATATTGCTCCTTTATTATCCATCAATTTATACTAAACTAAAATTGACTACGGTTTTATGGCTCTTCGCTCTTTAGAATGAGTTTCAATACATTTTCGCAATTATCTTTCTAAAGCCTGCTTTAAATCGCCCACGGCGCCACGCGCGTTGATCCGCATCTCATAGATTATTCGAATAAAAATTGTGCTAAAAGTTAAAAGCAGAGGTATATTTTCGTGCGATTTTATTGTACAGGTAATCTCAGTTTAGCATAACTTAAATTGTAAGATAAAAATCCCCACGTGGAAATAATCTCATGTATGTCGTGCGGTTTCAGAGAAAGTATTAAAAATGATTTATATTCAATAAAATTGTTAAAATAAATTTTAACGTGGTTCAACATTATTTGCATGCTGCTTTTCTGTTGCAACTAAGTGTTGTTAAATTTATTGCAGTTGATCAACTAAATGGAAAATGGAATATTGCATCATTTGGGCTTAGAAATTTCACGGAAATATTTCATCAAATTGAGAACGTCAATGTCGCCATGCAAAGCGCATTACAATGTTTGTACTGTCATCTTTGAACTATAAATTGGGCTATTCCGTTAGTAAACAACCTCACCGTGACATACATTAACACTCATCAGAGTGAGGACATTGCTAGCTGCCCCGTTTGTCTCATTATGTTAAATATGAGACGAAACGCACAAAAAATTTGTAATTTTCTCTGGCTGCTTTGGGTGAAAGTTCCTAAATACACAGAGACAGCACAAAGTGAATAATCCGGCTTTGCTGCTTTGTGATGCATAGTGTGGTCATCGCGGTTGTTATAAAAGGAACTCGAAAAATTTACACATTTTTATGGTACTAGCGCAAGCCAGTCGAAAGAATTAGATCGCAGCATTTTCCCATCCCACTCAGCCGTCACCCCAATATGGTAGGCGAAAATATCGAAACTTATCGACTGACCCATGTATAAAAAATATTATGTTTGACAAAATACGAAGAATTCTGTTGATATAAAACTTGATTTTATTACTTTTCGGATTTAAATAAATCCCGTAAGCCAAAACTATTGAAATCTAATTTCAAGTTGAAATAATGCAAAATCCCTTCGGTCGGGCTTAACTTTTGAATTTTGAATTTGCAAATCACATTTTCATTCGTTTCATCCACTGTATTTAATGGAAGTAATTAGATAAGTTTAAACTTGAAATGCTTCTAATTGATATACGCAACAGGTAACGTTAATTACATAGTTGAATGCGGGGCTGGAGATTAGCAAAACTGCGTTTGATGATATACTTTAGCCGAGACTATAAATAGTGGCCTCTCAACAAAAATCTATTTTTACGTCCAGAATTTCGCATAGGTACTAAAATTTATTAAATAATTTTTAAATTGAGAGTTTGGGAATCCCCGAATCCCGGTTAAAAGTGCAAATCCACTTTTAAACTTGTTGATTGCTTTGTTGTAATCTGTAATTTTCCACCCTTGTAATTCCATTAATCCCTAGTTGGTTGATATAATCGCTGACGCGCCACATCATTTAACTTATCTAATTTTCGCACAACCCTTATGCGAGTAAAACTATGCACGAACTTAAATTAAAAAATATATCATTGATACATTTTGTATGGTAATTTGTTGGAACAACCAGAAGATGCCTAAAAATTGAATTGAAAGACGTCGGGTGAATGAATTATCGAGTCGAATTTTTCAAATCGCATTCTACGCTTTTAGTTCGAAAACATTTTAAACAGCACACTTATTAATTTAAAATATCAATTTGTGGTTTATTATTAAAACTCAACATATATTTCGCTGATATTAATTAATACACATAAATATGTGAGTTTTATATTCCAAAATCCCGGACTAATATTTTCGTTAATTACAATTTTATCTGCATTTCGATTTAACGAATTCATTTTAACACAAATTAAGCCAATTAAAATTATTCATAAACTTAATAAACAAATTAATAACACTAAAAGATTCATAATTTCAAGATTTAAATTATCTGGTTTAATTAAATGTAAATTAGGAAAAAATTAAAAGTTAAATTTTACATTTTAAGTGAACCACTCTCTTCTTGTTGATGATAAAAAAAAACACGATACAGGTAATTTCAAGTCAAAGGTTAATTCACTTTTCGATTGTATACTTGGATCGTTCCCGAGGAAACTATAATTATTAAATTTCTTTCGAGTAATTGATTATTTAAATTTAACGTTTAATTGTAAACAGTTTGGCAAAATCTTAAATGTTTCAGGGAAAGCGTGACTTTAATTTCTAATGATTCGTCTAAAATTGCACACAAAAATAAAGAGTTTCTCAAGCGAGTTTCGAATGCGTAGCTACAGGGTGTCTCGGTAATTGTGCTTTTAAAATACAAGGCTAGGGGAAAACTTTTTCCAGGTACATAAAAATTGATTTCGAATTATTGGATCGTCCCTGACCAATTCAATATTCTAGTAGTTTTTTTAAAAGCACCAAGCTCCAACATTTTATTTAAATTAATTAAATTTCGTGAGGTTCTCTATTGTTGTAGGTTGAAATGTTATATGTATGTAATCGATTAAGTGAGCAAACTTAGTATTCATAATGTGCCACATTGTATTTACACAATATTATATTTTCACACGAAAAATAAAGCTACTGAAGTTACTAAAATAATGATTTTAGAACACGCGATTATTTGAACATTAAAATGTAAAATAAAATAAAAAAACTCGAATAACTTGGGGCACCAAATTTGCACAAACTTTAATTAAAATTAAAGTACAAAAATATATTCATTTTATAGCACACTTTGTTGGAATTATTGTCATTGCAAGCCCACGAAACTTTCGTTATTTAAGATTATGGTGCCAAGTAAAATCGAAATTTTACAAGGTCGCATTTCATTGGCTTCTCTTAATTTCTGCAATACTCCCAATGCACCACGATTGATTTATAATTAAGAGTGGTATTTTATCAAAAGGTTGCAATACATTTCAAAATGTACTTTAGATAAAGCAGCCACTACAAACGAGAAAAACTGCGAGATAACGTAGTCATTTGTGCTTGACATTTTGTGTAAACTTCCACAAGATGCAATATTAAAAATTATTGGTAAAAATTTGCTATAAGACGTGTAACAGCTTCGTTGCAAAACGAAGTGGACAATTTACATAATATAAAAGTTTATTTATTTCTTGAAAGTTTTTAAAACGAGAATGCAGCAGCACAAAATACGAAAAGAGTTTTGCTATTTGCACAATGCTATATCGATTGATTTACTTGAACAACAACAACAAAGGCTTCACTCGGATTACTTAATTTGGATTATTCGAAATGCATTCAGAGACGGATTAGTATCACAATTTTGCCCTTACGATAACGGCCTTCCAAAAAAATTTAATAATGTAAATCCAATCCAGTCATGATATTAGGTTATTAACCAACGTCCCGGGGGGTTAATGTATTTTTTACTAGAAATAGAAATCGGAAGCAGTAGAAATAGTCTGGTGTGAGTTGACTCATCTAATACCGGTATCGATGAATATAAATATCTACTGCCGAATTTTCCAGTAGCCAGTCGCCAATCCGCCCCTGCTGTACTGCAGATTATAACATTGCGTATGTAATTCAATAATTTATAGAGCAAACATTTTAACTTTATCCAAGTAGAATCGAATTATAAGGGAAGAATAAAATAGAAGTGGATGTTGCTGCACAAAAAAGTTTAAATAAAATAGAAATCCAGAAATAAAAATAAATGGTTTATTAATAAATCAGGAACAACTTCAAATTTTAATGCATAATTCAACTATTTTACTTCTTCGAGTTTTTATGTACAAATTAATGCACAACTTAACAAATCCGGTAGTTAATAGCTAAAAAAAATTAATCTTTTAATATCAACTATTAAAGTTTAAGCAATTACGTTAATTTGTATAAACCAGTATACCACTGGAAATAGAACTTCCGTTATATTAAGTATGTGAAAATTTAGTAATATTCATAATTTCTTCCATGTAAAAAGTCTTAATTTTTAAAGGCGGCATTGTTCGCCGTGACCTTTTCTCTTATTAAGTAATATGTGGTTTTTTCACATACATAGATGGCCCAGGGTTCATAAATCCAGGGGGCCTCAACCAATATTAAATGACAACTGATGTGAGTAGTGAAAATATCAAAATAATCAAAATTGAATTGCGCCTGGGGCCTCTCAAGTGCTAAATCCGCCTCTGTCCACACAGCAATTTTGCAAATCGAAAGATTTTATTGGCGATTAACTTATTCTATAAAAGTTATCTATAAACTACTTTTCGTAGCTTTAAGAAAATCTCATGTCAAAAATTGTATATTTCTGAAAAACTACTGGTTTTAGTACCCGGTTTCGCCTGATTTCCTAGAACTCTCCTTAATTTCCTATTTATTTACCCTTGATCCTGATTGGTTAATCGATTGCGCCCCGAGTATCCAATATATTTGAGTTCGCACTACGAACTATTCTTCTAATTTTATTGTAAAATTTCGTTGAGCTGCTATTGAAGTAGCCCTTAATAACGCAAAAGCCCACCCTAAAATATGTACTGTAGATACTGAGGAATTTTCGAGCCTAAATTAAGTATTCATTTCGATATTGGGGGTATTTCGTAACCAGACGCAAGTTTTCACAAAGAAAAATTGCAGTCATGGAGAAAATATAAAAGTTTATTCTCTAAGTGCTGCCAAAGGCCGAACAACCACCTCAATCGCCGTTTGCAAGGTTAACCGGTATCCGGCGATTTATTAATCGTATAAAGCAAGAAGTCTTTGTTGTATTGCTATGTTTGTTTGTTTGATAAGAAAATCTACACCAGAAGAGCTGCGTGACAAACGGAGCGGTTTATATTGTCATAGCAAGTAATTGATCAGCCGATGCGCTGCATAGTTTCAAATTCTGCAAGAAACACAACGCAGCAATTGCAGCTTGCGGTATTTATGCAGTCTCGACACGTCATCCGTTCTTAACCCCGTGAGCTGCATTATTACTTCAAGCGGTTCTTATTTAAATTTGCTTTTATAGACGAAAGCGTCTGTCATAGTTCTAAGTTACAGCTTACACGAAATATTACAAGACAAATTACTTTTACAGGGCACAGAGCATGGTAGACTATCTCGTACTTATCCGGAACTACCCTTAATTTCCTGGGATTCCTGGAATTCCATGTGTGGTAGGTATGACAAATGAACATCTGTTGAACTACAAAACTGTGGCTAATATCCACATCTAATATTTTAGAGTTTTATTAGTGCTGATCTCTAACGATTAAAAACTTCATATTTTGATTTTTGAAAATTTAAATTTTATTTTCTATTGAATCTTTCGAAATTAAAGAATATTATTTGAATTGCAATTTCAATTTTCAAGAAATATGTTTCTTAGTCTACGGAATAAAATAAATGAAAGAACAGTTGAATTTAAAATTTAACCTCCACTCTTTTGTCATGGTGTCGGATTTTAATTTGACACATTATATTATTTTTTTGTTTAAAAAAACACCTCCTATAATGTGGGTAATAAAAGAACGTCGACTTAAAAAAAGTATTTTTGCAAGTTATTAACTTGAACCAATGAGAAATGCATAATTCACTAATGTTGAAAGTAAATCACTTTTCAGTAGCGTAACCGCGGGGGGGGAGCTAAAATAACTAAATCTAGGAAAGTTTTTGCAGAACGGAAGCCTCTTTAGCCCCCACCGCAAGCTTCACTGAAAAAGAAACATCGGTGAGATGTTTCCCCTTCTCCAAGTGTAAGTAAAAAGTTTGGTTTAAAAACAAAAAGAAATATACATAAATCTTGAGCCTAATGAAGTTTTGGTTACATTATTGAACTTGAAATCTTTGAGGGAGGAAGTGCCGCCAAGTTACCTCGACCACAAAATTCTATCATTTTGATTTAAATGTGAAAAATATGAATTCAAAAAATTTCCTCAAATTAAATAACAAACTAATCCAAATATTTTACAGTTGGTAAATTTTAAATTCGGCTAAATTGGAATTATGCGGACGGACAGACGGCACTGAGCCAGATCACAAGCCTTTTTAATCTTTTTTGCGTTAAACAAAGCAAAAGGTCGGAACCACCCTATCAAAGAAACTTGACGAAAAAAGTCCAACATTTGCTCCTAATAACGCAATAACGATTATTCTTTACCTTTTTTCGAAATACTCAGTTTATTTATGTTTTTGAAAAATACAGTACATTTTTCAACTTTCTTCTTCTTCTTCCTCTTAATATAGGACTACGTCCTGTTATTCCCAAGTGGTGTACCAAATTTGCACTTGGCACCCCCTTAGTTCTCAGAGCACTTGCATAACTCTAGTAGGGTGCTAACCTGGCTAGATGCACAGCCCATAGGTGGAACTTATTTAAGCCTTATACCAGTGGTGGCTCGTGGCATTTTCCAGTCGGAGGGCACAAAATAAAAAAAATAGTTTTTAACATATTTATTTATAATGAAAATCTATCTATATATAAATCTTTTGTTTTTGGTTTTGAGATGGGAGGGCACGCGCCCCTGTACCCTTTATGACAAGCCGCCATTGCCTTATACCACAGTGTTGGTATTTTTCAAATTTAATACTTTAAATTACCCTATTGTATTCGAAAATGCAACCGTTGTTGTAGCGTTACAAGCGTTTTTAATTAAAAAAAAAGTATATTGCTTATAAATAGCAAAAGTAGGACTTTTCGTGACGAGAAAACTTTTCGTGTAGGGTTGACTCTAGTCAAGCTACAGACGTGAATTTTGCTCTAAATAAAACATGCAATTTTTTTAAACTTAAAAAAGAATTACTATATTTAATGGACATTACGTTTACTTCTACTTTAGTGCCGACCATCGTGGACGATAAAGTAAAACAATTGGCGACGAGCAAGTAAAACAAATGCTTTCACAAAAAAGTGAATCTTTTGTTATGTTTTGCCTTCCAATATCTAAATGTGAAGTTTTCTGCGCGATCCTCGAACATGTTTGAATTTTGATGCAAAAATGCAATTTGAGAGCCACTTTCGCTACGCTCCGGTTTATATTGAATATATAAAGAGACATTAGAAATTTTAAATTTCATTTAATTTTAAAATTCCTGACTGCATTAACTTAACATACAGCTATGTGTGTAATTATGTACGACGATATATCATTACGTAAAAAATAAAGTCGGTGTTTTTCAGCAACTATTGATACCTAAAGGTGACAGATTTCACAAATGCAACAGTTGCGGTAGAGTGACAATGATTTTCTAGGTCAAAAAGTTTACTATTCTCTAGATCGCATTTCGCGATTTTCTTGTCTAATGAACACTTAAGGAATTTTTTCGTTAAATTCCTAAATGACATTTTTTGTTTCTCTAAAAAGTTGCAAACATCTAAATAATATAGAAATACACAGTACCGGCTTTAAAATCTTTGTATGCCGAAAACCTTCTCGTTGGTTCCAAATATGTCATGAATTATGCAATATTAATTCTTTCGTTTTGTTCCGATTTAGAACGTTTTAAATAATATATATGGTCACCTTACGTATTTGGTATGGTGGGATATGGTTTCTAATCGTATAATTAATCCAAATTCCTCACACAAAATAGCTTCCGAGTTCCAATATCTACCGGTGACATAACTATGTCACATACTATGCAAACTTTCTTCTTCTTTAGTATTTTTCGAGTGTAGGTACTGCGGACACAGATATTTTCAAATTGCGTAATGGAAAAAATTTCATCCTTTCGAATTATCTATCTACTGAAATGTAGATTTTTTTTGCCTTGCACAAAAAGTTGAAATGTAACAGTTGGCGCTATACAGCAAGATGGGTTAAATGCGAATTTGTAAGATTTATTTATCGTTGATTAATTTCAGAAAGGTTTAATAAGATACAAAAAATTAGTACCGTTTCTTGCACTTGCGTCTACACATTTAATTAAAATTTAATTAAAAATCCAATAAGAGCAATCAAATATTTGCAACTAACTCATACGAACGGCGGAACGTGCAAAGGAACGTGTCTGTTGGTTGTAACTAAATTTTGAACTCGAGGAACAGGTAATCAATTTAAATGTGCAGTTTAATATGTCAATAACGAAATTGAATCATAACTACTTATGACCTAAATTCAATATTATCAAACTCGAATATTGTTTTGGGAAATTTTCCGTTTTTCCGGTGGAGAACAGCAGACCTTATTGCACATAATGCATTATTAATTAAATTCAGTTGCCTTTGTTTATGATTTGTCTTTATAATGCAGCTTCAGGTAACTCGGCGAATCAATACAGAAAGAAAATCTCCGTTCGTTGCAGATGTTGGAACGTTTTCGCAAATCCCATGTCAAAATCGTATTTACCCAAATTTCGTCAAATTTACATGCACGGTTATTTGATCCAATTTTTGCTACGTGTACCTTGCACCGTTTATGTATGCGGGAAAACGTGTTCAAGAATTTGCTCCTCACAATATGACGTTTAATTTCCCTCAGGAAGTGTATAAGGTTGTGAAGTCAGGGCCGTTGTAATTGCATGAAAGTTTCCCTTTTTAAGTAAAAATATGTTGGAAATTTAACACTCCAGGTTTGCCGGCGTCGGAGAAAATTTAAATTTAATTTTCCCATCTTTTACTTGTTGCATAAAAAAGGTTTTGTCGGCGAATCAAAATGTAATGCATTGTGCAATTACACGAAATAAAAGTTTTTAGTAAAATATGCGAGTCTTCTTGTTTATAACTTTCCGGTTTAGCAAAGTCAACTTCTTTGTTACTGAAATCCACAATATGGCAACTTACGGTTATGGCCATTATAAAATCTTAATGTGCCAAGTACCGTTTCCTATAACAGCTAGATAAAAATTTTAGCCAATTATAATTAAAATGGTAATATACTTTACATAATTGTCGAGAGACGACATCAAAATTAAAAAACCGATGTATTTTCACACGATCGAATTTTTCGGCAACATAAACCACCTTTACTTTTATGCAAATAGTTTTCACTAATTAAAACTATGTGTGTCATTTCGCTAATTATTAAACATCTCCGAAATATAATTTTTACTTTCTTATTACCTAGTAAATTAAAAAACTAATAAAACACTGGTGAGAGCGAATCTCGTAATAACAAAAGCGCATTCGCGGTGAATACTCTCAATTTAATTTTCCAAAACTGAAAAATCGCCCGAAGAATCCTCGCAAGTGTCGGACGGGAAAAAAGCCTGACAAGTGCTTTGTCTTCCACGCTAAATACTCGAATCAGTTTAATTATAGTTATCTATTTTAACAAGTCCGGATAGGTAATTTATACAAATTATTTTTATTTTCTGTATTTACCTTTCTCTTATTACACGGTAAGATTCGTCCTTTCTATCTCAAATTCACACCGAAACGCTGGAGCTTTGTTGCGGTTCAACAAAAAAGTTATCAATCGACACTGAATTTTGCATTTTTCCAAAATTTGCACAATTTTTAATCGGTCCACACTAATCACTTTGGAGTTTGCACGAGAAATTCACTAGGAGCCAACGTCGGTTTTTCGATTTTTGTCACTGGAAGAATAACTTTTTTATTATTGTGTTGATGAACTTTTGATACACACGTTTGTTTAATTCGAATGTAACTAAAAGCGTGAAGCAAACGTTCTTTGTGCACGAACCAACTAGTCCGTGATACCTGGCCGCCGTTTCAGTTTGAGTAGCTCCACAGGTATCAACTCCCACTAAATACAACGCGCCGTCTCACTTTGAATTAATACCAATCAAAAGCTGCGTCTCTTTTTCCATCTTTAGTTACAATCGTTTACATTTTATAATGCTGGATGAGCAAGAGTGCATAACGGTAAAAGTAAATATTATCCTTACATGATATAAACAAAGCATAAAACCTCCAGTATGTTATTTCAACTTTTCATAAAACAAACATCATAATGTCGAAATATAAATTACGATAGACTTACACTTCCAATTTTTCCACCCACCCATATCCCATCCACCACTTTTTTGGCATCTCCAAATTTATTACACCTTATGATAATTTCGGTAGACGAGGCCGATTTTATCGAGACTTCCTTCCCCGGCATATACAAATACTTTGCGGTTTACATTTTCCGCTGCGAGCTTTCCCAAATGCTGGTTACTTACCTTCTTGTTAACATTATTAGTTAACTAACTTACACCTACATGTACTCCATACTATGTAAGGCCAAGATAGGTGGATCGATAAATGAGAGAATTGCTTACCCAGTACTTAAAATCCACTTTAATTTTTAAACAGGCAGGTACGCTGGCATAAAGTAAGCTTTTCATCATCTCTTTTCCCGGTAAAAAATCATGAGCTCGATTATGAGTTAATATCCGTCATAAAAGCGCCGATCGGATTTTAAAATTCGAAATGGAATAGTTAAATTCTGAGCATCTCAAAAGAACAAACAAATCTTATATCGGTTTTCTATTGTTCCAACTTGCTCGTCGTGCTTTTTCTAAACAACTCTTATACATAAATCATTTTTGAATTAGGTCGCGGTTCCACGCAAAAGTATCAGTTAGGTAGTAACTACATAAAGATGGCTGGCTTTCATTTAAAGAAATGACCACTCAAACTTGTTTTTCAGACTATTGTGGTTGTGATCAAAATAAAAAGACATGCATTTGTTAATACGTGACATGGTTTTAATACTTCACAATGGTACTTTTTTTAAGTAAATATTAAAATTTTCCAACATCGAAGACAGTTGTATCCTGAAGGGTTGCCCACCCATTTATATCCAACAAGGAAAGTAGTTTTATTGGTACAAATCAACAAATACATAATTAACTCTATATTGCATTAGCATGTAATACTAGTAACATGGTACATGAAGTTGTCAGGTTGTCAAGAAAACGAAGTACACTTTATCTCAAGTTAAATTACAGCAATTCGCAATTACGAATTTAACGCCTGCATGCAGATAATACTCTTCTTTCTTTGAGGAAGCGTAATTATTTAATTCTGAAACTTGGAGTAATACATTTGTTTAAAACACAATAATAACCACCACCCCGGGCCTGGAGTAAGTTATGGTAAATGTTAAAATTTTCTCCGTTATCGATCTACCTCTGACTAGCATGAACAGATTAACGAGAATCCAATATTAAAAATTAGGCTCTTGAGAAATTTTTTCATGAAGTGTAGATATTATATTATTAACTTGTAATATCTCTATTCTACGATACCGATAAATTCATTTTTATTAGATTATGTCGCATTAATGCTGTAATTAGCTAAACAAACATTTGACAAGTAGGTACATACATCGGCGCACTAATATTAAATCAATACATGAACCGTAAGCAAAATATTTCACTATTATAAATTTTATTATTTTATTCTTTTATATTCGCAAATAATTGTTCGTAGTGCAAAGACACTACTTGTACAATGCACAATTATTCGTCAATTACGCCGCTTGCGAGATCCCGGCTTATATAAAGCTACTCGAATCCTGTGCTTGTAATTTATATTCTGCCGACAGTCAACCTATCTCAGACTATTTAATTCAAACCATAATAAATGTTTAGCAAATTCCCTTTGGTTTTCAATAAATTGAAAACCGCATTTTTGTAATAAAATTGGCAAGAGTCAACGCTGAGACTTAACAGTTATTTATGTACCAAGGACGAAAAGATTCGGAACACTTAAAGTTTTTAAACTCACCAATATCTCTATACTTTATTTCTGCAGACGTCGAAGTCGCAAAAATCGTTTAAAAAGAAATGAGGGGTACCAAACTACTTTTCCGCCCCAGGGCGCAAATGTATTTTATTGTCCTAGGGAGTAAATAATATATAGTTGTGTAATTTATAACAAATATAATTTTTTTGTATTTATTTTTATTTTGTTCATAATATAAAGCATTCGAAAAGCACAGGGAGCTCTGAATCCGATTTGGTGGCAATGGTGGAATCGACGCTCTGTACAGCAGTGAGGCATGGGTTATAAAGGAGGATATGAGGAAACAACTACTTCTAGGCTAGAAGCTCTGGAGCAGTGTTTCTCAAACTTTTTGCAAGATAGAGCCTCGGATATATTGATAGAAGGGGCTTAAGATGGTTTGGTTTGGACACGTACTCGGAATGGAAAATCGGAGATGGCCAAAAATAATTTTAAAATGGAAACCCCCGGTAGACGAAAAAGGGGTAGACCACGAAGATCGTGGAATGATGGCATAAGAAAGAGGATGATGGAAACCTACGGATTGCAGGAGGAAGAAGCCGCGTATTGCGGTATGAGAAAGACAAGAAAGAAAACCGGGAGCTGGATTGGAATCTGGATAAGAAATAAAAATCACAATTGAAAGTAAAACAGACAACGGAAAGAATTTTAAGATAATTCTTGTTTTAAAATTTAACTCAAAGGAGCACAAATGCAATGTGAGTCGACACATGACATGGTGAAATTTTGTCGTTCCATTTTTATATGGAATTAAAATATAGAATTACATTGAATTTGAATTTTAAAACTTTGATTTTCATACCTTTTGGACAATTAAGGATAGGAAAAAAAGCATCCCTGAAGCCGGCTGAACTCGAAAATCACGGGTCTAGAATGGAAGGAATCTGTTTTTTAGTTAAATTCGGCTGTAATTAACGTAATCCCATTTAAAATGAATTTTAATTATGATATTAACAGTTGCACGGTTAGAAGAAAACTGCGGCCAACTCCTCCTATTAAAGCACATTGCTGCACCTATTTACGTCGAGTATACATACGTACCGTCAACAGAATGAAGCTCACTTTGAACAACTGAGTATTTCTTACCCGCAAAATCAATACTTTAAGGTCGATTATTTCCTAACTTAATCAATATTTGAAGTTTGCCCATGGTTTACTCGTTTCATTTTAGTGTTATCTATTTCTATTTATTTTTACTGATTATCTCACCATGCTAAATTTTCCTAATTAATCTAAGTTTAACTTATAGATACATTGGCGTATTAGAGGTAATATGCATAAACTTTGCACATCCGACTCGAAATCATTGCTACACAGACAAAATTGCGAAAAAAATTTTTAAAACTTTGGAAACAGCAATATTGTCGCTCCTTATGTGTCACCTCCAATAATCTTATAGAGTAAATTAAAAATACCTGATCTAAAATTATTTAATAAATTCTATAAGTCAACAAAAACTACGCAATATTTCGAATTTACAAATAAATTAAGAAAAAAGGCAGACGTAAAATTTCTTGTCGCACAGTTCACTAAATAACTTTGTTACGTGATAATGAAATCTGCTCATCAAGAAGCTCCAGTGGCGTGCCCACGTGGGAGAGGGGTTGGTATTTGTATGTCGACTCATAAATATTTTTTTTTTAATTTAATTAACATTGTCAACTACTGATTTGCTACGCACGGCAGGTTGGAGGTGCAGCTTGTGAGTTTTACAATAAACGTAAAGTTTTTTTCAAATTACTCAAAAATTATGGATTTTAGAGTGCCTCGATCCGAGATTTGCCTTGGTTTGCCTAAAAACATGCCTGAAGTGTGACCGAACTCGAAAGCTAGGATCTCAGTTTTCATGTTAAATCCGGCCATAATTAACCGAATACAATATAAATTAAATTTATTAAACCACGGAAGCATGTTAGTACTACTCGAGTATTCCCCAAGGCATCCGATGGTGCAGCAGGCTTATCCCACTACAATATGCTAATGCTACTATGGGGACCGTCCAAGTTCATGCTTCCGAATTTCGCCAAAATTTTTACACTAGGTGGTAGGTAATAGTCTATATAGTAAATTTAATAATAAAATTCATAAATAATAAAAACATCCAGTAGTTTTTCGAAAATTACAATTTCAAAGGCAAAGGAGCCGAGCGAGGCTTTTGCGGAGATCATAATATAAAAATTTAAATTTAAATTGAAATTATGAAAAAATAACTGGACCAAAATCTTACAGTAAGTTAGGATCAAAAATATTGTCTCACCAATAGCCACCATGGGCCCACAGCGAACCTTTTACCACCGGACTGCTTGTCTTAAATACTCCGCACACCATCAAAGGTTTTCGTTCTGTTATCTCTCAAACTATTACTATATGAACATTAATTGTATTTTAAAATTTTAAAATGAATATAATATATTGACCTGTGTGAAGACCGAACTCACGATCTTTTAAGTACGAAAATGGATTTTTGATGTACTCAAACCATATAGGTACCGAGGGCAAACTAATAATACTGTGAAACAAAGAGGTAGGTTCATAAGAATTTGAAATTTAATTTGAATCATTTTAAAAAAATTTAACCCCTCCCCTGTTCTATTCGCTCAAAATTCATTCATGTCGATCATGAATCTTTAAATCCGAAAAATTATAGCGATTTGCGTTTTGCAGAATGCGATTTTTCCCATTTCTGATGTTTGATTGGTCAAATTGGTCAACTGCCTTCAAATTCGACCAATCAAAACAAAAATCGCATTCCGCAAAACGCAAATCGCTAGTGCATGTACTTACCTTTATTAATGTTTAAACTAATAATAGCATAAAATATTATAAAAATTAAAAAGTTTTGGATAACCAAGTGCAAGTAGCGGGCAGAGCGGAAATTGCAATTTTTATAATAAAACGCAGTTAGCTACACATATTAAACATTATTATTATAATATTCATTGTATATTTTTTATACTAAAAATTTCCAAAATATATTGTATAACTAGCTGACCCGGCAGACGTTCTGTCTAAATTTGAATAAATTTGTTTGTTCGGTTAGTTACATAACGCCATCTATCGATAACCTTTCGATAAGCAATTGTTTTAACCTGTTAGCGTATAAGTCGACCCCAATGCGACCAATCTGGACCAAATATCAAATACGGTCGTTTTGATAATGTTAAAATTTGAATAAGGTAGGTACTTTAGTTTCAACATTTCATTATTTTGAATATGAGCCAGTGGCGGACTCTATATATTTCCAGGAAAATTACGGTATTAACTTCTATGCGTTTACATAGATACCTTTCATAAAGAACACATGCAACCAGGGGCAATAAAGCAAAGCAACTGGTTGCTTGTAAATTTTTTGAAATTTGTAAGGGCGGTAAAATTATCAATTATTTAAAAAAATAAGTAACAAATATTAATTAAAAAAGTCAAGCCCACAATATGAGACCCATTTGATGTGAGCTTATTTTATGTGATTAGAAACTCTCGAGAAGGAAAAGTCAGGAAGTAATCAGAAATAGATTATTTTTACAGTGTACAATTTAAGAATTGCTTCTTATTCGAGATATTGATTTGCAGAAAACTAGAAAATTTTGAAAATTACTCTAAGTAGAAATGGGGAAAGAAATTATTTCAAATGTGTTATTATTTTTTGTGCCCTATTTGTACGAGGCGGTATCTTGACCATAGTTTAAATATAATTATATAAATTTATATGAATCATAACTCACCTTTGCTTCGGTTTGCTATTTTCTCAACAATCTTACTATTTATATGAGCAAAAATAAATTCATCCACTTCTGTTGGTCCATTAATATATCAGGAATATGTTTTCGTTATACAATAAAAAGCGATCTCGTATGATCTTCTCAATCTGTTTAATTTTGAAAATTTAAAATAATTAGAATCGACATTAATGTAAAAGAATTTATTAGCAATCAACAAGAGAAGCCATGATTCCGTATGAAAAATACAAGATATGCTGGAAACGCAAGCATCCTGTCGTTCAGACAAATCTAGCAGACAAATATTATTGATATTTTATATGCCGATTTCTTACCGTTGAACTCCAATGCTTCTGGCCGATTGAAAAAATAATAGCAGACAAAATGTGTAAGAAAAAGGGAGGCAAATAAAATGAGACAAATGCATAATATAAACATTTTCTTATTCAAACCTATTATACTTACATAATATACACAGTACAAAAAATTATCGATACCTCGGGAATGAGGAAACAAAACACATAATAATAAATTCTGTACAAAAAGACTCGATGCTACTGTACATAATAATATTGTAAAAAGCGAAATAAGTTACGTTCTTACATAATTTCAAAACAATCAATATACAATGTGAAGAGAAAAGAAAACAAAATATTCGGAGGAATCCTAGTGGATTTTCTTTAATAGTATAATTAATAACAGAGTGAAGTAAGTGAAACACCCTAAAATTTATTTTATAATCGTTGTAAACATAAAGTCGAGATCATAAAACACGATTAAGAATTATTTATAAATATACGTTGAGCATCGAGTGCAATCAATTATTTAACTAATTGCTCTTTGCACTCGATGCTCAATCATCAGTCAGTCACTGCCTAAAAACAATCTTAAATTGGCACTTTGAATGAAATAGCACTTTTTAGTAGTCAATTTTACTTTTTTCTTTAAAATAATGCTGAAACCTTGTTTGAATTGTTTTAATATTTATTACATACTTAGTCACTCGAAAATAAGCCAAGTTCATGTTGATACAATTTTTTTACATCATACTCCACACGCAGAATACTGAATAAACGGATGGTAGATTTTTAATACCATTTCACAGGCACATTTACTTACAACGTGTGAGAAAATAACCACCAGTACATATCTTTTTTTTTTTACTTTTTGATACAACACTGATATTAAATTATGTATAAGTACCTATAGAAATCCAAGATACGAACCTATACAAATAGAAATCTTGGACACCAAAGTAGTCAACAAGTGAGTAGGTAAGAGTAGGCTAAAATTACAACTGGTGACTCACATGTGTGTCACTTAGTCACTACTAAACAGGAAGATAAACCGTGCATGTTCAGCATTTTCATCCAACTAATAATCATCATATCATATTGTACACTTATGTACACAAAAAAACAACTAACTCTCGCTCGCTCACTAAATTACGCGCATCGCTCGTTCGTTCGTTCTCTCGCTTGTGCATAATAGGGCATCTCATTTATTCACAAAGAGGTAATGTGCTGACTTTTTACATTAACAACACATTATCTTATCACACTAGTTTACTATTTAGTATTAAATATACAAAAATTGCTTGCTGGCTTTTTTAAAACATAAGCAATTACTATCACATGATTATTTTTAAGCAGGCTCCGAAGAGGAGTCCAAGTTTGAGTTTGTAACACTGTCGGCACCACCCGCACCGTTATGTTCACTGCAATCCTTTTCCTTTTTCACCACATGTTTGTTCAACACCGACATCAAGCATGACAACGAATCCTTCACTGCATGATAAATTATATTTTTTATTTGTAATTTGTCCTCGTGGTTCGAGTGAGTGTCCGATAGATCGCGAAATTCTTGTGTCAAGTGAAAACAATGCGCCACGTTTTCCGGCGACACAAAATCTTCCGCCACTTTTATACAATTGTGCAAGTTCCTCACTTGATGTGGCGCACCGGCCGGAATGAACACTGCATCACCCAAACATTGCACGATGGCGTAGCCTTCCACGCCGTACTCCTTATACAATCGTTTGCGCAACGTTTCATCCAAATAACAACTTTGATCGTGAATCGGGTCGTGATGGGGCTCCAAACGACCGCCCTTCTCCACAACTATTTTGTTCAATAAGTCTCTAATTTTATCGGCGTCGCGAGCGTTGTAGATGTGCCACAATGCACCAGGAAGTTCACCTTTATCGCGCACTCTGCGACGAGTCAAAATGTCACATCCCGCTTCATCGATGGCCCTAAAAGCCTCCTTAATATGTTCCTCACTATCACTATCTTTGGGAATTCCTACGTAAACCATCACATTTACAGCATCCGAAATATCTAAATGCAAATTTGTGGTTCCCTTAGTTGGATGAAGTGCCGAACCGTAAGCATTGTACATTTTCGGTCCTAAGTCGGGTCGCACAAAACAGTCTGGCAATCTACTCGCTAAATTTAATTTTCCCGTGCGATGAGTGTATTGCGATAAAGGCAAAACTTTCATCAGGTCGTTAAACCTTGTCGGTAAAATTTCGGCAAAATCTTCGCCGGGAGGCCAGTCTTTTAATTTTAATAACATGGGATTGCCACGCTCGTCCTTTAAACGTTTAGAAAAGTGTTCAAATCCTTCCCAAAATTTCTTCATAGGTTGATTCGGTACCAAGTTTCCATTCATGCAATTCACCAAGTCGTTCTTTTCGTCACCAAAGTCACGTGCAAACGCATCTGGATTCCAGAGATCTTTATCGAGAAGACGGGTTAGATCGGATACCAACACAGGTTGTCCCCTTTTCCACTGATCCTAGAAAAGAAAAGTATTTATTATTGCGGTTTTTATTTGTGATAGGAATGAAAAATTGGTATTTTAGTGTTTTCTTTAGTAAGCATTCCCAGTTTGATGAAAATGATAAATTTGTATTTAGTAGCAATTATTTGTTTCATTGCAATAATAAGATTATAAATTTCACATCCACGTGAATAGTATGAATGTGAACTATGAGGAAATGAAATGAAAATTCTGTACTTTTTTTTGAACTTCACAAAGAACTATTAATTCCATCCATTCACCAATAATACATTATAGCATGAATGACAAAGCAATTCCATCATAGATCGTACACTGCAAAATCTCCATAATATGCTTTCAATTGATGCATAGAAACAAAAGACAATTGAAATAAATGAGAAGTTATGTGAATTAGTGTGATATGTAACAACTAATAATTTGGAATAACAATAATGTATTATTAATAAAATTTAAAAAGAAAAAGTGGCAGATAAAACAAAAGTAGAGCAAACCTACCTGGAATATTTTATAATTACTGCTGTGAATGGCATCGCTTAGCCGCAGCAGTTTTCCATCGCATAACCAACTATGGGGAGTGTCTGGATACATTTCTTTCCCATCAGTAAGAGTCATAATTCTAATCGGTAAAGGTCTCCTTCCCTTGGTTTGCCAATTATGCCTTCGAATAAAATGCTTCATTTCAGATTTGGCTTCCATACCCATATCACTTTTATGAACGCTGTCTTCGATGACACTCGATATAACGTCATCTAAAGTATCCAGTCTCACCATCTTCTTAGTTGGTTTACTAATGGTATTATTACTCAGAGGGGACTGAGTAATATTTTTCTGCGTCAACAGATCCCTTAACGTAGAAGTTTTCTCCTCATTTCCAGAATCGCTATCCACATCTTTTCCATCTTCGCCCGTCAGAGCAAGATCCGCTAACCAATTTAATGAAGACGTTTTCTCATCTTTAATGGACGTTCCGTTAACCAAGCTCTTAATATCGAATTCCTCTTTGATTTCCTTTTTAATACCATTAGTTTCGCTCATCAGTATACTTTTTATTATTTCTTTACGAGCACCATTGCATTTCTGACTAATTTCCTTAATCATTCCACAACCACAAAATTGTTCTATTCCCCACAACTCGCGCATTTCATGCACCAATCTTCCCAATTTCAGCAAGGAATCGCCAGCTATGATTTGGGTTAGCATTAGTTTTTCTTGTTCGTGTGCTTGACGATTTGTGCACAACAGCCAGGAGAAATCGTCTCTATCCTTTTGCGATGGTTCGCCCCAAATTTTTACCGTGCCGTTTTTTCGACCCTGTAACAATTAAAATTATAAACAACTAGAAGAGAGAAAGTTAACGTGTGGCTTACCTTGTAACAATCCAAACAGACTACGAAACCGCATTTCCCACAAGCCCAGTGAAAATTAAATAATGTTGTTTCACATACATCACACATTTCTCTAACACCTTGAACGACTCTCTTCCAGGCTATTATTTTATCTGTAAAAAAAAAACAATACAAAATTAAATTGTTTTCTAGACAAAAATATGAACAACTGGGATGAAAGCGGTAGGATTTTGTCAGAAGAACTTGACCCTTATTTACATAATGTGTATGTATTTATAATAAAAGTTAACATATACCTAGGGATTTCAACTTGGCGGACCACGTCCAGGGATTTTACTGCAAAATTTTGTACATCTTATTAAAAATTTATGGACGTGGGAATAAAAATTTACCGTTGAGAAAGTTAATTAAAAATGGTTTATCAAAAATGATATATAAAGGATTTGCTCATCGAATACTAATACTCAGCTTGAACTTGAAAACAATTCGATATCAAAATTTGCTGTGGTGGTGGCATGTTGGCCTATTTAGGTTTAAAAATAATAACCAAAGAGTAAATAATTATTTGATTAAATTATTATATTTTGTCTATAAATAACCCATTTCAAAATAACAAATTCTTGATAGGAAAATTATTATGGACGACAACAGGAGTTACTCAATAATATGATAAACATGTTTTCGTGAAAATCATCTCGAATTGTAATTGGAATAACATAATATATATTGTATCTTCGTATTATTATATATCATAGACAAAATGCTGCAAAGTCAAGTACATAAGCTAGCAAATGTAATAAATTTGTTTAATAAATTACATGAATATAAATAATAATCTAAGTTACTACTTTACTCTTTCAGTTCATAACGTTAAGTGAAGGATTATCTACTTCAGAGACTCAAGATTTGTATGCGTGTTATGAGATTGATTTTATTAGTTAGAAATTTTTTATCCACGGTACCCACACAGTAATAAGGGTCATTATTTACAATAATAATTAATGGCAATATAAGTAATTGCATTATGTAGGTCAAGCTATATTGATTTTTTCGAGTCAAGTGAATTTAATTTTGGAACACCTTTTCGTAAATAATTAACTGCAACTCACCATCTGACATATGTTCGGAATGAGCTTCCTTTTCTTGCACCAACAGGTCACAAAAATGATCACCCACTTGCTTCAAAAGAAAGCGTGACGTTTCCAAATCGAGATCCGTAGGAGGCACTTCAGCAGATGGAACCCATAACTTCAAATCATCCTAAAACAAACAAATTCGTAAGTTTTTAAAAAACAATTGTTCGAAGAAAATCACTCACCTCTGAAGCATCTTTATGTGGATCAGAAAATCCGGCAATCGCGAGTTGTCCATTCTTAGTGTACCTTAACCGACGGAATGCGTAAAATCGGCAAAAAATATTGGGCATATTTTTCGAACGTTGATTAGGCGTCCATCTACATTCCCGACATTTAGCCAATTTCGGCGCTACCTCAAAACAAGGTCCGTCTTGTAAAAAACTTTCGCCGGTTTTTTTTAATTGCCCCACAGGAGGTTTGCGAAAGGGGTCGCGCGGGGGCACAAGTGGCTCATCCTTAGATTTCTTGGGGCGCGGCTCCTCGCCTTTATCGTTTTTTGAGGTTTTAGGTCTTCGTCCTCGCTTACGTGGCTCTTTATCTTTCGACACGAGCGAATTGTTGGCAGGCTTTTTCGCGTTGGTAAGTGTCGTACTGGCCCCGGAATCGGAGTCTTTTTCACTACCACTTTCTTTATCACTGTCACTACCACTTTCGCTCACCGTCACAGATTGATTAGTTTTTCGTTTTTTGTGTTCATCTGGAGCTTTTTTTGGAGCTCCACCGCCTTTTTTTCGCTTCACTTTTGGAGGTTTTCGTTTTGGAGGCGATTTTCTACCCCGATCTTGATCAGAACTTGAAGAATCGTCACCTTTATTTGAATCGGTTGGATGACCATTTAAAGATGTGGCGTCCTTATGAGACACTTTTCGATTGTTGGCCTTCGTAGAAAAACTTTTGGTTTTGTTTATACTATTAACAGCCATCGAGCCAATGTTGTGTAAGGAAGTGATTGGTGATTCTTTAGCTTGACTACTATTTATGTTTAACGGCAAAGTAACACAACTACCACTACCTATAACACCAGTGGTATCTTCCGAATCTTCACCGGTGTGCCTTTGCAACCAAGCCTTCTTCAAGTGTCTCACTGGATAATTTGAAAGTTTCGGCGGACCTGGACTATTCGACTTTTCAGAATCGATCACACTGGGCGTAATGGTCGACGATTTGATTGGCGTGTTTGGAGACTCCGCAGGTTGAGGATTCGTTGGAGCCGGACTTCCCGCCGTTGGTGCAATACTGGTAACAGTTGAGAGCGGCGAATCCGAACTACTGTTGGATTTACTTTCACTTGCAACGGTTACTGCCGTCACGCTAACGTCCGACAACGATTCTGTGAAATTTGAATGGCTTTGCGTGGTTAATAACGTCACCGTCGGTGGCGGTCTATAGGCGGCAGTATTAACTACGGTTGTAATGGTTGTTGCAGCACTTGCTATTAAAGGACTAGGTTCACTAACACGTGCCAACTGAGGTTGCGAGTTTCCAACATAAACTGGAAGATTATGCGTTTGTATTCCGGCGGGTTCCACTCGCCGTTTCTTCACTTCCAGACATATTGGGTTGCCAGAATTTAAATTACTACTTGATTTTCGTTTGGGGGAATTTCCCATGTCGTATTTATTGGACGAGACGCCCAAGTCTAAAGGCTGCGTTTGAACTGCGAGATTGCCTAATACGTTGGGCGACGTGTGGTTCACTCCCGGCATACAGTATTGTACTTGAGGTCGCGATACCGGCGAAGGAGCCGATGCGGCAGTAGGAGGCGAAGTACCATGATGAGAAACAGAGGGTTTAACTGATAAACCTCCCGCCACGGTTCCAACAGGATACATTCTATCGTACATTTGCGTTCTCGATTCCATGGTTGTACGAGTACTGTGGGCAGGAGGAGGAAGGCAATTGGTCACGGAAGTGGGTTGTTGCTGATGTGGAGGATGGTACTGTGACATTTGTTGGAATGGTGACGGCGATACGGATGCCGATAACGTTTTAGATGTTAATGGAATGGGATTAGTAGGAGTGGCAGTTTCGTGAGCTCTCACGACGGGCATCGGAGAACAGATGCCCGCAGATGGCTTTCCATAAATGTGATGAGGGGCAGGACTGCTGACTTTTAATTTTGCGTTTGACGATCCATTACCGGCGGCGATACTGTGATGGGCAGACGTGGTTGTTGGAGGTAAATAAGAGAAACCACTCGCGATATGTCCTTTACTACTTGTAGGATAGATCATCGCTTGGGCGTCACTCACACTCACGTTTCTGTAATGCAATTCTGGAGACTGGTGCGGCTGCATGTGAGGATGCGGCGACTGTCTTTGATGGTGCGGACTCGACATTTGATTGGGCGATGGCCGTTGATGGGATCCTTTGCCCAAATTTTGAGGTTCCAAATGATGATGAGGACTAGCAGAATGAGACAAATGGTGTGGAGATTGATTAGAACTGCGATAATCGTATATCCCGGATTTGTGTGGTTGAGATGCCGTGGGTGGCAAGTAATGGGCCAGCATATCTACCGTTCGTGATTTTGGACTTTGCGAATGTGACATGGATCCTTTGGGATCTAAATGATGTTGATTTTTACCATCATGTTTAACAATCACAGAATTTTTTAACTCACTCATTAATGGCGGGGGATTAGGCAGCGCTTCTCTTTCTCGATCAATCATATTTGATTTCGTTACGACTAAACTACCTGACTGTAAAGACTTGTGGTGATCATTTTTACTCTTTGGTTCGTGAGAAAAGAAAGCGTTGTGCGGTTGATAAGCTGGATACCCATAGGCATTGACTTCGGCCTTGGAAGATGAAGAATGAACTAATTTATCCGTTAATTTATTTGTACTAACTCGGCTATGTGCTGGTGGAGGGTATTCAGGTTTGGATGGTCCACTGGGTGCACGTTGATTCTAATAAAAGAAAAAGAAAATTACGTAAATAACTTACGCAAAAATTTAGTTTTGTATTTTTGGCAGTTTTTTATACGGCCACGAGGAGGTAATTAGATAAAACATACAGCATCCACCGAGTGTTCAAGTAACTCCAGACAAATAGCGTAGTGACATTCCATTCTGTTCGAGCTAGATTATATTCATTCATAAAATCCTGAGGAAAACTACACTAACCTAATAATCTTTGCAATTGACGGCTCAAAATAATTAATCGTGAAACTTTTGATAAAATTATAATTGGAAGGAAAGTAATTTACGATTGTATAATATTACGTTGTCACTTAAATAAACTTTCAATGCAATACTTGTGTTGTTGATAATATTGTATAAGTATTTGAAAAGAAGGAAAAAAAAAGTATTATGATCGATGACATCATATTGGTATATCGTGAATTTTAATCGCAAGCTGCGACTATAATTTTAATAAAAATCACGTAAGGCGGTCGAATAAATTAAATGACTAAAACTGCACTAGTTGTAAATAAATTACGGTTATTTTAGAAGTTAGCGCTCATTAGAACGCATTAGCTAGCACTCTGAGCGGTGAGCGTAAAAAATTTCCAACCGCCAACTTTCAAATTATCCTTGAACTTGGACCAAAAAATAAGAAAATACAACGAGAACTTACAGATGGATAATATCGATGGTCACGAGAATCTGGTCTCATGCTCAACTGCCTTTGATGATGTTCTTTATCCATTCTCTTTCTCTCTTCTTCCGAATTATTAGACGTTCGTTGAGGTGGAGGCAAACTTATTAAATTCCAAGTGCCTTGATCCTGTTACGAGAGAAATAGTTTAATTAGGTGTCATAGAAATGGAATGAGATTTGAATTACCTTAGGATGATGCCCCGCTCGTCGAAGGGATTCTTCAAAGTGTTTATGTACAGCTTGGGCAGCCTTTTGTTTCTCTTGTCTTTCTTGTTCTCTTTCCTTTTCTTGCTTGTCCCTTTCGCGCTCCAATTTATCCCTTTCTTGTCTCTCCCTTTCTAATCTTTCTTTGTGCTCCATTTCTTTGTGTTGCTTTTCCATTTCTCGAACTTCTTTATTTTGGCGCTCCCTATTTTGCAAAAAATGAGTACTATTAACGATAACGAAATGTTTGAATTGAGAAATATGCTTACCTCAGTAGTCTATCTTGGGTGTACGCGCGTTCTCTTTCCATTAATTCGTCGGTGGACTGTGGTGGTAAAAGGTGGGTGCCCACCGGCATGGGATAACGCTGCTGTTTCCAAAGCATCTCGGGTAGGTGATGAGGATACAGCGCCGATGGCGGTATCGGTTGTAAAGGATGAGGACTCATTAGGTTAGGTGGCGGTGCAACGGAAGGATATAAGGATGCGGGATGATTAGCAGCAGATGTAGGAGGTGGGCCCGAAGCGGCCGGTGTGGATGGGTGCGACATGAGAAGAGACTGATGCTGCACGCTATGTATGTGGCGGACGTATGGTTCAGACTCCAGTATCAGACTGTGGTCTCTCCACACGCGCACCGGTTCTGATGTAGCGCTAACGGGCGTATTATAAGAGTGGCTTGCTGAAACCAGCAGCGGTGATCTATTTGTAGGTAAAACTTGAGCAGTCGATTGTGGTTCGTCAGAAGAACTTAAAGCGCTAGAACGTGAACCAGAGCGTTCATCGCCGCTTCCTGACCGTAAGGAGCTCACGCCAGAGTCCGAACGATCGTCTGGAAATCTAAGCAAGGTGGCATTGCTGGATTCTGCAAGTTCCATCCTGTTGAACGGCGAAGATGAGGACAACGGTCCGTCATCGTCACCGCGGCTCGAGCAGTCCCGCTCGTCGATTTTAGAAGATGTCCTTTGCGCCACTATCACACAATCGTCTTCTTCACTCGCGATTTCACCAGCTACCACTTCAGACAACGGTAACGAAGCACACGCGTGTTCATTATCGCCACTTTTCACTTCCTGTACCAACTGCACACTGCTACTATTACTCGTATCATCTAACGTACTATCATTCTCACAATCGCCACGCACATCCGATTTACAACTTAACTTTTCCGCACAAACACCTAGCTCGCTTTTCTCCTGAAGATCTTCTACCTCTTGGGAGGAATTCTCCTTAAAACTCCGCTTGCGTAGAGCGGCTAAAACGTCGTTTGGCTGAGAAGAATTTTGAAGACAATCTTCGATGCGAATTTCGACCTCTCGTAGTTTGCTGTTGTTTGCCTCTTCTAAAACTTTCTTCTTGCTTACATTGCGATTGCAAGTATTCCTCTTTCTGACTTGCTTATTTTCTAAATCTTCCTTGCTGTTACTAAAGCAATTGTTACGCGTTCTCGTCGGTGCACTTTCGTTTTCATTGACTTTTCTTTTTCTCACAGCCTTTGAAATTGATCCTGCAACAATGAAACCACAATTAAAATCAAATTATAATTTAACATTCAAAAATTTGATTCGGATAAGTATCTACAAGTACCTAAGCGTAATTATTATTCAATTTTGTGTAAATCCGGCCGAGTGAACTGAAGAAAACCGTAAACTAACCGGTCTGACAAGACAAGAACGAATCTGGGCCGCAGTCGCCAGCTCAAAACTTGGAAGACTGCAGCAGATGATCATCATCGCACTCGCATTTCTCTTACTAAACACGCGATTCGAAGTAGTAAGAGGTTAACGACCAACACGTTTTCCCCACTTCACAATTACCGTAAGACGATTATGCAAACGGCTATGGCAATAAATTGCTACCGTTGAAACTTGCAGATGAAATTAATGGATTAATAAATTACGTAAGGTGTTTCGAGGCAAAAGCAATCATTTTTTTTGAAAATTTCCTTGCAAGAATTTCGGTGCATTATTATTTTTATACAAATGCGTAACCGAGAAGCAACAAACAAAAAATGCCGCAAATATTCCGTGCCCTATTTATAGACACAAAAATCTCAAAATAAACATTGGAATCTATCAACAAATTAAAATATCAACAAAAACTCGAAATTTGGGCCGAGTGCCAAATGTTGGCGTTGAAAAAGCGAGAAATAAATAAAATAAATTTGGCAGACACACAATAAATTTCCATTTGATTTTACCTATCATCGTTGCGATCTCTAGACTTTCAAATTTCCAAAAGTTACGACCGACCGAGGTACCTGTCGAGGAAATAAAGATTTGGGTAGTACCTGTTTTTAAAATAAACCACGACAGGGAGCCAACTACCTGTTAAGGCAATTTAAATATAGACCGCTTTGCAAAACAATGGTGTGGGTTAAGAAAGCCCCGCGAAAAGAAAAATTTAGAACGTTCGATACAAAAAGAACCAATCCATTGTGAAGTGGTGGTGTGGTAAATTTATTGTAATTATAAGTCGATCAAAATCTCGTAACGTTTAAACTTCATTCGAAATGTAAAGGTTCATTTAAAATAAAACGAATTGGGTCGTTGGCCCCGCGATCGCGAGATCGAATCCGTACTTTTTCGTTATCATCGGTTAGACCAATGCCTTTCTTTGGGTGGAGGGGGAGGGGAGGTCCACAACCCTTTCATTGCCCAGATCCGCCACCGGTGTCCTGCCTTCGTGTGTTTAAAGCGACCGACGTCGAAGTCCAGGAGACTTGAAGAATTTTAATTGCCACATTATTAGTGCAAAGTTCGCACGCCATTATTTGAAATATGTCGAGTTTATTCATATTCAAATTTTCTTAGCAAAAAAACGTCCCAAGAAACGAAAACTCGGTTGGACGTAATCATTGTTACGACGAATGCAATCGCAAAAGCATTGGGTCATACATATTTATAAGCCGATGTTTTGGGTCAATGGTAGATTTGTAAATCAAATTAAATCTAACCAGTAATTGGTAGCCCGGAGGAGCAAACCTATCCACCCCTTTATTTAAAATTAATTAAAACAAAGAAATTTTTTACCTACTGCGAGCGTTAGTTCTCCGCTCTATTTGAATAAAACAAACCCTCCGAGCTTATTATCCGCAAACACAAACACCAAAAGCTCGTCCATTATAAAAGTGTATTTTGATTACAAAATTATACAGAAATTCAGGCGAATTTATAAATAAAATTCCAAGAAGATTTATTAGAAAAAATTAACATCAGTTTTGACATTCAAACATCCTACACACATTCAACTTTTATATTTGCGAATGAATTATTAATGGTGATGTAAGTTGAAACCGCCATATGGATTAACACGATTGACCTTGACACCAAGACAGGCCAAAACAATTTTTATTATCAGTGATTGCGTGCCAAAACGACTAATTTCTCAACTACTGTCTCACTTCCTAATGTTGTTGCGTAAAGCCAATAAAAAACCCACTCAATTAACATTCTAAAAATACAGGTCAATCAATTTATGGTAGGAAAGTAGCATTCACTTTCGTCGACTCCTGCCTTGCGACATCCGAGAAGTGAACGAAGAAATGACATTTTTTGATCTACAACAATCGTTGCTTGGGAAAAAAATTAGAAATCAACATCCTAAATTATAATAAAAATAAAGAAGAAGAAATATGCGAGATTTGGGTCTCGTTTAATTAAACCAATTTATTTTATTTGCAGTGTCGTTTCTAAAAGGAAAGTTACGTCGATAAAAGCAAATTAAAATCGCATCAAACCAGCGACACAACAAATAACGACGATAATAGAAATAACTGTATGCTGGATAATAAATTACTCATTTTTTTAATTAAAACAGCCATGAAATGGATAATGAAGTAATTATGTAATGGAATTTCACTTTTGCGGTAGGTAAGTGAAAAGGATATCCCACGTAGAGCAAAAATCCTCACCTGGACTATTTTCGGAGATGAAAATCCCCCGATGGAAAAACGAAATAACCCAATCGATACTACGTGAAAGCTAAAAGGTTCTGATTTATTCATTACACCCTCAAAAGTTAGTGGAAGTTTCTATTTTTAGATAAAAGAAGAAAAAGATCGATCAAATATATGTTGTAATAAAATGGAGCACCTCCAATTAAGTTCCATTATTTACGCTTAAATAAAACTTTATTACGAAGAAAAGTTCAACATATTAACTTAATGACGATGGAGTATTTACGCTCAAATGAGCGCTTAAATTTAGAAATCATCGAATGGTGACTTTCAAATATCAGAGAACTTGAAAAGAAAAATTATTATTCGGTTATCAATTTAAACTTCGATAACATAAATTACCGTTATTACCCCGACAGGATGAACTTTTAAATAACTGTTTACTTTTTCGTTAAATACTAATTTATAAGCGTTTTCGAAAAACTTTCCTCTCTTAAACCCTAAATCGTAATCCCTTAAAATACCCAGGTAATTAAAATTAATGGTTGTGTAAATTTTCTCCAATAACTAGAGCAACAACCACTTAATTTGAATGAATATTCTAACGAGTTTAAAAAACTCGTTTCCAACATGAACAGACTTAAAATTAAAAGATATTGCGATTATTAATTTAAAATAAAAAAAGAAAGAATAAATAATTTGAGTGGCCCGAATACCTTTCCATTAATTTTCGCTTTCATTGTGTTTCCGACAGCAATAAAATTTCCGTTTAGTTCGAATCCTCGATTTAGATGGATAATAATATACCAAAATGCAAATTCAATTACGGTCCATTCGCTTTTTGACCGCGCTTAATTTATTGGATCTAAAAATTAAATTACACGCTAGAAAATGGCACTTCAGCAGCTACGAAGAGAACTGTGCCCTAGGTCAAAGATAATAAATATTTCAAAATTTCCTGCACAGGTCCATGATATACCGAAGTCAAGGTCTAATCAATGGTGGTCGATTATTTTCAATACCTTCGGTCCCCCCATGCTGACAACGCAAGATTGCCTGGTAAAATAAATACGAAACTATAGATAAAAGCATTTTCGAGGTAACTTCCAAGTTATTTGCCAATATTTATCTCTGTTCACAGGAAACAGGTAGTTTTTAACTGTTCGTTTGACTTCTGGGGGGCTAAAATCATTTAAAAACAAGTCGAGCCTAATCCAACAGTAAAATAAATATAGGAAAAGTTGGCACAAAACAAATTTCACGTACACCCGAAGGAGAGTTTTCTGTAATAACTCGAAAACTAAGCGAGATATAAAAAATATCAATCGGAGCAAATGTGTTTAGCGTAAAAAGACGCATTTTAATTGCCTTAAACATATTTCGCCATAGTTCACAGTTTAGAAGTTATCGAAGAACTAGGTTGAATTTTGTCAAAAAAATTAAATTGAGTAATAATTAACGGGTTCATAGGATTAAAATTTTATACATTAAATGGAGAAAGCTTTGATAATTAAATTCGAAAATGTTTTAAATACAAACACTCATAAATAAAATTAAAGCTTGATTAGCACATAGCAAAAAGATAAATATGAAAATTTATGTAGTTAATTAAATTATGCACAATTCGAAACCGATATTTTACCCAAACATAAATATTTATTAGATGATATAAAAATATATAAACAAGTAAAAGTTACTTAATCTAATTTTAATTAGATTTTATAAAATTAAATATGATAATGCAGTGTAAAGTTTTATTTTTAATCGCAACCTACAAAAAGTGGTTTTGGCACAGCAAACTTTTATTACGTTTACATCAAAAGTTTAGATAAAGTTTATCTATTTTTGATACGAAGCACTCGGGCGACTGAAATAAAACGTAATTACCGTAATGCACGTTGCGATGCCAAAATTTTTCAATTTTACAAACGATCCCTCCGTACGTAGGGTTTTAATTAAAACAAAGACGTCGGGATGCCCGAGAAAGGTGAATAACGAAAAGGCGCACGGAAGAAAATTCCAATTTGAAACACGTGCACAAAAAGGAATAAATGTTCGAGTAAAATGCTGATCGGAAAATTTTGAAGAGTCGGTTATTCAAGCCGAGCAATTTTTGTAGAATGCGGAGTAAGGTAATTCGCGTGGTCTTGGAAAACGATTCGTGTCTATTCAGCACGGAGGAAGAGATAGAAAAATCTGTTGGAAAAGAAAACGTAAACCAACAACCGCATCGAAAATAAAACAGTAAAATAATTCTTCCAGCTTATGAAAACATAAACCATCGAATCAAGTATTTTTTCCGACAAAAAAATTACATTTAGAGAAAACTTTTTAAACACAAAGGAAAGGAAAACAATGACACAAAAGGCCGAGACTGAAAGGCGGTGGAAACGTCAAATCGATTATGGAAAGAAAGTGACATTCGGGAGTTTGTGACGTAGAGTTTGCCTGAATACATCAACACTATTGATTTTGTGTTAAAAATAACTTTTAAATGAGTTTTTCCGAAAGAAATTACACATTTTCAAAGAAGAAAACGAAACTCAATAAGTAGCTATCTAAAAAATGTTGTTTTGATCAGTTTGTGTTCGGAAAGAACTAAATTTATTCAAATAAATTATTCATGAAACATTCTTTGCCAGACATAACGTATTTTATTAAATGTATAAATTAAAAATATAAACGAAAGCTTGTCAATTATAATCCAACGAACTCAAAAGTACGGCGTACATTGATATATGCTTTCCATCGAAATGAAAAATTGGATCGTTACCCGTACGGTTTCTCTCCGCACTTTTTTAAACTGGTTTTACGTCGAGCATTCAAAATTTAAAATAACCCGACCGGCTCGCAACTTGTTCAAGTTTCTGAATGAATGGCAAAATAAGTTTGGACGAATACCAAAAGGACGCATCGTCGTGAATGTGAATAATGCATGAAGGCGATTTGGAAAATAAAAAAGTGAAACCGTCGCGACTGGAATAGCTTAATTAGTTCGGCCATTTTGAATTGAATGAAATTACCCGAGTTAAACGATACGACATACAAACAGCTAATTAAAATTAATTTGAGACGCCAATAAATCTACCAACCAGGCCTCCAATATTTGCACTACAATGAACAATTTAATCGATAAAATGGAACAATGGTCGATTGTCCAGCGAGTTAATCTTTTGCAAAAAAAAATTGACGAACAGATTTTCTGGGTGATAGCGGAAACCAGACGAATATCTTCGGAGTCGAGGTCAAATTATGGTAAAAACAATCGAATTGGAAGTAAACAGGTGGAAGCGTTAGAAGAAAAATATGAGGAGCTGGTTCAAGGTAACAACGGTCGTAAATTATGCAGAAGGGTAAACCACGAAATCAACCTTTCGCAAAACGAACAAGTAGATATCCCAAACCATTTCAAAACGAGGATAAAAAAATAATTTGGTTTGAATTGCTACATATAAATAATTCTGGAGATAAAAATTCTGAACGTGGCTTCTTAAATATCGATAAAAAAAACCATCGACCTTGGCAGTTTTAATCATAAAACAAACTTTTAGAAAAAAAATTGATTAGGTAGCTTTTTATCAACATCGGGTTGCGAAAAGGTGAAGTGCAGCTAAGCGGAAACAAGTGCAAAAAAACCAGAATGAATACGCGAACAGGAAGAGATGAGTAAATTATTATCAAGTTGAAACGAATTACTTATTACGCACACACATGCGTAAAAAACGTGCAAAACGGGTATGATTAATGCGCCACGGTTGAACAAATAGAGTCAAGGAAACGGACAACTGCAGCAGTCTGATTCAACGCGGCGTCATGCTAATGGAAGCGAAACGGATGATGGTGAGGGAAGACCGAAGGAAAAGCTGCAGTCACTGACCTCCATTGCTTGGGCTACATTGCGTGATGGCCACGCTCACAAACCGATTGATTCGAATATTTGTAACTTCGTGAGAAATTCGGATTCTTCAAAAGCAAATTGATAGTTGAGACATTAGAACAATGGATAGTTTGGAGAAGGCATAATTCCGTATCGAAATAAATACGAACGACCTTCAAAAGCACGCGATGTTCCATTATTTCTTTGTAACAATTTATTAAAAAAAAAAACAAGCCATGGATAAAATTATATTAGTCAGCAATTTTGAACATGAATAGATAAATGAATCACAATCAACTTGAAAATTGTAATTTGTTTTTTATCGACGCCCACGGTCCCAACAATTCGAAAAAAAGTTGAACAATCTTTTTATTGTAACTTTTGCTGGAACGATATTGACAAATAAAAATGTTGTATGGAATAAATTCTCAAGTTTCTGTTTCCGGTTGGCGTAACAACATGGGACCTTGCCCTTGGGGAGAAAAATTTGCAATACGACACCGACGACATTGTTGTATATCTACATGAATTAAAAACGTTATTGGATACTGTGTAATCTCATCCGCAGGAAGATAAAAATTCCAATTTAATATTTGGTTTTGGTTTGACACAATTGATTGTAAATACGTCAAGGATTCCTTCAAAGGTGAGAATAAATAACCGTCGTCCAAGGTTATAAACCAACATTAATTTATTGAATGGGAATGTTTATGTAAAAATCATAACGAATTAATTAAAATTCCGTACGCTTCTCGAGCGTTGAAAAAAAATTGTTTATCGGAAGGTTTTCGCGACGACGTTTATCGCCATTCGTAGGTTTGAGGTTTGGCAAAATTTTAATCCCGTTATCAAATTGGAGCAAGATTTCCAGTAGTGGTTTTTCGGGTGATTGATGGCGTCGCAAAAGAAATTGTTTGGTACAATGGTTTGGGAATGAAAGAGAGAAGTAAACGGTAAGAACGACAACAGGCGGGGTCGCTTGGATGAAACGAACAAAGGATGGAAACCCCCGCATTCCAAAAGCTCGAGCCCTAATACGATGCGGGTAGAGAAGTATCGGTCCCTTTTGCGGGTCCAACAACGCAATACAGGCGGAAGATAAACGTTCTGCTTTGTCTGCACACATTATAATTTCATACACGGATATGATACAGCTAAAATCAGCTTTATTTGCGTCGCGTGGCGACATTCCAATGAACCTAAACGAATTTGATACACGGGCGAGTTCAACGGTTCGACCAATAGTAATCAATAAACATATCGTTATTTCTGATAGCAATTCACCGAGAGGAAACTGAAACGACAGATGGTTCGTACAACATTTAGTTGTGTATGTGCGAGGGGTTCGGCGGCGCGTCGATGTTGGCGAAATTAATAACACCCAAATCAAACCCCATTTAGATTCCGCCGATACGGCAGTATCGCCATCCACTTTAATGATGATGTGGCGGATCAATTGGACTTTCAAAAACACCCACTTTATCTGCTACATTAAAAACAATATGCTCGAACGTGGACACGTATCCAAACACTTAATCCATTGGTACGGTACGCACAAAACACAAAGAACGGTAAGTACGCACCCCAGTTTAAAAAATTTCCAATACCGCTTACTCACCGATTTTCTAATTTTGTATAATCCTTAAAAGCGTAATCCAAGAGGAGAAATAAAACACTAAAGCACAAATCGATGAAACTTGTCCTTGAAATTGAACGGATAACGTAACGTCCTTCTAAGACCAATATACACAAAAGACTAAACGACTCGGGAATAAAACCAGTAAACGCGAAGAGGGAGTGAGATAGGCAAACCGGTGGCCGATTCTAGCCGAACTTAAAAGCAGCAACAAGTGATATATTCAAGGGGACGCTAGAGCGAGCAAGTCACGGTAAAAACTACTGCAATAGGAACCAGTTCTACTGCTTTTTAAGAAGTAATTTTGCAAAAAATACAACTTGTGGTTTTCAGACTAAAAATTCTCCTCGTCACACAAGCGTAACGTTTATAAATTTAACGACGGCTAAGCTGACTCATTGTCAGCGATTTTTATTGCGCTTGGAAGCCGAACTGCCATTTTATAGTCTATATGGGTAAAATATGGAATAAAAATATGGCATCCTTCCAAACTAAATTCTAAGAGAATTTACGCACGTGCTCATACATATATTTAGTGAACCAAATTATTTTAAACTATCCCGTTGGCACAAAAATATTTTTAGAATTAAATTACAGCTACACATAAATAATAAATACCACGAGAGGTTGCTCCTTTTTATAATTCTACAAACAGAAATATCCCAACGACAATCGACTTGCCAGATGGCATACTTAATGATGCACAACCTTACCTTACTTGAATGTATAATTAAGTTGATTGATAAAAAAATTAGAAACGAAAGCCAAAATGGAAAAATACACTCGGCAACGTCACAATTACATTCATCCGCGCAGACATAAAGTAAACAACTTACACGATTTGCCAAAACGACGGAACAATTTCATATTACACTGCATATCAACAATTTCTTATCGAAATACTAATTCCACTTTTAAACTAAAATTTTGCATAAAAGCTATACAAATACAGATACGATTTGTAAACATGTACCAACATATCGCATTCTGATAACAATAAAGTAAATAACTTAAATTTAGAAAACAATTGCCAGATTAGTAATTAAAAATAAAACAAAATACGGTTACGTACTTTGGCTACCGATCGAAAATTTCTTCAATAAATAATGTGACAATGGAAAGGAATAAATCGATTAACTGATTTTCATTAAAATTTTTGAAATTAGCCATTAAGGGGGCGGACAGTTATGGTTTCCCAGAAGGTCAGTCACCCAATATTAGCATATTACATTACATAATTAAATTTATGGCCAAAAAATTCTCTCCATTGTTTAGTTCCATATTTCTATTACTACAAGGTCAAAAATACTATTGCAACAATCCCTTGGGTGCCTACATGCGTCAGGTAAAAGCAATAATTCGAAAAGCGTTTTCCCAGAGAACCCTCGAAAGGTTATTAAAATGTTATTTATATAATAAACAGTTTAGGGATTTATCATTTCATCTAGGTAATTTACAAGTCTAGATTCCACCAGGGATAGCATTACTTCAATTAAGGTCACTGGAGGAAATCTCGAGAGATCGTTACAGGCCTTTTCGAGGTCGCGACAAGTTCACATTTTATTATTAATTTTTTCAATTATATAACCAGAATAGAAAGCAGCTCCCGATTTGTAAAAAAATTATAATAAATTAAATTGGTTTTTCGTTTTATTTCAATTAATAAACTAACGAAGCACATAAATAGCAGCTTAAAAATTGAGAAGAAATTAATTGATACAAATTTGGGCACCAGCTAACGGTAAATAATAATGGAACAGGTTTCTTTACATGTATGGGACTGTGAAATTTAATAACATGACGGCTAACGAAAACCATTTTATGGATTAATTCCGATTGATTTATTTTCTGGATTTAATTTTTAATTATGGAGCAGACAGTTCGTAACTTTTGCGCATAACTCCCGAACCGTGCTAGATGGAAGAATAAGTTTGAAATATGAAAAATGTAGAGAACAAAAATATGCTTATTTTTATTCAAGTCGATTCTTTTTGTCAGGCTAACGGTTTGCAAGTTACAAGCTGTTGAAACTCACGAATTTCGGAACATCGTTCAGTCGCCAAACGAAATTGTTCGGTCTGTTGTGTTTAACTATTTTTAGGACAATTAACGAATTATAATAGCAAAATGGCTGTTGTGTAACTTCAACTTTTGTTGGGTATTATAAATGCGGTAACTGTATTTGCGAGAGAGATTTCCAAACGAGTTTTACATTTTTTGGTGCAATTTGAAATGGCGATAACCGTAAAACGTAATTTAACTCGTAATTATGTAGAATCACCATCGACTAATTGAATACATGTTTTAGTCGTTTACTATTGGAAATGTATAGCCATCTTCAGGTCATAATAATTAGTATGGCGCCTGATGGATATTTCACCCAACAGTAAGTTTGTGCACCCAAGTAGGAAGTACGTAATATTAACAGAGCAACAGTTTTTAACGGTGTTTTGCGTGGCGAGTGAATCAATTAATGTTGGACAGATCGTATCTGGCATAATTGAAATTGTAGCTCTTTCGGAAAAAAATGGTTAATGGTACTCGAAAGTTAAATGCAACAACAATGAAATAATACATAACGGAAAACCCTATATTTTGAAGCAAAAAATACAATATATTTCAATATAGAATTTCTATTGTGAATGCAATACAATAGATAACAGGTAGAAGCAACCTTTCAAAACAAATTTTAAACTTCACCTGCATAATATCGTCCTTTTAAAGGAGAAGTGTCGATATCTTTTGAAAAATGTTATTTTAGATGATAATAATTCGGTAGGGATTAAATAAAAACGCCGTAAACCAGGAGGTAGCTAATAATTATTTATAAGAGAAAGTTTGAGGTGTAGAAAATTAATTACAACTTATTAAAAAAACTTGTTTTCTGATAACGATAACGAGTATCGCCAAGTATCCTTTTGTTGTGATTCCAAAAAAAATTAACGGCCGTTATCTAATCCGCAGAAGTTGGTTGCTTATCGATAAAGTGAATCTAATTGTAACGCAAGTATCGGTAATTTTCGTGGAGTAAACACAATGGAAAATTTCGAAATGATGCATAAATTTAACTTTAACGACCCTTTTCAGCCATAACGATAAGCCAGACAAAATTTCTAAAATTTAGGTGGGTAATTCGAAACTTGCGTAATTAACGTCATTAATAATAATTTTTTCCGATACAAGTTCAAAGCAATTTTTTTAAAATCTGTCGGATACAGAACATTATTTGTCCTACTTTCTCGTAGCGATATTTTTGCACTTAATGCATTCAAGGTGAATATTTTAGTGTAACAAAAATCAGTTTCGGTTAATAGCTTTGCACAACTAAGTATTTTGAAAACCAAACAAAACCAGTAGAAATCTTATATCCTCATTAATAATTTCACATCACCTTTTACTTTCATTAAATTACCGATGCTCAAAGCCAACCAACCATTAGGAAGCCACTTTCTCCTCCACATATTGAAATAAAACACATCTTTATGGTCCGTTATATCTTAAAACTGCACCAGCCATTATAATTCCTTCGGCACAACCGCCAGTTAAAAAATTATCAAACAATTTCGTTTCTAATTAAAAAACCGTTAAGTATTATTATCCGTTAGGTGTTAGACTAGGTATATCCCCCCTACTACTTTCACGCGAAAATTGCTCAATAAACACCGCGAACTGGTGGTTTACTAAACCGCGAAACAATTATTATAATTCTTATTTTCGCGATAATTACGGCGTAAGAAAGTAAAGACGATTGGGTCGAGTATTTGAGGATGCAGAAGGAAGTGTTTCAAAATACTCGGGCAGGAGATAAAAGAATATGTTAACATTTAAATGTTATTATTTATTATTATTAATGGTAGGTGGTACAAATTGCTGTGCATTATTATTAAAATGTTAATGGAAAATCGTACAGACGTAATAATTCTATAATAACATGAATATTAAATAAGAAGCAATTAATTATTGGCCTTAAATTTGCTCCTCATGTTATTCTAGCAATTTCGCACGAGAAGTTGAATATAGCCATGAGCACTCCATGGGAATTAATAATGCATCACTCGTTTGGCTTATTTCCAAGGACAATTGGAAACTTTCTATTTACATCGGACTCACCAATAAAATATCAATTAAAGTTTTTTGTTACGCTAACCCATTACAAAACACGATTTAATGACGACGACGAAAGGAATAGGGGTCGATGGCCCAGTAAGTTAACCATTACGATAATAAAACAATATACTAGACCGGCATCTGCCGACTGGCAAACTACAACTTCAGGTTATCCCATCAAACGACAGGTTTTGGTTAGACCTGTTCAGCATTCTTCGACCCTAAGTGATTCTTCTTTTAATGAACGTTTCCCAGAACGTGAGTTATTTGGAGAGGCGCCAATAAAAACACTCTCGTTACTCTTCCAACTTTCCGACAACTTTTAAATTAAATTACACCAAACACTGCATTAACCAATATTGTTCCAAGTCCAGTGCTTCTAATTATCGACCTTGAAACAAATTCCAATCCCTAATTATCGTCATGTAAAACTTTTCCATTTAGCAGCCATTTTTGGCAGTTTTTAACAGTCGGCCGAGAGGCAACAACTTTACTTTCGTTCCAGTTAAATAAAGTGCCATAATGGGCTTAATTTAAAATTTAAATCATCGGTTAGTCAAAGTCAACCGAACTGAAACATTTGCCTTCAAATTATTGTAGTCAAAAGTTTGAAAGTTTTTTCTTTACTTTTGTTTGTATCGGTCGACACAAATTTAATTTTTAACGACGGATCAAACCGAAGGTTAGAAAATGTCAAAATGTATTCCGCAACGATGCTTTCATATTCGGGGGGGTTGTAGGTACGCACGAGAAGAAAAGCAAAGTAGAATTACGTAGGTAACCCATATAATTTAATTTATTCAGTCAGCCTTGTAAACGAACGAGCAGGATAAGCAACACTCGCAAAATTGCATTTTGAAGCAATCAATAAACACTGAACAACCAGACACACACGTCTTGATTACATGCGCATTGCAATATCAGCGTTCCATTGTATTAAAACATCAAGTGCGTCCCTATAATTACAGTTGTTGAAGTAATCGATTCCATATTCCGATATAACATCAAAGGTCTGGGGATACAACTTGCAACCGTTAAAAAAAGTCCGAACCAGTTTGATGCCATGGTGGGTGGCACCCGCCAAATGCAGCAGCTGCTCAACGTAAAATACTACATTAATCCCCTTTTTCTCCAACACAATAGGTATGCATTAAGATTAGATATTCCGACATGTGGAGGTGAATATATTTCAAAACAAAGATCCGCTAAAATTAAATATAAGATTGCTCGATTCGTGCTAGGAAATTAAGCATCCGCTCCGATTTGGATATATTGTCCTAAATTTAAACCGCCATTATGTGTGCGAATAAAAATAGAAGCGAATAAAAGAAAATCATAGCTGGAATTTATGAGGTCAAACATTCCAATATCTATTATAGGAAGAAAAAACAAATAAACTCGACACGACATTGACTTTTTGCCAAACAAAATTAACATACAAAAACTTTATCCATATCGAATTGTTTAATATTCAAGGAATTTTAAATTGGCAATTGTTTTTATCGCTTCAAATTTTTTGCCGAAACCACATAGCATCGACGGTCGGAAGGCAAAAGGGCACTAGCGACAGATTTAACTTTGGCCGCAATTCCTTCCAGCGGAATAACGATCTATGTGCGCTGTAGTAATTACTTTTGAAAAACATTAAATTTTAACTTCCTTTAGAAGAAATTGTAATTATCGATAATTATACGAGATGACACACATCAACGAACCAACCTTGTAGAATAATTTTAACTGCATCGATTGAAAAGAGAAACCTCTTCAAAATCTCGTTTTCCTTCATCGGCCAAGATGAGAAAATAATTGTCGCTATTGAAATGTTGGTTATACGAAGTGGAAAACTGGAATTGATGAGATATCAACACGAGAGCCTCGATTATAACACTCCCACAAGTGCACAGTCGAAACTTGCAAGTTCGATGCGAGATCTAAGTGGTGCGGTCGTCTTATAATCGCCAATACAGCATTGTGAGCCGTATTGCAATCTCGTGCCGCTCTTCGAGCGGCACTCGGTTACAATACCGCTCACAAAGCTGTAAGGTACGATAGCAATTTAGTTGTTTTGTCAAAACTAAGCAAGAAAAACGTCCCCGGAGAATTACCGTATTAAGCACACCACAATAGACTCACATACGAAGTGGCGACGAGCGGTGAATTTAAATGCGACCATTACGACAAAAAATATTAAAAATAAGATTGAATGAAGTCAATGGAAGTCCAATTTAACCAAAACAACTTTTGCAAAACACGTTTGTGTGAGCTTATTTTATCTTTTTGGAAGACACGAGAAATATTTTATGCAGACTACAAAATAAACGATTTCCGTTACGTTTTATCTAAATTGCAAGGATGTGTGGAAATTAAAAAAAAGAGGTGATTAATTGGGTGAAATTATAGCCATACCTGCATGAACAAGGTAATTAATAATAATACGGGGTTTTAATGGGATTAATGGTACTGGTGGAATAAAACGGAAACCGAAATTATTTTAATTTAATTTCGGTCGTTATCTAACCGAGGTGAATCTTGGCAATTTTCAAATTAATTTTTGATGAGTTTGACAATCCCCAGGGTCTGTTTTCCTATTTGTATACATTTCGTCACACAATAATAATTCGACATCGCGTTGTTTATGTAAGGCAAGTTTGGAAAAAGGAAAACTTGAAAAGATGATAATTTGTATGGAGAGCATTGTGGAAAATTAATTGTATTAATATGTAATTTCTTGCATGAGAAAGTAGATTACATCATAATTTTAGAATTAATTGAAATGATTACACCTGAACTGTCAAATCAACAGTTTCCAAGTTTCCGTCTACTCGCTTTTAATTAGTGTACAAGGCTGCGAAGATCTTGAGATCTGAGATCTGGAGATGTTTGTTTAGATAAGAAGAAGTTGTGGAAATAGCAAACTGTGTTTGGTTATGAATTAAAAATTGAATTAGAGATAAGAATTTCCATTTTGATTATGTAAATATTGATTAAGTTGAAATTGCTTCTCGACTTGGATAGTTTAACTTTTGAACAAACACAATTTGTGGTATGCTCACATTTCTCTAATTACAAACCATAAAATGGCGTTCGATATCGATGCTGAAAATAGTAGGTACATACTCGTATACCTACAGACATTTATAATGCATGTCAGTAATTCCGCTTATATTTTGTTGAGAAATGTTAAAAGGCAAGTAATAATTTTAAACTTTGAAGTTTAATTGAATGGTTAACGAAGTGGTTGCCATGCAGAAAGACGAAAACCTTTTGATAGTTTGCAATCTAAAAGTATGCAACAAACACTGAGCTACGAAGCAAAAGGGGGACCCTTTGTATGCAAATCGCGTTCCAAATGACGCTTATCTCCTCCAGTCTTTTTCACGTTCAAATTTAAAAACCTTTTTATCTCCAAAAATGCTTTCGATATTAAAATTAATAGTCGCGAGTTTAAAACAAAAACTAGGTCGAATTGTGTTAGCTGCTATTATTAATGGAGTTATACGATCCTTTGGCGTGGCTCAATTATAATTTCATTTCAAACTCTCAGTTCAATGTTATCCAAGTTAGCGCAGATGCCGATTTATTGTTAAAACTAAACTCAGTGGCGTAACTACCATTGTGCTCCATCTTGTCAACTGTTTTTTTTTAGTTCGACAAGACGTCACCGAATGCATCTCCGAAGTTCGAAATTATCTCCGTCCTAATTGACATGCAAACTCGGCTTTTCCATAATTAGCAATCCACAATAGACATCAAAGCCTTCAGGTGTACAGGTGCATCCCAAGGTATGGTTAGCGGCTAAATTCGTTTCGGAAAGGAGCCGTCGCCGTCGCGTCGTTTGGAGATAAGTGAATTTATAAGCTCATAAATGTCAAAGTTTAAATAAATGCTTAAATTAGTATTCGCTTGACGAACACTAGGGCATTTTAAAGCTCTCGCCAAGTTTTTAGTTAGACAAGTTACTAAATTAAAAGTTTCAATTATGAAGCCATTTTAAAGTGGCTTTTAAAAAAGTTTACTACGTATTAAAATTTATGTAAATATATAATTCGGCCCAAGTGTAAATTCTAAATATTTTACATTTTTAACCTAATTTATAACTTTATTATTCAATTTCTGGTTGTCGAAATCAAACGCTCTTCTTATTTGTGCGTTTAATGGAAAGCCCAAGTTCAAAGTGGATGCGGGTGAGCCACTGCCGAGATAAATTCCAATCCAATGTAACAATTTAGCTCTACAATTTATCATTTAATCTACTAGGAGCCATCATTATGTCTCACAAAGTGTCAAAATTATTAAAAAGCAACAGTGGCTGTGTCTACCAGACCGCTACGTCATCGAAATCGTTCAATAGAAACGGTCGAAAAGAATGTTTCCGTCTCGGATCCCAAAAGTCGAGGTGGCCGGTGATGGAGTTAAAAAATTGTATAAAGTTATTGGCGGTCGAATCGGAATCAATGCGCAACCGATAACAACGGAACCGAGAAAAACAATGCGGCTAAAAGCCTGACCTCGTTTCATAAACTCCCGAATATTTCACCACAAATGTAGAGCACGTAGAAAATCGAAAATGAAACATTAATCCGGCGAATGCAAATCGCGGTAAGTGCGCCCCAAAGCTTATCTTAATGTGTGTTGATCAATATAACCTCTCATCGACGAAGCGAAAGATAATGGAACAAATAAGAAATATGAGAAGCACTACAATAATTAAGCAATTTCAAAGTGAATAATTTATTTCGTTTAATCTGCGGTTCCTAGCACTTAAATCTTGATAAATGAAAAAAAGAAATTAATGGTATTAAAATTATTATGAAAACGGTTAGAAAGTAAACAACGTCGTAAGCTGCATTTTACACCGTTATCCATTTCGTATACAACTTGGATGCACTTTGGTGGACAAATGTGCAATCTATAATAACTTCAGGTATTAACGATGCACGAGACACGCCCAGTGGCGTAGGCGTCAGAGGCAAGGCGGTATCCGGTCGTCCAGGTTACTGACACAGCAACCAAGTAACTAACATCTGCTGGGCTTTCTACGAGTAGTTCCTCTTTAAAATAAACCAATTTCGTCTGCCACTATCACATTTGATCAACAATCAAACCAATTCATCACTTAAAAGACGGACGCTCCGTCTGTCGTCCTGATTTTATTGTTGGATCTTTTTATAAATAAAGCACTTCATCATCGTCTTAATAAATTGCACACTCATTTTTAATATGCAGAACTATTTAAATTATTCATCCACTCATCTGGATAGGAACGCGATGAGTCGTGATATTAAATTACCACGACGATGCGTAAAATAATGAAGAGAAACCCAATACCATTTGAAAAGAAATTAAAACGAAAACATAAATTTACAAATAATAATAAAGTGTTTTGAAACATCAACATTGCGTTCAAAAAAGAAGGAATAAATGGAGCCACCCAATAGCGATGGAGTTGCTAAGCGACAGATATAGGGGCTGAATAGCGGCGCCGGCGTTGTGCTCACAGCTGGGGAAGAAGCGCGTGGCAGCAGTGGATGTGTGGGTAGCAATATATGACACCGCGAGTAACCATGGCGACGACAGAAGCGGGACGTCGCCTGGATTGTTTGTGATGTGATGCGAAAATCAGACGACCTCGCCGTGCCCTTTGATGTCATTTTTTAATGTTAACATTTTCGCGCGACACCAGACGCAACACAATAGTTACAATTTGATTAAAATCGACCATTTTCCAAAAAGCACCATCGAAATATCTTCCAAAAGCAAATACACATTCAGCTCGCTCGTAAAAGGAAATAAAAGGAATATGAAATATTTAATTCCTCTTCGAAAAAGGAACGCTGGATTACGGAAGTTTGAAATTCCAGCACTACATTGCTGACCTTGGGGACTCCAATTTTCTCAATTATTTCTTCAACAGTAGCAAAGAGCAGAACAAAGACTCGGAATTTGATTAACGCAGTCTCAATTTAAACAAAATTTCTTAATTATTTTCAAAACCTTGATATTTAATTATGTCGATGATGCAGGAAAATGAAAACTAAAAATAATTATGGTTCGCAAAAGTTCGGGTTTGTCAGGATTGAATTAACTTTTTTTTTATTACAGCATTCTGTTGTTTATTAATTATTAATGAAAATAATAATTTTATGACGAAAAACAAGATTTTCAAGTTCACAAGTCGATAAAATAAAAAATATTTTGAAAAGAGAATATTTATACGGGAATAATATATTCGAAGAAACTTTTCCCAAGTCGAAAATCGTCTGTCACATTCAAACGTTTCTATCCTTCACCCTTGTTCCAGTTCAGCGCTCATCGAAATCAAACCAGAGAGAGTTGGCTAATTTAATGGGACGATGCACACACACACATGGTTTCTCCGTTTGGAATGGAATGTGCACGAAAATATTAATCCACGAGATGCATAATAATACCGTTTCCGCAATATTTAGAAAAACCTCTCGTTTTCCGGCGTAATTAATTTTAATTATAAATTAAAAAATGACCAAACAATCTTTAAAACATCTCGGCGTAACAAAATTGAAAAAGTTTAAATTAAAAAGTTTTTCGCAGTGATGCTATTAAAATATTGAAAAAGCCGATTAAGCTGTTTAAATTAAATTTCAAACATTAAATTTGCAGGGAAAAACTATGTATTTGCCTAACGGTCCCCTTTCGATACAAATTGGAGTTGAAAGATGTGTGTGTGCGGTTTTTAACATGTAAATCGTCAATTAGTTACCTGTATAATTAATGTTTTTCGGGAGGCGTAACAATCGAACTTACCTGACCGGACCGGATTGGAAAATTTTAATATAGGTATTCTTGGACTCACCTGGAACAAAAAAAATAGATAAGTTTCTTAATTTACCAGTCGGACGGGTTTGTCTGGAACGTGATGGTTCCATTTGGAGGCATGCAAATTTAAGAAAAGACAAAACGGGTCGTGTTCCAGTGAAGATGGGGCCTTTCCTTTGATGGGAATTTGCAGTTGTTCCAGTAAATAAGGAACGGAAAGTAAGAATACGTCAAGAATCCTAAACATATCGAGGGTGCACGGAAGCAGCTGTCGTTTGTAAAGTATTCCAAATACGCAAAAGGTCGTGCAGCTTGAGAGGCAGCAGGTGATGTGACAATCCGGTTTAGGGACATAAGGGTAACATGTGGTGTCGGGAATGTCAAGATTCCCATTAAAAACTCTTCAATAACCACTGCGTAAACAGGTGATTTCTTAACCATCTTCTCGATTGTTTTTCACCCTTTTTCCCAATTAATATTTCGAGACAAACAAAAAACTAACACGACGCGAACATATAAGCGATTTGCCAACTTTTGCAGCTGCTCAAAACTCGATATAAACTTTTTATGCCGAATCTGGTCCCCAAATCGTTGGACGACGGCGAATCAATGTGTCGAAATAAAAATCTGTGATATATTGGTGTTACCCACGACCTTGGCGATGATATCTGGGTGGCTACAGGTAAGTTTTTAAAATGCAGATGGTTTTGATAAATTTCTGCCGGCCATCGATCCGTGTCATTATTATCCCAGGTTTTCAAGGTAACCTTGACGATTAACTCCTGGTTGGAACTTTTTCGGTTAGGCCTTCCCTAGCCCAATAAAATTAAAACGTCTACCGTAAGTTGAGCAAAGCTTCGATAGTTCTAAAATATCTCACGCTTGTAACGTATTTAACTTTTCGAGTAAACGCCAATAGATAGAAAGTTTGTAACTTTAGAAGTAGATTAGAAGCCATTGTCGATGCAGACAAGTTGACGAAGTTTCTAGCTTCGAACTAACCAATTCGGTAGACCACAAAATAAGTTTCTCCTTCTAGAGTCGGTTCATTTGTCGACTAAATTTCTACAAAAAATTCAGGTAATAAATTACCAATGTTTTGGTTTCGACTGAAGAAGCGTCAACCGTTTTGAAAGTGGGAAATGGTTTCAAAATTATCTCGACCCAAGTTTTTATACACTTCGTATTTATGCTCGGCCCACACGCTGAGCTTTGGATCACATGCCCTTGTATGCAACGAGTGGGTCGAAACACGCCAACATAAATATAACTGACAAGATATCTTCCAGCCAACACTGCATTCCATCAGTTACATAAGGAAAATTTGCACGGACCTTTTTATATTTTGACAATGCAACATTACCGGGGTATCCCCTCCGGGCCGAAAGAAGTATTAAATTTTATTACGTAGTCAATGAGCGGGGGGGGGGGTCGAAACGTCTACGTCCATGACCGTGATATCGCAATGTTTAGTTTACAAAGGAAATCCACAAACGTGTCTCGGAAGTGTTCAATGCTGATAAAATAAAACGGTAATAATTTACATATTATACATAATATACAAATTCGTTTCCTTTTCTTTAGGAATTTGATGATTATTTTTTACACATCCTTTACGCGAACGCTTAGTCACGAGAGATAAGGCGCACATTTTATCGTAGCAAAAAATAAACAGACCTCAATAGCAGATGGTATCTTTATTACCTTTAATTAATCGCTCTAGAAATATTACAAGTAATTAGCAAATGAAGATTACGACGGCGACGTTTATTTAAACGAATGCTGAAGGAAAAGGTCAAGTCAATCGATAGACATTAGTTGGCTCCTTCCTTCGTCTGCGTCGACTTGGCAGAGCAAATTATAACCAAAACAAAAAAGTTAATTTGTAATAGATTTATTTAGACAATCGTAGCCGCTTTCTCTTCGTCCTAAAAGTTGCGCCATTAAAAACGACTTATAAGGTAAAATTGCAAATGACCATGTTTAGCAAAAAACAATAAACTGCTTGATTCATCGAGTGCTTACTTACTCCGATATCCCGCTATGGAATTCATCACAAAAGCAAATGCAATTTTTTTTACACAAACAGTCAGCCCATAAGAATGTCTTGAGCATTAAAAAAAAAATGCTGAGAAGAATAAATGGTTGACCGTTGAAGTCTTCGACCCTTCCTTCGCTCAGACTGCCGATTAATGGGCACGTTAGCCCGAAAAGGCCCACTATATGAGATTGTCTGAACGAAACAAACAAAAACTGAATTTTTTTATTACGAAACTTCCCCAAAACTTATGGACCACTGTCGAAGCAAATTACACAATAAACGTAAATTTTATTTATCGATTATGGTGGGCGCCGCTCGCAATGCGCGTCAAACAAAAGGGAATTTTTTAAATGCGGATAAATGATGTCAATAACATTGTCAGCAGCTGTTTGTGCACCTTGAAGTCAGGAAACGATTAAAAAAAGAGTATTAGGTTGTTTAACAATGTTGAGGGGATATTGAAAGTCAAACGTAGTCCGGTCTACGTTGATTTAACGCCACGGAATGTCAAAAATTTATACGTAAGCCGTTAATACATTGGATTAATTCCACTGGGAATAAGACCTTATGTCAACAACCTTCTCTTCATTTGACACGATTAAATTCACAGGTAGCGCCAAGATTAGGCGCCAGTGCGTAATCATCTGTAAATAAAACCAGTTTATTATTATTATTACGGTTTCTACAGTTTGCCAATATTACTGCAGTTTGTAAATTACAATATTTGTTTGATTAACGCAATACATAATTGGTGATGAAATTTGCCCAAAACTGCCATAGCACCATAAACTGGAACAAATTTTTCGATTACAGCAAGGTCGACCACTTTATATTAAATTATTATGATATTATGACGTGTTGTTATCTTGGCCATTAAAATAACAAAATAAAGCAAATGTGCGAGACAATGTTTTGCATTGCTCGCAATTATATAAAAATTTAGGACATGGATGACTGGCCAGCAAACCCAGATGACCTTTAGATCGAGGATAGCGTAAATTATGTTTCGCCAATTTAAGAAAGAAAGGAAGGCGGTTTGGAAAAAGAAAAACTATGAACATAGAAAAACTTCCACGCCAAATTAGCAAAACTGCGCGATAAAAAACCTGTTTCCGAAACCAAAAAGGACAAGGTGTTCGAGAAACAGGAAAAACTTCGTCGTAAAGAATGTAAAAAATTGCAAGATTGTGTTAAGCCAGTGGAGATGTACAGCTTAGAATTGGAGCAAGATTCTAGCGATGAAATCCACACTCTCGAAAAAGTTTAAATTCATCAATTTGATTTCCTTTCTCGAAGCTATAATTAAAGTTTCCAAAATTATTTTATAATTAAACTAGTTATGCAAACTGGAAGAGTTGTATCCCAAAAGTGTGGGTGTTTAAAAAAAAAGACTATAGCTACTCTGGCATTATGGCGGTTATTGTATTCAGACGTGAGATGATTTTAATTAGATAAAGTGTGGAATCCAATCGATTTTTAATGTAAACCGTTACAAATTGCAACGGTAGTGGAGTTGATGTTTAATCCATTGGAAGAGTCAAATTTTAATTATTGCTTGTGCCAGAACAGGAGATATTATGGAATTCATGGAAATGGAAGCTATTAAATGAATAATAACGATAATCTCGACCCGAATGTGGATGCATTATTCATTCGATACCGTGTAGCCATCCTCCCACGTTCCTAGCTGTCTGCAAAAACTGAAAGCCTCTTTCCCCACCTGAACAAACAGTAAACACAATCAGTTCAACAGCTTTCACCAAGTTCATCCAAGGACAATTGTTTGCACTAATACTTACTACTTAGCGTTAAATATCCTTACGTAAACAAGCTATTTGTTATTTAAATTAACGTTATATCATGCACGTACTTACTTATTGTAAATATATATAATGTACGGGCATGTTCAGTGTGACCTTTAAAAATATTACAATGACAAAATACCCAACTAACAATTTCCAATTTCAGATAAAATTCGAATGCTGCTAATTTGAACGGGGAAATTTTGCCACGTATGCCGTAGGTATACATACTACGTGTACACTTGGAATTTGTCGTATTCAAGTACAAGGTCGCGGACGTCGTAAAACATAAAAAGAGCATCGACGACGATAATTTACGTAGCATCCAAAATGATTTACATATTAATTTATCTTCATTATAAATAAACGTGAATGAACCAAAAATTTATGTCGGATGGATGACTCAATAATTGACCAAATGAAAATAATCGGAACTGTGTTTGAAGTAAAACGAAAGTAATTTAAAAATAAAGCAGAACTTATCTCAAATTGAGTAAAGCAGTTAAACACAATCATTAAGAGAGTTTATAATTATCCGATATTGCGTCACTAGGAAATGTAAACAAAATAAATAAATATTAAGTTCATAAACATTGATTAAAAAAGTAGCGTGACCTCGTTTGCTAATTATTTATAATGGCATATTTTGAGAGCGCAGTGGCGCCTAATTGGGGATCCATTTTTGATTCAAGATAGCAACTCAGGTAAATGGAATGTTGTCAGCGTACGCTTGATTTACTAGACCAGCAAACGGAAAGGGATCTCCTCCACATATTCAACAATGGAATCGAAGTTCTGCAGCAACGTCGCGTCAGCAGGGGATGCGGCAATGCAGAAGCAAGGGCGGTGTTGCCATAGCTACGACCCCTATGTTACTGACTCACCCGACACACCGTAATTGAACGAGACTAGGAATGCTACAAAAAGGAACTATAAAAATTACTTCCACCGAAACTATTTCAAAACTATTTCGCTAGGATTCCAACTTCGATGGCGAGCTCTTTATATATACAATTTTAAAATAATATCAGCGGAAGAGACGCGGCGTGAATTAATTTTTCAAACCATGTAGCTAGGAGATAAATCAGTTTCACCTGTTGTAAGGTAATTTATCGTAATCGTTTTGAAATAATGGGTGACATTTTCGATAATAGGTAACCGAAGGTTAAATAAAAACGACTTATGAATGCTCATTTTCTTGAGCATGAAAAATCCTAGACTTGCAAAACTGCACGAACTGAACTAACAACTAATGATAAACTCGAATAAAAAGTGTGGTCACGCAAGCAGACGATCTTCGTTCGTTATTCCATCCATGGTTGGAAACCACGATCGTTTCATAAAATACCATAGCGTGTTAAATATAATTGCAAGTAATGTCGATAAATTCCATGAAATATTTATAATTAGATTCCGATTTTGCAACATTTGTGCAAACTCGACAAAAATAGACGAGCTTGTGACACGAGTTATCGTATTTTTGAATACAGCAAAGAGTGAAAATTTGAATATATCACAACAACGTAATTTGTTGGAACAAACGTGTTAGGTCGATTCTAATATGAAAGTTCAAAATTTACAACAAAGTTGAAAATAGAATAATCTATGTAGGAAGGTATATACTAGGTATATTAAATTGTAGAAGTTGTCTTACCTACTATGTAGGTCAAACCGATAAATCTATTCCACACGAGAAAATACCAACTCCAAATTAATTCGACGTAGGCGAAATTACTAGTGATCAATTATTTACTGCAATTTGATTACCATTCAATATTTTTTTAATTTCCGTACTGTCCATATTCGGACGAGGGGAAGGCAGAACTTTATAATTTCCAATAATCTTCCGTAGATTATACATGCATTACCCAAGCCTTGGTATTCAGCAGGTGCAAACAGATGCATATGGTAAAATAATAACAACGCGTTCGATTATGTAAAACAGATTTTCCATCCGTTACGTTCGGCAATGTTGTCGAGAAATCCCAATTAAAAATTCCGATTGAAGCAATTACAAATTTTTGCAGACGATAAATTATCAGGCAAAAATGATATCCCCATTGTTTACACTAATCGAGATTGGATTTCTAGATAAAGTGGGTGTTCAATTTTCCTCTAGCACAATATCGTTGGAGAATCGGTTAATTTGTGGTTAAGTTTTTTCATTGTAAAAATCCAATTCCATACCGTACAAGTTATTTCGACTACAATCGGCCGATAATATTTTAATTATTTACGGAACAATGCCACCAACTTGAATTTCCAACTTTAATAATAAAAACTTGCCATATAAAAAAAAGCAATAATAAAAATACAATAATGAAAGGTGACGGATTTAGAAATACAGAAGGTCGTGTGTTGCTGATTAATTCTAACTTTATAATTAAATTTTCACCTACAATAAATTAGTAATTTATTAATTTAATTATAACTTCGCTCGCACAGCGCCAGTATACTCCACAGACAGAATATTGAAAGTCGAAAAAAATTAAATTTACATCGCACAAGCGTTCAAAAGTTAATATCTTCGTTATTATGTTGCGCAAAACTCGAGAACGTTCCAACTTCATACGTGACAACACATGAATATGTGGAATTTGCATTCAGAACTTGTTATCCTGTGGTTACGGGTTAGAAACTTTGCATATTAATCCATTAATTGTACTTTGTTAACCGGCTTCTTTGATCAGGTGTATTTTCATCGCAACCTAATTCTCCTAAATAATATTACCAGCCAGAATCGTAACTTCTTAAGTTTGCTTGGAACCTTTAGGGAAAAAAATAACTATCTGTATTATATTATATCAAATGAATGAGTCCATTAGGGGCCATTAAATTTACATCGTTTTTGAATCGTGGCGCATAACCAAATTTAAATGCCCCATATTAGACGACGCGACGCCGGCGCCGTAATGAAATGCAAAGCCATCATATTTAAAACTAAATACCAGGTGAATTATGTGCAAATTTGCATTTCTCAGCATTACTATGTTATTTGTTCGTAATGAGTTTCTCTCCAACAGATTACTTCCAAAATATTGAATTATTAAACAAATGTCACTGGAATCAGTTCAAGTATCGTAAAACATCATAAAAGTTAATGTTCCATGATAAAGATTAAAGACTATTGATATAATACAAAAAAAAAGATGAACTGCTTCCTGTTAAAAAAAGCCACTTCGGAGCCGCAGTGTCCTGGTAGATTTGTGATTTTTTGGAAATAGAATTTTATTTTACAGTGTAACATCCTAAGTAAAGTTATAATATCAAAGTAATAACGACAGGAAGTTGAGACAAATTTGCGAGGACAACACACATTATGTAGATAAAATTTTAAGTATCACGTGGAAAGCGTGGATACATTAACTTCCTCCGGGAGTTAATTTAATATCAAGTCATCGGAGCAAAAATAAAGCTCATCGTTTCGTACACTTAGATCGACTTTCTTATGGCCGTCTCCAAGCTTCGGTGAGCACATAAAGCCGTCGCTTGTTGGGTGGATAATGGCAATTTGCCACTATTAATACAACCGGGTCACGGGCACATCCAAACACAGCATGTAAAACATTTGATATGCTCACAGTACTAATAGTGGGTTCGGAACACCGAAATCCTGAAAACCATTTCGTTTGTTTTAACGCTGTTTGCTATCCGTAATCTACACCCCCCCCCCCATTATTAATTTCATTCGATGGCTGCCTGTGGAAAGCAATATTTAAAGTGATTACCCCTTGTTGATAGATGATAGAACCTAAGAAAGATAGGGGGAGAACGGTAGGCCCATAAACCCCAGTCATTGTAGATTCGTGATTTTCGAGTTGGGACGTTCTTCAGGAATGTTTTAACCAGCAACACGGGTTCATCGAGTTCTATCAGTGTAGATCCGCAATTTTCAAGTTCGTGTGGGACCAGACTTCTGTCCTTTTAGAACCGTAATTTTTGAATTCGGACCTCCTTTAGGGATGTTTTTATATGATACGATTATAATAATTAAGTTCAATAAATTATTTTTTGTAGAGTTGGCAGGTAGTTTGGACTGTTTACATGTAGGATTACTGTTGACCTTTTAGGTCGGAGATCAGTTTACACCTTTTCAATTTCTACTTGTTTGATAAACAATAACTCTATTGCGTAAATTGTAGAGAAGTGATATAATCATTTATATTAAATCATTTTAATTCTGATGGAAACTGATCGAATTTTGTAACGGATATGATGCATTCATTTACAGACGGAATTATATTATAATTTGGCATTATACCGATTTGTTTACAGTAGGAAGTCCGTGCAAGATAAACGAAATAGCAATATTTAACTAAAACAAAAAAAAAAGGTTTATACCAAAAACGAAAATTAGGATTCGGGGATTCCCAAACGCGATCATTTTGAGAAAATCAATTTTTCCTCCGCCGAGTTTTAAGATTAGTGGAAACTAGCGATTATTTCTTTCCTTTTGGAAGTCTGGAAGTAAATGACATAAAACATGTGCTACTCGGTACAAAATTAGACAATGCCGGTAAATTACAGGAATTACTTTTTAAATGAGCTTAAACTTTCGCAAAATTTTCAAGACGTTCAAAAAGTTGACGACAATGTAATTTAGTGTATTGTACGCATAATTTGCACAAAAAATGTGAAACCATTGTTGAATAACTCGAATTACAAATTGTTGTGCCATTATAACGGTGAAAACGTTAACAAGCGTTAAAAATAAATACACAAATGAAATATTTATGTATTTTTGGTACCGGCACTTAAAATCATTTCGTGTATCGCACCATAACACAATAAATATTTAACTTGTATGTACCACGAAAAGCAACTTGGCCCGCCCAAGCCCCTTTATTGTGCGCCAACTAACTGCAGTCAAAACCAGTCCAAAGGACGCATTGTCATGCAAACACGTATTCGCGTACACTTGGTGATTAATCGTCGTGCATATTTTACTGTTCGTGATGCGTGCTTAGAAAGTATGCATAAAATTGCGAAAACATTTAAATTTAAAATTACAACCACTTCATAATTTCTATTCCGGTGGAATTTTCCAATCCGAACGATCTGTTAGCCCTGCTGTTTGATGCAGTTTTGGGAAGGGAAATGACCAAAATACACACAAACACCTGCCGATATGAAATCAATCATAACTCATATTTCAACAGAAAAAGTAGGAAATTAAAGCGATAAAATGTAACCCATAATCATCATATTGACGTGGAAAAAACAAGCATGTGTACAAACAGTAAACTATTTACAAAATCGTGATTCATAATGAGCTACGAGGTGATTTCTGAATTACTGGGTCAATAAATAGTGCATTCCCAACTTTTTCATTCAACACAATAATAAAGTAAATCAATAAAAATAACATGGCCATATTTAACTCGACATGCAAAACAAACAAAAAATTAATTATAAAAAGAAGTAAATACAGCACGGAAATTAATAATTCATATAAAAATTCTTGCCAGGTAAATTAAACGTAGGAATTAGGAATTTTTCATATTCTCTATTCTATTGCATTGTTGTTTTAATTATACGAATTTGATGTGAAACTTCAAGGTCCTGTGAAAATGTTACAGAAAAATGTTTGGATGAGTGATTTAGCTTCCTGCTGGATGTAACACAATTGTGCTCCGTGAACCATAACAATGGCAGTTTTAATAACAACCCGCCCGCCGTGTAATAAAGCATTTTATTAAAAAATATCATCAAGGTTTTGCGTTATGAAAGCAATCTCTTCGCCCAAGCAATTGCCTGCAGTTCCCAAATAATTCAAAGCATTCCATTCCGATCGTACCGGTTGCCGGCTGAATTAAAAATAAGAAAGTATTTCGATGCCGAGTTACATAAAATCAATAAACAGTTACATTTTTATTTTATTACCAATATACTTTCTAAATAATCGCGAAAGATGAACGTGAAACTCGTGATTATTTTCCATCTCACCGAGCAGCTGTAATAATCGCGGTCACGTTCCATAGCAAATATGGTCGGTCGACGGTCGGGTTCAAGTATGTACGGGAATTATATTTAATTGGAGCACATCCAAGTCGTTAAATCGTTAGAACGCCCCTCCCCTCGTTGTAACGATGCAACCATCGAAACGTTAAAAACAAAAACTAGTGCTCGAGTGTTTTGTTTTCGAAAAATAAACTTACGCTAGTGAAGTTTCAGCTCGAGCTACCTGTAACATCATCGATGTAGCAAAATTGTAAAAGTTGGTGATATTTAAATGTCGAGTCGACAAACGTTCGCATTCAAAGCCTCCAATTGGTTATTTTTTCCCGTTACCACATAGGAGGAACCTTTGAAAATTTTCATATTATATCAGAATTGCTCAATTAATTAAGAGCATTGTTGATGGAACTAAAAATAGACGCCGAGGAAGCCATTTGCATTTATCGTAATTACGTTTTTTCACCTTCCACGAACCTAAAATTTTACTTGCTAAATAAAAGCAACAGCACCTAAATGTAACTTTCGACCATTGACCCCCGGGGAGCTACAAACTAATAATTATAATTAACTCCATTATTAGAAAATCCTAAAAAATTCGGTATGTATATAAAATAATAAAATGGAGTTCCTCAAACATATTATAATTACTCCTAAATTAGCGTAATTCATTCCCATCTTGTATCCTAAATAAGTACGAGTGTAATGACTACGAACAAAAGAGTAATATACGTTAATTTCGCTATTATATTCCCATCAAGCTTTGCGTTTATCATAAAAATAATTCATGGCAAAAACCCTATCAGAAAAAAATTAAAACCAAGTTACGTAAAACAAACTACACTTTGCAGACATCGCGAAACAAACCTGTAGGAAATTTAATGTATTGGAAAGTTATGGCAATTACGTCTACGGCAAAGTTTTGTGTAGAAATAATGTGATAAGAAAAGGAAAAAACTTTTTGCTTACTTTGCTAACCTTTCCAAGTCCCCAATTCCGTGATTTTATCGCGCTTATTTTTTTGCACTGCCCGACCGCTACAAAATAAACTCCCAAAACACGTAACAGGCTTCTCTTCCTAACAATTATAAAAAAACAACCCTCGGATAACTAACCCTCCGTGTACCACTGCAAAGTGATGCATGCCGAACGATCGCCCTTCATTATTCATGCAAACTGGTTGTTGTCCAATTTAGATAACATTTCCCAACTTAATACAATCAAAACAATTAGGTTTCCTCATATATCCAGGTTTTTCAAGTTGTGTGTTAATCCGAGGGGTTCATTCTTCTCGAGTTCTACCAATTTCAATGCGTTGCATATAAAACAAAGAATTTATGTTTGCCCGGTTCCATATTAACTCCATACAGCAAATAATATTGGAATTTTTTGTTATAAAAGAACACAAGATTGGAATGATTGCGAATACCGAAGGCTAGTCAGTTTTTATTTGTTTACAAATCAAGAAACATTTAAATACAAGTCGAGATGAGTAATAATCCAATTTATGACTTTCTTGTTTTGTTTCGTAACCTTGCGATGAAACATGGAAAAGGTAAGTCGGCGCAGCGTGTCCAGTGCGAAGAAAAAAACTGCGGGTTCTCGATAACTCATAATAGAAGATTTGAAATTGAAATGCAAGGCAATCATGGTCGAGAACCCAAATATTACATAAAAGTTTGGAGGTCACCTTGAATGTCTCACGTATACACAACAAAACACGGTACTTATTAAAATCTTTCGAGCATATCAAGTATGAACCTATGTAAATTGGCGTAGTAAGAAAATTATAGTGCGTGCAAAAATCGACATAAATTTTTATGACTATGTGATACCACTACCTTAACACAAAATATTAATCATCCTAAATGCAAGTCAAATTTGCAAATCTAATTTATAATTGAGCATCCCACTATATTTTGCAACTGTGACTCAACCACAAAGACCATAGGTCACGCTTTTAATTTTTTAGCTTGTCCCACGTACTTGTAAAGAAAGTAATCACGCAACCCACGTTGATTAGCCTACATTGATATTGAATATAAACCATTTTAGGTAAATAACCCATAATAAACTTTGGACGAGCTTCGGTGGCACTTTTGGAACTTTTGTAACAAAAACTTGTGCAGCAAAGCAGGGAGGTCGTAAAGCTCATTTGGAAACGGTGATGGTATCGCTTTTAGAAATAACCTTGACTTGCTCGAGCATCCTATCTGCTAGGTAATGGTCTGGGTCGTGATGTAGACAAATAATAGCTTTGCCCATCCCGACCGCCCCGGGACACAAGCATAACATTTTGTGTTTAACGTGTTCTTATATTCCATTGTTGAAGAATGCTTAGTCACGTCACCGCACTTCCTTTCGGTGTCCACGTCTTTACCCTTCCCAAACTGGGTTACGCCGGCTACATTTCGTAAATTATAATTTATAACAAAAATTACAAAACGAGCGAACAATTTCGTTTCAATTAAATTTTCGTTAATCAATTGTGCGTAAATTGAAAAATTTACATTTCACAATTCAAATTAATCAAGTGCTGTGTATGGGCCGCGTCGTAACCTTCCTACGCTCGGTCACTCGACAGCAAAACATACAATTCGATTTGTAAATATTGGAAAAGCAGAAAAAACTTATCAATAATTTATTTTGTGATAAAATAACCGGTTCGTATTGGTTATCATAACATTGCGAACATGGCAATTGCACCAAGAGTAAGTAATATTGCATTATATTTTTATGGTGTACTAACTACGATTGATACGAGATAATAAAATGGTCGTAAATAATTGAAATACCGATAAGATCAAAATACAAATTCCAATTTCGTGCAAAAAATAGAAAACGGGAAATTCGATCCGCAACGCCCAAAATGATATTATGAATTACGTCACAATTAGCATCAGACCAATTAAAAAAATAAATAAGTATTATGTACGTTTTTGTGAATAAGATAAAAGAAACAACAAAACATCTTTACCTTCACTTTCCTATTGTTTACTTTCAAAATTGAATCGAAAATTAATTGTCTACGCTTTTGAAAGCTGCTCTTCATCCATAAACTCGATATAAATACAATCGCAAATTTCTTTCATTATGTTATAGAATTACAAAACAAAAAAACTTGTATTTATAATGAATTTTTGTCTCATTTAATGATCCCCCGAAGCAAGTAAAAATAAAACTGGTTTACAAAGTACCTCCTAATATGTAGGTAGACGTTTGAAAATTTAAATATTTAAATATCAATACTAAACATATTTGCATGCATAAATAATTTACATATTAAACACAAATAACACAGTCAAAAGTTGTGTCGGGAAAATTTTAACAATTTATCAATTTTACAATTTATTGAAAATAATGGAAGTAGTCGAGAAAACATGTATGTAATAAAATCGAAAGAGTTCTGTTAACGGGCTCGACATACTTTACTCTCGCAAAAACCTTGAAAGTTATATAAACGATAATTTTTAATAATACAAAAAGTTATAAATTGCAATAACTCCTTATTTAATGGCACAACCACAGATAACTTAGAATAACTGCAAAAATAAAAAATGTGATTTACGCGGTCATTAGCAATAAATTCGTAATTTTTGCCGACGTGCAAGCTTACGCCGTACTTTTTTGATTGACCCGGTATAATTATTATTGTATAAAAGAAGAAACGACAAAAATAAATCTTTTTGTGTATAATGTGGAAATATCTGCTTGCCAAAAAAAGCGCAGCTGTTTGTAGAAATTATTTAAATTCCGCTGAAAAAATTCATTGTAAAATATTGACAAAAATACCACTTGACCCGAACTTTTTCTCGTTTCGTGGAAGGAAATACATAAATCAGAGTTATGAAAGTGCTCAATCTGGCAAGTTTTTAATAGAAAATGTTAAATACGAAATAATATAAAGTGGCAAAGTTTAAATGTAAAATGATAAATTGGCAAATTAAATAAGTTTTGACATAATACAGTTGTAAATAAAACTTCTCAGAGGAAATTCCCTTATTAATAAAGAGCAACTAACTTATATGTGGTTAAAATTTGGCTGGAAGCCAAATTGGCGGCAACGTCGACAGCAGGCGAACCGAAAATTATTGTCGAGAGAATTCAGCGAGTTTCCTACACGTAAAGGTTGGTTAGGTACTCGATCTAAAATTCTTTGACCTTGAGTTGTCATTGAGACGATGTACTATTCCGGCCGACCAAAGGGTGATTGAGCCAATTTCACACCACAGGAATTTAAACATGGCGTGAAGTTTGTTTTGAAAAATTTTCTATGGCAAGGTGAAGAAAAATTTAATTAAAAGTGGCCGAGCACCATATATCTCATCAACACGCGTGAGCGAGCAAAACTAACTGTAAATTCTAACCTAAATAGAAAGTTAAACTGGTTGGTTGGTTAATTATGCGTCAGAATTATAAAATTCATTATATAATTATTATTAAACAGCCTAAGCGGTAACATATGCGCAAATAAAAATTATACCCAAGTAAATAGATAGAACTGTGAGAACTACGAAAACACGCTTGGATGAACAAACACAAACAAGGTATGTTCTTCTGAGAATTCACACAGACACATAACATTACAAACTTGTTCTATCCAACACAAATCCGGGCTTCGCTTGAAAACCCGACAGATTTAATCGTGCCAGCTTTGCAGGAAATCCTAGAACTGCTTCAAAAGTAACTCTTTGAAACCCAACGAATACGTTGCTGGACTATGCACATATACCACCGGAAGACTCCGATATCTTAGCGACCCGGACTCATAAAGTCAAATGAAGGGTCAAATGAATCAAAGCAAATAGACTTGATCATCATCATCATCGTCGTCGTGGTGTACATTCAGGAAGTTATCAATCACCAAATGCAACTATTTATCAATGGGTTATATGCACACCGACCGACGACGATCCGGCCGTCCCTTAAAAAATCAAAATTCCCCAGACTTACCTTTTTCTGCTAGTTCCGGAGAGGTACAATCGAGGGTGGAATCGTTAAGCAAACTTGGTTTTACACTTCGTCCTTTTCTACTATTTGTTACGCCGGCCGTAGAATGAGCATTAACACCGGCGATTCCTCTCACAACACGGGTCTGCAAAAAAGGTTACAATTACTTAATTACAAGAATTAATGTTACATTTTCAAAGTAAACAAACATCCAAAAGTGGTACACACGACTAAACATAAATTACTAGTTTCCTAAACGCCCTCGAGAAATGTAATTGAATAACAGGGTCAATGGAACTTGTGAATAGGATGACGACTCGAACAAATAGATTTTTTCCCCGCAGGGAAGCAATCCATTACGTAATTCGGGGTGAAAATAAAACTTGCACCTTCCATCTAGGTAATTAAAGTATAAAAATTTCTACTCCACGTTGGGATCATCGAAACAACCGGCAACAATAAGGGAAGGGTTAAAATTTTGTTGTTAGTCGAAAGTTTGAAACCCTCGCGCTGAATAATGGATTAAAACCCCCTTAGAAAATGCCCTATTAGTTTGGCGGTTAAGTTGTAGGATCGTTTAATTAAATTTTCAAATATTTAAAATTATTGATTTACGACGAATGCTCAAATCAAATTCAACTACAAACGCCAAAATATCTTTAATATTATCCCATTCAAGTGAAATATTAATTTTGCAAAGCAAATAGAATTGATTCGACTTGAACTCAAAGTTCTGCGAACGTTATTTGTACTGATTCAAAAACAAACAGATTAAATTAATTAATCTTATCAACCGTCGTATAAATTTACATGTACTACCTCCAATTTATTTCAATAACTTCACCGGCAAAGAATGCCGGGGAGTTGAGGAATTATTAAAGGGTTTTTCAACAAGGAAGGCCGCGGAATATTATCAGGAGATTTGATTAGCTCGAAGGATGTAACCTCGGTAACCCAATTACGACAAATAATTTGTACACGGTAAGAAGATTAAGAAAGGTTTCCCCGGCAAATCTTTTAGCCAACAACTTGAAAATAGAAGAACTGGAACAATCGGGGCTTCCGAGTCATGTCATCGATTTTTCCAATTCGACCAGAGTGCAGTCGTACGTGCTTTATAATTTACTTCATTTTGGTGCCGCGGGTAAATTTCCAAATTATAGAGTTTAACAAATGTCGGTGAAGCCCCCAAAAATTCAAATGCATAATTTGAGTTTTAAAAGTCGGTGGGTCGTTAAATTTTGCATATTATACCTCCGTGGCTTCGTGTATTGTCTCGTCTTAATAAAACACGCCAATAATATGCAGATTCGTACTTTTTGAGTGAGCTTTCCTCGATGGCGAGGCTTAATTAATATGCAATAATCATGGGAGGACGAGCGGATTCTATCCCAGAAATCTAATGATTGAATTTTTAATACCCGTACAAAAGTAGTATTATAATGCCACAAGCAACCGCATTTTAATACACCATCATTCTCGGTTATGGAAGTAACGAACGACTCCATGCTCCATTAATCTTTGCAGTAGGTAAAACCAGTTTACATTTGATTTATGCATTATACGTTTTTACACTACCACATATTTCTCACAGACTTTAAAAATTTGTATTACTTTAGAAAAGCAGGCAATGATCAATCAGGTAGAAAAACTTTTGGCAAAAAAGTTTCCGCTTAAACTAATTTAAAAACATCGGTGGAAATACAAATGAATAATCGTGCGGATATCGTGAGCAAATGAAAGCCGGTTGCTGTTAATGTATAATCAATCAAGACGTGACAAACTTTCATATTAATTTGTTTCTATTTTAAGCACCCCTTCTTTTACTTTCGAAAAAGTAAACAAAGAAACTCCGAATCGCCGGTCTGTAATTACTGCGATGAAAATTTCATAATATCCAAATTTTTCCTAGTTCGATTCGTTTCGAATTTAAAACTTCCAACCAACTAGGTCAAACTTGCACGAATTTCCAGATAACAAAAATCAAGTGGATTCTTCCAACTAGAAAACTTTCGGGTAAATCAACCTCGTTAATAATTCAAAAGCTTACAGAAAACTTTGGCTTCCATTTCTGAAATCATCATTACCCAAGAGTTAAACTATTGGAAAGTTAACTAATTTATTGTTTATTTACAAATCACAAATTAATCATTGTGATAATGAACGAATGAGTCAATAAAAGTTCAACCTCAAGGTTGTGAGTTATGAAATCAATTGGAAAATGGTGCAATAAATTCATGAAAGCTCAAATTTCCATTTTCTGTGCAATTTCTTTTGTCATTTTTCGAGATATTTATTTTATTGTCTGAGCTAAGCCGGGGCTCGAAATAAGCTTGTCGATACAATTCCAGTTTTTAAATTAAATATTTAAATCTAGACTCGACAACCAAGTGTTGAAAAGCATTTGGAAGTAAACCAATTCGAATCAAAATGAAAAAAACCACGAGGTTTTTTTAAATCAGATTATCAATTGTCTATACAGATTAAAAATCAAATAATGTTGTCCAAAACAAGAAGTGCATCCAATAATGGATACAGAACGTGGAATGCCCGATAAACAAGATGATTGTGGTTGTATAAAAATAAAGTAAAAACTGATGCTGTCCAAATAGATCGGTAACACGTGTCTTCGAGTTAAAACAACATACAGCTACTGTAGCTAATACGATGACTCATTAAAAATCGCTCAAGATCGTACTTTTGCCAATTATACTAGCAGACATTAAGATAAATAAACTCAATAATCTGTGTCGAATAAACAATTTAAGTGGTTATGAACTGCAACCCAGAATGTCGTTGCTTGTGTAATATTAAGACAGATAAATTACATTTAGGCTAAGCAAACAGCAAATCAAGGCGATCAACAACACAAGAAATGTACGATGTTTTTTTGTAACAGTCAGTTTTCTCAGCGACAACGTGTCTTGAGAACACTAATGAGGAAATAACCAAGAATGGAAGAAATTGTTTGCGTTTGCCAAACAAACAAGAAACAATCGGAAATATCCAATAGTTTATTTTTACAGTGGCGGTCTAATTTAGACTTTCAGACCTCCCAATATACCCAGTTAGCATTTTTAACGCTTTCCTCGTGCTAAATGCGGCTGATTATTTCTGGAAAGAGAATAATTATTATATATTGCTATGACTCATTCCTTTCAATCGAGGTTTTTTTTAATGATAGTGCAGTTTGTCGAGAAGGTTTTTAGTTATGTTCGGTCACGCTAATCCTTTCTTACCTTAAAAAAATTAAAAAGCTTTTAAAAACTACACTCTTTCTCCGGCAGGAAGTGATCGTGACTGTCTGCTTCATCAAATAACGACATTCCAGGATGTTAATCAGAAATGCCGAGATAACCACAACAAATACGATAAAATTCATAGGAGCAATTTTGTAGGATATCCAAGTTTGACGACAAGGAAAGGGTCATAGAAATGTAATCGTTCGAAAGATACGAGTTACCAAATGAGTCCGTGACAACATATATTTATTTTCAAGATTTTGTTTATTTACAGTTAATGTTATTCTGAATAACGATAAAAAATTCCGATTATTGCAAATGTTTTCATGTACTTGTTTGTTTATGACAAACATTTGACGAATATACCTATCGGTGATGCGTACGAGTAAATTAACGAGAAAATTTCCATTTGGTCTCCTGTCTGGAAATGATTGACACATCGATTACAACATACTGTGACAAATATTCGAAAGTTTAATAGAAGCTTTAATAATAATAAATAATCAAAATAATTAAGAAAAATCATTTAGCCAATAAAAATATTACATACACCAATTTGCTCTTATAAATTATTGCTTAATTTTATTGACTCATAACAAATAAAATGCTTAAAATTTGCTTTTATTATTTACTACAACTAGGTGCAATGAACTCGTTTTAACATATCAAATTTAATGAGATGCCAAACCAAAAAGATAATCTTTTTACATCAGCATTTCAAAGTGAAACAAAAGGCAAATAAAAAAATAAAACTTTATACCTTGTTTTCGGGGCGACTACGAAAGTCACCCGATCTTCGATCGGCTAGCGATTTTTTCAAGACCAATATTATGTATTCCCATATGTAATAAACTGGTATAATATGCAAGAAAGTAAATTTAATTTTATTGCGGAGTAGTATACGAAATTATCATTAATTACACGTATTTTAGCAAGTTGGTAAAGTAATTCCTTTAGGATTTGAATTAATTTAAAAATAAATTGGTTTCGTAATTTGATACAATTAAATTTTAATGTGCAAACAGTAAAAATAAAACTGACTTGCAAGTTTTTTTGCCTTTCTATTTATTTGCTTATAGAAATCCAAAAACTTTCTAATCGTTTTCGCTAAAAAAGTTTCAAATTCGAAAAATGTCTGTCGAAGCGACGCGCGACGCCTTGTGCCAGACCACGCAAATAATAAAATTAGCGATGAATTATTACACTCGAACCCAAATATTCATAACCCTGCTTACTGGTTGTTTAATTAGTACTTACACCAAACAAGAAATAATTAATCATTGTTATATACAGGTTCACTTTTTTACAAGACGTAAAACCAGATTACATTGTGACCTAACGGGACAATTAATGACTATCAATTATGTAAACGTGAATAAATTTTTTTTCGTTTGTTAAAAACAACTTATCTCTCCCACCGTTGCTTTTCGGGTCACGATTATGCATTTTTTTAATTAAATAAATACACCAATTTTACATCAAATACTTTTTATCCACTTTCACTAATCGCTTTTTAAAAGCTAATAAAAATTCTTGTTATGAAGTTGTTGAAATATTTTTAATTAAACTTTTCGACACTTCCACATCGAGGATGAGTGTCAAAATCATTGTTGGACAAGAAATTTGGAAACAATAAAAAATTATACTACTACTGGATGACGAAAGACATTATTTTCGCGTGGAATTGGTTTCGTGATACTATCGCATTATATATGCAGGTGATCAATAACAATCTGGTTATGAAATGTACTAAACTGGAAAAACTCCTTCCAAAGTTAAGCTTTTTTTGGGTTGGGCACTCGGGTCAGGAAAACTATTACGATTGTGAATCTTAAAGCCAAGTGACTAATTTTCCAATTAAGAATTTTGCACATCCGCAACTCTTGATAATACTTTCTGTCGTTTGTCCTTCAAGTCTCCTTGAGATCGGGTGCACCTACTCCGAAGACGAGAGAATCCAGCGTAAAATGTAATATTTGGAAAGGAGCTAATAAATAAGACAATGTGGTGAGATTATCTAAAGCTAAAAGATTGAACCGCTAATGGTCGGCGATTATCAATGTAGATTCCACATACTTCCTTACGATTTTGGTGTTGACTTCCTTTGCATTGACCGTGTCCAAACAAAAATACTGAAAGGAAGCCGATAACTGTTTTCGATTAGGATTTATTTTGGTAAATTTCCGATAAATGTAACGAGTTGAAATAAATTGGTTCATAAATTAAGATATGAACTGTGTTTTGGACTTTTATTGAGAAATTGTTAAAGTTCAGAAAAAAATCGTTAAACAGATAGTAATAAATAAATTGTATTGTTTGCGTAAAATAAATTTAAAATCTCGAATTATGTTTATTTTTAGTAGTAGTTGCACTACGCAAATATCAGAAATAGCAGTCTGTGGATTTATTGCGACACTGACGTTTCGAGTACTCCATTGTGAGTATTTTTGAAACAATTGCCAGCAGAACTGGATCTACATAATATTTAAATTGGAGAGAGACCGGAAGGAAATTTAGTAAGAGAAAAATTAAAAACTTTTGTGGCAAGAAAGATTGTAAAAGTTTTTTCAATAATAATTATAATTAATAACGCCTAGTCGTCTGCGGAAAAGTTTGGTCGAGCGCCCTGCGTTTGCCAAAAAGTAATTATGGGAGCGGCTCCTCCCAAATTGTAGACGTTCCCTCCACCCTCCACATAAAAGTTTGTCTGTTAGTTAACCGCTTTATCCCACCGGAATGAAAAGTCGTTTCGACCCATTATATCTAATTTTAGATACGAATTGTTTACATAATTATACCAAGCGATTTATTGCGGCATGGTATTTTATATTTTATCAAGGTTAAATACACCAAAATCTAAATAAAACCTGTTTGTGTATCAACACACAGGATTTTGCAAAAATGGTCACTTGCTTGTGGTATAATCAAGTCCTCAATCGTAAAAAATTCTCGCATATGAACCGGTTCCGCCAGCGAGTATAAAAACTACCCAACCGCAGAACCAGATAAACATGAATTAAAACGAAAAACTGCTTCACAGGAAATAGAACGTTTATTATTTTTATCCCATTTATGGTCATCAAACACCGATTACTACATACTACACTCTTTGGGCAATTTTCAACGCAACGGTAGACATTTTTACTTTTTACAAGAAAATCGCGCAACAATGGAGATTATAATTTTTTACAGGCCAACTTACACATTAAAGATCTTCTAGGAGCAATTATACGTTTGCCAACACACAGCAACACTAAAACACAATTTTCCAATATAAAAAAAATTCACCTAGACTTGGGTCACTCACTATCACTAAAAAAAATCACACAATTCCATTTTATCAATCCTATAAATTTGTTCGAGGAAAATATGCACCGTTGAACAAAAGAGCTCTGAGAAACTCGTTACTAGGCTATGTAGCAATAAGACTCGTCTGGCAAGGAGTGCAGCGCGGCTGGGCAGGGCAGTAGGCACCCAGTGGCGCAGCCGCTGAGTTGCTTCAAACATCTGCTACAACAGGCACCGGCAAGTGAAATCATTTTATTTTAATTGTTTACATTTATTACCAATCTTCCACTTCATCACACCACGGATTGCTGCGTAAAATTTTATTCAAAAAATTAATTTTTGCTCGGAAGAACCGCAAGCGTTGAGGCTTCGAGCGAGGCCGGAGTTTTGGTGGCGTCCAGTCAAGGTATTGATTGCATTCCAACAACCCCGTGCTGGTGTTCTTTGTCTCTGTTGCCGTACGGGGCGAAACGAATGAGACGACGTGAATGAGACGATATGTATGAGAATAATGGGCGGTTGGGCGCTCCCTCGCTCCGCATTCAAGTTACGTGGAATGCGGCTTTCATTTCAATGCCGAATACTAAGTGCTGCACCATTTGAGAATTTCAAATACTGGGAAAAACACGACACGTTACGTTACTAAGGGGAAACTCAAACAACAAACCGTCATTAATTTCGAAAAGATATACCTCACCTACCATATCACCGACAACCAAACAATCAACTTGTTAGCCATTCTTTCACGTGAAATTTATTGCTTATTAAATTTAATGTTTTCGATTAGAAAATTTTGCAAGAATCCCATTCCATCGGTGCGAAAAACCTACATCATTTAGTCGATCGATAAACAAATTGATAAAAGCGAGAATAACGAGCATTTATTTACAGAATCCACGTTCCTGGACGCCTTCAAATTTCTTCCTTCGGGGAATGTTTTTCACCCTTTCGGAGATTTCGTGTTTCATATTTAATTATATCTTCCGCATTTTGTTACTTAAGTGGCAATTTATGAGGGAGGGTTTGCAAACAACTCCAATTTTGCATCGATCATAAAAAGCAAGAGAAAATGAAAACCCAATCGAAAACGAATTCAACAAGTTCGGTGGACCCAATGTGGAACATGTAGACCCTGACATGAGAGCCGACAGCCGACACCCTCTTTCTCTTCGCCCTTCATGCACCAGTCGAAAGAAGTTGCTGTTACCTAATACCTTCTTATTATAAACCTGAATAATCTACCATTTCCAACAGGTGTAACGGTAATACCTATTCGTCGATTGAAAGGACAAAGAAAGGTCATCAACCGGATATTATTTATATCACATTTTATTGCCTCGACAAATTAACGAACCTATTAATACGCATTTATTGAAATCACGAATTTAAAAAAAAATTCTAGTCAGTGCAAAACAACTTTCTCCCATAATAATAATATGTAAATTCGAGCCACTCACATTACAATTCAAATGTGCTCGAGGATACACGAATACCTTAATTTCACATTGGCGCATTAACCATCAAAATAGCGAAAGAATTTTTTGCAAGTTTAATTAAAAATAAATTACCGGCCCAGAATTACAATAACATTTTTTTTTAAATTCAAATTACATACTACGTGTGGTGGTTATCAAATAGTTGCTTAAGTTATGCAAGAAGTTACTGTCAATTGACCGACCGCCACCAGAAGGTCTATCAACCAGCAAAACAAAATGAATGCAAAAACTTACCAGCTGTTGATGATGCGTCTGCAAAACTGCGGATCGTGACCTTCGAGGGGTTATTCCGACATTCTCGCCCCGCATTATCGATTCCACAACTGTCAACAAGAAAAAAAAATAGAGATTTCGTTAAATCAAAAAAAAATCGATTCAAACAACACCGTCATTTCTCCTCACGTCAGTCTTCCAATTTCATTCGACACGTGTTTAATGAAATGCGCCCATTTTCCACTTACAAAGGGGAACGTAACATAACATAATACCATCTTATAACCCCTCTGTTTCCAACACACTCGGCAGGATTGTTAGGGAAAAACGTGATAAAAATCCTTTCACATTTAATTTGAATCAAAATGTGTTTATCAAATAATAGTTGAATTCAATCTTTTAATGAATGAATTCCAACCTCTTTATCCACCATAATGAATTTTAGTCGTCAGGACTCCGAGGGAGCAAAAATAATCAACTAATAGTTCCTTCCATACATTTTTTGTCACACATATTCCGCGGTTTTATATGCCAAACCTGAGAAATTAATTTTCTTCGTTCTCACTGCGCGACCGGAATGTTGACACCCCAAAATGAACGTTTCTTTATCAAGATATAACAAGAGTTAGTACTTGCTCATTGTTAGTTCAATATATTGAGTAAACCTTGCATTAAGATATTATATTCGCAAAACCCTTGCATCAAATAGGATTAGTCTGACGTCGTTTGATGTTTGTAGACCACCCCATTTCATTTCCCTTATTATCTAATTTTCATTAACGCAAGCTTGAGAACTTGATCGCGTTTTAAAATTCAAGTCTTCAAAAAGACGGAATATATTAATTTCAATTATTACTTTTGACACATTAAATTTATTTTCAAGGATCTGGCAATGGCAGGCAGCCATTGAGAAATAACATTATTTATTGATTATAATATTATTACGACATTTAATTGATTCAACTGCATATCTCTTCCAAGGTTCCGGCAACATCTTCTATTATGACTGCATTTCCTGCTTTGCAATAAAATATATTTTCATACAAATAACTGATATAAATACTTTTCACTTTCTCAAGATGGAGAGGCGACCTGATTTTTTAAATTATGGGTTGCATTCCTTCTACAATGCCAAAAAGTACTGTTCCATGAATGAGGAACTGCACCGGTACTACCTTCGTCACGGAACTTGGAAATACCTATGCAGCAGTGCAGTGTGTTTAGAGCATTCATGCACGAACAGTTGTTGTCAGGTGAAGTTAGCACTTGGATGGGTGACCGCTTAAAAACACAAATGTAGTGCTGACATTCTGAGAAAAGTTGAATTTCCCGACTGTGGTGATTAGTGGAGACTTATCTGGTTCGAGAGGAAGCCATGGCCCACTCTTATGACCGTGCTTGGACTATGCCCATATAATAGGAAAACAAAATAACAGTCCGCCTCTCAGACCGGGGGGTCTGGGGGGTATGCATACCCCCCCAGTACACCAGTAATTATTTCAGTCTCGTGAAGTACTGCCAGTTAAAAGGTATCTGGAAATTTCGGTTTCTTTCTCGATTGTTCGATTTTGACCTAATTTGGAAGACAGATCTTAGTCGACATGCAAGAAAAATTTAAATAAATTCAAATTACAGAGCTACGTCCTTCGGGAGTATAATTATTGCATTTATCTATTTCATCATCTTGTAACACTTCCGCAGCATCACTCTTTTTACAGTTAGTTGTAAATTATTATCCTGTTATCTAATTTGCAAAATTTTGACATTGCTTTTTGAATATCCTCGTTTTCAAGACACTTGACTTTCTGTTAGCAAAAAATAAATGAAACCATTTTTGTAAAAAATTTGTTTGAAGTTTTTTTAAATTATTATCGAAGAGATAAACTAAAATCCGTTTATATAAAATATTTTTGCGCAGTAAATATCAGAGTCGAAAAAAAATATAAATCAATATTTTTAAACTTCCTTGAAGTTATGAACATAGTAGGTACATATTTTGTGATCGAACGTTGAAGTGTGATATTCGATTAAGAGTGTTAAATAATAATGAAATCATAGAAAAAAAGAGAAACAAACAAAGAGTTAATTACTAAAGCAAAGTTTTTAAAATTATGGCTATCAAGATAATTACAGCGACCTCGAAATTTTAAACTGTTAAAATTAATTAATTTGCAAATGAGAGTAGGCAGGAAAACTAATTACCCAGAAAATGCCTTATTCTGTATGAAGCTCATTTTTAAGCAAAATATAAATTACCAGAATTAAAACAAAAAGAAATCATAAAGAAGTGAGACTTTTATTTAAATTGTGAATGCATAATAACCTTTTTTAATTATTAATAAAATGCGAACAATGAAAGCTTTCCCATGCCATTGTATATCCATCATATCATCATGGTTGACAATAAAAATAATAAAAATAGACATTGAATTATTGTAATCTGGCCGTGTTGACATTACGTAATTGCATTATTTATACTCGAAACTAGTTTTTTCTTAATTTGTTACATAAAAACTATAATATGCATTGCTTTGTTGTGTACTATGCAGTTGCGGTTAAACTGGTTTTAGAAAGAATTTTTTAATTAATGCAAAAGCTTGACCAAGTTGAAATTTTTATTGTATTGTGCTAATCTGTTGTTTGTTTTTTTATAAAAATTATCGAATAACTCTTTTTGTTGCGACGCGACATCGTCGCGCTAATTAAAAAATTGTGTCTAATTTATGTGTGAATTGGCAAATATTAGGCTTTCATTATCGCTCTCAAATTAGAATTTCATTCGTTAAACCAAAAACCGTACTTTGCATTATAAACAATCATTAGTACGTGAAGATATATAAATATAATAGCTCTATTACCTTCACATAAATGCCTGGTTTTCTCAGGTTAAACTCAAGTTCACGGTTTATTAACATAAAACAAGTCCGTTAAATTATTTAGCGGTAGAGTGGGTTTCGCAAATTCGGTGTCGAAACTTTCTTTTGCAAAACAAAAATAAATATTATAAACGCTGAGTGACTAGGTATAATAATTAGAATATTTGCGAGGAAAAATGAGGAAGAAATAAAGCACCTGTAATGAGTTCGAAAGTCCAATGACTCGAACCAAGCTGCGTTTCTAAAATAAACCAAGAAACTGGCAAACCCACATTAACCCACTCCTGAAACAGCAACGACAAACACGTCCAACTGCCCACCCATAACTTTTTAATAAGAACAAAACACCCAGTGTAAACAAAATAGGAGAACCAAAATTTTGACTCAATATCTTCTATCGTGGAAAAAATTGCAAAGATCCAAAGGTTATCGTACGTGAAAGGTTAAATGATTAACTTTAATGACCCCTTCGAACTACGTCCCAAATTATCGTTATGTGTATTATCAGAGACAGACAGAACCACATATACAAACATTTTCTGACAATTACTACAAAACAAAAACGTAATTTATGTTTTCATGTACAACATTTATGTGTAAATAAGTTTTTCGTTTGCGTAATTATTATTATCGATGTTATTATTTTGACTGATTTTAAATATTTCCATAATTAACACAAATTAATTCCAAAAAATCTATTGCAAATTCTTATCTACACAATTATTGCGATAAAATGCAGAAGCTTTTTTGTTTTGAACATAAATAATAAATATCATAATTAATATTTAAATATTCTACCCAAAGAATAATCGAGTTTTTGGCAATTGACTTGTACGAATGCCTGCAAGTCCAGGAAGGGATGTTCAATAGCGAAAGGGAAGTCCGAAGGGTAAGGTGGGCAAACGTTTTTCTGGTCCCCGTGTCCATTAGGCAAGAGTAGTTTACATAACAAGGCGAAAAAGTGTCTCTTTACTGGAGTTAGCCGGCTTACAGGCGACGAAAATCTTCAAGTGGTTTGGAAAGTTGCATTTTTTTTGTAATGTAATAAATATTGTAACAATTGAACAGGTCGAGGTGTTTAAAACACATTGAAAAAAGTTTTTGACTTTCCAATCCTCATTCCTATCCCTCATACAATTTAAAATTTCAAGGGATTTCATCCTTGCTTTTGCCATGTGGGAAAAGAAAGTGGGTACCGCGCTGGTAAAAAGATACCTCAACATTTCAGCCCTGTATACTTTTCCAGATTTTAGCAGTCTCTGGATATCTCTATCAATTCCTATCTCTCTTTCAACTTTATCCCGCATGCAATTTAAAAATTTCAAGCGTTTTCATCCTTGCTTTTGCCACGTGCGAAAAGAAAGTGGGTACCGCGCTGGTAAAAAGATACCTCAACATTTCAGCCCATTATACGTTTCCTGATTTTTTATCCACCTTATTAAATATCATTTGGTAGAAACTGATTTTCTTCAAAATTTTGATAATATTCTTAATTATTATACTTACTAGGAAAATTTTTACACTGAAGAAAACGTTTCATTATATTGATAATTATTTTCATAGTATTCACGAAAACATTTATTGATTTTATGAATGTGTTTTTCAATATAACGAACTTTGTTCATCCAAGAATTAGTGCAGAAATGAAATGGGAAAGGACACCAAGAAGCAAAGAACATTTTTAATAATTATAAGTTTGAATGATGATATTTTTGTTTGTTAATTACAAGCTACACCTACAACATGCGAAGAGTGATTTTCAAAATATTGGATAACTGATTACACCTCGTTCTCAACCTTTTTAAAAGTAAAAATATCATAGTTAATTCAGTCCATGGTGTTTTTAAATATTAGAAGCACTGACCTAATGACGTAAAAAGAATGCTAAAAATGAATCACTTAAATTTTTTGTCAGCATCAGTTAGATATAGATTGCCTAAAAGAAACCTCAGGAATTTCGATGATTCATCAATTTTTCAAAAATATGTTTCTCTTTGTTTCTCTAATAACATGGACTGAATAAGAAATTAGCAAAACGCATGCTAGAATTAAGAGTAAAATGGATTTAAAATGTTAATAAGAATTTAATTGGTGTAAATTACGGAAACGAACTGGGCGCCGGTCGGGCTTAATAACTCGAAATATAAAAAGAAGAACTTTTAATTATCGTCACGACTTAAAACTGTAACGATAATGTAATAAAAAAAAAATAATAAAAGCAATCACGGACGAAATAGCCATCATCAATCAGATTGATCAATTTGAAAGAATAGACGCGTCTACATAAAACGGTTTTCGAGTGCTTCGGTGACCCAGTTAAAAAATTGCCAAAAAATAAATGTAATTAATAAGTAAATAAATTAATGCAAAATTAAACGAAATAAACTACATAACATTGTTTCGTACTTGAATAATGTAATGAATAATTTATGAAATGTAAATACGAGTGTATTTATGTATCTATTCATTGTGAGTGCGACGTCCTGTGCTGGAGGCAATCATGACGAGTTCTCTTTAAATAAATAAGTTTCGAGCATATATTTAACGTTTCCGCGTCTCGTTTAAAATCGTTTGCTTATATTACAAAACAGAAAACATTATCAAAACGGAATTATAAATGCCATTAAAGTCAATGACTTGACTCACCTCCATCACCAATTAGGCGCATCTGCACCAATGCAGGATCTTCATTATGCTCTTCTAAAACGGTATCATCAGTTAATGTCAGGTCCTGAAACAAGAAAACACATTAATTAACCAACTTTTCCATTCGTTCAAACTCGACTTTTATTAATTCCTTAATTACTATTTCAAACAAAAGATAATTGAAAGCAGAACCCCCCCCCCCCCAGCAGTCGTCGATGTACGCCCTAAAAAATAGCAAGGGTTTAATCAAACAATCGGCACGAAAAAAAGATCGATTGACCTACATTTTAATTATTAATCTTGCAGAAGTCAGCAATCGCTTAAGCGTGGTTGACTTGCACTAGAATATTATTTCAAATTATAACACCTTAATAATCCATTCACATCGTAAATTATGATTCAGCTTGACAGCATTCGTAATTGAATTCAATGCGAAATAAAAGATTTCTCTCCCTGTTCTGTTAAAAACTTTTATACCGGTTTTCCCTTCTGCGGCAGTCGTTCCAAAATTTCATCGAGATATTATAAACGTAACGGGGGGGGGGGGACTTGATGAATTAGTTCGCCTTAAAAATATAATATTAGAGCCAAAATTATAAGAAAAAAAGTAAAAGAAATATTGTTTTGTGTCGTCGGTTGAGGACATCATCCTCGACCAAGTGTTTTCGGATAAAAAATGAACGTTCTATTTTCTCTTGGCTCGAATTTAATCCTATTTTTAATAATCTAGATACTAGTCGAGTTGATATTTATAAATAATGTTTTCGTTGCATTTTTAACCAAGTCCTTGACTTTTCCGTTTTCCAGAGAGTTCCATTTCCCGCCGAAAAAAGAATAATTACTGTTCAAGATAAATAGTGTAATTTTTCATAGATTAACCCACCGAGCACTAAATTAAGTTTATAGGCGTTTAGGATTTTGTTCCATCTTGACCTATTTATTGTAAAAACCACCTCATTCGAGAATTCACGTTTAGCAAACTACGGTTTGGAACGCTGCATGTGGCAAATTAAAAACGTGATGTGTTAACTCTTAATTCAAAATATAACATTTTTGTCAGTAGGTTTGCGTCCGACGATAAAAATGCTGCTATTTGGTTGTAGATTAGCTGCAATATCGGTTCTCGTTTTGCCTTCTTCCTCGTCGATTCAAATCTCGGTTTTAATGAATATCCCAAAGTAAAACATTGTGAGAAATATTTTAGAAAAGTTTTTATATAAATTAGATTTGTTATAGGTAGCTAAAAAGTAATAGTGTTTATAAGAAAGTTTTAAAGTGCAAAATTTGCAATGTAACTTTACCACACGCGTCAACTTTCCAACTATCCCCATTAGATAAAAGTTTTCCTAAGAAACTTTTACGTTTAAAACAAACTTTTCTAAGTTTAACTCCTTAATGAATTCACCAAGTTAAACTTCAATTCAAAACTTAAAAAGGATGCAATTATTTTCTTCTTTTCGTGTTATTCAAAAGTTTTAGATTTATTTTTATTCGCAAACCATAAAAACGTCAAGAGAGCGCTTAACTATAGATCTTTTTCGTTTAATTTTTTCATGATTCGTGAAAGTAAACTTTGGCTAAATTTAAGTTTATGTTGTAAACATGCGTTGCTATATCAAACCGTATGAATTTGGCTACGAAAATATTTTTGTTTAGTTATTTAGAACCGAATTGCCATAACCATGCGGAAGTGAGAAATATTAGATTCCTAAACACACTTTAATTCATCCGAACGGTGAATGATTCATTCGCAAAATGAGATCAAACTGCGCGGGAAAATAATCGAAACTATGGAAATTTGGAAATTCCTGTTATTGACGTCTTTAAACCCCATCGGCTTGTCAGGGCCTGATTAAAGAAGATTTCAAATTCCTGGGGGTAAAGGGATCCGGGTATGTACTGTGTGGGTAATATCCACACTTGAGATTAATAACTACCTTAACTCCCTTGATATGTAATATACTATTATTCCCAGTTGCCGAATAATATACCTACTACGTGTTTTTACTATACAATGACTATTTCTCAATATGTGTTTTCGATCCGTTTCATTACAGTTGACGTCGGTATAAATACAAAATATAAAAGATATGGGTATAATATCCCCCTGGAAAATTTCTATGAATACCGAGATAATGAGCACTGGCTCGAGAGTGAACACCCAGAGATAAATTAATTAATTATAATAATTATAAGTAAAGTAGATAATAAAACATTTATTACTTTGTAAGAAATCTATTTTTATTCGGCCGTAATACAATCGTCGCGATCGATTTAAACGAGCAGCATACCGTCGCGTCGGCGGGGAACGATAAAGGAAATGGCAATTTTTTATATTATAAAATCAATTCGATAGCAACAGGCAGAATTTGATACAAATCGATTGTGTGTACTGCAATCAATCAAAATTTATATTTATTATATGGAAAGAATAAACAACTCCAACTCGATCAGTGGTTAAGGTCGTGGAATACCGCACACGCAAAGCACAGGCTTATTAGGGAATTGTTGATAATGAGTTTTTGACAGTGACAAATTAAATACTTTCGTATAAAGTTTGTAAAACTTACGAGCTTACAGCATAAAAGATTAATTATAAAAGCTTGTACTGATATAAAGAGAACAAAACCGGAATTTATATCTTTTAAATTGTGAAAGAAAATTCCTTGCAGAGAAAATTGTTTTTATCTGTTTCGGTTCAAGTTTCTCGAAGATTGATGATTATATTTAAAAATTCTGTGCACGAGTGTTACTTAAAAACCAAACATTTCTTCGATAGTATTTTGCCAAAATTTTGGCAATTTCAATTCACCTCCGTGCCAGTGGCGGGGGCTCTCTAATCGACTCGGAGGATCTATAGAATACAAAATTAAAAATTTCCAAATGTAAGTTGGATATCTCTCCTCTTATTAATTAAAGGTCAACCGTCAGCATCAAATCATTTTATTTTTATCAAGTAAATATTGTCGATTAAGTGGAAGTCAAGAAACTAAAATATTGCAGAATACCAATATAATATAACAACATCCAGTGACCTCTGTAATATACGATAAGATTAAGGATTGATACAATTACACCATCACATTGAACTATAAATTTTCGGGTCATAGATAATTAAAGTACTGCACCACCTAATAAAAGACGACCTACACAATTTATTTTATTAGTCGCATTTTTAAAGCTATAAAGAAAAAATATTTTTAAAAAGCGTCGTTGCTTAAAATAAAACAATTATCGTCTTCTTGTTTGAAGTATAAAACATTTAAACAACTTTAAAATAGATTCAGGTCATCAACTGTGTGTGATTTTAAACGCTCGTCAAGGCTGCATAAAATTAGGAAAGTTACTGATCGAAAAACAGAAATGACGAACATGAAATGGCAAAAAATTTATTATAAAAGCCGAATGATAATTTGATTCATTTTTCATATTTTTCAAAATTTTAATCAACATGAAAAATGGAAAATTTGCGTGCTGCCCCTGCGTTATTTTTTAATTTATGCAAATCGCGGAGTCGTTAGAATTTTTCTCACCACCACGTCATGCTTTTACAAAAAACTGCAATGCAACTGTTTTTTTTATAATTTTTAAATCGTAAAACAAAAGGAGTTTATTCGAGTGGTCCCCCGCGCAGTTGCCACGAGCGGCTATAAATAGTTAGAGGTGCAAGAGTGTTTATCAGACCTTCAAGGATAATTTAATTATGCTAATTTTTACGCGAATAAAAAAAGAAACACGTTTTATATCATAACGATCAATAAAATAATTTTAGAAAAATCCCATAAAAACTTAAATGAGGTATTAAATGGTATCGCATACTTCGTAAGTCATCCTTGACGACCTCGACCAATTTCAACATACAATAATTATTAATTTATTTAAAATCAACATAATATAAAAACAAGATATAAACATACTCTCATTTTTTTGCTTCTCCATAATCTATTGATTGTAAACATCAGAAATAACTTCGTAAATCATAAACGCATTAACGATTTAAATATTTAACCGATAAATCATGAAGAATTGTACTACACACAGCATCCGCTTTGTGAAAAATTTCATGCAAATTTCGTCATCATTATCGGCGTAATTACAAAATAAAATAGTCTTTTTATTTCGATTGGATAATATATCTTTTGATTTGATAAATCACCTTCGTCATTTGTTTCACTTTTAATCTTGACAACAAAGTAAAATTTAATTAATCTATAAATACCCGATTATTAAGAGTGGGTGTACTTGTGGTTATAAAAATTTTGAGATTCATCTTGCGTCATTTTATTGCTATGGAGTTTTATTAACCTTACAACTTCAAGAATAACAAATAATATCGTATATATTAGAATTTATAGCAAAAATTAATTTTACAAAAATTATTTAAGTTTAAATAGTTTTAGTTTAAAAAAAACATCAATCTAAGCCCCCGCCCCCAGTAGAATATTTTAAACTGAGATAAAACAAAATAATTAAGAATAAGTCAGACCATTGAAAGATATTTTTTTAAATTTTTTATTATAATATTTAAAAGAAAATGTAAACATAGAAAATTACAGATTACAAGATTTCAAGAAATAAATTTAAAATTTTTCCTAAAGGGCCACCTTTGAATATTTTTGGTTAATTTAGAACTGTTGGAAATTGGAACCTTCGGATAATTTTTTATGTTTTAATTTAAGTCAAAAATCGTTATAATTTTCTGGGGGGGGGGGGTGAAATTTGATTAAGGAGTATACACACTGTTGCGATCTCAAGTTTGCTCTTTGATCAATTTCACAAATTAATAATGAGAATTGAGACAGACTTTAAATCATACGATTCGAGTATTATATTCAATAATAGATGGGTTTATTATAAATAAATAACAAATGATAAAAAATTTAGAAACAACACGTTGAGATAAAACACTCCAATTAATGATAACTAAGCCAACAGTACTCGAATTTCTATTTTTGGATTAATCATAAATACTTGAAATATATTTCTTATTATAAAATTAAATCGATTACTCCTCACGTAATTTACTACTTAAAATAATATGTAAGACACTATTATCGACTCCTCGACCTTTACTACTATTTATATACCTACAGATTGTATATTTTAGTAGATACTATTTTGTTACATTGTTGTCCACTTGATCAGGCATTACTAATATAGACGTCAGAAAATTAGATCTTAATTATCTATTAGTATGTATACATAATATAATGTATGTATGTAATAATAATAAAACTACTGATTAAAGTATATCGCATGTATTATACATATTATTATTATCGAAAGGTTCACCTTCATAAATGAATTGGAGATAATTTTTCAAGTGTCCAGTTTAATTGAATTTAAATTAACAAAAACTAAAAGAAAAGAACATTGTTGTAAAACAAACGAAAATTGCATTTCATTTCTGGACGTGTGCACTTATTCTTCATTTTCCAATAAGATGTAATGGAAAAATACGGTATGAACAAAGAGATTTAATATAAAAAAAAAGAGAGAACGAACAGGATGATGATGAAACGTGAGTACCATTTCGGACACATGGGTGCAACAATGGATACGTTCAATTTTAAAATAAAAAGAAGTAAAATTATTATAACAAAAGCAATTAAATGCAGACTGTTGCATGTAAAAATAGATAATAACTTAATCGTGGGGGATTATAAATGCAATTATCACGCTCATCAATCATAATCAAGATTCGAAATGAAATAACATTTAACATTTCTTTCGAATGCAGGTACAACTTTTTTGAGCAATTGACGTTATGGAATCCCCAAATTACAATGTCAAAAAAAACTCGACTGGTTTTGTAGACGAAAAATATGAAAGGCATTGTCAGACTTGTAGCAGAAAACGACCTCGACCTTCGGTCGTCATTTAAACCTTTTTGCTATCCGAACGGAATATTAAAGTATCCAACCACCTAATCCATTACCTTTAGTTGAAAGAAAAATAAATTTGGAGAGGCAATAATTACAGAAAAAGAAAACCCGAAATTTAATGACCTTGTCCTTGAACGGTCTGGGACGCAGTTGAACCGAACTATATCCTCAAATTTTCACAATAAAACTTGAAGAAACACATTCTCGATAATTTACGACCGAATCCTGAGCACACAAAAGTAAAGAGAGGAAAAAGTTCAACATTTTATTGCATCGTTTGGTCATGTTGCTTTACATTTAACAAATTTTATTTAAAAAGTTTTATGGTATAATTGAAAGAAACGAAAGGAAATTGGTTTCCACATTTGAAAAGCTGTAATATTACAACATCAAGAAGAATCAATTTAATCAAAAATGCCAACGGGAAAGCGCCCTTAACCGAAGTTAGTAAACATTGGAAATAAAAGGAAAAGGAAGCCCTAAGCTCACCTCGTGATTTATTAGTCAATTAATCCGAATGTATCGATTATGTATTACGTAGTAAAATAAATTTTAATTGGAAAAAGAATTTCTGAACTAAACTCGCTTCGTTTGAGAATTATTGGATTAAATTGAACTAATTAAAGATTCTTATAGATTGCGAGAGAGAGAATGTGGGGTAAAGAATTTAATGGTGTTCGGTTGAAGTTGAGATTTCATGTCCAACAAAACACGACTTGGAAATAACTTGCATAACTGTTCAGTGGCGAGAATTCCATCCGCGGTGGTAATATTAGTTGGCCATCTTCAAACTACTACAAACCTGTGCAATAGTCTGCTCAACTTGACCTCATGAAATTTTATCCGTTGTGGTAAATGATAATCGCTTAAAGCGAGATTATTAACAGTAAACCTAGAAAATATGTAATAAAAGCAAGTCATCCGTCGTGTGGAATGCCGTTTTATTAGCTCCATCGCCAAAAGTTAATAATTTCCTCTTTCTCAATTATCTCGATCGATTTGTGTCTTCCACACATTGCAATACATAATTCACAAATTCATCAATGGCATTTAATTAATGTCGGTTTCTAAAGCTTAATGGAACATTTCCCTTTTGTTTTGCCATAAATACAGAACTGGAGCAGTAGGTAGTGAAAGAGCTTAACAGTTTCTAGTTTTCGAGCATTGAAATTTTTAAATGGATTGCATTAATCAAAATTCATAAAAGTAATTTAAAACGAGTGTAAGATTGATTCTTTAAAATTTTATGAGTGCATTGATATGATGAAAAACGAATCGATAACCAATCGAGTGTGATTGAGCATTCAAAAATTAATACCGTTAAAACAAAAGCATTTATAATAATGTGAGTGCCAATCTCCATTAGCTTTACGTTATCTACCCATTGTATATCGTATCATTTCTAATGAACCATTTAATCCAATTACTCGATGAGTTAATTAAAATTATAGCTACAAATTACCTCACCGATGCGATGTGCTATCCTGAATCTGAATCATAGTTTTGCAATTATCTAGCCGGTAGCGCGCTCACTAACCCGGTTATTGTTTTGAAATTACAATAAAAGAGAAAAGTAACAGTACTAATGCTAAATTAGATTAGATTAGAATTAGACTTATAAGCACATAAGTTGATAAAGTAATTTACCAGTTGCACGCAGTGTGAAAATTAACCAAAAGATATATTAATATTGCGTGCTGGATACAACCGAGTTCTTATCAAATCCAACATGCGATGATCTATCAACAAACAAAACGAGGCATAAATTTTTATTACGCATTTTATAAAATTTAGGTTTACTCTTTGGAACAATTAACTTCAAGTACGATTCGATATTGGTAGGTTAATGATCGTTTTATCAGCAAAGCAGTCAAGTTTTCCAACATTATATAGATTGGAAGTTTAATTATGTCACATTTTAGTGGTGCTTTTACGAAAATAATAAAACTAAAAGGGAATACAACCAAAACTAAAATACCTACGGTTTTCGTTTTCGATTTCGTTCAGCAATACATTTTTTAATTACAAAAGTACAACAGGAATGCGCAAGTATTGTTCCGAAGCGGCCTTCGGCAGTTTTATGTTTTCCACCCTCAGTGAACCGCATTGATAAAATCAATCCCAAAATTATTAGTATATTTTTTCTCCCGACTTGAAACCCTTTAGCTATACGCTCTCAGAACTGCGTCTTAAATAGCAAAGTTAGCTAACGCGTGTAATGACATCATGGTTTGGCATTTCAGAGCTGAGCGAAAAATATTTTATAATATTACAATTTTTCCCGCGAATATATGGCAGAAATACTGTCCTATACTTATTTGATTTTATTTTATTTGAAATTTATTCTTGTACGTCCAAAATTACATTTGTTTTAAACTTAATCGTTTTGGAGCTCTAGCGTATATAATTTTATTTTTAAAATTCAATAATATATTATAAAAAAAGGTTTATATAAGTAGGTACATATCGCAATAAAAATTTTCACAAAAAATATCGAACTAAATAGGCTTTGTAAATTTTTTATTTTTAGAATAAACTGTCACCAAAAAACACTTAATACAACATTTATTAGTTATCACACGATGTAAATAATGGAGATTACTTGCTAAAGCAGTATTCTGCATGTTGTGAATACCAATAAGCTTATTGTTTGTTAACAGATTGTTGTATTTTCGAAGTTAGAAAAAAAAGAAATTTAAAGAAGCAAATGTTGCAATTTTCGTGGCTAATTGCCTGACAATTATAGCGTAGTCACGAAATGTACATCTGCTCCTAATAAAACATGTTAATTTTTCTCTTAAAATGCACAAAATAATTATTAAATTTATGTCACTTTTACAAAAATAAAACTGTCAGTTTGACAATTTATTGACCGAAATCAGAGTGAAGTTTTTAGTTTATAAAAATAAACATGTTCTCTATAAAAGTGACCTGTTGGCAACCCTAAACAATGATAGCCAGTGGCGACGGAAGAGTCAAATATTGAGGGGGGGGGGCAAAGTATTCCGTTTTTTTAGACTTTATGATTTTAAAGAAAAATTCTAATATTTTACCGAGCGCTAGCTAGGTAAAAACAAAAAATTAAATTTTCTAGAGGGCGGGGCAAGTGCCCTGCTTTGCCCCCCCCCCCCCTATCCGGCGCCTATGATGATAGCTGATGGCATTTTCACGAATAGAAGCCCAAATCTCTGTCATTTGGTATAATGAACTTAAGTCAGAAGTTTTCGGTAAAACAAGAAAAAATATTAGGCAGCTATTTATATGCATTTCCAGTAATATAATGGTTTTTAGATTTAGTCTTCAATTGAAGATGGTATGATTCAAATAGGCTTCACTCCAGCAATAGAAAATTTGCCAATTTCTGACTTAAGCCCTTCATAGCACATGGCAAAAAATAAGACAGGTTATGGGCCCAAGACAGCTATTTTTAAAAATTTTGATATTTTAGAAACAACAGGTATTTTTCAATGCGTTATCTCTTTTTATTGTTATCTCTTTTTATTGCTAAATATAGAACTCTTAAGTTAAAAGTTTTAACGAGATTAATCGTAATGTCCGCTGTACACTCCCGCTGAGACAGAGCGAGAGTGTAGATGGAGCGCTCGCCACGCCTCGCTGGTCTCGGTGTTCCTCATTAGCTCTCCATCCCAGTCGGTTTTTAGGTCCGAATCAAAGGGTCTCGTTTGACTTGCGGATGTGTACAACTGAACTAGACGAGAGTGTACAGGCACAAGCACTCGGGCAAGAATACAGACGACATAAGAGAAATCTGGTGTACAAATCAAGGAATGAATACCATAAATGAGCTTCTTTTTGCTCTTTCTACTATTTGGAATGGAAATATTAAGGAAATCCAAGATAACGTTTTGAGAATTCCATAAATGAAAATCTGATGTACAAAAATTTGCCTTCCGATTCGTTCCTCGAGTTTTAACAAAGAACCAGGTCTACCAATGCATATAATTTACTTATCCGGTCAAATCCGTCACTTTCGCAAGCAAATGAAGTATTCGTATTCTATGATTAATTGAAACAATCGAATGAACTCAAGAATACAGCTCCCGGGGAGCATGGAGTATTCTGTAACCTGCCCCTTAGTGCACTCTTCTCTTTGTGCTGTATTTGATGCTACCAGAATTTAAACAGCTGCCTCCCGAGTCCTAGCTGGCTGGTAAAAATTTTATACCATACTGCTGGTATAACCCCCAGTCCTATCGAATTTCAAAGATACTGAGGCGTATTTGCTGGATTCATAGTTTTGGTGTCTTTGAAATTTGATAGGCATGTTATGCTTGGCATGATCATCCAGACGTTTCTGTTCCTTTCACATTGGAAAAATGGCATACAGCTTTTAATACTTTAAAAATATGAAAGCCAACTATTTATTACCCACCTGATTAGCCGAGGTGGGTTAAAATTGCCGGATTAATATACGATCCTATAACATCGTTTCGGTTATGATCTTTAAAATATATCTCTTTGGTAAAACTGCCATTTTATTAATAATTTCTGCGTCTGTTGTTAACGATGCGTGGCCCGCGGTTCGAAAAGCTTTCATCCTGCCTTTAAAGCAGTTTCATTATATTGACAGCATATTTTGTTCATAACCAGAAGCAGAAGAATTTAAAATGCAAATTTAGTGACGGAGATAATAATAGAAGAATACTGTAATACAAAAGGAAAGTAAACAATACTGGGTTGAGTACGATGACCTTGAAATCAATTTTAATGTTTTTCATATCTGATTGTAAACCTACTACTCGTAACCATTATGTAATAACAAAATTTACTTCTAGCGTTGCACTCTGTTCTTTATTTAAAAAAAAATTATGCTTCACTTCATTTTTTGCTCGGTTAAATTTTGCTATTTATGTTATGAGTTTATTATGTAACACAAAAGATCTTCTTTTTAGGTCACTTCCTAGCGTCCTCGAGAAGCCCAAACCGACTGACTATTTCTTAAAATATCCAGCTAAAAAATCTGTTTATATCGGCTTAAATAATACAAAAGAAAAAGAAATATAATTATCGCGTTGTAAGACGATAATTAGTTGAAAAAAGTTTCCACATTCTTTGTTTTCCCCTGGTAGCAGTAAATAACATTAACGGGAGCATATTTGAAAAAAATTCTCAATTTATGAATCCAAACGAATAAAAACGCCTACAGCTTTATAAAATATTTCATCCTAAAAAGGTCGAAATAATATATGGAGGCTCTTAACTCCATTCTGCAAGTGCTATTGTTGTATTGTTAAAATGGTTCGTGGCGTGATTTTTGGAAAATTCACGTAACTTGAAACGATTTGTTTTGAAGTTAGCGCAAATTAATTTCGTACCTACGCAACTCACCTTAGTAGCTTCGTTATATCCAATTATAACGGCGGTATACCACTGCGTGGTGCCCTCTGCACGATACACTTCCACCCGATAACCAACCAAAACGCTCGGAGTGGTTAGCAAAATTTGTTGACCATCTTGTTGTTCTCTCCAACGTCTTGCGGCTATTCGCAAATCCGGATAGTCTTTCACACCTGTGAGAGTCGGATCCCAATCCTGCAACAAAAATTAATTCATCAAGATACCGTTGTTCGCTTAATTTGGAAAAAGGATGAATTAAAAGTTGTAAAGACGGTTAACTAAAGAAAAAAGAATGTTCCTACTTATATGGATTTAAGTGCCTTTATTGGAAATATAGCAAGTTTCCAGTTTTGTTTGCTCGACAGCTGAACCGCGTTCGTAGACTACGTGTCACAATGCGGTCGAACAATATGCCATGTCTGCGGCAAGATCTCCTTACAAAAAATCTTGGATGCAAACCACAACACAGAAAGAGAAAACGTTGACACACCTATGATGGCTACAATTGATAACATTAGATAGAAAGTTTCTTGTTTACTCGAACAAACGCGATAATAAATTATTGTTTGTGTAACATCTCAACATGTCAAAAGGTCATGTAATTTTTAGCTTAGGTGGTCCCCCGGCCAACTTGCAATCAATATTCACATTCATAATATAATTTTGCATATGTTATTTTCTATTACCACATCCAGATGATGTAATGCGCCCATCAATCTTAATTATTCAAAAAAAACTTCCAAGGCGTGTAGTCTGCAAATTCAAAATTGTAATCGATACTTTTGTGGTTGCACCGTTTGGATTATGGTCGAAAGGTTAGATTTTTTTCGAAAAAAAAACAACGACGCTTTGAGAGTGGGTATCTAATTGAAATTATTGCTGAAGTGATGCAGCAATTCGGCAAAATAAAAATTCAAAACCTATCAGGATTTCCGCCTGCTGATTTATTCTAATGAAGAGTGCGAAGAACCAGTTCGGTGGGAACGATGTGGATGGATATTAAACCGTGAAGACAAGGAAACACAATTGCAGAGACAAAGTTACGACGAGCTGTAACTTCTATGTCTATGAACTTGGTGCAATCATAAACACAGGAAGAGGTAAATATAAATGTGGGCTGCGTTGATGAGGATTATAAAAAAAAATTAGCATAACTGCAGTGGCGTATAATGGTGCATTACGGCCTTCGTACTTGGCTAAATACACTACCTTTTTAAAAACAATGGACTCCGTTATTGTTATCAAATACGCCTAAGCCTGCCACGCGCCTGTCCAATTAATTGGTAAACATTTGCAAAATCAATAGCGAAATTATTATTTCCTTCTATTTATACCACATCCAATGTAATTAGATATAACTGCAAGATACAAATTCAATATATTATGAGTTTTATTTAAAACCAATTTAAACTTTCATGGTTTCTGGCCTTAATATTAAAGCACCCAAGAAGTTTCGATTGAAATCATAATAAAACTTTCCAACTTCTAAACTAATTTTAAAAATTACTTTATTTAAGCTTACGTCAAAGGCTTAACATCAACATAAAAAATTATTATAAGAGTGAAAATTCTTAATTGAGTTTACATGGGGGTTGAACCGTCGAGCAATTTCTCAATTACCGGTGAGCGTGCTGACATCGAACGCCGCGCCATCTAGTGCAGTTAAAATATGAAAGGGTTCGGTTTTTCTTCGATAACTCGAAAACGAAGCTAGATATCGCAAATTTCCAAGGGACCGAAAGTGTTCGGTGGTTAGTTTTCGAGTCGTTGGAGAAAAACTGTAGCGGTCGTAGTTTTTAAAAGGAAACTATTGAATTGTTTTTTAATGAAGAAAAATGTGAGCTCGCCCATAAATCACGCAAGAATTTTAATGAACATAAAATTGAAAGAAAACTTTTTAATAATTAATATTCCAAAATTACAAACTTAAGTGGATTAACTTGTAACGACAAAATAACTTTAATCTCGTGTATAAGTTTGTTCAATTTCTTTAATGATGTTTTTAAAGCTTCTCCGCCTTACATCTAAACTTCCGCATCGACTTTTTACACAACTTCGGTAATTTATAAGTTTTAAATTTAAATTCTCACGATAAGAGCTTACTTCGATTCGTCTAAATTTTAATTCGTTGGCTTGAAAAATTAAATTCTTTTAATTAGTTTGCGAGCGCTAACGAAAAATATTTAATGGTTAGAGTTCGGGCGAGCTTGCAAAATGTATATGGGCGTGAATTTTTTATCGCGCCTTCCCTATTGGTCGATTCGGTAAACTTAACCCAGTTACAATTTGATGTCACTTTTGAACATATTAAACAGGAAAGGGGGTTTCGAATCATAGAAATTCGCTAAAACCGGGTTTCTGGGCGCCGTGAGGGATAAAACAAACAAAAAGCAATGTGAAAAACTTCTAACAACGTAAAGTATGTTAACTAACAGAGCTGTAAATTTATGCGGAAGACACTAGCAAGTATTTTATATATGAAAAATGTCGTAACGCAAAATTAATGGCGGTACAAATTAAAGAAGTAGCAAAGAAACCGGTTTTAAAAAACTAATTTATATATTCGTGACAATTGAATGTATAATCAATACAATTATAATGATAGGAAGATTTATTTCACTTTCTTTTATAAATTATTAAAAAGCCTTCGAGTGAACGACAATTAGTGTAATTACCATTCTAACTCGTAGAACGGTTGGTTAACCTTATTAATAGTCAAGGTGGTACTAATAGGTTAGGTCAGGTTTGAAGCATCTAAATATCAGCCATCATTAATTCAACATAACTATCTACATTAGCAAATCGGTCTCTGCATTAAACCACACCTCTGTTCTCAAAAAAAAAATTAAAACTTTCATTTTGGAAATATTAAACGGCAAAACTTTAATTTTAACCATTATTTCATCAAGTTCAAGTTCAGGAGCCAAAATTTTAGTTTAAAAATAGCTGGAAGAATTTCAAAATTGCTTCCAAAAAATGTTCATTATAGTATGGGATCCTATTTATACGTTGACAAATTTATTCTCCCATTAAGAAATAAAGGAAAAACCGAACTACAAATTTGGTGTTTCGATTTTTCGTAAAAATACAATTTGCTTCTCGAATCTGTTTCTAAAAACCTTTTACAAATTTTAAATTAGCAAATCAACTAAGTATTTTAATTTTTATCTAATTAAGGTATTTTATAAGATCAAAGTGGAAAATCTGTACCTATCGCAATTTAGGTCACGTCGAATTTTCTCGAGTAATTGGTTTATAAAATAAGTTTATTCGTATAATAAATATTCCACATAGGAATAAGTATTTGCAAGTTAATCATTTTCTCGAGTAAAAATAAGTCAAAAAACGAACACTCAGAAGTTACCATTCCGCTAAAACTTTACCAACAAATTTAAGAAAAACAACTTTAAAACTCGTAACGAGAAAACTTCATTTTACCGGTTAAAAGTTTGCCAATCGTATTAGCATTCCGATGCCGATAGCTGTTCAGCTCAGACGGAATAAATTTATTTTCATACACAAAATATTTTTTTATTTTTCAACTTGGGAAAGAGTGAAAGTCAAATTCGGTATGCCAAACTTTTTAAACCACTCATGCACATCTGCTAAATTTTATCTAACAGATAGAGGTAGTTCAACGTGGAATCAGAACCACGACCTGTTTTTGCTGCTTCTACTGTAGAAAATGGTTCGATATGGAAATCTGAAGGCTACATATTTCATAATTGATATAATTTTCCACGAAACAACTTTGGTTCTATGTACAAACATAAGTTACACAAAGTTTGCTAATTTGATAACAACTGATAAGTAGGTTTAGGTGTTAGAGTATCGTTTAAACTTGGTAAATTATCAGTTTAGAACAATGCACCTGCGAATATATATAGAACAAAGTTCTAAAATTGAAAATTAGCAAAAGTAAAAAAGAAGAAACGAGGAAAACATAAAAGTTCTTTTGCAAAAAACAAGACAAAATACTACAGGTCCTGGCATGTTGATGTTGGATGAATAATAATAAAGTTATGTATAGAAGCAGAATATCTGAAGTTCAAATTATGAACTATTTTTACAACTTTAAAATTTAGTATCTCCAGACAAACGTCCTTTGTTTTCAAACTATTTCGCTAGATGGAGATTAATGAGCTGACTTTGTTGCGGAATAAAAACGAGATACAAAATAACGAATAAATATGACAATGAAATGGAATTCTGAGTGAAAATTAATTATAAAATAAAATCAAAAAACAATGATATACAAGAGTAGTAGTATATGAAATGAGGGTAATGCATTTTTTGTTATGATAAATTCATATATGTATCAGCATAACGACACCAAAATGAATTTCAGAACTAAACTTTCAAAGTGCCAGGAACGTAAAATCCCCAAGAGATTTAAGTAAATTTTTCTGTTCATACAGAAAGGATTGTTTTCTGACGTCTTTATGCTATTACGCATATGCTATGTATGAAATTGGCGAAGATCCAGAGGTTAGGTTAATTACTGCTCGCCGATGGGTGTTGAAAACAGAAAAATCATTCAATGAAAAGGTCACCTGGTAGCTGCTACAATCTGGCCAACTGACAAAAAGTGAAGCTATTACATAAATCCATTAGATCCGGACAATGTTGTCTTCAATACATTCCGAATTCATAAACAAGCAAGAACAATGTGTAAGCCCCGTGGAAATTAATGATTTTGGATAGATAAAACAATGTTTATTTATGTCTTCGCCAACACGATATTGTCTTCACTTATTCCAATAACCTCATTTCGAAAGACAATCGGTAATTTATTACATTTTTTGTTTAATTCAACTTTAGCCTCACCCAAAAACGCTCCTTGTTTTTTAAATTACTATAAAAGAGATTATTATTACACATAAATCATCGATCTTCGTTTCCTAAATTGCCCCAAGTTAACATTTCATTTTCGGACCGTACACTGTTTTGTTCAATATATTTCGTATTCCATTGAATTATGTGTTCCAATGGGATCCACCCATCAGGAAAGATGGAATTTATCTAAGAGGAATTAGGATGTTGGAAGAAAATTATGAAGAATACAGTTTCTTTAACTTCCTTGGGTAAACTGAAGCTAAAATACTGGCCTTTAGAGTTTACCGTTTGGCACAATCACTGGTGTATAGTGAGGGGTATTGTATACCCCCAGACCCCCCGAACCGAAGAACGAATGGTTTTATTGGCTGCTATGTGATTGGTTTTATTAATAAGACCTGTTCACTCTTTCAGAGCAAATACATTTCTTTATTGCGATAGTAAGCACAAGAGGATTAGGGAGAAATACCCCCTCTTCCCCTAGTACTCTATATTACTTTTTATATCTTTATCTGTCTATTTGTTACCCTTTACTTTCAATTGAAGAAGAGTGAAGAATGACCGAATTCAAAAGTTACGGATCTGCTGTTGGGTACTTCCCATCGAGAGGCATTGGCAAACCACCTAGGTGAAATACCCCTATCAAAACGTTCTCAAATTGGAAGAACACAAGAAAAAACCAAGCGATTATTATGTGCCTTTTAAACCCTTGACGATCAGTCTTGACAGTTGCAACGGCCTAGAATCAATATATTCCAAGAATTGTGTTATGGGGTTGACTGTTACAAAACTTTGTACAGGAACTTAGTGCATTATAAGTAATTGATTTTCAGAGCAAAGTTCACGTATGATGTCCCCGATCACTTGGCTAATAAGATCCTGCAGCAAAGTTCACAACAAACGTCAATTGATCTTCTCGTCTGATCTATTTTACGAACCCAGATTTGGCTTTATAAGCTAAATTATAATATCTCGAGTAAGATCGATGATTAATTTTGTCTCGTCCATCCTTTCGATCCTCGCAGTTGCTTTCTACTTCTGACATAATTGTAGTTTTTTTTTTCACCAATTAAAACTAATTTTTGCTGGATTTCGTTTGTACAAATTTAAAAGGAAAGCAAATGCAATATGTATTTATCGACAATCAGAATAAGTAGAGAGATAAATTAATGTAAATTGTCGTCTAAAACACTCATAAAATTCTAGAACGTTGACCGATAGGTCAACATTTTGACATGTTGATATAGCTTAGTCAAGCAGTAGGTGCTTGTCGCTTTAATGATTAATATGAGTTTTATTTTAATAGCTACAATTCTAAGAATAAATTTTCAATGTCAATTTTAATTAATTATAAACTTTCGAGATATGGGTGCTTACAGTTAATAAGCACTTAAATTATTGCACATTTAGCAATGCTAAATAATTGAACGAGGTTAAGATTTGATGACTAGTTGAGATTTTTACAGTTGCTCCCCAGATAGAGAACGATTTACATAAAGGGACGGATATAAAAGATGAAGTGCGAAAGAGGAGAACAAAGCCCGGTAGCCGGTATAGCGTGCGGGCCATTTTCAGGCTTATTTGGAGAATCAACAAAAAGTCCATTACCGGCGTGGTGGAGCATAAAAGATGACAATTGATTTGTGCAACTAAAATAAGAACAAGTATCTTGTATGATCGATTGTAAGTTCACTTACAACAATGCAGCCATTGAAGCCCAATAAGGAAGAATTTAACAAAGCATCGAGATTCGTTCAAACAGTTACTCGGAAAGATTTATCCTCAATAACTGTTCAGGTTACTGCATGGCCATTGACCTATAAGAAAAGGTTGTGGGTGCTGGAGAAAGGCACCATCATAGAAGAGATATTATTAGTCATACAATGTTAAAATAAACATATGCAATTATATTGGTGGAAGGTACTGTGCATTTTCAAACGGCTACGACTGTCTAAAGTTTATTATTCGAAACATACAAATTATTTAAATGCCAAGCTTGTAAATTATTGAGGCGAATTAACGCGCGTAATCCAAGTTTATTAATGACTTGCAAAAGCATTCAAAAAAGTTTTTATGTGTAATTTTTGGATTTTATTATAGCGAAATGTATGAGCAAATTGGTAGTAACAATAGACTATTCGGTTTCATTAGTCGGGATGAGTGTTGGAAAATAAATTTAAACGACTCGTGCAGACTTTGACTTGATAAAATAACTCCGACTCAATTATCATATTACATTATTAACTTTGCAACACTGAAAAATTTGAAATTGTAATAAAGCACTCAAAATCTTTATGCGAATCATAAAAGACAATTTGAAAGCTCGAACTTGTTGGAAAAAAATCCATATTATAGTTGCTACACTTACAACCGAACTAACTGTTACATTTATATAATTTTTATAACGCTATATTCATTATTAATGACGAAGCAGTATTTCGATTTTTACTGTGTTGTAGATATCTGTCTGCTTATTGTTAGTCGACTAAACAATAAATAAAAAATAAAAGAAAATGTTTTGTTCCAACAGATAAAACATTTCCAGTAATGTTCGTTTGTTTGCCACAGAAAAAAATGTTTAAATTTATTATTTTTCTATCAAAGGAATTTCTGGAATACTAAAATAGGGCGTCGGTTTTGCCATAAAAATTTTTATTATTTTGCGAGCGATGAAACGATTTTTTTCCATCCCCCAGGATTAAATATTTGGCGATGAAAGCCCGATTGCAAAAACATAGAGGTAAACAAACGGTACGTTTTTTAATTGCCTCGCGATTAACACAAATTCTTGTGTTGTAATTTATTGTAAATAAGGCAGCGGTTGTAAAAACTTTCTTTTACAATGCTTTTGTAATCATTGACATTCAAAAAGCAAAAGTGTGGAATTTTAAGCACGAATCGTCGAAATAAATTCCCAGTGACATTGGTAACGAGGAAAAGACCTATAAACGCTATTTTCTACTTTTATATGGATTATTGATTTTATTCAAATATTTTTATGACTTCTACGTTGGGGTGAGCCCCTATATTTGTGTGCGTGTGTGTGATCCTAACTCTATTTCACCTCTTGCAAGCTTACAAATTTAGATAAAAGGAAATCGATAATTTATACGTGGATATAGCGCGCGGGGAATCACCGGCTTTTAATCTTCCAAATTAACTCTAATAAGCATTTTTAAAGTTTGAAAAACCCGTGTTGGCTTAAGTTATTAGTATTTGAACATTGATTTGTGATGTTCAAATAATGCAAAGCCGTTTGAAAAAAGCTGTGAAAAGAACAATGACGAAAATAATAAAACTTCGACAGAAAGCTTAGCTTTTATTGACATTATCTCCGGCAAGCTTTATCCAAATACTCATTCGATTTTAAATGAAAATTGGGACCGTCCCAAAGGAACAAAATTTATATTTCAGTAGCATAGATAAAATTCCTTTTGAAATTAATTTTTTGCTCAATAACAAAGCATTACTCAAGATTAAAACTTCACCTATAAAATTATTCAAACCTTCGTCTCCTAATGAAGCTTAATCACCCTAATACCTAACTTTGGTTCCGCTCTTTGATTCGCGCACAGAAAGCACGAAGCAAATATTTTCCGTTTGTGTAATGTGCAAATTTATGATATTATGAATTTAGAAAAAAAAAATGGGCAGCACTCAAAAAGAATAAATAATCTGGAATATGGAATAGATTAAATCTTAACGACCTTCAAATAACATTGCCATTTGCTCAAGCTACTCCGAAGATATGAAATGTTTAATTAAAAAATGATTTAGTAAATACTAAAATATTCAACGGGCAGGTGGAATATTTAAAAATACAAATTTTAATTGCAAATGATTGCAGAATTTAAATGGTAAATTAAAATTTAGATATTACCTAAAGTAGACCGACATAAATCGTTCACAGCTGTTATTATTAACGGGGTTATTGGCTAGTTAAGTATGTGAGGTGTTCGGTGAGATCAGATAACAAACAAGGATAAACCAAGAGTTGAGCTTAGAACGAGGTCAGGTCTGCGCCATATCGAGCGGCCATTCCCTTGTAGAAGGCGGTGCTGCATTCGCATCCATCACGCTCCATCGAGTCTTTATTACCGGTGACTGCAGTCTGCGGATACCGACAACTTCTTTTTGGAATAAGATGTATGAACAGGAAACCAATAGCTCGATTTGACAACGATCCGATGGTCAGCCGAAGCAATCTAAGAAACGGTTGGAATTCTTATGGATAAAGTGAAAGGTCAACCGGTTTATTATGCTCATAAATAATCATACCAAATCTAATCAACAATTTATGTCATTTCATTCCGAGTATAACAATAAATACACGGTTGGAAAATTGCTGGCCGAAATTTGCGGAAATCCGCTTTATAAAAACTTTAATCGTTAGGCAAGCGGAGAAAGTTAATCATAAATTGCCGACCTGGATCTTCTAAAAACACTTTTATGACTAACTTAAACACCTCTTTTGAGCTACATTAATTACAATTATAAAACTAAATTACACTTTAATTCCTACAAACAATAACATCATAATCGAAAGTTAATGTTGCAGGTTGTGAGAGTCATCGTCAGCAATCAAATAAAAATCAATTTTTCCAGCCAAATCGACAACAGCTTAACCCGCCGCCACATAATTGCCAGTTAACGTGCTTTAAAAATAAAAAAAAAACAGTAAATTGACTCGGGGCGTGTAATCATAACACACCAACTTAGTAACTTTGGAAACTAAGTTTTCCACACGACCCTCAACTTCACCCTTAGCGTGAAAGCTTTGATTGCATTTTGATTCGACTCGAGAAACTTACTTGTCTGAATAAAAACTTGGAAGCTTTGCCGATCAAGTTTAATAAATAAAACACCAAGTCGCCTATAACGAAATATTTCTAAACTGCAATAATGAAAATAAAATAAATTTAATAATCCCGAGAATCTCGCATCGTCAACTTTATTTATGTAATTTTCATAGCAAAACAAAACGCAACTATAAAGTTGTAACATAAAACACGAGAATTACATAAGTACTTACTTGGAAATACTGCATAGCATAAAAAGGTAAGCACAGTACAACAACCCCTATTTCATTATCCTCAATTCAGACATTTTAATTTCATAACATGGAAAAGAAAAACACCTCCGACTATCGGGTTTCGACTTTTCACATTTTCGCCCCTCTTCCAAAAGGATCAACGACTTACATACATTCATAATGTCGATAAATTCCTATAGGAAAATTGACTACCCTGGCAGAGTGACAGCGACGTGGGGGAGCTTCGAAAGGTGAAGGAATTAAAATTGCCTTCGTTGGCTCATGATTGTATAGCAGTAAACCACGAACGAAACAGGAGAATATGACCAACCGCTCATGATTCCTAAAATAGTCCAAGCCGAGCTATTACTTATAATCTTCTTTTATTTCAGACCAATTAGCCTGCCACGAATGCTTTTCGTGATGTTTTGCCCACATAGCGTAACCCTTATTACACTTTCTGCGAAGAGAATAATGTAGCATTCCATCGATAATCTTTTTAAGTATGAGAATCAGAGACACCTTGGCAAAGAACAGTTAGGTCAGGGTTAAACCATCAAGTTTCTCACCCGAGCGAGTCTGTGAATAAAACTATTCCCATCACAGTCGCAATTATAACCGACGTAAGTGAGAAAGCCTTTCAATAATTCTAGAGTTACTGCTAAATTTAAGGAAAGTGTGAAGCGGAGATCGGATCATAAAATTACAATACAAAGTAACATAACGATTTGAAAGTCGTGAAAAACAGAAAATAATACCTTTTATGGACCGATTAACCTTACCACTGACATCACGAAGAATTACTTTAATCGTTATTCTTAGATAACTCCATCATGGAAGCATTTTCAAGTTTTACATTCAATTTGGACTATAGGTTATGGGCCCGGGTCAGTCGTACGTTAAAATTTAGGTAGTCGTGAAACTTTGAATTGTAGCAAATGCTGGTAAAGAAAAGCCTCGAAAATACGTAAAAATATAATGCGGTTACTGCATTGGCTGTTTTCGCAAGGTTAGCCCCGCCCCCAAATGATTTTGTCATAAATTGCCAATTAGTACGACATACCGAAGCTGTTAAAATGTTACGTTAAAGTTACATTTTTTATTATTCGCTCTAAACGAGGGATTTAAAACCGAAGGATGCTCTGAACCCACGCGATTGATAAAAACATCCCTGAAGGCTGCCTGAACTCGAAGAACACGGATCTCTAAGCCCACACATTTAATATCAAACAGTTTCCATTAATATTATAAATTTAGTTTAACTACTTAATAATATTTGTTGAAAGAAAAATAATTGCACACATAACAATTTATTTATCGGCCGGTAAGGTGCGTCCACACGAATTCATTAGTTGAATCACAATAAATTATTTTCTTATTGCACCGTCTTGAAACTTCATCATTCCTGACAAGAAAATGCGTTATAAAAATTTGTTCCATTTGCATAAATACAATTTAAATCTCGAGGAGAATAAAATAAAAATACTAGAATTGTATCCTTGGGAAATTCTTTGCCAAACGTCACAATTAAATAGCAGGTATAGTGTTGACGTAAGTTTCCAATTCAGTTTTGGTAGAAAATTGTAATTTTTCACAAAAGTTAAACTGTATCTGTCTTGAGTCGCGCTGGGAAAACGGGTTTGGAAAATTATGTCAACTGCCGTAATTAAATTGAGAAACAAGTTCAACAGAATAATGCAATTAAATCCATAGTCGCAGTAAAATACCGAGATCGATAATGAACATTTGGTGCAACGAACTAAGTCACCTCGTCGTTTCGAAATTCAAATTAAAAATTTCAATAAATTAAAATTAAATTAGAATTCACCTTTTCTTTTCGACTTAATCAAGTCCAAGTTTAAACGTTTTTCTATGGTGCAGAATAATTACAAAAGCTATTTATGCATTCATTAAATATCCATTTAGTATAGAAAAATGTGGTCTTTACATAAAATAAGTTAGACACAGGTGGTAATTCACAAATAAGCTATAAAATACTTCTTTAACGGATAAAAAGCAAAGAAAGGTTTCTTTAGGGTCAACGAACCCCCACCCATAATGGATATTTAATCAAATGCCGCCGTGAAAATGGTTTCCTTTTGTTGTGCAAGTTTTATAAACACTTTAGGAAATTGATTACTAGTTTATCCAAAATTAAGTTCAGGTGAACCTTTTGGTAACGACGTACATAATTTTCTATATAGGGGTAGGACGAGCTAATAACGAAGGCCATTTAATAAAAAATCTCCCTCTGGTAGAAATTAGAGCATCGGAGAACCAACGGTGTTTTTTTGCATTCCATATAAATTTAATTCGATATTCGTTAAGACAGTTAAGATAAGAACCCCATTAAATTATTTGTCTCCAAATTTATCCCATTATTCTTCTTTGCACCATATTTATTTATCTCGTGTTTAATCTGTCCTTTATATGTGGGTAGCAAATAAAATATCAGCTTTTTGTTTCGACATGGTCAATTTATCACTCTTTTCTTCAACCCAGTCGCACAGCGGATATTATTTCCTACATAATAATATTATTAAAAATTAATTATTACCTGAAATGGCTTAAGTTGTTTGTAATCTTTGAAAGATAACTCCTTATCTAATAGAAATTCCACCGGTTGTAATTGCGATGATGTAAATTCTGTAGTTGAAACGAGCGAAGAGAAGGTCTGGAAAAAAGAAAAATATAATTAGTTCAATTAATTTACATTGATCTGTGCTTCGATGTAGGTCGTAAAAGTATTTTTATTTTCGTCCACCTTTGTTATCGATAATTGACAAACATGGAACCCAGCTAATTTGATACAAATCAATTTTCCTAAAAATTTAACCTTCAACCAATGCTATGTGAACAATTTCTACATTTTAAATATATCAACTTTTAATTACACCTTTGGAGCAATAAAACGAATATGTGATATTGTTAATATTAAAACAAAGAGGGTTAAGGACGAAAATATCCCACTATCTGCAACCCTCATAAAACCAGAATATTAAAATGCTTTGTTTCCCACCGCATCACACGATATTTTACAAGTTATGGACCTACTACTTTTATGTATTGTATTATTGCCATTGTTTAAATTGGCAACAATTGGGAAACTGGATTAGTTAAGTCAAGGGCCATTTAAAATTATCAACAAGCATTTGTAGTGGTCTGAAGGATAGTTACATTTCAAGTACCTTGTATATCGAATCCATTTAATTTGTTTTATCGTTCAGATTTTCCACAAATTATGAAGATACTTTAGAAATACCTAATCAGCCTAGCAGTGTGCAATTTATGATTTATAACTAATATACAAGTTGTTTGAAACGCGGCGTAGATCAAACCGCTACAATTCACCGTTAGTCCTTCTGATAACACCTACGAGAGTGAAAGTGTCGATACAAAGTATGCGATCACACTTCCGTGGAAGTTTCGTTAATCAAGAGTAAATATTTAGTATAGAAAGAGTCATAAACCAAGCATGAAGCACAAAATAATAAACGTGAATCGTTACCGCACGTAACGTTTGCAATAATTAAAATAATCAGCACTAGGAGAGCAGAGTAACTTGAAATTAACAGTGAAAGTTACGGTTAGAATGCTAAACTGCAACCGATGATTATGTATTTTATGCCAATTTATTAATTCATTACATGCTAATATTAATGAAAAGAATTTAAACGAACAGGTGAAAAAAATTGAAAGTTCAACTACGTGATTCAGGCTAATCAGATACTTCGTTTGTAAACGATTATCACATCGACGATCTTCGAACAATTTATTACAAATTAATAACTAATTAAGTAAAATTACAGTAACAATTTAATCAAACATACATCGCTAATCAAGCCCATTCGTTATTCTGAATTACTCTCGCCCACGGGAAGCAGTAACCTTGATAAGAAATTATGATCATTAACAAAATTTAAAAAAAAAAATCATATCTCTATTAAAATTGTTTGCCCTTGACTTTTCCTCAATTCTCCAATCTTATGTAAATTGCAATCAATTTTTTTAACTGCAGGGGGTCCTTTCCGCCCAATCAGCGATCACGTCAATCCCCGCAGTAGTCCAGTTCAATGGTTTTCAACGTGGGTAATGCACGTCGTGTGTGTTACGAATAAAGGATTATATTAACCGTACAACAATTAAAGAGGTCTACAAGAAGAGGGGAACCACTGAGTAAAGTGGGCCATCAATAAAAAAGTTTGAGAAACTCTAATCGATTGTAACAGATTAAAATGCAGTTGACGATAATCTGCATTTAAAATAGAGATTAAAAAAAACACAAATCAATAAAGTGAAATTAGAAACTGGCCTGGTAAATTTAATAAAATCGCTCGTGTTCTCTCACCTTATGGAGAAGAAAATTAGAAAAAAGTCTGGAAATTGCTTTAATAAAGCTAAAATTATTTTCCGAGTGAAGGCGGCAATTTTAGACTTCAAAACCGTTTTTTGAAGGATCTAAGGTAAAGGTGAACGAGGTTATCAATCAAATGCCAACAATAGTTAGGAACAGCTGAGGTCAAAACAAAAATAATCAAGTGTTTGAATTTAGAAAGAAAAAAAATGATGGTAGGAAACATCATTAACCAAACTGCATTGGTGTATGATTAAAATGTCAAAAGTTTGGTTTTTATAAGAATTATTTGGTATCTGGGTGTTCGTGAACACCGGAAAAATAATTTTACCTTGGAGACAACAAAATTTGCGTATGGTCACTAATGAGAAGGCACGGGGTATAACCATAAAAACAGCAACTTGCGAAAAAATTGATATTTAACCGTTTAATAATAATTATCACAATCAGACAACGTCCGAGGTCAAAAGAAGCATAACGCCAACATTGCTTAATTTTTGGCAAACAAAATATGAATAAACAAACAGTAGCAATTTTATGCACATGTTTAACTTGACCTAAGATAATTTACAACTTTTATGCGAGATACGCGTTTTTGTATATATTTAACTTTCGATTTTTAATTTTACAACCGCAGATGGAATGTTTAGGCTATTTCCGGTCCGACAAATAAAATTTTGATTGGCTTGCTTAACCCCTACGGTCCAATTATATGAAATTACTTCTGAAAATTTTGGATGTTTGGTAGGCTGAGGTTTTTAATTGACCTATATAATTACAGCTTTTTGTTAACAAAAAAGTTAATATGAGAGCCACAGGGAGGCGATAGAGACAAACGACTGCTTCCTTCTCTATTCCATCCAGTATACACTGCAGGTGAAGAGAGGACAGCAGAGGACTTAGCTAATGAAAGAAGTTTATGAAATTCGAATAGAGTATTGGTTTTTCGTTTCGGCGTTAACTAATCAGAGAAAGTCGGTTCTTGAATTTAAGCAAATTATGTTGGCTGATTAAATATTTTCTTAAATTCAAAATTAATGCTTAGTGAAATGCAAATCTGGAACGCGAAGAAATTAGGAATATCAGAGCAATCTATCAATGCGCTTGACATAAAAAGTAGCCTATTCAATTCAGCCACCAGTGGCGTACCGTGCTTGGAATGGCGTGGAGGGCAGAATATTTCTTGCAATATAAACAATCTAAATGATGCATAAGTTTCCAACAATTACTTATGTATCTTTGACTCCTACATTAGTATTATCATGACGTAATTTATAAATTTTATTATGTACTACCTCAAAATTCACTTAATACGAAATTTTTAATCGAAAAACTTCTGAACATCGTTGTGGTTATCAGATCGAGAGAGGAAGTTTGATTGGAAGTTTTATCTCTAGCAAAAACAATGAAATCTGAGAACTGCATTGCGATATTATCTGATCAAATAGTTATTTCAATAAAAAACAACTAAGGACAAGGACGCCTAATAAAATGTATTTAAACTGTTGGCGATAAATAAAGAATTTCTTATTGAGCCGAGAGGTCGCTGATACCAATTATTTATGTCGAAAATGGAATGATTCGTTGTAGATACTACACAGATATTGTGACAAATGACTGTTCTAGTTACCAAGGATCTACTTGACACACTCAATAAATTTCAACATTTTACTGTGTACTCCACTTTTTAATCGTAGATTAAAACTAGCTTTATCAAAGTTAACCAAAAATAATCTTTCTACTTTGCACCCAGTTAATTAAATTATTTAGACTTACATTGAAACATAAACAGAATTATAAATAAACATGCGAAGGGTTAAGAAAAATAATCGTTTTGAAATTACTTTGTTGTAAGGAAAAGCTTATCCCGATGGAAGTTCAAATAAAATCGACCAATCAAATCATTTTTTGTTACACAAAAACTGTAGTAAAGCAATAAAAAGGTAATAATAAATAACAGTTAATTTTTTTAACATCTTCATGCTAATAAAAAGTCAATAAATAATTTTCTGATTTTATAACTTCTTGATGGGAACACTCGTTGCGTTATCAAGAAATAACCTAAATTCATAACGGTTAAATAAAAGAGAAATTAAAAAGAAAATAATTAAGTCTCGATCGTAAAATAAAATATTGCGAGATACATTCAAATAATAAAAATGGAAGCGAGAATACTTTAGCCTGCGTTCTGAGAAAATTACTTGGTCTTTAAATAAATTTTGTGGGGGGCGATTGTGGGGTGCATTTAGAATAACACAGCGAATGGGTAATTAAATCCGAATGTTCGCGGAATAGGAAGGGCGTGCAATAACATTTAGTTTGCATACTTGAATACACTCCAGATAAGAAAATTTCAAACCTTTTTGAGCACCTACACGATAAAATGTAAATTTCGTATTAATTCATATTTTTTAATTATTTAAACATCAGGGCCGGAGTAGCCATCGAGATTACGGTTGCTATACAATGGAACCCGGACGGTTAGCCTGCACTATGGTATATTTTAAAATAGGCAGACAGACAACTACATCATAACGGGTTATGGGCCCAGGCCAGCCATACAAAAAATAAATCACTTTGTTACGTCTACACTAGATGGAGATGGAGAATAAATTCTAAAATTGGTAGTAAAAATTCATTGCACTTTAGCACAACTGAAATTAGAGTATTTGTTCAATACTATTTATGGACCAAATTAAAATTAGAAAAAACCTGAACAAAAGAGAATAATCTATTGTGGAAAGCTTACGAAATAATTTGTTCGATAATTTTAAATTAACCAAGGCTTTGTAAGAACTGTTTTTGGATTTATAATTCGCATTGAAAGTTTGAGCCGTTATTGGCCATGCATACCTAACGACACCTGTCGGCAATGCTGAAATGTTTTATTTAATTATTATATAAAATTATAACATTCGGATAATTTGAGTTATTCATAAATGCTAACCAGATGTCTGCCCTAAATCTTTCAATTGAAATAACCGTTAATTTAGAATTAAAAATTATCAGGCAATTTTAAGCAATGAATAATTATTGGAACGTGAAAGTTTATTAGTAATCGTGGAAATATCGTATTCGCAAAATTTTATAGCGGGGTACCCAACAAAATTACCATATCATTGGGGTGTATCCTGCGTAACCATTAAAAATTTAAGTTTAAGACGCATGCTATACAACAATAATGATAAAGATGACCTACAAATGCTAAATTTTTCTTATCATTTTCGAGCATGCTTTCTTATCACTTCACACAAACAAAATTTATTTTTGCTTAGTTGACAATAATTATTGGAATGTTATCGTTAATTTGAAACAATTAGAGTCGAGATAGCAGGATACCACAAAAATCTGCCGATATACTTGATTTATGAATATTTAATATCGTTTGAAAACCAAAACGTATAAAATGCTTACAATGCTTTCATGTTTCGAATCGAAAATAAACAAGTCAGAGGAACATCAAACAATTCAATCTATTCAATATTTATTTGATTAAATGGGGTTCGATAAACCCCAAAGAAGAGATTAATAGATAAGCGCCAGAAATATTAACTACACCAGTGCTTCTCAAACTATCTGCAAAGAAGCATCTTCTTTTATTCCAATCGATTGCGGTCCAATAATTGAACTACCAGACCATCAGTCCAAATTTCTTGCGGACCGCTAATAAACAGCTCGTGGGCCGTTGGCATTAAATCATTTCTTAATTGAAAATTTTTGTTACGCAATCCACGACGTCGTTACACCCCTAAAACCAAAGCGAATCTACGCTTTAGAATTTATCAAAATATTTACCTAACGAAATTAAACCAGATACGATTTTCTAGAGAAACATTTGCTTTTTGAACAAACAAACTCCACCAACATTCTAAACTCGTATAGAAATATTTTTCTAGCAACATAATTTGGCCGATACCATTGAAATTTATGTTACATCAGCTAATTAAGAATTAAGTAAACGTAGCCCGAAAATATTTGTGGCTGAACAAATATTTATCAAATCCTATCATAAAAAAAGGTATATTTGGTGAAAATACAATAGCGAGAGATAAGATAAAAGTAAACCACACGTGAATTAAACACACAATTGCTGGATTAGTATCTACTTATGTAACCCAGATTAACCAATGTGTTTCTAATTTTGAAAAATTAAAAACCGACTGGATAATAAATTTAACCTTCCTTTTGTACGTCGCATTTTGAATTCACCAAAGTAAATTTCTTTTTTTTAAATTTATATGTTTTCGTGTAATAATGACGCAAAATAACAGAGTGCTTCTTGATTTATGAAATATGAGTGAGCTTCAAGTGCTTTTCTTTTGAATATCGTGCACGATAATATTGATTTAATCAATTCGGAAAGAGCCCTACACTTCAAATACCAAGTCGTAAGCTTTCAAATTAATTCCTCTAAAACGATCAACTGAACAAAAAATTATGTTTTGAAGCTTTTTATTAACACGAAAGGTTTTATACAAATAAAAACGAAAAGTTCGCTTCAATTGCAAAATTAACTGTACACCCTTAAAACAATGGATCAATTTGTTACATTCCCTTCTTAATTCTCTGGATTCTAACCCTTTATTATATAAAATCAATGGCATTGGAGTTATAGCTCCTCTGGTGGGTTCAATACAGATTGAACCTACAATTGAAAGAAAAAAACCATAGCATGAAGTTCTTAGATTTACAGTATATGCAAATATATTTTATTTAAATATCGCACGAATGTTTGAAGCTTTCAAAAATGCAAATCAAATGGAATGTATTAGCACAAAAGTGATTTAAATAATTTTAAAAGAAATTTGTGCAGACGTATGACTTTTCGTTTGAAAAATCCAAAAGTTATACGGAAGTGGGTACATACAATCGATGTTACGACAAATTTATTAGAGCAAACCGTTAATAACAATTATGGTATAAGTGGCCAGCACGAATTGACATTTAACCTTTACGACATAATCGTATAATTGGTTTATATAAATAGATAAAATAAATAAATAAAGACAGGAAAGAATGGAATATTTATAGATACGTGACATGATCATAATGGAAAATTAAAAAAATTCTGCTTGGTCTATATATGGAATAAACTCTCCGGTTGTTAATTTTCGTTATAATAGCAGAAGCTCTAGAAAATATCAAGTTCGAGCATACGTCAAAAATGGAAGAAACATAAAATCAACGACTGGAATAAAATACGTAATTGTGCACTGCATCGTTATTGTTGGCATCAACAACGTTTTCCAATTGAATGAAGCCCTAAAAATAATGATTGTAAGAAAATACTTACAAGTGTAGGCCAGAGAACAGTGGTCTGCGAAGAAGTAAAAGGATCGGTTCGTTCGCCCCAACATAATCCTTGCTCTACCAAAAATAAATGAAAAAGCCCATCCTTGTACACACTAATCCATTCTCTTCTATGCCATTCCACTTCGTCATATTCGACCAAAACCTGTAATAAAATTAACAAATATTATTATTTTGTTGACCATAAATATTAATAACATTCGTAATATATAACCTTGCACAAAAGCTTTATAATTAATTAATGACCACACTTCAGCTTTGAAGTCGATGACTGGAAAACGTTTTTATTCATTGATTGTTTTATTTTATTAATTGTATTAAACCGACCACGGGCATAATATAATATTAATCGTGGAGGTTATTATGCTAGAAATTAATTATATTAAGCTATTTAATATCACAAAAAATAAAAACATGTAGGTATATAATTTTAAAATTCCAACACATCCATGACAAAAAAGAAGCCTTTAATTACCCTTTTTGATGGGTATATTCTAATTCAATATAAAAATGCAAAAAAACTGGTTATGTTTAATTATATACACTAAAATTATGTATGCGAAAGTTATCAGGAAATCTAATTTTGCGGGGTCTATTCAATTAATTCTGTAATAAATATTAATTTTTTTTTGATTGAAGCTTCTCTACGCCGAGAATTAAAAAATTCTGTAATTTTTTTAAGTAATGCATAAATGCGAAAATATCCCACTCCCGATTTGAGCGTGAAAGACTTGGTTTAAAAATTGGAATGAATTACATTCACTGAAAGACTCCAGTGTATACAATAACACAATAGATATATTTTAATGGTCACGATCGTAAAGGAGAGAATGTAAAGAGGTGCAACCATAACCTTCAATAATTTCATAGCAGGTTACAAGTAGTAAACATAAAAAAACGAGTTTATATTGCTAAACTTTTCCAACTACCCATTAAAAGTGTAATTCAAGGTTTTCTAAAATATTTTATTCAAAATTTTCGGTTATGATTAATAGGTTAGAGGGAGATAAAAAAAACTGGCTCAAATTTACTTATAGTATTTTGCATAATCGTAGTGAAGAAGTGTTGGGAAAGGAATGCAAATTTAGATATTATACAAGATCTGAATTGGTAATTTGAAAATGGATCGATTAGGTTAGTTGAGAAGACTGAATATACGTGACTGGTAACACAAAGTACAGATCAAGGTCGCAATTTTGTAATCTTCTAATGTGAGCGGTTCCTCCAATACTAATACAAATTTGCAAATTGGAGCCCCTTGACGAAGTGTAACATTTTATTTTAATCCGACATGTCGTATCTTGCAGCATTTTAGTGTCTATTTTGTTCAATGACCTCTCCACGATTTGGTGGCATGATCTTGCAACGACTGCAAACATCAAAATTTAATAAGCCAATTAAACTTTCAAATACTGTATATTATGTGCGATACATACATACATCCAATCCAATATGTCTCACATATATTTCGGTATTGCACCCATATATTTTCCTTTCGGTATTATTGGAGAATTGCAAAAGCAAGGAACCTGACAAGAAGTGATGATGATGTCAATTTATTTGTTATTAATTATTCTGGTATAATTATAATTTGTCCTCGGGAATGAAGCAATGTTCGTACCAGTTTCATTTACCGTGGATCGAATACATATAATATGCATTGTGTGTATTTCAATTTTAATAACTTCGATCAACAAACAATACGTCACATTCAAATCAGGTTTTTTCGAATTTGATGGATCATTCGTTTCATTATAAATGTAGTTCAGTGGCATTGATTAACGTAGTATTTATTTATATTGGATGAATGGTATTCTTTGGAACATTAGATGATATTTCTTTGTTCAGAATTTAATAATTTGGTATTCTGTTTTGGGACAGCGGCACCCCCGCACCAACCGCCACTGCAATTATGTACCTACTGATATATCTCGTATATTACGGTTTCGGCAAGTTCGGTTTTAATATTCATATTGATTTATTTTTTGAATTTTTCCGAAATCAATTGCCATTTCTGCCCTGTTTATCGTTGAGGCGAACTACGCCCGCTCCAATTTTACTATGTTTGCTTCTGTGTCAACTTTAATTAACTTAGGAAACTCTTCATATATTCACGAAGAAGAGTCGCTGTTAGAACATAGCTGTTACGAAGTACAATAACTTTCAGTTTCAAAGTTCTAGAAACTTTTAATCTTGATCGCATGACAGAAAACGCGGTCACATGATAAGTGAGAATATACACTTTCTCCAAATTTTGAAGTTTCTTTTCGTCTCGGACACCAAACCGTTAACTCATTATAAAAATCAATTTGGTGACAAATTTGTTACCCAATTAAAAGTATTTAATTTAGGGAAATCCCAGAAAATTAAACTGTTCTAATTTGATTCAATTTATTTTAATAACAAAACCTGTCAATCAGACGCAAATTAGAACAACATGCGAAATAATAATAATAATGTATTATATGGTAATATTTCACGAATTGCCAGCTGTCTGTCCGTGACGTAAGCATGCAAAAATTAAGTTTAAAAATTACAAATCCATCTGAGGATATGGGGGGGGGGGGTTAAAAAATCAACGTCCACTCAAGCTGGTTTTCGACGCACACGTAGCCTTTGAAACGAACTCCTCGAGCCAGTTTTTCTTCTTTTGTATGAAATAACAACATATAACAGTGCGCTAGAGACGATTAATATAAATCAGCTGCAGAGCGTAAAATATTAGGTATGGTGATGAGACAATACAACGAGTAATTTTTATTATTTCGGATCTCCTAGTTAATAAATCCCGACCTGTCTGAACGCAACAAAACTTGCGCTAGCGTGACGGTCAAATAGAATAAATTGCGGTTATAAACCAAGCATTTTGGGTTTGTTTTATGTAATTTTGTGTTTCATAAATAATTTATTACCATTCCAAACCAATTTATTCGCAAGTTTACCATAATCATCAATACACATTTTTAAATTTTATTTCGACATGCAGCATTTTACTTAGAATTTAAAAAATTTCCATCGGTGCGGTGTATGATATGAATGTATACTGATTTTGCGAAATAAATAAAGACGCAATATTGATTAATCGATTACTTATTTACAATCTCGCGTAGTATTTAATTGACGATAACGTGGGCAGATAACCCAGTGAATATTTAAATAAATTATACTAATTCAAACAAAAATTAAAAACAAAATCCAGATAAGAACTACACAACCGCAATATTAGTGTACACATCAGTAAATATCGTACTTACTAAATAAAAAAAAAAAATTCTGATTGAGCTTTCTACTGTATGCTTTCGTCCTCTTCCGCGGTGAAGTGTTGAATCTACTTTGATGACCTTCAAGCTATGAGACAATACGACGCCAATAATTTCGTAGGATTTTAATATAATGAATCACTGGAGCATAAAGAGAAAAGTTGTAAACTAAAAATATAACCATACGCCCAGCTGACTTTGCCAAGAAAAATAAACGAAATGAATACACAAACCGCCACTAGTTTTCATCGCTTTGGCGGTGTCTCCGCCATTATATGGGCATGAGTTATTTGTTTTTATAACCCGAATAACGACATTTTTTACGACTATAAACATTTAAATTCCGACGAATAAGGAAGAAAGTAAAAATGAATGCATGCAAAAATTTGGTAATAATAATTTTTAAATTGAGCGATAAACGCCCTCTGAATGTCAGAGAGGCAATACAAATCTATAATATTTTTGCGGGGGAGAACAACCTAAATACTTTACGGTAATTCCCAAAATTAAAAATATCGTGATGGGTAGGTGGATAAGTGGGCGGTAGAAAATTACAACTTCACGTTTTCAAAAATTTATTATTTGCTAAAAACGATAACACATTGCACCGACTGACTGGCCTAAAATAATAAATTCCGGTTTACGTTATCGGGAATCCAAAACACAGTAATAAATAACTTTCAATTTTGATGCTAATTACTAATTTGCATTTAATTTTTTTATAATCAAAAATTATATAAAACAAATGTTAATAATTAATTAACTAATAAAGATTTTATCGAAATTGTTACATTCCTGCTTTTACGATCGATAATAAAAAAATACAAAAAAACAACCAAATAATATTTAGCATATCTACGAATATTGACATTGAACTATTGCGGTTACAAACCCCTGGCTTCGAAATCAGCCTGCAGAGGACGCTACAATACAGCCATCGCTCGGTTATATAACGCCATGATGGCTTCCAACGTAAGCTCCGCCTGCAAGAGCGTAACTCCGCCCAAAATGCCATCCACGTGAAGTTAAACAGTCTCCATCTTTGTTTCGGTTACCATGGTAATTACGTAGCCATCTTAGCCCGCCAATTTGAAGAACCAAACATTACTTATGAGAAAAACTAAACAGTGCGCTTTATGTACGTGAGTGAGCTCCATATTACTTTAATTCTCTAAATGGACATTAAGATTTCAAATCTTTACAAGTTAACAAATGAAAGTCGACATATATAAATAGCCGAAACAATTGATGTGTCGTTAAAGTGTTGCTTTTTTTTTTAATACCCGACGTTGTTGTTATGTTTAATTAAATAGAAAGTCTTTAATTTTTTCTCTTTTTGGCTTATTTTCGTTCAATAAAGAAAACACAATTAACTTTTTTTTAAACACGATTATACACCTGAACCTCGCGTTTTTGATATTATTATTTTTTTGTATATAAATGAATTTAAAGGAAAAAATAATGTAAAATTTAAATTTACGCGTCCCCAATCCCTCGTTCCATTACAAAAATTCGTTTCGGGTTGGGTAATAATGAAATTTCTCACTCTCGCCCGTTGACGAAAAATTACGTAAAAATAGTAATCGATTAGAAAATGTTAGGTTAAAAAGTAATAAACAAATGCTATCAGAAACCTTGATGATTGTGAAAGTTTAAAATTCGCTTTAAACGTTATGTCGATGTTACGTTTGCGAGTAATTCTGTCCCTTTCCCTTTAAAGGTCGATCAGCACGTGCTGCTTACGACCTTGGAGCAAACCGGGTTGCCTAACTTTCTACTAGGCAGGCACATTCGAGCAGAATAAATAATAGCAGGTTGTAAACACGACATTCCCCATTGATGACACTGTGTGTTATTGAAGTTGAAATTTTCAATTAAAAAATCAAGTGTTAATAACAGTTCGATTGTTTAAACAATAATAAATTAATTAATATACCCCAACCACATTACATGATAATTAATCGTAACGAACCACGATTAATCACCTAGTTTTTGGTATAATACAATGCAGTTTGATTAATGGACGATTTCTGCACAAAACGGAATCGATTAATGTTTTTTAACACAAACTGGACAAATACATTTGAATGTTCTCGATAGTATTAAAAAAATCGATTTTCCTTTTTTTTATAATAATAGTTGTTTATTATTGGGGTATATGAACTATTGATTGAAATGTAGCGGCAAAGAGAAAACAACCAATGATAATGTATCGTGGTTACTATGTCACGTGATAAAAGTTCATAACAAACCATTGGATTTTTTGGAATAACGAGGACTATAATTTAAAACTCGAGACAATCAACGCTGTCACGTGACCTTATTCTTATTTTATTGCTGCGATAAAGCCAAAGCGCAGCAATGCCTCCGCCATAACAAATTTCAACATTAGGAACGTAGTACTACGTTATATCCATTCAACGAGTCCCCAAAGCGTGAGATCGTGAGAGTTTTTGTAGTAAACTTCCCCCCTGGTGACACATTTCGCAAGCAATTAAATTGGTATATATTAGTGAACTAGCGCGTGTTTTGTACGAAAAGGTTTTATCGAAAAATGAAAACCTATTGTATACGAAAATTTGATCAGTTCGAATTTGTTCAAAGAATTATAAATATAGTACATTGTTGTTATTATGTGCGGAGTAATAAAAACCTATTTATGAAATTCGAGGAGATAAGATAAACTAAATATAGCAATAGACAAAGAGACGATCGTAGATTTGGCGAAGTGCCGGATACATTGTAGACGAGCAAAATAGGCAACTCAGAACAATTAAAAGACCGCAAACACATTGGCAATGTTTTCATTCTCCGTCTATGATGCGACAGATCTGCATAAACAGAATTTCCGAATAAAACAAAATAATACATTCGAATAGCTGACAATAATGTTGAGGTTATATTAGGAAATTATATTAAATTAATTTTTAAAAAGCAGTGGTAGCTGATATAAGGGGAACATCACCTTCTCAAAACAAACAATAAATATTGCCAACTTGAAGTTATATGTTTTAATATAGAATTACATTTTGGCTATAATAGCAAACTAGAGCCGCCAATGGACAAAATTATTAGACATATCTTCACCATATTAGCTACAAAGATTGTACAGTGCAGATAGCTGTACACAGAGAGTTTGAAATCCTAGATAGGGGGCAGAATATCAATGTAGTCGCCGGAGGTTTAAATCAAATTTACATACGACGTGATTTGCAATCATTATTTCAATGATTGTTCTGCACTATTACAATAGTGCATACTCCTATTGAAAGATTCATAAACATAAACGTCATCAGCATAGGCGCCGGAATAAGGGGGCGAGTCCATTGCGGTGTCTCATGAGAATCCCATAGCGGAAATACGTAGGTTGTCCCGGGACAGCTACAGGTAGTATTTTGTTTCCGTGTCTCCTTCCATATGATGACATCTAGGTTTTTATCGGTCCCAGGGGTTTTACCCGAGTCCAGCTTCGCCATCAACCCTCTCGTTGCCCTCATTACCTTTGTGCCCTTTTAATTGTATGTTGATATAAAGGCTATAATGTCCACTTGAGACAAAATCTCGAGAGAAAGTCTAATTTTGTGTTGACTTGAGAATCAACTCAGTCGTTTGTGGGCTGTTGTATGACTTGATCGGTAGCTTTTTATGATTCTCGGCAGGACCTAGCTTGACTAATTGCGCATAAAATTATGAAAAAAAAAAGTGTTGGGTAAGAAAATAGGTTAATCGACGAAATGAATTTTGGAGCTTGTTCAACACTTGTAAAAGAGTTACGATTGGAATTTTGAAAAATTATATTTATTATTATGAAATCAAAATTAAAATTAGTTCGAGATTTAATAAATTAAAAACTTGCTTCACTTGAGAAAGTCTCAGCTCTTCCTTCCGTCACGAGAGCAGAAATGAACTTGTCCACTTGTGACACGTGCAGTCACCTGCGCCTGCTTGACTCAGAGACTGCTTTCAAGCCCATATTCATTTGTGACTCCAGTCTCGAGACTGTTTTGTCTTAAGTGGACACTAGCCTTAAAACATTCAATGCCCGGATGCATTGCATCACCAGACTTGAGATGATCTTACGGTAACGTGACCATTTATTTTTTCTCAAAATTATCTTTGTTTTAAAAATTAAATCCATGTTTATAATATACAAATATGAAATGGTTATTGATTAAAAATATAAATACAAAAATAAGAACTAATCTTGTGTATTATCAATGTAAATATGAATGAAACTGTAGGCATGACTTGCTGATGTTACCCTTTGTTATCAAAATGGCTAATTGTGTTTCTTCACTAGATTTTTCACATTTTTTTGTCAATGAGGGACATTTTAGGTATTTTGGGGACAGGAGGGACACATAGCTTCAAAACGGGACTGTCCCGATCAAAGCGGGACGTATGGTCACGTTATCTTACGGTGACTAAGTAAGTATTTAAATCGTTTTGCCCCGGATAACCTTTTCCTCGACTATTCCTTTGTTTGGAAAACATCCGTGCACAGACGTATTTCAGACTCGTCAGTTCCGGTTGTGTTCAGTGAACACATAATTGGAAGGAATTCTGTCAGCATTGTAGCAGACCCAAATACCGTTCGCATCGTTTCCGTTACAGCCAAGCAGACCCATCTCTTCAGCCAATGTCGAGAGAACGATGTTGTTACCTGTTTGGTACTCATCGTCCATATAACATAGCTACTTTAATATTGCAGTGTAGAACCAAAGGGAGATCTTCGAGAAGAAACCCATTACCCTACCTTAGACATGTTCATGACTTATACCACGGGGACCTTTATATAAAAACAAAATTTTAGTAGTTCACAATTTTAAAAGAGGCTAAGCCTCCTCCCTTGCGTTCTCTGACGATCCGCCGCTGGTGAATAACGGTTTGTCTATTTTATCGTGCAATATCAATGAGTAAAATAGTTATTGCCAGGGAAGCGTACCTAATTTATTGTTGGTAAAGGTAATCTCAGGGATAGATCAAATAAATGGTTTAAATGTTAAATTTAATTCTGTCGGCAATTCGTTTATCGCTCTTTAGTTTGAAGTTACTCTAATCTAAAAAAGAATCCCAAGTAGCGGACTTTTACGCCTCTATGCAAGATTGTTTCTAAAATCTGATGAAATGAGCCAATTTGATTTTAAACTTCGGATTCTGTTTCAGAGTATTAAAAATGTCGGGGGGTTTAGGGGTGAGAACGCCCCCCCCCCCCCAAATTATTTCTCAATTACCAAAGTTCAGGAAATCCGACTGCAATCGTAATAAAATCAGAAAAAAAAATCTGCTAAACTAAAACGAAAACATTAAACAAAACAGCCATTGGCCAATTGATATATTTATTGGCCGTCTCAATTAGATCATTTTGGTAAATGGGAGATACTAGAATTTAGGATACATCACGAATTAGCAGCAATTATATTAATAAAATAATCAACAAAAAAAACAGTAGCAACTAATTCGTTGTAACGAGTTAGATCCGTTAAAATTATATGTCAAGGTCTTTCTGTTATGGTAGGTGGTATTCGTAGTATAGCGTAGTATATAAATAATGACAGCGAAATGATGTTTGTTTACATTATAAAAGCACGTGTGTGGTAAAGTAGTAAATGCGATATACAGTTACTAAAGAAAATATCCGTCCACTCCTATGTTATCAATGTAAATTGAACATTTTGAAGCCGTTTTTTGTCATATAAAAATTGATTTTTCAGAAAAATTTTTAAGACATATTTTGTTGAAAATTTCATTGCCTTCAATTTTGTTCCTATGTATTTTTCTATTTTGTCTCGCCGTTTCAGACTGACAGCGACTTAAACAAGACTCTGCAAAATGAAAAAAATATTGTCATCTATATCTCGGAAACGGTGTGTTAAAATAAAAAAATGTATAGGAACGAAAATGTAGATAATAAAATTTAGCAGAAAAACATACCTATTCATTTTTTTATATCTTCTCCCGTTTCCGAGATATAGATGATAATATTTTTTGCATTTTACAGAGTCTTGTTTAAGTCGCTGTCAGTCAGAAACGAGGCGACAAAATAGAAAAATGTATAGAAACAAAATTGAAGGCAATGAAATTTGCTACAAAAAATGTCTTAAAAATTTTTCTGAAAAATCAATTTTTATATGACAAAAAACGGCTTCAAAATGTTCAATTTATATTGATAACATAGGAGTGGACGGATATTTTCTTTAGTAACTGTATTATATTTAATTGTACAAATTTCCGTTTAAACATCTGTTGTAGATATCACGTGACCTACGATAAAAGTTAAATATCGCGTATCCCAAACTTGTTTATTTACATTTTCCTATAATGACTCACAAAAATAAAGAACAAGGAAACGTAATACAGTAAAACACGTCGCACGCTAGGAAGTTGCCGTTTTATTACTCAGATATATTCGTATAAAACGTCGAGGGAATGGAAAAGTAGAAAAATTTAGAATGTCGGAATGGCAATCTTCTACTAAACTTCGCTAAGAAAACTCATAATTCACTCGAGATTGTTAAGAATAAAGGATATATCTATCATCGTTTATTTTATGGCCCTTTTATAATCAGATGTTGCGGAACTGCCTTTATATACCACCGAGTTATTTTCGAAAAACACAAAAACAAAATAATACCCTTATTTATTATTATCGACGCAGGAGATACCCACAAACAAAAGATATCAGATAAAAAACCCATAATCTCTGAGCAATCTCTTTGTATCAAACTTCATGACTTCCAAACAATGCTTTAATTTTCTAAAAAGGTTACGCTTCGCCTAAATAAAACAATTAAAACTGATTCGAGATTTTAAATTCCGACAATCCCATCCAAGTTTAATTTCAATACACCGACCTTCCATAACGATCTACCGAAATTATACCGATAAAACTAGGATAGAGAAGTTAGTTACAAATTCTAATCTAACTTTGCTAATAATAGAGGATATAGTAATTCGACAAAGCGGTTATACATAATTTTATAAAAAAAACTTCTAGATAAGACGAACATAATTTGTTCAATATATTGCTACACATTTAATAGATCATTAATTTTTTTTAAATTAATTATATACAATGTATTGCGATACCGCCAATAAAGATAGCGGCATAGTTCACTACGGTTTAAATGCGTCTGATGATAATAAATCTCGAAACGGATATGTAATGTGGAAGGAGTATCCATTTTATGGTACCGAAAATCTTTACTAGCCCTCGCTTGCCTCCTCTGACGAGCAGCCGCTGCCCTTGAACAGGACGAACTTTTTCAACATCCTGTGTGTACGAGTTCAACAATTTGATTTGATTTCGCGTAGTATTTCAAACTATCCTAATTAATTGCATACACATAATGGCTAAATTATGTAAGAAAAACAACAAAAAATTGGTTACGGTCGATGCGTAAAAACGCTTTAACTTTCATAATTTAAAATTCATTTCACCTTTATGAATAGCGCACTCACGAAAAAGTTTTAATACGCCATGAAACATTAATCGATTTCAACGTACTAATTTTTAATGGGAAGGTCAAAATAAATTATACATCCCATGAATTCGAAGTCGCTTGTCTAAGGTAATTACATTAATTTTTTATTTTCGGAAAATTCCCCCACAGGGAAACGCTTACGCAATAAATTATTATATAGATACCAATATATAATATTTGATGATATGGCAAACAAAATTTATTGTATTATACAAAAATTTATCACGAAATAAACAAAAATATATTTTTATTTAAATTTTGAATGAGAACTTCCAAATACAGAAGTCAGACATGTGATGAAATGTATAATTATGGTAATATGTAGTAATTTTAAGCAATACAGGAATTCCTATTGATCAATAACTACTATCAAACCCGTAACTATGATTTGAAAACGTGCCTTCCCAAATAACGAGTTTTCGAGTTTTTTTCAAGGAAGGTCGAAAGATTTCATGGCACTCAAAATCTCATATTATTACCCATATACCGATATAATCTAACATGCTTTCAGAAATAACTGCAGTGATGGGTATTACCTTTGGCTATGATAGAGAATTGATGAGGGTTAAGATTATTAAACTTGAAAAATTTTAATTTAAAAAATAGATCTTCGACCACAAAATTTTGATTTTTTTATATTGAATTTTTAAATTGTTCCATTATTTTATAATACAACTTACAATCTGCTTTCTGGCTTTTAAAGCAAAACTATGAACATAGTGCAACCTTTTTGTTGCTATAACAAAAAAAATTTGTGCTAGAAACAAAAATATTATTTGCAGCAATTAGTTTTGTGTTAGGCCAGCAAAATATTATTTGCTGAGCGTGATTTTTACTAATAATACTAGAAATAAAAAAAAAAAATTTATGTTACGTGTATCCGTTATATTTTTACGAATTTTTACTGATCGGTCGTATAAAAAAAAAATAACATGTGTTCCTATTTCAAAAGTGTTTTGATATTAGGAGAAGTAATTAAAAATGACCCTATAAAATTGTTAAAACTAATTAATATCTACCTAGAAGAAAATTCCTCATGAATCATGATTGTAATTCAACTATTAACCTTGTGTACGTCCATGAACGAATTAAAAACCAAATTTTCCACCTATTTAAGTCAACCTTAATTTATTATCCTAGCAAAATAAATTTTACTTTCACTTTTTTTAATTTATCCCACAATGTAATGCTCGTTTTCTCATATTCATAAAAGGCGGATATAAAAATTCAATTATTTTGAAATTCATCCTGTGCATGGTAGTTCCACGAGACACGAATATGAGATGTATAATGTATAGGAAATCCGCTTCATAAAACGCGTATAACCAATGCATGAAGTAAAAACGACCACATAAATTTGAACTCCAGACGGATGATTCAAAATAGGTGTGTTGCTGGAAGACAGGTTTTTCGATAGGGTCAATAACAGCAACAATTTCATGCAAGTTTATCTCGCAAACATGTTCAACAAGGGGTTTACGTGCTAAAATGAATTTACTGGTTAAAATTCATATATTTACAACGATAATTTTAATGATCTTCATCCCCATTATAATAATAATACATAATACGAAATGTTCATTATTTAATTTCGTCAATTTTACTGAAAGATCGACCAAATTAAACCGCAATATGAAGAGGGGGGGGGTGAAATCTCAGCTATTTTACAAATTCCCTATACTACAGTAATGCCTACACAATACACATACTTATGTACCAATATCTATTTTGTACTTCATTAAAAAAATGTTTTTCCTAGATTGTTAATTAATTATGTAAAGAGTTCTATTGTAAATACTATGTTTATTATTTTCAAAAACGTTCATTAAACTAACATTGTGCACCGTTAAATTTGCTATTCACTTTTTTGTAAAACACTTGAGCAGGCGCGGATACAGGATTTTCTTTAGGAAGGGACAATAATTATTTACATAATTATCTTCCAAAGAATTTGTTTTAAACAAAAAATTAAATAATTATTCGATAAAATTATGAAATTGGTCAAAATAAAGTGCTTTGGTCATGAGTCAGGGGGGGGGGCAATTGCCCCAATTGCCTCCTCGCTGTATCCGCGCCTTAACTTGAGGTTAACTATTGATTTCATAAAAAACAGCTTTTTAACGTTTCTCATTGGTTATCTTAATTTTTTTGGTTTAACCTGTAACTGAACTTCCATTTCCAAAAACCAAACTTCCATTTAAAAAATTTTTTTTAATTAATTAAATTCATAATTGGAAAAGCCGTTGATTTTAGAAATTATCGGCGATGGGCAAAATACATAAAAATGTGTATTTAAGATATAGAAAACAAAAAATACATTGAAAATATGTATTTTAAACACAAAATACGAAATACATTTGAAATATGTGTTTAAAATATAAAATAAAGTATTTAATATACTAAAACATAATTTAAAATATACAATAAGTAGTACATTAAATTAATATATTTGTATTTTAAAATTTAAAATAAAAAATGTAGTCTGAAAAAATATATGTATCTACGTATTTTACGAAGTACAAAATTTAAAATAAATAATAAAATACTTGATAGAAAGTAAACTTTAAATACATATTTCAAAAAATACAAATATTACAAATTTTAAATACATATTACACTGGGTGCAATATAATATTAATAAAATTTGCGGAATAACCAGTAGTTTCTCGAAAATAACAAAATTCGTAAACTACAATGGTCGGGCGTTCCGGGCCGTTTTGACAAGCGCTAAACTCATTAAAAACATCCCGCGGAGAGCACAGAACTCGAAAAATGACAAAATTCGAATGCTGGAATCCGAGATTTGCATCCTAGATATCAGGGGTTGTGAAAACCACCCAAAGGACCGTTTTTTACCAAAATTTGCGAATGATCTCTAAAATTCAATGTTTATATTTGGTAATTTACGTCTTTAATGAATTGTCTTCTTGGATAACTCAATATTCTTGTTCTGATGAGAGGTATTTCATAACCCCAGATCCTCCGGTTTTTATATTATTACTTTTACATCTACTTATTCCGTTTTTTAAAAAATTTTACCGCACAAAATTTTGCTATTTGTACAGGAATTGCAAGAAAATGAAATCAAAAAGAGGAAGTGATGCACAAGATTCTGGTCTGCGGTTTAGCCAGTGGCGTGTGGCGTTCGTGGTATTGTACAGTAATTTTGTCAGATTTTTTTTCACGTTTAAAGTCTTTGTTCGAATTGGACCTAAGATGATTCTTCACCCGAAGCACAGCTTTTCTTAGTAAATTCAAATAATTATTCTTGTCCATGGAAGGTATGCAATAAGTTTCTAGATTGTCATTCACTTAATAAAATCAATTATAATATGTAGATTATTCAATCAATCATATAAGTAGGTAAGTTTTCGCCCATTTACCAGCTTTTAATTTGCAATTTTTCATTTAACATTGGAAAAATAAAATATCAAGGATATTGGAGAATCATTCCTATTCAATATAGGTAATCTTATTTGTTTCTGTGATCTCTTCACGATTTTATTTTAACTCGTCCGGAAATTACCCGCACGAAATGATGATTCAGATTTCATTTGGCTATCATTAGTGAGGTTTTCTATGGCAGTCAAGTTATAAAGGATATTGATCACCCAAAGAGCTAAACGAACGCCTAGCTTTATTTTCTAATACAAGATATCATCAATTTCGCAATTAACAACAACAATGGTACAAGTGGTATCTCGCCATCGTGGAACCTTGCTGAAATGAAGTTTAACCTGGGTAATATAAAAATAGATATTGTTTTGTACAATAAAAAAAAGCATTCCGAAGTATAAGAAAAGCCTCGGATATGATGTGAAAGGACAAAAGTGTAGCAAGAAAAAGGGACAATAAGACGAAAAGTTGCATTTGACCAACTTTTTATTACCAACTAAGAAACAAAATATGGCTGTTCTTGAACTATAATTTACAAAGTAAGTTTCCTGTCGTGGAAACTTGAAAAACTTTCAGTTTGAAATTTAAAATATATTCTGTCCTTTTGAATTCTTTTTTATGGCATCTCGAACCAAGCCATAAATAAAAAATAACCGAAAACGAATTAAGGAACCTGACAAAAAAACTTCTTTCTAAATGCGGATTATTTTGTTGAAATACATAATTACATAAATACAGTAGGTAAACAAGTAAAAGTGAAGTCATCAGAACGGAAATGGTAACCTAGAATGAAAATCACCAATCAGATCTTCATCCTAAGTTATCTCACTCGCGTTAATTTAAAAACTTCTAAAGACATCGAAGATTGCTACAAAATTTGCCAATGATCTAAGTTTTAATTATAAAAGTTTAACGTTTCCAAATAGCACGAGGCGACAAAAAAGTAAGCATAAAAAATTTCCAACAATCATAAGAAAATTTTCCATTAACTATTAAGTTTTAACGCTGGCTTTTCAATGTTATCGTTAATTAATGTAACATACAAACCCAGTACAGGAAAAAAGTGGATGTAGGTTATCTTGAAAATTTTTGAATTACCTGCAACAAAAATATAAGTTAGAAATTTTCATTTGCCTTACAATTTGAATCAAAAACAATTTATATTCCCCTTTCTTTGAATGGTAGATGCGTATAGTATAAATCCCTCGAAAGTTTCCGGATTAAAGCAATCCAAAGACACACTAAGAAAATTGAATCCCCGAACATAGGCAGATTTATTTAGTTTTCTTAAGAATTAAGTTTCGACTGGAGTTCTTAAGGTGACGAGAAGCTTAAACTACTTTGTATGGGAGGCAGATTTAAAGAACATTCTGTACGTTAATTTATCATATTTTAAGGCAAAACGACGTAAACGCCAGTTTCTTAGAACACCTGTCGGCACCTTTGATGAGGTTTGAGTATTGTTAGGATAAAAATCCATTACCGAAATCGATTAAAACAAAACAAAGATTGCCTGCCTGTACATTCGGAAAGTATTTGCCGTAACAAAAGTTCAAACGACATCACTGTATAAAATTGTAGGTGCTAGAAAATTGGATAAGTAAAAAAGTGTTAGATAAACCTATCGAATATACACCAAAACCTTCACTACAAAATTGAACTTTGAAATTGAAAATTCTTTGCTTTTCCACCCTTACGACAATTGGAAAAGCAAACAATCCTATACCTAAAAAATTCATACCCAACTGGCAGATTCAATCTGTCGGCTTTGTTTTAGCAATATTGTTTGATTTTCAATTTTACTTCACAGTGAAACATGAAAGATGAAACGGTAAGATGTTATATGTAGGCAAAATTACAAAAAAAAGGTTACAGGAATGTTTATACAATATTAAAGAGCAACTTCTCAGAGTTTCGGGCACGCTCATGTATGTTTCGAGTAGTTCTACTTGAAAATATAGATTGGTGGCATGATACTCGTAGAATTTTAGGCTATCCAAAATTTCCAACGTGTAATATAATGGAAGCACTAAATGCCTAATGGCCTAGTTACGCATTTTTATACGAATTTATTGACGTTTTATTTAAATTACACAAAATGGCACGTAGATAGAATGTGATTTTTAGAATACTTACATTGCAAAATTGAAAAATCAATATATTAATATATAATTTTTTGTTATTTCGCCCCTTTCCAAACGGGGGGAGGGCTAAGATTGACTGAGCAAAGCGGATCAAAAAAATCCATTTACAGCTTTGGTCATTTACTACGAAACTGTTGATACAAAAGCTTACAAACCCAGATAAACTTGGGATATCAAAGGTAAAACCAACGTTTTTCTTATTTTCCGAGATTACTCTTTGAAATGTATGAATGGTTCGCCTTTTGAAAAAATTAAAACCTTCGATATTTGAAAAAACATAAACTTAACGATTTTAGCTGCAAATGTAGAATTTATTGCACAAAATACCGAAATGAAAATTTACATTTCTTGAAGGTAAGTCAGTGAACCACAGTACTTATAAACACAACAATCAGAGCGTAAAGCATGCAACTTTCACTGTCGCTCCAAGAAGCTTGAAAATTGAGCAATAAAAAAATTAGATCCGTTTTTATACGAAGGCAATTAATAAATGCAAGCTACGTTACTCTCCGGCCGTTTCTCTCCACTTAATTAAATTAAGCAATAAAGGACCTGTTATGGTATATTATACTGTAAGCGATAGCGAAAACAGTAAATTTTCGTAAAATATATTGAAGTTAACCCAACAGCTTGAGTAACTTCTTAAGTTTTCAAAAATGCAGTTACTTTCATCACAGCTAGAATTGACCATCGTTCAGCAAAATTTAGGCTTCCGATAAGCAAGTTTGAAATCGACATTCCCCGTGGGATTAGGTAAGGAGAACATTGTAATTAAAAAAATATGAAGGTGTTTTATCTGCCATATCTTCCTTCATTCCGAATGCAATGATTCTGAGTTAACAGTAAATGTCACAGTCAGGGAAAATTTATTTTGCAATATTGAATCGACTTTCAATTATGCAAAATTCTCAAAATGTCGTAGGCTAACATTTAAAACTTCCTTTGTTATACAACTTAAGCATGACAAAGCCTTTTTCTGATAAGCTGTTCTATTATTCAAATAGTGCTTGAATTATAATGTCAACACAGAGTTTTCACTTATCAAACATCAAACTCGAGCAAATCCCATTTCACAGCAAATATTTTAATGTGTTTCCTCTTCCAAATATATAATTTGTCTGAAACTTACTTTTCTGAATGATTCATCAGTTACTACCAAATTAAAGGTATTCTTGTTCTCCGGTCAGTTTTTAAGTGCAACAGAATGATTAATTCAGCAAGCAAGGTTACCACAGAACGAATAAGTGCCAAGGTTTCAAAGTACATAATAGAACAAGAAGACCAACGATCGGAAAATATCTCAAACAAAAGATTAATTAAGCTACAATGTTCATCATAAAGATTTTTAATGCGAAGAAACCAGAAGGACAAAATGTACATAATAAATTCGATCACTTCCGACTTGTTGAAGACATTTGAAATCGAATAAAATTACACGAAAAATTGAGTTACGTTAAATTTAAAATAAAAGGCTATGCTTACGGCCTGGAGTTCGAATCGCATTCCAGCGCTGACAACAACATTTTGATTGTTCAATCTGGAAGTTCTTAGCGCTTCCAATTAAAAATTCTTACTATTTTTATACGTTTCAAATTATTATGTAGGTAAATTCGAAAGAAAAAGAAAGGAAAAAGAAAAAGACAAAATTTTGGGTTTCGAGCCGCATGTTCAGCGTCACCGTGGCAATTTCCATTTCTTCCCATCATATGGCAAAATAATATGAAATTTTCACTAGTCTACAATACAAAAATAAAAATTTTTAATTCAAGTTTTAATATTACTCTAATAGGCATGCGCAACAATCTCTGGGCCGTTTGCATTTCGGATCTGCACCAGCCATTTAATCCCCACCTGGGCAACGCCTCCCGACCAATCATGATCGTGGGTTTCTTCACCCCATCTCGCCTTATGACGTCATAACTCTGTTTTTTGTTTTTGTAGGAGTAATAACGTCGAGCCCTTTCTGTCCTCCTAATATAACAAAAACTTATGAGATATTTGGGCAAGAATCCCCATAGCCCCACTACTTTCAGAGAACAATGTTTACCAAACAATATGAACGTTTTAAGTGCTGAAAAGAATATTAGAATTCGGCCCTCGGCGTATCGATAAATAATATTGAGCTAGATCAGCTACAAGGTCATATCTAGTGAGGCGCAAAAACGGCAATCTCCATTTAGTCTTGGTTGATATGGAAACAAATTTACCCAACATAATATGTTAACCCCTTGGGCCCATAACCTGGCTTTCTTGGTGCTCTCGTCAGGGATAAAACCGTTCGTGTATAAAGTTTCAGAACTCTACGATTTGGGTATACATTTATGTAGCCAAAGGGAAAAAACTGCTAAATCCAATCTTTTTTTCTGTAACCATTAATCCGTATATAACAAGATGTTATTATGTCTATATTAATTTTTATTTTATTTTCAATTTAATATACATTATTAAACCGTTTTGTTATTCTTGTTTTACCTTTTATGTAATTTTATTCTATACATTACAAGCTACGGGTTAACCTCCTTTGGAGGAAACGACAAATTTTTATAGTTTATCCGAAATAAAATGCTAATATGTAATACTACATAAACAGGTCTTCGATTTTTTAACGAAAAAACGAAATATGTACTACATAATTTTATTGCATTAATTTCTCGTTATAACCAATAAAATAAAATTTATAACGTTAAACCCTTATGATTAACAAAACATAGCCCAATAATTAAATGGCTGTAACACAGAATCTCGGCACTAATTGCGTTGAAATTGCTTTTGAAATAAACGTACCATTTTCTACTAAAAATAGGATGTCGGTAAAAATGTGTAAACCCGCCTCCGGCATTCCTTATACATTAAAAATAACCATGTTTTCAGCCAAGAAAATGCCAGAAGAGGTTACGAGTTATTCTAGACCGAAGGCCTCCTGGACCGGTGTTTCAGTAATAATAACAAAAAAGTTGTTTTCGACTCGGGCATAAAAAATGATTATGGAAGCTCTTTCATGTTAGTCAAAGGAATCAGATCATCCAAATTTTTCAATGCATATTAAAAGTTCACGAAAATGAAAGGCTGTATTTGGTCTTCCAAGTTAAAATATTTTTTAATTTCCTCGCTTTGAAAGTTTTTTTTTTAATTTAAATTTTACGTTATTAACACGGTTAGGATTTTGTAATCAAATGTCTTCGAGCGTAAAGTGTCACTTTTCGCCCTAGGACGAAAATGTGTATATATTTTTACGCCCTAGGGCGATAAAATACATTTGTACCCCATGACGGAAAAGTAGATTCTTGCAAGTCTTCCGAATCTCTTTGTTTTCATCAATTTTATTGATTGTTATGTTTATATTTTTTTACCATAATTTAAAAGGCAAAACAAACATTGTTATGGGTTGAACACTTTCAGAAGCAACAGGTTGGAAATAAGTTTATGCAACAACTAATTTAATCCATTAATTTTTGAACAAGAATTTTAACTACGTAGACTTGATTTAACATATTTCTGAAACATTTTGTAATCTAATACGGAATAATTGGTGTGAAAATTATGACAAACTAGGAACATCGCACGATTAAGATATTCAGTTTATGGGAACGAGTTCATATTATGTATGGTCCATGAAATTGGCAACTTGCACAGTTATATTGCATACAATATTATTACTGCATATTACATAAAAAGTAAAATATTTCGTTTTTTAGACCATTATGTATGTGCATTTCCGTTCGACATCGTTTATCATTTTCACAGTTTGTTTTAAATCTGCAAGGTTCACACTGCCTAATGCATTATCGTGGTAAGAAGATTCGAAGGCGGAGACGAAGTCTGTCAAGTCAAAGCAATTGATTTGAACATTGCAGGAAAAGGATTTTATAAAAATCATACATATTCAATCAGCAATCGATTCTTTATGTGTTAGAAAGTAAAATATTTAAATTTTACTGCCACAGAAGAAAATCAAGAAATTTCCATCATTTGGATTACCAAAGACGGAAAATAAATTGCACCGTAATTTATTTTTGTTGTACGCCGATATTCTGATAAGAAGTTGACAAATTCGTGAGAACCCGCCACTTGGCGAGCAGGAAATATGAATAATATATACTTAGATAGGAAATTCAATTGCAAATTGCTATTAAAATCCCTAAATTATTTTTAATAAAAATGGCTAGTAGCTAATGTGCATTATATGATAGTAAAATAGAAATGTATAACGAGACTGAAATGTATGATTATTAATTTTTAATAAACTGCGGAAACTGTAGACCAGAGGCGCGCCCGCTCCCGGGCAGTCAGTATATACGCCCCCCGCAAATAAATTTAACCTTCGAAAACATCGGCTTTATTCCTACAAGATAAAAGTAGATTGTTATTAATTTCAACAGCGTCTCGTATCGAAAACGTAATTATAGTTCGGCCACCCCTGGCTTTAGACTTCGGTGGTATTCAATCATAAATGTTCGGCGTGACCCGTATAACACTGTGTAGCATCAATTTTACCGGTTTTGCTTCCCTACGGGAACGTCTATGTTCTACATTTCATAAAATTCTCTTGTTTTCACAACTTTCTGGTCAACCAGCTACTCCTCGTTTCGTTTCCAAACTTTTGAACGTATAGCAGCAGACGCTTAAAATTATAAACGGAGAAGTAAAGCCGATTTTGTATACAACAACAATTTGTAAAGAATACAGTTACAGAAAATTATACATGACTGAATCGAGCACAAGCATTCTTTAGTTTCGACTCGGCCACCGTTATGCACTCGAAAAGTGCTGATGCTCTACTTTGCATGCAAAGAACCTGCATATATGTTGAAGTGACACTGCCGTCAACTATATGGTTATCGAAGCTTTTACAAATAATTGTAAAGATGGTTCATCTATTCAAGTTATAAGATGTCACCATTAGTCTATGAATAGAAATGATGCCTATTCAGGTTATGTCAGATCTAAAAGTTGGTAATGCAAAATTTTAAAGCTGCCACAACAGCGAACAAGTAGGTGGACGAAGTTTCTTTACACGTGGATGATTTATCCCAGTTTGGAAGATGAAGTAAGAGAGAGAACGCTTTCGCTTATTGCAGGAATGTGTGATCAATGGGCGGAAGCATACACTTGGTTGCGGTTCAGAAGAATAACGGAGCGCTGCACACATTAACTACACCACAAATCATCATGTGGAACTCTGGCGTGGTCATTATTTTGCATTTACTCATACAAGCTTAAACAGAAAAAAATATACCAAATACATAGATGTTACACTTTCTCGCATTTCTAAACGAGAACAAATACCTTGCATTCCTCTTTGACGCAAACAAAACTATATTATATTATGTTGTAATTACTATATTATGAAGGCTTAATTAAAAGACTTACTGTATACAAGTACTTGAATGAAGGAATAAACTATTAGAATGGTTTATATTGAAATTTTTAAATCTTAGAAGCCTTAGGGGATCTAATCTTCCTCGTCCCTCCCCGAGGGTAAGCCACTGCTTTATATAATTAGAATTGAGGCGATTGAGGTGGTTGTCCGGCCCTCGCCAGGACTTTTAAAATAAATTTACAAATTTTTATCGCTGTATGATATTATAATTATTTGTATGATTTATTTTAACTGTTAATTTGTTTTAATTTTTTTGTTATATAAAAAAATTGTAGAATCTAATGTTATTAAAATAAAATATTTTTGTACTTTGGTTTCCAGAGTTGTTTGCGTAACCTGCTGTACTCCCATTAAACACCAAGTTAAATTAAAATTTTACATTCAAAATTGAAGATTGAAATTGGTATCCAAATTTATGAAAGAGGACATAGCTCCATAGCAATATGGCAATTTACTTTATTACTATCTACTTAGAGTCGGTGATTGAGGTGGTTGTCCGGCGTTCGCAGCACTTACAGAACTAATTTCCGAAAGGTTCTCGACATTCCGAACTTTTCGCTTCCGCTTCAATTATTTCTCCCGAGCCCCCGCATCCGGGAGATCTCAGAGATACGAAATACTCCCCAGCATTTACAGCCGAATATTGACTCAGTTTTGGTGAGTAAATGAAAACAATGGGTACATGAAAAGATGTGTAAGTATAATCTCACTTTATTACATCGCATCGGTTATTGAAGTCGGCTCTTACAGAATTGATTTTCAGAAACTTCTCTGCGCCTTCATATTTTTGCCTATGTTTCCAATTTTTTAGAACGGGTCCGAAATACCCCCAGCATTAACAACCGAATAACTCTTCAGTTTTGAAACTGAAAAGTAAAGGAGAGCACCAGACCCCCCGGTTTATAAAGGCGGCTTAAATGTACGTTGATCTGCACTCGTGTTTTTATTTTCGCGAGGTCTCAAATTTGCATGAGAGAATTTTTAAAGAAAAATACTTCATATTATTTTCCGGAAGAAATAAACAAATTATGTAGGTATGTTTCATTTTTTTTAAATCTCAATACGATAATAAGCAATAGGTACACCAAAATTATAAAATTTGCTCTTGTAAACCAAAAACAATAGGTCATTTCCATTCCCCACTCCAAGATGTCTGTCTGGGAGGTTCGTGTCAAAACAAATCCTATATGATTTTTTAAGGTTATGAATAATTTCGTTAAAAAATGTAATTTTTAAAGAATTTTGGCGATTTCCTTCGCATTTTTAGCTATTGTGATCCTACAGTGATTGTTTTATAACAAGGGGGATAACTAAAATCTACAATACTTACAAATAATAATAAGTTATTTCCACTCCCCTCTCCGCCGAACAGCTGACAGGTCCAATGTTATGTGATTTGTGAGGTTATAGGTAGTTTCGTTAAAACATGCGAGTTTCAAGGAATTTTGTAAATTTTTTTTGTATTTTTAGCTTTTGTGATCCAACAGTGATTGTTTTATAAATAATTGAATAAATTTGATAAAATTAATTAAATTTAAACCGTTTCTCGCCAGTACGATCGGATCAATTCAGTTATTATGTAAGTTTAATGGATTTTAGTTGTTTCACTTGTTATAAAACAATCGCTGTCGGATCACAAAAGCTAAAAATGCGAAATAAATCGACAAAATTCGTTAAAAATTACATTTAAAACTGCTTAAACCTTAAAAAATCATATGGCAATTGTTTTGACAAGAACCTACTAGAGGCATCTTGGAGTGGGGAGTGAAAATGACCTATTATTTCGAAGTTTTCTTTTAATGTTACCACTAGAGAGATCAGTACTAGGCAGGCCAAAAATATTAAACCATGGGATTCCTGACCGGGAGGTCTGAGGGGTATGGAATCCCCCCCCAAGGCAAAATGACTCTATAATAGTTAAAAATTAAACCGGCAAAATAATTCATATAATTTTTTTAAGTTTTCGCCAAAGAAATCAGTAAAAGGCAGATCGACAATATTAAACTATCGGATCCCTGACCGGGGGGTCTGGGGGGTATGGAATACCCCTCAGGCAAGGTGATTCTGTAATAGTTAAAAATTAAAGCGGCAATGTCCAATCGTTGGGAAAATCTGGTGTATCCAGTGAAGAGAAATCAAGTGAAGGAAAAACTGTTGAGTGCAGCTGCTCTGTATGAAGAAATTCAATGGACGGTGCCAACCTCAACAGCCAATAGAGTATACGCATTACATTTTAACGATTTTTTCCCCATTCTTACCAAAATTTATAATAATTGAAAAGATAATAATTGTCATTGTGAGATGTTGGATATGGAGTGTATCGCAAATAAAATTAATCATTTCCTACACAGTGGTAAAAAAATATATACAACCACAAGATGAAACCGTAGTTCGGAATAAGTTGACCTCATTTCGTGGAAAAGCTTTAATTAGCGTTAGAATTTTACCCCTAGAAATAGAATCGACTCTTTTGTGTTTAATTAAGTAAACGAGGAAATTTTGCAGAAAACGCCCTCGCAATTGTATGAACAGTGTTCCTGCATTCTCTTTTTGGGAAGGGTAAATCGATAGTGCTAATGCGACTACCAAATAAACTCGTGGACATTAACTAACCCCGAATGTATGTGAGCATAAAAGAGCTTTCTATTTGCTAAAGAAAATTAAGTTTTCAAACAAGATTGCATCGCTTGCACCCAAGTTTTTATTTGAATTGGCAACTATTTCGCGTTTAGGCTCAAATTTTAATAAATTATTAATTTATAAGTTTGTAAAAAAGGACAAGCAAGGAAAAAAGAATCATTTAATTTATTTTTAGTTTTTCAATGTTAACCATTGAAAGAATGTATTATTAAACATCCTGTCTATATTTTTCTTTTCATTTCGAATTTCATAAAAATATTATAACAATGTAACCACGATATAAGAACCTTATTATCCTGTCAATTAATAAGTTTTCTTCGTTAATGCCGCAATGTGTCCTACATTGTAATACCGCTTCTTTTCAAATCTCATGTCTAAGATATAACAGGTATCACAAAATACCAAATACAAGCAATCGATTTTTGTGTTTTAGCCAAAAATTGTTTTTGAATTTAGATAAATATTTATTTCAAACAAAGAATATAATAATAGAAAAACAACGTAGCTTTTGAAAACTTTTTAACAATTCAGCGTTTAGTAACTTGATGCGTCTCTATTGTTGATTCCATTAACATAAAAAAAAAGTATCAAATTCGACGCTATACATTAAAATTAGGGTTACAAAGTACGTCGAAGGTAATCCTAACAGTACCAAATAACGGTTTACAGCGTCCAGCGCAGGGATATAAAAAGTCCAAATTTTACAGCTACGTATTTACATAACGGAATACTAAATAAAGTACGCGAGTCGAGTTTCTACAATACAAAAAAGGAAAAACAAATTAATTCAATGAACGAACAAAAGCCTAAAAGCAGTCTCCAATATATCAACATGCACAAAAATATTTTTTCTAATTCGTCGTGACTGGCAAGAATGCCCTTGTTTGATAATTGAACGGACGTCAATGCTGTAATCGTTCAAATCCTTCGCAATTGAGCAATACCGTCTTGCAATTTGCCACAGCTTTAGGACGAAACGAGCATTCTAATTTGCATTTTCCTTACCAGTAAATCAGATAGAGTATTGGCATTATAAATAATACTGACTTGCTGACCTAGTGTGGTCGCTTACTCGCTTCGTTAAGGATTATTTATGGGTCATCAGATATCCGTAGGCGGACAATATACAACCAATGAATACTGAGAGCTTGCCATTCTAGTCGAAATGGAGAAAGGCTTGTGCATAACCTCGACATACACTACCGATATGAGCAATTGCAACTAAATAAAGTCAACGACATTTACGTTTTCGCAATTTTGGGATTCAAAAGAAATTCCGACAATTACAGGTTTTTCCAACACGCTCTGAACTTGATTATCGACGTCGAAAGATGGTCGGAATTTCTTTTTGTTTTTAATTGGTTTCTATTCCGCTTTTAACACTTTCACTTGCTCGACTGTTGAATGCTAATTTCTGTGTGTATAGTAGTATATTGTTGTGATGTCATAATCGTGGTCTGAACAACTGTTCTTCCCACGGGAATATAAAAAAGGCGAGAACATTAATCACAAAGAAAATGTCGAAACAATTGATAATAATGAAGGTAAGCCACTTACAGCTCTACAGTTAGGTAATCGAACAAATGCAAGCGAGCAATAAACAACGAATTCGATTATATCTGATACCCCAAGGTTAAATAAATTGCAGCAAGATGCACTCCAACGGCTAACTCGACTACCGATAAGTATCTTTTGAAGATTTATTACGAAATATGCTTAAAAAGACCGTAAAAGCATCGAAGGCATGCAAAACACAGTTACAGGCACCATCATGCCACCGAAGAGTATTAATAGTAATGACCTCGTTTTAAACGCGATGGACTGATTTTATGATGAAGTTAAATCCACGCGCACCTGTCACTAAACGCCACCACTGCATTCCAAAATACAGAATGTTAACCCAGATTTCGTTTTTATCCTTCCAACAATTAAAATTTATATATTAACTATTAGAATAATAATAGCCAAGTCGGAGTTCAATGCCCAATAAAGTGCCACTCAGAATTTCCAAATACAGGTTTCATCGGCATTTTATGCCGTATGTTATTTGATGCAAATTATGACCACTTATTTCAATGGTACCTATAAATACATGTAAATAATAAATTAGCTTTCGTGATATGGTTTGATTAGCTACCTATAACTCCATCCAAAAATGTATTTCACTTCATCAAATATGTAGTATGTACAGTAACATGTTATGCTAATACCGAATATGCTCATCCAATATTTACTTATCAGAAAAAAGAAAGAGTAATTAATATTTCGACAGACTCATATTAGAAGTTCAGCGATGTAAATAATTAACCAAGTTTGGCTATCAATTTGGGAATACCTCAAAAATAATTATTGGCCCTCAGAAGCTGTTACCCATTTCCTTGTACGTTTTGAAAAATTCGAGCATAATACGCATTAAGGTGGGTGTACTTGAAAATTTGCATGTAAATTTCGAATTGTATTTAAAATATTGTAATTTCTAAACATACAAAGTAATGTACTTGACCCACAGATTTTGCAAACAAAGGCTACGAATTCGACCATCTTCCGTTGATTCATTTTTGCGTCAAATATCAAGGCTGCTCGTTACATATTCTATACATAAGTAAACACAAAATGACCTTGCCTAGTCAAATTACATAAATTACAGTTAGTTTGACAACACCGAATCGTGGACTTGTCACAACTTGAATTTCGTCCAATTACATCTCATTCTTTTCCATTTCGTTTGATAGAAAAATTATACATAACCATGTAATGGTTTTTTCGAGTGTTCCGTATTTATCGGACCGGTCTCATATTTTAACAAAGAGTCAATGACCGAGAACAACTGTAATCAATCAAAACCACTAATCTTTTCGATATCAAAAATTCAATAATTTCATAATTTTTCCATCGATAAAACTTGAGTTCGGTATTTCATCATGTATACATAGAGGAACTCAACAAATGCTTGCCATTTCCGAATTTACAAAGTATTTTCGTGTAATTCCGATGTCGAAGATAGTTATTTAAGCAGTTCACACTGGGCATTGTATTCCAACGTTTAATTTATTTTTGTGGAATTTAAAAATAATTATACATTAGCACACAATGCTCTCCTAAATTTTTTTACACTTGAGTTTTCACGGACTGACTTAAAAATTATACACTTGACGTTTGTTATTTACAAACGTAGCGAAAACTTTTCACCAATCAGGTATATCGTATCGGAAATTGAACAGTAGAGAACCTTAGAAAACTTCCTGCGGCACTCCAATTAACGAGAAATATGTTGATTTGTTTTATTACCAATGCAAACTCTCACTTTCCTAAAAATACATTCGACCGATCGCTGTAAAATTTAAAATATATTTAGAAATATATTAATATTTATGAAATATAGTAACGATTCTGTTGCATATCCCATTTAAACTGTACGCACTATTTAGAACAAAATTCGTAATTTTAAAAATTGCATAATCATTAACTGGAAGTTTTATTTAATCGATTCATACTAAACGATGTGTTTTCTCAGAATCACTTTTCTATCAAAAAAAAAGTTACGTGAATCAACAAAAATGTTGTAAGCAGCACGCGAAAGGTGTATTAAGGGTTCAAAAACATTGTAACTGTCCATTAGAATATAGGAATTTATTCTTTCCGTTGCTTCTACGAATTTTAAACATTTTTCATGCAGCAAATTACTGCGTAAACACGTCTTCTTGGTAGTCAAAAATCAATAGTTAATAGATAATTTATTTAACCAGCAATGAAATATAATATTCCTAGAACGAGGGAGCTTTCCCAAGTTCTTGCAAACACGTAAGTTGAACAAAAATAGTAGAAATTTATATGGTGGCAATGATAAACGTCGTCAACTTCGAATCTATGACGTGAGAGGAATAAGATTTACAAATATTACAGTAAATTTAAAGAATTACAGTTGTAATTGAAATTTTCTTTACAGAACTGATTGCGTATTGTAATTTAGTGACATAACCAGTTACTTAATGAAATATATAATGTAATTAGCTACACAAAATGCAACGTTGTTTAGAGTAAAGTCATAATAATGTGATACTTTGTTATCATAATTTGATAAATTATTAATTTAGTATTCCGGAAATAATAGTTAGAGATGCGGCGATAGATTAAAATTGCGTGAGAAGTTAATATAATACAATAAATTAGTCATTTGATGACACAGATGTGAAGCAAATAATATTTAAAAACAAGGTGAGGGTCAACATTATTAAAATATTTAATCACTTTCAAATTACACAACAGCCAGTTCAATAATAAGATCTACATTTTTAATCTTCATTTAATAATAATAACAATGACGCCCAACGTGGGGCCGAAACTCACTTCTGGACAAAAGTGTGCTGCATTTATTGAAGAAAAAAGTAACAATCAGACAAAATTAAGTCTTTATTTCAATCACAAATTTTAACAATTGAAAATTTTACGTTACAGGTAAGTATGCACAAAAAATATAATTATTGAAAAACAACATCTGAATAAATTTAAATCATATTTCCAATTTGAAAAAATTTTATCCATAGGTACCCTGTTTTTCTTTCATTTTTCTTTTTGTTATTTAAAATAACAAATAAATTCAGAACATCCAAGCATCTAAGTGATTTTCCTTGGGCTATAATATTTTCCAGGAACTTTCATAATAAGAAATTTCAATGTTTAATTATGGAAGATAAACAGTTCATGAAATTCATTACCTACACGGAATAACTAGGTGTAAAAAATTTAATAAAACAATATAATAACATTCAAAAATGATAAAAATTTTAATAAACATATTTTGTTTATTTAAAAATATTCTCTCGAGCTTCTCCACTTGCGTTTACAAAATTCTGATCAAATCTTAATTTTTCACAAAAAAATGTTTCTGAAGATTTTATTATTTTGTATCCGATGAAGGGAGATTGTTTCGCTTTCCGGTTGTCTGACTATCTGCGTACTGTTTCCCAGTAAACAAAATTGTCATAAAACCATAAAAACATTTATAACTCCGAATAATTAAATGAAGTCGTGTATTCCACGTTTCTAAAATTCTAAAATTCAAATTAGCAAAATAGGTGAATATTTTTTTATTATTTAAATTCTCTGCTAGTGGTTTTTCCATATCGGTGCATGTGAGTCTTCTCACGTGGAGCACACGTTATGAATTATACACATTTTGTCTATGAAAAAAAGTCCCGTAAATCCTGTCACGCAAAAATTAGTAGAAAGCAAACTCGAGTTACGTCATCCTGTGCAAATAATATTAATCTACGCAAAATGTAAACACCATCATTTGTTAGCGTGCAAGAAATGTTTACACAAAAGAAAACCGAAAGTATGAAATCTCACGATTTCATTGATTATCAGAATTCACATAATGTAATAATAACACAGAGATGTTTAAAACCTGCAGTTTATCAATCACCTGGAACCAGCATTTCTCAAACGATTCCGGCCGTTGTCAACTAAATTTTTGTATTCTGTACTCTTTGCCTACCTTAAACGGACCTTAAAAATATATGTAGAAACTTCTAAAACTAAATTTGTCTAACCGGTATTGGGATTTTAAGAATTTAAAATTCAAATTATGAATTTTACCGTTTTCTCTCCGAAAGTTCAAATTAGAAATGCTAGATAAAATAAAAATTGTTAAAAATCCGACAAGTTAAATTAATGGAATTCTACGAAAATGTACACAAACAACAATATATGTAAATAACAACATAATGTGGGATGTACATTACATGATAGAATACGAAACAGAATGCAAACATCCTAGAAACGCATATAATATACCGAAGGTGTCGCTGAATTATGTATCTGCACAATTTAAATCTGATTACCGATTTTCCGTTATTCTAATGAATGTTTATTTTAAAATTGATCCAAAAACTGTAAGACTGGTTTCTTCTTTCCAACTGTCGGATACTACAAGAATGAAAAGCTCGTAGAATTATTAGAATCTTTTATCAGTTCAGATGCTGAAAGCTAAACTCAGGATAAAACGTCGCATTTTGTGAAAGGGTTCCCTTTCAGAGCTAGGTAGTTTACACGTTTTTGCATTTAAGGTTTTTATTCGAGTTTGAAACCCAGTAAGCCCATGCCGATTAAAGTTACGTGTTTTTAACGTTATAATAGAGCATAACAATTTTATAACGTTATAATAACGTCTTATTTTCGTCAAAATGTACACGTATAGAATATTTATGTAATATAACATAAACACGTTAAAAACACGTTAATTCGAGCTGCTATGGCCAAAAGCATATTAAAATTAAGTTTTTTATTGTTTTCAGTAAAAAATATTTGCTCTAAACGACAGTTTTAAGAAAATAACAAAAGTTCAAGCTCATTCCTTTGATAAAAACATCCCTGAAGCCGCCCAAACTCGAAAATTACGGATCTATAGTGAAACGATTGAAATTTTCAATCTGTTGTTAACAGTTGCACGATTAGATAAATATAAAAACTTGTAGGCTTCGTTAACTATACCCTAAATTATTTTCTTCGATTATGTAGGATCAGATAGGCAAACCTTACGGAAGTTTTACATCCACGTAATGAACTTAATATATTAATCTCATGTATAATTGCTGTTTATTATTATTATTCAGAAATTTTACTCTGATACTCACGGTTTAATTACCATCCAAAAAAATTGAATTATTTTCCAATCCCAGCGGAAACCGTATTATGTGGTAAACAAAAAAAATAACTTTCCATAAAAATATTTCGAGATGATAAAATCAACTTTATGTTAGTTAGAATGTAGATCGTTTATATATTATTTTTCGAAATATACTTCAACAGGAAATTAAATGTTTTGAATATATAAAATTTTAATGAATCTAACTTTGGTTGACTGACTAAATTAAACTATCGTTGATATGTAACTGATGGGTGGGTTTTAAACCGCAATTCAAATATCTCGGAAAAAATCACACATTCGAAATTACTACCTACCACAAGAATTTTTAAGGAGAATCTATTTTCAACTCATCGTTTCAACGCAAATCGTGGGAAGACAAAATTTATATGTGAAAAAATATGCAGAAGCACTTTTTGAATATTTCTTACCCAAATTATGTTATAGCTATTTTCGGAAATGCTTAACGTGGAATCCGAACCACGTTTTCAGCAAGTGAAGTAATTTGGTGAGGTATACTTCTAAAATATAAGACACGAGAGTCGAACTCGAGGCTATATGGTTTTCAAAATATTATCGTTGGTGTGGACGCTTGGAAACACATGGAAATGCAATCAACAGCTTGCGAGATTTGCGTCATCGAACCACATTAAAAATGTATAAATTTCAAAAGTTTTACTTTCGTACGGCCAATTTCAACATGACGGTGCTCTTCCAAGTTTAACATAATTTCACTAAAAATATCTGTTTCTCAAGCAATTTTTATGTTTAAAATAACCGTTATTCGTTGGTTTTATATAAAATTGGGGTAAAAATGTAAACGCGTTTAGATTTCTATTACCATATTTGGTTGAACGACCTTCATACTATCGAATATCCTTTACCAATATTAAAACGCATGCAGGTCGACTAGTTTTTCCAATCGTAAACACATTTTGAAATAAATCGACAGATAGCAATGCTATGCTGCACCTGTTTTCCGGATTGGTCTGCGTGTAACGTGCAAGAAAATCCCAATTACGTATCCTTGCCAATTAGACCGATGGTATAATAATTGGATTTTCCGAATTCGGCAGAATGTGGAAGAGATACCACTTGACATCCCGATAACAGGTGGAAGTAAATGAATAGAGAATTGAACTTGATTCACCCTAACGTATTCTCTAGGGTACACACCCCCTTTTTTAAACGGCGATTATTGAATGAAAATTACCTGCAGATCTTGATTTGCATTATCCTTATGAGTAGCTGCACGTATCACTCCAGCTCTCCAGCACCACTCACTAATTTTCCCTAATTTTAATTTAGTGTAACCACTCACTGATAAGAAACGTTTTCCAACAATTTCTTCTCGACACTTATATGCCATTTTGTAATAAATTGCACATAATCCTTTGCGTTTAAATTTAGTTATTTATAACATTTGAAAAATGTTACATCACATGAAATTTTCACAATAACACACCGCACGTACATTTGCACCTAAAGATTTTCAATCTCGTTGCGGCAAACCAAGTCAAAGGCAAGCTCGTGAAAATCGTTCGCCAGAGCTCGATTTACGTTCGGACTTTTCCGTTTACATCATACATCCGTAAGTGGTGGAGTATTCAAAATTCAAACACTTCCCTCTCTGTTACAACAATACCGCCGTTCACCAATGAGGTCGCTAGTTACCGGCGCGGTCGGCAACGCACTCGTACAACAAAAGTGGGAACCCCACGTTTCAAATTGCATTAGATCGCTTTAATTTTAATTAAATTTCAAAACATCGAAATAATTTTTAAATTACAATTAACGAAATGATTGCAAATTTAAATCGCGATTGAAATTTCACGGTTATTTCATTTTTGAAGTTTGGAAATCCACGTAGACTCTCCTTTAGAATTGCATCAGCGAACGCAACCAAAGCACCCAATGAGCGTACGCATTTGTTGAGGTAGCGCATGGTCACAGTGGAGGGGTTGACAACAAAAATATCGAAGATGGTTGTTTCGGTTTGCTGCTAAATAGCAGTCGACTGTTTTTAATGTGTACTAACTTTGTTGATTAGTTCGTGTTAGTAAACTGTCAAAATTATATTAACGTTTTGTGTTTTGTGCTTTTACAAGGAAAAATGATATCATCCATTTTATCTAGATTAGTAATGTAAGTTTTTTGTATAGATATCTTTGAAACGGATCTACTGCTGCATGCTTGCACGGGTTCATCAGCTGTTGATAATTACTTATTTTGAAGTTTCCTTATGTCAAAACACTTTTTGTGGACATTTCATTTTGTGCTAACACCAATTAATGTGACTTGCAGTTTGCTCGTGACTTTCTGCGTAGTTTACATTTTTAATAGCTCTAATAATAAATTATTACCCTCGAAGAAAAATTTAATTAATCATATTTTATAAAAAAAAAACGACATTTTTGAGTAATTTTTCGTTTTCCTTTTATGTACCTACAAACAGTAGACAAAACGACAAAGGAAACGAGTTACTTGACCCCTTGCTTTTAATGCGAAGATGAGTTGATATCATCGAAACGTTTACGTTTGTTTTGAAGACATTTTTTAACCGCTTATTATTATTGACTTTAAGTTCCACGAAGCATGAATTTATTATCAGCTTAAATGTGAGATAGCCTTCTAGTGTTTATTATTTAATGTGCACGTTCCTAATGTAAATTATTTTTTTGTATTGATAAAACTTGCCAAACGGAGTGGGTTGTTAGACGTCTGGTGCAAACAAATTACACTTTTACGAAAGACTTAATTTTTTCATCAGCTGTTTGCCAATACTCCAACCTCCATCGGTTACAAAGTATCGATTATTTAGCAGCTAGTAATTTAAATTTTGTTGCCAAGTTGGGGTAGTACTGCTTATTGGTCTGAAGCAGAAAAATCCAAAACCGATCATCTTACGGGAAATTTTTTTGTATAAACAACAACACAATTTCCGGGAGGTCTCCATTGGGACTGCATTGGCTAAAGGATTACCTTTGGGACCACTTATCACTTTGAATTCGGTGAGATTTTTCAGTTGGATGACTGAGAAAATCGAAAAAAGAAATCAATACAACTTAATACTTTGATTGGAAACTTATTTTTACTTTCCCTCCTACTATTTATAATTTGTAAATTATTTAATTTATTTCTTCCAACTTTTGGTCTATAAATTTTTTTCTAAAATTTTCAGGTAGTCAAATTTTATTTAATCAGAAAAATTGATGATATAATTTTGATATTATTTTATGAAAAATTCGATGGCAGAAACCAAAATTAGCTATTTTCTTTTGTTTTCGAGATGTAAACAAAAATTCTGTTCTTTGACATGTTTTCTAGCCGAGGTAAACTGGGCGTTAATTTTAATAACTCGGAAAGTTTTTTTTTATTACCATATTATTTTCGGTTTGTGTAGGGTAACCGGATGGTTGACAACGAACACCTTTTGTGTATTACCTTTTCAACTTAGTTGGTCTGTTATAAGTTTATTGACACACACCGTCTATTGTGTTTGCAAATCACTTCATATATTATACAAGATTTATTATTATTACCGGGAAAACTAAATTAATTAATTAATTTTGGCCACTTAAATCCAATATCTCTTTGAAATTTAATTATTTATATATAAAAAAAAATTGACACGTATGGCCCGGTTTTAAACGAAATATTGTATTTTATTTTATCATTATGCGTCGTGCAGGTGGTTTACCTTGGTGGCCGCGAAGTCACTTTTTCTAAAGAGTTGTAAACTGAATTAGTAGTAGTAGTAGAGCATAAATAATATAAAAGCTTTAGAAACTGTATTTTTTTGGGTTGACCATATATTGGAAGTACGAAAACTCGCCTTCCAGAATTTATCCCCGGGATAAACAACTACAGACTGTGATTGTTTTCACACGATTAAATCCTTCGGTAACTCTCAGAACTGCAGGAAGCACAAGGACTATGTAGAAAAGAAAAGTCTGATAGTAACCGAAATAGACTCTAAAGAGGACGTAATGAAATTACAGGTGCATTCTTTCGTTACGATTTTCAAACATAGAGACAGGTTGTACCTCGAATGTCCAATATAAAAATGTTTTCTCTTTGTTCAGATTGCGAGTGTCTTAGCGTATAATAATGTATCTTAAGACGAATGATGAGGAAGATCCTACATATAATATATTTTGCAAATAAATGCTTTTTTAAGGTGCACGCCCATTTAGGCGATGCGATGCGACGCGAAAAATGTCGCTCGAATGCCTCAGTCCGCCTCGCGTCGCATCCCCTTAACTTCCATTTATTCTATGTAAGCTTTTCTAAGATTCAAAATACTCTCTGCTTCATGTCGCGTCACATCGCTTAAGTATTTAATCAAAAAATTGAATGAAAAGGCCAAGTTACTAGCACGAAGACTAGCCAAGACTACAATTCGTAGCCATTGAAAGCATTTATTTGATAAAAATTTTATTGGACTTTTGTGGTTACTACTTTTGTATTACAATAAAACCTTCATAAATTTCTAACATTTAAATCCTGTTGACCTTGAAAACTCAAATTTTTCTGCCTGAGGCGCTCGTGGGGACTTCACCCCTCTCCGCCCCTTCAGGGGGCCCAAAATTACTTTAGGGCCCCGGGCCCTAGAGTATCTTAATCCGCCACTGGCTGAGGGTTATTTCAAACTTGACGCCTACGTCAACAAACTGAACAGCGGATCCAAGGCTCTGAAAACCCAAGAAAAACTGACGATAAATCTCTCCAATTTGGTGCGAGTCAGAAGGTTATATTTTTTTAAAAACGATCGAGGTGCTATCGTGCTAACTTTTTGTGGTATCTACAAAATAATGGTTCTGTTGTATCAATAGGCAGCTTTAATTCTGAGGTCTAAACCTGCAAACTCATTAAGATCGGTTTCGAGATAATTATTCAGAAAATCTAATTATTGTGACGCGCTATACGAATTAACGAGATTCTCCGGTTTTTAACTATTGTAAGTGAAGAAATAGCGTTTTACATTTTTTTATTGAGCATAGTTACAAAATAGACAAGGGAACTTAACACGGAAACCGATGAGACGCATGCAAAGACATGGTTTAAAACAGTTGATGCATTTTATGCTGCTATGAACTCACGAAGAAGTTAATTATAATTTTATTAAAAATTGGAAGTATGACTTGTAAGCAGTGTAAGTACAATGTGGTGGTTTCATGTATTAAATAATACATATTATAGCGACCAGCAGAACTGTTCATGAAAACCTATTGTTTATTTAATTCATTTTCAACTAAACAATACAACTGTAAAATTTTGTTTATACATATTTTTATTATTGTTTATTTCGTACAAGTATTATTATAGGAAAAATAATTAAAATTAAAAATTCAAATAGGGAGACTATGCGCCCGATGCATACAAAAAAGTATTATATGCTTTTCAAATCTGAGAAAATTACAGCCCAGTGGCTGAAAGATCTGCTTTTTTAGACTCTGATGAAGACCAATATATAGGTTGAAACCGGTCATCAAATATATTACAGTTTTAATTTTATTTATAAAATAGGACCCAAAAAAACAACTAAATAATATCCATCTTCAAATATTAATAAAATATAGGGTCGCAAATAATAATTTCGTTATATTAATGTTATTAAATACATGTTATTTAACCAATAAGAGATGCATTATAGCCTAAAAAAAAAATATCGTCACTTCTGCCGCAATACCTCCAATCATCAGCACACCAAATTTTATCTGAATCGGTTATACATTCCCGGAGATATGATGTCATTTTCATTTTTTTTTATTTTTTTTATTGTGGTAGTCCTGGCAAAGATTTCTCTGCCAAAACCTTATTTTCACCACTAGAGCCTACAAGACACACGTCCAAAAAGTTTGAATGCCATCGACGTAGAAATGCCGAAAAAAATCGAGGGACAAGGACTTTTTTTAAGTTTTCGCAAAAAAAATTAATTATTTTTTTTCATATTAAATTCCTGATTTTTATCAAAGGGTTCCATATGCGGTGAAGTCCTTTGAGGGCAATGTTCCTACATACCAAATTTGGTTGAGATCCCTTCAGTACTTCATGGGTTATTTACTTTTGAAGTCTTAACTTTGACAGCTTGTAATTTTTGACAGATGACAGATAGAAAGTTAATTTCACCCATTCTGGATAAAGCTTTTCAAGGTCTTTAAAATAACCTATCACAAGACAAAATCTCTTTTAAAAATCTTGTATCATTTTCTTGTAGTGGCACTCCTGATTGACAGATCGCGACGAAAACCTTATTTTCACTTTTCTACCGTAAACCCTACCACTATACCAAATTTGGTCCTGATAGGTTGGATGGTTCACGAATAAATCGAGGGACAAAATCTGGCGACCGACCGACCGCCCGACCGACAGACCGACACAGAAATTTATTTTTTATTTTTTGCAGATCTTTACGTTTCTGGACACGGTGAACTCGAAAATGTAAAAAAAAAAAATTGAAATTTTTTTTCGATTACCATACCTCCAATTTTTTAATTGATTGGAGGTAATAATATGATAGGTCTAATTAAAATCTGACAGTATGATAATCATTAAATCAAATTAAATTCAAATAAATCTATTCAATTGTTTCTCATTTGTTGTAGTATTTACATTAAAAAAGCAAAGTGTGTTAAAAATATGAAGTGATAATTCAAAAAATTTACTTAGATTTTGGAAAATACGCGGTGGGAGATAAAATGTTTAATAAAAACGTCTTGAAATGTATCTATCTCTCTAGATCCGGCTCTTTTATCTGATATCTAGACCTACCTATGTACAGGGTGGGCCAATTTCGATAGTTCTTATGGGAAACTCGGTAACTATAAGAGATATGAAAAAACGGATGGCGCATCCTCGATCTCTTTTTTCGAGGAAAGCTCAATGGCCAAAACCGGAATTCGCTATCTTTTTTTGTTTTCGAGTTAAATATCTATCTCACAGTTTCAGAGTTATAACATAAACTTGTGCTTTTTTAAATGGAAACCATAGTTGAAAATAATATTTTTAAATAGCGGTTTTTATCCTCTTTTCAACGATATATAACAACAACAAAACTTTTATAAAATTATAGAAGATCGAAAAAAATAACATTATTTGTAAAAAAACAATCAAAATTTATGTGAATAATTTTGGTAATATTTCAAGTTCAAATTCAAATTTAACATGTAAAAATTTAAAACTTTATACATAATAAGATAATACAAAACAGCAATAAATAAAACAGTTAACAGGCTTTAAAATTATTAATTTTTATTATATTTTAGTATAATTATTGCCTATATTGTATATTTAAAAATTATATATTTATTATTATATACTTTTACGGGCAAAAAATTATATACTTATATTTAAAAATAATATAAGTATATTAAAAAATGCTGAAGTTGAGATTAAAGAATATAAAATTCTAAATTTTAATTTAAAAAACCCTCCTCTGATCGTCACGAGAAAAATAGATTTTCTACACTTCTGCTTGAAAGCAACAAGTTGACCAAAAGCGTGGGGTACCCAGAAAGACAAGAAATAAAAACAATGCTTTGGCAGAAGGTAATAAAAAATGTAAACTCAAAAAAAAGTCAAAGATGGATGAGCAACTAGAAAGCGATCTAGGACTTCTCGCCTTAGGCACTTCGCCATCGCCATTTCACCGTCGTCGTTAGTTTGTTTCGATTGTCATCGAAAATTTAGTATTTCAATTTTTAATCACTTTTGATGTTTTTGTTATACCTAATGGTGTAAATTAGTTGTTTCGGGGAACCACTTCATGCATGTATAATTTTTCCTTGAAGTGCAAAAAATATATAGAATGAATAATGGGCTGAACCCAATCGCGACGATTTTTTTTATTTTATAAAACTAAAATTTGACTAGATATCTACTATATTGTCTGAAATAAATTTTGAATTTCATTTAGTAGGTATTATTTTATACTTTTAATTATATAATTTAAATTCAAACTCGGTAAACTTGAAAGTACAATTACCAAAATTAATACCTACTGGTAAATTGGTGGTCATTAAGGTCATTAGAGTGTGACAATTTCCTATCTGTAATTTAACAACAATTGTACAAATTTTAAACAACCAAGTTGCGTAAAACTGTAGATAATACTGGAATAATAAAATACCTAGTAGTTAGTACCTTGAAAATTATTGTTATTGAAATTGTATTTATTTTATGTCATATAAAATTAAAAGTTAGCTATACATTCTTTTTCCAACCGGAGACTAATATACAGTAAGTTAACCTTAAGAATACGACGTCGATTGTACATCCAAATACGGATAATTCTTTGATTCGTGACCTTGGTGTGATGGAGCAAATTCAGTTGCAGTTTTATAAAACTCGAATGTATAAATTATTTTTTAATAATTCCCCAAGCAATTATATATTATTTATATTTAAATAAATTCAAATTAAAAATCATTGGCTTTTTTGCGAACTTGTGCATAAAATATGTTTAATATGACATACATTTCAACTTACCATATATGTTTTATGTACCGTGGATACATTAATCCAGTAAACGGAGTTATCTTTTTGTAAATCGAATACCCTCTTCTTACCTATACCACAGAAAATTTGCTAGATTATGACCAATCGCGGTCACAATGAAAGTCGATTCAAGTTTTGGGTGTCCACATGCTATATTAATATTTAAAAAAAAGTGATTATGTTAAAAATACTAATTTTGGAAAAAGAGAAATTTTATTAAATTTGGGATGCGAAAAGAAAATTTAACAAAAAAAAAAGAAAGGTCTTCTTCAATTCCATTTCGGAATCCACTTTGTGTGATTTTAAAAATACAACATCAACACTGTTATTCATCAAGTCCAAGAAAGAAAATAGTTCTTAAAATTAACTCAAGAATAGAAAAACGGAATACACAAATGTTTTGTTCCAACATTTTTTGTCTAGCAATTTTGATTTAGGAATTCGTAGAGAGTTTGAGAAAAAGTGGAATTATGAGTTTTAAGTGTGAGCAACAAAACCTATGCAGTTGATGAACTTTAAATTACCTACATTAAAATGTAGATTATTCTAAATTTCTGCGTGGCTGATTTTCAAATTCATCGCGCGCGCTATTGTTAATTTTTTATTTGTTTGTTTTAGTAGAGCTTAAAATATTGTATCTTGCATAAAGCGGTTTATTATTAGCATAATGATGAAACTCTAAGGTGGTATGTTTATTATCCACTTCGTTAATTGAAATTTAAAGTTTTGCATGTTCTAAATGATTTTTGAAATATAAAAATTATCACGCAAACTGGTAGGAAATAGTTGTGCCTTGGAACTTGAATATTTTTTTATTCGTATATCTCATGTTTTCATCCGCATAAAATATTTTCTATAAATAATTTCCAAGTGTTGGCTCCGTACCTATATAATGTGTTTGCACAGTTCAATCATTTTTTTAGAGCCAGCGCAGTGCAAATCCTGCAGGAATCATCATCGTGATAAATTTGTTGGCACCATTGTCATTTTCAGCGGTGTGGATGTAGATATTTTAGTAACACTCGATTACGTGTTGGTATCTGGTCAAATTTTTGAAATTCAATAAAACGGCGTCGACATGTCTCAAAAAGAGAAGCCTCAAATAAGATTTATTATTTATTGGAACGGGCAAGAAATTATTCTCTACCTTTGAAAGAATGCATCTGTTTCAAGTTTCAATAAACGTTATTAGTATTATTATTATTGTTTTCGTGTATAACTCAATTGTGCGGCGATAAAGTGTCACTTATTTAATTCAAGGTCAAAATTTTAAATTACAAAATTTGATGTAGGTAAAAGACTACGACTTGGAACAATTTTATTTGTTGCGAGTTTTCTATTTTTAAGCGTGAAGGTTTTTTTATATTGCGTTTATTATACGGGGTTCTCTATATTATGCTATCAATAAATACTTCCACTTACCCACGCGTGCTGAATAATTGTCACAATAATCCCAAAAGCTTGCCCAGGAAATTCCATTAAATTGGAAATCATTTGCTTGTTTTACAACTTATTATAAGTAGTTGAAAATCCGCCAGCTTATTATGGCGAACCTTGTACATTCAAAGCTGCATACATACTTTTAGTCGTTACGTACTATAAATATAATATAGCAATTTTGATAATTTTGTACTTTTAGCTTTCCATCATTATCCATGGCGTGTGGCTCTTCTATTATTTTTAAGCCCATTATGAATAATTTTAAACTATGTTGCAAAAGTAATATTATCATTTTTGTGTGGTGAAATTGTATAAAATTACTCATAATTAAGTGTGTAACATTAAACTTGAAATTGTAGTTTAATTTTTTCGCTAGATTTTCAGTGATCATTTGCGTCAAATGCTGTAATTTATTATAATCGAAGTTGACAATAGTATGTTGTTTCGTACGGAATAAAAACCATTTTTTCTAAAAACGCTCAAAGACCCGAAACAAAATTACAAGTTTATGTCAAGGCAAAATTGCATTTTGATTGCGGGGCAGATTGAAATGCGGCTTTTGGATTCGCCCAAAAGCAGCGAAACGTCACTCGAGGTTAATAATCAAGAAAATACATAGTAGAACGGTATTTATTAATTTATCAGAAAGGCAATTACATCGCTATTCCTATATTATAAATTATTTTAGAATAAAAAGTTTTAATTAAAATTATCAAATTTTTTGGGTTATTAAGATTCGTTTAAAGTAGTGTTTCTTAACCTGTGGTCCGCTGACCCGTATATGTATGGGGGTCCGCAGTCTCATCTATGGACCATTTAACAGTAATTTTTGTAGTACTAAAGTAATGGACCGAAATTTTTTGCTGTTTTTTTTATTAAGGGGGTCCTTGAAATTGTATTGGATTTCCTTAGGGGTCTGTGGACTGAAAAAGGTTAAGAAACCCTGATTTAAAGTATTCATTGTCAAAGCAGTTTCAGACACTAATCGAAATTAAATAAAACGTTGTACACCAAAAGAGGTTACTGAACTTGTAAATTTTGCGCACTCACTTGTTATTAAATTTGTTTTTGACAATTGGTAGTGCATTATAGATTTTTTGTATTTTGGTAATATAATGATTATTATCAAATAGCGTAACTAGGAAACTAGAGACCCGTCTGCACATAGCAATATTTGTTCTAAATTACAGGAAACTGGATTCCACGATTAGTGTACTTTACAAATATTTGTCATTAAACTTGTGGATACTTGCAATGTCATTGTCAAGTGAAAGTACAATTATTGTTAAGCATCCACTTTTCTTGCTATCAAGTTATCGAAAAATATGGCACCTACGTTTCCACAATTTGTTTATATGATAATTGTGTACAAGTTTAGAATAATAGCACATACTTTGAAAAAAATGCTCCGTTCTTTGAAAAGAGGAGACTATCCTCTTTATTGCATAGCAACGCTTTTGTGACAGTAACGTGGATCATTATTTGGCTCAATTAACCTAGTAAATATAACAAAATCTCGCTTAATTCTCTTGGTCATTTTGGTTTTTAAATTTTTATTGTACAATAAATAATACAAAATTGTAGTATTATCTTTTTTGTTGTGTTATTTGGATTAAAACATTATATACACAAAATTTTGGTTGAAATGTAATTTTTTTAACGACGACCATACTGCAATTATGATTTTAAAAGAGCATAGGGAATGGCACACTCTTGCGCTAGGGTTGGTCAGCGTAAAAGGCTGATAATGTAATACTTTTCCACTTAATTTTCATAGGCGGAAATAGAAGACATTTATATTAAAATCAGAATAGTTTCTTAATGATGTCTTTTAGTGACTATCGAAATAGTCCTCGTTAAAAATTTCATGAAACTTGGCCAAGTTTTAGAAAATTGCGGAGGGCGCGGCAGAGATTTTTATTATATTGTTGAAGGAAGAAAGATAATTTTGTTTCAGATTGTTTTGTTCACATATTTTCTGCAATTTAATGCATGCACTTGAATGGTTTATAATTGCAAAATTGGGTTCAAAAAATCTACCTTGGCAATGGTTTCCGAAACAATCAAAAGAACAGGTAGATCGTTAATTCGTATCGCGAACTAAAATTTTGTTTTGTACTTGGTTGGTGTATCAAAAATGCGCGTTCTATTCTGGAACATACAAATTTAGACTAACCATAGAAGTGTCGTGTTTCATTCAGGAAGAATTTTGTTGTTCGTTCTCGCTAAATAATTTTATTTCATAAAGATGCATTCGGAATTCGACAACCGAAAGACGGAAATTATTGTATGCTTTATCGAATTGCTTGCCAACTTGTTGAAAAAAATGACGTGGAAGAGTTTTGGCATTATTTTGCTTAGTTTATATTGCATTGTTCAAAAAGGATCATTCAGTTGCATATTTTCGTCTCTTTTCAGATTGCTGTTTGGAACTTTGTATCCCGCTTATGCTTCATATAAGGCTGTGAAAACGAAAAATCTCAAAGAATATGTAAGTAACGCAATTTTTTAACCTACATAACAATTATATTCCATTAGGTAAACAGAAATGATTTTGTTAAATATAGCTCTCGATGTTTTTCAACAAGGATTGCTTTATTCCGCCTAAAAATAATACTTATTCAGTTAATCGAAGAGTAAAAACTATTTTTCGTTTTTCCTTGAGGTCAATAAACTAATCATGCATCTCCTAGTCATTAGTCAATTGCAACTCATTGGATTTTTTGAAATACTTATGATGAGTTATAATTAGAAAGTTATTTTCTTCTTTCTAAAGTCGGATTACTATTTTGTTTTTCTTTCACAGGTGAAATGGATGATGTATTGGATAGTTTTTGCTCTTTTTACATGTACAGAAACATTTACAGACGTTTTTCTTAGTTGGTTAGTATAACAAACTTTATTGTGTTATTCTTTTGTTTTAATTCGTTTTGTTTTTATTAGGTTTCCGTTTTATTACGAAATTAAGATAATTTTAGTTATATGGCTTTTATCGCCAGCCACCAGAGGTTCCAGTATTTTATATCGAAAATTTGTTCATCCTATGCTTAGCAGCAAAGAACAAGTAAGTTTTCATAGATATTTTTATTGATTCTAGGAATTTTGTTCGACAGCATTTGTTCGATTAGCAGTTATTCGACTGCTTTTGTTCGACTTAACAGTTATTCGAATGAGCATTTATTCGACACACATTTGTTCGACTTAAGATTTATTCGACATAGACAATACAATGACAATGTTATGAACCATTCTCTTATTCTATAAACTCCTTTTCTTTGTATTGTTTTCTTACAGACTTAAATACCTACCTGTTTAATATGATCTAAAGTATCGATATTTTACTCTTTTTAATTACCTAGTATGTAGAACCCCATTGCGATATTTTTAAATATTTAGAAAAGTTTGTAAATTGAAATTTTCGGACAAGGTATAGGTAGGTAATCGTATATTCAAAAATTGAATTTCCTAAACTTCCAAAATTAAATTTCCTGAGCTCATTTATTCAATTAAGTTTATAAATCCTTGAAGAGGTAATTTACGTCAGTATCAAAATCTTAAAAGCTAAATTCGAGAAAACGAAAAATCATTACATAATAAATAAATTACCAATTGTACAAATACTTATAATTTTAAACAATGTATGGCATTATAATATAAAATATAATCAAACAAATAATGTACTATGTTTATGCACTACGTCGTATAAAATTCCATGTCGAATAAATGCTGAGTCGAACAAATGCAAGACGAATAAAATTCCAAGTCGAACAAATGATTATTGGAATAAATGTTGAGTCGAATAAATGTTACGTCGAACAAACGCTCGTTGGAATAAATATTAAATCAAACAAATGCAGTCGAATAACTGCTAATCGAACAAATGTTGTCGAACACAATTCCTGATACGATTTTATTAGCTTAATTTTGAAAACAATGGAAAATTGATTGATTCGCTACATATTTATTACAAGCTGGATATAATCAACTTTCCTCTTTTTACTAGGAATAATAGTAAGTTCTATATTTACGCAGTATGTCTAAATTGAAATGAACTTGCCTATCCAAATTTTGAATTTTATAAATCCGCGCTATTCTGAAATCGCGCTAATCTAAAGCGCGTAAACAGGGAAATTTCATTAATTATCAAATTGTCACTAAAAATTTATTTAATTTTTAGGAAATAGACGAGTATCTTCTCAAAGCTAAAGAACAAAGCTACAAGCAAGTATTAGATTTGGGATCAAAAGGAGTCAACGTTTTAATGCAAACTGCTCTCAAGGTAAGAATTGCTTTAGTTTTGCACTTTTATTTTATAATTTTTAACGTACTAGCAAGCTTGTGCACATTTATGTTACTTATTTTTTAACACGCTTTATTTATTTTTTACACCTGCACAGAACCTCAATGTACCTCAATCCTTTATAATGCCTTCGGTATCTGATTCACCAACTGATAGAAAATTGGATCAACTCGATTCGGGCAAAGGAGACACTGTTGGAGATATCGAAATATCTAGTGATGATGGCGATTTGGATTATCTTGCAAGTCCTGCTCCAAAAGTAAAACCTACTAAACAAATAAAAGCTAAAGCTAAATTAGGAACTAGGAAAAGTTCCAGAAAAATCAAGACTAATGATCACAACGAAGTGAGCGAATAAAATTTGGCAGTTATTTTTTTTTTTACTGTTAGTTACCTATCATTTTTGCGTGCATTTTTTGTATTTTGTATTTGTACTGAAAATCTCTTGTGATTTATAAGTGACCTTAATGTAATTATTGTTAAATGTTGGAAACTGGATTTTTCAGTAACATTTATTTTAATTCGTTAACGATAACATTAAGTTTATAGTCATTTTATAAGAAGTTCAACTTTTAACTTAATTAGATTAATTTAATATGATTGAACATTTTTTATTGTATTTTTATAAAAAGGTGTTAAATATACCAAAAACGGATTTATTATTTTTTTTATTCGATTTTTTGTTTGGCAGCTCCTATATTTTTATATTATTTAACAATATTTAAAATTAACAAGTCAGGGTTGTGGAATGCAACTAATTTTTGAATCTAACCTGGACTATTTGATATAAACTAATAATAATAAAGAGGTGCATAAAATTTACGCTTAACCAATAACAATCAAAAAATTCGTCCTAAACTTTCATTCAAAACACTACAAAAATCATAAAGAATTCAAACAAATTGTATGCAAAAAACACTTCTGAAGAAACATATATTATTATTATTTCCAATAATTTAAGTGTGAGAGGAGTCTAAAATAGCGTGTTTGGAAACTCATTTTTAACTATTCCGCCCAATAAATCTTTTTTTTTATTGACCGGTACTTTTGTATAACTCAAAGACTTGCAAAATGTTCATGATGAAACTACAAAAAACTTATATACGTCTAAAAGTTGTTGAAAAAGTCAAACGGGGCAGATTTGATCTTTGAAAACTCTAATTTAATTTATTTACTTAATAGTTGATTTGGAAGCATGGACATCAATATTGACAAGTTGAGAACCGCCAATATAACCAATTTCCTTTTCCCTCTTTTAATAAAAAGCAGTATTTTTAGTTATTTAAAATTTAACAAAGAATTTCATTTTTTCATCTTCATTGCCTATGCATTAGGAAGAAACCATTTGAAGATGCTGTTATGGAGTTTTCTTCAGTAATGGAACTTAATTTTCACTTTTGTTTTTATGAAACACAAGATTTTCTGCTTTTGATAAGCACCTTGCATTATAAAGATTGTAGGATTGTCTTACAAGATGAAGTAAATTAGAGCTTCCAAGTAGCAGACAGGTTTTTAATACGAATAAGTACATTGCATTTTAATTTAATTATTAAACTAATTTATTTTAAATCACAACTTTAACAAAAATTAATTTACTCTTTGTAACAAATTAACAGCGAAATTCGTATAATTTAAAATTTTATTTCGTTGAGGAAAGCTGCCGCTTTTTCGGCAGTAGATATAACATACCAATTTTAAATTTTTTGTGTGTATTAAATTACAGGGAGGAGGAGGAATTGTTAATCAGCTACGTAAAAGTTACAGTCTTAGCGATTTAACAGGACCTTCGGATAGCCAAATACGAGATGAACAATCCGAAACTGATGGGTTAAGCGAATTAAAATCAAATAGGAAAAAACGAGCACTTGCTGCCTCCACTTCTTCAAACTTATATTTTGCTGAAGTTGATGTGAGGCAAGATATTTCACATATTAAATCTACCGAAGATATTAGCTCAGGGTATTCGAGTGGCGAAGTGTTGTATGGGCAGGTGCCTAAACTTCAATCACGAGAAGGGTTAGTAAGAAGTGGATCGATGGTTTCAACACGATCAAAATCTGTTAAAATGACACGATCCACCGTAGTTCCTAAAAGGTCGTCCGCACTTACCGATAGTGATGTAAGTAAAATGTAATATTATTTATCATTCTTTATTGTTTAGAATTAAGTGCTATTATATATGTGCAGCATTTGTACTGGAGACTTCACGTGTAAACTGTACCACACATTGCTTCCTTGGTTGCTACTAAAATTTATATTTTAAAAAGTTGTTTCACTTTAAAGGATGAATGCGAATATGAGTCACAAGAAGATGATGCCGATAGCAGTTTATCTGAACTAGCACTTCCAACAGCCAAAAATGACGACGAAACTTCAAAAGTTATATGTACACTTCCTAATAATGAAATTGCGTGTTTAATGCCACCTAAAAATGTGGAAAACAATATTGGGCCTTTGTATAAGAGTAAATCGGTTGGTTCCTTAAATATTCCGATGGTCGAATCCGTGACCAATACGAAAAAGGTAAACCAACGAGGCGGAAAATATAAGAAACGAGCCGCACCTTTACCGCCGAAAATAACCGACGTTCAAAAATATTCAGGGGATTCAACCGACCAAACTGTTTCCACAATACGAGCAACTTTGGTGTTAAAGCCTGGACATACAACGTCATCTGAAAGAGATAAATCAAAATCATTACCATTGAAAAGTAAAAATCAAGCTCCGACAAGATTTAAAGAAGGTTCCCCCTTTACTCGTTTTTTGACAATGTCCAAGAAGTTAAGCTTTTGGAATAGAGAGGAACAAGATGCAAACGATTTGAAAATGGTTTCAGATTTAAAACGTTCTTCATGGATTGCCGAATTACCAAACTCGGCACATGTGTTATTAGTAAACTCCAAATCTCTTTCCAAGAGCGCAGATAATTTTCAATTTCGAGATTCAAATCGTTCCAATAAATCCGAACACTTGAAGAAGTTAGAACTCGACGTTGATGATTAAAAGGCATGGATTGTTTTGTGGGTGTTGACTAACCGAGTTTTGTGAATTTTTACCGACGTAATTAATCTAATGGTACCGGAATGTTTTAGCAACAATCGCCCAAAATTTTTCTTTCCCCATAAGCTGTCGAAAGAAAAATTTCTTGGCGGTACCCAGTTTTAACAAATAATGCGTTTGTTTTCAATAATTAAATTAGATTAGTATAGTTTATAATTTGTATGTTATGAAATATTTCCTAATTTAAATATGATGAATTTTCAGATAGTTTCAAGTGCGACTCTTCCTCGAGCAAAGAAGCCTCTAAAAAAGAAGACGCTTTAAAAGCTTACAAGGTTAATTTCTCAATAAATTATGTGATGCGCTCTTAGATTTTAAGTAGGTAGGTATTTAAAAAGTGTGAATTATTTTTATTTATTATATTCTATTTATTACATTAGTGTAAATTTTAAATCTCATCACTACATTATTTTTTTTGTATAATATCTTTCCAAATCGTTTAGCTGCAAACATTATTGATACTGATGGAAGCATATTATTATTATATGGAATTTTATAAATATTTGTTGAATAACGATTTAATAACCTTTACAGGGTAGATACAGCAATTCGATGTGGAAAGATAATTCTTACTTTTTGATTTATAATAAAATACTGTTTAGCCAAAGTATGAAATTGTATTACCTACTCCTAAATGATTCTTGTTATTACATTAAAATATTAGAGTTTGTTAATGCTGTGTTTATTTATTACGAAGAAACCTATAAAATACGTTAGATCAATGCAATTTTTATAATTTTAATTTAAGGAATTTTTAATAAATTGAGTGTTCTTTAAGTTGTCGTTTGTATGTCCTCTATTACAGGCAGGGTGAGTTAATTGGAAAATACTTGATAAATTAAATTTAAATTGTCCACTAAACTAAAATTAATTTTATGGCTTCCCTGAAAAAAACTTTCAATATTGTAGATAGCTTAATATTGTTTCTGATTTTAGAGAGGCAAAGCTAAGGATTGGGTGGTACCCATACATGAGCATTAATTCTTCTCACGTTTTACTTCTTCATAGTGTCTTAAGCGTCCCCTATCACTTGGTGGATTCCAAGCAGCGACGGCGCTAGGGTGGGCACGTACCCACCCTGTTGCTCGAAGTGCCCACCCGAAATTAAAATAAAAATGTTAAAATGTAGTAAACCGAAAACCCTTTTTTTAGGTGCTTATTTCTATAATGTAATTTATTGAGTTTTTTTATTAGTTTTGTGTGCCCACCCTAAATATATTGGGCCCAATTTGTGCCCATCTATTTCAAAAATGCTGCCGCTGGCAACCGCCGCTGATTCCAAGATTACGTACTAGGGAATTTTCAATTAATGGGGTGTTGCCTTCCCCATAGCCTACAGATCGATATTAGGCTTTATGGGTCACAGCAGTGTGAATCAGTTAATATAGGCTTAATGCCACACTGCTGGTCTGTGTTTGCACGTTTTAAGCGTGAAAATATCCCACGGTATATATTATCCTGAACATGTAAAATTGTATAGGAAGAGGTACAAACATTCTTTCAGGCTTTTTTCATTCATATCATAGCAGTAATATTAGCTTAAAAATTCTGAAATTCGTGATCAAAATTATTAATAATGAACGATGGTCGATGCTGAAATTGCTGACTACGTAAGTTGTTGTTGGGATAATATTTGGAAAAATTAATATGGAAACAATAGTTGATTTTCAAGAATTTTAAGAGTGGACATTGTACCTCCGTCAGGCCAGTTACTTGCACAGAAATTTGAATAATTTTTCATTTTTTTTAGGATATCAGAATAATATCCGTATATTATTAATAAACAATAAAAAAATAAAATCAGAATGATATCTTAAAAATATATAATTTTAGAATTCGTAACTTGTAAAAATTACGAATTTTTTTAAATTGATTTTTAAATTTATTTACACTAGAAAATGAAAGAAACCTCTTTCGAAATATCGGGTCAATAAAATATACTTTTAACTAATTAATTAGTTGTTTATTTAATTCAAAACCATTTCTGCTCCTTAGTAAGGAAAGTATTGTAATCAGAAATTGAAAAATAAAAATTTTACCCCCAATTTTTTAATCAAATTTTTATGTTTCGAGGTCATTTTTACGTTTTTTGAAAAATATGTATGTGTGTGTATGTCTGTGAACACGATAGCATCCAAACTATGGAGTGTAGAGGTAAGGAGCAACCACTCCATATAAAATAAGTGTCCGTAAAATCATGTCAAATAAGAGGGCGCTAGTGTAGCAAAAGTTCCAAATTTAAAAGTTGTTAGGTTATGAAAAAATTAAACAGAGAAACATAATATTATACATGCGCTTTGAAAAGCGGCGGCGTTTTCAAAAAATTCGTGAAATAAAATTCTCAAGTCCCAAATGGTAGATACGACTTTTACTCTTAACAGGGCAGTAAATTGTAGTAAATAAAAATGGAAGTTTTGTTAAATAGAATATATTTATTACTGGAATATATAAAATATTTTGTTAAAATCGATCAAATTCAGAGGAATACACTTTAGATGTCATCGTCGTCAACTGACACTGACACTTCTAACGACTCCCAAAATTTAAATCGATCTGTGGCATACTTCACTTCATTTGGTAATCGCCAACTTCAGATCTTACCCTTATTGCTTACCAGCGCCAATCTGGGTACTTATTGAACTATTTATTTGACGCGTTTCTATGGACACTTTTAAATTTTTTTCCCATTAGAGTGGTTCCTCCTTATCTCTACACTCCATAATCCAAACGAAAGAACGAAATCATTTTAAATTTAAGTTTTAATCTGTTGTCACACGAACCCTATTGAAAATGAATAAAATCGAATGGGGGGAACGGGGAGTTTATTTGAAGCGATAAGACGTAATCCATCATAACTTCGAAATCCATTGAAATAGGTGAAGTTTATTATGACAAAAAATTATCGGAATTACATTTCCTACAACGTTTGTTCTATACTTTTTTTTCAAAAACTAAAAAAAAAAATTCTAAAATTTACAAATAGTCAAATTTTATTTAAACTAGAAAAGGTAAGTACAGAAAAATTGATGCAACGTTTTTGATATCTTTTTATGAAAAACTTAAGGCAGACAAAAAATTAACTATTGTCTTTTGTTTTCGAGACGTAAATAAAACTTCAATTGTTTTTTTAAATATAGTATTTATTGGAATGTTTTTGGCGATTATTACCTTCCCTTGATGTAATTTTGATTTTTGCTGCCGAGGTAAATTGGACGTTAATTTTAATAATTCGGAAAGTTTTGCGATGGCTATATCCGATTTTTTTTAATAGGTTCATTTTATAAAATATCACTTTAAAATTTTAAAAACCCATTTTTTAAAAAACTCGAAAAAATGAATAGCGAAAATGATGTAAGTCTACGAAAACTGCAAATAAATATCTGCGTGAGTTTCACTATCTAACCGTCACAAGCAACAAAAAAATTTTTTTATCAAAACTTTCTACAATATTATTCAATAATTTATAATTTATAGCACATTATCAGCAAAATTTAAAAGGGATGTATGGATGTTGAGATAAAACAGTTATAAGTTGTACATAATGCTACCGTCGAGCACGACATACTAAAGATATATACAAAGAATGGGTTAATAATTTACAGTGTGGTTCGAAGTTTCTCGGAGCAAGTGTTGTAGAACTTTACTCGCTTACCTTTAACCAGGTCCCTTTAGTTAGGGGGGTGTCTTTAGCGGACCAGCCAGATGAGAACATTGTAGCCCTGCTCAATGTACCACGTACCAGTCCTGATTACGCAAGCAGCTTGCCTGTCCTCTCAAGCTTCGCGTTTATCAGCGACAGGTATAAAGAAGAGCCGGGTGGCTCACAGTTACCGTAGAAACGACTTTAACCACACTTTTTACTTTTTCTCTGTCTACTTTAAACAATATCTATAATTATAAAAAACGAGAAAATATTTCCTTTTTTATCATATAACCAAGTTCTTGATTCCAAAATATTGTTCTGAATAGATTGTATATTTTCGGAATATTTTCGAGGTCGCTCGATAAAATTACAGTGACTAACAGTACATTACCACCACGCAGTGCCGTAACTAGGACTTTTGACGTCTATGGCCATGTACGAAAAATGCGCCTTAAACAGAAATGGGTTGGAGGGGGGTACCCAGATTTTTTTTAAGGTTAAAATGGCCAATTTTGAGACTTACTTTCAGTTAAAATCTATTGAATTTAAGAAAAAATATAGTTAACTGTTTAAAAAACATTCGGAAATTATATTTTTTTATTATAGTTTAACCAACAAAATAATAAAAATTAGGCACCGCATATTTTTAAAAATTTTGATTTTGTAATTTAAAATTTTAAAAAAATTTAATTTTTCGTTTTTTTTTGGCGCCTATATTAAATAAATTATTTTGAATCGGCGCCTTCATTCGAAAGACGCCTCCAGCATCTATTCGCGATTCAAATGACCGATGAGGGCGCTGCTAAAACACCAATATGGCTGACTTTAAAGGTTTCAAGTTGAAGTGCATATTTAAGTAAGTGTTGAATAATAGTGAAATGTAAGTAACTAATCTTATTTATATTTTTCAGTTGTTATTGTAAGAACCTTTGTCAAAGTTTACTGCTCTTATGTTAGCATCGATATACAATTAACAATAACTGAGGTTATGTTGGAGTACTCCTAAACTTTAGTATTGTAAACAACCGTCAGTGGTGCATAAACTTTTTGAATCGCGAATAGAAAATACAATAATAAGTAATTAATATAGTTGACCTTTAATTTTATAAATTCAAATAAAATATTGTTAAGATAAAGGTCTATTGAAACAATAAATTGTCCAACGTTTCGGGTACTTTAATGTCCCATTTTCAAGGAATACAGCAATAATATAACTTTAAAAATAATATATAACTTTAAAATTAACATAAATTTTCAAAAATTAGTTTGACAATAATGACAAATAAAGTTTGACATAATATTGACAATCATAGCAATGGTCAGCGAAAAAATAATGAAATCCACGAAGAGACATCAGTACAATTATCAATATTACATCTATAATGAAAATTAAAATTAAGATCAAAATCAAAATTAAAATTAATATTAAAAATTAAAAATTAATATAACAAATTGTAATTTTTGGTCAAATTCTGTTATATTAATTTTTAATTTTTAATATTAATTTTAATTTTGATTTTGATCTTAATTTTAATTTTCATTATAGATGTAATATTGATAATTGTACTGATGTCTCTTCGTGGGTTTCATTATTTTTTCGCTGACCATTGCTATGATTGTCAATATTATGTCAAACTTTATTTGTCATTATTGTCAAACTAATTTTTGAAAATTTATGTTAATTTTAAAGTTATATATTATTTTTAAAGTTATATTATTGCTGTATTCCTTGAAAATGGGACATTAAAGTACCCGAAACGTTGGACACTTTATCTTAACAATATTTTATTTGAATTTAGAAAATACAATAGTTTTAATTTGAAATATTGAATTTTGGCGCCTATGGCCTAGGCCATATTGGCCATACCCTAACCCTAGTTACGGCACTGCCACAACGAGTCCCAAAATCGGCTGCAAATTTCACCAAAAAACAAATTCTGTAGTGTGGTATTTCTTTAGAATAAAATTTTTTTCATTTCTTATCGGGAAAAATGCACTAATAACGTAAAATTAATTATTTTTATTCTAACCACATTATATAAATTATTATAACATACAACTCTTCTTTCCAAAGATTTGTTACATGCTGTAAATTAAAAATCCAGCGGTTGGCCTTTCCAATAGAATGATTGAGTTTTTCTATTGGTATGCCTGCAATTTATTGCTGTCAAAAACTTTAGTTTTCGTATTTTAAATTTTTGATTAATAATAAACAAAGGTAAAGTGTACGGTTAATTATTTCACTTATGTTGTTATGACTTTCCATATTACTTAAAAAATATATGTTAATTCAATTTTTGTAGGTTAAATTTGTATGAAATAGAAAACTTGACCATGGAGGGAATAACTTCAAACACAAGCAATTTAAAAATTGTAGATAGTTCAAAACTAGTTACAAGTTTTATTAATTTAGATTCCGATGACAACGACGACGATAACCTGGTGGAAAAACCACCAAAACTATCAGCCGAGGTTACAGTGAAACGTATTGCAAAAAAGTCAACCGTTAGCATTGATTACAGACAACCACCTGCTGCAGCGACTCGCAGACAAGTTGCTTTAGCAAATAAACAAAAAAGCAGTGTGTCGTATGATAGATTTATGGAAAATTTTGACCCCGAGAGTAGTGCACGTGAAAGGCGAAAATTAACCAGGAAGGTTAATTCGGTGTCACTGGTTCGTAAAGTTCCTGGAGCATTGTACGATGACAACGGTGTTCATTTAGCTAGTGGTTACGATCTCTGCGATTGTCTTCAGCAATTGTGCTCAGGTTGTCATTTTCCCTGTCCAAAATGTAATTCACAAAAATGTGGAATTGAGTGTAGGTGTAATCGTAAATATGTCTACGATTTAATAGAATATCACGGTTGTGATTATGTGGTTAAAAATCCTAACTCGGTAAAATGAATTTTAACAAATTTTATTAGTCTGCAATATCATGTGGGTATCCCTCAATGAAAATTAGCTCAATAATGTTTTTAAAATACCTATTACGATTTTATATAATTATTATTTATAATTTTTCAGAAAATAATTTTAATTTTTTAAAAATTAGTGTTGATTTTAATAAAGAGTGATTGACTAAGCACTTGGAGTTTTGCTTTTGCATGAATAATAACTAACCAGAAAGCTATTACTCAAGCAACCTAATGTCAAAGGATTTTTGATAAAATAATGTTCAACTTGCAAGATTCCTAGATATTACTCAAAGTTTTGGGACGAATTAAAATACAAAATTATAGCATTCACTAATTTCACTGAACGATAGTGAATTTCAGTTAAAAATTAATTTTATATTTTTCAAATTGTACAATAATTTCGAAACTCACCTCGTATAATGAAACTTGGTTCAAATGCCAACAATGTCAAAAGTGTTCACCCTAACCTAAGTTTTTTCAGTTTTCTAAATTTTAGTTATTGTTCATTAATTTCATTTCATGATTACGCATCGCACAACGAAAATGTTATCTGTTCAATTGAATCAAAAATTTATTTTGGACATCAGCATTAGAATGATATTATGGACGACTTTTTTGTGAGTTAATTTTTTCTTAAATAATGAAAAATTAGGGCAACGACGAAGTGTTGGTTCTAGATGTATGGAACACTTGGAACCGTTTATTAGGCAAATCCATCCTAACGAGGTTTGGAAATATCAATATCCCGCTATGGGTAGCTATGTAACTTCCTCAAATTTATGGTTCATAGTTTTCTTCTTTCCAACCACATGTATATTAGTGACGTACGCACAAAATAAAAACAAAGTTGAATTGGTGGAAGCTTTCCTTAGTTTAACGTTGAATTACGGACTAGTAGGATGTGTCACACAATTTTTAAAATTAATGGTTGGGCGACCGAGACCGAATTTTTACAATAGATGTTTTCCCGAAGGCAAAGGTGAAGATATGGATAAATGCACTGGAAATCATCTGAGCGTTATGGACGGAAGGAAGAGCTTTCCTAGTGGACATAGTTCTTTTGCATTTTCTAGTATGTTATTCCTTAGTTTATACTTGGCCGGAAAACTTAGGGTGTTTAACGAAGGCGGTAGAGGCGTTGCGTGGCGTTTATGTTCCTGTATATTACCTCTTCTATTAGCTGCCGGTATCGCAGTTAGTCGAACTTGCGATTATCATCATCACTGGGAAGGTAAGATTTTCACAAGGGCGGACTGGTAATGTGTATAATGCGGACATTATTACATCAACCGGCAATCTATATTTTATTTTCTCTGAACAATTTATAAAATTAGCAATATAGAGATGAAGTGATCTTACTATTGCAATTTGAAAAAAATACTTTGTTTTGTTTGCTACGTTTGATTTTTAAATTGAAATTTAAGACAGGGGCAAGCTGACCACAAAAGTTACTGGGCGAAGCTCAATAGACGTGTACAAAATTGGAGCCAAATGGAGTGGAAAATAACTTTTCCAGTTTGCCCTCGAATACAGAATGTTCCGTTACTACATGATAATATATAATTTTCTTATTTTAAATGAAACACCCCGAATATTTACATTTTTTGATTTAACTCTCAAAATTCTAGTAAGCTAATCAAAGGTTTCTTATAGTTGGGTGAACCGTTTCTGTGATATTTGCAAAATAGTGAAGTTTTTACGTTTTTCGTCAACAACAACAGTGGGTGTTACTTTAAAACAGTGAGTGGCATAAAAATTTGATGTGGCAGAAACAAAGTTGAAACATAAAATTGAAATAATATTATATAATTGGTCTGTTTGTATAATGGGAGACTTAAAAACCTAATTAGTATATTCCGGAACGGTCACTCAACTAAATTAAATAAAAATCTACGTTAATTTATTTTTTGAGTGCTGACGGGACAGCACTCAAATCAAATTTTCAATTTAAATAATAGGTGTGATTTATAATTGCTCGAACAGTTCTTAATAGTAAAAAATGAAGGAATACCAAGTTTCTTCAGTTTAACCCTCTATAAAAGTGAACTCCAATGTAAAAATTATTAATTTTTCACTTTGGAGTTTATTTTTATACAGCTTTTAATCTTACAAAAATGTTTTTTATTATTATAGATTATTTGAACACTAAAAAAACGCCCAATCCAACTACATAATTATGTCATTTGTTTTATTTTTTGAATAGAAATATAATTTAAAAAAAAATAATATGAAAATCTTCAATAAACATTTGCTAGAGCCGGTAGAGGACAAAAATTTTGCACGAAACTTGTGTGCATTGAAATCTATCCTTACGAACGTTGCATGATTGCATATCTCAGAAGACGCACAGTGGGATAGGACTTCGGAAACCAGCTAAACAATCCATAAATAGGCTCAAGTTTACGAAAAAATTGTTTTAAAAATCATTAGTATGTTAAAAAAGATGTAGTGTGAGGGTAGGAGTACACTTCTGAGTGGTAATGGTGAACAGATTAACGAGATTTCGAAGATGTTTGAAAAATTAATAATTTTATTAAAATTGTAAACATTAATTTTTCTTTAGGTTCTTTTAATTTATGTAGGTCTTTTAGTATCTTTTTGGTAAACTTTCGTTTGTTATAAACAGGAGTAAGAGGTTACGAGTATCTGAAATTATAAATTCAAATAGCAAGGAAAACTACAAATAGTAGCAAAAAGCAAAAACTGATAAGACAATCTATAATAAATAATTTGCTCATTAAATTTGACTGTAAATTTTTGACTATGAAATTTCAACGAACATTATTTAGTAATTGTTTAGAAAAGTAATAGATATATTTCTTTCCGTGGATCTAACAGAAACGGTTCAAGAATTTGGTTTTATTTAAGCTTCTTCCCTCCTAACAAACAATTTTTTATAGTGTCACGAAAAAATAAAAGGTCCCAAGATATGTAACGGTCGATAAAAGGTTTATACTGTTATCTGCTATAACATCAGATATAGTCTTTAGAACCCTGAATCATCACTGGCCAATTGACTTCAGTTTTTTACAAGTTAATGCGTCCGGGAAAATTGATGAAATTTGAATTGCAAATAGAACCAAAATATTTTTAGAATATCGTAAATAAATTGGTTTGCGCAGAAAATTGTTCAATTTGCCAGGGGTCTTCTGATAGTTGCCGCACCAAAACTATAGTCCCAGTCCGCCCTTGTGTTGTCATAGTAATCTCTTATTTTAATTTAAACATTTTTCAGATGTCCTTGTTGGAAGTTTCTTGGGAAGCCTTATTGCTTACATTTGTTACAGACAACATTTTCCTAGTTTACATTCCCCCTATTCTCACATTCCCTATATTTTGCAAAATATTGAAATGCAAAGTGAATGATTTCTATTACAAACAAGAAGAAAAAGAGAAAAATTATGCTAGTCAAATTAAAGACCTCGTTTTTACATTCCATTGTTAAGCATCTCGTTATTGAGAGCAGAAAAATTAGGTGACAAACCCAAACTTGTAACAAAAACTTAATCGGTTTATAAGGTTGGGAATCAATTTTATTTATTTATATCTTTATACTTCATAATACTAAATTTTATTTTTTGATTCCCATGAAAATTTTGTGTTTTTTAAGAAATAAAATGTTGAGTACTTTTCATGTTTGCCTAATCATTTCACTTAACTTGGAACTTAAAATCACAAATATTTGGAATTCCACCTTCTATTACGTCGCCCGAGACAACTGGACCCATTCCAGGCGGTGATCCGGTAAGTACCAAATCGTAAACTTCTAATGTCATGTATTTTGAGATGTACGCAACAAGTTCGGGTATTGAAAATACAAAATCTTTCGTATTGCCGCATTGTCGTTTTTCTCCGTTGACAGTGCACCAGAGGTCCACGTTGTTGGGATCGACTATTTTGTCTTTGCATATAAATTTACTTACAGGACAAGACGTATCGAAACCTTTTCCGATAGTCCAAGATAGACCTTTACTTCTGGCTTCTTTCTTTAAAATAAGTAAAAGCAAATTTAGCGTATAAACTATAGGAGAAGTACTCTCACCATGTGACAAGTTGCGGTCATGTCCAATGCAACACAATAACCGCCTATATAATCCATGACTTGGTTCTCACATACATTTTTGCATTTTTTATTTATTATCACTCCTAGCTCAATTTCCTGATTCACTTTAAAATCGGGTGGTAACTATAAGAATAGTTTTTGTTTAATTAGGTTTAATTCGAAATCTGCTTCCGGCAGAGAAAAGCCGAAACATACCTCGATACACTGACCTTCCACGATATACGCAGTGGTTGGTTTTATAAAAATTCCAGGCTTTTCGGGTTTGGAAACTTTCAAGACTTTTAATAATTCTCTACAAATTAAAAGTTTTAGTTTTGGATTATGGAATACCAGGAATTTCTAATACTTGTAGTTTGCAGCAGCGGCAACAATTTTTTTGCCGTTTTTAACAAAATCGTGCAACGGAAGGCCCATTGTTGGGTATTAAAAAATTATGTAAGACTTAAATTGTAAATAATCCAGGAGATGGATTTCATTTTGAAATGTCTATTTTAAAAAAACGAGCATTCCTGTTTTACCGGCTTCGGTCAAAATTCGTTTTGGAAGTAAATAATATTTCCAGTAAATAAACGTTAATCTTGTCGATTTGTGCCGCTTGAATTGCAAATTTCGAATCGGAGATTTTTGTACATATTATCGGTGGAGCGTTTTGACAATTCCAATCAAATCGCTGTCAAATGCGCCCTCTGCGTCATAATACGTGACAGCTATCCAACTGCACGCATAAAAGTTTTTGTTGCTGTTGCAGACGGTAACGTAGTTCATCGACGAGTACACGTAATGGCGAACTAGAAAAGAACCATAAATTCGTTCCTTTTTGGGTTTGTGTAAATTTTTAGCGTGTTGTGATTGTGCCTAATTAGTTATAATAATAATTTACTAAATTAATTTACTGCTTTTACAATTTTATACAAGTTAAGTTACAATGTTAAATATGGAAACTGTGGATAACGATAAAGTGATAGAAGACACAAACACAATTTCACAGGTATGAAAAATATTAAATCTTACCGCTATTGAAATCGATTTTTTGAATAAATTCCTAGTTGTGCTTCGATTAATCAATTAACGTGTTTTCCGCATATTATAAAAAGAAATTCAACCAATTTTGTTTGTCAACTGTCAAAAACTTATAAATCCAATACCGATACGTTTCCGTTAATAATTAGACAAATTCGTGCCGCTTTTAATTATTCTATATGCACACTTTCAGTTTATGGTTTGGCGATTGCCAATGAAGAAGAAAAAAATGAAAATTAGGTTAACAAATCGAGAATGAATGACTTGCTGAATTTTTGTGTGGGACATAACGGAAGAAGATTTTTTAGGTCAGTTTTTCTCATTTTTCGCAAGTAAATTGACACAAAGAGTTGTTAACATGAGCAAAAGAAAGCTCGTGCGTGCGAGTGCCCAAGTACCGTACCGTAAAGTCGCAAGAAAAGGAGGTTCTATCTGGGGTGCTTGACCTTTTGGCGTTATGATTCACGTTAGTGCATTCGCCAATGTTCAATAATAACCAAATTACACTTTGATGATTTTCAAGGAAATAAACCAGTTATAACGCACTCCATAATTTTGAAATGTAAATTCGTCTTCCTCGTCTTGCGGGAACGATCGAGTTTCTTCCTTCTGCATCTTGACGTTTTGCGCGGTTTAATTGCAAAAGAAAAAGAAAGTTTATGCCGTGGTGATTAATTTGATAGAAACTGCAAAATTACTAGAATATAAAACGAAATTTCTAACTTTCACTGATTCGTTCAACCTCTATTTGCTACTTGAACGCTTTTTTTATTTTCATGAGGTTATTTTCAAGTTTACTGATAACGCCGCGTCATAGTCGGGTATATACCTACATTATCGGAACTTTGGCGGATACTCGTCTTTTTTTTTAACGATTGCAAAAGATTCAAATTGATAAAGCCAGATAAAGTGGCGAAATTTCGATGTAAATCCACTTGCACAAGCAATCTGCCGAATTTTCCAATAATATTAGAAAATTTATATCGAAATGCGCAAGAAGAAACGCGATTTTCGATTTTTTGTTACTTTGGTTTGGAAAAATATCGTTAAATGATGATGTTCGTGACTTGATGAATAAACCAGTTCACGTTAGGTCGCTCAAGTTAACATCTGATGACTTTATTCAATAGGACCGCGAACTGTTGCTCGATTGTGGCTAATAATTGTAATTAATGCGACAATAAATAATCGATACAAGAAACCACCTGCCCCTTTCGTGTACCTACCAATTATGCAGTAACATTAATTTTCATTTGAAAAATTTTACCGAGCCTACGACCATATTTTATTGTCCGGACGAACCATCTCGTAGATTGCGTATAAAAAATATAATATAGACAGTGGAAATGATTGAAATCAAATTTTGGATAGCCCATTGCGTCACACAATGCACGTCAATTTCAGCAGAAGCATTGTTTGAAAACTTCATTGACAATCGCAGAGATGCAGAGTGGGCTCCAAACTTTTCTCGATTATATTAAGTGCCACAAAAGTACAATGCCAATAACATTCTTGAATAATTGGGAGTATCCTACTGGCACATGCAGTTAGGATCTCTGGTAGTTATCGAATTACATTTGCAAACAGCCAAAGCTCGAGCTTAGCTACCTGATATTTCCGGGAAATAATGTATTAACTGATTAGGAAATTTTCTCTGGACCTCCGAATTTCTTACTGCTAGTAGAAATAAAGAACAAGACGGCTAGTCTGCTCGGACGGTGGTCTTGCAATTAACTGAAGAAGAAATTAATAAAATAAAAGAACGGGAAAAGAGATGATTAATTAGATCTATATTTTCAGCAATTTGAAACTGCCAGACTTCTCGTAAAATCTCAAAATATACAGGCTAAAACTATGTTTTGATACTGACAGTTTCATTGATCATAATTATTGACCAAAAATCCAAATTACAAAAAATATAGGATATTCCGAAAATTTCAACTCTGTTTTACTATCCTTATCCATTGGGATATCTTCTTGCCGACTTCGATTCCCTAGTCAAGAAGCACTTTATATTTCTTCACGAAGAAGTATTGTGACGCCAAAAATCTGTAAGGTCTAACCGTCTCTAATTCCCTCCTCTATAATGTTTTAAAAACGAACATCTCAAAACTTTATTGTTATTTGGTTTGGTTTCACAGCATATTACAGAGTGGTATTCATAATCTGAATATCGGGGACGGGAATATGACAGGACAGTGGCGGAACAGCATTAATATCTAGAAATCTACTAGTCACTGCCAATCAAGGCTTCATTGGATAAATAAGAAATTAGCACGTCTGATTGGTGTATTATACAACATAAAATGATATTTTCACACTAACAAATTTCAAAAGAATCCTTCGTGATTAGTTGTTTTTACCATCGAAATCGCCCAGAAATTATTTAAATCACACGTATTTATTATTCATTCACACGCAAGCCGATACATTTATTTTTTGATTATCCCATTGGCACCACGATGTTTTCGAAACGATTTAATTAATTTGTTTACCAAATTTTCCATGTCGTGTATTGTTTCAATGCAATTATATTAAATGAACCTATGATTTACCTGATGAGTTTTTGAATTTGCTAATGTGTTCCGTAAACATCTTGTTTTTTGTGTAATTTGGTTAACTTCCCGGTAATTTGTACTTTTTTTTCGTTGACAATTTCTTTTAGTTTCTCTTCTCGTTTTATTGTTTTTTAACTTTGAAGTCGATTGCTGGATTAATCTAAAAAAAAGATGTACATCCCATACCTATCTTGTTGAAGGATAGCTTCTATTCTAACTGCTATATTTGGTCTGGATACTTTGGAATTAAGAGCGTTTTCACTCACTGCATTATCTATCACCCCCCCCCCCCTGTTTTCGATTCATCCCGCTGCAGTGCAATATGTTGGAATACTTAGTATATTCTATCATTAGCATAGGTGCGATAACATTTTCATTTCGATTTCTACAACTCGTTACACAATAGAAATAATTATTAGTAGCATGTTTGTAAGTAAAAGCAATGGTATATTCTTATTGTTCGCCGATGCATCCGGTCTTAATTTATTAAAAAAAACCGGAGAGATTATTTTTTACTTCCTCATTTTTTGTTCTTACTAAATTATTGCTTAAATTTTACAGTGCGTGAAAGTTAATCCACTGACAAGATTTCGATTATACTATTAAAAAATATTCAAAACTGACATTACTTTATTCCGTAAGCTGAGAAATCGATACTGTATTGTGTATTATTCAAAAAATTTCAAAGTAATGAGATTGCAATAGTATAATATTTTTGGAAAAAATCATTAAAATTTTATTTACTAGTACATGTAATAAATCAATTGATTCCTCCCTATTATTATTAGTTTGGTACAGAAATAATATATAGTTAGTTGGTGGTTGACCTCGAGATCATAAATTTGCTAGGATTTTGATTAATTTCCACGCTTATTTCGCGTTTATATGAAACGAAATTGGTGACTCTCGAAACTCAAATTTTTTTCCTAGTTCCGATTGTGTTCTTTTTCGGACACCAAAAACATTTGATATCAAACGATAAATCGATAATAAATTAAGTTATATCATCGTGTATAAAATTAATTTTGTTGTTATCCTGGTTGTAAAAATACTATTTTATCTTCTTTTGCGGTTAAAGTGTCACTTGTTCTATTACTTTTAATCGAAGAAACCGCACTTAAACATCTGCTATAAAAGTTATTTCCAAAATTCAAGTTTTTTATATTGTTTGTGAGCAAATGTGGTTAAAAAGAAAGGATGAAAAGTAGCAAACGATTGATCGAGCTGTGGTTTTCCTCTGTTTGTCTATTTGGTTGTTTGGGCTACTCGCTTTTGATAACACGATTGTGTGCTATGTCACAGGGTTTGGATGTTAGGTCAACTGTTAATCTACTATATTTGAAAGAAGTAGTCGTAATCTACCTCTAACTGGGCAACAAATTTACTTGTTGCTTCCCCTACCTATGCCATTGTGCTCCCCGTAGTTGGTTGTGATAAATTGTAATTGGTTCGATTGACATAACTACTGCATTGTCGTCTCGCACCAAAGTTAAGATTTGATTTTATTGTTTAGAACCGTTAGGCGTCAAGGGGTTCCTATAGATAACTTTTGTTTGAAATAATTTTCTAGCTTGGTTTTCTGCTTTAAGTAATTTGGAAATTGAAATAAGATGGATTGATTGGATAAGATTGTCTAGATCAGCGATTTAATTTTGATCACGGAATCGTTTCATAAATGTTGAGAACTTAGTGGAACACAGAACTACTAAAATATATGTAATACATATAAATATTTTTTTAGCCGAATATAGAAAAATAATACCACACTACACGTATTCCATTGTTTTTTGAAATCGTAAATACAAAGAAAAATTGAAAATCAGCTATCGAAGATGTTGTAAAAAAGTAACCAATATAAAGGTGAAACTCGCAAATAGGTGTAATAAAATTTATTATATTATAAATAAAACATTTCGAATCTTACCATGTTTTTATAGACGAGAAGTCTACATATTTTGATTATGCCTAACTGACGAGTTGGATTAAAATTGAAATATGTACATATTATGTCTAAGTTTTTTCGGTTTTCTAAAAAATTACTGACGTTCTAGTACCTAAAATTTGAAGCACGACATGCATGTACATTGTACACCTCCTACTAATGAAATCAATAAAACAATTTCAGCTATCTCGTGCCAAGCTTGATTAACCATTATTTTATTAGCAAATCAATAATAATTATTGTAGCTTAAAAGATATTGCTGCTCAAAACGCAAAATGTAATCTTGTTTTTCTATCATGGCGTAGTTTGTACAGAGAAAACTTGGTAATTCCCATTTATTTTCTTCGAGGCGAGCAAACCGTTTTCGACTAGATCCCTCGATAAGCATTACGAGGGGATCAGATGCCGAAATGAAACGGTTTTCTATGCTATTTATGTCGATATCTACGGTTTTAATTATTTTATAAGCTTAGAACAATGCAGGCGGTCTCGTATATAGATTGAAGCAATTTCATTTTACAAGGTTCTCTGGTTAAGATATAAAACTAAATATGATAAAATAACCCGACTATAACTAAACTATAACCAGTTTACTCCCGAGCTATACTATTTTATACGCTTCCGAAAATTCTCTCTGAGACGAAATGCAGGCCCTTATTCAGATAGAAGCCGGAGCCTTTTCATACAATATTTTTGTATAACTTAAATTATATTATAATAAAATCTAATGTTTGCAAACCAATCAAAACAGGAACTCATTTTGTTATACTGGCAACAATATAAGCTGATAAATTATTGAAAATATTGAAATAAAAAAACACTTGCTTGCACGTCCGTAACGAAATGTTATTGTTTTGTGAATGCACTTCTAGTATTCGAAGTGAACGTTTTACGTTTGAATAAATTGAGATTAAAATATTAATAAACCATAAAAATTTACGTTTATGAAATTTTATTATTATTTTGTAATTGCAACGTCAGCATTCTGTTTATAATATGATTAACCTCAAAAGTAGTAACAATACAAAATCTTAAAAAAACTAAATCTAAACGTCTAGAAAAATTTATGCAGATTACAATCATTAATAATAATACTCAAGGTTAGATTTTGCAATTTTCTCATTGACTAATTTGTAGACCACTATTATATTTGCAGTGGGCATTGAGGATTTGAGAACTCCATGAGCAAGAACTTCAAATATAATTAGAGGGGAAAGCGTTATATTGCTTCTCCTCCCTTTGTTTTTGGTAAAAAATTCGGTGACAGTCGGTTCGTTATTTTTGCTGTTCGTCTTGGACTAATTACTAATTATTTTTAGTAAATTACTATTTGGATATCATTTGGAATGCCAATTGAAAAATAATTTTGTCTAATTATCGAAATTGCACCTTAATTAAAAATTAATTTTTGTATTGTAGTCAGTTAGCAACTCATCAAGCGTAAACGAGCACAAGGAAGATAATTTCATAATATTTTTAAATTAAAAATTAATTTTTGATGTGCAGGTTGCAACATGGTAATTAAGGTAAACATTTTTTTGTATAAATAGAAATTCAATTAAGTTCATTAATTTAAAGTCAGGTGTGCGAAATTTATCAATCACAATAACAAAAAATAACAATACACCGATAAGTTGCATTGCAACGATTACTATGCATTCAAGCAGTTGCACTCAAACAAGTTGTTATTACTATACAACTTATTTTTATATTTTCAATAGATAAATCGACGATCTTCTTCGAGGGAGGGACCTTATCCAAATTAATACCTTACTGCCATTTTGTAATTAATCCTGTTGGTCACATATTTCATTTACGAAATACGATTTTATTTCGATTATTACAATAAATTTCAAGAATTCTCAAGTTTTTCGGTCTTGGAAAATATCAACCGGTATCTTCAGAATACAATTTCAAATTATAAAATTTTTGTGTACGTACCTACGCTGCTACTTCTATGTTCGACGTCATTCCAGATATTTTTAAGTCTGTAAATTTTAAATAGAATTGTTTTCTTTTAGCTTGAAAGCATTGTGGTCACATAATGGCTTCTGTGAAATTATTTACGTTATCATTAATTTAGGAAATAAAAATTAAACTAAATTACATAAAGAAAAATGTTTAATAATTGAAAAATTGACTTTATCGGGAAAATTTTGTGTGCGAGAAAATTATATATTATTCGGAGTGCTTTTAATAAAAAGTAATCTATTTTCAATTATAAAGGGTGGATGGATAGGTAGGTACCCGATCTTTGTGACAATCAGGATTTGATAGTTTAGATTATTTTAACTTACAAGTGAATAATTTATAGTGCAATCAATTAGGTTTTCCTGTTTTCGATAGATATATTTTATCTCGAACATCACGAAATGTTTCAATTTGAAGGTAAACAGTGAAATAAATTGGTTGCTATTATTATTGTGAGTTCTTAATACCTACCTGCCTACCTACATTTTTCGTTTATTTTATTGACTAAAATTTGTTACAAATTACAGCTACATTAAGCAGTAACTTTTAAATAATTAACGAATCTAATTTTAAAGAGTTTGATATAAAGAAACGAGATCGATAAAGTAATACAACTTGCGATTACCCAAGTACATATTTCGCTATAATTTTCTAGAATGAGCTCAATTATTTTTTATCTAACTGTGATTAAAATTGTCCTACTTGCACATTTTTGAATCGATCGTTGTGATTTATATCATAATTCTTCCAATGTCAAAATAATATTCATTCGTACAACTAGAAATTTTTGCATAATTACGACTAACTGAAAAATTTGTGATACGCACAAGAATTTAGCTATAATTTAAATTATTAATTATTTTGTAAATAAATTACGACTTAGGCCCGCTTTTACAATCGTTGGTTAAAGTATGAGTATAACTAACCTATGGTATAATTTTATGCTGGTGTTAAAGTTCGTGTTCGCTTTTACAAACAAAATTTAACCCATGGATAGTTATAATCAGCATAAGTGTAGGGTGGTAACATAGAATCTGGTTATATACCTAAATAAGTGACAACTTTTAGAGGTTATATTAAAATTTTGGCAGTGACAGAGTAAAATTATAATAAATCATTTTAATTTTTTAATATTAATATGAATTGAAATGTAAATGTTTTTGATTTTGATAGTAATTCCGAAATCATTTAGATTTGAACATTTAAGTAACCCTAAAATATTTCAAACAAAGAGAAATTACTAGGAGGAACTTAGGGAAAAAGAATTCATAAGAAACTTCCGGATGACCGAAACCACATTTTATTATTTATTATCATTTTTATTATTTATTATCATTTTTATTATTCATAAGTAGGAGGATGAAATCAAACCGCTTACCAATCGTAACAATGCAATAGTGCTTCAATTTCTAAAACTGCTTCTAGCTCTTAGATTTTATGCTACCGGAAGTATGCTCTTAGTTGCTGGATTGTTACAGCAGTTGCGGAAGCAAAATCCAGGTTTATTTAAGGAATTTATAAAAATGCTTTCGACAGACAAAGAAATTGAAAAACTCAATTGGATTTTTTCAAAATTGCAAAATTTCCAAAATCATTAGTACATCTACAATATAACACACAAGATATTTACCTACTGCTATGTTATGAAGTTCTGTTTATAAAGCAACATTGTTCTGTTTTCATTGGTTAAATCACAGTAATTTTTTACACAAAATTAAAATTTTCAATTATTTCATATCAGACTTGGGCGCAATTTATCCCCTGGTTAAATCACTTATACCCATGGTCCAACGTTGATATAAATTAACACCAGTATAATCAGCTGGTTTAGACTAACTGACTATTGTAAAACCCATAAACACCAGCATAACGTTAAACCACAGTTATATCATGCTTAACTGACTATTGTAAAAGCGGGCCTTAATAGCATTTAGTGTTATATGTGCTGGTTGAGTGCGGAGCGAGGAGAAGAAATTTGTTGACTATCGCATACTAGAGGATATTTTCACCACATCCTATACCTATCTTTTAAGTTTATGATAATAACATCAGAATAATGGCGGAAACATTTTATCAAAAGATTTCATATTCTAATCATTCATTTATGCAAATATTTTAAACCGGCATTCGCTAAATCTTATTAAGATTTTTTTAAGAAGAATTACTTCATTAATTTATCTCAATTACTTAAGTAAGATTTGGAAGGAATCTGGATAATACCGTTAATCTTATTTTTTTTATCATTTTCAAGAAACTTGGAACGTTATTAATTTTGTATATTTTCTGTAATAATACAAAAAGATTAGCAAATTTTTCAAAGGAAGCTTGGCAGAGGAGATGTTTTCCTTTAAATGTAAATCTGCAAAAATTTGCAAATTACATCATTATTCAAACATCATGTAATGCAGCTTCTTAAACTGGTGGTGGAAAATTTTAATCCATATTCTATGTTCAGGACATTTTTTTCTAGTTTCTGTGGAGAATATCGCACTAAACATATTTATAATAATAAAGGACGAAGTTCAAATAATATTCATATTTGTCTATATAAAAAAAAAGAAAATTGAATTATACAAAATTTTCACAAAAAGATACACTGAAATTTTCTGATCAATTCATTATCTGTTACTTGTTAGTTGAAACAATTTATCTGTTAGATAAGCGCAAGTGATATTAATTAGTATCGAAGGAGGCAATGATAGTGGTATAAAAGTGTGTTAACGTCAAATTTGTGTACAAACATGGCCGTGGGTATGACAGGAGAAATATATTGATATTATCTATAAGTTTTTAACGTCAATAAAATTATTTTAAAACAGAAAAAGGTCAATATTATTATTATTCCAATTATTTTTAGGTTTATGACGTTCTTCTTCATTTCCTTTTTTTTTATTTTTTATTGTACGATTGTTATCGCACGGAAAAAAAATTGTGATTTTGGACGTTTTCGGGTCACAGAAGTTGAAAATCATCATTTCCAAAAAATGTCTGTTTTCTAAATTTTATTTAAACCTGAATTACAACTGATGCTTATTAAAATGGACCGCAATTAACTAATTTGAAAATAATAATAATAATTATTGATACTTTATTTATGACCCAAAATTTGAACCAACATTTTAATAGTAAACAATTATTATTTCTTCTCCTGATTTTCTATTTTAAATTAATATTACTTTGTGCAATTTTATAGTGATATCTTCGGGTGATTCATAGGACAATAAAAACACAAATTTACGCCACCCATACAACACATTATTTTCTAATAAAATGATTGGACAGTGGCGGAACAGCCACTCGAATTAAATTATTATCGCACTCGTGTTCGATATTGGTTTACTTTCAACGTTGATATCATCAACTACTATTAAATATGGACGATTCTTATAATTTTTGTCTATTGAATGAGTATTTCGATTATAATAACTATTATTGAATATTTTATTCTATTACTATTGTACTGTATTGAACATTTTTTAAGTTAATCTCAGTTGTGCATGTGAAGAAAGTTGCTTCTAATAATAGTTTAGAATGTACATAATATTTATTACATATTTACGAAGTACACTTGCCCTTGGTGATATTAAAATAACATTTTCAATCGATAAATTTCTAAAAAAGTATTTGGTCTAAATTATTCAATTACCGCTCGTGGGCACGCTATGAAATGATAAGGATTTTATTTTTACTAATTTTTACATTTAGTGGATTTTTATTGGCATAGTTATTTGTTTTAATTAGTAGGGATTTTTAGACAGAGCGACTGCACGCAGGGACGGGTGCGGACGCACAAAACATCCGTTGATGATCAAAATTTGTTGCTGGACACACATGTCGTATATTGAAATTAAAGTAAAAGAAGTTATAATTTTATTTATTAATTGCAACGTAGCACTTTCTAAATGCTAGATTGGTTTTATGAAAGAGTGTTGAATTAACGTTAATATTAGGTGCTTATTTTGATATTCGGTGTGTATTTAAAATCAACAATTTTAATCTATAATCAAGTTCAAACAATTCTACCCCCCGCCCCACAAGGAGGCGTATTTTTGCATCCTCTAAATTTATTTTCTTCTGAAAGTGTGGGAAACAAATAAAGCAAATCACAGAACATGCACGGAAACCTTTTATTGCTGAATCCGGTGTGTGTGGGGGGGGGGGAGAATGGAATATCCCTCAGTACATCAGTAAGTGTGTTCGGAAGGAGTAACCCTGGGGGCTAGTATTCAGTCTCAGTGTACACCCGAAATTAATTAAACAGACTAAGGCATTGCCTTAAAATTCTGTGTTAGGGGGAAAACCTCATCTCACTAGCGGCCACTAGTTAAAACCATTTCAACTTGACAGAATATTATACAAATAAACGTTATATATTGCTGCAATGCTGCAATTTACATCCGAGAATAATTCTATTATTGTATTTTGTTTTATTATCATAGGAATTTTTTCCAACTACAGATACCCGTACGGTTCTAGATCGTGAGTACTCAGATATGTCGTTTTCGGGAGATTTTTTCAAGAACTGAAATGGCAAGCAAAGATTCGTGACCTAGATCCGTGATTGTTTTAGTAAAATAACAGAAACTCCTAATTATATATATATTTTTAGCACTAACAAGGACCTAGATAATGTTATACAGTCGGAAAAATTTTGGGGAATTTTTTTTCTCAAATTTTGCGAATGAATTACCCCATTCGGTTACTACTCGTACCACAAAAACATTCTTGTGAGTAGTCACAGTCATTATTCACTCGTCTAATAACATACTATTATTTAAAAAAATTCGCAATTGTTGTCCAACAACAAATGCACGATTTACCTTATAAAAAGTTTTAAAATCCACGTTTACAATCGGAGGTAAATAATTTTATATGGTATTGAAATTTATGTTTCAAAAGGTGAATCATATTATAAGTCATCTACGTGTTATGAATGTTAACATACAATAATAAATTTTATATTATGATACTAGTTTGTATGTAGGAAATTTAATTTAACTTCCTTAATAATTCCTCAATCAAGTGTTTATTGCGGTTTAAAAGTAATTTTATCATCTACTTGATTTTGTCGTAAAATTTTGTAAAATGAAAAGGCCAAAGTAAATTATTTTTATACGTCGTCTATCTCTACCTCTAACCATAATTCTGCGGAACATTGATCAATTTTTTGAACGAAATGACTAGGAATCACCCTAAAAGTTTCCACGTAACCGCGGTAACCGGCAAAGTGTTCGTAAACAAAATTGTGTTTTGCCTTTGAACTTCAAATTAAAATGCCATGTTAGTGTTGGGTAAATTGCACGTTATTCTCCCGCATGGTAACCGTGTTAAACAAAACTTTAAAGAAATGTAGCTTCGACAATAATTTACTAACCGCAGTTTTCACCAAGCGATGTTACCATGGCAACTCGCGAGCTAATCCAACGCTCTACTTCTTTAACTAGGCCGATGCTCACAATTTATAGCAGAGATTCCCAATCAACTACCGCCGACGTTTATTTGTCTGATATGTTTGAAAAAAGTTTGAGAATGCTTGTGCCAGTCTCTCCAGATCAAATTAGATTGATCGGTTGGGAAAACAAAAGAAATGATCTTTCTTTGGTGATACTTTATTTGTTTAACGCTGATCTAATAGCATTGTATGGTAATTATTGGCAAGTCTCTTCTGTATTATAATTTACATAATGATTTATGTACGACCAAACATACGTTTTGTCAAGTTGGTGTATCTCTCTGCAAATTGTTCAACCTACATACGGGTTTACGATCCATCCGTTAATTGACGCGTTGTGGTTCCTTAGACGATTTAGGTTTTCTAAATCGAGATTAATAAACCGTAATTCTGAACTAGTTTGGAGTTTTCCATTTCGTGGGTTGTAGGGCACGGTAACGAATGATTGACAATGAACTAATCAACGTGGTAGGCAATTTGTCAAGGTGTCGTATACGGTTATAAAATTAATTTTAAGTTTGAATGATCAGAATTTACCTACACAAAATAATAAAGTCGTTGAATTTCAAGCGTCACAAAATCTTGAGTGTCTCAGTACGTTAACATTACATTATCACATAATCTAGGTTGTTCACTCCAGCGATTTAGTATGTTGTGCATGTATGGCATTTGTGATTTTTAACCAATACAGCTTGAATTTTCTTTGAAATGATTCTCCACCACCACGTCGATTTGCCCTCGCGTTTAGGAATTAGAAAGGCTCAGGAAACAATTATTGGAAAATTAGACAAAAACAAAGGAGGTACCAGCTTGTGACCGTTTTTGCATTATCGTCGATTGCTGCCTGCTGTCACATTTCGAGTTTCTATTGATTTTTGTTATCTTTTATCTCCTAGATCTTTTACATAAAGTAGTATAATCTGAATCCTGATAGGTATAATTGCCTGCAGTGATTGTTGCAGGATCAATTTCGGAATTTCACTCCGGGCTTAATGTAAAAAATTTATAAGTACCTCAAAAGCAATTTGTTTTTGTTTAATCAATAAATCGTGTTTAATTTCAATCATTAACGACGCATCGATCGAAACCTTGAAAGCGAACGAAAGACTATTATCAAAATGGAAATTTATTTGTAGGTTTTATCTCGAAACGATTTTTTTTGTATTATTTCACTATTATATTGGTTATTAATTCAGTGTTAATTGTTTAATTTAATACAATAGTAGATCGATACTGTTTGAAATTGTACCATACATGGTTAAGTAACCTACATATTTACATTATTTTTTTTTATTTTTAGTATCCAATGACAATATTATACGAATATGACCCTGCAAGAAAAAAAGATCCTTCGTCGACGTTTAACGAAGAACGAGACAATTGCTTAAAATATTTTGAAAGATGGAGCGAGACGGATCAAGTAGAATTTGTAGAAAATTTACTAGCCAGAATGTGTCATTATCAGCACGGACACATAAATTCTTATTTAAAGCCCATGTTACAACGTGATTTTATTTCATTATTGCCAAGTAAGTGGGACACATTTTGGGGCCAAAAATTTTAATTAATAAAACATTTTCCAACAGAAAAAGGTTTGGATCATGTGGCAGAAAATATACTTTCATATTTAGACGCTCCAAGTTTATGTGCGGCGGAATTAGTTTGTAAAGAATGGCGGCGAGTTATTTCCGAAGGAATGCTATGGAAGAAACTCATAGAAAGAAAAGTTAGAACCGACTCGTTGTGGAGAGGTCTGGCGGAGAGAAGACAGTGGTGAGTTATTTTTTTTATAGAGAAAATTTGTGCACCAAATTCCTTTAAAAGTTATTCGTACTAAGTGTTTTTTCTTTGTTTTCATTAGGATTCAGTATTTATTTAAACCAAAGCCTGGAGAAAATCATCGATCCCATTCATTTTATAGAGAATTATATCCCACCATTATAAAAGACATAGTCGGCATAGAACACAATTGGCGAGTGGGCCAACACATTTTACAAAGAATAAATTGTAGATCTGAAAATAGTAAAGGGGTTTATTGTTTGCAATATGATGACCATAAAATTGTTTCGGGTCTTAGGGATAACACGATTAAGGTATGGGATAGAAATTCATTACAATCAACCAAAGTTTTAACCGGGCACACAGGATCTGTGCTTTGTTTGCAATATGACGATAAAGTTATTATTAGCGGGTCTAGCGATTCGACGGTGCGTGTATGGAATGTAAATAGTGGTGAAATGGTCAACACATTAATTCATCACTGCGAAGCCGTCCTACATCTTAGGTTCAATAATGGAATGATGGTGACTTGTTCGAAGGTAAGTTTCAAATCGGGGGGGTGTGCCACTTGACTAAATTTGTGTACCTTGACGAAAAATTACTTAAAAATTACCCGTAATTATTTATTATTACTCTTTAATATTCAATGTTGCATTTGATTAAATACTAATTATTTGTTGTAACAATGTACCTTTTCCATCTGAAAAATGTGTTAAAAGAAAAAATTCAACTCTGCGATTGGCAAAATTAAAATTGACAGAATCAATATTAATCCGGTAAAAAAATTTATTTAAAGAAATTCGTATAGGCGAATTTAACTACATAACCTGCTTGACAAGATAAAAGGAAATAACTAAAGAAATTTCAGAAAAATTTATTCGTAGTCGGTTTTTCAGTTTATAATATTTATTTTAAAATTGGTGAATTATTTTGTAATTTAAAAAAATATACTAGAAATATTCAGGGCAATTCTGATTTTCTCTTTGTTATAATATTATAACTAAGGTGAAATTATAATCGTACCGAATAAGTGTTTAATATCTAATATTATATATTATTATAAGTATAGAGGAATAAGTAAGTACTCAAGTTCACTTTGTCAGTATTTATTTCTGTAGTGTTCAGGAAAACGGAAGTGGTCAATAAATGCAATTTGATGGAGCAACAGTGTTTAGGTTAATTATTATTTCTCTCAAATACTAGCGACCAATCATATTTCGTAATATACATTCCGCGGTTTGGGGCCCGCGTTAAACTGCAGATCCCCTATGCCTATAGGCAACTAACAATACTAGGGTGGTTCTTGTTTGAAGTCTGGCCCGATTACTGGTCCGCCCTTCAGTTTGGCTTCAAATAATTTACAAAGATTTTAGTAAACATTTCGACTCTCTTTAGCATTTAGTACTTTTTGAAATTAAATAACATGGGTTTTCTGGTTTAATTTTTTTAAAATTTGTATGCATAGTTCCATGGCGCATTTTAATTGCAAGATTTTAATCATACATTAAATTTTAACTTGGCTTTGTGATTACAAGTTTTTTTAAGGAGGATCACACGGGTATCGCGGGTATTTATCGAAATAATTTTTAGGAATCTTGAAACTATATTTCAGCTAGCTAAAATTAGATCAACTTGTCATCCTAAATCTTTGTTATGAAATGATCAGGTTTTATTATCTTCATTATTACTTTATTGTGTGAAAATAACTAGGAAATACAATGTTTTTTTTTTCAAGAAAAATTCAACAAGTTCCAAGTTTCTATATCAGGTTCTGACCGGAACAGGTGTCAATTGCTTATGTGGTCTATGATATTCTATGCTCAAAACAGTTATAGGCAAATCTTAATTACGTGAAATTCCGAAACATATTAGTGCTTAAAAAATAGAAAAAGAAAAGATAATCGCGCTTTAATGTTAAAATTAATGAATATTTTTGATTAAATTAAATTTATTTAAAAAAATTCATTGTACCCGCATGCAGAATAATTTTCGAAGCCTTATGGAAAAAAATTATTAATAAATCTTCAAAAATTTAGTCAGAAAGTAGTAAATAAGTTGTGGGTGGCGGGCACACAGCCCATAATTACCATATACATTAGCTCCCAATTCGAAGCACAAAGCGCCGCACCGCGTCGGAAACGCTGGTCTATTTAATAAATTTTTGTTGTTGTTTGCACAATTAAAACTGCAAATGTTAAAATACAAAAATTAGGAAATTAATATTAAATGAAAAGCATTATATTATACACCATAGTTTACCAAAACTTGATATATACCTCGAATATGTGATCTGAATGATATTAATAAACTTAAATATTGCTCTCCTGTAAAATTGAATTTATTGACTCATTTCCCTTTTCCTCCTCGCCGTCGCCACACAAATATGCTTCTAGAATATTATATACTTACAAATTCTCAAGCGACAAGCTTTTAATAAATTTTAAAAATCGATTTTTTTTCTGAAAAGTAAGTTCTATTTAAAAGAAAAAATTCGTCTCGGCAATTGGCCAAATTAAAATTGACGGAATAACAATTATTATTAAATTCGGTTAAACTTTCTGCATTTTTGAAGATTAACAAAAAATGTATACTTCTAAAATATTACTTTCAAATTTCATAGAATCAACCTGGTACAAAGTACGTTATACTTTTACAACGCCTTTATTCCAGATTTGTGGTAGATCCAATTAAATATTATTTATTATTTGCATAAACAATTGCATACAATATTTATTTGTTCCAAAACTTACAACAATAATTGGTGTAATAATATTGTATTTGTTTATGAGGTGTACTTTTTTTTAAAGTGGCATGCCCTCCCGGTTGAATTAAATAAGAATAACGAGAATTTCAAAAATCGTGATTATTACAGGATCGTTCAATTGCCGTTTGGGATATGACGTCTCAAACGGAAATCACTCTGAGGAGAGTGTTAGTGGGTCATAGAGCGGCTGTGAACGTTGTGGACTTTGACGAAAAATATATAGTGTCTGCATCTGGAGATAGGACTATAAAAGTGTGGAATACTTTTACATGTGAATTTGTGCGTACTTTAAATGGCCATAAGAGGGGAATTGCTTGTTTGCAGTACCGAGACCGATTAGTGGTTAGTGGTAGTTCCGACAATACTATTAGGTAAATATTTTGAAATTCGAAATTTTTGATTTTTGTTAAATGCTTTTATTTAACTTGCTTTGAATGTTTGTCCCAGATTTTGTAATCGATTTTTCAATCATTTTCAGTAGTAGCATTCAAATTTGGCATAGATGTTTATTATGTTACATTACAAACACTGCAAAAACAATAAGGAATACGAAAAATTATATACTACAGATGACTTTGTAGGTCGTCTATTTCATACAAAAAAGTTCTTGGCAGCATATATTTATTTGTAAAAGTGGAGACGTAGGAGGTGTAACTTTGCCGCATTTCTTATGGGTTCTGCAGCGTTTTCTGTGAAACGCTATTACTTTTGAAAAGAAAGGAATCGATTTAGAAGTTTCAGACAAGATTTACAATAAATGTTTTCTGTTTTAATAATAGAGAATTTTGATAAAGCTAAAAGTAAAATGCAATAAAAAGATTTAAAATAAGCTTTTTTATATCAAATAAACACATAAATGCAGATTGATTAATGGGCCTATTAATTTATGGGAAATGGAGGTCCGATGCTTTTTGTCAATTTGATGGTTTCCAGGAGCTTGATATTTTGAAAAACAAATTTTAACTTTTTAGTGCATTTTTTTTAAATGGAAGCTATTTAAAAATATTTTTTTGTTTTGATTATATTTTTCCTTGAAATTTGAATGAATATTTATTTTTTATTGTACGCCTCACCGTTTAAAATATTTGTTTCAAGGTGGACTACTGCATTATTAATTGACATACTCATCCTTGCTATTCTCTATTATGTTCAATCAATCATTGAAATGCAATGCTAATTTGCCAAAATTGATTGTCCAATGATTTATTATAATTTAACCCAAACACTTAAAGAGTTCACCTTTAACAATTTAAATTTATGTAATAGGCTATGGGATATTGAGTGTGGTACATGTCTACGTGTATTAGAAGGTCACGAAGAATTAGTTCGCTGCATTCGATTTGATTCGAAACGAATAGTGAGCGGTGCCTACGACGGTAAAATCAAAGTGTGGGATCTCGTGGCCGCCTTAGATAACAGAATGCCTGCCAATTCGCTCTGCCTAAAGACACTGGTGGTAATTTTTTACTACTTTTCTAACCTTTTGAGTAACCTTAATATAAAATTTTACTCTTTTAGGAACACACGGGACGCGTATTCAGGCTACAATTTGACGAATTTCAAATAGTCAGCAGTTCACATGACGACACAATTTTAATATGGGATTTCTTAAATCCTGGAGGCGACTCCACACCAAGAAGTAGTCAAGTCAGTGCAACACAAATGTCGACGCGTTCTCCTTCTCGTAAGTTACACACAACCAATTTTTTATAATAAAAAATTGCAATAATTTGTTTTTCGCTTTGCAGCATTCGAGTGACTCCCTTCGCTCAGATTTAAAGTTGTAGCAGGACCGAATTCTTTGTAAATATTCTAATAAATTGGTCTCATACATAGTTGTTTAGTTTAATCAAATTGATTGCATCCTGTGGATGGACAGAAATTTTTTTTAAAGTAATAATTTCGCGGGTTTGCAAATTTAACTATAAATTAATTTAATAATTTGTATAAAGCACTTTTTTAATTTATACCTACTTGTTGTTAAATGTAGAGTTTAAGACGCGGTTGAATCACGACTTGTTGAATTAATTTTTCATGCAGGTTAAAAAAATGAAAAATTGATATTTTTAATAAATTATTACTAGACATTTTTTTAACACTACAAAAGAGCAAAGATGCGATTAATGATAAGTTTTAGTTATTGCATTTATTTAGACAATTGTTGTTTATGTAACATAAAACTTTTAGGTTTAATTCGATTAATTTTATTTTAACGAGTGAATTTGTTGCTTGAGGAATGAAAAAAAATGAAAAAACGTTTTAATTTGCGGTATTGTGAAAACAAAATTTAAAATGTTAAACATTGCTAGCATTAAAGAAATACCAAATACAAAATTATACTTGTCCAACTTATTTTTTGACATTTCTTAATATTGCAAATTTAATATTTTTTCATTTTTGTTATTTACATCCACCGGTAAATGTTCTATTGATTCAAATTACTAGTGAAATGTGCACATAAATTTTTTATATTTATTAGGTACGACGTGTGTTTTAAATTCCACAATGTGATAGAATTGTTTATTTATTACCTAAACTAGAACGTTATATTTTTATATTTAACATTAATTTTGAAAATTATTAAAAACAAATTTTTTAATAAAAACAAGTTAGACGTAAACATTTGGTTGTTTTTTTTGCAAACCTAACAGTTTAAAACAAAGTTAATTAGTGTTAAGTATTTTAAAGAATGCCTTTATAATATTCTCTATCTGCCAACAAGAATTTGTAAAAAAAAATGTATACCTACAATTATTAAGGATAGAATTGATTAGGAAATTATTTTATATTTTATTTTGACTGTAGATTAATTTAATGAGTGCTTGCTAATTGAAACGCTTTAATTATACAAATATGTATTGTATATTTAGTAGTACTGAATTTTAAAGTTTAAAAAATGAAAAACAGGAATTTAAAAAGCTTTTGTGATATTATAATCTACAGTAAAATTTGTATAGATGTTTTTTAAGATTTATTAACTGTGAATTGCTATGTTAATTTTATGTGCATATTAGGGTTATTCGAATGTGTATTTGAGTGTAACTACAATTTTTATTTTATTTTGTAAATATCATCCATGTACCTAATCAAATTATTTACTATTTATAATAATTGTGTGCATTTTTCCATTTTCTCTTTTGGTGCAATTGTTTATAAACTTTTTTCTTGTGTGTGCGTGTGTAAATATACAAATTGCAATGTTGTTTATATTTATTGCCTAATCATTTATTCCGGGGACCCCCGATTTTCATCTTCCTACAACAAGATTTGTTGTGAAATTAATTATCAAATAGAGTCAATACTCTAAATAAATTACAACAGCAACATATTGGTAGGTTTGAGAGCTTAAAAGTTAAAACTATCGTGTGTAAAAAGGTAAGTAACTTTTTGGCAGCGACCAATATAGAATTAATTTTTTAACTCTCGACTCAAAAAGGAAGCGATGGGACATCGCTATAGCATAGTAATTATTATTTTGAAATTAAGTGTTTTACTGGATATGGTACTGATAAGTCAGAAATATGTGTCTGCCATTAATTCCTTAGTTGTACTGTACATTAATTTTTAATTATTATTTTCTTGAAATACGTTTAGTTATGACCTAATAATTTCAACTACAATAATTTTAAGAAATCAGTAATATCCACAGAGTGCTGATACTTACAGGAGGGTCGAGCTGACAAGTTTCGTGAAGTGATCACATCAAGCCACTACTGTGGATTTCTACAACTTGATTTATGTGAATTAGAAATTAATGCAACCCAATGCTAATATAAAATATAATTTTTTTACACATCATGGGGAATACGGTGAACTTGTAAAAAATACATAATATGAGGTATTATCAAAAATACTTGAATATTTACAAAGGGATTAGCGCGGAGTAGTAAAATAAATACGTAAAAATAAAAACAGAATATTTAAAAATTTATTTGCATATTTTCAAACGGAAGAGAGTGGATTGTAAAAATATTTACAAGTTCGATGTAAATACTTGTTTGTTTCATGAGTCGGAGAATTTGGTGCATTGTGTAATGGTCTGGTCGGAACCCAAATTATTCATGTGGGATAATCTGATTTTCGGCCCCAGTGGCGTATTTAAAATATGCCTATGGGGGGGCGGCACACCAGATTTATTTTTCGGATTCTCGTTAATCCATTCATGCTTGTCAGTTGTAAAGAGCTAATACGGACAAATTCCGTGACTTTTGAAATATAGAAATTATTATTAATCTTATTGTAATTGGCGAACGCTGCTAATGGTAAATAATTTAAATTTTAAAACCTCATGGTAAACATTATTTTTATCACGGAGAGCTTAAGGGATACAATCCGAGTCATCCTTGGGGGGAGGGGGTGCAATTGCCTTTTTGCCCTCTCTAAATTCATCGTCATGATTTATTTTTGACAGTGTTCTCTCTGGAGTGAGAACACACCTCTTCCAAGAAGACTCAAATTCGTTGGTCAGGACGCTATTCACGGTCGAAAATTTCATGTTTTGTTCTTTTCTCAGGGATAACATTTTTCCTATCGATTCTAAATATAAATTAATAAATATTAAACAAAAATCAAGTTATTCTAAATATAGTCATGAAAGACAGACACTGGTTTATATATTTAGGTTAGTTTAAAAAAATTTAATTTATTATTAAATTAATTTGAATCTGCCACTGCAGAAAAGCAACACTTCACCTCACATGCATATAATAAACTTTTGGTCACCCTGTATATATGCATTTTTTATTCCTTGTTGTATTATTTTGATTATTGTAAAATTTATATCAAAATTCAATTACTTACGTAGTCTAAAAAATTCTTGATCAGTTTCGGAAACTGTGTCGCGAAAAGCTAGAAAAATTTGAATCGTGACATTTAATATTTAAATTTTCGGATAGGTGTCATTGCGTGTTTACATTTTTATCTACAGAGGGAGTTTGTACAGCAGCGCAAAAACGGCAGCGCCGATAAAACGATAATTTAACGATGGTAAATACAGGTAAATAGTGAGGCTTCGATGTATGTTGATTTTACATTTTCAAAACAAAACGGAAATTATACAAATGAATATCAGTGAAAATGGCTGATGAACAGGTATGTTAAGTTGTTTCAACATTAAACTATCAAATGCCAACGGTTGACAGTTGTTTAGTTTCAATTTAATTTTAAGATCTGCACGAACTTTTGACTCAACATTCACACACTACAAAACTCACTCAACATGTCCATTATAATTTTGTAGTTTTTATTTATTAAGTTTTTCATTCAGTTATGATTTGGCCACATTAATTAGTTTATTTACTCACGAATAAATTGACGCAATTGATTTAATTCTTTCAATCAAATTTACTTAAAAATTGTGTGCTCTCGAGTTTTTCTAATGCTCATCTGAATTTATAGGAAATTTGTCAGTTAGAATTGCTTTGCAAACAACTCTACGAATCTCAAGACACGACTGCACGAGCCGATGCCGAAAAGGCTTTGGTTGTATTTCAAGAAGGAGCCGAAGCACTTTCCAAATGCCAACTATTATTAGAACGTGGAGATTCTTGTTATGCCCAATTGCTTGCTGCAACTACTCTTACGAAATTGGTATCACGTAATGCACAAGCTCTAAGTTTACATCAGAGGGTCGACATTAGAAATTATGTTTTAAATTATTTAGCCACCAGACCTAAGTTACCAAATTTTGTGGTTCAAGCATTAGTTACGTTGTTTGCAAGGATTACTAAACTTGGTTGGTTTGATAGTCACAAAGATGAATTTGTATTTAGAGACGTTGTTAATGATATTAGTAAATTTCTTCAGGTGAGTTTAATTTTATTTGTTAGTGTCTTTTTTATCGACATTCTATTGCACTTTTGCTTTACTGCAATTAAGCATTAGTCAATAATATAATATTAGCACGAAATATTTACACATTTATTACAAGAAAAGTTCACAAGGTGAAACCAAAAATTTCATTTGCAAATTGTAAGATATGATCTGACTTTTAAATAAAATTCTAAATGTGTTTGTTTTTAAAATGAAGGAAGTTGCCTTTTTTGTTGGTTGTTGTAGTTAAAATGTGAATCTAAAAATTCAAAATAGTATATAAATATCTCAATAATTTATGCGATTAATCAAATCATTAATATAAAAGTAGGATTAATTGGTATTATTAATAGGCTAATAATAATTATATACCGATTTTAAGTAATATTCATATTTAAAATTTGCAAATTATACAAGCAAATATTTGTAAAATTTAATTAATAGTTTTTTTACTTGATTTTTGGGGATGCAATTTAATCAAAGCTTGGCAAAAATAAACTGCTATTTTATATTACATTTTTAAGTTCTAAGAAAAATTTAAATTTGTTTACATAATTTTATAAAAAATGTTTTTGTAAATATTCCTCAATGATTAATTTGTAATAATATGTAAAACAAGATTTTTTCTGTAATAGTACGGAAATAGAATTTTTAGATTATATTTTTCGAGCACAATTGGATAATATTTCTCAATTTAATGCGGTGGACAATTTCAGTTGTTTCAGAGCAGACTAACTCTTAATTTAGAGAAAAAACTAATAAAAAATAAGCTCTAATCTTTGAGCCAACTTTTTAATCTGGTAGCTGTGTAAACAAGATTTAGGTTATCATTTTTTGTTATTAAGTTGTGCCGAGAGAATAAGGCTGTCTGAAACTGAATCCCGAACCTGAGAATTTTTCAGTTTCTCATTTTGACACTTGTCATTTTTACAAATAACTCTATTTCAGTATCTCTGAGGGCCAAATTGTACATAACCTAAAGAATAGAGAACAAAAATAAAAAGATCTTGTGATCTGAATTTTTTTTAGATTTGGCATATCTGAGAACCCTAATTTTCTTTAAATTAAAAAATCTGGAAATCTTATTCCTATCTCTGTCATCTTCATTTTCCGCTCACTTATTTGAAGCTAAAGAGGCTTCCACCTTCCGAACCCGAAATTAATAACTTTTTATTCAAACTTATAAACCTATTTAAAAAAACTTACAATATGGAACTCTTTGCATCACCTCTTTCCCCGACGTAAGGGTTTGTAAAAAATTACATTTTCCCTCTTTCTAGATAATTCACAGTTGTTGAACAAAATATTATATTATCTGACTGTTTACATAAATATTTATTGCCATAAGCAGCTCTTTTTTGAATTCAGATTTAAACAGAATGCTAGTCTTTTTCACCAACGTTGGGCGTAAAAAGATTTTAAACAATGAAAATCAAGCACAATTCTAAATTTTTCTTGTTTCTTACTGGTTAATCCAGAACGATTTCGCTATTCTTTACAAGTGAAATAAATTGCTATTATTTCATATTATAAACCTTCTGGATTGGATAATAGACTTTTTAAATTTCACCATAACAGAATGACCCATAATTTATTGTTCGCAAACAATGATAACCTAACTTGATAAAAAACACTTGATAATAAACAATGATAATTTCAATTTTTTTGTATAGCCGATTAAAATTCAAAAAATTGGCTTAGATAATGCTTATAAGATAGCTTACAAGAACAATGAAATTTGTACACCTTGTATGTTTGTAAAATGTCATGACGATGAGTTGGATAAACGATTTAAAATTGAATTACTCTTCCCTCGAAAAGAAGTTTATTTATCTCCCTATTGTACAGATTTGCTGATGTGATTACAATACCTACCGACTGAACGCCTGTTCAGACTATACTATTTTGATTACGATCTTTCTTTAGGAACTTCCTAAACTTCCATGAAAAGTCATATCAATCAACATTGAATCGTATAGTCTAAGCAGGCTTTAAAGCTTCGAAACGATTATGAGAATGAAAAAGTTATAATTTCTGTATAAATAATGAAAATTATTTTTATTTTCAGCGTTCAGTAGATCATTGCATGATTGGCGTACAATTATTATCTCAACTGACATGCGAAATGAACCAAATATCAGAAATAGAAGCAAATAGATCACTAACAAAGCATCGGAAAATAGCGTCGTCGTTTAGAGATACGCAATTATTTGAAATATTCAGATTATCTTATTCGCTATTGGGAACGGCCAGTGAAAATTGTAAAAATTTAAATTTCAATGATGAGAGTCAACATGGTTTAATGACTCATTTATTACGCCTAGCTCAGAATTGTTTAACGTTTGATTTTATTGGCACATCGACGGACGAATCATCGGATGATTTATGTACAGTTCAAATACCCACAAGTTGGAGACCTGCGTTTTTAGATTTTACTACTTTGAACTTATTTTTTGATTTGTATCATTCCTTACCTAGCACGTTATCGTCACTTGCATTATCTTGCTTGGTGCAAATTGCTTCTGTTAGGAGATCGCTGTTCAGCAACACCGAGAGGGCGAAATTTTTAACTCATTTAGTCAACGGCGTTAAACATATTTTACAAAATCCGCAGGGATTAAGCGATTCAGCGAATTATCACGAATTTTGTCGATTATTGGCAAGGCTCAAGTCAAATTATCAATTAGGCGAGTTGGTTATGGTCGACAATTATCCAGAATCAATACAACTGATTGCAAAATTTACAGTACAAAGTTTGCAGGTGAGTTATTCGTTTGTTTGTTTTATCTTTTGCAAGTTAAAATATATTTTGGTTCACAAAAGGTTAAGGGGATCAAAAGAGTTGAATAACTGAAACATTATAAATATTTATGAGAGCCACATTTTATTTTTAAATTTTCTACCGTTTCTATTTATTATTAATTTTGACCTGAAACATGCTAATGCTCAAATGTTTAATGTTCGAAACTGACCCAATATCTCTCTCAATCACTTAAAAATTATTAAGGTAAAAAAAATTATTTGCAATATCTATTTTCAATTGTAAATATCTAATCAAAGTATCAGATGCCATTAAAAGTTAGTTTCATTATTGTACTGCCATGATATTATGAACTTATAGTTATTATTAGTTAAATTGAATTGACTTTTCTAAGTTGTAGTATTTAAATAAACATGATCAACATATCAGCTCGATTTATCCCTAAAATTGGATGAAAATTTTAAATTAGTACTCATCTTTTGATGCATGTGTAGAGTGGGCTAACCAAGGCGATTCATCTTGAATGGTGAAATTTTAAAATGAATTTGAGCCCCAACTCGTAAAACATTTGCAAGTTATTAACGGTGAATCTGATTGATTAGACCACTCTGTATAGAATAGTTACAGCACATAAGGGTTTCCTTAGCAAAAGATAGAAAACGTTATAAAAAAAATTTAGACGAAATACAGGAGGTAAATATCCAGGTAAATTTGTGTACACAAGACTGCACTGAATTCCAAAGAATGCCAATTCAAGAGATTCTAGTGATTTCCAAGGAATTGCAATAATTTCTGACAATAACATACATTTCCAACAGGTTTACACCCAATAATAGGAAAGACACTACTATTATTAAACATTCTCGAATGAGACTCCAACTCAAATTGGCCGCTTAAAAAGTCTATGCTCTCACCATACGGCTAACCTGGTAGCTTATTCCAACCTATTCCAGAAATTACAAGAATTTAAATGATTTCCAAAGAGTTCCAGAGATTTCCAAACAATTATAATAATTTCCACTGAATTTCAGAAATTTCCAAAGATATCCATGAATTCAAAATATTTCCAAGAGAATTCCAACCATGTGTACACAACTTTTTTGGGATATTTACCCCTTAACGAAACATGTTTTGTAGAACTTCTTTGCGGGCTAAACATTGCAATGTGCAGGGTGTTCAACTTAGATAAAACCAAGATGATTTACAAGGAAATATTATTTATAGGCGGTTTTTTTTCCTTACTTATTTTCTTACTTTCCTTACAAACAACACACTAAAAAAAATTAATGGAACACTAGATAGTAATCCAGTGCTATGATCTTAAAAAATTTATTGCCCTAATGACATGCATGATTAACGAGAATTGATTTTTTTATCAACTCGAAAGGACCAAAATACTAACGATTCTTAAACTATGGTACATGTAGAAATAGAAGGTGAATGCTCGATTAGTCAAGCAAGCTATCTCAGATGTAAAACAATTAACATGCTCACAGTACTAATAGTGGTTCCAAAACTCGCTACACAACGGTTACTGTGCCTAATTAATCAAAGAAAAAAGATTGAAAATAATAGGCATGAAAATATTAAAATTATGAACATTTATTACATTACATTCTATTCATAATAAACTGATTGGAAAACAATTGCCCTACAGGTGCTTAATTTATTACAGCAGAGTGGGTGTTTGAAGTATATTCTGGTGAAATGATAAATCACACAACATTAAGAATTTCACTGAAATAACTTCTATAAATTTAAATAATTTACTTTCACTTTAGATGTGGCAGTTTGCACCCAATAGTGTCCATTATTTATTAAGTTTGTGGCAAAGAATGGTAGCTTCGGTTCCATACGTGAAGGCAACCGAACCTCACTTACTGGAAACTTATACTCCCGAAGTTACAAGTGCTTACGTAACATCTAGACTGGAATCCGTGGCAGTTGTGGTTAGGGAAGGTTTAGAAGATCCCATCGACGATTTGGGTATGGTACAACAGCAATTGGAACAATTATCTGTGATCGGTCGTTGTGAATATCAAAAAACTTGTGCTTTGTTAGTGCAATTATTTGATTCATCTGCTAGAACGTATCAAGAATTAATTAGTAATCCGAGTACACAACAAATAGAAATTACCATTCAGGAAGGCGAGTTGAAATTTATTTTATATCTTAGCACAAAAATTTAAACTTTGTTCTAGGTCGTCTAACATGGTTAGTGTATATAATTGGGTCTGCTATTGGCGGTCGAGTTTCATTTAATAGCAACGAAGATCACGATGCTATGGATGGAGAATTAGTTTGTCGAGTGTTGCAACTTATGAATTTAACGGATTCGCGACTGCCTCAAGGTGGTTGCGAAAAATTGGATCTTGCTATGCTTAGTTTCTTTGAACAATTTCGCAAAATTTATGTGGGAGATCAGGTTCAGAAAAACTCGAAAGTCTACCGACGACTTTCGGAAGTTTTAGGATTGAACGAAGAGGCCACCGTTTTAAGTGTGTTTATTAGGAAAATGTAGGTGGTTTCTGGAAATCCTTTGTGTTGGTGATAATGTTTTCGTGTTTATAGAATTACAAATTTAAAATACTGGGGTCACAGTGAGCACGTCATAAGCAAAACTCTTCAACTTTTGAACGATTTGTCGGTTGGTTATAGTTGTGTGAGGAAATTGGTTAAATTAGAAGAAGTTCAATTTATGTTGAATAATCACACTAGCGAACATTTTCCATTCTTAGGGAACGCCATTGCTGTTACCGAAATGCGATGCCGATCCATGTTTTATACTTCTTTAGGGCGATTGTTGATGGTGGATTTAGGAGAAGACGAGGACCGATTTCACACCTTTATGTTACCACTTACAGGTAAACCAATACAAAAATTTATTTAAATTTCTTGAACACAAGAGTTGTTTTAGCCTCCTTTAGTAACATTGGTACAATGATGGGTGCTGCGGAAAGTCCATTGTTTGCAAGCGATGAAGCTAAAAAAGCAATTATTGGGTTATCGAGAGATTTAAGAGGATTAGCATTTGCTTTCAATACCAAAACTGCCTATATGATGCTATTTGATTGGATGTATCCATTTTTTAAACTATTTTTATATTTATGTATTTATAAGCAATTTTCTTTAACAGTATATTTAGATATCCAAGTTACACTCCAATATTGCTACGAGCAATCGAATTATGGTATCACGAACCTCAAGTTACTACACCTGTTTTGAAATTATTCGCCGAATTGGTTCAAAACAGATCCCAGCGACTGCAATTTGATGTTTCATCGCCTAATGGAATTTTATTATTTCGTGAAGCAAGCAAAATTATTTGTACTTATGGTAAATTTAACATTTTAAGTTTTGGTTTGATTTTTATAATTGTCGATTGCAGGTAGCAGAATATTAAACGTAGAAGTTCCTAAAGAACAGGCTTATCCATTAAAATTAAAAGGAATTGCTATTTCTTTTTCAATGTTGAAGGCAGCCCTGTGTGGTAGTTATGTTAATTTTGGAGTGTTTAGATTGTATGGAGATGAAGCTTTGGATAATGCTCTGAACATTTTTGTAAAATTGCTTCTATCGATACCTCAGTCTGATTTATTGGTACGAAATTCAGTTTTTATAATTAAAACATTTACTAAAAGTTTCCTTTCAGGATTACCCAAAATTATCGCAAGCTTATTATGTTCTCTTGGAGTGCCTAGCACAAGATCACATGGGTTTCCTTGCGACGTTGGAGCCAAACGTATTTTTGTATATTTTGTCGTCAATATCGGAGGGTCTAATTGCCTTAGGTGGGCAAATCAATCACTTTTCAGGTTTGTACACTTAAGCGACATGCATCACTCGCAAATCATGCAATTTTAGACTTTTTGTGCATTTTTAATCAATCAACTTTTGAGATAGTTGATATGACCTTTTTTTATGAAATCAAATTTAACCTTTTTAATATTTCTAGATTTGTAGCTGAGCGTGTCTCTTAACTGTACATAATTTGCTTTCATTTAACTGTTTAGATGTGAAATGTTGAGTGTTCAAACCTCTCCCGATATTTTTTTTTTAAATCTTAATTGAAAGGGATTGCTTTTACCACAACATTTAACATTTTAGGACATAGGAGCATATAAGTTAAATTTTAGTTTCTTTCTAATATGCACCATTAGTTGTGACATTATAATTATTAATCCAAAGCAAGCATTATAATACAGACGATGTTTGAAAAAATTATGATGTCATACTACTGGAACGTAATCCATTTTATCATAGGGTTCTTTACAAGGTATGATCTACTTATGGTAAACTTATTTGTGTATTTTAAATCACAAACTGCTCTTGTCTCTCGATTTTTACATCTATATGTGGGCGGACTTTTGCACTAAACTGATGACAAAATTCTAACTTTTGCAATTATTTTGGTCCAAACCTATTAAAATTATTATTGATCTCGTGTAACACATTTTTGTAATAAGGTGCGTGTTACCAGCCCTTCCATTTTGAATTTAGATCCAAAAAAGTTTAAATTATTGATACTTGTTTATATGAGACGGTCGTAGGCTCGGCGGTTAAGTGCGTGATTGCAGGTGCCATATATATCCCCTCGGAAGGCAACGGGAAACCACCGAGGTGTAATCTCCCAAGAAAAGCCTTCTAAATGAAGTGTATTTCACTTCCGTGGTTCGGAGCCCACGTTAAGCAATAGGCCCTATATGTATACTATAATAACATCTCTTATGTATGCGATAACATCTTACGCACAACACATACATAATATCACAGATTAAATATACTACAGATGGCTCGCGCTTATGGGAGAACGAGTGTCCCTTTTCAGGTATTTGGAAGCCAATTTTATTAGTATGGAACCCATTCACTTTATATTATAGAGGCGCTGGCTGTTCGTGTTTATTCGTGGTTACGTTATTATTTCTCTTCTAGCCGCGGTTGGTGTACGATCGTACTGCTAGGCATTCATTAGCTCACATTGCTAATGTAGCAATAGACCGTGGGTATGGTCGGGTACTTACGGAGTTTTCCTGCTGGTACCCCACCAGAAATATATTACAAGGATAGGCAGCCCTCTAGAAATCAGAAAAATACATTGCGCGAGCTATCTGTAGTATATTTAATCTGTGATAATATGTTGTATAATAAGAAAGAAGGTAGCTAACGATCGAATCGGTCAAGCACTTTAAGAAGAAGAATACTTGTTTATACTTTTATTTGTCTTCGTACCTTTCATTTTCAAGAAATTTAAAAAATTTGCTGAGGGCGAACATGTTTGCCCCTCTATATGAAGTTTGGATCCAAAATATCCAGATTCTCAGTTTGTGTGTAAATTTGAAGTGAATAATGAATTTTTAAATGTTAATATTGAGCCTAGACATTCACAATATTAAAACATTTTAAAATGCATTTATATGGTGCTAATTTACACAGAAACTAGGAATCACGTTGATTCATATTGCATGTCAACGTTGAATATATATTTAACTTAAAAATGAAACTTTTGTTAAAAATCAAAAACAAAAATATGCGATAATACAATAGGCACATTTCATAAAACCTTAAAAAAAGATTTCAAAGTGAATAGTGAACACCGTCAGAATCTATAGGGATAACGTATGAACGAATCAATAGGTAAATTTTCAGATTTGTGTTGATTTTACAGTAGTCGGATTAACCTGGTATAACAATGATTATGTTACGTTATGATGCTGACGCTTTGAGCAAATACCTCATATGATTAAAAATAAAAGTGTGCTGTTAGTAAGCCAGGAAACTGTTCAACTTATTGCCAAAGATAATCTTTTTCAAAGTCACCAGTTTGTTTAGAGTTCGACGTTTCAAACAAACGCTTTATTTTTTAGTTATATCAGGTATTTGAACAAGGCGTCATCGTCAGGGGCATAAAACGGCAATGTCCTACTTTTTCTTTTATAATGCATTTTTTCTTTGGTTTTCTTTATAACAATTTTATATTCTATCGTGGAATTGGGTAAAATTATAATAAGTAACTCTGACTTCACCTGACCTTGAACTTACCTACTATAATAACTTATGTTATACTTTTACTATATTAAATTTGAAAAGTTTAGATATTTGTATAACTTCTTCAATTTTAATTTCCAGATACAATGGTCTGTACAGGATGTTGTGCAACGTTAGACCACATTGTAACATATTTATTCAAACAGCTGACACAAAAAGGTACAAAATATTTTCTAATTTAATAACTTTCTTTAAAGAAACTAATTTTAGTATTTCCTGGTAAAAAAGCGCGCGTAGGAATGGCACCTTCTAGCGATATGTTCCTTAAAGTGATGGAAGTGCATCCGGAAATTTTTCAGCAAATTCTAAGTACGGTGTTGAATATAATCATGTTTGAAGACTGTAGAAACCAGTGGTCCATGTCGAGACCTTTGTTGGGACTAATTTTATTAAACGAAGATTATTTTAATCAATTGAGAGAGAATATTATACGAAGTCAACCTCACGATAAGCAAGTCCCAATGGCACAGTGGTTTGAAAATCTGATGATTGGTATCGAACGAAATTTACTTGCCAAAAATAGAGATAGGTAAGAAAGTTGTCTGTTTGACGAAAGTTTTTTTTAAATCTTGCGTTGTTTTAGGTTTACACAAAATCTTTCTATGTTTAGAAGGGATATAAATGATTCTCTTAAGGGACCCAACGTAAATACATCCGTAGTCAGTGATATGATGACTTCATAGTGACACAACTTGGACGGTTATTGAATATAATGTGCACGAATTGTGAAATTTTATAAAAGGGAGAAGAATTTTTAAATTTATGCCGGACATTTATTTTTATGGCAAAAATGTTTACAAAATAAATTAATAATTATGTTAATTTTTAATTCTTTTTTAAATAAATGTCCAGTGTTAATTTATTGGACTTTTTAAAAAAAGTGAATTGGTGATAAAGTGAAAAAGCTTTTGTGTTTTTAATTGAGTAAACTGAATTAATAAGTTATCGGATTTTTTAATTGTAAATATTGTAATTTATAATGTCAACCATCACACATTTTGTTGTCCAATTAGAAACTTTCCACTCGCCATTTATTTGTTACATGATGAAATAAGGGGAAAAATTGGAAATTTTAAATATATGAAAGATGCAGAATAAAATTATTTGTTGCCGAAAAAAAGATAGATGAATAAAATTTGTTATAATATTTTACATTTTTATGAAATGCTATCGTAGGCTAACAGTTTACTATTTTTCACACAAAACAAAACAAACTAAAAATATTGTTTATTTATCAAATATAAAATATTTGTGATGTTAAATCACTCGATTCAATGTAACAAGTTCTCGGATAAAAGCAACGTGCTTTGCTACGGAGGTATAAGTTCCATAATGGTTTGAATCGCAGGTACTCTCGCTCGTAGCAGGAGATGTACTTACAATCCCTCGTACATAATAACGTTCTTCATAACCGATTGTTTTTGGAAAGACTAAAGGACCACCACTATCGCCTTGACATACTGATGTAGCTGAAAAACTATGACGATTAATTTGTGTTACCAAAGGATGTATTCTTCCTAACCCTCATCCAAATAGCCTGCACATATTTTGTCATAGGTTATGTACTTTCTAAAAGCCTTGGGCACTTCTTCAAAACACTTATCGTAGGGTATATACGGAACGGACAATTCTTTTAACACTTCGGTACGTTCGTTTTGCTCGCTAATGAAACCCCAACCTGTAACCTATACTAATTTTAGTATCAGCTTATTTTTATCATTGTCTTGCCTACAGTTCCATGGGTAAAGTAAGGTTGATCATAGTCATTTTCCAAATCGATACAAACTGGTTGAACATTTGAAGATAAGCTGAATGGTGTTGAAAGTATTATAACTGCAATGTCGGCTTCAAAATGATTAATTATCGCTTTGTATCTGCGAGGAATATGAATGGCATGCACATTAGAAAATTGTGCATTAATGTCGTTTGGATGGTCATGTAGGTGGTAATACTTTCCAGCTGCAATTTCGTAGTTCTCTTTTGGTAATTGTCTACCATCATTATCGGCGAAACAATGAGCAGCTAAAAATAATAAAGAATTATTTTTAATTAGATGTATAGAAGCAAAATACCTGATAACACAATGCGCTGATTTATAACGGAACCTCCGCAAATGTGCTCCTTGTTAGCGTTGTACACAGCAACTTGCCAGGGGTAATCGCCTAGAATGGCATTTGCACCACCTACAATATTGGTAACTCCTTTGGGTCGTTTTGTACCACACACTGAAATAACTATATTAGTCTTTTATACTCATTGGGGTAGGTACTATTTAAGGTTTTAAAAATTAAAAGCCGGTTGTAGAAAATTCGTTGACGAAGCCAGAATTAATTCTGATCCGAGATTGATCTTCTGGTATACAACTGACCTTAGGAAGCGTGGAAGTGAGAGAAGCTATTTAGGGGTGAATTCGCCAAAGAAATTTTCTCACCTGGAGTGCAAGTAGGTATTGAATAATCCCAAGTACCATCTTTACATAATCGTGCTGGATTACCCGATAGCCCTTGTTCTTCATATAATGTTTCACATGATATAAATGCTATTGTATTTTCTATTGGATTCGTGCACGTCTTTAAACGTTCGCCATTTAGAGAACATTCTATTTTTGTTGATTTTGTTGGCGTTAGGGAGGGACATGCACCTAAAGTAAATAGATAATAAATATGTAAATAAATTAAATTATAAAACGTACGTGCACATGTTTTCAGCGGAGGAGTCCATTTATCTAGACAATAAGATTGAATTTCTACTTCTTCTGATGGTGGATTAGCTACATATCCACTATTACAATTCAGAGACACTAGACTAAACATTGGAACAATATCTCCTGGATTATATCCAGATGTTGGGTTTTTATTTACAGTATATTTACCATGTGAAGGATTATTGGGCAACCGACATCCTTGTCTAAAAAAATAACACGATTAACACAACAAATTTTCCAAATTTATTTTTGGTTCTGGGAACTGAATTTTTTAATTCTTATTTTGTTTGTAGGAATGTCGGAAGTGCAGGGGAGATATTTAGTTACACTAATTTACTTACGTAACTTGTGGCGTTACATTTGGAACCGTTGGTGTTACATTTGGAACCGTTGGTGTAACAAATGATGTGGGTGTAGGTGTTCCTGGACAAGATGCTTCATCAGAACCATCCAAACATTCCTGCCTACCGTTACACCTTGCTCCTCTACTTACACATGCTCCATAGTTACATTGATATGTTGAGGATGGGCAATTAAATTTACTGCAAGCTTTATTGGTCTCGTCCGATTTATCATCACAATTCCCAACGCCATCGCATAATTCACTGTCATCTATGCACTGACCAGAATCACATTTAAATTTAGCGAATCTATAACAGAAAAAAAATACATCCTTTGTTAAGTTAAAATTATATTTATTACAATTACATCTTACCCACAATCATTTACAACTGAATTTTCTGTGGTGCTTCCGCATTCCGGCAAAGTTTCATCCGAATTGTCTCTACAATCCTGTTTTCCATCGCACTTTTTGATTTTGCGTATGCAAGCACCGTAGTTGCATTGAAATAAAAATGGATTATTGCACCTACAAAATTTTAGCACATTAAAGAAAAAATTCATTTAAATTGCGACTCTTTCTTAATACTTAATTTTATCGAGGCAATCATCCCGCTCATCTGATCCGTCTTGACATTCCACCTTTCCATCGCATACATTTTCTTCGGGAATGCATTCACCTGAACCACATTTAAAATTTTCAAGCCTAACAAAAAAAAAAGTTAATTTATTAAAAAGCTTTGCTTTGGATTTTAATGAGTATATAACTCTTCCAAGCCATACCAATCAAGTTCCTCAAAGGATAAATCCTAATTATATATCTAATTATGCAGTAAAATATGTAATTTTTTATTTTGATCGAAAACTCAGGATCTGCGCTTCAGGCTGCAGGATATTGTATATACATTGAATGGGAGAAAACTTATTTTGGGTCCAAAATTAAATTGCATTTGTTTTGCAGTGTTTTACTGTAGTCACTGACGATGGCGTGACCAGGATTAGTAATTACAAAATGTGTGTAGTAAAAAAACTATGCTATAAAGTACAAAGTACAAATTACATCCTGACCAGTGGCGCCGGAAGAGTCAAATATAGAAGGGGGAAAAGTATTCAGTTTTGTTAGGTTTTATGATTTTAAAGAAAAATTCTAATATTTTACGAGCGCTAGCTCAGAAAATTCAATTTTTTAGGGGGAAAGGCTAGCGCCTTTCTTTGCCACCCCTATCCGGCGCCTATGATCCTGACTGTTCGTTATTTCAAAAGAGAATTTTAAAAATCCATAAATATAAAAATTTAACTTACGGACATGTAGGATTTTGAGTTTGTCGTCGATATCTGTTTACGTAGCTAGTATTGTAATGATCTAAACTAATGCCATCAGTGTGCTGAAAATGTGATCCTAAAAATAAAGATTTTATATATAATTTATATAAAAATAGTTTTTTTGGGTACAGTAAAAATTTATTGTAATTATTCAATTTCTTTATGAATTGTAAGAAGAAAAATAAATCACAGCTTTGTGCAAGGCCCTATTTAAGGGGGGGGTTAGACTCCCCCTCCTCAGAAATTCTTTATCAATTATTAAAGTTCAGGAGGTCCGACTGCAATCGTAAAAAAAAAGTATTTGTGATATTGTATTTTCTAAATAAATTTTAAAAAAACATTTTGAAAAATGTGAAATTTTATATATTTTTTAAATATATCCAATTTCAAATTTTGTTTTTAGTTCTGCAAAAAATATTCTTTCAGATTATAAGATTGAAATTAAATTTTTAGATGAAATTTTTATTATATAAATATAGTTTTTTGAATATCAAAATCAAATTTGTTTAATTTCAAATTTTCTAAATTTCGAAATTTAAAATTTTCTAACTTCGAAATAATAAATTATTATGTGTGGGTGGCCACAGGGTGGGCCAAATTTAATGGTTCTTATGGGGAACTCAAAAGGAGCGGGAGGACACGGGCGTATATAAGGGGGGGGGGTTTAAACCCCTCCATTAGCCTAAGCAACAACGCAAATATTAGCCAAATACCCACTTTTTGTGATACGGATTTTAACATGTGCATGTACCTAATTTTTAATTTCCATTTGATTGCGGGAGGATATTATAAATCTCATGTAATATAAAAAAACTTGCAAAATAATAAAAATGTTTTCAAACTAATATTTATAATTTAAATCAATAATAATATATACTATTTTTATTATGATTGAGTCTGTGGACAATAAGTAATTTTTAATTTTCTGATTTTAAACCACTTCTTCCAAAAATGAATAGCAAAAAAAATCAAACAGGTTTTGATGCAAATTTAAACTAAAGTAAAATTATTATATATTGATTAGGAGGTATCAACCTCTTTTCACCTGTTAAGAGCTTAAAAACTGTAAACGACTCCAAAATATAAGTTACGTAGGAACCGTTTTTCTTTTATTACTTTTTTCAATTTTTATAACCTCTGGTATATTGGAATATAAATAAATCTCCGAATTCAGATTACACCATCAATCACATCAATTAAAACTTTTAAACAATTAAAACTGGTTTTCTTCAAGTTCATCATTATTTGTTTATAGTCGACTGTAAATGCTAATGATTTATTGACGGAATTTTAATATTCAAGGGAACTCCACTTAGGCAGACAGTGAAAACTCTTAGAACGGAACAGGGGGTTTAAGCGTTTGTTAAAATTTTCAAAATTTTTGATTTGTTAACAAAAATTCCAATTTGGTAATATCTATTTTTTTTTCTTTCGCAATTTCTGTATAAGAAAAGCCTGTTGCAGCATTCGTTAAAAGTTGTTTATAATAATAGCAATTCTATCAGTGACCTTTAACTTCCGAAATTATAAATTTCAACTACTTACCTAAGAGAAAAATATAAAAACCAATATGAAATGAAAATACACTGTATAACATAATAACTTTTAGAATTAAATAAATCGCGCAGGTTAATTTTGAAAAAATTGCATATTAGCTCAAAAAACTTTTGAATATTAATGAAAATTGAAATACTTTTCTACGCGACCGACGAGACTGGACAACCTTATCTAACATAACTTATTAAAAGATGTTGTTTCTGTCTTTATCACAAACATGAAATTTTATTTAGTACGTCGTCACATATTTACGAAGAATCTCTACTTACAAACTAACCAAGTTAACTGGAAATTCCTGCCAGTGTATCTGAGGTAGCTAAACAATAATTTACAGTAGAATAACCTCGTACGGTAGAACGTGTTGGTCCAATCGTCCAAAAGTATTTAATATTTATTAATTTTTGCGGCGCAGCTATAATATTGCCTAACTTTTTCTAAAGGATTCTGGACATATTTAAGTGTGATTACTGAGACATATACATTAATTAATGAAAAGCTTTGGGAAAGCATTCCATTGGAAAACAGGATTATTCATTTTTGGTTTACTAACTAAATCATGTTAGTTCTAGTACGGCTTTATTTATTTACGTCGAACACACGTACCGTCAACAGAATGAGATTTTAACGCAGCCGTTGCTTGAAGATGTGAAAAATACAACTAAAAAGTTGATTTTCAAAATTTAATTGTGAAGTACCGGTGAACCTAAATAATTTATCATCGGAAAACTTAGGATATTTATAGGTTTCTTTTATCCTACTTTATACTACTTAAATGGCACAATACCATTTGTGGCAGCTTAAATTAAAGGCCCTTTAAAATGAAATATGTTTACGCAAAAGAATTAAAATCTATCGATTTGAAATTTTCTCAAATTCAGTTTTTATCGCTCTTTAACTGCAGTTATCTCTGTTCGAAGTTGGAAAAATTTAATTATAATTTTTGTTATATAAAATGTTGAATTTTAAAGAGCACGACAACTCGGCGACCGGCCAATTGGCGATTTGTTAATTTTTTATTTTACTTTATTACTCTGTGTTTTTTTTAAGATTATTTACAGCTTTACACATTCAGTTAGAATATTGTTATTCCGTTCTGGGATTTACAAATGCAAATCCATTTGAAGAGAAGGATTAGACTCCGTGTAACACGTTAAGTTTAAACAAGCTTTATCTTCCTGTTTTATTTCTCATAATCTTGTGTGCGTCGCTGATTTCCTAACAATATTCTTACATGTCTGTATGTCCTGGGCTTTGTGCTGCCCCTCTCCTACTTCCATTACCCTCAAGTCATCCGTCACCTGGTCCCACCGTCTCATTTTCGGTCTTCCTCGCATTCTGTCCTCACTGGGTTTCCAGCTGCAACCGATTACATTTTAGATCGGCTTGCAGACGCCAACAATCGTCAAATGAGAAAATACTTGAATAAATTTTCAGATTGTCAGCATATAGCAATTTGTGGGATGCTGTAACTGGGTAGATCGTTCACAAAAAGTAAAAAAAGCAGAGGACCAAGGTTGGACCCTTGAAAAACGCCTGAACTAGCAGAAAAGACTGAAGACTTTGCGACTGCGCTCAAATAGATATGAGCGGAAGAAATCAATCAGTCGATTAGAGAAGCCAAACGATGATAACTTTCCAGTCAGTCTGTAAAGGTCAAGTTGGTCAAATGCCTTCTGGAAGTCGGTGTAGATTGTATCGACCTGCCCCTGGCCGTCCAAAGTTTCGGAGGCAAACTGTTTTAAAGGATGCCAGATTAGTAGCTGTTGAGCGACCGCTCATAAAGCCACGTTGAGAGAGAGATAAAGAACCCCTGACATGAGCATAAATGTGGTCATACAGGATCCTCTCAAATGCCTTGGATAGGTTAGACAGAATTGAGATCGGATGGTAATTGCTAATTTCAGAAGGACTGCCTTTTTTCAGGACCGGACAAAGTCGTGCGATTTTCCAGGATTGTGGGAAAGTTGCTGAATTAAGAATCAAGTTGAAAATATGCAGAAGGGGATCTGTAAAAGTCAAAGCACAGACTTTCAGTATAAAGGCAGGTATGACATCTATTCCACTGGTAAGTTTGTTTTTTGAACGTTACAGAGCTGTAGTGACGTCCGCAATCGTGATGGTCGGAGTGTGGATTAAAAGGGATGGATTAATGTCGTCGCAACACGAGGATAATGTAAATTTGGATTCAATGAAAACCAATCTGAAATCGTCAGCAAAGGAGTTGACGATTGAGTTAGCATCAGAATATTCGATACCTTCGAACTGCAAAGAACCTGGTATTCTGGAATCACCTTTTCTGCTCTTCTCAAAAGTCCAGAAATGCGAGGGATTAGAACAAATAGTGTTAGTGGAACGAGAAAGATAATCCCGATAGCACTCGGCGGTCTGCGACTTAACCGAGGCTCTAAGGCGCTTGAAAGATTCGTAGTGACCGATCGAACCGGATCGTGACTTTAGACGGATATTAGCAATAAGTGCTTTTGTGAACCATGGAGGGTATCGTCTGCGGGTCCCGCAGGTACCCAGAGGGACACTCGAACGGAAAACTCTGTCAACATTCGAATAGAAAGCGTCGCAGGCCAAGTTTACATCATCGTAGTCAGATACAGATCACCAGTCCGTCTCATCGAATAAACGGTACATGAGAACGAAGTCAGCTTTCTTAAAGTCAAAGCTCCTATCTAGATTCGAGACAAAACAGGGATTGCAGGGATTGGACAGTTGGACGGATAGAGCAAGCGGTGGACGATACTCGTCCTCCAAGATCAAAGCTTCAAGACTGCATGTCACTGTAATGTTTGTATTAGACAGGACTAAATCCAGGGTGCGGCCCGAGGAATTAATGATACCATTATATTGAGCCACATCTAAAAGATGCATTAAGGTATGAATAGCGACACTTTTGGAGTCGTCAATATCTGCATTGAAGAGGGGTGCATTAAAGTCACCTAGAACCAGCAAGTCACCCATTGAAGAAAAGGCAGTCGTAGCAAGAAGTTCAAAAAACATGTCGTAATCCACTGACGAAGTACCTGGCGGCAGATAGATAACAAATATACTTGTTTTTTGCTGCTTATTTAAGTTCACCGATACGCTCATGACGTCTACAGGTACGTTCTGGTGGAGAGATGTTAGATCGATAGGAATGGGATTAAAAGGAGAACATACAGCAATCAATACACCACCCTCCCTGCTAACACCAGTAAATTCAAAAGCACGGTCACGATTAATTGAAAATTAATGAAATCGTATGGGAGGAACGGGGGGTTTACTTGAAGCGATAAGACATAATCCATCATAACTTTTCAACGGTAAAAGTTTATTATGCCAAAAAAGTATCGCTATAAATGTATTGTCTTAGGACGCTTTCGTACAATTTCAAAATATTTCACATTTTAAATTAGGTATAGATACTACATTTTTTATTTTTCAATAATTTCTTTTAAATTAAATCCTATTATAAGTAACAACGTCTCGTATATAAGTAATGTGCTTTGCTATGGAAGTGTAAAATCCATATTGATTTGAATTACAAGTAGTACCCTCCTCGTTGCTAGGAGATGTACTTACGATTCCTCTTAAGTAATATCGTTGAACACTGTTGATTGTTTTTGGAAAGACTAAAGGACCTCCACTATCCCCCTCACAAATCGATGCACCTGAAAAACTAGGACGATTAATTTGTGTTACCAAAGGATGTATTTTTCCTAACTCTTATTTAAATATCCTGCACATATTTTGTCATAGGTTATGAATGCTTGAGACGACTCGGGCACTTCTTCAAAACACTTACGATAGGATATATATGGAACGGGCAATTCTTTTAAAACTTCTGTACGTTCGTTTTCTTCGTTAATGTAACCCCATCCTGTAACCTATACAAATTTTATTATCAACTTATTTTTATCATTGCCTTACCTACAATTCCATTACCGGAGTAATATTTGTCTTCGTAAGATTCATAATCAATACAAACTGGTTGAACATTCACAGATAAGTTGAACGGTGTTGAAAGTATTATGATTGCAATGTCTGCTTCATATCGACTAATTATCCCTCTGTATCTTTCAGGAACGTGAATGGCATTTACATTAGAATATTGTGCATTATAGTCGTTTGGATGGCCGTGTTGGTGGTAATACTTTCCAGCTCCAATTTGGAAGATCTCTTTTGGCAAGGCTCGATCGTATTTATCGGCGAAACAATGAGCAGCTGAAAGTTATAATTAAACAATTATTTTGAATTAGACGTATAGAAGCAAAATACCTGATAACACAATGCGCGGATTTATAATGGAACCTCCGCATATATGCTTCTTGTAAGCGTACACAACAACTTGCCAGGGGTAATCCCCTAAGATGGCTTTTGTACCACTTATAATATTAGTTACTCCTTTTGGTCGTTTTATACCACAAACTGAAATGATTAAATTAATTTTTTTTTCTGGAAAAATGAAAAACAGCAGTTGTAGGTACCCATGAATTACGATTTACATTCCATTCAGGATGTTGATATTTTATAAACTAATAAGTTCTCACCTGCAGTGCAAGAAGGCATTGGAGAATCCCAATCCCCATTTTTACATAATCTTGTTGGATTCTGTGATAGCCCTTGCTCTTCATATAGTGTCTGACATGATATATGTGCTGTTGTATTTTTTATTGGATTCGTGCACGTCTTTAAACGTTCGCCATTTAGACTGCAATATATCCTTGTTGATTTTGTTGTCATTTGGGAGGGACATGTACCTAAAGTTAATAAAAATATGATAGAACATCTTATGACTAAATAAATAATAAGTACGTACGTTCACATGTTCTTAAAGAAGGAATCCATTTACCCGAATTCACACAATAGAAGATCAATTCATTTTCTTCTGATGGTGGATGAGCTACATATCCTCTGTTACAATTCAGAGACAATATAGTTTTAAGTTTTGGAACAATATCTCCTGGTTTATATCCAGCTGTGGGGTCGTTAATTACAGTATATTTACCATGTGACGGATTATTGGGAAATCGACATCCTTGTCTAAAAAACAACACAACTAAATTTTAAAGCCAGTTATATCACGAACCAAGATAGCTTACTTAACTGACGGTGATACATTCGGAGCTGTAGAAAATGATGTGGATGTAAGTATTCCTGGGCAAGATTTTTCATCAGATCCGTCCAAGCATTCCTGCTTACCGTTACATCTTGCATTTCTACTTACACAAGCCCCATAGTTACATCGATATGCTAAAGATGGACAATTAAACTTCCTGCAAGCTTTACTGGTCTCGTCCGATTTATCATCACAATTCCCAACACCATCGCATAAATCACTGTCATCTATACACTGACCAGAATCACATCTAAATTTAGTGAATCTAAACAGATAAATACGAAAAATAATTGATTCTTTTAAATTATATAATATCTTACCCACAAGAATTTGGAAAGGTTTTTTCCATGGTACTTCTGCATTCCGGCAAAATTTCATCCGAATTGTCTCTGCAATCTTGTTTTCCATCGCACTTTTTGCTGTTAGCTATGCAAGCACCATATTTGCATTGGAATAAAAATTGATTAGTACACCTTCAACAAAATTTTAGCATATTAAAGAAAAAATTCATATAAATTGTAACTTGTATTTACTTAATTTTATCGCGGCAATCATCCAGCTCATCTGATCCGTCTTGACATTCCACCGTTCCATCGCATACATTTTCTTCGGGAATGCAGTCGCCTGAACCGCATTTAAAAGATTTCAACCTAATAAAAAAAATCAAGAAAAATCTTTTCTAAATTTTAGGATAAGGCCAGGTTCTAATTTATTATTTTGTAGATACTATAATAATAGAAATTTTTATTTATTTTATTTTAAAATTTAGAACCCGATCAAAAGTGAAATTGAAAAATACTTTTTTAAAATGAAAATTTTGAAAATCGTAAAATTAAAATATGGGTTAAGAGGAGTAATGGGTACTTCTTTATGCAATTTATATAATATAGAAGACTTGTGAAATGTATCTCAATAATTTGGAAAGGTATCATTATTAGAAATTTATAAATATTAAGAATTTAACTTACGGGCAATTAGCATTTTGTGTTGATCGTCGATATCTGTTTACATAACTAGTATTGTAATGATCTAAACTGTTGGCTTCGGTGTGTTGAAAATGTAAACCTAAAAATTACAGTTTTATAATTTATTTATAAAGTTATAATTGATTACATGTTAGAAAAAATTCCAATTATATATTAAATTAAATTCAAATTTAATTTTATGATGGAGTTTCACGAGTTAACAATTTTAATTAATTAATATAATAATATTATAATAAATTATTATATATAATATTTTATATAAATTTAATTTAATATATTTGGAATTTTTTCTAACATGCAATCAATTAAAACTTTATAAAATATTTTCAAATGTGAATATAAATGCAAAAATTAAATAAAATTGAATTTTAACTTTTGAATATTTAATTTTTCATTTTATTGTAACGTGTAAATCATTTACATATTTCATTATACTTCTTTTATACTTACTTAAGAGAAAAGCACAAAAACCAATTTGAGATGAAACTACACTGTACAGCATAATTACTCTTAGTATATTAAATAAATTCTGCAGTATAAATTTGAAAAAAAAAACATATTAGGTATTAACACTTTTGAATATTAATAAAAATATAAATGCTTTTCTTCATGACTCTGACGAAACTGGATAACCTTATCTAATATGAATTATTAAAAGATGTATATTTAGTCTTTACCACGAACATAAAATTAGTCAAATTGAATGGAAATTCCTAACCAGTGTACATGATAACGTCGTTAAGCAAAAAAATGTATTTATTTTTGCCTGAATTTTTTCAAAGAATGTAACAATATCTAGGCTTATGTTTGATAGTGATTATTGAGACATACGTTTTGGAAAGGGATTCCATTGGGCCTCAGTCCAAAAAGTCAACCAATTGAAGTAATTTATGTTTTTCACCAATTGCATTATAGTTGCTCTTGTTTGAGCAACTTGAGCTAAAGCACCTTTTTACAAAAAAAAATTCATTTTGAGACTATAAGATTTTCTAAATGTCCAAATAAAAAACAACACATTTTTTTTAAATTTCTCTTTTTTTTATTTTCAAAATTCAAATTTTTATAATTTCATATTTCAAAATATTTTTGAGCTTATTCAGCTTTATGAAAGACATTTTTTGAGATTATAAGATTATCTAAATTTCCTCCTAAAAGAGGTGATATGATGTTCTTTGTGATATGTTCAGGGCGAGCTTGCTCAGGTCAGAGTGGTATTCATACCCAAGCCGCCTGTGTATCCTATGCCCAGGAACAATCCTTTCGTCCAATTAGCCTAATGTCATTCTTACTCAAGACAAGACATTAGAGAAACTGATTGATGCGCATATCAGGGATGATGTTCTGGCCAAGTCGCCACTGCATAAACACCAGTCTGCGTACCAGTCAGGTAAATCACGTGAGCTGAATATATACGAACTAACTCACAGAATTGAGAAGGTGCAGACAAGAAATTGCTCTGTGAACCTTTCTTGACATTGAAGGGGCGTTTGACAATACGTCCTTTAATTCCATAGAGGAAGTCATCAATAGGCAAAACACCCAACCATAACCTTATTACTCCTACTGTGGTGCCTGGTGGTGGAGGGAATGGGACTTTTCGGCGCAGCCGGTTCGGCGCCGCCGGTCCGGCGCAGCCAGTCGGCGCAAGGAAACAGGAAAACTAAAACCGAGAATGGTTCTCTGGCTGTACACCAGAGTGATGATACCTATACAGTGACATACTCGGCCCTGATTTGGTGGCACGCAACCAAAAAAAGGGTTAGTATATGGGTGCTCTTCTGGGGTGGCACCCACTGCACTTGGTAGTGGAGGCAGAGGCTCTAGAAGCAGTATACAGAGGCTAAAAATTAATGGACTTGGGCACGTTACCCCAATAAAATGGCACCATACCATGATTTTTAACTCAATAAAGAGTAACAACATGCTTAGAATGCAATCGGACAAAACCAGCACGGTAAGGGACTTCCGAGAATCATTCAGAGTAATGATACCTGAAAGGGGCAAGGAAGATACCATATCAAAGCTGGGCAGACGATATAACACCATCCGGTATACAGATGGATCAAAAACAGAGATGAATAATGGTGCAGGTGCGTGTGGGGAAGGAACAGAAGATGCATTCAGCATTAATATTCCAGGCAGAAGTTACTTCAAGTTCAGCTTGTACGCGTGAAATGATACGGAGGGACTATAAAGATAGGTAAATTAGTATCATGACAGATAGCCAAGCGGCTCTAAAGGCCTTGGAAGGAGTAGAAATACATTTAGATGCACATGCACTGGTAGAACTAGCAATCTGCAATAGCATTACGCTCATGTGGATACCGGGACACCAGTGCATAAAAGGAAACGAAGAGGAGGATCGCCAGGCCAACCCTGATAGCCCTTAAGCCAACCTGCGGGATTGCGTACAAGACCGTAAGAGAAGGTATCAGGGACATATTAAGGAGACAACATCTTGCTTACTAGGGGGGGGGCCTTTTGGGACTGAGGCAGTTGCAGATGTTCATAAAGGGCTTTTAAGTGAAACCAGAAGCAAAAAGATAATCCAGCTAAGCAGAAAACAGCTGAGAAGGATAGTGGGACATTTTACAGGACACTGCTGTTTTAACAGGCATCTCAGCATTATGGGTATAATTGAAGAACCTAAATGTAGGATGTGTGGTGGAGCGGAGGAAACTCCTCACCACATTTTATGCGAATGTCCGACACTGTCGGGAAAAAGAATGCGTCACCTCGAACTTCCATATCTGGAAGCAAAGGGGATAGGGCAAGCACCCCTAGGCCGCCTAATCGACTTTGTCGAGGAAACGCTGCTGCTAGAGTAAGAAAAGAGGCACAATAAGCTTAAGCTTCAGTACGGTGGGCGTAATACCACAACCCGTTAACAATAATTAAAATTTTTAAATTAAAGCAAGAACTTGGCCTTACATGTTTAATTCTCCAGAAGCAAGATTCACATAGACATACTATAAAATAAGTACACTTTTAATATATTGTTCTTTTTTGTTATTAAGATATTTATAGGATATAATATTGTTTATTTATCAAATAGGAGTATAAAATGTTTGTGATGCTAAATCACTCTATTCAAAGTAACAAGTTCTCGGATAAAAGCAACGTGCTTTGCTACAGAGGTGTACAATCCATAATTGTTTGAACTACAGCTATTCTCGTTCGTGGTAGGAGAGGTACTTACAATCCCTCTTACATAATAACGTTCATCATGACCGATTGTTTTTGGAAAGACTAAAGGACCTCCACTATCGCCTTGACATACTGATGTAGCTGAAAAACTATGACGATTAATTTGTGTTACCAAAGGATGTATTCTTCCTAACCCTCATCCAAATAGCCTGCACATATTTTGTCATAGGTTATGTACCTTCTAAATGCCTTGGGTACTTCTTCAAAACACTGATCGTAGGGTATATACGGAACTGACAATTCTTTTAACACTTCGGTACGTTCGTTTTGCTCGCTAATGAAACCCCAACCTGTAACCTATACAAATTTTAGTATCAGCTTATTTTTATCATTGTCTTACCTACAGTTCCATTGGTAAAGTAAGGTTGATCATAGTCATTTTCCAAATCGATACAAACTGGTTGAACATTTGGGGAAAAGCTGAACGGTGTTGAAAGTATTATAATTGCAATGTCTGCCTCAAAATTATTAATTGTCGCTTTGTATCTGCGAGGAATATGAATTGCATCTACGTTAGAATATTGTGCGTTAGAGTCGTTTGGATGGTCGTATTGGTGGTAATACTTCCCAGCTGCAATTTCGTAGTTCTCTTTTGGCAAGACTCTACCATCATTATCGGCGAAACAATGAGCAGCTAAAAATAATTATAAAACAATAAATTATTAAACAATTATTTTTAATTAGAAGCAAAGATACCTGATAGCACAATGCGCTGATTAATAATGGAACCTCCGCAAATGTGCTCCTTATTAGCGTTATACACAGCAACTTGCCATGGGTAATCGCTTAGTTTGGCATATGTATAAAATAAAATATTGTTAGATTCCTTGAGTCGTTTTATGCCACAAACTAAAATAATTAAATTAATCTTTTTTTTAAGAAAACGAAAAAAAAAAAAAACAAAAAAGTTGTAGGTAAATAGTATTAGGAGTAATATTAATATAGTTTACAGTATCTGCTTATTTAAAACAATATATTGTCATGTTTCATTTTTCATAAGCATCTTAAGTTGTAAATAGTATTTTAAAAACAGAAATTAATTTATAGATTAACTGATTGTTCAAAGTTGAAAAGCACAGCTGAGGAAATTTTGAGTTGAGTTTTCAATTATTATGAGTATAAAAGATAATTTTTGGTCCAAGATCTTTGAATGAAAAGACAAATGCCAATAATCATCAATGAAGTCGATGAGAATTCAATCAATTATTAATTTGTGTATAAAAATAAATGTGTAATAAAATCAACCAATGCGTAGTGCGACGAATTTGCATTCCCACCAAAATTAAGTGGGAGAATAAAAGTTTTCAAAATTACAAAAATCAAGGAGGGAGAAAAATTGGTGAAATAATTCATTCTGGGTAAAACCGTCAACTCGTCAAGTTCGAAAATTTAAAAGCCCAGAGTCGAAAGTTTAAATAATTTGATTTTTAATTGTAATTGACAAATACAATTAAAAGATTTAACTTTCCTGAAGATTACAAATTCAGAGTAAGAGTGCTTGTGCCAATACTTTTCAACAAAAAAAAATCCACAATTATTCACGATTAAAGATAATCGTCAGCAATAGCAGGAACGAGTAAGGCAACGTATGAACGCCATATTCTCACAAAAGGTGAAATGGTAAATGGAAACAACAACAAACAAATGAAAACTTCTAATTATGGGTGAGAACAATTTAAGTGCACGGACGATTAATTTTTCGTAAAATTTGAAACCACGATAAAATTGATTTATAAAATTTGTATTAATTGCCATCAAAATTGCAACTTTGTCTAGGTGGTTGAAAGTATTACTAAAATTTAAATAAGACCGAAATTGCAATAAGACGGAATTGATTTATTGGTAAACCGATGTAAACGGTTGATGATCAAAAACATTAAAATTTGAAATTTAAATGCTACATAAAATTTATTTAGCTGTGTATTTGTAAGATAAGCGTTTATTTGTATTTTTATTTCTTATGTCTTATGAATTTCTTATGTTTATGTTTATTGTGAACAAGCACTAACCCTTTCCCCCGCCAAAAATCGCCATAGGAACCAAGCACCAGAAGATTCGTTAAAAAAAAGTTTCTCACCTGGAGTGCAAGTAGGTATTGAATAATCCCAAGCACCATCTTTACATATTCGTGCTGGATTACCCGATAGCCCTTGTTCTTCATATAATGTTTCACATGATATAAATGCTATTGTATTTTCTATTGGATTCGTACACGTTTTTAAACGTTTGCCATTTACACTACATTGTATTTTTGTTGATTTTGTTGGCGTTAGGGAAGGACATGTACCTAAAGATAATTATAATCTGGTAAAAAGCTCTAATAATATTGTGAGTACTATATAAATAATACGTACGTGCACATGTTCTTAGAGGAGGAGTCCATTTATCTAAACAATAAGACTGAATTTCTTCTTCTGATGATGGATTAGCTACATATCCACTACTACAATTCAGAGACACTAGACTAAACATTGGAACGATATCTCCTGGTTTATATCCAGATTCTGGGTCTTTATTTACAATATATATACCATGTGAAGGATTATTGGGCAACTGACATCCTTGTCTAAAAAATAACTACTTTAAAGCATGTTGGTACCTAAAGACTAGGTAGCTTTTGTCCAAATTTATTTTTGATTTATGGAACCGGACTTTTTTGTTCTTGTTTTGATTGTAGGAACATCGGAAGTGCGGGGTAGTAGTTATTTAGTTGCAGAAATTAACTTACGGAACTGACGGTGTTACATTTGGAACTGCTGGTGTGGGTGTTCCTGGACAAGATGCTTCAAAAAAATATGTTTTTATATTTTTTGGTATTGTGTTTTTATATTACATTTATATACTAAAATAGAAAACTTATTTCTTTGTTGAAAATTACCAAATAGTCGACATTTCTAATAATCTGAATGAAAATAATTGAGTTGTTGATCTTAATAAAAAATTTAAATTATCCGTCATTTCGGGACGTTTTATTGATCATTTTCAGAATACTTAATTCATCCTTAAATTGCTCATAGTATTATAGCATTAAAATTAAACTTTTCGACGGCGAAATGTGTTGGCCAACCTACTGGTTTGCGGACCACCAATGGACAGTGAGAAAATTTAAATTTCACAAAATTTACATTTTAAAATTTTAAAAATGTCAATTTATAAATCTAAAGATGTTAAATTTCATTGTTTTCAATTATCTTTATAAAATTTTGTAATTTACCTTGAATAACTAAAAAAAAAATATATTGCTGTTTCTCCCAATCTACGGCCAATGTAGATTGGGCGTTCTCACAGAAATCGCGGCTCCAGGAACCTATAAATTTTCTTCGACGTATCAAGTGGACTGTATTTATTTACCTTTCTGGACAATTTTACAATATTTAACACCAACACTATTAACTATGAAAAGCAAATTTAATAACCCAACAAGTAACAAAAATAACTCATCTAACATAAACATAATAGTATATTATAAGGCCAAGGTTGCGAAGACTATCATTATAGTCCTATGGCCAAGATTACATTCCGAGGTGCGAAGTATACGTATACTTCTTATTATCTAGTAATAACAATTTGCGATCCCTTCCAAATGACATGACGCAAAGAAAACTTGAAAAATTCCAAAATGGAGGGGCCAACTTGACGGAACCAAAAAATACTACTATACTAAATAATAAATAATGCGCATGATTTGAACTGCTGTTTTGTTAGCTTTTCAACCAATTGCAGCGATTAAAAATTTCGATAGTTCTTATGGGAAACTTGGTAACTATAAGAGATATGAAAAAATGGGTGGCTCATCTTCGATCTCTTTTTCCAGAAAAGCTCAATTTTCGACTTGTCGATAAATAGCGATATCTCGCTTGTTTTTCAAGTTATCAAAAAAATGGTAACACTTTCAAAATGATATTTTTATAACATTATAGAAAACCGAAAAATTAAATATAATAATAACATTTTTAGTAAAAAATCAATAAAAATTTATAGCAAATTTCTAAATTAAGATGTTCAAAGTTATATTCTCTATATTAAGAAAAACCGGTTGCATTGTTCATTAAAAGTTGTTTAAAACTCTAGCAATTCTATCCTTTTACCTTGGAAAATTATAAATTTCAAGAAGTTTTTTAGACTTACCTAAGAGAAAAATACAAAAAGCAATTTGATATGAAACTGCACTATATAACATAATTGCTTTTAGTATATTAAATAAAATATTGATAAAAATTCAAACGCTTTTCTTCACGACTCTAACGAAACTGGATAACCTTATCCAAAGCAAATTCTGTGGTCACAGGGTAAAACTACTTAAGTCAATAAACGAGATCTTGAGAGCGAATTGTTCTATAACGAATGTTTTCAATATATTTGTTTGTTATGGTATTATATACAGAAAAAAGAGTTTTTCTTAATCCGAAAATCGCAAAAATTGACTTAAGTAGTTTTACCCTTTGACATGGAATTATTAAAAGATCTTGTTTTTTCTTTATCGCAATCATGAAATTATCCAAATTGCATAATAATAATAAATAAGCACACCAAGTGACGGAAATAAATTGGAAAGTTTTGAAATTTAGTATAGACATTTGTTTATGCTTACTGTTGAAATCGGTAAAATTTTTGAAAAATTCAAGTTCGGGAAACCGGGTCATCCTAGAAAATGAGTGCACTTTAATCATATTTTGCATAAAACTCGTTAAAAAATGGTTAAAATTCACTTAGTTTTTAAAATGGTAAAATTACTCGGACTCGAATTTTCCAGGACAGAAATTTTCCATTTGTTGCCGTTCATTTGTTCTTCGTTATCTGGACTATATATAAGAAATTGCCGAAATAAGACAAAAAGGGAGCATATAAAAAGCTGTCTGGGCTAATAATTTTTTTAAAGTTGGGATGTCACAGTAATAATTCAAAAACCAAGAACTTGGAAAAATTGAAAGCTTTTATTACAAAGTTATTGTCAAATTTATTAACTTTTTTTCCTCACTTTATAATCTTTGTTAAATTTTTATGTAAACATTACATAATATGTAATTTATAGTAGATTAATAAAATGGGGGAGAATTTATCTCTTTAAAAGCATCCTGTATAAAGTAAACGCTAGCTAGCAGACGTCATCTCGTAAACGGGAATACACAAAAAATCAATAAAATCATGTAGACGTCTAAAGTCTAATTTGTTTCTTCAGAAATGTAGTGATAGAAATAATTTTAAATACGTACGTAGTAGAAAAATCGGTACTATGATAAATTCAAATAAAAATATTTTATTTACAGCGACAGTTTTAGCTCTTTGTGTGATATTATTTGTTCATGTGTTTTTGTTTCCGTTGTACGCGGTAAATCCTAATCACATCGCTTTCAAAACGTACGCGGACTTTGAAAAATCACTGTGTCTGGGTTCTTATATAAAGCCGAAAAAAGTATGGCACAAACAGCAATGTCCACGTTATGGAGTGGTAACAAGCATGGAAGGTGGTCGATTAGGAAATCAAATGTGGGAATATGCTGCCGTTTGGGCCATCGCAAGACGCACCGGATTAGAACCTTACATGCCGAGATGTATGCAACTAAAATTGGAGCCAATATTTGATTCACTTACAGTGCCAACATTTGAAGAAATCTCTCATTGTCCCATAGATATGAGCAAAGTTGTCAAGTCGTTAAACGCATGGAATTATACGTATCAAAGTATAGTATTACCACGTTACTCTGTACTACCAGACTTAGTATTAACATGGGTCCAAGATATAACGCAGGAATTCACATTTAAAAAAAAATTAATTAACAAAAGTCAAAGTATTTTACGATCAATTGCCAAAAATAAAACTCAGTGTGTGTTTGTAGGTGTACACGTACGTAGAACCGATTATATTGATTATTTAAAAAGAAAATTGTCCATATTACCAGCCAATTCTAGTTTCTATTTTTCCGCCTTTAGATACTACGAGAAAAAGTATCGTAATGTATTATTTGTTATGGCGAGTGACGATCCCGCTTGGTGCTTGAAAAAATTTGGGAGGAAAAGTAACGTATTTCTTATGAGCAAACATAAATCTGTGAATCCTTCGTCTCTAGATTTAGCTATTTTGGCGGCGTGCAATCATTCCATAATAGATTACGGTACTTTTAGTATGTGGGGTGCTATTCTGGCCGGTGGCGAAACCATTTTTTACAACTTGAGGCATCCGACTAATCGAATAAGTCAAATATTACCAAATTGGCATACGCTTAATTGAATTTTAGGTACATAACTACTTAGATACTAAATTTTATTTTTCTAAAACCTAATCAACTATAGAAATTTATCTAAAATATTAATATTATCTTAATTCATCGATTTATCTTATTTATTTTTAACATGTTACCCAATTTCGGAATTTTGAATCCCAGACAAAATTTTAGGAATATTACGCAAAGGTACCGTTCAGAATTTTTTTTAAATTTTATTTTCGTTTTATAATAATATATTTTATTGAACTATATAATATATACGCCAACTCTCTCTATCTCAAAGTACTTCTATTATCAAATTAAAAAAAAAGTCAAATATGTTTCTATTTTAAAATACCACCGATATAAAAATACAAATAAAGAATCTACTAAAATAAAAGAATATTTGAAAATAATTAATATTAATAATTCTATTTCAAAATGCTCTATCTTAATTTTTTGGGAGAGTTGACTATATCATATAACGGGTACATGTATATTATCAAAGATATAGAACTAATATATAATACATCTTTGATATTATTTACACTATTGTACTTATATATTATATAAATTCTGTTCTTACTGTCTTCTTCGGCACTAATCTTAAACAACGATGAAAAAATAACGAAATTTTCATTTTCACAAAAAATCAACAAAATCAAGCTTTAAGAAAATATGTGCCAAAATTATTTTTATACTATTGTATAGATTTTTTTTTCCAATCAAAATATTGGACATTTTTGAAATTTTAACCATTGATTATAAATATTTATAAATTGAATTTTAGAAGCCTTTCGTTAACTTTAATGCACAAATTTTATAGTGCATTGTGTTTTGTCAAGTTTAGATGGAAAATTATTGCACTATCATTTACAAATGGTAGCTATAGCTATCGTTTTCTATTTGATATTGCAGCTTGTTAGCAATGGAGTGGTTCAAAATATAAGTTCTACTTTGTTTTTCATAGCAAGATAGTCAAGTGGAAAATGCTAGGATCTTTTTCCCAGTCACAGGTAATGCAAAATTGAAAAACTCAAAAATGAAAAACTTTAGCCAAAAAATTGTTTATAATTTTAAACTAAACAATTCCAGACATACAAAACACAACATAATCCCCCTGTAAATCTTTAACTTTGCCAAAACAAATATCAAATGTGTGCAATTGTTTTACGCTCGCAGAAGTCAAATTTCGGGAATATAAAAGTTCATAATGATATCTAGAAAACTTTCACTGATACTCTGTCGCTGCTGTGCATCTTTTTAAGTCTTGAGGTGCCTTATCCACCCAGAGAACACCTAGTTGGCCGAGGCCAAGATCGCTCTATAGGAGAATATGATTTAATGAGATTATTTCCCGTTGCCTTCCCATAGCCCAAAGAACGATCTTGAACTTTAGATCACAGCAGTGTAGCCGGCGCGACCATAGAAACGCGGTTTCCCGCTTTATTAGCCTGCCATGCATACTTTACGCCACACTGCTGGTTCCCAAAGGTCAAATAGAAGTCTCAATCTTGTGGATTAAAAGCTTATCCATATTCGGGGCTATGGGAAAAATATATTTTTTGAATATTGTCGAACTTTGACACTCCGAGAAAACTTGGGATATTGCTTTTCCACCAAAATAAAGCAATTCGTTTCAGATCAAACAGATCAAAGCCACTTAAATTTTAGTTTATTTTTCATTCTCATAATCTGAATTTTATAGTTAGGTAAACAAATTATTGACAACTTTTAGTGATGTTATCTATAAGAATATAAGAAGTGCCAAACCATGTTAAGACAAGGAAAGTAGTAATCCCACAAGTGGTTGGGTTTCTTTATTACAGTATTTCTCCCATGTATTAATGCCTTATACAAAAGAGAACATTAACGAAATTCAATCTTATTTCAACTCTAAGAGCATAAAATGAATTAACAGATTTTCGATAATTTCAAAATTCTATATTTTGGCTATACCAAGTCACCAAATAAAATGGCTGTAAAAACATTTTCAAGAAAGTGAAAAAAATAAAAGTAAACTCACGCTACGACTTGATAATCAATTGTACAGACGAATTTGTATTTATCCGAAAAATAAAATATTGCGAAGTCATTCTTATGGAAAACACTGTTATCATAATTTAAGGTGAATTCCATTTTACGACTGTTTTCGTGGCCTACAATGCTTTTAAAATGATGTATTTAACTTACTTAAATCTAGGAATTCACCTGAACTTAATCTGACATTTGAAACACTTGAAAATTGAAAACTATCTAGTGTTGAAAAAGTCAGAATTTGTTAATCACGATAACTTGTTTTATAGGCTTTGTTTATTCAACACTCCAAACCGTTTTGAAACCGTCAGGCGCAGGCGCAGATTTAAAAAAGACAATTTCTAAACGGTTGGGAGTGCTGAAGTGACATTGCTATAAATGTTTAGGTATGTGCCACACGTAGGTATTAGGTACACAAATTACTGTAGGTATTTAATAAATTAAAATATTAAAGAAAGATTATTTAATATTGTATTTTAAAACATTAAATAAATATACATATAATAATATTATAGTAACAAAAGTTTTAGAATATCTTCATACCGTATTGAGTCATTTTGATAATGGTAATATGATGATATGCTATTATTCGGACTACCATTCAATGGCAACTAAAATGTACCATCAAAATGACTTATTCGTGAAGATATTCAACAAATAAATACATTATATCCTTGTCGTGTTCAAAATATAAATTATGTATCATGTATTAGCCTACATAATATTATCCGTTTAAGCAAACATATACTAATAATTATTGTCTCTATTGTACACTAAATCTTTGGGAACATCCACAAGTAGGTATTATAAAAAAAAATTATGAATAAATTTTCTATGTGTTGCATTATAAGTATTAAAGTCTTCTACTGTGATCTTTAACATGTATTTTATAATATTGTTTCTAATAGCTGTGCCAAACTATAAAGAAAATTTGTGACCTGAACAATTATTAGGTATTGCGTGGAATTAAATTATTTACTGTCCTTTAGAAACTTACTATTCTGTGATATTTGTATGCTAAAAATGTATATACCTACTTATACAATCGTTAAATTATTTTCATTCTAATTCTTCATTGTGTTACGTATACTAACGTAGAGTAGAGTAAAAAAATAAAATACTATTTACAATATAATTAATTGAGTTTTATTCTATTATAAACGAAAAACCTGAATTTTTTATTTTGTTTCCTGCCCCATCTTGAAAATAAATACAAACCGCCACTGCTTCTTCTTTATTTTACTCTCGAGTACGAATCACACGATAAAAACAAATCCCTACCGTTTTTTTACCTACTGTAAAAAGCTGTCATGGCTGTCAACGATTTGACGTATGTGCATCATAACCCAGCTGATTCAACTAAAATAAATATTATAAGATCATGCAGTATTTAATACTCGCAGTAAATGAAAATGGGACTTGGAGTTACAAAACAATGTGTTGCAATTAACTACGTTGGTGTTATTTATTTTGAGTGCGTGTGTGGTGGTGAATGAACTTGCATTGAAAATAATGGCGACTCGTCGATCTATTTTGGCAGCATCTGTCGAGCCCTTAACCACTTCCGGCGATCCTTTACGCGAATTATTCGAGGCTTGCAAAACTGGCGACATAGCTCGCGTCAGGAAATTGGTAACTTCTCAAACGGTCAACGCTCGAGACACAGCCGGAAGGAAATCAACACCTCTTCACTTTGCAGCCGGTAAATGATACCTAAGTGCTCAATTTTTATTTTACTTCATATTTCTATTTTGAAGGATACGGACGACGAGATGTAGTCGAATTTTTGTTATCTACTGGAGCTTCTATTCAGGCACGCGATGATGGCGGTTTGCACCCTCTACACAATGCATGTTCGTTTGGACACGCCGATGTTGTTAGACTTTTACTAGAGGCCGGTGCAAATCCAAATACACGGGATAATTGGAATTATACTCCTTTACACGAAGCAGCCATAAAAGGAAAAATTGATGTTTGCATAGGTTATTATAGTTTTCTTTTGTTTTCCACAATTTCCTATAAATTGTGTTATTCGAATCTATTGCAGCACTACTGCAACACGGAGCTGACCCAAATATCCGTAACACGGAAGGCAAAACAGCGTTAGATGTTGCAGACGTTTCAGCTAAACCAGTTTTGACGGGAGATTATCGTAAAGATGAATTATTGGAAGCAGCAAGATCTGGAGCTGAGGATAGATTGTTGATGCTTTTAAATCCCTTGAATGTGAATTGTCATGCAAGCGATGGACGACGCTCGACGCCACTGCACTTGGCTGCTGGATACAATAGGAGTCGTGTGGTTCAATTGCTACTTCAACACGGTGCCGATGTTCACGCTAAGGATAAAGGGTAATTCTTCTTTGATTTTAATATGTTTTCTAGAAACTTCCGAATTTATTGCGAATAAAAACAATATTTAAATTTTTTAATCAGCTTTCACTTAAATCAAGTTATTCATAATATTCTTAAGAAAGTACTTCTGCACAATACTTCAACAAAATACAGGGTAGTTCACTGAACTGGCTCATTTTAACTCTGTGTCTTTTTATTATGTGCTACTTCCAGTTACGGCGGATATTGATGTCATTTCCTTAATTTAAATGAAATACCATTCTTTTAATAGCGATTATAATATGCTCTAGTATTTGTAAATCTTATTCCTATGCAAATTTGACGATGTCTATCATTGATACTGCATAAAAATTAATTTTCAATTTTATTATATAATGCAAAATACAGTTATATTAATAATTTTTATTTTTATAATTATGTCAAAGTGTGTTTACAGTATTGCATGTTCCGATGTCGGTTCAATTTATTGTAGTCACACGATATTTAATATTTTTACAACGCTGTTCCAATATATCATCATCGATGCTTATTATGTGATTGGAATAAGATTTACAAATACTATACCAAAATTCTTAAAATTACAAATATTGGTTTGTTCTTTTATGTACTCAACTTTTAATGATCGACTGCTGCATCCGGAAAATTTTGAAAGTTATGAAAGATGAATAAAATTAGTAATTTTTTTCAATTCCAAGTATTTGCTCGAATTTAAAACCTTATTATGCCTACTGGCAATTCTGAAATTTGGTTTTTGCTCACCAACAGTGTGGTATAAGGCTTAAATCGACAAGTATTAAGGGGGTGCCAAGTGTAAATTTGGTACACCACTTGGGAATACAGGACGTAGTCCTATATTAAGAGGAAGAAGAAGGTTTCTGCTGAAAAAATTTATCTTTGGTGGAATTTGCCAATGACCTCGAACCCCGTAAACTTGGCACTACCACTGCTTAATTACAAGAACATCTTGGGTCCGTAAGCAAATTTAAAAATACTGTCATTTATAAAAAGATTAATAGTAAACATTTAAAAAGAAACGTACACGTATACATCACTGACTAGCAATCACAACGTACTGGCGGACTTATCCTGACGTTATTAAATTAAAGCAATGCCCACATCTATACACTGAGCCCATCTCTTATAATTGTGGAGAGTACAGTTGCTATAGGACACCTAGATAATCTTTTCACAAAAATTTTTAAGTTTGAATTGAAATTATTATTTCATATAATACAACTAACTTGTTTTTTAATCATATGAAGTTTCCAAATAAGTTTTTTTCAAGTTTATACAAGATCATCACCTCCGAACCCTCTAGGTATTATCATCGAAGAACCTTAAAAATCAATATTTTAATTAATTAAATTTTGACTTTTTGCTAAAAAATAGAAGTTTTTGTAGCCGCTCTACTGCCAAGATCCTTCGTAATTAGCATTAGAAAAATTCTATGCATGAATGAAGTACGAGCTTGAACTTAGAGCACCCAAGCACAATTATGCTACTTATGCACAACCACTTTCACCTCTACAAGTGCTTTTCCTTCATCAGGTCTTTCCGAGATCAATAACATTACATTATCATTATAATAGCTTGTCATTCTGAAGTTGTAGTCTAAAACGCAGAGAACACGCAAATACTAAAAGAACAAAAAAAGATGGAAAATTGCATTTATGCCTGGTTTCATAAAACTTTTAACAAACTGTTGAAATTAACCGACACTTTTTATTGGCTTGTTAGCACCAACAGATATTTTCTATCGATGAGTTAAATTTGCCAGTTTGTTAAAAGTTTTATGAAACCGGGCCTTGATTGTTAAAATGGTCATCAATTACGAGTGGGGGTAGATTTGGATCAAAATGACATAGAATTTTAATATTCTTTAAAATTTTGAAACAAAAAGAAAAACCTAGTATTTATGTTTAAGCTGCCATTGTTGAAGCAATAAAAAAGAAACCCCGGGATTTAAAATTATTTGTTTCATTTGCAAACTTTAGTTTGGACCCAAAATTAATTCATATCTACCACAACCCCTTCTCAATTCAATCAGCTGCATGTAGAAATTTGAAAAATTAAAAATCCACTCCCTCGGATAAAATATAATGTGATTGAAACATCGGAATTATCAATACCAAGGCTAGCTTGATACTTCACGACACCAATCTTTCATCCACCAAATATATAATAATTAACACAGTAGAAGCCACTATATTTCAAAAAGTGCAAGATCTCGTGAATTCTTAAAAATTAGTACATTTTAACAACAAATTTGGTATTAAAAGATATGGTATTCCATTTAAAATAAGAAATTTGGCATCAGGTTATAAATATTCGAAGAAATTTTGTTTAAAAAAAGCACATGCAGTTAGACCTAAAAAAATATTTATGTATTTTAACAGATGTACTTTCGATTGAGTAGGTCAGTGAAAAAATCTAGAAGAAAACCAACTCATAAAATTTTACAAAATTAAAATCCAACTTACATAATCTTAATTTGCATCAATTTAAAAAAATATAGTAAGAAAGATCCCTAATTGCATACATAATATAATTTACCTACTGTACATTCTATAGAAAAAAAATTATAATTTTTTGCAGTGGTTTGGTGCCCCTTCACAATGCTTGCTCTTATGGTCATTTTGAAGTAACCGAAATGTTGATAAAGCATGGAGCTAACGTAAACGCTAACGATCTATGGGCATTTACGCCGCTTCATGAAGCAGCCTCCAAATCACGAGTAGAAGTGTGTTCATTACTATTAAGTGAAGGAGCAGATCCTACATTACTTAATTGCCACTCCAAATCGGCCATCGATGTTGCACCTACTAGAGAGTTACAGGAAAGAATATCTTGTAAGTAAATTATCCTGTTATGTTATACGATTCTATACTTTTATTCAAATTTATAGACGAATACAAGGGTCACTGCCTACTTGAAGCTGCTCGACAATCTGATTCCACAAAAATTAAAAAGTATATGACACCAGATATAATTAATTTTAAACATCCGTATACAGGGGATACTGCATTGCATGCAGTCGTCAGTTCTATTTATCCTAAACGTAAACAAATTTTAGAAAACTTAATCAGAAAAGGAGCGCATTTAAACGAAAAGAACAAAGACTTTTTTACACCGCTGCATATAGCAGCCGATTCGTTACATTATGATTTAATGGATGTACTTTTGCGACACGGAGCCAAAGTCAATGCTTTAGATGGCTTGGGACAAACCGCATTACATCGATGTGCAAGGGAAGACAACATTCAAGCCTGTAGAATTTTACTTTCTTACAATGTCGATTCTTCTATTGTTTCTTTACAAGGTTATACTGCGGCTCAGGTCGCAGGCGAAAATGTTTTGAAAATTTTGCAAGGTAATTTTGTTCTCCTTGTTCCGTTAAATTTTTTACTTAAAAATAACCTCATTATGCAGATCCACTTCCTGGAAGTGCAGATATCGAGTGCCAATTGTTAGAAGCTTCAAAATCTGGTAATTTAGAACAAGTACAAAGAATATTAGGTACTTACCCGCACGTAGTTAATTGTCGAGATATTGATGGTAGACACTCGACTCCATTGCATTTTGCATCAGGTTATAATCGAGTTTCAGTGGTGGAGTATTTATTAGAGTTAGGTGGCGACGTTCACGCTAAGGATAAAGGGTAAACAAATTGCTCTCGATGATATTTCAAAACTAATTTGTTTTTATATTACAGAGGTTTGGTTCCATTACATAATGCTTGTTCTTATGGTCATTACGAGGTGACAGAGTTATTGGTAAAACATGGTGCTAGTGTTAATGTCGCTGATTTGTGGAAATTTACGCCATTACACGAAGCAGCTGCTAAAGGAAAATACGAAATAGTCAAATTGTTATTAAAAGTAAGAATTTAAACGTTTATAATTTAAGGTTATTTGCTTAATATCTTCCAGCATGGAGCCGATACTCACAAAAAGAATCGTGACGGAGCCACCGCTTTAGATTTAGTACGGGAAGGCGATCAAGATGTCGCCGATTTACTTAGAGGCAATGCTGCCGTTCTAGATGCTGCCAAAAAAGGAAACTTAGTTAGAGTACAAAGACTGGTTACACCTGAAAATATTAATTGTCGTGATTCTCAGGGACGCAATTCGACACCACTACACTTAGCTGGTAAATTTCATATTATCTTGCTTTCAATAAAACTAGTCTTATCAAGATCTTGGACAAGTATAAATAAAACACTAGGTAACTGTCCACTTTTTCTGAACTACTACATAATAATCGGCAACAGTATGAAATATTACATACTATTTGCTTACCTATACCATTATGGTGTTATTAAATTAAAAGTGGAGAGCTAATATAAAATCTACATTGATAAAATCATTGATCTAGATTAATAAAAAGAAAATATAAGATGATAAGATAAAGTACCATAAAATGTAATCTATCTGGTAAGCAACAGCATGCAATAGTCTATATTGCTGATTATTATGTTTGTAATCTTGAAGACCTTATGTAGTTAGCAAAACTTCGACAACAGTTACCTCAAGTTTTATTGAAATTTCAAATTATGAACAAAAGCAACAGTATAATTTAATTTCATCCTTAATGGATTCCTTTTTAATTCTAAATTTTGTTTAGCTGGTTATAATAATGTGGAGGTCGCCGAGTTTTTATTAGATCATGGTGCAGACGTGAATGCACAAGATAAAGGTGGTTTAATTCCTTTACACAATGCTTCGAGTTATGGACACCTGGATATTGCTGCACTTTTAATTAAATTTAATACTGTGGTAAATGCAACTGACAAGTGGGGATTCACGCCGTTGCATGAAGCTGCACAAAAGGGACGAACGCAACTATGCGCACTTTTGGTAATTTTACTTTTTACTTATAATATGTTTTTCTAAATTATTTTCTATGCAGCTTGCCCACGGAGCTGATCCATATTTAAAAAATCAAGAAGGTCAGGCGCCGGTAGATCTCGCATCCGCAGACGACGTTCGTTGTTTGCTCCAAGATGCAACTGCCACTCAACAAATTGTGTCAAGCACCGATGCAACATCTTCATCGCGACCTCCATCTATTGCCCTTTCTCAGTCATGCGCTTCTCCAGTTTTGCCGGGAAATACAGAAACTGTGATTATGCCGTCTGGTGCGTCAATGACATTGTCGGTGCCTGTTGCTAGTAGATCAAGTGTTGCATTATCTGCTGCCGAAGGTTGTTCAGATTCTTGCAAAGGTGAAAACGAAATGCAAGATGCTGGAAATATTACCAATATTGCCACATTTTTAAGCAGGTATGTTTACAGTTGGATGTTGAGAAAAAATAAATGATCTCATTGTAAATCCATTGCCCCTTTTTTAAATGATTGATTATTTTAGTTTGGGATTGGAGCATTTATACGAATTATTGGAACGTGAACAAATTAGTTTGGACATTCTTGCCGAAATGGGACACGAAGATTTAAAACAAATTGGAATTTCTGCATACGGTTTTCGTCATAAGTTAATCAAAGGTATTGAACGATTAATGGTGAGCTGTGGCAGTCCGTGGTCCACGGTATCAAATCCTGGAACTCTACTTGTGGACTTGTTAAGCGACGATAAAGAATTTATAGCTGTGGAGGAAGAAATGCAAAATACCATAAGGGAGCATCGCGATAACGGCCATGCCGGCGGAATTTTTTGTCGTTATAATATTGTTAGGGTACATAGTAACTGCGCTTCACTTTTTTGGTATTTTACTAATAATTTATTTTTAGATCCAAAAAGTACAAAATAGAAAATTGTGGGAAAGATATACACATCGGAGACAAGAAGTTGCAGAAGAAAATGCAATTCAAAGTAACGAACGAATGCTGTTTCATGGTTCACCTTTCATTAATGCCATCGTTCAAAAAGGTTTTGACGAAAGACATGCTTATATCGGCGGCATGTTTGGTGCCGGCATTTATTTTGCCGAGCATTCTTCTAAGAGTAACCAGTATGTGTACGGAATTGGTGGCGGCACCGGTTGTCCGTTACATAAAGATAGGTCTTGCTATATCTGTCATAGGTGAGAAGAAATACTTTGTTTTATTTTAAAGTTGTTCACACCGTGTTCTTTCAGGCACTTACTTCTTTGTCGAGTGACCTTGGGAAAATCATTCCTTCAGTTTAGCGCAATGAAAATGGCACACGCTCCTCCGGGTCATCATTCGGTAGTGGGACGACCTTCGGCAGGAGGACTCAATTTTCCCGAATATGTGGTGTATCGAGGAGAACAAGCTTATCCCGAATATTTCATCACTTACCAAATAATTAAGCCTGAAGATTGCTCAAGCAGTACCGATACGGAAGCTAGATGATTTTATAATGAACGGTGGTTTGTGATCGACTCGCGCCGTTCTTATAAAGACCATTTGTGTAATGTAGTATGTAAAGCGCTACGTTGCCTTGTACCAGCCAAACCTAAATGTGGATGTCAGGGTTAAATTACAATTAATTGAAAATCGCATATGTTTATACTCGTGTGCTTCCTCGATCAATTTCGTTTTAGTTTATCTATTTTTTGTAAAAATTTATGCATGAAAGTGCCTCCATAAGAGAAGCATTACTTTTTCTTATTGGCAGTATTATAAATTAGAATAATTTATTTTTAATTGTGATAAAATGTATGCGTAATGACGAAGCTCAATTTAATTAATTTTAACGTATTGTGTTACACACATAAAATGCGTGTGATAGTTTTTAATTATTCGAAATAGTTTTTGTGTATAATTGTACTATAAAGCAAAATAGGTGGATTTAAATATTGGTCAACATTAAATGAAATTCCAATGTAAATTGTTTTTTATTTTTTAATGTTATAACAACAGATTCCATAATAATAACTGTCACAAGTGCACTATATTTTGAAATTAAAGACGCACACGCCTAATTATTCTTCGTTTTGCAAAAATAGCTTCCTGCTTTAAACAGTTAGTCAAGCTCTTGCTATTTATTTTTAAGTTGAGTGGTTTACTTTTCATAACGTTAACAAATATACATAATATATAAAAATAAGTATTATTTTATTTAGAGCTTAGCTGAATTATCACATTAATAATATTTTTTATTTGAGTAAATTATTTCAAAACCCTCGCATTAGTTAATTGAATTTTCACTTTGCTGAATGCTGCTTAAACTAGGATATAAACCACTTCTGCTACTTTCGCCATGCAGACGATGTTGTGTCACTGCTTTTCCTGTTTGTTTGGCTGCAACTTTCACAATACCTTTTGGAGTAAAAAAGCGACTGTGGTGACCAATGGTAATAACATTTCCTACGGTATCAAGCGTGTTGCTTGCAACTTGACCTGCAGGTCCTCCATATCTAAAAGATAAGAAAATAATTATCCTGAAATGCATCCTGTGCAATGACGTACTTATACTGAACGATTTTAACCGTATTATTTGAAAGATTTTTGCCCAAAATTGAAGCAGACGTCTCCAAACCTGTATAAACTGTTGAAAAACCTTCAACTGCACCTGCAGCAACAGTCAAAACACCGTTAACTTTAGACTGTGCTTCATCTTCGCTAAGATTGAATCCCGAGGTTAAAAGTCGTGTTCCTTGTTGTTGAATATGAGGTGCGAGGTATCGTCCTAAAGCTTGTGTTGCATATCCCACTTTTTCAGCTGAAATAATAAAATTTTAGCTAATAAATTTCATTAATTCCGTTAAAGTTTACCAACATATCCGGTGATTTCAGAAGCTTTTGTGGTAGCACTTGATGCAATTTCAAAACCCCTGACTACTGTAGGAGAGATTTCGGTGGCTTGAGATTCAGGTGTTATAATATTCATAATTTTTGGAGTACCATAATTTATAAGAGAACCTAACTTTTGAGCCCCAAAAATCAATCCTTGAGAAAGATAGTAACTACCGGTAATAATTGTATTTGACAGCTTTTCACTAAAAGTTGCAGGTTCTGGTATTTCTCGAGGTTTACGAACCTGTGTTGATTGACTAATCACGCCTAACAATATGCTTTCCAAAATTTCATGGACTGAAGCATCTACATCAGAAGGCAAGATGATTCCAATCGAAGATCCTAAAGTAAAATTAAAATTAAAGACATATTCGAAAGAAAAGTTTTTTCTTATTTGAAAATTGGAAATTCTAAAACCTGCAATTATTTGAGAATTTTTTAAAATTAATAACAACAAAGAGTCGTTGCAGCTGGCAACAGAAATGTTTTTGCCAGGATAAATTTCGAAGTTTTAAAATGGAACTGACCAACTGGTTATTTGAGAATGTAGAGTTTTACAAGTGATTGACTTTGTTTTTTTGTGTACCCAATTTTGTAACTTTTAGCTTATTTTACATTGGAACTGGACAAAACATAAGACTCTCGAGGAATACATTTTACAATTTTGTTTGACGTTGAAATATTATTTGTAACAGCTTTTTGGCTAGTCAGATGTTTATAATTTACCCGTTGTAGAATCAGTCAAGCGATTAAAGTCGGTTTATGTAGGATTCATCCCTATTTTAGTTGGGCTGTTTCTTCCAAATATTTCCAGCTTCTAAAATCTTGTCTAAAATTTCTTAATTGATCCATTTCTTTTAAAGTCTTTATTTCATTTCATCAGATATGATTGAACCTTAAATTTACAAACTGCAAAAACCATTACAAATAATATTTTCAAAAGAAATTTAATATCCTATAAAATTGTTTATAAAAGTATAATTTTTTGTATTCTAATACTTTTTCACAATTTGCAAAATTTCTTGAGCAAAAATAATCTCACATTCTATAAAAAAAAACTTAATATTTACCTTGAAAACGCCTGTTGAATAATAAATATGCCAAGTAAAATTTCAGGTTACTTCATAATCGGACTTAAATGTAACTTTTACATACATACTCAAACCAGCTCATGGGGCAAAACCTTATGAGACTCTTTAAGAGTCCATGCGGTTTTATACTTGGCTGTGATATTACGGAAAACTTCCTGGAGCATTTTAGTGTGTCCGGTGTATAGTGTGTATTCCGAGGTATCTTAGTATTACAAAATCAATGAATCTTTATTATTTTATCGTAATTTTTATCTGAGAGTTTAATTTCACATGCATCTTTTATATCGTTAATTCATAAATTGGATTACATATTTTCAAAAAGCATGTTATGAGCAAAGGTATTGAAAGAGATAGACCATCAATAAATCTTGTATAATATAATATTAGTTTCTTATGCAATTTTATGCAATATTCTTACCAAATAAATAAAAATCCATGGTATTTTAATCACCATTCTGAGGATGCAATGTTAGTGAAAGTTTAAAAGAATTCTGATCTCCCGCTGACAATATATCCTGATGATGGTGGATAATAACACCGAAATCAATCAATGCTAAGAGTTATATTTATTTAACAAAAATACACTTATCCCACACAAGATTAAATTTCTTATCGGTGTAAATTAGATGCAGATAAGAGACTCGTGGTGAACTTTACAAAAGAAATTTCAAAATTCAATTTACGATTATATTATTTATTATCAAACAATAAATAACAATAATGCATTTTAATTATTGTAACTATAGTTATAATTTAATCGTAGATTAAATTTTAAATTACTTTTGTGAAATTAATTCTCACTCTTACATTTTAGTTCAATCAGACAAGTTAGTTTTTAAGTTGAAATATTAATTATATTAATATAGATTAGAGAATTGAATATATACATATTACTGTTTTCTTATTCACCTCTCGTTAATCTTCGAATTAACTAAAGTTACCTGTAAACCTACCACGTGACGTCGATTCGTCAAATAGCAGAAGTCCAGAAGAATAGAAAAAAAAAAAAAAAGAAAGGCTGATATTGTCCGAGAAGTAATTTTGAATCGCAAAAGATTTTGTTTGTAAGTCTGTCAAAAGTTCAATCTTCAAATTGGAATTTTGGTGAAAACTAAAGTTGTTCCTGACTTAACTCGATGATAGCGACAAACTGAGATTTGTGAACACGGCTGTTAGTTTGATAACCAATTTTATTGATCATTCAAAATATTTTAATTATTTTCAAAAATTTTATTTTATTTCTTTATCTTTTACCATTCTCATCCAGCCACGATCTTCATAATGACTTTAGAACAAAAGAATGTTTAATAAGTTCTGTAGGTGGATAATGTAAAAAACAAATAATAAAATAATAAAATTTACTCGGCAAAACATTTTCCATTGTTAACTTCAATTAATAATAGCATGAGCCCCATGCAAATTAATTAAAACTAATATTACGTTTTATAAATTAAAGTAGGTAGGTGGTGAAAATATGCTAACTGACCTTCAACTTCCGAGTGCACATCTGGTAATATGAAAGCTCCGTAATCTGTTCTGTAGCATGGCGAAACACCAGGAACCAGTGGATAAACCCAATCAGCAATTTGTAAAAATACAGTCCTATTCGAATCGCCTTAAAAATTTCAATGAAAGTATGTACTACAACTTCTTAAACTTAACAAACAAAATTACCTACCCGAAATGGCTGCAATATGTAAAGTTTGGGGTTCTAGTGCTTGGGAAACTGTACCATCTGGAGATATAAAATATAATGACACATTGTCACATGCATAAATAGATTCTTGAGAAGAAGAATCCGTATATTGATGGGGTAAATCCTGAAGTGCTACTGCTAAATCGGTGTAAGTTCGTGGAACATCTTTGGACGTGATTTCACCCTCCGTCACAGGTGCCTGAATGGTGGGTACAAAACTAGGGGCAGAAGTAATGCTATTTATTCTTGTCAAACATTCGGCTCTCGTTTGCTTCATTTTCTGTATCATCCCGGCTGCTTCTTCCCATGTTGGCTGCGATGTGTCTGGGCAAACTACACGTACGTCTAACGCTCTGTCTATCAATAATATACCCTGCTTATACTTCTCGACAGCCTACGATACGTAAATCAAATGCAAGTCATTACAAAAAAAAAACACATTAAAACAGGTTTGCAAATACTTACATCATTAGGTTTTTCTTGTTCTTCCAAAGTAATAGCTTCGTCGATTGCCTTATAGGCAGAATCGTGAAATTGTTGAATTTTCTTAAATATTGATAACCACGTAGATGTTGAATTTCCCATTTCCTGTGTCATCCTAACTTTTAATGTACCTTTGTTTATTTCTTAATTTAAAAGGTTATGATTGGTTCAGTTGTTATGAGCAGAAGTGACAGCTGCGACTCATCGCACCAAATTCACCTCAGCCTCAGACGTAAACACACGTAATTCAATTTTTAAAGTGGGGTTGATTTACGTAAAACCATAAAAACACTACTAGCCAAATAATTTTCAACCTCATCAATAAAAAAAATGATTAAAATATTTAAATGAAAACCAATGAGGAATTCTGGATCAGAAAATTTAAATAAAGAATATAATTTTTGATAATAAAATTAACCTTGGACTTTGAAAGCCGGATTTTGATCGGAGCAATTAGTGGAAATTTTTTTTCCAAAATCGCAAGGATTTTCTTTTTATTAATTTTTAAAACACAATTTTTATAATTTTACCATAAATAAAAAATCAGCCCTAAATTGTAGTTTGTAACAGAAAATGTATAAATCTAAATAAGAAATATTATAAGCCAGTTCAAATCATGGTTCAAATTTAAACATACCGCCATATTTATGTTATCCTACCGGCAAGTCGCCGCAACTTCCCAAGTGCCGAATTTTCGAGATTCTCTGCTTCGCACGTTCAATTATTTTACGAGTTTCCTTTTGGAAAGAAGCGTCAGCCGGTCTCTGTATTTTTTTAAATCGAAGTGAAAATGTTGGCTGCTGCTAGAATTTTAAGTCGTAACATTTCCGAATGTAGTAATTTTGCAGTCAATTCAACGACACGCAGAAATTATAGACAGCTAGCAAAAAATGTAAGTTCTCAAAATTCAGAAACTTATTTTATGTAATAAAATGACATTTTGTATTATAAATGTGTGGTGCTATACTTTTTATTACCTTATTACTTTAATTTAAAAAAAAAGTTATTAAGATGTTGACCACGCCGACCACAACCTAGCGCGTGGGTTATCACATGGTTCTAGAACGTTCTGGACTTCATTTCTGATATTTTCTTATTTTTAGGTTACCCACCGATACAACTTGAACAATTACCCTAGTTTGCAAGTCCGAAATTTGTAAGTTCATGCTTGCACAATATTGCGACATATTTTTATTTTAAGTATTTTCTAGAAATGATCAGGTTAAGGGAGCTGTAATTGGTATCGATTTGGGTACCACAAATTCTTGCGTCGCTGTATTGGAAAGGGGTACACCAAAGGTTATTGAAAATGCCGAAGGTTCCAGAACAACACCCTCAATTGTGGCTTTTACTAAAGAAGGTAGATTGGTGGGCATTCCAGCTAGACGGCAAGCCGTTATTAATTCTGGAAACACTTTCTATGCCACCAAGCGGTTAATTGGACGTAGGTTTGAAGATGCCGAAGTTAAAAAGGATATGTAAGTTCACCATTTTAGTTCAGCGATTAAATATTTTACACAATATGTAAATTTTTTGCTTAAGCTCTTTAGTTTTGTATCGGAAAATATCATAAGTTTGCTACATCAGCCTCTGACTAGAGGACAGCTAAATTTGTCAAAATTGCAGAGTTACTGGGCTTTAAACTTATAAACTAATGGCCACGATCAGCCGGTGCCAAGCGTTAAGTTATATCGTAAAGCACTGGGTTCTGATTGATCCAATTTCTATAATTGGTTCAATTGAACCAATCGAAACCAAGTGCTTTACGATGTAACTCAACGGTTGGCACCGGCTGAACGTGGCCAATGTTAAAATTGAAAAAATCATATTTTAACAAAAATCAATTCTATTTTTAATAAATCAAAAATAATGTATGGCATCAGTCGCAAGATCTATCTTTTAGATAGATACTTCCTTCAATGTCCCATCCAGAACTTTTCTTGACAACAAACAGTAGCAGCAACCTCCTGTTTAAAATGCAAAAGCAGATGGTTTAACAATAACAATCGTAATTATCGACGACCAACTGATGAGACACATCAGTAATGTTAAAACCCGAGTATTGGTCTAGGTCAAGGCGATCTTTATTTTTGTCAAACCATCTGCTTTTGCATTTTAAATGGGAGGTTGCTGCTACTGTTTGGTGTCAAGAAAAAGCTTTGGATAGGATATTGAAGGCAGTATCTATCTAAAAGATAGATCTTACAACTGATGACATACATTATTTTTAATTTATTAATTAAACTTGATTGAAATGCTTAAATATAAGCATTTATTTAATACTTGAACAAGTAGATTAAATAATAGAAAGTATAGTCTACTTATACAATTTCTCAAAATTAGCATACTGGTGTTAATTTTCGGGAATACGCAAAAATACGCTTAATTTTGAAACTTAAAAAAACAAATGCAAACAAACCTCGTAAATTCCCTAATTTGTTATCAATTTATCTATGGCAACTTTGTAAATCAGCTGAACTTTGCATAACTTTGTTTTTTATTTATTAGGAAAACCCTTCCATTTAAAATTGTGAAAGCTTCTAATGGAGATGCATGGCTTCAAGGATCCGATGGAAAAGTCTATTCACCTAGTCAAATTGGTGCATTTGTTTTGATGAAAATGAAAGAAACTGCTGAATCCTACTTAAATACCAAAGTTTCTAACGCTGTTATCACTGTTCCGGCCTACTTCAACGACTCACAACGTCAGGCCACTAAAGATGCTGGTCAAATTGCCGGTTTGAATGTATTGAGGGTTATCAATGAACCAACTGCAGCTGCTTTGGCTTATGGAATGGATAAGACCGAAAATAAAATGTACATTTGATCCAATTTTTCTCGTGTGATTGTTTGCTAACATTTATTCAATTTCAGAATTGCAGTTTATGATTTAGGAGGTGGTACCTTTGATATCTCAATTTTGGAAATCCAAGATGGAGTGTTTGAAGTGAAATCAACAAACGGTGATACCATTCTTGGTGGAGAAGATTTTGACAACGTTTTAGTAAATTACTTGGTATCTGAATTTAAAAAAGATACTGGAGTTGACATCACCAAGGATTCTTCAGCAATGCAACGTTTGAAGGAGGCTGCTGAAAAAGCTAAAATTGAATTGTCTACTGTACAAAACACCGACATCAACTTGCCATACTTATCCAGCGATGCCACCGGACCAAAACATTTAAACTTACAAATGAATCGTTCTAAATTTGAAAGCTTGGTCGGTGAACTGATTAAGAAAACTATTCAACCATGTCAAAAAGCATTGAAGGACGCCGAAATATCAAGAACCGATATTGGAGAAGTTCTTCTTGTAGGTGGCATGACTCGCATTCCAAAAGTGCAGAGTACGGTTGAAGAAATCTTTGGTAAACGCCCCAGTCGATCGGTAAACCCCGATGAAGCTGTTGCTGTTGGTGCAGCTATTCAAGGAGGTGTGTTGGCTGGTGACGTTAAGGACGTTTTGTTATTGGATGTTACACCTTTGTCTCTTGGTATTGAAACTTTGGGTGGTGTATTCACTCGATTGATTGGTCGCAATACTACAATTCCTACAAGAAAGAGTCAGGTATTTTCAACTGCAGCTGATGGTCAAACACAAGTGGAAATTAAAGTACATCAAGGAGAACGAGAAATGGCAGTAAGCAACAAACTTTTGGGCCAGTTCTCACTCATTGGTATTCCACCAGCACCACGTGGGGTTCCACAAATTGAAGTTACCTTTGATATTGATGCTAATGGTATTGTTAATGTGTCGGCTAAGGATAAGGGTACCGGAAAGGAGCATCAAAGTAGGTTAATTTTTTTGGTAAATTGAAAAAAATTAATTGAGAATTTTGCAGTTGTAATTCAATCATCTGGTGGTCTCAGCAAGGATGAAATTGAAAACATGGTTCGTAATGCTGAACAATTTGCACAAGAAGATAAACTTAAGAAAGAACGAATTGAAGCTTTAAATCAAGCCGAAGCAATTATTTACGATACGGAAAGCAAAATGGAAGAATATAAAGCACAATTACCTGCGGAAGAGGTAAGATCTAAGAAAATCGCATTTCATATTTTTATTTAACTTGTTTTTTTTTAGTACGAAAAATTGAAGGGAGAATGTGTTAAAGTTAGAGAAATGATCACAAAGGAAGATATTAACCCAGAAGAAGTTCGTAAGGAAACATCAGCTCTTCAACAACAATCGCTGAAATTATTTGAAATGGCTTACAAAAAGGTAATTTTTTGGTAAGAAATAATTTGATCATGATAACTTTCTTGTTTTTTTTGTATAGATGGCTGCAGAAAGAGAAAGCAGTAGTACATCAACTGAACCACCAACCGAAGAAAAAGAAGAGAAAAAGAATTAAATTGTGATAAATTGTGTTTATAGGTAATTGAACAATTGAAAATGATGCTGCATTTGTGTCTCGTAGTATGCATGTTTCAATTAAGGTGAGCGTTTACCAGTCTATATTATTTTTGTTAAAATACTCGCCTTAATTATGTGCTCGAACTTTTTTAAGTACCGTTACAGTTTTTATGTTAGTGCGACCGAAGTGTGTGTTCATTCTGTACAAATATTAATTTACATAGGATTATGTAACAATAATAAGAGTAAAAATGTTTTAAAATCTCATGTCATGGATAAATCAGAATCAAGGCGTTTGCTATTTATTGCCAATGATGTATAGATTGTTAATTTTTATTTTAATAAATTTATTTATAAATTACATGTTTTGTAATTTTTAAAACTACCGCTAAATTCCCCTAGCGTCAATCACTCGAAGTTATTATGACGGCTCGCGTCATGATTTTTATTTGAGCTACAAATCGCTAATTCCTTACGTTCAGTTAATTCTGGATTGGTAATTGCAAATATCAAGACTAGTACGATACGTCGCCTTTCCTGTTCCTACTTTTAAATCCCAACAGTAAAAATGTTGACTACAAGAATATTAACTCGTAATGTAGTGGATTGCGGTAATACGGCAAGACGTAATTACCGACAACTTGCAAAATGCGTAAGTTAACTCATCACAGTGTTTATTTTTCCTTTTATTACAGGAAATTTTGTATTATTACATATTTATAGCCTTCCCGATTCGTTAATTATAACACTTGCATAAAATATCCCCGTTTTGGGAATGACCTTGCTCGTAGCACGTGTTCCTAAATAACATGTCAGATTTTTAAAATTTAAAACCGGAATATTTAAAAATTTCGTTTGGCTTCAAACTAATGTTAAATTTCTTGAATCCCTTGAAAAGCAAATTCTGTTCCACAATTCGATTTCAGAATTTTTAGAAATTTATTTTAATATCTTCTCTAGGTTTCCCAGCGATACAGCTTAAATAATTACCATAATTTGCAAATTCGAAAAAAGTAAGTTACAAAAGTAATCGTGACATTTCTGGTTTTACAAAAAAGATTTTTAGAACTGATGGTGTTAGGGGTGCTGTAATTGGAATCGATTTGGGTACTACAAATTCCTGCGTTGCTGTTTTGGAAAGAGGTACACCTAAGGTTATTGAAAATGCCGAGGGATCCAGAACAACTCCTTCGATTGTGGCTTTTACTAAAGACGGTACCTCGGTGGGGATGCCAGCTAGACGACAAGCTGTTATTAATTCAGCCAATACGTTCTACGCCACGAAACGTTTAATAGGACGTAAATTTAGCGATGCTGAAGTGAAAAAAGATATGTAAGTCGGATAATAATATTAACACCACAGCAGTTTATACAAACAGCATGAATCTATTGTATGAACTTTTTCAGCTCTATTGTTTCTAGTTTGGGAATCTTATGCCTTGATTACACGTAACGAGTACAGTGTTCTTTGTGGAGTGCTTGGTTGGTATAAACATAGTACTGAGCGTTCGTTTAATAGTAGGATGGCAAGACAGTTACTTGGACCCTTTTCTACTTACTAGACCAAGTATCCAATCCCCTCTTTCCCATCGGTCTTGCTCGTTAGGCCGCTCGGCATGTTTAAACACACACTCGGTGTCTAGTCGTCAGCATGTGCGCGCACCGCATCCACTTTACATACATTGGAGTAATATTTTCTAACAATTCATTAAAACGTTCTACATAATATACATTCATCCTTAGAAGTGCTATAAAATTCATCAGGGTCTTCTAATGGTTATAATTTTAATCGTAGTTTAAATTTTAAGATACCTTTATGAAACCCACCATAATTCTCTAAAGGGAGCGTATGTTGCACCACGATTTTGTCTCTTTAAAATGGATGTTTTGATATAAATGAAATGATATAAGCAACTTGCTATATTTTTAATGTACGTTTTATGATCCATGTTTCGATACACAACTTAGTAAACTAGCCTGCTTTTTGATCGAAAATCAACTGCCTCTCCACTGTACTCCTTACATGTAATCAAGGCATTAGTCGAAGGGGTTTTCGGGAAGCTAGGTGGGAATTGAAATCTTAATAATTAGGGGCAGCTTGTAATCGTAGAGGAATGTTGTAAACGAAAACCTTGAAAGACGAAAATCACTTTCATTACAGGCTAATTTATCTAAATTTCCGGCAGCTGTCTCTTGTTACGATAAAATATTTAAAGTTTTTACAAAATTTTATTATCATTTGAAGAAAAACGCTGTAACTCTCAAGATATAATATTTTAACGAGATAAAATTGAAAAAATTTAATCAACATTACATATTAGCGTAATAAATTTTAATCATTGCATATAATTAAGTGACACTAGAAGAACATTTTTAGTTTTGTTACAAGAAAACAACTTATCTCGAGATACGTCTTTTTGTCATAACAGGGCAGAGCTCCATCTGAACAAGGATATGAAAGTTAGAAAAATACTTTGATCTTATAAAAAAATTTAGTTTGGTCGTCATTGTCCTGCCGTCTTGTCAGATTTTAATGTGACATTATATTATTACTTTTCAAGTTATAATGCACTTCCGGTTGGTGTAATAGTGAGCGGAGATTTTTATTTGAATATATATTTTTATCTTTTGTTTATTTGGGGGGGTTCGAGTCTTGTAAAAAATAATTTTGCATTTGTTGGAAAGTTTGAATATTCTTACAAAGTGTTTTGTTTAAAAAATACACACGAAAATGTATAACATTGTATTCTTAGCAAACTGAACTCTCTTAATTATTAAAACAAAAATTGATATGTGAAACAAGTCCACACTACTGATTTACCCTGTATGTAAACTAAGTCTTACAATGATTTTTAATTAATAGGAAAACACTTCCATTTAAAGTTGTAAAAGCAACTAATGGTGATGCATGGCTTCAAGGCTCGGATGGAAAGGTGTATTCTCCCAGTCAAATCGGAGCCTTCGTATTGGTAAAGATGAAAGAAACTGCTGAATCTTACTTGAATACCAAAGTTACGAACGCCGTCATCACTGTTCCAGCATACTTTAACGATTCCCAACGTCAGGCTACAAAAGATGCAGGACAAATTTCCGGTTTAAATGTTTTAAGAGTTATTAATGAACCGACAGCAGCTGCTTTAGCATATGGAATGGACAAGACTGAAAATAAAGTGTACATTTAATTCATTTTCTCATCTTATTGCTTATTCATTTTTAATCAATTTCAGAATTGCGGTTTATGATTTAGGAGGGGGTACTTTTGATATCTCGATTTTGGAAATCCAAGATGGAGTGTTTGAGGTAAAATCCACAAATGGCGACACCATCCTAGGCGGCGAAGATTTTGATAATCTCCTGGTGAACTATTTTGTATCTGAATTTAAAAAGGATACAGGTGTGGACATCTCAAAAGATTCTTCAGCCATGCAACGTTTGAAAGAGGCCGCCGAAAAAGCTAAAATAGAGCTGTCGACTGTACTTAATACCGATATCAACTTACCCTATTTATCTAGCGATGCCAATGGGCCGAAACATTTAAATTTGCAATTGAGTCGTTCTAAATTTGAAGGTTTGGTTGGCAATTTAATTAAAAGAACCATTCAACCATGCCAAAAGGCTTTGAAAGATGCAGAAATAGCTAAATCAGATATCGGTGAGGTTATTTTAGTAGGGGGCATGACTCGAGTACCGAAAGTGCAAAGCACAGTTCAAGAAATATTTGGTAAACGTCCCAGTCGTGCGGTGAATCCCGATGAAGCTGTTGCAGTTGGTGCTGCTATTCAGGGAGGCGTGTTGGCTGGTGACGTCAAGGACGTTTTGTTGTTGGACGTTACACCCTTGTCTCTTGGTATTGAAACGTTGGGTGGTGTTTTCACTCGATTGATTGGACGCAATACCACTATTCCCACAAGAAAGAGTCAGGTATTTTCAACTGCAGCTGATGGTCAAACACAAGTCGAAATTAAAGTACATCAAGGAGAACGAGAAATGGCATTGGATAACAAACTTTTGGGTCAATTCACTCTGATTGGTCTCCCTCCTGCACCACGTGGTGTTCCACAAATTGAAGTCACTTTTGATATTGATGCGAATGGTATTGTCCACGTATCTGCCAAAGATAAGGGTACCGGAAAGGAACAACAAAGTAAACAGCAGTTTAGTGATTAAGGGAATGAAATTTATGTTGGTTTTATTACAGTTGTGATTCAATCATCGGGAGGCCTTAGCAAGGATGAAATAGAAAACATGGTACGTAAAGCTGAACAATATGCACATGAAGATAAAGCTAAGAAAGAACGAATCGAAGCTGTGAATCAAGCTGAAGCGATTGTTTATGATACCGAAAACAAAATGGAAGAATATAAGTCTCAATTGCCCTCAGAAGAAGTAAGTTTCACGAATTTGTTAACTAAAGTTTTATGTGACCGTTATTTTTAGTACGACAAATTAAAAGAAGAAGCCGTCAAGGTTAGAGAAATGCTCTCAAAGGGTGATGGCGTTAATGCAGACGAAATTCGTACCGCAACATCGACCCTTCAACAACAATCACTCAAATTATTCGAAATGGCTTACAAAAAGGTTTGTGTTTTTTTGTACTATAAGTGTTTAAATTAAAATAATTTTTGTGTCTGTAGATGGCTGCAGAAAGAGAGAGCAGTGGTGGAGCCAGTAGTACATCCGAACAAACCTCCGAGCAAACCTCCAATCAAAAAGAAGAGAAAAAGAATTAAGTTGTGATAGGCTGTGTTGTTTTCATGTTGATGGTTCAATTGCATTTTGTTGCATATTTAAATTTATATATTAAGGTGCGTATTTATTAGTTTTTATTATCTTTTCAAATGCCCACCTTAATTATTGATTTAACATCTGTAGAATTTTTATTTAGTTTTCATTTCTTTGATACAAGTGTGACTGAAGTATCTCGATATTTGTTTGTTATGTGTAAATTTTAGTTTAAGAAAATTATATATCATGTCGTTATTCAATAGATGTAAAAACATATTTTTAAATATTTCATCTGCACATCATTATTAATGCATTCAATATTATTTGATGTCAAAATTTTCATACCTATTATCAAAAAAACTTTAATTTTGTTAAAAATCAATTCTTGTTTACATAATAAATGTATGTAAATATTTTTAAATTGTTTCATTTTGTTGGTAATATGCTTCGAAGTGGACTTCTGCATTGTGCAGGTTCGCCAGCAAAATGGCCAAGAGAGTCTGTTCTTAGTCTATTCTTGTTTAGGGGTTGTGTTTCATAAAATCGTGATTACTGAAAAATCGAAAAATTACTGAAAAATTATTGATGAAACCTAAGACAATGCGTATTTTAATTTGACTATCCCAAAAGGAGCGTAAATTTTGTATGAAAAACGTTTTGTTTTACTATAAAGGTTTTCGAAAGTATAAAAGTAATAAATAAAACTTTGAATTTTTCTACAGTTTTTAACATAATTTAATTCATAACTTGAAAACCGTTGAATTTAGGCAATGTGTTAGAATCTAGTCTGTAAAGAACTTTATACGTTCTTTAAAAAAGCATTGCATGATTTAAATTGAAAAATCAATAATTTTGGTGTTATAACCATTTGAAGAAAGAAAATGAATATATTCTCTTGTTACCTTTGTCTATTGGGGCCTCCATGTATAGTTAAATTGCTTACCTCTAATGACTTTTACATTGTTTCCTGTACTAATGAATAATTATTTTAATAAGTCAAAATTTTTAAATTGGTTAATTTTTCTAAAGTAATTAATTTTACATTATATGGTAGTTAATTAATTATTTTATCTAAACTATACAAATTTATTGATTATAAAAGTATTTTAAAAGCAATAAATCCGGTTTTTTGTGCATAATATTTTGAATATAAAAGCCACTCCAGTTTTGTCAAATTATCAGTGTCTGCTGTATTCTTGAGTTACCAAAACAACTAAAATAATTCGAAAAAATGTTGCGTCTCAGTACTGTAAGTATAAAGTATTATTTTTTGTTATGTTTTGATATGCATTTTAGTTCAGTACTAGTAATTTGTCATATGAATTATTATAAAAATTGCATAAACTAAATTTTAATTTCTTTACAGCTGGTGATTTTTGCTATCTTAATGGTAACCGTCATGTGCTATGGTGGTGGTGAAAATAATCATCAGAATAGTGACAATCATCATATTGGTGCCAGAATATTTGGACATCATCATTTTGGACATCATCATTATGGGCATCATCATTATGGACATCATCACGGTCATCACCATGGTCATCATGGATATCATCATCATTATTAAAGTTACTATCATGTTAAACACGGTTAAAGCTTGAATTATACTATACTGTTCTTTACTAACTTCATGCTAAATGCTATAAGTTAGAGTTTAAAATATTTTTTCCGTATTTTTTTTTAAATTCCAATTTGACACTAGATTTATTCTAGAAATCGTTTAGCAGTATTAGGGAAAAATTCAAATTTATAAATCTAACATTAAACCAAACGAGAAAAGTATAATGTAGTTCAAGCTTAATATGGATAATGATTCGTCTTCTGATTAGGACATTAAGAATTTGTTAACGTAACATGCACTATATTTTAATATAAAATTAGGTAGTATACAAGATGACTGAAAATAAAATATATTTTGAAAATGGGAACGTTTAATTTCCCAGAATAGTACACCGTACACCCATCCGATGAGGTTCAACAAAAGCGAAGCATAGTTTTTGAAACCAGGGGGAAGGCAATTTAAACCGTGGAAAAACGTTGGTACTTATTTTAGTTTTTGTATGGCTGTAAACAAGTGTTCAAGTTTCTCGCTTTCTCAGATGAGCACTTAAGTTATGGTAGCACATCAAAACATCGGTTTTTGGTCGAGACGGACAAAAAGTCTTACGGGAGATTTGGTTTTTCAAAATTTAGATTTTCGAATTAAAAATGTATTCTTGAAATTGAAATTTTCTTTTTAGCAGAGGACATTGTAGGTCATCAAGGTAGGTTAAATCGCTTTTTTTGAATATTCTTTATTTGATATTGATATGAATTACTTATAGTGAAAAATGTACATTTACGTAAAAGTTTAATAACTCTCAAAGCAAAATCTGTTATAATAATATTGTAATACACATTTAATTGTGATTAATTAAAATAGTATTTATTACAGAAGATGATTTAGAAAGAATAACAACGGTTATAGAACAAGAATAGGTAGTATTTTTTAGTATGGGAGAAACTCAAGTCGTTCGCGTAGTGTGCCCGCCTGCCTGCGTAACCAATTCTTTTTTTTCAGTCTAAAAATATTTTTCCGAGACGACTTGGGCATCGATTTATTCAAAGCAGAAAAGTTTCTTCTTTCTAAAGCAACTTCTATAACGTACCTAACTACTTTAGCAATTTATTGGACGCCTTCAATAAAAGCCGAATCGTCTAATGTATGCAACCAATTGAAAATCATCATGTTTCTTTCGTATTTTGACAAGGGCTTTCCACGCTCCCGTTCCACATCGCGAATCGTCAAAGGTAAATTTTTATTTGTCGATTGTTTGGCAATCGCTGCATTTTTTGTATTATTAGGCGTAGGAGACTTTGGGATGGGCGTTGAACCAGGTACCGTTAAACGCGTCACCGCTTCCTTGCCGAGATTACACTCTGCCGAAGAGTTTGTAACGTTCGTCGATAAGGATACTTCCAATCTATCTAAATTAAATTCACTTTGGGATAATCTTTCTAGCGCTTTGTAAGTTGTTAACAATCTTCGTTTTATATAATTTTGACGCACCTGGAAGTAAATTAAAATTTAATAACGGACGGTGATGGAGCAATATTTTTTTACCTTTTTGTTAACAGAACGTATAAAATCTACGGCTGTAAAAGTTGGTGGTGGAGGTGTGTTGGCCGGAGGAACGGTCGTGCTTGAATGTCCACCATGTGGAGAAGGCAGTTGCGATGTCGAAACGACGTCGCCCACGGCTACCCACGTCGAACACGAACGCGATGTATGATCGAGCCTAACATTTTCGAGCAAGAAGCTTGACCTTTGCAAAGAATTGAGAGCTAATTCGGAAACTGCACTTCGAGCACCTGGAGCAATTGGCAAATCTTCGGGAGACGGTAATTGACTAATGTCACTTGTGCTAAAACTCTTTTGAAGTCCCACCGCCGAAGATAAAGCAGCACAATTCCGAATTAGTTCTGTTTCTTCTTCGAACCATAGTATTTCGGGAATATCGGCGGGCCTAAAAATTGTTGACGATATTAATAATTCGTGACGAGCAATTAAAGAAAAGTAAACATACCGGTTGCATTGGCCTCTACTATCGGGATTAGGACTGTGTCCTCTTCCATCGTTTTTGCTAAAACTGAAAAGTCGTCGACCGGTATGAATATCAGAAGCCACCGACGACACAGAAAACAACGACAAATCAGTTGTCACCGATTCATGCGAAGGCGAACGTAAAATTTTACATGCAACAGTTAACACTGGAGTTTGTGGAGTGAGTTGGTTTTCTGAAGCACTTTCCATCGATATTGTTGGTTGACACGCAAACAATACAATTAAGAATAATTGTATATCAAACATAAAACGTACCTAATAGGGAAGGTTTACATCTTTTCATTTGTACATCGTACACCCGGGGCGAAAACGATCGATAATGACGTAGAATCTCACGTTGCGCCAAAACTAACGTCGCGACGCAATTATTTGAAAAAGAACATCCCACCTGAATCATATAGTGCGAGTTCTACAATCTTTATTATTTGTTTATTATTGATCATTCGTCCTCCTCGTATGCTGAATAATCGAAATTTTTAATTTGCCAAATGGAATAATTTTTTTTCAATTTTGTCTATTTTTTTTGGTATGTGAACATAATATATTAGATACATGTATATAATATTATATGCATTAGTTTAAAACAGTGGTGGCCCGTGGCATTTATACACAAAAGGTGTATTTGAAGAAAATATAATATTTAAATTATATAAATTAGTAGTAATATTAAAATATTTAAATTTAAATAACCGATTGTTCGCTTAACTCCCTTACCGTTCATTAAAAAAAATCGGCGGAAAAGAGGTCGTAGAGCTTCAAATTTCCTTTAAAATGAGTATATTATTAAATATTTCATCTTAACCCTTTCAGTCCCCACGTCCAGAGGGCTAGACATCAACTTTGACGTCATATATGTTGTCATTAATTTGTCTATCCAAGCAATTTTTTGTTATACATCCTTGTTTATCATCTTATTTCGTATGCAAGGATACAAATTTTTTTTCAAGTACAGCCTTAATATTTACATGAATAAAATAATAATATGGGAAAAAGTCAGGACCGAAAGGGTTAAATTGATCAAAACTTACAGCAGTTGGAGAATTGCAGGATTTTGGGTCAAATATTGCCAAATTTTCAAATTGCTCTAATTGTTTATCAGTTTTAGATGGAATTATCAAAAAATGTGACTTAAAAATAAAAAAAAATCATAAATTTTGTTGCCCCGACGTTTTGCTACCGCAGGTTTTCCGTCGACCCATTTAATATTTAATTTTAAAATCATCTCGAGTATTTTTTCGAGAAATTGGAAGCAAACTCTGCATTTTTTAAATATACAGTGGTACAATGTATTTAAAAATATAAAAATTAACGGATTAATTAAACAATAAAATATCTACTGTCGCAAGTAAAGTGGCCGTTTTAATCCCTGTTTTGAGGAAGTAAAGTGACACCTGTTATTCCTCAACTCAAAAAAAGGAAAAATAAAGAGTTGTTATAGCCCGTAGAACTATAACTACATTGTTACGCCACTGGCACAATTAATCATGATAGTCTATAATATTTAAATAATTAAAAAAAATATAATACAGACAAATTGAGAACCTCCTCCATTTTTGTAAATTGGTGTTTCATTGATAGTTTTTCTGGACAGTGTGTAGAATTCTCACGAACGGAAATACTCAGCGCATGCGTATCAGTCAAATGTTTATTTTGTGTACAGTAATGTGGTTTGTTTATTGTTAACGACAAAGTTGATTCACATGTAAAATTGCGTAATAATAACATTTTACAATAAATATTGAAGAAAAAAAGTTGAAATGTCGGATTTAGCACCCGCAAGGGACAGCATTGTGAAAAGTTTGTTAACATCTGACTCGTCCTTCTTGAATTTTAAGTCCAAATTGGTGATTAATTTTTGAGGTTATGTTGTTTATATGTAAAACATACGATTAATTTAGGTGGCTTCAAATAACAGTCATTCCGGATCGAGAACTGATACTTCAACGGTGCACTACATGATACCTCCAATTCAAGTGAGGCAAAATTCACAAGAGGAAAAGCCAAAAGTTCTGTATTATAACCATTTTGGTAACATGTCGGAACAAGATCAAGAAGTCGTCTCGATGGATCACAATTACGCTAGGCCGTATAATTGGACACCCGAATCTTCGTATTTTAAGCCGGCAAAAATGCTGTTTGTTCCACCACCGGTGACGAAACGAAAGTCTAGCAACCCTCTTGCTCCCTCACAAGATTACGAGGACGTCATTGACGTTGAAACTGTACCTGTAGAACCTCCCGAATTGTATGATAAACCCAGAGCCGTGCACTTAATGGGCGAGTGTGAACGACATGCTACATTTGCACGTCTCGAACAAGGAAATGACGATTGGGAGGATTCAATTTCCAAGTAAGTTGGCGAAGGTACTATAATATGCTATTACTTCAATTATTTGAGTTTAATTTTAAAATTAGAATAAATTGGACACCACTTCAAACTAAAGTGTTCAATGGTATGGTAAAAATTTTGAACAACTTACACTTGGCTCAGTTGGCTTACATCGGAACACACCACGAGCCAATTTCCAGACGTCTTGTAATCGACAGAGCTGTCAAACGAGTGAGACGTTTGTTTTGTCTAACCGCTTGGGATCCAAGAATGACACAATGGCTGCACCAGTTACTTATCGATAATTTAAATGTTTCTTACTTGGGTGCATATTTTGACATTTTACAGGTCAGTTCATTCGGTTGTTTGTTTGATGGAAATCATAATTTTCTTTTCTTTTTAGACCTTGAAAGGTAAAGTTCCAACATTGGTCGACAAAATTATGTATGGACCAAACTCTCACAGTAGAATTGGGGTGACTAGCAACGAGAGTTTGTTTCATCTTTTAAAACGATCATGGGACCCGTATGCAACACATTTAGCCCAAAACAAACCCAGAAAATTGCCCGGCAATCCTGTGTTAATTATTATACCTCTAGCACCAATTAACTCGAATATCAGTAATTACAAAAGGCAAAATAAATGGGCCACTTTATTTTCAAATCTAGCCACTGTTGTTGTCGTACAAACTAATGTGGGTGAGTACTCCTTTTTTTTGCTAAAATGGTCTAAATTCTCGGGCAGCTCGGGTTTTTGCCAATAGAAAAATTCAACTTGATAATGTTGAGAGGCAAATTTGCCATTTTTATATGATCAACTTTTTCTTATATTTTGTTTGAACATTTTAGGTAGTTCTTTACATAGATCAACTATGGTGAACATTGTCGATCAAATGTTAGCGTCAACGAGAGCAAAAATTCAAGAAGTTAAAGCTGATTATCCTTCACGACCTATAATATTGGTAGGTTTGAATTCCGGTTCTGCTATAGCTTTGCAAGTTGCTCAAATTGAGCACGTCACATCTGTGGTTTGTTTGGGATTCTCATTATTGACTGCCGAAGGAAAACGTGGGGAACCTGATGATAATTTATTGGAAATTCAATGTCCAGTGTTGTTTGTAATTGGACAATGTTCAAATACTGCCTTGTAAGTTGAATTATATGTTTAACGTACATGTTTCTATTTGATATTTAATTTTTGTAGGCAAGAAGATGTGGAAGATTTTAGGGAGAGAATGCGTGTTGAGAATAATTTGATTGTTGTTGGTTCTGCTGATGACTATTTGCGCGTTAATAAAAGGAAGAAATTAGAAGAGGGAATTACGCAGAGCGCAGTTGATCGTATTATAATGGTAAATATTTGTTAAATGTATTTTTTGCCATTTCAATTTTTGAGTTTTAGGAAAATGTTGGAGAATACCTCAGTGGTTTATTGTTGTCGCCTTTCCCACCAAAGGTGCGTCATTCACCTACAAATGTTTCTATCGATACAAATGCTATAATGAAAAGAGTGAAAGTTGAACGGAAAAGGCAAAACTCAAATTGCAGTTCTTTGGATAGCGAACCACCTTCTCCCACTCGTAAACTAACAAGACCAGGTATGAGAGATGTTTTTGCAACTACCAATGCCTGTGTCTAAGTAAATTTTTTTTTATTTTAGTAGGAAGACCACCAGGATCAAAATCGAAAATCAAATTTGAAACAAAATGGTCGGCACAAGTCGCTCAAGGTATCCCATCATCTCCTTCACATAGTCCACCACCTTCACCTATACTTTCAAACACCACCTTATCACAATTACCTTCTTCCTCTGATACATCTTCCGATACATTAACAATGTCTAAAAGCTTGCCAGATTACGAATTAGCTAAAGGTAGCGATAGCTTAGCCGATATTCCTCCCAAAGTAAATAGTCCTCAAAAGGCTCCACGACAGACAGGTAAAAGTAATTATTTTGTACTGTACATTACAGATAACATACTTTTAATTTGTTATAATATCTGTTCATAATAATTAACTGCTTAGTTTGAAATTCTTATTTTATACAAGGTTGTCCATTAATGACAAAATCTTGCATAGCGTAAAATATGTCAAAAAGACACAACACATTCTACGTGATCTAGCCTTGAGCTGTTTTTGTAATATTTTCAAAGTAGCAAAATTTTCCTTGTTTTTATGGAAACTTGAAAACAGTTTGAAGCCTCAAAATTTAATGAAGCAAGTGTTAAAGGTACTTTACATGAAAGGATCTTTTCATGTCACATCCACCGAACACCTTGTGTAATGCATAAATTGCACGTGCGATTGGTTATCTCATCACAACTTAGCACACATTCGATTTTATAATTTACAAAAATCTAGTTACTATTATCAATAAATTTTAATTTGTTACTTTGCTGTGAACATATTATTATCCTGTCATTTTATAGCTTGTTTACCAACAACTCTGTGTTTGTTGTAATTAAAGCCCACCTCACACGATGCTTGTTTTGCCGCTGGCTTGCTTGCTGGTTCCCGTGATGGTTTTCTGTGATAGATCCTGTGCTATTTTTGTTGATGGTTTACGTGATGGATTTCAGCGCTAACCAATAAAAAGGTTGCGTCGTGTTCTTCAACACGAGTGTTGACGAACACTCATTTTCAACTACCTGCATGTGCATGTGCAAGAAACCATCACACCAACCAGCTGCTAGAAATCCAGCAGCAAAACAAGCAAGCAATCCATCAGCAAAACAAGCGTCGTGTGAGGTGGGCTTAAGTTAATGCATTGTAATTTAAAATAGTTGAAAATTATTAATGAATACCCTTACATGCACACAAAACTCCTTACAACTGATCGCAGCGATCGATCGCATAAAAAGTCCCCTCGTGTAAACTACCCTTAATACTTAATTGAAATTTGAAATTACACTTAAGTATTCAACTTGAAACATTAAAATTACCAGAAGGAATAGTCTGAAGATATCTATCATGGGAGTGTTTCTGTTCAAAGTCTTAAAATGTGAAATCTAAAGCAGTCGAGATTATGAATTCTATAAAAAACCATTGACGAAGAGATTAATGTTTTGGTACAGAAATGCACCAAATACTTTTCGCATTTGATTTTCCAGTTGATTCTAGATTCTTTGGCCTCATTTTGATCGTGATGTGGAAAGCTTAGAGACTTTTCTCTGATAGTAATTTAAATAATTTAAGAAGATTGTGTGATGTAAACACTTTTTAGGTGACTCGTGTTTTTACCACTACCTGAAATTAACTCCCTGCTCCAAACAAACTTCTTGCAACATACATTTTGTATAATATAGACAAGAATATCTTTGGATTATTATAAAGTCAACTCGCAATGAGATAAAATATTTTTAAAGCAGTTTCTATAATTTCTTTATCAAGGACACTATGAAAGAATTCCCAATAATATACAGGCCACACAATTTATGCAGTTTAATTTTATGTAATAAAATATCATTTTAATGTTGATATAAATTATTTATAGCCAAAATGAATTTTATGGGTTTGAATCGTTCAGTTTTGACTTCAGGTACCACCTTATCAAGTCTCTTACAAGGCGTCTCACGACCAAATGTATTTTCACCCAGGCAAAATGCAGGAATAAAAGGTATGTGCTTTCATAAAATACTTTTCTACTTATATTAAAACTTTGCTTTTTAGTTTTGGAAAATTTAACATTAAACACAAATGCATCAGGAAGAATTATAACAAATCCCGGTGGAAGAACGGTGGATTTGTCAAAAATTACAGTTTTAAATTCTATCAATTCGCAAAGACAGGCTGGTATGGGAGGAATGATGGTTTTATCTGATTCTAAACTGAAGTCAGGAGCGACCATTAAAGGGACAGGTAGCACTCCAATTTTACTTCCAATTTCAAACAAAAATAAAATGTCGCAGTTGACGGGACCTTCATCACAACGTAAGTTATTTTTTTATTTTTATAACATTAGCTGTAATGTAGAAATATTCAGGTGTTGCAAAGTACGTAACGGCAAAAAAACAATTGATGGGACGTAGACCACCTAATGTATCGCAAAAGCCTGCGATTATGACCTATTCGTCCAACTTAGCCCCACCTACAAACTTAACTTCTCAAGATATAATGGACTTGCCTATAATTTTTGCCGACGATAATCAAATGCTAACAGATAATTCCAAATTACAACAATCTGATATAGTACAAATGCCCGAAATAGTACAACCGAAATTTAACATGTCCAATCCTGTGGGTAAATATGTCTATGTTAATAAACCGTTTCAAATGGCAAGTGCCGGTTTGGTAACATCAAAAAGACCTGCATTGTCGGTGCCTGTGCGAACCACTTCGGAACCTATAAAATATACGAAAATAATTTTGTCGCGTGGATCTGCAAAAAAATTTGAACCACAAACGACTACTTCAAATGTTATTTCAACAATTGGTAGCTTACCTACTGAAATATCGGTAAGGAAGGTGGAGCAGCCCTCTTCCGCTATCGATGGTATTGATATCGACATTGAAAATACATTATTAGCAAGTACGATAGTGAAACCAGAATATTTAAAGGCACAATTAGATGATTCCAACAATCGAGACAAATTTGATAAAACTTCAAATATGATTCGAGTTGAAACCGGAAAAAGACCTCGAAACGATGATTCTGTTGATGATCCTGATTATGAACCAAATAGAAGTGCTAAAATTTCCAAAAAATCAGAAGATTATTAAAATTGTTAAGTTAAGTTTCTGTTGACTTTTGTTTAATATTGTAGTGTGTCATAATGTTTAAGCACAAATTGGCCTGTTACAATAATTTTTATTAAAATTTAATATTTTTTGTATATAATCTTACCATAGAATTATTATAAGTTAACTGTAAATAGTTGGAAGTTTGCATAAATAAAAGCGTTTTGATAGTTTCTAGAAATTTTTTTGTGATCTGGCTAATCGTAGCAGAATACTGTGAAGGGAATAAAAGTAGCATCACTTATGTTTTCTCAATCTCAATTTTTTTAAAAGTTTAAGGTAGTATCTCCGTAAATCCACTTTTCTATGGAATTTTAATTAATCCTTCCATTCAACAATTGGTGGGCAATGCATAAATCACTATTGATTCTTGTTAACTGCAAGGATTTGGTCCTACAACAAATAAATGCATTCTCCTGATAAGACGGAACGTTTATGTCGTCTGTACAATGAACCACAAATTGTTGTCGGCACACAAACGATTTAAGTTATCCAGATTTGATTGCATTAACAAACAGTCTTCTTCTGATCTGATCGTCTTTTAGATTTTGAAGTCGTTGGCAAATAACAAAAACAAACTGTTGATTATATAAAGTCCGTTGTCGTTGATAAACAGTAAAAACAAAATACATCCACAGTGGGAATCTTGAGGGACTCCTGAGTAAACAATTATGATGTCTTCGGAAACGAAATTTTCTGTTTTGAAAACTTCTGACCAAGTTTTTTTTGTAATGTTTAATTATTGATCTAACGAACAACTAAAGCTTCCTCTGTGTCCCTTCCCGATTGGTATAATATGTAGTAGAGCATCAAAAAAATATAAGAGGTCCCTAATTTTTTTTAGCTGCTAATAAACGGTTTTAGGGTAATCGACTTTCATTCTCTCTCCCTCCGGAAATGGAACTCAAATATTTTCAGCATATTAATACCATGCAAGAGTTGGGATTTCGACTAATGGTAGTGAAAGTGCGCAAACTAGCATAAATTATGATCTAGCGAAATCGATTAATCGAGAGAAACTCTTTAAACATGAGAAAAAAGTCGCGAATAAGTGGTGGTGGTGGTCAAAGTTTAAAGTGCGATATAATTTGCCTCTGTGCATGCCAGAAGTTCTTTCGGTTTATAGAGCATCTATGGCCAACCCGACAAAAATCAACGATTATTGAACAAATTGGGAGATTTACTAAAAAAATTAGACATGGACAAGCCCGATAGAATATGGAATGTTTATGAAACTGACTTGCCATTATAGTTGTCAAAAGCAGAAAAATTGTCTGTCAGGTTGGCAAATGCCTTTACTTATAAAAGAAGTTGTTCTGAATGGGGAGAGACCCACACATTATTTGGTTGTGTATGGGCACCTTTATACTACAATTTGTAATTTTTAAAGGTGTTCGTTGGAACCATGAACTTGAAAAAATTTGTACTAAACTGGTGACCTTGAAATATTAACCAATGACATTAGGTTTGACATAACTAAAATTTACGTGTTGTTGACAGATAACATTTAATTTTTCGTTTTATTTTTTTTTTTTTTTTTTTTTTGACGAAAATGAAACTATTTTATAAGGAAGTTGTGAAGTTGTTTTTAATGTTGTCTTCTTGGTTTTTTAAATAATGATTTTTCTACGTATTGTATTTTTACTCGAATGTTAAAATTAAGTTCTGTTAAATACACATTTTATGAGGGTCTCTTGTTATACATATTATGTTGTCAAGATGTATAATGCTAAAATTAAATAGTTCCCATGGTCGAAGCTGTACACATGCTAAAGATGGGCTATAGTTTTAAATTTCTATGATTTATGTTCCCTTTTGTTGTACGGCACTGGTAGCGGTTTTAGATCGCCATCTAGGGGAGTGTAAGAGAAGGAAGGTTGCTAGGGGGTGGGGGAGATTTTTAAGTTTAGTTTATGGTGGTTTATGGCTTTGGTTTATGGACACTCCATACTTGTTAAGTTTAGTTTAACGACCATTAAGTCTGTGGTCTTCAAAGCGATTAGACGTAGAAATTAACTGTGCCAATATTTTATATCAATTATCAGAGTGAACAGTGAATATAACAAACTTGATAGTACATTATTACGGCATCAGTGAAAATATCACGTAAGTCCTTTTATATATTATATTTTATATACCCACTGACAAAAAAATTTAAAACCACGAGGTAACTCGTGAAATTCAAACATTCAATATGGCGTACCAGTTGGCGTCGGTTGTATAATTTATATTTAATATAATATAAATATGCCAATATTTTATATCAATTATTATTAAAACAAACTTGATAGTACTTTATTACAGTAACAGTGAAAATATCACGTAACTGCTCTTATATACTGGGTGACCGTCCGAGTTTTGAACAGGGAATTTACATGGGAAATTGATTTTTTCTAAATTCCTGCTTCCATTATAACGGATAAGAATAAAAAGTATATCATATTAAAAAGATTTTTATTCCGCGTCTAAAGATATTTAACACTTGATATTTTGTTTTTTAGTTATTGTTAAAAATTCGGTAGTAAAATTAAGAAATGGTGCTTTTTTAAAAAATATTTACAAAAAAAGGTTCATTTAAAATGATTTAAAACCACGAGGTAGCTCATGAAATTCAAAGATTCAATATGGCGTACATGGGCGTCGCTTCCAAAATTTGCAGGGGGGGGGGGCGAATTTTTTTAAACGCTATTTTAAAAAAACTATTATTAATTAAACGATTAAAAATAAAAAATATATTTTATAACTACAACAACAAACTATTCTATATAACCTACTACCTATAAAATATGTATTACATAATATTATGTAATAACGAATATAAAAACTAAATATTAACTTTGCAAAAATACAGCATAAAATAAAGGCTCGACTATTTCTTTGGATCCGAAAATAAAAATTGTGATCTTCTTCTTATTGTACGAAATTCGTCGATTACATTGTTCACTAACATATCCTTATTTTTGTTTACATAATTTCTGTATATGCTCAATATACAAAGACCATTTTATCGATTTTCTGACATCGTGGATCTCTGCCACGTTTTTACTCTTCTGAGAGTACTAAAACTGCGTTCTATAGTACACGTTGTTGACGGTAATGTTAATAATATAATAATAGCTGTATTAATAGCCGGATGAAAATTACTTGTTTCGTTGAGTAAATCTTGCAAACTCGGATTAGACGATTGATGCTTATTTTTACAGATTTTATACCACAACAATGCCTCTTCTTTCAAATTATTTATATCATAGAGTTTGTCTAATTCAATCATTTGGATACTTCCATGGCCAGGCTTATAAATGAAAATTTTAAAAACTTTATAAGCATTTTTAACCCTATAAGTAAAGGTTAGATAAAATCTAATGCTTTTATCATACGTAGTTTATATTTCTGCATACTTTTTGTGTCTTTCATTTTTTCTCTCAAATAATTAGGGAAGCAGGAATTTCCATAAATAAGTTTTTACGTGTTAATTCCCTATGTTCGGCTATTCGATTCAGCACCCGGTATGTTGGTGGTTTAAATTGGGTAAACATTAATTACCGAAGTGAATATTTTTTGTTAATTAATAAATTTGTAACTTGTGAAACAATAATATAATATATGAATTAAAACTAAAACAAATTAATTAAACAATTCGAAAAATTTAATATTTTTTAACTTATATTATTATACCACAGCAAAGTAATAGAGTTGCATTACATGAAGTTGACATGTTTAAATTCAGATAATCATTTTATTTGAAATTAAACTGCGAGAAATTTTTAACTTATAAAATTTTCTATTTTCATTTCAACTTAAAAACTTTATTGTTTTAAAATGCTAATCGTTAGCTGAATACTATAAATCAAACAAAATTAATTAAATAGATTAAAAAAATACACTTCAGGTTCATACGATTTTCACAAACAAACATTTCTCCTACGCCACTGGCCGTCATGTATCCCCAGATCACACAACCTCCTCCATGCTGTATCCGGAATTTTGTTCGACAACATTTGTTCGATTAGCAGTTATTCGACTTGGAATTTTATTCGTTTTACATTTGTTCGACTCAACATTTATTCGACATGGAATTTTATACGACTGACGAAGTGCATAAACATAGTACTACATTATTATTTGTTTGATTATATTTTAAATTATAATGCCATACATTGTTTAAAATTATAAGTACTTGTACAATGGTAATTTATTCATTATGTAATGATTTTTCGTTTTCTCGAAAAGAATAATAATCTTTCTTTTAATAATCATTTCTAAAAATTTAAAAATTTCGCAATGGGGGTTCTACATACTAAATAATTAAAAATAGTAAAATGTCGATACTTTAGATCACATTAAACAGTTAGGTACTTAACTGTAACAAAATAATACAAAGAAAATGAGTTTATAGAATAAAAATAAAGAATGGTTCATAACATTGTTATTGTATTGTCTATGTCGAATAAATAAATTCCAAGTTGAACAATTGCTCATTCCAATAACTGTTGTCGAACAAAAGCAGTCGAATAACTGCTAATCGAACAAAATTCCTAGAATCCCTCCATGCTTCACTGTATAGGGTACGGCCGTAGTTAAACATTGGCCATGGGGGAGGGGGGTTATGGGATTAAAGGAAGATTGGCATATGTCCATATTTTAGCAGAAATTTCAAATAAAATAATAATTTAATTAATAATAAATAAGATAATGAATAAAAATATAATGAAATAAAATAAAAATATGAATATAAATAATAATATATTAAAAAAAAAAAATTAAACAAAAGTGTGTGGAAAAGTATGCGGGAAAACGGAAAAGTTCAGAAACGTAAATCTACTTTATTTGTAATATACATTTAGGGTTAAATTCGTACGATTATTCCAAGAAAGTTCTTCTCTGCGACACGCACTGCTGATACCAATTATCATGACCACCTGAAACAATGAAAAATCTTGTAAAATCAGCGAAATAGAAAATATGGTATTCTTTGCACAACTTTGAAGTAGAATGTTTATCTTCTGGATTTAAGTGATCCAATCTTAGGTTTTGTTTTGGTAAATTCAGATCTCCGAGACAACATTTGAAAATTGGTTTTTGGTAATTTTCCAAAAATTATCTTTCTTGAGCACGCTTGAAATAATATTCCAATTGACCGTCGTTGTAAAGTGGAACTGAATTTGGAATTGATAATACCAACGAAAGGTATTCTATTTTGGTTTGCAACTGCATGAAGTCGAATCCGTGCCAATGTGTCATCGAATAAATTGGTAATCATCGACCATGACTAAAGGTGCATTTTGGCAAAGGCCATTTAATTTTACGTATTTGTTACAAGAGTATATTTGTCCATATTATGGATCTTATCATATTTGATTAAGGATCCTGATGATTCTGTATCGATGTAGCCTTGGTAGTTTGCTAATACAAAGGACATATATCTCAATTAGTAGTATGAACGATTCTTCAAAGTTTTCTCTATTTATTGGAAGTTCTTCCTCAATTTTGAATTTCAATTATATTATAAATTTTATTAGTGAGGGTACGCTTATTAACCTATTTCTATCTAAATAATTAAAAAAAAAACAAAAAAAGCAATATTTAAATTTTAGTATGGTCAGTATAATTATATCCTACAAAATTTTACAAAGCTATTTTCCCAAGAGGAAGGGTAATTCCTAATTGATTCATCCAAAATAGGTGGATATATTTGATTGTTTTCCCATCCGCAGGGCAGACGGGCGTCGTCCTCACGTGGTCTCGTAAACAATCACTACAATAGGAATGCCGATAGTGATTCGGCGTCACGTTCCAACTGCTGAGCGGCATCCAGCATATTCCGCATGTCGTGGTCCCATGTGGTTTCAAAAGGAAACTTCCTCTGGTAATAATGGCTAAATACACACAAAATTTTTTTTTTTTATAGATAATCACTAATTTATTCTAAATTTAACTACGCAAAAAAATTAATTGTTCTTATTATGTTAACTAAAGTTATTGTCTATTTAAAATTTTACCTTCCATATTAATAGTAACTAATTTTTTTTATTCTAAGAACACACGAATGAAATTTTTACTCGCGAATATTTAAAATGTAAGAACACTTTTTTTTGTTACGCTGGTCTAGAGATTTTTGCTACTACTTCTATTTTTCTTTTGGGAGCGTCTTTTATATTCGTTGGAGGGGTTTCCATCAATTCTATTTCGTCAGGTGGATTAGCCGCGGACGATTCTTCGTCAAGCGTCTCACAATTACATGGAGTCAACCATCGTCTCATAAAATTCGAGTGGACTGATCTTTCGTTACTCTTTGTCGGCTCTAATAGTCGCCAAAGCATAAATACGATTTATTTTTATAAATACTTCTATTTAAAAGTTAAAATTCTATTATTTTAATATTTTGTTTGGATTAATTTTAATAATAATAATTAATAAATTAGTAACTCTTGAAACAATTTAATATTTGAATTAAAACCAAAAACAATTCAAAATCGATAGAAGATAAACGACAAAAGTTCTTAAATTGTCCGGTATCCTCAATCGCCAAATCAGTCAGCAAATCACTACCATTATAATGTAGTATTCTACTTTTAAGTAAACTTGTCATCCAAAAAAGTCTTTTCACTTTCTTTTTCTTCTTATTTTTTAATAACATAGCACACAGAATAATAAACGCAGCACATGCAATTTTTAAATTTTCGCTTGTCGTAGTCCACAACCATTCGCTTATAATTTAATTACGAATGATTGTCACGCGCGTAAATTAAAAAAAAAAGGGAATTGATAGCGTTAATTGCTGCCACCAGGAGTTTTAGTTAAAGGGACTTAATTGATTAAGAAAACTCCAACTTAATCCAGGGAAGTTAAATGATTTTATGACTATAAATTGAGCATCAAATTTTGTGGTAGATCGTGGTTTATAGAGCGGCTTAGAAGCGTAAGGATGAACTTTTCTCTCTCACTAATTTCACTTATAAATCTGAAAATGAATTGGTTTCTAGGCATGCATCAAATAGTTTTAAATTTGAATAAAAAGTCGTGAATTAAAATTATAAAAATATAATGAATTAAAAGTAGGAACATACATAAAATAATTATAATGAAAAATAAATTTATGGGTTTAAGTTTATGATACAATTTCGTTAAAAATTTCTTTATAAGGAAAATCTTACCTTAATACAATTTATAGAGTGACAATGAGATTTCTTGGTTTAATTTTTATTGATGAGAATAATTTGATGAGATATCTTGTCGAACTTCACTAAACTCACTGAGTTTATTAATGAAAAAAAAAAGAACTGATCAAAATAAAAAAAAAAAAACACTTGACACTTAGCGACTAACGATTGAACGATTGATTAAGCGATTTGATTGAATGAACGACTCAACTTAACGATTGATCTTAACGACTGATGATTAAAACGCGACTCGCTGAAGGACGATTCCGCGTGAAGGGCTGAATCTCGAGGGAAAATGACGACTGGTCTGATTTCTTCAAAGTTTGCTCTATTTATTGGAAGTTCTTCCTTTGTTTTCGCTTCCCTCCAACTTCTACTGCTGGTCACTTTTCCGGGGGTAGTTTTCGTGATTTTTACTTAATACTGCTTTCCGCTTTCTCGTTGCAAGTTTCCTGGAACGTTCTTCGACTTGATTTCTATGCTTCATTATATTTTTTTGAAATTTATGTTCCAATTGTTACAATTTCCTTAGATTTTTCATTGTTTCTTATTGAGAATTTTACCTTTTTAGAAATCGAGCATTTGCAGCTTTTCGTTAAATTTATGTTGTATTTTCCTACTGAGTTTAGGGTAGCTTTTATGATTCCATTGTTCGCTTTGTCCAATTGTGTTGTACTAGTTTATGTTTGATTTCTGTCTTTTAAATATCGCGGATTTATACCTTTGAATCTCATTGTCACTTAACATCAATTAATTATAATTATAATTATAAGTTTTATTTGCGAGTTTATAAGTTTGTTATCTTATTTCTTATCTAAATAATTGCATTTTGTTAGCATTTGTTCGATGTATTATTTTATGACCGTAAATGGTCCTTTTGTGACACCGTTTTTAAAGGAAAAGGTAAGACTATTGTTTGTCTTTTATGATCTTTAACTTATTCGAATTTTTAGAAAAGTATGTAACAATAAATGTTGCTTTTAACGAAATGCAATAATTTAACTTAATTTATTTCACTAAAATTAAACTAGGAGAAGCCGGGGCTACTACAATGCCCTCACCTTTTAAAAAGAAAGGGTATCTGACGATAGCCTTTCTTTTTCAAACAGAAAAAATAAAAACAATATTCAAATTTTCGTATGGTCCTTGTAATTTTTCTATTAAATTTTTACAAAATTTTTAATTTTTGAGAGGAAATGAAATTTTAAGTTCATTCATCCAAAATAAATGAATGTGAGTTATAGCTCTGCCATCCTCAGGGCAGACGGGCGTCGTCTTCGTGAAGTCTTTCAGGCAACCGCTGCAATATGAATGCCGACAGTGGTTTGGCGACACGTTCCATTCGTGTAAAGGCATCCGACATAACCCGCATGTCGTGGTTTCGTACGTCTTCAGAAAGAAACTTCCCCTGGTAATAACTGCTAATTACATACAACAAAAAATTTGTTTTTTTAAAATCAATTTACTAATTTATCCTAAATTCAACTATGCAAAAAAAAATTTAATTGTCCTACAGTTATTGTCTATTAAAATAATATTTTTACCTTCCATATTTATGGTAACTCTTTTTTTTAAAAAATTTTTTTTTTCACAATGATTATTTTTTTTTTATTCGCGAGAACTTTAAAACACTTTTTGTCGTTAGGCTTGTCTGGAGCTTTTTGCTACTGCTTCGATTTTTTTTTTGGAAGCGTCTTTTATATTGGTTGGAGGGGTTTCCTTCATTTCTAATTCGTCAGGTGAGTTAGCCGCGGGCGATTCTTCGTCAAACGTCATACAATTGCAAGGTGTCAACCATCGTCTCATAAAATTTGAGTGGACTGGCCTTTCGATGTTCTTTGTCGGCTCCAAAAGTCGCCAAAGCATAAAAGCGATTACAACAATGGTCAATATAAACAGGGCAATTAAAATATAAAAAGTTTTTGAAATGTGTTTTTCAATTAAGGGTCTCTCCAAATCTTCGAGCTTCTCTTTCATGTCGCGAAGATCGTGGCCTACGTTGTTAAAAGAATCCAAGCTGATCCTCTTTCACTAGACCATTTTTTAAAAATTCCATGTCATCGGAGGTACATCATTTCACTTCTTTTTGAGTATATATAGTTTGAATTTGAAAAAAATAATTATGATTTCGTTTCAACGAGCCGCATTTTTCTTGAAAATTAAATTTGTACTTATCAATATCGCAGTTTCGTGCCGTATATGGACACTTAATTTCGAGTATTCCATCTTTGTTCACCAAAGAATCTGGAGAAGCTGCAAGAAATGGAAATTCGCGATGTACTACTAATCCAGAAGATTGACAGTCCGATTTAGTTATATCTGTATATTTCTGCAAAGCTGCGTTTTCGAAAAATTTGTCGTGTTCTATTGCAACCGAGTTCATTGGCTGGCATTTTAGTCTTCTGTTCCAGTTCTTTTCGTTGGATATCGCTAAGTTTAAGTAAATTGAGAAAAGTGGCACACCTATTTCTAAGTGAAGCCGATGGTAAAATTAAAGCATCATCTTTATTTAATGGTGTAACAAAAGTGCACGTTTTACAGTGGAATTCTCCACTAAAAACATCGAGAATTTTCTGAGACACAGTTTTGGTGAATTCACTCATTGCATGTGTCGCATCGCACCCAACTTACTTTTTCGTGCAGCGTCCCACCACAATATAGCACTTAGTAGTATCGGCGATTTCAATAATTTCCTGTTCTTCCAGGCATAAATGTGGTTCTTTAATTTTAACTTGCTTTTTTATAAAGCGGCCTAAAAATGAGTACCTGTTGTAGGCTTCTTCTTTCTATTTCACGATTCTTCAGAATATTTATCGCTAAAATGATCAATCATTTGGCAAGTACGTTTTCACGACATTTTCTTACAAATCTAGAACATTTTAAATTACTTGATTCTTTTAAAATATGATTTTTCAAATAACCGAAATAATTCTCTACGCAAGCATTGTGTAAAGTTAATTAATTTCTTAATTAACGGAGTGTAAACTTGATTTGAATTTCACGTAATATAAATGAAACGATAGTTTATGTAAAAAAGATGCGTCTATCAAGACGGTTACTGATAGAATGACTAAAACCACGGTATGCGCTCTCTAACAAATTTTAGTATCGTATCGCAGCGCCATCTATCCGCAGGGGAGTCCGAAACACAAAAAAATATAAAAAAGTAAAAGAGGGTGGGAGGAGCGGCAACTGGTAGGGTTGGGTACTGGTGAGGTTCATGGTGTAAGAAGAGTATGGTGTGCCATTGCGCAGCGAGTGAGTGAGATCGTACTTTCTCTCTCGCCTGCTGTGACGTCAGATAGGTCACACTTTGGGGCAACTTAAACGCACCAAATGTATTAATGAAGATATATTTCTAATTTTTGGCACTTTTTGTTAAATAAGTATAATTTTACGAACACAAACAAGATTGAGGGCTAATTTCAAAATAAATTTTAAAGGAAGCATTAAATTTAAAACCGCTTTTAAAGCCAAATTGTTCATTTTGATTGGTTTATTCTGTCTTAAAAGCAGTTTTTAGTTTAACGCTTCCTTTAAACTTTATTATGAAATTGGCCCTAAGTAAGTTATTAAATACGGAAATATTTTATTTTAAAATAAATAAATTAGATAAAAAAACGTATTTTTTATAAGATTAAAGGATTTCGGGATCGTGGAAAATTCAATCAAACTACAATGATTTGTTGAGTCAACGTTTCGGACAACTTTATGTTTCCATCTTCAGGACTGGAATTGAAAAGAACACATTATCCTAGCACTTTACAGAAGCTAAGTACACTCACCTCACAAAACAAGATGTAAATTAGTTTGATAAATAATAAGATCGAAAAAAGGTAGGAGAGACATAAAATCAGTGACGGCTAGAATCAACGATGTCAAAACAATAAAATTTACAATGTAAAAATACAAAAAAGTCACAAACATTTAAATAAATTAACATTAAGTGTAAATAATTCTCTCTAGTTAAAATGCACACAAATATAATATGTGATAAGATTAAAAACTATGTATCCGCCACATTCACGACGAGACCAATCAAATTGAATAGATACCGTTATCCATCAATTTTTCAAAAATCCCGCTCAAAATCCTCCACCTTTGCAATGAAGTGAGAGCAACTCCACCTCCAAAAATACGTCCGCAAAAAGTTTATAAAAAATTAATACAAAAAATTAATATAAAAAACAGTAACCTCAAGACAAACTTGCCAAACCAAAGGAGGGCAAAACATACACCGATGTTTTAAGTTTTGCGTACTTTGTGGTCAAATCTTCTAAGCAAGTCACGGTATCCAACATTGATGAATCTGTAGTCCGTCTGCTTGTTTACATTGTCCGCCGTAGTGGTTATATAAGCCGCTTCCATAAATGTTCTTCTATAATAATTGCACTCAGACTCGAGCACCCTCACCTCGGCGGTGTCAAAACTATGATTGTTGTTATTCATATGTTCGGCCAAACCGGTCTTTTTTGATCCATTTCGTATGTCATACCGGTGTTGTTTGACCCTAGAAGCAAGTCTTTGTTTTGTTTGGCCGATGTAGTATTTGCCACAATCACACCTGATCTGATATACCACATTCGCCCTATCCAATATGGGGGTTCTATCCTTGACTCTCGAGTAGATGAGCCTGTTCAACGTAAACCGGTTACAAAAAGCCAACTGCAAGCTGTCATCCATAATAAACTCCTTAAACACCGGCTGTATTCTACCCGCTAGCCATGGATGATAGGTTATTTTACTGTATATCCTATCTTGCTTTTCCCCTATCTCTAGATTTTTTGTGGGGAGTTCAGGCAATATCACTTGTCTTCTCTTAAAGAGGCAACCATCTATTAGACGGTTCGGGTAGCCATTATGTAGCAGTTGTTGTTTCAGCTGATGTAATCTCACCCCAAGCAAGCTTTCTGGTACACACACCTTTAACCTGTGTTTCAAAGTATTGATAACGCTCAATTTTTGTTTCAATGGGTGTGAGGAGCCATAATTTAAAATTCTGTCCGTGGATGAAGCTTTACTGTATATGTCCGTACTCACAGATCCATCATCCTTTCTCATCACCTTAAGATCCAAGAACGGAATGGACTGATTAGATTCCAGTTCAAAAGTAAATTTAAGCAAACCATCATACTCATTCAGGATATCTACACATTTTTCCACTTCAGCAGAGGGCACCGCAGTCAGAATGTCATCTACATAGAGAATGAGGAAAGGCAATTTGAATCCTATCGATCCAAAAAAGTTGTGGAGGAGATCGTTCATCACGAAATTTGCGAAGACAGGTGAGCACGGGTTACCCATAGCAGAGCCGACCTTTTGTTCGTAAAATTCTCCATCGTATATGAAATAACTATTTACAAAGATAGCTTCTATTAGCTGGATAAATTCACTAATCGTAATAGTCGTAAAAGGCTCAATTAGGTCCCAGTTGTTGGTAATGGAAGATATTACTGCCTCCTTCGATATGTTCGTAAACAAAGAGTTTACGTCAAAGGAAACCAACACATAATCACTGGGAATCACTCCCTGCAGAATTCTTTTCTTAGCCTCTTCAGTATTACTCACGCTGAAAGGTAACGCAGGGATGGCACCCTTCAGGATATCATTAATAAACTTGGCCAGGGGAGTGGAGGGGGACTCTACACAACTAATAACTGGGCGTAACGGGGTACCTTCTTTGTGCACCTTGGGAAGGCCGTAAGCCTTAGGAACTTGAGCGTTATACTTAGTGAGAGCCTTTTTGGTGGTTATATTTATATGTCCATTATCATAAAGTTGTTTTATAATTTTGTTAAATTTCCCCTGTATGGTGATCGTAGGGTCTTTGTTCAGCTTTTTATAAGTTTTGGTATCACTAAATAGTTCGCGCATTTTATTATCGTATTCAGTTCTATGCATCAATACGGTCGAATTCCCCTTATCAGCTCTCAGTACTAACAGGTGAGGGTTTTTCTTAAAAAATTGTGCAGTAGTCCAAACTTGTTTATTAATCGGATCATCTTCATCTGTTTTATTAATATAATTGTGCGAAATATTGATAATTTTCCCCCTGATAATATCTTTTTCATGTGCCGGCAAGCTTGTACGCTCTATAGTATAATCAATTTGCGCTAAGAACGAATATATGGGAAAACTATTTTTGGATGGTGTGATAGAAAATTTTGGTCCTAGTGAGATAGTTTTAATAACTACTTCTGGTAAATCAGTATTTGTTAGATTCGCCACCCATTCTTTGTCTCCCAACTCATCTACTTTCTGTTGCTGATGTGATAACATTTCAAATTTTCTGCACATTCTTCCCCTAACATTCACCAAAATACTCCCGTAATGCCATCTTTGGATATCCATAAACCTATCGACCACTTCCTGTGGTAACGTAGACCTGAGCAAATGTACGTGTGAATTAATTTCTTTATTGATAAGATCTATGTTTTTGATGGTAATTTTAATATGTATGTTAAGAATCCCCTTCTTAAAGCGTTTCAAAAAACCATCAGCTCTCTCCAAAACCTCCCTATCAGGGATAAGTTCTTGTGACAAGCAAACTACCTTTCTCTGGATAAAGTTTGGAAATACTTTACTCTTCCTACATCGCAACAAGAAAATTCTCCTATTGTTGGCTCTGGCAAGCCTTCCGAAGCCACTTTTTATTGCGTTGAGGGATGCCACCGCCCCCGGACCATATGTTCTCCCAATATCAATGAAAAAACCCATTATATATATAACAGTATCAATCTCATCCAAACAATAATAATATAAGATTAAAGGATTTCGGGATCGTGGAAAATTCAATCAAACTACATTGATTTGTTGAGTCAACGTTTCGGACAACTTTATGTTTCCATCTTCAGGACTGGAATTGAAAAGAACACATTATCCTAGCACTTTACAGAAGCTAAGTACACTCACCTCACAAAACAAGATGTAAATTAGTTTGATAAATAATAAGATCGAAAAAAGGTAGGAGAGACATAAAATCAGTGACGGCTAGAATCAACGATGTCAAAACAATAAAATTTACAATGTAAAAATACAAAAAAGTCACAAACATTTAAATAAATTAACATTAAGTGTAAATAATTCTCTCTAGTTAACATGCACACAAATATAATATGTGATAAGATTAAAAACTATGTATCCGCCACATTCACGACGAGACCAATTAAACATCGGTGTATGTTTTGCCCTCCTTTGGTTTGGCAAGTTTGTCTTGAGGTTACTGTTTTTTATATTAATTTTTTGTATTAATTTTTTATAAACTTTTTGCGGACGTATTTTTGGAGGTGGAGTTGCTCTCACTTCATTGCAAAGGTGGAGGATTTTGAGCGGGATTTTTGAAAAATTGATGGATAACGGTATCTATTCAATTTGATTGGTCTCGTCGTGAATGTGGCGGATACATAGTTTTTAATCTTATCACATATTATATTTGTGTGCATTTTAACTAGAGAGAATTATTTACACTTAATGTTAATTTATTTAAATGTTTGTGACTTTTTTGTATTTTTACATTGTAAATTTTATTGTTTTGACATCGTTGATTCTAGCCGTCACTGATTTTATGTCTCTCCTACCTTTTTTCGATCTTATTATTTATCAAACTAATTTACATCTTGTTTTGTGAGGTGAGTGTACTTAGCTTCTGTAAAGTGCTAGGATAATGTGTTCTTTTCAATTCCAGTCCTGAAGATGGAAACATAAAGTTGTCCGAAACGTTGACTCAACAAATCAATGTAGTTTGATTGAATTTTCCACGATCCCGAAATCCTTTAATCTTATATTATTATTGTTTGGATGAGATTGATACTGTTATAAACGTATTTTTATTTAAAATATCTATATCGTACAAAAAATTCCATTAAAAAAATTTATGGTTTTATATTATTGGTAAATTTGAACATTTTCTTATTTAATTTTTTTTACAGTTTTCAAAACTAATTTTTTTTACAGTTTTCAAAACTAATTTTTTTTACAGTTTTCAAAACTAATTTTTTTATTTAGTTCTCACAACCTAATGTAAGTCCTACTACGTACCATTGAATGAATAAATTTTTGATGAAATATTATGTTAAAATATTATGTTCAGTAGCAAGGCAATCAGTTAATTTATCAAAAATCAAATTCGATATTTAAAATGCGAGCAAATTTTACCAAATCTTCACTCGGACACATTAGATTGCCCTTCGAGAAATATTCTATTCGATCTGAAATATTTCTTGCATGTTTAAATTTATCTTTCGTGTGTACACCTAACTCAAGATTTTTCTATAAAACAGAAACGGCGCGAAGAAATAAAAAAATGTATATAAACAAAATTAAAAGCAATAAAATTTGCAACAAAAATATCTATAAAGCTTTGTTCTAAAATAGATTTTTATATGACAAAAATACGGCTGTAATATGTTCAATTTACATTGCCAACATGGGACTCGACGCTTATTTTTGTGAGCCACTTTATTTCTTGAAAAGTTGTAATTAAATTATGTATTTTATAAGTTCAAAAATTTATAAAATATTTAAAAAAATATATTAATCATTATAATTATCTTCAATCTGTAATTCAAACAACATCAAAATACACGTAAATACATGGTAAATACGTAAATTACTTGTAGTAACTATATTAACTGTCAGTAAAGTGTGACCTATGTGACGTCATGCGCGAAACCAACCAATATTCGTACACTTCTGTAGCACACCATACTCTTCTTACACCATGGTGAGGTTGACATTTGAGTAAGAGAAGCTATAAATTGCGCTTCACTACTCCATTACTAACCATCAACATTAATAGCAAAAGTAATTGCAAATGTAGATTGAGACTATGTAGTTTATTAGTAAATTTCAATATTTGGTGGCACCACCTTTTTGCCCTAATGACGCTTTTTAGGCGATCAGGCATGGTAGCAACTAATTTATAACAGACATCTTTAGTTGCCCTAATTGTGATTTAGTCAAATTTGCATTGTAACCTTTTTAAAAGGTGACAGGTATATATGTTCAGGTACAATTTGTTTAAAAATTTAGACCTAGCCAACTTAATATGGAGAAAACGTGGGGAGCCAACTTCTTTTGAGCACGGCTGTAGAATCAACTTTATCAATATTTCTCCTATCTTTTCCTAGCATAATATTATTTAAAGTCTTAATGTTATGCAATATTAAAATTCTTGTGAAAGATTGAATTATCAAATTTTCCATATCTTTATTATGTCCGCAGTCATCAGTAAAAGGGAATTTCACATTTTCCCCGATAATTACAGCAATCCTTTGCATTATATTTCCTAAATGACAAATGATAGGAAATATGTGGTTAAAAATATTGTAAATGTTGGTTAAATAATCGATGAACTTGCTACTACAATATTTCAATTTTAGATTTTCTACCCCATTTCACCAGATAAAATGTTTCTTTTGCAGGATTCACAATCTTTTACTTTTGGTAAAACTATTTTCGAAATAAAACCACTCATGCCTTGCAATACAGTTGCTTCTAAATCTTTTAGATCTTCGAAAATTTCAGGAATCTCAAAGTCTTCATTACTGTGGAGTACTGGCTGAGTAATAATGAGTACATGGAAGTAATTACCTAATTAATCTTACTTCCGAATGACCCTTGCTGTAGTTATTTGTCCTAAAATGGAGTAAATGCAGCTACAGTTGGATTTGTAAATCTTACCCCCTCTGTCGTATTTGCCCAAAAAAAATTTCCAAAGGATCTTGGTTGAACGTCCTAGGAAACATGCATTTGAAACCAAAAACTTTCATGTTAGTATAAATGTCAATGAAGCCCTTATAATTTACCTTTACCGTAGTAATCCAATTTTTTATGGTTGGTAGTTTGAACTCTTTATTTTTGGATTTCTCATTTTCGTCTATATCGCTGGTATCATCTTCATCATCTTTTTCAATATATTTCATGGTCTTAAAAATTTTAATAGCTCTCTTCCAAAATTCAGCATGAGCAGATTTGTCGGTGACCATTAACGCTCTCAAACAAATTGTCGAAGAAGTCGATCACTTTTGCAGTTTGCTTTGCTTCTGGTTTCAACTTTAATATTCTACCATCCCACTCGTGAATTGTTGCTAAATAAAATAATAAATTATGTAAAACATTTTTCAAAAGTAAACTCCCTTAATACACATACCTGTTGTAGCCATGACATGAATAGCAAGAGAAACCGCACTACTGAAGACCTGGGTGCAAGAAGAGACCTTCATTTTTTTTTACCATGTTTGGAACAACGTGATAATCGGTTAGTTTTGGGCATCATCCTAACTACGCGGGATCTATTAAATACGCTTTGTGAATATCATCCCGTTTGGAAATAAGTTCAACTCCATCTATAGCGCATTTTAAATCTTTTGTCAGAAGGTTGTTTCGAATACACTTCAATAAATGGGGAGGGTCAAAGAGAGGTACTACAACTGTATATTATACAACTTCAAAAAATGTACCTCTCATCTCTTCGCCACGTCTGAGATAGCCTGCTTTAGTATCTGCAATAAGTTCTTAACTGCAGATGAATTATTGGTTCCTTGATCACACACTGTGGCACAGACGATCAAACCAATTTTAGTCAGTTTTTCAATTAATAGTTTCAAAATACGTTCTATTTCTGAGTGATGGGTAGCACCGTTTACGAAGTTATAATAGATGGGCTGCTTCAATTTCGCTTCTATGTGCGCAGCATAAATACTTAAAAAAAATATATATAATTTAACTTGAATGTACATAATTTTAAAAAAATCAAAAAGTATACCTGTTCATGATTTGCAATATTTTGAGTCCTCCTATCTCCAAAATCTTCAAAGCCTTGAACAATATCTTTCTTTTGGTCATACGAAAAATTTAGACAAATCGTCATTTCATCAAACATTACAATATAATATTTTCCGGTTTTCTTCTTCATCGATTTAACTTGACTTGCCAAAACTTCAAACAGGTATTCATTAATTCCGGGTTGCATTGGTATTTTGTTCAGATACTCCGTCAATGTATGTCTAGATGGTAACGAAAAGAGTTTTGATAAAAACTTATAAGCAGGGCCACTTTGCTTAAACAGTCACTTTGCTTAAACAGTGCAAGAGCTAACACTTTATCGTCTTCACTAAATCTTTAACCCTTAGTGACCCCAACTGAGATTTCAAAAATCTCGACACAATACTCTGCATTACCGATGAACTAAATTGTGTAAATAGCTCAGTTTTACTACATTTTGCTGCATAGTCCAACCTTTTCTTACAAGCAGCATGTCTAAATTTGGAGGTACTTAATTGATGTTTTAAATTCACCGCTTCTTTGTACATCTCTTTGGCTTTAGGGGTAAGTTCGTCTGCTTTTCTTACATTAATAGTTCTAAGAAGGTATGCTAAACGTATTTTAAAATTAATATTCTAGAAATATGAATAAAGATTGATTATGTAAACCTTTTGAACTTTTAGCAGAACATAATTTTGAAGTCTGTTGACTCTGTTCGAGACCAAATTTACTTGTCGAGGTACTAAGAACTAAAATCAAACATTATTTTACAATCAAATAACAGTAAAATAAAAAGTAATATTTACGTGGCAAATGTTCAACCTATTTCTGTGTTTTTTTAAAGGACTGCCCTAGAAAATGTTTTTTCCGAAGGTACCGATGTTGCCATTATTGAAAAAAAGTTTCGTACCATTTTAGATAATGTAGGAAAATACTTCTCGTGCAATTTCCTCCAAGATAAAATATCAGCATCTTCACCAGCTCGTTTTGCAGCGAAATAACACTTCACGCATTTTCTGCATTTGCGAAGAAGTTTCATTATTTTGTATAAATATTTTGCTGAGGTTAAGGACAAATTCGGATTTTTTTCTTTTACTGTAAAATATTGATTTACTACAATTTCTTCAAACTTTATGATCGTGTTATTTTCTAATTCTTTTCCCCATGTTGTAAGGTTAAATGCCCTTTTTTTACTAGTGTCACGCAATACGACAAGTTTGCTTTAATATAATGCTTCAAAATCTTATCTCGAGCAGCGTTTACTGTTTTATTTTTGTATGTTCCGTCAAGCTGGAAATCCCATTTTTCCAGATTGTCAATAAGATGCTACCATCGATATTGAACAATACTTTTCTCCCGAAAGCATATTTGTTAATGTTTTGAAAGGCTTTAAGTACTTCATCACGGTTTCTACTAAATCCCATTCATTGGTGTTAAATTTTACCGACACTAGTTTTTTAATTAGTTCTTTTGTAACCCAATCTGTGTTGGGATTTTCTTTCACCTCGGCAGAATGAATGGTGGATATCATCCCGACATCTCTTTTCGATTTCCAAATTTGAATCATCAATGGTCGATTTCATAAAACTTTTAACGAGCCGTTAAAATTAACAAACGATTTCTATTGGCTTGTTAGTAATGATAGATATTTCCTATTGGTTAGTTAAATTTAACGGCTTCTTAAAAGTTTTATGAAACCGAGCACAAGTCTCCTTTACGCCGAAATATGGATTCACCCGATTTTAATTTGACCGTTTTTCCGATTGACCGGTACCGCAACATCTAATTTTTTGTTCCAGTAAAAGTTCACTAGTTTCAACACTATTGTAATAATTGTCCATGGTGCCATAAATTTATAATATGGAGCAAGAAATTTTGATATTGTATCAAACAGTTTGACACCTTTCTCACAATATATTTCCAAGCTGCAAATATAACCGGTGGTAGCTTCACGCACCACCCAAACCAATACCCTGTATTTTATAATTTTAGAAGAATTATAGACCTTAAACGATAAGGGAAAGTTGTTGTTTAGATTTAATTATTTTTAATTTAATTTGAATTATAAATTTCAGAACGAAATAATCAATAATTGGTTTGATTCTGTTTGTTTGATCTGCCGGATTGGTTTGTTTTTTCGTCGTTATTTACGAAATGTAAAGCTACAGATATTTGCCTAAAACGATTGCGGCTTAAAACTTTCGAAAATATTGGCGTTTCTATTGTAGGATTAGACCAATATTCATCCCTGCTGCTTTTCTGCACTTTTCCCATCAATAAAATTAAACCAAAATATTTTTTTATTTTTGCATCAGAAATATTTTTCCATTGTAGTGTTTTTTTTTTGTTCCTTAAATCTATCAGGCTTCTGATTGCGATACCGGTTACTCTTTGTTTTCAACAATTCGAAGAAATCTTCACCAATAAATAAACCAACGATTTCATTGATATCCTACGAATTTTTCACATTTGCGGTGACACCTGAATCGCCAAGAACATGTTCAATATGTGGTGGTTTATCCCGTGTAGACCATTCTTCATTCACAATGTGGAAGCCAACTAAGTTGTGCTGGTTTCAAGATTCTTCAATCGCGTATTTAACCCTGCAATTATTGAATTGATAACCTCCTTTGACTTTTGAGAAAATAGCTGCTTTTGAAGATTATTGTACACATCTTGCAAGCAGTTATTTACTATTACAGACGAAAGCGTTAGATAATTGGTAAATCTTCTTTACCAAGAGCAGCTAAAGAAGCCCCCACTTCCTCCTTTAATTCTAAGATTCTTTGGAACATGTAAAAGACCGAATTCCACCTAGTGCTAACTGATTGCAGTAATTTTTTCGGTTCCCGCCAATTTTTTTTCTGATAGAAATCCAGTTTATTTTTTCCAACTGTACTTCTTCGGAAAAACGAAACAATTTCTTTCACTTTGCTAATTAATATATCATTGTTTTTTTAACGCGTTTTGTACCATTAGATTGATTGTGTGTGCTAAACAACCAAAAAACGCCACTTAAGGTCACCTTTAATGGCCTTTTTTATATTAGCGACAATGTCGGATACCGCTAATAAAATCTTCCCGTCATCTAAGCCCTACTCATTTCTAATTCTTTTAATTTCTACGGCCAAATTTGTGCTCGTATGACTGTGGCTGTATCTATGTAATACGCTGTATTAAACGGCGTCTTTGATCAATTCTTTTGATTTGTTTGAAACATCTTCAAACTTTGCTGGTAATAAGGTGTGAGTTAGTGTTTTTCTGCTCGGCAACGTATAATATGGATTCAGAGCATTTAGCAATGCTCTTTCTCATCGACTATTGACAGCGGCTGAAAATCACTGCACGCCATTTCTATAAGCTTTTCGTCAATACGATTTTATTATGACAAATTAAGCTTCCTATGGATGGTAAGTGTGTCTTGCCGAAGTGTTTTTCTTGCGGGAACAGGAACTGAAAGAACATTGCTGGTATTGGCTTCAGGACGTAAATCAGATGCTGTAGCTGTTTCCATTGTCTCCATTTCCACTTCATCAGAAATCGCGTTGTCTGTGGGAGTGCGAATAATTTGAGTTTGACCTCGGGGTTCACCACGCTGTGTGCATTCACTTGTTAATTTAATTGTTGGATGCTTTCTTATCAAGTCGCTTACTGAAGATTTATAAGAGAAACTTTGACGGCAAAAATTACATGAAGCTAAGTACCAGGTGTAAACAAGTTATTCTAACCTTCGGAAATACAAATATTTTTTAAATGAAATAAATTTTAAAAGTCTTATGATAAAACAAAACCTAAATGAGCGAATTCTGATAATTCCAACTCCTCTTTCGCGCCACAACGCTGGTTTATGCTATTAACTATTCTGTATTCTCACTTCACAGATAGAGGACCCTGTAAAATAAAATAACAGTTCATTTTTGAACCCTAAAGCATAAACCTATATCCAATACGATATCCGAAGCTGTTATTTTAAATAACAGTAACAGGTACAACCTATTACTAAAAAATAACAGCTTAGCCCATCACTAAGAGCGGGGGTAAGTACAAGGGGTTGCAAAAAAAGGGAAATTCGCCACAACAAGCACAGTCCGCTAAAAGCCTATTATTAGACTTCCGGACGTCAAGGTGTTAATATTAATGCCAGAGTTTTCAGCTTTTAAAAAAAGAAATGTTTTTTATTTGAATATACTGCCTTGATGGTACATCTTTCACATGCAACCTTACTTGTACGACCCATGATTTCCTTTAAGTATGATCTTTCAGGAGAATCACATGTAATTTTATAAATAGTACCGTTAAATTCAAATCCATTTTCAAAAAGTTCTTTGTATTTTGCAATGAATCTACTAAAGTAGGCATCTAGACAATCTGGTTTGCTTCTTCCACAAAAAATTGCAAATATTATAGGAGATTTATCTACAAATTCATTACATTTTCCTAGAATTGGCCAAAATTGAATTGTGCTGTTGTTATAGAGAGGTATTCCATCTACATTAATTTGCAGAAATCGTTTCGAGCTACAAATAATATGTTCGTTTTTCAATTTCTTTGTAAGTGCGTTTTTAATGCCTAAATGAACCATTTCTCCATTTTCTAATTTAATAGTACTTACAGTTCTAGTTAAAAAATTAACTAGACAAAATATGAAACTATTTTGATAAAAGAATAAAATTTTAAAAATAAAACAAAAATATGACTAACTTTCAGCGCTTATGTATTATTATCAATATATAGTTATCGGGTAGTCTCTAGCAATTCGGGATATGTCTTGGAGCCTGTGTAGCATTCACGTACTCCTCCAATCTGCTTCCTGGGACACTGGAAGGGTTACACCCACGGTGGTACTGAGCGAGGTCGCGTAAATCGACATCGCGACTAAAGCTCAATGCTTTCACTTTAAATGGTAATCCTTCTAATTAGGGCCTTGGTTGACTTAATGGTCACAACCACGAACAAACCAAATTCCTGCTTTTGCACTCGGCAAGCAACTCTTCCACTATCACACACGTACCCCTTTCACACACTATAAGTTACCACTCCTGTGGTAAAATTGTTAAATGCATGGTAGTGGAGTTTACTAGTAGGAAGCAGTTGTTATGAAATATTCTCTAAATTCGTCTCTAACATCTTTTTTGGGAAACTGAATAATTTCGCTGTTGGCCCCTCTGTAATGTAAGTAACGATCCTTCTACTGGAGGGTCATTCCGCCATTCTCCATTTACAATTTCATGTGTACTAGGATTTTCAAAATCAACTGAACCAGGGCACAAATAATATTTTGTAGTAGAAATTAAAAAGTTATGCATTGCACATATTGCCAGAGTAACATCTTTTACTTTATTAGGTGCTAAATTCATTGGTTTTCGGAGAACTCTGAATTTACTAGCCATAATACCAAATACATTTTCTATAATACGACGAGCCCTGCTCAATCGGTAATTAAAAATTATGTTTGCTGCAGGTTGATTACGATACCCATAGGGCTTTAATATGTATGATGTCATAGCAAAGGCATCGTCAGCTACCATCAGGTAGGGAACTGGTAAACATCTTTGGGGTAATGCTTCTGGTTCAGGAAGCGGTAACTGCTTTCTTTCCAAAGCATCGTGCAGGGAGCAGTTATTAAAGACACCTCGATCAGAAATTCTACCATTGCAACCAGCGTCAACATAAATTAATTTATATTTATTTTTAGCAGCAAACTTTCAACATTTCGTGCAACTCTATCGACAGGAATCATAATATCTTGATATAGTGCGGACTGTATAAAATCTGGTATCCAATTTTTCTCAAGTAATTCTTTGGAACCAGTACAAAAATAGGTGTCATAGTTGCTATGATCTCCAAAGGAATGATCTGTACATCGCTACAACTTTCTAGGATGTGCTTAAAAGCATATTGAATTCCGTAGCGGAGCCTCTTAATTTTATTATCAAACAAATTTTTTTGATGAACAGTCACTTTCAATCCTTTTGAGCTTACTGTTTTAGTCGTTAAATCTTTTAGCTTAGTACAAAAATTTCTTAGTAAGTGATTGCTACATTCTATTTTTTACCAGTCTATGTCCATATGGTCGTGCCTCCGCTAATTTTCTAGTAATACTAATATCTCCATCCCCAACTAAATATAATAGGTATATTTAATTTTATGTATGTATATCAATACTAGAAATAAATCCTTGCAGGATTATATCCGATTCCATTGAAGTTGATGATGAATTCCAATTCTTATATGCATACGTGTTCAGTTGGCTCTTGATTTAACGTAGCAGACCTTACACAAACAAAATCTTTCCTGTCCTTTGACCTATTATAACTGCTACTCCTGAAGGCGCAACGTAATTAACCCGATAGGAACGCTTGCTCCATGCGCCATCAGCCACTACTGTAATCTTTGGAATACCATCTGTATCGACTCTATTTTCAGACACGGCTAAATCGTATTCCTCCTTTCCAGCATCTTGAAAAACTTGCCATGCAATGTCATGGATGGATGTTGCAATTTCATTTTGGCAGGTACTAAATAAATTAGGGCCCATGCACGGAATATCAAAATGTGCAAGAAATTCTTGTAATTGACTATAACCTCCTCCAGTTGAAATTGTTCCAAGTACTGCTGCATTGTTGATATCTAAACTAGATTTAGAACCATCGGAATCGACCTGATTTTTAACTTCGCACATATTACATTGTATAATTAATTTAGAATGAAGACCTAATCGCTGCTCACTTATTATTTGCAAGTTATTATTACGGCACGAAAAAATTTCTAAATGAGGAGAGTTTATAATATTTTGAAAAAATGCACTTAAATCAACAATGCGCCTTCCCATTACCTCGCATTGTTGCTTTTTCTTTTCAAATTTTTCCTCTAATGTTGGTAAATATGAAGTACAAGTCGATGGTTGTGGAGAAGAGCTTCTTTCGCATATAGGTTTTGTATTGTACTATACATTGCTTTTTCTGCAAATACGTTTAACATAGAAGTTGATGGTTTTTGATGATTTGATAATTTATAGGTGGTCGACTTTTCAGAAACTTCTTAAAATAAAACAAGAGAAGTGGTGTTGTTAATTTTCATTGCTTCTGCCTAGACGATATAATTAAATAATACTTATTTATAATATATCCTAATAATTTGAATTATGAATTTGACTTACGTCTAAAATTAATTTAAATTATTTTGTATAATCAATGCCCCGATAGATTCAAATAAAGGAGAAACTTTTATTTCTACAAAAGGTTCTTTGTATACATTATAGTTGGTGTTGAAATTAAAACTTTTTGTCTTTTAAATTTAGTTATTAATTCTATTTTTTGGTTATATTCCACTTTATATTTTGAATTTAAGTAGTAATATAATTCTTCCATTGACCTATTTGATAATAAGATCCCTTTCTGAAAGGGAATGAGGGATTTATGCTTTCCCACAATCATAGAACCAATCACGTTTGACACTTGGTGTAGTAATTGCTTTTGATTTTCAAAATCCGTCCCAAAAGAATTTTTTGATGGGCAGTTTTTCACCAATTTTGTTCTCAAATTAAACAAATCAAACCAATTATTTATTATTTGAACAAATTCACTAACTTCTTTCCACGGTACATCACGTGGCATTAATCCATTTTCCCCACAATATTGAATCGCTTCTAAAATTGAATTCGACATCAACTGTACCGCTGGCCTAACTTTCTGACGTTCGGAACCTTTTAAATCTAGATGGTATTTACTAATTTTATATGCAATTGACAATTCCGTGCTTGATATTCCAAGTAATGTTTCAAAACAAGTTTTGTCAATTAGGAAATTGTTTACCCAAAATCCTTGATCTAACAAGTGGTTCCTTAACAATTTTAGGAGATGAGGCACATCAGCAAATATAAATACTTTTAATGCATCATTACAAGTAATCTTGTATTCCAATATCTTCTCCTCTTCTATTGTTATCTTCTAGTTAGAATTGGTTCTTCCAATTCTGCCTTGTTGTAATATTATTTTATATCTTTAATTTTTCCAATTTATTTCAAAAATATAATTTTTCTGCTTCTTCAAAAAAAACACCGCTTGCCTTATTAGCTTTTTTTTTCTAATCTCTTTTTTTGTGTCCTCTTCTCATTGGTTCTTATTTTCTTTTATTTTTCAAATCTTGATTTTTATATTTATTTCCCAATTCGAGAGTGCTGGCGACTGCATTTGGTGAGTCATACAAATACAAACAATAAAAAATATAACAAAATTTAAAACATGCAAACAATAACTAAAAAAACAATAAACTAACAAAACGAACAATATTAAACTAAACAAATAAACTTAAAATTAACGAACAAATTATAAACGCGCACAAGGTACCGGAAAGTCCTGCCTTTATGGTTCCTCAGGTTGCAAGTCAGTTCTTTATGTTTAAATACGCAACCCACCTTTTGTCGTTGGAGTGAACACAACATTATATTTCGTCAAAAGATAATATGCATAATCGCTCCTTTTCATCTAATTGGCTCGCCTTTTTTTCCATCAATTTAATGACGTCATTTAAAATACCCTGACTCAACGACAAAGTACTACTTGCCCACCTTCGAAGAGTTGAAAATGAAGGTAAGGGGTATTTATTAGTTCTTAAGTACCGATATGCTTTTGGGCTTACACTGCGTAATGATATTGCCGATGTTATTAGTCCTCGGGCCCAGACCTACGAAAATTTGTGATTACCTCACCGTTGAAACTTCGTGTATGTGTTCCTTATGCCCAGTCGGACAACTTTTTTTAGTAAGAAATTACTCGAAAAGGGGGCGTTTTTTTGGGAGACCCCTGCCAACCCATTGATTTGATGCGAGGAAAAAATTAACGACCTAAATGTAGTCTTTCTTTCAATCGCAAGTTTTTCTTATCAAAAAACCGAAAAACATTTTGTCGGAAAAATTTAGTGGTTCATTTGACGCGTTGGACACCCTGCACTTGGTAAAGTTATGACGTCATAAAATTTACCACCTCACAGTTGATTTTTTCAGAATCGTTTAATAAAATTATTTAAAAGTGAGTGGTAACCTTGGCCGACACCTTCTGAGGTGACGATTGTATCTAATAGAAACAAATTCTGAATTTTTTGCAGTTTAGGTGTCATAAACTATCATTAATAAATATTATCATTTTCCATTTTGCACAATTATAAGGATATTCCTTAATTATAAAAAAGAATTATAAAAAATTTGCAAATTTTTTTAATATTGTCATTCTGATGAAAGTACAATCGGTACCGAAATATTAAAATAATTCAATAATTTTTACCTTTTAATTAACTTGTTAAACTTTATATAATGTTTTAATAATCATTTAGTTTAAAATTTTCAACTGAACCACATGTTTCCTGTCTGCTCAAAGTCTCAAAAAGTTGGGATTGCAACTCCATGTGATTAATTTCTTTAAAAAAATAAAGATATAACTTTAAAAATATAGGTACAGGAACAAAAGGGGTACACGATTGTCTCCTTTCTAAAGGAAAAGAGGAACGGCCAAATCCTCATCGAGCTTGTACCTAGTTCATGGTTGTGTGAAGATGGCAATAAATGCTACTTCCCACCATCACAAATGGACGCGCCAGGACTCATACAAGAAGCGAAGCCACCAAGTCTTAAGTGGAAAACATTCGCAGTAAAACTCATAAAAAGTGCAGGTATATATTATTTTCAATGTAAATATAGCATAAGGTTCATTTTGTTTCGATTTTCAAGATACCTTCGAGCAAGGGATGCGAAGACTTAAACGTGCTTACAAAGATGCGGAGCCGTTAAGCACCGAAGTCGATTCACCTAGTGCCTACGAAAAATCAGAGGACGGCGACGCTGAAGACTTACTGTCAGGCAAGCTTGTTTTTACTTTTAATTTTAATTAAACAAATCTAAGTTAAAATACTATTTTATATTACAATTCCAAATATTAAATTCAAACTCAAAAAAAAAAAATGTTGACAAACGGCAAAAAAAGTCGATCCCGTCAAGGCACTTCAAATAATGTCTAGTGGTCAGTTTTCCATTTTCTTTTTAATATAATTCTAACCGAATCAAAGTTTTGGTTGAGAATGTAATGTAGTACTTGCATACAGTTACTCGAAAAAGTTTTCGGACACTCCCATGTTACCAATGTAAATTAAACATTTTGAAGACGTTATTTGTCATATTGAAATCGATTTTACAGCAAAACGTTTTACACATTTTTTGTTGCAAATTTCATTGCCTTCAATTTTGTTTATATACATTTTTCTACTTAATCGAACCGTTTCCGAGACAACATTTTTTGCATTTTACAGAATTCTGTTTAAGTCGCTGTCAGAAACGGGCCAACAAAATAAAAAAATGTATAGAAACAAAATGAAGATAATGAAATTTGCAACAAAAAATGTCTAAAAAAATTTTCAGCAAAATCGACTTTTATATAATGACAAGAAACGGCTTCAAAATGTTCGATTTACATTGGTAACATAGGAGTGTCCGAGGACTACTTTTTCGAGTAACTGTACATCCTTAATGCACTTGGATAATTAACTTGCTATTCCCCTTTATTCCTATAGATTCCGATAACGATAACAGTGCAACTGAAATAAATGACGCTGCCAGTTGCAGCAGAAAAAGAAAAAGAAGCCGTGGAACCGAAGAGGTCAATAGATTAGGTAACTTTTTTCTTCTTCTTATTTCAAAGAATGCAATAATATGAGTACCTAGTATATAATGATATATTTCAATTTTTAATAGAACCGTTATTCCATCAATTGGTTCAGCGCATTGAGGAATCTGATAAAAAAAGTGAAATGCTGTACAAAAAGCTCTGTAAGCAAGTTAAAAGTGCAAAACAGAGCATTTTATACGATTTGGCGAGAACTAGGGACAGCATCAAAAACACTGTGGTGTGGTAACCTGAGGTTCGTAGATTTTTGCGAACTGGTACCGTTGCCGCTGCCACCACGTCTACTTGTTATGAACGGGGATAGACGAGCCCGTTTATTGTTGTTGATTTGGTAGGTTGCACTATGGAAGCGTAGGGTTAAGATAAACGATTACTTTGGCAATCCCAAAAATTAAACAGGAAAAGATTTTAGTTTAAATTTATTGCTAATTAAAAAAAAAACATTACATTCAATTTAAGAGAGGGGATTAAATTTTGGCGACAATTATTTACCTAAGAAAATAACATACAAATAAAATACAATAAAAATTCTCTTACCAATTTAATTTGTTTTGCAGAATTCAAGCTTATTTCGGGAACGGTGAACTACACTTTTTAATTATCGTGAATTTATGAAGTTTAAATTTAAGGTTTAATTGGAATATCACAAAAAAATGATTAAAATTTTTATATCAAAATTTCAACCGACCGTAACGCGGTAGGTACTTCTCGTTAAAAATTCGAAACGAAGAGCTTCTACAACAAGAAATGCTTCCGTATTTATGTCGAATCGTGTCTTTGTCTTCCGATTTTTGGTGGAAGTTCATTAACCCAATTTCGATACTTGAATGTTTATCCTATGGGATAAATATTAAAATATTTTGTAGCTTAAATTGGTACTTCAAGTCTGCATTTACTGATAAGAGGTATACTTAGCACATACTTTTGGGTATTTATGAGTTCTTAAGTGTCGTAAAGTCGCATCTTTCCACTTGAACGTTATTTTATAATTTGAAATGACCAAGTTTTAAATTGAATTTTGGTGTTACTATTTCGTCAATAAACAATTTAAGAAATTATGAACTAATTAAGTCATCCAAATAGAAAAATGCTGCTCCTCGATCGCTGGGAATTTTAATATTAAATTAAATTATTTTAATATTATAGTTTTACATTATGTTAAATTGAAAGGGGTGGTCGAGGTTTACTACACACCCCCCTCTTTAGAAAAGATCTCACGTTTTTATAGACGAGCGGTCCTTTTTGGTTTTACAACTAGATTAATGAAAACGTAATAAAAGACATAATAACCCTTATGTTTATAATTATGTATATGGGGATTTTTCTTTTTACAAATAATAGAATAACGAGAACAGTTTAGAAATTAATTACAATTAGAATTTAAAAAAAAATAGACATGAAAAAATTAGTAAAAGAGTATAAAAATATGTAAATAAAAAAAACAACAACTCCTAATTATTGATGTCCGGAATAGCATTATGTAATTGCAGTACAAAAGACGGGTACGTCCTTAGGACGGATCCGGTGAATCGTACGGCGAACGTCATCGTGCGCCTGCACATAGGGCACTTGGTGGAGATTCTTGACCACTCTAACAAGCACGAGGTGCAAAAGTTATGCGTGCAACAGTCGGGCTTTGCGTTGTCCTCTGCAACGGGGTCTAGACATATAGCACATTCTCCCTGGTGGAAATAAGGTGTCATGCCCATGTTTCTCCGTGCTTGATAGCGTCTGACCAAAGCTTATTAACAAAATAAAAAAAAAATTTGTTAATTCCATTAAAAAAAATATTCGTACATTATCAACGTCTACCGAGTTCTAACTAAATTAAATAATTACATAATTATGTCTACCCTTAAAAATTAATAATCTTAAATTATAGTTACCGTATACTCGTCCGTGCATTTTGCGGTGCGGTTTTAGTAGAATAAAAATAATAAAAAAAATTTTTTTGAATAAGTTCTAAAAATCTCCCTTTTCTACCTTCGCTCTTCGCGGTACACTGGTGACTGTGTTGTTTAAAATCTTGCATTGTCGTAATCCACAACCATTCGTTTATAATTTTAATTACGAATGATTGTCACGCACGTAAATTAAAAAAAAAAGGGAATTGATAGCGTTACTGCTGCCACCAGGAGTTTTAGTTAAAAAGGGACTTAATTGATTAAGAAAACTCCAACTTAATCCAGGGAAGTTAAATGATTTTATGACTATAAATTGAGCATCAAATTTTGTGGTAGATCGTGGTTTATAGAGCGGCTTAGAAGCGTAAGGATGAACTTTTCTCTCTCACTAATTTCACTTATAAATCTGAAAATGAATTGGTTTCTAGGCATGCATCAAATAGTTTTAAATTTGAATAAAAAGTCGTGAATTAAAATTATAAAAATATAATGAATTAAAAGTAGGAACATACATAAAATAATTATAATGAAAAATAAATTTATGGGTTTAAGTTTATGATACAATTTCGTTAAAAATTTCTTTATAAGGAAAATCTTACCTTAATACAATTTATAGAGTGACAATGAGATTTCTTGGTTTAATTTTTATTGATGAGAATAATTTGATGAGATATCTTGTCGAACTTCACTAAACTCACTGAGTTTATTAATGAAACAAAAAAAGAACTGATCAGAATAAAAAAAAAAAACACTTGACACTTAGCGACTAACGATTGAACGATTGATTAAGCGATTTGATTGAATGAACGACTCAACTTAACGATTGACCTTAACGACTGATGATTAAAACGCGACTCGCTGAAGGACGATTCCGCGTGAAGGGCTGAATCTCGAGGGAAAATGACGACTGGTCTGATTTCTTCAAAGTTTGCTCTATTTATTGGAAGTTCTTCCTTTGTTTTCGCTTCCCTCCAACTTCTACTGCTGGTCACTTTTCCGGGGGTAGTTTTCGTGATTTTTACTTAATACTGCTTTCCGCTTTCTCGTTGCAAGTTTCCTGGAACGTTCTTCGACTTGATTTCTATGCTTCATTATATTTTTTTGAAATTTATGTTCCAATTGTTACAATTTCCTTAGATTTTTCATTGTTTCTTATTGAGAATTTTACCTTTTTAGAAATCGAGCATTTGCAGCTTTTCGTTAAATTTATGTTGTAGTTTCCTACTGAGTTTAGGGTAGCTTTTATGATTCCATTGTTCGCTTTGTCCAATTGTGTTGTACTAGTTTATGTTTGATTTCTGTCTTTTAAATATCGCGGATTTATACCTTTGAATCTCATTGTCACTTAACATCAATTAATTATAATTATAAGTTTTATTTGCGAGTTTATAAGTTTGTTATCTTATTTCTTATCTAAATAATTGCATTTTGTTAGCATTTGTTCGATGTATTATTTTATGACCGTAAATGGTCCTTTTGTGACACCGTTTTTAAAGGAAAAGGTAAGACTATTGTTTGTCTTTTATGATCTTTAACTTATTCGAATTTTTAGAAAAGTATGTAACAATACATGTTGCTTTTAACGAAATGCAATAATTTAACTTAATTTATTTCACTAACATTTAACTAAGGAAGCCGGGGCTACCACAATGCCCTCACCTTTTAAAAAGAAAGGGTATCTAACGATAGCCTTTCTTTTTCAAACAGAAAAAATAAAAACAATATTCAAATTTTCGTATGGTCCTTGTAATTTTTCTATTAAATTTTTACAAAATTTTTAATTTTTGAGAGGAAATGAAATTTTAAGTTCATTCATCCAAAATAAATGAATGTGAGTTATAGCTCTGCCATCCTCAGGGCAGACGGGCGTCGTCTTCGTGAAGTCTTTCAGGCAACCGCTGCAATATGAATGCCGACAGTGGTTTGGCGACACGTTCCATTCGTGTAAAGGCATCCGACATAACCCGCTTGTCGTGGTTTCGTACGTCTTCAGAAAGAAACTTCCCCTGGTAATAACTGCTAATTACATACAACAAAAAATTTGGTTTTTTAAAATCAATTTACTAATTTATCCTAAATTCAACTATGCAAAAAAAAATTTAATTGTCCTACAGTTATTGTCTATTAAAATAATATTTTTACCTTCCATATTTATGATAACTCTTTTTTTTTAAAAATTTTTTTTTTCACAATGATTATTATTTTTTTTATTCGCGAGAACTTTAAAACACTTTTTGTCGTTAGGCTTGTCTGGAGCTTTTTGCTACTGCTTCGATTTTTCTTTTGGAAGAGTCTTTTATATTGGTTGGAGGGGTTTCCCTCAATTCTAATTCGTCAGGTGAGTTAGCCGCGGGCGATTCTTCGTCAAACGTCATACAATTGCAAGGTGTCAACCATCGTCTCATAAAATTTGAGTGGACTGGCCTTTCGATGTTCTTTGTCGGCTCCAAAAGTCGCCAAAGCATAAAAGCGATTACAACAATGGTCAATATAAACAGGGCAATTAAAATATAAAAAGTTTTTGAAATGTGTTTTTCAATTAAGGGTCTCTCCAAATCTTCGAGCTTCTCTTTCATGTCGCGAAGATCGTGGCCTACGTTGTTAAAAGAATCCAAGCTGATCCTCTTTAGATCCACCGCTTTGATCTTATCGAGGTGTTTCTGCAGGGTATTTTCGCAGCAACGGTAATTTTGTTTGGGCAACGGGACCGAGGTATTTATGATTGAGGTCCCTCCGTTTTCCTCTCCTAATAGTTAAATTTCATTTATTCTTAAGGAACATTTCGGATCGGCTAATATAATCATGGATTCGTTTGCTTCAAAATAGGTTTTTGGAGAATTTTGGCATGTTTCTAGAATTATAGTTGGTTCTACTACGAATAATAAGCATTTTTATTATTGCACGTGGCTAAAAATAATTTAAATCGAACAAAATAATTGCTCGTGGGATGACGAGAGTTGCCCGTTGGATTTATGAAAGAAAATATTTTAGTATTAATTGGCATAGCAATTTTTGATAATGATAAATTTATATTATTAAAAATTTGAGCATTAAATTGCGTCTTAATGCTTGAAAAATTATTGTAGATATTTATAATTATATTTAGAATTATATTTATAAAGTTAAATAATCTGATATTTAAAGTTCTTTCACAAAACAATCGACATCATACACGGCGACAGTATAATGCCTATTTTCTGATAAACGTACATAATATGAAGAATCTTTCACTAGACCATTTTTTAAAAATTCCATGTCATCGGAGGTACATCATTTCACTTCTTTTTGAGTATATATAGTTTGAATTTGAAAAAAATAATTATGATTTCGTTTCAACGAGCCGCATTTTTCTTGAAAATTAAATTTGTACTTATCAATATCGCAGTTTCGTGCCGTATATGGACACTTAATTTCGAGTATTCCATCTTTGTTCACCAAAGAATCTGGAGAAGCTGCAAGAAATGGAAATTCGCGATGTACTACTAATCCAGAAGATTGACAGTCCGATTTAGTTATATCTGTATATTTCTGCAAAGCTGCGTTTTCGAAAAATTTGTCGTGTTCTATTGCAACCGAGTTCATTGGCTGGCATTTTAGTCTTCTGTTCCAGTTCTTTTCGTTGGATATCGCTAAGTTTAAGTAAATTGAGAAAAGTGGCACACCTATTTCTAAGTGAAGCCGATGGTAAAATTAAAGCATCATCTTTATTTAATGGCGTAACAAAAGTGCACATTTTACAGTGGAATTCTCCACTAAAAACATCGAGAATTTTCTGAGACACAGTTTTGGTGAATTCACTCATTGCACGTGTCGCATCGCACCCAACTTACTTTTTCGTGCAGCGTCCCACCACAATATAAGCACTTAGTAGTATCGGCGATTTCAATAATTTCCCCTTCTTCCAGGCATAAATGTGGTTCTTTAATTTTAACTTGCTTTTTTATAAAGCGGCCTAAAAATGAGTACCTGTTGGTAGGCTTCTTCTTTCTATTTCACGATTCTTCAGAATATTTATCGCTAAAATGATCAATCATTTGGCAAGTACGTTTTCGCGACATTTTCTTACAAATCTAGAACATTTTAAATTACTTGATTCTTTTAAAATATGATTTTTCAAATAACCGAAATAATTCTCTACGCAAGCATTGTGTTAAGTTAATTAATTTCTTAATTAACGAAGTGTAAACTTGATTTGAATTTCACGTAGATAATATAAATGAAACGATAGTTTATGTAAAAAAGATGCGTCTATCAAGACGGTTACTGATAGAATGACTAAAACCACGGTATGCGCTCTCTAACAAATTTTAGTATCGTATCGCAGCGCCATCTATCCGCAGGGGAGTCCGAAACACAAAAAAATATAAAAAAGTAAAAGAGGGTGGGAGGAGCGGCAATTTAAAAATTTTTATTGAATTTATGATATTGCTAACTTTATAATCATAACATTTTACATTCCTCAAGTAATGTATTATATTTGTACTGGTGAGGTTGACATTTGAGGAAGAGAGGATATAAATTGCGCTTCACTACCCCATTACTAACCATCAACATTAATAGCAAAAGAAATTGCAAATGTAGATTGAGACTATGTAGTTTATTAGTAAATTTCAATATTTGGTGGCACCACCTTTTTGCCCTAATGACGCTTTTTAGGCGATCAGGCATGGTAGCAACTAATTTATAACAGACATCTTTAGTTGCCCTAATTGTGATTTAGTCAAATTTGCATTGTAATCTTTTTAAAAGGTGACAGGTACAATTTGCTTAAAAATTTAGACCTAGCCAACTTAATATGGAGAAAACGTAGGGTGCCAAGTTCTTTTGAGCACGGCTGTAGAATCAACTTTATCAATATTTCTCCTATCTTTTCCTAGCATAATATTATTTAAAGTCTTAATGTTATGCAATATTAAAATTCTTGTGAAAGATTGAATTATCAAATTTTCCATATCTTTATTATGTCCGCAGTCATCAGTAAAAGGGAATTTCACATTTTCCCCGATAATTACAGCAATCCTTTGCATTATATTTCCTAAATGACAAATGATAGGAAATATGTGGTTAAAAATATTGTAAATGTTGGTTAAATAATCGATGAACTTGCTACTACAATATTTCAATTTTAGATTTTCTACCCCTTTTTCACCAGATAAAATGTTTCTTTTGCAGGATTCACAATCTTTTACTTTTGGTAAAACTATTTTCGAAATAAAACCACTCATGCCTTGCAATACTTCTATGCTATACTGCAATATGCAATACTGCAATGCTTCTAAATCTTTTAGATCTTCGAAAATTTCGGAAAGTCTTCATTACTGTGGAGTACTGGCTGAGTAATAATGAGTAAAGGACCCTTACATTACATGGAAGTAATTACCTAATTAATCTTACTTCCGAATGACCCTTGCTGTAGTTATTTGTCCTAAAATGGAGTAAATGCAGCTAAAGTTGGATTTGTAAATCTTACTCCCTCTGTCGTATTTGCCTAAAAAAATTTTCCAAAGGATCTTGGTTGAACGTCCTAGGAAACATGCATTTGAAACCAAAAACTTTCATGTTAGTATAAATGTCAATGAAGCCCTTATAATTTACCTTTACCGTAGTAATCCAATTTTTTATGGTTGGTTTTGGATTTCTCATTTTCGTCTATATCGCTGGTATCATCTTCATCATCTTTTTCAATATATTTCATGGTCTTAAAAGTTTTAATAGCTCTCTTCCAAAATTCAGCATGAGCAGATTTGTCGGTGACCATTAACGCTGTCAAACAAATTGTCGAAGAAGTCGATCACTTTTGCAGTTTGCTTTGCTTCTGGTTTCAACTTTAATATTCTACCATCCCACTCGTGAATTGTTGCTAAATAAAATAATAAATTATGTAAAACATTTTTCAAAAGTAAACTCCCTTAATACACATACCTGTTGTAGCCATGACATGAATAGCAAGAGAAACCGCACTACTGAAGACCTGGGTGCAAGAAGAGACCTTAATTTTTTTACCATGTTTGGAACAACGTGATAATCGGTTAGTTTTGGCATCATCCTAACTACGCGGGATCTATTAAATACGCTTTGTGAATATCATCCCGTTTGGAAATAATTTCAACTCCATCTATAGCGCATTTTAAATCTTTACTACTACAACTGTATATTATACAACTTCAAAAAATGTACCTCTCATCTCTTCGCCACGTCTGAGATAGTCTGCTTTAGTATCTGCAATTAAGTTCTTAACTGCAGATGAATTATTGGTTCCTTGATCACACACTCTGGCACAGACGATCAAACCAATTTTAGACAGTTTTTCAATTAATAGTTTCAAAATACGTTCTATTTCTGAGTGATGGGTAGCACCGTTTACGAAGTTATAATAAATGGGCTGCTTCCATTGAGCTTCTATGTTGCGCAGCATAAATACCTAAAAAATATACTATATAATTTAACTTTAATGTACATAATTTTAAAAAAATCAAAAAGTATACCTGTACATGATTTGCAATATTTTGAGTTCTCCTATCTCCAAAATCTTCAAAGCCTTGAACAATATCTTTCTTTTGGTCATACGAAAAATTTAGACAAATCGTCATTTCATCAAACATTAGAATATAATATTTTCCGGTTTTCTTCTTCATCGATTTAACTTGACTTGCACTTAAACAGTGCAAGAGCTAACACTTTATCGTCTTCACTAAATCTTTAACCCTTAGGTTTCTTCGAAACATTTTCCAACTGAGATTTAAAAACTCTCGACGCTATACTCTGCATTACCGATGAACTAGATTGTGTCAATAGTTCAGTTTTACTACATTTTGCTGCATATTCCAACCTTTTCTTACAAGCAGCATGTCTAAATTTGGCAGTACTTAATTGACGTTTTAAATTCACCTCTTCTTTGTACATCTCTTTGGCTTTAGGGGTAAGTTCGTCTGCTTTTCTTACATTAATTGTTCTAAGAAGGGATGCTAAAAGTATTTTAAAATTAATATTCTAGAAATATGAATAAAGATTGCTTATGTAAACCTTTTGAACTTTTAGCAGAACATAATTTTGAAGTCTGTTGACTCTGTTCGAGACCAAATTTACTTGTCGAGGTACTAAGAACTAAAATCAAACATTATTTTACAATCAAATAACAGTAAAATAAAAAGTAATATTTACGTGGCAAATGTTCAACCTATTTCTGTGTTTTTTTAAAGGACTGCCCTAGAAAATGTTTTTTCCGAAGGTACCGATGTTGCCATTATTGAAAAAAAGTTTCGTACCATTTTAGATAATGTAGGAAAATACTTCTCGTGCAATTTCCTCCAAGATAAAATATCAGCATCTTCACCAGCTCGTTTTGCAGCGAAATAACACTTCACGCATTTTCTGCATTTGCGAAGAAGTTTCATTATTTTGTATAAATATTTTGCTGAGGTTAAGGACAAATTCGGATTTTTTTCTTTTACTGTAAAATATTGATTTACTACAATTTCTTCAAACTTTATGATCGTGTTATTTTCTAATTCTTTTCCCCATGTTGTAAGGTTAAATGCCCTTTTTTTACTAGTGTCACGCAATACGACAAGTTTGCTTTAATATAATGCTTCAAAATCTTATCTCGAGCAGCGTTTACTGTTTTATTTTTGTATGTTCCGTCAAGCTGGAAATCCCATTTTTCCAGATTGTCAATAAGATGCTACCATCGATATTGAACAATACTTTTCTCCCGAAAGCATATTTGTTAATGTTTTGAAAGGCTTTAAGTACTTCATCACGGTTTCTACTAAATCCCATTCATTGGTGTTAAATTTTACCGACACTCTTTTTTTAATTAGTTCTTTTGTAACCCAATCTGTGTTGGGATTTTCTTTCACCTCGGCAGAATGAATGGTGGATATCATCCCGACATCTCTTTTCGATTTCCAAATTTGAATCATCAAGTCTCCTTTACGCCGAAATATGGATTCACCCGATTTTAATTTGACCGTTTTTCCGATTGACCGGTACCGCAACATCTAATTTTTTGTTCCAGTAAAAGTTCACTAGTTTCAACACTTTTATAATAATTGTCCATGGTGCCATAAATTATAATATGGAGCAAGAACTTTTGATATTGTATCAAACAGTTTGACACCTTTCTCACAATATATTTCCAAGTTGCAAATATAACCGGTGGTAGCTTCACGCACCACCCAAACCAATACCCTGTATTTTATAATTTTAGAAGAATTATAGACCTTAAACGATAAGGGAAAGTTGTTGTTTAGATTTATGAACATTTATAAATTTCAGAACGAAATAATCAATAATTGGTTTGATTCTGTTTGTTTGATCTGCCGGATTTGTTTGTTTTTTCGTCGTTATTTACGAAATGTAAAGCTACAGATATTTGCCTAAAACGATTGCGGCTTAAAACTTTCGAAAATATTGGCGTTTCTATTGTAGGATTAGACCAATATTCATCCCTGCTGCTTTTCTGCACTTTTCCCATCAATAAAATTAAACCAAAATATTTTTTTATTTTTGCATCAGAAATATTTTTCCATTGTAGTGTTTTTTTTTGTTCCTTAAATCTATCAGGATTCTGATTGCGATACCGGTTACTCTTTGTTTTCAACAATTCGAAGAAATCTTCACCAATAAATAAACCAACGATTTCATTGATATCCTTCGAATTTTTCACATTTGCGGTGACACCTGAATCGCCAAGAACATGTTCAATATGTGGTGGTTTATCCCGTGTAGACCATTCTTCATTCACAATGTGGAAGCCAACTAAGTTGTGCTGGTTTCAAGATTCTTCAATCGCGTATTTAACCCTGCAATTATTGAATTGATAACCTCCTTTGACTTTTGAGAAAATAGCTGCTTTTGAAGATTATTGTACACATCTTTCAAGCAGTTATTTACTATTACAGACGAAAGCGTTAGATAATTGGTAAATCTTCTTTACCAAGAGCAGCTAAAGAAGCCCCCACTTCCTCCTTTAATTCTAAGATTCTTTGGAACATGTAAAAGACCAAATTCCACCTAGTGCTAACTGATTGCAGTAATTTTTTCGGTTTCCGCCAATTTTTTTTCTGATAGAAATCTACCTTTTTTATCCAACTGTACTTCTTCGGAAAAACGAAACAATTTCTTTCACTTTGCTAATTAATGCATCATTGTTTTTTTTAACGCGTTTTGTACCATTAGATTGATTGTGTGTGCTAAACAACCAAAAAAACGCCACTTAAGGTCACCTTTAATGGCCTTTTTTATATTAGCGACAATGTCGGATACCGCTAATAAAATCTTCCCGTCTTCTAAGCCCCACTCATTTGTAATTCTTTTAATTTCTACGGCCAAATTTGTGCTCGTATAACTGTGGCTGTATCTAGGTAATACGCTGTTAATGCAATAAAACTTTCATTTTTACAGGAAGTCCAGCAATCTGTCGTTAGAGTCACTGAAACGGCGTCTTTGATCAATTCTTTTGATTTGTTTGCAACATCTTCAAACTTTGCTGGTAATAAGGTGTGAGTTAGTGTTTTTCTGCTCGGCTAACGTATAATATGGATTCAGAGCATTTAGCAATGTTCTTTCTCATCGACTATTGACAGCGGCTGAAAATCTATGCACGCCATTTCTATAAGCTATTCGTCAATACGCTTTTTTTGTGACAAATTAAGCTTCCTATGGATGGTAAGTGTGTCTTGCCGAAGTGTTTTTGAACGAACTGAACGAACATTGCTGGTATTGGCTTCAGGACGTAAATCAAATGCTGTAGCTGTTTCCATTGACTCCATTTCCACTTCATCAGAAATCGCGTTGTCTGTGGGAGTTCGAATAATTTGAGTTTGACCTCGGGGTTCACCACGCTGTGTACATTCACTTGTTAATTTAATTGTTGGATGCTTTCTTATCTGTGTGCTGCTTCAAGTCGCTTACTGAAGATTTATAAGAGAAACTTTGACGGCAAAAATTACATGAAGCTAAGTACCAGGTGTAAACAAGTTATTCTTACCTTCGGAAATACAAAAAATATTTTTTTAATGAAATAAATTTTAAAAGTCTTATAATAAAACAAAACCTAAATGAGCGAATTCTGATAATTCCAACTCCTCTTTCGCGCCACAACGCTGGTTTATGCTATTAGCTATTCTGTATTCTCACTTCACAGATAGAGGACCCTGTAAAAATAAAATAACAGTTCATTTTTGAACCCTAAAACATAAACCTATATCCAATACGATATCCGAAGCTGTTATTTTTAACCTGTTATTTGAAAATAACAGTAACAGGTACAACCTATTACTAAAAAATAACAGCTTAGCCCATCACTAAGAGCGAGGGCAAGTACAAGGTGTTGCAAAAAAGGGAAATTCGCCACAACAAGCACAGTCCGCTAAAAGCCTATTATTAGACTTTCGGACGTCAAGGTGTTAATATTAATGCCCGAGTTTTCAGCTTTTAAAAAACCTGCGTCTTTGCGTTCTGCAAAATATTCATTCACAGGAAAGAAATGTTTTTTATTTGAATATACTGCCTTGATGGTACATCTTTCACATGCAACCTTACTTGTACGACCCATGATTTCCTTTAAGTATGATCTTGCAGGAGAATCACATGTAATTTTATAAATAGTATCTACCGTTAAATTCAAATCCATTTTCAAAAAGTTTTTTGTATTTTGCAATGAATCTACTAAAGTAGGCATCTAGACAATCTGGTTTGCTTCTTCCACAAAAAATTGCAATTATTATAGGAGATTTATCTACAAGTTCATTATATTTTCCTAGAATTGGCCAAAATTGAATTGTGCTGTTGTTATAGAGAGGTATTCCATCTACATTAATTTGCAGAAATCGTTTCGAGTTACAAATAATATGTTCGTTTTTCAATTTCTTTATAAGTGCGTTTTTAATGCCTAAATAAACCATTTCTCCATTTTCTAATTTAATAGTATCTTGATATAGTCCGGACTGTATAAAATCTGGTATCCAATTTTTCTCAAGTAATTCTTTGGAACCAGTACAAAATAGGTGTCATAGTTGCTATGATCTCCAAAGGAATGATGGGGTCCATTTAAAATGTCTTTCCGCTATCGTTTCATCTGTACATCGCTACAACTTTCTAGGATGTGCTTAAAAGCATATTGAATTCCGTAGCGGAGCCTCTTAATTTTATTATTAAACAAATTTCTTTGATGAACAGTCACTTTCAATCCTTTTGAGCTTACTGTTTTAGTCGTTAAATCTTTTAGCTTAGTACAAAAATTTCTTAGTAAGCGATTGCTACATTCTATTTTTTGTACCAGTCTATGTCCATATGGTCGTGCCTCCGCTAAATTTCTAGTAATACTAATATCTCCATCCCCAACTAAATATAATAGGTATATTTAAGTTTATGTATATCAATACTAGAAATAAATCCTTGCAGGATTATATCCGATTCCATTGAAGTTGATGATGAATTTCAATTCTTATAGTATGCATACGTGTTCAGTTGGCTCTTGATTTAACGTAGCAGACCTTACACAAACAAAATCTTTCCTGTCCTTGGACCTATTATAGCTGCTACTCCTGAAGGCGCAACGTAGTTAACACGGTAGGAACGCTTGCTCCATGCGCCATCAGCCACTACTGTCATCTTTGGAATACCATCTGTATCGACTCTATTCTCAGACACGGCTAAATCGTATTCCTCCTTTCCAACATCTTGAAAAACTTGGCATGCAATGTCCATAGATGGATGTTGCAATTTCATTTTGGCAGGTACTAAATAAATTAGGGCCCATGCACGGAATATCACAATGTGCAAGAAATTCTTGTGATTGACTATAACCTCCAGTTGAAATTGTTCCGAGTACTGCTGCATTGTTGATATCTAAACTAGATTTAGAACCATCGGAATCGACTGTATAATCAATGCCCCGATAGATTCAAATAAAGGGGAAACTTTTATTTCTACAAAAGGTTCTTTGTATACAATATAGTTGGTGTTGAAATTAAAACTTTTTGTCTTTAAATTTAGTTAATAATTCTATTTTTTGGTTATATTCCACTTTATATTTTGAATTTAAGTAGTAATATAATTCTTCCATTGACCTATTTGATAATAAGATCCCTTTCTGAAAGGGAATGAGGGATTTATGCTTTCCCACAATCATAGAACCAATCACGTTTGACACTTGGTGTAGTAATTGCTTTTGATTTTCAAAATCCGTCCCAAAAGAATTTTTTGATGGGCAGTTTTGCACCAATTTTGTTCTCAAATTAAACAAATCAAACCAATTATTTATTAGTTGAACAAATTCACTAACTTCTTTCCACGGTACATCACGTGGCATTAATCCATTTTCCCCACAATATTGAATCGCTTTTGAAATTGAATTCGACATCAACTGTACCGCTGGCCTAACTTTCTGACGTTCGGAACCTTTTAAATCTAGATGGTATTTACTAATTTTATATGCAATTGACAATTCCGTGCTTGATATTCCAAGTAATGTTTCAAAACAAGTTTTGTCAATTAGGTAATTGTTTACCCAAAATCCTTGATCTAATAAGTGGTTCCTTAACAATTTTAGGAGATGAGGCACATCAGCAAATATAAATACTTTTAATGCATCATTACTGGGATGTGATATGGAACAATTTTTGCCATGCCCAATATTTAATTTTGACCATAAATTCATATTCCCACTACCCATATCACTCACAATACCAACTACTGTATAACCAGCTTCGTATAACGCTGCATTTATATTATTCATAATTTCCTTAGTCATTAGCCGGTCAAAATCATAAAATACTGGCTGCTTCCTGTTTGCAATTAATCCACGAATCATTACTGTTTGGCAACTTTTATGGGGACCTACTACTTTCTGGTTTTTTTTATCGATATCCATTTTGTTAGATACATATATTTCGTCAAAAGATAATATGCATAATCGCTCCTTTTCATCTAATTGGCTCGCCTTTTTTTCCATCAATCATCAATCCAAACAACGATTGTTTCCTTTCTAAAGGAAAAGAGGAACGGCCAAATCCTCATCGAGCTTGTACCTAGTTCATGGTTGTGTGAAGATGGCAATAAATGCTACTTCCCACCATCACAAATGGACGCGCCAGGACTCATACAAGAAGCGAAGCCACCAAGTCTTAAGTGGATAACTTTAGCAGTAAAACTCATAAAAAGTGCAGGTATATATTATTTTCAATGTAAATATAGCATAAGGTTCATTTTGTTTCGATTTTCAAGATACCTTCGAGCAAGGGATGCGAAGACTTAAACGTGCTTACAAAGATGCGGAGCCGTTAAGCACCGAAGTTGATTCCCCTAGTGCCTACGAAAAATCAGAGGACGACGACGTTGAAGACTTACTGTCAGGCAAGCTTGTTTTTACTTTTAATTTTAATTAAACAAATCTAAGTTAAAATACTATTTTATATTACAATTCCAAATATTAAATTCAAACTCAAAAAAAAAAAAAATGTTGACAAACGGCAAAAAAAAGTCGATCCCGTCAAGGCACTTCAAATAATGTCTAGTGGTCAGTTTTCCATTTTCTTTTTAATATAATTCTAACCGAATCAAAGTTTTGGTTGAGAATGTAATGTAGTACTTGCATACAGTTACTCGAAAAAGTTTTCGGACACTCCCATGTTACCAATGTAAATTGAACATTTTGAAGACGTTATTTGTCATTGAAATCGATTTTACAGCAAAACGTTTTACACATTTTTTGTTGCAAATTTCATTGCCTTCAATTTTGTTTATATACATTTTTCTATTTAATCGAACCGTTTCCGAGACAATATTTTTTGCATTTTACAGAATTCTGTTTAAGTCGCTGTCAGAAACGGGCCAACAAAATAAAAAAATGTATAGAAACAAAATGAAGATAATGAAATTTGCAACAAAAAATGTCTAAAAAAAATTTCTGCAAAATCGACTTTTATATAATGACAAGAAACGGCTTCAAAATGTTCGATTTACATTGGTAACATAGGAGTGTCCGAGGACTACTTTTTCGAGTAACTGTACATCCTTAATGCACTTGGATAATTAACTTGCTATTCCCCTTTATTCGTATAGATTCCGATAACGATAACAGTGCAACTGAAATAAATGACGCTGCCAGTTGCAGCAGAAAAAGAAAAAGAAGCCGTGGAGTCGAAGAGGTCAATAGATTAGGTAACTTTTTTCTTCTTCTTATTTCAAAGAATGCAATAATATGAGTACCTAGTATATAATGATATATTTCAATTTTTAATAGAACCGTTATTCCATCAATTGGTTCAGCGCATTGAGGAATCGGATAAAAAAAGTGAAATGCTGTACAAAAAGCTCTGTAAGCAAGTTAAAAGTGCAAAACAGAGCATTTTATACGATTTGGCGAAAACTAGGGACAGCATCAAAAACACTGTGGTGTGGTAACCTGAGGTTCGTAGATTTTTGCGAACCGGTACCGTTGCCGCTGCCACCACGTCTGCTTGTTATGAATGGGGAAGAGCTTCTACAACAAGAAATGCTTCCGTACTTATGTCGAATCGTGTCTTTGTCTTCCGATTTTTGGTGGAAGTTCATTAACCTAATTTCGATACTTTAATTAAAATGTTTATCCTATGGGATAAATATTAAAATATTTTGTAGCTTAAATTGGTGCTTGAAGTCTGCATTTACTGATAAGTGGTATGCTTAGCACATACTTTTGGGTATTTATGAGTTCTTAAGTGTCGTAAAGTCGCATCTTTCCACTTGAACGTTATTTTATAATTTGAAATGACCAAGTTTTTAAATTGAATTTTCATGTTACTATTTCGTCAATAAACAATTTAAGAAGTTATGAACTAATTAAGTCATCCAAATAGAAAAATGCTGCTCCTCGATCACTGGGAATTTTAATGTTAAATTAAATTATTTTAATATTATAGTTTCACATTATGTTAAATTGAAAGGGGTGGTCGAGGTTTACTACACACCCCCCTCTTTAGAAAAGATCGCACGTTTTTATAGACGTGCGGTCCTTTTTGGTTTTACAACTAGGTCATTACAATGTAATAAAAGACATGATAACCCTTATGTTTATAATTGGGAATTTTCTTTTACAATTAAATAATTAATAATATATAGAACAGTTTAGCATATAATTACGATTAGAATTTAGAAAAATTTGACAAAACAAAAAAATTTAATAATAGAGTATATAGTATGTAATTAATAAAAAAAAAATAAAACAACATCTCCTAATTGTTCAAGTCCGGAATGGCATTTCGTAGTTGTAGTACGAAAGACGGGTACGTCCTTAGGACGGACCCGGTAAATCGCACGGCGAACGTCATCGTGCGCCTGCACATAGGGCATTTTGTGGAAATTCGCGACCACTCTAAAAGGCACGTGGTACAAAAGTTGTGCGTGCAACAGTCGGGCTTCGCGTTGTCCTCCGCAACGGGGTCCAGGCATATGGCGCATTCCCCCTGGTGGAAATATGGTGTCATGCCCATATTTCTTCGCGCTTGGTAGCGTCTGACCAAAGCTTATTAATAAAAAAAAATTTTGTTAATTTCAAAAAAAAATTTCGTATGTTGACAACAACTACCGAGTTCTAACTAAATTAAATAATTACATAATTATGTCTATCCTTAAAATTAATAATCTTAAATTATAGTTACCGTAAACTCGTCCGTGCATTTTGGTAGAATAAAAAAAAAAACAAAAAAAAAAATTTTGAGTGAGTTCTAAAAACCTCCCTTTTCTACCTTCGCTCTTCGCGGTACGCTGGCGACTGTTGAAGATGGGGTACAGGACGTTTCTTCTGAACTGGCACCCGGGGGTGCGGCGTTATCATTGGCTGTCTCGATGCTTTGGCATAATTTGCCACAAGTGCTTGTCCAGCACAATGAAAATCTCTTTTTAGGTGAATTATTTTGATTATCTAATGGTTTACGAATTTTCACAATTATTGTCGTAATTATTACTATCAACAATACTCCTGCAATGGCGTACATTAGCCAAGAAACATTTTTTTCGGCAAAGGATCTTTTTGAGTTTTCTATGGAGGTTTTGATTAGTTCGAGGTGTTGTTTTGCACCCGCGAGTTCATCCAAAGTGATGTGTTCTAAATTTACGGGCTTGATGTCGCTAAATTGATTTTGAGATAAATGTTCACAACATTCTTTTATTGCTGGTGGTAGTTGTATCGTATAATTCACTATGCTAATTCCACTTTCTTCTTCGCCGATTATGTTTACTTCGCCGATTCGTAGCGAGCATTGAGGATCGATTTTTATCGTAAATTGGGACAGGATTCGGCGATCGTAGTAGTATTTGCGACAAAAAGCAGCCATCTCCCATTTGGTAATTTTTGTAACTTGTTTCGATATATTTTAATCAGGGCTTTGTTTTCTTCGCACGCTTCGTAATTAGTTGATTGGGTGATTTTTTGTACTGAGCAGGGAGCTTCTAGTCCTATGTTTGATACTGCCTGAGTTTTACATAATTTCATTCCTGTTAAGATGTCTACGCAATCAGTTGGTATAAAATATTTAGAATTGTCTTCTGCTATGGCTACGTATGGTGATGAGGGAATTATTGTATTAAATATTTGTTCCATGTTTGTTTTGGTTGGAAGAGCGTATATGTGGTAATAACTATAGGGATCGTGAGCAATCAGTGGAATTCGAATGAGAAAGATAATTTTGTTACGTATTTTGTATGCGGATAACTTGGCGATTTTTTGGTATAAGGGAAGGTTATCGTACGTGGGAATCAAGGGTAAACGAAGTTTCGTTAAATGGCTCGGAATGTTTTGTAATTGTTCTAGAAAAACTTCAGGTTTAAGTAAGGAGGGGTGTAATAAAATCAATTGCTTCTATGATCTCATTGAGTTCTTGAATTAGAATCGTGTATCCTTCGTGTAGTTGCATCATCACAGCTAACGTCTCTAATTGGGCATTTGTGTGTGATAAATCTAAGGAAAACTTTCCCATGACAGTGATTATCTTGTCCTGGGTTTGTTTTAAGTTTTGCTCGTCGTTCATTAGTTTGGTCATTGATTCATTGAAAATGTCGATAGTGCGTGTTACTACTGATGTCTGTTTTTCTAATAGTTCTTTTAAAATCTCGTTGTCCTTTTTAAGTTTAGCGATACTTTGATTGAAGTATTCTCCGTCCTTCTCGTCAAGATTACCAGTTACAAATTTCACGGCTGATCCTAGGAAATTTATCAATCCTCTTTTCTGTCGTTGTGTTTCGAATGGGGTTGTCTGGATTAACTCATTTAGCATGTTGGTGCTCTTTGAATTTAAAATTTGCATCGTTTTTAATAGAGGCAGGAGGGGTGTAAGGAAGAAATTTCCTTTCGTCGCCTTACGTATCCCATCTTGTATCGTCGTATTTAATAACGTTAGAACTCTTTCATTGTGTTGTTTAAAATCTTACATTTCTATTAAGTCGACATATCTTAAAATTTTCCATTCCGAGTTGGTAATAAAAGCGTCGGCTTCTTTCTCGATATATACATAGTCCAGATTTAAAGTTTACGATGCGCTGCTCGAAGCTAGCAATAATTGGGATTAGCACTAAAATCCAGATGTGATTTTTCATGTTTACCGATATGTTGTCCTTGCCTTTCTTTCCCTCTCTTTTTTTTTGAAAATTGTTATGCGTCACGTCGTCTTGTTTTTCTAGAAGAGAAAAGAGTACCTTATATAGTGGTTCGAAAAAAAAGATTTTTGCCTAAATTGTTATTTTTAAATTGGGTTGATATCTTAAGTACACAAAATGCGGACGTAGGGCGGTTTTCTTACTAATTCTAACTAATTTCTACTTGATTAGGGATAAAAAAAAAGTTTGACATTCTAAAATAATTTTTGCTAGATGCAATATTACGATATAGTAATTTATGAATTTTACATTTCTTGATAATGTTGGATTTCGTAGGGTGGTATAATTATTAAGAATGTTTTTGATTTATGATTAGTGAGAAATTCGTGATTAATGTCCACTATCGCGGATGTCGTATGAGAGTGTTTTTCGCGGATTTCCGTATGAGAGTTTTTGTTTGTTTTTGCGGATTTGCAATGTTTATTTCGCGCACTCGCGTAATTGGCTGGTTTTCCCATGGTTTCATTTATTTATGGAAATGGATTTTAGGACCGACTTCTTCTTTTGTTGTGATTCTTGCGATTGTACTTCTGCATCGAAAAGGAATTTTGTCGCTTTATGGTATCTCAATATTTTTGTCCTCGTGATGAATGTGTTTTAACATTACCACGTGGCCTGTTCCACTTGACAAAGTTTTACAGTTCGAGTTTTGAAATTTTACCATCCTTATTGACTCGGGGTTGTTTGAAGGTTTTATGGTGCTGAAGTATCTACCCTCGAACGTACGGTCGGAGTGTTCGATCCATTGTTTCGATACTATTTTTGAATTTTTGTCACTAATGTGGAAAAGTATTTTGTTTGTTTATGTGTGTTTTGATTTGATCGTTTGTTCTTCCTATTGTGGTGATTTGATTGCTTGGATTACATGATGCTTTGTTTGCTAATATGTATTAATTTATGCGAGAAGTGTGTATTTCTTCTTCCGAAATTTGCTTCATGTAATTTTAAATCACCGATAAAAGTTTTAAATTTCGCATTTCATTTGTGGTCTTTATTTAAACAATGCTAAGATATATTATGTCAGATCCTTATTAGCACTTGCAAATATTAGTAATTCCAATAGATATTCAGATTTCAGCAATTTACTCTTTGCTATTAGACGTGAATCTAGCATTCTTGCTTGTTATTCCGTATTTACTTATATTCAATTTTCATTGATGTTTTTATTTTGTGATGTTTATTTTCAATTTTTTATATTTTGTAACTTCTTATGAGAATAACAAGTTGAAAATAAATTTAATTTGAATGAAAAATTTTGTATAGTTTTCGTGCAATGTGACATATCTGTTTTAAAAAAATTAACGTTTTTAATCGATAATAATAAAGCCTTCCAAAAAATTTTTTTTTTAGTATTTTTCCATGTATCAGGATAAAAATAATATTTTTAAGTCAAAAGAAAAATTTGGGCATTGAAGGGTTAATTAATTTTATTTTAATAGTTCATCATTATGAAATTTATCTTTTCTTGTGTTTTTATAATTAATATTAATAAATTGTATAATTTATTTAATTTAATAGAATAGTGAAATTGTTTGACGATTTCATTGTTTATTTAATAATATTTTTAATAGTAGATATGTAATTTTAGTTTTTAATTTTTTAATGCTTTTTTTAAATACTAGTGTTTTATTTTTCAAAATATATCTTTATAAATACTTTACGTTGAATCTCTTTTTAATCCTTTCCTTATACTCAATATGAAATATAGTAATTATTAATAATACCGATTCGAAATATAATTTTACAAAAATAGGTAAATCGTTAAATACGTCATATGTGAACACTTTCCAAAAAAATAGTTTTTAGATTAAAATATAAAAATTCAATTTGGCGTAAAAATTTTAGTAATACCCGTAAGCAGTGTCGGGCCAATACATGTATAAACAGTGTCGAACCAATACTCGTAAGCAGTATTGAGCCAATAGTCGTAAGCAGTATCAAGCCAATACCCGTCAACAAATAAAAATTTATTAACCTCTTCTAGGGGAGACCCACACCCATTATGGAAGAGAATTTCCCTGGTTTCCGCGAGGTTATCAGGGAAACTTTTATCTTAAAAAATATTCCAGATGAGTCGATTGACATATCTACCGACTCCTTATCGCAATCTTCGCAAAGACAATACACCAGTGCATTGAGGAAATGGTGGAAGTATTGCTACAAAAATAAGCTTAATTTTTACAAATCTCAAATTCATACTATATTAAGTTTTTAACTGCTGAATATAATACTGGAGCTTCATATAGTAACTTAAACTGTATGAGATCCGCAATTTCCCTTTTAATAGGGCCAGATATGGGGGAAGACTACAGAATGAAACGCTTCTTTCGAGGCATAGCATAATGTCGTCCACCAATGCCAAGATACGAAGCAACTTGGGACCCACATCGGGTATTACAATTTTTATTATGTATGCATATATCTCATTAAAAGATTTGTCACAAAAACTAATCACTCTCGTTGCTTTAACTAAGAATACAAACATTAAGTTTAATTAAACTTTCAAATATCAAACATTAAGAAGATAGATTCGAAATAAAAATTTCAGATCGTATCAAGACTTCTGGCATAAATAAAGTACAACCTACACTAGTACTACCCTTTTTTAAAGATAAATCAATGTGTCCAGCTCATACACTGGAATGTTATATAAGGAGAACTACAGATCTTAGGAGCGATACAGACTTACTATTTCTATCTTTTATAAAACCATTCGAACTTATAGGTTGTCAAACCTTGGGAAGATGGATTAAATTAATTTTAAAAAAGAGTGGAGTAGATACAAACATATTTAAAGCTCACAGTACCAGACACGCTAGTACATCGGCAGCAAATCGCGCAGGTGTAAATGTAGAGACAATCCGCAAAACTGCAGGATGGTCTAAAAATTCGGAAACATTTTCCAAATTTTATAACCTGCAATTAGTGAGTAACAAATTGTTGATATGGATTTTTATTCATAAACTGATTTGTATTAGCGAATTGTGAAGTTTGATTTGTTGAAAATGTTTGTTATTTAAATTTGAGTTTAAATTACTCGTGGAAAATGATTTGTTTGTTTACTCGCGTTACTTCTATTAATGAAATTGATTTCATCATTAGCAAAATTAATCGCCTGATCTAAATTTTGGGGCTGGCGTAAACGTATTTGGCAAGAAATATGTACGGTATTGATACAAGATATCTGTCTAATGCGTTATCGGTATCAAGTTCGCGCCTAATCTTTTTATTGTCTAAATTCGACAAATTATTCTTTGAAATCAATTTTGAAAGTTGACTCCTGATTCGGTATAACCAAAAAATACTAAGTTTTCATAAAATAAAACAAGAGAAGTGGCATTGTTAATTTTTATTGCTTCTGCCTAGACGATATAATTATAACTGGGGTCTTTCTTCCCCTACTTAACTTATATACCTATTACTACATTTTACATGACAATACAAAGTTTACACTTAAAATATTTCATATTAACACACAAAGCCATAGAAAACTACTAAATGTGGAACTAGCAAGAATACTGTCCCTCACATGTCTTCCTTATCCATCAAATAACATTTTATTTCTTTTTTAAAACCTTCTAATTTTAACCCTTTTATACTAGTAGGCAAATTATTGTATGCCACTGCTCCTTTCACAAAGATTGTCCTTTTGATTGGTTAAAGATTGTTATTTCTGGTACCATAATTACGTATTTCCTCAAATTTTGTCATTGAGAAAGCAAAATAATCTGGCATTTGTTTCAAAGATATTTTATGTATACCAGAACCTGGTACTCAGCCATTGATATTACGCACAGCCAATCCAGGTCACGCAGCATGATTCTTCTACTTACATATCTGTCCTTTTTCAAAATGATGCGCATTGCCCTGTTTTGAAGAACCTGCAATCTTTCCAATTCCTCCTTATTTGCCATGTACATGACCGTACCCACGTAGTGGTAATGTGGCAAAACTATTGCGTTATGTATCATCGACTTGCTTGAAATTTTTTTACATGTGTAATCCAAATGCCCTTTAAATTTCAACTTGTGGTCTACATATAAGCCCAGGTATTTAATTTCCTGCACCATATTTATTTCTTCTCCTTCCATTTTTACTTTTAGATTTAATTCCTCAAACTGAGTCAGATAATCTTTCTTTCCCAGTATCATCGCTTTCGTCTTCTGCATGTTTAACTTGAGCTTATTTTCCCGTAACCATTTTGCGAGTCTTTCTAAATCCAAATTTAATTCTTCAATTAACACTGGACAGTTTTTTCCCGTTACGTACACCACTGCATCATCCGCAAACAACATGTTAATAGTAATCCCCAAACAATAATGATTTTCTCATTATACCGTGTAAATATAAACTTCACATAAAGGGCCTGTAAAAGGATACCAGAAATAACAACATAAGTAAAATATTTAACATTTAATTACAAACTAATAATAGAAACTAATACATTATTATAAAAAAAATAAAAATTTAAATAATAATAATTTTGGGGTTGGTGGTCCTTTGGGATATGGACGTCAACGACCCACCTGAAACAAATAAATACAATTTTACTTATCGTTATACACAATTTTGATAGTAAGCAGTTTTTATTTAAATAAAAGTCATTAATGAAAAACTTACCCCATATGTAGCCCCCTAATCAAAATCACATGTGGGCACGCATCGACATAGTGGATGACCACGCATGGCGTAGACGGCTTGCGGATGTAAGGTCATCCGGGCCAATTCATTTAGAATTATTCGGTTAACCTCCTCATTTACCAACTTCTCCAAATCAGGGAGTAGCTGGCCTTCCCAATCCCTGGGGGAGACCTCCATGGCGATGTATTCGATACATTGCTGGAAACATAAATATTTCAAATTACATGCAATAGGGTATTTGACTAACATTTAAAAATAGCAAAAAAATATCAAATATAATAGTTTAGGTTACTATTAAGCCTAAACAAGTATTTTTTTTAGCATTAATGGCCAGGGACTGGCCATCCCCACGGTGGACATTGCGTGTTACTATCAGCTTCCAATTTGTGATTGTGCGTTCACAGATTCTAAGATTTCAATTCATGTAAAAATACCGATAACAACAAATACATTATCTTGGAAATTTTACAAATTAATAACGACGGACGGCGTTCGGGTGGTACAATGAAACGTGTTCGTTAAATCATAACACACTATATATGGCGGTATCGTAGCATACGAATCTCCAATCCAAATTCCAAAATCGTATGTTCCAATCATTCTCAAAACCTAATAAAAGAAAATTTACTCATCGGATCCTTAAGATTACTCCTCCCTGTTCATGTAAATTAGTACTTTTCACAGATACCCTAATTCCAACTAGATATCCTTGCGAAGAAAATGAATTCCCAGAAATAAAAATGATCCACACCATTCCAGCAACATGGTCAAATATAAAATCTTTTATAATTAAACTAAATTCTGATAATCCACCCTCCTGCAATAATTTTTCGGAATGTGTCAACCACAACTGGACCTTACAAGTTCCCCATTTAAATCTTTCCAACACGCCAGAGAGTATGGAAAACATTATAAATTGGATCAAACAATCAAATATATCAATTTTCACCGATAAATATGGATACCTCAGCCACTCTACATTTTTAATTTCGAACATAACGTTGTCAGCAATAATTATGTACCTCGTTTTTAAAGCCCGAACGCCTCTACCTACAATGCTACCAAACATACCCACAACAAATGCTGAAGGCGAAAAATCATCAACACATCATGAAGTTTTAATCGTAATCACCCTCTTAATATTCGCCGTAATGATGACATTAAAATTGATATGGTTAACAATAAAAATATTTCATTGGTACACCAAAAAGGCAGCATCGTTACGAAGTGGAGTTCCCCATCAAAAAGAAGTTCTAGTGCCTAAAGAAACGCCGCTCTTCGAGCTGCACTCGATTACAATACCTCTTGTGAACACGTTATTATGCGACATGATGCATATTTACTTTTCTAATCATGCCGCGACTCGGAGGTGAACATGTGGGCAGACAGATCGATTCTTAATGCTAAAATTACTAGTTTCAATTTAAAAGAGGAGATTATTCCGAAATTATAAATAATTATAAAAATTAAATGTTTACGCTCAACTCATATGGTTTTGTTATTTTCGCTGTACGAAGTAAAACCGCATCACAAAATAAAAAAATAAAAATTTCAAGTTAAATCTTCATAAGTTTGCTGGGTAAAACCATAGTGCAAATAAATATTTATCATAATCAAGAATAACATATTATGTTTGCAGCTTGAGTCACGTTTTGATATTTATTTCAATCCCTCTGTATCCGAAACACTCTAGTATACGAAAGGAAATGGGTTCCGTTCATTTCGGATAGTAGAGGTTTTACTGTATTTAAAACTAACGTTTCTACTTTTTTTAAAGCAAAAACCATGATATAGAAGGACGGCAAATGATAAACGTTTTTCATTTTTTTGAGCAAATTATGAATTTCCCACATCATGGACTTTTCTCCTGTTCTAATCAAGACGTAAAAATTGTTCGAGAAATAAGGAAAGGGTTCATGTCCAAATATGTTTTGAAGTGTGGTATGTGCAAAGTTGAATATACAGTAGACGGAGACTATAGTGGCGGCAAACTAAATTCAAATGCTGCAGCTGTGACTGGAATACTTAGTATTGACTGTGGATTTTCGCAGCTAAATGAATTCTCGAGTTGCCTCAACATGCCAGGAATTTCATGGCGATTGTATAAGAAAATTGAAGATAAGATAAGTGAAATCTTTGAAAACGAGTCATGGCATTCTATGATTGAGGCAGGAAAAGAAGAATTTCAAATTGCAGTAGAAAATGGCAACGTAGATGAGCTTGGTGCAAGCGATCTTACCGTACCAATTACAATGCAAATTCTGGAGCAGCTTGCATTGTTGGAGAAAAAACAGGAAAAGTACTATTTTTGGGCATACGAAACAAATATTGTTTCATGTGTTCACAACGGAGCTCTAATGCAAACTCTCATGTTTGTTTTAAAAACTGGGACGCTTCAAGTTCGGGAATGGAGAGTGACATTATTCTAGAGGGATTTAAACGAAGTGTAGAGATTCATGAAGCGAAGTACGCATTTTTGGTAGGAGACGGGGACTTCAGTGGCTATCGCAAAATTCTCGACGCAAGACCTTACGGTTCCTTTGTTGTTCAGAAAGTAGTTCAAATCATCTTCTGAGAAATTATGTGACCAAACTAACAGATTTATCTAAGAAGAAATATAGTTCGAAAGCCAATGAAGTCGATATATTTTATAGGCATTCTTTAAAAGCTAACATTCAACGACTTCGACTTTCTGTAGTCTGTGCAATCAAGCATAGAAGATCAGAAGATATCAGTTACAACGAGAAGGTAGAGAATTTGAAAAAAGACATAGCGAATAGCGTAAGTCATGTGTTTGGGGATCATAATTTATTATTGCGATCAGTATTTTTATAAAGGCCGTAAATCAAATGAAAGGAACCTTATTCCCGCCACGAAAACATGTGGACTGATCAATGACATTATGGTTTGTTCAAATAGATTCATATGTCATTCTACAAGCCTAATCAAAAATATGACCAATAATAGCGCCGAAAATTACAATTCAGTCCTGGAAAAATTTATAGGTGGCAAACCAATTGATTATTCTAAAAGAGGTAGCTACAGCATGAGATGTCACCTAGCAGGTATTTCTGTCAACGCTAAAGGGAGCTTTCTTACTTCAATTCATAAAGCCGCAACCGAAAACTGCCTAGGATTTACACAAAAAAGTTTGTAAGAAAGCTAGAAAACCGGCGCAAGTTAGTTTCCGTTAGAAGAAGACTATATCGGTCTACATCAAAAATGGGAGAAAACCGAAGAATTAAACGGATGAGAGTGTCTGATTCTGATGACAACGATGACTATGGAGCGAATGTTCATGCTTTGGATATTACCTCGGGAGATCTCCAAAATAAAAAAGAGGATTTTGTTAAAAATTTAAGTAAGACTGAAGAACAAATTTTAGCCCTGTCAAACGCCACAGAAGAACAATCGCAATCTCAACTGTGGTTTGCTGAAAGGCGCAAACGCTTGACAGCTTCTTCATTTGGAAGAATTTGTAAAATGAGTCACAACTGAGCCAAAAAAATTTATCAACAACTTACTTCATCGCACATTTTATGGAAATATCAGCCCAAACTATGGAAAGGACCATGAATCCATCGCCAGAAAAGAGTTTGCTGAAATATAATGAAATATTCGAAAACAATTATTTTTCTTTAAAAGCAAAGGCAGATGTTGCTTTAAATGCAGCAGATGTTAATACAAATTCAGATAACGAAAGTTTGTCTAGTCTAATCAGCAATCATTCAAATGCAAGTAATTTAAGTCCAAATCGACGTAATGATTTACAATTTATAAAATTACCTACAATGCAACTACCAAAATTTGGTGGCGAATATGATCAATGGCTAAATTATTACGACACATTCGCATCATTAATTATTAAAATGAATCATTATAAATTTATAAATTATAAATTCCAGTAATTTTCAGGGATTTCCAAAAAATTCGAATTTAAGAGATTTCCAAACATTTCAATGATTTCTAAAAAATTCCGATAAATTCCAAAGAATTACAGTGATTTCCAAGAAATTCCAGAAGATTTCCAGATATACTCGAGGAATTCTAATTTGAGAGATTTCTAAATATTTTTATGATTTCCTGAGAATTCTAGTGATTTTCAGAAATTCCAGTGATTTTCAAAGAATTCCAGTAATTGCCAAGGAATTCCAGATATTTCCAAGGAATCCTAATTTGAGAGATTTCAAAAAATTCCAATGATTTTCTAAGAATTCTAGATATTTCCAAAAATTTCAAAGATTTCGAAAGAACTCTAATTAGAGAGATTTCCAAAAATTTCAACGATTTCTTAAGAATTTTAGAGATTTCCAAAGAATTCCAATGATATCCAAGAATTTCAATGATTTCAAAAAAATTCCGGAAAATTCCAAAAAATTCCAGTGATTTCCAAGAAATTTCAGAGAATTCCAACCATGTGGACACAACTTTTTTGGGATATTTACCCCTTGGCATAAACTCTAGTTTCCACTGGTTATGTGAGTAAATTTTCAGTTTAAATTAAACGTAACGCCAAATTTTTAAGGCGATTTATTTAATCCCCCCCCCCCCTCTTTGAAGTTTTTACTTCGAATTTAGACGTTTTGGGGCCCAAGAAGCTGAAAAGCATCAGGTAAAAATGACTAGGAACATATTTCATCAGTAAATGGTAGAAATAATTTTTATTATCCCTTAAAAGAAATTTATAGGTGCGCCACTGGGTATTCTATTTTAGATATCTAGTGAGAACTCGATGTGGCGACGGCACATTTTAATCTTAGGGGATGCCCTCGCGAAAAAATGTGCGCATACTCCTCGACGGTTTTGCAACCTGCAGTGCTGCATTAGTGGACAAGTGCGCAACAAGTAAACACAGCGTTGTAACTGCCAGTGCCCGTTTGTTTGAATTGTGAAGTGCGGGCGTGGGAGCTATTAAAAAAGAGATTTGAAAACAAACCATTACTAATTAATACACACATTTAGAAAGCGTAAGCAAAGAATCATTTTTTGCTTTGCAAAAATTATTAAATAACACGCAAAATATTTGCGTGCATTGAATGCTTTAAAACAACCTCCAGTTGACTGAAATTTATAGGTGCGCCACTGGGTATTCTATTTTAGATATCTAGTGAGAACTCGATGTGGCGACGGCGCATTTTAATCTTAGGGGATGCCCCCGCGAAAAAATGTGCGCATACTCCTCGACGGTTTTGCAACCTGCAGTGCTGCAGGTGCTGTATTAGTGGACAAGTGCGCAACAAGTGAACAGTGTTGTAACCGTTTGTTTGAATTGTGAAGTGCGGGCGTGGGAGCTATTAAAAAAGAGATTTGAAAACAAACCATTACTAATTAATACACACATTTAGAAAGCGTAAGCAAAGAATCATTTTTTGCTTTGCAAAAATTATTAAATAACACGCAAAATGCTTTAAAACAACCTCCAGTTGACTGAAATTTATAGGTGCGCCACTGGGTATTCTATTTTAGATATCTAGTGAGAACTCGATGTGGCGACGGCGCATTTTAATCTTAGGGGATGCCCCCGCGAAAAAATGTGCGCATACTCCTCGACGGTTTTGCAACCTGCAGTGCTGCAGGTGCTGTATTAGTGGACAAGTGCGCAACAAGTGAACAGTGTTGTAACCGTTTGTTTGAATTGTGAAGTGCGGGCGTGGGAGCTATTAAAAAAGAGATTTGAAAACAAACCATTACTAATTAATACACACATTTAGAAAGCGTAAGCAAAGAATCATTTTTTGCTTTGTAAAAATTATTAAATAACACGCAAAATATTTGCGTGCATTGAATGCTTTAAAACAACCTACAGTTGACTCTTTAATTATTCATTTAATCGCAGATAAAGACCCAATAACAAAGCGAGCAGCACAAGAAGCGACAATAGGATTAAATAGCAGCTTACATACTGCCACTCGAGTCCTTTTGCCCACCGCTGTTGTTTATGTTTACAACAACAACGGATCAAAATTAAAGTGCCGTATTCTTCTAGATTCTGGATCTCAATCTAACTTTATTACATCGAAATTATATAACGATCTAGGTCTAAAAGGAAAAAGGGTAAATTTATCATCTTTGCATAATGCGTTCACTTGTTCAATCTCATGTTTAGTTTTGCCAGAAATTACGCAACACTTGCCACAACAATCCTTTTCAAAAAACAGCATAAACTTACCTACAAATTTAATTATTGCTGATCCCGATTTCAACAAAACAGGCGAAAAACAACTGTTATTGGGAGCGGAAGTTTTTTGGAAAATTCTGTGCATTGGTCAAATGGCTTTAGGTAAAATTTACCCATTGCGCAAAAAACTCATTTTGGCTGGGTAATTTCAGGTGTCACAGCATCATCACAAGGGCATTCTAAATCACATTCATTCACGTGTAGCTTCGCATCTACAGAAAACGATGACAACGTAGCAATCCAAGAACAATTATCCTTGTTTTGGACAATTGAGGAAGTAAACACACCTAAGCCAAATTCTCCAGAGGAAGATGCATGTGAAAACTTGTTTAAAAATACGACTACTCGTGATGCCCACGGTAGATTTCTAGTTCGATTTATCATTAAAAGAAAAAATAGCCCATGCTTAGGCGAATCACATAACATTGCATATCGCCGATTCTTATCTTGAGAAAAACGCTTTAGAAGAACTTAATAAATTATATCGCGAATTCATTCATGAATACGTAGCTTTGAAGCACATGACAAAAATAAATTACACAAAAGAGGAAAAAGACGTCGCATACTTCCTCCCGCACCATGCAGTTTTAAAGGCAGATAGCCTGACGTCAAAAATTCGCGTAGTCTTTGACGGTTCCTGTAAAACTTCATCAGGAGTATCGTTAAATCAAACACTTATAGTTAGTCCTACCATCCAATCTGATCTAATTTCAATTCTTCTAAGATTTCGAACCCACTTATACGCACTTACAAGTGACTGCGAAAAAATGTACCGTCACGTCAATGTACATCAAGATGATCGTATCAAACAAAATATTTTGTGGAGAGACAACAGCACGGAAGATTTGCAATGCTACCAATTAAACACTATCACATATGGTACAGCGCCTGCCTCATTTTTAGCCACCAGGCGCTTACGTCAAATATCTATTGAATGCGAAAACGAATATCCCGACGCCTCGGCTAAAATAAAAGAAGATATTTACGTTGATGACCTCATCAGTGGTGCTTCCACGCGTGAACATACCATCACTATGGTCAATCAAATAAGTAAATTGTTAGCTTCAGCTGGGTTTACTTTAAGAAAATGGGCCTCCAATGACTCGCAAATATTAAAAAATTTGAACAACACTACAAATGTCATGCAATTTAGCGACAATAATTCGATAAAAACATTAGGTTTGGTCTGGAATTCCGAATACGACAATTTTCATTATCCATTAACATTAAAAAAATTTGACCCCCTGGGATTGATCGGTCCAATTATAATTATTGCCAAAATTATGGAGAAGAGTTGCGGTGCATGCATTTATTTAAGGTCTACTAACGCTGATGGAATTATCACGGTAAAACTTTGGTGTGCAAAAAGCAGAGTAGCGCCATTAAAACCTTTATCTTTGCCGCGTTTAGAGCTATGCGCAGCTCACCTTCCTGCTAAATTAATGCATAAGGTCCATTCGGGTTTGCATTTAAAAATTGATAAATCATATTATTGGAGTGATTATACCATTGTCCTTTCTTGGATCAATAAACCTCCAAATTTTAATTTCTCATATCCAAAACAAAGTGAAGCTGTGTAGCAAGTTATTAACAAATCTATTTACAATATAAAAGATACAGGCACTGGGGTTCATACGAGTGTTAGTTTGAAATGAAATGAATTATTATTGAATAAATTGATAGCACTATTGTAATTTTTATTGTTAATAGTTGCAAATAATAGTTTCCAAAATTTCTATTTCCCATCATCAATGCAAAATTTTCAACGTGTGATTCGACATTTGTTATATAGCGAAAATGTTGCTATTAATTTATTGTACAGTAGGTAACAAACTGTTAGTCAGAATAGTAAACGCTGATTATAAAATGGATATAATCTGTATGTAAAATGTTTACATAATAATTAATAAAAATTTGTACATAGATACTTTTAAAAATAATTACCTTTTTTTTATATTTTTAATATAGCTAATTTGTTTACTTTTTTATTTATTTGTTTATTTTATGTTATCTTAATAATATAGCCAGTAAATTATAATTTAGTCCAGTTTATAAAATCATTTTTCCTATCTATAATTTATTTGTAAATATTTCTCTCTGTGCAAACATACTCAATATGTCAGTCAAGACTAGCCAATGCTTTGTTAAAATCTATGGAGGACTTCAACTTTGTATTTGACTTATTATTAAGAAGGGTTTTAACACAATATGACCTACTGTCAAAGACCTTTCAGGCAAGCAGTGCGATCTACCAAGTTGTGAAATCTGTAAAAAGAAGTGTTACAATCCTTCACAACTGATGAGTTTTTTACCCAGTTGTTCAATCGTTGCATAGAAATTGCTGACAAGTGCGGGTTTAGAGCAGCCATTTAATTTTAAATTTCATTTTAATCTGTAGAGCAGTACTGCAAAGTTTCAATCCTTTGGCCAGTTATTGACATCCTAAACCAGGAGATAGGGGCTGGACTTCAAGAAAACAACCTAGATGTACTCAACCATTTAAGCAAAGTTTTAGGTTGAACTGACGTAGATATATTAGAAAGTGTAAGGTATCTGTGCAAATATTAAGCTTGTATTACATTATCAAACTTTCCGTTCAACTTTCGTTCAACTTTTGTGTCAAATTTTGATTAAACTTTGTAACCAATGTTTGATGAAAACTTTTGGGTGGGGATAAATTTGTAGTTAAGCTAAAGCAATTCGTCACGCAATTGCGCACAGCAAAGTTTTGCAGCATTGCGCATGTTTATTCAAAAGTTGAACGAAAAAGTTGAACGAAAGTATAACACGCGCTACTTTGAGTGTGACCAAAGTTTGATGGAAGTTTAACGAAAATGTGATAATGTAATACAGCTTAATTTTTTCATCAAACATTTGACAACAAAGTATAACGAAAATATAACCAAAGTTTGATAATGTAATACACGCTTTACACTTTGGACAGTGAACTTCTCTCTGACCTGAGATGTTTTTACAACATGGAAGAGTTAAAAAGCAAAAATATCCAAGAAAGAACTGACATTTTTGTTCAGAAGTCGTTGGAAAGTGTGCCTTTAAAGAAAATTTAACAATTTAATTTTTTCAATGTAATAAATACTAGATACAGCCCTTTCAACTCTTACCACCCGGTTTGAAACTTTTTCAAATTTCGAAGAATGTTTTGAATTAATATACAAAATTGATAATGGAACATGAGGAAATAAAAAAAAGTTGTTTCGACCTCCATAATAAATTTAAAGATGGTGAATCCTCAATGGCGGAGAATTATATGAAGAGTTGATTTTTTGGAAAATTTTAACAAAAACATTTTTTAAATGTGACAAATAAGCATTTAAAACTAACCAAATACAAAAAAACAGCAAAAATCGTTAAAAGAGTAGAAGAATAATAGACTTGATAATACGAATGCGAAACGTTGACAGCAAACAGGAAAGCGCATTCTTTGATTTTTATTGATGTTTTGGTTTTTTAGTGATAAGCAGAAAAGAAGAAGGGTAGAACAACTTTTAAATGCCTCCTTTTCCGGGATAACATATGCAGCTCAAATATATGCCCGCAAAGAAGGCAATGAAAACTCTGCGAAGTTTCTAAAAGAGCTGGCCATCAACTTAGCATCTAGTCCAAAAGAACGTCTTCCTGCGCAAAGCAGCCCCCTGACGAGGGGCTTTCAATTCTAGTGGAGACGAGACGGATCTATCCCAGATGCAGTATAAGCAGCTTCGGCTGATAGGGATAAAGAAGCAAACCCCTAATTTGTACCCTTCTTACGAGAAGGTCTTTAGATGCTAAACATCGTTGACATAAACTTACAAGACTTACTTGACTGCACAGGAGAATGTTTAGCTAATCTTCGAGAGACTGTACTTGAAACTGTATTTGAACGGGATAAAGATATAAATTTAGTGCTATTCTCAAAGTGGGGTTGTGATTACAAACAGAAATTCTCAAAATTTTCAACGTTTCTGCACAAAGGTGTTACATTTGCCTTTAGAACATATTCCCTAGAGCGTGGACTACAAAATTCATTCCTATGCTCATTTATTCAGAATCGCAACTATTAAAGTCTCATCGTGAACACACTTTTGTTGACTTCCGACCTTATCCTATCTTCAATGAGGCAACCTGAAATGAAGCAAAAAAAACTTGTTTCGGGTGCTGTCTTAAAGTCCTTGGACCTTCTCCAAACATACAAGGAGATAATTCTTAAACACGATGCTTGTTTTGCTGATGGATTGCTTGATGGGAGCCGTGATGGCTACGGTACGGCTGCGCTGATGGAAAATGACGTCACTGCTGGCTTGCTTGCTGGTTACCGTGATGGTTTTCTGTGATAGATCCCGTGCTATTTTTGTTGATGGTTTTTCACGTAATTGATTTCAACGCTAACCAATGAAATGGTCGCGTCGTGTTCGTCAACACGAGTGGTTACGAACACTCATTTTCAACTACCTGCGTGCGCATTGAAACCACGCAAATCACAAAGTGCGTGTGAAGCCAACAATGCATAGAAACCAACACACCACCCAGCTGCTAGCAATCCAGCAGCAAAACAAGCAAGCAATCCATCAGCAAAACAAGCGTCGTGTGAGGTGGGCTTTAGGCCGCGTTCGACTTGGAAGCTAACGCGTTTTTGGTACATTGGCGCTAGCGCTTATAGCGTGAAAATTTTGCCGTTCGACTTGGACAATGCGCGCTAACGCTGAGTTCCAAATCGAACGCAAACGAAATCCAAATCGATGAAAGCGAGGATGATGATTCATTTGAAATAATATACTCCTAAACAATTTCAGCAACATTTTAGGTTGGTTTATAAATGTTTGTAACAATAAAATATGTTCATTTTTAAAATTAATTTATTTTGTGTTAATTAAATGAGAACGACGCTTAAAAGTTCTTTTGAATATTTTGCTATGTTTATTTATTTTGTAGAATGCTACCTAAGACAGTTGATTATATATACTGGGACTTACATATAGAACCACAATCAATTAGAAGTAAACCAGCTAACATTACCATTCCACCAAGGAAGCAATTATAATTGCTATATGGAAAATGGCAACACCAGATTCATACAGGTAGTTATAAATCTATCTACGTAATAAATACAGCTGTCCCTCGATAATCCGACACTTTTTAATCCGACGTACTCGGTAGTCCGACGCGCTGCCGGCAGCAACATGTATCTCCCTCCCTCCACATATTGTATATTTTACTTAAATTTCTTTCCGTATTTCTTTTAAAAACTTGCATGTACTGTCATTTTGTATCCTGGTATTAATAAATTACATGTACCTTTACTGTTTCTTCCTTTTCTTTTTTAACTTCATTGTGTTCAAACGCATTAAGAATAAAACATCTTTGATAATATGACATTTTTGGTAATCCGACATTTTCGGTAATCCGACACTCTCTCGGTCCCTTAACTGTCGGATTATCGAGGGACAGCTGTACTTAAATTAATTTTTATTGTGGAGCGAAGTTCGCAAACCCCAAAATGAATAAACCAAAATTAAAAACTGAAACTCGACAAATGCTTGAGCCACTTCCACGTGGGGAACCATTTCCGATGAATTACGAGCGTGCTCGTATTGATCGAAATGCGCTCTTTTCTTTAAACCAGGTCTTTGATCCCGGCCTCATCAGTGATGTCCGGACAAAGTACCACCGATCTTCTTTAAATTTCTCTGATTTAAAGAAGAACTTGTTAGAATATAACAAGCCAAGACCGATCAAGCATCCAAATGCTTCGTACTACATGGCTTATGAGTCTGTAAGACGAGATTTAGGTCTATATAAAACCAAGGTAATCCCGTTAACTACTGGAGCAGTAGCTAACCACCCGGATTTACCAGGTGCGAAATCACCAGGCCTACCTTATAAAATAAGAGGCTACAACACCAAGAAAGACGCTATCTCCGATCCCGCTGTCCTAGCTGAAATACGCCAACTATGGTATGATGTTGAAACAGGCAAGGATGTCGTTCTAGCAGACGTAGCTTGCTACGCTAGATCGCACATAGCGACCAGAGACAAAAATAAGATACGTGCTACATGGGGCTATCCTCTTGAAGTATACATGCAAGAGGCATCGTACTTTTACCCGATACTAGACGTATTAAAAGAGACTGACAATCCGCTAATTGCTTATGGAATTGAAATTGGCAATGGAGGGATGTCATACATTAACAGAATGGCTGAAGCCTTTCCAACCAGACCAGTTTTACTTGGCGATTGGAGTGGTTTTGACCATACTTTGCCAGCCTGGCTAATAAGAGACGCTTTCTCTTTAATAGCTGAAGGAATTGACTGGACAAAAGTTTTAGATTCTACAGGAAAAACATGGCCTGTAAGAGAGAACCGATCCAAAAAGAGATGGAGAAAGATGATTGACTATTTTATAGATACACCTATTAGATTATCTAATGGTGAGCGATTCATCAAACACTGCGGTGTGCCCTCCGGATCTTGTTGGACCAACGTTATTGATTCGATTGTCAATGCCTTAGTGATGAGGTATGCAATTTACGAATTAACAGGCAGACATCCACTAGCCGACGCTTACTTAGGCGACGACTCTGTAGTGGTATTACCCTGTCTCATTGATTTGGAAATCTTAGCTAACTTCTGTAAAGAACAGTTTGGCATGGTTTTTAATCATGAGAAAAGTCATATTGTGCATGATAGAAATCTAATCCATTTCTTAGGTTACTACAATAACTCAGGAACCCCATGGAAACCAATAGATACTATTATTGCATCAACAATCTACCCTGAACACACAGTGTTTAGTAAGATAGACACGATTTCGAGACTGATAGGCCAAGCCTATTCTTGTTTCTCGCCCGATGAAGCAACTCTATTTGTGAAAGCTGCTCATATACTCATGGATGAAGAACAAATATCCAGCACCGATTTAGACAAATATATTTCTGATCACCCAGAACGATACAAATACTTAAGTATTTTAGGACTAGATCCTACAAAACTTGGAGTACCAAATATATGCCACGGTGCACCAACCTGGAGAACACTTCCCAACCAAAACCGACGCGTATGGTCTTTTAAAGACTATAACGAAGAGGAACTATTCCAACTAGGAATACTTCACTATTTTAACATAGTAGATGAAACATAAAAGTACATCAGCGTGACTATATCCTGATTCATAATATAGAAAGTTGTGCATTCGTTAGTGAAAGCCACAGAGCTTTATCAAATCTGTGACGTTTCAAACTTTAATTCATTTATTGCAAATAAATTAATGTCGACCTAACGATAAATAATGTGACCAATCCTTAGCAGTCGATTTCCTATCGGATTCTATTTTTATTTAATCGAAAACGTGTAATAGGGATGCCAACTTACCAAGATTTTTTTCAAAAAATTAAATAATTTTTATTGAAAAAACTAGAAGTGACCTAACGTTAAAACCTAGTGACCTTTCAAGACCTAACGATTCCATATTGTTTTATCAAAATTTTATAGATGGGAGGCCAACTTCACGGAGGTGCATTTAGGTATTCTAAATAACAAATAGAAAGCACCAATCAGAAGATTCAAGTATTCGAGATTTTTACTAAACCCTTACCAATATCGTTTATGTGCAAAGTAGAAGATACGTTTAATGTAGTATGTGCAATTGTTAATTTGTGGAAACCAATTTCAGTTGGAATATGTAAAAATAATAAAATCTTACTTAAAAATAAAAAAAAAACTTTCAGTGATTCTAATTCAATGGCCAGGGGCTGTAGTTAATAAATAGTTTTCCACTATGAATTTAGAAATTGCAATTCTTTAACCTTTACTTAAACGACTCTAATACATTTTAATGTATTTTCTATACATTTTTCAGTATTTTGAATATATTTAATTAGGAAAATAGAGAACGAGTATCTATACTTTTGATATAAGTAACAGTGATGACAAAGTTACATCATCATCAAATATAAGAAAGAAAAAAAATGCAACAAATATGGACAAAGTTTTTAAATGTACAAAGATGTGCAACCACGCATGGAGTACGTCAATGTCCAGCATTCCGCAAACAATGCACTAGATCAGAGGCGTCCAAACTTTTTGCTGCGAGGGCCAGTTTGGTATTTAAATTCATTAGCGGGGGCCAAGCATCGTAAATATGTGAATTAAAAAACCTTATTACAAGTAAAGCAGCATTGAATTTTAATTTTTATAGTAAATTACAGATATTTCAAAATCCTTGACGGGCCGGATAAAATCGCCTGCCGGGCCGGGTTTGGCCCGCGGGCCGTAGTTTGGACACCTCTGCACTAGATGATACAAATATAACCACTTCAAGACATGCTGTCGAGTTAAAAATATAAGCAAAGTCGAAAATTACCAAGAAGATACATCCGACATAACAATCGACAACTGGCCCCGAAATGTTCAAGATAAAAAATTTTTGAAAGTGAATATTTTGAATTTCGAAAATAAAATAGGTATTCTATTTTAAAGTTGGAAAAAGTTCTTTTTTCCTAACCTATTTGCCGTACTTTGTTGTAGTTTACCTTGTCGGCTTATAGGTCAACCCTATTTATCCTTTTTTACGTGAAAGGCATGGAATTAATTTAATACAAAAACCATGAACCGTAAACATAATAGCTGTTCTGCTGTTAAGATTAATATTACCTGTAACAACAGCAACTGCCGAGAGAAGTTTTTCAAAATTAAATCGAATAAAAACTTATTAGAGAAATTCTACAAGTAAGGAAATGCTAAACGGTCTAGCGCTCATGAATATTCATAGGGATCAGTGGCGAACTAAAGAGGAGGGGCACCGCCCCGGGCCCTGCAAGGAAAGGGGCCCGATTTACGTGAAATTATTATTAAAATTATTAATTAAGGCTTACTTAATTCCTTTGTCGTAGCCATTGAAAGCATTTATTTGGTAAAAATTTCATTGGAATTTTGTAGCTACATTTCTAACTTTTAAACCCTGTTGACCTTGAAAACTCAAATTTCCCGCCTGCGGCGCTCGTGATGGCTTCGCCCAACTCCACCTCTTTGTTTACAACATTAAAAATTCTCAGAAGGGAAGCCTTCAAAAATTTTACTTTTTACAAGTGCCCCCCCCCCCAAATAAAATCCTGGCTACGGGCCTGATCGACAACATAAAAATTATAAATAGTGTTAACAAGAGCTGGTTTCAAAAAATAAATGTAAATAATAAAAATATTAATTTCAAACTAGATCCTGGAGCTGAAGTGAGTATCATATCTCAACAGTGAAAATTTAAGAGTGGACAAAGTAGAAGTGCAAAATATAAAAAAAAAAGAAAATAATTATAATTTTTATTTGGATTAACATTTCAGTAGGTACATGTATAATAACAACTGCATGTCCGTTGCCATGTTCTTTTACTGCTAGTCGCTATTGCTAGATGGCGATAGCTACAACATCTTATCTTCCTTCTTATATTTATTTAACACTATTTTTTCTATACTGTATTTTATTATTGTTAAATTTAACACCAATTTCTCTTGCCCTATCAATATTACTTTTTGTAAAATTTTGCTTAATGTATTTAGTGCTCCAAAGCACTTACACTCAGGGTCAAAAATCATTGAAATTGTCGAATATATGACAACTGGATTGTTCACTAAAGGATATATAGTATACACCTCTTTTACAGGTGATAAAAAAATTAGACTTAATAATTGGCAAACAATGTAAGTCATACACAGAAAAAGTAGATGAATGGAGAGCGACTCGAGAATTTACATCTTCAAACTGGATGTATAAAATAGAACAATTGGGTAAAATACATGGGTAGAACCATCATTTTATATGCAATGCAAATTAAACGGAATTGGCAAAATATGGTTCAATTTGAATGTGATTTCTGGAAACAGAATAGTTACGTATCAGACTGGGCAATCGATATGCAATATAAGCACTCAAAAATATGTACGGATGGAAAAATATATGTGCATAAAGAAATTAGAATAAATAAAGGCCAAAGTAGTTCCTGTGGGATGTTGTTCTTAAACATGAAACTGAGGCTAATAGAGAGAAATCGGAAGTAAATACTAGAGCCGTATAGGATATTATAGATACAGAAAGTGCATTTGGATATCTTGAAGAATTGTTTAGTATTTCTTTACTCCACAAGACTACATCAAAGTTACCTGTAATTATTGCCGTCAAAGGTTGCCTTACAAATCTTCTGTAAGCAACTTGAAGCAACACATCACATTTGAATGTGATTTCTGGAAACAGAATAGTTACATATCAGACTGAGCAATCGATATGCAATATAAGCACTCAAAAATATGTACGGATGGAAAAATATATGTGCATAAAGAAATAAGAATAAATAAAGGCCGAAGTAGTTCCTATGGGATGTTGTTCTTCAACATGAAACTGAGGCTAATAGAGAGAAACCGGAAGTAAATACTAAGGCCGTATAGGATACTATACCTACAGAAAGTGCATTTGGCCACCTTGAAGAATTCTTTGGTATTTCTTTACTCCACAAGATTACATCAAAGTTACCTGTAATTTTTGCAGTCAAAGGTTGCCTTACAAATCTTCTGTAAGCAACTGTAAGAATTTGATATTTGAACTATACCGGAAATACTACGTTGTGGTCCAAATTATCAATTACTGTTGATGTAAATAACGTCATGTCGTTTAAAATCGTACAGACTACTGAATCGAGACACAAACTTCCGATGTTAAGTACCAGTCGCCTGGAAAATAATGATATCCTTCTTTGGTCACACTCCCTATCCACTACAGGCGTCAGGAAATTAGTGCAAGACCGATCTTCTACGCCACAACAATAGAAAATGAATAAAACATACACAAGATATAATATATTATACCTAGTCGTGCCATAAGTTCTGTCCCAGTTCAATTACCGCTAAGTTTAATAAAATCACATTACCTCAAAAGGTATGAGATGGTATGAGCGAACTTTTTAATTTGCTGAAACCATTAAAAATTCTTTGGTCACACTCCCTATCCACTACAGGCGTCAGGAAATTAGTGCAAGACCGATCTTCTACGCCACAACAATAGAAAATGAATAAAATATACACAAGATATAATATATTATACCTAGTCATGCCATAAGTTCTGTCCCAGTTCAATTACCGCTAAGTTTAATAAAATCACATTACCTCAAAAGGTATGAGATGATATGAGCGAACTTTTTAATTTGCTGAAACCATTAAAAATTTACTTATCGAACCATAAATCATAAGACTGTAAGTGACAGCAAGAAGCGGATGCCCACGCACAATAATAACTCCGGAGGTAGTAAACGAATTTGTAGAAATCCACTTCGAAAACATAAAATTATGGCAAGAAAAAATGCAAATTTCGAACAGAAACATGTCCCGCGCATTAAAAGAAGACTTTGAACTTTTGGCTTACCGTCGAGACACAGGGCAACGTCTAACTATAGCTCTAAAAGAAATTAGACGCGTTAGATCCAAAGTGCTACTTGAACTGCATGAAGCATTATCATCTTTACCGACGAAAAAATATTTACCATAGAAGAAAAGTTTAATAAACAGAATGATAGGGTGTATGCTCACAGCTCCAAAGAAGTATCAGAAAAGATATGAAGGATTGAAAGGGCTCACTTTCCAGCTTTTCTGCGATGATTTAGTGGGGTGTGTCGTACGAAACGGGGTTAAAACGTCGCCTAACAAAACAGTCAGCTGTAGTTTTCCAAAAAATGTTGATGACATAGTAAAACCCCTTATGGACACTATTCGATGGCAGGTCTTGGGTTTTTCAACAAGATTTTGCACCTGCTCACAAGGCGAAAACAACACAACGGTGGCTTGAAGAAAATTTACCTAATTTTATTAGAGCCGAGGATTGGCCGTTGGGCTCTCCAGACCTTAATCCTCTGGATTACAAATTGTAATCGGTAAAAGGCTTGCAGTAAACTCCACCAAAATATCGAGCTGCTAAATAGGATTTTTTTACTTTTCAAAGTTGAATAAAGCGTTGTTAACATAGGACAGAACTTATGGTACGACTAGGTATTCTGGCTTATAAAAACCGACTGAAACTTGGTTTTATTAATTAGGAACTGTAACTATTATAAAAACTAATTATACCTTATATAGGTAACTTCAGGTACTTAGGCTTTTTAGAAATCTTATATAGCTACTATAAAACTTGTAAGGCAATTAGTAACCTTATAAACCCCCATATAAACTCATAAGTTTAATAAAACTCTTATAAAACTATGCAGTTACTAAGTAAAATCCTAAAAACTGCGATAACTCAAAACGCCCATTTTAGACTTATCATCAGAATAACACTGGCATATAAACTAACACAACAACAAATTAATATTAAAGGATATATGCGACCAAGAGTTCACCCAGCTGTTCAAGTTTTATCAAAGTCTGTAGCAAAAGCAATTGAATATGCTGAAGAACACGGAATTATGCTCAGAGACAGCAGCTGGAAAAAAGCTACAGAAACGGTGCAATTTTTTAATAACTGATTTGATCTCATGAATTCACGGTCTAAATTTGCTGGGAATTTTCCGAACCGAAACGCGTTTGGCACCGATATATCCAATCAAAAAAAATTACTAACAAAGAAGTCGGAGCTTATTAAGATAATGAGAGTAATAATAAATTCAAACTATAAAACTATTAATAACAAGTTAATTAAACACTCAATAAACAACTGTCTGATAAAGTACACTTGCGTGTATGAAAGCTAACAATAATTATTATTGAGTGTTTAATTAACTTGTTATTAATAGTTTTATAGTTGGAATTTATTATTATATTTCACAAGTTACGATAATTAATTAATGATAATGAGAGTAGGTACATATAAGGAACTCATTCCGTTCCAGAAAGGTATATTCCTTTCATATTAAATCATTAATAGCCTTTTTGCAGATTACTTTCCCATCAGCAAGTTTTTCCCTTGATTACGGTGTCCACAAATAAGTGGGATTATTGACACCTTAATCTGAACTTTGATCAGTGACGAATCTAGCTTTCTTGGGGCCGCTTATACTGTAATATACGGTGCAAATAAACAGCATCGATCTAAACGGGATAAGATATGATGACCCGTGCTGCAATGGAGGACCAAAGCTTCCCCCTCGTTAGCTTTCATGTAGATTCGCCACTGACTTTTACACATTTTTAATTTTAAATTTAGTTTCAATTTTACTAATAATGATACTAAAATTTGCATCAAATAAATTAAAATATTTCCGAAAAAAAATAAAATAACAAATTAATTATTAATAAGTATTACTTACGTTTGTATAATTTTTAAATTCTTCTCGGAGCTAATGGCCTCTAGGTTGTATTCCTACCTTGCAGCAAAGCACCATCCGTTTGGATATTTACTTCATAATCCATAATAGTTTCTCGTTTCCGGGTTCATGCAATACGCAGCATGATTAAACCTTGGAAATGCATTCATTATTTCAATATTTACGACGTTATAATTACAATAAAAAGTAAATACTTACAATACTTTAAATGGTGTTTGTCCTATTTTAATCGCAAAAATACAACCGTTGCGTTGCTAAAAATGTTTGAGTTTAAAAAAGAATCTAGGGAAAAGCCAAATGTTACCACTAATTTGATTGTTACCAAAATCCTAAAATCACTGAATGTTACTGTGATGTCTTAAGCCTCGTACACACTAAGAACTGAAAATGATAAACGAAAGCGAGCATCAAAGAATGCTGAATAGATAAAAAAAGAGGGCGAGTGACAGTGGCGATCTGTATGTATACTTCACTTGGTATGGAACTTGATTATTCAAAAGTACAAAATGGAACAAATGATAGCTTTTTTTTTAGGTTAGTAAAAAAGTTACAGAGAGATTATTGTTATTATTATTGCACCATATTATTCGTTATCCGAACCTAATCTTTTTTAATAGTTTAACTGCGTAAGATGCTTTTTAATAGAGTAATATTATTAGCATGTTAAAACAAGTCATTTACACGGCAGGAAAAAACAACATAGTGTAAACTAATGACAACTTATTTCTTAATTGCATCAACCTTCGTACGACAGGAGGTAATAAATAAATCAGCGATAAGGTTCAAGTCCGTGACTTGCAACTGACGCAAGTGCAACGATAATAAATATTCTATTTACGAAAATCCAACAATCCACTAGGAATGTACATATCGTCGTTACGACTACATCCTAGGTAACTCACTGTTTATTCCAAAATTATCGAAACAGCTCAACACATTGAAAAGGTTGTCAACCATAGTTTAATGTGGAATCTGAACCACGGAGGTGGTAGAACAGATATTCTAGACGAAGATTTGAACTCCTACTCCGAGGATAGTTTTTCTACCCTCATAAATTGTAGTACCCACCTTAGAAGGGGTACATAAAATGTACACTTCCAAAGTAGTATTTGTCGGGTAAATTTTACTCTAACAAAAGTTAAATATTCAACTTGTGAAAAAAAATTTTAAATTTCATATGCTGATATATTAATTTATTAAACTATAAGTATAATGCGGTCACAATAATATTAATAATACATTATTTATTTTCTATTACATTTCAAGTTAAATTATGTAGTAGGGTGAAGCATATCCGTAACCTGAAATTAAATAAAAAGATAACATTTAATAAAACCTGAAAATTAATTTTAAAAAAAGAGTAAATATTCCCGATTGTAATATTTTCAAATTTATATTTTTAATTTGTCAAAATTTAGTTATCTTCAATTACCCTTCATAAATTTTTAAATAATATCTACCAAGTTGAATAAAAATCGAAATTTAATATTGAAATATCCGTCATCGATAAAATTGATCCATATTCAAAATAATTTTGTTGCGTATTTACCTAGAGCGTAGTATGGTGAAGCATAGTAGGGCCAATAACCATATCCAAATATAGATGATGGTTTTGCATGTGGTACTGGATTAGGAACTGGTATAGCCTCACCCAAAGAGGCAATAAGAACAATAATCAAAAGCTGAAAGTTAACAAACAGCACCAAACAGTTTATAAACACCACTGTAAATTTTGATATGATATACTCACATAAAATAAGAACTTCATTGTTTTTGTTCAAACACGAATGATGAGCGTCGAATCAACTACTATTTTAAAAAATCACAAGAGTTTCCTTATATAAGTTACAACTATATCCTTCTCCAATTTATATTATTGATTATAAATAAAAATAAAAATCATGTCTTTCACTTGCAACAATGAATGATGTAACAACGTTTTAACATTGAAATAATCTTAAATTATGCACATTCTTAGATGTATTGATTAAAGACGATTTAATATATCAGTTCAATTAATAATTACCCACTTACCTATCATGCTTTCCATAGTGACAATAAAGAATAATCTGACCTTCACGTTTGCTAATAAATTAATAGAATGGTGAAACAGTAAACCCTAAATGGAAGCTTTTAATTTATATGCAAGAGTTAAATTCAAATGGATTATTTGAATATTCAATAATTGCCTCTTATAAATTCAGTATATTTTTGAGCCCTGCAAGTTTACATTAACAAACAAATATCCTAAATTAATTGAAAAGAATATGCGATTAGCCCCTTTTGTTTTAATTAATCATAATCTTTTTAAATCAATAAATCTCTTTAAGGGTTTCTTATATGACAAAGATTAGAAAAAAGGAAAGAATTAACAGTTTAGATTAAAAAAGTGTAATATAAAATTTATTTCGATGTAAATAGATTGTCCTACATGTATAATAGTTTGCGATTAAGTCATTAATTGGTAACAAAGAAAGTTATTGCCATTTTATTGACTAGAGTAACAAAAATTTAAATTTTTAGTACCACTCCAACCAAGGGGGTAAATTAAAATCATACAGATTTGTAAAAGTCAAATTTACTGGTAAATTAATTAGTGCATAATTTCTTTTAAGCCTCCTCAGCGTTTTTCTTATAATAAAACCATTTTTACCCATCAAGAAACCTGCCGGTATGTGGGCTTCTTCTTTTGTTTCGTCATCTACCATTTCTATAAAATAATCTTCCTCTACTTTAGAAAGATCAGTAATTATTACAGCTTTAGCTCCAAATTTTTCCGCTATTATTGTTTTCTTTTTAAAGGAGCACTCCCTGATGATTACGAACTTTTTAAGATTCAATCAAGCTTTTGTTTTACATATCTTACCCTCTTTCTATTAGCGCTACATGTCCTGCAATCTCCTCGATGTTTTCGGGGATAGAACAACAATATTTGGGTATAACAGGAACTAGTCGAACTTTTTCTATTCGGAACGAGTCATTCTAAAATGAATCAATTTTAATTTATATAACGTAGATTAAGTTTAGATCAAGTATTAAAATTCAAATTACAAGTGGGTCACTTAAAAATAAAGATTGTATTGCTGTAATTAGAAAAAATTTCAAAAATTAGTGTTGACCTGTCAATTTTTCGTTATAATTTATCTGCGTATTTACAGAAATTAGATCTACAAAACTTTATTTTCAAGTTCTCAAAATCCTGCAAACATCGTTCAACTTGAAAGAAAATTTAAACTAGTAGGTAACTACCATGTAACGAGGATAGATTATTTTAGCTACTTACAAATGGAGCACCAAAATCTTTAGCGGGGCGGATTCTATACGTATATTCTAATTCCGATGGTTCTATTATTTCAAAGAATATGTCACCTCCTATAATATCGGCAGAATACGCTGCATCGTGCATATGTAAATTGTTTGCTGTAAGAATATTGAAATTTAATTAAGTATTTAAAATAAAATGAACAAACACTCCCTATACTTACGTCCCGTTTTTATCTGGGTCGCAAACACTAAAATTAATAAAACGCACACATAACAGTAATTTAAACAATTTGCAATTTTTATCATAATACGAATGTAATAACAATAATTACAATGGCAAAACAGATAAAAACAAAGAACACATTTCAAACGCCTTCAAATTTTTTACTATTTTTTGGTTATGTTATGTAAACTTGACAGTTGATCCAGTTGATAGAACATGACAACGCTGTACGAAATTTTAAACATTTGAATGCGCATTTTTATCAATTTCGAATTTTTTTCAAATGAACAAAATATAAAATTGTGTTTAACGTTTTGTGTTTATTGCTTGTGCTGTTTTTCAATTTTTGAAAGTTTTTCGTATTGCTTTGAAAAAGACGTCTTGTAAAATTATTGTGTTTAATTCAAAAGTCATTTTAACCAAATAACTTTTTAATTTACAAAATATGGAAAGTGAGAAAGATAAATTAATTCAAAGTGTGAAAGCTGAAGAAAGCGTTTGTGAACAAAATGATGAGATGGAATATTTAAAAAACGATACAATAAATCTAGAAAAAATTCTTTGTCCTATTGAAAATGAAGAAAAAATTTCTGGAAACAATAAAGATATTATTGAAACTGATAACGTAGCCACCAAAGATGTTTCAATCTCCGAAACTCCTAATTTAAGTAATGTAAATGGCGAACAACTTGCAAAAGTGGTATCAAAGCTTGCATTTATACATACGTTAGATATTAATAACATATTAAATACGAAGGAAATATTTTCTGAATCTGATGTTGTATTTGACGTAACGAAGTCTAAAACATTTTACAAACTATTGCCAGAAACAGATTTGAATGTGCCACCAGTAAATTGGCCAAATCCCAGTGTCGATTTACCGAATCCAATTAAAATTAAAATAAAAAATAAAGAATCGGCAAGGTAAGTAGCTAACAAATTTATATCTTTGTCCGAACGAGCTTTTTACATACACATTGGCGTACGTAAAGTTTATTTTTACAAAAAGATGAATTTGATCGACTGCATTTGTTTTAATGTCTATTAATAAATTACTTTGTTTTATTTGCTTTGGGCATAATTTCTGCAGAGTGCATTATTTAAAAACAATATTATATGGACTAGATTACCCTTGTTGTGCGGCCTAAAGGCCGCACTAATCCGTCACTTCCCAATTAGTGATTGACGTAGTTGTTCGGTCTTCGACCTCGCTAGGAGAATATCGTTATCGATCCAGTTCTATCGGCTGCTCTGATTTAGTAATAATTGATTGATCTGATTGTTCGGCCTTCGGTTTCACTGAGGTACTCATGGCTGGTTACATATTACTAAGGTTACATTACACCAATATATTACAGTATTATGTGAATAATTTTTCAAAAATTTGGGCTGGAGCTAGAGAGCGAGCTAAAAACTCGCCAAGGGTTCCGCAGAACAATGCTGCTAATTAAAGTAAAAAATGATTATTGTTATAACCAGGGCCGTATTTAGACTTAATTAAGAAGGAGGAGGGGTTATTGTAAAAATGTGATGTTTTTGTTTTGAAGATTTTTTGTTTTTTTTCTGAGTTTTTACGATTACAGTCGGACTTCCTGAACTTTAGTAATTGATAAATAATTTCGGGGGGGGGGGTCTAAAGCCCCTAAATACGGCCTTACCTATAACAATGCTTTAATTCGCATCTCAAGATTCTCGGGTTCCACGCTTAGCTTCCAAACGGAAAAGGGTTCCACATTTGAAAATATCAAAACAAAATCATTGCATTTATGGATTTGTTCATCGATATGATTAATATCGTTCATCCGCGCAAAAATTATGAATTATTCATCAAAATGATGGACAATTTTTGTCAGTGTACCTCAGTGAGGCTGAACAACCACGTCAATAACTAATCTGGAAGTGACGGTACAGTGCGGCCTTAACCTGATAGTTAATCTGGTTTTGGAGGCGTTCCTGAGAGTTACGGACACGGACACATACACACCCAAATTAAAGCTGTTTTTCATTGAGTCGATAAACAGATAAAAAATAGTTAATCCACCAAATAAATTCGTCGCCACCTAAGGTCGCCACAAAAACATAATTTTTACTTTTTAAGTTGGTATAAAGTTGGCAGAATAACCGACCAATCAGAGGTGCGTTACGGGAGACATACCATACATACACAGATTAGGGCAATTATTATATGTCGGATTTTTGGATTTTTTGTGAAATGAAATTATCAATTATGTAACCCAAATTTTACTTTTTAGTAAAAGAAATATGATAATTAGTACTTCTTTTTGAGTCTTGCTTAATCATAGTTTAAGTTACTCTTTTGTTACAGTTTTTCTATCGCAAATATGTTTCCCGAATGCAACAATAAAGTCAACATAGTAGCAGATGCTGACGTTATTAAACAAATTTTTAAAATACCATATAACAAAGAATACGTCAGCCTAATGGTGCGCAAAGTTGGGAACGTCTTACTGATCGATAATTTTGATATAAATTGTTTTTCAAACATTAGGGAAAATATAAATGAGAAAAATTTGAATAAAAGTAAAGAATATTTCGAAGAATTAAAAAAAATCCATAGCCGTCCCTGCAAAACAAATAATGCTAATAAAAAATTGCACCAACGAAATCTGCACTCAAAATTTTTATTCAGAAGTGTTGTAGATGATCCGGAAGCATCGGATCATTTAACTTCTACCGATTCACAGGAAGCCGGTCGAATGGAAAAATTTAATAGGATAATTTATTGGTCATTTGAGAAAACTAAAATGTTAATAGGTACGAATGTGCCCAAGACAAACTTGTTTGAAAATGAAGCAAGCCGCAATGTTTCCTTGCATATTGCCAGAGCAGAAAAACCATTAAAAAGAGTAAATGCTATTGATATCTGGTTAGATAATCTTATGTGCGATATACCGGAAGCAGTTGTATGTTTTCATGCAAATGGGATGGTAAAACATTACGAATGTATTCAAACGCAAGATATACCTTACTTACTGGGTTCCCCATTTTCTGTGATTAAGATAAAAATGGCAGTTCAAAACATTTTTTCCTTTCTTCTTAATCAAGAATATCGGACAGGTCAAGTTTATTGTTTGGTAAAATGCAAAAACGACAATGTTCTTAAATTTGTCGATTTAAATATGTCGGAGAGAACCGATGATCAAGTAAAACTGATGAAAACTCCATTTGCTTACGAATGTGGAATATTATCGTACAAATTTGGACATAATCAGTATTATTCCTCTATCAACAGAAAGGAATTGACTAATACTCTTCTTATGGATGCCAGTACAACTTTACATATCATAATGCATCCCGAAATTATTGCTTCGGCGAAGTACTTACTCGTCGATTTAAAATTTTCTTATGAAATATTCCAAACGCCCTTATTCACCTTAAGCAAAGTAGAGTTTGGAAAATGTAAGTTACGTTTACTTATTTGTTTAAATTTATTTTACCGCCAGTTGATCGGTCGGAATCTTCATTTTCTAACCAATGGTAATCTAGGAATACGGTGTCATACTGGAAATTTCCTCTTTGTGACGTCATGACAGTGCATATCTCTAATATATCAGTGGTTGGAAAATACGAAACCTAGACTTACCCAGCTGAGCTGGTCGAAACTATTTTGCTATTCGTAATGAATATTATTTAGATAACAATATGTGAATTTTACAGGTAAAATGGAAACTAAAACTCTGGAAACTCGATGTCTTAATGCTCTGACCGACATAAATAACGGTTTAAAATGTTTAAAAAAATTTCGTCTTTCGGAAAATTCACAAGAAAAGAAACTTACGAAAAATATAAACTCCAATAATTCTCATCAAGACAAATTTCAATTTAAAACGGACAAGCAGCAAGCTAAGGACGAATTTTTCTATATTAATGTAAGATCACTGTTTCCTAAGGAAGAACATCGACTAATGGAAGCTTTACCAACCTGGGAAGACTTTAACGAAGATCTTGATTATTGGAAAAATTATTTAAAATTCCTTTTTTACCAAAAGGCTGAGTTAATTTATGGCATATTGGCCCAACAGTATTTCTATTATGATAAGTTTGACTTATGTTTACGCTCTTTGGATATGATGGTTCGTTTTAATCAAGTCAAAACTAGAATTGAGCCTTCCTCTCATACAATACCGATAAACTTTGTATTGGTTATGGCGGGTGACTGTTGCAAATTAGCTTCTACTGTAGATTTATCAAAAAGTAGTAACAATTCTAACAATAATAGGGAAAAAATTGAAAAAACTTTGATAATCGACGAAGGAATTTATAGTATAAAACCAAATAAGTCAAGAATAACTAACTTACAGCTAAACCTAATGGACTACTCCCAAGTGGAATTATTGAATTTGGGTAATTATTACTTTGAACACCTACATTTTTAACAAAAGAAATTGTAGTTTAATATAAATATGAAATTGCCTGAGATAATTCTTGATCAAAAACTGAGGATTCCTTATTTATTTTCCAAATTACTTTTTTCTACTACATAATTAGATTTGAAAATGTCAAAATAATATTTATTTCAATAATTATCTCCCGTAATTTCATAAACGCCGTCTCCCTGTAAGAGTTATGTGAATGATGATATAATTTATAGGTGTTAAGTTCTATGTTGAATCTTGGATCCGAATAGCGAGTGGAAAAGGTACAAAGAAAATAGACGAAAATATGCATTTTATTTCGAAAAAAGTGTTCGCTTCACATTTGACATTGGGTCGTATATATTACGATATGTTAGATAAATCAGGAAAAGAATCCAGTTATATGGATTATTTTGAACAGTCTAAAAAATATCTGAATATCGCATCCAAGATAGCTTGTTCACCACTGGAGAAATCATCGGCGGTTTTTCGTTATTCGGAATTGTATTACCTATTATTTAATATCTCTCTGCACAAAGTGACACCTTCTTGCAAAGAGAGCAATTTATCAGAATATTTCAAAATCTTTTTGGATTCAGCTAAAGATGCACTAGAAATTTTATACGATACAAATGAGGCAGATTATGAACATCAGTGGCATAATTATTTCAATAAATCATTTAGTTCAATTGATGCTATACTTGCAGGCTTTACCACGAATATAAAAAATGAGATTGTGGATAAACTACGTCATTCGGTAAGATTGAAATTTGTAAATATACTTACCACTGCAATATTTATTCTGTTTAAGATTATTGAAAGTTCTACAACAGCATTGAAAGAAATATTAAAAATATGTGAATGGCAAAAGCAAAGGTATAATAATGCAGAATCGTATTTTGCATGTGGGAGGACAAATTGGTGTATTGCTACTAATTTATTCAAGGAAATGAAACTGGGAAGTAGATCAAATAATGTTACTATTATTCGCGATCATTTCCTCAAAGCAGTGGAATATTTTTCCCAAAAAAATCTATGGTGGTTTCATATCACTGTTTTAATTAACTTGAGTAATTTTACATTACACCAAAGTCAAGGTAAATAAATTACTATTAATTTGAATAAGTATGTATACCTACAGTAGCGGCCATAAAAATCACAATCGGGGGCCGAACTTTTATGATTAATTTTGTATTTATTTTTTATTAGATGAATTTGATTTTCCGTTAAAGTTGAAGATGGAGAATATCAGATGTTGTTTAGAAGTATGTTATCAAGCTTGCAGGAGTATACAGGAAATTACGATTGAAAATGAACAAATCCATAACACACTTAAAAAGTGTTTGCCCGAATTACACGTTAACATTGAACGAATGTTGTCCAGAGGTATAGATGCTATTCGAACAGATTCCCGAATAGCAAAAACTGAATTTGACGAATTGCAAATATTTAATAATTACTTATATGAGTTCCAAGATATCTACCACGAAGATTATAAACTTTATTTCGCAGCTCTAATTGATACACTAAACCAAATGGGTATTTCAATGAAATTTTCTAAATAAATTATTTAATTGAAAACGAAATCTTTCCATATTTTTGTTAAATATTAGGTAGGTACATAAAACTCATGATAAAATGTGTTGAAATGAAAAAAAATTGTAAAGACTTCGTAAAGTTACACTTTATTGTTTTTCTTATATTTTGCTTCTGTTTTAATAACTAATAGATAATTGTTTTACCAAAATGATAACAATGTTCCTAATGTAAAAATTATGTTCATTTTTACGATTTTTAATTTTAAGCAAATATTTAATATTTTGTTTGACTATTATATTACTGTATCTAATTAATGTTACTCGAAAAATAAAATTTTAATATCGTCATTACATACATATTTTTGATTTTACCCCCAATCAATTAAAAAATTGGAGGTATGGTAATCGAAAAAAAATTTCAATTTTTTTTTTTACATTTTCGAGATCACCGTGTCCAGAAACGTAAAGATCTGCAAAAAATAAAAAATAAATTTCTGTGTCGGTCTGTCGGTCGGTCGGGCGGTCGGTCGCCAGATTTTGTCCCTCGATTTATTCGTGAACCATCCAACCTATCAGGACCAAATTTGGTATAGTGGTAGGGTTTACGGTAGAAAAGTGAAAATAAGGTTTTCGTCGCGATCTGTCAATCAGGAGTGCCACTACAAGAAAATGATACAAGATTTTTAAAAGCGATTTTATCTTGTGATAGGTTATTTTAAAGACCTTGAAAAGCTTTATCCAGAATGGGTGAAATTAACTTTCTATCTGTCATCTGTCAAAAATTACAAGCTGTCAAAGTTAAAACTTCAAAAGTAAATAACCCATGAAGTACTGAAGGGATCTCAACCAAATTTGGTATGTAGGAACATTGCCCTCAAAGGACTTCACCGCATATGGAACCCTTTGATAAAAATCAGGAATTTAATATGAAAAAAAATAATTAATTTTTTTTGCGAATACTTAAAAAAAGTCCTTGTCCCTCGATTTTTTTCGGCATTTCTACGTCGATGGCATTCAAACTTTTTGGACGTGTGTCTTGTAGGCTCTAGTGGTGAAAATAAGGTTTTGGCAGAGAAATCTTTGCCAGGACTACCACAATAAAATAAATAAAAAAAAATGAAAATGACATCATATCTCCGGGAATGTATAACCGATTCAGATAAAATTTGGTGTGCTGATGATTGGAGGTATTGCGGCAGAAGTGACGATATTTTTTTTTATATTATGATGTACAAACAAATACTAATTTGACTAGTCTAATTATTTACCTATTTATTTTTTTTAAAATCTCCAAACTTATGAGGTGGGCGGTGTGCAAAGATGCACAATGAAGGTCCCGGGGTATGGTGTTTTGTGCTTATTTCTTCAAAATGGTTAGCACTAACCAAAAAGTGGTTATGTACAAAATTGAAGATAACAATGTATTTTTATTATTTTAAAACAAATTTATTTTTGCACTTTGATTAAAAAGTCTATCAAACTTTGTTTTTTGATTAATTACTTTTTCATTCATTCCTTTTTTTAACGAAATGCTTGTAATATTTGGTCTCAAATAATTTTCAAATTATGTAGTCACTCCAAAAGTCTGGACCCTGAGCAGTTGCACCTGCGTAGTTAAGGCACTGCTCTATTCAGACTTTATTGATACACCGAGCACGGCGCCACCGACGAAATATTCATGCTTTCCAAGTTAAAGCAACCTCTCGACCTCTCCTCTAAGGTTCTTTTCTTTTCGTTTCTACCGAGAAACTTCGGACCACTCCATACCCTAGCCAAGCCTAGTCTTCATGGCTTTTGAGTACCGAGCCCTATTTGACCTGGAAGCAATTGGGCTCTCTCCTCATATGTCTGGCAGGCCCTTAGAAGGGCCAAGGCATTGGAGGTTGGGTTGGAGGTTTAACCCCTCTTGGGTACAGGCTCCATTGACCTGGGATTAAATTCGAATTTAAATTTGCATGCAAGTTTAAATATAAGTATGTTTAAAAATAAACATTTAAAAAAAAACGTTTAATTTGGTAAAACGTACTAATTTTTGAAAAATTAATATCTCACAAACGGTTCGACAAAAACAATTGAAAAACACTGTAGAAGCTAGTCTTAACCAATACTAAAACACAAAAAAATTTCAATAAAATCAGAGATGCAAAAGCAAAATGGTGTCCGATTTGGCGTGGAATGCCCCATATATTGTTGAACTCGATTACCTAACTTCGAATTATATACGGGAAGCTCGGTGATGATGGCACCCTTTTTTTCAATCACTGTATTTAATGCTTAAATTAGCTTGTATTCTTATATTACCCCGGGAACAAGTAAAGAATATCATAGACTACACAAATTTCACTTTAAAATATATTAAAATATAAAAAAATACTTTTTTTAATTTTCTCATTTCATAGCAAAGGTGCCATCATATCAACTGATTTGAATGATGGCATATGATAATTCTATATGAAATAAGGAACGAAAAGTGAATCCTAGGTAACGAACACAAATTGAAAAGTACCTATTGGGATCCGTCAAATGAGCATATGACATCTGGTGGTAAAATATGTTATTAGGTTAAGGGAAAAAAAATAAACATGTATATAATAGTAACTTCATTGTGAATTGTTAAGTTTTATATTATTATTATATTTTGTCAGCCTATAATTTATACTTTATATTTATCAATTTAAAAATTACACAATTGCACGTAAAACTCTATCCCGTATTTGAAACTTTCCCTTAAGTCCGCCATATTTTCTAAGCTCCTCCCATTTGACGGATCCCAATACATATTCTTAAAAATAGGAAAACTTAATCGAGTTTTTTTAATGAGGCTGCGATATTATTTTGATTGAATGCCTGAGCCCGAGCAGCAGATGCATTTTCTGGCGTACGCAAGCTTATTGTTAGATTTCGATTTATGAATTGATGTAACCATGCCCATCCAGCTTAGCTTTTTCCGTAGTTCCATTAAATTTATGTGGAATATGATTCTGTTCCGCAACTTGGTATGCTAGTGACCTAACATCTGCAGTAGTCAATCCCAAAAACCTGGTTTCCATGTTTGAGATGTCAGAAGCAATCTCAGCTCGATTTCTTAGTGCTGGGTACATTGAAAGCTTTGGAAGCTAGCTTCCATCCCATTTTCTTTTTTGTACGTTCTCTACGGGTTCCCGTATGTTTTTTTCACTCCATAATTGGTTAGAAGACTTGAAACTTCTGAATTTTTCAAGTTGAGAATTTGTATTAGCCCTGTGAAAAACCCATCACCTATTACCCAACCACCTCCAACTAAATCATTACGAAATATATTAAATTTCAAATCCATTCGGTATGATGGCACCCTATGCCACCATGGGGTGCCTCATATCAAAACTAGAGAATTTCAAACTTTGTTAATTTGTCACATTCACATTCTAACGGAAACTTAACTTATGGAGTTAATCATGGTTAGAAAGCTCAATGTTCATACTATCGTATGAATCTATCACATTTTAATAAATTTTAATAAATAGCGCTAAAATTGAAGGGGTACCATCATATCTGGGATGCCATCATATCGACATTTCCTACGTTTATTCAAATTCCGATAGTTCTATTATTTCAAGAAATAAATCACCCCCTATAATATCAGCAGAATACGCTGCATTCTGCATTGATAAAAACAAAAGAGTACATTTCAAACCATAATATGTTTCAAATAACTTTTTCTTTTTCAAATAATTTTTTTCTATTTTATGGTAATGAGAACTTGACAACACTGTACGAAATTTTAAAGATTTGATTGCGCATTTTTATCAACTTCGAATTTGTTTCCAAATGGACAAAATATAAAATTGTGTTAATTATTTGTGTTGTTTTTTCAATTTTTGGAAGGTTTTTTCATACCACGTTGAAAAAGTCGGTTTGTTAAATTATTGTGTTCGATTTAAAATAATATAATCGAGTCTCGAGTGTCATTTTTAAACTCCCAACTTTTCTTTATTTACAAAATATGGAAAGTGAAAACGAAAAATTAATTCAAAGTGTGGAAGATGAAGAAAGCGTTTGTGAACAAAACGATGAGATGGAATATTTAAAAAACGGTATAACAAATCTAGAAAAAATCTCTTGTCCTATTGAAAGTGAAGATGAAAATCTTGGAAACCATAAAAATGATAACATAGCTAGCAAAGATATTCCAATCCCCGAAACTCAAAATTTTAGTAATGTAAATGGCAAAAAAGTTCCAGTTGGGCCTGCATTAATAGATACGTTAGATATCAATAACATATTAAATCATAAAGAAATATTTTCTCAATCTGATGTTGTATTTGACGTAACGAAGTCGAAAACATTTTGCAAATTACCACCAGGAACAGATTTGAATGTGCCACCAGCAAATTGGCCAAATCCCAATGTCGATTTACCTAATCCAATAAAAATAAAAATAAAAAATGAAGAATCGGCAAGGTAAGTGGCTAACAAATTTATATCTTTGTCCGAGCGAGCGTAAAGTGTCACTTTTTTACATACACATTGGCGTACGTAAAGTGTTACTTTTACAAAAATACTTATTATGGTTTTGGATTTTCTGTGAAATCGGTAGGATTTCCAAAAAAAATTACTATACGAAAGTTGTCGCCCGTTAAATTTGATATGCAAATTGAGCGGTTACTTTTTTACAAAAACACAGGACTTTGAAATTTTTAACATTTCTTCTCTTAATTTAATTCATATCAAATCATAGAATCTATTGATTCTATATAATATGATAAAGGATTATAGTCCAGTTTTACTTTAAAAAGTTATAATTATTCCTGTTTGAGTCTTACACCTAATAAGGCTTATATGGCATTTTTGTTACAGTTTTTCTATTGCAAACATGTTTCCTGAATGTAATTCTAAAGTCGACATAGTTGCAGATGCTGACGTTATTAAACAGATTTTTAAAATACCATATAACAAGGAATACGTCAGCGTAATGGTGCGCAAAGTTGGGAACGTCTTACTGATCGACAATTTTGATGCAAAAATATTTTCAAATAATAAGGAAGACATGAATGAAAACAACTTGAATGAAAATAAAGAATATTTCAGTAAATTAAAAGAAATCAATAGCGATCCCCGCAAAACAAATAATTCAAATAAAAAATTGCGCCAACGAAATCTGCACTCAAAATTTTTATTCAGAAGTGTTGTAGATGATCCGGAAGCATCGGATCATTTAACTTCTACCGATTCACAGGAAGCCGGCCGAATGGAAAAATTTAATAGGATAATTTATTGGTCATTTGAGAAAACTAAAATGTTAATAGGTACGAACGTGCTCAAGACAAACTTGTTTGAAAATGAAGCAAGCCGCAATGTTTCCCTGCATGTTGCCAGAGCAGAAAAACCATTAAAAATAGTAAATGCTATTGATATGTGGTTGGATAATCTTATGTGCGATATACCGGAAGCAGTTATATGTTTTCATGCAGATGGAATGGTAAAACAATACGAATGCATTCAAACTCACGATATACCTTACTTATTGGATTCTCAATTTTTTGTGGCTAAAATAAAATCTGCAGTTCAAAACATCTTTTCATTTCTTCGTAATCAAGAATATCGGACAGGTCAAAGTTATTGGTTAATAAAATGCAAAAACAATAATGTTCTTAAATTTGTCGATTTAAATATGTCGGAGAGAACCGATGATCAAGTAAAAGTGAAGAAAACTCCATTTGCTTACGAATGTGGAATATTATCGTACAAATTTGGACATAATCAGTATTATTACTCTATCAACGGAAAGGAATTGAATAATACTCTTCTAATGGATGCCAGTACAACTTTAGATATCACAATGCATCCCAAAATTATTGCTTCGGCAAAGTACTTAATCGTCGATTTAAAATTTTCTTATGAAATATTCAAAACGCCCTTATTCACATTAAGCAAAGTAGAATTTGGAAAACGTAAGTTACGTTTACTTATTTGTTTAAATTTATTTTACCGCCAGTTGGTGGTTGGGAATCTTTATTTTCCAACCAATGGAAATCTTGGAATACGGTGTCATACCAGAGATTTCCTCTTTGTGACGTCATGACAGTGCATATCTCTAAACTTTCAGTGGTTGGAAAATACGAAACCTCCCAGCTAAGCTGGTCAAAACTTCTTTGCCATTCGTAATAATACATATGTATACTTTACAGGTAAGAAGGAACCCGAATCTGTGGAAACCCGTTGCCTTGATGCTCTTGCCGACGTATATGTTGGTTTAATATGTTTACTACGTGTTAATTTTTCCGAAAATTCACAAGAAAAGAAACTTACGAAAAATATAAAACCCGATAATTCTCGTAAAGTTAATTTTAAATATAAAAAAGACAAGAAGCAAGCTATTAAGGACGAATTTTTCTATATTAATATAAGTTCACTGTTTCCTAAAAATGAACATCGACTAATGGAAGTTTTACCAACCTGGGAAGACTTTAATGAAGATCTTGATTATTGGAAAAATTATTTAAAATTCCTTTTTTACCAAAAGGCTGAGTTAATTTATGGCATATTGGCCCAACAATATTTTTATTCTGATAAGTTTCAATTATGTTTACGCTCTTTGGATATGATGGTTCGTTTCAATCAAGTCAAAACTAAAATTGACCCTTTCTCTCATACAATACCGGTTAAATTTGTATTTCTTATGGCGGGTGACTGTTGCAGATTGGCTTCTACTGTAGATTTATCAAAAAACTCGGATTGTAATAATGTGGCAGAAATTAAAAATCTTTTAAAAATCGACGAGAAAAATTATAAAATAGATCCAAATAACTCTAACTTACAACTAATCCTGACGAATTATTCCGAAATCAGATTAATAGAATGGGGTAATTATGACTTTGAATACCTACATTTTACAAAGGAGATTGTAGTTTAATGTATATTATATTGCGTGAGATTATTTTTGAAGGAAAAATAACTGTTTTTTTTTAAATATGTTATTATTGCTAATCCACTCTTGCGCGTCCGTAATACGCATGGCGTTGCAAATATTTACTATTTTTCTTTTTTGAAAAAATAGTAAAATGTAGGGGAGAGTGGTATAATTCGATCAGCTAATGTTAATAAAATTGTAGGCCAGTAGTATGTAAAAAAACAAAAATTGTTTTCATTATTATAACACATTGGTTGATTGTTGTGGTAACATCATAATAAAAAATCCCATATTTTGCAAAAATGATTTTAATCAAAAAATATGATTTCATAAGGGTTAGCCCAATCAATAAAAATTTTCCGATAATCACGGTGATCGATATTATACGACTCTCCCCTAATAATAATTTCTAATTCAATAATAATCTCCCATAATTTATTTGTCAGAGTTATATAATTTTTATATAATTTATAGCCATTATTTTCTATGAAAAGTTTTTTATTCAAACGGTTGATGGAAGTGGTATAAAGGATGTAGACGAAAATATGAATTTTATTTTGAGAAAATTGCACGTTTCTAATTTGGCATTGAGTCGTATATATTACGATATGATAGATAAATCAGGAAACGAATCCAGTTATATGGATTATTATGTACAGTCTTTAAAACATCTGAAAGACGCCTTCAGGACAGCTACTTCAGCATTGGAGGAAGCAACGGCGGCTTTTCGTTTGTCTGAATTGTATCTCCTTTTATTTAATATTTCTTCGGAAGAGAAAAATGTATTAGGGTATTTCAACATGTTTCTGGATACTGTTAAAGATACACTGCAAATTTTGTACAATGCAAATGATGCAGATTATGAACAGCAATGGAAGGATTGTTTCGATAGGTCATTTAGTTCGATCGAATCTATACTTACAAGTTTTTCCGGAATCACTAAACTACGTTATTCGGTAAGACTGAAATTTATAAATATGTAGCATTGCAATATATATTCTGTTTAAGATGATTATATGTTCTACAACGACCTTGATATCAATATTAGAAATATGTGAATTGCAAAAGGAACGATACAATGATCAACATTCCTATTTAGCATGTGGGAGAACGCATTTTTGTATTGCTAATAATCTATTCAGTAGATTGTTACTGGGAAGTAGAACAAATGTTGCTATTATTCACAATCATTTCCTCAAAGCAGTTGAATATTTTTCCCAAGGAAATATATTCGGGTTACATAATATCGCTGTTTTAATTAACTTGTGTAATTTTACATTGTTTCAAAGCGAAGGTAATAATTGTCTATTAATTATTGTGTGGTCGCCAACCTTTTCAATGATAATGATAGTTTTAATAATTTTGAAATAAACAGTGAGCTATTTAGGGCCAAAGACTCACCAAAGCAAACATTTTGGAGAGAGAGCAGTCCTCAATTTGCCCACTGTCGATGTTTATATTTATATTTTGCTCCTCACCCCTGTTCGGTATATCAATGAGCTTTCCTTTTTCATTTTCAGCCTTTTAACTTTTTTTTTTAAGAAATGTTTGGAAAATTTTAATGATTTGCATTTTTAAAATATGTTGTGATCTACCAGAATTGCCTTTGCAAGATAATTGTAGCTCGCGATCGACGGGTTGGCGACCACTGGTATGTACCTACAGTTAGTAGCGGTCATAAAAATGTACTTTAATTATGATTAATTTTGTGTTTATTTCTTATTAGATGACTTTGAGTTCCCTTTAAAGAAGAAGATGGAGAATATCAGATATTGTTTAAAAGCGTGTTATCAAGCTTGTATCAATTTTCAGAAAATTACGTTCGAAAATGAAGAAATCCAGAATATACTTGAAAATCTTACGCCAAACTTACACGATTTCATTAAACAAGTGTTGTCCAGAGGTATAGAATCTATTAAAGCAGATTCCCGAATAGCTAAAACTGAATTTAACGAATTGAAAATTTTTAATAATTATTTGCAAGAATTCCAACGTATCAATAATGAAGATCATAAACTTTATTTCGCAGCTCTAAATGTTACACTTCATCAAATGGGTATTTCAATGAAATTTGATAAATAAATTATTTAAAAGCCTTTTATATATTTTTTAAAAATTAGATAAATAAAAAGACTGTTGTCTTCTATGTTAAAAATTTAAATTGTAATGGACTATGTGAGGTCACACTTTTGTATTGTTTTTCTTATAAGTTGCTTCTGTTTTAGTAATTAATAGTTAATGGTTTTACCAAAATGATAACAATGTTCCTGATGTAAAAATTACATTTTTACGATTTTCAGTTTAAAGCATATATTTAATATTCGTTTGACTACATGTATCTATAACTAATAGTCGAAAAATAAAACCTTAACATTATCATACATTTTCTTAATTTTTTTTTTTTAATTTATTTAATAGCAATGCCCCCAAGCTGAATCGCTAGGCGGCCCCGAAGTAGAAAATTATCGAAGCTATTTTAGAAATATAAATTACATAAATTGAAGCAGCATATCTAAACGGCAGTGGCGTGCCCACGTGGGAACTAGAAGAAGCCTCTCCCCCCTGTTCATAGTGCCGCCCCAGCGCCCCAAGCAAAACATTTTGTAAAACTTCGGTAATAAATTATAAAGATTTTCTTATCATTTAATTACTCACCATAATTGAGTCCCTAAGAATGTTTTGCCCCCCCCCCGTCCCAGAAGGCAAGGCAGGCCACTGCTAAAGTTTTGTAAGAAAAACCAAAATACGAAGTTTTATTCCGCATAATAATATAAGTTCATAAATTACGGTACACAAGAGGGGAGTCAGACTCTCGTGATAATAGAGAGGAGGTATTTATAAAATTGTAACGTTCCGTACCGTACCATTTAATTATTTTTAAAATATTATTTTGCAGTAGATTTTCGTTTTTATTTTGAGTTCAGGTTTTTGTGAAGGTGGGGGGAACGAGTGAAAAAATTGGAAAAAATAGTTAAAATTGGGTAACGTAATTTATGAAAGATCCCCAAGCAAGAACAGTTGTGTTTTAGGCTTCTATACAACGTATAGGAAGAAGCCTTATGATCTAGCTCCGTGTCCGTCTGTCTGTCCGCATAATTCAAAATAATAATTCAACGCACGTTCTTAAAACAATTTTACTTTTATATAGAATATTTTTAGATTGGTATTAATTATTCAGATTATCTACATATATATTTTTTAATCCGATATTCTTATTTTGTATTTTTAGAGTAGGTATTTTACGTGTTTTATAAATATTTCATTATGGATTGTGTTTTATTTGTGGTTTGTAAATTGCAAATATTTACCTATAATGGTCGAAATTAAAAAAAAAAATATTACAATTTCAGACGTTAGCGTTTTCCTTATATAGTAAAAAAATCTACCTAATTAAAAGATTAAGGCATTAAAAATTGGAATTAAATAAAACCCAAAAAATTTAACCTACCGAAAAAGTAGATGTATAGAAGCCTAAGAACTGTCGCAAAAGCGAGTTCCACCTTGTTTTTTATGTATTCTTATTTTTTGTGTATTATTCATATTTTAGCTCTATTTCCGTATATTATGTCGACTAATTATAATCGCATTTAAAACACTTACGTAGACTAATTTTAACCGCACAAAAAAAATTTATGTTGATGTTTTTATAGCATATAAATGCGCCCTCTGATGATAACATAGAAAATTTAATGAAAAATATGCAATGTACATTATTTATAATGTCAATTATAAAACAAAACACTAGAAATCTACATAAACAATAAAAAGTATGGTCAAAGTCGTTTCTACGGTAACGAGTGTGGCTCTTCCCATAGAATACATTCATTGTATCAGGGCCTGACACTCCCTTCTGACCGTCGCTGATAACCCCCCCCCCAAAGGTTTTTACAGCGAAACTGACATTTCAGGGGTGAGTAAAGTTCTACCACACTCATTTCGAGAAACTTCGGACCACACCGATGTTTATTAATTCACACTTTGTATATATCTAATAAACTTTGTGATTGACGGTAGCAATATATACCACTATTCACTATTTTATCTGAACATACATGCGTCCATTTTAATTTTTACTAATAATATGCTATAGCTCCTTAATTTTCGAATAATATTGTAGAAGAGTTTATTAAAAAAAAAATCTCAGTATTGAAATCAAATGTGATGAAAAAAAGGTTACGGTTTTAGGAACGTTTTTAGCTGGTTATTTGAAATTTTAACGTAATTTATCAATAGAAATTATTATTTAAATTACTTATTTCCATAAATAATTATTGCGGTTATGCATACCTATATGACCATTACGTAAAGTACTTTGCTTATTTTTGTTATTCCTTATAAAAATTTCAGGACTTTTTTTATAGTATTTTAGCATTTTCAGTAGAAAGTTAATGTGAAAGAATAAATGATTTAAATATGTGGGTACATGGAGTAACTATTCTTTGATTATCATATTTAGCACGAAGGTGCCAGAAAAAAAATCAGTCAATATTTTTTAGTTTTAAAAAATAGAATGACAAAACTATATGTGACGATTCGATTTAAAGTTGATGAGTAATGTCGGGTGTAACATATTTCCAATAAACAATCTACCACCTATTCGATAGGATAAAATGATTTTCACGTAAATTTTATTTGATGGTGCAACGAAATCCAATTTTACTGCTTGCCAAAATTCATTTAAATTCACAAGTGAGCTCCATTAATTTTGTCAACATCATTTCAAGGAGTAAACTGCAGATCAAAATCTTGAATACCAATTCCTCTGCATATGTTATCTCAACATAAGAACTGAATTTTTGTAAACGAAAATCGTAGATCAATATTCTTTCAAACCCTCTTGACTGTTTGTATTTGAATAAAAAAAAAAGTCTTAATGAAACTTTAAAGTACTGCATAACTACAAAGAAGCCCCAAATATCGTAGGGTTCAGGGCTTCTACCCCTTAATTCTGCTAAAACTATAAAGTAAGCAATGAAACAAGAAAGGAGTTTTTCACAATATTTATTCTAAACATCACTATTTATTACTCATTTAAAAATAATGAAAAAATATATAACAGCCATACATTATATAAATTATTTGATACAAAATACAGTTGCTTCAAATAAACAAACATAAATAATTTATGATTTATGTATTTTATCGAAACATGTACATAAGTTCACATGAAGATAAAAGTGAAGAACATTATACTACTTAATATTAGAAATTAAAACAAAAAAATTTGTTCAATCGCATTAATATTGAGTGGTTAACAAAATGATCAGGTAAACTGTTATTAAAGATTATTAAATTAATCATACAATAAATAACACATCAATCTTTCTGGAAAAAGAAATAACAACTTCATAAAACATTACAAAATAATCGCCTTATTAATACAAAAAATTTAAAAAATCTTACTCGCTAAAATAATTTTAAAATCAAACGTTTTCGATCATATTTTTGTATTATTGTGTACAATACAATATAATATATTTGGTTAATCCTTCTTGCGCCTATATGTGCTTAAACTTTAATTCATAAAAATCGACCATGCATTAAACTATAAAACAAAACCAAGTGGCGTCAGTTTATCAAAAATTAATCATATAAAATTAATCAAATAAAAACATAATAAAAAATTAAAACCCTAAAGAAAATGCTGCCTTCTAATGTACACAAATATTTTCAAAATTCAAAGTTATACCTCATCGTATCCCTGTAATATTATTTTCATCAATTAAACGAAATAATGTTGCCACTGCTTCGTTGCGTGTCCTTTGTTAGATAATAGAAAAGCACTTAAACGACCGTGCGATATTTCCTTAATTGAAATTGAGATCCGGACACAATTTTCAATCTAACGTAGGTATCATATTTGATAATAAAATTATTTTCTAGTAATAAATTAAAAATTTTAAAATTCAAGAAGTATTTAGAAAAAATAAAACTGAAATTCACAATGCGGGAAAAGTATAGAACAAAATAATAACATGTAACAAAACTATTCAATGGTTCACACTTAACCAAAGAGATAATAAAACTAAAAAATAAAATAACATTATGCAAGTTGTTTTCATATTTCAAAGTGTCAAAGGCCTTTCGTTACCAAAAAGTAAAATTTCGAGTGACCAAACAGTGTCGGACACAGCCAAAACCTTTTTTTGGAACGGGACAAAAACGAGAAAACCTAACTAATAGCCGTGATAAATTTTCCACATGCTTTATAGGAACTTAAAAGTGAATTCTAGTCACATTATTATTATTATTAGCATATTTAAAAAATTATGGTAGGTAGATATAACTAGGGATATATTAAGAGTGTCGATTTTTATAAGTCCTCCGCACTTGTTTACACTAAAGAAAATAGAAACGTGAAATTTGTTGTCTTATCTTCGCCAAAATTTTTTAATTTTTTGTTTTTTTTTTGTTGCAAATTATCTACTTATATCTAATAAAAACGAAATATCAAACAAGATGATTTAAAAAAAAAGAATGAATTCTTTTATTATTTATAAATTGTATCATTACCATTAAACTTAATATATTATTAGTAGAGTTACAGGCGATAATTTTATAATAAAAAAAAAGATTGTACTATGTATTGAATTTTGCACAACGTCAGGAAAAAATGACACTCGATTTATGATAATTTTGGCCGTCGTAATAAAATAGTTAAACGTGATTTGAATTATTATTTCTGTCTTCTTCGTAATTTTATCTAACTACGCCTCTCGAAGGCCTTCACAACTTGTTTATACATCATAAAAAACAAACAAATAAAAAGGTTTACGTTAAAACTACATCACATACTATTTACAAAATAACGCTAGGTATATTACTTCAATTTTATATTTGTTTTAAACATAATAATGTAAGAAAAATTATTACCCATTGCATTAATTGATATTGTTAATGCTAATATAATTAATTATATACATGGCAGCACTTTTAGCTTCCAAATAGCAAACTTGTTAATTCAGAAATTTGTATTGTTTAAAAAGGAAAAATTAAAACAAAGCTTAAAATAAGTTTGAAACAATTTGAAAAGAAAAACGGAAACCAACATTTGCTACGTCTAAAATGCTGCAACGATAAAAACACAACTAACTACCCTTCTTTTATGTACAATTCACAAATATATATAATACCTAAAATTATAAATATTAACATTTTTAACTATTTAATATTTACATTATTATTATTATTTTATTATGAAGAATAGAATGTTTTTATTTCTCAAAAAAAATTTCTTTTATAAAATTCAATTCTATACGATAAAGTTAGAAAGTAAACGTCTTTCCACATAATTCAGTATTTTTTAAAGTAATTGATGCACAATTCTCGAAGCACAACATGAATGGAAGCCTCAAAAATATTTTTTTGTTTACACAAGTCGAAACACTCGCAGGTATAACTTGTGAATAATTATTTAAGAAAATCGATTTTTGATGCATTAGAAATAAAATAATAATTTTATATCTACCACTATTAATTTACAATTTACAATGAACCTTCAAATGCAGCCATTAAATCGCTTTGCATGTTCATGTCGATCTGATTCGCCAACTGTAACAAAAAGAATAAATTAAAATCGTGTAGTTACAATTAATACTTTTCTAAACTCTAGCTAATACGAAAGTCCTATCACTTGTCAATTTTTTAGAGATACACTGTATAGAAATTCCTGGTAGAGAAAAAAATTATGCACCAATACATATTATTGTTTATAACTGTCGGTGTTACGGAAGGTATACAATCAAGAAACGAAAACTACATATATTGCAAAAATTGTTAAAACAATTAAACCTTGAATAGAAATGGATTGCAATAAATTGGAGAAATTGTTAAAAAAATTAAATACTCGAAGGGGGTGAATTTTAGGAAATCTACTAAAAATAAATAGCTATTTTGTAATATATTATTTAAAATTAAGCGCATCCCCAATTTTTCAGATTTTTAAGTCAATTTATTTTTCCAAATAATTTTAAATTATTTTCTGTATGAAACTACGCAATAAAAATGGTATAATTTTTTTAATTATTTGTAACCTCCGAAATATTTATTTTAACTAAGTTATTGGATATATACAATCGTAGAAATTAAAAATATTAATTCTGATATTATTACCTGCTATAAACAAGATATATTGATCTAGATTTATATTAAATAAATTGAGTTATCAACAATACAGTCTACATTACTGAACAAAAATAGTCACATTAGTACCTTTGTATTATAATTTTTTTCTGAAAAAACAAGGTAAATTTTTTAACCGGAAAATGAAAAATTTGCTGATCCCTAATGGTTCAAGTCAAAAAAGAAGTAGATAAACATTTTTTTAAACCAAAATACACAAAATAAAATATAAATCCCATAGAATGCGTAATAAATTTCTTTTTCTGCAAACAATATAAAAAGCTCACTTTATGTCAATGAATTGTCAAAGTTACAAGTGTCACTTTTCGTGAAAGCAATAGTTTTCTAGAAGTAAAGTACTTTAGGGCCTTAGACGCTAAAATAAAAGGTAATTTTAATTAAATTTAATAAATAGTTTTTTTTGTTTTCAGAAAAAATAACATATTTTGTATAATCCTTCTTGTGGTTTGTCTGTAATATTGTTCGACTCACTTCGTTTTGCTAGTCTGTCATCAATCCTACAAACTCGCCACAAAAAGTTAAACATTTGACATCAAGTTTACAGTGTAATCAACAATAATGATTTAGTATTTTGTTTTGTCTGAACCAGAAACAAAAGTCTAAAAATTTTGAGATAATACTTCAAGTTTTATAACTAATAGGACTCCTGTTTATATAACTTGAAGAAAAACATATATTAAAAATTTTAAATCTAAATAGGTACTTACCGCTTCCCTTCGTCTTCTTTCTTGTTCTCGTAAACGTTGTCTTTCTCGTTCCGTCCTTTCTGATCCCGAACTCTGGGAACCCGGTGATATACTACCTTCGGCAGGAGATTGTCTCAATTCTTCGACACGATTGGTAGGTATGGGTTGTTGTTCGGCAACCGCTTTTCTAAAATTAACAAACAATTAGCAAATTATACACACTACTAAATAAAATTCTAAACCAGATATTACAGTAAAAAATGAAAAAGTCCTCAAAATTTCTTTTATGAATAAAATAAGTCATTTATCGTTCTGAGAGATATCGTCCGGAGAAAAAACAATTTGATACAAGAGACTGTAGATACAATGGAGTCATTTTCCCACCAACACAGGGGTTGGTGGAACACCTCTCCATAAGAAGTCATTATACATACTACAATGAATAATTTGTCATAATATTACAATTATGGTTGTCGCAGCATAATAATTTTATTATTAAGAAAGATTTTAAATTTTACAACTTTAGACAGTTCGGAACTAAGAATATTTGTTTAAAAAACACACGCAATTTACTTGAAATTCTTATTTTGAAGTTCATTTCGACTAAGTAATAGGCAATTTTTCTTATTCAAAATTGCCATAGTAACCGACTATTAACTGAATAAAAATTTAAATAAACCTTTTGTTATTATAGGTTATGTACCCGCGTAATGAATAAAAAATCAGAAGAATTTGATTACAGAAATTATTTTAGGTAAAATACAGAAAAAAAGTGCATACCTCGCTTTTTCGAGCGCATCCTCCTCTTCTTTTTCTCTTCGTTTTTCATTTTCCATCCTAATTCTCTCCCGCTCGGCCTGCTCCTTCTGTTGTCGCTTCATTTCTAAATTTTCCAAGCGCTGCTTCTCGCGATCGGCTTTTTCTTTCGCTTGTTTTTGAAACGCCTTAAAACTGTCCATCACTTGTTGTCGGTTATTTCCGTAATTGTTGTTCGCGGTGGTGGTGGTAGCAGTGGTGGAAAAGGAATTGTTTGAATTTTGAGGAGAATTGTTCGATTGTCCTAAACTCGACCAGGAGCTCGCGTTTTTGATGTTTTGTTCTTGTTTTGCTTTAAAGCCGAAGCCCTGCGAATATTTTTGTTCGGGCGGGGTTTGTTTTTTATCGGTTACGTTTAAATTTGGTATGGGCTCCAGCAGTTCCTCTATTGTGGGTTTAGATTCTTTCTTAATGATCGCGTTGTTAACGTGCGTGACGGGTAGAGGATCGAATATGGACGGGATGGACATGTTCATCGGTATGCCCGATGTTAAGGACGTCATTCCATTGTTATTTTGGTTTAATTCGTATTCGCTTTTTAGCGCGAATCCGTTATTTGTGCTATGCATTGTGGTATTAGGGACTGTGGTATTTGGATGTATCATGGGTAATTCTTGTCCCATGTGAATGGGATGCATCGAATGAATGTTATGCATGGAATTTACAACGGGCATCATATTGGAATTCGTACTGATTGGGGGTTTAATATCGGCCAGGGGTAAATTTGGTTGCTGTAACATAGCGGATGGTATTACGTTAATAGGATGTACGACAGAATTTTGTATTGGATTATTAAGAATAGAAGGCATTTGCGTTAATCCTATATTTGTATTATCTAATGGTTCAGTTTTGATTGTATCGTTTTCTAAATTAGCGAGCGATTGTTCTAACGGATCGGTGTAAGTACTATTTAAAGGCGATATAACTACATGTTTCTTTTCCACGGGTGGTAAAATGGGTATCGTCAGCGGTTTCACTGTTTGAATTATTGTTGTCGGAATCACGGGCTGTACGGGGACGTTGATTGGTTTGATGTCGTTCGTTACAACCGGCGCCTGCGACGGTCTTGGATTTTGTATCGACGGTGCGTGCTGTTTAATTACAATATTATTTTCTATGCTAGGTGCCGGAGGTGGTTGATTGAATAATGTTGTGTTGACTGTTGGATTCTCGCTATGAGTTGTTATTGCTTGTGGTGGCTGGGGTGGTATTTGTTGTGTTTTCTGTAACATCTTAACCAAAACATACAATTTAATATAAAAGTTATGAAAATGGTAGATGGGTGTTTTTACTAAATTAAAATTTGGCAATTTTTTGACATTTAACAAAAAAAAACCCATAAGTCGGAAAATTGGCTTAAATGATCAATCATTATTATGTATATTTCGAATTATTAGTAAAAACCTAACATAGTCAAAATGAAATGTATTACCAAATACAATAGTATTTTAAAATACATCAAAAGTATGCGAGATTTATGGACACGGAAATTTAAAAAATATATTTTAAAATAATTTTTGAAATACAAATCCTTTGATATGGACTAATATTATTGTGTCGATTCAAATCGTTGTAATTGAACAAGACCAAATTTTTGGGCCAGACTAAAAAACCGTTGGCAATTTGATGACGAATTGTGCAAAAGAATTCAATTACCATGTAATTTAACACTATCTGGTTATGGTATGTTACCTTCGAGTCGACAAATTACTTTCATGAGTAACGTTCTTTTCGAGTTTCTGTTATCGCTATTATAGTATAGAATAAATTTAACAACAAAACATATTATCTTGGCGGCAATTAAAAGGTATTGATGAAAAAACAAATGAAAATAATAACAAATACAGTAATTGTTTTCATTTGTTTTTATATTTTTATTTAAATAAATGAAAATACCAAAGAAATCGATATGACCAATGAGTAATTCTCATTCCAGTATTTTTTCCAACTTTTAATATCACTAACAATAGGTTCACATTAAGCCTACGTACAAAAGTATTAATTTTAAATTTAAATTTATTTTAATATTAAATTCGAATTAATATCTGTCGGTTGTTTGCAGACGATTTATCGTAAAAAATTATGATTACACGATAATAAAATGTTTACAATAAAAGCATTTTTGACAACACCTACACCTGATTCACCGTAAGTACCTAGTACATGAATATCTGAATAAAATCAGTCATCTTGTTAACAAGTATTCTTGTAGTTACTATAGTTATTATATAAATGGTACCAATACTATGTACCCAAAAAATAATTAACAAACGTCAATTGTTTTAATTTTTGTTTTGTATGTGAATTCCTTCTACTAAAAATTATTTTTCAGCTTTTCATGAATGGACGAAGAAGTCGGAGCGCGCAAGACTTGCACAAAATTATTTTAATAATTTTGCTGATTGTGCAGTAGTATAATAGGTATATCAGTCTTCGTATAAGCACACAGTGCCCACGCATACTTAGCGAATTCAGTCACGTATGAAAACCATATCAATAGTTTATAAACAACACCAGAAAAGGTTGTGTGAAGTTTCGCTGGTAAGTATTTTTTAAATTTTTACAAATCAGTAACTAAATTCACCCAACTTATGGGTCAGTTAATAGATACAAAAATTAATGATTTGCCTACAATAACTAAAATAGGTAAAAATACCAAAATCTTAATTGACATAGCAGCCATTTTGTATAAAAGGAAACAAAAATAATTATTATCCGCCAATATCTGGGCCCCTTTGATCCTATAACGAAACTACATATTCCCAATAATATTTATAAAATTCTCGACAAAAATGCTTCTTATTATTTTTCCAGAATTTTTTCGTTTCGTCATAGCAGCCCAAAATACGGCGAATAATTTATAGCAGTATTTGAAGTTTAGGGTAGCTTATAGACGTCATATTGGAAAAATGGCCGCCATAAACGGTTGCTTCTATTTAAATAATAAAATAAAATCATGAAAATAGCCTTTAAATTTTTGTGAAGAGATCACGGAAACAAAAGACTAATACAAATGTTTCGTGCATTAGGTATTTTTTTCAATTTTTTAATTCAAAATGACGAAACAAGTTCAAATTAGCGTATATCTTATAAATTGATAGTTTTATCAAAAAATGTTATTGAACTTTATTTGTAGAAAATTTCATGTTCTTTAATTTTTGTTTTGTTAATTTTTTCAATTTGAGCTACAATTAACAAGAAAAAACGAAATAATCACAAAAATATGATTCAAAACCAATAGGAATCTCGTTAATCCATACAAGGCCGAATTCCTCTTCCCGCACAAGGTAATTAGGGATTTCGAAATACCTATTTATATTAAATCGACTTGCTAAATTCTTCGATTGTACGCTAGCGGTGTTTTAATTGATTAGTTCTAAACCAGTGATGAATTAACCTTTTGGCCCCCACATACCCCAAGGTCTGGGTATTGGGAAAATATGTGTAATTATTATTTAATTTGTGAAAACAACGCCGATTGGAAACCAAGGACATTTTTTAAACGTCCGAAACCACAAACCAGTAGCGTCCGCTATTTTTTCAACCGCCGCGCCGCTCGAATCGTAAATGAGCTATTTATAACTAAACAGTGCTTTTCATAGAAAATGTTCTACTTTTAACCCCCCCCCCCCCCCCAATGAAACCTTTTTAAATCCTTGGTGATTACACCTGATTTCTTTACGAAAAATTATGGTAAAATCCGTACCCCTGCAAATAATATGTAGGATCCGGTATTAACAGCGGTAAAATTCGGAAAGTTTTATTGATTTATTTAGTAGGGTACAGCACGTTAAGCTGCTCCACAGGATTTTATAGATATAAAATAAAAATTATTAAATTTGATAGATGACATTAAAATAAAGCGATTGAACTGAGGATTATCTTCAAATATCGATTAATTTAATGTTTCATGCAAGGAACTCCTACTACTTTGAAGTGGGCGGGGCCTAGCTCCATTCTATTAACGGTACGTGTAACCTACGTAAATAGATCGCAATTAAAAATTTAATTTTAAATTGGATTTCATTATTTAAATTCTAATTTTAGTTACAAACGGAGGCACCTGCTCTTCTAAACATATGCTTTTGAAATATCTGTCGTATATAGAGAAGTTTTTTTAAATTGGCCTGTTTTCTAAACTGTTAAACTAAAAGAAAATTGCATTTATCCACTCCTGTGAACAATTGTTTTTGTTTCAGCCCTTTGTTTTATTATCAGAAAGAAGGTCATGTTTTCTACGACAGATTCAAACCGTAACAGGGGCAAATTTCTCACGAAAAGCACCCAAATCCTAAATTGGCAGTTTCCTGTTCATCCTATACCCAAAATAGATGATATCAAAATTAAAGTCGATAAAATTCTGCGTAAAAGTAGAAAGAAATTGTTGTTCTAGTCTCTTTAGTTTCTGAGATACAGCCCTTTATAAAACCCCGATTTTTGCCTTTAAAAAAACCTAGTTTTGAGTTTTCAGTATAAATTTTTTTCTGTTCACCTAACGCCAAAGTGGTCTACTGATATCTGAAACTAGCCTCAAGATATAAGTTTTAAAAGTTTATCCCTTCAACTTGATTTGAATATCTTGAATTTCTTAGTTCCACTCGATTTATAATTTGGTTTTAGAACGTCTCGAGACGTTATCCGATGCCATCAAAACCCTTTTAGTAGGTTAAGCCTTTTTTAGAATAATGGGAAGTCAGCCCGATTCCATAACTTCGAATCGAAGAGAGCAGTGCTCTTGAACTTGCATTACCTAACTCCCGTAATCTTGGACTCTCGGTCCAAGGCAATGTACAACGATAGGAAAGACAAATATGAAATAGTATTTTTTGATACTCTCGTCGCGATATACAACGTGATGGGATTAAATGCTTGAAAAAAATTTAAGTGTATATAAATACCCAATCAATACTGTGCTCAGATCAATAACCTTCTAGAAAAGGAAGTAACCCAATTTAACATATTTTTTTTAAATCACTTTCAACAACGCGATTTGTAATAATTTATAACCCACACAAACCTCGCATTCAATTTTCTCTAATTGCGATTGTTAGTTTCTCTGGAAGCAGATCATCAAAATTACTTTTATGAAGCCAAACAAGCAAAATTAAATTGTGTGAAAAATGAGTTATAATTTATTTACTTCTTAGTAGTGACTAGGACGTAAACTCAATTTTATCTCATAACATTTTTTTGCAGTCGTTTTAAAATTTAAATACTATGTACTTACCTAATAAAATCAAATGCATTATAAAATCAAATGCATTATAAAATTAAATGGATTATGCCCTCTCACGAGATATAGATAATGCAATAAAATCCAGCCGATACGTACTACATTGTGCAGGTCATATGTCTTTTTTTACACTTAATAATTAAGTTTGTCGTATCAAACTAGGAGTACTATATACTAGATATTTCGAAAATTTTAATTATCTATCGACTGTTAGGGTGCTATTCTGGCAGTTATCATATTGGGACGAGCTGCTTGGCGACACTGAAATTTAATGTTCACTTCTCGAGAAGTTCACAGTCTAATTGCCCAACTAATATGGTATATTATAGTATATAGCAAGTTCATTCCGGAAAGTTTAAGAGGGCCAGCTTCTATGACAGTATCACCGCTATACTTTCTAGTCAATTTCATATTGCATGGAAATACATAATGCTCATAAATGAATGCATCAAAAACAGATTTCTAGTATCTAACCGCCATTTAGTAATTATGTGTATTTTTTGACCATTTTCATTAAATTGAAATCATTATTGCACACTATAAAAACGTGCATTATTCAGGTTCCACCTGAAACAAATTAGAAGTAATGTTGAAAGACTTTAGTTTTTACAAAATTTGATAAGTCAAAATAATGAGGAATTGTACAGAAAAAATACCACAGCAGAATAAATGGTTTGCTTTAATATCTCAGATTTATCTTCATTGCTTATTTGTAGTAGATAGATTTTTCTTCTCGACAAGGCAGATAGGAACTCAAAACGATATAATATTGGAAAACCGACAAACAGCTTATCAAAACCTATCCTTCCCGAGCGATATTTGAAAAGTATTACTCCTAGTATTAAAGAAGGAATTTATATCTTGTCCATTATTACTGCTCCAATTCTCATAGTTTGCTTTGCCTAACTGCTAGTTCTTCTCTCTTCTAACTTATGTTTTGACCTCTTAAGCACCATCAAACTTAACGCTTAGAATGTGACTAATAAAGTTGCAATGCAACGCATTTGAACGGTTAGATTGAAAAAATAAAAACAGCGCCTCGAGCGAATACTTATGCAAGCCTACCAGCAACTAATTAAGTGGAAGTATTTTAAGATAAATTAATTACGAGAGCTAGGGTCTTGATGCCCAGGGCTCGAAAAATCCAGTCACCTGGCAGCTACTAAAAACTACAGTATTCCGAGTTTGATTCTCGAATTTTTTCTTAAAATATGGCTTTTGAAATAATTACTCAACGTTTTGGTATTTTATCTTTTAACTAATTAAAATTTATGCTTTTTTGAAGCGAGTATGTTTCGTCACGATTTCTCGAGTCCTGCCAATGCCTACACGAAAAAATCAACAACCGAACCGAGATTTGCCTCTTCAGGAATTGCTTAGAAAGACCACTCTTAGGATTGAGTTTTTGAAAAATTATTATTATTCAATGTTTGTCATGAAAGAATATATTTCCCAAATTTCATTATTTTATGTCCAGGAGTATGAGCCGAGCGCTGATGAATTTTAGGACATTGATTTTCGAGATTGAAAAAAAGCAGTATGATTCCATGGCGTTCTCTTACTATGTGTGTATCTTCTCTTTGTATACTCAGGAGTAGAGGAAATTACTAGGACTGCTTTTCCAATCATAGTTTAAACCTGGTTTAACATAAAAGCAGGCCTAAAATTTGACAACTGCTAAATCACTTTGAGTCAACAACAATAAAAGAGAAATTAAGATCTCAGAAAACTTGACATCAATTTGTTAACATTTTAAATGTAAAGATAATCATCAAAGGTTTATGTCGATGTCAAAATTGTTACTGCATCAGCCAAGATTGTTACTATCACGAGACGCTCATCATTTTCTATGTTACAATTCACCTCCAATTGGTCGCTTATAAATGAACCGATCTATAAGAGGTCTACAAATGTACAAATAAAGAAAACTCCCCAGAAAGTTTAGTCAAACTGTCAAAGACTTTACACTTGGTGGCGTATTTTGATCAAACATTGCTGTAATTAAAAAAAACATTTTTTCAAGGTTTTGCTTTTCAGGAAGAAATAACTCGAGAAACTGTTTTGTTGCAAGATTTGTGCTTTAAAAATGCATGGTACATTGCTCATTAATTTAGGAGTGACCATTTTAGGTACATAAGTAGTGCTGTTTCCACGTGTAAAATATATTTGCTCGAGAATTACATACTATCGCGATTACTTCTGAATGATTAATGTTACGAAAAACAGTTAAGATATCTCTTTTTAATCTCGTCATTTCCTTCAGAACCGTGACTTTGATTTCTATGCCCGTACAAATGCAATCACTCTTTATCAGCAGAAGATGGTCTGCCAAGTAAAAGTTTTTCAAGGCATTGAAATTCATTGTATCGCGGTTGTAGAAGTCAGTAGTACACGTTTTTTACAACCACCAATCATCGACGATAATGAGATTGGAGCTTGCTAGTGATCGACGGTTTTACGTAACTTAGAATTCCGCGCCGGATTAGAATTTAGCTTACGTTGTCTTGCGATTTTTCTAAAAGAATTGAAGCTGTATTATTTCCTGTAATAAAAACTGAACAAACTCGAAAAAATGGAGCCCGTTGTTTTAGTATAATAAACAAGATTATTTTGCATAAAAGTTACTTACCCTTATAAAACCCGCAGTAAAAATAAAGAGCGCGTAAACACGAACGATTATGCAGATTATAATTTTCCATATTATTATACGAACGAATGGTTTCAATAAACTTGATCTACACATAATAGTAGTCAATTACTTATAATTTTATGTGCATCTACTATTCTTCACGGTTGTCAATGGCAGCTGCCCACGCTCTCGCCTTAATAAGATCGTTAAGGCACGCAAAAAATTTAAAATTCGAACGGGTAAGCGTATTTACTTTATACGTACATATTTTAGACACGATATTTGAAACGGTTTTAAAATCTCTGCAATAGAAAGGAAAATAGAACAAATTTCACGTGAAAATCAATTTTATTCATATCATAAAAATGTGATAATTTATAAACTTTTTTTAAATTATTTGTGGTAATTCCTCCGGTCTTGAGACGAACAGTTCATGAAACTGTCAAAATCGAATACATTTCCTGTTATTTTAAATAAGATTTTTCTATTATTAAAAAAAAATTAAAATAACCTCCTGTTTTCAAATTAATTGGTAATTTGGGGGAGTTTTGTGTTTTGCAAGAACTGTAGGGAACGAGAATAACAAACATCTTCAGGTTACTTCTGAATTGGTGCTTTTAGAAAAGAATTACGATCACCGAATTCCTTCTTTGGTACTATTAAAAGTATACAATGATTGCAAAAGAAAGTAATCAAGGATATATCTCACATAAGGCCAGTTCGTCAATTATGTCAACGTTTCTGATTAATTACATTTTTGGTAAAAACCCCATACAACTGTATTAACCTACATGCCTAAATTATTCAAGGTTAGTTAAATATAATGAACAAATCGGTCCGCGTTTATGATCAAATCAAGACGACAGGTAATGAAGTTTTGGTAAGGAAGGCTGTTGTATGGAGCTGGCCTAACAAACACACTCAACTTTTCTCAAGGAGGATTCTGGGTAGAACAAAAAAATTCGAATATTGGAAAAATTATCTGCTTTTAAAGACAAGTAAAAGCAAATTTTGTTGGAGTTGGATGAATATTTAAGAAAAAAATTATAAACAATGTTTGAGGTAAAGTTTGTTTCTTTTCGATTTGAGTATAAAGCACAGTACTAGTTGGGTCAAATTGTGGTCAGCTGCGTATGAGAAAAAAAAGTAGGTACGGAAAATTTGTGAATTATTTTCGGTAATAATATCGTCACCGTGTATTTACCCGACTACTACGCAATTTTTGAACTTTAGAAAAGAAAAAATGTAATATTGAAACTAAGATTCGGTGAAGAGATAATCAAAGTCCTATACAAGAGTATATTAAAAACAAAAATTACTTACCGGTTGATTGTTGTTGATGGTGGGATTTGGAGACTTTCTCAATTTTTTTGTTTTTGGAGCCCGATTACCTACAAAAATTTGTCGATTAAATTGTGTCTCTTATAAAATTAAATGCCCTGGGTGCATTTTGCCAGTCTTACCAGCTAAGCAAATACAATAACAACCATTTGTAATTAATTCCATATCATTTTTATTTAACAGAAATTAAATTTCTTCACATTTTTCCATTAAGTGTATTATTACAAAAAAATGAAATTGAACAGAACGTTTTAAAATTTAACAATATGGGATACACATAATAGAGGCAGACGCAATAAATAAAGGTACAATATGAAATTGCTAGGCAAACATTAAATATTTTATTAATTTATTTACACACCTAAAACGTGGCATTTTTTTATATACAGGCAAACAGATAAAATTTAATTCTACAGAAACTTACTATTATTATAAATCTACCGTCTATTCAAATCCATAAATTTGTTAAATTTTTTTAGAATGCCCTACAAAAACTTGAAAATGAAAAGACAGTGATAAGAAAAAGAGAGAGAGACGGAAAACAAAAACAGAAAAATGTGTGGCAAAAGAACAAAAAAAATTCGAGTCAGGTAAGTGTATATAAATATATTTATAATTTTTGCAAGTACAAAGAAACAAAAGTGTAAAAAAAATGAAGAGGTATTTTAATATATTCGTGCAAATTTAAAAAAATAAAAACTTAAAAATTTAGTATGTACAACCCATACCTGACAATTTAAAACTTAGGAATAAATTTACATATCGACACTACATATCTTTATAAATATATAAAACAAAACAATCGTAAGATTCCGTGATGCAACACTCATCGTATTAACTAGAACCCTTTAAAAAAAAGTTTGTTTACACATATTTTTCTCTTTTTTTATACAACAATACCAATTTCTCAGTATGAAACTTTCTGAACACAAAACTTGCCTCTACATTAAAACTTTAAAGAATACTTTTAAACCACTGCCTGAGTGCAAACAATGTGAATGGAGGCCTGCACAGCAGTTTATACCTCATTAAGATTGAAATTTTTTTCGAACCATACAGAATTTGGTCTTTCACCAAACTTCCCATTTGTTTCAATTTTTCCTCACATATCTAATTATATCTATAAAAATATTAGCTACGATAACTTTAAATTTCACATTATTTTTACTCTACGAATATAAACTAACTCCAGCCTTCGTAAAAAGAATAGCGAAACTTTTAAAAAAAACTCAAGATTATTTTTGCATGCCCATTAAAGAAAGTTCTTCGCATCAATCAAAGAAACTGAGATCCAAACAAAAAGCTCAAATTTTTCTTTCGACCTTCAGAGGTGTCTTCACAGTTTCTTCAAATTACAAACACTAAAAAAACATTTACTCCAAAACAAGTTAACACTAACCAAAATATTTTAGCCGCCACACACATTGTCTGCATATTAGAATGTAGGACGCATATAGTTCGTTTCGTGTGTCAAATATACAAATTACAAATGGTTGTTATTGTAAGTGACCGTACACTGTATAGTCGAGATCCACGGTTGGCAGACTCCCATACCAATGAATGCACTCAAGGCTATGATTACCCCACTCTAAACTTCGACACAACTTTTTGTTTTAAATGAAGAAATAATCAAGACAAACAAGGTCAACATTTTTGTTTCTAGTTTAGAGTGGTACACAAATGTATAATATTTCAATCGAAAGTTCAATTTGTTATTAGATATTTTTTTACGTATTGTAGCATGAAATGTAAATTATTTTTTAGTTTTAATTTTATTTACGAATAAACAAGAGGTGAACAAAAATGAAAAATATTTTTCTAATAAAGAGAGTGCAAATAGTTTTTTTGTCTAATTACTTCTCATGTTACTCATAAAAAGAGATGTAGGTATCAAGTGTAAGTGAAAACATAAAAGCAATAAAAGAAATCTGTTCTTCATGTTTTTGTCACAAAAATATAAATATCGCAATATAAACATGCGTTTCTTTAGGTCTATAAATATATATTATATATAAAATAAAAATTCAACGGACAAGTAATTACTTTAACTCGTGTGTTTTTCTTTTAATGCTACTATTTTTCTCCCAACTTGTATCGTTACGATAATCCAAATTGAGATATTACTATAAAATATAAATTTTAACCTGAAAAGAGAAAAATAGTCCCGAGTTCACAATTACCGATTTTTTTACATTAAAATATCATCTCACTTTAGCACATACAGTATTCAAAAATTTGTAAAACGATATTTCACTATGTACAATTTTAAAAATATTAATTTACAATTAAAAGAGTCTCTTTCTCAACACAAAGTTTTGCATTTACGTAACGATGATTATTTAAATAGAACACACTTTGTTTTGTAATATGACAGTCATCTACACACTCACTGTTCAATTAACGTTAACAAATATAAAAAAAGTGGTTTTAAAAAACGACAGGTATAAAATTTGTTTTGTCGATTCTACTGGTCGAAAAATTCAGATCTCGGAAGGAACAATCAAATTAAAAAATAAAAATTCCTATTGTTGATTTGTAATTACAAAATATAAGTAGTGTTTTGAACTCGGTGTTTGCATTAAAAGTAAGATTTTTATTTCAGGTGGAACGGCCTATTAATTACTGTTAAAAATATCCATCAATAAATTACATAATTGATTTAATCGACTAGAAATGGATTCACTACAGCAAGTTGGAAGATGTCTCTTACCCAACTTGGAACGATGGATTTGAATTTCAACAGTATCGGTGATGTATATTACGAAAAGCAGAATCAATCTCAATCGCACTTATTTAAAGATTTGGACCATCAATGAGGATGTACAAAAAAAATAGAAATGTTTGTGTGTCAATTTTATAATAAAAAATCAACAAGTGTTCTTTCTTTATTTATTTATTTAACTCAAGATTTCTCTTTTGGTTTGCTGCTGTTCCTTCCGTAATTTTAAGCGTACGATTCGCGAAAAGATTCAAAGGATCGGAGTAATTGTATAAATTAAATGAAAATCATTTTAAGTGAAAAGTTTACGTTTTTTTTTTGTTTTATATTCGATTTAAATAAAAAAATTCGTTTAGCGTGCATGGCACTTTAATTCTATTCTAATGGAACTGTTCATGTATTAAACAACGTCACACTAATTCGTTTTAATAAAAAAATAGAATAAAATTAACTTAATGGATTACGTTATACGTGTAGAGTATTCAGCGCATTAGAAACAGAAAGTTAACCATTAAGGTATGAAATATTATCACTTAAGTTGAATGGTGTGAGTGAGAGCTAACCTGCTTCGCTATCGCTAGAATCGGATGAACTGCTCGACATACTCGAACTGCTACTATCTGAATCTGAACTGGTCGAGGTAGAGGACATGCGTCCCGATGGACCACCCGCTCCAGCTGGATCCACTTTATTGGCTTCGTCTGAAAATTAAGCACAAACAAGAGTTATTTGTGTCTCAAGAAATATTAAATCAAAACTAACCTTTCTTGGCAGTTTTCTTTGTGTTGCCTATTTTGTCATTTACGTCCAATAACCGCTTCTCTAACTCTTGTTTCTTTTCGGCCATTTGTTCATCTTTCGATTTACCGGGCATTTTCTTATCTAAATAAAGAAAAAAAATAAAATGGTGACAATGAATTGTGTGTAGTCATAGAGTGTAATTTGTAACAAATTGTAAAAATTTGACTCGTGACTACACAAACAAAATATTTAACAAAAAATCACCAGATACCAGTAAGTACATAAAAAGTAAATCAAAAATACACCCAGATACATTGGTAGAACATGCTTGCGAGGTAAAAATTAATTCAAAATCTATTTAAGCAGTTTAAAAACCTGTGCTTGTGCAGGATTTTGATTAAAAACCGATCAATGTAATCACAGAGTAATAAAAACAATATAGATACTATTTTAATAAAAAATTCTGCAAATTTTCAAATCGTATCAACGATTTTTTAAGAAACAAACCAAATTGATGTAATTTGTTTCTTCTTCCTTTTAACTTGGGGCTTTGTCCTGTTATTACCATTAATGTACCAAGTACCCTTAGCACTTGAATATATGGGTTGTTCGTAAACCGAACTTGGGCTTGAAATTACTGGAATGTAATCTTCGCGACCAAACTTTATACCACGGTTTCCCGCTGTATAGCTCGTAGAATACAAATTTTTTCTATGATTGTTTTAAAAGAATTATTCTTATTTAAAGTAAGTCTTTCCAACCGAGAACCAAAAGTTGATGTTTGACGCTGAACGAACCAAGAAATTTTGGAAAAGATCTAACTTGGATAACTAAATAGTAAAGATAATAGTGAAAATTCAGAAAGAGAATGACTATGCATAAGCGGCATTTTTTGCTCGTTTTTTAGCAAACGCCAAAAAATAAATTCATTTAAAATATTTGAATATTGTGTAGTAGTAAGCTAAGTCTAATGCCCGTACTTATAGTCGATGCTTCGCTCGATCTCGGACTTGAGTCTGACTCAAGCACGAAATCAACCAATCAAAATAAACAATTTTGTACTTAAGTCGTGCTCAAGTTTTGTTTCAGCCAAGCATCGACTATAAGTACGGGCATAAGTGCATGTGTCTACATAAAGAGAAAAAGAAGCGAAAGAGTGGAAAGCAATGTCGAATGAAATTTAAAACATTTAACATACACAAAAAGCTCTCTGATTGTGTTTGGTTCGGTTTCACTCAGCTTTACACTTATTCTTATGACCCCATGAGTACTATATTATAAGAAAATGAGTTAAGACAAATCTTCAAAGAACTATTTGCAGAATGTGACAGAAATTTCCCACAATTGTATCTACATCTTTTTATATACATACACACAAAAGAAATTGATTAATTCACAGCATTGCTGGATGTGATCATTGGTAATTAAGAACTTGGGAATCATAAATAAAAATACGTTAAATTTAAACAATTTAAATTTTCTGGCTCAATCTTCTGGTCAAGACTGTGAGGGTGAAGGTATTGTATTGAAGATATACCAAATATTAATCCAGAGATTTGCACACCTATTCTAAAAATTCTCAAGTTCGGAAATTTTACACAATGACACTTTTGTTGCTGTTGGGGTAGTAATCTAGATAAAAATTTAAAATTTTAGCCAATACTATTGGGGTGGTGCAGCAAGCGTTTTTGTATGCGACTTTATTTTAATAAAAATTGCTTTTTCGTTGATTTTTTAAATAAATATATTAGTTTGTTATTAGGTTATACAAATGCGGTTCGATAATAATCATACTCATATTCGTCATATTATGCTTTAGCACTTCGAAAAAGGATGGAAAGCAGCGCATATCGTCTTCCACCATGATAATGTGCGTCCACATGTCGAATGTATCACCAATAAGGGCTGGGAACTGATATCTGCCATACTCTCCCACAGAAGCGTCTACTACGCTACCACTGACTACTACGTCAATTGATAGCTGAAAAATTGACTCGTGAACAAAATTTATATCGTTTTGGATAGCTTGGTGGCCGATGTCAAATCATAGATTGCCTCCAAGAACCGCGACTTTTTTGCCCGTGGAATCGTCTGTCTTCCAAGCAAATGGGAAGCAGTTATTGAAGTAGTTGGTGACTACGTTTCTTTTTTCATAATATTGTTAAAAAACGCCTGAAAATTTATTATGCACCAACCCCAATATAATATGGTGTTCAATGTACCAAATATTTGAAGGTTAAGATTTCACTGCTAGGTATAGCAAGCACACAGATGTACACATTTGAAAAATCAATTTTTTAAATAGTCCAGCTATAAAATAGGACCGTTGAATATGGAACGACCCTACCATGACCAAGTAATTGAAGCACTTGAATTAAATTGAAAAAAATTTGCTCATTTAAATAAAGTGTAAAATGAAAACCAAGATTTAGAGATTAATGTATAAATAAAGCGTGTATCCAATCACATTGGTGCTTATTGAGAGTAAACATTTCTGACTGCTAGCTGCTTATTATGGACACTCAAACTGCAGTTTGGTTAATCCTCAATTTAAATCTAATACATGTACTACAGTTCAATTGTAACTACTGATTATATTCTATGCATGAACTACAGTATAAAATTTTCTCTTGTGATGCCCTAACTATTTATAATATATGTCGACTACCAGCCCCTAAAAAATTTAAATTTGTAATTTTACCACCAGTTGTATCCAAACCTGGGGCCAAATCTCGGTATTGTGTCAAAGTTATTTAAATCTAGTTAACATAATCCTACCTACGAACTACATTGTAATGCATATTTTTATGTCTGCAAGTCAATATTTCTTGAATTGCATTTGAGCCACCCTAAAAAGAAAGATTTCATCTCTCAGAAAAAGCTGTATCTAAAAAGGGTGGATTACATTGCAATAATTTTTTATGAATATTTACTTTAACATTTAATGAATTCTAATGCATTCGTTAAAGGCACCAAACAGTATAAGGCGCTAAAAATTGTCATGTAGAAAAACAACTATCTAAATTTAGTAGTTATTTAAATATTAGCTCAAATAAATTAGTAGCAACGGCAAGGAGGAAATAAAATCTCAAAGCGGCACTGATTTATTGAGAACCTTTGAAAGAAAAGTTTGACAACGGCGAATACAGGCCACTGATAAACCACGAAATAGAAACAGAAGTTAACTTAGTGAAAGTCATGCAATCACTACAAATTAGTTAGCTCAGGCACATTATGAGTAGTAGGGACGACCAAATGCAAAAGAAATTAAAAGAAAAAAAAATTAAAAAGCAAAAGACCGAAAGTAACATCAAAAGATAAATGGCCTGAAGGTTATGAAAGGCATAAGGTTAAAGATAGACAACGCTGGAGAGGAATTGTCTCACAAAAATTGTGACTAACAAAGTTGGAAAGAAACATAATTGTTAAAACGTAATATGTAAGATGGAATTTAATCCTCCCCTTTTTCACTTATTTTCACTTAGAATGTAAAGCTGTAAATAAAATAAAAATCATTCTTTTGGCAATAACTCACAAAATTTCATAATACCAAATTGAAATAAACCGCCAATTATTTTTGATACCAACCAAATAAACAACAATTCTTTTTTTCTTAACTTTGTGTAAATGTATTCAAAGAAAGCGTCTAGTAGACATCATCACTCTTACCATGTCATAGTAACGTAATCGGTCAATCTACAGTCTAATTTCGTTCAGATTAGTTTTTGCATCAAAACAATATAACTAAAAGCCTAGAAATTATGTTTCCTATGTTTCAGAAAATCTTGAAAGGATCGTGATATGTGCGACACATTTTATATATTATTTTTTAAATTAACTGTATTAATCTTGTAATTTAACTGAAAAACATCTTCATTACACAAACGCATTATTTCCATCAAACATTTAGGAAGTCAATATTACAGATATCGTTTGCATGACAAACAGTTGCAAATCATTCAATTCTTAAAACCCGTTTAGACTACATAATTTTTCTTGTGATTTGCTTACAATAACTTGTATGATGTTGACACCATACAACATTTTATGGAAGTGAAATGGTAGCAAATCAAATAATTATACTGCATTTTGCTTATAAGAAAAAGCAAAATTTTTTTGCAGCGGACCAGATTTTTCTTATCTGTATTGTAATATTTCTTTGATTTAATTTTTCATAAAGAAGGCATTTGCCTTGTAGAAATTAATGAAATCATTAACAATTCTTGTATACTATCACACGCTAAAGGTTGACTAATAATACTTAGTATATTCCTAAGTTCAATCACGCACATGCATCAAAAAAAATACATAAATAAGAAGTTTAAGAAAAACTTAAAACTTTCTGTAAAGGAACAGCAAACAAAATAAAAACACTTGAAGTCATCTCACGACAGCAGGCAGAGTTTTTAATATTTTATCACTAGTTTCCTTAACAAGTTGAAAATTTATCTTGTTATGCCAAGCATTGACGTTTTTAAAAAAAATTAAATTTTTAAACTGCTTAAAAAACCTTGAAAGTTAAAAATTATAGCAAGGCTTGAAGAGCATTTGATGTTTATCATGCATGAATGAATAAGCAATGTTATTATTAGCAAGCTTAATAATAAAAATACAATGATAACCTCAACGTCTACCATGCTTAAAAATGTGTAGTTCCAATTACATACGCCTACAGCACCCTCGAGTTTTTTTAATTATGTTCAAAACCCAAGCGTACTGAGACCGCTGGTCTGGTGCTATAGCTACCATAGACGTTAAGTAATGGAACTTACAGTAAGGCTTACGTGGCTTTTTACGTAGGCAAGATGCGACATAACTTTCCAGTTCACGTAATGTCGATGGTTTCAAAGTCTCAAAATCAATTTCGATTTCGTCGGGGTTAGAATCACGGAGCGAGGGCTCCCTAGATTGAATTATGTGAACCACGCGACCTAGTTTATCACCTGTAATAAATTTTATTCATAAATATATGGATAATCACAATAATGTACAATAAATGTAAATTCAATTTTAAAAAAGAAATTATCTTACCTGGTAATTTATTAATATCTAGGGAAAGCTGACGTTTTTCATCGTATGACATGGGTTTTGCATTATCTTCATCTTCGGAATCAAATGCTAGTGCAGGAGCTTGACCTATCGATTTCTTTCTACCAGGCCCCGTTTTGTTGTTTGCTTTAGGTCTCTTTTGAGTAGCATTTTGACCCTGGGATGGCTTTGGACCTCTTACACCTTTAATCATAAGAAATCCGCAATGATTATTAGAATTTGTTAAAATAAAAACAAATTACCTTTACTCTTGGGTGGCTTCACCGCTGCATTAGTACCTGGCATGGAATGATGCATACTGAGTGATTTACCACCCGATGGAGGATGATGCAGCTCTCCCATTGGCAATTTGCCGTCCGCTCCCGAAACAACACTTGCTATACTGTCATCGACACTATCTGTTAAAAGAGCTTTGTTTAGAGCATGCGATGCAGGTTTACCACTGAGGCCGGTACTGTTATTTGTTATTGCTTTTTTATTTGCTTTTTCAGCATCCTTGGCTTTTTTCTTTGCCTTTTTCTTTTTAGTACTCTCCTCAACCAACTTTCTCATTTTCTCTTGCATTGTAATTAATTCCTTTTCTAGTAATTTCAGTTGCTTGTTTCTCTTCTCCTCTTCCGAATCTTCCGATTCACTTGACGAATCAGAACTCGATCCAGACGAACTGCTATCAGATTTTGCAGACATACTTCCACCACCACCGCCGCCACCACTACCAACCCGCGTCGTTGGCTCGTCAGGAATTTTTGCAAATCTATAAAAAAAAAAAGATGCGTTTTATTAATCATGATTAATTTTACAAAACAAACACAAAACCTACTTCATTTCAAAAACGTCCTGCAATTTTCTTGCCATAGCTACAATGTCGTGATCCGATGGATTATATTTGTAACAATTTGTAAAAATTAATCTCACGTCGGCTGCAAACTCTTGGGGCGTTTTATATTCTCTATTATCCATTTTTTGTTTTACACTGCCTAAATCCATTGGTTTTTTAATAATTTGATGATAATCATGCAGGTGTAGAAGTGCTGCATCGACAGGTTTGTAGAACGGCCAAGCATAACTCTGAAAAGTTAAATATTGTCTATAAAAAACACAAATTTGAATAAACAACGTCTTACCGAATGTTTTTTAGAAAATAATTCTTTAAGAGTTTCATTACACGATTTGAGAGCTTCTGATAGTTTTTCTTTGGGTTTATGTTGTTGTTGGACAGTGGCATTTATGTTATTCATTGGTGAAATGTTAGATTGGTTATATTGGACAAGGTTATCCATTTCAGGTCTAATAGGTTTTTTAATTTGTCGTCCTGATTCGCGTCGTGTTGATATTTTGGCCGACTTTGAATCTAACGATGCATTATAATCATAAGCATTCCCCGACGGAGTTGTTGTATCCGCTTTTCTCTTAACGCCTTTTCTTACCTAAAAGAAACCATACATGCAAGAAATCGGTAAAAACTTAAATGTTTCAAATATGTTCTACCTTTGCTGGCTGTGATAAAGGCATTACATTGCCAGGTAATACGTTTGGTGTTAAATTAGGTGGTTCCATAGGGTTTGATAAGGGTTGAGCTACGTGGTAGCCTGTGCTGGGCTGCACCAATTGTTGAGGAAGGTTATTGTGTGTAACAGGTGGTGGCACCATAGTTGTTGTAGCTGTACTTCCAGGAATTATCGGTGGGATTTGCATACCCAGTGGCAATCCTGTCGTACCTATAGAAATAAAAAATAAATTAGATTGAGATTTTTCAAAAGGAAAGAATGTATTTACCAGTTACTGAAGCAGCAGGTGTTGCCACCGTTGACGTTACAGCAGGAGGTCTGCCACGACCGACGCCACTTCCTCCTGCAATTCCAGCTCCTCTGCCCTTCTTACCTTTCCCACCTTTTGCCGGTAAATCGATCACATATTCATCTTTTGGCATTTCAGCGACTTTAGTAAGAAACACCTTCTCAATACTTTGTGCCATAATAACCACATCTTCGCCTGGTTTATTATAAACGTAACAATTTGTAAACATTGTGTTGATATCCTGAATGCATTCTTTTCCAGACCAGTAGTAATTATTCTCTAACCGTTTCTTAATTGTACCCAAATCCATAGGATTTTTAATAATTCTGTGATAATCCTGTTAAAGTATGAAATTGAGACATTTGCAGCAAAAAATTATTTTGTGGTTACTTACGGGTAAATTGAGTGCTTTGGTATCGACTGGTTTGTGAAAGGGCCACGCATGATTATGTTTCCATACAGCTTTTATGACAGTTTTTTGTAAAAATTGCAGTTGATTTGTTAGTCGGCCCGGTCTTTCAGGTGGCGGATGTGTATGTGGATGAACCATTCCGTTTACAGGTTCAACCGGTATTTCGATCCTCGGTGGAGGTTCTCTGTCATCCGGCATCCTCATAGGAGTCTGCAATGTAATAATTACATACAATGAAATCAATAATGCAAAAATAACTCAACCAAGTAGTTCTGCAAATTGTTAAGAGCATTCTAATGTATTCTAAAAACGATAAAATTGCAAAATATTATAGATACAAAAAGTTGATTGTAAACTTGGAAGATTTATATACTTTGAATAATTTTTCATTAAAATTGTTAACATTCCAAAAAACGTATTCATATTTATTTATAAAAATATTAATAAAATACTTTGCTATCAGGACATTACTAGAACTTCTAACAAGTTAGAATTCCTTTTTGCAAAAATTGTGAGGACCAGATTTAATTTTCTTTTCTAAGTTTTTAAAATATTCTTTTCAATCTTTTCCCTTAGGCTGTCTAGAACAGTGGTCTCCAACTTGTGGCAAGTGGCCGAAACGATTAGAAAAGTCCTGACCTTTTAGGAAATCATTTGAAATTTCAGTTCATGTAATCAATATTATCTCTTTGAATTTATGCAAGATATTTTGTAGTTATTATATAATATTATAATCAATAAAGTTATATGGGTTGAGGTAACGAATATTTTAAGGTCACTTTCAAAAATAGATATATCTTAAGTTTATAGTCTCCTTAAATTTGAGACCACTGATTCATAACAGCCCTCACTATACTCGGCAACATGTAGATAATAAAGCATATTATTTAAGATACTTTATTTAATTTAAAAATATAAATGTAAACTGTGCTCTAAAATGCTTAATTTTAAATTTTAATAAAAATTATGTAATTCTGTAATTCAAGTTTTTTAATAAAACTCAATGATTGTTCTTTCAAGGCTTTCGGTTTATTAAAACATCAACAGAAATTTTTTGATATTTTCCTCGGATCTAAATTTAGGCTATCACGGCTAGCCTAATAAATACATTTTACTGACTGGGTTTTCTGCCACGTTGAGAGCCGACAGCAAGTGGGAACCGATTAAAACAGCGCCCCTCTTACTTTTAGTCAATGTATAGCCACCAAGAACACCACTTTTTCATAAGCATGGTGGACTAGCTGTGGCAATACTTTGCCTGATTTTAATCAATCCAAGTGGCGGTTGCCAAGTCTATAATAAGAAATGCTTGCCAAATAGTAGAACAAAGAAAATTTTTTAAGTTTTATTAAAATATATTAAGTAATTATTAAAAATAGACATATTAAAGCACATATTACAGTAACTAAGTAGGTACTACTGTCTTTTTAAATATGAATTCATATTTTTGGAATATTTTAAAGATTCAAAGTAACGAATACTATCATAGCTTCTTCAAGCCAGTTTACGTTATATATTTTCTCTCGTCAGTAAATGTATAAACCCACTTTTAACTGTATGTAAAATCACCAAGCATTGCTTTATGTTTATGGAATATACATCAGGTGTAGAAAAGCATATTATGGTAGATATAAATTTTCCTCATATTGAGTAGAATTTTACTACTATGTTGAAAAGCAGAACACACATCTTAAATATGGATTTAATTTTACTCGTAAAATATATAACATAAATAGGACCTCAGAAAATTAAAATTTAAACAATTTGACGAAATTTATTTCTTTTAAAAACTTTGTCCCATGAAAATATGTTTAAAATTTTTTGATTAACTTGAATGGAATTTTTGTATACATACTTACCATTAAAATCACTTATGATAATTTGAAATTAAAAAAAAAATGTGCTCTTTAACAATTTCTTAAAATTTTAAGAAAACTTCAACCAAGTCTACTTTTTTCTTTAAAATTTCACTTTACAGCATAAAGATGTGATATTTATTTAATAAAGAAAAGTATCTTTGAAGAATTTTTACTAAAACACACTAAATAAAATTGAAAATTTTTTATTGAAAACTTAATAACGCGAGTGCGTTCGTTAAATTTCAAATACATACAAAAAAAGTTAAAATCTAAACCTATAAATAAATATTAAACAAGACCCACAACCTTATAACTACTAATAATAATAATAATAACAAATACGTAGATATCAAAAATATAAAATTTTGCTCAAACTGCAAAAACTTACGGTGTTATTTAGTGTCGGTTGTTCAGGTTGCTGCATTTTGATAGAATTTTACGCCTATAAAAGAAAAGACAAGTATTAAAAATTGAATAGCGTTTGCTTTAAATTAAAAGAAAGGCACCCACGCAGATCAGATTCACACCGACACACCAGCAACTCTTTGCAATACGAAAAGAAGCATTAATGTGTCAATTTAGCATTCAAAGAAGTTTACTTTTAAGCCTATAATGTAGAACAACTATCTCGCATTCTTAGAGATACAAATTGGGCTAAATTTTATGTTTTGTTAGGAATTTGTATCCCACTTTTCCGTAAGCATAAAACAAAAGCTTGACAATTTCGTATCTTTAACAATAAGTGAGAACTTAACTTTGTAAAAAGATTTTTAGAAAACTAACCGATTTAATCAAGACGATACAACAAATGTCGTTTGGCCTGTTAGTCAGCTGTTTATTGGACAAACTTTTTGCATTGCACATTCCATGCTATGTAGAAGCATACTAACAAAAGTTATGCATCTTTTCAATACATCTGAAACAATAAATTTTTATTTAGATCAAAATAATTAAGAAACAAAATTTAGTGATAAAATAGGATTTTTATTCGACCAACCACAAATTCCCACCCTCAATGTCCTTCGAATGGTAGGGTTAAGAGGGATCAAGTTCAATTTAAACTGATAAACTCTCTTATCATTTAAGAAAGCCCTTAATTGGTTTATTGAATTATGATAATCAAGTATCTAACCTTAACTCCTAGAGCATACAATTTTTCCAGCAGTATAATAGTAATAATTGACATTTCTATTTTGAAAAACTATTTTCAAGCGACAATTTTAGTAATCATTATAGGTATTCAGGTAGAAAAAGAACCCTTTCAATTGCCATTAATTAGGCAATTTACAGTTACAAGAAATAATTAAACTAATTTTTAAATATTTCATGTTAACCTGGAATGGCAAGTAAAATAATACAGTAATTTATTTGTTTGTAAGTTTATTGTCCCGATTGTTCTACTTTCAGATCTCATCAAATATTGAATACTTTTAAGATATTATAAAAAATTGCAATTTTAGTAAGACACAGTTTGAACAAAATTGAAGATGCTTTTTATATCCATGTAAAATGGCGTTTTTCAACAATTTTTAGTTATTTTAAGGAAATTACAAACCTGAAATTCTCCCATAGTTCAATAAACTACACCTACAACTCTTTCAAATCCACTCTTTTTGAGCAACAAATCACACATAAAGTTCTTAAACATTTAACTGAAATGAACTGAAAAGAATGAATTGAGACTATCCATTTGCCTAATTATGTTTTGGGGACAATTTGTGATAACATGATGGTAGCATTGATTACTTAAATTTGAAGTAATTGACAGAAAAAATCGAGTAATTTCACGTGTTAATTTGAAGCACAGTAATTTTGTTAATATTGCAATTAGGAGTAACCTCGTGCTAAAAACATTGCAGAATCGTAAGATCGGTGAATAATTAATAAAAACTCATAATAAAATTATTGTCCTTCACGTTCGATACTCAAAGTCAAAAGAAAAAATAAATTACTCTTTGCATCTTGAGCAAGATTTCTTCCATTATTCTTGAACTTGGTCAAACAAAAGACAAACCCTAGCACAAAATTTCGTTATAACGTATTTCCAAATGAGCACCCTAAATTTCAAGTTTTGTACGATAAATTAAAATAACATAAATATAATATAGCTGGCAAACACAAAATATAACCTGACAAAAAAATTTCACTACTGAAGTACTGAACTGATTTCTTCAAATTACAGTAATGGATTAAGAAAATTTTTTTGGGGAAGTGGTAATTTGATATTTAAATGTATGGGTAGGGAGAGTTGTATAGTAAAATATGAATTTTGATTGGAGTTGGCAATAATGCCTTCATTACAACAGGCATAATGGGAGGTTTAGTTAATTATTGCACCCTCCTTATATTAGCCAGATATTCGTGAATAACCAGAAACAAATTTGCCATATTCTCATGCAATCAGGCTGATATTGACAAGTTTGAATATTTTATTGGTATTGTTACTGATATAGTACCTGCTATCATAAAAAATATGACTCGTCTTAAATTGCAAATTAATCTGATTTGATAATATAAATATTTCAAATTTTGTTTTATATGTCTCAATTTTGATATATTTAATCGTAATGCTTTACGTATTCAACTACGGATAAACAAATTTAAATAAAATTTGACAATTTATTGCTCTTTGGACAACGACTTAGTAAAGATTTCTGAATTTTTTTATTAAAATGAGGATTAAGCATTTACCAAGAATTTTTCCACAAAGAGCAATTTATTTTTAAATATTAAAATTTCTTAGTTATACATACAACCAAGTTAGTAGTATATAAAAATAAAATATACAAAAGAACATTCTACAGTAACTATTTGGTAGCCTCTTCTTAAGGGCACCCGCACAACATGGTGATGACAGGATTGATCTAGTGTGGAAACTTAAAGGGGTTTTTCAACTAAATATATCTTGCAATTTAAAAAATTATTAGGTGCATATCCAAATAACTTTAAAAATACTAGGTACTGTCAAATTTCAAAGTAATATCTTCCGAGGTTTTCTATATGATTTTGAAAAATAATGTGGGTGTTCTTGTTTTTCGTAGCCATAAGAGAAACCGCTGCAGATATATCTTTGAAATTTAGAACTATTATTTTTGAATAAATATACTAATCTAGATTAACTTATATTTTATATTATTTACTTTCAGAATTGAACAGAAATTAAAAAATTAAAATCCACCAAACATAATTTACTTCAAACTAGAATTTTAGAATTCCCGAATAAATCACAAGACAAAATGTTCAACTTAAAAACGGCTTGATGGATCAACTGAAAATTTTGAGAGAATACATAAGGTCCGCATTAAAGTACAAATAAGTGATTTTATCGAAATATCTGGTTTTAAACGAGTTTTAAAATACAAAAATATAGAAAAGCACAGATTGTACCCTACTACTGTTTCTACCGGAATACACAATACGTGGTTTAAGTGGGAATAGAGTAAACTACATATTCCAAGTGATATTTTTTGTTCTTAAAAAAAAAGTGAAAACGTTTTTTATTACCAAGTATAATATTAATAAACATCTAGATCTGACTGCAAAGCTGAATCTCTGTCTCCTATTCAGCTAAATAACATATCGGAATGGTTAACTACCACAGTGCATTCAGTGCGGCCCTTATGATCACACAACCTCGGCAACCTTAGTAATATTTCTAATTTGCACCGATTACACAGCTTCTCAGCCATTCCTGTCTGTGTTTAACGTGGATTACCCAAATTCATAAAAAGTGTTACCTGGACTCGATCAGGTCGCCTCTGATTCTTCTCTAAATGATACCAGGTTACCATTTGGTAAATATTGGCACAGGATTCGGTCACCCTTATTAACAAAAATATGTAATTCACGTCAAATTTTTTTTATATCCATGTTGAACATTGGTTTCATTTTAAAGATGTAAATGTATTCAAATAAATATGAAACATGGAAATGCATCAAGTTAATTGCAATGTGCAGATATGAGGTTCCTACATGATAACTTGCTGTAGTTAAATTTTATTACAACCCCCCCCTCCCAAGATTAAATAGTTTTTCATTCAGGGTCAGTGTTACTATCACAATTATTATTATACACATCAAGATCTATGAATAAGTTGCGTGACGTCAATTGCATAACCCTTAATAGCTATTAAAATTCATTCGTGATGGCCAACAAAGAATATATTTTCAATTTCAAGGAAGAAAAGTTTTGATAACTCCCGATATCAGACATCGGAACACAAATGAATCCCGACCAAAAGATTTACATTGAAATATTGAAAATAAAATAGCAAGTGTAAAAGGCATAGCCAGAAGGTTGGAAGTTTCTACCTTGAGCGACATTTTCATTTAATAAGTTCAAGGTCAAAAGCAATCAAATATAAACAATTTTGTTTTCGTATCACTATAAATAAGTCCAAAGCTCTAAGCTTTTCGTACCACGTCGGTTTATAAACAAATGCAATTATCTGATTTTCAACATCAACAACTACAAAAACAATACGATTTGAGGTTCGAAGAACGCTCGATTTGTTAAAATGTTGTAAAATTCCATTCCGAAGTAAAAATTGATGATTATCGATAAGTATCTACGATCGAGTCATACTGTAAGATATAACCACACCCCCTTTTTGTATCTCGATTATCAGAAAAAAATACAAGTTTTGCCTTTGATCGACTGAAAACAAAAAGGATCGAGAGAAGATGTGCAATTATGGACTTGATCTAGTGGAGAAATAACTTGCAGATTTGCATGGTGGACAGATCCTTTGAGGGGGGAAACGCAAAGGGAGAAAACGAATAGAGGGAAATTTAAAGAAAGTCGAAAAATATAACAAACATTTGTTGCAATTTTTGTTTCAAAATAGAAGAACGCAGTACGGGCCGCGCTAAAAGCGGCTGTTCGTTAAAGCTTAGGACTTGTATTTTATAAGGAAACACAAAACGGTCACTTTACTGCATACATACACACACACACGTTCGCTTGGAATAGTTTTGACGTTTGAACGCGGGAAAACTATAAAATAACCTAAACAAGAGAAAAAATACGCACATAAATATATTAAAATTTTACAATTTTTAATCTAAAACGTTTAATATTATATCACAAATTTGATACCGAAGCATTGGAACAACATGGCGGGTTAACACTATGCTTTGGGGCAAAAGCTGACTTACAATTTTACTTTTTTACATTATAATAAAATATCCCCATGAAAAATTTATATTTGTATCCGTAAATAAGATATTCGTGATACTCATTAAATTTTACCTGTGTTTTTAATCGCCTTAATTGCATTAGAATCCTACAAAATACGAAGTAACACACTTAGCACATACCACAAACCCGCTGCCAAACTTGGCACTTTACGGCTGTGATGGCTGCCGTGTGGTTGGTCGACTGCAATCTTTAATTTCTAAATTTGACATTTCCATCAAATTCAACACGATTTTATTCGAAATCGCGTCAAAAACGCATATTTTTTAACGAGCAATAATTTGGAATTGAAATTTTACACATTAAACGCCCAACAAAAATTCGATTAGTAACAGCGATTTCTGGAAGTGTCTACGAGGTCATACAAATGGCTACTACGTAATTACGTTTTAGTCAAAATAACAATTTCACTTAAATTTTTCCTTAAACTAATACGAAAAGTGTTATTTACATTACCATTTTAAAAAATTTTAAAAACCTTTTTCTCAAACCTCGGACCTTCCTTCGTCACCAAATTATATTAAATTTTTGTTCAAATATGGTACGACGAATAAATGCAAAATACAAATTACTTTTCAACAAATTTTATTCAAAACTCATCATTTTTGATTTACTATTTTTTGCGAAACTACTCGTAATTTATAAATACAAACAAATATTTTATCAATTTAGCAACCATATTAATTTATACAGATTATTGCAACATTTTGTGAAATTTTAATCCTGAAAAATTCGATAGTGGGAGAATTCTACGAAGTGGGGCCTCCCTCCTATCCTCATATTTACACACGTAAACATGACATTTCTACAAATTCTACGAAAATAAACGAACTAATCAAGCGCGCTCTGCAAACGAACGCACTAATAAAGCGCGGACATTTCGAAAATGCCCATCGGCCGACCCTATTATTTTTATTTAGCAAAGCAAATCGAATCGTCGAGAATTTCAACTCATCCACGAGCGATTAAATCTAACAGCAAAATTTTTCGATATTTTATCCAAGATGTACGCAATCGAGCTCCCTTCGCATAGGCGTATCGTCACGCAGGGCAAAAAGAAATGCGCCTCCTTAAATTATTTCAGATTCCGTTCGTGCAATCTTAAAAATCTCAAATAGACCACCTCCGTTGTATCGTTAAACTTCGAAAGCGAAAAATTAACGTCTAAATTCGCAAAAAAAAATTTATTAATCAAGTCGCATGTTTTGAAAATTATTTTATTAGCGCATTTGCGATTTTGTTTTGTGTTGTTAAGGGTACGCGCCTAAACAATTTTGACGTGAAAGTATAAAGAAAAAGCTAAGTTCATTTAAGTAATTTATAGTAAGTGATATTAAATTTGTGTTTATAAAGTTACGCGATAGTTAAAATTTCGCACAAGTTGTAAAGAATACTTATTACGGAATTTAAAATGAATAACACTCAGCAAGCTAATTACCCCATGGCTTCGCTGTACGTCGGCGATCTGCATTCGGACGTCACCGAGGCATTGCTGTACGAAAAGTTTTCCAATGCCGGACCGCTGATGTCCTTACGCGTATGCCGAGACATCGTGACCAGAAGATCTCTCGGATATGCTTACGTAAATTTTCACCATCCAGCCGATGCCGAACGCGCGCTGGACACCATCAACTTTGATTTGTTAAAAGGTAAACCTATTCGCATTATGTGGTCTCAACGCGATCCCTCTTTAAGAAAGTCTGGCGTGGGAAATATTTTCATTAAAAATTTAGATAAAAATATCGAAAATAAGGCCTTGTATGATACGTTTTCGGCATTTGGTAATATATTAAGCTGCAAGGTGGCAATGGACGATCGTGGATCTTCCAGGGGATACGGCTTTGTGCATTTCGAAACCGAAGAATCTGCCAAAAAAGCTATCGAGAAGGTAAACGGAATGTTGCTTAACGGAAAGAAAGTATATGTGGGAAAATTCATTCCTCGCGTGGAACGCGAAAAGCAACTTGGGGAAAAGGCCAAATTGTTCACCAATGTTTACGTGAAAAATTTTAAAAAGGACGTCAACGACGAGGGCATGCAAGAGATGTTCTCCAAATTTGGCAACATTACCAGTTGTGTGGTGATGAAAAATTCCGATGGAACGTCCAAGTGTTTCGGTTTTGTTGCATTCGACAATCCTCGTTCGGCGGAAGCCGCAGTCAAAGAAATGCACAATAAAGAAGCCGGCGGGCAGGTTTTGTATGTCGCAAGGGCCCAAAAGAAATCCGAACGGATTCACGAACTTAGACGTCAGTATGAACAATTAAGAACAGAAAGATACACCCGTTACCAAGGAGTTAACTTGTTCATTAAAAATTTGGACGATACCATCGACGACGATAGGCTTCGTCGAGAATTTACGCAATACGGAACCATAACTTCCGCGAAAGTTATGATCGAAGAAGGTCGCAGTAAAGGGTTCGGTTTCGTTTGCTATACGTCTCCGGAAGAGGCCACCAAAGCGGTGACGGAAATGAACGGACGCATGGTGGGCAGTAAGCCTTTGTACGTTGCTTTAGCCCAGCGAAAAGAAGATAGAAAGGCCTATTTGGCTTCGCAATACATTCATCGCTATCGAATCCAACATAACATTCCGTATGGACCTCCGAGTACCCCGTATATGTTGCCGGCAATAAATCACGGTCCCAGGTTCTTCAATCACGTGAATCACTTGAGACCTACCACGCGTTGGACAACTCCAACTCCGATCCGTCCCAACGGTACTTATTCTGCAGTTTCTTCCTCGCCATATCGCGTCACTTCAAGACAGTCCATCCAAAATAATAACCTCCGAAATTCTGCCATCGCTCGACCAATTACCGGACAACAGGCAGCGATCGTCCATTCCAGACCGAATAGCAAATACACGGCCAACAGTCCCAACAGCATCAGCCGACCAATAACAATAAATTTAAACAACGGCGGCGATAGCATTCCCATCAACACCAACGCGCTCGCCACGGCAACACCTCAAGATCAGAAACAAATGATTGGCGAAAGACTCTTCAACTACGTGGGAAAAATGTATCCGGAATGGGCAGGCAAAATAACAGGCATGCTATTGGAAATCGACAATTCCGAACTACTGAACATGATCGACAATCAAGAATCTTTAAGAGCCAAAGTCGAAGAAGCCATTGCCGTTCTTCAAGCTCATCAAACCAAGAAAACCAGTTTGGTCCAAGATTAAAAAAGTTTTGACGTTTTCATTAATTTTGAGTTGATGTTATATTGATGAGCTGATTTCAAAATATTTAAGTTTTTAATTATTGTATACACGATTTCTCTTGCGAAGTGGTCTGCACAAGGAAGAAAATATTTTACGCAAACTGAAAATTTTGAAAAAAATTTGCATAACATTTTCTTCCTTTTATTCGAATTTTGTTTTGTTAAAATATTTTTAAGTGGGAATAATGTGACTTGTGATTAGTTCAAATTTGATTTTATTTGTATGTCGATATTTTTTTAAAAATACAAATGCAATTCTATCGACCGCTTGTCTTTTTTATTGGTGGACGTGTGTGGTTTGAAGAAACGCATCTCGTCTTTGTCGCTCGCACGGTTTAAGTGGTGGATGTGAGTCACGACGATTAATAAAGGAAAGTATGAGGTAGATATACAGTTAGTTTACCTACGTAAATTCTAAGTAACAAAAATGGTAGTCTGCTTACCAAAACATAAGTTTTTGATTATTATTAAAAAATATTAAATTAATTACAAAAATGACTATTGTGAGCGATGCAGGTATTTTTTTTTACTTTATTTTTTGAATTTCACCGCACAATACAAAACCTGAACTTCACGTTGCTTATGTATATTTCGTCGTTTAACATCAGCGTTAAATTCATTTGAAGACAAAAATTTGAATTTTTACCAAATTCAAAATTTTCACAATCAAAAGTTATTTTTATTAATTTTTTTGTATTTACTTTGTAAACTCAAAAGGACGATTGAAAACTAAACGCGAAAGCACAGAGACGGAGTTAACATATTTGATGCCCGAAATTTTGAAAAAAAAAATTAAAACTACAAAAATATTTTTAGGCGAATTACGGGAGGACATTCCATTGAAAGAAGGAAATAAATCTAATCGATTATGTTCTTGCAACGAAGAATTCTTTAGCGGGCCCAAATTCATCAGTTTTGCTTTTGCAGTTCTCAGTTTAATCATAACAATCGCTCTGTTAATTCAGATATATTATGGTGATTACCAGGTTTGGATTTCACCAGATGAATATCAAAAAATTTACCATATATATTTAATTTGTAGGTGACACCGCATGGTAGTGTGGCTTCCGATAGTAAAGAATGTTCCACAATTGGAACGGCAATACTGAAAGGCGGTGGAAATTCCGTAGATGCGGCAATTGCCACGGCATTTTGTTTAGCGGTCGTAAATCCACATACGACAGGTTTAGATGCGTAAGTCCAATTTTTGATACAATTAAAATCCAAGATATTTTATAAGAAATTTTTTTTCAGGGGTGGACAAATGCTACTTTATAGTCACCAAACCCGAATAAATCCCATAAGCATAGATTTCACAAACGTAGAGTTAAAAACAAATAAACTGCCCCGTCTAGTGATCGGATTAGCTTACATTCATAAAAAGTTTGGTTCCTTACCGTGGAAGAAGCTTTTAGAACCCGCTAAACTTTTGGCAAGGTTTGTATTTTGACTGCCCTGTACACACACTGTGAATTGAAGACACTATTTTTAGGAACGGCTTTTCGGTACCTAAAACGCTTGTAGAGGCAATTCAAAATTATAAAGCAGAAAAACTTTTTGATTTTATTCAACATGACGAAAAAGTTTATATGGAAACTTTGAGTAAAACATTACAACATATTGGAAATATTCCTGAAAAAGGTGCAAATGAAATTTAGAAAATTATGATATTATAATTTGTTGTATTTCAGTGTTGTACTCGTTTATTCCAAAAGATACTCGATCCATGGACGTGGCAATCCGAATTGCACAATTTAACAATTACAATATTTATGTTCCAAAAACATCCCCTATCGGACTAATCTTATTGGATACTTTACAACAAATTGAAAATGAAAATTTCACAAGCAGTGATATATCAAAACCAAGATACATCTACAACTTGGCCAAAATTATTGAAACAATTTACGAAGAAGTAAACGTTACGACACAATTTTACGAAGGAACTTCGTCTAACATTGCCGTTATGGATTTGGACGATTTATATGTTTCTTTAATAACGTAAATGAGTTTGGTTTTAAATGGTTTAATTCGAAACTTACCTGATTTTTGTAGGGGCATGTATTCTCCTTTTGGATCGCGAAGGATGACCAGCGACGGTTATCTGTTGGATCTTAACGAATTTTTACCAACAACTCGCATTCCTGTGATTATTACGGAGAAGGATTTTATTTGTGGTAGACGAATTGTTTTAGGTGCGAGCGATGTAGCCACAGCATCGCAAATTATTGCTTCTTTGCTCATAGGAGCTGAAAGTGCTGCAGCCAGTATTGAAAATGCCCGATTTAATATTCTAAGCGATGGGTTAATCGGAATTGAAGGTAAATAACTGCTTCTGTTAAATTCTTCTTCACGTTTTCCTTATTTACAGATACTCACAAACCATCTCTTGAAAGTGATGTTATAAAGCACTTGAAAACTGTAAAAAAAGTTGTAGTAGTAAATGAACCTTACAACAGTTGCAATGTTGTTGAAAAAACTGGAGATAACTTAAATTCACATTCCGATAGTCGAGGTGGAGGACTCGCAAGCCGATTTTAAAAAAAGCAAGTTATGTAATTAGAGCTGTGAAATATTTTAGGTCCGTGGGGGACGCCCTACAGTGCACTGAACCAAAGATTGTCATATATACAATGAAAAATTTCATTGAATCAATGAAATTATTAACCGATTCAAAAATTTACAAAATTTCAAAACTACAAAACAAATAATGAATGCCAAGCAAATGGAAAGATATATTTTAGATTTATTTTTTTAATCTTACAATAATATTAAATTGTAATTTCACTGTGAATTTGTCATAATTTGGATAACGTTGAACAAAATTACTATCTCCAATTTTATGGAATTTCCTCCTCTAGCAAGCGAATATTTAACCACTTAGGATCGATTAAATCAGACAGTATAGTATACATCCCCGTGGATGTCATGCACAAAAGTGTTAAGTGGTTAAATGAAATTCGGATTAATTATCTATTCGTCCATTATCATCATTTGCAAAAATATTAAATGCTGACGCCCAAGAGTACCTATATTAACGATATTTTAAATTCAATGAAGTAAATACTCGCAAAGAATACGATTCCTAAAATTTAAAAAGAAACGGACCTAAAGTTTTTAAAAGTTCTACAATAAAAGATAAAATTTGGATATTTCAATTTTAAGTTTTGGTTTTATAATACAAAAAATACGTAATTAATAAACCAAAGTAAATAATACCTACTCAACAGTAAAAAATAAAAACTTACCAATCCCTATCGATAGCACTTAGTAATCCTACTGCAGAAAATAATATTTAAAATGTTTGTTATTTTTATTAAAGTTTATTTGAAGTTGTTTAATTTCAAGCACGGTTTGCTCCAAGTGGCACTCTACACTGTAATTTATTAAATAAATAAATAAATAGAATGTTACTTTAAAATGTTTTTTAAAGAAGTGCATATTTCAGTTACATACTTGTACACAATATTACACAATAAGCACATTTTTATAACTAAAGTAGCTAACCAGTTATTCTAATATCACTAAAAACAAGATTATGGCAAAAATGTCATAACTACTTTTTGTGGATATTAAATTCAACCAAAAAAAGGTAGAAAAGGTATAAAGAGACGTGGAGTATTTGCAACCAAAATTTCTACAACAAAAATTAAAAGTATAAAAACTAAGCTCATCATCCTTTGCAAAATAATCCACGTCTTTTCTTAAAATTATTAGAAAACAGGTATGACTTGAGTGAATTAATGGTACAGTTAATTAAGCGGACGGAAAAATATTATTTGAAAATTATTTGTGATCCTACATTGTCAGGTAATATATTATCAAGATTAAATATTATGTTATACAGTAAGTAAAATATCACAAAGAATAATAAAGTATTTAGTACACCAATTTATATGATAATAATATCGGTAGTTATTGTATTTTTATTTATTTTTTTTAAAACAACACAAAAGCAAGTTTCTTAAAATGGGTAAATTTGAAGTAATACGAAATTTTGTCTAATTAAATATGGCTTTCATTTGCTGGAGGATTTTTACAAGGCTATAACTTGCATGATTTTGTACAAAATTTAGTTCAAATTTTTATGTCGAAATATCTTGAAAAACAATTCATATTTTATTTAAAACAGTCGTAAGACTAGAATCAAATGAGGGCCAACTTCGTAGAGGAAATTTCTAAAAATCACAGTTATGAGTTTAATGTATCCTATGTGCACCTAACAGATACGATGAAGATTAAATATAATTTTGTATAAAACTAAAAATGTAATATTGTTCTAGCCCCTACAGTATCCGAGATACAGCTCCATCGACTTGATCTGTTTTTTTTAAAATCTCCTTTGTTATCTTGGATTAACAGAATTCCAAATACATATTCAAAATATCAAATGTAGGTTAGATTCCGTATTATAAAAAATATTACAAAAGTAATATTAGAAATATTTAAATACTACAAGGTTGTGTTAGGTTTCACATTTTAGAATCTCGTTAAACCATTCATTCCGTCAGCAATAAACAGATAACAGAGGAGATTCTCAAGCTCAATATTAACCAAGATAGCCAACAAAATTGAATAAATTTTGTATAAAATTATGATACAGCCTTTATTTACGTCTTTTATTATAAAGAGAGAAAATTGTGAAAACCCCAATTTATTAAATTTTACAACGTAATATGGCAACATAATTTTTGAAAATTATCTTGTGAAATAAATTTGACCCTTATTATGTCGCTATCAACATAATTATGTAAACTAATATTATTTTTGTTCTTGTTAGAAAAGTATTTTGTGTGTAGCCTCGAGGAACACAGGTTTTATCTAAATGTACGTATATGAGTTTCATGTAAAATTTAAAAAAGACAAACAGAGCATTCCAACAATGGAGAGAATATTTATGGTCGTTTTCTCGGTAAGACGAGTATCCTTTCAACAATAATTATCACTCAGGGGTGCACAAACATCGAAAGTTGTGCAAGCCCAATTGATAAATTAGTGCCTAAAGTATTTAAACAATAATAAAATTCTTAAAACTAAAATACATCTAACATAAATTTTTTGTTCAATTTGACTGTCATGTTTATAAAATATCATCATCGTGGTAAATAAAATTTATAATTCCAAAAATTTACGTTGTCCCATGTACAATAAAAAAATTTTAATCAAAATATAAGCACCCTTCTTCACATCTTAACGAACCCAAATTATTATTCAACAAAACCCCCCTTTTTGTTTCTCGATTATATTTGTTCAATGCAACAAATTCGATCCTTTTAAAACATAAAATGCGAATAAAAATTAACAAATCAAACCTTGACGAAGGTTTACATTTCAATTGTGTGTCCTTAGACTACTGCAGCTCTGTGAATCTTTAATGACTGGCGCCGAATCCCTTCGAATATCACAATTTACAATTTGGTCACTTTTTAGTGGCACACTATCGCGTCTCACCGTATTTATGTGAGAAATAAATGAAGGTGTCGTGTTGGGAATGTTCGAATGTGGATACGTAAAATGAGCAAAATCCTTTTTGTTTGCAGCTTCTTTAATGGAACTTAAAGTTTTGCTCAACCAAGGCGACCAACTATTTTTGGTCGTATTTAGTTCCATTTCTGTCGATCGAAGATGATGGGTTAAATCCTAAACAAATTAAAAGGTTTCATTTCTAAACATTACAATTTTTCATTCTCATACCTGATTTCTACACTCTGCTTCCACTTGAGCAAGTTTTGTTTGAGCTAATTCTAATTCAAGTTCTTTGATTCTTTCTAATGCCATCGATAGTTCATCGGTAGAAATAAAATCCTTTTGATCCCCACCAGCTTTATTTCCATCCGAATTGCTAATTAATTTACAACAATTTTCGCAACTAGCAATTTTGGTCTAAAACATGCAACTTGAAATGTATGACTGACATAACAAAATTGTTTGGTCTTTTTTGTTTGAATTCACTAACTAATCTATTTTAAAAACAATATACTTACTTTGATTGTATCAAAATCTGCTCTTGTGCTCATTAATTGGCTGTCCAACCGTTGTCTCACGAGTTTATACTCGTTTATCGTCTTTGCATTCTGGTTATCATTCGCCTCTGCTTTGAAAACTTCTTTTTTGAGCATCTCTTTCAACTGAACATTTTCGTCCATCATCAGCTTACGTTCTTCCTCTAATCTAGCCACGGTCATTCGAAGCTGTTCCACCTCGCTAGCCTCGCTCTCTGCATTGTCTGCTGCCTCTGAATCCAACATGATAATTTCCCAGCTGTCTAAGAATCATTTATACTACTACTACGAGCAGTGCACTTAGAAGGTCAAGACAAGCACAACCAAACTTTACCATAAAAAAAAATCCCATTCGGAAGAATACATTCTCGCACCAACTGAGTCTTGTCTTGGCCCCATAAATATGCATCAATAAACTTACCTTTTAACCCGATAAAATCGGTTTCATATTTCTTTAACTTTTTCACTTTTATACTACAAGCTGTTTTCATGAGTTGTTTAGCCGCATCTTCAGTGCGGCACTTTTTAGGTAGTGATACACGAAAATATTTGAGTATTCCTTCAAAATCCAATTGTAACAGATCCTTCTTACACATCTAAACAGAGAGAACATTTTTTATAAAAATTTAAATTATTGAATTTATAATTTGGCTTGCAGTGGGTGAAACTTACCAAAAGAAGAGCCAACGACACTTGAAACAACGTATCGATACCTTGCAATAAAAACACGTCTATCACGTGAAACACAAAGTATAAAGGAAAACGTGCAGTGAATAGCGTCAAAAACCATTGCGAAGCAAACATGTGCGTTTCGACGCAATGTTCCGATAAATGTTGCCACAAAGAAGTCAGTTGTTCCTCCATTAAACGATTCAATTGATACAAACGCAAGTATAAATTATCAAATCCATCCTTATAAAGATCGCGCAATCCATAATCATACATCAACTTCACCAAAACGCAAAATGCTTGTTCTTCGGGCATCTATAATTTTATTTTTGTAATTTTTAATTTGAACCAAGGTTTTTGCAATATAAGAAACGTAAACGTATAGAAAATGTTGTGACTAGATTTTTTGAAATTATTTAAAAAGAAATACATAACTTCTTTTTTCAATTAATGTTTGAAAAAATTCAATAAGTAAAGTCAAATAAATACACTTTGGGTTTCGTATTTGCATCAAGATAATTAATTATGTTTGAAGATTTTGAGAAACTTGCCAAGACCACAGAACAATAGAAATGTTTTCAATTGGCTGTCTATTCTACCACTAATTTACTATGTATTGTGGTTTTCTCGCATTTTCAAGCGCTCCCGACAAAAGGCATTGTATAAACAATCACTAAGCTACATGAAGCAGGAAGCTTCGTATAAACATCTTACTTTCTCTCTGTTTTATATCTGTCCTCATATTTTATTTTCACATCTCAAATGCCCTATATTGCACAAAGTGTAAATGCTTGGCACTATAATATAATTATTGTTCTATTATTTAATAGGTCTATCTATGTAAAAAATTTGTAATTTTTCAAAAAGTAACTTGCTAACTAAAATGGAAAATTTTCTTTGTTATAAAAAATAGTAATTTGAATCAGATGATAATGTAAAAAAGTAAAAATAGTTTACTGGATCAATTCTTAGATAGTAGCATACTAACTCAGCTCATTTGTTTGACAGTAAAAATAAGACGATGAAGTTGAAAATGAACTTCAAAATTAGATTAATTTCGAAAATGATCAACATTAAAGTTGTAAAATTTTGAGAAATTATGTCAAAATTTAGACAAATCGAGATATAATTATTATGGAATCTCGCAATAAAAAATTTTATCCGCTCTTTCCTAAAAATATATAACAGTATAAAATGGGGTAGTTTCCCATTGCATTCCTCAAAACCGACAGATTAATTTTAAACTTTACATGAACCAATTACATATCAGCCAACTAATTGCAATTTACTACCAATAGTTATTATTAAATATACATTTGCTACATTAAGATAAACATTTAGATTTCGTAACAAATTATGGTGCAAAAGTTTCCATAAGGTTATGTATTTTTCTACAAGTATAAAATGAATATTTAAATTAAAAAAAAATTTACTTACATGCAATAATAACGTAGCTGCTAGAAAACTAAGGCCTTGACAGTATCCGACTTCTGAATCGTAAACCGCATAAGCTTTGCTGACACGATAAAGCGAATCTTGACCTAACCCACCCGCTTCCTTAAAAAAATCGTGTGCGGGAAACGTTCTTGCTATATCCCTCTGTATAACATTTTCGCACGCGCAATCCTTGAACACAAAAATTACATTTAAATTCAACAGATGCTCTTATTACTACCTTTGTAATAAGAATACGATATGTGTCCATAACTTGTAAATTTTCTTCAGTGCCGGCAAGACGCTGCCACACTTCTCCCCTTAATGCTTCAGGTATTCCAAGTTTAACTAATCCGGCCAATTGTTTCGGTTTTTGTTTGGTCGATTTCCAACGATTTAAAACATCGGCCCAATTTTCCAGCACGTCTTCGCTACAATCTTTCGAGACTAATCCGGTTCCACTAAGCAGTGGTTCGTCTCCATCTAAACAGTTATATTTAAAAAAAAGTATAATTGATTTTTAACAACTTACCAGAATGATATTCTTCCTTTGGAGTTATACTTTCAACAGAGGTAATACTCGGAGATTGAATAAGACTAGATAAGTTTAAAGTAAGATTTAACCTGTTTCTATCAAGTTCTCCCGAAGTTTCCATACTCAAAACTTCGTAATTAACGTCCACTAAATCACTACTAACAATCTAAAATCGGCAAAAAAATTGTAACCTTCAACTTAGAAATCAACTAGTAAAGACATTAACCAATTTGTCAAGTCACTCATACAATTTAGAATGTTACAAAAGAAATTTAATGATAAGAAATACTCCTCCACAATATTACACACAATCAATTACAATAAAAGCAATTACAAACCAGTATTTTCACCGACACATTGATTGTTCCATAAAGATTAAAAAAAATTTTAAACTCGTACTGATAAACGTAATAAACAAGTTGAATAATTTATACGTTGATAAAAATGATAAACAAGTCAACAATTTACATTTAATCAAATAATCACATGATAGACATTCTTTATTCTTTTGCAAATTATTCAATTCATAAGTGTGTCCTGGTTGTTACATTTGCATTATTAAAAATTCAATTAAAATAGCTGATAAACTAATTAACTGATAAATTTTAATTACATTCGTTTTTGATGACTAATTCAATGTGGAACTTACCTCTTTCAAGTTAAGGAAAAATTGTTGCACCATGGTTCGCTTTTGGAAATACCAAAATCGATCATGTTGACCAAAAACACGTACAGGAGTTTCAATTTGGAACCTGACGGGTTCTTGAATACCACGAATTACTAAATCTACGGCGATGGTCATATGAATCTTATTATCTTTTGTTTCTACATTTAGTGATTCAAATGCAGATTCGGTTGGATCCCAAGTTGCAGATATTACAGTTAAGTTACGGTCGTTTGTTAATGGCAGTGAATTATTACCCATTTGGACCTATCATAAAGAAATTACGTCAACACTTTTTAATACCAAGTTCAAAAAATATTAACAAATTAAATCATGTTGCAAAACCACAAATTTTTGTCATACAAACCTCAAAGGCCAAGTTGAGGTTAATTAACGATAATTAAAGCTCTTCAGTATTTATCATGTCTAAATACAGGGTGCTCTATTTTAAGGGTTCCACACAAAAATCTCAGATTTTATGAGATAGTTAATAAGACGAAACTTTTGCATTAAAAATAAACAATAAACTGATAGAAAGAAATAGAAAAGTTCTATGTGGATTATAGGTTTATAGCTCATATTTGTGAAAAAAAAGTTGAAATTGAATTTCCAAGTTATTACCAAGTCAAAGTATCTAATAATTAATAACTGAACTATCAATGTTTCGATATGCTCCTAGATGTATTTGGCAAACGTCCGCATTTTCACATTTTCCAAATTATCAGCAAAGGTTAAATTCGTCATGATGTTTGCAATTTATTCTTCAAGTTGTATTGTTATTTTCAACACAAAATTTCCCAATTTTGATTTTGTGAATGGTAATGCAACTTTGCACTTGACAACAAACTTCTGCTTGATGTAATAATTATTTTCCAGTCATTACTTCCCAGTAATCAGTATGTATCACTCACTAAAACTTCTTGAACAAAAATTGCCAATACTTGAATAGACATAATGGTAAATCAAGGTAAATTCACGTAAAGAAGTTTACTTCTATGTTATTAAAAATACTTTGTTCATTTTCTTAAGAGCATCGGCCGACTAATCTTATGTATCACTTTTGAGAATTCATAGATGGTAAATCTTTAGGTTTTGTTTCTATAGGACTACTTCATGTTTATCATTTTTGAATTTAAACTTTTCGTAAGCTTTGCACTTTATTTTAAATTCTCCAAACGTCGCTGCTCTATTTTCTTCTTTCCTTTGTGAATTTCAATCAGTACCAAGAGTACTTACAGTATTTTTAGAGTATAAAAACATAAACAATTGTTTTCGCCATATTCAATATAAATACTCTTTGAGGTTTGTACTTTTTTCCTATTGTCCTCTTTCGCAAAGAAAATTGAAAATAGTAATTTTAAATTATTTTGACAGCCATTATATTCTTTTTAGCCACGATGACGCGAAAGTAACTTGTGTGTTTGTCTGTTACCTCAAAAGCAAATCAAGTCAAATATTTAATTTTGAATCAAATTTACTTTTTATTCCTGCATAGATATTCAGACAAATACGTTTAATTTGGTAAACAAAAACAAAAATATGGCGATAGACCCAATAAAAATAAACATGTAATTTTATATGAGGTGAAATCAGTATGACTTTTTACAAACATGACAAACATTCTACAAATATAATCCGCTTAATTCAGCTTTCAGAAGGAAAATCGCGGAGGTTCTTTATTTGAAAAGAGCATTTTCTTGGTAAAATTAACAAAGGTGACGAGATTCAAAATTTAATTGAACTATCAAAATTTTGTTTGCAATAAAAAAAGGATTCTTTTTAAAAACAAATGACTTGAAATTTTGTTCAAAGTATAAAACTAAATCGTCGTATTATTATGTGATACATTATCGTAATCAGAAAAAAACAACATTCAAAAATGTAAAACTTTTGATTATCTCAATTCCTTTTACTTCAATTTACTTTATTTACAATTTATTGTTAGAAATAAATTAAAATAGATCACCCTGTATAATGAAAGTTAAAAAACGAATAAAGAAGCTTACCATTTCTAGTAATTGCATATCAGAATGTCGAACGTGACGACCAGGAGCTACAAGAACACCAAAACACCTTTCAATATACAACTGAGGTCCGTTGTCAGACACTTGACTGATGCTAATACTTATTTGCTTCTCCAAATTAACGCGTAATTTAAATCCGCCTCGATCTTTAGGCACGGTTGAAAATTGCCCCTGCAAAAAGAAAACGTGTAAGAATATTCAAACCAACAGAACCAATTAAACAACATACTTTACCGTCATCTTCTTTAATTTCTAAATTAACTTCAAATACGTACATCAAAGTTCTAGCTTCTGGTATGGTCGTTACCGATGCAGACATATCTGCAGCAGAAGTTACCGAATTGCTCATAGAACGCGGTACCCGTTGAAACGCCTTAGCAAAACAAGCTAAAACATCTGTTGACATATTTCTCGACGTATTTCAATAAAAAAACTTAAACTTACTCGAAACACGACTGACGGCTTCTGCGATGTCACACCTAAACACGTGACACTGAAAAATAGCAGATTCTTGTGTATCACCATGAGACCACGTAAATGCGAAACAGCCGGCTTCTTGGCTATCGATGGCACCTCGAGCATAAAAAAGTATGCGGTGAATTTCGTACCGTGCTATCACTGAGTGGCTATTCGCATCGTGTAATCTGCAGAAAATGTCTTTTTTAACACACAAAGTATAATTCAAAAAGTTTTATTTCAAAATTGTCTATTTGATTCACCAATGCAACAAAATAAATTTCACACGTAGATAAAATTCAAGACAAAAACGTGTGTAGAACATATTTCGTTAAACGTATAATAAAAATTTATGAATATAACTCCTAAATATTTATAAAATTACAGTAAAAATAGAATTTATTAGATATAAAGTACTAGGTATCAATTTTATATTTACATCATAAAAAAGTAAACAAAATGCGCAATTATCAATTTTTTCTGCTTTCACCGTTTGGGTATTTTTAATTAATACAAATATTTAGAAGAGATAAGTATAAATGAAATAATTGAAGTTTTTGAAGTACTATACATAAAATCTTTTAAAATAAACGCAAAATTAGCTCAAGTTATTGCAACTTTTATTTTTATGTATATTTTTAATAACCAAATACGATAAAATTTATAGGAACAATGTTGTAATAAATTAACAATAATAAACGATCATAAAAATAAGATTAAAAATTCTAAATAGCTGCAATAGAATCCCTCTCAACTTCTAAATTTTACTAAAGGTGCTTGTACACTGGTAATGGCGCAATCTTTAAAAACCTATGTTACTTTTCAAGTAGCGTACACTTTAAAAGTTGTACATGTGTGGAAAGTCAAAACTGATATACTTCAGCAATATCAAAATGGACCGTTGGTCTTTATTAAGTGGCGCAACTGCAGTGTAAGATCGATTGTCGGATTGTCGATATATAAAAGTTGTTAATAATAATTTAAAATGTTGAATAATGCTAAAAAATTAGATCACTAGTTAGTGGAATTATTTTTCTTTTAAAGGGTTTATTTATATTATTGGATATTTTTATTATTATATCGATTAGAAAAGTTTAAAGTTTAAAAATAAATAAATGAAAAATGTATTGTCACAATAAACAAGTAATTATCTTTTCTTCCTTTGTTTATTTGTTATTATGAATAACAATGGAATAAACAAATACTGCATGTACCCACCCCACACATGAATACATTTTTGAATAACTGTTTTCTAATTTAACAAGAAAACAAAGCTTATTTTCTATGGAAAAATTTAAGTCTGAATTTACATAAAGAACAAGGAAAAGTAATATGGATTTAAATAAAAAATCAGTAAATAAATAAAAAGGTCATCACTTACATAACCAAGCCTTGCGACGAACAGGGCACGGAAACGGCTACTTTAATACCCAAATCAGAACTTTGTTCATTAAGAATTGCCATATTACGTTGAATTTCGTTTTCGGATTTAGGTGCATTAATAGCAGCCGCTCCTAAATAAGTGACTCCGCTAAAAATTGTGCACTCTTGATCCACATCTGAAACTATCACGTGATTATCTTACTACAAAAACCCGAGTTCAAAATACTCCATAAAAAAACTTACATTCTTCATCACTAAAATCAGGTTTCATCACATCTTGTTTTTCAACTGGAGACGTACACTGTGGAACGCTTAAGGGATCCGTTCCTGGTTCAACAGGACAACTACTGTAAAATTTAGATTGCCCCACTTTTTTACCGTCATTAATATCGCACATTCCGCTGCCAGGTTCTTGTAATACTTCGGTTAAAGCATTTTTCAATTCGTTCAAATCTCCACTCATAATGCCCAGTGTTGGAGTTTTGCTTGTTTCCGGTTTATCGCTCACAAAATCAAATTCTTCACTCGTAGCTATCGACTCGCTCGATTTTGCACTTAAATTATCCTCCATGCCGACTTGGATATACCTAAAACAAGAATTTTTAACATAAAGAAGTAGATAATAATTTTAACACTGACCTTCAATTTTATGATGTTAAGGTCTGTAATGCCATTGTATTAATGATCGATGGTTGCTAATTGATTTTAACTAAAATGTTGAAGGAAGCTTAATAATTGAACGATACATTTAATTAAAATAAGTGTCGCAACATTTATCACGTTCACACTAATCTGACAGATCGGCACCTAAATAAACAAGCAAAAGGACAACTACCCACAAATATAATTTATAACGGTTATTCTACATACAATTTTTTTCTAATTGAAAATGGTTTTACATTTTAAAAACTTCTATTCAAATTGTATCTGGAAGATTCGATCGAAAACGTCTCAACATCTGTTACAATTGGGGTTCGTAGTAATTCCACCCCCCTCGCCCCATGAATATTAGCTAGCAAATAACGTTCTACACAGAGAAAAAAGTCAACCCTTCTTTTTTAGGCAGGAAGAAAGGGCTGACCACAATAGGTTGTCGAACGCTCCCGAGATGTTAAAGAACTTTTTGCTGGGGAAGGTCGGTATGTTGCATAAACTTCTGGGCTTCTGGAGGGATAGGATGGTGGATTTGTCTTCGACAAAGTCAGATTATCTTGGCGAGTGGTTAGTTGAACGGCGATTGTGAAATTGCACTATAAGGCAATATATTCATGAATTTAAAATTGAACCTGACGAGGTTCAAACCAAAGCCGTACTTTTGATTTTTAAATATAATTAAAATTTATTTAGTCCAATTTGACTGTATCATGTTAAATAATAATATACATATCCAGCCCAACCCCCAACCCAATAACGAAAGAGATATTATTCTTCATAAGTAACATATCGTTCTCACGACAAATATTCTCAAGTGAGACTCAAAGTGAAATTTGGCCACTCAGAAGCAGTATGAATTTCCAACCAACTTCAACACTTTTAGATGGCTACATTAGATGACTTCATAAATTTTATTAATTTAATTTATTGAGTTACACAGATTTTATTGTTACGTACATCAATAATATAAAAAAAATACATTCAAGTAGCAAAAAGTTCTTACAAATTCTTATGGGTTTTCATGTGGGTGTATAAAGATCCAGATTGAGTAAATCGGTAACCACATACAGTACAAGCGTAAGGTCTTGCTCCAGTGTGAATATTCATGTGGACCTTAAGTTGAGTCGTATCTCCAAATGCTTTACCACAAACTTCGCATTTGTGACGCTTTTCACCTAATTAAACAAACTTTAAGTAACAAACTTATAGTTATCTTGTCGTTCTTACCCGTATGAGTTCTGGTGTGTGCGCTAAGTTGACTATGAGTTTTGTATCGCTTAGTACAATTAGGTATTTTACATTCAAATGGTTTTTCTCCTGTATGTGTGCGTATATGAGCTGTTAAATCGGTAGTGGATCTTGCCCCTCGACCACAATAAGTGCACATAAACTTTTTTTCTCCTGTATGCGTAACTTGATGGGAGGCTAAAGCGGTACCACTAATAAAAGTCTAAAAGTAAAATAGGTAAAATTTTATCAAATAAAATCTATAAACTCACCTTTGGACAAGCATTACACTGATAGGGACGCTCTTGCGTATGTGTTCGAGTGTGTAAGGTTAATTGAGTCGATGTGGTACAAGCATGACCACATACAGAACAAACAAACGGTTTTTCCCCTGTATGAATTCTTTTATGTGTTGTTAAAGTGTATGCGTGAATAAATCTTTTTCTGCAAACATCACACTCAAATTTCTTTTCGCCTAAAATAACCGAACATTGTAGAAAAGAAAAAGCAACTAATAATTGGTTAAAATTGCTTAGTTACCTGAATGAATTTTATTGTGCTTTGCTAAACTTCTAGGATCGGCATATCTTTTGCCACACGTTAGACAAACCAGCGGTCTTTCGCCTGTGTGCTTTCGCATGTGAATCTAAACATAGTAAAATAAATATTTAAAGGACAAATTATTTATGTAGGTGTACCATTAATTCGGTTTGAGCATAAAATCTTTTATCACATTGTTCACATTTGTGTTGTTTCTCAGCAAGCCCATGATGTCGTAGATGAGTTTTAAGCAAACAGTTTGTAGAAAATATTTTGTTACATATTGAACACTTATAGCCATTGTCGTGTTGTTTTTCATGGTTTCTGTAACCCTTTAAAGCTAAAATACAAAATAGTGTCAAGATGTTTTCTTCAAATGCAACGGACAAATAAATTTACTTTTAAATTCTTTAAAGCAACTGCAACATTTGTACGATTCAGGTTTTAATCTAGTTTTACTGATTTTTGATTCATTCGTTAAATCTTCTTCGTGTCTTTCGGTTATTTCTTCGTTTTCGTCACATGTATCGAGTGACAAACTTTCCTAAATAAACGTACTATGATAGAATATGTTTTAAGTCAGTAATATTAATATAACTTACGGCTAGGTCATCATTTATGATTAATGCTTAAAAATGATAAATTTTTAATATTGTGGAATACTAAAAATGTCGTGGACATTAGCTTCGAATTCATATTCAAGTTTTGTGCTTTACGAGTGACACAAAATCAAAAATTTTAGTCAAGTTTTCTAAAGAATTTACAATATTAATAATTATAATTCGAACATATTCATAGGTTAGCACTTACTGTGTTGAATGAAAAATAGATACTCCTCTCACATTACGCTATCCAAGAAGTAACGCGGGGATACTGCAGAACAGCCCCCCAGCCAAAAATATACATGCAGATGTGGTCTAGCCACTGTAAGGGCCCCAATGTTTTATCGTACTACTGGTTTCGAGATTACTCCAAAGCGATTTCAGATTTTGAGAACCGCAGCTGCACTTGGAACGCATGTGAGAGGTTGACGAGCATCCTTTTCACATTTTGAGATTTGATTCTTTATCAGCTAAATAACAATTTGCGGTTTTAAGGATGCATTTACAGAGCAATTTAAGTAGTAATAATTTAACCCGAAATGAAAACGTTCAAAACTCTTTGGAAATACACTTACAAGCTGAATCTGAAGCTAACTTCCACTTTTTTAACTACCAGAAGTCATAAAATAAAACACCAACATACCATTATCTAAAAAATGTTGGTCATTATTTTCTCCAATAAGGTTGTCGTCTAAGACTTGATCATCTTTTTCTTTGAAAATTAATTGCCTCAAAATAGTATCGCAATTCACAGCTTGCTGTTTAAAATTATATGCTTCGTTTACTTGCAGTGCACAATTTGTGCAAATTTGAGAAGGCAGTTTGTCTTCTCTATGGATCTAAAAATCACAATTTTAATGAAAACTTCAGCAACTTATATATCTTCACCTGTATCGATGTGCAATCCATGACCAATTTATAAAAATCACCGTCAAACAAAGATCTGGTATTAGTTTGTTCGCAAAGGCATGTTCGACAAATAAGTTTATTTAGCAAAATATTATCATTAAATTCCGAAACGTCGCCGTTAATTTGTTGTTCCATTTTGAAAAAAGTTCTAACCTTAAATTAAAAATTTCTCAGCAACGCAAACAGAACAAAATTCAGTTTCATCCGATTTGTCTGCACCCAATTTGCACGAACTGTTGGATTGCACATTTTTGATTTTAATTAAAACACAAAACAAAGGACATAACGATTTCTAAAGTTCGGGTCACATGGATTAAAACTGGGTGCTGGTTAGCTTTTGTTTTTTCTTCAATCTTTGTGGATGTGTCGTCTACTTGACGTAATACAAATTAAAAAGTTAATTAGCTCCCGAAAAATGAAAAAAATTAAGGCAAAGTAGAAGCGGAAAATACAGGGACAAATCTGTTCTATATCTCCCAAATCAGCTGTATAAACGAATTGGTTCCTGTAAAGTAAGCGGAAATGCAGAATAATCGCGACAAGTGTGAACATCGAACAACAAATTTCACCTTGAACAAATCCATAAAATAATTTTCCGTCACGCAGGCGCAAGTACTAACCAAGTCATAAAAGTTGAACAAACTACAGCTTTGTTTACTACATTTTTGTGGTGTTGTTAGTTTTATTACACCCACCATTTTATTAATTGCATTGTTTGGAATTGAAAAAAGTATAGAAAAACGATAACCAGTTGACGTGATAGTGATGGATGATCCTGGAAGAATGATGGGACACGCAGGTGGCGGTTTAATGCCACCACAAGCGTACGGTATGAATCCTCAAGGCGATGCCCCTAGTGGTGATAATGAATCTCGTAAGCAAGATATCGGTGAAATTTTGCAACAAATTATGAATATCACCGACCAAAGTTTGGACGAAGCACAGGCGCGCAAGCACACATTAAATTGTCACCGAATGAAGCCAGCCTTGTTCTCCGTTCTGTGCGAAATTAAAGAAAAAACCGTTCTCTCGCTCCGTAACACTCAAGAAGAAGAGCCGCCAGATCCTCAATTGATGAGGTTGGATAACATGTTGATTGCGGAAGGTGTTGCTGGACCCGAGAAGGGTGGCGGTGTTAGTGCAGCTACGTCGGCTTCGGCCGCAGCACAAGGCGGCCAGCCGGATAATGCAATCGAACATTCTGATTATCGCGCCAAGTTGGGTCAAATCCGACAAATCTATCACCAAGAACTCGAAAAATACGAACAGGCTTGCAACGAATTTACGACTCACGTTATGAACCTCTTGCGTGAACAGTCGCGCACGCGACCAATCACTCCTAAGGAGATCGAACGTATGGTTCAAATTATACATAAAAAATTCAGTTCCATTCAAATGCAACTAAAACAATCGACGTGCGAAGCGGTGATGATTTTACGCTCCCGATTCTTGGACGCGCGTCGAAAAAGACGTAATTTTAGTAAACAAGCGTCAGAAATTTTAAACGAGTACTTTTATTCGCATTTATCTAATCCTTATCCGAGTGAAGAAGCAAAAGAAGAATTGGCTCGTAAGTGCAGCATAACTGTGAGTCAAGTGTCAAATTGGTTTGGTAACAAACGGATTCGATACAAGAAAAACATTGGTAAGGCTCAAGAAGAAGCTAATTTATATGCAGCTAAAAAAGCTGCAGGAGCGTCTCCTTACAGTGGCACCCCTACACCGATGATGTCGCCCGCTCCACCGCAAGATTCTATGGGCTATTCCATGGCATCGGCTTACGATCAAAGTTCGGCATATGATGCCAGCAGCTGCGGTTATGATCCAGGTATGCATCAGGAACTATCACCTTAAACTTGATTTAAGAAATAATTTAATACATAAGTATACCACTTAACTTATACCATTCTACTATTGTATACTAATAATTCATAAACATCTTTTTTTTATTGTATCGTGCATTATAGAATAAGAAGACATCAATTTGGTTCAGTCAAAAATTAAGTCGTTTGGTGTAAAATCTCATTAACAAAAACGAAAGGTGTCTATTTATTACAATGAACGAAAAATGCACATGAGAATATCGACAACGAAACTGAAAGCATAACGTGGAAGGACGAGAAAATCGGATGGAGGAGGATGTGAAACTCAAGGAACTGGATTTGATAACGCAGTTTATCGCCAACCCACCACACCAGACTGCCTGTGCAGCAATTGACTGGACCAATTGGTTCTGTTATATTTAAGTTTTTAAATGTTAAGGTTTTATGTTGTGGTCATGGATCATTATAGATTATTTTATAGTTTTAGGTATTTCTCTGAATTTTATGTGGAGAATAAATTAATTGTAAACATTTACTATATTTTATTTTATGACCATTCCTTCTCAGCAAAGTCTCATCTTTTTTAAATTTCATGGCCGACTATGCATGACAATAAAGCTAAAAACATTTTTTTATGAAATATATTTACATATTATCACCTATAGGTATACTGCCCGTTAAGCATAAATGCCGTATATAGAATTTGTTAATTTTAGAATTCAAAATATTTGTAAATGTAGCTAATAAAACTTACGTTTTATATCTTGGCTTTCAGGATTAAATATTTCATAAACGTTTCCTCTTAGCATAGTAATATAATATTGGTAATATAGCAATTCATTGAATTGGTTTGTTAAAACTTAATGGCTTTTCTTAAATATTTTCATATATAATATCACAAGAGGGTGAGAATAAATTGTAATAATTTCACATATTTTCGAAAAGTTGTTGCCAGGCAATAGACACGAGAGCCCGAAGGGATCGAGTGGCTATTGCCGAATGGCAACAAATTTGAGAAAATATGTCAAATTATTTTCTAATTTATCGAACTCTCGTGTGGTATTCGAATTAGACTATTTTTTTTCCTGTCAATGTCAATTTTTTTTTGCGCGCGATCGATCTGAATTTTTGCATATGCCTTCCCACCGATAATTTACAGGGGGTGTGTGCGGGGCGAGGGGGGAGAATTTTTTGCTTAGTTTTTTTATATCTAGCGCCGTTCTCGAGTTATTGCTAATTCAAAACTTTTCATAGTGAGTATCTGCAGGAAGATCGAATTTTTTTGCGTATGATCGATCGGAATTTTTGCATATGCCTTCCTAACGATAATTCACGGGGGGTGTGTGCGGGGCGAGGGGGGCTAATTTTTTGCTCAGTTTTTTAATATCTAGCGCCATTCTCGAGTTATTGCTAATTCAAAAGATTTCATAGTGGGTATCTGCAGGAAGATCGAATATTTTTGAGCATGATCGATCGGAATTTTTGCATATGCCTTCCTAACGATAATTCACGGGGGGTGTGTGCGGGGCGAGGGGGGAGAATATTTTGCTCAGTTTTTTTATATCTAGCGCCGTTCTCGAGTTATTGCTAATTCAAAAGATTTCATAGTGGGCATCTGCAGGAAGATCGAGTTTTTTCGATTTTGATTTATTTTATTTATAATTGGGGTGGTCAGAACAGGAATGAATCAAGACCATTTGAAAAAAAATTCTATTATGATCCCTAAAGTTCTACGGAATAAGGTTTGAAATTCATATACAATTTTTATGGACTAGAAATTGAAATAGAAGGGTTGGAGCAGGAGTTAATCTATTCCATAAAAATTTTATATGAATTTCAAACCTTATTCCGTAGGACATCAGAGATTAACCAACAGAATTTTTTTTAAATGGACTTGATTCACTCCTGTTCTGACCACCTCAATTATAAATCTTAATAACTTGACGTAATATGAAAAAATGATGACAGACGTCAAATAAAAAACAAAAGCAGTTACCTCGAATTATTCTCGCTGGAATAATGTAAGTAACATTATTCCCACTTACATAATGATTTGATTGGCACCGTTTGACGGAAATTGAAAGTTACTATTGGTTGTCAAAATGAAAAAAAAATAGTCAATGTTATCAAATATTACATTTTTTAAATTGATTTTAAAAATTAGTTACCATGACTTTCAACAAAGTTGTATAGTAGACACTTGATGCCTTGCATAAAACAAAACCACTCTTGTTCACGGTAACCATGGGCTTACTAGACAATGGTAACATGAAATATTACAGGGTGATATGGGTTTCTCAGTATACGGAGATTCATGACAAAAAATCATGTTCACATTAGCCGGAGATTCACGGTATCGCATGTCTATTGTAGTTTGATATTTGTTGATTTTCTAAGCAAGTTCTTTATTGACAACTTAATTCTAACAATTTTTACTATTACTAAAAATATAAAAACAAATATTAATTCTGCATCTCCTAACAGCTGTTTTGAAAGTCATGGCAAATCATTTTATAGGTTCTAGGATATTTTGCTACCACTCCTGATTGCTAAATATTTAAATCGTTTTAAAGACGAAGCAGTTGTAAGATTACTTGACAAATTCAAATCCTAATTTAAAAAAAAAATCTTATTAATTTTTTTTGAGAACCTGTTTAGAAAACTATTAAACATTAAATTTGAAGGTTTCTTTAGCAATGTCTTGAAAGTTCAATGCTCTTCCAGCTTGTATCTCTTCCATTTATAGTATGGAGATTTCCATTGTCTACATCCTTTTCAGATTTTGAGGTCATTTACTTGAAGGAAACATTTATAGTTTGACAGACAATTTGCCAATCAGAAGATTTACCACTTGCAATATGGTTTTAGGCGCAATGGGATCTACCCTGCACAAAACTCGAGCACTCCTCTTTTTAGACGATTCAACAGATATTGATTGTTCTCACATTCTGACTGCTTCCGAAAAAGAATCAGGAGCTTCAAGTCGTTTAAGAATTTCGTGCCAGGATGCTAATTTAGTAGCAAGGAAACCTTGAAATTTAAAACACCAGAAATATAAATCTGTCAAAATCAATTACGATTTCTATGCATTTGTCGTCGAAACAGTGATGCACGTATAATAGATTTTAGTTGTTTTATATCGTGTCACATAAAATTTCCAAAGAAATTGATCGACTGGATTGGACATCTGTTTTTTTCAACACAAAGAAATTTATATTAAGATTAAAAAGAGATTATAAATCAATAAGAAATAGTTGTCTTTTACCAGAAAGGGTTGTTTTCCTGATTTTTAGCAATTCGATTAGATTTTATTGTCGGATATAAAATTCAATTTTTTCCTATAACCGATGTTAAAGAGAAAGGATGTAAGAAAACACAATTACAAATTAAATTATTATTTAACAATATTTATTTTACAATAAATTAAACATATTTTGCTATCTCGATAGTAATTTCAGTAAAAATTAAGTATTTTATCTACACTTGCTGTTAAAGTGCTATTTTTTCTATTCTTGCGGTTAAAATATTACCTCATTTTCTAATATTTTAAGTCGAGTAAACCGCACTTTAACATCTCTTATAGAAAATATTATTTTTTCTGTAGCAGATGTTAAAGACGAATTATTCTGAATATCAGTTATGTGATGGAGCCGATTTCTTCTGAAACTCCTGTAAGATGCGACTTTCTAAATTTGAATTTAGCGCCAACACCTCATCATCGATGACACGGGAAAATAGCCGACGAGACCATCGCTGTGACCACCACGTTGTGTAATTACCTACCGAACGCCCTCTAGTAACCCATTCTTTCTTCCGTTGTACAAAACAGAATTGTTAACACAGCTGAAACAAAAAAGATGACCGCTCCAAAAGAGAGACGACCATAAACTCGCAACACAAATAAAACTACATATATTTGGGTCATGTCAAATCTTTTATTTCCAATTTTATCTGGATTCGAGGATCGAGGCTGAAGCAATGATAAATAAATTGTGCAATATAATTCCCCTGAATTTAAATACCTGTGAATAAAACCTTTGGTTTAAACTGGGACATGTGTAAGTTCATAAAATGTAGGACTTCAAATTTTAGGGTCAATATTTGATAATCAAGGTAAATCAGTTTGTACTGTTATGTCTAGTTAAAATACGTAGTTCATAGTAACCAAAAACCCATACCTAAGTTAAAATTTATACCTCTACCAATTTGACACAATTAAACCAAAGTCATGATAGTAATTTAGATTCAAATTTTCCAAGGAGGGATCGGCGGTTGGTGCTAAAGGATTTTTTGGTCCCTTGCCCGGACTGGGTAAACTGATGAGTGCTTTGCTTCTAGAGAAGGAAATTTAACGTTAAAAGTAAAGCCGGCGGGCCATCAATTCTTCTAGATTTTATTGGCACGGATAACAAACAAATATTCAAATAGAAATTACGATCATGTTCAATTTAATTAAACTTATAAAATTGATTATATTCATCGCAATTGTCTGGCCTTTAATACTAAGATTAACTTGTGATCATTAACATAATAAGAAACACCATTGCAATCAACGTGCATACAACCAAAATATTATATGTAAAATGAGACACCCTGTATTTAGATAAATTTAAACTGGGATGGTAAAGCATACCAGTGAACAGAAATTTAAGATGTAAAAACCCAAAATTCCGCAATGACAAAAGAAAGAATGTATGGTCATGCAACACCAAATGACCGGAAGGACATATGGTTACCCACTTCAGGTATAAAGCTCTGTTTGTAATTCCCAAGAATGTATCTTACTAACAAAAGTTAAGAAAATCTACCAACATACATGTTCCTTCGACATAATACAAAATTACGCAATCATTAAAATCAAAGCAAATCATCCCAATTATTATTAATAAGTTTACCTATTGGACAAAATAATAAAATTACCCTTTCTTACGTGTGATTTAAATTTACATTTATCTATTAATTAAATAATCAATATCTGTTACTTCGAAATTATCCCAACTTTATCTTCAACCATTGACTCATTTATGAATAGAAAGTTCTACCTAATTTGTTTAACAAACAAAACTCAACCCTTGAATAAATATGCAATTTGATATCTTCTCTAATTTAAAATACAAGAAATAAATTAATATTATAAGACACCTGTTCTGATTTGACATAAACAAATATTATATAAAATTAACGAATATTTATAATTATAAAAGTTCTTACCAGAATTACAATCGACACTGATCGTGAGACCAATGCAAAACTAATAATGACCTGTTCACTTCCTCTAACTTGCGTAAGATCCCTTCAATCTCCTAAATTTTAAACTTGATCCCCACCCTCACTGCATAGCAAAACAGCGGGAAAAGTATAACATAAACTAAGGCAACCCAACAAGCATCTTGGTAATAATTAAAATATTCATAGGCGTACAAACATAGTCATTTCCCAATATTACAGATTCGTCCCCAAAGTTTTATGTTTGTGCACGAAGTGTACTAACAGAAAGCTTTTCTGATTACCAACACCACCTTCTTTCCCAACTTTACCCAAACAAATTGTACTACACTAGATTCCCCAATTTACACTACAAATCATAACATTGCCTCAGTCTTTCACCTTATGTAGATAGTTCATAGCAGAAGGCAACCACCATTTAGTATAAGTAAGCAAATATGAAATATAATTAAATTAAAAAAAAATTGAGCATAACTATGATGCCATCACCTCAAAATTAAAATATGAAACTAAATAGCAGTTAGACGAATCAAAACTACCAAAACATTCGCCTTAGAACCAATTGTTGACATACCATCTTTTCATTCTAACAAAATTCTTAACAAAGTCGATAACCAACATGAACATAAAGCAAATTAAACTAAAATTACTAACACCACTTAAATTTAACTACCACTATCAATATTACTAAAATTAAACATATGTATATGGTACCATTTACAAATAATACTATGAAACAAACAAAATTTCAAAGATAAAACCAACCTTACCCTAAAATCTTAAACCAAAACCACAATTAAATAATATACTCATGCAAAAGAACCTCCTTACTACTCTTTTCTACCTTGTCCTTCTTTCTTTATTTCTGTCTTGTTATTTCAAACATCGATACCAAATTGTCCATGTCGTCGCCTTGTAATCTCAGGCTACGTCACTAAAACAAACCCCAGCAGTATCTCGTCCTCAAATATAACATCTCCTACCATACCAATAAACTTAAACCTCTCATCCTTAACTTGACTAACAAACTCATATATCATATTTATATAATTCCTAACCTACTATAATAAAACTTCAAATTATTGATATTATAATTCCCCTTGAAACTACCATCCTCATAATTAATTGTATACACGTTTGGATGTGGCCGGTGTGTAACTTTGTAAGGCCCTGAATACAAGCTACAAAATTTCCCAACAATATGGTAAGCTGCCTCAGAAATCGGACTCTCCCTCAACAAAACTAAATCACCAATCTCTAACTCATCATTGTAGGTCTTGAAATACTTCTTCCTTTCTTCTCCCGCTTTAATCAAATTTTCCCTAGCTTCACATCTAATCTGATCTACCGTTTTCCCCATCTCCCTTGGAATAAACCTCCCCACTAACCTAGACAAATTGTTCGGAGGATTCTGCCCATGTAAAACCTCGAATGGTGAAAACCCAGTTGACCTGTGTGGTGTTACGTTGAACAGTGTTTCGATGTTCTGTAAGTGATTATCCCACCCAGAATGTGACGTTTGACAATATGTCCTAAAAAGTCTACCTAACTCACGCATTACTCTTTCAGTAGGATTCGAACCTGGGTGACGTATTGATGAAAACGTATGACGTATACCATGCAACTCTAGAATTTGCTTCCATTTCTGTGACATAAATTGGGTTCCATGATCGCTAAGAATTACCTTGGGTTTTATGAATTTTGAAAAATCTCTAACTATCTTCAACGCTGACTCTTGTGCTCTAGCACGTCTTAATGGATACAACTTAACAAACTTCGAAAATGAATCGATAACAACAAAAATGTACACTACTTTCCCCTTACTAACAGGTAATGGTCCATAATAATCTACCGTAACTAAGTCTCCCACATTCTCTGCTATAACCGGATGCATTGTCCCAACTAACTTTCGCTTAGGATGTTTAACCTTCTGACAAATATCGCATGACCTAACTAATCTTTTAACCTTGTCGTACATCTTCCTAAAATGAAACTGCTTCCTCAAAACTTGTACAATCTTAGTAATACCAAAATGACCAAATAGTTGATGAACATTTTCTATTACCTGTTCTGCAAATATCTCTGGCACCACTAATTTACTCCCTAAATCATTTTCACATCTATAAACCAAAATTTCCCCAATTATACCATAATCTTTATTCTTTACATCCGCGTCCCCATTCAACAGACTCATGAAAATAGGCCCTATATGCTTATCTGCAAGTTGCGCTTCCCTCAAACTCTTAAAAGAAAATTCTAATTCTCCCCAACTATCAACTTCAAATAAAGCTAAATCAGATGACTTCTCAACACAAGCTACAATTGGCTGATTCTTAAACCCAACTAAATGTGAACTCCCTGAAACTGGAAATCTAGAAAGTATATCGGGTACTACATTATTACACCCCTTGACATGCTCAATCTCAAAATCAAATTCACTCAAAGTTAGTGACCATCTTGTTAACCTATCATTCAATAACTTACACTGCTTAAGAAATTTTAATGCATAATGATCCGTCCTAATAATTACTTTATATCCCAACAAAATAGTCCTAAATTTCTGTAAACCGAAAATAATTGCTAATAATTCCTTCTCTGTAACCGTATAAGCTAATTCCGGCCCATGTAAAATCCTACTTGCAAACCCTAGTACCCCATGTTCTACCCCATCATCTAAAATCTGATAAATTACCGCCCCTAAAGCCAAATTCGACGCGTCCGTTTGAAGATAAAATACCTTGGAATAATCTGGAAACCTCAACATCACCGTTTTTAGAAATAATTCCTTTATTTCCTCAAAAGCTCTTTGCTCTTTCTCTCCCCAACTCCATTTACTATCCTTTCTCAGTAACCATGTAAGCGGCGTAGTGGCATTACTATATCTAGCTGCAAACCTTCTGTAGTAATTACACAAACCCAAAAATCCACGTAAAGTCTTTACATTATGGGGCTGTGGAAAATTTTGAATCGATGCAATTTTCTCGGGATCTGTCGTTACACCTTTCGTTGATAAAATGTGTCCTAGAAATTTAACCTCTTCTTTAAAGAAACATGTTTTTTCGATATTAATGGTCATTCCTGCATCTGCAATTCTTTGAAGAACCATTCTAATATGTTCTAAATGTTCACTAAAACTTTCTGATACTATCAACAAATCATCTATATAGTTCATAGTGAACTCTCTCACTTCTGGACCTAGAATAACATCCATCGCTCTTGTGAATGTCCCTACCGAAGTTTTCAAACCAAATGGTAGCACCTGATATGTGTATGATTTTCCCTCGAAGAGAAATGCCGTGTATCTTGTACTCTTTGCATCTAAGGGAATTTGCCAAAACGAAGATCTGAGGTCTATCGTCGTCATAAATCTCACCCTTTTAAAAGATTGGAAAATATCTTCCGGTGTTCGGGGTGCTTCAGTATCGGCAATCATCTGTTGGTTTAGCCATCTTGCATCTAAACATATCCGTACGCCACCGTCTTTCTTCCTTACTACTGTCATCGGACTCGCAAAATCAGATGCTTCCCTTTTTATAACACCCATCTCTAACATTTCATCTATGGTCTTCCTAACCTCGGGTCGTAGTTGATGTTGAATCGGATACGGTTTCCTAACAAAAGGTGTTTCGTCGTGCATGTGTATAACATGTGTGTATTTCGTTGTACGCCCTGGAATACTACTAAAACTCGATTGAAATTCTAATAATAATTTTACTAATCGTGCCGTCCCCACATCATCTAATTTTGACTCCAATACCTTACTTTTTAATGTACTTTCAGTGACTACCCCTTTCATTACCCCACTTCTACTGTTAATACTAATTGAATTACCTAAAGTGACTCCTATAACATTGACTTCAACATCCCTCTTCTCAACAATTTCGGTTATAAATTTAACTCTCTGCCTTTTCCTTTCTAATTCTAAATAATAATACCCATCGTCAAAATTTAGAATACCCTTTACCTGGTCTATCCAATCAACCCCCAAAATTACCGGTCTAATTAATCCCTTAACAACAAGTGCTACCTGAAATGAACTCCCTTGAACTCCCTCAATATTAAATTCTAACAAAGCCTGAACTCTAATCCGTTGACTTTGCTGGCCCGTAGCTGTCCTAAGTTGTGTACACGTAACTGGTAAAACTGACAAGTTTCCCTTTGACCTAATCTCATTAAAATACGACTCCTCGATACACGTTAGCTCACACCCACTATCTAATAACGCAAAAAGTTTAATACCCTGACAATTTAAAACAATATGCGGTAAGCCCTTAGCATAATTTTCCCCATTCTCACACATCGACAACGCATTTTTAATTCCCACATTTCGTTTACCTAAACATTTCCTAACTTTCCACCCTTGCTTAGCTAAAATATTAAAACCCTTGCCGTATTTACTCCTAAGTTCGCGATTACTCAATTGGGGTTGTTCTAAAATTTTGCCAAAATTTTCAAATTGTCGTTGGTTCCCATTCTGGAACTTTACCAACGCACCTTCTTCAATAAATTCTTTAAATCGGAATGGTAAAGGGATTTCTTCTTCTACAAACTGGGCAACCCTTTGCGGCACAGTTCCTAATCGTTTCCCGAATAGTTAACCTGTACTCTCTGGCTGTCATCATTCGTATTCTCGATCGCCATCAACTGTCGAATGTTACGATGGTTATGCGTTGTCTGTCTGGGTCGTTGGTTGAATTGCTTTTGTCGTTCTTTCCTTTCTTCCTCTTCTTCTTGTGTCAATAGTTCCAGTGCCTCTTCAGTGGTTTTTCTCTGACTCACGCGCCAGGCTGTACGTATTTCCCTCGGGAATTGTTTCATGATCGTATCTATTCCCACTTCATCAGTATTGATCATCTTGATTGTCCTAATTTCTGCTACCTGCATTCCGAAATATGCACTCATACTTAACGACTTCCGGTGGTCAAACTGCATGCCCATCACGCGTTTTAAACAATTCATTTGTTTCTCGAGACTCCAGAAATATCTCAGGAAATCGGTTTTGAACTCATCGTACCCATTCCAGTTTCTTCTATTTATCTTCGCCCACACCTCTGCACCCTGCTTCATCGTAGACAACACTGCAAGCAACTTATTATCTCCGACTATTCTTCGCTTACCCCAAAATTCCTCAAATCTCTCCAAAAATAAACATGGGTTCTCTATTCCCCCTTTAAAACTTGGTTTTGCGGTTGTTATCAAATTGTATGGTGAAGCCATGTACCCCAAAGCTAGTTCCTTCCAACCTATACCTGAAGTATTTTCTTTCTCAATCACATCATTATTCTCACCTACTTGTTCCCCGTTAACCCCATCATCTATTTCCGAATTCCCTGCATTACTACCCATATTTACTACAACAGAACTCACCGGCACATCATCCTCCGACCTTGCTCTACTACTGTCCCTGTCCCCTCTCATCTCTTTAATCAGGTTTGTCAAGTCCGTCTCCCTCTTCCTCATCTCCTCAATCTCCCTTTTTTGGTCAGTCACCATTCCCATCAGCAAATCTATCTTCTGCATCATGGTGAGGTCAGGTGACTCCTGGCTACTACTCCCCTTCTTTCCACTGCCTTTTCCAACTTGCTTTGACATGTTTGCTAAATTTATTTCAAACACAAATACCTAAAACACAACAAACTTAGCATAATTCACCCTAATTTATACTCATCTCATATAGCATCATCATCCTTGATAGACATTAACGAAAATGGTATCGTTGTCTTCGAAATCATTCGTCACGGTAACAAAATGTATCCAGCTGTTAACGGTTGTTTTGTACATATCGACATCCTCAGTTACTACACTACAACATGTTCTTGTCGGAATCTCGCGTTCATCACCATAACTTGTATTTGTCAAAATCGGAATCCTGGTCGCGGCGCCAAATTGTAAGATGCGACTTTCTAAATTTGAATTTAGCGCCAACACCTCATCATCGATGACACGGGAAAATAGCCGACGAGACCATCGCTGTGACCACCACGTTGTGTAATTACCTACCGAACGCCCTCTAGTAACCCATTCTTTCTTCCGTTGTACAAAACAGAATTGTTAACACAGCTGAAACAAAAAAGATGACCGCTCCAAAAGAGAGACGACCATAAACTCGCAACACAAATAAAACTACATATATTTGGGTCATGTCAAATCTTTTATTTCCAATTTTATCTGGATTCGAGGATCGAGGCTGAAGCAATGATAAATAAATTGTGCAATATAATTCCCCTGAATTTAAATACCTGTGAATAAAACCTTTGGTTTAAACTGGGACATGTGTAAGTTCATAAAATGTAGGACTTCAAATTTTAGGGTCAATATTTGATAATCAAGGTAAATCAGTTTGTACTGTTATGTCTAGTTAAAATACGTAGTTCATAGTAACCAAAAACCCATACCTAAGTTAAAATTTATACCTCTACCAATTTGACACAATTAAACCAAAGTCATGATAGTAATTTAGATTCAAATTTTCCAAGGAGGGATCGGCGGTTGGTGCTAAAGGATTTTTTGGTCCCTTGCCCGGACTGGGTAAACTGATGAGTGCTTTGCTTCTAGAGAAGGAAATTTAACGTTAAAAGTAAAGCCGGCGGGCCATCAATTCTTCTAGATTTTATTGGCACGGATAACAAACAAATATTCAAATAGAAATTACGATCATGTTCAATTTAATTAAACTTATAAAATTGATTATATTCATCGCAATTGTCTGGCCTTTAATACTAAGATTAACTTGTGATCATTAACATAATAAGAAACACCATTGCAATCAACGTGCATACAACCAAAATATTATATGTAAAATGAGACACCCTGTATTTAGATAAATTTAAACTGGGATGGTAAAGCATACCAGTGAACAGAAATTTAAGATGTAAAAACCCAAAATTCCGCAATGACAAAAGAAAGAATGTATGGTCATGCAACACCAAATGACCGGAAGGACATATGGTTACCCACTTCAGGTATAAAGCTCTGTTTGTAATTCCCAAGAATGTATCTTACTAACAAAAGTTAAGAAAATCTACCAACATACATGTTCCTTCGACATAATACAAAATTACGCAATCATTAAAATCAAAGCAAATCATCCCAATTATTATTAATAAGTTTACCTATTGGACAAAATAATAAAATTACCCTTTCTTACGTGTGATTTAAATTTACATTTATCTATTAATTAAATAATCAATATCTGTTACTTCGAAATTATCCCAACTTTATCTTCAACCATTGACTCATTTATGAATAGAAAGTTCTACCTAATTTGTTTAACAAACAAAACTCAACCCTTGAATAAATATGCAATTTGATATCTTCTCTAATTTAAAATACAAGAAATAAATTAATATTATAAGACACCTGTTCTGATTTGACATAAACAAATATTATATAAAATTAACGAATATTTATAATTATAAAAGTTCTTACCAGAATTACAATCGACACTGATCGTGAGACCAATGCAAAACTAATAATGACCTGTTCACTTCCTCTAACTTGCGTAAGATCCCTTCAATCTCCTAAATTTTAAACTTGATCCCCACCCTCACTGCATAGCAAAACAGCGGGAAAAGTATAACATAAACTAAGGCAACCCAACAAGCATCTTGGTAATAATTAAAATATTCATAGGCGTACAAACATAGTCATTTCCCAATATTACACTCCTAAAATTGTTTTAAAAATTCGCCGAACTTAAGTTCAACTCAACTCTTGTTGAATTTGATTGGTACAACCTGTCCTAAAAGTTTTATATAATGTTTACTAAATTTGAAGAAAATTGTTCAATATTTCTATTTTTTGTCAAACTTTCTCTCATATTTTAAATTGAACCCCTCAAGTTGATCTTTTTTGGAAAATATTGATACATATTCTGTATGTGAACACGAACTGAGAGCGTCTAAACGAATCGATCAACAAATTCACTCTAAATTTTGAATTTAGGCTTTTGTTTGCCCTGGCAGAAAAGGGTTAGTTTACTTGAAGTGATAAGGCATAATTCACCATAACTTTGAAACAAAATAATATGTAAATATATAACGGTGTAAAAATTAAAATCTGTTGCACATCAGCAGTGATTTTAAAATTAAATACGTAATAAATATGTAAATGTAAATACTATAGCAGCAAAATTCAGATATGACATAAATATTGGAAGACGTGCAACGAATTTTGAACAACAAATCTAAAATTTATAGATGGAGGTTTACATCTATTTCCGGTATAACTAGAAGTTGAAAATATTTAGTTTAAGAACATAAGAAAAAATTTATCGTTAAAATCAAACTTTGCATAACAAAACAACATAATAAGATAAAAAATTTCAAAAGAAATATTTATTCTGTAAATATTTAACGAACCAGTTTGGTGAATATAATATAAATTACTTAAATAACAAATAATCAGGTTAACACGAAATTCAACCAAAATATTTCATTTAAAGAGATATATAAAAGAGAACTTGTAATAACTATTATAAAAACTTTAAAGTTTAAATTAATTAAAATACTGTTAATTTTTTCTTAAAGGTCCTAACATTTTGTTCACTCGAAATGTTACCCGCTTTATCCTTCAGTCTCTGTATTTCGTTTAACTTAATAGTCAATTTTTGTTTCAAACTTTTGTGTACTTGCGAGTTAGCATCAGAATGTCTGGTAAGAGATTCACGAATTTTATACAAATCTTTTTCTATTCTTTTAATGTCTTCTTCTATTTGCAAACTGGCAATGTTCAAATTTCTGGAAGTTTCTTTCTTAATTTCTTGCCGATGTTTACATTTCGATGTACCCGGATTTTCTTGTTTAGGTTTTGAAATTGTATGATTAATAAAATTAAACACATCCACTTCTTGTTTCCCTTTTTCATAGGCTTTTATATTCCGTTGTTCCTGTCTTTTCTGCAGTCTTTTCAATTTTTTTTCTACACTAAATAAATCTTTATCGCCTCCTGCTTTTTCTTTCAAATGCATGCAATGATCTAAGTAAATAAAATTATATAGTTATTTTATCTTATTGCACATTTAAATATTTGTGTCTTTAACAATGTATAGAATTGTGTAACAAAACGATTTTATACCTAAAGATCTTCCGGGAGGTAAACATACAGCAGGAACCGGCTCTATTCTGCCATCGCTGAAACGTCCTAAACCGGTTCCTACCACATAACCCATTTTCTGCATCATTTTAGACCCAAAACCCTGAAAACTTTGAATTAAAAAATTCCATACATAATAAAATTATTGTAACATACTTTGGTGTGTTTTTCCCAATCTCCCAAAGCTTGAGATGCAGGTGTGGTCATTAAGCTCATATTAATAATATCTTCTTTATCACGATCACTATCGGAAGACAAATTTTCATCGTCATTGTCTTCTCCGTCGCTGCTCAATGGTAAAACGTCTTGCAATTCTAGTTGAACTACTTCAGGATTGGAATCAAATTTAACAAAATATTTTTCACCACGAACTCGCTTAATTGTCGCCCTACCCCACAACTTATTTTTTTGTTTGGCCAAGACTTTACCGTCAATTCTGACAGCCTCAAAATTTGGTTGGACATATTCTTGAAGGCTTGCAAATGATACAATTTTTCCATGAGAGAATTTACATTTATCATCGTCAAATTTACAGCTACCTTCCATAAGGAAAGGGCACGGTAACATTTCTTCATGTGTTGGATTTATAAACATTACTTTTACCTTAAAATTGTGGTATAATGCAAACATTACAGCACTCAATAATTTTCTTACCATTATTTCTTCAAAACTTTGGTCCTCGTCGGTAGGAATTACAGAACATACTAAAGCATTATGATACATTGTGGCCCCCCATTGATGCACATGAGGAGCACGGCACTTCATTCCTTCTAAATTTTTTAAATCCTCTGCAATTCCAGAATTTGAATTATTACTTTTATTATGGACAACTCCATCTTTTTCCATTTCCGACTACAAGAAATTAAAACGATTACATAATTATGTGAAAAGGTACTCCCAAGTTTTACCATAAATAAGGCAAACTCTGCATCCAAGCCATTATTGGTTCCTTCGTTTGAACTTTCGTTAACTTGATTAAGACTATCTTGACTAAGGTCGATAAGTTGTTGAAGTTGGTCCTTCAAATCTACCAATTCGACTTTATTTTCGTCGTTATCCTCCAAAGAAGCAAGGGCAGTTTCTACTTGAGCCAACTAAAAATATTAACAGAGGAATATATTGTTGGCAAATTATAAATAATAATAATGTAGGTACTTGTTGTTTATATTCTTGTATTGATTTTTTTAATTTATCTAATTCCATGTTTTATAAAATAAAATACAAAACTTTAAATTTTTTGGGTTATGATCATTGCAAATGTCAAGTAAACGTCAAAAGTTTTTTTTGGAATCGCAAGTCGCTCTCTGGTGCTCAAACGATGAACTTGTATTTTTCTACAAGTTCGAAATTGTGCGTGTTTGATTTTCGTATTTCTTTCATTATAATTTAAAAATTATACGTTTTTAAATGTTGTGTTTCCGAGGGTTTTTACGAAGTTTGCAATTATTTGTATCTATATTACATTTATTAATTACCGATTGTATCCATATTAAGGAAGAAATTGTTTGAAAATTTTCTGTTGTTATCTGTGATAAGAAAACTTTCGTAGAATGCCTTCTTTTCCTTATAATATGACGCCTTGGGGATTCAAGGGCTGGCGCAAATTAAGATATAGTAAGTTACCTATTTTTAATATTATTTATCAATATGAATTTTGAAAATATTTTAAATTTTGAAAATTGATAGATAAGTATTTAATTAATATTGAAGATTTGTTCTTAATTGCTTTTTTATTCAATTTTTACGTAAATCTTTGGGGGAATCCCTTAACATGCTATTTATTACCTTCTTTTTTTACGCGAAAGAAGTTAATGTCAGGGATGGACCAGAATTTTTTCGCCCGGCTCTCAGACTATCGGCCGCGGTTCCATTACTGGTGGCCCATTTTCAAAATTTATTTTACTAAATATTATTATTTATGTTTCTTTATTTAATAAAAAAGTGAAAAATGTATAGTAAATTCGGTGTTCTTCCAAACAAGTGCGTTCCTCGTAAACGCACTAAACGCGATTAATTTAACTTTTTATGCTATTATGACTATCGCACTCTTGATGAGAGATGTCCCCCAATCAAACTATCTTAAATTTTTTAATTGCGACTTTAATCAGCTTTTGCTATTTAGAACTAATCTTGCAACTAGCATGATTAGCGGTAATCATGCAAATTACACCTGATAAAATTTAAAAGTATGCATTAACAAAGTTTATTTTAACTATACAATAATAATAAATTCCAATTAAATATAATTTTAATGATTATCACAATAGTAATTTATTATAATGATTGCGAGTTAACTCAGGGCCGGTCACATTTCTAATTTCTCGGAGGGGCCGTTTTTAGGCGCAACTAGGAAGGGCCCCCAATTTATTGACTGAAGCTAATTCCGGTGATTTATAAAGAGAAGAAGAGCAAAAAAATAGGTGCTTGGCTCCGGGTCGGACCGTGAAAGACATTTGAAAAAAAGAGGTAAAAGCTGAAAAAAAATTATTAATTTTAGCCCCCTCCCATAATATTCAAAACATACAGATATTTAGTAGCGACATCACGGTATTAGCTATAACTTCTACATGGGGGGGGGGTCTCCACTGTACTTTACAAAGGTAAACTAGCTTTTGCCAGTGACTTTCGTTAACGCCATGAAAGTCAGAGCTGTAAACTCCAATAAAATTAATCATATTGCGGATATGGAGTATCCACCAATAGGCGAGCGGTTTACACCTATTTTCAGTTCACTTACCGACCAATCAGCGTTCTAGTGGCTGGTAATAACTCTATTCGATTTCTTATATTATACCGAGAGAAAACTTTTATATACACTTTATTTTTTTTATGAATCGTTTAATAGTTATAAACAATCTTTTGTTTTAAAAATCTAAATTTCGGGGAAAAAATCTGAAAAAATTATAGAGGCTTAATTGGACCAAAAGACACATTTTTTGTGTCTTTGACTTTTTTCGTAAAATCGATGGTTTTTATAACCATCAGTTTATAAAACTCGATAAATGGCGAAAAATGCCTACCTTTATGATTTTTTTTCTCAGAAACTAATTATCCAATAAGAATAAATAAAATATAAAAATATTCAGCCAACCTTAAACTATATCATGACATTTTTTTTCATTTTGATTTTTAGTGTTAGTAACATAGTGAAAACCGTATTGAAGTAGATCTGTAACACCGTTTCCTTTGTGCGTGCGTACGTCCGTCCGGCGAGCTAGGATGGAAGCTTTAATTCAAATTCAATACAGTTTCCACTGTTATACTAACAAGTAAAAATCAAAAATGAAAAAAAATGCCGTGATAGTTTAAGGTTGACTGAAAATTTCCGTTTTTTATTTATTCTGATTGGATAATATTGGTTTTTGAGAAAAAAAATCGTAAAGGTAGGCATTTTTCGCCATTTATTGAGTTTTATCTTGAAAACCATTGATTTTACGAAAAAAATTAAAGACACAAAAAATGTGTGTTTTGGTCCAATTAAGCATCTATAAATTTTTCAGATTTTTTCTTCGAAATTTAGATTTTTAAAACAAAAGATTGTTTGTAACTATTAAGCGACTCATTAAAAAATAAGGTGTAAATAGAACAAGATATCGAATAAAATCATTTCCAGCCACTAGAACGTTGATTGGTCGGTTAATGTGGTTTTTAAGCGAGTTTGAGACGGTAAACCGCTCGCCTACAATACCCACCATAAAAAGTGAGTACTTAGCGTGGGTACTTAACAAAAAAAAATTTTTCGAGTTGAGTCGGCTTTTAGGGATGATTTTACCAAGTGCGTGGACTCAATTTACTTCGATGACTCCGTACTTAGGTTACATGTTATAGTAATTTTTTTATTCAAATATTTTTTGTTAATCTATTCATGCGCGCCAGTGATAGACAGATAAGAGATAAAGTCCAAAATTTCTGTTATTTTTATTGAGTTGGCGACCAAAGTTAACATTGTCGTTAGCTTTATTATATTATAATATCGTAAATCTGCTCATGGCGCTAAAAAATATTTTTCTTTTTGGACAAAGGTTTAGGTTATTTTTTTTTTTTTTAAGTAGAATTTATGGGTTCAAAAGTTTTATATCATAATTATTTATCAGTTATTTATAATATAAGAACAACGAATTTTAATTTTCCCATTTTCAGGCAAACTTCCCTCTTTTTTCGTTTTTAATATTTTTTTCTCAAAACGTCAAAATAACTCAAATTTATGTCATTCAATTGTCAAATAATGTGAAGATTGTTTTTTTATTGCAGAGCAATTTTTATTATTTAATTTTTCCTGGCGGGTTTTTATAAGAACTGACGAACGACACAAAAAGTTCATTTGCTCCGAATAAAAGACGTTAGTTTTTCTTTAATAAAAAAAATAATTATTATAAATTTAATTAACACTATACTTTAGCGCCTAAGCACTAAACAACTTGAGTTGAACAACAATTGACATTTAAACAATTGATCGACATAAAATGAACATTTTATATTATTTTCAGAATTTTTTAATAAACGAATTCTCCCTTTCCCTCCAGAACCGATGCCTGGATCCCTGGATCTACGCTTACTGGGAGGACGTCTGTATTATTTATGCAAGATACTGTACACACATTGTACGGCTTGTACGTAACCTCCAACTTGGTTATAAAATCTAACCTGCAAACGTGTACAACACTACAAGAATCAAAATTTGTGAAAGAAATTAGTGTAGTTTATTTAATGTTTACACCCCAAAATGTACTAAATTACTGAATTTTTGTCTTGCATTTCTACTCAAGGGTTAATTCTTTCTAGCAGCAGACATGAAGGATCTGTATAAGGTTAAAGGGGACCCTAGAAGGGAATACGCAGATGGTGCGAGCTTTGTACCCCTATTTACAAATTTGGATGGCATATACAACGAGGCTTTGGATATTTATAAAACACTGATTGAGTCTAATAAGTTCAAGAAGCAGCATGATTGCGTTGTTTCGGTTAGTATTCAATTAGTATTGTTTTGCTTATAAATTTTAATTATTTTTATAATAATTTAAGTTGGAAAGGCTGATCTTGAATTCAAATGTTGCACAAGCAGATAAAGATTCGGTTGTCCGGCTGGCAACTGAAATCTGTGTTGCTTGTACTCCATATCATGAACTCAACAAGGCAATCCGGAGACGAATTTTTAGACGTTGCGATGCGGATTATCGCGATCAAATAATTCTATCGACTATTGGAAATCTTCTGGATATTGTTGTTGAAAATCAAAACATGCTAATGACGTTTACGTTTATGGAGGCGCTGATTTCAATACAAGAATTTGTTAAATCGGTAGAGCACTATGCCAGATCTTTATTCAAAGTTACTCTTAGTTATATGAGAGATTTGCTCGAAGTTAACTTGTAAGTGTTGACTAAAAAATTTATTACTATCTATTCAAGTGTAATTTCAGTGAAGAAATAAAAGACCAACTCAAGAAAGATCAAATGGTAGATTTTGTAGATGCCGCCTCGCGATTTCTTTTATTGTTACTTCCCGATGGTAAAGTCAACGAAATTGTTGATGACGAAGATGTCGTTAAATTAATAACCTATTGTTTTCAAATGATGGGAATATCGGATGTCAGTATTCACGTTAAAAACAATTTTGGATACACCATGGTTCTCGTATTTAACGAATTACAAGATCACTACAGGGAGGAGTGTGTAAGTTTAATTTTTTTTAAATGTAAGTGAATCATCAATCTGGTCTCTTAAAAGGTTATGAAGGGAAATATAACTACCTAAAATTTTACTACAAAATATCCAAAGCTGTATGCAAATTTAAATTTGCATAAATATAAATATAACATTTAAATATAAAATTTAAATTTTCAATTAGACGTGCGCTAAATTTGTAATTTGTGTTGAATTTGTTTTGTATTTTATTTTATATTGTAACAAGGAATTATTCCGTAAATAAAGTTATTATTATTATTATTATTATAAAACTATCCTACAATCTGAAAAAAATTATTTATTTCTTCGCAAGAAGAATTATCTTATTTTTTTATCGGGTAGTTTGTAATAAAATAATAACTACATATTAAAATTAACAAGTTAAACAATAAAAATTTAATTATTGTTGTGATAATTGAATGGTTAATCTAGAAGTAGGTATATTACATTTTATCATCATATCAAAATATGCTATTAAAAGTGTAGTACTTCATTAAGATTAGAAAACTTGCATTTATAACTGAAAATATGAAAACAGTTAATAGTCGTCACGGTACGCAAAAAAACCGCATTGTATAATACAAGCAAATTCTTCGGCACACTTGTTGCTATCATGATTGAAAGCGATTTGACTTTTCAATTGTATATGAGTTCGTAATCGAATTCGGCATGTCAGATTTAGTCAGAAACGATATATAGAACGCCTTATAAGTGATAAATAATAGAAATCAAGAATGTTTTGGCACTTCGAGTCAAATTACTTTAAATCAAGATAAGAACAAGTGTGCGGAAACACTTACCTGTATCATAAATACAATATTTTTCTGAAAATCTGATCGTGACGCTGCAAATATAATTAAGAATATGTATTTTTAGCCCACACATTGTAACGAACCAGTTTGGCGATATACTTACATAATATTATGTATTTGATTTGACTTTATTTCATTGTAATAGGTATATAAAAGTTATCCCTATTTGGACTTGCTGATATATGATAAAGGAACGTCCAAGTTTCTCGAGCGTACAAATATAAAGCCTATGACAGTTGAACATTTGAACGATTCCTTTCAAGTTTGCATTTATGGAAGTATATTGCTTATGCAGGAATCTGTAAAAGAGATGCTACAAGAAACGATAGATGGAAAAAGCATTGTTCATTTCTTGTTCGATAACTACAGCGAAATAGCTAAGAAGTGATTTCAATTTTTTTTTTTAATTTTTTTATTGTTAAATTTGGTTGTATTTTTAGAGGCTGTAAAAAGGTGCTTTTTGTTAAATCATTATTAGTAGGATTCAATACTTTATCAGTATTAATTTACGATTTCGATAAGGCACCGCTCTACATAAAAAATTGTTTAAATCTGATGACTATTTATGCCGATGTGTCGGATAGCATAGTAAACGAACTTATTAGGAAAATTCTAGCTGATGTAATTAAAACTGGCCTCGGTAACTTTTGGAAATTCTTTTATCGGCCATTTCTAAATTAAATCTTTTAGATAAGATAGTCTACTTTCCTTGTATTATTAATTGGGTATCGGATCTTCCTATTGTGACAATTCGTTACACCGCCATATCGGAAATGTGCAAAACTATAGGCGTAACTTATTTGGTAACCATACGCAACAAATTATTCAGACAATTACTTTTAGATTTAATATGTTGCTCAAATCCAACTATGGTAAGTGAATTTTAATCGATAAATTAAAAAATTGAAATTTTTTTAACGGCAGATTGTTTCGTGCATAGCAACATTAATGGAATGCTACGCCTCTGAATTAAAAATAGAGAGCGACATGAATGGATTGCAAGAATGGACAAGATATTGTGTCGACGAAATTATAAGTTTTTTAAGAACTGAAAATAGACCACAATTTGCACGAATGTATCGTAAAGTACTTGTCATCGCATTTAGAATAACTCCAATGGCTTTGATTGCCCTGTAAGTTGAAAATTTGGATAATAAGTTAATGTTATAATTGAAATTTCAGATCAAAAGAAAATCTTTTTAAGAGCGATAACGAATTATGCGCATTTTTGGAATGCGTACAAATGGTAAAAGAAAATAAATTATACCCCGATTGTCGTGAATTAATTCCTATAATGCATACGATGGAAGCCAATAACTTAATAGATTCTTTGATTATTTATAATAACGACGAGGTAAGTTGATAACAAATTTATGGGCTTCCCAATTGTCCCAAAATGATACAACAATAATAGCATTAGTCCTAAAATATTAATGAAATTTATAGGTGAGAAAATTGATATTAAAGTTTTGTGCTGCATCTGGTGCAATTACCGACGAGTACAAAAGTGCAGAATTAACTTTTATAGAAAAATTTTTTTATTTTAATATTAACACAACAAGACCAGCTCTACGAAACGAATTTGTGTCTGTACTTAAACAAGTGTTTGAAAGATTGCATCATAGTTTTGAAGCATGTAAAAAAGTTTACGAACGTGAACCAGAAAAATTAAACACGTTAAATTCAAACTATTTTGCATTTCGAAAAGGTATTATGCAGGATACGTTACTAGCTGGTTTATATCGAAGCTGTAATCACACACGAAGAAATGCTTGTTTAGAAATCCTTCATTATTTAATTTGTCGAGAGGATAAAGAAAAGTACATTTCAATACTCACCCCCAAAGATGTAGGTAATATTAGAACAATTATAATTCTCGACACATACGACCAAAATAAAATTTGGGCAGCCAACTTGTTGTGTATAATGAATCCACCTTGTTTGGCTGCACAACTAAGTGTAAGTGTTTAAAATTACACAAAGATCTTTTATTAATATCGTATTTGCAGACTACAGAAAAGGCGTTGAAACAAATTGATGAATGTGTTACCATTGCTAAAAGTTATAAAGCTGGCACTTCTGTGACCGCAGCATTCCTTCTAAAAATTTATCTCAAAACGGTAAACTTTAATCTTGCTTTAAGAGAAAAGGTTTTACCAATTTTAAAAAGCAAGGAAGTTGATCTCAACGATAATCACTTCTTACTTCTAACGTTTTTAATACATATTTTGAACAAAATTTACGTCGAATGTAAAAATAACTTGGCAGAAATCACGTTAAAAGTGACAATTCATGGATTTATTATCTGTATACGTTATTTATTACAAGATCTGGATTTAAAGTAACGAGACCAATAATTATTTAAGAGTTAATTGTTTAAACATTATACTTTTAGAAAAAAAGGCACCGACGATCAATGGAAATTATTATTCCAAGATTTAATAACTTGTTGTTTAAAACTAAGCGAAATAGTTAACCCGATTGTTTGTAATCCATCACCAGAAGGTGCTTCACTAGAAGATTGTGAAAATGAGGAAAGCGAAGATATTTATAAATCGCAGAGGATAACTTTATTCGGATGGAAAGCGGTTAAAGAAATATCCATGGTATTTGGCGAGATTACATCTGCTGTTACAATCGCTTCTACAATTAACGACAATGGACTTATCAATGAAGCACAATTAAAAGAAATTGGACAGTACTTCTTTCATTTACTGCTTAATTCCAAGCATAAAGGTGCTTTCGAACAAGCCTCTGTAGGATTTTCAAAATTTTGTTCCAAGTTATGGCAGTGAGTATTTTTAAAAATTAATTCTTCAAAATTTTTAAAAACATCATAATTTTCTTCTCAGGTTACCTAATTTAAGAAAGTTGCCAATACAATGGATGGAAGAAATTGGTAAAATAATTGATGGGACAAGTGATGCAGATGTGGAAACTTGTGCCACCCGTCGCAGTGCTGGAATTCCATTCATGGTTCAGGCAAGTTTTATTTATTAAAATTTTTATTCCGACCATATTGCAATCTAGTTTTTGCAAATACCTTTTTTCTATGGAGAAATTCTATGAACAAAACAATAAAAGATAAATGGAAACAGTGCACCGAAACAGTTGCTGTTGCACAAATAAAGCTATTAATAACAATCGAATGACAATCTTTAAATCAATATTCTTAAACTAGATTAATATAAGCTTCTAAATTTAATTTTAGGCAATATTAATAACGGAGCCAAATGGTGATGCGCTATTTAGAACTACAATGAACCTAATGTTAGAGACGGCAGAAGATGTGTCAAAACTCGAAGAACAGCGAATACATGCATTTAACATTCTTAAAGCGCTATATCGGCATAGTAAATTGAATAGGGCCGTGCTTCCCTACTGTATGCATGGCATGATTGCAGCCGTAAATGGATTTAAGAGTGACAAATGGGGTGTAAGTAATTTTGCTTGAAAACACATTGATTTATTTTCCAATTCCAATGCAGAAAGGAATAAGTTTTAATATTTTTAGATTCGTAATTCAGCTACGCTGTTGTGTTCTGCAGTTATGATAAGAATATTTGGTCCACGCATCCTGAACGATAAAGAAAATTCTCCATCGTGTTTGCAAACTAAAATGGCGGCTAAATTATTTTTAGCCAATTACAAGGAATTGTATTTGTTCATGTATTCGGAACTGTGCAATGCAGTGGTTAACAAAGAAGACGATACATTGTATCCTGTTTTGCTTTTGTTTAGTCAATTGTCTTATTATTCCGAATCCAACGATGCACTGAGGGTAAGCAGTTTTTTTTAAAATAATTTTTGTCGTAGATTAGAACTAAATTTTACTTTGTAGAGAACCTATCTAATGAAATGTGTTGATGTTTGTTTACACCACACGTCCTATCAGATTCGTGATTTAGCAGCAAAAGTATACATTCAATTAACGAGACATTCTAAGTTGGACCAATACATTGCAGGCTGTTTTATTCGATTAAGTAATCCAATGATATCAGATAGTTATTGTCACGGTACATTATTGCAGGTTTGCAAAATTTATTTCGTTATAATAATTTATAAATTACGTTTTACTTCTTTGTAGTTACAATACATGTTGGACTTGAGAGTGGACAATATGTTGGATGAAGTAATTAATAAATATAAATATAATAGTAATAACTTAAACGTGGCCGAAATAATCGACGGAACTGGCTGGATATTACTCTGTTGTCCAAAATATATTAGTCATTTAACGGCCAGCGTGTACATTGACGTCTTAATGCACTTGATTCTGAGGTAAATTACTTTATTTATAATATTCATTTAAAATAATTTAAATGCTCATTTTGTAGGTACGATTCGGAATTTCAAAATTGTGATATTTTTAATCATGTCACCATGTTACTACTGTATCACATCAAATTAGATGAAAAACATAATTTAGTTTCGGTTGGTTATCAAAAATTTAGAACAATAATGTTTCAATTAAAATTATACATGAATTTTCACGTGGAACATTGCCTGGCGTGCGATAAAAAATGGAAACTTGTGTATTCACAGTTCAAAATATTCGAAAGAGATTTAAGGCATCACATGTTCCTGCAAGACCAATGTATTCGTTATTTACATTTTATTAAATTGACGATCGACGAATATGATTGGATTGCGCAATATGAAGAAGAGCAAATTTTGTACATAGAACCATTACTTCGATTGTTGAGTAAAATCAATGTAAAGCGGCGAAAGCATTTACATTCTGTAATCTACGAATCTTTGATTAAACTGTCTGCAGATAAGAGGGAAGAAACTGTCGTGGCTCAATATACTAAACCTGTTTTTTACGAAATGTTAGCATTTTACGATTATCCTTTATACATTCTTACTTCCCATTATAAAAACACCAACAAACTTGTACTGACACATATTTTAAGTTTGTGTACCGTTTCTGAAAAAAGGATAGCATATCAAGCAATGACTTGGCTGGACCATTTCGTGCATAATCTAAAAATTTCACAATTAAAATTTTTAGATTTGTCAGATGTGGCTCAGCTGCTATACAAATGGAGTTTACCCTCTAATGAATTTGCACTTAGATACGGAGTTAGCAAATTTTTAGTTCATAATAGAATAATATTTCATCGCGAAGATTGGATTTTGAATTGTAAGTTGTGGATTTTGGTTCTTTTTTTTGTTTACAAATAAATTTTCTCATTTAGATGAAAATTTGATTTTAATATGGGCCACGGTCTTTGTGCTTCTGGAAGACGATGCAGAAGAAATTCGTAACATAATTAGTCAATTAACGTTTTATGATGTAGAAAGTGTATTCGAAGATAAGTATTATCTGTAAGTATCTTATACAAATTTCGTAAAATTTTAATAATTATTGCTCTTTTTTAGTCCCGTAATAGGAACACATATTCCTTCCAGTGCTAGAAGAAATATAATTCACTTTATGCCCCGTTGCATGCCAACTCAATGTGTGATTGCTATTTTAGTATATCTAATATTAAGGCCAGCAGAGAAAACAAACTATAATAATACCAATGTAATAATTATATACAGTACGATTCACCAAACTGATCTGTTATCGTTTCAAAATATTTAAGTTCTTATTCTATTTTTTTTTAAATACAAAAGTACGATTTAAAAAAATAAGAAAGTCTATTTGAAAAATCCATTTCAGTTGCTAATAATAAAGACCAGTTTGGTGAACAGTCCTAATTTTATTTATAAGAAAAAATAATTTGTTAATGAAATTATTTTTAGGTGTTCAACGAAGGAGAATTAAATTTAAATTTAGAAATATATCCAATAGCAAAGGAGGCTACAAAAATGTTGATGAACATCTTTTCCAAGATGACCGGTGGAGTACAATTTGAATCGACCAGTTATATTCCTATATCGGATCGTCCCTTCCACATTGCTTTCATTTTGCATGATCTATTTTATAGAAACAGAGTTCCTTTCTTAGGTACGGTAACTCGAGAATGTATGCGTAAAATTTGCACTACCATTATTGCCTTTATGGCATGCAATGACATAAATCAAGAGCACGTATTCATTAAGTATAGAGAAATTTTAGGCCGTGCTCATTTAATCAAACAGGCAGAATCATTACAGCCTTGTGATAAGAACAGAATGAGAATGTTTTTAACTAATATTTTTAATCACGAAGCATATGTAAAAAAAGATAAAGAAGGTTAAGTTTTTTAATATGAAATTGTAATTATTAGGAGTATTGTATTTGTAAAATATTTATAAATCTCAGGAACTTTTTTTGTACAATTTGCAGTATTAAAATATAATTGTCATAATCAAAGTTTTATTTACAATTAATTACACTAAAATACTTATATACAATATTATTAAGTAGATGACAACTTTTTTATGAGGTTTTATGTTTATTTAGCTTTTATTGTTGAAAAACATGTGTTGAGAGAGAAATCCAATAATTTACTAAAAAAATGGTCAAAGATTTCAGTAAAGACGTGATAATAAAATGAATCAACGAGTGAAACTTACCTAAATAAGAACACAAAACTTCAAAACCCTTTCTTTGTTCGTTGTGGCAAAATTGATTCCTTGGCATAATTAAATAAGGAAAGTAATCCATACTTTTTATTTCGTTTTGAAAAATAATTACTTACAACGTCGCCATCTGAAATCGGATAGATCTTAGCCAAGCTTTTTAATTTTACATCTTGTACTTACCTGTGCGTTCACTTGTCGTTGGTAGAATATTTTCGTTAGCCGACAACGAAACAAATAGCGCAAACGGAACGAGCCACAAGCACAGTGTGAAGTAAGAGATTATCTGAAAATAGAGATAACTTGAAATATATTTCTGGTTTGGCACGTATAGGTACTTACTTCTGAAAATGAATAAAATACTTGGGCAAAGTGTTGAAAAGCCAAGTAATGATTTATGATTATAAAAGCTACCGCAGTCAAAAAACCAGGAGATAAAAATGACACGTATGGAAAATTGTTTAAAATCAAAAAATGCGATAACTGTGCCAATATACCACAAATTATCAGCGACTTAGGAAAGTCTTCAAACAACCACAAACTTATAAATAACATTAAAGTCGTCGTATTCATCCACCATATAATTTTTTTGCTTAAAACTGTATACTCTTCCACCAGTTCGGCTAAATAATACAGTCCCGATGCTGCAAAAGTGTCTTTGAAAAAAAAAACAGAAATATATTGGTGAAATTTCCTACCTATTCCGATAGTGGCAAACAAAACTTGAACGATAAATGCAACATACGTAATAATTGTTAAAAACAACATTGTACTTTTGTTCTATAAATATGAACTGTTAAATAATAGGATGAAGTTGATACAATGTTGTGTATTATCTGAGCATTATTTTAGGTTATCACGGTTTCACCTTTACGTCAAACTTGACGTGTTCGTTTGCACTACCAGACATCTGGTCTAAAAACTGTTTGAACGGCCAAGGCCCCCCTATCCTTGGACTTACAACGTTGCGTAGCAACGCGTTATTACAACTAAATTTGAAATACAAAAATATCACGAAGAAAAGTCGATATTTGATCCATTATGAGTGAGTACTCTGATAATGAAAGTATAATTTCGCTTAGTGTAAGTAATTTAGAATAACGGCGGTGCTAAACAAATATAACCTAATGCTATTTAACAGAACGATCAATTTGACGATAACGAGTTTTATTTAAATATGTCCGAACCGTCGTCTATTAAAAATTTTCCATTTTCTCGCAAGGAAGCATCCGAAAGCTTAATAGACACCGACACGGATGAAGATGACGAAGGACAGTTGGGTATCAACACCGACGAAAATCGTTTTATTACGAAAGAGTTTGTAAGTAACTTTTTGTGATACATCTAGTTAGTACTATTTTAGTAGAGCATTTTTAAAAATTTGTTTGGAGACAAAGTGAGACCAGTGGCGGCCGATATGGGGAGGGCGAAGGTGTTCCGCTTTCCTAAAGCAGCATTAAAATGTAATGCAGGCAATGACAAGTAAATCACAATAGGTTGCTTTAACGATGGGTATTTTAGAGTTAATAATTTTATCGTGTAAGTATCCATTAAATGGAGTATCCCAATTTTTAGTTTTTTGTTTGATCAATCGTTCGGAAAAAACATAAAAAATCAAGCTACCGGTCTCATTTTTATCCATCGTAGAGGTAGGAACTTAACGAATCTGTATTTCTGACTTCGTTGAGAGTCGGCAGGTACATCGAATATTAATTTTCTTTAAATTATTTCCATTCTATTAAATCTCAGATTTTTTAGAAAAATTGCTTTTCGATTGTTGACAATTTTAGTTATATTATTGTATATTATATTATATATTATTTGTAGAGCTATGATGAATCGGTCGCACAAGAAGGGGTTGCAAAATTACCAAGTGCTGGTCCTTCAAACCGTCAAGTAATAGCAAGATTAAAATCTCCAAATTTTCGGGACTCCAAAAGAGATGCTATGCAAAATTTAAGTGATTCCGATGAGAGCGATGAAATGGGAATAACGAGAAAAAAGAAAAATGCTGTTGTTGGCGAATACGATGCATCACAATACGATAACTTGGAGGTTAATGACGAAATTACTGAAATATTTCAATACATTACAAAGTAAGGTTTAGAAATAGATTATTAATATTTTGAGTTTTTATTATTTATTCAAAGCGGTAACTATCTATTTGATAGACTAAAGTAACACACGTAAAGAACGCGGTGGGGTTAGTTACTAAATCAATCACATTGTCCCTTTGGCGCAGAGGATAGCGCGTTGGACTTCTAATCCAAAGGTCGTGGGTTCGATCCCCACAAGGGATGTAAATTTTTTTTTAACACATTTATATTTTTAGATATACACCACAACATCTAAATTTGGATTGCAAGTTTAAACCATTCGTACCGGATTTTATACCGGCAGTTGGAGATATAGATGCTTTTCTAAAGATCGTTCCGCCAGAAAAAACTATTTCCGGTGAATCGTTTAATTCAGCAAATCTTAACTTGGGGTTAACCGTTCTAGACGAGCCGGCTTCTAATCAAAGTGACCCTGCTCTGTTGCACTTGCAACTGAGGGCTTCATCAATTAATGTCAGTCAAAGCAATCAAGTGATGGTTAGTTTTCACAACTGTTATAAATATTTGCTGGCGAACATAAATTATTTGCTTCTGCTTATGTAGGTCGTAAAGAAAGTCGATGACTTGGAAAAAAATTCCAAAGTAGTTGATAAATGGATAAAAGATGTAGCGGAATTACATCGAAATAAAGCCGCAGCGACGGTAAAATATCCAAAGTATTATTAATTATGCATTTATTTTCAATGAATTACATAATTAAAATTTTTTAGTGCAATGCCAGAGTTGGAAGAATTAATGCAAGAGTGGCCGGAAGAATTTGAAAATGCTATCAAGTTGCACGAGATTCCCAGTCCGGATTTTTGTGGTACTTTATCTCAATACGTAGACGTAATATGCGCAATTTTTGACATCCCGGTGTACAAAAATAAAATTCACTCTTTGCACGTTTTATTTAGTCTGTATGCAGCTATAAAAAATTCACAGTTGTTTCGAGGATCCACGGTATTTGAAGAAAATACCAAAGATAATGCAGATATTAATCAAAATAATAAATCTGATCACTTAGTTTTAGAATGAAAATGTAAAAACATATTTTTGTTTTATAAAACAAGCAGGCCGATTGTTTAGAAATAATTAAATCTTGAAATTATAAAAATAAAATGTATACTATACCTACGATTGAAGGTGTCCTATAAACTGGATTTATCAACTGAAATTGCTTCCAGCAGGAGAGTGTTCTTGGCACGTTCTAACTCTTGCTCGACATAGATGCCAGCCAGACACAAGATTGTTTAAATAAAACAATTTTTTTTGGAAAACGAATCACTACCAGTACGATCGTGGTATTTAAATGTATACCGTACACGATCGATGCTTTAGTATCTGTTTTTTTCTTGTCATTCAATATTTATTTTTCCACAAATTAGATACATATATTTTTGGCATTAGATTTAATATTTCAGATGGTCTTTCCAATCGGAGTTTTTTAATTCTTCAAAATTAGAACACGTCTGGATATTCTTTAGATAATCGAGCAGAAAAAAGAGTTCCCGATCTCTTTCATAATCAACGGCATAGTATTTTTTTATTGCGATACCATTTCTTGGATTGCAATAAAAGTTCTTTTTTTTGTCGTCTATGATGATGGTATTGCTCGCATTGTACTGACGGAATCTCTTCCAGATAATACTTAAAGGTTTAGTACGAAATTTAAGTTTGGATTTTTTTACGCGTGTCATTGCAAGATCTCCTAAATAACACAAAATTTTGTAATTTTGGTTGTTTAAGATGCCAAGTTTGGTTAATTTACGTTTAATCATATTCATGGTACTAGATGACCAAATAATTATATCGTACAATTGGTAAATCTCTTCCAGAAAATAATGTAAATACGGACGTAATTTTCTCGAGTAAGAATCAACTTTCATGAAATAATCTGTTAAAGTGCGGTCTAAGTCTAACACCACTAGCTTTTTTCCCGATCTAGGTAAATTAAGAATTTTCCATCCAGATGTTTTATTGTATAATGGAATCATTATCAAATTCAGTAAAGAATAAATCTTAATTTTAATTGTTGTCATTTCATTTTTAAATAATTTTGTGACAAGCTAATTTATTGTTTTTGACACTGGATTGACTAAACGCGGCAGTAAAGCTTGAGAACCATAATTAAAAAATCACATCTTTTCCTTCAACCTTTTCAATTCTGAAATCCTGCATCAAAAAGAGAAATTGTCCCCGCCCCGCTGGAGTATAGCATCACAGCATGTAAAACCCAACATGTAAAGCTGCACTACTTTGTATATGGAATGATATTTTGGGGACCTTAAATGCAATAATGTGTAGGTTGGTAACCCACAAAATTCAAATTTCTTTAAGGTTAACGTTTTTTTTGTTCAAATGAATGTTTAGTCGTTTTGTGTACTTTTATTTAGAATATTAGGCCAAATTTTCAGTAGAAAATGGATTCAATTTTTGAACAACCTCGAGTTACGCCGATTCCGCTGTCGAAAAAGGAGGTAATTTGAAAAACAAAACCAACTGTCATTGATCATTCAATTTTGAATAATTTTGATTATATTTTACATATTTATAGATTTTAGATGTTATAAAATAGTATATTTTAGATACCTCCTGTTCCATTAGTGCCAGAAGTGTCTATGATTTTTCAGAATAATACTACAATGCAAAACGGTAACGATAGTATGTATCTAACTTACAATGCATGGAAGGCTCGTAATCAAAATACTGTCGCTCTTAAAAATGCATCCAAAGACAACGTTAAAAGTATAACACCTTTTCGATCGAATACAGACAGTTTTATTACAAAACAGGTCAGATTTGAGGGCGAACGTAATCAAATGTTTAATACTCCTGTGGATGTGTCAACCACCCCGGTCAGCGATGTTGAATCTAGATTTTCTAGGTCCAAGTCGAAAGCTTTTGAGCAAATCTATATGGCTAATATTCCAGATAGGCATTTAGATTTGAGTGTAATCGAATCGCCTAAAAAGTTGCGTCCTAAAGAAAATCAGAGTCCTAATGTTGATTTAGGTTTCCATACGTCGACCTTATATCAACAAAATTTAACAAATTATTGTAATAAAAGAAATAGCGAAGAAGATAAATTGAAACAAATTCGTGATAGAGTTGCTGACGATCCTTTGGCAAAGAATGAAATTATTGATATGTACAATTACAAACGTGATACCGAAACTCACAGATTGCCTTACACATTTAGACATATCTCGAATAACATAAAACCAAACGAAAATTATCAATTATTTTCAAACGAGACTAGTAAATGCTCTATTGGAACACAAACTGAAAACAATTTGTGCGAGATTAAAAAAACACGAGAAGACGAACCAACGGTTAAAGATTTACTGACCATAATTCAGCAACAGAACAACCAACTGCTGATTTTACAGAAACAGATTTCTATGTTATTAAACAGCAAGGAGCAACAAATTCAAAACGGCAACGTTGACAATGATTATTGCACCCACGTTGAATCCCAAAAAATTGATATATGCAAAAACATACCACAATTGGGCTTACAAAGCAGGGAACAATATTCTGTAGAAGTGTCGATCAGACGACAACAAAATTTGAATCAAGCTGGAAAAGATGCAAGTCACACGCCAAAAATATGCGAAGTGATTGAAGAAAATTCTCCAGGAAATATTTTGAGTGGTATTCCTAAAAATAATGAATTTTGTGGCGAAAGTTATGAAAATGGTTTGTGTACTATTGATGGTTCAGTGCACGTTCCGCAACCTTGTCCTAGTCCAGAATGTAGTATCGATTATGGTTCTGTAGAAGAGTACAGCGAAGAGTAAGTGATTATTTTAAACCTAATTAATACTTTTTAATGTGTTTTTTTATAGTAGTGAAGATGAACACCACAACACGGAGAAATCTTTTATTGAGGTAAGCAAGTTTTTCTGTATTAGTGTACCTCTACAATAATTTTATCTTCTAAGGGACAAGTAAATCACATATTGAAAGAATCGGGAATTAATCCCAACAATCATGGTTATCCAAGAAAATTTCACCGGAACTCTGCCGATCACAGTAAAGTTGATAGATTAAAGAAAAGGGTGCTTGATGCTACACTGAAACAGTTGCACAAGTTAGGAGTTGAAGTTCCAATTAAAGACAACATTAAAATCAAGTATGTTTTCTAATAATTTTTCTAATTAATTAAAATCGATACACTTAACTTCTGAACATAAGAACACAAAATCACACAATCAAAATAACTTTTTAACTTCTTTTAATCCACATTATAATTACTATTTTCCTCATTACAATATGTACAAATTGCGAAGCTTAATTTTGGTCACATGGTGACCGATTTCTTAAATAATTCTTATAATTTTCCGTAAGCCAACGAAAAGCTTAGCAATTTTGTATATAATATGGGAATAACCATATAATATATAAAAATATAAAATACTTGGTATAAAAAAATACCAAGCTATTTTTGAAAATGTTTGCAGAAATTAAAATATCTTAGCTTCTATTTTTCTTATCAACGTGGGGTTTAAAGCTGTTTAAAAAGAAACGGGCTATAAGATTTCGCTTGACCCTGTTCTTACATTCTGACAAAATACGTGTTAACTGTACAAAAGACAAAATGAAATGAATTTTTTTTAAATTTACTTAAACCAGGAATCGGTGGTATTTGGAATTTCCAGGTCCTGTTTTCTGTTACCAAACCTACATTTCTGTAAACAATAAAAAAATTAAGTGTTGTCCAGTACTTGATGCCATTTACCACCAAAATTGTACAAGTCTTAAAACAACTGCTTCAATTAATAAATGAATAACTGGTGTAATTTATTTTTAGGCCGAGTGAACCAAATAAGGAATTCGAAAAAGAAGTCAGCTTCATAGTGGAACAATTATTGATGAAGTTGCTACCAAATGAACATTTAGCCAAATTAACTTATAAACACACACAAACTGTTACTTCTCCCGTAAAATGTAAACAAAATAATTTAATTCAAAGAAGACCTGAATTTTCGTTGGCTTCAATGCAATACCTACGAAAATATAATTTATTAACTGGTAGTGAAACAATTCTCGTGGACTTATATTAAATCAAAAATTAATTATTTTGTTTACAGACTCAAGTGGACAAAAATTTACAAAGCAAAACCAAATATCAACTCCGAAACGACAGGATCATGGACCTGGAAAATTTTTAGATGTGACTGAATTAAGACAACTTTCGAAACTACCCGATAAGGATAAATGATTCTACAAAAATGTTATGAATAGGAAGTAATAATAATCGGTACGGTTAAACCCATTTTAAAATTATTTACATCAGTTTGCATCGATGAGTTCTTTAGACTGACTGGAATAAGTCAAAAATTAAATATCCAAAATTTTACAATATTTTTTTATACTATTATATAAGTAGTGTATTATTGTTATAAATTTTAATCTTTTATCACAGTGTATAGTAAGAATAAAGTTTTAAATTATTTGATTATAGAACAAATTGTTTTTGGCTAATTATTCTTGGTCTGGAATAGATCGAGTAAAAGTCGTCTATTCTCATGGTTTGGAATCCATTCACTTTATCCTTGAACAATTGTTAATAAAAACTTTTGATATCTGTTATAATCAATTAATTGTTGATATGTAACGAAACAACTTGATAACATTTACAATCATATCTATATGCTGTATTGAAATTTGGGATTTAAATAATCTTTTAATCACATAAAAATTAAATTCATTTTCTCTTTACAATGGAAATTTAAAAAACCTAAAATGCAACACATTGGCAATGTTTTCACCTCACAGATTTAACCATGTGTGTGACTTGAGGTCGATAATATCAAAATTCTATTAACAAAACAACAGCTTTTATTAATTAGGTAACAAGTCTACATAAATAAGTTTAAAATATTACTAATAATTTACTAAGGATCTCACACACTAAATGATTCTCCGCAACCACACGTGCCTTTTATATTTGGATTATTGAAAACAAATTCTGAACTAAGCTTCATTTCGACGTAATCCATTTCGGTGCCTAAAAAATACAATTTTTTAATATATAAATCATTGTTGGATATACATAAATACCTAACAATGTGAGTTGTGCTTTTTTATCGATAAAAATTCTTACACCATCTTGCACCACTTCCTCGTCCATTTTATCTGAAACATAAAAAAAGTTAAATACAGGCCTATTGAAAAACCTCGAATCTTGTATACCTTTTCCTGTTGCATAATCTAATGTATAAGATAAACCATTGCAACCCCTTTGTCGCACACCAATTTTTAGTCCCAGCTAGATTGATAAACAAAAATTAGACATATTCAGTGCTATTCACGATAGTCTTGTAAAACAATATCGACAAGATGTTTTCGAGATTTGAAACTAGATTAAACAAATTTAAAGAAAAAAAACCTACAAAGTTTCCACTTACGAATTCCGGTTTTCCATCGAGAATAGTCTTAACCCTATCTACAGCAGCTGGTGTCTGCAAAATAAAAAAATGATAATATCTGATTTAGTGAAATTATTTCGTTTAAATATTTTAAACGCAAAAGGTCTTTTGGCAACGGCTTTTTTAGGTTAGTTTAAAAACAGTTGAATATATCGTTACCAAAGTCAGAGCAGCCCTCGTAGGTAGCATTTTTCTGAATTTTACAGCACGTACAGTTGCAGTACCTATTGCTTTTGTAGCCATTTCTAATCACTAAATTTTTGTTTAAAATATCCAAAATGTAAAAGTCATAAGAGTCGTACACTCAAATTAATGTCAAATGAGTACTTTTAGATTCGTATAGATGTCATCGACAATGTTAAATCATAGGTTAAATAATGCTATAAAAACAGTGCTTCTACACTGCTATCGTCGATTTCGCTCATAATCCTTTTGTGGGAAAAGTTTAATTTGCGAGCGGTTCAAAATAGTTTTAGAACCAATGGACTATTTTGACGTTTATATATCAAACATAACCTTACTATTGTTTAAAATTTAAATGATGTTCAAGTTACGAAATTTAACAAAAATTTCTACAACCCACGCATTTAGTTCGACCTTTTCGAATACAATTTTCGCTGTTTCATCAGGTAATGCCGTTTCGAGTTCTTTTAGCATTTTCATTTAACAATTTAAGGACAGGGAAAATGTGGTGTTGCTGTTATAAGAGTATCTGGACCAGAAGCCGGTTCAGCTTTGCAAGAGTTAACAGGAATGAAGACTTTGCCAAAACCTCGTTATGCATATTTAAAAAATATAAAGAATCCTTCCACTGGTGAAGTTTTAGATAGAGGTTTGGTTCTTTGGTTTCCCGGTGAGAACAATAAATTTTAAAATCACTTTTCCGGTTTTAACAACATTATTTAGGCCCTAAAAGTTTTACCGGTGAAGACAGTTGCGAGTTGCAAGTACATGGTGGTACTGCAGTAATCTCATCAATTTTGAAAACGCTGGAATCTTTCAAAGGTCTACGGTTGGCTGAGCCAGGAGAATTTACCAGGAGGTCGTTTTATAATAACAAATTAGACTTAACGGAAGTTGAAGGTATCTCGGATCTTATAGCAGCCGAAACTGAAATTCAAAGGAAGCAAGTAAGAATCGTGCTTTACTTAATTAAAGTGTTATGTGGTTTTATACATGTTTAGGCATTCTTACAAACCCAAGGATCTTTGAGCAAACTGTATCTCAGGTGGAAGAAAGATTTGGTAAAGTGTCTGGCAAGCTTAGAAGCTTTTATCGATTTTCATGAGAGTGAGGGTTTGGAAGACGATATTGTAAAACAAACTCGACCGGATGTAGAAATATTGATGAAGGAAATTTCACAACACTTAAATGACAACCGTAAAGGTGAAATTTTACGCAGTGGAGTTAAAACTGTAATTTTAGGCGAACCTAACGTTGGAAAAAGTAGCTTATTTAATTCTTTGTGTGAGTCTTAAATAAGTTTTGTTCTTACCAACCTAATATAAACATTTCAGGTTTAAAACCAGCAGCAATTGTAACGCCAATAGCGGGAACTACTAGAGATGTTTTGGAGAAGGGGTTAGATATTGGTGGTTATCCATTGCTATTATCCGATACTGCAGGGTTGAGATCTCGAACAACAGACGTTATTGAAATGGAAGGCATAAATAGAGCTTTAATTGCTTACAAGGAAGCTGATTTAGTTTTACTTATGATTGATAGTCTTAAATACTTAAATTGGCACAAGGGGAATCCCCAACTTAAATTTTATGATTTTGTTCTCTCGTATTTAGAAAGGTTAAATATGAAGGACCTTATAAAAGAAAGTTTAGATAAAAAGTTAGTTTTTAATAAAGCGACAATTTTAATCTGTAATAAAATTGATTTAATAAAAGAAGCCGATTTATTGGCACTTAAAAATGTAGGTAGCAATTTAATTTCCTGCAATCTAAGCACAGGTATTTCTAGCTTATTGGAAGATATTATAGATAAATTAAAATCTTTGTAAGTTAATCAAGTTTTGTGGTAGAGTATTACTATATTCAGTTTTGATTTAAGATGTGGTGAACCAACAGAAGAACATCCAAGTGTGAGTCAAATACGACACCGTCAGCATTTGCACAATTGCTTGAAAAATTTAGAAAAGTTCTTACATCGTGGAGATAGTTCTCAAGATATTGTTTTGATGGTTGAAGAGTTGAGAAAAGCTGTTGCCGATTTAGGAAAGATAACTGGCACTGTCACGACGGAGCAATTGTTAGATGTTATTTTTAAAGAATTTTGTATTGGAAAATAAAATATTTGCGAAACGCTTGGTTTCATTTTCCAAAAATATTAAAGTTGTATTTAATATTTCCTAATCCCTTTAGGACTGCGTCAATTTGAAGATGCAATGAAGTTCAATATGATGATATAGCGACAAGATTATCACATCTGTATAGAAGCAAGCATTATTTGTTATGTAAGAATAATTTTGCACCTCCACCTTTGAAAGGGTACGAAGATACCCTTTCCATCTTGCGTAAAGACTGTTAAAAGCAATATCTTTGGCGGTTTAAAAATTATAAAAAAATTACAAATTTAAATTTACAACTAGTATAAACAAAAATTTAAGTATTAATTGACTTACATAGTAGGCAAAATCTGAAACTTTCAATTTTTTATTAGTTCAAAAAACTAAAATCTCTTTTGTTTTGCGTGTGAGTTTTAATACATACTTTAAAAACAAAATTAAATATTTCAAGGCGGTGGGTTTTAGAGGACGATCTAAAAATTTGAGAATACGCTTCAATGACTGAAATCGTCATATTATTACGTGCCACACTGTATATAAAATTTAAAAAAGATTGAATAAAATTAACTAATTTACTGTATAGTTTATGCACTTCATTATTTAAATTTTACGCGAAAGATAAATCTAAATTTGTAATTCAAACTTCGCGTGCGGAAGTTTTACAAAGTTGGTAGCGCAATGGTTCCGGATGGCTGGCTGAAATCATCCGTAAATGTCATTGAGTAATAACAGAGAATAGAAAGCAAATAATTAATTTCGTTATTATTATTATAATTTTAATGTGTTTGAATTTTTAGTTACTGCTATTAAAGTGTTTTTTCTAAAATGAGCTTCTTTTTGTAAGTACACCTACTTATTTACCATTATTTGTTTTGTAAACACAAACTTTTTGTGATCTATTTTTATACCAAATTGTGAAAAGAAGCGTTGTTTTTCTTGCATAATTCATACGAAACCTTTTACAGTGGAAGTCGCTCTTCGAAAACTTTCAAACCTAAGAAGAATATACCCGAAGGTACTCATCAGTATGAGTTGATGAAACATGCAGCGGCCACTTTAGGCTCAGGAAATTTACGTTTGGCGGTTATGCTTCCAGAAGGAGAAGACTTAAACGAATGGGTAGCAGTAAACAGTAAGCTTAATTCAAACATTGTAAACTTTTGTTTTACCAAAATTACTTTTTAGCCGTTGATTTTTTTAATCAAATCAATATGTTGTACGGCACCATAACAGAATTTTGCACAGAAGACAGTTGTCCAATTATGTCGGCTGGACCGAAATACGAATATCATTGGGCAGACGGCCACACTGTTAAGAAACCCATTAAATGCTCTGCACCAAAATATATCGATTATCTCATGACTTGGGTGCAAGATCAGCTAGACGACGAAACACTTTTTCCTTCTAAAATAGGCGTTCCATTTCCTAAAAACTTTTTATCCATTGCCAAAACGATTCTGAAGCGGTTGTTTAGAGTATACGCACACATTTATCATCAACACTTTAGCGAAGTTGTTCAATTGGGGGAAGAGGCACATCTGAATACTTCATTCAAACATTTTATTTTTTTTGTACAGGTAAGAGTTGTTTTCGTTATATAATTATTTCAATGCAATTTTTAATTTGGCGTAAAATTTGAATTTTTCATTTATTTTTCATGATCGAGCTTTAAAAACTAATAAATATTGACTGGAATAGATTCTAAAAAATTCTAGAAGCTGTGATAAGTAGGTCTATTAATTATAGTTCATCTTGTTTTGGTGCACCGAAGATGGGAGAAAAAAGGTTGGTTTATGCAGAACGTCGACGTTAAGCGTCACCAATAATTGAATTTACAGTACTGATTAGTCTAGCACGAAAGGTACGTCAACGAGAATATTGAATCATGGCGGTTGCTTTATGTCGGCGTTCTATATAAACCAACTTTAAGATTTTCACAGTGAAACACACAGTAATTTAAATCTTTTTCGAGATTCTCATTTAGAAATACGTTGAAAACAATTTACCCACTTCAGTTTATTGAAGTAATTTTGAATTCTAACTGAATATTAGATTCTTGGCAAAACCAGCTTTAAAATTATGATGTCAGGTTTTGTAAGTGAATTGAAAGAATTCCCCTCACAGAAGAGTTTTAAATTAAAAGCTCTGCACCAAAATATTAAAATTATATTTTGTTAAATGAATATCAACATTGTGTATCCAAATTATTTTAAGTTAATTTAATGTGTAAATTTAGTGCGAAAACATAGTAAATTTAATTTAAAACATGTTAATTGTTAATTTTTATTGTGAGAAGTGTAATAACTTTTGGCGAAACAATGGACAAATTGTCTTAAAAAATAACAAACACTTTTAATAAAAATACTGAATATGAAAATGCAAACTTCGTAATCATATTATTGTCTACAATAAAATTAGCAGCATACTTTAGTTTACTGTTGTTTGTAAAATTTATCGATTTATTAAACTTCAAATATGGGCAAATTATAAACTTTTTTCTAAAAACTTATTTAACTTTACTTCTTTTCTCAAGTATTACTTACTTAATTTATGATTTGTAGTTAAATTATAAGCTTAATTTATATTAAGCTTACTTTCTATTCTCTATATATAAAATTATAGCTTGCGGAAATTTTAAAGCGCCAAGAAGTTAATCAGTTAATGGCACCATATCCTTTATATCACCTTAAATAAAAGCTCCTTGTTTTATGCAAAACAAATTAAAATTTATCGACTTGAATTTAAAGGATCTTTAATTTGAGGTGTTACAAAGTTTATAGTGCCATTCAAGTTTTACAAGTTGGAGTAGCTAACGCTGAGAAAACCTCTTAGCACATTATTTTGAGTTTACAAGAAATTTAAGGTAGATCATTTTCAAATACAATTTTCTTTGAAAATTTCTTCTTTTTTATCTCTGATTGCTATTTTAATTTACGTTCCACATAGTGGCGGGCCTCTAAAGATTTGAACATCCCTTATGTTTAATTTATTGTTGCCGTTTTGTATTTAAAAAAATTATGTTAATATAATGTTTATAAATTTTGATTGCAGGAATTTAGCTTAATAGACAGAAGAGAACTGGCACCACTACAGGAACTAATAGACAAGTTAACGGCCAAAGAATCCCGATGAGCAATTAACAAAAGTATGAAGCTATTTCTTATCGATCCCTCTCTATTAAAGTATGCATTTATTGTGACCACCGTCGACTATAAATAATTTTTGTGCTTAATTGTATTATGCCTCCTCGTTACCGATATGGAAGCGATCATTTTTATTATTTAATTATACACACATTAACACCCCAAATGCCTTTGTGAGTGATGCAATGCAATTATGATAATATATAAAATTATAATTTATAAAACATTGTACTTTAGCATGATTAACTTATAATAATAAAAAGGCTGTATCGATTACTACATTAAATTGCAATGTATTTTTTAAGTTTTCGGTTTATGGTTAAGTAAGTCGTGTTTCTTTACAATTTGCATACTAAAAATTGCTTTGGACATTTTAACATTTTTTACCAATTATTTAAATTTTTGTTTATGTATTATAGATATTTTTATGTATTTATTTTAATTTCTTAATTTTCAGTCGTGTATTATAATAACAAAAAGTAACAATCGGAACTGAACATTTTAACTACATAATTAGGAAAAGCGACACTTATTTTTAGAAAATTTACAATAATAGTAATAATAAAATAATATGTGGCACATTATAAGATAGATAGCACGTTTGTGATTTAGTTGGTGTTATTTATTAATTTTTTTTCAAAATAGTTGTAATAGCGAACCTTTTAAATTATTTAGCTACTGTGCAATTTGTATAGATATGTATAATTATAATATTTAATAAAGTTATTTCGTAGATTTGATAATTTTTTTCCACGTAAAACAAAACTAATGGGGTTTCATTAAACAATATTAATTATTTATTCATATTTATTAATTATTGGTTACCAGCTTTCAGCGGTCAAATCATAAGTTAAAACTTTCTACGGGTCTGCATCTGCTCCACAGATTTTCCCAGTAATTTGTGGCAATTTAATTAAAATGCATTTGAGGGTCTCAATGTTTTGATTTGATGAATTTTATCAAAATATCTAAAAAAGATTGGCAATAGCTAGGTAAAAAAAATATTTAAGTTTAATAATAATTATATCATCAATCCCCTGGAGGTAATTTATAATCGGGTGAGTAATAAAATATTAAAAACATTAATATGTTATGGAAGTCAAGGACATTTGACCTCGGTACTTTAAATGTAGGAAGTTAATCCTAAATTCCAGACGTAATAAAGCTCTTTCAAAATTTTTAATTAACCCATGGCAGAGGATTCAGCCTTATAAGTGAAGATTGTGAACAGATTAAAAAGTTTCTATATAACTACCAGCTGAAAAATTTTAAGAACGAGACCAGTAGATACAAACAAAAACATCAGTGATGCATTATATTATTTTATTATTCATTGAAGTTTTATAAGGTACATTAAATGAATCCATTAAAATTAAAGCTAGAAAATCTTTAATATACACTTTATTTCACCCATGATATAGATCTAGACACACAAAATTGTGTTGCTGTAACTTCCATATCTCTCTAAAGTTTAAAAATTATTTTAATCTTCATTAATTATTATATTTCATTAGAATAGAAAAAAACCAATGTTGATCTGCTTATGAAGGAGGCGGGGGAGGAGGAGCAGATAACAGGCTGCTCATATCAATTCCTGGTGGTGGCGGTGGAGCAACACAAGCGGAAGTTGCAGCAGGCCATGTAAATTGGGTTGCCGCCCATGGTTGTGTTACTGTACTATTGGTAGCGGCTCCTGGTGGTGGAGGTTGAGTATTAGCAGCACTGAGCCATGGCATACTCATTTGCGGTGGACTAGAAGCGCCAGGTGGAGGTGGCGGTGGCATAATACCAGGAGGACCTGGCTGCCATGTCATATTAGCAGCAGTGACCCAAGGTGGTGGGGCCATGCCGTTCATGGGATTCATAGTCAGCATTGGATTAGTCATTGGAGGGGTTGGCATAGGAGGTGGCATAATGGAACGAGGTGTCATTTGTTGTTCAAACATGCTGATATTGGGAACAGTTTTCTTTGGCATTGTTGAAACAGTACCATTTGCTCCGGCTGTACCAGGCGGAGGAGGACCTTCTCCTAATTCCGCCATCAAAGACATATACTCTTCATCGATTTTAGCTTTGTCCCCAGGTTGAGGTGGACCCCCTTGACCAGGGCGTTTTTGCCTACAATCTCGAGCAATGTGACCAGCAGCTCCACAACTTGAACACACAATGTTATTTGTTACGTTGGGCTTATCTGGACACTATAACAGAAAAAAATAGATTAGCAAAACTGTAATTCTTTTCAATCAAATAATTATTACCAGCCAAGACTTGTGATCAGTTGCACCGCAATTATTGCACCTTAGTCCTTCATTTTCACGTAATGTACCATTCAACTGTGCCAATTCACGCAGTTGCATTCTTCTTAAATCATTTTGACTTTCTGGAACTTCCACGCCTTGACGAATAACTTCTTTAATCTAAAATACGCAGAAAATCGTATTTAAGTTTCAAGCTTAATTTAAAATTATATTTACCTTTTCGACTGCCTTCTTCACATTTTCTGGATTTGTAGCCGTAATGTAAGCATGCAATGGTTCATCCTCTCCCGGCAATGGCTGTCCATCTTTACGACCAACTTTTCCTTCTTTAACACTGCCTTTACCACGAATAATTATTTTTGCACCAGTCTCCTTTTCCATTGCTGAATGAAATTCAATAACATATAAAACAATACAATAAGATATATAAAAAAACTTACTTTTTAATGTGTTTCCCCTGGGACCAATTAACAAACCAACAAAATTAATTTCTGGATGCTCTTCTTGTGGTATCATAACTTTATCGCTGACACGAATTACGGGCGGCCTATAACATAATTATTTCAGAAAACATTGCAAAAAAAATATGAAGAAACTTACTTGTAATCTACGGGAGGTTTAAATTCTGGATTAATGCTTTGCATTCGAAGCACCATGGCATGTCGATCTTCTTCTAGTTTACGACGAGTTCTGAAATCTCTGGTGTTCAGGCGTTTACCATCGCTGCTATAAATCGGTTCTGGAGATGGCGATCTGCACACAAATAAAGCGGAACATAAGCCTACCTATTGCGTTGGCTTCCACACATTTTAAGTGCTAAATTATTCACGAATAAAAAATAATTTAACAATTCAAAAGTAGGAAGCCTGTTTCGTATAATCTATCAATTCTAATCTGTCACTTAAATAAAAGAGCAACTTTATCCACTTCTAGAAAAATAACTAACAATTTACTGGACTTAAGTTTTTCTAAAAAGTGGACAATTTGCTAATGGTTAATGAATTTTAATTCTAAGCTAAGGAAAAAAATTTTTATTATTATGCTGTTCAATGCTGCAATAAAAATGTCAATTAATTTCCAAGATAAATTTGTTCTTTCTGGCTGAAATGAATGCATCTGAAACTGATACTTTTCATTAGCATAATATTAAGAGTCAAGCTAATTTATTTGTCTTAAAACCAATTCTAAACTTACTGTTGAAATCACATACGGGATGAGTTACGAGTGTGGAATTTTGTAATCCAAACAAAAAATTATACGAAGTGCTTAAAGACAACATCCGTAACATTAGAGCAAAGATCGAGCAAGAAAAAGTGAGCTGGAACATATATCACGGAGGTCATTTGAATGATATTGTGTTCCATGTTTATTGCAAGGACCAAATTATTGACCGAATTCAACATGTTCACCAAAAGTGAACAATGTGCGTTATACGTACATATTTAAAATAACCAATTCGTACCATAAGTTGGATAACCCTATACATTATTATAGTGTTTATAAGTTAATCTTGTCGAATTAATAAATAAAATATAAATTTAAAACAAAATTTCTATAACAAGTTTAGAAATTATTATCTTCAATCAAGAATTTTGATCCCTTCTGCTTACATGGGCCTGGTTTTGTATGAATAGATTTCAAACATCCACATAATATTATGAGGTGGTCAGAACAGGACAAAAATTTTCTGTTATGATCTCTAATGTCCTACGGAATAAGAATTGAAATTCATACACAATTCTAATAAACTAGATTCATTCCCGTTCTAGCCCTTCCATATAGGTAACTCATCCTGCAGATTCAACCTTTGTATGGAATTCAATAATATATCATTGCAATATTAAAATTTGACTGAATTTAGATTTAAAAATATTTAAATACAAATACCAGATTGACAAAAAAAAAAGGTACTAAGATACAAAGAACTAATCAATTTGGTTCTTTAGATCTTATTTCTTATATTAAGAGTTCAGTTTATGCACAACTAATTAAATGGGTGTTTTGTTAAAGTATTCACATTAATTTGAAAAATTAGTAATATCAAATTAAATTAAAAAAAAAAAACTAATTTATTTAATTCTTATTGAATTTATGATTAGAAGGTGGCATTTTAAAGAATTGGTTTGATGGGGACTTTGTATTGTAAATAAATATTTGAGGTAAAAAGAAAACCATTTGACATAGTCTGTTTATAAATAATTCTGGAAACAAAACAAAACTTAACCAACAGCAAATTTCGTACAAATGATTTCCTAATTGCTCTTACAGTGACAAACAGTTGCAATTTTAATGCTAATTTTGTTTCAAAATTGCTACAGTTGATCATCCAGTTAAAAAAAACAAAAAGAACAAATAATTAAACTAAAACCCATCCTAATTAGCCTACTGATAAAATAAAAAAAATTAAAATTATTGTGACTTGTTTCGATGCCAAACCACTGATGATGAGCAGCTGTCTGGCAGTCGAACATGATTGATTACGGCACCTTTCTTCTGGGTTGGCAGGAATCCCGAGATCGCCGGTACGCAGTTTTCGACTCACTTCCTCTATCTGGAGTTGAACTGAAATAAAACGGGTTAGGCGAGGGCAAACGCCCAAGTGTTAGAAATCGTTTGAAACAAAATTTATCAATACAAACTAAGTAATTTATTATTCATACATTTTAATCAATTAACTGAAACAAATTTGTCATTATTATTATCATCATTAAAATTATCGCCACTTACTAAAACAAATTATCTTCAAATAAGACTGCACTTGTGCTATAATAATTAAGTATAATGAAAAATTTGAAATTATCTATTAAAAATTTTTATTAAAAAGTAATTTTTTTTGAAGATCAATTTATTTGCTATTCTTCACCTCCTACAATATTCAGAAATATGGTTTAATTTTTGCTGGGACACGTCGAACCCTCTATCGTATGACCTTTTATGCAACACTAAAAAATGATGCTCATAATAAATTATTACTTTTCACTCAAGAATCGACGTACCTAAATTCTATAACAAACTGGTAATGGTACAAATGGGGCATTTAAAATAATGAACTGGAGTCACTAAGAAAGTTAGATCTAAACAGAGATGCACTAAAAATTAAATTTTATTAGTAGATTTGGAGCGCAATTTATCCAATTGCTAGAAGGAGTAACACGAGAACAAACACAACATATTGTGTTCCCTAGAATAAGTCAAGTGCAATTTAGCTTATCAAGTAATGTAAAAAATAATGAAAGCAAATTAGTTTTTCTAAATTTCCTCTGCACCATTTTAAGAAGACTTTTTTAAGACCCTTCACACAATAGAAGGTTAAGAAATTCTAAAAAATGGAACACCGTTATCTGTAGACGATGGAAGAGTGTACTCTCACAAATAATTTTTTGATATTTGTATTACTTCCAAAAAATTCAACTCTGGGTTCAACTCAGAATTACTAGATCCTTGCGGTCCTGAAATAACTAATTTTTGTTTTTAGTGAAGTATTTGAAGAAATACTTACGAAATTAACATTTCAACAAACTGGAATAAACTATTTTATGGCAAAATAAACAAAGCAAATGGCGACGCTTCCTGTTAAAGTGATCGATTAATGATACTCACCCAAAACTCACCTACATAACTAACAATAACAGTACATAATAAATATTTTTCATTATAACAAAAAATATAAGCACACCTAACAAACAGTTTTATAGATATCCTACCCTAACATGACAAATTTTGTTGATAGTTGTAAGGAAATTACAAAACAAATGAGACTTACGTAGATATGCTTCTTCCTGTTCCTTGCTCAGGTTGCAGGGCAGGATCGTTGGCATTCCAGGAATGAAAATCTTTTCGTGTTCGCCCCCTGCCCATCTCGATCTTCTACGTCTACGTCTTTCTTCTTCGGCTGTCAGTTCTATAAAAAAAAAAATCAATTTTATCAATCATTTGATATGTTGAAAATGAAACTTATGTTTGAAACAAAACGTAAAAGCACAAAATTTTACCTTGTGAACCGGCACTGTCATTAGATAATTCCCCATTTCTCTGAGCGACCAAAGCAGCATAATTTCTACTAGCGGCAATGGTGGCCAATGTTTCGGCCAGTAATTTACTACCATCGGGTTGTTCAACAACCTTTTCGGGTGTTCTTTCTCTATGCCTACTTCTGCTTCGTTTATCTCTATCTCTTCTGTCGCGATCGCGATCTCTATCACGATGATGCCTGTCGCGATCTCTGCTGCTACGTCTTTTGCGATCTCTATCTCGATCGCGATCTCGGTCACGATCACGTCCTCGATCGCGATCACGATCCCGGCTTCTGTCTCGATGACGAGAAGAACCCATAAAGAATTGATTCAAAAAAAATTACTTTAGTCAATCACTAAATGAGGTTATAAGCACAATATGGCGACTCGATAGTCGTCGATTGATTTATGTTGCAAAAAGTATTGTATTAATAGATGCACTTGAAAAAGGATTCACTTATACAATTACAAACGATATTATCGTTATAAGCATGACGAATTAGCATTAATTTCACAAAATTAAATTATTAACGCCTATACAGAGTTAGCATATGTCATATCAACTAATACCAACTTGTGATCTACGTTAAAAACAAAAGCACCAATTAGAGAGAATTCCAGCGGCGTCTCTAGATATTTTCCCCTAGATAGGAGGAGAAAATGTATTTTCTACACTTCTGGAAGTAAACTGCTTTCAGATGCCTTATTTCGTAACGTAAAAAACAGAGCCAGTCAAAACAGGGGGGGGGGGGCTCGTATGTTGTTCTGAGAGAAGAGGTAAGTAAGTAATTAAACCATAGACTAAAGAATAGAACCGGATTAACGATATGTGAGGCCTGGGGCTAACTTCTTTGGAGGCCCCTTGGTCATGCATGTTCTGAGAAAATGCGCCGTAGGCAAAATTTTTTGATTTTTCAAGGTCAACCGCGCCTAGATCAAATGTAAAATGTTTGAAAGAATAATAACTATTATCGTACGTTATTATATATTCTTACTTTAAGAAAGAGTACAACAATTTTTTTTCTGATTTAAATTTTGTTTCTTCAATTTTTTGAGGTCCCTAGTTTGGAGGCCCGAGGCTACAGCCCCCTTAGCCCCCCCCTAAATCCGGCTCTGCTAAAGAAGAAGATTAACAGCCATATTCATAGACAAGGCCTTACTGTTACTTAATACTTAGCTTTTCAAATTGACCCTTATGAACCGAGTAAATAAAGTTGCATCAAAAACAAATTCGACGCGAAATGCCTTACTTAGAACTTATTACTTGTCTATGAATCTGGGCGTTAAACTACTACTTTTAAAAAATGTGTTTTGATAAAAAATTTGTCTACAATTGACAAGCATTTTGATTAACGAGATTCCCGCTACACGATTCATGATGTTTGAGTTGGGGCGGCCTTGGTTGTTTTTACCAAGTGTACGAGCTTAGAGATTTTTAGATCCGTGATTTTTGAGTTCGGTCGTGGGGAGCTTCAAGGTTACAGTTTTACAGTCAATATAAAGAGAAGTTGGCAAATTGAGGACTGCTCCTTCCCGAAAAATTTCTCTTCGATCAGTCTCTGAGTGATTATAACATGTTTCTCAGTGATTTTTTTTTCTCGAAAAATCCATCTCTCAGTAATCCATTTATGCGTGTCAGTAGTAGACAGATAACGGATTAAGTCCCAGAACGGATATTCAATATTTTTTAAATTGAAACAGGTAGAGGAAATTTTTTTGTAAATTAAAAAAAAGAATAAAATTTTTTTTAAAAATTAATTTTTTAATGTCAAAATGAAGTTCCAAAGTACCTACATATATCTTTCAAGATGTGTACTAGGTAAGAGGATGAGAGCTACAACCCTCCAATATTTTAGGCAGTTGGCCAAATCGTAATTTTTCACTAATCACTTACATTGTTGAAAATCATTGATATTCCTAAAATAAAAAGCCAATAAATGATAAGGTGAGGATTTCTCTACCTCGAAAAATTTTGCTCGGATTCGCCCTTTCAATATTTTGTTTATTTTTCGGAAGTGGTCTCTCTTTAGAAAATATTGTTTCAATATGCGGATATTCCGTTGGTAAATTTAGAGAAGTGGGGTGAAAGCAAAAATTGAAATCAAATGCTTGCCCCCTTTTATTCTAGTGACAAATCATAAATTTTTGTACATACGAATGTTATTCTCGTCACATCCCTTATTAATAAATGTCACAAATAACTAATAAGCTTTTTTTTAACAAATGCTACCGAAGACAAGAAAAACAAAAGAGGTATCTCTTTAAATAAAAAATTGCCGGTTTTTTTGACAGTGGTTCTCTTGGAGTTAATAAAATTCTAATTAGGTTCATTACGAAGAGTTTAAATTTAAACTCGTACAAACTAATCAAATGACAACTAACAACAATAATAAATTAATTTTTTTTGTAGATTTTAGTGGTGAAAATGAATTTGTTGTAAGCATGCGCCAACCGTTTCGCGTAGTCGGTGCCGCCCTCTAAAACTAAATAAATACGTTAGTATTTTAAACCACCTAGAAAATTATGTTAATTTTAATTATTCAAAACCAGCTAATTAACTAAACGCCGTGTCGAGACGGCGAATTAGATAAAAAGTTGGGGCACGTAATTGTCGAGCTTAAATGTTTTTAGTGTAAGTGAGTACGTTGTCTCTTTGGCGGGCTTCGTGTAAACAGTTGCGTTAATGGCCGCAATGTTAATGATATCGGATGGACGTACGTGTTAGGAGAGGCGTCTTTACAAGGTAAAAACTGTGTAGAAAATATAGGGGCCTAAAATTTTAGATGATCCAACTTATCTAGAAATAAGGGAGTTTTATTAATCGTTTCTGTGTGTAAAAATTAACGGCGATTTTAGTATAAACGGGAACGTTCTTGTTTGTGTTGACATTAAAACCAATAGATATTTGTTAACGTTCTTCCTTGTTTTCTCTCAAAACTTGTCGTCAACACTGTCGAGTTTTATAATTTAGATGTTTTCATTGATGGTAAATTTTACAGTAAAAATGACGTCCATGCTGAATTCGGTGTCTGAACAACTTGGTGGCAATGCAAGAAAGAAGAAGACGATTGTGGACGCTGAAAACGAAACCGAACAATCGGCTGTTCCTGATTCTACAACCGTAGAAAAGGAAAGGGTGGATTTTAGTCCGGGACAAGATGTTTTGCTTAAACATAAAGATGGTTGTTATTATTTGGGCACCGTTGTTGCTGTCGATAGTATTAGGGAACAATATTTAGTTAAATTTGGAGACAACACTCAGAGTTGGTCCGGCATTAAGAATTTACAAAAGCCTAAACCAAAGCAAGAAGATCTCTTGCTTTGTGTTGTTTGCAAGAAGTCTTCGCCTAAAGATAGTCATGAAATCGTTGTGTGTGATACTTGCAGCCGAGGTTATCATCAGCATTGCCACAACCCTACAATACCAAACGATTGTCAAAAAGATGGTGAGCATTTACGCCATTTACCTAAATTTAATATAAAACCTTGACTCAATTTGTCATTTTTATATTTTTCAGTCATCTTACTATCAGATATTTGTATAAATATTTCTGATAGGAGACATTTTTAATTGTTACTGAATGGCAAGATTTATCTGCAAGATATTACAAACTTAAACAAAATTTTTATTTAAATAGGAAACTTGTGGATGTGTAAAAGATGTTGGAAGTTAGAACCATTGAGACATAAAAAAAATGCAGAAATCAAAAACGCCAAGAGAGAACTTGTTCGTAAAAACTACCAAAGTTGCACAATCAATTCATCTGTATCGATAGTTCCTCGTTCTTTTCCATATAATGTAAGCATTTTGTTTTTTTTTAGAGATATTTTATCACTTGCTGTGTTTGATTCTAGATGGATGAATTGTCTTGGGATGAATATCACAGGGTTAATATAGAAAAAATTTACTGTTATTGTGGTGGGCACGGGGAATGGTACACTCAAATGCTTCAGTGCAGTAGATGTAAGCAATGGTTTCACGAAAAGTGTGTGACTTGTTTACGTTTTCCATTGTACTGTGGAGATAGGTAAGAATTTAATATTATTTTAACTTGAAAGTTAAAATTAAGCAAAGTTCATTAAGTAACTGTGATCATTTTCATGTAAACCACGAACCTTATAAGTCCCAAAAAAATTGAAAAATCTTTATAAAATTTCAGGCATCTTAGTTTAATTTTGGTAAAAATCAGTATTAGAAATGTAGAGGTTAGCTTTATGCTTTACAAGTTTTTAAAACGAGCATTATTATTGTAATTTCTCTGATAGTGCAGTTTATGTTATGCGAGTTATCATAGGAATTCTCTTACGAGTTGTCATAAGCAAAATTTCACTGTTTACATTGCAAGACTCAAAAATGAACTCGTAACCAGCATAACCACTAACAGTAAAGTTCATAAGAGAAATTCTGGAAAGTTATTAACACCAATGTTGCGAAATTATCCGAAATTTGACTTTCTTTGTTTCCTATTTTTCTGCCGATTTTTTTGGTTATAACGGAAAATGACCATACCTTACCAGTTATTAGGTACTCCTGCATAAAAGAGGCTCTTAAATAGTTTTGTTTACTTATGTCACTTATAGTGGGTTTCATAAAGGTATCTTAAAATTTAAACTACGATTAAAATAACCATAGTTACAACAATTAAAATGCATTGTTGTTATATTGTTTGAATATTATAATCTCAGATTGAATTTTAAACCTTTTTTATGAAACCCAGCATTAGTTTGGCAAATTGGGACAGTGTTTATCCAATAGGAGTATTTTATTTGTGAAATTGTAAAATTGTTAAGAACGTTGTCAGTAATATAAATAATTTAGTATCGTTAATTAGTATTTTGACTTTCTATTCAACCAAAATTCTATAGAATTGATTATTATAAGTAATAGGGTATATTAATTAGGGAATTCTAGTTAAGCGGTTAAAAAAGCGCGGAAAGAAGCAATTTCATGTGCAAAGGGATGTTCCAAACTGTTATGTATAACTGATCCTGTTTCAGTTGGTTTATGAAAAATATCGAAAGCGTGAATGTTATTTTCTTTAATGATTGTGAGGTCAAGGTAATTTATTTTATTAATAACTTCAATTGCTTTTGTAAATTTAATAATTTAATAAAAATATATTACGATGATATAATTAGAAGTTTTCGTAAGCGTTCTCGATAGGATATCTGACTTGGAACTTAGTATACCTCTCCAAACTTAAAAAAGAGCGGTAAAAATATTGTTTAAATGTCAATAAAAAAAAATTTAATACCTCTTTAGTTGACCTTTTAAAATTGAAAAATTTCTTTTTGTTCTCTGAAGTTCATTTAAAGGGATCTAAAGGAACAACAAAAGCTAGAGAGAGCATTAGTTTAAGCTATTATGAATCCAGTACGTCTGGGAGTATGGAATACCCTCCATCTTGATAACAATGTAGGGTGAATGTACCGGTAATGGTCACTATGTCAATAATAGTCACCTTAAAATATTTCTTCTTTCAAAAAAAAATTTTCTCCACCTACCCTTCTAATCTAACTAGCTAAATACATTTGAAAAAACTTAATACAAAAAAATGTATGATCAAAAACAGTTCTTGAAGCCTGAGGCTGCATAAAGAACTTTTAGGAATTATTACCAGTCCGGCCCTGACTGTATGATTTACAATTCCAGCAATTGTCAAGCGGCATTTACACGTTTTTTTGAACATGTTTAAATGACCATTTTGACCAGTTTGCACGTTTTACAATGTATAACCGTAGCTGAAATCTATTTTTTGGAATAAATTACAACAAAAATTTGAGTATAAGATTGTGGATTAGGTATGGTTTAAGAATTTTGGAAAATATCGAAAAAAATTAGATATTTTACTCGAGGAATATTTGAATTTGTTTGGGATAACGTATTTAGAAAATTGTGTTGTCCTGAACACAAACCTGAATTTACAATTGAAATGTTTTTTCTGACTTAATTATATTTTTATTATAAACAATATATTAAACTATTTGTTGTATTTTTTAAGGTTTTACGTGTTTGTGTGCTCAATATGCAATGAAGGCACGGAATTTTTAAGACGTTTGGAATTAAATTGGGTTGAATTGGTTCATCTGATGTTATTTAATTTGACTGCTTACAATGTCATGAAGTATTACGATTTAGATAGTGTAATTATACCATATATTAATGACAACTGGCACGCACTGCAGCTTCCACCAAAGGTAAGTTTTGTTTTTGTGCATTGGGAGAAATAAGTAAGACATGGAGATTTTGTTGCAGATATATAATATTTCAACTTACGATAGAAGGAAGAACATTCTTTCTGTGTTGACAAATAATCGCAACCGTTTTAAATGCGGACGCGAAATTAAAAAAAGAACTGCAATTTGGGGTTTGAGAGTACGTTTACCGCCGCCTGCTCCTTGTATTCACTTGCCTCCGTTAGGACCAATCAACGAGGAACTGTTGACACAAATTTGTCTAACTAGTCGTAAAATACGTTTTCTGCCCCTAGAAAAGACTGAAAATAGTAATAGCACTGATATGATAATACAGGTTGATAATCATATGCTAAATTTAATGATGGGCACGGCATATCTCGAAAATGTTCAATCCGAATCAGAATCTCCTTGTTCTAGCCCAGAAGTGGATCGAGAAAATCTTAGTGTTAATTGTAAATACGATATGTACAAAAACGAATTTCGTGGCGCTGGCTGTGTTAAAAAAAGTGTACCTTTTCCTAAACTTAGTTTGCAACGTAAAAAACGAACTTTAAATCTCAATAGTCGCGAACGCGACAAACTGACTAAAAAGCAAAAACAGAAACAGAAGAGCGGAAAGATCGCGACGAAAATCAAAAAAGGCGCCGACGGCAGAGGAACTAAACGATCTAGTTTGGATTCCAAAGGCAGTAAGAACGCCGAATCTTTACCCTTAACACCACCTACTTCGGTTTCGGCACCGCCTACACCACCCGCTTCAAGTACCTCAACGTCTGGTACCGATTTGGCAATGGATTTTTGCGAAACGTCGAGTATGTTTACAGATTCATCCAAAATTAAATTAACCAAATCAAATTTAACAAAAAATAATTTATCTTCTCGTTTGGATTCAAATTCGGTCGAATTGAACACTCCTTGTGATACATCTGGGGACGAAACTTCTTCGAAAAGCACACTCGATTTAATCATTCCTCCACCAAAAGATTTTAAAGGAAAAAATAATCCATTTTTAACACTTCTAAGAGGAAACGAAAATACTAAAAAACGTCGTAGAAAAAATATTACTCTGCCATTGCCATTAACTGCCGTAATACCAGGTACTCCATTAATTAGGCCAACAAAGCGACAACTAAGTGAAAAGGATATTTGCATAGGGCCTAATGGCGAGGTGAAGCGTCGTCGATTACGACGCGGTCGTCCCGCTCATGTCTGTTCACCCACTGCCAGTAAGACTGCAACAGTTGTTCCTGCCAGGCCCAACGCAGGCGAATGGGGTCAAAGAACAATGCGTTCGAGCTTGTCTCAAACGTCTCCCAATAATAATCAAATTGGCAATTGTGTCAATTATGCACTGAACGGGAGACGTTTAAGGCAACGACAAGAAAAAACTCAAGATAAGGAAAAAACAATATCGAATCCTCCAACCCCTAAACATAGCCCAGTTAAACAAGAACCTGAAATAGACTTGGACGATTTAAAAAGTTCTGTTAATAGTTACTTTGGAGCGGCAAATCGTATTGCAACTGGAGAAAAATTCACAGTACGTGCAAAGCGTGTTAATCCAACAGGGAAATTACAATATTTGATAGAGTGGCCAGGAGCGAATCCAGGAATGACTTGATTGTTGGTATTTTTTATTATTTACAAAATTGTTGTAAGTCCGTTATTCCAATTGTGTGTTCATGTAATGCCATTTGTGATTTTGTATGGGCACGATTAGTTCTTAAAACGATAAAATAATTACCAATTATATTTGGTTAGCTTTTTATCTAGCAAAAAATTATTCTACAAGAAATAAGACAAACTGTAAAGCATTATGCAAAATGTAATTTTGCATGATATGATGTATAATTTCTTATAAGAAAATTTTATAGGTAATATATACATTCACAGGCTTATTGTGTAAGTAAATACAATTTGTTTACAATTTGCTTACACAATATGCCCGTTAATTAATTTTTAAATTTATGCACGTTGTTTTAGTGTAAATATGGTTTGTATTTTTTTATTATGTACAAAAATTGATTTTTTCATGTGTTCTAAAATTCTATACAACTGATTGATCATGGCTCTTTTATTGTTATTTTATTTAACGACACCATTTTTTTGTTATAATTATGAAAATTTAGAATTTTGGAATATTTTACGGTTATCAAGCACGAATAATAATTTTTATATATTATGGCCATTAATTATTTATCATGTAGTTTTATTTAATTATTTGTCTGTTTAATCTGTAAAATATCAAACATTGAAACTGCCAAATATATCTTTTACACTGCCATTGTTAAATTTATTTATTTAAAATTTTTTCTGTAGCACACAAGTTTGTTGTACTCTTTTTTGACTGAGCTACGTGAGCATTTCACACTTTCGTTATAAGTATTATGTACCAGGTGATTTTTAAGTATACAATGTATAAAATAGTTGTATTCTCTTGCAAATAAAAATTGTAAAAGTAATCATATTATGGTTTTAAATGAGATAATCTGTTGTGGCCACTTTCCTAATAGAAACTTTTATCGACAGGTATGATTTTTACTACAAATTTAAAATGATCATAAGTTTCAAGAACATTCAATTTATAAAATCACTTGGTATATTGTATTAATTCTCAACTAACCATTACTTTCACATATTTGTGTAATGAACCTCTTATTTGCAAAATTGTTTGAAATTGCAGGTTACTTGATGGAGAGTGAAATGCGTTTCATGTGCTATGCTTAATAAAGCTTCAAAAAACAATTCGTGGTTTATCTCTTATTATTTATCTTGATAAAGATCCATAATATGCAGAAAATAATTTTATTTTATTAGTTATTGTATTTTAATTACCAATGATATTTTTGGCTTTTTCCGATTCCAGAATAGCAATTTCAGATTGATGTTGATTTTCTATCAACATCATAAGTCTTGATCGTAAAATGAAAATTTGTTAAAAGAACTTCATCTGGTCATTCGTTGAGGAGGTACTTTTCTGATAGCCTCGACATATTATTATGCCAAATTATAGGAGGCATCTTTTCATTTTTGGCTATAAATAGCAAAATACCCCAGTGCTTATTTTTAATTAACCTAATTTTTCTACATAATGGTTGTGGAAGCGATAGTCAAAGTACATCCTAGTAAACTCTAACCTGTTAGAGAGATGTAACATAGTTTATCCGGCGGGAAGTGTGGTGTTTCTGATCTAGTGTGTGTTGAATGTCTGAAATATTCCTGTCCACTCTTATGTACGACTTCGAAGAAGCAGTATGAGATGTCACATTACTCTCACCAATAAAAGCAATTAGAGCTCTTGATCGCAACTTTCAATGGAAGTTACAAAAAAGACATCTTAAAGAGGTTCAAAAAATAAAACAAATCGGTATCAATAAACATCAAGATGAATTGAAGTTCAACGTTGAAATTGCTGTTCAGTTCAGCTTGGAATTTGGTGGTACGGATTTTGGCTGTATTCAAAACCCATTTTCAAGAGGGTTTCTTCAGCTGTAAAACTTAAAATTATAAATACCATGTATTTAATGTAATATGTATAAATACAAGTAAATTTTAAATATTAAAGAATTTAAATATTTAAATGAAAAAAGATACATATTTTTTATTTTAAATAAAATATAAAAAAGTTTAAAAATTAAAATTAAAAAAATTTAAAACTCAGATTGAAGGGATCGTAGCTTTTAAAATTTCAGTGATGGCAAAATAAAACAATGTAAAAAAATAAACCTTCAAAATGAGAGTACCTCGAAATTGTTTACACAGAATGGAAATTTTATACATTTTTTTCTTTTATCAATTTCAATGTTTTTCCATGTTGTTCAATTTTTTGAAGTGTATAAAAAATTGAATACACATCAACAATCCAACCAAATAACTGCTTCAAACAATGTTTTGCTTTTGCAGTTGTTCGAACAGTTTTTTCCTATTTTGTTTTTGATTTATTCCCCGAAGAAAATTGGTAAACTTATTTAAGAAGTCTATGCTCCATCTTTATCTTCAAGACGTTTTCTTAGCGGTAGTGCAACGTTTAACATTCTTTAACTTGAAAAGTTCCTTTTCTCTTTGTAATTTCCACATTAGGAATTTTTCCCATTTATTGTAAGAGGGTTTCTGTTACTTAATTTTTTAAAATAGTTTAAGGGGGCATACGCAGTCAGCATTTAAGTTTAAATAAAATTATTTTATCAAGGTTTTTATCCTTATCTTTATCTCAAAATTGCATTTTCAAATACAAGAAAAAACAGTAGATTTTTCTTAACGAAAATTATGATTTTGACTTTGAAGTTCGCTAAAAAATCCAAAATTCATTTTTTTTCAAAATTCTTTGTCCAGTCCCGAGCTAAGGTAATCTACTAAGCAAATATTTTACGGGTTTTTTGAGTTTTGATGATCCTGTCTCGACTTATCATGTCCACGGGAAATCACTTTTTTTTTTAGGACCCAAGGAATAATAGTTAATAACTTCTACAAAAAAAATTACCAATTATTCTTTAAGCGATAATAAATATTATTCAAAAATATTTAAATAAAATATTCAACCGTTTCTTAGAAAAAAAAATCGAGAAAAAGGTTCTTTTTTCAACTTATATAAATTTTTATTGTAAAATACATAATGTCGCATTTAAAATTATTACACATCCTAACAACAACAAAATTAAACTACTCATAGTGATGTGATACAAATGAATTTTCTTCAAATAATAGATCATAAAATTTAATCAACACAACTAAAATTATTATCCCAATTATTACAATTGGATAGAATATAATAAGACTGAATATCTTCAGGACTATTTCTTAAAACCATAAATTACAATCAAGTCTATCAAATTAACTTATGAAGATTTCAAGTTTAAACTATAAATTAATTAATTACTCAAAAAAAAATTAAATCTTCACCATATTATCCCGATTTAATCATCAATTTAAGTTGTACCTATTCACCCTTATCCCTTAATATCACCTTTGTAAATCACTTTTAACCGCTTCTATACGTAAATGCCGAATTATTAATTAATAATTAATCTACGTTCTTCCTATCATGTGACTTTAATGCAGAAAATTGGTACTATAACTTAATTAGAATTCTCTACCATTTTTTTCTTCTGTCTACAATGTAGTCGCCAAGTTCTGGATTTTATCCGTTATTTGTCTACTACGGACGCACATGAATGGATTAACGAGATTTCAGCTACCATGATCCACGATTTTAGATCCCGTAATTTTCGAGTTTATAGCTATAATGCACTGCAAGAAGAAATATTAACTTTTTGATGTTGACGGAAACGGAAAGAATTTCTTTTACCAAAGATTGAGCATGTTTTGTTTGAGCGAGCGTAAAGTGTCATTTTTTTTTCATTATACCGCAATGAAAATCTTAAATGGTGCACTTTTGATAATAACTGTTAAGGTGACGATAATCCCGCTTGTAAAACTGAAGTCACTGCCATACAAAGAAAAAACTGTGATGAGAAAGTAATCTGCGAAGCCCAAAGTATATCCTAAACTATTTTGTTTTCACCAAAATATTATAATATTTGAATAATAATTGAGTAAAGTTGATCAAAATTTTCCCATTTATCGGTCTGTTTACTTAGAAATTACAAAGTCTTTTTTAGAAATATGGAAAAACGAACAGAGTCAGGACGTAATTTGTACTCTATTCGTTTGGTACTATACTCGCATTTTTTTTACTAATCCTAGCCACGCCAGTGACTGCAGTAAAACACTATAAACGTACTTGTCTTTTTCTTACACATCTCAAAATTATCTTGCATTTCACTTGCGTTTATAGCACCTTTAAGGTTGGTTTGTGTTGAAACCTCGAGATTTATATACAGTACATTTACGGCTTATTACCAGGTTGAAACTTTTGATTTGCATTGAATTATAATAATTTATTACAATTTATTAATTTATAGAGTATAGTAAATACTACTAATTTTCTTAAAAAGCTCACATTATCAAATAATTAGAATTAATCACTGTGCTAATTTTTTTATTCAAAAAACGCAACGGAAGGATACTATCTCACTTAAATCACTTAAAAATCTTACATCCTGCACACACATATAGATATATGTATATAATGACGAAAGTCGTCAGCCCATAATTTATTATTCTAAATATAGCCAAGGGGCCATCAATAATAAATAAGTTTAATTTAAAGAAGTATAATTTGATAATATACATTCTAAGTTTAATAAAGAAGATATTAATGAAGAAGTAAGCAGAAGGTAGTATAACATTTTGCCCATTTTTTTCCTTATTAACTTAAATTAATTTTATTTTTAGCTAGCAGTTTCTAATGTGTCCCTAATAATAAATCTCTTATATATTTGCTAATACAAGCTAATACCTACCACATATAAATTTTAGGTTTGTTTAGTTTTTAAACCTACCAGTATGGTACATACAGACCATGACATTTTAACAACCTAAAATAAAAAATGTAATTTTATTAAAAAGATCTTCATCAATATCAATAATTATTATTAGACGATAAAATTGTAAAATCTGTGAGTTGACGGTTTAAATTGAAGTATTTTATATATTATCTATATGAACATTACACAATGATACAAATTTTTTTTAAAACTTGTTTTGAAAATAATATACCTATACTTACAGTTATTAGTGTTTCTGAGTTGATTTTAAAAAGTCCTCCTGCAGAGAACGTTATTGGTTGCTGGGTTCTTTGCAAAACAAACAAAATTGTTTTTCTAGTATCAGAATTTTCTATATTCATCCAATTAGTTTCAAATAGAGCATCCGATACAGCTGAAGTCTAAATAAGCATAGTAAATTTTTGAAATTTAATTTTAAAACCTTCATAATATATCACATATTGCATTATGAATACTTACTTCGCTGGTAACATAATCTGCTGGAAGGCAGTAAAATGAAAGTTGAAATAAGACAGCACAAAATGATACCGGCCGTCGAATCGATTCCTGGATGTTAGTACTAAAAGTATAGATAAGCATACAATTAATTGCAAAAGGATAACCAACAGATATATGACGAGGGGTCGTCCATAAAGGACATCCGCAATTTTTCAAATTTTTTTTCCGCCTTCCCCCCTTTCTATTTATAGTTAGTTATATTCTTCAGTTCTTAGCGGGACCTCCGGTGTTAACAAATAAAACACTACTCCCATATTTTTCTAAAATCAGTTTTAGACTGACCCCCCCCCCTCAGACATGGACGTTCTTTATGCACCACCTCTTAAGAAAACAACTTTGGATTGAAGTAATATTGCTAATTAACACATTACTAATTTTTAAGGAATTCTCACCTTTCAATAAACATGTACATTTCTGTACAAAATAAAACTGCAGTGGTCATGTACTCAATCAGCATTAACGGTGACGCGGTTTTGGTCAATTTCTTCGAATAACTAAACATTTTTACAATAATATGTTAGATTTAATCGCCGAAGTCGGATAAAATTGCTGAAATCATATTTAAATACTGGGACTGAGTATTTTAATATGCGAAACAGTAGAAATAAATACATAAATATTTCTGGGATTGAGCACAACATGAATCAAATCCCGATACGAGTACATTGCTGTTACACAAAATCAGATTCATTTGTTTTAAGTAGTACCTATTCTTAAATGATTGTCTGAAAAGATCGCAGTATATAAATAGCTTTTCACTTTAATTAACTTGGCGACGGCGAACTAACGAGAAGACCGTCGCCGAGTCGACCGGCTCGTAAGTCCGGTAAATAACTCATCGGATTACTCAATCCTCAAGTATATTTAAATACAATTTCAGCGATTGATAAGCTTACATACTATCTACTGTATTATATAAAATGTACTACTAACTTTAATAAAAATATATGATGTTTAATATACGTCTTCAATAATTGGGCATATTTCTTTTCATCTTTTTTATCGGCATATACTTTTAACTGTCGTATGCAATTATTTAAAATTCTAAATTGCACTATCGTGTAAATAAATAATACCAGGAAAATGCAATCTATAATAAACGTAAATGTGGTGAAAATGAACAATAAAAAACATTCCTGGATTGTAATTGTCAGCAGAAACAGAAAGTGTTGGTTTTTCAGAGTCCATGCACCGACGGCTAAATCTTTGGTAAAAATTGGGGCAATTACAATTAGTACTTCCGTCGCTGCTACACATACGACAAAAATTTTTAGTATCAAACCAGTGTATTTTAAGACATTTTCCAATTTCTTCTTTTCGGATTCGGAACATTTGTTAACATTCCAGAACAGTTCTGTTTCTTCAAGTAGTACCACAAATTTATCTTTGCTTAGGATCGTGAACAAAACTTTTCCACCAATCTAAAAACGGATAGCTGGTGAATAAATTCCAATCATTGAGATGTAAAATGATGAAAATATAATCAGAAAGTTAACCATTTTCTTCTGGTTTGCAATCGCTTTTAAAAGTTAATACTATTTTATGTTACTTACTTGAATGTAAGCCGTTGAACCTTCAAAATTGTTTGCAAAAACGTATATATCGTTGTTCATATGTTGATACTGAAGAAAAGTAATGACGAACAAATACATCAAAGTTACTAAATAAAAGGTGGCAGATATTTTATCTAATACTGGATTCATTCTTGGATGTCTTCCCAAAATTTTTAATACTAACAATGGTAGTTTCAAAATGTCGTACGAGTTTTTCTCCATATTGGAATCTATTTCTCACAGGGCAACTGTCTAAAGTGATTTGGTTTCTATATTTTTGAAATATACCTAACACAATTTTAAATTGGAACGACCTCATTAATATTAACAATAATAAATATTGGTATAAGTTAAAAGCGATTAAGTACCACTATTATTAATATGATTGTGTCAAAAAGTTTTTTTTTAAATTACTTGAGTGTTACTTGAGTATAGTATTATCTAAGGGGGTTCCGCCCCCCTGGCCTTCTTCTAGTTTTCATTTTTTTTTTTATAAAGAAACTTTAAACTCCCAAGGAACTTTTGCTGTCCATAATTAATGGTCTATCGATGTATATTCCAATGCGATCAAAATTTTACCGGCAATTTTGTAATCGTGTGCCATTACGAAGACCATCTTACTTACACGTTTACATCATTTGTGTGTGAAAATGGGAGGCTCTTTTTTAGTGACAAGAATATTTCGAGGTCGTTGTTAGGCTACGGTATACGGTCTTTAGGACACGTCCACCCCCCAGCGGCATCGCCATACTTTACCAACTTACCTAAGGTGGGCCAATGTTTCTCTAATCTATAAAATATATAAATAAAAGTAAAATATAAATATCACGTCCATTTGCCCTTATTATATTTTGTTTTCAATTTGATTAATTTAGTGTGGTCCACAGGACGTCGCTGTGTGCTGTATTGCTCGGATTATTCTGTTTTAATATGCACGTAAATTATTTTTGGTTTTATTAAAAGTTAAGAAAATATTATACAAATTATGTTTTTTTTTTTTATTTTTTAAAATTTTTACCTGAAAATGCTCGCCAAATGTTAGTTTAAAGCGACTATAATAACCCAACTACACAACGACAAAACTATAACTACTAAGATAAGTAATTTTCAAACTTTGTAACAAAACTTTATATTATCTGGTGGTATTGCCCAAACCCAAGGGGCGTATCAACAATTGAAAAAACTAAGTTTTGAAATCGAAAGAAGTTTAAAAATTACATGTTTTCCCGATTTTTTTGTTTTATTTAGTCAACTTTCAAACAGTTACCATTGATTACATGCATTTCGTTAACTACTACTTCGAAGTAAAAATGACCGATACATTGAGAAAAATGACTGGTTAATTGAATCTAAATTTAATTTGCCTATTTAATATTTTTTAATATTTTTTACGACAAATATTTAATTGTTTTAACTTATCTATTTTTGAAATTCACATTGGCGAATAATGGCAAATAATTGGCAAATAAACGATAGAGCGATTTATCGAAAAGATTCTTATCCCATGTAGCACACAATATTGGTGCAATATTATTTTCCAATATTACGCCAATATAGTACATAAGTAATCAATATTGCATCAATATTGAATGTATAGCTTCATCCAATATTGGTTCAATATTGTTTTCAATTATCGGTGCAATGTTATTTTCTAATATTGCCTTCCGATCTTCATCCAATAATAATGCAATATTGTTTTTAAATATTGTAATGAAACGAGGTTGGCCAATTAAAATTTTAATACAATATCAACCTGGTGTACATAGTTTTTAGTGAGCATGGACTCATTATTAATAATTTTCTTCCAGTTCTTTAAACTGTTAAAAGGTTAAAATCCCAATTTTCTATTTTAATCTAAAATTTTTGTAAAAAAATGTAATCCAGGTGTGCAAAAAACCTTTACTTGAAGCAGTTTTACTTATAAATTTTAATTTCATACCTTTCCATATTTTTGCTTCAAATTCTTGAATCTCTGTTATTATCTCATCCAATTCTAACCTTGTTCTCTAATCCAATTCAGCTTCCGTTTCAATTCTAACCTTTTTTAAACAATCCAAACCTCATCCAAAATTTTCAAAATCGACACTTTAATTTTACTCAAACCAATTCAATCCATCGAAAGTCAATATCATAATCACTTATATGGACTTATAAATACGTCCGCGTTGGCTTACGGCTCACAAGTAAGTGCTTTTCTATCAAACCACCCCAACTTTGATGATGCAATTTCAAAGGTGACGCAATTTTTTAGATTTTATACAAATAAACTTTTTATAGATATTTTTTTTTGTGTAGGAGATGCAGGGAAAAAAATCTTATATAAGACACCCTTGTGTGATGGGTAGTGTCGGATTCTTACCGACTAAAAAAACCTACATCTCCTAGGGCATCACCCGTCACTCCGGAAACCGCTTTAGCATTACTTCAGTGTGAGATCATTGGCTAGAGATTGAACCAAATTTCTCTCCCTTCTCGGTCTTTTACTTCTATAATGTGTCTAACTACATTATATGAGAGGTCCCACTCTTCGGCGGTAGTGATTAGACTGTGCATCATATTTTCGGCGTTGAATATCCCGGTCTACGACGTTTCGGCGCGACCGATTCGGCGCAGCCGGTTCGGCGCGAAGACGGTTCGGCGCGAAGACTTTTTAGCGCGAGAATAAAAATCTTTTGTTTTGCAACTGCCTTTTATAATTTGCTGCTTTTCTGTGAAGTGGATTGGTCTTTCAAAAAGTTTTGCCAGACAAAAGTTGTAGTCCGTTAAATTTCCTATCCGGAATGGGGTCTCAGAGTTTTTGTAAAATGTTTCGTTTAAAGGATACGGGGTTTTCACAAATATGAAAAGAAAAAGCTCGATTTTTTCACCATTTCTTTACTTACTTTAATGCATAACTCGAAAGTGGTTGATTATTTTAGCCAATAAAATGAAATGAAAAGAATTCCTAACACGGTAGCTACATTAACCTATTTTTTTAATGTTTTAATGTTTAAATTTTTCCAAATTATTTTTCTTTTTCTTTCTTTTCTTCATATATTTTATCCTCGCGCAGAACTACAATTACAACTTTTTTCTGGCAATATTTTTTGAAAATATCATTTCACAGAAAAGCAGAAAATTATGAAAGGCAGTTGCAAAACAAAAGATTTTTATTCTCGCGCCGAAAAGTTTTCGCGCCGAACCGTCTTTGCGCCGAACCGTCTTTGCGCCGAAACGTCTCATCCCGTGAATATCCTGCCAGTGCACTGTTTATATAATTATTTCTAGCATCATCCCATTATTTGCAGTGAAAACGAGTATGCTCAGCATCATCTACATCGTTGCAATACGGGCATCGGTCAGTATCAGCTCTTTTTCTTGAAAAAAAGTATTTTCGGAAACAGCCATGTCCCGATAAAGCCTGCGTGAGGTAGTAGTGACCTCCCCATATTCCCGTTGTGTCCATTTTTGTAAATTCGGGATAAGTCTAGGTCCACCTTCCATATGTACCCACCTCCCATTTTTCTTGCCATTTGGCCATTAGGTTTTTTCTTGCCTCTAACTTCGTCATCCCTCCGCACGTCTTGATCACTTCTTCTGCCAACAGATATATCGGTGGTATTCCAGCTATCACCCTCGCTTCTTCAGCCGAAATAGTGCGATATGCGCTGTAAATTCTAATCGGCACAAGTCTTTGAATCTTTTTTTACCAGACAGGAGCGGCATAAAGCAGCTGAGAGTGCAGACATTCTTAAAGATAATAATTATTAACAATCTAAAAACAAAGTTTTCAAAATGAACAAAACGTCACTTATATTTATTAAAACGCAACAATATGTAAATAATCAATATTGTACCAGTATTTGGTAAACCTTGGTACAATATTGCGCCGATGGTAATGACCAATATTTTTAGCTGATATTCACCCAATCTAGCTGAAGGGTTTAAACCCGCATGACGATGGACACCGGTAAGGGAATTATTATTATAATTGTTTATCATAATATTAGTAATATTTTGAAATTAGTAGATTAGAAGATATACAATGTTGCATGATATAATATTGCGTTGTACTTTTAAATAGTATGAATTTGAATTTTATGAATATTACTGCTTGTAATAATATAAATTTTAAATAAATAATAATATAAAAATTAATAAAATAAAATTAATTTAAAATATGGAACAAAATTGTCTTTAAAATGGAGCCTTCTATGTTCTAAATCTGAATTACATTTTCACTTTATACAATACAATTATTACTAGTCGGGGAGCTACAATATAGAATCTATGAATTTAAAAAAGAATCTACAGCGAGATAAGAGTACATATTTTTTCTTTTTCTTGGTTTCTTGGGTTGAGCGCGGCGTTGAGTAGACGCAATTTTGAATAATTAACAATCAGAACCAACTGAATCAAGATAAATTTTTATTTGTGGATTTTCGCTCTCACCACATAGCTATATACAATTATTATATATGAAAATATATATAGAGCAATTATATTTCATATGTTTCATATGATGTTGGTCTTAAAGCATACATAAACATATGACTGATGCTGCAGATTAAAGTCTAGAGATTAAAGTCTCGACATAATTTGTTGCTTAAATAAAGGAAAATATTTAAATTAAAAAACTGGAGTTCGCTGAACGAAATATTATCGTTTAAGAAAAATTCGGTAAGAACGATTACGTCATACGACATAATGTTTTATAGGGTAAACTAACAATAGGGATTGAAAATTAAAAAGTTATTTTCGGAGGCACTTAATAACGTCGTGGGCGAGTATTTAAAAGTTTCACCGAAAGTGGACTTAACACTGAAGTGGCGGTTGCACTTCCGAAATTTCAAGTGCCCCAAAAAAGATGTTTCGAGAGTTCTCTTTCGGTAATCCTGGCGTAATAACGGAGGGTTTTACGTAACTAGAGTAAAATTTAAAATCTAAATAAATTATATTAAGTTTTGTCTCATACGCACTTGCATTCGCACACCTCCGCAAACAACAGTTGAGGCTAATTTTTGGTAAATTAAAGAAGTTTTCATTAGGCAATTTTAAGACCGTGAAACTTCATTAAGCAATTCATACATATTTATGTTACAATTGATGTATTTTGTGGTAACACAGTGATACGGTACCTAAACGTCAAGCTATAGTTGATGAACGACACGGATGTATTCATTTGACGAGTAACAAATAGACTAAACTTGATGTGAGTGAAGGAGTGAATTTCGTTCAACAATTTGTGTCAACAAAGGAGGTATAGTAACATCCAAATTAGATAATATAGCAATGATAACGCGTGCATTTTGATTATCCGTTCTCAGTTTTCACATGCACATCCAAATTGTTCCATTTAACTTAGCTAACAAAAATATGGAAACACATTTTTTATTAATATAATATTTTGCAGACGCGCGAAACGCTTATGGTATTTGTAATTTAAACATCGTGTTCTGGAGGAACTTATTTGCATACTATATACTATTATTATGTAGGAACCTATTCAAAATTTAGAAAATAAAGTATTCGATTAACAGTTCGCTCATTGGGGTTAAAAAAGGGGTTAAGTCACATTTTTGTGAGTTCACCTTTATAGTTTTCTGAACAAGTCATATCTGCTCAATTACTGAAGATTCCTTAAAATGCTTTACAGAGTTATGTCATTGGAATGTACTTTTTTAGACTTAACCCCTTTTTCACCCCCCAGGAGCGAGTTGATATTTACTTCAGTACTTACACTTTAAATTTTTCGTACTTCTCTAATTCAGCTTTCATCAATAAAGTTTCACAACGTGTCGGCTAAACATTTGTTTCGAACAAGAATTGTGCGTTTACAGTAGCAAACGATACTAAACAGATGTCGCGTAGGTGCCAAATTATATCCTTTTTTATATTTTATTACTTTTTTCGAATCATAAATGTTTAGCTTTTGGGCAAATCGAAGGTATTTGGTAACTACCCCCTTAACTATTCAAAAACTAAAAATAAATTATTTAAAATTTGAAAAATATACCTAATACGTTTATAGGTAGGATTACCCCTTCTCCATGAACTTTGGCTGGATCTGCTTTTGGCGGCTAGCGTTTATCTTCAATACTTTTAAATTCAAAAATTCCTTTGATTTTGCAGTGATCTAACAAACATTAATAAGTTATTGCAAGTTTTTATATTTGAGAAAATATTAAAATTGTAACAAAACTCTTTACATAACAAACTTAATATAAAAAATAAAATATTGGCTGCTATTGTACCTAACATACTATATATTTATAGTCCGAGATCCCACCGTATGATTACTGCACTCATCTGCTTTTTAATCAAAATACAATTTTTGTGGATAATTATTGATAGAGAAATACGGTTTTGCGGGGTTGCCTATCAAAATATGGCCGCAAGTACCTTTAATTAAAATTTTAAAAATTAATTTTTTCAACGAATTTCCTTCACTTGTTTTTCAGATAAAATATAATTCATATCAAAGATAGATAGGTAAAGAACTTAAAAAAATTGGGTTGCCGTTTCTCACTTGGCCGCAACCTTCTTTCAGCCGGGCGTAAACACGTACAATTTCGTTCAATATATACGTTCATGGCGTATCTTAATAAATTATATATCAAATTAAAGCTAATTTTTGTCTCTAAACGATGGAATGCGGTTGCCTATGTAAAAGTGCCCGCAAATAGGGGTTGCCAACGTTTAAAGATATATAAGAGAGCGAGAAAGTTAGCACACACGCCGTTCATCAGACAAGGACGCAATATGTCAGCTTTCCGTGTTCTGACGTTGTAAAAAAGTAGCTATTAATTAAAGGGCTAGCTCAGCATTTCACTGTAGACGCGACGCTTACGTAATACCTGTAATACTTTTACAACGTCAGAACACGAAAAGCTGACATATTGCGTCCTTGTCTGATGAACGGCGTGTGTGCTAACTTTCTCGCTCTCTTATATATCTTTAAACGTTGGCAACCCCTATTTGCGGGCACTTTTACATAGGCAACCGCATTCCATCGTTTAGAGACAAAAATTAGCTTTAATTTGATATATAATTTATTAAGATACGCCATGAACGTATATATTGAACGAAATTGTACGTGTTTACGCCCGGCTGAAAGAAGGTTGCGGCCAAGTGAGAAACGGCAACCCAATTTTGTTAAGTTCTTTACCTATCTATCTTTGATATGAATTATATTTTATCTGAAAAACAAGTGAAGGAAATTCGTTGAAAAAATTAATTTTTAAAATTTTAATTAAAGGTACTTGCGGCCATATTTTGAAAGGCAACCCCGCAAAACCGTATTTCTCTATCAATAATTATCCACAAAAATTGTATTTTGATTAAAAAGCAGATGAGTGCAGTAATCATACGGTGGGATCTCGGACTATTAGTTCCATAAGTAATTAAAAAGTAAGACGGACAGCTTTATTAATTTATTGGAATCATAAATACTTCCTGTCCTAGAACCCACGACAATTATTGCTTACACAATCATATTATAATAACATAAAAAATTATTTTTTAAAAATAATACTGAATCCAATTTAAAAATATATTTACTTTTAATTGATTTTTATTAAAACATTGCATCAAAGAATTGTTTTTTCAACGTTAACCTTTAATGCTTCAATTGTGAAGCATATCTAATAGTGTAGTTACCTTCTGGTGGAATTAATCAGTTTCTGGTACTTCACAATCAGTTTAACATTACCAAGTTTTCTGTTTAAACTTTTAAATTAGAAAATCTAATTTGTCTAATTTGGTAATTGCTTTTACAAGCAATTACTAGTTAGTTTAATTGAATTATCATTAAAGATCTCATTGAGTTGTTTAATTTTAACCCAGATATGAATCTAAGCTAAATTATTGATTAGCAGAGTTAAAAAAATTGCAAATTGTATATTAAGTTAAATTCATAACTTACGAAAATATGAAATATAACTATTAATTATTGATAGTTTATAACATCTTTTGGTCGAGCAAGTGTGTTTCGAATTTTTGATTATCGTCAGATAAACATTGGATAATAAAAGAGCTAGAAAAGTTATGTAATTAAATTGAATATTAAAAAAACATCAAGAGTCAAATTATTTTGAAGTTTATTTTAAATTAAAATTCTACCTACTTGATGCCAAAATCAATAAAAAGAAATGAAAATTTTGGAATATTATATGTTAAATTTTATAAATAAGCAAATTACTAAAAAGTAATAAATTTTCTTTATTTTACTACGATTATGAAATAGCTCTCTTTCTACACTAATTTGAGTTGAGCCACTTTCACGCACTAGTGTGGAAAGTGACTTTTGTTTTTTTTTGTTTTTTTTCATTTTTATAAATTGTGGAAATTGACGTTTATTGATATTATCTGTCAAATTAAATGTTGACAGATTGAATAACTGTAATAAACAAATTAGTGTAACTTTTTGAATTTATTAATTAAATATAATATGGAAAACAAATATTCGAATAAAAATGATGTAAAAGATTTTGTATGATCCACGTGTAGAAACGTGTCATTAGGTTTGTTCTTTTTAGCTGCACTACTTGCACTAGTTCAAGAAGTGTACACTAAAACGTTCTTTTTAGCGGGAAGTGACGTCATCGTCGCTGTTCTTTTTAGAGGTGCAATTGCACTCAGTGCAACAGTTCACTACACTGCCTGCACTTGGTCTGGAGCAAGTGCAAGCAGTGCAGTGCAACAGTGTAGCGCGAAATTTGAAAGTTATCATGACAGATCGCTGAAAAATATTGAAAAATTCAGCTGGTAATATCCTAGTTGATGCAAATGGATAATGTTACATGTGGAAAGGCAATACGATTATTTATCGAAATATAAATAATGTACTTAACTATTTATAATTGAAACTAAAAAACCTTTAACCTCAAATATCAATAGCTTTATACCGAGTGCTGCACTATGTCGTTCTTTTTCTCCCCTCTGTACTCTTGCACTACCGCTGCACTTGGCTGCACTCGCCAGTTCTAGTGCAGTTCAAGTGCAGCACTAGTTCAGCTAAAAAGAACAAACCTATTATCGGATTTTCATGATTATAAAACTCAGCTGACGTCTCGTTTTGCAAATATGACGCGTTTGATAATGACATCTTGCGTCGCCGTCACCGTCTGAAATTTATAATTTAATTTTCTTATGTCAACAGGAGTACCCAAATATTTTTTTTGAATAAGTGCGAAGCAAATGCAAATATGTTTACTTTACAATGTAATAAAAAATATATTAATATACAAAAATGAATAGATGAATGAAACAATAAAATCAAAATTATTTTCATTATCATGCAGAATTTTCTTCAGAATAAATTCATTTATGGTGTACAATCGGGTTTTCAAAATCGACCCGCGTTTAAAATTACTTAATTAATTATTGTTTTGTATTATAGTTATATACTATATATACCGTAGAACCAGAAGTAACATTAATTTAAGCTTTTCTTTGGATCTCAATGGATTAATCCATAATTCTACTCACATATATTTATATTTCTAATTCTGTTATATAAGATAGATTGTAATCTGTTAATATACAATTGATTGTATATTTTGGAATTTGGGAATTAGGTAAAAATCAAACAATGTTTAAGAAGTCAACGTTTTGTAATCTTTCCTTTTAGCCTCTTCAGGACTGAAGAATTTAATACTTTATCACCAATTAAAAAGAATATAATATGATAACTATTACTAAATTAAACTTAAAAACTTGAAATGATGTCATTAAGTATATAAATTTTCCAAGCATTAATATAAACTAACGTGTTTCTGAGTTGCTGTCTTTTTATATTGTTGGCCATTGCCATATATCGACGTTTGGACGATGGACTTTTGTTATTCAACTATTATTAAAATATTTCAGTAAAAAAATAGGTTGAGACCCTACATCTCTTGGAACTGCGTTTCCCTAAAGGGTTAATTTTTTTGAATTGTAGTGAATACAGTTTTACTCTGTATGCACCAACGAACAACTTTTAAATACTATTTTGATAAATAATATGCATAATAATTTCCATACGTTGCACCTGTCTAAGCGGTCAAGTTCAAGTAGTTACGCTGATGTATGTTTTACTTTCAGTTAATTACTTATACAGCTGTTAATAAATAACTTGTATAAAATTATTAAAGAGGTTTCGCAAACAATCCTCAAATACATCAAGTTTAATTTTTAAAATGTCATTATTTTTCGCCATTGGTATTTTTTGATTCTCTCTTTTTTGATCTGTGACCTAATCGACAAAATTTCAACTTCAAAAATAATGATAACAATAACAAAGATTTTACTACAACTGGTAAAAAGAAAACTAAAGTAAATGTTCCAAGTGACCTCCAATCACTTCCTAACAATGTCAATACATTATTTAGGCAATGACTTTTGAGAAAAAGAACAAAATTCGAATTACTGTCAATACTTTGTTTTTACTTCTCATCTTTTAAATCATAAATTATTGGTCTACAATATGGATTATAGTTTTAAAAAATTACCGAAACGTCAAAGCTCAAAAAAAGAAGCATAGCAGAAAAAATTACAATTTATTAAAAGATTGTCTGTGAAAACCAGACAGATTATTAGATCTAAGCCTAGTTCAGTACTGGCCTAGTTGATTGTTTAGATATGAATTCCTAAATCAGAAATCCACTTTTTATTGCATAAATTTATTTTTATTATTGTCTTTATTTATTTAATAAGTTAAAAACAGTAAATTTGAGAGGATTACTCTAATCAAACTATCAACAACCGACAAGTTATGAAGTTATTGGGCATTAAAATGTCGTCAATGTCTCTCATTGACAATTATTTACCACAAGGTAACATTATGAGGTCTTTGCTATTTGTGGTCTTTATGGGCTATCTCTTATCTGGCTGCAAATTACATTTGGAACCAAGTAAATAAAACAAATGAGAATAATTTTTATATTTAGGTACAATTTTATGCAGTTTTAACATTTTTAAAGCAAAAAATTTAGTTTTTATTATGCTTTATTTTTGTTTATTGGTATTTTTGAAAAATATTATCACTTGAGATATTTCGGTTTCGGGATCCGGTTCGGCTAAAGTCCTAGAACCCCGATAGTTACGCCATTGAATACTATATTATAAAACAAAAATAAAATAAAATAAACACAAAGCAGAAGCTCCTTATTGAGAGCTTTTGTTTTATTATACGTCCAAATCGTCAACCTTTTCCATGTATTCCGAATTTTTCTCTAAACTACAGGCCAAGCCCAATATTAAGATCTCAAAAAAATATTTTTGTTTCCTTCAGAAGAATTTCCTGGCGGCGCTCAGGCCGTAATTATAAATAATTTGATTAAACTGAAGTGGGTAATTGTTGTTTGTTTTCAATAAATACAATTGACAAATTTTTCCGTTCAATAATACGCAGTGCATCCACTTAACTGGACGTCCGTCAGTGGTCAATGTGTTAATCAATTTTAATAAAATTTTGCTATCAGATACTTTAAAGGCCGATCGTACCAACACATTTAGTACCATGTATGTATCGTGATATTAAACCAGATTCGTTATTAAAACTTCTAAAACTCGTTTTAAAGATTCGCCGAACTTAAGTTCAACTGAACTCACGTAACTTAGTAAAGTACTTGGTATGTACTCATCGTATTTATTAGCAAAATGTTATTGGAAATAGGGGAGTCTGGGGGTATTCTATACCCCCTTCAGTAATCTCAGAGCTTATACGAGAAACTCTTGTCATTCTTTCAGATCAAGCAGACTTAATTCTTGTAACGATTGGTTCATTATGAACATACTTTTTTATTTTCCGCTGCACAAGGACAATGTAAAATTAAAATCTAGAGTAATCAAAAAGTATATAATATAATCCAAAAGTAATGCATTTTAATTGTTGTATATTGCGATGTACCGAGGCGTGGAATTTCAATAAAAATTATTAAACTCCGCGAACCCGAATACTACACCTGGTGAGCATGAAACTCTTATATAATATTGTTAAGTTTTAAGGTTCACCTTCTAGCGCATTAAACGAAAAATATAAAAATTCAATAATATTGCTCAAATAATTTTAATTTTCAATGTAGGTACTAATGTAAATTTTTAATTCAATTGGGAACGATAAAATTTTTCCATGGGTTGCTCGGCACTGTGCGGCTCCCGTTAAAAATTTCAGTTATTAACTTAAAAAAAAACTTTTAAGTCTTTTCTATCTTCAAACTCTCTAGCTTCTGTTGTAAATTAAAGTTCAAAAATCCAAACTATAACCAAACGGTCAATTATATTCGCAAATCCAAAATCAAATCACTTATTTTAAAAAATATTTTTAAATTTATACACTAAATAACAATTTTTACGTAACCTCCCACTGCACATAAAAATTCCACGACAATACCAGTCGTGGACAATTACCAGGGCTGAACATAAGACATAATATTTTCAAATAACAATTCTTTTTTGATGTTCCGTATCATCCCTCGTGGTTTGTTGTTTTGGTAAAATCAAGTTTACCGTCCTTGATCTGTCTTTCGACCAACGTGGTCTTCCTGGTGATAGTTGAGGATAGGAAACCTATTAAACTGACTTCAGTCATGGTCTTAACATTATGAAGGTTGTTGTTGGTCAGTGCGGCCTGATTGGTCATGATCGGCGTTCAAATAATACATAATACAATTATGTAAATTGATTTACTAGCGGTAACAAAGAATTCGGTAACAGAGAGAATTCTTAAATTTAAGTTCTTAAAAAACTCATGGACGACATAACTTTTATATAGAAACCATGAGATCTATGGTAATTAATGGGTTATTAATATAGATATGCATAAATTATGCGAGTGAGAATATTTTTGATATAATTTAAATTACCAAAAAAATATAAATAAAATTTGTGGGATTCCCGGGAACCCGGGAAAACGGGAACTTCAATGCGGTTTGAGAAGCTCTAACTGTATATCTATTTATGCAGATAAAAAATAACTGATTTGTGATATAAACACCAATATAAATCAGTATAAGAACTGACTATTTTTATATCGAATAAAATTGTCATTTCGATAATGTAAGTTGAGAATTATAAGTATAATAAAATTTTGATGTAAGTACCTACCTGGTAGAAAATTGCATGAATTGAAGGCCAATGTCAGTAGAAACATTGTTGCTTCAATAAATTAGTACAATAATATAGCGGTTGCTATTAAATCATGCTATCAAAAAATAAATAGAGGAAAGAATAATATGACTTTCAAAAATCGAATTTTACAAAAAGTAATTAAAATTAAACGACTTTCACAGTGATATAGTTAAATTTAATATTTTCAGACTTCCTGATAAATCTTCAAAATGTAAACAAGGTCATAATAAAACCTCTGGTTAAATTAAAGGCCATCTACATACTCAAACTGCATTCTAATTAGATACGTACATTGCACTTTTCGTTAAGTAGGAAATTCATCTCCATAGGTCATTTTTGCAATGTCGATGTGTAATCTACATTAGGTAAGAATAATATTAGCACCAAAATCTGTTTTAATAATTAATTTTTGATTTATGTTTTTAATAATGTTTATTACTTAAAGAGTAAAGGTAGGTCGCGTCGGGAGCCGCCTTTAGAAAGAACGAAAACTTCAAATCTGAAAATTCAAGTATTTTCATGCGATAGATACTTATAAATATAATGAACTCTATATATTGTACTTCTTGTTGGACCAATAAGATACATTTATTTATTTATTAATTTTTTTTTGAAATTTCAATAAATCTAAAATCTCTGATGATTAACAAGACCAATAGGTGAATAAATTTATATCATTAAAATTCACGTATAGCATTCAATTTATGAAATTATGTAATCGACTGATTGAAAGTGCTTTTTAGATTCAATTGAAAAAAGCCAAAGGTAATTTCCGCAAAATTAGCGGTGCAAGACAAGTTAATTGCAGCAAATAGTATTAAAACCTAGTGGTTAAACAATTTGTTAACTTTTCGTTTTCAAGTTCTTTACAAAATATAAACGTTGTACTTTTGTATTTACACCTTATAACAATAACACCAAGTGGGGGACTTACTGACGTTAATGTTAAAATTGTTGATAGTGGGAATCTCGATAATATTATACCTTATAGTATCTATAAATCTTATACCGACATGTATGTCTAATGTTAATTTAGTTTGTGAATTATCGTATCATCGATAATATTTATAAATTTTCATTTATAAAAAAAATCGTTTATGGCAAAGAAAATAAAATTTTGAATTTCAAAATTGTGAATAAACGGGATTTACTTAAAGTATATAAAAGTTCAACCTGCATAGCCGGTTTTAAAATTTTTTTAAAAGGTAAGTTAGTTGAATCTTCAATATTTACAATTTGAAACACATTTTATTCATCTACCAAGACTTGCAAATATGTTTATATCCAGTTCATCCAATAAAATAGAAAGTGTCGTGCTAGAAATTGAGATTTTAAATATTTGCAATAAAGTCGGAATTAATTAATTGTCCTACTTTAACATTATTTATTTTCAAAAAAATTTAACAAAAAATATAAATGGTATGATGTCTAAAATTTATTAAACATTGCTTTTGTAAACAGTGAAATATATTATAAGTGTGAACAATAAATAGACACACGCCTGAATTTAATTAGAACTATTTAATTTAATTTTTAATGTAAACAGTTTTGGAAATTTAACTTAAAATTTTTTTAATTTAAAATGGTATCATTACAAATTATTTAAACTACTAAATATTTTCCCCCCTTTTCATTGTTGCAAAACTACATTTTTATATTTTAAAACGGTTCAATAGAATTACAATTAAATTTTAATAGGAACCGAAAAAATTTACCAACCACCTACATAATCGAATAACTTTTTTATCGAATCAGCACCCACAAGATCATTAACATTTTGTAAATAAAAATTAACCAAGTGGATCTAATCAAATGAATGCATTTTATTTTGTACTCAATTTGGTTTATGTTTTCAGTGGTAATAGATTCGCCATTGAGTAATGCTTCTTGCAATAATTACCTTAACTAATTCATAAGAAGACGTTTACTTCGTGCAGTAGCATTGAATCTAATAAATTTTAGCATCAAGGATTTGTCGACGATTTACTCGGTGAATTATAATTAACATAATTCAGTAATTCAAAGCCTCATTGCTGCAAATTAATATATAAAGAAGTTATTACGAAAAATTTTTTTACTTAATTCTTCAGGAACTGAACAGGCTAAATTAAGCAGATCGTCATCATTGGTTCCTTAAATTGTGTCGGAAGTTCACACTTACACAGTGCGTATGAAAATTAAGTGCAATCATAATTTTGTTCTAAACATCTCGAATAATCCTCGATATATTTTTTATTTCTGAAAATAACTGTAAAAATCCAATCCATGTCTAAGAATATATTATTTAATTGAAAAAACATGTAGTATATGTACTGGCAGTTAAATTATTATTGTAGCATAATTTTGCAGTATTATCAGTATAAAAGTAAATAAATAATTATTGTCGTATACCTGTATTTAAACCGGTGAGGCAACTTAATACTGAATCCAGAGAAAAATATAGAAAGTAAATTTTTAGTTAGCTGCTATTTCGAATATAATATAATTAATTAATTATAATTAACAATCTTAAAATGGAAAGGTTTGGAAAAATTCAGTTTGGCATACAATAGCCCTAAAGAATATTTATTGTTCATTACGGATTTCAAGGTATAGAAATGAATGCGGAATTTTCTGTAAAAGAGGGATAAATTTTATTTAAATTTTCATATGACCTGACTTGTAAAGTGTTCGTTACGTTGTCAGGTCAATTGACCAACTGTTAAAAATTGTCACCTATTTAATCGTGTCTAGCAATACAAATACCCTTCGTCTACGAGACGAACAAGTAAGATATAAAAAAATTGACATTATTATAGCAATAATATACCCGAAGTAAATTTTCGAATAGCTGGGCGCCTAGTAACGAGTAATTTTCGCGCCTCGACCAGTAATATATAGTTCTATGGAAAGTCACATGATTTCGCTTTGCAATAGTATTCTAATTTTCAAAATCCGATGCCAAAAATATGCTTGTTTTGTTTTCAGAGAATTATTATTAGATTGTTCAGATTGGCAAATAATTTCTTTGTTAATGATGATATGAAAATAATATCAATAAATGCAATAAACCAGTTACACGTAATAATTACTATACAATACATATAATCATAATTATATTATGTGACTTCATAAAGGAAACCAGATTATGATTTCCTTATTTTGTTATTAATTTACAACAAATTGCAATATTATCTATATATTTTTAAATACACTAATCCGAAGCATAAACTTAAGTGTGAAATGTATCTTTCATAATTTCAGGAAAGTATTTTTTAATTAAGCATTTCTGGGTGTAGATATATTGTTCACTTTCAAATTTAATTTTATTTAATTAAATTTAAAAATAATTCATTTTTTAATTAAAAACAAAATTACTTATGTAAATTATTAATACCCCTTTTATACAATATAATTCACAAGAATATATCATCAAATTTGTATGAAAACACCCAGTGCCACTATTGTTCAACAGTTCCAAAAATTTTCACTCTCAATTTCTCGGAAACGGTTGCGTATCAACTTCTAATATTTCATTAATATCTATCCCCACTACCAAGAGCGGATCCAGCCAATAACCATGGGAGGGGTTATAAAATGTCTTATGGATAAAATTAGGGGAATTCAAAAAATATGAAAATGGAAAATGTTGTGAAAAAGTAAAAAAAAAAAGGTCATTCTCTTTTCAATTTCATCTTAATTTTATCTTAACCGATTCTTTTCAGAGATCCATGGGGGGGGTAGTTACTCCCAATACCCCCGCCCCCCTTGTATCCGCGCTTGCCCACTACAATCAAGCGTAGTCTCCTGGAAAAACTCGGTTTAATCCTCATAGCGTGAGAAATTTAAAAATTTGTAAATAATATTAATATGACTCACTTCTTTTGTGACTTATTAAAAATAGTTTATGAATCTCAGGGTCTAAAAGTTTAATTTTCAGTCCCAATAAAACAATAAACATTTTTGGATACCCATATAGTCAAGATAGAGAAGTTACAAGCCTGCACTTGTTTTTATATTACATAATTATATCTTACAGTCAGAGATGAAAATTATGAAATTTTCCACCATTACCAATATTTATTATTTTCAACAAATTCAAAACGAATTACTGATAAATGTATACTACAATCAAATGTTATCGAAACTACATAACATGACTGATTTGACGCCTTATTAAACCTATGAACCATAACTAAGTTTACTAATTGCAAAAATCTTTAAATTCCTAATAGTATTATTAATCTTTTTATCATTCGATTACAATAAAATGAATCAAATATGACTGGTGTTCAAAATTTGCAGGTGTAGGTATGATACGTAATTGTGTAAAATATTTTTAAACAAATAATAATTCAAATGCTCTCACTTTATTGTTTTTTTATTATTAATCGTATTGATACTTTTATCTTCGATTAAACAAGCGCGCGACAAATAATAACAAAGATTTCAAAATTTTCATGTACCTAGTACCTACATACCTAATTACAAAGCATTCAATTCAATTTTTTGCAAGGCCGAATTGAACTTCAATTAATGTTTTAATATTTGACTAGATGTATGTCAAGAACGTTAATGTAATTTTACAATAATAATTTTATTTGAAAGTAAATAAGCGTTAAAGAACACATCAGAAAAAGTATTGACAAAAAACTTGATAGCAACAAAATTTATTACATAACAATAATAGAACCAACGAACAACTTTTAATTACAGTTTTTTTTCTTGTAGGTCAGGAATATTTTTGCTTTTAAAAAATGACCACGAAAACAGTGGATGGCAAAGTAAAAAATGAGAAAAAGAAGCAAGAGTCTCAGCAAACGCAACAACAATCGAAAGATAAACCATGGAATAAGATGACATTTAAAGAAAAGTACATTTATATGTCTTCTCACATCACCGTTGAACCCATGGTAGCTTGCTACATTATGCCCAGCGTGTTGGCAAGTCTGGCAACGCAAAATTTAAATTTGGAGAAAGCCTGCCGGGTTAATTTAAAATATTCCGATGAAATATGTGACGCCCTGACGGCAAGAAATACGGCTAATTACACTAAGGAAGAGGAAGAAGTTCAACAGTTAGTGGCAGCGATGGGAGTGTGGAAGACCATACTTCAGAGTGCATTACCTGCATTTTTGATATTGTTTATAGGTTCCTGGAGTGATCGAAATGGTGTACGAAAGCCTTGTATGTTAATGCCAATCGTAGGAGAATTCTGCACCGTAATAGGATTGATAATATGTACGTACTACTTTTACGAGTTACCTATGGAAGTTGCAGGAATTGTCGAGGGCCTTTTTCCCGCATTAACTGGAGGGTGGTTTACAATGTTTATGGGCGTTTTTAGTTATATTGCGGACGTAACCACCCTGGAAATGAGAACTTTAAGAATTGGTTTTGTGAACGTGTTTTGTTCTCTTGGTATTCCAATTGGAATGGCGTTAAGTGGAATATTATACCGGAAAATTGGATTTTATGGTGTGTTTTCGACGTCTGCAGTTTTATATATTTTGGCTTTCATGCACGGCTATTTGAGGATCAAGGAGGTTCCCAAAAAAGTTGTTCCTATTAAAACAGAACAATCATGTTCATTTCTTCGTGACTTTTTCGACCTAAGACATGTAGCCGATACGTTTAGAGTTGCTTTTAAAGAAGGGCCAAATAATAGAAAAATGAAGGTTATGATGCTCATGTTAGTCGTCATGGTCGTCATTGGACCTATGCACGGTAAGTTGTAATTTTGATAAACGAATACTTAATAAGCAATAACGCAATTATATGATTAGCTAGATAGGTAATAAAGTAATTGATATTACAAAACTTGGAAAATTAAATAATAATTGTTCGAATAATTGCACATAGCAATAATTTTGTTGAGCAGCTCTATGTAGTGGAGGTCTAGTGGGTAACCAATACTACAAAATTCTTCAAAATCAATATGCATAGTATTAACCTGAAGACTTCTTTATATGAATACAAAACACGCACTTATTCCACATTAGTACTACGCATTTAAATATTTTTATTAGTAGGTAGATGTATCGACTTCCTGGTAAAATTTTTAATTGCATGAAATTTTCGGTTATCGGGTAAATAAAATTTGTATTTGTATCTGGAAAGATTGCACAAGAACTCGAGCCTATTTTCTACTTTGGCAATTTGGTATCTAATAGGGGAATTGTGGATTGGGATTGTGCAAGGCTTTTCATGCTATAAAAAATTGTTTAATTATTATAATGTACCTGCAAGCATTTATGAAAAGTTTTACAAACGTGAATATTTATTTCGTAAGTTACCTTTCTAAAAAAATAAGTAGGTAAACTTAGTTTTCGGTGTTCGATTTATTCAGCGGATGATATTATGGATATTAATAGATACACAATCGATTGACGAATAAAATAAAAATAGGCCACCCTAACAATAATATTTAGCTTTGAACTTAGAAAGTTGCCATTCTAGCCAAGTTACTTGAAATTGTTTACAACATGTAGAATTAAATAATTTACGATATATTTAACAATCAATAAATAAAACTCGAGTAATAATATGACTAACGTCTCAAAAAGGGTGAGCCGATTTTTACTTTTTTTAAGTAAAATATTGAAAATATTTAATTAATTTGCGATATACGAGTATAACAGTGGTATTAAAATTTAAAAAAGAAATAAAATAAAGCATAAGAAAGATAGTAAAAGAGAAAGCATAATTGTATAATAAAAAATATTAGTAAAAAATTAAAAAATTAGAACAATTTCCGAAAAATAATAATAATATGGATCCTGCTATTTTATTGCTTTAATTATTGCTTAATTATTAATTTAATACAATAGATTTATAAGAGCTGAAAATTACAGTTTTCATTAATTATAAATTGAAGGAAAGAAAATTCTCAATTATAAACTTTAGTAAGGAACGATCTATCTGGAATAATGTTTGGTAAAACCGGCATATAACGAAGTACCCAATTAAGAAATTATTATGTAATCCTATATTTTCATGATACGGTATTTAGGTACCTACTTACATTGATTAATTACTTTAGACATACGAAATAATCTACCCACGCACAAAGGCGCCTGACTAATTATTTATAAATAATTTAAAATTTTAATTATTATTATCATATTGTGTTTGTGTATTGTCAACAAACTCTTAGCATTTACTCTTAGCAAGGTGGAACCAATAAATTATATAATTTATAATTTAAAATATTAAATAAAAATTTTAACTTACCTTTATTTTTTGAATCCATTTCAACCTATGCAAAACTGAAGGTTCTTAATTTCTCTTTGTCGAAATATATTGATACATATGTATACAAAATAAGAATTTGCTTACCAAAATTTGAAAAAAAATTAAAAATGAAGATTAAAATCCACCCAGAGGCATAACAAAGTTGTGTGGCGCAGAATTTTCTATTACGATAAAAAGTTATTTTTGAGGCTGCTTATGGCCGCCCTTTGATTTTTCCGCCTGCATGCCAAGCACGTTCGCATAAAACGAACCTACAAAGAAGAGAAGGACAAGACCAATGTATCTATATGTAGATACCAATGTGTCTATATGTATGTTCATGGTAATTTAACTAATAGCTTCGTATTTTAGAATTGCAGAAAACGCACGAGTCCCTACTTGTACTTGTATATTGTTTATTTCGGTTTATTATATTATTGTAAATTTTAAGAAAATCATCTTTATATCTGCCAAATTAAAATTAAAATTGAATTATCAAATTAACATTATGAATTCTTGATTAAAAATATATGCAATGTAAGAAATAAATGTTAGTTCTAGTTCGGTTGAAAATATAATACAAAACAATAATAAATAAAGCAGGTAAAAGACTTTTAAAGAGATTTGAATTCTTGATTGTACAACATAAATGAACTCATTCTACGTGAAACTATCAAAATAATTAACCTCTTAATTTTTAAATTTTAATTATATACTTCATATTATAAAATATTGGGTTTGCTGTTCTAGATGTTCATTTTTACATCAAAAAATTAAATATATTTTATTTTTACCGATACAAAAATAATAATACTTATAAATTTGAAAATTCAACAAATATTAATTCGGTGTGAAATTTTTAAATAATTAACCGAATCATATATTATATATTAACAACAACACCAGTGCGGTACGAGTTTATTTCGGTACAATTTGCACTTTTAATGTTTTAATGTTTTTTTTTGATAAATAATACTAGATAAATTTAATATTTGAATTTCATATAGACAATGCTAGAGAAGCCGTATGTTATAACTCCGTGTCCGTCTATCCGTCCGCAGAATTCAAATTCCTAATAATTTTCGCATATAATTTTTTATTTTATATATTATACATAATACTAATTATTATGTTAATATTTGCAATTTTTTTTTCATTTTTGTATGTTTCTTTACAGAAGCATTGCGAGAAATCAAGAAAATATTTATTAGGTTTTTATAAAAATTATTTTTAACATAAACTTAACGGTGTTAGAATTTAATTTAAAGAATAATTTTTTACCATGATATTATACTAAAAGTTCAAAAATTTAAAATACATAATATACATGTAGGTATAATTTCATTAAATTTTAAAATAATTTTTTTAGAATACGATGGTGTAAAATTCAAGGTAAAAATGCTATCAAGTGCTACAGAAACACATTCCAACATTAATTTAACTCAAAACTACATAACATGTACTTCTGTATACAAAATATTTGATTTACGTGTAGGTTAAAATGTTTTGTTTAAATTTTGGATGCAATAAAATTTTGGTACGTGTACAATGTATATTATACATAGATACCTATATGTTCTATAATAATAATTATCATAATTAGCATCAGCGGAAAATATTTATTTAGAGTTTACTATTCCAAAATTATAATTTTATTCCCAGACTACACAATACGAGATTGTATTTTAAAAATGCTAAAATCATAGTCGAAACGGACTAATCGTCAATCGATCGTAGAAGTTCGCGTTTTAAGAATTCACAATTATTTTTGTTGTGGTTTGGATTCCACGATAAGCTGTTTAGGTTCTATTTGATACGGATTCTGAAATCCGTATACCGTAACGTAGCGTAGTGTAACTTATCGTAGCGTCATTATTGTCAACTATCTAAATAGGTATACAAAAATGCTATTTTGAGTTATCTCCTTTTGTTAAAATCCGTTATTACATTAATTACTTACATTGTATTAAAATAGCAATGTAAGACTAAAGCAAAAATACATACTTTTGGTTAAAAAGTAAAATTAACTAGAAAAATACGAGGTCAAACATATTTCAACTGAACGTGGATGTTTAAATAAATATTCAAAATATAATTTTTGTTGGATAAATTTAATAAAAAAACAATGAAAATGTAATTTTCAATTTTAAAATTTAAATTTTATATATTAGTATTACAATTTCGAAATTATTTCCCCAGGTGGTTACTTTTTAAAATTTATTTTTTATATTATGTTAATTTTGAGCATATACAAAAATCAAACTTAAAACAACTATCATGAATATTCTTATTTGTACGAGTACCTACTACGAAATTTTCATAAATACTTATAGGGAATTTTTGTTCATTGGTCGAAATTTCATTGAATCAGTAAATATTTTTATTGTATATACTACATAATAATTATAATAGTAGTGCAAATAAACGCATTGTGGTTACTGGTTTCCGTGATTTATTAACCATCATCAGGACATAGTGTCAAATAATAATATGAGTGGCAAAATAAAATTTTATTATTATTTTGTACGATTTTAATTATGTGTAGTGTATGCTATTGAATTTTTTAAACCTATGTAGTTTTATTATCGACCTACATATGTATGTCCTGATGATAGTTAATAAATAACCGAAATTTTTGTAAGGAGATACAATTTTTCTCAGTTTTCTAAAATTCAACGCGGATGAACACGGTTATCTGTTACCGGGTACCATAGACGCCGGAAAGGGGGAGCAAAGCAGGGCACTTGCCCCCCCACCCTTAGAAAATTAAATTTTTTGTTTCTACCTAGCTAGCGTTCTTAAAATATTAAGAACTTTCCTTAAAAACCATAAAGCCTAACAAAACTGAATACTATGCCCCCCTATATATTTAACTTTGCCTCCCTCTATATTTAACTCTTGCAGCGCCACTGCCGGGTACATAATGGTGTCGGCTATACTGCTTCCGGTAAGTGTAAAAAGGGTATATGCGTTCACTGTTTTTGTATTGTACATAAATTATGTATGTATATTAAGCAAAAAATATTTTATTGACAAAATGCTTAGAACGGAAACTTTGAAGCGTTTGTTAACATTTCGGTTTGCAAAATGAACACTTAAAAATTAGTTATATATTATGTATATAATATTTAAAACGAGTCAAGCGTTCCCAAAGGGGGCAAGGTTACGTTTTTATAGAAATCCTCATTGTTTACAGGTTTTTTGAAAGGCATATATTTCTATAAAATAATATATTTCAATCTAATTTGAAAGCTTTGAATTATTAAGATAAATATTAGAACTTCAACATACAAAATTCAGATATATTATAAAAAATATGAAAAGGAAGTCATATGTAATACTTAATTAAAAATAAAGAATTAATATATTTTTGCTTGAGTAACTGGGATCATTGACACAGTTAAAAAAATATTGTCACATTTTTATTTGAGTAATAAGTAGGAATGAGGAATAATATGTACCTAATATAATATAATATTATATTTAATTATATATTTTTTTAGGTGAAATGGTGGTTGTTTACCTGTTTACAAGATATCGTTTTAATTGGGACGAAGTCGATTTTAGCATTTTTTCTACATATAATATGGTAATTGGTATGATTGGTGAGTGTCTTATTTTCAAATTATTTGAGTATTTTTATCTGTAAAATATTTTGTAGGTACCACAATTTCCGTGGGACTTTTTAGTCACATTTTGAAAATTGATGATGCCATTATTGGAGTAATGTCAAGTACTAGTAAAATAATTTCTAGTTTTGTTTATACATTTGCTACAGTAGCTTGGGTATTTTACTTAGGTGAGAAATTAAAAGTAAACATGTAATTTGTAATTTTCAAACAATTTAGTTTCGTTGACGTCAAATTTCAAGTACATTTTATCAATATATTATAGAAATTCGTATCTGTAATCTGTAATCAAATACCATGATATTTTGTATACGCTATTATACAGATAAAGCGAATTAAAACTATAATAGGACCAGAACTTAAATTTAGAAATATTTGGAATTAAATAAATTTAAAAAAAGTTTATTATTTTTCTTTTTTCATTTCTGTATTTTTTGTTATTATGTATGTTATAAGCAGATACTTGAGCAACCTGCTATACAGTACAACTAATATCATTTTAATTTAATTTTCAGGTCCAATTGCTGAAATATTAAACGGAACGTCATTCATAGCCATGAGATCAATTGCCTCGAAATTGGTTCCAACTGATGAACTAGGTAACTAACCTTTTCCGTCATTGACTGGAATATTATGAAAAAATGTATATCACCAGTGCTATACGTAATATTATAAAATAATTGCTGATTTCTAATGCATCAGTGACTATAATTTTCCGCAAATTTAACTAGTAACAAGAAAATTTTAAAAAATTAGCCTTGATTTTTTATATTACAATTGATAAAGTTTACAGTGGGTTGTAAATAATGAAATTTCATTACATTAATTGATGTTGATACAAGCAATCAGGAATGTCATTTAAAAAAATATTTATGTTATAATTATTTTATACCAATTTTAAGCAAATTTTTATTCAAGGCAAAATTAAAAATTTCGAAAAAAATATTTCTCGCGAAGAAGAAAATTGTATTTAATTTATTTGTTTTGTTTAGGTAAAATTAATTCTTTATTTGGTGTCTGCGAAGCCTTAATGCCTCTAGTCTATGGTCCTATGTATAGCGCGACTTACAAAGCTACAATTGAAAAAATGCCAGGAGCCTTCTTTCTACTAGGAGGATTGCTAACTTTACCGGCTTGTCTAATATTCGGGTAATTACCCTTATTATTGTTAAATAATAAATTAAACTCGGGATTGTTTATAAAATAAAAACAAAATAATTAGTAAGTAGGATTTGCTACCAAAGTCAAGGTTTTTGCTTTAGTTACGCAATTTTTATATCAATTTGAATAATGCACGAAATGATTACACGGTCAGGTTTTAGTTCAAAATAAATTAAAGTACTGAAAATTATAATATATAACCAATTCCGTATTATAAAAACAAATTATTTAATTTTATTTAGTAGGTACATTAATTTTGGTTAATTAGATTACGATGCAAAACGTTTCCATTAGTATTATTATTATAATGTAGACGAAAATATCTTTAATTTAAAGTTATTTACATAATATAATTTAAAAAAAATTTTAAAAATAAACTTTGCTTTAAAATAATTTCCACCCCCCCCCTCAATTATTGCAAACACTTTAGATTAGAGAATTTCAGTACTCTATCGAAATCTGTGTAAAATTAAATAGCCTACTTTATAAAATGTAAATAATACTACTTGGAATTACCGGTTGCTTTAAACATTTATTAACAGATGGCAACATACGTTTAAAATTCAATTTTTGTATCTTGGTAATTTTCTATTAATTTTATCAATTTTTAGTTGGATGTATTTGCAACACAAAAAAGATGCGATCCAAGCAGACGTGGAAAAATCCAAAGACACGATATACCAGATTTCAACCCCATCTTTGGAAATATCGAAGGAAATTGAAAATTCGAATAACCACGTTCAATCCAATGGTTTTCCAAAAGGAATAGACAATGCAGCTTTCGTTACAGAATCTCATAGATTGTGATCTAATTTATATTAATATTTATGTGATAGTTGGATATTTTAAAAGAAAAGTGTGATACTTTATTTAAAAATTAAACACAGAAACGAAGTTTTTCAAGAGAGTTGTGTTGGGAATGCTAACAATTTTTAAATTTTGCTTTTAATATCATTATAAATTTCGATTGTAATTCTATTTCAATTGAAAGGCAAAATTTATCAAGCAAATTTGTAATTTTTAAATGGATGACTTTGTTTAAACCGAGGAAGATTAAAAATGATGAATGTGTTGTCGACAAGTGATATACACTTACATGAGATCTGTGTATAGGTACTATTACATGAAAATTCTAATTGTAAAATTTTTGTAATTTGAATAATCAAAAAGTTATTGACCAAAATTTGGAGTAAGAACCAAAACGTTCAAGTACATAAATATGCATCTCAATGTAATTTTTTACAATTCTTTTTGAACCTTAAAATTTACGGATCACTTCTACCATCAGGCTTCGACTGTGAATAAAAAATATTGAAAAACTTAAATTTTAAGTTCTTTTATCATCCGGGTGTTCATCACATAGACACGTAAATTTTCTTCGTTAAATACTCATAAATTCATTCTAGTAATTATTAAAACACGCAACTCAAAAATGAATCTTTTACCATTATATTTATTTTTATTGTCTTTCAATGAAAATGCTAGTGCCCTTTCATTAAAAGAAATAAATAAACCCTGCAGGTGGTAATTTATATTAAAGTAGGCTAACCGGTATGCTACTTTGAATTTTTACGAATTTTATATTAAACTGGCAAAATCGACTCAAATTTATATTTTATAGTATTAAATACTAAGTTATATTAGGAATTTTAATGTACATAATTATGATTATCAATAGGGCAATTTTGCTTCGAATTTTTTTAATTTTAAGCATTTATTAAGTAATAAAATGTAAATTTTTAATTTTAATTTTGTCGAAAATAAATTATAGATTTTTTTTTAGTTTAAGATTACTGTTTGAACTTAACTTTTTTTAGGTATATTGTATAACTTAATTAATCTTCGTTACAGATGATGGTGCTGATGGAAATTGTTTTAAAAATAAGCAAAAAAAAAAAGAAACGAGTTCAAACCTTTTTAATCGAATTTGAAATCTTAATAATAATAATAATTCCGAATAACCAAAAGTGTGGCATAAGGTTTAAATCGAAAAGTTCCAAGTTCCACCTATGGACTATGCATCTAGTCAGGTTAGCACCCTACTAGAGTGAATGCAAGTGCTCAGAGAACCAAGCGGGGGTGCCAAGGTAAATTTGGTACACCACTTGGTAATAACAATTTTATTCAAGTTACAATTCTGAATGTGTGCAATTTCAAATCTGGTGGAGTTGAAATATCAATAGCTTACTTTGCTGCATGAATAATATATTTAATCGAAATTACAAAATATTATAAAATGTCATGTAGTCATTCAAACAGCACAAATTAAATAATTAAAGAAAAATTAATAAAAAAAAAATAATAAACTAAAGCTAAACAAAATTATGCAATTATTCATCTCTTATAGATCCGCAATAGTTTGGTGTAGAAGTGCCTGAAATATCGACCAGTTGGAATTCATATTTGGTTACAATCACAAATTTATTATGTTGGTATAAATTAATACAAACAAAAAATTAATTTCTTTGGGCACTTCTGATCATCATTATCACAACCTCTGTATTGCATTATTGAAAATTATTGCTTCCTTAATGGACAATATTTTAATGTATGCGCATTGTCGCCTGTCGCAGAACAATACACACATTTCAAAGCTCTCAAAACGGGGCATTGGACTCTTCCATCTAGATATTTTAGATCGTGAGTCATGTAAAGAGTATGCTCTTTGTTTTTGTAGCACATGCTACAAAAAGGACGAAGGTAGTTCTGGGTGTTGCTTTTATTTTCAGCTAAAAAAGAAAAATTATAAAGTAATAAAAACGTAGACACACAATTTCAATCAATAATATTAGTCCAATCGATAGGCAATGGAAATAACTAAGAAATGAAATTTTTAATTTTTTTTAGATTATTTACTGCAGTATCTACTTTTCCATCTGCTGACAGAAAAGTATACACTTCCCAATAGGCTGCTTAATGATGTTTATGTGAATTGAACTAAAATATAGAATGAAAACTGCTAATATTAGTTTGAACAATTTTATACAAAGATGTATTTAGAAACAGACTCATTTTACTAGAAAATATATAAATGGGCTTACTTCGCTGATAGTATCTATTTGGCATCCTTTGAGGGAATCCAGAAAATAGTCGCCTTTGCGCCTCTGTTAATGAAGATTCTGTACTTGTATAATTTGATGAAGATTCTAAAATAGAAAAAAAATATTTATTTTACTATCTTAACGAGTTATTGAATTGGTTAGTCGAGAAAACTTACTTGTTGAACCACCACCATTTGGATTATCTCGCGAAAGTGTTTGGGAAGTAGCATTAGCTGTAAATTAAAAACACACATTAATTTGTCCACGTAAAAAAAGTAAAATTTAATGTAAAATTACAAACCAGCTAAACAATATAGTGTTAATTGAATACATTTTTATATACTGATATAATAATAATTTTACATTACCTGATTTCTTTAAGCACCCTTGATCCGAACGCCACCCAACTTCTTCTGAAATTAAAATTTATTTTAATTAAGATTCATTTTGCATTGTAAAAAAATTAGAACAAAATAAAATCACCTGATAATCGCATTCTATCGCTGAGTCTTGCCATATTTTGTTGCGAGGTGTACGTCTCCGGTATTCCTAAAAAAAATTAAAAAAAAAAGCATAATATTCATTTTAAGTTGTTTAAAGTCGGCTTTAAAGTAAAACTGATGATTTTCATTTGTTAATTTGAATTGATAAAACAATAGAAGTTAATTTTGAAGTTGGCTGTAACTTAAATGTTTCAGCTTAAATAAAATTTTGTAGTATTTGCTTTTTTCAAATATTTAATAGTATATTACGTACCGAGGTGAAAAAACTTTTTGATCGATTGGATAATTAAAGTAAATAATAAACTAAATAATAAACAGTTAAAATAAAATTGTTACGTAATGAGTAAATTATTTAAGCTAAATACAGAAAAATTAATTGAACCAAAGTATAAAATAAAAACTGCTTGATTGAACAATTTAGAAACAGATTTATTTTACTAGAATATAATATTATAATGCGCTTACTTCGCTGATGATATCTACGTGGCGTCGTTTGAGGGAATCCAGAAAATAGTCGCTTTTGCGCTTCTGTTAAGGAAGGTTCCGTACTTGTATAAGCTGATGAAGATTCTTAAAATATAAAAAATTATTTATTTAGTAACCTAACTGCCAGAAACGATTTTTTGAGTTATCTAATTGGTTGGTCGAGAAAACTTACTTTGTGAATCATCGCCATTTGAATTGTCCCACGAAAGTGTTTGGGAAGAAGCATTCACTGTAAAAATTGAAATTGAAAAAAAATTGAAATTTATATGGTATAATTTTTATATTACCTAGTTTCTTCAAACAACCTTGATTCGGACGCCATCCAACTTCTTCTGAAATTTAAAATTCAATATGCATATATTAAAAATTAAAAAAAAAATAAAATTACCAGGTAATTGCTCTATGTCGAGTCTTGTCGTATTTTGTTGGGTCCGTGGTATTTCTAAAAAAAAATGAAAAATGATTTTGAACTAAAATAGGCAATTTCATAATAATTATTCCTTTTGAGTTACTTTAGTTTTAAAGTCGGCTGATGATTTTCATTTGTTAATTTGAATTAATTAAACAATAGAACTTCATTTTGACTGTAATTCAACTGTTTCGGCTTTAAACTTTTATATTATTTACTTTTTTTTAATATTTAAGAGTATATTACATACTGAGGTGGAAAATGCTTCATTTCAACCTTGCGCTAAGCACGAGGGTATGATGAAGATTGACACCGAGGTATTGATATTCCTTTATTCACATTCAGTTATGTTATGATATAAAATATAAAATTACCCTTTATAGTACGCGTGGAACGCCAAGCTGGAGCATCTGCACGCAATTTGTAATGACTGGAATTGGAAGCCGATTGGAAGTCTGAAATTTTAACCATTTTAAAATTCGAATCAGACATTTTGAAAATAAAATAAATCTTATGAAATTTTATATTACCATTTTTCTTCAAACAACCTTGCTCTGGACGCCAAGCAACTTCCTCTAAAATAAAAAAAAATTTTGAGTACCATTTTAAAAATATTAAAATAAAATAAAATTACCCGATAATTCCATTGAACCACTGGTACTGGGCTTTGTCATGTTCGGTCGAGTATAATATGAGTTTGCTGCAGGAATTTCTACAAATTTTTTAAAATATGTAAATATTTTTCAAGAATGTTGTTAATTGTAAAGTGAATTTCATAATATTCATTTAAAGCCACTTTAGTTTTAAAATCGGCTTTAAAATAAGACCTATGATTTTCATTTGTTAGTTTGAATTAATTAACCAATAGAAGTTATGAAATTGGCAGTATACCAAGTAGACCAAAGTAACTGAACTAAAATTTTATATTACCTTCATTTCTCAAAGAATCCTGATTCGGACGACATTCAACTTCATCTGAAATGTAAAAAAGTTTTTGAATAAGATTTTAAAAATATAAAAAAAACTTTAGAATGAAAAAAATTCACCTGATAATTTTATTGGATCACTGGCGCTGGGCATTGTCATGTTTGGCCGAGTGTAATATGACGTTGATGCAGATGTTTCTACAAATAAATAAAATATATAAATATTATTAAAGAATGTAGTTAATTTATTGTAAAGTCAATTTCATTTTCGGTCGGTTTTAAAATAAGACTGATAATTTTTATTTGTTAGTTTGATTTAATTAATTTAAGTATCCTTAAAATAAAATTTATGAACTTGGCAGTATATTATTTCAACTTTGGCGATTTAGCTAAAATTTTATATTACCTTCTTTTTTCAAAGAACCTTGATTTGGAGGCCATTCAAGTTCTTCTGAAATTAAAAGGTTTTTAAAATAAAATTCATATTTCATACATATAATATAAAACTTTAAAATGAAATAAAATTACTTGGTAATTGAATCACTGATTGATCTGTTGTGGTTTGTCGCCGGAAATTCGGTACACGCGGGATCGTTGGTATTCCTACAATAATAAAAAATAAAAATATTATTTGAGACTGCTTAAGGACACACACATAGTAAATTTCATAATATTCATTTTAAGTTATTTTAGTTTTAAATAGGCTTTAAAGTAAAACTGATGATTTTCATTTGTTAATTTGAATTAATTAAATAATAGAAATTCACTTTGATTAGTGTGCCCTTAAAGTAAACCTTATAAAGTTGGCTGTAACTCAATTGTTGCAGCTTAAATAAAATTTTGTATTATTTGCTTTTTTCAAATATTTAAAGTATATTTTCTAAGAGATTCATATATTTTAGAAATACCACTAATAACTTTACAATGGAAGAAAATTACCTGGCAACAACATTCGGTCACTGGCGTTAGGCATTGCTATATTTGGCAGTGTGTAATAGGAGTTGGATGGAGGTATTTCTAAAACTTTTTTTTTAAATATACATATTATTAAAGAATGCTTTGAAGCACTAATAAAAAAAAAAGTTTGAAGTAATTCAATTTTAAAATTACATCGAAATGATCGAAGATGATTATTAAAAAATTGTTAAATTGATCACGTGATTTACCAAAGATTATTTTCTAACAATACATATATCATCAGATACGATCAAGGTCATAATAAGCGGTTTCGGGATTATCCAGAAGATTTTATCAATATCAGATACACACTGATTTGTGATAAAATATATGCTATCTACTATTTACTAGAGAAAAATTTATATACAAAGCTTGATTGCAGTGTTTATAGTAGGCCCGTGTCTATTTGAGGATGGGTAATCCGAAAACCGGTCATGTGCTAATGCCTCGTAATCTATGTTTCGGCTATTATGCTGAAGATGCTACTTTCCAAGCCACTTTACTACTTTTTGACTAATTAAATTTTTATATTACCTGCTTCTGCTAAACATCTTTGATTTTGTTGCAATACTTCTATACGTCCACTCGATTGGTTATTACGATTAGTGGGAGCCACCCGATATTCTGAAATGAAAAATGTTCTTAAGTAAAATTAATATTTTACAAAAAACATATTTTTACCTGCTAAAAGCACTGTGGCACTGCGATTTGTCGAATTAGATGGCGGCAAATTTGAAATAGGTACTCCTACAATTTTTTTTTACAAAAATAATAATATTATTTAAGAATATAATTATTGAAGAATTAATTTTACTAAAATTTTATTTTACCTGATTCCTGCAAGCGAACTCGAATCCAAGCTTCCCTGGTTCTTTCATGATCAAATTGAAAGACTTCTGGATTATAACAAAAATGAAAATATTAGAATTTATTATAATAATTAATAATATTGTAAATTTGTAATAAATTTTATGAAGTCTCATCTAACTAGTTAAGATTTTCTCTAAAAATTCGTTTCTAATGGAAATAAATTTTAAAAATTTCTATTGTTTTAAAATAATTTAAAATATTTTGTAGTTTAGTTGTATTAAAGAAATTTTATAAAAATTATTACAAGTTTTATACAATATGTGGTTTGAAAATATCAAATGCCCTTTCAAGTGGATGCTATGAAACCACCCGGTAGATTTTGAATTTAAATTCAGTAAGGGCCGGGATTATAAAGGACAGTTAAAATTTACTCGCTAGAATAAAATTTACTCTGTAGATTTTTGTGCTATTGACATCAGTTTTTGCTAGATAACTATGGCAAATCTACAGAGTAAATTTTATTCTAGCGAGTAAATTTTAACTGTCCTTTATAATCCCGGCCCGAAGTCAATACGAATGTTTTGATGTATCAGTCGCTTAGTTCTACGTCAAGATTGGATTAGTAACTGTTTTTAACGATCATCCGCTCCACTAATACTAAAAATTTATATTACATTTACTTTCGGTAGGAAATATCTTCTATAAGTTGTGTTGATCTAAATTATAAAATATAAAAATTTTGTACCAATTTTGGTTTATTGCTTTGGGAATGGTAGTATATTCTTACAAATAAAATACTATTTTATTGCCAACCGGTTTCGGTTTATTCAACCATCATCAGGAACTGCGCCAATAAAATAGTTTTTTATTTGCAAGATAATACCATTCCCAAAAATAATAACTTCACAACTTGTAGAAGAAGTAATATTTACATATTTTTGTTTAATTTCAACAATCTCAAGGATCGTGAGATTTACTTTGATTAGGTACTTTGTTTTATCAATAGTTTTGCTTAGAAATTAATTTTGTACATAAAACAAAATAACAAATTAAAATATTTATGTAAATGCGTCAAAGACAAGTTTTAATTTTAAGAGCCTAGTCGCACATGAATTACAGATAAATATGTAACGGAATTTTATTTTCCGAAGAAAAATTTATGGAATTATTATAAAAAGTTAAGTTTCCGGTATCTGCAATACTCTGGGAATGTATGTCCTCACATGTTTGTCGTCTCCTATTCATCGACGGTACCTTCAATGCTGCTATACGACAATTTTACAATGGGAATAATTCAGTAAAATAATATTTCTGTCCAAAAATGGACAGGAAAATTAATTTCCAGTCCTTTGGCATCTAATAAAAAAAGCCCTTTAAACTACATCAGTTTGCACCATCTCGAATTAAAGAATAACATTAAGGAATTTCTGAATAATATTTTAAACCAGATTATTTATTGGACCAAATAAAATTTTATTTTTTTATAATTAGGGTTGCAAATTTTTTTATTGCAATTTTAATTAGTAATAATTATTTTATAAAATCGTCATGTGGCAATAAAATTATCCCGCATGCCACATTGGGAACGCGTAATATACGGTTTGCTACCACTGGACAACACAATGGCTACTGATGTAACTGTACTTGTTGTGAAAAATAACTAGGCCTAAATACAACGATAAATTAAAAATAACGTATTATAAATAATATGTACATTCTTATGCGTGCCGAGTAAGAAATAATAAAATATAGGGTATTCCATGATAAGAGATAATATAAACATGTAATTCCGTTATTATCCGACTAATAATGAACGATAGGTCCCAAGCACCCATTCTGCAAATTAAGCAGAACTAAAAGACACACTTTCTTTTGGTAGAATTTTTGCAATAAATTTTAGGGTACACTAGCAGTTTTCCAAATAAGGCAGCTTTCGTGTTCAACTGACCCAACGACAAACAAGAGTTCTTATATTATGTTCAAAATAACACCCCCAAAAAACCACTAATTTATCTTTAGTATACTTAATTAAAACATTTAATTTAATTGAACTCACCATCAGATTGTTTTTCCTGAGACATTTTTCAAAAATAGTTGTTCTTCCAACCCTTACGACGCGAACTGAATAAACTCACAAAATGAAATGATCCGTTATTGTAGTCAGCCAATGTCGAAATTTTGGGGGGGGAGGAATTTATAATGCGAATAAAATCCTTATGAACGTACATGTGCACTTGGTAAAAAAGACTACCGTTTTCTTGCAATTTACTGTGATAAGCAAATATGTGAAAACTTGGATGTTGTTACTACTGTCAAGTAAAGATAGGGTACAAAAATTTTCAATGCGGATTTATCATGCCGACAGTGGTGGTAATATTGCATTAAGATAAACGTAAAATATACAGGCATTTTATTTGCTGTTAGACAAACATCCCGTTTCATAACTTAATCAATTTTTTTTATCAATAAAAATTATGTACATTTTAAAATTTTCCTTTATAAAATTACAGCAATTGAATAGTTTGGTCTAAAAAACTCAACGAGGGAGTCTTTTGATTTCTCTTTTGGCCTCTCGCTCCGTAAATAATTCGTTTGGGAAACTCACTATAATTTCATTAATTTGATAGATTATTTAAATGATTTAATTTAATCCCTTTAGTCATTAATCTGTTAAATCGAACAGATTTATACATATTTGTACAGAAAAGAATATGTTAAGTAGATAAAAATTTGTCTAAAAGCAAAATAATTATTTTTATATAATTATGAATTTAACGCAAGTAATGGTTACAGATTAGGCAGAATACCTATCAAATAAAATATCGTTAAAACATTGCTTACTTGTTCTTTATCGTATTATCTACTATAACAGAAGCTTATCAAATATGATTGCACTTCCAATGTTGTTCGTTATTTTCAGCTACATTTATAGGAATGTATAAAATAATAGTAGATAACGCAAAAGAACTGTTCCTTTGTTTCCCATATACCTACAATTGAAATGTTAAAATTCTATAAATTTATCGATTTGGATAGGTCTATGAACTAAATTTACAAAAATAAGTTTTAAATTAAAAGTTATTATTTAAAGAATGTTTTGGGATTATTTTGATTTGTAAAAATTAATTTTTTTTATATTAATTATTAAAGATAAATTAAAAAAAAAAGATAAAAAAAGGTGTGTGTGCATTTTTTAGATTTTCTAAAATGTTTTTAAGTTATCATCACAAATAAAATACACTGTAAGGTATATTTGTACGATCACCTTTCATCACGTGATGCCGTCATAGTATGGTGAAAATGTTTGGGATTAATAGTGTGTGTGCATTTTGTAGGTTTTTTAAAATATTCATATGGTAAAAGTAAATTATTATTGCTTCTCCTCTTCAAATTAAAGCAATTATTAATGACGGAAAATTAATAATATAAAAATACTCCGATTAAAAATTGAATTCGGTTAAATAATGGAAAAAAAATTAATAAGTAATAATTCTATTTAGGTATTTTTACCCAAAATTAGAAGTTGATGTATGTAATATTGTATTCTGCATAACTACTTTTGTAATGAAATAATTAGAGAATATATTTGTGTCAGTATAATGTATATTATAGTACATATAGATAAAACGTAGAACGCCATTATTTTGTAAATCTATATTGATATATTTAGCAATAATATACATTTCCAAATTATAGTATATATTAAAATTGAAATACTAAAGAATGAAATATACTTAAAATACATACATAATACAATACTAGATTATATAATATAATATAATATAATATAATAAAGTATTTATATTGTGTCATTGTATTATGGTATGATGGAATATATTAGGTATATATCATAATATAATATCAATAGACCGGTGGCGGTGTCTGATATATAGTATAAAATATATGAATTCTTCTCAATAGTATTTTAAGTAATAAGTTATATTAACATACAAAATAATTTCAATTAATCTTTTCCTAAAAGTAAGATATAATAGTATATAAGTATATATATTTGAATATATTATTATACATCGTAGATATTATGCATAATATATTATACAGAAGATAATATATTAGGTATATTGCATATAATATCAGTAGGCCGATGATTCATAATACTATATAAAGCGAGCGCAAGCGACGAATATGTCATATTAAAACATACAATAATATATTAATTGTACTCCTATGATTTTAATATATTGATTATTATGTATAATAATATATTACCTATACAGAAGGCAATAATATATTAGGTATATTATTTATAATATATTGCGGTGTCCATTCAGGAGCCCACGGGATGTCGTAAGACAAAAATTGTAAAGGGTTATGCGATGATAGTTTTAGGCCCACCAACAAAATTTTTGAAAAAAAAATAGAGCCATAGTCAAAATTTCATTCGAATAATATTTTAACAGTATTTAAAGATTTAAGTCAAAAAGGATTAATTTAATAAATGTTCAAAATTAAATTCATGTAATAATGTAAAGGACTTTTCGAAAATGATTGTTTAAAATTTAAGTGAGTAACTAATATTAAGTAGTCGGGATCGGCAGGAATTGGAAAATGAAAATGTAAAAAAAAATAATATACCATGAAAACAAAATGGAGAAAAATTACCGGGGAAACAAAAAAGGATTGATAAGAAAAGTTAGTTGACGTGGGTCCTTAAAAGAGGATAGATGTTTGTTCCACGTTTTTGCAAAGTTTTTTTGATTTTCTTTTCCTGAAAACAGGAAAGACGTTTGTGCCACGATTGGCAGTGTGTTCTCGGTTCCATAAAGGAGGACCGACGTGTGGGCCACGATCGTCTTAAGAAAATACCGACGATTTGTGGTAGATAAATTGTATAGCTGAGAAAAATAATTTGGAGTTGTTTTTTCTTTGGAAGGAGATAGAAAAATTTGGATTCGATAGGTGATATAAACCCTTTTTAACTTTTGTGCGCGGGCGGAAATTATTGTAACAATATTCGTGCAATCAAAACTCTTTTTGTAACTCAGTATATTAAATTAAAATCTGTGAAGTCCCTTTTGCTTGAAAATAAAATATTTATAATTTTTTCTTTATTTGTTTAAAATTGATTTTTAAGCTGTCATCGAATAACACCTCAATATGTTATATAGTTAACATTTTAATAATAAATTAACATACAAGACAAATCTCAAACTATACTTTTTTCAAAAAATAAGGAATAATAGTAATTACTGCCCGAGACCCAAAAACTGCTGGTCATCGGGCGCATAGCTATATTAAAAAGGAAGATCACGTAAACTTATTAAAACTGCAAGTTTTTAGAGTAAGAGCTATTTTGTTGAAGAACGAAAGAAATGCCAAAATTATTCACATTGGGAGCACGCAGATTAAGGCAAGCGACGCGAGGTGGCGCGGGATCACTCGAATCGTCCGAGAGGCATTCGAGCGACGTTTGTCGTGTCGTTTCGCCTTATTCATAAGTAATAAGGTAATAATTAATAAGCTTTTCATGATTTATAATATAATAATCGAGTCAGTGAAGATTATTTTCATAGAAAAACGTGATAGTAGATAGAGTAGTAATTACTTTCCCATTACTATTGTTAGTAAGTGAAATTATTTGAATTTTGAATGTTTGAGTTTTCTAAATACATTACGTCGACGTTACAGATACATACAAAAAAAACTCATCTCGCATCAATTTTGAAGTAAATATTATATCAATTGAAGTAAATTTTATATCAAACTTAGTAAAATTTACTTAAAAATTGGTGTAAGATTGATTTGTACTTTAATTGAAGTAAAAATTATTTCAAAACACCAAACATTTTTCTCTGTGTAAAATTATCGCGCCGCTTCGCTTACGTTTGCGAGCACCTTTAATATTAACACATTATTATACATTATCAATGTGTTAATATCACGAAAAAAAAACAAAATATGAGAGTTTTGCTGCATTTGTTTGTTTTTGTTTATCAGAATAAAAGAAAAAATTTATTTGAGATTGTATTATTTCAATACCATGATTCATCAATTATTTTACAATTCATCTGTTTATCTAGTAGACATAAGAGCGAAGGGCTTGTATAGCTAGACACGATTAGGTAGGTGACATTCATTGACCCGACCATGTCATATCAGATCAAATGAACGTTACCAGTGGCGTAACAAGACAACTTGATGCCCATACTTTTTATTTAAACAGCAAGGAAACGTTTGGATTTGATTAACGTACAGTATTTAGTGCGAAAATGAATCGCAACAGTACTAGATTTATATTTAAATATATTATTACATCACAGAACAACGATGGCATTACTGCAGTCTCACCGGAGTCACCAACATCGACTACTAAAATAACTACTAAATAAAATTATTGTGATCAACAATAACTTCAGGTTTCCCACTCATTTTTAAAAGTAAATTCCTTGACTTTTCCAGATTTTCTATGACAAAATTAAAGCTTTACTCTGATTTTTCGAACATTGTATTTTTTAATAATTTTCAATATTGTAGTAGAGATCGTTGGATTGCTATGCCGTAGCATGGAATTTAAAATGCAATTGAACTGTAACATAATTGGATCATCAATATTCGCAGCCAAGTAATAATAATTAATTCGTTATGAAAGTGATGCCACTGGACAATATTTGTGTCTATAAAAATAAATACATAATTTTGTGGTGGATGTGAAAGTATAAATTATAAATAACTCTTCCTGATTTTTACGATAATGCATTAATATAAAAACTTCCTTACAAATTTTAATTAAACGCAATGTTAACATAATCAAGCAATATAATGTTTTAAAGGTCAACGTAAAATCAAATCATGTACCTACAAATTATTTAACAAATTCTACCCAATGAATTTCAAAGCTTTAAAAATAATTTAATTTTATTGCTACATGCAAATTAGATTTAGCTGACCATGTCATTTAATTTATACAAAGTAACATATTTTTTATAAAGACCGATTATCTGAACTCTTCCGAATAACCGAATATTAATTTATCGCCGGTACCTCCTGGTTACTTATAATTACTATCTTCCGCGTTATATGCCATTGCATTCATAAATAATTAATAGTAACATCTAAGGTTTAAAATAATTATCATTAAAATTCTTTGCAAATTAATCGCATTCAAATTTTCGAATTTAAAAGTAACAAGTACAAGGTTATTGTGATGGTTGTTCTTTATTATGTTGCTAAAATTCGATTGATTTACTTTAAACTTTCTCTTACGTCAGAAAATTGCGTATTAAGATTTGCTAGGATAATTTAACGTACTTTGATTATTATGTTAAGGTTAGAAAATTCCCCACATTTAATTAACGTTTTGGGAGGAGCAATTAAACTGACACTGATAAATAAATTTGGCACATAAAGGAAAATTTCAGAAGAGTTCTTACGTTATGCAATTGCTTTACCCATAAACGAAGAGAAATTTTACAACTTTTATGTCAAACTAAAATCTGTACACATAACTAACAATAACTGTTTAAGTGTATAGTAATTTAATTTAGATTGGGAGTTTCATTTTTTATTATTTTTAAAATGCTGATTGTAACTTACTTAGTTACTAAGTAACTACCACAATTTTGTGGTAATATTAAATTTATATGAAAAGATTCAATTAAAATCAGAAATAAGAAAATGATTACTTATGTAATTGTTTAATATTTATTGTGTTTACATTATTATCTTATACAAAGTATAAAGCATGCGTTAAATGTCTTTGAATGCAAAACATTTTAATCAGTCAATTCCTTCTCAAGTTATTATAGAAAGAATTTATTAAGGCTGCAATCTCACTAGAGCTACCAATAGCCACTACCACTGACTAACGAAGATAACCAAGTAACATAATGATCTGTAGTTCCCTGCCTTAGGGAACTTAAAATGATAGGTACATTATACTCTTTATAAGATTAGGCGGATTACCAATGCTCGGTTGTACTTCATATATTTAAGTTTTTTTGTTTGAAGATTATTTTAAAAACAATCCAATTCCAAAAATTTATGGTATTTGAATGCTAATAAAATTTAAAATATATACTCAGATGAAGAAGTTGTATGTAAATATAAATTGATATGGGTATAATATAATTAATTATTCCTATTTTTAAATATTAACAATAAAATTAAAATTAATTTAATATGAAAAATTAAACCTTTTTATTATAATATATTGAATTTTAGTTTTTAAGATGGTAAATATTAAAAACAATTAATTACATACTGCATTTACTTTTGGCTTAGCTCAGTCGATTATATTGATTTGCATGAGACTCTCAATAAAGCAGAAAAAGATCAATTTTTGAATTCGTCGAGAAATTATTTATTATAATATTAAACAAAATAATAGGATTTAACCGTAAAGTTAAATCGATTCCCTTTAACATATATATAATAGATTTAATATTTATTCATTAAAAAAAACAGTAAAAATTGCAAAGAAGCTGAAGTTTTGGAATGCATTTTTATAAATTTATTTTTTTTAATGCTTTTTCTTGTATAACCGTGTACTGCTTCATCACCTTGATATCTTAATTAGCACTTTTGCAGTAAATTACTTGTGCAAATATCTTTTTCACGTTTAAATCTTGTTTTTAGCGATACTCTAATTGTTACTTAAACTTTCCCCGGCGTCTTTTTCATTTGATTTCTTTTTCTCTTGCATTATGCACTAAACCTATTAAATTACAATGCTGAACTTTAGAGGCTGCTCGTAGTTTTTTTTTAATAGAGAGCAGCGGCTAGAGATGTAGAACACGTTAAATGGGATAAGGTTTTACATTTTGTAAATTTATGAAGCTTAGTATGCTAGAGCAGTTTCATTTTCAAAATTACTAAAAGATAATATCCGTAACAACATTTCACGATTTCCCTGGTCTTCTAAACAGAGGGTGTAGAATACTTCCTAAATATTTTCCAGAAATTGTATCCAAAAGAAAAACTCTAAAGTAGGAATGCCGCCAAGAGGTGTAAGATTAGCAATAATAATAAAATTTAATAACGATTTAATATATCCGTTTTGAGGGAATTACACTAAATACGTTAGTATACTTTTACATTACCATTGATTATTAAACAAAATTTAAAAAAAAGACGATTATTTAAATTAATTTAAGGTTGTTAAGAAGAGGGGTGGGAGTAAGCTGTAGTGGGAACTGTAGATGGCCATATGCCAAATACATACATAGGATAATGTATCCACTGTCAACTTCAGAAAAAGAAAATAATTAAAATTAATGAAAATATGGTTTTTTAAAATACATAGTTTTTAATAATTTAGATCTAAATTTTGGTCAGTTGAATTATTTTTTTAATCATTTTAAAAAACGTTTCTTGATAGCTATCGAATCTTAATAGCTTTTGTACTATTTTTTAGAATACAAATTTAATTTTCTCTGAAACTAAAAATACAACTTTTTTGAAATTTGGTACTTATTTGTAAGACTTTCATAAATATTTTGCTGTAAACATTTTGAAAACTTCTCATATATTGTTTTGTAATTTATTATAAAATGTTTTTTTATATTATATTAATTTTTAATTTCAAAATTTAAAATGTGGAAGCGGAGATTCAAGAGCGAGAGTTAGTTCGCAACGAAGCGACCGGAACGTCCGAAATATTGCGTCCGATAAATTTTAATTAAGAGTTGAAATTAGGCGAAATAAATACTTTTTTTTATTATGAGTTTGATTTTGTTTGAGAATAAATATCATCGTTTGAGTATAGGGTTTAATAGGTTACGGGCGAAATATTAGTTGCACACCTGGACTACATCGCCGTATGGACGAAGCTAACGCACCATATAAGGTGTTAAAATGTGCGTACTTTATAATATTTATAAGAGTCCGTGCTCACAAAAATGAATGTTTCCGGGTGGAAAGCATTTTTCAACTATTAAAATAAAATGAACCCTGGAACATTGCAATATATGGGATATGGGGAATATTGTAGGCTGGGTACCAAAAAGTCGCATTGCATTCTAGTATTTTTTTAAGCCAGGTGGATTTAGTGGGTCGAAGTTATAGGAAACAGTATAATATAATTTTTTTAATTTCCGACTTTTGCTCGTGTTTATTAATTAATTGGAATTGATTTACAAGAAGAAATTTTTTTTTCTTTATTTTATAATATGTGAGAGTATAGATTGTTATGCAAGGTCGATTGTAAGGTATGCAACGTTTTTCAAGTAATTCAACTTTTAGTAATCACGTAGTTTTGACTTCTCGATAAAGGAATGAACCGTATAGGTACATATAGATATTACAAAATCGGGTAAATAATAATCAGTCATGCAAACATTATCGATTGAACTGTTGCAAAACTAATTCTGAGTACCTGCAATTATTTAATAAGAGTAAATCAAGAAAAAATGACTTAAATAGTACAACAGTTACATTATATCCAACTCGAAAATTTGGCAACTATTATGTATTTCAAGCTTGGTAATAAAGTTTAGGTGTGGTAAGTGGTAATAACCAAAAATTTAATAGATCAACTTTGATTGATATTAGATTTTGATATGGAAACAAGATTGTTACGATTTTATTATTTATATTGACAATTATTTGTGAGAACCGATAAAAATGATCCTAATTGATAATCTCAGTCGATTAGCATCAAAATAATATATTACTATGTTTTAATATGAAACTTTTAATTAGATTTTACATTGACATAGTTAGTTTTAACATTTAACGATCTTAGTTAATTAAGAGGTCGGAACAATGGTTGCTTTCTGATTACAAACATACTTGTTTTACAGGATTTTATATTACGTTAATTTTGTAGTTTTATATTTAAACACTTCCACTTATATCCATTTGGCAGTCCGGTACCTATCGAATCACCGATAGGTAGTAGTAGGTACTCATAAAAGAGAAAAAATTAACAAGTTAAATAAACAATAAAAAAAATATTTTAATAATGAATTAATGCTATAGCAAGATGTTTTAAAATTTAGTAAAAAAAACAAGTAGCTGGTACACGGAAACAGAATTAAATTGTTAAATTATGTCATTTGATACGATGTAAAAATACTTGATCTTGAAAAATCTTTAGTCTTGATCTTGGATCTTCATGAATGAACTTAAATGCAGTTTAAAATAATGTTTGGATGATGTTAATTAGATCTTACAATAAGATTCGTTTGCCAAATACGGTGTATTTAAGAAAACTGCATTGTTTTTAGTTTTTTTATTTTTAATAAAATTGTATAATATTATTATTATTGTATATATTGTCGTGCTATTGCCGCAATAATTATTTTCCAAATCGATTGCCACTGGTAACACGCATCTTATTTATATTCTATCATATAACATTCAATCTAAATTTATATTTTTTTTATCCAAACGTAATCCAATTCAAAACCCAAATCAATATCTAAATCCTTCTCAATTCCATCAATTTTTAGTTTCAGCTTCCGTATACAATATCCAATATTCAAGTTCCATTTCACCCAATTTTTATTTATAATAGCATCCAATTTAATAAAACGCATCAAATTTACAAAATAACAAACATTAAAAATAAAATAAAAACAGACTTGAATAGAAAAAAAAACTGTCATAAAAATTGCATTACAAAAATCAAATTTTTGAAATTAATTGAGTGAAAGACAATGATCATTATCACATTTGTAAATCAAAATATTTTAAACCAATTACACAAACATTTGCCAATTTGTAATTAAATAGATTAAACTATTAAATAATTAACATGCATTAATTATTATTATAAAGCAATAAAAATGTTTTTATTGAAATGTAAATATGTTTTGTTGTTCTATCATGTCAAATGTTTCTTTTTGAAAATATTTTAATATTTTTTACCCCCCCCCCCCTCGTTGCTTGTATCTCCGCAGAAACACGTGTCGGCATGTCGCCATGGATAAAATCAGACTTTTGATTGCTTTCTTCGATATTTCTTCATATCACGCTTTTATTTTAAACATTGTGTATGTAGCTCCTGATTATTGGGTTTTAATCGGGATTATTCCCACGCAACGGCAACGAAGTAATCCTCTCGTTTTCTTTAATCTCAGTAATTTTGTTTATCTGACGCAGTTAATTTAAGATAAAACTTGAAACGGCTCCTTAACCCTTTTTGTCCTATGGTACAAAGCAGAGTCACCCTGAAAAATGCCATATCTTTTTAAAGTTTCGGAATTATAGCCTTAGCTTGCAGTTCTTCAAAAATCAGAAAATTGGGAAATGTGAGAATTACAACTTTTCCAGACACTATAAAAACTTATCTAATTAATAACTTTCAAATTGGAGTAATCGTAGAATTTCCGAAATTTCTCAATTTTGGGAAATGTTGCTGATTTTTGAACAGCTGCAACTCGAAAACTACTGAAGCTAAAAACTCCTTTTGTTCTCAAATAGTAGTAAATTTTTTGTACTTTAAAGAGTATGGCATAAATTTTCTTTGGGACCCTTTATTATTAATCTTTCTATAAATTTGTTTCAATAGTGTGCCTATTCGTCAGGAAACCTTGAAAAAGTCAGGGAATTTTAAATTGGACAAATTTTTAAGCGAGAGCCAGAAAAATTAACACTTTGGTATCCCGTGTCGTTTTACTTTTTATTACAACATTTTAAAATTCCGTCGTTTAAATAACAAATAATTTAATTCTAACAATTATTTAAACGTTTGTTGCATTTGTTTGTGACAATTGATTGTTTGTGACAAAATTTTTGAATTTTTACAATACTTTTAAGATGAATTTTTACTTTGCTTTAAAATATGAATTAATTCTTGAGTTGAAAAAAATTGTAAAAACAATTTTGACTTTATTTGAAAGTAAAAATTCAAATGTATTTTGACTTTCTTTAAAAGTTTTAATTCGTCGCCACAGTCGCGTGAGAATTAAAAGAACTATACTGATCTGCATTTGGAAGGTTTAACAGCAACTGCTAACCAGTGGTTCGCACAATATAATATGTGTGATCCATGAGAAAATTTTGATAATATGCGGAGAAATTTAAAGTTTTACGAAAGTTCTCATTTTTTAATTAAAATAAAACTTTTTTTATGTTGGTAAATTTTAAAATATTTTAACTTAAACTTTAATTTAAAATTATTATGCCCAGCAATTATTAGGTATAGTATATAATGCATCCATATAACTTTCATGCGATCATGGACGTAATAGTACCCAATAACTGCAAAAATATTACCAATAAATTTCAAAGTAACATCTTAACGGTTATTTATATGACTTAAAAATATAAAACAAATGGGTGAGTTTTCATTTTTCACAGCATTGAGAAATCTCTTATTATATAATTTTAAAATTTAACAGTACTACACCTAGGAATGTTTTTTGATTCTTATTGGTTAAAGTTATTTTCGCCTAGCTTGACAGAAAATGCCAAAAAAAGAAACATTAATTTTTTCAAAAAAATTATGTCAATGGTTCGTAGGGTCATCCTGTAGAAGTAAGAAGCTAGAAAGAGAAAAAAATTATAACATTTTTTATAAATAAACTAAAAACTGCTTTCTTTTAATTGCACGAAAAAAAAATTCATTGCTACCATAGAAGAATCAGCTCATGTGGAGACCGGCCGGTGTAAAAGGGGGTCATGGGGTAAATAAAATCAACATTTTATACTCCGATGGTGGGTTTCACAAATATATTTTAAAATTGAAGATACAATTAAAATTATAACAATTAAAATACATTGTTATTGTATTGTTTGATAATTATAATCGTGAAATCAATTATAAATCTTTAAAATTTAAAAAAATAAAATTGAGATATCAAATTATAATTTTCTCAGGAGTGAAGAGAAAGCTATTCCCTTCACTCCTATTCATTTGACAAAATATGGACGTTTAAGGATTTGGAGGTATTTCTCCTGGTATTGGGCATTGGGTAGAAGAAAAATTTATAAAATCAATGATATTAAATAAAATTAATATGGTTTAAAATTAAAATAGTTCCGCGTTGAGGTAACTATTTATAAACACCTACATGTTTATTGACTCCACTTTTATTATATTTAATAGTTTTTCTCGTTATACTATATAAAGTTACAAGTAATAAAAATACATAACCATAACCATAGAAAAGTGTATTAGGTCGATTACTGTTCATGAGTTTCACAATAAAATTAGACTGATTGATTTACTTGTACTTAAAACTTTCAGACCGACTTTAGTAGGTACAGATTAATGTTCATTTAATTATTAATTTAGATGCTTTATATTATAAATTGTGCAACATTGCGAAATGGAATATGCGATACATATATTTTATTATTCGTTTATATAATATCACATTTTTGATATAATCGTAATTTAAAAAATTTATGCTTCCGTTTCAGGTGATAACCTTTAAAAGTATTCCGGCAAGTGAAATTACCTCGTTTATAATTGCGTACTGCTTCGACAAATAACTTCTTTTAATTTGTTTTATTGAATTACTCGCTAAGATTCTCGTAATAATATGGAGATTAGTGTTACAATATCTTCCATCATAGAATTCAATAGATTTGCAATAATAAGTTCCCCAAAGCTAAATTATGCAAAAAGCTCTTTGACCTTCTTCCTTATCGTTAAATAAAACAATTCTTATCTTTAAAAATTAAATTAAATAAAGTAATAAATTATATTGTTATTCGAACACGCCTTTATAAAAGTACTTATTTAATTATGGTACTGGTATCTGCTGGTTCAATGAAATGGTTAACCATCGTTGTCAATTAAGACTATAGGATTATCTAAAATTGTTTAGAAAGTGACCTTTTATTTTGCGATTCCAAAAGTAAATAAAGCTTGTGGTTATGAATAGCATAATTTATAACGAGGCCTTCACATCACAGAAATAAACGTTTGAACTTAAATAAATTTTTTAAATTTCACCCAATAATTAAACCGACTGCAATTACCTATTCATTTACAAATTTAATTTGCAACCAAAAGAGGTAAATAACCAAAGGCAAAACGTAATGAAAAGTGAATTGAATACCTACGTAAAAACGGTTCTCGACGGTCCATTTCAAAACAAATAAAGAAAGCAAAATTACATTAGCAAAAGCACTTCCCTTTGCTATCACGAGATTCACCTCCTTTCACAATGCAAAATACGTCATAGGTAATTTATTTATTACGTAAAAGTGTTTATTTTGAATAAACTTTTTTTTTTGCATTTATAGCGCTTATAATAAGCAGGTATAATATAAAATCGAATTTTTATGTTAAAACGGCACCACTCTTTTTTTATTATTAAGACTATCACGCGGGATTACGTAACAGACCAATCAACCTACATATTTCGATCGACACTTTCCACTACGCAAATTTAAGAAAATTTTTGTACGTTTATTGGTTACAAGTTCAGTTTAATTAATTACCAAATTAATACTGAATTTAAATTCGATTGGGGGGCCTTCTTGAGCGTTACTCTCTCCATGTGAGATCGCAGTCGGTACCTTCAAGTGTTCCAAGTTTGCTTGCCATACTAACCTGCATCGGGTGTGCGAGTGAGTGTTGTGGAAGTGCTGTTATCTTTGTGCCATAGGACTACTATATTATAGCCGAGTACAATGACCACGCTTAGGTAATGAGCTTTTCATATATCCAAATTTTAAAATTAATTTAATTCATAAATTAAAACTCCCTCAAAATTATTCCATTTATAACAATTTATTGTGGGTGCATAAACATTTTTCATGTTTACTTTTGATTTTCTTTTATGTCAGTAAAAATAAATAGATAATTTGTTCATGTAAAATAAATTAAACTGCAATTTTAAATGATAAAAGAAAGTAAAGGAAAATTTAATTAAATCAAAATATAAAAAAAATAATTCAAATTAATAATTATTAATAGGGTCACTTTAATTAAAAGTAACGGTTAATTAGAAACGTATTACTAAATTAATAAAGAGAAAAAAATATACAAATTTAACTTTTTTTGGTCGTTCTAAAAATAAAAGTTTATTAAAATACAAGTTTTGATTTATAGTAGCGATTTTCAAAAATAATAGAAAACTTGAAATAGAAATTTTGGCGAGAACTTATCTCAAAATTTTAATTAGCGAAAATAATGGAAAATATTCAAATGATGCCAATAACTTATCGTTTAAATGTCAAGCTTCTGGTTTAACTTTAATTCAATTAAATGATAACAATAATGATGCAGAATTGGATCCAACCTTAATCTAAATACATTTTTATTAATTTTTTTAGACGGTTGATGTTTTAAAAACCTAAAAATTATTACGCAAGTTTAATATCGGGATAATAAGGTCATGATTAATTTATAAATTCCAAACTAATGTGCAAAATTTTGTTGCACAATATCGGTGCGTTTTCTTCTACCTACCTGTAGGTATGAAACATTTTAATTGGCTTTATTAGTTTTTTCCATCGAAAGTTACAAAATTTAAGTTGCATGTTTGTTTAGAGCAAATAAAGTGAAATAATAACATTTATTACAAACAAGTTGGTGTCACGCTGGATAGGAAAGTTGGGCTTAAAATGCGATTCTTTTGTACAATAATATATTCATTTTGTTTTATTGGTTACTATTTCGATTATAAAACTTAATTTTAACTTGTTAAAAGTGCTAGGTATTTCATTTAAGGTAATAATAAGTAGTAGAAATTTTATAACGTGATTATAAAATGTTATTCAACATAGTAAAAATTAAAAGTTTAAAGAACAAAAAGGGATTTTTGGGAAACCAAAGAAGTATACAAGAAGATAAAGCATCCGTGGGGATGGATAATAAACTATTTAAAAAATTGAACTGTGATTTCTGCATTGCATAGTTTTCATGTATGTAAGTTGGCAACAGCTGCTAATGCTCGAAAAGCATATTGAACTTGAAAATTTTTGCATAAAACAATAGCAGGTTCTTTCACCTGACAATTATTTAAATAATTCTTTACAATTAACAACGTTTTTTGCTTGGGGTAGTTACTATGCTTAGAAAAAAAATTGAGCACTTAGAGAAAAACAAGAAATACTACCTATTTAAGCTAACTGATTTTCAAAGGCAGGCAAAAAATGTTGTAGTAAAAATTAAAACTTACTAAATAATTATTAGTCTTAAAATTTGGAAAAATTTATACTTTTCTTAATCAGCCAGTTTCCTTTTATTTCTGTGCGTATGCTTTTTACATTTTTTATTAATATTCTCTATTTATTAATTTATATGATTCTTTCCTTGGGTTAAGAATTTTTTGAGGGGTTTTCACGTCTTTTTTATTGACCCTAGGTCTGCAGTGAGTCAGTCTGTGAATCCAAACTCTGTTTGGCCATGCGTTCCACTCACAGAGCTCGATTTAGCAATTTTGTTGCTCTCTGGCCAAATATAAGCCGTCCTTTCAGTGGTGCAGCTGCCAGGGTTCTGCGAATTCAGAGAAAACAGGTCCCGTATCTTGAAGGGTTTTGAACTAGATATTTTATGCTCCGCTCAGTTATATAAAAAAAATATTTTTCACCGTAATATGAAAATCAGTGTTACAAAACGGCCATAAGGCCGCATTGACCCATTACTCTCCCGTAACATTACAGCATTACGGAGGAAATTACATACTTATCTTTTTATATTCCATTAGGTATTAGAAACTGAGCCCGTTCCTCGAACGTTTTGCAATTAATTATTATAAAATTCTGCAACATATTTACTATAATGAATCACATTAATCTATTTTTTAAGATCAATTTATTGGAACCTCATTAATCAAAAATTTTGAAATAAGGAAATCAAAAATTTTAAAATATCTGCTGTAATCCATATGAGATCCGTATTGAAATTATTAATGAGACACACATACACAACAGGGATTTTATAATATAATATAATAAATTAATTATATTAAAATATAAATTTTTAGAGGAAGTGCAATTTTTTGGATAGTACTTAAAATGCATATAAATATTACATTTTGAGGATTATTCAAAAATAAGCGTAAAAATGGGCCAAAATCTGAATGCGATTACTCGATTGGGTGTTACCAGAAGGGTAGCTCCGCCCATGGGGCGATCTAGCCGAATGGTGTACCTTTGAGCCGCTCTACTCATTAAAAACATCCCCGAGCCGCTTCTATTCGAAAACTACAGTTGTGAAAGACGGGGATTTTTGTTTTTATCCTATTTTAAATAAATTTATAATAAGTTATTAACTGAAAGCGGCTCCGTTAATTAGATCCATTAAATTTTTTTGTAAACTCCATTATAGTGGGTATCAGAGAAAAGCTTCAAATGGCCCATCAATACTTGATATAAATCTAATAATATAATAACTAGAGACCGGATTTTAAGCATTTTAGCTTATTGTCAATTTTAAAAGCGGCTCTTTGCAATTTGAGATCTGGACGAATTACATAAAAAAATGTATTTTAGTTTATAGTTTCTCTTGCTTTTTTTGAAATTGTTTGCTTATTTTCTACTTTTGTGCTTATTTATGACTTATTTTATTTGCTATTTAAATTCTTGTTAACTATATTTAAGGTACATTTATGTTATAGCTTCGATAAGCGCTAAAAACCGAGATACTAGCGAAGCAGAGAAAAGCAAAACGTTGAAGTTTACGTAACTGTTTTTATTGAAACAGAGCGCAAGCTTGTGTTAATTGATAGAACAGCGATTAGAGCTGATATTTCTTCGCTCTGATCACTTATCACAGCTTCAACATAAACGCACCCTAAGATGTGATTTTTCCACCCTGCTTTATTTTAACTGAATTAATTAGATTTTATTACGCTGATTTAGTGACTTCAGTTATCTTTTCCGTTTTGGTTATTTGGCATTGCCAGATAAAAATAAACGGTGAACGCTGTGATTTTGATCCAAATCATATTATTATTTTTTTGAAAGAGCGTTGAAAATCAAAAACTTTCAAAACAAACGATCCGATTGGTGCATTTCTAGCAATGATATAGACATTTTAAAAATATCATATTTAAAAAATTTTGAAAAAAATCAAGAACGAGTATTACATCAGTCTCAAAAACATAAAATTTTATTTAGAATGGAATGCCCCCTATAATATATTTTATATTAATTAAATAATAGCTGCAAAAGTGTTTTGTTTATTTCTTTCAAATAATACTGTCTAAGCTGCCATTTTCTGCCTCTTTTTGTTTTAATTATTAACTTTTTTTGACATAATTCGAACTTATTTTTGTAAAATAGTGTGCTTTTTTAAGCACTTATTTTTAAAAAAACCGTGGTTATTTATCCAGCCTCTAATAATAATTGTTAGTTTGGCTGAAAATTTTCATCTTTGTCAAGTTTTTACGACTCAGAATAGAAAACAATTTTATTTTGCATAAGGATTTGTGCAGGAATCATACCTTCGTCCCAAATTTTCCTGTCTTTGAGATGAGGCAATGTGTATGTATGAATATAACTAATTAAATTAGCTAGATGCAGAAATTTTAGTAATCCAATGAATAATAATTATTCATTCAATAAAAATTAAATAAGATAATTATTATCTTATTTAATTTTTATTTCCTGAAAGTAGTATTTTCTAGATGACGCAAATCTACGTTAAAATTACTCATGCATATAATATCGATTATTCGATAACAGGGGTTAATATCAATAATTAGGAAGAATATTTTTGTGTTTTATTTGAAAATAATAACCGCTTTACTTCATTTAAATGCTTAATTATCCGAAATTTTAAAGTCAAGTAATTTGAGAATTTTTGACTCTATCGTTTAACTTTCTATTTCCATTGATATTTTTTTAAACTTCCTGGTGTATCTTTTTACTAAATAAATTATAGATTACTAAATTTAATTGAAAAAACTTTCTTTAGCAATTTGTAAAACACTTTCATAAGGAAAATTCGTATTTGGATTTAGCATAGGTACATATTCACCAGTCGGCAATCTAATAAAGTGCAAAGTTTATAATTTATTATTGTTAATAAAATAAATGGTAAAGTAGCATAATATGAATAGCTAATAGGAAAAGCTTAATTAATACAGGTAGTAATTAAAGAAAATTTATAAATTAATATAGTGACTTAGTACCTAATCTACATGAACAATATCCTGATTTATTAAATGGCATTTTCATAACTCGCTAACTAACATGTAGTAATATTATTGTTATTAGTTTAACCAATTTTTACAGTTAAGGTTATATTACAACAAATTAATAAAATATTATTCAAACAATGGAAATTACAGCACGTATAGTTAGCACAGTTAGGATTTAAAAAGTACTTTCCTGTTTATGTCATTATTAATTAATACAATCGTATAATGCAAAACATAAATTATCCCAAAATGATAATGAAACAATACAAATTATGTAAGAGGTAACAGGTCAGAGGCTGCAACAGTTTTTGACACAGACTTACTTCTTCTTCGGAGAAGCATTAATAATAACTTCATTCTTATGTAAATTTTCTTGAGAATGAATTATTTATTTTACAATTTTAAAATTCTAAAATAAAATCGTGAGTCTTATAAATAAATAAATCACGTTTTTTTTTTACTTTCGATACATTAACTAAGCATCGAGAGTGTTTAAAATTCAGTGATCGCAATCGAAATCGTGATTTAGTACACTTCATCTTCATTTAAATTTTATTCCAAAGTAAAAGTTTATTGAAAAATTTTAATTTTAGAATTTATGAATGTGCAGGAACTAGACCACGGTAGCGTTATACAAAAGGCTAAGCGACAATATTAAAATATTATTAACTGTTTGATTCTTAAAAGGGTGACCCAAAAAATTATAAAACAAAATGAGAAAACAAACTTTAAATTATTAATAATTTAATTATAATGTTTTTTTTCAAATCTAATTAAGATCTAAAGGTGAAATATAACAATTTTACGCTCACTGCTCTTCAGATCGAATGAATTACACTTGTATCGTAATGTATAAATACATACATTAGGAAAATTAGCAAGGCATTGTTTTCGCTCAAATAAACTTCCTTACATTTGAATTTTTAGTAATTCATATAATTATGAGTAAGTAAAATAAACAGAAAATAAAAAATAAAATTTAAAAATATTTTTTGAAATAATAATGTTTTTTTTTATAAACAAATGATGCAAAAATGTTATGTTTTTTTATATAGATAACGGAAGGAAGTGTTCAGATTTGTTTTAAATATATAATAGATTAATAATAATTAATACAATTTATTCATTATTAATGCAAGAATTTCGATGATACAATCGTAAAAGTTAAAAGTAAAACTGAAAAGTTCAATAAAAAAGAAATAAATTAAAATTATTGGTGATCAATATCACAGAAAGTATTAATTTTTTCGTAGTCCAGTTGAACATTACAATAGATACATACATATTTGCATAGCAAGAAATAATATTTTAAGAAATTTTTTACTATTGTTTGGAACAATAGATAATTTTTATTTAATTATTTACACTATCTATTTAATATTTTAAATGAATAAACCTTTTAATGATTGGAATGTAAAACAGTTATAAGTAGTCGTTGTTGGCAGGGTGAATGTCATTCGGCTCGCACTTCATGAAAGTACTTAGAGTAGTATCTGAGCTTTTCATCGTCTGGGTTAATTCCGAGTTTGCCATTTGTATGAGGGTAGAAAATTATATAGCATTTTTTTTAAAATTATTCTTGAGCCTGACGTTCTGTCAATTAGGCAAACTTATGTAAATATTAGAACCTATTCTTAAATCCACACCGTGTTGATGCACACCGGAAGGCCGAGCTAAGAAATTCCGCCAAGTCCGAGATTCGAACCCAGAATTTCCGCTCTGTAACTCAACCAGCGATTACATCAATCCACTGATGTGGTTATATATACAAAATTAATGCACAAGATTACACTTAATTTAAGGAGACGAACTCTGAAAGGTACAAGACGAGAAATTCTAATGCGGTTCTATAAGGTTATGGCAATTCCGGCGCTTCTTTATGGCTGTGAAAACTGGGTTATGACTCAAGAGCAGAGAGACGAATAGAAACGGCTGAAATGAGATTCTTAAGATTTGTACCGAGCTATACGTAACGCGATTACATGAGAAATATACGACAAGAACTACAAATCGGAAATTTAAACGAACTTAGTGTGACATATAGAGAAGAATGGTTTCAGCATGTTCAAAGAATGGACAGTGGGCGAATATCCAAGAAATTATTGAACTACGTGCCCATGGGAAGAAGAAATGTGGGACGGCCGAAGAGGCGATGGAGTGATCAATTATAGCTGAAGTAAGAAGTCGGAACAAGCCATCTATGGCTTAATCCTTGCAGTTGATGATGATGATGTTAGGATTTTTTTCTCATCTTTTCTAGTTGTGGCACTCTCCTTTGAAATATTTGGCTGTTCGGTTGCTTGTAAATTAATTACAGCAAAGTATAGTTGACAATAATATCATCTAGTATTTCATCCTCCCAAACCTCCAGGATATTCTAGATTATGAAATATTCCCAGTATCTTATTAATTGTTTAGAATACCCTTGAGTAAAATATAAATCGTCTAGTTATGAAGCGGGAAACTCTGGTTCAATGCTTGGTCGCGTTGATTACATTGCTGTATAAAGTCTCAAGTTCGAGCTATGGGCTATTATGCATCTAGCAAGGTAAACACCATATGAAAATATTATTCAAATGCTCACAGAACCACGACTACCAAGTGGAAAACTTTATGGTGCATTAATGCTGCAGAACATAATCTTAAATACGTTAAACTAGAAGATCCTTTAGCTAATGAAAAATTTGCAACTTCCAGAGTTCTACAGCACGAACCGTTCAGAGGCGAAACTATAAATGATCTGGCTTCGTGTCTGTCAGTATATTCATTTTTTTTGGATGTTAATGTATTCTTAATGCATGCAAGATATAGATCTTCTATATATATAAAATCGTTTGGTCGCGTCGGGGTCGACTTATACGCGAACAGGTTAAAACAATAGGTTATCGATAGATGGCGTGATGTAAGTAACCGAACAAACAAATATAATTCAAATTTGGGCAGGACAACGTCTGCCAGGTCAGCTAGTTATTTATAAAAAATTTCGAAGTGATTGAAAGACGATTTAAAAATATAATATTATTCTAATTTTTATAATAGTTTAATATAAATTTCAGTAGATTCTAAAAGAAATCAAAATTTAAAAAACAAGGCAAAATCTGAAAATTACAGATGAAATAAATAAAATAATAATAATAATTGTAACATAATTTTTTATTTATTGACCTAAATTAAATAAAATAACTAAAAACATTCCATTTATAGTGTCCAAGTAAGCAGGTGCTCACTTTTTATAATGTTTTCGTACAACTTTTACAATTCCAGTTTAACCTGCTATTAGACGAATAAAATGTATAGCATAGGATTTTTCCACTAATGCGGAAAAATCGTAGTTTTTCAAAGTAATGACTAATGTAAGGCTTTCGGGACTTTCCTCTTCTTAATTTTATTCTCTTTCTTCTTCTTCGCTTATTATCTTCTTTTATTCTGTGTTGATCGGTGTTTTCTCCAGCTCAATTGGGAGTGCTTCAAATTCTACCTTGATCAAATATAAAAATAAACTTTTTATATGAAAGAGCAAAAAAAATAATACGAATACTCTGTATTGGTTGTTTCCATATGGTTAAATCTCCGTCCATCGAAAAAGTCTATAAATACATAATATATGGTAGTTCCTCGCACAGTGGCGGATTTAGGTTATAGCTGCTATAGCCCAGTGCGGCAAAATTCAGGGGCGGCAAATTTTTGCAAACTTTGATAAAGTTTTTTTAAACTTTTAAAAAAGAAGAAAAGCGTGGTTTTCAAAAAAATGTTAGTAGCGTAATCAATTAATAATTTTTTTAATTTCTAAAATTAAAAATTAAAACAAAATAAAATATTGTCTTCGATTGTAATACAGGAAAAAAATAGGAGCGGTGGGGTGGCAAGTTGCTAAGTAACCCCTAGGCGGCAAAGGTATAAATTCGCCACTGCCACGCAGATTTTTTCAGTTTGTACGTTAGTACTTAATTATCGTAATTATTATTACGTCTAAAAATTATATTTCCCTTTAGGACAAGCAATTTCCAAAAATTAGATTTGAGAATATGTATAACAAAACTTGAAGTCATTAGGTTGTGTGCAGATTTGAACATCGGTGGCGAAAGTTGCAAGTTTTTGACGCAGTTAGTATTTTTTGTCATTTTTTACTGTGTATTATAATCTTACTTTTACAACATACCGCGACGCCTATAGTTGGGACGGCCGTATTTGAAGTTTTTTAGGCGATCTGGAATGAAATGAAAATGAAGTAGGGAAGTCGTAACTAGTCCTGTTTTCTCAATTCCTTGGTTAACGATAGGCAACCGTAGGTGGCTTATTTAGTCGGGCAAAGGTCAGTCCACGCTACCTCAGTGTATAAGAAATTGGAATTAAAGTAGTTAGATAAAATGCACGTACCGCCACGAGAATGCAGTTAAGTTCAGCAAACCTTGAAAAAATTTATTTGCAAATAAAAGTACTTTTGAGATAAATTATCGAAAAAAAAATAAAATTAAACAATTAAAATTGATTGTAATAAACTAAGCAGGGTGCTTTACTGTTATAAATGTAATGGTAATTGCTTAAATTTTATGAAAACTTTTATCAAGTCGATTGTTGTACTTTCTTTTAATGATGACGGATATTACGTTGTATAATTGTTTGATTAATGGGAAGAATGTTAGTGACGGGTTGCTAAAATAAACATGTGAAAATCTCTAAAGTGGATTCTTAAGAATATATTATATTACATCTATGTGATCAGACCAATTAAAAAAAGTTAAAGTGTATAGTATGAGAGGCTTTCATAAATCCTTTTCCCCAATACTGAAAGTTTTTTTCAAACTATCTCGGTATAGCGGAAGCGATGCGGGAGCAAAGCAGTTCATATGTGAGGGATAGTTTATTTATATCCCTAGTCATATGATTTTCCAGAAGAAAAACTTCCTGTTTCACCAGGAAAGAAATTTAATTTAAACCCACAGGGTATTCCCCCAAATTTTTAATTGCTTTTGAATGTTTTTCAAAATTAATTTAATTTCGTGGTGGCATGTGCCTCAATTGTTTATAATAATAAGGAAATTACCGTTTTAATATTATGATGATACAAAACATCTAATTTGCATCCAAGCGGTTACAAAATAATTTCTCACAGGATTACTTTCTTTTTGTATTTTTTAATACGATTACGAAAACATTTAACCTCAAAAAATACATAATATTCATAGTTTGTTTTACTTTCCCTGTAAATTCAACTGGAATTTGCCGCACAGTTACAAATTTTTGGTTGTAATTTAACCAATTCGTATCAGTAGAGATTTTAGTAATGCTCTGCATTAGCTTCTATGTAATATACCCAAGCCATTTTAAACACTATCTTTATAGTTGTTCTCACACTTTCCCTATTTATTTATCTGTTCCATAAAAATAGGATTTAAAGGCACGTAATTTTTAAAATAAGCAATTAAAATTCTTTTTGGTGTTATAAAAAAAATATCTAGAAACGTAACTTTTCTAAACCCAAACCCTTTTGTAAAAAGTACGATAAGTACCTACCTACATTCAATTACTACCTTGAAAATTATTCTTCGATTTATTACTGCAATTTGCAGCAAATTACGTTTACAGATGTTCTTTCCAAACTGTGCAATTTATTTTAACTCCAATGGCAGTTTTAATGCATGGTTTTGAAAGATATCATTCAATATAAACACACAGTGGGTAGATACATTCATTATTTGCGTTTAGTATATTCAACGCTAAGTTGTTACAAATTGGATAGTGTATCTAAGTCTATTTCAAGTAATCAATTATTGGGCAAGACATAACCATTTTAATCGGGGATTGCAATCACAAATATTTTCAGGTTGTGCGCAAGGTTACAATGTAATAAGGACAATGGATTATGTCCATGTAAAAGCTACCATAAAAACTGTTAGATTTAATTTCTATTCTTTCAATAACAATAACACCGTTCAATTCTGGAATACCCATATCCTTGATGTATTTCAAGTAGATAGTTCAGCGGTAGGTTAAAAAAATTTGTATGCACATCAATTAATATGAATAAATGTGGCTGACTTACTATCAGATAATTCACCGTCTTCATTCAGGCGTACTCCCTTATTCGGCAATTGAACATCGAAGACGTTATCTTAAGAACCTGTTTACCAAATAAATGATGTTTAATAAATTGAATTAATAATTAATTTCTCGGTTAAGAATTTGATGGTAAAATAGCGAAAGCGCATACTTTCACTTCGAAGGCCGATAAACTTAGTTTAACTCATCCCAAGTAAATATTCTAATGAAGATTTATAAATAGCAATCAATAATATTCATTTGAGTGATCGAACCATGCAAGGAAAATTTTAGTTTGAATTTCTCACATTATTTTAACATTAAAAAAATTAATTTTGACGGATATCTACATTCATAATTTGAATTTTTGGCATAGCATAGACACCTACACTAAATGCTCAGACGAAACTTGCGTGGAAAAACAGGTTCTTTGCAAATTTTACGTTAAATTCAATATTTAAAAAAATGGATTAGTGGACCGGATATCGCCGGGGGAGTTTTGGGTTTGGCACCAATATATTATTAGATAATATGTACGTGATCGAAATAAATAAATGAAAAAATAAACATTATAAATTATACGTGAACACGTTGTATAAAATAAGCAAGCAAGTTGATTTCCGAATCAACTTTTTCTTCATTAATACATAAAAATTGAAATTAGGCTGAAGGTAACTTATTTTATAATTAACGATATTTTTTTTTCTTCGATGAAGTATAAATTACATCATATTCACAATATTTATTATGTTTAATTAATATCCTATGCAATTTAACCTCTATTTTATAAAGGTGCAGTTAGCAAATTAAAGAATTCAAATAAAAATTTATAAAATCCTGTAAAAAAAACTGTATGAAGCGAAAACTGCAAACTAGATTTATTATTTTTTAATTCGATGATAATATGTTTAATACAAATAATTTATTATTCTTATAAGTATTTAATTAAGTCGGGCAGCAAATGACTCAATCAAAAACATTAAAAAATTGTTAACCTTTTAAACATTTGCATTAAGAAAACATAATTATGTTTATTGTCGGTTAGAAAACGGAAACTACCTTGAGTACTTAGTTTTTTTCCACTTTTGAATCGATTGGTGGTTAAAAGCTCAATTATAAAACAATTGACATATCACTAATGACTTGCTGACCGCACATAGAAGAATAATGGCAAAATTTCCAGAGGTTTCAATTGGGTTCATTCCGTCCTCGTAAGGTTGCATTAATTATTGTAGTTATTTGCTGTAATTGCAATCAAATCATAGAATTCCAAGTGATTAAATTTTAATGCAAATTATTTAATTTCTTGACGTTCTGGTGCAATAATTTCTTCAATTTTAAACTTGATCAACAACTGGTTGGCTCTTCCGGAATAGTCAAAAATTTTTCTATCGCCAGGATGTTCCTCCAAAAATGATGTAACATCATAAACGTTGTTGTGAGCAACCAAGTGCTGTCGTTACTTTTATACTATTTAACTTCATTGATACTGTACTGTCGTGACATGTAATTTTTTCAAAATTTCCGTTGGAATATTTCACATAATTTATGTAGGTCAGTTCATAATTAATAAATTAATGTTCACGTAAATTGACAGTTGTCAAATCTCAAAACTGGCTTAGAGCACGAACGAATTATTTCGCACGTATGTACACGTGTTGCCCTGAATCCAGAACAGTAAAGCTCAATATTATGCCTAATAAATATTTTTATTGAATTGTAACTTAAAAATCTTTAAAAATCTCCTTATTTCTCTTTTATCTCCTGAAAAAAGTTTAGAACGTTAGAAACGTTTTCGTATAATATTAATATACATGTCTATTTTATGTATTACGTATAGTATGGTTGTTTTAAAATGGCTCAGTATGTCAAGTTCTTGGCTTATGGATATACAATACATACCTGTAAATATGACATAGGCAGCGTATAGTAAGAGCGGAGTAAAGTATTGCCGGTTTTATTATTTTAAATTTATTTAAAATTTTGTAAATTTTGTATTTTTGGATTTGAAATTTGGATATGTGAAACTTTGCTTTTCGATCAGCCCTGCTCATGTAGCGTGGACCTATTTAAATGGTCTGCGAAGTTTTGATGACTTTATTTATTACTGGAAAGTAAAAACAAAAAGGAAATAATTTGGATTAGTTGTATGAAAAAATGTAAAACGCTGGATAAATGGTAATTGAATTTGGATTCTGGAAAATTATAAAGGATGCGTGTACACTAGGGGTGATAAATTTGAAAAAAATAATTATCACGCCCCACAGTATATTATTTCAGGAAATAATTGATAAAGAGTCATAAAATAAAATAAATTAATTAATTTAATAATAATAATAATTTAAAATAAACGGATGTGGCATTCAAACCCACGATTACCTGAAAGTAGCCACCTACGTTTCCTATTAAGCTACTATTTCAATTTGTTGTACTTAACAATAAATAATAAACAAACAAACATTTAAATAAAGTTTTTTAAATAATATTTTTAGAAAAAGTCATATAGAATAATTTCTTTGTTTCTCAAATTTAAAATAATAGTTAAGAGCATTTATATAACACGAATTAATTAACTTACTTCTCATATTAAAATTTTATTGTTTCTTATGCCAATCATTAGAAATTTTTGATGCAAACCATAAACGAGTGTGTTACAACATCATTTAATAATCACGAGATACTAATAAATATTGTTAGAGAGTGTAGAAAGGATGAGCACTGATTTATAATGTAACACCGGTCGATCATTAAAATTAACCCGGAAATAATAGTGTGAAAAATCTAACGTTGTCTGTTGCATTATTGTTCGTGCTTTATCCATTACATTATAATGTAATGCGATCGTTTAGAATTAATGTAACGGTCTACTGATCATATTAAATGCTGTAGTTCTTAAGCTTGCAGATCAACGAAGCTTCAAGGTCTGTGCATACAACATTACACGCTTATTAATTTTATTTAGACCCATTTCATTATGTAGTTGTGTTATATATTAATTACTCAATGAATATAGTAATGCATAAGAAAATGAAAGTGTTATTATGAGTAACAGGAATTGTTTCAACTAGTTTCAGGCGCTTTTTGTTCTTACGTAACACTTATCCCTTATTACAAAAAAAAACGACCATGACCTTAACAGAAACTGGTCTTAAGGATACGCAGTTTATTTTAATTTACTTTACAGTCACTAATCAGGCTATAAGTAAACATTGGACAAAGCAATGAGTATATGTCCCTAGGAATCCATTGAAGATCAATACTGTTCTGGTCAGCTCCGTGTGTTACTTGAAGATGTTTTGGAAACTTTTCAAAATCGATCGTTTCCTTCTTTACAATTGATTCATTATTAGTTAAGGGTTAGCTATCCATTTAAGAGGGACAATGTACGATTATTTTTTGAGTTTTTCTCAAAAGTACTAAAGTGTACTTACTGCCTTCTTCCTTACTATTACTATTTTTTGCAACAATGCTTAGTGTTTTGGGCGTGAATTATTTAGTAGACAAAAATCTACTGATGCAAATGATTGCTTTCTGGATACTAGCCGATGTTCAAGAGAACATCCAATGGTTGGAAATTATCTTTGTATGATCTTAGATGGTTTTGCAATCGGGATGCAATGGGGTTGATAGCTGACCAAATTCACGAACTAAAAGGTAACATTTTTTCACGAGTTAGTAAAATGATGACTTTTAAGAAAAATTAAAAATAATAATTACAGTTTATGAGTTGAAACCAAATTAATGTAGACCGTCTTTCCCTTTCATCAATAGCGATGCTAATACAATATTGCAATGTAATTAAACATAAAATTGACAATATTGCTCTCTGTAGAACCTTGGTACAATTTTAGAAAGGAAATATTAAAATAGCATAGTTGTAGGCAATCACAATAATAAAATAATTAAATAATATATGATAATGCTGATGTTATTAATGGTGAACAATATTAGACAATTATATCGTGTTTCAAACAAATGGTTTCTGATTTATTATGTTTTCACATAATTGAGCTTCAGGCGTGGTATGAAGACAACTTTCACGATCCCAATAACAATCCAGTTTAAAAGATTATCAGTTCCAGTGAAAACTTTAATTAACCTGAAATTGTGAAGACAATTTTTTTCGTTTTTCTAACGCGTTTGTGGTAGAAACTTTGTCGTCAAAAATTTAAGAATTCATATTAATCAAAATTGTCTATCTCCAGTCCTTGTTTTATTCATTTAAATTTTTTAATGCAGACAGATAGTATAAAGAAAATTTATTTTATTTTTAATTGCTTCGTTTCAATAGTTCGAGCAAATTAATATTTTAGAAATTATGCGAACCTTCAATACTTGTACTTAATAAGCTAAATATGATTGCTTTATACATTAATTTATTAACACATCCCACCCACATAATGATCAAGTCTATAACTTAAGGATACGTTTTTTAATTTAATATTTAACATTGACCTTTACGGATTGACCCAATATAAGCACTTATAAAAAATAATATAGACCCATGTGCAAAATATCCGCTTGTCAGCAAGTTTTATTAGTTATCCGGATGTAAAGACTGAAGGTTTGAAAACCAGCATATTGTATATTAATATTTTGCATTGTTAATTACTTTACTGTGATATAATCTCTTAATGTGAGAAAAACTATTATTTTTGCTATTAGACTGGTTTAACGATAACTATTATAGGTATATCAGCCTAAGAGCATATTGTACCATGCTATATGTACATATAGTACCTGCAGTCATATATGGTTACTTATTTAAAAATATATAAAATAAGTACATATTATTATTAATAAAATATAATTTATAGGTAAAGTAATAATTACAACTATTACACTCCGATAATGTAACAATAGTTGACATATCGTGGGTGTTTTATTATTACTATTATTATTGCGATGCAGAGTTTATAATTTGATTTTTTTTAAGTTTTATCATTGGTTTTATGTTCAGTGCATTTAAATATGAATACCTGTTATGTAATTGAAAGCGACAGTGCTGTAGAGTACTATGTTGTATTACAGTTATAATGCACCAGAAATGGGTACAAGAGATACGGTTGGTCACCCACATATTAAAGCGACTTTACAACCTATAATATATCTTGCAGTTGCAACAACTATGCAAGTGGTTTATTGCATATTACTCTGTCCATTGTTGCCTGAATTAAGAGTAAAATTGTTTAATTACGTTTTCATTTAAAAATTGTTAATTCAGAAGGATCGCGTAATATTTTCATTGCTAGCCAGCAAGACAGCCCAAATATATATAATTTTAAATTACCTGCATTTTTGCAAAACAACTAATTGCATAATTGAATTTGCCCATAATTTGAATAATTAATTATGTTAAATTTTTATTACAATGAATTGGTCAACGAAACTAGACTTATTAGCGATTAACTTTTTGCGAATTTATCAAGCCAACGGCAAGTTTTAAATGAACTGTCTGACTAACACACCCACTGACCTATAAAAAAGTAAACCTTCGGTTATATTCAGCAAAAATTGTAATTGATTATAATTATTGGTTCTAAATTACAATGGGTAACTTATTTAAACGGTAGTTCAGTATTGACGCCCATACGTCTTATGTTGGATTTAACCATTTAACTATGTCTATATGTTCACGCATGTACATACATACAAAGTATAACATTTGTATATTGTAATGATCAAATATTTAATTTGTGACTTTTATTGGCTCCCTCGTTATTAGCTATCACCTATTGTAATATTTTAACACTTGAGAGCGTAAAAGTAAACATTTAGAGAGCACCTACGTTACCATTATATTATCTATCGTTAGGAAATAATTATACAAATAATAAATACATATGAATTTTTGCGTGAGTTTTGCTACAGATTGAATGTAAAAGCATAATAATAGTAATGTACTTAATATAGTAATAATTACACGCAATAATAAACTTGCGTATTTTTTTTTTGATACATAAGATTTGCATTACGCAATGTGAAATTTTGAACTATTAAATTGTAGCAATTTAATTTATGTGCAATAGGTAGGTACATTAAGTCATAACTTAATTTTAATTAATTTTAATTAAGGTGTAACTTTGATTTTATATCTCTCACGAAAGAGTTTATATTGAAATCATTGTTGTTAAAAATGGAAATGCTGTGGTATTATTATTATATTAATACATTAATTACTTTTATAATATTATTTCGATCATTAATTTATTTTATTTGATTCAAGCTTAAATTTCCTAATTACTGTACTTAGTTTAATTTTGATATCTACTATTCAAAGTAGGTCTTGAGAGAATTTATTCTATCATAATAATGAGTTAATTTGCAGGTGTAAATGTGAAATTATATCGCGCATATGAGTGCATAATAAATTACTTTTATTTTCTATTCAAAATCAATAAATTACGTTGGCCGATGTCCCTTCTTCATTAGTCCTTGCTGCGAAATTCAAATGTGGCAATGATATATCACTAAATCACCCAAAGAGAAATACCTAAAAAAAATTTTTTCTTCAAATTTCGTCTGGTATTGCCCAATTTAATTTATTTTATTTAAAGTGCTCATTACAAACGGCTCTCAAGATTTTACTGAAAATAAGTTCTGCACTATATTAATAATATTTTAACAGCTGAAGCTTTAATCCAGATGTTATATTTATGTGCTAAAATTAGCTCATCCACAATTTCACTACAATTTGTGATTTCTTATTACTTAGAAAGTACCAACCGACTTTTCAAATACCTACGAGGCTTTTATTCATTTTAGATAAATATAAAATTTCATTCAGTCCAAAATATTTAATTATATATATTTTTGATTTGATAGCTTTTTGAATAAATTTCATCTTGTAGTGTACGACATTAAAATTGAAAGTAAAAATTTTAAATAATCTTTCCAAATTTATTTAGGAATAAAGTTGATGTCAACTAGTCAACAACAGAGGTCAACATCTAAAAATTTAGCTACTATTCAATGACAACTTTAATATCATTAAAGTTTTTTATTTATTTAAATGTTTACTATTATACAAATATATTTAAATTAAATGCTATATAATTTTTTTTGGGTGCGTAAAACACCGAAATAATATTAATGAACTTAGCTAATGTTTTAAACAATAATAATAAATTAAATAAATATATAATAGAGTAATCACTGTCAAAGTCTTTTACAGCCTTAATATTTAGATCAATATTTAGCTTTGTAAATTTTATTAAATGTGATATAATATAATATATGTATATGTATGTTATTATTGACATTTAGAGCTAATAATACTTAAATATAGCTATTTAAGGGGTAAAACCACAGTAAATTTTTCAAAAAATCAATTTTATTTTTATTGGCTTAAAAGATACTTTGAACCTTCTGGAATATAGGACAAAAAAATTAATACCCGAAAGAAATGTTTTTCATTGAAATTTCGAGCTCTACCACAAAAGTGTCGGATTGCTGCAAAACAACATTTTCAAAACGGCACGCAGCTTAACTCAAACAATTTTTGTAATTTTCATTCGAATTTTTAACAATATCTTTAAAACAATCTTTTGAAGAGAAATACGTACGGGATTTTCAATAAGTTGATTTATACATTATTTATTAACAAATGATTACCAATTTTTTGATCGAATATTTAAAGTTTTCATTCAAATACACCTCCAACATACATAAATCAATATTTTTAAAATCCCCTACGTATTTCTCTAGCTATGAACACGTAGATTAAGTGAAATTTTTTTATTTTTTTTAAATTCAAATTTGAACTCGCTACACTGCGTGCCGCAAATTCAATAACCATCACGAGAATGCCTCCGGTGTCGCCAATTCTTTATATTTAGTGATAATAATTTTTTGTTTAAAGGACTTAAATATAAACTTAATTACCACCTCGATTATTATTATTCTATTACCTTTCCTGCTATGCAAAAAAAATTGGCAGAAAAACGCTATTTTTTAAAGATTTTACAGTGGTTTTACCCCTTAAAAAGAGAAAGAAATTTTTTATTTGATGAAGCCGCTTAATATAGTTTTTATTTAAATCGGAAAAAATTCATTTTTAGGAAATAATTGCACTATTAAATATTTATGAATTCGATACACCTTTAAATTCCTTTGTATGACTGGTTTTAATTAAAAGGTTGAATGAAATTGAAAATTATTGTTTATGTAATACTGCAAGACATTGTATTAAACAATATCTCTATAGAGACGATCTATAATATTCGGTTTCGTCTAATCTAGTCCTATTTGAATTTCTCAATGTGTAAATTAGAATTTTGAAAATTTTTGACTTTTTACGCTCTATTAAATAATTTTTTTAATTGTATTTATTTTAATTATTGTATTCTGAGAACATGCTGAGGATGAGAAATTTTTTTAGAATTTCAATTGTGTAAACTATTATCTGTTTTGTTTGATTTGGAAGCTCATACGTAATCGAAGATATCGTTGGAAACTTCTAAATAGTGAATGTAATAATTAAGCTAAGAAATTTTTCTGAAATCAGCCAGGAGCGCTTTTTATTTTCACTTTGTCTTGATTCCGAGAACAGGTAATAGGTATTTCAGAATACGAATAAATTTTAATTACAAAATTGTCGTATTTACCTAAAAATAGCAACAATATACACGATAAAAAAAATGTAATAAATTGAAGACACTATAAACAATATTCTTCTAAAGAATGAAAATTGTTCAATTGTAATAATTATGATGAAATAATTTGTTTGTATTACTTATCAGACCAACATATATATACTACAGGCTTAAAAGAGTTATGTTCTTCTAATACCCGATTTGTTCATCTTATTGGCGGTATATACTACCGACAACTTGTCGGCAGTTTTTCATGAGTGAAGAAACCTGGCATAGTCAATCGCTAACTTTAATGTTCACATAACTTCATCAAATCATCATGATTTCTTACAATAGTGTTCTTTATTTTTCATTTTTTTATTTTTTCACCTGGTATATTGTATATTTAACATAATTATAAAGTTTATTTAATATATTAATAAAAGAATAATATTATTGGTGTTAAATCACTGGTTCGTTTAAATTTTTTTTACTGTATAATATTGTATATCAATATAAATCTATAATAATATACTATAGTCGATCTCATATTAGCAGTAAGTAGGTGGCAGGTCGTCTGCAAAGTCACATTTACAAAGACAGAATGGAAAATGATTGAAAATTTTAAAGAAATGTGTGTTGCCTAATGTAGAAGTTTACAAAATACTTTTAGAAAACGTAATTTCACAAATTTATTTCAATTTTAATGTGATTTTGATAAAATAAATAAAGGAAGGCTGCATAGGAACTATTTAATTTTAACATTATACATTCTGACATAATATGAAAAATTAAATATTATCTGTCAGCAACACGTAAATTTTAGCAGTGTAAAAGCGGCTAACTTCGTGACAATTTCATTGGCTAATATTCAAGGTCATCATTTTAGTACAAATTATTCTCTGAATGCTTAAATGAAATGGACTATATAATATAATATTATGTATCATTATATCATATCATATTATTATATATTACAAGACGGTCATTAGCTTACGCTTCTGCTAATGCTAAGGTACCAGATTTTAATTCCGAAAGAGTTTAAACTTTCAACTGTCTTATTACCGTCTCCGTGCTCCGGAGGACACGTAAAGCCGTCAGTCCCTACGGGTATACCTTGCCTGTATCCAGCAAAATTGCTTTCAAAATACAGATGTACTGCAGCAATATTGTTAAAAATAGCCCACTTCGTTTTAGCAAAAAGCAAGCTATAAAAAATACAATTAGCCAGTTGCCGCAGCTTGCTGGCAGTAACATATATTTATCTACAATATTGCTACTAATAGCGGGCCGAGGCAACTCGCTGGCAGCAAGCAATATCTTTTACAGTAGCTAGCTTTTTGCTGCGCTATGGATACTATAATCCATATTTTTGTATAAAATTATTAATGAGGTGTATCTTGACGGTACGATAATTATAAACAATACACCGGTAAGTTTCATGCGATTAAAAGTATCTGAAACAGTATAATTATTGTGATAATGTATTGTGATTGTTAATGTGTTTTGTAAATTTCTATAATATTAATTATATAATTTGTAATAAATACTAAATATCCGGAAACTTGACATGCAAATCAATTAAAATAATTATGTACTAATGGTAATGGTATCTTAATATTTAGGCAAATTGTTATACTACAATAATATGATAATGATATATTATAATATACAATAATTATTATAGATATTCCATATTGGGAACTTATGACAAACGAGTCAAAAATTTCGCCAATTTTTGCTTTCATGCACGTTTCTCCATCTTATACGCAATAAGTAAGGAAATTGAATGAACAAGATACTTTATCATTTTTTATTGGTGCCCAACTGTAAAATTATTTTATCTAAGCAGTAAATTTCCTTAACTTTCATTATACATACATGGCGACAGGTGAAATAACATGGTAATAAGTTTATTTTAAGATTCCTGGTTTCTATTGTAACTAAAAAAGAAATGATTTGTTTTTAATATTCTGTTACTTAATTATATTTAAAAAATACGCAAATGCATATTATGTCTATGTTCTCGGCGACCTGAGATCTTAATTTTGCTTGCTATCAGTTTTTTAGATCTGTATCCTGTAAAGTTAATTATTATTTAAGGAAAGTTCAAATAAATGTCTCCGCGGGCGGTTTTTGAAAGTTTCAAGGTCAATCATGCTAACCAAGGCCAATTGTATAATTAAGTGATCCTTTAGGGTTTAGGTCATAAAAAGTCTTCGTGATGATTTATTATTTGCGTTCGTTACGCACTCGAAACTGTTCCACGAGGTACGATATCATAAAAAATGTAATTGTAATAAATAGTAAAAAAAAATAGTTAATACTATTCCAATAATAATTGGATACGAGTATCCAATTACAGACCAAAATCAGTGGGAAAAACAAACATAACAATAAATTGGTATCTATTATATACTTCATTAGTCTTGCGTGACCCACGTGTTACTTTTTCTGGTTGCTGAGTTAGAAAATAAAAATAGTTTATAAAAAATGATAGTGTTACACTTAGACGCAAGATCGTATCTTAAGTTTCAAAGAAAGGCAAAAACCATAAACAGTAGCTCTATAAGTAACTGTAAAGCTGTTATGCATTCATTCGATCGAACGTGGATTGATTAAATCGAGGTATCAAGGCTGTTGTCGGCAAATTGTGATTAGTGATCGAGAACCGAAATTTCTATTCAATTAAATGTAGCAACAAAACAACATTTTTTATATAAACTATTATTGTAACTAATAAGTCATATGTACTTACTTATGTGAAAGTAGAAACATTAATTTGCGTTTAAATTCTAAGTAGTGCCTAACACAATTACTTCATTGCGCCCATATACCTATCTATATGTACAGTATGTACGTATTACGAAAGTGTGATTTTAAGTTTTTGATATTCTTTGGCTACTTTATAATTATCAGTAATTCATTTTGACAAGGGCAAAATATCTATTAATAATTTTTTTTGCTAATTAAATTATAATTATAATTTTGCACTAACCATTAGCAGTAGATAGCCGGGCTACTTCTTTGGATTACAAAATAATTTTAGACAATTTTTATTAATATACTTAATACCTTTTGATATAGTAGCTATATAAAGACTTTTCCTTTTATGTTATTAGATTTCAATTAGTATTCATATTTGGGCATAGTTCATTAACATGGATCAGGTCCCAAATTACCTCCAGAGTATTTTTCGGTCAAGTTTTGAATTCGTTCTTTGACCAGGGCCAATTGGTAATCGACAAATTGGGAATTTCTTAATGATTATAAAAATGCAATGCAGGTCAAATGTCAAAATATTAACACGCCCACTAAGCTCGGGAAAACTCATAGCCTTGATTTGTAATGGTGACAAAAGAACAATTACTATCACAGTGGTTATTCATAACAAATCAAATAAGAGATTAATTTTTAAACTACTTGATAATTTGATTAATGTGACTTGTAAAAAACTACAAATTGTTCACGCATACCACAGTAACAATATCGAATAAAAGAAAAGTAGGACATTGAGTCTGGTTTGATTTTATTCTCTTCCACTCTTTCAATCTTGGTTATCTTTATTTAATTTTGTTCTATATATTTTTGAATATATGATATTTATATACTATGTTAGATGATAATGATTGTATTCGTGCATTACTTGAGGTTAGGTTAGTGCATTTAAAAGATAAAACAAAAGTTAACAATAAGAAAAATATGAAATGTTCTGACTTGACAGAAAGGTTATTTATCTTACAGATGCCAATTAAAGATATCACGTTCATTAAGTTTACCTATAATCACCACACATTATAACCGATTCATTAGTTAGGTCAGAAAGGTGAATGTCAAAATTACCGTATGATTAAATTCACTATTGCGAAAATTAAAAATACTTGCAAAAAGTACAAAATTTTAAAATGTCAAGGCATTGTTATATTTTATATGACGGATGTTAAATAATTTATTTTATGCGTTTAAGATGAAATATTACAAAAATAAAAAGGTTAATAATTTATTACTAGTAAAACTTTACATTAAAATATATTATATTATTAATGTAGTCGGTACATATTAGAATGAAATTCTTGTTTACAATAATGCAATACATTGCGAAATATTGGCGAAACTATGTGGGATGGATATAAAAATTGTATTACTATCATGTGAGTATTTCATAACTAACATTTCCCAATGATTTCCCTTAACAGACTTGATCAATTTTGAGACTGTCGTCAGGTAATTTTGATCTGAATGCATATAGATTAGATAATATGCATTATTTGTTATCGAATTATATATCTTCGTTAATTGACGAAGGACGCCTACTTTTCTCTCAACTTATAAGTTTTTGGGTATTTTCCAACGCCTCTTTTGTTTTTTAGGGTTGCTAAATCCTGATTGGATGAAAAAGAATCGACATTCATTTATTTGTCATTATCAGAAAACATAACCTTAATGATCAATTTCATTTGTTTTTGTAAGTGAAAATTGGACAAAAACAATTACAAAACCAGAATAAACTAATGCAGTCGATTTTTAGGTGTATTGCTATACTTTTACACATTATTTAATCAACTCAATAAAATTTTTATATTACGTGAGACATTTAGCAAACATGCAATTCCATGATTAGGTGTATTAAATAATGATTTCCTAAAAACAGCAAAATTCAAGTTTTTATTGCGCTAAATCTGTCACATTGAAAATTAGTGCTAGTATCATGCACGGTTATTTTGTGGTTTGAAACATTAAATTTCTAAAGCACACAGGTATAATAATTGCGATTTAATTTATAAAATAAAAAACGCTTTCAAATTATCTACCTTTTAAACCGTTAATGTATTATACAACAATGAAGTAAGTAGGCATATACTTAATATTACGATTATTGAATGGAATCTTTGTATTGAAAATCACCCATCTTCTTTTGTATATAATTGATTGCAACAAGATTTCCTTTCTAAATAATGACCTACATATGAAAGCATCACGTGAAAGATCCCGTAAGACAGTTGAGAAAGTAGTCCAGATTTTACCTTCGCGATATTAAATTACTGACACAGTAAAGTATAACATGTTCCGTCATGGTATCTCACCGAATCTTATTTTCGAAAATTAATACTCCATTTGCACCAAAAATGTTATGTCACTTTCCTTATAGATTAAAATTTAAACAATTATTTGGTGTACTAACAAATTTACATTTCCATTTTAGGTTGTGGTTCAGTTTACTGGTAGTAGCTATAGCGTGCCAATGTACTTCTTGCATTCAACACAACTATAATGTAGATCTACAATCATTAGGAGAAAGCGAATGCGCCCTTTTATTAAGCGGTCCAGGAAGAAGCAGTTCCTTCGACTACAACTTAAATCTTCTCAGAGGATCTTCGCTGTAAGACTAAAAAAAAGTTTTAATTTTAATTTCTAATCAAATTTGTCGTAGAGGATACAATGGACCTCAAACTTGTATAACGTACGATGCAGTAAATGCAGCGTATCTGGATGCTAGAAAAAGAATACGTAAGCGCGAAATTAACCGTCACGAAAAAACCTTTCCTACTTTTATTTTCACTTTCAGCTGTGGCTCATCCGATCGGCGATTGGAAACCGGAACAGATAAAAACGGTAGGCGAAGTTCTTCTTGACATGTCTGCTACTTTAGCACGGACATACGGACTCAGCTACGAAGAAATTGAAAAAGGTCTTCCTCTAATAGACACGTCTAAAACTCTTGTGAGAGAAATGTGCCCACCATATTTATCAAATGTCGAATGTAGACCTGGCAAATACAGAAGATTTGATGGGCTTTGCACCAATTTAAACCATCCAACATGGGGTGCAACGAATACTCCATTTACTAGGTAGAATATAATTTATTAAAAAACATGACAATAACTTACTAACACTAACTTACAGATTAATTGGACCTTTATTTGCTGATGGCATGTCCGCTCCACGCATAAGTGTAACAGGAAACCAACTACCTTTATCTAGAATAGTATCACGAACGATGCATCCAGATGAAGGATTTCACGATCACGCAGGAACTGTAATGGTCATTGCATGGGGACAATTTATGGATCACGATTTTACACTTACTGGAACTCCATTAGGTAACAATATCGTTTACCACGTAACTTGATACATCTTAATAAAATACAATTTAGATCCTCTCAATCGTAACGACCCCGAAGAATGTTGTCATAGACCAGCTCATTTAAAACATCCATATTGTAACGAAATCGAAATTCCTGCCGATGATTACTTTTATCGATTGTTCAATGTCAAATGTTTAGATTTTGTCCGCGCGTTCCCTGCTGCAAGACCAGGATGTAGATTGGGTAAGATACCGACGAAATAAAAACGACCACTCTTAATAATAATTTTAATTATAGGTTCGAGAGTTCCGTTTAATACGTTAACTGGTGTACTCGATGGTAATACAGTTTATGGCGTACACGAAAAATTTGCAAGGTAAATTTATTATTTTGCAATAACAGCTAACTTGAAAACAATATTTTATTTTAGAAAATTAAGATCCGGGTATGCAGGATTACTAAGAATGAATTCGGTCTTTAATGAATATGGTTTGAAAGATTTGTTACCACTAAAATTAGATGTCCCTGATGAGGGTTGCACGCGACCAAACGCATCCATGTATTGCTTCGAAGCAGGAGAAATTCGAGTTAACGAGCAGTTGGTACTTACCTGCATGCATACCTTGATGGCACGAGAACACAACCGAGTAGCACGTGGTTTAGCCGAAGTCAATCCTCATTGGGACGACGAAACTCTTTTCCAAGTATTAAATTTTAAATATTATTATTTGCAAAAGTGAAACACGTTCATTTTAGGAAGCCCGACGAATAAATATTGCAGAAATCCAACACGTAACCTATAATGAATTTTTACCAATTCTGCTCGGAAAAGATGTCATGCAAAAGTTCGGATTATTACTTCAAAAAGATGGATATTGGGATGGCTACGATTCCAATGTAAACCCCAACGTTATCGATGCGTTTGCTTCAGCTGCATTCCGTTTTGGTCATTCGCTTTTACCTACAGCTGTAGAAAGATGGAGTAAAGCACATAAATTTATTGGTATGTCTCGGCAAACTTTTTAAGTTCCTTTAAATAAATTTAAAATTTTAGCTTCCAAACGTCTTTCCGATTTAATTAGAAGACCGTACGACTTGTACCGTGCAGGAGTTTTGGACGAATATTTTATGGGATTAATGAATCAAGTTGCCCAAGCTATGGACGACTCAATTACTCAAGAGGTCACAAATCATTTGTTTAAAAAAGCTGGAGCTCGTTATGGAATGGATTTGGTGAGTTTAAATATGCAAAGAGGAAGAGAATTTGGTATTCCAGGCTATATGGAATTTAGAAAATTCTGTGGACTTCCAAATGTGCATAGCTTTGAAGAATTGTTAGGAAGTATGCCCAACGAAACCGTTCGAAAATACAGCACCATTTTTGAGTAATAATTAATTTGGTTACACTTTTTAATTACTTTATTGACATTAATTTTAGACATCCAAGCGATGTGGATTTATGGTCTGGTGGTGTATCTGAACGACCATTACCCGGAAGTATGTTGGGGCCTACTTTCGCTTGCATTATTGCTACTCAATTCAGTTATTCCAGAAGAGGAGACAGATTTTGGTGAGTTTCTAAACACTATAATTTTTATTTAGGATTTAATAACATCTTTTAGGTATGAACTGCCAAATCAACCATCATCATTCACACCCGAACAATTACACGAGATAAGAAAAACTAGACTTGCAAGGTTGATTTGCGATAATACAGATTTAATTGATTCGATACAATTGTATCCTATGGTATTACCAGATCACGAAATGTAAGTTGAATTAAATTTTATAGAAGTCATAAAGTTGATTGTTGAATTTATAGAAATCCAAGGGTTCCATGTCGAAGCGGTATCATACCAAGCATAGATTTCAGTAAATGGGCGGATTATAATGGAGCATCAAATCATGTAGCATATACGAATAATTTTGCGTACGATCCTTTATTAGGCAAAAAATAATACTTTTGGTATATTAGTATGATAAGATAACCTGTACAGAAATTACTAACTTATTTATCTTTGTATTTACTGCCATGATTTAGATGTAGGTACGTATTAGGTGTAAGTGACGACATTAAAAATTTTTATTAATGTAATAATTGTTACTCTGAAAGCATCACCGAAGGATTCAACAGAGATTTTTTTTAAATATAAAAATAAAAAATATTTATGTACTATATTAGGGTTATTATTTTTGTATTTATGTAAATTACTTTGAAATTATATTTAAAAAAAAGCATCGATCTCTTTTTATAAATAACATGTAAAATTAGAGGTCGAGTTTTTTCAGTACTTAGCTATTTATTTACTTAAATAGGTATCAACATTTATGTACTATAAGTTAATAACATTGTATATAATATTAGATACCATTAAATTTATTTATTTTTAAAATTTGTTTTAAATTGAACAGAAAGTTACCAACGATTTTTGGATTATGATACAAATTAATTATAAATAATAATTTATTATGTTATACAAATTTATTAGTGTCTACTTATACGAAATATGAATTGTGGTGATTTCAAAACCAAAACACCTGCATAATTTTTGTTAAAGAAAAAAGTGGAGGCGTAGAGACCTGCGAAGGGGGCCGCGGGCTACTTGTGTAGTTGAAAAAAATTTCATTTAGAAATTTTTATGTATTTGATACTCACCTATATTATTATCTTTAATATAAAACCAAGTACCGAAAGAACTTAATATTGCTAGCGATTTACGCTGTGCAATTTCTAATATTAAGCCAAGAATTGGAAACCTTGTGAAATCCATGCAAGCTCATCCGTCACAATGAAATAACCTAAGTAAGTTGTTTTTTTGTATGATTTTTTGATGTTTTGAAAAATTGAAAAAAAAATTTAGTGGAAAACAACCTTTTTTTAAAGGGGGCGCTGATAACTTTTTTTGTTAGAAGGGAGGCGTAGTGACATAAATAAGTTTGGGAACCGCTGCCCTAAACAGTATATTTAATTTATCAATTAATTATATTGATATTGCATACTTGAATAGTATAGTAAATAAGCGTTTGACTAAATTTTCAATTTATTAATTTGATTGGTTGTTTTAGTGAGATTTCCCAAAAAATACAATAAAATAATATACATACAATAAACTCACATAAAGTGTGATATCCATGCTTAAATAAGTTTCTGTGGAATTAATAAATACTCTAGTAGTAATAGTTATCCACAAAATTCGCTTTTCCTGAAAATAAAGTTCTGATAAATGCATAGCAATAAAACTATAATAATATTATTATTATTATTATTATTATATAAGAGCAAAGAATAGGAAAACAAGAAAACTATTTCTGAATAATACATAATACAATGATAATATCTATCAATGTTCTAATTATAGAATCTCTTAAACCCCATTTATTGAGTGTATTCTGAATATCCTCCCCATCAAAATCGCCAATTAGAAGAAGGTCTCCTTGGAAAATATTTTCGTTCGCAGTAGGCAAAAGTTCATAAATTCGTTGTTTCTGGTGATTTTGAGGTAAAGTTTTCGATGAATTTTGAGGTGCATTTTGAAAAATGTTATGATTTGATAGACATTCTGCAAAATCTCCACCGAGACCTAGCAAATTGTTATCGTATTCCATGATTTTTATTCGGACGTAATGCAAAATACCTTTTGTGTCGTCTCAACCACAGTTTAACTCGGAAATTACTATAATTTATTGCAAATCTTAAAGCTATTCGATCTGCTATTTCTCCTAATGGAAACAATTTTATTAAATCCTCTTCAGAAATGAAAAGTAGTGTTTCAATAGTGATATTGTTTTCCACTAATTTTCTGCATGCATCTTTACTGACTCGATACTCTTTAAGAAAATCCCAAAGAACATTAAGTTTATTCATAATCTGGAAATAAAACTAATTATTTAAATTTTGTTTCTTCTGACAATAAGAATTTTAATATTTACATCTTAAAGTACAAAAATTAAATTTAAATTTTAATAATTTAAAAAACATTTGAAAATCAATTTAAGTATAATGTCAAAAATTTGATTTGAATTTTCTTTTTTTTACTAACAGATCTTAATGCTGCCTTATGTGAATTTCCACTATATTTTAACACAAATTTTATCAAAATCTGAACTATTCACCATAAGTTTTGCTATTGTTATGTTAAACAAAACAAATGATAACTGATGAATGATGATATTCTATGTGCTGATTCATGTCTACACTCTCTAAACTGATAAGAAAAGTTTTAGAAGCATTAAACCTCCTAATTATAAATATTATCACACCATGTAAATAATTTAGAAATTTTGTTAACAATAATCTAATATCTACTAAGAAAATATAAAATTATTATAAAATGTTCTTACCTTTTGATTTGATCGTTTCGGCATTAACGTAATTTAACTAAACGCACTAATTTAAACTGGTTTTGTCCAACGCAAAAGTAAAACTGCAAGATTTAAGAAAATCACAAAGCCAGGACTTTATTTGAGTTATCTACGATTAATAAGGAGTATGTAGTGTGTACATTAGTATAAAATGCTAAAGACAAGCATGCAATTATTAAGAACAACCGACCATTCTCGATTTAAGTTTCAACCCTTTTGCGGCACGGAATTTTAGATAATAAGAAATGCAAAGTTGCACAGATGCAAATTTATAAAATTTAACAAAGCTCATTTATTTTAACTTTGAACCGCTGATTAATTTTCTAACATATAGAGAATTTAAAATTTTACAATATTTTTACATTCCAATAACTATTATAAACCATATTAATATTAAACTATATTACATCTAAAAAATATATAATATTATCAAAAAACATTTTTTCAAAAACTTTTTTCCCATCTGGAAGATTATAACAATGAATTGGTGGAGAATTTAAAAACGAAATATTTAAAATCGAATAAGAATTTTATTTATTTCCAACAATATAAATTATGAATGAGAACGTTGATCGTATGAAATTATTTCATGAGTTGAACAACAACAAAAGTGCTGTCGCTGGAAGAATATTTTTAATAAATACAATCAATTCTTTCTAATAGAGCTTCATTTTCTGTTCAAAAAATTATTTTTGTAGAATCTGCTCCGAAATGTAAATTCATTTACAAAATTAAAATTACCATCTTCAGCAATTCCGAATTGAGATAAGAATTTTGATAAATGCTACAGTTTTCTCAAATTCTATTTTTGGGAGGTAGTACAATTTCATTGACTTCATTAGGGTCTATATTTTCAATGAATTGATGCCTTAATTGCCAATGTAAAGAGGTAGATTTACTCTGGAGTTTGTATTGATTAAGTATAATATAATATAGTATAGTATAATAAACAGTCATGTCTAATGTAGGTATAATGTTAAATTAAGTTAGTATAATAACTTATTTTTAAATGTGCACATACAATCAAAGATTTTTCAATAAAAGTTAATTGCACCAGTAGAATTCTTATCTCGAGTATGCTAAAACTGGTTAAGTATGACTATCCTTAACTGAAGTAAAATAATATGTGAAACTTAGTAACGTTAACATTCCGCAGAGTTAGTTTAGAAATTTGTATATAAAATATAGTTTATATGACTGTATACTATTGTACACATACTGAAATTAACTTTTTTTTTACAAACTCAGACTAAACGGCGCCGGATTGATTTGTGAGCATGCAAACTTTTTCTGTGTGTTGGTTAACCCAAACTTTTTGGTTTAACCTACAACTGAAAAATTGGGCCTTAAACGTAGTGAAACAAATCTAGAATTAACCAATATCGTAACACCCATAATATTTCGTATATTTGCGTTACTAATACATTAAATAAATAAATAATAAACTGCAATAGAATCAATTTATATTAATTATTAACAAATAGAAACTATTGATATAAATATATGTTATTTTGTTTCAAAATATAAAATATTTTCGATAAAAATTTGAACAAGTAGTTGGATAATTAAATATGAACTTAATGCTTTATATTTTTTACAGACAAAGTCAAAAAAAGTTAGGTGCAGCTGAATAAATTAAGTCTCCCAAAAACTTACAATTGGGGACTCTACTCTAATTCTAGCAAGAAAGCGGAGGGAACCGTCGAGTTGCCTTCTCTTCGGCTAAAAATCGTTATTTCTTATTAAAAAATTAACAAATCCAGCACTTTTATAATAATGTACCGCATTCACCAGTACTTGGCAAGCACTTCCAAATTCCTTAAAGAAAATTTAAAATGAGGAACCAACTTTACGGACCTCTTTTTTTATCAATTAGGCATATCATTTGCATTAGGAGTATTTACTTCAAGATTCATTACATTTAAATTTAAATAAAAATATTCCAAGGGCTGTCTTAATGGTAAATAGGTGATTTCTTAATAAAATATCAAATGAGTAGAATAATACAAAATTTATTTTATAAATTTATCATTTGTTATACCCTACTTTCTAGCAGCGGCGTCGCCGTCGCCCATTCAAAATAGTATAGTAATAGTTGACAACTATATCGTTTTATAGTAGAAGCGTTGCTGTCCGCCGTTATGCTGTCGAGTTTAGAATATGTCGCAACATAGTGACGACTATACCATTATAATAATGTGTTACTTTTTTGCATGTGCTAGAATATATTTTCGAAACAGCAGTATTTATTTAATGAACAATATTTCTCTAAAATTATTTTCGTCCATCTTCTATACATTTATATGACTCGGTTGATAGGATATTGGACAATAGGATTTCAAATGAAACATTTGTTTAATTTGTTATTGGCTTTTGATGTACATAATTTTATGGGCATTTTGCATTCATTGCAACCCATATGTTTAATTTTAGAAGCATCTTAAATGTGGTTTGAATACTTCCGAAGAGGCTGGCCAAAACGCCGATCATTTAAACAAACGTTTTATTTAAAATCATATTATTCTTTATCCTAAAAACCAAATTAAATGAACAATACACAATTATGTGCATATTCAAAACTCAAAAATTAATTCACTATACTTCGAAGAAATGTATTTGCTGACAGTACAACTCGAAACACCTAAAATTACATAATTAAGATAGCGTATGAATTAAAATTTTAATTTATTGTAGATAACACATTTCACACTATACTTACGTGTACTAAAGTTCGTGCATTAATTGCAATTAAACCGTTTGCAGTAAATTCAATTTCTTGTTGCGAAGCTCGAAGAAACATTACCATTGGAATGCGTAATATTTTGAAATGTTTTGAGTACCAATTCGAACTGTAAATTGCCGTTGGAATTTTCAATGCCTAAAATTTTTAGATAATTATTAAATTAATTATATTGAGTCACTCTTACTTCTTGTGCTAGAAAATCTGCTGATAGACAGTAAAAAAACATTTGTATGACACCAGCACAACCCATTACTAGATATCGGATAGAAGTACTGTAACTGGAACTAAAACGGCAAGTTATGAATATTCATCTCATATTGGAGAAATGCTGAAAATTGTAGGGTCTTCACGGTTTTATATCGGTTACACTGAAGAAAATGGTTCATCATTTTCATCTCTAAAGGCGTTAGAGATGCTGACTGAGTCAACTTTGATGGAGTTGATGGAGAGATGGAGTGAGTGATAGTGATTTTACAAAAAAGTGAAGTAGTAGTACGTGTAAAAAATTGTAAAACAGCTTAGTATTGCATTTTTATAACACTCAGAACCCTCAGCTAAATTAGGAAACCAATTAATACAAATAAAACTAGAAATAAGCGAAGAATCATTTCAATGGAACAGTAAAAAGAAAGATCAGCGTGCCTTCCAGTTTCAAAACTCATTAAAAGAGTAAGTATGACTACTAATCACTACTAAAAATCCATTTCTGAGATGGAAAAGGTGGGGTAAAATAATTCGACGCCTTAAATCCTAACGAGAAATTCTAGGAAAATCCTCGTTCGGAGATCTTGAAACTTGAAGTTAGGAATACGAGAAACAAACCTCAGACCCCAATGCTTTCGTTGTTTCAGATTCATACAGTTGGATTAATTGTGAAATTTTTTCTGATAAATTGGATACATGAATTAGATTAATTAGAATAATTGTGAAAAAACTATTCCAATTGAGAATAAATTGGAATCATGATTTGATTTAAAACGATTTATAGAGAAATATCTCTTTAAAAATTCGATTCTCGATTTGTCAATTAACGAATTGCGCAGTCCTATTTTCAAAAACTCAAAACTGTTGAAAAATTGTGTACGGGCTATATCCATAAACTGAACTTCAGTTTACCTAGTCAGACTATCGCCATTCAAACAATAAGTTGTGTAAGGTAAGAACATATTTTTTTTTAAATATATGTACATATTTTATATATACCTAACAGATATAGCATATAGTTCAGAAATAATTACGGGAATAATTGTAGCATACTGAATTAACAGGCATGTTGAAAAAATTTGCTTCATTTCATTGATGTATCTGTAATTCATACAAGATAATTATTATATTGTAATTGCAGGAAATTAAGATTCTACCTTATTAAAAATTGGTGGTGCTGAATAATAACTTTTAATTTCATATAATAAAGAATCACATCGTTTTGGGACTGTATCTTTTCAACATTTAAGTTTAGTATGTAGCAGTGCAATATTTTATATTGTTTTACCATTTCAAAACAAAACCCCATAAAGAGATTATCAAAATTTGCAATTAAGCCAGCAAGAAAAATTATGGTAAATATGTTCAAGCATAATACCACGTGGTAAAAATGTTGTTGATTTGGGATTTGCCAACTTCCACACGGTAAACTTTTTCCAAAAAATGATACCATTAGTACAACTGTAACTAAAACAACGCGAAGAGCAGTAATAAAGAGGTTTTGAAAAAAAATAACTTTTTTTGATAAATTTTTTAATTCTGTTTGAATTTTGATCGAGCATTTATCACTTTGTAAGAAATATTGGTTTAAAGCAAGCAATTTTGAAATACTTTTGCGATGATATAAAAGAACGAAAATTTTTCCCAAAACCTGAAATTAATAAATTTATTAATAGTTTAATAAATATTTACGCAGTTGGTATAACACACTAGCCTGTATGTATGCTGATGATCCTTCAACGTTGTCTACAAAATCATCAATATTCTTTTGAAAAAATAAGAATTGTGTCGAAAAAATTACTATAAGCGGCAAGTAGAATATTATATATAACGAAATTAAAATCAAGTTTAATTTTGAAGTTTTATCCGGATGCAAAAAACCCGATGTAATAAAATATTTCGAAGGGATATCTAACAAGTTATCCATGATGTACGTACTATATAGCACAAAGAGCACCTACTTTTATATCAAATCGTTTGTTCAAGAAATAATTTTTATGATAAAGAAAAATCCAAACGTTATGATTATTAAATACCCCTTGAACTAAATTGATTGGAAACTTTTAAAAATAACTGTATAATATAAAAAATTATATAATTACCCCACAATTATTTTTTTTGTTCCTTATAATTATTGTCGAGACTAGACTCTATTGACTTCTTATACTTCAGTGATATATTATTAATACCAATACTAAGGAGTGTTACTAATAAATTATTATTAAGAACAAATAATTTTGTATTATTATTAAAAAATAAAAAATGAAATTAATTATTTTATTATTATTTTATCCCTTTTAGTACATTTTAATTTTTTGTCCTCTTATTTTAGTTAATTTTTTTAATTTGAATAAAAGCTTGTTTAAATTTTTTTAAATATTTTGTCAATGATCTTTCGACCTTTAATAATTTTCTCTCGTTGATGTATGCGGACGACACTTCTAGTATTGTCTCATCTATATCCTTGCAATTGGTTAAGAACTGTGCTGATCAATTTCTGGAACAGCTAAGTTTGTGGTTTGATCATAATGACTACACTTGAATCTTGCGAAGTCTCCCTATGTCGTTCTTAACAATCAACAGAATCTTGATAACCTTGACTTCCGATTCGAGTCGGAAGAGGTTGAGAGAAGATCCAATGTTAAATTCTTAGGAATAAATACTGTTGATAGATTAAATTTGAAGAGTCGCCGTGTTTCTCTTCTTGGTCGCCTCAACTCGCTGGTATTATCAAGTGCGTAGCTTCAAAAGTGTTCTTGACATCGGTGCACTTTAACTATAATGCAATGATTGCAATTGAAGAAACTGGTAGACGATTGGAAATAAGAATAAAAGAACACCTAAAAATACATTCCAATTCACAAGTTGCAGAACAAATAAAATTGAAAAAACACGATATCAATTTGAACAAGACAACAAATCTACATAATGAAAATAAATATGTAAAAAGGAACTCTATGGGAAGCTTACGAAATTAAAAAAGCCATACAAAATAAAGAAAATCTATTAAACATTCAGGAATTAATGACTTTCCATTAGTTCCATTCCCAGAAGGCTTATTTCAATTAAATAATATTTGTCAAAATTAATACCATTTATAAAAATAGTAATTCAATTTTATAAACATAAAAAGTATAATTTAATTATATAGATAAGTACATATTTCAAATATTTTTTAAAAATAAGTTATTTCATTTTGTATAATATTGTTAACAATTTATTATTAAATACTTTTTTTTTCAGTAGTCGCACCTGAAGATACGTGCGAAGTCACTTGGAACATGTCGTGTTGGATATCATTTTATAACATAATCTTTTAGAATCTTTGCGAAAATAGTACCTACTAATATAAAGAAAATATTTTAACATTTTTTTTAACAACGAATTGAACGTCAATACTTTTTTGCAATTGTGAATAATTTTAGCATATTTAATATGTTCGATTTACAATAAAATAGTATACTTACCTCAACTCGAATAATTCTTCGTTACTGGGCTTACAGCTTTAAGGGGTTATATACGCAATCATGGTTTTCAAAAATTCAATTTTTAAAATTTCATTTCCGTAATGTATGTATTATTACATGATGTATTTAAGTATACGAATGTGGTGTTTCTAAATCTTTGAAACCGTTTTACTCAAAACTACATTTTAAAGTCGGTAAAATTGTATAATGCAAATTGTTAAAAAGTAATGTATCGGTTATTATTTAGATTAAACTCTAGATAAAACCTTATATTGACGAAAACTTTTTTGATTTCTCATTTTGGATGATCCAATCCAGAGATATCGTGCTCACCGCAAGACGCTTTTCTTTAATAATCATTATTTTTACAAATAAAATATATCACAATAAAGTTAAAAGTTATCACAATATGTATATAATTTTTATTTTAATAAATTGATGTCTTTCCAATGAAAATTTTTGAAAAATCGCTTTTCTCGTCTTTCTGACTGCGTATAACACCTTAAGACTCTTGCTTATAATATGCTCTTTTTGATATATATGTAGGTGTGCGACCAGTAACGAGTAATTTTCGAGTCTCACCCAGTAATATACTACTACAAATTCAACACATTCCTCTGCAAAATTTCTCTGATTCGATATTTGACCCTTTGTGGAGAATGCATGTTAGTAGGAATAATAGAAAACCGTATAGTTTTAAAGTTTCGGAATTTTTGTCGGTTGTTATGCTGTCCATTTTAAAACATGTCGCACATAGTGACGACTATGCCAGTTTATCAAGTGAAATATTATTTTAGCCTGTGCAAGAATTTATTTTTCAAGTAAGTACCAATAGTAGTGCTTTTTAATGAACAATATTCTCTAGTTATGTGCATTGCCAAAGCCTAAAAATTAATTCACTATACTTCGAAGAAGTGTATTTGCTGATAGTACAACTCGGAACACCTAAAATTACATAATAAATTAAGATCGCGTACAGTTTAAAAAATTTGTATTTTAAAATGATTTATTAATGATAATAATAATACAATTCATACTTACGTGTACTAAAGTCCGTGCATTAAATGCAATCAAACCGTTTGCAGTAAATTCAATTTCTTGCTGCGAAGCTTGAAGAAACATTACCATTGGTATACGTAATATTTTGAAATGTTTTGAGTACCAATTCGAACTGTAAATTGCCGTTGGAATTTTCAATGCCTAAAATTTTTTGGTATAGGATAATAATTGTACACAACTAAATTAATTATATCGAGTCACTCTTACTTCTTGTGCTAGAAAATCTGCTGATAGACAGTATAAAGACATTTGTACGACGGCAGCACAACCCATTATTAAATATCGGATAGAAACAGTGTAACTGGAACTAAAATGTCTAGTATGAATATTTATCTAATATTCGGATAATGCTGAATAATTTAGGGTTTTGACGGTTTTATATAATATTGGTTACATTGAAGAAAATGGTTCATAATATTCATCTCTAAAGGGGTTAAAGATGCTGACGGAGTAAATTTTAAGTATTTTTACCGTTACGTTAATTTTAAACGTGGAAATAAGGTGGAGGGCGACAAACCAAGTATAATATGAAATTTTGATATTCAGTGAATTTACAGAAAAGTGAAGTCGTAGTACATGTAAAAAACTGACAAAACAGTAAAACAACTTAGTAGTGCGTTATTCTTATACCAGTTAATACAGTTAATACATATAAAACTAGAGAAAAGCAAAGAATCGATTTATTATATTAGCAATGATAGAAAAAAACAGTCAAAAGAAAGATGAAAATGCCTTCCAGTTCCAAGATTCATCAAAAAAGTGTGACGACTACTAATCAATTAATCTCCACTGAAAAACTTTCATAATTCAGTCATCTGCTTCGAAAGCTGAGGTGTGACATCTCAAAATATAAACAAAAATCCACTTCTGGGATGGAAAACGTAGCGTAACCCAAAAAAGGAAATCTGCAAAGACGGGTTCTCCAACTTGACATCATATCGATTTTGTCTTGTGCTTAAAAAACTAAGCATTGGGATTCAAAATTCAAAAGGGTAAAATAAATCCATTCTTCGTACCAATGTAATGTTAATGGAATTGTTTCGTCAACCCCAAACTTCAGGTGATGGATTTGAATTAGTTCAAGTCAAAACCAAAAATAAATCCTGGAAACTATGAAGGTGACTCACCACATTCGTGTAATGGAGCCTATCAAAAATTAACCACATTTTTGTTTGATTAAATGGATACCTTAATAGTTGTATTAATTAGAATCCTGATTTGATTTAATAAAAATTTATTTAAAAATTCGATTCTCGATTTGTCAATATAATGTCGAATCGAATTTTCAAAAGTTAAAGATGCTGAAAAACTGTGTAAAACAGTTGGACATTTCCGGAGATACGATGACATTTTCATTTGTTTTATTTCTTTTATTGTGGTAGCCCTGGCAAAGATTTCTCTGCCAAAACCTTATTTTTACCACTAGAAAATAGAAAATAGTTTGATTGCCATCGACGCTGAAGTGACGAAGAAAATCTAGGGACAAAAACTTTTTTCAAGATTTCGCAAAAAAATTAATTTTTTTTTCATGTTGAATTCTTGACTTTTATCCAAGCGTTCAATATACTTTCAGGTCCTTTGCAGGCGATGTTCCTATATACCAAATTTGGTTGAGATCCCTTTAGTACTTCATAGTTAATTCGTGAAATTTCAACTTGGACAGCTTGTAATTTTTGACAGATCACATAGAAAGTTAATTCCTCTAATTCTATATAACTTTTCCACCGCTGCCGTTAGCAGGTAGACTGGTCAAAATTTTTAATCTTTTAATTGTTGAGTCTTTAAGTCTATAAGTAGTACTTAACATAATATAAGATATAATTATACAGGGTGTCCGCGCAGATAACCGACAGACGAAATACATCATTTGCAAAATTGCAATTTTGGAGTTCGAATCAGGAAAATTTTATAATTTAGGTTTTCCCTGCCCCTGACATTGCCTAAGCTAGGATCCTAGCCTTCAAATTTCGTCATTTATTCGAGGCCCGTGCCCTACGGGGGATGTTTTTAATTATTTTGACATGCACAAACATGGCAATCTCGGATCCAGGATATTTGTTAATCAGTCGCGCTAGGGGAATGTTTTTAATGAGAGTCGGATCCACCGTAGACATGGATGTGTACGTAGGTTAGGGTTAGAGTTGTGATATTTTTTAAACAATGTGGGTAATAAAGTAAGGTTATTAAATGAAATATTTTGAAATGTGAATATCTCGAGAACGGAGCTAGATATCGAACTTTTTGGAAAATGTTTCCCATCATTTTACTCACATTAATGATAATAAATAATTGAGATATTGTTTTTTTGTTAAATAAATTAATAAAATATTAAATTTACACCCTGTGCAAAATTTTTACCGATTTATGATACTTAATCGCCCCATTGTACTTCTACTAATACTTCAAAGGGGCTTCAAAGCTACCCTGACCCAAATCGGTGGAATAGTACACTGCCCAACGTTGACCATTTTTGGATTGGGGATTAAACATCAACCATCGGTGGTAAAGTTTGCCGTCCTTTAAAATAACCTATCAAAAAACAAAATCATTTTTAAAAATCTTGTATTGTTTTCTTCTAGTGCACGCGGTGACCTCGAAAATGTAAAATAAAAATTGAAATGGTTTTTCGATTATCATCCTCCAATTTTATTTTTTAGGGCAAGAACATAAAAAATTTTAAAAATAATTTTTTGCAATAGCGGGGGTAAAGTACTCACTTTAGACCCTGATTTGCGGGTGTAAAGAGGTACTTTTTTGCCCTTTTTTTTTTGCCCTAGGGCAAAAAAGAAGTTACTGCCGGGCAAAAAAGAAGTCACCAGATTTTATTATCAATTTAATTCTCATTTTTTTGTAACATTTATATTTATGTTAACTTGACCGTAATTTGTGATTCCAATATTAGTGCAACCTACAGTGAAATAAATTGGTAAATAAATAAAAAGCACTTACTTTAGCTACCAAAAAATTCTCACGAGGCGCCCTTTTAAAAATTTTACCACGTGGTCAGAGGTTACGACGCGCGATTTTTTCGGAACATATCCTTCGTTTTTCCGCTTCATAAAAGCGGATAACTTGTGGAAATTGCCGATGTCAATCTTATTTTCCAATTTGGTGACCACCTTGATCATATAATACTGCGACCACATGGTCAACGACTTCAACGTTTTAGCCTTTTGACACGTCTTATTCCTTCAAAGGCACAAATGTAACTGAACCATTCTAGTACCTTTTAGTGAAAAAATTTTTAGTGAAAAAATTCTAGTTGGCAATAATAATATAACCAATTATGCTTCATGTACTTTGGTACTATCAACCACGTGCTTTATTGAACAAATTTTAATTAAAATTTCGTAATTATTGTCGAAGTAAGTACTTTACCTCCCGCAATTGCAAAAAACAGTATATGCACCTCGGGAATAAAGTGAATTTTTTGGCCTGAGGGTAATTTTTGCCCTCGGCTACGCCTCGTGCAAACAAACCTTTACCCTCAGGCCAAAAAAGGATCACTTTATTCCCTTGGTGCATAATGTACTATTATTATACTTACCTAACAGATATAGCATATAGTTCAGAAATAATTACGGGAATAATTGTAGCATACTGAATTAAGAAGCATGTTGAAAAAATTAGTTTGATTTCATTGATGTATCTGTAATTTATAGAAGGAAATTAATATAATATTATACATTGTTGGATATTAAATTTGTACCTTAGTAAAAATTGGTGGTGCTGAATAATATTTTTTAATTTAATATAATGAAGAATCACATCATCTTGTGACTGTATCTCTTCAACATTTAAGTTTAGTATGTAGTAGTGCAATATTTTAAATTGTTTTATCATTTCAAAACAAAATCCCAAATAGAGATTATCAAAATTTGCGATTACGTCAGGAAGAAAAACTATGGTAACTAAGTTCAAACATAATACCACGTGGTAAAAATGTTGTTGATTTGGGATTTGCCAATTTCCACACGGTAAACTTTTTCCAAAAAATGCAACCATTAGTACAACTGTAATTAAAACAACACGAAGAGCATTTATAAAAAGGTTTTGAAAAATAATAACTTTCTTTGATAAATTTTTTAGTTCTGTTTGAATTTTAATGGAGCATTTATCACTTTTTAAGAAATATTGCTTTAAAGCAAGTAATCTTGAAATACTTTTGCGGTGATATAAAAGAACTAAAATCTTTCCCAAAACCTGAAATTAATAATTTTATTAATAGTTTAATAAACATTTACGCAGTTGGACATTAGTAGGTTTACTAATGATATTATAGTATGAATAATATTGTAACACTAGCCTGTATGTATGCTGATGTTCCTTCAATGTTTTCTACAAAATCATCAACATTTTTTTGAAAAAAAAAGAATTGTGTCGAAAAAATTATTATAAGCGGGAAGTAGACCATTATATATGACGAAATTAAAATCAAGTTTATTTTAGAAGTTGTATTCGGATGCAAAAATCCCGATTTATTCAAATATTTCGAAGGGATGTCTAACAAGTTATCCATGATGTTTGCTGTAATACGTATACTTACTAGTATATAGTACAAAGAGCACCTACTTTAGTGATGCCGTCAAGATCAAGACAATCAAGACTCTTGTCTTGAAAATCTTGAAATTTCAAGACAAGAGTCGACATTAATCTTGTCTTGAAATTTCAAGACAAGATCAAGAAGATCTATCAAGAGTCTTGACGCCAATCAAGAGTCTTGATGTTTTGCCTATAATATTGTTTATTACGATTATCGACCGATGCTGCCCTTGAATCTCTAAAAATTTAATAATTTTTTGTTTTACGAAATAAGAAAATACTAGATAAACTTCAGATACTGGAGACAGAAAGTAAAATTTTAATACACTTTATTAAATACTGTAATACAAAAACTAAACATTTTTAATATCGGAACACTGGATACATATACAATGGATCACAGAAATAAGCGTACAGTCCCATGTTGGCAATGTAAATTCAACATTTTGAAGGCGTTTTTGTCATATAAAAATCGATTTGAGAGTAAAACTTTATAGACATTTTTTGTTGCAAATTTTATCGTCTTCAATTTTATTTATATACATTTGTTTATTTAGTTGCGCCGTTTCTGTTTTATAGCGACTTAAACAAGACTCTGTAAAATACAAAAAATGTTGTCATCTATATTTTTAAAAAGTGCATAAAATACATGCATCACTTATTATGTACTGTGCAATTTTAAAAATAAGAAAATGGGTTAATGCAGAGTGAATGATTAATCATTGATTATGCGATTGTGCAAAGTTTTAAAATTCAAGACTTTCAAGACTTTCAAGACAAGATCAAGAGTTTACTCCTCAAGATCAAGAGTTACCGAATTCTTGTCTTGAAATTTCAAGACAAGATCAAGACTTCCCAAGTCTTGTCTTGATTACTCTTGACGGCATCACTAACCTACTTTTATATCAATCGAGAAACAACTTTTATAATAAAGAAGAACTCAAATAGTATGATTATTAAATACCCCTTGAATTAAATTTATTGGAAACTATTAAAAATAACTGTATAATATCAAAAATTGTTTAATTGCCCCATAATTATTTTTTCTACTCCTAATATAATTGTCGAGACAATACTCTATTGACTTATTATACTTCAGTCTTACATTATTATTAATACCAATTATTATTAAGAAAAAGTAATTTTGTACCCTTATTTGAATTTGTTTTATTAGTAAGGCCAAGGCTACGTTTGCGACTGAAACTCCGCGATATAAATTCTTAGCTACGTTTAACGCCGACGGGCCTACCAACGGCGTCGAAACAAGTTCAAAATCTTTCAAATGCTTGCGTTTCTGGTCATAAAACCAGTTATTGCAATATTAAACAAAATCTAAACAAAACTTTAAAATAATAGAATTTTAATTGTAAAATGAAAATTAAATAAGTAGAAAATTTTCCAGTAGCACCAACGTCGGTTTAATGGGTTCATAGTGTCGAACTCCAGCAAAAAGTTGGGCAGTAACCTTAATTGTAAACTCCGAAGATGTACTAGTGGAGTTTGCATATTTAAAAAAAACCATCGTTTTATAATAGTAAATCACCGAGGCATCCCTGTTTTTACAAAAAAATCTCACTTTCTATGTAGATCTTAGTTGCGCAAAATTATTAAATAGATTGAAATAAAGAAAAGGGAATTTCAATGCTTTACTATTATGGAAATATTAGGAGCGCATTATTTCCGATGGCCTTACGTTATTGTTTAAATAATACTTACTAAATTACTCCACAATTTTCTTAAAACTTATTTTTTAAATTTATTTCCGTTATGGCAAGTTTAAGAACTTTTGCGTCTCACAGATATACCGTAGGTATATTATGTATCACAACCTTTAAAAATAACGGTCAACTTTTATGTTATAATAAAGTTTCAAAATAACAGATTTCTTAGCGTTTACTTAAAATAACCATAGCAAATCAATGTTATTTTGTAACGCACTTGTTATATTTTGCACTAGGAAACCTCTATTATAAAGATCATGTTAAAATAACGGTTTGTTAAAACGATACATAGTACCAATTTTCCGAAAACCTTTATGTTATCTCATTGACTAGTTTCTATAACTTACTAAAGGGTTTCCCAACAGCCATAGGCGCCGGAATAGGGGGGCAAAGCAGGGCACTTGCCCGTTGCCCCCCCCCCATAAAAACTTGAATTTTAGGCTTCTATACACAGTATATGAAGAAGCCTTATGTTCTGGTGCCGTGTCCGTCCGCATAATTCAATTTTTAGGTCTCCTTAGTTCTAATCCTAAAATCCTTAATTTTCTAGTGTATTTTTTTCTTATATAGTAAAATTATATTACTAATAGTTTTTTTTTTAATCCGTAATTTTATTAAGAATAAATCGAAAAGTAGTGGTTTTCCGTGATTGGTGAATTTATTAAATATGATAAAAAAATAAAGTACATAAATATTTGGGGAGCGATTTAAGAATAATTTGCACTTAATTCATATTAATGAATCAAATCGAGGTTTCCTTTACAATTAATCCAGAAAGAAAGAAGATGTATAGAAGCCTTTAGAACTGCGGTCATCCGAGGCTGTCAACAACTGTCAATACACAATCATTTTAAAGTCCTTGTTACACGGTAAAAAGTTTTATTAATATTTTGATAAAAATAATGAACATTTTGTTGGTGTGACAAGGGCTTAAGTCATAGATTCGTTTTTCCTAAAGATACTCATCGCACAAAACATGTAGTTTCCAAAATAATGTAATAAAGGCTGAGAAGTATATGTTTATTAAACTATTTGTTTATTATACAAGATATTGCAATGAATAATATTGCAATTTTAAACAAAATCGTTATGTTAAAATTTAAAATTATTTATTGATGAAAACAAAGTGAAATAAACTAATATATAACCAAGGTAAAGATCAAATTCCGCCTTCAAAGAGAAGGTGATTATGGCTTGGTGTTTGAGTGGGTCGGCTGCTAAGCCGAAAAGCCCGGTTTGATCCCGGATGGAATAAGTAAGTCGAAGAAATGCACTCTTAATTAAGAGATGTTCCAAAGCACAAACGATGCTGTAATTATTCAAGTTCAAAGTGGAGACATAATTACATTGCTCGCAACAACCATTGATGAGGTGTTTTGCATTTAAAACTGCTTCTCCCTCATTGATACATCTAGAAGACGGCAGAGCATCTACTAATTAAATATTTTTGTTAATGAAAGTAATAATGGTGTTCTTTCGGTAGCAATTTCCTCTAAAAGAAAATTTAACAGTTAGTTTCCTACATAGTCTATAACTATGGTAGATATACATTACGCGAATTAAAAACCCTCGCACTTGAACTTTTACCTGCTACCTGAAAACTTTTACCTTTCTCATAATGGAAATTCCGTTTTAAGCCCATTTTGTAATAGATTATAGGGTTTTAAGAACTATTTTAGGTTACGTTTCAGTTTTATAACAGTGTGGGTTGATTAAGTATTATAAAATGTCACGATACAAACAACTTTCTGTTGTACAGAAGTCCAAGATTATTGCTTGGCATGAAGCCAAATTTTCAAATCGTGAAATTAGTGTAAAAATGAGTGTACTGTAAGAACTTTTTAAAAAAATTATAATGAATCCCAAACTGGCACTGTAGAACGAAAAAAAGAAACAGGAAAATTAAGGGTGTATTTTAAAATTATTACTGTAAAAGGGTATCTTTACGAAGCAGGTGTAATTCCACTAAATAAAAGAAGGCAAGAAATAGTACTAAAATACGTTTCAAAACTAAGCACCGACTTGGATAATCCAGCACTTAAACTAATCCTATATCCAAATGGTAAAAATGTCACCTACAAACAAATGCAAACATACTCTGCGTCTACTAGACAAACAAATAAATTATACCAAAATTGAAATTTTTATGTTGTTTTATTGTAGAAATAATATTTTTTGGAGTGAATAATGTTATTACTTGTGATATATTTCAGTAAATAAAATTTTTTCGAATTCCGATAAAATAGTATACTTAGCTCAACTCGAAAGATTATCCGTTACAAGGCTTACAGCTTTAAAATTCTCGCTTATATTTGCTTTTCTATATAGGTAATTTTAGTAATATACTACTACAAATTCAACACATTCCTCTGCAAAATTTCTCTGATTCAACATTCGGCCCTTCGCCTTCGTGGAGAATGCATGTAGTACTAATAAAAAAAATCCATATAATTTTAAAGTATCAGAGTTGCTGTCGGTCGTCATGCTGTCGAGTTTAGACATGTACCACTATGACAGTATATATTATTATCATTTGTGATATATTATTTTAGCCTCCGTAAAAATTTATTTTTTAAGTGTGGTAACAGTGCTTTGTGCATTGTTATAAAGCCTAAAAATTAATTCACTATACTTCGAAGGAATGTATTTGCTGATAATACTACTCGAAACACCTAAAATTATAAAATTAAGATCGTGGATAATTTAAAACTATTGTATGTTGTATTTTAAAAATTAATATTGATTATTTATTTCACACTTACGTGTACTAAAGTTCGTGCATTAATTGCAATCAAACCGTTTGCAGTAAATTCAATTTCTTGCTGCGAAGCTCGAAGAAACATTATCATTGGTATGCGTAATATTTTGAAATGCTTTGAGTACCAATTCGAGCAGTAAACGGCCGTGGAAATTTTCAATGCCTAAAATTTTTTGATAAAGGATAATAATTTTATACAATAATTAAATTAAGTCACCCTTACTTCTTGTGCTAGTAAATCTGCTGATAGACAGTATAAAGCCATTTGTGTGAAACTAGTACAACCCATTACTAAATATCGGATAGAAGCAGTGTAACTGGAACTAAAATATCAAACTACGAATATTTATAGACTATAGGTATGTTCGTGCTAGTTAACTTTTTACACTTAAAGTGTAGAAAGTGTAATTTACACTTTAACTTTTTCCCGAAAGTGTACGTTTAACGCGAACGCAAAAAGTGTAACTTGAGTGTAACTCCTCCCCCTGAAATCAAATTTGCGTTTGTAGGTTATGTTGATAAATGTAAAAATCTATAAAAGACCATTATTTAACAACAAAATCAAAAATTTCTCCTTCCGCATTCCGAATTATCTGTTTTAACAATTTTTAAATAAGAACAAAGTTAGAATAGTTAATCGTAAATTGATAGTAATTAATAGCAAATAAAAAATTATAGACAAAATAATTTTTTTTATTATGGTTTGTAATAACTTTTTAAATTTCAATTTTTCAAAATTAAAGACCAAGTATCTATCTACTTTTTTATTATTTAGGTTTCCATTAAATTTTTAAATGTCAATTTTTAAAAATCTAATAGCCAATCAAAATTAAGTGTAAATGGTGTAAACTTTTACACTTGCTCCAAAGCAGGTGTAAAAAGTGTAGAAAAGTGTAAAAAGGTGTAGTTACACTTTCTAGCACGAACAGAGCGCGCTGCTAGCACGAACAGAAAAGTGTACACTTTACACTAAAGTGTAAAAAGTGTAACTAGCACGAACATACCTATTCATTGACATAGGGGGTTAGCACTAGCACGGAGAACTGCTAGCGCTAGGAACTCGTATCGAATTCGGATAGAGGGAAACTTTTTTATGAATTATGGTGGCAAATACCAATGTTATTTGGCCATAAGAATGAACGACGATTAGAAACAGAGTACAGATAACGTATGGTGCTGAAATTTGGACATAATATTATTTGAACATTTTTCAATAATACAGAGTAATTAGAGGTAAAAAGCATTTATAGTTAATGAACAAATAAATAAAGAAAACAGGTCTACCGAACGATTACGATACAGGCCGAACGATTACGATATACAGGCAGACCTGTTTTCTTTATTTATTTGTTCATTAACTATAAATGCTTTTTACCTCTAATTACTCTGTATTATTGAAAAGTGTTCAAATAATATTATGTCAAAATTTCAGCATCATACGTTATCTGTACTCTGTTTCTAATCGTCGTTCATTCTTATGGCCAAATAACATTGGTATTTGCCACCATAATTCAAACCGATTAATATAGAGAAAAATGCATTTAAAAATTTGATTCTCGATTTGTGAAATTAAAAACTTTAACCACCCTTTCAAAAGTCAAGCTTTGGAAAAACTATGTACAGCATATGTGCTATATCAATAAATTAAACTTAAGTTTGAATCGTCGGAGCAATGCCAACCAAAAGAAAGGTTACGGGAGCTAAAAAATACAAAATATTTTAAAAATAGCATTTTTATACCCACCTAACAGATATAGCATATAGTTCAGCAATAATTAGGGGTATTATTGTAGTGTACTGCAGTAACAAGCACACCGAAAAAATTTGTTTGATTTCATCGATGTACCTGTAATTTATACAAGGAAATTAATATTATATAATATATTGCTGGAAATAATGGCTACCTTAGTAAAAATTGGTAGTGCTGAATAATAATTTTCAATTTACTGTAATGAAGAATGACATCGTCTTGTGACTCTATCTCTTCAACATTTAAGTTTAGTATGTGGCAGTGCAATATTTTAAATTGTTTTATCATTTCAAAACAAAATCCCAAATAGAGATTATCAAAATTTGCGATTACATCAGGAAGAAAAACTATGGTAACTACGTTCAAATATAATACCACGTGGTAAAAATGTTGTTGATTTGGGATTTGCCAACTTCCACAAGGTAAACTTTTTCCAAAAAATGCCACAAGTAGTAAAGTAATGATGCAAACGGTGCGACAAGCATAAATAAAGAGGTTTTGGAAAAAAATAACTTTACTTGATAAATTTTTAATTTCTGTTTGAATTTCAATCGAGCATTTGTTACTCTTTAAGAAATATTGCTTTAAAGCAAGTAATTTTAAAATACTATTGCGATGATATAAAACCACTACTATCTTTCCTAAAACCTGAAATTTAATTAATATTTACGCCGCCGTCAATGGTTTTACTAATCACATTTCATCAGTGGCGGCTTGTGAGGAATTTAGGTGATGAGACATATGTACCACACCAAGGGGTTAAGGTTTAAAAAAAAAATTGGTGATGTTTTTGTGAAACTTGGCTTGTTCACTTGGAGAGGCACTGCCTCCCCTGCCGTTTTCGACAGACCGCTACTGAATTATATGAATAATATTGTATACTGCCTGTATGTATGCTGCAACAGCTTCAACGTTGTCTACAAAATCAGCAACATTCTTTTGAAAAAATAAGAACTGTGCTGAAAAAATTACTATAAGCGGGAAGTAAACCATTATATATGAAGACATTAAAACCAAATTTATTTTAGAAGTTTTATTCGGATGCAGAAATCCTGATTTGTTTAAATATTTCGAAGGGATGTCTAACAAGTTATCCATGATGTTTTAATACGTGTAGAACACAAAGAGCAGTTATTTTTAAATTAATTGTTCAAGAAACAACCTTTACCTATATTAAAGAAAAACTCAATTGTTGTGGTTATTAAATTTTCGTGAATCTAATTTATTGGGAACCATTAAAAATAACTACTATATTATAATATAAAAAATTGTATAATTGCCCCATAATTATTTCTACTCCTAATAATTGTCAAAATTATACTCTATTGACTTCTCATACTTTTGTCTTATATTATTAATGCCAACAATATGGAGTATTCTAGTATCTTTAGTACCATCTATGTTGATGTTTTATCAAATTACAAAAATATTGATATAATTGTTATAATATTATAATTGTTATAATTTAGAAGAAACCTAGATCCTTGAACAACCTGGAACAACAACAAAAACTTAATAATTGTTTTTGAAAGTGCAGGGCTGGCCTAGAATGTTGCTGTCGCTCTCGGGACTTTATTTTTAGAAATATCAAAATAAATATTTGGAACAATTTGGAAGATACCTAGAACAACCTGGAACAACAACAAAAATTTAATGTTTTTTAAAGTACGAAATGTTTCCGAGGTTATTTTGAAATGCAAAATATAAGAAATACTTAGAATTACTCAGAATTGCGTCCATCTAACGTCGCGCTCAATCCACGAATCCTTTCAAAAAAGAAGTGTGCACCCTTATCTTACACTCATTTTACCAACCTTTCAAGTGTTTTCTTGGAACCAAATTTAAATGTCGATATCTTCAGAACCTACTATAGATAGAATCTCGGATAGAATATTGTTTACTTTACACCATACTTCAGTTAAAAGCAAGTCAAAAATTTCCGCCTTACTAAAAATTTTATATAATAAAGAATTTCACCTTCTTATGACAATAATTCCGATTTAGTACAAAAAAGTTTTTTTTATATATTATATCACACAAAGTATTACTTACTTATCGTAATTATATCTTTAACACTGAAGTGAATGAAATTATTACACTATAATAATTATGAAATTATTTAATTGTATAATAATTGTACCATCATTATATCTTATAAGACTATACCCTATTGACTTCTTAGTTTTTAAATTATTAATACTCAATATTACGGAGTTTGAAATAAAAATTTTACTAATTACTATTACAAAGGGGTAATTTTGTAGTTCTTATAAATAAAATGTAATTTTGTAGTACAATGCAATTACTATCTACTTATTATTTTTTATGGCTCTATTTTCAATTTATGTAAAAAAAATAAAACTGTTTGGAATAAATTAAAATTATTTGATTTCCTTACTTTGTACTCAAATTAAAATGTTTACTGAACGCTATTCTTGAATCTGTAGATTTAGCAACTAGGCTTAAACTTAGTTCAAAAAATCTAGAATTAATCAATGCAAACCCTTAATATTTTGAATTTTTGTGTTACCAACACAATCATATAAATTTAAAAAAAAAAGAAAAAAAAAAGAAAATTTTTAATAGTTTCTGCAATAACAAGATTTAAAAGGTGTGTTCAAACTTCTCCACGGTTATGTATGTATTTAAGAAATACTATTAAACTTACTAAGGTAAAATTAATTTTTTTTTCTAGCTTGCATAAATTTAGCTACAAAATATTAAAGTTCTAAAATTAATTTATACTTATATTTGTTATATTTTTGTTAATATACTATGTAATGTATATTTAGATTCTAAACCTTTACTTACTCTATGTTTACGTTTTACTCACACCATTCATTAGATCACTATTACGTATTTTAAAAGTGGCTGTTACAACTTTACTTTAGTTGAAATTATTAAAACTTATTTGTCGATAAATTGTAGGGTAGTAGTGCATACTGCAATAGAATCAATTTATATTAATTATTAACAAATACAAACTTGTTCTATAACAATTACTTTAGTATACCATTACGACCGTTGTGTTTGGAAACTTATAGGTAGGTATACTTATTTAACTAATTATTTTATAAATATGCTGAACCAACTGATACTACGAGTATTAAAAGACTAATAAAACTAATATTGCAAAAACTAAATTGTAAGCATTAAATTTTTAGAAATATTGCAAGATAATTTTCTCTTATCCCTTCTATTTCTGTTTTATGTACAATTATTTTTATTTTCAGCATCCAAGTTTACTTTTCTTCATTCATTCCATAAACGAATTTAATCTTAATTTTTGTAATACCATTAATAAAACCAAATCTTCAAAAATCATAACTTCACTTTTTATTTTTTAAATATTATTATCAAAATTATCAATTTGGTATGGGAATTATAAAAATAGAAAAGTCAATAATAGAAATTTCTGATTAAAAAATAATTTAAAAAAGACGGATTTTAAATTAAAAAATTTAAAATGATAATTTTTTTTGCCGATCTCTGTTACAAACATAAAACTAAATTTGCAATTCTTCCAGCAACTAAACAATCTCATATGACAAAATTAAATGTACCTATAATATAGTGTTTAAAACAGTGTGTTTTTCAATATATTTTAAATACAATATAAATGTATAATAAAATTTTATAAAAAAAAAGAAAATTGTTCGTTTTTCATATTCGTGTGATTCTATTTATAGATACCCAGTATTAAAGCTCTCACTTCGTAACAACTCCTTAACATCACTTTATGACGATTCTATGTTCTCCACGATCGACCGTCCAAACTTCAAAAAATAATAAGCAGTGAGCTTCCTATCTTTACGTTGGTAAGAAAACAATGGATCGATTTCCATCTAAACAATTTTCTTATTAATCGTCCAACTTCAAATATAACATAATCTCATAATTAATAAATTATAAAGTTACTTTTTCTTTTATTACAATTTTAGTTATAATTTCATTTATTTTCCGATTAACACTACTGCTTATGTTGGGGCCAAATCTCACCCCAAATAATCTTCTGGTGAGATAATTAAAGTGGACTGTATTCGAGATTGGGTTAACGTTGTATAGAAAAATATAGTGACTTACCAGAACTATCTTCTCGATCTTTCACTATCTTCGGATCAACATAAGGTAAAAGGAAAGGAAAACCAATAGGACAGTCACTGATTTGCACTACGATGTTACACTAATTATTCAGCAGGTGATGGCTGATTGTCAGAAAAAACAGTTGAAAGGGAACTGGAAAAATACTCAAAAAAACTAGTATCACACAAAATTGGTTGGTTCACCTTTTCAATCTCGGTTGGATTATCTTAAAACTCCGCGCTTGCTCACAAAATTCATGGACAACTCTAACAAATAGAAAGTGGCACGAACAGCTTATATTCTAATTTATTTTCTATAATTTATCAACTTTAATTTCAAAATCCAAATCAAATACTGCTTTTGTACAACTACTACGCTTTAATTCTCAGAATCACACAAATCTATAATTCAAAATTTAAAAACTCAAAAAATACACTTTGCCCCTTCGTCATCTCGACAAGAAAATCTATTTTCTCTGCTAGTTAGCACCAAGTCAACTAACTCGCGGAAATTACAAAATTTGCCAAAATAAACAATGATAATGGGGATTTTGGACCTTTGCAATAAAACAACCAATCAATAGTCGACGTTTCGAAGATATTTATTGTCTTCTTCTTCAGGACCTACAATAATTATTCAAGACAACATGACAAATTAACAGCACAACTCAGTCAATTATACCCTTTGATTTGTTGTATGCAATAATTAACAAAAACGTCGAACCGGACAACCACTCGTGGCTTGGGTTAAATTCTAACATAAAATTTATTATAATACAAAATTTTCATATTTTCGAAATTTACAAATTTTAAAATACAATTTTCAAATTTAACAAGACCACCCTTATTAATTAAAAGGAAACAAAAGACAATATACACCCCTCTTTGGTTACTTACAAACTTTGTAACGTTTTTAAAATTCAATCGAAAGTGCTTGCGAAATGTTGGCAAGTGCATTTATTTTGAATCTAAATTGGAGGGGCTGTGGCAAGTTGGCCCCATTAAATCTTTCAATTTTCATTTTTTAATAATAATGGAACGGACCCATGACTTTTGAAGTAAATTACAGTATTTGCTGGCATCTTGTGAGTAATTTCCAATAATCCAAAGTGGAGGGAGACGTCAAATTGACTTCTCTTCGGCTAAAAGTCGTTATTTGTTAATAAAAAATTATAAAAAAATCTAACTACTTAAAAATTATTTAAAATGGCGGTCAACTTGGTGAATCCTTTTTTTATCAATTCCTAGAATCAATTACACATTGTTTTTGCATTAAGAGTATTTACTTCAAGATTCATTACATTTACATTTATTAAAATATAAAGTGAGTAGACTATTACAAATATATTTTATAAATTAATCACTTGTTATACCCTACTTTCTACCAGCGGCGTCGCCCACTTAAAATTTCTCAAATTAATATTTGGTCCAACTATTATAGTAGTATAGTAATAGTAGACAACTATAATAATTTTTTAGTAGAAGAGTTGCTGTCTGCCGTTATGCTGTTGAGTTTAAAATATTGTATACCAAAAGAGTATACCTACCAGTATATCATGTGTTGCTTTTTTGCATGTGTTACAATATATTTTCAAAATAGTAAAAGTGAAAAAGTAAAAATGAACAATACACATAAAAAATTATTATTGTCCATCTTCTATATTTATTTGACCTGGTTTTCATTCTTTTGTGGATGTTTCCCATTTATACAAGCCATGTCTCATTTTACTTCCGAAGAGGCCGACAATAAAGCTGGGTAAAACGCAGAACATTTAAGATTTAAACAAACGTTTCATTTAAAATTTTTTTGTTAAATATCCTGAAAACCAAGTTAAATAAATAATATACTAGTATGTGCATATTGAAAACTTAAAAATTAATTCACCATACTTCGAAGAAATGTATTTGCTGATAGTACAACTCGGAACACCTAAAATTACAGTTTTAATTAGGATCGCGTATAATTAAATTTTAGTATTTTTAAATTTATTATTGATATTAATTTATTTCACACTTACGTGTACTAAAGTTCGTGCATTAAATGCAATCAAACCGTTTGCAGTAAATTCAATTTCTTGCTGCGAAGCTCGAAGAAACATTACCATTGGTATGCGTAATATTTTGAAATGTTTTGAGTACCAATTCGAACTGTATATTGCCGTTGGTATTTTCAATGCCTAAAATTTTTTGGTATAGGATAATAATTGTACACAATTAAATTTATTATATTGAGTCACTCTTACTTCTTGTGCTAAAAAATCTGCTGATAAACAGTATAAAAACATTTGTGTGACAGCAGCACAACCCATTACTATATATCGGATAGAAGCAGTGTAACTGGAACTAAAACGTCGGGTTATGAATACTCAAGTCATATTTGAAAAAACGTAAAAAATTTTAAAAATAAAATTTTTATTCATACCTAACAGATAGAGCATATAGTTCAGAAATAATTACGGGAATAATTGTAGCATACTGAATTAACAAGCATGTTGAAAAAATTTGTTTCATTTCATTGATGTATCTGTAATTTATAGAAGGAAATTTAATATAATTATACATTGCTGGACATTTAATTTTTACCTTAGTAAAAATTGGTGGTGCTGAATAATAATTTTTAATTTAATATACTGAAAAACCACGCCATTTTGTGACTGTATTTCTTCAACATTTAAGTTTAGTATGTGATAGTGCAATATTTTATATTGTTTTATCAGTTCAAAACAAAATCCCACATAGAGATTATCAAAATTTGCAATTATTTCAGGAAGGAAACCTAAGGTAACTAAGTTCAAACATAATACCACATAGTAAAAATGTTGTTGATTGGGGATTTTCCAGTTTCCCACTGGTAAACTTTTTCCAAAAAATACTACCATTAGTACAACTGATAGTAAACAAACACGAAGAGCATTTATAAAAAGGTTTTGAAAAATAATAACTTTCCTTGATAAATTTTTAAGTTCTGTTTGAATTTTAATCGAGCATTTGTCACTTTTTAAGAAATATTGCTTTAAAGCAAGTAATCTTGAAATACTTTTGCGGTGATATAAAAGAACTAAAATCTTTCCCAAAACCTGAAATTAATAAATTTATTAATACTTTAATAAATATTTACGCAGTTGATCATTAATAGGTAAACGAATGACATTTTATGAATAATATTGTATACTAGCCTGTATGTATGCTGATACTCCTTCAACGTTTTCTACAAAATCATCAACATTGGTTTGAAAAAATATGAATTGTGTCGACATAATTATTGTAAGTGGGAAGTAGATCATTATATATGACGAAATTAAAATTAAATTTATTTTTGAAGTTTTATTAGGATGCAAAAATCCTGCTTTATTAAAATATTTCGAAGGGATGTCTAACAAATTATCCATGATGTTTGTTTTTATACTTTACTATATTATGTACATAGCACAAAGAACAACTATTTTTATATCACTTCGTTTGTTCAAGAAACAACTTTTATATTAAAGAAAAATCCAATCGTTATGATTATTAATACCCCTTGAATTAAATTTATTGGAAACCATAAAAATAATTATATAATATAAAAAATTGTATAATTGCCCCATAATTATTTCTACTCCTAATAATTGTCAAAACTATACTCTATTGACTTATCTTACATTATTAATGCCAATATTATGGAGTACCTACTAATTATTGTAAAGAAGAGGTAATTTTGTATCATTATTTTTTTTAAATAAAAAATATAACAATGTATAAATTATGCATTGTTATAAGATATATGTACGTTTTAAGTTGTACAGGTTGTTGATTGAGTATTTTTAGTCCCGATGAAGAACAAAATATACTAGTTGGAAACGTCGACGAAAAGTACGAGTTTTACTTAGATTTACTTTTTCGGTTTTCTCTAATGTTATAATATTTTTGTTGTTGTTATAAACTCACAACTATGGTTTCCATTTAAAAAAACACAACTTTATGTTATAACTCTAAAACTGAGATAGATATTTAAAATATTTTTAACCCATTTTATTGATCTTGAAAAAGTGCCTGAAGAAGGTGTTAACATTTTTTTGATAACTTGAAAAACAACTGAGATATTGACATTTATCGAAAATTCGAACTTTTGGCTATAACTCGAAAACAAAAAAACATAGCGAATTCTGATTTTGGCCATTGAGCTTTTCTCCAAAAAAAGAGATCGAGGATGCGCCATCCATTTTTTCATAAATATCTTTTATAGTTACCGAGTTTCCCATAAGAACTATCTAAATTGGCCCACCCTGTACACAAAAAAGACCTTATTAGGGGGAAAATTATTAATATTACACATAATTTTGTGAATAAAAATGAGGTGAACCTACTTACCAAACAGGTTTTTACTACTGCTAAGTTTTTTAAGGAAAACTCCGGAAAACCCCCACCTATTGGTATTGCGAGCAGATAAAGGCAATTCTACCGTGGTGATGCACAGGACAGAATATGGGGAGAAAATAATGAGAAGATTATTTGATGATAACAAGACCTACAGAAAAATAAAAAAGAACGCTACTACGGCCATACAAGAGAGACTCAATAAAAAAGTCAAAGAGCCGTAGAAATCCAACTAAATATAACTCATAACCCCCTAAAACTTATGGTCTTCCCAAAGCCCATAAAGAAGGCAACTCGCTTCGTCCTGTCATTAGCTGAGTTGAGTCACCCTCCACACCCCTTGCCACATATTATATTAACAATAAATATTGTCATGTATTTTTTTTATAAAATTGTGTAGGGGGTAGTTTTATTTTAGTTATGTGAAAATTTGTAAAATGTTTTGTTTCATTCTGTAGAAGTTGTGTTTATTTTAAAATTGTTTATGCTGGTATTTGTTGAATGTGAAAATGAGCTTTTGGATGCCGAAAGTCAACGCGAGTGGATGCGTTGATAAACGCTCCAGTTTTGAGTCTATATTTGGGCATATTCGTTTAAATGTAATTTTTTTTTTAATAAAATAAAAGTAACGAGTTTTGAAGAGGTGGTTTCAATATAGTGAATAAAAGTTGGATGTGAATAGAAATTTTTGGAAGAATTTATCGTGGTGTGGTATGCTAACTTCCTCGCTCTCTTATATATTTATAATACTATTTCTTGTAATGCGAAAGGTGACATCGTAAATAAAACATCATTGAGTTTCTCTCTATAAATTGAGCTTTTATTTAGTATTTACATTAACATTATAATATTATTATTAAAAACCTTACCTATAAATTGAGAAACGACATTTAATGCTTGTAACTACCATGTCAATTTCTAACTACAATATTAGGTAAATAAATTAACAAATGTTTAAACAATTTTGACAAGTCATTCCTATCCACTATAGCCACGATCGTAGGAGCGCGGCAATATTCAAATAAGGAAATTACATTTTCCTTACATATTTTTAAACGTTGGCAACTCCTACTTGCGGGCACTTTTACATAGGCAACCGCATTTCATTTTTAGAGACAAAAATTAGCTTTAATTTGATATATAATTTATTAATGCTCGGTTTCTCCATCGCGTCTTAAGTTCCAGGTAGGACTTAAGCTGCAGCTTAAGTTGCTTAAGACAGATTTTACGCTGTTGCCAAATTGGCTATCAGCTAAGCAATTGCTTAGGTAAGAGCAACGTGATAATATTTCGGTGCAACCCGACTCAGGTTTCAAGTAGAGCTTAGGCGCGATTAGACCTTAGCCAGGCAACAGCTTAAGATGCGAGTGAGAAACCGTCTGTACGTGTTTACACCCGGCTGAACTTGAATACTTTTCTAATAATTTAGACAATTTATCTGTTTCCTGATCCGCAGCATGTAAATACATGTTTTACCCTAAGAATATGGATCCACTCTCTGCCCAGCAAAGACGAACCATTTCCTTCAACTACGTATAATTTCAATTTCCTTATCTCTTCCCCGTACTGCACCTTAACTAATGCTTCATCTAAAACATTTAAGAAAAAGTTCACAATAAGAAATTAGCCAAACATCAGTTTTGTACAATCTTAAATCATTAAAATATTTTGTAAATTCCTTAATGTTCATTAAAGTAACTGCAGAACCTGAGTCAATGTCAAATTTAAGATTTTTATCATTTACCAAAAGATTAATGTAAAATTTATCTCGTTTATCATTCGTAACATTGATTTCCAGTATTTCACTTACTGCATTCGTGTTTCATCTCTTCTTCGTACAGACCTTTTGCAGATGTCCCTTAATTTTTCAAAAATCGCAAATTGTATTGATTTTGTCACATTTGTTTGCCAAATGTCTTGAACTACCACATCAAAAACACTGCATCTGTTATCGAAAACCTTGTGAATTTACGGCCCTGTTGGTACTCTTATTTAATGACGTTTCGGAGTTTTGGTAACTTTGGCCAACTTTATGCACGGGATGTAAAGCATGTAATTGATTTGCATCTCGTTCCGAAATTTCCAGACCCTTTGTCTCCAGCAATCTCGACTGTATCCTTTTCGAATGTATTCCAAAAACGAATTGATTTCCTACCGCTGATTTTAAATAAACACCAAAATTGCAATTTATTGATAATTTTTGTAAAGCATGTAAAAATTCTTGCATAGTTTCAGCTTCCGTCTGCTTCCTACTTTGAAATCTGAATATTTCCGCAATTTCCAAAGGAGCCGGGCTATAGTAATTTTCTATGAAGTCAACTAAATCCTTGTAAGTCTTACTCATTGGTTGTTCTGGTGCCAATCTATCGCATCTATCTTCTATACTCCCATGTAATGAAGCAAATACATACTTTTCTTCTGTGTAGGTAGGTCAAATACTGTAAAAGCCATTTCCAATGTCTGGACCCATCTTGACCATTTTGTAATCGTATTATTGAACGTCTCAATATTAAAATTAGTATTGATAATTGCGGATGCGGTTGCACTTTCATCAACCATTGTAATTGTTATAAATTGTAAATTTGTAAATTAGTTTGTATGTAGTATCGCTGCATAAACGTATTTTTACCTTGCACCACGTGTAATTTTAATCGCAATTATATAACTAAATTTTCAAAAATTTAGTATTATCGTAATTGTAATTAATTTATCCTTTTCAATTAAATTAAATCGTAAATAATCTGAAGGATTAGAACTCCACCACTTGTATTGTAAATTTGTAATGGCAACCACTTTATTTTATTATTGCAATTATAATATTGTGCCTAATTGTGTATTTGTACTGGAAATTTATCAAGAAAATTGGTTCTATTAGAATATGAATAACAAACCGCCACATGAAGTTGTACAGATTTAGTACTGCATTATTTATGATTCTTCTATTTTAATCTACTATAGCGCATTACTTTTCAAACAAATAATGGTAAAGCGTTTTCAAAGACTTATAGTTTAGAATTATAGTTTGAATACTTTTAAAGTTGAGACATTCGTAAAGTTGACACGATGGTAGAAATTGATATATTGTTACGTTTTCCGTTCATTTTTTTATCAAAACTCGGATTTTTATCATCAAGTGGTACTTCAAAAATAGCTCTATTCTTTATGTTTTTTTATCACTTTATTAATGTTTTATTAAGTTTTGGCGTTATTTAAATTAATTTATATGAAAGGAGATGTCTTTAATTTTGTTGAGAATGTGGAATCATTATCAACTTACTTACTGTAAACATTTTTTGCGATTTTAAGCAAAATTTAGTCAGCTCTAAATCTCAAATATCTCAAGTATCAAAGATTAAAATCGGTACAGGAAAACTCGAAAAAAAAAATCGGCTATGTAGACATCGCATAACTTTCCCCATAGATGGCGTTTACGTCAAAAGCTTAAAAAGAAATTGACATCTGAACTTTTTTTATTTTGTTCATCATTTCCGCAATTTTCAACGGATTTTCACCATTTTCAGCTGGCCACTAAGTTTAACTATGATACATGTTTATGCCGAATTTCATGACATTTGAATTCGCGGTTCAACCTGCGCGATTGATACTATTTTTATTCGTACCCCAACGACCACATACTGACATACAGACGAACATGTTACTAAAATTCACACAATCGTATCAGAGCATGATAAGAAACATTTTAATACCAAAATTTCGATATTTAATTTTTGAGTGGATTACAATACTTTCCCTTATACATGGGGAAAGTAAAAATGTCGACCAAAGTAAAAATTTTCTTTATTTTTAAAATTTTTTTTTATTATAATATTCTACTCCATAATTAGTATAAATATAGTATTAATTGGTAATCGTGTAAATATCTTATTTCTTTAAATTTTACATAAAAATTTAAAATTATATTTTTTTCTAAACTACCGTGTAGTTTACAAATTTATCACTATAATATTGTATGTTCGAATGTTCGAAACACCATTTTAATGCAAAATATTTATAAGCAACCATAAGTTTTCCAATCGAAACTTTTGTCAAATTCTAAACAAAACAAAAATATAGAAAAGATAGAAAAGATACTACTGCACGCCATGGTTTTAAAAACTCATACGGCAATCTTAAGTTACGCCACTGAATTACAACATGCAAACGAAACAGTAGTTCAAGATTTTGTAGTTCTTTTGAATATTTTATATTGCTAACCGTAATGACGATTTGAAAAGTTTGGTTACAAAAGAAATTCGTGTTTGCCGTAACCGTTTTTAGTTTATTAAGAAAAAATATGGCTAGTAGTTCGGGATCACCTATGGATAACCTTAGGTCAGCGTTGAAGTATAATATTATTCCTAACCAAAAACATCTACTGCAAGGTTCAGTTCTTGATCAATATGTGGAAGTATCGTTACACCGCTTGAGAGGAATTGTGTGATAATGTGGACAGTGATCCAGAGTCGTTTCACGATCATGAATTAAATTTTTCTTTACGTAGTAGTGGACAAAGTTCTTCTATGGTCCTCCCTTTACGAGTAAGACATTCGTCGTCGATGTTCCAGAAGGTCCGTAGCAATTACGCTACATTGGCTAGCCAGAGTTTTGCGATAAAAATAGATCTACAGTATTATGTTCAAGTATCGATATGGCATGCAGTTGTCGCAGTTGTTGAGTGTTTGACTGAATTAGGTTGCACAATGGATTTTGAATGTATTGCTCCTGGTTATAATATGTTTAGGAAGGGTCGAAAGAAGATTTCAGTTTCCAAAATATTTAAGATGGGCGATATAAGCAATAAACTTGGTGAAAGCATTGAAGTTATTTAGTAGAGCTTTCCTTTCTTGCTCCTTCTGGACAAGATGCAATTGCAGAAAATATGCGAGTGTTTGCAGAAGTTACGAAACCACTCGTAACTTTGGATAAAATTGATTATAATAAAAGATCTTAACAAAAATGCATTAATGTGATGGGTATACCTATTTTGTAATATTTAATTATTACTTGTAATGTAATTTGTATATTAGTTTAAATCAAAAATATTTTATTTAATTGAACTAGAATCTTTGGTTTTGTTAAAAAGTCCTGTTATTTTAAGTTATGCAGTGCAAATTATCCAACCCAAAATAAGAAAATTATGTCAAGATATGTAATATATAATTTATTAGCAGTATTTACATTTAAAGTTGTTTAAAACAGACCAATTTGTATTTCGTGTTAAACGAACTAAACTAAATTTTTTATATTAAATTGTAGGGAATAATATCCCCTTACTTCTTTTATACCAAAATAAAGCATTAAATTAAGTAATTAGAATGTTGTACCTAATTGTGTATTTGTACTGGTAATTTATCAGGAAAATTGGTTCTATTAGAATATGAATAATAAACCGCAACATGAAGTTGTACAGATTTACTGTATTATTTATGATTCTTCTATTTTAATCTACCATAGCATTAGATTTCAAAATAAATAATAGTGAAGCGTTTTCAAATACTTCGAACAAATTATAGTTTCAATAATTCTAAAGTTGAAACATTTGTAAAGTCGCCACGATGGTAGAAATTGCTTTATTGTTACGTTTTCCATTAATTTGTTTATCAAAACTTGGATTTTTATCATCAAGTGGTACTTCAAAAATGGCTCTATTATTTATGTTTTTTGTTGCCACTTTATTAATTTTTTATCAAGTTTTGGCGTTATTTCAAATAATTTATATGGAAGGAGATGTCTTTAATTTTGTTGATAATGTGGAATCATTAGCAGCTTACTTTCAGGTTAGCAAATATGAACACTAATTTAAAGAAATATAAAAAATTATTTTGAAAATTTGATCTACCTCTTTACTTTTATAGATGTTTGGAAAACTAGTTATTATGATGTACTCTAAAAAGAAAATGATAAATTTAATAGAGTTATCAAAATATTTTTGGAAAGTCAACATATGCTCAAAAATCATAGAAACAGAAGTAAACAGTATCAGAAGAAACGTTTATTATTTTCAAAGGGTTTTAATATGCTGCTTTTATATTTGCGCAATTTTCATGTGTTTAACAACCGTCTTTTTTGGAAAAACTCTACCAATTGGAACTTGGCAAATCAAAAATCAACCTCAACTGAATATAACAGCTATCATTTTAATGGCATGCTTATTGGCGTACTTCGGAACATTTCTATCAGGTTTTGATAATCTCTATTTGGGATTTTGTTTTGAAATGGTTACACAGTTTAAAATATTTTGTGATAAAGTGCAAGACCTTAATGTGGAAGCTATAAATACAGCAACTGATTTAAGTATTTATTATGAAAAATTAAAAAAAATTATTCAATATCACAAATTTTTACTGAGGTGATTAAAAGTTTACATTTTTCAATTATTTATAAATTTATATCATTATTTTTTTTAAAGCTATTTAGATGACCTTAGAAGTGTGTATTCAGAAATATTAATGATTGAATATGTTGGCATTGTCCCCTCAATTTGTGTAGAATTGTATGCAGTTACTCAAAAGTAAGTAGCAAAATTAGTATTATAGCACAGTATCATTAGATGCTACGCTTACTTCTTACTTGGTTTAAAAACTAAAATTGTTTTTAGTACTGATCCTGCAATAGTAATAAGATGCGGTTTAGCAGTCGTGTGTCAAGCTTTACAATTGGCTTTGTATTGCTTATCGGCAGATTTTGTTTCATATGAGGTATGGGACTACAGCGTTGTAGTAGATGCTTTAGATGAAATATTAAACGTTTAGGACATATTTTAGGCATCAAAAATTTCTGTGGCAATCTATAATTCTAATTGGTATTCAAAGTATTTTAAAATTCTTCGTTCACCAACACAATTATTTCTTCAAACCGCCCAGCAAGATGTCGAATTTACTGCTTGTGGAATAATAAAAATAAATAGTAACACATTGGTACATGTAAGTAGAAATCTTTATTAAATATTATAAGATACCTACTTTTTTCGTGAGGGGAAAAGCCAAGTGCAAAAATTACCCAAATGAAATAAACTAACTTTACTCCTCAGTTATAATTATGGTATTTTTTTTTGTTATTAGATACGTTTGTGTGTAAATTTGCCGACGGTACGTATGGCGACGGTAAATTCCCCGAAGCAAGTACGCCAACAAGTAATCGTGCAATAAACAATAAATTGTTGATGTTGTCGAAATTTAGCAAACTCTAGAATTCAGCGAATATATTTATCACAAACTAATTTATTCCGTGATTCTCCTTCTTCTACACTTTTCCGTTTTCATCTGTTCTCTTTTCTCTTTAATAATAATGAATTAATAATGGTAATCTCTTTTCGGCAAGAGATTACCTCGGTGCAGAATATAGTCCTAACACGAGAGGCCAAGTAGAGATAAACCCAGGAGCTCCAAGAAGAGAAACTTTTTTATGGAGAACAGATATAAGTTGAAGAACACTCCTAAGGCTTCAAAGGAGGGGACTTTTCATGTGGATGCAAATTTTAATCTAAGACTTCCAAGGTGGAAAAAGCTCCGGGTCTCTAAGAAAAAGAATCATAAAGTGGTGAACAGATTTGGGGCTTCAAACGTTTATTATTATGTAAAATTAAAGTAGACACTTTCCTCAATTAAATTTTATTAATAGTTCTCATAAAAAGATGTCTATTTCTCCAGTTCCCCCATTTTGAATTTTGGATCCAAATAAATTTCGTCAGCCCCCTCCGTCCCCCATTTTCAATTTTGGATCCAAAATAGTTTAAATCATTTAAAAAAATGTTACTGTTTAAATATCAAAGTAATATCTTCATAGACTTCGTATAAGTTTGATAATGAACAACACATCCATTAAATATTTCAAAAAAATTGTGTAAGTACACATACTTGGAATTTATGAAAATCATTGAAATTCTCTTAAAAATAATGTTGGAAGCAAATAAAATGTTGTCAAAGTTTCGGACAGGAAAATCAAATTTGTCTGTTTAACAACGTAACCCAGGAGGAAAATATATCAAATAATTTGTGTACGCATGATTGAAATTCTCTTGGAAATTTTTAGAATTCCTTGGAAATACTTGAAAATTAGTTGTATGAAACATGTCGTGGTAACTTCAATATAAAAATCATAAAACTTTGCGAAGAAGTACTTTCTTAATATTTATTATAAACAACTTCGCTTAACGTAAGATAATTCATTTATAATATTATTTGGAATTTCAACAGTTACTGTTTTCTTTAAAAGTACAATTTTTTTTAAAGGGGGTACATATCTAGGTAAATTTGTGTACATAAGAAAAGACCCGGAAATATTGAGATTTCCAAGGGATTCTAGGGATTTTCTAAGAATTTAAGTGATTTCGAATGAATTTTAGTGATTATTAAGGAATTCCAATTACTTTAAAAATTCCAGTAGTTTAGAGATTTCAAAGGAATTCCTGAAATTCTAGTGATTTCCAAGAAATTGCAATGATTTTCAAGTATTCCAATGATTTCTAAAGAATTACTGAGATTTTTATGCATCCCAGAGATTTTCAAAAAATACCATAGATATCCAAAGAATCCAATGATTTCCAAGATACTCCAATGGTTTCCTAAGAATTCTGGTGATTTCCAAGAAATCGTAATGATTTCTAAGAATTCCGGTGTTTTCCAAAAGATTACAATGATTTCTAAACAATTCCAGAGATTTCCAAAGAATTAAATTAATTTCCAATGAATTCCAGAGATTTCTAAGGAATTTCAAAGATATTCAAGCGAGGGGTAAACCATGGTAAAAAATTGTGTACACCAGACTTCCTCCTGCTTCAGACTTCCCGAGACTTCCTCGGACTTCCTCAGACTTCTCGGACCTAAAGTAAAGGCAATCGAGATTCTTTTCGCAAAACAACATGAAAAATTGGCAAGAATAAATTGAATTAAAAGTTCGCACTTTTAATTTATTTAAAAAATTTTTTTTCAATTTATTTTTACTTTGAATTACTTTAAAAATATTAATTTTTAAATACTTGTTCAAAACGGAACGTTTATAAGAAAACCATACATTTTTTGTTCCACAAATTTTTAGTTTTTCTAAGTAAAGACCAAAATAAAAATGATGTCATATCATAGGAAATTAAAGATTCTTGCGTTTAGTACAAGTTCCATTATGATATCTTATCAGGATCGTACAGGCATTCCGTAAATAAATTCATATTTTGAGTACAAATTGCGGCTAAACTAATTTTTTTATAATTTATTTTTATACACAAATATTATCTAAAATATGTAGCTCTACAAGAATATTATAATAAATACACTGTATTACAATTTTTTTTGCACAAAATCTAAACCTACCCGGACTTCCCGGACTTCCTCAGACTTCCCCGGACTTCCTCGGACTTATTACGTTTATTACTAAAGAATGTTTATTTAATTAACTGTACAAGAAATTGGTTATAAGTTTGCTTAAACAACAATGTGACCTTACTCTACAGCTGTCTACTTTACGATTACTGACTATTCATATTCGCATGCGCAAAAGACATATTAAACATATTAAACTTGATAATACAAAATGTTCAATCTTAAATTAGAATACTTAATAGATGTACAGTTATTCGAAGAAGCCATCGGACACTATATAGGGATTTAACATTAACCAAACGCCACCACACGACAGAAATTATAACTACTTTAGCGAGTATACCAAAGTGTCTTTTAACGTGTATTGATACTCTTAACTTAAATCTTCAACCTAGTCTTTTTTTAACCTAATAAACGAAAAATCAAAACTTTTTGCAGAACCACTATAAACAAATCAACATTCTGCTGAGGAATACTCGCTAAGGCAAACATATTGCAGCTGTCGCCAGCGCCACCATCGGTAGTGTAAAATCCTTCCATTACCACTGTAAATTGAACATTTTGAAGCCGTGTTTTGTCAAATTAAAATCGATTTTAAGCAAAACTTTGTAGACATTTTTTGTTGCAAATTTCATCGTCTTCAATTTTGTTTATGTACATTTTTTATTTTTTTGGACCGCTCCTGACTGAGAGGGACTTAAACAAGACTCTGTAAAATACAAAAAAAAAATTTATTTATATCTCGGAAACGGTGCGACAAAATAGAAAAATATAATATATGAACAAAAATGCAGAGAATGAAATTTACAAGAATAAAATACCTATTCATTTTCCTTCCCATTTACGTAGTAAAAAAATAGATGTTTTCGATACTACTAGGTAGGAAACATCGAGGCCTTTGGCCAAGATCGTAAACCGAAACCGAGAATGGAAAAATCTTAGTTTTCCACGAATCGAACAATATTTTTTCTAATTATGTTTTAAAAAGAACCAATAACATATTTTTTATGCGTAAATTAAAATGAATTTACTAAAATATACTTAATAGGAAAAACTTGATCCCGATAGTTGCGAACTTATAATTAAGAAGAAGACTATAAATGTTACTGAGGCCTTCTATTACACGAAATGATCGAGATTAAAAAAGCAAAAAAATGCTATGAACAGGAAAGCGGACATAGAAGGCCTCGGTACCGTTTATAGTCTTCTTCTTAATTAAGTTCTTAACTATTGGGATCAAGCTTTCCTATTAACGGATTAAATAGGTTTTTCCTTGATTCACAGACTTTTGCATATTTTTCTATACAGAGGGCCAGTTAAATGACAATAGAATCATTCCGTTTCCTATAGTTATTTTTTTATGTGACATTATATTTCTGATGAAGGCACAATCATGACACTGCAGTGTCGAAATATTAAAGATCTTTTAATTGATTATCGTTTACTTTAACTCGTTTTATTTTCTAATTTAATTTTATAAAGTGGATTTATGATTCCGAACTTTTCTTTTTCCCGCATACTTTTACAAGTGGGCGGAAAAGTAGTTTTTTCCTCACACTTTTGAATATCACAAAGCAAGACTTTTTCAAACAATTAGAAAAAGTATTGTAATCGAGTAAAAATAAAATTTTGAGTTAGCACTTTTTCCATGGTCCAAATCGTTTCAGACTAAATTTGGTATGATGTCCGGATGTGCGAAACGATTTCATTAAAATTTTATATAGTGGTTTATAGCAATAATCTAAAGATCTGATTAGATTTCGGTTGAAATCTCTCCATGTTGACTTTATGTTTTCAAAGAATAAAAATTGTTAAAGCCCGGTTCTTCTTCCCATTATTATATAATATAGAAATGACTAATGAAATTAGTCTCCATCGAAAAAAAATTTCTTTGTGCGTCTAATGATAACCAATACTTAACTTTTTCTTTCTTTGTTTATATTTGTAATTTTTTGTGAACCATCAGGAATAATTTGAAATAAACTTTTAATTTTAGGTATTTCGACTTATAATGTCAACAAACACTATTTTACAAAACATGAATAACTAGATCGACGTGGAAGTTCAGACGCTATACCATGATGATACTTCTTGCATCTTAAACGACACTAAATATTAAATTTTTGAAATAGTCACAAAGGCTTTTACTAAATAAAATAATAATTACTAAATTATCATTACCAGCGATACACATTTTAATATTTGGTTTATTTATATAGGACCGGGTTCTGAATGAGTTAGCTGAACATGGGAAATTAATATGTAAAAACTAATTTATACAAATTCCTGCTTCCCTAATTATTTTAGAGAAAAAATGTAAGACACAAAAATAATACAGAAATATAAACTACGTATGATATGAGCATTACATTTGTTTAGCCTTTACTTAAAAGGTCAAAATGTGCTTTTAAAATTTCTAAAATTTTCATTTACCAGATTAGCCATGTAAGTTTCCACTCGAATTATTTTGAAATTAAATTGTTAGTCTGATAGATGAAAATTTTAACAATTAAAAAAAAAAATTTGGACACTTTAAATCAAGATTAGATGAAATCTAATGCTCTTATCATATCGTGTAGTTTATATTTCTGCATTATTTTTGTGTCTTTCATTTTTTCTCTAAAATAATGAGGGAAACAGGAATTTGCATAAATAAGTTTTTACATGTTGATTTCCTATGTTCGGCTACTCATTCAGCGCCCGGTATGTATTATGAATAATTTTTACTCTATCACGGCTACACAAACAGAGCACTTATTTAATTTCTATATTCACAATATTACGAATATTTAGCCTACACTATTAACCTGCATATTTATCTAATTGATAGGTAACAATTTATGTTAATTAAATTAATACATGTTGTACTTCTAAGGGTGTGTAGTTAAATAATTTCAATAATTGTATTGCAGTTCAATAAATAGTAAACATGATAAATTGTTTTCTTCTTAAGATAAAATAAAATTAACAATTGTCTAATTAATTTCATTTATAACTTTTAATCGTAATTATATTACTTGTCACATACGACCTACAGCACGTGAAATTTGTCACGATAAAATCGTTGCACGGAATAAAACCAATCATTTTTCATCACTCCGGAGATCTTTTGCTCTCCGACTAACGGTAGCTGGCCGGACCTTTTTTAGGTTGAAAAGGACGTTGACTTCAAAGCCAACTTTTCACAATAATATAATAAAAATATTGAAAGATTTAATTAATTGATTACTTGTTACAATAAAATGAAAAAAAAAATATAAAATTGAATTATAACTTACGAAATTATTATAAAATACCATCAATTGGTAGTTTATGACACTTTTGGTCGAGCAAGCGTGTTTCGATCATACTTAATTCTCATCAGATAAACCTTGCATAATAATTAAAGGCGCTAGAAAAGTTATGCAATCAATTGAATAATAAAATTACTTTGACGTTTTTTTGAAAACAAATATAATGTAATATTACCATTAAGTAATATAGTCTACAGGCTCGTTCGATGCAAGTTTGCTTTCTTCTGGAGTTTCGATACTTTTTCTTTGAAATATAAATACTTGAAACCGACTCCACAGTCCAGACGCCGATGCTTTTGGTCTGGATAGTATTAGCCTTCGAATGTTAAGCTTTCACATGTTTTTTACTGTTAGTAAAACTAAATCACAATGGTTGTAATTCCAGGAGGTTGATTGCTACATTGATATTTGGGCGGATGATTCTCGAATTCATGTGTGTTGTGTAATCTGGAATCGATAAGTTTGTAGTCTGTATCAAATGTTTCAATGAAGAGTTTAGTAATATTAATACCAGTGAAAATTCACAATTTACAACATAGTCCAAGAGCCCAGAGCCGTCAACCATATGGTCGGTAACAATATGGTTGATGCTCTCGTTCCCACTTCATATGCATACACAATACCCTCGCGCTCCCACTCACAGCGGAACTATTTTTATCATTATCTCTAAAACGGCACAGCTTTCAAATTGGAAATTTCGCATACGCTTTTTATCTGGGTATCACATATTTTTTCTGAAAATCTCAGCTTTGCTAAAATGACGTAGGTCTGGCGGCTCTACGCTCTTGAACTAACAGCATAGTTACATCATGCTGTAAGTTTACGGAGCCTAAAATAATACATAATGTAGGGCGGTAGGGCCCAATTTAACATCTATAGTATTATACAAAGTACAAAATGATTTATTATGTATTAAATAATAATAGGTACTTATCTATTACTTAATTATAATGACATAAATAGCGATAGTACATAATCATTATAAATTGAATGGAAAAGGCTTTTCCCGAGACTCGCCTATATAAAATTAAAACTCGAAACATAATTATATAGGTAAATAACATTTACTTTCAAAATTGAATTGTTTAATTTTATTAAAGGTATAAATAATAAAAACATAATTGTACCAGATTTCAACTAAATAATAGCGGCTTTTTACCTATTTAAGGTACAGTATAGGTGGTAACAGCTCAGTTGTTTAATGAAAACCTTCGTATTAAATTTCTAATAAAAACTTTTTTCTTATAACTTGTTAAATAAAATTCGGCGCAATGGTTAACGAATTGCTACAATTTCCATTCTCTTATTTGCAGAAAACTGGACTTTTACTTCATGGAACTCAAAAAATTGTTTTTTTGTTTAGCTTAATCATGATGATTTTTTCATCTATTTGTCTAATACTTTCGCTGGCGCAATTAATTTTTTTTCAAGGAAATGTTTTTACTTTCATTGACAATGTAGAAGCCATAGGAGGGTATTTACAGGTATGTTACCTATGTATGAACTCTTTGAAACTAATAAAAACTTCCATAAACTTTATTTAATAAATATTCAGATTGGGCATAGTCGGATAAGCACATGAAAAGTCTAAGCACAAATTTTTAGCTCTAAATATTAATTTTTTCGCCAGATATCATAAGAAAACGAACAATCGAAAATAATTTTTTCTCGAGAACCGAGAATATAAACCGGCAGTAATATAGTGAGAATCTTAATCATCATCACTATTATTATTTATTACAGGCTGAGAATTTACTTTTTTAAATAAATTACGTAATATTTCTGCTGGTTTAATTTATTATTTTAGCTTGATATATTGAAAACGATAAATAATAAATTATAGAAACGATATATGAGCAGCAACCAACTGTACGTTTACCATTCGCACACTCACATGTGTATCGTGAAATCTCAGAATATTCAATTGAATTGGGATGATATTCAATAAATCAATTATATTATTATATCAGTATTTCATCTGCGAAAATCGTTTTTCAAATCGGTTATTTAAAATTTAAACGGATTGTTAAATAAAATGCTCCCAAAAACTTGTTCACTTTGTGAGATTGCTTATTTTTTAAATAATCGATTTGGAAAATCAATGGAAAATGAAAATAAATTCTCAGCCTGCAAGAAATAATAAGGGACCGCGTTCATCTATTACATAAGACATTTAGGGGGAGGGGAGTAGCTCACATCTTATTTTTTCTTATTCGGGGGTCCGAAAATTCTTTTGATCCGATTCGGTCTGGTTTCTCATTGGGTAATAATTAATCTTACGTAACATTAGGGGGGAGGGGTACTTTATTTTTATTTTCTTATTAGGGGGTGAGGAGGGATTAGCTATTTAATCTAAGTTTATTAGCTAATAATTTAGAATATTTTTTCAAATTTAACTTTATTTATTACTAACTAAATTTATTTTTCTTTAGACCCCTGATGATGTACGATAATTCGTATTTGTTATATCTAACTTATTATTATTTGCAGATTATTGGAAAAATGTATGTTACAATTTACTACCGAAAAGAAATTATAGATCTAATAGAATTATCAAAACATTTTTGGAAAGCTAATATTTGCTCTAAAATAATTGAAGATAAAATAAATGGTTTTTCAAAACAAATTAATAATTTCCAAAGACTTATATTGTATTCCTACTGCATTAGTGTGGGTTTGATGATATTGACAGTAACGTTTTTTGGAAAATCTCTACCCATAGGAACGTGGCAGATTCAAGATCAACGACACTTGCAATTGGCATTCATAGTTATAATGAATATTTTATTGGGATACGTAGCAATTTTTATTTCAAGTTTTGATAATCTTTTTTTGGGAATTTGCTTTGAAATGGTTGCACAGTTTAAGATTTTTTGTCATGCAATAGAAACTCTGGACATGGAAGATGTAAAAAATAGAAATCATTTTATTAATTATTATACAAAATTAAATATTTTTATTGAACATCACAAATTTCTATTAAGGTGATTAAATTTCTAGTGCTCATTAATACATACAATAATAATTTGCAAACAATTATAACTTTTACAAGATGAGAGAAAGATAACTTGTAATTTGTAACTTGTAGATTTGCTATTATTGGGTGTTTCTAATTATTTTATACTTGTTTAAGGTATTTAAAGAGTGTAAGACGTATTTACTCACCTGCATTGATGATTGAATATATTGGTATTGTTCCACTAATTTGCTCTGGACTGTATTTAATAACTCAAAAGTAAGAAATTAACCAAAAATATTTTTTTATCATTTATATTCTAAATTTGCAAAAAAAGGTGGCAAGAAAAAAATCTATTAAATAAGAATATAATATTATATTTTTAGTATCTACTTACTTATTTTAATCTAATAAAAATCTTTTTAAATAATATAAAATGGCAATTATGTTTTAGTTCCGATACTGCAATAATAATAAGATGCAGTTTTACAATTGTCTCTCAAACTTTACAGTTAACATTATATTGCCTTTCAGCAGATTTTGTTTCAAATGAGGTAAGATGACCAAACAGTAGAATTTTAAAATTTTCACATAATTTAAATTTTAGGCATCAAAAATATCTTTCGCTATTTATAGCTCAAATTGGTATTCTCAGTATTTTAAAACTTTGCGGGTTCCAATACAACTATTAATTCAAGCTGGTCGGCAAGATGTTGAATTTAGTGCTTGCGGATTAATAAATATTAATGCTAATACACTGGTCCACGTAAGTAAAATAATAAAGGGCACAAGACGATAAGCATGCTGAATCGGCCCCAAAAAGATTATATTTATCATACTTTGAGGATATGTAGGTATCGATGAATCCCCATAAGTTTCAAATCGCTATCTCATTTGGATATTACTCAAAATTAACTAAATTTTTCTCAGGATTGGCTTGATCGATTGATCTTAAAATTAAATGCGTTTTTAAGGCTTATAACAGCTTTTCCAATTTGAGATTCATATTATAACTTCCTAATTCTGTTATTGTTAATAATCTATAATTTATTGTAAATTACAAAAAGCATTGTTAGAAAACTAATGTACATATTAAAACATAAAATATCGAAATTATTCTTCTATTAAATGTTTGTTTATTTTAGGTATTTCGAGTTGCAATGTCAACAAATGCTATTTTGAGGAATCTGAACAATTAAAATAAACGCCCCAAAATCTGACACTGACTTAAAGAGATGGAAACGATGTTGAATCTCGATACAATACAACATAGGCAGCATAAAATTTTATTTATCCTTGAGTGTGATTGGTTTTTGTTTGCAGATTTAAGTACCAAAAATTTGACATAACAGAACTTCTAAACATCAGAAGCATACTAATAAATTTGTTATAGATTATAAAATAATATCTTGTGTAAAATTACATTAATCTATTAATCTCAGACATAATATGAAGCTTACAGTGTCAGAAAGAGGGATATTTTACATTATCTTCTGAATCGATGAATCTGCAATGTTCTTGACGCCCACGCAATAAAATTAGTGTTTAGCACGTTGATGTATAATAGGTACCTAGAATTTAATAAGAATTTAACTTTATAAAGCATCCAATTTAATAAAACACATAAAATGTTTCTCTAACTCACCTTTTAACATTAAACCTCAATAACCAAGATACTGTTTCAATAATTTTTAAAAACTTTTTATACCAATTGGTCCACTCACCTCGAGCAGGGCCGGTGAAAGGGCCTTGTTGTAAGTTGTTATCCGCGCAAATTCTTATAAATGTTAAATTTCGCTCTTAACTCACTCGCAATCACTATACTTAATAAAGTATTTTTTTATAAATCTGATATTTATAAATATTAAAGTAATTGTTGGTATGATGAGGTAATTAAACTTTCCGAGATACCCCGCAAATTAATTTACGTTATATTTTGTTTGTTTGTTTATTTAATAATAATTAGACTGGTGGTTCTGAAATGGGGTACCGTGAATTTGTTTAACGGCTTTAGGATGTTAACATACCAATAAGTTTGAGAACCGCCTAAATACCTAATTCTATTTATTATTAGATATTATTTTAATTATGTCATAGAATTATAACATATTTGATCAAGGTTATTAGTCAAGGTTATAAAATTAAAAATCTTATGCGTTGTAGTAAATCGTAATAAATAAACATTTTTTTAAAAATTTTTATTGACTGTTTGTACGATGAGGTACTGACCTACGTAATTATTCTAAACATTTTATACAATTATTTATTGTAAAAATATTAATTATTTTATAAATAACTTAAATATTGTTAGCTGACGCTCGTGATGTTTTCACGACACCGCTTATTTATCGTGCATTGCTATGCAACGATGACTTCATTATTTACAATGCAACTTATCGATTTAAAAATGAGGTCTAGTTATATTGCTATCGACAATGTGTGTTCCACCAACCCTCTGATTTACAAAAAAAAAGGTTGAGAACCGCTGATTTAAATAATACGGCAACCCTAGTTACGCCACTGAAATACAGCATGCAAACGAATCAGTAGTTCAAATTTATTGTAGCCCATTTGAATAGTTTACTGCAGTGACGATTTGAAAGGTTAGGTTACAAAATAAATTCATATTAGCCGTAACCGTTTTAAGTTTATTAACAAAAAATATGGCTAGTAGTTCGGGATCAGCTATGGATAACCTTAGCTCAGCGTTGAAGTATAATATAATTCCTAACCAAGAATATCTACTGCAAGGTTCAGTTCTCGATCAATATGTGGAAGTATTATTACACCGTTTGAGAGGACTATGTGATAATGTGGACAGTGGGCCAGAATCGTTTCACGATCACGAATTATGTTTTACTTTACGTAGTAGTGGACCAAGTTCTTCTATGGTGCTCCCTTTACGAGTAAGAAGAGCGTTGGATGTTCCAGAAGCTCCGTGGCAATTGCGCTACATTGGCCAGCCAGAGTTTGGCGATAAAAATAGACCTACAGTAGTACGTTCAAGTATCGATATGGCATGCAGTTCTACAGTAGTTGAGTTTTTAACCGAATTAGGTTGTAGAATGGATTTTGAATATATTGCTCGTGGTTATATGTTTAGGAAGGGTCGTATGAAAATTACAGTATCCAAAATATTTAAAATGGGCGGTATTAGCAATAAACCTGGTGAAAGCATGGAACCTATTTCTCAAAGTTATTTAGTGGAGCTTTCCGTTCTTGCTCCTTCTGGACAAGATGCAATTGCTGAAGATATGCGAGTGTTTGCGGAACAATTGAAACCACTAGTAACTTTGGATAAAATTGATTATAATAAAAGATCTTAACAGAAATGCATTTTGTAATATTTAATTGTAATGTAATTTTATTTAATTGAACTAGACTGTTTGGTTTTGTTAAAAAAATCGCTATTCAGTGCAAATTATTCAACACAAAACAAGAAAAATATGTTTGCATAATATTTCATACTTTATTAGTGGTATTTACATTTAAAGTTGATTGTAACGAACCAATTTCTATTTCGTGTTAATCGATTTCTGTGTTATTTTTATTTGTGTTAAACGAACTGAACTATATTTATAATAAATTGTAGGGAATAATATGCCCTTACTTCTTTTATACGAAAATAAAGCATTAAATTAAGTAATTATAATATTGTACCTAATTGTGTATTTGTACTGGAAATTTATCAGGAAAATTGGTTCTATTATAATATGAATAATAAACCACAACATGAAGTTGAACAGATTTACTGTATTATTTATGATTCTTCTATTTTAATCTAACATAGCATTAGATGTCAAAACAAATAATAGTGAAGCGTTCTCAAATACTTCGAACAAATTATAGTTTGAATAATTCTAAAGTTGAAACATTTGTAAAGTCGCCACGATGGTAGAAATTGCTGTATTGTTACGTTTTCCATTAATGTGTTTATCAAAACTGGGATTTTTATCATCAAGTGGTACTTCAAAAATAGCTCTATTCTTTATGTTTATTTGTAACGCTTTATTAATTTTTTATCAAGTTTTGGCGTTATTTCAAATATTTTATATGGAAGGAGATGTCTTTAATTTTGTTGATAATGTGGAATCATTAGGAGCTTACTTTCAGGTTAGCAAAAATCAACACTAATTTAAAGAATTATAAAAAAATTATTTTGTAAATTTTAACCATCTCTTCACTTTTGTAGATATTTGGAAAAGTAGTTATTATGATGTACTCCAGAAAGAAAATCATAAATTTAATAGAATTATCAAAATATTTTTGGAAAGTCAACATTTGCTCCAAAATCATACAAACAGAAGTAAACAGCATTACTAGAAATGTTTATTATTTTCAAAAGTTTTTAATATGGTGCTTTTATATTAGCGCAATCTTCACGTGTTTAGCAACCGTCTTTTTTGGAAAAACTCTACCACTTGGAACTTGGCAAATCAAAAATCAACCCGAACTGAATATAATAGCTATCATTTTAATGGCATGCTTATTGGGGTACTTGGGAGCATTTCTATCTGGTTTTGATAATCTCTATTTGGGATTTTGTTTTGAAATGGTTACACAGTTTAAAATATTTTGTGATCAAGTACAAGACCTTGATGTGGAAACAATAAATACTGAAACTGATTTAAATACTTATTATGAAAAATTGAAAGAATTTATTCAATATCACAAATTTTTACTGAGGTGATTAAAAGTTTATACAGTTTTCGATTATTTATATCATTCTTTTTTTTAAAGCTATTTAGATGACCTTAGAAGTATGTATTCCGAGATATTAATGATTGAATATATTGGCATTGTTCCCACAATTTGTGTAGAATTGTATGCAGTTACTCAAAAGTAAGTAACAAGATCTATATTAAATTAAGCTTTAGTTCCAAAATTTTGAATTTTGAGTTAGCAAATTTTTTAAACCAGATAAAAATATTACTTGGCTAAACTGCGAATTTGCTCAATTGTTATAATCTCCTAGTATGATTACTACGCTTACGTGGTTTGAACTTAACAAAATATTGATTTTAGTACTGATCCTGCAATAGTAATAAGATGCAGTTTAGTAATCGTGTGTCAAACTTCGCAATTAGCTTTATATTGCTTATCAGCAGATTTTGTTTCAAATGAGGTATGCGACTACAGCATTGTAGTACATGCTTTAGATAAAATATTAAACCTTTAGGACAAATTTTAGGCATCAAAAATATCTGTGGCAATCTATAACTCTAATTGGTATTCAAAGTATTTTAAAATTCTACGTGCACCAACACAATTATTTCTTCAAGCCTCCCAGCGCGATGTGGAATTTACTGCTTGTGGAATAATAAAAATAAATAGTAACACATTGGTACATGTAAGTAGAAATTTAATATTAATTAATATGTATGTAGTTATTAAATAATATTACAAGAAATTATTTTTCGTGAGGGGAAAAGCAAAGTGCAAAAATTACTCCAATGAAATAAAGTAGCTTAATTCATTTTAAGAGTTAATGAAGTTAATGTTATGAATATGGTATTTTTTTATTATGTACATATCGCTACCTGAGAACTACAGTGAAATATCTTGCAAAACTACGATATGTATTTGTAACATTTTTATAGTACTATTTTATAATTTTAAACATTCTGTAACGTTTGAACTAAGAACTAACGTTGGTTTATATTATAGTAAACAAAAAAAAATGTTTTAAAATTATAAAACATTATAAAAATCTTTAAAAATAATGTTTAAAATACCTAACTGAATATCGTAGTTTTGCAAGTATCTCACTGCAGCTATCAGGTAGCGATATGAAAATTTCCCGACGGTACGTATGGCGAATGCACTCAATTTCACCGCCTTACATTTCGCAGCTTCCCATTTTACCCTAGTTGCCGTTTTCCATTTCTCCGCCGTTCCATTTCGTCGCCCCCAAAAAATATATTATTTAACCCGCGAATGGTCGCTATGTAAGCAAAAATCTAACAATTTTAGTTTTGCGATTATAAAAATTTAAGTTTTTGATTTAGAAGCATCTGGTGCAGGTAAAAACAGTGGCACCCCCCCCCCCGTCTAAAACCATGCAGAAGGTTGGCACAACCGCTTTAATAGGATGGCCAAGAAAGTAAATCCCAGCATTTATGAGGTGATTGAGTGTCTGAAGAGAGAGCAAGAAAAAATAGTACGTTACCATAATATATTGCGATGTACTAATTTTTATTTTTTGTGAAAACATCCGGAAGTCCATTTTTATTTAAATTCAATATAAATCTTTAAACTTTTTCTCTATATGGTGTGATAAATTTTTTAGCACGCCGGCTATGCGATGCAGGTGAATACGTACACTTCGCCTTCGCCAATTCCCTTTCCCTTCTTTTATATTATTCAAGTTTAAATTAATTTTTAGTTGCTCTCTCACTTTAAATTTTGTATATTTTTTACTATTTTCCAAATAAATTTTTATTTTAATTTCATCAATCCAATTAATAAAACACAATCCTCAAAAAAACACACAACTTCACTTTTTACTTCAATTTATTATTAATCTTATATAAAATTTGGACGCACCAATAATACGTCCGGCCGCTTTGGCATGTGGTATCCAAAAAGCTATTTTAAGCGCTCTTACATCGCAAAGTTAATACATTCTTGCCAACCTACCAAATTTTTAATTTATGCCGCGAAATTTCAAATCTTTATGCCCGGTTTCACAAAAGAGGTTTAAAATTCCATCTAGGATTATAATATTCAAACAATATAACAACAATGCATTTTAATTGTTGTAACTATGGTTATAATTTTAATCGTAGTTTAAATTTTAAGATACCTTTATGAAACCGACCATTAATGTTTAAGAAAGTACATGACAATATACAGAACTTTCAAGAACTTGTGTTGAATAATAAAATTCAGTGGATTTTAAATATTTGGATGCTGTTAGTAATATTTATGACATTTAAATTAATTATTGCAACTTAAACAATTTATTGTTTTAAATAAATCAAATTAAAATTAAATCGGCGGCGCCATTGGAAAAAAGAAGTAGCGGTAAAACGAGAAGCGGCGATTTTATAGGCGACGAAATTGGAATGGTACCAATCGGCGAAATGGGAAAAAACGTGGAGGCGAAACGAGAAGTGGCGATTTTATAGGCGGCAAAATTGGGTAATTATGCTTATAAAAAGTAATTATGCTGAAGTGACAGTATTTGCACCAGATAATTATTTTGCTAAAACAATCAACCTGACAATCAATTTATTGTTTATGTTGCCGGAATTAACAAACTGTGGAATTCAGCGAATGTATTTATAACAAACTCAATATTTTTTTTACTATACTTGATATTAATTACAATTACTTAAAATAATTTTATTTTTTTAAATTTAATTATATATTAATTTATTAATATTAATAATTTTAATAAGTATTTAAATTTTTTGTTTAGATTTTGTTTAATATTATATAGTTTATGTACAGAGTGGTTCAAATTCGAATGTTCTTATTAGGAATTCGGTAACTATATGAGATATATAAAAATTGATGCATCTTCGATATCTTTTATTGAGAAAAGCTTATTGGTGAAAACCGGAATCTGATATTTTGTTTCGTTTCCGAGTTATGGTCAAAAGTTCGTTTTTTCAACATTTCGTTAAATGTTTTATAGAAAACATTTTTACACCTATTTCAGACACTTTTTTGAGGAAAAGAAATTGGGCTAAAGGAATTTTAAATATCTTCATTTGTTTCCGAGTTATAATATATAGCTGTATTTTTTTAAATAGAAACTATAGTTGGTTATGATATATATTTAAATAGAGTTTTTTTTATCCTCTTTTCAATTATATATAATACATATTATTATGTGGGGTCTATAATTCAGTTTCAGTTTCATCCCCTTATATTAAAAAACGTACCTGTCTTTTGTATCCATTTTCTTTTCGAAATATTTAAATATCTCTAATTTTGTCAGCCTCCCCGTCCCCCTTTTTTAATTTTGGATTCAAAATAGTCTAAATCATTTTTACCTCGTTTGTACTATTTTTAATTTTGATTGTACCCATTTTGTTTGTCTTAAAAAACATGTCGGAAAATAGCCTACAGTTTTAAAAATATTACATATTATGTGATAGTAGTGTTGACAAATAAAATGTTATTAGAATTAAGTAAAATAATATCTTGGGCTGGTAATAACTTAAATCAAAAAAATATATATGATGAAGAAGGAATTTTAGCAGTCCGTCATTTAATTAAAAAATGTGGAATAATATAGTTCAGTCATTTGGTAGTTTGGTAAACACAAATTTATCTGGACAGTTACTCTTTGCTGTAACCATATAAAAATCTTTTGAGGTATCACTTTGTAATTCAACAGTAACATTTATAATATTATTTGGAATTTCAGCAGTGGCGATTTATTTTAAATAGTTTTTTTGCAATTGCGGGGCTAAAGTACTCACTTTAAACCCCTATTTGCGGGTGTAAAGGGGTGCTTTTTTGCCCTAGGGCAAAAAAAAAGTTACTGCCGGGTAAAAAAGAAGTTACTGTCGGGCAAAAAAGAAGTCACCAGATTATATTATCAATTTAATTCTCATTTTTTTGTAACATTTATATTTATGTTAACTTGACCGTAATTTGTGATTCCAATATTAGTGCAACCTACAGTGAAATAAATTGGTAAATAAATAAAAAACACTTACTTTATTAGCTACCAAAAAATTCTCACGAGGCGCCTCTTTTAAAAATTTTACCACGTGGTCAGAGGTTACGACGCGCGATTTTTTCGGAACATATCCTTCGTTTTTCCGGTGACCGCCTTGATCATAGAATACTGCGACCACATGGTCAACGACTTCAACGTTTTAACCTTTTGACACGTCTTATTCGTTTAAAGGCACAAATGGAACTGAACCATTCTAGTACCTCTTAGTGAAAAAATTCTGGTTGGCAATAATAATATAACCAACTATGCTTCATTTACTTTGGTACTATCAACTACGTGCTTTATTGAACAAATTTTAATTAAAATTTCGTAATTATTGTCGAAGTAAGTACTTTACCTCCTGCAATTGCAAAAAACAGTATATGCACCTCGGGAATAAAGTGAATTTTTTGGCCTGAGGGTCATTTTTGCCCTCGGCTATGCCTCGTGCAAACAAACCTTTACCCTCAGGCCAAAAAAGGATCACTTTATTCCCTTGGTGCATAATGTACTATTATTTCGAACTAAAAAAAATTTTTGCTGCCACAGCTCCGCGCTTATGCTGCACTACCTAAATAAAATTTGTGTTGTGAACGTGAAAATGTTGCAAATTCGCGACGTTACTTACATCATCTGTGGCGTGATGATTGCTCGTTATACAGTGCGCTACGAGCACCAAAATTTCCAAATCGAACTTTTCATATTTAACTTTATGCAGAAAATTAATAACTATTCTGAAAGGGCAAAATTAGAACAGGTGGATTTGAAGAAAAATGATCGCAGAGGATTATTTTACCAAATTGTGTTCGAGTGAACGAGCTATAATTTAGACGATATTTTGTAGACATAATTTGAGTTCATTATTATGCAACATTAATTTGCATCCATATGTTGGATGTACATGTTATATCCTTATCTCGATTTTTATATTATTAAAAACCGCTTCAAAATGTTCACTTTACATTGCTAACATAGGATGTGGGCTAATTACATTTCCACAACTTTAATTTGAGTATAAAAAAATATTCTTTAGAACTCCTTAAGAATTTACTTAAATTAAAGAGTTTATTTAAAATGGACAAGGTAAATTAACAATATTAAAAACCAATTAAGTTTTTCAGCTTTCGACTATGGTTATCGTCTTCGTCAAAAATGATTTATTTATATAATTGGTTTCTAATATTGTTAATTTAACTTATCCACTTTTAATTAATTTACATTATGTATGTATACTACTTCACAAGTTAATAATTTATATATTAACTTAATTTATATACAATGTACATTAGCTTTTGGATTTGCATAATTAACTCCTCGACAATATAAATATTTTTCTTTGTATAAGTTTGTAATTTTTTGTGAGCCATCAGTAATAATTTGAAATAAACTTTTAATTTTAGGTATTTCGACTTATAATGTCAACAAATACTATTTTAAGAAACATGAACAACTAGATCGACGTTGGCGTTCAGGAGCTACCATAATGGTTCGTCAACCTAAATATTAAATTTTTAATAATATACAAATAAACCAAAAATATTACAGTCACAAAAGTTTTTACCAAATAAAACAATAATCACTCGATTAGGTACACGGTAAAAATTTTACCTAAATATTTCACACTAAAAAACACTAAATTGTGTTCATGTAAGTCCACTCAATGTAGCGTAAATTTTTACACTAGCAGTTTTAATAATCGTAGCGTATTATTATTATTTTTAACCATATTTAGAGTAAACAAAACAAAATTTAGTGTTAAATTAAATTGAAAATAGAAATTAATTTAAACTATTTTAGGTGTATTTTACTAGATAAATTTCGTGTTTAAATAACACTAAATAGATAAAAAATGATCTCAATGTAGTGTGAAAATCTCTTTATTTAGCAGTTAAATTTATACTGCTAGTGTGCGTTGGAAACATTTAAGTATATTTTTTACCCAATTAACTCCACGTATATTTATAAAAGATAAAATTTAAAGACAAAAATTTCGGCTACCGAAAATTTCGACCAGACCGAAATATAAATCTCATTAAAAAATATTTGCATCTTTAAACGTAATTTTTATATTATTTTTTTTGTCGAGTTAATTGTATAAAACAATACGTTAAACATAATGTACATATATTCGTAAAATAATTACAGTGAAATTTCGCAATCCGGACACATTTTCAATTAATAGTGGTCTTGTTCCTATCTAAAAAAACTTTTTAATAAACATACAAACCTACTACTTATAATAATTTATTCAGTTTCATTTACTGGATTTACCATTTGAATTTTCCATTGGCTATGTAAATTGAAATTGTTTTGTATACGATGTGTTAAAATTATGTACATCTTCGAAATTTATTTGGAATCCTGGATACCCAAGTAACATTTTGTGCTGAAAATCTTTGTCAGCAAATTTTAAGCTGACGCTTAGCAGTGTCAGCTTAAAATTCAGCTGTGTTGCAGCGTCAGCAAATTTTAACCTGACGCTTAGCTGTCTCAGCTTATAATTCAGCTATTTTTCAGCTAAAGCAAATTAACTGAATTTTAAGCTGACGCTTAGCTGCCTCAGCTTAAAATTCAGCTATTTTTCAGCTATAGCAAATTAACTGAATTTTAAGCTGACGCTTAGCTGCCTCAGCTTAAAGTTCAGCTATTTTTCAGCTTAAGCAAATTAACTGAATTTTAAGCTGACGCTTAGCTGCCTCAGCTTAAAATTCAGCTATTTTTCATCTTAAGCAAATTAACTGAATTTTAAGCTGACGCTTAGCTGTCTCAGCTTAAAATTCAGCTCTTTATCAGCTCAAGCAAATTAGGTGAATTTTCAGCTGACGCTTAGCTACCTCAGCTTGAAATTCAGCTAATAATCAGCTGAATTGACTCAATTAAGTGTCAGTTTCAAATTCAGCTGTTTCATTTGATTAAAATCTATAACCTAATAATATTTAACACGACTTAACTCGAAAAATTAACTTATCCCCCCCTTCATATAACAAAGTTTAAACATTAATTTTGAGGTCACAGGTAACGGAGAATTTTTCCACTTACGCAATCTGATTAGACATTCCATATTATATTATATTATGTAGTACTTATTAAACATTTGGAATGAATGGCCATTATGCTTTACAAGGCATTTTATGTTTTTTATAATATATCCCCTGTGTTTTTTGAAAAATAACAGTCGGAGGTAAAAATAATTAAATAATGCTTTTCAAAATGAAAAATAATATTTAAAAAATAAGTATAATTTTATATTATAATTATTATTTTTTTTAAATATTTAGTTTTTTAAATAATTTTATTTTTTTTAAATATTTTTTTAAATAAATTTAAAAATAGAAAATTTTTTTTTCGATAAGTGATGATCAAATACGGCACAATAAAACATATTTAAAAAAAAACAAAAAAGTTTCGTATAGCTTCACAGCCTAGAGAGTTAGGTGTTCAAGTTTCAAAGGAGGATCCACTGGTTCGAACCCCAGTCGAGGCGCGGCCGTAAAAAAAAATGTAAGTATAATTTAATAAATTTTAAAATTACCATTATATTCCAGATGGATTCTACTCGAAGAAATCGTTAACGATATAATATTGCAACTCTTATATTATATGAAATGATAAATAAATAGTCGTAATATTAAAAGGTATAAATAATATAAATAACACATAATTATATTAAATGTAATTCATGATTGTATAAAAAATTAATAAACAAAGTTAAGAAAAAAAAATATTAACTATAATTTTAAAATTTTGTAATTTAGTTATTTTATTTAAATTTATTTAAAAAAAAATTAATCCTTTTCGTTTAGTAACTCCATAAAGTAGAAGCTGATTTAGAACTGAATATCAGCTGATTCAGAAACTGAATTGCCACTGAATTGCTAATTTGGCGGCTGAAAACCAGCTGAAATTACTCTGCATCAGCTGTTGAAAATGCTGAATCAGCTCATATTCAGCTCTGAATATCAGCTGATTCAGCTCTTAATATCAGCTGATTCAGCTCTGAATATGAGCTGATTCAGCATGTTCACCAGCTGAAGCAGAGTAATTTCAGCAGGTTTTCAGCCGCCAAATTAGCAATTCAGCAGCAAATCACCTTCTGAATCAGCTGTTTTTCAGTAGCTGACTCAGCTCAATAGCTGAATTTTTAGCTGACACAGCGTGCTCGCAGATGATATTCAGCACAAAATGTTACTTGGGTAATTATAATTGTCCAAAATCTTCAATTTAAAATAAATTTTTTTTTTACTATTTAGAAATCTTGCTTCCACACTTCAGGTACTACCCATTTCTAAAAATTGTATAATAAAAAGTGAATTTTTTAAATATTTTAAACTAACTTTGTAATAATAAATCATTATAACCAGCTATTTCTCGATTTCTTGATATTTACTCTTCGTTGTGCTAATTTTACCGTCGAGTTAAAATCCCTCTATACTATATAGAGAAGTTTTAGTGTTAAAAATAAACAAGTGTATACTTTAACTTTAAAAATTAATACTAGTTTATTTACCAACTACACTAAACATTTTAAACTACAAAATTTATTACTGATTATCTTTACATGCGATACATTTTTTGTTATTTGGTTTATTTATATATCATTATGAATAATTTTTACTATATCACGGCTACACAAACAGAGCACCTATTTAATTTTTACATTCACAATATTACAAATATTTAGCCTACACTAATAACCTGAAAATTGTAATCTACTTGATAGGTAACAGTTTATTTTAATTAAATTAATACTCGTAGTATTTATTATGCAGTATAATATTCACGATATTGTACTATATGTAGTTCAATAAATATTAAACATGATAAATTGTTTTATTTTAAAGACAAAAAGCGAAGAAGTGCAGTATGTTAATTAGGTCTAATATTGGAGGTCAAAAATGTTCTTTAGTTTTTGCATTTTTATTCAAAATTAACTCTTGTCTAATTAATTTTATTTATAATTTTGCACCACTGTTTTTAAACAAATTTTATTTGGATCGCCATTGGTTTTGATATCGGAATTTATTATCTGATAGTGGGCATTTTGGTTATACGTTTTGTTACAACGTTTTAAATTTTCGTGATTTAAGATTTTTGCATTCTCGTCTAGTGATTAGGAAGCACCCATTAGGCATCCATTGATGCCGAAGATATTTTTGTTTGAAGCTGTTGTAATATATTTGACTGCGTTACCTGTAGATTGGGAGTATATCCTGTATAAGGTCTAGTTTTGTAAACCACCGGTAACTACTTTGGTGAGTATATTTTATTTTACTTCTAATCTGACAGGTACCCATATCCTTATTTGGCCACCATTTGGGTGATTATCAGCTTTTAAATTGACGGCGGGGCAGGACTTTTGTTTGAGAGTTTTTCATTTAACATCACGCCAGATAACATTTACTTGTGTGACGACGTAACTTGTTTTTTTGAGCTCTGGTTTTGAGCAAATAAATATTACTTTTATTTTGAATGTTGTTTTATTTCGGGGAAGCTGCACTTCTCTGGGATTCTTGTAGTAGAACCAAGCCATCGCTGACCGGCACAAATCAGCTGGTTTTTAACATCTTCGGTTTCTTCAGGAAAAGAAAAGCTGGTATTACCAGCGTGAAGAGAAAATTAAGCTTCCCCCGTCAGGAAAGGATTGGTTTTCGTTTCAAATAAACAATAGTAAGTTACATAAGTAAGCTAGCACACTTGCTGTTTAATTTCGTGTAATCGGTTTAATTTGTAGAAATGATGCTGATTGAATCGGCGAGTTCGACAGTCTACTCCAAATTCAGACATTTAATTCTTCTTCTTCCTCTATATTGAGGTGTTATTCGATGACAGCTTAAAAATCAATTTTAAACAAATAAAGAAAAAAAATTATAAATATTTTTAATTTCAAGCAAAAAGGACTTCACAGATTTTAATTTAATATACTGAGTTACAAAAAGAGTTCTGATTGCACGAATATTGTTACAATAATTTCCGCCCGCGCACAAAAGTTAAAAAGGGTTTATATCACCTATCGAATCCAAATTTTTCTATCTCCTTCCAAAGAAAAAACAACTCCAAATTATTTTTCTCAGCTCTACAATTTATCTACCACAAATCGTCGGTATTTTCTTAAGACGATCGTGGCCCACACGTCGGTCCTCCTTTATGGAACCGAGAACACACTGCCAATCGTGGCACAAACGTCTTTCCTGTTTTCAGGAAAAGAAAATCAAAACAACTTTGCAAAACGTGGAACAAACATCTATCCTCTTTTAAGGACCCACGTCAACTAACTTTTCTTATCAATCTTTTTTGTTTCCCCGGTAATTTTTCTCCATTTTGTTTTCATGGTATATTATTTTTTTTTACATTTTCATTTTCCAATTCCTGCCGATCCCGACTACTTAATATTAGTTACTCACTTAAATTTTAAACAATCATTTTCGAAAAGTCCTTTACATTATTACATGAATTTAATTTTGAACATTTATTAAATTAATCCTTTTTGACTTAAATCTTTAAATACTGTTAAAATTTTATTCGAATGAAATTTTGACTATGGCTCTATTTTTTTCCAAAAATTTTGTTGGTGGGCCTAAAACTATCATCGCATAACCCTTTACAATTTTTGTCTTACGACATCCCGTGGGCTCCTGAATGGACACCGCAATATATAGGAATATACAATAATTAGAAGCAATTAAATAAAACAGTAAATAGCCAGCAATCGATGTTGGACTTGGTCATAAGCAATATTAATGAATCACATATGTTAATAGGGAGACCGATTTTCTAATCAAAGAAAACCAGTATCATCCTTCACTGAATATAAAGTAAAACTTTTCAAAATGCATAAATTATAACTTTAAAAATTATAACTCAATTATAACTTTAAAATAGCAGATATGGAAATGTTAAGCAACAAAATGATCAATGGAATGATTTATGTGCGAAGGTTAACCATATTGACGACATGGTAGAACTGATGTACACCAAAGCTTACGATGTCTTCAAGAACTACTATGTACCAAAGACTAAAAATTCTTAACAAAAATATTCAGTTTCGTTTGATAATGAGATTATTCTAAATATCAAGCTAAAAACTATGTAGGTACAGAATAGAAATTAAAAAAAGTAATCTGATGTACTGGAATATTAAATATCAAAAAAGTCGAAGTCGTACCAACACAAATACGGGACGCATACAATCTATGCACTAAAAGCACACAAGATGATCTGCAGCTTAATCCAAAAAGATTTTTGGGTTTTTTGAAAAATCAGAAGCAACAAAATATTATACCAAGTACTATCACTATGAACGGGGAACAAGTCGAAGGCATTGAAAATGTGGGTAATGTGTTTAAAAAATACTTCAGGTCAGTGTATTCTAAATTTGGTACAATAACCAAAGTAGACTGAAATCTACCAAATCGGTTGGGCCGGATAATATACCGTCCGATATTCTCAATAAATGCATGGACTCATTCGTTGTTCCACTACAATATATTTTTAATAGTTCAAACAAAATTCTCATCCAAAAAATTGATTCTACCTGAAATCCTTTGTTAGTTTTTAATAGTTGTATAAAAAATTCCAAATACCCGAATGGATGGGAGACAGGCAAAGTACTACCGATTTACAAAAATGATTCCAAAACCGAAGTTCAGAACTACAGATCAATATGTATTAATTCCAAAATGTCTAAAGTATTTTAAATAGTACTACATGCCAGGTTATTTGAAGAGGTAAGTGATCAAATTACGACAATGCAACATGGGTTTTATCCAAAGAGATTTACAGTTAAACTTTACACAACTTGTACATGAATTGAACGCTGCGTTATAAATAAAGAAGCGTTATTGCCCCCAGGCCCTTCAATTGTTGAACAATTTATTAAATGCAAGTCGATGCAATCGTCACCGATTTAGAAAAGGCGTTTGATAAAGTCGGTCACGAAGAGGTGATAAATGCACCAAAGCTCTATGAGCTATAAAATATCATTTATAATTTAATAATTTATAAAATATTTTTAATTTAATAGAAAATGTACTATGGGAAAGGGATGATAAGAGGTTGTTCGTTCCGAGGAGATAATACCGGACGGCCGCGATTTGTGAGCTCTGAATAAAAATTGTGTTTTGATTTGGAATAAAATAAGTATTTTTTTAAAAAGTTGATTTTAATTAAAATGTAAAAAAATTGTGTATGCCGAAGAAAAGTTAAAAGTGAAATTCATCAAATGCATAAATCAAAAATTATACTTAGCAAATTAAAAATTTTACTTGGATAAGGACTACATGATAAAATGGTATCTATTTAAAATTTTAAAAAGATTTTACTATAAAAATATTTGGTTAAAAAGAAACCTGAAGGCATTAGAATAAAATTTTGGAAGTATAGTTTGATTTGCATGCACTCTAAATAAAAATAATTAATATCATAGCAATATATTATTTTAATATATAAAAATGAATTGCCAAATGTGTATCACCGCTCATCACTTGAGAACCGGTCGACGGATTTGGCTGATTTTTTGGTGAGTTGTTGTCTATATCTCCAACAAAGTTTATGTGCAAAAAAAACTTGACGAAGAAATCAAATTATTAACTGCGAACATCACCAAAGCCAAAGAATAAAATAGCAATAAAATCACCATCGATCCTGGCAAATACCTCATCCCAGAATCCATCGCTCAGTTAATAAAGGAAAGAAATGATTACCGTAAAATGTGGCAACGCAGCGCAAATCCAGTCTTTGCTCAACAGATGAACCAACTCAATTACGAAGTAAAACGCCAACTAGCCCAACACCAAAACAAGAAGTGGACCGATTTGTTAACTTCAGCAAAGCCTAACGACAATTCCCTCTGGAAGCTAACCAAGTCCCTTCGCAAGACATACAAACCCATACCGGCTATCACAAACAGCAATAACGACAAATAAAAATAAAGCAGAACTATTAGCTAAAACACGAATAAATACACGAATCAAACAACACCCAAAACACAAATCAACAACAGCAAATAACCGAAAGCGTTCGCAATTACCTCAATCAGCAGATCCCCCATAACAACAAACAGCTCGCAAACCTCCTAACATCTCCATCCGAAATCGAGATTCTTATTAAAAAATTAAAGAACAAAAAGGCACCCGGCCCTGACCAAATCGAAAACATCCTCATCAAGAATTTATCCAAAAAGGCAATAGTCCAATTATGTTACATAATTAACGCGATCTTCAAAATCCAATATTTCCCAACCGACTGGAAAACATTGGGGTTTTTATTGGGTTTTGGTATAGGGATGATGGTTGCTGTTTTGTCTACAATATCCCAGTACCTCGGGACAAAGGTTTACTTTGAGGCTGAATTCTGGAAAAACTATTGCATCTTAGTATCCTATATCAAGGTTACTTATCTTAAACTATCTACGCTAAAGTTTAGTAAAAAAATAATCGCCTAACTTCTTCGGAAATAAATAAAAATAATAAAACTTAAAGTGTCCAAACCATCCCATTTCTCCCCTACATAGAGGGACACCTTTTTCCATTCATTCTTGAATTTTCCTAATGAACCTACTTGGTTCTACAATAATTCAAATAAACATTCAAACCAAATTTTAAGAATATTTATTTGCATATGTAGTATATAGTACCTACTCGTAAATTTAGTTTCTTTGCTTAGTATACTATAATGCTACGTTAATCACCTCCATCGTATTAACAGCTTTTAAAATCATTTATGTATTACATGAAAAACTATTTAGGTATCTAGAAGTATTACTTATAACGACATAAATTAATAGAGATACATAATCATTATAATTTGAATGGAAACGGCAATTGCCGAGACTCGCCTATACAAAATTAAAACTCGAAACATAATTATATAGCAGAATACTATTTACTCTGAAAATGGAAATGTTCAATTTCATTATAGGTATAAATAATAAAAACATAATTGTACCAGATTTCAACTAAGTAAGCATAGCTGCTATTATGTCTATTTATGATAAAATAGGATAAGTAGTAGCAATACACTTTGCTTAATTAGCTTCATAATAAGTTTCTAATAGAACCTTTACGGTGCTTGGGAAACTAATAGCTTCGTGTTTGCTTAGTGACTTATATTCCTATAACTTTTTTGATTAGTAAAATTAATAAAATTCGGCGCAATGGTTAACAATTTGCTACAATTTCCATTTTTTTACTTGCAGAAATCTGGATTGTTTCTTCAAGGAACTCCAAAAATTGTTATTTTGTTTAGCTTCATGATGCTGACTGTTTCAATTTTTTGTAAAATTCTTTCGCTAGCTCAATTAATTTTTATTCAAGGAAATGTTTTTACTTTTATTGACAATATTGAATCCATAGGAGCATATTTTCAGGTATGTTAAAACAACTATTAACAATAACTACGAAATAAAATAAATATAAACGTTCTTTACGAACTATAATGTAGTAAGCTAAAACAATTATTATTATTCAATTTTGTTTTTGTCTACAATTTCGTTTAGGATTAATATTCCGTTTGGTTTTATTAAAATTTAAGTTGGGCGAATTTAAGGTATAGACTATGTGCAAGTTCACAACTAGCGCCCACTGGTTGGGCGCGCCGGAACTTTTCATGGTATTAATTTCAAAATATATCAATACAAATAATTTTGAAATTAGTTGAAAGCTATGAGGAAAAAACAAAGAATGTCACCAACTACTATATTAAGTAGGTGATTGATCTAGTTACTAGAAATAATGTATAAAATATTTAAAATAATACTAGTTAAATAAAACTTAATAAAACAATAATGTTTTAATATTTCGCAGATTTTTCAAGCAGATCGTATATTTGCATACGATTATTATTACCCTCTTCATACAAGTTTTTACTTTTTGTGCTCATACTCGCACGCCGCGAAAAAAATTCGCCTTTAGCAATGCGGCGCGCAATGTCGAATATGCGAGCTTTTACTGTGTACAATAATATGACTTTAATATGACAGCGAATAATTGAATAAATTATTATTATATTATTGCAGGTTAGCGGAAAAATGCTTGTTACAATTTACTACAGAAAAGAAATTTTAAATTTAATGGAATTATCGAAACAGTTTTGGAATGCTAACATTTGCTCTAAAGCAATAGAACTTGAAATAAATGGTTTTTCAAAGAAGGTTCATTATTTTCAAAGACTTCTATTGTATTGCTTCAACATAAGTATAAGTTTTATACTTGGAACAGTAATATTTTTTGGAAAATCTCTACCCATTGGAACTTGGCAGTTTCAAGATCAAGGACAGCTACATTTGGCATTGATAATTGTAATGAGTATTTTATTGGGATACATAGGATTTGTTATTTCAAGTTTTGATAATCTTTATGTGGGGGTTTGCTTTGAAATGGTCGCACAATTTAAGATACTTTGTCATGAAATAGAAAAGCTTGATGTAGAAGATATAAAAAATAAAAACGATTTAATTGATTATTATACGAAATTAAATATTTTTATTGAACATCACAAATTTCTATTAAGGTAATTATAAAATTTATTAGTATGGGCATCCTGCATCATGATTATTAAATTAATTATTTGCAATAAGTAAAAAGTAGTGCTAAATTTGAAATCGATTCAAAATAATTATATTAGTTCGTAGTATTTTGCTATTCATTAATAAATATAGGAGTATTATTTCATAATAATATACTTTTTGTAACTCGTAGAAATCCTTTAATTGGGTGTCTCTAATTATTTAATGTTTGTTTAAGATATTTAAAGGATGTAAGAAGTATTTACTCACCTGCATTGATGATTGAATATATTGGTATTCTTCTACCAATTTGCTCAGGACTCTACTTATTAACTCAAAAGTAAGTAATTAACTAGTATCTACTAATCATTTTTTTATTATTTATATTTTAAATTCTCAAGAAATCATAAGCAGAAAAAAAATTGGACTCTTTATGGTGGGTTTCATAAAGGTATCTTAAAATTTAAACTACGATTAAAATTATAACCATAGTTACAACAATTAAAATGTATTGTTGTTATATTGTTTGAATATTATAATCCTAGATTGAATTTTAAACCTCTTTTGTGAAACCGGGCATTAGAGTCGGTGCCAAGCAAACATGAACTCTGTATTGTTTGAATATGGTCTATATGGTCGATGAATATAAATATAAAACGACTTGACGGTCGATTTAGATTTATAAATTTTATTGGAAAACATAGAGAAAGTGATCCGTTCTGAACGTCTTGTCGGATGAGAAACGGAAGCATTAATAGTGCCTACCAGTAATGTGTAATATATTTCAATTTATCGTTTGCCGATAAAACAGTGTACAAACCTCTATTCGAAAATTTTTCGTTATTGGACTTACAGCTCCAATGACCATTTGATGCCTGCCACATGCTCAATTCAATGTTGCCAAATGCATTTTTAAGATAGAATTTTTGTCAGCTATTTCTACTACAGTGAAGAAAACCAAAACTTGTTTTGTCGGCGGTATATACAACGATTAAGTTGTTGGCGGTATATACAATGATCAAGTTGTCGGCAGTATATCTATCAGTGAAGAAACCGGTCATATATATATTGCGATATACTATTCCAAAAATTTCTATCCCTGGTTTCGGCACCATTTAAATGCGATAAACTAAATCTAAAAATTGTCATAATACAACCATCAATAAACTACCATACAGTAAAACTTTCACTATATTTTTATTTTAAGTAAAATAATCACAATTAATTTGCAAACTAATTGCCCAAAAATGGACTCAAAAACTGGAGCGTTTATCAACGCGCCCACACGCGTTGACTTTCGGCATCAAAAAACATATTTCCACATTAAACAAGTACCAACATAAACAATTCAAAATAAAATACAACTTCTACAGAATGAAACATAAAACATTTTACAAATTTAGACATAACTAAAATAAAACTAAATACAAAAAATACATGACAATATATAGTCGTGTTTTGCCACACCTTCATCTCCCTTGTACCGCTTGTACTGATTGTTTGCCGTTATCCGGTCGTGCTTCTATTGCGTAGGTCATTATTGGTCGAACACTCGAGTCTTATAGATTCTTATCTTGCTTTCGATGTCAAGAAATTAATTGCGCCATATGACCTCTCGCAAGTTTCTCGCTATTGACGCCGCTTTAGTAGTTTAGGCGTATACTTCTCTTGCAGGGTCTCCATTTACAGATAAGTTGATACCCAAGTAATTAAAGGTTATCACTTGCTCTACGCTCTACGATTTTATTGTTGATAACAGGTTTACATCTGATCGGTTCTCGCGATGTGACTAGACATTTTGTTTCATTTTCCGATACTATCATATTGTATTTTTCTGCTGACTTTGATAAAATTGTACACCATCTTCTGTAGGTCGTCCTCACTTTCACCAATTATAACTCCGTCGCGTCGTCCGCGTAGCAGATTATTTTAATTAGACCGTTGTTAAATTGATATCCTTTGCCAGTCTTTTTTGTATTTTCTATTATTTTATCCATCACCAGATTGAATAATATTGAGCTGAGGCTGAGGCTTGTCTTATACTCCTTGTCTTATATACCCGATAATATTGGTTGTTTTATTCTCAGGAGTAGATATCTAACATCTAAAAATACAAACAATTTCTATTTAAATTAATAAAAATAAGTAGGAAGTAAAGTATCGGTGATCTTAATAAAAATATTATATGAACTTCATTACTTAACCCTTTAAGGCGCAAAACTATCTGCTAGGAATTTTATTAGGAATACTTTGAAATCGAATATATAAGTCCAGATTCTGCACAATCGTTTGAAATTTCATCCCTTTCTCACGAGAGGAAAAAGACGACATCATTCAAATAGTAGTGATTAAAAATAATTTTAGCCATGAAAATAGTCACATTTCTGCTTATTACAAGATTTCTACTTATTACAAACTGGTATTACTGTTTAGGACCCATTCTTAGCGATTTACTATAAAATAATAATTAATTTTTAGTTCCGATACTGCAATAATAGTACGGTGCGGTGTTACAATTTCCTCTCAAACTTTACAATTAGCATTATATTGCCTTTCAGCAGATTTTGTTTCAAATGAGGTAAAATGTTGATAAAGTAATACCTTAAATTTACTTTAAAATAACTTTAATTTTAGGCTTTAAAAATATCTTACGCTATTTATAGCTCAAATTGGTACTCTCAGCATTTTAAAACTTTGCGGGTTCCAACGCAACTACTACTTCAAGCTGGCCAGCAAGATGTTGAATTTAGTGCTGGCGGATTAATAAATTTTAATGCCAATACAATGGTTCATGTAAGTAACAATAAAAACTAATCTGCCCTTAGGCTATGTTTATGTTGGAGCTGTGATAACCCGCGATACATGCAAAGCAGAGAAAAGCAAAACGTTGGAATATACGTGATTGCTTATGTTGAAGCAGCGGGCCAGCCAATGTTAATTCGTAGAACAGCGATTAAGCTAAGAAAAACAGCTTCAACATTAACCTACCCTTAGTGTACTGACAGAGTGGAGCGAAGATCAGAGTTCAGTTCTCTCCCACCCTTAGGAACGTCAAGAAGTTTTTACTGAAAACCCCTCATTAAAAATGTAGTATTTCCTGAAATGCGGAAAAATGATTGAAGAAATTCATAAAATTAACCAATCGCGAGGTGTCCATGGTGAATTTTACCATTTATTCTGTGAGCTACGAGATGATCCTGTCCTCTTCTACCTTTCGCTAATTAAATCATCTACTTACATTCATATTTTTAGTTGAAATAAATTAAAATTACGAGTTAAAGTATGGGCAGGATGAGAGCGTCAGAGCGGCTAAATCAAACTGGTTTGATTTCGTCGATTTGCTTTTTCCTTGACGCTCTGCTCTATCTTGAAAAAACGCTGCACTCTGTGTTTCTCGTGTTTGATTTCGTCGTTTTGTTCTTTGCTCCACTCGTACAAACTGAGATTTTATTCGAGCAAGTACTTATATTTTCTCATAAATGTTTTTCATGGCCGAGGCTAACCATTTGCAAACAGCCAATAGAATACTCATTATATTATTATCATTTTTGACTCTGTTTTTTTCCAAAATTTGAAAATTATTCATAAACTTTTATATTTAATTTTGTTGTTTACACTTTCAACCATCATTATTTCATTAGAAATTGTTTTGTTCTGTTTCCTAAACTATGTTTTAAAACGTAAGATAACAAGATCATTCTTTACTAAACGTATGTTATGTTTAATTTAGGTATTTCGAGTTGCAATGTCGATAAATGCTATTTTAAGGAATCTGAACAATTAAAATAAACGTCCCAAATTCTGACATTGACTAAAAATCTTCAAATAAAAATTGTATAAAATCAAAGTATGTACACCATACCAATTAATTTAAATAACAACTACCACATTCGTTTATTGAAATTTGACCAAGCAAATGATTGACAAATAATCATGATTTACATCTGGATAACTGGATAGGTATAATTTCTTGGTTTGAAAGAAAGATTGTCAGATTGAATTATTAATAAAAGATTTAATTTGCGAATTATTCCTAATAATCCATGCTGGTTGCAACAACGGCATCGTACAAGTACATACGATCCTTTCGTGTAATTGGTCTACATAATGTTGCCTAAAAGTTTGCAGATTTGGGGACGATCGATATTCTACGCTTTCAAATTTCGCCTAAATTTTTTCACTGGGTGGTGGGTAATGGCCTATATAGTAAATATAAAAAATTAAATTTGCGGAATATCCAGTAGTTTTCCAAAATTAACAAAAATAAATTTTTAAATTTTTGCATTATATTGCTCAATACCATTGGTCACTGATAACAGGCAGGAGGTGGAGCCTGTGAGAATTACTTAACAAACCTTATGTTTTTTTCAAATCACTCAAAAATGGTGGATTTATGTTGGACTCGCAAGCTGGGATCCGAGATTTGACAATGTCAAGGGCACTGAAAACCTACCCCCTACACGCCCTCGCTAAATGCTCAGGCGGTTCCAGGCGGTTTTCTCAGCCCCTGTGTGAATAATTGCAATCCTCGGATCGCACATGCACTCGATTATGTAGAAACTCGATTATGTAGAAACTCGAACGATGTTTCCACTGAAATCGCATGCAGAAGAATGAAAATGATTTTATTCATTTTCAGTTCATAAGAAAGCTTAAATTTTTTTCTTTCAGAATATTTAAAAGTTTTCATTCGTAGTTTTGAAGGAGAAAAGCGTAGAAGATTGACCGTAACTTTTTACCATTTTGTGAACATCGGAAGCATACTAATAAATTTTGTTATAGATTATAAAATATCTTGTATAAATTTCTATTAATTTTTTAATCCCAGATATATAAAGCTTACACAGTGTCAGGAGGGATGAATCTGCAATTTTCTTGGCACCCATGCAAAAAAATGAGTACTTAGCACTTTAATGTTTATGTAGGTAGTCTTTAATAACAATTTATTAAAATATTGTATTCAAATTCAACCTAAAGCAACATGTATTTATTGTAGCAAAGTTATTAGAACAATAATAAATTGTAATAATATAATAAAAAATATATTGTTTGTCACTTAAATTATCATTTTCATCTTCATCATTCCATTTATAGACTACTCCTAAATAGCCGGCATATTTTTCTTGGAGCAACATTACGGCATTTAGACCCCACGGGTACTTAAACCAGATTAGAGAGTAATGTGCGGTTACTTCCAGTATTAGTTTTTAATTTGCTGCAAAATAGTTAAAGTTATTTCGTATCGATAGTTGATTGTTCTACGACTGGGCTAAACACACACTATCATATTATCTTCAATGTGAAATATTGTAAACCACGGTAAAAAATTGTGTACACCAGACTTCCTCCTGCTTCAGACTTCCCGAGACTTCCCCGGACTTCTCCAGACTTCCCCAAACTTCCTCAGACTTTGCCACGCCAATAGTTGGATACAGGGGCTTGGATGGAATATCCCCAACCTCAGGGTTTATGGCAATGCCTTTGGCTAGCTGCTGGAGCAAAGAAAAAAAAATAGCACCGCTGAGTCGGTTAAGAAATAAACTAAAATAATTGAGAGGGCTCAAATTTGCCCTAGGCGCCACGTGATTACTAATGCACCTCTCAATGCGATCTGCTACCCAAACCACGAACAGTAACGTAATAAAAAAAACTCACACGGCGAAAGGAGTAACAGGACGTACGCTTGGATCGTTTGTGAAATATTTTATTGAATATATAAAAAATAGCACCAATTTTGATTTTAACTATATCTACTAAACAAATACAAACCAAAATATCGCGAATAGCTTTTCTTGCGAAAAGCACGATTAACATGTGTAAACATGTTTTTCTTAGCTTAAGGCATTACAATTACCACCAGTATTATCATCGACTACTCCATAATGCAAGATTTGTGTGTAAATACCCTAATTGTTTTTTAGAATACGGCGGATATGCAAGTTTTAAAAGTCATATTTATAGAATGCATTCTATTAAAACTAAAATTGTGTTAAATATATTTTCTTGTAATGTTCGTCAGTGCACTTTCATAACTAGCAAACAAAATCTATTAGCGATCCATATGTACGATCATATTCGAGATGGAATTATTATTAATTGTCCATATTTAGGTTGCCCAAAACATTTACAATCGTTTAAAACTGTATCTAATTTCAAGTCCCATTTCTATCGACAACACAACACATCTCAATTTGTAACGAATGAAACTCAAACGAATCACAATTCAAATATAATATATGCTAACCCACGAGATGAAGTATTAACAAGTAATGCTCTATCGGAGTTTGAAGATGATTTTCTTTTTAATTCTGGAGAAAATTTAAAAAATATTTATATCAACTCTCTGGCTTCTACATATTTAAACTTACAAGCAAAACATTTTCTTACAGACACAGCTTTGCAGACACTTATTAACAGTTTGGCAGACCTTAATAATATCAGTTTACAAAATATTTCTTTAAGTTTCAAAAACAATGAAAAAGAGGAATTCAAAAATATATTACAAGAGCTGAATTTGTTTGATGCCGCACACAATCCGTTAAACGGTTTATTGAGATCATCTCATGTAAGGAAGCAATACTACAAAAAACATTATAAATTTGTTGCTCCCGTTGACATAATCTTAAACGAAAAAGGTAAAAAAAAAACTTTTTTTGTTTATATACCTATTTTGGAAACAATAAAAGTATTATTGAGTAACGTCGATGTGTTAAATCAATGTATGCATAATTATAAGTCAAAAAATAATTTGTTTGCAAATTTCGTTGATGGAGAGTGTTACAAAAAAAGTGTGTTTTTTGCTGAGTTTCCAAATGGACTTCAGATAATATTGTATCAAGATGCGTTTGAAGTATGCAATCCATTAGGATCGTCGAGAAAACTTCACAAAATTATCGGTGTATATATGACGATAGGAAATTTATTAACATTTAATCGTTCCAAGGTAGATCAAATTCAGCTTGTGGCTTTGTGCTTAGAGAAACATATAAAAGAATTTGGTTTATCCAAAATCTTTGAAGTTGTTATGAAAGATGTTAATTATTTAGAACGTACGGGGATACAGGTAGGGAATGAGACAATAAAGGGAACTATTATAGCTGTACTAGGTGATAATTTAGGAAGTCATCAAATAGGCGGGTTTTTTGAAAATTTTAGTACGGTTATGCATTTTTGTCGTTACTGTTATGTTACCAAAAATAGTTTCCATCGTGAACCAACAAAGGTGTTTCCATTTCGAAATCCTAATTCATACGAAGATGATTTAATGGTATTATCAATAAGCGGTGAACCAGAGAATGGTGTTAAAATGGATTCAATTTTGAACAATAGCAATTACTTTCATGTATGTAATCCTGGTTTACCACCCTGTTTAGCCCATGATTTGCTGGAAGGAGTTCTTCAATACGATTTTATGCTATGTTTGAATAAATTTATTATATTAAAATATTTAACCCTTGATATTATTAATGATAAGTTACAAAATTTAAGATTTACACACGAAGCAAAATATGATAAGGTTCCATTTATCAAAAAAGGTGACAAACTTGTAGGCAGTGCAAGTGAAAATTTAAGAATGATTCTTATTTTTCCATTTGCTGTACATGATATTGCTAAAGAAGACTTTTTTTATTCAGATTGTTGGGAAATGCTTAAGATTCTTCGAGAAATATGCTGTCTATTAATGGTAGCAAAAATTTCAATTGGTCAAATAGCTCTTTTAAAGACATTAATCAATGAATACATCCAGTTTAGAGTAATACTATTTCCCCATGTGAAACTTAGACCAAAACACCATTTTCTGACGCATTACCCGTATCTTATACGAATGTTTGGGCCATTAAAACATATGTGGACTATGCGCTATGAAAGCAAGCACTCATATTTCAAAAATATTTTAAAACGATCAGCTAATTATAAAAATATTCTTCACACACTATCAGAAAGACATCAATTCTTACAGGCATTACACGCCACGCATGCTACTTTATTTTCAGATAAAGTAATCGCAGATGGGGCAGTTAGATATTCTGCCGATAACTATGAAACAGATGTTGTAAGTCATATTAGTGAATGTTGTAATTTTTGTGATATCAAACTAATATCCACCAAAGTTGTTTTTAGAGGAATTCAATATGCTGCGGGAATGCATATATGTTGTGGAAAGTCAGAATTTGATAATTTCATTCTTTGCTCTCTAAAATATATAGTCATTAATAAGCAGTATAGTGATTTATATTTTTTTGGAACTAAAATTGAGATTACGTATAACACAGTTTTAGGTCTTTATGAAGTAGATAAAGAAAACACGGATGAAACGAATTCATTTAATGGTAGTCATTATAAAGACTTAATAAGTTATGAACCATGTATGCACTTTCAAGGTGCTGAAAAGTCTTTGTTTTCATTTAAGTCGTCTCCATTAGAAATGTTGTAAATTATAGTATATTTACATACAATTAAATTATTTTAACATAATTTTATGAACTTATGATATTCAATAATTTACTAAAGAAACTTTACTGTAAATTCTAGATTTGGCACACTACTTTTTAATATTCTAAAAGCAAAATAAGTAGTTTTATTATTATTTTTTTAATTCTTTTACTTTTGATAGGCACACATACATTATCATATATTTATAAGCAGTATTGTAAAATCGATCATCATGTTACTTTTCAAAATTTGGGATGTACAGAGAAAAATTAAAACTTTCTTGGCTGTGGACGATACGACAAGTAATATTTATGAAAATGTTATTCTGAAAGGTAAAGGTTATAAAATAACTGTACCGTTTACCGGACTATTTTTTACTAACTTATATTATTTTATTTTATTATTTTAGCTTCAGTTAAGATGCAATTAAATGGATCAATGTTAGTATTAGAATCTGATGGTACAAATATTGATAGCGATGATGTTTTAAAATTATTACACGACCAAACATTAATTTTATTGCAAAGCAATGAAATTTGGAAACCTGATGGTCATTCTATGGCTAGCATGAGTACTGCCAGTGTTAACAGTGGCAGTATAAATTTTTGTTCAACTGAAGAAGAAGATTTTCTGGTATCACCTCCCGAAATTAATTTAGGAAATAATTTGCGAAATGAAGATCTCGAAAGAATTTCCGAGAACACTTGAAAATTGCTTGATATTCCATGGACAGAAATGAAATTGTCTACGCTAGAGAATTGTAAAAAAGGAATCAGAGATAAAAGAAGCATCTCAGATGTTGTGCATGTTGTCGTCGATACCATGCTTCAGATAAAGAAGAATATTCCATCCAAGGCTATTAAAATTATGGCACAAAAAATTATAAAAGAATATCCGAAAGTTTTCGAAGATGTTGACGACGATGGAATGATTCTGGGGGACGGATCACACACAATATTCTGCAAATTAAAGGAGCATGTTAAATATTTAAATAGGCCCCATAAAAGAAATTTTGATAATATCTCTGCAACCAACGAAATTTCCAAAAATAAAAGAACGCGAATTATAAATTCACAGGCTGGTTGTTCTAACTGGCAGCCGGTTTTAGAATATGACACTGCTCCTGACGATTTAAAACAAAAATTGAAAAATGTAGAAGACTTCAACGAAGAGATTGTTGACATCTTGGAAAAAACATATCCAAACCAAAGACAATTTTTAAACACACATGAACCTCCAGATATCCAAACAATTCTTTTTGAATGGCCAATACTGTTGAAAAAAGATGGCATTTTTTGGCATTATAAAAAATTAATGAATCAAGATGTAGACACCCTTTGCGAAGAAATGCTAAAAAAGGCTGACAAAATTTTAAAATTTGGATTAAAAAACAAATTCATAAACAGCGTTTCCCTTGAATTGAATGATGATCAGAAGATAACAACAGTTTTGCAAGTTATCACATCCTATTTTAAGGAATCTTTGAATGCTATATATTGTCAAATCAATGTAAGTGCTACTTTTAAACGTATATGATATTACATTAACTTATACTCCTTTATTTTTTAGAATGAATCTGAAATCGATGATTTTCGTATAAGTGCACCATGTATTGTTACAACATCCGATGAAGGTAAACATTTTTTTCAATTAAAATTATTGATTTCTTCAAATCTGTGTGGAAAATAAAACTATAGATTTTTATTGGTTAACTGGAAGTAATTAAATCTTGAAAAATTAAAGGAATAATCGGAATTCACATATAAAAATAATTTTATTATAAAAACTTATAAATGAATAAATAATATACCGGGTAACCGTCCGATTTTTGAACATAAGGAAATAACATGGGAGATTTTTTCTAAATTCCTGCTTCCCATTATAACGGATAAGAATTAAAAGTATATAAAATTAAAGAGATTTTTATTCCGCGTCTAATGATATTTAACACGTGATATTTTGTTTTTTAATTTTTTTTTAAACTCGATAACAAAATTAAGAAATAGCACTATTCGTTATAATGGGAAGCAGGAATTTAGAAAAAATCAATTTTCCATGTAAATTCCTAATTGATCGGACGGTCACCCGGTAAGTATATAATAAAAATAACTACATAAAAAATTATTTACTGAACGACTTCATGTAACAGTAATAAAATTCAATGTTTCATGAAATTTGTAATTTTAAGGATTTTTTCTGTTGCAGAAAAGAAGTTTCATGTTGTGATAGAAAGACAAATTGTGACAACATCTACCAACATGAAAGAAGCTGTAAAACTATTTTTTGCATTGTATTACAATTTAAATTTAGAATACCCGAAGGAGTCAAGAAATACAATGGAAATGCTCCAAAAGTATTTTTTAAAAATTTATCCCGATCAGGGATCGAAAAACAAAAAATCATGTATAAACAAAATTATTGGTCTTATGAATCAATTGAGAGACTTTTAGTTATGAAAATAACAATAGAAATTATTCTTAATTAGCTGTTTTATTTAGTATTTGTTATTGTATTTTTCATATTATTATTAGTTGTTATTTTTAGTATTAGTTATTGTCTGTTTCTTACTTAGTGTTAATTTTAATTAGTTATAATAAATTGTAAATAATTAGTTGTAATTATTTTGTAAATATGTTTTTATCAATTTTTAGTAATAATTATACTCTTATTAATTTAATAAAAAAAATATAAAACTTAATTTTATTTTATTAATTAAGTAAGTTTACTTAATTATTATTTATAACTTGCAATGATGACCACTCACATAAAAGATTATGGTAAGTTTGGAATGGAATTAAGAAATAAAAAATATAATATCAAAAATCGTAAGTGCAACGGTCCTTGAATAAATTGTACTGTAATTTAAAAAAAATTTAGTTATATATAAATTCCTATCAGTTACTATGATTTTTGAATATTACAATAAATTATTCTATTATTAATAATAATTAATAAATTAAAATAAACAACAAAATTATCATATTAACATTAACTTAAGTAAAATTGAAAAATTCGTCCATGCACGCCTCTGTAGGCATTGGCCCTAGCACCGAAACGGAATTTCATCTTTAAATGCACCAACTCTTCCTTTACAATAAGAAAAAATAATAAGTTAGAATGGACAGTTTAAGCAATAATCATTTCTGTTGTTAGATACTATTTTGTTATGAAATTACATATACTTACTTTAGAACTCGTAAAGGCAATTTTTGACGCACTAGCTTAATCAGTATTAGGTAAAAGGTACATTTTTGAAAAAAAGTTGGTTGCACATAACTACAATGACTGGGGTAGTAAATACACATTACGTTAAAAATACATCATAAATTTGCCTGAAGAAGGTAAGTTTACCATTTAATTTTACACTTCGAATGAGTAAATTACCGTGGGTAAAATTTTTTGCGATGTAAAATTGCAGGTTAAATTTCTTTAACTAAATGTATTTTTATCGAGTAATTTTACACCAATGGTGAATTTTACACAACGACAAGGTAATTGTACATCGTTGTTGAAAAAACTCGGTGAAAGTTACACCACTGGGGAACTTTACCCGAAAATTGGTGGCAACATAGTGGCCACCAAATTTCGGGTAATTTTACCCGGGAATTTTTTACAGTGTTGTTTGATCAAAATTATGGCGCAATAAAAATTATCAATAATTAACGTAAAAAAATATGGACGGCACAAAACACTTATCTCAAGAGCTGATTACGAGGTCTCTCAGGCAGATGTAAAATTATTCGGATATCGTCTACAAGGTAGATAACCAGGGATCGAAGGTGGGCCGATGTCGACGAAAAATAAAGAAAAAGGTAAAACGAAGACCCTAAAACAACACTGGTGTAATAAAAAAATTAGAGGATACCCAAAATTACCTCGTAGATGTTGATGAGGGTCAATTTTTCCTGTATCGCAATTTTCAGGTTCGGGACAGATGGAAATTGTTGTGACTAAAATATAAATTACAAACATAGTTTGTATTTTAAAATCCAAAATTGATACTTACAAAAGAGAGCTGAATATTGAATCCTCCAAAGGAGATAAGATTATTATCGTTAACACGGTAATCGATAAAATCTTCAAAAGCTAAGTGCAATAATTAATCCCAAAAAAATTCGGAAGGCTTATTTCAAATACCTCACTTCAAAGCACTTTTGCAATTCAGAAACTTCTTTTAAGAAACCCAAAAATGACGACTATTATCGCTACCTCAAAATTATCTCGACAAATGTGTATTATGACATATCAGGGCCTCCCACATAATTGATCAATTTCAAACTTTACCAATAAACATAAACAACAAAACAAGTAAATATATTAAATTTAGAACAAATCAGGGTATGCCAAATCTGAACCGTTACAACTTCCCGGACTTCCTCAGACTTCCCGGACTTCCCCAGACTTCCTCGGACTTCCTCAGATTTCCCAGACTTCCCGGACTTCCCCAGACTTCCTCGAACTTCCTCAGACTTCCCCAGACTTCCTCAAACTTCCCCGGACTTCCCCAAACTTCCTCAGACTTCCCGGACTTCCCTGGACTTCCTACAAACTGTACACCAGACTTCCCGTGAGATTTACCCCTCTTTAAAAACTAAAAAACCGCTAGATTAAAGTGAATTGCGTAACATTGTAAAAGTACAATTCTGTTTTAGTATAAAATATTCCGCTATTGCCTTTACGACACCTTTGTTCTCGTTGTTTGAACGATATCAATTTGGCGTGGAAGCCCTAAATTCTACAAGATCATTCTAATCATAATTCTAATCATTAAAATTAATACAAAGAAAACCGCCAAATTATGATTTGTGCTGTCATCTAGCGAAGTACATTATAACTAGTTAGTTAATATTATTAGAGAAAAATATAAATACCGGAAGTGTAGTTACAAACGGTTAGAGGGTGCTGCGCTGCAGTGTGTTGTGTTATGTGATGTGAGTTGGTATAATTATTTAATTTATCCACGTGTTATTGTATAGCTGTTGAAATATTATATTTAATAGTTTAATTAATAATCTATATGTTAAACATTTTACACTGTATATCGTTACGAAAGTAATTATCAAGAAAAAGATTTAGGTATGTTAAAATTGTAACCTAAAAATATGGCACAACGAAAGTTGAAATTCTAATTTTCTTCAGCAAAAATGTAATAGAAATTTAACATAGCGTAACCGTTTATTTACCGTAAACAATCAATTTGTAGGCACATTGTAGCCTGGATAAAAATGGGTAATATTTTTAAAAGTTTATTCATACTATTTTTGACAAAGCGATTATTTTTATTTACATTGTAGACATGGATTCATACAATACACCATTACATTAATTTATGCCAATTGAAAAATTATCAAGAAAGTTTTAAGCTGTGACATTACTTTCATGAAATGCAATGAATTTCACCCTAAGGACTGTTTCACACGTATAAGGTTCTATTTGGTTCGGTACGTTTTCGGTTTAATAAAATCTTTCACACATACACGGTTCTCATACGGTTTGTATTTGGAGCATTTTATACCATTTTTCCGAAGCTAAGGGTGCACGAAGACAAATTTCTTAATTACTTCAGGATCTACATCAACATCTGGTAAACTGTCCATTTTAGCAGAACAACTGTGTGAACTTTCAAAAAAATTAATAAACAAATTAAGAGATTCTCTCGCTATTAGGTTAAAACCGAAACTGAACCGTGTAGGTGCGAACGCTTTGATTGCTTTCTGTTCCCTGGACACGTATTCGTACCGTATACAAACCTGATTGAAACCTATTCGGTCAAGGGAGTATTCGGTGCTATACGGTTTCTATTAGGTGCCGAATTGAAACTGAACTGCCGTCTCACACTTGTCGGCAACGACCGTAACAAAACCGAAAACGTACCGAACCAAATGGAACCTTGTACGTGTGAAACGAGGCTAAAGGGTGTTTGTGACTGTGCCAATTTACAATTTATTTATTAAATTAAAGAACTATGGCAGCTTTCTGGAATAGAAATTAAAGAATAGATAGTCATAAAAACACCAAAATTAAATTCCTGAAAATATTTCTTAACGTCAACATGATTGTGTTGCACCTTGTGACGGATCCTCTTTTGTACACATTTCAAGATCAACCAGGCAGCAGTTTAATATTGAATAAATCGAAACTAGTATTAAATTTGTTAAAATATGCCTGAAATTAATATAAAACTGTTTTTATAAAATTTAAATCACATATTGAAAAATATAGGGGAGTGTTGGGTGGTTTGAGCCATATTTTGTTATTTAACTATAAAATCTCACTGGACGAAGATATCATGAAGCGGATGTACGGTTAGAAAGCTTACCTTATTATATCCTCTACTGCATCATTGATTTTTCGAATTTAGAAAAAAGTGATAATTTTTTTTCCAATATAGAAATGGGTTAAATTTTGAACAAAAAATAATTTGTCGGGTGGTTTGTGCCGCCTTAAAAAATCTGAGAAAAACAGTAGGAAACTTGCAGAAATGACATAAAAACGGATAAAATGATTTTTTTTTATTGTTTATAGGGCTCCAAAAAGGAAAAAAAGATTCGATTAGTCATCCTATTCTGGAAAGTCACAAATTTTTCTAATAAAAGTACAAAAAATTCACGTAGCATACATTCCAAAACGCAATTTTCCATAATTTCCAATCGATAAATATTTATCCCAATGCAAAACACGAAAATAAATGGGTGGCTCAACCACTCAAATGACTACTTTTTTTGTATTTTAGAAAAAAGAATTAAGAACAATGCAATACTACAAAAATTTTATACACGTGAAATTTCATCGAATTTATAACACATTAACGATAGTTACATTGAAAAATCGTTGGAGAATGTTCACTGAACGATTTTTTTTTAAATCAAGCAAAAACTTTTTTGTTAATTTTTGGAACACGTGCCTGATTAAAATATATCGAGTGCGTCTTTTCTTTACAAAACCTTATGAAAAGTGAGGTATTGGTCTAACAATAATTTAACACTATCACCAAAAGATCACACTGTCAACAGACCAAAAAAAAGACTCAAATCACCCTATGGCTGAAACCACCCGACACTCCCCTACATGTGAGCAGTGTTGTCAGATTTTAGAAAACTATGGCGCCAACTCAGCATCAAAAAAACGCCCAAAACCGCAACTAACTGATTACGTGGCGCCAAAATTTGAATTCAATGATATTTTCTATATCACATTATTCTATTTATCTTCTTGATAAATTAAAACAATTAAAAAAATATAATTGGTAACATTTATTAATAATTAAAAAACATCCATAATAATTATAAATCATTGCACAATAATATAATTTCTTCGACATCATTAACTTCATATGTTTCTTCACTACCAGTTTGTTTTTCATACATTTTAGAATTGAAACGAGAAAACATATCTTTCGTCGGTTCAAAAGTTTTACAACATAAATTATTACTATGAAAATGTGCTCTTACAAGCATTATTGCATTTAAAAGATGCAATGACATTTTGTTTCTTAATTTTGATTTAATGACATTCATTATTGAAAAACTTCTTTCCACCGTTGCATTTGAAGATGGCAAACTTAACAAAGTAAAAGCAAAGAGTGAAATGTCTTGAAACTGAGATTCACCCACTGCATTTTTTATGGTAATAACCTTTTGCCAAAAGTCTAAACTATTTTCTGGTATGTTTCCCTCAAAAATTTGTTCCCACTGAATACTCAATATTTGCCTATATTGAGTTTCTACATCATTCAATTTCCCTTGAGGTATAAAATTTAAAGGCAATTCTTTAAAAGTAGGCCTCACATGGTTTAAAATTACCTGAGGGCTAATGTTTTTTACTTGACCAAAAATATTTAAATGCGATGGCATTCGTTTGATTAATTCAAGTATAAGGATTTTTAAAAATTCTCTGCATTTTTGTCTTATGCAATTGACTTTTTCTGCAGAAAAATTGGATGCACTTAACTCAGTTTCAAACTCAAAACCAAAATCGGAATCTACCAATGAAAAATAGTTTTGATCAAATAGCATTGCATTTTTTAAATTATCCAGACTGTGAAGATTATTAATTAGTATTGGCTTTATAATTTGCCTTGCAAATGTCCATATAGTTGTATTGATATCATCGAAAGCTCGAAAATAATCTATATTTTCTTTTTGAAAATACGTATTTAGAAGAAAAATTTGTTTCAATATAGGTTTAATGAAAATTAATACAACCTTATTTTCTCTGTTTTTAAAAGTGTCACTAAGCAGTCTTGCCGTATGGCATTTTTCTTTTGCTGCATGTATATTAAAAAAAGTCTCCAATTCTAAATATTGCGACAAAATTTTTTCTACAGCACGATATCTAGATAACCATCGTGTAGCAGATAGTTGGTTAAATTTTGTAAAGTTACTGCCTATATTAATCAAATTATATATTTCTTTATAATTACTTAGTCGAAGAGCACTGTACTTAAACCAATTATAGGTTTCCTTAAGTAAGAAATCTATTTGATCTGAAAATACTTCAGAAGCCTTTGATGTGCATAAATGTAAGCTGTGGCAAATACATTTTACCAAGACTAAATTATTTAAACTAAAATTTCTTTTCAATAAAGCATAGAGAGAATTATGTTCCCCACACATATTTGAGGCACCATCAGTACCAACACCTATCAAATTTTTCAAATTAATTTTGTTTGCCAAAAGATAATCAGTAACTGCTTCGTATAAGTCTTGTGCTGTGGTTTTTGTAACCGATATAAATGAAAGGAACTGCAACTTCATATTATTATGTTTTACCGAGTAATACTTAATATTGATACACAGCAATTTTTCGGTGGAAACATCTGTAGATTCATCTACAATTATAGAAAAAGGTGAATTACCCAAATCCTGGATTAATTCATGTAATATGGAGGGAGCAAGGACACTCTTGATTATTGCTGCACATTTTGTTTTGTGAAGCTGAAAAGTGTCCTGGTCCTGGTTCACTGCAGAAGTTGAGGCCGACGATCCATCTTTCTGTGAAAATTTATTTAAAATGTCCGACAGATGATCAATGCTTCTTATTGAAGAATGACTTGCTATGTAACTAGCCAAGATGATTTCTTTTCTTTTTATCGAATTAGTAGAAACAGCAACACCTGAAAAATTCATCGTTTAAAAATATATTCAATTTATATGTGCAATTTCGTACTAACCAAATTTTTTTAGGTTCAATTGATTAACTCCTACTTTAGATTTCTGCATTTTATGCTTAGCTGTCTGAGCATGCCTTTCGAGATCAGTTCTATGTGCCCTTAAAATTGAATTGCATATTTTACAATAACTTGAGCCATCTGACGTGCTTGTTAACCAGCCTAATTAAACAAAAACCAATTTATTATAAATTACACCGCGAACCTAAACTATTCTATTAAGCAATTCTACCACTAATTGACAAACAAATATTAATTAAAATAAACAATATTACCTTTGAACGGTTCATCTTCCTCCCATGCCTTCTTATGCGATTTTACATATTTTCCCCACTTTCCCATTTTTAATCAATTTATTATTATTCCACTTTAAAAAAGCAATTAGTTGTGAACTAAAACTACACTATACTATTATTATGGATGTATAATACTCACATAATATAGTATTAATCAAAATGTTTTCAATACCAATATCAAATTACCAATCACAGACATAATTTACAAATTGACCAATATACATGACACAATTCTTCAAATAATTATAATTATAATGCCACTGCCACCAACCAAATACCAATACTTATTAGCAATTACTGGTTAACTAGTGGTTGTACGCATGACGAATTGACTCCTGATTGCTCAACGCGCATTTGCGCTTTGCGCATGTTGAGCTTTAAATTTCAAAGTCGATTATTTATCACAATCGCAATAAACCGCAACTTCATTTCTAAGAAATCGCCCAAATTGCGGTTTGCGGTTTTTGTAAAAAATTAAGAGCAAATTACCTTCAATAGTCGCCCAATTTGCGATAAATCGCCCAATCTGACAACACTGCATGTGAGTTATGAGTCATGTAAATTGGAGATATCTCTATTTCTGCAGAAAAATACTGTCAGCTGTAGTTTATCTGCCACAACAATTTAACTTGACATTTATTTACTTTATTGTAATACAAAATAATTTTCTTAATTTGAATTTCAGAAACTACAGCTAGTCCTACAAGAATGGAATGTGAAATTTAGTGATTCATATTGGGTGGCACACATGCAATGAGCTGGATTCAAGGTAAAATACAACTTTTAATTAATTGTTTCTCAAAACATAATCGTAATTTTTAATCAAATAATAAAATTATAGTATTAAACGACTACTAACATTCTACTGTATTCATCGAAGAATATTGGATAATAAATCCAATGTATCTATATATTTCCTATATTAATTTGTAAAACTGCAAACATAATGACCAAACCATTATTGGGCCAAAATTGTAACCATCTAAATTTTTACTCGTTGAGTGTTTGTTTCGATTGTTTTTTGAAGTTTGAGACTTATATGCTTTTTTCTGTAGTCTTGAGAATGAACGAATATATTGTTCCAAACGTCGACTAGCAAATTCTAGTTTTGAACTGTCACCCAATCAACCGAAAAATTTCCTTTCCAATTGAATATCGGCGTGGGTGAGAAGTTGGTTTGCAATTTCAACAACAAAAGTTAAAAAAATAAAAAAAGGTGTGTTTCAAGTTGCCCGTCGGTTTCGGAGACTTGAAACACCCCTCGAAAATCCTTTATTATTGCATTTCTTAAACAAGCAAGGCGACTTTCAATTCAACTACTGTTTTTAAAAAAGTAGGTAACCTAAGTAGGTACTTACCTACCATAAATATTTATTCAAACCCTAACAGTATTAATTCTAAAGAGATTGATTTAAACTATATTTCAAATGATAATGTTGTTTGGAAATTGATACCCCTCCTCTCTTAATGTAGTTGGGCTGGGCATTCCAGCGACAATTTCATTGTATTCGATAACACTCGAGTCCTAGAAACCTGGAATTTCTTGGTAAACGTATGTGTTTTTAATCTTATTATTTTTTTAAAATGAACACTGGATTGGATCCGTGGAAATAATATTTTCCACATATCTAATATTATTCCGAAAACAGCTTTTTTAAGTCCTCCATTGCGATCTGATTGTTTATCACATCTGTATTTGCGGGACTAGGTGATTTTTTGGTCCCCAGCAATTTGGTCCCCAGTAATTTGATCTCCTGGTAAATTGGTACCCGGTAATTTCACCCCTCAGTAATCATATCCCCAGGTAAATTGGTCCCCGGTAATTTTAATTTAAAAATGTAGTTTTGTAACTGTAACCTAAATGATCTTGCAGTTGCAAACAATTAGTTGTCTTATAGCTCGACACCTACAGTAGCGGTCATGAAAACTGATATCACAAATAATTTTTTAATTTTTATGTAATTAAGGGAAGTGAATCATTGAAAATTTGCAGTTTCAATGTTTAGAGTAAAATTTTCATCAATAGAAAACATTACCAATGCATGACTAGTCGTTTACCTGCTAATATTTTATTAATTAAATAGCCATTAAAAAATATTAAAAAAATTGTATTTTGTAGTTTAACAAATATTTATTGTTCATTCAAATTTATGTGACAATAGAACGTAATAATATTCATAAAAATTTAATAAAATTTATTAATATAAATATTACAAAAATTTAGGTACAATATCTAGAAACTATAAATTGTTTAATCAATTTTTGGAAGGGCAGTGCCATCGTCAAAGCCAAGCCATCTAGCAGCGGGTTTAAAACGATGCCGTGTGCCACGAATGCACATACTGGTGGCACGTATAATAGCTACACTTATTCTAGCTCTGAGCCAGCCCATTATGGTGCTAAGAGAACGATTCCACCTTTCGGATAAGGTTTCTCCCATGTGTTTTATGAAGGAGGACATTTGGGGTGCAAATACGCCATCTACCGATGTTACAACTGGTGTTAAGGTTGTATTTTGCACTTCGCAGGCAGTAGAGTACTTTCTCTGTTTTTCGACTTCATGTGATCGTAGGACAGATATTACTGGACGTGAGAGGTAAGAAGGAGCATCGGTGTCAACAACACGGATATCAAATAATGCCTCCCTCTGAGCATCCCATACGCCACGGCAAGATAGGTCTGCACGTATTCCGCTGTCATTTTCGGAAACGATTGGTTCTTTTTTTACGTTGCCCCAGGCTTGTTGGCAAAGTTCACAAAAGAGATCTCTAATCTCATTATGTCGCCTTGTGATTAGACCACCAGTTTTACAGCAGAGCGCATGATCTATGTTGAACTGGCTGTTGCCGCAACCGTCACATGACTGTGGCATGGAATTTGGAATTCTATGGTAACGTAATAATAAGTAAAAAAAAATTATTCAGTATTTTGTCGTCCCTGCTTTTGCTTCGATGACCTCAGAAACTCGTGAAGGCATAGATAGAATTAAATTTTGAATGATTTCGTTAGAAATTTCTTCAGACCATGCCTGAGTACTTCCTTCAACTCATTTGCTGTCTTATGCCCGTATGCACCAAGTACAAATAAATGTACAAATAACTATTCAATAAATAAAGTTTATTCGATGAATAATTTGTGTTGGTGGAATAATTTGGTTGCAAATCTTCTTTTGAGAACACCGAAAGTTCTTTTCACTGTGTTTCTAGTATGAATCTGGCTTCTGTTGTATCGCGTTTCAGCAGGAGTACTAGGATTATGTAACGGTGGTAATAAATACTTCCTACAAGGATAAGCACTGTCACCTAGCAAATAGCAATCCCCAAAAGCATCATCTTCTAATTGAGCTCTTAATCTAGATTCATTAAAAATTGTTGAATCGTGAGCACTACCGGGATAGGAAGTTACTATATCCATAACTTTAAGGTTTGCATTTGCCACCATTTGAACATTTATAGAAAACCATCCTTTTCTATTCCTGTACAATTCAGCGTATCTCCTCCTGGTGATTGAATTTTTATACTCGAGGAAAATTTGCAATTTGATAAAAGTCGCTATTAATTTTATCTATTGCAAATCGATTTTGTGGCATTGTTATATAAATATGGCTTTTTAATGCTATATAGTGTGATATTTTTGCACTAATTCTGCTCACACTACTTTGCGATACTAAAAAGGTATCACCCGTACATAGCTGAAATGACCCAGTAGCATAAAATCGTAGAGTTATCAGTAGTTGGTTAATTGGCGATATGGGATCATTTCTCAAACTTGTAGCTTTTAAATTCGGTCCAATTAAATTTAAAATAGCTCTCACAGATGCCTGCGAGAAACGAAATCTACATCGTCAAAATTTTCTATAAAATTAGTTCTGGGACGAACATTTCGGGGGCGTCGGAAATTTCTATTTTCATATGTAGGAATTGGTAAAAATTGAAGAAGCGGCAATAAATTGTAGCTAAAAAGCAAAGTGAACCTATTACACTAATTTATAATAATATGTATAGGTAAATACTTACACTGTATTTAAATCATCTATTACTCTTTAATAGGGGGTCTAAAGTGAGTACTTTAGCCCCGCAATTGCAAAAAAACAATTGTATTAGTATTTGGTAGGACCCTCCTTTGGCTTTTATAACGGCTTCTATCCGTTGCGCCATCGACTCAATTAGACGCCGCAATACATCTGGTTTAATTTCTTCATACCATACTTGTTTTATTGTGTTTTCCAACTCGGTGACATTCTTTGCTTTGTAGCAATGAAGTTTATTGCCCGTAATCTTCCAGAGATTCTCGATAGGGTTCAAGTCGGGGCTATTACCTGGTCAGTCGAGGGTCGAAATCTTTAAATTTTCTATTAAACTTTTTACCTGTACAGAAATAATTTAAAAATAATCAAAATTTCCATGAATTTTTGTAAATAGTAACATATTGAACTAGAAAAAAAAAATACTCACACTTTTTGCTCGGTGGCATGGTGCAGAGTCATCTTGAAAAATGAATTTATTTTTACCTCCAATCAATTAAAAAATTGGAGGTATGGTAATCGAAAAAAAATTTCAATTTTTTTTTTTTACATTTTCGAGATCACCGTGTCCAGAAACGTAAAGATCTGCAAAAAATAAAAAATAAATTTCTGTGTCGGTCTGTCGGTCGGTCGGGCGGTCGGTCGGGCGGTCGGTCGGTCGGGCGGTCGGTCGCCAGATTTTGTCCCTCGATTTATTCGTGAACCATCCAACCTATCAGGACCAAATTTGGTATAGTGGTAGGGTTTACGGTAGAAAAGTGAAAATAAGGTTTTCGTCGCGATCTGTCAATCAGGAGTGCCACTACAAGAAAATGATACAAGATTTTTAAAAGCGATTTTGTCTTGTGATAGGTTATTTTAAAGACCTTGAAAAGCTTTATCCAGAATGGGTGAAATTAACTTTCTATCTGTCATCTGTCAAAAATTACAAGCTGTCAAAGTTAAAACTTCAAAAGTAAATAACCCATGAAGTACTGAAGGGATCTCAACCAAATTTGGTATGTAGGAACATTGCCCTCAAAGGACTTCACCGCATATGGAACCCTTTGATAAAAATCAGGAATTTAATATGAAAAGAAATAATTAATTTTTTTTGCGAATACTTAAAAAAAGTCCTTGTCCCTCGATTTTTTTCGGCATTTCTACGTCGATGGCATTCAAACTTTTTGGACGTGTGTCTTGTAGGCTCTAGTGGTGAAAATAAGGTTTTGGCAGAGAAATCTTTGCCAGGACTACCACAATAAAATAAATAAAAAAAAATGAAAATGACATCATATCTCCGGGAATGTATAACCGATTCAGATAAAATTTGGTGTGCTGATGATTGGAGGTATTGCGGCAGAAGTGACGATATTTTTTTTCTTGAAGTACTTTTTCATAGAGGGTACTAAACTTTCTTGGATAATTTTTTGGTACCCTGCCGCGTTCAAGGTACCATCAATAACTACTAGGGCTCCAACTCCATAGTAGCAAAAGCACCCCCACACCATTTTGCTGGCTGGAAATTTCACGGTTTTCTTCGTGCATTCCGGTAAGAGTCGTTCACTAGGTCTACGTCGCACATACTGTAATCCATCAGACCCCATGATGTTGAATTTGCTTTCGTCTGAAAAAACGACCCTCTTCCAATCTTCTATAGACCAATTTCTTTTATTTTTGGCCCATTCCAAACTCTTTTTTTTTCATTTGAATGGTTAGCAATGGTTTTTTTGCGGGTCTACGAGCCATTAAATTGCATTCTCGGAGACGACGCCGAACAGTATGGACACTAATTTCAATTCCAGTCATCTCCCGAAATTCCGTACAAATATCCACCGCTGTTTTGAACCTATTTTTCAAACATAATCGCTTCAATAGTCGATTATCCATTGCTGTTGTTTTTTTTTTCGGACCGGTGCCCTTTTTTCGTGTAATATCATTTGTATCACTTTTTTTCTTTAAAAGTCTGGATACTGTAGAATGGTGACACTTCATTTTTTGACTTACAGCTCGAATAGACATCCCCGCAGATAATAATGTTAAAATTTCAATTTTTTTAGTTATTATTTATTTCAGTTTCTGAAATAAAAACAAAGGCGACAAGAGTGCATTTACATTTATTTGAATAAAAATAAAGTAAAAAACAAGTTTTATAAAAAAAGCTTTATTGAATGAAGACAAACGAAAATTCTTTCTTCTATGTGTGCTCTTGCTTGGAACCGAATAGAGTATAAGTTTCTTGTAACATAATTTTCTTTTCAAACTTTAAAGCTTTGGTGGTGCTTCACATATTATACGATAACTTTCGCCGAAGTTGATATCTACTAGGTATACGTTTTTCTTCCTTATAGAAAAGTCTATGAAAGGCACCACCAAAGCTTTAAAGTTTGAAAAGAAAATTATGTTACAAGAAATTTATACTCTATTCGGTTCCAAGCAAGAGCACACATAGAAGAAAGAATTTTCATTTGTCTTCATTCAATAAAGCTTTTTTTATAAAACTTGTTTTTTACTTTATTTTTATTTTGTGGTTTTTAAGTTTTATTACAATCATTAATTAAAATTATTAACTCGTGAAACTCAGCGCCGAAATATTAAAGATATATCTGACATTAACTTGACACTTGAACTAAGTCAATTAATTTTGACACATGCTTACTTGATTTCGCGGCAGATAGATTTGTGTCAAAATTTGTATAGAAAATGTGATAATTATGCGGTGGATGATCAGATCGGTTTCAAAATTTGATAGATTAAAATGTCTCGAGATACAAGTCGGTGTTTCAAATTTCAGCTTGTTTGGATGACTAGAAGTGAATTAAAAAGCAGCCGAAAGATTTTTACCTCCTATATAATATATACCCGGGTAAGTTAATATAAAGCTTTTAATAATAAAAATAAAATAAAACATAATATTATAAAACAGTCTTTATTGTTTTTCTTTTCCTATTGCTACTTAGATCAAGAAGTAATCTATTCAATTTTTTAATTCTGAAAAACATTCTTGATCTAAAAAACAAAGTTTTTACTTTATCATCACATTCAATATGTACAGAACTTTCCAAATGCGATTGCAGAAAGCCTTTCGTAAACACAAGGGCATCTTTTCCGTTGATCATATTAAATACATTTTCCAAATGCTCCATCTTCTGTATCAAATCTTCTGATGGTTTTCTTAAGCCACCTTCAGAGAGCTGATTGGTCCAGGTGTAGCTTTGCTCTGCATTATTCGATTCCAAATTTAAATCTGGCGTGTCTTTAAGACGATAACATATATAACCAGCTAGATGTTCTAGAGCATCATATTGTAGAGAAGCCAGTTCATCAATTTCAGGTTCTAGTGGTACTGGATCCGATACAGAATTTAAATATTCGGAACTGAAGTTTATGACGTTATCCAAACCGGGGTATCATCGACACTAGTATTACCTTCAAATGAAATATTGCCCTCATTTCGGCCTAAATTATAGGCACGAAGCCTATACAAAAATTGCAGTTGATCAGGGTGATCATGTAGGCCTCCTCTTGATCTGATCACTCCAAAAAAGTTTTCCAAGACGTCTTGGTTAAGACGATAAGTTAAAATATAGGTAATATTGTACCGCTCTTTAAGGTCTGTTACAAATACTTTACTTTACTCAAAGGACAAAAAAAATCGACGCTACAAGATAAACAAGCGATACGGGAACCCGGACTAGCTCTGACGGGGGGGGGGGGGGTACTGAAATTATCAAAAATAACACACGGGTCGTCTTCATTCCAAGACTAAGAGTTTGGAATAAAGATGCGGCGGTGAGATCTCCATTACATTTAGCTTTCTCTGAAAATAAAATTAACAAAAACATAAAGGGGCGACAGGTTTATTTTGACTCTACAATTTCTCAAAACAAGGGACACACAAGAATATAACAAAACTTAACTTATTAATTTTCAAGCTAAGATCGATCTTTCAATGACTCTACTTAAGACTACAAACATTATACTAGACAATACAAAGATAACAATTTACAAATGGCGGAACAGATCCGCTCGATTATTAAAAACTGTGGCCACAATGGCACTGATGCAAAATTAATTCTTTTTCTGACACTTCACTACAACGTAAATACTAAGTACACTTACTTGTGCGGTGTAAATTGTGGAGATCTCACTATGGCCTCTCTTTCTTCTATCAAGCAAGGGATCACAACTACTTGCGGTAACAAACAATGACTAAACTTCCAAACCAACCATCTCACAACAGGGATGCCGGCTTCTTTTAAACAAGGGCTCTCAAACGGTCACAACAATGGACACCGGCGTCCTTGGTTCAGGCAACAACATCTGCGTTACGGGCTTGATGCTGCATTCTTACCAAAAAAGTGGTAACTTAAATTTCTTCAAACTTTTATTTAATTTAATAAAACATTAGTGGCACGAAACCCAAAACTTTATAACTAACGGTGGGTATTAATTCCCTCCACTCAAAAACAGGTTGCTTAGTTGGTCGTTCGACTTAAAGTGAGTAACGCCAACGCCCTTCCTTCCTGCCAAGACAAGATTCGCCACCCCACCATCTCGATTATTTCCGCTCGCACTTGCGGCAAATTTAAAACTTTGAAAAGTGGAGATGTAATCGTAACAGGTCATTGAAAAGTAGCTTTAGCGAATTGTTCGTCATTATGATATCTAAGTAAAAATTTAAATAACATTAATTTCTCTATATAATAAGATAATTCAAGAATTGTTACCTTTCTGGAAAGGCATCATTGAAGACTTTGAGTGAACTCGCATATTTTTTATTGTTTCTGACATTTTGTTAATAATTTTTAACTGGACTTCTAATTCCATACCAAAGCCATGAGTTCGTTCACGACTGTCCTGATGTGGAAGTCTGATGTTTAGGTACTCAAACCAGTTATTAATGGCAAATTTAACGCTAACTACCAATTTAGAAAACTCTGAACACTCTAATGCATTCACAGATCTTAATTCTCCTAATATTGTAGCACGCTTAACTGCTTCCGCAACTGTGTGCGAAAACAGTTTTGCTGCTAATTTCACTTTTTGTCTACCAGCATATTTACAGTTAAATTTTCTGACGAAATTTTGTAAGCAATGCGTTTTTTTATTTTTAAAATTTCTTTTTGACCCTGACGGTCTGTCAATTAGCCAGACTTATCTAAATATTAGAACCTATTCTTAAATCCACACCGTGTTGATGCACACCGGATGATCAATCCACTGATGTGGTTGTAAGCAATGCTTAATTCTGACTGTTTCTTTGTTTTCTCCAACAACTCCTCTATAATTGATTTATCGATTCGTTTTCCATCAATCAAAAAACCGTAATCAACAAAATTATTTCTAATTAATTTCAACAGATGGGGAATATCTGCAAAACAAAACACATTTCTATCGGATTCTATTGGATTTGGAAACTCAAGCACTTTAAAAACTCCCCGATTTGATCCTCCTAAATCACATATGGAAAACCAGAACCTTCAATGCGTGTAATTATATTTAAAATTATCTCTTTGGTCATGTTGCAATCATAATAAAAAAATATAGGTTGCTTCCAATTACCAAACAAACCGCGAATCATAACCACTTGTACATAATTGGCTGGCATGAGTGTTTCATCCTCTAATTTATTGTATAAATATTGTTTTTTGATTTTCATTTCATCAAATGACAGGACACATAACTTCTCCAACATTGTTAAATCTGATTTTTCCATCAGTTTTAGAACAGGTTTTAATATTCCTGGGCAAATCTTTATCTTACCACACCACCTTCGAAGAGTTGATACAGCCGGCAGCGGGTATTCCTTCTTTAGTAACAATCGATATGCACGTGCACCTGCACTGTGTTTTGCTATTCCGTTTGCAGGCGCTTACCGAATTTTTTTTAGCCTTTTCATCTGTCCAGGTGTAAAAATAGCAGCAACAGATTTTTCAAGAACTGTCTTTTCATGGCACTCTGCCTCGAGTAACAGGATTTTTTAAAACGAAAATTTCTTGCCTTAATTCACTATAAAAATAAAAGTAAATAAAGCAATAATACATTAATATAATTTAAAAATTAATTTTTTAAGAAAAATGTCTTTCGATAACCAAATAGAAATAAAGATAAATTATTTACCTTTCATTTTCTGGTTGATGTACTACTTCGGTTTCATTATTTGTTTCCAAAATAGTGGTATTATGGATGATCGATGGCTCAATTCTGCAAGAAATACATTAGGGGAGGCTGTGGAGGAATGGAGCATTTCGCATATTTTGGTTTTTATTGTTTTTGTCGGGTTTTAAATCTGACAAATATTTTTTTGTAAAAACCTTAATCCTATTGTCTACGTGATAACGATAATTTAAAAACTTCCAAAATCCGTTATTGACTTTAAATTAATATTATATTTGTTATGGCAGAACGCCTCATTCCTCGCGCACTGGTGGAGGAATGATGTTTTTCTGGAAACTTGTAAGAGCGAACGCATCGAGCTGTCCCACCCGTTGGGATAGGGAGAGGAAGACGTGCTTCAATGTCTTCAAGTTTTACTTCAGATTCATCGACTACATCTGGAAAAGAAAAATAATAGGTCATTTTTCTTCCCAAAAAATTCACTATAAATGTTTTGTTTTCAATATCACAGGATATCACAATCTGACCTATGTAGTGAATTATCGATTTCTTTGTTGTAAATTTAACAATAATAAATCCATCTACGTGAGTTAATGTTGGTGAATTGTCAAAGTTATCGTCAAATTCATGAATAATAATCTCTTCTTCTTGACAATCTGGGGAACTATCCCTTATAGACATAGCTGTGCTGGAATCAGAATCACTACCTAAAGAATTAAAAACTTTCTTCACAATTGTTCGGCATTTTGGAGCAATTTTATATTTGATAGCATTTTTAGATCTCTCTTTATTTAAAAGTTATACATAGAAAAACTAACTAGAATATTGTAAAATTATGAAAAAATTTATATTACTTTTTTTGTGCGGTGACAAGGTGCAGAGTCGTCTTGAAATATGCATTTCTTGGTCGTCTTAAATTGTTTTTTTAATAAATGACAACAAATGCTCATTTAACATTTTTAAATAACCATCTGCGTTCAGGGTTTTCTCTATAAAGTACAAAGGACCAACGTTGTTACTTGTAATATATCCTCAAACCATTTCACTTGTAGGAAATTTTACAGTGGCGTTTAAACATTGATTCTTAAATTTTTCACCTTGTCTTCGCCGTACGTATTGAATTCCATTCGTCCCATGTAGATTAAATTTCGACTCATCTAAGAAAATTACATTTTCCCACATTTCTTGGGTCCAATTAAAATGCTCTCTTGCCCATTTACGCCGTGCAGATCGCATTTTTCTGGATAGCAATGGCTTTTTTCGAGGTCGTCTAGCATGAAGTCCACTAGCAATAAGCCTCCTTCGTACTGTGGAAGACAAAACTTGGGCACCAGTTGCTTCCAACCATTCACTGCACAACTCCGTTGATGTCGATGCCCTGTTTTTTAGACACACTTGTTCTAAAACCAGATCATCTCTTGCTGTTGTGGCACGTCTTCTTTTTTTTAGACCGATTCTAAGATTCTTTTGAAAATTGTTACCTCAAAAATTGATCTGAACAAAAACTTGGCTCGCTCTTCGATTTAATCGCTTCTACGATTTTCTGTAGTGCCAAGGATCGCAAATGTTTATTGTGATAATCTCTATGTTTTACCACATATAAACAAGGATACTTCATAATATATTCGTCTATCAAAAAATTGTCTGCTCATGTGACCAAGACATCTGCATTTAAAAGAATTTTTTTAATTTTTAGGTTAAAAATAAGTTGTTTTTAAGTAGGTACTTACGGTTCAACAATTTTTGAAGCAATTTCCTGTTTGATACTACTCGATTTATAGTGTTTCAAAATTTGTTCAAGATTTCGTGTAGTCTAAAACTAGCTTTTGAAAGGTTTTGGCTTACAGATGCTACTTTTCCATGCAGTTTAATATTTAGCAGTTTCACATGATGATGCAGACGGCATTTTAGTAAATGTCAATAATGCTTTAATTAATTGTAATTCAATTCTTCACACATAAATTTTTCATAAAAAGGCCGAGTTGATCGAAATAAACTTAACAAACTTAAAAAATGATTAATTTCTCAATGTTTTAATACATTTTTGATGTTGATATTATTTCTCAATAAATATTCATTATCCGCCTAACAACGAAATTTTCTCTCTGTAAAATATATTATTTTATAAACAATATTAAAGGTGTAAATTAAACTAACAGCGTGTGACTGAATTTGAAAATTGTTTGAAACTCTTGAGGTGCATTTGAACAAACTGTTGTACCAAATATCAAAATATTTTTGTAATATTGACATCTAAATTTATTTGGCAAACTAATTCTCGATTACAATACCGCTCACAAAGTTGTAAGGTCCGAATACAGTCATCGTTAACGTATTCGATTCGATCTTCTACGTCTCGATGATCGAAAAGATATCGATGGAAGTTAGCGAATAGGGGTGTAAATGTCTTGAAAGATTCAAGCATTCTGATAAAAGCACACAAGGTTGGCTTGTGACCTAATTGGTATTAACAATTTCGTCGATATAGGCTACAATAGCTCGTACTAATATTATAGGTGAAGATAACCACTCCATGGTGGTTAGAACCCAAATACATATTTTCAATTGGCACAAAATTTCGACGATTTTTGTACATTTCAGCTACGGATGTTTTTTTCCAAATGTTGTTTGTTGATATAACAATCTAGTAAGATCTTCAGAACATCTTCAATCTTTCTGTACAAGATATGAATTTTAATGCCTTCAGATTGCATTTCTAAATTTAAATTAATAAAAAGCGGCTAAACAAAATTGAAAAAATAATAATACAGTTTTACAGAAGGATTTCTCAAGTCTGAACCTTGTAGAATTGATTCAGCCTTATCGACGTTTTGGCTTAGCAGGTCTGTAAAATATAATTTTAGAGCATACATAATTTGCTTATTTGTTTTAAATGCCTCTTGTTCAAGAAGAATTTAGAAGTTATTTCATCAACTGTATTTGAATTATTATTATTAAAGTTTATGAGGTAGTATTCTTTATAAATAGTTAAATCAGTAAAACTGCACTTTCTTGTAAAATTTTTTATTATTTATTCTCGGCGACGCGTTTCGATCGGTTCCGATCGAAACTGTTGCATCACGATGTTATGCAAGAGCATTAGGTAATGGTTCTTTTAATTGGGCTGGGTTTAATTTTGCCCAAACATTAGAAAGCGGCATTGGAGGCACTACCGCTTCTGATAGAACCACATTGTTATTTTCTATTGGCATCTCAATTGCGCACTCAATTTGGTACTCCTCACGTGCAATCTTATCAACGTTTTCTGGAATACTTTGAAAGCTTGTGAAAAATTAAACAGTAACTATGTTTGATTACTTGCTGGTGACAATACATCATTGTCGGCATCACCTGCTCGTGGAGCAAGCCCACCCACAGTCGTCGACAATAACCCCAACAACTTCTCTCTTCATTCTCCGTATATTGTACTGGTACGTGGCTACCACCACCGCTTCTAAATAAGGATTGTTTTTCTGCACCTTATTTTTCTGCAAAGCTCCTTCTTACGCCATAAAATTTTACTTTCAAAGACTTTGCGCTGCGAGGACAACCACTGCAACCAGCATTAAATTCTTTGCCGATAACCTCTCATTGTCCTTTCTTTCTTTTCATGCATTAGCATCACCAAAATGGTTCAGCATACTGGTGTTGGAGCTTTGTTTTTATCCTGGTTTCAAGCATCGGTTGTAACGCCGTGCTTTATTTAAAACCGCCTTCCGGAGTGGTCCGAAAGGGCTGATGGTGTCTTTGGTACTGACGTTTTAACACATAATAAGTTATAAAATTTCAAAGTGACTACCTTCTGCGTGGATACAGAGCTTTAAACGTCGAATGAAATTTTCTGCTGTTTTTCGTACCTCTTCTAGGGATATTTTGTCCCATTCCTGACGCAAAGATTGTTTTAGTGATTCTAAATTTTTGTGGGGTTTTGCGCAGGCCCTGGCCTCTAAAATTGCCCAATTGAAAATTGACTCTTAAATTGACTAATATGTTATTCGAACTATTTCACATTGACAATTTTCAGCTTCAAATAACGATAAAATTGCGGCGCGACTGTTTGACATCTTGTCACAAACTTATTAATTAATTTTTTTTTGCTTTTTTGTTTTTCTGATCTCCATAGTTCTTAGAATCGGATTACTAGATTATTTTTAAGTAAAATTCAGTAATATTCACGAAAAGAGAAAAATATGTTAGTCCGGGGTCTTGTGGGTCACGCTGTATTGAGCTTGTTAGTTTTCGCGTAATCGTTGGGGCAAGTTTGAAAAATGTCGTTTTTGAGAAAACACGTTTTAAGTGTTTTCTTGCGTTTTTCTTGATTAACTTATATCTTTCTTAAAATACTGACATTTACAGTAAACTATAAGTCTCGGGCCATATAATGGTTCTTCATTGCCACCTCCAGTGTCGTCGTTAACTTTTTCAATCTTTTTAATATCTGACCTATTGTAATAAATGCGACGCCGCACAGTGAATCGCCTAGTACAAGCTAGGTGGACAAAAACATTTTATTATACGATTTGATTATTTTGGTTATGATGATAATATTTTGTTGTTATATTGAATAATTACACATATTTTTATCAAAATTATCATTTAGAAGCTCGGGAAATATTTATATTAAAAAACTTAGGTATGGAATAAAATATGTATTGCTATAAGAAGAAAATTATGTACACAATTTAACACAGCATAAAATTATATTAGCAAATTATATTCAAGATTGATAATTATCATCACAGGACTCATCATCAATCTCATAATCAGACAAATCAGGTACTAAGTAATCTTCATCGTCACACGGTTTAAGATGTATTGGTATTGAAAATATTGGACAATTAAATTCAAAACTTCCACCTGTAATTTCTCGGTTCTCTTTTTAGGCACAAATCTGAGTGAGTTGATTACAGGATCGGATTTTCTTATTCTTTTTTATTAGCTTCCCTCTCCATTGCTGGATATGATTGTTCAACTTTGAACTTGGCCTCTTTCTTATAGAGAAAGGATTCAGCATTTAGACCCCACGGCTGCTGAACCGGATTGGGGAAGTAAGGAAATGGTCATCTGAACGTTTTCGACTTTTTCCCCGAAATCGAACAGGGTACCTTAGAGTCAGTAGTTGGTTGGCTAACCTACTAAGCTAATGACCGCCTCTGGATCGGATGTTATCAAAAGATATTCAGAAAATCTATATAATAACTGGAAATATGTGATTGTATTCTTGTTTGGTGCTCGCGGAATACGACAATCTTTATTTCAGGCCTCTCGAGACTCTTCCGAGACCTGAACACCAACGAGATCATCACCAAATTTCCTTTTTTCTGACGATTCCGAACCACCTCTATACAAAGCTACATTTCTGTGACCCGACAAACAATTTGCTAACGTCTTTTAGTTTTGAAAAACGAGTCTTCAAAGTTCTTTTTGGACAGACTTCTTCTAAGTAATGAGGAAGCACAGGGGTGATACATACTTATACTAAATTCTATAACTGCGTCCTTCAGCCAACTTTTATTTTAATTTTAAAACAATTGTCCATCATCGTATGGGTTGCAGTCCACTTTTTAGAAAATTTTAACGAAAAACTTAAAATTTTTGATTGTAAACACCTTTGCGAATCAGGAGTACAATCCGAAATACCGAATTTTACCATAATAAAATACAATAGACGTGAATTTTGTCCTTCTTTTCTATATTTTCGCAATTATCTAAAAAAAACGATTTTGAAAAAAAAGCACACGCGATCTGAAAAAATTAATTTATGGAGATCGGGGATCGATGTGGTAGTAAATTTAATTTCAACATACAGCTTAGGATTGTGGCTATACAATATTACAAAATTAGCCTGGATACATGTGGATAAAAAAAACTGTATACGTTGAAAAATTAAAAACGAAAAAAAATATTACAATTTTTTCGTAAATTTTTCAAAACCTATTATATCACATATGGGCTCTAGTTTCATTCAAATTTTAAACCAAATACGAAAATACTTGCCCCCTAAAGTAAAATCTATCACATCAACAGTAATATTCTTAAATGTAAATCTCGTTAGATGCAATTGAAAACACTAGAAAATTGCAACTAATTATAATACGTAAAATAGAATTACCTTATCATCGCACTTTAAGCGCTTAGTACTCATTGCTCTAGAATGTTTACCAAAATTATAATCTTGATTCGTGACCCATGGAGGGTTGTTATTGTGATGAGATCATCAATTACGCGATTCTTTTAATTGACTTTTGTCCACCTAGCTTGTATTAAGCGATTCACTGTGCGCCGTTATTAAAGAATGCTACATATTCTTTTTAAAGTGTATGTAACTGAGTCAATTTTCATAATTTTAATTTAAAATTTTAAGTGCATATTTTTGAATGCATATACATGAAAAATAACCAAAAGTTTTTCTCTAATTTTTCGAATTTTCACAGTGGCGTTCCGCCTTAACAGTAGTGTATGGAATTAATTAATATAAAATTTGATAGAAGCACAAAAAAATTAATCTTTTTTAAAAACATCAACTTTATTTTGAAATCTGTATTAAGTTTTAGTTCCGTAGGAGCAAATTGACGGATGTGGTAAAAGTGATAGAATATTATCATATACTACAAATGATATATCACTTTGATTAGCTCTAAAAGGTTGTAAGCTATGAAATTTACACACTTTCAAAAACATTACTTTTACTTCATCATCATCTAAATCGTTCTGGCTAATTCCAACATAATGGTAACTTGTTTTTGACGTTTTCATTTCCACCAGGATGTAAATTCCAGTTTTGATATTCATCGGGATCAACTCGAAATTACTCACAGCAGTAGTGCTAGGACCAGCTTCTTCATCCGAATTATACACATCTTTGTAACTAATCTTTTTGCTGTTTCCTTGTTTACAAAATGAATTGGTGTATTCATGTTCAGACTCCGAAGATAGCTCACACTGAACGGGTTCTTTATCATGAGCATAGTTTAATGTACCTAACAAATACTTATCGTCCTGAACATCAAAACAACTTAGTGATAGAAAGCGTAAAACACCTGTGGCATAATCATCCATTGTGACTGTATTTGACGTATTTGCCAGTAATGTATCTCTACTAACGGCATCAATTTCGTAATGCAGAGGCAAAACGTCTTTTTCAAACGAGATTAAAGGGCATGAGATAAGTCAATATCCAATATTTTTAATTGTGACAGCAATTATTGTGCCCTTTGCCTGTAAAATTTGACTGTTAAACCATTATCAATTAATGTTCGAGCACATTCAAAAATTGAATTGTGCGTTTCCACAATAGCTTGCATATACACTGCGTTGTTGCTAATATTTGACATACACTATAACATCCACAGGTATTCTTCACAACCAATTTTTCACTTTACTATCTCAAAACTCTAACATAAACATGACTCTAGACCAGGGGTCGGTAACCTTTTAGCTGTGGTGTGCCAAGCCACTCTACCAATATGATTCAGGGTGCCGCCTTAATTCTAAATTATATAATGGGGTTCTAGAGGAGAAGAATTTTATACCAAATTTATCTTTTAAACATATTTATTAAAAAAATAACATAAAATTCTAACATAAATTAAAAATTTTTAATGCGAACCTTGTCCCTGCACATTTTTGCTTAATATTTCAATATCAGGGGTATAATTTGTGACTTTTAATTTCACACAAGATTCTGAATGTTTAGTTGTTAAACGACTTCTTTGTGGACTCAAAATATGTTTCATATGAGAAAAAATTTGTTCACAGAGAAGTTAGGGCGCGGCTAGCGTACGCGATAGGGTGTTCTAAACCGTCCTTCTCCTGGAATAGCACTACGCCTAACCCAACAGCACTGGAGTCGGTCTGCAGGAAAAATGGTTTCGAGAAATCAGGGGAAATTAATACAGGAGCGGTCGAAATTAAAATTTTAATTTTCTCGAAGGCTTCCTCGGCCTCCGTAGTCCACGAAATGGTTTGGCCTTTCTTTTTGTTTTTAATTAACGCCGTTATGGGAGACGAAATGGTGGAAAGGTCCGGTAGGAATATTCTATAGTAACTGACTAAACCAATAAGGCGTTTAACCTCGGTAGTGGTCTTAGGGGTTTTAAATCTCTGAATACATTCCACCTTAGCAGGGTCGGTGCGAAGACCAGTTTGGTCTACAACAAAACCAAGAAAAGTCAGAGACTTCAAACAAAAATGGCACTTTTCTAAATTAGTGCGGAACCCGGCGGCTTTAAGACGTTCGAAAACTTCAGGGTTGTATGCCGCGTAAAATTACTTGAATGATTTCCGCTTTCGATACTGGGCGTTCTAATTTCTTAGACAGGGATTCTACGGCAGTTACATAGGTAAAAATATTTTCATTCCCCTGGGTGCTATTTTGGAATTTCCGTTCTAAATTAACTTGAAAATCTGACGGTAGGTACTCGGCCTTTAAAAGTTTCACTAAATCCAACCAATCCTTGGCTTTTGCCGATGAATCCATGAAGACAATTTCCGATGCTGCCTTAATTCTTTCGTGAACTCTTTTCATCAATGGAGAACAAATGTTAAAAACAAAATTTAAGGTAAAACATATACAGGTTTTGTAAAAAAAATTTTCATCTCCCATTTTTAAACCATATTGTATCAAACGCTTTTCAAGAAATTTTTTAGCATCTGAATTAAATTCAAGTGGTCCATACTTTTCCTTAAATTCCTTTCTAAATATATAGTAGCAATAATTATAATCGGGACAAAATTTCCTATCTGCTAAAATTGTGTCATAGTTTTCGTAAGTAAGCTGTATTTCAGATTTCAAACTATCAAATGCTGTTGCAGGTGTATGGCCATTTTGATAATAACCGATTAATTTGTTCTTAGTTTCTTCTGACACCGCTCTGAATCTAAGTGAATCGGCACTATGTAAATTATGGTTGTGCGATGTTATTGCAACAATCTCGCAAGGAAACAAAGGATTGGGAGCAGCTTCAGGATTTTTCCCTTGATATTTTCTTTTACTTGCTGATCTTATTTTAACATTTAAAGATGCACCACAATTTGTGTTTCGTGTTCGATTATTTGTAAGTGGTTCATAGGTATGACTGCATCGAGTATTATGCTGACAATGAAGATCCTGTCTAAACAAGAGACGTTTTCCAGAACAAAGAGAAGTAAATGTAATCGAATAGGTAGAAAAAGACTTGGCTTCATACGTAGACAGCCATTCTTTAAACTTCTCTCTAGATTTTGCAGCAATCATAAATGAAATTTGCAACAGTCCGTCCTCTATAATTTCAACGGTGCGAATTATTGTTGGTACGTTTGGTAACATTTCCTACAAATCAATTGGTTATTTTGTGTAACATAGGTAATGAATAATTTACTTACTAAAATCTCGTCTTCTGTTGTAATATTCTTCAAATCACAGTCTGAAAAATCGATTACATTTGTAAGGTTTTCCATATTTGTTTGATAAATAATTTTAAAAAACGCAACTGTGAACTATTTCTAATAATTAGAGTCAATATCTCATCCAATGCCACAATTGAAGAATTAGGACTCTCGGGATATTGGATCGCTACAATAAAACACAACTGGACTGTCGGTCGACGTTTCGGCTTTATTAACTAATAGCCATCCTCGGGACTACAATAGGAGACAATAAGTCACACAAAACGATCAAAATTTTTTGATTTTTTGATCGTTTTGTGTGACTTATTGTCTCCTATTGTAGTCCCGAGGATGGCTATTAGTTAATAAAGCCGAAACGTCGACCGACAGTCCAGTTGTGTTTTATTGTAGCGATCCAATATCCCGAGAGTCCTAATTCTTCTATTTCTAATAATTTATTCAATCTACTTACTGCAAATTCGTAAGAGTAGATTCTATTATTAATTAACTTGTAATTAGAATAAGTAAAAAAGCTTTACTTGTGTATACCACCATAACCTACAAATTAAAACAGAAGTTGGTACGCGACATAAAAATTAAAATTTGATATTTGCGAAGGGCAGGCGCGCGGCGTTGCAAAATATAAATAAGGCAATGCGCGCGCATGTTACTTCAACCCCATCGATTTCAATACTCGCTCTCGCCGGTATTGGCTTTAAATCTTTTGGCACTCCGAGTGCCATCGCATGAAGTCGAAAATGTAGATTGTACATTTGGAACACTCGGAGGCTCGCTATTTGCTTCACATTCTTCGGCGATGCTCTGCTCATTTTCGTAATACAAATCTTCCTCCAGTATTGAAAGATCTTGACTTGGTGGAATTTGGATATTCGTCTTTGTCCTAAAGAAAATATATTTAAATATGTAAAATTGAACTTATATTGTGTGCTGTACATGCTTACGTTCGTTTCTGAACATATGGTTCCAACCACGACAATGAATTCAACAATTCCCATTGTGGCATATTATGAGCTCCACTTCCACTAGCCAGGTTTGAATTGGATTTTTTCTCTCGCGAGTACTTTTCTCGGAGATACTTCCACCTATTTAGACAGTCGTCCGCTGCAAGTATGTTATTATTAAAACGTTTATTAAAAATATAACGGATATATAACTTACGTGAATAATTCATTAAACGTGCAATTTCACTCCACGAGTTACTTTTCTTTTGTGTATCTTTAAAGTCGATCTCTTCCGATCGTAAAGAAACGGATAGGATGTTACGACCTAACCGTGCAGTACGACAGTAAAAATTTCAACATATTCATCACCGCGTTTCGAACACTTGTTCCGCCAATGCATGATAAACGGCATTTCTACAATAATTTTTTTATATTTAATGAAAACAAAATTGTAAAATGAAAAACAACTTACCATGTAATTGAACTTTTCTTCTTGCTTTAAAAATTCCTTGAGTTCCTTGTATTCCACCTTAGTGTTAATTGGTAAATCAGGAACGTCTGTTGGGCGGTTTAGTGACATACTGCTACTTGCTCGACTTGTGCTTAAAATACTGTTGAGTATAAGCGTGTGTTGCTCTTGAGTGCTAGTTAAGTGTTCTATTTTCCTTAAAATATTTTCCAACAAATATTCGGTCTTGTTGGACGTTTAAACCGTTTTAGCTGATGGTGTTGAACACAATGAAAGAGGGGGGGGGGGAAACGCGCGGGTACTCATACTTCGACTTGAAACAAAACTTTCGTTCACGTTTTCATTAGTATTTCCAGCATTTGTACTTTCGTCATCACTGAAATCATCGGCGCTAAAATAAACAAATGTGATTATGATATGCCTAAAAATATAATTATTGAAAAACAAACCTTGAAGAATCATCATGAGGTCGTTTCTTTTCGACCTGCTTCTCAACTTGTTACTTCCCAACTCCGCATGGTTCGTCTTCTTCTGCCAGCGTAGCCAGTTCTAAAATATGCAAAGGTTGCCCTATATCTCCCATCTCGGAACACGAACTCTCGTCAATCGTTTTTTGAAGCGTCTTGTTTGCTTCGTCGTATTCGGCTTAAATAAACTCATATTTTATAACCTGATAAGCCAGAATTAGTTTATAAAAATTACCTACGAGTATTATTTTAAACACTTTCACTATGCTGTCAAATTTTTCTGAATTTAAATTAATTAGTTCTTCTTTTATTAATGACACTTCCGCTCCAGTGTCCACTAATGCTTTTACCAAAACGTTGTTGATTCTTATCCAAATGTACGGTAGATTATTTTCTATGTCTTCCAAGTTGGATCCACTTGCCTCTTTTATAAATTCCTTTTGGTGTTGGTAGGAATTTATCATTATCGGTTTATCTCTTATTGAAAATCCGGAATTGTCGTCACTTCGGATGAGGACGAACTTTTTGGCGCTCGTTGATTTCTCGTTTCAGTCGGTTCTCTGGAATTATTATTGTTGTTACTGTTGTTATTGTTGGAATTATTTATCGGAGAGTTGTTTTGTGATTCTCGTCGAAAATGGTTAATTTGGTTTTGTTGATTACTCGGATTTTCATTGTCACCTGTTTCTTGATTATTTTGTCGGTAACCATTATTATTGTTAACTGATAACACCGTTGATAACTGATAACACCGTTGATAACACCGACCGCATTTATTTAGTTGACGCCTGGCGAATGTTTTATTTTATTTTGTATAGTTGTGTTAGTTCATACATGGTATTTATTAATTTTATACGAGATGTATAATTGAATATTTAAATGACGATATGCTGATGAAGGCCAATGGCCGAAACTAGTCCATAAATATAGAAATTGATCTTGAGGAAAGGGTTTTTGTTTTATTATTAAATTGCGTACTATTAGCTTTCGGGTTAAATTGTGGACTTGCTTCAAGGCTTTGTCGTCCGTCTTCTGCCATTTTAAAATTTGTCGAAGTATTTCAATTTAATTTATTATGTTATAAAATTTTATTTTCAAAATTATGTTCAATTTTAAAGTAATGTTAACAAATGTGCAAAATTTTATTTTATAAAAGATAATTTTTATTTGAAAATACGTATAAAATTTGGTCTGTTTGATAAAATAATCGTCCCTATCGCAAATTTTGTTTAAACATTTGACCATGTGCAATTTTAATGTGGCAAACTTTTGTTAAAACTTTATTTTTATCTTATCGTGCATATGGGTTACGGCGTCACTAAATTGAATAGCTAAAGGTATAGTAAAGTTCCCTGGTTTCGGTACCAAATAATTGCGATGTCCAAATGCGTAAAAATTGTTTTGAATCTAAAGAAAACCTAATCAATTTCCTTTTTGAACATCCATCCCTTGTTATAAGCTTGCGATTCTTTTAACTTATTTTGATGTTGAATAATTAAAGCAAGTTAGTCAAATTAATTTATAATTTAATCGGAAATTAAACAAATTTATAATTTAATCGGAAATTAAACAAATTTAAATTTTACAGATTTCACAGCCAGGCTAATTTGGAATTTTTAAAAAGTTTTAAATTTTTGATGTTATTAATTTTATGCCGTATTACATCGGTTTACCAAATAAATCAATTTCATCAAATTGTAACTTGAATCGTATTTAAGATTGAGTAATTCTTTCAACTATCTGGATAAAGTTGCAATTTTGATGGCAAAAAAATACAAGTTTTATAAAAATCAATTTTATCGTGGTTTCACTTAACGTAAAATTAATCGTTCCTTTGCTTTTTAAAATGTTCTCACCCTATTAGTTTGAAGTTTTCTTTGGTTTGTTGTGTTTGTTTCAATCATTTCACCTTCTGTGGTGAATAAATTTTGGATTCTTCTTGTTTCTGTTTAAATTATTTGCACAAAACACTCTTACTCTGAATTTGTAATTTTCATGTAAGTAAATACTTTAATTGAATTTATCAATTTTTGCTTACTTTCTGGTCCAAGAACGATCTCAGCTGCTTTTAACATACATGGTTTGACGAGTGTTTCTCCAATAATATGGCTTTTTTTGCTTTTGTTATAAGCAACGATAATTCATATGAAGTTTCAAGCACTTTCTGGTTTGACTCAGCAAAAGAACCATTACTATCCAATTTCATGCGTTTTAAACTTCCAGATTTTGCAGCAAAATACTCTTTCGGTTTGTTTTGTAAAGCACTGTGTTTAGTTAAGAAATGTCGCTCCAGACGAGTCGATCTTAAGGCATCATTGCTCAATACTTCGTAACAGTTAACGCACTGTGGATGGTCGACACCATTTTTAGTTATGCAAACAAAACCGTATTTAATATTATAGTCATTATATTTGCGCTTTTTAGTCGAACTCATCTGATATAATATTAGTACTTAATAGATAATAATGTCCTATTTGAAATTAACTTAATACTACAATTAATAAACTTATTAACCCTCCGTTAGGCGCGCTATTTTCAGTTGTATACTAGTCCATAAGAAATACATTGAATAAAAGAACACTGGTCTACGAGTGTAGACCGCGCGCCTAACGGAGGGTTAATTAACACGTTTTATTAGCACCTTTCTAAAATAGCGGCAAACTCAGACTGCTAATACAATCATAATAAAAATGATTAGCAGGGTTGATTCTGTTTCATCAGCACCATAAAAATGCTTCAACTTATGTACCCATGTAGCACACAATGTTGGTTAAATATTGGTCCAATATTGCGCCAATATAAAATATTGGTGATCAATATAGCCCCAATATTGGCTGTGGATTGGTGTATCGTAATATTGGGCCCATTTTGATGGGCAACATTTCTTGCCAACGTTTACCCAATATGGTTCATGATTGTATATAATATGTACTTTACCGCTGACGTAATTTACTTCTTACAATAACTTTAAAAATATTATTTTACAGTAGGGAAAGTATTGAGTTCCAACCGTGTTAAATATACAAGTGGGTATCAAAAACATAAAAATTTCTAAATGAAATTTTTTTTCAACTACACAGCAGGGGTCCCGCCCCCCCCCACATTGAAAACCACTGCTTTAATGTAATTATACCTTCTTTTATTTTTTTGTGAATGAAATGATATCCCACGTCAATATGTTTGCTTCGTTTGTTTAAAACACCGTTCTTGGCTAAATCTATTGCACTTTTGTTATCAACTTTAAGGGTCACTTTGACTTTAATGTCTTTTATTTCTTTGTCACAATTTTATTTCCCGAAGAAAAGGCAACTAATTTTGTGGCTCTCCGCGGATGTCGTCGCGAAAGTGCCGACCTTTAGCTCAGTAGGGCGTAGGTGTTGGGTGGCTAGGAAACGCGAGGTTGGGCGCCACCACGTTATAAGAAGGGAGGGGACAACAATTACGATGATCGCCCCAAGGAAATCTAACGTGGAAAGCCTTCCTGGGACCCTCTTCTGCCGGTAAATGGTAATCAGTCCTAAGCTACTCACCCACTATTAACGGTTGAAGACCCCGAAATAAAAACCCATTTACAACAAAATCAGATTTACTTGGACTTACTATTTACTACACATTTACAGATTTACTACACATACACTTAAAAGTTGCAAAAAAATTTACCGCTACACAAAAGAACTTATAACTAAAATTAACACAAGAAATTCAGATCTACTTGAGTACAACTTACTAATAACTAAACAAATAATGAGAAAGAGTTTTTAGCCGTACGCACCATAAATATCCTAAGTCACCGCGAGCCGCACCGTCAATTGTTGGTGATTTGTCTTTTTTCTACCAATGAGGTAACACCACCGCAACACAAAAGGCGTACTCGCGCACAGCGTAGCTCGACTTCTAAGCCTCGCACTTGTCGCGGGGGGGGGGGCACTAAATCTACTACACTAACCTTAATTTTACTCGCATTTAGCGATTCCGTATTCGGGTAGTCTCCACCAATCCGGGGTATAGTCCAGTCAAATAAGGCAAAATAAAGGGCAAACCTCGGAATGAGAGGGAATAAGCTGTAAATTGGTATATCCCTTTGTTTTGGTATTCTAAATACTGGTAGAAAAGTTTCATATAATCTCGTGTCCGCGTCCCAAGATATTGAAGGTCAAAGGTCACAAAAATCGTTTTTTTGCAATTATCTCGTTTTCTAGATGAAATACGTTATTTAAGTTCATTATATAACTTGGAGATAATAAAATTATCTACAAGTTTCATACCAAGAATTTTTTTGTATCATTTGCCTTTCTCGAGATACAGTGCGGAGAGTAGCAAGCGCGCATCCGTTAGAATTAAAAAATGCTGAGAAGAACCCGCGCTTCTGAGGATCATTTTTAACTTTTCTAGTAATGCAGGCTGATAGCCCCGCCCCTTCAACATAAGTTCACATAATTATAGGTTTTTTAAATCTTCAAACGTATTAATAACAAATGTCAACAAAAGTGGTAACACATCCCTTAAGAAATACATGAGGAAAATCGTAAATGACCAATAAGTTACTTTTCATAGAAATTAACTTTGAGCAGCTAGACAAAGAAGGCGACGACGAACTAAAGGAATCTTATTTGAAAAATAATAATAAAGGAATCTTGAATATACTATTTTGTAACTTGGGCTTCATCTATTACATTTGCGATTCATCATAAAAGAATGAAAAAAATTTACTATTGTGACATTCTATTTAACGTTTTCACTTAATATTCTTCACTTATAATAAATACATAATATATTTTTAATTAATTTATAAATAATAATTATTGTTATAATGCAAATATATTATTTCTATTTAAAAAATCCCTTTCTCACAATCACATATTCACTCCATAAATTTCTCAATTAAAATAATAGAAAATTAATAATGAAGAGATTATTAACTTGAGTGTAAAGTTTCTTCAGACAAATTGTAACCAGTCGGTCCGTGGTTTTATAAGAGTCTATGAAAAGTAACTTATTGGTCATTTGCGATTTTGCTCATGTATTTCTTAAGGGATATGTTACCACTTTTGTTGACATTTGTTATTATTACGTTTGAGGATTTAAAAAAACTATAATTATGTGAATTTATGTTGAAGAGGCAGGGCTATCGGCCTGTATTACTAGAAAAGTTAAAAATGATCCTCAGCAGCACTGGTTCTTCTCTGCATATTTTAATTCTAGCGGATGCGCGCTTGCTACTCTCCGCGCTGTATCTCGAGAAAGGCTAATGATACAAAAAAATGCTTGGTATGAAACTTGTAGATAATTTTATTATCTCCAAGTTATATAATGAACTTAAATAACGTCGTTCACCTAGGAAACGAGATAATTGCAAAAAAACGATTTTTGTGACCTTTGACCTTCAATATCTTGGGACGCGGACACGAGATTATATGAGACTTTTCTACCAGTATTTAGAATACCAAAACAAAGGTTCATACCAATTTACAGCTTATTCCCTCTCATTCCGAGGTTGAATGCTTATTTGACTGGACTAGTAGACTTTGGAGCCTGAGTACCATTCACTTTTTTTCTCTAATGTGGTTTCTGGGATCTCAGGACACTCGGAAGATTACACCTACGATGGTACCGAACGAGGTCGCGTAAATCGACTTCGCGACTACAACTCAATACTCGCACTTATAATTGGTAATCCTTCTAATTAGGGGCCTGGTTGACTTAATTGCCACGACCCAAAACCAAACTAAATTTCTGTTCCTTACACCTCGTAAGCAACTCTTTCATTATCCCCTTACACACGCAACCCTTTCACTCACTACTCGGTTATCACCCCTGTGGTCAAAACTACCACCTACACAAGCTCACGTCCAAGAACAGACAACCCCCCCAGCCTGGTCACAACGTCTTTCCTTTCCTTCCTCCTTGCCTCTTGCCAGCCTGACACCCCTTCAAAGAAAACAAAAAGGAACAACCTGGTCTACTTCACGGCCCACTCACCCTACTGATCTCACTCATGAAAACAGTAAAGATTAACATAATACATTTACCGTGAAATATCTCGCCTGTTTCCCACAAAGTTTTGCAAGTTGTAACTAGGGTGTCACAGCAATAAATCTTTTCCTACAACTTGATACCATATAGTACTTGCTACCATATAGCAAGTTGCGGAGCCCCTTAACAAAAAACTTCCCTTCTTTGTCGGCAAAGAACCCGCCGGTCTTCCAGGAGTCGTCAGAAAACATACATTGTGATCAAAAAGTACCCGGAATTTGTCAATAAAACGAAAACGGTTCAATTATTCATAGATATTTAATTTATTCCCTTAAAAGTAATCTTTGTTGCAAACAATACGCATATTTCAACGCTTTTTCCAATCTTCAAAATACATTTCGTAGGTTGATTTTGGAATCGCCTTTGGCTCCTTCTGCGAATTCTCTTTTATCGCCTCAAACGTATCAAAACGCTTTCCGCGAAGTGGTAACCTGAGTTGTGGGAACAGAAAAAAGTCACACGGAGCCATGTCAGGTAAATTCAGAACTTTCGTAATGCTATAAACTTTGTTTTTGGTCAAATAGTTACGTAAAAGATGAGATGTGTGGCACATGTCGCGCTTCAACTCGCCGCATGCCCAAAACATTGTGCATAACGCTCTGCACCGATCCGAACGAGTCACCTACGACAACGGTCAAATGGATCACCAAAGCGAATAGGAAACCCTCTTGGTTCGTATGAACAAAAACAACAGAGTGAGAAAATTCTTAATAATCAAAGTGTGCCTCACCAAGCGCTATAAGATGACAATGGGCGTTACTAAAGAACAACTCGCTCAGGGCACAATACACCAGATGTTGGAATATGATCAGCCGGTTGGCGGCGTCGATCCAGACATTGTAAGATGGGATGATCCTGGTGGCTTGGCGATGTCTTGGGCGAGATCTTCATGAAGCAGGTAAATCACAAAAGCACACAAAGCACTGCGCGAACTAATTGCGGTGGTTGTAGAGTTATCTTTAGTTCTTACGACTCTTACGTTTAGCGTACCTGAGGAGCGGTTACAAGGAAGTCTGCCCACAAGTTATTAAAAATAATTTGTAACAAATTAACATCGTTGTTAACAATGTCGATGTAGCTGCTACATACTACATTTCATTATCTCTGCTATTTGAAATTATTCACAGCAAAATAAAATTTGATTAGAAGCTGTCGCATTCAAATAACAAATAATACCAAACAAGCAATGACACAAAATACGAACCAAAACCTAAAAACAGTTGATTGTTTGACAATAGTTGTAACAAAAAGAATATCTGAAAGATGTCCCTAAACTGTTTGTTATACGCAAGCGAGCTTGGTAAATTTGTCATGAAAAATTACACACATTGCAAGCAGAAAGTAATTTTTAGCCGCATAAAATTTTGGCAAAAATATGAGCGAATTTACATGGAAATCAGCCGCCCGGCACGGGTGTCGATTCTTCTTCAGTAAAATGGAAATATTCCGGTTGCTTCAAAAGCTCATACACCTTTCTCGACTATGGCTACCCTATTAAAGGCATTTTTAAATATATCTACAAACATAATAACTGTTTGAATTTTATATATTGCGATGTTCAAAAGCGTAGAAGCTTAACTTAATGCAAAAAAAACTTAAGTAGTCACTTTTGGAACACCCATCATTGTAAATAAAGCTTGCGATCCTTATGATAAATTTTATGATGAAAAATTAAGCAAGTTATAATATTAAATGTAATTTTAATCACTCAGAATACGAAATTTCAAATGTTACAAAAAGAAGCACAGTTTGATCAAGTTGTTGTTTATAAATTGATATAAAATTTGTGATGTTTTTGATCTAAAACCGCATAACATCGGTTCGCCAAATAAAACAAAGGTCACCGAATTCGGAAATCAAACGAATTTAATAAGTAAAATTTTCCAACTTTCTAGCTTAATTTCCAAATTTTGTGGCAAAAATACAATTATCAAATAATCAATTTTATCGTGGTCACTGGTCGTAAAATTAATTGTTTTGCGCTTTTTAAAATTGTTCTCACCCTATTCGTTTTTGAAGTCTTCTTAAAATTTGCTGTTTGTTGTTGCTATAGTTTCTTGGTTTCTTAATTTTCTTACTTATGTTTTCACCTGTTGTGGTGAATAAATTTTATTCTTCTTCTGCATATCAAATTTCACAAAAAAAAACACTCTTACTCTGAATTTTCAATCTTCAGGTAAGTAATTATAATTATAGAATTTATCTATCTAATTTAAATTTTTAATTTTAATTATCAATCTTAAATTTATCTTAATTATTATTTAACTTTGTGACTCTGGGCTTTAAATTTCGAACTTCTCGAAACAACGGCCTTGCCCAGAATGAGTTATTTTTTAAAAACCATTCTCCCTCCATTAATTGTCGTTAAGCAAATTTTACGTTAGAATTCTTAAGTGGTGGAAAACTTTGGTTGATTCGGCGCACTGTTGAAATTATCACACGTATCCACTTTTATTGTTTAAATTTGATTAAAAAAATTAACAAAAACTAAAGCCATGGCGTTTTGATAAATTTGGCGTCTATCTTTTCATTTAAAGATCGTGGACCAAAAACATCTTTTAATTTAAATGCTGAAAAATTCTAATACAACATCTCAAATGTGTCTTCTTTTCTTAATAAAATCAAACAATGTGTGAAACCGAATTAATAATCATCATAAAATTTAATCAAAAATAATCTTAAGTTCTATAGAGCTAAATTTAATAAAAGGGTTTTAACTTTATTTGTGTATTTTTAATGTTGAATCTTAATTACGGGGTCTGTGTTAATTGAAACATGACAATATGTATAAACGAGTAGATCCAATCTTTCCCACACATCTTTTTTTCTTGTTAAAGTATTGGGTAAGTCCAGTTTCTTCAGCGAACTGGTAAGCGAGCTGTCAGATAGATTATGGTGTAATCGTATAAAACAGTTTAAGACATCCTTATAATATGACTGGTAAGTTCCGATTCTTGTTCAATGGTGAACACCGACTTTCTACCTAATTTGTATTTTTTAGAATCAAAATTTCCTCTTATTCAGTCTTGCAAAGTTCCGTATGATACTTCAAATATCTTTGCGGCATTTCTTATAGAAACAAATAATAAATATAATTGGTTTTTATTATCAACATTCTACTTTATTTCTTATAGACGACTTATCTTTAATCCATGAAGAACGGTTACTCTTAGCAGTGCAATATCGACTACCGTGGGGGTAATATGACTAAATTGCACCGGTGAGTCGGTTAAGAAATAAACTGAAATAATTGAGAGGACTGAAATTTGCCCTAGGCGCTACGTGATTACTAATGCACCTCTCAATGTGATCTGCTACCCAAACCACGAACAGTAATGTAATCCAAAAACTCACACGATGGAAGAAGTAACAGGACATACACTTGAATCGTATGTGAAATATTTTATTGAATGAAAAAAAAAAGCACCAATTCTGATTTTAACTATATCTAAACAAATACAAACTAAAATATCGCGAATAGTTTTTTTTATCAACTCGCTATCGCTCGTTTTGCAAAATATTCCACGAACCCCTCTATTTGTACATAGAGAACATTAAAAGTAAATAATATAATGAAATATCTAAGTGATTTACATGTTACAATAAAATGCAAAAATTAAATAAAATTGAATTTTAACTTACGTAATTATAATAAAATGCAATGAATGGTAGTTTATGACACTGTTCGATCAAGCGTGTTTCGTTCTTTGGATACTCATCAGATAAACCTTGTATAATAATTATCAAAAAAGAGCTTGAAAAATTTAAAAATCAATTGAATGAAATTAAAATGATTAATTAATGATCATGGACATGAGCATTCACAAGAAATATAAGTGGGATTGAACTACTAATTAAATAGTTAAATTAAGACTATAACTGATATAATTGATATTAATTAAAAGTAAATTTATCTGTTATAATGTAACAATTTCAGGTTCCTTCCAGAAGGCCATTGTTTCCTGCAATAAACTCAGGTAAATTTTCTGCTATCCACCTTTGAGTTGTCTTAGCTTTATGTACTGGTGCTGAGTCCTGTTGAAGGACTCAATGGTTTCCTTGAAAGAGGGAGTCGTTAAGGGGCTTAATCTCTTTTAACATCTCTTGGTAAATTGGTGCCTATGTTTTAACGTATTTTTCACAAAAGTGAAGTTGTGTAACCCCTTCGTAGGATACACCCCACCAAACCATCACAGACGCTGGATAATGATCTCTTCAAACCTTTGGAATTATTTCTGCTGCTTCTTTAAGTGCAGTAAAATAAGCATTCAACCTCGGAATGAGAGGAATAAGCTGTAAATTGGTATAAACCTTTTGTTTTGGCATTCTAAATACTGTTAGAAAAGTTTCATATAATTTCCATGTCCGCATCCCAAGATATTTCAGGTCAAAGGTCACGAAAATCAGTTTTTAGCAATTATCTCGTTTCCTATACGAAATACCTTGTTCAATATAGCGCGTATTGCCTATGACAGTTCTTAACAGCCGAATCGTTATTGCCAAAGTGTTGATCAAAAATTGCTTGCAAAGTTTTCTTTTTGTATTATTTTTATTTAAAAAATATTCATTAGTAAAGTTGCATTCCATAATATTTTTGGATTTGTGTCTACTTTTTACTTTCCCGACAGTAATGCATTCAATTAATAAATATATTTTTTGTTTCCTGCTATCTTTCAGGTTCCAAAAACACCTAAAAGTAGCTTGACGATCATCTTCGGAAAATGTACTGCATGTTTTATCTTCTTTTGCGGCAATAATCTGTCCACGCGCAATTATATATTTTTTCCAGAATCATTTTGGATTATCCGTCGCTTTTTTTACACACTTTACCTTCACCGTTTTCCGTAAGGTTTTGTAGTACATCATGTTCATTTTCTGTCATTTTGATTTGTTCCTTATTATCGGCCATCTCTAAACAAGATCCATCACTGTCTGTATAACTGCTGATTTGTAAATCTTAGTCACTGTAATCTTACACTGTTGTCGTTATTGTTAGCGAACTTGACTTCCGCAAAATCCAAATGGTTATTCAAATTATCAATTATAGTATCTACACCACACGTCGGCGTAATAGCAATTTGTTTTATCTACTTCTGGTAAGTAAATGCGTACTTATCTCCATCAAATGGCGTGTATATGACGGCGGTTACTTGCTGTGTTGATTAATATAAACATGAATAAAATAATGAATTATTTTACGTTAAGCGAAATCATTTATAATAAATATTATAAATAAATACTTCTTCGCAAATAAGTACTTTCCACACACCAAATAAGTCACACCCAAAATAAATGCAACCTACAAAATGCTTTATTAAAATTGTTCTTATAAAATGCTTACTTTGTCTATTTACTTTCATCATTAGATATTGATTGTCTGGTGCCTCGGTAAGAAATTTATCCAACTGCTCTGTGGTTAATACTTTGGTTTTTTTAGGTTTATAGCCTACATTTTTTCTTTTCAGAAATGCTATTAATTTGGGATATCTGCTAATATCGACATCATGTTTTATGTTAAGGGTTGATTTTAGCATCGAATAATAAGCCCAAAGCGAAGCACTGCAAACCGAATTTAATTCTTCGCTAAAATAAACTAGTAGCACGTTTCCTGAATAATTCCCTATTTTTTTGCCTTTACACCATTTGACAAATTTTGCGTACTGTATTTAATATTTATTTTTTCATTTCGACGGCAATAGTTGCTCTACAACCTTTGCCGCCGCTTCGTCAACATCAAACGTGTCAGCCATGTTAATGAAATTACACAAGTTTTTTGACAAATTACGCATTGGTTTTATTTTTCAATTACTAGACTCACGATTCAAAAACCCTCGGGCGTAGGCCCTCTGGCTTTTAAATCCTTCGCCGGTAATGCATGTCCTATCTCCCGCGTAGATAATATACTATTAGTGTTGTTGAAGTAAAATCAAAAAAGAAATTTCTACTTCTAAAACGTCTCTACTACTAAACCAACGTTTTCATAGTTTGCTTCTTTGTTAATGATGTCTTCAAATATAATTTCATTTCGAAAAGCTTCGGCCTAAAATTATCAGACGATGACGATGGAATATTATCCAAATCAGTTTGATGTATTAGATCGACAAAGGCACACTCGGTATTGGAATTATATTTACTTTTATGTGAATCTAAGAACAAAAATATTTTCTTGCTTCCAGTGTGCATCTATAAAGAACGATCTTCGTTTTAAGCTATGTAATATTTAGGCAAATTGAGTTGTAATGTTTTCGGTGGCAGAGGTTGGCAGGTGTCACGTGGTATGTAGGACAGTCCATGTTGAACCGTAAGGAGTTTTTCGTTGTTGAGTATTTTATAGAAATAAAATAAATAAGTTAAGTTAAGCTTATGTGTATTATTGGTGATAAACATCACAGTGTGCTAAATTGGTATACGAAGTTATTGTTATTACAATTCAATATATTATTACTGACTTGAGAAAGTAGTAACTTATTAATATAAAAAATAAACATTTATTAATGAAATAACAAACAAATAAAATTTCTTCTTAAGTAATAGTAGAAAATAAGCCATAAAAACTTAATCTTTGTCTCCATCTTCACTTGTTTGATTTTCAATATCGTCTTCATCCAATCGATCTTTTTTATTTAAAGTTGTTAATGATTTATAAAAATCTTGGTAATTCTCTGGAATGACTCCACTACTGCATAACTTTAATAAATCATTTTATTTTAGTATAGAAATCGGAAGATTCCCATTATATAATTTTGTTAATTCCACACTTTTCACACCAACATGTTTATTTTTCTGTTTCTTCTTCAACTTTCCAAATTTTGTTCTTTTCGATTCTTCATAACTTGGAATTTCTAGAAATTTTGCATCTGCATAACTAATTTTCACAAAGATAGAGAAGCCCCCTCCTTTAACTTTAATTTGTTTTATTTTCATCCATGATATTTTCTTGTTTTCTATAGTTAAGGTTAAATCTGAAGACATGGTATTAGTTTTTAAATGCTTTAAATCTTAAGAGTCGTTAAAGTTTAATGATACAACAGAATATGGATTCTTTTGTCTTGATCTTCTTATTACTTATATAACTCTCTTCTTGGCATGTTCGATGGTACTATGCATACTATCGCATTCCATATCTGTGTGACAGTCTTCAGAAACTTTTATTCAATTGTTTAAATATGAAATTTTTTGGAATTTACTATGCATAGTAATAAAGATGTTAAGTATCTGTTTCAATTTTGGCCACCAGAAGAATCAGAAAACATAGTGATATGCTTGATTGATTCTGGTAAAACCGCTATATATTTCAAAATTATAGATCCAATTTTGCAAGAGCCACGATTGGATTACAAATTGTTAGGTCATATGAACTGAATTTTCTGACGTAGTATAATGTAGATACTTCCGAACGTGGTGTTGTTAGTACTGATTGTAAGTGTATTATAAGATTTTATAAAATATAGATATAGCAAAACTATATTGTTGTTAAGTGCTTCTCGAAGTTCCAACATTGAATTATTAGTTAATGTAGTTTGATCGACTTTCTGTTATACATTAAAGTCTTCGTCTTATTATATCTTCTAACGCTAATTGTAAAATTCGCTTACCTCGTGAGTTATTCATTTTGCAAAACTACAAAAAACGTAACCTCCAACTTGAATGAATATTCGGCCACTAAAAACTTCCTTCCGGAAGTTAGCGGGATTCCCCTAAAGGTATTTCTTCCGCTGGCATCAGCCCTATTCTCAAACTCACATCACGACTTGATTCGTATACAAAAATACGTCACTTACGCATAAAAATGAAGTGAACACTCTCTGACTAGTCAAAATATAATGATTCGTATGCGAATCATGTCGTGTAAACTCGAGAATAGGGCACCTGCCCTCTTGGGACTTTTTTTTTGACTGTTCGATTACGTCGCTATGCTTTGACGTAGCAGTTCTTCCTCGAACTTCTCTTTCATAATGCGGGTCATCCCGCTGGTAATTTTCTACTTCACAGTAGCTACACGTGGTACTGGCTATCCATATGCAACCATTGGCTGGTCAGGACTTGGGTCAGCTGGTGGTTTATCTCATCGGAAATTCTTTCGACCGTCGACCGATGGCTGTATATCTGGGATTAGTCGTCTTGTCCACTCGCCCTTCTTGCCTTCGGCCCAGCTAGATTGCCACTCGCATATCATGGTGTTGCGGACGGCGCGTCTTTCTGCGGTCTTCCTTGTTTTAGCTTCGAAGTTTTGCGCACGCTCCATTATCAGGAAGTCAATCGGAGGCACTCCCGCCATTACTGAAATGGCCTCAGTCGAAACCGTGCGGTAAGCGGATGTAATTCGTATATTCATTTTCCGTTGGATCGTCTTGAAATATTTGCAGTAGAACGCTACCCTTATAGCGTTGCTCCACACCGGAACTCCGTACAGTATTATCGATTGCGCTACGGAACCCGAAACCCGTCGCTTTAGGAAGAAGCCCGGCCGCCTTCTTAGCTGTCTCACGCATATGGATGTTGAACTTGAGAATTTTGTTGACAGACTTTGGAATTTTGTCTATAAGCAAACGTCATGTCTATTTTCTGAATCTTTTGTTCGTAACTTGTATCGGCCGAAGTACATAATATGTTATAGGAACGAGATGCATTTGTGATTTCTTCTGTTACAAGCTCCGTTTCATATGCAGTCGCTGTAACTATGACCGAGTGACCCAGCTTTTGCTTGGCAATGATATTGCCATAAATACAAGAGATGAAATGCCACCTGATGAAAACATCGTTCACAATGAACTTCTAGATAATTTTAACATTGGAAATGAAAATATTGTTAATCAGAATTTTGCATTTAGAAATGCTATAATCAATACTTTTTTTAATAGATAATTTAATTTTTAAAACAAAATACAAAATGTTTATACTATCGGTTTTTAATTTTTAAATTGAGTAGAGCCAATTCGTTCTCAATTTCGGCCTTCTCCTTTAAAGTTTGGAGAAGTTGCAATTGCATGGCATTTTCTGATTTTATTTTATGTATTTCAGCTTCGTGTTTTTGCTGACTTGGTTTTAATACGGCAAGTTCTGCTTCATGCTTTTGTTGCCGCATTTGTTTGTCACTTTAAATAGTAATTTTTTTTTTGTTGGAGTATGTCGACTTATGCTGTTGTTATTTGTGTCATAAATTGATGCTGAAAATATAAACATGTTATGTTTTCTGTTACAAATAATAATTGTTGTAAATTCAACTTACAATTGTGAATTACTTCTCTCTCAAGTTCTTCGCCAAAAGCATCTTTTCCCAGTTCAAGAATTTCATTATATTCTTCTTCGCATGTTTCTTTATTGTATGAATCACATACATCTCTGTTTGATGCATCACCCTTATCTCTGATTGATGAATCATAATTGGAATTGTGATAAACACGAGGTAAACGATCCTCCACCAGTTTTGTACAGCTCTACCTACGAGTTTGTTATTAACGTTAATTACATTTGTCACAGCAGGAATATATTATTTAAACTTACTTTATCTGTAGCAACATTTTGTCTAATTTTCTTCTTCATGCCTACATATAAAAATTTAAATTGCTGCCCATTTCTTGCGCCCGTTTTTGCCCCACTATTAAATTTTCTTGCTATTTTCTCCCATGTCTCTCGTTTTTGCTTGGCCCAAACGGCATCGGTGTTTTTATTTTCAAGTATGTGTTTCGATTGTTCCACCAAATTTAATAATATCTCTTTTTCCTCTTCTAAAAAGTTTTTAGAGCGTTCTCTTTGCGTCTTCGGCATTTTGGTTAATTAGTAAACGGTACTATAAATTTAAAAGGTTTTAAAATAAGATTATGAAAGTTATTAACATGTGATAATATTTTAGTTTTAAAATAATAAATTATAAAAGTAAGTTTGTAAATATGCAAAACAAATTAATAATAGATAGTAAGGCTGGGAATCAAATTCGAATAATTCGAATATTTGAATATTCAAATACGAATAATATTGCAAAGTATAATTTGAATATTCGAATAATTTGAATATTCGAATAATTTGAATATTCGAATAATTTGAATATTCGAATAATTTGAATATTCGAATAAATTGAATATTTGAATAAATTGAATATTTGAATAATTTGAATATTCGAATAATTTGATCATTCCAATAATGTGAATATTCGAATATTTTGAATATTCAAATAATTTGAATAATCGAATTATTCAGATAATTCGAAAATTCAGATTGTTTGAATATTCAGATTATTTAAATATTCAAATTATTTGAATTAAATTCAATGAATTAGAAGCAATAGCAGCAAAGCAGTTACGGTCAGCGTCACCACTTGCATACCTGGTTTCTCCGTTTGTCAGTGCGAGTAATAAGATTTCGCTATTTATTTTGAAGCATGGATTACCATGCTGTTGATTTTCTTGCAGGTTGCAGGTGCAGTGCTTTTAAAACCGTTTATATAATATTACAATTATTTGTATTAAATGGCAGTTTAAAAAAAAATCGACCTTTTAACCGCCAATTGTCGAATCGCTCGGGTAGTCTAGTAGAATAATTATTTACTCCTATTATTCTAGTATAGGTAAACCACTAAAGCTTTTGCATATTCAAGTAATTGAAAATTTAAATATTCGAATATTCAAATATTTGAATATTCGAATAGGAATGTCATTATTTGAATATTTGAAGTATCGAATAACTTGACTATTCAAATAATATGAATATTCGAATAATTTGAATAATCGATTTATTTGAATATTTGAATTATTTGAATTATTTGAATATTTGAATTATTTGAATATTTGAATTATTTGAATATTTGAATATTATTTGAATTATTTGAATATTTGAATTATTTGAATATTTGAATTATTTGAATAGTTGAATTATTTGAATATTCGATTTATTTGAATATTCGAATAATTTGATCAATGAATATTCGAATACCAAAATGACAATGATTCCCAGCCTTAATAGATAGGTATACTTACCACAAATGTATAATTCAAACTTCAATTTATCAAACACAACAAACGACTGTGATAAGCACAGCAATGATAACACAGAATAATGGTGAAATAACTGATGTGTTAACTTTTTTACTTTATGATTTTAAATTTACCTAGTAATTTTATCACCTACCAACCTATATTAAATTTATTGTACAAATAGTTATTTATTCATGACAAGTGGTTGGTGAATACCAATACAAATTATTCATCGAATAAACTTTATTTATTGAATAGTTATTTGCACATTTATTTGAAGTTGGTGCATACGGGCATAAGCCTATTAGAGAAAAATCCTGTTCTTGATGTTGGGTCGCCAAAATCTTCCTAATATTAAATCGACCCTGTATTGTTGAGAATTCAGTATACTGAAATGCTTACTTACCCCAATGGACTGCACAGATCCTTGAACCTCAGGAATAGTGCAATACAGCCACAGCTATCAAACATCTTTCACCTTTTGGAGGTAGTTTTATCCCGGGGTATCTTACTTTCATAAATGTCTCGCATTCATTCACAGGAGTTTTCCCCGGACAAATCTCCTTTTACATCATCAAAGATTCAACGGTAGATCAATTTTTTACCAAATTAGCTGCAATTTTTTTTACCCGAACCTAGCAGTGAAGTATGTAGGAGTTGAAACTCTTGGAGTAGGTTGATTAAACGTGGGTACAACTTCAACGAACGGCAATGTAGGTCTTACGTCGATTCCAAGTGATTCCCCTGCTATTCTTTGAACACCAAATTCTTTGGTATCATTAATCATCGCTGTAAAAAATCATCTGAGGACATTACGTATTGTTGCTATTAACGAAAACAATTTATTACACCACACCACATACTCACTTTTTCAGCGCGTTAATTATTAATCTCACAATCAGATGTGAATGAAGTAATAATTTTTTTGCTGACCCCTTAGTCCTGCAGTCTCTTTATTAGTCGTTATATACGTACATAAATGCACGAAGGCATTTACGTTTTCCAATTATCTAAATTTGTATATGACATATTAAGGAACTTAGAGAGTTTATTTAATACTAGAAGTTTTACGTATAGTAGTACACTTACAGCCGGTTTCACAATATCTGGTTAACCTGCAATTTAGCGCTAACCATAGGTTAACCTACGAATAAGTGTTTCACAATCACTGGTCTGAGGGGAAACCGTTGGTTAACTGCTGGTATCTTTAACCTATAGATGTTTTTTGGTTAACTGAAGGTTATAAAATTTATTTATTTAATAATTATTTTTATAATTTTCTATTTAAAATTTCGGTATAATTTAGTGTTTATGCGCAAATGACAGTTAAATAAGTGCGTGACAGAGTTGTCAACCTTTTTAAACCTACGATCAACTGCCGGTAAGCAGACCGAGTTCCGAAATTCGCTTGTGAAACGCTGCTAGTCTCAAACCTCAAGTTAACCTTAGGTCAAGGTTACGTAACCTTAGGTTTTAACTATCGATTGTGAAACCGGCCATAAGTATAATAAAAAGAGAATCGCTCTAGATTTCGGGATCTCTCCACGCATACTCTCATAAGACGGATCAGGGATGCCTGATTCATCCATTGTCTCCTCACATACGTATTCTGATAATGCTATCGAATGCCTGCTGAAAATCGATAAATAAGTTGTTGATAGTTGATATCGATTAAATTCCCAGCATTTTTCTAACAGGTGCCGGATGGTAATCGGTTAATGGTAAGATCAGTGGTAGATCTTCCAGCTCTAAAACCAAATTGGTACTCTCCAACGATTTCATCTACTTATGGCGTATCAACTTGGAGGAGTATATTTGACAGTACTTCATATGTGCCATTCAGCAGGATATGCCACGATAATTCTTGCATACCCTTTTATCGCCCTTTTTGTGTACTGAAATTATTACGCCTTCTTCTGGGATATTTTAGTTTTTCCATATAAGTTCTATACTGCCGTCCTACACTGAAAAGCAGTCTCATCGAAATCTTAGGACTTGTCTATATTTCGTGGAGATACTTCAAAATAAATTTGGAAAAAATGGATATACTGCTTTTTAACGTAGTACGGCAGTATAAGATACTGCATCATATTGACCAAATGGGCTCCCTCTTTATTGAAACACTCTGCAGGAATGCCGTCCCGTCCTGCTGCTCTATTAATTAATTTTTTTACAATAGTAGGTAGATATGGGGGTACTTTAGCTGACCTACGGTCGATGGCAATCGAATTGGATACTTCAATTTTTCCTAGCGTCTTTTGTCGTATTCGGCGATTAGCTGTTCGCCGCTTTCATTCGGCAGTTGTCGATTTCAAAGTTATAATAATACAGTTCATTGCCGATCAGAAACACTTTCATGATTTTCAACCTTGAAAACCATCGTTGTATACAATTATAGCTATATCGTTTCCTATATCAAAGATACGTTTGCCACTGGACATTGTTTAAGGCGCAATGGTCCAAACGACTGAGTTGAAAGACTCGTTAAACGAAGTTTTCCGCATTCAAATCTATAAATTTACTTCATTGGCTCGAAAACTTTAATAGATAAAGCTGGTTTGTGGGAGTATTCATCAAGAGTATTGTTGGTGCTAGCCTTTTGCCAAGAGCACCAAGAGTCTTTTCCAGCTGGACATTTTTCGTGCTTCGAATTTTCATCCGTAGAAATTTTGTGGTACAGTGAGGTCCATATTTCATTCCGCCTGTCTTCAACTGAGTCTGGATATCTGCTAAAAGCCATCTCGTTATAAATTGACAGCTTGTCAATCAATTTTCCGGTCAAAATATCTCGTCCACCGATATACATATATTTTCTTTTTTAAATTTCTCAATCGGTAACCTATCCTTTTTTGGACTTGTCCGACATATTCTTTGAACATTTTAGAATCTCTCGCTTCTAACACCGCTTCAACTTCCATCTTGGCGGCTGAACCACTATGATTTGCTTGGTGAGACACTTATTGATTGGAATTAAACCATTCATATTCACCTGAATAGATGTTTTTCTACCAGTGTTGACATGATTTGCAATATTTTGATTTTACGATGCCATCAAGAACTTTCTTGGTATACCAGCCTATCAGACTAGCGAAGCTGAAAAGAAACGAGAAACCTCGTTTTCTCCATGATCCATCTCCCGATACAGTGAGTCCAGATGTTTGCCCTTTACTTGCACTAATATTTTTTTCAGTTTCAACTGCTTGTTTTGTTGATATTTTTCGCACAGCTTGTGCACCTATCGCAAGAATCTTAACCCTTTGTTGACGGGCTTTACTTAAAAGTATCATATTTTTAAACCTCTACTATTTCTCCAATACAAACTGTTTTTAAGTCCCATTTATACAACTTAAATGTTATAACAGTATCTAGAGTTCGTTCAGAAGCTTAAGTCTCATACAATGCGCGAAACGGGCAAAATACATAAGAATAAATGTTAAATGAAAACATCAGCTTGGCGCGAAAATTTAAAAAATCTGACTTGAACATTATTTTCATTATAATTATAGAAAAGAAAAACTAATTATAGAAAAAATAAAATGATTACTATAGGAATGTAATTTATTGTAAAACTTTATTATTATAGTACAAGCAAATACTATTGTACAAGTAAAACAAATTATTTTTATTATAATAAAATAATAACGAACAAGAAAGTGAGTAATCGCACATTGAAGTAAATTTTATTAGCCGAGTAATTGATTTTTTTTATTTTTATCTTTACAAGATGGGCTCACATTCTAAATTGAACTCTTCATCATCTTCTTCATCTTCCGAAGACAGATAATCTGAACTGTCACTTTCATCTTCGTAATTTACTCTAATAATGAGTTCATCTACATCATCCATAATATATTCCTTTTCTATATATTCTTTTTCTGTGGCTTCTACATGGCGACAAATATTTTGCCAATCTTCTATTGTGACTTTATTAAATTCTTCTTCAGTCAATCTTCGGACATCGTCCATTTTAAATGTGGTATTTCGTGCGGCAACACGATTCTTTACCAACGCCCAAATTTTCTCAATAGGGTTCAATTCTGGGTGATATGGTGGTAACCGTAATACAACGTGGCCATGTTCGGCTAAAAGTTTATCGGCTACATAATTTTTATTACGTGGCTTGTGTAATTTAATTATATTATACAGATCCATTTTTGTATCTCTGATTTGCCATATTATATTTCTTTCTGATAACCATTGCTGCATAGCACCTTTTCTCCATGAAGACGTAGGGCATTTTAAAATACTAACGTTATGATACGAAGCGTTGTCAATAACCAAAACGCTATTTTTTTCTAGATTTGGAATTAATTTTTCATTTAACCATTTCAAATAATTTTTGTGATTCATGTCATCGTGATAATCTCCAGTTTTAAGGCCAGATTTAAATATTAATAAGGCCCTCGTAACAAAACCTCTTGCACCGCCAGCGTGAACAATAATTAATCGTTGTCCTTTAGACACTGGGGTCTTTAAACCGTTAGTACTTCCATCGTCCCAACATTTAGGAACGGTATGTGAACTATGGATGTAAGTTTCATCCGTATAAACAATATTTCTTCCTTCTTCTTTATATTTTATAAGGTTTCTTAAGAACATAACTCGTTTACCTCGAATATCACTTTTTTCAACAAGTATTTGCTTATTACATGGGGATTTTCTCCACCTAAAACCAATCCTATGTACTACAATTCGAAATGATGAAAGCGATCCAGAAAAGCCATGATCTTTTTTCATCGCTTCATACACAGTTTTCATTGTAGGTCGCCTTTTATGTATAGTCGCATAAGAATGAATTATACGCCTAATAACATCTTCTTCAAATTGGCTTGTTGTAGTTTTTGGGGATGGCATTTTAATAGTTTTCCTGGGAGTAGAAAACTTGGCTTGTTGAGGATTTTCAGCTCCTTCCTTCATTATTCTTATAACAGTTTTATAAGAAACTCCAGTTGCAGATGACACTTTTGCATACAAAATATTTCCTTTGCATTTTTTTTTATTCATAATATATTGAATGACATTATAAATTATTTGTCGTCCTTGACTATGAACTACTTTACGGTTATTCATATTAGTAATGAATTTTAACTGTAAAAAATATTGTTTGTTTAAAAAACGATGTTAAATTAATTTGTTTATGCATTACCTACCACAATAAAATAATAAACGTTTTCGTCAAATAGATGTAAAAAAAGATTTAGTGGTGCACACAGCAGTTTAACCTAAAAATAAAATTTTCGTTTAAAAACGATTTTAAATTAAAATGTTGTTTGTACTAACCTCAGTATAATAAAAATACTCAAATTGCGTTAAAAAAGGCTGATTGTTATTTAAATTATCAAATAATGTTAATATCATTTAATAATCAAAAGCACGAAAATAGCGAATCTGTCAAAGCAAAACGTCAACAAAGAACGATATTTTCAGGACTGTATTTATTTTGTTAAAACGAATTTTATCATTTCTGCGCACTATTGTATGGGACATGACCTCCTGAATGATCTCTACCTATCTCATTCAAACAATAATTGTAATAGTAGATCAAAGGATCTCGGGATAGTGGAAAAATTAAATCAAACAACAATAATTCGTTGTTTGACGTTTCGTTTTGCACAACTTTATGTGCCACGGTCGCAATGTAGCCACAAGGGCGTACGCGTAAATCCTATCTTTAGAATTACCCTGGCCAGCTCTCGAAGACGGGAAAAAGGGTTAGCGTAGCATGAATGAGATGCTGAGCATATTGGCGCCGTAGGCGACTTGATCTCCTTCATCGCGTGATTGAAAAAATTGGCATTGTGCCGAGGTGGCTTTAAATACTCTTACGAACCCCGAAGGGGTTCGCGTGACTCGATGGTGAAGAAAGTTGTATGTTGGAGTAAAAGTTTGTGAGTAAATGGCTTGACTGATGATGTAACCGCACTGCACTTGATGATAAAAGTTTATTGATGGTAAAGTGTCAATTTCACTGGGAGGGAGAAAGGCAAAGAGCATGAAAAAGTTTGTTCGAAGAAAGGGGGGGTCGCACTGTGATCACTTGGGAAATTGTTTATTTATAAAAAGTTTGATCGCTGGGTTCACTATCTAAATAATACTGGAAGAAGTCATAGTTTTGAAGGTAAATGTTTGTCGGCACTGGGGTAAAGCAAAGTATGATTGTATGACGCGGTCACTGCAAAAATTTATATCGGGGTGAAAAAACGACACTGTGAGTGTTCGATGGGGACGCGGAAAAATAGCACAATAAAAATATCGGAGAATTTTAACTTTCACTTTCACGGGAAGTTTCACTTTCACTTTTGATCGCGGTGGGCGGAGCCTACGTGCACAACTTGGCTATTGTGAAGCGTTTTGGTGAGGTGAAGTTGTCCAGGGAGTGGCCTGTGTGAACAATTGACTGTTGAAATCGAAAGTGGTTGTTGAAAAATGAAGTTGATCGAAATTAATGCAGCGATAGAATTTTCTTGGGCATGTCGATTATCACGAAGCCCTCGATGTTGTAGTTTCCCAATGCGTTGATTAGGGTGTTGTCCACATCAGCACACCGGGTGTTAAACTTGTCGGCCGCTTTACGGTTGAACTCCGTGATGAGATCGAGTTTTGTATCCTTGTGCAGTTGTCGATTCGTGATGAACCACGGGGCGGACATGGCTTGGCGTAGGCACTTGTTCTGTATTATTTGAAGCGGGTTGAGTCTCTTTGCGTCGGAGTAGAAAAAGGGTTAGTAAACTAAATCTAACATTTACAAAATTAACAAAATAATGGAAGTGGATTTTCGGTCGTAATGATCTATCTACTGATAGATACTCCTCTCACATTACGCTATCCAAAGATTAACGCGGGGCTACTGCGGAAGCAGCCCCTCCAGCCAAAAAAACATACATGCAGATGGTCTAGCCACTGCATGGACCGCAAGGTTTTATCGTGCAACTAGTTTCGAGTTTACTCCGAAGATATTACTCTCATCAGGCACGAATTAACCCGCAAGTGCTCAATGCAACGCGTGCAAGCCATATATACTAACACCTTTGCTTCGTCCTGCTACACCCTCGGAAGAAGCCTACAATAGAAGTCACATTTCGACAAGAAATACTGTTGAGAGGGCTTTCGGTGTTTTAAAGAGACGGTTCCCTTGCTTGAACACTGGATTGCGTAACAAGTTGGAAACATCAGTTGTCATTGTTGTTGCATGTGCTGTACTGCACAACATTGCCATAGAACTGAATGAGGATGATGTTAACGATGTGATCGAGACAGAGGATGCAGAAGTAGATTTGCCACTTGCTGCTCAAAATGAAAGAGATGCAAATGTTAGTGCACGCACTGCGTTAATTCTGAATCGTTTTTAAATAAATTATTTTTTAAGCAATTAAAATAGTTTAAAATATTTTAATAAAACAATTATTGTTCAAAAAGATCTTAATTTTATTGCCGATTTTAACTTGAACAAATAATACCGATATCTAACTTCTTTCAGACTCAATTCTTTTTTGTTCTACGCTGTCGGGGTTTACGAATTGCTATTGTGCTTAGTACTTGAGATGGTGTTGTGGGATTTTCGCTCATAGATTCTTCTTGAAATTGTACTTCTTCTTGTATGAGGGCTTGTAATATTGTTGGTGCAGCAGCTTCAACATATATTTGTGAACTACCAGCTCCTAAATAACAACATGTCATGAATCATGAATTACAAATTATTAAAACACACCTCCTCCGAAATAATCATCGTGATAGTTCTTTATTGGCTGCACGGGAACAGTTGCCACCGAAGCAAGAACTCGTGCGCCATGAGCCGTCAATTGGGGGGTATAACTACCTCCCCCTGTTTTTTTCTGTTCTCTCTGTTAAAAAGTAAAAAATATTATTTTGATGATTAAGTTTTAAATAATGCACATCTGTATTAATTTACATTGTCCTCAGCCTGTTGTCTTTTCGCTTCCAAATAAGTCGCTTTCTAAAACAAATAATTTGAATTACAAATTAATGTATCAAAATTAATATGAGATCGTACATGTTCAACTGCTAGTTCTTTAGTTTGAATTCTTTTTATATTGTTGTGCAGCATTCTTAATTGCTCGGCACTACGTTCCCCAGTCGAGGCACTTGAATTATAGTCGTTTGCCACTGTTTTTTTATTGATTAATATATCACCGTATCTATAATTATTAATATAAGGAAATTTAATGCAACATTTTGAAATTGATATAAAATTGTATTTGGCCGAAGAAGTTATCCTTTACACCTTTGCCCATATAACCATCGAGCTAAAACATAACTTGATTTTGTTTTTTTTTTTACTAGTTACACTAACTTATTTTATATTAATTACAATAAATTATACTAGAATTAAGCTAAATCAATGGCTAAATGTAAATGTGAATAGTACTAGGTAAGTAAATATGCAATGTTAGGTATTTATTATCATTCAGTAAAGAAATACAATTCTAGGAGATAATGGATATGCCAACCAAGCATACCTATTAACACCAATATTAAATCCAATTACAAATGCAGAAAAATTGTACAACAAACGTCACATCACTACAAGAAATGCATTCGAGAGGTTGTTTGGAATTTGAAAAAACGCTTTCCAATATTAGCTTATGGGTGCAGATTGCAAATGGAAACGTTTTTGACAATTATTGTTGCAATCTAAAATAACAACAGATTAGTATAAGAGCAACAAAAATACACAATTTATAACTCTACATACGTTATCATCATCATGTTTATTACTTAAACCGTAAACTGATTTCTTATTAATGATTGCCATTGTTAAATTAAACACTGGATCATTTGTTACCCCCAAGTATGGTCCACCACCAGTTCCACTTACTTGTATTCTATCGGTGGCAGCTTGTTTCCTGGTTTGCTTCTTTTGGTTGTTATAAAACCTTTTCAATACTTCTATTGATCGAAATATTGTTGTCGAAGAATTGAATTCCGTTTCAATTTTTTTCCATACTTTCTCCTTGTCCTTCCATGTCGTAGTACCACTTGTTTTATTTTCGATTACGTTCTTATATTTTTGAATAATTTGCAGAAGCAATAACTTTTCCTCTGAGGTGAAGTTAGTAGTTCTAGAACGCTTTATTTTATTTATTTCACTCATTTTTCACTATTTTCATTAACTAACAATAATGTTTCACAACAGTTGCATACAAATAAAAGTAAACACGGGTGAAGTTAAACGAACTACTTTAGGTTATATACCACAAAGTTCGGATTTCGGTGTTACCACCCTAAATAAATTATTAGTTACTTAACCAATAGTTTACGAGAGACTGTGCAAAGCATGTCAAATTTAATTATTAATTAACTCTAACTAGAAATTAGTTAACTATCACTTTTTACTACAACCGGTGCAAACCACTGTTATTTGCAAGACCATTTCTTTTTCCATATTTTGAATTTCTAATTCATGTTTAATATTTTTAAATTTTAACTCTTCCTCCATAAGTTTTGAATTTAACGAACTTCTTTCTCTTGCCATTTTATGTATATCCTGAACAGCTGGATTTCTATTGTTCTACAACAAATATAAATTCAGAATTCGTATGAAAGAACAAAATGGCATTAAAATAATAATAAAAATAATAAATAACTTTTATTTGGGTACCTCGGAAAGTGTAAATTTCCTTTTGCAACCCTTTTTTTTCCAAAGGAAGTTGCGGAGGGGTTTCACTTTGTATGACCTGCAATAAAACGATTTGAGCTTATTGAGTTATGTTCAATTATATTGTTACCTTAGAGCAAGAGGCTACATGTTTATCCCGGTTGGTCATATCATCTTCATCAGAATCTATTTCATCAAAATCATCTTCATTTGTACTTAAAGAAATAGCGGCAACATAATTAGAATCGAATTTATTCTCATCGATTGTAAACTCATTTGGAATCATTTCCGCTATTTCGATAACATCTCGGTTCGGACTCAACGGCTTTGGTCCACCACCGGTTTTCTTAATTTCTGTCTGATAGTTTGATATGGCCTTCTTTGTATCACCCTTCACACATTTCCATTGCTTTACTTCGGTTAAACTCCTCTGCTTGGAGTTTAATTCCTTAAACCTATTTGTAGCAAACAATTTATTATTATTATTTTAAGCTGTGTTATGTCCTTCCAAGTCGATTAGGTTGTTTCGATAATAAATTCAAAGACTTCTGCGAACTGTTATTTATTTACAATAATTTGTTATTAAAATGTACACTGGTAATCTGAATATTAATATAATTTTCAGTTGCACCCCTTTTATTTGCCCTTTTATTTGCTGATTGAAATTATGATTTTGATTAAAATTTCGATTATGATTGAAATTTCGATTATGATTGAAATTGTGATTTTGATTATTGAAGTTCTGATCCTGATTGAAATTATGATTTTGATTGAAATTATGATTTTGATTGAAATTTCGATTATGATTGAAATTGTGATTTTGATTAAAGTTCTGATTTTGATTAAAGTCCTGATTTTGATTAAAATTGTGATTTCTGCTGTTGTATTGGTAGTTTTGCAAATACCTACAGTAGTTTGTGTTATGGCTCGGACTTTTACAGTATGTACAAAAACGGGAAATACTTTGCATATAATTAATATTTATTAGTTTTTGGTCCCGTCTTGTAATTATTTTCAATTACCTGGCAAAATTCCATGGCCGTTTCGATGGTGGTATGGACGTTTGCCGTGTTGCGTTTCGTATCCTATTGTCTAGTAATCCACGCCTAAAGCATGCAATTAAGAAGGACTCGTTGCTCGTTTTTAGATTTTCAAAATTATCGGGATTGTTAAAATAAATTGAATCTTTAAAAATATTAAGTATTCGGATGCCGAATTGCGTCACTGATTCGTCAGGTTTTTGAGATTCGCTCTTTAATTTAATTTGCCAATCTACCCCTTTTTCGTTACAAAATTCCATTAATAACTTTTTTAAGTCGTTCCAATTTTTGATATTTTTGTTACTGACATAATGTAAAACTTGCCCTTTATTCTTTGAAATTAAAAGTAGGTTATAAAAAATTCACCTACTTTATTATCGTGAATAAAGTCCGATATATTTTCACATTGAAAAATAAAATTTTGCAATTCGGCTGCTTTACCATCAAAGTCCGGGATAAGTTTAAGGTATGTAACTATATCCCTTGTGCTTTGTTGGGTATCATTATTATTATTTGCCATTTTTCAAATTTATAGAGAAAATTTATGATTTGAATATAATAGGTAAAAATAGAAAAAAAAATAAAAGAAAAAAAAACGTGATCGGTTGCTAAACAAAACTATATAGCAGTAAATGGTAAGAAATAAGGCAAAAACTTAGAATTTCCTTTAATGAGTTCGTTGTGTCCTTCCAAGTCGATTAGGTTGTTTCGATAATAAATTCAAAGATTCTGCGAACTGGTATTTATTTACAATAATTTTTTATTAAAATGTACACTGGTAATCTGAATATTAATATAATTTTCAGTTTCACCCCTTTTATTTGCTTTTTAGTTTTTGGGGTTGGAGGGGTGGTTTATTATCTAAAGTTTACCCCGTTAGGTGTCGCAGATACAACAGCTGCAAAATACTTTTATGCTTTGTCATGTTGATCGAGTTCTGACGTCCATTTTTGTGTACTTTGGCTTAAATTTTTGTAATTTTATTTCTTTTATTCTTTTCCGTCATTGTGAGTCATTTAGTAATTTAAGATTAATATGATTTGTCATTTTCTCTTGCAAATTTAATATTTTTATGATTTTGCTTGACTTTAAGTTGTTTATGGTAATATTCATTTTCTAAATCAATAGTTTAATTAGTAATCTGTCATTCTTTATATTATGATGCATCAATGTTCTGCAGGCAGTATGAACTGGGTTTTCGGAGCGAGAACTTAGTTCTACTCCGTTGAAAGCGTGAGTTCCTAATCAAATAGTATTCTTCTGGTAGAAATGCCTTGGACATCTTAGTTTTTTTTTGGTGTTGTGAGTCTTAAGTGTAGTTATGTTGGCCTAGTAATGTCAGCATCAGCTCGTCCTGCCGTAGTGCAAATTTGACAAACCCGTCCAGGTGTGCAAACAACCATTGTGGCTTGTCGTTACCACGTTTCCATTGTGGAAGATTTTGAAGAAGATTATTGTTAACATCAGACCGTTTGAAGTAAAGATTCTCACCTTTAACGTTCAGCTTTTACAACCGGCACCCAAATTTAGTTATAACCCGATTAAATTCTGCAAGATGTTCTCGATGATTGTGGATTAAAAATTATTATGTTGGTTATTTTCCTCCGCCATTTTGATGACTATGCCCGATGATCTCATCACGGAAGTTTTAAATGGCCCGCATCTGGTTTTGAAAGTGAATTTATTTTGTACCGCTAACCTTTTCGTAATTAATAAACAATCAAATTGATTATTTCTTTATTAATTTATTTTCGAACTGTAAAACAAAATTCAAATTTACGCGTCCATCATTGATATTAAATTTTGACTGTTTCCGTTAACAAGTAATATTATGGTTCTGTTTTAATTCAAGTTCACTCAGCATAACTCTTCCCGAGTAATCAATTTCCGATTCAGTGCAATCTATCAGTTTTGAAATTTTTACGTGACTACAATTTTGGTTCTGGCTGTTATTGTAAAGTGTACAGTGTCATTAATTAAGGATTAAGGTTGTGATTTTATTAGTGGGAGACATAAGCTCCTCCCCTTTTATTTACTGACCGATAGTTGCGTTTTAAAAATTGAACGTGAATCCCAACAACCTTTTTGCAGGTCTCTTGATTTGTTTTCAAGAAAAAAATTGTTCGTCTTTGCTAAACTAGAATAATAATTGTAAATTGTAACATTTTTATTAGCCTAATTATACGAAAATATTATTGCTTAGTTATTTATAATAAAAAATCTTGGAGATTAATTATTTCTTATACAATATTCATTATACAAAAGTCATTTAAAAATACAGCGCTCTCTGCTTTTCTAAAGCTCCACTAAAATTTTCGCAATCTGTAAATTTTAATCAAATTTGCTGCAATAAAAATATTGAAATAAATCAGAAAATTATTTGACGAAACGTCGAAGGTTGCTTCGAAAATAAACCGAATCTTTTAAATGTTTTAGTTTTAATCGAAGGATAATATATTTGCGGTTGTTCTAAAGGAATTTTTAAGACGATCTGATTTAAAACGACTTTAAAAATAAATAAAATCTGTGTAAAATTGTATCAACTATTTTTCGGCTATTTTGAAACTATCGTATTTTTAAAAGTAATTAACCGATCGACTAGAAATTTTCTTTAGAACAGTTGTTGAAGTTTTAAGAATCTAAACATTGAAAAACAATCAAGAAATTATGTTTCGTTTTGCAAATTCTTACGACGTTATGTTGATTTTTGTTTCCTATGCGCTCCCATGCGCACGAGCGAAAGAGTACTATGCATTTTCTGTCTCACTTATCCCCGCCTTAATTGTGTATATTTTTAGATTAAGGTTTCACTAACTCCCCGCTTCCAAGATCTCGTCCCGTAAGGTAATTTTTAGTTACCCGTTGGTATTTCAATATTCAATACAGTCCTCTGACAGTAACTTACGGTATGGGATCATGGTAACATTTTTGGCTTGCTATCGTTAATTTTAGAATTATCCTACTGGGATTTTGTAACGAGATTTTATGTGTTATTTGGGTTGCAAACCCAACAGGTAACAGTTTACAAAATCATTTAAAGATATTGTTTGAGACTTGGATCATACCAATTGTAATTGGGGTATTGTTTAGTTTATTTAAGATCATTTATTTTCATTTACTATAAGTTATTAATTTTGAAATACCAAAATTGTTGTAGTCAAAATATCAATTTTTACGGGCATTAAGTTAAATCCCCCATTTGTATATCCGTGCCTCTATCACTTTAGTAAACCGTATTTCTTGCCCCAATAATTGTTTGCTGGTAATCCCATTAACCCTTGACGAAACCCCTGTTTAGTTGCTACCCCTACTCGAGTTGGGAAATTCAACAAAGGTAGGTATTGCTTAGTATTGCTCTGCTTGAGTGGCGCCCTCTCGATTTTGCTTCTTCCCCATTTGCCCCGCACCTGAGGCCTCAGTACATGTGGAATCGGATATGGCTTTCTCAAAAAAGGGTTTTCATTGTGCATTACGATTTTATGAACATAATATTTAGATGTCAGACCAGGAATTTCTTTGACGACATACTGCTGATATTTCGTGAGTAATTTCATCAACCTATCCGAATACATTCTTTCTAGCCCCGTTTGTAACACTCGCTGTTGCAGAATTTCATATACTTGTCTCTCCTTAGGAGGAGTTACACCTTCAACCGTACCAATGGTCACAGGATAGAGTGATGGCTGACAATTTAGATCGGCCACCTGAACATTTGGGACAAACTGCAGTCGTTGCTCCCCTCCTTTCACTTTCATGCAGAACACTCTTTCTTCCAAGTTTACGCAAACTCTCACTCCCTCCATCCAATCAATGCCCAATATAATAGGTCTAATTAAGTTTTTGACAACCAGAGCTACCTGAGTGAATACTGGCTCGACACCCTCAATAGTGAATTCTATGAGTGTTTGTAGTTCAACTCGATCGCTACTATGCCCCAATGCAGTCTTAATTTTTGTGCCGGAAACTAGCAATACTGGAAAATTTACATGTTCTTTCAGAGCAAAGTATTGCTCTTTATTTAAGCAGGTGACCTCACTACCTCTATCTAACAAAGCTAGTAATTTCATTCCAGAACCTGTTTAATAGCATCCTTCGTCTCTTTTATAAACTGAAATCTGATTGGTATACCAAATCTTGTGCACGACGAACCAGGAATCCACCAAATAATTTATTCAGGTGCAGATTTCTTTGCTATCATTCGTAATGGTACAATTGATGTTAATAATAAATTAGAATCTGCTGAATCAGAGTTTTAAAATATTTGTATGTAGCTGGAATGACTGGATGCTTTCATTAAAGCCCCATTTATAAGTCGTTTCCATTCTTGGAATGTTGTCATTTATGAGAACTTGCTTATTGTAGTACAGGTTTATGTGATTATATCTCTTTTGAACTTTTTTTTGGAATGGGATGTCATTACACCTATTCACGCCATCTTATATTTTTCCCACTTACTTCTATTTTTTACCATATTTTGTTTTTCTTTGTGAAAAGATTTTTATATTCCGAATTACTCAAATCAATTAAATTCTGATTAAGAAAATTTTAATTAGACCGACATGACATTCAAGGGTCCTATTGCACAAACCATTCGAATATGGACAATGAAGTTATTTCATTATTTTCGAATTTGTCTGAATACTAAAAAAAATAGTTCAAAAAAATATGTACAATGGCATAACCCAAAAAGATTAACTGTTGTTTAAAAAAAGATTAACAGGTTGTAAAAATTATAAGACAGTTTAAGCAATCTATCGGAAAGCCTTATGAATTACGGCAATTTTATTATTATTTTCGTACATTTATTACAAAACTATAATCTTTAACTTTCTCCTTTTGATAAATTGGAGATGTATTGGGCCGTTCTGAAGTAATCAGCAAAAGTGTCTCAAAATAAAATATTTTTTGATATATGTAGAAGCAAAACTATTTTGTTAATATTCTCTCTGTTTCTCTTATGGAGATCTCTTTGTGTCACCGTTTTCGAGAAAAAAAAATAAACTACTGTGCCCGCCACTCCTTTAAGTAGGGGGTGGGGTAGCCCCTTAGCTCCCTTAAGCTTATTACTTTAGAAAGAAAACACGTTAAACATTTTTTTATTTACAGGATTCGCTGAAAATTGCCCTCGATATTGCAGATATATCTAGAAATAGGAGGAAGAACAGCTAGCATGGAAAAACGTAGCAGGAGAGTTCAATGCAATCTGAGATTTGGGGAACAAAATATGGAACCACAAATAGAAAATCAGAAAAAAATGTGCGCTCATAAAGCATGGGAGAGCCAATATGGTGGAAGATCAGGAAATTCCCAAGTTGGAGCACTACGAGGAAAAATTTTGTAATATGACGAAAGTAATTATCACTTTTATTTGAAGCCAAAAATATTTTAATGGTTCAACAAAATGGTTAGTATATTGTCATAATATCAGAAACTGTATTTGAATTGGGTAAGGAAGAACAGTACATGTAATTTTTAATTTGTAGGAAATGCTTCTGCACGAACGTGTTTACTTACTGCCAGACTCGGAGAGGAGCCTGCGCTCATTGAAAACAAGCTGTACCTGCAGATGAGCCAACACCACTTGTAGAAAACTCCTGAGTTCCAGAGTTCGGAATTCATCCGATTTTCGATGGAGCGAACAGCTCTAGAGCACTGGGCACTGGCGACCATTCTAATTTGATAATTTTTTGTTCCACTATTATCACTGTAACTTGTAAAAAAAAATTTCATATTTTGTATGTTATACATGAGCCACTGCCTTGATTTTCATTTTGTGCATTTCGTTGCGCATGTAATCTCACGAGAGATTGCATGTAATCTCACGAGAGATTACGATTTTTGATAGCCCGGAGCGTAAATCGAAAAGCGAGAAAATTTAAAGAAGTTCCGATCTATTACTTAAGTAATTAATTATTTGATTTTTGGTTTAATTTTTGTTAACTTGAAACGTTTTAGGAAGCACCTTTCACCTTACCTTTTTTTATATTGCCCAAATATAAGTTTGACACCATTTTTTTGGTGACTTATCTTCCAACGTTTTTGGACGTTTGCACGTTTTGTGATTTTCAAGCAGAAAGTATTTGGAGGCAGATCGCTTATGAGATCCGTTTTAGAAGAGTTGATTTTAGCTTGATTGCTTATATTTCAACGTGAGTTTTTTTGGATTGGTCAATTGGGTCTCAAGATTGAACCGGCGGAGTTCCAACATAAGTGCAGGAGCCAAGGCAAATTTCCTGAACGTTTTTGGTTTCACTATCGTTCGAGTGTGGGTGGAAGATCCGAAGTTGGATTATTTTTGTACTGCTGGTTCCGTTGGGTTGGAATTACCATGTATAAGGTTGATTTTTGTACACTTGCCGGTAGCTACCGTGGTAAGTTTTTTAATTTTCTAACTCCTCGGACCATACAATTTGAAGCAGTTTTGTGTCATTTTGGAACACTTGAGGTGTTCATTTCTTCGCAATTTTTATCGACGCACTCGGACAGCTGTTCTTGATTAATTTTAACACCACTGAAGATTGGCAAGGATTGACAACATTTACGTTTTATATTTTTTTTGATCTCGTTATTAAAGAGTAAATTTAAATACAGTTGTTTATTAAACTGTTGTTTTCTTTCGGGGAAGCTACTTCTGCAGTGATTGTTTTGCTGAAGCCACTCTCTCGCTTCCGCATTTTATCAGTTAACTTTAACATCGTGGGCATTCTACACAGAAAAAAAGCTGTTTTTTTTTGTATCTCAGCATGTGGAAGAAATTCATTTTTCCCGCAAGGGAAGAAGAATTTTTATTTACAAACTTAGCTTTTGTGAAAGAAATCTACGCTATTTATTTTGCAAGTTTTTCTGACCATTTTATTTTAGTATGCATATTAACTACAATTTTACGTTCTTCAGTCTTTTAATATTTTCCGACCCATTTTTATAAATAAGTTGTCGTTTGCAATTCACAATACTACGTCAAAATGTACCTATTAGTTCCAGCCAAAGTCTCAACATTGTAATAATTATCATTCGTTGTATTTCTTTGAACTTGCTAAAGTGTATTATTTCATACATACAAGTTTTAACTATGTGTACAGTGTACAAATTTTTCTAGCATCTGCTGCTGTTCTTTGCTGGGTGGTTTTAAATAAATTATCAGTTCCTTGTGATTTCTGGAAATGCTTCTCATGTACCGGGACCGTGAATGAAACACTGAACGATTTTGAAATCGAAGAAGTTACAATTATTTTTGTTTTTTTTAAATGATTTTATTTAATTTGTTGTCCTTCAAGACACCGTTTTGACCACGATTTTAGCGATCTGTGTATCATTTCTAGAGGAATGTTTGCTATCTCATGTTTTATTAATTTTTTAAGCTGATCTATGGTTTTAACTTTTGATTTATTTAACTGCGATTTTAAATAGCTCCACAAAAAATAATCGCAGGGTGAAAGGTCCGCTGATGATGGTGTCCACATATCTGGATAAATAAAAGATATGCCTTTCTCTTCAAGAAAATTCATCGTCTTCTTCCTTGAAGCGTGCGCTAGTGCGGAGTCTTGGTGTAATATCCAAATCACCAGTAGGATATAATCTTTTTGCATCAGTCAAAAGTGGTTTTAAGCAATTCTTAATTATAAATTCCATAACTCCCTTCGGATGGGACTGTTTTGCAAATACGTCCAATTTTTTGCCGACTGTTCGCAACTCAAGTATACTGAACTTTTTGTTGGCCATCTGCATTTGTTGGATGGAACCATCCTTCATTAACAGTAATGTATTTTTGCCATTTATTAAAATTTACTGATATAATCCTTAACCATTTTATAATTGTTTCTTAGGAAATATGATGCCTTTTCGGCTTCTTCATAACTTTAGGTTTAATTTTTATTTAAATGATGTATTGAAATGATTTGCCATGTGCTAGTGTCGGGGGATTCGTTTTTAATGTCATGCTTTTCTTCCGAATTTTGGTTTTATGATCTGGATTGCATTTTTTTTTGTAGCTAGAGAGTGTATCTTGATATCTTTTTTGTATCACGGCAAAACTGCACTGTTGCTCTAAAAGCTTAAAAATTATGACTTGTTGCTCTTTAGTTAACACCATGTTTGGAACTGACATTAGAAAAAAACAAAATTGACATCGATAAGTTTATATATCACGAACTCTTTGGCGTACTTTGAATTTTGTTTAAAAAGTAACTGTTATTGGTGGAATTTGAATTTAAGAGCGGACTGACGAAACAGGAAGGGGAAACTTTCCCCATAGTGAAGATTTCTTAGTTACAGAAAAATACTTAGGCGGCGCTGGCGATACTATTTAGTTTTCAATAATTTACTTAGTTATCACGTGATAAACTGTACGTTTTCGATTGCCGGAGAGTGCTAAGTTTCATATTTCGCATACTATCTCTTATTGCAGGTGCAGGAAATAAAATAAATTGTATAATTTATTGTAAAGTGTCAGTAAAATGCTATTTTAATAAGCAATTTATTTTATAGGAATAAACTTATAAAATAAAAATTATAAAAAAATAAAATAATGTAATATTAAACAAAACATGGATATAATTGAATATCAAAACAAAACATTCAAATAATAGAATTTTAATTGTAAAGATAAGAATGCATACATAAAATAATATATTCTGTAACAAGTTTAAAAGAGCCATTCCAAACGTGTTCTAGACTATACTTCATTGTATTAATTTTGGAAGCATTTTCTCGTTTCAAAAATTTTCTTCCTTTTGAATTTCTTCAATGAAAATTTCAATTTGATCATTTATATATATTACAAAATAACACTTGGATCGTCGTATAATATTTAATTGACCTTGTATCTGAAATATTTAAAAAATTATTTTCGTAATATTATGCTTAATATAGGAGAGAGAATGACAAAACCAGTAGTACTTACAGATATCATTATTTTTACCTGATATTAATAAGCGTGGTTCCTTTTCAAGCTAATAAAATCTCATTTTTTTTCCAAACATATTTTTTTTAATTCACTACCTCATCAACTGTAGAAGCATTCAGCTCACGTGTAGAATAAAGGCATTTCACTTCCAAAACAGCATCATCTTCAATTATTAATCCTGAAATGTTATATAGGTACCATAAGAGACTGTTATGTTATAAAATAATTATATACCATCAGTAGAAGCGGCCAAAAGTAATCAAAATCTATCTACAAACCAGACTTCTGAACATTTTTGGCTGTTTTTTCTTTAAATAGATTGATGGCCACCTCTTCCTTGAAAATCCCATATTCTGTAACCTCGGAAAAAAAATTTAGGTTACATAAACATGCATTTACCATATTATGGCAAGGGGTACTTGGTCTTCTCTTGATAACTATCGCAATCATTGAAGCAAGTAACCTCTCTCGCCTCTCCGATTCGTATAAAGAATTTCCAAATTGCCCTACAGTATTTAATTGAATTTGGGCACGTTCATAAGTATTTATGTATCTACCTATAACAAAATTAACATAATAAAAATTTACTGTAAAAGTCATCAATGAGATATTATTTTACTTTCAGTCGGTCTAATACTAAATCATATTGGAGTTTTGTTAAATCGGCATCTTCTTCAAGTGTTTCTGCATTAACTCCATAATCTCTGTTAGTTTTTGTTATTTTCAATTGTCGTTTTTTGCCTTTATGTCCTGCAGATGGCAAATTATTGCTGGGAAACAGTCTCTTAGACACCTTGGTTTGGTTCCGTTGAATAAATTTTTTAAAAAGCCTCTCAGGACTATGTTGTATAACAGTTTAGGATTACAATGCTAGAAAGAGCTAGAATGCCAGTTAAATTGTTTGTTGTACTTGAATCCAGCAAGATACACTCTTCTTTCATAAGAACCACTTTGCACAAGGTGTAGCCGTTTTCTCTAGCTAAAATCTAGCTGCAATGTTCATAAGTCTCTCAGCTCGGTTTATTGTCTTCATTCTCAAGCAAAAGATGGGCTTTTCTGACCAGCAATTCCAATTCTCCTAAAAATAACATTTGAAATTATACTATAGGAAATTTAAATTATTTATAACAAAAACATACCATGCAGGTGATTGTAAATAGAAGTAGATTTCAGTTCTGAAATTTGACTTTCGGATTGAACTCCAAAGCTCTTAACATTCCTTCTCTGCACTGAGAATGATCGCCAAAGACATGATGTAATCCATACTGCAAATCCTTTCGAAGCTAACTAATGTTCTTCTCAGTTTTTGTCTCTTCATAAATAGCACACTTTGCCCTTTTTGCAGTTCTATAATTTTGATTCCGACCATTCATATTGATGTGTGTGTCTTTTTTAATCTTATGCAAATGCTTGCCATAATTTTTCAATGCATGATTAGTACATACAAATTTATTTATTTCGGAACCATTAAGGCACGTTCTGCTTTTATTTAGCAAACACTTAAATCTCCATCTGCAATAAGTTGTCAGTACCTAATTCCATGCATTGATTCACTGAGAGTAAAACCCTCAACTGCCTTGTCTGATTCCATTGCAGGCACAGATGCATCCCAGTTTCAATAGTGAAGCCATTGATCAAATATTTCTACATTTGTTTCAGTCCAAATATCTCCAATCAACTTTGAAAATGTTCTTTTTGGAATTTTGATTCCCACGTTTTTTCTTTGCCACTGAACTAGCTTTGCATCCCACCTGCACTTTAGAGATTTAAATACGCTTAAATCTAATGGCTGCAGTATGTGACTGGTGTGTGCTGGCAGCTTTAATTTTGTTATATATTATTCGCGATGGCAATTCTTATTACTTCTCAATCTAAATGTGTAGCGTGACCATCGAATGTGATGAGATGATGAGAACTGGACGTTCGTTTCCAATGTGAGGCATAAAGCTTTTTTCGAAGTAGTTTTTAAACACTTCACTCTCCATCCAACCATTTGAAGTTGCGTAAGTGGTGTTTGAAAATTCGCTTCCAGAGGGAGCTATCCACTGGTCCCATGACATTGCAGCACATCAACACGCTAGTATTCTGTTTCCCAGGACCACTAGTAGTACGTGTTGACGGGAGGCCACGATACTCAACGATCTTAGTTTTTGAACGGTCACCGCAAAAACTGTTTTCATCTAAGTTACATATTTGGGAAGGTTTGTCTTCCGATTCTAATTCTTTAATTGTTTTGTCTAGCAAATAATCACAGTAGTCATTTATTAGGAAAGGATCTACATTTTTCTTTCTTGCGAATTCCACACTTTGTGTTTTTTTTTATAGAAAGATTGTGCCTAGATTTAAAGTTGAGGAACCAATCTTCTCCTGGGACCCCGTCTTTAAATTATGATACCAAAATATGAATACCAAAATGATACCAAATGACTCAAAAGTATCCTACAAGCTTGTTCGACTTCTCTATCATAAGTTGGTGGTACCTTGATATCTTAACGCAATAAATATTTAAAAGTCAGGTTTGCACTTACCCCAGATACGCTCTTACCTTACCCCACCTGACCTTACAGTTTTGTTTTTCATTTGTAATAGCGTTTTTTTCCAATTTTCTCCATTTACAAGATTACTTATCGTATTACCTTTATTAAGTGTATTTATGTTTTGAATAGTATTGGCTAATACATTTGGCAACTCAAAAAATTTAGTAAACTGAAATTGCAAAGACATTATAGCCCCCTTGCTAGGCTTGGAATCTAAGGAAGGTGTATTATTGATTATTATTGGCCTCACTTCATTATTCAGTTCAAAGATTTTAAGTTCGTTATACAAATTTCGATTTTCTAAATAAAATTTATGTTTATAAAATGAATTAAAATTTTGAAAAGGTTCACAGAACTCTAAAATTGTATTTACTTGATTATGTCTGCTTAAAATATTTAGAAAGTACTTTTCTGAGACCTGACATAATCGAATTCAATAAATTAGCAGAAATATCTTTGATCAACTCCTCTGCATCTTTTCGTGTATAATTTGATTTACTATATACTAATTTAGTAGCAAACAATAAAGCGCAGTTTGCGATATTGCATTTAAATCACAGTTGTTATCTTCTACTTCAAATTGAAATTGAGATATATTTTCAAAGTTTTGAGTATTTTCCTTTTGCTGTAATGAATAGATACTATATAAATAATAATTTGCTAATTTATTATTTTTGCATTCATTGCTACCTCTTTAAAAGATTTTAAAGATTGATAAGTATGACTACAAGCAACACAATCATTGCCATCGTGAGGAGTTGCTCTACTGAAAATTTATTTGCAACAAATTGTGAAGAATTTCCACACTTAAAACATTCAGACATTTTTAATAAAATATTATAAAATTAATACAAAAGGAATTTTATGGAAAAATCTAACTGTTTAAATCACTAATAAGGCATAGCACATTAGAACTTGCATTCTCTTCTGATAAGTGAATATCATAAAAGTACTTTTGAAAAAAAATCCAAATGTTTTCGCTAGAAAGATGGATATTTTAACAGACAGTTTCACAATGTCTGGTTAACCTGCAGTTTAGCGCTAACCATAGCTTAACATATGAAAAAGTGTTTCACAATCACTGGTCTGAGGGGTAACCGTAGGTTAATTGCAAAATTCTTTGGCGGGGGCGCCCAAAGAGAGGTGGTGGATGTAGCGGGGGTGGCCTTGAGAAAGGCCATGGTCTTCGGTGTGAAGCAGGGCGTGGTTTAAGCACTATGGAAAAACACGTCTGATTTATCCGGAAACTAACTTACTGCCCTAGAAGTTCTAGGGCAAACATATCACATAATATGACATAAACTCTAAATAAAGTCGTGTGAATTTATTATTCATGGCACTGAACATGTCGTCATTGTTTTTTGATGGATCCTCCAAACATAATATATTGCGGTGTCCATTCAGGAGCCCACGGGATGTCGTAAGACAAAAATTGTAAAGGGTTATGCGATGATAGTTTTAGGCCCACCAACAAAATTTTTGAAAAAAAAATAGAGCCATAGTCAAAATTTCATTCGAATAATATTTTAACAGTATTTAAAGATTTAAGTCAAAAAGGATTAATTTAATAAATGTTCAAAATTAAATTCATGTAATAATGTAAAGGACTTTTCGAAAATGATTGTTTAAAATTTAAGTGAGTAACTAATATTAAGTAGTCGGGATCGGCAGGAATTGGAAAATGAAAATGTAAAAAAAAATAATATACCATGAAAACAAAATGGAGAAAAATTACCGGGGAAACAAAAAAGGATTGATAAGAAAAGTTAGTTGACGTGGGTCCTTAAAAGAGGATAGATGTTTGTTCCACGTTTTTGCAAAGTTTTTTTGATTTTCTTTTCCTGAAAACAGGAAAGACGTTTGTGCCACGATTGGCAGTGTGTTCTCGGTTCCATAAAGGAGGACCGACGTGTGGGCCACGATCGTCTTAAGAAAATACCGACGATTTGTGGTAGATAAATTGTAGAGCTGAGAAAAATAATTTGGAGTTGTTTTTTCTTTGGAAGGAGATAGAAAAATTTGGATTCGATAGGTGATATAAACCCTTTTTAACTTTTGTGCGCGGGCGGAAATTAATGTAACAATATTCGTGCAATCAGAACTCTTTTTGTAACTCAGTATATTAAATTAAAATATGTGAAGTCCTTTTTGCTTGTAATTAAAAATATTTATAATTTTTTTTTTATTTGTTTAAAATTGATTTTTAAGCTGTCATCGAATAACACCATAAATGCAAATATGCATTTAATGGCTCATATTGTTCCAGCACTCGATCAACACATGTTTTAAGTGAAAGCCATCTGGTTGTAGCAGGGGTCAAAATTTTATGAATATCAGTTTGGAAACACTCTTCAAACTCCCTAAATTTCATTTGCTTAGAAAAGCTCCTACTGAAATGAGAACCTAAATTCCTTAACAAATCTTCTACGGTTCTCGGCAATTTCAAGCAAGCATGACATGCTGCGAGATGTATGGAGTAACAAGAACACTTAACACATACAATATGAGGTAAATCTTTTTTCAATAAAGTATAAACAGAAGTTTTTTCTTCAAACATAACATTGCAGGTATGTGCAGAGAATCCTATCACGTTTTCGAAAGGTATCCCTTTTTCTGTTATTGAATTTTTCAAAGTTTTATATAAGTTCATGGCCTTTCCAGAACTCCCTTCAAGCAAATCAAAAAATTGTGTTATTACCAGTCTTCCTTTTTTTACAAAAATAAATAACAGTGAATGCACACTGTTTAATTGACTCTCTATTTTGTTGTTTCGTCCATGATTATAGAGAAAAATGTACATTTTTCTCTTAATTCATTAATAATTAATTCTCTAAAATTGTCACCTATTCCACGTTTCATTATCGACGTTGCTTTAGTTCTTGTCAAAGTCAAATTTCGTGCCATTTTGGAATCTGGGAATATATCAGTTAAGAGGGGTCCCAAAGTATCCATTAGTGCAAAGGGTAGATTTTTAGTTTCCAAAGGCCCACATAATTTTATTTCTGCTCTTCTAGTACCTGAAATCGGATTTACCTCAATTTTTTTGTTCGTTTTAATTGTATCCATATTTATTTTGTGTTTGGTTGAAATACTATGACGCCTTATATCATTTTTGTGGGCAATAATATCTATGCCGCAAGCTATACAATAAGCATACTCGTTTGCCTTGTTTGTTTTTTTAGACAGATCCAACCAACCTTTATAAGCATGCTGAAGAAAATTTAATGAGCTTTGTATATTTAGTATTCTGGTTGGCCCTACAGTAAATTATTCATTGTGAGCATGATTTCTCAAAAATTAATAAGTAGGTACTTACCTTTTATTATTTGGAACTGCTTGTCTTAGCTCACAGTCGTTTTGGTTTTCTTCATCAAGTTGATCACTTGGTTGAACATCAACATCATTTCTAAGGGGTCTTCTGTAATGTTCATTGCAGTGCTTGAACTTGCCTGATTTAGTATTTCATCAAAGTTCTGAAAATATACTGGTTTACATTTTACGTTTTTTTTTAATAGAAACAGAAACAACCACCTATGAAGCAGAAAACACACTGGATTTGGATAAAATAGGATTCGGATTCAATTGAAGAGTACCTGTGTTTAGTTTGATTAACCACTTGTGGCAACTCTGAATTTAAAGATAGTTTTAAATGGGAAACCTTTCATCCACAAGCAAAAAGCGAGATCTAAGTCAGAGCATTATTATTCAAAAAAATAATAAAAAGTTAGTTCCAATCGTAATTGTAAAAAAAACAATAGTTTTGTAAAAATATTAAATCGTGTCCAGTTTTCTTTAATCAACGCAAATAAGCAGGGTGAATGCCACGCGCCTATACACTTATCCATGTTGGTTACTGATATCACATTTATACACACTTGCTTTCGATAACTGGATATTTTAGACAAGAAGAAGTTAAGTACTTACCAAATACCAAAAAAAATAGCTCAGATGCAGAAATCACTGTGAGCGCAAAGATAAAATGCTAAAAATATTACAATTTACAAACAAACACGAGAACACGACACACTGTTATACTCGACTATTCATTCAACACCAGTACTGTTTAAACCAGAACACTGATAATAGACAATAACAATATTTTACAGTTTGCACGTGGTTTATGAGGAGGAGCTTGAAGGACAATGTTGAGCAGGGACAAATCTAGGTTGTTTTGTATTTTTACACATTTTGTGTAAAATTTTTTTGAATGCGGATCCGGGATTTAAAAAAAAATGGACAGTTAAATCGAAAGTGATCGACCCGCATATTAAAATACCCACAAATTACCCGACTTCTCATCAAATTACCCGTATTTTGGGTAAATACCCTGAAATCGGCAGCCCTGACTGTAATGTCGTGATCTGTAAATATTATATTTTTATATTTAAATTTAATATATTTTTATATTAACACCTTAGGATTGCAATTTCAAACAAAAAAACTTCCAAGTGATTGGTTCTAAGTACAAAATTATTACACATTTATTTAAAAATTTTTATTGTTACTTACCGAAGAACTCCTGAGATAAATTGGAAAACCCCCAGGACTCCAGCATTTGTATTAATGGGTCACTAAATGGTTCAATTTCACTCAAAGGTACCGTATCATTATCATTCAGATTATTTAATAGTAATTGATTTTGATATATCGACACTGGAGACAAAATTGAATTGATATTATCCAAACCACTGATACAGTGGTTTGCACCGGTTGTAGTAAAAAGTGATAGTTAACTAATTTCTAGTTAATGCGCCGGTGCAAAGAAAACTTATATTTAACTAGTAATTAATTTTAACTAACACTTAACTATAAGCAGTGCAAACCACCATATATCAGGTTAAAATTCTTCTAAAATTAAATTTTAAATAATAAAAACCTTTAACTACTCGTAGAGACCAGAAAAGACTGATATTTTAAATTATACTTCTGCATAAGGTGCACTAAGATATCACTTCCGTTGAGATGTAAGTACTTATATAGTACATAATACACATAGGTGCGCATTCAAATGATAAAAATGTTTAATTGACAAAATTCTTCATTCTTAACAGATTGCAATTGTTCAGTTATACAATATTTCTGTCCGGTAACTAATACTTTATATTATCATCTAACCAAGATTGTTTGATAGAAGTTAACAAGGATTATTGTTACTGTGCAATTTTTTAAATGAACCAACAAAATGAATCTGCAACAAGTAAAAATGTCAAATCATCTAAAGCTAATAATTGGACTATTTTCATAGTTACATGTTAACTTTCCATGTTGTTCACTTTTTGGATTACTGCATATTTTCCAACTTCCCCATTTGCTTTTGGTTGAAATAACTATCTCACACAATTTCAAATAAACTAATTTTTGTTCGATTATACTGATATTCAGCAAATTGTTAAATAACTATTTTCTCTAGTCGAATTGACCAATGACTTTTTTCTAGGTGTAATAGAGAGTTTATGAGTTTACTTTTAACTGTATTGTATTTCTCGAGGCATCGCAATTAATCTGATTTTGTGCCGTGATACATTTGTCCAAGTTGAGCCAGTGAGGGTAAAAATAGAAGATTTTAATATTTCAAAAAAATTTCAAAATGTCCGTCTCTGTTTTGAGAAATAACGTAAAGTCTAATGAATAAGTTAACATCTGACTTTAATTCACTTTCTTTGCTGGATTTTTTTGAATCTATTAACCTTTCCTGAAAATTACCCTTCTCGAATAATATCTTTAAACATTCTTCAATCACGAAAATTTGGCTATCTAGAGCAAATAATTCAGTTGATTTTTCTTAGAATTTAAAAAATATGGTAATTATCGTTTAAATGTGTATAAATACACCATTTACATATTTGCTTATAAGAAAGCAAAGAAGTTCTTTGACGATCAAAAGTTATCTGTTTTACCGAGACTTTCTCAATAACTTTCTTTTTCTCTGCCATAAACCCTATCGCGAACTTTTGGGGTGAACTAAAAGAAGAAGTTGGAATATAAAAAATAAAAAGAAATTATGGCAAATTGTTCAGAAAGAATGGTAATTCAAATCTGTGCAAAGGTATCAAGACCTTGTGGAGGCTATACTACGAATATATCGAGCCATTATAAAGGATAAAGGTCAGTCAATAGAACGTCGATATAATCAAAAAATTATATCTGAAACTATGACAAACTTTTGAATCTTCTCTACTAACTATATTTTCGTCAATTAATTTTCTCGACACAAAATACAATGGGATTTTCCAAATTATCAATTTAGATTTTTAAGGGCTTTAGTAAAAAAGAGATAACATAATATTTGACTGTGCAGTTAGTTTTTACATAACTGCCCGGTTTTAATATTGTTGTGTCTACGCAACATTCTAGAAAGAAGACGTCATAATTTTGTAAAACAACTACAACGGTTTAATTTTTTTAACTTTATAAATTGTTATATCAGTATACTATTATGTTAAAAAAAAAGCGATACAAACATAATATTTTCTAACCTTGGGTATTAATGGGTTTATAAATCAAGGTTTTTTTAACGAATCAACAGATTTTTGTTGGGAAAAGGTTCAATATGTAATCTATTGTCTGAATAGCCTCTCCACAGTCCCAAACTGGATCAATAAGGGGTCCCAGATACATAGCATACATCCAATTTTTCCATGATTAGTTCTAGTTCTGTTTAAAGTACACCACTGTCAACGAGGAAGATCGAAACCATCAACCTTTACATATGGTTCAGAGACATAAATTAGGTATATCCGTCAACGATTCAAAATTTATGTCTGCCATTTTTAAAAAATTGAGAAAATAGTGAACTCCCCCACATTTTCAATCTTTGTCCATAAAGGACATCTAGATATAAGACGATTATTGCTTGTTACTCTACTAGGGGCAATATTGGTGACAATAAGAAGCCAAGAAAGAAGGAATAGGGGTCTGTATCAATGTTGCTGAAATTAATCTCTTGGCACACAGTTCAGTTGAACATCAAAATGTCGTAAAATTTGATTTAATTACAGACTTTATATTTTTGTACTACCCCAAATTACTTACCTTTGTAAAATAAAATTCAAAGTTCGATAGAGATACAAGGTCTCAAATGTCTCTTACATAAACGATAAAGCAAAGTTATACTAAAATGTAAAATGATAGAAGAAATCGACCATATCATACCTTTTAGGAACCGCCAACTGGTACAACTTTGACCCTTAATGGTAACTTTGGACCAAATCAAAAAGAAAGATTTACAAGGTTATAATGGCAATGTAAAATATTTAAATTGAGATGTTTTGACGGGAAGCGGTAATTAAGGGCATTACGTACTGTACGTGCAAGAACGTAGCCCCGCACTTCTTAAAAAAATAAATTTTGAAAGTTGTTCCAGGTTGTTCTATATTGTTCCAAAAATATTTTTTCAAGAACGGCAAAAATTACGTGAAAAATTGCAAAAAACTGTTTTTCCAGTTTAGTCCAGTCAAATGGTGTTTTTTCCGTAACAAAATTGCGGAAGTTTATTTCTCAACGGTGCTATATGTTTCTTGGGATGCTGAATCCGAATTTCAAGTTTGCTGCCTTGTGGGAGGATGGCTTCACAACGAAAAATGCAAAAAAACCTGAAGATTTTCGCACTTTTTTAAATTTTTCGGTTATATCTCAAGAACTATGCCTTTTTCGAAGATGACTATTCTATAGAAAATTAAAGTATATAAAATTTCCTACAAAATCTACTTATCAATTTTGATTTTCTGATGAGTGGTTTCGGCGCTACAGCGCGTCGAAGAACAGTGATTTTTTAGCATTTCTACGAAAACGTAAAAATCGCTTACTCCCACCCCCTACAACTCGAAAAATGTACATATTATCAACAAAATCTTTTATATCACGTGAAAGTATGTTAAACTTCCTAAAAGAGACGTCACTAATTATTAATTTTCTTATAATAATAGAGGGTAGAGAACATAGAGAAATTACGAAATATGCCATTTACGTTCTTCAGCCAAAACAATCTCTCGTAGGCACTATACTTTTCATGTTTTGCGCTTAAAAGAGGTTTATTTGAATGAATTGATTAGTAAAAATGCTGCAAAATACTACATGAGTCCAATACCTTCTGTTGTCTCAGCGACTGCAAACAGTGGTAGTGCAAGGGGCTCGATCAAGTCGTCTTCCTCTTCTATCTAAATTGTTGTCAATGTTAGAGCACGACCCTTAACATTGCTGGCACAGTTTTGTGCAGAACAGTCCTGATCGCCTACACCCACACCAACCTTGGCAATCTGACTTGCATTTGTAAGATATAAGCTGAAGAAGCCCCTTGGGAGCCGGTGGTTTCAGTGTGGTAATGAGAACCACCCATTTTTGTCAACTGTCTTCCGAATCCAAGTAGTTTCAGCTCCACTACTGCACCTGATGGAAAACTCTACAGATATGTTGAGCTGCAAATTCAGAAAGAGGTTGGAAGCGGTCTTTGCTGATGCCTTGTAAGCTGATAACACATAATGCTTATACCTCAGCTTGTTGAGTGTTGCAGTTGGGTGGTTATCACCTTATGGTTCTCACCGGCAACTGTTACTTTCTTTGCATAGGCTAAAGGATCAGTGAATTTAATAACGAATGTTTCGGGATCCGGATTTCTGGAGAGGGTCTTGAGAAACTTAACAATTCAATGGCTTCTGATTTTTTTTTTCTCCAGATCTGCTCTCTTTTTGTTGAGCACCACAGAGTCCATAAAAACTCGAAGAGTCTTAGGAATGAGATCCTCAGTTTCATCAAAAACCTTTGTGAATGAAGTATTCAGTCAAATTATGTAGTTGCGATCTTATGTCTTCCAGAATTACGTCAGCAGCTTCTTCAACTATGACAAACTTTTCTTCTTATTCTAGTAGCCTCTGAACATCTCAATATCAGGATTTATTTATGATTTTGTGCTCAGTGGCCTTGAAACATACAAAATAAGGTTTGGTTGTTGTAATCAAAATATCGTTGCATAGCATATTCCACCTCACCTCTAGGGGCCCTGCAAACTTCATGAGAGCTGATGCAAAGTTTTCATGCACAGAAAATGGTACCACGCACCAGCTGCTACCGAGTCAGCAACAGGCTCTACACATATTTGGGTGAAATATAACACAATTTCACGCGAATTTGAGCACATTTTTTTAAACGGCCAATTTCCTCATAGGGTATCAATACCAAATTGCATTTTGAAGCAATTGATTTATTTCTTGGCATGGTCTAGAGGGCCCTCTTCTCTACACAAAAAACAGTTAGTTTTAAAGGCGAAGTTATGGATACTTGAACGCAGCGGTTTTGATTCAGGATTTTCGGCACTAGACTTTTCTCTTACGTAATTCTTTCTATATTTGGCATGAACTTCAATTTCAGTGTTTCTTTTAAACATTTCAACCTTACCATCCTATCTCTTCTTATTGGCTTCAATGAAAGATTCCAATTGTTTTTCTCTCACAACACTCGTCTGTATCCTATCTTCTAATAGTTTATCACAAATTACACATTCCGGACGAGACCTAATGCACGCATATACCAACAAAACTTGAAACAGCATTGGCACTGAAAATATTGTATTTGTATAATAATTATTCTTCTTCCGCTTAATTTAGGACTATGTCCTGTTATTACCAAGTGGTGTACCAAATTTACACTTGGCACCCCCTTTGGTTCTCTGAGCACTTCCAAACACTCTAGTAGGGTGCTAACCTGGCTAGATGCATATCTCATTGGTGGAACTTAATCTTTAGATCACAACAGTGTAGTCGATGCGACCAAGCATTCGTTGATAACATGCACGTTATTCGAGTTGTAGGGGGTGGGAGCGGGAGTGTTTGATGTTTTCGCAGTAGGGCCAAAATATCGCTGTATTTTAGCACACTCTAGCGCCGAAACCGCTAGTCAAAATATAAAAGTTGATAAGTGCATTTTGTAGGAAATTTTATATACTACTTTAATTTTGTATAGAATGGTTATTTTAAAAAAACGACTAGTTTTCAAGATATAAACAAAAAAATTAAAAAAGGGCGATTTTTTAAATGTTTTTTGCATTTTTCGATGTGAAGCCGACCTCCTACAAGGCAGCAAACTTGAAATTCGGATTCAGCATCCCAAAAGACATATAGAACCGCTGAGAAAAAAACTTCCACAATTTTGTTATGAAAACGGCAGTTTTGAACACCGATTGACTGGACTACTTAGCAATATTGTTGTACGATAATTTAATAAACCATTAATCAGTTGACGGAAGCGATATATTATTTTTATATAATTTTTCGATAAACAATAAATATTTGACATTATTATTAATATTAAATATAACTTAAATATTTGTAGTTCTATCAATCTACATTGTTAGAAATTTGCCAAATCGTATTTTAAACCGAATTTTAGAACGCTACATTAAATTTCAATCTGCAGGTTTTCTTATCATTGGTTTTAGTTAATGGCTTTGCAAGTTTATCCTCTTCAAGGTAGGTGGCATTGCGGAGTGCTGAAAATTTAAAGTTCTGCTGTAATGGGAACGTTTTCGAAAAGTTTGGATTTATTAACAATTTGAATTCATAAAATTATTACTTTTCTATTTGAATGTTATAAAAGATTGTGTAGATCAAACTCTTAATACGGGAATTTTTGTAAATAATTTCTATGTGTAAAAATTAGATAATGCCGTCAATGAGATGAGTGGTTTACGGTATTTTTAGAAAAAGCTTACAAATTTTATATAATTTTAAGTTAATTATTGTTTTGAAACATAATTTTACATTAAAATTTGCCAAAGCTTTTTTCAAGGTATACTAAATTCAAATAATATAAAAAAATAATATGCAAATGTTGTTTTTTGGTGACCAGCCTAAATTATCCTGTTTAGAAATGTTCGAACAAATCCTAATAATAACGCATTTTATTAAATAATAAAATATTAAATCAGATTTCCCGCCGTATATTTAATAAACCAATTTATTCGAAAAAAAAAACAAACATTTTAATGTTTCAAATTAGAAAATGAAAAAAAAAAAATAGTGTTTTGATAAATCCGTTTTCGTTATTTATAATTTATACATGATATTTTTAAATTTAAATTTTTATGTCATATTTTTGATTAACCGGTAATATTTAGATGGCGCTTTCGGAGTAGAAGCCTGTTGAATATCTTAGAAGCGATATCTATAATACAAAAGTCGCAGAATACATATATTCTAAAATAAGATATTTTCCTTGATTTTGATGTTTGCGAAGCTTAATAGCGTTACAAACTTAAACAAATAATGTGAAATTAAAATGATGGTTAAATTAGATGGAATACAGGACAATGTGGATGTTCCCAAAGGTAAAAGTTTCATATGGAAAGTTAATGTTCCGTAACTTCTTTCTATTATGCTTACATGTGGACTCTGCCGTCCTATTTATTTTATGTGAATTACCGCTCGGGTTTAAGTTAAAGCAAATATGTATTCGTTTCTGAGACAGAATTTGACATTATTTGTTTTATTATGTGCGCAATATGGTTGCCCCGTCTAGCTTGTCTACTATCCGCGTCACTCTATACGGACGAAACTAATTTGAAGTTGGCGGAAGGATACATTTGTCATAGGGTCCCTAGTGTGCCATGATCGGGTTGGATGAAGTTATGAGAGGCAGAGTGCACTAGATCACCTTTTTGAACATAGAACGACGGAGAAGTCCGAGTCACGCACCCCTTCGAGTTCAAGAGTACGAGTCGCCGATAGTCCATGAGGGTTTTGTAGAGAAATCCCCCAAGACTTGACCCAGTAAAAATCATCTTCACGCGGTTATTTTCTACCAAAGATATAATTTTTATTAAGAGTTTTATTATAAATACGTCGATCATTAGAGGGAGATTTTCATTTCGAAAAAAAAAAATATCAGGGAAAAGAAATACACAAGCAAATTTAGATTTGCTGTATGTGTGTGGGGGGGGGGACAGTAGACTAATAATTTTCAATTGTTGAGATAATCTCTATAGAACGTTGTGTAAAATTTATGTAACATCTAGCGCGCACGTAACGTTTAAAAACAAAGAAAAGGGTAACCTGCGAATACAAAATAAAACTTAACATCTAGCTTCATAAACGTATTATTACGATTTATCAAGTATGCAAAAAACAATTTTGTTGAGTTTAAAAATAATAAGTGATAAATTTTACTGTGCAACTTTGTGATTTGACAAGAACATCTTGGTAAACGAGGGTTTTCTCTACTCAATCTAGTTCCCGCGTAGAAGACTATAAAACCATAAAACGCGATTTATAGGTTTATTGCTGCTGCTCCTCATTTGCGAGGTTACAAAATGTAAGCTTTTACACCTCTTTTCACCAACAGTTTTGGGGGTTGACTCATAAAGCTTGTCTGTATTTTTCGCGTATAAAATTTCTTATAGTTCTTTTGTTATATAATTTTTAACAACGCTGTAATTTAAAGTAAATATAAATTAATCTCTATAGAAATATTATGTGGATTTTTATTAATAGTTGGTAATAATTACCCACTACAGTGAAAGTCAGATGTTACGAATAGTAGAAAATTGTTCACTATAACAAACACGATGAAAATTGAGACATTTAACTTAATGTGTAAATCAAGGAATTAAGAAAAACAATTTCCAGCGAGTTATGTAGAGTTGGTGTATCAAAAATTTAGTGTATCTTAGAAGTAAAGAATTCTTGAAAAATCCCACAGAATTTTTGAGAATTTCTAAAGAATTCTTGCGAATTCCTTATCGATTAACCCTTTGGTTACGTACACTATTTTTCCTATTACCCTATTAGAATGTGACGCTTATGGCAAACGCGAACATCATCACTTTTGAATAATCGGATATTTTGTTTCTGATTTTTTTCGCCGGCAATAATTTTATATTAATAGTTTGTGATGAACTGAATTTAGCATAAAATTAATTTGACTCATATTTATGATATTTTTTGTAAAGTTATCGAGTGTTAATTGAAAAATCGTTGAGAGATTTCGAAATTAATAGAGTATGGTGCTCGCTCACTTGGCGATGAGATGCGACGCGAATTTTGACGCTTAGAGAAGCTTACATAGAATCAATTTGATTCTACGTAATAATTGATTTTTCACCACAGAAATTATTTTTGAATTAAAACAGTTTTTGACTGAGAAACTGAATTTCTTAAAACCTTTTAGATATTTTAATGTAAAAAAAATTGTGCTTGTTTAAGATATAAGGAAGCATGTTTTCACAAAATTTCATCAAAATTGAATTATTTTTGCAAAAATGAAAAAAAAAATTTTTGTCGCACTTTTCACATTTTTCACGGAAATCTTGAGGTCATAGTAAAAATTGATTCTCATTTAAGTTGTAGATTTTTATATGATCTACAACTTTTCTGTAGAACATATTTTGATAGAAAGTCAAGCTACGCAAAAAAACTTAATAATATACTTAGCACACCCTTTTAACCCCCCAAATAAACCCTGAACCACCCCTGGGCTTGCATTTTTTTTTCACGTTAATTATAACCCCCTTCACCATTTTCAATGATAAAAATGCTGTAACACCCTGTACATTACTTTTTATATTTTATCCGTATTTTTGCCGTTCTGCAATTAGTATTGAACTCCTTACCTTGCATTCAAAAATGCGTTTCTTGAAAGGAAATGCATTGGCGAAAATCTGGGGAATCGTCAATAGGAAGTAAGAGGTATTTGCACGGGGTCACCAGAGTTCATTAATTGGAAGGTAGTAGGAGAAATTGTCATTGGAAAAAAAAATATGGATAGTTTTTGAAAAAGGAAGTCAGTCGTAATTTTTATCCGGTCACGGTTGGAAAGGTATCTTAGCCCTCTACCTACCAGTGTGAATTTTGATGAACCGTGAGTGTAATTAAGGGTTGTTTCTTTTATTAATAAATTTAAACGGGTTCGAATAAATTAGAAGTTTGAGTATCCATTGACGTTCTCCCAAGGATTTGCAAGGTAGGATCTCCTAAGGGAGCGTCAATTAATACGTAAAGACGATTTTGTAATTTTTTAACCCTCCCCCCCCCATAAGGGTACGTAAGATTGTAGTACCTACCTCCAATATCTTACGTAAGGATTATTTACAAAAAAATTAATTTTCATCAAAAATCAAAGTGTTTCATAATAAGATTTTGTCAATTTATGTGCCGTAAGATTTCTGCTGTTTGTGGACATGTACGTCACATTATTTATGTATATTTCAATATACGTACATTTCTAAAAATATATTTTTTTTAATATTAAGGAATTAGATACCAACCTTATGATGTAAAAAGAAAAAATAAATTATATTATTTGATTTTTAAATTGAATTAAAAAAAAAATCTTTTAAGAAACGTACGTCAGGAATACGTTGAAGCCCACCCCCATGTAAGGGTACATAAGATTTCCGATAGCCCCCTCTTTCCTCAAATCCCTACGTAATTAATGGAGGGCCCCTAAGTTGTCGGGAAATTTGTCGAGATGACTATGGAGAAAATATATTTTTATGCTCATATTTGCTCCAGGAGCAAATATGTTCAGCATCTTTTCAACGATTTCTCTCTAGTTGAGCTCTTTATGATTACCAAGAAAATTTTCTACTAGTAGTATATGTACATATGTGGTTAAGAATTCAAAATAAGCATACACAATTTCATTTAAGAATTTTTAACATGTACTCAAAAAGAGCAAATAAAACAAAATTTAGAAATTTTAAAACTAAAATTTTAGTTTTATACCTAATAAACCTTTAAAAAAAAATTAATTTCTTCTTCTTTACTTAAGAACATAAATTCTCGAACACTTAACTCGAAAAATGAACATACCTCCCCCAATAACAAATTTTTAATATTAATTTGGAGATCAGCGGAAGCTGAAAATTGTTCCAGTTACGCATGTCTTTTATACATTCCATAATAAAAATTCTCGATTTTTTCCCGAAAAATTAATATTTAAAATTTGTTAGGGGAGGGTTACGTTAAATTTTTTACTCGGGGGTTTTTTAAATTTTTATTTTATTGGTTATACACATAGAATAAAATGCATAAAAAGAACCAAGATCACGTGGATAGCTGCAAAAAATTTAAACTACAATAACAAAAAAAAAGCTAGAGTCATTTTAACACTATAGGTATTAATGTTATTCATAACTTCTACGTTCTTGATCACCAAAATTTGCAAAAAAATCAGGGCAACAAAAAAAAGTATTTATTTTTTTTAAATTTTCGGTAAAATATTTTCTGTAATATTCATATTTAACAATCGGTTTAATTTCTTCATGTTGGAGAAGTAACTGATACTGTTCAGGCTCATATTTATTCAAGTACATATTATGCATTTTTGAAATACTTAGAAGAGCTGAGAGGTAATAGTGATGCAAGTAATGAGATTTATATTTTAGGTAACCAAGTATATGCTCACGTATCTTATTATCAGTGTCATCGGGTAGCTTATTAGGTCTCAAATTATGTTTTCCTCTTCTGTCCAGAGGTGCAGTTCCATGTCCCTCAATCTGATGTTTTTGCAAACGCTCAAGTCTTGCTCTTGTAATGCCATGTAAACCCAAAAACGCTTTTTTGCAAATTTTCTGCTCTACACCGTTAAGGCGAACCTGAAAAATAATAAAAAAAACAGTCTTTATAGAAGCTCAAATTTTATTAATATTAATACCTATTCCATACGACACATACACTTGACTGAATAATGTTTTAATTTTAATTACCTTGTAATCAAATGTTGCACTTTTTCTGTTCCCGTCACCGGATCGCGGCCTTGCTCTGTGTACTTTCTCCCTTTTAAGATCTTTAGATTCCGGGGCGTAAAATTCACTAAATATTTTGCGACAGCCTTCAGGTCCAATTTCATCAAAACACTTAATTTTGCAGTTGCACTAGTTACCAATATGTTTTCCCATTTTATGAATACCAGCAATGTTTATATATGGCTCACCTTTAACTCTTTTAAATTTCTGTATATTTCGTTTCCAAGTTGCCTTCCGTACAAGTCGCTTTTTCCCTCGATGTGGCTTATTAACAGAAGTTTCAGGATTTTCAGCCCCTTGGTCTTCTTGACCAAATTCTGGCAAATTATGGACACGAACAGTACCAGGATCATCTGTCTCATAAGAATCAACATCCGAAATATATTCTGCAAAACCCCGCATTTCGAAGTTATTTTTTTCATTATCAGGCGTATAATCTTTATCGCCGTCCGTATGCGTGCACACATAGGGATCACGACAGTCACTATCACTGTCACTAATCATTACAAAATTTATATTCGGTAAATTAAAATCAAACAATATAATACTACAGCACAATGATAAACAGCATGTAATAAGCTTAACTTGACAGTACTATACAAAAACTTAAAAAAATAAACTAAAAAAAAACATTAAAAAAAAGTCCTGGACTTGACTAGTTTATGCAAAGTACTAAAACTTGTGTAATCGTTTATACCCTTTAGTTTCCTAATTCTTAATCCTATTGAGCTGGTTTAAGCACTGGAAGATTAAGAATTAAAAACTGTGTTTGAATAAGCACTTAACTCATTTCGCTTAAAAAATGGACTTGACTGGTTTATGCATTGGACCCCTCATATTGTCATCAGCATGAAATATACGGGAGAGCTCGTGTTATTACTATTTTTTTTACTTTTCCCAATATATAATATATCCTTAACAATTTATATTTAACATTAGGCTTAAAAAAATAATCATATGTAACAGCCCTAGGGAGCGGGAAATATTCGAGTATTTCCTGAGGACAGGCCTTGAGTATTGCTTTCGCGAGGGCGCAGCCCGACGGTAAGCAGACGAGAGATCTGGTCGAAGGCAAATACTCAAGATATTTTTCCGCCCCGAAGGCTGTTTAAATGATTATTAATCGAGAATAAAAAATTCGATATTTAAATTATAGGTTGATTACAGATTACAGATAAAAAGTATGGCAGAACTTAACTCACCTATACCTAAAGTTAACCACACCAGACATGACAATATTGTGAGGCAACATTACTGATTTTGTTATTATTTTTATACAATTTTATCTTTTTTTTTTTAGTATGTGTTTAAACGTTAACGACTTTGTTCTTTTAAATATTTCTTGTGTTTGCCAATTTTATTGTACACGTAAGCATTCCATTGCGGTACTGGAAAACGCGCCGTGGGACATTTGTGGTTACCGTAAGGACCCTGTTTGGAAATTTGCACTTGATATCTTGTGGTGGCGTCTTTCTATTCTCTTGGATATATTTCACCGATTTTGACGATACAACAACGTGCAGGTTGTTTCGACATACCCATTTTATTCAATTAACACATGCTAGAATTTAAAATAAAAACTCTATTTTATACATCTGGTGAAATGTGACTAGTAAGCGAAAGACATTACCCTATAATATATATTTAGATTGATACAACAAATTTAGAATAATTAAAAAATTTATCATTGAATCAGTTCAACCTCAAAAGGTCAGGTAATGCAAATTCAAAGACATTTCCTTGTTTTTTGGCCAGAACTATTTATGGCTACTGCTACAGAAGAACGGGCCTTAGTCGTGGAAGTCGAACAATATCAATTTCTAATCTTATAATTAATAATAATAATAATAATATATCTTTATTTTTCTCAAGAATAATCTACAGCACATAGATGCTTGTACAATAAAAAATGAAAAAAAAACGTCATACATAGAAAGAAACCAAAATGAACAACAAATGAGTAACCCCCCAACTCCTAAATCCAAGTCTCCATTTCTAATTTATTCCGTTAAAACAAATCATTTTTGCAATATGGCTCCTTATTAATGAGCATATCATACACAGCTTTTTTGAAACTTTCCCTATTACTAATACATTTAATGTTGCAAGGTAAATTGTTGAAACAACTAATACAAGCATAATAACAGTTTTTTTCGGTTACCGTGAGTTTATGTTTTGGGAAGCTGTAATCTTCACCTCTTGTGTGATACAGTTTTTTACTTTTATGCATCTCAAACAAATGTTTATTCTTGTATAAAAAAAGTACACATTCCTGAAAATATATTCCATACACTGTCAGAAATTTGTTTTCTTTAAACTTATTTCTACATGTATCCTTAAATTTCATTCCCAACATTGTTCTAATTGCTGCCTTCTGTATCGTGAAGAGATGACTGATGTCACCTGCACCATAGAAAATAATTCCATATCGCAACTTTGCTTCAAAATTTGCAAAATAAATTGTTCTCATTACAGCCATGTTTACATATTTCTTTACGATCCTCATTCCATATAAGGTCGTATTGAGAGCATTGATCATATTTTTTATATGGTTTTTCCAATTAAGATTTTTGTCCACTGTCATCCCCAAAAACTTGGTTGTTTCTGCAATTTTATAATCTACATGGTTTATCATAATGCTTGTTGGTGTATCAAAACCTGCATGGCTCGTATTGAATAACACTATATTCGTTTTTCTCTCATTCAGTGTCATCTTATTTCTTGTAAACCATTTTTTTACCTCCGTAAATAGCTCATTTGCTGCTCTGATAACATCCGGCCATGTTTCTTCCCACAGAAGGATGTTTGTATCGTCGGCGTAAGTAGTTTTAGTGTGTTTTCTATTTATTTCAATCATTGTTAAATCGTTAATGTATATCAAAAACAGCAAGGGACCCATGTTGCTTCCTTGGGGAACTCCGATTTTCAGTTCTCTGCTTTTGGACCTTACCTCATTTCCATCCTTTGTGATCGAGACTATCTGACTTCTCTTCATCAAATAGGATTTTATCCAGTTTAGAGCATTACCTCTAATTCCATATTGGTGTAATCTACCAAACAATATTTCATGATCAAGATAATCATACGCCTTTGACAGATCAAAGAACATTCCCAGAGGTAATTCTCCACCTTCAAAAGCATCTGTAATTTTACTGACAAAACTAAATATGGCAGTTTGTGTTGATCTGCCTTTAAAATATCCATGTTGACTTGCTGTGATTATATCATTTCTTACCAGAAATTGCGTAACTTGCTCACACACTGCCAGTTCAAAAATTTTTGATAATGCTGGCAATATACTGATCGGTCTGTAATTTTCATACATTTCTTGGTTTCCAGCTTTATGAATTGGCTTTATTAAGGCTATCTTCAAATTATCTGGAAATATTCCATATTTTACTGAGTTATTTACTATATAATTTAATGGTTCCATTATTTCATTTATGGTATACTTAATTATATTTACCGGAATTTCATCTACACCACTACTATACTTATTCTTAAGCCCCTTTGTAATGTCGAGAATACCTTCTTTTGTTAGTCTTTTTAACCACATCGATTTGTTCAAGTTTATTATACTTTCCATTCCATGCTTATCTTTACTTTGAGCTTCTTCAGAATCAGCGTACTCATTTCTGCTTAGTTTTGTATTTACAAATCGTTTGCTCATTTCTTCAGCTATCTGAATTGCGTTTCCTTTAATTGGAATGTCCTTAGTTTTATTATGAGTGTTCTTAATAGCTTTCACTACTGACCATAGAGCCTTATTTTTGTTGTCTGAGTTTAGTATTTGGTCTTCAAAGTATTTATTTTTCCGGTGTGTTAACAGGTTGTTATATTTTTTCTTAACTTCCAGGTATTTCACTGTATATGCACTGTCATTTTTACTCATTACCAGTAAAATATCAAGAAATTTCTTACATTCACTGATTTGTGAATCTTTCATGATAACCTTTCGTGCGCGATCTCTTTTTGTTATGCATTTCTGGAAAGGAAAACACTTTTTAAAAACTCCTAAATACATTTCATGAAACCTATTAAATTGTTGGTTAACATTTTGCTTATCACCACTGTATATTGAATCCCATTCCACCAACTTCAGCATCTCTACAAATTTTTTCTTGTTTTCTTCGTTAATAACTCGATTCATTAAACATGTATCCTGTATGTTTCTCTCTAGGCGGAAAGATAACTTCTGCGCATAGTGGTCGGACATGTGTGTTTTTATTACTTCCGCCTTCATATTATGATCATCATGATTTATAAATATATTGTCAATACATGTGGCAGTTGTAGCTGTTTCTCTGGTGTATTCCCATATAGTAGGATGAAAATTAAAAGAACTGAAAAGCGAGAGCATCCTATGCACATCTCCAATATCATCCAATATATTTAGATTAAAGTCACCTGCTATTACAATTATTGAATTATCATTTATCAAATTACTTAAAATATCATGCATAACTTCAATAAAAATGCAAACATCACCATTTCTATAAATTGACATACAAATTACCTTGCGCTTTCCTATGATGCATTCTGCCGCTGCGCACTCGATTACATTTTTTTTTGATTTTCTTGCGATCTCACTATTTTCCTTACATTTTAAACCCTGCTTGACATATATCGCTGTTCCACCATGTTCATTTTCTTCTCTACAGTAGCTGGAGATTAAATTGTAGCCCATTATACCATAACACTTTAGCTGCATCTTGGTCTTCCAATGTTCTGTAATACATAACACTTCACAGTTGTTTTCTTCTAGCATAACATCTATTTGTTCCACTGAATTTCCTATTGATTGCACGTTCTGATGGATCACCGTAAAAGCCTGATTGACCGTTTTAATTTGTTTTACTGTTGTCTTCCTTAAATTATTCTTCATCAGACTGTTGGCAATAAAAAAGATGACGTGTTTTGTGCTGTTCTTAATTTACTTGAAAAGAATGTATTTATGAATGTTCCCTGAGGCCAGTTTTCCGCGTTTGTTATTATTTTACTGTAAATATCAGGGACATTCACCCGAAAAGATGCGTACGTATTAAATTTGGACTTAACAGATCCACAGTCACCTCCCTGGATACCGAGATCTCTCAAATGTTCTTCTATGTCAGCTGTCGTATATTCTGGTGCTACGCGAGATATAAAGAAGCTTACTCTTTTTGGCACCGCACATAATTTGAAACTCTTCGCTACTTGTCCCGTTCCAATCACAATAGACCGTCGTGATCTATTTTTCCCATATGAAACTACCTTAAATCCCTCTTCACCCTTTTCCATGTTACTCTCCACATGCTCAACGTTATCTACAACAACTATTTCGCTTAACGATTCGCCCTGATCATTAGCCTTACTACTCTCTTGTGATTTTTCGTTCGGTTTACTCAGCTTAGTTGAATCCTTTTCACTTGCTGATTTCGTTCTTAATCTTTCAGAAACTTTCTGTTTCCGCTTTTCCCTTTTCGGATATGCTCCCATTACATCATTGTTATGAACTGTGCTCACCTTTTCCATATTCGTTAGCAATTTGTCCACTTGATACTTGCTATCTACAGCTGCACGATAACTTTCCTTATTTAAGTGTTCAAGGTTATGGTTAAGATCACACATGCCCTTGTTTACCAATTTTACCTCCTCCTGTAAGTTCCTTATTGATATCGCCTGATCTTTAATTATCTTCATAAATTCCCTCAACATGGGGCACACCGATTTACATTCGTTGCAGAACCATTTCACATTCGAATTTCCAGCCAAACAGTTCCATTCGCTCTTCTTCACCTCCGCACAAGCCATATGGAAACTTCTCTCACATGCTCCCGCGCATTCAACATGCGGACCCGATGAAAAATCAACAAACTCTCCGCAGCACATACAAATCGAACCCACTGCGTCCGCCATTTTTATTTTAATTAAGGTTGATAAGGGGTTACATCCTGTAATTTACAATTTCCTATCTTGTGACATGTAAAATTTGTGTTACCAAACCAACCTTCGGCTGGTTAATAACTTTCAATTATGTATTCTCAAGTTTACGTTTTTCAGGTTCAGAGTTAAAAAAAATGTGAGAATTTTAAAATTTATAAAAGCTAAAGCAAAACTTTCACTTTTAAAGCATTTGCTTGGCGAAAAGACATTAAACTAATACTGAAACATTACGGTGCACAGGGACATAAATTTATATTTTATTGTAATTTATTTATAATATTTGTATTTATCTTATATATAATTTGTTTTATCTTCTATGGAAGATGTTATTGGGTCAAAATTACAGCAATTTCGTCATCTTGTGCATAATATGTAAATCATTTTTGAAGAAAATTATATTTTTAATTAATTTATAAACAGCTAGAAAGTATTTATTAACATTTTTCTCATGGGGTTGGTTACATAGGAATCATTTAATCCTATTTTTGGAATTATGTCAGGATTTTTCGATCATCCATATTGCGATTGACTTGAAAGTTTACAAACTAGTTAGAAGCAGCAACTGTCTAAAGAGCTAATTAAATTTTTGAAGAAAAGCCTTCCAAGTTCCAATTAACATCCATTTAAAAAAATGCAATAGTTAAGAACCTCCTTCACTTTGCGACGGATAAGAACGAAAGTGTTATAACCTTTAACTTATGAAATCAAAGTGATATTTATTCGCGTCTAAATATATCCAACTAATTTGTATTGTACGTGAATAGTATATTTTAGTCCTTATAGCCTACATTCAACATGTTTCAGGGTCCCAATTTAGTACCTAAATTAAGTTTTTGTTGGCTGCACTTAACTTCAATTTAATATTAAATAATAAATAGCCCACTAAATTCATTTCAAATCATGCTAATTACAAAACTTCCCAAAAAGGATGGTATAATGTCTGCGGAGACGAGGATAACAATATTGTATTTCCATACATAATTGTAAAGCCTCTACATAACAGTAATATAGTTAAAAAAAATTTTTAATTGTTGCTCATTAATGTTAATCTTATGATGTAAGTTGTTTATACCGCGATGAAACTAGCAAAGCTTTAAAAACTATAATTGTTTTGTTAATTTCATACATTTTGCTATAAACTAGTATATTATTTTCTTTCATATTGTGTTGTATTCATTTTGTATTAGTAAAAATTAAAACCCCAAGTTTAATCTTAACCGCGTAAATCGCAAATCAAAATTCCGCTGTGAACCCCCTTTTCAACAATTTTGAAATTTTTATTTTGTAGTATTCAGTTTATATTGGAAAAATCACATTGGTTTTCTGCGACATTTGATTTAATGTTTTGCGAAAAAAAAAATACAATACAATGCAATACCTTTTTTGCGAAAAGGTGGCTAGTTTCACGCACATTGTACAAATAAGAAAATAATAATTATTGTTATATAACTGCTCCTCTTAAAAAAAAATACTTGTACATAATATAACATATTTGTCAAATGTTTATTTAAATGATATTGTGGCTTCTAAATGGTGGGTACAGCTATAAAAATGTTAATATTACTAACTTAATAAGTGTGATAACTCGTAACTCCCTGATTAACCTTCTAACTGAATTGAAATTGATTATCAAAACATTTAAAAACTTGTTCATTGTAACCAATATTTTGTCAAGAAGTACACTAATCGTGAGGTACAAGCTTTAAGGGCTCGACACATGGCTTGTGCTATGCTATGTTGGTGTAAATTTTATCATAGCATGACCAAATATAAAAGTATTCACGCAGGTTGTGCTATACTTTGCTATGCTATGCTGTTTTTGAGAATTGGTTATCAATATGCAATGCAACTGTTACCATTAAAACCGTATGCTTCTACTTCTGTGTTTTACATTGACATAGCATAGCACAAGCTATGTCTCGAGCCCTTTACTTGTAACATATGCCACAAGGCATGGGAGATTCTCCAAATTAAAATATACCACAAGAATGAGGTTATAGTATTATTAATTTAGTAATTACATAAAAATAAATAAAAATTATTAATAATATTCAAGTATTTCTTCCAATATTGCACACTGTAATAAAGAAATTTTTAGTTTTCTTCTGTTATTCCGGTTGCTCATAATTCAGCAAAAATTTATTGGGATTCCAGATTTATGTTGCAGGGGGCTCCCAGTTTCCTAGTTACGCTACTGCTTCTATGTCTATCGATGTGACCTTAGTAATCCACATGTCATAATGAGCACGTAACTAGCAGACTTGAAATAGAGGAAATGTTTTTATAGGCTAAATATATCGAAGTATCTATTATTATATTAGGATGTTTGTTAATATTAATAGTAGGTATACATAATAATAACAAAAATTTCTTAATTAGAATAAACACAAATACTTGTAAAGGTTGAACCTTGAACCTTCGAACTTTGATAACGATTTGAAAATTTAAAATTAACTAAGCGAATAAATTAATCACTGAAATTCTGTTTCCTATTTCGGAAGAATGAATTGGTTGCCTTCGTCATTACTGGTAGCATGTGGCTATTACGATACAATCTTGATAGGTATAACCACCTAGCAGTAACTGTACTATATATACTTAGGTACATAAACAAATTCGGTCATAGTCAATATCAGTGTTGATAAAATATTTGTGGGAAATGTTAAAATTTGTGTTAGTTTTATGCTTTATTCTTATAAGGCTAATTATAGCACGGAGCACTAATGGTAAATAGCACTTGCTTATTATTTTTTCATTGGTAAATACAATTACATACCTATTAGCATTTTATTAGTATTTTATTATTTTTAAAATAAGTTTTATTAAATTGTTGCGTACATTCTTAGTACGTATGTACCTACTATTTATAAATTAGCAATTTCCCTAACAGAAAAAGTACTACATAATGAGATTCAGTAGCGTAACTAAGAGGTATGGGTCTAGATCTTAAATTAACCCTTCCTCTTTCGTCTCTATAGGATTTCTTCTTTAAATAAACCTAATCCATACTTTAAGAAACTTTTTCTTTTTGTCATAAACATAAAAATTTAGTAAATATTTAAGAAGAAACGATTTAGGACCGAATAGTTTCGATTATATTTCACCGTCATCTGGATTCAATTAAAATATAGGCTTTGCAATTGGGTTTAAAATTTGATATTGGAGAAAAGGTCTACTTCAAAATTGGAAATTGTTTCTAGAAGAAAGCATATTTACCTAGATATTTACGCAGTTTTGTGGTCTAGGCAATTTATTTTTACTATACCCCCTTAATTCTGCTCCAGGTCAGAAACTCTTCAGCATATTATTTAACAACAGTTTTGAATTTAACATTTTTGTAACGGCATAATCCGTTCCGGTTTCGAGCCTTGATTTCGCTGATCCCGTGGAATCCCAGTAGTTACGTTACTGATGAGATTAAATATCTTACTTTTTTCATTATATTATTATGTATGAATAATTGTACTGTAGTTAGTTTATATGTAGGTAAATATGAAATTTAATGAAATTTAAGACTTCATTCAATAATTTTGATGTATTAAAATTATTTCACTTTTTGTTTTAGATTGCATTGTCGAGTTTCCCAAAAAAAATGATAAAAACCAGCCTATACTATTACACAACTCCAGTTCTTCATTTAAACTTATTATTCCAACCGAAGGACGAATTATTTTAAAATTAGGAGAATCCATTCAACTTTTGTGTTCGCCCGAAAAAAATAAATTAATTGGTAGTAAGTAAATGCTTTAAAATTTTAAGTGACATATTGCACATTTCACAGAAAGCTAATTTTTTATACATTAAAAAAAATAAAAAAATAGTTTGGGATTTGCATTTTAATAATTAATTATTTTCATTGAATTATGCCTGAGGAAGTGGTATTTGATAAAATTAAAAAATAACAACATTAAAAGTGGAAACCGCAGTTGTGGTTTTTGTAGATTATTATATTATAATAATTAATTTTTTTAGTCATAAATAATACATTATATTATATAGTACCAACTTAGGAAATTAATTAGATCTTCAATATTGGTGCCAACTGCATCAAATAAAAATAATACTTACGCTTTTCTCCACTAATTGGCGTTCGTTTCCTCAACTCGCGGGAAATACAAAATATAACAAACATATATGATTAACATAATTTATAAAATAGAAAATTCCAAATTCAGGACATGACCATTTAATATAATAATAATAAGCTGTCATTGCTCCTGTTATGTTTTTGAAATAAAACTTCTTTAGCGGCGTATTCTCTTTGAAATTTATTGCAAAAAGGGGAAAATAAGAGTGGGAACCGAACTCGAAGGGCTTCGGTAACAACGAACAATGGCGGGGATGAGTTGCGCAAACAGCGTGTTTCGAATGTAGTAGATTAAAGCCGCGGAGGTTTAGTTCCCCCCGTCAGCTTGTGTGGATGAGGCTCACATTTTTATTATTATTATTTTTGGTTTCTACTTTTATATCCTTATGTTTATTTATAATAGGACTAAACTAAACTACTATATTTTAGGTAATAGACACTTAACATCAGTAACTTGCGATTATGGATCCACTTTTGAAAATTCCGGTGTTCAATATAATTTTGATGAACTTCAATGTACATCACCTATCAAGGCAGAAGTTCAACCTACAAAATCACGTTGTGCTCAAAATCGTGGAAAATTAATAAATATAGGTTTTAAACCGTCGACGAATAATTGGCTGCAGCTAATCCAAGTTTGTTATGACGAAGAAATTGGAAGCACGTTGTATACTGAGCACATTCTTAATGGAGATGCCATAAATTGTATATCATAATATAATAATTATTATTATCTGATTATTTAAAATCTTTTCAGATGCATCACTTCAAAGTTCAAGACCCGGTTTTCAAACAACCGGATTTTCGCATGATATATCGCCTAATAACATTTACAAGCAAGTAAACCAAAAAACACAATTCAATAGATTATTGGGTTCGCAAACTATAGCGAACGAATATTTAAATAAAAAGTCGTATTTAGTTCGTGGCCACTTAGCGCCGGATGCTGATTTCCTTTTTGCAGGTTTGCAATTTAGCACATACTTTTACATTAACACTTGTCCGCAATGGGATGCGATAAACTCGGGAAATTGGTTAAGCATCGAGCACACAGTGAGAAAAGTTGCCGAACGCTATCATGCACCTTTGAGGATAATTACCGGAATACACGGAATTTTATCTTTACCGGACGTAAATAACGAATTACAAAATATTTATTTATCACCTAACGGAAAGCTTCCCGTCCCGAAGTTTGTTTGGAAAGTAATATATTCTGAAAGCACTAAAGAAGGAATTGCGTTGGTGATTCTCAATGATCCTTTTATCGATAGATTGAGTACAGACGAACTCTTGTGTACGGATTTATGTAACGAATACGGTTGGTATTCTAAACGTTGGAGCAACAATCTGAGAGGCTATGCTTATTGCTGCGATGTCCGACAACTGAGGAAAGTTATCCATACGATTCCAAACTTATCAATTAGGGGAATATTAAGAGCATAAATTATTAAATTACAATATTGGATTATTTAAGTTCTCTTTTTATGTATAATAATATGTACAAAATTGGACACTCGGGATGTTTTCACTTGCGAGAAATGAGTGTGTATCGAAAATGGGCTAACTTTCGGACAGAATGCCGGCGGGCAGAGTGTTAAGAAATTAACGTCGATTGTATTTATTATCATAAATATTATATTACCTCATTGTAATTAGTAGTTGGCGAATGATAAGTGTGGTAGCTTAAAATTAAAATAGCACGATTAATTAATTATAATTTTCATTATTATAGTAAATAAAAGAATATATAATAAAGTTTAATATTTTTAAATTCTCCAAAGACATCATTCGCAAGGCATAAATTATTAATTTAATCCAAAAGTGTAACCTAATTGAAAATACGTATACTGCGAAGGTAAGTTTTGTAAGTTTTACATAGAAATAAATGTTTTACGTTGTTTACCTACTATAGAACTTAAAGAAAATTGCTTGAAAAAGTCTTTTCTTTATTGTTCAAGTTTAAAAGTAAACAGTCACACCCCAACATGAAAATGGAACGGCACCTTCGTCATTTTAGTAAAACTTAATTTTCTCATATTAGCCCTCGTACAAAAGAAAACTTTTTTCCCCGTGAGATATTATAGACAGTTAAATTGAGTTGAAGGCATGGCGGCAGTTTTTATTAAATCAAAGGACAACTCTTAATATTTCACGCAACTTTTATCTTAGCTTAAGAATTTATTCGTTAAAACGAATTGAAGCGTGGTATTTAACTACCGCCATTATGTCTTTCAATCGGAGCTACGGAAGGATATAATGGAATTATATGGCGACTGCTGGTGCTATATACACACATAAAGATTTGTTTTAAAGGCTCTCAAACGGCCCAATTGTATTTTTAAGTGTGTATACGCCTATAAGATGCTCATAAAGTAAGCACACGTTTCAATTATGCAAGCAGACGTTCTGCCGAAACGTCAGAGATTTAAGCTCCAACATCCATAAGATGGTTATGACGCATTATATTTTAATTCTCTGCATACCCGTGCAAAGTTAACGGCAGGAAAGAATAATATGAAAATTAAATGATATGACCGTCTCAGTGGAGGTAATTTTAAACACTTCTGTTGTCATAAAAGATGCGAGAAAGAACCATTTCGCGACTTTGAAAAAGAGGAGACGTGGGATTCCGTTTCGAGAGTTAAATAAAATAACATTTCTATGAGACTACGACTTGGAAGATGTTATGAGACTAGAGGGACATTACTACCCTCGCGCGGGACACACAAATAATAAATATTATAATACAGTTGGCGGGCAGCGTGTCTAACGTCCCAGCACGATAATGCGACACATTGTTATACACGTCTCTTTGATGACAGTTTTGCTTCTTAGAAAAAGTTTTATCTCCATTTTGGGAGATGGTACTTCGACGGCACGATTATGCATGCCGTAGCGCTAATGTCCGCCGAATGGAGAGATAGGACTAAAGGAGCATCAAAACAGTGGTGTTCGCGAAGCGATATGAGCAACAATTCGCGCATTGTAGGTCGCAACGGGAATTGCCCCATCAGAACTGGACTTGTTCTTCATAATTAACGTTATCTCCCTCGACGAAAAGACATTTTACATTCAAACAAACTCGATCTCGGACTAACTAAAACACATGGCTTCATTAAACTCGAGTTTTAATTCATTTTCAGAGCGAAGAGCACTCTTCATAAACTTGCTGAAGGGTCAAATATATATTGTGTTATAAATTGCTTCTCCGCCAAGTTTAAATAAATCACACCTTATTCGCTGTTGCTATAACTTACCGAAAGTTGGTTGTATATGCAAGGGTTAATGTTACACGGACGAATTAATGTCTGTTATACGCAAGGAAGACGGAGGAGCCGTTCGTAATAAATATACATATAAATTAGGGACAGGACATATACCTATATGAATGTTAAAATAAGTTTCAAATTGTCAACGACGCAAGTTGACTCCCCCGAGACGAGACTATAGGGGCCAGGACTAATTCCGGTGCAGCGTGCGAGGCAATCTACTGCTGCGGACGGGAGCCTAAATTCATTAGCAAACCCAGAAAAATTGTCTACCCGCTTGGCTTGATATGAAGTTGGAGGTTGGGGATCTACTTCGTGCATTGCAAACTTTTTGTGATGTAATTTCATTCTTTATTATACATGCACCTTGCTTAGAAAATACATTGTTTAATTATAGATCCCTTCTTCACAATACCGTAACGCGCATTTATTATTCCACTTTTATTTTCACAAATTGCTTTATAACTTAATTATCTTTCAATTGTTTAATCTTTAAACACCATTTTTTATATTAGCAAGTGTAGGTATCTAATCGAACGCAGGGAAAAACTTCCGGACTGTCTCAAAATTTTAAAAGCCTCTCCCCCTAAGCCAATTAGCACGCTTACATAAATCTACAGCTTAACGTGGAATCTTAAGCGCGGCACTTATAATTTCCAGCAACTGCAAATCAAATCTACGATCCTACGGTTCCAAGTCCAATTCCCCGAGCACCACGCCAACTACCTGTACCGTTCTTCGTAACTTTTAGTACTACTCGTATTAATATAAAATATTTAATCGTATCTACCTACCACACCAAGGTGCATATGTTACAAAATTTTCCACCTTAATTGGATTACATTATAATCTCTGGGCGAACCGCAAAATTAAATCAAAATTACGTGCGTCATAAAGCGTGAAAATTGCACTAGGAAGGTGGAAATAGGTGTCGCTTACAAGAAGACAATGACGTTGACAACTACATGTCGGTTCTTTGCATTAGTCACGACATTATCACAAATTTAAATGTAACGGTTGCTCTGCTCTTAAGAGAATTAACTGTATGCAAGGTTAATTTATACTCATTTCGAGTTGGTTACTTGTTTTCGTCTAGTTGAAGACAGCTTTTTGTAATGCCCCGGTTAAATCTGCAGTCAAAAATGTTCGAATAAGTAATTCAAAGTCGTAAAGTATTCTTTGTCTTATTCGGTGGCGCTGGTTGCGAATTCAGTGTAAGTCGTGAAAACTTGCACTTAGCTCATTGCCGTTCACATTGTGTCTCACGTCACGAAACTGAATGACACGAAATTTCAAATGCCTCATATTTCTTGGCTGACTGAGAATTGCTTGTGTGTCGCGAATGCATAATTGGCATTTGAAAATTGCGGTACAGAACGTAGATCGTAATCTAGAGTTTGTTTGGTCTTTCTGACAAGTGTCAAGACTTTCGTATGATATATGAGAAAAATAAGAAATTACATAGAACGCGCCATCCTCGGGGAGAAAACCTAACAGGATACATGATTAATGAATGTTGTATTACAAGATCTCATTACTTATGCATGTATGCTGCTGGAATCAATTCGACCGATCGAACAACTTACGAATGTTCAGAGAGGGTGAGCGGTACATATTAAACTTTTATATATCAAATACGTTTTTGTAAAATAGGGGATTCTTTTTTAATTGAAGAACCTGAACGTATTAATCACCGTTGTCAACTTTGCTCATATGTTGCATTATTTATAACCGAAACACAACCCGATAGGTGTAAGATAATTTAATTTTGATCTTTTAAAGTTAATTTATTAGAGCAACCTTTTATTATATCGAACTCTATATATTATGTAACTCCACGGTAGATATAGCACCATTATAAAGTTTCTCAATTTCCTTTCAAAATATTTTATAAATAAAATAATTCATCGGTATAATAAGGTCAGAAAGTGGAAGAAATTGTTGGGAAAAGCTTCAATATTTCAAATTCTTTATTTGGATGTGATCAGCTAGCCTTCAATTTTTTCTTCTCTCGAAGTCTGCGCCGACTACAGCTTATAAAATTATTATTAACCAATTATAGATAACTTAGACGAGGCTGATTCAATATAGTAAGCCTCATTTTGACAATTAAAAATAATTGTTTTTGTTCGGACCAGGTCAATCCTCTTAAACCTTTTAATCTTAGGTCAATATAGGACTTTATCTGAGCAAGGACGGATAGCGATTAGGGGTAGATTGAATTTTCTTCATTTTTAACTTTCACCATTGAAAGTTCTATCTTCATTGCGAGCGCTACTTCCAATGAATGGAAGAATTCAAACGGGTTTGATAAAAAATTTAAAAAGTGCGATTCAGTAATCAAACTGATCGGTTGATTTTAAAAGTTTACTTCTTTGGTTTTTCGATAACAGATGTTACAAACTAGGTTATAACTTGATCGATTAACTATATTATGGAGTTATCTAATTAATTCACCTACAATAGTTTACTATAAAAAAGTTTATTCAAACTTATTAGCAATTTTACTTCATTTGTTCTGTAGTTTATGATCTTACTGTATAAATTTAACGAAGAATTGCATAAAATTTACATAAAAATAATTACTAGGTAAAATAAAAATTAATGGAAGTTAATTTCAAGTTCTTGAAAGTTTTAAATTTAAAAAGAATATAATTTTTACTCATTTGTAAGAAGCAAATGAAACAATACGGAGGAGGTGATGAAACCGTGCCGTCGAATAAAATAAGGGTGATTAATAAAATTATCAAAATTTAAGTAAATTTAGTCGATAGTAATTTTATAAATATTTATAACGTAAAACGGAACACGTAACAGCAATAAAGTTTAAAACTTAACATTGTCTTCGTTAATGTTCTTAAATAAATTCAGCAATTAAGCGAGTAATTAGCTTACATCTTCTAGAAGTGATCCTATTGCGCCTGAAAGTTCGTCAAGCGGATCGCGTTGCATTGAATATTTAGCCTCTTTCAGCGAGTTTTCGGCGGATGAGTGACACGGCTTGCTAAGCACTGGGAATTTCGGTTAGCTATGTTCGTTAAGCAAATTACATTAAGACGGGTAATTTAAGAGAGGGAGATAATTTTTATGAAAATTAAATCACGGGCTTTCAGCACTTGCTTTAACTTAATTTATTCCCGTTATATGAAATTTTATTAGAAATTGCATCGTTAAACACAATCATCTAAATACAAGGTATCTAACTATCCAATATTTTATTTCGCCTTTCAAATTAGGATAATTGAGAATTTTGGTTGAAAGTGAAAATGGCAAAATAAGCGGGTTTCAAAACTAATTAAATAATTACCATTCGTTCAGTTTTACATGCACGTTTTTGCTAAAATCTTCACGTCAAGAGTTAGTTTGTTGAAATTTTCAAAATAATCCCTAGCCCAATCCCGTCGAAACGTTTAACTTGATCTATTAATTTCGTTCGGTTTACTTTTATTCAAGTGACGATGTAAACGTTACTAGTCGATGGCAATTACGTGCAGTTAATTGCATTGATTTATGGTTGTCCTTTTAATTGGATTTCTTTTGCGTCACTTACAAAATTATATACATCTGTAATTGGCCACTGCCTATTGGACCTGGAAATATACAAAATTGTAAGAGTAAAAGAACGAATAGGATTTTGATATTATATAGTAAATAAAAATCTGATGACAGCAACAATCCATGGACCAAACACAGAGAGAAGTATATTTCTTATATCAATGTTCACAAAATTAACACAAATTTGACGGCCATTTTATGGTTTTTATATTATGGTTATATTGGTATAAGCAATTATGATTATTTCTTTTATAATCAGCGAATACAGTAAAATTTGCTTGATGTGCAACTTGATAGAATAGTGTTCAACCTGATTTATTGTAGTTTTGCAACTTGACAATAGGTTTCTTGAGTTGGTAATAATTTAATGGACCAATTAGAAGTTCGTATGTTATTATTAACAATTTTAATTAACTGACCATTGTATTAGACGAAAAAAAAGCAGGGCACTATCTGTACCTAATCTCGAAGCATTTCTTCGTATCTTCAAACTCTCATAGCTTCAGGCTCGATAATTCTTGAAAGTCGAAATTTTCAGGATAAGATGTAGTCGACAGACTTATGAAACACACCAAGTTTCATTTGTCTCGCTTTTATGCTTGAGATTTTATTAATTAATAACTATAATACGTTAATTTTGCCATTGCCTCACTCACTCACTGATCAAAACCTCTAGGATACTTCTTAACTCCTAGAAAACTGAAAGCCATGTTCCCTAAGATTAGCATAAAAACAACAAAATTAAAAAATCTGTAACTGTCACCATCCAACCCCCATGATGGGGATGCAGAACGCACAAGAAATACAGTCCGAAAAAAAAAAAAACTTAGGTACCTATCGTACAAAAAAGAATGAAATCTCACCTAAAATATTTTATGTAAAATTGGTTGCCAAGGCTCACAAGCTCATAACGCTTTCACTGTTAAAAAGTTATTAGATCTCATGAAGAGACAAGCCCCTAACTGTACTAACCGTACATCTTAGTCAAATAGTATGGCTTGGCCGTTTAATAGAAATATTGCATAACAGAATATTTAAGACCAGTGACTTAATTTCTTACCATAAGTCCATGGGGTGTCTTACGTTTTAATAGAGATGCAGAGTTAGGGGTTTTACATGAAATTTTGTTGGTGGGTATCTCTTTCTCTCTAGTTACATCTTCATTGCTGAGGAATCGTGATCCACTTTCTCAATGATTGAGAAGCGGCTTTCCTGGCAAAGTACCTCGGTGGTTTGTCAGTGCCTTTCGAGGAAATATAAGAATTTCTCACTCCGCCCGGGTTAAGTTAAGTTATTAAATATTTGCATGGTTCAAAAAAACATTTATTTTCCACTTAACTCTATTTTGATTTATTCTTTGACAAAATTATTAATATTACATACTCCTATTATATAATATTACTTTAATATATTGTTAATCACTATGGATCCCGAAAAGAAGAATAATTATGGACCAACTGTTTTAAAATGATTATTTTCTTAGAAGTGAGCCCATTTGGTGATATTCGCTGAATATTTTGAAAATGGTTATTAATTGGAATGCATTTATGGTTTACCTACATTATTCAACCTAGCAGTGATTATTTATTATATATTTATTATTATCCAAACAACAATTAATTTTACCTTCAATCAACTAAAAAAAAACCCGGTGGTTTCTGGATCTTCCAACTTCTCTTTTCTCAGCAGTAGCTTTTGGCCACTATTCATTTTTGACATACAAACGATATCTTAAATTTTCACTCTCCCCGTTCCTCTGTGAGTTTGTAAGTTTTATGTTGTTTTATCCAATGCCAGGAGAAACTCAATCCGGTCTTTATCAGTAATCTTATTCCCGCACCTTTCATTGCACGATTTAATGGCACACCTCATAAAAATTGGAATGATTAATCCTTCTTATCACCCTTCATGATAAGGCTTCGGTTCGAAATCATTTAAAAATCAGAGCCGAAAACAAATAATTTTAAATTATTATAAGTAATATGCACTATTTATAGCCGTGCATATTTTAACTAACTTGTAATACGACCAATTTGCCCTTCCTAAACGGAAGGGGGCAGATGGGAGCTACTGGGTAGCTCTGGAAGCTGGGCCAGGGGGTGGACTAACTTTTCGTTGTTTTGTTGCTACCACACACTCGTACGGCACTGGTGGTTTATTTACAGGTTATAATTTATAAAGTTTGTGGGTGTGTAGTAGTGATTTTGATTTCTGTCCTCTGCACTTCAGTCCCCAAATAGCTACTGGTTTAAATAACGGGAAATTACAGGTAAGTACGGGACAATCTAATGTTATCGTTTTTTATGAAAATTTCAAACTACAAGTTCCTGTCTTAGATTTTAGAAGGGCTACTGGTACCTAACTGAACTACTGGTTATTTCAAACTCACCACTAGTATAGGATCTGGATTATGAGTATCTAAGATGTCGGGCCCTACTGGTTTAGTTATCTGGGATCTAACCTAAACTACACCCGTATTTGATTGTAGTTTCTACTGGTAAACAAATAGTGACTACTAAGATGGTTTTTCGTCGGTGTGAATATTTTATAACAACAGGTAAGATGATGGGAAGTTTTTATGGGATAGATCTTGTCTCGCTATGCTAAAAACAAGATATTTTCAGGCTGGATATGATTAAGTCGTCACGCCAAGCAGCAACGGCTTCTGGAATCATAAGGTTGCGGGAATCTTGTCTCGCCAGGCTATAAACAAGATCTTTCGGGCTGGAGAAGATGAAGTCGTCTCGCTAAGCAGCAACGGCTTCTGGAAAACAGGTAAAATGGAAACGATCGCCAAGCAGACACGTTTCCGAAGTATTGTATACAACACCTTTTGAAATGATCGCTAAGCAGACCTATTTCGAAAGTATCGACGGAACAACAATACCTGTTTTGGATAGGAAAATTTACACCCTACCAAACTATTGGATGAAAAATTGACCGGGTAGTTTTTATAGTAGAATCCTCTATCAACTTTACTAGTAGCTATTGCATTACAGGCAATTGTAAACATCAAACAGGTTTCTTTTAATCTGCTACGATTGATAACACAAATCAGCAACATGAGTTGCCTATCATTTAAATTTACATTTTTAAAACTTGTTTCAAGATTTTAAATAAATTTTATACAAAAATGGTAGTTTCATTACAAACTTAACTAAGTTTAACTTAGTGTCCTTTTTTAAGTTTTACTAGATTTTGTCTTTCGATTTATTCCTGAACCATTCAACCAAATCGTGACCAAAAAAGCTTAAAAAGTATTATCCAGAATAGATGAAATTAATTTTCTATCTCTCATCTGTCAGACCCAAGCTACGATAAAGGTAAATGAAACGGCAAACGGAATTGAAAACAGAGCAAAATGAAAAAGCGATAAAAAGTAAGAGATGTAGAAGGAACCGGAAAAAGGAAATAATAAATATTGGAACTTGGAATGTTAGAACACTGTTGAAACCTGGAAAAATGAGAGAGGTGGCAAATGAGTCCATGAGATACGGAATTGATGTGGTAGCATTGCAAGAATTAAGATGGAAAAACAGTGGTGAAATAAAAAAGAAGGACTATACAATGCTCTACGATGGCAAAAGTAAACAGGAAAGAAACGGAACAGGATTCATTGTAAAAGGAAAAATTACCCACAAGATATTATCTTTCAAGGCAATAAATGGAAGAATATCGTATCTGAGAATTGCAACAAAAATAAATATGTCAATCATAAATGCATTTGCCCGAACAGAGGATTCAAACAAGAGTGAAAAAGATGAATTTTATAGTGAAATTGAAACCCTGTACGAAACAACACCCAAAAAAGACATACTGCTAATACTGGGAGACTTCAAGTCAAAAATCGAAAGAGAAGATCATGTGAGCTTAGTAGCGGGAAAACTAACAATACACGAGATATAACGAACAACAATGGAGACAGGCTCTGCAACCTGGCAGTAGCGACGAATACCACGATATGCAGTACAAAATTTAAACACAAAACGTTACATAAAGTCAAATGGGTATGGCCAGGCGGAAGAGGAGAAAAAGGGAACCAGACTGACCATATACTATAATATCGAAAAATAGAGAAAATATGGTAAGAGATGTATACGAACGTTCACAGGAGCAAGTGCGGATTCCGACCACTACCTGGTGGTGGCAAAAGTGAGACAAAAAACACCGGAATACAGCAGAACAGAAGCATTTAACAGAAGAATAGCGACTGAAGAACTTAAAAACATCGAAGAAAGAAAACGATACGAAGAAAGACTGAGAGAGAAACTATTTAATAACGGAAAGAGTAAAGATACAAAAGAAGCATCATAACGAGTATGCACAGGGCCGCGAGTGAAACTCTGGGATACACAACAGTAAAGAAAAACAAAGAATGCTTCGACAGCGAGTGTATGGAATACTACAAAATGAAATCAGAGAGAAGATGTAAATGGTTGAGAACGGGAATATAGGAAGACTTAGACAGTTACAAAGAATACGTTAAACAAGCAAGTAAAAAATATATATAAAAAATAAAACACATGATTTATGGAAGAAATGGAAGAATTCGAAGATAGCAACAACTGCAATAATACTATGGACTTCTATCAATTGTTAAAAAACGAAAAACTAGTAAATAAAGCAAAGCCAAAAGGTATGAAAGACGGGGAAGGCAAAGTACACCGTAATACCGAAAAAGTTAAGTAGATTTGGATTAGTCACTTTCTGAAATTGCTAAATACACAATAAGAGGAAGATATAGTACCGGTCGTAACAATGACAGACGATAAACGGGAAGTTCCCACATGAAGAAATAATGACCGTAATACGAAAAATTAAGAATGGAAGGTCACCTGGAAAGGACGAAATAGTTATAGAACTGGTTAAGTGTGGAAGCGAAGAACTGCACGATAGAATATGCGATCTGGTCCAACAAGTATGGAACGAAGAAAGAATGCCAACAAAATAGAGAGATGGTGTCATAATCCCTATAAAAAAAAGGAGATCCCGAAGAAAGCGCAAATTACAGAGGCATAACACTTCTCAATTCGACATACAAAATATTGTCAACGCTGATACTAAGAAGACTGAAAGAATATGCGAGAGATATAATAGTGGAGTACCAATTTGGTTTCATGGAGAGCAAGTCAATAGTAGGCGCGATACACATAGTGAAGCGTACAATAGAAAAAGCAAAGGAACATGACTTCGACCTACATTATGCTATTTATAGACTTCCAACAAGCGTTTGACAAGGTGGACAGAAGGAAGCTGTTTGAAGCGATGGCGATGGAAGAAATGGAGATCCCTAAGAAACTGATAAGATTGATCCAAATGACAATGAAACAAACATACGCAAGCATCAAAACTGCAGAGGTAGAAACAGAGAAATTTGAGATAAACAACGAGGTGAGACAGGGAAGTGCACTGTCGGCTCTGCTTTTTAACACTGCACTGGAAAAAGTAACACAAAGAATGGACATAAAAGGATCAATCATCACTAGAGAGGGGTAGATGATTGCCTATGCAGATGACATTTTGATCATGGAAAGAACACGGAGCAGAATGATGGAAATGTTTAAAGAATTGGAGAAATCACTTCGAAGAAGTGAGAAGTTTCAACTACTTGGGAACACTTATAGAAAAGAACGACAACAGATCGGAGGAAATCCGAAAAAGAGTCCAATCAGGTAATAGAGCCTACTACGCCAACAAAACACTACTCAAAGACAAAACACATTGTCGAGAAAGACCAAACTAAAGATCTATAAAACACTGTTTAGACCAGTGATTACCTACGCTGCGGAGGCAACGTGCATGTCACAAATGGAGGCGGAAAAACTACTGGTGCTCGAAAGAAAATTATTACGCACTATCGTCGGCCCAAAAAGAGACGAATCCAGCTAATACAGACAAATGATGAATCACGAAATCAAAGAAGAGATGAAGAGCGAAGACATAACGAAATTCGTGAAGTCGCAGAGACTGAGATGGATGGGCCACATCATGAGAAGCGACGAAGACAACATGGAGAAGAAGATTACCCTATGGAAACCGAATGAGAACTGAACGTGAGAAAGGCCGAGAACGAGATGGTGGGACCAGGTAACGAGCGATTTAAGAACGATGGAATTTAATGAGTGGCGGGAGAAAGTGCAAGACAGGACATTATGGAGAGAAATAGTAAGAGAAGCGTTGACTCACACGAAATTGTAGACAGCATACCAAGGAAGAGAAACCAGAAAAGTCAAAATTGTGATATGTTATACGGGGACTAATCCTCCTCATTAAATTTGATTTGTAAATCTTAGAAATAGGAGAGCAATATTCCTACACGAGAATGTAATGATTCAATAATAATCTGTCAAAAATTACAGACTGTCGTGTATGTCTTGTGAGTTCTAGTGGTGGAAATACGGTTTTGGCAATTAAAAATATAGATAATTTTATTTTTTTACAGTAAAAAATACGTCTAAAGAAAGAATAAAACGAATAGGCAAACAAATCAGTAAAATAAAAGAATATAGCACTTTTTTGAGACTTTTCAGGCCTTTTCAGCTTAAGCGTTACAAAGGTTTAGTTCGTTCTTTTAGGTTCGTTTAATCACGTTTAATCAACGTAACGTGCACAATGTTTATAAATATTAATTAACATTATATTTGACCATTTTAATCTGAAATTAATCAATTGGACTAAGTTGTGCTTAACTCGAACGAATAGTAGAAAATTTCTTCATTGTTGTCAACGGAGTGCAGAGCATTTTTTACGTATAAAGTAATCACGGAACGAATTTGACAGGATCTCGAGTAAAGGCATATGGTGTTTTAACATACATTAGCAAGTTGCCTATCAAATGTAGCCTGGGGTGAACCACTGCATGAAACATGTAAAACTAAAGGGTTGTACCGCCCTACCAATATGTAATGTGTGTTACACTGCACAACTAGAGCAACATTATTTATGCAAAGTTTTAAGTGTGCTGCCAATTATCGTAGAATTGAGATTACAACGCATTTCCAAAGTTGAATGAATAAAACAGGTAGGTAGCCAGTTTTTTTGAAACGTGGCTGAAAATCCAACATCTCTACCGCTGGCGTGCAAAAAGTAATTTGTATTTTGCATAATGTACTTACAATACAATTTAAATTAACGTTTAAAGCAATGAAACGTACGCCCTATTAAATAGTGTATGGGTTCTACTTTTGATGGGGTGCGTTGACAAATAGGAACATTATTCACGCAGTAGGAACTGAATGATCTTTGACAAATAATTATGTTCATTCTAGAGCGGATTATTATCAAAAACAAGTGTTTATTTAGGTTTGTTTGTATTTCGATGGAAAGATTAAAATGAAACCAAGCAGAAAATTTTATAAATAAGCATTGTGCAAACATTAGTCAGCCACTGGTCAAGTACAATGAAATTATCCAACGAAAGAATTACTCAATTCGACCAAGTTATAAATTTAACAAGAACACGCAAAACAAACAATCAAATTTTTCCTATTTACCAATTTTTTTTATTCCTATGTACATAATAAATTTAAAAGTCAACATTACAAGAATTGTATTATTGTATAAAATGAAAAATGCACATTTTTCAGAAAAAATAAAACTTTTATTTTTATTAAATTTCAAACTGAACTGAACTTTTAAGATTATCAAACAAATCTGGATAATTTTAACAATGATCAGCGATCGGTATTATAAAATCCGCTAAGTCAAATATTAAATCGATTGTATCAAATTATGTTTTTCAGCTTATACTTATTAGCGATTTCTAGCAGCTCACTTAGATAGGTGACCGATTGCTTTTATGTATGTAAGGGTGGTTCAAATTCGAATGTTCTTATGGGGAATTCGGTAACTATAAGAGTTATGGAAAAATGGATGGCGCATCCTCGGTCTCTTTTTTTGAGAAAAGCTTAATGGTGAAAACCGAAATCCGATATTTTTTTTCGTTTTCGAGTTATGGCCAAAAGTTCGCTTTTTCGACTTTTCGTTAAATGCCGATATCTCGGTTGTTTGTAAAGTTATAGAAAAAATATTTATACCTTCTTCAGACACTTTTTTTAGAATAATAAATTGTGCTAAAGGGATTTTAAATATCTTCATTTGTTTTCGAGTTATAATATAAAGTGGTGTTTTTTTAAATGGAAACCATAGTTGGCTATGACATATTTAAATAGAGTTTTTTATCCTCTTTTCAATGATATATAACTTGTGGGGTCTATTAGTTCACTTTCATCCCGTTATACTAACAAATGTTAAATAAAAAATACAATCAGAGTGGTGGCTTGGTGTGATCGCTGGTTGAGTTACAGGGCGGTAATTCTGAGTTTGAATTTCGGACCCGACGGAAATATTTATCTCGGTCTTCCGGTGGACATCAATAACATCACTACAGTGTTAAACCTGATGGAGCAACAAAAAAATGTCTAACGACGGATACCACGCTCCTGCAGTTTGCCATAGCGGAGGGTGTTTTAGTCGGTTCTAGTTCGACACTACCTCCTTCGGGTGGTATCCATGAGAATTTTCCCCTTTCCAAACGCACCCATAAAAAAATTATAAAATAATACAAGAGCGGAAAATTAAACGTTAACTTTGTCAAAACAAAACAATATACAAAATCATTATTGCCACCTAAAACAATATAAATATCTTGAACAATAACATAAATTAAACTAAGTATTCAAACTGATGTCCATTGTTTGCAATGCATGAATTGCACCTCTTGCTAACACTCTGAGTAGCATTGCGTATGTGAACATTCGATACTGAATTAGCACATTCTATAAATTTTTGCCTGAGTTCGTTAATATTTTCACTTTTTTTTTTATATAAATTGTCTTTGATATAACCCCAAAAAAAGAAATCCAGTGGTGTTAAATCTGGAGAACGTGGTGGCCACCTCACTGGACCGTTAGTTCCTATCCAGTTGTTTCCAAATTTGCTATTTAGCAATTCCTTAACAATTCTTGAATTATGCGGTGGTGCACCATCTTGTTGGAAGAATATATGTCTTCTTTCAAGTAAGGGTAAATTATCTAGATAATCATCAACCATATTTTGATTTAGTATTTCATGATATCTTGGGCCATTTAGATTTCCTTCATATATATAATAACATAAAATACGATTACCAAGTAAGGCACACCAAACACTAAAACCAAATCGTCCTTGCATTGGGACGGTGACGGTACGGTGAGGATTCACATCGGACCAATGGTGTTCATTGTGTCTATTAAAAATACCGGCACTACTAATATGAGCTTCATCTGTCCAAATCACACGTTTGAAAAATGATGGATCTTCTTGGAGTTTTAGACAATACCAATTGCAAAATTCTAATCGTCTCTGAGCATCTGCTGGTTGTAGATGATGCATTTTTCGAATTACGTAGGGTCTGAATTTATGCTTTTTTAATATACGCATAGCTTTACATCTTGAAATTCCCGATTCTGCTTGAAGTTGACGGGTTGAAATGGAAGGATTTGCAGCCACAGCTCCTAATACATTAATAGTAGTTTCTTCAGCTTCTTGTATATTATAATTTTCCGTTTTAGGTTTGTTAAAAGATCCATGATTTACGAGATTTGCTTTCAATTTATTAAAAATACGATTATCGGGTTGTCTTCTTTCAGGATAGCAATTCAAATACGTTTCAGATGCAAGAACAGCACTATCATTACTTTGAATGAAACATTGTAACATATCATATTTTTCGTAGTTTTCATAAGCCATTTGACACGTTTGTGAAATAAATGGTAAATAATAAAGTAGGTATCTACTAAAAACACCTATTAAAAACAATTGTCTCCAATTGTTTTAGATGTCAATAATAATATTGAGTTTTGTTTTGACAAAGCCAACGTTTTTTTCCGATCTTTTACTTTTATTTAACATTTGTTAGTATAACGGGATGAAAGTGAACTAATAGACCCCACAAGTTATATATCATTGAAAAGAGGATAAAAAACTCTATTTAAATATGTCATAGCCAACTATGGTTTCCATTTAAAAAAACACCACTTTATATTATAACTCGAAAACAAATGAAGATATTTAAAATCCCTTTAGCACAATTTATTATTCTAAAAAAAGTGTCTGAAGAAGGTATAAATATTTTTTCTATAACTTTACAAACAACCGAGATATCGGCATTTAACGAAAAGTCGAAAAAGCGAACTTTTGGCCATAACTCGAAAACGAAAAAAAATATCGGATTTCGGTTTTCACCATTAAGCTTTTCTCAAAAAAAGAGACCGAGGATGCGCCATCCATTTTTCCATAACTCTTATAGTTACCGAATTCCCCATAAGAACATTCGAATTTGAACCACCCTGTACATACGATATATCAGTGAAAAATTATGTGGTGAAGAATGGAGCTCATATCCAATAATAGTTAACCTAGCTATCGGAATTATAGAAATTGTTAAAAAATTATGTTTTTACTGAACGTTGTGCTGCGAATTTCCCGACCAACGCAACTGTTTGTATGTTTAATTTTGCTCCGCAGAACAAATTAACAGCATTTCTCTCATCGAATCTTACATAATATGTTGAAGGTAGATGCATGATTTCATATTAGTGCGGTAAGCAAATTCTGCAAAGCGGCTTCGTCAACTCTCGAGTCTGGACTATATAGAATATTACCAATCGATTTAACATGATATTTGCAAAAATGCAAACATTAAATCTTATTTGGCAGGGTATTTTAGAGAAGAAAAGCTCTGAGAGAATTACAAGATCTGCCTTTCGCCTTTGGAAGTTTATTCTTTTCTTGTCGTAACTTTAATTTCCACTTACTTTATAATATGCATGGCTGTTTAATTAGTAAATAGGGTAAAAGATATTTATAAGATTAAAATTAAGTTAGTAAATGCAGAACCATCCTAAATAAGAGCGATCGTATATACTTACGTCAGTTATGTTTAAAATTAACATTCATTATCAATTCATCGTTTGTTAGTAGGAGAGAGCCCCAACTGCGATATGATAGCTGCCGGTCTGAATCATTGGATGAAGTTAAGTCCCGAAGGAGCCGTTACGGGTCCAGACCCCGTCTCTTTCACACTAAACTTAAATTGGATACTGGTCACTTTCTATAATTCAACTTCTATATCTCATAACTTAACAGCCAATTGCTCATATGTTGTATCTACCTAGAATACAAGATTTTGAGAGTGTATTTTGAAAATATCTTATTAAAAATGTTGCACTATTTCCACGTGACGTTTATATTAAGAAATGATTTGATCTTGCCATTTTATCTTATATTCTGAATACAATTATAGTAAAGTTAATAATCTGATTAGCATGCAAACCCGGAGTACAAAAGCTTAGCGTCTAAGGAACTACTTAATCAAGCGAATTATGGAAAATCTTAACACAATGTCAGGTAAAGTGTTCTAATTAATATGCTGGCAGAGCTAAGGTGCTTTAATTCAGTTATGAAATATTAAGCTAGTCAAGCCCGAATTAGTGAGCTGTCATCGATGGTATGCATATAATACACGTTCCATCCACACGCATTGATGATTAATAACCTTATAAATGTATTTATTCGTTACTGTGCTCATTTATGCACGTACATTTAAGTGAATTTCTTTGTTTATGGTAATGTTGAGGATCCCTCATAGTTTGACCGCAACTAAATGCATGGGGTTTTCACGCAAATAACCCTCATTCGAAGAATCTGGATATTTAATTATTAACCCGAGTCCGTTTTAATTACTTGGATGCTTAAGAGGGAGAGAAAATGCGTGTTAATATTTTATATTTAAAAAACAAATCTACGTTATCAAAATTATAAAACTTTCCTTTTTGTTGATTTTAACTACCCAACTACAAAGGGGATTCACATACATTTCATCGGTGACTCATATCTTAATATTTATAGTTTAATATTATCCAATATTGATTATCTAACTTAACTACCTAACTCTAGAGTGTTTTTGTTTTTTAAATTTGGATAGAAATAAGAAGACAGTTGCGATCCACAAAACTAAGTTTATGCCTATATATAGCATGTTTTTTGCATATTTTAAATTTAAATAAGTTGGACATTTCAATACACTAATTTTGAAAATGTATATTTCGCAGTAGGTACACTCTGCAATAAATTTTAATAGGCATTTCAAATCATCAATAATATTGTGTATCCTTAACATCAATATTCCATCATTAGACTGCCAATCGTTTTCACACTTTACATTATGAATTTAATTGTGAATATTACGATCACTTTGCTTTAGTACGAGTTTAGCCAGTATGTAAACCTGTGGGTGCAAGTAGTAGTTAGTGGTAAAAAGTGTAAAGGTAATAAAAAATCAAATGTGGAAATATGTCTAAATACTAATAAACAGGTAACTATAATTTACACATAAATGGAGTAAGAAATCCCTTTTACTTTGGTAGACCTAACTGTTGTTGTAACTTGATCACTCCAAATTTTTCTATAATTTTTTTTTAGTTCACTTTAATTATATTCCTGAACCCCGAGGTTCTTTTTTTATCACTTCACAGCAATTATCTTGTATATTGGGAATTTTAAAAAGTTTAATACTAGGGTCTGTGCAGCTCTTCCTTTTTTCTGCAATTCCCAAAGATTCCTTTTTTGTTACCAAGTTATCAATTATTATGGTGCGGTGCCGGTAGTGTGATAATTATTATTCACAGCTAAATTCTTGATTATATTAATTTCTGGTTTTTTTATCATTGTCATTCATTGGGAGGGGTAAGGGTCCCTCCATACCATGGCTCGAAATTCTGCTATTTTGTGGTTCCAAGGATGATTAAAATCTATCAATATCATTTACTATCAGTATAATACTATGTTTGTGAATTTTCTATGTACCTATTTGTATTTGAACAGATACAGAAATGACACTTTTATGAAATGAAAGAAATATAGACAACTTCGACACGAACATCAAATTTACAATATGTAGAGGTGGAGAAGAAAGGCCAAATGAACTTTCTGGACTTAACCATTGTGAGAAACCACCGCAAATGTGTCTCTACGTCAACATTATTCGTAAAAATATCCTTGAAGGCCGGCCGAACTCAAAAAACACGGATTTTTAAGTTCACGCACTTGATAAGTGAACTCTCGTTCCGCTAACGTTATTTGTACTGATCCCTCGCAATTCTAGACTTTTGTGAAGAGCAGAAAAGGTGACTTCAGAATTCCAGGTTCTTTGCAGTTTGAAGGTACCTATCGAATATTCTGATGCTAACTCTAGATGCTATTGTTCTTCTTCTTCTTTCGGCGTTCCATTTCTTAAGAAATATTGCCGCACCTTTTTTAGTGCTTTCAAATCCATTTTCTGGGGTGGATTAATACCCATGCTTACTTGATTATTTTATTTTCTATTTATAGTTCATCATGTTTTCTTGCCTGTTCAATTATCGCTCTCCATTCTTTCCTATTCTGACTTTTCTCTCTCAAATCCTCCACACCCATATTCTTCAAGTCGTTTGTCACCTCATCTTTCCTTTTTGTTCTTGGTTTTTCCCTTGTTCTTCCCACATCAGGCTTCCACTTCATTATTATTTACTAATCTCTCTTGACTCTTGGGCTCTCAATACATGTCCTATCCATCCAATTCTCATAGCTTTGATGTGCTTCACCATGGTTTCTCCTTCCAATTCGTTCTCAATTTCATTTCTTTGTTTGTTCTCCTCCTCACATGTTCTTCGTCAATCCTCACCAAACCGAGTATCTTCCTCATTATTTTTCTTTCGAAAATTTTCAGTTTTTCCTCCTCCGTTTTAGTTAGACACATTACTTCTAACCCGTATTCCACTACTGGTCTTATCAGTGTCTTATACATCTTAACCTTGGTCCGTTTTCCAATAATTTTGTTCTTTAAAAGTTTCTGGATGCCATAATATGTTCTATTTCCAGCAATTATTCTTTCTTTGATTATGTTTGTTCTCTCATTTGTGCTACTAATTTGTAGTCCCTGGTACTTAAAAGTTCTTACTTCCTCAAATTTGTAGCTGCCTATCCGTAGTTCCGCTAGGGGTCTTTTTTTTCTTTATGACACTTCGTAAATTTCGTTTTATTTTCGTTCACAAATAGACCAAACTTTTTTGCTTCTTTTTCCAGTTTTTTGAACGTCTCCATTAGTACATTATGTGATCTTGCCACAATCATCACATCATCGGCATACGCAACCACTTGTGTCTCCTTTCCTATAATTGTGTCTCCACATTCAATTCCTCTGACTAATCTTTCAAGTGCGATATTGAAAAGTGTGGCTGACATGGCATCTCCTTGTCTCACTCCGGAGTTTATTACAAATTTTTCCGTTTTTCCTTTTTTTGTTATAATTTCCACTGCTGTTTCCTTTAAAGTCATGCTTGTTAGGTGTACCAGTTTACCAGGTATTTCCATTTTTTCCATTTCTTTTATCAGCTGATTTCTATTAATTTTATCAAAGGCTTGTTTAAAATCTATGAAGAGTATTTCCAGACGCATATCAAACTCGTAACATCTTTCCAGGATTTGTGTTATTATAAATAATGCATCTGTAGTCGATCTTCCTGGCCTAAATCCTTGTTGGTAATCTCCTAGATATTTCTCAGTATATTCTTGCAAACGTGTATGTATCAGCCCCGACAGTATTTTATATTTAACTGGGCAATCATGATTGTGGAATGACTGGAATCCGTTTTTATGTAAAAATTCGTATATAGGTAATTAACAAAATCCAATTTTAATTAAATTCACGATATGATGTTAACAGTTGCACAACTAGACGACAATTGCCCTAAAATGTCCTAAACAAATTGAACACTGAAATATTTTTAAGCATGGACTCTTATAATTATTATTTTTAGGTTCTCTATGTCAAAAATTTAGTTTTATACTGCCAGGCTATTAATTTATCAAATCTTTATTACTAATTTAATTAATCCAATTTTTATCACTTTTCAAATAAAACTGTTATTTTTGTACAGAACAAAATTATCAAAAACTATGCCCAAATATGGACTCAAAATAGCGGACGAAATAATTTCGCAGTTGGTGCCATCATTCAAAATAAAATTTTCAACTTAACAATCCAACCCTTATCGATTAAGGAACACGACACTATATAAATAATTAAGCCATGTAATATATTTTACTCGAAGTTTTTAAAATAAACAAATTTAATGAACAGCAATTTGAATTTCTAATTTAGCATAGGTTTTCGACAATATTGCTATATTAAAATCTTCAAAATCTTTTATTAACAAAAAATTGTTATTGTTTTTTAACATATTAATTTTTAAAACTTTTATATTAGATACATTTATTTTATTGTAAAATTTTGATTCTCAAATTTCAAATGTGTTGATGTTCATTCAGTTGAGAGCATCGCAATAAATGCACAAAGTGATAAGTTGCCAAAACAGATTTTGATTTTATCTAATAAAAGAATATCAGCAGGACCACTTCGTCTTTTATCAAATAGAGATGTAATAAATTGAACAAAAACTAAAATATTAAAGAAAATTCTTTAAAATTTAAGCAAACATTTAACAGCATATTTTACACAAAAACATTTCCTATCTCTTAATATTATAAAGTATTCATACACGTAATTTAATTTGCATTGATGGAATTGACATAACATACTTGGTGTTATTTTAAAAATTTGACATGTAAACCGCGTCAACTCTTCATTAAAATTTACATAAAGTAAATTTCACTCCCTCATTTTTTATTGTATCGCATTCCACGATAAAATATTTCTTCTTATCGGATTAGTTTCAGACAGAAGTTTTGAAAACTCAATTAAAATTTGAAGTAGTACGTATGTAGGAATTAGGCAGTAAATATAATTAAATGTTTAGGTAATTAACGAAATTTACGTATTGTGGTTGTATAGAGACAGTTATGATAGACAAACGACATTGCAATTGATGCAATTGGGTACCGTTAAATAAGATTATCGTGATTATATTAATTGTGGATGATGGGTAGTTCCATTGGGGTTAACCATAAAGCACGCGCTTGACCCCTTTCCATTGCATTTATGTATTTTTGATATAAAAGTGTCACAAATGCTATTGATTTATTAATGCACTAATTTACGTTATTGTTAGGTTAGTGTTATTGGCCACTTCAAATCTGTTTCCAGGTTAATAAATTCGTTTAATTTTTTGCCGGAGCTACGCAGTGCAGCGTTTAAAATTATTCGAAAATAAGTTAATTAAATGCCCATTACTTAAATTAGCGTTGTATTTAAGCAAACTTCGTAAGATGGATAATATTCTCGAAGGGGTAATCGTAAGAAACTGTAGCACTTGGACGCTTCAGCTCTAGTCGCTCATTAGCACGAACCCAGGATCTAGTTTCAATTAGAATGATTGAGAGTCATGGAGTCTAGTTACTGCCCTTTACACTTCATCACCAAGAATGATGGATAACCAAGTCGTCCAACTACGAAAATATTTCAAATAAATCAAACTAATAATAATTACGAGAAATACGCGTACGCTCGTTGGTAAAGGGAAATTTTGGTGTAATTTTTATGTTTATCGAGGGCAACAATAATTTGTATAAAATTTAATCTGAAAAAATAATTTTTCAAGGTGAAACGATTTAGATAATTTTGGTGTATTTTTGTTAAGGTAAAGCAGGTTTTTTATTTCTTCTTACTGCTGTTCTTATGTATAGCAATAAAAAGAACAAAAGCAATTTTAAAATAGCAATTTCCTGATGCGAATATTTTTGTACCTTAAGGTGTTAAATAACACTCTTCTACAACACCTTAGTTTCAGTCAATTCCCAGTTCTCGTGAACTTCTAGCTGACTGAAAGACACTAACCTCAGCATTATGTTACTTGCTGTTGTAGACAAAACAAAAATTTGAATTTGTTTACATTTTTTCGAACAAGTAGTTAGCGACAATCATGGAAGTTTCGGAAATGACAAAAAAATTATATCTTACAAATATCAAATAAGTATAAACGGTTCGAAAGGAAAGGAATTTTATTAAACTTTAGTACGACAGCTGGAAGTAAAATTGCAGAATTGTTAGCGTTAGAAACTGATATCGACCTTAGGTCCCAAAGGATTTGCACGCCAACAGTTTCGATATTGCAGGAAATAAGATATCAGCAATTGATGTGTGCTAAACCAAATTCTGAACTCTTTGGTTCGTGTTAAATATTTCGATATCGTTCCATTTGGCTTGCATGTTACTACAACTACTATTGCCGTGGAGCTTTTGCAATCATCATTTCGGCATTATCTCCAAGGACCACGGACCACCGAAAGTGCAGCATTAATTTTGCATTAGATTTATCTCAGAAAATTCACGTATTGAATTTCAAGAGGGATTATCGAAGGGGTGCTAAAACTAGAAAATACAAAAACACTTTCGCTCGTTCAAATAGCATGTATGCAATACGACGTCGTATGTAAATTTACACATAAAACAAAACACCTTCATCACTTCTCTTGGGTTTTTACAAATTGATTCGCTTAAACCTCAAAGGAATCTCGAGAAAAACTTTAGTGTTTTAAAAATAACATAGCAGGTAGGATATTTCCATTGATTTGTTTTATTATAATAAGTCGAAATTTGGCCGACTATCCCAATAATTATGCGTTAATTACGCTAATATATTATTAGACGACAATGTCGCGTCGCGCCCAATATGATAAGTTCGTCCGTAATGTATTCATTAAACTTTACGATGTGTTTTTATCTTACTCGCAATATTTTGATCTGAATGATGGAAACCACTACAAATTAACCGCACCCTCGATGGTAGCATCAACAAGCACCTTTACTAATTACTAGTCACCAGAGGCGTGCCGGACATCGCCGCAGGCGACATCTGATAACAACCCCCATCTCGACGATAAGTTTTCACCTAAACTATATTTAAATTATTATAGTAGTTCGATACTTGCGGAAGAGCTTTTTGCGATAATTATTAGCGGCTATAATAAATTGGCTGCTAAAAGCACGTAGCAATTATTAGTTTGGCTGGCATTACAGAAGAGATCTGATAGCCACTAGTAGCTTGGCAATCCGAACTCAATTTGATTTCCAGAGTCTTATATCCCGTGGGAGTCTAATCTGGTCTAAGCTCGACCTGCAAGTGGCCACGATATGATGCGGAGAGTTAGCGGTAGCAAAACTCAATATTCAGCCGGCTGGAAACCTTATTAAGGCTGCCACTCAGACGGAACCGAACATGTCATATAGTATGCAGATGAAAAGAGCTGCTCTTGCAATTAAGGATGTTGGTAATGCGCAATGACCACACCCTCAAAAGTTTGTTTATGCCACTCGTTGGTGTAATCAACATTTTTAATTATAGGTCGTGAATGTCACACACACAACATATAAAACCAAATTGATTGTTTACCGAGTCTTATCTGAATATCTTTTATATTCCATAAAAACAAACTTCATGAATAATAGAAATATCCTTTTAGAGGGTAGTTGTTTTTCGATCTTTGCGAGGGAAACACAACCGTATCTCTTTAACAAACCCTCCTACAGCATATGAATATATGCGTGTTATAGCAGTTCTTATCCATTTTCTTAAGTAAAGTAACTTATGCGATTTTTCACTTTACATCCATTTTTTAAAGTACTATTTATGGATTCCGAATTGATTGCATTATGCAGACAAAACTTTCAACCGTATCTTATTCCACGTCATTTTTAAAAATTTAATTCCATCCAAGTACCTACCCGCCCACCTAATACTACATTAAAATTACTAAAAAAGAAATTCAAGGCGTTGCAAGTATATTAATGAAATAATGCTAATTCAAATAAAATTTATAACCCTTTTAAAAACGAACAAATTATTAGGTCGTATTTTTAAATTATAAAACATAGTATCGGACAATTTTACATAATAATTTTTAGCAGACTAATTACTTAATTGAAGCTTTATGTTATTTTAGAAACATAAAAAATTAGTAATAGGGTTGGAAATATAAACGATACGACTGTGACATGAAATGGTCGGTATCGAGTTTAATTAAAAATATTTACAGGTTAAAAATTGATATACGAAACTGTTGAAATAAACCCATGTAGGAACTGCCAGGCTTGAACGACGGGGCCAAGCTCGGGCCAGACTTGGGCAATCGAGCCTCGGCAGTTCAATGTTGGCCCATACCTGAGTCAGTCCTGGGCAATCGAAGCTCAGATCTCCTAATGTTGGCCTAAGCTTGGGCCAGCGCTGGGAAACCAAGACTTGGCTGTTCGTTGTTGGCCCATACTTGGGCCAGGCCTGGACAACCAAGCCTTGGCATTCTCAATGTTGGCCTAAACTTGGGTCAGCCCTGGGCAACCAAGGCTTGGCTGGTCGATATTCGCCCATACTTGGGCCAGACCTGGAACACCCAACCCCGGCTTTTCCAATGTTGGCTTAAGCTTGGGCCAGTGCTGGAAAACCGAGCCTGGGCTGTTCGTTGTTGGCCCATACCTGGGCCAGGCCTGGAAAACCAAGCCTTGGCTTTCTCAATGTTGGCCTAAACTTGGGTCAGTCCTGGGAAACCAAGGCTTGGCTGGTCGATATTCGCCCATACTTGGGCCAGACCTGGAACACCCAACCCCGGCTTTTCCAATGTTGGCTTAAGCTTGGGCCAGTGCTGGGAAACCGAGCCTGGGCTGTTCGTTGTTGGCCCATACCTGGACCAGGCCTGGACAACCAAGCCTTGGCTTTCCCAATGTTGGCCTAAACTTGGGTCAGCCCTGGGTAACTGAGACTTGGCTGTTCTATATTTGCCCATACCTGGGCCAGACCTGGAGCACCCAACCCCGGATTTTTCAATGTTGGTCTAAGCTTGGGCCAGGCCTGGACAACCAAGCATCGGCTTTCTCAATGTAAGCCTAAACTTGGGCCAGCCCTGGGCAACCGAGGCTTGGCTGTTCGATATTGGCCCATACTTCGGCCAGGCCTAGACAACCAAGTCTCGGTTTTTACAATGTTTGGCCTAAGCTTGCGTCAGCCGTAGGCAACCTAACCTCCGATATTAGATGTTGGCCCAAACTTGGGTCAGTCGTGGACAACCGATCCTTGGCAGTTCGATGTTGACCCAAGCTTGGGTCAGCCCTGAGCAATCGAGCTTCAGCGTTTACAGTTTTATCAATAAACAATTATTTAAAAAAAAAAATTATACAGAATAAATTAAAATTATAAATTATTTATATGTATTATAAAATAATTATAATTTGTTTTTACCATCCTCTTATCAATGTTTTAATGTTTGAGTTACAAACTTTTTACATCAAAAGTGTTGTAAGTACTAATAATTATTATTGTTAATTTACTTCGGCTTGTGTATAAACTATTCGTTTTTAGTTCCATGATTATGGAGGTATTTAACGCCGAAACGTTGGCTAGCATTTAATAAAAGTTTGTTTAATAATCCAAATAAACCAAGACCTATTATTTATTATCAATTTTTGGATGAGATTAATCTTTTTAATTTAATAATTAATCTTAATAATTTGGTAATTAATAAGTAATTAATTATTGATCGCCGAAAAGTTTAATCAATCAGGTCAGTGGTATTAAAGTTTTTGTTATAAAATTATTAGTTATTTTATTGAATCAATGAAATATAACAAAATTTAAATTATACCTAAAATAATTGTTTTCGTATACAATTAAGGCTGATGTTCGGTAGGTTTAGATTTTGTGCAAAAGAAATTGTAATACAGTGTATTTAAAGTAAAATAAAAATAAAAATTATGTCTAGTAAATTAGACTCTAGCGTTTAGTACAAGTTCCATTATGATATCTTATCAGGATCGTACAGGCATTCCGTAAATAAATTCATATTTTGAGTACAAATTGCGGCTAAACTAATTTTTTTAGAATTTATTTTAATAAACAAATATTATCTAAAATATGTACTTCTACAAGAATATTATAATAAATAAACTGTATTACAATTTTTTTGCACAAAATCTAAACCTACCGAACAGCCTTAAGTTGGCGGCAAAATATTATGGTGCACTTTTTATGTCGGCAATAATGTGAATTGTATCTTTTAAAGGCGTTTTTTCGTTCATAAAATCAGTCTTGTCTGTATTGCCGTCCTAAAAAATATACATCTCATTTTTTTCATTAGTTCTTGGCTGTGTGAATAAAATTATTTTCAGTGAATTTTTGGCTATCGACATTATGTCTACTTCTTATTATCGAGTTAAAAAATGCCGTGCGTTGAGCAAAAAAAATGAAATTTCATATAAACAAAATAATTTAGAAATCCAGCACGAAGTTTTAATTGATGAAGATATTAACAATAGTGTGAGTGAGAACATTGATTCAAGTGCTACACGATCACGTGGGTTAGTGCATACTGATTCTACTGACAGTATTAGAACAGACAGTAGTGATCAATTTTCAATTAATTCATCAATTGAAGTAAATGATGAAAACAACGAAGTAATTAATTCTTCAAATAATTCATCGCTTCAATATGATGAAATTATAGAAGAGATTATACCAAAAGCGAAATTGAGCGAAAAACTTCGTCGTTGGACTTTGGATAATATTAATATATTAACTTTAAATGTAGTTACGCAATTGTTAACAGTGCTAAGGGAAGAAGGACACGAAGATTTACCCAAAACTGCTCAACAATTATTAGGGACAAAACATTGTCGGCCGATGCAAACGGTGCCCAGTAAGCGAGACACAACTGGCCATTACTTATATATTGGGATAAAAAATAGTCTCCAAAAAATAATATGTCCAGATATTTATACTGAAAAAACTATAACAGTTCAGCTGCATATTGATGGAATTTCAATATATAATAATTCGGTAATACAAGTATGGCCTATAGTTTTAAACGTTTATCATAAAAATTATGAAAGTAAACCAGTTGTCGTTGCGTTATACTGTGGCGATTCGAAGCCTTATTCAGCTGAAGATTATTTGAAAGACCTAATAGAAGAAGCTAATAAGTACATTTTGAGTGGAATAATTTTAAATGAAATAAACTATTCGTTTAAAATTTTGTGTGTTGTTGCAGATGCGCCTGCAAGAGCTTTCATTAAATGTTGTAAGTGTCCAGGTGGTTATTTTGCTTGCGAAAGATGTACTACTGAAGGTATTACCGCAAACCGAAAGCGTGTGTACCCACAAATCGATTGTGAACTCCGGACAAAAGATTCATTTATTAACAAAAAACAATCAGAGCATCATCTACAGAACGTCAAGTCCGCGCTATGTGATTTAGAACATTTTGATCCTGTAAATGATGTAGCTCTAGATTCTATGCATCTACTGTATCTCGGTGTGATGAAGAATCTATTAGAAAAATTACTTATAGTGAAAAAACATACAGCCCGATTAAAAAGTCATAAAGTTAAAATTTTAAAATCAATAATGGAATCAATATCATCAGATATTCCTGAAGAATTTCAAAGAAAATTGTACGAAATTGATCAAGTTTCTAGATGGAAAGCCACGCAATTTCGTTTTTTTTTATTATATATTGGACCTCTTGCTTTTAAAGATGTTTTATCAACAACTAAATACAGGCACTTTTTATTATTGTATGTAGCATGTAGAATTTTAAATGACGATTCCAATGCAGTAAGGTATGCAGATTATGCTGGAGATCAACTGAGAGATTTTTTTAAATTATTGCCTTCAGAATATGGTGAAGATTCTCAAGTATTGAACATGCATAACTTAATACATATAGCAGATGATGTTCGTCATTTTCAAGCTCCTTTGAGTGATGTATCGGCATTTTGGGGAGAAAATTATATTAGTTTATTTAAACATTTAGTAAAATCACCAAACAAACCCCTTACACAAATTGCAAATCGATTGTATGAGTTAGAATCTCGTGATTACGTAAAAATTAAAAAAAAAAGTGCCTTATGCAAATGCAAGTATGAACCAGCTATAAATTTATTTTTACACAATCAAAAACGCTATTTTAAAGTTCAAGGAGTAGAATTTCGCGGGGTAAATCTTTCTTGTAATCATCCAAACAACATTATACAATTGCGCAGCGGTAAAATATTTATAATTGATAGCATATTAAATGTTAGGAAGAATTGCACGATTCGTGAAGATATCAATAATCTATATCTGTATGGTGTTATAGAAAATGAAAGAAAAGAAGTTTTTGATTTTCCGACTTCGTCCATTGATGTTGGTGTGATGGAAATAATTTCTTGGAAACAAGATAAAATAATGTTTGCAATTGAGTGTGTACAGCGAAAATGTATACTCTTGCACATAAATAATTGTCAATACGTATTAACGTTGTTACATGTATAGTATAAATTGGTAAACAAAGAAGAACTATATAAAAATTTCCACCGAGCTGGAAACAAAATATCAATAGAATTTTAAACTCAAGTCAATTTATAACTTATTTAGAAAACAAATTTGAAAAAGTCATGTTTAGAAAAAACATGTTTATTTTTATTTTTAAATTAGTGGTACAAACTGCAAAAGTGTACAAAATCAATGGTTTTACGACAAGTTGATCTACAAAAACCAGTTTTTAAGGGTGAAATGTATCACGTGTACAACATGTTCCGAAAGATTCTTTGCCTGGTATATCCTAAAATCGTTGCTAAAATTTTTAATAAATATTCTACGGTAGTCTCTTTTTGCGTTGACTTTTTACATTTTACTTTAAATTAAAATATAATAATAATTATGTATTATAATGCAATAACAAAATTTTTGAACCGCGACAATTTATATCTACATAAAAATTAAATTACTTATAGATGGGTAATACAATAAAGAAATACTTGGTTCATTATTTTGTAAAATGGAACAGATGTCATAGGACATCGTGTGCTGGCTGGGTCATGCTGGCTGGGTATAATAAAAGTGGATGCTAATTTAACATTTCAGCACGTTTTGGTTTAAAATGTATCACTTTCCTCAAAGCGGGCTTATATATTTTTAAAATTAGTCCTAATTTGTACTTTTGCCGCCTTCTGTATTCTTAGTTTTATGACTATTGCCTTTCAACCATGTGCCAAATGTTTTATTTCTTCGTTCTTCCGAAAGACATTTTTCCGTTAACGAAAATCAGTCTTATCTAGAGCGTGGTTGAGTGTTTAGCTCCTGAATTTTTAAAAATTTTTTCTTATTTCTTGTTCTTCAGTAATTATTTTTTATTAAATCATGTCAGGTTCTCAATATTTGTTCGCGGTCGTACAGTTCAACGAACTGATAAATAATAAAAAATGTGTAGAGTTGTTGCCAATTTCATGGTTATTTAATAACGATGAGATGTGTTATTATCCCCCCAAGAAGGATTTCACAAAAGTGGAGAAATGGGTTGAAAATCAACGCATTCCAGGTGAAGCGTGGCCGACATATCCAATAACAATAATTGCTAAAGCTAGTAAGTAATAACTACATTTTGTAAATTATTATTTATTATATTTTTATTATATTCAACATTCGGATAAACTCAATTATTATTTCAGGAGATTACGATCAAGGCAACAGGAAATTAAAAAGATCGTATCGTAAAAAGGAAGTGAACAGTTCTGATAGCGAATCACAGGTACAGGCAACTGTTGAATCGCTTCAGTTAAATTCTTCCGTTGTTTCTCAACTGTTGGGCACACCGCGGCCGTTAATAATAACCAAAGGCAATAATCAAGATAATTCTGCATGTATGAGGCAAATAACCAGCGCATCAAAGATACTGGACCCAATTCACGAAGAATTTGAGGAAGAAGAAGAATTCACGTTACCAGGACAACCACGTATGAATTCCAATTATGCCATTAAATGATACATTAACTTGATTTTAACTTAAAGTTTTTTCATCTCATTTGAAAATTTTATTTTTTCAGTTTTCTTTCAATCAAAATTCCATTATAAAATTTTACATTGTTTTAAAATATTTCATATTATTTAAAAATTGAATTTTGTTTTAAATTTTTTTTCTATTTTTATTATGTTGAATTGAATATTTTTAATATTATAGATATATCTGAGTTCAAGGAAGTGGTGGAAGATTTGAAGAAATTCATAAAAACAGAAATAACCAATGCAAAGAGGAGTATTCTGTATGATTTGGACCAAAAAATCAATACTCTAAAATTAGAAATATGCAAACAAACTGCCACTCCATCGGACCATCCACATCCCTGGAAAGTTATAGATGCGGACTTGCCAGCCAATGATTTGGAAACATTTTTAAAATTTGAAGAAATTTTAAAAATGGACAGCACGAAACAGGAAGCACTGGTATAAGTTTTTTTTTTAATCTAATATTTCAAGTTTTTACTTCTTGTATAATTTACAGAAAGAGATTTTTCGATTGGAAACTATCGGTTCCACAAATTACGACGCCGATATTTCAGCAATCCTAAAAAAATTGATTGGCAAAACTGTCCAATTACAGTACAGTGGATGTGGCAGAGTAGTGAATGGGGTGGGCAAGAAAAATTTTTCAGCTACAGAATTTTACAAACATATGAATGGTGAGTTAATATCTAAAAAAACAATTACTTGAAGTAATTATATTTTAATCAATTTCAGATTTTCTGATGTCCAAGTACAGAGATTCAAAAGAAGTTCTGAAAGTAATACAGTCTACAAGTAAATTTTTTTCCGGCGCGAAAGATCGAGATGGTGGCCGAGCTCAACGCGCAAAAAAAATTTAAAATACGAAATTAACACGGGAAACTGAAATTTTCTAAATTCTTGCTTCCCATTCCACGTCTAAAGATATCCAACACTTGATATTTAGTTTTTTAATTATTGATAAAAACTCGATAGTAAAAAAGAAATAGCTTGATTTTAGAAAATATTAGCAGACTTGGTCGTCGTATTACGTCAATTTAAATCTGTCAAAGTATTTTATTTAAATCAGCTATTTCTTAATTTTACTATAGAGTTTTTAACAATAATTAAATAACAAAATATCAAGTGTTGGATATCGTAAGACGCGGAAAAAAATCTCTTTAATTTGATACTTTTTAATTCTTATCCGTTACAATGGGAAGCATGAATTTAGAAAATCAATTTCCCATGGTAATTTCGTATTTTCAATGTTCAACCGGTCGCCTAGTATGTCCACTGATTTGAACACCGTTCAAATTTTTGTTTGTAAATAAATCATGACATTATTGTTTCAATCAACTATGTACAATCTTTCAAAAGCGATTGCTTTCAAATAATATCAAATAATAATTTGCTAATAAATTATTATTAATAATTTTGATAATGATAGCAAACCGCTTTAGAAAGCTTAATTAAAATTTTTTACCAAATTTTGTTTGTATTTATATTTACAAAGATTTTCAATGTAAAAAATTACATCTGTATTAATTTTAATTTTAGTATTATAATTTTATAAAATAATTCTTATACTATTTAAACTACTTTATTTATTTAAAATATTCAGTTATCATTTATCATTTTTTCATTTTTAAATAAATTTTTACGACTTATCAACTTTAGCTATAAAGGCTGACATTACACATAATAATTATTATATGCAATAATTTTAATTTAATATAAAAAAATTTATTTTATTCCAAAATTTTATTCAGTCTTGTCCCAAGCCAGGTTTCAGTATTGGGCCAATCCTTACTACCCGTCTTGGCCCAAGCTAAAATTCAGTATTGGGCCAATCCTTACTACCAATCTTGGCCCAAGCTAGGTTTCAGTATTGGGCCAATCTTTACTACCAGTCTTGGCCCAAGCTAAAATTCAGTATTGGGCCAACCCTTGCTGCCAGTCTTGGCCCAATGCTGTATGCCAAGGCTGGCCCCTAGTTATCATCCCAGAGTCAAACCAGCGCTGGGCCAAGACTGGTTTGCAACCTTGGGCCAAGGTTAAGAAGTGTTGGCGCAACCCTGCGCCTATGCTGGGCCCGTCGTCATTTCCTGCATGGGAAGTTGTTTTAAAATTAAGATTAGGGTCAATTATTCTGGGTTAAAACATAAAGCAAGTAATCGCTTTTGAAATAATTATTACGTTCTTTTAGTTATTAAGGAAGTCGGTAAGGTTGAACGAGGGAAGGAACCTAACAAGGCATTAACACAAACACTAATTGATTGATGAGAATTTCACAGCCAAACACGGTAACTAATAGGCTTAATTGGTGTTTTCCTCTTCTTTACCGCCGTGGTCCCAGCCCAGCTAACCGATGTTAAAAGAGCCCCCATACATCTCGCAGGTTGTATCTCCTGAGATATCGAGGTGGGAATGAAAGCTCCTGGATCCCCTCTCTGGGGCACCATGATTCTTCCACTGAGGCCTCCCTGACTATGTTTACGAACTTGTTCCATTCTTGTTCTTTTAATGTTACATTACAATACAAAGGAAACGCTATCGTAAATTCGTAAAACGATGTTTATTTTAGGATTAAATTCAAACACTTGCGTCTATTTTCTTATTTTCAGTTGGTCTTATCTCTTTAAAATACAGAAAAGTCGTTTAAAAGTTAATAAAGTTTTTTCCAACGACTTATTCCCATATTCTCTTTAATGTTCATTATTGCGACAAGCATACATATACTTATAATACATGCACGGCTCCACTAGTACCTTATACTACTAACTAATTACGACGGTTCCGACCGTTTTCCTATTAACTTTTAGTGAGCAACAATCGCTGTTCCATCGGAAAAGTTAACGGCGATTTTATTTTTTCTCGATTGACTGCGTAATGCGAGCAACGGTTCAATTTAAATAAAGTTAGTTAAGTTTCTCGAAATGCTAGGCACAAATAATAAATTTAAATAACATTCAATAGCTATCTGAGTGAGCGGTGCGGTGGGTTCCGGTGCGTGCCAACACGAGCTATTTTACCCCGGGGTGTCGTCTGCTTAAACACGGCGTACATCTTGATGGCCAAATCGCTGCTTTAGTACACTCAAAGATGTCGATATCTGACTAACTTCATTTAGAAACAGTTTGATTTCTTTTCTCAACGATTTAACCGGTAATTTAACCACGTCTAAACTTAACTTTACTGCAGTCTTACAAATGATTCGACAAATAATATCGAGAATAAATTTCGATGGTTTGCAAAATTATTTTTTCATTCTAAATATTGGTGAAATTTAAAGTTTGAGTAATTTGAAACTGGAAACGGAAATTGTTGTGCACAAATTACGGAATTAAATATTAATTTTTGGTTAGGTACCGAAGTCTCAAATATCAGAGCTAAATCAACTTTTTATGCACCGATTTAATGAAAAAAGTTCCATGTTCTAACACAATTTTAAAGTAATGAAAATTTTAGAGAATTGGAGTAAAAAATAAATTTACAAAGTACTAGACAAGCGTAGAAATTGGTTTGAATTGCAAGATAATTCAGTGGTTAAGAATAGAAAATGAGGGTAAGAAAATTGAAGCGTAGGAAATGCGATGAACGCGAGATATAAGAAACAAGGTGTTGTCATACAAAATGTATGCTACTAAAGTGGATTTCTTGTAAAATGTAGAGCACTTACATACTGACAGTAGGTCTACAATAGGAAGAAGTGAATTACAAACCACAAGGCACCTGTGCAGACTGGCCGGGATTGGTAATCCAGATAAGGGATTCTACCGCGTGATCAGCGTATCGTCCCTGGTGGCCTAACCGGAGCGTGTTGGAATACAAAAGTAGTGTTTTGAGCAAAGAATGACATTTGTTATAAATGTTTTCTTTCCGAAAGAGTAGCGGCCGTCCATTTCCAATAGTTACGTACGTCACCGGAGACATCGGTCATGGGAACCAACAATTCAGAATAAAATTCGTAATGCAAAAGTAGCCGCTCGTAATCCCCTAATGGCATTGCGGCAGAAGCGAGCATTGGTTGCTTGCACCGACGGGAGTTGAAGAATTTTTCACTCTTCTTACAACTAGCGCCCACCCTAACGCTTGTCTGTAATATTTTCCATAAATCATCGAAGCTGGACCTGACCTGTCAAGTTGTGTAAGAAAGTTCAGACGAGCTTAGCGGATTCTCCAAATAACGGACAAGGAAACTAAGAAAAACAAAAAATGAATTATTATCCTTTCTTATAGGACTGGGACTTGGAAACTTGTACGTAATGTTAATACAATAAATTATATATATAAAAAAATATAATTAAAAAAGTAGCAATTCAAAGTTGTATGTGGTAGGTACAATGAGAAACCGGTAAGTAGTAGTTAAAAAGAATATAAGATTAGTTGGTTAAACTCAACAATTGCTAAAAGAAAAAGCAAAGTTAACAAATGTCACGAGCAGGTACGTAGTAGAATAGAATCGAGTTTAAATTTTTAATTGTTCAATTCGAAAGAGTCGAGTACTTTGAACAAGAACCTCATAAAAGCGCAGACGTATGAAAGAATTATAAACCGAGATTAGTTTATTTCGTCAATTTTGAAATATATCATTAAAGGAAAACTTATAAGAAAATTGATAACACGAGGGACGCCCTTAGGAGCAAATAGAATAGCGCGTTATGGTCGGTCTGTTCGTTTATATCCTCCTCACTCACAAAATTGTGGTCCACAAACAAAATAAATCCACTCATGCAAATAGATACACATAAGACTTGTATAGCGCGGCGGTTCAGCTTCTTTTTGCTTGTCCATTTTCTTTCTACGCTGATGTGATGTTTGCCAAGCTGATGCGTTCCCAGTGGGCACCAAGTTTTCGACTTAACGAAACCGTCTGATGTAAGCCCCTCACCGAATACAAATTCAATCCTCGATAATTTTTCAAAAACTTTTGTCATATAAAAGTTTTACGTTTTACAAACATTTGTCAGTTTCTATGTTTTGACCAAATTCTCAAGAGAACTATAAATCATTTTGCGCAGTAAATAAAAACGAAAAATTATGTATCCAGTTTACTAACATACTATATTCGACATATTAATTAAGAATTATTATTGCGAAAAATACAGTCACGTGTGCAATATAAATGAAAGGACAAATCGAAAAATATTTGAAATATACTACTATTTTTATTCTAACAAAATATTTTTTTTTCCATTTTAAAACTCGTTTTTCAATTAAAATCAAGTAGGTATGTCTAGAAAATGATGTTTCCCATGGTGTAAAATAACCACCACAACATTAAAATATGAATTAATAGATTATGTCTACAAATGTTCTTCATGCATGGCAAAAAGTATTTATCATTTTTGACAGATTTTCATAAAAATCATTGTGTTATTGTACTGTGTTTATGTTACCATTGTTGCTTAGACAGCATTCACCCAGTTTTGGTGCTTTTTAAATTCCGTTAAAATATTGCTGGTTTTATATTTTCACGTACTTAATGGATAAGTCCAATTATTATTGTTTAAAATAATATAAATTCTCAAATTATGTTTTTTTTTTTGGAAAAAATTCAGATATATTTAATATAATTTCAAGTTTTTAAATTTATGAGTTAAACATACTATTTTAATAATAAAATAAGTTTCAATAGAAGTTTACATATTATAATAGAAATATAAAATGCATATTATAATATATTTCAGTGATTTTCCTTTTAAATCACAGGGCTTTCAGATTTTATAAAAAAAATACTTTTTTCTATCAAATTCAACCCCTAAGTGTAGCTAAAAACTGAAAAACTTTGTCCTACTATGTCGTACTTTTTAAAATCTTACTTTCTTTTTCATTCTCATCTCTTAGTGATGTTTTTAACATTTTGACCCCATGACTGTTGTATTGGTGAATGTGTCTGCTAACCCTATTTTATTGTTGATGGTGGCAATCATCAATCCACGGGGACCGCTGGCTTTAGGAATCTTTCGTAGCTCGAAAACGTTCATAAGAAAGCTAGTTTCTCTGAATTCGAACCGGGTACCTGAGAGTTCAGGAGTATTACTTACAATTCCTTACTTATCTCTTCATAATTAATTAAACATCCCACGTTAATATTGTATTTTTATAATAAATTTTGCATAATGAAAGAATGAGCGATAGACATTGTGATTTTGGCTTATTAGCCGTCCTCAGTACCGCATACACGTTATTAACTCTCAATTATGCAATGTTGCATTCATCCGCTATTATGGTAGTCTTCATGTATGTATATATCGACACAGTGTATCAATTTATAAATGAATCTTCATAATTTTCCAGATAGCCCAAAATATTCTCGGAATATTCTCTGAATCGCTAAAACGTATATTCCGATTATTTTTGAAATATCATTATAATATACTATTATAAGTATAATACATATTCATAGAATATTCCTTAAAGAATATTTATATAACATAAGTCAAAACATTATTCCAAGAATATTTACTACAGAATATTCTTTTCCTTTATTCTAATAATATACATAGCATTATGATATTTATGTGGTAAATTCTAAAATGTGAATTTTACATATTTGAAACATCCATAGAACCATAAAAATCATTTGCTGGTATCGTCATTAAAGTGTGCTTTTATTTAAATATATTATTATAATAATATAATAATTTATTTGGGCCATAAAAAAAAATAAACATTTTATAAGGCAGGTCAAAACACAAGCATTATAATATACTACATAAGCAAAAATACAAAAGTAAAATGCAATATAAGCGCTTTAAACATAAATCTCAAAAAGAGTCCCAAAAACCCGTCAAGTCAGCCAATTTCGTAATCGTAATGCCTGTATCGTAATCGTTCGGTAGACCTGTTTTCTTTATTTATTTGTTCGTTATAACTATAAATGCTTTTTACCTCTAATTACTCTGTATTATTGAAAAATGTTCAAATAATATTATGTCCAAATTTCAGCACCATGCGTTATCTGTACTCTGTTTCTAATCGACGTTCATTCTTATGGCCAAATAACATTGGTATTTGCCACCTTAAGGCTGTCATCATAGGATATTATCAGAATATTTTTGTGCTTACTAGGTTAATAACCTAGATTTAGCCTTGCATGTGACTAAAATTTTTGAAAGAAACTTATTTTAAGCTATAATTCAACACACCTGAGTATTAGTCAAAAGATTTCAAGTTTTCTGCCATCGAACTATCACGTAACGACGAATTATACGTTCGATTATTTTATTAAGTCGACCGTTGACAATTTGTCATTAAGGGCCGATCCTACCAAGAAAATACAAAACATGTTTAAGCTAATCTTGGTTAATATTGCGAATTTAGCACGTGTTGCCTATATAATTGTGTTTTTGAACAAACATTTTTTTTGTCAGAAATGGAAAGAACATACGTACATTAGGAAATTACTAATAAAAACACTTTCCTCAAGTTTATTTTATTGTCAATGCGGACTAGTTTCGACCGGACCCGGTCTTCCTCAGCACATTCCTACAAAAAAAAAACATTTCGCAATTTCTAGATTTTTTCAAAATAATTCAACCGCCTTGGGGAATTCTTACCGTCAATTAATTTACATTGAAACAAAACACATTAAAAGCACTACAAAAAGCACGTCCAAACCTACGAATACAAAATAATTCTTAATAAAATATATAAAATACAAATTCAACAACAAATTAATTTCTAATGTAAGCTGATTGCAATTTATGTTTATAAAGTTGAAAATTATTATCATTTCGTTGATAATTTGGTGAGATACGAATGGTTAGAAAATTTCAAAAATTGGCGCGTAGTTTAGATTTTGTTGTTCGTTCAAACACAGGTGATCTTGTTGTTTTTGGATTCTTCTGATTTCCAATATCTCGAGGAGATCCAGTTTTCTTCCTTTTTTCTCATTGTGAACCAGTGCAATATCTTTTTCGCCGAACGTGTGTCCTGTCTCCAGTAAGTGTTGTGAGACGGCTGAAAATTTATTTTTATTTCTGTGTTCCGTTATTCTAGTTTGTAATTTTCTTCCAGTTTGCCCCACGTACGTTGCTTTGCATCCCCCGCATTGTATCCTGTATATTCCGTTTTTGTTCATTTTCGGGATCTGATCCTTGTTGTTGAAAATGCATTCCTTCACTGTACCTGTACTCTTCATAGCTGCATGGATGTTGTATTTTCTTAAAATTCTTCCAATTTTATCTGATATGGGTCCGAGGTATGAGATTTTGCTGTATTCCCTAATTAAACTGTCAGCTTCTCCATCTCTTCTTTTGTTCATTTTTCTATTCCTATTTTTAATAAGTTACTTTTTAATAAGTTAATAAGTTAATACAATTCACAAAAGAAATTGAAGACAAGAATGGGATTCTAAACTTCTTGGATCTTTCAATAAAAAGGAACAACGAAATACTAGAATTTGGAATATTTAGAAAGCCCACGAACACCGGAATAACAATACAGAGAACGTCTAACCACACGGATAGGCAGAAGACGGCAGCCTACCGATCGTTCATAGACAGAATGGAAAATGTCCCCATGACAAATCAAGAACGCAATAAAGAAATAGAGACCATTAAAACTATAGCAAGGAAAAACGCATATAATGCAGACCTCGTCGATAAACTTATTAAAAATAGGAATAGAAAAATGAACAAAAGAAGAGATGGAGAAGCTGACAGTTTAATTAGGGAATACAGCAAAATCTCATACCTCGGACCCATATCAGATAAAATTGGAAGAATTTTAAGAAAATACAACATCCATGCAGCTATGAAGAGTACAGGTACAGTGAAGGAATGCATTTTCAACAACAAGGATCAGATCCCGAAAATGAACAAAAACGGAATATACAGGATACAATGCGGGGGATGCAAAGCAACGTACGTTGGGCAAACTGGAAGAAAATTACAAACTAGAATAACGGAACACAGAAATAAAAATAAATTTTCAGCCGTCTCACAACACTTACTGGAGACAGGACACACGTTCGGCGAAAAAGATATTGCACTGGTTCACAATGAGAAAAAAGGAAGAAAACTGGATCTCCTCGAGATATTGGAAATCAGAAGAATCCAAAAACAATAAGATCACCTGTGTTTGAACGAACAACAAAATCTAAACTACGCGCCAATTTTTGAAATTTTCTAACCATTCGTATCTCACCAAATTATCAACGAAATGATAATAATTTTCAACTTTATAAACATAAATTGCAATCAGCTTACATTAGAAATTAATTTGTTGTTGAATTTGTATTTTATATATTTTATTAAGAATTATTTTGTATTCGTAGGTTTGGACGTGCTTTTTGTAGTGCTTTTAATGTGTTTTGTTTCAATGTAAATTAATTGACGGTAAGAATTCCCCAAGGCGGTTGAATTATTTTGAAAAAATCTAGAAATTGCGAAATGTTTTTTTTTTGTAGGAATGTGCTGAGGAAGACCGGGTCCGGTCGAAACTAGTCCGCATTGACAATAAAATAAACTTGAGGAAAGTGTTTTTATTAGTAATTTCCTAAATATTACTCAAGGGGTTAAATGAATATACGTACATTAGTTTTATAAGTAAACTATTTTTGTTTTATTTTTTTCCACAATAATTAATTAGTTAAATCAAATTAAAAATTAATTTTTAAACTTGGTATCTATAACGCACCAATAATTTCCGAGCGCAATGTGACGTCAGAGTCATACAGAAACATGAAAAGTACGTTTGAAGTATTGCAAGTTGTTAACGGTTATGTTGTGTGATTATGACGTCACAATCATGGCAGCCGATGGTTCCCGATTGTTGTGTGTGTCAAGTCACGTCATATTTTTTAAAATTATTCGCATTTTAATTTATTTATTTAATTTGTATTTTCAAACGTGGGGGATCTGTAATGTGCAGTCGTACTAGTACTGACATAATTAGTATTACATTTGCAGTAGCTTGCTATGCTGGCCTTAGATGTGAGTGTGACGCTGTTTTACTGGTGCGATTCAACCAGGAAAACCAAAGGCTCGACATGTCCTCTAATTCTTAACAACGTTTATAAAAAGTTAATCTCTAACCGCATTCAAACCGGATACGCTTGTACCTCTGGAATACTATACTTTTCTAATACATCTTCTACAAATATCTATTACTGGCCCCAGTATCGAATTCATAATTTGAAGAAAGTTTTATTAGAATATTGTTCCAGCTATTTCTACCCTATATTTTGATTTTCTAACAATTACGAAAGTGTGAAAAAAAATTAGTAAGAGATAATTCCAAGCAGGATTTAGTAAATCTGCTGTACATTACGTAATACGAAATAAAACTTGCTTTAGAATGCTTTTCAGAAAATCTTGCAGTTGAAAATGTACCTTGCTATTGACAAGCACAAAAATGTGAAGTTGAAATGCAAACTAGAAGTGAATTCGTGCAAATGTATTTTAGGAATAAGCAAATCAAACAGTGATGCGAAGTGTAGAAGGAAGCTTTTTCAAAAAGTAGACACTCTGAAGGTGTTGTAAGTAAAGTTATTCCATCATTCAACTCGGGTGAATGTTACGATCTCAAGGGAACTACGACAGTACAAGACGAACATAGGATAGCTCAATGCCTATTCTTTGATGCGTTATCATTGTACTGTGCAGCAATATATTTCAAAAATATTTCCGATTCATAGAAATTAGTGACGTTGAAAGACCCTAAAATTATACATTAAACAAATTTTTAGAGATTTTCCCATTGTCGAGGATAATATTTTGACGGAAGTGAAATCAATAGTCTAGCTTTTCCATTATTGAAACTATTACGAATAATTTCATTACACAAATTGCGTAAAATTCACAGACTGAATCTTTTCTGAAAAATTGATAAAATAATTTAAGCTCTCAATCAATGAGTTATATATTTAACTCGGTTAGCACCCCACTAGCACTTATTTATTGTGCTCTTAGACCAATTTCTCTTAAAATAATTTCGCTATTTTGTAGTTATATTTTGGTTTTGTATTTTAAAGCAAAGTAAATAAATCCCTTTTATTTAATACTAAAAATTGATGCAAAAGCAGCAATGGGCAATATCCATTTGTCTGACAAAAGTACCTACTTATATGGTCAGTTAGGTATATTATTTGAAAAATAAATTTTTGTTGTAGGAAAAACATAGAATTTTAATAATAAAAATGTTATTGATTGCAGAGTCTAGGTCATTAATTGTATAGATTAATAAATTATACATAGTATACTAAAATTCTGTTTGCATATTTTAATACACACTTCAGTTGGTTCCCGTGGATTAATTTAATTAAATAATTACTAATTTATCGTTAATGGTATATTGTAAGCACATCGCAGCCATGCACGTTTATTAGTGCAACATGCCAATCACTTCTCTATGATGTCACTCCTGAGTTTCGTGTCACACCAAATTGTATAATTAGATTGTTGCTGTCTCTCAACTTGTCCTCATGATAGATACGATTAGAACAATTATAAATCCCCCAAAGACAAGCTTTGTCTAGCTCTAGACAGATGTTTTAATTAAAACTACCTATTCTTGCCACATACGACTACTATCGTCATATAACATCTTCAACCTCTTGAGAACTAAAACTTCTCTAGAAACTCTTTATCGCTTTTCTTTAAAGTTATTTTTTATATTTTATATCACCACGTGAAAACTTTTAAGTCAGGATAAACAAAAAAGTTTGTTTTGCATGTATTAAGAAGTTAACATACAAATTTCAGAATTGTTATAGTTAGTGTGGTAAATGTCGTTTTTTCATTATAAGCAAAGTACTTTACATAAAATGCAAATTTACTATCACAAGTTATTTTGCAGTTACTACCCTAAAAAGGGCAAGATAATGGTAAGGAAGTTAATCTAATGTATAAATATTACAAATAAATAAAATATAGATGAGTTTGATTCTCACTGTTCTGAAATTATTTGCACCGCTTACAAATTTGTGAAAGCTTTATTAATGGAAATGATTAATAATTTTTGCTAAGAATATAAGATCGATTATTTTTGCAATAGAACTAATTGCCTAACGAAATGAGTCTGTAATGTGACTGGGAGCTAACACTGCATTAGAGGTAGTACAATGGGCCCGGCTTAGCGGCCTTAGTGCACGTGGAGATTTTTCCCTGCCCTCCTACCTAAAATCCAGAATCCCGTTATGTTAGCCGCCCTTATCTGCCGTTATTAAAAAAACACAGCAAAAGAAAATACGGTGATCATCCATTTAACGTGCCAAGACTGGAGAGAAGTGAGGGAGAGTTTCACACATTATTTGGTGTTCTCCAAAACGACGGGGAAACATTCTCTCTAAAATTAGTGATTCTTTATTTGACCAAGTTTGTTCTTATGTGAAGGAAGATTTACGAAAACAACCTCAAAACCAGCAATATCCATCTATAATTTATCTTTTTTTTTGAATCAAAATTAAGGTTAAAAAGTGCTTTTTCGGTCGTGTAATCTATCATTGATAATAATAATCGTTCAATCAAGCTCTGTATGTGTTAATGCATGTATATTTCCGAGCAGAAGGAATTGCTTCTGCAGTAACTTTAGGTCACGCTTTGGATTTGTATTGTGGAAGAAGTATCTATCTTTAATGATAGATCACACGACCGAAAAATCATTTTTAACCTAAATTTTGATTCAAATCTTTATTAATAAATAAAATAAAATGGAATACTTCTTCGATTTTTATTAACTACTAATGAGGTACACAGTACAATAAATGAAATGCTAATAATCCTGTTAATTGTAAATAAATTGTTCTCTCGGTGCATTTATAACACTTATCTGTATATACAATTATACATATTATATATTTCTCTTTGTCTTTTCTCCTCTTTTGATATCTACATTTCAAGTTGTATTTCTATTTGTTTAGCAGATTTTAGTGCTGACTTGAGTAGAATCTGTTTAAACTAATTTATACCATTTCCATAACATTACAAATAAATTCATTCTTGCTATTAGTGAATTCTTCTGCTGGAATATCAGCATTATACTTGACGGTAGTTCATATTTCAGAATTTATCCAACTATTTTTCTTTGATATTTTTATTGTGAGAAGACTGCCAACTCCATAAAATGAGCTCAATTAAATAATGATCTCTCCGATTTTGTTGCTGTTATCAACTATTGCAGTTTTCAGTTCTCGCCTTTTATTTTTTGAAACTAATACATAATCCATACTACGAAATTCTCTCTCTAGTAATTTTTGCATATAATGATGTTGGCCTTGTAGTGCGTCTGTTGTTAATCTGCTATTATTCGTGAAAAGTATTATTTCATTTGTTATTATTACAACTCTCTCATTAAAATATTTGTTTATTTTTCAGAAGCTTCCCGTCGTTTCGTGAAAAATTTTGTTAGGCGCGATAGACTTCTTCATTGTGTTATTGAGACTTGGCCAGTATTACTATCCTTTATATTTAAAATCAACGTCGTCACTGTTGTCTTCCAAGTTGTCTATTCCATCATGTATGGATTGTCTCAAATGGTCCCAAACGAATACAAGTATAAAACTCTTATCAGAAAAACTATAGCTAAATCTCACTTCGCTACAGCGATGGGACATCGAGGAATATAGAAGAATCGCGTATTCCTTCCTACTTAAAGTGAATCAAAAACCGGATGGCAGAGATACCTTCCAACTCGCGCAACTTTTAACGAAACATGAAAATTTTGGCAGACTTCTCAAGAGATTGGAGAAAATCGCGGATGTGCTATGTTCCGAATGTGAAACACTAAACAAACAGGTGCAGAGGTTAATGGAATGTGATCTGTCGAGAGATGAGCAAAATGCAATCGAAGTCTTTCATATCCAAGACCCTCCTAATAGCCCGGATGAACTGTTCAGGAAAACACCACGAGTCTAAGACATTTCGCCGTCGGCCGTTTCGCCGTTGACCTATTTCACCGTCAGAAATTTAGTATTTAATTTTTTAATGTTAAAATGGGTATCCTTAGGATTTCTTTAAAAGGTAAGAAGTATCCTTTATATTTATTAATATACAGTACAATATATAATGTATTACAATTCAGAAATTAACTGAACTTAGTTCAGTTAGGTTCTACAATCGAGAATTTCTATTCTTTAAAGAATTAAATTTAATTTTTTTACTTCAATAAATCAATTTTAATTTTTAAAATTGATAAAAGTTTAAACGTCTTGTTTAAAATTAAAATTAAATTACTAAATCAACATTAGAAAAAAATTTTATATTTAGAAATAATGCTTATAGTTTTACTTTTTAAATTTTAATTCTATGCGGAGCGTATATTCGCACAGATGGAGCGCGGCGCCGGGTGTTGACTCGAATAGCCGAACATAGGGAATTAACACGTAAAAACTTATTTATGCAAATTCCTGCTTCCCAAATTATTTTAGAGAAAAAATGAAAGACACAAAATGAATGCAGAAATATAAACTACGTATGATAAAAGCATTAGATTTCATGTAATCTTTACTTATAGGGTCAAAAAGTGCTTTTAAAATTGTTAAAATTTTCATTTATCAGACTGGCCATGTAAGTTTCCAAGGTAATTATTTCGAAATTAAATTGAATTTATTTCATGACCAGTCGGAAAAATGAAAATTTTAACAATTCTAAAAGAATTTTAGACCCTTTAAGTAGAAACTAGATGAAATTTGAAGACAAAAGTCCAAAATTCTTTAAGAATCGTTAAAATTTTCATTTGTCAGACTGGTCATGAAATAAATTCAATTTAATTTTAAAATAATTACCTTGGAAACTTACATGGCCAGTCTGATAAATGAAAATTTTAACAATTTTAAAAGCACCTTTTGACCCTATAAGTAAAGATTACTTGAAATCTAATGATTTTATCATACGTAGTTTATATTTCTGCATTCTTTTTGTGTCTTTCATTTTTTCTCTAAAATAATTTGGGAAGCAGGAATTTGCATAAATAAGTTTTTACGTGTTAATTCCCTATGTTCGGCTATTCGAGTCAACACCCGGTATATTACGTTATTGTACTGGTATATTAATAAAATGTAGTTTTGCTTCCCACCTCTTGAAAAAATACTCTAAATGCTCATTTTGATATTAAAAAATTCAACACTACATTTCCGACGGCGAAGTGGTGATGGCCAAATCGCCCATTCCCCTATCAAACAACCAAAAGGTAGGAAGCCTGTATAACTAATCTGAAAAGTTTAAAGACAGGAACCCAGAAATGTTGGTTTGTAGACCTGTTATTCCCAATTAATTTGTTGCGTTGATGTTTATTGTATATATTTCTTTCTAAATTAAATATCTTACTCATATCTCGAATATAACGCTTATTGCTAAGCTTCCACGACTTCAGCCATAAAATCTAGTAAATCTGTTTGATGTAGTTTTTGTCCTGGAAATATACTTTTATATCCGTTAGTTTACTTTTAAATCTTAAATCTAAAGACTTGGTAGTTTTATTTGACTAGGGATAGCGCAAGGTTGCACAACTTGACAAAATTGCATTATATAACATAGAAACTTCTTTCACCCTTCTTTGTTCATGTAAGGTTCTAGTAATAAGATTGAATTTAGAAAATTATTAAACATTGCAAGATTCTGTTTTGTTCTCTTGTTAATAGAGAGTCACGGACGTTTTAGAACAAAAACAGAACCATGTACTTGAACGTTTTGAACACTATTTCTGGACTTACTGGATTACATTTCTTATTCAACTTGAAATAATTGGCATTCAGGGTTTACATACACCAAAATAAGATACACCAGATATAAGAGAGGAATAATACAGCACATCTGATTTATATAGATACAAAAGATTTGGATACCAGGATGTTTGGATGTGAAATCTTTTGGATATAAGAAAATTTGGATGCACCATATTTGAATGTACCTATATTTGAACACGTAGACGTTTGAAAGAAGTTCTTTTAAACGTCAGCACGAGAAAAAGTGCCGGAATACCTTAGTTTACAAAAATTTAACGTTCAACTAAAAATTAGTTTTTTTTATATTTAATTCTTCACATTATTCAGAGAAATGATTTCTTGGTTTACCAAAGCTTTAGCTATAACATCAAATTCGTTAAACAATGAAATCTGTCATTACTATTTTCGTAAAAATTAACATTTTTTATTGTGACACCATTGAGAAATTAGAAATTGACAAAGTAGTTTGTTTACAGTAACCGTTTAAAAAACAAATTTGTGAGAAAACTGAAAATTTCACGTGAAGGTTTTCTTCTGATGATTTTTTACGATTTTAGAAAAGGCCTAACTTCCAATTTTGGTAATCAAGTACCATAAGAATTTCGTCGTGTCGTGCGTCTGTCAGTGATGAATCTCGTGAAGATCATCGTTGCTGTGCGCAACATGATTGTAGAAGATCGACATATGACAAATGGTGAAATAGAGGCATCTTTAGGCATATCGAAGACTGCAATACATTCGATTTTGAATGAACATTTAGCGGTAAAAAAGACCTTTAAAAACACTTGACCGCAGCTCAAAAAAGGCTTGTCTTAATTGGTGTAAGGAATGCTCCAAAAATTTGACCGAGGAACTTAAAAATTCGTCACAGGTGACGAAACTTGGATATATTTGTATGAACCGGAAACCAAGAAGCAATCCACTGTATGGGTGATTCTAGACGAACCGAATCCTACAAAAGTTGTTCGTTCACGAAGCACTTCCAAAAAAATGATCGCTTTCTTCTTCAGTGTTACTGGACATGTCGCAACCATTCCTTTGGAGGATCAAAGAACAGTGAATGCTGAATGGTCTACAAGAATTTGTTTCCCAAAAGTCATCGACGAAATCAGGAAAAACAACTAAAAACGTCGAATCGTTCTTAATCATAGCAATGCCAGCTCTCACACAGCACGTCAAATAATTGCTTATTTGAAGGAGAAAAACATAGAATTAAAATCTCATTGTCCATATTCATCAGATTTATCGCCTTGCATCTTCTTTTTGTTCCCCAATAGGTGCCCACAGACGGACACTTTTCTCGACGCTTTTGAACGCCACACTTCGGAGCGTCGCGTCGGCGTCGCTCTTATAAGCTTAAATAGGAGCGACGTACGATTTTCAAACAAAAAATGCCTGGACAAAGATTTTCATCATTTCAGGAAGCAGTTGAAATCTTCAAAAACCTAGTTTTTGAGATGTCATCTTCAGAGTAGAAAAAATGTTTCAATTTTAAAGACTAATATTTTGAAAAACAATAAAATAGTTTGTTATTTGTATTTATGAATTTGTACTTTCTTCTGTGTTGCCCATTTTCCCATCTCATTATGATTTATTGGAAAAACTGCATTCAGTCCAAGGGAGTAATTACTTAGAATTTTGCGTTCCACAGATTTCATGAAGACTTCACAAAGACTTCGCCAGACTAAATTTAATAAGACTTTAGAAAGACTTATTTTTCCCTTTCCATAAACTTCATTTAATGATTTGGATTTCTAGCTTGATGCAGTATTTCACTTTTTACTTCCAACTGCTCTGGTAGTTCACGTGAAATTAGTGACAATGTTTTTTTTACGCAATAATTCTAAATCTTGGTTTGCTATTGATCTTTACATCAGAACATTTTTCGTTTTAATCTGGTGGAAATCAAAATTCAAATTTATTTTGATTTCATCCGTCGCTATCGGATGATAGTGAACTTTTTTTGACGTTGTCTGACTGTTTGATAACTTCTGCTGTTAAATATTAATGATTTCTGCAAGATCTTTATCCACATAATATGTATTTATAGAAACTTTCAAGCGAGTTTCAAAACATTTGCATTCGAAAAGGGGAAACACTCTAAACTAAAATTTCGTAAAAATCAAAATCGTTTTAAAACAAAATTTTATTTTTTGGTTTTAGTTGTATCTTTTTGTTTGTGATTGGAATCATTATAAGAAAGAAATACCTATGTATTTTCATATCTGAAAATTTTTAAAAATTTGAATATTCATGTTTTGAAAATCTTGATTAGATGCAGGATCAAAACAGGATTAGAATAATCAACTGAATATATAGAAACATTATTTTATTTAAATTTTAACCACATCGGCATGTAATAAATTGAAAACGCAAATTCAATCTCTCGAATTTATTTATTGGATTTTTAAACAGACCCAATTTGCAAGCTCAACAGCGTGTAAATTTCATTCTGTAGTTTTTGGGGTGAAGCTGACTAAAATTTGAATTCTTGAACAACTATAGAATGAATTACAAATGTAATTTTACATGTATAAGCTTAGCTAGCTACATAAGTTTGTTTTATGTTTTTTTTTCAATAGTCTGATTTAAATTCAAAGTTGATTTTTAAATGTATATTAAAAAGGATTAAATTAAAATATATAAACAAAATGATCCATAACAGGTGAAAAGTTGCTTTGAACGTTGATTAAAATTTCAATGTAAATGTATTTAGGTGCACTCAACTGCTTAAAATATCAGAATTGTGTTCAGTTTTGGGATATAAACTTAAAATACGCTTTAAATGAAATTTATCATATTAAACAATATTGAAAATTATAAAATATTATCGTATTTTGTGGTAACTGCGCGGGCGTGGTGGTGGTGGTTGAAACGCCCTTTGTGTCTAATATGACACACCCCTTCTTAATTCACACTTGATCCGCATTCAGAATCGCACAAATAAAGCATTGAAAGTAAGAGACCCTCCGATGAATACATCAAGAGTACACAAATCCTGCAGGATATTTAAAACAAAGGATTTTTCGATTTTAACTGGCGTTAAGGTACTTACATTTATTTTGATTTTCTAAATCAAAAATAAATCAAATTAACTCGGGCTTTAGATTGATTTGATGTCCTATAATAATATAAGAAATCGAGTAATGATAAAAATGAATCTTCGGCTCCTCCAAAAAGATTTAGTTAAAGAACGTTTTTTTGTTGTACTTTGAAGTCTTACTTTTTGTGTGAAAAATACTTTACATACCGAAATCTAATTAAGAAAATTTGTTTTCTGTTCTCAGCAAAACTTGTTTGATGAGCAGGCAGAATGCCCTATGTGTCTAAATTGAAGGAATTATTATTTTTCTCACGATATTCCCAGATTGTGGTTTTCAACTAGTCTATCGAAGTAGAAAACAATAAATTTTAGAATAATCACACCGACAATTTCAGAATTCCATATCGGAAAGTAACCATTAAAATTTAATAGCATTGTCACACATTTCGCAAGTTTAGTGCATGATAACCATGTAAATCAACTTTGCAAATTTAGATGCTACTGTAAAAGATGCTAAACTGTGTAGGTGTATGCTTATGGTCTTTACTTTTACGATTCAGGCACATAATTCACCTCGCTTCCGGCAATACGAAGTCTTCATCCCTTCGCGAATGATTTGAATGTGCCGCAAATAAAAAATAGGTTTCATGCTAAATTAAATACAAAAGATATGAAATTTAAATCTTATAAAGTTAACATAAATTAGTTGAATATAAAAACAATAATTCTAAAAGTTATAAATATTTTGCTTTTGTCACTCAATAATAAATTTATCAGTCTGAATATATTTTCATTTTTGAATTGGTTTTTTTTTTTTTTTTTTTTTTTTTTAATTTTGACATGGTTGTTGTTTTGTTACTGTTTTAATTTGTAATTTTATGTGCTTACAACCTTTTAATAATTTTTACAATATTGACTTGGTTAACGATCCACCTGATGGACAATGTTTGCTTCCCTTGTATATTTTTCGCTGAAAACACCCTCCATCACTATTTGTAAGTCATGAATATGGTTCTATAAAAAACCGAAACGTCGACAAACAAGTAATTAGTTTTCATTGGCGATCCACTATCCCGATATCCTTAAATATAAAGACCAATTAGCTTGCTGCCGACATTGTCCAAGGTATTTGACAAAGCTTTAATTGAAAAACTATAACCTATATATTAAAAAATCACTAATTTGACTTTGACTCGCGGTAGTACATTGTATAGTTAAAAAAATATACAGTGTGACTTGAACAACAAACGCTACTGTTCGGCTGCCTTCTTGGTCATTAGTCAAGCCTTCGACAAGGTCTGGCACGAAGGACTGTTGTACAAAATAAATGACAAACTTATCTATCATTATTATCTAGTCCTTAAATCCTACCTTGCCAACTGATATTTCGTTGTGAAGCTAAGTAACGATTATACCGACTTGTATCAAATTAGTTCTGGTGTTCCCCAGGGAAGTTGCCTCGGTCTCCTCCTATACATATACATATGACCTACCTTCAACAGAATGGGTTATACATGGGACCTTTTTGTGATGATACAACTACCATAGAGTGAGAATGTATTTGGAATGACATAGAGATTGCAGCTAGGACACAAACGGGGGCAGATGTATTGGCTCTTAGGATGGAATTCCCAACTCTCCGTCGAGAACAAGCTGCTGCTTGGAAAAAGGCAATTTTAAAACCGATATGGTCATATGGAATCCAGCTTTGGGTACAGCTGCCAAGTCGAACTTGGAAATATTGCAGCGATTCCAGAATTGGGTTTTCGTACTATACCAAACTCGGTAATAGATTGTCCAAATTGTTCAATGGAACAATCTTCTGCATGTTAGACTCAAATTAACAACAAATAAATTTATTATACAATGACAGATTGCATGATATTCCTGAGCCGTCAAAATTTACATTTGAATTTTATGCTGATAAGGCATAGTTTGAAATGAAACCAGAGATGGAATATATTTCAGTGAAGTATTCTAAACCCCAGAATTGTAATTAAGTTTTCTGTCGAGAAGAATCTTATAGTTTATGAATAATTAAGTATAAATAACACCTAAATAACTGCATATTTTATGTATAACGTATTGGTTCAATTTAAGTTTCAATTTAACCTGAGCAATCGAGTTGCACACCAATCGAAACCAATCAACTTGTAGCCATCATATCTCGATTGTGGATAATCGACGAACACACATTACATGTATAATTATAATGGCAAAATTCTCCCCCCCCCCCCTGCAAAATCTCAAAACGTTTTTGGAAATATTTTTACTCTCAGGAACTGTGAGGTAAATCTTGAAGCTAACTAGCGCGCGTGGACTATCAGCAGTAAAGTAAAACTGAGGGGGAATCGCAATTTACATTTACGAGATGTTTCCTTTGATTTCTTTAAGATTTTCCTTTGAAAACGTATAGGAACAAAATATTCGAATTTCTGAAATTTCTTAGGATTTTCGAATTTTATCGAATTTCCTTTCACCTGTGCACCAGATTTTATCATCGATTTCCTCTCATGTAAAACAATTGTTTACACAAAATTGGCCTTTTTGTTGCAAATTTGTAGAATTGACAAGCAAACGAAGTCTAACGAATTCCAGTAAACAGGATAATTGCGGATTTCTTAATTTTATCAAGTTCGATGAATCTAAAAACACTTTTAGTGCTTTTATTAAAGGATAATATAATATGTACTAATATTTAATTTATTTTAATATGGTAAATCCGTTTGAGTTTTGAAATAAGTTAATCAGATAAAATTTTAATGCAAAAGGTAAGGATTAATATTCCTTATTTAAAGATCATTTTTGTCGGAAAATGTAATACATTATTCCTTTACTGTTTAAGAACAATGTTTGATATTACAACAAAGATGTATAGTACACAGATCATCCCCAAGGACCGCTAGCACATATAAACGAAGCTTCCAAATAAATGATTACTGGAGTAGAACAGATTATAATGGTGTGTATGAGTATTGACATACGGGTACTAAGCTATTGATCACACTGCATCCCTTGCATCAGTCTTGCAGTATGATGTTACGTGCGTGAGTCAGGAGGGGTTGACTCAACTCCTGTGGGACACGAACCTGGATGATGGAAGCTTCTAGTCAATCCCGGTAACGCGCCTTTTCAATCTGCGACGATGAAACGGCACCCTTCATTATGTCTATCCTGTCTACGCGATTTACAGTTTTTAACTCAAACGTCTCATTTCCCTTGATTGACAAGAGTATAAATCACACCGTTACAAGAAGGCATTGTATGTTATAGTGCTTTTCCATTTAATTATTGAAATTCTCAGTTTTACACTTTTATTAATATTGCTCTTCGTAAGCGTAAGCTATGGATGAATAGATGATAGCTAGACGACGAGACATATTGAATTATTAAGTACTTACTGTCTGTTGGTTTGGATTAATTAATTTTTTGGTTTATAATTCAGCAACTTCACATTATGAATTTATCATCTTATTTAACAACAGAGTTAACAAAAGTGGATTTGTGTGTCCTGTCGATCTGCATACATTTCACAACTAAGTTTTAGTATCAGAGTTGAACACGAAGTTCAAATCCTAAGGAATTTAACTAAATCTTTCTAACTTTGAAATTCCCCGGTTCACAACAATTCTTTCAAAAAACATTACGTAAAAAATTAAATCGACTCATATTCAATAAATTTATTTCGGTGTAGGTATACCAAGTTTTTTAGATTAAGAATATGATTTTTGGAAAATTAAGTGACCGATAGATTCGTCCTGTAATTAGTCAATTTAATATTATTAACAATATCAGTATTTTAGGATAACAAAAAATCTAAAAATCTTAATTTTTTATTTTTTTCAATCAGTGCATCTCAAGAGTAGGTCATTCTGAAAAATTTTATACCTTGTACAAAATGTCCATTTTGTCCATTTTTTTCGGAATTTTATTTATTATATATCGGAAAAGAAGTACTTATTACTTTAGAAAGCCGATTTTATATTTAAACTTCTTATATTTTTATTTACTTTTTACTTACCTAACAACAATAAATTTGTTCGATATTATTTCACGTAATATATTATAGAAATATTATTTATACGAAATTAGTTGAAACCATTTATTAATTACATACCGAAAATTAATATTAATATTTAAAACGATTAAATAAACAACATAATATTAAAGAGAAATATTTATATTTGAAAACATTCACTTTAATTTTGAATCATAACCCCCTACTTAAAAGCTTATTATTTTAATGCAATCCTAAAGACAAAATAATTCCCCCATTTATCTTAAAAGGGAGAAAGCCAAAGTAATCCCAAGAATTAAGCTAAAAATTGTTATTGATTTAGTTAGGTGTAACATTGCGGGTAGTTAGTTGATAATAAATAATTATTAATAAACATTAACTTTTTTTGGGATAAGGAATACAGTATTTTTTATAAATTGAAACAAGATGTATGTGGACGTGAAGTATTTTAAGTTTAAGAAAATGCACAAGACTAACTGAATTCTAGCTCAGAATTGAGAGTACCCACCGGGATCGTGAAATCCATCACATTGCCGTTTCATAGTCTTGCTCCCGGAAAATGCAGTTCGCAAGAATAAAATATCATCAGCAAAGTGTCGCGAATGCCGAACACCTCGTACCACAATGAATAGATAATGCCACCAGCTTGGTATATTGTGCTATGTAAATTTCTTAGTAGAATATTGGATTACGGAGTCACTTTTACTATTAATTTAACCTGGAAGAGTAATTTGGAAAAAGTCATGAAGAGCTATAACTTTTACGCAAAAGCAAAACAAAGCAAACGAGAATTTAGAAAGGGGAAAGGCCGATTCCTAAGTGTAGTAAAGAGCGGCGCTTAGTCCCCGTGGTCGCAATCGTGATGGAGTGGAGTCCCGGGGCCTCCACCCCGAACGTTACCGTTGGTTAGTTGGGATTTACACTGCCACAATAACATCTGGTCAGGACTGTTTGTTTTAACAATTGATCTACCAATTGCCTTTTATATTATTCATCAAGGATCCTAATATTTTTTAACATTGCAGCTCTGCCTATCCAAATTTTTTCGCCAGACTAAATACATTAACTTTCTCTCGAGAGCAATTTTAATTTATTAGTTTATAGAAGGTATTTAACGAAATTAAATTTCGCTTAGTACAGAAAATTTGATTTTTTAAGTGTAATATTTTCATATAATATCATTCAACATTATTATCAAAATACTTTAGGTTTGGTTAGCAGTAATTTGGTGTGACTGCTGGTTTAATTACAGCGCAGACATTTTTTCGAATTTCTCAACAGACGGAAAATTATGTGGGCGCAGAAATAAGAGCTCAATATAATAATTATTTCATATAAAAATTCTAAATCCCACCGAAAAACTAGAAAAAGTTGCATTCAATTCATCATTTCAAATTACCGAAAATATACCGATAATTTAATTTTGTATTTTATGAATTTAATTAAGCGTTAAATTAAAAATTAATATACAAAATGTAATTTATTTGAAATTTAATAAAAATATAAATTATTACTTGTTATTGATGAAAGTTATTATTATATTAAAAAATATTTTACAGTTTTAGGAGTTTTTTCATAAGAGTACATACCGGTAACAGCATGAAAAAATTACCGACTTTTATGTGAAAAATCAAAGGAATTTTAGAATTTTAACGATAACTATAAAATCCTGTGGACCCGGAAAACGTGCTAGATCTCTTGATTCCATTTGTTTCAATTACGTACTATTTTATATTTCCACATTTTTAAATCTCCCTCTCTTTTCCCAACTGATGATCATCCAAAAAATCGAAAATAGAAATTTCTACCTAATTGCTCAGGATGTTCAAGTAGTTAACAGTTCACGCAGGATACCATGTAAGATAAATAAAAAACATAAACTAACATTTTGTACTTTATTAATTTATAAGACATCGTAACATTGAAAATTTAGTAAATACACAAAGTAACCTAATTAAACTTTAGTTGAAGGCTTGAGTTTCAAGGTCAACAAATGTTTTTTTACTAGATTGAAAGCAAAGCGCTTCAAGATTTTGGTTTAATAACATTGCCAAGCTGTATTCAATTGTTTACGAATAGCATTTACTTCAGGGTGTATCGTGACGAAATTCACATCGACAACTTAAAAATTTGGTTTTGGAAAACTAGCTAGCATACCCCGTGTTCTGAGACTAGTTAAATTTAAACCGCAATTAAATTAATTGTGGTAAAAACAAAACTATACCAAAGTTAAGCAAAAAACACACGTTGATGGAGTTGCCTATCTGACTGTTCGGTTTTTTTGGAAGAATGTAGAATTTTGAAATTTGTTTCATCAAAGATGTTAATATTTGTAAAATGTAATAATAAATCGTGAGAACTTAAAATTACCTTTACTACGGACGTCGAGCGGCACTAAAGTAGTAAGTACTTTAAGACCGGCAGAGCTATACATATTTTATAGTAAGACGCTCATAAATCTCAAACAATGTGTGTGGTTGAAATATAAAATAAAAAATTTGTCTCTCTTTTTCCAAATCTTTCAAATCTATTGAAAAATAGATAATTATTGTAAATTTCTTGCTTCTGTTGTGGACTGTAGTATAAGCATATTGCTTTTTATATTTCACAGAAGACGTCGCGTGGTTCGTGTCAGGTATTCCGTCGGTGGAATGAAGGTCTCGTTCTGAAGAAGTCGCCCAGCTGATATTTTTCAATTCCTAAAAGGATCCAATTTGATTAAGAAATCGTTAAGTTGATCCAAACTAAATATTTTAAGAGAAAAACAATTTCAACCTTATATCGGATTATTTAAATTTTTAACAGCATTATGAAGTATTTTGTTTTGAGCCTTCAATTATATGGGGGAAATTATTAAATATACAAAAAGTTAGTAACTATTTATTGGATTAAAGTAGATTGATACTGAAAGAAATGAGTATTTTTTTATATATTTTGTCATCATTTGTCTTCATAATCAATAATAATATTATTTATTTTTGACGCTCTGTTGGTATCAAAATGACAAATGCGACGCCGTAATTTTCTCTTGCCGGAATACCTCCCGCTCAACTAACCAAATAAAAGCGTAAATCGGAAAATGTGTTTGCGTTGTTTTATTGGAAAGGATGTCGTGCTTACCCTTACTGTAGCTGTAAATGAGAACAAGTGATGTATTGCTAGAGAACGTCGTAAATCCGAGGTATGCCCACACGTACGTCCTGCACTGCGTTGCCCGCGGACTACGAGAGATATGACCGCAACCAGAGTATAATCTCCCGCGCTTTCCGTCTTTCTTTCGCTTTCATCCGGACGACGAATTATAGCTCTTGTCACGGCTGTTCATTTGTAGATGGAGTTTTTATTCCCAGGAGAAAATCCCCAATCACGAGCCGAGAAAATTGCTTATCTTGCAGCAGGATGAGAAGTGCGGGAACGGTGTAACTGAAACAATGCACCGTGTTCTTCATATAGGGCCCAAACACAGATTCGTCAATTAAAATGAAACAACGCATAACCGCTTGCCATAAACCATTCGCAAGTTTTTAAGTCAGATTTAGTAGGCAGTTTTTCAAAATCAGCAGACTGGTTTTCTCATTACGGTATAATTACCGAAACAACAAGTAATATATTAATCGTTTTTTATCACTAATACCAAGCCGGAAAGATTTTCGATTGTGTCCAATCTCATCAGTGCCTGATGCAGATGAAACATCCTCAATGTTTATTTTGCCATTATTTATGATTACTTTCAAATATGGAATAGCCATGATTATGTATAATATATTAATTTAATGGGTAGTTTCGATATTCGAGTAACTTTTGGTAGACCGCTTTGAAAACTACTTTTCCAAAATTACCCAGCATAGCAACATTATGTGATCGAACATGGCTATTCATTCGTGAAACTGTGTGTGGACATACTGACCACATGTAACAAATTCCCTGGTTGATCTCTAAATCCCAAAATAGTAATAAGATACATTACACCTATTTCTCTGTAAAGTGAACATAATGAACCGTAATTCTTCAATAAATGCTTCTTTAAATAATGTTAATTTAAAATTTCCTGCACATTTTAACTTATAATTTTACACTTGGTGGGTAAGTTATTTTAAGTAAATACTAAAATTTTTTACAATCAGTTCAAATTCTAAAGAGCTCGGTAATTGTTATTGACTTTAATTGCTAGGATTAACCAAATCCTTTGATAATCTTGTTTTAATAATCACCAGTTAGCTATAAATTGTACACCCGAGACAATTTGCTAAATGTCCTGGTGCGTTAGCTATTACAATTGAGTAATTACTGGATTCTGTATGAAAACAATATAGTACTAACTACTTGCTTCACTATTTCGTTTGATAGATTCGATTTTCTACACCAACGATGGAATTTAATATTTAAATTATTTTAAATAATATATTAATATATTTGGTTAATAATATTTTCTAATATTTATATAATAATTTATTATTTATTTTCACCTATTTCAAATCTTTGAAGATTTTTCAATTATAGGTTTCTATCTATTGTTTCGAAATCTCGCTGAAAATCTAGGAATGTGGTCATTATAACCCCACCCTTTTCTAACCGATGTTTCCAACTTATTATAGTCTCATTCCACGCAGATTCACAACTGTGTCTTTTCCTAAATCCCGACTGGGCATCCTGTAGGAGACCATGTTTTTCAATAAATTCATTTAACTGATTTTTAATCTCCATTTCCAATATTTTGTTGTAAGACGGCAACGTAGACGGAACAACATTATGTAATTGTTTTTTCCAATTCACAGGAAAACGTCCTGGTTCCCCAATAATTTTAAAATTAATCCAATAATATCTTACTCGCAATCAACCCATTATCTGTAATTGCCCTCCTTTCCCCATCTTCTAAACTTATTTGGACATGGGGTTGTTTCGTAACCCTTCGGGGTTTTTAATAGGAGAAATTATTGCTTATATAATTTTATCCACATTTTTCTGTTCTATTATTTTACTCAAAATTCTTCACTGGCAGGTATACAATTTCTTTAACTTTTAGAGCTTATTTTGAGAGCTAATTTACTAAATGGAAATGTTTTATATCAAAACAGATACTAATAATATACTTAGGACTCATGAAATTCCTGTACCCATTTAATTATTACAAATAACGTTGACATGGAGATGCACGTTTGATCAATATTAAACCGCGTCGATTCTTTAGAAAATAAAGAGAATTAATAAAATTTTATTTCGTTATAGAAGCTGTTTAAATATGTCTGCTCAAAAAACCCGTTCAAAATCGGCCAACATGTCCGATGTGAACAAGCAAATCTTGGCGATAAAGAAGAAAATTCAATTGTCAGGTAATCAATTTTAATTTTAAATAAAACCACTATTTATGTTTAATTACTGTTAGAGGGTCAACGGAAAGCGTTATTCGAAGTGCACGAAACAGAAACCAAAGAAAATGTTGACAAAATTGCGAATTTAAAAAAAGAAATTGAACGACTTGTTTTGGAATTACGCGAACATAGAAGCACAAGTGCCAAATGTAGAGTAAGGAGCGCTCGCCTAGAAACTGTAATGGGATCCTTAACTGAAAAATCTTGTTCGGATACAAAAGAACTTTTAGATTTGAAAATAATTGACAAATCAAAGCAACTAAATGTTATTCGTTATCGTATTCGACAAGTGAGAGTATTTATTACTTTTACAATTTTTATACATTTTATTTTTTTAGAAACAAACTCTTTTAGCAAAATTAGCAAGTAGATATCAATTGTTGTTGTCAAAAAAAGGAAAAATTGAAATAAAGAAAAAAGTGGAAATTCCAATTAAAATCGTAAGAAATATTCTACATATTACTTTTTCGAGAGAACAAATTCTTTATAGTTATTCTGGATCGCTCTTTCAGCAATACAATCACAGCGCTGATTTGAAAAATAAAATTTACTTTATTTTTCAGATGTGCACAGAATTGCAAAATAATATCCATGCTATTAAAATTCAATGGAGAGAAGCCGAACACGTTCAAGAGCGTTATGATAGCATACGAAACACTTTACGAAATGATGCAGCACGATTTGAGTTTAACATTAGTTCCGCAGAAGATCAATTACGTATACAAAAACAAGAAATCAAACGTCTCCAGAAGGTAAATGCTTCGGATGTCGTTCAATTCCTGTTTTACTTACTAATCTTTTTTAAGATATCAGAAGAAGCAATTCTAATGAAAGGAGCCGTCCGCTCTGAACTTCTTTTACAAGAAAAAGTAGCTTTAAGTGCAGGCAAGGCACGTGATCAACAAGAAAACGAAGGGAAACGTTTAGTTGTGAGAGGAAAGCAAGAGTTAGAAAAATTGGAACGCAGAATATTTCAAAGTGGCAAAACACCTGTCCGATCGGAAGCCGACACAGGGGATGAAATTGTAGTAGACGAAGAAATTAATGATGAAACGACGTCTCAACAAGAAGACATAACTACAACAGATATATTTGAAACACTTAAGCAAGCTACAGGTAGACATCGGAACTTTTGAGATAAATCTTAGTTAACTGTAAACCAAGCTCTACAAATTGATTACGCTTGAGTTTCGTAGGAGCTGTAACAGCCGAAGAAGTAGTGCAAAGATTTAAATCGCAAAAAGAAACCGACATTAGATTAAACTCAATAAGAGATTCTTCAGAAGTTAAAAAGCAACAATTGGAAAAGCAACAAAATAATTTAACTATGGAGGTTGAGCGATACAAATATGCTGAAGCTAAGGATACCGAACAGTATTCCGAAAATTATTGGGTAAAAGATTTGTAAACATCTTTTATGATTTCAGAAACGCCGAGAATGTCGATCGAATTCGCACGTCAATACAAGCCCGAAAGGAACTGACAGAATCATATCAAATTGCTCGGGTTAAAGCACAAGAAATGATCCTATCCGTGTGCAAAAGCTTGAACCAAATCTTTTGTGCAATACATCCACTTGCGAACATCAATGCAAATCCTGCTGACGTGTTGACAAGTTTAAAGAAAGAACTCGAAGATGTTATGTTCGAATTTAAGGAAGTTACCATAGATAAAAGTTTTGTACCTATGGTAAGTCTTACTATTTAATTTTATTTAATAGTTAAATTGCAATATTACTTCTTAGTTGGACACTGATGATATTGATAATCAAGATTGGTTACCGTCACCTTATAGTGGGTTAATTAGACACACTCCTATTCCCGAGGAAGAATCCTCTACAATTCAACAACCGACTGGTGCGTATTTTTTTATAACATGTATTTGTAAACGTAGTACTATTTTAATAAATTACAGTATCTGAAGATGAAGAGGAAGTGCCTACCAGAGGTTATCTAAAACGGCAAGCTCAGTTGGTTGTGGATGCAAAAATTCGACGCAAAACTATTCGAGTTCCCAGAAAGTAATTAATTAAAATATTTGTTTTGTAACAATACAGTTCAAATAAAAATTATAACAATTTCATTGTTGGGCAATAATTGATTACAAGGAATAATTATTTAATTTACATATTTAATGGTTTATTCAGCCTTGTAGGGTAGGTACACAGTGTATGTCATAATGGGCATGGAAATTTAATAGCTACACAATTTTGTAATCCATTGCCTACAAAAACTGTGAAGCGAATGATCATTTTATGCTTCCCATTCATAACTGTCGCTTTGCAGTATTTTAGCAGGTTGTGTATTTCTGCTATTGTATTGTGAACGCCTGCTATAAACCGATTTAATAATCGACTGATTTGTTGTCTGTCCCCTTCATCATTGCAGCGCTTGTTTTTGCACAAAGCATTGTTAGCTCAAGGGGCCACACAATTTTATGCAATTCTCTTATGATATACAACATTGAAACAAGTTGCATTCATTTATATTCTATAATATCAAATTTATGTTAACAGGTTCATTGATTGCTGATTTTCATATTGTATGTACCTTCGTGTACTTTTCAATTGCTTACCTAAAGAAATTCTTAAAACATTTAATCGAATATATTTTAATCACCATAAAAATAGCTAGTTTTCTTGCATTCCAATCGATTTAATTTATATTTAAATTGCTCACATTGGAAATGATAGAAAATATGATAAAATTATAGAAGTATTATTTCTATAAAAAGAAGTCAGGGAAATATCAAAAACATATTTGGAATTAAAACAAAATCCAAGCATGAACTGACTGTAGTTCTCAGTGTTAACCTTTTGACCACAAATGTGAAAGTGTTTTTATACGAGAACTATGAAAGCTTCCGTCCTCAATTTCTGAAGAACGGCTCTGGATGGCATTTTCAAAAAACACAAATGTATGCTTAATTTTATCCCCTTTTCATTCGCAAAAATCTCGTCTCGATCTTTCAATACCAAGTTTCCCCTCCCTGGTCAGACAAATAAAGCTGATTCAAAATTATTTAATGTAAAAAGTAGATATAAAATAAATTCGGAAAATTTAGAACCATCAGCTTAAAGCAGTAAAAATATGTTTTTTTCTGATTAAGTATAAGAAATTTAAACAATAACTTTGTGTGATTTATATACAGAGTTCAGCAAGAAACTTTACATTATCTGCATAATTAAAATTTTTTAATTACGCCGAGTTCCACTTCGCAATGCGACCAACCGCGACCAATGCAAGATGGTCAGTCCATCTCTGTGGTTTTGAGAATAAATTAATGTAACCGCATATTTATTATTTTATCAAACTAGGATTTTGTTACAACTAATTATGAAGTTTAGATATTAAAGAAATTGTTGAATATTTCTATTTGATAATAATAATAATGATTATTGCGTAGTCAATATTAAAATATTATTTTTGGGTGGCGAAAATTGGTAGGAACGAGCACATAACTCCATTAAAACATGGTGTGGGGTGGAATGAATCAGATGCTACTTCTAAAATATGATCAATTATTCAAACACACATCTGTTCAGAATATGTACTTACATATATGTTGCACAACTAATACAATAGCTGAAATGAACAGTTTGCTCTCTTTTAGTGCAGGAGCATAATCGATCCCCTTTCGTGTCGGTATAATTTCCAAATTCTAGAAAGAATTGTATAAAAGTTTTTGTAATTTGTTCCAGTATTTTGAGGCAAATTGAAATGCCTACAACCATTTGTAGCTTTCTACATGCAGGCTGACCCCATAATGTAATACAGAGACATTGCGTTTTATTTTTCGGTGGGCAAATTTCTTTTGTCCCTTGTTTCCTATAATTCATTTTATTTTTGTTTTTTCGGGAGTAGAAAATTATGTATTAATAAAGGCCATTCCATTTGCATGTACGATCCCTTCTCGAAAGCACATAGCCATAAGGAAACCGACCGCTATAATGGATCCATTAAGCAGCACGGACAGTTCTCTATGTTAGTATGATATGATTACATTCGGGAGATGCAGGTTTATACGGCCCTCAAGCGACCGACCGAGGTTGAATTTGCCGCTCACGGGTCACCAGGTGACGATTTGTCACATCTCCAAGGCGGTGAACAAGCTTCCGCCATTTCCGGACACACACTAGAGGATTGCACTTCTAGATCCATTTTCGTTGGTAATACAAACACAAGATTGCGCGTATAAACTTTCTAACAAAATTACTTACAATTAACAAGTTTTAGAGTTGGTTACACTATTACTACAATCTAAATGAATACTTTAACAATGTTGACGGATATTAATTATTTTCTCATGTCCTCGCCAAATTAAAACGGTTTAACACAACATCATTGATGTTTTAATTATTTATGTATACATGAATTACAAACGATAAAAACTTGTAGAAAGATTTTATTTTATAAAAAAAGTAGGCAACGATCGATATCGTTATAAAGTCCTATTTACTTTGGTTCGATTCTTTCCCATCTTATAAGGACCCATTTTAGTTTCTTTAAAATTATTATAAATCCCCATTTACAATTTAAATATTATCCGATAAATTTCAAGTGGAGTTGGTGTAATCAACCCCAACAAACAATTATTGCTTTCATAAAATATGAATTTTTAAATTGGGTCGTAATTAATACAAAGCCATACAATTTTCTCCGAATAATACATATTATAATTTTACAATTAAAAATATGGAAAAACCGCTTTAATAAATAAATGCAAATAGAAAACAGGTGGGGTTGACGATATTTATTAAATTGATAAGTCAAGAAGTAAACATAAAACAATCAAGGAAAACATTATAATCAAGAAAACTAGTTCTCGGTGGATACCTAAGCAAGTAAACAAACATAAAACTAAATATTGTTAACGTTTGTTAACAAACAAATGTTTGAAAAGTGGTTTCAATATAAATAAATATACAAAACAATTTATTAATATTAATTCAATAAACAAGCAATCAATATTATTAGCATGTGGAATCAAAACCGGACAATTAATATATGTGTCTAAACTTCTTAAAAAAGTATAAATGCTATTTGATTTATTTTTGGATATATATTGTCGTGTTCTCATTTGAAACCAAAGGCGGGTTCTTAATTTTAAAATTTATTTTTTGTTTGAACTTGTAAATTTGTATAATACAAAATCCCAGAACTTCGACGCTTTTTTGGCAAAGATGGTCGAGGTGACCAGACGTAATATTTATACGTCTGGTATTTTTGATTATACATAATTTCGGAAATAAATAATGTTTTATATTGTGATAATTTATTATTGAATTGTGTGAAAATTTGTATTGTTGGATAACAAGTTTGAATTTCTAATTAAATTTAGATTTTGGATTGATTTTATAAAGAAGCTGCAGTGTTTAAAGATAATGAAAAGGAAATTGGAGCTGGATTGGATTTTAGATAAAAGCTAGATTTACAAATAATAATAATATTAAATTAGTATTTTCTGAATATAAAATTATAATACCTATAACGAATTTTTTTTTATAAGTCGACATTACGTGTACTTAATTTTGAAAGTATGCCTTCAAAATGTTCTTGTTTTTGAATTGGCAGTTTACCTCGTCTGGATAATATGTCACTCGGCTAATAGTCTTTTGACATACATATTATGTAATCTACTTCATGATTTGAAAGTTAAATAATTTACTATTAAGGTTTTTTGCAATGCCCAACTTTGCATCCTTAAATCGTTAATGGACAAATATACAGCAAATGGGAACATTTGGTTTGTTTAGACGATTAACGGTTGATCAAGAAATATAGCTTTGCATTTGACTGTTCAATTTTAATATTTATAATTATAAATGCTTCAAATCAAACGATAGTTCAAGTACATACTTTACAGCACAGTTTTTTGGATTCTAGCTTTGTTATTAATTTTTAATAATGGTGAATCAGTATCTGTTGAGAATTGATGTCTTTCAATGGATTCGTAGAGAGTCCAATCATACAGAATGATAGCAGCTATCATCGGAAAAATTGCGAATCACTATTTTTCCCGAGCAATGCTGCTATTGTTTCATTCGGTGTAGAAACATGACTGTATTTGAGTAACTAGAATAAGATTTGTCTTGATATACTCCGGCATATTCACCCGAAGAAGCTTATATAAACCTTCTTACCAGACACAGTCCAAGGCTTGAACAATATGCAAAAAGTAAATATAGTAAATTGTTTACATAATTAATCTTTTTCAATGAGCTTAGAGATTGCAGAAAGTCAATGATTAGCATTGCATCTTACGAAATCCAAACTAATAGTGGGGAAGATTTTTTCTTTATACAGGAGTCCTCTTGAAGTCGTAAAGTTACAAATTGACTTTTAACTGACAAGGAAATTCAGTCGATATACCAATAGATACAGTTGAATCTTGGAAGAAGATAAGCCCACGTAACCTTTCCCTATAGCGCTGAAGTTAAGTATGAAGTTAAGTCACACCATCCAAGATCGTTTATGTTAATAAATAATTTAAAAATAATAATTGAAGATGTTCTTGAAGTAAAAGATGTAAAAGAAGAAGAATATTGGCAGTGGAAATTTCCCAAAAGGACTACAACTGTCGCAACTGAGAAACAATTACCAATTTGGCAGTATTACAGAATGATTTTGTTACAATATTATACATCATTATATTGATTCATTTTAATAAACAATGTTTTGTAAACATATTGGCATTTTTATATTGAGATAATTTTGAAAGCGCAATTATCCTTGTTTCTGATCTCCGCATCATCAAATGTCTGCAACTATAAACGTAAGATGTGTAAAATCAAAACTGTGGATTTACTTTTCAAGATAATTTATAATATATCTACATATTATGTTAGCGTAAAAAGATATCCTTTATTGATAAACTCAAATCGATACAAAACATTTCACTAATTATTATATTTCAGAACGAATTTATGTTTATTGCACCGGGTTGTTGACCACAAGCAATTGTGAAACTTTTACGTCATAGTGAATATTAAATTTGGCTAATGTGGAACAAGTGAATTTTTGTTTCATTGAAAGTCTACAGATTTGAAACAAATCAGTTGAATTTGTTTTTTAATCGGTTCTTTGCTATTTTGTCTTAAAATGGAAATAACAGAGGAAATACTACTACCGAAGTCTTCAACTCGAAATTTTCACTTATATGAAGATGAATATATTATCAAATCAGTATCATAATAATATTGGTTGCGTTTTTATTTATCTGGGTTAAGATTAGATTCCTGACTCGACCGCAATTCTCGCGTACCGACAGAATCATTGAGAAACAAAACATATAAATATTCTTTTTTTGAACAAGACAAAATACGACCTCACTAATACCGTGAGGTAGAAATAGAAGGGAAAAAGATTTATTTCATCTGGAATTTTTCTAAAACTACTTCGTAGATCTGCAGATTAATAAAATTAAATCTGCTGTAAAATTTTAAATAATTAATTGAAAAAAGTGAAAAAATTTTGTTTTAAGCTGATACCTATAGTATTGTTACTGCTAATCAAATCAAATAAAGGTCACCATTAGTTTTTGAATTTTGGACTTTTAGCTTTGATAATAACTAAATAATAGTGTCGGTACGGTAATATTAATTCCACTAGATAACAGTTTATACATTTTTAATAAAATTTACGTATATTACATTACAAAATAATTATTGTTCTTATATTAGCTTAATTTATTTATACATGTTTTTATATTTTTCTAAAATTGTGTCTTAAGTAAATTTGTGCAGTAATTAAGGAAGTGTTGTGTATTCCGAACGATCTGAAAAATAATTTTTGTTATAATTAAAGTACCACTCGTTTTGAATTATTCACTCACCTTTAGAACGTTTTGTTAAAGTTATCACAGATATTGTGGCTAAAATTACAGCCCCACCACACACCATCGAAACGACATTCGTGTAATATTCGTCTGAAGTATTAAATTTGCGCCTAAAATAATTTTTTTAAATAAATTTATGAAACCAACGGGCGATTTTTAACTTACAAGCTTTCGATAGTAATGACTGTTATGCCATTTGATAATTTGTCAGTCAACGTCATAATACCATAAATGAAAGCACCGTTATCGGTTTTGGTCCCAATAAGATCTGCCACAATTCCTAAGTTTGTTACTTGAATGATGCAACTGCCAATTCCCATAACAACTGCCACAGCATAAATCTCATATGTGGAAAATTCAACATATCCAGATCTAAACTTAATCCAGATGCATGAAATCAAACCAATGGCTGCTCCTGTTATGTACGATGCCTAAAAATCATTATCACTTACAACTGCTTGCGAAGCTATTATTTTTTATTATACCTTTCTTCCACAACAAGTATTCAACGATTCAACAAATAAGGATGTAACGAAGCTGCCGATATAAATGATTAATGGTATTATCGCTATAGCGGTAGCTGCCATATGTAAACTTTCGTGCAAATACAGAGGAATAAATATTTGTCCCATATTTGCAAAAAGCATAGTAGACATATAAACAACAGCAGCCTAAAATTTAAACAATAAGATACCGTTTCTCATTTATTCCAAACTAATTTTACCTGATAGTATTTGACGCTACTCAAAATTTCGCCAACGCTTATTCGCGTTTCGCAATTATTGTTAAATTTCTTAACCACTTCTTTTTCTTCGCTATTTTCTTGCACACACACGTGGAAGATTATATTTGTAACTGTGCCAATAATCAGACCTACCCACACTATGGCTTGGAATTTTGATTTATCGTTTGGCGTAATAGAACGTTCTCCAGTAGAAGTTCCCATGCCTAGTGCAATCCATGATGTTACATATACCAATAAATTTGATATTACTGTAAAGCAGTATCTAAAAATTAAAATCTATTGTAGTTTCAATTTGAATTATATTTTTTCTCAAATCGATCCAATTAAGATCGATTATACCAATCTTAAACCCACAAGAAAATACTATCTGTGATGGTAGGAACGCAAATTATTTTAAAAAAATTAATTTTTATCTAAAAATGTTTAGGTCAAGGTGAAATAAGTAATGATTATCTGATGATCTTTTGATTGTAAAATCTGTAATCTGAAAGTTCATTTCCAATGTAAAGTTTAGAATCATAATTAAAAAATTTCTTACGAAATTGAATTAATCTCATTGTCACCACATCCGGTAATGCCAATAAAATTCTAGGAGATATAAGCATTATAAACATAATAATAAGTCTGGTACTGAGAATCTTTTAGCAAAAATTATCTTTAACGTAGTTTCCTTGACACCAAGTAGCAAAGATAAACATAAGGTTACACGAAGCGATAATCATAATTTATTTTAAGTTAAATTGAAATTTTAACCTACCTAGTAGCTGTTAATCTGGTTCTACCATTTTCATCAGAAGATAATTCTGGAATTAGAGACAAATGCGACAGCTGAACAACAGCCCAACCAAATTGCAAAAATATAATAAATATTGAAAAATACAACATTTGAATCCATTTTGGACTATCTGCACATCCCAAGCATGGTAAAAATGTAAACGGCATACAACCAGCGACAAATATTGAACCTAGAAATATTTCCGTAATTTTTTTATAATTAATTATAAATATTTTTTGTACCTAGTAGATGCCAAGCTTTCCTTTTTCCATATTTGGATAAATAAACATTATCGTACCTATCTGAAAGGTAACCAAACACGGGGTTGGCTAGAGCGTCAGCAATCTAGAAGAAATTATCGTAAGATACATTTATCACCCAAAGTGATGGATTTTATTATTTACCTGTCCTACCAATAGTAAAAATCCAGCTTGCCAACTGTCGAACTCCAAAACTAAGTTCAAATATATTAATAAATAACTAAACCATATAGAAGAACAAATATCATTTAGTACATGGCCAACGCCAAATGCAAGCTGCAATCGTACCGAAAATCTTGATTTACAATCACTAATAATAAATGTCGGTCTTATTACTTCTTCTACGCTTGATTCAAAACCTGGACCCATTGTCAATCTCTACGAAATTTCAGTATTACATATTATGTAATTTTTCATTACTTTTAAAATATCTTGTTTTTAGCCAATTGTTATATAATATAGAATTAAATAAATTAAATTTTCAATATTACCTTATAATTTTATATTCTTAACACTTTTAACAACAACAAAGGCAACAACAACACACACAATGTACTTGTAACACACAATTCAAATTGAAATTTTTGTATTCAAAATTATTACTACTTTTACGCGTTACTGACATTACCACAAATATAATTATTAAAAACAGAAATTAATTGTAATAGAATATTAACACAAAACAACTAGTCGATGAATGTCCAAGTTTGTAATGATTGGAGTGATCGATATCCACTGGTATTAAATTAGAACTAAATTATTACAGAACCAAAGCTGACATATTTATAAATTGTTGCTAATATGAGATATAACATTACAAAAGTTCAAATTATATCTTAAATTTGCTTAACATCACTATAGGTCGAGATAGTAAAATTTCCATTTAAGAGTTCTTGGGAAAATATCCAAAATACTTTGTTTGCTATAAAATAAACAATTACTGCAAAGTGATAATGAGATTAATTTTTAATTTAAATAACTATTATTCGGGTACCAATGATTTATTATCGTGTTTTTTAAATATTTTTTTTATTAAAATTCAAGAAAAATGCAGACTTTTCTAGAATTATCCAGATGAAATTTAAATTAGGTAATTTATAATTTTTTAAGAATATTCACGGTGGAAAATCCAAAGCTGTACGTTACGTTTAATAACTGATAATTTCTTGGTATAATGCCAAAGTCATCCTGATAAGCTAAACTGTTCGAATCGTGTTTCCATTATTTAATTGATTGCTTGATCATATGTAAGTGAAGAGTATTCCATCGTAAATTGGCGATAGTTTCTACTTCTTCAACGTCGATCCAAGAACTAAATAAATTTTTCTTGAAACGTACTTTTCTAAACCTTATTGAACATCCAAGATTTCTAGATTCACCAATCAAACCTGGTGTTTCTGTATATCTTTACAACAACCAAGAAACTCTGGGGGGATTTTATTTATTATTGCTAGATTTTATTGAATTTTGCTCCAGAATTCACTTGCCCCAAAGTTCTTTTGATTTCGCCTCTCTCTGTTCATATGTTTGTCTTACAACTACAACTGAAGGTCGACCTAAATAGCAGTGAAGAGCGTTTCAGAATTTCTTCAAGCTATGAAAGGTCTTCCAAATTTTGTAATACTTTGTAAAATGAAATAATTAAACAGGGGTACACAATTTTAGTTTTTTTCGATGCTGACTGACTTAAAGAGTCACGATGTCTTCTTTCAAAGAGTTAATATTTCGGTGTTTTATAAATTTTGTTTTTCCAATTTTCCCGACAAATAAATGTCTAAAGGTGCTAAAACATTTATTGGTTGAAATGAAATGAGAAACGTATTCTATCTCATAAAAAGAAAAATATTCTTTCCCACTTAAAAGTTGGAAAATATGTGCTACCTTAATTGTAGGAGTAGATGATTGCAATATATTATAATACCAAATATATTTCAACTTTTTTGAAAATTGTTTAAAATTCGTAAAAAGTATAAATTAATATTTTTCAATTAAATTTAATATAATTTTTAATTATAAAAAAAAACAACTAAATCTTAAATTCCCAAGTACAAGTAGTTTGAATGAGAGTAACTGCAAGAGCCCAAGAGCCAATTCGGTTAAATAATTTTATCAGTGAAATAAACTCGATGTAAATATTTATACAAAAAGCATTATGTGGATGACTAAACATTAAATGTACGTACGTCATTAAAATTTTGTTAAAGATAAAGATTACCAAGTCAACATTATTTCCAAATCAAAGAAGTTCATAATTTTGGAAAATACCAGTACAATCTCCAATGTTACCCTTGACGTTTTGCCAATTGGTCATATATATTTAAGTATAAAACCAATTTTCAAATCCATAGCGTCTCGACGTGTCCTTTCGTATCCCAGCATTTAAATTCCATCTCGTCTACGATTCGAACTCGGAGTTTCAACTCTGTAACTCAATCAATGATCACAGCAAGCCACAGCTTGATTAATTAAATTGCATTAAATGAACCAATTACGAAACTATTTGAATTAATTGATTAATTACAGTTTTACTACGCTTTATTTGAAAATTAATCATTTATTATTTAATATAAAAAAAGGAAGTTATGTTAAGTATGTATGATAAAATCAGTTTCAAGTTATCTATCAATTAATATTCTCACATAATAATAAATTATTTCGATAATCAAAGATTTCGAGTTATTTAAAATATATTCATAATTTCGTTTGCGTTATTTTGCTTTTGTACTCATAATTCAGAATAAAAATTGTGAAAATAGCATCTAAAGCCTACTACACACAGTCAAGTAAATCGGCAAACTTAGATTGAAAGTAAGTTGAATGAAAAGTTTGCTGTTCTTCAGATTCCACACAATTATTGTAGAATGCTTACTCTTCCTTTGCACTTTTTTAAATCATTATCAGGCAACTGCAGAAGAACCTCGATTTTCTGGTCATCTGGCCTATAGTAAGAAAAATGTTGAAAATGCTAAGAATCAAACTCAAAAAATATTTGGATGTGATGAAAGCTCTGGACAATGAACAAGGAAGTATTAGGTAGAAAAGACTAATGTCTGTCAATATATTTGATATAGTATGTTTGAATTAAACTTCTTTTTCCTATTATTAATGTAGATAAGTATAATTTAATATTATTTCAAGCCAGCTGAGCTGCTGTAATCGTATTTTATTTTGCGATTTATCGGATTTAAAATTTTATAATTAATTATATACAATATCAATATTTAACCTTATTTTTTAAGTATTCCGCATTATCAAATAACTTCATGTGACCGAAATAAATAATGGTATTAATAAATTTACGTATTTCATCATACTCTAGAATTTACATATCTATTAATTAATCTGTACTTTGATATTTTTTAGGAAAATAATTCAATCGCAAAAATATGATTTGCATTGAATTTAAATACTAAGAAAGTAGGCAAATATTTAAAAAATCGCGCTCAATCAGGGTTGTTCTTTATTTTTTATCATTGCTTGACCCTGCAATTTGACTTCTCTGACTCGTCGGAAGGTCGAAGTTCAAGAAAGGTTTCTTTATAACCTCGCCATATATAATACGCCATTTCGAAATATTTATTAATAGAATTCGGGCCTACTAAAAGTTAAAAAAAAATTATTTCCATTAACAAGTGATTTAATTAATTAATTTTTAAATGAGCAAATTATTTTGTGGATCATTAGATATTGACCTATTACGAGTATTGGGTTTTTTGAAATCCTGTTATGGTTACTTTTAAACTAACAGTTTATATGCGATAATATGGCATAGATTGATCAGTTTTTGTATTAAATAAAATACTAAATAAAATATAAGCATTTCCCTTAATAGCAAGTTCTGAAGTAAAAACTGATGAGTTCCAATGTGATTAGTTTTTCTCTAATTGATTGGCAATGGTAAAAGATATGCCGAATATGGAATATCATTTTCGGTCTCTACAACAATTTTAATATTTTATAACGTGTTTAGGTAGTTATTTTAGAAAACTTGTAAAATTTTCCTGATTATTACTATATTCAATAAATGTATAAAAGTTAAAAACCATTCTTGAAATAAATTTCTAAAATTAACTTTTATTCTAATCTATTTCAATAAATGTGATAATCTGGTTGTCACGCCGTTCTTATCCTCCAATATTGCAAATTTTAAATTTTCAAAGTTTCATCCAAAACCGATCGACATTATCTCCCCGGCTATTCATCGAAAACTTAACAAGAACTATTCTCAAGACCTTTGTGAATTTTTCAAAATTTATGGAAATCAAACTAAAGCCGAATTCACATCGAAATACATAACAATGCATAGGTATATTATTTATATAATAGGTACATACAATATTTATATTATCTGTTATAATTACGACAGTAATGTCAAATATAAACAATAATAAAATATTAAAAAGAAATAAGTAACATACAAATCAATAAAAACTGTATTATCTAATACATTAACATTAAGACAAAAATAAACATTCAATAATAATTAGTTATAACAGATTGTTAACAATTAGAAATGTGAAACTATGCCATTCTGTATTAAAAAGTTTTAAAAATAAAATATATTATATCTCCAGTTGGTTTTACCTATTTTATAAAGAGGTCGAAAAGAAAAATAAGAGTTTTGTCTTGTTCAGCTGCTAAAAAGCGGTTTTAGAGGGTGGATTAACGTCTTATAATAAGAAGCTTTATAATTAAAAAATCGAACGTCAAATACAAATAAAAATTATTCTTTTTCTCTCCGCGATTATTTGATATTTTCAGAAACCCCCAAAATCCCCTACACACTTCAAATGATTTTTACTATTCTCACCATAATATTAATAATTTTAAAAATTAAATATTGATCAAAAAGAAAATCTTTTTTTTACAAAAACATAGTCCATGATGGTCAGTTAAAATAAAACATGGCAATATACATATTTATAGTATAAAAGAGGCATGGCAATTAATATTGCTGTATGAAACAGCTAAAACAGTTGGTAATATATACCTTAAAATATATTTGATGTTATTTAAAAGTAAATATTCTAAATCTTTGATTTATCAAAATGATACAAAATTGTCGCTTCTAAGAAAACTTATCATTTGTGATAAGTCATTGTGTCCATAATTGAATTATTGAATAATAATTATTAATGTGTAATGTTTACTCAGAACAATAAAATTATTTATTTACAAAAATCGTAACTACTATCATAGATTAGGAGTAATTTCTTTCGCAACTAGTATATACATTTAATAAATACACCGGAAAAAAAAAGTTTTTGAATTTGAAACAAAATTTATTATACACCTACTTGTTTTTTTGTTTGGAAATATAAGTTATTTTTCTTCTAATCTTCCCCAATGGAATGATTTTTATGAAAATGGAAGTCTTTAAAATTATGCCCGGCTAGTTTTACTTGTAGTGCAATGTTAATTTTAAATTATAATTGTAAATTTTAATTTCAAATGAGAACGATAAAATTCCGTGCATTCCATTTTAAGAATGTTAACAATTATTATATTTTCCAAAAACCTCACCATACTTTTAACATTCAATTTCAATTTTAATTTTCATCCAAATTTCAATTCACTTCTTTGTTGTCTTCAAACACCATTCTGCTACTGTTCAGATTTACGTAAATCAATCACTTTCAAAAATTTCCGGTTTTCATACGCAGTTATACACAAATTTCTATCTCAAAATTATAAAAATTTTCAACAAATTATGTACTCAAGTATCCGGACGTCCGTCCATGGCTTGGTTGCCGGTGAATAATAATAATAAAAAAAAAAATAATAATAATTTATTTTCTTTAAATTAACTATTCAATAATTGTAAATCATCATAAAGTTTTCAATAAATAGCATTCCATAAATTCCGCCAGCAAGCAACAATTACTATAATTTTGATGGAAAATTGTAATGAACGAAATATAAATCCAAGATTTAAAACTTTATTTTTATGCCGACTTTTTCAAGATTTTCTACATGTACTATCTACTAGTTTAGAATTTTGAAGTTTTATGTACGTATTTTATTAAAATTATAATTGTGTTCCATTTCAGGAATAACGAATTCGCTTCATCTATATACGAGCAATAAAAAAATGCCTAGGTTTTCTTTTAATTAAAAAGCGTCAAAAATTTTATATTCAAAAAACCAAACATTTAACATAATTATAATAAATTGACCTTAGTATATTGATAATAGAATAAAATATTATAGTTGAGTCTACGATTTTTCACGTGGCAATCATGTTCTCGGACTCGGATTGATGTATGAAAAATAAAAAATTAAACTTACAATTTTCCTAAACTATTCTAGGCATTTGACTGCTAGCATAGGTGTTGTTTCAAATTTAAGGTCGGTGATTACATCCATATAATATTGTAGTGGACATATGAATTTCCAAATTAATTTAGTCTGAAAAAGTGTGTTTTGATTTAGATAGGAACCCAATCGTATTAGTTTTTTGTCATGCAGAACTTCTATATATTATAACAATTTTATGATTACACAAAAAATACTTTCAATAGATTAAGAGTGAATTTGAAAACGGGGCGAGCAGACAGGGTATGCTATACCGGAAGCGGAAAGATTCTAGCGCCGGCTCTGTCTGGTAGTGCAAACTAAACGCCTAAATTGATATCACTATTGACATTTATATATTTAATATAATATTATGATAGATATATTATTATAATTAAATTTAAAATTTAATTCAATTTTTGAGTTGTCAAATTTAACAATAATAATTTTTATCGATACAGCAATGTTCATATCAGTTGTAAGTTAAATCAATAATAAATAAAACTTCATTTGTTGAAAAATAGTTATTATTAATTTATTTTTAATTAAATAATTATTATAAAATTCGTTAATTTTTGTACACTTTTTGAGCAATTCGTCAATATTCAATCTTTTTTAATTTACATGTTATATTAAGTATTTAAAATTGTAAATTGCACTTGTGATATGGACTAAAAATATATTAGCATCGACTGCTTTATGATAATCATGTTTACAAATCTCAACCTTGTGTTGAAATTCTGATTTTTCAGTGGTTTGTATCTCCGAATTTTCATATATCGCCAGTTCACAAAACTTGATATACAAAACAAATAAAAACCATAAAGCAATAATTATTTATACAACTTAAATGTTAGATTATAATCTAGTTTCTTCATTTGTAAAATCCAAATCATGGTAATAATTTACTTTCATTCAAATGCCCCCATTTATTCTATACAATAATCATGGAATAGGAATGTATTCGACTTTTTCTGAAAACAAAAAAATTAGTTTCATACCAAATGTGCTAACTGCATTAAATTTACTTGGATTGCTCTTCTTAACTAAAAAGATAACGGAAACTGTAGCTAATATCACAGATGATCCACAAACTGATGTTATGACATGTTGATAAAAAGTATCAGTTTGATAGGAGTTGCGTCTACAAAAATGATAACATAAGTAGACAAATTTCTAATACAATTATGATTATTTCTTACAAATTTTCTATAACGAAAACCGCAATTCCACTCGACAACTTATCAGCTAGTGTCATTAAACCGTAGATAAATGCACCATTACTTGCTTCCGTATCTACAACATCGGAAGTTATTCCTAAATTGGTAACCTGCACAATGCAATTTGCTACACCTACAAGAAACGTTTGTAATATTTGATACCTATTAAAATGAAAGTAATTACCAAAAATTGCAGCAACAATGTATACTTCGTATAACACAAACTGAGAATACTGAGATCTTAAATGAATCCATAAACATGCAATTAATCCTATTCCTGCTCCAATTATGTAAGATGTCTAAAATGTTAATTATTATTAAACGATAAATTAGTATAAGTGATATTCTTTCTACCTTCCGTCCAAGGCGTACATTCAATTTCTTAACAATTACAGCTGCAGCCAAACTTCCAATATAAATAACTAAAGGTATCACAGCTAAAGAACTGGCGTTCATTTTTAATGTTTCGTGTAAGTATACGGGAATAAAGACTTGTCCCATATTTACAAATAACATTGTGGACATGTACAAAACAGATGTCTAAAAAAGTTCGAGTAAATATTTACGTTTTTTGTCATTAACAATTTAATATATTACTTGATAATACTTAATATCTTTCATTATTTCACAAATGCTTAATTTCTGTTTCAATTCCGCATAATTATTATTGTTGCTTTTTGCTAAGCTATCTTTTCTTTCGCTAACAAAAATGTGAAATATAATAGAAGTAAATATGCCCATAAATGTACCAAATAGCATAATGTTTTGAAATTTGTACCCGTCATACAAACTGATTGGTTTATTACTATTTCCATTCATACCAAACGAAATCCACGATACAATATAAACCATCAAATTAGAAATTACAGTAAAACAGTATCTGAAAAAAATGTAGGTTGGTATTATAGAAATTTGTTGGCAACATGATTTATTTATTTATTACCGTGATAGGGCTAATTTTGTACGATCGGTTTCTGTATCCGATAATTCCGGAATAAGTGATAAATGAGAATTTTGGACAGCAGCCCATCCGAACTGAAAAACTACTGCAAATATAGAATAATACGTTAACTTGATCAACTTGTTGCTTTCCACACATCCTAGACAAGGTAAAAATGTAAATGGAAATGTAGCGACCAATATAATTGTACCTAGAAATAAAGAAAAACTTATGTAATGGTAAAAATAACTTTTACTTTTGCAATTACATAAATTATGTAATTTTATTATATCCGCATTAATAAATTATTAATCGGCACATAAATAGGACTTAAAAATTAAAAATAAGGTTGTAAACAAGACAGATCATTTTACAGAATTTATCGTAGATCGCATAGTTTATTGGCAGACGTTTGCCAGATACGGAGTTGTCCCACTTGTAAGTTCTGAAAACGTCCCGAACAGAAAGCAAAATTTTTAGCTAGACATATTTAAGATTGTCCAAACCATCACCTTCTAAGAATTTACATTAGAAAAACCTTAAGAAACTTATAGCCTTGCCACGTGATTGATGTATAACAAATAATTGGTAAAAGTAATGCAAAAAACCTCATTTCCTTGGTGGGACTTAAAAATCTCGTTTTATATACTAAATTTATTTGGCAATAAATGTTGGTTTTCCAATCTTTATGCAAAGGTCATTGTTCTCTGAACCTGAAAAGCCGGTTTTTTTTTTTTGGGTATAGTTCCCTGAAGATATGAAAAAGGCGAGCTGTTTTGAAATAGCCAATTTTTTGTGTAAAATCACAGTTTAATTTTGTCACTGCAAAAAGGGTGGCCTTGATTGAAAAACCAGCTCTTTAAGTTTATAAATATTTCTTTTTTTGTTATTGTTAAATTTTACTAATCTAATTTTACTTACCGATTAAATGCCAAGTTTTTCTTTTACCGTAGCCGCATAAGCCGTTAGAAGTTTTGTCAGAAAGGTATCCAATTATAGGATTAGCGATTGCATCAGAAAGCTGGATAAATATTATATGTAAAATAAAAACCGTAATAGAAACATTAATGGGAAATTTTACCTGTCCGATTAGGAGTATTAATCCCGCTTGCCAACTTTCAAACTGTATCACGAGATTCAAATATATAAGTATGTAGCTAAACCACATGGAAGAACAAATGTCGTTAAAAACATGACCAACTCCATAAGCCAATTGCAATGGAATGGATAAGCGGGATTTCTGGGATTCTGCTTCTTCGTAACTTAAGTCAATACCCGAATCCATTACAGAGTTTTAGGTCTAAAAGTTGACCCAAAATTAAATAAAATTATTTATTAAAAATTAAATTTACCTTTAAGCAGATATTCACAAAAATTACATCAACAACATCTTTTAACAATGAAATTTAGTCTTCAGAACAAAATTCAGAGCGCAAAAATTTTGGTGCTCATTACGAAGAATATTCTTGATTACACTCAATTTAGACATAGTTTTACTGAATTTATAAATTTTATGTTGGTTGATTAAAACGGCGTCTGGAGTCTTAAGATATATTATACGGTCTTTTGAGAAAAACAAACGTCATAGCGTTATCAAGATCCATCTTTTGTGTTGTATTAATATATCGATAGACGACAATGTGATATAAATATATTGTAGCATAAAGGAAAGTCCAAATGTTATCATAACTCTGGCTTGAACTTGAAATATAAATTTTTTTCTGTGACATGTACATTCACTTATTAATTTTGATAACTTAAAAAAGCCATACATTTTGCACGTATTCAATTTACTCAATTCCGATGTTTACTCTACACTATTATTACATTATAAATTTTCTTATCGGATATACAAAATTATCCACAAGTTAAAAATATTTTTGTTATTACTATTTTAGGAATCTAAAAGTTCATTAAAACCATTTAATGTTTAAAATTATTCATAAACGTTACAAATTTTATAACCAATTTAGGTAAATTCCTTAAACAACTCAGATTGGGTTACAACTGAACATTTAAAGATCATTAAATATGTATCCATTAAGTATCCTTTAGCCTGACCACTTGTAATTAAAATTGGAATCTCAAGAGTGGAAACGTCAGGAAATTCTATTAAACAAGATAGAAGTAATTGAATTTGGTTGTATACCCATATATTATATAATTGACGAATCTTGCAAACTAATGCAAATTAAAAGTTAGGCACGGAACGTATACCTACATACATTCGAAGCCAATGTTTTGGATGAGCGATGGCGGAAGGTTACATAATATTTTGAAGAAGGCACTGCAGATTAAATTGTAACATACGGAGATGCAAGTACTTATTGAATTTTTACCAATCTGGCCACATTTTTAATAGAAGTGGCCCTATTGTAAACATCTGCGACCAATTTTTTAGGTAGAATATGATGGGCCTATATTTCATCAAACAATGAAGCTAATCACGAGCTATCCGTGATCATTATATAAATCGAGCAGGCACTGTAGTGCCTGCCACTTAGTTATGTTGGTTATATGATACCACACTCCCTTCTGTAAATAATTAGAATCATAATAGGTAGTTGAATTAAAAGTATATGCCAACAAGCAGTGGGTGCTTTCCCCTAACAATCGGACACTTCGAACTGTCAAAGGGGACTGATAAATCTGTTTGCGGTGGTGGCCATCTCGAGGAGACGGTGGCAGGTTGAAAGTTCGAGCGACCTAGGGGTAGCTGAATTGAATACCTAAAAAACACTGCATTGATGTGATGGTCCGTAGGTACTATCAATAGGGAAGCTATAAGGGGTGTGACAACTTTGACCTAACTGGGAGACTGCAAAGCAGTTAAATCCGACATATGCGTTCAAAAATAATTTTCAAAAATCTAGTTTAATTTGATACAATGTCTTTTTCTTTTACTTTATAAAAAAGTAAACTTTGCTTAATAGAACTCGATAAGATCACCGATAAGAAGACTGGTAATGTCTGGTAAGTATTCAATATTTATACTACTAGATATAATTATAAAAATTTTCTTGCTTCTCGTTAATTCCAAACGTAGGGACTCGCATTATTACGAATGAATTCAATGAACCAGAAATTGTAAAATCAAGTAATAATACGTGAATGCACGCTCGTACGCTGATACCGAAGTTATTTTTAGTAAATTGTTACATAAATACATTTTTATTTGTAAATAAATTATTAATTTCCCAAATTTATAAATAAATAATAATAGAAATTTCATATAATACCTATATACTTTACTTCTCTTAATTGACCGATGGTCTCAAGTTTTAACTGGTAAAATGGACCTGGAAGTACAAGTAATGATTGATGAGTTGCCCTTATGACAGGACTATAAGCAATGCATTATAAGTTCAGAAGAGAACACAAGGTCCGATTTATTCATTCAGAGAAAACAACAGTAGTCGATGTTAATTCACGTATAATGAGGGTTGAACAGGGAGATAGTGTATAGATTGTACGTATAATTCTATTATGGTGCTCTTCAAAATAGATGAACAGTTGTGCATTTGGTGAATAAAGACTATCTGTGATACCATCACTTGTGTGATTCTACTGTCATTAAAAGATACGCTTCCGTTGATAACACGTTATGGCGTTCTGGTTAGTTGCTTCTTACGAAATAAAAATCTGCTACGCTACCACCGACATACGTAACAACGAAACCCCTTTTCCTTTCAAGTCTGGCAAAAATAAATTTTGCACGAATATAAACCCGGATAAACTTATTTTATAACTTGCAGTTGTTCTGCCAAATATCTTCCGTAAAACAAATTTTTTTGCAATTCTGGGTTTTTGTAAACTGATATAGTTTAATCTGGAGACTTCAGATTTCAGAAGGTTAAAATTAAGGATTCATCTTTCCCATCCTTTTATGCTCATCTGCTTCAAACAATGGCTTTCCTTTTCATCTTAATCTTTCACTTCGACTTCTTTCTTTTAGCACTTCAATAATGTTTTTCTGTCCATATAAATCATATATTTCTTGATTATTTTTTCTCTCCCTTTGAATTACCTGCTACCGAAGATTCTTTTCAAACTTTTACTTTCCCAAATTCCCAAATATGGGAATATAAATTTTTTTTTATATAATTTATTTCAATTTTATTAATATAAAAAATATGTAGATAAACTTATCTTCGGGTAAATCAAGGAATAATTTAAAAAATTTAATTCCCGTCAGTAACAATTAGGACTCAATAGTCCCAGAAAAATAAATAGAGAAGTAGAAAAATAGAACTCAATCCTACAAATATAACTATCAAAATATTCACACTAAAAGGATATGCTAATATATAGTAAAAATAAAGATGCAACGTTGATTGGTTTAATCGAAAAATAGCAGCGAAATATTTAGAAGTTTATATGGATAAGTTAAGTTATTTTTAAAATTACGAGGCTGTCCAATTTATATTTTATTGATTTAGTGATCAGTTTTCAAATCAGTGTACCAAGTAATCTTCACTTTATTAAATTTTTAAAAAGTTATACTTTTATCAAACTGTTTTTTATTATTTATTTTTATTATTTTTTTGAAATCATTGGAAAAGTTTATCACATTCGACTTTTGCCATTTTATCTATCAAAATTTAGCGAGAAAATTTTCCAATAATTCACCTCAATCAATAACCTAGCACAGCCCAATGCTAAAATTAACTGTTATGGAAAAATTTGATATCATCTGCATGTAAAAACATATAAGATATCAAGGGTTTTAATATTTGTGGTTTCGTCGCTTTTTACAGAAAAAGAAACACAATACCCAAAACAAAATATTAAGTGCGTTAAATATTGGGGTGAATTTTTATAATAATTAATATTTTCCAAAATAATTCATTTTTAAGATTTAATTTTTCATAAAATCGTCACAGGCTAATTTTTATTTTTAAATCCAAATAATTAACTTAGGTGTCCAGCTATGTATATCGCTTGATTTGGCGTTCCTTTAAATTTTCTAACAAATTTTTTATTTTCCAATTTAAACTTGTCTACGACTTCTGTTTTATTCTTTTCATAATTATTAGACTACACCTACAAACACCTTTTAATTTCCTCAATAAATTAATTTTTACAATTCAAAAATCAAAAGACCAAAATTATCCTTTTGTCCTCTTCTCCATCTTGGGCGAAAATTCTCCTTCTCCTCTGCTAGTTGGCGTCAGGTTCACTACTCGCGGGAATTTCAAAAATAAATTAAATTTAAAATTAATACTACACCCCCTTTTTGCACACAGACGTACCACGTCAATATACACGTATGCCAACTTAAGGTAAAAAGTTATTTGACACTAAATAATTTTAATTCAATTTATTTTAAGAAATCAATGAAAACACTATCCCTTGATAGCTTAAAGCCTGTTCACATTATAAAATTTTGCTTAAAATTTAGCTTAAAATTTTTATAAGATAAAAATTTCACTGTTCACACCTTAAAATTTTCGTTAAAATTTTCCTTAAAAGAACTTTTAAGCGAAATTTTAACAAATTTTAAGGAATAGGACGGCACCTATTTTCTTAAAATTTTACGTAAAATATAGTGAGTTTTAATGGTGTATTTGGTGATATCAGGTAGTATTACTGCTTTCTGGTGGTAGTAGGTACTTTGTTATTATTATCATTATTATATGATATAAAAGTATATAACTTATTTTTATGATGTATTCTAATATTTTATATTATTCTATTATTGTTATTGTTGAAAAGATGGATAGTCAAGAAAATGTAGGAAACACTTTTGAGCCCAAATTTTTTTAGTTTTTTGTTTTTGAATAGACTTTCTTTTTCTAAATAGATTTAACAACAACACAGTTGTTAAAATTGCACAACTCATCACTTCATGTTTTTTAATCGGCATTTTACTTTCGCGTGTTTTATATAAACAATAATCACTTGTACTGCTTGTACCAACAAATGTTAGGTTAGGTGTTAGGTTAGTAAACGTTAAAAAAATATTTCCGTAAAATAATAATTTTAAGGTTACTTTTAAGGTGTAAACACAAATCTGTAAATCGACAAATTTTAAGGAATTTTAAAGAAATTTTAACTAAAATTTTAAGCAAAATTTTAAACAAAATTTTATAATGTGAACAGGCTTTAAGGTCTCCCAAAAAAATATAGACAACACATTAATATAAGATGGATACAATTTGAATATTTAAAGTTAACAAAATGAATTTTAGCCCACCCTGTGCTATTCTGACAAACTGGCAATGTTGTGAATACCAAAAAGTTTACGGACTCAAACATATTACAATGTTGTGTAATCTTCTGGGTCACAGAAGATATGAGTAGATATACTAGAATAAAGAGTAGGGCATACTAACTTATGTATATCCTGCGATATGTATGACGTTTGCTGTAGTTTATTAGGGCGATTGTGGATTGCACCGGTGGTTCAAGGGTCTTATAATCTGTCATGTGGATTTGGTTAGGACATACAACTGCAGACTGCACCGATAGGTAATAATAGTGGGTATTCTTTTTTTTGTGTTTTGTAACTTTGTATATTTCAGCTAACTAAGAGAATTTTACCATTTATTGTAAAATTCGTGATAAAATCCCATTATTATATTAAGTAATAAAAAAACTTTAAATATCTTATATTTGAATATTTATATAGAGTCAAGTGCGAAACAGAAGGGGTAATAAGAGTATAAATCAACTAGGACAAGTCATAGTATAATTAATTTTAGCAGGTTTGGTAGCAGGGTGTAAGGTAAAGCAGCTGGCATCGTCACGCCTGGATGGAGCGCCCTTACATATACAATGGTGAATGTTTATCATTTCTTGTACCCTTGCACTGACTGCGGTCTTCACACCCCTTTCGAAACATAGCACAACAATGATTTTCAATGCAAACTTTATGTTGTGCAACGAAAACTTACGCGCTTGGTTTATCTCCAATCAAAAGTTTGACATTTTCAACCATTTGATTAAATATTAATGCTATTTGTAATTGGAAATTTATGTGATCAAAGTAAATAGACGCAATTTTATTTGATTTCGACATTTGTCCCGCCGTTGATCTGTTTCGATAAACTCTGCAATTATTAAGATTTAGCGTTTTATTAAATTTTAGTTGGGCACATAATTTTGCTTAATGAATATTATTAACATGGAACATAATTATGTATATTATTACCTACAATACATAGTTAACTATAGATAGGAATAAATGTGATTATATCAAACGTATATAACGCTAAATAATTATCATCCTAGCGTGCATTAAAATCCCAAAGGACAAATTAATGCTGCGGTCCAGTTGTCGAACGTGACGTACATTTACCAATTGCACCTTTATTATACATCGCTTTATTAACAAATTAAATTCACTCCGTTATTAAAATATTCCGCCATTCCTTCGTTTCTTATATTATCAGTTTTGATTAACTGTGTCGGAATTAAATTTACATAAAAATGAACAAACTCATTTAATTTTACAGAGCCAAAAAGTAGGTTTTTAATAACGTAATAATGAAGAAAAAGAAAACCCCTGATTATCGCATTATTAAAAATCTTTTTTAAATTATGCCTCTTATTCGACCCGATTGTATTTAATTAAAATTTTTATTAAAAAATCTGATGGGTAATTTAAATTTTATTAGCGGATAGGTAAATGAAATGAAAAAATTAACCACATGATTTTATCGTAAAACAGACATCGAATTGAACATCACATCGCAATTTCTAACCCCATTACAATAGCCGTCAGGGGTAAATACCTGTGTAATAGGCACGTGGTAGCTGGACGAGCGTCGAGGGACACACTATCACCGCGGATGTCTTTGCATCCCCGCGAACGTCTTACATGTGTGTGTCTACCTACATTATTGGATGTTTTATTACCAATCTCGTTTTTCTCTTCGCCACCTACTATATAGTAGATAGGGTTAAGAAGATATAACGCAAGTAAATGAAAACGTGTAGAAGACGGCAAAAAGATGAAGCGAGAGCGGTTATGATGCTACTCCGGGGGGTTGTTTAGAGTCTGGTAGTTACGACTGTCCGATTGCTTGCTATTGCCTACCGCACTCTTACAACTGACCGTTACACGGATCACTCTCAGTGATTGTTATTCGTTTTTTAGTGTCTCTCCGTCTAATCGAATTCCGACGCTAACTACATTGCCGGTAACCGAGCGGCCTCTTTTATTACAGACCTAGCAGAAGTTAATTTGTTGTACTAGTGTTTTTATTGCATACCGACGACTACGTTCGCCCGATCCACATATGGAAGTGACTTGGAGCTGCTATCTGATGACGAGCCCATTACCTCCAAAGTGCCAATATACAAAAGCATTATGCCGAAAGTCAATACATATATGAAAGTGGCGGTGACTGCAATAACCATTTACCACTATCTGTAATTCCCGCGGCACATGTTTGTTGGTCGCTAGATGATGTCGGCATGGCCTGATTGCGTTGCTACCGCCGGGAATGAAAACAAATTGCTTCCCGCGGAAGGATATTGCCAGCCCTAAAAGTCGCGCGGCTCTTATTTGAACTGGTATTATGTGTGTACTCTGTGCGACAAATTGTTATATTATGTTTGTGCTTGCCCATAAGCCGCTTCTTACCGTATCTGTAGTGGCAATAATGGAAGTAATAACAATGACATTTCTCATAATGCGTTTATATTAGGATCAATGCCTTTCAGAAACAAACAATTAAATTAACCTGTTTTCTCTTTAATATTGAACACATTCATCAACATACAACATCAAATTAAACTTTTAATCGTCACATTCAATCGAATTTTTATAATTAATGGTAAAAACAATAAAAGAATTTTTCATAAAAGTTGAACCAGTAAGTAGATGGACAAGATAAACCTCATAAACAGTACATGTCTTTTCATAATCGATTCAGGTATCACGTGAACTTGGTAATAAATGTAATATCAATATTAATTTTAAAATAATGAAAATATGCCCAACATTTTACATTATAATATATCAATATACCTAATGTAAGTATTTGCATGGATATCCTGCATTTTCGTCATAATATGACATTAACCGGCTACATATAAGTCAATTTTGTCTAAATTTAATTGACTGCATGATTGGGCTTTCTAAAATTGAAAATGAATTATTGATCAATTTTAAATATATTATAACACAGAATTTTTGGAAGTGCGAGCATATATTCATCAAAGACACTAATATTACATTATGGAATTCAATAACTTTACGTAGCAACAAGTAGGTTATATACTTACCTATTTGATTTTTCACATTCGTTATTTCATTCCTTCGTCATGTCATTGGAAAATCATGTCTTTAAATTACGTTCTAGAAACTAAACTAAATTTAGCTTTGTACAATTTTTATGTAAAATGAGAGCTCACAAAAATATTTATTGCAGATTTTAATTTGGAAATAAAGAACAAATGTAAAACAAATAGTTATTAGAAAATACGGTTACTGATAATAAACTACGGTTTCTTACCTTCAAAGTAGGAAGGAAAACCTGTGGATATTCTGAAAGAGCGCATTCGGAGCTTTCCGATTAAGTGAGGAAAAATGATTTAGGTTCACCAGTTACTACACAATTAATTTTTGAAAATCAACTTTTTAGATGTATTTTTCACATCTGCAAGTCAATGGCTACACTAGAAACTATTTTGTTGATGATACGTGTGCTCGACGTAAATAGATTCAGGAGCATGTAGTAGTGGGATAAACCCGCTTCGGTTAAAATTAATCCCAAGAATTATATAAATTCTGGAATTCATATATAGATTACAAATTTTTGGAACAAGCAAGTAGCCTTGGGCAACTCCCGCATTGATCGTAATTAATATCGAAGTTACAAATTGTTAATTTTAGCAATCATGGCATGCAATGAAAGTTATGAGTAGTATATTAATTTCATGAGATGCAAAAAAATATTCTTAATTAATTTATAGGTCAGTTCGTCAATTCAAACTTTGTCGAAAGCTTTTTCAATCTCGAATAGTGCAGAGACTGTTGCATTGTTCTTGTTTTTCTGTTTTGTAAAGTCCCGGTGCTTTTGGATTCTCTAGAGATTTGATGTAATTTTTGACGTCGGTGAAAGTTGTCATGAGTTTTTTAAATTGGTCAGAGGTTAGCGTGTTCGTCTTTTCTAAAAATTCCTCAACAGCGTTTTGGATTTGAATGAGTTTATTTGTATCCGTCGTAGTTCTATTATATTGTGAATTTTTTGAAATATTTCTGCTAAGACTTCGGAATGTTCTTCGTCAGTCATGGCAGTCGGTTTAAGTTAATTAATTTTGGGCGGTTTCTATGCAACTACTATAATTTATTATTTTATAAAATATTATTGTTTATTAGGATCTTTTCATGCAGTTTATAACCCAGGGTTTCAATGCTGGTATTTTCAACTTCAACACCTACGTGAAAAGTATTATTTTTTATTACGATTGAAACAGCACTTCATGTTAGAAATATTAATTTTATTTTGCCTTCGCATTCTACTGTTGGCCTGTACTTGAAGAGTCAATGGTCATCTTATACTGCTGTTGCTTCGTACAGCAACCAATATACAAATTTTGGAAACTTGCAGGGTTCTGAACATTTTGTTCATGTTGATAGAGTTAGAGTTTATCAAACTAGCAAAGTCTCAAGATGTTTCAGTTTGACTTTGCTCACTTGATATGGTTTTCTTCCAAAAAGAGATTAATAAAACACATTGTAAAATTTTGATTTTAACGTAATGATAATTTCCATTATGTTTTCGAATAAATAAGGCTCGATGTTTGCAATTTCACGTCGACTATTATTTTTGGGGTTTGAAGTAATTTGAGGTTTCTTATTTATTTATTCGTATGGAATTGCAATGTATATGTTATCATTAGAAAGAAATATCTAGGTTGTTTATCCAATTTGAAACATTTGTACCAAAATTGTGTAGTTCGATTAAACCGTCATGAAATCGCCTGTTTGAACAATCATTAACTATTATGTGTAATATTGTTTGGTACTTATATCCACAATTACAAATAGGTGATATCTCTGGGTTCCAGATATAAAGTGTGCTCAAGGTTCTTCCGCAGTTTGTCCTGATTCAACTAAGGATGGTCCAGATACGTCGATTCGACACTGTTTGGAAGCCTGGGACTTACAGATATGGTTCCAAGACCAACTCTTTATTGGGAAATTCAGTATTATCGAAGATAGTTGGCCATTTTTCGTTGATGTTGTATTGACTATAATCTGCAATTAGAATCAACGGTAGAATCAATTGAAACAACTATTCTGTTATATACAATTCTTTCCACTAGCTTATATCTCAGACATAGCAAAGAAATTGGCCTATAACTTTCTGAGATATCTTTTGGTTTTCCTGGTTTAATGACAGCTCTAACATTTGCTTTTGTCCATATGCTCGGAATTTTTCCAATTTCGTAGCAATCCGTAAATAATTTTGACAACCATAATGCCATCACATCCAGCTGCTTTGCCAGCTTTTAGATTTTTAATTGCAGCATCAACTTTTTCGTGTTTCTTCAAAACACCTTATTGCCAAATGGAGAGTGTGTCATTTTTCATTTCATCTGTTTAAGGTGACAAATTAATTTTTTTGAAGATATTTTTTGAAATAGGGACTTTGGAATTCATTAAAAGATGTGAAGCCTTTTATATAGGATCAATTTGATAATCGCAATCTGATTTATTACTAATTCCGCAAAGTTACTTTTAGAATATGTAAAATCCATATTTGCTACTAGTTCTTTCCAACGGTTTTCTCTATCTTTATTGAGAGACGACAGTAATTCTGATCCAATGCTTGTATCATCTGTATCATTATATCTTTTCCATAATTCTTCACATTCCGTATTCCAGTTTGGGATATATTGTTTTTCAAAGCCTCGGGGAATATATCTTTTGGCGGCTGCTAATGTTACGCCAGCAAATCTTTTAAAATTTTCTATTTTCGGTGGTATCCAACAAACATTCATATCAAGTATTACCCGACTTTGCGTATTTCTCCCAATTGGCTCCTTTGAAATTCCACCGAAGGGCAGGAAACGAGTTCGTTGTAGGTATTTGTATTCCAATTTCCAAATACACTGGACGGTGCTGACTGTGCCGAAATATTTTTCCAACTGTTCTGGATGACGGAAGCGAATTAAAATTATCATCAACACATACGAAGCAAAACACTTGATTGGTATCCGAATTCCATTTTCCTGAATGAAATCTTTTGCGTTAAACATTAGATATCTTATTGGTTACTTAAAGCCCAATCAATTATATGTTCACTTTTTTCATCATTTGAGTTGTATCCCCACATAGTATGATGATTGTTAAGGTCACCCATACATATCGAAGGATGTGGGAAAATATTAGGTAAAATAGACCAATTAACACTGGAGGCTTGTATAAATTGGTAATAGTTACAGCATCGACCTTTGTTATAATTATTTCAAAATCATTAAGGACATTATTGATAATTGTGGAAGATTTTGATATAAGACAATTTTTAACATAAGATGCAATTCCATTATGGGGGTGATGTATATTTTCCATGCAGGTAAAGTCTGGAATCACTCCAGCTCAATCAAGATGTTCTTGATTTTGTGTGTGCGCTTCTTGAATTAACATCACGTCACATTTCATATTTTTCAATGATCTTCCCAGAAATATTGATTTAATTGATTTGAGACCTTCCACATTAATCTGGCAAATTTTTAGAATACCTTCAATTGCGCCTATCCAAGGTTTCTTGATATAGATTCTTTCGTTCAAGTAGCCCTGAAAAAATATGAATACTGTCTTATATTTCTTTGAGAAGCAATTATTTACAGAGAACCTACTTTCTAGCCTAAGAATAAAATATTGATAAAACTTTGATCATGGGACAAGGCTTTACTATTTTCTTAGCTTAGTCGTCATTGTAGATTTACTTATCGTATTACAAACGACAATACATACACGAGTAGTGTCTGCAAAAATTGACAAAATTAAATAAAAATGCATAAATAAAAACTGGGTCAAGGATTAAATATTTACTGTAAGTTGAGTTTCAAAATTATAATTGTTGTAATGAAAAATTTATTAGCAAACACAAAATTTGATTTTGATTGCTATTTTAAAAAGGAGTCTAGTGCATTATATTTTACCGACTGAGTTATGCATGTACTACATATGTGAGCTATGAGCTATGTAATTTAATTTTTCCAATCATTTCAATAAAATTACCCGTGTAAATCATATCAAATGCTACCTATGTATCTACTATTATTTTAAACTCTATACCAAATGAATTATTAATTATAATATTTTCTTTGTAGTTATTTTTATAAATTTTTGTATTCATATTATTTTCAAGTTTTTTCAAGATTGTAAAAGTCAAACTAAAACTATGAAATAGTAAAGAATTTTACAACTTCCGCATATAAAATTTTAATGCACCCTCAATAAATGCCATTTATAGCCGTTCATGTACAGAAGTACATAATTTTACACGATCTAATAAAAAACCTAAGAATGAATGGGTTAATTTCAATTTGCCTATCCTACCATTCAGTACTCAAGTGCGATATTAATATAATATATTCACCTATTGTCAAATATTTACTTTCACTTGGTTCTTCTTTTGATTAAACCTTAGCGGGTTCGATTACATTAACGAATCATGCATAGAAATGCTTTTCGAAAATTTAATATCTACCTGATGGTTCCAGATAGTGTCATATATGGCCTAAAAGCATCCTTGGTCTACTACAATGGTCATTGGATGTAATGAATAACATAATCTTGGATTCCTGTGATTTTAAATCGACGTAAATTACCGTAAATTAGATAGATAACTAGCTCCAAACAAATTATTTTTGGTAATTAATACGACTTTTACGTATACTTCTTCCAAATGCCATTACCTGGTTCGAGTTTCCTCGACGTCGGCAATCTCTTGTTCTATGTCTGTTATTGCTGTGCGAAATTTTATTGCAATAATCGAAAGTGCCATACACTTCATTTTGAAAATCTCTACTAAGCAGATTAATTGATTAGCAAACAGATTAAAAGAATTAATTAGTTAAAAATGTGTAAAGTTTCTCAAAAACTACAATGACTACATTATGGACATCTATGCTGTGAATGATAAGCTTGCTTATTTGTAAACTTGGATAAATGTACATATTATGATGAATGCTAGCATAAATGTGTAACGATTTATTGTAACTATAATTGACAACTCTAAATGGAACGTTGTTATTATTGACTGCAAAATTTAAGTAATAAGTAATGTAAAATGTGCATTAAAAATTTACTCATAATGGATTTTGAATCATTTGGTTTCGAAATTCTAATATAAAATGTAAATCTAACAAATTTTAGTTAAAATCGTTACACTATCACTATTTAATTGAAAGAAACTTCGCATTGTTACAAGTTCTGTATAAATTTTTGAATAATAAAATCTTTTCGCAAAATTAAACATGAGATGGCATTTAAAAAAGAGAAAAATAGTATTGGATTGGTAGAGGTATTCTGTTAGGAATCCATAGTTTTTATCTATTTTTTTTGTTTTTACAATTTTGAACTTTCTGGTCTTATTTTTCTTAAGCTTTTTATGCTGCAGTGGTTGTATATCATCAAGATACTGAACGTCATTGTATATCAGACTGTCGACGAGGTGGCAGTATAATCAGCTGGTCGAGTGCAGGATCCTGTTGAGCTTTTCGTAACTCCCTGGCCTACTTGCACAATCCATCACCATATTCATTTTCTTGCTTATCTAAAATCACTATTATCTAAATATCCTTTAAAGTATTTACGACACTTCAAACTGAACTTTTTTGAAATTTAAAAAAATTCAAATCATAATTATTATTGCACGGTACATCCAGATCCAACTTGGTTAAAATATTAATTTAGTTAAGAAAATTTGTAATTTTACCCGAACATTGCGGATGGTTTTTACAATTTCTTTTTAGGTATAGCTTTTCTGCATTATAAAAATTAATTTTTCCTACCGAGTTAAGGATAACTTATCCTTGAGTTTATAAATATATTGTTATATCATTGATCACAATTTTGCGAGTTTGTGCCGGATATTTATCCACTCGGAAGATCCGCACACAGTACCCTTGGGATTCTCTAACGACCGCTTCATCTAAATATGGATTATTTATTCCTTTTTATACATCATCTCTAATCAACTTGAGTGATAACTTTTTATTCAAAACGGACATAGACATTACTTGTGATTTAAAAATGCATTTTCTGTGTTGGTGACAATAATTTTCATTATAAGTTGAAGTTGCTTAACGTGTTGCTTAATGCGTATATTACTTTTATGATTTTTTTATTTTTAAATTCAATACGGCACGAGCTTCTTAAAAACAAATGGTAATGATTTAAAGCTCACTCGTTGATGTAATTTTAAAAGAAACTGATACAGTATTAAATCATAATCATTAATGAGGAATTTATATTTAAACAGTTAATAACTCACTTTAATGGAGCTAAAACCAAAACATAAAGATGACGACAACGTGGGTTAATATTTTACCCTTCTTCCTGGTACTCACTCACGTAGCCAGAAAACATATTTTCACACGGTTTGAGAATTGAGAAGGAGGTTGTATTGAAAAATTGATTTATAACATTATCTACTTCACCCAAGAAATACGTTTTCATGCATATTTTACATATTCTGAAAATTGAAAACAGAAGTTGAAATTGTTAGAAGATTAGCTGACAGTTTTAGAAGTAGTAAATTTATCATTTGTCAATTATCTTGTGGTATTGTCAGCATTGATGGGCGTTACTCCCAAAGGTATTTATGTCTTTAGTATTTACCTTTTGTATGTTACTACTGCTGTAATTATTATCGTAACTATGCATGCATTTACTTCACAATAGCAACATAACGGTTTGTTCCCATTCTTATCAGTTCACAACTGTGCCATCCAATGCAATTCATAATTTCGCATTCCAAGTCCAATTTTTGACACTTGGAACATCTTCCAATATGTAATCCATAATATTCCAAAATTGAGTTTATTCTAGGTAGTATCCAATATCTACCACGTAAAACTTTTTATTTGGAATGTAATTTGTTTCCGTAATGCACTTAGATGTTTTAGATATACAAGGTTTGCATTTGCTTTAAAACTTTTCTCCCTCGTCATGCATTCGAGTTAAGGATGCGTTAAGCTCAATTTTCTTCATTAGACTTAATCTGCATTCCATCCCCTTACGATGCTTGGCTGCTCTCTTATTTCCAACAACTACCATTTTTATTAGCCTTATAAATTTGTTTAATTGGTCTTTCATGCAAACTGCAACGATTAAATTTTATTGCCAAAGTTTATTTAATTTTAAATTATGCGACATTTAATTGACTAATAGGTAACTCGTCGCAACACTTTTCCTATTTAATCTTTGACGTGCAACTTATACTGACGTCTTATTTAAATATACCAGTAACAGTCAGCACTGTTGAAATAGTAAAAAAAAAGAATGACTATTAAATGCTTTTTTGTTTAGTAGCTTTGATTTTTAATAATATTTTCCTCTGAAATCATAAAATTTATCCAACAGTTAGTTCATCCGTTAGAAGGTTATGTTATAACAAATAATAACAACACAAAAAAGTACGGATTTTTGAAAGCTCTTGTTATACTTGTAAATCGGAGGTCTTAAGTTTAAGTTTCATTAGCTTCTATGTAGATTTAAAATTACACTAATCTTGTGCTTAAAATTAACCTCGTTCTTCTCTACAAATTAAGCAAGCTGTCCAAAATTGATGAGTTTATCTCTATGCATCTGTACTACTCTCTAAATTCTAAAATATTACGAATAAAAGCGTCGATAACTCTTACCTTTAGCCATTTGGTATTGCTTCTTTGGCTTGCTTCATATAAAAAGTGTTTAGATGTTGGGTGAAGACGCGGTCAGATCTGTATAAATACAGAAAATATGATAAATGGGTCACATAACGAGAAAAGAAAGAATGGAAATCACAAAAGAGATGACTGAATAGACACCCGGAGAGTCGAAGATAATCCCGACAAAATGGATGTTGTAGGATGAAGAGTGAAATACTGGAATCGGGTGGAGTGAAGTGGACCAGGCATATTGATTAATTCACCTTGTATAAACAGTTATAAAGATTTTTTAGTAGCAATATTTAGAACGAATGCAAATCCTCATGATGATGTGATGATGATACAACCACTAAAGCTTGTACCTATACTACAAAGAATTCGCAATATTAAATGAGCCGCTTCTTATAAATCATACCGTGAGATGATTGTACTAGTAATGGACACTGGGTCAGTAATGGTCACCCAAAATTATTTCTGCTTTGTTAAAATATTTTTTCTCTCTACAGTTTTAATGAACTTAAGTGATTGTATCCTAAATCTTCTTGGATCTCTTGTAGTTTCGGTCGAAACCTTAACCGAAACAAATGAATTTAAGCAGGGACGGTCCAATGAGGGGTTCCCCTTCCCCCGCCCCCAATGTCTGTGAATATTAAGTAAAGTTGATAAAATCTTCCATGAGTTGGAAAATCCACATAATATGAGTTTGGAAAAATAAAAAAAGCATTTATTTTAAATTAAAGCGTAAAAGCTAAAGAAAAAGTCATTGGGATACCAAACATGGGTGAGGATTGTTGACAGTTGGTAAATTAAATGTTAACAGTTGGCAAATTGGCTCACCCACGAAAAATTTCTTTTGGAACCGTCTTTGTAGTTAAGTTAAAATTTCCTTAAATTTTCATTATACTCTGAAATCTAGTATTTTTCCTAGTTGGGTAACAGATTATTTCATCAGATTAAATAAAAGACTTCAGTTTATTAGGAAATCACATTATTTTTGAAATACAATGTATTTACAAAATTAATGGTATAAGCGAGTGAATCCGTTTCAAACATACCCGACATGGATTTTAGGCGAATCCGAAACTACCGCCGAAATCAGCATTTTTGGCCGAAACAGGCTGAAACTGAATCTTCAGTCGATCACTAGTTATTTATAAATTTTCAGAATTGAGATTGAGATATCGGCGTTTTAAAAATGAAATTGGTCTTGCTTATTAATTACCGGTGCAATGGGTTCTTTGCTGTTATGCCACAAATCACCTGCCGTCTCCGATTATCTCTTCTTAAAAATATGAAAAAAAAGAACTTAAAAAAAAATTAAATTTTATAATAATATATAAAAAAAGTATTTCTTGAGAAATAAAATTAAACATAATTTTCAATATCGCTATTATCTAGGTAAAAAATAAACCGTGCATTATCAAGTTTTGAAATTTCAACGATATGAAATTCTTTATCGATCTTTAATAATAATATCGATTTATTATTATTGCATACAAATTTTATCTATAACTTTATAAGACGCCCAGGTCAAAGATCAAATATTTTGATACTTCAGTAATCTATTTATAACTAATTTATTAACACAATTGGTTGCGAAAATGCATTGTGTTGGGTCGCCGACCGACGTTTCGTTGCACCAAAAAGTGTAATATAATATCTTAGTGCTTAAATTTGTTATTCATGTAAAAATTTATAAATAAAATGATAGTGCGTTTAGTTAAGAGTAGTAGTTAAAGTTTATTTTAAAAAAGTCCTTCCGAATGCTTTTTGTGAAACCAGAACTTGATCGAAAATTTGGTAAAACTGGGCGATTTATTACATAAAATTTTTTTTATTTATAACAGATTTTATTTTTAATAATGACAACCTTAGGTTGTAATTGATAATTATTTTAATATAATGTGGTACTAAAATTTTGATTTTATTTTAGATTAAAGGTGTTGTGTTTATATAATTTTTTATTACAGCTTCCTGGAATTTTGATTCTCGGGAAAATAAATTTTTGACAACATGGAAAGCGTTATTTCAAATTCTGGAAAAATGGGAGAAGTTATTGGTATTTCTTCGATATTATTATGATCTTGAATGTTAAGTAACAAATTTTTAATATATATTTTCGTACAGAACTTAAACATTCGTATTTAAGAAATAATTTTAAACAAAGAACTGAAAGTTTCGAGTTTTTAGGCAATTTAGGTCTCAGGGGTGGCCATCTGAGCAAGTTTTTCCACCTCAGAAATTTTTGAATTTCTGGAAGGAAATTTAAGGAAATCATCAAAAATTCATAGGAATTCTTTCAAGAAATTCAAAAATGCATTAATAGGAACAAAAACATGAAAAATTAAAAAAGGCTATTGAAATTTAAATCGAATTTCTAAGAAAATGGTGAAATATTTAAATGTAATTTTTATGAAAACGGAATTTTCTTGTACATCAAATTACGTCATGACCAATCCTTTCATTTAAGTATTAAGTATTTCTTTATTATTCCCATATTTTTGATCAAGTACCCTCAACTAGTTATACATTTCCTATCCTTCAGTAGAGTGTACCTACTATCTATCCTAAAACGACTATGTTCAGGAAAGACTTAAGTCATTCTAGAAAGATGTTAGCAATCTAGCAAAATCAAATTTATCTTTATTTGGTCGAGAGTAATTGATAATTGATATGTAGATTGTTGTACTACGTTCAATTGGGTTGATATTTTCAATTCAAGTAAAAATTCTGAAACCACTTGGTTTAAATGCTAGCTTTTATATTATTATTAAAATATTGAGAGTTATTCAATTATGTCACATACTCTATTGAACAGCATGTGCACCCTCACAAATTTGAATAATTATTTTTTTTTCCTAAATCAGGAACAAAATATTATTATTGTTTGGTAGTTGAACAAGTTCAAACAAGGTCATAATATGAAACTCAGTTCTTCGGCTACCACATTTTTTGTAATTTCCACAGATTCTAGCAAATAATTTTTTACATGTCACATTAGACTCAGCTTGAATAATAACGGTTAAGAAGCGATTTCAGGTACCATTAGAATTTTAGTGGAGAATTCAGTTGAAATTGAAGATTATCATTGCTGAATTTTAACTTAATTTTCCGCTCAAATTTACTAACTTCTAATTCTTTGCAAAAGCAGCATTAAATCTTCTAAATTAATGATAGATGACCACTCATCTTTGAGGATTTCATTTTGTAATCTCTAACTTTTTCAACAATTTTAGAGCTACATGTACATGACAAAGCTTGCATGAGTTTCCTTAAGGTCAATTACCTTTGATTCAATGACAATAAACGTTTTTGTGGCAAAATTATACTAGATTGTAATTTTTCCGCACGAAAACAATTACTATCGTAGTATTTGCGTCAGCCGCAGCCGCATCATAGGACACGGAACTTAATACTGAGTTTGAACTCGTACAGTTAGTAGACAAGTTCACCATACATGGTTCAACGTCTTGTTTATTTGTATATTTTTTTATGTATATTTATTGTTCTAATGTAAACTTATGTTTAAAACAATTACAACAGATGCAATATTGTTACTGGTTAAAATGGCAAAAAAAAGTTTCAAAAATTTGTTTTTCTCTGCATTTATTGATTCATTGCTTCATGACCTTGGAAGAACTTTTGAATGATAATTTGTGTTCCAGAGCATTTTCCTTTTAATAGTCAGTCAAACCTTCTTCATTTATTAAAAGCAGTTTATTGTATAATTTTATCTTCTACTTCGCATTTTTCGAACATTTCAATCTGTTTCTTTACTATAATTAAATTTAATTTCCTAAACTAATGTATTAACCGTCTAATTTTAATAATAATATTAATAGTTTTATTTATAGATATTTGCTATTCCACTATACAATAATATATAATAAATAAATTCGTTACTTGTGAAATAATATATTAAGTTGTTCTAATTGTCATTGAAGTTGCTATAAATTTGTTTTTTTTTACAGAATTAAGTATAAAAAAAGTGTTAAAAATTAAATTATTATAAACAACACATAAAATAAAGTGTCAAATTGAAGATAATGATGTGAGAGGTGATGTTCATCAGATATTGCGAGGAAATATGTAATTTTTGGTTCGACGAATGTTGTGTGAAGGAACCTATTGGTGCCCAAATCATTGCTCCTTTATTAATATTCCTACATTATAACTCTACACATGAAATGATACCGTAGGTTAAGCTAGTCAATCGACACATGTTCTTGATATTATACGTCTTCAGACTCAAATCTTGGTTTCGCCCGTTCAGATGATTGTGATGATTATTTGTCTTGCGGCCCTGTAATTTTCGTCTCTGGGTATTCTTTGCAGAAAAGAGGGTATTTTATTTTTTCTATTAGTTTTCTATCTCTAAACCAAAGTGATGTTGTGTTGTCCCATTCTTCTTATTTTTCTTTAGGTGCCATCTCCTATCGAAGGTTGGCGATCAACTTCTCAATGATTGAAAATCGACTTTTCTTGGCAAAGTACCACAGTGGTTTGCTGTTGCCTTCTGAGGGAAGACGGTTAGAATGAATAAGGAACGACAAGAGTGTATAGATGATGGTTTGGGTAATATTGAATGTTGGTGTCTGGAGGCCGGGAATTACGGATAAAACTAGGTACGAATTTCATTTCCAGCCTTATCCTCAACAAGATATAGCTAAAAACTGGCATTGCTAGTTTCGAAGAACATATTTATAAAGAAATTAATTTGTTATTCCATGAATACAATGCACAGGTCTCCAACCACAACCCGAAAAGCAGCTCCATACCATCACCAATTCTTCTCCATATTTTACTGTTGTACAAATATACTTGGGGTTCAATCTTTTGCCTTCGGGTCGCCTTACTCAAGTTATTCCAACACTTCTGAAAATATTAAATTTGGATTCAAGACTAAGTACTACCTACAACTTTTCTTTAATGGTTGTGTATCAAGACTATTAATATGTAGGTACATATCATTGCATCATGTACCTATTATGTTGTAATTGCAAAGAGGAAAAGCAATAATTTGTATGATCATAATGTAATATTCTGTATAACAAGATTTAGTTGCCATAAGATTGGCCGATACTGTAGGTGCAATGTTTTAATTATTTTTACATTTAAAGAAAAATAAGATTTTATGCAGAGCATATGTTTTTTGTGGTACAACTGTAATTGTGAAACTCTCTCAGCTATGCTCCTCTAATCCGTTGATCCATTAAACCAGCCACGAAAACTTTAACATTAGTTCCTAAAAAAATAATATAAGTAGGTTACTACTTTCTATTTTTTTGAAACTTAAAAAAGTTTGACTTATTATCATATTCGCTTTCTTATCCAAGCAATTGTATTAAAATAGAATAGATAGTGTAAAGTACTTTAGCGTTACCGGTCATCTTTATGTTATAAGGTGGATACGATTTGGATTATTTTCTGGTAATTGCAAAGGTAAAACAGAAAATTAATACAGTTTTGAAGAACATGGAAAGAGTAAAAGAGTTAAATATAGAAAAGGTTAATACCCACAGGATTAAAAAAGTAGATGAGGAGAAAGCAAACAAGGAAATAGATGCACAACAGAGAGAGGAGGATATGAATAGAGAGTGGAAGAACATAAAATTGACTATGACGACGAATGCGAGAGGACTGCTGAGAATAAAAGAAATGCTAAAGGAAAATGGATACAGACAATAAAGAAAGAAGATAAGGAGTTTATAAAGAAAAAAGAAGAGAAGCAAATAAGAAGTACAAATAAAAAAAGAACATATATGGTGGAACTATCTCACGAATGACATTAAAATTAAGATGAAGAAGTTTCATATGGCAATTAAATAGCAAAAAATGAGAATCAATGTTAAAATTAGGCATATGAGAAATGTAGACGAAAGATTAGGAAGCAATGATAATGATAACGGGGTGATCAGTAGTGAAACAGAGGAAACGAAAAAACAAGAAAAAAACAATAATATAAAAGCAGCGGGAAAAGACAATGTATGGGGAGATATAATTAAGAATTAAGAAAGAAAGTATATTTATTATTATGAGGATATACGAACTACTAATTGGTGTATGAAGAAAAGGGAAAATGCCAGAAGAATAGAGGATTGGCAAAATAATCACAATATACTCGTACAAGAAGGCAAATGTGGAAGAATGTAAAAATTATACTTTAATGCTAGTAATATTGCAAGGTGACTTCAACGATAATTCACAAGAGATTGAGAGCAGCAACAGAGGGTATGATTGGAGACTCAGTCTTATCGTTTCAGAGAGAGGAAATCGACGATAGACAAATTTCAAATCAAAAATTTCATGCACTCCACATCAAACACGAAACAAATTGCCGAGAAATCATATGAGCACAACATACCGTTAAATGTGATGTTCGTTGTTGACTTTCAGCAAGCATTTAACACGGTGAAAAAAGCGAGATTATTTGATACATTGAGAAATGATGGTGCCAGTAAAACTAATAAATCTAGTAAATATGCCAATGAAGAACAACACCGTTAAATGGTGAGAAAAAGAATCCAGTAATTTAGAGATTAAAGGCCTGTGTCAGACAGGACGATGTATTGTCGGCAATATTTATTATTCAAATTGGTACTGGAGATAATAATCAGAAAAGTTAAATGTGAGGGTACTATTGCTACTAGGGAATATTAAATATTGGCATACGCTGACGATATAGTTATCATAGTTAGAACAAGAAAAAAAAATTCCGAGAGATAGAAAACCAGACGGCAATAAGGATTGGGAGTCCAAGGGCAATGGGACTAAAGGTTAACTAGAACAAATCGAAATATTTAAAATTAGATAAAGAAGAAAAACAAGAAAGGCAACAAAAAGAAATACAAATAGATAAATACACATTTTAAGAAATGGAAAAGTTTAAATACTTGGGTGTTGAAATGAAGAAATAAGAAAACGGATGCAGAAGAGATGGAGAGATTACTACGGATACAGTAAAATGTTGAAAAGCATAAAAGTGTCAAGAAGAACGAAAATGATAAAAGTAGGTGAGGGGGAATATAGAATAAGGATGAATCATGAAATATTGAGAGAAATATGAAATGAGGATATCGTCAAATTTATGAAGATGCAGCAAATACGATGGTTTTGTCATGTGATGAAAAGAGGTGAGGTAAGTGTGATAAGAAAGATAACAGAGTGGATATCGATGGAGAGGAGAAGTAGAGGAAGAACGAAGTCGATAGTCGGTAGATAGGATAGACGAAGTAATAGCTGACCTTCAGAAGATGAGATTGTAGACTGAAAAATAGAAAATCTTATAGAGAAATGAGATGAGAAGTAATTCATCTCGTAGAAAGAATCGGAAAAATTGACATATTCCACGAGTACTCATTCAGTGTTTCAGTACAAAATACATTTTTTATAGGTTTCGGCAGTACACACCGACGGTGTCGGGATATGGAATCCTCCCCGCCAATACCCTAGTAATTGCATAGACTTGACTATATCAATTAAAATTGCAATTTCTAAATACACATCCAATAAGCACGTAAACATTATTTCAATGTCAAAATATATTATGGAATTGATGTCACCTCCTTACAAACTACAAGTTGTCTTCTGTGTGACAGGATCACGTAAAAGTATTCCTGTTGAAAAATTAACCGATTAGCAGTTACCGATCGGTACCAATATGTTCTGCAGAACACAACCAATTGTATTTTAACACCGGTAGGTATTATCACTATGAACACCAAAAAATTGTTATTAACATCAGTACCTAATTTGATTTTATCACGAATGTTCGTTTAAGCAGCTCATGTAATAAAGCAAATGAGTGCTGAAAGTATGAGAGATAATTTTAATATTTGAGAGCCTTCATCTTATAAATACATATACCAATACAAAACCAAACTTGGGCCAAAAATAATTACCAATACATTATATAGGGCTAATAGGCGAATTTGTAAATTTATTTTTGTAGTTTCATCCAAGATCTGTAAATCGCACTTATACGTAAAAAGAAGTGGGAATAAAATTCACGTCGAAAACTAAATTGTGCTTTTTATGGTTAATTGTATGTATAGTTTCATTGGACCTATTGATTACGTATTTTTAGGTAAAACTTAAAAAAATTGGTTGACTCTGTATCTAGAAAACTAAATACATTTTTTTAGTTTTATTTAAATTAGCATCTAGTTAACTATTTTATACTTATTTTAGACAAAATGATCTTATGGTGCATAAGACTGTGATATTACAATCTTAATCTGATCTTAGGTTAGCGTAGAGAACTTAGGTTTTTTACGCAAAGCTGTACGTTTCTTTTAAACAGAATTATCCGTATTATTTCCAGGTTAAAATAAATACCTATACCCAATGACTAATGATGCTAAATAATTTAAGTTTGCTACACATCAAACATCATTGCTTGCGAAGCAAGTTAAAAATTTTAAAGATTACAAAACGGAGGTAAATTATTATGTAGTTAACATATTATACATGTTTTTTCTTTTCTTGCGTTTTCCAGATTTAATATAAATTTTCAGGTACAGATACTTTTCATAACTTTAATCATAAATTAATTAAAAAGGCGAATCAAGAGAATTGTTATGGATTCTAAATACTTTAAACTAGCGATAATAATTAAACTTGGCTATTCATTAAACTTAAAAAAGCTCTGCCGTCTTATAAGATAATTAATTAGTAATTAAATTAGAAATTTTATTTATTTGTATTTTAGTATATGCGGAATTACCTGAATATTGAACGATAAAGGTGTAATAGAGTTGAATTATTAATAGAAACTAATTGAACTAGAACAGCTTATCTGGATTTAAACTTAATGCTCTACTATAATAAGGGTAATTGGTTTTTGATTTGTTATCGAGAGGGTTACTTTTAAACATCTACGTACTGTGTGCACCATAATTTTATAAGCATATTATAAAATAAGTCTAATATGCACATTATCTGGCGTTGCTTCGAAAGACACTCATTTCTTTAATTTCTAACCTTACTTAAGTTTTTTTTATCAAATATTTAAGTTATATAGAAGTACTTACGAAATCTTTCACATTGAATGAATGCATTAACCACCTGCTTTAAACAGGTTCTTGAAATAATCTTTTAAAAACTAAATTCTCACCACAATGCGTAAACTTGTTGATTTTAAATTAATATTGTGTACTTTCGTTCGATTATTTATAATTTTTTGTTACAATTACTAATTTATCATAATAAATAGAACGTTTAAGTATAAAATGGTGATAAATGCGGGGCTTTAAAGAGACTTTTATGTTATTTTTGTTTGCAGAAAATATGAAATGTAATTTAAATACCGCCGTCGGCGCCAACACCTGTTTGCGGTTTTAGAAACGGTGTGGCGCCTGACATAACGTCAAGTAAGTCGAAAGTAGAGCAACTTGCATTCGGTAGCTAAATATACACTTAAATGTATCTCCACCAGAGACCAGCACTGTTAATACTCGATCCGCAAGAACCGCACAACCCCCGCGAGTCGTATCCCTACTCCGCAGAGAAAATAGCTGATAATGCTATGATACCGTGGGGTGTACCCAAATCTACAATTCTGGGTTTCTATTGGTCGCAGGAGAAGATTGTAGTCTCCGGCGGTTGGTTGTAAACGACGGGGTTGAACAGAGAAGGCGGCCTTCAACCTTCGCCCTACGCTATTCACTCCGATCGACGCTCGGCGTCTTTCTAGAGCCAGCGGTCTCTGGGGGTGTGGCGGGAAGCAACCCTAGGGAGGAAACTCAACGGCAGCTTCGATGCTGTAATATTTGCGAGCAACAGAAGAGCCACCTCTCCACCCCCGAGAGGTCGCAAACCGTCAAATTGCTAGCAGACCATTCGATGCTTATCAGTGTCCCAGTCGTGTTTATCCGCTTGTTGGCTTCGCACACAAGTGGTCTCTCGCGAGATTCTAAACCTGCTGTCATATAATATCTTCCAACGGGACTATGATATTGTGAGTGCGTAAAGTAGTTATATATTTGTAACTTTTTTAAAGTAAAACAGTGATTCGCGTTAATGAGCAGTGGTGGTGTACAATTTTTTATCGTTAACTAGAAAATCGTTTTAAGATATCAAACTTAAATTTCACCGCGGCTAACAGATAGCAGTCAAGACGCGGTCCGACGAGAGTAATCCCGCGGAACGCGGTTATCCGACGGCGTCTCCTTGGCCCGCGTTATCATTACCGGCGCCCGATCTGGACCCGGTAGCTGCAGCGTGGGGTCGCAAACTATATCCCGGAACCGGTGGACCAAGAGTCGCCGGACCAGGACTCATGTTCGGATTGCATCATCATCAGGATGCTGCAGGTTTACATCATCATCACCAACCACGTGGCCCCAGTCTTAAAGAAGAACCCCTATCAACCACAAGGTCGTGGATGCAACCTTCCATGCAGGATCAAAATTCGTAAGTTAACATAATATTTTTTATCAACTTACTAAAAAATTTATTACCACTTTATAAAATTATATGGCTATTGATTTAAAAAAAAAGCGAAAAATTATCTAATAAAACACGAAAAAATAATTCAATTTTCTTATCGATTTCCTTCGACACAAAATAGGTAATTTTTCCATCAATAAAATTTAATAAAATGTAGCAGTTATTATTTTATTCACTAATTTAAAAAATAAGTAGTTGTTTTGAGAGGCAATTCGATATATCAAACTTAATTGAATAAAAATAATTTAGGTAATTAAAAATTCATTTTGGCATTTTTTATTTTGTATAATATAAAATTGCGGTATAAATGTATATCCAAAGAATAATATTGGATTAAAAATATTTTAATATTTTGTATCGGATACGAATATTAAATATACCTATCTATAATATTTCAAATTAAAATTGTTTGTGTTTTGAAATTTAAAATTTACAATTTACTTGATTGCTATTATTTTGATGTGGCAAAATGAAAGTTTTTCTGGAATAATTGAATTTCTCGTGGCAAAAAAGCACCTCGAGATGCATATCGAATGAACATATGGATCAAGTGAGTTTAGATATCCCTTAAACTGATTTTGAAGGGTATTTAATTGGGAAGTAAAGATTTACTTTTGTGCCACATTAACATAACAATCATTTTAGCATCCCTATCGTATAAATAGCCCATTTTATGTGGCTAGGGTGGCGAACATATATCACTGTAGATATTCCGTTTTAGGCGACAGTATTTCAATATAATCACCCGTCTATTGGCGCCGTTAGTGTTCCGGGTTCGTTATATACCGCACTCAATTGAGCGCGAGAAATAAATGAGCGAAAAACTGACATAAACACCACCATTATCTGATTTGCGAATCCTATAAATACCTTGCAGGAATAAACATACAGGTGGCTTCTGTACATTCTAATTGCCTCATTTGTCAGTACACTTGTTTACAGTGCACGTACCTATTACTATACGAATTAGCTTATATTAATCACTTGCTCAAATATTTTATGAAAATTGTTTCGCATTTTCACGCTAATTTCACATTTTTTATTAACTTCAATTTCATATTAAATTCATATATTTCTCATATAATAATCAAATCAAGCAAAATAGAAAGTATTTCTGAGATTTTTCGTTAAGCTCTCCAAAATAAATTTATTTTATATTTATTTTGCTAAAAACTGAAATGCTCCCAGTAAATACCTTTACAGTGCTGTCACCTCACATATGTACTTAACCTACTATGTATTATTTGATATTTTCTTTGAACCGAATGAATGAAGTTGTGACGAATATAATATTATCATACCTGCTAGCTAACTTATATTGTTCTTTTTATTGCTGACGGTTTTTCATTGGGAACGAACTCCTTTTTTTGCTATTGGCATATTATTGCAATCCAAAATATTAATTCAAAGTGTCTCAAATGAAATACGAAGAGAAACTCATAAGGTAATTGAAAAAATGTTGAATTACATTTTTGTAAATTAGTTAAAATGTACTTACTGTTTTTTAAAATATGCGAAAGATATTATGGCTTGTATTATAATATGAAACAAACTAAAAGAAAAAGATCGAAGGAAATTATTTGAATATTATAATCATGGGACGAAGTCAAATAACGGCAAAACACGTGTCATTGTTTTTTATTTAAAAAAAACGAAGCTTATTATAACTTTTAATGACTTGAAAAATTCATACAAGTTAATATCAAAAACATTCTATAATTTAAAAATTCTAAAATCATTTTTATTTGCCCTGGCGTTAATATAGCTAATTATTAGTTCAATTTAACAAGACTTTATTGTAGATAAAGTCAGTCAAAACTTCCTACATGTCCCTGCACCTACGTAGACTTTCATCGATTTACCTTATTCCCTACTTGACCTTATCTATATAAATTCATTATTTTGAACTTGAAATATTATATTTTACAAATTAATGTTCCAAATTATATAGTTTATTGATATCCTAGTTTGTACAAATTTCTAGTAAATTAGTTGTTATTAAAATAATAATAATCTAATAATTTAGGTACACAAAAATTCGAATTGCTATCTAGGGAAATACTTAGATTATAATTATTACCCATATTTATTAAATCAAAAACAAATTATAGTTTATACGTTTTACATAGTGTAAAATACATTTTTATATGCGTATTAATTAAATCTAAAATATTAATTTAATTTGAAAATCAAAAATATGCTGAAATTTGAATGGCTTGGTAAAGATTAATTCAGTTTGATCAAAATTCAATTTACCAAAAGTATTTTCGAATTACGATCCCGTGTAATTAAATTCAATTTTGTTTCTAAAATAAATAAAGCAGCGAATAAGATCTTAAGTAAGTTCTTAACAAAAATTTATTTAAATTGCAATTTTACTTTTTCGCTTTTGTTTACAATCTAAAAAGTTTTCCAGCACACAAATACCTAGTTGCTTAATAAAATTGTAGATACAAACTACAACAACACGGTTTAAAATAAATATTGAACTTTAATTAATAAAGGCAAAAAAGTTAACTTTCAGGTAAACACAAAAATAAAAATCTTACGGAGTCACAACTTTGAGTTGTTTTCAGAAATGAATTAAGACATTTGTTGTCTAAAAAATTACAATTAAATAGAATTCAATAGGTTCGAAAGAATAAAATTTATAAATAGCTTTAACATATTGCTAATAATTTAGAAATAAATGGGAATAAGGACGATTTGTTTTAAATGCAAAATAAAACAATGCATTTTATATTATATTTTTTGTTAATTTTTTCTAAACTTTATTTCTCTTCAGAAGAACTCAGCAGAGAAGCAAATATACTCAACTCATACCCAATCAAATAATAAGCATTATTTATCCATCACACAATTTTTATTTTATTAGAATAAGTAATTACGTACTGGTAAGCTCTAATTTAATTCTATTGTATTGTTTACTATAAATGGTAAATTTTTTTAAACATTTCACAGTAGGTAAATTAATTAAATTAAAAAACTAATAAGGAAAGTAAACACAATAAAATTGAAATTACTGGTTTATAAGCTTTATTTAATAAATTATTGCCTCCGGAGGTATTTAATTTTTAAATAAAATTTTAGCTACAAATTAAATACAAATTTAACAATTTTAAATTATTATTGGTAAATACGAGGGTAAATATATGTACAAGTACGAGTATAATAATCAGCATAGGTAATACAGGCTTTATATTTTTAAATAGTTATGATAATTATTATACAATCAACCATCATGTTTATAGTTAATCTTTATGTATTTACAATCAATTTACATTCATAAATCTTCCTTGTGAGGCAATTTAATTTGTTTTTTATTCGACTTCTCAAAATTTTGTATGTAATAATATTTTTAAATTAAAATTAGTTATATTATTATACTTTTTTTAAGTAGCAAATGATGATAATTATTATTTAACTTTATATCATTAAATAATAATAATATAATATATTCTTTACAATATAATGGAATTTTTTTAAATTTAAACAATTTTTTTACTTTTCTTTTTTCTCCAACTCTGTAATTTTCTAAATGGAAAACCAAAGTTTCAAAAATTTAAGAAAACGTTTTTAAAATAACCCAGCAAAACTAAAAACTAAGAATAAATTCAAATCTTCTGAAAGAATTGGTAACAAAATTTTAGAATGAAACTATGCAAAGACAAGCACAGTAAATTTTTACAAAATAATAGAAGATTTATGAGAAAAGTACCATTATAGAAATCCATAATAATATACTGTATTTTTTTAATAAATGTAAAATAAAATGGAACGTAAAAATCGATTTTATGTCGATCAAGAAAAATATGTACGGAATTCATAATTTCTTGGTATTTGAAGATTTTCTATAAAAATTTTAAGTTTTCAATTTTTTCATTTATTTTCAGTACCAATAAATTATATATTTTTATATTTTATTAGTGTCAATATTTATAGTTCCCATAAGAAGAATATAAACTTGACGGTGGCTCAAGCAAAACATTGAGTGTAATTATTATTGTAATTTATAGTAAAAAAACCCGCAATACGTATACATGTGATATCAAAATATTAATAGACTGATTAAAATAATAGTTATTTAAACTACTAGATATGTAAGAAATTTTATCACTTTCTAGTGATAAATAATTTTATTTATCTTAAAATATTCATTTATTAAGCAAATATACATTATCTTAATTAGGTGATTTTTAACAAAATTAGATTTCCAAACCACTCGCACAAAAAGAAAAATAAGATAGAAGGTAGAATCAAAATTCGGAAAGCATACACAAATTATATTTACAAACGCAGTGCATGATTTAAATCATGGCGGAAGGACACCACGCTAGTCGAGTCTACAAAAAGTCTTCGATGCTCTTCCATAAACCTGAACGCCATTTATATTTTATTGTAAAGTTAATTTGAATTAACTTGTATATTTTTAATTTAAATTTTTAACCTTCTGCTTAGTAGTACCAATAAAAATATAATGTTAATTTCCTTATATTCCTTAAAATTTAAATGACGTCATTAAGCTCTATCGTCAAGATAAATTTATAAATGCATGTTATGAATAAATTACAGACTTTGTAACCAAGGATGCAAGACATACTTACACGAATAGTGGGAAAAATAGTTAATTATTAAGCGAAAATGAAAATCTATTTTTTTGCTGTATAGTTTTTGAATCATATTAATTTTTATATATCTATACTATATTTAATTAATGTTCTATTCGAAATATTTATTCTGCTTTCTACTAAGTATCATCGCAAAAAAATAAAATGTGGACACATGTGTCTTTGGCATTTTTGATAAATCAAATATTTCGAATATTGATTTTTAAAATAGCTGCAATGTATATTTGGATGGTATATTACCAACTGTTGTAGCTATTTAACACAATTTTTTAAATTTTTAAATTCAAATGTCATCTATTTTTGTTTCAAACTGATTGTTTCTGAGTTTTCCGGCCAAAGCGGCAATGAAATTAATATTTTTAAATTATCATAAAAATATCCCTGTATCGTATTCTAGATGTGTTATATCTTGTCTTTAAAAAATTTCTAAAGATTTAGCCAGTTGTATTTCAGACTTATCGGTCGTCCTCATTACCGTATACAGGATAAAAAATTTAAATATGCAGTAAGAGTTATTTACAAGGCAGTATTAAAAATTACATTCTTTAACGCTTGAAAATTTAAAAATGTCTAGAGGATGCGTTGCTAGGTAACTCAATTAGACCTATTACATTAAAAATTACATATTTTATGTGAAACAAAATGCTATTTTAATAAATTATTCACCAGTTGACTCCATTACACGTCACATTTTCCGGCAGTGGTCGATAGAAAAAATGGTGTACCTTCAGTCAAACGAAAAAAAAAATTTAATTGTATAAGTCTGAAGAATTGGCCATATAACATATAATTTTGATATACTAGAGGCTGTACTAGAGATCTAATTTTAAGTTACCAACCTAAAAAATTCGTGCGGTTGTATTCTTTTTTTAAGGGGGCCGGGTAATTTTACATAAAATATAAATTTTTAATACGATTCTTATTCAATTCAAACATGATTGGTATACATTTTATTACATATTGTTACCTTTAACATTGGGTTTTAATAGTACTTCCCCTCTCTAACTGATCTTTACCGAGTGCAAAGAACAGAATTAAATATTATTTTTTCAAGATTTGCTTTGCAGACACAATATCGTTAATACTGATAACAACTCAATATACTTATATTCGAATAGCATTTCGCTAGGTTTCATCGGAAACGTAAAATTTTATTAATTTCAATATAATAGTTAATTTTGTCACTTTTGTCAAAAATAACATAAAAACTTATTTGCTATGAAATTTCAAACAACATAATTAAGATTTCAGTAATATTTACTAAAAAAACACATTTTGCAGTTTTATATTGGTAAAATAAAATAATGAAATTTCAATGTAATTTTGTTAAATTCCAAAATTTCCTTAGTTTAGAATTTTGATAAACTTATTTTTAGGTATTAAATATAATTGATAACATTTCGTGTAAAACCCAAAACTAACATTTTTCTGTAGTTCTTTATTAGCTGTCGTTGGTAGATTGAGAGTAAAGGAGAGCTTTTAATGCTGCGGTCGCATTGCGGCCCAGGAATCTAATTAGCAGCTTGTTCACTTAACTACTTACTTGCCAACCAATGTGCCACCACGTGTTTCAAACAAGTAATGTTTATTCACAAAACATGTTTAACTAATTCGGTTTTTTTCTCCATTAACTTTCATAGTGAATTAATTTATTTAATAATTCAATTACGAACATCTCTCTTTATTATTTACGTTTAGGCTAAATATTACAACCGAAAATTTTGTAATTTATAATATAAATTTATTTATTTGTTTAAATATTTGGTATTAGCTACATCTCACGCTGAATTTTGTCAATAATGTTTTATTTGAAATCAAATATACTATTGTATAATATTATATAGTACACTAATATTCATATTCTCCCTGAGGAGCTGCAAAAACATAGTTAATACTAGAAACGTTGCTTTATGAATTTTAAAATTTTGTATAATAGTTTTTCTGACACTGTCGCAATATGTTAAACAAAACTTTATTTAACGAAAATCAAACTAATATTATATGGTATTTGTTTTATTGTATTTGCGTACTTTTGATAACACTATTATGGTATTGTGTATCAGCTGTCCAAAGGGAAAACCCTCAAAAATAGAAAATTATATAAAACCCACGATGAAACAATGATTCAATATACATTTTTGTTTTGGATTAATTACTATTATTTTAAATTTTTCAAATGGTTTTTATATTAGCAATATAATATATTATATACATTTTATAATTTTATTTATGTAATAAAATATTTTCTACTTTATTTGAGAGAAATTAATATTATATCACTCCAAGCATTATAGCCTTTGTTTATATACATAGTTTACAATATACCAAAAATTTTCGATTTAATTTATTGTAATTTAACAACAGAAATTTATATTTTAGAGTGAACACAATTTGAAATAATAATAATTTAAAAATATATAGGAACCTATATTCGTTGATTAAATTACTGCAGTGTCAAAATGAAAGAATTAAAATTTATTTTTTGGCATCTCGTAAACATTGGATTCTGATGTTTTAACCGCCTTTCTGTATCTTCTTTCATCTTTTAGATGCTATACATCCAAAAATATTGATCGATATAGCTACAGAAACCAAGCTTTACCAAAAGTTACAGAAGTCTATAATACTATACAGGAGTCTACTATTATGAAAGCCAAATATTAATTATTTGTTGTGGACGTTTAAAATATTGGCATTATTTTAGTGAATTATTTAGATGCAAGGCACTCGGAAAGTTATAAATGAAAGCTGAAATTTAGCAAAATGTAAAAAATAATTTGATGTGAAATAAAGTAATCAAAAATTTATCTAGTTAATTTAGTTGCATAATTGATAGACATAAAATTGTAGGGTAGTTGCAAAATGGAGCTTTATTTGAGTTTTTATCGTGTGCTATGAATTTAACGGTACTCAGCCAGGCCAGCATTTACCACCTTGATTAGAAGCAGGATATAAATTATCGCGTTTGTGTAATTCACGCGACTCGAGGGCATATTTCACTGTTGGATTCCTGTGGACCATATCAGGCGTCGTTTTAACCACAAACGGTTCTGATTGCAATTGATCCCGCTTCAAATGTGGTTATACCAATACAAGTACCAACTTTATTTATGCAATTCATTCGTGAATTCATGTGTGTATGTGTTAGATCTAACAAACGATTTTAATAAACGTCCTACCAAACACTCCATGCTTTGTATAATAGAAACCATTTTACTTGATTGATGTAAAATAGTGACTGAATTACATTTTTAATTCGAGTAATTCATCAGTCGTGCATTTGGATAGCGTTCGAACATTCAGGTAATTACTTGATTTCATGAGATAAGTCGTATAATTACCTAAGTATATCATCGAGTATTCACAGACCGTTCGAGCAGTTGACAATTAATATTATTTGAAGGAGTGCCAACTAATAACTAATTTGGTAATGGTAATTACGTAATAACTTTTATGTGCTTACATGCACAAAATAAAAAATTTTAAATTTCGTTGCCCGCTGCGGAAGCAATTTGAGTGGAACAGACGAATTACTTGTTACTTAGTTTTACTAATACCGATGACAGCCAGTAATTAATAAAACTCCGCCGAGCTGTGCATTATTCCGTGCAATAATTTTTTGTAGGTATGTATTAATGACACCGTAATTTGTCCGGAGCTAAATTTTTCTAATGATAAAACCGTAACTCATTATACTGATAAATCTACCTTAATTTTTATACAAATTATTGCTGCTACGGTACAATATGTCTACCACAACAAATAATATATCTCTTCGAAGAACGTCATCACTTAAATAATTTTATAATTAATAATAAACACAACCGTCTTAATAATAAGTAATCGCATAGTTTTTATTGTAATTGATGATTTATTGACTAATCTGTAATAATTTTGGAATTATTGACAAAAAATTACGTTAGGCTAATGATACTTAATCAAAACAAATAGGAGTCATCTAGGGAAACATGTTATACGACATGATTTTATAATAAATTTGTTTTTAATGAACCTGGGATAGTGCTTTTCTTTAAAATCAATTTTTGTGAAAATGCCATGAAGTGATAAGCTATTTGAAACAAAATTTGTTACTGTAACAAAGATTTTTGTCATAGTAACAAATGTTTAAAATAATAATTTTTTATATGCCATTTAGTAGATATTAAATTCTATTTTAGTAAACAGAAACCCACTCAGCAGCCATGCTATACAATGATATTAAATCACAACTGGCCATATGGTTATTGAAATCAATGTACTGGGTAAAAAAGTATATCTACTTCAATATAGCTCATCATAGTAATTTATATTAACAAACTATTAATCCTCGAGTGCCTGATCATTTTAAAATATTTTGATTTTCTCACTAAGTACAAGTGCACTTTCATTTTCAGTTTCCAACACTTTATTTAATAGACTTAAATTGACTTTCTATAAAATCTATCTAAAAATTTTATGGACAATACTAAAAGTTTCCTATAAGAAAATTATTAAAGTTGCAACTAGAAGGGGAAGTAGATAAAAGTCAGACCATACCAAAATCAATATTCGGCCTGCATCGTGTGTCTTACTTCACCTTTTATAACCAAATCTTTTAGCAAGAAATCGAATAAAAAATAATTTTTATTTGAATTCATTCCAGGCCCTTTGTAAACAAGGCTGTTAAATTACAATTTAATTTGAAGAACAGCCACTTTGTTTCTATTAGAAAGGTAAAATTTTCGCGGGCGAGGTGACAGTGGGGCTTGTTATTTTCACGATTATAAATTATTTTAATTAAGAAATTGGAATAATATTTAAGTCTCAACTTTTTGAAAAGTTAATAATATTTTAATTGAATTTAATAACATAATAGTATATCGATAAGTGATTTTTATATCAATTTCGCCTTAGGTTTCCGTTCATTAAAAAATATTAACTTGTTTTCAGGTAACTGCAGAATCGCAGAATTTAGTTTTATTTCTCTGGCTATCGGGTCACGTTTCTGTTCATCGATAATGCAATCTATATCTAGAACGACCTGCACCTGAGCCACCTCTCCCCCCCGATATTACTTGCCACTTCATTTATTTATTTGACACAGTGCACTGTAAATATGTTTCATTCCTCTAAAATATAAATTTGTATCTAATTACTATTTAATTGTCTTGTAAAAACGACTGCCTATTTTATGTTATGGTATCCGATTGTAGCTGCTAATAATTTATATAGTTAGATTGGTTTTGCAATAGAATGCAATGGTAGATTATTAAGGTTCACGTACGCTATCTTATTACTGTTCAATTTGCCTTGGGCTATCATATTGTGCTAAAATACCTAATGTGGTTAAACCTTGCCTGTTATCTGCTTCATGTGAGCAGAGTTGACATCTAAGCCATTATTATCTATATGCAACTGGACAATACAATCTGCATTGACCGCTTACACTTGGTACTTAGACCAACCCTTTTGCACAGATGGTGTTGTGACACTTCAAATAATAACGTTTAACCACGTTATCTTAACAATGTTAGATTGAATTAGAAGGGTCGAAATGCAATAATACTAAAATGTGGACTGTTTAAGAGGTGCTAATAGAACTAACACACATCTATTTCAGAATTGGTGTCGGAAGAGCACACTTCGAAAAGCAACCCCCAAGCAATCTACGAAAATCCAACTTCTTCCACTTTGTCATAGCGCTCTATGATCGGGCGGGGCAGCCCGTGGAAATTGAACGCACAGCCTTCATTGGATTTATCGAAAAAGATCAGGTCAGTTTTATAATTTTTTCTTTACTTTGTTATATTGTTATGTTACATAATCGTCGTTGCATCACCGAATTGTCGTAGCAATGTCACATATTACATTATATTTATATACTTTGATATTATATAAATTTTAGACTGAAAATGAATATTTAATAAACAAATTTGACAGTTCCATTTAAACATATAAATCCGTACCATAGGTTTATGGTAATAAAATTAAATTTAATTTTGATGTTCATTTCAATGTTTATTATTATCATTCCAATAATGAAAGTCAAATGATTAATACCACGAAATTGTCAAATAGTTAATAAATTTTTCATTGTTGTGTCTAACTGATCTAATTCGTTACATAGGCAATGAATGTGTAGGTTTGGCTGTGGTGGCAATATTTTACCGATGTCAGTTAAACAAAAACAGGCAATTTAAGTAATTTAAAATTTTAATTAAATTTGAAAACATATTTTAAATTTAACTTACCAGTTCACAGTTATGATTGCTTTATTTCGCCAAGAATGCTGCTAAGTATTGTTTGTATTTTATGGTTTTCTTAACATTTCACAAACAATGACTTGCCTGCTTTTGAATTTTGCTTTTGAGTCTTCACATAAATGGTTTCTGTTGTGACCGTAGTTCAACTTGGGTTTGGGTTTCATGATAAATGCTCTGCCCAACGCGCTCCCTAATCTTCTGCATCTCTGGGAACACAATTACACCCCTTTCTACTTCAGTCTGCAACTTTGTTCTAAACTAAAACACGCTGTGTATTTATTTATCTAGCATTTTCCTTTATGTTGTAGTCTTACGTAAGATGAAAGAACAAGATGTCAGTTCTGTTCAAAATTAAAAATAAAAATTTGTCATTGTAAATGTATAAATGTGGCGTGAATTTCGTTGAGTTTACAAGATAAATATCTTGGGGAAGATGGATTTTAATCAAAGTGCATACATGGCGTGTACGATATGTTTGTATAACATTGCTACTGCAAATTACGTAATTAGTAGACATCTAGCCGGATGTATTAGCATGCAAATGAAATAAGTAAACTACAATGTTCAAGTTTTTACTTAGTGTAATTAATAAATCCTTTATTTAATTAAATAATTTATGTGCTCAAAATGCAATTAAATTAAGACGCTTCTTTTGCAGGAAACCGAAGGACCAAAAACAAATAATGGAATACAATATAGACTTCAACTTTTATATGCAAATGGTAAGTTGTAACTACGTAGTGTGTAGTTTCCTTGGTGTTTCTTAAGTTGTTGCCAACTAAGTGATAGTTCCATGTTCTATCCGAGTCCGAGTCCCTCAAGTCCAAACTAATAAGATAACCACATGCCGCAACACAAATAACTCCTTAACCCGCAAGAACCGCAATAGTCCGGTCTAACATCTCAGTGGACGACCCTTTAGTCTTCATGAGCACTCGACCCGTTCATCAAACTATGGTGTAGAAAACAGATAATTTGTTAAATTAATGAGTGTTCTTACGTCGAAGTTTAGTCTTTAGTACCGTGTTGTTGAATTTTCCATTTGTTCTCTTATATGGAACCGTGTTCTGTCACTCAAAATTAACTGTGCAATTAGTTTACCCGACGTTTTATTAACTTTCAATTATTTCTGTTAGTTAACCGCAAGTCCGCTTATTTCCTTTTAAATCCTACTGAAAAAACGACATTTACACTTTCGTGTAGTAAAACGTATTACATATAAGGGGCTGAATATAGAATGAAACAGCAAACGAATAACAAACCCGACCTGGCTTTTAATTAGATTTGCAATTAATTTAACTAGTCAATCACATCAACCAAAAAGGAAACTAACTTTTCCTTGTTACATTATAAATTATGCTCGTAGAAAGCGCGTTATTTAAATATAACTGCCAGTTAAGAAAAATTTATCGATAGCTTTAATATGTAATTATTTTCACTTTGCTAAAAAAAAAAAAAAAGAAAAATTACTTAAAACCAAAGCTCGATAATGTTGCGACTTGAAGTGTTTACGTTGTTAACTTCAAATACAGTGTCATATTACATCTTCTTTATGGCTGCCGAAATAAATGAGAGAAGCAAGTTAAACGCTTCAATTTGTATGTTGTAAAAGTTGTTAAAATGTAAACACACAAGAAGTAACTCAAGAGATTTCGGTAAAATATATAAGCGCTAGTAAGATGTAACAAACTGGCGTTGTATCTCATTTGCCATAGCACACCTCACTCAACAGTATCCCCGAGGAACACTCTTCCTCTCCTTATTTGTAATAAAATAACTCCACAAATGCTCTCCTAGGACTAAAAAGATGGCGAACCCTAAGGCTTTACCACCGCCCGAGTCTTTGTTCTCGCGCTATCGCGTCCTCCTCCTTACGGTCTCTTATCAAAGCTTGGCTACGGTATGCGATGCTATGGCTTCTATTAGTATCGAAATAGTTTGACGTGCAGTAAACTTTGGCATTATCATTTTAATGATTCAGGAGTTTGTAGATGTTAGTTATAAGACGCTGTGGTGTCAATATTATGGTAATAAGGTAACTTGGAAGCCATAACAACTTTTAATGTTCGTCGAGTAACTTATCTACGTATTAGATAGGTGACTCTCTTTTTATCCAAACTTCATATGTAATGGGCTTATTTTTTATGATCCCTAACTGACAATGCCGGCTATATTACATGCTTGATTTATTGTTTTAGGTGTGCGACAAGAGCAAGACATCTACGTTAGGCTGATCGATTCGGTTACGAAGCAAGTAAGTATGCTATCTATCAATATATATACACACACACACGTGAAGTAATATAAAACGTCGGGCCGTTAATATGCCATTTTATTATGGTCTTTAATTGTTATTAATTTTCAAAGTCCATAAAACAGAGGCGACAAAAAGTTTTCAAACTCTCACGTGTATTGATTTTCTTCTTCTGATGTAGATATAAATAATGAACAACAACTAAGTGGAAAAGTAGGAGTAATTGAAATTACCGTTGAAAAGTCAAACAGACGAGTACAAATAGAATTAGAAACCCATGTGTTGTTTTGGCACTCACTCGATACCTTTACAACAAAACAACAAACTCGTAATTCGTGCATCAAACGAACGTAGGTATGTCTAGAACTGACTCGTACTTCGGAATAATTAAATAAATTATGCAATAAGAAACAAATTTAGGATCTTCCCTAGCTTTCAGACGGATAAGTCTCTTTTCGCGCTGCTTCGACGAGCGGGAAATTAAATTTTACCTCAAACCATCTTCAAGTTAGATGATTGACTAAAATTAAATTTAAGAACTTAAATACGTTAAGCTTTCCCCTTTTCACTTCATCAACTTGACTTGTGTAAAAATTGTTCTTTAATATTGGCTTAGCATGTTAAATATTTTCGAGGATGAAATCTTTTAGTGTACCGAACGCCCAACCTAAAAGCTTCTGATAATCTCCCTTTTTGTAGATGTTATCGACAATGCGCGATCATTGCACACGTGACAAACACGCGACCATCTGAAACTTTTTGCGGACAACACAGGAAGTTTCAACTCTCATTATATTCTTATCGTAAACTGTTTAGCCCATCGATAAACACACGGACTGTCGGTTTTGGGGGACGAAATCTTGAAAAATTACTATTTTATGCACGCGTACTTATTTTGCGGATAAGTAAATTTGAATAATGCCCCCTCGTATACTTTTTGCTAATAAAAATTCTTCGAGCAAGGATTAAGCCAACATAAAAACTAAAAACAAGTCAAATTATTTTCAATTTGCCTATTAATATAACAAATTTCGGTTGTTACGTATATAAAAGCAAAATTCATTACCGAAATGGTAAGATATTAATAATCCTAAATTAGATACTTTCTAATACATTAAAATTGTTTTAATATAATTAATTCACGTGCATTCGTTAAAGTAGACGTTAAAATGGGGTAAATGCGGTTTGCATGTTTATCAGCAGCCACTCAAGTAAATGATGTCCTGTTCGTCTTATTGAAGGCTTGCACCAAATACAACTACCTAGTTCATTAGTTGATTACTAACTTTGCAAAAAAGTTTACTTCGATTTTCCCACATTTAATTAATTAATTTTTCATAATTTTGCACGGATTTGCAAAACTGACTTAACGGACCTATTATATTTAAAGGAGAGGGGGTCGCGCGATACCTGTAATATTGGGTGGTAAACTTAGCTACGAAGTAAGCTTTGAAACAAACCTCCAGTTTATGTTTCATATAGTAGGTTACCGCCAACCAGTTATCGAGGATTTATTACATTGATACTAATTAGGACAACGCGGTTCCAGGTGCTACAAGGATTACCATAGAATTCTCATCCTTACTAATACTATAGAAACTCTATGTTGGTTATATTATTTATGATTGTATTTATAGCATCTGACAAAATTATTACTTAAAACGTAAACACCGATTACCTCAACTTCCAATTTAACCTTTGGATGTGTAAAATTTATCTTAATTAGCACATTTTTACACTCGGTTAAGTGTAAACCATTACTTCCTAAGAAATTTAAATTTTGAACGTACTATTAGATTAACATTCAGAATTCTAATTGTATTACTAAACTTAATCAAAGTTTAAACTGAACAGATCTTGTTTAATTATTGTCAAATTAAACGCCGTTAAACATTTGACTTGCATTTACCTACTTTTATTAATTTAGTATTCAACTGAAATTATTCAATACCTAAACTTATATTAGGACAATTTCTTCATTTTATTTATCAACACGTAACCAGACGGGCAAAAATTAAATTAAAATAATAAAACACTTTTAGCTGTTGCAAACTCTTGCAGCTATTTTATTTTCAATTATAGCTATCTAAAGCAAAGAAATAAGTGGCTGGCTCTACAATTTTGCAATATGTGATGGTAAACGGAATTCTTCAACTGGAATGATATAAAATGTTAAATCAAGATTCACAAGAACAAACAGAAGAACTCTGCTAATAGACTTACCACATACAGTAACACTATGCTTAGCTTTTATAACTACTCTTTCTTCTCAGATGTTGTTCGAATTCGAAACGATGCTTGATAAATTCTAAACCAAAAAAGGATCAAACAGGCTTGGTGAAAATATAATATCCAGATATCTAGGCACCAGAGGACACAAGTCTTTACAAACACTAGTTTCGCACACATTGATTGCCTATTTAATGAATACGGCTAAAGAAAACAAATCCAAATTTTATTTCTTGAAGTTATTATTCACCTCGCCTTAAAAATCAGACTATCTACGGCTGCATAATCATTTAATAAGAAATCAATTGTTGAAATTTCAGAAAGAAATCAAATATGCAAAATATTAGGACTAATATTATCGAAAATAGGAAAATAGGTAAATAATACGAATTAGTTGAAAAATAACTTTTCATCAATTTAGCTATGCACTTTGATTATCGTTGCACTTCACTAACATTTTATTCGCCTTTGCCGACGATTAAGCATATCCAGCCCCCTTAGCGAAAGGTTTTGCCAGCCCCTCTCCGCGTCAAACACTTATAAATTCAAATTTACGGTGGAATATATTTCAAAATAAAATTAATTCTAAAAATCTTTTGTCAAATGAGTCGGGCTCCACCCTCTCCTCCTTTCAACTCCATATAATATAAATCAGAAACAACTTCCCTTCTCCCGGAATTCAACTGCCAAAAAACCATGGCTTAAGTTTACTAATACATTAATCCGTCTCAGATTCATCTTGATAAAAGTGTTTTGAATGCACCTGACTGCGTTTTATCATTTAGATCTTAGTTTGCAACTTCAAAATATGCAATTTAATTTCATTTTTCCTTTGAATTGCCAATTTTCACTGAGTACTTGAAGCTGCGCTGGTTTCGATTATTGTTTTTTGTTCTAGACCTTCAATGTAGGCACAATTTGATACCTAGAATCTTTTTGAATTTTTCTTCAATTTCTATCCTTGTCTTGCTTTAATTTTTCGTATAAATTTTAATTTGCTTACAGATCTTATCAATTATGCTATTTGCTCATCTATTTTTGGTTCTTTGCTGTTATCTTATCAACTACGTTTCTCTCTCATTATTCTTTGTCCTATTTTTTATAGGTATCTTTCAAAATTTTATATAATTTTTTTTCTTTTGCCTTGCATTCTGGTCTCCAGTTTTCTCCAGTTTTCACTGCAATAATAGTATATTCCTAATTTAATTTTTGTTATTTCAACAAATTTTAAGCAATGGTAAACGGACAACACAATAAAGTGTTCCTGGCAGAATTTTGTGATCTTAATGCTCATTGGTCAAAAGTTTAATGGATAACTATTTAATGGAAGTTACAAAAGAATTTAATTGTGAATAATCCGGAGGTGTCCCTTGTACAAACATCTGGCTCACTTTACTATTTTATTTTGTTTATCTTTTTAGTATGTCTAAATTGAAACCGCACGACTACTTTGACGATCATTAGTTTTTAATACAAAAGTTGTAATTTTGAAGCTTAATAATTCATTCACAAAAAAGCATTCCGATCATACATTTTTAATTATTCTGTATATTTGTAAAAAATATATCTAATTTATTACGGTCTGCAAAATTAAAAAATGTAAACAACATTTTCTGCTAATAGAATTTAAAAACAATTTTAAAAGACCCGTTGGACGCAAGAGCAGAGATCCGGAACAATTTCCCCATCAGTTTAAATTCATAGCCAACCAAGTTTTAGAAATATGCACTTCTGGTCTCGTTAAAATTACATTAAAACGCCAGGTTTCACATCAGAGATACAGACTACGAATGTAATGTGGTTAATGAAACCCCAGAGATAAAACTCTTCCGATTGTCGGTATACGATCCATTACTGAAATTTTTAACAGGGTTTATCAAATCCTGTATCAATTCAATTTCCTGTCAACAAATATAGTGGGCGAAGATTTGCTAATATCCAGATAATATACCTGCCGTCTATCGATGGATTTATATTTTTTTGCTAGTTTAAAATTTAATAATTGCACATTGGCTTCACTCTAAATTTGCACATTGTTACAATATTTACGGACATCATATACGAGTCAAATTTCTATTACAATTTTAAAACGCACTGCATGAATACCAAACCCATATAGTAAGTTAATCTTGTTTATTACAAATGCATTGTAATGTAAAATGTTATTGCCTGACAGTACATTTTCAGTTTGAATATCCAGTTGGTAATGAACATTTTCGAACAGTTCGAGAGAAACTCGTTATCGAATGTGGGGTTTCTAGTATGAAACATTGCCGTTAATATCTATTATTTGTGCCATTCTACCAAATTTACACTACCAGTTTAACATAGAATAAAATATACATGAGTAGCGATGGTAACTTTTATGTCGAGCATTAATTAAACAATTTGCGTAATACAAAATAAATTCCCTACACAGAATCATTAAATTAGCATACAAAACTAGTTTGAAAATTTTTTAATCATCATTGAAAATTAAGTTAGACATAATTTTAAATGTCATTGAAAGTCGAATTGGCTTGCTATCTTATCTTTAAATTATGAGGGTGGCCGGCAATTATATACGTATGCCCTTTTATTAAGTTACAAAATTCCCTTGGGAACATTGATATACTTTTATGAATATGCAAGTAAAGCAATTAATTAAAATTTTGCGTAGATAACTAGTATGACCATTAACTCGTCCGATAAGTTTCGGTAATTCCCGGGGGAATATTTAAACAAGTCTGCTGGGTCTTTTCGCAAAATTCTCCTGAGATCAGGGACTCTTTAAGAACGTCTCCTGAGCACTAAGACTAGGGTTATCAGATTCATGTACTCCAAGGAATTATAAAGTTTTTTACCTTCGGTATGTACTACTTCTAATAATTTTGAAATGTGTTCGGTTTCTTTATTTTTCAAATGTCACATCCGAGTTTCGCGATGTTAAAATGTGGCGAGAGCGTGCAATAATAAAAGGGGCCATACCCATTTATAGCTTACAAGTGTGCACCTAATGTTTTAGCATACATTTCGGATTTGGAAGATCGTTTGTTTGAAAATTCCGAAAGTGCTCTAGCTAAACACAAACAATGAGTGTGAGCCGTGTGTGTAATAAACACGTTCTAAGCCGGTAATACAAATATCCCAACTTTTATGCACGGCAGATAAATTATTGTAGGTGCAAAGGAAATTTAAATATTATATTTTGGGGAAAATTGAAATCTCATCTTGTAATTTATTCCGTTTAAATCTAGTTAAGTATTCTTGTTTCCTTATCCAAACACATGTTGCTCTATGTCCAGTAAGCTTACTTGAGCCTCCCACAAAGCAAAGCTTGGGGTTGCGCGTTATATATTCAATTAAACAAAAATCTATCAACTGTTCTAACCTAAAGTACCTTAATCCTTAGAACGGGAAAGTAAAGCCCCGCACAGATAGATGTATGTACTATCGCTACGTACATTCGGGGGGCACCAAATAGCCGGATTACTTGGGTCTGGTCGAGGGTAAAGTCTGGTAATTATAGTAGCTTCGAGGGTTATTCTATGCTCATTGATGACTAGCTCCATATACGTCACCAGCTACTGTTTAGGGTGCGAGCCACTACCATAATCCGATCTTATCCTACGTTATTATTATAAAACTCAACTTGACAAAATACAACTAAAACCTGCTACCTAGAATGTATTATACAATGAGTAAACAAACACTGCTGCATAAGTATACACTGTGTACAAACACGAAGACTACATTAAATAAGCCACTTTTATCTTACATCTGTACACATTTTCTACACGTATACCTACTACTATTTTATTTGTAAAATATTTAATGTACAACTCAAAAAGTGATTGCTTACCTTGGCCATACGAGCGACTAGTTTGATATGCAGCGCGATATTTTTGATTAAACAACTCAACATTCGGTGAAAAAATCAAGCACTTTACATACCTACATCGAAATTTTTCACAAAGAAAATAATTAAATATTCCGGCCGCATTCGCTTTTCCCGCTATTAAATTTTTCATGAAATAATAATTAAAACGTGTAGATACTTATTTGCGGCGAGGTGTAAATAAACATAAATACTATATAAACTTGCGTAACATCTTATTTAATAAATTCATACCTCTATGTAAATTTGACTTACCTTTTCGGGCTCATTTAAAGGTTCGGTCGTTAACTGACCTTTCATGAACATTTACATAGACGCAGACTGCAAACGGTTTACCAGAATGAAAATTAAACTAGATCCTTATATCAAGCCGACATCGTTCAAACTGCGAAAGCGAAGCGCGAAAATAATAAGTAATGCAAACAAAAATTATTCTTCCTTGGCCATAAATTAACGATTCTTTCTTTTTTCAGGCAATAATATACGAAGGACAAGACAAAAATCCAGAAATGTGCCGTGTTCTACTAACTCATGAAGTGATGTGCAGGTACGTTTGATTTTTATATTATATGGAAATACTTCCAGTTTTTGCTACGGACACCTTTTTGCTTAGCAAACCTTGCCGTTAAAATCGATCTACTACCAGCCGGCTGTAATCATAAACTCAATTATTTAAAATATTTATTCAAACTCTTTGAAATTCTAATTTACCTAGTTTTACCAACTTCTTTTTGTTTGAATTCTAGAAATACCTTTAAATCTCATATTTACAAATCGGAGAATTTTTTGCTATAAATTTTGGTAAAATTATTAATATCTATTTTTTTAAATGAATAAATTGAGGATTTTATTTATTTTTCCAGATCTGTGTGTATAAAGTGGAAACAAAATTATTTTATTAATTTTTTTACTTTCAAAATTATTTAATATTCTTATTTGCAAAATTCAAGATTCACTTTTTTGTGAAAGCAAATGTTTTACTTTACTGTCGGTAACAGGCAACACTAAAGGATTTTTAATCATATATATTGAGCGAATTATGTTTTAAGATAATTTAGAATATTTTAAGTACTATAGGTATTTCTTATAAAAACCTTATTTAAAGATTTTTTAGATTCAGTAGTAATTTTCTATCAGAAAAGCTCAAAAAAGTTAAGAATCATTGAAACGTTTTATATAAACCTGAATTTAAAAATATGTATATCTGTCTAAAATGCTGATAAAAATTATCAATATGTTCTTTACGACAGTTAACCGATTTTAAGTTTTTTTCGTTCCTTTAGACATACCTAACGCACACATACCTAAACACAAAACGTACATATTAATTTCTCAAATACTGAAATATATCAATTGAAAAAATTAGAATAAATACATCAATTTATTAATTGATGTATTGAAAAATGTTTTTTTGAATATTTTAATAAAATTTAAGAACAATAGAAAATTTAATTATACTTAATTCCATATAATGTTGCCAAAACATAATAACACAAATATTGACTTCAAAAGGGGTATAGGTACTATTATTTTAACAATTTAGGTAATGTTTACAATAAGAAGTTATATAAAGTGTAAATAAAGCATATTTTATTACAGAACTTTTTTTTAACTGTGCACTATTGATAGTACATAGTCGAAAAATAAACAAAATTCTCTATTGAATATACAAAAGAGCATAAAATAGCATGAAAAACGTTATCATTGCTTAAAAGTACAAAAAGACACTGATAGGTAACTTTATAATTATCGTAAATATTCCCAGATAAATCATAAAAATATATAAAATTTGTTGAACATATCGTAGGTATAGGTATCTTCAAAAATAACTTTTTTTGTGAAACATTCTGTATAAGTAGGTAGATCACGAGTTTAAGATTCCCGAACAAACTCGACTCAAATGCAGTCGAAATTTTAAAAGCAGCAAAAGAAAGATAATATATTACACGTTTGATAATCCCCTGCAATAAAGTTTTCCATTTATTTCCTAAGATTTCCTTCTCTTTTTTTGACCACTCTATTCCGTCTTTTTCCTTCATGAATAATAATAATTATTCCAAATTTGAAAAAATAAATAAAAGAAGATATCTTGGTGGCGGTTTTTGAAGAACAGGTAGGTTAATCTGGATTTTAAAAAATGTCCACCGCCAAGATTTTTAAGCATTGCTGGCCTACCTTATAATTCAACCTATGAACCTGTCTTATTACTAATTCCAAAAGTTTGAACTGAATAAAAAAATTTTTAAAAGCTAAATAAATAAGTCACAGTAAAGCGTAACGTATTTTGTAAATTTTAGTAGCTTTAAGGGCTGATTAAACTATAAAGCATTAAGTTAACGATAAAACCTGAAATCCTTAATCAACAAACTCAAATTAATTTGAAGACGTTGTTGTAAGTTTTGTCAGAAAGTGAGTGAGTGACGTGATTGTTTCGATGATGTACTTGCAAAGATCCCTAAATATCTTCCCCTATGGTCTTGTATAATACTAGCGGGTTGCGGGGAGAAAGGATGTTCCCGAGGGAGTCTGTCTTTTCCCTCGTCTTGCCATAACAAACATTGCTCTCATTCGCCAATCTTTGCACACACCATTGTAAATTTCTTATCTGTTTTTTTGTAAAGTGTAACAATGTAAACAATAGCAATTTGCATTATTTTTTAAGTAAAATTTCTTTTAAATTTATTAAAAAACCTAAATATTCTGTTGTATGTTTCAGTCGGTGTTGCGATAAAAAAAGTTGCGGGAATCGCAACGAAACTCCGTCAGATCCTGTGATAATAGACAGGTAAGTTCCTAGCCATGTAATTTAAAATAAGTGCTGATGGTCGAATTTGAAATTTGATATCGAAAAATAATGAGTAGTAAAATTGAGAAATAAAAAATGTTCGATCATGCAAAGTCCACTGCAATTTTCGTTCCTTGGAATTGTATACTGCTGATAGCAAGGGGATAGCTACAAAATGGTGTCTCAAGGGACGAGAATAGACAAGGGGAAGAAGACATCTTGCGGGTAGACGAATATCGCGGTGTTGCAAATGGACGTCTAGAACTCCCTCAAGATTGTAGACCAATTCGTAGTCGAATTTGTTGCATGCAATCATGCAATATAAAATTCAACCGAAAAAAGGCCTTTTTAGTTGTTTTCGTAGTAATTACATATTATACCGCAGTAATTCGACAAAGACTAAAGAGTGCGGTTTTTTAAATCATTTAGGGCGTTTTGTTACTTGACAGCTTACGGTCGAATGACTTCTGTCAATTTTACTAACAGATTATGTCAGTCACCGAGTAAGCTAATCGAACTGACTAAATAACCGTGGCTTTGTCGGCGGCAACAGATTAGCCATAACTCCCGGAGAAGAAAATGCGACTCCTGCTGAGCGAACAACCCTCGATGCTCCAATTATTTGAGCGCACCTAGCACACGCAGTTAATATAAAATTAGCCCTCATTGTAGTACAGAACTAAATTGAATCAAAACTCAATATAAATATAGTTATAGCGTGTAACTCGCGAGGGCTACAAATTAAATTTAATAAACCTACCTTACATGACAATTTACAAAACTCAAGTAGAAACCCATCAAGTAGATGAGTTTAAATTATCAATTACGGTCCGTTTATACGACGGACTCATGCAAGCCCACATGTCAATTCGAGCTTGCATACGTAACAAAACTTACACACACGCGTCCATAATCTTGCCACGTGTCCCTCTAGTAGCAAAATATTTTACATTAATCAAACAAATTGACTTTTTTCTTTTCGCATCCCTCGAAACTTATTGCACTTAAAAAAACCATAATAAATACCATTGCAATTACAATTGCAATCAAATGAAATTACTGTGACGTAATGGGGATTTTGGTATTACCAAGCCACCTGGGACTGGTCATCATCTGGTTTGCGAAACCTTTTGTAATGTACAATTCGAATCACGATTTGATCAAATTTAACTCTTTTTGCTGTTGAAACGCCCTTTCTTGAGATTTTTAATCTAACATAATTTCGAAAGACCTTGGCTACTATAATATGGCAAATCGATATTACTAATTTACGCCTTAAACGCGTAGTTTCGCTTAGGAGGTCTCTCAATTTGCATTCGAGATTTATTAGCAAAATTACAAACCCATTAACCAAGACATAGTTTTTGGGAACAAATTTGTTTTTATGTCAAGAAAGTGATTTCACACTTGACATGTCCACATGTGCGGTAGTGCGAAGTGCATTCGGAAATGCCCATCAGGATACGCTAGAATGAAGGGAGGTCAAAACAGAACTGGCGATTTACGTTCGCAAGTGTGTAGTCATGACAACCGAACAAGGGGTTTCAAACCTGTAAAATACCACGGAAACGCATCCCCTAACTTCCAAGTATTTTACATTTCCTGTTTAATTCTATAGAAGCAACTTGTCATCGCATCATAACGTTATAGATCAACTCCTGAACTTTTTAAATTTACAATTATAAATTTTAACTGTCGACAATGTAATTTCGAAGAAAAATTAAAGTTTTAATTAAAGGTGACATTTTTTTCCTAAATTTGCCTTCTACATGGTGGATTCGATTGCACGATAACGACCTATTTGGATTGCGGCAAATTTATTATTTGCCCAATATGACAATGGACGTGAAAAGTAAATCGTTAAAATAATGAATATTATCTTTGATAAAACTGTGTTTACAATTTAGCCGTTTCATAAATCTAATACGACAGTATAATATCTGCATATAAAACTCATCGTAACAAGTGCGATGTCATATCACCGGTGACAATACACACATATAGCGGGAATATAATTCAAGCAAAATGCCCGAAGCGTGACATTTGGGTGCAATCAAGAGCTAAATAACTCATTCACATCAACGTTCACTCAACAAAGCACACAACTTTTCATCATCACTACATTGTGAATTGTAACTCGCTAAGCGGTAACGTTGTTAATAGATTTCCCCGATTTGCACCTAACAATTTCACGTTTTGACGTGCCGGAATTATCGAATCAACCTTCCATAGATATTACAAATACGTGTATTCTAATGCGTTACAAAAGGCGAAATGTGAGACAGATTTTCGACGAACATTGCTGCATGCGAGTTTCGAAGGAACATTTTAAACTTGGTAATGGATCCTGCTTCACAATAAATTCGATTGGCGAGCGTATAGAGGGAACATAGCAAAGGGACATAAGTAGTGTAAAAGATATTTCTGCAAAAATAGCTTTTGGACAATAAAAGCGTACTACCTACGGAATAATATCTTGGACAAATTTCCGAAAAGTATCGTTTGCGCGAAATCTCAAGCCCAAAAAAAATGTATCTCTAATTGTCGGCCTCGAATCGATACCTAACCTTTTACGCATTTGGAAACAATGTATTTTAAAACAATTGTGATTAATAGATATGATCGATGTAAAGTATAAAGTTATAATAGCAGTATTACATCATAATTAGCTGTAGTGGACTGCAATTTTATCTATTACACAGTTGATAAATGAATAGGATTACCATCTGTTGTCTATTATTTAAAAAGTCGTGCCATACCACGAATTTATATTATTATTTACGGAGTAGGTTCGTGCCATAGGTGCATAAATTAGATGCAAATTAAATATGAAATAAGGACAAAGTAAACATACACGAAATATTTGATGAGATACACGTACAAGTCAAATTGTATTGTATATTTGATAATTATCCATATCGACGCCATAAAACAAGTAAAGAGGCCAGAAACGGTGACTAGGGGGTTTGTAAGCTTGTCTTTGCGTGCTGGAGGAGCAGGCCAAGATAAGGACTTGGAATGAGTGTCTATTGTTTGTTCGGAAGGGAGAAGTTATTTACTAGCACCAATCTTGAAATACGCTATTCACCAGCACATTTTGTGCCTCGATTTTAAACTTTCCACTTTTAAATGCCTCGCAATACGGGTTTATTTCGGAAAAACCTTATCCGACAAATATAATCGGACCAAAAAGCTGTTCCTGATAAATACGATGGTAACGTAGCAAATTCCCTAAATTAACTCAACAAGGAGTAGGAACACTGATACGTTCTAGATTTAGTTTCCGTTTATTTAAGATTGTCTGTAAAAATCCTTTGGGAATCGGTGATTAGGTCCGTGTGGATTACTTTAGTAGTCAACGCCGTAGACTGAGAACACTAACGATTAAGGTTTGTCTTTAACGATGATGTATAGTCCACTTGTCTGCCAAATTTGGAACATATTTTCGAAATTTCTTTTTAATTATTACGCCGAGCTTAACTTGGTACAAAATTTGAATCACACAAATGCATGAAAATTAATGAAACAAATCACCTAAGCCCCATAACATATGCTTACAGTGTGTTCACTTAAGTGGAGGGTAGTAAAGTTTCCACTTTCATTAACTTCAAATTGATTAGTATAATGCATATTCTACTCACGAAACTTTTATAATCTTATGTTTTTTATTCGACACAAATCGTTATAAGCATTTTAGAATCAATCGACTCAATTTGCAAATTGCTTTACGCCAATCCTTTTCTCCCCTCGTTTCTATTACGTCTCATTTCATTTCACTCTCTTGAAACGGATTTATTGTAATCAACTGGCCAACAGATCCAAGAACTAAAATACAGTACGAGTAGAGGGTGTTAAAACAACCGCCTCCATCTGTTCAAGCATGTTGAGTGTCTTGTTCAGATTAGATTGATACCAATACCGCTCAATTGCACACCATCGTTTTATGCAATACAGATTTTCTTATCCATTATTTTTAGTTCATTTAACATAGTAAGGGTGACACTAATGTAATGAAATAGAAAGGTTTTCCATTGTAAAAATTGCAGACTAAATTAAAATATTTACTTCGGCTACTACATTGCAACTCACTTGCTTTATTTTTATATATTGCAACCGTTCTGTTTTTTCAAAATTGACCTAGAATTTACAGGTTTTTTTATTATTAATCTGTTGTTAATTAAGGTTTATTAGATTTTACATAGCTAAAGGCGGACTGAACTCTTAAACTTTTAGAATTCGGCTGAAGTTTATTGAATCATTTGCACGTTTCAAAACTATAATTTTGAAATTTTACTTTACACAAAATTTTGAATAATCAATTTTTGTTTCGAGTTTAATTTGAAATATTCCCAAAATTTTTCAAAAGCAAAAATTAATACAAAATTCTATGGTTTGGAATCTATGAAGCAGTGGTATGGCTAGTAATTTGCTATAGTAAGGAGGGGGGGTAGTTAATTTCATGATATTTTGAAGTTGAATCTGCGTTTATGTTATGTGCTTATTAGGTTATTACACTTATAATCAAGTACATACATTACTGAGGTAATTGTACCCTGGTGCGTACTACTAGAACTCATAAAATGTATTTTGTTTTGAATAAGTGCAAGATTCTTAATAAAACCTATTATACAACACATATGCAAACTTTCGGCCCTTCAAATCGAGGGGTATATTATGTTCATAAAAAAAAACTTTCAAATCGTTTGCTATATTGTTTACAATCTTAAAAAATACAATAAGAAAGTTTAAGCTATAAGACAGTTATTAAGTAGTACAGTAAGTTAACCGAATAATTGTGGATCCCCTGGGTCAATGATTTGCTTTCATCAACTAAAAATATTCCAAAAATCCATCAAGATTGCTGTTGATGAGAACATAGAACTCAGACTAACGTAAGACGAAAAATAATAAAAAGCTTTGCTTGGCTTAACCTTGAGTTTAAAATGACATTGAAATACCGGCCTTTAACGCAAACGATGAGGCTCATTCTGTCATTGCCTGCATTGGTCCAATATTCTGTTTTGGAAAACCATCGCCATTACTCCAATTGACAATTAAATAATCACGAATCAACACATTGATTATTAAATTAGACAACCTCAGAAAGAAATTAAAGTTAAAAATTTATATTATTATAAAATAGTTAATAAAACTATAACTTTTTACTTCAATTTATTTGTACACCCTAGTTTTGACTCAGATAAAAAAGACATGGCAATATATAGGAACTCCAAAAATAATTAAAAATAAGTATTATTAAACCATTTTACGCTGATATTCTGTTATTCTCTTAGGCGCTAGGCGTTTTTATTTTTGTCGCAATTAACTAAAGAAACAAGAGTATAAATCCAGCGTTTGAGTTTTACTCTGTCATATAATTTTCTTATAAATAAAGAAACATACCTAAATATTTTCCGTGACCATACCAGCATACCAGTGACCGTTCAATATAATGTAGGTATTATATTATATTAAAGTTTCGATTTCGATGCAAGAAGTTGAAATGTTGAATCGAAACGATGGCGCTAGTAATATGAAAGTAAAATTAAATCAAAAAATATAAGTGGAAGTGGGCTTGTGATCTATCACCGATAGATACTTCAATACGTAATACGAAGTTATAACATATTAGTACATGAATTGAATTAAACCATCCAAATTAGCATAGATGATGTCCGTATACCTTTAACTAATACTTCTAACGAAGTTTCTCAAGGCAGCATGCATTGAGGGTTTAAGTTGGTTAAATTAGCGCATTTTCAATCTTAATTATAATTTAAAGACAGCATTTAGCCTTAATAAAATCTAGAACTTTTAAAACATAAAACCACATGACCTCTGACGTCATATTATATATATGCTAGTTGCGGGTTAAACCAAAAAATAAGAGTTGACCAATGAAATACGTTGAAAAGATGTTTTTTTAAGGAATATCATTAGTTAACTAAAATTTTTTGGTTTAACCTGTAACTGAACAACTAGGCCTAAGTGGGTCAGTGAAATGCCAAATTTTATCAAATCACAGATCGGCAGTGAGGTTTAAAGCTTAAATCGAGAATCTACAAAACCAGGAAACAGCGGTGCAATGCCTGATGGCACCGACTACACTGCTGTGATCTAAAGCCCAAGTTTAATCTATGAGTTATGCATTTAGGAAGGTTAGCATTCTACTAAGATAGTATTGAAGCACTCATAGAACCGTGACTGCCAAGTGTAAAACTTTGTACGTAATAATAGGACGATGTCCTAAATTAAGAGAACAATGAAGAGGGTTATAAAATCAAGTCAAAAGCTAACTCGAATTTTTTTAGTGAAGAATAGTCATCTGAAATTAAAAAATTGTAATGTAACCTCTAACATGAGCTGCCCAACGATAATTTTTGCACTTTTTATGTATGAATGTATAAATAAAATCTTTTTAAATTAACCTGCAAAAACAAAAAAGTGTTGACTTTGAAGTGTGAAAGTTGATTCAAAAATTGCCAGTAAAAGTTAAAAGTTTTAAAAATTTACTCGAACAGTTGCCTAATAATTTACAAAATAATATCCTTAAAGATATAAAAAATATCCTGAAAAATATTTCTTAGTTAAATATCATGATGAATATACCAGCTTACACTCAATATACTCTGGCATACCACAGGGTAGTGGATTGGGACCACAAAAACAAATGACAGTAGCCACATTCGCTGATGAAACAGCAATACTTGCATTCCATTTAGATCCTGTGCTTGCGTTGGAACATCTGCAGGAAAATCGCAACAAAATTCAAGTCTGGTTATTAAAATATAGAATTAAGGCCAATGAACTAAAGTGAACACACGTTACATTTACAATGCGAAGAGCTTCATGTCCTCCAATTAAATTAAACAGCAATTTTTCACCATACGCAGAGAATGGAAAATATCTCGCCATGAATTTGGATAGAAGACTTACCTGGAGATAGTAATCAGCTTGGGATTAAATTTAGCCATGTGCCCAAATACGTCATACAATATGATTTGCGTATAAATTCTGTTTATGAGAAAATACAAAATTATCACAGAAAATATCAAAACAGATTGCGGAATTCCATCGAAATGGACTCGCCAATAAATTTCTGGACAACACAAACGTTTTAGTTCGAAAATATTCATTGAAAAAAAAATATCTTTTTATTATTTTTTGCTTTCTTATAAAAAATTTTCAATGTTCAATTTGCATTATGAATTTAACATTGAGATTATAACATTTTAATATACTAAATTGCGATATCTTCTAAATATTAACAAAAAATGTTCACTTACAGCATATTTTAAATCACATCTGGTAATTTGTTAGATCAAATCTCTGTCGTGTGTTTAATTTTTTAAAAGTACTAATTGAGTGTTAAATGTTTTTTTGTAAAGTGTTATTTAATAATTCGTTTCTGGTGTTACCATTAGAATTTTTTGTTATGCCTGAATATCGTACAGACAATTCGGATTACAAAAATAAAGAGGACTGTCATTAAAATCAAACATTTTTAAAATAATAATAAAGTCACATCTCCTTGTTTTTCCACTTGAAGGTAAAGCTAAAATAAAAGTTTTGATTTTTTATGTCCAAATGGAGTAGGATTTATTTGCATCACAAAAGAAACCTTTTATGAAATTATATCGTTAATATTTACCTATATATTGGCGAGCTTAAATCGGAAAGTGCTTTTGCAAAGCTTATTTAGTATTTCATATACTTACCTACTTTATGCAAGTCAGGAATCATAAGCAAATACAAAAACTACAAATTTTTAGAGAAATTCAAATAGGGTATCTTTGAGTTATCTACAATTTAAAATACGTACTTTTCTTTTATTGTTAACCTATAGCAAAGCCAGTGAAATTCACAGATTAAATTCAATTATTACTTTTTATGGAACTGCAAAGGTGAAGACTTTAAACCCAAGGTGTTTCATAAACGCCATCATAAATTATAAAAACACTCGAAGACAAAAATCATTAATATTAATGACTACGAAAGCAGATCTGTTACATGATTTTCATTTTAGTACGTTCGAAATTTAACAGAATTGTAAAATATTTTACATGCAATAACTGCACATACTTTTTGTTAAAACTAAATAGAAATAGCTTCCGGTTTAAAGTTTCGATAAATTTATTAAATGAGTGTCAAATTACATTACTTTATAGCATTTCTTTAACGGATTTCATAAGTATCGAAGAAAATATAGCACATGCATATTTCAACAAAATTGCTTCATACTACATCTGAATTTACGATTTCTGTAAAAGACTTTCGTTTTGAACACACGACCCGACGAAACTTTATGTTCAATTCTCTATCATAGCGCATTCAAACGCGAAACGCGAAGATGTTACCGTCTGTCAACTAAATTATGAGGCCGGTGTTATACCTTTTGCTATAGGTTTACATCTTTCACAAAAATATTTTAGTATCTTATATCTTTACCAAAAAGGAAATGACCAATAACACTTTATATGTTTTTTCTTCTATACTACGTATATAGGTATGAATCTCATGTATGATGTATATGGCCCAATGGCAACAAAACGATACTTTTTTGTCGTATTAATTTGAAAAAATAAAATTAAAATCTCCGACACAAGTTTTTTGATACAAAGACTTGCATCGGAGGCAATTATAAAAACTTGAGAGTATTCCATTACATTGACAATGTATAATCAATACAAATAAATCGTCTAGTTTGTAAATAACGAGAGAACATTATTTCGCATCTGTCAGTCATTCTAATTCCGAAACGGACGTAATTTGCTTTTCCATTTAGAGAAACAAAACTCTTATGGGAAACACCTTGTTAAACTAGTTCCTATTAATTCCAGTACGAAATACCTGTAGTATATTCTAAGTTTTAACGTGATTTTTCCATTTAAAACTGAATAAAAGGCGCGATAAAAAATGCGACTCGAATTTTTTTTAGATTCAACGGGATTTTGGAAAAATATTTCGCAAAATTGTATTTGGCCATGTAATGCAATTTACTAACCGATTACTTAACCTAAAAAAATGAAATACCAACTTAACGCGAGATTTTATTGTGCGGCGCCGCGGTTCCAAAACGTTGTTTTATTAATAAAGTAAAGCACATCGTAAATTATAAAAGACAGGCGACATCGTCACGTCAATTTCTTATTAATCTGAGTTTCATTAATGTTAGGTAAAAGCTAAAATGGCTTAAGAAGGTTAACCAGATTTAACGGTCATTGTCACTGTCACTTAACAATGCGTACGAATAAGGCAAAAGTTGGTAGTTGTTTTGTGATCTTCCAGAGGAGCGAACGACAACTTTCAATTGCAACAGATGTGTGCCTCGGGATATAGGCGGGCTAAGTGAGGGCATCGAGCCTTGCAGAATCAGCATTTTGGAGACCGCCAAAGAGGCTTAAGTACCCAAGCACCCACAATGTACGCATCTAAATGCAAGGCCTGTCCTATACTAACTGCATGTAATACGCACTATTTAAACGCTTGTTTCCCTAAGTCGAAGTTTAATGCCGAATCGAGGGTGGAATTGGAATCTATTTACTTAACATATATATGCCATAAAAGTGGTTATACTAATTGGATCTATATGTATATTCTATTGTATATTACTACGGTGTAAATTATTTCAATTTGACTCTAAAGCGGTTTTATCTCTTTAGGATTTTCAAAATACATTAAAATCACTTATAGTCACCATTTTGATACATATTTAATAATAATTAATCTGTTTCGTTACCGTCGTATTTTGCGAAAACGAACATTCGCTCTTGTGACCTTTATAAATGTGAAAGATGAACCATGAATTACAACTAAAAAGATTTTTATTCATAAAGCCGTCAAATTTAGAAATCGAGAATGTCAAAACTCACTCTACTGCATACTACTAGCATGAAAAATAACTTCCAAAGAAGTACAGCATGTAGTACCCAATTACGTAATAGCGCGAGATAAAATGTTTTTTGACATCTGTTATATAACCACCAAAGTGATGATTGGCCATTTAATTGCAGCTTACACTTAACGCCGCATTAAGTTTTTACAAGAGCGTTAATCTAATTATTGCTCCCTACTTAACGTCGACCATAAAAGAATTACAATAACTATAAGAAGTGGTTAATAAAAACAGACGCTTTAAGATTTAAAAATGTAATTAACAACGATAATCAGACGCTTTGGTAATAGCAGATCATAGAATTTATTACATCCAGATAACGCTTAACATAGCTGATATTACAACGTTCGCCCAGTTACGGTGTCAAATAACTAATGATTTGCAGAGTCTGCTTCGTTGATTGCTAGCTCCAATTACGCGACAGTCATAAATATTTTACTAATTACGACCTTCGGTAAGAGGTGGTCCTTTCAACATATCACTTAAGCCATTCATCAAATACTAGAATGACAAGTGTTGAAACTGTGGTGAAAATTCTTCATCGTTACGCTTTAGCGTAACTTACCCAAATCACTTTCTACAAATGGCTTCCGCTCATTTTTGTTCAAAAAAATCCAACGTTTTAGTTCTATATTTATAATTGCAATTTGGGATTTGTTTTTGTCTTTGAAACACCATTGACGTGTCACTTGATAAATCTGTCGATGCTGTCATCTATTTTGAAACGAATATGTCCATAAAATACTACTCCGCTCCCGAATAAAAAACTGAACCGAGAGTATTTTCTGTTGAATGAAATAGGCGACTTCAAAATTTTTTTTACTTACAACTGCAAATATTTTTTCTCTCCGGTACTAGTGGTTCAATATACTATAATTGGCAAAACGTCAAAGAAAATCGAACACATGAAGAAAGTTAGGAACCTGTTCGTTGGCGAAGACGGAAATAAAAGAATGAAACAGATTGCCTCGGATAAGAAACTTGTCAGTTTCTGCGAGCGCGTTCATCCCTGAAAATTAATGTCAGTGAAGTAACCGAGACCTTCTCTATAGTTTCCGACATTGCAGGGCCACTGCCCGTCGCAGTCTAATAACGACACAGTTAAATTACTTATAGACTCAAACTCATTTTGAATATCATTATTTCCCTGGTCAAAATTTGAACCGATAACCATTTATCGTCTACCATGAGTGAATCAACACGCGATATTCCACTAACCAGGAGAGACATGGACATCAGACAAATGCTAGCATTACGTACATTTACTTGTTGCTACTGTTAATTCTAAGTAGCTTCAGTCAGGCGATCACGTCACATCTTAAGCTTTCGTAATTATATTTGAAAATTTATTTTTTTAAAACACAATTCGGGCGAACAAATATCTTTACAATAAAGCCCAGACCATCTATTAAACATTTAGAGAAAATAAAGCGGTTATGAAAAATATATTCCGAGTTTCACATTTACTTGTGACACGAAGGGTGGAAAAATTGTAGAATAAATTTAGAAGTTTTTGTGTTTTAGATGAATGTTTACCAATTATTTCAAATAAAAAGATGGTCGTATCTTACAAAAGTAAACAAAAATTTGTAATATGTAAAATTGTTATGAACTAACACATCAGGATGTGTTAGCATTGTGTATGGAGGAATAAAATTTATGGTGGAATATTTTTTACTTGCCCTATTCGTATTTTTGTAAAAATAAAAATGAGGTGTAATTAGACTTTAGTCGAGCACTTCTACTATATATCGGGGGAACGTAGGTAATCAATTAAAATATTTGTATAGATGGAATCTTGGAATTCTAAAATAAGAATTTTATATACTTATAAGTGCGTTGTTTGCTTTCTCTTTTGCTCTTGTGCCGTCGAGTCGTTCCCTCGGGACGCTGCTCCCTCGGGTAGGTATTGACTCTTCTCTCTCCCCAGAGTTGGTCGTCAATACCGCAGGGAGCCAACCGTATATTGCCGAATATATCCGGGACATTCCGAATTTCTAACATTTTCTAACCCCAATACTATGTATTTCTATTTATGTTTTCTCCGAAACTTGTAATTTTTGACACTTTTTTAGGATAGAAAATTTTGCAGCCGCTTTTAGCATAAAATTTACGACAGACTTTGATTACTTTAGTCTAGTAACACTTTTGAATTTTGTTCGCTCTCTATTAATGTTAAGTTTAAGCTGGAAAGGCTTAATGCGTGTAATGCTAACACCTCTCAACTCTCTGTTTTCAAAGTCTAATAAATCTCACTCCAGCTACCGCGTTTAGTCATATTATTACGTTATTTAGTACAACCTCAGGTTATTTACGCGACGTATAATAACATTACAGCAGGACATGAATATGAACCCTGCATCCCAAGAGACTCTTCTCGTGTTTTACCATTTACTCGCACTTATCTTACTGTTTGTAAGCTTTTAAAATTTACCTGATGAAATATAAGGAACATTATGAACATTATTATAACTGACATCAACACGTTTGTACTTTAGGAAGTATAAAGGCAATAGTTTTCTTTTCTCTCTTTTTGTGTGTATGGGGGGGGGAGAGGAACTCCCTTAAATCAAATTAAATTTGAACAATTAATTGCGATAAAGAATATTAAATTACGCGAGTTACTTTTACTGCATATAAAGTAAATTTTATAAAAGCACTTTCTGTGAAACGCTTTTGCAAACTACCGTGTTACCCCCGAAAGAGTTGTCTCTAAAGTTGTTCAAGTTAAGTTAGTTATGCTTATGCTCTTTGAGTTGAGCAGTGCTGCGAGTTTCTTGAACAATTTTCAGTATCTCGTTTACAACTTAATTTATAAGCGATTCATAATGCGAAAAGTGTCGTGATGAAATTGAGTGAAAGTTTGCGACACCATGAATACCCAAGTAGAGTGAAATTCCAACGATGCAAACTTGATTATTTTGCGAAAGCAAAACGGAATTAAACCGAGGTTACTGTAATAATTAACGTGAACCGGGAACTGAGTTTCCATATACGATATCACACTTTGTAAAGTAAATATTTGGTAACAATACCGAACGCAGGTTTTGGAATAAAGATTTCGCTTCGTGCACAAAACTAATAAGATTAATCAACATGTAAACCCGAAAATTGCCATGTAGTATGGCAAATAATAAATTGCTTTTTCTTTTTTTTGTGTATAAATGTACATTATATTTATTACGCCCGTGCCAATGGTTAAATACACAAATGAGCAAGCAATGAAGTTGGTGTATTAGTTATATGCTATGCAGTATAGCTGTTACAATAGAAAAGGGGCGTATAGTATGTATTATCTTATTACGAAGGCCCATATGGCCATAGGGCTTCACGAATGCCTTATGTTACGAGTACGCTAACTAATGTATGCTGCATTCAGGGACGGTGGACTTGCTAAGATAAATAGAGCGGCGGTAGCCTCGGGAAATGAAACTAACACGATATAAAGGACCCTCGCAGTCCGATTCCTTCTAACCAGATTACAAAGCGAGATATTCGTCCGCAAAATTATGCCAATTCGGTATAGTCAAATAGTCACGTAAAATAAAATTTTCACGCTGCCAACTAATGAAGTGTAAAGTCATTTGATCCTGGTCTTAGGTAAAATATGAACAAAATTTTGTTTTTTTAGTGAACACACGGGTTTCCATAGAAGCTTTTGGGAAACTTCCGCTTCGTCTTAGTCGGGCAGCATCTCACAATCCACTCGGTTCGTAATGGAAGCCGCATCAATTATTAAGATCTCGTGATATGGGTTTTATTAATTGATGACAGCTCAGAACGAGGTGATCTGCATAATGCATAAACACCGCAAGCGACTGTACATAAGTCGTGTCACGCGGCCAAGTGGGCCACAGGGACCTCTTCTTGTGGATATCTTCAAGCTTCTGCACGCTTATACTTGTAAAGGAGTACATTAAAGCGCCAATCTTTTTTCTTTCGGTAATGTGCTGATTCGACTAGATTTTCTGGATCCGCCCTCGTCTAATTCTCTGCTGCCTTCAGAAGATAAATTACTCGTTTTAGTTGGCGATAACGATCGCCCGAAATATAAAGAAGTGGCAAATACCTTTGTTACAAATTAATGTAACGAGATAGTAGGAAGGTTATTTATTATTAACTTCCTTTAGATGCTTTCTTTCTTAATACTTTTAAAATCGAAAACATCAAGCTACAGGCATATTTAAAATTGTTTCCTATAATTTTGTCGTACCTATCCTCGGTTAATTTCCCTACATTATACTTACATCAATCATACATTTATTTTCATGTTTATTGCGTACCATCCGAACTACCGTTATAGTTTTGTGACAGTTGTAACTTTGTTTCTCCCATGAGGAAGTTTTGCCAATATCAACGATATTTTCAAATTTATCTCATCTATTTAATTTCAAATCAATAATGTATTAAAATTTGCTATCGGTATTTTTGAACTTTACATATAGTCGATACATTATTGCAATCATGATAGGGCAGGTATTTCATCAAGATGAACTGTTCATTAGAATCGTGAGGCAATGAGTGTATAGAATCTACTTCAAAAACTGTGAGCTTAAAGGTCCAATTCATTTGGGCTATAAAACTTTTTCCCAGTCAATTTATTGTCATTTTTAAATTGAAAAATTTAATATCGATTGAATTTTCACTTTGAACAATATTATTTGAAATAATAACAACTCATTCGATTGCCTATTTAGAGCATGTTTGGTTTATTGTGAACGAAAAATAAACTTTTGCAATCTAAGAACATATAGTTTATTGAGGTCAGATCGTTTTTCGTATTGATTTCCAACATGCGAAACTAATTATAAGAAATATTATACTTACTATTATTAGGAATACTTTGCATTAGCTTTTTGTCTTATTGGGGAAAATTGGTTTTCCATTAAGATGGATGGAACGGCAAAAATAAATAGGGAACAATCGGCTTTCATTTGTTGTATAACTCTATGAATCGTCCATCAGAATCTGTACTACTCGTATGATAACTTCAGTCAACTCTATGAAGTTTTTCCAGGAAAATTATTTTTCATTTTTCTAATTCTCGATTTGCCAATATTTTGTATACCTAGGCGGTTAGGATTTCGACCTTATGACCATAGGGTCATAAGTTTGATTTTTAGTTACTGCCTAATTAATTCTGTTTCCACGTTGAGCTGTAGGGTAAACATAAATTGTTTATCAGTAAATTAAATTACTTGTAACATAATTTACTATTTTAAATTTTTATTTAAAATTCGTTGCTTGAATGTGAGGTATAATGTTCGGTGGCAAATAATTTCGATTCTGCTATACAATTTTTTCTTCTTGTATTGCTCAAAAATCATATTCATTCACGTTCTTTTATTTGACTTGTACTGGTAGCCTTGAAAAGTTTGTGGTATGTTTTTGTGAAAACATTGTGGTATTTATGATTTACCAACTTTCTTTCAAACTTTTAAATGTTTTCTATTATTTCCTATTAAATAAATATTTTGTTTCTAGTTATTATAATTTACTTTAATTAATGATGCTGTTTAAAACAATTTTATATTTTTTTTAAATAAATTTTTAATATTCCCTCACAGTTTTAAAAATAGTTAATATTATATTATATTAAAGCATGATACCATTGCTGAAAGCTTATGATAAAATTTCGTATTTTATTGTTCATAATTAACCTTTTTATTTTATACATTAATTAATATTCTTATATCGCCCAGGTTATATAAGTTTTTGATGGATACAAGGCGGCCACTTGTCATAATTTAAAAAAAAAATCATAAATTTTGAAAAATGTCATAAAATACCAGAGATTTTAAAAATTTGTCATAAAATGTCATAAATTTTGAATTAAATTCCAACAAAACAGGTTAAATTGCAACTTGATGGAAAAATATCAAGACCGAAACTAATTAAAAATTTTTAAAATTGGTGCTTGTAATTTGCATATGAATTTTGGCACAAATGGTGCCGAATTTATGACAAAATGTCATAGTGACAAAAAATATTTTATGAGAAAATGTCATAAATTTTAGATTAAGGGCAGCATCTAACTGATATAATATTCTGATAATATACTGATATTATATTAGATATAATATTCAATGCAATAAAGATAGATCGAAATATTTCACAATTTTTCGATATTAACAAAAAAGTATTAATATATTAAATATCGTAACCTGTGAAAATATACAATAATAAAAATTATAATACATAAAAGTATTATGCGTTCAAGAATAAAATAAAGTTGATCTAACAATTTAATTTTAAAATTTGGTTTTTCTGGTATACAAAAGCAAAAGCCTAAGCTTAAAAGGAATAAATAAATTAAATTTTACCTATTTATATTGGTTTATTGTTATAAAAATTAGTTTTATCGAAAGACTTATTTTTATATTTTACATTTCTACTTTAGTTATTCCTAAATATACAATATTTTTTGTTAGAATCGAAAAATTGTAACATTTCGGTCTCTTTCTATTGCATTGAAATATTATAGCTATCTTTGTCGGTGAGATCCCACCCTTAAATTGGCAGAAATTTTATATTAAATTGTCATAATAAAATCACAAAAAAAAATTATTTTTAACTGGTGGCCGCCCTGTGGATAGGCATTATATTTTCTTAAAAATCGAGTGCTACTGCTCCTAAAACCCCACGTATGTACTATTTACTACATCGCATATACTTTGATCAGTGTTTTCAAAAATATTTCAAGAGGTTTTTTTTGGATATTTCTTTTAATAAAAATAAGATAATACTATATTTAATTATACATTGTAATCTTAATTAATTTAAAAATATATTTTAAAAGTTATTAATTTATAATTAATTATATTAATTTTGCAATAATTTGTAAATTTTGCTCGATAACTTTAAAATAGTGTCTATATTGGAAAATCTAGTATTTTCAGTTTTTCTTAAAATTCAAAATTTATTTATTTTCTTGACTATTTAATTTACTAAAATTTTAAAACAAAAAATAATTCGTGTTGAATAATAAAGAAAAAACTGCAATTTTTTTTTGGTCAGTATCTATACTTGTGTGTAAAAAAAGATGTAGTTAACTGTAATAGAGAGATAAAAATATTATTTTATTTTAAATTTAATAGGAATCTTATATTTTGGCAAGACAGCGTCTCGTCGCCGTCCTCATACCCGCCCGCCATTGTGCATTATTTGGATGCGATTAGTATAGATCCTGATTCCAGCTTTAAATTATTGGGTTCCAAAATATCTCAGACTCCTGCTGATATTCTTCTGCGTACTGCAGCAACATATATACATTTATAATTTGCAAAAAAGTTTAAACGAAGTCTTTTGAGCATTTTGAGATATACCTGCCATAATAACGAACTCTTCTCTAATTTTTAATACTCCTACAGGTATTCAAATACATTTTGTCTCTTTTAATAAAGTAAAGAAATTTAATTTCTTGAGAATTAAATTTAAAAGGTAAATTTGGTTTTGATTCGTGAGCACTGATGATTCACCGTTCGCAACTGAAAAGTTGCCGGTTCCAGACTCTTTGATTTACAATTTTAAATAGGGAAAAGGGTAAAAATTAAGATATTCACAATTTTAAATTTATAGACTACTTCCTAAATGGAAGCTTTTTCTCAGACTTCCATGATCCTGTACACAATTTTCAGGACCATGTCGGATATATTACTCCCTTCGTCTCCAAATCTCCTTTGTAGGACGCATACCTCCGCAATATCTAACAACTCCAAAAATTGTATGATTACGGGAGAGGGAAGGGTCAGTGCGGTCTTTAGGCCGCACAATACGAATAATGGGCTTTGTAATTGAGTTGGTGTAATTTGAAAAGAAAACCTAAAGAACCATATTTTCATAACAATATTGAAAAAGAAAGCAAATAGGCCGCCTGCCCCCGAGTTATACTATAGAATACAAAAAATAATCATGTTATTCCTATCTTTGTTAGGTAACGCATCTCCGATTGATTCATTTTAAACTACTAATCTACAATAAATAAGAGGTTACGGAAGAATGACGGATTGAAATATTGTACAAAACTATAATATTCGTTCTGAATTTGGTATAACTAAAAGCGGGAATATTAAAAGTGCAACAAGCAAATCAAGTTTCAATTTTTATGGTGAATGCTACAAAAATCAACAAACTCATCAATGGGTTAAATTCATGAGCATCTGTTCATATTTGTTCGTTCTTAAAAGTGTTCAGTATGTGATTCATGAAAAATACAAAATTATCGAGACAGGCAAAGAGTAATGAAATGGCCTACCATGGTTATGAACATATCCCAAACTATTAATAAAGATATAGCAGAATATTTAAAAAAATCTCCTGTGAAGGAGGGATTAAATTTGGCGATTCCATAGAAAAAGTACAGAGAGATGATAGTTCCCTACCCAGATGGGATGTAATTTTGTAGAATGCGTGTTTTATAATTACAAAGAAACTACGTGTAGAAGAAATTATTGGAACCCTAAATTATTTCCAGCGTGCGCGAATATTGATTAGCCAAATTTAAAGCAAAGTTGTTGTGCATTTTGGCCGCATTTCTTCGAACGAAGGAAGTAGAAATGCATCTAAATAATTTGTCGATACAAGTCTAGCTCGAACACAATTTTTGATCTAAAAATTGATACAATCCAATTTAGACTATTTAATATAAATGTAGGTTTAGCAAAATTTACAGTTATGTAACTTGTAACTTTGCTATAAATTTATTTGCAATTAAACGTTTTTACATGTATATAAATCTTGACTGCAAAGTAGGTATCTTTTATAAAAAAATTTATATACCAATTTGTTTTTATAACACTCTATTATCAACAACTGCCAAGTATAAGGATTCATTAAAGTTCCGTTGAGATTCATTACCGTTTCATTGGGATTCATTACTGTGCCCTAAATAGACATGTTTTTGGTGTAATGATATTACCGCGAAAGATTCCGTAAAAAGTAAACGTTTAAATTGCTATGTGATCAAACATATTGTTCAAGATTTTATGACTATATTTAGTTTGTACGTGATAGCATCTTGGATGCAATTTTGTTATACTTCAGAATTTCACCAAGACGGTGGTATGTGCAAAAAAATTTACAACGACAATATTTGATAAATATTGAGTAATGTTGGTTTCGAGAGCTAATTTCGACAAGTAAATCGTCAGACGTGGTCGCAAGAACAATGGAATTCCGAGAGAAGTTGAGCGTGACGGCGTGCGAGGTCCACGTGCAAAGGCGGATATACTAATATTCTCCCTATTTGTATTGTTTGATAACTTATTCTGCTGGAAAATTATACCCTCAAATTCGGCATCATCCCCCTGATTGGCATAGTAAATTATGTGTACTCTGCAGGAGTTTTTATGCTACATAAAATATTTTGTCCTTGCGCTCCCCAGCTGTAGCGCGAAGTTGAGATGATGTAGAAAAACTTCTTAACTTTCAATCGATGTAACCTTACATTGCATTGAATTGGTCAAAGTGTAAATAATGGATTTCTTTTATTCCATTGTCGAAGTGGGAATAGGATTTTGTTACTTTAGTATTTATTTAAAACTATTCCAATCCTTTTCAAATTTTCATAAACTTAAGTTGTTTGTCAATATTATAAGCTAACGATTTTCTTTTGTTTCAGATTTTTCCTTAAGTTCTTTTTAAAGTGCAATCAAAATTGTTTAAAAAATGCCGGAAATCCAAGGGACATGAGAAGATTTCAAGTAAGTGTTTTGACAATTTTTATAGTTATCGGCAGTATTAGTTACGCGATATATTATGTACGTACGGTATTTTATAATGCGGCATAGCATATAGAGAGATCGTTCGTTGACGCTTCCCGTTCAAATTTAATATTCGTTTAATATTTAAAGCGCATTTTAGCTTCTGGAAAACTACAATAATAGAACACAAAAGAAGTCTAGTTAAACAGAATAAAATTAAGAACAAGTCACTATAAAAATAAATGTCTTTAAGCGGCGAGAAAATTGTGTTGCTCTTAATGGAATCTCAGGGGCGCACCAATTAGCTGTTACAGCGGGCGGTATCTTAAAACACAAACTTAAGTCTTAAAATTAGTTTCCCTGTTTCGGTGCTAGATAGATAGGGGGTGATTATATTACGTAGAAATAAGAAAAGTCAACCGAAACGTATCCGTAGTAAAAATTGATGAGGTGGGTGTATTTGAAGTTGGAGAATGAATGAAAATTTTGATCGATAAAAAGTTGAAGCGTTTAAAAATAATTTAAAATAAAATCATCTGATAAGAATTTAGTGCAGAGTAGGTGAGTGATGCTATTAATCAGTCAATAAAGCGGGGAAATGGGGTAAACATAGAATTGATGCTCTTTAAAGCTGGTTCATCATCGGTTGTGTGGCGCAACGGGAGCTAATAGCACTCATTAATTTGATTAGACTTACAATATACACGCTCTTGTTTTTCTACGCGTTTTAAGTGTAATGATTAAAGGACTTACACCCTTGGGACATCCGGGTCTGCTTCTAACGGCCTCTTGTCGTAATCGTCAACTTGAAATAATATTTTCACAAATGCGGACAATTTAGTTATATACGTATAATGAGCAATTGTTTAAAATTATGTTTTAAACATGAATGGGTGGTTTTAATGTTGTCAAATGCGTGCACGCATATTACAATTTTGTACGGAGTTAAAATAGCAATCTACTGTTGGTGGCGCATAACGCCACCATTTATTTCAATTTTCCTACGCGTTACCACGTGAATTTACCGTCGGAAAGTGGAAATAGAAAAGATTTTTATTTTCTTCTTGTCACAATGAGGATTGGGAAAGTAAGAACTATAAGGTGTCGTTGGCTCCCGTGCGTCATTTATTTTCCTTGATCTCAAACCGAGTCGAGCTTAGCGACAGCATAAAGAACTGTGTTTCTTTAAATGTAATTTTTACTCTCTAACAAATACATAATTCGCGAAACAATTTATTTTCCCGAATATCAAATTTACGACACCATTAGTTGCCATCGACATTTTCTTCAAAATAAAGAAGTAAAACTTAAGGCTATTATTTGCGACGTCCGGTGCACCGATATCTTATGTTGTTCGATGGCCGTATTTCAAGCGCCCGTATCGAACGCCGCCTACTGGCCGCTCCGCCGTCATCATCCCGCGGTTCCCATGGGAACGCGTATGTATCGGGGGTGCAAAACCCCCAGGGAAAGCGCGAGCGTCCCCGAGGGAGGAGTCTGTCTTTTGATGCACTGCTACTACTACCTTGAACCTCAAAATGGCTTCACTTGTACCTATGTATATAGTATTAACTAAAATCAATTTTCAAATTTGCAGGTTGTTATTGCTACTCAAGTGAGCGTCGAGGGACCACTATTGGCTATTTCCGATAACATGTTTGTGCATAATAATTCAAAACATGGGAGAAGAGCAAAAAGGCTGGATCCCTCCGAAGGTACTTATATAAACAGTATGTTCATTTTTATTAATAATTATTTAGAGACAAACGCCAAACCTACAATATCACACCGCAAACAAAATAAATTTAGATAGAATTAAATCAGCAATAAATTTTATTAGCAAATCATAAATAATTGTCGGCGAGGCCCTATATCTCTTATAAAATTAACTACAAATCATCAGTTTCATTAGTATGCATCATAACTTCTGTAGCCCAAACGTACTCTACGCCAGTGTTCTGCAGCGCGTTTCGCGGAAACATCTCGTTTGTATGCAGACCCATAGCGGATCCAAAACTTTGTGAAATTGGCTCCCGATTCAGTTCACTGGAGGAAGGAAGCGGAAACAGCGCACAGCGCCTGCACTTTCTTATGATCCCTTTAATCTTCTTTCTTATTCACTTTCTCTTTCTATCTTGATTACACGATCGTTCGTAAGATTTGCGCTCCGAGCTGATATCTCACCCTCGCACGGTTCTATATTATCCGCTCGTCGCGGAACAAGCCATGCTTCACTTTGTTAATATCTCACTTTGTTCTACTTTATTCATTTTATCTTAATCTTTCTCTGAAAAAAATCTCGCCATAAACTATAATGTTTTATTGCTACACCAACACATACATATCGCTTATAGCTCTCACTGATTAATATGAAATTATCGTTTAAGATACTTTTTTTAATTATCAGGTTTATATCCTCCTCTACCCGTAGCAACCCCCTGTATCAAAGCCATCAGTCCAAGTGAAGGATGGACTTCGGGTGGATCCACCGTCATTATCGTCGGAGATAACTTCTTTGACGGATTACAAGTTGTATTTGGGACCATGTTAGTTTGGAGCGAGGTAAATTATAATTATTATTATTACAATTATTAAGAAATTAACTAAGTTTACCCAATCGTTTTTAGTTAATAACGCCGCACGCGATACGAGTTCAAACACCCCCGAGACATATTCCAGGAGTAGTTGAAGTTACATTATCATATAAATCAAAGCAATTCTGCAAAGGGGCACCGGGCAGATTTGTATATGTTTGTGAGTATAAATTTTATTGAAATTCGTGAACGGTTTTTTAAATTTCCTTACAATTTCCAGCACTAAATGAACCAACAATAGACTACGGATTTCAACGATTACAAAAACTTATACCGAGGCATCCGGGAGATCCAGAAAAATTACCTAAAGTGAGTTTTCCATAATATATGCCAAATAATTAAAATTAGAACTTCTTAACGCGTGCGTTCCGTTTCAGGAAATTATTTTGAAAAGAGCAGCAGATTTAGCCGAAGCTTTATATACAATGCCCCGAAATAATCAGTTATCACTTACGGGGCCAAGATCGCCAACAATGGGAAACAATGGAATGACACCGACATTTAACACGTACACAGGGCAGTTATCGGTCAGCGTTCAGGACAGCGGAAACGGTCAGTGGACAGAAGGTGCTTGTCCTTCATTGCTTCTACTAATTGTAATGTTTGCTATTTAGTTGTGTTTGGTTCGTTCGTAAAAGTTAGTAAAGTATAGTACTTTTAATAATATATAAAAAAAAATGCAGATATCTAACATGATATTCATAGAAAAAAAAACTAATTTAATATAAAGTAAATGTAGACTAAATTGAAGTTAATGCTCTCTATGGAGAACATTAACTTTGTTATAGTGTTAATTTATTATTGTAGTATTAGGATTAGATTTGAGTGAGGTTTTTACTGACTCCACTGTTATGGGTAGGGTTTTTCTTTTAGAGGATTACGGAAGAACGCAAAGTAGCAGTGTGTCACCCAGAGGTGGTGGTTATTGCTCCAGCGCATCCACTCCTCACTCATCCAACGGTGGAGGATCCTACGTAGGCAACATGAATAGTTATGGCAATTCGACTCCAACAAGTAGTTCACAATTATCCAATATGATTTCCGGCGCACCATCGCCAGGGATATTTAATTCAACTCCAAGTAAGTGTAGTTTTTGTTTCACAACTTAACGCTCGTATTAGAATTCGATTATCGTCATCCATACTGTTACTTGGATACTCCTAAGTTTATCGTTTTTATTATAATTTTAGTTTCTCCGGAGTCGAGTCATTATCATTTTGGCGCACACAACCATAAACCGGACAAAGAGAAAAGCGCGTTCGCCCCGGTGATACGGGGAAACTCGACCTCCCCTGCTCACCCACCGGCACCCGCGCTTTTCCACCATCAGCCCGTCACTGGCTGGCACCACTTGGCTGTGCAATGTTAGTATATTATTTTATTATCATTTCATTTTGCTTATTCTACACTAATTGGGTTATATTTGTTTTCATAAACGTTACGCTTTTAGAACTAATTAGATTTTGTTAATTTAAGTACAAGACTAACGAAGCAGCATTAGGTTTTATGTTTTTTTGCTTTGAGTTTTATTGCACATTTTTATTTTACAACAAAAGTTTATTTATGCTAAAATTATACTCATTTATTACTTACATTCGACATTCGCAACACACTCAAAATATTTTTAACCTGCAACAGGGTACGTATTTTTATCGTAAATGCTATTTAATTTTAATTTTACATTGTAAAACATCCAGCTACGAATAAATTAAAACTTACAATTCCTAGACGATTAAAAAATTTAATTTCAATTTAAAGTTGAAATGCTCAACTTATCGTCAGAGTTGAATTCAAGTTCCGAATCGTATCGAATATTAGCTTGGTTATTTATTAGATTTTCTTTTTTTAAATTATCACGAATCATTTTACTTATGCGTTTAATAATTGATTAAGTGGAGTAGGTATTGAAGTTTTAGAAAAATATTTTTTCAAATGTTTTGACAGCTTCTAGATGGTAGATTGGTGGTAGATTCAAAAGGTTTTCTTATGTAATCTTTTTTACAAACTCATTACTGATTTTTTTTTCAAAGAAAAAACACTGATTGTTTAGAATTAGGTGATAAAAGGCCGAAGGCAAAAGGCTGAAAGGCTTTGTAAGCAATTTTATTTATGTAAGCAATAATAAATTATTAACAGAAGTTGTGCGGCCGCAGGTTGCACTGGCTCGCCATAACCTGAACGAATGAAGAAAATGGCTACATCCAATACAGTATAATATAAAATACAATAGTCAAAAAACTTATCACATTACATATGAGAGATAATAGGTCACTGATGCCTTTATCAAGATATGATAGTGAAGTCCATATATTCACATTTAACTTCAAGGGTAACAAAAACTCTTATGGCTGGTTCTGTAATAAACTCTTATAAATAAATACATTTGCAAAAGTAAAATTTTATTTTAATAACCAAGTTCCATAATAGCACTTTAGCTACTACAACAAATTAAGTGGAGTAAACAATATGAATCTTTTGCGGATATATTATTTGAGTTACATCAGAGCTCTACTTGAGAAGTAATAACTTGTTGAGAAGTAATTTTATAGCATTTTAGCGATAAGTACAATTTATTGAATTTTTTATTTGCTTTGGTTTTTCAAAACAACAACAACAACATTATAACGCTTTTTAGAGAGAAAATATTGATTTGAATTGAAATTGAAAGTTGAAGTTTAAATGTAAAATAAAAAATGCAATTAGAAACATTTCCAAAGAGGAGTCAAATAGAAATTAATAAATCGAAAATTTAAGTATCAAAACGGGGGACAAGAGGGAGATATGTATGTTTTCCTACAATATAAACTTTCAAGCAATTGAACAGGAAGGAATGCTAAAAATATGAGCTTATATTCATTAATTGAATATTTAAAGAAAGATAGATTACGACCTTAATTGTGTCAATCTTAACAACATTGATTCTCGTCAGGCAAATGATATAAATAAAGGACAATTTGAAAATAAGGAGAGTTAAATATAGTGTAAATGTGAAGAAACAGCACAAAACAATAACTAAAATATTTTTGTAATATATTATTTAAAAGAGCATACTGTGATTTATGTACTCGGCTACGCCTCGTGCAAACAAACCTTTACCCTCAGGCCAAAAAAGGATCACTTTATTCCCTTGGTGCATAATGTACTATTATGCAATTTTGTACCGTAACAACAAAGTTGTCGACATATTCTAAAATGCTTTAGCTAAAAATTAATTATTTGTATGTGATTTGATATTAATAAATAAATAAATATCATATATTTTTCAAGTTCTTTCACTATGTAGATTTTATATTATTCGTCCTTATAATCTGCGGTCAAAACTTTAGAAACTGTTTATCAACAAATAATTTTAATATAATAACCGCAAGTGCCGATTTGTAAGTCTGCTACTTGAGCGTATTCAATACATGTTTATAAGTTCTTGGATTTGTTAAAAATTTTAAATTAATTTGTAGAAGTAATTTTCATAAGCTTTAAATTATAATCGATTTTATGTTACGAGTTAGTACCTACAACAAATTTATCGTGCAATTTTTGCACTTGAACTGAACTTATACTTTAACTGAATAACAAGTTACACTCAAAGCAATTAAATTAACCAAATGTGATTTAAAATTGAAGCAACGACAATAATAATATAATTTTGATCAAACAACGATCTTGTCTGGATTATAAATAAATATTGCAGTAGCGGTACAATTTTATTATCGAAATGATTAACCTTGTTCACTTATTTTTTTTCAGGAATGGGATTGGTATCTTCACCATTTACAACAATGAATCCGTTTGCGTTGCCTACATGCAACTCTCAGGGTTATGGAGCTAGTCCTTTATTGGGTACCACCAAATAACCCCTAAGTATTGAACCAGATTCCAATAGCCCTAATAGTCCTGACCCGCCGCCACCACCACATACTGCTCCTAGTGCTCTATATTAAGTGAAAATTGTACCAAAGACTTCAAGTATTTTGAAAGAAATTACTAACGCAATTGATAACTACTATTTCCCATTATATTAATGTACGAGAGTTTAATTTTGAAATGCATGCCAATTTCAGTTTTTATAAATAATTTTAAAGATGCACAAGCTTGCTAGCTGCAGTAGGTGTTAATAATAAAGTTCACAATGTTCTAAACATATAATTTTCTTAATAAAACTTTTTAAAATCTTACAACTTAAATATAATTGCTCAAACGCTGTATTATTAAGTAAACGATGTCTTTAAAGTCGTTTTCATTATATAAATACAATTTGAGAACTAATTAAATATGTGCAGGTACATTTTAGTTTTTCACATAGTTTGCTTGCTCGGAAATTTTCTATATAAAGACGAAGAAGAAAATGTTCTGGATTATAGAAAATTAATAATTTTAATATTAAATTATTGCTATTAAACCCAATTAAAAAAAATCACTCTGGTCTACAAATGAGACTAACAGTACAACGTGGACTTCAAACCACGACCTAGACAAAATCATGTGTACTCCCAGCGTGATACCATCTGGGTATCATCACGCCATCGATACCCATTTGAGAAGCTGCTTGTATATGATAATTATGGGAAATAGTAAAAGTTATTACATTGATTGCTATATTAAACTTTATAATTCAATTAACTGTGATCACATAAAAACGCGCTATAAATACTAATAAAATTTTAATATAACACGATATCAAGTATTAATAGCTCGTAATATATACATTTTTGCACAAGAAAAATTATTGATTATTATACCACCGAATAAAATTAGCATATCTTTACTAAATATACATATCGCTTCAAGCTGGATATACCAATATTGTATACATATTGATACCAGTGAACTAATGTAGTTTTGTAAATTATTGTACATAAAAGTTGAAGAATCTTCATTACGAATGTACAAATTTGTAAAGTAACAATTAGGTTACATCACAACGATTCAACGAAAATATATTTTATAAATTATCATATCATAGTCAAAATTGTAATATGTTATTGTATATATTTGTAGAAAAGGAAAGAAGAAAAGATTAGTACATTTAATTACCAAACGTATTCTTAAAAGATCTTATCTTTCCTTGTCAAATAGATATCCGAGTATACGATGCATAAATTCTGAAATATCAGACGAAATTTTGCTTAAATTCAATAGGTATACCTCAAAGATTATAAATTCTTTTACGATCTAAGTCACATTGAAACTAAAAAATTATAAAAATTTTATATTCTTAATTTATTTTATATTGAATTCAAAAGCTATTGTTATTATTACATGATTGATCTCTTATAATATTCTTTGTTCATTTTAAAAATATATTTTTAAGCAAATTTTTTATATGAAAAGCTCTTCTATCTGTTAAATTTTACCATAAAATTGTACTGTCTAGTTGTGATAATAAAAGTTATATTAAATTATAATTTTACAACTAAAAATAATTTTAATTACTTAATTGTTTTTATATATTAAGTTGTTTTTGTTTTATGATTTTGTAAAAATGTATAATATTTTGTTATGAAAATAATTTATATAATTATTTCTTAAATTTATTAAAAATATAAACGTAAATAAAGTTTTTAAGATTTTATTATGTGTTCATTTTAAACCCCGCTAAACAAATTATTTAACTGCCATTAAACCTGTTTGTGAGTTACGTTTATTGGAAAAGAAGAGTTATAATATCGTGAATTTTTAAAATTAAAAATATTATTTGCGCTACCAGATTTCAAGTCTCGCTTATTTGAATCAATTTTTATTACTAAAAATGATACTAACGCTTAACGCACTCGAGTGTTAATTGGGTACGGTGTTAAATTTTTAGAAGCACAGATGCGTTCGATAATACAGTAAAGCACCCTCTAGCAATGGACCACTTCAAAGTTCACCCCCGTTGTTATATAAAACGAACGCACTTGTAATCGTGATAGATAAACAAAACAACAAATCAGAATGTTTACATTAAAAGTGGGTTTTTTAAATGATAAATGGTAAACAAAAAATGATTAAGCAAACTAATGCTCCATTGTTAGCAATACTGGCCTATTAAAATTATTACAATTTATATGCAAATTTTTCATTTAATTTAATAATATTAATTATTACAATAATACTTTTATTACTAGCGCTATAATACAAAATGCCGAGTATTTCATACAGATGTTTGTAGTTATACAGTAGACCCTCGATTATCCGGCTCCGACATCTACTGAAGTTATTTTACAGAAACGTTGGTATCAGAGCTTTAAATATCGTTTAAGTAATTAAGATCATCGATTAATTTATTTGTTCCTGTTGCTACCACTTACACTTAAAGATTAAACTATTCTTAAATCTTGTTCCAATCGCAATGGGAACTGGGAAAGTACACTTTCAGTGTACAAACTGGCATAACTTATTTTATAGATTTTATATTCATTTATAACACTTACAATTAAAGTGTTAAGTCTTTCATAAATCTGTAAGTGCTATTTATTGTTGGCATAAATATAAAGAAAATTTTAAAATTCAAGTTCAAGTAATATAACCGAGCTTAAAATTCGATTGTACGATAATAACCAGGAATTTCTAAATTTTTAAATTGTCTAATTTATTCGCTGCAAATAAATCGATCCAACCTTTGTCAAATAAAATGGAAAAGCTGGTGTACAAGAAACAGGATCAACATGTACATTACATGTCTCTTAAAATTTTAAAGCAATGCAAATGAATTGTGTTATTCAATTTTTGTATTCAATGTTTTTTCGTTTAATTATTATGTGCAATACTATTATGCTCTTCTTAATAATAGCACTTCACTATTAATAATGAAACTAATGTTGTCTCATTTCTGCTTTAGCTTCTGTTTTCAAACTTCCAATTATTAATTAAATCCGTTAAATTATACTATCGACTTTTTATATCAATAAGTAAATACTATCCTTTACTTAACTAACTTGATAAATTAAATTTATTATGAAATTGAATGTCATTGTTAGCATGCACTTAAAAAATATATTTTTCTACAATTTCGTTATTTAAAGGTTTTTCCTGGTTAGATCAAATGATCAAAACGCTACTGTACTTGCATATTGTATAATTAATATACTACAACATACTCGTATTCCATTATAATATTATGATATGTAGTATACGGTAATACTCCACTCTTACTTACGTATATCATAAAGCATAATAATAAAACTTGTTAAGTAAATTTTAACACAATTAAATTTGTGTTATAATTATAACACCCATAACAATTTTAAGTATTTAAATTATCTAAAACATTTCTATTCAAGATTCAGTTTATTCATAATTATATTCAGGATAGTATGTAGTACATATCTAATATCTACATGTTGTATATTACGCTATCTGCCTAATACAGTGGCTTTTAAATTATCGCATTTAGTTATGTAATACCTCGTGTAACGCTATGTACCTTTAATGAGCTTCGACAAAGGTATTAAAGCATTTAAAACTATTTTAGTTTAAAAATGTTCCAAATATTTTATTTTTAAATAAAAAAATTATTTGAATACAGTATGTACCTATTCTGTTAGTATTATCAAGGAAATTAAGAAAACTAAATTATATAATACGCGAATTATTATTGATATTTAATTTGGAAATAATTCGTCGTCAATAGAATTAGTACATTTTTTGGTTATTAAAAGAGAAGTAAAAAATTAGCTGTAGGCACAAATAATGTGCAAATGAAATTGTACAAACACAAAGAGATTCAATAAAATTGAAACTGACACCAGAAGCTCATATTATAATAACTAGTAGCATTGGCATTACCCGCGGGCATGTAGGGGCTGGTGCCCTTCTATAACTAGGCTGACAGATGGTTCGCGAATATAAAAGGTCATATTGGTGACGTCACTACATATATACTCAATTTTATGTCACAGTGCATCAAACCACATAGATATTAATAGACCGCTCTTTCACACCGAATTAATTTCTCCCTTAGTTAAGCAGGATAATTTGCAAGTAAAAAACCTATTTCTTTACAAATTTCTATTAATCTCAAATTTTTACACCTATTAATAGTTTATAAAATAGTCCATTAATGTGCATCATCAAGTTTTAGTTTTTTTCACAAAAAATAAGTAAGGTATAGAAATAAATTACAGCTGCTACCAGAATATTATCCATAATACTATCAACCTATTTTAAAAATAACAAAAAGTATTGAGTTTTTAAATGTTTTAAATATGTGTAATTAACTGACAATAGTTATAAAAACAATTGAAATATTATATTTATAAAATTGTTACATTTTCCTCTTTTATGGTCGTCCAGAGGGAAAAATAGTTTTCCAAGTGATATTTCCACTTGTTTACAAAAACATTGAGTCTTCTGCTTTGGCGGTTAGTGAGAGTCGTGGTTTGCTTAGGATAATCACAAAATATACTAACAATGCGATACATTATTTGTCTATCAAAATGTAAAACAGTTAATATGTTCACAACCCTGAAATTAGCTTCGGAACACCACTGGCGATATTACTATTGAGAACATCCTTATATCTAATACAGAGAAAGAAGAATGAACAAATTAGTATAGGCCTATTATATTTAAATTCCGCTTATGAGACATTGTATTTGGAGAATTTTGTATTGTACTATGTTATGTTATGTTGTATCAGATTTGCTTGTTATGAACCTGACTGAACCTAGTCATAATCATAATCAGAATGTGCTATTTGCAATTGGTGTAATGAAGTAAACAACAATACAACTGGGCGAAGTAAAAGTTTGCAAAAAAATTATAATATTGATTAAATAACTGTCAAAGAAATTTGGATCGACGTGTTAATGTAATACACATAGTAAAGTGTTGGATTATAAGGATGACTCTATGCTCTATAATAATGTGATTTTGTCCAAAAAAATTGCATTAAAGAAAGTGTGAATTAGGGAGAACTACTAAATTACAGGCGATGTTGTGAAGATTCGGTAAATTAAGCTCTCTCAGTTTAACTTGGGTAAAAATGTCATATTTAAATGGAAATTTACAAAAATTGTGAGTTTTAATGCTCAAGGTTCGATTTTTATAAAATCGTTTAATTTCTAATCAAACAAACAAAAAAATTTAATTAATTTAAACAAATAAGCACAAAATTTTTAGATGATTTGGATATATTGAATAATGTTTTTTTTTATCTTTTAGCTCGCAATATCAATGCCTAAATTTACAAATAATTTTATGGTTTTATGACCATTTTGTTTACCAGATATTATTCCTAGATATAATAATATGTATACCAATATATGTATTTATACATTATATACTATTATGTAACACTAGATTGTGTATTTTAATTTAAAAATATTGTTATTGTATACATTTTCTAAGGTATATTATGTATGAAACATTTAATTACCATATTATGTGATGTAATATCAAGGATATATCGTGCAATCCTGGATCAATGAAATTGTCAATTTCCACTTTTTTTGTACGCAATTTACATTATTGCGCTTGAAATGTGTCTTGAATAGTTTTAAGTAAAGTTAACGTAATATTTCTGGCCAATAAATTTAAATAATCATAATATAAGCAGATAATACAAGAACACACGGAAGTGTCATCACTAGATATTTCCTACATTAATCCTGGCGCCACGTGTCTAATTGACAACAACACGAGTGAACACAAGTACCTACTATTGTCATCCCATGTCAATGTAATATTGCAATTAGATTAAGGAAGGGATCATCACGCGTGCTACAAACCGATTGCAGTTTTAATCTGGAAGCAATACAAAACCGACTATCCATGAATTTTAAAAAGCTTATTGTACGACTTATACTTGTCTAAAGGGTAGAATTACATCACTTTCTCGTGTGAATATAGATTGGTTAATAACGTGTACGCCCTCTTAAGTCTCTTTTACACAATTCATTATTAATTAAAATAAATATAAAACCATAAAAATATTATTTGTAATTCAAATTTAATTTTAATTGTAGCTTTTTAATTCCTTCATTCCCATACCACACGATGAAATTTGTATAATTTGCATACAAATCCAATTTGTAAATTGTTATTTAAATTGGGTATCCTAAAACACAATGCAGTTACAATACATTTTTATTTATTGTAGGTTGTTACCTAGTTTTAAATATTTTGAAAAAAGTTATAATTTTTGCGAATGCATACAACGAATTTTGATTTAATATCTAATTATGTTATCATTCAATTGCTTGGAATAAATACAGTAAAAGCAAATTTGATGTAAAACTCAAAATAAAAGATCAAAGATTTTTAAATGCATTTTAGAAGTTTTCGTTTCGTAATCTAATTTTCATCCAACCGAATACAGCATCATACTTTTTTCAAAAGTTCGATAAGCATCATTCGATTAAGTGCTGCGATAGCAAACAAATGGTGCTAATCCGATTCAAATGTGAGCAGTCTTATTCGAAATCTGATATTCCTTTTATGTAGTTACGCTATTGCATTATTAACATTACAACAAAATAGTTAAATGGCACGTTGTTACAACCCTTTTTGGTCGACACAAATTTTTATGCGTTTGGTTCCGTAGAATTTCATTAAAATTATTATGGAAATTTATGATTAAAGAAATGAAGCCGTCATGGCACTTTTTTTTGAAAAGACACTTATTGTATATTTTTCTGTCTATAGCTTTAATTAAAAAGATATTTAAAACTTTTTCGATAAAACTTATAATTAGTCATTATTATTATAAAATATAGATTACATTTTCTGAAACGTAATTAGTTTATTCGTAACTAGAGATCCCCTAAAATCGAAGGGAGAGCGATAATACCATTGAAATTGTAAATCACATTGTCATTTCATTTTGCCGAATGTCATTGTTTGGTTGAAAAAATATCACGTTCAATTATTAGTATCTGACTCGTTTGTACAAGCTTCAATAATTGACTTAATGCATTTTAATATAACACAATATTATGTAAAAATATGTTTTAATCTGCTATTATATTTGTTAGATTGTGTTAACGAAGTACATTGTACATATTACTATGCTATTTCATAATATATCGATATCACTTTAAATAGCATCTACCACAACTATTACCTAAATTAGATGAAGATGATAATGTAATGGAAGTGACCTTCATATGCATCGAATTAATATCGGTGGTCTCGTAAAGTTTGGAACAAAAACGAAATCTTTTAGAGGATTTTTTCCTTTACAAATTTGGATAAAGCACAATTTTTTGAGTATGAAAAAGTAAATCCACGATAAACTTGAAGCAAAAAGTTAGGCCAAGTATTTAGGCAACGGTTCAATAAGAAAATACTAGACCACAAACTCGTGGTCAAACTCATGGTATTTTTTCTAGCACCTTGATAAATAATTGGTAATCTCGAATAATTTCATTATACATTTTTGAAACTTACAGATTGAATATCTTCAAAAAATTTTTCTGCAAGATCATAGTGTTTTTACATTGCCCTCAGAGTTCGAAAACAAATAACTCTACAAAACGTCAATATCAGAAAAAGTTACAATTTAAAATAATAATGTTGACATGTCCGAAGTGAAAATTATCGAATTTATTCCAAACTTTCCAAGCTATATATATATTTGGACAATGCCAACATAATGGCATTATTTTAATTATATACTATTAAAATATATTAATTATATATTCAAAATTATTTTAATTATTTAATCCTTGCTGTATTGGTGTATCGCCGCTTATTAAATTTTTCCATATCATAAGGTTGTTTATTTGGCTTGAAATGTGTTATGTTTTATCCATTACACCGCAAATTAAAATATTGGTCAAACTTTTATTCAAAAAATATAAATTGAAATAAAAATAAAACAATAGAAATAGTATTCAAACTTTCAGAATTTTATCTCGATAGTATAAGTTACATAATTTGGTACTGAACGGGTAACTTGAATAATTAATTCAATAAAAATTTTTGTTTTTATTAGAAATTAAAGTAAAATTAAAAGTATTTTTTTAAAATGCTATAGGACTTCTGTTTTTAACTTGACGTTTTGTCAATTGGCCAGATTTATGTAAATCTAGAACCAACGTATTAGTGGCTAGGAATTTTCGACTGCTTTTGACAGTTATTCGAACGAGCATTTGTTCGACTTGGAATATTATTCGACCCACATTTGTTCGACTTAATATTTATTCGAATGAGCATTTTTTCGACACACATTTGTTCGACTTAAGATTTATTCGACATAGACAATACAATGACAATGTTATGAACCATTCTTTTATTCTATAAACTCCTTTTCTTTGTATTGTTTTGTTACAGACATAAATACATACCTGTTTAATGTGATCTAAAGTATCGATATTTTACTCTTTTTATGTAGAACCCCCATTGCGATATTTTTAAATATTTAGAAAAGTTTGTAAATTGAAATTTTCGGAAAAGGTATAGGTAGGTAATCGTGTTTTATTTTTATGATTATTAAAAGAAAGATTATTACTTTTATCCAAATTTAGAACAACCATCTGCTAAGTCTTTTTTGTACCTTTTGCTATCTGAATCTAATCTGTATATATTCAAAAATTGAATTTCCTAAATTTGCAAAATTGAATTTCCTGAGCTCATTTATTTAATTAAGCTTATAAATCCTTGAAGAGGTATGTACGTCAGTAACAAAATCTTAAAAACGAAATTCGAGAAAACGAAAAATCATTATACATATAATTTTAAAATATAATAAATTATAAGTATCTACTTATAATTTTAAACGATGTATGGCATTATAATTTAAAATATAATCAAACAAATAATACCTACTTTACAAAAAATAAATGCACCACGTCGTATAAAATTCCATGTCGAATAAATGTTACGTCCAAGGGCGCCCGGAGGGAGGGGCAAGAGGGGGCACTTGCCCCCCCCCCCCCTGGAAATTGCTTATTTGCGAAAATATGATAATATTTTCAATATATCAGAATCTTAAATTATAGCAATAATTACTTCACATTACTACAAAAACAATCGTATATAAAATTATATTTTTATTTTTGCCGATCAGCTCCCGCACTATTAGGTGTTATTAATTCGCTTTAGTGATACACTAAAAGAGACATGCGGACATGCCTCCGCCAGTAAATAACGCAGTAAATAAGTATATATAAATAAACATTTTATATTAGATAAATTAATGTTTCTTGTGTATGTTTAATATTTTAACATTAAAAAAACATTTCAGATGCAGATTTGAATAACTCAAAATTAAATAAAGTGATACAATATCACAAAACAGATCCAAATGCTCTTGAGTCCATCTCAAAAACTACGTTTTATATGGTAACTTTGAAGTTAAATATTATTGGGAAATAAATTATTTATGTTGAAGATAATAATAAGAAAATAAAATTTAATTTTCGTGTAAATCATCATAAGCATAAAATTGATCAAATTCATGGTGACACTCCTGAAAATAAAGGTCGTAGTGACACTCTTGGTGATAATGATAATAAGTGATAATGAATTCAGCCTTATGCAAATTTGTTTTAAGGCAAAGTTACTTTAGATTTGATGAGAAGTTTTACATACAGAGGGATGACTTACCGAAGAGCTTACTACTACGCTCCCGAGGGTGGTCGTTTTGCCGAAATTTTTATCAAGGATTTCGAAGATCGTTTGTTGGCAAACGATTATTGGGTTTTGTTGGTTTTATGTGCCATTATATAAATGACGTGTGTTGCATATATATAATATGAAAAGGATGAACTTTACTTATTTCTCGCTTATTTGAATGCAAAAATTTAATTCACCATCGAAGAACAGGATAATAGCTTGAATTTTCTGAACTTAAGCTAAACTAAGATAGAGGATAGTTTAGATTCGGGGAGCCGCCCGAAGGGCATGCGGAGGGTAGGTTCTCACTGCCCCTCTGATATTAGTAAACCTCGGATCCCAGCCTTAGAATTTCGTCATTTTTCGAGTTCCGTGCCTTCCGGGGGATGTTTTTAAAATTTTTTTATTTTTATTTACTATATAGACCATTACCTACCACCCAGTGCAAACTTTTCGGAGAAATTCGAAAGCGTAGAACTTGGACAGTCACTGAAAATCTTAAGATATTATCTTACTTTTCATACTAACAAACCCTATTTTTATATTTTGTTACTCGGTTAATCGGTTGACACTACAAAACGATTTGTTGAGAATTGTAACACTACCGCCCAATGTGGGAGCCCATTGCTACAATTTTGGCCCTTTGGAAAACTTCAAGATGCAAAAAAACAAAACCAAGTGGTTTCTATTTGTTTACATATCTGTTCGTTAACCCCTTACCCCTCCATGGCTAAATTCCAGCGGCATGCAGGAGAAGTGCCTCGTCTCATAACTGGAATTTAGGAATGACACGCCTACAGATTGCTTTTGATTATGAATAAATTATATTTTGGTTAATAACAGTTTTATTTATCTGGGTTATTTATGTATTAGATTGCTGAGATGGACCACGACTCTCGTATACTGTCATAGTTTACCCATGGAGGCGAGCAAGAGGTTCACAAAAGGATTAGCAAACAAGTGGAAAAACCACTAGATTTTGTTTTTTTGCGACTTGGTGTTTTCTAAAAGGGCAAATTTGTAACAATACACATAACAAAAAGAAAAATGTTATAAAAAATCCAATCAAAACCAACACAATCAACATATAAAAAATAAAATAAAATAAAAAAAAATAATCCAAAAATTTGTAGTAATATTGGAAAAAAAAATTTGGATCAGTTAACAAACAGGGCCGTACCATTTAGTAAGTTAGTAATACTTACTTTTATGCTTAACTCAGTTGGTTAAATAAATTTGTATGAGACTCTCAGTAGGACAAAATGAAGATCAAATTAAGTATCAAAGAATAAGTTAGTTATTCAATTCTAATTTAAATAAAGACGAAGTTAATATTTAAATGCCTTATTGATTTAAAATTATCATTCATAATCACAGAACAACGTAATTTTCTTTGTCGGTTACTTAGGATTTCATTACAAAAGGTAATTAAATTAAATATTAATATAAATTTCTAATTTATACGCTTACGAATGTTGATTTTAATTATTAATTTTTTTTCAGACCACTGACTGTATGATCACACTTGCAAGATTACTGTAGATAACCAGTCAATATCAGTGCACGAATAAACGATGATTTAGTCATTGATCACAGCTAAATAAATTTTCCAATATTCGATTCAATCATTAATAGTTTCAATTAACGATGAGCGACTATTTTGTACTTTTAACAATGAAACTTTTTCACATCAGAAAAAGTTAAGCACTTAGCATTTACTAAACCGTCAGAATCTTAGAGCTTATTAAAAATTCATTAATTTAATGTGTCATAAACAAAACTCCGGCTGACAAAATTTCTCAATCCGGCTCTTAATACTAAGTATTGCTTATGTTATTAGTTTATTTGACAAGGAAGATAACAAATTGAAAATTTGGACCGAAACAAATATACCTACCTAATTGGGGTATTAATTTTCCTAAAAAAATACAGTTTTTTTGTTATTTAAATTAACAAGCCAATTAAAAGTTACATAGGTAGCATTGTCTATAACTTCGTTAAATTTTATTCTGTTTTCTCAATAAAGTTAACGAGAATATAATTTATATAGTTTACGAGGCATTATTGCACTGATAAACCAACCTTAAGGACACACAGTTCATTACTATTTGCATAACCTGTGGATTTAAATATTTGTGCCTTGTTTTAATATTGTTGATCAGCAATGCCATCTAGTAGAATAACATGGTATGCATTGTATGCTTTCATCATGCAGTGTTAAAAATTCTAACACACCACACCTTGTGTTTATCTATCGGTTGGGAGATGGCGCATGCATCAGAATATACATTAAAATCTTAACTATTCGAATTTAAATTCATATTACAAAATAGATTATTTGCACAAAATTCAATTTGATATCTGAAATATAGAGAAAACATAACTTTTGCCAAATTTTTTTAGGTAGTTAAATTGTAATAACTAATTGACTTACGAAGTTATATGTACGTGTTTAACCGACAGTTATAATTATTATATCAAAATTTAAGGATTTTATTAAAGCTGAACTAGCGATGCATAAATTATTTTATAGGTATATAAATAGCGCTCGATGGATGGTACAAGTTTGAATAAATAATTCTTAACATATGAAATGCGTCAATACGTGTTAATGTTGTAATTATATGGACAGGTTAACGCCTTTTAATCTTTTTTATGGGAATTTATTTGATTATATTGTTAGATATTACTTAATTATAATAATCCTGGTGTATTGACATTCAACATTGTATCAGCTATAAAAACAACTTAAATACCGTCCTTACCTAGTATATAATTTTAAATAAATGCGGGAAGACAATTTCCAACATTTATAAATCGGTGAGCCATATTTCACAAAATATTGTTAATTTATTTTTAACCTAATCATCTTTATATTCTGATCACGAATCTAATTTTGGTGTATGAAATTAATCGAAAGCGAGCTACGCTACAAACACCTTATATGAAATGAGATCTGAAATTAACATGATCGAGGCATTAATTTAAGCCCTAAACCAGCCATTCACACACTTAAACCACCTGCAACTGCACTTAATTAAAATTCTTTCGAATATTCTTTTCCGGTCATCATCATAACCAACATTTAAAATTTTTACTTATATTGTCGTTCGTATAGCGGTCGTCTTGAGCCAAAGAACCCTGCAATTATCGCTCTTACCGCTTAAAAACTCTTGCCAATAATAATTTCAGAAGTTAGAAAACCGTAAAATGTTGATTTAATGCTTTATAGATTTAGTTCAAACGATAACGCCGTAACACGTTATTTTAACAATCTATTATTTTTTCACTATGCATTGCAAGTATAGGTATTATTTCGTAGTTTTTTCACCACTATCGATAAAATACTGTATCAAGCGGATTAATTATTTAGGGATTAGATAGATTAGTGCTTGGAGCTAAATATACACTAGGTATTTCCATTACTAGGTGATAATTCTACAAAAAAAAGTTCAAAATATAATATATCTTTTGCCTCTGGATTGTAATGTCACAGATAATAAACAAAAAAAGATTTGATTTAAATCTCAGACTTCTATGATGTTTTATTTATTTTATTTTCAAACATTATTTAAATTAGGTATCACTTCAATTGATGAACCCTGTACTAAACATAAGGAATTAGGAAACCGGAACTCGTTGTTACAATTGACAAAAAATGTCAAGTGCGCAACAACTTACTCCGGCCGCCCCTACAATAACCATATCATTTTTTTTTAAACAGAATACTATCATGTAATTTTCTAAATGTTATCCATCCAATATCTAATGTTATCCTTAAGACTTTATTATATAAATGTTATGCATTATATCTTATATTCTCTAACCGCCAGATATAAATAGTAAACAACTGTAATTTACTTTTACATTTCTAAATTAACACAAAATACTGCTTAAGAAAATGGTTGATTGTTAACACTGATAAAACCAGCATTAATTGAGACCCTCGATTACTCCAAATTAATCTAAACAGATAAAAATTAATTTAAAGCAGATAAAATACCATTAAAACAATTATTATATAATTTTAGTTTTTAAATATACAAGTCTAAGAAATTTAATTTTAATTGTATACAGGCTACGGGACCAGAATATCATACAAAAATTAGATACTCCACTATCAGTAATTATAATTTCCATATCATTACAATGCGAAGACAATCTATTTAATACTTTTTTTTTCCTCTATTTTCGACAGTTTTTTTTTTTCGTTTTTTAACCGAACTTGATAACATGTCTGATGTAATTAGTCCTGATTTATTAATTTTGTTCTGTATAATTTTTTTATAATATGTTACAAGATTGGGAGTTTAAAAAGGTATGAAAATAAACTATTTTATTATTGTTATTTTATAATTGGATATGGTTTTTCTTAAGTTCCCACAAGTAAAATACACCCACTTTATGCGCCAACAGTTCTTATCTTCATCGTAAATGCACAATCTTTATTGTGCTACATCAAAATACTGCACATTTCTGAAACACTTATTTACCTAAAAATGTATTCTCAAAAATCACATTTTAATTTGTATGTATATCACGTTCTACCACATAATTTGTATTTTCAGTAGCCTGCTGAGAATAAATGGTTATTATGTACGATAATTTAGAAGTAACTAGATGGCACAAATATTTTTGAGACAAAAATAAAACGGCAAACGTGTGATATATTTATGAACTGTACTGCTGGTTATCGTTTCGTTTAATTTGATCTGGAATAGTCATGAAGCGTTATTGTTTCATACATGATGATATGTGAAACTAGATAAGCCCAATTGGTCAATTTTATATCGCTTCCAGTTGTCGTTGTCGATTGAAAACCGACTAATTGGAGTTAGTGTAGGTTAATGTTAGTATTGATGGATCGACATAGTTTACATGTATGTACTGAGGATGATGGATGAGCCGGTCTTTATATAGGGCTTTATAAGTTTCGATACGTTTATGTATGTGAAGAGTGCATTGCCACTTGATTTAGTTATAGTTAAATTTTTCTAAGTTGTTTTGACCACAAATATCTATAAAAGGACATAGGTATGCATGTAGTAAATATTTTTTAATTAAGGCATGAATAATAGTTTCCCATCAAATGTAAACAAACTGGAACGCTTCACATGATAAGCATAGTTAATTTACATTTTTAACTTTGATATGGCGCGACTTGTTAAAATTTAAATTCGTCGAGTATAGCTTGATTATTTGAATACTTTCAATTTTATTTAAATGCGTAATGCAAACCACTTTAAAAAATTTACTTAGTATTTATAGTATTATTTGCTGTGACAATTTAGAAATTTTGTGCTATTGCACCTATCAGTTTTATTTTAAAAATAGATGAATATTTATTGACAAAGATGAAGGTAAGTTAAAAATACAATGAATTGTAATATTTTTTTAAATAAAGTAAAATTTGATAATATATAAATTTTATTTTACAAACTCTAAAATTAACAAAGAATATAATAATGTATTATAAATACTATTATAATATCTAATATTGTTATAATAACAAATATTTAAAATATCTTTAACCGATTTAAAAAAGTACATGTGAATTTTGAAAACATTATTATCATATCTCTCGAATTTTACTATTTTACAATTTTTAACAATGATAATCCTGTTAGTTTTACTTGAAATTATAAAATTGTCAATATTTTATCGCTCTTCTTAAAAATATTTAGGTTACATTATAGATTCGAAAGAATTAAATCCTAATATAGAAAACACATAAACCGTTTACTTTGTAGTGTATTCTCTTTACGGAATTGTTGCGGTTTTTACACGAAATTTTGCAACTGAAAAAAATCTTCCTTCTTCTTTGTTTACTCTTTGTTAACAAAACGAAACCATTAATATTCCACTACAGAACAAATAAATCAAGATCTAAAATCTAAATCTACTAGTATATGCGATCATGCACCATTAGTATGGTTTAATAATTTAAAAAATTCAACAAACGTTTGAAAGGATGGAAATTTCATTTATAAAGCTTTGATTATAAGATCATTCAGAAAAAAGGGAAGAGAACATAACCCAAATTTTTTTATCAAAATTATAACCAGAGTCAAACCGCAGTAACGTGACTTATTTATGAATATTGTATTACTTTTTTGCTACGTGTTGTAAACTCTAAATCGTGTTTCATTATAAAATATTTATGATATAATAAAAATTTTAAAAACAAAATTACAAAGCTACCAGCCAAAGTTCTACAAAATGATAGTAACACAAGCATTAATCAATATGAAATTGAAATTCTTGAAAACTGTAAAGGCTGCATCAGTATATTTACTCTTTTCTATCATTTGGAATGATAGAAAAACATCACCGTCACACAGTTGTGAATTGTTAAAATGTGTTGGAGTGAAGTGTCCCAAGTTGCAACCTTGTCTCAAGTATCACGAGCTGATGGTACTAAATTTGGAGCATTATTATCATATAATGAAGCCGTTACAGATGCATATATTTTCATGCCAGGTAGAAAATTTATGGACCGGATATTTTCGTTGCAACTAATACTGTTGTTGCATTTTTCTATTTTGAGTTAACATACGAAAGAATAAATAAGGATGTCTACTAGAAATGCTCCTAGAGACATTGGTGTGATCTTATTTGGTTAGACAATAGAGTTATTGCTATTCATAACAAAAGTAAAATGTGCTATTTACAGCTAAATAGCTTTAAGCACTATTTTCTCAGAAACGGTTGATCGTGGCACATTTTGAAAAAACAAATCAGATAAATGAAACAAATTGATCTTGTGTTAAAATAATTATTTGTCAATTTCATAATTTTTAACTGAAACTTCTAATATCGTAACTCGGTTCTACAATATCTGGTAGTATGTCTTTTTTAAGAATTAGGCTTAATGACTTATCAAACATCTAAATTTCAAAGTAACAAAGTAAAAATAAAAATGAAGAAAAATGAAAAAATAAAAATGAAATTCAAAATGAAGAAAAATGTAAATGTAAATGTAAATATGAAGATGATCAAAAATCAGAAACTTTTAAAGAAAATTGAGTAATAGAAATAATAGTTAGCAGATCTTTTTATGAATACGATATACCAGTCGAATCTTGCTATTTATTTTTCTTCTGTTTTCTTCTTCGAGTGTTAATATTTTGTTTGAATTTAACTCTTTCGCTTTCTTGTATAACAGTAATACTAGTCCGCAATAAGCAGAAATCTTACTATCTTCATGTTAAAAATTATTTTTAATCGTTATTTCGATATACAAGGGTTGGTAATGTCATCATTTACCTCTTGCAACCAATAGATGAAATCTGGATTTATTTATTCGATTCCAAAGTATTCCACATCACATTTCTAGTACAGTCTTGCGATTAAGTACCCACAGACAAATGAGTGTTAGAATAAACTTTCCACCTATTATTAAAACTTAAAGATCTTGGCGGGACCATCTGTGAAAAAAATGTAATAGTCAACAGATAAGTATTATTGCCCATTGATAGATCTAACACCTTATTGGGTAATATTTAAGTTTCTTTATTTAACCGACTACACTGCTCTAATCCAGGAGTCAAATTTCGACCTATGGGCTAAGCATTTAGCAAGGTTGTCACCCTACTTGTATTTATAGAAGTGCTCACAGAACTATGAGTGCCAAGTATAAAACTTGGTAGATAATGGTGGGAACAGATCAACAGATCTCAAATAAGTTAAAGAAGAACACTTTTAACACAATTTTCCAACACTATCAACTTATTGTCGCCAATAGTATGTTAAACTATTAACATATGATTAATTTCTTTATAAACTTTAAATCACTTTTGTGAAATCCACTATTAGATTGAATTATTTGTAATATTATTTGATGATTATAATTAAATAATTATGTGTGCAAAACAATGCAAAATAAACAATAATATAAAATTGTTATTTAGTTCAGTAATTTTAAACATGGAGTGAATTTTATTTTAAAAATATAAAAAAGTATTTTCTTATTTTATAATTTATATTCTAACATAAATAATATTATGTACTATTATGATAGGTATAAAAGTGCAATTTAATCCTTATAAGTAAATTATATTTACCGTAAATACTGTTTTATTAACCAATATAAAATAAAATATTGTTTTGATTAACGACTTTGAATGTTATTAGAAATTGAAGGTAAATAATAAATTGCTTACGCATTAAAATAAATTCAAAAATTTAAATCTTTTCTTTGTCCGTATTATCAACGGCTTTTTCTGTTTAAAACGATTTTTAAATTGGTACAAATTTATCTAAAACTTGTTTGTTTTAGTACGATATTAACCAACTAATTAGCATTTATATTGTAAGATAAAACACACGTTACTTCAAATTTTGTCCTTATCAGGTTTATTTTTTTAATACTGATAGTAATTTAATGTTTTTTTCTAGTGAATATTTAAATAAAACTAGTAACCATTAAAATAATAATGGAAGATTAAAAGTTAAAACAATTTTTACAAATTGAATTGGTGTCTTTCCCCTTGGTATGTTAAACATTTGCTTTACAACATCAGTACAAAATTTGCTATTGTTTTTTAAAAAAAAATTTACAAATTTTTGTTTTTAACACTTTTTAAATTAAACTCACCAAAGCACATTTTACCGATTTTGACTTGCGGGTGGCAATTTTCCAATCATATAACAAATGTTTCAAGTCACGCATTACTTCTCGACAAATAAATATTTTCCGCTGCATTGTCTACAAAAATAAATCAAGGAGTTAATGTTAATGTGAATAGAAACTTAAAATTCGATAACAACCCCTTCAGTCAAACGCGTTCACATTTTGGAATGTTGCACCATTTATTACAGTTATTTTGAGTGTTAGATCCCACACGGTGGAACAAGCTCTTTACCTTTTCCCATTGACGTAGAAATTCGATCTTAATAGTTAGGTTTCTTATTTATTTAACTTCGAGTTTTACCTAAAATAAATCTAAATATACAACACATTACAGCTGTAATTATAGATTTTAATTAAAAAATTATTTTAAGTGAATCCATATTTTGAAAACAAGTCTTTAAGACGAAAATGCATTAAAAGCACGCCACTGCATCGCGCAAAGGTGTTGATAGACTTGCGCCTCTATTATTAATCCAATAAAAAGTATCTACAATTACAATGAAGGGTTGTCAATATGATCTCACTTATTGATTTAGAGTATTATGATTCTATATGACACGGTTATTACTGTAATCTTCTACTATTAGTCATGTGCGTTGCGTTTTTTTCGTTGGTGGTCTCGACTCGTTCAACTTACCTACACCATGAGATTAAGTATTAATGGTAAAATAGCGCATTGAAAACACTTGATTAGGTATGTGAGGTTAAAACTAATTTAGGATAATTGTGAGATAAACACCTAAGTGATGGTATAATGGTGGTTTATCGTTAAAAAATTTAATAAACAATTTTCTGACTCGGTAAATTGTAAATGCTCTTCTTAATGATTATTTGAATTATGGTATGGTCAGTTTAATGAATTCTATTTTCAATAAATAGTTGAATACTCATTTTTAGATATTATTTCATTTTTGAAAAACTTTTGAAACCATCAAGTCAACTACTTCGGTAGTCTACTGCTTACCAGATAATTGCAGCGGCTTCCGATCAAAGTTAATTTTTTCGTGTTCATATAATATAATATACGATGTAATAATACGATAATTTTAAATTTTAAAAAGCGAAAAATATTACTAATCGTACGTTCTTTATATAATTTTTATACCAATTTATCGTTTTATAATTCAAAAATAACATACTAATTCAACATTATTTCAATAATTATATAATTTATTATTGTTTTTCTTTTTAATTTCAGTTCAGAAAATGTTAAATATTGTTGAATAAATCAGATGACTGTAGGAATTTCAATAATTTTTGTACGCTATCCTTTTTATTGGGATTTATTATTTCGATTAATAATTTATATGATTAATGTTTTAGTTACACAACCATTATTTTTATGCGGTCAACCTCTTATTGTGGTTTAACTTTTGGTTATCAACAGTATATTGTTTTTTCCTTTATAAATTAGTAAAAAAAATAGTTGAATTAGGGGTCATTAAATTACAATAATATTGTCCAACGTTTCGGTGTTTTATTGTTAACCTATTATCCAAACATAATATATCAATCTACAAATTTAAAAATATTAAAATTAAATATTAAAAATATATTGGAAATTAGATGGTTTTGAGAAAAATGGATTTCATTGAAAGTTGATTAAATTTTAACTTATTTTTGTAAAACCGAGCACAATTTCTGTTAGTATTTTTTTGTTAAAATTTTAAAATTAATTTCAAAGGGGCGCATCTTAAATATATGGTAACTTAATCCGTTTCTGCCCTCCTACTAACGTATAATATAGGATCTATGAGTTGTCAAACATCTAAGTAGTACTACAAATACTAAATTAATATGCGTTTTCATCTATCGATAAGTAAGTCTTACAACTTTAGAATCATCTCAATCATGTGAACACGACTTAAGAGACAGCGCAGATTACTATAACTCGACTTATTGGGAAAACAACAAAAATTAAAAAATTAATAATATAGTCGGTTTAGAGGTAACAGTCACTCATAGGTACATAGTATCAATGTATTTCTTAGTACTTATTGAGTTTTACTTCCACTCAGACAATAATAATGATGTTTAATAGGTACAAACGGCTCATAGTTGTTATCTAAAGCAATATAATTTTATTGATTAAATATCTTAAATTTCAAATTAATTCGGAATAGTTCTATATTGGGTATCTTTATGTATTGAAGTGTGTGCTTCCTGCCACAATCATTTTATAAAAAAATTCATTACTTATTTACTACACTTCTTTTTTGCTTACCTCAGTTGGTGAAATAAAATACGCATGAAAACTCTTTCAATGCAGAATAAATATCAAATTTTGTAATTGCAAATAAATGATTTATTGAAACTATAAAACTTTCCTCACAGTTTTATTTATATGTGCACAACTAACAAACATTTCAGCTCTCCTGAAGATTTTTACTTATAGTACTACTCTTCTTATCAATTCAAGAAAATTAATTATGATAAACTTAATTAACTTTGGAACTATAAAGGAATTAAAACCAAATCGAGAGCAAAAATACGGTATGTCTTAATGTGGCTTTCAAGTTGCTCTCTGATCACAGGATTTAATGTAAAACTTCTTGTTGCAAGTAAGTAAAAAATATATCACACGCACTGTTAAAAATCTTTGTAAATTTACTACAACTTTACAAAACAATTGCATAGTGAAATTACAAACTAGTGTTTCGTAAAGTAATATTAATACACATTTTTAGTAACATTACATCTCATTATAGTAAAAGGTTTGTATTTTACTACACTTTTGTATTTTTCAGAAACTAATTATAATTTTGCAATACTGTATCGTAGACTTCATAGAAAAATGATGTAGATTTACTGAACATATTTGCAATTTAGATTCCCACAACTTTATTGGTAAAATTACAAAAAATCTTTGTAAATTGAATTACATGAAATGTTTAAAAATTTACAAATCATCATCCTCTTTATACAACTTCTGCTTGCACTTTTGCTATTCTTTGTGTTAATCGAATACGTTTTGAGATTTTACAACACTGTGTCGCAGATCTAAATTCCAAATTTTGTTAGTTTCCTAAAGATATTTGTAATTTAATTTTACTACAATTGCCACTGGAATTACCAATTAAAATTTGCATTTTGAATCACATGAAATTTTTGGAAATTCGCAAATGATAAATCTTTTTTAAAACTAAGTTATATTAAATTTTAATTTTGGTTTGTTTTCTGGGACAAAAGAAATAGAAAAGTTGAAAATAAAAAAGATTATGTAATATATTATGTAATTTTCAGAACGGTCTATTATGTATAACATGTATAGCACTTGGCAAACAAATTTAAATAAGTAAGCTTGGTAGGTCAGTGGTAAGAGCGGTGGATTTCGTAAAAATCAAATCGTGCGTTATGGGTTCGAACCTCGGGGAGTGCGGTAAGTGAAAAAAAAATGCTAAGTTTGATACAGATTTACACGGGATATTCGGTGGTATATCATCTGTTCTATATAAATAATTTGTATGTAAATTGATAACAAATAAATAAAGTCGCAGTATAAAATGTTCACATTCAATATTGGAAATTCAATATTGCCCCAATATTTGTACTACATGGGTAGTAATTTTGCAACAAATATTTTGTAATTTTCTCAAAATCTGTTGGGATAAGTCGTGTAGTAAAATTACAACACATCATTGTTGAATTACTAAACGTATTTAATATGATTTGCTTAGCAAAATTCCAATATCTGTACTGTGATTTTACTAAACAATTTCCTATCAATGCTTAGTAATTTTGCAACAAATATTTTGTAATTTTCTCAAAATGAGGTGTAGTAAAATTACAATACTGAGTTTTAATACTACTATATTGTGGTGCGTAAAAACTTCCAACACATGTTTAGTAAAATTACCATAGAAATTTTTAACAGTGCGCTTATTTTAAACTGTTTTTTTATTTTAATGTTTTAATTTTTATATGCGTATAATAAAAGTTTACAAAATTTAAAATAATTACTATGCAGTGTTACACCACCAACAACTTGTGCTGGATTGTTTTATGGTTCAACCAGCATTGCTCTTGATTCGTATTTTTCTTGCAATACAACACTAACTTTTTATTAAATTCCAGATAAACTATGAAAAATCATACAAAATAGTTAAAACAAAATTTATAGTCTTTATAACGAATTAACGTCTTTGAAAATCTATGACAATAATATGTTATAATCTTGCGATTTTACTTCGGAAATTATTTAAATTAGCTACCCTTGAACTATGTAAATTGTTCTGATTAAATTAATGGTTACTAGCATTAATAGATAACATAGCATCATAAAGATATTGCTTGAGCAATAATTTACTCTAGCTATTTCGAATACTTTGAATTCAAATAATTTATCCAGTAATAGTAGTTTATATAACAAGTGATAAAAGTGAATATCTTTCTTGTTGAACGCAAAAAGTATTTTGCCTATCTGAAAGTAAAATATCTCGGCAATTTTGGAGTATCTACGTATAAAAGTTGGTTTCTGCAGAACACCGACGTAACGCAACACCAACATACTAATTGGTCTAGTACGAATTGTACAAGAATGAGAATTTGGATAGTGGCGGTTGCGTTTCGTCGGCGTTCTGTAAAGTAAAGAAAATGCACTTTCATTATGTATATTACCGCACACATTATTTTTTCCAATTCCATCTCAACACTATCATCAGAAAAACCAATACTTATAATATAATCTGATGTGCAATAATTGTAAAACATTTTATAAAACTTTATTTTTCAAATTGACATTACAATTTTGATTTTACAATTTTTAGTTGATCAGCACTGAGGTGTTATTTTTACTTCCTAGGCTGTAAAATAGTACATTAACAACTAGTTGGTAAAACTTCTTTTTAATGTGAAAATTTTTTGTTTGAATATCAAACAGCCACATATCTACCGAATAAGGACACAGCAATTAGATGGCGACGTTAATAAAATATTATAAACCGAAATAACACCTTAATGGTAATTCTACATAATCGGAAAAAAAATTTATGTTTCTAAATATATTTCATTTATTTAATTAATTAATATGTAAAGTTTTATTACTATTAAATAACAGAAGTCGCCCCCAAAAAAAATGTCAAAAAGTAATTTATAACAAAACATAACTTGAATTTAAGGTAATTTTGTATATACCTATTATATTGTAATGTTTTTTTATTAGAATGCTCCGGTTTCGCCTGACAGTCGAGAATCTCAGAAGCCGGTTCCTAAACGAATGAATGAAATTTAGATAATAAGACAAATGATTGTTGAACGCGACCAATGCTTTATTCAACCAACGATAGAAAATTTCCAAGACAATCCTTGAATGTAGCCTTTGTGTAGTGGTGTGTCATCAAAAGCTTCAGAATTATATTTAATTTTGTCAACTTGGATTCGCTGAATTGTGAAAATTTTAATGACGTTGATGTAATTTGTGAAATATCAAATAAATAATAATTATAAAAATTTAAAAAAAGTACATGTTTGTCGGATTAACTTCCTTAGCTTCACCCTTGATGTACAGTTGCGCATGAGACGCTTGATTGTAGCTTCCAAACTCCATTCACACACAAGGTAAGTTGTAAATTTTTACTTATTGCTTCAAATTTTAGCAAAATGGCGTCCACAGATTTTTCTGTTTTCCAGATGGTATTAATATAATTTTTACTTTTCATGTCGTTTTCGACCACCATTGAAGTTTTTATATGCAACTTCCAACTAAATTCACTTTTCTTTTAATTTTACCCTTTTTTGGTAAAATTATCCGCTTTATAAAATCACTTTCGAAGACACAGTAGTTTTGTGTCCAACAAAACTCGAAGTTCCACGCGCGCCTTCTGCCAGATGCCCTTGAAGAAACCAAAATTCCATTTGTAAGCCTTATGTACACAGTCGAATAAATTTAAATTAAAAAAGTTTTCCTTTTAGAAATGACGGTACAAACTTCACTACACCAAATTAATAAATTAGAATAACTTTTACAAAATAATTCTCAAATGTCAATTTAAAAATGAAAATAAGTGTTAGGAAGAAATGTTTAAGTAATAATTGTGTTACCTTTCCTGTATTGTGGAATAATCGAAAGCCACTTTGCATGACCAAAACAAATTATGTGAAATCGGAAAAATAACTTCATTCATTCGCTTTCGGTTTCACGACAATATATTTAACTTAATCTTTAAAATTGTCAATATTTTTTATAAAATATTTAGTATAATATATTGTCTTGTTTCTATCATGAGAATGTTTTGATTTTAGTTAAATTATATTATTAACTCGTGAAAATATATATTTATATATTATAGGTACTCGTTTTATTTTAATTTAATTTTATATATGTTTTGATTTTATTTTAAATTTAAAAGAGTAATCTCATCCAAGAATTGATAATAATAAAAGATCTTGGTATATTTGGATTTTTTAAAAAACTTTAATTAAATGTAAGCCAACGTTTCGGCGTTAAATACCGCCATAATCATGGAACTAAAAAAAATAAACCATTCATTTTTTTTTAGTTCCATGATTATGGCGGTATTTAACGCCGAAACGTTGGCTTACATTTAATTAAAGTTTTTTAAAAAATCCAAATATACCAAGATCTTTTATTATTATTTTAAATTTTTATAAAATTTGGTTACTTTGTATTTCCCGCTAAATAGTTGACTTGGCGTCAACTAGCGGGTAGAAATTGTGCTTTAATGAATCGGAATAGTTACTTCTGTTTATAATATTTTAAATATAGATAAAGTATAAATATACTACTAATAGTCACTCCAATACAAAAATTTGGTAATTCCATTTTTACCTGTTTTGAATTATCTATGTCAAAATTATTCTCACAAAATGTTCTACGCAATGCTACATTATAATGTTATCTACATTAGCATTCCATTACAGAATAAACAAATTTTAGAAAAATTCAAAATAAAATGAAAAAATTCCCATAATAGAAACAAGACAATATTATACTATTACTCGTAAATATTAAAAAAAAATATTAACAATATTTAAAGATTAAGTTAAATATATCATTAGTATACAAAATTACCTTAAATTCAAGTTAAATTTATACTAAAGGATGTTTTTTAAAGGTATACAACTTTAAAATGAAATAAAACATAATAATATAAGAATAATGTTGTAAAATAATTTTTAAAATTTTATTATATTTTAATTTTAATATTTTAATAGTTACGTACCTAATACTAAATTAGATATTATTATTATTTTCTTTAATTTAAAAAAATGTATACCTACTTTACCTCGTTGCCACTAACAGATAAAACTGTATTTTAATATAATATAGTACAATGTACATATCTATACAATGTATGTATGTTATATATATATATACCTATTCAATAATATTTGCACAATGTGATTATATACTTGTAAAGCTTTTCACCTATATTTTAATTTTTTTGACATTTTAGTATTATATTATGGATAACGATACAAAAATATACCTTTTTTTAAGTGATATAATTAACAATAATTTTAAACCACACATTATGGTTAACACGAAATTATAAATTCAAGAAATTCTTATTAAAGCAATAATTTTTAATTATACCTCTACTTATTCAAAATTAAACATGTCATGTAAATAATTGCAAAAATTGTTAATCAATATTTTTATCTCGATATACTTTTATATAAACATGTTTTCTTTAAGTTTTTTAATTAAATTGTAAATATCTTGAAACATAATTAGATAAAAATATAATAAATTGCGGCATTACATGCTAATTCAATTAGTTAAGCATACAAAAAAATTGCTTTCGGTAGCCTTGTTTATCAATTTTTTTCTAATTTGATTAAAAACTAATTAGAACGATAATGACCACGTGTATTTCTAACTTTTTTTTTCTTATTTCTGTAGTTTGGATAAGATTTAAAGTACAAGTTGTAAACACATTTAAAAAATAAATAAAATTTCGTGATATGACAAAATATTATGTACTTTATACATTTTTTGGTGTTTGTGTTTGTTTCGTATTTTTCCAGTAGATATACATAATTATAATTTGACGGAGACAAAATAAATTATAATTGTAGTTTCTGTTTCCACTCTGTATTATTTATTGCAACAAAATAATGAAGTAGTTCGTAGTTTTAACGTAGTACATATTCTATAATCCTAATCTTCAACAATACTATTATGTTTACATAAGTATGAAACGTAATATTAACCCAATATCTAGTATCTATCTATTCAAAATTAAATGATATGTTGAGCACGATTCTATTGTATTGGGTGGTATACAATAAATACTGCACGAAATCTAATTTGTTAAATCAAATTATCAATTAATTTAAATATACCTACAAAATTTACTTTAGACGTTATTGAGCTTTATTATACCATAGAATAATTTAATATACCAAATTAATTTCAAGTAATATTACGATTTGAAGTAAAATAATATCTGTATTTTCTCAAAGTCGTTTAATATTTTAATATATGACTAGGAAATCAGATGGTTTACCGGGTTTTATACGTAATTTAATCTAAATAATAAATTTTATATTTACTATTTTTTTAAGTTCGTAAACAAATCGACCAATCACAGGTGCGGTAAGAATATGTATATGTTACAATATGTTAATAATCATTTGATTTCATATAGATATTCATATTTTAGGACATATTTTCGCAAAATTTTAACCTCCGATTATCAATTTCATATTAGAAAAATTTAAATAATATCTGTAATGACACAAGTGTTCAAAAATTAATTTGAATACATTTTTCGACTTTTAGGTTAAAAAGTACTCTTGTTCTTGTACTTGTTTCCACATAGATGAAATCATCGATAACTGCAATCCAATTTTTTTTAAATTAAATATTTAGTTAACTTTGTAAAATCGCGTATACTAAACTTTTAATTATATACTTGTAATTGATATAAAATTGTAAATATTACATTGGCTTTATAGTGAGCATTCAACAAGGTTAGCACCGTACTAGAATGTATTATAAAGTGTTCATAGAATTGACCAGTACCGGTGCTTTCTAGCAGTTGAAAATAATAGAGTAAGTCTTTTACTAACAGGAAGAAGATAAAATACATAAATATTGTAGGTATAGGTAAGAGGAACTACTACTTTTTTTAATAAAAAATAATAAAAAGCCATTGAGTTTATAATTTTTAGAAACTACTCATACGATGACGATGGTGTATTCATTTCAAAATTTGAATATTACATTTTAAGATAATAATTTAACAATTTGCATTAATTTAGAATTTACAATATAATGTGAAAAAATTATCGTAATTGTAGTGTAGTTTTCATATACTGTAATAATAAGCACCAAATTAGTAATATTTTTTTAAATGAGTGCCTTCGCTACAAGTGTATACAATCAATTAATATTTCAGCTCATAATATCAATAAATTATATAATATTTGAACATTAAATAAATTTAACTTTTGAATATTCATTTTAAATTTCAATGTCAAGAAGAGACGCCAACTTGAAGGTAGAGGTTATAAAAAACGAACATGTCATGTTGACATAGTCTTCTTTAGATTTGTTGAAAGTCTGTGTTTGTTAACAAACTCGTAGCATTCTTTATGTTTGAGCCGATGTATATTGAAGCTGAATACTACATAACAACGCAAATTGGATGTTTCCATATGATCAATTCGAAACTTCGACTCTATTTAGAAAGTTGATTGATGGCTGGTTGGTATGTAAATCGATCAGAAGGCGCTAACTGTGTGTAATTTAACACTTCCTACGGCAAAATTTACCTTAAACGGGAGAGTAATTGGGCATGACGGTGGTTTACGAAGCCCGCGGACTTTGCTACGAAGATCGCTATCAAACGCGTGTAGCAAGCAAATGCTGCGCTTATACACAGCGATCGCTTCTGGCCACTGGCATTAGTAACACAAGATGCATTAACTACTGCAACTAACTATTACCATTAAAATGTAAACTATGAAATAGGATACCTGATTTTTTGTAGTTATCCCAGAAAGAACTTGTTCCATTTACCTAATTTATATTATTTTGCATTAGAGCTTTACAATGACATATAATTTTCATTTGCTTCCTCTGCATAATCTCGAAAGTTCACATAACATGCGTGATACATAATATTTCAAATCCTTTTATTACTTGTATAAAAGTAATACCCATAAAATTTCATTTTTAATTAATTTTACTGTTATAGTCTTCTTGTAGGTACTTTACAATAAGTTCAGTCTTATAAAATTGAAACTCCACATTACATTTTAGAAAGACTACCGAGTTTGGTCCAAAGGGTCACCTTTAGATGGTCAGATTAATTTTAGAGCTTTGCAAGTTAGTAAAAATACAATATTGAAACGAGGTTTTTTAAAAACAAATGTACAAACGAATATCATCTTTTTGAAAAAATCATGAAATTGTAAAATTTTTGCAGAAAAAAACAATATAAATAAAGTTCTATTTCCCAGAAATAGTATTGTTGTATAAAGCAAAGTTGTTGCGTTCATTGAAAATTAGACTACCTTCAAAGCTCTTGCTACTTATACTACACAAGATAGAAATATTTAACTGTTTTTGTCTTCTTATCTACATTAAGCAGATTCGTCTACTATTGTATAACATTACACATGACTTGTATTTATAATTGCAGCTTAAAACTAAATTATTTATAATGGTTTGAGTTTATGGCAACAAGGGTTTCCACTGAAAATTGCTTGCTGTAATTTTCAAGATATGTTTTCAGTTTGTATGAGGCTGAAGCGAACTTTAATTAATGGTTTAATAAATAATTATAGCATTTGAGCATTTGGTCTAAATGGTATTGCCATTATTGTATAATATAATAGTTCGGTGAGTTATAAACACAAAAGAAGTTAGTTTAGTTAGGTTGTAAAAGTTCCCACGTTCTTACCGGCGCCACTTGGACTTGTGTCAACAGGGTCTAACCAGCGCACTCTTCTGCTGCCGAAAACGACACTTACACATACCGATCTCATTCACAGATAAAACGTACTATTAAATTAAAAATGACTTCATTTTTTCTATAATTATTCTTAGATCGTGATTTTTCTAATCTTTTTTTCTGCAAGTTAGAAAATAATAATTAGAGGAAAATATAAATATTTTGATTTTCTTGTCAATATCATTGACAAAATATAACGGTACCAATTTTTATATTAAGCCCAGAGTAAACATTTGCGATATGATATCAAATGCTTATCGTTCGTTGACATATCTACTAAATATTTAAGCAACTCGAAATACTATACAATGTATATCTACCGTAGAACAAGTACATATTATGCATCAGGTGAACATGATATACGGAGGTTTTTTAAATTTTCATATACATATATTGTAAGTTTCCAAAAAAAATTTGGATTTTACAGAATTGTAATGAATTATAATTTTCAAATCTTACTGGCTCATTTGTTTTTCAGCTTTAAGCCTTCCCAAAATGAAGCGGGAATCGCACTTCCGTGGTTTGGACCCCACGTTAAGCAGTATCAATTTATAAATAATCACTTCAGATTTTATAGATTATATTTAAAAACTTACATAATTTATTACAGATTCAAATTTCTAATAAATATTGAACGTTGTGAAATTAGATTACTTGATCTATACCGACTCTGTTAACGAAATATACTGAAATATTATTTAAAATATATATTAACCTAATGTTACCTAATTAATTACTGTTTAAAATTTTAATATTATATGTATTGTGTATTCAAAATGATTACAATCATTATCTTCGTTCAATTAACGTTACAGGCAATTTAAGCTTGTGAAATTGTTGTATAAGGCAATAAATCGCAATTAAACAATTGTAGTTGATTATATACATACTTTATCCTGAGACAACATAATGGTATACGTAAGGGTTTTATATAGTTAAACGTACCTAAATACTTGTAAAGAGGGCAATTCCTAAAAACCTCCCCATAGAAGTCATAAATCGTTAAAGATGTCTGAGTGAAAAATCAACTTAATTGGCTTAAACGTTTTTCTGTACTTTAAAAAACACCTTTCGGAAACATTGGATATCTTTTTTTATTAATGCAAAATCGTCGTGTCCAAGAGAGACGGACTGCTGCATTGTTAACAATTTTGAAAAGTAATCGTTTCACTTATCAAGCTAACATAATTGAAGCATTTAAAAACCCTTCAGTTGGTTAAGAAGCTGTTTGAAAATATATTATATTGATGGACGTCGAGTGCAAGCACAGGTTGATAATTGGATATCGGGAATCAAATAACAGAGCTATTGTTACGATCTAGCTTTACTGTGGGGGGTCGCACTTGCGGCTATGATATTTGATAGAGATGTAAGTGTCGATGGTTCATCAATACGTCTACATTTTAATTGGCTATGAAATTTTTTCCTTTTAGAAGATACATTTAATCTGTCTATAATAAATTTTTTATAATTAAAATGTGTGTAGGCATTAAGTTTAAATTAACCTTAGAAATTCACCGACCATGCACGGTTTAAAATTATTTTCACAATAATCAAATATTGAAAATTACGAAATTGATTTTATTTTAATGTAACTTAATTGTGCAATATGAATTATATTTCTTATTATTATTATTTTTGAACAGGATTTAATTAAATAACAATAAGAATATAATTTAGCGTTAAATCATAATAATTAATTGTTGTAATAGACTAGATCGTATAATTTACCAGTGGTATATAGTATTATACAATACAACAATAGCAAGTCGAACAATCAGGTTTAGACAAGACAATTTTAATTAACAATATTTTTTATATACGCTTGAAAATAAATGGTGACTTTTATTGGTTTTTTAATTTTGAAATTCTGTTTTATGTTTTTTAACAAAAAAAATGCGATTGTTGTGAAAGAGTTTGATGAAGGTGAACAATACAGATAAATTACAGTATCTAACATCTTATCTTTGCAGGATCGAGCTCGCACACTGTGTCAAGAAGTTTTAGGTATGAGAGTATGCTCAATTACTAAGCAACGAGTAGCACGAAATATTTCTGTTAATATAATAAATAAAAACGCCCACATAACTCAAAAATTTTTGTTGTATTTTTTAAGTACCCACTGTTCTTGTTCAAAAGTATATCAAATGGTCTATGGATTAGTTTATTATACAAGAAGTTAATAGGTTTAAGTTCTTTAATTACTTCTAAACTTTCTAATTAGTCAACTAGTTAAAATCTTCGATTTTCAAGATATTTGATTAACACATCTATTCTATTATTCTTATTCTCTCTCAAAATAGCTACCTATTGTTGGTGTTCAATAGCAATAATATTGCAAATACGATATTATGGCTGCTAAACACCATCAAGCACATTTGAAGACTTGGCTTGAACAGGCTGGATTTACAGCAGTTTGTGTATAGCAAATTTTGAGTTGGGCATGAAATTGAAAATGAAAGTTGTCGCCTAAGTTGGTACGGATGGAGACACCGGCAAACATCAGACTTTCCCGACTTACTTTCAAGCCAAACCTACCGATTTCCTTGAGTGTGTGTAGCAGGCTTAACAATATTGTGGCATCGTGGTCATGACTCGGGTTACGAATTAATGTTAGTGCATCAGACAAATATTATAAACATTGTTATATAATAAATATTTCAAATTTAATGCATTATTATCATTTCGTGTTGTTTCTATTTATTTAATTTGTGTGTGTTCATGTAAACGCAGCTTATTAGAAAGTAAAGTTGGTTTATCTTTCAACATTAATTTGACATATTTCCTATATTGAAATTAATATTATGAAAATAAAACAATGCTTTTTAAAGACTATATATGTACGGTACAACCGCATGTCGATTGCGGGAGGTAGCCCCCCATAGTTTCATCTTGTTGAATATCTGGTGTGACTTTAATTTCACTTAAAATATTAAAATAGCATTCTGTATTTCTACATAATAAACTAGGAAGCGTTATTGTTATTGTGAATTTTGTATGACATTTGTCATCCGAAGTAATTATGTAACCTATGTGCATAATTATGTATTATGGTGCAAAAATACATACATATAGCGTTGTAATACTTACTTCACTAATATTGTGTTTAATAATTTTTATTAAACGATTGATTAACTCGAACATATTGAAGTAATACAAACACAAGTTCTTATTTAATTATACATGCCTCAGAGCAAGAACTTTAGAATCTATAGCGTATCATTTATAAATATACATAGACTTTGGCTATAGTAAACGCTTGTAGGTAGAAATAATTAATAACGGTATAACCCAATAACCTAAAGCTTTGATTATATCTATTTGATTTAAATTACTTTTTCATGATTTGTATTCGAAAAAACTAAAAGGTGGATGCACGTACATAAAGATAAAGGTACATATTATGCACATAAATAATTATTAAAATTATTCAAATGCACTAATTTTACGCCCCAATACACTCAACTTTTATATTTTTTTTTGCAAATTTTTAACGTAATTTTTAAGAGTTAGATTCTGCTATAAATGCTATGAAGTGTAGAAAAGCAGCTGGATTAGATAACATTTATACGGAGTTTATCAGGAATTTTGGAGAAATAACACGTTCTTGGTTGCTCTGTGTATTCAATCAGATACTAATATCTGGATCACTTCCAAAAATTTTCCGAAAGTCTAAAATTGTTGCAGTGCTAAAACCTAATAAAGATGACACAGATCCTGCTAGTTTTAGACCCATAACCCTCTTATGTATCACATATAAGATTCTGGAGAGGCTAATATTGAACAGAATCGAACCAATACTTGAACCTCACATCAAGGTTGAATAGGCAGGTTTTCGCAAAAACAGATGTTGCACTGATCAAGTCTTAGCTCTAACAACTTTTATTGAAAATGGCTTTCAAAAACAGTTAAAAACATGTACTGCTTTTGTAGACCTTTCAGCAGCTTATGATACAGTTTGGAGAGAAGGGATGATTTTAAAATTTATCAAAGTGATTCCTTGCAAGAAATTAGCTACTTTATTGAATAACATGCTGAGTAATAGATGGTTTCAGGTTCATCTAAACGAACGAACTAGTCGCTGGAGGAAACTAAACGATGGCTTACCTCAAGGGTCGGTGTTATCACCAATTTTGTTTAATCTCTATACAAACGATCAACCTGTGACAATATCCAAAAAATTTATTTATGCCGATGATGAGGTCCTATCTGTCCAATGCAAGACCTTTGAGGAAGGCGAAAGTATCTTACAAAAAGATATTTGTGATCTTTTCGAATATTTCAAAACCTGGAGATTAAAACCAAATGCGAGTAAAACGGAAGTGTCCGTCTTTCATCTAAATAACAAAGAAGCTAATCGTGAACTAAAAATAGAAATAGAAGGGCAATTACTAACATTTAATCGAAATCCAAAATACCTAGGGGTATTTTTAGATCGGTCCCTTACATTCAGACATCATCTAGAGAAGTTATCACGGAAAGTTCGCACTAGAGTAAATCTAATCCAAAATTTAGCTGGCACTACATGGGGAGCAAGTGCGGATACACTGAGAATTTCATCGCTTGGCCTCGCCTTCTCTGCTGCAGAATATTGCTCTGCGGCATGGTACAAAAGCTCCCATGTACACCTGGTGGATAATCAGTTAAATCACACGATGCGAATAATAAGTGGCGTTGTCTCGTCAACTCCCTTACCGTGGCTTACAACTCTTTGCAACATAGCACCCCCTGACATTCGGAAAAAAAGGCAATTTCACGTTTGATTAAGAAAACATTACACCTAGAGAATTCCATCCTTTACAATGTCATTAGAGATACTTCCATACATAGGTTAAAATCTAGAAAACCTATCCAAATGCAACTCACCAAACTGGTTACATTTGATGAAAAAATAGCATGGAAAGAATATTGCGTAAACTCTAAGGTTTCCAACAATGATCTCATTGAGGATCCAACTAAGAAAGTCGGTGGTTTCAACTTAAATCGGAAAGACTGGGTTACTTTAAATCGACTCAGAACTAGACATGGCAGATGTAATCATTTTTTTAAAAAAATGGGGTCTTACTAACTCTTCTGATTGTAATTGTGGATGTTCCGACCAAACAATGTCACACATTGTAAGTTACTGCCCTTTGAGAAAATTTACAGGCACGATGCGTGAATTGAGTGATGCCGTATCTGATAGATCCCGTGATTGGCTGACGAATTTAGACTTACAATTGTAACCATGAAGGATAAATAAACCATACGATATATATATATATATATATATATATATATTTATATATATATATATATATATATATATATATGTACAAATAGGCAGATACTTACATACAAAAACCTTATAATAGAAAAGTCAATTCAAGTGAAAATTCAAAAGATTAAATAGGTTAATGAAAATACGAAAATTATTATTATAATATATGAATTAAAACTAATTTAATTAAAACCAATATTTAGATATTTTTGAAAATGAAAGCATGACGCTTTCGAAAGCTTAAATAAATATTAAAGGTTGAAGGACAGGAAAATAAAGCAAAATTTGGAAACTTCTACAACGAAAGTAAGTCTGTGTTAATGCACGTGAAATAGAAAAATGGGTAAGAACAACAATTCAATAAAGTTGGGTAATAATACGGTTAAAAAAATTTATTTTTATAATAAGAAATCATATTTTGGTTATAATATAACCATAATAGTAGAATTACAATAATAAAAATTTACTTTACATTTGATTTTGAAAATGTATGTAAAGAAAATTAGATAAAAATTAAATACTACTAAAAGTGGGATGTTCAATGTAGAAAAGATGATTATAGTTTATTATATTAGTATATAAAATCCGAAATTCGGAAAAATTAGTTAAAAGTTGAAAATTTATGATGTCGTGATATATTAACGATTTAAAAGAATTTGAAGAAATACTGTTTTTGAAAAATATTTAGAAATTGAAAGAAGTAAATTAGTGAAAAGTAAAAGAAAATAAAATTGCCAAAAATACAAGAAAATATACAATATATTCTAAAATTTAAAAAAAAATTATGATTAAGAAGAAAATTATTAGAAATTTCAAGTTACATATATTGTGAAAAGGAAAAGTTATTGATTATATAATGGCAGAAATACTTTCAGGGTGAACATTGGAAGAATAACTATATAATTGATTACATTTGAGAAGATATCCAAAATATGGATGTAAATTTGATATGGAAAGGTCATATTCTGATTTTATTTTAAAATTATTTGGTTAGAATTTGTAAATTATTAATTAGAAAAATATTTAAATTTTTATTTACCTGTATCATTTGGAAAAATTGATATAGTTATATGAGAGATTATTAGAATTTTATTTAATTTAGGTTTTATTAATATTTTAATTTAACATTTAGTAAATATTTGCAAAACTCTCACAACAGAAGATGTAAACCCCAAAATTTTAGATTGTCTTATTTATTTTTAAATTATGTTTGTTAAAATTTGGTATTCCCACCATTGATTTCCTGACCAGATGTTAGAAAGGTCCGAAAGATGCAAAAAATCCGGTTGAAAATTTTTTTGAGATTGAAAATATAACATCGCAATACACATTAATATTACAAAGTACAACAAAAGCTGTGTTATCCGGCACTAAATTATTCGGCATCACGATGGGTTTACCTGGTCCGTTACAAATGAAAATTGCAATTGAATTCAAAGAAACTAGTACCGTGACAAAAAATATTTTTATTTATTTCGAATGATTTTATTATATTATATCAATATTGAATTTAAATTATGTTGCGGTATGCATAAATCAATATGGTATCAATATTTAAGATTTATTTTACATAGAATAGAACAGAATCTCAATATTAATTTTATAAATATTGTCTAAATGTGCATAATTAATATTATACTAATATTTCGCTAATATTAATGCTGTATGCTAAATCAATTGCATTGTACCAATATTTAATTTAAATTTTATCTCAATGTGCATTATTGTATCATGGGATGATTTAGAATAACCAATATTGAGATTGTGCAACATTTTCATTTTTAAATTCAGAGCACAAGAACTTTCTACGTATAGAACTTTAGATATTTGTATGTTTGGCCTATATTGGAATAATTTTTGACTTTTAATTCTTACACCTAGGTGCAATTTAAAAATAAAATCATTAATAAAAATGATTACCGCTGTACCCGCTTTCCCTATATCTTCAATTTTCTTCTTGGTCCGTTTATTTTCTCATTAATGGATTTGTTTATATTCAACCAATCAGAGTTAATTTTTTCTGATTGATTCAAAATTGACCGCTGGTGGGCGCCACCTACCCCAATTATTAGATTATATTTATAGTTTCGACTAGCACTTCGTTCAATAATATCCACATTAATGTTAAAACTAACTTCAAGGCCATTAATTATATGTTATACTCTGAACCTAAGAAGCCGACTTTTTATTAAAAGTTATCTTTTAATAAAAAAACTAGAAGGTTCAATGAATGATAAATGAAGAAAATTAAACACTCTTCTGCAGAAAATTTTTATTATTCAAACCTACCAGGTTTTGTGCAGTATCCTGAGCTTATCTTCAGGGCAAGAGCTTCCGTCAATATAGAAATAGAAACAGTTTCAAAAATTAGAATTTTACCAGTGATACTCAACCAGTTATTTACAATTTATAGAAAACATACAATTGAATTTGAATTTTGATTGTTAGGCTGTAATTTTGTAGGATTTGTACTGTTCTAATTTTAGAAAATTTTTGCATTACGTATTGGCCGATTACGGCCATAAGCTCTTGCCAGCTAACGAAATCTGGTAGGCTTCCATAATAAAAATTTTCTGTAGTAAAGTGGTGCTTATTTATTCAAAAAAATTAGATTTTCTTAAATATAATATTATGATCGTCATTATTCGCTTTTTTTTAAATATTTTTGTATTTAATTTCCAAATTAATATATTTAAAATATAGTATTGATATATTTCATATACTCTGCATGAGATAAATATCTACCAATAAATTTTGGGTCATACAAATAATAGATCAGATTAGTGCTATCGTAAAAATTCCAGGTTATTGGCATTAAAAATTTTATATTCACTATTTTATTTAAAATTCAAGATTATAATAATATAGGTTGTTAGTAAATATATGTCAAGATAAAAAATTCTTATAAGAACATAACCCAGATTATTTTATTATTAAAAATTTTAAAAATCTAAATATTTTGTTAAAATTGTAGGTCAAGCGAAAATGATTACAATAATGTAATTTTAGTGAGCACAATGTACAAGTTGATGGTAAATATTGAATATAATAATTGTTAGCTATAAATTTCACGTACAGATTATTATATTTATTTTTAAAATAAAATTACTAGATTACAATGTATGTGAAATTTTTATGTAATATTATTTGTTTCAAATTAAAAATTATAATAATCAGCTGTGGTTACTAATTTATTGCTAAATAATAACTAGCAGAATGTCCTCTTCACTCTAAGTATTAGAGAACATAAAAAACTGATTATTACTAATAAGAAGAAAATATATTATACTAATATAGCTCGCACTAAACGTCACATTTGAATACCACAAAAAGCCTATTCCTTTACATAAATCTGTAACTAATACATTTATTTATTAGACTTCAAACTGATATTATAATAAAGGGCTTGATACCTTAATTTTGCACGGATCGGCTCAAATGTACCACTCACTCTTTTTTCGTTACACTGGCATTATAATACAATGAATTAGCACGAGCGCACCACATAATTTATAACAAAAGGTAGGAAAGGTAAGTGAATATGTGCCCCGCTTGCATCTGCTTAGGGTTGGGGAACAATAGAACAAATAATTTATCCGGCAACGAGTTTTGGACTTGGCACATATGAGCTTGCCCCATGCATAAAATATTAAAAATCTTTTGGCTATTTGGACAAATATTGGAATGCCACTTTAAAACATCTTAATGGTGCGTGACAAGTTAAAGGCACACAAGTTTAGAGGGATGAAAAGTAAACTAAACGGAACTCGTTCGATGTTGCATCCGAACGTGTTTCACAAAGAAGCAAGCTTTATGTTTCGTGGAGCAGATGATTTGCATTGTAACTGCATCACAGTTTGTCTTTGTAGTCTTTTCAATACAAAACCACAAATACTGTCACATATATAACTATTTAAAGTAAATTGTCCTGTGAACATAATATGAAAACTTTTATCCATATAACTTTCTTTATTATAGTAAATAATATGAAATGCATGGAGATTCAGTTTTGGATTTCTTTAGCTAATTTAGCTTATTTCGATTTTTATACAAAATTACTAATCAATATAAATGCAAAAGGAATAAAAATTTTGGAAATTTGTCACAAGCAAAATTGAGAAAAACTTTCGTTAAAAGTTTTCTATCCGTTATCAAAATCAATGTGAGAAGACTAAAAACTTCGTTAACCTCAAATATTTGCACTAGTACATGAACGATAAATCTTGCTTTCGAACTCTTTTGGTATTCTCTTTATTATTATTTGCTTGACTTTGCAATATAATATGAACTTTAAGAATAAGATTCAATTTTAAGTAGACTTTCTCCGATTTCCACAAAACCAATAGCATCTTTATAATAGTTTCCAAATTTTTGAAATGTAAATGTCAATATTAGGCAAAATACTCTTGCTGTTTGAAACTATAAATTATTCAATCACACAGAGTACAAACAATTTGTACTGCTCGAGGGAGTTCCTTTTTTCAGTCTGATATTCTAAATTCGTCTAAAGATGGCAATGAACCAACCTTGCACTTCTTCAACAACTACGAAAGTAAGAGATTTTATTTTAAACATTCACAATTTGGAACTTTTCATTTGGTAAATATGAAATTGACTCAAATAGTTCTTACATTCTATCTATTATTACAATTCTTCTTTTTGTTTCACAATTCCTGTAATTAATTCTCTTGCAATCTTAGAGCTTTACCTCTCGTACCAATAGAACCACCTTATCATATTTTCTTTGCAACTACGATATCGTCTAGTCTAGAAAGACATGGATGGCAAAGTTAAATGAGTAGCTCATCAATTTGATTTTAGAAAGTATTTTATTATGAGTTTTAATACAAATTTCGACTTGCTTTTTGACTCGAAGTGAATTGAACTTTTTATAAAAAAGGTACATATCTTCCAATGCAAGCTTTTAGCAATATTTAGGCATTTTTAATAAGTAAAATACAGTTTTTTGAACCAATGCTTAGCTAAAGTAGGTAACTTCCTTTTGCTTGCTAAATTTTTAATATCCCACTACAATTTCCTGCCTTATTGTTTCTTTTATAAGTAATATGTAGAACATTCCATAACTGGGTATAACATTTTCTCTTACGGAAAGTGGGTTACAATTTTTGTAGTGAAAAGCATTCGGGTCCGTTTAATTTCTGAATGCCTGCACCGATGTAATTTCCACTTTAGTTGATTTTTATCATTTTATGTAAAAATGATCGGTTGACTCAACTTTGCAAGTTTAGTGGCATAATTTATTTTATATAATTACCAATCAAAAAGGGTGAAGTGGATTTAGCAGGGTGAAGCCGATAACCATGTACTATTTTGAACTTAATATTACAAAAAATGTATAGGCAGAAACCATAAAGAGGTTGTAGTGCAGTGAAGTAGTAATCTGATGCTGCTACCAAAGGTATTAGTTTTAATTAACAGCTTTTTATTTTAGTTACATCTTATGGAAAAAATCGGACACAGTAGATACGAATAAAATACTATAAAAATGGATGAAATTATCCCCGTGAAAATTTACCCACTTAATAACAGAATATTGACCCAAAAATAATGAAATTTTACAAAAAATGTAAAATTACACAGAATTAAGAGTAAGTATTAATAACGTATTAAAGTAAATTTAATCGATGGTTTAATTTTCTACAAAGTTGTATAATTATCATCTAATTCTGTAAAATATAGTATTTTTGTAAATTTACCGAATCAAGTACATTTTACATATTATAATGTAAATTGACCCAAAAATGTAAAACTAACCGGTCATTTTACATCTGAAACAAATTTTACTTGATGGCAATTTTCCGGATTATGAAATTCATCCTATACATGGTCCATATTTTATTGTAATCTGACCCTTAATTTACATATTAATTAAGGGATTTAAGGTATACTTTTATTATTATATATTTATAAAAAGAAAATTTAAATAATAAATATTAATATAAAAATATTAAAATAAAAAAGGTTATTATAAAACAAAACTGACCCTTAAAGGTTATGGGTTTAATTTTATAATATCTGCTAATTAATTCATCTTATATGCATTTGATTGATGGCTTGGGGATTAGCTTCAGTATTTGATTATTTACTGAAGTGGAAGTTAATTTTAGGAAATTTAAATTCTTAAATTTTATTCTAGCCAGAAAATTAAACTTCAGGTAAAACCGATACGTTATAATATGTATATACTTTTTTAAATGTTTTTTATAAATCACAACTGATGAAAAGCAGTTATAATTTTTTATACCAGTTTATTGACATTATGAACATTCATTACAAAAATGATGGATATATTTCAATTGGTATGATTTTGTATTTAATCCGTATTCATTGTTTTTGTTTGTTATTATTTTATCATAACAATTTTTGAATTAAATTTATTGTATGTAACTTTGTTTTATTTTTGTAAACTTTAAACAAAGCATTGTCGTGCAGAAAAACCACTTTTTCTCACCTAAATTTTTCTTCTGTGATTGAATTTTCTTGAACAAAAGATAATTTTATCAAGTAATTTGGCAAAAATGTTAAATTTTTCGGAAAAACGTTGTGTACTGCTGTTGAAAATTACACAATTCAGTAATTTTGCCTCTAAAATTGATGGCGTTTTTACAGGTAAAATTAAAGCCAAATATCCGCAATGAGACGGCAATATTTTATTTGGGATATAATGGATTTGAAATAAATAAAAAATAGGACCACTTAAATGGTCTGCACTTGGGTCAATGGTATTGCACCTAACTGATGTATTCCTGTATCACTCGGGCTTTATGTCTATTTATGCGATGCACTGTTGGATACAACGCAATTTTTTTTATACTTTTATGTACCACAAAATTGAAAGTGCAAGATTAGTTCTAGTTCGGTTAATTTTTACTTAACGACTACTAGAATGGTAAAAGCCAGTTCATCGCGTGCTGGGGTAAAATATCAATCTTCAGCTAAGCTAAAAACCCATTATTGTATCTTTCCTGTCCAAAAAAAATTGATGAATTGATTAATAAGGTTTTCACACACATCTACAGTTGGAAGATGTTTTGTGTCCTAAAAAAACCTAATTTTGGAATACTAAGTAATTACATCAAATTTTTTCTTTTTGAACTTAATTGTTATTTTATTGTAATTTTTTCGTTTAAAATTTAATACTTATTATTGATTCGTTTAATACTGAAAGCTGAAATAAAATTATGAACTGAAATGTTTGTTATTATTACTAATTTATTACGATTGTGTTCGTGCGATTTGATTAGATTTTTTAAATGTTAACTATACGTTAACTACCACTTATCATTAACAAACTACTTAACGTGAATAAAAATGAATTAAAAATTGAGTGAATTAAAAATTACGTTGCACGTACTATGTTCTAGTGTAATGTAAAATACTACGTTACAAATAATAAAAATTATAAAATATATTTTTGAACTTACCTGATACTTACGGATCCAGAAGAAAGAGGAATGGATAATAAAGAATCAAATAGTAATATATTAAGTGATGTTTTATTTACTTTATATGCACAGTTTTTGATTTGGAATGTATAGATGAGGACACTGCCTGTAAATGGCACAGATCTTATAACAAAACGAGGCCGTCTTAATTGTGAAATTACGTAACGAAAATAAAAGTTTTACAAATAAATACAAAGTATACAAAAAACGTATAGTTACTATTTTATCTTGTAAGCCTCTTGTTATTTGGTAAATAATTATGCAATTTAATTGCCAACCATTAAAACATGATTATAATTTGAGACACCAAATTATGCCGAAAATTCTTTTTCTTCGAAAAAAAGAGTATGGCAAGTATAATAAAATATTAACATAAATTGTACAAACAAAACATAATTTGGTGTCCATGTATTCATAAAAATAAATAACTGATATACAGAAGTTAATACATTAGGTGTTGTTAAATTAAAACCCCACGGGGGTCAAAATAAAAAAATAATATAATACAATAAATTTGTACAATGCAAATAGTACAATAACTAACGGTTTTGAATATAAATAGTCGCACATTAGTGTTCGTTTAAGCAAAACATAATCAAATACTGACACAGAAATACACTGGTATAACAACTTCATATGCACAAATCGTCAACATTCAACGTCCATAATTTGTAGGTAGTATTAACATTGATCTACATTGAATTCCTTCTATGATGATGTTGCGAATTATTTTTGTTCTCACAAACATGCTTAATTTCGTTATGCATAATTCTATTGTGATGCCTAATTTTATTCAAACTGTCACAGAATTTATCTCGGACCGTCGAACAATTCGGATTACTTTCCGATGTTGCGTACGTCATAAAAGCTTCCTCTTGACAACTCGATTTTTTCTTCCTTCCTATCCTTAACGTACCATTACGTTTTATTATTCTTTGCATACCATTACGTTTAAAACTCATCACAAAATTCTTGTACTTCTCGGATACGTATTTTGTATGTGCTGAGTCAAAGGGCAAATCTTCGAATATACATAAACTTATATTTTTAGGATTTTCCTAAAAAAAGGTTATCTTTATTACAATTTAAATTTTCAAACAAACAAACCAACGACTTACTTTAGGCACTAATCTAGACGACGAACGTTTCTTATTTTGTTTCCAACATAAAAACATTTTTGCTTCTGGGTCGTATAATAAAAACCCATGTGAATTAGCCCTTGTTATTGTATACAGCGTATCTGAAAGAAAAATAATACAATAGCACCCACAAAACTTTATTTTGCTCGGAGCAAACAACTTACGTCGAATTTCGTAATCAGCAACGATTTGCTTTCCCCTAACTCCTAGATACATTTTTGAACATATATTGTAGAAATATTGAGGCTTTACCAGTTTCGCATCTCGACAGGACTCCGTCGAGTCCACCACACCAGAATTCAGCTAAAATAAATACCTTCATACAAAATTTACTCAAAAACAAAAAATATTCACTTATTTATACTACGAGAATGAAATTATTTAAGCATGAAAAGAGCAATAATTGGAATGAAATTGACAAATCGTATCTGATTTTTTATCTGCTACCGGAGTCACAACAATACCACAATAATTCACTCGACTATAATTACTTCGTGTTGTAAAGCTCGGAATAATTTTTAGCAATTCAAATGTGTCAATTAAGAAATTCTTTCTGATCAGATTAAGTATGCTCTTCGTGACAGAAGTACATATAATTTTTTGCAGACGCCAGGCGCTTTAACTTTTAGGCAACTCAATTTGATTTCCATCTAGGGAAAACAATAAACCTTCATGACAATAGACTTGTTCGTTTGAACTGCTTTAAATTGCTTTCGAAATTATTCACTGAATTTATTTGATATTTTGTGATCTGCTTGATCAATTGTTTGATCAATTGTTTGTAAACAGAGCATCACTGAAATCTGCTTATAGAAAAATATTCTAATTATTTTATTATGTGAATAACTATTGTTTTCGGTTATAGCTTTGATGTTGTAGTTCAAATAAATTTTTACTAATAGGGCTACTAAATTAAACATTTCGAAACCTCCATAAGGCTTGCCTATCTGATATACCATTTCAGCAATCGTGGTCTACCATACAGTTTTGGATTCACTTCAGTACCAATGTGAAAGATAGCCATTATAGGGTAGGTAATGGTCACCATAAAAAAAATAATGTTAATAATATGTAAAATTTCTTGATAAGTTATAACTTTTTCGTTGGAATACGTCATTTTGACTGACATTTCAAATTATTCGTTTAAAAAAATGAGTTGGAAATAAAATCAATACTTTTCTTCAAATAAAATTTTAACAGTTTAATTTAATTTTTAGTCTTGGCGTTGAAACGTTTATTAATTTTACTGAGAAAATGTACTATTTTGGGAGGCAAAAATTATTTTCCCCCAAGGTTATCTTATTTCGCACTTCTTCGACTAAAGAGGAGTATGGGTGAATTATCTCTTTTAGACATTTTTGTGGAAAATAAAAAAAATCATGCTTTGCCAACAGTGGCGGTTGGTATGGAGAGAGCGATGGGCCACCCCACTCCCAAAACAGAATATTAATTTTTTGTTAAATTTTGTAAGTGGATATATGCAATAATCTACAGAAATCCTTGACAAATGCCCTAGATTTTTAGAATTTCTTGTGAACTTTTTTATTACGGATTTATCAGTTTTCAAATGAAAGGGTTAGACGAAATATACAAATTTATTTGTTTTGGGAGAACTTGAAAACGAAAGGGGTAAAAATATTTTTCTTTTAAAAAAATTGAATTTCCTTAAAATCTCTTCGAATAAGCGAGATTTCCATGGCGATGGTCAAAAATCTGACAAGTAAATAAAATCACATCTACAGCTTAAAAAACGAGGATGCAAAGCACAGATTCGGATATGCCAACTTGTGCATTATAAGAGGATCAAACTACCAGCTTCTCATTTTAAAGAAATTTCTATAGACTGACGCAGATATTCCATGACCAGATGTATTGCTGGATCAGACAAATATCGGTAAACGGAATCCTTCCACGTTTTTGATATCCTTCACCGGGAAGGAGGGAAGAGAACAGCTGGGGTGATTCATATTCAATCTCTACCAATTTAAATGATGGAAAAAATATGCGTCATGCATTAAATCATAGAAGAGCAACAAAATAAAAAAAATTATATCAGCGAATGGAATGAATTTAGGGTATTTTTGGATTCGGGCTCAACTATAATTATACAATTAATAGGTATATTATTATAATCAAAATTTAGTATGCTCTTTCCAATTTCCTTTCATAAATTCAGCAATATAAAATATGTAGGTACTTACCACCATTAGTATAAGTAGTGTCTTCAATGCTGATACTACCAGAAGCTGCGATATCCTGCAACAAAGCGCAAGAATTATTATTAAAATATTTTTCAAAATATATCGGAAATAAACACGTGTGTTAGTATATATAACGATCAATATTAATCGGTCTCGATTTACACGCATATTAAATGACTGGGTGACCTAACCGCATACCGCAAAATTTTTGCGAAAGTAATATTTACAGTAAGCTTTGGCAAAATATTACCGTTTCATTGTTTTACCTGTAAAGTTTATAATTAGTAAATCTTGCAATTTATTATTACATGACGAATTAACCAAAACATTTCGATAAAATTTTAATGTGACATTATTTGCATGCAAAAAGAATTCCTGACAGGCGACTCGAGATAAGAAAATTATTAAACTTCTTATATGGGTACAATGAAAAACTTTTAAATAGCCTTGCAAATTAATCGATTGGATTTTTCACCTAATGCAATTAAAATTTGATGAAGTCAAACTCGATTTATGTTCATAGTTCCAAGCAAGAAACTTTGTTGTGATTAAATTATATTCCGACGATTTTACAAAAACGTTTAAAAAACATGGGAAGATAATATTAAGCAGTACAATTCCATTAAAAAATTACGATAACCGCTAAGGTGATCCTTAAAACATAAAGCAGATAAGTTAACATTTTAATAAGGTAGGTATACAAGATATTTTATATAGTCCGCGTTTCTCATTTAATCGTTGACAACATGATAATGTTGAGTAGTGGAAATTGATTAATGCCTGATGTATCCCAAGCCGTAATTTCAGTTAACCGATTACGTATGTACATAATCACAACTTTCGAATTTTATAAAAGGCTTGTAATGAAATTTTTCTCTAATTAACAATTCTCGCACCTTGCAATTTCTGGGTAAAGGTGATTGAAAAAACTCGGAATGCGCAAGAGATAATTTTCAACATTTTGTTTAGCATTTGCTAACTCACCAAGATGATCTGTCCATAATAAATTAACCAACATGTAACAGTTGTAACAATTTTTTACACATGTGGCACGAGCTATAGCACAATTGCACTTCCACGCACGCCAGCATCACTGCAAGACTGTTATGAATTGTAGACAACAAAGTCATGAATGGCAAAATTTTGTTAAGAAATTCAACAGGATACAAATACATTACATGTACATTACTTTAAATTATTATAAGTATATAAAGACGCCAAACTAATATCTATAGACTTCAAAAAAAGTTGGCTGAATGGGGCGCCGGCCAGGACATTCTCAGATGACGCCGCCACGTGGTTAAGCGGCCACAATTAACACAATCATATGTGAAAATTAAAGAACGACTTGTTAATGTTTTCGACTCTACACTTAGAATTCCACGATCGATACAATTTCACTCGAAAACTTGAAAGAGCTTCAACTTTTTATTAAATGAGTATAAAAAACCGTCATCAAAATTCCACACATAATTGCCCATTTGAAAAATAAATCTGCTAATATAATATTATCTTAAATGTTGTATATAAAAAACAAATCAAAAGCTCGTAAAATAATAAACTTCACTTTTAGTTAAATTCTATTGCTTATAAAATTTATGAGTGCAACTGATGCTGTTCAAATTGTGAACAAATGTAATTTTAAATTAAAGCTTATAAAATTAATTATCTGCATAAAACTTAATATGACATGAAAATTGTTAACCGCCTTAATGAAATAATTGTTTTAGTCCATATAAATCACGCAGTAAAATAAAATAACAGAAAAACAAGTAAACATTTAATTGCCACAATTAATTATCCCTTTTATAAGTACGTAATTTGAAGAAACATAAAATTGCCATCATTAACTTTGGTTAAAATTCAATACGGAAACGTTTTTCTCCTTTGTTTGAACAATCAAGGACTTACGGTACGGCTGGATGCAAAAATTTCCAATATTACAACCCACGTATCTTTTTTTTTCGTAACAAATTATGTAAATCGGAATCATGGAGAGGCATTGTACTATGAAGATTTCAAATCGACGGAGGAAACCGATGGCATGGAAAGCCATAATATTTGAGACGGGAAACGCGCGTTGGGTTTTTATCAATCATTCAAAAACGTGATACCTTGATACCCCATAACTAGTTAGGTTAATAGCTTGTTCACATTATCAATCATCTGCAACCTCCAAAGCAATGACAAGTAAATCATGCTCGTCTTAATGTCTTATCCATGCTTGTCAAAATTCACTTTCAATTTCAGTTTAATTCAACAGATAGCATGCATAAGCCAACAAAATTAATTAATACTTAACAAAATATCGATGAATGCAAAAACGAGACTTGAAAATATAAATCAAAACCAATTATAACTTATCAAAATATTTAAAATCGATCATCAATAATGTGAAAAAAAAGAAGTGAAAAGGTAAAAAAAGAAGTAGGTAGGAGTTCACAATAAACTAACGAGTTTAGATTTAATCAAAATTAATTACATGCAGCATAAACAATGTTAATAAACATTCACTAAGTTTGACATTAAGGTTAGAATAAATTTTGCGCTTAGATTATGAATTATTTTCAAGCTAGTAAATTAAATTAATTTTCAATTATTTTTATATTCACATTTATTTTACAACGCAATTATATTCTATAAACTCTGCACAGCAAGAGTTATTTACCTTTCACTATTATAATTTATAAAGCCGATAAAAATTAAAAGTAATGTAACACCGAGATTTTCAATAAAAGTGGAATTGTTTTGGATTAAAATTTTTCAGTATAACCGTAAAAGTATGACAAATTTACTGTTGACGCTTTTCTTTCTTTTTACGACCACACGCTCCAACACCAAAACTGATGAAGGTAGTATATCGATACACATATACAATTAAAAAAGTGATGATAGTAATTGAAAATTTAATGGCGCGATTATTAAAAATGTTCTCTACTCAAAAGATATAATGCAATGTTGATGGCGCAAAGTAAACTCGTTTATTGAGGCTGTGAAATATTATTAATTCGTAACACAACTAATGTCTCGTAAATTGCCAATAAACAATATGATTTTACATGATCCAGTCTTACCACCCGGTGTCTCAAAAACTGAAAATTATAATTACGCTTTAAATGCAATAGGAACTGCCATAAACTCTTGATGCTGATGTAAATGTCCGAACGAGTCAATTTTATAATTTAATTCGTATGGCAAGAAGTGTAATTTTTTACCACAAGTGAATCATAATAAGAGATCTGTTGACGCAACCACAGAAAACCAATTTGGTGTGTGGCATCCTTTTAATTCTCAGTAATTTGACACATTACATGTTAAACCTACATCTTAGACATGGCGCCAGACACAAGTTTCGCGGTTATTTAATTGCTTTATATTATCTACATATACCGCTTAATGCAGACAAATAAATTTTCGATATTGGCGTCCTACACTACTTTCGCTCAAAATGTTAAATATTAATTGCAAAATATGTACGAAAAGCCACAATCAAAATGCTTGTTTGTTGCACCTTCAGTTTGGACAATTGGGTTGTCAAGCGAAGCGTTGACTTGAAGTGACAGAGAAAATCCGATTTACTTTATCTTTTAACAAATATACCCATCCACACATCACTTTCGTAATGCGATTATACACCTAAACGCATTTACTCAGGATTACTGCGGCTCTCTTTAACTTCTGTCAGCTGTTCCACCACGTCAGAAAAGATGTTGCAGAGAAGGACTACCCAACAAGTATCATCCCGTACAAAAGAATTAAAGAATATTAGCAACTATTATCCCAACGGCGAAGTTAAATCTGTGTGAAAATCATTCTATTATGAGAAAGTTCACGTTCGGCCGACTATAGTTCAATTAACCGATCTGATGGGTTTCTCAATAAAAAGAAAAACCGTTTGTTAGAAAATTCCATCCAACAAAAAATATTTTCAGATGTTACCGACTATTACGAAATTTAACTCTTAATTAAATGCTTGTTAAGGAAATTAAGATGACAATTATAATTTGTTTATAATTTAAATTCAATTTATATTAACTTACTAATAGATTTACGATTATGTTTAATGGCTAACACCAAAATCGTTAATTGACAGTGACCAATTTGGTGTCGAAACGACAACTCCATAATTAATGATTGAATTTAAAGACGAAGCCAATTTAATTATGTTATGGACTAATTAATAACATTAGAATGGCCAATGCAAATTCGTCTCTAAAATATTTCTAATAAATATTTATTATTTTTAGAAATCAAGCATTTTGTTATAATTTTCCAAATAAGGAATACTTGAAAAACCGACCAAATGAATACTTAATAAATTTATGTACAGCGCCACACCAAATTTGTATAAATCTTGTTTTTGTTTTGATTTGAAGTGAAATGAGAAAAATGTGGTATACTGGTTTTGGAGAAAAAAGCTTAAATTTATACCCGGCGCCAGATATTAAAACAGCATTTTTTGGATTCTGACCCAAATACTTTTTTAGCAATTCAAGCCAATAAAAAATGATTTCCGTTATTAAAAAATGATTACCCACATTATGCATTTAATACTCGAATCAATAAGGGGTACGAAACACCGCATCACAAATTAAAAAAGGTGAATAAGTAAAATATTTCCAAGTGGTGGGCATCTACCTGAAAATTAATTGATTTTAAATAAAATTAAAGAAGTGTTTATGCCGACCAATTCCACCCTAAAATTGCATGAAACTGTACTAATCATGAAAATTATTTTTTTGACAAAATTTTCTGTATGGACATCACCCAAAAGTTTTTGCTCCTAAGCAGTCGTCTAATTTTGACCAATGGGAAATACAGCCCCGAATGGACATTAGCTCCTATACTTCCTTACTTTGAAAATATAAACAGTTGTTTGGGCGCATTCAGAAACGTTAAGCTTTGCTCAACAATTCAGTAATTCATAACTTTAACTTCGTATAAATCGTTTAAAGATTATACCAAGTATAGGTTACTCCAAGTCTAAGGTTAACCAAAGGCTGCCTTATTTATGTTGTGATTTGAGTTTATATTAGTCATATCTAAATTTGACGTACTAAGCTGATGAACAGCTGACCGTCCCCGAATTCACCTAATGTTGACGATCAAACGTTTAGAATTTCATGAATGAGTCGAAGATAACAATGGTTGCCATTTAATTTGGATAACAATATTATTTGAATAACAAGTGATGTATGGGTTTAAACGATATTAAATAAATACCGACGAATTTTTAACTACAAAATCAATGTGAATAAAAAATATTATCAATAAATGTTTTCTTATATTCTTCAGAATAATATTTTTGCAATTTTCGTAAAACAATAATTTAAGTATTTCGAAATACATAATATGTTTCATTCATAAAATATTTAGATAAGTGTTAATTCCGAAAAACAATTTGATGTGACAACACACGACTTACCCATACACAAGGTTCAATTACCTTTTATCTTATATTGCATTTGCTTAAAAAAATTAGGCGCACACTCTACGTCTGACAAAAATTGAATGTACTTTTCGGAACGGCGCCGAAAACATCTATAATACATTACTATCTATTATATTGACTTTAAGGTACCATCGAGTACCGATATATATAGTACCAAAGTGGAGCTGTTGAATATAACAGAAAATTGTCTGATAAATACATACAAGAGGAATGATTATCCTTTCACGGTTGATTGGATTGTTTAATAACCGTAAAGTTGTTAAAAATGCAGATTAAATCAGTGTTAACAAATGAATATCCCAAGGAGTTTATAACTCATTTTCTACTAGGCTACGAAATTTCCAATCGACTGATAACGGTCTGGAAAAATAATTTATCCTTCCATTTAAAAAGGTAATACCTACATTATAAAAAAAGGTTCGTATCGATTATAGTATGTAATTGGAGATATTAAATTGTATTTGAGCACGAATATGATTTCATTTGATTGTATCTTGAACAAACTCGAACAAATTATAGGCTTAAGTATGTAAATTATTAATAGGCGAATTACATACCTATTTCACTTAATTTCGTTTCGGCATCGCATCATTATATTTAGCGATTTTAAATTAATGTTCTAGATATAAAGTTATTGGGCAGTCGGCTATTTCTAAATAATTAGCACTTGGTTCTAATACCAAAAAATAATACGAAGATATGGTATAAACGTTTTACTATTAGGGTCTTAGCCAATGTTCTCACATAGATGTAAAGATAAATGGGGTAATAATATTATCCAAAATGTGTTTATGAACGTGATTAACAACTCCATATTACCACCTTATATGGAAAAATGAGAAAGCTAAATGCGCTCCTCCCATTTAAGTTTACGAAACCAAGCTCGAACCGGACTCTTTAGATGAAATAAACATCACCTACCGCAACTCCGCCCAAGAGAGATTATCATGTAAGTTGCATCTATCATTTGAAAAAAGATAAATAAGTAAATCGTGTCATTAATTAAACAATTTGCTTTTGCACAAGTTGTTTGAAGTAAAACCAGTTGCGTTTCCATTTAGAAAATGAAGCAAAACGACAAAAAGAGCCAGTGATGAGAACCATTTACATATTTAAATTGATTCCAGATTTCTGCTCCGAGGTAATTAAATCTCATTAAAAATAACCATTATAAATCACTTGCATCTCTCAATAAAAGAGACTCCAATATTAATTTAGCCCAAAAGGTCCTTCCATAAAATGAGACGGCCGAAAACTGATAGTTAATGAAAGTTCAAAGTTATTATAGTCTTGTATTTGAACACCATAACTTCATTAGTTTTTAAAACTTAATTATAATCTAGTGCAAGTTTTGAGCTTGAGAAACATTAATAATTTAATTTAAACTTGAAATATAAAATTAATGGTAATAATGAAAAGCTGCAGTTAATTAAAATTCATGTAGAATGAAAAATGCATTTGAGGTCTGCAAAATGTGCGAACCTGATCTTTTAACTGTTTTGATCATAAAATAAAGAAATTATTATCCCGCTAATTATTGGCTCGCATAAAAAACAAAGTTTGGCTACTCAATTTTGCGTTTTACTTTAAAAACATTAAAAAGTAATTATAGAAGATATACTTTTCAATTTTGCTCATCGTGTGTGGTGCTAACACTCTGGGCACGGATAATTTTAAGGTGCAATTTCTCAGACGTGTCGCAATTTTATTATTTAATGGATTTTAAATAACCGTTCGGTGCAATATGTTGCAAAATTGAGATATCAGCCATAAAATCTTGCGTGTGGTCAACTGAGGTACTTACTAGTGAATATATTGAATGAAGAAGCGCACGAGATATAATAAAGGTATGGAAAATAGTTAAACGATTAAAAAAATAACAAATGTCCTTAACTGGTTAGTTATGTAAATCAAACTTGCTCCTCGCATAAAAATACCACCATTAAGATAATAAAAATGTTGCAGTAATAAATAAATATAGAAGTTGGATGTGTTGATAATCAAGAATGTGTGTATACCCAGCGTGCGATGTTCGAAATTGTTTTGCAACAGCAAGACATCGTTTCTCATATAGTGATCCGCTGCTAATAAAATAATATTGAAATAAACCCTGTTGAGTTTCAATGTGTGTCTAAAATTATTCATAATATTACTTGCACGCCATCACAATATTTCAGAAATATGGGTAAAATCGAGAAAATCACCTTTTTGTACAACGTTGAATCGTTTAACTAACCGCATACAAAATTACGTTTTCTCGCAACAATAAAAAGCTCATAAATAAAATTTCGGATAGTGTTTACTTACCAGTTGATTTTATCAATGTCCATACGCAGTTATCAGTTACAAAATGCCCAAATACCTATCGGTAATTAACTTATTATTGGTGTGCCACTGTTAACCAATTATGTACACAAAATTTTAAGTAAATAAAAAAGTATGTCAATTTCCTCGAAATCACTTTAGCGGCAGCGACGTAAATTACAAAGGATACCAAAATTCAATTAAACGTTTCGAAATTTCGAGCGATAAACATCATAAAATAAATCACACCTTTTATTAAATTATATGATAAGTTGCGTGTCTGTCTACCTTCGAAAAATACTTCAAAAATGCAAAATTGTACATAAACTTACATGTTCCTTTCAGAAACAACATATTCTCCTAACGGAGCTTTGCAATCACTGCAAATATGGTAAGTTGTTTAACATTTTATAACATTTTTAAAGAATGCAGCATGAATCACAAAATCAAGATTGTACTGTTATCATTTGTGTATATTTGACTAAATGTAATTCACAACTACCTAGGGAAAAATATTTGGGTGACGCATTTAGTTAAATTTAAAGTTATCAGTGATTACGTTATTACTTATACAGCTTCCAAAAACTTTCAGAACTTGAAAAAGAAAAAATCTTATGTTTCCCATGAAATCACAAAGGCTATCCAGATTGACGCCAAATTGGGTACATAATTTATGCTACCGTAAGTTTATTAAAATAATATATATGTTGTGTTAAGTAATGTTTAACTCGAACAATAGTCAGTAGGTTGACGTCAAGTCAAGATTTGTTACGCCAAGCCAGAAGGAGACGTAGGTAGGCGTTGATAACATGTAAACATTAGATTTGTTCAGTTATTCGTCTTAATCAATAAGGTAGCAGGTACTTAGTTTTCCATTTTTATCAAAAATGAAATGTGCAATAGCAATATTGCCAACTACTAAACGGTTTGCCCATAAAATCAAAGCTTCACCAAGCGGTTAACCCGCAGTTCAGCTGCTCTTTCGATAACGATCTCCGATATCATAATTAACTCGAGATTAGAAATAACGATTGTCGGTTAAAGCTATAAACGGGCGTTTATTAGTATCGACTTCTAACAGCAGTCACAACTTGAAACGAGAATGTAAACCCAAGTAATTTTTCTTGGAGAAAGAATGTTAAAGGAAAAACATAATAAAACTCGGTGGAAGTAATTATTATTTAATTCGCTATTTATGTTTACAGCAATGCAATTTAATCGAACAATATCTTTGTACATGTATTCGCATACATACATTTCAAAACGAAAAAGAAATTGTTGGTTGAAAAGCATTTTCGAGAATCCAATAACTCAAATATGCACACAATCTAAATTTACGTGACCATCGATAATCGATCAGTATTCGTGTTATAATCGATTCAGAAGCAACAAAGCCGTTGTTTATAATTAAAAATGGTTGAATCCCACCCACTATACTTAATGGTCCGGTTTACGCATAAATTAGTAGTCTCCTTGGCCGACTGCGAAAAAACCAGACATACTACCTACTTAATTTTTCTCTCGAGTATTATTGCACTCAAATGCAATAAAATAGTCTTTGTGTTCATTATACATATTGAATCAAAAGTTGTTTACCTTTTCGTTAAATTATAGTTTTTAATTTTCGACAGTTTTTGTATTAATTAAATATTTATCCTGGAGTATCAATAACGCCCGAAGCTTTTACAAGGTAAGAAAATACTTGTTGAATACTTAATAATTAGCTTTAATTGATTTTAGATTTTTATAATAAATGATATTATAAAATTACATTTTGCGAATTTTTAATTCGTGTCAAACAATTTTTGGGTAAAAAATTTACTGCGAGAAAGAATCTATACAATTTTAAATTATTACGCAAATTTCAAAAACTATTATTATTTTATAATCTAACAACATTGACTTAACTTAATCTTCTTTGATAAAAAATATGGCTTATTTAGGCTTTATAAATGTAATATACGCCTGTCCAAAATGATAAGATGTCAACTTATAAATTAAAACTATAAATTTATTTAATAATAATTAGTACTGTAAGTTTTTAATTCAAATATTTGCCTACACTGAGAGAAAAAAGATGGTAAATTGAACGAATCTTAAATGTTGAGTTTTTTCGTGTTGAATTAATCAAAATTGTGTTGAATGAAGCAATTTTTAATTGTTACAAGAAGTTCAAAAATGTTGTTTTAATATTTTATTTTTGTTAAATAAATATTTGTTGATTTAATGTTTATAATGGGTTCGAATAAGCTTCAACGATGTTATCGTTGAATTAAAAAATTAGTTTGATTGGAAGAAAACGAATACTATTCTTGAACGAAACTATTATTTTGTATTGCTGTAGCATTTTAGTATGTCATTTCAATGTAAAATTTGATTAAACCAAGAATTTTAATCGGATAACTGAACATAAAAAAAGCTTGAAAAATATACTGTCTATGCATTTTGTTCTTATGTAGCAACGATTATTGACGATTATGCAAGTTTATTGTTGGATGTATTTCAGTTTGATGCATGCAGTCTTATTTGCTTAAAGTGTGTTTAAAAGTGGAAGCAAAAATGGATGATATAGTAATTAATTTTTTTAAAGTTAATAACTTTGAAATATATTGAAATATTTTCCGAAGTAAGTGCGATATCTAGTTTTTTATTTTTCAAGCACTAGATTATGAACCACAAAATGTGACACTTGTAGAAGAAAGCTTTTCAATTTTTAAAAATAAATTTCCTCAAAAGGCAGAGCATTGTTTTTCGACAGACTGGGTAAAAATTAATGGTGTAAAATATATGTAAATGTAATATAAAAATTAATTGTAAGTTTATACTTTAAGTCTTTGTGTTTTTATTAATAAACTAGGTAATTATGCAATATTGTTTCTTTAACCTTCTGATAATTTTCAACATTGAAAACGCATTCAATTAACATTTCCAACATGACGTTTTAATACCAACGTAAGTTAAATCAAAAACCTATAATGATTCAAACAATCGAATGAATTGAATAATTAAATGCGAAAAGTGGTTAACACAACATACCTACTTGGTTGTTTTGGCAAGTGGAACGTTGGATCAACGTTTTTGGAAAGTTAGATTAACGCAACCTATAGCTTTAGTGTAGAAAATTTTGATGCAATTAAAATAACGAGAACGTTCAAGGAAATACTCCTCATGTTAAAATAATGCAAAAAAGTTAACATTTTTTTTGCACTAGTTCAATGCACGTTTTGCATTCGTCACCCGTGATGCAAAAATTTTGTTGATTTAATCGGTTATCGTTTGATCAAGCAGTTTTTTTCTCTCAGTGTACTGACTGACTGCTCAAACATGCAAAAAAATAATTATTTTCCTGCTTTTGGACAAAGACTTCTAAATAGTTGTCAATTGCGCAGACTATGGTCAATTATTGTACATATTCGAAACGTTGTCATGGCAACCAATTATCAAGATCATATTCGTCCAATTTTTTCCGAGAGAGTATCGGAATATTAGACATAATACTGTTTGATCGATAAACACATAGGGAAGAAAGCTACAAATTAGTTTAGTTTACTTGGTTATTATATAAAACTAAAATATATCCGTAAGCTGTCGGAATTCTTAACGGAACACTATTACCTTAGAAGATGCCTAAAGAGCCAAGACAATATACCGGACTCCAAATGTGAAACAATAAGAATGTTATAAACAAATCGGTATTTAACGTATTCAGCAAAAGGATTCGATAATGAATCTTATACTGAAACTTATTGGAGGCTACTTGAAACATCGTTAAACCAATTTTTTTTTATGAAGCAATAACTTCAAATTCTATGGAAATATAGTTAATGGAAATTATTCAATATGGAAATATGTATTTACATAAATACTTTAACGAATAATAATAGTAGTTTATGATATCAGTATTGAAAATAGATCATTATCTAGCGCATGTCATGGTTGTACAACAAGGCGTTACCAGGATTGTGTGATCACGCAAATTTGATCATAATACATTTCTACACGCAAGTCTTGTTTTGACAGGATTTATTTGAATGTTAACAATGTAATTTGTTTTATTTAAGTGGCTGTTCCGCCAGAGTCCCGTCATCTTATTAGATATCAATTTTAAGTTATAACGTAACCCTAACTAGGACAAATGCCCTATGGTAGCGAACAAGTCACATGCGTCAAAAACATATCACTTTCTGCACCGGTGGGTGATAATAGCTAATTTCCTAACGAAAATTAGTGTAATTTTTTGTTTTTGTTGGAAGTTTTATTCAACACTGACAAATTAATTGCAAATTTTAATATGAAAACAATAAAAAGCTTATCCAATGGTATCGCCTTGAAAATTCAGGTGAATAAATAATTATGTTTTTCGCTATTATCGATTTGAATCGTTCTCTACGGTCACATTAAAAAATAATAGACATTTTTATAACTTATTATTCACTTTTAAACTACAATACAAATTTGTATTATATCTAATCGCATTTCAGTACTTCTTAACGCGTCTATGTTGCAATATTGGCTGTTCGTTTTTATTTATCGTATCATTGAAGCAAGTAGCGTGCCAGTTAAAATCTGGCCCCTACTATACCTTCATGACCTTTCGTGAAAGTAACATCTTTCTCGCTCTGGCGACAAGCTTTGTGCCACCGTCCAACTGGCCAGTTGGACCAGTGACCAGGTTGACCATAAATGCAAACATTAAGCCGACATTGACTTAAATAGATAAGAATTTAGCGTAGATTACGTCGGATGACCATTATTAATTCGGGTAAAAATTTCATGTCATCACATGTGCAAAATTCAATAATAATAACGATAAAAAGTTTTTTTATAAAACATTTAATATTTTTAACTTGCAACCGTGGAACAATTACGTGATAATGCTAGGAGTTAATTTTAACTATTTTACATTATCTTCCAGTAATCGTAAAGTAAATTTAAATTAAGTGGTAAATTAGTGGTAAACATAGGTATCGGGACTTAACCTGATGTAAAAATTATTGTTGACATTTTGAGTAAATTTCAATAAAATTAATCAGCAGCAACTTATACGTGTTGTAATTTATGTTATAGAAAGCAGTAGATTCGTTTTATGCGTAATGTGTAGAATTTATAATATATTAATAAATAAAGTAATATTTATCAATCAATTTAATTAGGTGTAATAGAATTATAAATATGTAAAAAAAATGAATTAATTGATTTAGTAAATAAATCACTTGTACCTATATGTATGAGTCGTAATGGAGCTTGTTAAATATGCAATTCAATTCACGATATTTGCATTCTACTATAATCTGTTGGTCGATTTACAACTAATTTGCCAGTGATTTTCGTTGCGTGTTTATTAATGCTATTAATCATTATTAAAATGGAGCCACATTATCGCGATCACTTGCACGCATACCTGACAACACTTCGATATATGCATATCCTAATTGGATGCACTAAAACTTTTACGCCATTACATTAAATATGCAAATTTTATATTAAACTTTAACTCGATTTTATAATTGCAAAACATAAGAATCTTGAAAACATTGCATACTACTTCGCTAATGAACTAGAAAAGAAATACCGCAAAAGAAATTACAGTTTTTAATACTTCTAACATGTTAATCTGGATAATTTAACCGCGGCGCAGAAGAGAAGCACCGGTTTTATTAATTTATCTCTTTTCAATTTGAATCCATGCAAAATACATTGTAAGAAACTGCAAATTTGATGAAACAAGTAAAAATCAATAGGTAATGGTGCATATTGCAAATTAACCTAATAACAATTTTTATAGTTATGTGGGAATTATTGTATCTTTATTTAATAAAACTAATTGTATATTCCCAACTAAAAGCGTGTGATCGTTAAACGTGCTTTGCATTCGCTGGCCATAACATTGTGTTTAAGATTCCTTTGGTTTTTCCTTTTATACTGAATCTTTTCTTTCTTGAGCAGTACCAACTTAGTGAATATAATATTTTAATCCGTTGATCCGCCACACTACTCCCCCCTTAGTGACAGAGTCGCGGTAAATCTTGATGTGGGCATACTACGGCGTCCAAATCTTGATATTGTTACTTTGTCGTAATGATCTTGAAATGATACTTTTTTTTTCTTAATCGTTTTGGTTGCAGTGTTGATTGGTGGAGTACCTTCTACGTGTTGATCATCGTCTTCCTCTTCAGTGAATGCTGCTTTTAGTCTGTTGATTGTGACTTCCTGTTTCTTTCCTTTTATTTCTAAGATATATGTGGCTTCTTTACGCTGAATCACCTTAAATGGCCCATCATATGGTGGCGTTAATGGTGGTGTGACGGCGTCATTGCGCACGAAAACGTACTTACAATTTTTTAACTCCTTTTGGATGAAGATTGGTCTTTTTGAAGCATGGTTGGCTGTCTGCGTGGGTTGTAGATTCTGCATGATTGATTTTAATTCTCTCACAAATTCGCTCTGCGGTGTATCATTCACTTTTTCGAAAAAATCTCCGGGTAACCTTAATGTTGTGCCATATGTTAATTCTGCTGGTGTTGCACCGATGTCGTCTTTAGTAGCGGAACGATAACCTAGTAAAATCGTTGGTAGTAATTCAACCCAATTATTCGACCGATAACATTTAATTGACGTTTTTATTGACCTATGTAACCGTTCGATCATGCCGTTTGCTTCTGGATGGTATGCTGTGGTTCTTAAATGCTTGATGCCCAATGTTCTGGATAACTCGTTGAACAGATTTGATTCGAATTGTCGGCCTCTATCAGTCGTGATGTTGAGGGGGGTGCCGAACCTTGATATCCAACCGCTGACTAAAGCTTTTGCGACTGTTTCTGCCGTTATATCTTGTATCGGAATTATTTCTGGCCAACGCGTGAACCTATCTATGCAGGTGAGGCAATAGTTAAACCCGTGAGACGATGGTAGTGGTCCTACTAAATCGATATTTATATGACTGAATCTTTCTCCTGGGACTAAAAAGGTTGTAAGCGGTAACTTGTTGTGTCGATGGATTTTTGCTTTTTGGCAGGCAATGCAGTTCTGAGCCATTGCTTTACAATCTTTGCGAATCGATGGCCAAACGTATCTATCTGTAATTAATTTGGTTGATGATTTTATTCCTGGATGTGCTAAGTTGTGAATTTGATTAAAGACGATTTGTCGAAATGGTTTCGTTATATATGGTCTAATTTTGTGTGTGGATATATCGCAGTAAATTCTCTTCTTGATGTTTGGGAAGGTGCATAATTTTAGTTGTAGCGATGTTTTTAATTTTTTATCCTTTAAGTATGTTTGTAATTCTTCGTCTTGTTCTTGCTGGTCGCTGATTAGTTCGTAATCCACTGTACTATGTTGATCAATGGTTTCCACTCTTGATAGCATATCTGCTATTATATTTTCAGCGCCTGGTATGTGTCGGATAATTGTTGAAAATTGACTGATGTAATCAATTTGTCGTAACTGGCGGGGAGAGGCTTGATCTGCCTTTTTGTCGAACATGAATATTAGTGGCTTGTGATCGGTATAAATTGTGAAAAGTCTGCCTTCTAGTGATGATCGAAAATGTTTCACTGCTTGATATACTCCCAATAGCTCCCTGTCGTAGGTGCTATAGCGTTTCTGAGTTTCGGTAAGTCGTTTCGAATAAAATCCTAGTGGTTGTAATTTCTTATCCCTTAGCTGATGTAGTGCTGCTCCTACAGAACTGTTTGAAGCATCTACATATAGACATAACTCTGCGTTGGCGGAAGGGTGTGCTAATAATATGGCATTAGCTAGTTCTTCTTTGCACTTTTCAAAAGCCTTTAAAGCGTCGTTATTCCAGGTGATTACCGTATTGTCGTTTTTCTTGTTGCCGGTTAATAATTTTTGAAGAATACCTTGTGATGTTACTGCATGAGGGATGCAACGTTTATAAAAATTTATTGATGCTAGAAATCTTCGTAATTCTTTTCCTACTTTGGGTTGAGGAAAATTTTTTATTGCTTCGATTTTTTCGGGTAACGGGCGTATTCCATCTTTATTAATCACATGGCCTAGAAATTGAATTTCTTTTTTAAAAAACTCGCATTTTGAGATATTAATTTTTAAACCGAATTCTCGAAATCGTTGAAGAACTAATCGTACGTGTTTTTCGTGTTCTTCTTGGTTTTTTGAAGTGATTATTACGTCGTCGATATATTTGAATACGAAATCCAGGCCTTTTAGCACTTGATCGATGAATCGCTGGAATGTTTGAGCTGCATTGCGTAGTCCAAATGTCATTACCGTAAATTCGAATAGTCCGAAAGGTGTGATAACTGCTGTTTTGGGTATATCTTCTTTGTGCACTGGTATTTGGTGATAGGCTTTTGTCAGATCGATCTTTGTAAAAATTTGCGAATCGGATATGTTTAACGTAGCGTCTTGAATATGTGGGACCGGGTACCTGTCGGGAATGGTTATTGCATTCAATCTTCGATAGTCTCCGCAAGGGCGCCAATCGCCGTTTTTCTTTAAAACCATATGCAGTGGGCTGGCCCAGGGTGAGTTAGATGCTCGACAAATGCCTTGTTGTACCATGTAGTCAAATTCTTTTTTTGCCATTTCGTATTTTCCGGGCGGTAATCTTCGTGGTTTTGCGAATACCGGTGGGCCGTGTGTTTCTATATGGTGGAATACGTTTGCTTGTGTTTGTGAGTTGACAACGATGTTGGTTTTCATTAAATCGCTGAATTCTTCAAAGAGTTGTTTATGTTCGGAACCGGTAGGGAATGAAGTGATATTAACTTCGGAGTTACTGACCATTTCGATTTTTCCGGTGATTTTTAATTCGGTTTTTTTATCGATAATCTTCTTTTTACTTAAGTCTACTAGTAATTCGAATTTTTCCAGGAAGTCTGCTCCTATTATTGGTTTAGTTACATCTGCAATAATAAACGGCCATGCCAGCGTTCGTCGGAGGCCTAGGTTTACTGTTAATAATTTTTGACCATACGTTGATATTAATGAACCGTTTGCTGCATAGAGTTTGATATCATTAAATCTATTCTGTTTTTCTTTTGGGTTTGGAGGTATTAGCGAAAGATCTGAGCCAGTGTCAACCAAAAATTTCATGTTTAAAGTTTTATCGTATATAAACAGTCGGCTGGAATGTGTGCGCAATACCTCATCTGTTCCTGGAGATGGGTATTGCTCCGCTAGTTTTTTTGGTTCTTAGTATTGAATTTGCACCATTCTGTACATTTTCTTGCGTTTTCTTGGAATCTGAAGTGGTACCAACATGTATCGTACGTTTTTGTATTTGCTGGACTTCGGGATCTTGATGGACTTCGATTTCTTGAAACTGAATTTCTACGTTCAAATCTTGTTGCAAGGGATTCTATCTTCTCGTTTAATTGGTGCATCTGTTTTTGCAATGAGTTTTCCTTGTTGTCCGTTTTAATTGTTGTTGCTGACGTTTCGAAATTTGCTATTTCTGTTATTTTGTCAGCTGTTTCTGCTTTCTTTTTCAAGTCTATGTTTAGAGAACTTATAATTGAACGGGTTGTTTCGTTTAGTTTAGAGAGCCATAGCGATTCTATTACGTCTTCTTTCATCGATGATCCTGCTAATTCTTTCATTTGTCGTAACAAGGTGGATGGTTTGTTGTCGCCTAAATCGATTCCTTGTATTAATTTTCTGAGTTTTTTTTCGTGTGATTCGGAAAATTCTTGCATCAGTTGTTCTTTTAAAGTTTCATATTGGTTTTTTTGGGGTGGGTTTCTGATAATGTCGGCTACGATATCCAAATATTGCGGTTCAAGTGAAGCTACAACTGTGTCGAATTTTGTTTGATCTATTTTTAAGCCATTGTTTCGGAATTGTGCTTCAATCTGTAGGAACCATAGGTCTGGTTTATTTACGTAAAACGGTGGAATTTTTGTAGAAACTTTACATGTTTCGCTGTCGGTTGGTTTTATCGATGCTGCCTGTTGCCTTTTCAGTTGTTCGATTTGTTCTGTTAATTCGATTATCTTTTTGTTCAACTCGGTGTTTTCCATTTTTCGTATATGGGTTCGTTTGTCGGGGTCACCAATGTGGGAATTATTGTATCTTTATTTAATAAAACTAATTGTATATTCCCAACTAAAAGCGTGTGATCGTTAAACGTGCTTTGCATTCGCTGGCCATAACATTGTGTTTAAGATTCCTTTGGTTTTTCCTTTTATACTGAATCTTTTCTTTCTTGAGCAGTACCAACTTAGTGAATATAATATTTTAATCCGTTGATCCGCCACAGTTACATTCGAAAATATATGCTCAAACGAATTACGGCACTCGTTTGCCACTCATGCCGCACCAGAATTGTTGTGAGTAATCACAATAAAATAACAATTTTAAACTTTGTGGTTTGTTGTTATGTACCTGCAAGGAATATTATTGTTTAACACAATATTATGATATCAATTAAATAATCCTAAAACACTACACTACCTGAGTTTATAGTATGTTCAAAGTGACAATAATTTTAAAAAAATGAGAAAAACAAAGCAATAAACGCGGAATGTATTAGGTATAATTAATTAAACAAATATAATTTATTTTTTATACTTTTTTCCTCAAAATTTGATCTTAGACGTAATCATACTAGAAGAATTTCAAGATTAGAATTAAACTGATAATATTTCAAAATATAATATATTTTTTAAATTTCCTAATGAAAATCATTTAATCCCGGTCTATTAATAAAAGTATGAAGTGCGGTAATTAAAATTCCTCATAAAAACAATAAAATTCCTCAGTACTTGTACCTTGCAATAGTGGAGTGTATATTAATTAACCTTAGTACAAAAAAACAGACATTACGGTTTACGTGGATTAAGTTATTTTCCGAACAATCAAAAAATCATCATCATCTCACTGCTACAACGTTTGAGACGGAAAAATCATAACAACATAATTAAAATTCTTAGCCTTATCTGATAATTGATTATTAATCTGATGTAATGCAATAATTATTTTGTATTTATTTTCGTTATCAAATTTTTAAACAAAAGAATCGACTTCCTATATATTTATAGATAGGTGCTAAGTAATGACACGGGACCAAAATTATGATAAGATTACCGAACAAAAATATTTCATTATTACACGGCAAGTGGCAAGGATAGTGGCGTGGCGTTGGTGAAATTTTAACAGATAAGGAATTATCAAAAACACAAATAATATAATATGGCACAAATCAGACAGACATGCTACGCAAAACATTATAAAAAATAGGGAATTACACGTAACCTTAAACGCATCCATAAAATAATTTAAAAGTTTACCATAGATGATAAACTCAACAAACAAAGCGTATTTATGACATAGAATTAAATTATTCTTTCAAAACTTGTTGTATAAATTGATACGTTTACATCAAATAATGATTTTTTATAACCATTGATTTGTTGATTATTCTCACGTTATGATTTAGCCAAGAGCACTCTGGGGCGTCCAAACACCAACAACACCCATTACTTATTTGCTCCATCACGCTACCCTTTTTGCTCCAGTAATATATCACTACGATATAAATGCCGTGTTGTTAAGATAGCCACAGTAGTTAATATGATAATAGCAATAATTTATTAGTGTTTTAATAGTGCACATATATCGGCATCTTTTGGTGTTCACTCACCGTTAACAAAAACTCTTCCAATACCAGCGCCTTCTTATGGATTATACATCATGTCCGTGCATAATTTATAATTATTCAAAAACAATACAACAACATTAACCAATACTAATTGTATCGACATTTCAATTGCTAATTATGTTTGCACGACAAACGCCTATAAATTTTTTTTATTGAAAGTTGTTTTTTCATTTTTATAGTAATTTTCAGAACAATCGCCGCATTAACAGGATCTCTTTCGGTGCTTACGTACAGTACATAGAGGGGATCTATTGCCGATCCTAGAATTGTTTTTCCCCCAACCCAAAGCTCGAAGGGAATATTAGCAAAATCGCGTGCACTGTCCTTTCGCTTTCTATGTATAAATAAATATATAATTTCCTTTGCTGTTTACTTTCTTTATTTTAGCAGTTTTACAAATTAAGGTGATTAGCATCCAAGCTAAATTATAATACGTATAACAATGCGAGTAAATATGTCTTCGCAGCTGTAAGCAAAATTTATAATATTAAAATCCTGTTTACTATTGCAACTTGAGCCGATTTAAATCATTAGATATACCTGCACAATATGGTCACAACACTATTAATTTATTTTCTTGGGTGGTACACAATTTATCATTTGGTTTCATAAAACATGATACTGTGACAAAAGCTTAAGTGAATTATAAAGAAACAAATCATAACTAGGCAATAAACGTTTTAATTTATATCTCCGGTTATACTAGAAGAGCTTCCAACCGGAAGGTACAATTTTTTTGATAACAATCATAAAATGATATTCTTGTCTTGAAGATGTTTACCATAAATTAAGCGAAACGTCGGCAAAAAACAATGATAAAACAAAATTCATAAACTGTAATAATAATTATTAAAATTACGCGTACTTTGTCAGTTCCAACTCCGGCCTCATTTCGCTCTATAGAAAGTTGTCTAATCTCAGTCTCAAGGAAATTAACATGACGTTAATAGAATTTTTTATTATCTTCTTTATTGCTTCCTATTAAATATTAAGTTAGTGGTAAATATTCCAGTATAACACTAATTTGCGCTTTTGGTTTAAAGAAAATTGCAACTATTATTTATTATAATTAAAAAAAATTTAATCATTGTACTTTTAAATTAAAAGCATTCTTAATTATGTCATAAACTCGAATAACGTGAGCATTTTTGCAATAAATTACATACATCATGTAAATTTTATTGTAGATATTTTTTATAAAAATAATTGATTGAAGACCTTCATCTATTTGGGAATAATGATGAGCACGAAATGGTATGCAGTTTAGGATGGGTTTTACATCATCCCATTATGTTCTTGTTCAGTGTCAACCGACAGTAACGTCTTTAAATATATCGGCAGAGAAGACTAAAACATCCTTGTACCCTTTAACACAAAATTACCATGGTATCAATAATACCAAGTCAAGGAACCGTTACACGAGTAGATCAAGTGCAATGGAAATATCCATTTCGAATTTGCCTGAAACGCAAACGGGAATTCGATTGCTCAATGAAAATTATTAATTATATCAATAATATTTAATACTACTGGGATTAATTCTAGCGATATTACTCTTATTTAAAAAATTAAAATTCCTTAGATTATTAAACATTGTTGCTACATCAATTAATATTATTAAACTCGTTATGAAATTTTAAGCAAAACAAGTCGATAAAATATTTTGCAAAGGTTCAAAAAATAGTTTGGTCCAGAAAATTCGGTGACACATTTAAATATAATATTTCTATTTGACTTTTGATTTAGAAAAAAAACTCTAAGAGGAAGAGTGTCAAATTTAGTATTAGAAAGCGAAACAGGTACACCGTACATTTGGTTTAAGCAAATAGAAAATATTTGCTAAAATTTTTTGTGGAATATTATTACCTCACTGCATTCGTTTATGAGAGCGTAAATTGTATTATAAGCCAAAGGCTTTGAATAAAGCATAAATTTCTGAACTTGGACGACTAATTGCGGCAATTTGAATCATAAAGATGACGCCTACGTGTCCATGCATATTAATGTGCCACAATGTAATTAATGCACTTTGAGAAATTGATTTCTGATAAATGGAGGGGAAACGAGACTTCCTATTCGTAATGGCGAGTTATAACCAGTAATTTATTCAAAAATATTGTTAACGATACTGATGCATGTAGAGATAAGAATAAGATTTCCCATAAGATTGGATCATATCAAAGATACTTCCATTAATTACCTTCAATAATTTTTTGTTTTTATTTTGCCTTTTAATAATGAAAAAATGAAGCAGTTTATAAGCAACTGAAAATTTACACCCATTATTAAACCGTAAAAGCTATAATCAGTAACCGTATGAAAGAGTACTTGTAATTGAGAATTAATTAGCACGAGTGGTTTTTTGATCTTTTTCAATGGTTACGAAACATGAGTATATTCAAATAACGTAAAAATCTTAGAGTAAACAAATTTTGAGCAAACATTAGCTACGTGAACTTTGAAAAAAGGTCTTTCTGTGTCATTAACATTGAGTGACGGATCGACGGTGCCATAAAGGATGAAAATTGAGCCTTGAGTAATGTTTGAAATTATTAGTAAACACAATAAATTAACTGAACAGTTATTTATTTAATTTAGAACGGATATAATAAGTAATTATAAAATTCCAAGGTGGTATTGGCTATTGAAAAAATTATACACTGCTTGGTCTGTGTATTTAATGCATTTTATGACTCTCGAGCACAATTGCAAGTGTTAGACGCCAGAAAACAATTGTTCATCGACAGTATAATACACACTTTCATAATGCGATAGCAAGTTACTACTTATAGTACAGGTCGACAACACCACCATTTTATTGCTCACAGAAAATGTCTAACCATTGTACTCAGTTCCAGGATATCTGAGTTTTCTCTCAGTCCTATCAAAGAAAATCTATCAAGAGGAATTTATATTGTGGATTGTACTGGTTCAGTTATCATCCATTCGTCTTCAAAGAAACAAACAAGGTGCAATATTATTTTGTTATCAATATTGATATCGTTTCAAGAAATCTCAATAAATAAATTTAATTTAGGTATTGCATTCGTCATTCACATGATTTACTCAAAAAATAATAATCCACGTGCGTGTCTTTAAATAAGTTTTCTAATCAATAATTGCATCACAGCTCTACTAGGTACCTGCACCATATAATTTAAAAATAGCAAACAATTATTATAAAAATATTGTTCTTTAGAACAATGTAACCCAATAATACGTCAAACATATTTAAAAGACGTCACTATTTTTTAAGAATACATCAAATCAATTTTTTTAGCTAATTATCTTTTGATTATAGTTTTTGTGATAGATCTTCGCAACGTACGATTTCAATCGCACCCCCCCCCCTTAAGTTAAGATTCTAAATGAGCAATAATTAGATTGGTCAAATTTAATATCTTGTTTCAATATATTTAAATTTTTTAGGAATTATAATCATAACATTATTTTATCCATACTGGAGTTGCAAGTTGAGAAACAAAAAATAAAACTGAATTCTGTTAATGCTTTTTAAATATTATTAATTTTTAAATTTTTATTTGTTTTGAAGATGATTCAATGTTATGTGTTTATATACATTTTATATAAACCACAGTTCAATAGCACTATTGAAGATATTTTTTTGAATTAAACAAAATTTATCAACCAGGAATTTTTTAGAACTCCAGCTTGTTTAAATTTTAGTATTAAAAAATAACTCTAAGGTACTTAGGTACTTCATAAAAGTTGTATTTGAATAAAAACAACAGTTCAAAATCCTTTTAAAAAAGAAATGCGTAGGTAAATATTATGGTAATTATTACAAAATTTTATTCTTTTACTCTATTGGAGTTCAAATCCCGTATACCCTCAAATTATATTACGCCGTTTTTCGGAATCCACGTTATTTTATTATATTTTTATTATTATTATTAATATTTGATATACATAAAATGTAAAAAGGAAACAAAAAACGATGTTAATTACCCCTGCATTAAATTTAAATAAAGGTAATTGAAGTATCTATACAAAATATTACACAGGGGTTGTTTTTAGTTAAAATAATTATTTTTTAATGGTACCCAAATTCATATTTTTGTTAATATTAATTTTTCTCTCACTTTGATTACCACACAAATTAATTTTCCAAAAAAAATTAAACGGATGGTAGTAAGAACTACCATATTTTGCATGGTAAGAATTCACCTCAATTTAACCGCTAATAATCTATGGAATATGGGTCACTATATTATGAAAAACTAAGTAAGACTATCTCAAAAAAAAAAAATTGTAAATTAATTTGTTCAAGTTTAACATTCAAAATAATAAAATCATACTTTAATACTGGGAAGCACATAATTTCAAAATTTTAATTAAAAAACTAATAGAAACTTTCCCGATTCCATGGTCTCCCATAACTATATATTATTTCCTATGACCCTAGCAACCTTCACTCAAAATTAAAAATTTGAATTATTATAAATGAAAAATTCAGACAAATTCGAACATAATCAATTTTTGTAAACAAGAAATTTTTATATTTTTTCAATTTAAAATATTAACGTCATACACCTGTTTTTCTCCAAGCTATCTTGTTACTATTCTTAAATTATATTAATAAAATTTATCGTAAGGTGATATTGATAACAATAAATTGTTTGATTGCGATAATTTACAGTATCAAGAAAATAAGCAATATGCGAATTCAATATAAGTTCACATTGTAGAATTTCGTCAACCCCAAATTGATCCAGTAAGTTGGAAATATTTCAAATAGAATATAAAAAAAATGTTTAAATAATTAAAATGAAAAAACTGAAACAGACTAATATTTGGATTAAACATGTTTCGGCGACGCTTGAAAACGTAAAAGCAGTTCGACGTGCAAGTAACCGCAAAGCTCGAAAAGCTGCGCCGCTAAGATTTTCATGAAACCATTTAACTTATAAAGGGTTACTCACTTCGACACATAAGGGTTCATCCAGTAGGTCAGGGGCGAGTGGTGCCACGTGGAGCATCACCCAACATGATCCTAGGTAGAATCACAACGGCGTCTACAGCGCCCATGCGACAAGCGTCGTCTGCTTGTCCCACTAACACATGAAGTCACAAAATTGTTTTTAAAAACGATTTTCACTGTCAATATTCTAAGAATTTCAAATCATAACACAAACTGTTTTTTTTTTCTATAAAAAAAATTTTTTTTTGATAAAATTAATTTTCCTTTTTTGTCGAAACCAATTTTTAGTTTTCGAGATAGTAAACACACTTTTCTTTCGTATAATCCACGCACCTTCTCCACAACGCTGATGATAACACAATGGTCGGCGTGAGCTTGTGACCGTAGAATCGGAATGGTTCGTGCTTACCCCATCTCCTCAGGTACGATACGCGCAGTTGCGCAATATGGTGTTGCAAAACAGTAAAAAACTCAGGAATTTCTATGGTAAATAATTAAACGTACGTACACACTATTACCATACACCTAAAAACCGAGGCCGCAAAAAATTAAAACAATAACCAATTACTACGCTGCCGACCAAATTAATTTACTAGTCGAAGCACAAGTCACTTTACGATCTTCAACCGACTATTTTGAAATAAACTTACTACTACAACACATAATAGCACATTAAAATCCATATACAGTTTTGATAATAGATTGTATATCGCATTTAAGTAATAACATTTTAATGAATATACCAATTACACTGTGAGAGGCCAAAGGTTGATGTGAACAGTTAGCAAAGTAAATATAAATTTTGAATTCCGCCAAACAGAAGAAACGCAATTTATTTTTGTTTATATCTGAGAAGAAAAAAAAGAGTCACACTGACCCAAACCTAACCCATTCTGATTGGAAAAATTCGAAATAGAACACCGTTTAAAAGCATGTACCTACGCACAATTCAAAAATTTCGGACAACAATCAACGTGTACACATTTAAAAGGCGAATAACCTTAATCAACGATGTGATAAGAAAGTTTACTTTGCAAATACATAATTGTGACAATAATTTTCTAGTATTTCAACCTACATCACGTTCCAAAGTAATACCTACTTAAAGTTTCCGCGTGTGTATACTACACACTACCAAAAAAAGTTGTTCCTATAACTGATCAAAATCATAAATCATTTTAGATCATTAGCCTTACAAAATATTGGTTTGTTTATTGCGATTTTTTCATTTATTTTTTGTTTACATTCATATCAACCCATAAAACGAATATTGTTATCGTTAAGTATGTAATCCGGCATTATTTCAAGTTTAATTTGACTAGAAAGTTGTGTAAGTTGGCATTAAGATGAATAAATTCCATCACAACAAATTTTATCAAGAAAAAATTATAAACATTAATACTATGATGTAAAATCATAATTAAGATAATTTATTTACATTAAGTATGTTCATAATATAAAAATGATCTAAACGAATTATCGGTTCTAAATTTGATTTTAAACAAATATATAGGTAATTATTGCACTTTCTATAATATAAAAAGGATGGGCTACTGACATTATGAAAGCTTTTTTATTCACCAGACAACAAATATAGCACACATTTCAGAAGCTTTTTATAGGTATGCACTTAAATTTTTTATGAAAGAAGTAATAACTATAACACTTTTAAGAAAAATGCCATATCAAAGGTTACCTAGTTGTTAAATTAGGCCAACACCATGGCCATAATAGGTCATAGATAAGGCCCAGCCTGATTTACCTGCGTCTATTGCGCTACTGCTTATTGTAATAGGCGCTGGCGGTTGAGCGAAAATAAATCTAAACAATTTTTCTCTGCATTTTTTCTTTAATTTTTTTATTTTAGTTAATTTAATTACTGCTTAAATAATTTATCGTTAACTCTAATTATATGTGTTGGTGGTTTGTAGTTATTACAACACTAAATCATAAATAAGAAATGCATTTTGTAAGCATAAAAAACTGTTTTTGTAAAATATTTCACATCACAAAACAATTCTTCGACTGGCTGCAGTAAATTACTCTGTTGTAGAAAGTTTCCAATTGTAAAGGTACAAGCACGTAAAGCTTATAAAGAAACAGTTTTAATAAATAAAACGGTGAAATATTAAAATGTATATAATTTTAAATATAACAAGCGGTTTTAAACCTAAATTAGGTATCCACGTTATCAAATTTTAAAAGATTTTAAAAACTTACGTTTTAGACTTACATATTTTAAAATAACTGCATTAAAAACACACATAACTATTCAATCGAAATAAATTTTGATTAATCTTGTCAAAAATTATATCGTTGCTACTAAAATTTAAGTTATATTACAATTTTATTAATCATCGATAAAGCCAAAATTGATCGAATTATGTTACAGGAATGTACGCAATCGCCATAACAGTTTCAAAAAAATGTAAACAATTTTAATGTTTTGTTGTGTATTTACATTTTTTGACAAATATTTATTAAATAAATTAACAACTATTCTATACAAATTTAAGAAACTCAATTTCATTCTCGGTTATATAGTTAATTTTAAATAAACATTTTGAGAATTACTAAATTTTGTAATGGTGCTGTCACAACTAAAAATATTAAAACGTTATATTTATTATAAAGATATACAAATAGGTGTAAATATTGTAGGCATATACAAAGAAATATTATATATAAATAGATCAAGTGGTATACTACATCCTAGAGATATAGTATGTACATATATATGTATGGACATGTTCTATTATAAATATATTATGATTTAATATTTGAAAATCCGCTACGATGATATTTTAAGGAAACTTTATGAAGATGCAGTTAATAAATTTTGGAAGATAACCAGGTAGTAACTATTAAAAAATCATGATAATGCTTCAAACCAACATTTAATTGTAAAAATTTCTATAAATCTTCTGTATCTCGAGTAAGTTGTCAAGTAGTAGACCACCACGAAGAAGATGTTCTCCAGCAGACGCGGAGCAACCTGCCGAGTGACAGCTGTCGTTTCGTGTGTTGCTCAGTTTAATTTGCGACTTTCCGTGGAGTGTTCGTAAATATAATGTTTAACGATCAAATGTTATGTTTATTATTTAACGGAGGCCAATATGCGTTCCTGATTTAGACATCTACCAACAATATTGCCAAAACTGTGCATTTTGCAATAAAGCTCTCTGCATGGGCGTCATACAATTTTAATAATTTATTACCATCATGGGCAGTTTATCACTATTTTGAAAATATTTAATATGAAATAAAAAAATTTGAAAATCTTGCTATAGATACATATTATATGTCTACTTAAAAAAAATAAAGGCTAATTATATCTATATATTTTAGTTTCATTTATCTGCTATTTAAGTATTTTCGCTATTTCACAATTCCCACTTCTTGAAATACGCTTCCGCATGCAGCTTTCACAGAAATTAATGGTATCAACCATTAATTAAATTTATTAATTTTCAACAATTAAGATAGTACTTAATTGATTTTTCTACTGTTATTATCATTAACATTAGCCACCCGCCAGTATAACTACTATTATACAATCGGAAAAGGTCAAGTACAGTAAAATATTTCTGTTATTAGATTTAATAGGTCAAATTCTGCATAATTTAATATAAAAGTGCAATATGGGTTTTAACTTCATAGCTTCACATTTAAACAAAAAATTTAAAATGTACATTAGTACATATTTATGCCATACTTGAAAAATAGCAACCAATATGGCGTGTTCTATGACGGATTTTTTCAGATGTCTTTTCACCCAAGCGTGATAAAACTTGATAAGTGCCTTTAATCCTTTAAATAAAAATGTATTTTATATATTGCAGTATTTCCATTTGAAAACCTTTTAAGCAAATAATGGATCTTTAAAATCTGTTTTAATAACCTATAATTTAACCCCTTCCAGTCCTATTTCCAGGACTTCCAGTCCATATTGTAACTGTGAATCGCTCCCAACTGATTCAGTGAAAAATGGGGTGGTTTAATAGTATATTAAAAGTGGAAATCCAAAGGTAGATTAAGTAAATTAAATAAAATTAATAAATAAAATCAAAAGCAAGAGAAATTGAATAAAAGTTAATTATTATTAAAAAAAATTATAAAAATAAAATTAATTTCAAGCAAAAAGCTTTGTTTCTGTTAAACAATTATATAAAAAAATAACACCTGTAATAAAAAATGGTCAAAAAGTCTCCAACTAATTAACTTAAAATAAACATGTTATCACATTCCTCAAAAACTGAGGTGAGTGCTGATAAATCATAAAAAAGTTGCGATTGTCGAAATATTTAATCTTATGTTTCGATGGCTTTGATTTCTATTGCAAAATTTGTATAGTAAAAATTTTATTAATGATTGTTATTTCATTAAAATGCAAAATGTAGATAAAACCCCTCTTAAGTAGGACTTCACAATTGAGAAAGAACGAGGAAAAAACCGTAGTTGCGGTAAAGTTAACAAGAAATAATTAAAACTTAGCATTAAAAAACCAATTAACAAAATATAGTATTAGCATAAATTTTCCGAGGGAAATTAAAGATATGAAACAAGATATTAAAAAAAAAACAATTTTCAATATTTATAATTGCTGGTGAAGATCCAATTTCATGGTTCATTATTTCCATCATCAAATTCTTTCTTACCTTCCTGATATTGACTACCTGTTATAATAAAATGGAAATTTAATACCATAGCAAAAATTTAATTTTAATATTTTCTAAATAAATTGATTTTTCTACTATTGGTCAGTAGAAAATCAATGTGTTGATATACCAGGGTTTGAAGTTGACTACAAAAATATTGTAAAGGATTTTTAGCAAATTATAGAAAAGTAAATAATTTTCATTATCTTATGAAATAGAATGAGATTAATAAATAACATCTTTCAAGGTATTAGAAAGTAAAATTGTTTGATTTGATCAGGAAATCAAAAATTTTTATAAAAATATATGTCCTCCTTTTCTATTTAATATCGACGATGGTAATTAACAATAATTAATGTTAGCAATTCAAATCACAGTTTCTTTGTATTAGTACGACAGTAATTATTATTACTATTCCTTAAAATGTTAATATAATTTATTCATTTTTTTTAATTTAATAATAATTACACCCACTTTATGTTAAAGTTGTAAGCGAGTTGAAATTTATTTAAAATAATAGTCATTAATTTAACATATTAATAATGTATATGAATTAAGTAATTACTTATTATTATAATTCCATTAATCAAATGGTTTTAAACAAATCGGACGTGTTAATCAGTTTAAAAATTAGACACTTAATAAACTTAAAGTTAACATTAAGACTATAAAAATAAGTCGATGACAGTTTTAATCTCTCGCATGGTTTTAGTTTTACCTTATATTAGTAGATATTAGATAGAATTAAGAATTTTAATGGTTCAATTGCGCCTTTCACAATACGGATGTATTTATTACTAGAGTCCAAAATAAGGTAATCCAATATAGAGGATTAATCTCGACACGTTGAGTAGAATTAACCTCAAAATTGATGATATTTTAACTTCTAGTATTTCTTGGAACACTCATTATAATTATGTCAATATTATTAGTTTCAATGAATAAAGTTTAATTATTATAAAAAACCAGTTATCAAAAAAATGTCTAAATTTAAGTGCTCGTACAGAAACGGATATGAATTATTACGACTTACCCCATCAAAAACTTTTACTGAGATTGAATAGTCCTAAAATCGGCACTGGTTCGAAACCTTTTATTTTCAGTTATTATCTAAATCCACTAAAGTCATTACACATAATTCTAAATAAATTGATATCGTTAAGCTGCCGTGAAATTCCAAAATTATACAAATACACTTTAAATCCATATTTTTAAATATTGACGAATTTTCACCAATAACAGCTAATATATATGCAATTCAATATTTGACAAATGCAGATAAACTAACTGCGGCGCGGCGTGATAAACTTGAGAGGATAGTTTTTAATAATATCCTGTGTAAATAGGTAAGAATTGTACCTCCGCTGTTTCCTAATACTGCTAACCAATTTTAGCGGTTATCATAAAACAATCATTTGATATCAATAATACGTTTTCATGTTCTTAGAATTGAGTGTTCTATATTTAGACTAATTGTTCCAAAATGGTTACATTCCTTAGATATATCGAGGTATTAAGTAATATGCAAAAATTCGAATAATGCAGTTTTGGAGTACCATTGCCCAATGTACACATTACTTACAGTCACGTCTTGTATTTTTTAAAATAAATTAATAGGGGCTTGAAGTCTTTCAGTTTTTTGTTAAGTTAAATCTTGGTTCTAAAAACTGCCTCGGCAACACGAATTGTCTGAGTTTTTTAACCTAACCTATCAACTTGCTATTCGAGTATAGCCTCTCTAAACTCTAAATTGAGATAACCATCATATATTGGCTGAATTTTATTAAATCAATTAGAATATGTAACAATAATTTTGATTAATAAAACTTGCGTGTGGCCAATAGATTGACGACTCCTCCTCCTTGCATGTTAACATTCAAACCAATCGACTTCTTCAAGTGTTTTGTATTACAATAATTAACATCCTTACTCCATGCTCGTATGTGTGACTTGCACTTTATTACCTTGAGTAGAGTGAAACCCATATAAATCATTTATTTTTAAAATACCTGTGACAACAAGTTAAAATACCATTTGTCAAGATAATGTATGGATATTACGTTGCATTGTTTTATCTCACTAAGTCACTTCAATTGCACTATCCTTAAGGCAAAATCATAATTAAACAACAGATAGAAAGAAGGATAAAATTTACAATTATTATTATAATAGTAGCATACATTCGATGTTCAGGAAATTAAGAAATTACTTATTATAAATAATCTTTAGTAGTCTTGTGGTTTATGTGGTTTGGCTTCTGGGGCATATAACGTCATCTACTGATTGTATTAACTTTGCGTCTAAGGACATGGGTAAAGCAAGTGTTTACAAACTCTACAGTGTTAGAAGACTATGCTGAGGTAGCTCTAACTACCTTAAGTTTAGTCATTCACTTATGACTTTTAAATATTATTACATATTATAACTGTTACCAACAACCACATCTAATACTGTCGATTCTTGATCAATAGTTTGCAATCCTTCGATAGTTCTAACTTCCGAGGACATCGCTATCTTGGCTTATAGACCCAGCAAAATCCGGTTCTCTGATTGCTCCAAGCGATTCGAAAAAGTGTATTTTTGTCTTTTTTGTATATTTGTTCATTTTTATTGATTTCAACTTTGAAAACCAAGAATTTATCACAAAATTATAAATCTGCCTATCACATAAATTTTTTTAGGAGAAATTCACATTTTCTTCAACACAAATTTTTCTTCAATCTTTATCCACATAAATCATGTTAAATAATCTTAACTGCAGTAAATCTTTATGATACTTGTCTTATTATGTTGAAATAACAAACATTTTTAAATTTAATTATCAGAACTGCATCTGTGATGAATTAAAGAAGCTTAAAGAATAAGTAAAAATTTTTCTATTCGTTAAAATAATATCAAATTACTTTCAAATAAAAAATAAAGAAAACAGGTTGTTTTTAAATATCATAAAAAGTAATTAACATTCGGTATAATTGTTTTATATTTTAGATAAATAAAGCAATAAAGTTATCTTGTTATAGCATCTACTGTTTGTAAAATTGTATATTTGCAATAAGTTAAAAGTTAAGTTAAAAATAATATTAGTAAGTTATTTGATAACAACCGGTTACAAATTTTATACCATTTAATGTTTTAGATGTTTGCTTTAGAATTTTAACAAATTAACTATAAAGCGGCGTTGATAAAGTAAAACTGTTATTTCCCATATAAAAAATAATCAGTTGTTTGTTAAATGGAGCTGTAAATTGATATATCGATGCCAATATATTGTAAAAGTTGAACAACTTATTATATAAAATTTTATTAGTGTTGTTTAAAAGCTTTAGGCATACAAGCAGCTTATAAGTAAAATTTTATTGGGCAGCATCATATTTACAGTAAATATGAATAAGTATCTAATTATGTATCACTAAAATAAGTGCACATATTTATTTTTTATTTCTAAGCACATCAACTTAAATAGTAGGTAAAACTTATGAGTCAATGGTTGCAAATAGAAATTTGCATCATGTACAACTTCTAGATGAAGAGAATATTTGAGAAATATCTTTTTATGCATACCTAACTTTGGTATGCAATTTTTAATACTGTAATGCTCTCAAAATTTCTTAGCAGATGAGGCAATTTAAACATCAAAACCGGCGAAGGTATAATTAAAAAAATAAAATGAAAATAGGTGGGTGGCTATTTGGAAATAATATATGGATAATGCTTCCGCAGTGAATCTGCATTTAAAAATATCGGCAAGGATAGGTATGTAGATTGTAGGTACCTTAAAATATTAAAGATTAGCTTGTAGCTTCCATACTTTTTGCTCAACTTCGGTAGTAAAATCTAATCGCTATAATTTTGAAAGTTTACACCCATTAATAATGTATAAATAAGGCAAATAATAACCATTTTTTTGGTTATAATTGAATTAGTTGCTCGTCCTGAAAAACGTAGCTCCAAGCAAACTTAAAACTTTAAAGCAATTATCTTTTTATGTCGTAAAGAAATTCCAAAGATATAATAGGCAGCTTATACTTTTTCTATTCAAAGTTCAAGAAGTTTTATACCAATATTAAAAAAAAATCAACCTAAAAATTTTATTAGCATTAAAGCTTTAGTAAAAGTATGAATTTTTGCAATTGGAAGTCAATTATTTACAACCAACTAATTGAAATATAAAACAGAAAGCTCATCGGCTAGGGATTTTAAGTAAACAGAACTTTGAAGTTTCAAATGTAAAATATTTAGCACTGAATAATAAAATCTGCATGCACCCTATTTATTATGCAAAGTGCAAATAATAATTAAACTCCAACTTTTATATTTTTAATTTAACCAGAATATTTTTTCCTACCTTCCCAGAGAATATGCTGGAAACTTTCACGCGAAAAAAATTGGGATTCTAAGTGTTGATGATTAGTTTAACTATCATAGTGCAATAAAAACATATGGTAACCGGATATTAACATAAGTTCTATAAAGAAGCATTGAAAGCTTGAATAAATTTGTTTGTTTAGAGATTAAGTTGGATAAGAACCCTTTTAAACTAGCACAAAGCATCCAATAAGAAGAACATGAAAATAAGCTCTGCAATATTTAAATTAGCAATTAGGTATTATGGTCACAAAAAATATGAATTAGGCCTATACAAACGATTTGCTTGGCCGAAACTGACAATGACAAGCACAAAATAGTATTATAAGCACTTGATTAAAACAAAAATAAATAAAAATAATTTAAAAATATCATTTAGACATTATACAAAATAAAAAAACTAATAGACCTAGATTAATGTAATATATATTAAATAAATAGCAATAACAGATTAAGATTGTCTGATAACAAGGCGCCACGAATTTTTGTGCTATAAATTTTGTAATAATATTTGCCCAACGTTAAAATGGCTTCTAATTTAATATTTTTCGAACAAGTGTGTAGAAGGTGTGGTATACTCGTCGAATAAGTACTACATAATATTATAATTATTTATGATGTATAATAATATTATAGACATTATGTTACGGTAAAGTTTAGTAACAGGAAAATGTGAAAATTTACCAGTAAATGTGTACAACTTTCATTAAATTCGTAGCAATTACCGGTAAATATAAATTTTTAAATCCACAGGTTGGTAGAAGTGAGTAAACTAAATAGAAAGTCATTGTGTAAACCTATCCACTCTAAATCAAGTGTTATAATTTAAACTAAAATATATAAATTATTATTTCTCCAAATTAATATTAAATTAATAAAAACTACAAATTAGAACATCTGAAAAGAATCATTAAAATACTGATAGTTTATGAAATAATAATAAATTATAAGTTACGATTGCAATCCCTAATTCACTTGAGGAAACTGTATGTTTCATTCACATTTACCAAAAGTGCCAGTAAAAGTACATATTTACCGGATAAACCCACATTTGCCGGTAGATGTACCTTCTTTTCGTAATATACGATATACATATTATATTGAGCAAACTCAAGATTCGAAGATGGAAAATAGATCTAGCATAATACTTTACACAATACTGCTGACCACATTTTTATAAATAAATTTCAAATGTGAAACTTATATTTTATCGGTCCGACTGTCGATTCTAGATCCGTTGGTTTTTTAAATTTGTAATTTTCAGGCGACTATTTTTAGTAAAAACATTAGTTCAACAAAGATTAGTGGACTTCTGTATCTGTTGATTTTTCAGATTCGTTGTGGGGGGGGGGGGGGTTATATTACATTACATTTTAAAACCACAACAAATTTCCAAAATACAAATATGTTAATGTTTTGCTTCAGAACTAAAAAATTAATTATTTTACCTCCAAAAAAAAACTTTACTTGCAGGAATTATGAAAATATCACTTTAATTCTTTTTAAACTTAATTTTCACTATAATATCAACAATGAAATAAAACTATTTTTAAAACATTTAACAAATTTTATTTTCTGTTTAAATCAAAATTATATACATCCAACCCCAATATCGCCTGGGTCTAACTTCTTATAAAATTTAAAGCTTCTCGACTCTGCACACATTTCAAATGTGTAAATTTTCAAAAATGAACGATCAACAAAGAATTCAAGTTTCGTCTATATTATGTTTTTAAGTTTTTTTTCAAAATTTTGCGAATGATCCTTTAATTTTTATGTGTATGTGTGTAAATTATGCCCTCAACTACCTTAATTACTTTAGAAAGTCTTTAATTTTGTAGGCCCGAATGTCGGCTACTTATTCCCTTAGAATATTATTTTTTAGAATTTACGTAGAATTGATTATTGAATTTTTAAAAAACAATCTCTTAACTTTTCTTCATTTGGGTTATCACTGTTAAGTTGTCCACAAATACCAAGTACTAGTGATTGTTATTATAGTACTTTCTTTGTTCAATAAGCTGCCTAACGCAGTAGCTAATTAACGTCAAATTAAACAGTGGAGGTGGTGTCCTTGCTACCAACCGTTTTTTTATTTCAAATTTCATCAAGCCGTTCATTTTCTCCAGTACTTCGAAATACTCAATCCATCTGTTCTTAATTTTGTTTCCCCAACCGTCCAAATTCCCTCTTTGTCTCTTTGTCTTTATTTTTTAGTATCCTGATAGAAGTTTTAACGTCTTTCCTGTTTAATTTTTCTTCTATTTTCTAGTAAACCTTTTCTGAATTTTTCTTGCTTCTGTAGATTGTCTTCTATTTTTACCACACTTTATTTCTTCTTTATATTTATAAGAAAATTTACCAAATTCAAGTGGAACAAAAACAAGCAAATATTCCCAAAATATTGGAGGAACCTATAAATGGAATTCAATTTTCGTACAAATCTGAAAACTTATCAAAACACTTTGTTATTGTTCGTGCTTGTATTGATATATTCTAATATAATATAAACCAATATTTATTTTGTTTTGTGTTTTGCGTTTGACACACTATGCTAAATTTTACAGTGTCACAATTTTAAAGTTTGCTTAATAAATACTATGTATATTTTGTATATTTTATGTATTTTTATTATTATAATTTTTAATAAGTCGCAAATGAAAATCTCGAGTTTAGATAATTAGTGATCGGGAATCACCTTAGCTGATCTAATTTTAATTTTCCTATCGTCAACCAACAAACAATTAAATTAAACGCTAACTTTTTAAAATAATTGATAATAATTCATTTTTAAATAAGATCAGTTGAATATTATAATAGAGATCTGAAATTTCTCAATTTTTTATTATTATTTTAATATCGTGAAAATATTTAAGATTATTGGGTACATTTTCGCAAATAAATTCTTGTGGTAAATATTAATGACATTTTGAAACTCACCACAAACAACGTTGAAATATATTTTTAGTTTTCAAATAAATATATTAAAAGTTTCGAGTAAACCATACCGCAATTTTATTTTGCTTACGATGAAAGTTCGAATTTTCTTAAAGTTGTCATTTGAAGTATTACAAAGAGTATGGTGGCTTTATGGATTATGAAGTTGAAGAAGTTATAAAAGTTATGATACCTGCAGGGACAGGGGTGAGGGAGCGAAACACAATTTTGATAATTATATTTTATCTTATCGTTGTCTTCTTAAATCTTTAAGTTTAGGCTGGATACATTTTAAATTGACATTGTATAAATAGTAATGTTATCGAAATATGTTTTAAATATAATATTATCTAATAAAAAAATTAGGTTAAGTATATTGTACATAGAGTTATTAAAAAATAAACATCTCTACAAAATTTTGACTTCAATTTCATTCATTTTGTGTCCAAGTTCCGCATTTGATCCCACTGTCCAAGCATTTCAAAGAATTCAAAATGTAAATAAAAGCTGCGGTGGTTAAGTACACACAAGTTGTTCATATAACTACAGCTTCTAAACCATTAGAAATATTTGTCTATGCATTTACTTCTCGCACAAATTATTTTTTAAAAACCATTTACTATACTACACCTATAACAGAATAGCCTACCCACTTGAATTAAAACGATGGTCATGAATTAAAATTGTAAGTTGAAAAAAATTATTTGTGCTCTTTAACACATCAATATATACAATTTGCAAAATAAATAATGAAGACTTTAGCGACAGTGTCAATAATACTAGCGCCATGTATCTTCACCTTGAGTTTTGAAATTCTACTACTTCAAATGCATTTAAAATATTAGGTACACAATTAATTTTATTTTATACGCTACAAAATATGTTGATAATAAATTAGCAAATAAATGTTAACGATTTTAACAGATATGTGACAATTTTATAAAATTTTTATGAAGAAATGACACGATCTCATTAGCCCTTCAATATTTACTACGGAATAAAATTTCATCAACCGGTTTATTTTTTCAACAAAACATCCATGATAGTAAATATAACTACAGCAAATAATATTCTTATTATTGTTGGAAACATCCCATGTATATAGGGGGGAGTCGTATAATATCGATCAACAGGAAATATCGATCACCGTGATTTTCGGAAAAGAGCTTGTAAAATTCGATTATAAATAGGTGCTGCCAAGTTAACTATTGATTTTGGGTTAACTCACGATTGAAAAACTGGGCCTAACAGAAGATGTTAATGTAAAGAATTAACAGTGAAAAAAAATGATCGATATTACTCAATGATTAGTGTTATAAGCCTAATACCTATGGGTAATATCGATCAAGTAATACTATGTTTTTCATTAATTGTAAATTATATTTTATAATTAAAAAAAAATAAAAAAAATTTTTTTTATATACTACTGGCCTACAATTAAATGATCGATGTTATACGACTCTCCCCTATGCCTTTCTTGCATCGCGGACTAAAGTTCAGGACCAGGTAGGCTATAAATTTTAAATATTACAAGAAAGACAAACCTTTCAAAAATGTTATTCAAAAATAAAAGTATTAATGTACTTATATGTTTATGAATAAAAATAAGCCATTATTTATTTTCCTGTTGAACCAACTGTATACAAATAGGGCATATTGATCAAAGTGGACAAATAAATTTAAAGTAGCCAATCTTTGAACTCGTGACCTCAACTGATTTTCAATATGCTAATTATGCAAAATACAATGAATAATAAATTTATTTTTGTTTTTATTTTTTAAAGTATTTTCTCGTTAGTAGGTACTTACTGGAAATAGAAAGTGGAAAAAATGTCGAACAAGGTTTTCTTATTTTAAATAGTTCATTTAAATATTATTAGCATTTCTCAAGTTTTCGCATTCTTCAAAAGTCTTCGCTGAACAGCACGATTCAAAGAAGGTACAGAAAAATTTAATTTTAGGTTAAATTTTGTTTTGTCTCAGACCGATTAAAATAAGTAATATGCTTTTATACATATTTTATGTAAAACCAACATATCTGAAGCAATTGCTGGCATATTCATATATAATTTACAAATATCTGCCAGAATATTTAAAAATTTTGAAATTTGAAATTGTGTTTTTTAATAACTTTCCAATAATATCAAATAATTGCTTGTAAATAGCTGGGGAATGACAACCTTTACCAGAAATTTTTAAAATAATTATAAAAATGCTACGGAATATGTCAGATATCAATAAAAAATAAGAAAACTTTCCCAGCAATTGTTGTGGGCAAGACTTAACTCTATTCTATTAACGGTCCGTGTAACGTACGTAAATTGCACTTACATACTTACTGTCAAGAATTACAACAGTGAATATTATACAATAAATTGGTTTTTGTTAATTAATTATAGCCGAATATTGTTTCCTCTGAAGACCCCTGGATCCTTCTAGTTCTCTTATTTAAATGAGAACTCTCATTGAAATTGAGATCTCAATAAATTTAAATGAGAACTATTACAATAACGTACAAACTGTTACATACAGCTGCTTGTGTTTAGAGAATTTTAACCAAAATTTGCAAATATTCCATACAATTTTATGTTTAGTGTATTTGTAATATAAGCAGACAGCCCAATGAACAACTTTGGTTTTTTACCCGGTGCACCATTGCTTCAATTTAGTAGGTCCTAGTGGGTAAATTATTTCAAAAAATTTGTCGGTGCGAAATAAAAAGACTGCCTGCAACTCGATTTTTAAATCAGTAATTCTTTAAATATTAACCTTTGATTTTGTAATTTTCTACCAGATTTCATGTTTTATGACCGAGGCATGGTCAGTTTAACCGTCGACTATTTACAAATTTTGCTCTTATGCAAAAATACAATAATTGTGTAAATTTTACACATACAGAACCGGTGTCGTCAAGTGTTAATGTACTTTGGTTTAATGTAACCTTAAGATTGCAAGGATTCAATGGAATTATTACGTCACGAAACAAACTCGAAGGTTTGTATATTCCTTGTCTTTTGCTTCCGTATGTGCAAACACGACAAAATAGATATATTTTAAAAACTCTCTTTCAACTAAACGGAGTACATTTTGTCGCAGTTCTATTTTTGTTTTCCGTCATATTCACTGAAAAAGCAAGAAACAGTTAATTTGTTTGTCGCGTGTATGGTTAAACATTTTATGAATTTTTTTATTTTATTAAATTTATTTAATAATTGAAATAGATTATTAAATTAAAATTAAAATGAAACGAATAAACTAGATGTGCACAAAACTTAGCAATTTCACTAAATGGGTACAATTTATAAACACTTTCAAAACCTTTCATGTTATCGCTTTTGATCGAAACTCAAAAAACAAAATAGAAACTCGAAAAAACTTGAGTTTTTGTTTTGTTTCTGAAATATTGAAGTTTTGTCGAAATTAACAGTAGTTTTGATTTTGTCCGTTTGGTGAAAATCCCGTACTAGAATCCGTTCATTACATTAAATTAAATTAGATTAAATGCCTGCATAAACTGGCCATTAATGAGTACGTAACTGAAGACTTTTAGTTTCACGATGAATCTTTATTCGGGTTATATTAATCTATTTTGAAAGGTCCTGATTTGGAGGTTAAAATGCAAACAATTCATAAGCTAACCAGAACTCGTCGCTCCGTGACTCATTCTGCTATATGCATACTCTTTACGTAAGGTATTTGTTTCGGTCGTTCTCCCGTAAATAGCTCTAAAATACTAGATTATTTTATTTAAAATACTATAAATTTATATTTATAGCTTACAATATTTTATACTTACGCCAATTCTTGAATCAATTTATATGATTTATATTTGACTTATTAACTGGCATTTTTGGAAACATAACATAGTATGTATGGTGCAAAATTATTTATAATAAATATCATCGATTTTTCTATTCTATATCTAACATGTAGATTTTGAACAAAAATTTAATACCCAATACTATAGTTTTTCCCATGAATAGAAACACTCGTAACTCCAAAATGCTAAATTTTCGGACACATGTTTATATAGATCTTGTATGTACTTGCTGAAATGTGTACCTGAGAACTTAGCCCCATATTTTAAAAATACCTTGTATTAAACTGAGTAATACAAATATGTATATTATGGTAAATCAAAATTTTTATTGCTCACACAATTTACGTAATATAAAATAAATACCTACGTTAGCGATTAATGTTTTAAATAATTCATAATAATATTAATTGTTAAAAACAAGCATTCAAACATAAATATTCGATTCTACAACATTTATCATTTTGTGAAGAAGGTCAAAAAGTAACCTTTCAACCAAATTAATAATAAATTTATGCTCTTCAAATTGTTAACTATGTATATTTCGTGTGGCGCCAGCGATTCAGTAACACATAAAAATATATAAGTATATAATTTAAATACCAATTTTAAATTATTCTTATTTTAATCAAGATAACTTCTGTAAAATGAAACCGACATTTTATCGCGCAAAAAGATTCAAATTTAATGATGGGTCTAAACCTACAATAAATTGCATATCGAATGTTTGTTTAATGATGAATTACGAATACTTATAATATAAATCAACATTTAAATTATAGTAATATACCATAGGTACTCGTAAAAGTATTTTCGATCATTAAATTAATGATGAAATCTTTATTCAATATCAATTAATTGTCTTATATTGTTTTAACGAACAAATAGAAACTAAAACAATTTATGGTTGTTATTAAATTGTAATTTCTGAATATTTTAAATTTTCTGACATCCAGGGCGGTATCTGTCTTGGCTACTATTTCTGTAATTTAGTTATGATGTGGGTGATCTTTAATAGTCCTTCTGTACAAATATTTGTGGTGCAAAACTTGACGAAAATAAAAAACTAAATATTACTGTAGGTGTGACTTTATAAACGAAATCCTTCAATGCAATAAATATCAACTAGCAGAAGTCTCCTGGTAGGTCTCGTTCCTTTAAAGGCAATTTCATATATTCTGCAAAATGACTATTTTTGTAAAGGCTTAAGCAGTCTCCTCGATACTGTCTGATTAATGGGCATATTTACCTGCGAACACGTATCACAAACCGCAATTGCCTTCTGACACCCTCATGTCATGTTCATTTACTTGATAAATTATATTCCCACAAAATAATTCTCAGACACCTTTCTAACCAAAGAAAAGTATAATTAAATTCTGCCAGTCAGCTCCAAATTTTAATTTTTCTTGTCGGAAAACTTGAAGGGATAACTAAAACTTCTATATCATATGGCTAAGCCGACATACACATCTCATATTAAAATTATAATTTATTAATTTATAAATGTTAACGTCTTTTTTATAATTCGAAGGAATATCTAGCAAAAATCAAATGGCCACTGTAAAAATAGCGATTACTACCGTACGTACCACTTCTCGACAAATACATTTGGCAAGAAAAAGCTCGTTGTTGTTAATGTAATAATATATAAATGCAAGTCGCCTACGGCAACTTTACAGTACGTCACACCGACTGCGACAAGAGGTCGGAACGGTACGTTTGATCAATTGCAGTGTTAACCCACCGTCATAACGTTAAGTATACGGCAAATTAGTAATACGGCTTTAGTTTATTATTATTATTTTCTTTGTCGTACTTAATTATTACTGCCTTTTACATAAATAACACCCTTACAGTAATAAATAAATTATAAAAATAGAAATATTATTATGCAATTGATATAAAAATGCAAATAAGATATATTATTATTATTATTACTCATTATATTATTAATATTTTACAAGATTTGCAGTATCATTGGATGTTCTATCCCATACATATTTTGGAAGGTATGTGCTATAAATCAAGTAAAAAATTAAATGAATGGAAAATAAATCAGATTTCATAGACATTCATTTGGAATATTATAATTAGTGGCTAATGATGTAAGTAAATAACTAATAGAAAATCACTTAGAACAAACAATAAAATTTACTGCTGCCGTACCTAAAGTGCGTATTTATTCTAAATCATAAATAAAGTTTATGTTCCTTCGGCATTAATAAAAGTAATCTTTAACTTTAAACATGTAGTTAGTGCTTTACAAAGGTTGTGGTTAACATATTAAAACTAAATAATTATAATAAAAATTTAAAATATTATCAAAGTTGATAAAAATAACAATAAAAGCACATGACCATTAAAATTATGGTTTAAAATTCCAATTATTTGATTGTAATTTTTAGTTTGATTTAGATTGATACATTGTTAGTATTATATTCTATGTTTTATATTTTCCTTCGCCAATGCGGATCTGAGCAATAAATTATTTTTAATTTTAATAACAAGACAGTACAATATATGATGGATATCATCATACCATTCTATATAAATAATGAAGTCCGGAAGAAAATTACCACTACAAGCAATATGTTCTTACGTTGCTTTTTGGACATGTATTGAGAGAGAAGTAACTCGTAGCTTTTGATAGAACTCGCGACCGCAAATCCATATTTTTTTTCACTTTAAAGATAACACTGACTAGGAATATATTATGACAGATCATTGCAATTATAATAAAAATTGCGAAGATCCTTAACCAAAATTTCGTACAAACAAGGCTTACATACAAAATTGTATGTATAAAGCGGTATTTATAACTAAAAGTACCTGCTATTTGAGAATTTTTTTAATAACATGAAAGGATACATAAAAATGTGGTTATTTGCATTAAACTTTTAATGTTTGACGTACATTTTAAAACTAAAAATGTAATGTGAACTATGTATCGCAGATTATATTCACTAGAGCAGTCAGGATTAAAACATACCTGCACTGTTTACACGAAAAAACTTGAGTTATAATCCTATTCCAACGAATCAAAAAAAATTATAAATAAAATTAAATTAGTAGGAGGATGAAGCTTTGAGAAAAACGAGTTTGAAATTTAACTTTATTAGGACATATCGTACACTATGAATTTACTAGCAAGATTGAGGTTTATTTTGCAACAACAAATGCCTACTTTAATAAAAGAAAAAAAGTTCACGTCAATCAGTAATCGTGGAGACATGCAAAGATAAAAAAATCATGGTTTTAAAACGGTAAATATTTTCCATTATAATCATTGGTGTAATATCGAAAACATTCGATTTTGATTCCGTACATAGTTCTACTATGTTCTACTACGAACATTATCTACTTTAATAATTTTTCGAATTTAAAAAAATTCTTCAAGTGGTACAATTCAGACATTTGAAAGATGAAAAAACGAATAATACAAAAAGAAATTCAATATTTCAACTCTAAAAACCGGAACCTCCCCTTAACGAAGTATTGATATTATCAAAAAATGTAATTAGTAATTATATTTCTAATGATAAATTAATTCTCAAAATATGATATGAGTTCCACAGTGCACCTATTTAAATTGTACTTAATTGTTAATCAATATGTAAATTAAATTATGTTTTGGCGGAAAAATGAGTTAACTGAAATTTTAATAAAGCCCGCAGAGAAACAATTTTTAATTAAATCTTTAAATTTATATAATTAATTTTATTTTTTCAAATTTGATAATTACAGGTTGGTTAAGTTTTAAAAGAATAGAGACGTCAGGTAATGGATCTTGTTTATAACATAACTGTAGGGTATAATATTATTAAAAATGGTGAGTAGGTACGATGATAATAATAATACTTGTAATAAGTTAAAAAATTTCCCTAATATTTAATATACACAAAAATTAGCATACATAATTTGTGATAAGTAGGTATCTATAAATTAGATATGCCTACTTTAAACTTTTCTTAGAAAAATCGTTTTAAATAATTAAATTGCGGCAAAAGTACATCTAAACGGTAGGCGTTGTAGAAAAATTATAGTCGGTTCCTTTATGTGCTGCCTAAAATTGAATGAGCCTAAGACCGCAGTCAGCAAAAATGCATAATGACACGTTAAGCACGGAAGGTTGCTCACGTTCCACCCATTCGCGAGTAAAATGCCAAAAGCGTTTCAAATAATCATAATCAAGACATGATTTAAGATAACCGCTTATAAACGTTCTATTACCTTAGAGTAATTCGAAAAATTCGTCTCGTGATAGATATTATTCGCAATTCAGGAAACAAATTTAAATTTTACGAAAGATTCGACTCCGGTGGGTCAAAGCGGCGCAGCACAACTTAGAAATAGGGTGGATATTTTAGAAATACATCATACCACAAAACATAATAATTCTTATCGTTTTAACTTTTACAGGAGTTCAGCAGTCGTCCTGTTTAATAAAATCTATGCTGCTTTTAATATTAATAGTAAAAGTTTTAATTAAGTCTACTTTCTCTTGGAAATCTTTTGAAAATGATAATTGTAGCCCTAATAATTTTACAAGTGTCGAGGAAATCCCGTAAATCATAGACATAACTTTTAATTTTCTTTTTCTTTTCTGATTTCTCATATAAAAATATAATAAATGAATCGTAATAAGTGAAATGTTTTATACCCTTTATTACTTCATTAGTTTTCTACAGTGTGGTGTTGGTTATGAAATCCACTGGGAAATTTATATTCCGCTTCAATAATATTCGAGAATATTTGTTTTTCTATTTTTCTACAACGAACGCAAGCTCCAATAGATACTATTTGCTCGTGGTATAGGCAGGATCAGGTCGATTTACATTTTTGTGTTTATAAAATTACTTGAACTTTCTTACATTGTTCGCAAATTTCTAAGAAAATTATATCTCGAATCAATGTTTAGAAAATATGTTTTTAGAAAACATGATAATACATTTTGCGGTAGTGAAAGCACGGTATCGATTTAACACTTTCGATAAAAATCTTTTTCAATAATATCACTTAGATCAAACTGAAGTTTACATGTGTATGAATATTAGTTACTTGATTTACAATTAAGAGAAAGTTAATTGTACTCAGGAAGTTATTACAAATCACGATTTATGATATTTATACAGCTTAAAATTTTTAATTAAAACAATTTTAAGTGGAAAATAATTTTGTCACAGCACTTCAGTAAAATAAATTTATTCTGTTCGGCTGACACTACTACTTTTATTACTTAAATAAATCTTATTCGGTTTTACTATTAACTTATCATAATCCTCTAGTTAGTAATCAAAAATGCATGGTTTTATGTGAAAGAAATAAAAATGCAATCGCATACATAATATCAAAACAATAAAATTAACTTTATCGATCTATGTGCCGATTAATTTGAATATTTTTAATCGATATTTCAAAAATTAGCATTAATTTATGCTACCTAAAAATGTACGAGAAAAACATATAATTTATATTTAAATTGACAAATAAAGTTTATGTTCGTAAACAATGCATAGCTTTAAAATTTAAATTATTCAAAATATTTTCTATGCCGATATTGTTTGTTTATTCTAATTGTATAATAATTATGAGAAAGTGTAAATTTTTCCAATAAAATTCCTAATTATATTACATTTCAATAAAATTACAAATAAATTAAATAATTTTTATAATCAATTACCATTTATATGTCTAATTAGAGATAATTTATATTACAATATCAAATTGCAGTTTTAATATGAAATTAAACGGATAATATAAAAATTATTAAGCAGAAGCCACATAACAATAAAAACGATAATTTACAATCAATTTAAACACACAACTCATATCAATATAAAATTTATTTATTTTAATATGTATTACATATTATTATAAAAGCGTTAGGTGTCATGTTTCTAGTATGTAAAACCATATAGCTCATTGATATTTTTATGTTTGTATATCATTATCGCATGTACCAAAATTGAATTGAACACAGCCTATTCTTAAATATAGCCCATTCATATGTAAATTCCAATACACTTACCAAATCATGAATATTGTATGATATTACACATTAAGGTACCATGTTTTAAACAAAAAAATTTTAATAACCGCTCGTTTTAAATAAGAAAAATTTTAATTTTTGTATTATATATTATGTATTTGTATATCAAGATAATACCGTATTAGTCCTGCACATTGGCCCCTAAGTGAAATTTATTTTATTATTTAATTTTTTATTTTAAATTCTATATATTGTAGTATTATTCTTTTTACATCAGTATTGTACAGTAGCTGATGTTGTGTTGTGTACGTCTACGATAATAAACATTTCAAAGGTGTGTCTTTGAAGTCCTTGCTATTAAGTATATAATTTTTTCAATTAAGATGTAATAAAATAAAATATCCTAATATTTATTTAAAAAATTTATATTATATATGTGTGACGTACGAAACAGTACACAAAAATGACGCAAATTGGATTCTATTTAGGTTAATTACATTATTAAATCGATTAACAGTTTCATTTTCTCCGAAAAATTATGAGGTTTTAAACTATTTAGTTAATCCGCTATTTCAAAATATATATTAAAGTCCACGTAATTTACTATTACTCATAGTTGCCATTAAACATTGTATAATTTAAAAAAATTAAAGAAAACGATGGTACTGATTAACTGATTGGAAAAACCATAGATGTATCATTTAATCTTGATTTCTAATTGAGACAATAGTTTTTAGAACTATTTACATATATTATTTTTAGTTTTTCTTAATTTCACTTTTCCATATCTTATTTTTTAATATTGTTATACATTTTAAAATTATAATTGATTATTATTTTTAACTCTTGCATGGTCTTATAAGATCCAAATCACACCAATATATTATCAAGATATAGTAAGATTATGACTCATATTTTTTTTTTAGATTACTGTTTATATTATCTAGATTGTATCAGGTTTAATCTATTTTTATTTACTTGCAAAATTTTGCTAATAAGTAAAACAATTGCCGAAAACTTACTAGTAATAATTATTCATTTTTATTATTTAGCTAATTTGTTAACTTAAAAATTTTTAATATAATTTAATTTCTGTATAGAAATATAGTTAATTCAATTTAAAATTTTATATAACTTCGGTTGTTTTGATTGACAATAAAAAATTTAAAAATTATTACTGATATTAAGAACCAGTCTTGATGATCGTGACATAAGAAAGTTGAATTTTCATCAAAATTTTATAGTAAATTCTATAAATTGTCTACACAAATGCCAGATATTATACATTTTATATGATTTGTACATAGAAGTATTATATTATAATTTTGATGTTTGTTTGATTACACTATATTGGAATAATGTTTAAATATACTACCTATTGCTTTAATATAATCTATAATACATTATTGGACTACATTAACATATTACCATGGTATACCACTATAGTGCATTATTCTACGATGTAATCTCAATCTTGGTAAAATATTAATTAGTATGCATATATTATGTACATACATATAAGTATGTACTAGATCAATAATTAAATTTAATGTAATATGATACAATGTAATTTCAATAATGCAATTCTATATTATGTATATTGGGAAAATATAAAATTTTATATATAGTAATTATTTTCGCAATATTGTAAATATAATAATATGTATTATTTATTTTTTTATTAACTTATATTTATAATAACAAAAACAAAGTAAACAATACATATAATATGATACATAGACGTAATACCAATCCAAATGCAGTATAGCTGAACCGCGGTCACCCGGGAAGGCTCTTTGGAAGTTCCCCTGTTGGGGAAACATACTTATTTATATTTCAATCCTAATTCTTCTGGGTCAAATAGAAAACTTCTATAACTAGATCAGAAATTATTGGTAAATCCGTATAAATCAAAATATTTTGGATACCAATATATAGAAATTATTAGTAGATACCTACCAACTTATTGAGTTATTGATATAATATACCGTTAAGTAAATAAAGTAAACATTATAATGACTTCATGTTAATTTGCTTACAACATTATACACTAAAATTCTAAAATTCAAGATGAATATTATTCAAGGCCGTTTAATGAATATGCTAATATGTTATAAATATGTGTAGTAATAATCTTTATTAGGTTTTATTTAACTTTATACCTGTTCTCATATATTCGTTTACAAATTAAAACACCCTAAGATGGCAAAATCCCATTCCTGAAAGTTATAGTATAATTTGATTGTGATTTCAGATTGTTAATTTTTAAGTTTTGATTTTATATTATTTTCACAGCATAATAAAATAACTATAAACTATAATGTCGGCGATAAAACCTAATGCTCTGTAGTTTTAGTAATACAATTGAAAATTTTATACCTAAATGCGGTATAGGCAAGAAAAAAATGAATAATTGTTCATCGGGATAACAAATTAACACAATTTTTATTTTTTAAGTTTTAGATTAAGAATACTTGGACTTAAGATAACAAAGGTGGTAGAACATCAAGTTCTAGAATAATAGATTGTAGAAGCAATAGAAACGCAACATGTCCCACGTCAACAAAGTTCTGAATGCTATTTGTTACATCAAAAAAGTGGTAATTTAGTCATGGATCTTGTTTGAAGTCCACCATAAAGATTAACCATACGCTTGTCTGGCAGCCAGTTTTCTTTCGCCGCTAATATCATTTACCGCGGATTATAATTTGATAGTAGGCATTGTCATACCATTTTTCAAACAGTTTGCCAATCAGATAAAATAAATGCAATAAATTTTGTAGTGCTGAATTTTATAATAGTTAACTTGAAAAATGAAAATTCTTTGAGTATAATAAAATAGAATTTTTAGAAAATCTAAGAGATACAATGTTGAATATACTAAAAAGTAGTAAATATATGTACTATATGTAAATGTAAAAAGACATCGTATTTGTTCAAGTTTATAACCCTGTAATGCTAATCAGCAAAGCAGTTATACCTACTTATACAGTAACACTTACGCTGTATAAAGAATTTAATAATAACATTTAAATGATAACATTCCATTAAATTTGCTATAAAATTTAAATGATAATACTGCTAATTTAGTGTCAAATGGGGTGTCAAAAATAAAAAATGTAGAATTGCTCAGTAACTCTTTATAATAATTATTGTAAAGATATTTAAAATTCTATATTTAACAGATAAAATTTATCTGGATTCAGAACAACCTTCTAACTTGCCATATAAAAATTGGTATAATTCGTGGTACGTTCCAAAAAGCACAACACCTTGCTCTCTTTATATTATAACCTAAAATAGCAAAGATTTATCTTGAAGTTAGCTAACATTCGTTCGTATATATTTTTGGATTATTTTAAAACTAAACAAATACATATTAATATGATTATGAATATTTTTTAAATAACTTTGCACAAGTTCGTGTTACCTTCAGCATCAAAAAATAATATAAAGAAAAGTGTTTTAAGTTGATTGATATGGTGTTGCGGCGTGATTAAAGTTTCAATTTAAAAGCTGCATGCACAATATTACATATTTTATATAGCTTTAATTACAGGTCGTGAGATGTGAAACCCTGAGAGTAGAAATCCGTTTGTTGTTCGTATAGGAGTTAAGAGGATTCGTTCAAATTTTAATGTTCGTACATACCTACCATTAACGACCATTACAATATTGTTGATACTTATGTACTTCAAGGTTTATAAATAATGTTGAATGCAACAAAAGCAAAACTAACTGTTTCAATCGAGATTACGATTAGATATCTAACAAAAAATTTATTTTCAAAAATAATTTTGTAAAACTTCAGAATTTACTTTTTAACTTTCCAACTGTTAAACTAAAATAATATAACAATATTTTTGTGATCTCCACAAAAATTGACAATACATAAAAATTTTGATAACTCAAACTTAAAACACAATCCATAAAGCAAGCGATTTAGATAAGAACTAAACTTAACTCCAGTTTCCACTTGCTTACACTTCAATCATCAAATTTAAGGAACAGTGGAAAGCATAAGCGAAAAAGCTCCCACTTCTATATAAATACAATAAATAATAATTTCCTTTTTTCAGACTGTAAAAAAGCAAACAAATTTAAAATAAATTCGATCTAATTTGATTTCAAAAATCCAATATTTGAAAAATGTAACATAGTGAAGTCAATTTGCTAAACGCTTCCGATAATACTTACAGAAGTTTTCTTTCTCGACAAATCGCTTTTCTTATCTGTTGATGTAAAATTATAGATCTACTTTTAAACGAAACGATATACCAAACTCTAAGTCAAACGAAAATAAGCAGGAAGAGCAATAAGAAACCAGGAAAATGTGGATCGTCGTCGTGGCGCCCATCGAACTTTACTGAAGTATGACCCGGTGTTTGCGACTTTCAGGTGACCGGCACCAAGTGGTCGTTGACTCCGCTGAAGAAGCGCCAGTCTAGACTCGCAAAATAAATTGTTTTATGACATTGTTTTTAAAAGTGTGTTAGTCGTAATATGTCTTTTATTATTCGTTTTGATCGGATGAAAATTTCGATGTTCGAGTGCAATAAATTCATCTTGACAATGCAAGAGCACATTGAAAAACCACACTTGAAATCTCGCAAGTAGAACTTTAAAGAAGTCGTTTCATAACCATGTCAAAACTTTCTTTTTAATAAAATTCAATTACACTCGAGTGGCTTATTTAATTTATCGATTTTTATTTTATTAGCAGTTGTGATGGACGATTTTTGTCACAAATTTATTTTACTTAATTACTCCACTTCAATTTTATACTGGAGGTAGTGAATTTTGCCACTTTCAATAATTTCGTTTCCGGCAATTTTCATCTGAATTAGTAATTTAGCTGTCAATAACTGCAGTTACTGTTCAAATAAGAGTGAAAACGATAACATATTTAAAAGTGTTCGTTTATAAACATAAGCAGATGATACTCGAAAGTCCGAAATTGAGTAGGGATAGACAACATAATTTTGTGAAAATCCACTAAACTATTGTTTTGGAGGTATTTCTAATTCATATTTGCCATATGTTTGAGCAATCCGCGCAAAATCATTCGTCTATTACTCAAAAAGCACATCGATCATTATATAGGATGAATGCCAATAGTTAATTTTAAAGAGGTTTTCATCACATAAAAAATGTTCTGAAGACACAAATACCTTTTGTACCTATTAAGTATAGTAGCATTTGCTTTAGAATGATTTCAGGGAATCGCTTTAGAACAAACATTAAGCTTTTTTAACTTTAGAAAGCTTCAGATTACGTAAAAAGGAAATTTGTTTTGCGTGTGCCACTTAACAATAAAAACATCATAAAATTTAGAAAAACGTAATCTTTAATCTAAAACGGAACCGTAGCAATAAATAATGTTGTTTGTGTTAAACAATAAATATTAAACGCTTAACTGCAAGTAAGTTAAATAATAAAAGCTTTTATAGTAAAATTCGATGGTAATTGAATTTTATATGATCGATACATTTCGAAAGTTTTCTGAAAATTTATCTTATGAATGAGATCTTATAAAAATTATATTAATAATATTATTTAAAATAATAAAATAACACGTTGAAGTAATAAAGAAAGAAAAATTGTATAATAATTTATATTTATTAGTTTATCTAACATCTAACTTATAATTTAGATGTTAATAACTCGAAAAAGTTCCGTCGAGTATATTAAAATATTAAGCATGGCATGACGTACAGTTTTTCCAATTACCATTTATGGAAAAATATATGGTGACAACATTTTTTCTAAATTACTTACATTTAATAAAACCCCAGGATCTACACTCTTAAAAATATGGATATTTTATTTTTAATGTATTTTCTTAATTATATTGAGTAACCATTTCAGAAGCTGTACATAACGGGTAAAATAGAAGTCGTATTTATGTAACAGACATCGCCGAAAGAAGTTGGAATAAAGTAATCTCCAAACTTTTTGAAAAATTGAATTTGAAGGAAATCGAGAGAAAAATTTTAGAATTAAGGTTTGACTGCCGAACAGGACGCAGACGTAGCTTTGGAAAAACCTGCCGAAATTGGGTCAGGAAAATAATTAGACCAATAAATTTTGAAATAGTAAAATGCTCTTTCAATATTCCTCGACTTTTAAATCCATTCGCTGTAGATTAACAAAGCAATGCAATGTGTTCAATTAATTGAATGTGATTGTTAGTAAGCACTGGGCGGTGAAGTACAACAGCACTCACGCCTCGGAGAGCATTTTGCAATTTGCATTCCTATGCGTAGATTATGCTAAACAGAACCTGTTGTCCTGCATTAGGAGCTACTGCCTCACCTCTGACTGATATTCGATACAATTTATTATGCACACGGTCACCGGTTGTCAGTAAATTGCTCACCACTGTGCAAACCTCTTTAGATAGAAGGGATAATCGACAATATTTATGGATCATTCGCAAACAAAGTCGAAAAAGTCACTACATAACCAAAAAATCATTAATTAGTCTCACGTTTTGATGTTATCAAAAATATTTCCTGAACATATCACCTATCGAAATATAAAACCTCTTTGCGAAATATGTAGCTTCTTTAAACCATTTATACTACTACTATGCGCATCGGCATAATTTATTAGATCTTTAAGTTAAGATATTAAACGTAAGTGTAATGTAAGTGCTTGTAACTACTTATGGAGTAATTAGCCGTCTCTCACTAAGATTAACTGGAAGCTTTGTAAAAATATGTAATCCGTAACACAATCCACATTTGTTCATAAATGATATACGAAGTACTTTAGTATAGGTAAACTTAAAAAGTAGTACCCAAGAGAAGGTTATTCTTGAATATATTTTAGTGCAGTGAAAACGTGAGAGTCCGTGACCGCATCACTCGTCACTTGACGCAATGCAGAACTAAATAATTGCAAATGACTTACCTGATGGTATCAAATTTTTCAAATAAATAGTTTACGGCAGCAATAAATTGCAAATCACTTGTATACCTAAGTAATTAAACTACTATTTTAACGTAAATAACAATTGGCCATTTATTTTCAATGCACGTTACTAATTATCCTTACTGTAGCTTCATAAATAATTTTTCAATTAGACCCAAGAAAATATTTCTTTTGTTATTTCATTTCCTCCAGTGAAACGGAAAGACGACAAATCCATTTACTAAAGCAACTAGTTGCTCTCATTTCTCCGTTATATCTTTGTGAAATTGCCAAAATATGTTCCAGTAATTTCTTTCAGTTATTAGTATCCAAGTGCGGTTCGACAGAGAGGCTAATGGGGACGATTACCCCCTCCTCGAAAGCCAAATCAAATTTATTCAATTTTTGGTATGATTTTCCTGGTTTTTAATTGGTTTAAAAAATTAAAAGTTAAGTGAATAAACAACTTCCTTGATTCCAGAGTCTGTTGGAACTTTGCAGATACTGCAAATACATAGGAAAGGGTGATCAGTGGCAGGACATTTCGCTACTCTTTTTAAATTGCTACTAAAATTAACATTTGGTTTTGAAATATTTAATTTACTTTTTATATAATTATACAATTTTTTTACAATTAAGTAGTAATTAATTTTTAATTAATATTTCATTCGTTGTTAACTACTGTTTTTAAAGTATTCTTAGTAACAAATCAAAAGTGGTAGCGAAATGTCATAAGAATAAAGGTTAGAATTATTTAGTTGTTAATTTGAATCAATAGATTTTTTAAGAATAAGAAGAAATTTTTTTTTATGGCATTCAAAGTGACACTTTAATCTTGAATAATATAAGAATAGATTATCAACCCTTTAAAAATGTATAAAAGAACTGATATGTATTAATATAAATAAATTAAATAAATAAAAACAAGAAAATCATGTGGTATTTAGTATGTAGATACTTAAATTATTATAATTTTAAACAAAACATTAAGATAATAAAATTTTTCGGTTTTGTTTTTGTTTTGTTTAGATTTTGTTTAATACTACCATGTGACGTTTCGTCATATAGCAGAGGTCACGTATTTGATTTACATAGGTAATTTATTTACTTCGAAGATTAACTGAAGACTGATGGTAAAAGTAGACCATACCAAAAGTGAATTATTTTTTTTTTCCACGTAAAAAAGTAAAATTTAATGTAACACCTTTTATAAATTTATCTACCAGCGCATTCCCTAAATTTTTTTTTAATGTTTACTACCGTTTCAGTTTTCTTCTTAATCGAGGAACAAATCAAACCTTCAATGTAAAAATTAATAAATATAAAATAAATATAAATTAATAAAATTTCTGACGTAAAATAACAATAAATACAGAATGTGTTTCATTTGTAAAATTATTGTACTAATAGCAAAATATACTATTAATCTAAATACTGTTAAATTAAAATACGTTGCTAACTTAAGCAAAATCACGATACTTTCTGTATATATTGACATGTTTTTTATGTGAATCAAACAAAGTTATATCGTAAGAAAATGATTTAAAAAGTTAAATTTAAAATTTGAATTGGGTTTTTTTGTCATATTTTTAAATTATTAATATATTTAATATATTGTATTAAGCAATCTGTATTAAATTCTGAAAAGATTAGTAAGTCTGTAAAAGATGAAGAGTTTGCGGAATAAGTTGGAAAAAACTAGAAATGGCGAAGGAAAAGAAATCAAACAAATTCAATTTTATGAATTATAAACGAATCAAGATATTATAAAAAGTACGGAGGAATGTCGAAAGTAAAAAACTAAATATCGTGCCGCTTTCATGTGTTCGAGCAAGAATTGAATAGTAAATTCTTTTAAAACAAAATTAAATTAAATTACTTTAAGTAAAAATTATTACAACCCCAAATTGCGAGATATTTCCGTAGAGCTGCTGAATTTACTCTGATGTCATCTAACAAAAAGATCAGACAGTAGGTAAGGCGGAACACCAAATATACAAAATGTTTCATTAACATCCAACAAGATCATGGGTAAGTGGCGGAACAGCATTGGTTAATTAAGGACAGTGCGGTCTTTAAACCGCACGACTAACTAGTAATTTAATTAATAAAGATTTAACAGAGGATGCCGCATCCTCAATTGTAACGTTACTGTGTCATTTTTTTTGCAGATTAAGTTGTAAATTTGTGAGCATATTGCCAGTTTTTGAATCTCCCTCGTACTATTTCTTAAATTATTCTTAAGTTTGTAAACTACCGTTTTCATGTATCTACTGGTGATGGATAATTATGTGAACCTAGGAAATTGTGCTATATTGTACATATTATTAAACCCTGTTTCAATATTTTATTATATATTTCAGTGCTTTTCAAAAAAACTCTCTTCTGTATCATGAAATTATCAGTTATCTTTTACCAAAATTGATGATAAAAACGTATTCTTTCATTCCTCTAGGTCTAAAAGTCTACGCGACATTTTGACACCTAGTATTCACTTCTTTTCCGTATAATTCAATTTTTTCAGTTGAATACCAAAGCATATGGTCGAAATAACTTACAAATATTGAAAAATAAATTAAATAAAAAATAAAAAGATATTAATTCAGATAATATACTTTGTTAGACAGGGTTCAAATTCGCTTGCCAAAAATCTCTCAACTAGTATTGTTAGAATTTATTTCATAAACATTTCATTTACTAGTTTAGTGCTAGGTTGTATGAACAAGAAAATTAATTGCAGCTGGATCAACAGTTCAGCATGAACGTAGTAAATGGTGTGTACGATAAGATTTTCTTTAGTATTGTAAATATTTCAAAAAAAAAAGTTTAAATATTGAATGTGTTTATTAGTGCGAGTTCTAGTATGTACTGGCTAGCTATGAATGTTTCGCTAATGTGGAACTACCTTAATTACGTATTATGAAGGAATTCAAACAAGCCGAAAAGTGTGATCAAACTGTCGGCTTAGTTTAAAATCTAAAAAAATTATTACACGAAACAGAATAAATAATTTTTAATTAATAAAATTGAAGTGGGTCAAGAGTTTGGACCCAGGAACTAAGAGTAAGGTAAGCAGCCACTTCATTTTTAAAAGTTGTTCCAAGTCGAAAATAATCTTTTGACGTTATTATATGGTAAAGTAAATATTAGCTTAAAATCCTATTGTGTTTCTAACAATCGATTTATACGATTTTACACTTCATTGAAGGATTTCAATTTTTCGGTTTAGGAGTGCATTTGAAAAATTGAGATTTTGAAATTTTATAGAACATACAAATTTTTTAAATTTTTATAAAAATAATTACAGTTATGCGACTGGTTGACACATAATATGCAAGTAATGTAAAAAGCAAATTTATTCCCTTTTGTAATTTTTAAAGAAACCTGAAGCAAAGTGAGCAGTTTACCGAGTTTAGTGTGGCGGCCTCGGGGGTCTTATAAACAAAGCGTAATTGAGTTTTACAACTTCGACATCTACCTGTAAGTTAAAGGTATTATTTGATTTTTACACCTGGAGACAATTTAAATTCTTAGAAAGGCCATTGTCGGTTGCAGTTACATTCATAATATAGGAAGAAAAAGTATGACCGAGCACCCTTAACAAACTTAATATTGAAGCCGTTGACTCGGGAAAAGTACAGCAAGGTAACAATTTTATTATCTTGGTACCTCCACTTTACACGTACGACATTTTTATGGTTACAATGTACAAAAGAATTCACAACTTACAGTGTAAAGTACAAATATATGGATTAATAAACTTACTTTTAAATTACATTCATAAAATTTTACGAAATACCCATTTCCTAGTTGTAAAAAGTAAAAGTTACAAAATATTTTAACTTAATTTTATACACCTCAAAAGTAGGTAAGTAAACAAAATCAATACCAAGTGTGTTATTAGGCAATGCGAGGTTAATTTTCCCACTATAGGTAAAATTAGTTTTGTACAAGGTTTCTCAAATATATTTAGTTGAACTTTGAGGTCGTATCTCCTCCTGAATTTTTTATGTAATTAATCATCTCTTATCGATTCCTATTTATTCTTATGCAAGTTTAAGAGCAGCTTAATCATTAGCGCAAAAATATTTTAGAGTCAAACTCAAACTATTGATTTTTAGGCTGAAAATTACTGTATTCTAAATTAATCCAAGTTAAGTGACTTTTACAAAGTGCTACAAATTGTCGTAACTGGTCTATTAAAACCGACTCGGATGTGATGAACAAAATAACAATCACCATAAAAAAATTTGATTCTATCTTGGCGAGATATGGCAATAAGTTATTAAAATCTTGATAACGGAAAACTGGAACTGGTGTAAACATAATTATATTCTACATCGTCTATTTTATATTCTGACGACAAAAGGGCATTTTCTACAAATTACTGTCACTATTTTATTTAAAAAAAAACCTATTAAATATAATGAGAAATCATAAATTGTAATAAAACTAAAAGTTAAGAGATTTAAACGATAAGTTGGGGTAAAGCTAAATGCTGAGTGTCACCCGAATGTCTTGGATTACAAATTCGAAATTGATCACATTATTTTTGATCCACTGAATAGATGCATCAAGGTATTCCCGAAAATAACTGACACTTAAACATGTGACGATGCTACCCTTCGAATTTATGATATTCTAAAGCTTTGAATAAATTGCACGAAAACCACTGAAAATGTTCAAAGCAAGCTGTCACGACTAATTTAGATCAGAAATTATAGAAAATGCATGAACGTATCATCGATTTGTCGATATTTTTTTATATTTGCCTAAAAGGTTACTCTGAAAGCTGGCAAAAAATATTATAATAAATTACGCAAAAATCTACGTAAACAAGATTTCTATACGAAATTTAAAAAAAGTATCACAAACCATTAATTTTATTTCTCTATGTCAAAGTAATGCTTATTTACATATCCATAAAAGTTACCATACAATTTCGTGCAAGTTAAAATCGATTGAATTACAACTTGGAATGATATAAAATTGAAAACGACAGCTAGAATTATTGTGGTATTATATTCTTAACAGTAACGTACGAAACAGTTACTTTTAGGTAATTTTAATTTTTATGCCAATAAAATAAGTTTAGATTAAAAGGTGTCTATAGTTGAAAAGTTTCCGAATATTTTATTCGCGTGACCTAACACCTCAACAAATGAGATAAGCTGAATCTGAAAATTTGGCAACTTTCGGTAAGTGGTGATGTGTTTTTTACGGGTTGTTTATGGTGAAGGTAAATAAAAAATATTACCTGGCTAAGTGGTACATGTGTCTATGGAGGCCGCATTGGTTCGAATTTCGGGCGCGTGGCCGAGCGTCTGCAATTATGCAGAACGGTCTTGTAGGGTCGATAAGCGCCGGCACACTAACTGACCCAACACCGACGTCGTCGACGTCGTCGTCGCGATGCCTTCGATCTAACCCCCACTACGCCCACACAACATGTATAGTCAAACTTCTAAACAAACTTTTCTATAGACAATCTTCCGCTTTAAGCTAAACTTTTCGAATATAGAGCACTAGGAAATCCTAGGTACGTTGGCATTCTCCAATTGATTTAACATTTTAAATAACGGGTTCCATGTTGACACAACACTTAACGCACTTAAAAACACCCATAATTAAATATTTCTCACTACTAAGGGTGTCCTTTGAAAAACTCACGCCGACTTAACTTACCAATCGAAAATAAAACACAATGTCGCCGTTGTGTATGTACCAAAAAAAGTTACATAACATTAAGTAAATCATCCTCGAAACTCGAAATAAAATAAAAAAGTCTGAAAATTCAATACGATTGTTTACAAAATTGTAAAAAAGTAAAATTCCATTTATTCTAATTTCAGATAAGGAAACTTTTCGAATTTGCATGTGATCCACCTACTGTATCTTCATATAAATAAGAAAAAAATTTATTACCATTTTATGCAAATACCGCATTCTTCACAAATAACTTTGTTATTAAATCAAAATCAATATGAAGTAATCATTAATCGTAATATAAAAAGTAATTTTTTAAAGAAACTGACATCAAATTAATTTGGTACTACCGAAAATTCGATAGTTTTATATTGCCACCTTTAAATTCAATTAAATAAACTTAAACAGGTTAAGTTCTTTAGCAAAGCTAAGGCTAGCATACATATAACATGACGCCAAGAATCAATTTAAAATTATTATTTATAATTCAGGACTGTGCAATATTATAAAATTTAATATAAAAAGTTACATAATGGTTTTTTTGTCACAGATCACGAAATCAAAATGCAAATGGTAACTCGAAGATTAAAAAAATGCTATGTCAAGGTCAATTTGTTTAGCGTGTCTATATTTGCTTTTAACACCTTCGGAAAATTTTTCCACACTTTCCTGTTCACCATTAACTTTTCTTTAAGTTTTACGAAATGTTCTTGAAACCCTAGGTTAAAAATTGTTTATCGTTAAAATTTTAATTAAATACACGTAACAAGTGTACTAATTCACCTATGCTCTGATGATGTGGAAATTCCATGTATTATCTTTTTTTATTTATAACTTTATGATTACAAATTTAAAAAAAATACTTCAATGTTCCAATAACATAGCAATTCTTAACTTAAAATTTTCTGGTCCCCTTAGCATAAAAATAATATTTTGCTGTTAAAACACGAAAAATAGGAAAAATTTGTTGGACACTGAGATATTGCTAAAAATTTATCACACAAAAATTAAAATAAATTCGCACGTGGAGTTCCGTAATTATCTATGCAGACTCCCAAGGGTCTGCAGATCGTTACTCTATTTTGATGTTAATCAACGAACACATAATTATACATATATTGCTTTTTGGGAAATTTGCATTTAAATTTTGTAGAACCTCCAATAATGTTTGTTCTGTTCTCCTATTTTTACAATTTATATTGTTGCCCTAACTACATTAGTAAAACAGAAAAATTGAATTTTTAATTTTTAATCTAAAAATTGGTAGAATTTTACTTCAATGCTGCAGTAATAATGTAGATTATTTTTCTACTTGATACTATCAAACGCAACTTTATTCTAACCAAAAAGACATAGTGAATCTTAAAATGTAGAATCTTCTTTACTGTATCTTAATCTTAACTGTAATGGTTATTTGTATAATCACACCAAATAATGAATGGAAGCGGCCAAATATCTCTAAAACATATTGTTTAAGTTTTTGGAGGTGAAAGCATCCAATTCTATTCTTATATTCTTCTCCGCTCAAAAAAAATGTGTGCGTGTTCGTTCGTGACTGCATTACAATTATTATAATAATTTTAAAAGTATTTCTGTGAATAAAATAAAGACAGATATATTGATTACTTAATGTTCAGTGTTGTAACCAAAAGTTGAATCAGGTTCCACTTTGGTCATAACCTCAGTTCAAAAAAGGAAATAGGTAATTGAAAATCACAAATTTTGGATGGTGTAAATTTGTAATCGTAAATTATTCCACAAAAAATATATTAGAATTATACTGATTTTATTTATTACATAACTTAAATTAAAGTACTGAATAAGTTAGATTAAAATTTACCTTTCCAATTTGCTTATTTGCTTATGTTTATTTGAAGATTGTCTGTTTCAAACTTATAATTTTTAAACTATTGGGTAGATATTATGTAATTCAAAATTCATATTTCCAATTTTAAAATATGGGTCCTATATTATTAAATTTGTTATAGCTTCCAAAATTGATGACTGGAATAATATAAAAATTCCAAAAACTCGTGTTTATTAAATAAAAATAGGACTTGAAGGAAGGATGCCTTTAATTTCTTTTGATTGCTATTATGCAATCTTTAATATAAGAATTAATTATAAATTAAATAATTTTCAAATCAGCATAATTTACTAATACAACGTTTCTGTCATTGTCCAACTAACAGATAAAATCGCAGAATCGCAAAATTCTCAAATATTTTTCGATCGGCCATGAGTCACAAACTAATATGTTCGATGAGCGAAGATTTTAAGAATAGCAATTGGGCAATACATTTTCTTGACATTTTTAAACTCTTACTTCGTTGATTTATTTATTATTGTCGTGCGAAGGTTGGCGTGATTAAAAAAAAATTGTCGTCGGTTTGCCTGTTTTCTAGTTGGTTCCTATCGTGCAAACGACTTAATTTGACGTGCCAATAATATTATCCCTAATTTATCTGTTGGTTAAGTAATCAGACCTAACCTAATATTGGGTGGTGATAGTTCTTCTTCTTTCTCATTAAAAAATTAAAAAATAAAATAAAATTTATTGTTAATTGGGAATATTTCATTTCCACTATTATTTTTACATTTCTCGGGGTGGCTCAAAACAACATGAACAATTTTTACTTTTAGTCTTCAGTACCTTCACTTACAAAGAACACAAAAAAAAGTTGAAAGTAAGTATTATTCAATTAGTATTAAATTATGAATTTTTGTACCTTGAAATAGGATGCGGTTACGATCAAAATGAATTTATAAGCCAAAATTATAAATAAATTTTAAACCTTGAAAAAATGTTACTTTTTTTTAATTTTGAATTTTGATTGCCTTCCTTCCTTTCTCTCTTCCTCTAAGACTGATAGGAATACCATAAAAAAATTCCCGAAACGCGTCTCTATTAAATTAAAAAAAGGATTTCGAAAAAAGATTTCTTGTGTCCAAAAAAATATTATTTCAACGAAATAATAAATCCTGCTTTATTTTTATTTTAACAGAAAAGTTCACTTATTTTCTGAACAACATATAGATTTTAATTTTTAAAATGTCATACAAAACGGAAGTTTAACTAGTAAATATGATATTATCGCCTTGCAATGAAAAAGTTACACATAGGTAAATGATGTTTCGTAGCGTAATTTATAAATTATACATAATTTTACTCAGCTGTTAAAACAATTAATTAAAAAATAATAGACACGATTTCTTGGATAATTCATTTCATGAAATCGACGTCTTTCACGCCCTCCGGCTTAATTTAAAACAAAAAATTATGTGCTGATGCTTTCAAGTTTAGATCGCCACTCGAGATATGCTAAAAAATTTAAATTAATTGTCAGTAGTTTATTGAAAACTTGATAAATTGTAAATTTTAACTAATTTCTTCTCGCAACCGTAAAACATCCACCAAGAGGCAGGTGGTTAATTGAATATTGGCGCCACTATTTCTAAAAAATAATATGTATTCAATTTTTAAGCTTTTCAAGTGCGAAAATTGACAACTTTTCATTAACATCCAACTAAATTAACCATTAATAATATTAAGACAAACTTTTAATTCTAAATTGAAAATTAAAGTGAAATAATTTAGTGATTCGTAGGGCGCAACTAAATCTTTAGGGGAGGTTTTACGCCTTCAAAAATAACTTTTAGTTCACACCACTGGCACTTCAGATTTAATTAATTAATAAACTCGATGATTTATTACAATTCTTCATTTTTATAACATCTTGATTTAACTTTTTCAATGTGTATGCCTATCTCTGTATTTCTAGAAACTATCTAAAAAGAAATTACCATAATAAAAGGTAAGTTATATGGGCTTTAAAATATTTACTTTTGTAATAAAGACAGCACAAATAAAACATCGCATGTACAACAATTTTTTAATATTGTGTAACCTATATAGAATAAATATTTTGCAACGTAACTTTAAAAGGTCAAAGAACTTGTGAACAAAATGTAATTAGGTTTCAAGAATAGGACAAAAACTTCTAATGTGGATTAAAATTCTGATTTTCCTAAGGGCAACGAGGATAAAGGTTTACTTTACCTGTTTTTAATGTTGAACTAAACCTTAATTTATTAACAATAATAATTTTATTCGAAATCAAAAACCCTTAAATTTTGTTCTTATCGTACATTCTATTGGGCATTGGGCATACCAGGTTATCGATTCCTTAATCGGCAATATTACATTGGTAAAAATAAAAATATATATATAAAATTGTATTACGAAACAATTATTAAATATTAGGATAATATGATTTCCTCTTGCATTTCGAAATGCAATTTATTAAATTTTGCACCCTAGAAGTGAATTAAATTAAATTAGACATCAATTTATTGATTTGCGAAAAAATATATTTCATTACTGGGATGTAAATTTAAGTGTGTAAAAATAATTTAAATTAAAGCAACGGGATTATATTTAATGTAATTTTTTAAATAAAAATATTTTTCTCCAGACCGAGTGAGAGAAGTATTTTTATAGCATTTAATTTTATCTACGTAGCTACCAAACTGCAAATTTAATTTTAATTATGTATCAAGCGAATTAAATATTAAATTAAATTTTTGTTTCTTAGTCAACAGCTGTAAACTCACGTTGAGTTCTTTATCGACATGTTTATTGTAGGAATCGTATGAATTTAATTTGAGTTAACAGGTAAGTTTATTTTATTTCAAATGCAACATTTTATATTATTTGTAGGGATTTGTTATTTTGTTAAAATGCCACACATTTACTTGAAATTCTTGTTATAAGTAAAATTTCATACGTCGTTACTCTATTGGCTGAATGTTCAATTTATACATTTTTAACTTTTATAAAACAGCACTAAGTACAAAATGTTTTCTAAAATATAGCACTAAAGAATCCTTCAAGCCGCATTTGATCTGTCGTGGTGGGCTTGTCAGCTTGAGAAAGCTTTGGAAATTCAATATTTATTGTTTAAATAAATAATTTTCCGACGATTATTTATTTCACAAATAACAAACATAATAGCTTAAGCCATGATTGCTAAGATATCAATAAATTGATCTATATTTTTGTTCAATTTGTCGTTAAAATAACAATTTTCACCGTCAAATTTTAAATAAAATTTATTATTGTATTATTACATAACAAGGTTGTTACGCAAAATCAGAATTACACTGAAATCTACCTCAAAAATAGAGTTTTTCACATTTTTTCCTAAAAGCTAATAGAAGAAACTGATGTGGATGGTTTGGATATTTTTAGATGCAATAGTTTTTCCAGAATTCAGTCACCAAGTAAAACTTAATTTTGTCTAAAGTATTTGGATTAGGATACTGTGGACATTACCCGGGTATACACTGGATATGCTGGGGATGTACCAGACAATAGCCAGGAATAATGAGAAATAAATTTACTAATTGTATTTTTTAAATAATACGAACTAAATATTTATTAAAGCATTAAAAAGCTAAATAATTATGAAAAATATTATAATAATATAATATACCTACTATAAAAATTATTACAAAAATTTTAATTAAACAATATTAAATTTCAAAATCAGACTCACTGGATGATTTTACTTCTACCTCAAATAACTTTTTCTTCGCTTTACCTCTTTACACTTTTATTTGTTTACAATTAGTAGTACCTTTAAACTCGAAAAACATTAGCAGTCCCGGCCTGCCTACAATACGAGTGTTGGGAACTAAAGGCAATTTGTTCGTGGAAGCTGTGGCAAAGTTAAGTGCAGTTTACATTATAGGATTTCTCTTATGATTTATCATAGGAGAAACCATAAAACACAGTTTGCACTGTGTTAAATTCGTTTCCACCGTGTCTTCTTTCATAAAATTATAAAAAATAACATGAAAACCATACTTTATGCTTTCTCCTGTGATAAAATCATAAGAGAAATCATTTAATATAAACTGCACTGTATCAATTATTTAGATATTAATTATGTAGTAGGTACTGGTTTTTACCAATTTTTTCGATTTTGGAATTTGAAATTATTTATATTGGGTGTATTTTGTAAATGTGCCAACATCAGTTGTTCATATCAAGTTCAAAGTAATTCAAAAGTCAGAAGCATACAGGAGTATATAAATTAAAACCTTAAATAATTTTATAAGCATAAATTAGGGTAATCACAGTTTTTTTAATTTAAAATTTATTACAATTTTGTATAATATTATAGTATAGTAGGTAAATTAAATATGTGTTGAGTAATAAATATTGTAAAATCAATAACAAATAGTACCAAAGGTGGTTCTGAAAAACTCAAAACCATTAAGTGTTTAATTAACTCTTGTTTTGTTACCTGCATTCTTTTGTGTATTCCAGTTTATATAAATAATTGGTTTTAAAATGTTGAAACGTCCACAACTCTTTGTAGTATTTTACTATGCTGTTTATAAAGTTGAAGTAGTAAATGGTTGTAGTGAAGTGTTTTGGTTAGAACGACTGATGTGCCGCGACCGCAACTTCTCGCCTCACTGATTAGATATGGTAATGTGCTCCTAGAAGGGATGATGGAAATATCGCGGTTGTATTGTAGCTAACCACCCAAGCCGCGTTCACAAAAATAAAATCTTCAAAAACTGGCAATAAAAGTTGGTAGTCCATTTCAGATAAAAGCGAAATGTTAAAAGCTTATACTTTATAAAATAAAAAATCCTCCATGAAATTTATGAAAAATTAAAAGAATTTATTTTTATTTTTATTACAAGTTGATATAAAAACTACAAATTCCATACAAAAAGAACTTGGGGAAGTTTAATAAATTTAGCGGATAAATGGTAAATGGATTTGTAAATTCATATAGTTACAACATAACTTACAAATCAAAAATATCCTTAAAATTCACAGAGCGTGTTCCAACGAAAATACGCAGCTATAAAATTTTCCCAGATCATATTTTTTATTGACATACTTCTTGCTTCGAGCAAATATGTCAGGAAAATTATTATCGAAAAGTTTTCGAGTTGAAAACTTATAAGGATTTCTACAAATTTTCAAAGTATGATTTTCCAATGGAAGTACCTACCTAGAACTTGATTATTGTCTTGTCGCGACCAATATATAGTTGAGAATATATTATGTAAAATATTTCAAGGATTTCTTTCCCGCTGTGATATTGGATCATAAATTTAAACGAATTGCAAAAATATTAACTGGTAGGTGGTTTTTATGCACATACCTCTCACGAAGTGCGTTAAAACAATGTGTAGCAAGTGATACCGGAGAGAGATTACAACGATAAAGTATATCCCGGCAGTTTGATCTTGATATTGCTCCTTAATTGGGAACTGTCAAAAAATTCCAACTTCCTATATCTTCTTACCTACCTACACCCTCAAACGTTTTTGTACATCATTTTCTGCTTCTGTATATATCGTGGAACCTAATTAAGTACTAAAGGACGACCGGCGGCTGGAACAATTATCGACTTTATCTGGAAATAAAGTAAAACAATTTATCGGTTTGAGATGGAACGATAATAAGGGAAACAGTGATTTTAAACAACTTACCGGTGTCAACTACCGGCGCCTGTGAATTCTTATCCAATATCGTAAAATGGTCCAACACCGAAGGGTAAAATGTTTATCAGAAGCGTTCCGAGAAAGCTTAATAAAATAACAATTGTTTCAATAATGGTCGTATAATGTCACATTAAATACTGAACAATTATAAATGATTTCTCATGATTTGTTTACTATTCATGCCTGCTTTTGTATCACACCACGTCTAATCGATTTTTGTTGTATATGCAATGACCCTCATAATTCTATTCTTACAAATGTCGTTTCGTCTTTGACAAAATGCTGCATTAGTAAAGGTGCTATTGTTCTGCGTTAGACGTTATTAGTCGAATCGTTGACAGGTGAGGGGAATAGAATATCTCAACCAAAGTTAACTAGCCGTTTTATTTCGTTTTAAACCTACCCTACTTAACCCAGCATTGTCAAATTATATTGCCGACACAAAGATTCATATCAAAAATCTTGTTTCACCAATACAACCCTATCGATTATAAACTATTTCGACAGTTTTTTCTTGACACTCTTCCTCGACAAGATCGTTTTTTATATTGCCGAATTACCCAGAAAAGAATATCAGCAAATCATTTTCAATAAATTTAAAGATGCCATAAAATAGCACATGTCTATAATTGCGATCAAGTGTCCAGATACCGCTAGAATGAATGCTTTGTCTGCAAAATTCAATAATTTTTGAGAAATATTGATGGTATTTCCGGAGATTACCACCTGCCAAGTTGAACGGACAGTGGTTTACCAAGCTGAGGGGATAATTAATTTTTAATACAATATATTTAAATTGTAGTTCTTTTCTTGGATAGAAAACAAAATGGACTTCTGGTCTTTCATTTCGGCAAGGAAAGTAGTACCTTTCTTCAAGTGGGGACAGATTTCATCTTTCTGGAAGAAAGAGTAAATCCTTTTTTTTCAATATTTTGCTCTTGATCAAAAAGTACATCTCCTTCACTTGGATTGGCGACGTCACGCTTCCTTTGGTCGGCGAACAACACGTTGCGGGAGAAAATATGCTCTAATTCGTTTTACAATTAGTAGACCTTCTCAGGGTCATTTCAAGGTCAAAATTGGGTTTTTTAAATGACACCTTAGATTTTTTTTTAGCAGATTTAGACATATTAAGAATTAACCTCAAAAATTATAGTTTACCTTACTGTCGATGCTTTAGTACTTTAGTGCCGCCCGCCATTTTTTGCTTTTTTAGTGTTGCTCATTGTTTGAAATAGAAGTAAACTCAGATGAGCGTTTCTCTCATAATAATATGTTTAGTATAATAAGCTAATAAGCGGCAGTGGGATAAAATTACAAAAAATTAGGTCGGTAATATTACCATAATTTTACTTTACTTTTTTTCAACCATAACTTTAATATCAAACATAGTCAACCTTTTTTTTTAATTTATTCCAATAGAGAACTCATTTTTTAATTCAATGATGTATCACAAGTTAATGTTTGTGAAATTTTCTTTAGGAAAAATAAATATAATGTCGACCCACATTAAACTGAGTTTTCCATAACATTTTCTATTGTCGTAGAAAACTTTCTCCATTAAGCAACTCGAAGGTGTCAGTTCGATATTCAACAATACAAGAGTCAATTTCAGAAATACTTTTCAATATTTCAAAATTCTGAAATTCACTTACTGAACAAAATAATTCAATGCGATGAACTGGTTTTGGTACTCCCTCTGGTAGTCACGGTTAACTTTTTGAAATAATTCCTTAATATTAACTTAAAGAAATACAATACAGTATAAAATACCATACTGTGCCATTTTACCAATTGTGGTTGTTTGTTTTAAATGGATTTTTATTGAACCTTATCACGTGTTCATTATAATAATACTATAATTGATTGCAATCCTTGGCCGGAAATCACCTAGAGTAATTGGATTAAAATTTGAAATCAAAATCTTTTTTGATCTAGACTTTTATTTTATTTCGTTTTTGTTTGGTTTTCTGTAATATATAATAATTTTACTATAAATAAGAATATATTAGATACAGTGTTTATGATTGGATTCATAAAAATGTCATAAAACCCAACAATGAGAAGAAAATGTATCAGTCTTCATTGGAAAATCGTATATGTTTATTTTGAACTTGTTCAGCACGCCACGATAGTGGAAGTTCGCGTTGAGAACGATGTGAACGTTGTGAATTTGTTTGATTGGAATGGTAACGAGCTCTGGGTTGCTCCCATCTTGCTGCATTTTGTCCATAGTGGTCATTATTGCGATACCTACCACGTCTAGGTAAATGTGATGTCGATCGTTGTGATGTATACGAATATGGTGCATCGAATCTGGAAGATAAGCGACTATTCCTAATATCTTCAACATAAAGTTCTCTTTCCATTTTATGACCGCGAGCGGTTTCAAATTCTAAAACAAAAACGAATGCGTAATATAAAAACAAACAGCAGAAAATAATTAACATGGTGGTCATTTTCAGCTTTCTAAAGATTTAAATCATCGGTTACAGTTACCTAAGTGTCTGTACACTAATTAGTAATTAATTAAGAAGTCTTGCAAAACTCTTAGAGGCGTTAATAATACAATTTTAATCAGAGTTTAAGCCGCGCGACTATTAATTACAAATTCCGTAATTTATGTATCATAACTTTGATATTAAAATTAGCCACAAGCCAAAAAGCGGCTTATGCTATAAATGATCATAATTAATTAAATTGATACGTCTATTTACAATTGTATAAATTAAGTATTATTGAATTATTAATTTAAGTTATAAATTATACATAAAAAATAGAACAAGACTTGAACCGAAACAACTTATATTGCAATACAGGCAAAACAATATATTATACCAAGCGAATCTGACTCATATAATTTCTTTTGTGGTAGCACTTAGATTTATCAATTAGATTGTACATAGTTATATGTTTCTCTGCCCATAACCTGAGATCGCTTTGTGCAAACAATAACCTTACCTTTAATAGCTTCGGTTGGTGAAAATCCACAATGAGATATCATATATTTACAGATCAGATAGCCTGTTCTATTTAATCCGTGAGTACAATGAACACCGATAACTGCATCTAGAAAAGAAACAACAAATTTTATTAAAATGCTTATTTTTGGGGAAAATGGTAGACATAAGTAATATGTTTGTTCGTATAACAGTAAGGTAATGTGCGTCAATAACTGACATAATCGGACCCCCCGTTGAACTATCAAACGTGAGATTGAAAATAGAAGAATAAACTTTGAATAAATGATGAAACGCTTAGTCTGTCAATGATTATTTGTACAATCATCACACTCACTTATCCCTCTACAGGTGTGGATCTATGTGTTGCAATAATTATATGAAGTAGAAGTTGTGGCACTTGTGTATTCGCTGATAGAATAATTCAGCAAACGAATATTTCAAAATTTTCTTAATAGATACTAAAATTACCATTAATCGATTGATAAAGTCAAATCAATTTAATAGTCGAACAAGACAGAATAAATGAAAATATTCCGACGTCGCGTCGGTAGTACTATTATTGTGGGTGTGTCAAAGCGGTATAAGGAACAACATATTTTGAAGATAAATGAGAAAGTTCGGCTAGAACTAAAAGTATTTTTAGCTTGAAATAATTATTCATTTTGATGTTTCGTTTTGTCAGATCGCATAATCAATATTGGATAAAACTCGTGGTCTTTTAATATTCTACTAAACTCTTAATAGTAAATTGTGTTATTCATCAGTTTAATCAACCCAATGCTCAAATAAAATTGGTGTATAGCGTGAAAAACTATGAATAGATTTTCTTAAAATAATTTATAATTAAACAAATTTAATTATGATTTCAGGTATATATTCTAAATTAATGAAAAGTGAGAAATATGAAAGTAGAAAATATTATACTCTCCATTAATTAGCACCTAACGATTATATCTCGTGTGTGAGTTTTATCAAACAAGAACTTGAATTTTGTGCGACTTGAAATCTAGAGAACTCATAATTTAATTTTTGTAAAATACTTTCGATTGTAGGGACTTAAAACTTAACATATTATAGATATGAATAACGACAATTATTAGCTAACTTATTTACAAAAATACGACAAGAAGTAGCAATTTTGATTTTTTCACCATTTTTCTAGCAGTAATTTTTAGAAAGTCAAATTTGATACCTGCTTTGTCAACAATGTCATAAAATGCATAGAATGAAGTCAGCTATTAGACGAGGCAGGCAAAGTGATTTAAAATTGGTTCGGTTTATTTCTAACAATTTTTGCTGAAGGCCTTGAAGAACAAATGAATTGTTCTATATTTATAGTATTGAAAATGAAAACATAAAGTTTTCCGAAACGTCGGCACAACAAATCTTACGAGAGCGTAGTTATAGCCGGTTAACCCAATGCCGACCGGTAATCTCTGATATTTGTGGGAAAGAGAATCGCAAGTTCCTCAAGAATTGAAATAATTGATGTAAAAAAATTGTCTGCCCAAATTTGGTGCAATTAAAAATAGGACTTTAAAAATTCTGTTTTTCAAATTTAAAATAAATCTTCGATTGTGAGACGGTGGAATGAACCCCAATGAATCAAATGGTACTATCATCCAAAACAAAGCACAATCTGACCCAATGAGCTAGTCCGATGAATTGATGTTAAATCACAAGTTGCGGAACTCGAACCATAAAAACTTGCAAGAAGACAGACTCAGATATTCAACAAAAAAAGCTCTATTGAGAACCTGTTGTTCGATTCTTAAGGAAATTATAAATCTAGTTAACTAAAGTTTCCAAATAAACGTAAAAATAAACTGATCGTAGAATTGACAGAAAGTGAAGTCTGCTTCTTAACCCTTACACTGCGGATGACGTGTAAACACGTATTGCACTTCAGTTGCACCAGGCGGCTGCCGTGTTTAGACGTCAAGTTGTTTTGTGGCTTTTAACTAAGAAACCTTGAACAACAGATTTTCAAAACACATAGGTCAGTATGGCAAGAGAGACGTTTAATTTCCTTACGAAAGTGAAAGGGTTAACAGTATACGCAAGTTCGGCAAAAATAATTGTTACAAGACCTGAAAGAAAAATCTGATCACTGATCGCAAGAACAGAGTTAAAAGTTACAGTTATTCCCTAATGCGATGCTTTCAGCTTGTAACCGAAATCACGCTCCATCTATAATATAATTAGTATATTGATATAAAATACTTATAATATTTAAAAATATTCCAATTTTTTTAGTATTAAAGAACAGAAATTGCAAAAATAAACGAGCAAAAAACATAATTTTCCATATTTTGTGTTTGGCTTTAGAGCAATGCCCTTTCACTTTATCTAACAACTTGATTAATACAGGTGGATTAAAATATCCAGTGCGTAAGAATGCGTTGTGCATACATTGTATTGAAGGCCAAAGAAATACCAAACTTGATAAAGCTCTGAGATAATTAGAGAGTAGAAAGATAAGTGTAAGTGTCCAGTCCGCCCACATGAATTCTTTAAGTAATATAGTAAAAGATATACACAGTTACAATTTTTTAAATGTATAAGCCAGTGAGTGTTTGACTGCCGCTTTGATGAAGCTACCTTAGAAGCTCTTTATGTGTACAGAAGTGACTACCAGAGAACATACGATGAATTAAAATTCTAAGAAACTCGTACATGTGATTATTTATGGTATAGCTACATATATACGTTTTGAAATATTGAAGATGATGTTATCAAAACCACCTCTGACGTGAAAGATGTAGGTAAATGCAAACTATACGCTTGTTCAAATGCACGGCAATCACTAAGACTTAAAATTTAATTCTGATTTATCTTCGTCTAATTAAAGAAAGGCGTAATAATTTCGAAGAAAATTTAAATATTTACCTTCGTTTAAGCGCCCTTCGGTCTGCATAAACTTATTGATTATTCCGTTGAACCTGAAAGCAAAACACTTTATAAATTTCAAGAGTAAAATGAAAAACACAATTATTAAATGTGTGATAAATTACTGTAAAGTCCAAATTAGAACATTTTGATGTCTTTATTAAAAGGCTTTTAAGCATCATTCTATTAGCAGCATTAGAGGTCGGTAATAATCTGAGAACAGCCCACGCCAAACAACCCCATTACCTCTATCCTACGGATATAAAGTTAGTAATAAGAAAAGAATATGAACCAGTCTCATTAAAATGTCATCACTATTTTATAAAATTAGTGGCATACAAAAGTATGCATAAAACTTAATTAAGAATAAATAAAAACGGTTAAGCTATTAAGTACAATAGCAGGCTAGATGCATTCCAATAGAACATTAATTAGAATGGATATTGCAAGATGCAATACCAATTTAATATAATAAAATTGGCCACAACATCACCAAAATGATTTATTATAATATTTAATCCTTAAAAGGGGCTGAAAATGATTTAACCGAAGAAGTTAAAAAATAAACGAGCTTAACACATTAATTTCAAACCAAAGCGTTTTAGCTAATGTCTGAAATAAACGATTTCAATGAATCAATTCTCAGCTATAGATCAATTTGAAAACGAAATGCGGCATTTTGACAACGGAATAGAACAATCACCGAAGCCACAAGCAATTTTCTAAGCTGTAGGATTCCACCCCATCGTGAACACGCCGTCATAACTACTATTAGTTATAGAAACTAATTGTAAGCAATTTGAAGGTTTTTAATGTTTGAATACAAAAGAAAAAATATTTCTATGGGTTAAAACGAAAATTAGGCTGCAAAAGAATTTTGCTTCACAAAAAATGTATTAATTTATGTTATTAACATTAAATCATTTAAATTCGTCTCATTAATATAAAGTACAGCTACTAAATATGTTTGAGTACATTAATGCTCATTAGCTGCTGTCAACATGCAACTATAGCTGCTTAAAAATCAAATTAAACACAACACGTTTTCAAACTTCTTAGGTGTTTTATGTCTAAGCTTATATTATTAAATTAAATTTAAGAAACGCTTATCCAATTAGAAGTTACTATACACTTTTCATTTTTTATTTATGCACGGTAATTTACGATATACTAAACAAACTCGTTAAGGTTTGTGAGTAAATTTGCGGTAATAAATGTTCAATTTCAACAACGACGGATAAATAATTACTCTGAAAAAACTCAAAAAATTAAATTACCTACATGTTTATGAAACATAAACAACTGAGATTTTTAAACTTGCTTATATGACATTCTGGAGTTTATAAAAGAAGTTAGAATGCTGAAAATGAGAAAACTGCAAAATTATGAACACATTTAAGAAATAGTCTATAGTCCTTCGAGAAAAGTCTTTGTAAATTATTCAACACATGAAAAAAAAACTGTAGATAAGATTCTCCTCCTAGTGAAATCAATAAAATTGAAAACTTGGATAGATGTCTAAAGTTCAAAATTAAAACACCCCCTCAAAAAAAAATAGGAACGCATTAAATTATTCATTAGTTTTAAATAAAATAGTACAATGGCCGTAGACTACAATATTCAAAACGAGGTGTGCTTTAAGTAGATACAATTTAATTCCAAATAAAAAAATGTTAACAACTTAAAATATATGAGGTGTTAAAGGCAGTAATAAAGGTATTATGCTAATCGACTACCTTATGCCCACTTTATAAAAATTCAAACCCTTTCAATGCAAAAGACAAAATGTCCAAAAGGTACGTCCAAATTTGGTTACAAAACAGTTTCACTTGAGAGTAATTATGATCTACAAACTGTTACTAGACTCTGCAAAACATAATATTCAACTTTCATAATTGCATTGTGACGAAAAAAATTGTTTGCACTAATCAAAACTTTATAACCAATAGAAAATGCATTACTAATTTCTAAACCCATTAGTAAAGAAACTAACAATTACACAATACAATCATGATTTCCTACTTAAAATTGTGTTAATGAATATTTATATCCAGATGCATTTAATATAATGATGATGTACATTTACTTAACATTTGCTTTCGAGTCTCGGACGCCCACTAGTCGTGGCGCCAAACTAAAATATGTTTTTCCAACTAACCACAAAACGGGCACAGCAAACAATACAAAAGTCAAAGTACATCAAGGTGCTATTTTTTATAAACGCAATGCTTGTACGCCCATTACGTTCTTAAAGGCAGGTAATTAGTTTTTTTAGCAAGTAACCGCAAATATTCGTACGTAAATAAATGAACAGAAGAATAACTGGAATTACAACAAAAAACAAATCTCTGTCAATTGAAGTTATACAAACATTAGTACGCACAAACATTAATAATCATAATTGACACGATAATAAATAGCTAAAACTTGAAACTTGAAATCTGACGTAAAATAAGTTCAATGAGATTTTTTATTGGCCCGAAACAAAGTTGTTTTTCCTTTTCTAACAAAGTGAGGTTAAAAATTACGACGTATTTTGTAAGGTTATAAATTTAATCAAAACAAATTTTGTGGATGAAACAAAATCGCAAGGAAAGGCTTCAGAATTCAATTTTCAAGTTATGATTTGGCAGGTAAACAATTTCGTGTAGTTTCGAAAGATGCTGCTCAAAATCTCTCGCGATGATTAATGCACTAAACATTTAGTTTGATATTAAAAAATTTCCCACCGTTTCGGTACTATAGAAAATTGATATTACAATATCGATAATGGTTTTACGACTGAAATCGAACCTAATAAGAATTGGATTTTAAAATGTTCTAAATAAGACTATCATATAAATTCCATTGGAATTACTTATATAATGAACGGCAACATTGAAGTTGAAAAGCACTTAAAGCGATAATAAACCACTTGAAGTAGAAATATGTAGACGCCGTCTGGTTTGCGACATTGTTTTGTAGGAAATGGAGGTACACCTATGCTTTACAGACTCATGCACAATGACTGAGGTTAGTCGTCCGTAGCATACGAGCGATCTCCTACCACTACATTAAAAAGCTCTGTACTTACTTGAGAATTATGGAATGCGAAGGCAATACCTTTCCACCACCAGGGCAAACGATTTTTTCATAAAACACGCCTTTATTGGTGAAATACTGAAAAAAAAGACAGTTGTTTATAAACACTAGAAAAAAAAAGCAGAAAATCAATTGCTATCGTACAGGTTATATAGGTTACAGGGTATTCAGAAGAAACCTGATGATTTAACACAGCTTCGAGCGTTTCTCTGATACATCTTCTTTAAAAAATGTTAGTCAATATAAAAATTTGAAACGTATTATGATTCTACAATAAATTATATTGTTGATAAATAATTACTAATTTTAATAAATTTTCAAACTAATAAGATGCGTGAAAATTAAAATAAAAAACTTTTGAATAAAATCTTATAACAAATTATCTTATATTATAATTAAAATCCATATTTTGTCTGTGTCTCACCATCACGGTTTTAGGAGGTATCTGACCCATCAGGTAATTTCAACACAAAATCTTCATCCTATTATTTGATTACCCCAACGAACCTCACCAACGCTGATTGTGAATGGATTAACGAGATTCATATTATGTTGAATGGATTAAGGTGATTCTCGTAATAAATTTATTTTAACATTGTATTAATTAAAAAACATATAGGAAAGCTAGTTAAAAATGAGTTAAGTTAAATCAAAGTTTTTAAAAATAACCATCGAGTTCTAAATTACAATAATCCCAAATATTTGAATAATAATTTAATTCTATGAAGTTTGACATAATTGAATTTTTATATTTTTTTTAGAAATCGTGACCCATAAGACACCATTAATGCAAGCGATCCTCATCGTGAATAACTAAAAACCCACCCCACCCAAACCTTTCAACTTCGTTTTAATTTTTTTTCAAGCAGCAACCACTTACTTAGTTGTCCGACGACCTCTTATACTAAGCGTCCAGATATAATAACTGGAACGTTATTTGATTGTGATTATTATTATACCATATACGATACCAGACATCGTAGATATTTATGTAATACTGCATAAATTTATTTATCTACTTACATAGTTTTACAATTTATGGTTGACAATATTTCCAGTTTAATGTGTGGGAAAAAAATAATATATATGTCATTATTTCAACCAATACATAAAATAAAACTTAATAATAAAAAAAGCGGTTGATATTTTACTTCCCAGACAACAACCTGTTGTTTATTGCCGAACGTAAAATATTTGTAAAAAAGTTGGTTGTCTGGGAATTAACAACTAATTATTTTTTCTAACCAATACATAAAATAATACTTAATAAACATAGTCTGAAAAATAACAATGAAATATTATTTCAAACGAATACAGAAAAAAACCTAAAAATACTAGGTAAGTATTTTAAAACCCTTTGGTCGGTTCGCAGGAGCAGAGATGGCGGGGTGGGTGAAGGAGTTGAGAGTTCTCGGGAATGTAAGCCTGAGCGATCATAACTACATTACTTACGAAATAAAGCGATCCTCAACTGTCCAGACACATACCACCATGGGCTGGAACTGGAAGACGTTCGATGCAGGGAGATTGGAAGATCATCTCCGGGACGAAGACGCCACAAGAAAAGAACCTAACAGAATCTGACTGAACGGTCTCCTGAAAACAATGTGCGACGCATCGATGCCGAGAAGGTCGGATATGAAACGAAGGCCTGTATACTGGTGACATCGGAAGTCGCCGAAGCTCATAGGAAATGCTCAAGGGCTAAGAGGCTCTACACCAGGACACGAGAAGCAGACGATACCAGAGTCGAAGTCTGTCACAACGACTTCACGAGGAAAAAGGCGTTACTGTCACAGGCAATCTCAGATAGCCAACGACAGAAGTGAAAGGAACTGATTGAAGGGGTGGACAACGACGTGTGGGGGAAGGCATATCAAATAGCCACAAAAACACTGGGAAGAACACCGATCCCAGGTCTAACAGAAGACAGAATCAAAACCATAATCGAAGTCCTGTTCCCTGTACACCCCCCCCCCCCCCATCAACTACCGGGTGCAGCCAGTTTTGACACTCATTAAAAACATTCCCCGAAGGGCACGGAACTCGAAAAATGACGAAATTCGAAGGCTGGGATCAGAGATTTGTCAATGTCAGGGGTTGAGAAAACCGCCCGGAGCCGCCCGAATTTTCCATAATGTTTGTTGTGACAAAAAGTAATTCAAAATTTAATATAGGATTAAAATTACGCAACAGTTAATTTAATTGTTATAATTTTATTTGGCTATTAAAATTTATCATAGATTCATACTCGTATTTAACTGGCCTTAATGAAATTACAGTAATTTCATAATTAAAGTAGCATACGAGTATGCCTAAGTATATAAATGAGATAGCCAGATGAAGATACATTTAGGATAGAAGATGCGTTGTACTTGACTTAATGCCAACTGTACAAAAATGACATTAAAATTTAAATACCAGTAAAATTTATGGTAAAATGTACGAGTAAAAATTGTGGGTTTTAAGTCACTGCCCTTTCATAAAAATGAAAATTTTACATTTAGGTTTTCATTTTGAAAATAAACAGTCACTATTGAATTTTGGTATTAAACTAATTTTGCAGGAAAACATAGTACATCGCGTATGCTATTATTTTTAGGAATAGTGTATTCTCCCTGCTCTAATTTTCAACTACTTTCTGATTACAAATCTATAATTTTAAATAATTTTGAACTTTTAACTCCCAATTCAGAGGTAGTACCTACTCTGCTATCAGCTATAAATTGTAATAAAGTTTCTGAAATAGGTCACAAATTTTAATAAGTTGCAATGTATTTACAGTAACGGTCATAGAAATTGCATCGACTTAGAAATTAGAAATATATTGTCGTGTATTTTCCCAATTAAGTTTTAATTTTATTGCTTTATAATAAATTATAAATGCACACGTTAATTGTTTATTAATTAAAAAAAACAAAAATATGTGTAATTCCGATTAAAATATATTGATACTGATTTAATTCCAATTCAAAGACGTGACTCAATATAAAAATTTGATTATTCATAATTAAATTTTTATGACCGTACTGTACGTCAATTTTAAAACAATCGCAAGTTATCTCAATATCTTGAATAATTATAGATTTACCACTTTTACTAAGAAAATCGATAATATCAAACGAGGTACGTGTTTGGATGTCAACTATGACGTACTATGTACATTTCAATAAAGAGGTTATGTTTTACGTCATTATAAGGAAAAGGATTGCCAATTTATTAGTAATATAAATAAAAACAAAACATTCCTTAAAAAATACCGTTTTATGGTTTTTTTCCAATACGATGATACAAACCTCAATAAAAATAACATAAAACCGCAAAATGTTATACTTTAGATCGCAACAAAAGAAAGTATCCACCATCACTTTTATTTATCAGAAAGTACACATTTTTGAATAGGTATCTAAAGTTTTAATTAATAGCAAAAATTACTTCAGTTTATTATCTGTATCATATCGATAAACTCGTTTCTTTTCGTAATATTATATAAAAAGTGATCAATTATAAAAAAAGATAATTAATATTGTAAAATCGGCTCAAAAGTAGTGTACATTATTTTGTATTATAAGTTCATATTGTATTACGTTTATGATTTCATTTTTTAATTCTTATTATAAAACCAAAACGAAATTGTACAATAATTATATTGTAATCAATTTTGGTCAATTTCATCCATCATCAATTAACATATTATATTGATTGATCTAGTTGATTATTATAAATTATCCGACAACTAGTCACATTCTTACATACATACGACTTCTTTAAAACGAGTTTAAATTCCATACTTTCTATTTCGTAGTTGTGTAAAAAATAGTATGAAGAGAAAAATCATAAAGAATAAGTATCGGGAAGTGTTCGTATTAAATAATGTCAATTAAAAACTGAAACCTGATATGTTTTAGCTGCCTTTACGCTTAACATAATCAAAAATGATATTCACACCAATTTATTTTCTTTCAAATGACGGTAAACCACTCTTTTCAGCTCTTCACTAATTTCCCAAATATTGTCAAGCACCAAACATTCCATATAGCATATTAAAATATGAACCAAGAAGAAAATTAAATAGGTATAGTCAAACTGGTTAATAAATAAACCTCCTAAGAATTTCATGATTACATCACACAATTACAGTAAATTGGTAGTGCCTTGTTCAAAAGAAAGCACTTAATTTTATATGTAAACCAAACATAGTTAATCTTACTTTGACAACGTGAACTAACACGTAGTAACAAGAATATTATAAAGATGAAATTATTCTTGTCAGAGATAGTGCACAAGAAGAATAATAGCGATGTTAATCCAACGATTTCATTAATAATTACTTATGAATATGCATACGAAGATTACAAATAAAAATATCACCAAAATACACGCTATAAACCAATTAGTTCTATCTAAAATCTGTCTGCTACAGCTAACACCAATTCGAGAATAGCTTGAGCTTCATAATTGAACGAGAGAGCATTCAAATTGGATCAAAAATAAAACTAAAACACTATGCATTGTTAATCTTTTGTTCAATTTGTTTAAAGCAAAATAAAGGTTTTCAAAGAAATATTTAATTAAAGGGTTCAAAGATAAATAAAATTAAATAGATTGTACGAACTACAACAAGTATTATTTTATACAAAAAAGTCACTAAAATATGAAATATGCAATCAATAATTGCATCTCCTTATAACACTGATACGTAGCAATCGACAAATCAAAAAACGAAAATTAAGACTACCTACCTCTCCATTATAAAATCTATCGGTTAGGGTGAGATCAATAATTAACTTCATATTGGGCACTTCTTCCAAAAGCATTTCAGGTGTAAACCTATAATAAAAAACAGTCAAAAATTTTCAAATAATTATTACAAGGTGATTAGCAGAAATATAAACAATGGGCGCGTGTCCAAGCTAAACCAGTCAAATTGATAAATTGACCGCAGTCATGCTTTTAACAAGCCATTTGTCTTAGCACTATACTCTTTTATTATTAGGACGTTAACAAACTTTACAAGAATAATTATTAACTTTAAAATAAGGGTAATTAATTTTACCCCGTTAAGTTATTTAATAATTTCTAAATATGACTGCCAACGATATAATATGCAACTACATAAAATTTAATTACTTAGCTGACAGTCGCGATAAAATAAATCATAAAATACTCACCTATGAGTAGATTCTAAACGTTGACATATTTCCTGAAAAAAAAAGTGTTAAATGTAGTTAAAATAAAAGTACAAAATTAAATTTAATGAAAGTTACAGTCTGTTTGACAAAAAAGATCTATTTTTTGATAATATACCTACATTCATACGTATTAATAATAGTAATATTTATTATTTATAATGCATTTATAATACTATATCATAATACATTATAATATAATACTATATATTAATATATATGAGATATATATTAAAAGCCAACATATACTAGTATATAATATTTTTTTTTTAAGTGCCACACACTATAACAATGCGTGGATGATCAATTTTCATATAATACATACATGTTATAATAATAATAATTATTATAGTATATTGTGTATACAGTAGATAAAAACTAAAGCTCCAAATATGAAATAAATTCTACATTCGAATCTCAGAAAAGCTGCTACATTCTAAAATTCCAATATTAATTTTTGGGTTCCCTAGCTAGGTTAGCATCCTACTAGAATAAATCGTTAATATTCATAGCACCAATAAGTGCCATAATTATAGCCATTTTAGTACACAGTGTAGTTAGAAATTAAGAGACCTTAGTTCTAACATAAGACAACACAGAATATTTTCATCTACTGAGTAACCAGACTAACGAATATACTTGTAAAAATAAAATCCAAACATTGGTACTATAATACCTATATAAAATATAATATGATATATCTAGACACATATAGACCCGATAGCTATATGCTATATTGTATGCATAATTATTATAATACTACTATATAAAATATAAATAATATATAGTTTCTTCCAATAGGTAGAGCAACGATAGGTATTATAAGTATAAAAATATTATTACAAAATATCGGGCCTAAGAAGACAGCAAGAAACTATGAAGATAACCTCATCAAATGAGAAAAAACAAACCGCAATAAATTGCATTACGAAAGCCAAATTACCCAAAAAGGCGAATGAGAAATAATCAAATCATTTTCAATGTTTCGAATTTTGTGAGTTGCCTAGTACATCTTAGTCAGATATACAAAAACAAATTCAACGAAAAGTGAAACAATTGGCTCCTACTATTCTAAATTGAAATAAAACAATATTGTAATTTAAAATATGAATCACCTTATAAATAATACAATTTGTATTAATCAAAATGAAGGTATTATATATTGGCGACCTACGCATTAATGATAGTTTAATAACCGAAAGCGTAAGTCATCATGCATGTATTAGTATAAAATTTAATTTTTAATTACTTTGAGCGAGACATTAATTAAAATACTGCTACTATTTGGAATTAATTTGTAATTGAGCCCCAAATTCTCAGTAGTTTTATGAGTGTGAAGCATACCATTCTCTCTCGCTTCATCTTATTACATATCTGGGTGGTCTGCCATTTGTTAGCCAATACCAAAATTAAATGCGCCAACTTAATATATCAATTTTCGTATATGAGGCCTGTAACCATACGTATTACTTTGTATTTAATTATATATCACACGGCCACTTAAAAGAATTTCATTTCAGAACATCAATAACTTGTAACTCGCTTTAGAAAATTGCTGATGAACGTAGCCCCAAAATTAAAAGCTAACATACATAATATATCCATACTATGCAAAAAGTGCAACTTTTTGTTGCACAAAACCTTCGACAAAATTAATTCTTCATTCAATTTTATAGTACATCTCCGTTGGATGAAAAAACTTGGTAAGCTTTCATGATTGATGATCTGGCAAATGTAAAAGGCGTTACCGTTTATACATTTGATAAAGATACCAAAGCAGACTTATTACTTGCCTAAAGACATCACAGAGAGGAACAAACCTAACACAATTTAATACTAAATGGCTGTTTAGTTATACAAATTATTATAATTTTGCAATCAACTTCGATAATGTTGTCAGCTTAGAGACACTTTTGAATAATTGTCTATTAGGTATTAACATATTAAGAGTAAAAGAAATTGACATAATAAATAATAATTTAAGCACAAACCTGAATTGAGCAACCTTGACTCATAATAGTAAAAAAATGATAAATGGGTGCACAGAGAAGATAAATAAATTACCGATTAAATTTGCATATAATAGAAACAACAAAAACCAGAACAATTTATTAGATACATCGACATAAATTTGACTCCAAAAACGTGTTCAAAGATGCAAATTTAATTTTGCCATAATAAACTAAACTGAATATCGAAAAGAGACTGTTTTAGTTATCATAAAGGATAAAAACAATAAAACTGAAAAAATTTTCAAAATAACATACCTATGCTGGGAATATGTTTTTCCGACAATTTGGTAACTTAAAAATGGGGTGGTTCGTTGATGGGAAAACGGAAAAGCCTTTGTCGGTGATAAAAAAAAACTACATTATTGTACAGAAATATTTCAGAACCAATAATATATTATGAAAAATTCACGTATAGCGAATGAGCGGACAAGATAATAAACACTTCATCTTCGGGCTTGGCTGGCTTACATGTGCGCGATTTTGTATAGCCATCGAATAATACATGAATAACTAATGGTTTAACATTATCAAACTTTGGTTTGCTATCACTCGGCTGTAGGTAATATGATATTTTATAAAAATTTATGAAAGAACTTGTTCGTGTTTTGTACCATCACATTTGGGTGTTTACAAAATAGTTTATGTAGTAGTGTTTACACACCCTTCTTTCGCTCCCACCTATCGGCAATACTTTGTCTCAGCATCCCAAAAGAATAGAAATATTAATTCGAGCTCGTTAACTTTTGGCAGAGCAATAAATTAATTTTCACAAAGCTTATGATTCATAAAAGAGGTAATTCATTGGTCGTACTTGTTTTTTTGTAAGTTACCGGCCACCTACAGTAGAGAATCTTATTAGTTTTAAATTTGAAAATCTTTTGTACTGCCGACAACTAGGGCGGATTCTTGGTAATACGATGACAGGCTATGAATTCAATTCGTGACGAAACCATCCCCATATGTAGATAGATTAACATCTTCAATATTGCTTAATAACAATATAGTAGTATCCTTTCAGCAAATTTCGACACAAATATTTCACAAAAGTGGTCCGTATCATGCGATACGTTTAGGACGGTAAAAAAAATAGGCACATAAAAGTTTTGATCAGATAGTGAAAATAAACTGTTTAGAATAAGAATACAAAATGACATCTTAATACGAAAACGCCGTGTGAATATGTCAGTAAAATTAGTTACACACTCCTTATACGATGTATATTATGCGAGTAGCGTCATTGAAATAACGTTAGTAAATACCCTAATATCAAAATTTTGTTTTATTTTACAATTTCACCGAATTTCCATAATAATGCCGTAAATGTTCAAATATGGCATGCTTAGTTTAAGTTACGGTACATTTGAATTTTTGAAATATCACCTATAACTCAAGAATTCCCGACAAACATAATAAAACCTAAATTTTATTGTAAAATTTAAATAAAAAGTATTTAAAATATAGAAATTAATAAGAAGTAATTTTTACATAAAAAACAAAAGTTCGTATCGCGATGACAGAGATACGATCTCCGTGTCTCCAATGTTACTACTTGTTTGCAATATTGTTAAGTTATTAAAATGGCAATTTTACAGCGAGATGAGTATAGAATATGCAATTTTATTTATCACTTTAGCTATAAATATTATTTAATGTTGTTGCAATATGTGAGACTTGTGGCACAGAGACGGCTTTTCCATACTTGGTAAGACAAGTCGAAGATGAACCCACGCTACCTTGGGGCATCGGAATCGCGGAACTGCAATAATATACACTAATTCCGTATATAAAACATAAGTATGTGAATATTTATAACACAAGTTTTTGTTTCTTCGCGCGTCTCTCTCAAGTATGCAAACTGAAAGTTGGATGGATTGGTGGATGCAACGCGAAAACCTTGGGAATAATTATATCCCATGTACATAATATAGTATTGCATACTTCATGATTTAGTGGTGGTAGACATATAAAGAGGGTGCATTCGAGGAAGCAATTAAGTGGTATAGTTAATTATATCACGTTAAATCAATATAGCAAACTAATTATCAGACTAATGTAATCTACGACAAGGTCTGAAAGCATTCCGAATTCAGGCACTAAACATAATTTAGTAGGTAGGTACATAAGCTATAAATAACGAAGAGCGCTTTTTATGTGCAATATTGACGCTAAGCCTATTGGATTTTTATGCGTTCCGTGCCAGTTATATGAACCTCAAAAAACAAACAGAAATTGGTAAAGGTTGCATTTTCATTTCACTTGCCGAAGACATCCCACAGGGTCGAAAATTTAAATCACGCCAACCCCATGCTACGACCCAAAATAATTTTAAATTTTATTTTATTTACTAAGCGATTTTTACAAACGCGGCACTTTTGTAACATTAAATAGCAGTTTTAAAATGTTATAAATATTCATCGAGTGGAAAAACATAAAAACACTATACCGCCTGTCCACATTTATCATAATATTTAATTCAAATTTAATTAATTATATGTCACCGTTGACACACGTTGACTAGTTGCAATTATAAATATTAATATCGCCACAATCTTTTGCATAAACCTTCTACCGAATGACAATATTAGCACCTTAGAAAACCTGAAATAAATACATAACGTTTTGTAAAACGTGTAATATCTAAAGTATTTGTCACTTTCTACCTGTGAATATTGTGTGTGGTCGGATACCTTGCCTCCAATCTGCACCCCTGCCGATTATTCTTTTGTATTTGTCCACAAACTATTCTCGTCAGTTAGTCGAAAATTACATAATTTAAAAGATTTTATGTTTCAGAAGTCGTTTTTAATTTTCTCAATAATAATTTGTATAATAAATTACAGAAAAGCACTCGAAATTAATTAAAAATGTAGCCGGTACGATATTTTATTATCATTTTTTTGCCTTTTAGTAACCCATAACTCTACTACGTTATTTGCATTTCGTTTTAATAGGTTGAAGCATTTCTTGACTTTTTTCCGCCATATAATGATCGATTTTACAACAATACTCGTTGAGACATTTTTTGTTGTAAATATCGTTCCCTTCGGTTTTGTTTATATACATTTTTGTATTTTGTTGCACCGTTTCTGAGATATAGTGATATGAAGATATATGTATGAGATATATAGATAAAGTCTATGTAAGAATTTTAATAAAAGTAACATTACTCTTATGATAATGTACGGAAACTTTCTTCAGACACTGTATATGCAAAATGATAATAATTTTAAATCGTATCTACATAAATGTATGTTGATCGTTATGTTAACTATAGCAAAATTGGCGATTTTGGGAAATCACCAAAAATGGCTGGTTCCCCAATTTTACACATTTTTGTTGTAATTCCGCACAAATCAGCAGTTAATAATTTATTATAAGTTTCATACAAAGTACTAAACTGTTTTCACACTTGACAAGATAAATCGCTAATGTACTTGCCTATTTGCTCAGCAAACAATGTTACCATTTAATTAGAGGTAAGTAATTATTTTATGCGAATCTGTTATTGATACAGCAATTTTTATAAATTTAGTAGGTACTGCGACCATAAAACAGAATTTAAAATATGAGTGTCAATATTTATACCAAGATATATTTTAAATTATTTTAAATGAGCAGGTAAGCAAGCAAGGAAACCTATGACGTGCCGAAATTATAATTTTCGGGTCTATTAGACACAACTTGTCGGTCGGTGCCTATAAACAGCTTAACTTGGAATGATAAATACAATGAAAAGTAATTCATTTCAATAATAATAATAATAATAAAATAATTGTAGTTTGTGATATCAGCTTTAAAAGTAAATCATTATTGAACAAGAGTGATGTTTGCACAACAAAGCGTCAGCCGAGGTGTGCTATCATATAAGTTGAATAATGATACATTTCAATATAAATTACGTTTTCTTCCTATATGCAATTTTGAGTATGGGTCACTTACTGTCCTGTTAGAATATTGATAAGGTTACATAATGTTAACAAATACTTCAATCAAAAGCCATCTCTTAGACGGTCTACCAAACAAAAGCTAACATACCATTGATATTAACACTATTCTGACAGAGCAGTTACTTTTAAATGTCTAATTACAGAGATATTAGTTATTAGGCATACCCTACCACCATGGACAAGTGCAGATTGGAAGGGTAACAACAGCATCTTTTAAATCAGTCCTCATCCGCAGACATGCGGTTACCCGCTCATGTGAAAGTGCCACAAACTTTGTCCAATAACCATAATTTGATAAGTAGTGCTGCACTACGGTGCGGGTAAATCTGACCAAGTCCAAATTCTAAATTTTTCCCAGGAGCAAATACAATATTCTTGAACTTTTTTGTTTAGAAAACAAAGAGTCGTGACCAAAAGGGTTAATATTATTAATATACTAGAAAGTCCTGGTATATTAATCCTCCCAATAAGTGAATATAGTGGAATTTGATTGATATGAAACTGGAGTAGTGCGCACTACGATTGGTGGCATCTCGTAGATAGATGATATACAGATAAATTACGACTAATATAATATGTAAATTAACAATTGATAATACGTAAATATATTATACAATATAATATTATAATTTATAATATACTATACTATCTATATTATTGTGGAAAGTTGGCTATGAAGCCAACGTCCTTTTCAACCTAAAAAATGTCCGACCAGCTACCGTTAGTAGGAGAGCAAAAGATCCGGAGTGGGTCCGTAGTTTTTCGTGGCAGAATAAAATAACAGGATATAAATTAAATCAAAAATAATTGGTTTTATTCAATTTAACGATTTTAATCGTGACAATTATCGCGTATGCAGGTGTTGTTTAGTGTTAATTTGTCAGGCGTCAGAACTTGAAATTTTATTTAAACAAGGTGGAACTCGGATGACCGCAGTTCTAAGGCTTCTATACATCTCCTTTCTTTCTGGATTAATTGTAAAGGAAACCTCGATTTGATTCATTAATATGAATTAAGTGCAAATTATTCTTAAATCGCTCCCCAAATACTTTTGTACTTTATTTTTTTATCATATTTAATAAATTCACCAATCACGGAAAACCACTACTTTTCGATTTATTCTTAATAAAATAACGGATTAAAAAAATAATAAACCGATAATTTACTATTGGTAATATAATTTTACTATATAAGAAAAAAATACACTAGAAAATTAAGGATTTTAGGATTAGAATTAAGGAGACCTAAAAAATAAAAATTGAATTATGCGGACGGACGGACACGGGACCAGAACATAAGGCTTCTTCATATACTGTGTATAGAAGCCTAAAAGGACAAATTGGAATCTAAATTTAAATTTATCCACAACACGTGGATGTGTTTTATCCACAACACCTAAAAGGTGTAAAAGTAGTGTTTGAAGTAACATAAAAAAAACTGCCATTCGCAACATTGAATAAGAAAACCTGTTTTGCAAAAAATAAACAAAACTTTAAATGAAAAAATAAAAAAATATTATATTCTGCCACGAATACCAATTGGTTACACCACAGTAATATATTACTATCTATATATTTTTTACTTTAATTATTGATATTATATAACATAGTATTAATATGGTTGTTTAATAATTATTCTTAACATGTGAAAAATTAATTAATGAATGTTATTCAATTATGTGCAAGTTAATAAGATGTTAAATTATTGCATACGAAAATGTCAAAGGTTATAAATTTTAATTTATAATTTTGGGGAAAAAATGTAGTTTTTGTTTACCTTTACAACTAAATTCAACATTTAATTTACTTAAATATAATATAATATAGATATAATTATAATGCATAATATATAATAGTAGTATAGATTATAATATGTGGATAATATAGTACTTACTATATAAATATAATATTATATTGATCTGGGGGGTAATGTTTATTTTTAAATGTATGGTTTTATTGAATAAAAAAGATTAGAGATAATAATTGAATTACTTAGAAAGCTTATTATCTGTAGTTAATTGACCACACTTTAATTTTTACAGGTTTACCGGATAACTTAATTATAAACTAAGAAAAGAAACGATAATGAATCGGCATTTTGTGCTCTCAAAACCAATAAAGATGAAACTGCCGATTATAGCATGGAGAAATAAATTTTCGTGATGGGGCATTAGTAATAGTGTCTACGAACAACTAGCCAAATTGGGTAACAAAAACAGAAGTAGGTTAAGGTAGAGATAAACACGAGTGAGATGCAAGTATGTTGTGAGATATACTGAACAGTGTTTTACTTCAGTCGATGGTATTAATATTTAAATAATCAGTGTATAGTGTCAAATGACGCTATAAAGTATTTACAGCATAGTATATTTTATACATCTCAAATCTGTGTTTTCCTAAAGAGTTTTCACTTTGAATTGCAGTAACTCCACACTGAAAAAAATTTTATTCGGAATTCTTAATAATTTATTCGGAATTCTGGTAAAAAACGGGATTGCAGTTCTTACGAATGATTTGACAGGAAGTGGCGGCCTAATAAATATTAGGATGCTTTCCTGTCAAATTCACAGGATAATTATCAGCATTTCCTGATAAATTTTCATGACCTAACGAATGAATTGACAAGAACTCCTGATAATTTCACAATACTTACTAATATATCATTCGTTCTCATACGAATAAATTAAAAGTCTTCCTGATAATTTGGTAGTCGGTACCAATAGTTTATTCGTATTAATACGAATACTTTATCAAATCTTCCTGATAATTTGTTAGGTTATATTGAAGATAAAAATAATTTATGCGTCCCGTCTTGTTAATTACCTTCTACTTACTGATAGAATATTAATATTTTATCAATAAGTAGAAGGTAATTAACAAGACATCACGCATAAATTATTTTTATCTACAATAACCTAACAAATTATCACAGAAATATAACAAAATAATTAAATATTTTATTTTCATAATATGCAGGTAACTTCGAAATAAAACACAGAGTAAATCAAAAATTAATAATAAAATCATCATACACATTTATTGGTTATACAATAATACAACTTTAAATATACAAATATTATACAATGTGGCACTTACAACTAAAAACAACAATAACTAAATTATCCTACTTTCGAGTTTTACATTAACTCATTGTCAAGGACGATTGAAAATAATCACATACCAAAAAAGATTTCTTCGTATTCCTGCATAGCCCAATTCGATAACAAATCACGAATATATTGGTACATTTATAATTCACTTTAATTCACAAAATATAATTGTAACTTCCGATCACACACTACAACCGCACCCATTTTGCCTTTCCCTTGCTGGATCTCACACAATCTGGTCTGTCATTTATTTTATTATGAAAATGACGTAATACAATATCAGCAAATATGTCACTAAAACTTAACAGTCTTGTACGAATCATTTTGCAGGAAATCATGATAAATTATTGTTACCTTAGCGAAAAATTATCAGTCTTGTCCTATTAGAATAAAGTAGGTACATTTTGAAATATAATTATCATGACGTCATGTTAAATAAACAAATCATACTAATAATAAGGAATTATACGGACTTTTTCATAATAACTTATTAATAATGTCCGGATAACTTATTAGTCGTAAAATTTTGTATGGATATAATATTATTATAATGTTATTTTATGAGTAACGTCATGATATATTATTATGCAGAATTGACAAAATGTCGTGAAAGTGATATTTTATTAATCAGACCTGTTAATTTATCAATACACCAAAAATTAATTTCTCTCCGTGCAAGTTTTACTCTTCACGCGTCAACGAAACAAGCCGGAATAACGTAAACTTAATTATGATACTTTTCGGTAAACGACAATCAAAATAAAGTTACGACGATCTACATACATATTGTGGTATAATTTTTCAATAATTTTATCTCCCTGGTTTCGACACCAAATAAAAAATACGGTGTATTTTTGTAAAAAATTAAATTTTTTAATCCCTGGTTTCGGCACCAAATAAATGTCGTATAAATAATTTTGTAATCCCTGGTTTCGGGTACAATTATTATTTTCTTTTCCACATCCAAATTTTTACCAATTTCTAATTATATCAAAATTTATGTAAATCCATAATAATAAACTCAATCAAAAAAAAACACTCTGTATTTTCACACAACTTGCAAATTATTCGACGCATGAATTTTACGTCTGGTCACTTCGACCACTTTGGCAGAAAGCTTCGATCTCCTGTTGCTTGCGCCAGGACCCCCATACCAAAATTACCAACACAAATTTTAGACAAACACAGGGCATTTATAAATTTTATAATATGAAATAAATAAAGACAACTCTGAACAGGAAAAACCCATGACAATATTATATTATTAACTAAACGGAATGATATCAATGTTAAAATTAATTTCAAATAAAACAATCAAATGTCCGAAGAAAAATCTGATAGAGATAAAATGTTGTGGTAACCACAATAACCTATTCATTACGAAGTGATTATTTTGAATATAATTTAAATACTATGCGAATTGGTTTGGTAACTTACAAATAATATTACCGTAATTTATTCATTACTCTATATTAATGTAAATGTATTGGTATTTTCCTTATGCATTATGAGAGTAAATTAAACGTACCGCGGAGGTGCTAAAATAACATTATCGGTTGTGGTGAACTAAAAAAACCATGTTATTTGCATTAATAGACATGTAAAACCACGATTTGTATAAACTAATAATAGATAAATTATTATCACAATATATTAAATATATCTGTGATACAATTTATTATATTTCTTATAAGGAGGTAGGTACTGTACTGTATTTCCCCACTATAACATTTGGAATAAAACATTAAAAAAATTATTTAACAAATTTTACGGTTTTAAACCATTGTACTCAGTTGTTAACGAAACAATAGATGTAAATAACGCTATTGCTCAATATATAAAACATAAGTATTATCAAAATTCAACTGTTAGTTAGGTAATATTCATATACCAAATAGAAAACTACAATAAATCAAGCAAATGGGATAAAATTCCTAAATGAATTAAAATTTCAGTGTATTACGAGGGCAAAGTATAAATTTACGAGACGGGGCCATCCGGGAAGGGCGGTCAGGTGAATGAATAGACAGCTGAAAAAGTTATTGCACCCCTCAACAGCGGAACAACACCGTCTACTTTCTTGTCTTTACAAAATGGTATGAAAAAGAATAGATGGCGTTTGGACACCCGCTGAGTCACAGGGACCCAACAAATTTCAGCAGACCAGAGAGTCGCGTTCCACCATCCTGCTGTGCAAGAATGTCCGCCGATACATTCAAATATTCTCTTGTTTCGGATGTTGAATGTTGGTAATTTTTGTATTACATACTCACAAACATATCTCATTACATTCTAGTTGACACCAGACATACATTATTTCGGCATGAAGTTCTTCCAAAAGTCTAATTGGAATTTGAGTATCCCTCGTATCATTAATTTACCAAAGTATCCCTACTGTAAATTTTATGACATGTTATAAAATAATTTAAATGTTTTTGAGTTGTGTTCTATGTTAATTATATTAATTAGATAAAAAATAAATCAATCGATTTCTCTAACAGAGTATTATATTGCTTCCAATGAGATGACCATATACATATAACATAATTTCAATTTAGTTTATACGATGATAAAAGTAGAATATAAAACGAGACCACACCGTGTGAGATCGCGAGTTTGAATATCCATCAAGACAGAACATCTCGTCAACGCTTTCTTTAGATGGATAAGCTCCACTCCCAGGTCGTATAATGATGCTGTCAACTGACCACCGGCAGCTATGAGAAGATAAAGATGTCGCAATGTCGCAGGCGGTAGTTATAAGCTCAAGCTCGGGCACTGCCAACTGCCCGATTGCTATCTTTTTGAATTAAATCGTTTCACTTCGTCTTAACAAAATACCTTATAAAATAATTTGTTTAACTGATATAAACAACACATTTTAACCGTTAGATATAAAATATTCTAGGTTAGGTTCGTTTTCACGCTTGCATTTGCTGTCTTTCATAATTTAGACAATAAAAAGTAAGAGGCCATTTCGACACTTTATTTAAATATCGAACGTTTAGAGAGATTACCATTTATATCAATTCATAAATCACATTTGGAAGGCATCGATGTGTTCAAAAATTAATTTTTACCGAACACTTGATGACAAACTACACGAACAATAATTTAAATTGAATTCCGATTAGATTTTCTTATCTATGTTAATAATAAAACATTAAATGCCTACATAAATTGCAAATTTATAGTTTTGCCACACGACAACATTCTAAACTAAATAAGCTTTCATTTAAATAATCACAGCCTATTTGTCAATAATGTGACATATTCTACTATTTAAATATTTAATGACCAGTGTCCGGAAAACCAGTTTTCTTTATATTATATTCTATGCCATAACTATAAACATCGTTCAAAAATATTTAACAATGATAATTATTATAGAAAAGGATACTTGTAAATGATGCTGGATTATTATTTATTTCCCCTTTAATATACCTCAATCAAATGAAAGCTTTAGAACCATGCAGATTTTCTTACTTACGACAATTATACTAATAATAAATACCTACATTTACGACCAGCAATATTGTGTAAAACCATCGTTATAATGCAACATAACATTACATCTACAAGTTCAACTGCTTGAAATGTTTTAGTACTTACAACGTTCATACTAACAAGAATAATCTCCATTTAATATTATTAACTATTTCGAAACGTACTGCACAGCATGCTCTAACTTTGACACAAATTGAAAGAAAAACAGGTAAGCACTGAAAATTTGACACTGTATTATTGGCATGTAAATTACAAGTTATCACTTCCAGTGTATTGAAAGCAATCCATTAACGAACCTATTGCTTAACGTGGAATCCAAACCATGGAAGTGTAATACACTTAATTTTGAGATGGTTTTCCCAGAAATATTACACTTTGGTAGTTTGACATTGCCTTCCGAAAGGAAACGGTCAGAAATCAAGTTCTTACATAAAATATCTTATTAACTAATTTTTGTTTTTTGTGATTGATGTGGTTGTTCGGCATTTGGCGTATAAGTTTCGATTAATATTTTTAATTTTAAAGGGCCCTGCGTATATTTTGAAGTGACCCATAACTTAATATATTGAAAAGTTGGGTTGCCCATTTACCAAGCCAAATTTGATGCTTCTATGATTCACATAAACTTAATTAATACGTTTAAAAACTATAAGGAACAAAAATAATTTTATTAGAGTCGCACATAAAGTCTACTTAAAATATTATATTAGATTAAAATTAAGTTGTTAATAAAACCGTACATTACGATTTCGATTAATCAAAAATTCGAACTTTTTTAAAAGCGCGCCCCTCTGTTTTTGAAAATTTACTATCTCGAATCAGATTGACTATCTTGATTTATCTTGTGTTTTTAGAAGGTCGCAAAATACTTCTCGTGACTTCTGAAGAAGTTAAGTATAACTTTGGTTTCAGATAATATCAGTTGATATACACAGCAATAGTTGTCTTCCGAGACAATAGAGTAGATCGCAGCGGTTTCTCCAATCATCTACTTTGATTTTCGTAAATTAGCAGAGAAGTAAAAAATCTCAATTTCACATGTCAAAGAAAATTTATTTTAATCCAATGATTCTTATAAGTTAATGAAAACTGTTTACCCACTTAAATTTAGAAAACCACTAGTAATGCTCATACCCATTCGTGCCTGAATTTAAAGGGGGTCTTGAGCTGTGGGGCATTTCAAGGAAAGCTTGAATACTTAATTTGTTAATTTAGAGCTATAATAAAATTGTAAAAGTAATAACAATTTAAAAATATATTTTAACCTTTAGTTCAGCTAAACTATAGGCATTGAAAATATAGCAATATCAAACAAGAATCGATAAAACAAAAAAGCAGAATGTAACCTTTCCATGTTACAAAAAAAACCGTACCTGCCTTGAATGTAATTTAAGCTGTAACACTTGTTTGGTAGATGGTAGTGACACTATCGATAATGAATTAAGGGTTTTGACTTATTGTTACTCAGCAGGTCCTGGCGCCTAACTGAACACCAATATTGTGTTTATAGTGATTTTATAAATATTTAGATATGTAAACTCAGGAACAGGTAAAGGTGTTGCACAAATTCACATTGTAACACTTTTTTTATGTCTCAGAGGTCGTACAACCCCTGCGAGTAGTTGCACCCCACGTCTAATATGTTTGAGTATGATAAATTACTAAAACTTAATGTTATTTCATAACGAAAACTATAAAGCTCTATTTACTACATTTAGTTAAAATATTTTATCTGTTTCTTTTTTAAAAAGTAATTGTATATAATAATTAGAGAACATCTCTAATAGATTGATTATATTGCAGATATATGCATTCCACAAAAATTCAATCGAACCTAAAAAAATTACTCAACTTATAGGAATCAAACTGACAAACACACATTGAAATTGCATCCCAATAAGTTTTATAAGCCATATTAATAAATCCAAGAGGGACCACAAATCTCCATAAATGTTTCTCATGAGAAACTTAGATTAAGCAATACCGACATTTTTATTTCTGCTAGTACAGTTAATAATGACGAGATTACGGACAAGTGTCTTCGTAATCGGTTACAGAGCAAAAGTTGATCCGGCGGAAAGGCGCCAGGCTGCAAACCGTGTGTAGGATGAAGGAGGACGCTGGACGCGCGAGAACGCCCACATGTAACGGCGCCGCGAACATACAAAACTATATAACCTATATATCACAAAAATGGCATTATATAATTAATCTTCAACTACTATTACAAGAATCTATTCAACATTTTTTCATATTTGGAATTTATGTTAAATAGCAAATCACATGCATTGGAGCAATGTCGTTTCAGGAATCTCCTGGCAAGAGATCAATATCCTGAACATTTCGGCCTATCTACTTCCACATCATAAAATTTAAAAAACGAGGTAATTCCCATTTAGATGAAGAAAAAATTTGGCCATAAAATAAATGCAAAAAACATAAGCTCTATAAGATAACTCAGTTATCAGCTGACGATCCAGTTTCGGTGGTTTAGGTATGCCTTGGTTTACATTATACCTAAGTTGATGAACTTTTAAAACTGTACTATTTATTTTTACCAAATACGAATCTTATATTATCATAATTTATTACAACTTTTCAATAATCGAAAAACTACATAGACGGTTTCTTTTAACGTTTCAGCATTTTCGTATGTTTTCGTATTTTTTGTATGTATTAACAGAAACCAAAAACATGTTATTTCTCAGGTATAAAATTGTTTAATTAAATGTAGTTAAACAGTTAAATAAAACAATAAAATTATTTGCATTTAAGTGCAACTTTAAAGATACAAACATACATAATATTATAAGAGACTACTGCATGTAAATACATAAACTTAAAATGTTCGCTTTAAATCAAATTAATGAGTTACTTCGATATTGATAGTCTTTTAAGTACACCTCCAAAACTTACTTTAAAGAAACCTTTAATTGGCTTTACAATTATTTTGACTGTATATACCTATAATTTAACAGCCGATCGTTATCATCATTCTTAAACAATGGCAATTTTAGTGGGCCATAAAATCGAAAAAAAGTTATGAAGTTAACGCCGCGCCAGATATTGCAATTTCCTTTATTCAATTAGTATCTAGTATTAATTTATATAAATATTGAAATTTTATTGTACTAAGCAGGAATTTTAATATAAATGAAATAAAAAACCGTCTTCTGAGTTCGTTTGCGATAAGCGAAAATTTACCAAACGAATTTTACGAATATTATCGACTGAAATATGAAAAATTCTGAAAAATTTGAGGTAAAATTTCACCCTTTAGAATTGACGAATGATCAATCTTACATGCAATTTATTTTAGAACATTTCCTTGCTAAAAAAATTGGAGTAATAAAGAGAGGAAATAAAGTTATAATGCGGAAATAAAGGGGTATTTAAGATTGGATAGCAATGACAACAATTGCGCTGCATGGCAATTCCAAGTTATAATATTATGATGTCGTTGCTAACGACCAAATGGACGAAGGGTCAGAAAGGCATAGAGTATTAATTTATAACAGCAAAAATTATATGCTTATAGTACCTACGTACCAATGCAACGGGATGAAATTTGGAAAATTCTCAACACAACTCAACACAGAGTTGAACTGTAACTGTATATTTTCTTATTTACACTTCACACATTTTTACTTCGTCAAAAATAACCTCTAAATCAGGCGTCGTGTAAGAAATCCTTTTTAGCTACGGGTCAAAATCAACCAAAATGGGACAATTAAGACCCATTAGAAATTATATTCACATAAATACCTCTGAGCGAGGAGGAGATGTATAGGGAAATGTTGGGGAGTTCCGAATGAGATATTGTAGAGATCTTGAGAAACATAGGTGAGAAATGTGGAATGTATAGAATATATCATCGAATTTTTGAAAAGGTGTTTAGAAAAAGGAGATTTTGAAGTACACATTTTTGCTTCGTGATTACTTCTCGCCTCTGAGTATTAATTTAGTATTTATTATTGTATAAAATACAATAAATTTTAATTTGGGCACTTAATCGAAAACACCCAATGCATTCTAATTACACGTTGCAAATATTTTATCGTTTACACCTTAAATTTATACATCATACCTATATTACTTAGCAACCAACCGCAGATGATTAATTAAATTGTTTTAAAATGTTCGGGATTGTTTTTGGTTCGCTGAAAACTACTATTGATTACGACACAAAGAATTATAAGTTCTTTATAATGTGAAATGTTTAAGTGGGTAATTAAAGGTTTTATAATATAAATTTTAATTTAACCCCACAATGAGTACATGTATTAAAAACCGAAACAGCTCCGCTCACGTATTTTCGAATTAATCGCTCATTTACCATCACATCAAACGCAGTATTTATAACTCAGCAGTTATAATCATAAGAAGATAATTACAAGATGTTAGTTAATAATTGATTTGATTTTCTCTGTAAGCAACAGTGAGAACAGTACAGTAGAGGCGGGATGTTATCCCATAAATTGTTGAAAATAATTGCAAGAGAAGATTATTTGTACATAGGTTACATTCTTAAGCGACAATAAATGAAAGAACATGTCTGGGTGGCCAACTTTTACCAATGATATATTAATATAAAACAATTTAGTTTCTTCGAGTTTACGACCATGTGATGGCTCCCCGTTGTCAAATCGTTGATCTACTAGTTCCAACTAGATTAAATCTAAAGGCGTGAAATTTCGTTTTCACGTTTGTTTGTTCCTACTTATACCTTTCTTAAGTTATCGAATAAAATTTTGATTGCCACGTTATTTTTGTAAACACCTTTTTATAACCCAACCATAATAAATATGAATATAAAAGAAGTCTATGACCTGCAATTATTATTGTTTTAAAATAATATTGTTTTTTCTTAATCTATATCGTTGCATCTACATAATATGGAAATGTACAGGTATTCCAACGGTGAGAAGTAAAAACGTTTATTCTGGAAGACAATGACAAGCATGAGACCAGATCTCGAAATGAAGTGTAAGTAGATCCCCTATGTATGTAAAACCCTCTACATAAGAGAAATGCTCACAATTTATTATTATTACCAAAAGTAATTTATATATCATAACATACGGAGAAAAAACAAACCTCTGTTTTCGAGAAAGAAAGGAAAGGCCAGAAATCGAAATCGTTTCTGTAATAATGATAAATTATCACTACTACAAATAATTGTTAATTTGTTTAATATCCACATTAAAATGAAGTATATAATGTGTTAGAAAAACTTGACATCAAATTTAATAGGTACATTTAAAATGAGATTGGTGTTTAAGGGAAACTAATAATACCCCTCGTCCAAACACAGCCCAGTATAATTAAATTTAAATGACACTTCCATATTGTAAACAATTTGAATTTATTTGGGCATTCAAAGTAACGACAAATTGTGGCCCATTTGATAAGTCAAGCTATTGACCACCCATCAAGAAAAACGTCAATTTCAAAATTATTTTATGTTGACGAAAGAAACTTTTTTAAATTGTCAATATTATTAATACGATTGTCTATTATATTAATATTGCTCACGTTTTCGCTTAAATGACAATTAAGCTTTCAAGATAAATGATTGACTTTTTAGATGTAATAAAACTTAATCTTCCATTTATGGTCAAGAGTAATTATAAACCTGATTTTTTTGTTTCCAAGAACTCAAAGAGGTATACAAGAATAAAAACCAATTATAATAAATTTTTATAAATTTTAGTAAATTAAATGACATTAAATTGGTTTAATTCATATTATGGGTAATTTATTTCGTACCAAATTTTTCACACCTTAAAAAGTTGATAATAATTTATTAACGATAAAAGTAACATAATATACGTATAAAAGCAGAGAGCTTCTACATCCAGTTTGAACGGTAAAAAAACAATAAAATTCAAGAATTCAAAATATTAATTAATAAAGCAATTTATGAACACAACAAAGTTCATAAAAAATATCAGATATTGCAACCGAATTAAAAAAGGTTGTGAAAGTGAATTAACAACTATTGCCATCGTCGGATAACAAAAGAAAAATCATTTTTTTAAATTTTATACCTATAACAATAACTCTGCAGTAGTTGCTCTAAAAGACAGGTGGAAATATTATAAATCTGACATAATGACTTATTTTATCTCATTATAAATATGCCACAACTGCTAAAAATCGATAGTCCATCCCTGTCGATTACTACATAATAAATAAAAAAGAAACTTACATTTCTTAAGGGCGTCTTAAAAGGTAAAATGCGAGTACCTGGCACGATCTTGCCTATTTTGCTATAATCATTCCATCTGCAACAAAAACATAAATGAATAATTATTTTTAATTAAAAATATACAGGCGATGGCAAGCATGTTTGCTATTTCGGTTGTAAGCTGTTCATTATTTAAAATCATGTAAAGTGTTAGAACCACGACATTTTGCTGAAACTCTTATTTTTCACCAAATAGCTTTCGAGTGTTTTATTACTGATTGCGTTTATAGGTAAGCACGCACGAGCGTTCATTCTTGCAAAGAAGACAAATCTCGAAGAAAAAGAATGCCCCTTGGTGGATAAATAGGTAATACATGTATCTGCTTTGAAGCAGCAGATACAGTCAGAAATATGGTCAGCACTCCACTTCTACCACCTACTATTAACCAAGGGTGATTCGGCCTGGAGACTGTAACCTTTGCTAAAGATGAAAATTTTTTCAAATTTTTTTTAGATCCTGTTAGTTCCACATGTGTGGCAAAACATCTACTCTTGTCTTTTATTGACTCTATGAGGTTGATGGTTCCGTTAAAATAAATTTAACAAATAATTTCTCATATATGCGGGGTGAAGTGAAACGTAGCGTGGTGGTAGCTCCGGTGAACATCGACATGTTGTGGATTTACACAACATTAGCTTGATGTGACCACTGCACACTGGTTGAGTTACAACACAGAGGTTTTTCATGTCGGATAATGTGGCTCAACGACTACCTAGCGGCTGTAGTCATACCTGACATTTTCGGGATACAGATCTTTTGCATTAAGATATATTAGCGCGAGAACTAGGCTGAAGTATGCATTTCAAATCCGGTGGGAGACTAACATTTTTATGGTTAACTGTGTTTCGAGAGGTATGTAAAGCCGTCGATTCCCAGCACATCTAGGACTAGCCTAGCAAATTATCTCAGATATAAAACAACTATATACTCAGAGAACTAATCGTATAGCTACAGGATCATGTTGATGAAAATATAAGTCAGGTCAGAGACTGGCCCAGTTGTTCAGTTGCAGGTTAAACGAAATAATTTGGGTTTACCAATGAAATACATTGAAAAGCTGTTTTTACGCAAATTTTTTGGTTTAATCTGCAACTGAAAAACTGGGCCTTAGAATATCAGAAACTTGAATAAAAACAATGGGATAGGAATATACGCAAAAAATGTTCGTGCGAAATTTAGGAAAATCCGATCGTTAAAAAGTGGATCCTCACAGTAACGGATTTAAAATTCTGGTTGGTGAATAAGACTTCATGTTAAACGTTTAACCAATATGAAGTAATCCCCAATCCGCTACTGCAAAGATCTACCTTAATGATAGAACGTTCTATCATTAAGGCATTGTTTAAAGAACCTCAATGATCGTATTTTTATAAATTTCGCATTAAGAAGCTAAAAACAAACTACTCAAGTTTACTAAGAATATACCATTTTTGTAGTTGTATCAGAACTGAGCTCCATAATATAAGTAAGAAATTCAGCCAAATGCAAATTTTGCCAGTTCTTAATTTCTGCGATAGAAATGGGCATAAAACTTTTTATGCAATACCACATTTAAAACTAAATAGTGGCGACATCTTGTTGCCGATAGTCATACTATTATGAAAATAATTTATATGACCTGTATTAAAAAAATTTTAATTACATATTAACTTATTATTATAAAAATTAATTATTAAACTTACATAGATAAAAGAATTTTTGCTAATGTAATGCAAGCTAAATGTTTTAATATCGTTAAAATCAATATACATATAAACATAACCTAAAATTTATACTAACCTGTCTGGCAATTTATTCTTTTTTTTGGATGGACGTTGATACGGTTTGCTTCGGTAATCCATTTTTTAAACGATCAAGTTTTATTTACACTACAGATTTGTACACGTTTATTTTAAAAGTATAATAAAATATATTTAAAAAGTTGTTATGAACACACATACATCATTATGCTACCTGCACATACCAACTGACAACACTATAGAGCTGATATAATATTATAAATAAAAAAATTCACAAACTTTCTAATCCAACATCACCATTGGCAATTCTTTTATTTCTTCAAATACACTTTTCTCAAAATCAGATAATTGTTGTGGCTTTTTATACTAAAAATTTAAATGTTAAATTTACATTTGAAAATTACATTTTGTTTTCATCATAATAAGTACTTACTGTTATTATTAGAGTATTCAATTTATGTGTAAATCCAACTTGATCTTGTTCTAAAATTATATTCAATCGATCCAAATCGGCTATTTTCAATTTTTTAAAATACCTTTTATTTGTTGTCCGAACTATTAAACATTTTTCATTATTATCTACAGTTACCGAGTAAGTTTCTAAAGGGTAGGGTAAATTAGTAATCCTCCATTCTAAATTTCTTCGAGTTGTATTTCGACTCACGACAGGCTAAACAGAAAAATTATAAATTTTACGTTAAATAGTACCAAAATTATTTACAAACCTGATTGGAACTTTCCTCGACTTCTTCTTTTTCTTCTTTGTTAATTAACAAAAGTTCCGGAACACCAACTTCGGTTACCCAATGGTTTTCCATACCTAATTGCTGCAGTTTCCAGTGTCGTCTTGTACATACTCCGGTGTCAATATTATATTCTTCACGTAATTCTCTTCCATCGGAGAGAAGAAAATGAACGCGTAATTGCTTACCAATAAGCACGCAACTTTTTTCTGCTTGACCCAATTCTTCTCTCCAACTAGTCATTTTATTAAAAGTCTTGGTTTCTTCTGAAGAGTACAAGATTGAAACATCTATTTAATATTTTTTAAGGTTAAAACAATGTTTATAATAATATTTGTATTTAAATTTTAATTACCAACTTAACCACGAACTTGTAATGCCAGTGGCGTAGCCAGGATTCACAACCAGCACATGGAAACTTTTCAATTTTTAGTTTTTCTATCTTGAAGGTTCTATTGTATACAGCTCGAATTAACGTTAACCCTGGGCTAACTCACCGTTTATCCAATGAGAGTGGCTGAAAGCTGGGTTAACTCTGATTACAGGAGAATTTTCTCTTATACAATACCTGGCTTTTAAGTCTGATGGTTTCATAAATTAGAATTTTAAAATTAAAAATTCCTACCTCCCCCCAAATCTAGTGAAGGTATGGAATGTAATGCCGAAATTCCAATTTAACATAATATAGTTGTTCGGAACAGACATTAAACCTGCAACTGTATGAACCCTCATATTAAACTGTAGCATTACGAAAAGCATGATATATCGCAGACTAAAATGAATGACTGAGTATGATAATGTGATTTTTAAAATCATTTTAATATTTCTTATTTTAATAAAAGACCAAAATTTGATGTATTAGTTTAATTGCTGATAATCGCACATTCAATACATATGAAAAATGTATCGATATTCGAGTTCACTCTGTTTAACTTGGTTTACACTCTGTATCCCCTTTTTTTACTGGCAAAACCTTTATTTCTTCGAATAAGCATTTTTCAAAATCGAGTAATTCTTTGGGTTTCTTGTACTGAAATTCAAAACTTTGTTATTATTAGTATGCGTTAAGTTGAGAAACCCACCGTTATTACAAGAGTATTAAATTTATGGTTAAATTTAATAGGATTTTGTTTTGGTTTTAAATTTAAGCGTTGTAATTCTGGTATTTCTAAACACTTGTAATACTTTTTATTTGTCGTTTTCAATATTAAACAATCTTTAACGTCATCAGCTGTGATGCTGTACGTATCTATTGGGTATGGCAAGTTTCGTATTCTCCATTCCAAAAAGTCTCGTGTGACGCGCCTGCTTACAATAGGCTTAAATAAATTTGTACTATTGATCAAACCAACAAAATAATAAATTAAATACTTCTGCAGAACTTGGTTTTAAGAGTAATCCATCGCCGGAAGATTGATTTTCGGGTTCAGGATCACCAATTTCTATAAACCACTGACCTTCGCCCCCTACTTTCTGTTTTAATTTCCATGCTCTTCTAGTAATAATACCAGCATCCATGTTATACTCTTCAACCATTTCTTTTTCATCCGGAAGTTCATAATGTACTTTTCGTAAATTACCTTGTTGAATGCAAGTTTTTTTAGCATTTTTTAATGTTTGTATCCAAGTACCCATTTTAAATTATTGCAAAACTTACAGTTAGATAATCTGAAAAGGAACTGTTAAAATATTAATTGATCAAACAATTTTTCATACCTATGGTAACAATAATTTTCTAGTTTATGCTACGACCAATCAAATTAACAGACTCACATCTAGGGTAGGGGTCAAAATTAAGTAGATTTTTTTAATTCTTTATGTGTGAGTTTGATTACAAAATCCAATTAATTGGATTTAGAGAAAAAACATGCAAATTTTGATACATAAACTTTAATGCAAACCAACAAATTACATCTCTACAACTAGAAAATTAGTAATTCTTAATCAAAATGAAACAAAAAATTCAATAAAACAAATTGAAAAATGTACAATATAAAATTTAAATGTATATTTTAATTTAACATTATTTATACATCATTAAAATCCAGGATAAACTCTTTACTTTTGTTAAAAATTAGGGTATGTATTCTCAAAAATATTTTTGTACCACTTATATTTATTATCATCTACAACTTTAAAAAACTAGATTGAAACCTTTGGATAACAAAATTAATAAAATATCCATATCAATGTACAATTAACACGAAACAATGCAACATTTTTATGTTTCATTAACCAACATTTAAATATTTTTAAAATAGTTTATGCAAAAATATGTATGTATGCTTATTATTTAGCAATAGATAATAATATAGGTACAAATAATTCATGCAAGTATATCAACTTTGCTTTTCATTTTAAATCGCACTATTTTAAAACACAGCCAATGTACATTCTTATTAGTAGTATATTAAGGTGAATTAAAATATTAATAATATTACATTAACAAAAAATATTAAGTTTTTTATCGTTGAGAAAATAGCTATTGAAAATTAATGCTTGAGCTGTGCATTATTTAATAAACTATATAACATACAAAAAAACCATGGTTTTATATCACAAACTGAACACAACTTTCCTTTTCGTTCACAGACAATTTTTACACAGCGTGTAAATTTTATAAATGTAGATAATTCACGGCTCCCATTTCATCCCGAACAATAAAATTTTAAGTCGTGAAAACCTATTTTGTGCAAACTTTTTAATATAAAACTTAACTACACTTGAGTTTCATTTCTAAAATAAACTTCAATAAAATGCAAATCACAATTATTTGAAAATAATAAGGGTAACAATTTCCAAAACTAAATTTTACGTTCTGAGCACTCAAACCTAGAAGAGTAGGTATTTTAATTTTCAAACACTGCAACTGCATGATATTATAAAACTTATATTTTACATTTAACAGATTAAATTATAACTTACATTGTTAAAAGATGCCTTAAAACTTAACATTTTGATTACAATATAACTACAACTACAATCAAGCAGAGCTGGATTTTAGTTAAACTGAAAAGTGGTTCAATATTTACTGTAGTCAAATTTTAAAATAATTCCCGAATTCTCCAAAAATTTTGTGTATTTTATCTCAACTGCAATTATAAAATATTTTCAATTATTAACAAAAACATTCAGTCTCACAGCAAAAATTATTATCACTCATATTAATTACTGGTAACCAATACTTTAAATAAATCGGACTTTCTCAGTCCTACATATTATCCCAACGTCTTTGGCTGCAAACAACAGTAACAGTGTTATGCTCGTGTCCCATGGTAAACATTTTCATCAATATTTTGATAAAAATCGTTTTGACCATGTGACAGGTTGTTTTGATAAAAATAACACCCATCAAAAATATTTTTATGGTGCTTCTATTTTCATGACATCCAATTAACATGTTGAGTATACGAACTGTCTCTATAAATTTGATGAAACACCAGTGTTGATTGGCTGATGGGGTTGCATTGTTTTGTATGTACACTAGGTACTCGCCATGTGCCTAAGTGTTAAGTCTGTAATTATTTACAATAAGAAACGTACAATTAAAATTGTATGTAAATTTTCGATACTTCTCGAAAATCTATATTTTTGTTCAGAATTATTAATTAAATATAAATTATTAACTTGCGAAACATATTAGTAAATTAATTAGAATTGAACAAGATAAGACGGTAGTGAAAATCAAGAAACACTTAAAAACTTAATAGGTTTTTAATATCGTTAACTTAATTTGTTCAATTTTAATTAATTTACAAATTAAATTATCAAATATGTATTTATAACTTAAAAAAATGTATATTACGCTATTTTTATCAAAACTATGATGAAAATTTTGGCCATGGAACACAAGCATTAAAGAAACGTACGCGTTAGAAAAATCCAGCTCTAATAAAAAAAATTAAAAAATATCATTTGTACATACAAAACTTAAAAACTATAGAATTATGATAAAAAAATAACAAACACACAAAATAATAAATTAAACACAATAAACTTACATCTTAAAATTTGTCTCTTGTAACATTTAAAAATACTTATTAATTTTTGTAACGATTTATATAAAATCATTTGTAGTAACTAAATAACAAAATAATGCTGTACATTTTTACAAAAAAAATTAATCTATTATGGCTAAAAAAATATGTTAGTTAAAAATATATTTCTATTATATTACAAATTAATGTATCACACCTTTACACCAAACATCACAAAAATCTTTAAACATTACCCCCTCATATTTTGGATATATTGTGATTTAGTTAAATTCTTTTAAATATTTAGCACATATTTAAACAAGATCACAAATATACACAAATCAAGCAATTACAACAATAGAATTTTGTTTAAGTTAACCGAAAACCTCAGATTCAAAAAATAACAATTAAAAATCTATATTTTCCAATTATTATAATTCTTCAAATCTCACCGTACTCGAGTTACCCTTCACTTTATCTATCACTTTATTCACATACTCAGTTGTGTTTCCAGCAATTGTGCTCTCTAAGTAAAACAAAAGGGTTGAAAATTCATTAAATAGAGAAAAAAATACTTACTTGTAACAGTTTTGATCATGTTTTCAAGATGATTAGTTAGATCTTCTTGAGTATCGTTAACTTTATTCTGCATTTTTGCGTTCATTACTTGCTTGCATTGCAATATAGCATCAATATATCGTTCTAAAAAGATCAAAATAATAATATTATATAAGTTTTAAACATTCAACTCACTATGTTCATGTTCAAGACCGTCCAATTTAATTTTATTAGCTTCGTGTTGTGCCTTTTTCTTCAAACGACACGCTCTAGACGCCAACTTATTCTTCTCCTTACGGCTTTTAGGACGTACATTAAAAGGTAACTCACTAACTGGCGTCATATTATTAATAATACGCCCCAATTTATCTAATTCTTTTCCGATGTTGAAGAGTTTGCGAGGATTAGGGGTCAGGTCATTACCGTCACCTTTTCTTGCTTTTCCACTATGTTTAATTCCTCTTACAGAGCAACTGGGGCTGAAAACTGGATCCGTAACTTCATTGAGAACATGAGGATCCTCCATTCGTGTCTTCATTATAAGTCTTTGTCCTTTAGGACCTTTTGCTTGAACATTATACTGCCAAAAGTATCGTTCACGTTTACTCGCTAGCTTAAAGCTACGATCGTTTTCGTTATCCGAATCATCTGAAACAAATTTAAATTTAATGATTTAAAAAGTGAGCACGTAAACCCACATTTTGATGGCAAAAATGAAGAGAATATTCTTAGTCTTACCTTAGCTTAAATCTTTAGTATTAGTAAATTACTACTATTAATTATTATAAATAAAAAAAAATAAATATTCTAATTTTAAATGGTCATATCCCCAAACTTATTGTGAAACATTGTTGATCGTTTCTGATAAATAATTTGAATGTAATAATGTAAACAATTTGAGAAAAACCACAAATCAAACCGGCTTTCTTGCAGCTATACGAAAATACCAAAATGAAGCTTGAGGAAATCTCACATCCTTAGTTCTGTTTATAATTCATTATTTCTGTTTCAGAAACTTGAAATTTACAAAAAAAGACGATTGTAAATTTTGTGAAATAGATATTTGAGCATATGGAAAGTTTCTGAGTAAAACCGAGGGGTAAGTCATGGGAGATATGTGTACACGAGAGATTGTATAAAAACAAAGTATAATCATCATCAGTTCAATATTATTAATAAGAAAAAATTTTAAATTTATAAAAAATTTAATGAATGAAAATTTCCCACTAGCAGAAGTTGTGTACCAAAGTTCAGATATCTGAGGTGTGGAAAAATTGGTTAAACAAAGACTCACAGATATCCATTCAATAGAATATAGAACATAATCGAGACAACACCTGGTAAAAATATATTACTCCTGATTGCCAAAGCAAATATTCCAACATAATTTAAACACAGAAAATTAATGAATTGCTGTAGAAAAAGAAGGGAAGACCAATTTGAGTGGTATGAGTGGTACAGGACTACTGTTCTACGTACATGAAGATGATAACACTATTATTATAATAAACATCAATGTGATAAGGAACTACTCATGAAAAAAAATTCAAGCAAATATTTCCGCAGGAGTTAAAACATACAAAACATTATATAAAAATATATTTTGAAGCAGATACCGAAAACCTCTATCTGAAGTAATAGATTTGATAAATATCATTTCGAACTGAATAGACACAATCGAAGTTGAATACCCGATCCCCAAGAGATATTTTGAAATCTAAAAGATGTTACGAACACATTATAAGAAAGACTCAGTTGAAGAAAAGCCAGTGTATTTTATTGGGAAGAAAACATACAGGTATGGCAAATCCTACTCTTGAATATTTTTGAAAACTTAGCACAAGATACATTAAACGTCAAGTTTTGCTAATATTTCGCATCGATAACCTCCTATGCGTCAGATTCCTATTAAGTATGATTGTTTTTATAACTTTAAAGATCCTATTTCAATCCAATATCTGGTTGTAGAAATATAAGCTGTTTATCACAATTTGCTAATTGTAACTTCCATTCCTTGTCTGGAAAAATGCCCTATCTGAAGAGCAACAATAAAGAATAAACTAATAAAAATAATGAAAGGGTTTCAGATAATTTTATTCCAATGTTTATTGTAAATGCATTAAATTTGAATTAACCGAAATTCGTATTTTGAATATTGAAAAGTACTTGATGAAAATTCAGTAACAGAATTTTTCTGAATTACTTATCGACAGAAGTTTTAGCTACATGGAAAGTACGAAAACATGGAAATAACAAAAATGGTGCAATCACCTTGTAAAAATTTTTGAACCTTAAATTTGACCAATATGGGATTTCATCTAAAAGTATCACGCCTGATGCTCGACCTAGAAGGTGGTAGAATAAAGTTCAATGTTACTTCATATTAGAATATGTATACGTTTAGTGTTTTTGCTAGAAATACAGGGAAGTCTAATAGTACTTATGCAAATATAATATACATACATGTTTATTATTAATCATTAGCATAATTTTTAAAGTAAATTATAAAAAGTTCCAACATACAATCATAAATGTTAACAGTATGACTCTCTTATATGACTAATTTTATAAAGATGTATTTAAAATTTTGCCATTCTCATGTGATTAGTTTGATCAATATAATTCATGTTGGAACTGAACAAGTTTACATAAATTTCAACAAGCTTTCAGAAATGTAAAGTAAAAAAAAATTAGTTCCTATGATTTGAAATAACAGTATGTAAGTAGGTATTATTTTCCAAAATTAAAATTAGATTTTTAAGAAAGAGTAGCAAAAACATTTAATGAAGGTTTTTGAATTTCTATCTCAATAATAATCAATTTAGTGAGATAAATGTGCTAAAAAATATGATGTTCCTTGAGCTGGATTCAAACTCAAGTGTACTTGATTTAAAATAATCAGGGCTAACCATTATGCCAGTTACGTAATGCATATTTGTAGCTAATGTTATAAAACCACCACACTCGAAAGTAAAAGATGACTCTTATAGTTTTCAGATTCTTAAAAAACTTTCAGAAGAACCCTAAATTTTGATACTTATCAGTAAATCTTTCTACAAAATTCAACTTTGCATCTCAAAACACCTTGGGTATTCAAAATCATCACATTTAGAACTAAAAAAGTCCTTGGTACATTAACAACCTTCATTTGTTGTCTTATTTATCTAAGAATTAAGTGGTTTAGATAAGACAATATTTGGTCAAATTTCAAAAATTCTTGCGTAAAACAATTTAATGTAATCTAAAGCAAATCAATCGATTCTCAGGTGTTCAGTACTCAACACATTAGATATTATAATTCTATTTCCAACAATAAATTTCCTCTGTAATTAATAGTAGGAAATAAAATATAAAATGTAGTCATGAATTGCCCAGAAAGTTTTTATCAAACTTGTAATTGATAATGACTTCACTATCAATTTAAACTTTTAAATATAACTTATTTAACAAGTAAAAGCTAAATCGCCTTCATGTTGAAATACGTAGGTTATTAACTCAATATATACCGGGTGTTGACTCGAATAGCCGAACATAGGGAATTAACACGTAAAAACTTATTTATGCAAATTCCTGCTTCCCAAATTATTTTAGAGAAAAAATGAAAGACACAAAAAGAATGCAGAAATATAAACTACGTATGATAAAGCATTAGATTTCATGTAATCTTTACTTATAGGGTAAAAAAATGCATTTAAAATTGTTAAAATTTTCATTAATCAGACTGTCCATGTAAGTTTGAAAGGTAATTATTTCGAAATTAAATTGAATTTATTTCATGACCAGTCTGCAAAATGAAAATTTTAACAATTCTAAAAGAATTTTGGACCCTTTTAGTAGAAACTAGATGAAATTCGAAGATAAAAGTCCAAAATTCGTTTAGAATTGTTAAAATTTTCATTTGTCAGACTGGTCATGAAATAAATTCAATTTAATTTCGAAATAACTACCTTGAAAACTTACATGGCCAGTCTGATAAATGAAAATTTTAACAATTTTAAAAGCATTTTTTGACCCTATAAGTAAAGATTACATGAAATCTAATGCTTTTATCATACGTAGTTTATATTTCTGCATTCTTTTTGTGTCTTTCATTTTTTCTCTAAAATAATTTGGGAAGCAGGAATTTGTATAAATAAGTTTTTACGTGTTAATTCCCTATGTTCGGCTATTCGAGTCAACACCCGGTATTTAGTGTTATGAATAAAAACACAAATAACAAGTAAATGTATCCAATTTTTATAAAATAAATTTTACCTTCGGATGAAAAATCTTCATAATGTTCACTATCCTCCTCACTATCAATATCATCCTCATTTGAAAAATCGAGTGCTTCAGGACTCAACACACCTCCAGTTGATAATGACGATGTGGAACCTGCTTCGACAAGAGAACCTGTTGATAAAAGATGCTTGCGTGGTTCTCGCCTTTGCCAAATGGAATCAATTCCTGTGTGAGCAGGAGCAGAAGAAGATAACGTTGACACTTGGCCACGATGGGCGCGAATTGTCGACGTTCCTGACACAGGACTTGTACTATGGCCAGGAACAGATTGTCCAAGTAAAGATCTATCAGGAGAAGCCGAATAGTTTTCGCGTTTTAATAACAATTCGTGTAAAGCACTATGTTTTTGTGGCATAGACAGACCACTAGGTGGTAGCGATGGTGAAGATGCAGACTGCAGTAGGGAAGATGTTGAACTAGTTTGACTTGTTGGTGAAAACGGAGGTAATGCCGTTTTAGATGAAAATGTGTTGAACGGACTAGATGGAACACTGGTTGATATATCCAAAGAATCTCTGCAAGATTATGAAAATTTACGTTAGATCTAAATGGTAAAGTAAATAAATATGGTTTGCAATAAAAAATGTGTAGGAATATTTTATTCAGTACAAATCTTAAGTGGGTACCAATTTAAAATTAATTAAATTGTATTCTCATTATTAAGTACAATAAGTTAAAATCAAATTTCAGTGAATTATCATTATTTACATATATGCATATATGTTTGAAGGTTACCCTTGCAAATTCTTACACGAGGCAGCATTATGAAATTTCAACAATTTTATAAATTGGAATTTTCCAATTAGATACATTGTTGTTACTGACAATTTTTTAGAATTTTGTTGAGAAACAGTATTATAGAACAATTATAGTCACATATTTAAATATTACTCTTATATAATTTATAATAAAATATATCAATAATATAAAACCACTCGATTGATAAAAATACAATTTTGTACCAAAACTAAAACTCAAGTTAAATATAAATATGTTAATAACTTTTATTATAATTAAAATGGAATTTATATTCAAATAAGATACACTTAAATTATTCAAGTGTATTTAGGCAAGTCACCTTCAAGCTATAATTGCTATTTACTAACTCTAATAATGTAAATAAACATGCATTTAAAATTATTTGCAGCAATAAGGACTAGTCTAGCTAATGACTTAGAAGGATTATAGCTTTTATTCAACTAGAAAATGAACTTTAGGTACCATCTTTTACTTTTGAATTTCAAAATGTGGTACATTTTGGGCGGGAAAATTACTTTAATTCCAATAATACCATCAATTAAATTCAAGTCAAGTCTGGGTATTTATTTCATTTCATAGTTTTTTTGTACTTGATAATTTATAAATTTTATCAATTTGTTTGGCATAAACACCATCAAACAAATTTTTTGTAATTGTTTCCGCAAGTTTTTATATTATACTTTATAAATTATTAACATCCAATTTTATAAAGAAATCAATTGTTATTCTGTAATGGGCAATCTCGCAATCTGTATCTAATGGGAAAAATTACAAAGTGAAATGAATACCCCTAATAATTTTTTCTCTATTTTGAATTAAAATGGAACGAAACGTTTAATTCAGTTAACAATTTTTTGAAAATGAAATCCCCGCTATCCATTAATAAAGAGGTGTGGTCCGAAAAGACAACAGAAAAATAAATTGTCTTTATTCATTAAGAAAAAAAAAAGATTTTACAACAGTTGCAAGGACAAAGCATCACAAAGTTCATCTAGCACGAGTCAATGTTTTCGAATATTATTATGAACCAAATTATAAGTCTTACAAATTAGTTTTGAGAAGTGTATCAACCGTCAGGAAGAACAAGAAACTGGAATGTGCCAGAAAACATCAGAATTAGACTTAGAGTTGGAGGTTTTTGGTTCTAAGCAAATAGCTTTTGTATGAAAGTCAGCAGAAGAACGAATATCGGAACAATGTTACGATCTTCTATAAAATCTGGAAGATGATCTGTAATGGTTCGGAAGTACTGTAGTGAAGACAAAGTGGAAAATATTTATCAAGTTGAAGGTATAATAAGAAAAAGCAATACGAGAACTTTAAAAATCAAATTTTGCCTTCTGGAATGCGCATAGTTGGAAAAACATTTACCTTCTAACATGACAATGACTCAAAGCAAAACAATGCAATGAATATTTGTGTCAATTATCAAGCAAAGGCACCGTACGTAGATTACTTGTTCGCGCCAAATACACTGCTGTTATCTAGTTATAATTTGCTATTTATGGAGTTTATAATATGATACATCCTCGAGTCTCTTAGTGTTAAATAAAAATAATTGAACAGGCAGGTCAGAAAAATTTGTATTCAAGTACTAAACAGTTATGGAACATTTATTGATAAATATATTCTAATAGGAATTTATGTATATTTTTAAAATTTTAACAAAATTTAGTGATTTTGTTAATTTTCGATGGGTCATGGGAGGGAGTTCACCCGTTACCACCCCGTTTGTATCCGCCCTAGCTCGAGTTAGGGCCGGCTTACAAACTACTAGTTGTAAGCTTCGACCATTATTTATAATATTATATAAATAAATTAAATAAATGTTTTAATAATTGCTAATTAACCAAAACAAATTCAAAATGCTAACGATAAATTAATCAAAAAGAGATTATGTTTCTACCGACTAGTTGTTGAAGTGCTTGATTACCAGATATTCCACTAGTTGACTTAACTATTAGTCATGACGTAATATTTGCTTCGACTATAGATTGTAAAATGACAAAGCAGTTGTCAACTATTAGTTCAGCATTAACAACCCCTTAACTAGAGGTAATGGAAAAGGCCCTTAATCTAATTAATAAAATGCCCAAGTTGTATAAAATTATCATAAAAAATAAAGGAAAACACACAAGAAAATATTAATTACGGCAATTTATGGGAGCGAGGAGGCAAAATACGTTTACTCGGTAGTGTAAGCTTTATGTTTTTGCATTATTCTAAAGATGTTTTATTGTATAAAAAAATTGATTCTTTTTTTACCTTAGGAAAAAGAAATTTTTGAAGTCCCAAAGGGGTGGTTTAGAGTAATTTTCGCAAGACTGTGAAGACCCAATTCGGCTCTGCGCACAGAAAAAGGTTATTTATGGAATAGTTTATGTGATTAAGGGCACACATAGTATTATTCACAAATATTAAGAAAACAAAATAATTTTAAAATAAATAGAAGTATGTATATAAAATTGTAATTAAAAATGAGTACCTCTTGTGCATGTACAATGTACATATTCTTGTGCGTTCAAAATTCAATATAAAAAAGTATAAAAACAATATCTGAATAAAAACTTATCCAGAATACAACATAATCCATTAGAAAGAAACTCGAGGCTTCAAATGCAGATAAGCATAAATAAAAGAGAAGACTACAAATCGCGTGTTCGTTGTTATCATCTTTTCCTACTTTTTCTTCGAGTGCTAAACACTAAGCAGTGAGTAGGCAATCAACTTAGCTGAAGACAAGATGACTCATTAGAGAATATAATAAATTAATGGCGTCGTTTACTACTGGCTTTCCCCAAAGCTCACAAATCTAACCTAGACGGAGTTTGGTTTGGCAGTGTGCAAACTATGCATTCCAAAACGCTTTCCAAACAGAACGGTGTGATGTTTATATTTATATCAAACATGTAAACAAATTTAACTGAAAAAGTTTTAAATTCATTTACAATTTTGCTATTTGCTTCTGAAATATGCGAAGCCAAAGCATTTGAAATCACACAAAAGTGCCAAAGCAAATAGGCAAAATGTTTGTCGGCACTTGGCAGCGAAAAAAGACCAAAGGCAGGGTTTGAATCGCACCGCAAAAACGTTTAATTTTTTGATGAAAAAAAGATTCAATGGTGTAGATATTGATCATTGCAGCTTTAGGTGCACTAACAAAAAACATTGTAATTTTTATTTTAAATACAAATTGTAAAATACGATTTTATATACTACCCGGTGCCCACCTCACAGCTAACATCGGCTATGGGGGACAGGAGTAAAAAATGTTGTATGCCAAATTCTATGCCGCCTACCTAAAGATGTAATGATCAGTATCTATACCGAAGAACCTGCTCTAAAGAATAATCTAATATTTATAAAAAAACCTAGTGCATTTGTTTTGAAATTAACGAACAAACATCAATAAGACAAGCAAACAAGATGAGTAGGACAATAAAACAAATGAAAATGACTTTGTTTGGCGAGAGGGGAAAACTTAACTGAAGTTGATCAAGGACAGAATATGAAAAGATCATCACGTTTCCTTTTATAATTCTTATCAAACAGAATCCATTAATATTAAACAGTTGGTAGGTATTAATACTACCTTCAAATAAGTACACAAGACGTACTTGATGTACGGCATAGTTTCTTCAATTGAATTGATTACATTTGATTATTTTATCACATATTTATATTTAGATGGGCAGATAATTTTTGTCCGATTTTAAAAAACAGTTGCCGTGAATACATCTGAGCAAATAATAACAAAAATTCCAGATATTATATTTTATCATCGTAAAATTGTTTTAAACTATTTATGAAAATAGATCATTTTGTAACTATGAGTCAAATTCAATTAAAGAGATTCATGTTATTATTAACATTTGACCTGTGTCCTTCAATTTGCAAAGACATATTTATATTATCTACATACATATCATAATTATTGTGCTTGAATTACATTTTTTAATGTAATAAACGGAACAGTCCATATAATAATTTTTCCGTTACTTGCAGAACTTAAATTATTTCAAAGTAGTAAAATTGTGGAAGTTGAATATATTTTGTGAATGCCATATTATCACAATTGACTTCACACAAACTATCTTTATTTACTCAAGCGATAAAGATGTAAGAAAGGCAGGGTTATTTATAACATTAAAGCAGTAACAACTTACCTATTATAAAATCCACTTCCTGTTTGAAGACCCGATGAAGCAATTGCATTATTTAGATGATTGCCAGATTGTGGATGAAAAAATAATTTTTCGTTAAAATAACCATAAACGCCTTCACCGGGTAACACAAGGTCATCAAAATTTAAATCTTCTAGAAGATTTTCATCATTTGCATTTAATTCGGCCAAAGTGGGGCCATGAATTAAATCGTTTTTATCTACTTGAAAAATATCATCTTCGTCCATATGAATTAAGGCATCAGATTTCTTGTCATAATCATTATCTAAATCTATAATACGAGTTGCCCACAAGGAACTACTACCCAAGGTTACATTATTTTCGGCATACGGTTGGCCACTACTGTTTATATCTTGATAAGGCGATGTACTTTCTAAATCTATATTAAAGTCTCGTAAACCAAAACTGTTCGCACGTCTCGTAGGTATCGGTACGCTTGCGGTAGCACTTATATTTACATTTTCTCCGACATCGGGTTCTTGTTTAATTACAATATCAGGATCCAAGAAGTATTCTCCTGTATAATCTGTCATATTGCATCAATTCTGTAAAAAAAATATATAAAAATTTGCACGTGGTTATCAATGTATGGAAATAAAAGGAGATGCAAATATTCTGTACAAATAATTTTATTTATAGAAGAGACAAAATCGATAAAAAAAAACGTTGTGCAACAGGAGAGTGAAAGAATGTAAACAAGTCATAGTATTTTTGAACGTAAACAAACTCATCATTCAATAAAACTTACAATTTTATTTAGTAAATAGGAAAGAGATGCGTTTGGATAAACTTTAAAACTTTAACCTTTATAAAACAATGTCAACACCAACGAAAGTTATCAATTTAAATTGTATTAATAATAATATATCACTCGAATCGCGCGCGCGTTTCCAAGTCACACTCTTTCATCATGCTGGGTCATGCTGAGCACGGAATGACTCAACAAACCTAAACAAAACAAACCCATTTTACTTCCTTAACCAAAAATATCGCGAATCGCGTAACGACAACTCGGACCACTTTCATAAGAACACTTAACCACACAATTGAAAATAACCAATAATTTAAACTAACGAAATCGTTACCGAAACATTAAAATATGAAACAATACAGCAACAAGCAAGTAAAGGTCATATGAATACATTTAATCAATCACGAGAACCAATCAAAACATAGTTAAAGCACCTACGCCAATCGGGCCCCATATTTTGATCAAAACATACACACATTTATGTACAGCAACGTACAAGATATATGCAACAATAATACACACCAACATGTACGCTCATTTTTCAAGCAAAACAGCCACAACAGGCAATGATTGATGTATATGTTTATTGCTAAGTTACATACGTACAAAGTTATTATATATCGATGATCGTATACACCTCTGATTTAATTTCAACACCTTTCGTTTTACAAAATTTGCACAAAGCAACAAACAATACGTCAAAACAACATTGTTTGGAAATGTCAAGTCTCAAGTGTTCTATAAAATTAACAAATTGATTGACATCTAGTAGCAAGATATCCAACTTAAATTGAACGACGATTTTGATTTTTACATAACATTGCGCAACATTGGTTGCATAAATTCCTGCAATTAAAAAGTTTCAACGGTGCTACCGAAACTTTTATATTTATTTACAACCGGTCAGTGGCGGCTCGTGTTAAATCATTTTAAAAGTTTTTCATCACCAAAAAAATAAAAAAAAAAGCGAAGTATGAAATGTGAAAATAGAAAATTATATATTATTTTGAAAACCTAAATCCAAATTTATATATTCTAGATCAGCGGTGGTTCATTTTTTTAAATAACTTTTTACATGAACGTTATAGAAATTTTTAATTTTAATTGATGAGGCATAGAACAGATGATGTAGCTGCATTACAAGAAATTTGATAGGAAGGACAAGATGAAATACCATGAAACAATGTACTCTGGAGTTATTTATCACCAATTTATGGTAATTGAGAGATTGGCTCATAACATATCACAATTCGAACCACTAATTGGTAGATTAGCATACATAGGAACTATGACATAGGGTCAATATAAAATTTAAACAACGAATTATTGAAAGAGCTAATTATTATACAAGATTTATTTGATGAAAATCCAGTAAGATCGAAACACGCTTGCTCGACCAAAAGTATCGTAAACTATCAATTCATGGTATTTTATAATAATTTCGTAAGTTATAATTCAATTTTATATGTTTTTTGCATTTTATTGTAACATGTAATCAATTAGATCTTTTATTATTGTTTATATTATTATAAACATTTATAACATTATGCAGTACACTTACTAGAATTATAATCAAACAAATTCATAACTTGGTTCTAAAATAAAATTTATTGATGTAATTAAAATAAAATAATAATAATATTCACAATTAAGTCTTCATCGCTGTCGTCATTGATTACAAGATTCGCTTCTTCAGTAACAAAAATTGTACACTCAATATATTTCTGCTGGTTTTATGATTTTTGAGAGATATCTTGCATGTGAAAGATAATAAATTCTCGCAGCTACACGTGAGCAGCATTCTACAGTACGGTTGCCATTTGCACATTCGCTATTCGCAGCAATATCTTCATATTCCAGAGCGTCCATTTAAATTTGGCAATTAATCTAAGTAGCACCTAAAAGGTTTTTTTACTAATATGTCTCGATTTTATCACTACTTTTATAACGTTGGCGTTTTCTTTAAGAAACCGAATATTTATTTTATTATTAGTAGTATCCATCATTTCTTCTAGGTACGAAACAGCCTGAGATAATTGGTATCATTCATTAAAAAATATCTTTAATCTCTTTCTGTAAGTTCTGGGAAATCAAGAAGGTCGGATGATTCCAATTTTTGGAACAATTCGACCGCTGCTGAAGACAATAAACAAATCATGTTTACAACCCTAATAGGTCCCGAACCTACCTGCGGGATTTCATATAAGACCGTAAGGGAAGGAATCAGGGACACATTAAGGAGACAACACCTTGCTCACTGGGAGGGCCTCCCTGGACTGAGGCAGTCGCGGATGTTCATAGGGGGCCCCTCAAGCGAAGCCAAGAGTAAGACAGTAATCCAGCTGAGAAGGATAGTAGGACTTTTTACAGGACACTGCTGCCTGAAAAGACACCTCAATTTAATGGGGATAGCTGAAGATCCGGCATGTAGGATGTGTGGTGAAGCAGATGAAACTCCTCACCACATCTTATGTAAATGCCCGGCACTGTCGGGTGAAAGAACACGTCACCTCGGATTTCCAGACCTGGATTGGAATTTTTGATTGATTATTTTTATTTTTTGTATGCTTGGCTTTACCTACATATACATACATAATATATTATTTATGACTGTAATGGACTTAGGCTCTACATTATTGTTTAATTTACTTTTAATCCCTTACTCAAAAAGCACCCACTTACCGATTAAAATTTTTTCATTATTTTTGCAAGTGTAGCATAAGTTGAGTAGTAATAGATATATGTATTTACAAATTTCAGAAATTTCAAACAAAATTTATTTGTTACACATCTCCTACAAAAGCACCCTTTTATCGTTTAGAATGTTTTCGTTATTTTTAATGTATTTGAACCAATATTTGGAGCTGGCTTAAAGATTTATAGAATTTTTGTTTCTTTAAACTTAAAAATGAACCACTGTGCAATATAAATAATGTTACAAATTTCTTAATTTTTTTCTGTTAAATTGTGTAATTATTCTAAATTATGAAAGACGCGGAAAGTATGCGTAGATAGACATAAAATATGTTACCGACCAATACGACCGCTTTTCAGTGGAATGTTGAACTCATTTATAACATAGTATAACGTAGCGTAACGCAACGTAACTTACAGTAATATACCAGTATTATAACAGTAGTATAACTTTTAACTTACTGCTATCTACAAATAGTAACTCAAATGTTCTATGTATATCTTGATATATCTTTCAAATATAATTTTTTTTTTTTTGAACTTTTATTTTTTTTAAGTATTGGGATCGTACAACACTTTAATTTTAGACGCTAGCATATGAAGTAGCCATTTTAAGAAGCTTTGATCTACAATGATCTAAAGTTGTCCGCCTGGTGACGCCACCTTATATTTTGGACAATCCAAAAATGTGAGATAAACTTCGACGTCAGATCTTAATTGTCGCAGAATATTAAGATGTTTGAAGAAACTGAACTACAATCCTTTCAAACAAAGTTTTAAGTTTCAGGATACTGTATTTTCAAAGGTGCAACAGAGAAGAAGAAATTAAATGCAATTAAGAATACCACTGCTAGTCGCAAGTTTCTGAAGTGATATAATTTTATTCATTTTGAACAAGTATTGAAAATGATAAATTTTCATTGGAAATTAAAATCAAATTAAATGGAAAATTGATATTCAATAGGATAACAGGACAGGGAGGAAAAGCATTAATCATTATTCGAAATAACTCCCGAGTGATTTCCGGAAATTCCAAATTTCCAAAAGTCATTATCCTAAAATGATAAAATCAAATAAAAACTTTATTATCATTTTTGTCTTATATTTAAATTTAGCTGAATAGGCTTGAAGTTAATTATTCGCATTTTCTCGGTAAAAGTAGCAGAAATGTAAACGCCAAGACTCAAAAGTATTGTTTTTGTTTGAAATAAAGAAATTGATTTTGTTTTTGGTGACTGTTGTTTCTTCATAATCTTAGATGCTGGCACATTTGTATTCATTTATCATTTCATGCATACGTACAATATAATAATAAAAAATTAAGACCTAAATACTCAACGATATTATGTATATATTTTTTATTATTATCAAGAATAGGTCAACTATATTTCAAATATTTTGAACATTTCACCTTTTTTTATACATACTTAAAATCACAAATTTCTTTTATGAGGTACTAAATTTTTATATCTTTAAAACCAAAAATGTGAAGCCACATTTTCAGGTTATTGACTGGCTCTATTTTTCAGTAGTATATTCCAAATTTCTGTTGGGAGGAGAGTGAAAAATTACCTTACTATCGAGTTGGTTATAATTTGCGATAGTAAGAACTCAGGAGTCAGTCCACTTTGTATTATTTTTGTAAACTGTACTCGTAAAACTATGTATCTCGATCTTTTTTTTTGGTTTTGTCTGTAGATTTGGATGGAAAGCAGAATAATATCTATATACTACTGTGAATCATCTATTATTATAAAATAATATATTTGACCCATTAAAATATTATTTATTGTTGCACTGAAATTTATTGTTAAATATGAATTTGTATACGAATGCATAAATTAATCAAATAATAAGTAAATAGATTAATTATAAAAAATTGGCGTAAACTCTTTATTTATCTGCCATCTAAGTAATATATATCCATTACGAATATATATTATGAATCTACAAATAAATATCACAATGGCTGTTTCCTGTTACCTGCCTAAGGTTCCTAAAAAGACCAAAAAAATAGAGGAAAGCAAGGGCAAGCAATAGTAGCCAGCCAGCCTACAACAATCATTTTTATAAAATTACATTTTCATGTTTCATTTCAAAAGAGCATGAGATATGACAAATGTAAAGCACGTTTTCTTTGTAATTTTTTCCTAAATTGTTGGGCACGATGTCTTTGCAAAATCGGCAAATTTAAACTACTCTCTAAACTATCTCAGTCAAATTTAGTAATAGCAAGTATGCGGATGTAATTTTTAAAAGATTATGAAAATTTATTTCTAATGTTTATACAAAATTAGAAGTGACCACAAGACATAATCAGTACAGAAAAGCAATAAAATGTTTTATCTACTTAAGTTTAAAATTCTTAAAACTTATTTTTAAGGGATACAATAAATATTTTAAAAACTATTCTTAATGCTAAATAGTTGTGTTACAACAAACAATAACACTTATGGATATTTTTAAATCTAAGTCATACTAAACGTACAATAATTATCAAAAATTCTGGAAGAAAATAAAGATCCAACTGGACGGAATTCGACTCATGGTCGGGCAAAATGGGAATGCCAATCGTTGTAATACCCAATGAAAAACAATCAATTTTTACGAACTTGAAAAAAAGGAAGACTTATGCTATTTAAATATGGAAGGCACCACATCAAAAAATAATGATTTTTCCTACTTCTCTTAGAGTCATCTGTTTTACAAATAGGGCATATAAATTGTTACAACTTCTCACCTCTATTTGACTTTTCCCCTAATTGTTCAACCCCAGCCAAGTTTTTTAAATTTAAAAACAAATGATATTTTGGAGTGGTTTAGTACTTCTATAAGAACGAAATTCAAAAATTTGTTCATTTTCTTTTTATTTTGAAGACAATATAATATATTACTACATTAATTTTTTTTTCGTGATATTTTATCACACCTATGCTTTGTGTGGGGTTCATTAAGTAAAGGAAGCTGTCAGGTTGAATTAGATCGATAGAACATGGAAGAACCTGACTTGTAAAATGGCGTTGATCAGTTGATCAAAAAAATTGAACACTTAGATGCCATTTTTTTAAGGCTAGGAGAATTAGAGTTCAAAGATTTATGCAATTTGTATCTCATCCTGACAATCGACTGTCCAATCTATCTGAAAATGTTTAGTATTGTTAGTCTGACAATTTTATTTAGCGAGCACACTAATAAAAAGTTTCAAATTTAGAAAGTCTCGTGACGGAATTTTAGTTATTCAAAGAATAATCAATACTCGGGAGTATAATTACAAGATGTCGAATCGATGTGTCCAAAGATTTGCATTTTTAAAGTTTTATTTGACTTTGAAATTTAAAATCAAAATGAATATTTAAATCTGAGTGATTGTATCTCTATCTCAGACAGCTCACCTTTATTGGGTGGTGGCCGCACCTCCTGGAGACATCATAAAAGAGTTCAGTTTGGTCTGTCCAATTGTAAAAGGTCAGTTCAATAATTTAATAGGATAGTTTTGGGGTTTTCAAAGTTCCATTTTAAAATCTGTAGAATATTCGCCCTAGCTTTGTTAGCGGTTGCCGGATATCCTTATGATGTGTTAAATGTTCGTTATATCGTCGAGAAATACCAGTGGACACTTGTGCTAAATGAATACCAACTTAACAATTGGAAAATTGTTTTCCAAACTAAAATTTTTGGTAATTATTGTATTTATCATTCAATCTTAACATTTTCAGTACAGTACAAATATTATATAAATATAAATAGAAGTAAAATTTCTAAAGAATTATTTTTTACGGCGCACTGCTTAAGAATATATTATTTTTATTTCTATTTATAAAAATATTTTACCACTTCTTTACATTTTTCTTTATAGAATATCTCATAAAATATTTACTTTTTAAAAACAGCAGTGCAGCAGAAATTTTACGTCAGTACAAATTCTTCGTCCTAATAAGTTTATAGTAAAAATAAAATTTGTTATAGCATCATTAATTTTGAAAATTCTAATTGAATAATAAATATATAAAGTATAAAAAGAGCTAAATCAGATTTCTTACGTTATTTCATATTATCTAGAAGGTTATGTTGTTGATTAATTATAATTTTGGTGTATTAAGTTTTTAAATAAATTTATAAATAGTTGCTTGGAGTTTCTATTAGCGTTTTGTTAAGTTTAAGTATAAACAATTCTTTGTCTTATGGTCACTACTAAAACCAGTATAACAATTTATAGATTGAGATAAAGCTTGAAGCTGCGTAACTGTGCATGGGCAGCTCTTGAAACACTTTAATGGCTGTTCGTTCCTCCGCCTTGAGCATCGTTATCCATTTCGTGTGGTCGCAAAATTGCCCTTACAGTTTCAAAATTTTTTTTAAATCCCAATTTAGAATATAAACTTTTAGATGGATCATTTTCGGGTCGTATTATTACAAATGGTATGTAGCCTCGTTTTAATTCAACGTTCGTTAGATGTTTAGCAAGATAAATACCGTAACCTTTACGTCTATATTCCGGAAGAGTTTGCATAGAAAACATAGCTCCATAATAGGATTGAACCATCCACGCTGCTAATTCTCCAGACGGAGAAAATATTCCAAATGAAGGCAAATTTTCAATTAGTTTTTCAAAAACTTCTATACATTCCATATGATTTGCGGGGTACAAATCGTGAATCATTTGTGCGTGTTCTTTCGTAAGTTGCAGAATTTCAAAATCATCAGAAAATTCCCTGCAAAATGAAAATTTCAATTAAAAATTGTCAAAACATCGAAGTAATATTAACACCCATAAACAACGAACTAATTCGAGGCTTATTAAAATTTCTGTCGTAAACACAATTTTGACCTGATTCATATTTCAAGTTTGATTAAATTTCATGCGAAAAGATGGTATTATATTAAAATTACTATATAAAGTCTAAACCATAATCCTATTTAAAAGCTTAAAGTACTTTTCGTAAGCATAACCAATTCAATCGAGAATAAAATAATATAAAAATATACAAAATTTATTTTTATTGTTAAAAATATAGCACAATGAAGAAAGTTGCAGGCGGACGTCTATGCATATTTGATAAATGTATTTCAACGACTCAAAAAGTAAAAATAAGTTAACTTCAAAATATGTAGGTATTATATTAAACACAACGATATAAAATCCAAGATTTATTATTTATTACTTATAAGTTTAATTTATCTATTACCGTTACGTAATCGCTCACCTCTACACCAATTTAAGTTACATAATGAGCCACTTTCACGCACTAGTGCAGAAAGTGATTCGTGAAAACTTAATATTTGAATATTTAAATAGTTTGATGAAATTATTTCATCAATTCAATATAATTTGGAAAAAGTCAATTCAAATAAAATTCAACGATTTTCAAAAACTGCGATAGAAGATAATATTATATTTGGCTGATTACAAAACTTGGCTGACGTCTCGCTTTGCAAGTATCGCGCGCGTTTGATAATGGCTTACTTTCTACACTAATCATATAAACTACTATTATAAAATACACAATATAATAACTAAAAATAAGTGGCTCCCTTAGGAATGTAAAGCGAATATATTTCCAAGTGTGTCAAATAGCGAATTAAATTTTCTTTGTAATGAAATTTATTTTAGTGTTGTCTCATTTTGTTGTATGTCAGAGTATCTAAATTAAGATAAATTATATTTGCAACTAAGGGTTGCAAGGGATAAATTCTAGTCCACTCGAATTATATTATTATTATTATTAAATGTAATATACATACGTTATTTACTATTCTGTTTTGTATTTGGTGATTTTCAACCTGTTATCATTTTATTACAGATGTAAAACCGCTGTCGACACCAATATTTACATTCTGAGTTATACTTATGAAAAACTTGATGCAAATATCAAATGTTATTAATATTATCGACTTTGCGAATTGTGTATGTTGATTATTTTATGAACTTAACTTGGGATTTGTGATTGTAATATTGCCGGCTAGGTTATGGATTTTGCACAAGGTAGGGAACTAGACGATATAACACATCCGGATTGATGACCATCATATTTTGCGCTTAAGAAATTTGAGGTAAATGCTGGTGTAGTTAAATAGGAAAATGAGGGAAATTTGATTTTACGTTTGAACCAAGCATTTTGGAATTCTTTGTGCTGTTCACAATAAACGTAAGATATAAGAAGTACATAAGACATAAGAAATATGAACGTAAATAAAAGTCTAATAAAGTGTCAAATATTGTTGAAATTTTAAACTGCATGCAGTGGAATGGTTTTTTGCGAATATCAAAATTACTCCAGCATTATTCAATCCTCGATTAAGCTTTTATTTGTATTTTTTATTTTTTATGTACTTCTTATGTATTACGCTCATTGTGAACAAGCACTTAGTTAATTCTCTATAGAAGGTTGAACTGGGCCATTGAGGTGTTAGTGATGGTGTTTAATTTACTATAATCAATATAAAATTAATACAGCATTTATGAAATCTAATTCATTAAATTAGATCACTTCATAAAATATATAGGTATTAGTCAATTATGCGTGTTTGAGTAATAAAACTAGTAAACAAATATTGCACACAAGGATAATCAAAGGATTAAAACGAGTAGTAGCCTGAAAAGTCGTTGAACTTTTGTGATGTTTACAAATAATTCAAACTTATTTAAAAATCCGCCATTTGCTTTGGCAACATTACTTATTAATCGCAAATAAAACTATAATTTTTAATTTTATGAATCATTCATTAAGCTTGCCCAACAGGCGGATGTAAAATTCAAACCCTAAGATTACTTTTGTAGCTGTTTTCGACTTTCACGAAACCCTCTGCTGGTTTATACACCTTTTTGTTTTATACTCTAGGTAGTCTATTTTTTTAAATTTTTATTTTACATCGTGGTTAAATTCCTTTTCATAAACTTTATACATTTCACAACGTAACTTTACATTTTTTCAAAAAAATCTCAAAAGGTTTTCCACTACATCAAATCTCTAACATGCTGGGCGCAGGTAACATTGTAAATAACTTAAATAAAATTTAAATAGTCATTTTAAAATAATGAATTTAATATATTAAATAAGTTGATTTAATATACTTAACTTTTATATTATAGCAACTTTTTCATTTACATTGTAATAAGAAAATCCAATTGATTATACAACAGTCATTATATTTAATTCAGTAAATTACTTACTAACATAATTAAAACTGTAGAATTAAGAAACTTTGGGGAGTTTATAACTTTGACCTTTTCTGACCTAAGGGATTCGGAACATTTACATCTACCTTCCAGAATAGCACCGTTTACTATAGAATGATTAGTGACCCCGCACAAAGAAATCTTTGCTTTTCCTATTTTATAGCTACATTAAATTTTTAGATCCTACAACATTTTGATTCACGTACTGCATAGCCAATTATTGAACTGCGTCTTTTAATGCAACTTCTATTTCTTCAAGGATTTATTATATTATATTTATTGTAATATGTAAGTTTATTATTAATTTATTATCTACTATTTACTATAGCATACTAAAGTGTAGTAATTATTCCATATTATAATAATATGTTGTATTATGTACTAAATAACGCACTGCATGATACTAAACAACTTATAGTATACTGAAATTTTATGTCGTTAGTATTTGGTTAAAATTATGAAACCCCACGGGAATTTCACAATAACGCAGTAATCTCGGTACTTGACAGACAAAAATAATTTATCGTGAAATTTATTGATAAAATTATTAAATTTTAATGAAAGTATTTAAAGTTATGATTGTAGAATATTACAAAGTAATTTTAAAATGTCACAAAAGTGTTGATTTATACTATAGGAATATTTATATTAAATAAGATTTTTTTATTTTTACCTCCTCGCGGGTTTCGCAATAAAACTATTATTATAATTATATTTAGCACGACTTGTTTCATCTAATAAATTAAATAATTTAATTTGATTTATTATTTAATTTGATTACTGCATGGGCACCTGAAGATGTGTGCATCGTGACATGAAACATGTAGTGCTGAATTTAACTACAATAATAAGTTTTATTGAAAAGGCCGCGAAAAGTTACAAATTTTAAAATCATAATTATTATATTATTGATTTTAATAATATAATTATGCATTATATAAAACACGCTATAAGCAAAAAAAAACTTAACAACTCAAAAAACTAAAACTGACGAAAAAATAATTGCGTCCATTTGTATTAGAATTTAACATTGAAAATTAATATTTAAATCATTGAAAAATTGTTACGATTGTGAAAAAGAGAACTTGAAATTAATTAGAAAAGAGTCCATGCTCATAAGAGATGAAAGTTTACAGGTAATTTGATTTTTAAAAATTTAAAAAAAAACTCTTGTGAAACGTGAGAGGTTACATAGAATGAGTGAGATGGGTATCTTCATAAAGCTGAGGAAACTGATGAATTTGATAAGCATTATTATGTTCAAGGACATTGAAAAATTTAAGTATCTGGAAATTAAAATAAACAAGAAAGATGAAAGAAAAGAAAAAATAAGAATAGAAATAATATAATTTGCCTCTCAAAATAAATCTCAATCATTGTAGATACTATTGATATTTGGCTCTGTTGACTAATAATGTTGCCGACCCCTAGCTTAATAGAAGCTATATGTATAAGATGAGAATAAGCCATGAAATATTGGAAATCATGGGAAATGATGGTATACACTCATACAAAATCGCAGAGAATTAGATGGATTGGATAAGAAAAAGTTTTCTGTGACAGTGTTCTGAGAAGAATAATAAAATGTAAATTGATAAAAGTAGGATGTAAGGATCAAAATGCAAAAAAATTAAAGATGGTATCTTTGCAAATATTGAGTTGTTAAAGGTCTTGTGGAATATCCACAAAAACAGGAAAATTCGAATTTATGAAAAATACTATTTACATGTTGTATATTGTATATAACATCTAAACAACAACTGCACAAAACAAAAGATAACAAACAATTGGGTTATTAAAGAGAAACAACAAGTAACCTCTTTCAAGTTGAACTTTTTTACAGAACTCCCAAGTTAAGAACAAATATCACATTACTGTTATTTATGTCTCTTTAACTTGAAAACATTCAATCAATAAATTATTATGTAATTACTAAATGATTATTTTGACAAATTGTTTTCTTGATTTGCAAGAAAAGCCTTGATTTATTTACTTTTGTTTAAGAAATTAGATAAATTCGCAATGTAGGTATTGTTCAAAATTAATTGTATTATTCAATTTTGAATTTATTCGATACTTTGCAGCTAGTAGAATTTCATCTACGTATAAATATATTTAAAAGTTACTAAACTACATTTATTGACGTTAAAATGAGAACGTTGCCATAAGGAATTAATCAAGTTTTGGGTGGAAAAATATCTAATATGTATAACATAACATTTGAATTACAAAAATTGGCTTATATAAAAAAATAAGTAGTAGCTATAGATCAACAATGCAGGAAGAACGCCTCCATTCGTTATCCTTAATGTTATTTATGCCAATATTGCTTACGTAATTTTTTAGGTACGTAAGTGATACTATATTTTCAATACCAAATTGGTTAAATCTAATTTTTAAAAAACTATGGTTATCAGTTATCACGTTCTTATAATAATTCCTTCAATTAAACCCGTCTTATAAAACAAAAGTATATGTCGTTTAATCGACTAGTATATTATTATGTCATATTTGTATGTACTATTTCTTTGCGGTATGTGCTATTCTATTTCTAATTATTTTAAACCAAAAGATCTGAAAAGTGTCTTATTTGCAAACCTCGAAATTAATCGGTATAGATTAAAATGAAGAGTTAAAATTGAATTTAAGTGAGGCATGGAATGATTGACAACAATTAAAAATTTTAATAGAAAACGTGTTAGCCTCACCCATATAAGCTCACGGGGGAAATGTAACTGCTTTAACCGTATACGTTATTTTTATATTTAATTTTTTCCAAAATGTCAAATTTCAAGTTTATAAAACTCATCCCCGCTCATATTTTTGTTTCAAAATATCTATAAAAATACTAAGGACAACATGTTAAGGGTCTTTATTAAACATTGGAAATACAATTTGTATTAATAATGTAATTCTTTAAATAATGTTTTTAAACACAGGGGCGTTCGTTCTTTGTTACCAAAGCCCTTCGCGTTCGGGTTCCACTCTTATTTCCCTTTTATATTACCGCAATATAACCATGTTACGTTAGCAATTTAAAGAGGGCGTCTTGCGTGGATTTAAAAAAATACCCACAATAAAATAATTAAATGGATTTGTTAAACATAGATTTTCATGCAGAATTATAAAAAAATATCTACATAATATAATATCAATAGTTGATATCAAACAACTGATGGTAGCTATTTTTATTATTATTGATGAACCTCTGGTACATACTGTATATCATTTTTAATGGAAAACTGAAAACGTCAGAAAATCATGTTCCTTAATTAAGTAATACTTAATATTATGCAAATTGCAAAGGACACATACAATTTTTTCATAATAGATCGATTTCAGTTTTGAATTAATATTAAATTTCAGGTTATTTACATTGTAATATCGAATTTTAATTAAATTTATTACCGAAATTACGGTTTACGTCTTCAAATTATTAAAGTGACTTAAGTAAATTAATTCGAAGTAAGAATAATTATTAATAATATCGCGCGACATGAGTTTTAGACTTGCCTGCTAATTTTATTAAAAGCTTTGAGAATTTTTTTTGTTAGATTTTACTAAAAAAGGTAGCTTTTGTTATAAAATTATGGATCCTTCAAAAGTAATATTCATTTGTTTGAATATAACCTGCAATTAGCAAATATATAACAATTTAATTACCATGGGCATGGGTCATTAAAAGTAAAAACGAAAGATTATAAAAAGTTTGATTAGAAAAGTGCTACGAGGATGCTTTTTAAGTTCGCGGAATGAGACAAAAGATAGCGGCCATGTTTTTCAATGTGCTTTTCCATTTTCAAGTGTACACTAGCTAAAAATTGAATGCATTTAAATTAAGTAGTTCAGTCGCAATCAACAATACAAGTGATAATGTAAGATTAAAAAAAAAGGTCAATATCGAATTACGTGCGGTTATTAAATTCCTCACAAAACAAGAAAAAAATGCTAAAAACCGTTTAAAATGACATGGAGGTAGTTTATGATGACACTTGCCCTGGTAAAACTATGATTTATAAATGGCACAAGTTATTTAAGCAAGGCGGAGAGTTACTTGAAAATGAAAGGAGAATTATAGTATATTATTAATATAGAAGCAAAAAATATAAAAATTATATTTAGTTAGTTCATTGAAGTAATAAATTTTCAGAGAAATTATATTGAAAAATAATATTATTAAAATAATATTTAAGTTTATTTCTTACAATACATTAAAATTGTCAAAATATTCTTGTTTAACACTAATGACAAAATGGTTTGATTAAAAATACCAGGAATATTGTGTAAATATGTAAAATACTGCAGTAGTACGTACTATATTGTGTAAATAAAAAATATGTTAAGTACGAAAATTGTTTAATTTTTTAAATTTTTTGAAAACTGATTGCCAATCAAAATTTCACTTTTATTCCGAACAACACAATACTATATTATATTTTTACTATAAATGCTATATATATTATTTTTTATATAAATGTTTTGTACAAAACAATTTTTCTATAGAATTTTCAATACAAAAATACCACAAAATAAAAAATGTTAAAAATAATTCTTTTTTAATTAAATTGTGCTAATGCCTAAGAATGCATATTCGTTTTTTATAGTAATAATTTTTTATATTTGGGCATTATGATATGTAAATTTATCGCATGTTTATAATGAAAGCTTTATGATTGCTTATTATGAAAATATTGATTCGCGTAAACCGGTTTTAATTTAAAAAATTATTTAAATAGGATGAAGTTCATAAAATAAGGGTCAGCTTGAAACTAGCACATTTGTATCATATCAGTCCCTAAAGTACAAGTAGAATATGCAATACTTACAAATCCATATCGTTCATATCTGTATGGCTAAGAGAATAAACATCTCCGCATACTTTCTCAATTGATCCCTTATCGGAATAGAATTCTTCTATTCTATCCATAATTAAACTATGAGTAAAATTAAGGTACAGCGGTTCATTCCAGTCTAATAATACGTCCTCACTTTGTAGTAGTTCCAAGAGTTCTAGTTGATCACGCGGACAAAATACGCTAAAACTTTCGTATAATTTTCCGTTAGGCTAAAAACATATGCAATAATCAATTATTGTATTAAACAAAACAATATACACACAGCAAAATAAACTACATATTCCAGTCACACAATAGTAATCATAGGGATATCTGCAAAGGTTACTGCGACCCTGAACTGGCAAATTGCCAGTTGGGTCAATCGGCTTCAATGCCAAGTTTCAGCACTACAGCAAAAATTGGAAAATATGTTAACATCGTGCGAAGTAATTTTCTTGCACGAAATGTCAACGTGTAAGACTACAATCGACTATTGTAGATCAGGATAATTGTGCGGATTCGGAAACACAATTAATTTTTTTAAATGTTGGAAAGGAAATAATAAATTGAGTAAATTTTAAATGTTCACTATATAAATTAACAACTAATTTTATAGCATTTGCATGCAACTTTCAACTAATGCCTTACGATTGTTTGCAATTACTCAAGAGGATTTTAAGAGTCAGTCTTTGGGATTTAACAGATTATATCGGCCGGATTACACAATCTGATAATTATTGACTACATAAATTTTTTAACATAGAATTTCCTTCAAAGTTTATTTCGTCAGGTTTGGTTGTCTATTCTAAATTGGCAAATATAAATCACCTTAATGTTACAGAAATGTGTTATTTAGTCGAATTAATAAATTTACAGCTCTAGAGGTAATTTTCAGCGACTTTTTTAAAACATTTAGTAATGCAATATTTATAATTTGCAGTTTTAATAATTATTTATGAACACGCAAGAGTAAATTTTAAGGTTGTTTTAAATTGTGTAACTTTTTCATTCCTCACGCTATAAACAATTTTTTTTCAATTTGTATAGGTAACATGAAAGGTTATTGATAAAATTGATCTAAACCTGCAGGGGCACCCAGGTAGGGGAGCATAATTTAACACGTTCTACTTCTAATAATGAATATCACACTGAAAAAAAGATTTGTCGCTCTAACAAAGCTTGTTTTTGCTACTTCAACAAATTTTATTCTGTTTTTCCTCTTCAGAAAAAATTATAGCTATCTAGGTAGCTATGCTGGTTATAGCTACCAAAACATTCTTAGAGTGACAATATATCTGTCGCTTATAACGACAATGTTAAAGGTTACAAAAGAACGATTATTTTTTATTATTGACATTGTTATTTAATAAAGAGTCTGGTAAAATTATTTCAGACTTGAGATATTTTTCATTAGATATAAACATTGTAGGCTATCGTCATAAAATTTTTATGTTAGAATTATTTTATGCCGTTAGACTGGCATTAATTTAACGGGGAGGGGATTTTTTTCAAATTTAACCTTCACACTGCATTGCTTTTAGCTGAAAAGTAAATAAACTATTTTCAAATGCCTCGTGTGTTATACTAATGATAAACGTCAAATTGTTTCTGTTGCCAAAAAAGTTTTTTAAAAAAAAACTTAAGATAAATCTAGTATATTATGCAACATGAAAACTGAAAGATAAAACTAACTATTGTGGATAATAATAAGCAAATAAAGAAGATTAAATGAGAGTATTAACTTAAAAACATGTGGTTTTACAAACAAAACGTGATAATGATATACATTAACTCGGAACGTTATTTATTAGAAAATGTGCAAAATTATATTAATTCTAATAAAAAAATCTCTCATAACTTTTGAATTTGATGATAAATCTTAAAATTCGGATTTAATAAAGGACAAAATAATAAGAAAATAATAAGAAGAATTGTAACAAGGTAACCGAAATATGACCTTGTTCAATATCATAGAAAAGGTTTTCGAAAAAGTTTAGATTAATGCTTTGATATACAAATTATTTAATTATTTATTTTCGGTTAACTCAATAAAATAATACATAACTTCATTTATTGCGACATCGACAACAAAGGAAAAAAACAAAAAGCTTTTGAGAAACAATCTTAGTCAAGTACGCAGACGACTCCGCAAGTTATACATACACAGTTCTTTCACGCACAGGTAACAAACAATTACAAATACACGTAAACAAACTGAAACCATATTTTGAAAAAGATACTAGATACATAATATACGATAATGGAAAATAAAACTAAAATCAGAAAGTTTAACCCATGCAAAAGACAGAGACACTTGGATGAACCCAACAATATGAGATACAAGATTTAACCTTGGGCAACAAAAAACAAATTATTTACTGACAAATAAAAAAATACACGTAGGTACTGATGAAAAAACAGACAATGATCGACAAGAACAAAATTTTAGTGTACAAAACGTTACTGCAACCAGTACTGACCTACGTTTGGGCCGTTAAATATATTGTTCCCAAGATAGCCATTAAGAAGCTGCAGGTGTTGAAAAACAAAAACTTAGGTACAACTTATGATCGGACGTGATCGTTTCACACGAATAACGGAATTATACAAATTTACCGAAGTGTAATACTTCCAGGACTACTTAAACAGGACCGATAAATTGGAAACAAATTTGAAATCGTGCACGACTCTTCTAAATTAAAAACAAATTAAAGAAATTTAATTTACATGAATTCACACAAACAAAATTTTCAATATTTTAGAAGTACTGGATGTTTCATGTTGGGAATCTGGTGAAAGATTATATTTTTTAAAGAAATACTGCTTAATTCATTTCAACTCTTGAGCACTAAAATATTCGCTAAATTTTGAGGCTTACTTCTCTATAGAATTATTCAAATAAGTTTTGTAATATTCGGTTCAAAACTACAAATTTGTGTTTAGAATAGGAATGATAGTTGATCCTCTAAAAGGATGTAGGTTTTCATATTGTTTATGCAAAAAACCTGAACTTATTAAACCGGACTTTGGTAATAAAGGATCTTAAATTTAGGAACATGTGCTACTGAATAATGTTTTATTGCCCTTTGTTAGTAGTACTTTAACCTAAAATTTAGGTGTACTCATGAAAACTTCCATTCGTGCACAGCTAAAACTACGCTAAAATTAAACTTACCGTTTTTGTCATTCCTGGGAAATGAAGTATTATGGGCTCTTCGGGCCACGATTTTGAAACGTAAAAGTGAAATTCCCACACACGATCGTTTAAGTACGTTTTAATAGTTTGGTGGAACTGAAATACAAAATGAAAAACCATTTAATTTTTTATTTTAAAAATCTACATAATTTAATAATAATATATAAATTACCTACTTCTTCGCTTGAATAATAATAGTTAATAAAATTACTTTTGTTGCTTTGTTACGACATGTTTCGTGTGGTTAACATACATTCTCATGTACTGTTAACAAAGGAAAAATAAATGTTCAGATGTAATAATATGCTACTTGTAATAAAAATAAATATATGTTGACCATTACAGTAATCAATATTTTTATCAATTTGGTGTTTCCTTTTAATCGTAAGAATTTTTTTACTTGTGTGGTTGATTAAAATCCTTCACGTTCTTTGATTCTTATATTAAATTTTCGTCCAGTTTAGCAATATACGAGTAGTCACAATTTTGGCATTTGATTTTATATACACAATTAGAATCCATGGTGCTGGGTTATTAATTTATAAATTACTCAAAGAATATGAAGTTTATTTGATTTTTTCTTATTTATTCAATTTTTATATGAATACATTTGGGATTATAAGGCTTTGGTCTATTTCGGTTTACATAAATAAATATTTTATATTTCCGTTTTAACAGAACTTGAGAATGTCCGTTAATCACACGAAACATGTAACAAATCAAATAAAGTATTTTTATTAACTATATTGCAAACAAAGAAGTCCTTCCACCTCTATATTTAAAATTTATATAATTGTACATGTACATAATGTATTTCTAACTATAGTTACTAGTATTATAGGTTTATAATTTTTGATTCGTTATAATGTATGATTGTACAACCAAAATACAAATTTTTAGCAAAAAGTTCAAATTGTAATATATTTAAATTAAATTTAAAAAGTAATAATTAAAAGAATGTTTTATTAAAGATGAGTAAAATTTATAGAAAAAGAAAATTAGCTTGAGTAACCATAGAAACGGCAGGAAAAAACGATCAATTTAGCGCAATATACACTAATTTTTGCTGAAGCTAATAAATATTCTTTCCACGACTTTTCTAATTTGGTTTTTAAGTTTTAACATCGAATCAAATTGTTTAACAATTCGGTAAATCTCTAGTCGGAGTGAACTACAGATTTTCATTGAGTTAAAAGGTTAATATTAGCTGTATTCTTTTTACCTATTTTAAGTGAGATTGTACTGAGATACTCAGTACAACTGAGACGAAGTGAGCTGAGCCGAACAGAGATTAACTGAGACAAAGGGAGAAAAACATAAGGTGAAAAGAACAACAAAAATACACTACCAACCCATGATACAAAAATTACATTCCAATCATATTGTAACAAACCGCCTTCAACATTTTTATTAAAATATATTACGAATCTAATGAAATATCTAAATGATGTACATGTTATATTATTTAATTTAAATGTTAACTACACAATCATAAATGTCACAAAATTTCAAATGTCACAATCTTTTTAAACCGACCAATCCGGGCTATTTCCCAACTTATCTCAGTTGTAACACTTTGAAATAGCAAGATCAGTTGGGTTAGGGAGGGAGGTAATTTTCTCAGTTAAAACTCAGTTCGGCACGGCACAGTACTTCTATCACAACGGTAAAAAGAACACCCATTTAACTGAGTAACTGAGTATCTCAGTACAATCTCACTTAAAATAGGCAAAAAGAATACAGCTATTGTAGGAATATAACATATAATTATGTTAGCTTAGAATTATTGTACTATTATATCAAAAAATATTTAAATTAAATATTCCAACAATGGTGGATTTATCATTATATTTACAAATATAATAATATTATAACATTATTATATGATTATTTATCTGATGAGCATCTAATAAGATCGAAACAATTGTTGTAAGCTTCCTCCCTCTTTTTAATATTAATTTACTTTTTACTCTCTCTACTATTAGAATTCTAAATATTTCTTTAATCAACTTTTTTAATGTCTAATCTTGTATTTTCCTTAACTTTGTTTAGAATTAAAAATGACTTTCAGTTAAGTTAATTAGGGGAGACTGGGGATGGTGTGGATACTGGGATACAATGGACATGCTTGTATTTTGGACCTTGTTAGTTTGTTGCTGTACATGACTTAGTATGTTAGTACCACTGTACAGTTGATAGGAGAGAGAAATCGACGCTATGATATCATCGGAAGTTTTTAGATAGCATAGTTTGTTTTCAACCTCTCAGTTGTAAGTTTACATAGTGACTACGTAAGGATTTTCAATTATTTAAGCTGAATTTTTTTTATTTGTATCTGAAACTGAAGTCTTCCAGGTATGTCGATAGTTAATTGATAAAAATGAATGTATGATTTATATAAATTTTTTTAACTTAAAAATGTTTTCCTGTCAGGGGATGCAATGTATCCCATACCGTTTACTCGACTGCCGAAGGACGGCTACTAATGTTTTTCGAGTTTAAATATACTACCAATTGTAAAGAAATGAAAGTAAAACAAGGGAAAACAAAGAAAAATTTATTTAAGGTAGAAATAAAATCATCCAGTGAGTCTGATTTTGAAATATATTATTGAATTAAAATATTCGCAATAATTTTTAAAGTTTAATTATAATATTATTATATAATATTGTTCATAATTTAGTTTTTTATTGTTTTAATAAATATATTAGTTATTATATTACTTCAAATATTGGTTTGTATTGTCCATTACATTCCCTGCATATCCATTGTCGAGTGTATCACCGGGTAATGTCCACTGTATCCCAGCACCTCGCGATACTTTGGACAAAATTAAGGTTTACTTTGTGATTGAATTCTGGAAAAACTATTGAATCTTAGTAGCCTAAATCAAGGTTAATAATTTTAAACTATCTACCCTAAATTTTAGCAAAAAAAAAATCGCCTAACTTCTTTCTAAAAAAATAAAAATAATTAAACGTAAAAAGTGTCCAAACCATCCCCAGTCTCCCCTATATAATATTGGACAATTCATCAGAAAATCCTCAAACAATTTCATTCCAAATAATTTTTCATCAGTTTTATATTGGATTTATTATTATTGTTAAAATACAGCTACATAATTATAAAAATGAAAAAATCAATACCTCCTATAGTAATAATAAAACAATATTGAAATTTGGAGTGCATTATAGGGTAAGTATTTTCTCAAATTATATTACAGTTTTAGAAAAAATGTAGGTGTTTTGAGAGAGACATTTTTAATTTTTTTAAAAAATTTGGTATTTCCGAAATCTTTAAAATTATTATATTTTTAAAATCAAATATGATCAGAAAAACACTACCCAAAAGCTATTTGTAGACTTTTTTTGGCGTGAAAAATATGTATATACGGGTCACCACATTTCGTATGAATATAATATTTCAACAAAAGCAAATTCTGGAACATGAGCCCTGCCAGCCTAAATGATATGAAATGAATTCAGTCGAAAATGATTGAGTAGTTGAATATGTATTTTGTATATAATATTATATTTTGTTTTTATCAAATTTTACATAAAATATAAATATATATTTTATTTATTTAACATATGGATTTAGAATACTTGTACTAATATTTACATCAATATGTCAATATACAAATACTATATAGACAGAAAAATTAGATATAAATATAAGAATAAACACATATACCATACAGTATATTATTTTCTTAATACCTTCAAAAGTTAATTAACATTGTTTTACTACTGACGACAACGGATGGTACCAAGTACTTTCAATTCATAGATATAAAGCTAACTCTTTATATTATTTTCGGACATATGTATATTATTACCTATAGGTAGGGTATGCATAATTTAAATTTAAATTAAAATAGGGTTTCCATAATTCAGGAGGCATTCCCCAATGCGTCGCAGGAGAAAATTTATGAAATTTCAAGGTCAACGGGATTTGAAGAAAAATTAAAAACTACTGGTAATAATTTGCTTTCGTTTCGAAAATAAACAAAAAATGCAGTTCGATACCTCAGTTCCAAAGTGTAACAACTCTAAAAGAGTTAGTTTTGAGATAACTGAGCTTTTACATTATATTTCGTTCAAATTAAAATAGTTTTTGATTGTTTACAGATTTGATAATCTAATAATGAGTAATATCAAACAAAAACTATGTAGTTCTTGACCAGAATTTTCCTAATTGTTGGAAAACTGTTGTTTGTGAAATTTCCCATACTTATCTCATTTTCATCAATTTCGGACTTGTTACACTTTGGAACTGAAGTATCGAGTTGTTTACATTTCGACTTTTTGCATCTTAGGACTGAAGTCGTGACTGAAACTGCCATAACTAAAAAGTGTGTTAATATTTTTATTTTTGTGATTCCTTAAAATCCAGAAATTCACAATTTTTTGGTGAATAATATCTGAGTATTGAAGTTAGTTAAACAAATACTTTTTAAGTTCTAATTCTTAAATTTTTAAAAAGTATTTAAACTGCCTGTACCGCAATCTTTTTTGCCACCTAAAAATAAACATTTCAAAATTGTAAACTTATAGCAAGAAATTAATTTTGAAGTAAAACTTTCTATTTACCTATAATATGTACATAATATCCAAGATACCTTTTAAGTGTATCTATATCTAGATATATTAAATTACCTATTAAAAATAAAAAACTTAAGTGATTATGATAAAATTCAATTTATATCATGAACGCTTTCTACAATAATTAACTGTCTTCTTCTGATGCTTTTATTTATTCAATACAATAATATAGCAGTTATGAAAAGCGTGTTAGATAACACTTATGTACATTGAACTTTATTAAATTTTAGTTAGCTCGTTTGTAACAATAATAAAACCCCAAGAAATTTTATGAGCTTTCGATAGTTATTTGCGGTCATTGTTTTTAACAAGGTAGGTAGAGGTAACTTATTAGATTCTACCCCTCTAGTTCTGAATGGCTTCTTTCCAAAATTTTAAATAACAAAGATAATAATTATGATATTTTTCTAACTGAAAAAAGAAATTAAAAGAAAAAGGTAGCTTACGACACGTTTTGACCTCATTTTTTTTAGAATCAAGACCCGAAACGTCGGACCATACTATTTTGTTTAAACGGTCATTTCTCAGCTATTTCTTCACAAATTACGACTAAATGAATTAATTACAATAGAGAAATGGAAAAAATTAATATGAAAATGAAAAAAAGAGCAAAAGAAACTACCGGCAAAACTATGATAACAAAATAAGAAATATTGCTTGCCTAGGTAAAACTTTTTACTGCTTTTTAAAGTTTGCTCATTTATAGTAATATTTTTGCAATAACTGCACACCAAGATCTCATTTCTTTATAAAAGCTAGACAAACCCTCAAAAATGAAACATTTATTTACAGGAGTTTATAAATGAATGATAGATGCTTGTGTAAATATAATAAAAGCGGAAAGAGTTAACTTAAATACCTGTGGGTGCACAGAAGTGCGAAGTTGACCAAAGTTTAGAGTTAACGTGCCAAATAATACAGAGGTGTAAAATTACGCTTTGTGCTATAATAAATAACTGATGTTGAGAAAAACATCCAATTCCAATTATTAAATATAAAAAACCTCAAATTTAATTTGCATATAAAACATGTAATGTTAGGCACTACAGTTTTCAACTAACTAAAAAGTTACGTATAATGCAATATCTGTGGACTTATTATTTTTGTACTTAGTTTTTTGTATATTAGGTACAAATTTTCAATTTTGTTTATTAAATAACAAATATTCAATGTATTTTGCAAAAATACATAATATATTTTATTTACAAATTACATTAATTTTAAATTTTAAAATAAGGATTTATGTATACTATTAAAAAGGCAATTTTTTAACCAATGAAAAAAAGAAAAAATCAATATATTATTCAAAAATTATTCAATTTTCATTTGTTATAATTTAATATGATGTATTGTGTAACTTAAATAATGTAAGTAATTTATATACCTACTGTAATTTCTTGTACTTTAAATACTCTATTTTGAATTTTAAATACATACTATTTCAAGTGTATTTCTTATTTTATATATTAAATACATATTTTTACAATTCCCCTTTTTTAAACGCTACAATGGATGCTACGATTGAACAGTTAACATTTGTAGCACAATTTTATTTTAAGTTAGATTTCGTTAATTATAGCCGGATTTTACTTAAAAACAGAGACTTCTAGATCGGCGCTTTAAATATCTGTTGTACTATAATAATAAGGATGCTTTTTCCAAGTAGACTGGTATCCGAGTTTTGCATAAAATCAAAAGTAATAATTGTACTATACGGATGTTTCTTACAAATTTACTGCGGTATCAAACTTTTACTTAAATAAATCGGCACTACCCTATATTATATTTTTTATGTACCAAGGTTTCAATTAAAAATAGTACTTTATTCGCCAAGCAATTTATGCATTTCCCTGACATATTCAGATAGTAATACAAGTAATACCGTGGCAATACCTTTATTTTATTATCAGGAACAAAGAACATAAACTTTAATGATCAAAAATAAACTTCTTGTAATACAGTTTAAAAAAAACAGATTTTTGTTAGAATCAAATTGGTTTTCAATTTTATAAACCTCTTGAAGTCATATAAAACTTACAATAAAGTTCACAATAGTTTGAATAGAGATAGGGACATAGCTAGTCCTTTTATATCATGTTATATACATAAAATATTTGATATGATTGATCACAATTTATTTGGCTTTCGATAAGTTGTATAAATGGTTATATAATATTATAATTGTTTTGAATTCGGTATATTTGCAAGAACGAAGCCAAATTAATACTGAATTGCTGTATTTTGACTAAACTTCAAAAGGAGTGTTATTTCTTTTGACGATACCATTGGTTATGAATATCGGTAACTGCTTATTTGAAATTGCATTTACAATACAGGAAAATCTAGAATTAAAGTGAAAAGTTTAAAGATTTTTTCTTAAAGGTTTTGAGTTTAAAATTATTTTTCATTATTTGATTCCAAAAGTTATTATCCAGGAGCCAGTACACTCACTATTATGGCTAATATTTGTAGTTTGGAAACAATTTCAACGGTAGAGCTAAAACTTGAAAGAAATCAAAAAATTTTCGGAGATCTTTGCAAAGACCACAATAAAATTGGATTTTATCAAATACGATCAGTTTTATATAAATGTAATTTAATTTTTTTCCCGCAGCGCTGAAGCTAGCCGAAAGTGGCTGAAAATATTTAAATTAGAGGAATATTAAATTAAATTTTCCTTTGCATTTATTTCTTAATTTATTATTTCAAAAAGTAATTAGGTTTTAAAAATTCAAAAATTATATTAAATTATGATTTTCATTTAAACATAATCTTTTTATATCATGATAGTGAAGACTCAATTAAATGATAATTAAAATAACACGGACTCAAATCGTTCATAAAAATTTAATTCTCTTTTAATACTACACTCGCGAGTATTATATGCATAATTAAAACGAAGAAACTTGAATAGATTTTTATATGAAGATGTTAAACGCTGCTTTCTATTTTCCATATAACTTTTATACCAGGGAATTGCGTCAACAACCTGTTGCTATCGACAGATTGTATTATGCAAAATCCATGATTATATAAGAAACCGTATAAAGTGCAATAGTGCAACAATCACCAATATAGATTGAAATTTAATAGTAGTACTTCCAATGTGAATAAGCAGTTATATAATAATCTTAATTAAATGTTCGGCTATCAACTGCTAACTGCTTAGCGAAAACTTTTGACCTTAACATTATTCAGACGCATAATATATTTAAATAATGCAATTTTATTGTAATCGATAAATATAGAAAAAAGTAATGAAATTTTTATAAAAAGTTATGCAATCACGCAATATTTCATGCTTTTATAAAATCTATACCCGCCAGGCATACTCACATTTAAATGAATAGAAAACATGCAGGGTGTAAATTACAATTTATTCCAAGCACATAATTAGAAATAAAATTAATTGAAAATTATCATTATTTTGTCTAATAATAATTTTCAAAATTTAATATTTCATAATTCTTTCAGGAAATGTTATCTAAAAATACATAAACGCCCAACTCTCATAACGCGTGAAGTTAGTTGAAGAACATTTTGCACGATCCACGAGTACATTATGTGTTGCATACAAATCCATTTTAAAAGAGAATGAAGAACTATATGATTATGAGTTGATTTAATAAATCTTTTGAATAAAATCATATTTAGACATCTCGAGCATGTTAACTTCTCAATGAGCAAATTTTATATCAATCAGATGAGTACACATAGGCGCCGGATAGGGGGGCAAAGCAGGGCACTTGCCCCCTTTAGAAAATTACATTTTTTGTTTTTTCCTAGCTAGCGCTCGTAAAATATTAAGAATTTTCCTTTAAAGTCATAAAGCCTAACAAAAATGAATACATTGCCCCCCTCTATATTTAACTTTGCCTACCCTCTATATTTAACTCTTCCGGCGCCACTGTGAGTACATATTATTATAATGTGATTAAAATAAGTAGAAAGAATTGGATTAGTGCCTGGCCTATCAAGTTTTTATTTTCCTCAATGATATAGCACACAAATAATTTTCATCTGATAATAAAACCTAAAAAAAGATGCGATATTCCAAAAACTGAAGTTTAATTTCCCTTAGAAGCAGTCGTTTATTACGTATGTACCCAGTACTATGAAAATACGTTTTTACTACCTTAAAAAGTTGTAATTCCATTAAGTTGTACGTGAGATTAATTTCTCGAACAGTTTGCATCTTACAAAAACACCTCGATAAAATACTTTGCAAGAACCAACTGACTTGTTTATAGTTGTGATGAATGTCGAGATATGGAAATCGATTTATATTAGCACATATTTTATTTCTACTCACGAAATTCAGTAGGACTTAATACGTGGCTGTCGTTACATCTAAATGATCGTATGGGATAGAGTAAGTGCTAGGAATAATTACCATTTTCCTCTAAGTTGTAGGTAATGAAAAGAACAATAACTTTTGTCGAGATTGCGGAAGATAATTTCTAACGCATTACCATCCATGTTATCAAAACGATCGACGTTAAACCAAGACAAACTTTGGGTTTAATTTTAGTACAGACGCATGGTGAGTTATCCAAATTATGTGGGATTGTAGGGTAGTCATTTCTAAATTGTAAGGTTTTCACAGGATTATTGGATTCCGTCGCCACACTGTCAGAGGACACGAAAAAATATAAACGGTTATACGGGTTTGCAAAGTAGGTATTTCTGGAAACAACTTAACTTTAATTTTTATTGTACTCAACTACAACTTCAGTAGTTAAACAATACAAATAAGTAATTAACGACCATTGATTATGCAATACTTATTATACATATTACTGAATAATTAAAAGTACAAGAAACAAAATTTACCTTAAATAAAAGCATAAATTAAAAGAAATTCAATAAAAGGTATTCAAAATAATAACTTTGGAATGTTGGTTCGATTTTACTTCGTCTGTGACCTATTTTATTACATTTTTTGTTTTAATTTTTCAAAATTCATCTTCATTTAAGTTGTTTTATTATTATTGTTATTTTTTATTGCCTTCTTTTTTACTTTTCATTTCATTGCATGTTTCTAATTTTTATTCGTATATTACCAATTATATAATAATTTAGGGAAGTTATTTAAAAAAGAAGCTTGGACGAGTAAAATTTAGTGACTGGCAGTACTTCCAGATCTCACGATTGTTGGGAGATCTCTCCGAGGTCAATTTACAAAATTCCTCAGGAGTACATTCAAGAATCCAGTAATATGATATTAGTAAATAGGTATTAATGTCAAAAAACAACTTAAAAGTCTTAGAAAAGCTAAAGATCAATTTTAGTTCTTAAACACGAATAAATTGATAAAAATTCTTAAGCTACCTCGATGTTTTGTTTTCAATTTTTCATAAAACAGCTTTTTTTTTAAATAATATGTACCTACTAGTAATGTCCCCACCTATAATCAAGTCATATCACGCAACCGCATAATTACGGTATGGTGTGCGCAGAATTTCAAGGAGAATCAGAAGCATTAAAAAAAGTGGAGGTTGCAATTTAAAAAAATGGTATGGCGTTATCACGAAAAGAGATGCAAGTACAAACATGAAAACTACCTGGAAAGAAGTAAATTTCACTAAAATATTAGTTTCTGCAACCCTTCGAAGCAGTTTAAAAGTGTTTTGGTTTATTTAAAAACATCCCTAGGATATTAGAGATTAAATTAGCTTGTCCATGCATATGATACATTAAGACCGTTACCAAATACTACAGAAACAAAGCTAATGTTTTAATCAATGAAGGACACAAGGGGGATATTGGCGGTAACCCCCCCCCCCATGACTTCAAAAACAAAAAACACGATAAAATAGGAATTTTACTAAAATTTTAATTACCTACCCCCCTCCCCTTGATTTGAATTTAGACTGTATATTTAAATTCCGTAAAGCAATATTTATTATTAATAGTTTGTGCTTAATTGTATCTGCAATATCGAATTTTATTTCAATCAAAATTAGTAAAATGTTATCAGTCCAGTCAACTGTTATTCTATCGGAAGGATATACCTGGGCGCCACTAGCATTTATATGTTTAAATACTCTCCAGTGACATATTCTGATGTTGAAAGTCATTTTAGGTGTACAGTCAAATTTTAACAGACAACAATATTTTTTGGAACCTTTTTTTTGAACTTGCAGTTATTGATTAAGAATATTTTTATATTTTTTTAAATTATTCTTTCTTTTTTAAGGTTAATTATTTATTTTTAATTTTAAAATAAAAATACTCTATAGCCACCGTCAGATGATAACTAAAATTCAACCAACAAAAGTAGTTAATTTATAATTTGAACCAATAGCCAGTTAGCATTTATATGCATATTTTAGTGCGAATTTAAAATATATTTTCAAGTTTTTTAATGTCTAAAAATCCGATCCCTAGTTATAATAGCGTATTTATACACGAGAACAAATTTAACGATATTTATGTTATATTTACTTTTGTGATTCGGCAGGTAAATAATATAATAATCGTGGTTTTGAACTTTATCAACTAATGTCAAATTTAATTTCAATTGTTATTTAGTGTAATTTTCTTAAATAAATAATCAATTGTTACTTATTATGATTAGTTATTTATTCATTATACATATATATAATCATAAGTGGTAACTAATACCAATCTTGCATTTCAAATTATTAGAATATATTATAAGCACCCAATATATTATTCCTTCGAAATCATACGTATTTACATATAGTATGGTATAGTATCCCACAGTATAAATATTATATATTCAATAATTTTAAAATATTCGTGGTACGAGTATATACAAATAGTACTACATATTTCATTGCTTATTCAAGGGTTTTCCATCTAGGAACGTCTAGATGTCAATTATCAATATTTTGAAACGCCAGGTTTTGTTGATATGTGTTCTGACATTTTTGACAACTACACGGAGATATGTATACAATGTTAATATAACTAGAAGCAAAAACGATCCATTAAAATTATTTTAAAAAAATTTGCATTGCGAAATTCATGATTTTTTCTATCATTTTTTCTGTTGGGGGAATTTCTGAAATATATAGTTTATATTAAAAAACTATAAATCCTTACCTAAAAGTAATGAAGTAAATTAGAAAATTTACAAAAATATAATCTTTGGAATGTTTTTGCCTTTTTATCTTTTTTTGACTAACTTTTATTACATTTATACCGTTACTTATGACCGGTTTCTTCGAGTACGAATTTTTTTTTTTAGAACTCGTATTCGTGTTTGTCCGGAACAGCTTGTCAACTTAACTGCGCTGTTAAGAATGAAGAAACCGGGCATTATACGCTTACACCTAACCTCTTATTTATTATGAAATTTAATTTATTGTTTTTCAATGTATTGTGAAAATTTATTAATGAGAACAATAATAAATTGATAAGTCAAAATTATTATATTTGATAAATGGTAATTATTTATTTTACTCGTCCATTAAATTAGTTAGAATGAAAGTAATTGCGATGTTATTTTATTGGCATTACATTCTAAATTAATTTAGATATAGGTATGTGGATGTTACCGTTTAGGTCCGACAAACAAATTATCTAAGAAAATGTTCAAATTTAATGATTTGTTGTTATTCGATTATAACTTAAACTTGTTAAATTTATACTACCTTACTTCAGCATGCACGAAGTATTATTTTTCATTATAGACTTTTCACAATATGTACTTATATTTCTCTGTAATCATTCAATCAATCAGTTGATTCTTTTACATAAATTATTCTCGGGTTTAACTTTTGTAAAAACAGCCAGTGGCGGCTTGTAGGGGTAGGCAGTGCTCTCAGGCCAAGTTTCTTCAAATTATGATTTATATTTTATGCATAAAATATAAATCTCTTTTTGTAATTACAAAAAAAAGTGACGCAAGTTTCGACATTATTACGTACTTCGGAATTTGTATTATTTTTGCATTTTATATTTTCTGAGATGGAATTGCGTGCATCAAATTTACTAGTCGTGATTTGAGCTGCAAAATTTTTATTAGTTATAATATTCGTGTAGCACTGTAAATTATCATTTGAACAGGTGCAAGTGTAGCAATAATTATTATTTATTTGTCTACAGAAATTTTACCTTTCTTGAGTAAATATTCTTAATAAACCTACATTATGACGATAAAATATTTTTAGTTAATATTTACTACTGGTAAAATATCGCTAATAAATATTTACCTCGGTAAAAATGTAGTAAAATTCTCGCTAGAATTGTGCTTGTTTTGTGAATTCATAAGTAGATTACATTTAAGCTCTTTTCGATGTAAACCTATTTTTATTCTGAAATAAAGACTTTCTAAACTGAAGTTAGAATATTAGACCATAATTCTGAAAGTGTAGAAAAAAGTTGCAATCTTAAAAATTGCTTTTTTGGAAACTAAGTAGGTATAGTTAATACTTAGTAGTTAATATAGTTAAAATACTACTTTCCAGCACAAGTACAGAAAATTGAAATTTTTAAGAGTATTTTGATTGATCAATTTCATACTCAAATCAGAATATTTTAATATAAATAAATACTTAAATCAAAAATTATGAAGAGGACATTAGCAGCTTTCAATGAAAAAATAGCAGATAATGTAGGCATAAAAGGTAAAATAGTTTTAAATGTACAATTAATTAAATTATTAAGCGAAGATCAAATTTATTATTACATTAATTTTTTTTTAATAGGAAAGGTATTTATAAGTTCACCATCTAATGTCTTTTGCTAAGTTTTGATGTAGAATTTCTTTGGTTCGTATAATTCAGATATATTGTTTTCGTTTACAAAAGGCCCCTTTACATTATCATATAAATCTTTATAAATTAGATACATTTATTATTTTATAATCTTCCATGCTGCACATTTTAAGTTAAGGTATTTAATGATATCATCATCGTGTAGCTTTGTTAGATAGCACCATAACTTCAATTAGTAAAAATTTAAAAATTAAATAGAACTTTTAATTTTAGCTAATTTTATTAACGAAGCAATTTGGTATAAAACATAAAAATAACTTAAAATGCTATTTATTGACTTATATAATATTATATTTGATATATAAATTGTTTGTTTATTGTGTTATAAATTTTATTCGGATGATCAACTTGTTCATGAAGTGTAAAGCAATTTGATAACATTATTATCATATTTTTCAAGAGACCTTATGCTATAAATACACAAAACTAATTATTTCAAAATTTTTATAGGTTTGTATACTAAATAATTAATTTTCAAATTATTTGTATATACATTTTTCATGTTAGTTTATTATTTTATATTGATTTGTGTCAAAATTTAAGTGTTAATTAAAATTTTGATTCGAACTTCCAGACCAATTTACTAAATATCCCTGTGCGAAATTTTTTGTATGCTTAATAACATATTTGGAAGAAAAAACAAAAATGGTGAGGGTGAGATAGAGGTTGATTAAGCTTGAATTATCCAATTATATCTTTGGAAACTTAATAAATTAAGAATTCTTAATCAATAGTATCCTCAAAAACAATTACATAATTGAGGACCAAGTGAGTTAAAACTTTTCTATTGAATGATTTGTAAATAAATCCAACTACAGACTTAATTATATATAGACTTAATTACATTTTCTGTATAATAATTGAATATCAAGAAAAACGAACACCTTGAAAAATACTAATAGTTGAAACACTTATATATTGTTTAATAAATCTAAGAGATTACACAAGAAAAACTTTTCTATTATACTTAAGTCCCGTTGAGAAAGTTAGGTTTAACTTTGAAGAGAGGTGGGCTAAGTTCGAACTTCGAGAACTTATTTATTATATTGTAAAAAAGGTCATTTCCTAAAAAATTTTAAAATATCTCTTTATTCTATAATAACCAATTTATTTTTTATGATATACAGAATTTCAACACTATAACCAATGAAGGCCATTATCAAGAGGGTACCCAGAAAAATAACTTTTCTATTAGCTTATTAAAGAGTTGGCAACTAAATTATCTTGACTACTGTTTTTCATTAAATTTAAATTGTTCTAAACTACAAAACTTTACATTTTAATTGAAGTGTTAATGTGTAGAAGTTATCGTAAATATTGCGACATTCGTTTGCATGTTAATGTTGGACTTACGAAAACTTTTCTTTTAACTATTTAACTGATTTTATTATGGAATTATGTAATACAGTTAATATATTGTCGGGTTGGTGCAGTACAATTTTAAGTCAAAAATGTAAGTTTTGCGGGAGAGCCAGTTGGAATAATTAATATTTTGTGCTAAAAAAATTTTAAATTTTGGACATACTCGTATAATGTTTTTCTACCAACTCAATCACATTTAGCAGAGTGAATTTATAAGCTTAACTCTGATCCGACTGCATTAACCTAAAAATGTGTAAAATAACAAAAAGTGATTACTCAAGAAGAGAAAAGCAATAAATTCGTTTTAGTCCAATTAACTGTTTTATAGCTCTTAAGTACTGTAGTGCACAAAAGAAAAGGTGTATATACCTCTCAACCTACAAAGTACAAGCGCATATCCACAGGAGAGCAATAAGAGTAATTACCCCCCCCCCCCTTTCACTGAGTTATTTATTTCGAGTTAAACGCTTATATTTTTATTTTGCTTCATCTGTCCTTATTAAAGAAATAAGAAAACTTGAACGAAAATACAAAAGAAATTTAGTTAGAACCTTCTTTTCATCGGTTTATTAGTGCGAAATAGAAAGTGCCTGAAATCAAATTAACGCCATGATCAGCCATGATATACAATAATAAGTAAAGCAATACAAACAGCTTTGCTTGGAGTCAAATGTGAAGTACGTATAATCTATATTTCAGGCGCTTTTAGATCATCGCTAATAAACTCTTTTAGAAAGAACAAAGAATAAAATTGGTAGTTCTAAAAACAAGAATAATTTGAAAACTTACCATTAGATAAAGACACTACTTGAAATAAGATTATTCTGGTATTTTAAACGAACAGTAAGTGAGAAAGTCCTCTTAGTCGAAAAGGGAAAATAAAATAAAAGAAACGTGATAATTTATTCACAATCAGAAATCGATCCATTACTTTTTTTAGAAATTTGGGAGAGTAAAAAAGTAATAATACAAAATCTCAATAAATCATTATCTACTTGATAATTATTGTTATTTAAAACTGAATGATTTTGAATGAAATAGTATTAATTCAATTATATTCAAAATTATTTATCAGAGGTCACAGGTCAAAAAATTATTTCTAATCGGCTGTGCTGCATACCAAATTATCATTAATTAACTAATTATCATCATATACCTAATATTCAGAGAACAGCTAATTTTTATACTAAATTATATTTAAATCCTCCTCTAGTTAAATCGAAATAACATCGTTAGAGATAATTAACCAAGTAATTAACCATTAAATAAAAACCACCGGTCTAACTTAAATTGTACATGCAATTAAATCAATCCCTATCTTCTCAAATCGCACTTGCAAAAACTTCGATATCACAATGAAAACATGTAATAGGTGAGGGCTACTAATGTTTTTCAAGTTAAAGGTAACAACTAATTGTAAACAAATGAAAGTAAAGAAAAATTTATTATAATATGTAGAAATAAAATCATCCAGCGAGTCTGATTTTGAAATATAATATTGTTCAATTACAATTTTCGTAATAATTTTTAAAGTTTAATTATGTATAATAATATTATATAATAGTGTTCATAATTTAGTTTTTTAATGTTTAAATAAATATTTAGTTCGTATTATTTAAAAAATACAATTAGTAAATTTATTTATTATTATTCCTTAGAAATGTCCATTACATTCCCTGCATGTCCAGATACTTTCGATACTTTGGACAAAATTAAGGTTTACATTGTGACTGAATTCTAAAAAAACTATTGCATCTTAGTGGTCTATATGAAAGTTAATAATCTTAAACTATCTACCCTAAAGTTTAGTAAAAAAAAATCTTGGCCTAACTTCTATGAAAAAAAAAAATAAAACGTAAAAAGTGTCCAAACCATCCCCAGTCTCTCCTACATATAATAAGAATTTATTATACTATATAACGTTAAAATTATTAAACTAATATTATAACGTATTATATGTTTAAGTTATTTTGTTTAAAGAAGTTAATTAATGTAGTACTACAATTAATTTAGTCTGTTATTTAAACGAATAACAAGATTATTGATTTGACAATTTAAATAATTCTCCAATAGAATCAATTATAGTTGTTTGCTTCTGCGAAAGTATTGCAAGCAGAAATAAGGTGTGGTGTAGTAGGAAAAGTTATTGGTATTTGTACTATTGTAACTTGTAAGCTGATAGGTAAACTTTCCGGACACCCAAAAAAAAAGAACAATTTGGATTTCTTCTAATAGTTAATTATTTTAGTTGTCATTGCTATTAAATTGGGATGCTACGTGTGGTATGTACACATCTGAATGACATGGTATTGTTACGTTATATTCGTGTTACAAACACGTGAATAATACTTTGTTAATCTGTGGCAAGCCACATAATGTAAGCAAAACAAACTTTTAACTAACTCAAATGGTTCAATTTCAAGGGCTGACTACAATAAGCGTAATAATAATAATTTTAAGTGTCATGCACTGAATAAGTGTTTTCACTTTATAAATCTCACCTTTCTGCTTTCCAGTGTCTTTCAAGACCATCGCATCGGTTGTATTCTCATCAAGTACATTTGGATTAAGTTTACTGAAAACCGCAATACAGCCTTATCCGCTTTATCGTCAAATGATGGTAGAAAGTCGACGATTAGGGAGGATTGATACACTTAATCAGACAAAATTTGGAAAGCAAAAAATTTATGATGCAATAGTTGCAGGTATATTAATTAACATTTATTTGTATAATAAACAACGTTGGTTTAAGTATAGGATGGGCCAATAGCAGGTTTCTGTTTAAAAAACCTTCGATTTTATATTTTTTATGTACATTATAGCGTATCTACAGCGACTTTTTAATTAAATCTTGTCGATATTTGCTACCGTACTTGAACCGGCCCCCACAAATGTTATTAAAATTGATGCAAATCTCATAAAAGATTATTATTTGAATTTTAAAATATAATATAAACTACGTACTTCTTCGCTTGAAATACTTGAAAATTGTATATCTCCCAAATTAAATTTATTTTAATTCAAATCCATTTTTATTTTCATTTGTAAATATCAAGCAAAAAAATACGCAATGAATATATTATTTAAAATATCTATACTTAATATTAAACAAAATCTAAAGAGTATTTTTTTAAATATATTATATTATAAGTATTTCAACATTACAAAGTATTACCATTGGTATTACATTACAAAATATATAAAAATTATAATACCAATATAATGCATCCCAAATTAATCCAAAGTGTGTTAAATATTTTATTTCATTTCTATATTAACGAAGAATTTGAAGAAAATTGCAAATCCTTCAATTTGAATTTCTTTTAATTTAAACTGCTTATATTTTTATTTATGCATTAAATTAAACATTATTATTATTGACACATGTTCGTAATTATACCAAACATATTTTTCACCTTTCAATTGATTTTTTTAAATAATTAAATAATAATATTAAGTGATTAACTTGAACTAAATCATTTCGAAGAAAGAGTAGGTATACAAAAAATAATTTAATAATACAAATAGGTACATATTGCCTATAAACGTCCAAAACGGGTGCCGGCGCCCAAAAGTCTAGCGCCCAAATGGCGCGGCGATGCCCAAAAATCCTGACCCGCTAATTATTAAACTATTAAAAATGCTTAGTCCAAATTCGTCTTATGTATTGTAGTTTTTTTAACTTAAGGTAAAGGCGCCACACTACTTCCCCCTTTTTTGCAGAACCAAATGAACATTACAGTGTAGTTGTTGATTGTTCTCATATCATTGGATGTGTCGAGTACACAATCGAGTCACAGTGATACAAGCCCTATTAACTTAGGTATAAGGTATAGCCGCCACATATATGAAACATTTTTTTTTGTAGTTTTCGAAAATGCTATGAAGGAAAATTTTAAGTGCAACCGTCGACATGGCAGAGCGATGAAGAGTATGTGCGCGGAATATAAACAGAGGATACATGACCGTATTTCTTGTAAACTGTATTCGGTAGAATACAGTTTATTATATACTTGTGTTTATTTTCTTTGTGAAATAAATTATAAACTTTGAATTAAATATTTAAGAAAAAAATTTTTTTTTTAAATAAGCTTGTATTAAAAATGATAGGAGTAATTCGTTAAATTAGATAACGATATACGTTAAAATATTAGCCGGATAGTTGTGCCTGTTTATTTAATAAACCCCATTCTTGAAGAGAGCTCTTAATGTGATTATATTATATTATGAAAATTGGCTTGAAAATAACAATTAACCAATAGTTAAATCTTTAGAACTCCAGACATATTCAGCTTGACATTTGAAATTTTATTCTCTGAAGTCTACTACAAACACTCAAGCAAGTTTAAAGACTTGGCTTGAACAGACTATAGATTGCCAAACTTGCAAGCATACTTGATTCCACTTTAATTTAGAAAATTCCGGAAAGATATCGAAAATCTTAGAAATTTTATATAAATTAAACCGGCATCAATCTAAATAAGATATAATATAGCGAAAATTGCAAAGATGACTAATATTGAATTCGATTTACCACGGCCGTCATCACGTGTGCGTCAACAATTTGTAAGTTTTAAAAACAATTAGTTGGGTAACGGAAAATTATTAAAAAACTTTTTCATGATTTAGAAATTTAACAGATTCAAATTGAAATGTCGTGCGCATATACATTACGTGCTAATATTCAGATAGTTTAACTTTGATTCAGTATAATAATAATTATATTACAGAATTTTTGTATGATATAGCACCCAGATCAGAAATAATGCTAAGTCAAAGAATTTGAAGTTTGTTAATTTTCTCAAGTTGTTTTTGTATAGAGAGCAATGAATCCACCTTGTGCAAAAATTATTCATATCAATAATTTGGATGTAATATATTTAATATAATCTTATTTTTTATTTGTGATTGTTATTGTGCTTTCTTTTCCGAGGTATTAGATCGCACCTACGACTTAAGATAAGAGGCCGATTTTTCGGTCAGTCTAAAATTGGCTGGCGATCTTTACCTTAAGGCTGGGATAAGTGAGACAGAAAATGCATAGTACTCTTTCGCTCGTACGCATGGGAGCGCATAGGAAACAAAAATCAACATAACGTCGTAAGAATTTGCAAAACGAAACATAATTTCTTGATTGTTTTTCAATGTTTAGAATCTTAAAGCTTCAACAACTGTTCTAAAGAAAATTTCTAGCCGATCGGATAATTACTTTTAAAAATTCGAAAGTTTTCAAAACAGCCGAAAAATAGTTGATACAATTTTACACAGATTTTATTTTTTTTAAAAGTCGTTTTAAATCAGATCGTCTTAAAAATTCCTTTAGAACAACCGCAAATATATTATCCTTCGATTAAAACTAAAACATTTAAAAAATTCGGTTTATTTTCGAAGCAACCTTCGACGTTTCGTCAAATAATTTTCTGATTTATTTCAATATTTTTATTTGCGCAAATTTGATTAAAATTTACAGATTGCGAAAATTTTAGTGGAGCTTTAGAAAAGCAGAGAGCGCTGTATTTTTAAATGACTTTTGTATAATGAATATTGTATAAGAAATAATTAATCTCCAAGATTTTTTATTATAAATAACTAAGCAATAATATTTTTGTATAATTAGGCTAATAAAAATGTTACAATTTACAATTATTATTATAGTTTAGCAAAGACGAACAATTTTTTTCTTGAAAACAAATCAAGAGACCTGCAAAAAGGTTGTTGGGATTCACGTTCAATTTTTAAAACGCAACTATCGGTTAGTAAATAAAAGGGGAGGAGCTTATGTCTCCTACTAATAAAATCACAACCTTAAGTCAATTTTAACCAGGGACTAGCCTGCGCAGTGGCGTTTCCAGCATTGAAAATCTGGGTTTTCTAGGTAAAGGACATCGAGCGTCCGCTATGTTTTATAAGGTCACAGTGAAAAAACAATTGCTCAAGTTCGCCTACACACTCAGCATTTCTTAAAAAAACTCACCACTAAAATTTTCCTAAGCCAGATCCAGGACACTAGAAAGAATGGCGGGTTGGTACTGCAATTTGGTGATGGACTTAGGGGCCCGATGTTTTATCTTTGTTTCAAGTTAAGTTTTATTTGTTTTTCACACCAAATCCTAAATCCGGACATATTATTTTTACTATCCACAATATTATATATTTTGAAAAACTTCTAATGTTACAGGTAATCTAATTTATTACATTGTAGAAATGGGCATTTGTTTTTAGTCAGTACTTGCAATTAATGGGAAGTTAACCTTACTAGTTATTCTGCTTCGAGCTAAATTTACTCAAAACTTTTACGATTTTATTACAATTTGCGCAAAGCTAATGCAAATAAAGTTTCGTTGTAAATGAACATTATACCTACATAATATAATTATTATTTTAACTGTTGTCCGAATATAATACATATGAAGTGAAATTTTTCTGAGTACCTGGAATAAATGTAGGTAATATAACTAGGTACTATGCTCTGCAAAGCATAAAATTTGGTTTATATTATCCTATCAAATTGAACTAATTTAATTTCATCTACTTCATAATCCATTAAAAACCTTATTAAAATTCACATTAATTGCTGGTGAACTGTTTACCTAATAATAATATCAACCCTTTGTCTATACGCGCATGAATAAAATAAATACACTGTTTCACTAAGGTAAACCTAGACCAATATTTTTATGAAACTTTATTTCATTTCTGTAGCTTTAAAATTCCAGTAAAAACAAATTTTTCTAGTCAAGTGTTTTTACTTCTGGTATTATTTTTATAAAACGGATTTTCGTATAGATATACCTAATTATTTAAGTATTAGAGACCCTAAATACCATCAGCTTCTTTTTGTTGCAATAATATTATTATTTAATGTTAACTTAAATAATAAAATTGTATTTTCTAAAATGATTTATCTGTTGTTTGTTTCCATGATTATCAAAAAAACCCATTTTATTCTAAGTATTATATTAAAGCAATGAGGTCACTCGGATTCCAGATTTTCTCCAGTTGTAGTCCATTTGAATATAAAGAAATGTAAAGATAATTAATAAAAAAGAGAACATCAAAAAAATAATTATAGAAAATCTAAAACATGAGTTTCAATTCTAATTATTTATTTATGTGACTTTCATTTTAACAAAAAGTTCCAATTCAATCTATTTACATTGTCGGCGTGGCCAGAGGTAGGCCGAATGGACTCAGGCACACTTAAACTATTTCTGGCCCACCCTGTACTAATAAAATTAATTTCGTATAATTTTCATAATTTTTAAGCTTTTTATCATGTTTGGCCATGCAACTAATTTAGATTTCAATAATTTGTTTATGATATTATTAGAGACCGGATTTTAAGCATTTTCGCTTATTGTCAATTTTAAAAGCAGCTCTTTGAAATTTGAGATTTGGATGAATTACGTAAAAAGATGTATTTTAACGTATAATTTTTTATGCTTTTATTTGCAATTTTAATGCTTACTTAGGACTTATTTTATTTGACATTTAAAATTTTTGTTAACTAAGTGTACGTCTGTTCTAGCTGCGATAAACGCTAAACGCCGAGATACTAGCGAAGCAGAGAAAATCACAACGTTGAAGTATACGTGACTGTTTATGTTGAAGCAGAGCGCAAGCCAGTGTTAATTAATAAAACAACGGTGAACGCAATGATTTGGATCAAAATCATATTATATTTTTTTGAAGAGAATTGAAAATCAAAAACTTTCAAAACAAACGATCCGATTGGTGCATTTCTCGCAATGTTATAGATATTTAAAAAAAATCATATTTCAAAAATGAATGGTTGAAAAAATTTGAAAAAAATCAAGAACGAATATTATATCGGTCTCAAAAACATATAAAATTCTGAGAAAAATCGAAGATCTCCTAAAAAGTGCCCGATTTAGCATGGAAAACCCCCTATAATATATTTTTTGCAATAGCGGGGGTAAAGTACTCACTTTAGACCCTGATTGGCGGGTGTAAAGTGGTACTTTTTTGCCCTAGGGCAAAAAAGAAGTTACTGCCGGGTAAAAAAGAAGTTACTGCCGGGCAAAAAAGAAGTCACCAGATTTTATTATCAATTTAATTCTCATTTTTTTGTAACATTTATATTTATGTTAACTTGACCGTAATTTGTGATTCCAATATTAGTGCAACCTACAGTGAAATAAATTGGTAAATAAATAAAAAGCACTTACTTTAGCTACAAAAAAATTCTCACGAGGCGCCCTTTTAAAAATTTTACCACGTGGTCAGAGGTTACGACGCGCGATTTTTTCGGAACATATCCTGCGTTTTTCCGCTTCATAAAAGCGGATAACTTGTGGAAATTGCCGATGTCAATCTTATTTTCCAATTTGGTGACCGCCTTGATCATAGAATACTGCGACCACATGGTCAACGACTTCAACGTTTTAGCCTTTTGACACGTCTTATTCCTTCAAAGGCACAAATGTAACTGAACCATTCTAGTACCTTTTAGTGAAAAAATTTTTAGTGAAAAAATTCTAGTTGGCAATAATAATATAACCAATTATGCTTCATTCACTTTGGTACTATCAACCACGTGCTTTATTGAACAAATTTTAATTAAAATTTCGTAATTATTGTCGAAGTAAGTACTTTACCTCCCGCAATTGCAAAAAACAGTATATGCACCTCGGGAATAAAGTGAATTTTTTGGCCTGAGGGTAATTTTTGCCCTCGGCTACGCCTCGTGCAAACAAACCTTTACCCTCAGGCCAAAAAAGGATCACTTTATTCCCTTGGTGCATAATGTACTATTAACAGCTGCAAAAGAGCTTTGCTTATTTCTTTCGAATAATACTGTCTAAGTTGCCATATTTTGCTTTTCTTGTTATAATTACCATCTTTTTCATAATTTTTTTTTTACATAATTCGAACTGATATTTGTAAAATAGCGTGCTTTTTTAAACACTTATTTTTCAAAAAACCGTGCTTATTTATCCGGTGCCTAGATATTATAACAGTATTTTAAAATTTAAATACTGGTAAAAATTAATAGTTACCAAAGTACAGGAATATAGTAAAATATATGTTAAATAATGATCATTCAGAATAGAAAATTAAAATCTCTTTTTTATTTTAATTTTTGTAAAAATGTAGCGTAAAAGTTGGGTTTTTCGTTTTATTATTTCTTATGAATGCTTTTTACGATATCACGGCGAAGCAAACGAAATTGAACAAAAGTTAACTTTATATTATTCAATAAATAAACAACGTTAAAGTTTCACTATTTTGGTTTTTTTATCACTTCTTCTCCGATAGAAAAAGTAATTGTTCAGTTTAAGCGTTACAGGGTTTTCTATCAATAGCATATTATTATAGTGGGCATCTTAAAAATAAAAATTAATATAATATTATGTTATTGACACGTATTTACATATTTTAATAATTATTTTCAGGACCAAGTGTCGTCTAAAGTAAAAATTATAGACCACATTATTGCAAAAGCAATAAACAACAACTTTTTTAAATTTTATAAAATTAATACTAATAATTAAAATAAAAACCAATGTATTCTTTGTGTTTGTAATAATAATTATTTGAGATACATTTCGTCTACAAATGGCCAATTTGTCTGATGATGGTTGTTTGAATCCAAAATGCGTTACAAATTTGACTTTTCCAATGAGGAAACACGTGATTCTATTTTATTTTAATTATTAAAAGAATACCTTGTTAATTTTAGTTGGTCAAAATTGTATCTCCGCGAGTTGAGGTTATATCACTAATTTGGTTCTGAAGACAATTAAAATAAATATCGAAACACGTCGACTATAAGCTTCTAGTATTATTCACAAGAAGTTGGCCACAATATATGAGCGGAACTTATGATATTATTTCTTTTTATAACATTAAATGAATTCTTCAACAGGATAACGATTCAAAACATACTTCTAAAAATGTCGGGGATTATATTACCAATGCCGAAATTAGTCTATTTGAGTGGGCTTAGTTAGGTCCCGGATTTGAATCCGATAGAACATTTGAGGGTAGAGCTTGAGAAACGCATAAAAAATGCTTCTTTTGATGTTCTACGGAGAGAAATTGCTTTTTTAAATTTTGATATTTTTTGTTTATATTTACAATTGCTTAATAAATTATTTTTGAAAAATTTACTGTTTGCTGATGATACTGACCCATTTGATTATATTTTATACTTAATATTTTAAAAGTACTATTTGTTTCAGATGAAAACCTTCTTAATATTTTTTTATCCTTATGGCCAAATTAATAATAAAAATATCAAGAACATTAAAACATTTAACGGCAAAAGCTTGGGTATGTAAAGATTAAAAGTAAATATATTTAAATAAATTTTTTAAATTGTATGTGACTATATAAAAATATTCAGTTATGTATTTTAATTGCAAAATAAGCACCGAATATACGAGTATTTTGAAAATATACAAGAAAAATATTGGAATTTAAAAAGTTATTAAAAAAAACTGTTTCGCAATTTAATTTTCTTCGGTACTGTCGTTTTAATAATCGTCTGCTCTAAAATGGTTTGAGAAAAAATAAAATGAGGATAAAATTTGGATAACTTTACGTTGATATTTAAATATAAGTATGTATTTTTAAAAGTAATTCACTTTTCTAACTTTGTTTATTTGAAAATAATAATCACTGATGTATCTACTAGTATATAGATTTTTCCAAATAAAAAAAACTTGAAAATTTACCTTCGTTTTGTGAAAGAAGTTACGACAACTTGTCTTGGTTATGGCCCGGTGCCCAGTAAGTGCGACAGAAATACGTGTGCAGTTTTATAAATCCCAATCTTAAAAATTTAATTAAAAGATTCGTTTATAGCCTATATTTGAAACGGAATTAAAAGAGATCTATATAATCATAGTTAAATCGAGATAGTAAAACCTCAACAATATTGTCGACCATTTGGATGTATTACTAGTATTCCCAGACAGATTAGTTTTTATTGTTAGCAAATAAAATAAATTACTTACTAATGGGGTATCTCGTTAACCTTTAAAACCTCACTTTTAACATTTATACAAATAAGTTATATATCGTCAAATTCCACCACCACGTTTAATATCTATTGAATAAAATAAATATCAACTTAAATAAATAATTGAGCAGTATTTACGACGCAAATACATAATTTATTTGTTGGCAAAACAATTATTATTGAGAGGTATGGTCCTAATTTAAAATTCAAAATGGAAGCTTGTTGGTAATATTTTAAAGTTTATAAGTAATCGAATTAGCTATTAATCCAACAGAATTTGTAGTAACAATAACAACGTTGATCTTTTTATAATAAAATTGATTAAGTAATTGGCTGTATAAAAACACAATAAATTAAGAAACAATTTCAATGTTCGTGTAGCAATAAAAATTTGATGCAGTCTAAAACCACAAAAAATCGTTTCGAGTCCCTAAATAGATATAAATTGAAGATGTATGGCTTTTCGAGTCACAAATAGTTCAACGTTCAATCAACAGAAAACGGGGTTAAAAGGAAATTTAAAAGAGAAGAAAACAAAATTAAAAATCATTGTATAATGTACGTAATGAATTGCGAGTTAATTAAAAGTATTTTTACAATTAATTTCAAATTGATTTAATTGTATCTATGGGTTTCATTTTATAAAAATGTTTAAAAAGTATTCCAGTTTGCTTGATGGAATTGTAGGTATACGTATATTTTTAATGCGGTAAGCTTTTCAAAAATATATAGTTAACTAACTTAACTAAGCATAACTATTAAGTTAAGTCAAAAATTAATTTGATTTGAAATCGTCGTGCAAATGCTGAGCTTAACCTCCGAACATGGGGGAAACACTAAAACTTTGTGAACATTTATCAGTTCATGAATCGAAACTACTACGACTAAATATTTGCAACAAATTAACTACAAATTTGTCTAGAAGTTTCCAAACGTGCTAGTTGCAAAATATAATGTGATGTGACTGGTTAAAATTTAAAATTAGATCAAACCTTATCTCTTATGAACTTTATAATTGACAGCGCGACTACTTAACATAGTAGATATTATATTTCAGATAATATTAAAATTGATTTCCAATAAATTTTGCAAAATATTAATGAAAAATACATAAATGGATTACGCGTAATATTATTTAAAATATTTTATGAAGAAATTACAATCAAAGTTACTCATTTCTTTATCTTCTTTAAAGTTTTGGAGTTCTGTATAGCTATTCCTAGTGAGGTAGGTGAGACCGGGGCTGGTTAGCAACAGGGGCAGGTTAACACGGTCCTGGTATTTTGGACACCCGATAATTTCATGCGTCTATCGATGTATTGTGCTTGATTAAACGTGTATCTAATTTCTTACGTCAGACACATCTGCAGTGAAGCTATGGTTGTTTTTGTTTTTACGCAAAATTAACAAATTTTTGGCAATCTAATCTTTTTCTGTCGTATATTGGTTGTTTATTTGTTCAATTTTGAAAAAAGCTTGAAAAGGTAAAGAAATCCTAATTCTGTGTCATTCTCTGCCAAAATTTTACTTTTCAGGCATCATACAAACTTACATTGCTACATAGGAAACTTCGAATGCCCACAGGATAAGTTGCTAATAAATTATGTATTTAAGTAATTAAACAATAAAGTTCCCTAGATACCTATTTACTCATTGAAAAACTATATCTGTAAATCCATTGTTTAGCTACAAAATTACAATTGGAAAAATAATTTTGCAAAATACCTAGAAAAGTTGAAAAGTCAATTAACACCGGTTTCCCTACTGCATAAAATATTACGTGCACAAAAAGTACGAAACTACATAAGAATAATTTTATATTTACCTTCATAGAACCTGGTAAAAATTGGCTAAGAAAATTAAGAATGTCCGGAAGCTCTTCTTCTTGTACCAATCTGAAATTTTTGCCTTCAGGCAATACTTCCATTTCTATATGTACAATGAAAAAAATAATTATTATGCGCGTTTTTGCTATATTCAAATGGCGTTAAACGCGAAAACAAGTTTAACAACGAAAATGCGTTTCCATTAAATTTTAATTAAACTCATTTTCGAGTCGATATAGTGTAATTTTGTGCAATAAAAATTTGCCGGTGTACGTGCAATTCGCGAAAGCATAAAAAATTTACCTTAATTTCGACGAGCACACTTAAATGGAGCACGCCGAAATTACAGCTTTTCTTTAAATTTTATTTCAGTTAAAGAGCTGTCGTGTAAATCACAGTAGCAAATAATTTAAATATTACTATCCCTAATCTAAAGCTCTTCGATCGAATTGTAGGGCGCGGAAAGCTCTGCAGCCCCCAAGCGCTCCCCTTGCACTGCGACAGCCACCAAGTGCAAGTGGTTGTCCAACCGACAGGCGCACAATTCACGAAATTGTGTGCGCAAGATGCGCGAAAACCAAAGGAGAATGAAAACTTCATCGATTTATGTTTAGTAGTAAAATATCACATTTTGACACAAATTTACATTTAAACCATTGATTTTTCTGTGTGTGCCTTCTTGCTAAAAAGTAATAATTGTTACTATTGCTGTAATATTGAATCAAATCGCTGGGTGCCTTAATTCTTGAAAAATTGTACTTAACTACCGTTTGTTGGTATGACTTTTTAAAAATAACAAAAAATCTAAAAATTCAAAAATGTTATTTATTTTGCAAAATTTTAGTGCTAAAACTTCTTTGGATTATTTTTCTTCAAAATGAGCATGGATTCGGGTTCTCAACGTCATCTGCAGTGCGACTTCGATACTCCTGGTAGTTTGTCATCGCAACATTCTTTTTTACCAACCGTTAGTCTGCATTCCATAACAGGTTATTATATTTTGTTTATATTTCGTAAATTAATTTTTTGACTTACAGATTATTTGGACGATTTGAAAATGTCTCGTAGACGTAACAAAGAATACGATAATGTGAATTACGCCAAGCTAACTCAAACAGATAATGGGTTTATAGATGCACAATTTATTCACCCACCCTTGCAAATACCTTGGAAAGCTGTCTCGTTAGCTGGCCTTTTATTTATCATTGGGAGTACTTTGCTGGTACTCGGTAGTCTTGTCGTAAGTGGTCATATTGATTCTAGATATTCGGATAGAATGTGGCCGATGATTATTTTGGGAGTGCTTATGTTTATTCCCGGTGCATATCACGTTCGCATTGCTTATTATGCTTATAGAGAAATTCCGGGATACTCATTTGACGATATACCCGAATTTGATTAAATGTGCTATTAGCAAACGCTTTTAGTTTGCTTTAAGAAAAATTTTCACTATTATATATAAATTTTAAAGTAAATTGAGGTATTTTAAGTAAATTAGTCTGTGATTGTATTTTAACATGTTAACCGCCAGTGGCTCCATGAAATGTATTGATAAAGGGTCGTAGGGATTGCCATGACGGTTAGTGCTAAAAATTATATTTATAATTCACATTTTAATTATTAAAGAAGTTACGTATAATATATTTGTCTTATTTTTCAAATGTATGTAATTGTTTCAAGTCGATAATATACTTCCCATAAGACAGTTCCGAACTGAAAATTTTTATCCGAGACAGACATTTTTTGGAGGCTTACCTGATGCTTACGAAGGGAACTCCCCCTAAGAAAAGATGTAACTATTAAACTATTATTACTGTAGAAATAAAGTTCAATCAACAAAATTTAAATTAATAACTATGATAACTTGGAGAAAGGATTTATGTTATTTTTTATTATTTAAACACTGTAAAATTGGAGAGTTCTGGGATTTAATCTATAATAAAATTTAAAGTATACAAAAAAATATATGTTTACTTTAATAACACTTTAGAAAGTATTTATTACAAACAGTATAGCCCCTAGCCAGGATAAGAATATAAATTCTGCCCCTAGTAATTTTTAAAAATCCATTATGGCTGATCGATTTCTAATAAAAAAAAATTTTCAATTTTAAACCCAAAGAGTTACGACATAATTCAAAAAAACGTTTCAATATTTATTTTATTGTAACTATTCTACTGATTATTTTTTAACAAAAATTCTTTGGTGTGAAATTTTTCAAAAGTTTCGAATTATTTTTGTCAGATGTCTCTAGCAATGTTTTAAGTCCATAAAAAGGAGGCGGCTCATTTGCCGCATACCTCAGTGTAGCCTGGTGCCGAACAATCAGGAAGTAGTTTAGAGTAATAATTTTCATTTTTTAGTGTACCTTTTTCTGGTAATCGGTAAAATAGTCTAAGGAAAAATAGTCTACCGTAGTAAATTGGTCTAGGTAAAAAAGTCTACGGTAGGTAACATTTCAAATTTTAAATGAAATAAAAGAGGTTTTTGCAATAGCGGGGGTAAAGTACTCACTTTAGACCCTGATTGGCGGGTGTAAAGTGGTACTTTTTTGCCCTAGGGCAAAAAAGAAGTTACTGCCGGGTAAAAAAGAAGTTACTGCCGGGTAAAAAAGAAGTCACCAGATTTTATTATTAATTTAATTCTCATTTTTTTGTAACATTTAAATTTATGTTAACTTGACCGTAATTTGTGATTCCAATATTAGTGCAACCTACAGTGAAATAAATTGGTAAATAAATAAAAAGCACTTACTTTAGCTACAAAAAAATTCTCACGAGGCGCCCACTTAAAAATTTTACCACGTGGTCAGAGGTTACGACGCGCGATTTTTTCGGAACATATCCTGCGTTTTTCCGCTTCATAAAAGCGGATAACTTGTGGAAATTGCCGATGTCAATCTTATTTTCCAATTTGGTGACCGCCTTGATCATAGAATACTGCGACCACATGGTCAACGACTTCAACGTTTTAGCCTTTTGACACGTCTTATTCCTTCAAAGGCACAAATGTAACTGAACCATTCTAGTACCTTTTAGTGAAAAAATTTTTAGTGAAAAAATTCTAGTTGGCAATAATAATATAACCAATTATGCTTCATTTACTTTGGTACTATCAACCACGTGCTTTATTGAACAAATTTTAATTAAAATTTCGTAATTATTGTCGAAGTAAGTACTTTACCTCCCGCAATTGCAAAAAACAGTATATGCACCTCGGGAATAAAGTGAATTTTTTGTCCTGAGGGTAATTTTTGCCCTCGGCTACGCCTCGTGCAAACAAACCTTTACCCTCAGGCCAAAAAAGGATCACTTTATTCCCTTGGTGCATAATGTACTATTTTATTTAAGAAAAATTTTTATTTTATCTTTCTTCTTGCCGGTTTCTTTATTTTTGTAAATTTCCATGGCTTGTGTAATTGAAGGTGATTCTTGACAAGGTTTACCTCTTGGTATACCTTTCAAAATTATTTCAGGTAAGATACACTGTTTATAAAAATCACAAAGGGATGGTAGAATGTCACTTAGCCAAAACTGCTCATCTCTTTCTATTTTTTCAACAAATACATCTTGATCTTTATTAATGAACACAACGAAGTAACATATTTCCCTTTGGCATATATTCAATTGGCCCTGCACCTAAAACAAGAGAATTTAGATTACATTTAGGGACAGAAGCAGTATTAATTGCTATACCTGATAATAATACAAATGACTTCTTTTCAAATGAAGTTCACCGTCTACAATTTCTAAAAAAAAACTTTTCACTTCTTTTGTTGCCTCTTCGAGAGATATATTTTTTCGAGCAACAGAAGGTACACATTTTACCTCAACCAATGAGTCTATACCAATTAATCCTGTAAAATTGATTTTATTAATACTTATTGCAACTGGTCAGAACAAGATAATAGGTACCATCTGGACTTGCTGCTAAAAAACCATGGGTTAGATCAGAGGTGTCCAAACTACGGCCCGCGGGCCAAACCCGGCCCGGCAGGCGATTTTATCAGGCCCGCCAAGGAAGAAACTCTCCAGGAAAAAACCCAGTTCCACCATTCCCATTAAAAATTGCATGAAATAATTTTATAATAATATAATTCAGACATGTTTGTTTAGTATTGTTATATCTGTAATTTACTATAAAAAATAAAATTCAATGCTGCTTTACTTGTAATTAGGTTTTTTAATTCACATATTTACAATGCTTGGCCCCCGCTAATGAATTTAAATACCAACCTGGCCCTTGCAGCAAAAAGTTTGGACGCCTCTGGGTTAGATCAATATGTAAACCGCTAGGCTCTACAAGCACATCTTGCTTCTTTTCGAATAGAGAAATAGCAATTTTTTCATTCATTTTTCCAAATTTCATATCTTCAGTATCAATATCAGAAGAATGCAAAGATGCTTTTACAAAACCATGGCATGATGTGTGCGGTCGTTTTCTGATAATTTTACCAAACATCGAGGCTGTTAATCGGTCTTTCCTCTCATTTTCGTACAATGGATTACCAAATTGTCCAATGGTTGCAATAGCTATCCTGTCTCGATCAATAATTGAAATCTGAAATAAATTATTTAATTAATGTTGAATGACATACTTGGCGTAGTATATGTATGATTATGTATAATATATTACTTGAAGTGATTGTAAAATTCTTTCACATTCTCTATGAAGCTCTTCACCTTCTAACTCTACGTCATCTGCACATGGGCCATAATTTTTATCAGAGGTGGATTTGATTTTTATAATATTATTTTTTCTCCTTTCATTTCGCTCTGAAAATAACTGTCTACGAGCTTTCCTTGGTTGCAACTCTAAAAATTCCTTTTCTATATATTTTTTAGTAATTTTACCAAGACCCGACCCTAAAAATTTTTTTTTTCAGTGGAGTGTTATATTTCACTGTTTTTAATATTTACCATAAAAGTTCTTCCATGGACTTATATGCCATCTAACTCCTGCGTTGTAGCGTAATCCAGCTAAATTACACCGATTCTGAAAAGATCCTCTGGAAATTAAATTTAACCGTTTTCCAGAATTAAACTTCGAAACAATATTCATAAAATTCTATGCGTAATTGTTGATTTCATCTTTCTTGCAACAACATCTACAGCAGATATAATGTGATGCCACAAACCAGTGTCTTTTAAGTATTCTGTATGGTCTGTTTCACTATTATCCTTTTTGCAATAATAATCTTTACAATTTTTGTGTTTTCCAAAAACGTGATATGGGCCATTTCGCAAGTCTACTCGTAATTCATCAACATTCATGCTATCACTGTTATGTTTTATTGCACCTTTCACCGCAGCTTCTAGTCTCTTAATGTATTTGATGTTGACAAATTTTCTTGTAGCTTTTGAACCACATGGTTTGTGCATTCCACCTTTATTATAGATCTGCCGTAGAGAACACCTTCCCTAAGTCTGGCATAAACACTGGAATCGCCATCTCCAACAAATTGTTTATATCGAACCTTATGCATATCTTCGCTTAATCTGAAACCTTCCACAAGAATATCAGCTTCCATGGCAGTTGAACTTCCTTCCCAGTTCTTAAAACAAAGATGTTTTGCAACTTCGGTGCCTCTTTTTGATGCTCTGGCGCATATAGAACAATATTATTTCTGACACCCACAAAAAGTACTTTTTTCGTATAATGACCAATAATAACAGCCTAAAACAAAAAGAGAAATATATATAGTAAAAGCTAAAAAAATTCTTCAACAATGTAATTATATTGTATAATTATATTTCATTATTAATAATAAATAATATTTAAACAACGTCTTTTATATATTTCAAGAATAATTTTGCGAGTGACTGTACCTGGCAGTCCAACTTCACAAAATAAATTATAGTTGTTAACATGGATAAAAACCTAAAGAATTATGATATTTATAATTCCCCTAAATTTTAAACATATTTAAGGCCCTTTTAACGTCGCTATCTATTAAAAACTAATGATAAATTCAAACCATAAAACTATTAATAACAAGTTAATTAAACACTCAATAATAATTATTGTTAGCTTTCATACACGCAAGTGTACTTCATCAGGCAGTCGTTTATTGATAACAAAAATACATAGCAACCGAATTTAAACTATTACCATTCGGATTGGCCTACTGTGCAAGAAAAACTTTCTTGTGCTGTAAGTCAACAAAGCAAGGAAAATCCTATCGCAAAATAATAGGGAAAAACTTGATTCTAATAGTTGCTAGATTAGTAAAGTGGTGTAGATGTTGCTCAGTCCTTCAATATCAGTTTTACGATTCATGGCGTTTTTTCCCCTTTTTATCTTGATCGTTTCATGTAACAATCGGTCCTTGTAGTTGGTGACAGTTTTTATCATCTTAGCGTTCCTAATATCTGCAACATGTCCATCAGTTAGTATATGTTTAGCTAGGGCAGTGGACTCAGGTTTATTGCAATTAATGCTTGAAATATGTCCACTTATCCTTTTCTGTAGCCACTGGCTACTTTGGCCAATGTAAACCAAATTGCATGCATTACAAGGAATTCTATAGATGATGTCCGACTTCTTTCCATTAGGTACACTGTCTTTGAGATTAGTAAATAATTTTCCCATGTTATTATTAGATTTAAAGATTTAAACGTAACATTAACATTAGGTTTCTTCAAGCATCTCTTAATCTTGTCAGAAAGACCTCTAATGTATGGGATAGTTGTAAATATTCTTGGTTGTTTTCTCTCAGTTGAGCTAAAATGATATTATAATCTGTTAGTACGGTCTTTTACAATATTATTAACGATATGTCTAGGGAATCCGTTTTTATGTAGTGTCTCTTTGGCGAGGGTGATAGTTTCTTTTCTAAAGTCACCATGCGTCAGTTTAAGAGCCCTGTCTACTAAGCCAATTGCTGTTCCTATCACTTGGCTGCGGTGATGATAGGAATTGTAGTTGAGGTAACGACCCGACCAAGTAGCTTTTAGAATTTTCATGGTGGATTAATTGAACATCTAAAAAGGTTAATACGTTATTCAATTCTTCTTCAATTGTAAATTGGAGTCGGGGATGGAAATTGTTAAAATGTTCTGTTATTTTATCTTTATTTTCTATCGGGACGGCTGTGAAGATGTCGTCAACATAACGTTTGTAGAAGGGAATTCGCTATTTACATTAAGAAAACGCCACCACGCGGAATAATTTCAAACTAGTTTATTACGTAGAAAATGACGTATTTCCCATTGTGTTAACGTGTAAACAACATTAAAAATACGTAATAAAGTAGCCATTGTTGACATTTAGCAGCGCCACCAACGGTAATGTAAATCGCGAATATCGAACGGTAAGTTGGATATTCGATCCTCTTCTAGAACCTCCATTACTAGATTGGCAATGGTAGCAGATATCGGGCTGCCCATGGCTCTACCGAAAATTTGTTTATAAAGTTGACCATTGTACTGACAATAAGTAGTTTCCAGACATAATTTTAGGGCTTCTATAAATTTAATTTTAGGAATATTGGTATAATTTTCAATTTCATTCCATTTGTCATTGACAACCTGGATGGCCAGATCGACCAGGAATGTTAGTAAATAATGATTTGACATCAAGTGAAATCATTATGTTGTAACCGGGCCACCTACCCAAAAGTGGGTTGCCGACGGTTGGTTATTTAAACTGACCTCCCAGAGGCGTACTGAGTTACAGTCCAAATTTATTTATGTTGGTACATATGAATTTAATTTATTTGACAACCGAATAGAAAACTCGTCTAGTTTAAGTAGAGGATCGTTAAAACATTTGTTATATATTTTGTGTGTTATTATTTTGTGGTAGTGGTCTTGAGGATGTAAGTTCACAGGTAAATTGAAGAAATATTATTTATATGTCAAGAGGTGTTTTGTATTAGCTGGTGTGAGTAATAAATAATCTCGTTACAACTATTATACTTATAACATCGATGTGCAATAGGTTATGGGCCCAGGATATCCAAGCATATAGTAGTTTCAAGAATTAAAGATTTGTTCAGGTCATCGCAAATAAAAAAAATTGTACCGAACTTTTAGTAATTGCGACAAAAGTTATACATTTTTCCGAGCGTGATGGCAAACAACGGTTTATCAATGATAGGCAAATTGATAGGACGAGAAAATTACACCACCTGGCGTTTTGCAATGAAAACCTATATTGAACTCAAGGATTTATGGAGTTGTGTTGAAGGTACAGATTCGACAGCAGATGCCACTGATGTTAAAGATGTTGATTTACGACGTGAAGTGAAAGCAAAATCGATAATTATTTTAATGGTTGATCCGATCAATTTCGTTCACATTGAAAACACAACCTCCGCAAAGGATGTATGGGACAAGTTACAATCTGCATTCCATGATTCCGGCTTATCACGAAAAGTAAATTTAATGAAAACCATGGTTACCACTTCTTTAGAAAATAGCGATTCCTTTGAAGATTATGTTAACAAAATAATGAGCACCGCACAAAAATTGACTAACATTCAGTTTGCTATAAATGATGAATGGTTAGCAACGTTTCTACTCGCAGGTTTGACCGATGAATACAAACCTATGATAATGGCAATTGAAAGTTCTGGCATAAAGTTAACAGCAGATTTCGTGAAAACAAAGTTATTGCAAGAAATCAAAAATACAGCACCGACTAACGTTGCATTATATAATAAACGTGGAGAACGGAAATTCGTTCCCAAATAAAGGCCCTCGTTGTTACAAATGCAATAACTATGGACATATCTCGAGGAACTGCAGCGTGAAGAGCAATAAGCTAAATTTCACTAACCCCTCTTCAAATTTTAGAAGAAACACATCATTATTCTCAAAATTTAGCACGCTTTGTCTTAAAACTAATCATGAAGAAGACAATTGGTATGTGAATTCAGGTGCATCAGCTCATATGACGAATTCCGAATTGAAGAACCTGAGACAGTCGACAAGATCAGAAATAATTGTGGCTAACAATCAGAAAATCTCAGTTGCCGGTATAGGAGATACACAGCTGAAGATAGATAATAGCTACATTAATGTTCAAGTTCCAGGCCTGACAGCAAATCTACTATCCGTTAGTCAAACAGTTGCAAATGGTAACAGTGTTATATTTGATAAATCCGGATGTCGAATATATGATAGTAAAGCGGCGTTCAGATAGAGATTCTTGTCTTGCCTTGTGGCGCCTTGCGTTGCTTGGTTTTGCTTCGGTTTTGCGTACACGACTTTGAGCGTTCACATAAAAATTCTTGTCTTGCCTTGCTTAGACAGCAGCGATGGTGACATCTATATTTTAATGTTCGACATGCCAGCAATTTATATAGGGACCGTGCGTGAAATATAGAGGCAGCACTACTGCCGAAGTTAGCGCTCTCTAGTATTTATTTTTAGCATTAAATGGGGATAAAAATTTTTCGAGTAAATCTGTGTTGATTGCAAAAAAGTACTCAATGTCCGCTTTCTTCGTTCATAAACTCATAGATAAATTGCCGAGTCTGTTTATTCGAAATTGAGGTTTTAACATATTCCCATACAAATGAAATTTGTGTAAAGTATCCTGTCTACTTAAGCATTTTTGTACACCAACATAATGCTATTTTTAAGCGAACGAAGTATCTTACGTATGAACTTATGTAGTTTTACCCCGTATATTTTCTATATTTCCATTGGCTTAGCCCTATCATACCTGACGAAGAGAAGTAGACTTGCTTGTACCAAAGCTTGTACTATAAAGAAGAAGAATAAGAGGAAAATTTGACAAGAAGCAAAAAATTATTTCAATGGAGATGCAAATAAAAAAAAAAGTGTGTCTCGCTTATTGAGGCAGAAATTAAAACTTGGGGGTCTACGTCGAGGAACAGGACAAATGCTTACAATAGCTTTAAAAAACATTAAGCACGTGAAAATCTACTTAAGAGATACAGTAATTACAATTTTTTTAAATATTTTGTTTGTAAATAGAAAAATTTTACCGTCGAGGTAAACTTTAATAAGCAGAACGATCGTGTTTCTGCCTACATAAAGAAGCAGGAGAAAAATTTCAATATTTCGAAAAGGCCATTATCTAACATCAGTTATGTGGTTAGGTGGGGTGTATCCGAAGGGGTTTCACAACTTCATTTTTGTGAAAAAGGCGTCAAACCTTCGCGTCGGTACCAGTTTACCAGGAGATGTTAAATGAAGTGCTTAAACCCTTTAACGACTCCCTTTTTCAAGGAAACCATAGAGTCTCTCAACAGGATTTTGCACCAGCACTCAAAGCTAAGACAACTCAAAAGTGGCTAGGAGCAAAATTTACTTGAGTTTATAACAGCAAAACAATGGCCTTTTGGAAGTCCTGATCTGAATCCTTTAAATTATAAATAGCGGCCAGTTCTTGAAAATATGGCCTGTAGTAAGCCTCACAAAAATATCGAGCTTCTTAAGCGGGATTTGGTGAAAACATCCGCATGGCGAGACCCCTAGAAGTCGCACGTTTCAATATAGTACTTGTTACACGTAATTTTTTACTGCATTTATCCAATTTATACGTTTTTCAATTTTCCATGAGGCACCAAGTGTGCTCTCTGGAAATTTATAAAATTTCACTAACGAATAAAACTCATGTTTCCGCCGTGATGTGTTTGTACAAAATTTTTGATAATAACATACGAAATTAATTGTTTATTTAATTAATAATAATTATTATTAATAAACAATAAATGATGTTCAAAATTTTTTTATAAATCCTCCCATAAAGTTCACATTTTTGACACCAGTTGGCGTTAAAGTCACGACGCACGGTCCCTATATAAATAATATTTATAAAAAATGTACACCAACAACACTAACAAACAGAATGAGATGACCATACTTACTAGAATCTACTTAAATATACTACTTACTATAGTTTAGTACCACCATAAAATTAAATATTTTTAATTTAAATTTTAAATAATTTTTAAAATGTACGCGCGAATTTTTATTTAAAATACTTCGATTTGATTGGGTCTTGCTTCTGTTGCGTTGTGTTGTAGAATTTAAAAGCTTGGCGACGCCAAGCTTTAGCAAGACCTCGCCACCGCAACGGGAATTTTAAGCAAAAACAAGGATAGCAGAAAATACTTCGATCTGATTGGCTCTTGCCAGTTTCTACCTAAGCAAGGCAAGACAAGAATCTCTATGTGAACGCCGCTTAACAATATGGTTATAGCAAAAGCAAAATTAGTAGATAATGTTTACAGACTCAATTGTGAAAATATTACAAATAGTTTTATGGTTCGAACAGATAATTTTGAACTATGGCACTCCAGATTAGGCCATCTTAATTCCACCGATCTTTTAAAATTAAGAATGGAATGGCAACAGGCATTGATTTTAATAACAAAAACGAATTAAAGTGCATTGCATGTTGTGAAGGAAAGCAATAGAGGAGCCCATTTATGACATCTCAAATCAGATCGAAAGCAGTCTTGGAGTTAATCCACACCGATTTATGTGGACCGATGGAGAAAACGTCGAATGGTGGCGCGAAGTATTTCTTGACATTTATTGACGATTATACAAGAAAAGTGTTTGTTTACTTCCTAAAGACGAAAGATCAGGTTTTCTCTACATTTTAGGAATTTCAATGTTTAGTCGAAAATCAAACAGGAAACCGAATAAAAATTTTACGTTCCGATAATGGAACTGAATATTGTAATGAAAGATTAATAAATTTGTTGCAGAAATCAGACATTCGTCACCATACTTCAAATCCTTATACGCCAGAACAAAATGGGGTGGCTGAACGAATGAACAGGACATTGGTTGAAAAGGGCAAATGTATGATTTCATTTTCAAAGTTAGGAAAAGAATTCTGGGCAGAGGCAATTAACACGGCAGCTTACATTGTTAACCGTGCGCCTACTAATTAAAGCATTACAAGAATTCAATAAAACCCCAGAGGAAATGTGGACTGGGAAGAAACCTGATTTGAGTCACTGCAAAATTTTTGATTGTAAGGCAATGGTCCACATCCCTAAAGTTAAACGACGCAAATGGGATTCGAAATCGAAAGAATTAATTTTTGTGGGATATTGTGAGGACACAAAAGGTTATCGATTATTAAATACCGAGTCAAAGGATTTAATAAAAAGTCGGGATGTCATATTTTTTGAAAATAGCAATAGTTCACCGCACGTTAATAAATCTGAAATTTCTGTTGATAGCAATATTTCTCGAGGCGAGAATTAGAAATATTATTTATATGTCAAGAGGTGTTTTGTATTAGCTGGTGTAAATAATTAATAATCTCGTTACAACTATTATACTTATAACATCGATGTGCAATAGGGATGTCTTGGTCACAAGAACAAGTACACATTTTAATAAATGAATATAAAAAACATCCTTGCTTATTTGCAGTAAAATGCAAACAATATAAAAATAAGCATGCTAGAAACCAAGCTTACGAGGTGGTGTTATCTGTAATGGAACAACACAGAGTTGGTGTAACTATTTCAGATATTAAAAGCAAATTTAGTTCACTAAAAACGAACTTCATGAAAGAGCATACAAAGGTGGTCGCGTCACGGAAGAGTGGTAGTGGCCTTGAGGATGTAAGTTCACAGGTAAACAAGAAAAATAGAAGCAAATATTACATCATTTATGTTTTAGTTGTATCATCCTACTGTTCATTATTATGAATCGATGAATTTCGTATTGAAGCACAACGAACGCACAACCTGCATTTGATTCATTGATCAATGATGGAAATGAATCTATAGCAATTTATGACGCTGATAATAATTCATTAGTGGTATGGACATATTATTTATTTGTTTTATTTATTAATATACTACTTATGTGTTTCTTTTAGGATTGTGAATTCGGAGAACCGCTTCATTATGAAGAATTCGAGCTTCCACTGTCAGAAGTCGAAAGTAGTTGTGGCCCACAGTCTAGTAGTGGACCATCGGAAGCACCGGTAACTACCAACACAAGAACTTCTGCTAGTGGTAGCACAAAACGAAAGCGAAGTGTTGCACCTCGCGAAACATTTTTTGAGACTCTCCGCCAACTCTCGCTCGGCTACGCCTCGCTTCGAGCGCTCCGAGCCGTTTTGACAAGCACTCCATTATTCAAATTATTAATAACAGGTCTAGTCGAGTAAAGAAAATTATGGAACTTACATTAGCCAAAAATGAAGAAGTTGATTGTAACGAACCGTTAGATCTAATTGGTGTAGTTAACGATATTGAAAATGAAATTGCGACTGAGCAAGAAATAATATTGGAAAATGATTCGATTATTATAATGACATGGTTTACGGATAAGTCAGAATCAGAGAAGAATGAAAACATTATTTTTAATTCTAGTTTACAGAATGGCCCCAGTACTAGTAAAAGTTTAGATTTTTCAAATTTTAACAATGGCGATACTGCGATTGTGACGGACCCGGGAGTAGTTAATAAGATAGGCCTTGATGCGTTGCAATCTTCAAATGGTGATATCGAGGAATTTCGTATCACTGATATAGATCCAGAAGACAATAGCGCTTATGAAGTACAAAATACTAAAAGAGGTGCTGTATCGCAAGAACGAGTTAATAGGAAAAGGAAGAGAAACTGCGGTGAATCGTACAAGACCAGAACAGGAAAACTTGTCGAAGCTAAGAAGTGTGAATTTCTAACGAACTGTAGTAATAAATGTAAAGAGAAAATTTCAGAAAACGATCGCAAAACCGCAAAACATTATTTGATGAGTTTTGGAAACTGGAGTCATTCGACCGACCGACGCGTAGCATATGCTTCATCTATGGTCGAAACAACAGAAACTGCAAGGTCACGGATCGACAAAAACAATTCAATTAATCGCCATCGCTATGTATCCCATACTTATTTCCTACAAGTGCATAGTGTGAAAATAAAATTTTGTAAGAACTGTTTTCTTGCCACCTTGGATGTTACGGTTTCATGAAAACTGTTCATGCGAAAAAGAAGAAAGGCATATCGGGTTTGGTACTTAGTCTTGACAATCGTGGACATGCATCACCGAGTACCAAACTATCAATTGAAAGAAGGGATGATATTATTTCGCATATTAATAGTTTCCCGGCATACGAAAGTCACTATTCACGTAGGAAGACAAGTTAGAAGTATTTGAGACTTGATCTTAACATTTCAAAAATTTATTCTCTACACAAGGAAACAAATGAAAATCCCGTATCTCTAAGCATGTATTCAAAACTTTTTCATTCTTTGGGGCTCGCATTTAAGCGACCTCATGTCGACACATGTAACTTTTGCGATTCACATCACCAACAAATAAAAAATGTTTTAGACGAAGAACAGAAAGAAACCCTGAGAGCTGCACTTCTTGGTCAGCAAACATTGGCTGATGCTGCTTATCAACAGAAAAGATTGGACAAAGCCAAGGCTCTTGAAAATCAAAACATGCGTGTCTTTACTTTCGATTTGCAACAGTACCTTCCAACGCCGTACTTGACGACTTCGGTAATATTTTATAAACGTCAGTTGTGGGTCTATAACTTGACAGTGCATGATTGTGTCACTGGACAAGCCTTTTGTTATACTTGGAACGAAACCGAAGCTTCAAGGAGCAGTAACGAGATTGCATCCTGTTTATATGAACATTTTTCAAAAGCTCTTCCAGCAGAAGTTTCCCATGTAAGCGCTATGCTTTCGACTGCTATCAGGAATTTCCCCAACATTAAAACGATAGACCATAAGTTCCTTGTTCCTGGGGCGGTATTCTGAGGTCCTCGCTTTTAGAGGAGCGGAGCGATATAACTGTCACATGACTTTTGAAATTGTTAGACCCTACCTAAGGGAAGCCGTTAAGAGTACTGACGTAGATCCGACTTTAAAAGTGAGTTCTGTTTTAAAATATTTTTTTTAAATCCGGTGTTGATCGAACATAAGACTTTTTGGGTATGTTGCAGATTTGAAACGAGGCCATATAAAGGGTTTAATAGTTATTATTTAAAAATAAAAAAACAATTTTTTAGTTATTGATTGCCTTAAAATTCTTTGCGACTGGGTGCTACCAATTAGATGTTGATAATAATTATTTACTTGGTGTATCTCAGTCTAACTATAAGTAGATGTATTCATGAGATCATAGATATTTTTAATCGACAAGAAATTGTTGATTTAAATTCCCGCAAACAATTGCAGAGTTAAACTCTGTTGGAAGGAAGTATGAAATTTCATTTATTTTTTTAAGAAGAAGATTAATTGTTTCATCCATACTTATATTAGATTTTACCAAAAATATGAATTTCCTGGCATTGTCGGATGCATAGATTGCACCCACGTGACATTGTTTCCACCAAAAATTAACGACCCGAATTTTCCAGAACACTTATGCAAACAGAAAAGAGTATCATTCGATAAATGTCCAATTAGTAAGTAACAATGATGTATGTATATTTGTTGAAATATTTATGTTAATAATTCTTTTTTAGATTTGCGATGATAAATTGAAAATTTTGAATGTGTGCTCTCGATATCCCGGGAGTACGCACGACTCGTTTATTTGGAACAATAGCCCGGTACAAGAAATGTTGTAAAATTTGCACAGAGATGGAAACAACGATTACTTTTTATTAGGTAAAGTACATTTTCTTATAATTTAAGATTTCCTTTATACTATTATGAATGTAATTTCTGTATTACATCAAAAACACATTTTAATTATTACATTATTTTTGGGTAATTGTAGGCGACTCCGGATATGCTTTGAGATCCTGGCTTCTCACCCTCTTTACTACCGAACCAGATGCTGGAACTCCAGAAGCTGAATATAACAAGCAACATAAGAAGATTGCAATGGAGTATTAAAGATGAGATTCCGTTGTTTGTTACAGCATCGAGTATTCCACTATGATCCACAAACTGCATGCAAAATAATTTTGACATGTTGTATACTGCATAATATTTGCATCGATTTTAATGGTGGGCTCGAAGGTGGGAATTTTGATGAAGGCGAAGCAGAAAATGTTGATCTTGGAATTTATAATGAAATCGAACATGCAAATATGCCAAATCAACGGAATAACGCTGTCAATCCAGAACTAACTGCAGGGCGACAGCAAAGAAGCAGGATTGTACGTTACCTGACAAGGTGAAGGATTTAATAAGTAAAATGTTTAGATTATAATTATTTTCAATTGTTACTTTTCTTATTTTTTTATAAGTAAATAAATAAGTTATATTTTCTGAAAATACTTACTGATAATAATTCTAATAATTTCTGATGCTTGTTTTGGTAATTCCATGTATATTGTTTCTTCTATTTAGCCATTTAGGTAGGCGCAAGCCACATCGATTTGATGTATCTTCATACTATGTTGAACTGCTAGAGCAACTACTAATCTCACTGAACCTGATTCTTCAGATTGGTACAAAGCAATGGCGAGCGAAATGACATCAATTATAAAAAATAACACATGGTTATTGGTGGATCGTCCTACCAACCAAAACGTAGTAGGTAGTCGAATGGTTTTAAGGAACAAATACAAAGCCGACGGTACTCTAGAAAGAAGAAAAGCTCGACTTGTAGCACAAGGTTTTAGCCAACAACCAGGAATACATTTTAATCAAACATTCGCTCCTGTTGCTCGACTCAGCTCAATATACGATTTTGCCAGCTTGTTGAAAGACCTGTATCAAGTACCTAAAAAAGATGAAATTGGCAACAAATTTGCGTGGCGACCATTACAATGGTTGAGTTATAATACAGCCGATTTTCCCATTGTCCTATTTAAACACTCTTTGAGAGACGAAGACGAGAGTTTTAAAATTTCATTCCAACGTAGAAAATCAACTGATGATGGGGGAAACCACAAGAAGAAAATACAACGCGTTGTTACCCATTAGTAAAGAAAAGAAGAAAGATTTAATAAGTATTTTAAATTTAATAAACCCAAAGCATCACGAATTTTATCGTCAGTTGCCATCGCTAATTCGCCCATTCACACGTCACACCCATATTTATACAATATGTAAACTTGTAATGTGCATCGGCCATAGCAAGTAAAACAATACTATTACTGCCCTTATAATTATAAAAATAAGAACCATCTGATACAGGGGCTCTAAAATTAATGTGACGCCCATCCAAAGCTCCTACACAGTGAAGGAAGTTCCACATCGAATTAAATTCCTCAGCAATTTTCTTCCACTCTTGTATTGTAGTAGGAGTGTGTAATTATCATATATTTCAATTCCAACAATTATTAAAATTAGGCACCTTTACCTTTAAATACATTGGTTTGAGATGCTTTATGATTGCGTTGCAAACTATTGGCATAAACTTCGAATGTGTACATTAAAGATCGAAAACTTTCTCCAGTTGCCAAAAAACGCAATGTAACTTGTAACCTGTAATTACAAAATTTAAAAAAATATCTATTACATTACCTCAAATAATTTAAAATAAGTTAAAATACTTCACCTTGTTAATTAAAAATATTTCTACTTATTATCAAAACCACGAAAGAAAAGCCCTGCGTTATTAATAATGAGAGTATGAATTAATACGTGAATACCTAGTCAAATCAATAGTAGAGATGATTCGATTGAAGGGTTTGAAGACGTTTGGTGGTAAAACAGCAAAATTTGCCGACCATGCGATGGTATATGGCTCGTGGCATTCGTCGCAAATGGAAGCAACTTGTGACATACTATTTCACAGAAGGGGGAATGTCAGTTATTCAGTTAAAAACTGAATTAACAAATGTAATACGGGCCCTTCAAGATATTGGCATGCATGTCGTATATGCACTATATCTGATCAGGCACAGGTAAATACTGCTGCTATTGTATACGCTTAATGGAGGATACCAATGAAAAACACGCTCGTAATAGGCGACGAAGAAGTTCTCCATATCTACGACCCTTACCATTTGTTAAAATGCATTAGAAATAATTTTATCGATATCAGTGTCATTTTTATGTCTTCCACTGGTGAAATGGCAGTTGCATCTTGGTCAGGTCGGCATTTATGAATTCGATGTTGGCGATTTTGATACTAGGATGCTAAATAAGTTAACCGATCAACATATATTGTCATGTTTCATTTTGAATAAGCATCTTAAGTTATAAATAATTTTTTAAAAACAGATATTAATTTAAAAAACATTCAAGTAGATAATTTGTTTTAAGCATGTGAGATTTTTCTTTTAAACTGAACATCCGTGGTGATGAATAATTCGGTTTCATATTTTTAGATTAAAATGATTATTTAAAGTTGAAAAGCACAGCTAAGGAAATTTTGAGTTGAGTTTTCAATAATTATGAGTATGAAAGATGTTTTTGGTCCAAGATCTTTGAATGAAAAGACAAATGCCAATATTCATCAATGAAGTCGATGAGAATTCAATCAATTATTAATTTTTGTAAAAATAAAGTGTCATAAAACAAATGCAGTGCAACGAATTTGCATTCCCACCAAAATTATGTGGGAGAATTAATAGTTTTCAGTTACAAAAATCAAGGAGGGAGAAAAATTGGTGAAATAATTCATTCTGGGTAAAACCGTCAACTTGTCAAGTTCGAAAATTTAAAAGCCCAGAGTTAAAATGTTAAATTTTAATTTTAATTGACAAATACAATTAAAAAATTTAACTTACTTGAAGATTACAAATTCAGAGGAAGGGTGCTTGTGCCAAACATAATCGTCAGCAAATAGCAGAAACGAGTAACGCAGCATATGTCCCACAAAAGGTGAAATGGTATATGGGAATATCAACAACAAACAAATGAAAACTTCTAATTTATTAAGGGTGAGAACAATTTAAGTGCACGAACGATTTATTTTTCGTAAAATTTAAAACCACGATAAAAACACTACCAATTCTGACAAAGAACTTAAGTTTTATAAAACAGTAAAATACCACGGTAATATAAACATAAAAATGAAAAACATAGCAAAACAACACAACATCACTTTAGCCGAAAAAACAACCGGAAATATCGCAAATCTATTATGCAACTACAAAGAACATAATAACATTTTACTTTCCAACGGTGTATACAAATTTTTTTGCAAAGACTGTGACTTTACTTACATTGGACAGACTGGACGACGTTTAGAAACTAGAATTACAGAACATGAACGTATACATTCCATTTCACAAGTTGCCAAACACCTCAAAATTAAAAAACACAACATTGACAAAGAAAGAACAATAATACTCCATAGAGAAGATAAATACTTTAAAAGAATTATTTGGGAATCATACGAAATCCAAAAAGCCACTAAACTACACGAACCACTACTTAACAAACACGAACTATTAAATTTTACTCTACTTTACAACACCTTTCTTTAGTACAACAACCGAAACACTTCCTTGATTTTTATTTATTTTTCAACTGTCATATATATTTTTTAAATTTCCATCACTACACTGCTACAATTGACATCTTAACTTCAAAAATTGAACTATTATTTTTTTAAATTTTAATAAACCAACAAAAATAAACTTTTATTTCACAAAACGTTACTATATGTAACTCGTACTAGCATTATATTATGCCTTAACTTCCCCAAAATTACCATCAAGTTGCTGCATGAATCACACTGCTCCACAAACTGGTCAATGTCTAATACGTAAAGTGAGTATACTTTGCTCCTTCAGGGGATACTACTTTGCTCCATGGTTGTAAAACTTTTTAAATTAAATTAACGACGTTTTTCTGATGTTATCGAGCAAATATGCATAATCAGCGAGAAGGGTACATTACTGCACATACCGTAAAACGGGGATATAATGGAACGACAGGGATTATATGGAACGAACAGACATGATTTTAATCTAAGCGCTAATTTGACGTACAGGGTGGACCCACCACAAAGACAAAAATTCCTAGTGTCACTTGATAAGTGCCAGTACGAAGGTCCGGAACGATCGCTGCGAAACATTGTAAGTAATTTTGAAAAAAAAAATAATGAAAATCATTGCTTCCTTGGCATTTTTCAAAACCTCAATGTCTTTCATATAAGCGAGGAAGCTGTTGTAATCAGAGCATTAGTTCTATGAGAAAAAAGTTCCATAATAACCTCAACAAATATATAACATTATCGCCTTTTTGAAACAAGCACGGGTTTTTTCAAAATCACTGAAATATTGAAAATGATGATTTTCCAGGGTTATATGGAACATAGATATGAAGGTGTTTTTTATGGGAGCGTTTGTCTCTTTATGGCTTTTTTTAATTTTATAAGCGTACCGAAATTTACCTCTGAAAAATTAGTAGTAACTCAGAGATTGACGGGTGAGTACAATTTTATTGAGAGCTTACATGATTTGTTTCGTCAATTTAATTTTAAAATCTATCCAAAAAGGGATTATATAAACATTTTATAGTGCTTTTCATTATAACGGGTAACTTTTGGCGCTAAATGGGGATACTTTGTTCCTGGTGCAAAGTATACCTATAAGGGAAAACGTTTGGTTAGTTTACTTTATTCATCATATTTTTGCAGTGTAAAAATGAGAAGAGTACATAAACGAAAGCCTGGATCTCGAAAATATATAGACTACACATCTGAAACCCTGGAACAGTGCTTGGCAGCTGTTAAAAATGGAATGAGTCATAGAAAAGCAGAAGAACGTTTTAAAATACCCAGACGAACAATTTATAATAAATTAAAACAAAAACACGTCCTAAAGCCTGGATATCCGCCAGTGTTTACGAAAGAAGAAAAAACGTCGTTTCTATCCTGCATTCACTCAGTCAGTGCGTTTGGATTTCCCGTAGACGAATTTGTATTGAGATGCATTATCAAAACATTCTTAAATCGACAAGGAAAAATAGTAAAACGTTTCAAAAACAATCTGCCTGGTAGGGAATGGATCAAAAATTTTATAAAAAAACAAAGATTTAACAGTAAGGTTTGCTAGTAACATTAAACGCAGCAAGGCCGCCATCAATAAGGAAACTGACAGATTATTTTGAAAACCTCGAGAACACTTTAGATGACGTCCTAGCAGACAGAATATGGAACTACGACGAAACGAACCTCACCGATAATCCTGGTTCTAAGCGAGTTATAACAAATCGTGGGGTTAAATATCCTGAGAGAATCTGCAATTCTTCTAAATCTAGTATTTCATTAATGATGGCTGGAAGTGCAGCAGGAGAACTGCTGCCTCCTTACACTGTATATAAATCGATGCATATGTGGGACACATGGACCGAACATGGTCCAAAAGGAGCTCGATAAAGCAATACGTCTTCAGGGTGGTTTGAGGCTCACACCTTTTCTGACTGGTTTATATCATTGCTGCTGCCTAGATTAAAGAAAGTCAAAGGTAAAAGCGTAGTAATAGGCGACAACTTATCATCGCATATCAACGTACAAATTTTAGAGCTGTGTAAAAAACACGACATTGCCTTTGTATGCCTGCCGGCTGCCGCCCAACAGTACACATCTAACCCAGCCTCTGGATGTGGCTTTTTTTGGCCCAGCGAAAAATGCTTGGCGACGCATCTTATCTGTTTGGAAAGAAACACATACAGGAATATATCATTGCGATATAACTCCACTTTTAGAAAGACTCCCGCCAAGTAGTGAAACACGTTTGTCTGAAATTGAAAACTCTTTTGTTGAATACCTCGAAAACAAGAGAACTCAACTTACTACCATCAAACCAAGAAAAAAAACGCATTCAAGTTGCAGCTGGCAAGAGTAATGCACATGAAGATTTGGAACAACCTCTAGCAAGTGGTTCTAATAATATTTCCGATGAGGAACAGCATATCCCTCATGTAAGACGTCGTCCAATTTCAGATGCTACATCGTTGCAAGACTCGGACACTGATGCGAATGTTATAGATGAAATTGAACAGGAAGCAAAAGAAGAAAATGAATTTTCAAAGAAATCGGAATCCAATTCTTTCGGCCATGATATGCAGGTTTTAGACGACTTGAAGGAACTTCAGAGAAAGTTAAGTGAATATGTAATATTTTCGTACGAAAAACAACTGTATCCTGGACAAATCACAGAAGTAAAGGATAATGGGGCAGTTATTAATGCTATGAAAAAATCCTTGAAAACGTGGAAATGGCCACAAAAGAAAGACGAACTCTTTTATCCTTTGAAAGATATTATCAGCGGAATTGATCCCCCCAAGTAAATATCAAAACGTGGATTATTTTTGGTACCGCAATTGGACAAGTTATGGTGGCAGTAAATTGTCTAAAAAATTATTTGTATTTTTGTAAATTTATATTTTTTAAGCGTTGTCCTCCTCCTCGTCCCTCTCTTTACAAAATGTATTTTCGTTTTTCTTTAAATAAATTAAAATAAAGCAAATTACATGTTTTTACAATACCTATTTTCTGAATTTTATATGTGTAAAGTAATAACACGCATTCTAGTGGTGCAATATTTCACTGTGCAGGAGCATACTTTGCCCAATTGTGTTTTACTGCATACAAACGAAAAGTTTTTTTCAAAATTATAAAATAAAAATTTTTTACTAAATAAGACAGTACGTTGGAAATTTTTCGAAAATTGAAAGTTTATATCGTGTTTAACACATTGTTAATTTTTACAGCTCGATTAATACCTTTTGATGTTCGTTTACAACGCTATATCCAAGAAACCATTATAAAGTGGAGCCAAGTTTCTTTACAATATACTACATTTATCTAAAAATAATTATTTTACCAACCACATCAATCAAGAGTTACACAAAGGGTATCTCAGCATTTCACTCATGGTTATGACGCTGTTTATAAGTTATAAAATAATTTTATGCTTAAATAAATTTTATTTTCTTCTATTTTTTTATTATTTTTACTCTCCCCTACATAGAAAATCAGAAATGTATATAAAGAAGCATTATAATTTATAAGTAGTATTGTAACTCTTTTATTTTTATTGTACAAAGTTTCATATATTAGTTTCCATGTAGAAACTAGAGATTATATAAATTTTTGTAAGATTCTGAAAATAAAGAGATAACTTGAAAACTATTTAAGGTAAGTCACAATGCTCGAGAAGAGAAGGTTGAACTTTAAATCATTATGCTAAATACTGCAAGTTTGATTGTTCAGAAGTGGATTACAAGGTTGATCAAGATGGAGAACCACATTATCGCCGAAACGCCGAGTTGCTACCTAACTCGATTTCTGAGAGTGAACAATTAGCACACCCACAAGAAGACTCCACATGAATCTCAATTATAAACAGATCAAACTTGAACCACTTAGAAAGACAAGAATATCCGAACAGTGATCATTAAAATGAACATGGAGACAGGTGGTCAGCTCAATTCTTAGGTTTTAACGAGTGCAAATTTACGAAAGTTCACATAAAATGTTGATATGAAGAAAATAGGATCAATAAGTATTACAACTGGACGTGTGAAGGAAAAACGTTGAAAATATTTATATTTTCTGTTTCATCTGCAGGTACCCCAACATGCCTGCCTTACGAAGAAGCATCAATAAAAAGAAGTTTAAGAAATAATTGCCTGTATTCAATGCGATTAAATACACTTTGAATGATGGTTAATGGCATGCATTTGCTGATTAGAAACAATATTGTGATAGAAAACGTCAGTTAATTTAAAGTTCTAGTCAACTCCAGGCGTGAGAAAAAAAGAGGTCTGAAAGTTGCCAAATGTGAAGTCTATGCTTCTCGATCAAAGCGTCAATGACAGAAATAATTTCTTAGCAAATTACTTGAGTGGTTTGCCATTGTCTTCCGAGAGAGAACAATCAGAATAAAATTTGTACTCCATACTTGAGCCGTTTGATTATTTCGTTGAAATTCATCAATAAAAATTGTTTGTAATCTTGATTTGTTCCTAATAATAAAAGATTTATAAAGCTTGAATTGGATATAGCCAAAAACTGACTACAAAATATCCTAAAATATATTCAGAAAAATTGTAGTTAATATAAAACTAATATTTATTTAATAAAACTGAAAATTTAATAACTTACATCGTTACATAATACAAATATATACACTTTACAAAATAGTAACCAAGTACTATTATTTATGACAAAAATGCCACGTTAAACATATTGCTATTTACAAAATTTTAAATACTTATGTATTAAGGTCAAGAAAATAAAACTATTACCTATTAATAGTCTGGAAAAAACCTCACATAAATCATAACTTTTAGTTTAACTAATTTTTGTAAATAACGACTGTAACTGATAAGACTTGATACAGATTGTAGGTTCACATCCTGTACTTTCTATATGAATGGCACGACTAAAGCAACTAGCTAATATCCTATATGCTCGAGTCTTAAACTCAGAAACACTGTTATTATTAATAACAAGATGAAGTTTTTCATTGTGAGTGTTGGGGAGAGCAATTTGTATAATTAAATCTTTGGTATCTTGCAGTTGATATTTTCGTTTTGCAGCTTTTTCAAAATATACCTGCAAAGTCATATAAATTTCTTCATCTGCCATATCTGTTTTCAAAGTCAGATAAGTTTCATTTCCCTAAAAATTATTATATTTAAGAATAGATGTATCAAAGAAACAAATTTATTATATTTACCTTAATTAATTGATAAATACTTTTCTGAGAACATTTATGATATAAACTTGAAGCAACATTTTCGGGAATGTCTTTTAATAAAATCACTAATAAACCACGTAACGCCAAGGTTGACAAATTATTATACCAGCCTTCCAAAATATTTTCTATCATCGATTTTAAATCTTCTTTATAAGTTTCACCATTTTCTAACATTGTAATTATAAGTTGATTGAAATATTTCCAAATATCTAAACAGAGAAAAACGAACATTGAAATAATTACAACAAATATAATTAACAATATCATTACTTATTTCGGAAATGTGATCTTTTTCCATAAGAATAAACAAGATTAAATCTTTGGCAATTAAAATATTAGTTTCAATTGCTTTTAACATCACCTCCTTGAGAACACGGTTTCTGAATTCAATGTCATTACTTCCATGATTTTTCATTGGCCACGTTTCACTTTTATAAATTAATTTCAAATCTACAAAAAAAGAAAGGATTAACACAAAAATCGTCTGTCTCCTAAATCTAAAAAGCTGGCCCCTTCAAGATCTTTCTTATCTGCTCACTAAATATGGGGAAAACAAAACAAGATATAAGTCTTTCCATGCCGACTTCTCTGCTTACGATAGCAATGATGATCTATATGGAATTCCTTATGTTTTCAGACAATAAAAATGTAGAATGCAGGGTAGAAAATCGTTTCCACATAAGATGGAAGAAAAATAATTCAACCCACAAAGCGTTATGATTGGTACCATAAAATGTGTTCCTCGTACGTCCACATGCGACATTTATTTAGAAAGCTAACCTTTCTGTGTACCTTTTGTATTGTATCTTGAAAAAATACAATAAATTCCCTTTACACCAGAAAGAAATCATAGTGAAAAATACCAGATCATTGAGCGAAGTCTTTAAATGCATAGTAGTGTTACACGGGCAGTCAAGTCTTCGATATTTGAAAAATTAAGTGAAAAATTTGTCCATTTGATTCTGAATCAAGATGGGAATTAAAATAACTGATCTAGAATCATATTATAAATTTGAAAGAGAGATTAGTGAAATATTTCCAAGCAACTTTACAGTTGACAAATAATGTGACAAAAAATCCTTTAAACGAGTAAAATACGTACCATTATGAAATACTCCAAAATAAATCTCCAATTAGACAACAATTAGTAACAAAAAAACTACAGCAATAATTACATCTTTGAAAGTCAAGAAGTGGATGCAACTTCGTTCTTAGATTTACATTTAAATTTGAAAATGTAGTTATCCTTCAATTACATGCAGGGCTTTAGATATTTTGCATTTATTTGTAATGCCATACTTATGGTAATCGGCTTTTTCTGCAATTAGAAGTGAACAAAACTTATGAAGATAGATAATAAAGTGCAGGTTTATTTGTTTGATGTTACACCACGTTTTGAAGTTTTATGTGCAAAGAAACAATCCCAAATGCCGACATTTAATTTTTCAATAATTCTACTATTTTTCAATACTCATTAGCTACTCAAGACACTGCTCAATTCAATCATCATAAAAATGTGCGCTCCGTTTTTATTATTACTTTTCAATAAATCTTTAACTCAACACTTGAATAAATTTTCCACACATGAGGACACGATCACATGAATTTAAAAGAAAAATATCAATTGTGAGATCTAAAAACCTTATTTTAAAAATTCAATACGGTACTTGTTAAATAATAACCAAACGCTGCGGTATAACATTATTTTCATTTTAAAGCATTTGCATTAATGAGAGGCTAAAGAAATTTTCAAATCAAATTAACAATAAAAAATTTCAATTAAAAAATTCCAAAAATCTACAGTACAATAGAAAGCTTACCAGAATTTCTCAACAGAGTAACAGCTTCTTGCAGTAAACCCCCTCTGGTAAAAATTTTACAGAAAAGAAGGTATTTCCCAGCTTCGCTGTAATCGCAATCTTCGGTTTTAACAAACCACTAAAACCAACATAATTACTTAAGTTATAAATTACATTTTGGAAAAAAACTTACTTCAACTTTTATCAATGTATCTAATTCGTCGTAATATTTTAATAACAAACGAGCCGCATCATTGTAAGCCTTTTCTTGAGCAAGTACTATTACCATATTCAAAGTTAAAGTTTGAAACATTTTACCCACATCAGACTCTTTCAGAGCACTCGTAAATTGTTCTAAAACATTAACCGATTAGCACGAAATATTAATCTCTTAAAATTTACTAACCTAATCCCTTTAATACTGTAGTAAACATTTTATAAACTTCTGCAGGTGGTTTCAGTTTAAAGAAGCAAATAGAATTTAAAATAAACCAACGGCTATGGGATGTACCTTGGAAATCATACAATTTTGCTAAAAAACCTAATGAATTTCCTTGGCTAATTATATCGGACAGCTTCTTGAGATCATTTTCTGATCCAGAGTGATCTTTACTATCAAAATTAGAACCAAAACTGTCATCTAAATCTGTTGCTTGATTAGGTTCACTTTTTATATTAATTTTTTCTTCGTGTGTGAGATCAATTGTTTTTATTAAATCGTCTTTTATAGTTACATCTTTATCTTTTATATCATCAGTTTGAATAACTTTTTCAACTTGCATATCCTGAGAGCAAGATGATAAACCACCATCGGAACTTGGATTGTACACAGGGTTTTTGAAATCTTTTGTGATAAATTGCACCCTAGGAGTATGGTACTTGCACGAATTTTCAAACAAAGATGCGCAATGAATTTTTGTAAAATCGATTGATACTTTATATTCTCTTAATTGATCTATTAATGAATATTTTTGGTCAGGTAATTGGCAACTTACAAAACGACTAAATTTAATAATTTTGTCAGATTGAATTGCTTTTAATTCAACAATATGAGGTGAAATAATATCGTCTACAATATATTTTGCCAACTGAACATTTCTGTCAATGTAACTCTTGATCATAATATCCTTCACTATGCCATGGTCGATCAAATTACGTCCACGATTTTTAGCAAGTTTTTGAACTACCACCCAATTTTCTACAACTTCGGGGGTCGACTGCGCGCATATAATGTCTAAAATAATGTCCGAAAGGCCAATAATTGTCTCACTGTCATCCACTATTTTTCCTATAGCTTCTATAAATGTCAGATTAAATGTCTGCAAGGCAGATATATATTTCTTTACAACAGGTGTTTTATTGTATATGGGTAAATCTAAAACGTCGAGAGCCATAACGATAAGTTGTTTGTCACACTTGAGATTTACAAATCCATTAATAAAGAAATCGATTGTTTCAATATATAATTTAGAACTATTTCTTATGTAATTATAAGCAGATGTCAAATCGTCATATTGCAAATTTTCAATGCTGTTTCGAATATTTGGTGGGATATGGTGATACTTTTTACATTGAAAATTTTTTATACAAGTTTTGAAGAAATAATAAGTACACAGTTTTGAGAATATTGGGGGTGTGCAAGAACCTTTGTTAAATGAAGTTCTGGAAGTGTGAGCAGTAGCGGTGTTGTTAATCCATTGTATAACATTTAGGTGTTTTTCTGGATCAACCATTTTGGATGACAATTTGACCGTCTTGTCTGCAGTGGAAATAGTGTTCACAATTGTATTGGAATTAACATTAGCATCTCCTTTTACATTAGGCGTAGTTATGGTTGAAGACACGTTCGTTGGTTTACAAGAAAATTGGATGTCTTGACCATTTAAGGTTTCACTTTGAATGGAACTGAAAAACAATTGTAATTTTATAATAACAAGAAAATAAGAACCCATATAATAAATTATTACTGCTAGACTTCAGTTTTAACCGCAATGAAAATGGCTTTCCGAATGTTGAATTATTTCGTACTTGTGAAAATATGAAACTGTTCAAAATGCAGATATTTCCCTATATACAATACTACAAGCAATTGATGGATATCAAAGTTTAATTCTTAAATAAAAAGAAAGAAACTAGAGAAACAAAGTATAAATTAACAAATTGGAGAGACCACCTACCACATTTGTGGAATTAGTAACACTTGAGAAGAAATAATTGTAAATAAAAAGTTTAAATTCGACTATCATCTGCATTTAAAGACTTAAGAACCAAGAACTTTTTACAACACAGTACATTGTTATATTAATTACAATAAACATCAAATAAATATTCAAATAGTTTTTGATAAATTAAGTGCCATGTAGATTTTCTGAGGAACTATCATTAAAATTATGTTTACTGTTAAAATGACAAAACCATAGCTCAACATATTTCAAAGTTATAGTACGATGTTCAAGTTAGCTTGAACTAGACTACCTGATAATATATTAAAATAGGTATTACAATATCCAACAAATGTTAGATTACTCTAGCAGTATATTTCTGATATACAAGATTTCAGTAACCCACCTAATTGGTTATTTTTTTTGCCAAGAGAAGAAGTTCTTCCGGCACAAAAGTAGCTTCCAAATAATTCATGACCTGCTAATATATTGTATATTTTGTGTATCTTACACCAGTGTTCTCCAACTGTAAACAGTTGAAGAATATTTATATGCAGTTTGACTTCATAAAAAGATGAAATATTTTTAAAAAAATTTCAGAATTTGAGAATTCTTTTACCGAGTAGAAAAGTATAAATGAAAATTCAACACTTTGATGTGATTTAAGTGTTCTTAAATTGCAATAATAAAGAAATTGCACCAAAATGATTCATCACAACTAATCAATAGAAAAAATACAAGATACAATAAAAAGCGATTATAAAACTCACTTAAATGCCATTTTAAGGATATTAAAAAATGAAGATTATCATAGAAAGAAAATAAGAAAAGCACTACAAATGGTACAAATGAGAAGAAATTGTATTATACAACTCAAATTAAGGCAAAACATAAAGCCAACATAATGTATTCCATGCGTCAAATTATCAACAAATTATTTTTGATTTCCTGATTTGTCTGTTCATAAAAATGGCAAAACACTGGAGTTTGGGATTTATACAAAACCTTTGAGGAATGATCAGTCAACCAGTAGTCGTTTAATTACGCTGATGTACATAAAAGAATAACTTGCCTGTCTTATATTGATTGAATAACGACTACACCGAAAAGAAAAAAGAAAACGAAATTGACATAACGAAACTAATCAATTCATCATTTTAAGGTTCAGGATTCAGTCATAAAAAAATATTAATAATTTCAACTAATAATATAAGTTGGTTAATAATAAGATTGATGTAATGGCGAACAGTAGAAAGATTAGTTCAAGTTCCTGTAATGTTACATAAGTTGAGCAGACTAGTTGAAGGATGAAAACTAGACCAACTGGACATACTATGAAAAACAATAAGATCAGATTGATTCATAATAAGTAAGGACATGATACTTGATTTGTCGAAAGAAGTTTTTTATGGATGTGTTCTGAAGATAAACAAGATAAAACTAGTCGAAACTAGTTGGCATTAAATTAAATATTTCATTACTTGGGAAAAGTATCCTTTTAATTGTCCTTATTACGAAAGATACTTATTCATTATTTCAATATAAAAATTTGTGGATAACATCCTTAATACAAAACACCATCGATATGATGTACAAAATATTAATTATATTCAAAACATCATTTGCAAATTCTTTAAATATTTAAATTTAAATATCGTAACTTGTGAAATCATTAATATATCAAACTATAAAAACTTATTAAAACCAAGTTAATAAAACATTAAAATATAATAATTCGTTAGCTTTCGTACACGCGAGTGTACTTCTTCAGACGGTCATTTATTTATAACAAAAAAATACATGGCAATGGAATTTAAACTATTACCATTTGGATTGGCCTACTAATTTATTAATTAATTGTATTATGGAAAATGAGGTTTAGAGCATCTAAACTAAAAGTCTGTAAGCCAAGTTCACTTGTAAGTAAACAGAAAAATTTGGGGAATAAAATAATTGATAAAAATGTAGAAATTATGTTAATCTTGAATAATTTGTGATAAGTTTAGTGGAATTAGTATAAATAAAAAGTAGACTTCCAAATCCAGAGTTTTCTATTTATACCTGTAAGTTCTTGAATGAAGTAAACAAAAACTAATAAAAGATTTTCTTCGGTGAAATAAAAACTAGGTTTTTTCAAAAGCTGCCAAGGCTAATTAATTATTGCAAGATAAATTTGGTGGTAAACCTGTCGAAAACTTTTTAGCAAGTGGATATAATCCAAATTTAAGCGAATATTCCATGGATATTTTGATTTAAACAAATAATAAAATTGAGATGTGGTAAAATTGTTGAATTTATGAGATTTATTCTTTGTGTAGAAAATTATTAATAATATAAGTAAACGATAACTTGAGAACTTGATAACGATATAACTGGGGGAACTTGACGATAAAATGAATGTAAACAATTTGGAGTAAAAAGTCAATACACTTTAATTGCTTAACTATTTTCAAAAATATTGTGTCTGTAATAACTATTGTGCCATACCATATATTTAATTATTTAATTACTTATTGAGCTATTCATTCCGGACATAATCGCTTAGATTAACCCTTCTAGTAATATATTACAAGCATATTAATAGTGTAGACAATTGTACTTTGTAAACATATTTTTTAACAAAAATAAGATATTTCTTGGATATATCAAACTAGGTTAATCCCAGTCAGGTGAAATAAGCTAGCAGTCATAGATACTAGTAATAATATTACCTATAGGTAGTACATCGTTGAAGAAATAAATATGAAACTACTTATATACCTCTTTTTCATGCAAACATGTAAACGAATAAAAAACTAGCCAGCAATGTGTTAAGATAAAATAGCTTTCAATTAAAAATTACAAACTTTATGTTTAATAACTACTATTTTGTTTTCAGTATCATTAGTTTTTAGTATCGTAACTTAGAATTATTGTTTCTTCAAATATTAGCTTAGTTTAAACAAACATTTTGTTATAACTTTAGAATAATTGTAACGTTCAAGTTCTACTACATATTTTTATTGGACCCCATAGCACAGGTCTCAGCTCTTGTAAGATATTCATGTTGAATTTAAATTAATTTTTTTATAAAGAAAATAATAAAGGCTTTAAATCAAATTCAAACTATAATAGTTAGGAACATTTTGCTTTTGTTAAAAGTAAAACGCCAATCAACAAAAACTGATTGATTCAAACTAATCAAAATATAACAATTATTGCAAATAAGTTTGATGATGCCTATTTTTTTTTTATCCTACTTTTGTTAAACAAAGATCTTAGCCAACCCTTAAGAATCATCATTTCAAATAAAAAAATAATAACTTACTCTGCATATAACGATATTGCATCATCCTCATGTATTGCTGGTGTTTTAGTGTTGTCATAAGCATCTTGATTAAGTGACGTAAATCTCGAATTGTCTACCAATGTATTGCCTACTTGTACGATTACTTTTAAATTAGATGGATTGGAAACTGCAGTAATAGGTAGAGTATTTTTTAATCTAGTTGGTGGTCTTTTAGCAGCTACTAAAGTAGGAACCTTAAAATGATTTTCTTCAGTTTTCTGAATACTAGGTGAAACTTGGAAAACTGCAGTTTTCTCGTTTTGACATTCTATTCCATCATCATCACCTTGAAATGAATTTATCTCGTGTCTAATATTTTCAATAGTCTCCTCATGTGTTAAAGTTGCACCATCAAAAATAGGGTCAAGCGATAAAATTCTTTCTTTTTCGTAATCACTAAAATTATAACATTCCGTCCAATAGCAAGCAGGTAATGAGCACTCGTCATAAAATTCACTCATATACGATTCGTCGGCAAAATTTTCACTAGAGTTCGGTAAATTAAAATTTGATGGCACTGAAGAAGACGTTTTTGTTTGTATCATATTTACTACTCTATTGCCTGCTTTAGACAAATCTTGAGTAATCGTTATGCGTGGAACCGTGATGGTGATTTTGTTTACTTTCTTGTTATGATCACCCTCCATGGTGGGAGATTTTAAAGGAGAAGCTGAATGGCGTGAATCCGATGTGTTGTATAATGGTCGGCTTTCGTTATTTGATGTATGGGATACCATCCTTGTTGCATTATACAATTGAGTTCCGAGATTATATTTGTTCACTATAGATTTATTTAATAAAATATTTTCAACATTAACGATTGCAAACTTCTTTTTGGGCTTCACAACGTTTTCAATTGTAAATCTTGGGTTAATTTCTGAGGAAATCAAACCTTTTTCGCTTTTCTTCAACGACTTTTCTAAAAACAACAAAAATGACCGTAAGTAGGCGTCAAATATTATATTTTTCTTTCGACAAAATAAAAAAACGTTTCAAAATAAGTTATTACTAGCAAAAACAATAAATATAACTTCATACAAACTCGGCGTAAAACGATTTTAGTAAATTGTAATATTATAATGTTGGCCATACAAAATTTTCAAACTTCCTTTTAAATTTATTGCATTCAAAATGCATTTATATTTTCAACTTGTTATTAAAATTTAAATAACGCTATATTTTATTTGTTAACTTGTAATTATTTATTACGATTTGTAAAATTTTCAAGTTTTGTTGTACTATTAAAACAAGTTTTTAAATACAAATTCAGGTTATGTTTCTTTGTCAAACAAAACATAAATTGCGCTTGATAGACATAGGCGTCCGTTCAATTTTTTATTCTCCAATAATTTTTTTCATTTTTGAATTTAGAAAAAGTGTTATCTTTAATAGATACTATATAGATACCTACTTAAAAATATTAGTGTATTAGATAGGATTAATTCGTAACATGTCAAATTATATAATGAAATATCTAAATGATGTACATATACAATAAACTGCAAAAATTGAATTTTAACTTACGTAACTAAAAAAAACTATCATTCATTGTATTACGTAAGTTAAAATTCAATTTTATTCAATTTTTGCAGTTTATTATAACTTTATAACATGTACATCATTTAGATATTTCATTATATTAGTGTAGTATTAGGGGAAATTGACAAAATTTATCAAATCCACCGTGAAGTTGGCAAAACAAAAAAGGACTGGAAAAGCAAATAAAAAAGCTCATTTGTATACTAAATTGAAGACTTTTCTGGTGCAAAAAAATAAATTTAAAAAAAATAAGAAAATTTTCAATTTAATTTTTTATTGCAAAAAGATAATATTTTATATATTGTCATGAATAAGAATAACCCTTATTTTATGTTGGTGAATACGAAATAGTGACTTGATTCGACAAATAGTAGTAGTACTATTTGCAGTTGGTGAATACAGGCATAAATGAGCTTCTGTTACTATTTTTCGATATTTGATGTGGTTCACAAGAAATTTAAGGTGGATCGTTTTCAATTTACTATAATATGGGAAATTAAGCACTAATCAAAAAATTTCCACCTTAATCTTTTTGCTTTCTAATAAAATTATTCGAAACAATCGAGTACTAAATAATTTAAAAATTAACAAGCTAAACAAAGACAATAGAATTCAAATTGTTTCATATGGTTTTTTAAATCTTCAGATGTTTTTAATTTGTGTTCACTTGTTAATTTTAAAATTTTAATTATTATTAATTTCACAAGCTAAAAGTTTATATTAGGTATATATTTTATAAAAAATTTAATTTACCTGTATTAGAAGATTCGTCAGATAAAGAGGTAGAAGCATCGTTAACTTCGTCAGCAGATTTTTGGTTGCTACATGGTGGTGGTTCAACTTGATTTATACACGGATTTGGTGATGAATTGACACTTCCACATGTTACTTCTTGATTATTTGAAGTAGAATCACGACGGACTGTATTAGTTTTTTCGGGAAATAAATTATTCTCAGATTCCTCCGTCATGTAAGCATTTTTCGAACTTTCGTCATCGGAGTAGTTTTCATTAAAATTATTTTTAGCAAGAAAACGCTCAAAACCATTCAGTATTTCTAGAGGTTTCCCTAGGTTTTTATTTGAATTTTCAGGATTGCTTGCGATTGCTCTAAGTTCAGATATTTCTAATTGCAGCTTTTCAACGGAAGCTTTAATTAACAATTTCTGATTTTCTTTGTTCGAAGCGGTTCTATACAATGCCTTTTCCTTCTTAAATTCTATAAGCAAATTTTTGATATTATCCAGTAACTTTTTCATTTGCGTTCCTGCATTAGAACTTTGTACTTGACCAACATTTGGTGAATCGTTGCTAGTATCATGTTTTAAATAAGCATAATTTAATGTTGTGTATTGCGAATCGCCAACATCGCTAGCAGGAAAATGAGAATTTGGTAAATGCTCTACAATATCCATATCAGGACTTTGCTTTATGGTAATATTTAAACAATCGGTAAAATATTTACCATCAGTCTTAAATTTATTTACACCAATGTTACAAGTGTCTTTTTCTATTAAATCACTGTACTGTTCTTGACTAAAATCGGTACAGTAATCTTCCAATGATTCTGATTTTATTAAATCACTATATTCGATATTTCGATCACCACAATAATCATCACCGTCACTAGGATCTGCAGGTTCGACTTTAGGTTGTATTATTTGAAATTGTGTTACTTCTACAATTGATTCGCTTACTGCTTCTCTAAAAGCTTGTTTTTGTCTCTTTGCAGGTAATTCTGATTTATTATCAATATCGTGAAAATCAGTTTTGGATTTTCTTTTAGAAGATTTTGAAACTTTTGCCGGAACTAATTTTAAATTGGAATTTTTTGAAGTTTCTGCGGTACTTCTTTTTTCAAGGGAAGAAAAATTTCCGATGTTAACTTTTTCCAATAAAATTTGAGGTAAATCTTGTGGCAATGGTTTGGGTAAATTCTTTTTATTGTTTTTACGAGGTCCTCTTGGCTTCCTTATTTTTTGGACTTTCGAGACTAACGCTTTCTTCTTTACTACTTTCGAAGCAGGTACTTTAGGTTCTTTTTTTTTTAAATTATGAACAATTTTTGGAGAACCCTAAAATATAAACTTATATTATTCAATGATAAAATACTTAATCAACAGTTATAACTGCAAAAATAATTATACAATTTTATTTTTCCTGTGTAGAAATCCATATGAAAGAATGCCATTGAACATTTTATTGTTATTTGATTTATAGAAGAAAAATAAAAGTCTGATCAATTATAAATCTTGAAAACATAATAAAAAAAAATTTCAACTTTCTTTTTCAATCAACGCAGAGAAGACATGATTCATTGGTACGAAAATCAAACATTAATCTAAAAAATCATTCTCAACTTAGCAATCACCAATGCGACTATTGGATCATTTAGTACTACTTTTGTATCACAAAAAAAAGTTGTACTCCGTACTATTTAAAAATGTTGGCAACTGTCTTCCGAGGTCTGAAATGAGGGAAAAAACCCATGTTTATACGGCAAGGATTGTAAGGTGTGATCTGCATAAAATGAAATTGATTTAATTAGCAATATTTTAGTCAACTAGTGTGAATTTGCCAAGTTTTTAGCTTTAGAAATAATTTTTTTTAATTTAGAAATTAGCGAATACTGTTGGAATTGTGAACCCAAGTGTGAATTCTATCGGTGAAAACTATGGCTATCCAACTTTGACTTCAACACAAAGAAGCAAGCCCGTAGAGTGAGAAAACATCACATCATAAACGTAAAAGAAACAACTGGATCTTCTCTTTCGTTGAACCTCTCTCTCTCTTTAATTTGAAAGGGAGGACAATAATTGGGGTTTAACCCCAAGGTTCACAATACTTAACATTCAAATTATTCCAACAATGACCATTATAAATTTTTTGTGTGTAGAATTACCCAAAAAATCATAATCATGCACATTTTAAACCACAGTACTGTCATCACTTTTAATTGTGGAACAATACATTGGAAAAACATCAGAAAGATAGCATTTTCGGATCATCTAAATTCCCCACTTTAGGAATTGATTAAGAAAAAATTCTAAATTACGTTTTTAGGTATTCGTATGAATAATTTTGGAATCAAAAATCAAGCCAATGATCTCTTCGGATCCAAGAGATACCAAGAAATTCGTAAAAATACATTTTACCCCTTAAGCTATTAGGTCCTGACAGCAGCGCATTTTGCGGGTAAAATGATTGATGAATAGGATTTTTATGATTTTAAATCCTGAGCGTTTCGGTTGGGCTTTAATGAGTGAGAGTCAATCAGGACATTGACATTTACATATAAAGATGTTTCTTTGTTCTTCCATAAAATAAAACTAAAAATTTACGTAAAAATGAATGCTCTAGATCTAAATCTAGAATAATGTAATGTTTAAATTAAAAGGTTTACCATTTCCTATGTCAATAAAATACACAAATGATTTAAATTCCTTAATTTTAAACAATAAACTGTAATATACAGTGTACTTTCTCGCAACGGTCGCTCCTCATAAATGAACAACTTTTGGAGAGCCGTCAAAAAGCTTGAGGTCTTGCTAATAAAAAAATTCCTATTAAGCGGACTCCTTATAAGCCGAACGCAGAAACTGAATTTTGCAGTTTAAGAACTTGAACCTTCTCTTATAGCTTATATGGATAGTCTGTGTGGTATCTTTATTTGTTGATTAAAAGTATACCACGATCTTACCACGATACAATATTAATAATACTGCTACTACTGTCGATTAGCTTTAATTTGTTACCTACCCTATTGAAGAAGAAAATAATAACTTCATTTTAGGTGTAAGTTCAAGTTACTACTACTATTTTCATGATCAGATAGTATTCGAACATTTGATTTCGCTACAGAAATTTTAAATTAATGATTACGTATTATTCATTATTAATCATTACGAATCGGTCATAACAAAACGGGCACAACTAGCCTATTTTAGCAATTTGCCTTTTTTGTGGAAATATGTTTAGGTTAATAGACTTCATCGATTCAATAGAAAAGCAACCAAACTTATGCACTAGAAGTGTGTTTAAATCGTGATTTTTAATTTACTGTCAGTTGAACATTGGCCCATGTTTGGTACATGGGCCGTTGTTCCACAGCTCGCGGTTTGTATCTAAACAACAGTTCTATATTAACATAACCTAATAATAAATTATAGTGAATGAGTTGGTGAATGGTTGGCAAGATGCATAATACCGAAGACGATAGCGTTATTAATTTATAAAGCTAAAAAGTATTAGAAATCAGTGTGAGTGGAAAGATGAAAAAGCAAAACGTCTAAAGGCTCAATATCAACCATATTATGTTAATAAAAAAGATGCAGCTAAAGAAGTCCGAATTTCAGGAAAGACGTGCGTTAATATAAATTTAAAACTTTCGATAATTCTAAATAACAACTACTTACTATCAACCGTTTTAGTTGTAGGCGACAATGTTTAACACAAATTGGAGAAGGTTCTGCAAATCGATTGCTCGATAATTTCAACAAACTCGGCAGTAACGATCGTCAAAATGTTTTCATAGAGGGTCTAATTAAGGTAACCCAAATCTACTAACAATCGCAGAAAACATACAAATAGACGAGCAGTTTTACACAAAGTAGGCTGAGAATTGTGCTATTGAGCAAACGCAAAAGCTGATGATCAAATGGAAACAATCTGGTTTGATTTTAAGCAAAACGTCCCATGCCACATTCCAACGTCAGATGTGTTTTACAAGCGGTAACTTTGCTTGTACATCATGTCCGTATATTCTGCAAAAACTGTTAAAAGTATAATGATGTATACTTGGCCGGAAAATGTTGGAAAAAGAGGTTATACATCATTTCATTGAAGCATTTGTTCCTAATAGTAATAGTGTGAAAAAACTCCATATTTTCACAGATCATCAAATACTAGCAAGCTCTGACCCTAAATGAAATCAAACACTTTTTTTCTTATCGTGAACATAGTTTTCTGTCATGCGATCGGCATTTTGGTGTTCTTGAAAGAGTGCAAAGAAAAGAAGAGTGGAGTTGCCCAACGACTGGGTGGATATTATCTCTACTAAATTCAAAGTTGTACAATTAAATCAAAATATGATAAAAGATTTTGCTGGCGAGTTACAGGAACTATATTTTTAAAAAAATGTTACTGAAAAAAGAGTATACTTCCAGATAACAAAACATAAGACGTTTAAATTTATAACTGGCAGCAGGTACATGGAAGTTTCTTATGTTCTGAAAAGTTTTGCATGTTAGAGCCTGGAGTGACAAGTATCCGAATGCCAGAGAATCCCTTATATAACGGTGCATTACCTATTACTGAAGAAACTTAGTAATCTGTTAAGCATCATTTACATCCAAGTAACGTACGTAGCGGACATACAAGACATAACGTAAGGAAAGTTGAAATGCATGGTTTCAAACGCCACCGTTTACATTCGTACAAAACATGGGAGACATAACAAAAAGTTCGGTCAACTTCAACGTTATGTTTTCTATGTTTGACCAATGAGATGCGTTCATTTTACTTGGCAACACCTCCGTTGTTGTATAACCATGCGTGCGCATGCTTCATGTTTCCGTGTTAATGTGAATGGCAAATTATTTCTTATGTTTTCTACGTTATGTCTTGTATGTCCGCTCCGTACGTTACTTGGATGTAAATGACGCTTTAGACTTAAAGCACAGCGGTGGCTTGATGTGATCGCTAGTTGAAGTTATGAGCGGAGATTCTGGGTTCAAACCCCGGACTCGGCAGAATTTCTTAGCTCAGCCCTCTGGTGAACATCAAGCTGTGAATCGAAATACTTATAACTTCCCTTAACAACTCAACGGGAAAACGGGGTACAGTAAGCCTAGAGCTTCAGTGCAAAGTGGACCTTGACCACTACCCGTTTCGTAATGATAATGAACACAGCCAGTAATTGTGTGGAAAAATAAAATGTGACTCTGATATTTTGGATATGAAGCTAAACTTCGAGAACAATACATTTTTGATTTCATTGTTGCTTTACCAGGTTTCTGAAAATACAATATATTGTCCTGAGGAGTTCGCGCAATTACTATGGCCATCAAGTCCACATCCTCGCCGACGATAATGGCAGTAAGTACTCGTATGTGACTGTGCTATTGCTGTTTCAATGATCAGAACATCAGCATTATTTTTGCCTGCTTCACAACGATATTAGCTGCTTGAAATCTTTAAAACAACATAGAAATGAAACGACTTTTGTTGCAAAAAAAATAATTAAATAACTTTTTATAGCAAATCACCTTAGCTATAAATTAGCTCTGTATTTTTTTCAATAAATATCGCCATTCTCGAGATATATCCGTATCCGAAACTGTTTTTGGCGATCTATATCGATGGGGAACTTTGAGACATTATTCAGGGCGATAATAAATGCAAAAATTTAGCCAGTTACAAATTATATCCAACTCGGCCCCTTTTTTTGTCTATTTTTCCTTGACTACAATGACCACTCTCAACGATTAAGAAAAAATAATTATGTAATCGAATTTACGTAATTACAAATTTACATAGCGACTGGGCTTGTTATGCGTCAAAAGATACTAAGGAATGTTAATTTTACTAAGCGGACAATGTGAATTACTTCAAATAATTTATTATCAGCTAATATTTGTTCTAGAACGCACTATCGATTACCATCATTAATTGCTTATTTTTATCAAAAATTAACGTCATGAAGCGAATTAGCATTATAACTCGAAAGCTCATCCTACAAATCTTGTGTTCTCAAGTATTATTATAAAAATAGTTAAATGTTCAAAGTCAGCGGTGTTCCAAATCATTAAAAATGTTGGTGAGATTAATACACTTCATGGTTTGCCAAAAGCTTGTCATAGACAAGGAGCTGTAAGCGATGCAGCCGAAGAGAAAGTCTTAAAACTGCCCAAGTGCAAGTTATAACCCACAGAACAACTGAACGTGAAATCTTGTACGTTGTACCTTGGTCGTAACATCCATAAAGTTACTTTGTCAAGTAATTTTTCCTATGTCGCTGTAATTTAACGCAAGGTTTAGACAACTTTAATTCTTTTGACCAATTTAATATCTTTTTGCGAGGGATGAATCGCAATTGGAAATAGGTGTACAAAAAGTAGAAATTAGAAATTAGTAGTTAGAAATATCATGGAGTTATTTGCAAATAGTTAAGTGTAGATAATTTTTGGTCGCGTTTAAGCGCTCGCTTTATGGTAGAAGTTAAAATGAGGGTGCGGACATTAAAAGCTTGCACCAAATATTGCATTACATTAGTTTTTGATTTTTAAATTTTTATCTGGTTTCATAGTGCAATATTTACTATCTTCTTTTCCAAACATTCTTTGGAAAGAATGTTTTACATAATAATTTTCTACGTATGTATTTTTATCGTTACAGTTTGATTATATTTCGTATATTCTTTGACCCAATTTCAAACCTCGCTATCGGGTAAGGTGATATTTACAAGAACATTTCACAAAAATCCAATCATGGCTAGGGATGTCAAATTTTCCAAATGTGTGTCACGTGCGTTAAATGAAATTATTAAGTTAGTGTATGTTCACAGCAACAGATCTAAAAAACTATTACAAAATATTGCCTAGATTGAAAGAGGTTATTATCACGTGTATGTGATGGTTTCTCGGAGTGTGTCTTACTCAAACGAAAACTTAATGTTATGAACGAAGTGGTAATTTATAAATTATAATACATCCTCTAAATTACAAATTATGATGTGAACTTAAAGAAGTACCCTGTAGTAAATTTTGTTTGTTCTTTGTACAATACTCCTAAAATGTGTAAAACTAGTATCTAATTTTGTATTTTTCCAACTTGGAAACATCTTCAACATGGGTTTCTTCCCATGGTTTCAGTAACATGAGATATAACTTATGACAAGACTACATTATACGTATAGTACACAGTGGTGAAAATATTTATAAAGACAACTAAAAAAAAATTAAAACTACAGGAATTTTTCAAGAATTCTTTGCTACACTGCATTTTGGTTATATCAAGCCCTCTTAGTTGTTAAAATTTAGTACGATCTAGATGGAAATAATTTTAAAGGCACGCTGAATTTATTAAAAATATGTTTTATAAACAAATAAGCATGACATTGTTCTAGTCATTACACTTTCGTTAGTTGTAGTAGTGAATTAAAACTGAATATCAATGTTTTATCGTTTAGACGGCCCAGCATTATTAACAAATTTAGGTTCTTTTAAAGGACACCAACGAACGGGTGGTCAAAAACTAGTAAAGACCGACCGAAGGTTCCGTTTCGGCCTTGGTCGAAACTGGAGTTCGAAACGGATTCACTCGCTTATACCATTAATTCTGTATGTAAATTTAATTCCGAAAATAAATTAAAGTCTCTTATTTAATCTAATCAAATAATTATTATACACTAGATTTCATAGTAGGGTAACTTCGGGAGAGTTGATGATAGCAGGTAAATTGGTGAATCGAATTTTTTAGCCTATTAGATTATAGATGTCTACAGTAGTATCAATGACATGTTCTCCTGAGTTTCATTGCTAAGTGTGTGAATTAAAGTTGAATTTGGAAGTGTTAAAATCAAGTTAATTAAAATAAGTATTTTTGGTCATAGAAAATATTTATTTATAATAATAATAACAAATAATCGCCTTCAATGTAAGAATGCAACGGATGCTATGCATCATAAGTATTAAAAAATGCAGCGTCTAAGAACGCCGTTTCTTATAAGATTTTACATGTGGGCGAAATGGAAACAGCCCATGGCGTATTTTTTTTGTGAGAATGGAATGAAGACTGCACCCACCTTGGGTGAAAAATATAAAGTTAATTATAAAGACTCTACATGAAGCATTGTTGTGGCGACAATTTATGACCAAATGTCAACAAATGTTGCTGCCTACAAGCAGCTAAAAGAAGAAACCAATAGATACTTCCTAACTCGTAATAAAGAAAACCGTTATTTTGGCTTTATCGTTGACGATAAAGAAGTTGTGCAATTGTTTGATCCACCTCATTTGTTACAAGTTAAAAGGAATACGGAACAACCTACTGGATGGGAAAGTAAAGTTTTCTTGTACTTTAAACAAAGAGCAAGTAGGATCTTGGCAAGACATTGTAAATTTTTATGAGTTAGATGAAAAGCTATCATCTAGCTCTACCGATTGGATTTATGGAGATTCCATTTTTGGCATGTGTGACAATGGATCGATATTCAAAGCATGTGACAAGCTGACCGATCTACATATTTATTCAGAAAAAAAATGAAGGTCTCATATGCAGCTCAAGTTTTTAGCCAGAGAGTTTCGAATGTCATGAGAATACTGAATAAAAATGGTATGTATAAAATAATGTTATTAATTTTCAGTTTATTAATTATATTTTTTGTATGTTGTAAAGAACTGCCTAATACCAACACTGCAGACGTTTTACTATTTTTTGATCAGTTATTCGACAGTGTTAATGGTTCGAGCCGTGAAGTAAAAAATGGCAAGAGGTTGCGATGTGCTATCTTCTCTTCTGGGATAAGGCTATTCCAATACTAAATAGTATAAAAAAATTTAATGATAAAAAAAAAAAATTTATCCCACTTACTGTCACAATTGGATCAGTACAATTAAAGGGCTGAAATATATTTGGAAAATGTTAAGTGGTAATAATTTTCAATATCTTTGTTTGGGAAATGTGAACCAAGACCCACTTGAAAATCTTTGAATACCTTTGAATACCCTCACTAATTTTATTACTGGGAATTCCAAAAGTGAGGTGCTGGATGTTCCTAAATTTCTCAATGATGAGCAGTGTGTAGTTGAAATTCCTGTTGGTGACGAAGGGTTTTTTAAGAAAGGAACACAATCTTACGTCGCAGGATATATTACCAAATGGTAATAAATTAAAAGTATAATCAAATCATGTAAAATATGTAAAATACAATTAATTGCAGATCAAGAACTACCGGAACACATTATAATAACAGGTCGAGCATATGGACCTAAGCCATTACTTTATCCATCTCCTTACTTTTTAAAAATCTTCAATAATTCTATTTTTGTTTTATATAATAAATTACCTGAGATTTGTCACACTGGTAATGTAAAAACTAAATTATTACAACACATAACAGCAAGTGTTGACTTTTCTCAACTAACTTGTAACGATCATGATGTACCACCTAACATTTTTTAAATATAATTACAGATTTTTTTATTAAGATTTGGATCAAGAAAATTAATAAAACCTTGGAAGGTTTGGGATCAGTAAATTTCGATAATAATACAGATCAGGTGAGAACGATGGCACACAAGCGCTACCTAAAATTTAAAAAGAAATCAGAAAAAATGAAAAATATTAAAAGCCTTGTTTAATTAAATTAAATTCTGAAATGTTGCATCATAATATAATTTGATTATTTTGAATTAAAATCATTTTAACTTAGTTCATGTGTTTAATTGATTTAATCTGTGTTTTGATTGTTATTTGATCATTGAAATTGCAAGTATTATTTTTAAGTTCTTTACAAACTTAAAATTAATACTTGTAATTTCAATATGCAAATTTTAAGTTCCATAGTGACATTCATAATATTTTAAATGCACCAAAATTCGCGTTTAAATTTTAGTTCGAACCCCACACGATTTGGCGCTGCAATACGTCTCAAAAAAAATACGGAGAGTTGGCCATCTATATTACTCTTTCTTATCTATGGTTTCGACTTGGAAGCTTTTGGTACCAATTGGCGCCAACGCTTTAAGCGTTTGATTTGGAAATGATGGCGCTAACAGCGCAAAATTCGCGTTTAAATTTTAGTTCGAACCCCACACGATTTGGCGCTGCAATACGTCTCAAAAAAAATACGGAGAGTTGGCCATCTATATTACTCTTTCTTATCTATGGTTTCGACTTGGAAGCTTTTGGTACCAATTGGCGCCAACGCTTTAAGCGTTTGATTTGGAAATGATGGCGCTAATAGCGCAGCGTACGGGCAATCATGACGTCACAGATTATAAGCGTAACGTCACGGATTTCAAATATTTTCACGCTAACGCAAATTTCATTTGGATAGTGCAGCGTAAGCGCGGCGCTGTGGTGGCAAAAACTGAAAATATTTTTTGCGCAAATTTGAAACTAAAATTTTTAAATTTAATTTAATTTTTACAATACATTACAATTTCAACAATAATTTATTGTATTAATTCATATTTTAAAGTATTGTAAAAATTCATTTTACAAGTAGTTAAGAATCAATTCATTGTATTAATAGAATTTTGACAATTCTTATTTAAACGATAGAAAATTAAAATGTTGCAATTGTGTCCATAAAAAAACCCGAAACAAATCGTACCGTGAATGTAGAAGTCACACCTGAAGAGATGATCAGAATCCTATTCGGAATTTTGTTCGATTATTTGATGATTATGAGCATTTGTTCGACTTAACATTTGTTTGACTTGATTTGACTAAATGTTAAGTCGAACAAATATGTGTCAAATAAAATTCCAAATCAAAGAAAAAAATGTAAAGTCAAGCAAAAGCATTGGAATAACTGCTAATCGAACAAATGTTGTCGAACCAAATTGTGGATACGGCTTGCAGTGGAACGCGGACATTAAACCTGATGTTTACCTAGCGTGTTAAATTTAATTTTTATTTATTATTACTATATATAAACTCGGACAGTAATCTTTACTTTTTTTAATTTAGTATTTGGTGGGGTATCCATTTTTGTTTTATAACATCTCGGAGTCGTTTAGGCATATTTCAAATTATTTTTTTAAATAGTCTTTGCTTATAAGAGCCCATTCCTGTTGTAAACGCCGAATCAACTAATGTTTGCTATTTATAGGGGTGGTTCGTATCCTATGATCTAATTCATACCATAGATTTTCTATGATCTGTGATGGGATCAAGGTTGGGTGACTGAGGGGCGGATGCAGCACGTTTACGCATTTATACAAAAGAAATTCTTGCACTACACGGGATTTGTGTTTGGGGTCGTTATCCTTGTAATACTTAAATGTGTTTTAAATTCCATTTTGAGCCGCACTTAGTAAAAAATTGTCTTGAAGTAACTTCAAATATTTACAACGGTCCCACCCAGTCGCAATACAACTCCAAACAAGAACATTTCCAGTTTGTAACTAAATAGGTGGGCTGATAACAATGACATGACGTGATAATTTTTTTATAATTGCAGTTTTAAGCTTAGTGCATTTCAGTGCGTATTATAGTGTTGTTATATTTTGTTAATCAGTAGTAAATGTTATTTATTTAAAATTGGTCGAAAGCAAAAAGAAACTGATATTACTGAAAGAAAACTTATTTTAAAATTAGTGTAGTAAAACTTACCGCGAAGTTGGGGAAATAGTCGGTAGGTAATTTTCATCGGTAAGAAAGGTTGTTAAGAAATTTAAAAACAATGAAACGTTCGATTTCTATTTTACAATCAGGGGTTTCGAAATTAACAAATGAGCTTATTTCTAACGAAACTACCGTAGAACATTACGAAATGCCCATTACAATGGTCGTGTAGCTCGTAAAGTACCATTCATTTCAGAAGTGAATCGAAAAAAGCGATTAAAATTTGCTAAGTAATGCATAAACGAAGACCCCCGAATTTTGGAATAAGGTGCTGTTTAGTGATGAAAGCAAGTGCAATATATTTGGTTCCAATGGAAAACAAATTGTGTGGAGGAAACGAAATGCAGAACCGAATAAAGAAAATACTTGTGCAACAGTAAAGCATGGCGAAGGTAATTGTATGCCTTGGGGGTGCATAGATGCAGGTGGGCAAATTTTGTCAGACAGCGTCAATAAATAAGGGCTTTCCAAAGCTTGGTACTTTCAACAAGACAACGACCCCAAGCATACGGCTCACATCGTAAAGTTGTGCAAGGCAGAATCGATTTTTGAAAAGAAAATCTTAACAAAATCGTTTTAAAACATCGAAAGATTTACGGCAACAATTTGGATTAGATTTATCGACCCGAACCGTTAATCGAAGGTTGGAGAAGGTCGGCTTACACGGTCGCAAATCGCGAAAGATGCGCTTATTGACAAAGAATCAGATTACAAAATGATTAACTTTTGCGATCAAAAATGATTGGGTCGGACGAAAGTAATGTAGAGGTACAGTCGACGCGGTATATAAGTTGACAAAGGTAATTTTTTCAATAAATGAAAAAACTATCTGCACCCTACCGTATCCTTTATATTGGGGTGGTTCGGTTGCTTACTGGTTAGAATCACCCTTGGTGACAATTCATCTTGGAGTGATTAGAAACATTCAGTCAGAGTCAGTATTCCTACAACAAAAAATATAGTGCTTTGTGGTGTATCATAGTGTTTTAACAGGAGTCTGAAAGTAAGTTGACAATCACATTTTTACTATTTAAATTACAATTTTCAACAGATAGTTTTATTTACATTTTCTTTGTATTGTTTTTAACAATAATATCTGTGATAATAAATTGTTAATTTATTACAGAATGTCTAAACAAAGGGAATTAACAACACAAGAACGTGAGAAAATATTTCGACGAAGAATTGATAGAGAAGAAACATTGCAAAAAATTGCTGCCGATTACGGAATATCGCAGGAAGGCGTAAATAAGTAGAATGTACCTATAAAAACAACCCAGATTAGAACCAGGATACACGAGCCTAATTTGCACGGACGAGTAGTTAGAAAACGACCGCACATTTCTATAGTTAATGCTAAGAAAAGATTAAAATTTGTCACGAAGCATTTAAATAATCCGGAACGATTCTGGGAAACCGTTTTATAGAGTGACGAAAGTAAGTTTGAACTGATGTCAAACCAACGACGTCAAATAGTGTGAAGAAAACGCGGCAAGGCATTTAAAAAAACAATTAATAAAAAAAATCCGTAAAGCCGGAGGAAGTTTGATTATGGTTTGGGGTTGTTTTAGTGCCGAGGGCGTAGACAATTTACAAATAATTGAGGGAATCATGACGGCAGACAATTATATTGAAATATTACAAAATAATCTTTTTGGTACGATAGATCAGTTGGGCTTAATGGTTTCGTATGTATTTCAACATGACAACAACCCTAAACGTACTGCTAAAAAAGTTAAATTTGAGCAGAGAATAACATTCAAGTATTAACATGGCTACAAGTAAATGGTCGGCATTTTTTTCCAAATTTGGTGGGGAAGTGTTATGATATGTGAAGGGAGAATGAATGCAATGATCTATATCGAGACCTTAGAAAGGCATTCGGAAGCATCCATTGTAAAACTTTTTTATGATGATAACCCGGAGTACATTTTCCAGAAGGATAATGCCCCATGTCATTGATCAAAGACTACAATAACGAAGTGGTTTCAAGAAAATAAAATTCCTCTTTTGGATTGGCAGCCACGAACTTCTGACCTGTCTCCTATCTAAAATTTGTAGAAGATTTCCAAGGACAAAATAGCCCTTTGCAAAACAACATCAAAAGAAACATTAAAGACTTTAATTTTTCAAGAATGGGAGAAAATTACACCTAAAGTATGTTTTAAATTAGTTTCTATGCCGAAATGTATTCCTAGTGTGATTAATTCTAATGGTAGGCCTACCAAATATTAATATTTCTATAAAATAAAATATATTTAAAAAGCTCACAACATTAAAAAGGTTGGTGACCACTGGTTCAGTGCCTATGATAGAAGAAATTATGCCCGATGACTGCATTTTCTAAGAAAATAAAGAGGCCATACACAGATTAACGTGTAAAGGATTGGTTTTCCAGTAGAAAATTTATGGAGACTTTTTTCTCGCCAAGTGTACATAGGTAGGAGGCAGTAAAATTGTTTAGACTTTAGAAGAACTAAAGAGCCATACGGAAACCATGGAAGAAAATTTCTATAGAGGTATTATACAATTTTATAAACTTAATTTTAATTGTTGCTAGGTAGGTACTTGAGTGAAATTTTGAACTATAATTTTTCCTTTTAATCAAAATGTTGTATCATTTATTTTTGAAATATTTCCGAAATTACAGAGCAACAATACAAAATACCAATCAGGAAACTTCCCAAGCTCAGTTAGAGAACGTATCCCAACCCTATATAATTTCTTATGAGACTTTCTGACTGACTCCAACGATACATGTTCTCACTGCATTGTATGGTAAAACGAGTGAAAGAATATTCAAAATTATTGATTCTAAAAAGCTGATAAGTTTATGGGGTAGAATGAAAAATCGTCAAAATATGACCTACAATAATATTTCCCGCTCGTTAAGATACTACTACAGCATAGGCACTTTAGCTAAAGTAAAAAATGATCTGCTTTGTTTGTTTGCTATAATTTTATCGTATATGTTATGGTTATTTCATCGTTTCTTATTATGAGAAATAAGCTAGTCAATAACTAGTCTGTGACATTGAATGCCTTCCGAGTCTAAAAAAGATAAAAATATGCTCTCCCGAACTTTTTTGTAGAAAACTTAATTTCCTAAACCATTGTTTCTATGAATTTCATCGTATTTGTTTTCTCAGTGGTTCAGATATTATATCCCAGTAATATAATTTTTATTGGTCCTTTAACTTTTTAAAGCAGGAAGATTAGCGTGATGGCACATAGCTGAAAAACTCACATCAAAATTCAACCTTCCGTTGAAGTTATGTAGCTACAAACTGACTGACAGACATATAGACAAATATAATGTGTCCCCTCTTTTGGGTCGGGAATTAAAAAGGAATCGTGTAGTAATTAAATTTCTTTTTAATTGATTTTTGAAACAAAAAACTGCTAGCAAGATAAAAGAAAAGTTCGACATGATTGTTGGCAAATCTCCTTTGTTTAAAAATGTTTGTACTTGACTTGCCCATTGTACAGCCCCTTGGCCATCTAATTAGGTGCACTTGCAAATATTTCATTTTTCTAAATGGTGAGTGACAAATTGCACATAGCTCCCCAAATTTTTAGCATAGTAGATCAAGAGTGCATAGTAAAGTATCTACCGTACAAATTCTTTGTAATCATACCATACCATTAATCATCGAAGGCCAATACATAAACATTACAGCATCCGGCAAAGCACTTGCTTGCTTGCCTTTGAATTATTTTGATACGATTTAATTGATCAAAAATTACAATGAGCAAAAGATGCCCATTGCTGGTTTGCTCAAATATGGCAACCTGCCTCATTAAAGAGAATGCACCAATAGTTATTATCATGGTATAAATAAAAATACCCAGACAGATTAGGTTGGGTTTGAAAACCGCTATTTAGCTGCCATGGGAACTATAAAAGACCGTGGATTTATACTTTCAAGAATATCCTGTAAAAATTTCAAGGCTGTATCTTTAATACTCTCCGAATGGCAGTCTTCTAAAGAGCAACCGTTTGCATGTATGTATAAAATGCTCCATCTGCCTGGAAACGGAGCTCGGAACTGACGTGTTATCTGAATCTTTCAGAATCGTAAACAGTACATAATACACTGCACATCAGAGCGAAAATGAGTAAAATCAGTTCGAATCAAAAAGACTATCACGATACTCCTATCCATAGATCCAGAAGCAAGATAAGGCGGTTTTCGGGAAATCGATACAAACAATACAGCTGCTGAAAAACTGTTACGCACTTGAGATGATGAAATTCTAGTTGATCATACCCGATGGATACAGTTTCATTCAGTTTTACTCTGTTTTTAGTGCAATTGGCACTTTAGTTATGTGTAAAAATTTCAAGAACGACATCAAGTTCAATGGGTTTAGGATTCAAAATTGCTGTGTCACGTGAGTGCGGTGTTTCATATGTGAATTGTGGACCAATAATTAGTAATGCTTATGAAATAAATCGTCGTAGTGTTTGTGATGCAACTTGTAGGCGTTGGTATCAATGACTAAATCTATTTTGTGGCTTGATGGATCTTCTTAGAAAATTTCATAACAACACTTTCGCTGACTGCTCTAAAAATGTAACCAAAGCTGCTAAAACGGTATATAAATGGAGTACACAAAAAGCCGCAACTAAGAAGAGAGCTAAAACCTTAGAGAATCAAGATTCAGATTTTAATTTAACAGTTTCCGGAGATGGCACATGGAAGAAAAGAAGAAGAAAAGCGGCCACACTTCACGTTTCGATGTTATTCTAGCTGGTAAATTCAGCAAAAAAATCATCGATTCAGTCGTAAAATCGACTTATTGTAAGAGTTATAAAGTATGGGGAAAGAAAAAAATACTCATCCTGAAGAATGGCTTTGACGATTGCGATGTGAATCATATTGGATCAGCTGGAAAAATGGAGTTGATAGTGTGAAGGAAATGTTTAGTTGCTCGATCGATCAATATAGAGTAAAATATACGCGCTATATTGGCGACGGTGATGGTGCCACATACAAAGGTTTATTGAATTTAAATCGGTACGATGTGCATGTAGAAAAACTAGAATGCTACTTACATGTAAAAAAAAGAAGGGGAACACGATGCCGCAATCTCAAAAAACAAACCAAAGGTTTAGAAGAAAGGAGTAAGAATACCGTGAAACTAACTGATAAAGTTATTAATAAACTCCAAAAATACTATGGATTTCCAATTACCAGCCATCAAAATAATGATGATGTGTAAAGAAATTTTGGGCTACCTTGCATCATTTGTCTTCGACAGATGAAAATCCGAACCTTGGAAATTGCCCTGCAGGTGCGAATTGCTGGTGCTCATATCGCCGCGAGGAAGTTGAAAGAATGGACGTATTAAAGTTCAACCATGATTTATACTGACTTGAATTCAATGGAAGTACTAGAGCGATGCAGAGGGAACACGCAGAATAACAATGAAAGTTATAACGGCTTGCTCTGGCACTTTGCTCCAAGTAACTTCATAATGAATTGAAAACGATCGAGCTCACTGCTTTCCTTGCAGTATCAATATTTAACGATGGTTTCTATGCTATTCTAAAAATGCTGCAAGTAATGGACGTCAACATCTGTCCTATTGTAAAAGAATAGAAATAGGGACAAACAACTCGGAGAAAAGCTTCACCTTCTCAGCAGGCATTATTCGAGGAAGAAGAGGGTCCATTGTATGGGCCAGGTATTCTGATTAGCATTTTAATTTGCAAAAATCGATAGTTAAATCTTTAAACGCGTTTTTTCGAAATGATATTTTTCAAATTTGCTGGCATTGTAACTCAAAAAGTTATTATCTGATTGACTTGAAATGTGAACTGAGTACTCTTGAATATATTTACTCTACAATGACGTGGAATACTTTTGATTGGATAAAAATTGAAGAAAACATGCTCTTTTTTCATACATATGCCATTTTGTTAAATTTTGATATTTTTCGGAAACAGGAAATACCTTCCAGTTTAACGACAAATTTTTCCTTTTTCGGTTTCGGCATCTGAATCGTCCGGAATTATGTCAGCAGTGGAGGAACTTTTTTTGCGCCTCTGAAGGCAGCGCATAAGTCGCTTGGATCTCAATATTTTTCTATAAAAAAATTATGTAATATAGGTCAAATATAGCCAAATATATTCTTAATTTTCCGAAACATTTAATTGAGTACTTTTCTTCCAAAAAATACTCGAAAATCACCCAAATTTTCAGCGTTCGCACTGGTATATCCTCTTAACGTAAACTCACAAGGGAGGATTAGGGAAAGACAATATATGTTAATTCATTCCCTAAAGATAACATTTTATGACTCGGTCGACTTAATATTCTTATACAAATTATTAATTTATATACGTACATGTAAAATCAATACAATTTGCTGTTTGGTCGTTCTTTAAATTTTATTGAAAAACCGAAAATATAGAAAATTTTAATGGTTCTAATTTAAGTGATGAGGCTTGTATTTATTCTTTGATTATTTTTCGTTACTAAAGGTCGATTACAAACCGGAAACAAAAGAACTGTAGGTCCACCAAAGAGTTGCAACTACAGTCATATATGGACAATCCAAACCACCTATAATAATCAGAACTACTGTATAATCCGAACTCCCAAATTGTATAAAATGATATGTAAATATAATCCGAACCCCTGTATCCTATAATCCAAACTGTTCCTTATGTTTTTTCTGTACGTTTCTGCGAGCGTCTACCGAAAGAATGTCGAACGTTTTATGCGAGCTTGCATTGTTGTAAGCAATGTACTATGAAACCTAAGTCCCCGAAAATTCTAAAAGTTGGCGTTAGTGTACACTTCTGTGAACCATTCTTGGTAAGCTTCATCCTTTAAATGACATTTGTAAAAATTACAAGTTACAGCACTGAGAAACGATCAACCACTGAGTATTTTTTAATAGGTAGGTATGGAAAAAAGTGCGTTTCGAATTTTGATTAAACACTATTATTTACGGCAGAAAACGATAACCGAGACCAAAGCCAAGCTAGATAAGTATTACGAGAACTCTGCACCATTGATTGGAACTATTCATAAGTGGTTCACTGATTTTGTTTGTTGATGTACGAGCACCGATGAAGTCAGTACAACAGAAAACGTCAAAAAAATCCATATGATGTTAAATAATCCCAAAGCAAAATTAAGGAACTAGCTAAGGCGGTATAGGCATGTCAATGGAACGTGTGGGCAATATGGTACATGCGTTTTTGGGCATGAAGAAGCTCTGCTCGCGATGGGTAATGTTACACGTAACCCGAAAGACTTTGTGCGCAGATTCATAACCATGGAAAAAACCTGGATCCATTACTATACTTCCGAGTCGAGACAACAATTAAAACAATGGGTTTCTCCGGGTTGAAATGCTCCGAAGCGTCCGAAAGCGCAAAAATGAGCTGGAAAGGTTACGGTCTCCGTATTTTGGGATACGAATGGAATAATATTCAAAAACTATATTGGCCGCAAAAACGGCCGCATTTAAAGAAAAAATACTTTATCATCATGACAATGCTCCTGCTCAATAACCGTGAGTTGCACAAGCAAAATTGCACGAAATCAGATTTGAATTAGTCCCTCGGATATCGTATTCGCCAGATCTCTTCAAACCTGAAGAGATGGCTCACCAGTGAGTTGTTACTCAAATGAGGAACTCGTGGCTGAAACTGAACCCTATTTTGAGGAATTTCTAACCGACTACTATTCGAACGGTATAAAAAAGAATTTTTAAAATTTACGAATTAAAATTTACGGAACTGCAACAAAAAATAAAACTACTCGGTCTGTGTTCAGAGCAAGTCTACAACGCGGATGAATCTGGTTTATACTGATGCTGCCTTCCTGAAAATACATTAGTACACGCAAGCGAAAAAGGTGCACCAGGCCGCAAAATCAGTAAAGATCGGATTACATTATTTTATGCCTTGTGCAAATCCAAGTGGAAAACACAAATTTTGGTTGATTGTAATCGGCACATCAAAAAATCCAAGACCGTTCAAAAATATTTGTCTGCCCATCTATTATCGAAACCAGAAAAGTGCGTGGGTTAATCAGGATATTTTCAAAGAATGGTTCCACAATGAATTCCTACCAAGTGTGAAGAAACATCTTTGAAGGTAGAATTTGTTGTTGGATAATTATCAGTGTTGGGCTCACAGACCAGACCAAGAACTTGAAAGAAGAAAAAAGTTACTGCAAGATGTTTTTTACAAGAGGATGGTGGCATTGCAAATTAATTCATTTAAATTGTTAAAATTAATTCACTTAATTGATTAAGTAATTGTGTCAACTTCTTTCCACATATGAAGAGAAGAACTTGATCTGGTGAACAGAGTAAATCGTGCTAATGATCCGATCATCCGATGATGAAGAAGGAAGATCTACTCAGAAAATGTCCAACACAGAGGCGCTCATTTCTTTTAATTCATGTCTACGTTGGGCGAAAGAAAATTAATTGTGAATCTTCAATGAATAATTCGACAGAAGGATGTCGATCTAAAGCTAAAAAAATGTTCAAAGAAACAATTTAGAGTCCATCGGGTGCCACGATTGGAATCCTTTTTTGGACTATTTTTGTTTGTTGCGCAAATATATCTTCTTCCTAAGAAGTTTATTTTTAATTTTAAATAAACGTTTCATGGCGAAGTTGAATATTTTTTAATATACAATAATGGGGGTATTGTTCGGATTATAGATATCATTTATTATGAATTCTATAATCCGAAAGTTTGTGTTATCCGAACGGTGTCTGCAAACTTTCTGTTCGGATTATCCAGACATTACTGTAGTACAATGTTTTATTACCAAGACACTTTCTCAGATGCATTAAATTTTATCAAGAATAAAGTGAAAAAAATGCTAATTATAAATAATCGGATTAATTTAAATTCAAGTTGAACATGAAACGAGTAGAAACTGAAGGATCTTGCAGTTTAATACCTCAAAATAAAAAACAAATTTTTCCTAGAGTGGCTGACACGCCAAGAACATCAATAAATAAATATACTCACTATCCGACGTGCTTCAATAGTTATTTGATCGACCAACTTGTCAACAGAAATTAAATTGGAGAATTTTTTAATCAGTACAAAATATGAAATGGGTTTATGTAAATAAAATTTTAAAAAAATTATTACATAAAACTGCCACTGCTTTCTTAACATTGGATGAAATTCCAGAATCTATCTACAAATTAATCTCAAAATTCCGAAGAAATTGTACCAATGAGTAATTAATAATTGTACAAACTTGAAAAATAATCAGTAAACGTTTATCTGAAAACGTTTCGGAATACATCTCTAAGAAACTAGAAGACAATCAACTACTATGGAATCATGATGTGATAATCGTATACAGCAGTATTGTATTAAGTTCAACGGTACAAAAGAAATTTAGTCATAGGTAAGATCTACAGTTTTAGAAAAACACAATTATCCATTAGGTTCATTGAAATTTTTTATTTTGAATGCATTGCAATTAGCAAACTTTTCATTTTCAGGAACAGATATCGGAGCAGATTTTTGTTTTTAAATATTAAAAATATTTAAAACTTGATACAAAATCTCCTTTCTTTCTTGCCTTGATGAATATTAAGTCACGGATCAAAAATTTGTTGAGAAGAAACAATTTCAAATTACAATATGTATTAGTATTGCATTGCTACGTGTTACCTATTGCTATATATACCTTTATATCGTATTATAAAATATATTACTTGGTTCAAAAAAAATAACAAAAAACCTGTACGTGATTTCCGTAAAATATTTTCCTACAAAATCTTTTTCATGATACCTTAAATGAAAATGTTACGTTCACATAGAGTTATGTGACAAAACAATCATACATAATATACCCAATTTAATTATTCCTTAATATAATAAAATAATAGTGATGTTGAAGAGCTGTTTATTTATTATGATGTGTATTATATTGTGTGTAATATAATATATTATGGTATATTACATTGTGCACTATGAAAACTATGTAAGTTTTGTAAGAATGTTGCTTGGAAGAATTTCTATTGGGTAAAGAAATTCATCGCATAGCATGTTGTAGTCGAAAAGCAGAACAATCTAAATTGCCCCATTAAACAACAACTAATTAGATAAAAAAAAGAGCTTACATGTGTCAAACTAGTCAAATTTCTACAAATTCAGGTAGCGATGCAATCTGATTATGACTGGACAAAGTCCAAAAAGTAAAATTCGGAAAATAATATTAAAAAAATGTAATACAGAATAGACCACCAAGTTCTGTAAATATAATTTGGATTTCAAATCACTCGAATTTGAAATTTATTATTTTCTGTTTCTGAAAACCTGGTTACTGTAATATACTAGCTGATAATTTGAGTTGATTGGAAACAAAGGATAAAATTTTCATCCAACCTTGCAAAACATGTTCAGCAAGCTGAATTTTAACGTTCATGTATCAACTGAAAATATTAAATAATTTAGAAGAAATATCACATACTCGATAGTACTAGAGTACTTAACTATTTGCATAGTTATGAAATATTGTCAACAAACTGTACTGATCAAAATTGATAAGATCACTTCTCTGATATCTCGATATACTGCGACAATTAATTTATTAATTATATTAGTGGAGCGATTTGTATTAAATCAATTAGTTCATACTCAATTGAGTAGTTTACAATAAATTGTAAAGCAAATTTCCATTTTTAATAATGTCGATTTTCACACAAGTAAGCACTTCGGAATGACCTCGACAAACTTCATCGTACTAAATCAAAATACGTACTTGCTGCAATAAGAAACATTTACTACTAATACTAATACGAAAAAAGAAATGGTTCAGTAGGATATCATTTTTAAACAATATAAGAGAGGATATATCAAAATGCAACGCCTCGGGATAGATCTAACGAAACAAAGTACATTTTTCCAATTAAAACTTAATAAACCACTTGATACAATTTTAAACGTAGTTAACCACAAAATCGCAACAGGTTTATAGAAAAAAAGTTATCAAATGATTTATTACGCCTGAAGAAGATAAATATTAATTACCACTATGTAACCTCAATTAATATTAGTAAAACTTACTGAAGGCTTCTTTCGCGGCATGCTGTAAGATGGAATTTGTAAATGTAATAAATTACACTATTATATTTAGAACAAAAATAATTTCGCACACAATTGACATTAAAACAAACACTAATTATTAAAAGACGCAGATCACATTCGTTATGCGATAACAAATAAAACCATAGGCAGTGTAGCCAACTGTATTCTGTTTGCGCCGGAAAGAAAGATAATAATATTATCTCGACAAAATGATTCGAAACGAAAAATAAGAGTTAAATGTAAAAAAATAAAATAAAAAATTACCTAACCAATCTATTCCAGTAAATCGTTTCGCTATAATTTTTTAGAAAAAATATGAAACTTCCACAGCGCACTGACAACTTTAAAGCACTTTCACTTTCGATATACACAACCGCTGTTATTCGTAAAATCGAAAAAATTTTTGGTCACTAATGGTTACCAAAGCACATGCAGTTTTAGAAAAGTTTAGTTAACACTTAAAGTCACGTGATAGTTTTATCGCAAATTCAAAACGTTTTCTTTGAACTAAAATTCAACTTTCGAATAATACTACCAATCAAAAATCAAATTTATCGATAACCTATTATACAAAGTAAACATGATGTGAAGTTAATTTTAAATGAATTCTTTGCGATAGTACTCCTGATTGTACCTTTGATGTTTTGATTACAGATCCTGACAGCAGAGGATTGAATTTTTTTTGGGCATCGCTTCTGAATGGTCACAATTAAAGAAATTGTCTCTTCACCAATCAGAATTCAATTACAAAAATCTATATCAAAAATCTACCTTTACAATACTTTTTAATAAAATTAAACCAAATTTTCTATTTTTTTTTCCTCTAGGCCGGTGTTGATTATAATCAATATTGGTAATTAAACATATAAATGACACGGTACACGTCATTTCGGCGACCGCAGTTCGGCGAAAGCGATTCGGCACCGTATATTGGGCGACGGTCAATTCGGCGAACCGATATTCGGCTATGTTAGTTTCGGCGATTCCAATTCGGCACCGGCATTTCGGCGATTCCCATTCGGCGACAGAAAATTCGACTACGTCGATTCGGCGACGGGAAATTTATTTAAATTATTATTTATTAATAAACAAGAAGATGGATTTAATTATTGGATTTTTTGAGTCATACGAAAGAATTAGTAAAATTATTATTTTAAATAATTAAAAATTATTGTTTATTAATATAAATACAGGGTCGAAAAAAGTTCATAGTATTTATTATTACCTATTATAATATAAAAAAAATTATTTTTTATTTTTAAATTAAATATTTATTTACATACATACATCACAGGTCATATACATACAAGCAATTAAACAAATTTTAATCCATGTTATAATTATAAGCTATACCGCGAAGATATTCTATAACATTATTAGAATTATAATTGGTTACCTTCGCCAAAATTCGAGAATCAGCCGCTTCGTACCGCGGCCTTTTTTTAGGAGGTGCATGTCCGGCTAGAATACGTTCGTATTCTGTGTCGAAAGTTTTTTGAATACGTCTTAATTTATCCAAAAAGGTCCACAACGTTGGATGAAATATACCACTACCAAAACCTAATTGTATTTTTCGATGACAAGCTTCGGCGTAATTATTAGTTCTATCAATTCCATCCAACGTGCGTTGATACACAGACCAAATATTTGAAGAAAACATTGGAGTATTTCTAGTACCATTATTTCTAAGACGTCCAATATATGTATTTGTAAACCATTCTAAAATTGGATCTAATTCTGGTGGTAAATCATTCTCCAAACTTGTAATTGCGTGTAAAATGTCATTCTCGGGAACAAACGCAATCGAAGTAACCATTTTTGCACGCAATGCAAAGTCTACATCGGTACTGTATCTTTTTAAAAGATTATTTGACGATAAATGTTTTTTTAAATTTTTCACTAAGTGAAATAGGCAGCCATGTATATTAACGTCAGGAAATACTTCACGAATCGCTTGATGAATGCTAAGCTCAAAATCCACACTTATACTCAACGGATTTAGTTGAGGCCACAATTCACGGATCATATTAAATAATTTCACATAAGTTTCTGTTCTCTTATTGGGTAGTAAGCAAAACAAAACAGGAAACACTGCTCTTCCATCTTTTCTAGCAAGTATAACGAATACTTGTGAAAAAAGAGACGGACAAATTAGAAAAGTGCCGTCCATAAACAATTCAAACATACTTTCACTCCAACTGGAATTATATTCTCTTCCAAATATCATAATACGTTCAGAGTCCAAATTCTCACTTCCTGAATCGGCTAAAAGATATCTCTCAAAATTATCAGGGCTAAACTCATAAGTGGAATAACATTCCGGTATGATTATTAGTTCCCTAGATTCCGGATTTGCTGGTGCTTCAGAATTTTGGTTACGTCTCCGTTGTATCGTTCTGCTCATGACAGAATTGCTTGGAATATTACCTTTTATGGCATCAGGAACATTTGCAATAGCCCGTGCTCTTATTTGCGATGGATTTTCCATTGTATTTTCGGCTAAAAGTTTTATAGCAGTATTAAGTCTTTGAAGTTCGACGTTTTCTGCATTTCCTACGGTTCTGCAGGAATGCTCCCTTCGCTGGGAATTGAACGAACCGTCTCCAATATTGGTCCATATTCTGCCATTGCAACCCTTGTGCTTACTTTCACATCGCCAGAATTGAATAGTACCATCTGTGTTAATTTTATCTTTAACATAGAGGTACCCATCATTAGCATATTTTTCGTTGCTTCGTTTGGTTAAAATCATTTGAGTTTCTTCCATTGTATTGCAAATTGAAAATTATTATATTGATTCCTAATACTACACTTGAGCACTCTTATTAAAATCTATACAGCGAAATCTGTAAACTGGAGATAAAATGTCAATTATTGCAATCTTATAAACTTACTTAAGTTACTTACCTTTAGCGTGTTATGCTTAAACGCTTCCACTCACTACTTGTGTAAACTAAACTGTTCACTTTGATACCAAAACCCAACTCAACTGACTATTCCACCGCCCAAACTCAACTAACTAAAAAATCAACTCGAAAACCGTCACTAAAAGTGGAGGACTAATTGAAATTTTGAAAAGGATATGTACTTAAGGAAAATGGTATTAACTATTTAGTTGAAAAGGCTGAATTGTATTGAAATGGGGAAACTAAGGAAAGATTAATACAATAAGGTATTATTGAAAAGGTGGATATATGCAAAAATTGTATTGAAATAGGGAAAACCAGGGAAAGATTAATACAATAAGTATTATTGAAAAAAAGGATATACGAGTATATGTATAAGAATTGTATTGAAAAACAACCCAGGAAAGATTAATACAATCAGTATTATTGAAAAGCAGCAAATAACAAAAAAGGGATCTACTTAAAGGAGGTAAAAGCCATATTCGTCCGTACTAAAGTTTTTTTTATACATTTAAATTTTAAATTTAGAATTGAATAAACCAAAAGTATATCCTCCGTCGCCGAATCGACGTAGCCGAATTTACTGTCGCCGAATCGGAATCGCCGAACTACCGGTGCCGAATTGGAATCGCCGAAACTATCATAGCCGAATATCGGGTCGCCGAATTGACTGTCGCCGAAACAGAGTCGCCGAAATGACGGTGCCGAACTGGAATCGCCGAAATGACGGTGTCCGTAAATGACATGTGACAGCTTTATGAAGCCTGTTGAAAGAATTTCTAGTGCGCCACTGCTGAAGACATTTTGCAAGTTTTGACAAATTGACTAATAACCTCACTTATACCTAATTAATTCATACAAGTTAAACAATGGTATGTGATATAAAAATCTTCTTTTTTTTTTTACATTATTTATGTCTAATTTCATATTTTTCAGTCAGTTACGTTACACACCGATTTAGGAAATATTAAAATTGAATTATTTTGTGAGTCGTGCCCCAAAGCTTGCGAAAACTTTCTGGCATTATGCGCTAGTGACTATTACAATGGTTGTTTGTTTCATCGTAACATAAAAAGTTTTATTGTGCAAACAGGTGATCCAGGAGGTTCCGGTAAAGGTGGATCTTCAATTTGGGGTCGCAAGTTTGAAGACGAATTTAAAGAGGATTTGAAGGTGAACTTAAAAATATCTCTATTCATTTTTACTTTAATTTTATGTTTTCTTTAGCACTCGACTCGTGGAATGATATCAATGGCTAATAATGGTCCCAATACAAATAGTAGTCAATTTTTTATAACGTATGCTGCTCATCCACAGTTGGATTTGAAATATACCATATTCGGAAAGTAAGTAGCAATCAAAGTTTGTTATTTAAATGAGATAAAGTTTAGTATAATTTTTACTTGTTCTAATACATAATTTATTAATGTGTTTTTAGGGTTATAGATGGTTTAGATGTAGTTGACGAATTGGAAAAATTGCCAGTTAATCCAAAAAATTTCAAGCCTCTCAGTGATACCCGTATCAATTCGGTAACGATTCATGCCAATCCACTTGCAGCATAACTTTTTCATGTTTACCTACCTAAGTTATAGTAATTTAAAATTATTTTTTTATTAAATAGAACTTTTAAAATTCATACTTAAATTTAATTTAATAGCTGTTAACTTCTACTTCTTTATAGTCCAATTGTAAAGCGGCCACATCGTCTCTTGCTTCTTTAAATTCGCCTTCTTCCATACCCTCGCCTACATAATGATGAACGAAGGCTCGCTTATTGAACATCAAGTCAAATTTATAACCAATACGTTTCCAAGCTTCTTTAATTGCAGTACTATTAGATAGCATAGTAACGGCTCTATGTACTTTGGCTAAATCGCCTCCAGGTACAGCAGTAGGTGGTTGATAATTAATTCCCACCTAATAAAAGAAGTTATAGAAATTACATTATTTATACAATCTCGCTAATTTGGGTTACGTAATGACCCCAGCATAACGTTGTTATCATAAAAGGCTAACAATAAATAGAAAATTGAATAGTATTATTGCTTTGAAATAACTCAAAAATTCAATTTTTTTGCTTAAACCGTTAAAAATAATCACCTTGAAACCAGTTGGGCACCAATCAACAAAAAGTATGGATTTCTTAGATTTAATATTAACGATGGCACTGTTAATATCGGTAGGTGCAACATCGCCGCGATAAAGTAAACAGCATGCCATATACTTTCCACTTCTCGGATCACATTTCACCATTTGATTAGCTGGTTCAAAACACGAATTTGTTAATTGTGCAACAGATAATTGTTCGTGGTAGGCTTTTGTGCAAGGGGCGAATGGAGCATAAGTTATCAAAGGAAAATGAATTCGTGGATATGGAACCAAATTTGTTTGAAATTCAATTAGATCCACATTTACTGCGCCATCAAATCTGATTGATGCTGTTACCGAAGATACAACCTGATGACAAAAAATCAACTAAAGTTTAGATTTCAAAGTAAAATAATTTTTATAAGTTACCTGCCCTAAAAGTCTGTTCAAATTTGTGTATGTTGGTCTGGGGACATCTAAATTTCTAGCTAAAATATCATACACTGCTTCGTTATCCATCACAAAACAAACATCCTCATATTCAAGTGTACCATGGGTGGTTAATACTGCATTATAAGGTTCGACAATGATTGGGGAGATCTGCAAATACGTAACTATATTTCCAATTGTATCTCATTCTAAATAATATACCTGTGGTGCAGGATACACAGCAAATTCTAGTTTAGTTCTTCTTCCGTAATCTCTGCATAATCTTTCCAGTAATAGAGTTGTAAATCCGGAACCTGTTCCACCACCGAAAGCTCGAAACAATATAAATCCTTGCAAGTTATTGCAATCGTCGGCAACCTTTCTTATACGGTCGAGTGCTAAATCAATCATTTCTCGTCCTATAGAATATAAGCCCCTTGCAAAATTATTGGCAGCATCTTCCTTTCCTGTTATTAATTGTTCGGGATGAAACAAGTGACGATAATGCCCTGTTCGTATTTCATCTGTAAAAATAATGAAAAAGGAAAGTGTAGCTTTTATTTTAACATTTTTTAGGTTTCTAACCAATTACGGTTGGTTCTAAATCGACCATCACTAGTCGTGGTACACATTTTCCAGCTGCCGATGTACTAAAAAAAGCATTGTAGCCGTCGTCTGTATTTGTACGATATGGATCATATAATCGCCCATCGGGTTGTATTGCGTGCTCTAAACAATATAATTCCCAGCAAGCATTCGCTATTTGTACTCCTGCTTGTCCTATATGTAATTGAATTACTTCACGCTAACAAATTATTACTGGTTAATTTTGAATTATCATATTGGCCTCAATAGTTACATTTCCTGGCATTACTTTTTAAATTTTGAATATGTTATATTTGTACTTTATAATTTTGAAAAGGATACATGATGAAGTTTTACAAAAAATTTATGTCATTTTTAAAATATGTTTTGAAGTTATTTTCTAAAGAACAAGACTTGTGACATTGATTATCTAATTTATGAATGTGACATGTAACCACTTTGTTTATTTAAAAAAAATTGAACATTAAAAATGAATCTTGCCTAGGAAAATAATCTGCACTGCAATATAAATCCACCGGTGGGCGAATTAAAACCACCGGTTTGCTTTGATCACTCCTGGGAATTAGGAGATTGTATGACTGCTCAACTTTGGCATTAACATACATAAACGTTCAGTAATTTGTTCCGTTTCCATTCATTATGTAAGCTACTAATTATTTATAGATTTTTGTTTTCCTCAAAGCACACTAACATTTTAGCTATTTCCAAAATTTCCAGTGACAAAATAGGGTAAATGATTCAGATATTTTTTAACTTTCAAAAATACTTAACGGCTGGACTACATGATGACCTTTTAATTTCTATGTTAATAAGAAGTGCTCGATGTGTCGAAAACCTGTTGATTTTGTACGATAAAAATAATTAACAATAACAATTTTAAACTTTATTTATTACTTAGGTAACAAACAAAACGTTTTTGTTATTTAAAATAAATTGTAAAAATTTTATAAAATATCAGATTAAAATTTATAACTTTTAACGAGGACACATAGCGTGACGTCCTCCATCAACTGGTACAGAAGCTCCTGTAATAAAACTAGCACCTTCGCTAGCAAGATATGTAATCGTTTGGGCCACTTCATCGGCTTGGCCAGGTCTTCCGAGAGCGTGAGTTTCTTTTGTTCGTTTTAAAAATTGTTCGTACTGTTCGTCATTCATTCCACTACGTTTATGTAAATTGGTTACAGTAACTCCTGGGTTTACACAGTTAACTCGTACTTGTTTAGGAGCTAGTTCGAGAGCAACGCACCTAGTGAGTTGATCAATGCATGATTTAGACAAGCAGTATGCCAAAACTCCAGGAAAAGCGCGTATTCCATTAACGCTGGATACGTTTACAATGTTTCCTTTGGTCTCGATTAAATGAGGTACCGCCAAAGAAGTTAAATGGTAAACAGAACGTACGTTAACATTCATAATTCTGTCGTACTGTTCAAGACTGGTATTTTCAATACTTCCAGTTTCAATAATGCCAGCATTGTTTACTAATACATCGAGTTTACCAAAATGTTTAATTGTAGAATCGAGAATAGCTTTTGTATCGCTTTCGTTAGTTAGTTCTCCAGTGACGACAAACGGTTTTGGAGTATTTTCAGGCAAAACGCAATCATTTGCGACTTTTTGTAAATTTTCCAAATTCCTCCCCGCTAAAGCTAAACTCGCGCCTAATCTGGCAAATTGCTTCGCCGCGGCAGCACCTATCCCAGAACTGGCGCCGGTTATTAAAACTACTTTACCGGCAAATTGCATGATGACTTTGTATTGGTTCAATAATTTTATAAAACGGAAGAAAATGTATCGATTTTAGTTGAATTTATAGTATAATTTTACTTTAACTTTCACGTATTGTTGAGACAACAGAACACACGTCAACAACGAAGGTCAAACTCAAGTAAGCGGGCGAACTGTTGATAATAAACTCGGCTAGTAACGGGCGGAACGCAGGCGTAATTTTATTTTTATAACAACATAATTTTATTCAAGTTTTTTGTTTTTACTTTAAAATAACCATAACCGTTTATGCAAAACACCACATACAGGTGTAATGTTATCAGACATTTAATAAATCTTTTTAAAAACATTTGTTGAATTTTAATTGTTTTTTTCATTTTTTGAAAGAACCAGTAATTCACGTCAGTTGTTAATTTATATAAAATTAAATATTCGGTAAAAATTTAAAATTAAAGAAAGTAATGTAATGATAACCCAGTGGCGTACCTACTATTCGATAAACGTTTGCTGTTCAGGAACGTAAGTACGCCGACTGCGAACGGGACACCTACGAATTGTAAATTATTTTATTATCCATTCTGTGGCACCTATCATAGATAAGAGATGATTACCTACTTAGGACGTAAATCGACCAAATATTATAAATGAGAAATAAAACTATTAGTCCGGGAGCCAGCGTACATGTTAACTAAACCATAAGGTACAAAATTTTTGACCATTCAGGCATTCAGGCTGAAAGAACGTTGCAAATGAGTAATAAAACCGCTCGTCTGCCACTCGCAAGTGGCAGCGTTAACTCGGGAGCGGCGCGAGAAAAGGGGCATTTTTGGGGTTCAACTAAACCATAAGGTACATGGAAAAATTTTATATCAAAATATTCCTTATATTATATAGTTTTCGAATATACTATGACAGACGGTTTTAAGTGCAGCTTTCTTTGCGGCAGACGCGTTTGAAAATACCGAGCGAGCGAGAGTAATGCGCGGAATAGCACAACGAACACAGATAGACGTTCGATTTGCTTGCAAACGGGATTTGGTAGATTTAAATCATTAATTTACTGTAAGTATTTGATTTCTTTATTACATAGGTCATGAATTAAAAAATTTTAACATTAAAAATTAAATTCTTGATGAATGATAAAATGTTTTTGTATGCTTAAGGACTAATGACTTATATTAAACTGGAGTAATTCCCACCAGAATACCTGGAGGTGGAAGAACTGTAAGACTGTAACTTAAGATTTGGAAATCTTATAGGAATTGTCTTTTTTGACTTGTTTGCTTCAACTTATAATATCAGATAAAGTATCTACTATATTAAATAAATTAACCGAAAATTTACAGAATTTATTTAAATAATTATTATAAGTTATACATAAAATATTTAACTAGTATAATTTTAAATATTTTATAATCTTCTCACTAGTTAATAATTTTGGAGTTTATAATAAGTTATACATTAAATGCTACAAAAAAATTTCCTACTCTGGTAATATATCGCTTGCAAAAATTAATCTATTTTTTGTTGCAAATTTCATTCTCGTTATTTTTGTTTATATAATATAATATTATATATAATTTATAAACCGTTTCTGAGCTAGTTACTTAAAAAAGTCTCGGTAAAAATTTTAATAGAATTCCCATCATAAGAGCAATATTAATTTTATTAAAAATTATACCGAGTCTATTTTAAATCACTGCAGCTCAGAAACAGTGATATGAAATAGAAAAGTGTGAATAAACAAAAATAAAGACAATGAAATTTGCAACAAAAAATGTCAAACAAGTATTGGTGTAAAAGCGATTTTTATATGACTAAAAACACTAAAAAGGTCTTCAAAAAGTACAATTTACATTGCTAAAATAGCAGTGTTCTAATAATTTCTGGAGTAACTGTATATAGTACATACATAAATCGTGTAGTGATTAATACAATAAAATATATAAAATAAATAATAATTCCAAAGTCAATAAAGCTTATCTATTTTCGGTAACTTGGACAAGTACTATAAATAAAATGCTAATTCTGCAGATGTTTCGCACAGCTTGATAAGCTTCTTCAGAACAAATTACAATGTTATGAAATCAGAATCATCATTTTAGCTTATTTCGGTACCAGAATTATTTTGTGGCTTTAATAATGGTAATCCAAGGTCATGATAATCCTAATTGGTAATTGCAATTGGGATTACTATTGTAAACCGGATTATTATTGTTCAGATTGCAAAAAGCAGCAGGTTCATCTCTTTAGTTCCAACAGTAAGGGCATATAGCTTGCAATGGTCTTTGATTTACTGATATTAATAAATAAAATTGGTATTGGTATTAATGGAAAAAATTATTCCAAATGAAAAATGAAGATTCAAATAGAATTTGTAATGAATTTTAAGCCTCTTTTAATAGCTGTTTGTATCCTTTTAAAATTTTAATTTCGCCTAATGTAATAATATAGAATATAGAGTATTACTTAAAAAGATAAGTAACTTTTATTTTTAAAATGATCCTTTTTCAAAATTTAATTTTTATTCTTAAAATTTTTTAATTCATGACCTATTTAATAAAGAAATCAAATACTTACAGTAAATTAATGATTTAAACCTACCAAATCCCGTTTGCAAGCAAATCGAACGTCTATCTCTGTTTGTTGTGCTATTCCGCGCATTACTCTCGCTCGCTCGGTATTTTCAAACGCGTCTGCCGCAAAGAAAGCTGCACTTAAAACCGTCTGTCATAGTATATTCGAAAACTATATAATATAAGGAATATTTTGATATAAAATTTTTCCATGTACCTTATGGTTTAGTTGAACCCCAAAAATGCCCCTTTTCTCGCGCCGCTCCCGAGTTAACGCTGCCACTTGCGAGTGGCAGACGAGCGGTTTTATTACTCATTTGCAACGTTCTTTCAGCCTGAATGCCTGAATGGTCAAAAATTTTGTACCTTATGGTTTAGTTAACATGTACGCTGGCTCCCGGACTATACAGAAAACGTATGGTGCTGAAATTTGAACATAATATTATTTGAACATTTTTCAATAATACAGAGTAAATAGAGGTAAAAAGCATTTATAGTTAATGAACAAATAAATAAAGTAAACAAGTCTACCGATCGATTACGACACAGGCCGAACGATTACGATACAGGCAGACCTGTTTTCTTTATTTATTTGTTCATTAACTATAAATGCTTTTTACCTACTCTGTATTATTGAAAAATGTTCAAATAATATTATGTAAAAATTTCAGCACTATACGTTATCTGTACTCTGTTTCTAATCGTCGTTCATTCTTATGGCCAAATAACATTGGTATTTGCCACCTTAACCTATCTAATGTATTTTTGATTTCGCCGATTTCTTTTTGTAATTTTGTACAATCTTCACAACGTGAAAATACTGCCCAAATAGCACCACATTGAGTTGCCTCCCAAATCTTGTCGGCAAGATCTTGAAGTTCTAAGATGGGTTTTTCACCAGTAGATACGACAGCTAGTTTTACCGCATTAGGAACTATACGGACCCATAAACGTTTAATGAGATCATTATTAATACTAGGATACTAGCTAATTCACCCGCCGTATTTCATAAGTGGCGATAAAAATCGCTTGGTTTTCGGTCGCCTAACTCATTTCCTGATAAAATTTTTTCTAATCTTCTTTCCTCACTTTCATAATTTCTGGCAATTAGTTTCTTTTATAATGACGCATACTTTTCGGTAAGTAGTGGATGAGAAATCTCATCTAGAACGCATGTAATTGCGTCTTCAGGAAGTGAAGAAAGTAGAAGTTCATATTTTGTCTGATCGCTTCTAATATTTTTTAATGCAAATCGAGATTCGGCAACCGTGAACCAAGCGATTGGATTATTGGTCCAAAACGGGGCGAGTCTGACTGCCGTGGCAGAAATGACTTCCGGTTCGGTAGGAAAATTATCGTTCATTTTAATATATTGTCACTGGATTGGAAATTAATAAAGCAATAAATAATAACATAAATTGTAAAAAAAGGAATCTTGAGCTGATTGGATAGGTAAAATCAAACAAAATGTATTGCTTTGCCGACGTTTCGGAACATGTATTATTCCATTCTCAAGGCTGAAAAAAGGGTAAGACAATATTTGGACTGCGAAATGATTTTCACCTACCACGCAAACAGAGATGTAGGTTTGTAAGACTACCTTTTTGATGCGAAAGGGGTAAATGGTGACATTTGGTGGTACTGTTAACGACGTTATTAAAATTAAAAATGAAACGTAATAATACAAATATAAGTAAAAATTGTAAAACATCTAAATAAATAAATTAATTACGAACACAGTGCAAATAAAACTTTGCTTGAAAACATACACGAATAGAATATAATATAAAATGTCGATAAGGGTGATAAGTAAATTTCAAGGAAATTTATCCATAGACAGACGAATTCAAAATGAAAACCCCTTCGTGGAACGCTCTATCTAGTGTAGGTAAGTCAAACAAGTAGTAAGTGTTACAATAGTAAACGAAGTGAAACAAAATCACGCACCAAGTCAAAAACGCAAAAGCAAAACCACAAAATAAATTAGGAAGCTGGTTGTATTCTTACGTGAGGCGGCATTTCTCAAAAAAAAGTTCAACTTGGATTTGTTTTCTCTGCATACGCTCTAAGAAGGTTCTTGTATCTTGAACTTATAGATATGTAATCCGTTTGCTTGTTGAGGTTCTTAGTGGTTGTGGATATGTAGGCAGCCTCGATGAAGGTCCTTTTATAGAAATTCTTCTCGGTGGCCAAAATCTTCACATCCTCTGTGGTAAACTTGTGTTTAGTGTTGATCGTGTGTTCAGCTAAACCAGTTTTTGATGACTTGGATTTTATATCATGTTGGTGTTGATTTATTCTGGCCGACAATCTCTGTCTGGTCTGGCCTATGTACAATCCTCCACATTCACACTGCACTCCATATATCACATTAGCTCTTTCCAATATAGGGACTTCGTGTTTGGTCTTCGAAAATATGCTCTTGTTTAGGGTGTGAGGGTTATGGAAGGTCAACTGCAACTCACCTCTTCTTATGGGTTCTTTAAACATCTGTTTGATCCTATGCACTAACCACGGATGGTAAGTGATTTTATTGTACCTTTTTTCCCCTATTTCTAGGTTTGTAGGTTGAGTAAGGTTTCCTGGTGGAGTAGTTCTTTTCTTTCGAAACAAGGTAAGATCCAAAAGTCGGGAGGGGTAATTATTTTTCAATAGATGTTGTTTCAACTCGTGAAGTCTCGAGCCTACCAGCTCCTCAGGTATGCATGTTAAGATCCTGTGCTTAAGCGTGTTGATCACACCCATCTTTTGATTCAGTGGGTGCGAAGAGCTGCAGTTCAGTACTCTGTCGGTAGATGATGGTTTTCTGTAGATGTCTGTGACCAAAATTCCATAATCCCTTCTCTTTATACGGAGGTCTAAAAAAGGAATGGAGTGGTCCTCTTCAAGCTCGTAGGTGAACGTAAACAACCTGTCATAGCTGTTTCGTATTTTGATACAACTCTCCCCCTTATCCGTCGGGACTGCCGCGAGGACGTCTTCCACATAAAGGAGCAGGAAGGGCAGCTCAAAATCTATGGACCCAAAACAGTTCATCAAAAGGTCGTTCATGACGAAACTTGCAAAAACAGGAGAGTAAGGGTCACCCATCGTTGAACCAACTAACTGGGAGTAAAAGTTGCCTTCGTAGCCGAAGTAGCTATTGTCAAAAATGGTACATATTAGTTGGATGAAGTTATGTATTGGAATAGATGTATAGGGTGTAATCAGATCCCAGTTGTTGCGGATGGATGAAATGATCGCCTCTTTAGAGATATTCGTAAATCTTAAAATTCGATTCTTTTAAATTGTGTTTTTTCATGGAAGCTGTTGTCGGGGGGCTGCTGTCCGGGTACGGAGAGGGTTGTACCATCCTTAATACTTTATCGATAAATTCCTGTCCTAGAATAATTATTAATTTATTGCTTGTAACTTTTTTATATAAATTCACGCTTATTTTAAATTACGTAATATTTACTTACGAATGAAACAATATCAGTCGAAAAGTCAATTTTATGAAGATGTATGGCTTCGTGTGGTTTTATTTATGTTGATTGTGTTTTAAAGAAATATTATATCTCTGAAACATAAACTCTGGAAGTACATTATTCGGCACATTAGTTACCACGTGCTGGATAATCCAGCTTTTACAGTATTATAAAATGTAATCAAGTGTGCACCTAATATCAGCCTACGTTCAAGCATTATTATTTTACTCTTTTATGTTAGCATGACCGTTCCCACTTCAATAAAAATAAATATAAATAAGATAAGTTAATAATGATTTAGTATTGATTAAAAAACTTCGTGTGGAAGTTTACAGCTGCCTCCGTGAACTTGACCGGGTTATCTATTTTGCTTACGTTAAAATTTTTACGCGTAGTAATAGAATGAACTTTCTCACAACAAAATATTTTATTTATCTCTAATTTAGAAAGAAATTAAAAATTATTTATATTAACGAAATAAAATAATTCTAAATGTGTAAGTTTAAATACGCGATGAGTGCAAAATATTTTATTTATTATAATTTTAACTTCGTAATTTATCCCTCTTTTGAGTTAAATATGCAAGAATAATATACAGTGGCTCTCATAAATATTCATCCATCCTAAGTTAAGCAATGTAAAAGGTATCATTTGAAGTTCTTTTTTGTCATATAAAAATCAATCTTAGAGCAATATTTTACTGACAATTTTTGTTACAAATTTTATTCCATTCAATTTTGTTTATTATATAAATTTTTTTATTTGGTCCCGCCATTTCCGAAACACGGCGGCTTCCAAAAGTCTCTGTGGAAATTTTGTTAAAACTCTCATAAGAGTAATGTACATTTTTCTGAAACTTGTACAGACCAAATAAAAAAAATGGATATAAACAAAATTGAACGTATTGAAATTTGCAACAAAAAATGTCGAAAAAGTTTTGCTCTAAAGTCGATTCTTGTATCCTAAAGAACGGCTTGAAAAGGTACAATTTATATTGCTAACATAGGAGTGGATGAATAATTTTGTGAGGCACTGTAATATATGGAATTTATTTAATATTTTTCATAATGAACTTTGCAATGCAATACAAAGTGCAATATTTTTATTACATTTTTCCATATCCTTTTAGATACTTTTTAGATAAAGAAGTTAAAATTTGAAATTGCTATCCTGAAAAAAGGTAAAAATGAGTTATAAGTTTGTTCCTTGGGGTGGCGATTTTATTGTACCAACCAAACCAGGACATATCTTGAGATCTTCCAGAATTTAATTTACAAAATTTTTTTTTGGAGATATTTAACATTCAGAAGATCACACGTAGTAATAAAACCGTATCTAATACCTGTGATGGCTTGAAAGAAGAAGCTTGCATAACTCCCTAGTTTTTTTACTTGATAACGATATTTTGAAATATATATTTTTATCTTATTTTTCAAAAAACATATTATATATATTATATTTTAGCAAAAACCAGTGATAGCCATTATAATACGGAAAGAATCAGATTAGTTTATCTTCGTTCAAGCACTACTAGACCGCATGTCCATTTGTTTTCTTCGCTATTTTTCTAAATTTTTCCAGTGTTGACATTGCCAAAATTGTGATTTAATTAATGTACAATTATTGCTTGTCATATATGTAGATAGCATAATAATTTATGTAATCAATATGTTTCATATTTGCATACTTTTGAATAATGCATTCTTCAATAAAGTGTAATTTTAACTTTCATGTTAAGTAGAGTTAACCTTTAAGTAAGGTATGTAAAGGATTTGCATTTCAATGTTTTTATTATCAGTATTGTAACTTCCTTTATTAATATTGACCTCCTTTTTTCAATTTATATCTTCGTTGAACAAACTTATGAAAATAAAGGTCTTTAATCTGCAATAAAAAGTAAAACTTTGGCACTGATCCAGAAAAGTTGCAAAGCGCTGATTTTATATTGCGTTTCACTCGAGAACATAGGGTACCAGTGTTCCTCAACCTTTTTTTGTCCCGTGCCCTACCTAAGCCTTTCTAAAACTTCTAATGCCCCTATGTAAGATGTAACATACTAATTATAATAATTTAACATTTTAACAATGTGTGAGCCTCATTCGCATAAGCTCACGGAGGCAGTGAAACTTCTTTAGCAGCACCCGCAAAGAAATTTTAGTTTAAAAATATCTATTTTAAATTGAAAATTAAAAGTATTCCTTCAAAATCGAAAATAATACAAGTCAAATTAAAAGAAATGCATTTTTTTGCTTTAAAATACGCTTTTGAAATTATAATTTTTAAATTAAAATTATTTTCTAAAATAATGATAATTAATTATAAATGATTTAAATTTATCATTAAAACAATGGTAAATTATTTTCTATTAAAAGTACTATTTAAAAATGTTAATTCCAAATCAAAAGTAATGGTTATTAAATAATCTACATTTTTCTTTCAGTTTTTACGCTACATCAGTTTTTACTTTAAAAGTTGTAGTGTTGCAAACGTAACTTGTGTTACTCACAAAAGTAGGTTAACGAAGTATATTTTTCAGTATAATCATAATTTTCATGGTTATTTGATATTTAAAAAAATTAAAATTAAAATCGTAATCTTGAAATAGTTAATTTTCGTAAATATTAAAAGAAAATATATAAAATTTTGCAATATTCCAGTTCCAATTATCCAAATTACTGAACCCTCATGAAAATTTATGTCACAAAAGTAGGTTAACAAACTCAAAATTATATTTTAGTACCCACAATGTCCACTCCCTTAAAGTGACATAGTTGCCAATTTAAATGGTAATGATTGAGTGTACTTATTACAGTCAGTTGGATAAAATCAAACCATATTTCTTCTATTAAATTGCGAAGATTATTCAAATATCTGGGATATCTTCTGAGATTCGTAGTTGGCGCGGTATATAGAAGCATTGTCCTGCTGCAGAATAAATTCTTTACCAATTAGACGTTTACCTTCTGGTATAATCACTTCCTTTAGAAGATTTAAATATAGCGCAGTATTGACCCTTCCTATTAATACCAAAATTTTTCCTACCCCTGTCGAACACATACATCCCCAAATCATTATTCTTTTTCCAATGATTTTTGTGTAGGTTTAGTATACTTATATGAGTATACTTCTGCATTTTTCTACAAACGTATATCCTACCATGGCTGTATTACAGATGAATCATAGATTCGCTAGTCCATAAGATGTTATCCCAAAAATTTGAGGGCTTTAAAACGTGATCTCAATAGAACTTTATCCTTTTTTTAATATTAATCTTCACTACTTCACGAAGACCACGAATTACAGTTTCTAGCGATATTTGATTTTTGGTGTAACTTTTAAGCTTTGCACGAAGTCGTGAAACGGACATGTAAGGATCTTGACGAAAGTGTTTGTATTTGAGTATCTTTCCGTTTAGTTGTGATTTTTGGCCGCTCTTCCCTCTTAATTGCCGTTACTCTACCGTCAGTTTTAAATGCATTTAAAAATTTAAAAACCGAAATGGGTGATTTATCAAATAATTTTGCTATCTCGAAATTTTTTTTGCCACATCCATACATTTTGAGTATTACTATACATTCTTCTAAAGTTAAATATTTAAATTTGGCCATATTGGTACTTTAAACTTTAATAACTCTATAATAATGAATGTTAACATTTAGCAAAATAATTTGTAAAGAATTACCTTGTTTCCCTTCGAACCTTTCTGAGTTGTTCAAAAAAATTTATAATAAAAAGTTTGAATTCACTTGAATATATATATAATAATTTCAAAAAACTTTATATGCTCTTGGGCTGATAGCAAAAAACCGATATGAAAAATTTTGTTAACCTACTTTTGTGAGATGCAAAATGATAGCTTATGAATAATTGCATTACTGATGCAATCGTTTCGACGCGGACAAAAATGCTGATTTTACTTTATATCTCCAGGTAAAAGGTACATGTATGAATTGCAAATTAAAAATGTTATAATTTGATTTTATAAAAAAACAAATTAGATGTGGTGTATTATGGTATAAACTTTATCCATGACTGTGGTATGACCTAATGTAACATGATAAACCGAATGACCGGTAAAAGCTTACTACCTCATGGAAGACCATGGAATAAGCAAAATGGTAAATAATTATCATGACGAAATAGACAAATTGTAACAATGTGTAAAATAAAAGACTACCATGTCGAAACTTAACTTGTAACTTAACCAAATGATAAATCTTCTGAACTAACTTTATGTGTTTATTTCGACTACGTTCGCTTCTACTCTTTCAGGACTAATCAGTTGTGTTCAGGTTAACTTCTTGCACGAAGAGTACTACGAATTTGGAGACACAACGTAGGGTCCTTACTAGATGATACGGCGTTTTCGAGTGATGGTCATCATGCTTTGCACTTACGAAGATGGGTTTAGATTTCGGGTGTAGGAATATGGTTTTCTTTTTGAGTCGACGTATTTCGAACACTACAAAGTACCTACTCTATTTGCATTTTAAACGAAATGATTTAAATACAAATTCACTAGTTAGGTGTAGTGATTGCACACAAACCCTTCAAAATTTGAATAGTTATAAAAGGCATATAATTCGTGAACCGTCACCCTCGCCTATCAGCTCAGATGCTAAACTTTCCACTCATGCGGATTATGCCCAATTCCAAACTTGTTACAGAATATACTATTTTGTCATCACTTTTTTTATTATATTTATGTTCGTTTTTCGTTCTGTGTAATTTCTTCAATGCAATCCTTAATATCATTAACGTAATTTGAACGTTTACAACTTTTATAATTTCATAAATTAATTTGCAATTTGTAGATTAGGTAGGATAATTATTATCTATTACACTTGTAAATATCTATATAATTTCTTTAATTATCAACTTTACTAACCATGTCCATAACGATGAGATAGTGAGCATGCAGCGAGTGGAAGTAAACCATCATAATAAAAATACCACCCAAGTTGCATTGTTTCTAAATAATCTACTCTAAATAATATATTGATTATTACTAAATGTTTTTCTACGCATCAATTATTTCTGCCTTAATTTCAATACGAGTTTGCTAATATTTCCATTATGATATTAAATAAAAAAATTAATTTAATAAAATAAATGCATTCTCATGTCGAGCCTAATAAATTATTGATAGTAGCGACTGATTGTGGAAAATTGTATAAAATTTCTGGTTTGATTGATTACCACTAGACTAGACAGTTTAATCTTTTTCTACCGCAGACGTTAGGTACCAATATGCTTTTCAACGTACAAGTATTCTAAAAACGCACACTTAAGAATCATTCATTTCAATGTGTTTTTGTGCCACCTATGTTATTAATTATTAATTTAATCAATAAATTGTCGGTATTACTTCTTTCAGATGGTTCTGACGTCAGCTTCATTTTTAAAGAGAACAACTGTAAGTCAGAATACATGTACCCATTTGTAGTACCGTAGGTAGGTGGCTGGTATTACACAGGGCCCAGGATTAAGGGGCACGGAAACGAAGCTGATACAATATTTATTATATTTATATAATTAAAATATTATTTTATAAAGCGAATTTCAGTATTTTACACTAATATTTGATTTAAAGGTTATTTATTATTTTCTTCTCGCATTAAGCTTCTTTGCTTGTTTTGAAAAAAACAACGATGTTTTCCTCTTCATCAGTTGAATTTTTAATATGACATCGTAACAAAAAATATACTTGTACTTGTAAATCAATCAACTTTAAAATTTCTACTTTTATTTTTATTTTAATAGATATTCCACCTGTAGATACACAATCATCAATCCGATATATTATTATTTATAGATAACATAAATAAGCTTCCAGGTACAAAATAAAGCACTTAACTATTTATTAATAGCTACATTTAAATGCAGTAATTTTAAGTTTTATAAAAAAATCGCCCGACCATAAAAATAATCAATAACAAATGCCGTTTAAAATGGAAACAATAAATAATTAATAAATACATTGTATTACGAGATTAATTGTTGATTAACCATTAAAAAGGCCTGTACTTTTCTCCCACATTCTTTATTGTTACTTAGGGTGATGCGTTTCGACCACAAGCGATCATCATTGGACTCGACGCTTGATTAAAATCAACCACATAAATGGTAATATGTTATTAACTTTACCTAAACCAACAACAATTAGATCAACGTTACCAATATTAATTTGTTAAGTTGCGTTGGACCCGACACTAGGTTCGATGACGATTGCTTATGATCGAAACGCGTCATCCTAAGTGAAAATAAAGAATAGTACTCGAAAAGATACAAAATGTTTGTATCCTTGTTTGTTCCTTGTTTCTTTATTTGAATTCTTAATACGAAATCAGAACAAAAATGTATTAGTATAATATCTGTAAATAAATTCTTTTCAGTTCATAACTATTACAAGTTTTCTGACCTTACAGCTTTGTGAGAGGTATTGTAATCGAGTGCAGCTCGAAGAGCGGCACGAGATTGCAATACGTCTCACAATGCTGTATAGGCGATTAAAAGACGACCGCACCACTTAGATCTCGCATCGAACTTGCAAGTTTCGACTGTGCACTTGTGGGAGTGTTATAATCGCTTTTTCGACATCGGCTATTTAAAATGATGTAATAGCTCAACGTATCACTATATTTTTCCTCTTAAAAATCATCTTAATAGCGTACTTGCTGATGTTAATCATCAACATCAACCATTTCAACATTAAGTTATCACTAACTCTTATAAGCACTTCAAAATTTATAACTTTTTTCTATTTTTAGTTGATATTCCACCTTTAGATCCATTATCATCAATTAGATACATTATTATTTATATATTATATTAATAAATTAGCGCGCTGGTATAAAATATAGCACTTAATAATTTATTAATAGCTACATTTAAATGCAATAATTTCAAGTTCTGTATGAAAATTCCCCGACCTAAAACTTAACCAATAAAATGCCGTTAAACAGGAAACAATTTTTAACTAATAAGTTTATTGTATTGCGAGGTTATTTCTTATAATTGTCATATTCTTAATTATATAATTAATAGAATAAAATAATAGTTATTATTTTAAGCTTTCGAAAGCGTATGATTTCATTTTAAAAAATCTAAATATTAAAAACAAAATGCATTTACATGGAAACCGCGAAGCAATGCCATTTGGCCGATCTATGATCTTAAAAATAAAAATAAATAGTGACTAAACGTTCAAACAATGTTTTACTAATGATAACAAAAATAAAAATCTTAGATCGTGAATCAAGGAAAACCCAAAAGGAAAAAACTTGATCCCAATAATGACAACAAAAAACCTAATTTAGTAAGTGGCTGTTAATGTTACTTAGTCCGTCTATATGGCTGTCTTTCTGTTCATCGCGTTCTTCTTTCTCTTTATCTTGATCATCTCGTGTAGTAGACGGTCTTTGTAGTTAGATACCGACTTGATGATCTTGACGTTGTTGAAATCAGCATCATGTCCATCTACTAGTATGAGTTCTGATAATGCGGTGGATTCGGGCTTGTTGCATCTGATGGTCGATATATGTCCACTTATTCTTTTACGCAGCCACTGACTTGTTTGTCCAACGTATACCTGGCTGCAGCTGTTGCAATTGATTTGGTATATGAGCTCTGATTTTTTGTCCATTTCAATTTGGTCCTTTAATGAACTGAAAAATTGACAGATATTATTAAGGGATTTAAAAGTGATGTCAATGTTATGTTGCTTGAGTGTTCTTTTGATCTTCTCACTCAGTCCTTTGACGTACGGGTATAACAGTGTATGTAGAAGGTGACTTTTTTCCCATGCTGCAATTATATAATTTGTTTACTCTGTCTTTAACAATTTTATGTATTAAATATCCTGGGAAGCCATTCCTACGTAAGGTATCTTTTGCTATCTTGATAGTTTCCTTTCTGTAGTCTCCGTGTGTAAGTTTGATGGACCTATCAACTAAAAATAAAAATAAAAATAAAACTAAATAAAAAATCCGCATTTTTTCCCACGTATTTATTAGTTTTACCTAGGAAGACGCGTTTCGACCACAACCCAGATAACACACATACATACTATGAACGTCCATTGATCGTCAATTACTGGACAAACGATAAGTCCAATGGACGCCCACACTACGACGTTAGGTAATCCAATGGGCCTCCGATGGACGTCTAGATGTCACAGATTTGGACAGAAAAAGGACGTCCATCTTGGACATCCATTGAACATCATACAATGACGTCCATTGAACATCATACAATGAAGTCCATTGAACATTATACAATAACGTCCATTGAACATTATACAATGACGTCCATTGAATATTATACAATGACGTCCGTTGAACATCATACAATGACGTCCAATGAACATTATAGAATGAACATTGATGGAACGTCAATTACTTGACAAATGAATGGTCCAATGGACGTCCACACTACGACGGTAGATAATCCAATGAGCGCCAGATGGACGTCCAGATGTCACAGATTGGGGCCGAAAGAGGACGTCCATCTTGGACATCCATTGATCGTCAATTACTGGACAAACAATAAGTCCAATGGACGCCCTCACTACGACGTTAGGTAATCCAATGGGCCTCCGATGGACGTCTAGATGGCACAGATTTGGACAGAAAAAGGACGTCCATCTTGGACATCCATTGAACATCATACAATGACGTCCATTGAACATCATACATTGAAGTCCATTGAACATTATACAATGACGTCCATTGAACATTATACAATGACGTCCATGAATATCATACAATGACGTCCGTTGAACATCATACAATGACGTCCAATGAACATTATAGAATTAACATTGATGGAACGTCAATTACCTGACAAATGAATGGTCCAATGGACGTCCACACTACGACGGTAGATAATCCAATGAGCGCCAGATGGACGTCCAGATGTCACAGATTGGGACCGAAAGAGGACGTCCATCTTGGACATCCATTGAACGTCAATTACTGGACAAATAGAAAGTGCAATGGACGCCCACACTACAACGGTAGGAAATTCAATGGACGTCTAGATGTCACAGATTTGGACAGAAAAAGGACGTCCATCTTAGACATCCATTGAACATCATACAATGACGTCCATTGATCATCATACGTCTACTGAAATAGAAAGTCCAATGGACGCTCATTAGTGCTGGGACATCGATAGAAAAACATCGATGTTCGATGTCGATGTCTAACCTGGATCCCCCATTTGGGTAGATAGTGTATGTAGTAAACAAGTTTATTTTAAAAACTTTTATTTATTTTTAAAATAATAAATAACAAAAACTATTGCTGCTTTCTCTCTTTGGCCCTCTTCAACCACTTCATTATTGCCTGTTGTAGTTCCTGTTCCGTTGCATTTTTGAAAGCCATTAGTCCAGATTCTAAAAAGAAAATTGCTTGTGTATTTTATTTAAACCGAAAAATAAGGTACTTACGTATTATTAATTTGCTCATGGAGAGAATATGAAATATTCTCTTTCCCTTCTTGCCATAATAACTAAATTCCGAAGCTAATTTATTATAATATACTTATATCATAGTTATATCATATTAAAATCAACCATATGTGGTAATAATTCCAAACCAACAACAATTAAACCAACGTAACAAATTCTCAATCCTAAGTTATTATGTTACCTTGAATCCGACATTGGATCCGATGATGATTACCTGTGATCGAAACGCGTCTTCCTAGGTAAAACTAATAAAGACGCGGGAAAAAATGCGGATTTTTTATTTGTTGATTGAAAACATAATTCCACTAACTAGTTTTCGGACCTAACAGCTTTGTGAGAGGTATTGTAATCGAGTGCAGCTCGAAGATCGGCACGATAGATAAGACAAGACGACCTCACCGCACTTAAATCTCGCATGCAACTTGCAAGTTTCGACTGTGCACTTGTGGCAGTGTTATAATCGTTTAGTAAAACTTTACTTATCTAAACATCTTGTTTAATATACTATTACGTATGTCATTTTTTTATAAAACAATTCCGCTGTCACATTATCCAAATCGTTTTTATGCAAACTTTTATACAAATTTTTATAGTGAGAGTACATAACTAAGAACCTTCCCCACAAACAGCTCTATCACTTAAAAAAAATGTATAAAAATTCGGTCTTCTGTTGATAAGTTATGCAGCCACATACAGGTAGACAGATCAATATAAATATATTTTCATTTTAAAATTATTTGGCTATTCTATCGCTTATGTTATCTTGGTATGTCATAGATGTAGTATATTTTTTTGTTTTGGTATTTATAATTGTAAATAATTGATTGCTCTTAATTGTAGATAAAAATAAATGTAGGTCTTGATGAAAAAGCTTGTCCATGGGAATATTCAACGTTGATGGCGCGGAATATTTTCTTCTTTGATTCAAATGCCTGTCGTTGAGGTAACCGAAAAAAAATACTGATTTTACTGTAGTACCTACACCAGGTGAAATTAATAAAAAATTATAATAATAGTAAATACTTGCTTTATTAAGTTATCAAAAATATAATAAATCAAGTAAAAGGTAGCTTCTTTTCAATTTCAAAATTTAGATTTAACGCACATAATATATTTAACAAGTGCAAAACGACACAAAACTGAAGGTTTGGTCTCGAAAGGTAAATAACAATAAATTTATTTATAAATAACAATAGAGATTATTATGTATTATTATAAGCATTATAATTTTATAATAAAATATAATTATGATACCCAACTTCAAATAACAATATTTTCCTTACTTCGGAAAATAAAAAGTAAGTAAAAAGTACAGAAAGATGGGCAGCGTTGAGAAGTATAAGAGTTCATTGTACCGTGTCAGAGAATGCTGTGCTCGTTATAGTGAAAACCATGTCCATAGACCTTTAAGCCCTGAGCAGGTGGAAATATACAAAAAAGAAAATCAACAATTAGTCGCTAAAGAACTTCGCCAGAGCTGGCAGAATAGATGGGGCCAAGATACTAAGGGCAGATGAACACACTCCATAATTCCAATTCTGGAGATGTGACTCGACAGGAAGCACGGGGAAGTTTAATTCCACGTTAGGCAATTCTTATCTGGGCATGGCTGTTTTAACAGCTACCACAACAGAATGGGCTTGCCGGATTCTTCCAGGTGCATCTACTGCGAAGAAGAGGACACCGCAGCCCATACGGCATTCAAGTGCGAAAAATGGCTTAGCCAGAATAATGTTCGCGAGGCTGCACTGGACGCGACATTGCTACAGGAGACCATGATTCCACATAATATTGAAAAACGAGGAAAAGTGGTTCTTGATAAAAAAACTTTGTAAAAACTCTTGAAATTAAAGGAAATTTACGGGTAGGACGAACAAAGATTAGCGTAACAGTAGTGATACGCAGTCAAGAGTACTTAAACAAGAAAAGCAAATACCCGAAAGAGCTAAATTAAAAAGATTTTAATAAACACATTTTATTTTGAACTATTATTTTATGAACAACCGGACCTTCATAGAGGGTTTTTGTACGAAGAGTCTGGCACCACCACCTACGGGTGGTAGCAATGAAGATTTCTCTCTCCCCAATGCACGAAAAAAAAGTTAAAAGTAAGATTAATTTTGGGTAATGAAATTGAATATTTTTAACTTTTATTATGCTTTCGTTAGATTGCAATTATCAGCAAACCGTTGTTTGCTTGTCTGTTGCCTTTTTTTAATCTGTTGTAACAAATTCTTATGTAACAAACACGGTAAGTGATACCAAGTAAATAAATATACATATTATTATTATGTTATTATTTTTAAAATGATAAAAAGATTTCTCTCGCGTAAAATTTTTTTTAATAAGTTTAAGTCAAAATAGTAGGACTAAATCACAATTTTAGGGAAGAAATCCACCATGGTAAACAATTACCAAAAGAACATTGAGCTGTCCGACTATTTCAAATTTAAACCTCAAATAAAAAAAAGTCTGATAACAAACAATACATCGCAGTGTAAAAAAAATATGATATTGCATAATGTATAGTAAGAACCTATAGAAAAAACAACCTCTAGAAACACGATGAAAGATAACAGGGGATTTTAAAATAAAATAATATTCATCGTTGTTCAAAATTTTGCCCATGACGTGATTTAATTTCATATAAGTATTTTTGGGCATACTCGAAAAAGGCGGATTTATTTAGGGCCATTTTTACAATGGTAGTTTAAGAGCCGTTTAAACCAAGTTTAAGGCTAAACTAGGTTTAGTCATTTTTTCACCTTGTATGGTATTAGTTTAACGATCAAACGGAGTTTAATTAATTAAATTAATTAAAAAGTAAAATTAAAGTGACAACCGATTTGTACTTCATTATAATGGAATTTTTGGGAGAGCTAACCGATGATGAAGATTTTCTAGAATATGCTAATCTTGTTTTGCATCCCAGAAAATCACAAGTATTTAGACCAAGAACTCTCCACTTTGAAAAATGGTCTGAAATTGAGTTTAAAGAACGGTTTCGTCTTTCGAAAGACATTGTTAAGTTTGTTATTAACCTTATTGAGAAAGATATAGCGTCAGTTACAAATTGGTGAGTCATTTTGTAATTTCTACATATCTGCAGCAATTAAATTATAATTATTTTGTTAGGAACCATGCTGTAACGCCTTCTGAAATGGTTCTTGTAACTCTCCGCTTTCTTGCCACAGGTAGTACACTGCAAGCCAACGGAGACTTTAGTGGCATACATTGTTCTACGACAAGTAGAATTGTTTATAAAGTGTGTCGACCGATAGCACGTCTGCATCGTCAATTCGTCAAAATGAATGAGACTGAAGATGATGTGAATGAAGTTCATCAACAGTTTTATAACATATAAGTAAATTTCCCCGATGTATAGAAGCAGTTGACTGTAAGTACGCATATTAAAATTCAATATCCAGGAGAACAAGATTCGGAAATTTATAGAAACCGCAAAAGTTTCTTTTCGATGAACATTCAAGCTATATGCGATGCAAAATTAAAAATTCAAAATTTAGTTTGTAGATGGCCCGGATCTAGTCATGACTCGACAATTTTCAACAATTCAAAAATTAGGGCTAAATTTGAAAATGGCCTGATGGGAGATAGCACATTAGTATAGGTGATGCAGGTTATGGTGTAAAATCTTATTTAATTACACCATTAGCTAATCCACGATCGCAGGCAGAACAGCTATTTAACGAGGCACAGATTAGGACTCGTAACCCTATAGAACGCTGCTTTGGTGTTTGGAAACGCAGGTTCCCAATTCTTGCTTTAGGAATAAAATTAAATAAAAGAAAAGTTGAAGCAATTGTGGTCACTACAGCAATTCTCCATAATATTGCTTGCTTGTTGAGAGACAAGTCACCTCCTTTAACTGTCGAAGAAGAGGCTGCTATCGAATTAATAAATAATGTTGAAGGGTTTCCAGAAGTACAAGTAGGAAATAATACTATAAGGCTTGCCTTAATTGAATATTTTCGATCATTGGGATAGTTTATAATGTTATGTTATTGTTGTCTTGTTATTGTTATTGTTAATGTTATTCTTTATTTTTAATGTAATATAATGTAGGTACTATAAAATTAAAATATATTTGTTGTTTGCTTCTTGGTTTAATTAAATAATAACAGTATTTTGGATCACTTATTAGTGATCCAAAATTTAATAACAATGTAATAATAAAAATGTTAACAGGATTAATTCGTAACATGTGAAATTATATAATGATAATTATATAATTATAAAATATATGAAATATTCATTGTATTATTACGTAACTTAAAATTCATTTTTTTTTCAATTTTATTCAATTTTTGCAGTTTAATTAACATGTACATCATTAAGATATTTCATTAAAAATGTTAACGGTTTATATTTATAGGTAACGGTACAAATTCACCAAACAATATTATTCTTATCTTTTTATCTTTTATTTTTACATTTCAGTTCTGATGCCAAAATTTCCATCCTTAGCAAGAGCTCCTTTTCCATAAATTCAAATTTTTTTATCGATTCTTGTTCTATTATTTCATTTTTTTTCTATGATTCCTGTTTCATCAGTAAAATTTTACATTCATGTTGTTTCTCGGTACATGACTTTTGAATATCAGTCAGATGTATTTTAGTGCTGACCCATGCAGATACTTTGTCTTTTGGTTGTATAGGCTTTTTACATTTTCTTTCTCATAAAAAAATTAATGCAATCAATTAAAATATTGAACTAAAATTATGGGAAGTATCTACTATTATAAATTAATAATTTAAATAATACCTTGTGAATTACTACTACTGTTTTGGTTTTGTCTTAAAGGAAGAGATAATGGAGTGCGTAGCATTTGAGGCGTATAATCGCCCCAGTCTTCGGATAAATCAATTTCACTAGAAGACCCTGTAAACATAGGAATATATTGTTGTAGATTAATTAGAAAACAAAACTGTAAATTGCAAACCTTGTCGAGTCATGTTGTACCTGGGTTCTTCTGAATCATCAGCAATGACAAATTCATCGTTTGCCTTGACGTCTTTTGGTACAACTACATATACAGAGAAACAGAATTATAGTACAAAAGCCAAATACAAAACATTAGTACCTATCCGTTACCTTCCGAAGTCATCATCAAATTCTGATGCAGATCCTGTCAATTGACTACCGATTAATTCTTTAATTTGATCATCAATAATTGTGAACTTTATATCTGGAGGGGGACCACCCCCTTTTCCCGTAGCATAACATTTTTCTTCCGCAAATTTTCGTTTAGTAACCTTCTTCAAGTTATCATATTTACTTTTTAATGTACGCATTTCTATTTATAATTTATAAGGATTAATTCTTCTTTTTTGGTAAAATTTAAGCTTCTCTTTTTATTTGAATCCATGATCAACTAAAAAAAGCAAAACCTAAGACCGGAATTAAAATAAATACAATTTAAAATGACAAAATACTTACACTATATTTATTGGAAATAATTTATTATTCTAACACTGATAATTATCTTGTCTTGCAATTGAAACAAAACCAACACAGAAACACATTTTTATTTTATAAAATAATTAAGTACACACGTACAATTTACAAAACAGTCAAATTTCGATTTGACGTTACAAAATTTCTATATCAACCATATAATTTATTGTTAAACTACAGATTACATAAACTTCTTTTAAACTAGATCTATACAACGCCTATGATTTTAAACGTGGTTTATAAATTAAAATAAGTTTGACTAAACTAGAAGTTAAACCACCACTGTACAAATGGTCCTTTAGATATTGAATTTTTGAGTCACTGCACTCATTAAAAACATCCCTGAAGCGGCTTCAACTCGAAAATTATGAATTTACAAAAACGGGGATCTTTGTTTTTATGTCAAATTCGATTATAATTAACGAAATCCTAGTTTAAATATTATAATTTATTACAATGCGTGTGCAAAGAGGTAAAAAAATGGGTATTTTGAGTTAACGCAGGTTTAACGTTTTTACTCTCATTTACCCTAATGATCAAAATCGGCTAGTGAAGCTTTTACCACATTATGGTAGATAATTTTATGCGGAATTGATTACAATTTTTCATTATTTAATTATTTATTTATAAATATATCAAAAAACACATTTTATGAAAAAATGGCTGACTTACGTATAACTAGATCTACTTATAACATTTGACACCAAAACAATTGTTCACAAAATAATCTTTTAGTTTTTTGTAATAAAAGGAACCGAATATGTAATTCGGTTATTAAATTCGGTATAAAAACTAATAAAACGCTGCAATTTAAATTATTATTTAAAATAATAAATTATTGATGTGCAAAACGATATAAGTCGCAAAAAATTTCGAACTTATACCATTTCGCATAATGCAATTTGCTCAAAAATATACTTAAAACCCTTTTTTCACGTGCACGTCGAAAATGATAATAAACTCCTTATCTCAATCGTCCACTGCCAACCAACCTGATGGAAAATTTGAGGTAGTCTTTCCAAGGCTAAGCATTAGGCTGTACAAAACTGACTCACGAATACCTTTTCAAAGTACTGAACTTTGCCATTGCCAACCATGCAATGAAATAATGACAATAGATAACATCTTAACCACATGCACAAAATACAATCAAGAAAGAAAATTCCAGAAACTAATTGTGTTAAACTTCCTATACTCAATGTTATGAAATTAAAATACAAAAAAAACGGAAAATTCTACTGAATTGCAACAATTCAATGCGTGCAAATTGGTGGTATTTCAAAGTAAGCTATACAAAACAAATATTTGAGTGAATTGAAGCCAAAATAATTAAAAGAATGATATATTTAAACATTAAATTTAAAAGAATTCAATATCGCAAATCTAAATTTTAAGTATAGGAAGATAGGATAATTGTTGACGGTTGGATTGACCTCTTGAATGAAAAAGTAAATACGATACAGATGGATATTGACAAAAAAAGAAGCAATTATAACATGATAAAATCGAAATGGTTTGCCTCCAGCATTCTTGAAAGGCTGCGCGGAGTCGCTAGCCTTTCCTCTATGGCTTCTTTTCAATAAATCACTTGCACTGGGTATATTTCCTGCTAAATGGAGAGAATCCTTTGTTGTGCCGATTCTCAAATCGGGTTCCAGAAACTCTATTGAGAATTATCGCCCAATAGCGATATTATCTCACATCCCTAAGATCTTCGAAGCATTAGTCAATGATTGTCTGTCATCTGCATTGAGGGGCGTGATGTGCGACAGTCAGCACGGATTTACTGGCGGGCGCTCAACCACTACTAATTTATTAGTGTTTGAGGAATTTATTATTCGCGCTTTTCACTCTGAAGTTGCAGTGGATGCGGTCTATACGGACTTTGCAAAGGCTTTTGACCGTGTCGACCATGATATATTGCTTCAGAAATTATTGTCAATCGGGGTAAACGGTTCTCTATGGCAGTGGCTTTACTCCTATTTGTCTGGTCGATCTCTAATTGTCAAAATTAAAAACTTTTTTTCACTACCTTTCATTGCTACGTCTGGCGTTCCTCAGGGGTCTCACTTGGGCCCTTTGCTCTTTAAGATTTTCATTAATGACATCGTTCAATGTTTCAAGCATGCACTAGTCTTGCTTTTTGCTGATGATATGAAAATTTATATCAGAGTCTCTAATAATAGTTCTGTTCTTAATATGCAGTCGGATCTTGATAGGCTAAGTGTATGGTGCAACGTAAATAGACTCTATTTAAATATTGGCAAATGCAAGCACATTCGTTTCTGCCGCCATCGCTGCGGCGCCCCGAGTATCTATTCGATAAATGGCATTTCTTTGGAGTCAGTTCTCAGTATTCGGGATTTGGGAGTCACGATGGACACTAAATTGTGCTTTACTGAGCATATAGCAAATGTTTGCAATGGTGCATTGAAGGCGCTTGGCTTTATAAAGAGAAATACGGGCGACTTCGACGACCTTTTTGCACTGAAATGCTTGTACACTTCACTAGTTAGGTCCCGCCTGGACTATGCTTCTTGTGTCTGGTCTCCTTACTACCAATCTGATATCGATAGATTGGAGAGGGTACAGAAGAGATTTCTTCGATACATTTTTTTTAAGCTGGGTATTTCGCACCGCGATATTGGCTATGCGAGCTTATTGCAAGGGCTCAGTCTTACCGCGCTTGCAGAGAGAAGGAAGGCGGCTGATGTTCGGTTCATGGTTGGGCTTGTGGGCGGTTCTGTGGACAGTCCGGAACTTCTATCTAAAATAAACTTTTATGTTCCTCCAAGGCCGCTGAGAAATTCGGCCGCCTTTTATATTGAGCCTTTTTCAAGGCTCTACCTAATGTTCTCGGCTATAAGCAGAATGGCTCGCAATGCCAACGAGTGCCAGCATATGTTTTTTACACGTTAATTTGCGCTTAAATGTTTCAGTGTCATCAATATGGTTTAAGCTATGTAATTATTGATGATTTTTGTTGTTTATTTTGTTGTAATAGTATGGTGAAGCTTTTTTCTCCGATGCGAGTTTTTTCAGCTTGCCCATGCTAGCAAGTATTTTGTAACTTTTAACTTTTAACCACGCATCATGTAGTTGACTCTTTTGTCGTTTGATGTAGTAAATAAATAAATAAATAAATAAATGAAAGAATTAAAATTTTTATTTTGTAATTGAGCATTTATATTTTTTAAGAGTTAACCGTTCCAACAGCATTGAATGTTTGAATTAAAAAATTTGAGCTGATGTGAGTTTCTCGCCGATTGATAGTCAATCGTATTTGAATTTTACAGAAATAGGAAAGAAGAGATGAATGCTATTCAACTAATAAATAATCAATATCTATTAACCGTAGTTATAGTTTTAATATGAAATTATATTATATAGTAAATGTAACAATTATATTTTTTTGGCTTAGGTCATGTTCAATAGCCACGTATCTACTTGAACTTTGGCAAAAATCATTAGCTTTAAGATTCCAAGTTTTTTTCCATGAATTTCTGCAAGAAGTTCATTTAGACTATAGAAATAACAGTTGCTCAGTTCTGTCAGTGCTTAATATAATTAGATAAAAAAACTCAGTCAATCGCATAATCACTTTGTTCTTTCTTCTCGAGTTTTAAAGTGTTCTTTATAACACCATTATAATACTTATAAAGTGTTATCTACAATAGGTACGCTTTTTCTTTTTAATTTGGATGTACTTGGTATTTTTCCAGTTAAAGTGGAAATAAACCTAAACAACTTCATAAATTTAAAATATTGTTTGTAATTTATTAACCAAACAATGGAAATTTTTAGAGAGAAATTATTAATCACTTACTTAATGAATGTACATAATAAACCAAAATCAGTAAACATAATGTAATATTATAGTATTATCATTGTTACTTTTTGAAATTTTTCAGTTTTTTAACAACTGTGATAAATTTAAATAAATAATAGTTATAATTAATAATTTAGAATCTTGTAGCATGAAAAAGAAGACAAATTCGTATAAAAATAAAAGAAATTTGCATAAAAAAACAATGATTACTATTATAAAATTGGACCTTAAAGCCCTAAAGTTTATATTGAGAACTCGTCTATACGCGTTTTTTGACTATTATAAACAAAGGCACATTGATAGAAGTAGAATCAACTTAAACTTTTTTCTTAACCAGTTAAATATTAGGCAAATAATGTAACTGAATTAACCAGAAGAAAAATCGTACTAACTTGACATTATTTGTTGCCAATGTAAATATTTGATATATTTGAAAAATAATGGTGACATTAATTATTGTGTAATAATTATTTCAATTTTGCTATGAAAAACGTTGTATAAATAACGTTATTATGCAGTCTTATAAAATACGAGTTAACAGCTTAAAAGACCATTCTTACAAAGTACGTGCTAACTGTACAAAAAGCTGCTAGCAAAAACATTTTCAATAAGTGGCTCGTGCTCAAAACTATAGTACTTTTATTTTTAAATATGTTTTCAGAATTATCTGTTCAATTTCCACTTGAAGTAAGTTATAAAAAAATTTAAAGTAATAATTTTTAAAACTTTCCTATTTAACAAAAATAAGGTAGGTATCAAAATGTATTTAATTATTTTTAAACATGACCTATTAAATAAATTTTTATAATGTGGCGTTAAGTATCAATATACTCTCTTAGCAATTATTGTTGTCATGAAAGCAAAAAATAACGCTAAGTTTAATGTAGGAATTAATTATACTTTATATTTTTATACATCTGAACTACGTTGAATTTTACCTTTATGTAAGGGCTTCTTTTATTATAATATTTTATGTTATTGTTCCATTTGCTCAATTTAATTATGTACCTATGTTTTGTATAAACGATTTATCTACGAAAGGAACAAAAGAATTTTTCCTGAATTTTGCGAAATTTATAAAAATAATTCGATAATAAAATTAATTTGAAAATGATTCAAATTAGGAATGTTTTCATTGAGTGACCAAATAAAAAAAATATGTATAACAAATAGCGATAATTTAGAGATATCGTTATATTTATGATATTTATCGTTTGACGCACCGAAGTAGACTAAATTAAAAAAAGTTTATGTAACTCGATTTTTGTTTAATTAATTTTTTTGGATCCATATAGTAATTTTAATTATTATTATTGCTTTATAAAAATATTAGCATTTATGTATCACGTGTTATGAGTTTAATGAACATTATAGTTAATTTAAATGACGTCAATCAATAATATTATAATATGTATCTATCTACATACATAATATAATTAAACTTATTTGGTAAAAATAAAATTTAAAAATACATTTTTTTGAAGTAGGTATATGTCCTACTCAGGCTTGAGAAGGTTATTAAGTACACGCGAATAAAGTTGGTCTACTGAACTTAGATACCTTTATAAGAGGATACTTATAAATTATCAGACAAACGTGGTGTGATTGATTATAATGTGGTTTCAATGTGATCTGTCAATAAATTAATAATTGGAAATCATGGGACAGCTAGTCATCGTTATTAATGCTTGCCATCTAAGTTTAATGCAGAATTACAAAAGATATAAAGATTGAATTAAAATATAAAAAAACAAATTAGTTAGTAATAAAAGTTAAGCATATACCATAGCGATGGTGGGCGGCACTAAAGTACTTAAGAGTACAAATCTTTAATTTTGTTTATTAAATGACATAAATTGTTTAGTGTTTTTGTCATTTTGCAGAAAATATAATTATTTACTATTATTATACATGAGGATTTAAAATATTTACATATATATTTATTATTTATTAAAATTAATTAGTCTAATAAGTGACGTAAATAAATAACGTAAATGATAATATTTTAATGTACTTTGATACTAAAATAACACTAATATTGTGAAAAAACCGTGCAAGAAATTATGTCTGAAAAATCATTCTTTTATTTTACATATACATTTGAACTGTTTTGCTTCAAGAAATCCATTGCCACATTTATAACAGAGGAAGCTATTGCGATGAAGTGGATACGAAAGTACATGTACTTATCGATATCTTGATTATTTTTGTCTGAATGACTATATAATTAAACTTTGTCATTTTTATGATTTCTCGATATTTTGGTAATACGTCATAGCGATTTTTCCTAACATAAGCATAGTATCTATTCATAAAATATTCTATATTGTAAAAATTAGATCACAAGAAAGAAGAATAACATCAAGTTATTTTTATTATATCGGGTAATCGATCTTACATTCGAAGATAGGAAAATCACATGAGAAATTGATGTTTTTGAAATACTTGGCTTCATATACATATATCTACTTATTATAACGGATCAAAATGGAAAATGTATCAATTTAAAAAAATTTTTGTTCCGCGTCTAAAATTACTCAACACTTAATATATTGTTATCTATATCATTGTTAAAAACTAAACGTCATAGATTCCCATATAACATAAAATCCTTAGAGGTAGTACACTGGATTGATCAAGTATGGAAAAAATAAAAAATCCTGGAAAATAAATTGATTTTGAAAAAGTTTTAAAAGTAAAACTTATTTGTTTTCCAAATTTTTTAATTTGTTTTAATTTATTTAGGTTAAATCTGGATTTGCTTTTTAATATTTACTTTAGTATAACATTCATCAAGTTTTTACATTACCTACCCAATGTATAAATTGAATACGAACTTAAAAATTTTCTACAAAATATATAAATTTCAAACAACCGAAAAGTGTAATAGGTATCTTAAATATCTGTAATATTATATTGTATATAAAAAATTAACAATTAAATTAATTACATATTCACATTTATATTTTTTTATTTACCGTGGTTAAGATATACAATATTGTATTATAATAATATAATTTTATAATATTAACTGAAAGCTACATAGTAATATCTAATAATAGGTGTCATTAATTATTTTTTATTTTTTTAATATTTATATTATTTTGCTATTTTGTGTTCTTTGTAAATAAATAAATGTTTATATTTATCAATAAATTTTGATGCAAAATTACGCGTAGTTACCTCAAATCAAGCATAATAAGTATTGATTTAAAAAATTGTTCTATTTTATCAATGATTGACAAAACATTAATTCAAAATATTTTTATTTTGGTTTAATATTTACACAATATTTCTTAACTGAATTTTATATTTTATTTTCATTTAAGATTTCTTACGTTCTCAAACAAAACTAGACAATTCTTGAAGCAAAACTATAAAATCTCGTTATAAATACATTATTTTGGAAGAAAAAGCTCTATTGTTTGCCTATTATAGAATGCATAAATATTGTTGAATCAAAATAATTCGTTTCAAAACAATTTTTTGTATCAGTGTGCTGGTATTTATGTGTCACATTAGATTATGTAGCGGAGGCTCACCCACTGAGCTTCTACATAATCTATTGCATTCCACGCCAAATTGGCCACTTTTTTAGGTGACCCTTTTCGATTTTTCTCAAAATTTTCGCGAGATTGAAACGAGTTCATGGTTATTTCAAATGTTTTTGACAATCCGTTCTTGAAACAGGATTTTTTTTAAATTGCTCATAACTTGCCGAAAGATGCACCAATCCGATCTTTTTTATTGAAAACTTTTGATTTTGAATGCTCCTTCTTTAAAAAAATATGATTTTGATCCAAATTATTGTGTTCATTGTTTCTTCTTGGTTTTATACAAAGAAAGTTATTTTTCGAAATGTATGCGCCCCCTTCGGTTTATCGAAAAGGTTCCCAGAAGAATTTAGATAAATATAAAAAGTTTTAAATCTGGTCTGATCGCGGGTAAACATTTATTATTTCAATTTTCTTTTTTAATTCGAAAATTGAAATTGTTCTAAATTTCCTATGAAACAGTTTTGAAAAATACTGCATAAAAATAAATAATAAAATAACTTATTGACTAATTATGTATCTACCTACGTATGCAAATAAAATAATTTTTTTATTTGATTAAAAAACTGTATCATAAAAACTATTGATGTAATAGAAGCCCCCTCTAAACTTACATTTTTATGTACTTGATTAGTAGAATCTTTTACGTCAGAACAAACGCTATGATAAGAGTATCAGTTTAGTATAAATACCAAACCTTCCTTGAATAAAATCATAATACAAGTTCATTTGTGTTTATTAAAACGTTCAACGACAGCAAAATCAATCAAGATGCATCAAAAGGCGCTTATTGGAGCAGCAACTCGCTACATTGCTGGAAGAAATGCAGTTCAAACAGTGTATTGGAGACGTGCCGATTCCAACGGAAGGTTTATCAAGCTTTCGAAAAATTTAAATTTTGGTAAACCCGACACTCCATCACTACAGCATGTTCAAATGCAGAAGAAATTTTAAAAGGCAGTGCAAAATAAAGTTCGGTATTGATATTAATAAAAATGTGTTCTTATAATAATTTAATTGTTATAATTTATTGTTTTATTATTTTTAAAAGTATTAAATTTTAAGAACATGGCACTATTCTTGTATACAAATGTTGAACTAATTTCATTACTCAGAAATGTGCATATGTATTATTTATAGTCAAATTATTTAAATATTTATTTATTTATAAATAAAATTATTTTTTTATTACATTATTTTATGATTTTAATTTTTACTTTACGAGTTAGTTAGACGAACTTAGTGCTCATCTCACTTAAGGAAAGAACAGTAAACGAATTTGATCGCTTGGTAATTCTGATTGTGTCGAATTATGTGAAATTTATGACAAAATTATGCGCAAAAAAAGCAAAGACAAATATTGAAGAATAGCGAACATCCAACCCAAAGTTCTGAAATTTGATACATGTACATTTTGTTTTCATATTGAAGTTGCAAAAAGTCATCACCTGTAGGTATTTGATGGGGTATCTCCGCCACCTTGGAAAATAGATGCCAGTTTTCAGTTTTTTGTGTATGTCACGGTAACGGTGTACTTTAACGAAAAGTGTGCTGTATTAAGTACAGTACTCGTATTCAATCACGATTTCCTTCATAAATCAAATAAATATTGTACATAATATTTTTAAAACAAGGTATTAGGAGGAAATACTCGAGGCTTCTCTAGAACACAATAAAAACCATCTGGTCTAAAGCAACAACAAAGGCTTGTGTGTACTGTCCAGACGATATGTCTATTACGTACCTTCAAGAAGAAAATAATAATAAATAAATAAGTAGATAAAGTGGACGTGTTTTCAACATATTTGCATTTCTTGCTGAGTAACATTTTAACCTGAAAAAGATTTTCATAAGTAATAAAAGAGATTAAAGAACTTTTAGTATCAAAGTCCGGTTGACACAATTTTATCAACGAGAATATTTTTTGCGTAAGTGATAAACATTTGACTTGATAAAAAACAAAAGCTGTGACAATTATTTTCAAATATTTTCCATATTATGAATTTTAATTATTCAAGGTGTATAGAGCTGCGCAATTTAAATTTTTCAATTACCATTCAGAGTATTTTCGAATTACTTAAAATAAAAGTATTAACAATTTTTTTCAGTATCGCGTTCTAATTGAAAAAGTAGCAGTTCCTGACTGGAAAATTTACTTTTTTGGACTGACAATTTACAAGATCTTTTCCTTACCTACAGAACACATAGAATTTGTAAAAGTCATGGTACTGCGCTTCCTAGCTGCGTTAGCTGATATTTTGTTTAATTTAATTAAGGAATTAAGTGGTAGCAATTTCATATTAGATAATAATTTTTTTTATTATAATAATATACATATTTCTATCGTATAAACGCTTTGTTAAGGTATTGCATAAGTGGAGCTGAATTGACTTAGTTCTTCCAATAATATTTAGTTAATTTAATTTCAGGGGTGGGCGAATTTTTTTAAACGCTATTAAAATTAACGATTAAGGGCCGAAATATTCACCTCTCGTTAATCTTATCAGTAACTAAAGTTATCTATAAACCTACCACGTGACATTGATTCGTCAAATAGCAGACGTCCATTGTAAGTTTATAGATAACTTTAGTTACTTAAAAGATTAACTCGTAATCGTAGTTGCCGGGATTCTACATAGATTTATACGTGGAATTGGAGTTAAATATATTATATTGCAATTTACAATTGTTAAATTATTATATTTTTTTACAAAAGCCAGGGGGGAGCAATAGCCCCCCCCCCCTTGGCGACGCCCATGAGGGAGTGGGACATATTCGAGTATTTACCGAAACTTGGTCGATTATTTATGAAATAAGTAGGAAAAAATAATATGAAACAAGAAGCGCAATCAAGAGGGTCGTAGGTTAGCTGTTAGAATGCTCTTTGCTATGTCGCAGTTGGGGGTTCGATCCCCGACAAAGTACACCAGGCTGTTTCGGACGTGTCTCCGGATAAAATGTTGGTAACATTTTTGAGGTATTAACTACATTGAGAAACCCTACATTATGAAGTGGTCAGCCAAAACCCATCCTGGGTTGTAGCGCTACTGTGTATGAAACAAAAAATTATATTGAAAACAATTGAAGAAGTTTCAAATTACCCAAGAAAACATTAAAAAACCTATCGATTGAATATGACTTATTTTCGTTAAGTTGGTCATAAATAATTTACCATTACAATTTGACACCCAACTTTTCTGCAAATACGATTATTATTTAAGTTTAATAAAAAAATGAACAAAACCTTAAAAATTTAATGCGTATCAATTAAAAAATAACAAGTGCAATTTGTTATTGCAAAATTCGATAAACAAAACAAATATTTGAGCCAATTGAAACCAAAATTGATAAGAAAAGAATACAACAATGGCTATTTTAAATTGAAAATTAGAAATGCTCAAAATATCAATTAAATTTAAAAATGTTAATAACGCCAATCTATAAAAATGAAGTGTAAGAAAGATATTATATTGCAGATAATTATCGACTGTCGCATTGACCTCTTGAATGGAACATCACATAAGATACAGATTGATATTGACCAAAATAAAATAAATATTACATCAGTAATTATTATTTATGATAAAATCGAAAAAATCAAAAAACTTTTAAAATTGATAATATTAAGAATTAAGAGCATTGAATTTTGGATTCAAATATTTGGACTGATCTGAGTTAATTGCTGTTACATAATAGTGTAGTATTTGAATTTTTCATAAACATGGAAGAATAAGAGGTGAATGCATAAAAAAGTATATTTATAAATATGAATGATAATATGAATAGCAATTGAACATTATATTTTATAAAGTTTTAATTGATTACATGTTAGAAATAATTGCAAATATAAATTAAATTCATAACTTACGAAAATATTATATACCAGTATAACTATTAGGAAGTATGCAAGTATGTTTCGAATTTTAGATTCTCGTCAGATAAACACTTGCTCGACCAAAAGGTGTAATAAACTATCAATTAATACTTATATAATATCATATTTTTGTAAGTTATGAATTTAATATATATGAAATTTTTTTAACATAATTTTATTATAATCAATTAAAACTTTATAAAAAATTTACACATGTTAATTATTACTTAATCAATGAAATATGAACATTATATTTCTTGATTTCGGTTATGTTGAATAGCTCCTTGAACTTTGGCAAAAATTATTAGGATAAAGATTCCAAGTTTTTTTCCATAAATTTCTGTAAGAAATTCATTTAGACTATACCAAAATACAGCTGTCCAGAGCTGTCCGTGCGTAATATTATTAAATACAAAAAACACAATCACCCTGATATTTTCTCCAGTTCAAACCTGTATTTGATAACACAATTATAATGCTGATGAAGTCTTATCTATAGGATAGGCATGCTGTTTCTTTTTAAATTTAGATGTTTTTGGTATTTTTCCAGTTAAACTGGAAATTAACCTATACAACTTCATAAATTTAAAATACTGTAATGTATAAACAATTTATTAACTAATCAATGGAAATTTTTAGAGCAAAATTAATAATCAGATACTTAATGAAAGTAAATAAAAACAAACACCGCAGTTAATAAATAGTATTATCATTTCCCAATTCTACAAAAATAACATACCTACATAATTATATACTTTCTTTCAAAAATGTCAATTTTTTTAAGTATAGTAGGTACTTTTTCACATACTAAAAAGCCTTTTATATGTACACAACATGTTCCGTGTTATTACAATAGGATAGGTAACATCAGGTGTGCATATAAAAGACTTTTTAATTTGTGAAGAAATATTACAGCTGTAACTCTATTTCTTAATAAAAATTATAAATAAAAGAAATATTCAAATTTGTAATACAACGTATTGATTCAATTGTTTTAGCTAAGTAGACGACAGATAAGATACAATAAATAATCACAAGCAAACAAAAAGTATAATACACATAAATTGACTACACCGATATTCTGACAGAACAGTTAGCAGAATGTGTTAAAAAAATGGTCTCCACAATGGTTTCATCTCCCAATATGACAACGACTCAAAGCATAGGGTGTGCATAACCAAAAAATTTTTATCAGAAAATGGGTTTGAGCTATTGGATTGATCTGCAATGTCTCCAGATTTAAATCCCAGAACATTTATGGAATGAAATTGATTGCAGAATTAGAAAATCGGAAAACACGAGCAAATAGTCGATTAAAGCTCAAATTTATACTTTATTAAGGACGCCGTGTTACATAAATTAGAGGAAAGTGATGATTTTGCAATCGGAAATAAAAGGAAACAGACACTAGGAGATTATCTGCAAATTTTTAAGTGTATTCCTGTGCTATCCAATTTTGTTAAAAATTTCTAATAGTTTCTGTTGTGCTTCTATACCTTAGTACTTACTTACTTGAAATAAAGTTATTTCCCGCCAGCTAAAACAGAAAGCTCAAGATTCTCCGCGCGTAGGAGCATGTTCAATCGACCAGCAGAAAGAAAAACTCAATAACAATGCAACTTTCAAAAAATATAACTAATATAATGAATAAATAATTACATAAGTTTGCCATGGGCTTATGAAATCTAAATAAGAGCGGAAATACAATAAAAACATAAATAGCGATTTCGAAAATACATATATGTACCAAGCTGAAGTTAATCCTACCTGTTAAAGTTTAACGTGAAATTAAAATATCCGTGATAAACCATCGAGGGTATCATACACTATTAAAAAAACTTGAAATAGATTCACCAAACTCACGGTGTAAAATTATTTCGTGTTAAATTATACCTACACTGATTTTGGTAAATCTGAGATTTTTCTACCATAAGCGGTTTGGTAATATTATATGCCGTTTGTAAATTTACAAAATAATTCGTAAATATATTAACATTACACCAATATTGGTATTAAATAATAGATCTTGGTTTAATATTGGTATTATTTAACATAAAGTTGTGTATTAAGGATAAATTTTGATCAAACGAAATAGTGGTTAATTTTACACTAAAAAAAGTGGACCTATATATAAACACCTGAAAGGGTGATTTTTTACCGTGTAGATAGCTCGTTATAAAATAAAATACTAACATTAAAAACTCGGGTATTAATGGTAGTTTAGTTATCGAAATATATAATAATTTTTGTAATTAATGTTTCTATGTTAATAAAATCTTATCTATTCTAAAACAAAAATATTATAACTCCTATATCAGTTGGGATTTAAAAAAAGTATATGATATAAAAAGTATCAGTTTTTCCGGAAGTTTAATATTCCGGTTGACGGAATATCAAGATGACGATCTACAGCAACTAACTATTCATTTGAACGATCAAAAGAAACTGCGTTTAAAACAAAAGTTCATTTTTTGGTCGAATTTCAAATTAAGTTGATTTGGGAATATTTATGTTTCTATTATTTTGATTCTTGGACAAGATATGATTTATCATCGTTTTGTTTTAGACAAAACATCCTTTTGAGTTTGTTTTAGAGTTTTTGATAGTGCCTGGTATTCGTGATCATGCAAGGGAAAAATCAACCCAACTGTTCAGAACAGCTATTTTAAATATAAAAATAGCAATGATGATTGCCAAACTCCGCACCTGAAAAAGAAGGTATTCTTATTTTTTAAACTTGTCTCCAAGGCGTTTGCGCGGCTTGGATGAGGTGATTTTTTTAGATAAATTTGAATGGCGGGAATACAGTCTTTTTGGTGGATACTGATTTTTTAAATTTTGCAAAGGTGAATTTTTGTGTCTTCAAAAATAAATTGTCTTGGGAATAGTCATCTTCATATGAACTAGCGGGAATAAAAAAAATAATTATTTTTAATTTAAAGTTAATTTTAAAAGTGAATTTACTTGGTTCACACAAATTTTGTTTAATTTTCGAAAGAATCAATCGGGTTTTCGGAAACATCATTTGTGTGATTCAGTTATCATTGATTGTTGTGAAGAATGGAACACGAGTATGGATAATGGTAAAATAACATTAAAAATATTTCTGGATTTTAAACGGGCATTTGAGATGATTGATAGGAGCTTACTTATAAAAAGTTTGAAAGAATGGGAATAAAGGGTATAGTATTAAATTGGTTCGATTTCTATTTAACTAACAGAAAAAAAAGTGAAATATAAAAACACTATTTCCAATGAGATAATTACCAAATACGGTGTACCGCAAGGAACAGTTTTGGGTCCATACTTGTTTATATTGTACATAAATGACATTGCAATAGCTATTGTTCCGACTAAGTCGGAGGCAGTGCTAGTATGTGGGAGGAGATGGCATACGCCCATTCAGATCAAAGTCGGGGGTATCACTGTTAGACCAACCAATGTGATAAGAATCCTGGGGATCAAGATCGATCACAGTTTAAGCTTCCGAGAACACATTTGGAGTGCAGCGGAGAAGACTTTAAAATCTGCAACGGTAATATCAAGGCTCCTTCCTAACGTGCGGGGTCCTTCAGAACGCAAAAGAAGAGAGGTTACTTCGGTGGCCATATCCATTATGTTATACGGAGCTACAAACTGGGCTGATAACTTACAGAAGAAGGCAACCTATAACTTTAAGTTTGCTAGGGTATAACGAAGAATGGCTCTACGTGTCGCAAGAGCATATAGAACTACCTCCTTGGACGCTATTTTAGTAGTCGCGTCGATGGTCCCTATCGACCTGTTGGCGGAAGAAAGAAAGCTAAAGTACTTATATAACCATCTAACACACAAAGAACTGCGTCTGAGTTCCCTGAAGAAATGGCAGATGTGGTGGGATGCTATAGCGAAAGGGGAAGATGGACCCATCGTCTAATTTGTAGTGTATACCAGTGGTGTAACAGAACCCACGGCTGCCTGACTTATGAGCTGACTCAGATTTTGATTGGGCATGGCTGTTTCAAGGATTATCTCCATCGCTTCAAGAGATCAGAGAATAGCTGCTGCCCTTACTGTAATGAAATTGATACTGCACACCACACATTTTTTGTGTGCCCTAGGTGGCAAGAACAGAGAAGCAGGCTGGAATTATTGGTGGAAGTAAGGCTAACTACAGAAAATCTGATAAATACAATGCTTGATAGCGAGGAGAAATGGTTGACCGTGGAGACATGTGCTAAGAATATAATCTCTACTAAAGTTCTAGACGATAGGGAACTTCAAGATTTACCAAACACGCTAGACACTGACAAGTAGAAGAGAAAAGACCCGAAAGGGCGGAAGATTAGGTGAAGCGTATGGACGTAATGCTATAAGCGAATTCCGGCGTTTTTTATGGAGTGGGGTTTTAGTCAGTAAGAATCTGACACTCACCCCCGCTTATTTGGGGGGGGGGGGCTATGCAAGGTTTCCCCATTCCCAACGAACACAAAAAAAAATTGCTTAAGACTGTAAAATAAAGATCTTCGCTGATAATACTGTGATTTATATATTCGGAACAAATATAGGACAAATGTTTGAAATGTTAAATAATGAATCGGTAAAGATATTTCAATGGATATGTGACAATAGTTGAAGTGTTAATTTTACTAAGACTAAATATATTATTTGAAAGAGTGTTTTTGGGAAATATTATAAGTTATTTGAACCGACTACTGAGAATAAGGGGTTATTTTCCGGCTAAGTGAGTCAGGGTAGGTTGCACATACGAACCTATTTTAAAATTATATTAAATAACATTGCAATATATGTATTCCACTAAGAGTTTTTGTTTATCTTAGGTTTCCGTTTCGAACCGCGGTTTCCCGCTTAAAAACTTGTCTATTTAAGCCTTATACCACACTGTTGGTGTAACGCTTTTTGTTGGAGATAAAGATTTATGATAATTCTTCTATCTTTGTCGTCAATTCCTGATGATTTTAGAATATCAAATAGCTGTTACGTTTAGTAATTGTTACATTTAATTAATATCTTGGTTTTATCATTGAGTTTTAAAAAAGAACACCAAAAAAACGAAGAAGCAGTTCACTTTTTTAGAAGGATAGTACCTTGTACTTCAACATTTTGCTCCAAGAGAACCGAATTTGAAATCAAAAAATTAATCATACGGTTAAGATATTGAAGTAGAACCGAAATTTAAACAAATTAAGAAAATTAAATTTCAAGTGGCAACATTTTATTAAGTACTATAGGTTAAATTTGGGCAGTCCGAGTACTGCACAAGTCCCAGGGCACCTAAGTTTTGCTTTAAGTTTTATCTCGGACTACCTTCGACGGTCGCCTTGGATGAAATGTTTCATACTTAGTGAAGTGCCATCATTTTTAAAAATTTAATAGTTTTAAAAAATAAATTGTACATTTAAATGAATGTAAACGTCAATATTATTTTATTATTTCAAAATGAGTAATAAATAAGTTAGAAATCGATTTTGAACAAGCATTATCGGACAATTTACCATCTGTGGACGGTGATAAATTGAATTATTATTCAATCAAATTATTCTTCCAACATTGATTTTGTTAGTGCCGAAGTACGTAACATATTAAAAACGAGAAGATTTTGCAAAGAAATTTATAGAGATAGTGCTGTTTCTTATGTGCAACTTTAGCAAAGTGGAGATTTCAGTACGGTAAAAGGGAAAATTAATCCGGAACACAAAATCAGAAAGAAAGGCTATGATGTGTGTGCACATCAAGTATGGAGTAGCGTTTTTGTTATGGCTTCATAGGCGTAGCGAAGAATCTTCGGTTACATCCCAAAAATGTTATTGGAAGGCTTCCAACTTGTCTAAAGTGGGAAGAACAGATGTAGACATTTTAACATTGTTTTCCTATTAAATTATTTTAATACTAATGGAAGCTGCTCTGCAGATCATTTTATATTATATCTTAAATCTGAAATGACGGATGTGTTATACGAAGAAGCCAAAATGGATACCCGAAAACAATCAATTTCGAAAGATTGGTGTGAATTAAGATTTGGTCGTATAACAGTTTCAATAGTTTACGAAAACCTAGTTCTGCAAGAAATTGAAAATGATCCAACAATATCAGCGCGAACAATTAAAAGCTGGAGAAAAAAAATTAACTCATGAGTTGGGCAAAATTTTTTTTTTATAAAAGTATGGCAATATTAGTTTTATTTCAGTATCAATAGTATCAATAGCAAAGACAAAGATGTCAATTCAGGTTTGCGCAACCTAAATTAGATTCTTAGAATATGGAATTTCATACCTGTGGCACACGAAAAATTGATTTAAGGGGTAAAAACGAACGACTTTTCACTAAGGTCACATTTTGATATTCTGGTCAGTTATGAGCTGGTGTATCAGCTCTCTAAGGGATGACGTTGAGTTTTGGGACACCCAAAATAAAATTTAATTGGCAACATACATAGGTGTTGAACTTAAGACTGCTGAGAATGCAATTATTTGAATTTCTTTAAAAACGAAGGTTCTCAAGATAATTTCGTACATGCAAGATGACAAATCATCGATTACGTCATGTCAAACATGCTAGATGGTGAACAAGAGGACATGGCCAACAAAATAATCCAAAAATCAACGCCCCCACCCATTTGGCAACAAGTTACTCCGACTCCCGTTGTCCGCAAAGCTATTAAAGACTTTGACATAACAAGTATTAGAACAAAAGGAAGACGTACAAAAAATTGGCTTGCGAATCACAGTTCAAAATAACTTGTGTTTGCACAACACAGACTAGTTTTACGAGAAACGGCAACAGAAATTTGGCGCATGAAATAAAAAAAAACTACATACCAGCCCTCGTTCTTTAATTGAAATGGAGACATCTGACAATGCAGTATTTAATGTATAATATGAAAATTCGTGTTCTAATTTTGGTTCTAAGTTATAATTTAACAACGCTTTCGTTAAACTGCATTGAGTTATTGATCATTTTTTTTAAATCTCTATGATCTAGAAACTGAAAAACACAATGGAGATAAATACCAGTTATCAGTTATGACTTATGAGGTAACGAAAGAAGGATAGTTAAGAACAAATTCTTGAAAGAATTACCTAACTCTTCGAAGTTAGGATATTAAAATGGCAAATCCTGAAGTTTTGGTAGAAGGTAATTTACAAAACAATCGATCCTTATCGATGTAAGCTGCTTAAGATTTACAGTATGATACATACGTAAATCTAAGATTTAGGGCTTTGATTCAACTAGAATATTTCCAATATATTAAAATGCCAAATGGTACAGAAGCCACATATTTATATACATAAGAATAAAATTAGATATGATCGCCAGAAAAGGAAAAATAATTGTTTATTTTGATGCAACAGGGCCAGTTGTTTAGGTCAACATCAACTAAATAAAAAGGACGTGTGTTTTATAATATTTTAGTAGCAATTATACTTAAATGGAAAGATCATTTCGATTGGCAGAATTGATTACATCCAATCATGATCCAGTAACAATAAGTTAATGCTGTTTTGATAAAATACATATAAGAGGTTCATTATTATTTTAATAATGGTTCATTAATATTTAAAACAATAAATTGTGTGCTTGCAATTTTGTAATAATATTGCCATTTCTTTCAAATCACATGTTTTAACCAATAGTGATATCCAAAAAATGTTGCAAACAGCTAGAAAAAACTTTCTATTTTCATGTTTAGATGAAATTTCTGATGACGAAGGATATTATTCTATGGAAGTCGACAATAGTTTGATTTCTGTTTTGATCAGTTATGCTGCTGCTTTAATTCGATGAAATTTTTCTGATTTAGGATCTTCCAATTTTTTTTGTTTCTGATAATTTTAGAGAATATTAGCCACTGTTTGATATATAGTTAGCATATTAAGCATCCCATCATTTTTCGGAAAAGATAATTTTCCAATTAAATTCCAGTTAAAATAAAATTATATACAGATACAAATTCTAAAATTCAAACCGAAAATCTTCGATGTGAGAAATGCATTCAAATAGGTTGTCAGGAAATTTATAGCCAGGAATTACTAAAAAAAGAGAAGTAACTTCTTACTTAAGGGATATCCTATTAAGGGATCTCTCAAAACAGAAGGAAACGAAAAATATTACCAGCAGTGTAACTCAGAGGTCAGTTCTTGGCTCAATACATTGAAACAACATGTATGACTGGAATTTTACGAATTATGCTGCCGTTAGATTTGCTGATAACTTAAAAATGGTGGCATCAGCAAGTTAAATCCCGCAAGATTGCAGAATCTTGCTAATCAGGGTGATACCGACTTTTTTGCCAGCTCCTTGGTGCGATTCAAATCGCAGCTAAGACTACATTAGGAATTGCTGTTTTTTGTATATTTTGTAATATGTATTTTTGTATGTCATAGTTGTAAGGATAATTTCCGTAAAATAAATATAAATATCGATATAATACGGGCTATAGGGATTATATATTATATTCCCTAGAACGCGTCATGTTAGCACAGATTAAATATACTACAGATAGCTCGCGCAATGTATTTTTCTGATTTCTAGAGGGCTGCCTATCCTTATAATATATTTCTGGTGGGGTACCAGCAGGAAAACTCCGTAAGTAACCGACCATATCCACGGTCTATCGCTACATTAGCAATGTGAGCTAATGAATGCCTAGCAGCACGATCGTACACCAACCGCGGCTAGAAGGGAAATGATAACGTAACCACGAATAAACACGAACAGTCAGCGCCTCTATAATATAAAGTGAATGGCTTCCATACTAAGAAAATTGGCTTCCAAATACCTGAAAAGGGACACTCTTTCTCCCATAAGCGCGAGCTATCTGTAGTTTATTTAATCTGTGATGTTAGCTTCTAGCCAATATGATCGCCAACATCCGGTAATAGTTAGGCATCCGAATAAGAAGAATAAATTGTCTATTAATTTCTACTTGAAGTTATAAAAAAAAATCAAATTAATAATTTTCTAAACAGTCCAATTTATTAGAAATAAGGTAGGTATCTAAAATTAGTAATTTGTTTATTTTTAAACATGACCTATTAAAAAAGTTTATAATGTAGCGTTAAGTATCAATATACTCTTCTTATCAATTACTGCAGCCATAAAAACAAATAATAACGCTAAGTTTAATGCAACAATTAATTATACATTATTTTTTTTATAAATTCTGAACCATTTTGAATTTTACCTCTAATATGAACCTACAATATTAGTTAGGTACTTCCTCTTTTGTTCTACACATATTATTTCAACCTTCTATTTCCAAAACTTAACTATTATTGTTATTGTGTAATATGTTTGGTATATAAACAATTTATCTGTGAAAGGAACAGCCGTAATACTTACTGTATTTATCCCAATTTGCAAATATAATTCAAAAATAAAAACAAATTGAAAATGATCGAATTTAGGAATATTTCCATTGAGTGATCAAATAAAAAAAAGCATTTAAAACAATTAGCGATAATTTAAGATATCAGCAGACTAAACCAGAAAAAAGATTATGTAACAAATTTTTTTATATAAGTTATATTTCTTGAATCTATAATTTTAATGTGTTACTGCTTTTTAAAAATTACGAATTATTAGCATTTGTGTATCTCGTGTTATGAGTTTGTTGCACATATTGTTAATTTAAATGACGTCAATTTGTAATATTATATACTATAATTAAACTTATTTGGTAAAAATAAAATTTAAAAATACATTTTGTTTGAAATAGGACCTACTCAGGTTCAAGAACGCTATTAAGTACACGCGAATCGAGTTCTTGTCTACTGGACTTAGATATCCTTATAAGAGGGAAATACTTATAAATCTTATCAGACAAACGTGTTTGTGATTATGTGGTTTCAATATGATCTGTCAATAAATTAATAATTGAAAATCATGGAATCAGTTAATCATCGTTATTTTTGTGCTTGTCACCTAAGTTTAATATAGAATTAGAAAGACCAACAGCAAAACAAAATTATCTTTAATTAGCACGAAAAATAAAGCAACTTAATACTTAAGCTGGCAATAAACTAAAGTAATTGCTTTACACAAAAAATTGCACTTGACCTTCACAATTATTTTGGATTCCTCTTAAGAACTGTAAGCAGTATATCGTATCGTGCTTCTTCTCTAGTAAAATTTTTCTCGTGTGCAAAAAGAATAGTTTCATGGCCATTTCATCATTTCCAGCGCCTGTATAGGCTTGATGGGGTGTGTTGTATGAAGGGGTAGTGCAGTTATATTTTCGTGGAAAACGTCTTAACACGTTAATCGTTAAATCGTAAAACATTATTACCAGTAGGTACTCGATGAGAAGTACCTACATACTTTCATCATGCAAACAAAATGTTAAAGTAAGAAAATATTCAAACTTTAACGTATACAAAAATGATCAAATTTGATAATTAAAAAGTAGATGTAAGTAGATTTTGGGTCGTAATGATCTATCATCGAAGATAGATACTCCTCACAATACGTTATCCAAATGGGGGTATTGCGAAAATAGCATCCTCCAGCAAGAAACATACATGCAGATGGTCTAAACATTGCATTGAACCGCAAGGTTTTATCCTACTACCGGTTTCGAGATTATTCCGAAGAGATTTTTCTTGATCGATCATTACTGCCGAAAATCCACTTACACCTACTTTTTTAATTAGTTGTTTACAATATTGTTAATAAAATCCATGTAAATTATTTTCAATTTTTAATTTAGAAACAGCGTCATTAATATAATAAAATAAATTATGGTACGACAGGTATTATCCGGATTTAATATTACTATTATTTTTTAATTAAAATTAATTAGTCCAATATGTGACGAAAGTAAATTACATAAAAAATGATAGATAATATTTTAATGTACTTTGATACCAAATTCTGGAAATACACTGCAAGAAATTATGTAATCTGAAAAATCATTTGTGTACATGAACATTTGAACTGGTAATTCGCCAAAGCGATTTTTCTGAAAGTAACCATTAGTAGTGGTTATGCATAAAAAATTCAATATCACAAATTAGATCACAGAAAAAAAGAATGATGTCAAGATTCTTCTTTGAAGGTCTCATTCATGTTGATAGTCCTCATTCAAATAAAATAAATCAACGGTGTGATGTAAAGCCACTTAGTAGTTCAGATGAACTGCTGACACTAAGGTATCCGTTTAGTATCCGAAGAGAAAATAATTTTTTATAATCGTTGACGTGCTTAGGAGGGCACATGGTGATTGCCACCATCAATAATAAAACAGGGTTACAAGCACATTCTCTAATCCGGTCAGCATCCGTACGGTGTAAATCCTAAAAAACCTCTAACGGCTTATAAAGTGGACTAAAGCATAAATCTACAGGATATGGGATATAGGAAAACATGATTCCATACCTTGCGCGCCGGTTACATTGTTGTGATCTGAAATCCATTATAAATCTATGGTAAAAATCACACAATTCATTAAATTCTCATAATTCTGCTGATCTTTTTAGCTTTAGCTAAGCCAATTAGCCAATCTTCCACGTGGAATATAATCGTTAAGAAGAAGAAAATACCAATTATTCACAATTTTCTAATTAAGAAAATTGCAGTACAGACTTAATATTTTGTGCAAAGTGACTGCAGTAAAGATAGCAGTACCCTGTAAACTAGCACTGATCATAAGGAATTTAAAAATTGCACAATATGTAAATTAATAAAATAAATTTTCCGCAATATTATAATAGGTATAGATACCATAAATTAATAAATAAAAATCAGAAGATTAATAAACTAATAACTATGACTAATGACTATGTAGATACTTACATAATATGCAAATTAAATAATTTATTTATTGAATTTTAAGAATGCACTTACTGTAAATAAGAATTAATATAATAGAATACCCCTTTAAATTTAAGTTTTCATGTGTTTGTTTAGTGGAATCTTTTACGTCAAAACAAACGCTATGATAAGGGTATCAGTTCGGTATAAATACCAAAACCTTCCTTGAGCAAAATCATAATACAAGTTCATTTGTGTCTATTAAAACGTTCAACGACAGCATAATCAATCAAGATGCACGAAAAGGCGCTTATTGGAGCAGCAACTCGCTACATTGCTGGAAGAAATTCAATTCAAACAGTGTATTGGAGACGTGCCGATTCCAACGGAAAGTTTATCAAGCTTCAGAAAAATTTAAATTTAGGCAAAACTGACGCTCCATCACCACAGCATGTGCAAATGCAGAAGAAATATTAGAAGGCAGTGCAAAATGAAGTTCGGTATTAATGTTGATAAAAAAGTGTTCTTATTTTAATTTAATTACTATTATTTATTGTTCTGATATTATTAAAAGTATTAAATTTTATGAGCATAGCACAATTCTTGCATACAAAAAATGTTGAACCAATTTCGTTATTCTGCAATGTATTAGTTAATTAATTATTTATTTATTTATAAATAAAATTATTTGTTTAATAGTAAATTTTATGATTTTAATTATTACTTTACGAGTTAGTTCGACGAATATTATATTATTTTTATAATTCTAGCAATTTGGTTGCTTTTTGTAAAAATATTTTATTGTGTTTTTTAAGTGATCATCTTATGTACAAGTGATAAACAGGTTTAAAGGGTGAAATCGCTTCCAAAAATAGGGTTAAAAATGGAATTTTTCAATTTCCATGATTTCTGATTTAAATGAAACCAACGCGAAAATCTATCATTCAGCTAATAATACATATAATTTTTTTCAGCAATAATATATTCTTAGGGGTTGATCACCCCTTAAATTTTAAAACCCACGTAAAGCATCATTAACGCCAATAATACGAAAAAAATATGTAAATATACAATATAAATATTGTAGGGGAGAGAAAACTATAAGTTAGATATTTTTCGCTTCTTTTAAAATGATATTTAAGAAGAAAACCATGTATGTACATATGTTTACCATACCTTTGCCATGTATCACCATTTTCGAATTAGAATTTACAAAGAGTTTGTTAAAATAAGCTTGAGAAAATTATTACTAGATACAAAATGTAGTACTAAATAATGTAGTACTTCTTATGTTTCTATTATACACACCTTCAGTTCAAAAGTAACATTTTCCATGTACGCAGAAAAAGTTTTTCTATTTGAATGATACCAAAGCGTGGATTTCAAAAAAATTTTTAAATCCATGTAAAAGATTTTTAATGTTTTCGATAAAAAAAAAAATCGTCACTTCTGCCGCAATACCTCCAATCATCAGCACACCAAATTTTATCTGAATCGGTTATACATTCCCGGAGATATGATGTCATTTTCATTTTTTAAAATTTTTTTTATTGTGATAGTCCTGGCAAAGATTTCTCTGCCAAAACTTTATTTTCACGACTAGAGCCTACAAGACACAAGTCCAAAAAGTTTGAATGCCATCGACGTAGAAATGCCGAAAAAAATTGAGGGACAAGGAATTTTTTTAAGTATTCGCAAAAAAAATTAATTTTTTTTTTCATATTGCATTCCTGATTTTTATCAAATGAAGAGTACACGGGAATAACGATCAGAGTCACAAAAGTCAAGTTCTGCGTAAATTGAGTTTTAAGATTTACAAACACACACACATCCTTACCAATATAAGTATTTTAGAAACGCTCTTACGCTGGACTGTTAAAACTTTTTTTAATTTTTTTTCTACTAAATGATAGCGTTGGTTTCAAGCTAAAAGATGGCTGCAACAGTTTTTTTTTGAGAAAAATGGACTCTGATCGTTATTCCCGTGTACTCTTCAAATGGTTCCATATGCGGTGAAGTCCTTTGAGGGCAATGTTCCTACATACCAAATTTGGTTGAGATCCCTTCAGTAGGTACTTCATGGGTTATTTACTTTTGAAGTTTTAACTTTGACAGCTTGTAATTTTTGACAGATAGAAAGTTAATTTCCCCCATTCTAGATAAAGCTTTTCAAGGTCTTTAAAATAACCTATCACAAGACAAAATCGCTTTTAAAAATCTTGTATCATTTTCTTGTAGTGGCACTTCTGATTAACAGATCGCGACGAAAACCTTATTTTCACTTTTCTACCGTAAACCCAACCACTATACCAAATTTGGTCCTGATTGGTTGGATGGTTCACGAATAAAAATCGAGGGACAAAATCTGGCGACCGACCGACCGACACAGAAATTTATTTTTTATTTTTTTGCAGATCTTTACGTTTCTGGACACGGTGATCTCGAAAATGTAAAAAAAAAAAATGAAATTTTTTTTCGATTACCATACCTCCAATTTTTTTTGGTTGATTGGAGGTAAAATACATGGGGTATAGGAAGAAAACGTAAGTTAGTGTTCCTTGTAAGTAATTAGTTGTAAGTTTTCAGGATGTGATTCATTTAAAATTTAAAAAAAAATCTTTACTACTAATAGTAAATCACGACTGTGTATTCAAAATTAATTCGGTCATTTTGAACAATTTCTTAAATAATGCAATTTTTCAAAAAAATTTCAAAAAAATTATATATAATTTTTTGTTTTGTAGCTGCTTTATTTATTATTTTCTGATTTTCTGCGAAATGCACTGATTTGTCAAAAAGTTTGCTCAACGAAAGTTATAGTCAGTTAAATTTACAATCCGGAATAGGTCGTCGGATTGTTTGTAAAATGTTTAGTTTATATGTACATTATTTCAGGTTATTTAAAAAAGCACTAAACCATTTGCACTGAAAAATAAATAGTTTCGGTGCTACGGCCATGTGAAGGTGGACATTTAAAAATATGCTTAAAAGAGGCCTAACTCTCGAGGGTTACAATTTATTTTGAAAAAAAAAATTGTTAAATATTTTTCTTTGAAAAGTGTCCTCTATTCTATCACCACCTAAATTATGTAAAATGCATCTGGGGACACCCTGTATAAGAACAGTGCTCTTACTTAATTACAATTTCTTATAAAAATCAAATAATATTGTTATCATCAAGTTAAAATAAAAACATTTATAATAATAATAGTGGAATATCTCAACGTTAATAACCGCGTCTTCTCTAGAACACAGTAAGTACCTTCTGGTCTAAGACAGCAAGCAAAATATTTGGATTATTCAAAAGTAAAATATTTTATAGCTTTTGTGTAACGTCATACCTATTATTTTCCATTACAAAAAAATTGGAAATAAATGTAGATAAAATGGACGTGACTATTGTTTGCACTTCTTGCTGAGTAATATTTCAACCTGGAAAAGATTTACTTATAAAACAATAAACGAGATTAAGGAACTTTTATTGTCAAAGTCCGTCTGACATAATTCTATCAATGAGAATATTTTTTGCGTAAGTGATAAACTTTTGACTTGATAAAACACAAAAACAAATTTTTATTTACAAATTCTTTAATATGAAATTTAATTATACCTGCAGAATACAGAATGCATACGCGTATGAGGCCGTATCGACAAAGTTTCGGGTGTCGAGTTTAACGCTAAGCGACCAATAATTTTACCAAGTGATAATGTAATTACAAGGGTAGTAGTAAACGACTTTCATACAATATTTCACCATCAGAACACGGAAACCGTCATAAATGAGATACGACAAAAATTTGCAATTCCAAAAATTCGACGAGTTTTAAAATCGGTGAAAGCCAAATGTCAATGCTGTAAAAATGCAAATACGAATCCCAAAGCACCAGAGATGGCAGATCTACCAGAAGCACGTCTAGCTACTTTTACCAGACCATTCTCTTATGTTGGCGGGGACTATTTCGGACCCATGTCGGTGACAGCCAATCGTCACACAGAGAAACGATGGGGCGTACTATTTACAATCTCACCATCCGTGCGGTGCATCTCGAAATAGCAAACAGCCTGGAGCACGGATTCGTGCATAATGTGCGTACGAAATTTCATGGCCAGAAGAGGTACGCCAAAGATCTTCTATAGCGATAATGGTACAAATTTTCATTTCACTAATGGAGACATGAAGTGGCACTTCAATCCGCCAGCTTCACGACATATGGGTGGAAGTTGGGAACGACTAGTTGGATCTGTGAAGAAAATCATGAGAAAAATCATGCCACAGCGAAACTCTACGGATGAAACTCTACGATCACTTCTAATAGAAATAGAAAACATAGTCAACTCTCAACCACTACCTTTGTTTCAATCGATATAGACGACGATACCGCATTGACTCCTAACCACTATCTATTGGGATAGTCAAGTGGTATGAAGCCTCCAGGAAAATTTTGTGATGGTGATCTTACCCTAAAAAAGAATTGGCGCAAAACTCAACAACTAACCAATACCTTTTGGAAAAAATGGGTCGTTGATTATCTACCAATTATAACTCGACGAACAAAATGGTTCCAACCAGTCAAGCCAATCGAAGTCGGTGACGTGGTGATACTGTGGTGGATGAAAATTTACCGAGAAATTGTTGGCCAATGGGAAGAGTTATAGAGACAAAACCCGGCAAAGATTGTGCAGTGCGACGGGTAACCGTCCAAACTAAAAATAATATATACGAACGACCGGCGGTAAAGATAACAGTACTGGACGTCAAAGGCTACAGTAAGTAGATTTTAAGCAATCTACATACTGGGTGGGAGAATGTCGCTGTTCTACCGGTAGTCACCAAGGAGCCACCAGGTCCACCTGGTTCTCTGTTCCTCTTTTAGGTCTAGATCTGGTGGAACTCTTCTGCTATCATCGGGGCAGCCCTGGATTCGGTTGTCAGGGTTTTTTCAGGAATTCTGACATCAAGATTTTTCGACATTTCTAACATTTGTATATTTTGAATTTGAATTTATTGCTAAGTGGAGTACTGTTTTTTTTTTTTAGAAGAGACACAATTGTAAGTGGCCTCAGGTTAAACACCTTATATTTATACTAATGTATTTATTTGTAATATAGTTTGAAGCTAATAATTAAACGGCAACTGACGAATATAACATTTTATTTGCTTAACAAAAGGTATCCATTAACAACAGAAGACAATGCCATTGCAGAAACTGACCACAAATAAGGCACTTTATTTACGTCAGATATGGTTTAAAACCTTGGTATCCACTAAATCTCAACAAATGGTGACAAACCATATATGCAAACTTGGACCAAACCAAATGGTTTGGTTTTTAAACCATATTTGAGCGCTCACGTAGCTCGAGATTGCACGTTGGCGCGTTGTGTTGTGTAGGTTTGACGTGTATTTAACAGTCTTCTTGCATAACTACGACATTTGGCCTGTTATATGTGCACATAATCAAGTGATAACAAGTATGTGGTACTGATGACGGCTAATGAGCTAGAAACACAGAAATGGGTGATAGTTTCGGTAAGTCGGCATCGGTAGTTCTGTGTCTGCCACTCTTCCTTGATTATGTTTATTTGCTATTAAATAAGTATTTAAATAAAGTTAAAATATTAAAAAAATTTTATTTACTCTGAGCAGTGGTCGAAAGTTTACTTTCACTGACTACTTTCGCCCACCCGTTATCATAAAACAATCTGAGTGAGAAAAACCAATGGCCGGTTTCTCGCTGGATATCTAAGGAAGAAACAACATGTTTCCATAGCAGGATTAAACAAATACATTTTACAGAGAGAAAATTTCGTTGTTTAGCAATGAGTCAAACAAATTCACTGAAGAGGATATTGATAAGGTTCGTCAGTTTATCTTTAGGGTTCTACTTTATGAAAGTCATTATACTAGACGTGACACAAACAAAAAGTACTTACCTCCACATTATACAATCACGAAATTGTACAATGAATATAATAATTTGACTCAACAGGACACGGTTGCTGTTGGTCGGACGAAATTTGAAGAAGTATTTCATACTTTAAACATTGGCATTAAATCTCCCAGGAAGGATACTTGTGGTAAGTGTGATAAATTAAAAATGAAGATAGATTTGGCACCTTTGGAAAGTCGAAAAGAACTTCAAGATGAATTGGACGTTCATTTAAAAGAAGCCGATGACTACTATAAGCTAAAATCTGAAGATAAAAATACATCGCAGCAAGAAAAATCTAAGCAAACGGCTGTTTTTGGCCTGCAACAGTGTTTGCCAACACCAATGTTAGCTTCAGGGATCACATTTTACCTTAGACAGTTGTGGACTTTAAATTTGATTATCCACGACTGTGATGCCAGTCAGACATATTGTTTTACGTGGCATGAAGCATTAGCAGCAAGAGGAGGTAATCGAATAGCATCTTGCTTAAGAAAATATCTTCTTAGTCTGCCTGCTGAAGTCGAAGAAATTACTTTATATTCAGATTCATGTCCAGGTCAGAATAAGAACAATCACATTGTTGCAATGTACTTTAGTGTTCTACAAGAGCATCCAACGCTAAAAATAATCAAACATAAGTTTTTAATTCAGGGGCATACTCACATGGATGTGATGGCGATCACGCGTTAATATAAAAAAATAAGAAGCGTACTGAAGCACCTATACACCATCCACGTGGTTGGTACCAACTAGTTCGATGCACAGGAAAAAAGTCAAAAATATTTAATTCAGGGGTTAAAATTTAATAATAATTTTTTATTAAATAATAAATTTATACATTTTAAAATTAAAGTTGATGTTAATAAAACTATTTCTAATCATTACCTATGTTAAACCAATTTACTCGTCGAACTGCTTCATTTACAATATTTGTACCATGAACAGGCGGTATTTCTTCTTTGTCAACATAGTTTGCATTAATGCCCGCCTTTGACTGCGAGCGGGAATTGAGCGAGAAATAGCTGAGCGGAACGGAGTTGTTACGGTCCGGAATTAACAACGATGCAAAAGTGATTCCGATGTGTGTGCGAAAGGATGGTATAATCAATTCTTGTATATCAGCACAGCAGCAGAGTTCTTTTGCATCTCCGTTTGATCCATCTTAACCCTTTCAGACCTGACTTTTTTTGGCTGGAAAAAAAATTATTTTTTTTCAAATTTCGTGTTAGTGTATTCTAAAAAGTGTTTCCAGCGAGTTTCATAATTTTCTGATATTTATACACGAAAATACAGGTATGTACACTATAGTGTACACTGGGTTCTCGTGGTCTGGATTTTATGACTTGCCTTACCAATTACTTTTATTAATAAAATGTTTTATTTATTTTAAGCAAACAGCAATTCAAACTTAAACTTAAACAGATGATGGTGTTTCCAGCAGATTTTAACCTCTAACTGTAAGCTATTTGGAAGCAGTGTTCGGTGCTGCACCATTTATACGAATAAATAACCATGGTTAGAGATGGTAGCCGAAGAAACCTAACAAATACGAAGATTTTTCATCTGTAACAACAAAATTTTGCATTAATTTCTTTTATTTGTTGTACAACTACAAATTACATCAATTATACCGGCAAATTCAAACTTCTCGTAAAAAACGCTTAAATGTTGTTTTTCGACATTGGAGAAAAATCAGTCAGATTATCAGAAATTTAACCATGTACCCAAGAAGATGAGTAGTACCTAGTACATATGTATATTATATCTGAAACTTCACGGAAATTTCGCAAGGAATGTACGTGTATGATCTTGGTGTTTATTTATTTTTAGTTTCTCTTTGTTTAAATATTTCTTTATAATAATTATTACTATTATTATTGAGCCTGAAAAAATAATTATTAAGTATTTATTTTCGACATGGATAACTAAAAATATGAAAATTGAAAATCAAAAAAAAAATAGATACTATCGTTTGCCCGTTATGGGACCAGGCTTAAAATTTGATAAATAGACATTAACTTTTTACAAACATTTTTGAAGAAAATCAATCAGTACATACTTGATTAAAAATTACGATTTATCATTAAAACTTGAAAATCTTATAATAATATCGTTTTCAAATTTTTTTCGATATTTTTTATCAAAAGTACGTTTAAAAACAAAAATTTTGAAAAAAAACCTTCAATTTGGTTTATTTTTCGCAAAGTTACCGGCGTTTAAAAAAAAAGTTACGTAATTTTTGAAAAATTAATATCTCGAAAACGGTTCGACAAAACCAATTGAAAAACATTGTGGAAGCTAGTCTTAACCAATACTTAAACACGAAAAATTTTCAATAAAATCAGAGATGCAAAAGCAAATTGGTGACCGATTTGGCGTGGATGCCCCACATGCTTTATTAATGATGCTGTATGCCAGGTTCTATTTTGAGTCAATAATCCCGATTATTTAAAATTACTCACTCACTGTGCGATTAATCTTTCTTGGAGCATAACTTCGTTTTGTTCAGTAATCCTCTTCAAGGATACTCAACTGTATTTTTTTACAACTGAATTTACCCTTCAGGTAGATGTCCTCAATTACGAGCTAGTTTTACTTGCCTATTATGTGTTTTTTAATGTTTTACTCTTAATTTAGTGAATTAATTAAACATGTCAATTTTATGACAGATCAAGTGTGCGTTGGTCAAACTATCATGGTATTTTTGTTCAGTTATGTTTTAAATTTTATTATGGAAAAACTTAGCCCTACACAGGGTCTCCAAATCATTCAGCTGTATTTTGAAAATCACGTTCTGCAAGGAATGCGTTTCGTGCGAGAAACTATTAGTCCACATAATCGCCTTTCCGAACGTACAATTCGCTCTACCATCTAAAAATTGGAAACCCAATTTTCATTATTGGATAATACCCAGTAAAAATAACGGTTTGGTGTGATTTGTGGGCTGGTGGACTCATCGGTCCATTTTTCTTTCAAAAATGAGGCCGGCCGGAATGTAACTGTGAATGGCTCTCGTTATCGTGGCATGATAACGGACTATTTGCTGCCTGAGATTGAAGCCCTTAATCTCGACAACATTTTGCTCTAACAAGAAGACGCTACTTGCCACACATCCCCTGAAACCATAACTTTATTGCGAGAGCAAGTCGGTGAGAAGTTGTAATTTCACGCGTCAGACCGGTAAATTGGCCGCCTAGATCATGTAATATCACACATTTCAACATTTGAAAGACATAATATTGAAAAAGTAAATGTAAAGAATCGTTCCTTTGTATGATAATAAAGATTCCCCGATAAAAATGAATTTTGTTGTTTATTTTAATTTTTGAAGAAAGTACCTCTAATGCCCGGTTTCTTCATAAAGTTAACAGCGCGGTCAACTTGACAAGCTGTTCCGGAAATACACGAATACGATTTCTTTTATAAAAATAAAATATTTAGAATTTTTAATTTTTATAAAGAACTCGTATTCGTGTTTGTCCGGAACAGCTTGTCAAAGTAACCGCGCTGCTAACTTTATGAAGAAACCGGGCATAAATAAATCACCCGTTTCAATAAATCGACTCTTCACTTCTTCGTAGTTTTATTTGTATCAACTGGCGTCCACTAGAACATCATTATTTTTCCATTTAGCTGAGATCAGATCTGAATATGATAAGGACCTCATGGTACCGAATTCATGATATTTTTCGAAACCATACTCTCGAGAACTGCGTTTTAAGTACAAGGATAGCTAATGCGTAAAGACCATCCACGGTTAAACAAGTTGCAGGTTGTAGCGAAACTTGAGCAGTTCGCGGTACACATAAGACAATTAATTTGGTTTTGAAGGAACGACAAAAGCGAAGCGATTATACCATTGCAGATGGGTACGCTAATCATCAGAATTTAACGTTTCCATTCTAAAATTTGTATAAAAAAATGATTTGTTCAAAAGTTTGTTTTGATATTTTAATTAAAAATTCACAGCATCTTTAATGACGCATGCAACATGAGGCCGGAATACGCATTTAGTTTATCTAAAATTGAACCGACAATTTGCCCTGAGATGAATTTAAAGCTATAGCTGGTGCATTATTTCATGGTATTTTATTTTTTTAAATTTTATAAAAATCCACAACAATATAATAATTAATAACATATATTTTATTATTGCTATTGTCTAGACGCATAAAATGCTTAGCTTCGGTTTCACAAAAGACTAGGTTTATCACTGTTGATATGGACATCATATCTAATTTTAAATTCAAGTATCCGGATAATTTAGATCGGATAAGAGAAAATGAGGTAAGAAAATGATTCATAAAATTTCCACTTGTACTAGTATCTACGATTTAAATTGCGATTATTTTTAGGTAAACAATATAAATTTGTAAGCAATGGCATTAGTTTGTGTGAACCATATAGCACGAAGAATCCAACCCTTCTTAAAGATTTAAAACGAAATTAAACCCTATTTGATAGAATTATATATATAATCCCAGGGACAGCCCCATCCAATGTTTCTTAACTTCGCAAAAGTTGGTCAAATCCACCTAGCAGATGATAAATGAAGGTACGAGTTTGCAAAATTAAAAGTAAGAATTTCGTTTGAAGGAAAGCGAAAAAGCCAAAAAAAAGCTTTTCGATATTTATAAGAGCGAGGAGTAACAAATAAGCATCATCACCATTTGGCAAAATTAAACGTCGGTAGTTGGCAAATTGAGAACTGCTCCCCTCCGAAAAATTCCTCTGCATAATCCTATTTTAGGATTTTTATTGTAAAAATGATGCAGTCTTCAGATCATTATAAGAAGTACCCCGAAGTTAGGCCATTTATTTATACGTTATCCAGTTTTCCAAACCAGTTGAACATGTAGTTTAACTATATATTGTATGAATAAAAAAATGTGAAAACAAAAAACAAATATCAAGAATAAATTGTTTTTATTATTCAACAACTATCTAAATGAGAACACATTTCAGCAGATCTATTAATTTTTGATTTTACATAAGTTACAATGTTCATAAAAATGAAATTTAAAAAATGTTGCAAATTAGGCAAGTTTGTAATACAAAAATTAATATTATTTTATGTGAACCTGATGTTGCGTTCATTTTTCAGTTGAGCTGATGTTTCTCCATAGTTTCCATAGTGCAATGTTTTCGACACCTTCAGCATCTTACTATTGGGTGAATTGGTGGCCCTCCAATAAACCGTTTGCACTGCATTTCTTCCAGTGATGTAACGAGTTGCAGAACCAACTAGTAGCTTCTGGTACATCTTTGGAGATGGTAGTAACTTGTGAATGAATTCACAAACTTTAATGTGCAGTTTAATATCAGTTTTTGGAGGATTTCTGCTTTAAATTTTCATGTATTTATACTAAATTTTTATCTTATCGCACTTTAAGTCAAAGTATAAGTGAAACGTAAAGTATAATCAATTAATTTGAATTATATTTAGTTTCTATTGTGTGATAATCTGATAACACAATATTATAGTACTACTCATAAAATAATCTTTTCACCTCAACAACAAAAATGTGCTTAAGTTTTTACCTGTCTGCACAATAAAATAAATAATGGAAATCATGTAGTAAACAAGATTACAAATTGCGATGAAATATTTCAAGAGGATAGGAAGGTTTGAGGTAGAGGAAAATCACAAAAAAAAAACTAAAGATGTTTCATGGTCCTACGGTGGCAGATAATAATGGAAAGCAGTTATGAGCTTTTAATAAAACTTTTATAAAAATTAATGTAAGTATGACATTTCAAGCTGTTTTAAGGCGGAACGCCACTGTGAAAATTCAAAAAAGAAAAAAAAAAGAATATAAAAAAAAGAAAAAAGTTAACGACGACACTGGAGGTGACAATGAAGAAACATATATGGCCCAGGACTTGAAAGTTTACTGAAAATATCAATATTTTAAGAAAGATATCAGTTAATCAAGAAAAACGCAACAAAAAACTTGGAACGTGTTTTCTCAAAAAACGACATATTTGTAAAATAAATCCTATTATTGTTATAGGAAGAAATAAACGCAATTGCAGTTTGTTGGAAACTGTTTATATAAAGAAAGTTTGAGATCTTCAAGCTATATGACGTTCAGAAATTGATCTTGCTATTTTATTAAAACTGGAAAATATAGCGAATTTTATAAAAAATTTATAAAATATACCGAAAATACGTTATGCCAGCAGCTGTGGGAGCTGAAAATGCTACTGTAGGCGAAACTTTCCAAGTAAATTCGTTTAATCTAACTATCGCTATCAGCAAACCGATTGTAACAAGATAATAATCCGTGTCTTTTCAACTGCTAACAACATACTGCTTATATCTGAACATAACCACGAGGCACGTCATCGGATTTTCGACAAATCAAGTTTCTCTGAAAATCGGCCACTACCGATAGAAAACAATAAGTACTATATGGGTTCCTGCTACCCAACTAGCATGTCGTATCCTCCAGATCGTGATGTGAATAATGAAACTGCTCTACCACCTGTCTATGCCATGGAATTTCTACCTCATCTGAATGGGAATCATTTAGCGGCCCGTCAAGCATTGCCAAGAGATCTACCAACTTTTAGCGGTAGATCTGAGGAATGGCCATTGTTTACAAGTTCATATGAACGTTCAACCAACACGTGTGGGTTTTCGTACGAAGAAAACTTAATACGACGAGTTTTAAAATCGGTGAAAGCCAAATGTCATCGCTGTAAAATGAAAGTGCGAATCCAAAGGCACCAGAGATGGCAGATCTATCAGAAGCACGTCTAGCTACATTTACCAGACCATTTTCTTATGTTGGCGTGGACTACTTCGGACCCATGTCGGTGACAGTCAATCGTCAGTGAAACGATGGGGCGTACTATTTACATGTCTCACCATCCGTGCAGTGCATCTTGAAATAGCAAACAGCCTGAGCACGGATTCGTGCATAATGTGTGTACGAAATTTCATGGCCAGAAGAGGTAAGCCAAAGATCTTCTATAGCGATAATGGTACAAAGAAGAACTGCGGCGAGCCTTTCAAGATATTTCGACTGAAATAATCAAAACAGCAATCACTAATGGCGACATGATTTCAATCCGTCAGCTTCACCACATATGGGTGGAAGTTGGGAGCGACTAGTTAGATATGTGAAGAAAATCTTCAGAAAAAGCATGCCACAGCAAAACCCTACCGATGAAACTTTACGATCACTTTTAATAGAAATATATAACATGGTGAACTCTTGACCACTAACGTTTGTTTCAATCGATATTGACGACGATACTGCGTTGACTCCTAACCATTTTCGATTGGAATCCTGGAGTGGTATGAAACCTCCAGGAAAATTCTGTGATGCTGATCTTACTCTAAAAAAGAATTGGTGAAAAACTCAACAATTAACGAATACTTTTTGGAAAAAATAGGTTGCTGATTATTTACCAACAATAACACGACGAACAAAATGGTTCCAACCCGTCAAGCCAATCGAAGTCGGTGACGTAGTGATACTGGTAGATGAAAATTTACCGAGAAATTGTTGGCCAATGGTATTGTACGTTAAAGACTAAAGTAAGTAGATTTAAGCGATCTACATACTAGGTTGGAGAATGTCGCTGTCCTACCTTAGCTACCAAGGGGCCACCAGGTCCACCTGGTTCATTGTTCCATATAAGTTTGGATCCGGTGGTAAACTTCTACTCATATCGGGGCGGCCGGCCATGAATTCGGTTACCAGGGGCATGTTTTGGGAATTGTGACATTAGGGATAATTTATATTTTAATTGGATTTTGTTTGATCGAGTGGATAGGCACAAAATTGTAAGTTGCCTCAGGTCAAACACCTTATTATGTTTGTATTAATGTATTCCTTATTTTATATAGTTTCAAGCTTATTCTTTAGCGAATGTATCAAAAAAAATATCGCTGGCTCCCGGACTATAAATGAATACTATAATTTTGTAGTGATTTGTGGAGATTCTGTAAGGAACATGTTAATTTTAACGTGCGTTAAAATATATTAATTTTTAACATAATTTTGAATTCGGTAAAGCAGTAGATAACGTATGTGTTAAAATTGTGTTAATAAAATATATTAATTTTTAACATAATTTTGCATTCTGTAAAACAGTAGATAACGTATGTGTTAAAATTTTTAAATTTAACATCATGCATTAAAACGTTCGGTAATATTCGTTAAAAGTAGTTGCAAGTTATGAAATTGCAAATCAAGTTGCAAATAATTTCCAATAACGCTCAAACAAAAAAATAACGAATGTCAAAACATAACCAACAAAAAAACGATTCATTTACTTGTATGATTTGGGTTTTTGTTGTGTTAACCATTTCTAGTTTCAGTCATCCTGTAAAGACGGAGCTGCATCGAGATTCTCTTGCCGAGGTATTCCTAATTTTTTATGAAATTCACGCGTTCCGTTATTTTTACCGAGACTCGATTAATAACGGTGGCGCCCTTTGGACAATTCCTGATTTTGACAAACTTGGACCGATTAACGATCCACCCTCTGGCGTTTTGGTTGAACTACGCCCAACTGAGCATAGACGGCACAACTAATAACCTGCGGATGGTGCGGTTTGTCAATTTGACGTGTAACAGAGTTTATTACCAAAAATGTGTAAAATTTCAAAAATACAGCCAGAATTTGGATGTAGTGAATATCTTGTAAAGAACGCGAAAAAACTTCGAGATAAATATGGAGCATTACTGAAAATTGAAAATAAAGAAAGCGGACGTAAGTTAAAATTGAAAATTATTATGAAGTAGTAAAAAAAATTTATGAGGATGATGAAATTAGTAGATTAATGCCACGCCAAAGAAATTGTGTAACTGTACGTGATAAAAATGGTGAAAAAACTAAAGAGCAGAAACGTTTGGTATTATTCAATTTAAAAGAAATCTACGTAAAGTTTAAACAAATTTATCCACATTTAGCCGTAGGATTCTCATCGTTTGCCTCACTACGTCCGGTGAACTGTATTTTAGCTGGAGCAAGTGGCACACATTCGGTCTGCGTTTGTTTGATTCATCAAAATCTAAAATTTATTGATGTTAATGGCGTGCAAAACTAAATTAACCTACAAAGATTTACTTAAACAAATTAATAGAATGTAATGATTTAAGTGAAGAGTGTATGTTATCTTGTTGTAATGAATGTCCAGGTACCGATATTATTGATTCTGAAATATGTAACGAACGTGAACTATCACCTGGAATAACTTTTAACAATGGGTTTCTACGGATTGTTGCAATTTATTAACTCTAGTAAAAACAATGGATGAGTTCAAAGCTAATTTAAAAACAGTTGATAGCTTTCAAGTCTCATCATTTTATTTCGAAAATACAATTTGAGTACCTAAAAATTCTGAAAGAAAATTTAACAGATAATACAGAGTGCATAACATTTGTTGATTATTCTGAAAATTATTCCTTTGTGGTACAAGATGAAGTACAATCTTATCATTGGACAAACAATCAAGCTACTCTTCATCCTTTTGTAATATATTATAAGGAAAAAGGATTAATTAAGACAAAAACATTATGTGTGATTAGTGATAGTTTAACACACAATACTGTTTTATTCTATTCATTTCAAGAAATTTTTATTCATGGTGCAAGAGGTACCATCAAAAGAATTGTGAGAAAATCAAGCTTACAACGAACTGAAGATCTTCATATATTAACTCCAAAATCGATGTTCGATTTTTGTTGTAATCAAATTCCCGGCATACAATTTTTTTTGTACCGAAACTAAATGTTAAAATTGCTGAAACATTTTTATCGGAGAGATTTATAAACATTAATTTAATAAAAAATACAAGAACATATCATAGTTTTTTCCTTTATCTCACTGTCAATTAAAAGCACGAAAATATTCATCTTCCGATAATTTTGAAATTATGTTGAAAAAGTTAATATCGCCATCCAACGAATCAAATTTATGAAAAATTACTTAAGAGAATATGGAATCTGCGTATTTCTTGATGAAACCTGGATATTTAGCAAAGATAATCCATGATGTTCGTGGCAAGATTCCTCTGTTAAGTGTTAGGAAATCCAAAGGATATGATGTCCAACGATACATTATTTTACGTGCTGGATCGAGTTCGGGGTTTATAGATAAGGATTCCTTAGGTTTTGCATCTAAATCTTAAAAGGAAGATTACCACGGAGAAATGAATGGAGACATGTTTATAAAATGGATTAAAGAAAAATTAATTCCTAATTTAGATCAACCATCTTTAATAATATTATGGATAACACTTCGTTCCTTTCGATGTTGATAGAAAAGATGCCATCGACATCTTGGAAAAAACAAAAACTTGCAGATTGGTTAACTGCAAATAATATTGATTACGACCAAAAGTATTTAAAAAAAGAATTACTTGCACTAACAAAAATGAAAGGATACGAAGTCGACAAATTGCTAACAAGTAGTGGCCACGAGGTATTATGACTACCCCCACATCATTGCGAATTTAATTAAATAGAATTAATAAGGGCTCATTGCAAAGCTTATTACAATAAGCATTATAGGTAGAGATGGTTATGGAAATAATCAATCTGTTGCAATGTGGGAAGAAGCATAACAACAGTGTTCGCAAGAAATATGGAAAATGAGTGTGTTAATGAGTATAAATGCGAATCAATGTTTAGATAGGTTTCTGAGTTTAAGGGATTGATATGTACGTTCTAAAAAAGCAGAAGCATCAGGATCCGGTGGTAGTAATTCCCAATTATGGAAATTACGGGATAAATTATCATTTTTAGACAATCATATTCACTCGCACGTTATCATAATATAGCATTATATCCTGTGGGCAAAAACTACGGTGAATTTTTAATTTAAACTTCGCGGGCTAACCGATTCGGGCAAACTCTTTTATTTTTATGTTGGTGCTACTGTTACTGACATCTGTGCACAATTTCATGTCAATGTCATCATTCATTACATAGTTACTCTTGTGTTTTCTAAACGACAAAAAGTTAGTTTTTCGATTTTTACAATGTCTGAATTTGTTGAGCAAAGAAGTGCCATTAAATTTTGTTTGCGGAATGAAATTTCAGCTGCGGAAACGTTCAGAATGTTGCAGAAGGCCTTCGGTGATTTGACCATGTAGCAGAAAAATGTTTATAAGTGGTACCAAGACTTCAAAGAAGGCAGAGAACGTGTTGATGACTTGGAACGCCCCGGACGACCATCAACATCAACTGACGAGCAACACGTCAATAAAATCAAAGAATTAGTACTCAAAAATCGTCGATTGACTGTTAGGGATCTTACTGATAAGGTCGGAATATCAGAAGGATCAGTGAAAACCATTTTGAAAGACCATTTGGGCCTGAAAAAAGTCAATGATAATACGCCGGCTCACTGCACTCGTTCTCCGTGACCATTTCGCAAAAAACTCAACGCATATCGTTCGCTCTGTGTGACTTCTGGCTATTCACCAAACTTAAAAAACCACTACGAGGACACCGTTTTGACACGATTGAAGAGATAAAAGCCGAATCGAAAAAGGCTTTGAAGGCAATTCCGGAAATAAAATTTAACAAGTGTTTCGACGATTGACAAAAACGTTGGCATAAGTGCATTATATCGGGAGGGTATTACTTTGAAGGGGATGAAATTGATTTTGACAAATAAATAAAGATTTTTCATTTTATAATAAAATTCACCTTAGTTTTTGCCCACAGTATATAATGCTATATTATGATAACGTGCGAGTGTCGGCGTTTGACATAAACCAATCTTGACGAAGGCTGAAGTTCCGTGAGAACCACTATTATAGTAGATAAATAATAATATATTTTTTTAAATGAAAAAAATTCAGGCCAATAACAAATAATCGTGTACAGGGTCAGAATGATTTCAAAAGTGAGAAATTATTCAAATCTGGCCATGTATATTATAATGTTGTGGAAAAAGATTTAAATGGCCAAGTGACATTCAAAATATGGGCAATATTAGAATTTACTTAGGAATTGAAGTTACAACAGATAATTATTGTGGTATATATCACTTAAGTCAGGAAAATTACATTAAACAAATTGCAATGGAATTTGGATTAAGTGCTACAAAACCATCTAGCGTTCCAATTGACCCAGGATATGGTAACGACAATAGAAATTTGGAAGTTTTAATGTGCAATAAGAATTATCAAAAACTTATTGGATCTTTGCTGTACGTATCAGTGAATACGAGACCAGATATATCGGCAGCAGTTTCCATATTGGCGCAAAGGGTTTGTGCACCAAAACAAGAAGATTGGAACGAATTAAAACGAGTTGCTAAGTACTTAAAGGGAACGGCACATCTGCAATTAAAATTAAATAACAAAAACGAAAGATTGTTAGTGTATGGATATGCAGATGCAAACTGGGCGAACGACAAAATGAGCAGAAAGTCAAGCAGCGGATATTTATTTAAAGTGAATGGTGGAATCGTAAGCTAGTGTTGCCGCAAGCAAACATGTGTTGCATTATCCTCAACCGAAGCTGAATTCATAGCGCTATCGGATGCTTGTACGGAAGTAATATGGATCCGTAGATTGCTCGAAGACATGCATCAAAATTTGAATGGACCAACGATTATTTACGAAGATAATCAAAGTTGTTTGAAGATTATTGAGGATGAAAAGTTGTCAAATCGTACAAAGCACATCGATACGAGACTGCATTTTGTGAAAGACTATGTGGAAAACAAAATAGTTGTGTGTGTGTGTATTGTCCGACAAACGACATGCTGGCGGATTTATTGACGAAACCATTGGCAGCATACAGATATCAGTCTTTGCGTGACCGTACTGGACTTGATTAAATGAGGAAGAGTGTTGGAGTTTTTATCATTTAAATTTGAATTAATTTATAATCCTGCATACAGATGGCGCTCGCAGGAAATTTTTGTGTATACTATTGAGTTGGTACAAGTTTAGTAGTTAGTTGTTTTTAGTTTTTGAGATATGTAACCTCACATTAAAACGTGTATTGTTGTGTTTTGTTTTTCATCGGTTAAATATTAATCGCGTTAGATTGATCATTTTCCAATATGGTATGGGCAAGAAAGTGATATGAAATAAACGTCCACAGATTTTAAGCGAGGTTGTGATTATAAAATTTTGAGTTTTGGAAAAATTTAATAAAAGAAAAAGTTAAGTTGTTTGGGCGAAATAGGGTATCGGGATTGGACACTATAGAAATAAAACTACCTTTCAACTATCAGTCGACGTTTCGAGCCTTTATTTTGCTCTTCTTCAGGACTACAAGAGACATATACATTTAGATATAGTTAAAAAATTTACATAGGTTCGTTACCTTCAGTTGATTAGGTGTACAAAACTACAATACCTCGACGTCCACATAACAAAATCATCCATTAACCAAAAATCACCTGGCAATTATTCAAAATTTACACAAAAAAACGGAGAGCAAAAAACTCATAAAATCCAAAATTGTAAATAAAAATCTATATAAATTGTAACATCAATAAAATAATTATTAAAAAAGGTCAATATATAAAATTTAAAACTCAACAGAAATTACTATAAAATAAATTTGTATTGACAGATATCCTATCTACTCGCATATCGTTTCCCCGTTCAGAAAACATTTACTAACGAATAATAACAATTATGAATAAAATGACGTAAAATGGATAGGTTATGCAATAGATTTATAGCTTGTTAATAAGTCACCATAAAAAATACTTAATTTTAAGGTATCTTCCCTATAATTTAAACTCTGTTTGTTAATTTTTATATGGTACATTTCACTTATATTTCTTTTTAGGGAATTCGCTTCCTTATCCAACACTTCACAACTGTTAAAATTAAACAAATGTCCGGTTTCTGTGTGATGCTGTAAACAGATAACAGAATTAAATAAAGAACTGAAAGAAGAGTTAAACTCAGATATTTATCTGAGATTGATAAAAGCATCCAAAGCACAATACAGATTAGTATTTAATAAGAAGAAATTATTACAGATAAACAAGATAAAGAATTTATTAATCAAAAGAGAAGGGATAGAAAACGTAGGAATAGATAAGAAAATTGTAAATTACACTACATTGTGTATACCTGATTTCGCAGCATCGTCATTGTCACTAAGCCCAAAGTTTGGGTTGCCTACAAAGGATTTCCCAGTTTTGCCCATAATTAAAGACCTAGAAGATTGTTTACAAGGTATTGTAAAGGAGGAGGAAAGTTTAAATAGATTAAGAGCTCAATGCACAAATATAGTTACAAACTACAGGAATAGTATTAGAAATGGAAATAAAAACAATGGAATTCTGGAAAGAGTGAATAAAAACTATAGACTTACTAAAAATTGGATTAAGGAACACCCTGAAATCATAGTAGCGAAATCTGATAAGGGTGGCAGTACGGTTATAATGGATAAAGAGGAATATGACAATGAAATGATTAGGATGCTGTCAGAAGATAAACAATTCCTACGAATAAACAAAGACCCTACAACACGGTACCAAAATAAGGTAAATAAAATGTTGAAGGAGATGAAAGAAAAAGAAGAAATAGATAAATCCCAATATTCCAAACTGATTAGACACAACTCGTTGCCCCCTGGCATATATGGGCTGAGAAAGACACATAAAAACCATTTACAGCTGAGACCAGTGATAAGCTGTATTAAGTCGCCATCCTGTAACATTGCTAGATTTTTAAGCAATATATTAAATAAAGTGTTAACAACGTCACAATACAATGTAAGAAGCTCTATGGAATTAGCAGAATTGATAAATGATAGAACGATACCAAGTAATTACACTTTAATATCTTTAGATGTGGTTTCCTTGTTCCCGAGTATACCTAAACAATTGGTAATGAGAGCTCTGAAGAACAAGTGGAGATATATTAGCTGTTACACTGAATTGAGCCTGGAGAGAATGTTGCAACTGGTGGAGTTGTGCTTTACTACCAGTTATTGCAAGATCAAAGATCAATTCTATGATCAGAGGGATGGTTTGGCGATGGGTAATCCAGCTAGCCCTGCCCTCGCAGGTTTGGTGATGGAGTGTTTAGTAAGTGAAGTACTCAAATCAGTGGACGTTGAAGTCCTGTTTTTTTATCTGTATGTAGATGACTCGATTTGTGCGGTGCCAAACAATACCGAAAATATAATTCTGGACGCGTTCAATAATTACCATCATGGAATTAAGTTTACCCTGGAAAAAGAAAGCGGTGGCGAGATAGCGTTTCTGGATGTTAAGGTGGGAAGAATTGGTGATAAGCTGACAACTAATTGGTATATTAAGCCGTATTCGTCACAAAAATTAGTCAGCTATAAGTCGTACCACCACCTCAAACACAAGACTGCCTTAGTGACGGGAATGCTAAACAGAATTAAAACGATCAGCCACCCAACGTTCTATAAAGAGAACCTAAAAAAGATGAAAATACTTTTAAACAATAACGACTACCCCGGGTGGTTTGTAGAAAAACTCATTAAGATAAAAGACAATCAACTTAAGGAGCAGCGGGTAAGCAAAGAGGATGCGATGGGCGATGAAGTGAAAACTAGAAAATACTACAGGTTTCCTTACGTAAGTGGATTAACCGAAAAGCTGGGTTGGTTATTGAAGCCGTTTTGTGTGCTCGCACCTTACAACTTGAGAGATCATAGGGGATTATTCACACAGCTTAAAGATCCACCTAAACTAAACACAAGATCTGAAGTTGTTTATAGAATCCACTGTGGGGGTTGCACAGGTGTATACATCGGACAAACGAAGCAGTGGTTGGAAAGGAGGCTTAAACAACATGAAAATGACTGCAACAAGATCAAGAAGAAAGTTGAAAAAACGACATCTACAACGGAACAGGTGGATAAAGAACAAAACGAGGATGGGTGGGGCGCCACGGCCCTGGTACAGCATCACACAGAAACCGGACATTTGTTTAATTTTAACAGTTGTGAAGTGTTGGATAAGGAAGCGAATTCCCTGAAAAGAAATATAAGTGAAATGTACCATATAAAAATTAACAAACAGAGTTTAAATTATAGGGAAGATACCTTAAAATTAAGTATTTTTTATGGTGACTTATTAACAAGCTATAAATCTATTGCATAACCTATCCATTTTACGTCATTTTATTCATAATTGTTATTATTCGTTAGTAAATGTTTTCTGAACGGGGAAACGATATGCGAGTAGATAGGATATCTGTCAATACAAATTTATTTTATAGTAATTTCTGTTGAGTTTTAAATTTTATATATTGACCTTTTTTAAAAATTATTTTATTGATGTTACAATTTATATAGATTTTTATTTACAATTTTGGATTTTATGAGTTTTTTGCTCTCCGTTTTTTTGTGTAAATTTTGAATAATTGCCAGGTGATTTTTGGTTAATGGATGATTTTGTTATGTGGACGTCGAGGTATTGTAGTTTTGTACACCTAATCAACTGAAGGTAACGAACCTATGTAAATTTTTTAACTATATCTAAATGTATATGTCTCTTGTAGTCCTGAAGAAGAGCAAAATAAAGGCTCGAAACGTCGACTGATAGTTGAAAGGTAGTTTTATTTCTATAGTGTCCAATCCCGATACCCTATTTCGCTTATATAAGATGGACGATAAACAAGCAATAGTTAGTTAAGTTGTTTATTTTATTAAATTTAATTAAAAGAAAATAAATACAGAGCAATTTGGCGCCGCAACGTGAAGGGCTTATTGAAAATACATGAATTTTACGTAAACAAACAACGTGGAACCAGATGTGCAAGGAGAACTTACTTTAAACCCTGAGATTAAGATCAAAAATTAAAATGAGTGATGAAGGAAGTGATACGAGGGGTAATAATATAGAAGAAGGTAGTCCGGGGGATAATTTTGGAAAAGGAATTGCATACGAAAGTACAAGAAGGGGCACTACGGATTTGGGGATTCCAAAAGAAAATAAAAATGAAGAAAAAAATATGGAAATTGATAATAATATGGCGATTATGTTGGACATGTTAAAAAATATAATGAAAAACAGGGTAAAAGACAACAAAAATTCAATAGAAAATGAAAAGATTTTAACATGTCAGATTTGGGGGTTAAATTAGATAGGTAACCTAACAATTAAAATAGAGAGAATGGAATTAACCCTAAATCAAACAATTAAAACATTATCTTCGGATATAGTAGAAGCAAATGCAAAAAATGACATAGAAATACTAGAATTAAAATCAGTTTATTATGAGAATATGAAAGAAATTGACAACAAAATTATGGACGTATCACTAAGAGAATACCCAAAGGTTATTGAGGGGAATGAAATAAACGATATAATAAGCCAAAAACTGCATGAAAAAGAAAAAGAAATCATAGAATACTTACCTGATAAAATTATAAATGATGCCATGAGAAAAGAAATTCTAATGGAGGTTCTAGAAACAATTTATAAAAATATAGCTATGAAAAGAGCGAATCAAATAAATTAAGGGAAGTTGATGTGTGGATGAAAAAAATAGATAGCAATTTCGTTCAGGTAGGAAACACCATAAACGAAAAGGAAGTAAATCAGTTGAATATCAAAGTAAACATTACTCATCAAAAGATAAATAATTTAATGGAAGAAGCTGAAATACAAAAAAAATGATTACTATAGAAATAACTGAAAATGTGAAGGAATACAAAAAGAATATAAAATCTGGAAATAATTTTAATCAGGAACTAAAAAATAAATTGGAAAATTTTGAATTCAAGAAGAAAATAAAAATTGATATGGTCAAAAACAGAATAGCTCAAAATTATTGTAAAAACATAAAAATTGGTTATTTTAAAATTCGAAGGACATGGAAATTGTTCAAATGGAATGATTTGGCAAATTTTAAAATTGAATTTAAAAAAATGTTAGATATCAAAGAAAATTTAAAAATAATAATAATAATAATAATAACTTTATTTACAGAATTAAATTCCTTGTTACAATATAAAATACATAAAATACATACAAATTACAATTCATAATTGTTATCGTCCGCAACTCAATTAACTATAAAAAGTCTATCGGGATTTATCTAGGACAGCTCTAATAAAAAACTTCAACTTTTTGTAGACGTTTCGAACATATATTTCGTTCTTCTTCAGAACTAAAAACAATAAAATTCAACTACCTGCAGAAATTAACAAAATCCTTACCTCAAGTTCAGTTTACAGAGACCAGGGGTACATTATTTTATTAGTAACTAAATGCGATATAAAAATCAACATAACAGTAATATTAAAAAAACACAGTGAGAACTCCAAAAAACCAAATCACAACTTAATACAATAAGGTGTCAACAATTAAAAACCATTTTAACATGTCAAAATGTAAAACACAAAATATAAAATATATAAAGTAATCAAGAATTATCAGTTCAAATGGTATCTCTGCAAACGTCGACTACGATAGGTCAAATTTCAAACGGAACAATCAAAACCATTAAAAGGATCTCACTAAAAAACCCAAAACAAATTAACCACCACCTAGTAGATCTCCATAAAAAATGCTTAGTTTTTGTGTGTCCAAGCCAATTATGGCGACTGAAAATAAACGTAAACGTGGTCCAATAACTACGGCACAACAGTACCAATTATACGTGAGTCTACTCAGAGCGACGTTTACTTTCACGAAAATTCGTTCAAACTAGGTGAAGGTGGCGACGTGTTGAAATTGAAATGGGAAAATTTGGTTCGAGATTTGAATAGTTTGGATGGTCCTAGTAAAAGACCTGAAAGTTTGGAAATGGGTTAGTATTCTTTTAGATAATTATAAATAAAACTTATAGTATTATATTCTATATTATTAGAAGATTGCAGACTTTTAGCAATCGGAAGAGTTGTGTTTGGGCGAAAGCTCGATCGATCAAAAATAGTTACAAGAAAACTGGAAATACTTGACCTCCCGAAGTTCAGTTAACTATAGTGTGGAAGAGAAATTACTTCTTTATACTGGTAATGTTGTTGTAAATAGCATTAATATGCCAGAATTAGGAATTGAAGGTAAACAAACGATGGTTAAAATTTTTTTTTAAGATGGAACATACAAACAACCCGGTTAAAAATAAAACGACTACCTCAAAATTGCCTAACCTAGCGTGTGCATTTAAATTTATAAATAATATTGTCATAAAGATTTAAAATTGTAAATATTGTTAAACCTAACACTGTCATAAATATTGTGTATAGCTGTATATAGCTAAACCGATAATAAATCAAATATAAAAAAAATTGACACCAACAAACGGTGTGAAAAATCTATATTGAATATAATAACTTTCATTTTAGGCAATCCTATATTCCTTGAGCATTCCAGAAGTTTAGGTCTAGCCCCAGTTGTATCAGGTGTTATACATTATTTGTAAGTAATAAAGAATAATTGACGCTGGAAACGAGAAGGTAAGTTTACCGATGTCAACATGAACAATTCTAGGTAAGGAGAAATAAAGTAAGGTAAGGTTTTTAACTTTTAGTTTTATTTTCTGTTCTATTTTAAGTTCATCAATTTTAAAAGAAAGAGGAAGTACATTTCCTTTGCCTCTTACTCGTAGGTACAATACCTTACAATCACAAAGTAGGGTAATTAACAAGTACCAATACAAGTAATGAGATACTGAAAAGTATCGACAATAAGTTGGAATCCTTGGTCAATCTCGAAAAAGAAAGATTAGAATTTGAAAAATTGAAATTTTCTTTAAAGCATCTAGAATTTATTATGGAGGAACAATAAATGACAATTATTTGTAATTTAAAAAATGGACATTGTGAAGAGATTAATTACACCAATTTCTGGCATAGGACGAAATTTGACAATTGACAATTGGTACACCAGTGTTCCTTTGATAGAAGAATTGTCGTAAAATCGCAAGATATCAGTTGTGGATACCTTGAGCAAAAATAAAAAAGAAATACCTCCATATGCTTCATAGCAAAAGGTGGACCTGAATATTCAAGTCAATTCGGATTTTCTGACAAAGCAACCCTTGTGTCATACGTGCCCAAAAAAATCGGTCTGTGGTGCTAATATCACCACTACATTGCGCAACGGAAATAGATAACAATAGATGGCCATCGACATTCTTCTTCAGTCTACTGGATATTGCTATAATAAATGCTATGGTAATCTTGAAGGGAAACAAAGTGGTTAAGAAAAAAGGCGAATGTATCTACGAGTATTAGAGATACAACTGACAAAAGAGTACATACAGAGAAGAGCTACAAAGGGCAACCTCCAAAGAAAACTTAAAAGAAATATGAGACCATTTGCACATAAACGTTGCAGACAGAAGCAATGAACGAAGTACAAGTTTCACTGAGGAATTTGCAAAATATGTCCAGCTAAAAAAAGGAGACAGTCAAAGACAAAATGTACATCTTGTCTTAGAAATATTTGCAGGGACCACACTATATCTCTTTGCAAACAGTTGTTCTTGATATTTTGTCGTGTTAAAATGTCACCTACTACATTATTTTTACCGCTCGAAGAAGAAGTTTTAATTAAAGACATTCGTAAATTTCCTGTGATTTACAATAGTGTAGATCCGAAACATAAAGACATTATCTACAAGAATGGTATATGGAAATCAGTATCTGAAAAAGTTGGAAAGTCTGGTAACTATAAAGAGCTTTGAAACGTGGTTCCCTTTTTGATGTAAAAATAGTTTTTATTCAACGAGTTAAAAAGAACAGATTACTGAATTAGTACTCAGATTAAAGCACGAGCTGCCAATAATCGGTGACAATTTGCAAATTTCAAATAATCAAAAGCTCCCATTACTTGAAATGCAGTCTTACAGGAACTGCCACTGACGTAATTAATAATTTAAGCTTCACTAGCGAAAATTATACAATAGCATGGGAAACCTTGATCGCACGATTTGATCAACCAAAGGTCATCATTAAAAATCATTTTAACGCTATTATCGATATCGAATCAAAACCGAAAGTCATCCCGTGAAATCAGAAAAATTAACGATTTAATTAAAATTAAATAAATTTAGATAAAATAATAAAAGATAAAATTAACTTTAAAGGCACAGGCCACATTTGAACAGCTTTTCGAAGCTATAATTGTCTATCTTGTTTCGAACAAGTTACATTTTTATACTGCTAAGGAGTGGGAAATCAACCTCAATAAAAGCACAGAGCTTTTACCCACTCTAAAAGAGTTCAAAGCATTTTTAACTAATCATGCTAACTTATTACAAAATATCGAAAAAAGACAGGTGAAACCAGCGCACTATAAACCAAAGCTTCACTCAAAATCATTTGTTACGACCAATCTCTCTTGTGCACTTTGCAAGGGAGAGCTCACTATCAGCAGGTGTGAAACATTTAACGATTTAACGCCAGATCAAAGATCAGACAAGGTAAAAGAATTAAAAATTTGTTTTAATAATTGCTTGTCCTGAAATCATTTTCAACCGCAGTGAGTATTTAATGTGCCTTGGAAATAGTTTACTCTACAACATAAGTTTCGGGAAACTTTTGAAACAAAATTAACCTTTGTGAACCTAAAATATTTTACATATTTCATCCCGGACAAATTAAGAATTTTGAAAAACCTTTGGTGGTTGTGCGCTACGTAATCCAATATAGTAAATCTGTCGGTTGTGATTGATCACAAAGAATAATTCTAAAAACAATTGTTTTGAAAATCGATTATAACTTGGAAGAAATTGTATCTACGAGTAGAACAATATTACATTGACCGCGTTCTCTGAATAATTCCATCTATTTTATGAGAAATAGAAATCTCTATAGTTTCTTACCGGACTCCTGCGTCCAATCTATTAAGGATAGAACTCTTGAAGAAAAACTGGAAAAGCAATTCTCGAAACGACCTCGGGCGTCTAATCCTACAGTCTCAAAGTTTGTTTATTTTACCTGAATTTAAGAAAGACGCTCAAAAAACTCTAGCAACAACTGTACCTGATAAAACTGTACCTGATAAATTCAATTTTGAAAATTACTCCAATTTATCGAAACTTGAACGAACCATAGCGTACTGTCTACGATTCAAGAACAATTGTTTTATTCAACACGAAGAGCGCAACTACGGTCCTTTAACAGCAAAGGAAATTAATATCGCATTATTAAAATTAGTAAAAATTTCACAATTCGAGTCATTCCGCGCAGAATACAACCTGCTTAAGAAGGGATTACCTTTGAAATCGACTTCATCGATAGTTAGTTTCAACCCTTTTATTGATTCCGATGGTTTATTGCGTGTAGGCGGACGACTCTGTAATTCCTTTTACTCTCATGATAAAAGACATCCATTTTTATTATCTGGAAAACATCATTTGTCGAAATTAATAGTAGCTCGTGAACATCTCAGAATGCTTCACGCAGGCCCTCAGCTCTTATTGTCAACCTTACGTGACAGATTTTGGATCACGTCTAGTAGAAACTTGGTTAAACAAATTGTGCATCAATGTGTCACATGCTTTCGCGTTGCTCCCAAAATTACTCAACCGATCATGGGATCATGATCATCTCTTGAATATTCACCACTGTTTCCTACAAAATTCCCTTGTTCCATGACTAAAGTTTTTTGATTTTGGTAACACAAGACTAACCAACTGTTCGATGGGAACCACAAAATACTTACAAAATGCAGATAACAGTGCGCACACTGTCGAAATTAAATCCAAAGTGAATGACGTTTTACAAGTTTACACAGACGTGACGTCATTCGCTATTTTCTAATTTTATTTTATCAAAAAAGTTATAAATCTTGCTCATAATAAAAAAAATACATTTTTTATAATCCCTAAATTCTATTTCATTAGATAAATACACAAATTTAGTGATTTTTGATTACTGTCATCATGCCAAATTGTCTTGCAATCTTTATAATATTTATATCACAACTGTTATACGCCGCAACTCGATAATAGTCAGTTATGTGATTATGATCCCCTACCTTCCGATCATTTTCAGTAAATTGTTTGCAGATTGGAATTCCCATTCTTCCTTTATAGTTAACTGCATCGGCTGCATAGCCCAGTAAACCGGTTCAACGTCCTCCACAATTTGTTTCATTTGTTTAGTGAACCATTTGGCACACTTTTTACCGCGATAACTCCGATAATATGAAAGCTTTGATCGTAATCACATCTAAAATAATATCCTACACTATGTGATTCATATTCTTGATACATTGCACTATTTTTACCACACTTTTTATCAATCGATATCAAATTACTTTCCGTGTCCATATAAATAACAAAGGGAACTTTTTCTTGGTTTTTCAAAATTTTGGAATTTGACAACTTTACCTTGTTGAGGCATATTGATCTTACACTCATTTAGTTCGCCACAATCACTTTCATGTCTATGTAATTTTTCTTCAGAGTAAAAATATTGCAGGCACCTATCACAGGGGTAAATTTTACCTTCCTAGCCTATCATTTGTCTCTTTATTAATAGACTTAGATTTTTTATCCAGAAATAATGGTACTGGGCCACCATCTTCATTGTACGTGGGGTTGCTTATTTTTTTGTAATTCTGATAAGAAGTAACCGATGTTTTTTCTTCCCATTGGATGTCGGTTCCAGCACATACACATTTATAGAAATGTTAATTTTTTCAAAGTTTTTGAATTGGTCGATTGTCATTGGGAAATTTGTGCCATTCAAATTTAAAATTTCGGAGTATATGGGTAGGATGAAGTTCTGTTGGGGTTATTATTAACTGGATACAAGGCTGACACCACCGCCCACACAAAACAGACATCATCAGTAGTTTGGACACATTACATGCCCCCTTTTTTCTAATATCTTCAGATAACTTGGCATACGAAGAGCCCCGCAAAGGTTCATATTTATTAATGTTAACTGCTAAATTTATCACAGCTACCAAAGTCCAACCGGAGTCTCGATCTCGGAACTCATCCATTTGAACTAAGATTTTGGATTTGATATTTTTATCCCACCATTCTTTCAAATCCGTTTGTCTATCAATTAGAAAATTATGCGTATATTAAAATGTTTGAAATTCACTTCATCACTACCGTATTCTTTTATACTCGCATTCAAAATTAACATTAACCTTCTTCATCGTGACTCTATATCCTAAAATAGATAATCAATCAATAACGTATTATTATTATAAAAATTAAAAATTTACCTGTAATCTTAGAATTACAAGATTCTTTGCACCTTTTCTCCCTTATTAAGCGCTCCTTGTTTCAAAGCTATCCAGCATTCTAATATTTTTTGAACTGGAATAAATCACAACTTAATTAAGTATTTTTTATAATTCTGATGTTTATATAAACGTAACTATTTGTATATTATGCGGTAATGAACATTTCCAGGATTCCAGAAAATAATTTATTTATATTTGTTTATTTATAAATTAGACTAATGGTTCTCAAATGGGGTGCCGTGAATTTGTTTAATGTTATGAATTACTCTGATTTATTGTTTTAATTATATCATAGAATTATAACATATTTATGTAATTTAATCAAGGTTATTACTTATTAGTCATGATTATAAAATTAAAAATCTTATAGGTTTCAGTAAATCTAATTAAACATTTTTTTTTAAATTTTTATAAACGCTACAGCTATACTATCAAGACTTAGAACAAGCATCAATTTCGGGTTCAACAGCAAAAAGGCGAAGTATGATTAATACTCATCAGTTAAAAAAAAAAGATAGTCCAGTGCACAAAACAAGAAAATATTCTAAAAATTGTTATAGGAAAAAAATAAATGAAATTATTGAAAAAACAACGTAAAGAAAGTTAGCACATATTGCGAGGAATGCGATGGAAAGCCGCATTATTGTTCAGAATGTTTTGCAAGTTCACATTAGCAAAACCATGCAGTTCTTTTCTAGTTTCTTTTATAATATATTATTATTATTATTATTTTTTTTTTTTTTTTATAAATAAACTTTATGTTTGATCAAGAGTACGCTAGTACTTGAAAGCTTACAATTGAATCCTTTTTAATAACCTGTTCTTCGTTTTAATTATTAATTATAATATTTTCACAGGTTACGATATTTAATTTATTATTATTATTATATAATTTTAGTTTTCTTTTCAACTTCGTAATTCGTATTGGGCCAATGCATGTATAAAAGTTTACGCTGTAGTGGTCCTGTAGTTCCTAGAGGTGTTAAACCAAAGTAACTACGTAGCGATCCATAGCCCGCTGTGGCGACAGTGGGCATTTTAAAGCAGTCCCTCATAGTGGTTAATGTGTTAAATGTAGGAGGTGATAAGATATGTGCAAGGAAAGCTGCTCTAGAGTATTTTGAAACTCTTAAAAATAAACTTGAATGTCGTCTGAAAGAATTATTTTTGCCGCTTAACGTGAGAGAATCACTTTCAAAACTGGAAAATATAGAAGAAAGTGTTAACTATTGATAAGACTTCATCGCACATGTCAAATTATTTTATTCAAAGTGTCTGACTTATTTAGAGAACTGGAGTTCCAATTTAAATGAATTGGTGAATTTAAAAAGACAAATATCATGGAATGAAGTTTTGTGTTCATGCGATAATTTTAAAGACTACATAGGTCCGGTATTGAATAAAGACGAACTGGTCGACGAAGTTAGTGTAGTACAAACCAGCGTGTTACGCTTACAAAGTTTTAGTACAACAGAATTTAATTTTCCCAAGTTAGTCAATGTAAAATCAAGTAGTACGCCTATGGTAATCTACTTGCAGGTGGTTCCGGAAATTGTTAGGTAAGCAACTTGGAGTGGCTTACATCAGGATGACATCAGGATGTAAGTAAGTTACCCACACTTTGCGCGAAAAAAGTATATAGAGCGGGGGGAAATTAGGTATGCGAGAAAGAGATGTAATTATGCAGCTCTTAGATTATTGCAAGAGAAGAATGAGGCATTAATCACTCAACCACAAACGGCGACGGTTGTGGAAAATAGTCCGGTTCAATCGTTGGAATTTGAAATGATTGCCAGATTATTCGGGGGTGGTTTAATCTTTAATTCCGATTTGAATAATGCTTATACGTTCGGTTGTGTAATAATTCAGATTTTGATTCAACTAATATTCCGGTTGTGTTAGTATTGATGTGTCTCCGAATTTACGTCACACTACGAGGACCCTGCTAAGGACCTTCAAACCTCTGCCGTAATTATGTTCAACGGCTTGAAATCAAAGGTTAGATTGTAACATTAAGCCTTTCAGCTAATCAATTGGTATTTCAAAATACCCAGGCTGGGACCAATGTACTTAGATTTAAGTTTATTTGTTGATTTATGATTTTAGGAATTTTCCGGTGGCCCACTCGGTATCTGATCACATGTATTGTTTTATTATGTATTTGGTGTTATGTATGTATGTACCTACCTAAAAAGGTTATTGTAACAATTTGGGTAACTGAGGTTACATTATACGATTTATTCACGTGTATTGTGTTGTTTGACTTTTTCCCCGAGAATATTAAGTTGCTACCACGCTCTGAAGTCCGGCTCTCTGATTTGGCTAGCGGGCCAACGCTCAATTCGGGAGGTAAGTAGCGTAACAGTTTGGCGCTACAACGTGGAGCCGTTTAAGCAACTGAATTGTCGGGGAAAAAGGATTGGCATTGTTTTTGATAATTGTTTGAAAATTTGCGTACAATCAAGTCAGGGTGTGAAGGCCTTAGCAGGGATTTTCATTTGTTCATTTTTGATTTTGTTAACCTTCAATGATAATGGAGCCTAAATTTTTGAGTAAAACTGAGTTGCGATTTGAATTAGAGTGCCGAAATATAAAACCGTGTATCACTAATGTCTCGCGCCGCGCGCAGCTAGATATTGCGTTAAGAGACAATTCGATAATTCCGAAATTAGAACAAGTAGAGTGGAAAATTTTTGAAGAAGAAGTTCGACATTCGGTTCAGGAAATCGGGGTAATTTTAGAACAAAACACCGCGCAAATTAGTGATGAAACGCGAAACATTTTGCTTTCAAGGTTTATGCATTTAGATAACCGGCTCGAATTAAGCAAGGTACACATAATCGACGAAGAGGAAAGCTTTGTAGTTGCCATGCTGGAAGCGGAGATAAAAATAATGGAAGGCGCATTAAGTGAAATAAAATCCGAACAGCCGAGGTCAACCGCGTCAGCTACAAACCAGACGGCGGCGATAACAGCAAATTTTCCGAACACAAGTAATAGAAAGATTGCGGCAATTTATAAATGGAACTTAAAATTCAGCGGTCATAATGACAAAACGGGAATTTTGGAATTTTTAGACCAGGTGGAAAACCTAAAAGAAGCCCGACAAGTTACGGACGATGAGTTATTTCTGAGTGCCCATGATTTATTTTCAGAAAACGCGACCAAATGGTTTAGAAACATTAAAAATAAAATAAATAATTGGACCGAATTAGTACGCGCATTAAAAAAAGAATTTCTTCCGAGAGACTATCAGTACATTTTGAAAAAGGAAATGCAAGATCGAATGCAAGGTGTCAACGAAAATGTGATGTCGTTCATTTTAGATTTAGAATCCATGTACAAAAGAATTGATGACAACGTATCCGAACAAGTATTAGTAAATCAGATAATTAGAAATTTAAACCCATTCTTTTCAAATCATGTTGCATTAGAAGATTTCGACAACTTAGAAAAACTAAAAGAACGATGTAAACGAGTACAAGAATTGAAAAGCAAAAATGAATTATATGCACCGGAAACCAACCGATATCAGCGTATGACGACGATGGGTTCGAAACCATTTGTTCCAGTTAACACGACAAGAAAAAGCGACTACGAACAAAAGAAAAACTTTTTCAGCAAGACGCCAATTAGAACTACCCCGATGACCCAAACGAAAACGTTCGCTATGGAATCATCTTCAGCCGAGATTATTAAGTCCGAACTTCGTTGTTGGAATTGCCAGCAAAATGGGCATAGGGCAAATGAGTGTAAAAAGGAACGATCATTTTTCTGTTACGGTTGTGGACAACCCGGGGTGATTAAAGCCAAGTGTTCGCATTGTTCGCCGGTAACAAACAAACTAATTGGCGCGAGTTCGGGAAATGGAGAAGAGATTGTGAAAACAGAGGGTATTCCCAATCTCAACAATACTACGTTTCACCCTCTAGAAAACCAATTACAACAATTAAGTGTCCGTCCTCAAGGGGAACGCCGAGATCAAGGTTGGGGAAGAGGCCGTGGGAAACCACCGCGACGAAATGCGCCCCGACAGCAATAAATAAAACAGTGAGTAAAAAAGAGTGGCGTGAGTGGCTTCGGTTAGTAAACAATTTCCATAAACAATCGGTGAAAATCGAGCCGATTCTAGCACGAAAACCTTTAGACAATCGTCCGCATTTAGAGATCGTGATAAACAATAAAACGGTAAAGGCATTAGTAGATACGGGCGCGATGACGTCGATAATAGGTAAAAAAGGATTAGAATATTTAGACCCCAAACAATGTAAAAGGATGACAAAATCAGAAATTAATAAAATTACGGTTGCTAATGGAGCGAGTAGTCAAGTAAGCGGTGTGTTGCCTTTAGAAATCAAGGTCGGAGGCATCATCAAGACGATCGAATTTTTAATTGTTCCAAATGTGTCCTATGAAATGTTGTTAGGAGCCGATTTTTTACAAAAATTCAAATTATCATTGCACTTTAAAGATTTTTCGTGGCAAATGCCAAAATCCAGTCAGATAGCTGCGGTTGAAGGAATTTTAGATCAAACCACATTAAACCAGGTTCAGTTACGGAAACTAAATGAGGTAGTTAACAAATTTCGGTCGTTAGCCACCAATGAGTTAGGATGCGCCAAGGGGGTGGAACATTATATTGACACGGGAAATGCGCAACCGATTAAGACTAGGCAATATCCGTTAAGTCCCGCGATGCAAGCGAAATTACACTCGGAAATTGAGGAAATGTTAGCGACAGGGGTAATACAAGAATCCAATTCTCCATGGACAAGTCCTTTGCTGTTAATAAAAAAACGTAACGGGGAAACGAGAGTGTGTTTTGACGCAAGAAAAATTAATCAAATTACGAAATTTGATGGATACGCCCTTGTAAGACCTGACCACATCCTAAATAGAGTGCGTAGCGCGAAGTATTTGTCCTCCATAGACTTAAAAAAAGCGTTTTGGCAGATTCCGTTAGAAAAATCTTCCCGGGAAAAGACCGCGTTCGTAGTACAAGGTAAAGGTTTGTTTGAATTCAAGGTTATGCCTTTTGGATTGACTAATGCCCCAAAAACCTTGCAACGAGTCATGGATCGAACGTTAGGTTCCGTATTACACCAAGGAGATGCGTTTGTGTATTTAGACGATATCATAGTAGCCTCCGAAACTTTCGAACAACATGTGACCACTTTGACTTTGATATTTGAACGCCTAAGAGACGCGGGATTTAAGGTCAACATTGACAAATGTGAATTTTTTAGAAAATCTCTTAAATTTTTAGGTTTTGTAGTCGATGAGTCAGGATTACGCACGGATCCAGACAAGGTTAGCGCGATTCAGAATTTTAAAACTCCGAAAACCACAACGGAAGTTAAGCGATTGATAGGGTTAGTCAGTTACTACCGGATATTTTTACCCGATTTGTCCACCATTTCGTCACCAATTTCTGACTTGATTAAAAACAAAAAGAAAGGTCAGGGAATCCAGTGGAATTCAGAGGCCGAAACCGCCTTTCAAAAAATTAAAGAACTAATTACGAGCGCTCCGATTTTGATTAGTCCCGATTTTAGTCAGAAATTTTACATTCAAACCGATGCATCATTAGTGGGCGTGGGTGCGGTATTATTTCAGAAACAGGGAGGGTTAGAACACCCAATTGCGTATGCAAGCCGAGCTTTGACCGCGACCGAACAAAAATATTCCGCCACCGAAAGAGAATTAATAGGTGTTATGTTTAGTATCAATAAATTCAGAGGGTATATTGAGGGCACAACATTTGCAGTAATTACAGATTGTGCTGCGTTACAATTTCTGAGCCGAATCCAGAATCCGTCAGGGAGATTATCAAGGTGGGCTCTTTATTTAGCTCAATACGATTTTGAAGTCCATCACCGACCGGGTAAGCTTAATGTAGTCCCAGATGCGCTTTCTCGTGACACTGCGTCGTTAAGCATTGAAAATTTAATCCCCGACGAATGGTACAATGACATGATTGAAAAAGTTACTAAGGAACCGGAAGGCTACAACAGTTTCAAGGTAATCGACAATCGATTATATAAGTTAGTTCCGTCCCCATTGCCGACCACTACGAATATTCCGGAATGGAAGTTAGTTGTGCCAACTGCAAATAGGGCTGAGGTTTTAAACCAATGCCACGACGAGCCTACGTCCGGTCATTTCGGAGTTGCAAAAACCATCGCCAGAATTTCGGAATTGTATTATTGGCCAAAATTAGTAAGAGATGTTAAAAAATACGTTGCCAATTGTAATATGTGTGCGTCACAAAAAAATTCAACCCAAGCGAGACCAGGATTAATGGGTCAATACAAAAAAATATCCTTTCCGTTCCAATTAATTTCGGTAGACTTGTTGGGACCGCTTCCGCGTTCTAAAAGGGGAAACCAACATTTGCTAGTCGTTTCCGATTGGTTTACAAAATTCGTATTAGTGCAACCTTTGGTTAAGGCCACCGCATCGGCCGTTGCAAAGTTCATGGAAAATCAGGTATTTTTATTGTTCGGAGTCCCGCAAGTCATTATTTGTGATAACGGGGTACAATTCGTCTCTAAGGAATTTAATAAATTAGTCAAGGATTATAAAGTTCAGCATGTGTGGAAAAATAGCGCTTACCACGCACAACATAACCCGGTGGAACGCGTTAATAAAGTTTTGGTAGCGGCCATTTCGTCATACGTAAATAAGTCAGAACACAATAACTGGGACGAAAATATTCATAAAATAGCTCAAGCCATTAGGACTGCGAAACACGAGGTCAGCGAGTTTTCACCTTCATATTTGATGTTCGGTCGTTACGTTCCGATTGACGGAAGTTTCTTTGGTCCTTTACCCGACGACGAAAAGATTCCTGAATTTGAGGAAAAAATTCGTTTAGACAAAGACCAACAGGAGGTTCCCGAATTATACAAAAAGGTCAGGGAAAATTTGAAACGCTCATACGATAAGAGTAAGAAACTTTACGATTTAAGAAAAAGGCCATTAGCTTTTGAGGTCAATAACAAAGTCTGGAAAAGAAATTACGTTTTGTCCGACGCTAGTAAAAAGTTTTCAGCAAAATTAGCTCCGAAATATGTTTTGTGTACGATTATTAAAAAGAAAGGTTACTTATCTTACGAATTATGTAATGAAGAAGGAAAAAATGTAGGGGTATGGCACATCAAGGATCTGAAACCATACCGGGGGAATCAGATTTAATTAGGTAACATCGTTAGGAGGTTCAGGTTACCAGTTGCGACCCTCCGTTGTTTTTACAATTTGAAGATGCGTATGTACCTGTTTTTAGGAAACTGACGAGTTTCCCATAATAAAATTCGTATTAGCCCTGTTAAGAGTAGGAACAATAATTGTACGTACCTGGTATCGTTGAACCAAGAAGAGTGTTTAAATGTTAGTTCCGATCATTTCATAAGTTCAGTTAGTTCACTTGTTAGATTCAGAATTCAGTACCAAAGTTGTAAAGTCGCTAGAAGTATAGCTGAAATTATGTGAACCCAATTTTAGTCAGATCAATTTCGTTGAAAGGCCCATTTCCGTCCCCAGCATGACGTTAAAAGGCCCATTTCAGTCCTCAGCAAGACGTTAAAAGGCCCCCCTTTATCTTTTTCGGTCAATTTCAATAAATTGTAAATTTTAAAATTAATAAGTACGGCCCTGTTAGAAAGAATTTTGTTGCATACGTGACCTACCTTATTCAATAGGCCAAGAGATCGCATTACAACGGTGATGACGCAATGCAACCGTTAGACTAGATAAAATTTGTATCATTCTGTGACGCATTATGTTTAAAAACCCTGTAACTGCAGATCAGTTGATTGTTTAAAGTAGACTACCATTTGTTTTAAATTAACCATTTTAGTTCAGACTGATGGTTCGAATTCGTTTGATTATTTAAGAACTTCAGTAACTGTTGATTTCGTTTGAATTTTGTTTGAGTTAGTAACAATTTGAGTAATTGTTGAGTTCGTCTAGATTTTGTTCAATTAAGTAACCATATGAGTAAATTCATGTGAATTCGGTTTCGTAAGATATTTTAGCACTTCGGTTGAGTTCGAATAGGATTCGGATTTGAAGTGGGAATTAAGCCTGCGTTGTTAGGATGCGATGTCAAGCGTCAGGACGCGAAGACGTCATTCGGCATAGGCGTGCCGCGATGAGTAGTAAAAATTGGTCCGGCCACCCAATCTACTAATTCATAATAATTGTAAATCAAAGGGAATTAATTTGAATTTTCCAAATAATATTAATTGCATCTATTAATAATACATTATTTTATAACATCTTAAGACTAGTACGGGAATTTACCGGTGTTTCCGTGACTAAGTAATTTTTTTGCGATCCAATTAAGTAGGTTGTAAAGTTGAACTTGGTACTATTGGCTGTGTGAGCACTGTTGCCTGCCGATCTCGGACGCAGGGAATAGCACCCTTCCAAATGTAACCAGGAACATTCTGATCGACTCTTGATTTGGGGAAGTGAATTAATTTTGCTTGAAGGGTTTCTCGCTTTTTCCCACAAGCAGTATGACAAAGTGAGTGGCGTCCAACATTCTTCTTGCTCTCGAGCCAGATCACATTCACCCGATCTATGCAGCCATGTAATAGTTACGGTTAGCAAAACAAATTCGTGCATGTTTTGCTAACACTAGTTTTTTTTAGCTCTTAATTTTAGTTCTCATATAATTAGTTAGCAACTTCGTTAGGTTAGGACGACGAGGCCAACTGGCTTCTTGTGCTAAGTCCCCTGGCTTACTGACTCGGATGTTCGACAGGATAGCCCTCGAAGTAAGGAAGTTTAGCCGCCCTAATTAAATTGTCTACAATTAGTTCAATGTAATTATTTTTCGTTTTTAGTTTTAAGCGGCGTGTAAATTTGATTGCCTTATTAGTCATTAAGTTATGTAAATAGTTTGATTTTAGTTAGTTTTGTTTGAGTTTAGTTAGTTTTGTTTGAGTTTAGTTAGTTTTGTTTGAGTTATGTTGAATTAATTTTGAAATTTTGAGTTTAGTCAGTTTTTTTGAATTATTTGAATTAAGTTTAATTATTTTTGAAATTTTAGTTAGTTTTTTGAGTTCTTTGACTTAATTTGATAATTCTGAAATGTTTGAGTTCGGTTTAAAATAACTTTCAGTAGGTCAGTTCGATTATAACTTTGTTGTCCTCCGTGCACTACCATTTGTGACCAAACTAATTAGCTTGGTAATCGATTTGGCCCATGATCCATTTGATTTTGAGAAGTTATCTTGAATTAATTCCATTAGTTAGAAAGAGTCAGTTCGACGCATTTTTTTTGTTTATTTTTTTTATCAGACTTGTTAGCGGGTGTTACGCTTACAAAGTTTTAGTACAACAGAATTTAATTTTCCCAAGTTAGTCAATGTAAAATCAAGTAGTACGCCTATGGTAATCTACTTGCAGGTGGTTCCGGAAATTGTTAGGTAAGCAACTTGGAGTGGCTTACATCAGGATGACATCAGGATGTAAGTAAGTTACCCACACTTTGCGCGAAAAAAGTATATAGAGCGGGGGGAAATTAGGTATGCGAGAAAGAGATGTAATTATGCAGCTCTTAGATTATTGCAAGAGAAGAATGAGGCATTAATCACTCAACCACAAACGGCGACGGTTGTGGAAAATAGTCCGGTTCAATCGTTGGAATTTGAAATGATTGCCAGATTATTCGGGGGTGGTTTAATCTTTAATTCCGATTTGAATAATGCTTATACGTTCGGTTGTGTAATAATTCAGATTTTGATTCAACTAATATTCCGGTTGTGTTAGTATTGATGTGTCTCCGAATTTACGTCACACTACGAGGACCCTGCTAAGGACCTTCAAACCTCTGCCGTAATTATGTTCAACGGCTTGAAATCAAAGGTTAGATTGTAACATTAAGCCTTTCAGCTAATCAATTGGTATTTCAAAATACCCAGGCTGGGACCAATGTACTTAGATTTAAGTTTATTTGTTGATTTATGATTTTAGGAATTTTCCGGTGGCCCACTCGGTATCTGATCACATGTATTGTTTTATTATGTATTTGGTGTTATGTATGTATGTACCTACCTAAAAAGGTTATTGTAACAATTTGGGTAACTGAGGTTACATTATACGATTTATTCACGTGTATTGTGTTGTTTGACTTTTTCCCCGAGAATATTAAGTTGCTACCACGCTCTGAAGTCCGGCTCTCTGATTTGGCTAGCGGGCCAACGCTCAATTCGGGAGGTAAGTAGCGTAACAAGCGTTATAGAAGATAAAATTGCCTGTTTACGCGCCAAATTTAATATTTCAAATTTGTTAGGGCGCATGACGTATTTCCTCATTTTGTCGTTGAGATGTCAGGTACCCAACGCCGAAAAAGATTGTAAGAGGCGAGAGGAGTTGTTTGTCAAAATTCAAGGCACCCACAAGCAAAATTTCAATTGTACAGTCCACTAAAGTAAAATAAATGCTAGTTAGTAAAAACTTCAGAGATTCATTAATTACCACATCGAGTGTCAAGAATCAGCTCAGCGTTAACATTGGTCCTTCAGAGCCGCATGTCGATGGTAATTAATGAAAAACAATACAAACGGACAACAAATCAATGGTTGTAAATTCAGGAAATTAATACAAACGGACAACAAATCAATGGTTGTAAATTCAATAAATTAATACAAATGGACAACAAATCAATAGTTTTAAACTCAGGAAAACAATACAAGCGGGCAGCCAAACAATTGCTGTAAATTCACGAATATTTCTAATCGCACGAAATCAAGGAACAAGACCAGGGTTAAAGAAAACATTTCCTTCATCGGTTAGTCCATTCCTTTTAATTATTTCATTCAGATTGTTATTTATGCTAATGCAGTTGGTTCACGTAAAATATTTAAAAAATGACGGACGAAATAATGAAAAAATTGAAATTGAAAAGGGCAAGTTACAAGGGTCAGTTAACGCGGTTAAATACTTTTTATGAAAATTCAGAAACGGAAAACGTTCAAGAATGCACTTCAATGCAATTAGAAGCAAAATTAGCATTATTTAAACTAATGCTGGAAAATAGCATTAGATATTATATAACTCGAGGGTAAAGTTACATTGTACAAAATGTTATTTTTTATTCTTTAGTTGATCTAAAACGCAAGTATTTCAGTAAACATCAAATACATCTTCTATTATATTAGTTATTTATTATTATTATATTACTTTCTTTTTGTATTTTTAACGGCGTCGGTCATAAACGAGACGAACGGTCCACCAACACATGTTGCTTATGATAACAATAATTTAAGGGTAAATTACAGACAATACAACTTCCAGTATTTCATGGAAGCTTCGAACAATGGTTAAGTTTTAGGGATTTTGTTTTGGCATTTTGTTTTTCCAATCGTTCAGATGAAATTATTTTTAATTTATTTTTTAGACAGACTAAGTCGAGTGTTGGTATTATTCATGCAAAAGTGTTTATGTCGGACGATGCACCTACATTCTATAACGCTTGGTCATCTATTATGAGCGCCGTCCCTAACCGTCTTCTATGTGCATGGCACGTTGATCGTAACTGGCGTATGAATTTGTCAAAAGTAAAAGGTGGAAATGAGAAAAAAGCATTAGTTTATAAAACTTTACGTGTTTTATTACAAGTTACATCTGTTCAAGATTTTAATGATAGATTACATCAAGTTTTAATAGATCTTAATGAAGACAGCGATACCACATCCTTTGCTCAATATTTTAAAAGTAATTATGCGCATCGTCCGCAATGTTGGACATATTGTTATCGAATAGGATTGGGGATAAATACAAATATGTATCTAGAATCCTTACATAAAGTTTTAAAACATGTTTATTTAGAAGGGAAGAAAGTTAAGCGGCTCGATAAAACAGTTGATGCTGTTATCAAAATTGCACGAGATAGTATATTTAAGCGAATAATTAAATTGGCGAAAGGTGCTTCGAATCAGAAAATACAAAAAAATAAACAAAGCCTTGCACTGTATATAAATCGATGCATATGTGGGACACATGGACCGAACATGGTCCAAAAGGAGCTCGATAAAGCAATACGTCTGCAGGGTGGTTTGAGGCTCACACCTTTTCTGACTGGTTTACATCATTGCTGCTGCCAAGATAAAAGAAAGTCGAGGGTAAAAGCGTAGTAATAGAAGACAACTTATCATCGCATATCAACGTACAAATTTTAGAGCTGTGTAAAAAAACATGACATTGCCTTTGTATGCCTGCCGCCCAACAGTACACATCTTACCCAGCCTCTGGATGTGGCTTTTTTTGGTCCAGCGAAAAATGCTTGGAGACGCATCTTATCTGATTGGAAAGAAACACGCACAGGTCAAAAAAGCACTGTTTTGGATAAGGAATGCTTTCCTCATCTTTTGAAAAACCTTATGGATGCATTAAGAGATAAATCATCAGATAACTTGAAAACTGGATTTAAAAAATGCGGAATATATCATTGCGATATAACTCCATTTTTAGAAAGACTCCCGCCAAGTAGTGAAACACGTTCGTCTGAAATTGAAAACTCTTTTGTTGAATACCTCGAAAACAAGAGAACTCAACTTACTACCATCAAACCAAGAAAAAAAACGCATTCAAGTTGCAGCTGGCAAGAGTATTCCATTTGGAACAACCTCTAGCAAGTTGTTCTAATAATATTTCCGATGAGGAACAGCATATCCCTCATGTAAGATGTCCAATTTCAGATGCTATATCGTTGCAAGACTCGGACACTGATGCGAATGTTTTATATGAAATTGAACGGGAAGCAAAGAAGAAAATGAATTTTCAAAGAAATTGGAATCCAATTCTTTCGGCCATGATATGCAGGTTGTAGGCGACTTGAAGGAATTTCAGAGATAGTCAGGTGAATATGTAATATTTTCGTACGAAAAACATCTGTATCCTGAACAAATAACAGAAGTAAAGGATAACGGGCCATTTATTAATGCTATGAAAAAATCCTTGAAAACGTGGAAATGGCCACAAAAGAAAGACGAACTCTTTTATCCTTGGAAAGATGTTATCGACGGAATTGATCCCCCCACGCAAATATCAAAAATTTGGATTATTTCGGTACCGCAATTGGACAAGTTATGGTGGCAGTAAATTGTCAAAAAAATGGTTTGTTTCTTTAAGCATTGTCCTCGTCCCTCTCTTTACAAAATGTATTTTCGTTTTTCTTTAAATAAATTAGAATAATAAAACATTACGTGTTTTTACAATACCTATTATCTGAATTTTATCCGTGTAAATTAATAACACGCATTCTAGTGGTGCAATATTTCATTGTGCAGGAGCATACTTTGCCCAATTGCGTTTTACTGCATACAAACGAAAACAATTTTTGGTGGTTCAAAGTATACCCAGCCTATGGGATACTTTGCATCAAAATTACAAAATAAAAAATTTATGCAAATTGAAAGTTTACATCGTGTTTAACCCATTGTTAATTTTTACAGCTTGATTATAACCTTTTGATATTCGTTTACAACGCTATACCCAAGAAACCATTATAAAGTGGAGCGAAGTATACTCACTTTACGCTATACACAACTTAGGGCCAATTTCATAATAAAAGTTAACATGGCATTAAAATTTAAAAGGAGACTTAAAACAAAAATGAATTTCATAAACAATTTTAACGACCTGTTAAAACTTAACGAACTTCTAACTTCAGTCGTCGATTTTTGCGTATTAAATTTTTAAAAGTTCTGTTAAATGTAACCTACAAATATTTATAATTAAATATCAATACTACAAATATTTAGTTGACGTATTGACAAGTTTTGTTAATTAAAATGAACATTTTGTTAGATAGTAGTTCTAGTTCTTCTAATTCGGAAGAGGAATTATATGTTAGACGTAAGAAATGGTACAGGGAAAGACAAAATTATCTAGAAATCTTGGACGACCTAGATTTTTTTGAGCGGTTTCGTTTAACGAAAGAAACATTTCAGTTAGTTTTGCAACAAATTCAAAATTATTTGCAACCTAGGACAAGAAGGTGCATAATAATTATATTATTTATTTGTAATTCATAATAGTAAATTTTGAAAATAAATTGTGGAAGCATTAAACCAGTTATTCAATTACTATTAACTCTTCATTTTTATGCAACAGGCAGCATGCAAACATCAGTAGCAGACTTTTGAGGGGTATCTACCTCTTCCGCATCAAGAATTATTTTACGAGTGTCTGATTCCATTACATCAGAGATATTGTTGCAAGGTGGCCTGGCTCTACCCATGATCAGACTATATTCAAAAATTCTAGTTTAAAAAGACTTTTCGAAATAAAACAGTTTGGAAAATATCTACTAGTAGGTGACAGTCGGTATCAATTTAAACCGTACTTAATGACCAAGCTCTTGAATGTGGAAACGGCACCTGAAAATTTGTATAATGAGTCCATTATTAGAACAAGAAATGTCGTCAAGGCAATAGGACGGTGTTATGCACTAATGTATCAACCCACAAAAATAACATTTTTGAGTTATTAATGCAGTTTTATTCAAAATTAAATGTTTAACATTACAGATAATGGCTCATAGCAAATAAAAAATTTTTTAAGCTGTAATTAACGAAAAACACAGCCATTAATGCAAATTCTAATCGTTTATGATAAGATAAGTAAAAGTAGTATAGACTTGCGTATTGTTTTATAATTTTTATTACGAAGGGGATTGAATTATTATTACATCTAGTTGTTACTGAAACAGTTTATTTGCAAGTAAAAGTAAAATTTGTTTATATAAAGTGTTATATCTCTTGACGGTAAATCGCTGTTCACCAACATACCTATTGCTTTGGCTATCGAAGCGGTTCAAGATAAATAGAATGACATAAAACTTCATACAGAAATACCTAAAACTAAATTCCTAGAAGCACTAAAACTTTGTCTAGAATCTAGATATTTTAAATACAACACTTTATATAAATAAATTTTCGGTACTGCCATGGGTAATCCAATTTCGGCCACAATAGCTGACCTGGTTATGGAGTCTCTAGAACTTGACCGCATCTCAACTTTACCTTTCAAACTTCCATTTTACAAAAGATATGTGGACGATATTATTACCGCTGTCCCCAAAGAGAATACTGACTTAATTCTAGAACATTTTAACAACTTTCACCTTCGCCTTCAATTTACAATTGAAAAAGAACTTAATAATGAAATTACTTTTCTAGATATAATGCTAATTCACGACGGGGATTATATAAAATATAAATGGACACAGAAACCTACTTGGTCTGGACGCTATTTAAACTATCATTCGTATCATCACAAAAGTCAAGTAATCGGAACAGCAATTGGCATAATCGATAGGGCATTAAAACTCACCCATGGTGATTACCGGAAGGAAACATTAAACATTGCTAAACAAACTCTCATTAACAATGGTTTTCCAGGGCACCTAATACTTAAACTAATCGAAGATAGAACTAATAAACTGTATAATTCTAGCCATACAGAAAAATTACCAAGGACTTTTACAGTGGTTCCATATATCCAAGGCTTAGGACACCAAGTGAAAAGGAAACTAAAAAAACACAACATAAACTTAACATTTAAATCAACTAACAATTTAGGGAAAGTTTTTACACAACTAAAAGACGACATACCCAGGGAAAAACAATCTGATATAATTTATAAAATTAACTGTTTACACTGCACTCATTCATACATTGGGCAAAGTAGTCAATACTTACATAAAAGAATGGGAAACCAGATTCTACAGCTATTGCCAAACATGTTTTAACAGAGGGACACGACGCGGATTTTAAAAACGCAAAAATACTCAAAACAATCACTAACTACAAAGACAGACTCATACACGAAATGATTCAAATCAAGAGGAAAACGGACATCGAAGGCCTTAGCAATATTTATACTACTCTTCTTATTTAACATCTCTACTATTGGGGTCAAGTTTTTCCTATTTACGGATTATTTAGGTTTTTCCTTGATTCACGGACTATGTTGCGTTCAACAATCTATTAATTTTTTTTTAAATTTAAATTTATTCTATTTTAAAAATTTGAGGGTCCCTGGATTATAATATTGCCGCGATAAGCCAGGAATTTACTTGCGGTGGTGGTACGTTTTAGGAGGGGTTGGTTACTCGTGGTACGTTCAGGGACTAGCGTTCCAACTACAAAAGGAACAAGACATTCAAATTAAGTTCCGTTTTTCACTCACAAGAGTGTTTCTGTAAATCTGTCTTTATCAGAGATTAATCTGTTATTTGGGAATACCTAATTACGTTGTATTCAGTAAATTATATTTTCTGAAATAAATTGTGGAATATTTGGAAATTTATAATACTATTTGGTATATTTGGAAATTTATAATACTATTTGTATTAGTATATGGGGCATTCTGAGTCAAATCAGATGGTCATCTGCCTGACCCCTTTGGATTTCTTGAAGAAATTTTTTTTATGCTTCTTTTGGGCTAATTTGAAGCCTGAATTTTTCTGAAATTTTTATCGCTTCTTTTATCCGATAAAATGGGGGTTTTAATATTCATTTTTTAGAAAACATCGATTTGGACCCGTTTTAAATTGATGAATTTTTTTGTGTGAAATCAGGGAACCAAACCACGTATATTCATCTAAAAAACAGAGTGGGCAGAGATTATCTTCTATTTATTTTTAATAAAAAAAAAAAAAAAAAAATTACTAACTCGGGAAAAAAAATTTTTTTGTTAAATTTTTAATAGCAAAAAATAAAATAAAAATAAAACATCTCTTGGTAAAATTTGATTTTTTTCATATTTTGAAGTCAGGGGTGAAAAATATTCATTTTAAACCGAATAATTAAGAAAAAACCGCTACTGAACAATTATTATTATTCAATAAATATAAATAAAACGACAGTGTTATAGTTATAGAGATAAAAAATGTCAAAGTTGTTAAATTCACGCGATGGGTACGTCATTATTATCTCCAATAATAATCGACAATAAGCAATTTCAGCATTACAAAAAATTACCAAAATATTTACGAAAGTAAATATTTACTTCATTAGTATTCAGAATCATTGCTTGATTCCTGATGATGACGGTGGAATAATCGCCAAACACTATTCTTTTTCAAAATCTTGTAAAAAAATTCATATAATAGTATAATTATTTTTCTAGAATTTTCTTTTAAGAAAATAAGTGTCGCATTTACTTTTCAGAGGATTTAATTAAAACGATTTATTGAATTTAATAAACACTGATAATAATAAACACTTTATTAATATTTATTGAATAATAATAAGTGTTCACTAGCGGTTTTTTCTTAATTATTCGGTTTAAAATGGATATTTTTCACCCCTGACTTCAAAATATGAAAAAAATCAAATTTTACCAAGAGATGTTTTATTTTTATTTTATTTTTTGCTATTAAAAATTTAACAAAAAAAATTTTTTTTCCCGAGTTAGTAATTTTTTTTTTTTTTTTTTTAATCAAAAGAAATAGAAGATAATCTCTGCCCACTCTGCTTTTTAGATGAATATACGTGGTTTGGTTCCCTGATTTCACACAAAAAAATTTATTAATTTAAAACGGGTCCAAATCGATGTTTTCTAAAAAATGAATATTAAAACCCCCATTTTATCGGATAAAAAAAGCGATAAAAATTTCAGAAAAATTCAGGCTTCAAATTAGCCCAAAAGAAGCATAAAAAAAATTTCTTTAAGAAATCCAAAGGGGTCAGGCAGATTGAAACGAAAAATTCCTGCTTCCCTTGCGGGTTACAAGAGTTTTCCTCTCACGCTGGATAACGAAACCAGCTTTTAAAATAGTGAGAGAACCCAAGTTGTTATAACTAGCTGAAATATTGCGGTCGCGAGGTAGTGGTTCGGAAATGCTGCAAGTATAGCTCTCAAAAAAAATAACGAATTCAGAAAATATATTTATTTGTGAATACCACAAATCCAAAATTACAGTGGTCAGTGCAATCGTCAGTCGTCTTGAAGGAAAATAAAAATAACTCAAACGAACGTTCAGGCGCGTTTACAAAACAAAAGTTTACGAAAAAGTAGCCACTACGCCACTTAACTTCAAAATTGAACGCACTGCTCAAATAACAAATAAATTGGCCCGCCAGATTAGAATTCAAAAAAAAACACTTACCCCGATAGCTATCAGTAAGTTTACACTATAATTCCTTATACAGGGGTGAACCCAACCTGACAGACCAGCAGCAGAAAGATGAAAAAAAACTAATCTTCTGTCTCGCCCCGAACGTCTGGAGATGGAATGGAAAATGGCTTCGGAAATTCTTCCCTGTGTTGCAGCTTGATTCTCGGGAACTTCAGTAGAACGGATCTTCGCGACAAGTTCTCAATTCTTATAAAAAATGGTGCTAACGCCTTCAATGGGTAAATAATAACGGGCGGCCAAAATCAATATACTAAATCGCCGATAAGCACTTAACGCAAAATGTGCCAGCAAAAAGGTAACATCACATTCAAATGGAATGCAGCAAACTTCCAAAAAAACTATGTTGCCGTTCGTTACCAATAAAAATTTCGACTCGCAATAAAAAAGGTGCTTCCTATAAGCGATTAAAAAATTAATAATTACATAGTAATTAAACAACAAAATCCTACCTAACGAGATTGGCGAAAATTTTCAAAAACACAACGACAAGCTGGTATCATAAAATAATAACCTCGCGTCCAGAATCAAAAATTTGCTTACTTATCCAAAATAAATTTTGATAATACCACAAGCGTACGGTCTGAAGCACGAAGGCAGTGGCGTGCGCAATGAAACCAAAACAAATTCTACTAAAATTTGTTACACGGCCCTCCCCTAAAATGTCTGACCGGGTCAAGACTGCTACTCGGTAGGATTTTTGCCGCACTCAAATGACTCTAACTACTGACTGATTGAAAAAGACGGTGTACTACTAGCTGGAACCAATTCCTCAACTACTGCAGGAATAAAAAAAAACTCTATACTACCCAAACCATGAAGTACATCATGAACCCTAAATACAAAACTAAATGAACTAAAATAAAAGTGAGAATTCTTAAAGATTATGATACATAATCCTTATATCCGTAATCGTGAACCCTACATGACTGAGCTTAAACGCTACTATAGCCATATAAAAAAAATGCGACCTAAATGCGTACTACGCAAAAGCATCGACATAAAATACAATAACTAATTATACAGCACCCCATTGGACCTGTATTTAAACTAAAATTACCCCATACAACACTAACGCGCGCCATTAGTGCTAGATAAAGAAGTGGACCACCTCGGACCCACTTCAAGCGGCTCGAAAAGGTATCCAACTGGACACCTCCAGCAGCACAAAAAAAGTGTTTCGGACCAAGGCAATCAGCGTCCTTGGAACATAGAAACTTCAAAAAAATAAAATAATTCAACTCGATCATCTCATGATCAACAAATATCATCTACAGTAGTTTTGGCAAAGTTAAAGTACTAGAGATGAAATCTCTGATGGCGCAAATAAGAACTCCCGGTGTTCTGTTCTCAAATGAAAGAAAAAAATAATAAAACACAAACAAAAAAACTTAACAACTGAGCTAATGAAGCTCGTGCTCATCTTCATCCCTCACGTCTGTCTCGTCTAAATCTTCCCGAGGATGCTGCTTTAAATCTTTGATGTGAAATACCCCTACATCTTTTCCTTGTTCATTTACTAAGCGGTAAGTTAATGGACCGGTAACCTCGCGAACTCTACATTTAATGTATTTCGGCGCTAACTTACTATTAAAGTTATCCACCGCCTTGGACAAAACAAAATTCCTACGCCAAACAATATCTCCCACCTTAAAGCGTATGGTGCGCTTCCTAAAGTTGTAATGCGTGGCATTTCGCTTGTAAGCCACATTCAAACGTTTAACTACATCTATGTAGAGCTCGTTTAACCGGTTCATATTATCAACCAGCCTTTCACGGTTAGCGAGTGATAAGTCTTCCTCCCCTAACCCCTTGACGCGACCGTAATAATCCCCCCTCACGGGTACTGTACGTCCAAGATTTAAAAAGGATGGAGTGAAACCCGTCACCTCGTGAGTTGCTGAGCGTAAGGCGTGAGCTATTCGATGTATGTGCTCATCCCAAGTACGATGGTTATCGTTAACGTATGATCGTATAGCCGTTCCCATCACGCGATTGTATCTTTCAACGAAGTTAACTTGTGGGTGGTAAGAGGCGTTATACCACAGATGATTTACGCTGTAGTCATTCATTAGTTTTTTGAATTCCCTGCTGGTAAACTGTGGACCGTTATCCACCATACAAATCTGTGGCACACCAAATATCAGGAAAACCTGATTCTCTAAAAACTCACAGATCTTTTTCGAAGTAGCTTTTCGCAAAGGTTGCACCAGCAAGAACTTGGTAAACCAATCACATACCACAAGTAACATTGTATTTCCCTTAGTTGACCTCGGGAAAGGTCCCATTAAATCAACAGAGATACACTGAAAGGGAAATTGCACCTTCTTCTCGCTACCCATTAACCCAAATCGCCCTCCCTGGCAGGCCTTAGACGCTAAGCATACCTGACACCGGCGTATATACCGACTAATATCCGCACGCATTTTGGGCCAATAATATAGTTCGCAAATTTTATTGAAAGTTTTAGAAACACCCAAGTGAGCCGAGGTCGGATCATCATGACATTGATGAAGAATCTCGTTACGTCGAGATCTCGGAATCACTTGTTTCCATTCAACCAAATTAGATGTGATGTCGAGTTTGTTGGTTACGAGCTTATACAGAATACCCGATTCTATGCGCCAATCAGGAAATTGCGTGGGAGAATGACTAACCTTAGTCAACATACGCCGATACCAGGCATCAAAATCATTCTCAGATAATTCTAAGGATGATACCTCCAAAGGAGCGCGCGAAAGAGCGTCAGGTACAACATTTAGATTCCCCTTTCGATGTAATATATTAAAATTATGTTGGGAGAGTCTAACACTCCATCTAGCCAAACGACCGGTCGGATCCTTCATGGACATAAGCCACAACAAAGAATGATGGTCAGTAATAACCGTAAAGTCAGTACCCTCCACATAGGGCCTAAACTTCTCTACCCCAAAAATCACTGCCAAACACTCCCGCTCCGTGACCGAATAATTCCGCTCAGCCTTGTTGAGAGTGCGGGACGCGTAAGCAATGACGTGCTCGTTATCGCCGTCGCCCTGGGTTAAAACGCAACCCAACCCATAATTGGACGCATCACACTGGATGTAAAATCGTTTTTCAAAGTCTGGAGCTGCTAAAATTGGAGCCGAGACCAAAAGTTCTTTCAAACGCAAAAATGACGCTTCGGCTTCCGGTGTCCATACTATGGACTGACGCTTCACCCTACCCTTGATCAACTCCGTGATAGGAGCAGAAAGGGACGAAAAATTTGGTACAAAACGTCGGTACCAACCTATCATGCCGATAAAACGCCTAACCCCCGTAATAGTAGTGGGTCTATCTAACTTTGTGACGGCCTCCACTTTAGCAGGATCTGTGTGTAATCCAGCTTTGTCCACTACATGTCCTAAATAAGTTAAAGATGCCCTACAAAATTGACATTTATCCCAATTGATGGTTAGGTTAGCCTCCTTCAAGCGCTCATATACCTGGTCAAGTAAACGAAGGTGCTCTTCAAACGTGCTAGCTATGACTATTATGTCATCCAAATAAATAAAAATATTTTCTCCTAACAAAGGGCCAAATAAGGACTCCATTAACCGCTGAAGAGTACCAGGCGCATTGGAAATACCAAAAGGCATTACCACGAACTCAAATAATCCCCGACCAGGTACTGTGAATGCTGTTTTCTCACAAGACCCGGGAGTTAACGGGACTTGGTAGAACGCTTTGCGCAAGTCTATGGTGGTGATATAACGAGCATCCCGAAGTCTCATGAGAATGTCTTCTAACCTAGGGATAGGAAAGGCATCAAATTTTGATAACTTATTTAGTTTTCTAGCGTCGTAACACAGGCGATAAGAGCCGTCAGCTTTCTTTACGACCAATATTGGAGAAGACCAAGGTGATTTGCTTGGCCTGATGATGTTTTGCTCCAAAAGCTTATCGAGTTCCGCATAAACAATCTTTCGCATCGCTGGTGAAAGTGGATACGCACGTTGTTTTACAGGGGCAGCATCCCCGGTATTAATATCGTGTACAACCTTATTTGTTCTAGTTAGCTCTGCCCTATCTAGAGTCTTAAACCTATCCTTAATAGCGGCGAGTGCAATCTGTTGTTCGATATTGAGGTCACTGTGCTCTTTGATAAATTCCAAAGAATTTACTTTATGTACAAAAAATTGGTCTTGCTTAAAATCTACTGTGACCCCAAATGCTTTGCAAAAATCTACCCCTAATGTTAAGCACGTATTAATGCTGCGGCATACAACAACATCTAAATTGCGGAACACTCCACCGACCAAAATGGGCAAAACTACCCTACCTAAAACATCTTGTGGAGTTCCGTCTGCTGACCGTAAAGTCAACATACCGCTTTTAGAAAAATGCAAATCTAACTGATCGATCAAATAAAGTCCTTCGGTGCCTAGTATGGAAACACTGGCACCGGAATCCAACAAAGCTGTGAGTTGCACTCCCCCTACACTTAGACTGACGTGAGGTCGTTGGTCTGACTTAGGATGAGAAATGAGAGCGGAGGCATCGGAAGTCGATCCGCAAAAGGCGCTAATTTTGACTAGCCAATCCCCCCAACCCTTCTTGTCGGCTTTAATGGCATTTATAAGGGGCGCGCCACGACGCCGCTTTGCCCTGACGCGTTTTTTGAGTGGTTACCCCTGCATGTGTTCGTGGTGACTCCGGGACTTCCGCACCTAAAACAAAATGTTTTCCTCGGGTTAGTGCAGTTCGCATGTGCATGGCCTTTCGCCCCACAGTTCCAACAGACACCCCACCTGGATGTCTTAGAAGACTGAGCAGCAGGTTTAACAATTGTGGGTTTTGTAACAGCTGAAACCGAGGCTTCATTCTCAGAAGTCCAGTTGACAAGACGTTCAGCAGCTTGCGCTGCCTGGATAAAATCACGCTTATTTACTAGGTTTGCCGTTCCCATCGCCAGAGAAATCTGCGGCGACATGTTTCTTCGGATTACCCACATTTGTTCATCCTCTGAAGGAGGAGGATTAATTCTACTGAATTTCGAAAACATTGACTCCACATAAGTCCTCACCGCTTCCCCAGGGGCTTGCTTGTATGTACGCACCTGTTCGAGATATTCTCGATTAAAATCTAATGATAAAAATCGGATTTTGAATTCATCAATTAATTGTCCCCAGGTGGTAACGTGAGACCCTAGGCTGCGATACCACACCAGCGCCTCCCCAGTAAAAAATTCCACGGCTTTATCAAACAATTCAGTTTCCGAAATTCCCCTTGAGATCGAAAGCTCTCTCGCCCTCTCGATAAAATCAAAAACTGCATGGAAGTCCCCACTTCCATCAAATTGAAGTCCCCACTTGTACACTGGTACACGTTCCGGTTTTCGCTGCTGTAATAAACCCGCGAGAGCTGATACTAGGTCATTCGTCGATGCCGGAGATTCTATTAAAGACGATTTTCTTACAGGAGTACCCAATTTAAGATCGCATAAGTCGTCATGACCGCCATCCCCTGCATCATCGTCCGAACTTCCTTCCATCTCGATTAACTTTTCTACACGCTCCCTAAGCGCTCGAGCCTCAGATAATAAAACGTCACGATCATCCTTAAACCCAGCACCCTGCATAATATCTAACCTATTTGTATAATGTGCCAAACGATAAGTAGTCAATTTTAAAATTGGCGTATCTAACTTCACTTCTAATTTAGTGATTTGGTCAGTAAGTTCTTTTAATGCTTTTGCACATATTTTCATATCCGCTCTAGGGTCTTCCGGTATATAAGTATGAAAACCTAATTTAGAATTGAACTTTTCATCACGAAGGAGCTTTTTTAAATCCTTCCTCCTCGTAGCTAAATGTGTGACTTTAAGGTCATAATTGCGAAATTTCAATTCTACTTCCAACTCCTCACGAGTTAAAGCAGCTACGTAACCCGACATCATCAAAAAACTTTAACGCAATAAAAATTACGGGGCAACCGTACGCAAAAAAAATTAAAAGTGCCAAATTCAATCTCGTCTAAAATCGTGCTATCCAGTACAGCAAAACAATCTCACTAAATGTGAAACCAAAAAACAGTAATGCGATAACGCTCGTGTTATCCAATACAGCACAAAATATTCACAAAATGTAAATCTAACTAAACAGTACTGGCATAGCAAAACAACAATAATATAGGAAGCACCTTCTAAAATCAATTGCAAAACTAAATAAACCAAATTAAATGTTTGGTAACACAAAATAATTGCAAAAGAATGTGAAATTTGTCTCGAAGCCCGATCACTTCTGCTCCCTGAAAAAGAACACACAACACAGGTAAAACCTCCGTCGCGACAACTGACGACTGTGAATGACTGACAACTTCCCCCGGAAGAACTAAACCTGCAGTGTTTTTTTTTTCGCACACCAAAATTTGTGACGATGAAATAAAAATTCCGCTCAAACTCGGGCCCCACACGTTGGGCGCCAGTGAAACGAAAAATTCCTGCTTCCCTTGCGGGTTACAAGAGTTTTCCTCTCACGCTGGATAACGAAACCAGCTTTTAAAATAGTGAGAGAACCCAAGTTGTTATAACTAGCTGAAATATTGCGGTCGCGAGGTAGTGGTTCGGAAATGCTGCAAGTATAGCTCTCAAAAAAAATAACGAATTCAGAAAATATATTTATTTGTGAATACCACAAATCCAAAATTACAGTGGTCAGTGCAATCGTCAGTCGTCTTGAAGGAAAATAAAAATAACTCAAACGAACGTTCAGGCGCGTTTACAAAACAAAAGTTTACGAAAAAGTAGCCACTACGACACTTAACTTCAAAATTGAACGCACTGCTCAAATAACAAATAAATTGGCCCGCCAGATTAGAATTCAAAAAAAAACACTTACCCCGATAGCTATCAGTAAGTTTACACTATAATTCCTTATACAGGGGTGAACCCAACCTGACAGACCAGCAGCAGAAAGATGAAAAAAAACTAATCTTCTGTCTCGCCCCGAACGTCTGGAGATGGAATGGAAAATGGCTTCGGAAATTCTTCCCTGTGTTGCAGCTTGATTCTCGGGAACTTCAGTAGAACGGATCTTCGCGACAAGTTCTCAATTCTTATAAAAAATGGTGCTAACGCCTTCAATGGGTAAATAATAACGGGCGGCCAAAATCAATATACTAAATCGCCGATAAGCACTTAACGCAAAATGTGCCAGCAAAAAGGTAACTATCACATTCAAATGGAATGCAGCAAACTTCCAAAAAAACTATGTTGCCGTTCGTTACCAATAAAAATTTCGACTCGCAATAAAAAAGGTGCTTCCTATAAGCGATTAAAAAATTAATAATTACATAGTAATTAAACAACAAAATCCTACCTAACGAGATTGGCGAAAATTTTCAAAAACACAACGACAAGCTGGTATCATAAAATAATAACCTCGCGTCCAGAATCAAAAATTTGCTTACTTATCCAAAATAAATTTTGATAATACCACAAGCGTACGGTCTGAAGCACGAAGGCAGTGGCGTGCGCAATGAAACCAAAACAAATTCTACTAAAATTTGTTACAAGATGACCATCTGATTTGACTCAGAATGCCCCATATGCATATTTCTAGCAAAGTAACCCCATTGAGTAGTTGTTTAGTTTGATACAAAATAATAATTTAAAGTAGGCCTCTCCTCAATATTTATTAAATCATAATAAGCAATAGTGTGTAGAAAACACAGTGTGTGTACAAAACTGTGTAGCTTAGATCATTAGTGCTAAATTGAACATCGCTTATTTTCACCTACTTTACTTATATAATTCCATGGGGTTTTTTACCTACTTGTATTTATTTCAATAGTTTTGAATGCAGTAATTTGTTTTACAGAGACTAAAGATGTTATCAAGAGGGCATAAGTTGGTAGAACTTTGAAAAAACTCTGAAAAAAGTATTTCTTCACAGAGCAACGCTATCAAATCCCCTCAATTTGTAAATAATAGTAGTTTTATTATGGAACCAGATCCAGAACTATCAGCAACGATTGAGTTAATACTCTCTGGAAGACCTGACGATGAAATTGATAAAGAAAATATCAATCTTTACAAAATATATCGATTAATGAAACCGATTTACAATATTCAGTTGAATTCCATAATTCAACATGTACCGATCTTTTCTCAAATTTGTCTACAATTTCTGTTAACTCAAACCTGGTAGAAAACCAAACGCAACAAGTTTTTTCATCCACATTCAGAGTAGAAGAATTGAGTGATTTTCAGAAACAAGCTGACAAGGAGAGGGCGCGACCTTGGGGTCACGGATTTTAACGCCCTTTTGGGGTAGAGAAGTACTTCGTAATAACAAACTCAAGGCCAAGCGACAGCGCGCAACTCTAAGCCGTTTTCGAAAAAAACAAAGTTGAAAATTTAATATCTCCTCATATACCTACTCGGTTGTACTAATCACAAGGTAACCGCGATGGTTCCAAGGTAAACGAACCGACTTATTAATCATTATTAAAAATGCGATGAGAGATACTTAAGAATGAAAAATATTAGCGTTATAATTCAAACATTCTATTGGTAAATTGTTGATAGATAAACATGCGACGTTGACGGGTAGCAAAAGAGATTCACAAACATTTTTTTTTTAATTAAAACGAAAATTTAACTCTTGGATGAATTGAACCTGGACCCACCGGATGATAAGTCATATCGCTTACCTCGGAACCATCTCGGTTTCCTTGTAATTAATGCAACCGAGCAGGTATATGAACAGATATTAAATTTTCAACTTTGTTTTTTTCGAAAACGGCTTAGAGTTGCGCGCTGTCGCTTGGCCTTGAGTTTGTTATTACGAAGTACTTTTCTACCCCAAAAGTGCGTTAAAATCCGTGACCCCAAGGTCGAGCCCTCTCCTTGTGAGATTCAAAATGAACATAATTTCGTCATGTCGCAAAATATAGTACAACAAATTCCAAATTTATCGCAACATAATTCATTCTTAGACAATGATTCTATACCAGTTTCATCATCAAGTGCCAATACAAGCAAGGATCTTAGTAGCAAACAGGCTAATACTTCCCAACAGCAAAATTCTCAGAAAGGTAGACCGAAAAAAGGTAGGAAAAGAAAATGCCCTGAACAAAACAGATAGATAAAGAAGAAACGGTATAATACAAACCAACAATATACAAACAAAGCGGGAAAATAGTGGAAGCTAAAAAATTTTCTGGGAAAAATTTTGATTGTAAATGCCCAAAAAAATGTATGGAAAAAGGATCTGTGGAGGAGAGAGAGGCAGAATTTAATAAATTTTGGACTGCAGGATCGTATCAAGCTCGATGTGCTTTATTACAAAGCTATGTTAGCGAAACGGAGAAAAAAAGAACCTATTCTAAAAATTCTAAAAGAAACTTTTCAAGACAATACGTAATTTGTAATATATCCATTTGCAAAAAAAAGTGCACTATTAGAAAGTCCACACGAAATATTAGTCATTTTAACCACAGCGAACAAAGAAGTGGATGTTAACAATAATGTTCCTGTACTTGTAAGACTTAGGGTCGTATTCACTAACTCTTAAAGGATCTTAACGGAAAGGATGCCTTTACGTAAAGGCAAAACCTATTCTGTAATAACAAATGATCCTTTAGTTAAAGGCTGTCCTTTAACATCGATCTTTACGAAACGTCAAATGTAAAATATTTATAGGTTATTTTTGAAATCAACCAATGAGAACAGATATGACGTGCACTATTAGTATTAAAAACATCAGCCTTGCCTTTAGGTAACGACAACTGCTAATATTCAAATACCTTGCCTTTACGGAAAGGATCTTATTGTAAAGGACGAGTTAGTGAATACGACCCTTAGTGTCGGGTCAGTGCAAGCATGTTGCTGCAGTTTTGTTGTTGTGCACTAGGTAGTACTAATAAAATCTTTTCATTCAAATCTAATTTGTAATTTACATTGCTTTAGGAGTAACATTTTGGAGTTTTCTGAATTAACGACTACTGATTTTAAGTGTTACTGGAACAAAAAGTCAACTTCTGACAAGTATGCACCAATTCCATTAGCAATAATATAGATTGTTTTAAAAAGGACTCGATAAATTTAAAACCTTTAACAAACGTTGAAGAGGCAAGTCTTTTTACAAGATTTATTACACTATTGCCAGAATCTGCCCTAGCTAAACACAGGTAATACATACACTGTACATAAACTGTAACATTAATATTGTAGTGGAACGTTCCTTTTGGGTAACTTCCTTTTCTAGCTCTTTTTTTTTGCTCCGGTCTAGCTCTTGTATTGTCGGAGGTGAGACTCTCAGAAGTCGGTTCCACCGTTGTGGTGTTAAAAAGTTGTAGAGCCTTTGCTTTCAAATGAAACAAACAAATTCCAAATTGCAACGTAAAATTTTGTTTATCAGCTGCGGTCAACCAGGTGCTCGCCGCAAATGCCAGTATGGCGTTTCCGCGTTCCAATTTAATAAAGGATTGGTTTCGCTTACCCAAACAACTCAAATTCTTTATTTAGTAGACGCACTTTCACTTAAATTTCAACTTAATTTTATTGTAAAATTTTCCAAATTCGCCAATAATGTGGAGCGATTTAAAACACTGCACCGGCCTCGCCGTCCGCAGTCGCCATCCAACAGCGCCTGCTGTTCCGTCCCCATCAAACAGCACACCACAACAATAAAATCAAAAGAAACTTAAAATTAATAACATTTTTGTACAGTGCAAATAAAATTATTTACACATAAAAATTTAACAATTTACAAAATTAACAAAAACAAAAATTTCAATTTGTTCCACCACAATATATTATTTAGAAATGAACGCCTAAATAACAGTCTTGTTATAGAACCACTTGAGGACAACAGAGTCAATCAGCGACAGGATTACACAAATTTAATTGAAAATTGTTCCAAGCCAAATCAAATTGATCAGTTAGCGTCTCCCTTTCTTGCACGCGAATGTTGTAAATTAACTTATGAGTTATTTATTTTTTATGAAAAATTTAAATATAGAAAAAATTGCCGAAGTAACCAAAAGTGATGTAGAAAAGTGGAGCATTGAAAGACAGTTTCGTAGAACTGGATCCAGATGTTATGGAATTTATATGTATGCTCAGGAAAAATGGGAACAAAGGACTTTTAAATATTTTTGTCGGAAAACTTTTCAAAATAAGTAATATACAAAACATTGAAAGTTGTATGAAAGTGTAGCGAGAAACTTATACAGCACAAAAAATAGACTGCAAAATTTTGGAAACGAGATCTATTGTAAGTAACAAGCAACCTTGGATTGGATACTCTCCTGATGGCGTAGTTTATCAGAATAATATATCTATTAAATTATTAGAAATTAAGCGTCCATATTCAGGTAATTATTTATGTCCTACCTCTTAAGAATTTGTTTGCTTTTATGTTACAATTATTTTAATATGCTTTTCTTAGAGGAAAGACTGAAAGCTGCAGAAACATACTATTTACAACTACGTGAAAATACCTAGAATTGATAGAAGATGATTGTTATGATTTTCATATAAATATATTTTGAATTGCGCGCCTCACCTTTTGTGGCGCTATTTAGTATTTTAGGATTTTTCAATGCATGAATTTTTAAGTTGGTAATACATACAAGAATGTTACATGTCGAAATGCAATTAATAAAATGGTAAAACTTTATAATCGTTTTTAATCAAATGAAATTACAACAATCTAACGTTCCACCACATACAACTACATAACAACATTGGCGACGAGGATAAAAAAAAGATTATTACGCGTGTTACTTACAAATAGGAAGAATTTACAAAATAAAAGTTAGTGCAACGCACATTTTTGCAAGTTTTTTTTTCCAATAGAAACGTGAGTTTTACAATTTTTACATACATATCTACAACATACAATTACATTCAAAATGCCTGGCGACAATCCTAGTGCGACTGCAGGTGTACCTGTACATTCAATACATACAGTTTTTTCAATTAAAACTTACAATCCAAGTTTAAAATTTGATCGTTGGTTAATGCGATTGGAAAGCGCATTCAGAGTATTCGCCGTTCCAGAAGACAAAAAAGCCGCATATTTGTTATATTACATGGGTCCTGAAGCATACGATGTACTTTGTGACAAAGTTTCACCTGATACACCAGATAAAAAAAGTTACGAAGAAATTACAACTGCTATGCGATTACATTACAATCCAGAACCTTTGGAAATTGCCGAAAATTTTCGTTTTCTACAACGCAGGCAAAATGAAGGAGAGACGGTTCAAGAGTATTTGGCTTCACTTCAGAAGTTAGCGACTACATGCAATTTTGGAAATTACTTAAAGAAGGCGCTGAGAAATCAATTTTTATTTGGTTTACGTACGCAAAATATTCAAAGTCGGTTACTTGAACACAAGGATTTAACTATCGAGAAGGCGTTAGAAGTGGCAATAGGCATGGAAACTTCTGCAAGGGATGCTGCCCAACTACATCGTTCTGCAGTTACGATCAACAGCATCAATACAAAAATTCAAGGTACAAGAAAGAAAGGTTCAGAAAATTCAAGAAGGAAGAGCTACAGCGATGGAAACAGTTCAAATAAGTACATCCAATACAGGACTACATACAAAAACATAACAATGATGTTTTAACGTTGAAGAAAACACATCTATATTATGGCCAGGTTCAGTTGGGAATGGCGTGCGACTTCATCTTATATGCAAGCCATAGCCATTCCTTTATAAATGTGACTTGAAATACGATTAAGTGTTTGTTGAACCATGTTAAAAAAATTGCATTTAAATTATTTGTAGGAAAAACGATTTTTTTAGTAACATATAATAAATTATGGTTTATTTAAAAAAATTTTCATCGTTTAAAATTGGATTAAACAGATTAACAATTGCACATGCAACTATAATTATCTCTTCAATTATTGGAACAACAGTCAAAGGCAAAGGTTTTTTAAAAATTTTAAATATTCGTATCCTTTGATTTACTCGTTCTACATGTACACCAGCTTTAGCAATTAGGGCAGTTTTTCGTGTTTAAATGGATTGGTAAGTTCGACTGGCATTCTTCTCAATCAGGAAATGGGATGGCAATCTTTAACAAACCTGCAAGTTTATTGATTGTATGGTGAAATATCACTTTGCAAGTTTTGCTTTTCACCCCATTAAATAAAGCAGCTAGTACAACATAATATAAGACTAGATAATTCTTATAAGTTAGAGTCTTCTTATATAAGAACAGCAAGAAGTTGAGTTCCACATCAGTGAAAGTGAGGACGACGACGAAGTAGAAACTGCAGAGCCACAAGGTGGTAAACATTTTTTTGTTAATAATGATTGAAATAATTCTTGTATTCAAATTTTGCATTTTTATTGTAATAATTACTTACTCCAGGATCAGTAATCGGCAATTTTATAGCGAAGGATAAAACTATGTGGAAGGAAACGCCACCACATCAACATCAGGCTGGAGTTCACAATATTTTACGTCAGCGAAGTGGGCCTCATCGCAGCACAGAAACGTTGTCAATAAACGAAACGTTTAAAAAAGTCTTCACCGAAAATACGGTAGATATTATCGTCCGACACACAAATAAGAAAGCTTAGTCTACCTATGCAATATGCAAATTCCAATGCAGATTATCCAAATCCGCAGCGACAATGGAAGCCTGTTACGATACAGGAAATTAATTAATTCTTTACTGTTTTGATTTGGCTGGCGCTAATAATACTAATATTGATCATACTTTTGAAATGTGGTATTCCAACTCGTATGCACTGTTTCGTGCGACAATGGGATTTAATAGATTCCACAACCTTTGCGTTTTTTAAGATTTGATGACAGTAATACTGGCAGTCAACGCAAGAAAGAAGATAAGGCAGCTCCAATTCGTGATTTGTGGACAATGATTAATGTAAATTTATCCCAGATGTATAAACCTACAGAAAGTTTAACTATTGATGAACAACTATGGGCCAATTTCATAGAGCATGATATAGTTAAAGAACTATTAATTTTGTAGGAAGGAGGAGGATTTTGGAAGGAGGTGTTGTCTTCGTTCAATTCAAAAAATATGCATAAGAGAACGGAGCAAGAAATAAAGGCAAAATACGACAATTTAAAAACAAAGGCACGAAATACGGTTGCCGACCAAAAAATATATATTAAAGGAACTGGTGGTGGGCCTTGCAATCTTGATAGCAATGTAGATGCTGTAACGGCAGCTGTCTTAAATATTATTAATTTTAAAACGGTGGTGGGACTTTTTAATCAATTTGATGATGATAATAGTGTATGTACCTACAGTAATTCTCCTATGTTTGTACATTTTGAAGCCGTTTGTATGTATATAAACCAAATTGAAGGCAATGAAATTTATAACAAAATATGTCTAAAAAGTTGTGTTCTAAAATCGATTTTTATATAACGAAAAATTTGTCTTCAAAATGTATAATTAATATTGTTAACATAGGATTGTTTGTTTAAGTTCTTTTTAGGAGTCACTGTAGTTGTAAAAACAGTTGAAATATTATGCTTTAGAATTCTTCTCAAGTCGAAACCATCAATGCTGCCTGTGGAGTTTCCCAATCATGTAGTATACAGTCTATTGTAAGAATTGATTAAACATTTTATTTATTTATTAAACATGATGGTAAATTAATTTTAGATTTCAAATATTGAAGAGGAAATGCAGCAAGTTTATGAAGTCTCTCCGATGGCTGAACCTTACATAGTAAGATTTTATAAAAAACTGTTGATATTATTATAAAAGCGAATATATTTAAACTAGATACCGTACATCGATGACCAGATTTCCAACAATTGTGCGACCGAAGAAGTTTCTCTTCAGGTAATAAAATGTTCTTTTTTATCTTACGAAGTGAAAAATACTATAATTATAAATTGCAAAGTCCTAAACGAAATTGTGATACCCCAAATGTCAATTGGAGTCATTACAATACTAAAAAATTAAAAAAGAAACCGAACAGTAAACTAATGCCGACCATTCGCAATCAAAATTTTAATAATAAAGAAAATTATTATAAAAGGAAGCTAGAATTGCTTGAGAAAGAACATGCTAAAAGAATGGCTCTTCTAGACTTATAAATTTTGCTAAAGCAAAAGCAATTAGATTCTTAGTCAACAGTAAGATTATTTTATAATTTTATTTTAGCTTACATTTTCTTAGAATAGTTACATTTTTTTAGTCAATAGTTATTGTACAGTTTTGTATTAAATCTTAAATTTATATATTTATATATTATAAATAATATTAATACCAAAAAAAATACTTGTTTTATTAAATTGTTTTAGTATAATCAAGTTACAGATGACCAAAATGTTAGTTAATTAGTAACTGTCTAAAATGTCGTCCCATATTGGCGTTATTATTTTCTTGCTGAAATAAATCAGTCTACTTCATATTGAAGCCAATCATGTGGTATAACCTCATTCATATCTATTGCATATTATGAAGTACAACTATAATAACAGTGTTTAGCTGCGCACGCATTCCTAAACAGATGTGCTGTGCCTTGCCGTGCCGAACTGAGATTTAACTGAGTTAATCACTTCCCTCCCTAACCCAACTAATCTTGCTTTTTCGAAGTGTTACAACTGTGAGCTAAATTGGGAAATAGCCCGGATTGGTCGGTTTAAAAATATTAATTTTTAGGTTAAATTGTGACATTATGATTGTGTAGTTAACATTTAAATTAAATCATTAATTTAAAATATAATAAGTGACTTAATACAGGTAAAAAACGAAAAATGCGGTGATTTATTAGTTAATATACGTATAATTTTTTGTAGAAAAAAAATGGAAACCGAAAAACGTGTCATGTGGACTCATGAGGAAACGCTAGCTCTAATTGTTAGCGTTGAAGTTTACAAGGACCATTTAAACCATGTTATCAAACGTCGCCGAGTTTGGAGTAACGACTTGCTTAGTCAAGAATATGTTTTTTCAGACGAAAGTTGTAAAAAGAAAGGGTTAAACTTGGTCAGAACATCCAAAACATGTAAAGATGTAAAAGGTAAAACGGGTAGTGGGCCCACGCGTTTTGTTTTGATAAAATGGACGACATACTTGGTATGGAACCAAATTTCCCTTCGCCACATTCAATAAATGTTGGCGAAGCATCGACATCTTTAGTGATAGCCTCATCATATTCAATAGACGACGAAGCGATGTTATCGTCACCATCAGCTACCATAACGTACGAAATATAGGAAGTGAAAATGTTTTAGAAGAGGAACCGCCGCCGCCGGTAGAAAATAGCACCCCAGTTGTCACACCAACTGAAAATAAATTTTCAGAAGGTTTTGTAGGTTCTTACAGTTTGGTCATTAAATATCTATGCAAACTGTAGCCACTGTCGCCAACTAGCATAAAATTTTCAAATTGACCATTTTCAAACTTTCATTTGACTTGTCTATTATTGAATATGGTTTGATCGTGAACAGAACCCGGCCACCTAGCCACAATGTTCCTGATTCTTAATTTGGCGTCGCTAATAGTCTGCACATTGATTGCAAAGAAAGATTTCAGCATCTTCTCCTCCCGGTGATTCAATTCTTATCAATGTGCAATCTATCGCACCAATTACTTTCGGGAATGCAGCAATTGAATAAAATTCGTTTGAACTTTCCTCATCTCCTCTTGATTTTCGCACATTT